>OY992784.1:0-9302548 GCA_963921375.1 Tiliacea citrago
TAGTACCCACGAGTAGATATAGGTTACAACGTCCGCCGGGCAGAGCCTAGATGCCCGGTAAGCCTACATACTGCAGAGGTCGGCAGGTATCTGCAGGTGAAACGCTAACGACTGGACTCCCTCCAGCCATTCATCCTCTCGCCACGCTTCAAAACTTAGGATTGGGTCCCTACTTAACCTAGCCTAATTATATATACATTTTTTTTTTTTTTTTTTTTTTTTTTTTTTTTTTTTTTTTTTTTTTTTTTTTTTTTTTTTTTAAACCTATCATGACCTATTCTAATCTAACCTACCCTGTGGGCCCCTCTACCGCGGACGGTCCGTCGTCCGCCTCCCCACTCTGCGCCCACTCGGCCACCCTCTGTAAGCAGAGGGGGGAGTGGACGACCGACGATCGGCCTTAAAAGGCCCAAGAGCCTTAGGCTCTCCCCCCCCGCAGAAATCCGCCGCAGTCAATACCCTCTCCGATATGGAAAGACTATTGACCGCGCCCAGGGTGCACCGGCCAGACGACTGCTCTTTCCCCCGAACGTATTCGTAAGGAACGAGCAGCAGTCAGGCACACGAGGAGGTTTTCTGCACGCACCCCAACCTAACCTAACCTAACCTAACCTTTTTTTTTTTTTTTTTTTTTGGTTCACGGGGTGGAAAATCCTCATGGATGTCCTCCGCCCTGGGGCGGGCGGAGGGGTCTGTCAGACTCTTACTGACTAAAAACCACCCCAGTGTTCCCTTCCCACACTTGGGCCGGGGATCTTGGGATCTGTTATTACTTCCGCAATCCCCGGCTAGTGCCGGCCCGCCTCTGCGGGCCACCTCAAGTCTGGGGGGGGTGAGGTGTTGGACCCCCCCCGCGACGTCTGAAAGGGGCGCGCGTGGAACACTACGCGCCGCCACCTCGGGTCCAGTGTGATAGGGGGCGGCGGACGTCCCCAAGTCCGCCGTCCCTGGACCCATTTAGGGGGGCCGGAAGAGGGCATTATCTGCCCTCTGCCGACGCCCGAACCTAACCTAACCTAACCTAACCTAACCTAACCTAACCTAACCTTTTTTTTTTTTTTTTTTTTTTTTTTGTTGCCGGCGTGGAAAATCCTCATGGATGTCCTCCGCCCTGGGGTGAGCGGAGGGGTCTGTCAGACTCTTACTGACTAAAAACCACCCCGGTGTTCCCTTCCCACACTTGCACCGGGGATCTTGGGAGCTAGTATTACTTCCGTGATCCCCGGCTAGTGCCGGCCCGCCTCTGCGGGCCACCTCAAGTCTGCGGGGGGGTGAGGTGTTAGACCCCCCCGCGACATCTCAAAGGGGCGCGCGTGGAACACTACGCGCCGCCACCTCGGGTCCAGTGTGATAGGGGGCGGCGGACGTCCCCGAGTCCGCCGTCCCTGGACCCATTTAGGGGGGCCGGAAGAGGGCATTATCTGCCCTCTGCCGACGCCCGGTGCGCCTGCTGCGGGCCGGGTGAGCGGACGAGACCTCCCGCTCCCTTTCCGCAGCCTCCTTCTGCGACACGACTGTTTCGCAGAAGGATACCACCGCGTCCCAGGACTCCTCGCTGCCGGCCATCGACTCGACCACGGCCGGCAGCGATAGGTCACTGCCTACTCCTGAGATGAGGGCACGGCGAGGCTCCTCCCAAGCGGCACACTCTGCCAGCGTATGCCGCGCCGTGTCCTCCCGGCAGTCGACGCAGTGGTGACACCGGGCGTCCGGCTCCCTGTTTATGCGACACAGGTACTTCCCGAAGCAACCATGCCCCGAGAGCACCTGCGTCACCCGAAACGACAGGGAGCCGTGCCTCCTCCCGAGCCAGGGCTCGAGTACCGGCCGGACCGCCTCGATGGTGGCGAGGCCGGCGGTAGGGCGTGAAAGCCTGTCCCGCCATTCCGCCACCAGGGCTGCGCGAAGCTGTGACCGACGCAACTCCACATGTCGCTGCATCAGCCACTCGCCCCGCGCCCTCGCTTCCTCGCGCCACCGATACAGTGACGCGAGTACTTTCGCCTCGAACCTAACCTAACCTAACCTAACCTAACCTAACCCAGTAACCGATAATACATCGCACGTTTAACATCAGCTCCGCGCAAATAAATCTCCAAAAATAGACGCGTTGAGTTACGAGCGCAAAAAAGTTATCAGTGGAATTGTGAAGTGTCAGTGCACCAGGATTCGTGTGGGCAAGTGTCCATCACCTCAGGTTGCCGAGCAGGACCCCCAGAACTTCAGCGCTGAATAACTTTGCGAAGGTCAGTCGAGTCGTTTCACAAACATTTATCCCAAGAGTCGCGGCAGAGATCTATCCAGCAACACCAGGATCAGGAAAATCGGATCAGCAGGTTGGGAGATATTAAGGTGCGAAAATCGTCAAAATACGTGAAAACACGTGGTTTGTGGTTGGAAAACAACCTCACTTTTCCTCCACGTGTTTCTGATACACGAGTAGGGCTTCCAAAATTACGGAAATGTCAATTACGTAACTAATTACGCAACTTTTTTCGCCAATTCCGTAATTCCGTAATTACGTAATATTTCCTATTTTTTTTTAAATCGATTATGAATTTTTGTAAATATTGTTGATAGAGTATCTACAATTTTTACAATTATCTTTTACTATCTCAAATTCAAGGAAATATCAAAAGAACATATCATGTACATACATCAGTTAAGTCAAACCATTTTTTTTCGTCCCGAATATAATCTTTCTTCTTGAAAATGTGATCTCATAAATGACAAGGCATTTAATGTTTTGTCACTTAGGGAACTTCTGAGTTTATTGCAAAAATACCCTGCGGATGAAAAGGCTCGCTCGGCTTCAACACTTGTAGGCGTTATCGAAAGCAAATAATTATACGCTGCAGTCAAAAATACTTCGCGACCGCCGCCAGCGCTGTCGTAAATGCACATTTCTACCCTAATAATGGAATGGAGATCTGTGTTTACTGTTGAAATCGGTTTATTAACAGTCACTTTGTTTATTTCTTGGTCTAACTGTTGTGCGATTGTCAACTCCTCGTCATCATCGTCACTGGTAGCAATTGCGTCCGATGCTCTCGATTGTGGTTGTGAATTTGTACTTTTTTGAGTAGAATTATATTTCAACCGTTCCAACAGTTCCACTATGTACATTCGTATATCATCCGACAATGGTTTCGTGAAATATTCTGTGGCAGCAGTTTTAAAAAAATCCTCATTGTTATGCAAATATTGCAAAACACCGAATACATTTGTTCGCCTTTCTTTATTCTCTTTCTAAGAGATGTGGCTAGTTTTCCACTGAGATCGTTTGACTGAAGATCAAGTTTATCTAGCATAAATCGAAGCGCAGCGTCGGCCGTCAATAAGTTTGAATCACGGCGACATAATGACAAAACTGTAGTTTTTATTACATCCAAGCTGTATTGAATGTCGTGAAGGTCTTTTATCTCTTCGTCTGTAAATTTTGCATTTGATTTCAAATCTAATAACGCCTTAAAAACGCATGATTTTAATTTGAGAAATCGGCCTACCATATCTGACAAGCTGTTCTATCGCGTTTTACAGTCTAGTATTAGGTCAATATTTTTACCATGTTCTTCTAAAATGTACTTTTGCAACAAATCGTTTTTCAAAGGGGAGTTTTTAAAAGATTTTATTAGATCTCTTAATTTTTTTATAGTACCTTTGTATAAAAACTCCGATTCTGGAACTCTGGTCGATTCTACAATAAACGCATCCTCATCTTCTTCAATTTCTTCTGTTTCTTCAGCACTGGTATTTGAGACATCCTCCTGGACTTCAGGTTCTGGAGATTTTTGTGTTTTATATAAAACATCCAAGACTGCTAGTTGTATCCCATGAGCCAAACACAATTGGTGGTGGCCGTCAAAATGTCTACCCATTTTGACCATTACACTTGCTCCATCTGTTGTGAAAGCAATTATGTCGTCTTCCAGACTTAAACCGAAGTCACTCAAATGCTGCTGTAATAATTGAGTGCCTACTTCAGCTGGCATTGATCCCTGTATCCGTACAAGTCCCAAATTTTTATATTTGGACATATTAAAGTCTTTATTGTGGATATTTATATTCATATACCTTTTATTACGGGTAGACGTCCACTCATCAAACGTGATTGTAAATCTTTTATTTTCAGACTTCATAATTTTCAATTGATTTTTCAATTTGTTTTTTGTGTTATCACTCTGTTCTAGAATTATTTGCGTTATAGTCGTAGAAGATTTCGGCACATCGTAGCCAGAGTTTTTAAAAAGATATCTCAGATCTTCTGAAGTACAAAATGTTCTCAATGGTATCCCATCTAATGCAGCCATTCTGGCCACTCGAACCTCCATATTTGAAAAATAATCAGTGAGTTTAATTTTCTTTTGTGAAGGTTCATTCGTACGCTTTCGTGTTTGAATTTGAACACTATTAGACGTTGATGTACTCGGCCTTTGCGAATTCTGCTCTTGCGGCATCTCTCCGATATGCTTGGCACGCATGTGAGTGTGTAACGCTCCAGTTGCGCCACCAGGAGTTTTCAATTTTTTTTTGCAATGCTTACATTCAACACTCTGCCCATTATCAGCTCTCAAGAAATGTTCCCAGATAGAGCTTTGTGTGCGTTTGTTCAAAAACTCTTTGTATACAGTCTTATTTGAAGAAGACCTGAAAAAAATAAAAGGGAGTTAGGTTAATAATAATTATATTGGATAAACATAGTTGCCAAGTCATAACAAACGTAAACACTTAACGTTTTTATCTTCTATAATAGGCGACAGGCGACAGAGCATGCTTAGTTCATTCATTCCCGATTTAGAGATAAGCTATGAGGAATTTCAAATTTTTGATAGGTAACTTATATTTCTTATAGGTAGGTACCTATTTTATGTTTTAATCAGTGTTCTTAACTAATTGCATAATTGGGAACCTAGATATTCTATAATCTAATCGGAATAAATACATCCTAAGAAAGTGTTTGATTTACAAATTATTTTGTACGAACTATGCATGCTCCACGGGGTTTTTAATGCCCTTTTAATACTAAATAGACTGATTAAGGCTTTGGTTTAAGTACTTACATCCTTCAAGAGATAATCCACACACTCAAAGTCACCCACGATAAAGATACAACTGCGACAAATTGTTAATATTTGCGCGCATTTACCACCAACTTTTAATTAAGTAATCGAACAAGTGTCAACTGTGTCGAGAGCGATGTGAACTGAACAACCGACAATTGAGCAATGAAACTACAATTTCTTTTTAGTTAAGAAAGTGAAGAGCATAGTAGTTCGTCGTGGTCGTAGGGACTTTTCGACAGGGACTCCCCGGCCCTGCCGACTCGCCAAGTTGATATATTTGAACTCTATTCTGTACGTCTTAGAACTATTTTTTGCAATATTTAACAAACAATAAAAACAAACTGCGGGGAATACCCTGTTTGTACAGTTTCGATGTAGTTATATCGTTTAGTGTTGCCACATTATAAATGTGTACGTATAATGCTTTTTTATTAGTTGACTATTTTGATTGATTAATGATACCAATAATTACGTAAGTACGGAATTGACATCTTCAGTTACGGAATTGAAAATACTTTAAAATGAGTTCGTAATTACGTAATTGCGTAATTACGTAATTACGTAATGGAAGCCCTATACACGAGGCGTGACGTACCGACAGCCATCCCAGCCACTACTGGAGACTCCGAAGCCGGCCCGAAGAATCTGCCTTCAGACCAGCGACCAGCGTGACGACTGCACGACCCATCATCAGGTTAGCCCCGAGGGAACTCCTCAACCCTTAGTCCTACCCCCCCCGAGTTTGGACTCATCTGACTTGGACCTTCAGGACTTTGTCTGAGCCATCAAGGGTCCCACACCCCCTTCCCCCACCAACCCCCCCTTGAGTTACCCCCCCCCCCCCATTTCCTTTATTTCCCCCCACCCTTTTCCTCTTACCCCCACCACTAAAGACTTGAGGTTACCCCCTCCAAATTTTACCCCCCCCCCACCAAAAGTCACCCCTACGGAACCTTCCCCCCCCAACCCCCCTCCTTCACCCCCCCTCCAAAGTCTCCCCACGAGACCTCTTCCCCCTCCCCCCGCCCCTCCCTCCTCTTTGGGTTACCTCACCCCCCCGCGGGCTAACTTCGCACTCGTTGGAGCTGGAAAGCCAAGATTGGGCTCAAACGAAAGGGCAAAACAAGCTCTTGAATCTGGCCCCAACAGAAACCTCAAATTGCACAGCCCACGAACGCAGTGACACAGACACCACAGAATTCCACTGAGGACCACCACCAGCGCCCACATAGAGCTCATCCCATCGAGCTCTAGCAATTGTCGGGCTCCTCATCGGACAGCAGACGCAGACCACCAGCGGAACATCCGTGAGTCCATCGTTAGACTTATAGTATATAAATACACAGGCTAGTTATTATTTAGTCTTGAGTCATTAGTACCTAAATCTATTATATATAACCATTTCTAACACACTTTCTTAAATATAGCCAACCACCACACTAACAACCAAAAAAAAAAAAAAAAACAAATGTCTTCCAAACACTCCACCATCTCAACCACCTCCACCACCTCCCGCAAAATGACCACGGAGGCCGCGAAACCCCCTAAATCACTTAGGGAAAGGGTCCTAAACAAAAATACGACCCAATCAGTGGTCTCGGAGTCAGCGCGTTCATCGCAGAGGCCACAGGTGTCGAAGGCGGCGTCGGAACCGGACGTGACCAGCAGGCCACCACCGCTTCCATCGGCTCCTGCCCCAAGGACTTCTGAGATCGTCATAAGCTGGGAGCAGTGTGGCATTTCCCCCCCTCACCAGATTGTCTCGGACGACGAAAGCTCGGTGGCATCAACAGTAAGCCATGCCGACCGTCCAGACAGTAGACGGACGAGCCTTCTCTACAGAACACCGAGAAGAGGCACTGGGGTGGAAATGGACCTGGCAACCAGGGAGGCGAATGATCTCCTGCAGAAGGGGAAGGAAGCCCTGGAGGCGGCCGGAAACATGAAGCGGGAGTGCAAGGCCACAGCTCATGAGTGTCTACAGGGCCTATACGAGACGGCCCTGTCATTGGCAGACTCGAGGTCCAGACACAAATATAACCTCGAGAAGGAGCGCTCTCGACACGCACAAGAACTTGTGCGGGTCGAGAGGGCTCACAATCGAGACCTCATGACCATGAAAGTGGAGTTGTCGCTGCTGAAGACCGACGTTTCGGAGACAAAGAAGGAGGCAAAAGGGATCCGGGAATGGCTCGGTCACGAGACCCTTGATGCCTTCAAGGGCATCGAGGAGGTAAAAGAACACATCGCAGCCGCTAGCCTCACGAACCAAAAGGAGCACGAAGTCACGAGGCAGGGAAATGCTCGAGCCCCGGGGGATCCAAAGTCGGATTCAATGGGGGCCGGTATTTCACGCCTCGAAGCCAACGTGACCAGCCTATCAAACCAGCTGGACGTGCTCCGGAAGGTTCTGGAACGGCTCAAGGAAGACCTTGACCAGCCAAAGCGGCAAGAGACGGACCCAAGTAGCAGCGAGTCGAGTCTTCTAAAGACTGAAAAGTTTGAGGAGGAGATGAAGAAACTCCAACTTCAAGTACAGGCCATCGCCAACAGGCCTGTGGCATCTCCCCCCAAACCACAGCCCCCAATAAATATAACACAACACCTCAAACCCATCTCTGAAAGGCTGGAGATCGTCTCGGCAGACCTACGCGTACTGCGAGACAAAGAACCGCAAATCCAGGCGCCCCCTGCGCTGAATCTGGAGGCGGAACTCGCAGTCGGCGAGGTAAAAAAGACCCTCCAGAACATACAAAAGGGGGTAGCGGACCTGGGCAAGGCGGAAAGACTGCCTCTACAGCTGCAGGGCCCGAAAACCTTTGCCCAGGCCGCCAGCACACCTAAGCCCCCTAAACCACCCACACAAACCAACCACACCCTGATCGTCTCGTCTACGAATCCCCAGCACACTGGCGACAACGTGATCGAGAGGATCAGGACCGCCCTGGACCTCAAAACGAGTGGAGCACGAGTCGACACAGTGCGGAAAGCGCGCAACCAAAAGGTTGTCATGAAGTGCGCCAGCAAAACGGACTTGGAAAAGGTCAAGGAGCAAGTCCGGTCGAACGCAGGGCTCAAGGTCCAGGAGCCAAAACCCCTCAACCCCCTCGTCTGCATCAAGGGAGTGCTGTCCAGCTACAGCGACGGGGAGATTGTAGATCTCCTGAAAGCGCAGAACAAACACCTTCTGCAAAACGTCGTTGTGGATGAACAGACCCTAAAGGTGCGCTATAGGAAGCGCGCGAGAAACACCCACGAGTGCCACCCCGTCTTGGAGCTCTCCCCGGAGCTCTGGAAGTGCTACACTGCAGTGCAGAAAGTACACCTGGGCATCAAGCGGTGCTCGATTGAGGATCAGTCCCCCCTAGTCCAGTGCACGAAGTGCCTTGCATATGGACACAACAAGTCCATATGCAAGGCTGCTAAAGAACTATGCAGCTATTGCAGCGGAGCGCACAGCGTCAGGGACTGCCTCACTCGAGCTGACGGCAAACAGCCCACCTGCGCAAACTGCAAGGTGGCACAAGGGTCCGGCAGCGACCTGGCTCATACAGCGTTCAGCGCAGACTGCCAGGAACGCCAAAAGTGGGATGGTATAGCGAGGTCGCGCGTTTCCTATTGCTAAGGGCGACCACGAAAACACACCAGCGAACCAACCAGTCACCCCCGAAATCGCATCAAGACCGACAGCAAGATTGAAATTCGTTCAAGTCAATCTTCAGCGCTCCAAGCTGGCCACAGAAGAACTGCATATGGCGGCCCAGGCAAGGGGAATTTCAGTAGCACTTGTTCAAGAGCCCTATGTAGGAAGAACAGGTGTGATGAAACAAACACCTGGCACGCAAGTCATCCAGTGCAGCCTCAACCGCCAAAAACCAGTTAAGGCAGCGATCGTTGTTTTTGGAAACAACTTGGAGGTCATTCATGACCCCCAGCTTGTTTCTGAGAACATCGCCGCTGCATTACTCAAGGTGGGTCAGCTCAGCTTCGGAGTGCTATCGGTCTATTTCGAGGGTGACCAGGACATCGAACCATACCTTTCAGAGACACAAAACATTACACAAAAACTACACACAAGCAACACAATAGTGGGAGGAGACGTTAACGCCTGGAGCCAGTGGTGGGGAAGTGTTTCCGAAAACCATCGCGGGGCAGCGTACAGTTCTTTCCTCGATGAGCGGGATCTCCACATCCTAAACACGGGCCAAACACCGACGTTCGAGACCTACAGAGGAGACAGGTGGTGTACCAGCATCGTCGATGTGACGGCATGCAGCCTGTCGCTGCTAGGCAAGGTCGAGGAGTGGCGTGTAGAAAGAAGTCTTACAACATCAGACCACAATGCAATTACCTTCTCGATGCGTTTAGAAAAGGCCTTGGAACCCTTAAGGCCAATCTCGACGCGCATCTACAACACCAAGAAGGCAAAGTGGTCTGACTTCAGCACCCATTTCAAGACCAGCCTGGCGGTCTCAGGCATAACACCGGTCGGAGTCTCGGAAGTCTCGAACCCAGAGGATCTGGAGACAATTATCACGACTTACACACAAACCATCCACCGCTCATGTGAGAGTGCGATCCCAAAACTGGGGTTGCCCAAACACGACGCAAAGCCCCCATGGTGGAGCCCTTCTCTAGAGCGTCTCAAGAAAGACGCCTTGACGAAGAAGAGGAGGATCCGAAATGCAGCCGCAAGCCGGAGACACTTCACCATCCAAGAGTACGTGACGGCAAAACTGAACTACACAACAACAGCAACGGAAGCCGCCACGGCCAACTGGAAGGAGTTCTGCTCTAAGCAGGACCGAGAGAGCATGTGGGACGGCATCTACAGGGTACTAAGGAAGACAGCTAGAAGGCAGGACGACGCACTCCTGAGAAACACCGCAGGTGAGACGCTCAGTCCGGAGCAATCCGCGTATCTTCTGGCACAAACCTTCTACCCCGACGACTCAACGGATGCCGAACAGCCATACCACACTGACCTGCGCAGGCTGGCGGAGGAGAAGAACCCCCAAGGTCTGTCTGCAGACGATCCGTCTTTCACGACTGCGGAGCTGGAAATGGTTCTCCAAAACCAAAATCCGAAAAAAGCTCCCGGTCCCGACGGATTAACAGCAGACATCTGCACAGCGGCAATAAACTGCGATAGGGAAGTGTTCTTAGCGATAGCCAATAGATGCCTGTCGCTGTCACACTTCCCGAAGCAGTGGAAGGTCGCCCACGTGTGCATTCTCCGTAAGCCAGGAAAGGACGACTACACCAGCCCAAAGTCGTACCGGCCAATAGGTCTGCTCTCGGTCCTAGGAAAGATCGTAGAGAAACTCCTAGTAGGTAGACTCCAGTGGCATTTCCTCCCAACCCTCAACACAAACCAGTACGGTTTCATGCCGCAGCGCGGAACCGAGGACGCCCTCTATGCCCTAATGGGCCACGTAAGAGCCGAAATCAAAGCCAAAAAGATCGTGCTTTTGATATCATTGGACATAGAGGGCGCTTTCGACAACGCGTGGTGGCCAGCACTCAAACGACAGATGGTGGCCAAGAGCTGTCCTAAGAACATCTACGCTCTCGTCACCTCGTACCTGGAAGACCGGAACATCAGGGTCAACTACGCCAGAGCGACCAGCGAGAAGGGTACCACGAAAGGATGCGTCCAGGGCTCAATTGCCGGACCGACGTTTTGGAACCTTATCCTAGATTCGCTCCTACACAAGCTGGCGAGTATGGGAGTATACTGCCAAGCCTTCGCAGACGACGTTGTCCTGGTTTTCTCGGACCTTACAGCCGGTCCCCTGCAGCAATCAGCCAACGACACGCTAGACATAGTATCGGAATGGGGCGTCCAGAATAAGCTACGTTTCGCCGCGCACAAAACAAATGCGATGGTGTTAACGAGAAAGCTGAAGTACGACGTTCCGGTACTGTACATGTCGGGCACGAGGCTGAACCTGGTCGAGCAGGTCAAACTGCTAGGTCTCACAATAGACTCCAAACTCACCTTCAACGCGCACGTGTCTGCGACCTGTAAAAAGGCTGCAGACATCTACAAGCAGCTGGCATGTGCGGCAAAGGTGACTTGGGGTCTCAACAGAGAGATAATCAGGACGATATACGTGTCGGTGATAGAGCCCATCGTAATGTATGCAGCGAGTGCGTGGGCCCCCGCAGCTGAGAAACTGATGACAAGGAATCAGTTTGACTCACTGCAGAGAGGCTTCGCGCAAAAGATCTGCAAAGCATACCGCACGGTGTCTCTGACATCGGCACTTATTCTGTCAGGCCAACTCCCCCTAGATCTCCGGGTAATCGAGGCCGCAACCCTTTTCAAGATCAAAAAGGGCCATTCCCAAGAGTTCATACCGCCGGGCCGCGAGCTGGAGTGCAACGTGCACCACTCCGAGAATCCCCACCCAGCGCAACTCATAACAACAGAGTATGCACGCCTAGAGGACTTGACTCCCGAAACCCTGGAAACCCATCAAGTAATCGGTCCCCAAATCTACACCGACGGCAGCAAGATAGAGGGAAAAGTAGGAGCTGCCCTAACTTGGTGGGAAAACGGAAAGGAGTCGGAGTCAAGCCTTTTCGGCCTGGAGCCTCACAACACTGTCTTCCAATCGGAAATGTACGCTCTCTTCAGAGCTGTCAGGATGGCAAGAGAATCTAGGGCGGCCTCCGTAAGCATCTTAAGCGACTCAAGATCGTCGCTTGACCTGCTGAGGAGTCCGTCTGTCACTCACCACCTGGCACTTCAAATCAAGAGAAGCGTCCGAGAGTTAAGAGAAGAAGGTAGAGAAGTGAGGTTCTTCTGGCTGAGGGCCCACGTGGGAACCGCCGGGAATGAGAGAGCGGATGAGCTGGCCAAGGAGGCAGCGTTAACCAAGGACACATCAGACTACAGCAAGGTCCCCGTATCGTTCGTGAGGAGGAAGATACGGGAGGGGACTATAAAGAAGTGGCAAGCGCGTTACGAGTCCTCCAGTACAGGAGCGGTCACAAAAGTGTTCTTCCCAGACGTCCTAGCGGCGAAAAGAACACTCAGAGATGCAGTTCTCACACCGGTCCATGTACAAATCCTAACAGGACACGGAGGATTCTCAGCGTATCTCCACCGATTCCATCTCAAAGATAGTCCCTCGTGCGTCTGCGACCCCAGTTGCGAAGAAACAGTCTGGCACCTGCTATTTGAATGCCCAAGATTCAGCCAAGACAGAATGGAGCTGGAAGTACTTTTCGAAATCCAGCTAAGCCAGTCCACACTCCACACCATCATGGAGAGACCGGCTACTAGGAAACCATTCTTGGCATTCGCAAGCAAAGTTGCCACGGTCGCAGCAGGGGCAAACAAAACAGACGATACCTTGCGTAGTAGAAACCGACCACCATCCACACAAACAGCCACAACTACACCAATAAACACACAAACAATAACAACCACACCACTTACCACAACACAAGCAACACACACAAGACCCACACCATCAACAGCGGCAGCAGCAGTTAGCTCTCAACAACAAGCCCCTAGCACCATGACCACCATGCAATTCCTGGCATGCGGAGGAGACGGAGTCCCAGGCGTCCGATTGCGAGGCGTCGCCCTCTTCATGAACAGGGAAGGCGAAAGGCTAGGCATAAGTTTCTGCATAGGCTCAAGCAGAACCGCGGCCCGAATACCGATTTCACCAGGCCTTGCCGCTTTGATCAACGGAAGCACCACCAAAACGAGCATGAAAGGTAGCAAGTATGCTGCCCTGCCTCAGATGGAAGTTGCCACTCACCGATGCCGTCTAATGCGATTCAAAGGTAAGACGATCGCACTATTCGAGTGGGGAGAGGAGACTCCATTTGTTCAGGCATGCTCATTGCTTCAAAAGATCAGGGAGGCAGGAGACTACACGGGAGCCACAGCCCGCACCATCAGTGTAGACGCGATGACGGTCGGAGGAGTAAGAGGAGACGTTGCAGACCGATTCGGTTGTTTGAAAGCCTCGGAACATCATGAGGTGGTTGTCTACGAGGACAGAGGGGAAACTCTAAGTTTCCTCAAAACCCCCCGACAGCCAACAGCCGGCGCGACGAGCCCCACAACAAGCCCGACCATTCAGAGCGGATCGGAGAGGGCCCAGCAGAAGGCAGCCGCCGAGAAAGCTGCAAAGGAGCAGGGAAAACCCGATAACCCGGAGGACCGGGTCCGGCAGAGGAGTCGCCTGAAAGCCGTAGGCACTTTCCTCAACGCACTGCTCCCAAGCACCAGCTGCGCATCATCATCCCACCAACAAGTAACAGCAGTGGAAAGGTTCTTTCGTAAGAAGCCCAAGGAACCGCCCCAGCAGAAGCCTATGCCTACAAGAGCCGACAAAGGGCAAGTCAGCCTGCCGACCCTCGCAGCGAACTTGGGCACCACGGATCACGTGAAGAGCGCGTTCCTCGAGTACGTAGCGATCGTGAGAGCGACCAGAGAGGTCAATCTCATGACATGCAGCAAGATCCTGCAGACCTTCCAGAGAAACACAGAAGGTCTGCTAAGGGTACTACTCGAGGAAGCAGGGGCAGCAGTGTACGACAATGTCAGATCCCAAGTCATCACAGGGGATATGACGGGGTCGTACATGGCAGCCTACAGCGCGAAGAGCGGTTTCGTGGCCCTGGACGAGGAGGAAACGGAGCGCTCGGGCAAAGCTAAATTCCTAGCGACCGACGACGACCCGATACTGGTTACCGCCAAATGTACCAAAATCATGCTGGACGACAAGATCCTTCAAATGGCACAATCCATTTTGGGGACTTCAGACAGTCCAGCATCGCAGGAAATTTGGGCGGTGCCCAGTATCAGGTGGGTAAATGGAGTTCCGGGTTGCGGCAAGACAACCTGGGTGGTAAGGAACTTCGACGGGGAGAAGGACGTTGTAGCCACCACGACGACTGAAGCTGCCAAAGATCTCCGGGAGAAGCTAGCGCACCGCTTAGGAGACCTAGTAAAGACAAAGGTGCGCACTATGGCCTCAATCTTAGCCAACGGGTTCAAGCCGCAAGAGAAATGCTACCGCCTCACGGTAGACGAAGCTCTTATGAACCATTTTGGGGCCATAGTCATGGCAGTAAAGTTGTCTGGAGCAAGCGAGATTGTCCTCATCGGAGACGTAAACCAGCTTCCATTTTTGGACAGAGAGAACCTTTTCGAGTTAAGGTACACCCGTCCAAATCTGGTGACTGGCATCACTCAGGAGCTGCTTTGCACACACCGCAACCCGATGGACGTGGCGTTTGCGCTAAGCGAGATATACTCCGGTATATACTCCTCCAATTCATCGCTGTCGCGGGTCCATTCCCTGAGGGTGAAAGGTTATACAGGAGCGCAAATACCGAGCAACGCCCAAAACACCCTGTTCCTGGTCCATACGCAAGAGGAGAAAGTCTCTCTTGGGAACCAGGGATATGGGTCCGGCAAAGGGTCGCGCCTGTTGACCATACACGGAGCCCAGGGCTTGACCTACGACAGCGTCATTATCATCAATACAAAGTCCAGGAGGATCAAAGTTCACGACAGCATCTCCCACGCGGTAGTGGCGGTGTCCAGACATACAGTCAGTTGCGTCTATTACACCGACGACGCCGACGACGCCACGGGCCGCTTTGCAAAGAGGGCGATGGATGCGCCGACTAAAATGGTCGTCGAGTACAACTTGAAGACGGCCATGCAGCATCGAGACGTCACTGTCATGGAAGCCCTGCTAGGGCTAGCGAAATCCCTGGTCATCAGACCCCACTAAAACAACACCTAACAAAGCCCCCCCCATCCATACTCCAAGTCAAACTTAAATAAAAATAATCCCCCTATCTAAACCCTGTTTGTTATTATAAAAAAAAAAAAAAAAAAAAAAAAAATTAAGTATTAGTTAAAAAAAAAAAAAAAAAAAAATGTAAAACTGCATGGCGGTGTGAGTCAGTCATACTCACGTAAATGTCCTGCCGATGGTGGCGCTGTGCGTCCGGTCGTTTGGTTCCCCAAAAAATGGTTGAGCTAAGCGGCGCGGACGTATACGTCATGTCCGTGAACGGACGCCGTCGGTCGGGGCTGGTCGACTCACACTGCCACGTAGTTATCCCTGTAAAATTGTGTCATTTTAAGTATTTATAAGTAGTTAACAAAGTAAGAGAAAAAAAAAAAAAAAACAAATAAATTGTAACCTTAAAATTTTTTAGTAAGTTTTATTTATTTCATTGTAAGCCTGTGTATCATATTAATAAAAAAGTATTTATAAAATAAAAAAAATATATATATATGCATGCGCATGAGTATGTTTATTAACTATATAAAAAAAAAAAAAAAAAAAAAAAAAAAAAAAAAAAAAAAACGATGCATTCACGTAGTCTTAAGTTTAGAATTAAGAAAACGTAGTATAATGTTGTCCGGTGTAGGAGCAACACAATTGTAAACAAGCAAAACATATAAACCATTAAACATAATAAAAAAAGGCGCGGACGACCATGTCCGCGGTAACTACTCATTTAAAAAAAAAAAAACCTAACCTAACCTAACCTAACCTAACCTTTTTTTTTTTTTTTTTTTGTTCACGGGGTGGAAAATCCTCATGGATGTCCTCCGCCCTGGGGCGGGCGGAGGGGTCTGTCAGACTCTTACTGACTAAAAACCACCCCAGTGTTCCCTTCCCACACTTGTGCCGGGGATCTTGGGATCTGTTATTACTTCCGCAATCCCCGGCTAGTGCCGGCCCGCCTCTGCGGGCCACCTCAAGTCTGGGGGGGGTGAGGTGTTAGACCCCCCCCGCGACGTCTGAAAGGGGCGCGCGTGGAACACTACGCGCCGCCACCTCGGGTCCAGTGTGATAGGGGGCGGCGGAGGTCCCCAAGTCCGCCGTCCCTGGACCCATTTAGGGGGGCCGGAAGAGGGCATTATCTGCCCTCTGCCGACGCCCGGTGCGCCTGCTGCGGGCTGGGTGAGCGGACGAGATCTCCCGCTCCCTTTCCGCAGCCTCCTTCTGCGACACGACTGTTTCGCAGAAGGACACCACCGCGTCCCAGGACTCCTCGCTGCCGGCCATTGACTCGACCACGGCCGGCAGCGACAGGTCACTGCCTACTCCTGAGATGAGGGCACGGCGAGGCTCCTCCCATGCGGCACACTCTGCCAACGTATGCCGCGCCGTGTCCTCCCGGCAGTCGACGCAGTGATGACACCGGGCGTCCGGCTCCCTGTTTATGCGACACAGGTACTTCCCGAAGCAACCATGCCCCGAGAGCACCTGCGTCACCCGAAACGACAAGGAGCCGTGCCTCGTCCCGAGC
Source organism: Tiliacea citrago (assembly GCA_963921375.1). NCBI lineage: Eukaryota > Metazoa > Arthropoda > Insecta > Lepidoptera > Noctuidae > Tiliacea > Tiliacea citrago. The sequence goes on from OY992784.1 coordinate 16,374, forward strand.
CAGGGCTCGAGTACCGGCCGGACCGCCTCGATGGTGGCGAGGCCGGCGGTAGGGCGTGAAAGCCTGTCCCGCCATTCCGCCACCAGGGCTGCGCGAAGCTGTGACCGACGCAACTCCACATGTCGCTGCATCAGCCACTCGCCCCGCGCCCTCGCTTCCTCGCGCCACCGATACAGTGACGCGAGTACTTTCGCCTCGAGGTCCCAGGGCGAGGATCCGGCCAGTACGCAAGCCGCCTCGTAGGAGATCGTGCGATATCCCCTTATGACTCTGACGGCCATCGCTCTCTGCGGCTTTCGCAGTACTGCGATGCTTCCGGCCGTCAGGTCAGCCGCCCAGATCGGGGCCCCGTAAAGGGCCATCGATCGCACGATCCCCACGTAGAGCCGCCTACAGGCGGCGCTCGGGCCCCCCAAATTGGGAAGCAGCGTTGATAACGCTCCAGCCGCACCCAACAACTTGGGTGCCAGCCGCCGGAAGTGGGGGCCAAAATCCCACCGGCTGTCGAGCACCAATCCAAGGTACTTCATGGTAGACTCGACAGCGATTTGAGCCCCCCCAACCACGATGTGTGATCCCGGCGGCGGCGCCCGCCGGGGGCCATGAAAGATCAAGGCCTCCGACTTGTTGAGGGCAACCTCCAGGCCTAGGCGACGTATGCGGCTCACCACCTGTGAGACCGCAGCCGTCGCCAGCAACGCTGCCTCCCTGTACGAGCTCCCCCGGGCCGTGACCAGTGTGTCGTCCGCATAACACGTCAGGTCCACGCCCGGCTGGAGCTCGCCCCGCAGCACCCAGTCGTACCCGATGTTCCACAGGAGCGGTCCTACGACCGAGCCCTGTGGAACACCGCACGACATGCGGCGCTGGTTTCCGCCATCACGTCCCATGTAGGTGACACATCTTTCCGCCAAATAAGCCCCGACTATGCGGCGGAGGTAGGAAGGCACCCGATGGTAACGCAGTGCCTCCCGGATGCAGCTCCAGGGCAGGGTGTTGAAGGCGTTGGAGATATCCAAGGACACCGCCAACATCACCCCGCCCTGGGACACTGCTTCCTCCGCCAGGACTCTCACCCGCGATATAGCGTGTATGGTGGAGCGCCCGTGCCGAAAGCCGAACTGGCTCTCGGCCAGGTCAGGCCCCTCTCCGCACAAGTGGCCGACGAGGCGGGCAGCGATTATCCGCTCAAACATCTTACCCACCTCGTCTAGCAGCACTATGGGCCTGTACCCGGACGGTGAGTCCGCAGGGCGCCCCGCCTTCCTGAGCAGGACCAGACGACCAGATTTCCACAAAGTAGGAAACTGGCCCTGCTCAAGGCACGCAGTGTAGAGTCCTCTCAAGTGGGGCTCTAGCTCTTTCAGAGCGAGGGCTAGCGCTTGGCCGTGGATCCCGTCGGGCCCCGGAGCCACGTTCTTGGCCCGGAGCCGCGTCACGGCCGCCCCCATCTCTGTTTGTGTCACCTCTGGGACGCTGATGGCGTTCTCCTCTGTAGGCTCTGTGGCTGTGCGCAAAGCCATCGGCGGCGGAGTATGCTCCGCTCTTGCCGGGAAGAGGGCTGCGACGACCTCCTCCAGCAGCTCAGGTTGGAGACTCTCCGTGAGTGGAGGCGCCGCGGCTCGAAGTTTCCCTCGAACCGCACGATAGGGGCGCCCCCACGGATCTCCGTCGAGAGTCTCCAACATCTCCTCCCTGGCTCGCGTCCTCGCTTCGCCGATGGCCAGCCACAGGGCCTGCTTCGCCGCGCGGTACACCTCATACAGCGCGGCTTCTTCGTCAGGGACCCGACGACGTCTCCTCCGGTATCGGGTGTACTGGCGTCTGACCGCTACGCACTCGACACGTAATTGTGCGATTTCGGCAGACCACCAGTACACCTGGCGCCTAGCTGAATATGTGTGGACGCGGGGCATGGACGCGTCGCAGATTTGCGTCATCGCCCCGCGGAACCACAGCGCCTCCTCTTCGACGTCGACGGGTCCGTTCGTTGCCGACTCCCGAATCCAGGCCTGCACAATAGCGGCCTCCTCGAGAAGCTCCCTGTCGATGCGCTTACGCGCCCAGCGCGGACCATCCCTTTGCGGGGTCGATGGACTACGGCCGCCGGTGGTCTGGGCGGAGACGTCGAATCGGATGTATCGGTGATCCGACAACGTCTCCACCTCCACGGCGACACGCCAGTCGCGGACACGGCTCGCGACAGCAGGGCTAGCGAACGAGACGTCCACTATGGACCCGCCCCGCTGCCGCACGCACGTGTAGATCGAGCCCCGATTTAGGATGGTCAAGCCTGTCGTGACTGCCCACTCCTCCAGCACCTCACCCCTAGCATCGGTCACCGGAGATCCCCACGCCGCAGACTTGGCGTTGAGATCCCCGAGCAACAGCACCGGGCGAGGGTGGAACTGGCCCACGACGGCACCCAACTCGACAAGGAACCCCTCGAAGTCAGCGAGACTCTTGTTGGGCGAGAAATACGCCCCGACCGTGACAATTCCATCCACGAGGGCGGCCACCCAGCCGTGTCCTCGGGAGGGAGTCCCAAGAGTCCCGCCGATGATGGCCACCAAACCGTCTAGGTCCCCTGCCCAGTTGTCGCGGGGGGGGACAAAATACGGCTCAGCGACCACAGCCACATGGATCGACCACTCCGCCATGCTCTGGAGCAATAGGTCCTGAGCTCTGGCAGCGTGGTTGATATTTGCCTGGAGGAAATGCAATTGGGCCGTCACTGGCATTGCATTTCCTCGGTATCTCCTCCTTCTCTGGTTCGGGAGTCAGCAGCTGGGCTGCCAGGCAGTGGTAGAGGCACAGGGCCTCCGAAGGCCCTAGTCCTCTTGGCAACTTTTTTGGGTGCCTTGCAGGCTTTTCCACCAAGTCTGTGCTCCGTAGGCTTTCCTGCAGCTGCGCAAAGACTGCAGTTTGGTGCCGCGGAGCACTGGGCCGCCTTGTGGCCGGGCTGACCGCAGCGATAACACAAATCACTGCGATCTATTTGTGCAGTGCATTGTGCCCGAACATGCCCCTTTTCCAGGCACCTGAAGCACTGCACAGCCCTTGTTGCCAGGAGTTTTACCCTGGCAGACACCCATCCCACCAGCAACCTTCTACCGTCAGCGACCTTGTTTGCAGCAGCTACTGGGCACTGCACCCAGATCGTGCCCAGCCCGGCCGCACTGCTGCGGATTTCTCCTGCTTTTACAGTTTCGGGCAGACACTCGCCGTTTTTGGCGATGGCCGCCACTACTTCCTCCGGGGTCGCGGAGTCGTCCAGCCCTTCTATGCGCAATTCAGCCGTTTTAGTGGGTCTGGACACCCGAGCATCCTCCGGTTTGATGACAGCTCGCAGTTTGGCGGCCAGAGCGTCTGCCCTCTCCTGCCTCAGAGCACCCGACAACTCAAACACCTTGGCACCCGTAGCTGCCGTTCTAAAATCAAACCCAGCTGGGGTGCCGAGCTCGCTGAATTTCAGCTTGTCCTTAATTGCCGCCAGGACCGACATGTAGGTGACTCCCCTTTTTGAGGCTTCGGGCTGCAGCGTTATAACTACAGCCTCGGAGCGTGGAGTCTTGGCCTTGGGCGGCTTTGTGCTCTTTTTCGGAGCCGGGGCTTTGGGGAGTGCCGGCAGCGCCCTCTTCTTCTTGCAGCCCTTTTTTACAACCGTCGTCCAGGCCTCCTGGGGGGGAGGCGCGGTCACCGGGGGCACGGTTGACTGTGAAGAGGGCGCAGACGCACCCACCGCGGTCTCTTTGGGCCTCTCCGTGGGCTTTTTGGCCACCTTCGCATGTTTCTTGGCAACCTGCACGGGCTTCGTCCTGGCGGCCTCATCCTTCCTCCGCTTATCTGCCGCAAGCGGCGGCCGGAGGATTTCGGCTGGGGGGAGTCGCGACTCTATGGCCTCCAATCGGGCATCCACCATGCCCCCACACTGCACCATACATATTCTGGCCACCCTCTCCATGTCTTGGTCCGACCAGGCAGGCGGTGGCACAGGTGCAGGGGCCGACGAAGGCACGGCAGGAGTGTGGCCGGTGGATGCAGGAGGTGCTTGCCGCTGCCAGTCATTCTTCTGAGCGACAAACTCCCGTTTGAGATCCTCCAGCTCGGACCGGAGACGGCTGTTCTCCTCCCACAACTTCGCCGTCTCCTCCGTGCTCGTGCGACTGAGGAGGACCTCAACTGCCTCACTAATGTCATCAGCCGCCTCCTTCAGAGCACGGGTGAATGTGCCCTTCAGGTTGCCCGATTTGGTGGCAACCTTCAAGACAACATACACGCCGTCCAGAACTTGGCGACTGAGCGCCACCGCCGATGGGCTCCCCCCGGCAGTCATCCGGGCCGAGCGCCGCTCTCGCGCCTGACGGGCCAACTCACTGATTTCATCAGCCGCCACCGCCTTGCGCTGCGCCCGCTTTGCGGCGTTCGCCTCCGCCTTGTTTGACCCCAGCAAGATGCACTCGCTGGAGTCCGCGGTTGTGGGCCCGGGGTCGCTCCCCGCGCCCTCGACATCCTCCTTCGGAACCGGCGTATCGGGTCGGGAAACCGACGCGAACCGACCCCGCACGTCACGCTCCACACGAGTTACACTCGCCCCTGCGCGACCTCGCCCTCTCCTGCCTGATGCTGTTGGCACTTTAGCGGCTGGCAGGCTCTCTTCGCTAGAAGAGCCTGACAGCTCCCCGCGCTTCTTTTTTTGTGAGCAATTCTTCCAGAATCGCCCACCCACCTCTTCTTCAGTTTGCAAGCGCTTTGAGCCGAAGCTCGCCACGCTCGCCAAACTCATCCTTTCGGACGCGGTGTCAGAATCTGACACCGCACCCACACCCATCTGCTCGACCAGAACGATCGGCACCTTCTCCGTCTTTTTATTATTATAAGTTTTATTAGTTTTATTCATATCAGTTCCCACGAGTTGATATAGGTTTTGACGTCCACCGGGCAGAGCCTAGATGCCCGGTAAGCCTATATACTGCAGAGGTCGGCAGGTATCTGCAGGTGAAACGCTCACGACTGGACTCCCTCCAGCCATTCATCCTCTCGCCGCGCTTCAGAACTTAGGATTGGGTGGTTTTTTATCTTAGAGGTACCTTCCTCTGGGCCAGGCTATTAAGCCAAGCCCCCGACGGCGGCATTACACATGCCTCTATTCGCTGTCCGGCCAACCCGACTCAGCGAACCCGCCGAAAGTTCTCCCCTCGAAGACTACTCCTCAAGGAGAGAAACACGTGCTGCTTTGGTGCGCCTGCACCTCAGCGGCTTCTTTGGCCCATAGTGGGCCCCCTCCACGTGAAAACCCATGCCCACCTAACCTAACCTAATATGTACAATTTTTTTTTTTTTTTTTTTTTTTTTTTTTTTTAATAATAATAATACCTAACCTATCCTATTCTAACCTAACCTACCACATGGGCCCCTCTACAGCGGACCATTGGTCCGCCTCCCCAATCTGCGTCCACTCGACCTCCCTCTGTAAGCAGAGGGGGGAGTGGACGACCGACGAGCCTAGGCTCTCCCCCCCCGCAGAAATCCGCCGCAGTCAATACCCCCTCCGACATGGAGAGACTATTGACCGCGCCCAGGGTGCACCGGCCAGACGACTGCTCTTTCCCCCGAACGTATTCGTAAGGAACGAGCAGCAGTCAGGCACACGAGGAGGTTTTCTGCACGCACCCCAACCTAACCTAACCTTTTTTTTTTTTTTTTTTTTTGTTCACGGGGTGGAAAATCCTCATGGATGTCCTCCGCCCTGGGGCGGGCGGAGGGGTCTGTCAGACTCTTACTGACTAAAAACCACCCCAGTGTTCCCTTCCCACACTTGTGCCGGGGATCTTGGGATCTGTTATTACTTCCGCAATCCCCGGCTAGTGCCGGCCCGCCTCTGCGGGCCACCTCAAGTCTGGGGGGGGTGAGGTGTTAGACCCCCCCCGCGACGTCTGAAAGGGGCGCGCGTGGAACACTACGCGCCGCCACCTCGGGTCCAGTGTGATAGGGGGCGGCGGACGTCCCCAAGTCCGCCGTCCCTGGACCCATTTAGGGGGGCCGGAAGAGGGCATTATCTGCCCTCTGCCGACGCCCGGTGCGCCTGCTGCGGGCTGGGTGAGCGGACGAGATCTCCCGCTCCCTTTCCGCAGCCTCCTTCTGCGACACGACTGTTTCGCAGAAGGACACCACCGCGTCCCAGGACTCCTCGCTGCCGGCCATTGACTCGACCACGGCCGGCAGCGACAGGTCACTGCCTACTCCTGAGATGAGGGCACGGCGAGGCTCCTCCCATGCGGCACACTCTGCCAACGTATGCCGCGCCGTGTCCTCCCGGCAGTCGACGCAGTGATGACACCGGGCGTCCGGCTCCCTGTTTATGCGACACAGGTACTTCCCGAAGCAACCATGCCCCGAGAGCACCTGCGTCACCCGAAACGACAAGGAGCCGTGCCTCCTCCCGAGCCAGGGCTCGAGTACCGGCCGGACCGCCTCGATGGTGGCGAGGCCGGCGGTAGGGCGTGAAAGCCTGTCCCGCCATTCCGCCACCAGGGCTGCGCGAAGCTGTGACCGACGCAACTCCACATGTCGCTGCATCAGCCACTCGCCCCGCGCCCTCGCTTCCTCGCGCCACCGATACAGTGACGCGAGTACTTTCGCCTCGAGGTCCCAGGGCGGGGATCCGGCCAGTACGCAAGCCGCCTCGTAGGAGATCGTGCGATATCCCCTTATGACTCTGACGGCCATCGCTCTCTGCGGCTTTCGCAGTACTGCGATGCTTCCGGCCGTCAGGTCAGCCGCCCAGATCGGGGCCCCGTAAAGGGCCATCGATCGCACGATCCCCACGTAGAGCCGCCTACAGGCGGCGCTCGGGCCCCCCAAATTGGGAAGCAGCGTTGATAACGCTCCAGCCGCACCCAACAACTTGGGTGCCAGCCGCCGGAAGTGGGGGCCAAAATCCCACCGGCTGTCGAGCACCAATCCAAGGTACTTCATGGTAGACTCGACAGCGATTTGAGCCCCCCCAACCACGATGTGTGATCCCGGCGGCGGCGCCCGCCGGGGGCCATGAAAGATCAAGGCCTCCGACTTGTTGAGGGCAACCTCCAGGCCTAGGCGACGTATGCGGCTCACCACCTGTGAGACCGCAGCCGTCGCCAGCAACGCTGCCTCCCTGTACGAGCTCCCCCGGGCCGTGACCAGTGTGTCGTCCGCATAACACGTCAGGTCCACGCCCGGCTGGAGCTCGCCCCGCAGCACCCAGTCGTACCCGATGTTCCACAGGAGCGGTCCTACGACCGAGCCCTGTGGAACACCGCACGACATGCGGCGCTGGTTTCCGCCATCACGTCCCATGTAGGTGACACATCTTTCCGCCAAATAAGCCCCGACTATGCGGCGGAGGTAGGAAGGCACCCGATGGTAACGCAGTGCCTCCCGGATGCAGCTCCAGGGCAGGGTGTTGAAGGCGTTGGAGATATCCAAGGACACCGCCAACATCACCCCGCCCCGGGACACTGCTTCCTCCGCCAGGACTCTCACCCGCGATATAGCGTGTATGGTGGAGCGCCCGTGCCGAAAGCCGAACTGGCTCTCGGCCAGGTCAGGCCCCTCTCCGCACAAGTGGCCGACGAGGCGGGCAGCGATTATCCGCTCAAACATCTTACCCACCTCGTCTAGCAGCACTATGGGCCTGTACCCGGACGGTGAGTCCGCAGGGCGCCCCGCCTTCCTGAGCAGGACCAGACGACCAGATTTCCACAAAGTAGGAAACTGGCCCTGCTCAAGGCACGCAGTGTAGAGTCCTCTCAAGTGGGGCTCTAGCTCTTTCAGAGCGAGGGCTAGCGCTTGGCCGTGGATCCCGTCGGGCCCCGGAGCCACGTTCTTGGCCCGGAGCCGCGTCACGGCCGCCCCCATCTCTGTTTGTGTCACCTCTGGGACGCTGATGGCGTTCTCCTCTGTAGGCTCTGTGGCTGTGCGCAAAGCCATCGGCGGCGGAGTATGCTCCGCTCTTGCCGGGAAGAGGGCTGCGACGACCTCCTCCAGCAGCTCAGGTTGGAGACTCTCCGTGAGTGGAGGCGCCGCGGCTCGAAGTTTCCCTCGAACCGCACGATAGGGGCGCCCCCACGGATCTCCGTCGAGAGTCTCCAACATCTCCTCCCTGGCTCGCGTCCTCGCTTCGCCGATGGCCAGCCACAGGGCCTGCTTCGCCGCGCGGTACACCTCATACAGCGCGGCTTCTTCGTCAGGGACCCGACGACGTCTCCTCCGGTATCGGGTGTACTGGCGTCTGACCGCTACGCACTCGACACGTAATTGTGCGATTTCGGCAGACCACCAGTACACCTGGCGCCTAGCTGAATATGTGTGGACGCGGGGCATGGACGCGTCGCAGATTTGCGTCATCGCCCCGCGGAACCACAGCGCCTCCTCTTCGACGTCGACGGGTCCGTTCGTTGCCGACTCCCGAATCCAGGCCTGCACAATAGCGGCCTCCTCGAGAAGCTCCCTGTCGATGCGCTTACGCGCCCAGCGCGGACCATCCCTTTGCGGGGTCGATGGACTACGGCCGCCGGTGGTCTGGGCGGAGACGTCGAATCGGATGTATCGGTGATCCGACAACGTCTCCACCTCCACGGCGACACGCCAGTCGCGGACACGGCTCGCGACAGCAGGGCTAGCGAACGAGACGTCCACTATGGACCCGCCCCGCTGCCGCACGCACGTGTAGATCGAGCCCCGATTTAGGATGGTCAAGCCTGTCGTGACTGCCCACTCCTCCAGCACCTCACCCCTAGCATCGGTCACCGGAGATCCCCACGCCGCAGACTTGGCGTTGAGATCCCCGAGCAACAGCACCGGGCGAGGGTGGAACTGGCCCACGACGGCACCCAACTCGACAAGGAACCCCTCGAAGTCAGCGAGACTCTTGTTGGGCGAGAAATACGCCCCGACCGTGACAATTCCATCCACGAGGGCGGCCACCCAGCCGTGTCCTCGGGAGGGAGTCCCAAGAGTCCCGCCGATGATGGCCACCAAACCGTCTAGGTCCCCTGCCCAGTTGTCGCGGGGGGGGACAAAATACGGCTCAGCGACCACAGCCACATGGATCGACCACTCCGCCATGCTCTGGAGCAATAGGTCCTGAGCTCTGGCAGCGTGGTTGATATTTGCCTGGAGGAAATGCAATTGGGCCGTCACTGGCATTGCATTTCCTCGGTATCTCCTCCTTCTCTGGTTCGGGAGTCAGCAGCTGGGCTGCCAGGCAGTGGTAGAGGCACAGGGCCTCCGAAGGCCCTAGTCCTCTTGGCAACTTTTTTGGGTGCCTTGCAGGCTTTTCCACCAAGTCTGTGCTCCGTAGGCTTTCCTGCAGCTGCGCAAAGACTGCAGTTTGGTGCCGCGGAGCACTGGGCCGCCTTGTGGCCGGGCTGACCGCAGCGATAACACAAATCACTGCGATCTATTTGTGCAGTGCATTGTGCCCGAACATGCCCCTTTTCCAGGCACCTGAAGCACTGCACAGCCCTTGTTGCCAGGAGTTTTACCCTGGCAGACACCCATCCCACCAGCAACCTTCTACCGTCAGCGACCTTGTTTGCAGCAGCTACTGGGCACTGCACCCAGATCGTGCCCAGCCCGGCCGCACTGCTGCGGATTTCTCCTGCTTTTACAGTTTCGGGCAGACACTCGCCGTTTTTGGCGATGGCCGCCACTACTTCCTCCGGGGTCGCGGAGTCGTCCAGCCCTTCTATGCGCAATTCAGCCGTTTTAGTGGGTCTGGACACCCGAGCATCCTCCGGTTTGATGACAGCTCGCAGTTTGGCGGCCAGAGCGTCTGCCCTCTCCTGCCTCAGAGCACCCGACAACTCAAACACCTTGGCACCCGTAGCTTCCGTTCTAAAATCAAACCCAGCTGGGGTGCCGAGCTCGCTGAATTTCAGCTTGTCCTTAATTGCCGCCAGGACCGACATGTAGGTGACTCCCCTTTTTGAGGCTTCGGGCTGCAGCGTTATAACTACAGCCTCGGAGCGTGGAGTCTTGGCCTTGGGCGGCTTTGTGCTCTTTTTCGGAGCCGGGGCTTTGGGGAGTGCCGGCAGCGCCCTCTTCTTCTTGCAGCCCTTTTTTACAACCGTCGTCCAGGCCTCCTGGGGGGGAGGCGCGGTCACCGGGGGCACGGTTGACTGTGAAGAGGGCGCAGACGCACCCACCGCGGTCTCTTTGGGCCTCTCCGTGGGCTTTTTGGCCACCTTCGCATGTTTCTTGGCAACCTGCACGGGCTTCGTCCTGGCGGCCTCATCCTTCCTCCGCTTATCTGCCGCAAGCGGCGGCCGGAGGATTTCGGCTGGGGGGAGTCGCGACTCTATGGCCTCCAATCGGGCATCCAATCGGGCATCCACCATGCCCCCACACTGCACCATACATATTCTGGCCACCCTCTCCATGTCTTGGTCCGACCAGGCAGGCGGTGGCACAGGTGCAGGGGCCGACGAAGGCACGGCAGGAGTGTGGCCGGTGGATGCAGGAGGTGCTTGCCGCTGCCAGTCATTCTTCTGAGCGACAAACTCCCGTTTGAGATCCTCCAGCTCGGACCGGAGACGGCTGTTCTCCTCCCACAACTTCGCCGTCTCCTCCGTGCTCGTGCGACTGAGGAGGACCTCAACTGCCTCCCTAATGTCATCAGCCGCCTCCTTCAGAGCACGGGTGAATGTGCCCTTCAGGTTGCCCGATTTGGTGGCAACCTTCAAGACAACATCCACGCCGTCCAGAACTTGGCGACTGAGCGCCACCGCCGATGGGCTCCCCCCGGCAGTCATCCGGGCCGAGCGCCGCTCTCGCGCCTGACGGGCCAACTCACTGATTTCATCAGCCGCCACCGCCTTGCGCTGCGCCCGCTTTGCGGCGTTCGCCTCCGCCTTGTTTGACCCCAGCAAGATGCACTCGCTGGAGTCCGCGGTTGTGGGCCCGGGGTCGCTCCCCGCGCCCTCGACATCCTCCTTCGGAACCGGCGTATCGGGTCGGGAAACCGACGCGAACCGACCCCGCACGTCACGCTCCACACGAGTTACACTCGCCCCTGCGCGACCTCGCCCTCTCCTGCCTGATGCTGTTGGCACTTTAGCGGCTGGCAGGCTCTCTTCGCTAGAAGAGCCTGACAGCTCCCCGCGCTTCTTTTTTTGTGAGCAATTCTTCCAGAATCGCCCACCCACCTCTTCTTCAGTTTGCAAGCGCTTTGAGCCGAAGCTCGCCACGCTCGCCAAACTCATCCTTTCGGACGCGGTGTCAGAATCTGACACCGCACCCACACCCATCTGCTCGACCAGAACGATCGGCACCTTCTCCGTCTTTTTATTATTATAAGTTTTATTAGTTTTATTCATATCAGTTCCCACGAGTTGATATAGGTTTTGACGTCCACCGGGCAGAGCCTAGATGCCCGGTAAGCCTATATACTGCAGAGGTCGGCAGGTATCTGCAGGTGAAACGCTCACGACTGGACTCCCTCCAGCCATTCATCCTCTCGCCGCGCTTCAGAACTTAGGATTGGGTGGTTTTTTATCTTAGAGGTACCTTCCTCTGGGCCAGGCTATTAAGCCAAGCCCCCGACGGCGGCATTACACATGCCTCTATTCGCTGTCCGGCCAACCCGACTCAGCGAACCCGCCGAAAGTTCTCCCCTCGAAGACTACTCCTCAAGGAGAGAAACACGTGCTGCTTTGGTGCGCCTGCACCTCAGCGGCTTCTTTGGCCCATAGTGGGCCCCCTCCACGTGAAAACCCATGCCCACCTAACCTAACCTAATATGTACAATTTTTTTTTTTTTTTTTTTTTTTTTTTTTTTAATAATAATAATACCTAACCTATCCTATTCTAACCTAACCTACCACATGGGCCCCTCTACAGCGGACCATTGGTCCGCCTCCCCAATCTGCGTCCACTCGACCTCCCTCTGTAAGCAGAGGGGGGAGTGGACGACCGACGAGCCTAGGCTCTCCCCCCCCGCAGAAATCCGCCGCAGTCAATACCCCCTCCGACATGGAGAGACTATTGACCGCGCCCAGGGTGCACCGGCCAGACGACTGCTCTTTCCCCCGAACGTATTCGTAAGGAACGAGCAGCAGTCAGGCACACGAGGAGGTTTTCTGCACGCACCCCAACCTAACCTAACCTTTTTTTTTTTTTTTTTTTTTGTTGCCGGGGTGGAAAATCCTCATGGATGTCCTCCGCCCTGGGGTGGGCGGAGGGGTCTGTCAGACTCTTACTGACTAAAAACCACCCCGGTGTTCCCTTCCCACACTTGCACCGGGGATCTTGGGAGCTAGTATTACTTCCGTGATCCCCGGCTAGTGCCGGCCCGCCTCTGCGGGCCACCTCAAGTCTGCGGGGGGGTGAGGTGTTAGACCCCCCCGCGACGTCTCAAAGGGGCGCGCGTGGAACACTACGCGCCGCCACCTCGGGTCCAGTGTGATGGGGGGCGGCGGACGTCCCCGAGTCCGCCGTCCCTGGACCCATTTAGGGGGGCCGGAAGAGGGCATTATCTGCCCTCTGCCGACGCCCGGTGCGCCTGCTGCGGGCCGGGTGAGCGGACGAGATCTCCCGCTCCCTTTCCGCAGCCTCCTTGTGCGACACGACTGTTTCGCAGAAGGACACCACCGCGTCCCAGGACTCCTCGCTGCCGGCCATTGACTCGACCACGGCCGGCAGCGACAGGTCACTGCCTACTCCTGAGATGAGGGCACGGCGAGGCTCCTCCCATGCGGCACACTCTGCCAACGTATGCCGCGCCGTGTCCTCCCGGCAGTCGACGCAGTGATGACACCGGGCGTCCGGCTCCCTGTTTATGCGACACAGGTACTTCCCGAAGCAACCATGCCCCGAGAGCACCTGCGTCACCCGAAACGACAAGGAGCCGTGCCTCCTCCCGAGCCAGGGCTCGAGTACCGGCCGGACCGCCTCGATGGTGGCGAGGCCGGCGGTAGGGCGTGAAAGCCTGTCCCGCCATTCCGCCACCAGGGCTGCGCGAAGCTGTGACCGACGCAACTCCACATGTCGCTGCATCAGCCACTCGCCCCGCGCCCTCGCTTCCTCGCGCCACCGATACAGTGACGCGAGTACTTTCGCCTCGAGGTCCCAGGGCGGGGATCCGGCCAGTACACAAGCCGCCTCGTAGGAGATCGTGCGATATCCCCTGATGACTCTGACGGCCATCGCTCTCTGCGGTTTTCGCAGGACTGCGATGCTTCCGGCCGTCAGGTCAGCCGCCCAGATCGGGGCCCCATAAAGGGCCATCGATCGCACGATCCCCACGTAGAGCCGCCTACAGGCGGCGCTCGGGCCCCCCAGATTGGGAAGCAGCGTTGACAACGCCCCAGCCGCGCCCAACAACTTGGGCGCCAGCCGCCGGAAGTGGGGGCCAAAATCCCACCGGCTGTCGAGCACCAATCCTAGGTACTTCATGGTGGACTCGACAGCGATTTGAGCCCCCCCGACCACGATGTGTGATCCCGGCGGCGGTGCCCGCCGGGGGCCATGAAAGATCAAGGCCTCCGACTTGTTGAGGGCAACCTCCAGCCCTAGGCGACGTATGCGGCTCACCACCTGTGAGACCGCAGCCGTCGCCAGCAACGCTGCCTCCCTGTACGAGCTCCCCCGGGCCGTGACCAGTGTGTCGTCCGCATAACACGTCAGGTCCACGCCCGGCTGGAGCTCGCCCCGCAGCACCCAGTCGTACCCGATGTTCCACAGGAGCGGTCCCACGACCGAGCCCTGTGGAACACCGCACGACATGCGGCGCTGGTTTCCGCCATCACGTCCCGTATAGGTGACACACCTCTCCGCCAAATAAGCCCCGACGATGCGGCGGAGGTAGGAAGGCACCCGATGGTAAGATAGTGCCTCCCGAATACAGCTCCAGGGCAGGGTGTTGAAGGCGTTGGAGATGTCCAAGGACACCGCCAACATCACCCCGCCCCGGGATACCGCTTCCTCCGCCAGGACTCTCACCCGCGATATCGCGTGGATGGTGGAGCGCCCGTGCCGAAAGCCGAACTGGCTCTCGGCCAGGTCAGGCCCCTCTCCGCACAAGTGGCCGACGAGGCGGGCAGCGATTATCCGCTCAAACATCTTACCCACCTCGTCTAGCAACACTATGGGCCTGTACCCGGACGGTGAGTCCGCAGGGCGCCCCGCCTTCCTGAGCAGGACCAGACGACCAGATTTCCACAAAGTGGGAAACTGGCCCTGCTCAAGGCACGCTGTGTAGAGTCCTCTCAAGTGGGGCTCTAGCTCCTTCAGAGCGAGGGCTAGCGCTTGGCCGTGGATCCCGTCGGGCCCCGGAGCCACGTTCTTGGCCCGGAGCCGCGTCACGGCTGCCCCCATCTCTGCTTGTGTCACCTCTGGGACGCTGATGGCGTTCTCTTCATATGCAGACTCTGCGGCTGTGGGCAAAGCCATCGGCGGCGGAGTATGCTCCGCTCTTGCCGGGAAGAGAGCTGCGACCACTTCCTCCAGCAGCTCAGGTTGGAGACTCTCCGTGAGTGGAGGCGCCGCGGCTCGAAGTTTCCCTCGAACCGCACGATAGGGGCGCCCCCACGGATCTCCGTCTAGAGTCTCCAACATCTCCTCCCTGGCTCGCGTCCTCGCTTCGCCGATGGCCAGCCACAGGGCCTGCTTCGCCGCGCGGTACACCTCATACAGCGCGGCTTCTTCGTCAGGGACCCGACGACGTCTCCTCCGGTATCGGGTGTACTGGCGTCTGACCGCTACGCACTCGACACGTAATTGTGCGATCTCGGTAGACCACCAGTACACCTGGCGCCTCGCTGGATATGAGTGGACGCGGGGCATGGACGCGTTGCAGATTTGCGTCATCGCCCCGCGGAACCACAGTGCCTCCTCTTCGACGTCGACGGGTCCGTTCGTTGCCGACTCCCGGATCCAGGCCTGCACAATAGCGGCCTCCTCGAGAAGCTCCCTGTCGATGCGTTTACGCGCCCAGCGCGGACCGTCCCTTCGCGGGGCCGATGGACTACGGCCGCCGGTGGTCTGGGTGGAGACGTCGAATCGGATGTATCGGTGATCCGACAACGTCTCCACCCCCACGGCGACACGCCAGTCGTGGACACGGCTCGCGACAGCAGGGCTAGCGAACGAGACGTCCACTACAGACCCGCCCCGCTGCCGCACGCACGTGTGGACCGAGCCCCGATTCAGGACGACCAGGCCAGTCGTGACCGCCCACTCCTCTAGCGCCTCACCCCTAGCATCGGTCACCGGAGATCCCCACGCCGCAGACTTGGCGTTGAGATCCCCGAGCAACAGCACCGGGTGAGGGTGGAGTCGGCCCACGACGGCACCCAACTCGACAAGGAAGTTCTCGAAGTCGGCGAGACTCTTGTTGGGCGAGAAATACGCCCCAACCGTGCCAATGCCGTCCGCGAGGGCGGCTACCCAGCCGTGTCCTCGGGACGGGTTGACGAGAGCCCCGCCAATGATGGCCACCAAGCCGTCCAGGTCTCCCACCCAGTTATCCCTGGGGGGGACAAAGTACGGCTCGGCGACCACAGCCACGTCGATCGACCACTCTGCCATGCTCTGGAGCAAGAGATCCTGAGCTCTGGCAGCGTGGTTGATATTGCCCTGGAGGAAATGGTACAGCGCCATTAGACGCAGTCCATCCCCTCCGCACCATTCACAGGCCGGGAGTCGGCCGTAGGGCAGTCAGGCTGAGGGGGGGGTAAAGAGCCCCCGGCAGCCATGACTCCCCTCTTCTTCTTCGCTGCTGGCGCGCGACAGGCCTTTCCGCCAGCCCTGTGCCCCGCGGACCTCCCTGCAGCTGTACAGAGGCTGCAGTTTGGTGCCGCGGAGCACTGGGCTGCCTTGTGGCCGGGCTGACCGCAGCGATAGCACTGCTCGCTGCGGTCTATTGCAGCGGTGCATCGTGCCCGGACATGCCCCATGTCCAGGCATCGGTAACACCGCAATGCCCTGGGTTGCAGCAGCTTGACTCTTGCTGCAACCCATCCCACCAACAGACGCCCACCGTTGGCGACCTTGCTCGCCGCCGCCACCGGGCACCGCACCCAAATCGTGCCAAGCCCGGAAGCGTCGGCGCGGATGTCACCCGTCCGCACGTCCTCCGGCGGACATCCGCCGGCTTTGGCTACGGCCGCCACGACCTCAGCCGGGGTCGCCGAGTCGTCCAGTCCATCGACCCGCAGCTCAGAGGTCTTCATTGGCCTGGACACCCGGACGTCCTCCGGGTTGAGGACCCCTCTCAGCTTGGCTGCCAGCGTGTCCGCCTTCTCGCTGCTAGAGGCACCCGACACCTCGAACAGCCGCGCCCCCGTAATGGCTTGCTTATAAATAAAGCCAGCCGGTGTGCCAAGGTCGGGCAACGCGATCCTGCTCCTCACGTCCGCCATAACCGCCTGATAGGTGACGCCCCTCGCGATGGCTGCGGGCTGTAGTGTTACCACCACAGCCGCGGAGCGGGGGGCTCTCGTCTTAGGCGGCTTCTGGGTCCTCCTCGGTGCCGGTGCCGGTACTTTAGCGGGTGCTGGCAGCGCCGTCTTCTTTTTTTTTGGCTTCTTGACGACCGTCGTCCAGGCCTCCGTGGTGGGTCCGGGCGCGGTCGTCGGTGGAGCAGCCGTTCGGGAAGTGGGCGTGGCCTTAGCCTCCGCGGGCTTCTGTGTCCCCTTCGCGGGCTTTTTGGCCCCCTTCCCGGACTGATTCGGCACAGCCACTGCCGCTGCTCTCGCCTCCGCCTCCTTCCTCCGCCTGTCTGCAGCGAGCGGTGGACGGAGGATTTCGGCCGGGGGGAGCCTCGACTCCATGGCCTCCAGCCGGGCTGACACCATCGCGCCACACTGCATCAAGCACATGCGCGCAATGCTGTCCTGATCCACAGCAGGGGCCGATGATGGAGCCGACGATGGGATGGGCGATGACCCGGTGGCCTTGGGAGCTGCCCTCTGAGCAGCAAACTCCCGCTTGAGGTCCTCCAGCTCGGACCGGAGACGGCTGTTCTCCTCCCACAACTTCGCCGTCTCCTCCGTGCTGGTGCGACTAAGGAGGACCTCAACTGCCTCCCTGATATTGTCAGCCGCCTCCTTCAGAGCACGCGTGAATGTGCCCTTCAGGTTGCCCGATTTGGTGGCAACCTTCAGGACGACATCCACGCCGTCCAAAACTTGGCGACTGAGCGCCACCGCCGATGGGCTGCCCCCGGCAGTCTTCTGGGCTGAACGCCGGTCTCGCGCCTGACGGGCCAGCTCGCTGATCTCGTCAGCTGCTACAGCCTTTCGCTGCGCCCGTCTAGCGGCATTAGCCTCCGCCTTATTAGACCCCAGCAAGATGCCCTCGCTGGGGTCCACGATCGTGGGCCCGGGGTCGCTCCCCACGCCCTCGACGTCCTCCGGAGCCGGCGTATCAGGCTGGGAAACCGACCTGAACCGACCCCGCACGTCGCGCTCCACACGAGTGGGGGCTCCACTCGCCGCTGCACGGCCTCGCCCTCTCGTGCCATCTGCTGGCACCTTAGGGGCTGGCAGGCTCTCCTCGCTAGAAGAGCCTGACCCCGCGCGCTTCTTCTTGCGTGAGCGATTTGAGCATACGCTCGCCACGCTCATTCTTTCGGACGCGGTGTCAGAATCTGACACCGCACCCACACCCATATGCTCTATCAAAACGATCGGCACCTTCTTTTGTTTGTTTGCTTTTTTATTTAATTCTTCCATTCAAATCCCACGAGTAGATATAGGGCACAGATGTCCACCGGGCAGAGCCTAGATGCCCGGTAAGCCTACATACTGCAGAGGGCGGCAGGTATCTGCAGGTGAAACGCTAACGACTGGACTCCCTCCAGCCATTCATCCTCTCGCCGCGCTTCAAAACTTAGGATTGGGTCCCTACTTAACCTAACCTAATTATATATATTTTTTTTTTTTTTTTTTTTTTTTTTTTTTTTTTTTTTTTTTTTAACCTATCCTAACCTATTCTAGTCTAACCTACCCTGTGGGCCCCTCTACCGCGGACAGTCCGTCGTCCGCCTCCCCACTCTGCGCCCACTCGGCCTCCCTCTGTAAGCAGAGGGGGGAGTGGACGACCGACGATCGGCCTTGACAGGCCCAAGAGCCTTAGGCTCTCCCCCCCCGCAGAAATCCGCCGCAGTCAATACCCTCTCCGGCATGGAGAGACTATTGACCGCGCCCAGGGTGCACCGGCCAGACGACTGCTCTTTCCCCCGAACGTATTCGTAAGGAACGAGCAGCAGTCAGGCACACGAGGAGGTTTTCTGCACGCACCCCAACCTAACCTAACCTAACCTAACCTTTTTTTTTTTTTTTTTTTTTTTTTTTTGTTGCCGGGGTGGAAAATCCTCATGGATGTCCTCCGCCCTGGGGTGGGCGGAGGGGTCTGTCAGACTCTTACTGACTAAAAACCACCCCGGTGTTCCCTTCTCACACTTGCACCGGGGATCTTGGGAGCTAGTATTACTTCCGTGATCCCCGGCTAGTGCCGGCCCGCCTCTGCGGGCCACCTCAAGTCTGCGGGGGGATGAGGTGTTAGACCCCCCCGCGACATCTCAAAGGGGCGCGCGTGGAACACTACGCGCCGCCACCTCGGGTCCAGTGTGATAGGGGGCGGCGGACGTCCCCAAGTCCGCCGTCCCTGGACCCATTTAGGGGGGCCGGAAGAGGGCATTATCTGCCCTCTGCCGACGCCCGGTGCGCCTGCTGCGGGCCGGGTGAGCGGACGAGACCTCCCGCTCCCTTTCCGCAGCCTCCTTCTGCGACACGACTGTTTCGCAGAAGGATACCACCGCGTCCCAGGACTCCTCGCTGCCGGCCATCGACTCGACCACGGCCGGCAGCGACAGGTCACTGCCTACTTCTGAGATGAGGGCACGGCGTGGCTCCTCCCAAGCGGCACACTCTGCCAGCGTATGCCGCGCCGTGTCCTCCCGGCAGTTGACGCAGTGGTGACACCGGGCGTCCGGCTCCCTGTTTATGCGACACAGGTACTTCCCGAAGCAACCATGCCCCGAGAGCACCTGCGTCACCCGAAACGACAGGGAGCCGTGCCTCCTCCCGAGCCAGGGCTCGAGTACCGGCCGGATCGCCTCGATGGTGGCGAGGCCGGCGGTAGGGCGTGAAAGCCTTTCCCGCCATTCCGCCACCAAAGCTGCGCGAAGCTGTGACCGACGCAACTCAACATGTCGCTGCATCAGCCACTCGCCCCGCGCCCTCGCTTCCTCGCGCCACCGATACAGTGACGCGAGTACTTTCGCCTCGAGGTCCCAGGGCGGGGATCCGGCCAGTACACAAGCCGCCTCGTAGGAGATCGTGCGATATCCCCTGATGACTCTGACGGCCATCGCTCTCTGCGGTTTTCGCAGGACTGCGATGCTTCCGGCCGTCAGGTCAGCCGCCCAGATCGGGGCCCCATAAAGGGCCATCGATCGCACGATCCCCACGTAGAGCCGTCTACAGGCGGCGCTCGGGCCCCCCAGATTGGGAAGCAGCGTTGACAACGCCCCAGCCGCGCCCAACAACTTGGGCGCCAGCCGCCGGAAGTGGGGGCCAAAATCCCACCGGCTGTCGAGCACCAATCCTAGGTACTTCATGGTGGACTCGACAGCGATTTGAGCCCCCCCGACCACGATGTGTGATCCCGGCGGCGGCGCCCGCCGGGGGCCATGAAAGATCAAGGCCTCCGACTTGTTGAGGGCAACCTCCAGCCCTAGGCGACGTATGCGGCTCACCACCTGTGAGACCGCAGCCGTCGCCAGCAACGCTGCCTCCCTGTACGAGCTCCCCCGGGCCGTGACCAGTGTGTCGTCCGCATAACACGTCAGGTCCACGCCCGGCTGGAGCTCGCCCCGCAGCACCCAGTCGTACCCGATGTTCCACAGGAGCGGTCCCACGACCGAGCCCTGTGGAACACCGCACGACATGCGGTGCTGGTTTCCGCCATCACGTCCCGTATAGGTGACACACCTCTCCGCCAAATAAGCCCCGACGATGCGGCGGAGGTAGGAAGGCACCCGATGGTAAACTTTTTTTTTTTTTTTTTTTTTTTTTTTTTTTTTTTTTTTTTTTTACGCTGAGAAATGCATTACGCATGCCCGCTCGTGGGGGACGAGTCGGGGTATGTGGGACTCCTGTCAATAAGTGACAGTATACCCACTAAAACTCAGCGGTGTTCCCACATCACCGTGATGGGAGGGCCATGGGAAACCGGCTCAACCTTTACATCCATGACCCTCTCGGTGCATGCCCGCCTGACTGGCGGGCCCCGCGTGCCCCCCTTTCTCAATGGGGGGCTACGAGAATGGCAGGGAACACCTGGCCATTCCCGTCCGGCACTGGTGGAGGCCTGTGCAATACAGGCAAGGGTGCCCCCGCACCCGTTGCCTGCTGGCCTCCACCTGGGACGAGGCGGAGACGACGATCGTACAATCGCCTTCTCGCGCCTCCTCTTCGCCTGCGGAGCGGCGCCGCGAGAGGATCGTCCTCCCGCGCGCGCTCCGCCGCCTCCTTCTGTGACATTACTTCCTCGCAGAAGGAGGCGACTGCTGTCCAGGCCCCCTCGCTTTCCAGCATGAAGTTGACGACGCTGGGAAGCGAGAGGTCCGGCCCGGCCGCTGCGATCAGAGACTGGCGCAGCTCGGACCAGGCCGGGCACACCTCAAGGGTGTGCTGTGCCGTATCCTCCGCCGCGCCACAGTCGTGGCACGACGAGGTCTCCTCCCTTTGGATCCGGTGCAGGTGCGATCCGAAACACCCATGGCCGGACAACACCTGCACCAGACGGAAAGAGAGGAAACCATGTGACCGCTCGAGCCAGTCCTTCAGGACCGGCCCAAGCGCGTCCAAAGTTCGGCGGCCAAAAGCGGCAGTGGCGAGGTCCTCTGTCCAGTGATGGACGATCGCGTCCCTCGCCTCCTGCCGCACGGCCTCCCGCTCTTCTGCAGCGGGGAGCTCCCCAAGCGCCTTACGCCGCGCCGTCCATTCGTAAACTCTGGTCAGCACCCACGCCTCGAGCTCCCAAGGAGGGGTGCCGGCCAGAGCGCACGCCGCCGAGAAGCCCACCGATCGGTAGGCCCTCGCTACCCGCAGTGCAATGGCCCTTTGGGGCCTCCGGATGGCAGTGGCATTCTCTCTCCTGTGGAGGGAGTCCGCCCAGATTGGGGCCCCGTAAAGAGCCATGCTCCTGAGGATGCCGGCGTACAGGCGCCGGCATCTCGCCTTCGGACCCCCCAGGTTCGGGAGGAGCCACGACAGGGCGTTTGCCGTCTTCAGCAGGCGCGTCGACAGCCCGCTAAAATGCGGGCCGAAGCGCCACCTGCTGTCGAGTACAAGGCCCAAGTACTTCATCTGGGCCTTGACCTCGATCTTGACGCCCTCCACGATAATGTGGCCGTCGGGAGGGATGCGCTGCCGTGGCCCGTGGAAAAACACGGCCTCGGTCTTGTGGAGCGCCACCTTCAACCCTAGGCGGCGGATCCTTCCTGCCACTAAGGATCCGCCAGCCGAGGCCAGACTGGCCGCCTCGCCGAAGTCCCTCCCCCGGGCAATGAGGAGAGTATCATCTGCGTAACAGATGATGCTCGTGCCACGGAGGAGGGTTCCCCGCAGGAGCCAGTCGAATCCAATGTTCCACAGCAGTGGCCCTAGGACCGACCCCTGTGGAACACCGGACTCTGCGCCATATCGTCTAACTCTGGCCGTCTTGTCCTCAAGGAGGACCACCCGGTCCTCCAAGTAGCTGGCCAAGAGTTGGCGCAGGTACTGGGGCGCTCCGTGGTACCGAAGTGCCTCCAAGATTGTCGAGTGGGGGACAGAGTTGAAGGCGTTGGCTATGTCGAATGACACCGCCAACACTCCGTCACCCGCCTCCACGGCCTCCCTCACCTGGCTCTTCAGTAGGGCCAACGCATCCACTGTCGAACGACCCCGTCTGAAACCGAATTGGGCGTCCGACAGGTCCGGCCCCACCGTCCCCAGCAGGCTATTCAGCCGGTCGGCGATTATCCCCTCGAACAACTTACCGACCTCATCGAGCAAAACGATGGGCCGGTAAGCCGAGGGGGAGTCCGCCGGGCGTCCCTCCTTTCGGAGGAGGCATAGCCGCCCCTCCTTCCAGGGTTTCGGGAACCTCCCAGTCGTGAAACACGCGCTAAAAAGGTCCCGAAGCCTCTCCTCCATCTGAGAGGCGGCGATGGCCACCACCCGTGCGGGAACGCCTTCCGGCCCTGGGGCCGTGTTCTTCGCGCGGAGACGAAGAGTCCCTGCACGCAGTTCCGACGCCGTAACCGCGGGGACCTCCTCCTCCGGCGGAACCGCTTCCCGCGGGGGGTCCATCACTGGCGGGGTGAAGCCGGTCCTTGACGGAAACAGAGACAGGACCACCCCATCCAGCAATGCCGGCTCGAGGGTCTCCGTCAGTGGAGGACCAAAGGGGCGCAGTTTATCCCGCGCCGCCTTGTATGGTCTTCCATACGGATCCCTGTCGAGACCCTCCAGCATCTCGGCCGCCAGTCTTCGGCCGCGCACATTGCCGTCTTCAGGACCGCCTTTGCGTCAACATACGTGGCATAGAGGCCCTCCTCGTTGGTGGGGTCTCGGGGCCTGCGCCTTCGACTCCGCGTGTAGGCCCTCCTGGCCGCTACGCAGGCAGTCCGGAGCCCCGCCAGTTCCTCCGACCACCAATAGACGGCACGGCGGGGAGGTGGGCGATGAGACCGGGGCATGCTGGAGTTGCACACCTCGGTCAAGGACCCCCTCAACTGCACCGCTGCGGCGTCCACGTCCAGGACCTCGACAGGAGGCGTGAGCCAGTCCTGGGCGAACGCGGCCTCCTCCGCAGCCTCTCGGTCCAGACGGGTGAGAGCCCACCGTGGGAACCTTGATTGGCCCGGGCAGGCCGTTCCCTGGGAGCTCTGGGTGGAGATGTCGAACCGCACGTAGCGGTGGTCCGACATGGTCTCCACCATCTCCACCCGCCAGTTCACGACTTGGGCGGCTAGCACGGGGGTGGCAAACGAGACGTCGACCACCGACCCTCCCCGTTGCCGCACACAAGTGTGGACAGTCCCTCTGTTTAGGAGGGACACACCGCACGATGCCGCCCAAAATTCTGCGGCGCGTCCCCGGACGTTACAAGAAGCGGCCGGGTTGCCCCAGGCCGTCGACTTGGCGTTCAAGTCGCCCAATATGGCGACCTGGCGTGGTGCCGCCCTCCCGACCACTGCGGTGAGGATTTCGAGAAAGTTCTCGAAGTCCGCGAGAGGGCGGTTTGGGGAGAAATAGACGCCCACAAGGGCCAAGTCTCCCCACGCGGCGGCCACGTATCCCGGTCCCCTCTCTAAGAGTGAGAGGGGAGGGGAGTCTGTGGAAAACCGCGACACCAATGCCACCAAGCCGTCTCGATCACCCAGCCAACGGCCAGGGACCGAGTACGGCTCGGCAACCACCGCCACGTCCACCAACCACTCGGCCATGGTCTGCATCAGCAGATCCTGGGCTGCTCTGCAGTGGTTGGCGTTCGCCTGAAGGATGCGATGCTTGATGACCCTATCCATCAATCAGACATCGCACCCCCCTCCACAGCCGCCAAAGTCCCAGCCTCAGGGACGGCGGTGGCAGTGACAGGCCGAATCGGCGCCTGCTCTTTGCCCTTCTTAGGGGGAGGATTGCACTTCCTCCCCATCATCACGTGGCCCGCAGGGCAGCCACTGGCGGCACACACCGCGCAGTGCGGCGTGGCGGCCTCGCAGGAGGCGGACTTGTGCCCGTCTCTGCCACATCGGAAGCACGTGTCCGCCCTGTCGACCTTGGACGGACAAAGAGGCCGAGTGTGTCCGATGCCACAACACTTGTAGCAGCGCAGAGGCTTAGCTGCAAGTGCCCGGACTACACCCGAGCTGAACCCGACGGCAAGCCGTCCCTTGGCGAGGACGGTTATAGCTGCGGCGACTGGGCACTCAAGGCGAATGGTGCCCATGCCACTGCGGCCGGGTCTGATGGCCCGACCTTGCACCGCTGTGACGCTACAGCCCCCCATTGCTGCGACCGCCGCCACCACCTCCTCTTTAGTGACAGAGTCGTCGAGGTCGGTCACCTCCAGGGCCACAGACTTCGTGGGCCTGGTGACTTTGGCCGCGTCCGCGATGACCTCTTGCAACTTGGTTGCAAAGAGATCCGCGTTGGTGCCACCCTGAGCCCCCGGGAACTCGAAAATTCGAGCTCCGGCCTGGGTCCGGCGGCACGAGACTGTGTCGATCCCCAGTTTGTGAGGATCGGCATTTGGACGCGCCCGCGACATTATAGACGCGTACGTCTCCCCCCGCTCCGCAGCCTCAGCGGTGAGCGTCACCACTACCACCATGAAAGATCAAGGCCTCCGACTTGTTGAGGGCAACCTCCAGCCCTAGGCGACGTATGCGGCTCACCACCTGTGAGACCGCAGCCGTCGCCAGCAACGCTGCCTCCAAAAAAACCTAACCTAACCTAACCTAACCTAACCGTCGCACGGCACCCTCCGCCGCGAGCAGATCAGTTTTAAGTCGCTCCGCGGTCGAAAAATCGAATAAATAGGTTTTTTCGCGAGAAAGTATAAGTGATATATATCGTTAGAAGCGCTCTGCTGAGACGCAGGCGATAGTGAAAGTTTCATTGTGATAAGTGAAAATTTGAAAAAGTTATACGTGAAAAACCACAACGCCAAATCTTTGGAGCTGAACGCCGCGCGATTTAGCGCTGGAACTGAAAAATCGGCAACTGCAGCCGTGTGCGCCATCAGAAGACCTATCTCTGGACCCCAAGTTTGGAAATTTCCGACTTAAGGTTCCGGAGATAGCTCCGAAAAACCAAAAACCACGTGGCACGTGGTCAGAGTTCCCGAGGGTTTCAACAGGATCGGTGAAAGTCTATCAAAGGCTATGCAGACGAGGAGCCGGGAGGCATCACGACATTGAAGAAACTCTTCGAAAAACACCGTTAAAAACAAGGTTAAAATTTTGTAAATTGTTAAGTTTAATTTTCCAGGATATAGGTTTAATATTATATAGTTTTTATGTATTCTAAAAATTAGGCATAAGGATATCTCATCCCAAATTAAATTTGGGTCAAATTGGACTTGTCGTTTTAAAGTTATTAGCTATGCAAGTTTTTAAAAAATCGAGGGTTGGCTTTATCAACCCCTAAAAATCTGAAAGTTTATTATTATATGTATTCGGTGCTAATCTTCAGAAATTTTATAGTTGTTTTAGTATAACACTCATACTTGAGTCAAAAAACCAGCTTTTTAACTTTTTGTTTTTGATACATACTTTTAAATAAATAAATTCGCCCCTTCAGGGTCTAATAAAATTATATATATATATATATATTTTTTTTTTTTTTTTTTTTTTTTTTTTTATACCACTGGATAGGGACTATTGTCCACTATCCAATGATCTGTTACAAATCCACGCGAATTGCATATTAACGTAAATATAACGTAATTAGCTCAAAGTGCGAGGCCTGTTAATAATAAACCTCCCCCAGCGACTAAATAAATAAATAAAAACTAGATTAAAAATCACAATACAATTGAACAACCTATGGCCCCAAAACTTACCTATAGAAATAAATTTTAGATTAACTATTTATCATAAATAATAGGAATATTAGCCTAAAAATACTCCGCTGAGATCATCTTTGCCTAGTTAAGGGTTGAAGGGGGAAGTATACGCCCAAAATTTTATTGGGAAGACACAGGAGCTTGCTGGGCCCACACTTCAGCCGAATTTTGGATTTTTCGGGGCAGGGGAAAGCCAAGTACCACCTGATTTGCGGCTCTGAAACCGCAACCCCTATCTTAGCGGCCACCCCACACGCAAACCCCTTAACCGAAAAGTTTTAAGTTTGGGTGGAAGGAAAGAACATCTCCTCCTCTTTCAGCCTAAACTAATAAAACCCACGCGCCATCAATAGGAGACGGGCTACATCGCCTGGAGCGAAATAAGTCGTTTGCGTGAACTGAAAGGATAACTTGGCCGACAAAGTTGTGTTCACTAACCGAGAATCGAACCCGGGATTCTTAATAACGGGAAACGCCCGTATCTCGGAAACGGAGCGAGATAGCCCCGTTTTGACGAAATCCTGCATATCCTATACGCAGTATAGTATATGCAGCAACACTCCACCGGCCACCCCCTATTGCTTGCCCCCCTTTTTATTTTTATTTTTTAGAAATTTCATATTATAATCGTTAATTATTCGTAATCCCTCGCCTACAAACAGCACAAAATATCTTATTCTCATTTATTCTCATTTATTCTTATTTATTTCAATACCATTTACCATTCCATAAACATTTAGATTAATTATTGGTTGAACATTGATTGATTGTTGATAATTAATTAACAATTAATTAATTATTTGGCCAACATTAATTATCATCAGTCTAAAAACCCAAAAACCCAATATCTCGGAAACGGCTGGGAATATCAAAATTTTGACCAAAATTTCCCCCCCCCTATAACCCGCCTCCCAGCTAGGACATACTTACTGATAAGACCCCTAGACCCCCCTTTTTTGACCCCCTCCCAATTTTGACCCCCATAGTAAGTTGAAGTGTATTTATTTATATCCAGGTTACTCCCACTTATATTTGCCCCCGGGATACCCTGCTACACCCCCTCTTTTTAACCAGCCCCTCTACCCCTTCAGGGTTACCTCACCCCCCCGAGCCTTAACTTTTGAACCGGAGGTCATAGACACACCAAGTTTGGAGTCTCCGGAACCGGGAGGAAAAGAGCTTTCTATTGGCTCCGTCAAAACGACTAAATAAAGGCTCCCTTCAAAATAAAAGTTGTTTAAGTATTTATTTATATATTCTTATCTTTATTTTTGGCATCGGTGTGGTGTTGCGGTGTAAGCAGGGTGGGTGGCCTGTCCACTCACTTGACAGGAGATAACTTACACAGTTACACCTACATAGTTTTTAGTTTAAAATAGACTAAGGGTCCGGGACCCATTTTTATTAGTTTTTAATTATTTTATTTTATTTTTGCTTTTTTGAGCTATTAGAATAAGAACACTTTAACGTAACTAGATCTCTATTGAGACAGATAACAATAACTGTGCACCAGGTGACGCTTTTGAGGTTGTATTTACCCAAGGGCTTTAGTAGGTCCCTTCTTGTCCTACTATATACTACGACTAGTCGAAATTGACAAAAACGGAAGGCTTTGTCCGTTTATCGACTTTATTTGTATTCTGGTGTCAGTACCGCGAGCTCAAGTCTTTTTTAGTGTTCGTGAATCTGGGTTTTTCACATTCCTCGTTGGAAACACTCAATTTATTGCTTATATCTACGTAACAGTCCTGCAGTTGTAGGATAATTCTGTCTTATCGTTTCTTGTTTATTGTTTATTTTGTTGTTCCTGGGATATTTTCTGTGCCTATCCCCCCTTTACAGGGATAGAGAAGTATCACCAGGGCCCTCCGGTTGGTCTATTTGATGAATTTAACGTTCACACAAACCACCGCCATGCATCGCACAATCCGAACACCACCAAAGAAGGACGCGAGCTTGCTGGCTGTCGGAGGTTCGCCGCACTCGATGGAGAAGGCTGGACCGTTGCCTCCCAGTGTGAGGCGAAGCATCGGGGAATGGGAGGCCGGGAATGCTGAGTCCCAGACTAAGTCCCCGGCAAACCCAAAGTGTGTCACACCCAGTACCTCTCAGCAGACCTCTGGCAATCCGGCGACTCGCCATGTCCCAGCGACTACTGCAGTACTGCCAAAAAGGCCTGATCTAGGTTATCCTAGTATCACGGCGGAGGCGAGAGCCTGCCTGGAAAAAGCTAAGCTCCACCTAAAAAACTCGCGAAATCTGAAGGCGGAAATTAAAAATGAAGTGACAGCGGCGCTGGAACGACTTTACGCGCTGGTAAAACTAACGGACAAAGGGAAAAATGCGAAGGACCAACGGGAGGTAATCGAACCTCGCATGACTAAAGAAAAAGGGGATGACCTGGAGAGCTTCACCTGGTTGCGCTCCGCACTAGAAGAGCAGTCTTTGATAGTGAAGGAGGGCAACCGGATGATCAGGCAGCTCCAGGTGGAGATGCGAGAACAAAAGGTGGCCCAGGAATCTTTTGGCGCAGAGAGGTGCAATAACGAAGATATCCTAAACGGAATTCGGGCGCTCGAGGAGACCACGAAACAAATGGGGAAGACGGTCTCCGAAATAAAGGAAAGAGCCCCAACATATGCGGAGGCCCTGACCGCGCCCCAAAACACCTGGGGCCAAAAACCGAAACACTCGGTCATAGTGTCGTCAGATGTAGTGATGGATACCAGCACGGAAGTGGTGGGAAGGGTCAAGGAGGTACTGGACGCGAAGAAGAGCGGCGTGCAGATTGAGAGGGTCCGAAAAGTGAAGGACAAGAGGGTTATCCTGAGCTTTACCAACAGGGAGGAGATGGTAAAAACAACAGCCCATCTCCAAAAGGACAAACACCTGAAAGTGGAAGAGGCAAAAAATCGGAACCCACTAGTAATGATCAGAGACCTCTTGTCCTACAACAGTGACGAGGATATCTTGACTGCCCTGAAGACCCAGAACGCCCGCCTGCTGGAGGACCTGACGGCCGAGGAAGCGACTGCCACGGTGAAGTACCGGAGGAGGGCACGGAACTCGTTGGAGAGCCATATCGTCCTACAGGTGACACCAAAGTTGTGGCAGAGACTCACAGTGGCTGGTAGGATCTTCATCGATCTGCAGTGTGTCAGAGTCCAAGACCAAACGCCCTTGATACAATGTACGAGGTGCTTGGCATATGGGCATGGCCGAAAGTTGTGCACGGAGCCTGCGGATCTCTGTAACTATTGCGGGGGGCCACATCTTAAGGCAGAATGTACCAGGTTAGCCACGGGCGACAGACCCACATTTAAGAACTGCGCCAAAGAAAAACATGACGATACAGGCCATACGGTGTATAGTCAGGACTGCCCGGTACGCAGAAAGTGGGATGCATTGGCGCGGGCTGCCATAGCGTATTGCTAAGGTGGTCACGGGGGTTACACGGACGGTAGCTACTCATCTATACACTGCAGTGCAAGCCAACCTCCAACGAAAACAACTGGCGACCAACGAACTCATGCTCGAAGCTAAAAAGCGAAAAATAGCCTTCGCACTGGTCCAGGAGCCGTATGTGGGAAGTATTAAGGCAATGAGGTCGTACGGGGGGGCCAGGGTCTACCAGAACTCGGACTGTGGCGGGGGCACAGTAAAGGCGGCGATAGTCATGTTTAGTCAGGACATCGATGTCATACAGTGCCCTAAATTCACCACCAACAACATCGTGGTGGTGAAGCTGCGAACGAGCGCGTGGGAGATGCTCGCCGTCTCGTACTACTTCGAGCCAGACCAACCCATTGGGCCATACTTGGACCACTTAACGGCTGCTATTAATGAGCTAAAGCCTGGTAAAGCCATCATTGGAGGGGACGCTAATGCTAAAAGTGTGTGGTGGGGAAGCAGTGCCATAGACGATAGAGGTGACGAACTGGTCGGAATGATCGGAGAGCTCCATCTGCAGGTACTCAACTGCGGGAACAAACCCACCTTCGATACCATCAGAGGTGGATGAAGAATCACAAGTCACGTCGACGTGACCCTAGGTACAGAGGACCTGCTCGACCTGGTAGAGGAATGGACAGACCCTGCAGCTGTACAGAGGCTGCAGTTTGGTGCCGCGGAGCACTGGGCCGCCTTGTGGCCGGGCTGACCGCAGCGATAGCACTGCTCGCTGCGGTCTATTTCAGCGGTGCACCGTGCCCGGACATGCCCCATGTCCAGGCACCGGTAACACCGCAATGCCCTGGGTTGCAGCAGCTTGACTCTTGCTGCAACCCATCCCACCAACAGACGCCCACCGTTGGCGACCTTGTTTGCCGCCGCCACCGGGCACCGCACCCAAATCGTGCCAAGCCCGGAGGCGTCGGCGCGGATCTCACCCGTTTTTTTTTTTTTTTTTTTTTTTTTCACGCTGAGAAATGCATTACGCATGCCCGCTCGTGGGGGACGAGTCGGGGTATGTGGGACTCCTGTCACTACAGTATACCCACTAAAACTCAGCGGTGTTCCCACATCGCCGTGTTGGGAGGGCCATGGGATAACGGCTCAGCCTTTTCTTCCACAACCCTCCCGGCGCATGCCCGCCTAGCTGGCGGGCCCCTCATGCCCCCCCGTTACTGGGGGGCTACGGGAATGGCCGGAAACACCTGGCCATTCCCGTCCGACACTGGTGGAGGCCTGTGCAATACAGGTAAGGGTGCCCCCGCACCCGTTGCCTGCTGGCCTGCGCGGATCTCACCCGTAACCTAACCTTTTTTTTTTTTTTTTTTTTTTTTTTTGTTGCCGGGGTGGAAAATCCTCATGGATGTCCTCCGCCCTGGGGTGGGCGGAGGGGTTTGTCAGACTCTTACTGACTAAAAACCACCCCGGTGTTCCCTTCCCACACTTGCACCGGGGATCTTGGGAGCTAGTATTACTTCCGTGATCCCCGGCTAGTGCCGGCCCGCCTCTGCGGGCCACCTCAAGTCTGCGGGGGGGTGAGGTGTTAGACCCCCCAGTGACATCTCAAAGGGGCGCGCGTGGAACACTACGCGCCGCCACCTCGGGTCCAGTGTGATAGGGGGCGGCGGACGTCCCCGAGTCCGCCGTCCCTGGACCCATTTAGGGGGGCCGGAAGAGGGCATTATCTGCCCTCTGCCGACGCCCGGTGCGCCTGCTGCGGGCCGGGTGAGCGGACGAGACCTCCCGCTCCCTTTCCGCAGCCTCCTTCTGCGACACGACTGTTTCGCAGAAGGATACCACCGCGTCCCAGGACTCCTCGCTGCCGGCCATCGACTCGACCACGGCCGGCAGCGACAGGTCACTGCCTACTTCTGAGATGAGGGCACGGCGTGGCTCCTCCCAAGCGGCACACTCTGCCAGCGTATGCCGCGCCGTGTCCTCCCGGCAGTCGACGCAGTGGTGACACCGGGCGTCCGGCTCCCTGTTTATGCGACACAGGTACTTCCCGAAGCAACCATGCCCCGAGAGCACCTGCGTCACCCGAAACGACAGGGAGCCGTGCCTCCTCCCGAGCCAGGGCTCGAGTACCGGCCGGACCGCCTCGATGGTGGCGAGGCCGGCGGTAGGGCGTGAAAGCCTGTCCCGCCATTCCGCCACCAGGGCTGCGCGAAGCTGTGACCGACGCAACTCCACATGTCGCTGCATCAGCCACTCGCCCCGCGCCCTCGCTTCCTCGCGCCACTGGCATTGCATTTCCTCGGTATCTCCTCCTTCTCTGGTTCGGGAGTCAGCAGCTGGGCTGCCAGGCAGTGGTAGAGGCACAGGGCCTCCGAAGGCCCTAGTCCTCTTGGCAACTTTTTTGGGTGCCTTGCAGGCTTTTCCACCAAGTCTGTGCTCCGTAGGCTTTCCTGCAGCTGCGCAAAGACTGCAGTTTGGTGCCGCGGAGCACTGGGCCGCCTTGTGGCCGGGCTGACCGCAGCGATAACACAAATCACTGCGATCTATTTGTGCAGTGCATTGTGCCCGGACATGCCCCTTTTCCAGGCACCTGAAGCACTGCACAGCCCTTGTTGCCAGGAGTTTTACCCTGGCAGACACCCACCCCACCAGCAACCTTCTACCGTCAGCGACCTTGTTTGCAGCAGCTACTGGGCACTGCACCCAGATCGTGCCCAGCCCGGCCGCACTGCTGCGGATTTCTCCTGCTTTTACAGTTTCGGGCAGACACTCGCCGTTTTTGGCGATGGCCGCCACTACTTCCTCCGGGGTCGCGAAGTCGTCCAGCCCTTCTATGCGCAATTCAGCCGTTTTAGTGGGTCTGGACACCCGAGCATCCTCCGGTTTGATGACAGCTCGCAGTTTGGCGGCCAGAGCGTCTGCCCTCTCCTGCCTCAGAGCACCCGACAACTCAAAAACCTTGGCACCCGTAGCTGCCGTTCTAAAATCAAACCCAGCTGGGGTGCCGAGCTCGCTGAATTTCAGCTTGTCCTTAATTGCCGCCAGAACCGACATGTAGGTGACTCCCCTTTTTGAGGCTTCGGGCGGCAGCGCCCTCTTCTTCTTGCAGCCCTTTTTTACAACCGTCGTCCAGGCCTCCTGGGAGGGAGGCGTGGTCACCGGGGGCACGGTTGACTGTGAAGAGGGCGCAGACGCACCCACCGCGGTCTCTTTGGGTCTCTCCGTGGGCTTTTTGGCCACCTCCGCAGATTTCTTGGCCACCTGCACGGGCTTCGTCCTGGCGGCCTCATCCTTCCTCCGCTTATCTGCCGCAAGCGGCGGCCGGAGGATTTCGGCTGGGGGGAGTCGCGACTCTATGGCCTCCAATCGGGCATCCAATCGGGCATCCACCATACCCCCACACTGCACCATACATATTCTGGCCACCCTCTCCATGTCGTGGTCCGACCAGGCAGGCAGTGGCACAGGTGCAGGGGCCGACGAAGGCACGGCAGGAGTGGGGCCGGTGGATGCAGGCGGTGCTTGCCGCTGCCAGTCATTCCTCTGAGCGGCAAACTCCCGTTTGAGGTCCTCCAGCTCGGACCGGAGACGGCTATTCTCCTCCCACAACTTCGCCGTCTCCTCCGTGCTCGTGCGACTGAGGACTTCCACTGCCTCCCTAATGTCATCAGCCGCCTCCTTCAGAGCACGGGTGAATGTGCCCTTCAGGTTGCCCGATTTGGTGGCAACCTTCAAGACAACATCCACGCCGTCCAGAACTTGGCGACTGAGCGCCACCGCCAATGGAACGTAATAATATGTACATATATATATATATATATATATATATATTTTTAATAATAATACCTTTTTTTTTTTTTTTTTTTTGACGCTGGGAAAAATGCATTACGCATACCCACCCATCGGGGGATGGGAGGGGTATGTGGGACTCCCCGGATGATCCGGTATACCCACTAAACGACCCAGCGGCGCTCCTACCTCGTCTGCAAGGAGGAGGACTGGGAATCCGGCAGAGCCATAACATCCAGTCCCCCGCTGACGACCGTCCGCCTTGCAGGCGGGCCCGACACGCCCCCCCCGTCGGGGAGGGGCCCAGGAATGACCGCGAGCGCTCTGTCATTCCCGCCCGACGTGGATGGTGAACTGTGCAATGCAGGAGTAGGCGCCCCCGCACCCGTCTCCCGCTGTTCACCCCCAGGGGGCATAAGACGACGATCGTACAATCGCCTTCTCATGCCCCGTCTTCGCCTGCGGAGCGGCGCTGCGTGAGGGTCGTCCTCCCGCGCGCGCTCCGCGTCCTCCTTCTGCGACATTACGTCCTCGCAGAAGGAGGCGACCGCTGTCCAGGCCCCCTCGCTTTCCAGCATCGAGTTGACGACGCTGGGAAGCGAGAGGTCCTGCCCGACCGCTGCGCTCAGACCGCGGCGCAGCTCGGACCAGGCCGGGCACACCTCGAGGGTGTGCTGTGCCGTGTCCTCCGCCGCGCCACAGTCATGGCACGACGGGGTCTCCTCCCTTTGGATCCGGTGCAGGTGCGTTCCGAAACACCCATGTCCGGACAACACCTGCACCAGACGGAAAGAGAGGAAACCGTGGGACCGCTGACCGAACTGGCCCGAGCGCGTCCAGGGTTCGGCGGCCGAAAACGGCAGTGGCGAGGTCCTCCGTCCAGTGATGGACGATTGCGTCCCTCGCCTCTTGCCGCACGGCCTCCCGCTCTTCTGCGGCGGGGGGCTCCCCGAGCGCCTTACGCCGCGCCGTCCATTCGTACACTCTGGTCAGCACCCATGCCTCGAGCTCCCAAGGAGGGGTGCCGGCCAGAGCGCACGCCGCCGAGAAGCCCACCGATCGGTAGGCCCTCGCCACCCGCAGTGCAATGGCCCTTTGGGGCCTGCGAATGGCAGTGGCGTTGTCCCTCCTGTTGAGGGAGTCCGCCCAAATCGGGGCCCCGTAAAGGGCCATGCTTCTAAGGATGCCGGCATACAGAAGCCGGCATCGTGCCTTCGGACCCCCCAGGTTCGGGAGGAGCCAGGAAAGAGCATTCGCAGCCTTCAGTAGGCGCGTCGACAGCCCGCTGAAGTGTGGGCCGAAGCGCCACCTGCTGTCGAGTACAAGGCCCAAGTACTTCATCTGGGCCTTGACCGCGATCCTGACGCCCTCCACGACAATGTGTCCGTCGGGTGGGATGCGCTGCCGAGGCCCGTGGAAATACACGGCCTCGGTCTTGTGCAGCGCCACCTTCAGCCCTAGGCGGCGGATCCTACCAGCCACTAAGGATCCGCCAGCAGAGGCCAGAATGGCCGCCTCCCTGAAGTTCCTCCCCCGGGCAATGAGGAGGGTATCATCTGCGTAGCAGATGATGCTCGTGCCCTGGAGGAGGGTCCCCCGCAGGAGCCAGTCGAATCCAATATTCCACAGCGGTGGTCCTAGGACCGACCCCTGTGGAACACCGGACTCTGCACCATACTGCCTCACTCTGGCCGTTTTGTCCGCGAGGAGGACCACCCGGTCCTCCAAGTAGTTGGCCAAGAGTGTGCGCAGGTATTGAGGCACTCCGTGATATCGGAGCGCCTCCAAGATTGTAGAGTGGGGGACAGAGTTGAAGGCGTTGGCAATGTCGAATGACACCGCCAGCACTCCGTCCCCCACCTCCACGGCCTCCTTCACTTGGCCCTTGAGTAGGGCCAGCGCGTCCACCGTCGACCGACCCCGTCGGAAACCGAATTGGGCGTCCGACAGGTCTGGCCCTACCGTCCCCAGCAGGCTATTTAGCCGGTCGGCGATTATCCCCTCGAACATCTTACCGACCTCATCGAGCAAAACAATGGGCCGGTAAGCCGAGGGGGAGTCCGCCGGGCGGCCCTCCTTTCGGAGGAGGCATAGCCGCCCCTCTTTCCAGGGTTTCGGAAACCTCCCAGTCGTGAAACACGCGCTAAAGAGGTCCCGAAGCCTCTCCTCCATCTGAGAGGCGGCTATGGCCACCACCCGTGCGGGAACGCCGTCCGGCCCTAGGGCTGTGTTCTTCGCGCGGAGGCGCAGAGTCCCCGCGTAGAGCTCCGACGCTGTCACCGGAAGAACCTCCTCCTCCGGCGGAACCGCCTCCCGCGGGGGGTCCATCACTGGGGGGGTGAAGTCGGTCCTGGATGGAAACAGGGACCGGACCACCCCATCCAGCAATGCCGGCTCGAGGGTCTCCGTCAGTGGAGGACCACAGGGGCGCAGTTTACTCCGCGCCGCCTTGTATGGTCTTCCAAACGGGTCTCTGTCGAGACCCTCCAGCATCTCGGCTCTCGCCGAGTCTTCGGCCGCGCACATTGCCAACTTGAGGACCCTCTTTGCGTCGACGTACGAAGCATAGAGGGCCCTCTCGTTGGCTAGGTCTCGGGGCCTGCGCCTCCGACTCCGCGTGTAAGCCCTCCTGGCCGCTACGCAGGCGGTCCGGAGCCCCGCAAGTTCCTCCGACCACCAATAGACTGCGCGTCGGAGAGGTGGGCCGCGAGACCGGGGCATGCTGGAGTTGCACACCTCGGTCAGGGACCCCCTCAGCTGGAGCGCTGCGGCGTCCACGTCCAGGACCTCGACAGGAGGCGTGAGCCAGTCCTGGACGAACGCCGCCTCCTCGGCAGCCTCTCGGTCCAGGCGGGTGAGAGCCCACCGGGGGAAGGCAGATTGGCCCGAGCGGGCCATCCCCTGGGAGCTCTGGGTGGAGATGTCGAAGCGCACATATCGGTGGTCCGAAAAGGTCTCCGCCATCTCCACCCGCCAGTTCACGACGCGGGCGGCTAGCACGGAGGTGGCAAACGATACGTCGACCACCGATCCTCCCCGTTGCCGCACACACGTGTGAACAGTCCCTCTGTTTAGGACGGACACGCCGCACGACGCCGCCCAAAATTCTGCGGCGCGTCCCCGGACGTTGCAAGAGGCTGCCGGGTTGCCCCAGGCCGTCGATTTGGCGTTCAGGTCACCCAAAATGGCGACCTGGCGTGGCGCCGCCCTCCCCAGCACTGCTGTGAGGATTTCAAGAAAATTCTCGAAATCCGAGAGAGGGCGGTTTGGGGAGAAATAAACGCCCACAAGGGCCAAGTCTCCCCACGCGGCGGCCACGTATCCCGGTCCCCTCTCTAAGAGCGAGAGGGGAG
This sequence comes from Tiliacea citrago, assembly GCA_963921375.1. NCBI lineage: Eukaryota > Metazoa > Arthropoda > Insecta > Lepidoptera > Noctuidae > Tiliacea > Tiliacea citrago. The sequence goes on from OY992784.1 coordinate 52,532, forward strand.
GGGAGTCCGTGAAAGACCGCGACACTAATGCCACCAAACCGTCCCGATCACCCAGCCAACGGCCAGGGACCGAGTACGGCTCGGCAACCACCGCCACGTCCACCAACCACTCAGCCATGCTCTGCATCAGCAGATCCTGGGCTGCTCTGCAGTGGTTGGTGTTCGCCTGGAGGATGCGATATTTGATCTGACTATCCATCAATCAGACATCGCACCCCCCTCCACATCCGCCGATGTCCCAGCCTCAGGGATGGCGGTGGCAGCGACAGGCCGGATCGGCGCCTGCTCCTTGCCCTTCTTAGGGGGAGGATTGCACTTCCTCCCCATCATGACGTGGTCCGCCGGGCAGCCACTGGCGGCACACACTGCGCAGTGCGGCGTGGTGGCCTCGCAGGAGGCGGACTTGTGCCCGTCCTTGCCACAGCGGTAGCAGGTGTTCCCTCTGTCGACCCCGGACGGACAGAGGGGCCGAGTGTGTCCGACTCCGAGACACTTGTAGCAGCGCAGAGGCCTTACTGCAAGTGCCCGGACTACACCCGAGCTAAAACCGACGGCAACCCGTCCTATGGCGAGGATGGCCACAGCTGCGGCGACTGGGCACTGGAGGCGAATGGTACCCATGCCGCTGCGACCGGGCCTGATGGCCCGACCTTTCACTTCAGCGACGCTGCAACCCCCCATTGCTGCGACCGCCGCCTCCACCTCCTCTTTGGTGACCGAGTCGTCGAGCTCGGTCACCTCCAAGGCCACAGACTTCACGGGCCTGGCTACACTGGCCGCGTCCGCGATGACCTCCTGCAACTTGGTTGCAAAGAGGTCCGCGTTAGCGCCGCCCTGAGCCCCCGGGAACTCGAAGATTCGAGCCCCAGCCTGGGTCCGGCGGCAGGAGAGTGTGCCAATCCCAAGTGTTTTGGGATCAGCGGTGGTACGCGCACGCGTCATAATGGACGCGTACGTCTCCCCCCGCTCCGCAGCCTCAGCGGTGAGCGTCACCACTACGGCTGCGGTCCTGGGAGGAACCAACTTCTTCCCGCCGGCTGGAGCCCTTTTGGCTGCAGGAGCAGTCGCCGTGGGCTTGGGGGCCGGCTTTTTCCCCTTTTTCCGTCCTTTTCCCTTCTTTACCACTTCCGTCCACGACTGGTTGGCCGGGGTGGTGGAGGGAAGAAGGGCGTCTTCCTCCTGCGGGTTCTGGGGGACTGCTGGAGTGGTAGACGACCCAGACGCTCCCTCCGCGCTTGTGGTGGGGGCATGAGGACTCGCCTTGGTCCTCTTGCCTTTACCCTTGTCCTTGGAGGGCTTTTTGCCCGATACCGGGCCTGCAATAGGCGCAGTTTCTGGCTCCTTCGGCGGTGGACTCTTGTCCGCCGCTAGCGGCGGGCGGAGCCGCTTTTCCGGCAGGAGCCGGTCCTCGATGCCTGCGATGCAGGCCCTGGTGAAAGCCCGCTCCTCCATGACAACCTTGCGGAACGTTTCCTCAAGGCTGGCGTGGGAGGAGGAGGGACCTATCACCACCGGCCCCGGGGCAGACTGGGCAGGCCTGGCCGTGGCCTCAGCCAGCTTCTGGTGCAGCTGGCTGACCTCCGCCTGCAGGCGATCCACCTTCGCCTGCAGCTGCCGCGTCTCCTCCGTGGCCGTCCGCCTAACCAGCTCCGCAATAATGCCGTGCATGCTGGCGGCACGGCATTTGAGGGCCTTCTGGAAGGTCCCCTTCAAGTTTGAAGACTTGGAGGCGACCTGAACGACCTCCTCCCTGTCTTCCGCCGCCATGCGCTCCAATTCTGCCAGGGAGTGGTCAGCATACAGCACATTTGATGCACCGTAGCCAGCCCTCGCCCTGGCAGCTTGCGCCTGCTTCTCCTTGGCGGCGACCCTTTCCTCCAGGTCTAGCTGGAGCTGTTGCCTCTTGGCCAGATTCAACTGGCGCTCGGCGTCCACCAAGCCCACATCGTGGGTTGTAGCCGAAAAAGAAGTCGAAGCCTTTTTTGACTTCGACTTCTTCTTCGACTTGCCACCAGTTGACTCTGAGGAGCCCTCAGACCGCTTCCGCTTGAAACGGTCGCTCTCGGCCGCCGACGTATCCATATTGGAGTCGTCGGAGTCTGAGAACTCGTCTGGCCTACAGAATGAGCTGGCCGCAGATGGTGCGCGGTCAGCTACTGGCGCCAAAGCGCCACCGGCAAGGCCCTGAGAAGGGCCGTTAGATTGGCCCTGAGAAGAGCCGTCGGGTTGGCCCTGAGAAGGGCCGTTTGAATCGCCCTGGGAGGAGCGATTCGCAACAACAAATCGGCCAGACGCATCCCGCGTTGGCTTGCCCATCTTTTTAAAATTCAAATCCTTCGTACTCGCAGACGACCGCATGAATGTCTCCGAAATCACAGCGCACTTTAGCCGCCGGTCTGCCACTCCGTTACGGTGGTCAGACACGGCGTTGCCCAGGGGAAACTACGTGGAAGTATGCGCTGTGGGGGTTCCCCCTTAATAATAATACCTAAACTATCCTATTCTAACCTAACCTACCACATGGGCCCCTCTACAGCGGACCATTGGTCCGCCTCCCCAATCTGCGTCCACTCGACCTCCCTCTGTAAGCAGAGGGGGGAGTGGACGACCGACGAGCCTAGGCTCTCCCCCCCCGCAGAAATCCGCCGCAGTCAATACCCCCTCCGACATGGAGAGACTATTGACCGCGCCCAGGGTGCACCGGCCAGACGACTGCTCTTTCCCCCGAACGTATTCGTAAGGAACGAGCAGCAGTCAGGCACACGAGGAGGTTTTCTGCACGCACCCCAACCTAACCTAACCTTTTTTTTTTTTTTTTTTTGTTTCCGGGGTGGAAAATCCTCATGGATGTCCTCCGCCCTGGGGTGGGCGGAGGGGTCTGTCAGACTCTTACTGACTAAAAACCACCCCGGTGTTCCCTTCTCACACTTGCACCGGGGATCTTGGGAGCTAGTATTACTTCCGTGATCCCCGGCTAGTGCCGGCCCGCCTCTGCGGGCCACCTCAAGTCTGCGGGGGGGGTGAGGTGTTAGACCCCCCCGCGACGTCTCAAAGGGGCGCGCGTGGAACACTACGCGCCGCCACCTCGGGTCCAGTGTGATAGGGGGCGGCGGACGTCCCCGAGTCCGCCGTCCCTGGACCCACAAAGTGGGAAACTGGCCCTGCTCAAGGCACGCTGTGTAGAGTCCTCTCAAGTGGGGCTCTAGCTCCTTCAGAGCGAGGGCTAGCGCTTGGCCGTGGATCCCGTCGGGCCCCGGAGCCACGTTCTTGGCCCGGAGCTGCGTCACGGCTGCCCCCATCTCTGTTTGTGTCACCTCTGGGACGCTGATGGCGTCCTCTTCTTCTGCAGACTCTGCGGCTGTGGGCAAAGCCATCGGCGGCGGAGTATGCTCCGCTCTTGCCGGGAAGAGGGCTGCAACCACTTCCTCCAGCAGCTCAGGTTGGAGACTCTCCGTGAGTGGAGGCGCCGCGGCTCGAAGTTTCCCTCGAACCGCACGATAAGGGCGCCCCCACGGATCTCCGTCGAGAGTCTCCAACATCTCCTCCCTGGCTCGCGTCCTCGCTTCGCCGATGGCCAGCCACAGGGCCTGCTTCGCCGCGCGGTACACCTCATACAGCGCGGCTTCTTCGTCAGGGACCCGACGACGTCTCCTCCGGTATCGGGTGTACCGGCGTCTGACCGCTACGCACTCGACACGTAATTGTGCGATCTCGGTAGACCACCAGTACACCTGGCGCCTCGCTGGATATGACTGGACGCGGGGCATGGACGTGTCGCAGATTTGCGTCATCGCCCCGCGGAACCACAGCGCCTCCTCTTCGACGTCGACGGGTCCGTTCGTTGCCGACTCCCGGATCCAGGCCTGAACAATAGCGGCCTCCTCGAGAAGCTCCCTATCGATGCGCTTACGCGCCCAGCGCGGACCGTCCCTTCGCGGGGCCGATGGACTACGGCCGCCGGTGGTCTGGGTGGAGACGTCGAATCGGATGTATCGGTGATCCGACAACGTCTCCACCTCCACGGCGACACGCCAGTCGCGGACACGGCTCGCGACAGCAGGGCTAGCGAACGAGACGTCCACTACAGACCCGCCCCGCTGCCGCACGCACGTGTGGACCGAGCCCCGATTCAGGACGACCAGGCCAGTCGTGACCGCCCACTCCTCTAGTGCCTCACCCCTAGCATCGGTCACCGGAGATCCCCACGCCGCAGACTTGGCGTTGAGATCCCCGAGCAACAGCACCGGGTGAGGGTGGAGTCGGCCTACGACGGCACCTAACTCGACAAGGAAGTTCTCGAAGTCGGCGAGACTCTTGTTGGGCGAGAAATACGCCCCAACCGTGCCAATGCCGTCCGCGAGGGCGGCTACCCAGCCGTGTCCTCGGGACGGGTTGACGAGAGCCCCACCAAATAAGGGCCACCAAGCCGTCCAGGTCTCCCACCCAGTTATCCCTGGGGGGGACAAAGTACGGCTCGGCGACCACAGCCACGTCGATCGACCACTCTGCCATGCTCTGGAGCAAGAGATCCTGAGCTCTGGCAGCGTGGTTGATATTGCCCTGGAGGAAATGGTACAGCGCCATTAGACGCAGTCCATCCCCTCCGCACCATTCACAGGCCGGGAGTCGGCCGTAGGGCAGTCAGGCTGAGGGGGGGGTAAAGAGCCCCCGGCAGCCATGACTCCCCTCTTCTTCTTCGCTGCTGGCGCACGACAGGCCTTTCCGCCAGCCCTGTGCCCCGCAGACCTCCCTGCAGCTGTACAGAGGCTGCAGTTTGGTGCCGCGGAGCACTGGGCCGCCTTGTGGCCGGGCTGACCGCAGCGATAGCACTGCTCGCTGCGGTCTATTGCAGCGGTGCATCGTGCCCGGACATGCCCCATGTCCAGGCACCGGTAACACCGCAATGCCCTGGGTTGCAGCAGCTTAACTCTTGCTGCAACCCATCCCACCAACAGACGCCCACCGTTGGCGACCTTGCTCGCCGCCGCCACCGGGCACCGCACCCAAATCGTGCCAAGCCCGGAAGCGTCGGCGCGGATGTCACCCGTCCGCACGTCCTCCGGCGGACATCCGCCGGCTTTGGCTACGGCCGCCACGACCTCAGCCGGGGTCGCCGAGTCGTCCAGTCCATCGACCCGCAGCTCAGAGGTCTTCATTGGCCTGGACACCCGGACGTCCTCCGGGTTGAGGACCCCTCTCAGCTTGGCTGCCAGCGTGTCCGCCTTCTCGCTGCTAGAGGCACCCGACACCTCGAACAGCCGCGCCCCCGTAATGGCTTGCTTATAAATAAAGCCAGCCGGGCAGCCGCTTCAAAACTTAGGATTGGGTCCCTACTTAACTTAACCTAATTATATATACAGTTTTTTTTTTTTTTTTTTTACCTAAACTAACTTATCCTTTTTTTTTTTTTTTTGTTGCCGGGGTGGAAAATCCTCATGGATGTCCTCCGCCCTGGGGTGGGCGGAGGGGTCTGTCAGACTCTTACTGACTAAAAACCACCCCGGTGTTCCCTTCCCACACTTGCACCGGGGATCTTGGGAGCTAGTATTACTTCCGTGATCCCCGGCTAGTGCCGGCCCGCCTCTGCGGGCCACCTCAAGTCTGCGGGGGGGTGAGGTGTTAGACCCCCCCGCGACATCTCAAAGGGGCGCGCGTGGAACACTACGCGCTGCCACCTCGGGTCCAGTGTGATAGGGGGCGGCGGACGTCCCCGAGTCCGCCGTCCCTGGACCCATTTAGGGGGGCCGGAAGAGGGCATTATCTGCCCTCTGCCGACGCCCGGTGCGCCTGCTGCGGGCCGGGTGAGCGGACGAGACCTCCCGCTCCCTTTCCGCAGCCTCCTTCTGCGACACGACTGTTTCGCAGAAGGATACCACCGCGTCCCAGGACTCCTCGCTGCCGGCCATCGACTCGACCACGGCCGGCAGCGACAGGTCACTGCCTACTTCTGAGATGAGGGCACGGCGTGGCTCCTCCCAAGCGGCACACTCTGCCAGCGTATGCCGCGCCGTGTCCTCCCGGCAGTCGACGCAGTGGTGACACCGGGCGTCCGGCTCCCTGTTTATGCGACACAGGTACTTCCCGAAGCAACCATGCCCCGAGAGCACCTGCGTCACCCGAAACGACAGGGAGCCGTGCCTCCTCCCGAGCCAGGGCTCGAGTACCGGCCGGACCGCCTCGATGGTGGCGAGGCCGGCGGTAGGGCGTGAAAGCCTGTCCCGCCATTCCGCCACCAGGGCTGCGCGAAGCTGTGACCGACGCAACTCCACATGTCGCTGCATCAGCCACTCGCCCCGCGCCCTCGCTTCCTCACGCCACCGATACAGTGACGCGAGTACTTTCGCCTCGAGGTCCCAGGGCGGGGATCCGGCCAGTACACAAGCCGCCTCGTAGGAGATCGTGCGATATCCCCTGATGACTCTGACGGCCATCGCTCTCTGCGGTTTTCGCAGGACTGCGATGCTTCCGGCCGTCAGGTCAGCCGCCCAGATCGGGGCCCCATAAAGGGCCATCGATCGCACGATCCCCACGTAGAGCCGCCTACAGGCGACGCTCGGGCCCCCCAGATTGGGAAGCAGCGTTGACAACGCCCCAGCCGCACCCAACAACTTGGGCGCCAGCCGTCGGAAGTGGGGGCCAAAATCCCACCGGCTGTCGAGCACCAATCCTAGGTACTTCATGGTGGACTCGACAGCGATTTGAGCCCCCCCGACCACGATGTGTGATCCCGGCGGCGGCGCCCGCCGGGGGCCATGAAAGATCAAGGCCTCCGACTTGTTGAGGGCAACCTCCAAACCTAACCTAACCTTTTTTTTTTTTTTTTTTTTTACGCTGAGAAATGCATTACGCATGACCGTGACTTGTGCCCCTCTTTGCCACATCGGAAGCACGTGTCCGCCCTGTCGACCTTGGACGGACAAAGAGGCCGAGTGTGTCCGATGCCACAACACTTGTAGCAGCGCAGAGGCTTAGCTGCAAGTGCCCGGACTACACCCGAGCTGAACCCGACGGCAAGCCGTCCCTTGGCGAGGACGGTTATTGCAGCGGCGACTGGGCACTCAAGGCGAATGGTGCCCATGCCGCTGCGGCCGGGCCTGATGGCCCGACCTTGCACCGCTGTGACGCCGGTCAAGGTCGGTCACCTCCAAGGCCACAGACTTCGTGGGCCTGGTGACTTTGGCCGCGTCCGCGATGACCTCTTGCAACTTGGTTGCGAAGAGGTCCGCGTTGGTGCCACCCTGAGCCCCCGGGAACTCGAAAATTCGAGCCCCGGCCTGGGTCCGGCGGCACGAGACTGTGCCGATCCCCAGTTTGTTAGGATCGGCATTTGGACGCGCCCGCGACATTATTGACGCATACGTCTCCCCCCGCTCCGCAGCCTCTGCGGTGAGCGTCACCACTACGGCTGCGGTCTTAGGAGGAACTAGTTTCCTCTTCGGCCTGGCGGGGGTCCCATTAGCTGCTAAAGCAGCAGCGGGAGCAGCGGCAGTGGACCTGGGGGCTGACGTCTTCCCCTTCCCCTTTCCGCTGCCTGTTTTCTGGGACTTCTTTTTGCCCTTCCCTTTTCTAGCCACCTTCGTCCAGCCTTGCTGGTTGGATGGGCTGGTAGAGGGAAGATGGGCGTCTTCCCCCTGGAGTAACGGCGCCGGCTCGCGTCGCCTCTTGTCCGCCGCGAGAGGCGGCCGGAGGCGTTTCTCGGGCAATAGCCTGTCTTCGATGCCCGCTAGACAGGCTCTCGTGAAGGCCCTCTCCTCCGTGACGACCTTGCGGATTATATCCTCAAGGTTGGAGGGGGGGACCTCAGCCGCTGGTCTGGGCTCACTTTTGTTTGGCCGGGCCGTGGCTTCAGCCAGCTTTTGGTGCAGTTGGCTGACCTCTGACTGCAGGCGATCGACCCTCGCCTGCAGTTGCCGCGTTTCGTCAGTCGCCTTGCGCTGCACCAGCTCCCCGACGATGCCGCGCATGCTCGCGGCCCTGCATTTAAGGGACTTTTGAAAAGTCCCTTTCAAATTGGAGGACTTTGAGGCGACTTCCACTATCTCCTCTTCGTCCTCCTCGGCCATCAGCTCCAGCTCCGCCAGGGAGTGGTCTGCGTACAGAACGCGGGACGCGCCATACCCGGACTTGGCCCGGGCGACGCGCGTCCGTTTCTCTTTGGCCGCAACCCGCTCCTCCAGGTCTTGTTGAAGCTGGGCCCTTCGAGACAAGTCCAACTGGCGTTGGGCCTCTGCCAGACCCACGTCGTGGGTGTCCGACACCAGCTTTTTGGTCTTCGCCTGTGACGGCCTCCTCGATTCCGAAGAACCCCCGGACCCATTTCTTTTAAGGGCCCGCTTCCCCGGCTTCTGGCGACCAGTCATTGAACTTGCGTCCGACTCGCACTCAATGGACTCGTTGTCGGAGTCCGCCAACTCGCCCGTCAAATAACAGACGCTGCTAGCCGCAGACGGCGCGCGACTAGCCTCCGACGCCGAGGCGCCCTCAGATTGGCCCTGAGAATGGCCTTTTGGTTGGCCCTGAGAAGGGCCTTTGGGTTGGCCCTGAGAAGGGCCTTTTGGTTGGCCCTGAGAAGGGCCTTTTGGTTGGCCCTGAGAAGGGCCTTTGGGTTGGCCCTGAGAAGGGCCTTTTCTAAAACGTCCGGAGACGTCCCGCGATGTTTTAGGCATAGCCTCCGCAAATGTCGCAAATTCCGCCAGTTAAAATAAAATAGATAAAAAAGATTAAAATGTATGCTGCGACTGCACAGTGCACTTTAGCCGAACACCGGTCTGCCACTCCGTTACGGTGGTCAGAACCGGGTCGTTGCCCAGGGGACGCGACGTGGACGCAAGCACTGTTTGTGCTTAGCAGTAATAAACTCATTCTCGTACAGTAAATTTGTGTAAGGTGTATTATTAGATGAAATGACAAGTGTTTAACAAGAACGATATAACCTGCTTCATGATGGAGGATAGTCCATTCAACCGGAGTAGTAAATGTGTTCGCTCCCCGCCTTCTACTCCTGTGCCCGTGGCCGTAGCCGCCTCTACCCCTCAAGCACCTATACAAAGGAACGATGCAAGGTGGCTACTTGCCGCCCTTTCCTTTTCCCCACTAACCTCCTGTATAAATCTTGTGAAGTACTAACAGTTCGACAGTTATTTATTATGAGCACTGTACTAAAACAACACGCAGCACTTCCATACAGCACTGATTTTACTAAAAAAAGACGGAAAGATATAGTTTGCCCTCAAAAAAGTACAAAACATGCTTTCACAGCCAAGTTCTATATGTACCTCGGACCGCTACTCTATAACAGGCTAAATGAAAAAGGAAACATCTACTCCTTAAACCACAGTAACTGCAAGAAAATCCTTAAGGAAGCTCTTCAAACTATGTCCTATGAAGATACAGAGAAGTTATTACTTGTGCTAAAGTAAATATTGTTCATATTGTTATTTTGTATTTTTGTTTTATTTTAGTTAGCTAGGTTAAGATACTATATTTTTTTATTTTTTTATATACCTTGTTACCAAATATATTATTAAGCTATGTGATTATTATGTCAACTAAAGTTACCTCCAATCGCCTGAAACACAGGACTTCCTAGTTCAGGCACAAACCATCGTGAACTTGACGTAGATTTAAGGAAAACTGTAAACGTTGTATCTTATATTTTTGAATAAATTTTATTATTATTATTTATTACTGTGGGGGGGTCCCCCAACCTAACCTTTTTTTTTTTTTTTTTTTGTTGCCGGGGTGGAAAATCCTCATGGATGTCCTCCGCCCTGGGGTGGGCGGAGGGGTCTGTCAGACTCTTACTGACTAAAAACCACCCCGGTGTTCCCTTCCCACACTTGCACCGGGGATCTTGGGAGCTAGTATTACTTCCGTGATCCCCGGCTAGTGCCGGCCCGCCTCTGCGGGCCACCTCAAGTCTGCGGGGGGGTGAGGTGTTAGACCCCCCCGCGACGTCTCAAAGGGGCGCGCGTGGAACACTACGCGCCGCCACCTCGGGTCCAGTGTGATAGGGGGCGGCGGACGTCCCCAAGTCCGCCGTCCCTGGACCCATTTAGGGGGGCCGGAAGAGGGCATTATCTGCCCTCTGCCGACGCCCGGTGCGCCTGCTGCGGGCCGGGTGAGCGGACGAGACCTCCCGCTCCCTTTCCGCAGCCTCCTTCTGCGACACGACTGTTTCGCAGAAGGATACCACCGCGTCCCAGGACTCCTCGCTGCCGGCCATCGACTCGACCACGGCCGGCAGCGACAGGTCTCTGCCTACTTCTGAGATGAGGGCACGGCGTGGCTCCTCCCAAGCGGCACACTCTGCCAGCGTATGCCGCGCCGTGTCCTCCCGGCAGTTCCCCCAACCTAACCTAACCTAACCTAACCTTTTTTTTTTTTTTTTTTTTTTTTTTTTTTTTGTGGAAAATCCTCATGGATGTCCTCCGCCTTGGGGTGGGCGGAGGGGTCTGTCAGACTCTTACTGACTAAAAAACCACCCCGGTGTTCCCTTCCCACACTTGCACCGGGGATCTTGGGAGTTAGTATTACTTCCGTGATCCCCGGCTAGTGCCGGCCCGCCTCTGCGGGCCACCTCAAGTCTACTGGGTGAGGTGTTAGACCCCCCCGCGACGTCATGGGAGGGCCATGGGAAACCGGCTCAACCTTTACATCCATGACCCCCTCGGTGCAAGCCCGCCTGACCGGCGGGCTCCGCGTGCCCCCCATTCTCAATGGGGGGCTACGGGAATGGCAGGGAACACCTGGCCATTCCCGTCCGGCACTGGTGGAGGCCTGTGCAATACAGGCAAGGGCTTCCTCGCAGAAGGAGGCGACTGCTGTCCAGGCCCCCTCGCTTTCCAGCATGAAGTTGACGACGCTGGGAAGCGAGAGGTCCGGCCCGGCCGCTGCGATCAGAGTGCAGAACACCTGCACCAGACGGAAAGAGAGGAAACCATGTGAAACCATGGGGTGGCAAACGAGACGTCGACCACCGATCCTCCCCGTTGCCGCACACACGTGTGAACAGTCCCTCTGTTTAGGAGGGACACGCCGCACGACGCCGCCCAAAATTCTGCGGCGCGTCCCCGGACGTTGCAAGAGGCTGCCGGGTTGCCCCAGGCCGTCGATTTGGCGTTCAGGTCACCCAAAATGGCGACCTGGCGTGGCGCCGCCCTCCCCAGCACTGCTGTGAGGATTTCAAGAAAATTCTCGAAATCCGAGAGAGGGCGGTTTGGGGAGAAATAAACGCGCACAAGGGCCAAGTCTCCCCACGCGGCGGCCACGTATCCCGGTCCCCTCTCTAAGAGCGAGAGGGGAGGGGAGTCCGTGGAAGACCGCGACACTAATGCCACCAAACCGTCCCGATCACCCAGCCAACGGCCAGGGACCGAGTACGGCTCGGCAACCACCGCCACGTCCACCAACCACTCAGCCATGCTCTGCCTCAGCAGATCCTGGGCTGCTCTGCAGTGGTTGGTGTTCGCCTGGAGGATGCGATATTTGATCTGACTATCCATCAATCAGACATCGCACCCCCCTCCACATCCGCCGATGTCCCAGCCTCAGGGATGGCGGTGGCAGCGACAGGCCGGATCGGCGCCTGCTCATTGCCCTTCTTAGGGGGAAGATTGCACTTCCTCCCCATCATGACGTGGTCCGCCGGGCAGCCACTGGCGGCACACACTGCGCAGTGCGGCGTGGTGGCCTCGCAGGAGGCGGACTTGTGCCCGTCCTTGCCACAGCGGTAGCAGGTGTTCCCTCTGTCGACCCCGGACGGACAGAGGGGCCGAGTGTGTCCGACTCCGAGACACTTGTAGCAGCGCAGAGGCCTTACTGCAAGTGCCCGGACTACACCCGAGCTAAAACCGACGGCAACCCGTCCTATGGCCAGGATGGCCACAGCTGCGGCGACTGGGCACTCGAGGCGAATGGTACCCATGCCGCTGCGACCGAGCCTGATGGCCCGACCTTTCACTTCAGCGACGCTGCAGCCCCCCATTGCTGCGACCGCCGCCTCCACCTCCTCTTTGGTGACCGAGTCGTCGAGCTCGGTCACCTCCAAGGCCACAGACTTCACGGGCCTGGCTACACTGGCCGCGTCCGCGATGACCTCCTGCAACTTGGTTGCAAAGAGGTTCGCGTTAGCGCCGCCGTGAGCCCCCGGGAACTCGAAGATTCGAGCCCCAGCCTGGGTCCGGCGGCAGGAGAGTGTGCCAATCCCAAGTGTTTTGGGATCGGCGTTGGTACGCGCACGCGTCATAATGGACGCGTACGTCTCCCCCCGCTCCGCAGCCTCAGCGGTGAGCGTCACCACTACGTCCCTTCGCGGGGCCGATGGACTACGGCCGCCGGTGGTCTGGGTGGAGACGTCGAATCGGATGTATCGGTGATCCGACAACGTCTCCACCTCCACGGCGACACGCCAGTCACGGACACGGCTCGCGACAGCAGGGCTAGCGAACGAGACGTCCACTACAGATCCGCCCCGCTGCCGCACGCACGTGTGGACCGAGCCCCGATTCAGGACGACCAGGCCAGTCGTGACCGCCCACTCCTCTAGCGCCTCACCCCTAGCATCGGTCACCGGAGATCCCCACGCCGCAGACTTGGCGTTGAGATCCCCGAGCAACAGCACCGGGTGAGGGTGGAGTCGGCCCACGACGGCACCCAACTCGACAAGGAAGTTCTCGAAGTCGGCGAGACTCTTGTTGGGTGAAAAATACGCCCCAACCGTGCCAATGCCGTCCGCGAGGGCGGCCACCCAGCCGTGTCCTCGGGACGGGTTGACGAGAGCCCCGCCAATGATGGCTACCAAACCGTCCAGGTCTCCCACCCAGTTATCCCTGGGGGGGACAAGGTACGGCTCGGCGACCACAGCCACGTCGATCGACCACTCTGCCATGCTCTGGAGCAAGAGATCCTGAGCTCTGGCAGCGTGGTTGATATTGCTCTGGAGGAAATGGTACAGCGCCATTAGACGCAGTCCATCCCCTCCGCACCATTCACAGGCCGGGAGTCGGCCGTAGGGCAGCCAGGCTGAGGGGGGGGTAAAGAGCCCCCGGCAGTCATGGCTCCCCTCTTCTTTTTTTGTGCTGGTGCACGACAGCGACGCCTTGTGGCCGGGCTGACCGCAGCGATAGCACTGCTCGCTTCGGTCTATTTCAGCGGTGCACCGTGCCCGGACATGCCCCATGTCCAGGCACCGGTTACACCGCAATGCCCTGGGTTGCAGCAGCTTGACTCTTGCTGCAACCCATCCCACCAACAGACGCCCACCGTTGGCGACCTTGTTTGCCGCCACCACCGGGCACCGCACCCAAATCGTGCCAAGCCCGGAGGCGTCGGCGCGGATCTCACCCGTCCGCACGTCTTCCGGTGGACATCCGCCGGTCTTGGCAACGGCCGCCACGACGTCAGCTGGGGTCGCCGAGTCATCCAGTCCGTCGACGCGCAGCTCAGCAGTCTTCATAGGCCTAGACACCCGGACGTCCTCCGGGTTGAGGACCCCTCTCAGTTTGGCGGCCAATATGTCCGCCTTCTCAGCGCTGGAGGCACCCGACACCTCGAACAGCCGCGCTCCCGTAATGGCTTGCTTATAGATAAAGCCAGCTGGTGTGCCAAGGTCGGGGAACGCGATCTTGCTCCTCACATCAGCCATTACCGCCTGATAGGAGAGGCCCCTCGCGATGGCTGCGGGCTACAGTGTTACCACCACGGCCGCGGAGCGTGGGGCTCTCGTCCTAGGCGGCTTTTGGGTCCTCCTCGGTGCTGGTGCCGGTGCTTTAGCGGGTGCTGGCGGCGCCGTCTTCTTCTTTTTTTTTTCGTCTTCTTGACGAGCGTCGTCCAGGCCTCTGTGGTGGTTCCGGGCGCGGTTGCCGGGGAAGCAGCCATTCGGGAAGTGGGCACGGACTTTGCCTCCGCGGGCTTCTGGGTCCCCTTCGCGGGCTTTTTGGCCCCCTTCCCAGGCTGGTTCGGCTCAGCCACCGCCGCTGCTCTCGCCTCCGCCTCCTTCCTCCGCTTATCTGCCGCAAGCGGCGGTCGGAGGATTTCAGCCGGGGGGAGTCGCGACTCTATGGCCTCCAAGCGGGCATCCAGTCGCGTATCCACCATGCCCCCACACTGCACCATGCAAATTCTGGCCACCCGCTCCATGTCGTGGTCCGACCAGGCAGGTGGTGGAACAGGTGCAGGGGCCGACGAAGGCGCGGCAGGAGTGGGGCCGGTGGCTGCGGGAGGTGCTTGCCGCTGCCAGTCTTTCCTCTGAGCAGCAAACTCCCGTTTGAGGTCCTCCAGCTCGGACCGGAGACGGCTATTCTCCTCCCACAACTTTGCCATCTCCTCCGTGCTCGTGCGACTGAGGAGGACCTCAACTGCCTCCCTGATGTCATCAACCGCCTCCTTCAGAGCACGGGTGAATGTGCCCTTCAGGTTGCCCGATTTGGTGGCAACCTTCAGGACGACATCCACGCCGTCCAGAACTTGGCGACTGAGAGCCACCGCCGATGGGCTCTCCCCAGCAGTCATCCGGGCTGAGCGCCGCTCTCGCGCCTGACGGGCCAACTCGCTGATTTCATCAGCCGCCACCGCCTTGCGCTGCGCCCGCTTAGCGGCATTCGCCTCCGCCTTGTTATACCCCAGCAAGATGCCCTCGCTAGGGTCCACGGTCGTGGGCCCGGGGTCACTCCCCACGCTCTCGGCCTCCACCGGGGCCGGCGTATCGGGTCGGGAAACCGACCTGAACCGACCCCGCACGTCGCGCTACGGTAAGCGAGCGGGGGCTCCACTCGCCACTGCACGACCTCGCCCACTAGTGAGTGTTGGGACTTTAGCAACCGGCAGGCTCTCCTCACTAGAAGAGCCTGACCCCGCGCGCTTCTTCTTTCGCGTGGTTTTTTGCCAAAATCGGCCACCCACTTCTTCTTTAGTTTGCGAGCGCTTTGAGCTCACGCTCGCCACGCTCACCAAACTCATCGTTTCGGATGCGGTGAATCTGACACCGCACCCACACCCATGTGCTCGATCACAACGATCGGCACCTTCTCTATTTTGTTTTTATTATTTGTTTTATTGCTTTCCATTTTGTACCCACGAGTAGATATAGGTCAAGATGTCCACCGGGCAGAGCCTAGATGCCCGGTAAGCCTACATACTGCAGAGGGCGGCAGGTATCTGCAGGTGAAAACGCTAACGACTGGACTCCCTCCAGCCATTCATCCTCTCGCCACGCTTCAAAACTTAGGATTGGGTCCCTACTTAACCTAACCTAATTATGTATACATTTTTTTTTTTTAATACCTAACCTATCCTATTCTAACCTAAACTACCCAGTGGGCCCCTCTCTACCGCGGACCATCGGTCCGCCTCCCCACTCTGCGTCCGCTCAACCTCCCTCTGTAAGCAGAGGGGGGAGTGGACGACCGACGATCGGCCTCAAAGGACCCAAGAGCCATCGGCTCTCCCCCCCCGCAGAAATCCGCCGCAGTCAATACACTCTCCGACATGGAAAGACTATTGACCGCGCCCAGGGTGCACCGGCCAGACGACTGCTCTTTCCCCCGAACGTATTCGTAAGGAACGAGCAGCAGTCAGGCACACGAGGAGGTTTTCTGCACGAACCCCTGAGAACCTAACCTAACCTGAGCGAAACAAACTTCTTTTTTTTTGCCAGGGTAGTAAATCCTCATGCCCTGGGGCGAGCGGAGGGGTCTGTCAGACTCTTACTGACTAAAATCTACCCCAGTGTTACCTTCCCATACTTGCACCGGGGATCTTTAGCGGGGCCGGATGAGGGCATTATCTGCCCTCTGTCGACACCCAGTGCGCCTGCTGCGGGTCAGGTGATCGGACGGTAGGGCGTGAAAGCCTGTCCCGCGATTCTGCCACCAGGGCTGTGCAAAGCTGTGACCGATGCAACTCCACATGTCGCTGCATCAGCCACTGGACTGTAACTGAGAAATTCCAGACGGAAAATCCAATAGCACTTTGCCTGACCTGGGAATCTAACCCAGGACACTTCATGCCCAACAGTAGCGCTTGCGACCAATAGACCAACGACGCAGTTGTTTATAAAAATGTGGCTGTTATTTGTATAGTGCGGTGTCTTATGAATTCCACGCGAACGAAGTCGCGGGCAGAAGCTAATATCTACTATAACCGCAGCCGCGCTACAGCCGAACATAATATAACCTCCTCTTTTTTGGAAGTCGGTTAAAAATGAAGCTCACTGTTTCTTTGATTTTGCACTACATTATAACATACTTTCGGTGTTAACACTCCCACCTCGAACATTCACCCTGTGTGTACTGCTGTGGAGCCGACCGGCCACAGCGGGAACTAGGTCAGCCACCTACTTACAGCAGGTGACATATGCCAAACATACACCCTGTGTGTACTGCTGTGGAGCCAACCGGCCCAGCGGGAACTATGTCAGCCACCTACTTACAGCAGGTGACATATGCCAAACATTCACCCTGTGTGTACTGCTGTGGAGCCAACCGGCCCAGCGGGAACTATGTCAGCCACCTACTTACAGCAGGTGACATATGCCAAACATTCACCCTGTGTGTACTGCTGTGGAGCCAACCGGCCCAGCGGGAACTATGTCAGCCACCTACTTACAGCAGGTGACATATGCCAAACATTCACCCTGTGTGTACTGCTGTGGAGCCAACCGGCCCAGCGGGAACTAGGTCAGCCACCTACTTACAGCAGGTGACATATGCCAAACATACACCCTGTGTGTACTGCTGTGGAGCCAACCGGCCCAGCGGGAACTATGTCAGCCACCTACTTACAGCAGGTGACATATGCCAAACATTCACCCTGTGTGTACTGCTGTGGAGCCGACCGGCCCAGCGGGAACTAGGTCAGCCACCTACATACAGCAGGTGACATATGCCAAACATTCACCCTGTGTGTACTGCTGTAGAGCCATCCGGCCCAGCGGGAACTATGTCAGCCACCTACTTACGGCAGGAGACATGCCAAACATCTCAATCTCGGAGTCTTACATATGCCAAATTTACGAACGAACGTTTTTTTTTTTTAATTTTTAATTTAATTACGCAGGTGACATATGCCAAAAATTCACCCTGTGTGTACTGCTGTGGAGCCGACCGGTCCAGCGGGAACTAGGTCAGCCACCTACTTACAGCAGGTGACATGCCAAACATTCACCCTGTGTGAACTGGTGTGGAGCCGACCGGCCCAGCGGGAACTAGGTCAGCCACCTACTTACAGCAGGTGACATGCCAAACATTCACCCTGTGTGTACTGCTGTCGAGCCGACCGGCCCAGCGGGAACTAGGTCAGCCACCTACTTACGGCAGGAGACATGCCAAACATCTCAATCTCGGAGTCTTACATATACCTACGTAATAACATTTACAAACTTGACACAATTTTGAGTTAGGGGTAAAATAAAGGCTGAGGATACTCTTCTGTGAGAGCATGAAGATTAAGAAGTTTATCGTCTTTACTATCGAAGAGCAATGGGGCTGTGGAGATCAGCCACATCACCGCAACCTTCACTGATATCTTGTATATTCCAAGACACGACATGTGTGCTTGTCCACTCAAGTTGCATACATCAAGTACCAATATCGACATGAAGTGAGTAAATCATTACGTAGGAGACGGTGGTTTGGCAACCGAACCCGGCGGCCAGACCGCGAGATGACCGCGAGGCCCGCCTGGCAGTCTCTGCGGCGGCGACGTGCGGCGCGGCTCGATCGGTACGCCAATCAGCCGCTGCGTGGCGTCCGGACCGCGAGATGACCGCGAGGCCCGCCTGGCAGTCTGTGCGGCGGCGACGTGCGGCACGGCTCGATCGTTACGCCAATCAGCCGCTGCGTGGCGGCCGGACCGCGAGGCCTGCCTGGCAGTCTGTGCGGCGCGGCTCGATCGTTACGCCAATCAGCCGCTGCGTGGCGGCCGGACCGCGAGGCCTGCCTGGCAGTCTGTGCGGCGGCGATGTGCGGCGCGGCTCGATCGTTACGCCAATCAGCCGCTGCGTGGCGGCCGGACCGCGAGGCCTGCCTGGCAGTCTGTGCGGCGGCGACGTGCGGCACGGCTCGATCGTTACGCCAATCAGCCGCTGCGTGGCGGCCGGACCGCGAGGCCTGCCTGGCAGTCTGTGCGGCGGCGACGTGCGGCACGGCTCGATCGTTACGCCAATCAGCCGCTGCGTGGCGGCCGGACCGCGAGGCCTGCCTGGCAGTCTGTGCGGCGGCGACGTGCGGTGCGGCTCGATCGTTACGCCAATCAGCCGGTGCGTGGCGGCCGGACCGCTAGGCCCGCCTGGCAGTCTGTGCGGCGGCGCATGCGCGGCGCGCCGGCCCGCCGCCGCGGCGCCACCCCCGGCGCGCCGCACTCCGCGACGGACGCCGCCGCCGCCGGTCCCCGCCCGTAGCCGTCGCCGTACAGAGCGCGCACTACGCTGCCACGACGATCGCGGCCTCACATACTTCCTCAGCAATGTGTTTAATACGTTTGAATATTTACACACACATGTGACTTTCCTAATATTATTACGCAAGTGTTAAGTTAACTGAGAATGTGTGTAAAACAATAGAACGTGCGAGGTACTATGACCGGATCGTTCGCGCGTAAGTTTTGTAATATCATTCTGTAATTACTCCTATTTTGTCGCACCTAATCATACTTTAGACGCCGTTACTAAAGTATCCATTAGCTTTTTTGGGTTCCTAGGTACCTTTGGTACCTCAAAAAGAAAAAAAACGGAACCCTTATAGGATCTCTCGTGTGACTGTCTGTCTCTTTGTCTGGCTGGCTTTCTGTCTGTCTGTCTGTACGTCTGTCACAGCGAATTTACTCCGAACCTATTGGGCCGATTAAGTTAAGATTTGGTACCTATACATACGAACTTCTGTGACCCAAACATGAACGTTTAACGTAAATAATTGGATTTTAAATATGGGGATCACTTTCGGGGGGAAAAGTTGTGCAAACTGTAGCCTGTACCGTATGACATATCAAATGAAATGGCATATTATAAGGATATGAGATATTTTTTTCATAATTTTAAAATAAATGCTTTTAAAGTTACTTAAGAAAATATATGAAAATTTACCATCCCCAACCCCCTCCCAAAATTATTATATATTTCCAAAACTACTGACCCTATTTTTTTTTTTAAATACAGAAAATTGTAATTTACTTTTAAATCTAAAAGTAAATAACAATTTACGTTTTTAAAAGTTTCTTAGAGGTTTTCCTAAGTATGATTATACTTAGGAAAACCTCGTTAATTGTTATACACCTCTAAGAAAGTCTAAAAATAACATAATAAATCTCTCAATATTGTGCGTACAAACTTACATTTGCAGTTGAAATGTATAAGGGAACATGCTTTTCAACTACAATGTTAAGTTTGTTCTTGGGATAAATTTAATCCCATAGATATTATAATAATTTTATAAAAATACTGGTATTCAGCTGCAACCGGTTAGATTGGAAGCCGTCCCCAACATAGTTAGGAAAAAGGCTAGGCAGATGATGATGAGATATAAGAATGTTATATTGTGAACTAATGAAACAGTGAACAAATGGTAAGACCCCACATCGTGCGTGGAGCGACACGCACTTGGCCGGTTTTTATTTGGTTGTGATAACTGAAAGTAGGTAATAGCGAATGTTTTTTATGTAATAATTTCGAATTGTTATAATTTTATTTTATTTATTAATTTTGAATTTTTTATTGTAGTTATTGCTAATTAATTAGAATTAGAATATTTCTGCGCCGTTGACAACAATATTTTGTTCAGAATCAGAATCAGAACTTTATTTGCTATGAATGTAGATACCAGGTATAAGATGTTACACATAAATTAAGGAGATCGGTTACAGTCTACCTTACGGCGCCAGCGTGCAAATTATTACGAAAATTAAAATATTAGTACGAACAAAACAATCTCAACAAAACAAAACAGAAATTAAAATGAAGTCAATTAATAATATTATAGTCAGGTACATATAATATAATTATCTTACATGGTCAAAGGACATGGATAAAGTCTGGCCTGGCACAGACAAAGAGATAATTATATAAAAAAATAACTGATAATATTTGAAATCCCACCACAGCTGACGTTACGAGTACGTGGCAAAACTTTGCAGGAAATAAGATTATTATTTTGATTCAAGTACCTATTCGGGGAGATATTTAATTTAATGTTAAAAAAAAAAATGTTAAAAATCTGTAACTTGTACAAATTAAACCTCTTTAGAGATTTAGAACAAGCATTAGTAACCTGTTTACTACATATTATTTATTCTAGCGATCTAGGTATATAATTTATGGAGATATCACGGTTTTTATTAGCGACCCGGAATTTATGCGACCCAGTGTATATCGCAAATGTATCGTTTATTACCGATATGTTTGCGATATTTTTATTAAGGGCGTTGTTAATTTGACGTATACTGTTAATAAAAAGAACTGATTTTAGAACAAAAAATCACTTTTATAAAACGCGTTAGGTATGTGATATAGTAAATAAAAGGGCTCGATATAGAGGAATATGATTATATTGCTACGTTTTTATTAAGTCACATTCTTGTTGTCTGTCTGTCTGTCGTTCCGGGTGGAATCTGGCAACTTAAATTTCGAGCAGTGCCCGATTAGCTATCCGGCTGAAACCACAAGGTAGCTCACTACTCGATGACAATGCATTCTTAATCCATTTATTAGCATGCAATTCCGACCTTACCTCAAAAAAAAACATAAAAACCGCTATAACTTGTAAAGGAAGCGATATAGAGCAAAATAACACGTTTTAGTAGTTTTGTAAAGGGGTTTCACTTAATTAAAAACATCGATCGAGAGGCTCGCAAACCTGAAAACATAACCTAAATTTTTATTTTTTTGCATTTTCTGTATGAAATCGGCAATAAATGAATAAGCTATCCTGAAAGTTTCAGCCGGATAGCTAATTGGGAAGTGCTCGAAATTTAAGTTGCAAGATTCCACCCGGAACGACAGACAGACAGACAAACAAGAAAGTGACTTAATAAAAAAGTGGTAAGTTTTTCTTCTTTCATTTATTTCGCTAAATTCTGTAATGGCCGACCCAAGCTTTGCTGCACTCTCGGTATTTCAAAAGTTTTTTTCAGCCATTCTTCATTGTTTTTTTAGGAATCATGTTTCTATTTTATCTGCTTTCTTCTACCTGAGAACAATTTATTACTCTTCCATGCATTTTCTGAGAAAGTAAATTATTTATTTCGTGTACTCAATGAAATATTATGGGTATTTTTTTCATTATCCTGGCAACCGTACACACACATAGAAGCACGTGTTCCTATAGTGCTGTCACGTGGCTGTTACGCACGCATGACTACAAACTTGCCTCACATTATTGTTCCGCGCGGTCTATCTGCTTCTTTCTATAATCTGAGCCTTTCACCTATTGGATTAGGAACTTCCTTCAAAATCCTTCGGATTTCGATTGAAAGTGAAGTGCGTTACGCTGGGCGGTCACCACTCACCGCAAACCTAACGACATGCAAATTATTCAAGTGCATCCAGATATCTGGATGTTACGAGAGAAGAAATAATCCTACATACATAGGGCATAACTATGTACCATACAAACACATGCGCCAAAACTTACGTAACCCTTCTTGTCAGTCGGGCCTGTCTTTGACAATTTCTATTTTATTTATAAATCTGTGGAGCTGCGTGTGATAGCATCATTAATGTTTTGTTGTGGTTTCTTGTGATTTGTTCAAAAATATGTATTGGCTGTGTTTCTGGTCATCTTTTTTGCATTTCTGAGTGACTCCGCCTTTCTTGGACTTACTAAAACAAAACCTATAACTCACACCTCGGACCACTCCGATTTTTCCTGGTTTCCAACGGAGATCCAACGTTCTATAAACTGGGGCATAGCAAATGAATCATTTGGGATACAGTCGTTAGATTTGAGTGAAATTCAATCTGCTGGAAGACAGTGGATTACTCCGCGATCGACAGGTTTGAATTTATTTTTTGAAGTCTTCAGATTTGAGAAGGTCCCTTCACCAAGTTTTACGACGAACAAAATTATACAGGGCTATGAAACACTATTTTAGCTTCACAATATATGTTGCGTTATTTGTATTCCTCTCTGGGCCAAGCTTGTATGAGACCGTTGCCATCTCCTTTGCAGTTAATTATAACAACCATTGGTGCCGATTCTCTTGTACACCGAACTAAACTAAACTATAACTAAAATTTCTTAGTTTTAGTTTAGTTATTCTTAAAAGCTATTCTGAAAACAAGATTCACTAAACTTAGAAACAATTTAGACACAACTATAATCGAGTTTGACAATCGCTAAGTTGAATAAACCATAGACCAAGATTTGTTGGGAAATAAAATAAAGACTGAACGAAATGATCCGAAATGCATAAAAACCTGAGTAAAATCATAATAATCATCTATTGTTTGTCAATAATGATTCAAATAAAATACAGAGAACATAATGACGGCGTCTTTATAGCATGATTATCTTGCTTTTTATTTCAGCGTAATAAAGCAAATGTTCTAATAAAAATGTGATCTCGAGAAAAGAAAATCCGGTTTGGTGTTCAGTAAGTTGAAAATCTCCAGTATTCTCGTCACCGTAGGAAAGCTCTATCAAGAACATCTTGAATTTGTCTGTTTGTTTGCCATATCAATTGGTTGGTGGCAAGAAACATATTTACTCTGGAGAGAAGAATAAAAAGTCCGTACAAATAAAATGGTATGGCATTGGGGGCGTCCTGGTGGATGACACCGAAAACTCGCGAAAGCGGGAAATTCAAAATCACATTTCTAGATAAGGTCTGTCCACGAAATCGAACTGGGAAACCGATGTTAATGATTGTGAAATATTACTGGTTGCAATTTTCCAGCTCCACTTTGGTGGTTAGGCAGCCATATTGTTTAAATTAACATAAAAGGTGAATAGGTAATCAATTCATGCTTGTAGAAATCTTTGAATTTTGACAAAAATAGCGTCATTAGCACCACGCTTAAATTTAAACTTTGCCATAACTTTTTAGTGTAGTAGCGCTATCTTATTCGTGAGCCATGGCGCCGGCAAATGTCAACCTTAACTGCTCGAACAGATGCGTGGTGATCGTAAAGCTCGATAAGTTTAGCCATAAAAATATTAACTTGGTCATTGACTGATCCAGAGGCAATCAGTCCAGCACCAATCTATATTATTGGCATCCTTGCAAAGATCATTCCACCAAAATTGCGTTGCATGAGATTCTTAGCTTTAGCCTTAGGTGGACGAATTTAATACGACAGAAAAATAAGGTAAAAAATAAGGAAAAATAAGTTCAGGGATTTAGTGGTGCCATGACTTATGCATTCATGTACAGACGCCAGCACATCTAGCTACTACAATCTGTCAAATTTCTTCAATAAATTTTCAACTTTAACCCAACAACATAAGGTTCAAGGTTGATTGGGAAAATTTGACAGTTTTGGGTAGCTTGATCTGCTGGCGTCTGTACGTTCTTACAGTTAAAGCTTGCCGGCATATCGTGGAAATGAGCCCGAATGATCTGAGCGTTAATGTGTATAACGATAAAATTCTTAGGAACATCCGAACACTGCGCTGCAAGAGAAGAGTACTCACGAAACTGTCGTCGTCGTTACTTGTTATAGAGAAAAAACTACTACTATCACTGCTTTCATCGATAGACATAAATATTTACCAGACTAATAAAATTAAATCGTATAAAGGTTCCTACAGACTAACGATAAACAATAACTAGCAATAACTAGTCCACCTGCCGGTTGCGTTATTCAATCAAAATAATTAAAACCTACTTACTCAGTCCGGGTAAAAAGAGTTAAACAAAAGCATATAAAAATAATATGTAACACATTTCAGATATAAAACAACAAGAAAACAAAACACGGTCTGCCATTCCACCTTTACGAAAAACGGAACGCACGGAATTAAACTGACATGGGTAATGACTGACACTGACAGCTGACAGTGACAACATTGTGACTTAAATCCATTGACTTATAAACCTATTAGTATTCCTACCTCAATGCTTAAATCAATAGTTCAATACTGTACTTACACAGACTACAATACTATATAGTGTACTTAGCACAGTACCGTAGACAGCACAGTACAAAACATTTATTATATTAATACCATAAAAATTACAGATATAAAATGTACATAATACCCCGACTTTGAATAAAACATCACAAAGAAATCACTGCTTCAAAAAAGCAGCACGCTTTAAGCTAGCGGTCCTCGCAGCAGCAACGGGACAGAAGCTGGCACATCCGTTATTGGATCACTCCGCTCGGGCTCACTGAGATTCGGCGCAATCTTGTCCAATTCAGCAAAGGTCTCAACCCGATGCCGCGAATCATTGGGGCCAAAGACATACACGCAGCCATCCTTAGTCCAGCTCTTGGTGACACCGCATATTTCTCTCGCAGCCAAGAACAGATCATGCCACCCCCTTTGTTAGGAACTTGGCTAATGGTGTCGCCTGTAGCCTTTAATTTGGCTTTGGAAAACCAAATCTTATCCCAAAGCGCAAGACTGCCTAGCTTGCACAGGATAGGCCTGATTTTATTAGTTACTGCACGTCCCATCTGGTGACACCATGCAACAGCAAGATCTTCCTTGTAGTACACAGAATACGCGCATATTGACGTGGAGTTGCGGAAACCAGCCCGTTTTACCTATTACCTAAGATCTTCCTTCGTCCCTACATCTCAATTTGGTTGACACTGCGAGCAAGTAGGTCCACCTGTTGCCGAACACTGCTGAGAGCCTGTGTGATGAATGTCCAAACTCCTAAGAAGTTGTGGATGGGTGGGTGTGGTGATGGAGGGGCCTTCTGAAGTTTATCTTCAAAGGCGGACATCTATGTGTGAAACAACTCCTTTAATTTACTCAGAGTGCTTGTTAGAGGATCCATTGTGATGAGGTGAAGTGATAATAGATTGTAAGAGAATAATTATGAGATAACGCTACACAAGCAGGTACTATGAACTTTTAAAATATAGCTTATATAATTGTAAATAATGTTTCTATTAAATTATATTGAATTTCAAATAAGAGCAAATTAATTTTACTTTGTGTAACTGTTACAACTACCCACAAGTGACATTAAATATGTGCCTTGAATAACATGCGCTCATGCCAGCAGTTTTTTTTTTCTTGTGAAGTGTCTGTGTGGGTGCCAGGTATATTTAACTAAAGCTTACCCATACAATTTTGTGAAATTAATAAATTTAGAAAATAAGTAGCCTCTGCCCGGTGCGTTGCAGTAAGTTAAATGAATTATTTATTTATCTATTGCTTCAGCAAACTCCTGATCTAGGGAGTCTAAATATTTTTCTTTCTTCTGCCATTTTCGATGGGTTAGAACAGTCTTGTAATGTCCAACTTAACTCTTTCTTGATAGTTTCAAAAAAATTGTTATTTCATATTTCACAGAATCTGAAAAATAGATTTATCCACTTCCTTCCTAAATCTTATTGTAAGTAGTAGGCGGTATTGTATTCTAATACTTAACAATAATTTTATTATTAACTTTCTGGCAAATTGACAACAGCTTTTTAAATGATTTAAGATTTTCCAAACTCACAAGCATAGAATAGAATACTCTTTATTATGCAGACCATAACAGTTGCAAAAATAAATGTTAAAAGTTTACATAGGGTGACACAATGGGTGTACTTATCGCTAAAAGCTACCTTTTACAGCCTTAGGATGGATTAAAGAGAGAAGACAAGAATACTACAGGTAGTCAGTGGTGTACCATTTACTTCTACAATAATATACATACATACAGCATACCCTTATCTATATGAATATATAAACAATAATAATTATGAAACAAGAGCAAGGTATTCTGTAACGATGATGTTTAAGGAGAGAGGAAGTATTTTTTTACCAGAATTTTAAAAGTGGACAAAGATTGAGCACACCATAACGACACGGGTAGGGCATTCCATAACCGAGTATGGTTATGGAATGCTTTACCCGTGTCGAGTCTTTTAAAAAGACTCCCAAATCAACAAAAGCATCCCAACTTTCAAGAACTAGAAGAAAAATGTACTTTGTAAATTTTAGTTCATGACAACTAATTTTATTCCACACCTTTTTAATCGCGATTAAAAATAGTCGATTTAACCTAATCTTAGCTGAAAAACGTCAAATTCAGACTACCAAAATTGCCATTTTCATTAGATTGAATAACTAAAATGACATTAGTGCTGTCAAACTTTATTACAGTTAAGTTGTGTCACTTTAGTCAATTTCAGAATGGGAAACGTCATTTGACAGGAATAAACTAAATTTTGGTGATTTTTAGTCTAGTTTAGAGAATTTTGTGACAACAGAATCGGCACTAATCCTAATTTTAGTTGAAAAACGTCAAATTCAGAATAGCAAAATTGCCATTTTCACTAAATTGAGTAACTAAAATGACATTAGTGCTGTCAAACTATAATATAGTTAAGTTGCGTCACTTTAGTCAATTTCAGAATGGGAAACGTCGTTTGACAGGAATAAACTAAATTTTGGTGATTTTTAGTCTAGTTTAGAGAATTTTGTGACAACAGAATCGGCACCATTGTCTGGATAAACTCATATTATTTAGAAAGTCTTTCACTGAGTAATAATAGCATTTGCCTAAGAGTAGTGCGGTTACTTTAGATTTAAAAATGTTGACAGAACAATCCTTAAAACCATGAGGTATAATTATAAATGATAAATACAACTCATCATCATCTGATGATTGACGGTAAACAAAACTCGCGAAATGTGGGTGTACTATAGGTACACCTCTGCCTCAACTGAAGTACATAGCTATATTTACTCACACAAATGTGAAAATATACCAAATATATAATTAACGTTTTATTTACACACACATAACATAACACGCCTGTAGCACCCGAAGGGTTAGGCAGAGGTGTATCTATAGTAGGTACACCCACATTTCGCCAGTTATGTTTAAGTCAACGTGTGTGTGTGGACTTTTAATTTGAAAACAGAATTTTATGGAAATTCACGTTGCGTTTAATGGAAATGTCACTTCATCTGGTTGGATTCTTCATGTATGGTGTTAAATCTTCTACCAACACATCAAACAACTCTTTCGACAAACTATAATTTCTTCTAAATCCTTACGAATCCATTTCTATAGTATTATATCAACTCATATTTCTACTCGCACGAAGATCTATACGATGTTTTCTCAAGAACATTGAAAAACAAAATAAGCCGAGCCATAATAATAAAGAATTTGAAGAAATATAGCATTAAAGAACACAAAATAATCTCACTCGATCTGGATAATTTAGCTTCTTAGTTATCGTATAATTTGACGTTTAGTTTTGATCCAACTACTCCCCCGATAGCAGATCAGTTTGCTGCAAACTTGATTTTTATTTGAATTTAAATTGTCACCTCAAATATAATATGATAAAATTTTATGGCAATATTGCTGCAAGCTTGTTAATTTAAGGACGATGATTTGTAGCAGTCCTGCATTTTGCGTTATATTTCAAACATGAAAGTATCAAACTTGTTTTCAGGTTGGTACAAACTTGCGTTTTCCGTTAACAGATCGGCACAGGAAGATAGCGGGGTGGGACGGGCGCAAAAAAACATGATTGGTCGTCGCGCGCACTGTATGAGTGCAGCACGCTATGATTGGCTATCAAGTGTAACGTTGTCAATCTCATTATTTGTCTCATTCTCACTGCTGGGACACAGGCCTCCTCTCTGTAAGAGAGAGTGAGCCGTAATCCACCACGCGGGCCCAGTGCGGGTTGATAGTTTTGACATGTCTTCGAATTTTTGGTTCTAGGACATGCCACCGGTTTCCTCACGATGTTTTCCTTCACCGTTTTGAGAGCAGTGGTGATGAAATAATTTGTACAAAGTAAAGCGCCTGTCAGGGTTCGAACCTACGACCTACACCTCGTAAGTCACTGTCATTATCACTGGGCCACCACTGCTCTCTTAAAGGCAGTCGCTCCATGTAGAATACTGGTATTCAGCTGCATCCGGTTAGACTGGAAGCCGACCACAACATAGTTGGGAAAAGGATGTGGAGATTGATTGATGTTTTTTCATAAGGTTTTATTTGTTAAGTTTAAATAAAGCATATCGTTTTTTACGTGGGAAAGTGATAGAGAAGTAAATAAATTCAACCACGTAAAAGTTTCTAACCAAAGACGAAAAACACTCGACGATGACGTAATCCGCCGGACGCGCATAGAGACGCTGATAATACTCGAACCTATCTCGATCTTGGTTTACGATTCGATTTGGTTTGGGAGTAATAGTTCAGATCAGAAACGAGTTCGAACCGAAAACAAAAGCAAACTTTAATCGTTTTCGGGAGTAAGTCTACTACGACGCATGCGAAATCGAGACAATCTTCATCTCAAGTCCAAAATCGAGACAATCTTCATCTCAAGTCCAAAATCGAGACAATGTTCATCTCAAGTCCAAAATCGAGACAATCTTCATCTCAAGTCCAAAATCGAGACAATGTTCATCTCAAGTCCAAAATCGAGACAATCTTCATCTCAAGTCCAAAATCGAGACAATCTTCATCTCAAGTCCAAAATCGAGACAATGTTCATCTCAAGTCCAAAATCGAGACAATCTTCATCTCAAGTCCAAAATCGAGACAATGTTCATCTCAAGTCCAAAATCGAGACAATCTTCATCTCAAGTCCAAAATCGAGACAATCTTCATCTCAAGTCCAAAATCGAGACAATCTTCATCTCAACTCCAAAAAGCATCCAAATGACGAAGTTACAAAAATAACCTATACAGGTTATCGTAATTTACCGCCGCTGCTGGCCGTGCCGGTTGCCAGGACCAACCTCCTCGCCAAAGCACCATTGACCCGCGCAATTCGGGTTATTAACGATCTTCACGTGAAGATCGATGTATTTACATGCCATTTGAGTGAATTCGCAAAAATACTGTTGTTTATTTTATGTTATAGTGTAGATTAGAGTAGGCTATAATATGTTGACCTGTCGCTGCCGGCCGCGGTCGAGGCGCGCCGGCAGCGAGGAGTCCCGTAGTGTTCAGACGTAGTGTTCCTTTCAGACGTCGCGGGGGCGCCAACACCTCACCCCCCCGCAGACTTGAGGTGGCGCGCGGCACTAGCCGGGGATCACGGAACTAATACTAGCTCCCAAGATCCCCGGTGCAAGTGTGGGAAGGGAACACCGGGGTGGTTTTTAGTCAGTAAGAGTCTGACAGACCCCTCCGCCCACCCCAGGGCGGAGGACATCCATGAGGATTTTCCACCCGGGCAAAAAAAAAAAGGCTATAATATGTTGTTGTTTTTTATTTTTATTTTTATTTTTTTTCTTTATATTGTACATATTGTGTTTTTTATACTTAGGGCAGTTAGTGAAATATTTATATTATTTTTAGAGGTTAATTAAAGTACTATTAGTTTAGTTTTTACGTTTTTCATAGTTTTAAATTGTAAGTCAATTTTAAGACCGCGCTATCGCATTAGGTATACCTGTAATGATAGTTGTAAGGGAGATTTAATAAATAAAAAATAAATAAATTGTAATGACATTCTAAAAAAAGTAAAACAACAGTATGATAAGGCTGAACTCTCTAAATGTGAGCAACACTAAACAATTGTGGGACACCATCAAACCAATCACCTACACCCATGGACCTATAAGTTTTTTGATAATGATAATGATAAATGATAAATGATTTATTTCTGTAAGTAGGTTTGTACAAACACTTTTACACGTCAATCATATTAAAAAAAACTAGATGAGGTCGGCGTTTCGTATCCGACTACTCTGAGAAGAAAGGCCGAAACAAACTCAGAGGTCACAGTCTCTTTTTAAAGTCCAGACATAATCTTGGTCAGATCATGTGAAGACCATGTAGATTGGTGCCTGAAATGATCTTTTGACGAAAGAACCACACAGGTTGAGGGGACCTGTCCAGTCAGTGCACGCATTTGTCAGTAGTCGTGCAGCTCAACTAAGAACTTAAGGAGCTCAACGATTCAACGAACAATACCAAAGAAAGGACATTTGGGTAGGCCGCATAAAATCACTCAAACTGCCAGACTATGATAAAAACTAAATGAGAAAAAAAAGGAAAATGAACAAAAACCCACATAGTCTTCACATTTACAATACTTAAAACAATATAATACTTAACAAAGTAAATATTCATGTCATTGTATATATAAAATTAATCACTGTCAATGTGTATATAAAATACGGATATAATCTTGGTCAGATCATTTGAGAACCATGTAGATTGGTGTCTGACATGGTCTTTTGACGAAAGAACCACACAGATTTGAGTGGACCTGTCCAGTCAGTGCACGCATTTGTCAGTTATCGTGCAGCTCAACTCAAAACTTAAGGAGCTCAGCGATTCGACGAACAATACCAAAGAAAGGACAATTGGTTAGGCCGCATAAAGTACTCAAACCGCCAGACCTGCATTAAAAATTTTTTTGATTGAGAATAAAAATAAAAAAACAATTCACATAGTCCTCACATTCATAATAATTAAAATAATATAATACTTTACAAAGTAAATATTCATGTCATAGTTTAGGTATTTAAAAATTTCAATCAAAAAATAGTATAAATAGTTGGCAAAAAAAATCGAATCAAGATTCACTGTAAATTGGAGCAGCTCAATCCCAAGCCTTTTTGTCCTCAATAAAGTCTTTAACAGTATAAAATGCTTTCTGGCACAGTTTCCGTTTTATAAAACATTTGAATTTATTAAGGCTTAATTCTTGAATATGGCTAGGAAGTTTATTATAAAAACGTATACACTGGCATCTAAACGAGCCACCTATTTTTTTAAGCCTGGTTTTAGGAACAACAAATTTGTGCTTGTTCCTAGTATTTACATTATGGATATCACTGTATTTTTTAAACAGATTAATATTTTTATGTGCATACAATAGATTTTCATAAATATACTGAGAAGCTACAGTCAGTATATTAATCTCTTTAAATTTGTCTCTGAGGGAGTGTCTGGGACTTAATTTATAAATTGCACGAATTGCTCTTTTTTGTAAAACAAAAATTGTCTGAATGTCGGCGGCATTTCCCCACAACAGAATACCGTACGACATTACACTATGAAAATAACTAAAGTATACTAAGCGGGCTGTCTCTAAATCAGTTAAATCACGAATTTTTCTAACGGCGTATGCTGCAGAGCTAAGCTTTTTCGACAATTTATCTATATGGGGGCCCCATTGAAGCTTGGCATCCAAAGTTATGCCTAAGAACACTGTAGAATCTTCGGGTTTCAACTCTTCACCCTTTATGAGCACACTAGTTTTTACTTGTCTAACATGAGGTATTGTAAACTTAATACATTTAGTTTTTTTCTCGTTAAGAAGTAGGTTATTAACATTAAACCAGTTAACTACTTTTTCGAGGGCACTATTTACATTGTCAGTAACCAACTGCTGACGTTTGAGTTTAAATAAAAGTGAAGTGTCGTCTGCAAACAACACTATATCATGTTTATCCTTTATGAGGTAAGGCAAGTCATTTATATAAATAAGAAACAAAAATGGGCCAAGAATTGAGCCCTGGGGTACCCCCATTCTTACTACAGATCCGGGAGATCTTTTTCCGTTAACATCAACTCTCTGAATCCTATCACTTAAATATGAAGTAAGAAGATCCAGAGAGGCATTTCGGATTCCGTAGTGGTGCAGTTTCCTGATTAATGTTTTATGAAGAACGCAATCGAATGCCTTGGACAAATCGCAAAAGATGCCCAAAGCATCGCATTTATCCTCCCATGCATTATAAACATGTCCTAAAAGTTCAACACCGGCATCAGTAGTCGAACGACCCTTTGTAAAACCGAACTGTTTGTTATGCAATAACTTATGTTTATTAAAAAATCTTTGCATTTGATCTAAAATAAGTTTTTCAAAAATTTTACTAAAGGTAGGTAGCACTGAAATAGGTCTATAATTAGTAGGGTCTGATGTACTACCCGATTTAAACAACGGTATTATTTTACTGTTTTTCATAAGATCAGGAAACTCACCAAGGTCAATACAATTATTAAAAATAACAGCTAAAGTAGGTGCTACAATGTTTATAATCGACTTAGCAACGTCCACAGAATTACCCCATAGATCTGCGGTCTTTTTAACATTTAATGTGTGAAAGATTTTAATTACATCTTTACAGGTGACATATTCGAAATGAAATTCAGAATCACAAACTGGAACGTTTTCCTTAAGTAAAGACTCTGCAGCAGTGGTTGATGAGTTTAGAGATTTAGTAGTCAATACAGGAATCTCTGCAAAGAAATTTTCAAAGGCCGCGGCGACTTGAGAATCTGATTTAATTATACTGTCATCAATAGCAAGGCTGTAGTCACTACTTCGGTTGCATGACCTTCCCGTTTCACTATTAATGATATTCCATGTCATTTTAATTACATTACTACTATTTTTGATTTTTGAACTTAAGTAACGTGACTTGGCCATACAACAAACATTTTTAAATAATTTTGAATAATTCTTAACATATAAATTAAATTCAGCAGTGTTTATAATAGTCCGTTCATCATACAACTCATATAGTCGTTTTCTACTTTTATGTATACCAACGGTGGCCCAGTCACTGAAAGAAGCATTACTATTAACCAAGAATGTTTTTGGAATGAAAGTGTTGGCAAATTGTGTGCAATACATACAAAAGAAATCATTATATTGTTGATTAGGGGCGACATTAGTTGACAAAACTGGTAATTTACTCAACAGTTTAGTTTTAAATGTTTCCAAGCGCTTAGTAGTTTTTGGGGTGACAGTGATATCTTTTTTAATAACTTTTTTGTTCGGATTTGGAATAGTGATTAATTGTCCGCAATGATCTGAGTCTATTAGATTAATAATTTCTTTGTGGGTTGGTATAACATCTGTATAAATGTTATCTAGGCATGTGGCACTAGTGGGAGTTATTCTAGTGGGCTCCAAAAATTGGTAAGCAAGATTGTATGACTGAAACAAACTTATAATTTTAGTACTTAACCCGGAATTTTCTAATAAATTAACATTAAAATCACCACAAGTGATGATAGACTTATTTGAATTACAGATTTTGTGCAATACATCATCCATAACCTTTTCAAAACAATCATACAATCCTGAGGGAGGTCTGTACACACTTAATATAATGAACTGCTCCAATTCTATACAGGCTATTTCAATTGTCCGCTCAACAGAGAGGCTCACAATGTCCTTGCGGTCTTTAAATCTAAGCTGGTTATTCACTAAAATTAATGAGCCACCATGTATAGCATTTACTCTGCTGAACGAACTACCAACCTGGTGATTACTAAAATTGAACATGAACTGGTGGCTTTTAAGCCAATGTTCTGTCATACAAAGAATATCTATATTGTTACAATTCAGGAATAATTCTACTTCTAAATCTTTGTTCAAAAACCCTTGAATGTTTTGATGCACCAAGTTGATACTATTTGATTTTTTTACACTTTCATTTGATTTATTATTTGCTTTCATAACATTTTTGCAAGAGTTTTCCTCCATTGTCCTTATTTCTAATTTAAATGATAATCAATGTCATCAATTGTTACCAAATTATTGACAGAATAGTTTAAAATTACACTGCATTGCTCAAAAGAAGCAATTTGTTTAGCCAAATTTTTGGCTGAAATAGTAAAAAAATATGATAGCGACACAGCTATCTGTCTTTTGTGGTAGTTAGAAAGATAGTACATAACAACATTATATCTATCCTTTGTCAAATACAAATTATTACTAACATAATTGTTAGTATCAATTAAATGGAAAAGATTATCATTATAAGTTAAATTGTGCAATGTAATATTAATGTCAAATCTTATGTTATTTTCTTCCTGTGGCAAACTGTTACTATACGGGAATGTAAACAACACAATTTTTTGTAAACGTAGGTTGCACAATGTTCTATGATATTGGAGTAATTCTCCTTTGTTTACATTTCCCCTATTTCCCATAAAAATTAATAATGTTGTTTCCTGTTTAAAGTTACATTTAATAATTTCTTTCATGATATCAAATAAAGAACAACCAGGCATGCAGTAATTTATTATTGAGTGTCCTGGGTATTCATTTGTCAACAAGTGGCCTAAGTCCTTGCCAATCTCATCACAAAATAATACAATATCATTATTTACGATTTGTTTACATTGTTTATTGTAATTATTAGTATAAGGAATTTTCAAATCCACACAAGGCAGCGGTAAGGTGGTATTGCTTGTTGCCAATGAATGGTCTGGCGTAGGTACATTGGATGTTGTTTGACAATGCTCACAGTTGTTTGTTTGTGAGTTAACCAAATCATTCATTGCCAACATTTTAAGTCCACCAATGCATCTGATTGATCTGAAGCAGCCCAAAAACTCTGTCAATGAGATTAATCAATTCTTTGTAAGGATCGGTAACTCCTTAGCGGGATATAGCACAGGGTTTGACCTTGCCTCATACCAGACTTCTTCTCTGCCGCCTTGTCTCTTCTCTTTGTCTTACTGCCCACCGATGTGGATGGGATCAAAATAATAATAGCACGTGTGACGCAAGGTGTGAAGACGTTTCCAGTCAATCAATCAAACTCAAACTGAAACTCTAAGCATTTATTTCAATTAAACCAATAAAGGCACTTTTGATTTGTCACGAAGTCGGTCAGTTACAAATATGAAGCGAAAGGAAAAAAACTGGCCAAGTGCATGTCGGACCACGCACAATGAAGGGTTCCGTATTTATCCCAAAAACAAATTTAACATTGTAGTTGAAAAACATGATCTTCCAAACTTCGATATACGTTACGGTCAATTCTCCAACTGCAAATTTAAGTTGGTCGACTCTTACTCGTTAACTTGTAAAGCCTACTTAGCTGTGATATATTTTCCTTTTAATTTCGTTATATATACTACTGCCATGAATTTAACTGGCAGGGGGGGGGGGGAAACACTTGACTCTAACAAAAAATAGCACTTTAAAGCTTAATATTACGCAAAAGGATCCCTGAATTGAAAAATGGTTTTCACCAATCAATATTTTTGAACGTCCTATTCAACGATACCCCGCCACGGGATAAGAGAGAAAAAACACATCATCCTCACTTTACGTGCAAGGGAAGTACCACTCTAAAAAAAAATTATTTTCATGTTTTTATTTTACTACTTTGTCGGCGTGATTAATATCTATATTCATGCCACATTACACCTTTCTAGTACTAAGAGTCTCTGAGCTAAGCTGGGGACAGACGGACGGCCAGACAGACAGACAGACGGACATGGCGAAACTATAAGGGTTCCTTGTTGACTACGGAACCCTAAAAAAGACACTCTGAATTATTATCTGATCCCATCGCGTTTATGACGCAAACGTTATAATTATATATATGCCATCACATGGCTGTTGCTGAGCTCACCTATTAGTTGCTTGACATACAGATTAAGTAGTCTTGGATAGGTCAGTCGCCTCGCCTGACGCCACACTCAAGTAAATATTGCTCAGAATAGACGTTTCCGAAAATATATTAGTGAGTTCGGCGGGAGCGCCAACCTCTCCAAGTTTAGTCCAGAGCTTATTGTAATTAACTAAGTCATTCGACTTAGTTAATTACAATAAGCCAGAAAACGGGTATTTTCCTATCAACATAGTAAGCGACTGTGTGCTTTAGTGTTAATATAGCACTTTTAGCTGACAGCAACTCGCGAAATCCACACTGGGCATCGTGGAGGTTAAAATGTATACCTGCTGAGCTGAGCATGCAGAAGACCGTCGAAGAACTTCGCCGGTTCGTTACTTCACGGTAGCCAGGGAGATAGGCTTATAATTATTTTGAACGGTTACATCACTAGCGACATTTTTTGCTATAGGCACAACAATAGTTGCCGTCATCTTAGGCGGTAAGTACGAGTGACGCATGCAGAAAGTAAACAACATCGCCAGTACTCTAAATAAATGTTTACCCATCTTGCTGCAGGTGCTCAATGCTGAGTCCGTCACTGCCCGGAGATTTACCACGTTTTATGTTATTACTAATATTTTTCACATCTTTAGCAGAAAACCCAATCTCACAGACAGTGAGGTTTAGCTATTTCTCTAGGCTCACTACATTCGCCTACAGTCATTGGCAAACTAACCCTATCTTTCATCATCTTAGTACCCTTCCAGAAATATCGAAAGTTTTTAACCGTAACGTGTGAGGCTAATAAATCCATTTTAAGCTGGTCTTGGTGGTCACAGAAATTCATATGTGTACCAAATTTCAACTTAACCGGTCCAGTAGACTCGGAGAAATCGGCTGTGACAGACGGACAGACAGACACACGAGTGATCCTATAAGGGTACCGTTTTTTCTTTTTAAGGTACGGAACCCTAAAAACTGAATTGAAATCGGCAGCAGTTTAAAAAAATGGACCATAAACATAACTCTAACCTGCTCTGATAGAAAAACGAAAACATTTGCACAACTGTTTGTAGTTACCACTGCAAGGCTACGATCGTAGCACTCGTAGCAGTTCGTAGCGATGCTACGAAACTTCCCTACTTCTGCAGATTAACTGGCGCTGCCTGGTGGATTATAGTAACTGGAGCCTTGCGGCTGCAGTCGTAGGGTCATAACTCATTAGAGGTAAGGCGAGCACG
Organism: Tiliacea citrago; assembly: GCA_963921375.1. NCBI lineage: Eukaryota > Metazoa > Arthropoda > Insecta > Lepidoptera > Noctuidae > Tiliacea > Tiliacea citrago. The sequence continues at coordinate 89,232 of OY992784.1, forward strand.
AGATCAGTTCACCATGGCCTGCAAGACGCTCCGTGGCACTACTGATCTGAATGCTGTACTTGCTCGTTTCTTTGTCGCAGACAATTACTGCTGCGGCAGCAACCACAGGCTGTCAGCTGTCCTCCATGTCACACCGATGCACGTGCTCAGTCCCCAGTACCTCGCACTCTGGTCGCACTTAATGATCTCTTGGATTCTAATCCAACAAACGATCTGTTTGCGGATGAATGGACGACGATTTTATTGGCATGCCAGAAATACTGTGAGAGGGATTCACGAAAGTATTGTATTTTTTTTATTTTTAGGGTTCCGTACCTCAAAAGGAAAAAACGGAACCCTTATAGGATCACTTCGTTGTCCGTCTGTCTGTCAAGACCCTTTTTCTCAGGAACGTGTGGAGGTATCAAGTTGAAATTAATATCGAATACGTAGGTCCTTTGAAAAAAATACGGCGATCCAACTCAACAACCGTTTACGCTGAGTTAAGTACGCAGCCGCCAGCCTCCGTATTAATGTGCAACCTAGCCATTAGATCAATTACATGTTATTCCATATTATTGTTTGTGAAGTTAGTTATTAGATCAGCCTTCAGCTTAATACACTGTTTCTCTCTAATTAAAATAATTGTATTAACAAAATAAGTCATCATCGTTTAATACATAATTAGGTTTAATCAATAAGTACTATTACAAGAACCGACTACCAAAAATAACACTAAAAAGTGACAAAAAAACTTTAATTTCGGAAGTCGGTGTCTTTGGATCTGTATTTGAGTTTTTTGCGACCGACTTCCGAAATTAAAGTTATTTTTCACTTTGTAGTGTTATTTTTGGTAGTCGGTTCTTGTTTTTTTGTAAAAAGTTTTTTATTTTACACTTTTTAGTGGGTCAGTTTGAATTTATCTCAGTTACAATAGCCTAATGTTAACTGCTCATCACCTTTTACAAAATATTTCTTTTCCCGATGCTGGGACGTTGATTGTTGAAGAGTTCTCCTGGTAAGAACCAGGAGAACTGCCACTCACCATATGCATAGTGACGAGCATAAATTACTTAATCGCAACCCGTTAAATAGGGGTACTCATTATTATATTGTTCCGGTTGCCATATGTGTCTCCATCATCAGTTCCACTTCACCAAATGGTGCTTTCCGAGACCAAATGCACGAGTTACTATAAAAAATACCCAAATCGCTATAGGTTTGCCTATAAAATTTGAGGGTTTCCGTCGATTTCCATGAGATGCCCTCATCTGATTCTGATTTTGTGCCAATGGGACCACCTCGGGAGTATACCCTTTCAAACAAAAAAGAATTTTCAAAATCGGAAAATAATTAACGGAGTAATCGCGTAACAAACATACAAAAAAAAAATATATATCGGCGCAATTACTTATTAGTTGTCTAATTAGTAATTAAGAATGCCTAAAATTACGTAATCATTATTGTTTTTAACATTTAGTTGATATTGTGAAATAAAATAAGAAATTACTTTGTAAACTAAACAACACGTGCACCGCCACGTGCGCGCAGTGCATTGAGTCACGTGTTGACTAGTATAAATAGAGGCGACGGACCGAGATGTGACCCAGTGCTCGCCCAGCTCTCAACCAGTAGACCAGGCTCACCTCGCCGAGGTGGATGCCGAAGTCGAACGTAGAGCCTCTCTCCCTCCGGTCGAAGACCCTGATTGTCCTCTAGACCCCGTCTCCCCGGACGAGGTTCACGATATAATCAAGGGTCTGAAACCCCGTAAAGCCCCTGGATCAGACGGTATCACCAATAGGGTGGTCCAGTTGTTCCCGGCTCACCTGATCATGCTAATGACCACCATCTTCAATGGTGCTCTTAGTAATAACATTTTTCCACAATCGTGGAAAAATGCCACCGTCATCGGTATCCCGAAGCCCGGCAAGCCTAAGACCGAGCCTTCCAGTTACCGTCCCATCAGTTTGCTCGACGTTTTCGGCAAGGTCTATGAGAGGCTTATTTATAAGCGTCTCAGAGACTACGCCGAGACGAAGGGGCTCATCCCCAACGAACAGTTCGGTTTTAGAACCCAACATTCTTGCGTACAACAGGCCCACCGTATCATAGAACACATAAGCGCCGGTTTCCAGCGCGGGTTCATGACGGGTGCTGTGTTCTTCGATATCGCGAAAGCGTTCGACAAAGTCTGGCACAACGGCTTATTGTATAAGCTATACAAATTCGGTGTGCCAGATCGTCTCGTGCTCATCTTACGGGACTATTTGTTGAACCGCACCTTCCGCTATCGCATCGAGGGTGCGCTCTCTTCCCCTCATCCGATCCGCGCAGGCGTCCCTCAGGGGTCTGTGCTGGCTCCGCTCATTTTTACGCTGTTCTCCAGTGACATCCCGAAAAGTAGAAAGGCGCAGTTAGCTCTGTTCGCAGACGACACGGCCATCTACTACACCGGCCGCAGTCAAGACCAGATCTCCCGCATCCTACAGACCGAAGTCAACAGACTCGGTGACTGGTTCAGGAAGTGGAGGATCGAGGTCAATCCTGATAAGAGCCAAGCGGTCCTCTTTTCTAGGCCCCGGCGTAGACCGGACCTACCACGACAGATCAAGATGTTCGGCAAGCCTATCCCTTGGGAGAAGCGAGCCAAATATCTCGGTGTGAACTTAGATCACCACATTTCGTTCGCTGAGCACATAAAGCAAGTGCGTTCGCGCGCTGCTTTCGCTCTGCTCGGCTTCATTGCGTTCTGAACTCACGCAGCAAGTTGTCCCTTAAGGGCAAATTGCGTATTTACACAGCGTGCATCCGGCCGATTATGACGTACGCGTGTGCCGCTTTCGCACACGCCCGTCCCCATCTCATTCACAGAATGCAGGCACTTCAAAACCGATTTCTCCGTAAAATTACGGACGCTCCATGGTTCGTTCGGAACGAAACCCTACACGTAGATCTTAGAATCCCCACCATCAAGCAGTTTTTGAAACGCGCGACAAAGCGGTTCTTCGAGTCCACAGATAGACATCGCAACCCCTTGGTTGTGCAGGCAGCTAGCTATAGGCCATCTCAAATTAGTAAGACTCGCCGACCTAGGCATACTCTCTTAGACCCGGATGACCCCATTACTCTCCTTCAGGAAAGCAATAGGGCCACAAGTACAGTGCACAAACACAAACCGTCATTCCGTCCTCGCCGCCGAGGTACCACGCGAAGATCAAGAATAAATTGTTCCCCCCGTCCCTTGCACGTCGAACCGCCAGCCCCGAGGCTGAGTGAGCCGTAGCATTTAATAGTAATCCCCGTTAATCATGAATTTAAACTTTCGATCCAGCCCGTCCCCAATTTGCTTTGTTTTTCCCCAACGACGCCCTAAGCCGAGGTTCGTACCCCACAGGGGGTGCCCTTAGAGCGCTGTCGTTTAGTTTTTAATACTTATATTTACGCTCCTGGCTGGAGGCTTTAAGCTAATACCTTAGGGCAACCACAGGAAAGACCGGTTAAGCAGTCACGGCCTCTCAAGGTCAACTGCGAGATGCCACATATAAAAAAAAAAAAAAAAAAAAAACGAGATGTGAGGCATTATTGTTCGAGCCGTCGTACTGTGCGGACCTCCTAGTATTCGCAAATAAACCAGTTGAACACTATCTTGAGTTTCACTGCTACTATGGATAAGCAACCCCAAATGGATGGCCCGTTTGAGGAGGAGTGTGACGTCAGCGCTGCTGACGTCAGTATTTTTAAAAACACTGCTGCTCGGGATCTTCCGATATATATATATACACCGCCGAATTGAGAACCTCCTCGTTTTTGGAAGTTGGTTAAAAACTAATAGCAGCACTCTTTTCTAACTATTTATTCGTTATCATTTAATTACAATTAAAATGGTTTTGGAACACAATCAACAAGTTTTTAAACAATAATAAAAGAAAATGCCTAGAAATAATGTGTTACCAACATTATTTCAGGCTGATAGATATTGCTTGTACACGAATGTAAAATGACCCGCACCCCCAGAGCTTCGATGACGTTTGCGTGCTTGCCACTACCGGAAACCGGAAACTTGCGACAACATCCGGCCGCCCTGCTCACGCGTTCGTCCTCGAACAGCGTTTTGGTCCAATGCAATGTAGAAGCTGAAACATTATAAATAATAATTCGTTTAAGGTGTATATTAAACTCTGTTCATAATGTGGCCTGCTTTAGCATCGGACTGTTGATAAGGTGTGCGAACTACATACAACAGCGTTTACAACGGATGCCTGTCGGTCCGGGCCTTCAACAGCGTTGATAACGGATGCCTATTGGTCCAGGTCTTCAACAGCGTTCACAACAGATGCCAGTTGGTCCAGGCCTTCAACAGCATTCACAACGGATACCTGTTGTTCCAGAACTTCAACTGCGTTGACAATAAATAAATAATAAATAAATAAAAACTTTATTTCGGGTGGCATAGACCCATATAAACCTTAATCTAGTGAATGAATGAATGAATGAATGAATGAACATTTTTATTTGCTATGGCTTGCCACACCTACACAAGACATGACCCACTGCTTCTGAAAGGGACAGTCAAAACGTACAAAGATTGCGTTCAGAATGCCGTTGTTGCTACCCCGAATACGGGTCAGCAGGGAAGCTGCTTTTTTGCGCATGATGGCTTGGAAACCATCAGTGCGCGCTTCAGAAAACATCCCAGACGCGCTGCGCCGCCACGGCAGACCCAACAACATCCTGAACGCATTATTGTACTGAGTGCGCAGGGCTCTGTAGGCTCGCTGCGTATATCTCACCCATAGGCCGCTTGAGTAGAAGGACTGGCAATAAGCTTTGAATAGCGTAACCTTCACTTCTCTCGTGCATCGTGCGAACCTGCGTGTGAGCACATTAGCTCTCACCACCAGAGCCCTGCGCTCCCGCTCAATATCATCATCGATAATAATAATAATGGATGCCTGTTGTTTTCTAGACCAAACGCCCCATAAACCCTTATACTCGTAATGTTTAAAGCGAATGCATTTGACCGTTTCAATTATTACAGTAAAAGGACAGTAGACGTCAGTTTAACAACGAAACGTAATATTTAAGGAGTCTGAATAAAGAGAAAAATAAAAATAAAAAAAATTGTGGATACAAAAATACCTTATTGTCGCTCTTAGGTACTTATACTGTATTTTTAACAACATCCGGTTCTTCAGCAACGCGGATCCAGTTTCTCCACGCAAGCAACACCATCATACCTTTTCGACGACCTTTCAGCTCCCCTCAGGTCCGCCACTTGATATCTATCGTGTCCTAAAATGTTTGCTACTTGGAAGGGCCCCTTGTACAGAGGCATCAGCTTAGTGCTTTGACCATCATTTGTGTGACTTGGAACTTTGAGCACCACTAAGTCGAATGACGCCTTGTGCCGTTCGGCGTTCCTCTTTATGTTTGCTTCGACCGTATTCCTCAACGCAGTGACGCCAGTAGATTATTCATTATCATCATCAGTGATCGCATCGTTATTCATTCGATTTCTGAACCCGAAAAATACCTCACTCGGCACAGCAGACGTGGTTTTATTACTCGTCATTGTACTATTAATGTCTTGTTGTTTACTAGTTATGTGCTGATCCCACTTGTCGTTAACAGTATCAGCACTCATACTACGCAGTGCTTCTAAAATTGTCTGATTATAGCGCTCCACTTGGTCATTTGAGCGTGGAACAGCAGTAACAATTATGTTTCTGTCTTTACTATAATTAGTGAACAACTTGGATATAAAAGCACTACCAGCATCACAAACAAGGCGTTTTGGATTTATACAACTGCAAATCATCTGTGAAGGTCGTATGATTACCAAGGCAATACATTCGACGGGAATTTTAGAAGCCAAAGAAGGATGTTTAATTAGAAACAATGAAGAAACATACTACACACAAGTTTATTACGCTAACAACATTTATGTCAACCCGGAAATACCTCTGATAGATATGGAAGACATCAACAACTTAACATATGTCCAGCAATTATCAATTAAACAACAAAACACCCAATTTGTAAGAAACGATTATGGAAAACTTCATAATTCGTTGAAAGAATTGAAAGACCAAACTAGGCAGACAGAAATGTCGCAATACGATGTGCACCAATACGTAAGCGCCGCCGACGCGTGCACCAGATTACCGCCACAGAAGTCACCAAGAGCTGCAGCATTCACTGAAAACATGGAACCTACCTCGATCAGAAATGCCACCTACGCGACACCTCATTCTTTTAACTTATAACTAATTTTATTCACATTAGCTTTATGATTGTTATTTACATTAGTAAAATAATTTAGAAAAGTTATCTTAATTATATCTCTTGCCCCGCCAAGCTGGCTGAGCTCGCACAACATTAACATTTCATAACATTTTTCTTTTACATTAATTTAGTTCAGTTTATCATTAAATACCTTGTTGAAACATTAACATTTATTTCACTAACATTCAACATTACATGTAAGGGCTTGCTATTACTCAAAATGGATTAGAAACTTCTCTGAAAAGATCAGCCCCTTGAATAAAGTTTTTTTTTAAACGTTGCCTTACACTAGGATTTTCTCCTGTATCGTGGGTGCGTTTACAAACATTTAAATTCACATACACACACACAAAGATCCGGAACAACTACTTGTAGTTCATACAAATATTTGTTCCGTGCGGGAATCGAACCCGCGACTCTCAGCGCAGCAGTCAATCGCTTAACCACTGCGCCAACCGTGCCGTCAAAAATTTCTGAATTTCCCCTCGAAAAGGACGCTGTCGGTTCTTTTCAAAAACTAAAAATCTGTTTTTAGTTTTTGAAAAGAACCGACAGCGTCGAATGGAATCAGCCTTAACCGTCATAAATTAGAACGAGAAATTCACCGTTGAAACTGATGCTTCGGAACACTATTGCAGCTTCACTGTCTCAGAACGGCCGCCCAGTAGCTTTTTCTCACGTTCACTTAACATTTCCGAACGCCGACATTCCTCAATAGAAAAAGAAGCAAGCGCTACTCGTATTGTCGAATCTCTAAGAAAATGGCGGCACTACCTCATTGGTAGACATTTTTTATTAATAACTGACCAACGATCTGTATCTTTCATGTTCAACCAATCCCATAACAGCAAGATCAAAAATGAGAAGATAGAGAGGTGGCATCTTGAGTTATCAAATTTTAAATATGATATAATCTACTGTCCTGGTGAAGATAATATTACGGCTGATACCCTCTCCCGTGTGTGCTCAAGTATGACCACGGATAGACTGAATGAGTTACACAACATCTTGGGACATCAGAAGACCCGCAGAAATCAAACCTAGGGTTGTTAAAAAGCAGGGAACGCTCATAAAAGCAACCACTCCATTCGAAAGACTCAACATCCAATTTTTAGGAGCTCTACCTACCAGTACTCAAAATCGCTACATCTTGACAATTATAGATGAATATTCAAGATTCCCATTTGCATACCCAACGAAAGATGTGTCTGCTGGCACCGTTATTAAATGCTTGCAGGACTTATTCCATACTTATGTTGTTCCACAATATATCCATTCAGATCGACGAGCAGCCTTCATGTCTAACGAATTACGGAACCATTTGGTAACAAATGGAATTGCATGTAGGCGAACCACTCCTTATAATCCACAAGGAAATGGTCAAGTAGAGCGTCTAAACGGTACTTTATGGAAAACAATAAAGCTATGACTGAGAACCAAAGATCTTGAAACAGCTAGCTGGGAGCAAGTCTTACCATATGCTCTCCATTCAATCCGTTCACTGCTGTGCACATCCACTAACGCCACACCTCATGAAAAAATTTTAAGACACACACGACGATCTGCAAATGGTGAATCGATGCCAACATGGCTTTTGGAGCCAGGACCTGTATTGATGCGTAAAAATCATAGAACATCAAAATACGATTCCGAGGTGGAAGAAGTGGAGCTTTTGGAAGCTAATCCATCTTATTCTCACGTAAGATTACTGGATGGCCGTGAAACTACCATATCGAACAGACCCTTAATGGGTGAAAACTCACCCATTAAGGGTTGAAATTCTAACAACACCATTGCATTAGCTTCCAACCATAACCCTAGATAATATATTTTGTGTTTTTTACTTCGAAAATTAAGGACATATACACAAGGACAATACACAACTTCATCCCCTTTTTTAACCCTTCGGGGGTGGAATTATCAAAAACGCTGAGACACGTGTAAATTAATTTTCAATCGTCAGCCTATACACCACATTTGAAGATCCTAACTTCAAAACTGACAAACTTTCATATAAACCTCCATCCCCTATTTCACCCTCTTAGGGGAGGAATTTCGAAAAACCCTTTCTTAGTGGATACCTACTCTTCACAAAGAACACACCCTCCAAATTTCATGTTTCTAGGATCAGCGGTTTAGGCTGTGCGTTGATATATCAGTCAGTCAGTCAGGACTTTGAATTTTATATATATGTATAGATTATATGATAAACATAAACAATAGCTAATACTCGTAGCACCCCCGCGTCAGAGAACGTAATCCTGAAGACGAGCTGGAGCTGAAGCCGAGTTGTTGTAATCTCGTGTTGCTGAGAGTTCTCATCTGTTGTTAATTCTTGAACCTGAGTAGCAGGTATCTCCGCTCCATCCTCGGCATCCTCATAGTGATTTTCTGATTCAGATTGATCACTCTCTAGTGACGTCAGCGGAAGAGGTGCTAGCTGTCTGTTCGATATGGTAGTTTCACAGCCATCCAGTAATCTTACGTGAGAATAAGATGGATTAGCTTCCAAAAGCTCCACTTCTTCCACCTCGGAATCGTATTTTGATGTTCTATGATTTTTACGCATCAATACAGGTCCTGGCTCCAAAAGCCATGTTGGCATCGATTCACCATTTGCAGATCGTCGTGTGTGTCTTAAAATTTTTTCATGAGGTGTGGCGTTAGTGGATGTGCACAGCAGTGAACGGATTGAATGGAGAGCATATGGTAAGACTTGCTCCCAGCTAGCTGTTTCAAGATCTTTGGTTCTCAGTCATAGCTTTATTGTTTTCCATAAAGTACCGTTTAGACGCTCTACTTGACCATTTCCTTGTGGATTATAAGGAGTGGTTCGCCTACATGCAATTCCATTTGTTACCAAATGGTTCCGTAATTCGTTAGACATGAAGGCTGCTCGTCGATCTGAATGGATATATTGTGGAACAACATAAGTATGGAATAAGTCCTGCAAGCATTTAATAACGGTGCCAGCAGACACATCTTTCGTTGGGTATGCAAATGGGAATCTTGAATATTCATCTATAATTGTCAAGATGTAGCGATTTTGAGTACTGGTAGGTAGAAGTCCTAAAAATTGGATGTTGAGTCTTTCGAATGGAGTGGTTGCTTTTATGAGCGTTCCCTGCTTTTTAACAACCCTAGGTTTGATTTCTGCGGGTCTTCTGATGTCCCAAGATGTTGTGTAACTCATTCAGTCTATCCGTGGTCATACTTGAGCACACACGGGAGAGGGTATCAGCCGTAATATTATCTTCACCAGGACAGTAGATTATATCATATTTAAAATTTGATAACTCAAGATGCTCTCTATCTTCTCATTTTTGATCTTGCTGTTATGGGATTGGTTGAACATGAAAGATACAGATCGTTGGTCAGTTATTAATAAAAAATGTCTACCAATGAGGTAGTGCCGCCATTTTCTTAGAGATTCGACAATACGAGTAGCGCTTGCTTCTTTTTCTATTGAGGAATGTCGGCGTTCGGAAATGTTAAGTGAACGTGAGAAAAAGCTACTGGGCGGCCGTTCTGAGACAGTGAAGCTGCAATAGAGTGTTCCGAAGCATCAGTTTCAACGGTGAATTTCTCGTTCTAATTTATGACGGTTAAGGCTGATTCCATTCGACGCTGTCGGTTCTTTTCAAAAACTAAAAACAGATTTTTAGTTTTTGAAAAGAACCGACAGCGTCCTTTTCGAGGGGAAATTCAGAAATTTTTGACGGCACGGTTGGCGCAGTGGTTAAGCGATTGACTGCTGCGCTGAGAGTCGCGGGGTCGATTCCCGCACGGAACAAATATTTGTATGAACTACAAGTAGTTGTTCCGGGTCTTTGTGTGTGTGTATGTGAATTTAAATGTTTGTAAACGCACCCACGATACAGGAGAAAATCCTAGTGTAAGGCAACGTTTAAAAAAAAACTTTATTCAAGGGGCTGATCTTTTCAGAGAAGTTTCTAATCCATTTTGAGTAATGGCAAGCCCTTACATGTAATGTTGAATGTTAGTGAAATAAATGTTAATGTTTCAACAAGGTATTTAATGATAAACTGAACTAAATTAATGTAAAAGAAAAATGTTATGAAATGTTAATGTTGTGCGAGCTCAGCCAGCTTGGCGGGGCAAGAGATATAATTAAGATAACTTTTCTAAATTATTTTACTAATGTAAATAACAATCATAAAGCTAATGTGAATAAAATTAGTTATAAGTTAAAAGAATGAGGTGTCGCGTAGGTGGCATTTCTGATCGAGGTAGGTTCCATGTTTTCAGTGAATGCTGCAGCTCTTGGTGACTTCTGTGGCGGTAATCTGGTGCACGCGTCGGCGGCGCTTACGTATTGGTGCACATCGTATTGCGACATTTCTGTCTGCCTAGTTTGGTCTTTCAATTCTTTCAACGAATTATGAAGTTTTCCATAATCGTTTCTTACAAATTGGGTGTTTTGTTGTTTAATTGATAATTGCTGGACATATGTTAAGTTGTTGATGTCTTCCATATCTATCAGAGGTATTTCCGGGTTGACATAAATGTTGTTAGCGTAATAAACTTGTGTGTAGTATGTTTCTTCATTGTTTCTAATTAAACATCCTTCTTTGGCTTCTAAAATTCCCGTCGAATGTATTGCCTTGGTAATCATACGACCTTCACAGATGATTTGCAGTTGGCAATCCGTGCAGCAGACATAGAGCCAGGTGTTGGGTTTTTGTAATGGTGTCCATTTGTTGTTGATTTTTGTTTTTCCTTACAGGTTATTACATTTGAGGTGGTGGTGTCAGGTTTTTCTGTAGATGATTGTGGTATTGGGAGTTTAAATAATTTTGTTATTGCTATTGTTATTAGCCCTGTCTTTGTTAGTCTCGTCTCACCGTGTAGTGTTGTAACATGCGCACGGGCAATGAGAAGATATGCCAGCTTGCTGTTTTTTGGTATGCAAATAGGGTGTTTTGTTTCTTCGGGTAAGTTCGAATTCTGAAGTCTCCCTCCGACGCGTAATATGTTATTCTCATCTAAATAAGGGCAAAGTTTCAGAAGTGCTCTATGGTTGCTAACCGTCTAATGTTCATTTGTACATGCTTTATAATTATGTTAGTAGCGCGTCGAATATCAGCGAGTGTTAAATTACATTGTTTTGACGCGGGTGGGTCATTCATGTTTGTATGATTCATAGCCAAGACGTCCTTGTGACGATTGTTTTATGACGTGTTTGTAATGAAACGCGACACCCAAGCTACGATGCGTATTATAGTCATAATTAGGGATAGCAAATATTCGATAATTTTACGAAATTCGAATTTTTTTTCGAATATTCGAATACTTTTTCAGCCTTATTCGAATAATATTCGAATATTTCAGAAAAATAAAGTATTTATATAATTTGACACATTTTTAGTGCCTTAGAAACTAGTAACATATTTTTATGTGGTCTAACATCCCAATCAGAACCAATATTTAAACATAAAACTTTTAATCACAATAAAATAATTAACAAATCTTTAATAAAGTTAGAATTAATATGAACTTCGACCATGAAAATATGAACTAAAAAATATTAATTCTTAAATAATTATAGGAAACCTACTTAGTAAAAAACACAATTTCTCACTAGAAAAATCAAATAATAAGTTAATAAACTTTATTCAACAAAAGTTAAAGAAACAAAAAAGTATCATAAAGATATTGTATTATTAATTTCTTAAGGATAACTAAAAATAAACGAGATCAAATCACAATAAGAATGCACTGCGCGGATAGCTAGCATCTAAAGAGATATGCAAATTGCAAGTGCACGCAATCACTTAAATTGATAATTATGAGATCCAAGTGGTACACATGGCTACACATCAAGCTATACATATCCAGTTTAGGCTGATCTCGCATTGTATAGGATTTTCGTACAATGAGAGGCCAGCTTATATACTGGATATGTATAGCTTGACGTGTAGCCGTGTGTACAACAGGGTAAATACCAATAATAATTAAATAAATCTGCAGCGATAGCATAGGCAAAGGATAAAATTATTCTTATTTACGGATCCTTTGAAAGTATGAAAGTGGGACCTAAGAAAACTTAGTCAATGGAATCATCATTTAATTTACACCTGAGATGATTGCAAATATATTTTGTAGAACAAAATACCCTTTCGCATTCTACGCTAGTTGGTGGAATGTATATTAGTACGTCATAGGCCTGACTTAGGTGTATTTGTCTTGGCGTACCTGTATCATATAGAGCATCTGCATTTTTATTGATGTTTCTAGATCATGATGTTCACAAGTTGCTGTGGATGTGGAAGGCACAGCGCTAATTTCGTCCTCTATCTTTTTCTGCAGCTGTTCTTTTATTGACATATTTGAGATTCTTGAGGCTTCTTCGTTTTGATAACGCCGAAGGTCTAATATAGCAATGTCATCTTTGTTATCAGAAACGCCAGTGTTAGTTGTCGCAGGTAGTAATTTTTTTTTTTTAATGTCTACTATGACTTTGGTGATAACATCATTTCCTACTTTAGGGAAGGTCGAAGAACACGGTTCCTGGTAGCATTTGTTTGGGTTGTGCAAGTACTTCAGTGTACATACCAGGTCTGTTTGTCGGCGTTCAGCAATCCTTGTTTTTAGAGCCTGATGTAGTCTACCACTGATAAACCCATTAGTCTCTCGTAGTTTGGTAACCACGAACTGAAGGGCTGTCTCCGCAGTTAATAAAGTGGCCTTTTTTTGACATAAAGCTTCCACAGTAGTTTTGACGATAGTGAGAGACGTAGATAAATCCTGCAAAAGAGCAAGCTCATAGGTGCTGAACATAGTTTTGTCTCTCAAGTCAATCAGTGCTTTTAATATTGCATCTTTCAGTAGCAAAAATCTCAAAACCATGTCCGCCATGCTGTTCCACCGCATTTTACAGTCTAATACCAGACCCGCTTTTGTTTACTTCAAGAACATATTTGTTCAGGATTTCTGTTCTGGTTGGAGATTTCACAAAAATTATACTTACATTGAATTGGGTAACCCGTAAACACTTTTCTATAAACCGTCAGCCCAAAATCACTTCACAAAACAATAAAATGCACCACTCTGTTGTAAGTAAGAACTACGTGACTGTTATGCTGTACTTGTGATTGTGAAGTAAACTCAAAATGGCGGCAAGCGCCTGGCGAGTGGTAGACAGCAGAGGAATGGAGGCTGTTGATTGGTCGAATGGCCGTCAATCCGAGCAGTGCCGAACTATTCCGAGATTTGGCGACTACGCGCGTTAGATGTCGGCTTCGTAATCAACAAAATAATGTTGTAACCTTAATTGCTGTGGTAATATTCGAATGTTCGAATATTTTATAATTTACTATTCGAATATGAATTTCAAATGGATATTCGAATATTCGAATATTCGATTGCAATCCCTAGTCATAATACAGCTGTTCTCGTTAAGGAGTTCTGTTACAATGTTTTTGTTTTCGGTAGTTCTTGACGTAACTGCATGCACCCTTTTAACTTCTAATTCTGGTGTCTTAAACGTGTCACATGTTTCAGGGATGTCTTCACTGCTAAGCCATTCGAGTCCATCAAACCACAGAGGAAAGTTGTGTAACTGAGAAGGTAGTAGTCCACGTGACGCGCAGTCGGCCGGGTTTTGCTCCGATCTTACGTGCTTCCAACTCTCGGCGGGCACTACAGATGTTATCTCCAGAACTCTGTGTCCGACGAAGGCCTTCCATCGTGAGACATCGCCCTTTAGCCAGCCAAGCACGATCATAGAGTCCGTCCATGCTGTTACTTTAATGTTAGATTTGTCGAAGCAATGTTTTATTTTCTTCACCAATTGAGCTAACAGCTGACCGCCGCATAACTCAAGTCTGGGGAGTGTTTGTTGTTTTTGAATTGGAGCGACCTTTGTTTTTGCCGCAACCAATGCTATTCGTTTCTGCTTTCCCTCTCTAACCGTGCTGTACACCACGCACGCGAATGCCGTTTCCGATGTGTCACAGAATGCGTGTAATTCGCAAACCTTGTTTGTTTCTAACCCAAGCCATCGGTTAATTTTGAAAGGTTGCATATTTGTTAACTCGGTTTTTAGTGTTCTCCATTCCTTTTCTATTCCATCCGGAACGGCATCATCCCATTCGATTTTGTACTTCCAGATCTATTGAAATAGAATTTTGGCCTTGATTGTTATTGGCGATAGAAACCCCAACGGATCAAAAATTGTTGATATGTTGCTTAAGATTTGCCGTTTTGACGATTTTTTATTAATACAAGTGTTGCTTTTTAATGTAGCTGAAAATATGAGTTTATCTTGTTTCGGATCCCATACCAAGTCTAATGCTTTTGATGCTGACGCCTCTGTAAAAAGCTTAAACTGACTGGGCTAACCATATTTTCTGGCAGATCTTCTAGCAGTTGATGTTCATTACTCGACCACTTTCTGAGGTTGAAACCTGCTTTCAATAGCTGTATAAGTTGGTCTCTTGTATGACGGGCTTCGTCTATGGTATCCTTTCCGAATAAGGCATTATCTACAAAAAATTGGTTCAGTAAGATGTTTTTAGCTTCCGGGTACTTATCACCTTCGTCCATCGCTAGCTGTTGAAGTGTTCGGAGCGGTAAGAACGGAGCGGCTTTAGTACCGTACGTAACTGTACACAGTTGATATTTTCTTAACATTTGCCTTGGACAATCTCTCCACACGATTTTCTGTAAGGGTTGATGTTCTGTTCATTATAAAACGGTACATTTTTTCAATGTCTGATGTTAACGCATATTTGTACTGTCTCCATTTCAGCAAAATGCTAAAGATGACTTTCTGTAGATTCGGCCCCGCCTCCATTAAATCGTTTAGACTGTGTTTCGAACTTGTTTTCGCTGACGCGTTGAATACAACTCTCAGTTTCGTCGTGATAGCACCTGGTCGCACTACCCCGTGGTGTGGCAGAAAATATTCAATGTTTTTGTTCCTAGTGTTGTGTGACCAATGAAACGCGACACCCAAGCTACGATGCGTATTATAGTCATAATACAGCTGTTCTCGTTAAGGAGTTCTGTTACAATGTTTTTGTTTTCGGTAGTTCTTGACGTAACTGCATGCACCCTTTTAACTTCTAATTCTGGTGTCTTAAACGTGTCACATGTTTCAGGGATGTCTTCACTGCTAAGCCATCCGGCTCGAAGGACCAAAATGTAAGGGCAAGCCCTTACATGTAATGTTGAATGTTAATAAAATAAATGTTAATGTTTCAAGAAGGTATTTAATGATAAACTGAACTAAATTAATGTAAAAGAAAAATGTTATAAAATGTTAATGTTGTGCGAGCTCGATGTAAAACCGAAGACTGACGCACTTGCGTCCGTGATGATACTACGTTTTCTTATTTACAGTATTTTTTATTTGCAGTATTTTGTAACTAGGCTAAAATACAATGTGCGGTTGCTGACCGTACAAACAAACACGCCTAGCAAACATGCCTAGTATCCTTTTAAGTGATCGCGAGTCGGTTGGAATGGGTAAGTTCATTAGAGGACTAAGGCGGTCATCATCTGGTCGAATGGTATTCTTTTCAATTTTGTAACCCGACAATTTTATAGACTGTTGTCCGTATGTACACTTTTCTTCATTAAGAGTGAGACTGTATTTTGCCACAACCTCCCTGAATCGAGACAAATTCTGATCATGTTCCGCTGCTGTTTTGCCACAAATTGTGACGTCATCCAAATACGAATAAGTACCGGTCAGTTTTTCTTTATTGATAATATAATGAAGTGTTCTTTGGAACGCAGCGACCCCGTTTGTTAAAATTGTAAATTGAAAAAAAAGAAAGAAAAATTATTTATTCTGCTCAAACAAAACGCACAGTACAGCAAAATAAGTAAAAAAAAAATAAAAAACATACAAAGTAGCCAAAAGCCTCCCATCCAATACTTAAAGCATTCTGACAATCTTGTCCATTGGTCATTGGTGTATAGTATTGTTATAAGTTGCCGCAAGCATCAAAAGCTGTATACTTTTTGTCGGCAAGACAGGTACCTGATGAAATGCACTTCGTAAACCAATTTGGCTGAAGAAGTTGAATATTTTCCAAAATATTTTCCTACTTTGGGCCTCTTCCTTTCGGGCAAAAACATAATTACAATATTTTATTGCCATTTAGTGCAGTAATTTGCAGGAAAATAGTTTTTTTTCAAAGTTCATATCTTATCACCACATCCGAACGAACGTGAAAATTTTTTTTAGTCATCTGTCAATATGTGACATTTGTGACAAAATAAGTGCGCCCATTAGCAAATAAGACATACTAGAGTCCCAACTAAACGTCTAGAATTTATGTCGAATTTCTGACAGCAGGGTTGGCGCAGTGGTGAAGCGATTGACTGCTGCGCTACGTGTCGCGCGTTCGATTCCCGCACGGTACCCAGAATGTCACGTCGCTAGATTATGGCACATGGTTGCCCCGTGCTAGCATTTAATTAAGACAAATTGTAAGATATGACATAATTTATCATGTCTTGTCAGAAACGTCTGGGGTACGCCCGTGCTCGCCCCGCAGGCCACTCGCAACCATGCCTCAGACACTGTTGGAGCCGCCCCACACCCCACACCCTGCGCACCAGGGAAGCGCACCTTTTACGCATTGTTGCATAAAAGTAATCTACATGCGCATCTGCGAACATGCCTGACGCACTACAAAAACAGGACAGCCCCACCAGTATCCTAAACGCATTGTTATAATTATTGAACGCGGAGAGCGCTGTACGATCTTTGCGTATATCTAGCCCACAGGCTGCACGTGTAAAAAGCAGTACCTACAGTAGGCTCGAAAGAGCGTGATTTTAACAAGAAGTGAGCATCGTGCAAACCTGCGAGCCTACGAGCGTAATGAAAACGAAAAAAATATGTGGAAAGGCGGGAAATTGAAAGAAGTTTCATAATAAACGCGTTCCAAATTCAACTTAATTTATTAGGTTTAGAGTTGAAAAAAAAAAATTTTTTTATGTAACAGTATTTGTGGCCAGACTAGTTACAAATATTCACTGAAAATACATTGTTTCAGGAACTCCTTGGAGAGAGGCTTCAAAAAAAATCTTTGGACCTCGTTTTACGGGCCACCCTGTATCTATCAATTAAATCATCACACTAATATTATATAGGCGAAAGTTTGTGAGTGTGTGTTTGTAACTTAGAAAGAAGAAAGAAAGAAAGAAGAAGAAAGAAAATACGTTTATTTGCGGTAAACATAACGCAAAGAAATAAAAACACAAACACGAAAGAACAACTTCTTCACGCTCAAACGGCTGGACCAATTTTGATAAAATTTTGCATGGAGGTGGCTGACACCCTGGATTAAGACATAGGCTACTTTTTATCCCGATATTACCACGGGATCGAGACTTGCGCGGGTGAAACCGCGGGGGATATTATAAAGTCGCTATTCTTATCTGTCTTTCATAAAGTCGCTTGACTAACAAAATTTTGCACTTTAACCAGTTTAGCTCCAATAATCTGCAAAGGTGCGGTATGTGGGTTCAACTGGTAGCTTAATATTACGCAAACTGACCACGGAATCGAAAAATGATTTACACAGACTTACAAAATTTTTGAACGGTCTATCCAACGATACCATCCATACTATCCATAGACCATGGGATAGACGAGAAAATAAATATCATCCTCACTTTACGTGTAAGGGAGGTACCCTAATTTTTTTTTTTTTAATGATTTTATTTTTCGTCTTTGTCGGCGTAACTAATATGTACACCCATGCGAATTTACAGCTTTCTAGTACTAAGAGTCCCTGACCTAAGCCGGGGACAGACGGACGGACGGATAGACAGACAGACACAGACGGACATGGTGAAACTATAAGGGTTCCTTGTTGACTACGGAAATGATAAATGATTTATTTCTGAAAGTAGGTTTGTAAAAACACTTTTACACGACAATAAAAAAAAACCTTAAAAAGGAACCCTAAAAACATTAATTAAACACACATTACATTCATTCATTAACTGCGGTGATAATGTATGTCGGCGCATCATCGCCGTCGTTGCCAGACATTGTTTTGCACCACACAAATCGGAAACCGGAAACGCACAATATTTTAAATAAATCAAAAGGAAGTCAAGAAATATAAACAATATATAAATTCAACCGGCAACTACAATATTTTTGAATTAATCAAAAGGAAGTAACAAAATAGAAACCTTTAAAAATACAACCGGAAACGGCAATATTTTAAATAATTCAAAAGGAAGTAACAAAATAGAAACTTTCATAAATACAACCGGAAACCACAATATTTTAAATAAATCAAAAGGAAGTAACAAAATAGAAACTTTTATAAATTCAACCGGAAAAACAAGTATTAATTTAATAAATAACATGGACGTCAGATTAAGTACAAAATAACCAAAACAAGTTTTACTTCTTAAGGCTCCGTGCACGAAAAAAACCCTTTTGTGTCAATTTCTTATCTAATTGTGAGAAAGCTTGAAATAATTCAAACATTATGTCAGTGTATCTATAAACGTGGAGTTCGTGGCGCTGCGCCAGTCGCCATTCGTCAGTCTCGGCACCTGTTATTTCATCACTTCGAAAATATAGTTTATTTCGCATTTGATCAACTTAATGAAGATATTATATTATTATAATCATAAGATAAAAATTTGATTTTATCTCAAGGATAGCTGGTGAAGCCAGGTGTTTTTTTTTTTAATTTCTTGATAAATAGTTTGCAATAATAATGGAATAAATAGGAAAAAATAATAGGACAAAATACATTATCGACAGGGTTTAAAAAAAAAATAGTGGTTTTCAACATTATTTTCCTGCTATATTTTGTATTGAAGTTGAAAAAAGCACTTCAGTCACATGCAACCATTTATAATGATGTTGATAATATTTTTCAATGTTCAAAATCAGTAGTAGCAGTAGTATTTTTTTGTAAAAAGATGATTTTTTTTGTAATTAGTGATTTTTCATGAATACTTAATTTATTATAAATATCTCTTGGATCCACATGCAAAAAAAAAACTCGACTTTTAAAATGACAAATTATTTTGTTTAAATTCCTTTTCCCTTTCTCACAACCAATAAATAAAATTGATCAAAATCAGCCGATTTCGAGCAAGGCCCCTTAACTATTTTTGCAAATGTTACAAATCGAAATGAAAGAGCTAAAGTAAGTTGTTATAAATAAACATGATAAGTATTATGAGGTAGCAAACATACACAGGTGTTATTGATCCACGTTATAAATGTAACAGGTGCGCGGCGCGGTGTCGTTTGATCCGGTGCAGCCAGCCGAGCGAGGCAGCCGAGCGACCGCGCAGCGGCGGCCGCATGGCGCACGCCACGTGAGGGCGCCATGCGCACGCTGTTGTCGCTGCTAGCCGCCCTCTCCGCCGCCACCCCCGCATCCCCAGCGCGCCCCCCACTCGTGCTCGTGCTGCGAGCCGCCTGCGATGCGCCGCTGCGAGCCGCCTTCGACGAGGCGCGCTTGCTCAGCTATGAGCCGACGCGCTTTCTCTTCGATCGCTACCGCGTGCGGCTTCTGAGCTACGAAGGTGAGGAGGTGCGACGATTTAAAATTATCATAGTTCCAGGTTCTTATCTCTTGACGTAGATTAATAGTATTGCACATGATCAGACACCTGCGGACCTGAATGGAGAGTGTCGGTGACGCAACGTACCCTCGCGGCGCTGAGCGATGGCGGCTCGGTGTTGAGCGCGGGCAGCCCCGGCGCGGACGTGTGCGGCGCGCTGACGGCGGCGGCGCGCGTGCTGCGGCGGCCGCGGCCTGCGGCGTGCGCGATCTCGGAAGCGCGTGGCGCTGCGGTGACGCAGCTGGGCGCGAGGCTGCGCTGGCGGCGCGCGCTGGTGCCGCCGGCCGCGCCGCGCTCCGAGTGCGGCGCTGCGCTGCAGGAGGCGGCGCACGCGCTCGCGGCCGCCGGTGTGGCCGTGCGCCGCGCGCCTCTCTCGCCTGTCGAATTTGCGCGCCAACCCGATGGTTAGTCAAATTCGGAAAATTGAGACCGGCGGCGGTGTTAGGTAGACAGCCTTCAACCCAATATTTCGTTTCAGTTGTGATCCTGTGTGCCTCTCGCGGTGCCGGCGCCGCGGTGTCGGCGGGCGTGGCACGTGGGGCGGAGGGCGCAGGGCCACCGGCGCTGCTGCTGCACGTGGAGGAGTGCCTCCCCCCGCCCCGCAACGCGCTCACCTCGTCCCGTTCTCTGCCGAATAAAACAAACGACGCTTTCCGATTAGGCAATACCAGTTTAGTTGTAAGCAAATCGCTAAACGCGGAAAACAAACGAGAAACGTCCGATCAGCTACTGGCTGGTGATAGAAGTCGAAATCTGTCTGATAGATATGAAGTGCACCGTAAAATATTTTTTGCAAAAATAGACTCCGTCCAGTTAAAATCAAAGCGAGCTACTCACAAGGAATACTATTATCAGGCTTTGGAGTACAAATATGAAACTAAAGCTACGAAATCGGTGAATTCTGATAACGATACCGTGAGCCAGCCCGGGCGCGAGCCAGCTCGTGTGCGAATCGACTCATTTTTGCCTCAAATTGAAATTGCGTTTTTTAGACGGTTGCTGCTTCTTACTGATGAGCAACTCTTGGAGCACTCCTATACAAATGATATAGCTCTATATGACCAAATTATCGAAGCAGTCGAGATCGAGGTGAAATCTAAACGCACCCGAATGGAATTCATCGAAGTCAGTTTCCATTTATATGAACGATCAAACACGACATCTTCCACTTGGAGCCATGCAGCTGTGCTCGCGACGACTTCATCTAGATCTCTCGATCTGTCAGACGAGCGAGCGAGCGTCGTGCGGCTGGTGAACGTCACCGTGGCGCTGGACAGCTGGAGCGCGGGCGGCGCGGGCACGGCGGCGGGCGGCGGGGGCGCGGCGTGGGCTGCGGCGGCGTGCGGCGCGCTGGCGCTGGCCACCAGCTCGGCGCTGCTGCTGCGCGCCACCGCCGCGCGCCAACGACGCCGCCGCCGCCGCCGCGACGCCGTGCTGGCGCCGCTCGACTTCACCTTCCCGGTGGACGAGCGGCGCCGCGTGGGCGAGGGCATGGAGACTATGCTCTCGTGCTGGCTGCAGCAGCTGCACGAGTTCGGCGGGCCTGAGCTCGAGCGCCCCGACCTGCTCAAGCAGCCGCCGTGCGTCCCGCCCCGCGCCCCTTCCGCACCCTCCTCCACGTGCAGTGTCAACCGTGTCGCCGTGGACCGCCGTATCCGATACAAGGTACTTTGCGTGTAGCCTCCATATCGAATGGCCTTGATATTTTCGATTAGTAATGAATGTCGCCCCTAACTTCAAGTGTGTCTCAGGGAGACGTGGTGCACGTCAAGTACTTGCCGGCGACCGCGGGGCTCGAGTTGAAGCGCAAGGCCACCGACGTATTACTAGTTATGCAGAATCTGCGCCATGAAAACTTAAATCCTTTTATTGGTAACTATACACAATATGATCTACGTAAACTCCTTAGTAAAAATGAAGGAGAAACAATAATAGTTTTTATTGAAATATGCCTAACATGAGGGTATGCGCTGGGCAGGATGCCTGTGTGAGCTGCGGCCGGCATTGGTGTTCGACCAGTGCTGGCGCGGCTCGCTGGAGGATGTGCTGATGGCCGACGACATCAAGCTGGACTGGACGTTCCGCCTGTCGCTGCTCACGGACCTGGTGAAGGGCATGCGCTACCTGCACTCGTCGCCGCCGCGGGTGCACGGGCGCCTGTCGTCGCGCAACTGCGTTGTGGACTCGCGCTGGGTGCTGCGCGTCACGGACTACGGCCTGCCCGCGCTGTTTCACGCGCAGGGCCTGCCGCAGCCCATTCGGACATCCAGAGGTTCCCATTCTCAAACAGACCGTCGCACGGTGGGCTGGAAATCGGCTTTCATAGACTTAGGGATTTCAATTTGCAAGTGCTTGATTTTTTGCCGGATATCGCTTCTATTAGTCATTACTATGTACAAAAATGACACCCGAGTTAATTCTGCCCAAAAACGAAGGAAATATTTTTTTTTTACGAAAAATTTGTATGAAGCTAGTATGAAAAATCGAATTATCTCCTAAACTGCATGTTTAACCGTACTATCCTTGGAGGTGGTCATAGTGCTAATTATTTATGATTTTTTGGTTGCCGATTTGACGAAAAATTTAATGCCGTTTTTTTTAAAAAAATCGTCAAAATATTTTTATTTATTTTTACATGTAAAACGATCCCTTTTAGTGTCCAAGTTAAAAAGTTCGATATGATATTAACCCAAATATTAAGAACACACAAAACAAGAAAACTTAAATAACAAAATTGCTGTTTTTTGACACATTTTTATTAATTTAAATAAAAAAAGATTATCAAACTCTTATTTAAGTAACATATAAAGTTAAATATTATATACAAAATAATTTAATTTAAGGAATTAATACTAAGCATTTGTAAAATAAAGTAAAATGAAATAAAAAAATGACAAAATATCATTAAATATTACAAAAAAAACCCAAACACACTCAAATACAAATTTACAAATATGTACATATATAATTTTTTACAAATTTTCCTTATCACTCTCGTTGTCAGACTCCAATTCTGAGTCAGCATCCAGATTGGATATATCCAAAAAGTCGAACTCAGTTTCCTGAAATTGAATTAAGTCGAGAGTTTCAGCAAAAAAGCTCTGCTTTTTCTTGGCATCTAACTTAGGCCTTTGTGCACTTAGTAAAGGATCCGAAGAAACAACAAGCATATTTAAAATGTCTTGATTGGAATCCTGCCTGCTTCTTTTCCGCGAATGATGTTCTCGAAACCTCCTAAAATCTTTGTTTCGAGACTCTAAGGCTTCTTCCGAGAGAGCCCCAATCGGCACAATATTATTTTTCTCGATTACACCAGCCCCATGGATTAATAATTTATGAACGGTTGACGACATGTAGTACCAGTCGTATAATAATACGTACTTTTCTGCTGTTTTGCGGGCATAATCTCAAAATTTTATTATATCGACGTGCTCTCCAGATGTAATTGCTTGTAAAATTACAGCAAATCTTTTGATGAGGTCTTCATCCAAACCGGTTATAGCTGCGGTTTTATTAGGAAACTCAAAGAATTTTCTTGCAGTATTCCCGTCATTGGTGGTTCCCGAGCCTTGTTTTACTATATCAATCAACAGATTGAGCTCATCTTTGAATTTATTTTGAATTATTTTCTTCCTTGTCTGTAGCATTTCTTTGTGCTCATCACTTCTCGCTGCTTACCGTTTGAAGTCGAGCCTGTATGCAATGTGTAACAGACATTCCATACAATTTATACGGGCGTGTAGGGATGACAAGCCAAATTTATACAGGTCAGAACACACAATTTTTGATGTTACAGCATCTAAGCGGTTCATTTCTGTAGGCTTTGCTAAGCACAGGTAGCACGATGCATTTGATCTAGCTTCAGAAAGGTAAGTGCAAATTTTAGCGTCGATCATCGTCATCATTAGTTCATGAGTCACCCTATTATTATTATTGCACTCTGTGGGGATAAGGGCCTCAATTTCTTCATCCATTTGTTTTTTCAGCTCAAGGACAACTGCTTCACTCTCCTTTACAAAAGTAAACTAAACTGGACGACAATACAAAACTGAGCATGGTTTTGGGTTCGTCCATAAGATGTTGTCTCCATCTGTCAGTTTAAGTGGCACCAAGGAGGTCATGAAAATGCTCGAGTCATCTTCCTTACCCTCCATTTTCTGCTTGTATCGGCTTTGGTTAGAAGCACCATCAAATCCCCACTTGGATATCAGCTTCAACTGCTTGTTATGCTCTTCCTTAGAAAGGCTTTGAAGGATTCTTGTAACTGTGATATCAAGTAAAGCTTGAAGTGTAATCCTAGCCGATGAATCAGTAACTGTCACTGATTGCTTCGGAGGGTAGCAATCAAGCTTAGTTTGTTGCACTTTGTAGTAAGATGGATAAATATCCTTAGCACCTTCCCGAATGGCAGCCTCTCGCAACGTAATATATTGCCACTTTGAGAGTTTTAGCGAAAGAAGCAAACCAGCGAAAACAATCATATTTACGTCAGAAAAGGCGCTTGGATTGCTTCTTTCGCTAAAACTCTCAAAGTGGCAATATATTATTATATTATATATTCAAAGATGAGCTCAATCTGTTGATTGATATAGTAAAACAAGGCTCGGGAACCACCAATGACGGGAATACTGCAAGAAAATTCTTTGAGTTTCCTAATAAAACCGCAGCTATAACCGGTTTGGATGAAGACCTCATCAAAAGATTTGCTGTAATTTTACAAGCAATTACATCTGGAGAGCAGGTCGATATAATAAAATTTTGAGATTATGCCCGCAAAACAGCAGAAAAGTACGTATTATTATACGACTGGTACTAAATGTCGTCAACCGTTCATAAATTATTAATCCATGGGGCTGACATAATCGAGAAAAATAATATTGTGCCGATTGGGACTCTCTCGGAAGAAGCCTTAGAGTCTCGTAACAAAGATTTTAGGAGGTTTCGAGAACATCATTCGCGGAAAAGAAGCAGGCAGGATTCCAATCAAGACATTTTAAATATGCTTGTTGTTTCTTCGGATCCTTTGCTAAGTGCACAAAGGCCTAAGTTAGATGCCTAGAAAAAGCAGAGCTTTTTTGCTGGAACTCTCGACTTAATTCAATTTCAGGAAACTGAGTTCGACTTTTTGGATATATCCAATCTGGATGCTGACTCAGAATTGGAGTCTGACAACGAGAGTGATAAGGAAAATTTGTAAAAAATTATATATGTACATATTTGTAAATTTGTATTTGAGTGTGTTTGGGTTTTTTTTTTGTAATATTTAATGATATTTTGTCATTTTTTTTATTTAATTTTACTTTATTTTACAAATGCTTAGTATTAATTCCTTAAATTAAATTATTTTGTATATAATATAACTTTATATGTTACTTAAATAAGAGTTTGATAATCTTTTTTTATTTAAATTAATAAAAATGTGTCAAAAAACAGCAATTTTTTTATTTAATTTTTCTTGTTTTGTGTGTTCTTAATATTTGGGTTAATAACATATCGAACTTTTTAACTTGGACACTAAAAGGGATCGTTTTACATGTAAAAATAAATAAAAATGTTTTGACGATTTTTTTAAAAAAAACGGCATTAAATTTTTCGTCAAATCGGCAACCAAAAAATCATAAATAATTAGCACTATGACCACCTCCAAGGATAGTACGGTTAAACATGCCGTTTAGGAGATAATTCGATTTTTCATACAAGCTTCATACAAATTTTTCGTAAAAAAAATATATTTCCTTCGTTTTTGGGCAGAATTAACTCTGGTGTCATTTTTGTACATAGTAATGACTAATAGAAGCGATATCCGGCAAAAAATCAAGCACTTGCAAATTGAAATCCCTAAGTCTATGAAAGCCGATTTCCAGCCCACCGTGCGTCGCTACACCCATAGATGTTTAGTTTTTACTTAGTTTTATGAATGAACGATTTGAAATATAAAGTCACTGGCATTAACGCCATCTAGCGGGTAAAAGATGTAGTCGCTCGGCATCAGCGACGCTACTGCTCGTCTGCACGTGTCGGCCCGCAGCCTTTCATTCATAAAATCAACGAAGTATTTCGATGCCTAGTAGGTGACAATGAATATTTCTGCGTAAGTAGTTATCTACTTGTGACTAGACACTTATTATTTTATTGTTGTATGGTTGAGTTTAAAATGTGTTGTAGGTTCAGATTATAGAAAGAAGATGTTAATGATTAATTTATTGCTGATTTTTGAAAGTTAACGGCAAACAATGAAAATTTTAAGTTATGTTTTCAGATTTGCGAACCTCTCGATCGATGAGTCATAATTAAGTGAACCCCTTAAGGAATCCGCTAAAAAGTGTTATTTTTGCTCCATCTCGCCTTCTTTAGAAGATATAACGGTGTTTATGGTTTTTTGAGGTACAGTCGGCATTGCATGCTAATAAATGAATTTAGAATGCATTGTCATTGAGTTGTGCGCTACCCTGAAAGTTTCAGCCGGATAGGTAATCGGGAAGTGCTCGAAATTTATGTTGCAAGATCTCACCAAAATCAAAATCAAAATATTTTATTTCACATACACCTACATGGGCACTTATGAAACGTCAGAAGCTAGGTGAATGGTTACAATTTGTCGTTTCCTATGGAGAAGAGCCGGCAAGAAACTCCACGGTTACGCTTCTTTTTTTTTTAATTGGGCTTTTACAATGTTTTCAAGTTACGGGAGGACAGTGTAGGCCCGTCAACAAAATGGAAGATGGTTTACAAAGCTACAGTCTATTAAGCCTACAACGTTCACACTTTCACAAATTAAAAAATAATCTATATAAAATATTACTAAAATAATAAAAATAAAAACCTACATATTTAAACCAAATGACAACATTGCCATTACAACTGTAACAAATCTGAATTAATATTCTGTCCACAAGTCACTAATAAATATTTTAAATTAAAATTGAAGGCTATGTCAAAGTATGTAACAAAAAAAAAAAAAACATCGTAATTTAGGAGCAGTTAATAGGCATTTACATAGTTATGCCGTTAATGAGGTACCAGGGAAGCCACATGTGCAGAAGGAATTATTGCCAAACTTCCTTGTCTTCAACGTAGTCCTTAAGTTTGATGTGGGTTTTGAACTTTCCATCGCTAAGTCGACTTTGGCAACTTGTTATAGAAGCGGATTCCATACTGTTTATAAGAAATGACTTGCTTGTTTTAGTTAACCTAAATTTGGGTATCACAATTTCAAGTTTAATCAAAATCAAATCAAATCATTTATTTCAGATAAATCCATAGTAAAATTGTTTATGTCATAATACAAAATAAAAAATCGCAAACATAGAATTAAAATCATAATTAAAAACAAAATTAAATTCAGAATTAAGGTCAAAATTAAAAACAAAATTAAGATCAGAAATAAAAATAAAAATTAATTAAACAAAAATTTAAAAACAAAATTATCATAAAAATTCAAAACAAAATTAAAAATTAATACACATTACATTAAATAATAAACGCAGACGCTGGCATGCAGCTGCAGCCACCTCCGCAAAAAAGGCGAGTCCCACCGCTCGGACAACACACTCAGGAGTCCGTTCGAGCTGCCACGGCCACGGCGCAGAAGTGACGCACTCCCTTTCCTGATTATACAGTGGAAATCATCCATTCTTGCCTCAGCGAACATTGCAGACGCGCTACAATACCGTGGCTGCCCGAACAGGATCCTAAACGCGTTGTTGTACTGGACACGTAGAGCGTTGTACGCCCGCTGAGTGAAGTTGGTCCACAGGCTACACGTGTAGAAGGTCTGACAGTACCTCAGTCAGTTTACTGCGTGTATTTATATTATGGAAATCGCTTCTTATTTTGAAAAGTCCTAAGTTTTTGCGAACATATAAAATACTTTAAACGATATAAAGAGAAGGCAAAGTTAGTACATCAATTTCTTTGAATTTGTTTCTAAGGGACTCACGAGTACCCATTCCATAGATCGCGCGAATTGCCCTCTTTTGTAAAATGAAAATTGAATCTACGTCAGCAGCCGATCCCCACAGCAGAATGACATATGACATAATACTATGGAAATAAGCAAAGTACCTAGCTGTGGCTATATCAGTTAACTGTCTTATTTTTCTTACTTCATATGCAGCTGAACTTAATCTACTCGAAAGAGCCATGTGGCCACCTCATTGTAATTTTCAATCTAAAGTAATTCCTAGAAATACAGTTTCCGTAATAGTATCTAGTTTCTTGCCGTCAAGTTTTAAATTTAGACTCACTTGGGGTACATTTGGTAATGAGAACTTAAGACATTTTGTTTTGTTCGCATAAAGTAAAAGATTATTAGCTGCGAACCATTTTGAAAGAACAGCCAGACTATCGTTGATATGTAAGACATCCGTATCTTTTCTATCTATTTTAAAAATAAGGGAAGTGTCATCAACAAATAGAATTATATTCGATAAATTAGCCATCATGTAAGGCAGATCATTAATAAAAACTAGAAATAGGAAAGTGCCAAGAATTGAATCTTGAGGGACACCCATCTTTACTAGAGACCCCAAGGACGTCGCACCGTTAACGTTTACTTTTTGCTGCCTGTTTGATAGATAGGAAAAAACAAGATCAGCAGCTTGTCCACGAATTCCGTAGGGGTGTAATTTACAGATTAGTGTATTATGGTCAACGCAGTCAAACGCTTTTGAGAGGTCACAGAAAATGCCAATGGCATCCTGGGATTTCTCCCAGGATTCCGAAATGTGACTGATTAGTTTTACTCATGCGTCAGTCGTCGACCTACCTTTCGTGAAACCAAACTGGCGACTATGTAAAATCCCATTTGAATTAAAATGTGACAACATCTGGTCTAGCATTATTTTTTCGTATATTTTACTCAATTCTGGTAGCACAGATATAGGCCTGTAGTTAGAGGGATCACTCTTACTACCCGATTTAAAAATTGGTACTACTTTACTATGTTTAATTAAATCAGGAAACGTACCGCTGTCTAAACGTTGATTAAATATACCTGTTAGGGGCTATTATGTCAATTACATCTCCAAGAACCTTAACGGAAATTCCCCATAAGTCTTCAGTGTTCTTTATGTTAACACCCTTTGAATGCTTTTTTAATCGTGAAACAGAAATGGGCTTGGACTCAAAACTTGGAAAGTCTTTAGAGTAGTTTTCTTTGAGAAGAGATTCAGCTAATACAGATATGCGGAGAAAGATTTCGTAACCTCTATCGGGATGTTGGTAAAGAAGTTTTCTTGTGTCTCAGCAACTTTTAACTTATATGAAATGGATTGATTATTAATTTTTAAAGACAATTTATTCTGATCTCGCTGTGTTGTGTTTCCAGTTTCTTTGTTAATTACCTGCCACACAGCTTTTATTTTATTATTAGAAATACTAATTTTGTTACTTATTAATTTAAATTTAGCTTGAGCGCAGACTCTTTTAAATATCTTAGAATAGTTTCTGACATAATTATGAAGGGCTTGATCAGAAGTCAATGATTTCTTGTAGTACTAACTTTATAAAAATATATCTGCTTTTTCTAAAGGCAGCAGTGGCCCATTCACAAAATTTTGGTTTAGTATTGATTGTAACTTTTTTACAGGACAAATGCTTTATTGAATTCTTGGCATACTGTAGAAAATAAGGTACCGTAGTTTATAACCTAGGGTCTTATGAATCAAAACTAGCTGTTGATAGTATATATGTAGTGTGTATACTAGATTGCTAAGAACATTATTATTAAACATTTTCAATTTATTTTTTGTAATTCAATGATTTTATCTACTAACTTTTTATCTAAGTCAAAATATGATACAAGTTGACCAGTATGATCAGGGGCCCAAGTCTGCTATTTTTATAAATTCAGTCATTCCAACACGATCCCATTGTCACGCTATTCTCATTTTGCTAAAAGTTCGTAATCTGGTAAATTCATAATGGTTGGTAAATTCATAATGGTCGATCATTGGTCGGTCAATTTTCTCGTAATATAATTGTGTTATTATAATGACATTGTCGTATTGCCATCATTATAAATCCCATTAGTAGAAATGTCATTCATTTGTCATTATGTGCGAGATTACCAATATATGCAATTTATTTCAATGTAATGTCAGTGGCCGACCATTGGAAAGTCATAATGACGCCATTATAATAGTAGATTACCATACTTGTCAAAATCAACAATTATGAAATCAATGATCGACCATTCTGATACTATTGTAATAGCAGACTTGAGGCCCAGGGGCCCAAGTCTGCTATTTTTATAAATTCAGTCATTCCAACACGATCCCATGTCATGCCATTGTCATTTTGATAAAAGTTCTTAATTTGGTAAATTCATAATGGTCGATCATTGGTCGGTCAATGTTCTCGTAACATAATTGTGTTATTATAATGGCATTGTCGTATTGCCATTATTATAAAACCCATTAGTAGAAATGTCATTCATTTGTCATTATGTACGAGATTACCAATATATGCAATTTATTTCAATGTAGTGTCAGTGACCGACCATTGGAAAGTCATAATGACGCCATTATAATAGTAGATTACCATACTTGTCAAAATCAACAATTATGAAATCAATGATCGACCATTCTGACACTATTGTAATAGCAGACTTGAGGCCCAGGGGCCCAAGTCTGCTATTTTTATAAATTCAGTCATTCCAACACGATCCCATGTCATGCCATTGTCATTTTGATAAAAGTTCGTAATCTGGTAAATTCATAATGGTCGATCATTGGTCGATCAATGTTCTCGTAATATAATTGTGTTATTATAATGGCATTGTCGTATTGCCATTATTATAAAACCCATTAGTAGAAATGTCATTCATTTGTCATTATGTACGAGATTACCAATATATGCAATTTTTTTCAATTTCGTGTCAGTGGCCGACCATTGGAAAGTCATAATGACGCCATTATAATAGTAGATTACCAAATTTGTCAAAATCAACAATTATGAAATCAATGATCGACTATTCTGACACTATTGTAATAGCAGACTTGAGGCCCTGACCTGACGCCACCAATTAAGGACGAGTCTTTTATTTTACAATTAGTAGATACCGGTTGTCTATGCATGAAGCTGAGGTTGCTGTTATTCTAGTTGCTTCATTAAATATACATTTTAAATTGAATGATTTAAACAATGATAAAAGCTTACATTTATCTGGTGAATTAACTAATAAATCAATATTTAGGTCACCACAAACAAAAACGAATTTATTATCTTTGAAAAGTTTGCTTAATTTTTCTTCCATTATTATTAAAACCCGGCCAAGTGCGAGTCGGACTCGCGCTCGAAGGGTTCCGAACCATTATCTATAAAAACGGCAAAAAAATCACGTTTGTTGTATGGGAGCCCCCCTTAAATATTTGTTTTATTTTAATTTAATTATTTATTTTTAAAGTGAATATATAACTAAATATTATGTGAATATTTCAAGCGTTTACGTGTTGCCATTATCAATATCGAACAAAAATGAGCAAAAACAATCACGTTTGTTGAATGGGAGCCCCCTTAAATATTTATTTTATTCATTTTTTTTTATATTTGTTGTTATAGGGGACACACAACAGAAATACATCATCTGTGAAAAACTGTCGAACTATCACGGCTCATGAGATACAGCCTGGTGACAGATGGACAGACAGACAGACAGACAGACGGCGGAGCCTTAGTAATAGGGTTCCTGTTTTACCCTTTGGGTACGGAACCCTAAAAATGATTACAAGTTTGATGCCGGGGGTCTATAAACACTTAAGAAAGTATGGCCTACAACCTCTGCACATGCTACTTCACATAAGCGGTCAACAGAGCAAGCAGTGATATCCTTCCTTTCCTTATGTTTGAAACAACTATTACATAATATCAAGGTACCACCCCCCGTTGGGGACCTGTTGTACGCACTGGCAACTGAAAAACTATTTACATTAAACAACATCCTATCCGGTCTTAAACCAGGTTTCACAAAAACATAAGATATTCAAATGATATTTTATCTATTAACAATTCCTCGTCTAGGATTTTGCCAGAGAAGCGATTTATATTTTGGTGATATAGGTAGTAAAATATTCTTACTAGGTATGCTTTTCTTTTGTCGAGTCTAAAAGTTTAAAGAATCTATTACAGTATTATTAGAAATACTAGATAATACTGTTTCGTCACTGAACCTAGTCTCAGTTAAATTATCAATAACTGCGTGTATATTGTAAGCTAACAGAGTAGCCAATACATGTTGACTTTTCTTGGGAAGAAACATATAATATGTTCCCGAATTAAAACAAAATCTCTAGCAAAATTGTTAAAACGGTCACTATGACGACATGTCAAAATATGCATTAGGTTGTTTAAACTATGAATGTAATTGTTTTCTTCTACATGCAAATGATCTGAATATGGTAATGCGAATGCTAATCGGAGGTTAGTTAGTAAACTGACCTATAATATCCGCACAAAATCGACCACACCTCTGCAACATTTTACGGAGTAACGTAACTTTACGATGTACACACGGGTACACATCAAGCTATACATTTCCAGAATCAGCTGACCTCTCATTGTACGGAAATTTTAAACAATGCGAGATCAGCTTATACTGAAAATGTATAGCTTGATGTGTAGCCGTGTGTACCTGCCTAATGAAAAAATATTGTAACGAGTAATTAGGTAAGTAGGTAGGGTTGACTGAGTATCTTGTTTACGACGATGTTTTACCCAAAAATCTATTTCCTTCTTTGTAGAATAGGTCATGTTCAACCGAAATCAATAAGTAGTTCCCATTGTAGTGATTTCTTTGATTTAATTAAAAAAAATATTAATTTAATACCGAATTATAATATTCACTGCGGCAACACTGTCAAAGTATAAATTATTAACGTTGTAACAAACTTTTAAATGTATTTTCATTATGGCAACTGAATGTATCATTTTACTTTGGCAACACAGAAATAACGGGATGTTATCGTTATTTTTGAGTGGTGCAAAAGTCATTTTAAATAGTAAAATGTAGGGCAGGACAGTCTTCGTTTAATTGCGAAATAGTGCAGTTATGAGGAATAAAGTGTTAGCAAGAAAAGAGTGTTTTTCTTCAAACATCAGAAGTGACATGAACCACGAGCCATGTCTCAGCAAAAATCGCAAGAAGTTTTATGAATTCTTTACATTACTGCATTGTTTTTGTCCCCGAAAAGATCAGTGAGCTATCATATTATTATGTGTGTGGTTATTATGCAGTGTCATGATCCTGCAGCAATCATTGTATCGACGCACCTGCACCTTTGGTCGAGGCAACTCCTCGATATCGTTGCGTTGGACTAATTATAAATAAAGAGTAAATAGTTGGGCCAGTCCACGTGGTACTCGTGGTCGGGGCAACTCCTCGATAGAGTTATCATTGCATTGGACAACTTGGAAAATAAATAAATAAAAATGAATGAATGTTGGGAATTTATCTACCGAGATTTTACTTTAAACAATCTGCATAGCTTTTCACAATCCTTCGATACGCTTCTGTGCTGAACCGAGCATCAATCAATATTATAAAAGGAGTTCTCTAAAAGCTGTTCACAATTCAAAACAGGAACATTTTGTCAGTTACACTTCGTCGCTGCGTCCTCGAGATTTATATGATTCACGGTAGTACACTCCTCAATGTACTAGGCATCGCACAACTTTTAGATAAAAACTGAAAACTAAAAATATAATTAGATATTAAACGTCTACCGTAGTACTTGCAGTGGTGGGGCGTCCGCCGCACCCGGCCTTCTACGATCGTTCGCTTGTCATTCGCTTCTTTTGTGCTGGCATCGCAACATTAAATGTTGGTGTTAAAAATATTCCATCTTTATCCTATTTGCGTGATTTTCTTGTGACCATGGGACGACATGAAGATGATCCAGGGTCCATCAGAAAAATAAAGCGACTGGAAAAGCGACACGAACGCACATCCAGTGATGAAGGTTAGTCAGATTTATCGTAATACTTACGGTGATATTTTAAATCATTTCTTCATTGTAGAAAAGGAATTCTTTTGCATCGATGCTACTTAGTTTTTTACAAATAATTAGTTAAATTCATTGGACGATGTGTACTGCGACGAGATTGCAGTCGTTCCATTTTTTCCTTTAAGGAATATGTACGAAAATAAGTACCTACCCTCCTATGCATATTCTGCAAGTACTGTGATGATATCCCGGTCAAGTTAAAACAAGTATTGTATAAATAGCTAAGTGTCGTGACGCGATTACGACCATCTCTATTAAGTGACTATTATTTTCAAGTGGTTTGATGCGATCAGATCCTTTTGTTGTCATTGTTTGAAGCCAAATTTGAGCCAATGAAATCGTAGATAGAAATATCGTTCCTGATGTTGAGTCTAGCCACTCAAAACCTTCCTCCTTACCCCCCGACTACGAATCCTCTGAGCGTTACCAATCAGATGGAACTCAGTCCAACTTTTGATCTGTGGTGACAGTTCCACAACACACTATCTCTGATACCGTTACTGGTGGCGCTGGCACCAGCACCGCACCAGACATTGTAAAGATGAGGTGTTCGGCCCAAAAATCAAAGAAGAGATCTCCAAACGTTGGGGAAAAATTATTACGGAAGGTCTAGGTAAAGAACAGAAACAAAAGTTGTTTCATAATATTTTTAACCTGGAGAACTTTCAACTTATTAAGGCACCATAACTTAATCAAGAAATATCCTGTCTCCAGAAACAGGGATAAGCGTCTTGAATGGACACAAAACCACCTATAGCGTATATATAGTATAGCGGGTACCACGAGCCTATTGTCACCCGGAATTGACGGCAATTTAGTCAGAAACAGCACAAATATTGTTAGGTTTTGCCAAAATACCGCTAACCGAAGGAAGTTTCGTTACATTCAGCTTGGATAAAACATTTTTGAATATATTTTATTTTCGGAGAGAGTTTGGGCGAAAAAATCAAACCATCTAAGATGGCTGAAAAGTCTGGATTACAAACAAGGAAGAGCGAGCCTCAACCATCTACATCCCACAGATCGACACGTTCTAATAGTTATCGTCAGGGAAACTCGAGGCGCCCACTGCGTTACCAGAACTACAGAGGCAGATTGAGTGGGCCCAGGACCCAAGCCTCCAATCCGAACACGAGGCAGTTCTGCGAAGACAGCCCCAAAGGCACCACCGAAGCCCGAATATAGGTAATGAAACATGCTGGTCGTTTACGACACTTTGTAACAGCTTGGAAAAGCATAACTAAAGATCCTGTAATCTTACAGTGTATACAACATTATTTTTAGCATATGCGAAATCTGAATATAGTTTGTTCCTAATATTTATCATGGTTAGAAAATACGTTTCGATCGACCCGTTATTCAGTATGCAGAACTAGTTAACAAATCGTAGTCTTTCCTAGAGGCTAATAGTCTTAATATTGAAATTTCAAAGCATTTATTATCAGGTGCGATAGCAAAATGTGAGACATTTAATGGTCAGATTATTTCAAATATTTTATTGATTACCTAAAAACAATGGTAGGTACCCACAGATTTATTCTTAATCTTAAAACAATTATATTGGTCCACAACATTTTAAAATGGAAGATGTTAGACCGGCTTCTGAATTATTATCAAAGTCGTATTATATTGACCATAAGGAGGTGTATTTTTTAATCCCAATCTATAAAAATAGTAAAAAATATCTACGGTATAGGTTTTTCAATCAGACTTATGAATTTCAGTATTTACCCTTTGGTTTATGTTCAGCACCGTTGATTTTTACTAAATTAATGAACCCAGTGATTACATACCTCAGAAAAAGGGGATTATGCTGGTTATCCATTGAGACGATTTGAGTAAACATTTGAAATCTGCTCTCGCGATGTAAAAATAATCACAGATCTGTTAGAAAAGCTCGGATTTGTGATAAACATTAATAAAAGGGATTTAGTTCCCAGCCAACTCATAACTTTTTTTAGGCTTGGAGTTAAACTCAACGGATGACTTAAAAAAAAATTGCCCCTAAAGAAACTATTAGTTCTAGAGATAACATATAGATACTCTAATAAACGTTTTTTAACTATCAGAGACTTGGCAAAGTTCTTAGGATTGCTCACATCATCGTGCCCAGCTGTTAGTTATGGGTGTGTTTATACCAAGCGATTAGAGAGAACTAAATATCTCGCGCTTACATCATCGTGCCCAGCTATTAGATATGGGTGTGTTTATACCAAGCGATTAGAGAGAACTAAATATCTCGCGCTTACATCATCGTGCCCAGCTATTAGTTATGGGTGTGTTTATACCAAGCGATTAGAGAGAACTAAATATCTCGCGCTTACATCATCGTGCCCAGCTGTTAGTTATGGGTGTGTTTATACCAAGCGATTAGAGAGAACTAAATATCTCGCGCTTACATCACCGTGCCCAGCTGTTAGTTATGGGTGTGTTAATACCAAGCGATTAGAAAGAACTAAATATCTCGCGCTCACATCATCGTGCCCAGCTATTAGTTATGGGTGTGTTTATACCAAGCGATTAGAGAGAACTAAATATCTCGCGTTTACATCATCGTGCCCAGCTATTAGTTATGGGTGTGTTTATACCAAGCGATTAGAGAGAACTAAATATCTCGCGCTTACATCATCGTGCCCAGCTGTTAGTTATGGGTGTGTTTATACCAAGCGATTAGAGAGAACTAAATATCTCGCGCTTACATCACCGTGCCCAGCTGTTAGTTATGGGTGTGTTAATACCAAGCGATTAGAAAGAACTAAATATCTCGCGCTCACATCATCGTGCCCAGCTATTAGTTATGGGTGTGTTTATACCAAGCGATTAGAGAGAACTAAATATCTCGCGCTTACATCATCGTGCCCAGCTGTTAGTTATGGGTGTGTTTATACCAAGCGATTAGAGAGAACTAAATATCTCGCGCTTACATCATCGTGCCCAGCTGTTAGTTATGGGTGTGTTAATACCAAGCGATTAGAAAGAACTAAATATCTCGCGCTTACATCATCGTGCCCAGCTATTAGTTATGGGTGTGTTTATACCAAGCGATTAGAGAGAACTAAATATCTCGCTCTTCAGAAATCAAATGGAGATTATGATGTTAATATAATCATTCCTAATAACCTAGAACCTGATTTTTAGTAGTGGAAAACAAACGTTATGAATGCATCTTGTCCAACCCGTCAAA
This sequence comes from Tiliacea citrago, assembly GCA_963921375.1. NCBI lineage: Eukaryota > Metazoa > Arthropoda > Insecta > Lepidoptera > Noctuidae > Tiliacea > Tiliacea citrago. Next base: position 126,273 of record OY992784.1, read on the forward strand.
ACAAACGTTATGAATGCATCTTGTCCAACCCGTCAAAACAAACGTTATGAATGCATCTTGTCCAATCCGTCAAAACAAACGTTATGAATGCATCTTGTCCAATCCGTCAAAACAAACGTTATGAATGCATCTTGTCCAATCCGTCAAAACAAACGTTATGAATGCATCTTGTCCAATCCGTCAAAACAAACGTTATGAATGCATCTTGTCCAATCCGTCAAAACAAACGTTATGAATGCATCTTGTCCAATCCGTCAAAACAAACGTTATGAATGCATCTTGTCCAATCCGTTAAAACAAATACTTACAATTTTTTTTGTTTCTCCGATGCGTCTCTTAACGGATTGGGGTATCACTTGTAACGGAGAAACCAGTGGTGGATTTTGGAGCACTTCTGAGGCCCAAAACCATTTAAACTTTTTAGAATTAAAAGCAGCTTTCATTGGTTTAAAATGTTTTGCCAAGGTCCTTGTAGACAAAGAGATTCTTTTAAGAATGGATAACACTTAATCAACAAATCTAATTTATTAATAATTATTTATAATGGGCGGTGTTCAATATACACACTTTAATGATAAAGCACGCGAGATTTGGCAGTTTTGTGAAGAGCGTCGTCTCTTAATTTTTGCTTCAAACATTAATTCAAAAAACAACACGGAAGCTAACCAAGAATCAAGGCACCTCAAAGTTAGGTTAGGTTAGGTTAGGTTAGGTTAGACACTAACATGACCGATAAGCTCGAGTAAACTCGAGAAAGGCACTTTGACAGTTATTTATCTCGCGACGAGAGACCGATGTAGCAAATTATTAAAAATAAATCATTTTTATGAACATGTACTATGACGGGGATGCTGATAGCATGTCGGGACTCAGTGAGCACGTTGGTGACGCAGTTAGCATGTCGGCATGTTTTCACTAACAACTCGTCACCAACTCGCTAACCTAGTCACCCAGATGCTATCAGCGTCCCCGGACATGCTACTTGCGTCACCTACATGCTTACCGATTCGTCAACATGTTAGCCACATGTTAGCAACATCAGCAACATCGCCTCATTCATTCGATCTTACGCATGGAATTAATTTGTACTATATTGATTTTCATCCACCTCATGTTTAGTTTTTTTGTGTAACAGGCTTATTTGTTTAAAAATAAATGTTTTTCTTTGGCATGCTGAAATTAAAATACAAAACATGAAATGAAAATGAGTGACACATTTTTGGTAGGGGCTAAATCGTGGTGTCGTGTCACCGACGTGCTAACAGAGTCATCAACATGCTAAACGCGTCACTGACTTGTTAACAGCGTCACCGACATGCTGTCAGTGTCCCCGACATGTAAACCAATTCACGACTTGCCAACCGCGTCTTCGACATGCTTAAAGCGTCCCGACATGCTAACTGCATCACCTTCTTGCTCACAGAATTCCGACATGCTATTAGCGACCCCGTCATACCACCTGCGTCACCGACATGCGAAAAGCATCCCGACATGTTTAAAACATGCCGACATGCTAACTGCGTCACCTTCTTGCTCACAGAATCCCGACATGCTATTGGTAACCCATCATACCAGCTGCGTCACCGACATGCAAAAAGCAGGCCGACATGTTTAAAACATGCCGACATGCTAACTGCGTCACCAACGTGCTCACTGAGTCCCGACATGCTATCAGCATCCCCGTCATAGTACCTGTGTCACCGACATGCTAACTGAGTCACAGCAATTCGAACCGCGTCCCGACATACTAACTGCGTCACCAACTCGCTAACCTAGTCACCCAGATGCTATCAGCGTCCCCGACATGCTACTTGCGTCACCTACATGCTTACCGATTCGTCAACATGTTAGCCACGTTACCGTTAACGTGTTGCAGCAGACTGGCGTCCCACAGCGGCCTGTGTACATGTATACGTATTTATTATGTTATTCCAAAGTTTTAATTTTTCACGTCTGTCGCCAGTAAATGCCTTTTTTTTGTATCATAATTTTGTCTACTCTTCTCGTCGTCAAAATCGAGGACGAGTAAATGACAGAAAAATCAGAGATATCTCGTGTTGAAATGTCAAAATTCGAGATAAAATAGGTGCCATGTTAGGGTTTGTCGAGAAAACATCAAGTTTGACAGAACGAGTCGAGTATTTTGTATGGGAGCGCTGTCAGAAAACGAGATAGTTACAGAAATACACAAGAATAACTCGCGCGAGAGTGAGTAATTGTCGCGTGTGTCATGTTAGCCCTGCAGAGATTGATTTATTCGCAACTAGTTTGAATGCGAACTGTCATATATATATGTGTCCTGGAAACGAGACCCACACACTTTCGATATTGATGCATTTACTTTAGATTGCGGCAACTTAAACTTTTACTCTTTCCCAGCTTTTTCGTTGATTCTCAAGTGCTTACGAAAAATAATTGCTGATAAGGCTACAGGAGTGCTCATAGTTCCATATTGGCCTAGTCAGCCACGGTATCCACTGTTTATATTTTACAGATAAGGAAATCTGAATATCATGGACCAAGTAGTGATCTTCTTTTATCTCCATTCAGAACGTAGTCCGCCTTTTGGATGAAGCTTACCCTGGTATCATGCCAGTTATCGGGGAACCATTTTCTTTAAAGTCTTTGACTCCAGAAACTGTACAAATTCACTGCTTCCTTAAGTAATAATACATTGAAACAATATAATATCGCTTACAGAAAATAGTGACAGTTTTGTCAAACCCATAATTATAATAAGGTAGACTGCTACACCGCATTAATACAACCGGTATTGCAATATTTATAGGTAGACAATTAAGTACAAATGATATTGTCAGCAGATTTATGAAAGGGTGTTTTAGACTGAAACCATTTTTTCCGATATCAGTCTACTTGGGACACTAATGTAGTTTTAGATTTTTTGTTAAATTATTTTCCTGATTAAAATCTGTGTTTAAATAAATTATCAGAAAAAACTGGTAACTCAGCTCGCGTTACCGACTGCACAACCTGTGCAGACGTTATTCTTTATTAAACTGTCTAATATAAATATTTGTGATTCAAAAATTATAATAACAACTGATGATTTGTTAAAAACCTCTGCACCTGGCAGACAAACACAAAGTGAAATTTCAAGTGAAGAACTAGTAACTATACCTAACTATAACATAGCTATAAGTTTTTCAAGAGATTGTAAAAGAGGTGGTGCATGTGTACTTACAATAATTGGACATCACTATAAAGTGATAAATATAAAAAAATATTGTATGAAAAATTTGATTGAATGCTGCGCAATTGAATTGACCGAGCATGGTATTATTGTTGTGTGTATATAGGGTCCCTAATTCCAATTTAAATACTTTTTTATGACAAATTGGAAAATATTCTTCATCTAATATGCATTCAACGTAATAAAAAGATTATCGTTTGTGGGGACTTCAACATAAATACATTAAAAAGAAATAAATAGACCCTAGATTTTGAATATATTCTTTTAAGCTATAATTTACAATTGCAATTCTCTCAACCCACTAGAATAAGTAGTGCAACATGTTTGGATAATTTTGCGCACAATATCAAAGGTTGCAAGGGGGAAATTATTGAATTTGGACTGTCAGACTACACCACACAGGTTTTAAGTTGCCCGGTTAAAAAAACGTGTGCGATTAAGTCATGGCGTATTAGACGAAGAAACTATTGCCAAGAATATTTGGATAAATTTAAAAATTGTATTAAAAGTCTCTTTTTCTCAGACATTTACAATACTGTGGATCCTAATGAGGCTTATAGCTGCTTTTTGGATCTATTTCAATGTTTTTACGATCTCTGTTTTCCGTATGAAACTATTACAAAGTCATTAACAAAAAAATCTAAGTGGATTTCAAAGGGAATAAAAAAATGCAGTAAAAAGAAACGTGTGCTTCTGTGGCAATACAGAGCTAAGCCCAACCTCAAAAACAAAAATGCGTTCAAAGAATATTCAAATAGACTTAAAAAGATTATATCTTTAACACAAAAATCTCAAAATGACTATTTTATCAAAACATCACAAAATAAGTCTAAAGCGACATAAACATATAAAGAACCTTTTAGGAAATAACACTTTATTCTTGTTAATTACGGTCCATGTCGCTTTAGACAAATGTCTTATGAAAAATTATAGACCTATTGCTTTGATACCTATATTTGCAAAAATATTTGAAAAAGTCATTTATAAAGCACTTTATACTTACCTAGAGAAATCAAACATACTAGTTAATGAACAGAAAGGATTTCGCAAGAATAGGACCATTAACATGGCTATCCATGATCTCATACGCCCTATCTTATCTTATGTAGATAAAAGGAATGCCGTGTGCGCTATATATATGGACCTTACAAAGGCTTTCGACTATAAAATACTATTCAGTAAATTAGAGAAATATGGTATAAGAGGCAACATTTTTAATCTTACTTACAAAACAGAAAGCAGATTATAGAAATAACAAGAATATGCTCACGCACCGGAAACGAAAAAAGATACAGATCTAGTAGTAGGATAGTTAAATACGGAGTCCCCCAAGGCAGTGTGTTAGGACCTCCACTATTCATAACTTATATAAATTACCTGCCTAGAGAAATAAAGCATCCTATGGTACTATTTGCTGACGACAGCACGGTAGTAGTAAAATGTGACGATCCTAATACATACGAAGCAGAGATAAATTTGACACTAAAGAAAATAATTACTTGGCTAAATAATAATAATCTTGTCATAAACCTAGAAAAGACTAAAATAATACACTTTTATCAAAGGATTCAGAATATAAACCTTGACATTAACTATTTGGGGACTAGAATAGAATCGGCAACTGTGACTAGATTCCTTGGTGTTGTTATAGTATATACAACGTGGAGACGACAATATAACAATAAATTCAACTACGTATATCTAATGACGTTCGCAGTCTGCACACGAAAATTCAATCAAATATATCCAATAGTTTAGTCGCTATAGCTAGTCAAAGATTGGCAAAACCCATAGTCGGCACGCCACTGCTATTTAGTTTATTTGAAAAAATCACTTTTTTAATTTCGATGCTAGAATTTATTTGATCGTTCCAAAATACTCTTATACATTAGTAATGCCAGTGTTTTCATTTATTGTCGTATTGTTGTCTCCACATTGTATAATAACTTGTCCTGGAAACCGCAAACGGACGATATTTGTAAAAGTCTAAATACAATAGCATATGCCCTCTATAAACTGGCTAAAATTGTAAGCCTAGAGTCCCTTTTAATGGCTTACCATGGCTATGTTGCATCCGCACTAAGATATGGCTTAATATATTGGGGCAATTCAGTAAACAAAGAGTACGTTTTCAAAGCCCAAAAAAGATGCATCAGAGCCATGTGTGGTTTACGAAGTACTGATAGCTGTCAACCTCTTTTTAAAAGCCTCAAAATTTTTACTTTGCCTTCTTTGTATATTTATGAAGTAAATATATTTGTTAAAACAAACATCACCCTCTATGAAATAGCCTTTAAAAGTCATTATAGGAAACTACGCGATAAAACTAAGTTAGAGCTCAAAGTACCAAATGCAGGTACGGCTTTAATGAGAAAAAGTTTTTTTTGTATGGCTCAAAGAATATTTAATAAGTTACCTTGCTCAATAAAAAGTCTCAATTTAATCAATTTCAAGCGTAAATTGTGTACTATTTTAATACAGAAATGTTACTATTGTCTCAGTGACTATTTTGATGACAATTCTTTGACTGAATAATATTATTTTGTATAATCGTAACATGACTATTTATGCATGACGACTTTAAATAGTAATTCTATGGACAATGCCAATGTCAATTTAATTATTTTAATATTAAGTTATTGACATTACTTCTCTACTACCATTCTATCATCATCATCATATCATCATTCATCATTTCATCATTTTCATTTTCTATCTACTATTGTCATTATCGCATTTGGTCAAATATTGACATTAATTACCTAACATTAACTACCTATTGCCTCCTGATTCTATTAAATTACATTTATTTTTTATATTTTTTTTTAAATTGACGTCGATTTCACTCCTGAATTATTATAAATTAATTTACGTAATGGCCCAAGCCTAATTAAATTGTATGTTTGTACGCCAAATGGCAAAACATAGAGAAACTTTATATTAAGACTTGTAACATCTTGCACATTGTTGTAACCTATGTTTACAAATAAAGATTATTGATTGATTGATTGAGATACATTTAGGACTGAACCAAATACCGAAAGGTTATTATTAATTAAGTACTAAGAGACCAGTCCGCAACGCCAGCTCTTCTACGAGTAGCCGCGGGATTAAACAGACGCTAGCAGATAGTGGTATAGACACCACAATATTTACGTCAAATAGCACGCACCACGCGCCTACATCAGCGGCTGGTCGTAGAGGTATTTCTATAGATTTAATTAAAAAGACTGCTGGTTGGTCTGGTAATTCTCTAGTATTTACAAAATTTTATAACACACCTCTGCTTACAGAGGATACCGATGATTTTGCTCGCGCTATTTATAAAAATAACGTTTATATATTGTTAAAATTACCTTTTTATTATTTCCCCCGCGGTTTCACCCGCCTAAGTCTCGATCCCGTGGGAATATCGGGATAAAAAGTAGCTTATGTCTTATTCCAGGGTGTCAGCTACCTTCATAAAAAATTATATCAAAACTGGTCCAGCCGTTTGAGCGTGAAGAAGTCACAAACATACACACACACACACACATTAGTGTGATGTGATAATTTAACCGGGTTCAAAATAAAACATTCATTAGATTTTTTTTTTTTTTTTGGTTGGGAAATTATCAAATAACTTCTCCCGCTCTGGGCGGAGTGGGAGGGCGTGTCAGACTTCTACTGACTAAAACCCACCCGTGTTCCTTCCGTTGCCTGTGTGCCAGGGCCACGATATCCCATTCGGACAAACTCGCAACCCCGGCAGGCATTGGTCCTGACGGACCCCGTCAGTTTGTGCTGACATCTCTTTGAGGCGCGCGTGGAACACAACGCGCCGTCAACCCGGGCCTGGTACTTATCGGACGGCGAGCTACCCATCGCTCACCGTCCGCAGGCCCGCGCCTACGGTGGCCGGAAATCGGCTTGCGACTCCCGACGCCCGGGGCGTCTCCTGCGGCGATTAAGGGCGCGAGGGCGCGAACCTTGTCTCACCCTCACGCGTTCCGCCTCCTCCTTCGCTAGCATAACTGCTTCGCAGAAGGAGGTGACGGCCTCCCACGCACTCTCGCTCCGAACCATGGCCTGAACGAGAGATCGCCGCCGCCGATCGCCTCCGTGAGGACACGGCGGTGCTCCGCCCAAGCTGGGCAGACCTCCACCGTATGCGCCACCGTGTCCTCCGGGCGATCCACACAGTGGTGACACCCGGGCGTTTCCTCCCGCTTAATCCTAAACAGGAACCTCCCGAAACATCCATGTCCGGTAAGGACCTGCGTCAGGCGGAAGGTGAGGACGCCGTGGCGCCTCTCCAGCCACTCCACAAAGAGGGGACTTATCGCCACAATTGTGGCGTGCCCGAACATTCATTAGATGCTTTTATTTTCTTCACCACTAGTGTATTGGCTATTTATCTCAAAACTCTAAACATCTACCTAGTGAATTATATAAATCTCGAGGATGCAGCGACGAAGTGTAATTAATGGTTAAACAAACTTACCTGAAGTGAAGTTTGACCGCAATTACACTAGTCGCTGCATCCGAAGAGATTTACAAACCCGCCCAACCCTTCTTTGCAAGAAATCCCGATACTAAATATAGTTTATGATAAATAGCTCTCTTAAATGAATGACAAGCGAACGATCGTAGAAGGCCGGGTGCGGCGGACGCCCCACCACTGCACAGAGTGGCACAGATAAAAACTAAAAACTAAAAATATAATTAGATACGACTACCGTAGTACTACGGTAGTCGTATCTAATTATATTTTTAGTTTTTAGTTTTTATCTAAAAATTGTGCGATGCCGAGTACATTGAGGAGTGTACTACCGTGAATCATATAAATCTCTTCGGATGCAGCGACTAGTGTAATTGCGGTCAAACTTCACTTCAGGTAAGTTTGTTTAACCATTAATTATATCAAAAAACCGGCCAAGTGCGAGTCGGACTCGCGCACGAAGGGTTCCCCGTACCATCACATCATCACACTAATATTATAAAGGCGAAAGTTTGTGAGTGTGTGTCCCCCCTTGAATATATGTTTTATTTTAATTTAATTATTTATTTTAAAAGTGAATCTATAACTAAATAATCTGTCTACCTGTTGCTGTTATCAATATCGAGCAAAAACGAACAAAAAAATTACATTTGTTGTATGGGATCCCCGTTAAATATTTATTTTATTATGTTTTTTAGTATTTGTTGCTATAGCGGCAACAGAAATACATCATCTGTGAAAATTTTAACTGTCTAACTATCACGGTTCATGAGATACAGCCTGGTGACAGACGGACAGACAGACAGACGGTGGAGCCTTAGTAAAATAGGGTTCCCGTTTTACCCTTTGGGTACGGAACTAATAGACCACCGCCATTCTTTCGACAGCTATTTGCTGTCGGGGAGCAAGGCAAATTAGTAATTAAAAATGTGTAATTTTCAATACGACAACCTTTATAATGGTTGTGAATTGCTATGCTGAATAGTATGTCAGTCTGTTCCGTTCACTGAATTTACCGATTTTACGATGTGCGCGATGCTGCGCGCACGGGGTGCACGATGCTGCACGCACGAGGTCCACGATATGCGCAATGCTGCACGCACGAGGTGCACGATGTACGCGATGCTGCGCGCACGAGGTGCACGATTTGCGCGATGCTGCGCACACGGGGTGGCGCGCACAAGGTGCACGATGAGCACGATGTGCGCGATGCTGCGCGCACGAGGTGCACGATTTGCGCGATGCTGCGCACACGGGGTGGCGCGCACAAGGTGCACGATGAGCACGATGTGCGCGATGCTGCGCGCACGGTGTGCACGATGCCGCACGCATGAGGTGCACTATTTGCGCGATGCTGCGCGCACGGGGTGCACGATGCTGCGCGCACGGGGTGCACGATGCTGCGCGCACGGGGTGCACGATGTGCACGATGCCGCACGCACGAGGTGCACGATGTGCGCGATGCTGCACGCACGGGGTGCACGAAGTGCGTGATGCTGCGCGCACGAGGTGCACCATTCGTGCCATGCCGCGCGCTCGAGGTGCACAAGGTGTGCGATGCCACGTGCATGAGGTGCATGAGGTGCATGAGGTGTGCGATGCTGCACGCACGAGGTACACCATGTGCGCGATGCTGCGCGCACGAGGTGCACGATGTGCGCAATGCTGCGCGCACGAGGTGCGCGATGTGCGCGATGCTGCGCTCACGAGGTGCACGATGTGCGCGATGCCGCGCGCACGGGTTGCACGATGTGCGCAATGCTGCGCGCACGAGGTGCACGATGTGCGCGAAGCTACGCGCATGAGGTGCACGATGTGCGCGATGCTGCGCTCACGAGGTGCACGATGTGCGCGATGCTGCGCTCACGAGGTGCACGATGTGCGCGATGCCGCGCGCACGGGTTGCACGATGTGCGCAATGCTGCGCGCACGAGGTGCACGATGTGCGCGATGCTACGCGCACGAGGTGCACGATGTGCGCGATGCTGCGCGTACGAGGTGCACGATTTGCGCGATGCTGCGCGCACGAGGTGCCGTGTGGACAACCAGTGATTCACGCGTATAGTGTAGACCCCTATGCGACGTGCACTTTGGTTTAACCGTGTGGGCGACCGGTGATGTACGGGTATAGTGTAAACCCCTATGCGGCGTGCACTTTGGTTCAGCCATGTAGGTGAGCTGTTCAAAGATGTACGAGTATAGTTTTGAGTTCTATGCGGCTTACACTCTTGTTCAGCCATGTAGTGAGCTTTATGGAGATGTATGCGTATATCTTATAGCAGCCACGTAGGCGGGGTTTTGTTCAGAGTTTAAGATAAAAATGTACGAGTATAGTTTTGATTTCTATGCGGCTTACACTCTGGTTCAGCCATTTAGGTGAGCTTTATGGAGATATATGCGTGTTATTTATAGCGGCCATGTAGGTCAGCTGTTTTTCAGAGTTTAACGAATGCACATGTAATCTTATGCAGCCATGAGGGTGGGCTGTAGTTGAGAGTTTAACGTATGCAGTTATTATGTGATCTTATGCAGCCATGTGGGTGTGATGTTAGAAAGCCATGTAGGTGTGCTTTTAGTAAGCGATGTATGTGTGCTGCTAGTAAGCCATGTAGGTATACTACAATGAAATCCATGTAGGTGTGCTGTTAGTAAGCAATGTAAGTATGCTGTAATGAAAGTCAAGCCGAATAGAATAGAATACTGCTGCTACTGCTAGTAGAAAGCCATGTCGGTGTGCCGTAATGGCCGAAAAAATAACTGCTCTACCCCAGATCGAGATGAAGGGCGTCCTAGAAGAAGGCGTCGCCGGAGATCTGTATCAAGTGATTCTGAAGAGATGCCGGTGAAGTCAAAACGAGTTTTGGAAGGACTGATATACAACAATGCTCAAGTAAGAATGTTCCAATCACTAATTTTGTCGTAGACCCCACGATATTGAGCGATGGCTAAGATAGATGAGTGAATGTGTTAATATTTGATTGGAATTAAAAACAAGCAATTCATTATGCCCTTTAATAGCTTTGTGAGTTGCCCAAAAAGTGGCATGAATATTTGGCAAAGGTCAATTACTCGTGAAAATAAATGGTAGTAATGAAAATTTCTGAAAACTTTTAGAAGAGATGCTTAACCGGAACTCCCTTTACGGATGAAACTTTTAGAGATCATTTTTATGATCAGTTAGCATTGCACACTGTGTGCAATTGATGGCCAATAGGCAGTAGATTGTATAACTTATAGAATCGATGATATTTTTTTTTAGAAACGTTGCGCAGGCAGACAATAAAAACTAACTGGGTGATTTGTTAAATTATTTAGCAACCTAGCACATCAAAAGAAATTCCCTAAATACAGAATCAAAACAGAGCTTTGACTAGTAACCATAATAAGAATTATGATCCATCTTATTGTAACTGCCACGAGCGAGGACACCATTAGAATAATTGTCATAAGCCGATGCGTTAAGTGCGGTATAGTAGGTCATAATTCGGAACTGCAATAGAAAACGAACTACAACTATCCCTCGACATTAAAAGCTAAGACAATCAGTTGATCAAAAGGTATTGAAAGTAAATTCAAAACAGATTATCAATAATGAGGCAGTTAATGTCGATAGAAATCAATCTCGATTTTAAGAATATTTGTATCAATGGAACTATGACCGATGCATGAAAATGTAGAATTCGGTAGCAACTGTACCTTGATTAAATGCTCTAAAGCAAAATAACACTGTCGTGAAGAAAGGTGAACGGCGGCATGCTTGTATGGGAACTTCGTACCGCTAATAAAATTTCGTGTTTTGGGATATTTTTTGTTTTAATTGGTAGTTAATAAGATAGACAAGCCCTTTTTAAATTCTTAGATTTTTAGAAGTTGGGACGGTAAAGTTATTTGCTACATCAATTTCACATCCTATGACTTTGTTTGCGGATGATAGCACGGTGACAATCTCTAATAATAACAGTGACATGATCCAATATAAACTTGACATTCACAATACTCTGACATCAATAATAAAGTGGTTAAATAATAATAATTTAAAAATGAATCTAGATAAAACTAAAATCATACATTTTAGTCAACGTTCGACTGTAGAAAACATGGACATAAATATAACGAATAAAACAATTGAAAGCGTAAATAGTACGAAATTCCTTGGACTAATGATTGATAAAAGGCGTGACTGGAAATCGCATATAGAGAACCTTTGCAAAAAAAATTGTAGTTCTGCATTTGCATTGCACTCTCTAGCTGCAGTTGTGAATGTAGACACCTTGATTGCAGCTTACTATGGCTTAGCTGCGTCTCACCTAAGATACGGCATTATATTCTGGGGAAATTCTACCGACGCGACGTTAACACGGCATTCAAGGATCAAAAGAGATGTATTAGATCTATGTTTGGGTTAAAAACGGTTGATACATGTAAACCATATTTTAGAAAGTACAAAATATTAACACTTCCCTGTATGTATATTCTCGAAACCGCAATGTTTGTTAAAACTAACCCCAAACTGTTCCCACGTCTAGAGGACGCCGTACCGCGTAACAGAAGAGATGCGACTATTCTTCGCATCTATCCAGTAAAAACGGCACTCATGCGCAAGAGTATCGTCTGCATGGCTCCCACTATATTTAATATACTGCCTAAACGATGGAAAGAGTTAAATAGGAATGCATTCAAGCGTCAATTAAAACTGTTCCTTTTGCATAAAGCATATTACAGTGTCTCCGAATTTCTAGCGGAAAAAGTTTTTTAATTTGACATAAATCCTGTAATCTGAACATTTAACTCATAATTTTGACAAAAATCCTGTAATTTTGACATAAATCCTGTAATTTTGACATAAATCCTGTAATTTTGACATAAATCCTGTAATTTTGACATTCATCTTGTAATTTGACATGATCTAGACGTTCACATTGTAATTTAGCAATCAACATTGTAAAATCGACATAAATCTGTTAATTTGGACTTCGGTTGTAATTTTGACATGTATCTTTCAAATCTGACATACATTTTTAAACTTTGACATTGTTCTTGTATTTGTGATTTATTTTTTCAATCTGAATGTTGACATTATGTTATAATAATAATTTCGAATTAACAGGTCTCCAAGTTAAAAAAATTGTATTTGCAATTCTGGGTAACTTTCTTTCTTTTTGTGAAATTTTATAATAATATAACTCATAACGTTCTTTCTTTTTGTGAAATTTTATAATTTTTTAGTTGTCAATAAAAAGAATAATAGTTTTCAATATTATAGAAATATTTGTACGCCGATACTTACGGCTAAACATGACTGGACTTAAACAATTGATTTTAATCTTGCATGCTCTTGTATGTATACCATGTTTAGACAAATAAAGAATATCTTATCTTATCTTATCATACGAGGAGATTAACTCCGTTTTGGTCCAAATAGAAGGCATTTTAAATTCTCGGCCGCTCACAACATTATCGTCAAATCCAGAAGATCTGTTGGCTCTCACTCCAGGTCATTTCCTAATTGGACGACGTCTCACATCTCTTCCTGTGATGGATATCCGGGACTACTCCACTCATCACTTGACGCGCCATCAAAGTATCGAGCAGCTGCCGCAGCATTTCTGGTCGTGATGGAGCAAGGAGTATGTCTCCGAACTTCGGCAACGAGTAAAGTGTCGTACCGGCAACGACAGCCTGAACCTGGACTCCCTCGTTGTCATAAAGGAGGTCAACCAGCCACCGATGAAGTGGAAGTTGGGCCGCGTTGTTGGTCTTCATCCAGGCACAGACGGCATAAGCAGAGTTGCTGACATGACGTGGAGTCGTCATGTCAGCAACTCTGCTTATGCCGAACTGGGACTATCAGACGAGCATTCTCCATGATATGCCCGTTACTGGAAGAGGACTATTGAAAGGCGAGCTACCAAGGCCGGGGCCATGTTTAAGCGTCAGTTCCACCACCGCACCGTTGGCTCAAGTTAACTCGGTGCAATTATTAGACAGTAAGACATTAACTATAAGTATTTTATCAGGGGTTTATCTTTCTGTACTTACAATCCTTTTTGGATGTGAGGTTGTTGAAGGAAAACACAAAATATGTTTAGTGGTTCTCTGCGTGCTACATCCTGAGTTTTAAATCCCGAAATTCCTAAGAAGTTCCTCCAGTTTTTATACAGGTGTGACCGGGATCCACGTTCAATCGTTAGTGATTGACAATTAATCCTCTGGTTCGGAATCTGATTCCTCCGACTAACTAATACCTAACTAATAACTGTAAACACGAATTTGTATTCATGTATTTAGAAAATGATTACTTTCATTAGTTTCAGCCCCGTTGATCTCGTGGTCGCGTGCGCGTATGCTGAGTGTGGGGTCGTGGGATCGATTCCCGGGTTGGGTAGGGTATTTGATTTTTCCATTAAGAATTTCTCGGTACCAGCCTGGAGATTGGAAGTTGGGGGTGTGAGACACCATGTGCCTTGGAAGGCGCTTGGAGCCGTTGGTCCTGCGCTTGATCTCTACCTGATCGTGTTTGGTTGCCGTCCCGTTGAACTGTGGGAGTAGAGGAGCAGAGAGTGCACCTGTGCTTTCGCACACACTTGTGCCCTCACTATAATGTCTGCTGCGTGCTTGGCGGGTCTCCGTTGAGATTGGCCGCCGTTGCCGTGGCCGGGATTTGTGTGCGTGATTATGACGTGCTTCGGAGTTAGCACGCCGTCGGATGGCCGAGTATCGTGATTTCTTTGATTTAATTTTAAGAAATGAACTTAATACCGAATTATAATATTCACTGTGGCAACACTGTCAAAGTACAAATTTATAACGTTGTAACAAACTTTTAAATGTATTATCATTATGGCAACTGAATGTATTATTTTACTTTGGCAACACAGAAATAACGATTATGATGTTATCGTTATTTCTGAGTGGGGGAAAAGTCATTTTAAATAGTAATACGTAGGGAAGGGCAGTCTTCGTTTAGTTGTGAAATAGTGCAGTTGTGCGGAATAAAGTGTTAGCAAGAAAAGAGTATTTTTCTTAAAACCATCTACTATTTAATTTTAAGTTTAATTCTTCTTATACCATTCTCTATATATTGCTAATTTATGATACTCTGGTGATGCTGTGTCGTATATAGCAGGCCGCTTTTCGACTTCTTCGATTAAAATTTCGATATCGATATCCATCGGTGAGCATTGACGCAACGTCCTTCCTTAGCAAGAGTACTCGGCCGATTGTCGGTGAGCCCGTGTGCGTTAGCTAGTACATTTCCAAACGTTCCATTTTACAGCGACAATCGCTTCGCCCGGGATGTAGCGATTTTGTTTACAGTATTGAACTCCGTATGTTCTATATTCGGCGACAAAATATTCGCTCAGTGATTGTCGCTCGGGGGCGGGCACCCTTAGCATGCTCGCCCACGAGAAAAATCGCCCGAAGAGATCGCTGACAAAAACGCTCGTGGACGAGCACGCTAAAATCGGTCTTCACTTTGTCGGCAGCGCGCGTCGGCACGTTCGTGCGGTTCGAGACTTCGAGTAATACCTACGTTATTATACTATTGTTTCTCGCGCTTTCGAGTTGATGTATATTTTTTTAATTATTCGAAAACAAAAGCTTTTTTATTTTGTAAGTTTCAACTCTATGAATCGATAGTACTACTGAGGGAAAATTGATCTGCCGCGGGAAAACAACCATTCAAATTTCAGCGTGTATACATCACAAAACGTATAACTTAATTTAATGGACTGACGTGCAACTAGCGGACAGTGTCAGGAAAACAAAAATGACCTGCACTATAGGATTCAGCTAACTACAATTTTTACTTTTTATAGATTAATACTACATAGAATACAGGTCAAAAGGCCAGTAAGTGTCATAATTTGTTATGCTATAGGTATGGGGTTTCCAATGAACCCTTTCTTAGTAAGTATATGGGTTCAACCCTAGGGTGCCCAAAGAATATCTCCTACTCTTAAATTGGTTCTTTCCCATTAGTTAAATTGACTCGCTAAGTGTGAAAAAGCAGTGAGAATTCGTTGACGAAATTCTATTTGCACAGATCTACTATGGACGGCTCCGGAGCTTCTGCGTGAGTGTAGCGGCGATGTCCGCGGCACGCAGCCTGGCGACGTGTTCTCGTTCGCTATCATCATGCAGGAGGTGATCGTGCGCGGCGAGCCCTACTGTATGCTTGCGCTCACGCCGGAGGGTAAGCGAAGAGAGGAGCGCGGGCGCCGGGCGGGCGCGGGGACTCACGCTCGTCCGCTTGTTTCAGAAATCGTGGAGAAGGTGTCCCGGCCGCCGCCGCTGATCCGGCCGTCCGTGTCCATGGGCGCGGCGCCACCGGACGCCGTGAGCGTCATGCGCCAGTGTTGGAGCGAGGCGCCCGACCTACGCCCCGACTTCCACCGCCTGCATGACATCTTCCGACACCTGCACCGCGGCAGGTAACGTGTATTGCGTCACGTTCTTACCGAAACGTTTACGTGCACACCATGTTGATACCTATTTATTTTGTTTTGCAGAAAGGTCAACATAGTTGATTCAATGTTTGAAATGTTGGAGAAATATAGTAACAATCTAGAAGAGCTGATAAAAGAACGGACAGAGCAGCTCGATATGGAGAAGAAAAAAACTGAACAACTTCTGAACAGAATGCTACCCAGGTATGTCTCCATCATCATTCAGCCAAAACACCCCCACAAAATGAAATTAAATAAAAATAAAAAAGCCTAATTTATCGCAATATTCCAGTACTGTCACTATCCAAAATTTTGCCAAATCGACTTTATAAAGCCATCTGCTGGTAGACCTGGGGCCGTATTATGATGTATATGCTATTATCGGACGGTGCTAGCGGTCATGTATAGATCCATCTCTCTCTTGCACTGGAATCATGATGACATTAAAACGTCATAATACGGCACCTGGAACTATGCGTAATCGCGATTAAACTGGTCTTAAAGTAACAGAAATAACCGCTAGATGGCAGTGGTCCACTTCGTCACTACACAAATTAACAAGATATTCCCCGGTTCTTGGCGGGAAAGTAAAGCGTCATGTGTAGCAGTTAAGTTTTATTTTCTATTTGTGTTTAGCCAAATATGAATGTGTAATAATGGTGGATTATTAACCACTAGCTTTTGCCCGCGGCTTCGCCCACGTGAATGTCGGAAAAAATGTCACGAGAACGTACTACCGGAATTAAAAGTACGCTATGTGTTAATGCAGATTATAAACTATGTTACCAAATTTCATCTAAAATCCGTTCAGCCATTTTTGCGCCAAGGCGAAACATAAAATCATCCCCTTTAAAATTGACTACCCCTTAACACCCCGTTAGGTGTAGATTTTTTGACAGCCCTGATACACCTTTTCCTTTATTTCCGATCCTAAATATAAATACCAAGTTTCAAGTTAAAAAATGTGGAGTTAGACAGGGGGGGTTAAGCTCGCCTCTGCTGTTTAACCTCTATATGAACCAGCTTATCGAGCGACTGAGCGGTACACATGTCGGCTGCAACATTGACGGAACGTGTGTCAACAATTTAAGCTATGCAGACGATATGGTGCTACTCAGTCCATCGATAGGTGGGTTGAGAAAGTTGTTATCGACCTGCGAGGCCTACGCGGAGGAGCATGGCTTAATATACAACTCGAAGAAAAGTGAGCTTCTTGTATTAAAAGCACCTAAGCAGCAGTCGCGCAGTGTTCCGTCCATAAGTCTCAACGGCGGCGGCGTAGCACTAAAGATTGTAAATAGTTTTAGGTACCTTGGTCACATTGTCACGAGCGACCTAAGAGGTGACATAGATATAGAGAGGGAGTGCAGGGCGTTGTCTGTGAGGAGCAATATGCTTGCCCGCAGGTTCGCTCGTTGTACTACAGACGTCAAAGTTACCCTTTTTAAGGCGTTCTGTCAATCTTTTTACACGAGTGGCCTGTGGGTGTCATACACGCGCCGAGCCTACAACGTCCTGCGTGTGCAGTATAATAATGCTTTTAGGATGCTGTTGGGACTGCCATGGCGTTGTAGCGCTTCTGGAATGTTCGCGGAGGCTCGCACAGATGGTTTCCATGCCATCATGCGAAAGAAAGCGGCCTCCTTGCTAAAGCGCCTGCATGGTAGTGACAACAGCATTCTGAAAACGATCGCTGCCAGAACGGACTGTCCCTTGCAGGGACACTGGGTGGGGACAGTCATAGGTTTGATATATATTTAATTTTTAAAACTAACAATACTAACCTATATACCTAAGCACTATTGTTACTAACACCAAAATACTAACAAAATTATGGACCTTAGTCTGAAATAAAGTTTTATTTAATTTAATTGAACCGCGCGATATATCTTTCCATACAATTATTTTTCCCCAAAAAATTCAACACCCATTCAATAAAAGTTTGTTGTCGAAAATGTATGTTTATGGTTGTTTTATTTATTAAGAAAATTTACGGGTCAATTTTCAAGTTTATTGATCAAAGGAAACATAATTATGATATAAACTGTGTCCCTCTTTTCACCCCAAAAGGAGTTTATTTTTGAAAAATATTCAATCATGTGTTATTCAATTACTTTGGAGTTTATTAAGACGCACAGTAAAATCCTTCCCTAAAACTTAAAAACCCCTTTTTGCCCCCTAAGGGTTACATTTGAATAAACCTAAAAACATGTAAGGCTTACATTTTGTGAGCATTAGGTATATATAAAATACCGAGTTTCGAGTAAATCGGACCGCGCGTTAAAATTGTTCCATACAATCTTTAAGCACCCCAATCCCCCTTTAAAAAAAAACAAAAACTACTAACTTTATAATTTACTTAGGTTAGTATTCGTGCCAAGTTTCAGATTTATTAACTCAAGGAATAAGATTTTTCATACGAACGAAATCCCCCCTTTTCACCCCTTTAAAGATCAAATTCTCAAAAACTCCTTCTTAGCAGATGCCTACGTCATAATTTAGAGTTAATCAAGCCACGCGGTAAAATCCTCCCTTGTCAAATTGACTACCCCTTTTCACCCCGTCAGGAGTCAATTTTCAAAAAACTCTGATACATGTTATTCTTAATTTGTGTTGCTAAGTATTAATACCAATTTTCAAGCTAATCAAGCCACGCAGTAAAATCCTCCCTTGCAAAATTGACAACCCCTTTTCATCCCGTTAGGGAAATGTTTAAAAAAAAGCTGATACATTTTGTTCTTTATTTTTGGTTTTAAGTATAAATACTGAGTTTTGAGTTAATCGGACCGCGCGTTAAAACTCTTCTATACAAACTTTGACATCCCCCAATTTTTTCTTTAGGGGGTAGTTAAAAAAAACAAAAATGACAACTTTATAATTTACTTCGGTAAGTATTCGTGCCAAGTTTCAGGTTTATTAACTCAAGGAATAAGATTTTTCATACAAACAAAAGTCGCCCTTTCACCCCCTTAAAGGTTGAATTTTCAAAAACCTCTTCTTAGCGGATGCCTACGTCATAATAAGTATCTATGTGCCAAATTTCAACCCAATCCATTCAGTGGTTTGAGCTGTGTGTTACCAGTCAGTCATTTCCTGTTTGACTACCCCTTTTCACCCCATCAGGGGTTGATTTTTGAAAAACCCTGATGCACGTTTTTCAATATTTTTGGTTTTAAGTATAAATACTGAGTTTCGAGTTAATTGGACTGTGCGTTAAAATTCTTCTATACAAACTTTGAAATCGCCCAATCTCCTTTGAAAAAACTGCAAATGGAAAATTTTATGATTTACTTAAATGTAAGTATTCGTGCCAAGTTTCCAATTTATCAACTTTATTATTATTACTAAAATACAAAATTTTGCGAATGAACAACTTCAATACAAAACTTTATACCCCTTTTCACGCCCTTGTGGGTTGAAATTAAAAAAAAAACAATGATTTAAGTTGTGTTTAAGCCAACCATAAGCCGAAAGATTAGTGATTTTAACTTAAAAAAAACCGGCCAAGTGCGAGGCGGACCCGCGCACGAAGGGTTCCGTACCATTATCTAAAAAACGGCAAAAAATCACGTTTGTTGTATGGGAGCCCCCCTTAAATATTTCAATCAGTCAATCAACTCAGCCTATCGCAGTCCACTGCTGGACATAGGCCTCTCCCAGGCTGCGCCACAACACCCTGTCCTCCGCCTTCCGCATCCAGGAAAAAATATATATATATATTTCGGAGCGAGGGTCGCCGGATTGAAGAATTGGTGAAGAAGACATGGTCTTCAAGGTTTCTATTTGCCATTGTTTGAAATAAAATCAAAATTACCGTAAAATGAATTTAATTGAAAACAACAAATGATTATAAATAATAAAGACTATTTAAAACTATTCTGATATGAATCAGGCGTGATCCGTGTCACAATTAGGTTGTGGACGGGGCGCTCGCTAGACTCAGAATGGCGCTTTGCTTCAGTGCGCCACGTTATAAAGGCTTGTCCCTTCCACAACTCGCCTGATCCACTGAATGGGGCGATGATGTCACTGAACGTTGCGTTCCGTTTTACGTTGTAATTTGCTCACGCCGACACGGCCATTCTGCAAAAAGGTCGTCACTGACCTTATCCTGTAACAAGAGAATAATCCCGCAGTATCCCAACGTCAAACAATGGTCACATGACCAGGTCGTTTACTGGATAAACCCTCGCCTATGATTTGTTACGCACATGCCTGGAGTCCGTCTATCAGACTTCCAAGCAATAACATTAATGAATTTGATTCAACAAATCACTTTACACCATGGTTTGGAACTGGAGGACACATCTCACCAAACGTAAGCGTAACATTAACCAATTCGTAAGGCACACCTCAACGAATTATGCGTAACAAATAATTGGGCGGCACACACATGCTTGTAGTAAGGAGGACACCCTGTCCGTCTACTCCCAAGCGATAACATTAATGGATTTGATTCAACAAATCACTTTACACTATGGTTTGGAACTGGAGGATACACCTCACCAAACGTAAGCGTAACATTAACCAATTCGGAGGTCACACCTCTTCATTATGTGTAAAATTACAGAATTTGGTGGTATACACATGCTTGTAGTAAGGAGAGCACTCTGTCCATCTAGCAGACTCACAAGCGATAACATCAATGAATTTGATTTAACAAATCACTTTACACTATGGTTTGGAACTGGAGGACACGCCTCACCAAACGTAAGCGTAACATTGACCAATTTGAAAGCCACACTGCGACAAATTATGTGTAACACCAAAATAGTACGGAAACTACTGTCCTTATAAAATGATGCTACTCTTATGGGGGCTCTTGTCCTCAACAAACGAAAAGTAATTATTAAGCAAACAAAAATAAACTTACTTACATTATCATAGTGTCATATTTGCCCATCTCTTCGTTTTTCTTTTTTTTTTTTTTTTGAACTACATCCCGTTGGTAAGGGGGGCTCATTTGCAGGCGTTATAGGCTCATCTTCCGCCGACACGGCATCCTCGTCGACGCATTCTCCAGGCTTTGGTGCTAAGCGTAGCTGGTCATGAGCCACTTTCTTGGGTCTACCTTTATTTCATCTTCATTTTTTAAATCCGTGTCCAGGTCTTTGAAAGTGTTCTTAGATATCAATCGTAAGCGGAGATTCTCATTATCAACGCAGCCAATAATAGCTTCCACAGCGTCAGTATCCTTATTGCCATTTATTACACGTTTCCAAATGTGCCAGGCGTTGGTTATTGATTCTGCTGGATTTGATGCATCAAATCTGAAATTGCGTAACTTAAGTATGTCATTGGAGTATCGTGTTTCAGGTTCGAACGTTTGTATCAGCGCTTCTCGCATCTTGCTCCAAACAGGAGACTTTATTAACCAAGCATCACCAATCGCCTTGGCTCAACCTTGCAACAGGTTAGCTATCTTGTTGCAAATTTCGAAATCAGCCAACCCCCCGTGTGATTTGGCCTGATCAACGTGCTCACATCAGTCTCGAATCGGAATATCACCATCTGGGTTGTAGGGTGCGATATAGATATCGCTTAACCTTGGTTGCTGTGTCGGAGCCACAGTTTTATTTATTATTCCCGCAAGAAGCTCGTGATTTGCCTGCATACTAGCTTGCTGTTGTAGTGACAGGTTTTCCAGAATACTAGCCAAGGTTGACAGCATCTGGTTTGAGCTAGAGGCTTCTGTTCCTCCATCGTTAAGGGCGGATGGAACCGAAGATATACCTCGGCCCATCCCACTTCTGATTTCGGAGCGAGGGTCGCCGGATTGAAGAATTGGTGAAGAAGACATGGTCTTCAAGGTTTCTATTTGCCATTGTTTGAAATAAAATCAAAATTACCGTAAAATGAATTTAATTGAAAACAACAAATGATTATAAATAATAAAGACTATTTAAAACTATTCTGATATGAATCAGGCGTGATCCGTGTCACAATTAGGTTGTGGACGGGGCGCTCGCTAGACTCAGAATGGCGCTTTGCTTCAGTGCGCCACGTTATAAAGGCTTGTCCCTTCCACAACTCGCCTGATCCACTGAATGGGGCGATGATGTCACTGAACGTTGCGTTCCGTTTTACGTTGTAATTTGCTCACGCCGACATATATATAATTATAAATATTATATATAATAATAATATATAATATATGTCGCAGAATCACTATTGATTATTGTTAATTTAGAACAACGCCATCTATTATCGTTAGTCGGAAACGTCAAGCAGTGTGCTTGGGTGGGGTTGATACAGGCGTGGGAGGTTTGACAGCTGTCAGTTGTCGTAGTACATTGGACATTTAAGTTGTAATCAGTGTTGAGACTATTATTTCGTACCTACACTATGTCGAACTTGGACTCTGATGACGAGGTACCCCAAATGGGTAAAATACCTTCGTTATCAGAAGTGGGATGCAACTCAAACGCCCCACCTGGTATAAGTGACAGTGCTAGTCAAGAAAAGTGTAAACACAATGCGCGCGCGATTGAAAGTGACACAGAATCTGAAAAATGGCGTTTTCTGTTAGAGCAGCAAAACAAAACCTTTATGGCTATCGTGCAAGCCATGAAAACGCCTTCTGCGATTATGGATGTTCGCCTACCAGATTTTGACCCTGAAAAACGGAATGTTGACCCGCGTGCTTGGCTGGCAACAGCAGACATGTGTGTTATCGATCCCAATAGTCAAGGTGCATCGTTGATGATTGCTTTGAGCCGCGCGCTCAAGGGAGAAGCTTCGTCATGGCTGTCTTCCATATCTTACCCAGGGATGACATGGAGCGATTTTAAGGAGCTGTTTGCCTGATTTTAAGGAGCTGTTAACCTAAAGAAAATGAGTGTTTGGCCGCATATGCAGCTACCCTCATGACAAGCATTATGTCAAAATGGAACGGCCTCACAACAGAGCAGATTGCTATCGCAACGGTGCTAGCTCATATCGCGAAGAACGATACGCGAGTCCAGCGATTGTCTTTACTACGGATATCAAAACCCGCAACGAGCTACAACGGGAACTGAAGGCTGTTTCGTTTCTGAAAAGGAGCGCCCCGTCTGGTGGTGACGAACCTGAAGGTCCAGACGCGAAGAGGAACCGCCCCAATTGGCCTTACCCTGGACACAAATGTTACAACTGTGGGAAACCAGGACACAGATCGATGCAATGTCGTCTGAACAAAGACTCGAAGGCATATGCAGAGCAGTCGAGATCGATGGCGTCTAGCAGTGGTAAGAGCAACCAGGCAGCGGGGAAAGCCGACTGGATCACTTGCTTCAATTGTCGTGAGCAAGGACACTACGCTTCCAACTGCCCTATGAGGAGCAACAAGGAGGCCAGCAGCAGCACGCTGGTTGTTCCTGTCAAGGAAAAACGAGTTAATGTGTGCCTTGTGGACGCACCTGCTGGATCTTTACGGCATTCTGGTGAGCAATTTGATTTTTACTATGACTCTGGTGCTGAATGTTCGCTTGTTAAAGAATCTGTATCCTGTAAATTTTGAGGCACACGTCTTCATGAAAATGTGACATTAACTGGTATTGGACAGACTTCTGTGAGGTCAACTGTACAAATTTTGACCACTATTGAGATCGATGGGATTGTTTTTGAAATTCTTTTTCACGTTTTACCCGACCATTATTTGCGACATGAAATCATGATTGGACGCGAAGTATTATCAATTGGTTTAGTAGTTCATATGTCGTCAGATAAGATACGATTTGAAAAAATATGGACAGTACGAGTACAGACATGTGTCGTGATTGATGACAATAATTTTAACAAAATAGACAATGACATCCCCCCTGAAAGAAAAACCGAACTGCTAGATATTTTGCTGTCCTCTAAACTTAATTTTATTTCCGGGGTACCGACATCCTCTGCAGACACTGAACCCATGCATATTCGCCTTATAGACCCTCACAAGACCGTCAATCGACGCCCTTATAGGTTGAGCCCAGAAGAGCGACAGGTTGTACGAGGTAGAATTGATGAATTGCTTAAGGCCAATATAATTCGCTGTAGTTCATCGCCGTTTGCGAGTCCTATTCTTCGCGTTAAAAAGAAGGATGGTACAGATAGGATGTGTGTGGACTACCGCGAACTAAATGATAATACAGTACCTGACCGTTTTCCGCTACCGCTTATTTCTGACCAAATAGCTAGGTTGTATGGAGGCCATTTCTTTACAATTTTAGATTTGGCGTCAGGATTTCACCAAATTCGAATTTCTACTGAATCTATAGAGCGGACAGCTTTTGTGACGCCCGACGGGCAGTTTGAATATTTGACCATGCCATTCGGTCTTCGAAATGCCCCTTCAGTATTCCAGCGAGCTCTCATTCACGCGCTTGGGGATTTGGTGAATACTTACGTCGTAGTCTATATGGATGACGTGCTCGTCGTTGCAGAAAACGTCGACGAGGCACTTTGTAGCATCAAAAACGACTCAAGGCGTCCGCGCGCAAAAACTAAGAAGCATCAAAAACGCCTCAAGTCGTCCGCGCGCGCACGCTATTAACAGCTGAATTTCTACTAACAGTAAGCCTAATCTTGCGTGTGGTAACTTTAATCGTCGGACCCTTTAACTATTCTAAAAAAATAAACATTTCCATAGACGAAATACGGCGTGGCAACTTAAAAAAATAATATTTTAGTTTCGCGTGTGGCCGACCGCCATGTTTGTTTACAAATGGATTGCAGTGATTTTATTGTGTTAGTGCCCTAAATGGATTAGAAATCGGGGTAAGTGGACTTATTTTCATTTATATGTTATTATTACATCGTTTTAGATAATAATTGCCCGAAATCACGTCGTAAAACTTAAATTTTTGAACAAAGAAATGTTTCTTGAAAATTCGTTCCGCCGACTAATTTTTTTACGAAATATGGCTCATTTTGTGTTTTATCGCCTGGAAATAGATGAATAATCATAAAATAATACTTACTACATCGTTTTAGATAATAATATCATAAATACATATGAAATATTTCGAAAAATAATACATCTAAAGGCGGCCCCATGCACTGTGATGTTTGAGATTTATTATTACGCAAATTTTACATAGAACTCTCTAAAAAAACGCTGTTGTTAAATTACTTATCTATTCATAATGCAAGGTGCAAACTTTCGTGTAAATTCAAGCAGCCCTTTAACCAGAAATAGAAATAAGGTAATCCCAATACAATGGCAGCTGTTATCTGAAATCATATTTTGTTTAGAAAAACAATACACTTCCCAGATCCATTCTTGCAATTGTGTATTATGGCCTGTCTAATTAGCTTCTCAGAAAAATTTACTCTTAAGGCTTGACGTCTATTGTTATTTTTTTTTAAATATGTTTATAATTGCCGGCGGCCCCTGTCATAACAATGACAGGCCATAAAAAAAGGTCGGTGCCTGGGTAACAAATTGTCAAAATGCGCGGGCGCCTCAAAGGTTAAGCGACTCCAGGTAGTACTTAGGGTCCTTTCTGAGAAAGGGTTTTCTCTTAATTATAAAAAGTGTGCCTTCCTAAAACAGAAAGTAGAGTACCTCGGGTTTGAAGTCAATCAAGGGCAGATAAGGCCGAATCCTCGCAAGGTTAGTTGTTTGACTTCGTTGCCACCACCCCAGACGGTGGCGCAATTGCGCCAATTTATTGGCTTAGCGTCATATTTCCGTCAGTTCGTAGCAAAATTTTCGCAGATTATGGCCCCGCTATATGCCGTGACCTCCGGCAATGGTCGCATCAAATGGAAATCTGAGTATGAGACCATAAGACAGCAGGTAATTTCTATTCTAACTAGTGAGCCAGTATTATCGATTTATGATCCAGCTCTAAGAACGGAGTTGCATACGGATGCGAGCGTTGTTGGATACGGAGCAGTTCTTATTCAGCTAAAAGAAGGTAAATCTCATGCTATTGCTTATTTCAGCAAACGCACAACTGCCGCAGAGTCCAAATATCACTCGTACGAGTTAGAAACTCTCGCTGTTGTCAACGCGGTAAAACATTTCCGTCATTACCTGCATGGTCGCAAATTTGACGTGGTGACTGATTGCAGTTCATTGCAGTCCACCCGTAAGAAAACAGACTTAACGCCACGTGTTCACAGATGGTGGGCATTCTTGCAAGCCTTCGACTTTAACATTGTTCATCGTAGCGGTAAGCGAATGTCTCATGCAGATTTCTTTTCAAGAAATCCGTTGCCAGACGACGGAGAGAGCGCTTCTTTTAAGAAGGTAAGCTACAAACAAATTAATTTAGCCGAACTCAATGACAACTGGCTAATTGCGGAACAGCAGAAGGATGGGGAGCTTTCGAAACTCGTGTCCGACTTGCAGGATGGAAAGCTTCCTCTTGATGTAGCTAAGACCTATGAGCTTCGGTCAAGGGTTTTGCATCGGAAAATTCAGCGACGTGGTAAGACTTTATGCTTGCCAATAATTCCTAGAACGTTCCGGTGGTCCGTTGTGAACAATGTACATGAAGGTTTGCTGCATTTGGGATGGGAGAAGACCTTAGAAAAGGTTTACGAACTTTATTGGTTCGACAAAATGACGAGGTTTGTACGAAAGTTCGTAGACAGCTGCGCCACGTGCAAAATTTCCAAGTCACACTCTGGCAAGGTACAGGCAGAAATGCATCCCATTCCTAAGGTAGCTATACCCTGGCACACCATACATATCGACGCTACGGGAAAATTAAGCGGCAAGAATGACCGGAAGGAATATGTGTTTGTGCTCATAGATGCCTTCACTAAGTACGTATTACTTCATCATACGCTTAACATTGATACAGCTAGTACGAGTAGTATCAAGGGTTTAAAATCTAGTGTTTCACTATTCGGTGCGCCCAACCGCGTAATCGCCGACCAAGGTAGGTGCTTCGCTAGTAAAGATTTCAAGGACTATTGCGAGTCTGTTAACATTAAGCTCCATCTGATAGCGACAGGTAGTTCAAGGGCCAATGGCCAGGTAGAACGCGTCATGAGCACATTGAAAAACATGCTCACTGCCATAGAAACAAGTAGTCGTTCGTGGCAGGATGCTCTGCCCGATGTGCAGTTAGCTCTCAACTGCACGATGAATCGAGTCACGCAAGCTAGGCCATTGGAACTTCTCATTGGGAAGGTTGCGAGGCCTTTAGATGTCCTATCAATGGTTGATGACGAACCCGAAATCGACATTGATCAAGTCAGGTTACAGGCTGTGGAGAATATGGAGAAAGGCTCAGCTTACGATAAGGTACGTTTTGACTCTACCAAAGCTAAAGTAAACCCATTTATTATTGGAGACTTTGTATTGCTGCAAAACGAAGAACGAAATCAAACAAAGCTCGATCCTAAATACAAAGGGCCTTTCAAAGTTATAGAGGTACTAGAAGGAGACCGGTACGTACTTAAAGCTCTCAATTCGAATCGAACATGCAAGTATGCACACGACCGTCTTCGAAAAATGCCTGACAGCGACAACTTTGACGACAATGACCCTGACCGTAGCCAGACTGACGAGACGAGACTGACTGATGATGGTGTCACGCCTTAAGCGAGGGAATAAAAGATGCAAATGTAGTATGCAAGTGACTCAGATTGCATGCATCCCGATGCTGTTCGTGACTTATATCCAGCATGGCGATGTAAGTAATCGCCAAAGGTGCTTAATAAAGGCAATGTATTGTCTTGAGGTTGGGTACCGGATGGAGGTCCTAAAGTTGCCGGATAGAGGCAATGTGATGTGTTGTGTGTGGAAGTCGGGTACCGGATGGAGGTCCCGCTGGTTTGCTGGATGGAGGCAATGTGTTGTATGTGACGAAGCTGGGTTCCGAACAGAGCATTGCATAATAGATTTGCCTCATAAATTGTTTCGAAAATTGATGATTCTTGAAGAGTGGTGATTTCAATGTTGCGATTTCATTATAAGATTTGATGAGAATGTGAATCAGAATAAAATTGTGTTGATTGTATTGTGCGACTTTATTTTTCAATGCCTTGGTCAGGAAGGCCGAGCAAAGGACGTATTACTTGCCATGAATTCTTGTTTCAGATGCCTCACACGAGGACGTGTGAATTGTCAAGATGGCCGTGTCGCAGAATCACTATTGATTATTGTTAATTTAGAACAACGCCATCTATTATCGTTTGTCGGAAACGTCAAGCAGTGTGCTTGGGTGGGGTTGATACAGGCGTGGGAGGTTTGACAGCTGTCAGTTGTCGTTGTACATTGGGAATTTAAGTTGTGACTGGACTTTTGGATCAGACACGAGCGAGTGAGGTCGTTCTGCAAGCCTGTATCGAACTTACCGCGTTTCCGTACTTTAATCCATTTCGATCAGCCTGATTATTTGAGGTTTTGTTATTTTGTGATCGCGAGTGATTAAATAGACGGTTGTAATCAGTGTTGAGACTATTATTTCGTACCTACACCATGTCGAACTTAGACTCTGATGACGAGGTACCCCAAATGGGTAAAATACCTTCGTTATATATATATATATTATTTAATATTATATTATATTTTATTGTATTTTATTATTATTATTATATATTATAATTAATTTAATATTTGCTTTATTTAAATGGCGTGCAAATAAATTCACAATCAGCGATGTCAATTAATTTAACTTACAAATCACAGGTTCTATTGACTTGTCTTCTAAATAGTCCTTAATGGTATAATATCTTTTAAATACACGGACTGGTTCTGCATCTCAAGGGATGTTAGACAGGGTTGTGTAGCGTCACCGTGGCTGTTCAACTTGTACATGGATAGTTGTTTGATAGATTTGAAAGAGAGTGAATGCGGATTGAGAATGAATGAGTTGCCTGTCAAATGCCTTCTCTACGCAGATGATCAAGTTCTACTTGCTTCGTCTGCAGAATAGTTGCAAGACATGGTGACTGTGATGGATGAAGCATATAAGAGGAAAGGGATGAATATAAATGTGAATAAGACGAAGGTTTGAAAGAGAAGAGGATGTATCGGTGTGTGATGTGAAAATAAATGATAAGAGTGCGCAGCAAGTAAGCGAGTTTATATATTTGGGGAGTCAGTTTACAAGGGATGGAAAGATTGATGAAGATGTGGAAAGGAGAGCAAATGCGGGAAATAAAGTGAATGGTGATATATATGCGATTGTAACCAATCAGTCGATGCCCAAAAAGGCTCGACTGGCTGTTCACAATGGTGTGCTGGTGCCTACGCTTATGTATGGAAGTGAATGTTGGGTGTGGCAAAAGAAGCATGAAAGTAGAATAAATGCAGTGGAAATTCGTTCCTTGCGAAGCATGTCTGGCGTGACTATGAATGATAGGCTGAAAAATGAGGTGATAAGGCAACGGTGCAGTTTAAAAGAAGATGTAGTAACAAAAATTGAAAAAGGTATGCTTAGATGGTTTGGTCATGTTGAGAGGATGAGTGGAACGCGACTAACAAAAGGTATTTACGAGTATAAAGCAGAGGTGACTGAAAACGCCGGGAGGGGACGCCCTAGGAGGACATATAGTGACCAAATTGGTGATGTTCTTCAGAAAGGTCAGGTGCGTAGTACTCGCAATCGGCGTGCGTGTATGACCAGATGTATGAACGTAGGCGAAGCAAAAGGAGTATGTAAGGAGCGTAGCAGGTGGCATTCTATAGTTTCTGCCTACCCCCATGGGAAGAAGGCGTGAGTTTATGTATGTATGTAAGTATGTATCTTTTAAATAGTAATAGTTTGAAAAGTATTTTTTTAAAGTGAATATATAACTAAATATTCTGTGAATATTTTAAGCGTCTACCTGTTGCCGTTATCAATATCGAGCAAAACGAGCAAAAAAATCACGCTTGTTGTATGGGAGCCCCCTTAATTATTTATTTTATTCTGTTTTTTAGTATTTGTTGTTATAGCGGCAACAGAAATACATCATCTGTGAAAATTTCAACTGACTAACTATCACGGTTCATGAGATACAGCCTGGTGACAGACGGACAGACAGACAGACAGACCCGTTTTACCCTTTGGGTAAGGAACCCTAATAAAGAACTTTAATTAAAAACAAAATTTCATCCCCCTTTTCACTAAAGTTCTAACAACACCGTTGCGTTAGCTTCCGACCATAAGCCTAGATGATACATTTAGTGATTTTTACATTCTAAAATGAAGGACTTGCCATACACAACTTCATCCCTCTTTTTAACCCTTTTGGGGTGGAATTATCAAAAACACTGAAACACGTATAAATTAATAGCAGGAAAAATAATAGCGAGTAACAAATCAAGTTCCAAATTAAACGTTCCTACAGATAAACCCAAAAAAGGGACAATCCCTTACTACTTTGGTCGTATTGAGGGTACAACGCACCACGAACATAGTTCCTCTTTGCAACACAACTCAAAAGGTCAAATAGGGACTATACCTTATTACTTTCCTGTGTTAAACATGCGTGACTCTTTTTTTCGTATCTCAAACTAATAAAACACACCAGTTTAGAATACTCCATCAAAATATAGCGAGTTTATTATCTAAACAAGAACTGCTAGAAATGACTATTCAGGAGTTAAAAGAAGCGAATATTGATCCAGATGTTATATGTCTGTCTGAAACCTTTGTAAAAAAAGGTTATGAAAATTATGTGAAAATCTGCAACTATCAGTTGGCTACCAACTACTGTAGAGAAAAGCAAAGAGGTGGCACATGCATATTAGTGAAAATGGGTTTACCTTATAAAGAGCTGTCATTTGTGAAAAACTGTGCAACTCAAAACACGTTTGAAGCTTGTGGCATGGAAATTATAAATAATAAATTAATAGTAATATGTATTTATAGAACACCACAATCTGACCCAAATCTGTTTTTGACAAAATTACACAATCTTTTGCACGATTTGTCAAATAAATACAAGTCCAATATAAACATAGTTGTGACCGGTGATTTAAACATAAATACTCTTAAAAAAGGTAACATCACAAATGGATTGCAAGATTTATCTAACAATCATAATTTAAAAATACACATCAATGTACCTACTCGCAAATTGACTTGTATTGACCATATTTTAAGCAACATTGCCAACGCAACTGCCACTGTACTGCCCCTGTATCTATCTGATCACGACACAGCACAAATGTTAAGCTTTCCAATAAAAAAGAAACCACAGAAATCAACAATATACTATATTTATAAAAGAGACTATAACGTAGACAACATCCGAAAATTTAAAGAATGTCTGGAAAATCTTCCTTGGTCCGATATTTATCTCAAAACTGACACTAACTGTGCATTCAATGATTTTCATGAGCTATTGTGTCTGTTGTATGGTCTCTGTTTTCCTAAAGTAAGAGTTAAAATCAATAGTAATAAGGAAAACAAACAAAAGTGGATAAGTAAAGGCTTGAGACAAAGTTGTAAAACTAAACGGAAGCTACGGTATGGATATTATAAAAACAAAAAATTAATTAATAAAACTAAATATAAAAACTACTCCAGTCTGCTAAATAAATGCATTTATAATTCAAAAAAGAGTGCAAATATAAAATATATTCATAATCATGATAACAAGTGTAAAGCCACATGGAATGTCATTAAAACCGAAATAAACAGTAACACTCACAAAGACAACATAGAAAGTATTAAGTTCAATGAAACAATAACTACAGACCCTGTACAAATGGCTACTATATTTAATAACAATTATGTTAATTTAACGCATGTACAAGGGGAAAAAAGCACAAATCAAAAGCGCTTCAAAAGTACGTGTGTCAACTCTATGTTTCTTAGACCAATGGAGGTTAACGAAGTAAGACAGGAAATAATGTTTCTGTCTAACACTAGGTCGGAGGGCTATGATGAGATCAATACAAAAATCGTCAAAGCCTGCTGTAACGAATTGACTGGTATTCTGACGCATTTAATAAACATGTCATTTTCACAAGGCACTTTTCCTGAAAAATTAAAACTGTCGTTAATAAAGCCCGTATTCAAGAAGGGAGATAAATGTGACATCAACAATTACCGACCTATAACTCTTATATCCACATTGACTAAAATTTTTGAAAAATGTATGCTTAAAAGGTTAACTGACTTTTGCAATAAATTTCATATTATAAGTGACCAGCAGTTTGGATTCCAAAAGAACAAGTCCACATCGTTAGCTATTTTTCCCCTCATGCAAGCTATACTTTCAAATATTAATAATAATTATATAACTACAGGCCTCTTTTTTGATCTATCGAAAGCCTTCGATCTTGTGTCACATGACATATTGCTACAAAAATTGGAAGCTGTTGGTATTAGAGGACCGATACTTCAGTGGCTGTCGTCCTATTTAAGCAATAGAAAACAATGTGTCATCATCAATAAAAAAAATGAAAATAATGTAATAATATCTTATTCATCGGTTCCACAGGGAAGTGTGCTAGGCCCAATATTATTCCTCATTTATATAAATGACATCATAAAAATAACTAACCATAAATGCGTATTATTTGCTGACGATATTTCTATTATAGTGACATCTAATAAAAAACTAAATACCATTTCAGAACATGAACTTGACATTAATAATACAATTGACAACTTATTGCATTGGCTTGACATTAACCATTTGAAAATAAATTTAGACAAATCCGTTTACATCCAATTTAATCGATCAAATAATTACAAAAATGACATTAAACTCAATATTAATAAAATCAATGAGGTAACGTGTACCAGATTTTTAGGTGTAATAATAGATAAAGACATTAACTGGAAAGAGCACATAGACAATGTTAGCACTAAAATTAATAAATTTGTTTATGCATTAAAACAAGTAAAAAATGTAACTAATATAAAAACTGCTGTAATGTCATACCACGCGTACGTCGAATCGTTGCTACGTTATGGACTAATAATGTGGGGTAACAGCACTGACTTCCAAAGAGCATTCATCGCTCAAAAAAAGTGCATGAGAGCAATTTGTGGACTTAAGCCCGACGACTCATGTCGACCAATATTTAAAAAACTTGATTTGTTACCGTTACCGGCGCTTTACATTTACGAAATATGTGTGTTTGTTATGAAAAATAAGCAACTATTTAAGACTGCAAATGATGTAAATCCTCGGAACCGACGAGATCCATATAAGCTGGTGTTAAATGATTTGCCTAGACTGTCTAAATACAATAGTAACTGCTTGGCAATGTGTGTGTGCATTTATAATAAAATACCAATGCATTTCAAAGCTTTCAATACAAAATTATTTAAAATTAAATTTCATAAGTGGTTACTCGAGTGGAGTTTTTATAATCTAAAAGAATTTATAGATAAAAAATGTTGATGTTTATAAAAAAAAAACGATTGTTGTTGCTTAACTTGTCTTTAAAATGTTGCATGCTATGTTTTATCCTAGCTAAACATGCTTGTGCCTCAATTTGTATTTAACACCCCTGTATACCATGTTTTACGCAAATAAATATTCTATTCTATTCTATTCTATTCTAATTTTTAATCTTCAGCCTAAACACAAAATTTGAAGATCGTAACTTCAAAACTGATGGACTTTCATATAAACTTCCATCCCCTATTTTACCCCTTTAGGGGTAGAATTCCCAAAAATTCTTTCTTATTCCTTGTTTACATTAAATCTTAAAAAGAACCTCTGTACAAAATTTCAGCTTTCTAGGTCCAATAGTCTGGGCGTTGATGAGTCAGTCAGTCAGGACTTGTCTTTTTATTTTTAAAGATTATGTGTGCGTGAACGTGCATTAGTTTATGCAAATGAAACAAAATAGTGCAACATCACTTCAAGTTCTCTCAAGAAGTCCGCGTGAGGTCTCCATAAAGTGCCAAATCTTTACTGAAACTCAAGGGGAGCGGGCGGGCGGGGATAATCATCTATCATGTATTGAATATAATTAATTTCATCATTATTTTAATGAAATAAGTGTTGTAACGGTTTATAAAGGCTGTTTAAAACTAAAAATAGAAATCTATTTATTTTCTACATTTGGCCATTGCTAATGACGCTAAGATTTAAATGGGTTAATTAAGAAAAATAGACGATTTTTTTCCTTTGAGCTCTGTGTGACATCGGATGTAGGCAGCTTTTTTGTATTTTTTTTGTATTTGTTCGTAATGGAAGTATTGTATGTTTATAGACGCCCATATGAGTGCCCTGTCCGCCATGTTGTCTTGTCCTCACTGCCCTGGGTCTTCACGTGCATTTAGCTCGCATGGGCTCAAGGTCCATATTGGCCGTATGCACAAGAGTGCGCGTCAGCCGGTCGCCACTCCTCGGACGTCGTCTACTGTCTTCGATTCCCAGCCAGTGAGCCAGGTGCCGTCGGTTTCACACCCTTGCCCTCTGGAGAGGCTCTTGGCCTTGAAGGTGAGTACGCCAGTACTTAGGCACGTTCATAAGGGTGCGCGGAACCAGGCGGCGGGCAAGCTGTGCAACATTAATAATCAGTGCGTTAGCTGTAACGGTGTGGAGGACTGGGGCGGGCTGAGGTGGAGGACTTGGTGGGCTGAGGGTTCCTTCGAGGGACGCACCTGGAAACATGACAGCAAAGGTGAAGGCTAACATCGAGTCGGTTGGTGCTGACCAGTTTGTGGATGAGTCAGGTTGTGTGACAAGGGTTGCTAAGTCGCGCGGGGTCCGAAAAGCCATCGAGTCAAAGGTGTTCGAGGGAGACCGCCGAGGGGCGGTTTGGTTGCTGGTTTCGGACGACTTGTTTGCCCAACACGATTCTGACACGCTAAACGCCCTTACGGTCAAGCACCCAAGCCCATCGCGTCCGCTTAATTTTCCATCAGCGGCGGACTCGTCATTTCCAAGGGTGACTGTGTCAGTGGAGGACGTCGCGCTGGCCTTGAGCTGTTTTTATAGTGGCTCTGCGGCAGGCTTGGATGGAATTCATCCGGGGCATTTGAAAGAGCTAACATCTGGTTCTGCGGGGGAGAATGGGCGGCGTTTGCTGGATTGTTTGACAAAGCTCGCAAACTTTTTAACGAGTGATCAGCTCAATCCGGTAGTTTTTCCTTATTTGTATGGTGCTTCTTTTGCGCACTCAAGAAGAAGGACGGAGGGCTGAGACCAATAGCCATCGGCAGCGTGTTCAGAAGGTTGACAGCTAAGCTGGCGTGCTGGTCCGTAAGAGTAGCTATGTCCGAATACTTGCAGTTGTATCAACTAGGGTTCGGAACGCGTCAAGGGTGCGAGGCCGCTATCCATGCGACGCGTGCATTTGTCATGGACCCTGAGAACTCGGACTGCGTGGTGCTGAAACTTGATATACGCAATGCTTTTAACACCCTAGAAAGAGATGTTCTTTTAAGTGAGGTCAAGGATAAAATTCATTCTCTATACCCCTTTCTCTATCAGATATATTATTCTCCTTCTAATCTATTCTTTAAGATAGTCTCATTCCGTCTCAAGTGGGAGCGCAGCAGGGGGATCCGCTGGGGCCACTTGTTTTCAGTTTAGCCATCCACAAAGTCATCTCTGGATTGAAATCGTCTCTGAACCTGTGGTACCTTGATGATAGCATTATTGGTGGAACGCCGGAAGAGGTTTGCCAGGACGTGGAGGTTCTTGTTCCTCAACTTAAGGAGCTGGGTCTGGAGGTGAATCCCTCAAAGTGCGATTTTTTTCCCTGTGGCGTTAGAGCTCGAACACACTTCTCAGGCTTTGGCTCTCATTTACCTGGCCTCAAGGAGCTCTCTCATCTTTCTTTCTCCCTTTTGGGATCTCCCATTTTTCTTGACGGAGTGCCAGAAGCCATTTCATCCCGTAAACAGCTTCTCCACAATGCTCGGGAACGTCTGAAGGATCTCGCCGCGCACGTGGTGATTTTGTTATTGCGCATGTGTTTTGCCTTACCTAAGGTAACATATCTCTTGCGGACAGCTCCTACCTGGCTTTGTCCTGAGGAGGTTTGTTCTCTTGACTGTGCTCTAAAGGTAACGGTTGAGTCGATCCTGAATGTGTCTTTAAATGATGCGCAGTGGAGGCAAGCGGCGCTTCCTATCCGATACGGGGGTCTGGGGGTGCGGTGCGTGCATGATGTGGGCCTGCCGGCTTTCCTGGCGCCGACACATGGGGTGGCTGACCTCGTCACTGTAATTCTAAATTCCAATGGTGACGGGGCAAACATACCATTTATGTTGGATGCCGGATCAGCTTGGTCTGTCCTCAACGGGGGGGCAGCGGGCCCTGACGCGACACATACTCAGCGCGCTTGGGACGACTTCACGTCTAAGCAGATCCGGGTACTGATGTTGGATGTTGGTGGATTCCTCGGGGGCTGATTTTGCCAGACTCAGGGCTCTATCGCAGCCGGAATCGGGGGCATGGTTGCACGCGCTTCCTTCACCTCACTTGGGCACATTGCTGGATGACGACTCTATGCGAGTGGCGGTGGCCTTCCGCCTGGGCTGCAAGGTGTGTGAACCCCACAGATGCACCTGTGGTTCCATGGTGGAGGCCGATGGCCATTACTCTTTGCGTTGTCGTCGTTGCTCTGGGAGGTTCCCGCGTCACCATGCGCTCATCGATATTGTGCGTAGGGCATTTGTGTCGGCAGATGTCCGCTGCGTGCTGGAGCCTCCGGGTCTGTGCACGACTGACGGCAAGAGGCCAGACGGGCTGACCCTGGTGCCTTGGAGGAACGGCAAATGCCTAATATGGGACGCAACTTGCGTTAGCACTGTTGCCACCAGCCACCTTGGTCGCACCGTCCTCTCACCGTCGGCAGCAGTGGAAGACGCCGCAGAGAGGAAGAGACTGAAATATGCACCGTTGGTGGAACGCTACCATTTTGTGCCCATTGCCGTTGAAACCATGGGTAGTTGGGGCACTGAGGCCAGGAAGCTCATTAGGGAGATAGGGCACAAACAAGCTCCGTTTAAAAACGGGCGACTCCCGCGCCGGCTCGTTCTTGGTGCAAAGGTTAGCCATTGCCATCCAACGTGGCAATGCAGCAAGCGTAATGGGCACCTTTGCGCCGCCCGGGAACAGTTAGGGGCGGGTTATTTGATTAAGTTTTTAACGGGTTGTCTTATGTATGTGTGAATTATGACATAATATATATCGGAAGATCCCGAGCAGCAGTGTTTTTTTAAAAATAGTGACGTCAGCAGCGCTGACGTCACACTCCTCCTCAAACGGGCCATCTATTTGGGGTTGCTTATCCATAGTAGCAGTGAAACTCAAGATAGTGTTCAACTGGTTTATTTGCGAATACTAGGAGGTCCGCACAGTACGACGGCTTGAACAACAATGAATCACATCTCGTTTTTTTTTTTTTTTTTTTGTATGGCATCTCGCAGTTGACCTTGAGAGGCCGTGACTGCTTAACCGGTCTTTCCTGTGGCTGCCCTAAGGTATTAGCTTAAAGCCTCCAGGAGCGTAAATATAAGTATTAAAAACTAAACGACAGCGCTCTAAGGGCACCCCCTGTGGGGTACGAACCTCGGCTTAGGGCGTCGTTGGGGAAAAACAAAGCAAATTGGGGACGGGCTGGATCGAAAGTTTAAATTCATGATTATTAACGGGGATTAACGAGGACGGAATGACGGTTTGTGTTTGTGCACTGTACTTGTGGCCCTATTGCTTTCCTGAAGGAGAGTAATGGGGTCATCCGGGTCTAAGAGAGTATGCCTAGGTCGGCGAGTCTTACTAATTTGAGATGGCCTATAGCTAGCTGCCTGCACAACCAAGGGGTTGCGATGTCTATCTGCGGACTCGAAGAACCGCTTTGTCGCGCGTTTCAAAACTGCTTGATGGTGGGGATTCTAAGATCTACGTGTAGGGTTTCGTTCCGAACGAACCATGGAGCGTCCGTAATTTTACGGAGAAATCGGTTTTGAAGTGCCTGCATTCTGTGAATGAGATGAGGACGGGCGTGTGCGAAAGCGGCACACGCGTACGTCATAATCGGCCGGATGCACGCTGTGTAAATACGCAATTTGCCCTTAAGGGACAACTTGCTGCGTGAGTTCAGAACGCAATGAAGCCTACCGAGAGCGAAAGCAGCGCGCGAACGCACTTGCTTTATGTGCTCAGCGAACGAAATGTGGTGATCTAAGATCACACCGAGATATTTGGCTCGCTTCTCCCAAGGGATAGGCTTGCCGAACATCTTGATCTGTCGTAGTAGGTCCGGTCTACGCCGGGGCCTAGAAAAGAGGACCGCTTGGCTCTTATCAGGATTGACCTCGATCCTCCACTTCCTGAACCAGTCACCGAGTCAGTTGACTTCGGTCTGTAGGATGCGGGAGATCTGGTCTTGACTGCGGCCGGTGTAGTAGATGGCCGTGTCGTCTGCGAACAGAGCTAACTGCGCCTTTCTACTTTTCGGGATGTCACTGGTGAACAGCGTAAAAATGAGCGGAGCCAGCACAGACCCCTGAGGGACGCCTGCGCGGATCGGATGAGGGGAAGAGAGCGCACCCTCGATGCGATAGCGGAAGGTGTGGTTCAACAAATAGTCCCGTAAGATGAGCACGAGACGATCTGGCACACCGAATTTGTATAGCTTATACAATAAGCCGTTGTGCCAGACTTTGTCGAACGCTTTCGCGATATCGAAGAACACAGCACCGGTCATGAACCCGCGCTTATGTGTTCTATGATACGGTGGACCTGTTGTACGCAAGAATGTTGGGTTCTAAAACCGAACTGTTCGTTGGGGATGAGCCCCTTCGTCTCGGCGTAGTCTCTGAGACGCTTATAAATAAGCCTCTCATAGACCTTGCCGAAAACGTCGAGCAAACTGATGGGACGGTAACTGGAAGGCTCGGTCTTAGGCTTGCCGGGCTTCGGGATACCGATGACGGCGGCATTTTTCCACGATTGTGGAAAAATGTTATTACTAAGAGCACCATTGAAGATGGTGGTCATTAGCATGATCAGGTGAGCCGGGAACAACTGGACCACCCTATTGGTGATACCGTCTGATACAGGGGCTTTACGGGGTTTCAGACCCTTGATTATATCATGAACCTCGTCCGGGGAGACGGGGTCTAGAGGACAATCAGGGTCTTCGACCGGAGGGAGAGAGGCTCTACGTTCGACTTCGGCATCCACCTCGGCGAGGTGAGCCTGGTCTACTGGTTGAGAGCTGGGCGAGCACTGGGTCTCGAGGCTGTCAGCTAGGCATTCAGCCCTGTCGATGTCGTCGAATGCTATCGTCCTGTCGGGTCGTGTCAGGGGAGACATAGAGACTACTTGCTGGGACTTGAGTTTCCTCTGAAGTTCCCAGAATG
This sequence comes from Tiliacea citrago, assembly GCA_963921375.1. Taxonomy (NCBI): domain Eukaryota; kingdom Metazoa; phylum Arthropoda; class Insecta; order Lepidoptera; family Noctuidae; genus Tiliacea; species Tiliacea citrago. The sequence goes on from OY992784.1 coordinate 165,618, forward strand.
CCAGATGAGTGGGCTCTAGCTCGCTCAACATCTTGTCCCAGTTACCGTCACGCAGCTCGGCCATGCGTGTCTTTACAGATCTCTGCAAATAGCGCATGTGAGCTTTGTTGGCGTCACAGGGAAAGACGTCGTAGGCACGAGTAGCCGCGTTCTTCTCAGTCAGCAGTTCACGCACATCGTCCGGCAGCCTCAAGCGATGTTCGTCCATCGCCGGAGCTTGCCTTGAACAATCGTTCAGGACCGATTGTACGTGTTCCGTGAGTGAGCCGATCGCGGCCGTCGTGACAGCGATTGAGGTAAACTGATCTGGTATAGAGTCTAGTAGAGGGGAAGTGGTGGATTTCAAGCGATCGCTTACTTTCCTCCAGTCCGTGACTACTTTGTTACGAGAGGGTTCGTCCGGGTCAGGGAGTCCGTCGCGAGGGACCAGTCTCATGACGACTGGTCGGTGGTCGGAAGTCAGTTCGTCCATCGCCTCTATCGAATCCAACCGGAGGTTGATATTCTTTAGGAGTGCTATGTCCAATACGTCAGGGGTATGGTTGGGGTCGTGAGGGTAGTGGGTGGGCGTAATCGGGGCGATGACGTCAAAGTTTAGGACGGGGCAGAGGTCAAACAAGTGTCTGCCTCGGAAAGTGGTACTGGTACTATTCCAGGCCGGGTGTTTGGCGTTGAGGTCACCCGCTATGATAACGGATTCGCTCAGGCCAAAAAGAATTGAAAGATCGTCAGAGAGCAGTTTGAGACCGTCTGCTGACGAGGTCGCGGTGGGCGGCATGTAAGCCGAAACTATCGTAATCGGTCTATGACCTGACATGCCTAGTCTACATGCAGACACTTCAAGACACGAGAGAGTTGGAGGATCGAGAGGAATACAGTATAGAGGGGTTCTATAATAGATCAAGGTGCCGCCCCTGTGGCATCGAGACCTGTCGTTGCGAACTATGCGATAGTTCGCAACTGACGGGTTTCGATGACTCGGCTTGAGGAAGGTTTCCTGTACTAGGAGAATATCTAACTTGTTGACGCGGAGGAACTCGGCGACTTCGTCGCGTTGTCCCCTAATGCCGTTGGCATTGAAGAAGCCTAACTTGAGGGATCTGAGTTTAGTTCTTGCGGGGGCCGTATTATACATATTAGGGCCGTTTCGCGAAGGTGTTGAGGACTTGCGTAATTTCCGGGTACGCATTGAATATGCTCTGGATCTGATAAAGATTGCCAGAGGATTGAGCTTTGACTAATTCCCCGGCCATTTGAATGGCGCGAGGAGACATGAACACGTTGAATGTGCTCGTAATCACATTAAACGCGTCTAGTGCGTTAGCGACGGCGCCAACTGAAGAAGTCGCGGGTTTAGGGGGTGCGCGAGTGGTGGCGACGGGAGCAGCTTTAGGAGCTGGCTCAGGTGCACGGGGCGCGAGAGGCGCGGGGGGCGCGGGAGGCGCGCGGGGTGCGAGAGGCGCGCGAGTCGCGGGAATCGCGGTATTAGCGGCGGGTGCCTGTTGAGCGCGAATATTGGGGTCCATCATCAGAGGTTGAGGATGGAGAGGAGGGGCCATATATTGGCCGAAGGCAGGGAAGGCCTGCTGGTGGTTAAAATAGTTCCACGGACTAGACCTTTGAGGGCTCAGACGCTGCGGAGGTTGGGACAGGGTAGCGGGGTACCCGGGGTGCTCTCGCTGCTGCCTCGCGTCGAAACGCTTGGTCAGCTTCGAGGAAGATGACTTCGGGGCTTTAGGACAGCCACGGTAATTGGCTGGGTGACCCTGTTGGCCGCATAGGACGCAGCTGGGAGGCTCGGTGCAGAGGGCACGGTCCTTTGGACGGGTGCACTCAGAAGTGCCGTGCTCTCCCAGGCACTTGACGCACCTGGGTTTCGCAAAGCAGTTCTTTTGCGCGTGTCCGTATAATTGGCATCTGTGGCATTGGCCTATGATGCTTGACTTGTGGGGCTTCTGGACGTCGAAGCCCTTAAGGCAGCATATCGAGCTGACCTTGAAAATTGGGTGATGCCCTTCCGTTTGTGCGCACACGACAAGAACCATGTCGTATGCGGATCCACCTCTGGATCGGTGCATCCTGTGGACTTCGAGGACAGGGATCCCCTGTCTCTCTAGGTCTGCCTTGATGTCGTCCGTGGCGATCTCACTGGGGATCCTACGGATCACCACGCGTATCTGACGGTCCTCGGGGAGGGTATATGAGTGGAATGAGATTCCTCTCGCCCGAAGAAGTTTTGTTAGTTCCCTGTAGTCGTTCGACGTTGGAACGGAAACTTTAATGCCTGGCTGTGTGCTGACGGCACTGGTGAAATTGATCCTAAGATCACTGCACCTTTGTGAAACTTCCGTCCACCTGCCCTTATCTTGAATGATAATGGGTGGGGGACGGGATGCCTTCTTGGAGGCAGAAGGAGTCTTGGCGGACGCGGTCGCGGTACCGGAAGTGGTAGCTTGCGACGGCGCAGACGGAGCCGGGGTAGGGGCCCTAGTGGTGACTACCGCGGGGGTAGAGGGAGCGGAGGTCGAGGGAGCCTCGATCGCAACCATTTTACTAGGTTGCGAAGACCTGCTCCTGTTCTTCTTCCTCTTGCCAGGGCCTGAGGTGATGCCCCCTTCCTCTGGTCCAGAGGAGGAAGAACAAGAGCCTGTCTCCGCATCCGAAGAGTCGGAGTTTAAATTCGCCGCCGCCGCGTTATTGTCCGCGGGGGCGGTGGTGTCCATTGACACAATCGGACTATCCGACCGACTCTGTGAGTCAGAGTCGTCCGAGTTATTTGCGAGCGCATCGCTAAACTGGGAGAGGCTCGCTGATGGCGTAGCCCTCAACCCACTTATTTGTGAGGCGTACTTCCTAAGGAAGTCCTGGTCCTTGAGGAGGACCTCTCTGACGAACGTCAGTAAGAGGTCGTCCTCCATACTTCCGAGAGGGGGGACCCTAACGGAGGAATTTTGGAGCCGGACTCCACTATTAGAGAATGACCTATCGGGCCCTACGCCTAACTCCCCGGGTGGATTGGCCCGGGGATGAGTTTCGCTCCCTGTCGGGTGTAGACAGGGAGGATGGGTACCTATGGTGAGCCCTGAGCCTGTGATCCCGTTGCCAATCTTATTGTGCAAGGGGGCCCTATTTGGTCTAGCGCGAAGGGTGTAGACACACCCTAAAGACACTAGGTGAGTCGCTGTGGGAGGAAAACTGTCACCATAGGCGACTAGGAGATCCCCCAAGGCCGGTTAACTCTGGGACCCGTCCAAATTATTGCCTCTCCCTGAGGGGGTTCGGCGGGTGCGTTTGTGTCAGCACCCCACTCGGCTTCGTTGGCACCGTAAGGTATCCACCGAGGACCACGAAACTGTGGTTTTACCCAGAAGGGGCCTAGTGAATTTAATAACGTTTTCCTGTTATAGAAACACCTGTCTTGAAAAAGACAATTTTTTCTGATCCAGGTCTTTCGATTGAATTGATTAATAAATTAATCGACCCAATCAATCGACGATCGGATGTAGTCGGGGCGACTACGAGAGCGTTACGCAAGCGTAACAATACCGGGCACGAGAGAGCGGCAGGAGGGCGGGAGCACACCGATAGCAGCACACAACACGACCGTCCGCAGCGAGATCCGAACGCAGTATGTTCCTTGTTTTCATCACATCTCGGTCCGTCGCCTCTATTTATACTAGTCAACACGTGACTCAATGCACTGCGCGCACGTGGCGGTGCACGTGTTGTTTAGTTTACAAATTACTTTGTAACAATTGTTTTTAACATTTAGTTGATTTTGTGAAATAAAATAAGAAATTACTTTCTTATTTTATTTCACAAAATCAACTAAATGTTAAAAACAATAATGATTACGTAATTTTAGGCATTCTTAATTACTAATTAGACAACTAATAAGTAATTGCGCCGATATATATAATATATCAATAATTTTAATTTAATCATTTATTTATAAATCGTTTATGAAATAAAACGGTAATATATTATTAATACTATAAAATACAGTATTGTATGCAAAAACAGTAAAAAGTGACTAAAGGTTCTGTTTTTCAGCGTTAGTAGTGTACAAAAGAGTATTATGTGAATTTACTACTTTTCTTATTGTGTAAAACAAAATGTTGTGCCCGACGGTGCCATGGGAACATTATAATTATTTTAAGATCTTGTAGACACATGAGATACGCAATAAAGGATTGAATTTGAATTTTAATGTCATAAATTATGATTTCATGTACAATTCAATTATTGTTTTGAAAACAAAGAATAGAGATAACAAGAATTGTTGGACACAGTAGCCCTTTAAATTATAAATATATGTATAAATATAATTTATGGATAACTCAAACTCAAACTCAAACCATTTATTTCAATTAAACCATTCACAGGCACTTTTGAATTGTCAACAAGTCGGTCAGTTACAAATATGAAGCTAGTTGCCCATTCCAAATAGTAGGTTCCTATGGAGAAGAACGGGCAAGAAACTCCACAGACACTCTTTTAAAATAAAATATTTGATACAAAGTATTGAATACATCATTCTTATTGAAAATATACATGTGAGAACGATGCAAAACGTCAGAAGCGTCCGTGATAAAAAAAAAACAATTCAAAACTAAAATAATTAAAAATAAGCCGTGGCAGCTAAGAAATGACCAGTCCCAACTGACAGCGCCCGTTCACGAACATGACGCATGGATCAGCACCATTCAGCTCAACCATTTTGAAGGGAGCTAAATGATCCAACACACACGCCACCATCAGCGAGACATCTGAGTGAGCATGACATACTCTCAGCTGCCAGGACATATTCAAGTCAATGAAAGGCATATTACCCGGTAAATGGTAGCTCTATTGTACATAGTACTCACACCTGTGTTATGCAATTATATAATACAAAGGTGATTGAGTTTATACAATGAAAAGATAGTCTTACAATCTTCAGCAGCTCCAACAGTATTTTCAAATGTTAATCAATTAGTTGACGTTGTGGAGCAGAATCAGCATTGAGCCAAGCATTTCTATCAGCGATGTAATCCCCCAGCCTATAATATGCCTGCTTGCATAGTGTGCGTTTTATACAAGATTTGAATTTCGTCTCATTCAGTTGAAGTATGTATATTGACAAGACACCGTCATGATGTTAATATTCTAAAACAGTTCCCTAAGAGAATCGCGCCTGCGGAGATTATATATGGCTCTGATGGCTCTTTTCTGCAGAATAAAAATAGACTCGATGTCTGCAGCCCGTCCCCAAAGTAAAATACTGTAAGACATGATACTATGAAAGTAACTAAAATAGACTAGCCTCGCGGTATCTACATCAGTAAATTGACGGATTTTTCTGACAGCATATGCTGCTGAAGTTAGCCGTCCTGCAAGAGATGTAAAATGAGGACCCCATTGAAGCCTAGAGTCGAGCGTGATCCCCAGGAAAACAGTTTTATCGACGAATTCTAGTTTCTCTTGATTCAATACTATCTCATTTATTTATTTATAGTTAATTAAAACGGTACAACTTGTGCGAGTTTTGTGTACATGCCACCACATGTGCACCAATTACAATAATTAACATGGAAACATAAAAAAACATAATAATAAAAAATAATATTAACATACTTTTGACAGACAATTTAATTTGCATTGTTAAAACTAATATGGAACAGTGGACTCCCTTGCATACTTCCTCTCACAGAACACCAGACATATACACATAATTTTTCTCCATTCATCCGCAAACACATCACATTCAGGGTTGGCAGTCAGAAGGGCATTGAGCATCTTCAAAGTACGACACACTGGGGATTCAGCTCTGGCGACAGTTTTGGATGAAGGCTGCGCAAACAAATTGTGCCGGCGGCTCGGACGGTGTCCGATGTATTTGTCGGGCACAAATAGCCGGCAGAAAAGGCCGTGGAGCTCTGGGCAGTCTATATGTCCCCGTAGGGTTTTACAGGCTACCGTGAGCTGGTAAAGCCCTCGCCTCAACTCCAATGAGTTAAACCCCAACATGCCTAAAAGAAAGTTGGTAGGGTACATATAGGGAAAGAAATTGTATAACCTTTGGAAGAGGAATCTTAGAAAGGTTTGCTGGACCTTTTCAAGCATCAACGTTTGGGTCGTGGTATAGGGATGCCAAAAACAGACACTGGACTCGAGTTTGCTTCGAACTAGGGTGGTATACAAGAGACTAATAACATTTGGTTTGCGGAAATCACGAGCATTTCGCAAAACAAATCCCAGGCGCCTGAAAGAATCCTTTGCAAGGGTAGAGATGTGGTCTCTAAAAGTAAGACAGCGGTCAAAGGTTACTCCCAAGTCCTTTATGTTGGTGACACGAGTAATTACTTCACCACCCAAACTCTCTCTCATAATCACTACTTTTTACATTTGGTAAAGAAAATCGTATGCACTTAGTTTTCTTTCCATTTAATACTAAATTATTGGCAGTGAACCAATTTTGGACCTGCAGTAGGGCGTTATTTACGTCGTCAAAATTTGTAGCACGTTTATCTACCTTAAAAATCACGGAAGTATCGTCAGCAAATAACACCATTTGTGGTTGATTTTTTAAGAAATGGAGAAGATCATTAATATACACTACAAAGAGGAAAGGACCCAATATCGAGCCTTGAGGAACACCCATTTTTACTTTTAAACCGAGTGAATTGATACCATTTATTTGAACTAGCTGTTGTCTATCGTTTAAATAAGATTTTACTAAACTAAGCGCAAGTTTTCCAAGTCCGTAATGCTCAAGCTTCAAGAGTAAGGTTTCGTGATCGACGCAATCAAATGCCTTGGAAAGGTCACAAAAGATTCCTATGGCGTCTTGGGCCTCTTCCCACGCGTTAAAAATGTGTCTTAATAAGGTTACACCGGCGTCGGTCGTACGACGTCCTTTGGTGAAACCATACTGTTGATCGTGAAGGATTTTATTCGCGTTGAAATGATTGAGCATTTGATTAAGCATTACCTTTTCAAACACCTTGCTGAAAACCGGCAAAATGGATACGGGTCTATAATTATTTGTGTCTTTACTGTCTCCGGATTTGAAGTGTTAGTAGTAGAAGTTGACAAGTGCTCAAAGTACGGAAAAGCACACAAAATTATTTTCTTACAATTTACCTTCAAAGGTTCGGTCACACTATCAGTGATATCATCTTTTTTAACATTAAAACTATTACCTATTAGTACAGTAATAATGGCGTTACGATCATATTCATTCCTAGTTATTGAATACATTATTTGTTTGTAGGAAGTCTGAGGCATGCAATAGTTTAGAGAAGAATGACTCAGGTTGTTGCTAAGTAATTTTCCTAACCCTTTTCCAAAACTATCAGAAAACATAATGGAGCTACATAATGGACTAGCTTCCATCTGAACTACTTGCAATGGAACTTGTTCATTATCTGGTGTATCTTGATTGGGAATAGAGACCTGAGCACTTCCCAACTGGTACGAATCCTCCGTTGCCTCAGGTTGGAGAGTGCCAAGACTGAAATTCCTATGCAATGAAGATTGAGAGCTGCTAAGAGTCAGCGGGTCCACTTGGTCTGCATTACAGTTGCACATGGCCATTAACTCATTTGCAGCGAGTATGTGCTCCTGAATTTGTTTTTCAGACGTCACATACTTAGTATAGAGTGAATGTAATGATGCCTCTAGTATCTGAATATCAGACTGTAAGCGTTGAGTGTCAATCTCATAAATGTTCTTACTGTCTTCTAATTTAATTTGATAGTTATGTAATTTATTTACAAGAAAACCACGTTCTTTCCTTAGTTTAATATTATTGGAACTGTGTTTTTGTTGTTTCCTAAATTTATTGCATTTATTTATAATTTTATTTAGTTTTGCATATTTCTTAATTTTATTTTGACTTACTTTATAACTACTATTATTATGTTTCAATAAAGAATCCTCAGTAAGGTCTATTGTTATTAAGGAATGAGGGTTGCAATTAGTGTTTAATAATTCATTATACAAGTTATTGGTCTCCTTAGCCTGAGTACATTCTAATTGTTTCTGTAATTTCATAATTTGTACATTTGCATGAATTAATTCAGCTTCAAGGTCCCTAACCTTACATAAAGCCTCCTCATATATGTTACTGCAGTTGTTGAAACCATCCGTGACCACCCGCAGTTTGTCCCGTTCATCAACAACATCCAAGTATTGCTGATGTAGGTCTACGAGCTCCCGTTTTAAGCATGTGTTTTTGAGAACAACCTTCTCGACTTCCTTCTCGCTTTCATCCATCTCCTGTAGCAGCTGTTGACATTTACTGTTTGAAGCCTCAAGATCTTGAACGGCTATTCTCAACTTAAGCTCTAACTCCTGAGCAGCAGCCTTACGGGTCATTACAGGCATGGTTTCAGGAATTAGTACTGAAAGTAGAATTAAAAGAACGGTGAGAACTAGTTAGACAAACAACAAAAAAGTGAAAGCTGGAAATGAAAGGAAAAGATAATTAAACGTACCAGTGAACTTCAACCAAAATTATACGAGATGTTGCATTCGAAGAGATTTAACAAACATTGTACGAGTAGTCCGTACCTCATTGCACTTCACTGTCACACTGTTCAAAGAAAAAAAAATCATTTGATAGTCTGTGTCATCTGTCAACTGTCCCAACCACAGAGTACATTTGGTCCCAACCTCATTCGTTTTAGAGCTCACTGTTTACACCATTCCATAATAATATGGGGTGTTAAGTACATGGGTGGGTAGGGTGTCTCTTCGGATGCAACATCTCGTATAATTTTGGTTGAAGTTCAATACTCAATATATTTATTGCTTCCACATGTGAACTTAGGTTGTAGGTTTTACAGAATTATGATCATTGTGGACCTTGTCGGGCACAGCAAAAGTAGGAGAGAGGATGAGGGCTTTTATTTGACTACTTAGTTGTTATAATTAATATTGTAATTATTTTTTTTTAATTTATTTGTTATTGTTTTATAACTATGTACATTTATTTATTCATTTAAAAACATTTGAAAAACCCTTTATTTTATTTAAATTAATATTATTGCATTATTTATTATTATTTGTATGTACTTAATTAATATTTATTATCCATAGGGTACCTAAGTTATTTATTGGACGCTCCATATTTATTATTATTAGTAGGTAGGCGTATCTATAATAGTGAGTATTTGTAGATACAAGTATATGGTTATGAAGTTACTTATAATTTATCGTTTATAAGTATTCGCCTATACTATAGTAGCATTTGCTTTCAAGGAAAAGCTTCAATTTATTTATAAAGATATTATATTTATTTAAATTATTTTATTTCGTGTAACTTATTATATATTTTTATGGACATGACAAAGGTAGGTACTATTTGAGTACATTTTTAGTTTACTTAAAGTAAGTTCAATTAACCGTAAATTATACTTGAATGTTGCATCCTCGAGATTTAACAAGTAGATGTTTAGATTATGTTTTATTGTGGAATAGAAAACCTGTATGTTGATGTTTATATGTGAGTAGTTTGGAATTTGTTTTTGAAATAAAGCAAATCCGGTCAGTGATCACAATCATTTTTTATAATAATGTATAAGGTTAACACTTTGTAACCATCAATAAGCTAACACTTGGTAACAATTTACATTGAGACGCCCGATCTGAAAGCCGCTGAGGTGGATGCATGCCTAGTACTGTAGGCTGTGAACATATTTACATCCACGCCGCTGTCACTAAGCGTTTCGTTGATTCAGCGGCTGATGGACTGGGAGGTACAATTTAGTATCGGTTTTATATCCGGGTGTAAAAAGACTCTTTCCGAAGCCAAAAGCCACATATTCTACCCATTATTTGGATATTTTATTTTTTTCCGCTAGACCATTCCTGGGAAAGTAGGAACACACTGGTTAAAACTGTTTTTTTTTTTACTTTTTTATGTAAACATAATTATTCCAAGTGGTATTACTAAAAAAAAATCTAAAGAAACATTACCAGAATTTTTGATTTTTCTTTACAAATTACGCATTTGAACATTGAAGTTACAACAACGCAATGTCACGCAAACGCAAATATCAAACGCACACCACCACATCGCGATTGCCTCTACGACAACAAGCGCACGATACAGTGTCACGTGGTATAGGCTAGCCGCCGCCGTGGCAGAGTTCAACGCATTTGTCATAATATTAATCCTTTTAAAGAGTTCCCTATGAGATTCTCGGCTACGTAAATTATAAATGGCTCTGAGAGCTCTATTTTGCAAAACAAAAATGGATTCTATGTCAGCAGCCCGAAAATGCCGTACGACATCATGCTGTGGAAGCAGCTAAAATAGACCAAACGCGCTATACTACCTCAGCGCCACCTCACTCTTTATCTCGCTCGCATCTACTACTGGTCACGTGAGCAAGCGAGACAGGGTGGCATGGGGAAGACTCCAAGGCACCGATGTTTTGGTTTATTTCTTTTTACGGTGAAAATAATGGTAATTAAAAAAATAATAAGATGAGACCTGTTTTATAGTTAGTTCAGTTAATATGCAAAGTTTCATTATATAATTTGAAGTATTTTTTTAATACGAGCGGGTTATTGTTCGGTTTGGAGGTAACTTTGGATTTTTTTTTCTATAGAGAAAATTTTATGGAATCGTGTTTTCGTCAAACATAGTACTTAACATTAATCTTCAACTTTACCATATATTTATTTCAACATGAATGCTGCAGTATTTTCGACATAATGGTGGATCATGCTAAGCCATTTGAAGTAGTACAGGCTCTTAACTGTCTTATCTTCCTAACAGCATAAGCGGCTGAGCTGAACCGCCCCGCAAGTGATGTTATGTATGTGGTCCCCACAGGCACTCATTGCACTTAATAGGTACTTTTAACTAACGATGTGCCCGCACACTCCCAAGGACGCATTGACAAATAAACAAACAAATGATAAATCAAGTAGTAAGTTCCAATCTACCCACATTATTTGGATATCGTGGGTAACAAAAAATACTGTTAAAGGAACATCTTACATACAGCCACAGACAAGTATACATTGAAAATTATTGAATTATTTGTTTACTTTGTAAAACTATCATATTTTTTAAGTTATTTTTACAAGCTTTTAATTACTTTCACCTGTCCCGGTGTCTGTTGGCCAATTGTTCTTTGGGTGAAAAGTTATTGGTCAAAACATTCTGTTGGTTAAGCATTCACTGACGTAGAGCAAAACGTTCGTGGGTGAAAGGTGCTTTACCAAACCCTCTTCCCCAAGACGCTGAGAAGTTCTCTAGTTTGAGTCCATGTTCTGCTAATGAAAATATTATAACCAACCTTGATCCAAATTGCAGCACGGGTTTAGACGGAATAAATACAAAAGTGTTAAAAGTTTAATCGCAAATAATCTAAGTGTCTGAATAATCTACTAGCCGATGGGAACTTTCCTGAAACATTAAAAATAGCGAAAGTAACGCCGATCTATAAATCAGGAAATACCACAGATCCTGGAAATTATAGACCAACTTCAGTGTTGCCAGTAATGTCGAAAATACTAGAAAAAATTATCCACAACCGAGTAGAAGAATATTTAAGTTCTATAAATGTATCACAGACCGGCAATATGGATTTAGACCAAAAAGTAATACTAATTCAGCTACTATTGATCTCATTACTAAAATAAAACAAATTATTAAAAAAAACAAAGTTTTTTGTTTTTTTTAATAATTTGTTTTATTTTAAACTTTTTAGTGTTATTATTGAACAAATTGTTCAGTTAAGTATTGTTCGTTTAGCTTATAGCAAGATAGGATAGGATAGGTTTTAGAAAAGACTAGCTTCTGCCCGCGACTTTATACGCGTGGAAGTCGTAAGATATACTAAAATAAAATAGCATCCACAGTTTTATAGAATACAGCCTCGTTGTTTTAGTGGTCGGAAGTGCTACTGTTGAGTATGAGGTCCTAGGTTCGATTCCGGTCAGAGGTCGGTCAGGCAGTGTTATTGGGTTTTCCATCTGAAATTTCCCAGTAACAGTCCGAAGTCTGGGTTGCTGCCCGGTTAGTGGCAATAGGCTCGCCCCCTATTCATGGGACCTAAACATAACTGGCAAAATGTGCCGTACTAAGTACACCTCTGCCCAACCCTTCGGGGAATACAGGCTGTTATGTTATTTTTATAAGAATTCCCTGTATGCTACGTTTGTAGTTTTGATCTCAACAGCCAAAATATATACGCGACACTAGTAGCACAATTTTTTTGTCGGAGCCTGTCACGCCCGCAATATCGAGTGAGTCTGAAAGAGCCTTTAACTGACCAACGTCCATTAAATATTTGCATCACATCAGTATACGGTGGAATATGACTTTGCACTGAATTTTATACACCTTTTGTACCCATTTGTACACATTTATGCAAATAAACGATTTTGATGGGAAACGCTTTTTGCTATTTCTGAGTTTTGTAGCGGCCAGTCTAGTCATTATAAAAAACCGGCCAAGGGCGTGTCGGACCACGCACAATGACCGTAGGTTGGATGAATTTATCCCATCAAAATATGTCGCATGAATGGCCGTATTTTTTATTGCGTTGACTTGAAGGATGATTTTTTTTGAGCTTTTAGGGACCGTAGACCTTCATATTTGATATTGATTTCAACTTGATACCTCCCCGCGTTCCTGAGAAAAATGGTATTGACAGACATACAGACGGACGGACGGACAGACAACGAAGTGATCCTATGAGGGTTTCGGTTTTCTTTTCGTTGGATCTTGCGTTTGGATTTTGACACCCATTATCGTCGTCAGCAAAATTTGCAAATTTTCGTTGGTGCCATCTTTAATTTTGATTTTGACCCCAGTTTTGTTATCAGAGACCTCGAAAACATGAAAACCACACAAAAATCATCACAAAATCACGACAACCATATTTTTGTGCAAGTAAGTTCGCGCAAGTGTCTTTAGTGGAAATGTCATTTACGCAAGTGTACTAGATCCGATGTATTCAACCACAGTTGGTCTAACCCTCAAGAAATCAGGATCTATTTGATTTTTTTTTTGTGAAAATATCGCATTATGCAGATTAAATAAAATATCTCAAAATTTCAAGGACAGTCTCCTAAGACCGATTTCGCGTTATGATGTAGCTACAGTTAAGATTTACTTCCCCATCTTAAAAATCCACCGTGTATATGTCATGATGATTGACTGCTTAGTCCCATAAAGATATAGCGTAATGATAATCATTTAAAAGATTAAATCTGTACCTATCTGCAATGTTCTAACCGTTTGGCTCTTTTTACAATTTACTGTAAACCATAGAGGAATACAAACATGATATAATATTGCTTATCCTCCATAATAACAAACTCGCAACCCTGGCAGGCATTGGTCCTACTGGACCCCGTCAGTTGGTGCTGACATCTCTTTGAGGCGCGCGTGGAACACAACGCGCCGTTGACCCGGGCCTGGTCCTTATCGGACGGCGAGCTACCCATCGCTCACCGTCCGCAGGCCCGCGCCTACGGTGGCCGAAAATCGGCTAGCGACTCCCGACGCCCGGGGCGTCTCCTACGGCGACTAAGGGCGCGAGGGTGCCAACCTTGCCTCACCCTCACGCGTTCCGCCTCCTCCTTCGCGAACATTACTGTTTCGCAGAAGGAGGTGACGGCCTCCCATGCACTCTCGCTTCGAACCATGGCCTGAACCAGGCCTGGACGCGAGAGATTGCCGCCGCCGATCGCCTCCGTGAGGACACGGCGGTGCTCCGCCCAAGCCGGGCAGACCTCCACCGTATGCTCCACCGTGTCCTCCGGGCGCTCCCTCTCTAGTCACTCCTCAAAGAGGGGACTTATCGCCACAATTGTGGCGTGCCCAGCGCTGGGTTGCGACAATCGCACTCTCCATGTCGCCATGAGATCCCGCCGGAGCTCTGTCCGCTGTGCCGTGATTTCTCGCGGCAGCGGAGTTTCACCCAGGCGTTCCGCCTCCTCGCGCCACTCCCAGATGTGCGCGAGGACTCTTGCCTCCAGATCCCATGGCGGCAGTCCGGCAAGGAGGCTCGCCGCCTCACGGGAGACCGTGCGGTAACCCCGTACCAGCCTGATGGCCATGACCCTTTGGGACGCGTTCAACCGCTGGGCTGGTCGCAGCCTAAAGAACGCGCCCACACCGGTGCCCCGTAAAGGGCCATGTACCGCACGATCCCCGCGTAGAGCCTCCGGCAGGAGACGTTTGGACCCCCTGGATTGGGCTGGAGCCGCTTCAAAGCCCCCCCCGGCCCGCTCCAGTCTGGGAGCCAAACGTCGAAAATGCTCCACGAAGTTCCACCGGCTGTCGAGGACGAGTCCCAGGTGAACCTGAGGGTGAACCCCTCCCGCCGTTATCTGGGAACCCGACAGTGGCGCGTTCCGAGGACCTTGCAAGGACTTGTGCAAAGCCACCTCGAGTCCCAATTGCCGAATCCTATCGACGATTGTCGCAACCCCACGTGCCGCCAGTTCGGCCGCCGCCTGATGAAGTAAATATAGCCTACCGGGTGACCAGACTTATAGGTAATATTATGCAAAATTTGAACAGAATCTATCCATTAAAATTTTCGTGATGCTGGAACATACATTTAGACAAACAGACAAAAATTATAAAAACTATATTTTCGGTATTAAAATCGATTCCAAACCCGTAGCAATTGCTTTTTTCAAAAATATTCAATGTACAATTTTGATTTCGCTACCATTTTGGTACTGTATAGAAAATGTACTTTTTTGTAGTTTGAGTCAAAATAGTAGTGTAACAAACCTAATTAGTATAATCATTGTTATTCATGTTTAAACGTATCTTACCACTAACGCCATCAAATCAAATCAAATCAATCTTTATTTGTGAACATAAGTACAAAAAGGTGTTATTTATACATTTTAGCTGATCTGTATGTTCGGCCAATAATCGGCATACAAATATAATATTAGGTTATTTTTACTATCATAATTAATAAAGTCTAGGATAAAGGAAATGAAGCAATTGAAAAAATGTCATGAGCCGCATAAAATAAAGTAATTGAATTATATTATTAATTATTTAGAATGTCAAAGAAAATTAAATTTAGTCATAATTTGTCATTAAAAAAGTCTTCAATCGAGTAGTACGTCTTTTCAACTAGAAACAGTAACAACTTTTTTTTTAAATGGCTGACATTTTCCTCACTTCTGATACACTTTGGCAATTGATTGTATAATTTTGGAGCCATTACGAAAATACTGTTCTTGTATAAAGCAGTTTTAGATCCAACAGTTTGTAGCCGGTCAGCTCGACGCTGACTACCTGCTGCCATCTGCGTATAAAGCTGTAAACTGTTATTAATTACGATTCCCTAATGAGGAACGTAAGTTGCAAGTAAGCGTAGCAAAGTCACTTGACAATTTCATTGATCGCCTTGTAAATAGTTCGCAGGGTTGATACTAGATGTCGTTGTTCGTTTACGTCATTTTTCTGAATCGCGGTGTTAAGAGCCTCCGTATATTAATGACCTCGCTTCAACCTGTGAATTTAGGTAACTACTATCCATGTGCACATACGAACTACATCCTACTTGAAAAGGTTTTGTAAGACTCCTCGGCTAGTTAGTAATACTTAAGATTTATTTTAGAATAGAGGTCATCTGCCGCCTCCTTCGTCCAAGTGGGCGTGGTGTAGCTGGTGGAAAACCTATATAAACTTATAATAATCACAATTTTATGTAATCATCCCTATCTGTTGGAAATTACTCAATTAATCGTCCTGTCAAAACACTGAAGCCTTTCCTTTCTGCCGGAACGGGTGACGTCATCGACTTCGAGTCAGCGCGACCCCCTTACAGTAGCTAAAAAGTGTTATAATATATATATATATATTTGGAATTGGCTTTTTACTAGCTTTTATTTGATACCCATATTATTAAAATCACAAAATATTTTTTTTTATTCCTTCTGTCTTTTTTGATTCGCAGATGCCATGTGAAAATTGTATACCCTATGACACTTCTGCAATTAAAACGAATCTAACGATACCTCATACGAGTATGTTAAAATCCATCAAGCCGTTTAGGCTACAGAGCGTGCCAAAGAAATAGACATACATTCATACACTCGAAAAACATAACCCTCCTTCTGAGGCAGTCGGGTAATTAAACAAAACAGAGATAGTAAAAATATAGTCCTGCACAAAGCTCTAAAAATGTTCGAATCTTATCTAAAAAATCGTTCGCAAGTGGTTAAACAGTCACCAAAGTGATGCGGCGCCTCCTATTTGTGCGGCGTCCCACAGGAATCTATTCTAGGTCCCTTGCTCTTTTTAATTTATACAACACTATTTTTAGTATATGCGAAACCTGAATATAGTTTGTTCAGAATAAGGAACTGAATGGATTTCAATAATTTTTACACCATGTTATACTTTGTCCCAAAAATATTTAAGTGTGATGGAAAATGTTATCACCATTTAATTATGTATGTATGTGTATTATAAGTTTATAACCTATTTAGGTACTTGTGCACCCGTTTTATTTATAATTAATCTATATATATGGTTGAATTTTGTAAGGCCACCTGGAGGGAAAGTACTCTTAATACTGCAGATAGAAAGTTTTACTCATAGGAAACATTCCTTTATTTTTGAATAGAAAGCAAACTGCATTCAAAGATTTTCGAAAATTCTCTTCTCCCACACCCGGGAAGTTTATATGAAAGTTCGTCAGTTTTGAAGTTATGATCTTCAAATTTGGTGTATAGGCTGACGATTGAAAATTAATTTACACGTGTCTCAGTGTTTTTGATAATTCTACCCCCGAAGGTTTAAAAAGGGGGATGAAGTTGTGTATCAAAGCCCTTCATTTTCGAAGTAAAAACACAAAATATATTATCTAGGGTTATGGTTGGAAGCTAATGCAATGGTTTTGTTAGAATTTCAACCCTTAAGGGGTGAAAAAGGGGATAAAATTTTATTTTTAGTGAAATTTCTTTTTTAGTTAAAATCACTAATATTTCGGCTTATGGTTGGAAACTAACACAATGCAAATCGTTGTCGAAAAGGGGGATGTAGTTGTTCATTCGCAAAATTTTGTATTCAAGTAAAAATGCACAGATAGTTATTATGACGAAGGCATCCGCTAAGAAGGGGTTTTTGGAAATTCAACCTTTAAGGGGGTGAAAAGGGTGGATTTTGTTTGTGTGAAAAATCGTATGCCTTGTGTTAATAAACTTGAAACTTGGCACGAATACTCACCGAAGTAAATTGCGCTTTTTTTTGCGCAATGGCGCAGGAGCAAATGCAGGAGTTACTATAAAAAATATCCAAATCGCTATAGGTGTATATAATAATGGGACCACCTGGTAAGTATATCCCTTTCAAACAAAAAACGATTTATTAATTCGGTCCAGCCGTCTTCCAGTAATCGGGGAACATACATAAAAAAACCCACGAACTGAGAACATCCTCCTTTTTAGGGTTCCGAACCAAAATGGTAAAAAGGAACCCTTATGGTGAGACTAAGTCTGTCTGTCTGTCTGTCACACCTGAATATCTCGAGAACTACTAATGCTATCAACTTGAAATTTATAATAGTTTTAGATGACGTTATCCCAACTACTTTGCAAACGAGAAATTTAAAAAAATATATCTTTTTTTGCAAAAGGGACTGAAAGGGGTCTTAAAAATTTGAAGGGCATGTCGGATATCATATGAAAGAACGCTGTTTGCACATTCTCAAACATTTTTTTTATTTTTTTTATTTAGATCTTTTCACACACGCTTTGAGTTCTGTTATGTGGTTAAAACTATACTACTCTAATTCCCGAGATTTGTTTAATTATACAGAGAACTTCTTCCTTATTGCTTTGTTTGGGATATTGTCCGTTTGTACATTCAGTTGAGAGGGAGAGTAAGAGCGCTTATGTTAGTTTCTGAAAAAAAAACTTCATTTGTTTCCTGTAGGCCACGCGGGCGAAGCCGCGGGCAGAAGCTAGTTATGTTATAATTTAATATTTTTTTAATATTATTATTTTCTCTCAATCAGAGCACCCGCCATCTTATCTCTTCACCACGCTTGGTTGACTGGTAGAGAATGCCTAAGGTATTAAGTCTGCCTTTGTACCTAATTGTGTGCGAGAAGTTTAAATAAATAAATAATTACTTACAGTTACAATACAATTGCCGTACGGTTAGGTACCTACTGCCAAATTATTATCAATGAGCGCAAGAACGGTCGCATCCGTTCAGCTTTCCGCGTCTATTCAACTTTCGCGGCAAACAAGTATAAAATATGGACAAGTGTGTTATTAGCAAGTGCTAATAGATAGAGTTCAGCGCTGTTCTGCCGCGTTCAGCGCTGTTTTGCCGCATTCAGCGCTGTTCCACCGCATTCAGCGTCGAACGCGGCGTTACGATAGTGTTCCCTATCATGTGCGAATGTGTGCAGGATTTAGTCATACTTTTTCCGAATAATTATGCAAATGTACACACAGCATCTACAGTTTTATAAGATTCTTAAAATCGGAAGATCCGACTTATTCATATCATCGATATTTATTACCATTACCACAGTCGACTTAAGAACATCACTAATTTTAGTTCCATGGACAATCGTTTCTGCCTACAGCGCTAAAATGGCGATACTCAAATAGGCACAAAAATATTATGACAACAGCCAGTCCAGTGTGAAATATATATAGGTCAGTGTGCTACGCGTGCTGGAGGCGCGGGAGCATCGCCACTGCGCCGCTGTTTTGGTACGGAAAACCCGGTAACATAACAACCTTATAACTTTGTGATTTTTCATGATACAGTTTTGAAAGAACAATGCCCACTTCCCATACATTTGAAAACCTGATAATGAAAGTGTATGTATAGTTAGAAGGCATAGTAGAAATACTACATGTAAGTTTAAAAAATAATGTCTTATACTCATTTTTACGATTTAAACGCTACGAAGTCCAAAAAATATTAATATTACTTTTTAGGTTAGGAATTGCCGATTCCAAATATGAGTATAAAGAAATAAATGTGCTAGAACTAATTATTAACGCTTGAAGTTCAGTCTTAAATAGGAATACTTGGTCAGTGGGTCATCTTAGGGGTACCTACTTACCTAGCTATGGTCTTAAACGTTTTTTTTACTTTGTGAATTCCTTGAAACCAACTGCTCTTGTCACTGCTTAGACTCTCAATGATTGTCAATATAAATTGAGTGTCGAGCATTAACTGTTGTTTCTACAGCACACTTATGTAATTACTAACTACATTTTTAGTATAATAAACGATACGAGTAGTTAGATAGTTTCTATACCTCTAAAATGTCTAACTTAGTTCTTGTATATTCAAAAATGATCACTTATCTACCTAACACATTTCATTGGCCTACGGTACATACATACATACCTGATGAACAAAACGGGAAAAACAAATAAAACACTATGTTATAGTGGAATGTTTTATTAATTATCATCATTTTCCTCTAAATCTCTTATAACTACGTCATCCAGAAATGCTGCTGGAAAGATATTTTTTCTTGATTGGTACCTATTGGTACCAAGAAAATAGCCCATAAGCCCATCCAAGGTACCACACTAATGTCATAACGCGAGCGCACCATCCAATGGTTCGATATCAAGGTCCAGGGGCGGTAAATAGGGTCGTAAAAAGAAGTAACGAACACAAAATGCCACAGTTCACAACGAGACGTAAACGCAACTATGAAGGTCTTAGGGGCGAGGCGAATTTATCGTAATAACAGATAGAAATAACAGATATTTAAAAATAACAAATAACAATTGTTCCTACTAAAATATAAATTATCTGTTATTACTAAATATAAATTATCTGTTATTTAAAATAACAGTCCGTGAGAGTCTGTTATTTACTGTTACTTACATACACACTTACACAAAAAAGAAATATAGTAAATAAAATATCGCCTAAAATACCGTTGGTGGTCTTACAAGAACAAACATTTTTGAAAAACTGACTCCTCGATTAGATCATGTTACCTGGGGCCCAAGTCTGCTATTTTTATAAATTCAGTCATTCCAACACGATCCCATTTTCATACCATTGTCATTTTGCTAAAAGTTCGTAATCTGGTAAATTCATAATGGTCGATCATTGGTCGGTCAATGTTTTCGTATTGCCATTATTATAAAACCCATTAGTAGAAATGTCATTAATTTGTCATTATGTACGAGATTACCATTTTATGCAATTTCTTCCAATGTAGTGTCAGTGGCCGACCATTGGAAAGTCATAATGACGTCATTATAATAGTAGATTACTAAACTTGTCAAAATCAACAATTATGAAATCAATGATCGACCATTCTGACACTATTGTAATAGCAGACTTGAGGCCCTGTTACTGTGACCAATATATATTATATATATATTATATTTATTTTATATTTTTCTCTATTATTATATTTGGATCTGTTATTTTTGTGCAACAGTAACAGAGATAACAGATATCGTGTTTAACCTGTTACACAAAACCCATCTCTCAGTACTGCGCCAATGCCAATCGCAGAACAATCAAATTTATGTCAAAAAAATCCGTTTCAGTCGTGCGAACTCAATAACATAGGTGCATGATTAATTTATTTAATTATAATGTTATTTTTATTTAATCTGTAGGTATTATACAAAGAATAATCAAAAAATACTAACTGATTGAATAAAACGTAAAATAATGTATAAAACTCAGAAACGAGAGTTGAATAAAGTCAAGCAGCAGTGTCTAAAATGGAACATCGTAAAAAAGGGTAGTTGAGATGCGTTCAAAACATGGTAATTTAATAAGTTTACTCGTAGAATGAATAAAGCAATATTAAAAAATATATTTTTCCTGAGTTTCTTTTAACATTGTGATAAGCGTAATTAATATACAATTCAATTAGCTAAATTTTAAGATTTATTTCATGTCTATAAATAGTCAGGTGAAAACTGAACATTCATCTAGATTCTTTACATAAAAATACTAGACATGTGTTTCGGGTTTCTCATAAACTAAAACTAATATTGTATAAATCACATTCGCGAAATTAAACTACGTGGTCACCTTACCTTATACGCTGATGACACTTTTTGTTCTACTTCGGATTCTCGATCCATCAAATTATCTCACAAGCACAACTGTTATTTTTATTTTTGTGTGTTTCTTTTCTTTTTAATTTTGGGTAAGTACATAGTTTTTTAATTTATGGAAGCTTGTAAATGGCAATTGTAAGCGCTATTGTCCATAACTTACCTTTACAGATATTAGACTGTAAGCTTTCTGAAGAATAAATAAAGAGCAACGGGAACATAACGATTATGCAAAGCAACCCGAGACACAACAATTCATAACAGCTGGTCTTTCAACCTATTCAATTCAATTCAATTCATTTTATTCAATAACAATTTTTACATCGTGTCTGAATTTCTATAACTAAACATATTACATGCATGCAATCAATATTTAAATCATTATAATTATACAAAATCACACAAAAATAAAAAAAAAATAACAAAATTAAAAAAATATAAAAGTAAATGTCATAATTCATAAGTCAATTCATAAAAATTCATTATTCAATTCAAATCAATAAAATTATGTTACTTCAACCTTTGTATTAATTTATAAGTCATCAATAGAATATAGACACTTATTTAACAAGAACCGTTTAAGCTTAGTCTGAAACCCACTTGTATAAACTAGACTTTTTAACTCTGTCGGCAGTTTATTAAACATTTTTAATGACTTGTGGTAGGCGCTATGCTTTACCACGTTCAGGTGAGACACTTGCTTCATCTGGAGATCTTTTCTTCTTGTACTCTCCCTGTTTTGCCTTTCATCTTCAGTCTCATATTCAAAGATATATTTTGATAAGTGAGTAAGTAGGACCAAAATGTATAAGCTTGGCACTGTCAATATATTTAAGTCATTAAAATGTGGCTTGCATGATTCTAGCTGTTGAATTCTAGCTATGGTTCTGACTGCTCTTTTCTGAATTACAAAAGCTTTTTGAGTGTTGTAACCATAACTTCCTCCCCAGAAAAGTATGCTGTATCTCAGTTTCGACTCAACTAATGCGTAATAGACCATTTTTAAATGTTTTATGGTTACCTCGTTTCTTAGACTTCTTAGTACGTAGCACGCAGAGCTGATTGTTTTCTCTAGGTGTGTTAGCTCTTGTTTCCACTTTAACTGGCTATCAATGTGAACTCCCAGAAATTTAACCACTGGGACCACGTTCACTGTTTCTCCATTTATGACGCAGTTAATGTTATCTTTGTTTCTGGAAGTAGAACTAAAAAGCATAACATTCGTTTTACTGGCATTTACTTTAAGACCGTTAACAGAAAACGAGCTGTGGAAGATATCTAAGGTTTGATTAACTATGGAATTAAGATCGCGTATATTGTCAGCCGAAACAACTGCGTTTGTATCGTCGGCAAACACCACAAGCTGGATAGATCCAGCAGCTTTTCTACTCATGTGTTGTATAAGGTCATTAACAAACGCGATAAAAAATATCGGACCCAGTATGGAGCCTTGTGGTACGCCAGTGTGCACAGGAGACAATGAAGACCTATATGTTTCTTCACTTGGATATTTTTTACTAGAAGAATTTGTCTGTGCTTTGATCTCCACGAACATATTCCTGTTGTTTAAATATGACGTGAGTAGTGCCAATACCTTGCCTCTGACACCGTAATGCTCAAGTTTTTCTAGCAGTAATTTATGATCCACCGTGTCAAATGCTGAACTTAAGTCTAAGAAAAGCCCAGCTACTTTCTGTTTGTCATCCAATCTGCTAACTACATCCTTAATTAGAGTCGATATTGCGTCTTGTGTCCCAACGTTTTTCTGATAACCAAATTGTCTTCTACTTAACACTCCATTTAGGTTAAAATGTCTGAGTAATCTAGTTTTAATTAGCTTTTCAAGAATTTTTGAGTGAATAGGTAGTAATGAAATTGGTCTGTACATCTTTGGGTCTGTTTTAGATCTTTTTGTATACAGGTATTATTTTGGCTATCTTCAGTTGATCTGGAAAATTCCTTCGTCAAAACACTTATTATAAAAAATGCTTAAAGGTTCCGCTAGTACATCTATATTGTCTTTTATTACCGATATATTTATGTCATCATAGCCACAAGATTTTTTGTCGTCCATTTTTTTTACCATTTTGAATAGCTCAAAGGGTGTGACAGGGTCTAGGACAACGTCATTGGTTACTCTTTTTGCACTTTTACGTAGAATATCCATAGCAGACACTGTGCATGTAATAGTTGACGAATTAAAATTGAACTACTGGGCAAAGGTATTCACAATATCTAATGGTTCTGACATAATCTTATTATTTGATTTCAAAATTATTTTTGTATTGTTTTTGACACTCTTCTTTCTATGTTTGTTTATAACTTTCCAAACATCTTTTGAGATGTTTGTTGATTTTGCTAATTCAGATTGTACTGTTAGCTTTATGGCCATATTTATTACTTTCCTGTACAGAGCCATGTATTTTTGCCTATAGTCAATCACAGTGTCATTTTGTCTATTCCCTTTGCCAGCACATATAAATCGTTTCATTTTACTAGAAACCTTTACTCCCTTAGTGACCCAGCGGAGCTGCGTATTACGCGTTGAGTGTACCAGCAGTTTCCTTTTTCTAAAACAGCGTGTGAACATTTCTTCGAATTGCTTTAAAAATGAGTTTATTCCGAAATCACTCCAGTCTTGATTTAATAGTAAATTTCTAAAGTTTCTTCTTCAAAAAATCCGTTTGGTAATGTCACACTACTGTTTTTTATCTTCCTACATAGTTCGTTACCTCTGAATACTGTATTGCAAAGTAATCCTGCATGTCCATCTGCCAAGCCATTGTGGTCAACATCGCAACTTATCACGCAATTGTCTGGCAAATTGGAGAAGACATTGTCTATACAAGATCGTGAGTCATTTCGAATAAATGTAGTCGAACTAATTAAAGGTCTAAAGTTGTAACATGTTAATAAATTTAATAAGTCATTTCTTTTTTTATTGTCAGTTGATAAGTCAATATTAAAATCACCGCAAATAACACAGTTCTTGTTAAAGAAATGTTCTAATAGTTTTTCGAGCCTCACCATAAAAGTGTCTAAGTTTTTATCATAAGGCGTACGATAACAGCAACACACAGATAGGCCTGTTGAAACATCTCTGGCACAGCATATTTCAAAACTGTCCATTTTATGTAATTTTTTGGCTATGTGCAGATCTTCGTATTCCCTATCCATTTCTGCTAGGATAATAGTCCCTCCTCTCAACTTATTTACTCTGGTATTATACGATGCAACATTGTACTTTGACAGATTTAACAAGGAAACTAGTTGTTCATTAAGAAAATGCTCGCTAATACACAACTAATTCGAAGGGCTATTCAAGCTATCTAGATAAATTTCTAACACATCTTTCTTATTATTTAGGCCACACATATTTTGATGAAAGATGTTTAAACGATCACACAATAAATTATCTACAAACTCGTTTAGATGTGTTACAGTTGACACATGTTTATCAACGAAAAAATGTTTCTCTATCCAACATTATCTTTTTTTTAAAGTAGTAGGGAATAGTACCAGGTTGTAACTGGCCGATTTTACTGCTTTCGTGTTTATTGACGATACTTATACTGTCACAGTTATTTTCATATTCAGAGTATAGTGATTGCTCTATGCAGCTATTCAAGTTCTGAAAGATATTAACAATAGCCCTATTGTTAATACTTTTTGTTAGTTGATTGTTAGACTTTGCCTGTATGTTTAGAAAACATATTATAATTATATTCCAGATGTTTGTTGGTATCAAACAAATATGCATAATTAAAAGTCTGATTACTTAGGTACATAAGTCGATTGAAAGCTTCTATTCTAGTATTAAATAAGTTGACATTTGATTTTAATTTAAAATTAGGAGAACATAGAATAACATTAGTATGCATTACATTTTCAATTTTACATTTTATGTGATTAACCAATTTTTCATAATTATTGGACTCTAAAAAGTCTTTTTCGCCTGGGAGGATTATACAATAGTCATATAAAGTATAATCTACTAATTTCTTGTCCAATGATGCAAGGAGCTCCGCTGTACCCGCATTGGGCATACAGTAGTGACAGATTTTGGCGTTCGGAAAAGTGTTTTCGGCAATTCTTAATATATTATTTACATTATTATTACTAATTATACATAATTTATTGTAACATGTGTTTTCCAACATTAATTTATGTTGAGTCGTCGATAATACGTGTTCTGTATTCGTAGTGCCCTCTGTAGTTACGTGCAATGGCAGCTCATTGTAGACATCATTAGGTTCCTTAGCAGGTAAGTTTGAAACTTCAGATGGCGGTTTATTTATTCCATTTTGTTGATCAAAACTCTGTTGTGTGTTTTTTGATATATCAGTTTGTGTTTGTTTTGTTTTACAGTTTGTTAGAGGTTTTCGCTTTGGGGTACTTTGGTTTGTTTTAATTGGACTAATTGTTGTTACTTTTTTGTATAATTGGTTTTTCTTAATCAAGTCTTCATTTGTGAACCTAAGTTTACTATTTTCTAGATTCAATATGTCTATCTCCTTGTAAGCACTATCTAATTGAGATACAAGTTTTTGGATTACTTCCTTAAATGCTCGTACTTGATCATAGTCTTCGTCTTCCGATATGTCAGGCATACTACTAGCAGTGCACTCGATTATCTGTGATGTTGAGTCATTTTCGTCTGGAGCAGGGTCCGAATTGGTTCGAACGCGCGTACGACGAAATGTAATATTTTCTAGGAAGTTCATACTAGAAATCTTGAATAATTATAATTTAATTCTCAAAAAGAACTTCTTGTATATCTAGATTCGAACTCGCTACCTCTTCACTGGCAGTCGGTACCACGTACCACTTGGTCAATTAGACATTGAATTCAATTGTGAAATTTACGATCATTAAGCGAGCGAGTGGTGATTATGTGTTTGTAAACTAGATGGCTCTGTTGTACAGTTTTAAATGACAAGATGTTTATTTTATTTAGGTAATACACATTAAGGACTGGTAACAGTGTTCGGTAGTATAAAGTTTTACCCTAGATGGCGCGATTTTAAGATTTAAATGTTCTTACTATAATTTTAATGGTCACACTGGTTGAAGATTGTCTATTATTGGTGCAAAAAAATTGAATGGGATGTAAACAAAAACGGATAAAAATGACTATTTTCGTACTTTTACCCCGTGAAACATCAAATTCAACTGGTTTAGGTACAAATTAATCACACATTCTTGTTATGACGATTTTTTTTAATGTTTACCAGGTTACACCACACTTATTTCACATAAAGCTTAGTTTTCAAAGTTCACCAGTAACTTATTTGTTTTCCACTTATCTCGGTAATGTCTTATTTTTAACGCACACAAACATTAGTCACTGAACTCCACGATAGTGTCTTTATATTAAAGTTATTAAAAACACTGATCTTAACTTCTTTTTGATTTTTAACAATAATTCTATACAGAGCTAGATGTTGACATGACGTGAAACGTCATTCGAAAAAAACTAGCCCGTACAATAGGCCCAACTCTCTCATAGGTTATATTATGACAATTCACAAAAACTCGATGTCCTGTCAGTATAAGCCTTTCATTTGACGAGACTATCAAACACAGGATAAACCTATTCACACGTTATACGTGGCCTACGGGTATAGATGGTGACGCTTTCGTTACTTGCAGTGGCGAATCACCGATATTCGGCTTAGTACGGCCTTCCTGACCCACGGATGACCACACCTCAAGGTTTGCCTGCACCCGGATCAATCCCAATCATCAGACCACGGGGCAACACCAAGGCATCACGTCTCAATTTTGCATTAGACTAATCTCTAAAATGCTAGCATAAACAGCCACACCTGTAACAACATACTCGTGTCAAACCACACATACAAGAACTAGGTTATTCAGCAAGAACAAAGAATATGATTAAAATCCTATCGGGTTATTTGGTTCTGGCCTTCCCAGAACTAAGTCCCTAATCCAAAACCTCTCTATCCTTGTATAATCGAGTAAATAAACAGCTCAATATATATCCACTGACCTTGCGGGAGTGTCGAAGGATTACGGATAAATGGCTTCATACACTTACATACGATGAATTGGAAACATATTATGTTAAAACTTAAACTCACTTTCCAATAATTGGCCTATAAATGTATAACATGCGCAATCACACACCCCCCTGCATAAACTGACACCTCTCTCCGACGCACGCGCACACACACACACACACACATAAACACTCAACGCACAAACTACACAATCCTTCCATACAAACACACAATCTATATATAAATAAAAAGACAAGTCCTAACTGACTGATTGACTGACTCATCAACGCCCAGCCTAAGCCCTTGGACCTAGAAAGCTGAAATTTTGTACAGAGGTTTTCTTTGTAATGTAGACAAGGAATAAGAAAGGATTTTTGGGAATTGCACCCCTAAAGGGGTAAAATAGGGGATGGAAGTTTATATGAAAGTCCGTCAGTTTTGAAGTTAGGATCTTCAAATTTTGTGTTTAGGCTGAAGATTGAAAATTATTACATACGTGTTTCAGTGTTTTTGATAATTCCACCCCCGAAGGGTTAAAAAGAGGGATGAAGTTATGTATGGAAGGTCCTTCATTTTAGAATGTAAAAATCACTAAAGGAGACGTTCACGAAATGTATGGGGCTTGGTACTAAAATAATTGACAATTTAAACAGCCTTCTGACCTATATAGGCTGAAAGAGGGTAATTATTTTGACGTCTTTGGGCATTTAATTTTTTTTTACAGCCGCCCGTTTTTTTTTAAACAAATGTTGAAAAATAAAATTTTCTACAAGCATTATTTATATTTTAGGGATGGCAACCCTGTGGCAAATGACGTGACAATGACAACGTCAGTCAGCAGATCTCTGCTTGACATTTACAGCGGATATTTAGTCCGAGTTTACAGCTTTGACTTTTTTCGATACGTTTTGTTATTGCATTGTCATAATAATCAATATTTTTTGTCTTAATTTCATGGAGCTGCAGCTAAAATTATTATAAAATCTCAAAGTATTTAATAGAAACGGAAACATTAGCCACATAAAATAATTATATTGCATAGAAATGAATAAATAAAGACTATGTGCGTTTTGTTTGTATTGAAACATTTTTCACTTTTTCACAAAAACGGGCGCCTGAAAAAATCAGATTTAACTATAATCGAGTAGCATAATAAATAAGCTTTCTAATAAGGTACATCACATTAGCGTTTAAAAATCGTCTGAATATTATACCAATTTTGACCTCTCCTTTATTATCTAAGCTTATGGTCGGAAGCTAACGCAATGGTGTAGTTATAATTTCAACCCTTAAGGGGTGAAAGGAGATGTCCGCTTTTTGTATGGGCGTTGGTTTTTTATTCCGAGAAAAATCTAACCGGCGTCAAACTACACCTAAATAATAGCGACAAAAATATGAAATTTGTAACCACTGAAATAATATTTTCAGACCCCTCCATTTAAGAGAAAAATTATAAAATATTTAATGTTTTTCATATATTTTATTTGTTGATGGCAACCCAAATAAAATCTAAAATATAATCTCTTTCAATTCTAAAAGGTTATACTAAACATTTTTGACTGAAAATATCCCATTTCATCATATTTCTTATTGTTTACATTGTCTTAATCATCGATCAAATATTGAAAGACAGTTATAACCGTGCCATGTGTCAATTTTGACAAGTTTTCTTTTTTTTAGGGTGTGTTCACTTTAATATACTAGTTAGTTAGAAAGGTTTGTTTGTTTTAGGAGTAAATTCACACTAAAATAAAAAAACGATTTTTCTCAAAAATGGAAGCCTTTATAAATGTATGTGTCCACGCCATCCACACGAGACTCCACGCAATAACATATCAGACGCGGCACAGGCGCCACCTATCGACGAGTGAAGGAAGAAAAGCATCGATTTCGGTCATTCTTCGGACGCTGGCATTCGGTCATCCACATTCGGTCTTCCGTTCACTCGCGCCTCTGTCAAAATTATGTTTGTACTTTCTCTTGCGAACCGACAACCGCCATGGCGAGTCATTGTTAACTTTTATTATAATATACACCTGTTAAACTACACAAGTCGCTTCATTTTGGACGAACAAACCTGATCCTGCACATAATTTGGTCCATCGAGACGGATACTGGATTCAATATTACGAAATACGAGTAACGACGCCGAGACGCCGACACGCGCCGGGCGACGCAATAGTTGGACCAGCAGCCATTTTATACGAGAGAAGAAGAAAAAACGAGCATATTCAGAAGAAACGCAAAGTCTTTGCTCCGTCCTTTCCTTCCTTTTCGTTTGGATTTGTGTTAACGTTGTGTTTTATACGATTACAGTTTGGTTGTACGCGACGTGAGAGTTGCAGAACGCGGCTCCGTTGATGCTTGCACGTGAGTACCTACATACCCAACACTTATTCGTAGCCCGCCAAAATGTACCTATGTTAAGTCAGTAGAGGAAATTCTTTCTGAGCTTAGGAAACGTAGGGGTAGTGTAAAGGGCCGGTTAACCCAATTTAAAAATTTTGTTGATTCGTTTGTGGGGGCCAACTTGACTACCTTACAAGTAGCCAAACTAAAGTTGCGAGTTGAGGCCGCCATCGAGATATTTTCTAAATTCAATAACATTGAAAGTGATATAGAATTACTTTTATCGGAAACGGAGGTAACCGCTAATTCAGAATATAGAAGCGTTAGAATCATTATATTTTACAGCTATGGCCAGTGCGAATTGTCTTATTCACAACGCGGAGTCTTATAACAAGTTCCCTGTTGCATCAGCTCGGGACGGTTTCCGACAGCCTGTTAATATTAAATTACCGGATATAAAACTCCCTGCCTTTGAAGGTTCTTATGATCACTGGCTGGAGTTCAAACATTCTTACGTCACTATGATCCATAACCGTACCGATTTAGACAAAATACAAAAATTTCATTATTTACGGTCGGCTCTGAGCGGAAGTGCGTTACAGGTCATAAGTGCCTTAGAGTTCAGTCCTGCCAATTATATTCACGCCTGGGAGTTATTAGAAAACCGCTTTCATAATGATAGGTTGTTAGTAAATAATCACGTCAAAGCGTTATATAGTATTCCGTCTTTAAAACAGGAATCACCATCACAAATTCGGAAGTTAATTGATACCGTTTTACGTAATTTACGCGCTCTGACGTCACTCGATGAGCCCACAAACAATTGGGACACGTTAGTTATTTACTTAGTCGTTAATAAGCTTGATCCTTCCACGGAACGGGAGTGGGAGAACCACATAGGTACCATGTCTTTAGACTCACGCGATAAGGTCAAATTAAACGACTTAATAGCATTCCTCAGAAGCCGCGCAGATACATTAGAAATGATTAGTGCAAACCACGCAAAGTCAAAGAATTGCCTCAAAGCGAGAAGCATCAACATACAAGTGACAAACGAAGTTCAAACCGCGTGCATAATTATTCATCTATCAAAACTACTCGTAACAACTATCGTAATAATAATTTCAAAAAGGATTTACCTAACTGTGTTTTGTGCAATCAAGGTCATGCGTTATACACGTGCATATTATTCCTTAACATGTCTATTAGGGATAGAATGAAAGTTGTTACTGATAAGAAGTTATGTTGGAATTGCCTGCGAGCGGGTCATACGTTAGACGACTGTATTTTCGGACCGTGCAAGCAATGCCAGCGCAAGTATAACAGTTTGTTACATTTAGAAAATTATAACAATCAAAGCGTTAGTAATAGTGCGTGTGTGCGTGGTGAGTCGCGCGGAGAGGCGAACGTGTCACACACTACGACGACTGCGTTGCATTCATTACCTAACAATTCGAATAACACTGTTGTATGCGATAAAACAACTAGTGATTTTAAATTAATAAATACAGTTTTACTTTCTACGGCATTAGTGGAAGTAGCTGATAGTAATAATGTGTATCATACAGCTCGTGCGCTTTTAGATAGCGGAAGCCAGAACTGTTTTGTTACGGAGAAGTTGTCTAAACGAATAAATGCGTTTTATATACAGTCCACAGTTCAAATCTCGGGTGTGGGACAATCTGTCGCACAGTCGTGCCATTCATGCGATTTAACAATTCGATCAAAAGTAAACGATTATTATACCAAGCTTAGATGTGTCTTGCCATGCATAACGTCCAGTTTGCCAACGATAAACATAGAAGCGCGTCATATACGTTTACCTGATTCCCTACAATTAGCAGATCCTACATTTAACGTTAGTTCAGATATTGATTTGCTGATAGGTGGAGATAGATTTTGGGATCTTTTAGAAACCGATAAAATACGTTTACCTAGTGGGCCATTCTTACAAAACTCGAAATTAGGATGGTTGCTATCCGGTCCTGTGTTTGTTAGGAACTCGAAACCTACTCACGTCCATTGTCATTTTAGTCAGGACATAAATAAGCAGCTCCGATTATTCTGGGAAATTGAGAATATTCCTTCATCACCATGTGTAATTCTTACAGATGACGAACGTATGTGTGAGGAATTATTTAATAATACGACGAAACGCGAAGCAAATGGTAGATTTTCGGTTCGTATACCGCTAAGAGAGGCACCAGACGCACTGGGTGATTCTTATACGTTAGTGAAGAAACGTTTTCTATCATTAGAACGTAAACTTGAACGTTTACCAGAATTTAAACGTATGTACACTAACTTTATGCGAGAGTATAACGACTTAGGTCACATGTCGAAGTTAGCTACTTGTAGTCAACCTAACTATTATCTCCCACACCACGGAGTCATTAGAGACAGTAGTACGACTACAAAATTACGCGTAGTGTTCGACGCTAGTGCTGTCACTAGCTCGAATAAATCATTAAACGATATTCAGTTTCCGGGACCCGCGTTACAAAATGATATTTTTTCTATTTTGTTGCGATTCAGACAGTATAAATATGTAGCTTGTGCAGACGTGGAGAAGATGTTTCGCCAGGTTCTTCTCCAGTCTGACCAAAGGTCATTACAGTTGATATTGTGGCGCGATAATCCCTCGGATCAGTTGGATACCTACCAACTTAATACGGTTACATATGGAACTGCGTCAGCTTCAGACGTCAGACGTCATCGCTCGCGTCATCACTCAAGACATTTTCGTAGACGATCTTATCGCTGGTGATGATGATTTAGATAATTTAATTCAAGTTTGCCAGAAAACTTTGGAAGTACTAAGGTCAGGGTGTTTTCCTTTGCGCAAGTGGACATTTAATTTAGACGTATCTCAAGATAAATCCACAGAAAATTTTATAGGCGAGCATGCGCAAACGAAAACACTCGGGTTAGGTTGGCACAACACTAGTGATGAGCTGCATTTTGTTACGAATATTGATAACAACAATAACGAGTCGAATTTAACTAAACGGGTAATGTTATCAGTTATATCACAAATATACGATCCATTAGGCCTACTTTCTCCTGCTGTCATAATTTCAAAAATGATTCTACAAAAATTATGGTTAAGTAAAATTGACTGGGATACTCCGGTTTCCAGGGATATTGTTAACACTTGGAAACATTTTATTTATACGTTATGGTTTTTGGGGGATATTCGCATTCCTCGTCACGTAAAAGGTAATGACACTCAATATACAGAACTTCATATATTCACCGACGCGTCCCGAGACGCATACGGTGCGTGCGCTTATTTACGTACCTATAGTGATAGCTCTAACGTAACCGTGCGTCTATTGTGTGCCAAAAGTAAGGTAGCACCTTTGAAGGCTATTAGTATTCCTCGTTTAGAACTTTGTGGTGCCTTAATAGGAGCTAAATTATACAAGAAAATCATTGAGTCTCTTAGGTTACAGTTGTCAAAAATATTTCTGGACGGATTCTACAATAGTCATGGGTTGGATTAAAATGTCACCACATCTACTTAAAACATTCGAGCAAAATCGAGTGACCGAGATCAATGACATCACGGGCGAATTGGTGTGGTTGCACGTATGTAGTAAAGACAACCCAGCTGATCTATTGTCGAGAGGTTATAGTTTAGATTTACTAAAAGATTGTGATTTGTGGTAGTACGGTCCGTCTTATTTACATAACAATTTACATAATTTCGTTCAGATTCATCTCGATAATTCAGATGTTTGTAAATTACCAGATTTAAAACGTAAACAAACATGTTTGCCTTCTATACAATGCGAAGATTTAATAAACTTTGAGAAATATGCTTCATTTCCTAAACTTAAACGAATAGGTGCGTACATACTTACAGAGGCGGCTCGTGACATTTATTTGTGGGGGTTCACTAAAAAAAGAAACGTAGAACTAGAGCTTACCATTTATTTTATTTGTAAAGAAAATCCATTCGGCGATCTTTATCGATTTTCATCAAAGCGTTCATTGAACTCTCTAATAGATTTTCGATACGCAGAATCGAGCGCCTTACGAATATCTTGACGGCCGATAGATGCCAATTGCACTTCACATAAGATATGAAATCGAGATTGCGAATGTTTTTTCACTTTTATTGAAAGATGCGCTAAATCGTCATCACGGCCGTTTCCATCCATGCAGATTCACCACCACTGCCGGCGCCAGCTCCAAACACCAGACACGGGAAACAAAATATTTTGTTGCTTTCTTCACATAATTTGTTTTGAAATATTGTTCAGATTTAAAACCACGCGTAAAAGATTTATTTTTCGTAACACATTTTTGAGAAAGTGCAATTTCGGGACGTGGTGGTCCCTTAGCTTTCAGTTCGATACGCATTTCGAGAGTCTTTTCACAATTTTTAATAAAAGATACACTGTATTGTTCCATTTTTAATACAAAAGTCGCGCACAAACTATTTTTAATAATTATTTAGAATAAAAACTGCGAATCTACTGACAGCCGAGTTGAGCCGACCGTTTGTTTACATAAGATCGGCAACAGTGCATAGGCATAGATCGCATTCCCGCGCGCGGCCGTCTTGCGCCGTTTGGCAACGTCGCGCGTGAGCGGCGCTCCAAATTAGGCTAATTTCTCATACAAAATCTTTTGTTTCACACGTCGGACTGTGTCGATATTTCTCTTTCGCACTCATTGAATACAGTGCTAGAAATCGTACTGAACTTTGTTTCATAGGAGCGCAATCGCTGGCGCTCCACACGTTACAATTTGACGCCAAATGTACGCGTAGGAAATGTTTTTCTAGTAAACTGCTATTGTATGCGTATGGGCATAGTAGAAATAATGTATGTATAGGATTATAATAAAGAAATATAGATTATGCTATTTTCGTGGGAGTGCACTGTACCAGCGCTCTTTATGACGAGCCGCCTCTGCATACTTAGATTTATAGATAACACGCGCATTAAGTCGACTGCTAAAGACAGCCGTCGAACCGGTTTCTTATCAGTAAGCGAACTGAATGCCGCACAAAGAATGCTAATTAGGTTGGTGCAAATAAAATCATTTCCAGATGTTTACAATAATTTAGTTAGAAATATTCTAATAAAACGAACTTGTAAACAATATAATAAGGTTTCTAGTCTTAATGTTTTTATGGATGAACATAAAATAATTCGGGTAGGTGGTAGACTATTTAATTCGTCTAGTTTTACTTACGATAATAAACATCCGGTTTTATTGTGCAGTAAACATCCTTTCACTGTTAGTTTATTTCGTTATGAACATATTCGATTATTACATGCGGGTCCTCAACTTCTTTTAAATACGGTGCGTGAATGTTGGTGGCCATTAAATGCTAGAAACTTAGCAAGAAAAATAGTGCATGAGTGCGTGAAGTGTACACGTATTCGAGGTAAGACATTAGTACCTATCATGTACACGTATTCGAGGTAAGACATTAGTACCTATCATGGGTAGCCTACCACCCGAGCACTTGGAACCTGGCTTCCCATTTATACGAACGGGTGTTGATTACGCGGGGCCAGTGTTTATATTAAATCGAAAAGGCAGAGGTTCAATATTGACTAAAGCTTACATATGTTTATTTATTTGCTTCACAACTCGAGCTATGCACTTGGAACTTGTTACAAGCCTCTCTTCAAATGATTATATTCTGGCATTAAAACGTTTCATTAGTAGGCGAGGTAAACCTTCTGTCATTTATTCGGATAATGGCAGGAATTTCGTAGGTGCAGAGAAAGATTTCCCTTTATTTTTAGACAAAAATTCAGAAGCTTTTTTTTTTTGTTTCATTTTTTGATTCATGTTTGTTCATATTCCTCCTTATTCTCCACATTTTGGCGGTCTATGGGAGAGTGGGGTACGCTCGTGCAAGCATCACCTGAGGCGCATAGTAGGTAACGCGCGATTAACTTGCGAGGAATTTTGCACAGCTTTGACACAAATCGAAGCCGTCCTAAATTCCCGTCCAATTTCACCTCTATCCTCAGATCCTTCCGACCTTACTCCTCTCACCCCCTCCCATTTCGTTATTGGCCGACTATTGACAGCACCACCTTCTGAAGACGTCACAGACAAGCCGACTACGAGGTTGACACGCTACGAGCGAATCGAACAACTTCGACAGCACTTCTGGCGACGCTGGTCCACATAATACGTGTCGGAGCTGCAACTGCGAAGCAAGTGGAAGACTAAGCAGGCTGACATCACACTGGGCAGCCTTGTCCTCATAAAAGATGACCACCTACCGCCGTTAAAGTGGCAGTTAGGTCGTATCACACGTATATTTCCCGGAAAAGACGGCGTGGCTCGAGTAGCGGACATCCACACAAGTAATGGAACCATTCGACGAGCTTTCCCGCCCGCTCCACTGCAACCGGTGAGCGACGACGCTTGACTCCATACTCATATTGAAAGCTGGGCTTCCAAGGCCGGGAGCATGTCCACGCCATCCTCACGAGACTCCACGCAATAACATATCAGACGCGGCACAGGCGCCACCTATCGACGAGTGGAGGAAGAAAAGCATCGATTTCGGTCATTCTTCGGACGCTGGCATTCGGTCATCCACATTCGGTCTTCCGTTCACTCGCGCGTCTGTCAAAATTATGTTTGTACTTTCTCTTGCGAACCGACAACCGCCATGGCGAGTCATTGTTAACTTTTATTATAATATACACCTGTTAAACTACACAAGTCGCTTCATTTTGGACGAACAAACCTGATCCTGCACATAATTTGGTCCATCGAGACGGATGCTGGATTCAATACTACGAAATACGAGTAACGACGCCGAGACGCCGACACGCGCCGGGCGACGCAATAGTTGGACCAGCAGCCATTTTATACGATATAAAAATAATAAAGTTGATAAACTAGAAACTTGGCACGAATACTTACCTAAGTAAATCATAAAGGTTTCCATTTTTGTTTTTTCAAAGTTCCTCCCGTAGGAGGATGTCAAAGTTTGTATAGAAGAATTTTAAATCGCAGTCCGATTAACTCAAAACTCAGTATTTATACTTAACACCAAAAATACAGAATAACGTGTATAAGGGCTTTTAAAAAATCTACTGCTAACGGGGTGAAAAGGGACATTCAAAAAGGAAACCATGACTGACTGGTAACACACAGCTCAAACTGAACAGATTGGGTTGAAATTTGGCACATAGATACTTATTATGACGTAGGCATCCGCTAAGAAGGGGTTTTTGAAAATGCAACCTTTAAGGGGGTGAATGGAGGAGCTTTTGTTTGTATGAGAAATCTTATTCCTTGAGTTAATAAACCTGAAACTTGGCACGAATACTTACCGAAGTAAATTATAAAGTTGTCATTTTTGTTTTTTTTTTAACTGCCCCCTAAAGGGGGATTGGGGATGTTAAAGTTTGAATAGAACAATTTTAACGGGCGGTCCGATAACTCGAAACTCAGTATTTGTACTTAAAACCAAAAATAAAGAATAAAATGTATTAGCTTTTTTTTAATCGTTCCCTAATGGGATGAAAAGGGGTTGTCAATTTTACAAAGAAGGATTTTACTGCGTGGCTTGATTAACTTGAAAATTGGTATTAATACTTAGCAACAAAAATTAAGAATAACATGTATCAGAGTTTTTCGAAAATTGAACCCTTTACACCCCGTAAAGGGATAGTCAATTTGACAAGGGAGGATTTTACTGCGTGGCGTGATTAAATCTAAATTATGATGTGGGCATCTGCTAAGAAGGGGTTTTTGGGAATTTGACCTGTAAAGGGGTGAAAAGGGGGCATTTCGATTGTATGAAAAATCTTATTCCTTGAATTAATAAATCAAGTAAATTATAAAGTTAATCATTTTTTGTTTTTTTAAAAGGGGATTGGGGGATGTTAAAGTTTGTATGGAAGAATTTTAACGCGCGGTCCGATTTACTGGAAACTCTGTATTTTACATATACCTAATGCTCACAGAATATAAAGCGTTACATGTTTTTGGGTTTATTCAAATGTAACCCTTACGGGGCAAAGGGGGTTTTTAAGTTTTAGGGAAAGACTTTACTGTGCGTCTTGATAAACTCCAAAGTAATTGAATAACACATGATTTAATATTTTTCATAAATAAACTCCTTTTGGGGTGAAAAGGGGGCACAGTTTATATCAAAATTATGTTTCGTTTGATCAATACCACTGTGAGAAACCACATTAATTTTGTAGACTTTGCTGTCACTGAAATGGATAAAAATAAGCAAGTTGACGTGGCTTATTTTGACTTTAAAAAGGCCTTCGATCGTGTCCAAAATGACGTCCTACTTAAAAAAATATCCGCAATAGGATTTATCCCGAAGTTGCTTGAACTTTTCTCGAGCTATTTCACTGACCGTTTTCAGTATGTTCAAATCTCTGGACATAAATCTGCCCCTTATATAACTTGCTCTGGTGTAAGCCAGGGTAGCACCCTGGGGCCTACGCAGTTTATTGTTATGGCGAATGACCTGCCGAAGGTCGTCAGGACGGCACGACGTCTCATGTTTGCGGATGACCTGAAGTTATTCTCAGGTATTAATAGTGAATGGACTGTGAGGCGCTGCAGAGGGACATTGATATGGTGGTAAAATGGAGTGAAACCAATCACTTAGAATTTAACACTTCTAACTGTAAGACTATTTCTTTTACCCGTTCGCGTGCGCCCATTCAGCATACCTACCACATATCGGGTGTCCCTTTGGAGCGCGTCAACGAAATAAAAGATCTTGGACTGACTTTAGACGTAAATATGACCTTTAATCAGCACATTTATAATATCTGTGGAAAGGCCTTCCAATCACTTGGTTTTGTTATGAGACAGGCAAGTAGATTTAAAGACAGGAATGTTATACTTACACTTTATAATACGTTTATACGTAGCAAACTTGAATACAATGCGCTGGTATGGAATCCACATGAGCAAAAATATAAGCTCATGATTTAACGGATCCAACGAAAATTTGCTCGCTAGCTGTATAAAAGAATATACGGGTATTATCCCTATTTGTATCCGTCACTGTTTGTTGCGGGAATGCTAGGTATCAACACGTTGGAACTGAGACGTAAGTGTGCGCTGTTGATGCACTACTACTTATTACTCAATAATAAGGTCGATGACGCGACTACTCTAGCTCGCTGTTCATTGTTTGCTCCGGACCGGCTGCGGAGGTCGCGCGCCTTTGCTCCGCGGTGCCTGTTCGCGGCTCCGCCAGTGCGTACCCTTACTGCTCGATATGCTCCCACCGCCCAGGCGATCAATCTGCTGAACGTCCTGATTGCTCAGGAGCCGGATGTTGACGTATTTATGTGTAGTAGTAAGTATATGATTAATGTTTGTGTAAAGTTTTTTAGTTGTTACGTGCAATGTAATACGTTTGGCTTGCTGCACGCTTTGGTGTTTACTGTAAGTGTAGCAAGCAATTGTCTAATAAATAAATAAAAAATAATAAACTTGAAAATTGACCCGTATTTTCTTAATAAATAAAACGACCATAAACATATGTATTTTCGAAAACAACCTTTTAAAGGGGGTGTTGAATTTTGTGGGGGAAAATAATTGTATGGAAAGATATATCGCGCGGTCCGATTAACTTGAAACTCGGTACTCGGTAAAAGAAAAAGTGTATCACGGTTGTCAAAAAATCTACCCCTAACGGGGTGGAAAGGGATAGTCAATTTTAAAGAGGATGGTTTTATGTTTCGGTTGGCGCAGAAATGGCTGAACGGATTTAGATGAAATTTGGTAACATAGCTTATAGTTTATAATCTGCATTAACACAGTGTACTTTTAATTCCGGTGGTACGTTCTCGTGACATTTTTTCCGACATCCACGCGGGCGAAGCCGCGGGAAAAAGCTAGTTTCACATAAAATTTCACTTTGAAAATTATGTTCAATTTTTAATTTTAATTTTAAGTTCTAATTTATTTTTATTAATTTTTTTAGTTTTTTTCTTTACTATTTATTTTACTTTTTACTTACTTTTATTATTTTTTAATTTAATTTCTTAGTTTTGCTTTTATCGTGAGTGTTTGCAGGTGGGCGTTAATGACTGCGACACAGTATTATTAAGGTGTGTCCAAACATTTAGCGGCAAGAGCGCGGCAGCAACACGCGGCGTTCGCAGGACACATTTCTGCCGCGCTCTAGTTAGGAGTAAACCGATGAATGTTTGCGCGGCAGTACTGCGCGGCACATCCGAGACATGCCGCGCACTGCAGTTGCCATCAGAACTAAAATGAAAGCGGTTGCGTGTGTCATAGTTCTGCTTATTATTCGAAAATTGCGAAGAAGAAATAAGAAAAAACCTATTAAAATAAGAAAATGCTGGATGAAACCACTTTATCAGCGGAGGTTACAGAATTTTGAATCAATAAATTACCGAACACCACAGTTTTTAAGATTATCCTTGGAGGAGTTTGAACTTTATTACGTATATATATTATATATACTCGTACTATACTTGGAGCCACACGATTATATTCATTTATTAAAAACTGTTTAATCAAATATATCAATACTTTTTGTTTAGACAAAAGAAATTTGTGTATGTGGTTTCCATGGTCATTAAGATTATTGATTGACAAAACGTCAAATAAGAAAAAAGATGTTTCAAATAAGTTACAAAACTTTTATATGATTTCAATAATATTATATATTGCCAGCTGATATAAGCTCATACCTAGTACCGAATTTCTATTTACTATAAGGTCGAGCAAAAACTAACCTGATCCAGTGGTGTTGGTTGTTTTTTCCCTATTTCTTTCACGTCTGTATGAACTTAGAAGACTTTTCATTTTAGATTTTAATTCCTTCTTAGGAAGATCTAAATTGTTGGCTATTTCATCCCATATGTCTTCACGTTTGTTTTTATTATGGTATTCTTTTTGTCGAGGATCCTTTATCACATTAAAAGATCCATACATTTCAATCAAACGAATCGATGTTTCGTTGTCCATTTTTATACGCATCAGATATACATCCAAACACAACTACTGACGATTGTTCACTGCAAATGTTTGTGCGCGGCAGGTTGACACAAGCGTTCGCGCGCGGCAGTCGTCCAATCAAAGCGCGGTAGGCCGCGCGCGGTAGCCGCGCTCAAATGCCGCGCTATGTTTGGACACACCTTTACTAATGCAGTTGTTATCGAACACAGAGTTTCTGTAAACTGAGATTTTTCGTTTCAATAAATAAATATTCTTAAATATATCTTAAAACCTATTGGTTCGTGTGTCGCCATGTTGCGAATCCCTTGACCTCTCGAGATCTAATCCGTCAGTCATGTTCTACTAGCTCCCACCACCATAGACCAAATACAATTGTTGTCTATTGGTTAGTTTGAATTTATTAGGCAGTTACAGCTATAGCTTTGCCTTTGCCTATGCCTTTTCTCTCTTTTATTTAGGTACGTTCTGTTTTCGTTATTTCTGCTTGAGTATAGTTTTCGACGATTTTGATGTTTTTTTTTTTGGTATAGTGGCGTGTGCTAGCTAACATAAGGCAAATAATTTAATTTAATGTGTTGCGTAATGCAAATTCTTTTACATTTGATTGTATAGATTCAAGTTTTATATCTGAACAGACAGCTGTGCTGCTGGGGAGTTTGTTGCGCCACTTCTTCTTCCCAGCTTAAGCACTAGGAAGTGGTGAAGGGTGGGCGTTTTTGGGGGACTGTCTTATGTAATTTTTGACGTTCGAAAAGTGCTGATTCTCAG
Organism: Tiliacea citrago; assembly: GCA_963921375.1. Lineage (NCBI taxonomy): Eukaryota > Metazoa > Arthropoda > Insecta > Lepidoptera > Noctuidae > Tiliacea > Tiliacea citrago. The sequence goes on from OY992784.1 coordinate 206,780, forward strand.
CATAGTTTGAATAAATGACTTTTGATTTTGATTGTTTTAAATAAAATGTAGGAAATTATGTCTGTGTGTTTATTTATTTCAATTAACTTTTATTCATGTATATAATTTACATGACATAATTTCTCGGGCCATTTAGTGTTGCAGAGACTACGTTGGCAGCCATGCCACGAGCCTGCATGTCCTGACGCAAGATGACGCTATTAGTTGCTTTAATTATTGATTTTGCAACGTCACACTCGAACACCATGAAAACAACACCCATGATGAAAAATTTGCAAATTATCGGTGGCGCCAACTTGAATTTTGACCCGAGTTTTGTTATCAGAGACCTCGAAAACCATGAAAACGACACCCATGACGAATAATCATCACAAAATCACGACACCCATCTTTTCGCGCAAGACACTTTTTCGCGGAAATGTCATTCGCGCAAATGTACCAGAACCGATATATCAAACCTCGTGAAAACTGCACATTTTCTTTCTGACTGTAATTTTTTTTCAAAATCTGTATAAGCAGATCAAAATGTCTCAAAAAGTTAAGGACGGTCACCTAAGACCGATTTCATGTAGCAACGATGGTAAAGATACCCTTATTTCCCCATCATAAAAATCCAGCCTGTATATGTCATAATAATTGACTGATGCATAAATAGATAGATGAGTGTAGTCGAGTACTTGATTGAAGTGTAGTTGATGGCTGCCCTGACGCCAACGGGCAGCACGACTGCTGTGCATGGGGCAGGACCCCAGGTTCGATTCCCTGGTCGGGCAGTGTTATTAGATTTTTCCATTAGGAATTTCTTATCAACAGCCCGGTGTTTGGAAGTTGACGGTGTGATAGTCCTGTACCTCGGAAAGCACGTTAAGCCGTTGGTTCTGCAGCTGATCTCTCTCGGGTCGTGTTGGATTGGTGTCCCATCGGAATATGAGAGTAAGGGAAGAGAGAGTGCACCTGTGTCTGCGCACATAATTGTGCACTATAATATCTTCCACGTCAAAGGCTGGTCTTCGCTGAGATTGGTCGCCTTTATTTATCTATTTTAGTAGATATGGGTGTGGGTGTTCGCAGGTCAGTGGCGGAGAGGCTGATGCTGGGGTCGCGCGTGGAGCCCGAGGAGTTTTCCGAGGTGTCCATCTACTTCAGCGACATCGTGGGCTTCACGGCGCTGGCGGCGCGCTCCACGCCCGTGCAGGTGGTGGACCTGCTCAACGACCTCTACACCACCTTCGACGCCGCCATCGAGCAATACCGCGTCTACAAGGTACCTTCACCGGCATACTGTCCCTGCACTCGTACACTTTCAATGTTTTTGATTGCTATTTGCCGGTCGTAGTGAACAGACGTATCGAACAATTATTTCAATAAACAAATAATCACTTGCGAAATTGTGACCTAGTTATCAATAGCCAGTAATAAACTCATTCTCGTACAGTAAATTTGTGTAAGGTGTATTATTAGACGAAATGACAAGTGTTTAACAAGAACGATATAACCTGCTTCATGATGGAGGATAGTCCATTCAACCGGAGTAGTAAATGTGTTCGCTCCCCGCCTTGTACTCCTGTGCCCGTGGCCGTAGCCGCCTCTACCCCTCAAGCACCTATCCAAAGGAACGATGCCCCTGAAGTTGTATCGACGTCAGAACTTCAGAGCTGGATGGCGACTATCGAACAGAGCCTGAAAGAGGTGTGCGCTATTGCAGCTGAGGGAAAGCTGAACGTGGAGCAGAAAACGTGCATCACTAACCTATGTCGGAAGATTGGTCACGGAACCTCGCAGATGGCCGTCATGTACCAGTCCATCAAAGCTAAAGCCCTCCAATCGTACTATGCCGTCCGAACTCTGGAAAACCAACTCGACTTTTCGCAGCAGCTACAGAACCTTAGGCTGAGTATTGAAGATTCGAAGAAATCTGCCCAGGGATCTTCCTTTGCTGACATGGTAAAGAAAGGTGCCAACAATTTTATCCAGCCAAGTTCTGTAAGTTCTGTGGCCATATATCCGAGTGACAAATTGAAGACCAGCGATGAGACTAAAACTCTTGTCCAAAAAATTATCAGCCCCGAACAAATGAAGCTCCATGTGAGAGGCCTGCGCAAAACGAAGAACGGCGGTGTTATCATCAGCACAGAGACGAAGGACGACATCGAGAAGTTGAGACAATCGGTGCAGCTCACCAAATCAGGTCTAACAGTCGACGAGCCCCTTAAAAGGAAGCCTAGGGTTGTAATTATAGGAGTGCCGACATCCATGTGGGAAAATGAGGTTTTTACCTGTGTGTACAACCAAAACCTAGCTGAAAAAGTTCAGGACTGCAGCCTTGAGACGTTTTTGAGTTTAATTAAATTGAGTCATAAGTCAGGTAAGAAAGAATCTGATACATGTAATTACATTGTTGAGGTACCTGCAGTCATACGCAAAGCCCTGATACGACTATCACAAGACCGAGTTTTTGTAAATTGGTCATCATGCCATGTGAGAGACTTTACTTTGGTCACACGATGCTATAAGTGTCAGCAGTATGGACATGCGGCCAAGTCATGTCGGCAGACATCGCATACCTGCGGCTACTGTGGTGATCAAGGTCACTCAGTAAAAGAATGTCCAAAGAAGGCTGATGAACCAAAATGCGCTACTTGGACTCTACTAAGAGCGCCGTTAATTTGTTATTTTTCTGTCCTTTTTTTATTTTTATTTTTTATTTAAACTACCATTATGATTAATAATTTAATTAATGATTTAGATAATTTCTCTGTGTCCGAGTCCAAAGTTTGTGAAGCTGAAAACTGCAAACAATATCTATCCGGCTATAAATCTCCATTAATCATATTAACACAACATATTCGCAGTGTTTTTAAGAATTTTGATAGCTTTAGTACATTTCAGCAACGGCTAAGCATAAATTGTGACGTCATTTTTTTAACCGAATGCTGGCTTGCCAAACAATATAACATAACACAAATCCCGGGATTTAATATGTATCGAAGCACCATAAATTACAACCAAAATGATGGTGTGATAGTTTATGCAAGAAATCATCTGAACGCCTCTGTTGAGGAACCTGATATGCACGACTGTAACAGATTGTTAGTTAAAATTGGCTCAGAATTTGCGATATTAGCATTATATCGACTTCCGTCTTTTAAAAATACTAGCAATTTTACTGACTCTCTGAATGAAATCTTGCAGAACCTGTCATCCATCAACAACACGATTGGAGATATTAATATCAATATTCTTCCCGGAAGTGCTGATGCTACTGCTCAGGACTACTTCAACCTATGCGCCTTTCATGGCCTGCTCCCAGCACACAGCTTTCCTACACATCACAGTGGTTCCTGTTTGGATCATATTATGCTTAAATCGAATTTCCCTTCACTTGCACTTGTTGTTAACTCAACTATTACCGATCACAATGCTGCCCTACTAACCCTAAATTGTAAATTACCTAAACAAGACACTCGCACAATTTTAAAACTGAACATAAATAAACTTGAAGATGATTTACGCGTCATCGATTTCGATCCAGTCTATAATTTCGCTTACCCGCAGTTTTGCATGTTGTTTGTAATTGAAAACTTACGAAATGCAATTCAGAAAAACAAAGTCGTATCGCAGTTGAGCAACAAAAACCACAACATAAAACCATGGATCACATCAGGTCTTATTCGTTGTATGAAACATAGGGATAAACTGCATATGAAAGCTAAATCGAATCCAGAAAATGCAGTATTGCAACTTTCGTACAAAAGATATCAAAATTTCTGTCTCTTTCAATCTCCTTAAAAAAGTTAAAAGCAACTACGACAAAGTGGCATTGGAAAAGGCTGGAACAAATAGTAAAAAGATCTGGAAATGTATTAAAGACGCAACGTATACCACAAAACAATATGAGTCATCTTCAAGTTTATTACAAGCACACTCGTCACCGGTGGAATCCGCTAACATAGCAAATAATTTCTTTGTAAATGTGGATAAGTGTCTGGCAGAGAAAAATCTGGGTCAATCCCAAAACCTAACGAGCACTTCGTTTACATCTAACACTGCTTTAACATCCTTCGCGCTGCTAGATACTGACGAGACTGAGGTAGAAAGTATAATCATGACCTTGAAAGAAGACTGTGCAGTAGGCTGGGACAACATATCGAATAAAATTATTGAAAAATTCAAGGACATTTTGGTACCACCACTGACTTATATTTTCCGCATTTGTTTATCTTCAGGTAATTTTCCAGAGTGTCTCAAAAAAGCTGTAATTGTCCCTGTCTATAAATCAGGCAGCAAAGAGCAAGTGGCAAATTATATACCTATTTCTTTACTTCCTTCTATGTCAAAAATACTGGAGAAAATAATAAACAAAAGGTTGTTGAAATATTTGGAAGATAAATCTATTCTGTCTGAACGGCAGTTTGGATTCAGGCCTAAAGTTTCAACTGCCGATGTGGTACATCATTTGACTGACTATCTGGCGCAAGAACTTGACAAGAGTAACCACACAGTAGGAATTTTCCTGGACCTTGCCAAAGCTTTTGACACAGTTTCCATTCCAATTCTGTTGCGCAAGCTTGAGACCATGGGTGTAAGAGGCACCCAGCTGAAAATATTCAAAAGTTATTTAGAAGATCGTTCCCAGTGCGTAAAGATTGGCGATGTTCTAAGCGAGGTTCAAAAAAACACATTTTTTGGTGTTCCCAAGGAAGTGTTCTAGGGCCCACCTTGTTTTTGATCTACATAAATGCTGCAATCTGAAGCTAGAGCATGACACTATCATAGCTTACGCTGATGACACTGCTTTACTTTTTTCGGCTGACTCAGAAAACTTTTTTACTAGTTTTTTTTACTTAATGTTTTTTTTTCTTGATTTTATTATTATTATCTTTTGGTCCAATTATAATTAAATATGCTTGTGATTTTTGTTCATTTATTAGTCATGTCCAACAATATAATATTTCCACTATCACCAGTATCAGCAACCCTCCTGCATGACCTACATCGCAATAGCGTTTTATCGAAACTGCAATCGTCGTAGTAAAGAACTTTCGCGAGAACGTACGTCACAATGGTAAACTTTCGCAGTAACGTACATCGCAGTAAAGAACTTTCGCGACAACGAACGTCGCGAGAGTAAACTTTCGCAGTAACGTACATCGCGGTAATGAACTTCGCAACTATGATTTACACTCCACCGAACGTCGTCATACTCATATGCCCAGTTTGACGAACTAGCCAGCGAGCCCATATGAATGGTGATTAAATTATTAGCTACCATCGTTCGAGTCATTTTATCTTTAGGTCTCTATCTAATCGATAGATGTTATAATTTGAGGGTAGCCGTTAATTTTACTTACTTACGTTTTATTTATGAAATTAATCCATACCCTCAAGTTATAACTACAACGTTTGATGTATAAATAAGATAACTGTAAAATAAAAATATTTGTAGTAAAATAAGAGCAAAGTTTTGTTAAATAATAACAATAATAAATATTATTAAATGATTATTAAACTATTTAATTTTTCTTGATTTTAAAATTCTTTATAAATATTACTAAAACCAAATTAAAAAATAATTTGTATAAAAAAAAATATACTGAATGACTAAGCAGGCACATTTCGTGCCTGGGCCTCCAATCTTATGCACAGCAAACGGTCTTGAAACCTCGGGTCCATGTAGACCTTAAATAACATTTCGTAAATGTTACCGTATTATTACTTGTCGTTAAACGCATAACGCAATAATAAAAATTTTAACGTTTTATTGAAAAAAAAACACAATATCAAAACTTACTTTAAAAAAATAAATACTAACTTAACTTATTTATACTAAAACAATACCTTAATAAATTATAATAAAATGTTTTTGCAAAATACAAAACCAACTTGGGTCTATCACGGATTTGAACGTGCATGACTTTTGGGGGGGTAACCACTTAATGGAGCTGTGTGTACCTGCGACTGCTTAGTCCACAGTGTGTAGTGTGTGTGGCGCAGGTAGAGACGATCGGCGACGCGTACATGGTGGTAGGCGGGCTGCCGGTGCGGACGCGCGAGCACGCGGAGGCCGTGGCCACCATGGCGCTGCACCTGTTGCACCTAGCAGGCCGCTTCCGCCTGCGCCACCTGCCCGACACGCCGCTGCACCTGCGCATAGGCCTGCACTCCGGGCCCGTGTGCGCCGCCGTCGTGGGCCTTACCATGCCGCGTTACTGCCTCTTCGGTGACACCGTCAACACCGCTTCGCGCATGGAGTCCACCGGTTAGCTGTTTGTCCATTTGTGTCCGCGTGTGCGCACGTATATATATATACGAGTGATGTGTGCACTGTGCAGGTGCGGCGTGGCGCATTCAGGTGTCGGCCACGACAGCGGAGCGGCTGGCAGCGGCGGGCGGCTACCGGCTGCGCTCGCGCGGGCTTATACAGATCAAGGGCAAGGGTGCTATGCACACGTACTGGCTGCTCGGAAAGGATGGCTTCGACAAGCCGCTGCCCACACCGCCCCCTCTACAGTAAGTTAACTCTTTTAAAAGTCCGTGTATGAAAAAATCTCCTTTTGTCAATTTTTAAACAAATTAATTACAATTAAGTAAGCAAAAAGATAATGTAATAATTATAGTTAGACTATTAGAGTACAGATTTCATGGTGCAAAACCATTCAGTTCAGTCACAGCACCTGTTAACAGTTTTATCACTTTTGCGCTTTTGAAAACGGAAATAAATCAGTAATAGGAACAATAATTTTTTAACTGGTTTTAATTTTGATGATGGTATCATTTTTAATACAGTAATTAATCGATACTAAAAAGCGGGTCCCACTCGACCCGCTTAGACTCGATCCGAAGAAGAATACCTGGATATTTCTGTTTTATAAGCGTACAAACGTCGATGTCGCTGAAAACCAGCGCTGGGGCTCTGTCTCGCATAGGGTCGCAGCATTATGCTAAGCGATGGCTGTTTTGCATGAATGTGACGCATATTTTCCCTCAACTTGTTCTTTCGTGTTTGTGTTTTTATTTCTTTGCGTTATGTTTACCGCAAATAAACGTATTTTCTTCTTTCTTCTATGTATAGTCAGGCAGAAAAGTGTTGATTTAACGCTTACACCATATGACAGAGAGTGTACAATTTATATAATGTTTGGATAAATAAATCAATAACAAGTATCGAATCAATCAACAAATAAGTATCGAATCCTTTTTAACCCTAAAAAGGATTCGATACTTATTTGTTGATTACGTACCTCATAAGGAAAAACGGAACCCATATAGGATCACTTCGTTGTCCGTCTGTCTATCTGTCTGTCAGTCCGTCAAGACCCCTTTTTCTCAGGAACGCGTGGAGGTATCAAGTTGAAATTAATATCAAATACGTAGGTATGGTCTCTTGAAGCTCTTAAAAAATCAAGCTTCCAAGTCAACGCAATAAAAAAATACGGTGATATAAGCGACATTATGGCGTCATATTTCGATACTCGCAAATAAATCAAAACCGGACTTCCCGTTGGGTTCTGTCTATCTGGCAGAATCTTGATGCTCCGTAATTCATTTGTCATAACACACTTGGCATAATTTTCTTTAAACGAATATTATTAAGGCATAAAAATTATTTAATATAATTATTGTTTGACCGAATGTTTATATGTCCATACCTTTAAGATGGCAGAATTTTATTTGGCATAATTACCTTTGGTAAAGTTAAAATTCCGCATAATTTCATTTAGCATACCTTTTATTTAAATCGACGATTGTTTGGTACAATTTCACTTGGCATACTATGAAGATGGCAGAATTTCATTTGAAATAATTTTATTAGGCATATTGCCATTTCTATTTTATAGAAATGGCAAAATATATGTATAAGAGGAGGGGTGTCTTCACGATTGAAAGCATCTTCATTATTCATTATGTTTTATTTATTAATCACTTTTTATATAATTTAACTCGATAATTATAACACTTTTAATTAATCAAATCAATTTCGAAATAATTCACTAATAATAATTCAATAATAATAATTAACTTTAAAAAGGTCCGACTAGCTTAGATGCCAACGAACGAATGACCAGTCCCTTTTTTTTTTTTTTTATATATGGCATCTCGCAGTTGACCTTGAGAGGCCGTGACTGCTTAACCGGTCGACCAGTCCCGCACTGCGCACGCCTTTTATAAGCACTTTGCGACTGGTGGGGCGTCGATAGCGGGGCGCGCCGCATGAGTAACTCGTGACGTTTCGTTGCACGTGCGCTCTGCGCGCGGTTGGAGTGCCGTTTTTTACGTGCGTAATAGTTGCGCCGATACGGCCATTCTGATGATAGGTGCGTCCCTGCGCCGACATCTTATAGCAATCTGCAAAAATAACTTAATTACTTTTTAAATTCAAGTCTCGTTGATTGCCAATCAACCTCATAGCCTCAGCGCTAATTTTGGATTGATTCGCGAATCATCATTTTGGAGATCAACCTCATAGCCTCAGCGCTAATTTTGGATTGATTCGCGAATCATCATTTTGGAGATCAACCTCATAGCCTCAGCGCTAATTTTGGTCACACGTCATAGAACCTCAAAGCCTCAACGCTCATTTTGGTCCAGCCTCAACTCAACGTTTATTTTACCTTCACGTGATTATAGTTTTGTACTTACAACGTTAACTTGATTTAAGTACTAGTACTATTGTTCTCATCATATGTCTCGTTTTCATTCATGTCTCTACTCATTGCCGATACGGCCACGTTACTTTGAATTCCAAAGTGTGGAGCTCTTCTTAAATGTTCGTGACAAACCTTCCTGCATCGACCACGACCATTTATTCGACGAATTTCATACCTGTCATGTGGTAAGACCTTTCTTACTTCGAAGGGTCCGTCATACTTTTGGCTTAGTTTAGTGTCTGTGTAGTCTTGGAGGCTCTCTTAAGAGAACATATTCGCTCTTCTCAAATCTCTTAACTTTGGCTTTACTTTTATCGTAGCGCATTTTGTCCTTTTCAGCCTGTTCCTTTTTGTCACAACTTCTTTCATCATTTCTGGATCAACTCTTTCGTTACGCTCGTCAATGAGGTTTAGGAGTTCTGGAGGGACACTGCCTTTTTTTCCAGTTAACAATTCAATAGGTGTTAGTCCTGTGGTTTTTGAGAAAGTAAAATTGATAGCTAGCTGTAAAGCTCCAAGTGATTTCTCCCAATGACATTTGTGTATTTTTGATTATAGTTAAGCCATTCTTTATAATTCTCATAATCCTTTCCACTTGTCCGTTTCCTCTACTTGTATAACCGGCGCATTGATGCAATTGTATCCCATGTTGGTCACAGTAGTTTTTGTAATGTGAAATAAATGCACCATCGCCATCCACAATAATGCGTTTTGGAGCACCAAATAAATAAACTATCTCTTTGAGATGTTTTAAGGCACTGGCTTGAGTTTTGTTTTTGGCATGTTGTAATATGACAAACTTCGTGTAGGCATCAATTGCTACAAAAACATATTCCTTCTGAGAAGCAGTACCACTGAGTTTACCGGAAATATCGATGTGAATGGTGTGAAAAGGTTCAGGTATCTTTTCGATTGGGTTCAATCGACTTTGTGCAGCCCCTGACGACTCTTTCATAGTCTTGCATATCACACAGTGTTCTACAAAGTATCTGACTGTTGATGACATTTTGGGAAACCAAAAGTTTTCTTTAAGTTTTGCCAACGTCTTCTCCCATCCCATGTGTTTGAGTGCTTCGTGATAGGTGTTAATAAGACTCCATCGATAAGACTGTGGGACAACTTTGGTCATTTTAATTTTTCCGCTAGAATTAGTTTTGAAGTGTAGAACGTTGTCTTTGAGTTCGTAATCCGGATAAAGGTCATGATTTGTATGAACTTCTTTGATGATTTTACTCAGTTCGGAATCGCGCCGTTGTTCTATAATCAACCAATCAACTTTGGTTGTCAAATTCATAACTACTCGAAGTGGGTTTCTTTCAATACCTATTGATGTAAAATACTGATCTTGAATGATGCACTATACGAGCTAAATAAACTAATCAGCATACCTCAACGTATTGATGTTACTCGTGTGATGTACGTTATTTCCAATTCTGAATTAAAATACTGATCTTGAATGATGCACTATACGAGCTAAATAAACTAATCAGCATACCTCAACGTATTGATGTTACTCGTGTGATGTACGTTATTTCCAATTCTGAATTAATAGCATTTAACGTTGACCGATACTCAAAACGTTAAATGCTATTGATTCAGAATTAGCTAGCGCTTTAAATTTATGTAAATCCACGACAACAGGTGTTAACGCGGCAGTTAATGAAATGAAATGAAATGAAATGAAATCGTTTATTCTGTAAATAGGATATCGGAATCACTTTTACACGTCATATTAAAAAGTAAAAAATAAGCTAGATGTAGTCGACATTTCCTATCTGACTACCCGTGAGAAGAAATGGCGAAACAAACTCAGGGGTCAAAGTCTCTTTTAAAGTCCAGACATAATCTTGGTCAGATCATGTGAGGACCATGTAGATCTGTGTCTGAAATGGTCTTTTGAGGAAAGAACCACACAATTTTGAGTGGACCTGTCCAATCAGTGCAAGCATTTGTCGTAATCGTGCAGCTCGACTCAAGACTTAAGGAGCTCAACGACTCGACGAACAATACCAAAGAAAGTACATTTGGGTAGGCCTCATAAAGTGCTCAAAATGCCAGACCTCCATTAAAACTGAGAAAAAGCATAAAATAATAGGAAAATATTTAAAGAGAAAAAAAAAAAATGACCCACATAGTGCTCACATTCACAATAAATTAAAGCAGTAAATATAATACTTTTCAAAGTAAACATTAATGTAATATTGTATATAATATTCTGCAATGTCAATATTTATATAAAATCATGCATAATAACATTAAATGTCAAGTTTTCCAGTTTGATCACAAGGCTTGCAGAGCGAGCAGCTCAATCCCAAGCTTTTTTGTCTTCTAAATAATCAGAAATTTTATAGTACCCTTTTTTACAAAGTTTGGTTTTAATACAGCTTTTAAATCGTTTAATGGGTAAGTTTCGAATGTCAGTAGGAAGTTTGTTGTGAAAGCGTATACATTGACCCATGAACGAGTTGCCTACTCTGTGGAGGCGAGTGCGATGTACAGCAAGATTGTGTTTATTCCTGGTATTTAAACAATGAATATCGGACATTTTCTTAAAATTTGATATATTTTTGTGTACATACAATAGATTTTCAAATATATATTGAGAGGCTACAGTCAGAATATCTATTTCTTTGAATTTTTCACGAAGTGAATCTCTTGGACCTAGATTGTAAATGGCTCGAACAGCCCTTTTCTGTAAAACAAAGATAGTATTAATGTCCGCACAGGTTCCCCAGAGAAGAATCCCATATGACATAAGACTATGAAAATAACTAAAATAAACAATTCTCGCAGTATCTACATCAGTTATCTGTCGAATTTTTTTAACAGCATAGGCGGCTGAACTAAGCCTTCCTGACAATTTTTCTACGTGTGGGCCCCATTGTAATTTACCGTCAATAGTTATCCCAAGAAAAACTGTCGACTCAACAGGGTCCAACTCTATTCCATTAAGTTGAACATTGGTAGTTAGCTGCCTGACATTTGGCATTGAAAATTTAATGAGCTTAGTCTTTTTTTCGTTCAAGAGAAGATTATTTACATTAAACCAATGGACAACCTTAGAGAGTGCATCGTTAACATGTTCAAAATTGACTAGCTGACGTTTGATTTTAAAAATGAGGGAAGTATCATCTGCGAATAATACAATCTTGTGATTATCCCTTATGTGATAAGGTAAGTCATTTATATAAATTAGAAACAAGAAAGGACCTAGAATTGAACCCTGCGGAACTCCCATAGTGACCGCAGATCCTGCAGATCTCTTGCCATTAACATCAACCCTCTGAATTCTGTTGTTCAGATAAGAAGTCAGAAGGTCGAGAGCACTGTCCCTCATACCATAGTGGTGCAGTTTTCGGATGAGTGTATCATGATGAACGCAATCGAAGGCCTTAGACAAGTCGCAGAAAATGCCAAGAGCATCCTGCGACTCCTCCCAGGCCTCGAATATGCTCTTCAGTAATTCCACGCCCGCATCTGTAGTTGAACGACCCTTTGTAAAACCAAACTGTTTCAGATGAAGTAAATTATTTGTATTGAAATGTCCTAACATTTGTTTTAAAATTAACTTTTCAAAGATTTTGCTCAATGTAGGTAATATCGAAATTGGCCGAAAATTCGTGGGATCAGTTGTGCTGCCAGATTTGAACAGTGGAATCACTTTACTAAGTTTCATCAGATCAGGAAATACACCAGATGCAATACAAGAATTAAAAACAATTGCTAAAAACGGTGAAATAACATCGATTATTGAAGACATGGTATGTACTGATAATCCCCAAAGGTCAGCAGTTTTTTTTACATCAAGATCTTTAAAAGATTCTATAATATCCTTAGCGGTAACAACCGTGAATTTAAAGTGTTTATCACATTCTGGTACGCATTCTTTTAGTATGGAGTAAGCAGAAGTGGAGGACGACGATGACAGAGTTTTGGTTGTTAAAATGGGAATATTAGTAAAGAAATTTTCAAACTCAGTTGCCACCTCCACGTCTGCCTTAATATCTACATCATTGATTTATGATACAGGGACTGACGAAATCAAGATTAACTGTGTAATGTTGTGACGAGATCCTGTGATCCGTGATCACGATCAAAGCTAAACGATCGTGATCGAGATTGACTGTGTACGGGCTGCCGTACAGCCCGTAGACAGACGATCTTGATTGTCTCCATAGTCAACACCAAGGATCGCAATCCAGATTGATGGTGTTATGACGTAGATTGACTGATTAAGGCGATACAGTACAGCATTGTGACTGTCTGTCAAGTAAGTACTCCTAATTAATAACAAAATATAATATTATATTTATTTTAAAATACGGACCTCTTACAAACACTTTAAATCTCTATTTTATGGTTGACAGCTCGACGTGTTACCGTAATTAATAACAAAATGTATTGTTTATTCTGAATTGTAAAATAATGTTAAATCTCTTAGAAACGCATTCTATTTGTATTTTATGGGAAGCAAGCTGGCCCTTTCTACAAATTCTAACAGCCAGTGTTAACGTCTGGCTGGACCCAGGCAATTCAAACGAACCCTTGAAACAATTGTAAAAGAACGCGGCAATAAATCTATTCTGCGTATCCGTTGAGTATGGGGAAGAAACCGACGCGGATGCTCGTGAGGGACAGTTGGCAAAGGACGGTGTTAGGATACTGACGTAGAAGTCTAGGGTAGTTAAGTTAGACAGTTGGTTTTGGACGACGAGAGAATACGGACGTTCTAGTTTAAGCTAGTTAAGTTAGGAGCCTCGGAAAATACCATGAGCGACTGGGCTGTCGCAAGATAGCGAGTATTAGTAATTAAGTTAAATATAGTTGGGTTAAATCCCACATTAGACTAATTTAGTATTTCACACAGTATGTGTGTGTTTGTTGGTGCTACTGGGTGTGTTATCATTATAATAATTATCATAGGCAGATAGTATTATTATATACTACGTGTATTAACTGAAACTACTTGTATATATTGTCATATTTGATCATTAATGTGTTCTTTTGTAGTACTTGTCCATCTCCTAATCCGTACCTTATCAAATAGTTTTTATTGGCGTTTGTTTATAGGGAAACGGGGAAGGCCATTCGCTATACTTCACACTAAGCACTATTGCTTATGACTTATGACGTCTGTTGACTATGAACGGACGCATCACATTTGGAAGTCAGAACCGTAAATACTCACAGTTCGTTGCAATCAAACTAGGCTATAAGGCCAATCTGTATTGCATTATAACTCAACCAAACGTTAAGGTTAAAGTTTAGGGTTAAACTGTTTCCAAGAAGGTCTCGCCACAGAACACTTTGCGTGAGGCTTGTTGACGCACATTTCCGGGAGCGGGGTTAGGCTGCACTAAGTACCTAAACTGAATTGGTAGTCGTTCTAAGAACGCTAGGGATCGTGTCTCATTAAAACCATGAAAATGAGACACGGTATTTGGACGCAAGCCGTAACGCATCCTCTAAATGGGGAAGATTAACGACATGTGAAGTGACGAAATACGTTTTCGGCGTACACCAAGTACAATCGTATTGAATTCTGCTAGAGACTGAGTCTACAGTGCGCTTGTGCAAGTGTTTGTGTAATCTTATAAAAAGGACTCAGGCCGCCCGTAAGGGTCTTTCACATTAGTATGCGTTTCAAACTACGCATTACTTGTCTTCCTCAATAATAGTTGACCTTCGTAGTACTCTGCCTTAGGATTATAGTGCTTAGAGAACGTGTTCTATTTGAATCGTAATATTAGTGTCCTCAGAGGTTCTATGCGTTAGGAGACCACGTACAATGAGACAAACGTTGTAAAACGGTTCCCGGTCTCCCTGTAGTGGGTACATTGTAAACGGGGTGGGGTACAGTCCTTTCCCCTAAGGGGGAAACCGACCTAAAAAAACAGAATTAGGAAAAACGAAATTTTTATCAGCCTGGGGTGATTTACGAACAGTCACATCAGCATGTATGGGCTCCATTTTAGGATACAATGTTTATTTACTATTTGATTAATACTCTGACTGAAGGAAAATGCAGTTGGCGTTGCGCTCTCTTTTTTCATATGTGGAAGTAATTGGCTCTGTTACTTTCTTGTGCCGCCAGTTGCCCAGTTCGCTATGATTTATTTATTACGTATCACCTTAATACATCTGATTACAAAATTACCTTGATCTTGTGTCGTAAAGATCACGATCCACTGATCGCGTGATGCGAGATCACGGGCCGTGATCAAGATTCACTGTGTACGCGCCGCCTTGTTTATGTTGCCAGATCTGAAGAAGTTTTATTTGAGGTTGAAGGTGAGAATGAGAGCGAGTCGTCTCCGGCCCCCAGCTCGCCGCCCGCGCCTCGCCCCGCGCAAATAGAGCACCAGCGCTCCGACCCCACCAGCACACCGGACAAGCAAGGTGTGCCACTCGATCCTGGCCTCTCCATACTGTACGCTTCAATCCAAACATATCTGTTCGATTGCACAATTGATTTACAGCGTGGCAGCGGTCTGGCGCCGTGTCGGCAGACAGCAGCCCTCCGCGGCCGGCGCGTCGCTCCACCGATTGTGGCGATTCCCGCAACAGCCGAGACTCTCGCGACACTCGAGAGTCGCGCGCGTCGCTCACGCAGCCCGCCAGCGACCACAGCACACAATACTCGCGTTACAGGTGCTTCCACTAATTCTGCATGCATTATATTTGTACCACAACATGTGACCCTAAATAATCCCCCAATCTCTAAATAGTGGAATATGCAAACTAATGATGACCACAACCGATAAAAAAAAAACAACTTCCATAAAAAAACACTACAAAGTGAAAAAAAACTTTAATTTCGGAAGTCGGTATTTTTGGATCTGTATTTTAGTTTTTTGTCACCGAATTCTGAAATTAATAGTAGATTACTGCATCGAACAAGAAGTCACGTCGAGCGAGGTGCGTAATCTCCTTTTCTTTCAAGGGTAGTTCTTCAGAGACAAAATTTTCGATTTCTATAGGTATATTTCTGTAACCAACTAACAAAACGGCATGTAATTTTTTTTTTGTACAGTTTAGCTTTAAATCATAAATAAATCATAAATCTTTATTTATCTCAACATCATATTACAGCCACTGGTTAACAAAATGTACAATCTTAAATAGAGAAAGGTGTCTGAGGTAGGAGTGTCCTGAGTTACAGATCACCCGGCTCTCTTAGATAGGACATGTTAATTTACAAAAACACTTATAGTCAAGATACTATAGGGATAATAAAAGTCTGAAATTGCAATTTAGTATAAGCAAAACTTATAAAACTAAAGATATAGTTAGAAATGTACATAATGTTTTTGATAATCATGAAACTGGGGAAAATTGCAAATTATATTGTTTGATAACTAATTTGACATACATAATTATTATCTGTTTGTTTGAGTTAACAAAATTCAGAAAGCAAATCAACTAAAGTTCAAGGAAATATACAAATTATGTAGGTAGGTACTTATATTAATATTAACTAATACCCATTTAAATTATTATAATAATAATAAGCATAACAAAAAATGAAGAATGGAAATGGGGAAAATGAAGAATGTTGTGTGTATTGTATGTTTGTAAGTGTAGGTGTGTGTGTAGGTGTGTGAGTGTTAATAAGTGTGTGTTAAGTTAAGTTAAGACACTGGTTTTAATAAGATTTCAGTGGCATTGTAATCTAGATTTAATAGCCAAATGCGTAATTTTCTTTTACAAATAGCTTTTGTATGAGTGTAGATAGATATTTTGTTATTAATTGAGTTATAAAGAAAAGTGCCAAGAAAACAGAAAAACTTTTGGGAGAAACTAGTGTTATAATTATAACGGATGATTGAACAAACATTTGTTGATCGTCTATTTATCCGACTGCCTCAGAAGGAGGGTTATGTTTTTCGAGTGTATGTATGTATGTATGTCTATTTCTTTGGCACGCTCTGTAGCCTAAACGGCTTGATGGATTTTAACATATGAGGTATCGTTAGATTCGTTTTAATTGCAGAAGTGTCATAGGGTATACAATTTTTACATGGCATCTGCGAATCAAAAAGACAGAAGGAATAAAAAAAAATATTTTGTGATTTTAATAATATGGGTATCAAATAAAAGCTAGTAAAAAGCCAATTCCAAATATATATATATTATAACACTTTTTAGCTACTATTTTGACTCAAACTACAAAAAAGTACATTTTCTATACAATAACAAAATGGTAGCGAAATCAAAATTGTACATTGAATATTTTTGAAAAAAGCAATTGCTACGGGTTTGGAATCGATTTTAATACCGAAAATATAGTTTTTATAATTTTTGTCTGTTTGTCTGAATGTATGTTCCAGCATCACGAAAATTTTAATGGATAGATTCTGTTCAAATTTTGCATAATATTACCTATAAGTCTGGTCACCCGGTAGGCTATATTTACGGGGCACCGGTGTGGGCGCGTTCTTTAGGCTGCGACCAGCCCAGCGGTTGAACGCGTCCCAAAGGGTCATGGCCATCAGGCTGGTACGGGGTTACCGCACGGTCTCCCGTGAGGCGGCGAGCCTCCTTGCCGGACTGCCGCCATGGGATCTGGAGGCAAGAGTCCTCGCGCACATCTGGGAGTGGCGCGAGGAGGCGGAACGCCTGGGTGAAACTCCGCTGCCGCGAGAAATCACGGCACAGCGGACAGAGCTCCGGCGGGATCTCATGGCGACATGGAGAGTGCGATTGTCGCAACCCAGCGCTGGGCACGCCACAATTGTGGCGAGAAGTCCCCTCTTTGAGGAGTGACTAGAGAGGGAGCGCCCGGAGGACACGGTGGAGCATACGGTGGAGGTCTGCCCGGCTTGGGCGGAGCACCGCCGTGTCCTCACGGAGGCGATCGGCGGCGGCAATCTCTCGCGTCCAGGCCTGGTTCAGGCCATGGTTCGAAGCGAGAGTGCATGGGAGGCCGTCACCTCCTTCTGCGAAACAGTAATGTTCGCGAAGGAGGAGGCGGAACGCGTGAGGGTGAGGCAAGGTTGGCACCCTCGCGCCCTTAGTCGCCGTAGGAGACGCCCCGGGCGTCGGGAGTCGCTAGCCGATTTTCGGCCACCGTAGGCGCGGGCCTGCGGACGGTGAGCGATGGGTAGCTCGCCGTCCGATAAGGACCAGGCCCGGGTCGACGGCGCGTTGTGTTCCACGCGCGCCTCAAAGAGATGTCAGCACCAACTGACGGGGTCCAGTAGGACCAATGCCTGCCAGGGTTGCGAGTTTGTTATTATGGAGGATAAGCAATATTGTATCATGTTTGTATTCCTCTATGGTTTACAGTAAATTGTAAAAAGAGCCAAACGGTTAGAACATTG
Source organism: Tiliacea citrago (assembly GCA_963921375.1). Classification (NCBI taxonomy): domain Eukaryota; kingdom Metazoa; phylum Arthropoda; class Insecta; order Lepidoptera; family Noctuidae; genus Tiliacea; species Tiliacea citrago. Next base: position 224,751 of record OY992784.1, read on the forward strand.
CAGATAGGTACAGATTTAATCTTTTAAATGATTATCATTACGCTATATCTTTATGGGACTAAGCAGTCAATCATCATGACATATACACGGTGGATTTTTAAGATGGGGAAGTAAATCTTAACTGTAGCTACATCATAACGCGAAATCGGTCTTAGGAGACTGTCCTTAAAATTTTGAGATATTTTATTTAATCTGCATAATGAGATATTTTCACAAAAAAAAAATCTGTTTCTGCAAACTATACAAAGTGGCGTGGACCTCATCACATTAAATGATACCACGTATACCACCGGTATATACTTTGACCATATACAAAATTTTATTGAAATCCATTCACTAAAAAAATTGCTGTTCCATACATTTTTAGGTACGCAAACAGCAGATTTTTTTTGTAAATGGATTTCTTTCAAATTTTGTATAAGGTCAAAGTGTAAACCATAATTATGGTATACGTATCATTCAATGTGATGAAGTCCGCGCCACTTTGTATGCAATGCTTGTAACGAATCTACTCACTTATTAAAAATAAAAGAGTAAGTAGTCAAGCTAAATATATATATTATTGGAGTTAATTTAAAAAATACAGAAAAAATAATTAAAAAAATAACTAACCTACCTAGCACTCACAGAAAGAAAAAGGTGGGAGGTTTTATAAAGAAGGTACGATACGGCGCTCAGGTTCGACACGTCAGGCCTCGTCAGCTCTGAAGCATCCAGATCCGCTTCCCAGTTATTTTGATAGGATCACAGGCAGTGTAGAAGACGTCAGGCCTCGTTAGCTCAGAGGCCTGAAGATCCGCTTCCCAGTATCACAGGCAGTCCAGTCCAGGTCTCTTAGGTAGTGGATGGTCATCTTGGCAAGAACGTAGTACCGAGAAGACTGAGTATGTTATCAAGGTGAAATTAATATAGTCCCATTGCAAGACTTTTGTAGAGGAGATGATTCCTTGAGCGCTTCCAGATCAGATCTCCCGGAATGTGTCAGAAGTCTCCTTTTATATCCGAGTCTGAGGTGTTCTTTTTTACATCATCTGTTTTTTTCTGGTCTTTACAGAATTTAATTTCGAATTCAGTGTTCGAAAAGGCCAGACATATTCGTACCAAAAACCTCTTTGATGAATTCTGAGAGCGTTTCAATTATTATTATAAATTTAAGTTAGGATACAAATATTATACAGTAAACAATAATAATTGTCTATAAAATATAATATTTGAGCTAAACATATTGATAAAAATAATTTAAATTATATAAATCAAAAGTAACCTTCATGGACTAAGCCAGTAAGAAAACTATGAGAGAAAATTAGAAGAACAAATAATGACAGCTTGACAGCCTGACGTAGGTGTCATAACATTGAAAAATATGAAAATTAAAGAAAACTAATCGTTTTAGAACGATTCGCAAAATAATAATGCAAAACCAATAAAAGAGTATAATACATAATATTAATGAATGCAAAGTGTAAGTATATGATGTCGTGTCTGTAGTATGTTTATACTATATGCTGACACACCTGCTTTTCTTTTTTACACATCCTTTGAAGGCTTGAAGACTCTTGATAATATTCGGTATTCGGCGTATTCAATTAATTTTTGGTATTCGGCCCAATACCGAATATTGAATCACTTCGGCTGAAAATAACATAAACACTATAAATTAATCATGTAACTTTTATTAAGGACTAGCTGCGCCCCGCGGTTTCATCCGTGGAAGTCTCGATCCCGTAGGAATATCGGGATAAAAAGTAGCCTATGTCTTAATCCAGGGTGTCAGCTACCTCCATACAAAATTTTATCAAAATTGGTCCCGCCGTTTGAGCGTGAAGAAGTAACAAACATACACACACACTCACAAACTCTCACCTTTATAATATTAGTGTGATGATAAACATGCTAGTTCGAGAAAGCGTAATTTTTCGTTTTATTTACTTATCTAAAATATCAATGTATAATAGTAATAGTAACATGCATGCCAGAATATTTTTTCTAAGAGATCATAAACAGCCAACTAATCAAATTAAAACAAACTACTTAGTATGTAGTGTAGTCAAGACAAAATAAACGCTAACAAAATCAACAGAGGAAGAATTTCACCGATCAAACAACGCGATCAGACGTAAACTACGTTTAAGAGCTGACGGTGACTGTCTTTTCTGTGGAATATTGACACTGACAGCTCCTGAACGCGAATTTGATGGGCTGAGCGCGTTCGGTTTCATTGGTGTAATTTTCATGAAGTATTTACTTATTATTTGCAAATCGAGAACATAAATCTTAAATTATAGACTTTAAAATGGAATCACAATTTTGTTTTATTATTAATCATTAAAAATCAACTGTTCCGCCTTTTTGTGAAGAAGTGTGTTTCTCATTCTGCACGATAACCCACCACTCATTTACTTCTGTTATGATTTTCGTCCTACACGTTTCCTGTTTCAATAAAAACCTCTGCAAATACACACTGCTTACAAGAGCTGATAAGTACGCAGCCAGTTTTACTAAACATTAGGAACATTCAGATTTATGTGTAGCCCACTAGCCAAATGGATTGTCGTTTCTCTTCAAGGTTTCAAAGAAAAGAGCTTCTTTTCATAATGCACACCCGTTTTCAAACGTGTATTAATCAGGCCGAATAGTGTGTCCGAAAATACGGCTATTCGGCCACACAACTGGCCGAATATATTATTCGTTGACACACTAGTCGCGCACGTCACAGGAGTGATAAATTTTATTGATTTTGTCTCTGCTCTGAAACAAAAACGGGACTACTATAGGTATAATTTATACTTAACATTTAAAATTGGGGGTGTAAGGGGGAGCACACATCAACCAGACTCCCCAAATATCAACGTCACCTGCGCGCGGTACACCCTGCCACTGACAGACGCGGCGCTGGCGACCGATCGATGGCGGTATAACCATCTAATAAGCCAACCTAAATTCACCAGAGTGATGACGGGCAGCAGCGTCATCGTTGCGAAAGGATTGGCACTGCGGTCACCAAGCCGCTTGCCTAGCGTGGTGACTACGGGCATTAAACCTCCCACATGAAAAAAGTGCATAAACAACGGCCCCCTGTTCCCGGTGGTCCCGCTATTCCTGGTCAAGGTAGCGGTCACGGTAACGGCGAGACGGGGGGTGCGAAGAATCCCCGGGTTACGGCAGGTTACCAACGACGACTGCATCTGGCTACGTACAATGGACGTTCGATGAGGCTGGACCATCACATCGCCGAACTTGAGTTAGAGTTAGGTCGTATTAACTGGCATATACTGGAGTTATCTGAAGTCCGAAGACAGGGGGAGGATACGATAACCCTGGAGTCAGGCCACTTATTGTACTTCCGCGAAGGTGATCAGCTCTCCCAAGGCGGTATCGGCTTTCTTGTGAACAAGGAACTCACTAACAGCGTTGTTACTGATTTCCATCAGTAGTGTGTCGACACGGGTAGCGTACCTTGTACTAAGACTCACTGACAGGTACTACCTGAAAGTGATACAGGTATATGCGCCGACTTCGACATGCTCTGACGAGACAGCTGAGGCCATGTACGAGGACATTGCCAAGGCAATGCACAGTACGACAAAAGGCCCACTACAACGTTGTTGTGGGAGACTTCAATGCCAAAGTGGGTGTACCAGAACGCGGCGAATAAAAGTCGGACAGTTTGGTTTGGGGCGCAGGAATCACAGGGGGCAAATGCTGGTCAACTTTCGTTCTTCGAGAAGAAACCCCAAAGGAAGTCGACCTGGCAGAGACTCGATAACGTGACAAGGAACGAGATAGACTTCATTATGACGGATAAGAGGCACATATTTAGAGATGTCTCCGTGATCAGCAGGTTTAATACCGGAAGCGATCACAGGCTTGTCCGAGGCACTCTAAATATCAATTTTCGAGCTGAGAGAATCCGAATGATGAGGCCTACTCTCCGACCTACGCAGCTCCAAACCGCTCTTGGATCCGAAAAGTTCCAACTGGAACTTCAAAATCGATTCCACCCTACTGGAAACCACAAGCACTGTCGACGAGAAAGCCGACGAGGTGGTCAAAACACTACGTGACGTGTCCCGCAGACTTTTCCCGTCGCAGTGGAAAAGTAAAGTGTCTAAACTTTCCTCGGAGACTCTCGGACTTATGAGGGAAAGACGAGAGTTGCCATCCACGCAGACGTCTTCGTCAGATAAGAGGGCCTTAAACCTAAAAATTAGAAAGCTGACGCAACGCGACCTTCGGTGCTCCAACACCCGTGACATTAAGGTCACGATTGAGCAAAACCGAGGGTCGAAAGTGTTCGCTCAGCATTTACGGAGGTCCCAACTGACGTAACTGAAAACTGCGGATGGTAGAATCGTGACTTCGAAGTCCGAGATACTCGAGGGAGTCGAGGATTTTTACGGACACTTATACTCAACGCGGGCGGCAAAACCAGCGGCGCATAGTGAAGATGACCATCGAGCCGGATTAACGCGCCACTACACGGAGGACATCCCGGATGTCGACCACTGCGAGATTAGGGCGGCTCTCGAGCAACTAAATAACAACAAGGCACCTGGTGATGACGGAATAACGACAGAGCTCCTTAAAGCGGCGGGGCTACAGTCCTGAGAGAGCTAGCGAGTCTCTTCAACTCCGTCATCCAAGAGGGTACAACGCCCGAAGCGTGGAGCAGAGGTGCGGTGGTTCTGTTCTTCAAAAAAGGCGACATAACTTGCTGAAGAACTATAGACCCATCTCACTTCTGAGCCACGTGTATACGTGGCTCAGAAGTACGGAAGGACGGTTCGTGACGACCCTCGAGAACAGCTTGTATAAGCTGTTCTCGAGGGTCGTCACGAACCATCTCGCCAGGAGACTTGACGAGTTCCAGCCACCAGAACAAGCCGGTTTTCGAAAAGGCTTCAGTACCGTAGACCATATCCATACTGCTCGGCAGATTGTGCAAAAGACCGAAGAGTACAATCAGCCGCTGTGTATGGCATTTGTGGACTACGAGAAAGCCTTCGACTCCATCGAAATTTAGGCAGTTCTGGCCTCTCTGCAATGATGTCGAATTGACTGGCGCTACATCGAAGTGTTGAGGTGTTTGTATGACGCTCCAACGAAGACTGTCCAGGTCCAGGATAAGGAAACCAGCCCCATCCAACTACTCAGGGGTGTGAGACAGGGGGATGTGATATCCCCGAAACTGTTCACCAATGCGTTGGAGGACGTCTTTAAGACGCTGGACTGGACTGGACAGGGTATCAACGTAAACGGCGAATACATCTCACACCTTCGTTTTGCCGATGAGTTCGTCATAATGGCAGAGATGCTGGAACAGTTAGACCAGATGCTGCACATCCTAAATGGAGCCTCTCGGCGGGTTGGCCTCGGCATGACTTTGGACAAGACGAAAGTCATGTACAATTCGCACGTCTTGCCGAGTCCAATCCACATCGAAGGGTCGCTTCTCGAAGTTGTGAAGGAGTATGTCTACCTAGGGCAAGTTTTCCAGCTTGGTAGACACAACTTTGAGAAGGAAGCCGACAAAAGGATCCAGTTGGGTTGGGCAGCGTTTGGAAAACTTCGTCAAGTCTTCTCGTCATCAATCCCGCAGTGTTTGAAGACTGGGGTCTTCAACCAATGCGTCCTGCCCGTTATGACATACGGTGCCAAAACGAGGACACTAACAGTCGGGCTGGTTCACAAATTTAAGGTCACTCAGCGTGCTATGGAGCGGGCTATGCTCGGAGTTTCTTTGAAGGATAAGATCAGGAATGAAGTTATCTGGAAGGGAACCGGAGTTACCGACATAGCCTGCAGAGTAAGCAAGCTGAAATGGCAGTGGGCTGGCCATGTTTGTCGAAGGACCGATGGCCGGTGGTGCAGACGAGTCCTGGAGTGGAGACTGCGTATCGGCAAGCGTAGTGTGGGACGCCCCCCAGCTAGATGGACCAACGACCTTAAAAAGGTGGCTGGGACAGACTGGATGCGGAAAGCGGAGCACAGGGTGTTGTGGCGCAGCCTGGGGGAGGCCTATGTCCAGCAGTGGACTGCTATAGGCTGAGTTGATTGATTGATTTAAAATTAAGTGAATACCGGGTAAAACGGGGTGAATAGAAATGCAGCGGAGAATAGAGACGCAACTTTAAAATGGATTTTAACCTTGAAATAATAGTTTGTTGCCAAGGCACTTAATCGTTAATTATAGTACAGGTAATACATTATAGTCCTTTTTAGCAACAAAAGATATTATTTAAACCAATTAAATTGGCTTCAGTCACATCTTCATAGACTTCTGCAGATTTCTAAAAAAATACATTGAAATAAATAACATATTAAGTACCTATGATACAGAAAAAATAGTAGTAGGTATGTCAATGGATGGTGAGTAATAAAAATTATACTTACGACAGATTAAATTAGGTACATGTTTCTGTACATATAAATGATTTTTATTGGAATTTTTCATTTGTTTTCCAGTTTAGGAATATAACTCTGCCACATCATCGAGTAATATTCTTTTCAAAATGTTAGTTGTCAGACTTCGGACGTTTCTACCAGCCAAAAATGACATCTGAAAAAGTTTTTAATTAGCATTCTAACGATAAGAAAATTTAGCCTATTTAAGTACAATGTAGGCTAGGGGCCAGCAGGTCAAGCTACCCGAAACTGTAAAATTTTCCCAATCAACCTTGAACCTTAAGATAGAGCGATAAAGTTGAAAATCGATTAAAGTTGACAGATTGTAGTAGCTTAATGTGCTGGCGTCTGTACATACTATTGTCTGTTTATTCTGGCTTAATTTTAATAATTGGTCATTCAAATGATCGAAACTTGCATCATCTTTTACTAGAAGACTTGCCAATAATAAAATTATTAGATAATAATTGATAAGTTATTGTTTATACCTACTTAAACAGTTTCAGGATTCCGAAACACATACAATCGGCTAGCCGCCACAGACAGATGCTAGCCAATAAAGCAAGAAAATATATGGACAGAGTTATTAATTTTTGAAGTTATAGGTACCTTTAAGGACATATTATGAAATACCAGCTAGCAATACACGTGGGCACTATTTAGGACAGGAGCACTTGGCCCGTCGATTAGGTTGGATCTAGTAGGTACTTACATATATCATTTGTTCTGTCTGTAAAAGTATAAATAAATAAACTTACCGTTATTCCTCAGCACGCTAAGCAAAGTACGCGCGTCCCTCGCGCACAGCTCAACAGAAGCACCTATAAATAATCAACTCTTTATAGTTAGGTACACTACTCTTTGAATCCATTGGGGTACTGGCACAGACTCTAATCGTACAATTTTATTACAAATGGAAAGCCTTTGCGTCAAGTCAAAACAAAACAAGTCTCAACTCGCCGAACGCGAGATGCAATGCGTAAATAAGTAGTGTCACCAATGAGAATAATGAGATTGACAACGCCACACTTATTAGCCAATCATAGCGTGCTGCACTCATCCAGTGCGCGCGGCGTCCAATCGTGTTTTTTGCGGCCGTCCCATCTCTTACCCCGCTAATGCTTCCTATCTTCCTGTGCCGATCCGATAACGGAAAACGCAAGTTTGTAGCAACCTCAAAAGAAGTTTGATACTTTCATGTTTGAAATATAGCGCAAAATGCAAGACTGCTACAAACTTCAATTATCATCTTTAAATTAACAAGCTTGCAGCAATATTACCACAAACTTATTTTATCATATTTGAGGTGACAATTTAAATTCAAATAAAAATCAAGTTTGCAGCAAACTGATCTGCTGTGCTATTCTGTAACCATCTCACCGTGAAAACTTGGGTGAAGTGAGCGTGGAGTGAACTGTCAGTGAGGGATTGACACTATTAACAAGTCACTTCAAGCTCACTTCACCTACGTTTACACGGTGAGTTTTTTTCAGAATAGATCGGCTGCTATCTGGGTTAGGTTGCTTGCAGTAATTAAACTGTAATTTACAACATAAACATAAGTATGAATTACTACTATTGTAGCTGCTGGTAGATAATGTGTGTTTTTGAATATTGAATTGAAATATTTAGAACCATAAAACCACCATATTCTGCACCACCATATTAGTAGTTTACGTATTATTTTTATCTATTTTCAGTCTCGAATCATTTATGAATTTATGAAAAGACATTTCCATGGCATTTATGAATTCCTGCCAGGGTTGCGAGTTTGTCCGAAAGTGATATCGTGGCCCTGGCACACAGGCAAATGAAGGAACACGGGTGGGTTTTAGTCAGTAAAAGTCTGACACGCCCTCCCGCTCCGCCCAGAGCGGGAGAAGTTATTTGATAATTTCCCACCCAAAAAAAAAAATGGCATTTGTGAATTACCACTAAACTTAATCTGAAAAATCACAATATTTAAGTAACTTAAGTAATCAATATAATTAGCAATAATTGCAAACAATTTTTACATTTATTTGTAAGTCTTTGTTCTTTTGATGAATGTGGTACTTCTGCTGTTGAGTGTAAACATGCAATGCACCTTAGATTTTATAATATTGACCCAAATAAATCTCAAAGCAGGTCACGTGGAAAAAATACACTTGAAAAAGTCCGTTTTTTATACGGTTTTGCTCTCTCACGTCCCTTTTCCTTCTACTAATCATTTTACTAACTGGTATGACTTTCCCTTCTGCTTTTATTCTGTAGTACCTTTCTTGTTTATAACGCTAAGCTAAGTACGCGCGTCCCTCGCGCACAGCTCAACAGAAGCACCTATAAATAATCAACTCTTTATAGTTAGGTACACTACTCTTTGAATCCATTGGGGTACTGGCACAGACTCTAAGGCTGTATCTCATGAACCGTGATAGTTGGACAGTTTAAATTTTCACTGATGATGTATTTATTTCTGTTGCCGCTATAACAGCAAATACTAAAAAACAGAATAAAATAAATATTTAAGGGTGCTCCCATACAACAAGCATGATTTTTTTGCTCGTTTTTGCTCGATATTGATAACGGCAACAGGTAGACGCTTGAAATATTCACAGAATATTTAGATATACGAGTATATTCACTTTAATAATAAATAATTCAATTAAAATAAAACAAATATTTAAGGGGGGCTCCCATACAATAAACGTGATTTTTTTTGCCGTTTTTGTAGATAATGGTACAGAACTCTTCGTGCGCGAGTCCGACTCGCACTTGGCCAGTTTTTTTTTATTCTTGCTCTTCTTCTTATCTCTGTTATATGCTTTGTCTCCGGTTTCTCCTTTGCTATTTGCGGCATAGTTTCGGTTTAAACGTAATCAGAAAATAATTTAGCCAAAAAAAATGAACATGACTGATGTGAGTAATTAAAGTAGTTAAAGTACAAGACAATCAGACGGTATGACGATGTCGTTGGGGTTGTTTAAGCAAGAGGAGACACAATTGGCAATACAGCCCGGTTTGGGGGGAGAAACTGTTCAATTGGCTGCGAGAAAACATACTACGAGTCGTTACAAGGAAAAATTGAAACACTTTACATACATAAATACCTACTTATAATAATAAATAACACCTTTCATTTGAGCTTCGCGACAATCGAATAAATGCATCTGCGGTGTCACAAAAATCTAAAGTTATTATTTAATGGAGTTATATAACTTTCGTGGTGCGCTAGCTGACTTTTGTTGACAAATAACCACGAAAGTTGTGCCACGAACGTTACGAAAATTTAAAATTTTTGATAATTATGATTAAAAATATAGGTAAATTAACGATCAAAGTACTTGGGAATAATCTCGAAGATCTATCTTATTCCTTTATTCAAAAAAAAGTTGGAAAATTATAAACATTATCAAACATTATTATAAGGCTACTTGAAAGTATTCAAAGAATAACAAACTTACCTCGTATTTTTTGTTAACAAGCAATGAACGTACGTTCCTGTCCCACTGATGCTCCGGCTACTGAGCGTTGCAGTTAAAACATGTAGCGACTATTATTATATTAAATTCATGTTCTTTAGTAATTATGGAGCAAAGTTAAACACAATTAATTTGATGTATTACATTATATGCTTCTGAATTAAATACAAAAGTTATCAAAGTTTGCCGTGAGTGCGAAGAGAGTGTGACGCGCGAAGAACACCGTGATTTTACTCCCGTTTTTTTTTTATAAATATTATAAATAATTTTAGGCGTTTAATGTTGAAATTATACACATAAAGAGTAATCTGTATTTTTTTCCTAAGGCTGAATGTTTATTATGAAGCCTTACCAGTTTGTGAAATAAATGTTGGTAATTAAGAATCTCCATTACATTTGAAAGGTTTCTGTAATATTTTTTTCTTAACATTTACAATTTATGAGTACATTATGAATGGCCAAAGTTTAGGTAAAATTTGTGCAACAAAGCAGATTCTTGCAGGCTTAAGGCTGAATTTGTTTTACAAAAATTTATTATTTGCTTGCATAGAAACCTAGATAAAGTGCACAAGATACCTATTGGTTCAAAAATTTCAAAGAAAGATGTGTTACAACGCCATAATGACGTACGAGCGTTTGTATGAAAAGTATGTCGGATTGGCCGCTCTTAACTAAGACTGATGTTTAAAGTGCCATTATTAGAATAAGTTTGTACTCCTGTGATTTTTGAATTATATGAGGCTATAGCTAAGTCAATAAGTAGAATAAATAGGACTAGGTAGTGACTTGTGACGGAACAAATAAACAGAGTTCTATCTGATGTACAAATGTGATAACTTTCTAATACCTAACAGAACTAATTGTATTACAAATATTAGCAATCGTTAGAATGGGGGTCCCTATGTTGTTTCGAACGCCGCTGTTGCGACACACGCTGTTGCGAATTATTTTTCCACTGCCTCACAGGTTCGAAAGCTCACGGACTCGAATGAAGTAGTCGCGAAAGACGCTGTTTCGAAAAACATTTTCACTGCCTCATACCAGGTCCCCTCTATTGTTGGTAAATTCAGTTACCAAAACAAAAACTCTTCATCAATATCCAATTTAACTAAATTACTATACGTTATATTAAATGATGATGTTGACACCGAATTTGTTGATTTTATTTAATTACTGCTTAAATACTTTTCTGTACACTTTATGACTAAATAAATCGAAATCACAAGCATTCGAGCGTATGAGGCAGTGAAAATGTTTTTCGAAACAGCGTCTTTCGCGACTACTTCATTCGAGTCCATGAGCTTTCGAACCTGTGAGGCAGTGGAAAAATAATTCGCAACAGCGTGTGTCGCAACAGCGGCGTTCGAAACAACATAGGACACCCGTTAGAATGTGTGTTTATTAATATTCTCGCTTTCCCATAAAATACAAGAATTCTAAGACAAGAATTATTATAATTATACTGGAGTAGATTATTATACTGTTTTAAAAGAATTATTGTTGAATTCAAAAGATTTTTGCCGTGATATGATCACTGGTACCTAATTGTTTTTATAAAAACAGATTATTGTTGTTGTTAAAATATGATTATTTTATTAATACAGGAGCCCATCTACATAAAGTTTTTCATTTTTATTTCTTTTTCTGATTCATCAGTAACAAATTCTGATTCATCTGGGCACAAAATATTTGAACGTCGATATCTTGAAAATCACTTTATAAAAACGAGTCCCTCATTCAAATATAAATGTTATTTGGTATACTTATTCTCATAAGAACATGTGTTACAGAGCCGAGAGAAATTAAACTGTGCCCTTATGAATCAGTTGAAGATCAAATTTCGAAGAACTACCCTCAACTACTACGGCAATAAAAGTTGGTAGGAACTGTAGGAAGTAACAACAACTCAATTTCACTAGAAGAATCCATTGTTTTACTAATTCTGATGAAATTCGTAATGTACAGCTGTAAAAATTATAAAGTTCGCGCCAATTCATTTTCTTTTAGGGCCGCACTTCAAAATGAAAAAACAGAACCCTTATCAGTCGTGTGTGTCTGTCTGTCCGTCTGTCACGTGGTCACGGCCGATTTACTCTGAATCGACTGGACAATTTAAGTTGAAACTTGGTACACATATGAGTTTCTGTAACCCAAACACGGACGTATAACGTAAATAAATAAATAATGAATAATTAAACGGGTGTCTAATGAGGCGCAAATTAGAAAAAACCGGCCAAGTGCGAGTCTGACTCGCGCACGAAGGGTTCCGTACCATTGTCTATAAAAACGGCAAAAAAATCACGTTTGTTGTATGGGAGCCCACTTAAATAGTTATGATATTCTGGTTTTTAGTATTTGTTGCTATAGCGGCAACAGAAATACGTCATCTGTGAAAATTTCAACTGACTAACTATCACGGTTCATGAGATACAGCCTGGTGACAGACGGACAGACAGACAGACGGCGGAGCCTTAGTAATAGGGTTCCCGTTTTACCCTTTGGGTACGGAACCCTATTACTAAGGCTACATAAATTACATCTAATAAATTACATCACTACGGAATTCGTGGACAAGCTGGTGATCTTGTTTTTTCCTATCTATCAAACAGGCAGCAAAAAGTAAACGTTAACGGGGCAACGTCCTTGGGGTCTCTAGTAAAGATGGGCGTCCCTCAAGGTTCAATTCTTGGCCCTTTCTTATTTCTAGTTTATATTAATGATCTGCCTTACATGATGGCTAACTTATCGAATATAATTCTATTCGCTGACGACACTTCCCTTATTTTTAAAATAGATAGAAAAGATACGGATGTCTTACATGTCAACGATAGTCTGGCTGTTCTTTCAAAATGGTTCGCAGCTAATAATCTTTTACTTAATGCGAACAAAACAAAATGTCTTAAGTTTTCATTACCAAATGTACCCCAAGTGAGTCTAAATTTAAAACTTGACGGCATGAAACTAGATGCTATTACGGAAACTGTATTTCTAGGAATTACTTTAGATTCAAAATTAAAATGGGGTCCCGACATTAGAGCTCTTTCAAGTAGATTAAGTTCAGCTGCATATGCAGTAAGAAAAATAAGGCAGTTAACTGATATAGCCACAGCTAGGTTAGTGTACTTTGCTTATTTCCACAGTATTATGTCATATGGCATTCTGCTGTGGGGATCGGCAGCTGACGTAGATTCAATTTTCATTTTACAAAAGAGGGCAATCCGCGCGATCTATGGAATGGGTCCTCGTGAGTCCCTTAGAAACAAATTCAAAGAAATTGATGTACTAACTCTGCCTTCCCTTTATATCTTAGAAAGTATTTTATATGTTCGCAAGAACTTAGGACTTTTCAAAATAAGAAGCGATTTCCATAATATAAATACACGTAGTAAACATGAAATTGTGATACCCAAATTTAGATTAACTAAAACAAGCAAGTCATTTCTTATAAACAGTATCCGCTTCTATAACAAGTTGCCAAAGTCTTAGCGATAGAAAGTTCAAAACCCACATCAAACGTGTCCTAATCAAAAAAGCATACTATAAGATTAAGGACTACGTTGAAGACAAGGAAGTTTGGCAATAATTCCTTCTGCACATGTGGCTTCCCTGGTACCTCATTAACGGCATAACTATGTGAACGTCTATTAACTGCTCCTAAATTACGATTTTTATTTCTGTTTTTTACACACTTTGACATAACCTACAAATTTTAATTTAAAATATTTATTAGTGACTTGTGGACAGAATATTTATTCAGTTTTTTTTTTTTACAGTTGTAATGACAATGTTGTCATTTGGTTTAAATATGTAGGTTTTTATTTTTATTACTTTAGTAATATTTTATATAGATTCTTTTTAATTTGTGAATGTGAGAACGTTGTAGGCTTAATAGACTGTAGCTTTGTAAACTATCTTTTATTTTGTTAAGTACTTGGTACTTGTTGACGGGCCTACACTGTCCTCCCATACCTATTAACACCGTAACTTATAACATTGTTAAAGCCCACTTTTTTTAAAAGAGTAACCGTGGAGTTTCTTGCCGGCTCTTCTCCATAGGAAACGACCAATTGGAACCGTGCACCTAGCTTCTGAAGTTTCATAAGTGCCCATGTAGGTTTATGTGAAATAAAAAAAAAATTGTTTTGATTTGATTTGACTAAAAAGAAAGAAACATTGTTTAGTCTGCACAAACAAAACGCACAATACAACAAAATAGTCATAATAGTCAAAATACACACATACAAAGTAGCAAAAAGCCTCGTATCCAATACACTAAAAATTTTGACAATCTTGCCCATTGGTTGATGTCAGGGACTAAAGACAATGTACAATGTGTTTACTAGTCTATAGTCTACATAATAAACACCACCATATAAAGTACCTAATCAGATCGCAACTCGTTAAATACTTATTATTAAGTAATTTTGGTGGCCATCTGTGGTCTTCATGATCAGTTCCACTTCACCAAATGATGCTTTCCAAGAGAAAATGCACGAGTCACTATAAAAATTACCCAAATCGCTATAGGTGTGCCTATAAAACTGAGGATTTCCCTCGATTTCCATGGGATCATCAGAATCTGACTTGTTGACAATGGGACCTCGAGAGCATAAACTTCAAAAAAAAAATCGGTCCACACTTGACGGTACAGTCGGTGAACATACATTAAAAAAAACATTCATACAGACGAACTTATAACTTCCTACTTTTTGGAAGTCGGTTAAAAAGGAACCATTCGAAATAACCAAGATACAGGTGCTTGCTCTTTTCCCTTTCTTTGTGGTACCTAGTAACTATTCTCGAACACTAAGTGTGTGTTTACTATCCAGGTGCCTTGGAAACGGGAGACGTCCGCTGCGACGTCAGTGGTCCCTGGAGCGCGATGACTCTCTGGCGGCGGCGGCCGCGGGCGCGCCGCTCGGGCCCACGTCCGGGCCACTCGGGCCCACGTCCGGGCCACTCGGGCCCACGTCCGGGCCACTCGGGCCCACGTCCGGGCCACTCGGCCCCGCGTCCGCGCCACCCTCCCCGCCCGAGCCGCTGGCGCTGCTGGCGGGGGCGCAGCGTGCGCCGCCCGCGCGGTACCGCACGCGCCCCGAGCGCGATGCGCCACCGGGGCCGCCAAGCCCGTTGTAGTAGACAATCTGTCGCTAGATCGACAATAATTTTCGTAGACGATTCTTCTGGGCTCCCGGCTGCAGCTGCCGCAGCCGCCGCCGCGGACCTCGGCGGACGTCGGACGACGAGCGTCGCGACTGCCGGCAGTAGCGGTCGAAGACGGTGCCAATATAATTTTTTTACTATAGTATCTAGGGTTCGAATTGTGATTCATAGCGGTGTATTTTTGAAAATTTTCGGGTATCTAAAATAAATAAACTATGTCTTCATTGTTTCTTTCACTCACCCGAAATTAACAAGCAGCAACTTGTGAAGAGCTAATAAAAGAGAGTCACATAGTTCCAAGTAACACTAGTCTAACTTTAACAAACCGGCCAAGTGCATGTCGGACCACGCACAATGAAGGGTTGTGATGAATTTATCCCAAAAACCAACTTAACACTGTAGTTAAGAAACATGTTCTCCAGTACATCGATATACGTCACGGTCAATTCTCCAACTGCAAATGTAAGTTGATCGACTATTACTTGTTAACTTGTAAAGCATA
Organism: Tiliacea citrago; assembly: GCA_963921375.1. NCBI lineage: Eukaryota > Metazoa > Arthropoda > Insecta > Lepidoptera > Noctuidae > Tiliacea > Tiliacea citrago. The sequence continues at coordinate 240,282 of OY992784.1, forward strand.
CTTAGCTTTGATAATTTTCCTTTTAATTTCGCTATTATGTACTACTTAACTGGTGTGTGGTTGGTTCTTTCCTCAAAAGACCATTTCAGACACAGATCTATAATTATGGTCCTCACTATAGGGAACCAATTTCACAGATAAGAAACAATAATCAGACAATAACGGATCCGAAAGAAATAGCAGAGTCTTTCAATATTTTTTTCATTGACCAAATTGCTAATATACCTAAAAAACCAACGCACGACGTTAACGAAAATAGAACATAACCCAAACTCAATATTTGTGCCACCAGTCATACCTCAATACGTGATGAGAATATTTAAATCACTAAAAAACAAAAAGAGCTTTGGTTATGACGGGATTTCCACTCAAGTCATAAAATTTGTTGCTAATAGTATAGCTGGCCCTTTAACTCATATTAGTAACGTTAGTATATTATCAGGAACATTTCCTGACAAATTAAAAATAGTAATTGTAAAACCAATTCATAAAAAGAACAGTAAAGACGATATGTCGAACTATAGGCCGATAGCTTTAATTCCCGTTTTTTCTAAAATAATAGAAAAAGTCATATATAAAGCAATATCTTCTTTCCTGACTAAATTTATTATACTTTGCCATGAGCAATACGGGTTTACGAAAAACGGGAATATAAACATGGCAATTTTTGACCTTTTGAAAGTTATTATGTCGAATGTTGATACAAAAACGCCTATATGTGCTATATATACAGATATGTCGAAAGCTTTCGATTTTGTCAACCATAATATACTGCTTCAAAAACTAAACGCCTATGGTATTCGGGGTAATATTCTGAATCTAATAAAAACATATTTATCCGGTCGCAAACAGATGACAGAAATCTACAAAATATGTGTTAAGTTTAAATTAGAAATAAAATATGTGTCTTCCAGTAGAGAAATTAAATTCGGTTTACCACAGGGAAGCGTCCTTGGACCTTTGTTCTTTTTAATTTACATGAACGACCTCCCACGCCAAATCCACCATCCCATGGTATAGTTTGCCGGCGACAGTACAGCACTCTTAAAATGCGACAATAATGAAAATTATGAAAACGGTATAAACTATACCATTAAAATAATAATAAATTGGCTAAGTAGTAACAACTTACAAATAAATATACAAAAAACAAAGATAATGCCTTTTTTACCATAGACTTTGTATGAATGATCTAAATATTAATTATAATAGTCAAAATGTGGACAGAGTAGATGTTACAAAATTTCTAGGAATACTAATTGACAGTCAACTGACATGGAAGGCACAGACAGAAACAATCTGTAAAAAACTTAGCGCATCTGCATATGCCCTTTACAATCTTAAAAAAAAAGTCAATATCAAAACAGTATTACTAGCATATCATGTCGTTTCCATTTTAAGGTTTCTATTTTTAAGGCCCAAAAACGCTGCCTACGAGCAATATTTGGTCTGAAAGTTACTGACAGCTGTGTTCCAATTTTTAAAAGTCATACCTTATTGACATTTCCGTGCCTTTACATTTTAGAAATTGCTATTTTTGTTTAATGTAATCGACATCTATTTTTAACTTTATCGGAAAGCAGATACCGAGATGTAACTTTGCGATCTCAATACCAAAACTTGTTACGCACAGGTGGATATAGGACTGCTTTGTTAAGGAAAAGTGTTTTTGGTATGGCACCGGCTATTTTTAACCACATTCCTAATTCCATAAAAGAGGAACCAGCAACATCTTTCAAAAAGAAGCTAACCGTATTACTTATAAATAAATGTTACTACTCCGTATCGGATTTTCTTGCTGATAAATTTTAGTTGTGTTAAAGTTTGTATGTTTGTTGATGAACTGCATCAATGTTTGTATGCCAAAATGGTAGAATGTACAAGGATTCTTTCATATTATTGTAACCACCTTATTGTAAATACCTACATTCTGAGCAAATAAATATTCTTTTCTATTCTATTCTATTCATGATCTGACCAAGATTATGTCTGAACTTTAAAAGAGACTTTGACCCCTGAGTTTGTTTCGCCATTTCTTCTCAGGGGTAGTCAGATAAGAAATATCGACTCCATCTAGCTTAAATAAAATAAATAAAAAAATATGACGTGTAAAATGATTCCGATTTCCTATTTACAGAATAAACGATTTCATTTCATTTAATTTCAGACAGATACACGAGTGATTCTATAGCACGCAATGCTCGTTTGCTCGAATCTCGATACTCGCACGCACACACAAGTCGCATGGAGGGGCATAAAATGAGTCCAGTTTGATTCTGCTTAGCCCTGAATCCTCTAAGCACACTGCTGGTGGATTCAGGTTTAGGCTATCGTCTGAAGAGAGATGGTCAGGTCATATCTCACCTCATCTACAGGGATGACCTGGAACTCTTTGCCCCCAACAAATCGCGACTGATGTAACTAAAACTTTCAGTAGCGCCATCAGGATGGAATTTGGTGTGGCCAAATGTGCTAATCAAATAATACAAATAGGTCCATGACGCTTTACGGGGCACCGGTGTAGGTGCGTTCTCTGATGCTGAGACCAGCCCGCCACTTGAACGCGTCCCAAAGGGTCATGGCCATCAGGCTGGTCCGGGGTTACCGCACGGTCTCCGGCAAGGCAGCGAGCCTCCTTGCCGGACTACCGCCAGAGGATCTGGAGGCAAAAGTCCTCGCGTACAATTGGGAGTGTCGCGAGGAGGCGAAACGCCGGAGTGTAACACCGCTGCCGTTAGAAATCACGGCAAAGCGGACAGAGCTCCGGCGGGATCAAAACTCAAAAAAACTCAAAACTCAAAGCATTTATTTCAATTAAACCATTTACAGGCACTTTTGAATTGTCAAAGAGTCGGTCAGTTAGTCAGAAAGTGGTAGCTATTTGCCCATTTCAAAACGTAGATCTCTATGGAGAAGAACAGGCAAGAAACTCCAACAACGCTCTTTTAAATCAAGATATTATAAAATCCTGGGTACATTATTCTTGTCGCTTTTATATGTGAGAACAATGTAAAAAAATATAACTAAATATAAGATTAAAAGATTACAAAATAAGCCCTGGCAGTTAAGATGACCAGCCTCAACTGACGGCGCCAGTTCACGAACATGACGCGTGGATCAGCACCATCCAGCTCAACCACTTTGTGGAGAACCGAATGATCCAACACACGCGCCACCATCAGAGAGACATTTAAGTGAGCATGAAATACTCACAACTGCCAGGCTTTTTTTAGTCAACATACATCATAACATAATAAACAAACGGCTCCATGGTACCTACTCACATTTACAAAATTTAAAAAATGCTTTTAAATTATTCAAAACTATAGCTTGCAATGTATTTCAATGATTAATAAAATTTTACTAGCAAAAGGAAAATCGTTGTTACTTAATGAAGTATTTAACAACTAAAACTTGATTAAGTACATAAAAATAAACGATAATAATGTAATGTCAAAACAAAAAATAAAAATGGGGGGAAGCATGACTTCCAAATATTAAAATTCTAACAAGTGAGCCCAAGTGGTTGTGGAGCAGGACCAGCAATAAGCCAAGCATCTTTATCTACGACTTATAATATGCTTGTCTACATAAAGTGCGTTTAATGCATGTTTTAAATTTCTTCTCAATTAGTTGAAGAATATCTAATGGTATTTTATTATAACATTTAACACAGTACCCCATAAAAGAAGTGTGTAATTTTGACAATCTGAAACGTGGTTGATCTAATTTGTTCCTATTTTTAGTGTTAAATTTATGCCTGTCACTAATCTTACTGAAAAGATGTAGGTTTTCTAACATACATAATATTTTCATATATAAATTGGCAAGGTACCGTCATGATGTTAACTTTTTATTATGTTCAATAAAACACGAATTCGGTAATTCACTGTTTAAATAAGTGTATGGTATAAGCACTAGGTAGCCTTAAACTGAAGTGGTGTTCGTTACACATGTGGGGTACTTGAACAAATCTTATTTGTCAAAGAAGATTGCAAAGTATCTTCATTTAAGATACACAACATACCTTTCCCCCAAGTATGCAACAACATCTAATACACATAATTGAACTACTTATAAACAAAACATACAACAGCATAATCTTCTCAATTTAACAAATATAACAATTAAGTAAACAGGAGCAAAACCAATCTTACAACACATAACATTAAACCAAATAATTGCTGTGGCTAGGCCTGGCATATGGTGACTTTGCATATGAAGAAACTTTGTTCTTGAGTTTGCCACCTGGATAAGTGGTCTCTGCCCTACTAGGTATCCCAAGCATCTCGGCCCATTCCTCCGAGCTAGGAATTTGGATTATCTGTTCATTTTCTTCGCTTGACTTTTCCACCTGTTCCTGTATACTTTTTTCCTCTTTCGGTTTCATATCCTTCTTCTCCTCCTCTCCTGAAGTTGAGGTTGACAGCTTCTTCTGAATCGGTTGGTCAATATGTCTGCTTATAACATCTCCATTGTCTGATGTCACCTGATAGCTAGACTGGCCATCCTTACTTGTTACAGTGCCTGGTAACCAACGGGGCCCTCTTCCATAATTTCTGTACATCACGCATTGACCAATGTCCGTTTCTCTGTGTTCCTTTGTGCATTATTGGTAATTTGTTGCTCGACTCTCATGTGCTGTTTATTAACTGGATGAATACTGTCCAATAAAGTCCTTAACCGTCTGTTCATTAACAGTTCTGAAGGGTTCTTGCCTGTTCCTGAACATGGTGTTACACGCAACCCCAGCAACATGTTAGGTACCTTCACGTCCCAAGATACATCATCCATTTTGCGTAACTTGTTCTTAACCGTCTGCACCATTCGTTCAGCCAATCCATTTGTAGCAGGATGGTATGGTGCTGTGGTAATATTCTTAATTTTATTTGAATCCAGAAATTGTTTTATTTCAGCTGAAACAAATGCTGGTCCATTGTCTGAAACCAATGTCTTACATAATCCGTGTGTAGCAAATAGCATTCTTAGATGCCGAATCACAGTTACTGTAGTCATGTTACTTACTACAAATACTTCAGGCCATCGTGAATACTCGTATGAGTCAAAAATTATCAAAAATACTTTAATTTGGTATGGACCAGCAAAATAAATATTTATGCGAGACCAAGGTCTTGTAGATACTAACCAATCGCAACTTGTCTTGGGAGGCATGTGCCTGTTTTCGAGACACTTGGCAATTATTCACCAATGCCTCAATGTCGTTGTTCAATTCTGGCCATCACACATAGCTTCTGGCCAAAGCTTTTGTTTGAACTATACCACTGTGTGCCCTATGTAAAGCACGTAAAATATCTTTACGTAGCGGTGGTGGTACCACCACGCGACAACCCAGCAGAATACAACCTTTATGTAAAGAAACGATGTAACCAATAACTGTGCAAAGCTTCCTCTGTCACTTTAGCTGGCCAACCAAATAACACGTAATGCATGACTCGTGATAAAGTCTTATCTGTTTTTGTGAGCAGCTCGATCTGATTAACATCAACTGGAAAGTCTTCGGGAGTCTCCGCCATCAATAAAATATCTCAAAGCTGCTGTTCAGGTTCCTCTGGTACCGGTTGTGGCCAGCGACTGAGACCATCTGCATTTCCGATTTGTTTACCAGGCTTATAAGTTATATTATAACTGTGTGAAGTCAAAACAATAGCGATCCTAGTTAATCGCGGCGATATAATATTGGGTATTGGCTTCTTAGGACCAGTGGCTTGTGATCCGATACTATTGTAAAAGTTCTTCCCATGAGATAGTTATGAAATTTTTGAATTCCGAACATGATTGCTGTAGCTTCTTTATCAAGCTGGGAGTATTTACGCTCGTGTGAATGTAATGTCCTAGAACTCATAGCGATAGGTCGATCTTGCCCGTCCTGCATCACATGAGACAGCACTGCGCCTACACCATACTCGGAGCTATCGCAAATGGCTACTAAGGGTTTACTTAAATCATAGTGAACTAAAGTTATGTCTGACGATAGTAACCGTTTCGCTGCGTCGAAGCTTTCCCGTTCACGTTCTGTCCACTGCCACTTGCGAGACTTATCAAGCAACCTATGGAGCGGTTCGAGTACAGTAGCTTTGTGAGGTACGAACCTCTCATAAAAATTGTACAACCCTAAAAAGGCCTGTAACTGCTGAACACTCTGTGGTTCTGGAATTTTGACAAACGATTCCACTTTGCTAGGAGCTGGATGAATGCCGTCGGCGTCAATAACAAAACCCAGAAATTCTACACATTCTTTAGCAACCTTACACTTACCTGCATTCAGTCCCAGGCCAGCTTTTTGTATGCGCTCTAGTACAGCATCTAGTCGTTGACTCATATCTGCCAAGGTATGCCCACTTATAATAATGTCATCAATTAGTACTGCGACTCCTGAAATACCTGCCAGTAAAGATGTCATCAACCTTTGAAAAATGCCTGAACATGCTTTTACTCCGAATGCCAGCCTGTGAACAGTGTAAAGACCTTTACATGTGTTTAATGTTAACAGTTTAGCCGTGTCTTCGTCCACAACGACTTGTGTATATGCACGCTCTAAATCTAACGTAGTGAAATACCTTCCTCCAGCGATTATAGCAAATACCTCATTAGCAGTTGGCATAAGGTAAGTATCTGACTCAGTAGCCTGATTCACCGTGCTGCGATAATCTCCACACAGGCGAATCTCACCTGTTTTCTTAACAATGGGCACCACTGGTGTTGCCCACTGTGAGTAAGAAACAGGGCGTAGTACCCCCTCGGTCATCAATCGATCTATTTCCTTTTCAACTCTGTTCTTAATTGCAAACGCAACTGGACGAGCTTTAAGAAACCTAGGAGTGGCGTCTGGTTTTAAATGTATGGTCACCGGTTCACCTCGGTAAGTACCAAGACCCTCTTTGAAAACTTCAGAGTGTTTTTGTAACATTTCATTAGTCATTGATATGCCAGTACTAGACACAAAATTAATACTAACTTTAACTTTAGCAGAAAACCAATCGCGACCAATTAAATTGGGGCCTGAGCCTCTAGCTACAATAACCGGTAAAACACACGCGCAAGTTTACTGTCTGACCGAGCACATTAAACGGTGTCACCGTCCAGGTACGTAGATTGTTGTTGGCGCGGCTTTGCGTCGCGCAGGCCTCTCCAGGTGCGCTCGTTCACGAGTGAGAAACCCGCACTGGAGTCTACCTGCATAGTCACTGACATCTCATTCAGATGAACCTTAACATCATAAGCTGGCACCCGCAGTTGACTACTATCGAAGTTGTAAATACCATTCAACTGAACATGTGACTTATCCTCTTCTGTGAAATTGACTTTACTGTTCGAGGCTTTCTTCTTTGCAATGCAAAACTTTTCTATATAATCCTACCTTCTTGCAGTACCGACAAGTTAATTTGACAAAACAACATTCCCTAGCATGGCGATCACCACAACGGTAGCAAAGTTTCATGTTTGTTTGCACTGCATTGATGTCCATGGGCTCAGAAGCTGCTGGCAGGGTCGTCGATGTACTCGCCGTCGAATCGAATCCGCTTGTAACGTTGCTGGAGCTCTCATTTCCGCTTTGTATCATGCGAACATCTCTTACCGCACTCTCGGAAGACAACATAGCTTCAACAACATTATCATAACTCAGTTTATCTCTTTTCAATAAATCATATTGCAGTCTGCGATCTTTCATTCCACACACGAGTTTGTCACGTAACATACGTTCTAAATCCGAAAAATTACAATCGAAACTGCAGTGCAAGTGCGTACTTTGCATCGATAAGACATCGAGATCGCTAAAGTTTGCATTTTTATCGATCTTGTTAACGAATTTGGAAGTACGTAACACGCGACGATAAGATTTATCATTGGATCGCTTGTCACATGGCAAGATTGAGGACGTCCACAGACAAAACATTTAAGGTGGGAAGGGACAGGCAACGGAAGGAACACGGGTGGGTTTTAGTCAGTAAAAGTCTGACACGCCCAGAGCGGGAGAAGTTATCTGATGATTTCCCAAAAAAAAAAAGGTTTTAAAAAAGCTTACGAACGTGCATACACAGGTGCAGCGCCCTCTTCCAGTTTTGGTGCGGTAATCAGACAAACAGCGTCAGATGGGCTAACAGCCACTCCAACTCGTACAGGTAGGAGTGCGGGGTGAGGCAGGGTGGTTTGAGTTCACCGAAGCTCTTCAACTTGTACGTAAACGAGCTTATGGTTGGGCTCAGCAGTACTCGTGTCAGCTGCTCGGTTGACAATGTTTGTGTAAACAATATCAGCTACGCGGACGACATGGTGCTGCTGGGTCCAACAATAAGTGCAATAAGAAGGCTGTTGGCCGTTTGTGAAAACTACGCAAGTCAACATGGTCTTTTATACAATTGTCAGAAAAGTAAATTTTTGGTCTTCATGCCTTCGGTAAAGGTCCATTCAGTGTGCCTCCAATTCGACTGAATGGAGTAGAGCTCAGTCGAGTGTATCACTTTTAAATTTCTAGGACACTACTTTACTGAGGGCCTTGACGATCAAATGGATATTGAAAGGTAGCGCAGGGCGCTGGCGGTCAGAAATAATATGTTGCAGTTCACAGGCTAAAATCACCCTTGTCGTAACCCATTCAAGCCCACGCACTTCCTGTCGCCGCCGCCGCGTATGCCTTACCGCTCGTTTTAACGACTATTCGCTAGAGGCATAGAAAAGGGACAACAATATGGCAACCGCGACGCTCACGCTCCTCAGAGGCAGTCGACGATACTCGCGCTCAAGGAGTGGTACACGTCACGAACCGCCGCGCGCGCCTGAGCTCTGACCAGCACGCGTTTTATTTTATCGGTGTGCTCTCTAGATATCAGATCGTTCCCGTGACAGTGATTTAACCATTAGTGTACCCTTTTATCCTATTTCTCTGTCTAACCGTGAATATACGACGTTTAAGTTACACAAGTGTTTGATTTATGAATCCGCTTCAATCCAGTATGGACACAGTTACGAAACCCAAACAAAACATACTGCTGCTGCTTAAATGCTGTTTAAAGCATACTGCCAAACATTTTACACGAGCAGCCTGTGGACCACATATACTCAGAGATCGCTCAGTGCCTTGTGAGTCCAATATAATAATGAATTTAGGATGTTGCTGGGGCTACCGCGTTTCTGTAGTGCTTCGAATATGTTTGCGGAAGCTAGGGTTGATGGCTTCCACGCCATCAGACGTAAAAGAACTGCTTCATTATTGAGCAGGTTACGCGGTAGTTCTAACAACATCTTGCAGGTTATTGCGGAGAAATTTGATTCTCCAATTATGAAGGCGTTCGTCCGGGTTTTGATCGAATAACCTCTTAGTAGGATATTCGATCGAAACCAAAATTAATTCGTCCTAAATGTATTTTTCAATTTATAATGTTTTTCTATTTTTGCTGTTCTTACTAACATAATGTTTATGTCAGTGTTACTAACAAAGCGGACTAAATGTCTAAAAATAAAAAAATTGATTTGTCTAGATCTCGAATGAAGTAGGTAACCATAGTAAAAAAACAGTAGGTACTTACCACTTTAAGGACAGGGAGTACAGTGGATTGTATCCTCCACACATCTACCTCTATCCCTTCTATTAAAATAACTGCCACTTCTCGAGTCACCCGAAAGAGACGAACAAAATCTTCTTCTGGAAGTTCCAGAGGATTGTTTGTGTCTTTGAGATGCCGCCTCCGAACACACATCACATTGTGACGCTGCTGCCGTTCTTCCTCATCACCCAGCAATAAAGTCATGAGTCCTAAATCCATTTGTAGTAATGATCGCTATGCTTATCGGGCTTTTACAAGGTGTCGATAAATTACCGAGCTTGACAGCGTAAGCTGACGATCTCAACTGTCAAAATGTCGTTTCGTACCATTTCGTACTTGCATTTTCATTAAGCTGGGTACTGAACTACGTTACGGGGTATGGGTTTCTTAGTAAAAAATAAATAAATAAATAATTAAATAAAAGCGGCAGTAAAGGGGGCGGGGGGCTTAATGGCCGCTGGCAGACATTCCATTACATATACGTAACAATCAAAGGATTTGCCAAAAAACCGACAGCTGGGTGGAGCACTCAAAGCGAGCATCGAACAGCTTATTGCTCGCTGGTTTCCCGGTAACACTACGTACTGACTGCATGAATGCTCGCCGTGTAACATGTTACATTACACCTCGTAACGTCGGTCAGTACCCAGCTTAAAATTCGTTAAAATTTTAGAGCTTATCTACCGATCGTTAAAGTAGCAGTTACGTACTTGCGACATCGATTTGATTCGATAAAAACTCATTTTATCGAGAGTAAATGTCAAATTTATCGAATCGAGTCCTACGTACTTGCACTGCAGCTGAGAAATATATTCCGCTGCTGATTCACTTTGTTGTTGGTCACGTTTATAGAACTTAAATGATACTGATATTTCGTTAGATTTAGGGCTATAATGTTTCGTTAAAACGTTCACGATTTCCTTAAATGAGACATCACTAGCTTTTATAGGTGTAATTAATGCAAGAAGCGTATTAAACACTTTTGATCCACACACTGTGTAAAAGTTAGCTCTTTTAATTATGTCTAACACAATGCCATTTGCTTCAAAGCAAAATGTTAGCCTGTCTATGTAATTGTTCCAATTGTCTGTTTGAGAATCAAATTCCGTAAACTTCACTGCCCTACACTCCATTCTTTAAAGTTTATTCCTCGTCGCCACTATTATGTTCAATAAAACACGAATTCGGTAATTCACTGGTTTAATAAGTGTATGGTATAAGCACTAGGTAGCCTTAACCTGAAGTGGTGTTCGTTACACATGTGGGTACTTGAACAAATCTTATTTGTCAAAGTGGTGTTTGTTACAGATGTGGGTACTTGAACAAATCTTATTTGTCAAAGTGGTGTTCGTTACACATGTGGTACTTGAACAAATCTTATTTGTCAAAGTGGTGTTCGTTACACATGTGGGTACTTGAAAAAATCTTATTTGTCAAAGAAGATTGCAAAGTACCTTCATTTAAGATACACAACACTTTTTTAAACAGTTCACTTAGAGAATCGCGTCTGCTGAGGTTGTAGATGGCTCTGATAGCCCTCTTTTGCAGAATAAAGATAGAAACTGTTGTGCGTGTTATTATGTAGGGTCCAGATAAATTATATGTAAGTCGGGTTATACTGAATATGATAAATAGTTTATTAAAGGTTCACATTACTTGGTTACAATTATTGCAGTAAATTAGGACGTGGCACGGCGAAGGTATGTAAGCGACTGGCGTGCCCGGCTCTGGCGTTCCTTACTCATACCAAAAATGCAATTCAGGAATTCGCATCAGTAGGGTCGCTACATCACACCCCCCCCCCTCACCCACTATTTTCAATTTTTTTTATCATAAGTCTTAAAGTCTATAAAAAATTGGAATACACTGGGTTTACAATGGTTTGTACTACACTACACAATACATTGTGCTTACACACTATATTAACTGTTACATTGCGGTCTCTCCATATGTAGAGCCGTCTTTTATAAGAAATATGTCGGATCGTCAGGATTTACTCTGTTAGATTCAGACATCATGTGGGCATAAGGTGGGTTTCGTGCAATGAAAACACACTGGGTACGAATGTACGGTACACAGCGTTTATTAAAATCACAAATTGACACAATCACTACAAATTACAATGACCATAATAACTGAGCACAACAAAACGTAGGACAGTTTCGAAACGTCCTCACAGCTCGAGACCAGATAATGAATTGCGCCGACTTGGCGCGTTCTCCTCAACCTCGTAACCGACCGGAAACGCTCCGACTCTGTCAAAGCGCGCCAATTCTAGTCTTGATAGTTGCCGCTAGGTGGCGGGCCTTGTCTTGTTGTAAACATTAAATACCAGATGCGACATATATAATAAAAGGACAAAAACATAATGCGATAAAACAACTTCGTGCCTGTTCAGTGAACAATCGCTGCCAAACACTCGCCACCATTGCTAGCTACGTGCAGATCAAGGGTAAGTTTAAAGTGTGGTATCTTTTTGAAGCTCTAGTAAGTACTGTTTAACTTAAATTTGATTCTGAAAGTACCAACTGTCTTCATAGCACGAAATGGAGATGGCCAGTCATTCCAGCAACGAAGCAAAGAGAGGCAGCAAATTAAAAAACAACCATGGAATGCAGCAGTTCTTTGTGATGAGGCTAACATGAGGTACGAAGATGCTCTAGTTTTAATCTTGTTAACATCGCGCGACCAAGACAGTTTCTTAAATAAATAGTCTGGTTTCTTTGTGAGAATAGTGCCAAAGAGTAGGGTCGCCAGGTGAAGCTTTCTGCGCGCTGACATTATCATCAAATTACCCTTATTTAAAAATGGAGTGAAGTGGGATTGTAGTGGGACATTATAGCAGAATCTTGCGCAAGCATTCTGCACCCGCTGGATTAGTTTTTCGCTTCTACCGAGAATGCACACCCCATACACAGTGTCAGCGTAGTTCAGCTTGGATAAAACAAGTGGCTCACACAGCATGACACGCATATCCACACTTATGTAGGAACGACCGCGATACAAGAGCTTGAGTCGGTAGAAGCAGGTGCGCACAGCCTCCAATATGTGAGTTTCGAAATGCAGCTGCCCGTCAAATACTACCCTAAGATTGCGAGCCTCCAGGACTCTTTCCACACCACAACCATCAATCCTGATGTCCAGGTTGCAAGCAAGCATTTTGTTCAGGAAATCCCTAGATCCCATCACAATATTTCCACAATAGTTCCATCCGCTGAGCGAGCTAGCGCGCGGACGTGTTATTGGCGGTATAATTACTTAAAAATATTTTTTTACTTACGGAAATATTTTCTTAAATGGATACGAAATGTGACGGCTGTGATGATGTGATCATAGATTTGTTACATATGCAGTGTTCACGAGACAAATGTAAAAAACTGTATCATCTAAAGCAGCCATACTCAAAGTGTGTTCCGCGGAACCCTAGGGTTGCAAAGCCTCTGTGGGGGTTCCGCAAAAATACTGGTCAGAATAAAAAAATAATACTAAAGGAGTGTCTACCTACTATATTTTATTTTACTCTGGGACCCGAGTAACATACTCGTAATACGAGTATCAATCTAAATATTTCAACAAAAGTAAAAAAATATGTAAATTTGAATGTCAAGTAATATGATTATTAATGAGGAATACACATAAAACCATTTTTGATTACTTTAGGGCTCCGTCAAATATTTCGTTTTCGAAAAGGGTTCCGTCTCCAAAAAAGTTTGAGAACCACTGATCTAAAGTGTCTTGCCATAACGGAGGTACAGTTCGGGGCATTCACGCAGGATTACAAGAACAGATGGATATGTCCAGAATGCACATGCACTATCCCAAAGAAAGGCAATTCCGAAACACCGGTCCGAGGAAACACAGTGATGGGCGAAACGTATACAGCAAGTTACGTAAACACTGAGCGCGGCAGTCGTCGCATCCACAAGGATGTTACGGTGATTGGTAACGGGAACCAAGTGATTGATGAACTACGAGAGTTTCGCTTAGAGGTTAGGAGTCGCCTGGATGAGCAAAAGAAGGAATTCATACTACTGCAGAATAAATTAGTTAACTCAGAAACCGAATTAAGAGATCTAAAAAGTATACTGAAGGTAGTTCAAGAAAAAGTAAATAAAGTGGATATTTTAGAAACTAGAATTAAAGTATTATTAGAAAAAAATTAACAATTAGAAGCGAGTATTAGTGCCAAAAATATCAAGGAGAAAAGTGAGACTGAACAAGAATCTAAAATACTGGCAGTGTCATTTGCAAACGTAGTTAAGGAAAGTCAAACGGAGGTAATTAGTAAATTTGTACCAACAAAGAAATGTGTGGCCACGAAGTCTGCCAACATAGTAATTTCCAGAAAAAAACAGGAAACATTTATTGAAAGTATAAATAAGTCAGTCATTGTTATTACTGATCGTAAATAAATACTAATTAAAACGCGCTGGTAAGGTAGCCACAGTTTATTGTACTAATCGTAGAAAAACAACCGTCTCCCGTCATTCCAAAAACTGACAGTTAATACTAGAATTTTGAATACAATCAATGTTCCGAAAAGGTGATAATAAATATGCTATAAAAAGTTCGGTTCGTAACAATTGTTATAGAAAAAGAAAATACGGAAAAAGAAGAAAAATGGACATTAGTAAACAAAAAAAGAACATATCCGAATAGCGATGTGAGAAAAGGAGGAAGCACGGGTTCAACTGAAATTCAGAGATCTGAGAAAAATAAATATTTGAATATATGGCGTCAGCAGAAAGTGTGGAAAATTTAGAAAAATTCACAAGACCCTAACAATATCCTTGTAACTAAACCATATCGCCTTCTAATTCGACGCCAACGCTATCTAGTTGCATCGTGCACAACTTTGAAATAAATACAATCTATTTGGTTGACCTGACGAGTGGCTTTTGATCATGTTTGATCATGAACAGTGTGTGTATTATAATTTTAAATTTTTGTTAAATACCCGTGCGAAGCCGGGGTGTGCCGCTAGTATTGTATAATGATGATTTTGCATAATAATTAAAAATGTCAAGTTTTCCAGTTTTATCACAAGGCTAGCAGAGCGAGCAGCTCAATCCCAAGCTTTTTGTCTTCTAAATAATTATAAATTTTATAGTACCCATTTTTACAAAGTTTGGTTTTAATTTTAATACAGCTTTATCGTTTAATGGGTAAGTTTTGAATGTCAGTAGGAAGTTTGTTGTAAAAACGTATACATTGACCCATGAACGAGTTGCTTACTCTGTGGAGGCGACTGCGATGTACAGCAAGATTGTTTTATTCCTGGTAATTAAACTATGAATATCGGACATTTTTCACGAAGTCAATCTCTTGAACCTAGATAGTAAAATTTCTGTAAAACAAAGATAGTATTAATGTCCACACAGGTTCCCCAGAGAAGAATCCCATTTGACATAACACTATGAAAATAACTAAAATAAACAATTCTGGCAGTATCTATATCAGTTTTCTGTAGATTTTTTTTAACAGTAACCGTGCCATCCTTCACAATTTATTTAACAGCAACCGTGCCATCCTTCACAATTTATTTCCGGAAGTTGTTAGTCATCATAAGCTAACTTCATCCATAATCGCAAAGACACAACCTTCGGTTCCCTAAAGAGATCTCCGAATTGCAATCTGCGGACGCTAAGACGTCTACATTGGGCCCATGTAGTACACAGGTAGATAGGATTAAATTTATTTATTATTATTGTTTATGGATTTGGATTTCCACCTACTGCTTCAGTTAAAAACCGGCCTAGTGCGTGTCGGACCATGCACAACGAAGGGTTCCGTAGTTAGGAAGAATTTATCCCTAAAACAAACTTAATAATAATAATAATAATAATTGTATTGCATTGTAGTTGAAAAACATGTTCTCCCATACATCGATATACGCCACGGTCAATTTTCCCAACTGAAAATTTAAGTTTGTAATCGCAAAAAATGTTTTTTTTATGGAAATTAATCATTTCCGAACTTTTTCCTTTACTTGTGCTGTGAGACCTTGCTTCTGCCCAAATTTCATGATTCTAGGTCAACGGGAAGTACCCTATAGGTTTTGATTTATGTGCGAGATATTCGCAATTTGTTTTTATGTGATAAAAATACAAATTTACAATTTTAGGACTTTTTCCTATACTTGTGCTGTAAGACCTTGCTACTTGCCAAATTTCATGATTCTAGGTCAACGGGAAGTACCCTATATGTTTTGATTTATTTGCGAGTATCGAAATATGTCGCAATAATGTCTCTTATATCGCCGTATTTTTTTATTGCGTTGACTCAAAAGCTTGATTTTTTTAGAGCTTCGAGGGACCATAGACTTACGTATTTGATATTAATTTCAATTTGATACCTCTACGCGTTCCTGAGAAAAATGGTCTTGACAGACTGATAGACGGACAACGAAGTGATCCTATAAGGGTTCCGTTTTTTCCTTTTGAGGTACGGAACCCTAAAAAAACACTTTGTATAGGAAACTATTACAGTTAAGTACGCTTTACAAGCTAACGGCACTTTTAGTCGACCAACGGTCGACCGGGCCTGGTCCTTATCGGACGGCGAGCCACCCATCGCTCACTGTCCACAACCCCGCGCCTATGGTGGCCGGGAATCGGCCTGCAACTACCAACACCTGGGGCTTCTACCGCGGCGATTAAGGGTCCTTCGCGAGCATTACTGCTTCGCAGAAGGAGGTGACGGCCTCCAATGCACTCTCGCTCCGAACCATGGCCTGAACCAGGGCCGGACACTAAAGATCACCGCCACCGATCGCCTCCGTGAGGACACGGCGGTGCTCCGCCCAAGCCGGGCAGATCTCCATCGTATGCTCCACCGTGTCCTCCGGGCGATCCACACATTGGTGACACCCGGGCGTTTCCTCCCACTTTGTCCTGAACAGGAACCTCCCGAAACGACCGTGTCCGGTGAGAACCTGCGTCAGGCGGAAGGTGAGGACGCCGGCCGTGGCGCCTCTCTAGCCACTCCTCAAAGAGGGGACTTATCGCCACAATTGTGGCGTGCCCAGCGCTAGGTTGCGACAGTTGCACTCTCCATGTTGCCGGAGCTCCGTCCGCTGTGTCGTGATTTCTCGCGGCAGCGGAGTTTAGCCCCAGCGTTTCGCCTCCTCGCGCCATTCCCATATGTGCGCGAGGACTTTTGCCTCCAGATCCCATGGCGGCAGTCCAGCAAGGATACTACGGAACCCTAAAAATAAATATTTTGTGATGTAAACTACTTATGTACCTACTAATATTTTCGGATAAAACCGCAAAAATGAGGTTTGTTTGAGTTTGAATAAGAGAAAACCTAGTGTGACTCATGTGCCTAAAGTTTTCTCATTTTCCGCCTACAGTTAAAAGGGCCTACTGATAATAATGTCGCAGGATATTTTTGGCAAGATGCGTGATGACAATAAATCGCCACGCAACGAGCGTGTAGTGTCTACTACACTACTTTGCCCGAAGGCAGGAGGCGCGAGGCAGGAAGTAGAATATATCATGTGAGTCACGCACGATAATGCGCAACAGACTTAGCACGGGAAAAGCAAAAAAAAAAAAAGTACAAAATGTATATTTTCTCAAACATGCTTGGAAATTCGAGCATTATTTTGACAACCTTCTTCGAGATAAATCGAAATTGCTGTATTGGCAAAATACATGCGAGCAGCGGCCGCCAAAAGTTGTATGAAAATCCATATTTGTCGTGGTTTAGCGGCCAAATAAATTACATAGTGAACTCATATCTATCGCGTAAATTAAAACTGGAACGATCTTTTACTCCGAGACATGGCAATCAAAGAGGTAACTTATCAAAGGTTTTATTTAAATTTCAAACTGGCTTGCAAATAGAACGCTGTTTATTGAGAAAAAAAAACAAAAGATCACGTTGGCGCGTGAAAAAATATCGTTTGTTCGTCATTGAATCTGGAATTTATAAATAATTTACTTAGTTTGAATTTCCGCGCATTATTTGAGAAAAGCACTATACAAGCACTGGCCGCAACCAGGCATTGATGGACGAATGTGAAAATGTGGGCCGAGGCGAAGCCGAGGCACACATACCTACGTGAGTCCATCAATGCCCCTATTGCAGGCCACTGCAGTAATGTACTATTTAATAGGTTTGACACGATTATTGTGCTGCTAAATAGTAATTCTGGTTTTAAATACTTGACTAGTTTTTCGGAAAGTTTTTAATTAATTTCGGATAAAATTTATATGATGACGGATAGATAGTTTGCATAAAAAACGTTGGGTCAGAGCTGGTCGCACGCAAGCAGCTCGATGTGTGGCCGGTCGAGGCGCATGGCGGCGCGGCCCTCCGTGACGCGTAGGTCACGCGCGCCTAGTCGCGCGTAAAAACCAAGCGCGGGCACGTTGTTCTCCAGCACATGCCAGTCCACGCGATGCACGCCCTCGGCCACCGCCATCTGAAACACGTGGCGACCATTATAACTCGCATTCACATCTCTAGCTTTGTACGAAAAAAAAATAAGCTTGTTAAAGTAATGCGTACGCACCCGGCAGAGCTCTCGCAGCAGGCGCAGGCCGACGCCGCGGCGGCGCGCGCCGGGCCGCACGTACAGGTCCTCCACGTAGAAGGCGCGGCGCGTCCACGACGAGTAGGCGCGGCTGCACAGCGCGTGCCCCACCACGGCGCCGCCGCACTCCGCCAACAGCGAGAAGAACCACGCCGGGTGAGACTCGAACCCATCCTCGATCAAGTCTACGACATCACCAATACATTATTCACCACCTTCCTTGGACACCCGCCAAGGGTACGAAATATGTCGTAATGATCTTTTTACTAGAAATGTGATATCTTTCACACAAAGTCAGCCAGAAATATCCTACCAATCGGCCCTTCTGTTTGTTTGTTGCCGAATTGTGTAAGAACGCCTGTAATCCCCGAAGGGTTAGGCAGACGTACACCCACGTTTCGCCAGTTATGTTTAAGTCCCATATGTAATAGGCGCGAGCCTATTGCCATTAACCAGGCACAAATCCAGACTCCGGGCTGCTACTGAGAAATTCCTGGTCGAAAAACCCAATAACACTTTGCCCGACCTGGGAATCCCCTAGGCCCTAGTTCTGGCCATGGTTCGGAGCGAAAGTGCATGGGAGGCCGTCACCTCCTTCTGCGAAGCAGTAATGCTCGCGAAGGAGGAGGCGGAACGCGTGAGGGTGAGGCAAGGTTGGCACCCTCGCGCCCTTAGTCGCCGTAGGAGACGGGATCCCCGGGCGTCGGGAGTCGCAAGCCGATTTCCGGCCACCGTAGGCGCGGGCCTGCGGACGGTGAGCGATGGGTACCTCGCCGTCCGATAAGGACCAGGCCCGGGTCGACGGCGCGTTGTGTTCCACGTGCGCCTCAAAGAGATGTCAGCACCAACTGACGGGGTCCGGTAGGACCAATGCCTGCCAGGGTTGCGAGTTTGTCCGAAAGGGATATCGTGGCCCTGGCACACAGGCAACGGAAGGAACACGGGTGGGTTTTAGTCAGTAAAAGTCTGACACGCCCTCCCGCTCCAGAGCGGGAGAAGTTACTTGATATTTTTAAACCCAAAAAAAAAAAAGAAAAAAAAGGGGTACCTACTTACCTAGCTATGGTCTAAAACGTCTTTTTTACTTTGTGGATTCCTTGAAACCAACTGCCCTCGTCACTGCTTAGACTCTCGATGATTGTCAATATAAATTGAGTGTCGAGCGTTAACTGTTGTTTCTCCAGCACACTTATGTACTTACTAACTACATTTTTAGTATAGTTAGATAGTTTCTATACGTCTAAAATGTCTAACTTAGTTCTTGTATTGTCAAAAGTGATCACTTATCTACCCAACACATTTCATCTCTCAGTACTGCGCCAATGCCAATCGCAGAAATGTCAAAAAAAATCCGTTTCAGTCGTGCGAACTCAATAACATACTGTATGATTAATTTATTTAATTATTATGTTATTTTTATTTAATCCCTGTATTATACAAAGACTAATAAAGAAATAATAACTGATTAAATAAAACGTAAAATAATGTATAAAACTCAGAAACGAGAGTTGGTTATAGCCCAGTAGCAGTGTCTAAAATGGAACTTCGTAAAAAAAGGGTAGTTGAGATGCGTTCAAAACATGGTAATACGTTTACCCTTGACGTAGAATGAATAAAGAAATATTAAAAAAAATATTTTTCCTGCGTTTCTTTTAACTGTGATAAGCGTAATTAATGTACAATTCATTTAGCTCAATTTTAAGATTTATTTCATGTACATAGTCAGGTGAAAAATGAACATTCTTCAATTCATTCGAGTGCTAACATTATCTACGTGTTGTTTCCAGTTATTATCTGTAACTAGTATTACGTCTAAGAACCTTGTATTTGTTACTTCTTTGAATTTGTTAATATTCATTTTAATATTGTATTTATTATTATTCCATTGATTTAATTGATTAAAAACGGATTTTTCTGAATTTATTTTCAAATTGTTCATGTCAATCCTTTTAAGTAATGTGTCTATTGTATTATAAACTATGTTATCAAAAATCTGAATCCGTTCAGCCATTTTTGCGCCAATCCGAAACATAAAATCATCCCCTTTAAAATTGACTACCCCTTTCACCCTGTTAGGAGTAGATTTTTTGACAACCCTGATACACCTTTTCCTTTATTTCCGATCTTAAATATAAATACCGAGTTTCAAGTTAATCGAACCGCGCGATTTAACTTTCCATAAAATTATTGTCCCCCACAAAATTCAACACCCCCTTTAAAAGGTTGTTTTCGAAAATGTATGTTTATGGTCGTTTTATTTATTAAGAAAATATACGGGTCAATTTTCAAGTTTATTGATCACGGGAAACATAATTTTGATATAAACTGTGTCCCCCTTTTCAACCCAAAAGGAGATTTTTTTTGAAAAATATTCAATCATTTGTTATTCAATTACTTTGGAGTTTATCAAGATGCACAGTAAAATCCTTCCCTAAAACTTAAAAACCCCCTTTTGCCCCGTAGGGGTTACATTTGATTAAACCCAAAAACATGTAAGGCTTTATATTCTGTGAGCATTGGGTATATATAAAATACCGAGTTTCGAGTAAATCGGACCGCGCGTTAAAATTCTTCCATACAATCTTTAACATCCCCCAATCCCAATTTAAAAAAAAAAAAAATATTAACTTTATAATTTACTAAGGTTAGTAATCGTGCCAAGTTTCAGATACGTCATAATTTAGAGTTAATCAAGCCACGCAGTAAAATCCTCCCTTGTCAAATTGACTACCCCTTTTCACCCCGTCAGGGGTCAATTTTCGGATAACTCTGATACATGTTATTCTTATTTTTTTGCTAAGTATTAATACCAATTTTCAAGTTAATCAAGCCACGCAGTAAAATCCTCCCTTGTAAAATTGACAACCCGTTTTCATCCCGTTACGGAAAGATTTAAAAAAAAGCTGATACATTTTATTCTTTATTTTTGGTTTCAAGTATAAATACTGAGTTTTGAGTTAAACGGACTGCGCGTTAAAATTCTTCTATACAAACTTCGACACCCCCTTAAAGGTCGAATTTTCAAAAACCCCTTCTTAGCGGATGCCTACGTCATAATAAGTATCTATGTGTCAAATTTCAACCCCATCCGTTCAGTGGTTTGAGCTGTGTGTTACCAGTCAGTCATGGTTTCCTTTTTGACTACCACTTTTCACCCCGTTAGGGGTAGATTTTTGAAAAACCCTGATACTCATTTTTCGATTTTTTGGTTTTAAGTATAAATACTGAGTTTCGAGTTAATCGAACTGCAAGTTAAAATTCTTCTATACAAACTTTGACATCCCCCAATCCTTCTTTGGGGGGAACTTTGAAAAAACTAAAAATGGAAAACTTTATGACTTACTTAGGTAAGTATTCGAGCCAAGTTTCAAGTTTATCAACATTATTGTTTTTACTTGAATACAAAATTTTGCGAATAAACAACTTCAATACAAAACTTTGATCCCCCTTTTCACCCCCTTGTGGATTGAAATTAAAAAAAAAAACAACGATTTAAATTGTATAAGCCAACCATTAGCTGAAATATTAGTGATTTTAACTTAAAAAATAAAGAACTTTAATTAAAAACAAAATTCATCCCACTTTTCACCCCTTCGTGGGTGGAATTATCAAAAACGCTGAGACACGTAATAAATTAAATTTTAATCGTCAGCCTAAACACAAAATTTTAAGATCCTAATCCTAACTTAAAACCGACGGGCTTTCATATCAAAAAAATCAAAATCATTTTTTTTTATTTCACATAAACCTACATGGGCACTTATGAAACGTTAGAAGCTAGGTGCACGGTTCCAATTGGTCGTTTCTTATGGAGAAGAGCCGGCAAGAAACTCCACGGTTACTCTTTTAAAAAAAGTGGGCTTAAAATAATTACGCACTTGAGTACGTCGTTGGGGAACGTTTATTAATACGGGCCTAAGAAAGTGCTACGGAATTGTCTAACAGTGCAAATTGACACTATTCTTAGTTTTAACCTAATGTATCACGTAAAATAATAAGTTAGAGTTAAATTGCTTATTAGTTTATTAGGCTATATTATAATAATAATAAGTCCTTTATATTCTAAACATCTTTGCATTGTGCTATTTAAGTAGTTAACAGAATGTCTCTTAGTTCAGTGTGCCTGTTGGCAAAAGCCTCCTCAAACAACTTCCACTGAGTCCCATCTCTCAAAATCAAAATCAATTTTTTTTATTTCACATAAACCTACATGGGCACTTATGAAACATCAGAAGCTAGGTACCCGGTTCCAATTGGTCATTTCCTATGGAGAAGAGTCGCAAGAAACTCCACGGTTTTCTCTTTTAGAAAAAAGTGGGCTTTTACAATGTTTTCAAGTTACAGTGTTGATGGGTATGGGAGGACAGTATAGGCCCGTCTACAAGTACCAAGTACTTAACAAAATAAAAGATAGTTTACAAAGCTACAGTCTATTAAGCCTACAACGTTCTCACATTCACAAATCAAAAAATTATCTATATAAAATATTACTAAAGTAATAAAAATAAAAACCTACATATTTAAACCAAATGACAACATTGCCATTACAACTGTAACAAAACTGAATAAATATTCTGTCCACAAGTCACTAATAAATATTTTAAATTAAAATTGTAGGATATGTCAAAGTATAAACTATTTTACCCCCCTTTAGGGGTGGAATACCCAAAAATCCTTTTTTATTCCGTGTCTACATTATAGAGAACCTCTGTACAAAATTTCAGCATTCTAGGTCCAAGGGTTTGGACAAAGCTGGGCGTTGATGTGTCAGTCAATCAGTCAGTCAGTCAGGACTTGTCTTTTTATTTATATAGATAGATGACACATTGTTGTCTATTACTTAAATAGGACAATATCCACTGAAGTGCCTGGTCTCCTAATACCGATAGTTTCTAAACTTAAACTAACTTATCTAGCAATATTTCGTGTGACAACAGATCGAAGGCTTGGATCGAAGATTGGAGTAGGATCGAAGACCGCATTGTGGTAACGGCAAACCGGCAACTCTCTAGTGTCGCTGTAGGCGAAGCACCATGATTTACTAATACAACAACATGAGTTGTAACTATGTTTTATTTACCTGTAGTATGACATAATCAGATATGCTGTAACAGATTGTGTTACGTAAACATCGTCGTTTGTCGTTAACAAGCATTGTAAATACCCAATGAGGTAGATAAAGGTCCGTTGCTAAGTTATCAGTTGTAATAACACTTATATTTTGTACAGTACAGCTGCTATCACTTTACATGATCACAACCTTGTAACCCTAGCATGTAGAGTATATTGGAATCAAACTTTGATACACATAAGCCATCAGCAACCTAAATAGCATGTATTTTGATAACGTCATCATCTGGATGATGATCGTAACAATACGAGGTAAAAACTCATGTTAAAAGATGTATGATCAATCTTACGCCATAATATTGTCGATTGCGTAAGATTAAGCAAGTTGCAACACGATTCTGAGGTGGCGACCTGACTCAAGGCCAAACCCAGCTACGCTTTGGTGTCTTGCAGTATTGTATGGAAGGAAATTTAAAACCCTTCAGGGCCCACACGCTACTTGAGCTAATGACCAAAACCATATATACAGGAGAAATTCAATTAAATTAAGTTCTTATTATATCAGCAAGTTCAGTCTTCAACAAGTCTCCGGTGAAGTAACAGCTCCTCATAACTGTTAGCTTTACAAGACGCGAATGTTCTATAAGTAGCTCAGGGCAGTCAAGTTAACACAGCTTAGGATTATTTCACTTTTCTATTGTCGTGTATTTCCGTGTACTCTTTAATGATCCTTTATGCTTATTTGACTGTATTTCCGTGTTGTGTACAATTATCTAGAAGCTTACGTATGTGATTTATATTCGTATAAATAATTGTGTGTGTATAAATAGCAAATATAAAGTTTAAAAGTGCTAAAAGTGGTTTCCATCAAATTCCCTCGTCAAGGGAACATCATCACCCCCGCCTACATCACCTGACTCCCGCGTTAATAACATTTTGGTCCTGTCGAGCCGGATCAGGTTCAACTAGAGGGAATTAATAAATAATAATAAATAATAAATTAATTAAAAAACCACGTAATAATGAGTTTAAGGAGTGAAATAACCACACGCAGTAAACTACGTAAGCTAACGGAGGAAATGAGTGTTCGTAGACAACAAGAGATGGTCTCTGACTCAGGTGTGACCACCGAAAGGGCACCAGAGTCACCGTCTGTTGCACCAACGATGGCATCCACGTCTGCCCTCAATATCCCACTGACGGGTGGTCGAGTAGTCGACTACAGTCGGAGTACGCCAGAGGGACCACAGGGAGGACAGACAGCCACTAAAGACCGACATAGATCGCCGCGAAGCAAAGGCTCATCTAAACATAGCCGAGTCGATTACTTAAGAAAAAGAGTCGAATACGAAGCTGAGCGCGAGTTGGTGCAAATGAAGGAGAACTTAGTCAAAAAGAGACTAGAAGCTGACATCGCCGAAGTAGAGGCGGCTGCTGACAGCGATGACTCTCACTCAGATGTGAGTACGACACAGCGCGTGGAAGAGTGGGTGAATACAACGCCCCAGGTGCCGCAATTGAACGAAGTATTACGCACACCGGCTGTGTCAGGCGCGGCCACTGAAATGGCTGCGCCCCGTGAACCATCTGAAACTGTGAGTAGAGTGAATCGCGTACCGAATACATACCGTGCGTCGTCAGTGCCTAATGAAAATGTGTCGCGTATAACAAGGGCATCTGAGCCAGTACCGTTACGTAACATAACGGTACCAAGTACGCCATCATAAGTGCCAGTGTCAACAGAAGGTGTGAGATTTCGTCTACCCGAATATTATCCCGTCTTTACCACTCCGGTCGCAAGTGTACCTCAAGCATCAACACTCGAGTCGGATACACGGCGGCAGACGCAGTACGGAGCGGGTGAAAGAGAGAGACGGCGAGAATCGTCGGGAGACAGATACAGTAAAATCGACAGACTGGCAGAGGCAATCTCAAGCATGGCACGACCACGGCCGGTACCAAGACAGGCTTACGAATTGCCATATTTTAATGGGGACCCATCCGACTGGATATCATACAGAAATATGTATTGGGATACGACCGGGCAATACGAATTTAAAGCGCATGAAAACTTAGCACGGTTAAAAACCTCATTACAAGGCGAGGCAAAGATATCAGTGGAGGATTTATTAAGGACGTCGACGGATCCCACTGATATAATGCGTGCGTTAGAGGACGAGTTTGGTCACCCGACCTTAGTGCTACAGTGCGTACTGAAGAAAGTACGAGATTTACCTAGAGTGACGGAGAGTGGCCGGGAGCTAGGTAAATTCTCTTCTACAGTAAGAAATTGTGTATCGTTATTAAAAAATATACACGAAGAGGGCTACATAAATAACCCACAATTAGTGAGTGACCTGCTGAGCAAGTTAACACCGGTACAACGTACGCAGTACGGTGACTTTGCGATGGGCCTAGATAACGCGCAGGGGGTGGATTTAAGAGTGTCACCGAACTTAGAAATGTTCTCGCAATTCCTGACACACCTGACACGCTCTGCATCATACTACGCGCAAGCAAGCATGTTCGAGTCGGGTCCATCGAAACGACTTGCGAAGCAACAGAAGCATGGCACCGGTCAAACCCGACCAGTGAACAATGCACGCCCCGCTGCCAGCAGGCCACCGTGGGTTCAAAAGGTGAACACGCAAAGTGACGAATCCCTCGCACCGAAAGAGTGCATAATATGCCAGAATAAACACACCATAGAGGAGTGTGAACAGTTTAAAAAGCTGACTGTGCAACAGCGTTGGGACACGATCAAAGATAAGAACACGTGTTTCAAGTGCCTGGTGAGAAAACACCCTAAGAGGTTTTGCCGCGCAAATAGATGCGAAAAGTGCGGCTACGGGCATCATCTGTTGTTGCACGCGGACAAGCAGCCGAAAGCCGAGAAAACGGAAAGCATCACGAACATAGGAGAGTGGCGAGCAACCGCGTTATTAAAAATAGTGCCGGTATCAGTCAGCGACAATAAACAATGTTACGCATTATTAGACGATGGTGCGACGGTATCGTTGATAGACAGTTCGCTCGCTACTGACCTAGAGGGTCCGTGTGTACCTCTTTCGCTGAACACCGCGGGCGGCCACGGAGTGACGGACCATCTCAGCGAGCTAGCCGAGATAGATAGGTTATCAGACAGAGGCAACTGGCACTGGGTACCCTCGGAGGACAACCCAGCTGATAAAGCGACCAGGTTGTGTTGGCCCGATAGCCATGCAGGTTGGCTCTCGGGCCCCTCTTTTCCACGTGGTCCACAGGAGCGACGGCTGGCGTCCAAGGCGATGAACGCAGACCTCGAGTGCAGCCAGCCAGTCTGTGCAACGACAGCGCCTGTCGCGCCACCCCAGAAGTACAAGCGCTATTCATCTTGGGCGCGCGTACAACACGCTATGGTGCGCATACAACGCGCTGTGGCATGCATGCAACGCGCTAAGGCACGCATTCAGCGAGCTATGGCGCGCATACAACGCGCTCTGGTGCGCATGCGTCGAGCTGTGGTGCTCATACGATGCGCTAAGGTGCGCATGCGACGAGCTGTGGCGCGCATACGATGCGCTATGGTGCGCATACAACACGCTGTAGCGCGCATACAACGCGCTAAGGCGCGCACACGGCGAGCTAAGATGCGCATACAACGCGCTATGGCGCGCATACAACGTGCTGTGGTGCGCATGCGACGAGCTGTGGCGCGCATACGATGAGCTATGGTGCGCTTACAACGCACTAAGGCGCGCATACAACGCGCTAAGGTGCGCATGCGACGAGCTGTGGCGCGCATACGATGCGCTATGGTGCGCTTACAACGCGCTATGGCGCGCACACAACGTGCTGTGGTGCGCATGCGACAAGCTGTGGCGCGCATACATTGCGCCAAGGCGCGCATACAACGCGCTATGGCGCGTGTAGTCACCCGCCTCAACGTGCTCCGAAGTACGCTCAAGGAGCGACCGCCCCGTGAGGAGGTCCTTTACACCCTCCTCACAGAGGCCAAGCTGATCGTGAGCAGTCGACAGCTGAGCTACGTGAACGACGACCACAACCAGCCCGTGGTCCTGACTGCGAATCATATTGCTCCTGGGCACGGCGTCCGGGAGTACTCCAATCGCACCAGGTGACGTCGACGACGTCGACTCGCGCCGGCAATGGCGGCGTGTAAACGCGCTCGCCGACATGTTCTGGCGGCGCTGGCTGCGGGAATATCTCCCAACGCTGCAACGCCGCGAAAAGTGGGCAGATAATGTGCCAAATGTGCGTGTCGGCGACATAGTGATAATAGCCGACAATAACAAACAACGTAGTGCGTGGACTAAAGGAGTCATAAAAACAGTGTACCACGGGAATGACGGCATCATCCGTGTAGTAGACATTAAAACTACAAACGGGGTCCTGCGTCGGCCTATAGCTAAGATCATCGTGCTTCCCACAGACCAAGAATGTAATACGGTTGAACCCTGTTACAGGGGGTGGAATGTAGGCGAAGCACCATGATTTACTAATACAACAACATGAGTTGTAACTATGTTTTATTTACCTGTAGTATGACATAATCAGATATGCTGTAACAGATTGTGTTACGTAAACATCGTCGTTTGTCGTTAACAAGCATTGTAAATACCCAATGAGGTAGATAAAGGTCCGTTGCTAAGTTATCAGTTGTAATAACACTTATATTTTGTACAGTACAGCTGCTATCACTTTACATGATCACAACCTTGTAACCCTAGCATGTAGAGTATATTGGAATCAAACTTTGATACACATAAGCCATCAGCAACCTAAATAGTATGTATTTTGATAACGTCATCATCTGGATGATGATCGTAACAATACGAGGTAAAAACTCATGTTAAAAGATGTATGATCAATCTTACGCCATAATATTGTCGATTGCGTAAGATTAAGCAAGTTGCAACACGATTCTGAGGTGGCGACCTGACTCAAGGCCAAACCCAGCTACGCTTTGGTGTCTTGCAGTATTGTATGGAAGGAAATTTAAAACCCTTCAGGGCCCACACGCTACTTGAGCTAATGACCAAAACCATATATACAGGAGAAATTCAATTAAATTAAGTTCTTATTATATCAGCAAGTTCAGTATTCAACAAGTCTCCGGTGAAGTAACAGCTCCTCATAACTGTTAGCTTTACAAGTCGCGAATGTTCTATAAGTAGCTCAGGGCAGTCAAGTTAACATAGCTTAGGATTATTTTACTTTTCTATTGTCGTGTATTTCCGTGTACTCTTTAATGATCCTTTATGCTTATTTGACTGTATTTCCGTGTTGTGTAAAATTATCTAGAAGCTTACGTATGTGATTTATATTCGTGTAAATAATTGTGTGTGTATAAATAGCAAATATAAAGTTTAAAAGTGCTAAAAGTGGTTTCCATCAAATTCCCTCGTCAAGGGAACATCATCACCCCCGCCTACATCACCTGACTCCCGCGTTAATAACAGTCGCTGCTTTACATTGTGGTAACGGCAAACCGGCAACTCTCTAGTGTCTGCTTTAACAGACGCATCAAGAGAAAAAGGAAGGAGAGAGAAGTGTTTATTGAGATCATTGAGGTTGGGGTTCAGGTTTATGATTTTTAAGAGCAATTAATAAACCATTTCAAATAATGAAATATTCTAAAACCGAATAACGGTAGGTATAATCGATATGATCTTGACGGCCGCACTATGCGGACGTGTGGTGGCTTTATTTTGTTGTATACCATTATTGTTAGATATTAGAAACAGAGAAAAAAAGAAGAATAAATGAGAGAGTAGAGAATTGTTAGAGAGTAATTGTTAGGGAGTAGTGTTGATTGCTAGAAAGTTCTTTAAACTATATCCTGTTTAGAGTCCGCGTCAGATTCCCTCACTCGTCAGTTTATTCAATTCGCCAGTTTCGTTGATTGGTTTAAATAACTTTTTTATATGTATCACCTCATGTACCCATATTCATGCAAATAAATTATTTCATTTGATTTGAGAAACGACGAAAAAGTAAAAAAAATATATGTATTGGCCCTTTAAGTTTAATAAAAGTTGTTGGATTTTGATCCAAGCGGCGGCGTCGCGGCGGGGGCGGCTAATGAAAATAGGAAGTTAAAAGCACCTATCCGTTTTACAATAGCATACATTCATTATTGCTAGGTATACCTCGTCTGTTTGGTATTTTATGTTTGTTACGCAATCACCCTGCAGAGCTCACCTTGCACGCAGAGCTGCGGGCCTCGCGGCACGCCCTCGTACTCCGCCAGCTCCTGCAACACGCATCACACTAACACATGACTAGCACTTAGCTGGTGTTCTGCTGACTGGCTCTCACCAGGGGAACATTTACATATAATAATGATGTCATACCTCGATTAACTCAAAAGTCATTTATTCAAACTAGGCTGAGAATCAGCACTTTTCGAACGTCAAAAATTACATAAGACTGACTGTCTTATGTAATTTAAACCCAAAAACGCCCGCCCTTCACCACTTCCTAGTGCTTTAACTGGGAAGAAGAAGTGGCGGAACAAACTCCCCAGCAGTCTGTCTCTCTGTCTGTCTGTCCGTCTGTCACCAGGCTGTATCTCATGAACCGTGATAGTTAGACAGTTGAAATTTTCACAGATGATGTATGTCTGTTGCTGCTATAACAAAAAATACTAAAAAACAGAATAAAATAAATATTTAAGGGGGCTCCCATACAACAAACGTGATTATTTTGCTCGATATTGATAACGGCAACAGGTAGACGCTTGAAATATTCACAAAATATTTAGTTTTATATTCACTTTAAAAATAAATAATTAAATTAAAATAAAACAAATATTTAAGGGGGGCTCCCATACAACAAACGTGATTTTTTTGCCATTTTTATAGATAATGGTACGGAACCCTTCGTGCGCGAGTCCGACTCGCACTTGGCCGGTTTTTTTGTACTTATACAATGTGGTGTGTCTTTAGCTGACGTAATTGGCTTTTGGCCGTTTTATGTTAAAGTAAAATAAATAAGAATGATTTACATTACGCAACACAAAACATTTAATTCAACTATTTGCTATAAGTTAGTGAGGCTTGTGGCTAAGTAATAACAGCCACACAGGTCGGTCAATCAGGTTAAGCTACGCTTGCGGCGGTTGGTCCGTGGATGGGTGACCATCTTTACATACCAAGCCTTCTCAAGCTCCATGCCTCGGAAAGCACGTTAAGCCGTTGGTCCCGGCTGTCATTTGTGGATTTTTGACAGTCGTTACGGGTCATCAGAAGCCCGAAAGTCTGACAACCATTCTTACCAAGTGGTATCATATTACCCAGTAACTGGGTTGTGAAAAATCAAATCAGCTGTTCCCTACATTTTTATGGTCGAACTAGCTTCTGCCCGCGACTTCGTACGCGGATCCTGTAGCTTATGCCAGCGACAACGGGGTCGTCAAAATCGAAGATCTGAAACATCTGATGTCGAATTCTAAGAGCCCGGGGACGGGAAAACAGCGTGATGCGCGCGACGATTCGAGACGTTCCAGATCGTTCATTTTTGTAAGTCAACAGGAAATGCCCATCAGACTAAACAACTTTTGCTTAGACTTCATTCCTATATATGTTATAGTGTCGCTGGGCTTTGGAGTTCCACAACAGGTGTTCCAGATCTTCAAATTTATTCTCACAGCAGAAAATGCTCTTCACATGGAATATTTTTTGCTATGGCACCATTTTTATATCTCTTATACTTTAGCTGGTCTGTTGCGGTTCTGCATCAGGTGTTCCATTTTCCAAAATAAATTATAGCCTATATGTTGCCCAGACTTAATACCTATACAACAAAAAACTTTTCTTCCCGTAATTCCGCAGTGGATCCCAAGGGTACGCTGAATTAACAATAATATTGCAAATAACTTTTAAAAATTTTCTTTATAAACTATAGCTGTACCCGTGGCTTTGCCCACGTATCGCGTATTTTTTATTCTATTTTTATTTTAATAATAGTTAGTGATAGTTTGTTGATTTACAGAAACACTCAAAAGATGCGTCCCATACTATACTATTGCTTAGATCCCTCAAAAACTATTTGGCTTAGTAAACTCAAAATTTGAAAGTTATGTACCGGGTAAAACGGGGTGAATAGAAATGCAGGGGTGAATCGAGACGCAACTTTAAAATGGATTTGAGCCTTGAAATAATAATATAGTTTGTTGCCAAGGCACTTAATCGTTAATTATAGTACAGGTAACACATTAAAGTCCTTTTTGGCAACAAAATATATTATTGCAACGTTAAAATCCATTATAAAATTGCGTCTCGATTCACCCCTGCATTTCTATTCACCCCGCTTTACGGTAGTTAATTTACTGGTAAGAGACGTCAGGTTAATAAGGAAATTTAGGAGACGTCGAATAACAGAAGTGTTATAATTTACTGTAACACCTCCGTGTTATAGTATGTAATACTATGTAAATTGCAAGCGTGCAGTGACCTCGTTAAGGCACGTAGAAACAACACGCGCTTCACATCCGAACCGCTGACGCTGCGCCCGTGGCTTGCGTCATTCGATGCAGTTGTTTACCGGATGCCCATTTTACCTAACACTAATAAAATATTCATATTGTATTCTGTATCTAACATCGATCGGAATAGCATTCCACTATTGTACTAGTTTGGTAATAAGTTTTATTCTGTAATTTTACTTTGATTAAAGTTAGTTAAAAATCATTTTGGTTTTTTTTGGGTCCTCCGACAGCGACGTACATAATTGGCGCAGTCGGTAGGATACTCGAGGCGTCTAGAGCTAGCTAGATAGAGTTCTCATTACATCGAAAACCGTCCCGCTAATTCGCTACCGCCGTCGCGAGCGATCGCGTTCGCCGAGTATCCTGAAACAAGAACCTGACGTCCTGCGCGGAGGAGACATCCAGACATCGATCCCAGAGGTACCGAAATGCAGTTAATGTAAGTACACTTACAATCATTTCTGTGAGTTGCTTTCAATTCCCTCTCCTTTTAAGTTAGTTTAATTAAATTACAAACATTTTCTACCCTAGGCAATCTACCCCTAACGGGGTTGGGAGCTCTAGACAAGCACGTAGGTTAGAAACAGATATTAATAGGAATATTAGTGCAGATTTAAATACAACGGCAGATACTTTGGAGGATTCTTTGAGGTCCGAAACCCTTGAGTCCGACACCATGTCTACTGCTGACTCAATATTCAAAACCTTACGTTTAGTGCCGGATTTTGACGGTAACCCACATATTTTACCAAGATTTATAAACCTTTGTGACCAAATTGTTGCCGAATTCATTGTGGGGGATCCTGATAATGCTCTAGCTAAACTCTGTCTGATAAATGGTATTTTGAATAAGATAACTGGACCAGCCGCGCGTATTATCAACTCAAATGGTATTCCTGAAGATTGGGATAGTATTAAAAAGACCTTGATTAATAATTTCTCTGACCAGAGGGACGAGACCACCCTTTATAATGACCTTATGTTAGCAACTCAGGGGAACAATTCCCCTCAGGAATTTTATGACCATTGTGTTAATTTGTTCAGCACTATCATGACTTATGTCACTCTACACGAAAGTATCAAAACGACTGTAGAAGCTAAGCGCATATTATACAGCAAACTTACCACGCAAGCGTTTGTTCGCGGTTTAAAAGAGCCCTTAGGCTCTCGCATCCGATGCATGCGTCCTGATAGTGTGGAAAAGGCACTCGAGTTTGTGCAAGAAGAATTGAACGTCCTTTATCTGCAAAATCGGCATGAACCCATTTCCGAAAAGAAATCTAATTTACAAAAACCCCTGTCGACGGCGTCGTCGGCGCAAGGTGCTAATACTATTCAAAGACAGTTCAATTTTCCTGCACGAACGGGCCCCGTTAGCTATGTTCAACCTCAACAAGGATGGAGACCAAGTTTCCAAGCTGTTCCTGCCGGTCCTTATGGAAACACAGGTATGCTTTCGCAATCACAACCAATGTTCCGCGCGCCGATGAGTTATACCCAACAAATGTTTCGCGCGCCGCCGGGTTCTACACAGCCTACTTTCCGCGCGCCGCCGACCCAGTATTATCAATCGAATAACAACTCTCAATTTCAACCTAGGCATGTACCGCAGAATTATGGCCCTAAGCCTATGAGTGGTGTTAGCCACTACGTATCTAAGGAAAAACCACCCGTCGGTCAATTATCCGGTCACGATTGGCGAAAAGGGGGTAACCCACTACCATCCGGTTATTTTAAAACTAAGGAAATGAACATGAACGTCTGTGCGGATTACGGTGAACAATACTATTATCCTGTCTATTATAGTGATCCCGATAGCAATATCTATATGGAAGGTGCAGAATTCTATAATGCAGAACCAATTTATTATGTGAACAACGGGTCAGTGGATGATAACTTTGCTATAGAGTATCAGCCAAATGCGGCCGTTTCCGATCCTCAGCCGAGTACTAGTTCCACCAATGAGCAGGATTTTCAGAAGGTCAACAAGTCAGACAAATTAAAATAGAACTTAACCTCCAAGCGCAGAGGCAGCTTCCATATATTCAGATTTCACAGCCACCACTAAAATTTTTAATCGATACTGGGGCAAATCAATCTTTCATTAGCCCGGAAGCTGTACAAACATTTTTCCATCATTTCCCATTAAATTTTGACCCGTTTGAGGTAACGAACGTTCATGCTACAACAAGAAATAACTATTCTATAACCATTCCAACTTTTGATGAATTTCAGGAATCTGAAAATATTAAACTGTTTATCTATAAGTTCCACGAATATTTTGATGGGTTGATAGGTTTAGACCTATTAGAAAAATGGGAGGCTAAAATAGATCTTAAAAGTAAATTGTTAATTACCCGAAATTCTTCCAATAAAATTAGTATGTACAATTCTCGAAATTTAAATTTATATGAGGATGTGATACCAGCAAATTCATCAAAATTACTTCGACTACCAGTCAATATCCATGATGGAGATGCGATTATTAGTGAGCAGATTATTTCAAACTGCGTTGTAAGAGAATGTTTTACCTCTGTTACGAATAACCGTGGACTCGTAGAAGTCATTAACCCCACTTCACACGATCTTATATTTTCAATGGATCGCGCGGTACAAGCAGAGACTTACAATATTCAGTGCACACGTTCTAAAGAATCCCTCCATGACTCCCGATATGGGACGACGGAACATCTATCGGTACGCGCAAAGGAAGTTACCTCACGTCTGCGAACCAGTCATCTTAATGTCGAAGAACGTATTAATTTAGAAAAACTTTGCAGTCAATATGCTGATATATTTTATATAGACGGTGAGGCTTTAACTTTTACCAATAAAATCAAACATCACATTCGAACAACCGATGAAATCCCGGTCCACACGAAAAGCTATCGGTATCCTTATGTCCATAGAGATGAAGTTAGGGACCAGATAGGCAAGATGTTAGATCAAGGCATCATTCGACCCTCGGAATCAGCTTGGAGCTCGCCAATTTGGGTTGTCCCGAAGAAAGCTGATGCTTCAGGAAAAACTAAGTGGCGGTTAGTTGTCGACTTTAGGAAACTAAACGAGAAAACTTATGATGACAAATACCCCATACCAAACATCACTGACGTTTTGGACAAGCTTGGTAATTGTCAATATTTTACGACCCTCGATCTCGCCAGCGGATTCTATCAAGTCGAAATGGACCCCGCCGATGTGCCTAAGACCGCTTTCAACGTAGAAAACGGTCATTATGAGTTTCTAAGGATGCCAATGGGACTGAAAAATTCACCGTCCACTTTCCAACGGGTCATGGACAATGTACTCAAAGAACTTCAGAATACCGTCTGTCTGGTCTACTTGGATGACATTGTCGTGTTTAGCACATCGCTCCAGGAACACATAATCAACCTTGAAAAAGTTTTCAAAAAATTACGGGAATCAAATTTTAAAATACAGTTAGACAAGTCTGAATTTCTCAAGCTGGAAACCGCTTATTTAGGTCATGTTATAACAAGAGACGGCATAAAACCCAACCCAGACAAAATAAGCGCGATTCAAAATTACCCCATTCCAACTACCCCTAAAGAAATTAAACAATTCCTCGGGTTAGTTGGCTATTATAGACGGTTTATCCCAGATTTCGCAAAGATAACAAAACCACTCACGCAATGTCTGAAAAAGAGCAAAAAGGTAGTTATTGATTCCTCATACACCGAAAGCTTCGAAAAATGTAAAAACTTGATAACTAATGATCCGATCTTGCAGTATCCAAATTTTACAAAAGATTTCATTTTAACGACCGACGCGTCTAATTTCGCGCTAGGCGCTGTTCTTTCTCAGGGCACCGTAGGCGCGGATAAACCTGTATGTTACGCATCTCGCACTCTAAACGAGAGTGAAATTAACTACAGTACGATCGAGAAGGAGCTTCTCGCTATAGTTTGGGCGACGAAGTATTTCCGACCGTATTTATTCGGTAGAAAGTTTAAGATAATCACCGATCATAAACCACTACAGTGGGTTATGAATCTAAAAGAACCCAATTCTAGGCTAACCAGATGGAAGTTAAAGCTATCCGAGTATGATTTTTCAGTTATTTATAAAAAAGGATCCAGTAACACAAACGCGGACGCCCTTTCCCGTATCCAAATCCATAACGAAGAAACATCTTCCATGATAGCAAACGCATCCGAGCGTCCACCATCCGTAGGGAACTCTTCTACAGCCTCTGCCCATACAAGTCAAGAAAATCCTATACTTGAAGTACCAATTGTTGACGAGCCGCTAAATAAATTTCATCGCCAAATACATATTACCGTGGTAGGTGATATTAAAAAACGCCCTACAGCATCCAAACCCTTCGATACTCATACTAGAACAGCTGTACAAGTTTCAAAATATAATTTAGAAAATGATATAATAAATGTAATTAAGGAATACGTTAACCCTAAAGTTAAAACGGCCCTGCTAATAAACCCTACTTTAGCTATGTATGATATTATACCGATTATTCAAGATAAGTTCAAAAGTTCATCAATGAACTTAGTGCTAACTAAACGGGAGGTTGAAAACGTCAAGGAATACTTGAATCAACAGGAAATAATAAGACATTACCACGATGGAAAAACCAATCATCGCGGAATAAATGAATGCTTCTTAGCTCTTTCATCTCGTTATTACTGGCCAAAAATGAGAGATGAGATCACTAAATTCATTAACAACTGTACCGACTGTGGTCGGGCCAAGTATGATCGTCATCCCATCAAACAAAAATTTAATATCGTACCCCCAGCTAGTAAACCCTTCGAAATTGTTCACATTGATTTATTAACAATCCAGTCTGAGAAATATCTAACGATTGTAGATGTATTCTCTAAATACGCTCAAGCGTATCATATACGCGATGGTACGGCGGTCAGTATACTGCAAGCTTTACTAAAATTTTGCACACACCATGGCTTACCTCTAACTATCGTGTCAGACAACGGAACAGAATTTAGTAATCAGTTATTCAGTGAGTTTATTAATATGCATAAGATAATTCATCATAAAACTCTAGCACATGCCCCAAATTCTAATGGAATCGTGGAGCGTTTTCATTCGACCTTATTAGAGCATCTACGCATTCTAAAGTTGTCACACAAGGGGGAAGACATTACAAATCTTATTCCCTATGGTGTATTAGCGTACAACAGCACCATCCATAGTTTTACTAAATGTCGACCGTTCGATATCATCACCGGACACTTTGATACCCGAGATCCTTTTGAAGTAGATTTAAGTAACCACCTCTTGCAACAGTATACCCACGGTCACAAGGAAAAGATGAAACAAGTTTACGATTTAATAAACGAATCCTCCCTAGTAGATCGTACGAATATTATAGAAAACCGCAACAAAACTCGCGAACCGGAAGTCGAATATGATCCCCAGCAACGTATTTTTGTGGGCAACCCCTTAGCCAGCCGCCAAAAGGTAGCCCCAAGATATACCCAAGACATCGTGTTAGCAGACTTACCCATACACATTTACACCTCTAGAAAGCGAGGCCCCGTCGCTAAAAGCCGGCTTAAGCGAGTCCCTAAAAGCGCTAAATTGTTTCAGGGTGCTACTGGTCCTGATTGCTCCTTTGACAGCAGCCCACGAAATAAGTCAGGAGATAACACTTGAGAGCCTTGATGATGGCCCCGGAATATTACCATTTCGCCTTGGAGCAACTAAACTCATAACTCACTATCATACGTTTTTACAGTACATTCAGATTAAAGACATCGACGAAAAGATTAGGTTATTACAGGATCAATTAGATAGTTATAAGCATAAGTTAGATAATAATACGTACATGCTATATGAACTTCAACTAGATTTCCTTTCTAAAAAGCTGTTTGGTGTAACGCGTCATTTAGAAACCTTAAAACCCGGTCGTATAAAGCGAGGTCTCATTGATGGTTTAGGCTCCGTAATAAAAAGCGTAACAGGAAACTTAGATTATTCGGATGCCATTAAATACGATAATACTATAAAAATTCTACGGGATAACCAAGACGAAATTACTGAAGAATTAAATAACCATATTACTATAAGTAAAGAGTGGATGGTTCAGCATACTCATATCATAACACAGTTAGTAGCTAATCAAGTAAAAATTAATGAAACCCTAAAATCATTACTAGAAAAGGAATCCCATAAAAATGGTGATCTTATAAGATTCGCAAAGTTTGGTCAATATCTTACTATTTTAACCGAAAATGTCGATGCAATACAAAACGAGTTAATTAGAGTAGAGAACATGCTAGCATTTATTCATAGTTCTAGTTCACATCATTCCATGATTTCTATTGAAGTTTTACGTCATATGGTTGTACGGTTAATTAAGATTTATGGTAAGGAAAAAGTATTAGATCTAGAACTTAGAGAATATTATGATATAATTAAACCAGGCTATTATTATTCGGGTAGCCAAATAGTAGTTATATTCAAATTGCCAATATTTGCTGAAGAAATTTATGATCTTTATAGGTTGTCAATAGCTCCTAACAAATTCAGGCAGGCCCTTATCCCTCCTTATCCTTTGATTGCAACTGGCAGGAAAGGTTTTGTGTACATAGAGGCTGAATGACCGAAGTATAATCAATGGTACCTCTGCGGAGACAAAATGAATCATCACCTGCGGCAGCATCCTGATTGTATACAGAATCTCATCAAGAATCAGACATTCGACGCAACTTGCAAAATTGCAGCTATAACACTATCAAGAATATCTATGGAGGAGTTGGACGAGAAACACTATGTTCTGTCATTCCCAAATGCAACAAGAGTACACACTCTCTGCGGGCGAGAAGATTACATCATACTGAATGGTAGCTATCTGGCAACTATACCTATCAATTGTTTCCTGTATACTTCTGAATTCACAATCACCAATCTTAATGACCACGTGGAGGGACAACCTGTAAGAATAACAAAACTGCATTACAGGACAGATACGCAGATGGAAGTAACGCAAGTTAATCTCAATTCGATAGATCTGAAGAAATTACATGATGCCCAGTATAAAGTTCTGTCCCAGCCTCCATTGCAGATACAACCAATCCAATCGGAATATCTATATCATACAACAATCCCGTTTTACACCATTATTACGGGAACACTGCTATTCACTATAGTAATCATCCTGAAACGTTATAAGATGTGTAAGCCCAAGACTACCGAGGAGCCCGCTGAAGATAAAGCAGTATATGCAGTACCTGGGGAAGCTGGAGCATCAAAGACTCATTCAGCAATATTTTCTCAGTTCAAACATCAAAAATAATTGCTGATCTGAAGGCGGAGGTGTTATAGTATGTAATACTATGTAAATTGCAAGCGTGCAGTGACCTCGTTAAGGCACGTAGAAACAACACGCGCTTCACATCCGAACCGCTGACGCTGCGCCCGTGGCTTGCGTCATTCGATGCAGTTGTTTACCGGATGCCCATTTTACCTAACACTAATAAAATATTCATATTGTATTCTGTATCTAACATCGATCGGAATAGCATTCCACTATTGTACTAGTTTGGTAATAAGTTTTATTCTGTAATTTTACTTTGATTAAAGTTAGTTAAAAATCATTTTGGTTTTTTTTGGGTCCTCCGACAGCGACGTACATAATTACGTAAACAAGACGTACGTAAACAACGTTCGTTGTTTTTCCCTCGGTATCATTCAATATGTACAGCGAGTCAGGACTGGTGACGCGGGAGCAAGCGACGTACAGTTGTCCGTGTGAGAAGCAGCTCGTCCTGAGGTCGACACCCGCAGCGTTCAGTGTCTGCCCCTGCGACTTATTTATTGTTATGGCGAAGCACACGCTCACAGGAAACTGCACACGCTTGAATTGAAAGGGGTAATTGTGGGGAATCAGTGGTATACGTGGTATAAACACTGTCTCGCCGACACCACAACCCGTTAGAATTTTCGCCTCAATGATATTTCTCTGCAGCGAGACGACTTTGAGCCGGGTACCATTGCACAGTTTCGGCGGAGTGAGATTCTAAAATCTTCTAAGGTGGACACCACTCTCCCAAGTATCTCAGGTAGAACCACCTGGCCACTGTCTACTGGTAGCGTTCCCTGACCCAATTTTAAGAGAACATCAGAAAATTCTTGGGCGTGTATATTCCGGCCAAGCTGTGCGCTCATATTCATCGTTAAGGGCAACCTATGAATATGTGGCCATAAGAAAGAGCATTTCAACGAAGCATTCACCTCATCAGCCCTAGTTCCTCGCGTCACTACAGGCAGCGTTTGTCGGAAATCGCCGCTCAACAGAGCTGTAACGCCACCCATCATTTGCTGGTTCCTGCGGATGTCCTGCAAAGTCCTGTTTACCGCCTCTACTGCTTTTCTGTTCGCCATAGTGCATTCATCCCACACGATTAAAGAGCAATCTTTAAGCATGCGCCCTTTGTCACTGTTGCGTGACACTCCACAAACAGGTGTTTCATTACTCTCTAAATCTATGGGAATCTTAAACATTGCGTGCGCTGTTTTGCCACCAGGAAGCAGTGTTGCGGAAATTCCTGACGATGCTACTGGAATGGCGATCTTGCCTTGCCTCCTGACCTCTGCGAGAATGCCAGCGGTGACAAATGTTTTCCCTGTTCCACCAGGAGCATCCACGAAAAACATTTTACCTTGGCCGAGCCCAACGCTTTCAAGGATGGTGTCGAAAATTTGCTTTTGCTCTGAGGTAAACTTAGAGACATGGTCATTGACGACGGTACTCATAGCTCTTGGATCATAATTTATTTCAGAGTTGTACACTCTGTTTCCACGCTCTTGTACATCCAGATGTTGTAGCCCATAATCCACCAGAGAACTGCCACCGATCGAAATGACCATGTCTTGAAGTGAACTAAGGCAACTGTTTAGAACGCGATCATCAGTTGCCTCAGTATTATCTTCAGCTTCAGTAGTGCGTCTCAGAGCTCTTAGGATAGGATCATAACAGTATCGTTCCTAATGCACATAAAAAATGCACAAACTAAAAAAAAAGAATTTTACGATTTTTTAAAACAACATTATGGGATTTGAACTCGCACCATTTAGTGCGATAAACGGTCGACTGACCTAACCGCTAAATTCCCCGTTGACATATTGTTGAATAGCTGTTCCATTTCAATTTATAATATTACTGCCCCGCTCCTTTATAAAAATACAGACAAAAATTCTAAAATGTCACTTTTTGTCATGAGTTACGTTTTTGTAACAAACGCCACTTATTTTTTCTCGAGAATTCTCAATGTACAGTTTTTCTTTCGTTACTGTTTTATTATAATGTATAGATAACTCGTCAAAACGTAGGGAACAGCAGATTTTTTTTTTGCAATTTCAGGTTAGGTCCGATAGTAAAGCGCAGGCCACACCGCCAGCTAGCTCTAGGCGGGCGAACATCGTTTCACCTCTTTACATACTTCGGTTCACACCGCGAGCTCCAATATTTAATTTTCGCGTAGTTTGTATAGTTTCCTTCGTTCGCTTCGCCCACCCGCCTAGCCCGCCCGCCCGCTAACTGGCGGTGTGGCCTGCGCTTAAAAGTTGTTCATAATGGTGAGTACAATGACCCTTTGAGGTTGTGCGTTGATTCTGGGACATGTTGTATTTATCAAAAATAGTGTAAAGAAGACTAAAAGACTTCCTTGGGGAACTCCGAAGGACGTAAGTAATTGTGAGATAGTATGTATTGAATCAGGAGAAACTAGAATTCGTCGAAAAAACTGTTTTCCTAGGGATTACGCACGGCTCGAGGCTTCAATGGGGTCCTCATATAACATCCCTTGCAGGACACTAAGTTCAGCAGGTTAATGCTGTGAGACACAAACATCCGTCAATTGACTGATGTAGATACCGCGAAGCTAGTCTATTGTAGTTACTTTCATAGTATTATGTCAGTCACTCGATGTCATGCTTCAGACACCGAGTCTATTTATATTCTGCAGAAAATAGCCATCACAGCCATATATGGCCTCCGCAGGCGCGACTCCTTAAAGGAACTGTTTAAAGATATTAACATCATGACGGTACCTTCAATATATTAATATACCAATGAAAACATCATACATACGTTAGGAAAAATCTACATCTTTTTAGTAAAAGAGGCGAAAGACACAAATATAGGATAGAAATAGGGAACAATAAGTTCACCCAAGTTTTAGGCTGGTTAAAGTAGAGTCATCTTTCGGTACTGTTTAAAATGTTACAATAAAATACACATACTTCAACTGAATAAAACGAAATTTAAATCATGTATAAAACGCACACTATGTAGCCAGGCATATTATAAGTTGGGGGATTACATCGCTGATAAAAATGCTTGGCGCAACGCTGGTCCTGCTCCACAAGGGCACAAAAACTAATTGATTAGCGATTGAAAATACTGTTGGAGCTGCTGAAGATTTAAAAAACCGGCCAAGTGCGAGTCGGACTCGCGCACGAAGGGTTCCGTACCATTATCTAAAAAAACGACAAAAAAATCACGTTTGTTGTATGGGAGCCCCCCTTAAATATTTGTTTTATTTTAATTTAATTATTTATTTTTAAAGTGAATATATAATTAAATATTCTGTGAATATTTCAAGTGTCTACCTGTTACCGTTATCAATATCGAGCAAAAACGTCTGTCTGTCTGCCCGTGCTTTGAAAAAAAAATTATATCTCAAGCCTATTGAGGGACAAAATGAAGGGGTTTCAAAGGTGATTACAAAAATATATATGATGGGGCTTCAGTGATCTTCAATGAAACTCCCGTATCGAGGTATGGTTGTTTAATTAGGTATAAACTATGTTTTACACTAAAATATGTGGAGCGTACAAGTTCGCGACACTGATGAAAATTTGGAATGACAATTAGAATTATTATAAGAAGGTACGA
Source organism: Tiliacea citrago (assembly GCA_963921375.1). Classification (NCBI taxonomy): domain Eukaryota; kingdom Metazoa; phylum Arthropoda; class Insecta; order Lepidoptera; family Noctuidae; genus Tiliacea; species Tiliacea citrago. The sequence goes on from OY992784.1 coordinate 282,848, forward strand.
GCAAAATAAAACACTGCAGGCGCCTGGCCTTTTATATTAGCAACGCGACGCACTGAACATCTTGACAATTAACACAGGCGTAAACATCCTCCCCGTGGAAACTCGGAGGTTTCAACTTTAAGTAGGTCTTCTTGGGTTGGTAAGGGGCAAATTTGAACCAGAGGGCGTCATATAGTTCCTCTTTTCGTGTTTATGTCGGCTACTCGTGCAACCCCATTTTGTCCTGGGAAGAGCCGTGTAATGCGTCCAAGCCTCCAGGCCTCCAGCATAGGGGTGGGACGCCATCTTCCTTGAGCAGGACCATGTCCCCAATTTTGACTTTACCCGCGTTGGTCTTCCATTTACGGTGAAGTTCCAACTCGGCGATGTACTCGCATTGCCAGCGTCACCAAAAATGTTGGTATATTTGCTGCGGCCTGGCATAGCGCTGCAAATTGGTTGAGTGGCAGTCTTCCTATGACCTTTCGGGCAGCGCGGTAAGAGCCCGACACAATCATCAGAAAATGCCCGGGAGTAAGACAATGGAAATCGTCACGAGAGGCGGATAAAGGACAGAGAGGTCTACTATTTAACACAGCTTCTACCTGAGCGAAAACAGTTTGAAGTTCTTCAAAACTTAAATGGGAATTACCCATTACTCGCCTAATGTGAAACTTTGCTGAACGGATACCGGCCTCAAAAATACCGCCAAAATGAGGAGCGTAAACTGGTGAAAAGTAAAACTTCTGTACATGCAAAATCTGATAGATCGTTTTGGTAAATCTTAAAAAAAACATTAATTTCTTTAGCTCCCGCGACAAAGCTGCGTCCATTGTCGCAGAATACCTCCGCTGGCCTGCCTCTCCGCTGGCCTGCCTCTCCGCTGGCCTGCCTCTCCGCTGGCCTGCCTCTTCGTGACACAAACCTTCGGAATGTCATAACGAAAGCGTCCTTTGATAGATCGCTCATGGCTTCGAGGTGACAAATTTTATATAGAAGACAAATGATAAAACAAAGATAGTATTTGACTAACGAAGCACCGCGTTCCTTTCTGTTTACAATTAGGAATGGGCCAGCGAAATCAATTCCACTGATTGAAATGGAAAATTTGGCATGACACGTTGTGAGGGCAAATGTCCCATTATTGGCGCAATACTCTTGCCCTGCAAGCGTCTGCACCTGGAGCAATTATGGAAATGCGTCTTGATAAATTTCTGCCGCTAATCGGCCAAACGTATTCCCTAACAACAGCCAATAATAATTGTGGACCAGTATGTAATTCGCGTGTACTCGAAAATCAATTTGGTAAAATGATGCGAAGCATGGAGGAGAACAGGGTGTTTTTTATTATAGTTATAATCAGATGAGCCTAGTCCGCCACCAACTCGAATGACCTAGTCGGCCACCAACTCGAATGACCTAGTCGGCCACCAACTCGAGTGACCTAGTCGGCCACCAACTCGGATGACCTAGTCGGCCACCAACTCGAATGACCTAGTCGGCCACCAACTCGAATGACCTAGTCGGCCACCAACTCGGATGACCTAGTCGGCCACCAACTCGGATGACCTAGTCGGCCACCAACTCGAATGACCTAGTCGGCCACCAACTCGGATGACCTAGTCGGCCACCAACTCGAATGACCTAGTCGGCCACCAACTCGGATGACCTAGTCGGCCACCAACTCGGATGACCTAGTCGGCCACCAACTCGAATGACCTAGTCGGCCACCAACTCGGATGACCTTGTCGTCACTTAAAAATAGAGTCAATGATAAAATATTTGATTTGGCACTTAAAGCCTTTTTTTTTTTTGTTCTTTCTTTTTGGCTTCGCACGGTTTGTGCATTTAGCCAGTGTCATGTAAAATTAGGTAACAAGTACAAAGTTATTTAAATAATTATGAAATGAACTCCACTCAATGCATGATAAAGATGATTGATGATATCCCGCCCCACTCCCCTTGAGTTTAAGTAAAGACGCGGCACTTTACTGAAACCTCGCGCGGACTTCTTGAGAGAACTTAAAGTGATGTTGCACTGTTTTGTTTCATTTGCCTACATTAATGCAGGTTCACGAACACTTAATGGTTAATAATCCACCACTATTACACATTAATATTCGGGTAAACACAAATTTTAGAAAATAAAACAAAACTGCTAACATGACGCTTCACTTTCCCGCCAAGAAGTCCCACTTAAAGCCTTATTAGCAGTGATCGGAGTAGGTAGATTGAACTGGGGCCATTGATCCGAAACGTATATTATTATATTAATATGGACATTCCTCCGGAATTGGTGGATTATTAAAAAAAAACCGGAACTTATGTAGGAATTGTATTCTGCCAGAGTGGAAGGAGTCATTTGATGATTTGCCATCCTCAAAAAAAAAAGGTAGGAATTGTAATAAAATGAGCAATATTATATTCTTCATATTTTTTTTAACGGCACACAGTCACGATTTGACAAAACCCAACGACCAATCAGAACAAAGGATCATGGGTGGTACAATAACCGGTTATCAGAACAATGCGTACGCCCGCCGACGACATGCCAGGTAGCTCACTCGTTTACTTCGGTTCGTAGAGTGCGCATCTTTGTTTGTTACTGTGTTGTGAAAACGTTACTTGACCCTGGCTTGTGTATACTGACTACTGGAATCTGCTCTAAACCACGATTTGGCTCGAATATACGGACAAAAATAAAAAATAAATATTAAAGCAAGCAATATTAAGCAAAATAATGAATTAATTTAGTTTTGATACCTTCCTTTAAATTTTGAATTGAGTAGTAATAATATCACTACCAACATTAACAATATTTAATTGAATCCGGAAATACCGGAATTACTTTCCGGAAAAATGGCTTATCCATGTTATTCTTTCTGTGTGCATTTATGATACAAGTACCAAAAATCTATCTACCTACTCCGATCACTGCTTATTAGGCATAGTAAATTATACTCACAGAAGAATGATTCTTGCTGTGCGAGACGACACAAAGAAAGAAAGGAACTAGGTATTTAGTTCATCAACAGTCAGATTGCCGAGAATTTTATCTTGATTAGTTTTTAAATTATTAATAAATCTTAAAAAGTCTTTAAAATTTATTACAGGTTCATTTTGAGTAGCAACATGAGTGGTAGTACAATTAGATTTAGTTTCCGGTAAGTCATTAGCATTAATTTTATTATGTTTTAAGATAGGCCAATCACTTTCAGGCTCCGTGAGGAATGGAGGGCCTCACCACCACAGCTGAGTAATGAGCTTATTAGGACCGATTCCTCTAGATATGAGGTCTGCAGGATTGACAGATGTGGGCACATAGCGCCACGAGGAGGCACCTGTTAAAGGCGTCTGGCTGGGGTATCTGGCTGTGAATCGCACCAGTGTACTTGATGCTGAACTTCATATCGTAGTGACTTCCTGACAGCCTTGCATAACCTTGCTGCCAGTAGAGCAGCGCACAATTCTAGACGAGGGATAGTCGTATAGTCGGAGCTACCTTCGACTTAGAACAAAGCAAATTGACTGTGACCTCGTTCGCAGCATTAACCGAACGTAAATAAATGCAAGCTCCGTATGCATGTTGGGATGAATCACTGAATGAATGTAATTGTACAGATGCAGGTTAATTACAGAGCACACGCCGTGGAACTTCTAGAGCTAATAGAGAAGGTAAATACTGCATAAAATTGTTCCAGTCTCTTTAAACTTCCTGTGGGACTGGAGAGTCCCAAGTTAAATTATGCAGCCATAGTTGTTGTAACATCATTTAATTTTTCATTTTTATTGCACACGGTTAATCAGTCCTAAGGGGTCAAAGATCTTAAAAAGAGACGATAGAAAAGATCTTTTAGTTAAATTATTATTAGAAGAAAGTGGGGATTTGATAGGGAAATGTAACTGATCGGTTGATGAGTTTCATCCCATGCCTAGTGTACTAATTGACTCGCTTACTAAAAGATTATCATCAGTTTGAGTATTTTAGGGGGACAAAGCTGCTCGCGTCCGTAGGATTCACCTCCTTTTCCTAGGCCCACCCTATACGTGTCCTCCGGGTGGTGCTAAATGAGCAGCAACGCCGAGCAACAGGCGGCGGTAAATAACCTGCCCACAGGCATTCGCAGGCCTCGGTAGGACTAAATCCCTCCCAAAAGTGCGACCACAGTACCTTGAGAAAGTGCTGTATGTATGTCCCAACTCGTAATATGAAAATGAATGAAAACGATGTCTATTTGTCATGCGATCCGGCTAACGCCCGGCGCTCGAGTGGGAAATTTGTTACCGAAGTCTGCGCAGGGGTAGGCAACCAGGCCCCTGTGACGGAGAATGCTACTGGCAGCACACAAAAAAAAAATCTTATACAGCAGGCGTTCCATCTCAAGAACTAGATCCTGCTCACTTGGAAATAAACCAAGCACAACCAGCACCACAAAGGAGAAAGACTTACTTCCCACACCGCCAGCGACTATCACCATAGCGAATGATGACAACAGCTGTCCTCCCACATGGCAAAGAATACCTACACAACGCAACCCGAAAAGAAAAAGGTATCTGATAGGAAGGACATAAGAACCCATCACGGAGCTCAATTAACACTTCCAACAGATATAGTGGACTTCCTGTAGACATACCTGATGACTCTGCTGAACCAATTGAAAGTCAAGACCATGCTAAGAAAGCTAGTAAACCACCACCAATAATCCTAGATGGTATTACGGACATATCAAAACTGACAGAACTCCTGAATGATTGCGTACCATTTGGCACTTACACCTATAAAATAGTCAATAGAAATCAGTTGAGAGTAATGGCGCAGACAAGTGAAGCGTACAAAAATATCATAGACCTAATTCGAAACAATGGACTTATAGGCCATACGTTCACACAGAAAGATAAAAGGAGCTGCAGAATCGTGATTAAGAATCTGCACCACACAACTCCAAAAGAAGCCATTGTTGAGGAAATTGAAAAATCTGGGAATAAAGTCAGAGGGAAAATCATATGTGCACTCTCAAGAAGAAACAAGAAGCCACTGAACATGTTTTTCGTGAATGTAGAACCTGGCCAAAATAACCCCGAACTCAAACGCATAGATTCTATATACCATACAAAGGTTAAGATAGAAGATCCATGAAAAACAAATGAAATTCCTCAATGCGCTAGATGTCAACAATATGGACATACTAAAAATAACTGCATGCGCCTACCGATGCGTTAAATGCGCAGAAGGACATAGAACCAAAGACTGCCCTAAAAAAGACAGGAATACACCAGCCACCTGTACATTGTGCTTTGGAGACCACCCTGCCAACTACAAGGGGTGCCAAGTATACAAGGAGATTCGCGCAACGAAAATTTCACAGCTAACCCACAAAAAAGCTCCATTACCAAATATAAAGAATCCAAGAAATGACACTGTCCCATTTAAAATAGATGACTTTCCGCAATTACGGCCAAATAGCCACGCTAGAAAACAACTACTTAATCCAAACACCCAAGACGCTGGAAAAACTGCATATTGGAACAAAAAACAAGAGAACATACAATCTCAGCCAACAAATTCACTAGAACAAATCGTCACTAAACAATCAGAGAAAAAAGATATTTTCATACAAAAAATAGGCACCCTAATGGGACTCTTTACGACTTTAGTTGCCCAGTATAATAAATGAAATTCCTACGCATCGCAGCATGGAATGTCAATGGCCTGTCTCCTAATAAACAGGAAGTAGAACTTTTCATAAAATACAACAAAATAGATATTCTTCTAATCTCAGAGTCACATATGACTGATGAAAAATCCATCCTTATCAAGGGATATATTATATACTATACTACTCGTAATCATCCTGATAGAACATCACACGCTGGGACTGCAATTATAATAAAATAATGTATAAAACAACACTCTCTCCCAAATTTTAAGCAAGCATACCTACAGGCTACAGTAGTATCGATAGACGACTGGCAGGGCCCACTTAAAATTGCTGCAGTGTACTCCCCGCCTAGCCATCCAGTCGACGAAAAAATGTTTAGCGATTTTCTTAACACGCTCGGTGGCAAATACGTCGCTGGAGGGGATTGGAACGCCAAAAATAACTTCTGGGGCTCCAGACTGACCACAACCAGAGGCAGAGAGTTGAAGAAGGCAATAGATTCAGATTCACTCAATATACTAACTACAGGAGAACCAACTCACTGGCCATCTGATCCCAACAAGACACCTGATCTCATCGATTTCTTTGTTACCAAAGGAATGTCAGGACTATACACAAAATTTGAATCATGCCTGGACGGCAGCTCCGATCATACACCAGTAATATGCACACTGAGCACCACAATTATTTGTAAAGAGCCCGGCGAAACGTTATACAATCGTAAAACTGACTGGGACTCACTCCAGAACTTTATAGAAGAAAATACCAACTTGCAAATACCCCTTAAAACAAAGGAAAACATAGAAAATGCAGCCTGGTATCCTGCTAACCTTATCCAAACAGCCGCTTGGATGTCTACTCCATGTATAAAATATAGTCCTCAAATACAGGATTTTACACTTAAAATAAGGGAGACGATAGCTGTAAAACGGAGACTGAGACGACAATGGTACACAAGCAGGAACTCACATGGTAAAAGAGCCCTCAATAGAGCACAAAATGAATTAAAGGAAATGCTTACAGACTATGATAAGACCACTCTGCAAGATAAAGTAAAGACTTTATCACCTCACAAAGAAGCCTCCTACTAAAGTTTCTTCGTACAGACCAATAAGTCTTCTTCCTTTATTGTCTAAACTGTTCGAGAAGTTATTGCTACAACGACTGTTACCTATACTAGAGGAACAAAGGACAACCCCAGAGCATCAATTTGGTTTCCGAGCACACCATGGAACGACAGAACAAATACGCAGAGTGGTTCACACAATCCGACAATCCTTGGAAAGAAAGGAGTACTGCTCAGCGGCTTTTCTTGACATACAACAAGCATTCGACCGATTGTGGCATAAGGGCTTCCTGTGTAAACTTAAAATTTGCTTACCACACACCGCATACATGTTGCTCAAATCTTACTCGGAGGACCGAGTGTTTCAAGTTAAATCTGGAGACTGTCTGTCTTCATTCTATCCCATAGAAGCTGGAGTGCCCCAGGGTTCTGTGCTAGGCCCTGTTCTGTACACAGTCTACACTGCTGACCTACCCACTGCAAAGCTAATTGTTACTGCAACTTATGCTGACGACACTGCAGTTCTAGCATGCGATAAAGACCAGATTAAAGCATCTACGAAACTCCAAAAACACCTGGACAAGATCGGATTATGGTTGAGAAAGTGGAGAATCAAGGCTAGTGCTGCCAAGTCTGTCCATGTTACCTTCGCCCTAAGAAGAGGGGACTGCCCACAAGTGAAACTCGGTGAAGACGTTCTGCCACAGAAAAGTACTGCCAAATACCTAGGTATGCATATCGACAGAAGACTTACCTGGCGTGAACACATAAAGACCAAAAGCGATCAAGCTAACATAAAACTACGAGGCATTCACTGGCTCATAGGCAGACAGTCATCACTTAGCTTGGAAAACAAGCTTCTTGTTTATAAATGCATCCTTAAACCTGTATGGACTTATGGCATAGAGCTCTGGGGATCGGCAAGCCACTCAAATATTGAGATAATGCAGCGCTTCCAAAATAAAGCACTAAAAACCATAAGTGGTGCACTTTGGTTCACAAAAAACACTGAAATACATGAGTATCTACAAATCCCAACTATCAAGGAGGTCGTAGAAAGGTCCTACAAGAATTATAAGGGAAGACTCCAACAACATAAAAATGCAATCGCTGTAACACTTCTAAAGTCCGCAGACTATACCTACAGACTTAAAAGAGAACGCATAGCGTCAATCTAACCAACACTCTACATACACTAACGAGATGACGCATCGTTGGATGTGAACAATCTCGAAGTGCTAGTTAAGAAACAACCCATCTGATTATAGCCTAAAGGCTGATTGCAGATAGAAGAAAAGAAAAAAAAAAGTTTGAGTATTTGAATCGAACAATGATGGTTTTGTCTTAAATTTACGAAGATTAAAGCATCCTTTCCTCAATTCTTCAGTTAGAGATTGGTGAATCTATCGTAGGATATCCTCACTTTCAGAACCGGTGATGAGATCGTCAACAAAAAAATCATGTTGAATTATGTCATTAACCATAGGATCAGAAGATTCTTCACCAATCTGCCATAGACTTCGAGTGCTCAAGTAGCTGGAACTTGCCATTCCGTAAGTCACAGTACCTAGCTGAAGGGTTTTGATGGGCAAAGTCTCATCCTCTCTCCACAAAATATGTTGTACGTCACCCGTGAGGAAGTACTTATGTTGTCGAGCTCTTATTAAGATGGAGAACAGTGAGTCCTGCATATTAGGCCCAACCATGAGGATTGACAGACTGACCCGCTAAAGTAGTAGCTGAGCCGTCGAATACGACCCTAATTATTGTGGACTCACTACTGTGTTTGATGGCAGAGGAAGTAAGATGTAGAAGGTGTAGGCACAGTGGATTCTGAAAGGTGACCTAAGTCTGCGTACTCATGCATAAAATTTACGTATTGCGATTTCACATGTGGTTGTTTGCGAAATCGCTTTTCTAAATTTAACAAGCGTTTTTTAGCTAGTGAATAAGATTCACCAAGATAATCAGGTGTATCCTTTAAGGGTAGACTAACTGAGAATCTACCGGTTTCTAAACGAAGGGTGTGCGATAAAAAATATGTCTCGCATGCCTTCTCGATATGACTCATATGTGGAGGAACATTTTCTAAGTCGCAGAATTTTGTTAGTTCTTGATGTATTTTGTCAACAGACGACACTTAAGAAACGACTGAATGATTAGAATCTATATTACTACTGATTTCCTTTAACTTATTGTTTGTAGGTAAATTAAAATACATAGGACCTGAAACCAACCAACCGAAATGTGAACTTCCCAATACAGGTGAGTTAAGACCGAGAGAGAGTTGATCGCGGCCAATAATGTTCCAGAAAATGTCGGCACCGATGACAACATCAACAGGTGCTGGTTGGTGGAAGTGAAGGTCCGCTAAAAAGTAATCACTTGAAATATTAAATAAATGCTTCATCAAAGATTTCAACTGAACCACGCAAGTTTCTGTAGCCTGAGTGGTGGTTTTATTTCCTATGCCAATTATGTTGACATGCAACGTGGTAGTCGGTTCTAAAAGCAGTTTTGTTTTAAGAGATTCAGTAATGATGACTGCCTACCGCAATCCAAAAGAGCACGAGCCTTCTGTGTTTGATTGGTCACAGGATTAGCTACCTCAATATAAGCAGTAGACAGTAAAACTTGATGGTTATTTAGATTTGAAAAATTAATGATAGTGTCATCAGTGATGTCAGGTGAAATGGTAACAACACTGGAAACATTTTTGTTACCAGATTGTTTATGCAAGAGTCTATTGTGCCTTGTATTGCACATGCGACACGGATACATGCGACAATTGCGTGCAGAATGGCCCGACCTTAAGCAGTTGTGACAAAGCTTAAATCTGCTGACTTCATTGATACGGTCATCCACACTCTTGACCAAAAAGGTGGGACAATCATAAAGACGATGATTAGCAAAAACGACGATGATTACAAACGCCACACGATATATCAGAAGTATTATTATCTTCACTATTAGAAATGTATGACTGATGAGATTTTATTTTATTATTAGAATCTATAGGTTTTGACGTTGTCTGAGTCTTAGATTTAGAGTGTGGATGGCTGCTACGAGTATTTATTGACTCAAGTAGATCAGCGCGAGCAATAAGAAACTTGAAAATATTATGTAAATTAGGTATATTAGTATCCAACGTGCCACGGTATTCTTCCCACTTGGCTTTGGTGTGGCTATTAAGCTTGGGGCTCATTATATAATATAATAATAATATAAACATTTATTTCAGAAACAATCCATATTTCATGACACATATTTTAAAAACAACCAATACACAACAAACAACACACAAACAAACTACACACAAAAAATAAAAGCAGTCAAGGACACAGTTACACACATTAGAACCGGGAGGAACTGTCCACTGCTCACAGTGCAGTATGTAAACGTATCCAGTGGCGCAGCAGTGGAGAGTCCCACCTGTCCACGAACACGCTTATTATACTGTTGCTACTGGACCTAACACGACTCAGCAGCGACGCACACTGCTTCCTTATAAGAGCATGAAACCCATCAGTGTGCGCTTCTGCGAACATAGTCGAAGCACTGCAGAATCGTGGTAGCCCCAGCAGCACCCTAAACGCGTTGTTGTATATGAATGAGTAAAATGTCCCAGTCACGTGAACCTAGACCAATACTAGTTAAAGCACGTAAGTTTTTATAAATATGATCCACAAGGAATCGTAATGATTTATCAGACTCGTTTGTGATTGGTTTTATGTATAATAATGAATTTATGTGATGAGTTATTAATTGTCGTGCATTTTCGTATCTGTCACATAATCATTTCCAGGCACACACATAATTTGCGCTGGATACCTCTAAGTTAGCAATAATGCGCGCTGCATCGCCAGTCAAGTACGAAATAAGATAATGGAATTTATGAATGGGAGCGATGCGGTCGTTATTGTGTACTAAGATATATATACGATATACGGTATATAAGATATAGATACTCGTACTAACTAAGATAAGAATGTGTCACGAAACTCAAGCCAACGAAAGCAAGACCCGTCAAACTTAACAACTTGAATTCGAGGTAATTTAAAACGTACGAGTATATCATGATGATCATGATTACATGGACCTGTAGTTATCTGACTTGAATCTAAATCCTTGGAATTACTTTCATCATGACGCGATGACGGTTCGAGTTATGTTTTTGTGTAATACTTTGAGCAATTGCAATGTTCGATATAAATAGTTGTTCGATAGTATCACGTTCATCAATCTCATGAGATAAATTGTCAGAATTTAATACTTCTATCTGATTTTGCAAGTCATCATAACGGCTATAAATAGATTCAAATTTGCTTAGTTTACATGTTAACTCAGCTAACTCAATCTGAGTATGCGCTTCTTTAGAGGTAACATTTGCTAAAAAGTTTCTAAATTTAGTGTTTGGCCTTTTATGGAACTACGGTTCATTAAAAGATCCTGTAGTTCTTGAGGAGTGTTTGTGCTAGATTCACCTCCACAATCTTTACCCATTGTTAACTCAATCCTTGCCAATATAATATGTAAATGTTAAATCGGATTGAATAAATAAATTGATTCCAAGTAGGTTTGATTATGGATATAATATACTGACACAAACTAGGTGAAGATAATATATAAGAGTTTGAGTTTAGGTGAAGATAATGTAAAAAAAACTAAAAACTTAGCTCACGCTCCTCGCCTAACGTCACCTTTTTTTTTTTTTTTTTTTTTTTTGGGTGGGAAATTATCAAATAACTTCTCCCGCTCTGGGTGGAGCGGGAGGGAGTGTCAGACTTTTACTGACTAAAACCCACCGTGTTCCTTCAGATGCCTGTGTGCCAGGGCCACGATATCCCTTTCGGACAGGCTCGTAACCCTGGCAGGCATTGGCCCTTTCGGACCCCGTCAATTGGTGCTGACGTCTCTTTGAGGCGCGCGTGGAACACAACGCGCCGTCGACCCGGGCTGAGGCCGGCCCGGCGCAGCTGTGGGTATGGCTCCGCTCCGATCACACGGTCACACGGTCACACGGCAGGCGGCCCGAATTTGCGATACACGAAGAAATCGGCCTGGAATGTTCGGCGAGTTGGGTGAAATATATGCTTATATTACTATACGTGACTTATAGCTGATACCAGCTATAAGTCTGTTGGGAAACACAGATAAAAACGATTATAATATTATCAGAAAATAGCCTATTATTATATTCGTATTGAGCGTTTACCAATTGATAATATGAATTTACTCTAATGAACTGCGTGTGGTGTATTGATGAATTTACTCTAATGAACTGCGTGTGGTGTATTGATAAATTTACTCTAATGAACTGCGTGTGGTGTATTGATGAATTTACCCTAATGAACTGCGTGTGGTGTATTGATGTAATTACTTTAAGGCACTACAATGACTACAGACACCAATGCACTGATAAGTAGAAACTATTTTAAATAGGTATTGGTAGATTTATTAAGGTAAGGGTGAATAGGTAACAGGGAATTCACAAGGAAAAATGGGCACTTAGCTGCAGTGGCCGAGGCTGCGGTACGATGCTGAATGCTGATCGCTAACCGGCGGTGGGTGCTATGGCTGGTACACCTCCAGGGAACCCAGGTATGATGCTTGATTTAGATGAAAAGGTAGCTGCGGCGCAATTGTCACACCGGCAGCGCGGGGGTGGTCGTAAAGATCGAACTTGTTTTTCGCCAAAATTGCAGGTTTTGTCGTAGGTCGCCAGATGACGGCGCTTCAGTGATCTTCAATGAAACTCCCGTATCGAGGTATGGTTGTTTAATTAGTTATAAATTATTTTTTACACTAAAATATGTGGAGCGTACAAGTTCGCGACGGTACGAGCAAAATAAAACACTGCAGGCACCCTTTAGGGTCCACGGGCCACCGGCCACCAACCACAAAACGACGCCACCGGCATATTTCCTGTAGTTTTCATACATTTTATATGGACTCGCCGCACACGGTTGACGCCGGTGGCCGCCACACGCTACGTATACTATACGTAAACTAGCTTCTCGTGGCAGCGTTTGTGGCTGTGGCGTGAAGCCCGTGTGCGGCGACACTAATATTTGCAACGCGACGCACTGATCATCTTGACAATTAACACAGGCGTAAACAATATACATATTATAATGTTTAAATATAATTTAAATGAGAAATGATTTTCAAAAAAAACTATCCCGAACTTTTGGAATGAGTGAGTCTGAGTAAGAGGCCGTTATAACCCGATTATAAGTGAGTAAATAACCTTATTTACCGTCTTATAATCCTAACTAAAAAATGTAATATAAAAACATAAATTTACTAGACTAGTGTTATAAATTAATACTATAAAAAATCTCATGCAGACGGAGGCTATTCATTGCCTCCGACTGCATGAGATTGTTTATTGTATTAATTTATAAAAATCTTGTTTCCATCTTTTTAGGGTTCCGTAGTCAACAAGAAACCCTTATAGTTTCGCCATGTCCGTCTGTCTGTCTGTCTGTCTGTCTGTCCGTCCGTCTGGCCCCGGCTTGCTCAGAGACTCTTAGTACTAGAAAGCTGTAATTTGGCATGGATGTACATATTAGTTACGAAGTCGTAAAATAAATACATGAAAAACATTTTTTTTAGGGTACACGTAAAGAGAGGATGATATTTTTTTTCCTCGTCTATCCCATGGTGTTCGTCTATCCCATGGCAGTTGGAAAATTGACCGTGACATATAACGATGTATAGTGAGAGTGTAAAAACCATTTTTCGATGCAGGGATCCGTTTGCGTAATATTAAGCTTTAAAGTGTTTTTTGTTAGAGTAAAGTGCCCCCCCCCCCCCCCCTACCCGCTAAATGGTTGATTGAGGACATGTGGAAAAAATCATGGCAGTAGTATATGTAACGAAATTAAAAGGAAAACTATCTAAATAGGCCTTACAAGTTAACGAGTAATAGTCGACCAACTTAATTTTACAGTTGGAGAATTGACCCTGACGTATATCGATGTATGGGACAACATGTTTTTCAACTACAATGATAAGTTTGTTTTTGGGATAAATTCATTCCAACTACGGAACCCTTCATTGTGCGTGGTCCGACACGCACTTGGCCGGTGTTTATTTTATTATTTTGCTATACATGCAACAACGTACCTATGTATTATTCTAGGAATACCTAGCAAATATCAGTTATTCTGTCTGACACGACATTGACGTTTCATGTCGACATTTCATGGCAACACTGCGCCTGATAAAGTAACACAAGGTACGTACCTACACCTACTTGCGTAGGAGTTTTGACAGGTGTTTAGATTGCAATGCGTCTGGCGTTATGGCGTAGCAATGCTAGTCAGAGCAAGTGTAGGCCTGTGCGCATTCTCGCCACACTGGAGTGCTCACCTGGATCATGTCGAAGACGTGCTGCATGTCTTGGCGCGTGGCGGGCCGCACAGTGACGTGCTCGCCGCCGCTGTCTGCGCTCGCCGTCTCAGACGCCATGCTAGCTCCGCAAGGCCGTGTGCCGCACTGCTCTGCTCGATGTCACGTCCCGCATGACGTGCCCAGTGCTGCCAACAATAATTTTGAGATTCCATCAAAAAGACGTAATTTTATTGTTCCAAAATATAAACGCTGTTTATTTGATTAATGATAATATTATACACAGATAAATTAAAGCTAACATGTTTACTTGCTTTACTTCTTTCTTTCTTTACGCATGGGTTCGGTTCCGTAGCTATAATTATTTTTAAAGGTTTAGCAATAGGTGCAGTAAAAATAAAATAAATCTAATAGGTAGATAAAATGAAAATGAACTGGATGTGACGAATGTTTTATATCTTCCTGTACATTTGGGTGTTAGCTATTTTGTGTTCCTTTAAAAATGCGTCCATTAAATTATTAACTTATTGAAAAAAAAATTAAGAAACACCAAAATCCGTTATAATAATTGTCCGTCAGCCGTTAAACAAACCTTTTTTCCCTTTTCCACCTCAGCCTATTCCGTTAAATATAACGAGAAATCTGAAGGAAAATTCCCGTAATAAAAAATGGTTAAAATCTAGTCACTGTCTCATCTCTGCTACAATCAATGACAAAAATTTGTCAAAATGTAGGTAAATAGGTAATTGTATTTATAGCAGATTGCGACTGAGATTATAATGTGAACGATCTTAAAAATACGGGAATTGCCCCTCCTTTGTTGGCAACACTGGTCACGCCGCCGCTGCCCGCAGCAGGTACCACAAAGTTTCTAATTTCTGTAGGTACAAACCATGGACATAAAAAAGTTACAATTTAAATATTTTCAATTAATAACTATGTTTTTAATTGCACATATTTTCATAGGGAGATTTGGTTCTTACCATTAACCTGTTAAGGGTGATGCGTTAAGGTAGCCCACGAAACTCAAATTTTCTTACGTTTTTTGCAATTTGCAGGTCAGTAACAGGTTGTATGTTGATTTAAATATGATTCGCGGCCATAACAAATTTGGCTTTACAGAATTATAATCAATAGAATCAGCATGACATTTCTCTAAGTTCAAAAAATCCTACTGAATGATTATTTCAGAAATAATCTTTCAGTAGGATTTTTTGAACTGATGATGATGCTTTTTTGATTCTAATGATTATAATTCTGTAAAGCCAAATTTGTTATCGCTGCGAATCATATTTAGATCAACATACAACCAGTTACTGACCTGCAAATTGCAAAAAACATACTAAAATTTGAATTTCGCCGGCTATCTTAGCGCATCCCCCTTAAAATGGCACGGTATAATTCTGCCAACATTTCCAAGAGTCTCCCTACCTGTATTAAAATAAAACAATAATATTATATGGGTAAATTTGGTTAGCATGACAACCCGAAATTCACTCACACTTAGGACTGTCGCCGCCATTACGGGATACAGTTTTGTCTTAGCGGGAGTTCCGTCCGACTTTTTTTATACGTCCATGGTACAAAAATATCGTTGTCTCTAGGTTGACCCAAAAAAGTATAGACTGTCATATTGTAGTACTGTCTTAAAAACGACCACTTGGGTTGTCAACGCAAATCATTCTAACTGGAACTAAACAACATTAGTGTGTATGGTCTATTTATATTATGTTTGGCAATGGGTGTTATTTACCTACCTAAAATAAATAAATTTATTATTTTATTTATTAAATTTCAGACTTTTTTTATCGTGACTACGATTTTGAACACAATTAAAAACAAATATACTCGTACATATAATTTGAGGTTCATATATTTTCATTACTGCTTAGTTTTGGAAAAACCAAAATAAAATAAAAACCGGCCAAGTGCGAGTCGGACTCGCGCACGAAGGGTTCCGTACCATTATCTAAAAAAACGGCAAAAAAATCACGTTTGTTGTATGGGAGCCCCCTTAAATATTTATTTTATTCTGTTTTTTAGTATTTGTTGTTATAGCGGCAACGGAAATAAATCATCTGTGAAAATTTCAACTGTCTAACTATCACGGTTCATGAGATACAGCCTGGTGACAGACGGACAGACAGACAGACGGCGGAGCCTCAGTAATAGGGTTCCCGTTTTACCCTTTAGGTACGGAACCCTAAAAAGAATGAATCCAACGGATAGGTACCATAAATTTCGGATGAATAGTTTTAGATTTAGCTTCAATAAATGATATTCAACTTCGTTTATGTTTATGTAATTAATGATGTTATAAATATTCACATAGCAAGTAGGTAGTGGTAGATATTATTTGTGTGGGATACGTTACCTACACACACAAATAATATGTGTTGGTACCTACAGTACTGGTGACAATTTGCCAGTTACACCGGCTTTATGTCGTAGCAGTAATGGCGGTTTTCGTAATATAAACTGTACCACTGATGTGCCTGCCGTTGTCTGTAGGTACCAAAACTAAAAAAAAACATTATCACGGTTAACCCTAGCATACCTACCTAGTGTTGTTACTAAAAAGGAAAAGGTCCTATAATTATCTTGCATATATTTGGATCATTTTCGAAACTTGCAATACTGAGGAAACACTGTACGACATAATTGTATTGATTTTATTATTGGATCATAGATGACGCCACCATTGCAGTGAGAACAAACATTCTTTTGATTACCTCGACATGACGTCTATAAGGTGACGCTAGAAGTTATGACGTTATGACGCATTTCAATTGATACTAACCTGCTTCAAGAAAACTGGTTGATAATGCGGTATGCAGGTACGGTTACTAGTTTCACGTGGTAGGCAACAATGTGCTGCTAGTGTTCCCTAGATGGCGTCACACGTCTTTGGCACTATAAATAAATACACTACGCTCTCGGTTTTTTTTAGGTTTCCGTCGTCAACAAAGAACCCTTATAGTTTCGCCATTTCCGGCTGTCTGTCTGCGGCTTAGCTCAGACACTCTTAGTATTAGTAGAAAGCTGTTGTTCGTGACGATGCGTCACATATTTAGTGTTATTAGTGTTTTTAACCGACTTCACAAAAAGAAGAAGAGGTTCTCAAGTCGTCTGTATTTTCTTTTAATGTTTGTTACCTTAGAACTCCGTCGTTTATGAACCGATTTGGAAAATTCTTGTTTTATTTGAAAGGATATACTTCCAGATTGGTCTCATTTTTATCAAAATCCAGTTCTGATGTTGGGATCCATGAGTAACTGAAGGAACTCCTCAAATATAATAGGCATACATATAGCGATTTTTATATTTTCATCAACAAGTCAATCATTTGCATTCAGAAAGTATAATTTGGTGAAGTAGAACTGATGAAGAAGGCCACAGATGGCAACCGGAACTTCTCAATGATAAGTATTTCACGGGTGGCGATAAGATATCTGGATTAAGATAGTTAAGCGAAGCAAACTTAAATAAATAGTTCTGATCAAAATGGTACCATCAAACTGATCTGATGATGAAGCCGGAAGGTAGGCTCTGGAACTCCGTAATAAAACAATGTATCCTACCCGTGTTTGGTCTTATTGGAATTGTCATGAGATGCACTCTGGCTATAAACGATTTTGAACCGACTTCAAAAAAGGAGGAGGTTTTCAATATATATCTAGCCTTATTGTACATAAAAGGAAACCGTGACTGATTGGTCTGTCAACACATAGCTCAAACCACTGAACTGAGGGCTAATTGCGTAACACACTATCAGTAGGAATCGGTTTCAATTTGACAGTTCAACAACATTCATTGCGTTATTTACGTTGTTGAGCGACGACACTTTTTTCTAACATATGAAGCAATGGATTAGCAATATACTTCAAAATCATTCCGATTCCGATTCAAACTGCGTTACGCAATTAGGGTACAGATTGGGCTGAAATTTGGCACACAGACAGTTCTTATGACTTAGGCATCCGCTAAGAAGGGTTTTTTGGAAATTTGACTTTTATATTTGCATGAAAAATCCAATTCCTAGAGTTAATAAACTTGAAACTTGGCACGAATACTTACCTAAATAAATTATAAAGTTTGTAATTTTTTGTTTATCTTAAGTTCAATGGATGGGATGTCAAAGCTTGTATAGAACTTCCTGTCACTGTTTTTTTTATAGCAAGCAGTAGTATACGAATTGATTAGGGGTAGGTACCACACCTAAAAAGTGAAAAATAAAAAACTTTATTACAAAAAAAAAAACGACCCAAAAAAAACACTAAAAAGTGAAAACTAACTTTAATTTCGGAAGCACTTAACATAACATCACGCCTTGTTTCCCCGAAGGGTTGGGCAGAGGTGTGCATGTAGTATACATCGACATTTAATATTATATTTAACTTAATTTCGGAAGTCGGTGGCCAAAAATGAAAATATAGAACCAAAGACACCGACTTCGACTTCTTTTTTTTGGAAGTCGGTTTTTTTTTGTAAAAAAGTTTTTGACTATTAACTTTGATTTTGAATTAGGTATCAAGTAAAAATAGTTATCGTAAAGAAACAATAGTGTAAAGTACATAGTACGTAAAACCGTCAGTACGACCCTTTCAACCTCAGTTAAGTGGACTATACAGTCATTGTAGTCGGGGTGAGTCAGTTTAGAGTAATATGGCTTTGTTATTGGCATAAACTTTAATAAAACTGTAAAATGTAACTAGGTAATTACATCCATAAGACACGAGAGTTAGAATTCCAATGTCGCTACACTTATCGTATATCGTTCACCAGCGTTCAACCAAACTCAATCTACCAACCTAACATCAGCCAATCAGTGGCCGGTATTCGCGCCGTCTACGCTATTATAGGCCGGCGCGAGGCGCATGCGCGAAGGTGCGTTCGAAAACGCATTATGGTAAATATCGTGCTGGCAACTTGCCTCGACCAATGCACAGACTAAGTAGTACTGACCAATGCGTTCAGGGAGACGTTTAGTTACATCCGCTATATCATATTTTCAAAGATTTTTTGGTGCGTCCAGGTAACCTAGATCAAGACCTAGCCCTGGACGTAACTTTCAAGTATCTAGTCAGATAAATAAACCCATTTAATTTAGCTTGAATGTCGTGTTTCTTTCTTGTAAATTGTTTAATTTTGAGTTTGACAGCTGTCTTTTATACTTACAACATTTAAAACATTAGTTTGACCAGTAACATTAGTTTGAAAGTAACAGTTATATTAGTAACATTAGTTTGAAACAGTATTGTTGTAGGTCTATATACCGGCCTGAGCTATTTAAAATCAGAATGAAAATCGGTCTAAAAGTTTCCGAGAAAACCGATTAGAAAACCAATTTTAATTAAAAATAATTATATTTTTTCTAATAGTAGTCCTAATACTAGTCCTAGTATAACTGATATAGATACCTCAGGTCACAGGGAGTTTCATGAGTATAACTGATATAGATACCTCAGGTCACAGGGAGTTTCATGAGTATAACTGATATAGATACCTCAGGTCACAGGGAGTTTCATGAGTATAACTGATATAGATACCTCAGGTCACAGGGAGTTTCATGAGTATAACTGATATAGATACCTCAGGTCACAGGGAGTTTCATGAGTATAACTGATATAGATACCTCAGGTCACAGGGAGTTTCATGAGTATAACTGATATAGATACCTCAGGTCACAGGGAGTTTCATGAGTATAACTGATATAGATACCTCAGGTCACAGGGAGTTTCATGAGTATAACTGATATAGATACCTCAGGTCACAGGGAGTTTCATGAGTATAACTGATATAGATACCTCAGGTCACAGGGAGTTTCATGAGTATAACTGATATAGATACCTCAGGTCACAGGGAGTTTCATGAGTATAACTGATATAGATACCTCAGGTCACAGGGAGTTTCATGAGTATAACTGATATAGATACCTCAGGTCACAGGGAGTTTCATGAGTATAACTGATATAGATACCTCAGGTCACAGGGAGTTTCATGAGTATAACTGATATAGATACCTCAGGTCACAGGGAGTTTCATGAGTATAACTGATATAGATACCTCAGGTCACAGGGAGTTTCATGAGGATTCCAACCATATGTCACATGCTTTATATACTTTTGTATTTCGTGTACTATTATGTAAACATATAACATGTACTTAGTGAAAATTACATTAAAATAAAAAAAATACGAGTATCAGGAAGTAATTAGCGGCTCTCGTTACGGTAAAGTAGGCTTGTACTTAACCAAACATAGAAAAATTGATATTCGTAGTCATTGGCAAGGTATTTTTACCCGACTACGGCGAAGCAAAAAGGAGGGTTATGATTTTGACCGGTATGTATGTATTTTCATCTGTTCCCTCATTACTTCCAAACTGCTTGTCATAATTTGACAAATGAGGTATTGTTGGAAGCGTCTTGATTGTCCGCTGGTTATAAGCTATGTGAAGTCACATTAAATTCAATATCGCGCCCTCTACCGGACATAAAGTCAAAGCCTTAAAAAAAAATTGTTTATTCATGCCGTGTTGGGTATCAAATGAAAGGCCTTAATTAGTACATTTCAAAAATATATATTGTCAGCTGTTGCTCATAATTTTGCTTGCATGCACCCAATAATTAGGTATAATTTCTATAAAATCATAAGCAACAACAGACATATTTTCTCTCCAAACGTACACAAAATACATATTTATATTATAATAAATACGTATTTCAATGTGGCATATTTATAAAAAAAAACAAACAAAGCGTGTGTAATAATAATGACATAAGCTGGGAGTACCTGAATTTGACGGATTTACAGGATCGGGAAAAATTCAACGCAAAATGTTACCATTAATCCTTACTTGGGCAGTTACTGTGCATAAGTTGCAGGGGTGCACTCTACTGCCAGGGTTGCGAGTTTGTCCGAAAGGGATATCGTGGCCCTGGCACACAGGCAACGGAAGGAACACGCTCCGCCCACAGCGGGAGAAGTTATTTGATAATTTCCACCCAAATTAAAAAAAAAAAAAGGGGTGCACTCTAGTTAAAGCGGTAATTAATTTAGGGAAGTCACTATTCGCTAAGGGACAGGCCTATGTTGCCCTCAGCAAAGTCAGATCCTTTAGACGGATTATTTATTTGTTACTTGGATCATAACAGATTGCTGAAAAATCCTCATGACTCACGATCTCTTCAGGAATTAGAAACGTTCAGAAGTCTTTCAAATTTCGAAACATAAACCTATGCTATATGTTTGGTATATTACACAAGTACATATAAAACATTAAACCTAATGAATTAATGAATGAGGTGCACTCGAATGAACATAACCAAAAAAAATTTTAAAGCGCCTCTGCAAATACTTTATCACGAAATTATAATCCGAAAATAATTTAAATAAAAAATAAGTTCAAAAACTAAAACCCGACTACTGAAAAATCACGCTCTAAATGAAACAAGAAAAAATTCTCATCTGAAATTATTATGAACAAACTATTCAATATTTATCGTCTATTAAATAAACAACTTACACGTTATATATTTTAATGTATTTCATACATATTCATAGTGATGTTCAGAAGACAACCGTGGTCGTATGCCACCTAACCTATCAAAATAACACATTCTAACAGTAGTAAGCGATCATAATCTTTATGGCAAAGTGGTATACGACTACGGCTGTCTTCTGAACATCACTATGAATATGTATAAATACATTAAAATTTATTACGTGTACGTTGTTTATTTAATAGACGATAAATATTTTTTTTTTTTTTTATATTTTGTACATAATAATTGCAGATGAGAATATTTTCTTGTTTTTTACTTTTTAGAGCGTGATTTTTCAGTAGTCGGGTTTTAGTTTTTGAACTTATTTTTTTGCATTTTTAAATAGCTTCAATGTAGGCACGTAGTGTCCCCAAGAGTCCCGAAATTTGCTTACTGAGGGTTCATCAAGACTTGTGTTTTAATCAGGTAGTACATTCCTATGGCTGAATCATCAAAAACTAAAAGCTATTACTGGTACGTCAAAGACATGTAGCGGCATCAACATCGCCACATGCGAACTACGCGGCACACAGACGTCACGCAAATCCTGCATCGCGCAAGCAGAGTTCACCGCACAACTAGCATATAAACAACGTCCCGACATCAACCGTCGGGCAGTTGCCCACCAGACACAACACCCTTCTGGTCGGAGGATCCTCCCTTTTCTATGGTGGATGAGTGAACTTTACACCCTGTTCCTCTACCTCTAAAGACATAATCCTTAACCGGGTGTCATGTAAAACTCTTCCCGTCAAACTGGTACATAGAAGTTGAAGATAGCAGACTGGCCCGAAGATACCTGGAGCTATAGCTGCAGGAGGTCAGCGCCGCTTGAACTGGGAGGCCTACACACACATCGGGATAAAACACTGGATAGGCATACACCCTCCCTACACACCTTCACGTCCAGCGATTACGCCCGTCCGGCACGTGTGCCTGTCGAGCCGGCTATCTACGGGAATCCTGAAAATTGAAGACTTATTCCTGAAGGGTTATCCCGGAACATGAAGACTTCACTAAAGCGTTATTCCGAATCCTGAAGAAGTTATTTATGAAGCAGAAGATATTTACTGACTTATATTCCGAATCCTGAAGGAATATCAATGAAGTTTTTATTATGAAAACTGAAGAGTTATTAATTTCTGAAGGATTATTCCGCAACTTGAAGATTTATTCTGAAAACATTTCGAGGTTTGAAGATCTTTGAAGATTTCTTTTGGATATCGAAGACTAATCCCTGAAGGGTCATTCTGAAGATTTTTGAACATAGGAGATTTCAATTAGAATATTGAAAAATCATTTCAAGTTTGAAAATCCGTATTGAAGATTTGTTCTGGAGTCAACATGCCAGTAATAAGATCGAAAGGCAAAGCACCTGAAGCATGGATGGTGGGGGTGGACTTAGAGCGTGGTGCTTCAGCCATCCGTCACTTCCCCGCCCCCCCTTCCTCAACAGGAAGGTGGAGACATACCTGCGGCGAAGCACCAAAAGACATCTGAAATTACGCAAGTCTAGTCAGAAGCGGCGAAGTCACTCTGCGCGCACTGAAGAAGGATTGCTAACGGAGAACCTGCTGAACTCTCTACGTGTACAGTGGTATAGCACGTACACAGAGAAGCACCAGTCATTGCCAGACCTGTCACTGTTTAGCGACTTCATCACCGAACAAGCTCGTTTCTGCAGTGCTTTCGCTCTGGCCGAGAACATCAACCCTGTTGAAGATACAGCAAGCAAGCGTATCACACAGGGGACCCACACAACTACAGACAAGCCGGCCATAAAATTCCGGGTCTGTGAAAGGGGACACTATGCTTTTGATTGTAAGAAGTTCAAAGAGGGACCAGTGAGAAGAAATGGAAACTTTCATTTTTTTTAATGGGAAATTCAAGCTGTGTTTCCGATGCCTGCGAAGCCATCGTGTTGGTCACACATGCAAAGCGAAGAAGTGTGACGTGAAGGGGTGTACAGCCACGCACCATCGGTTTCTTCACTACGACAAGAAGCCTGCTGCACAGGCTGTTGAGAAGTCCCAAAACCGGGAACAAAAGGAGTCCAAGGAACCAGTGGCCAGTTCACGAACAACATCCAGCTACGCCTATCTCAAGATGGTACCAGTCCGAGTCATTGGACCGGCGAAGTATCAACATTTGCACTTCTCGATGATGGATCAACAGTTTCCTGAAGCTGGTCATCTCTTAACTGCCAGCTTATTTTGTAATCTTTTAATCTTATATTTTGAATTGTTTTACATTGTTCTCACATATAGAAGCGACAAGAATAATGTACCCAGGATTTTGAAATATCTTGATTTAAAAGAGTGTCCTTGGAGTTTCTTGCCTGTTCTTCTCCATAGAGATCTACGTTTTGGAATTGGCAAATAGCTTCCACTTTCTGACTAACTGACCGACTCTTTGACAATTCAAAAGTGCCTGTAAATGGTTTAATTTAATTGAAATAAATGCTTTGAGTTTGAGTTTGAAAATAATTATTTCTATGAATTAGAGTAAGTAGGTACTAGACGATATTTTTGCCAAAAATCTATTTATGGGAGGCCTCGAATCCTTTTGAGTTACCAAGTGAACATTTAAAAAAACCAACCAATTGCGTGTCAGACCATGCAAAATGAAGGGTTCCGTAGTTGAGATGAATTTATCCCAAAAACGAACTTAAAATTGTAGTTGAAAAACATGTTCTCGCTATACATCGATATACGTCATGGTCAATTTTCCAACTGCCATGGAATAGACGAACACCATGGGATAGACGAGGAAAAAAATATCATCCCCACTTAACGTGCAACTTAACCTACTCAAAAAAAAATGATTTTTTCGAGCTTTTATTTGACCACTTGGTCGGCGTGATTAATAAGAGTCATCAGGAAAAACAGACAAAACACATGGCGAAACTATAAGTTTCCTTGTTGACTGCGGAACTCTAAAAATACTCTTTGGTGAAATACAGTAACAGAGGTCTTCCAATTTCCCTAAAATATTTATAACGTGATACAGCGCTATACATTAAAGTTTTAACAAAATACAAGTATTTCAATAAATCTACGACTTATCAAGAACGAAATGTGATGAATGTCATTCTAAACTTCGGTCAATGTGATGTAATCATTCATCAAGTACAGCGCTGATCTTGCTGAGATATTGTTTTCATTGTGTTCATTAATTAGTAATGATCTTGAGATGCTGATATCGTAATAATGGCGTATCAAATAATTACACATTTGAGTACGTCGTTGGGGAACGTTTGGCCTGTATTAATAAACGTTACTCAGCCCAAAGGCTCGCACTTGATAACAGTCTTGAGGTCATGATCGTATTAATAAATATAATAATTGATGTACCTACTCAAGTTACGGCTTGGGTTTACGTTATTAGCCGAGTGATGGACTGATTAATAAACGAAAATCGACACTTAAGTATACAATAGGTGTGTGTACTCGAGATGCTTAAATCTGAGTGTAGGCAGTCCGTGACTTAGGCCCGTATTAATAAACGTTCCCCAACGACGTACTCAAGTGCGTAATTATTTGATACGCCATTATTACGATATCAGCATCTCAAGATTATTACTAATTAATAAACACATGAAAACAGTATCTCAGTTACCAAGATCAGCTCCTCAAGGAACTGTACTTGATGAATGATTACATCACATTGACCGAAGTTTAGAATGACATTCATCACATTTCGTTCTTGATAAGTCGTAAGATTTATTGAAATACTTGTATTTTGTTATTACTTTAATGTATAGCGCTGTATCACGTTATAAATATTTCTAGGGAAATTGGAAGATCTCTGTTACTGTATTTCACCAAAGAGTATTTTTATTAATATGACTCTTGAACAAATCTGAATCATTTTTAGGGTTCTGAAGTCAACAAGGAACCTTATAGTCTCGCTATGTCTCGCGCTGTCTGTCTTTCCTTATGACTCTCCCATGGTGTGTTATCGTTGGCCAGGTCTTTCAAAACTATTGCGGATCTGTGAAAACTTAAATTATTTTAAAACTTATTAACCTATTAAAAAAATAAATGGAAAGCTTAAGTGAAAGTTTTTTTTCGGGGGTAGATGTTAAAAAAGTATAGACGTTCTTCAAATTCGGAATTTTATTTAAAATATAATTAATTATAATACTGATTATATTTACATAAGTACTTAATCTACAATAGTGATATAGCAAGTACTCACGTTTGCGGCACATTTATGTGACATAGAAACGTTATACACACCATCTGCCAGCTGATCAACTGCACTAAACACAACATTTGTTAGAACTTCACATCACAGAATGTCTCAGTTCGCCGAAGTCCTAGCTGCACAGAAGACCCTCGAGGATAACTTTTTAAGGAAGATGGGTGAACTTGAAGCACAAATCCAGTGCGCCGGTCCTGCTAAGGACACAGTGGCAAAGATAGCCGAAGAGTTCTGTAGTTTTAGAGAACTCATATTTTCTATGCTCGGTCTGCTCCGAAGCCAGATCAGTGAGTGTGCCAAACAAATTGACAGTTTAGAGACCAGGCACCGGTGGAAAGCATTGGTTTTCCAAGGTCTTGCTGAAGTGCAGAATGAAGAGAATCATCAAGAATCTCTCAGCATCTTCAATAAAAGCCTGTCACAGACTTGGAGCCCTCAGCAAGGAGCATAACAGGCCTATCCTTGTAAAGTTCGCCAGTGTGGACATAAAGGCCTCGGTCTGGAAGGCAAAGACTGGCTTGAAAGGCTCCAAAATATCAGTGAAGGAGTTCTTGACCCGGGCTAGGCAATCTGCCTTCGGGAAGGCGCGTGAGCATTTTAGTATGCGGTCGTGTTGGACTCAAGACGGCGTCATCTTCATAAAGGCCTCTGATGGAAGTCGGCATAAGGTTACTTCCATTGACGAGCTGAAGCCATTGATAACCAAGTACCCGAAGGCACCGGGCGCGACTCCATCAACGAGATGAAGAAGTGTCAACGCTGCCGCGAGCCTGGAAAACACAATTCGTAATTAGGTATAAGTGAATGTTTACTTTGATTTCTTGTTGTTGTTCGCAATTTGTAGTTTCATAGTTTCGTAATCTTTACTTACCGATAAGTAGTGTCCCGTCCAACATTTATCCTTCTTTTGTTTTTGTGCCCCAACTGTTTGTGTAATCTCTGTTTATCAATTGAGTCGTCATGGTTTTTTTGATACCCTCAATAGTGTTTATTTATACTTTAATTTATTTTCAATTCATGTTGTCTAAATTGTAATATTTGTAATTCTATTCTATTCTATTTTTGTTGTATGGCAAGCAAAGCCGGTGTCGACTATTCTGCCAATGTCTAAAGTGAGTTGAGAAACCAAGTGTGCATGAAAATAAAAATAAAACAATTATATGAAGAAAATAAAATAAAAACTAATAAAACTCTTCGATTGATTGATACTGTTGAACACAATGTAGATCTTGTTGGATTAGTACGGGACTGAAACAAACAAAAAATAAATAAATAAATATTATAAATGTTAAAACATAAAATATACGCATACCACAACCACACAAACGTAATAGATCATAACTTTATGTTATTGTGACGGATGAAAGTCATCAGCGCCACAAGCAGATCTTGAGAGGAATATGTTAGTAAGGAGGAAACATTTGTCGGAAGAGGGATCTTAAATTTAGGGAGGCGACTATATAAATCTAAAGGTGGAATGTTGTTCGAGCACTCAAAGAAGATGTGATCCAGAGTGCCCTCTTCCAACCCGCACTCGCAGAGAGAGGAGTCCCGAACACGGATTTTGCGCAAAAAAACGGGAGTACAACTAAAACCTAAACGAATTCGACAAAGAACGGATATAACGGTTTTGGAGACTTTTTTGTAACTGTGGAACCAAGGCTTTGTTTTTATGACTGGTTGTACTGCATAATAAAACTTCCCCTTTCTTCTTCCAGTGATATTCCATTGTTCCTGCCATGAAGATTGGAGCTTAACTTTTGGAAGGCTCAACAAGTCGTATCCCTGATGAGTATTGTGGGTGAGATCAGCTACTGCTGATGAGCAAGCATCTTTGGCCAAAGCATCAACGAACTCATTGCCCTTAATACCACAATGACTAGGTATCCAAACTAACTGAACCTCTCTTTGACTAATAAAACAGGATAATAAAGACTTTTTAATTTTTAAAACAAGGGAGCTGTGCAATTTACTTTTGAAAGGATTTTGTATTAAGGCTTGCAAAGAGCTAAGAGAGTCTGTGAAAATTACGGCTTTGTCAATATTTTGGTGTGACTCTATGAAAAGACAAGCTTCCAATAGAGCCACACACTCGCCCGTGAACACAGAAGACTCCTTAGGGCATTTGTACTGTAGAATTATTCTGGAGCTTTGGTAATAAACCGCAGCGCCCGTGTAACTCGGATCATTAAATTTTGAAGCATCTGTAAAAAACCTTTGAAATCCAGTCCATCGTTCCCCCAACGCCGCATTGAAAGCCGAATCCGCTGAAGGGGACTTTTTGGAAATACCAATGTCAAAGAAAATTTTTGGAATGAAATATAAGACTTCATAGGGAAAGTTAAAAAGAGGTAATCTGGGATACTGTTCTATTGGACATTCTAAATTATTAATTTGACGAAATGCTTTTAGAATTAAGGGAATTTCTTTGTTTTTCCAGTAATTTGAGCTTCGACATATGGCATCTAACTCATTCAACCTTGCTAAAAGAGGATGGGAAGATCTAGATGATAACCTAGCCACAAAACGGGAGCAGAGATACTGCCGTCTCAGGGCCAGGGGAGGTTCAGCACACTCAACCTGCAACGCGTTTACGGGAGAAGACTTCATACAACCAGAGATGATCCGAAGGCATTTTGACTGAACCCTATCCAGTCCAGCCAAAGCACCCTTGTTGCAAGGAACTAAATGGAACGTACCATAGTCTAAAACACTCCTAATTAAGGCGTTATACACTAATTTCATAGTATAGGGGTGGGCACCCCACCAGACACCCGCGAGAGCTTTTAAAATAGAAACAACCCTTTCACATTTTTTAATTAATAAATTTATATGATGTTTACCATTTAATTTTGAATCTAAAAAGACGCCTAAAAACTTTACTTTATTAACTAATGGAATATTTTGACCTAAAATGTCGATTGAGATGTGCGGGATCAATCTTTTGCGAGAGAAAATTACTGCCGAACTTTTCGGTGCGGATAATGACAGACCATGGCTTAAAAGCCAATGGTTCAAAAAGTCCAAAGAGAGGCATAGAGATGACGCAGCGTCTACGATGGAGGAATCTGTCACATACAAGACTAAGTCGTCGGCGTATTGGACGATGTGACAGTTATTATTTAGGCAGGAGCCAATGTCCACTGTATACAAATTATAAAGAAGGGGGCTCAGAACAAATCCTTGTGGTAGTCCCTTCCAAGTCTGCCTTTCATCGAAATCCTCGCCCTGGACTCTCAGAACCAAAGAACGAGACATAAGAAGTGCACAGATGCATTCGATCATCTTAACCGGGAGACTCAGCTGGTGCAGTTTCTGCCTGAGAACGGGAAGAAGAACGTTGTCGTATGCAGAGGAAATGTCTAGGAAGGCGGCAACAACGGATTCGTTTTTGGAAAACGCTAAGCGAATATCCGCAACTAAAACGCCAACACTATCCATTGTGCCGAGCCCTTTCCTGAAGCCAAATTGGTAGTTCGGCAGTAAATCCCTCGATTCGACTATCCATTCAAGTCGATTTTTAATCAGGTGTTCCAATAATTTGGCCAAGACTGAGGACAAAGCAATTGGTCTAAAGCCGTTCGGATCATCAACATGTTTGCCTGACTTCAATAGGGGAATAATGATCTGTAACTTCCACTGATCTGGAACCCAACCATTGCTATAACAAAAATTAATGATATTGAGGAAGTAGAGTTTAGCCTTGTCTCCAGAATGAATTATAAAAGAATATGGTACTCCGTCCATACCGGGGGCTGAGTCCCGGACATGCCTGAGCACCACATTCAGTTCCTCTAAAGTAAATGGCACGTCAAGAGGATCCTCTGAAATATTTTGCAGGGACATATTGGAACATTCAGAAGATAAAGGAACATAGGGTGGAGCAATTTTGTCAAAAAAGAATTCTGCTGTTTCCCTAGAAATTGGTGAAGAGATTGATGGGGAGCATCCACGTCTAAACCTATTGATGTTCCTCCAGACTAATGAGATTGGAGTAGAGGGAGATAAGGAGGTACAGAACTTAACCCAACCCGAACGTTTCTTCTTGCGAAGGTGGCGTTTGGCTCTGGCATTAAACCGCAAATATGTCAATAGATTTTCGGTGCTCATATCCGCATTGTAGCATTCCTCTGCCTCAACCCTATCCCTGATTGCCGAAGTACATTCTGGGTCCCACCACGGGGGCGAAGGTATTTTGCCTCGGGCACTGTTTTTCAATGGAAAGCAGGAATCCGCACTAGAAGTGATGGCTGTAACAAACCCCTCATAGCAGCTCTTGGCATGGCAGTGACCAGAAGGATCTAGTAAGCTTGAATTTAAATTTGGAAGATTGTTAATTTTATCCTCCAATAATGATACAAATTTTGCCCAATCTGGTTTGGACAGGTTGTATTTCAAAAGTGGAGGAGAAGTTTTCTCTAAATAAGTCTTATTAACCAAAGATATGACAATAGGGTAATGGTCACTACCATGCGACAAGGTCGTACATTCCCAATGGGTCGAAGCTGCCAACTCAATTGAGCAGAAAGTTAGGTCAACACAGCTCTTTTGTTGACCGGGAAGAGATCTGCGTGTTGGGCAACCATCATTTAAGATGCAGAGATCCAGATCGTCCAAAATCTCAACCAAAGCTACACCAAAGGCATCACAACGTTCAGACCCCCACCTATAATGATGGCAGTTAAAGTCTCCCATGACCAGTATCGGTCCATGGACATTAGCAAAAATGTTTTTTAAAGCAATGAAAAAGTCATGGTGGGGATGAGCAATATAAATAGAAAACACTGTGATGCCCTCTACCCTTCCTGCGGCAATGCTCATATCACCCGTAAGTAGAGGTAAAGCAAAAGGCGAAAGTGAAACCCGATTGTTGACAAAGAGAGCCGACCCTCCATAGCCATCAGGTCTGTCACATCTGAGGATGTTAAAGTGTGGTATACGGAAGCTAAGACTTGGAATGAGCCAAGTCTCAGCTATGGAACAAGCCAATGGCTTGTATTTATTCAAAAGAAATATGAGGTCGTGCTTTTTATGCCACACGCTCCTCACATTCCACTGAAGGAATACTTGGCGAGACGCCATTTCTGATATCTAAAAGTAGAGTAATAAGTTGGTTGGCAACGTTGGACGGTGATTGAGTATTAGAAGCAGAAGAAGAAATAAGAATAGGTAAGAGTTTAATCAGTAGGTCAATAATAGAAGAAGTACTATTATTGGAAGAGTCATTATTATAATTGAGAGCGCAGCCATTAGGCTGTGAAGATTGGGGAGAACTAGTTATTTGTTGATGTGCAGCTTTATCATATGATGGGGAAAGGGGGGCATGGGTCCTGGGCTTGAGAGTTACAGTTTTCCGATAGGACTGAGAAATTGGAGTCTTGGTGATATTTGCATAATTTCGGGAAGCTGTAGGAATAATTTTGCTAGCCTCAGCATATGGAATACATTTTTCAGCCATAGTAGTCTTAATAGCCTTCTGTCTACCATGCTCGGGGCATGACTTGCTATTAGCGAAGTGATTACCCGAACAAAGCACACAGAATGCCTCAGCCTCAGAAAGATTGCAACCATCACCTGGGTGATCGTGGCCACACTTACTGCAGCGTGGTTTAGATCTGCAAATGGTTGATACATGTCCGAATCTGCAACAGTTGCGACATTGGATTGTAGGGTATATGTACTGTCCAACAGGAAGGGATGTATAGCAACAGTAAATCCTTTGGGGTAAGACTTGGCCATCAAAAGTGATGACACAAGTTTCAGTGGGTTTCCACTCATTAATATTGTCTTTCTGAATTTTACGGTTAATACGGCGGACTTTGAGTATATGCCCACATCCCGCGGGCACAGACAAATATGTTATAGCCTCTTCTTCAGAAATGTCAGAGGGAACCCCAGTAACAACACCCATTCTAGTTATATTATATGTTGGAATTGAAGCAGAGTATCTATATTTGGACAATAACGGGTTAACTAAGAAAGAGTTAGCATCCTGAGGGGAAGCAAACTCTACGGACACACGGTTTCTGCCAACTCGATTGACACCACCACGAACAATGTTCGCGATGTTGTAACTTAGAAGGAACTTGCCAAAATTAACGGGGTGAAGGGTGGTACCTGCATTTGGTTGGGTCTCTATGCGGGAGACGTGAACAACATATGGGGCCTTATCCATTACTGAATACTTGATGCGACCAATTTGACTTTTTTGCTGCTTGCTTGGAGGACTGGGTGACAGAGTTACCTCGTCACTGGGACGTTTGCGTGAAGTTTGGGGTGATTGAGAAACATCCATCTCTGTAATGCTACAGACAACATCCGCAAATTGGGATAGTGGATTCGGAGATAAAGGAGTTGAGGCACCTGGGATGTCCGGGGGGTCAGGATCGGGGGGTTTGTTTACATCCATATTGGATAAAACGAGAATAAAATAAGACAAACACAATACAAACCTGGTTACGAACACAAGGACCACACACTTAAAGAAAAACAAGTCACAAAAGTATCAACAAACACTCAAGAATAGCAAAAAATTCTAAACACACGTGCTAGCCAAGAACACCGTGGCGAGAATCCAATATTTGTAATTGTAGTGAATGACAGATTAGATTGTCAAATTGACGTTAGTAAGTTTTTTTTTTTTTTTTTTTTTTCTTTTTGGCTTCGCACGGTTTGTGCATATAACCAGTGTCATGTAAAATTAGGTAACATGTACAAAATTATTTAAATAATTATGAAATGAACTCCACTCAATGCATGATAAAGATGATTGATGATATCCCGCCCCGCTCCCCTTGAGTTTAAGTAAAGACGCGGCACTTTACTGAAACCTCGCGCGGACTTCTTGAGAGGACTTAAAGTGATGTTGCACTGTTTTGTTTCATTTGCCTACATTAATGCAGGTTTACGAACACTTAATGGTTAATAATCCACCACTATTACACATTAATATTCGGCTAAACACAAATTTTAGAAAATAAAACAAAACTGCTAACATGACGCTTCACTTTCCCGCCAAGAAGTCCGTTAGTAAGTTAGTAATAATATTTGACGTTGACGTTCAAAGTATACGTTCTGAATTACGTCAGTTTGTTTTCGTCACGTTAAACTAATGCTTTTGTTCACAGTTGATATTGCTAACGTTTCGTGTCGTTCCATGTTACGGCTCATTTACTTAGTCTGCAGTTCAGTGTGCCATTTTTTAAATAATTTTTTTCTATATTTTATTTTATTGTCTTTTCATACTTTTGGGAATGACGGTTGCTTTTCGCTTTGCTTCCAGTAGAGTGGACGGGAATGTGGACTTACGTTTTGTTGTGTGTATAATTTAGTGTTGAATACCTTGTTTGTTTTGCTTTATAGTGTTGGTGTTAGCTGGCGGGTGATGCAGTGTTTTGCACCTGTATAGATATTTTTTTTTTTTAACTACTTACTTATATTTATGTCAGTCTTATTTTTCTGCCATCGAATCAACTGCCTCTTCTAGCGATGAAAGCTTTTGTTCTTTCAGCTACACCCTTGGTGACTTTTTGCAACAAAATTTCAATGATAAGTCTAATCGGTTGGTGAATGTATGTCACATTAACGCTCAAAGTGTTCCAAGCCACTACAGCGAGCTGTACGACGCATTTAATAACAGCAACGTTCACGCCATCTTGATCTCCGAAACTTGGCCCAAACCGCATCTTTTATCCACCACTTACCCTCTTACTGGTTTCGTTCTTATACGTAATGATCGGATTGGTAAAGGAGGGGGTGGTGTGGCTATATACCTTCGCAGTGACTTTCCTTACAAAATACTTGCTACTTCCTCTTCACATTATTCTGGTTCTGCTGAGTTTATTTTCCTTGAAGTGTGTGTCAAAGGAGCCAAAACCGTTATTGGTGTTGTCTATTGTCCTCCTTCTGTTGATTATTTCACTGATTTCGAATCAGTACCAACTTGAATCTTTGGGTTCGGAGTATGCACATCACATCATCATGGGTGATTTCAATACAAACCTCCTTGCCCACAACTCCCCTCGATCCCGTAAGCTCCTCCATCTTATCGAGTCAGCTAGTCTGCATGTGTTGCCGCTCCAACCTACTCATCATAACACTGTTGGCGATGACACCTGGCTCGATCTGATCCTCACCTCGAATCGTGCCCTCGTTTCCTCCCATGGTCAATATGACGCTCCTGGCTTGTCTCATCATGACATGATTTTCCTTTCATATATCCTGAAACCTCCCAAACCTAAACCCAAGGTTCTGTACAGGCGTTGTTTTGCTCGGATGAATGTCGAGAAGTTCAAGGAGGATGCATCCGTGGTCGATTGGGAGCCTATGCTGGAAGCCGCTTCAGTGGACGATAAGGTTGCCATCTTCAATGATGTTGTAGTTAACATATATAACATCCATGCTCCTGTCAAAAAAGTAAAGTTAAAACGCCCACCTGCACCATGGATGTCAAGAGGGGTGCAGATGGCAATGTGACGTAGGGACCGCGCGTCCCGTAAATTTAAAAGGGATCCTACTGATGAGAACTGGACGTTATTCAAGGCTGCAAGGAATCGATGCAATCAGATGATACGCAATGCTAAACGCCGCCACATTCTGGATACTATAAATTCTTCCTCTTCTGCCGATATTTGGAAATTTCTTGGAACTCTTGGTATTGGCAGACCTTCCTAATGCAACTGACTTAGACGATCTCAACCGTCATTTCTCCACTGTTTCTATCGTGGATCGTCTAATCAAGCAACAAACTCTGTCTTTAATATCTGGTCTAACGCGTCCTCGTATTAACCCTTTCAGTTTCATTCCGGTAGAACCGGGAGAGATCAGAAAGATCATTCTCTCCATCAAATCGAAAGCGGTAGGATGTGACAATATCACCCGCGGTATGATCATAACTATTCTGGATCATCTCTTACCCGTGATTACCCATATTATAAATTTTTCCCTGTACACCGGAGTATTCCCTTCCCTGTGGCGCAAAGCCCATGTTCGTCCACTACCTAAGGTATCCAATCCCTCTCTTCCCACCGACTTCCGTCCAATTTCTATACTTTCCTTCCTATCCAAAGTGCTCGAGGCCTGTGTCCACAAACAATTCTCAAATTTTGTACATCGTAATTCGTACCAAGTACCAAGTATCGAATATACCAAGTATAACCATCGTAATAAGTACCAAGACAATGCTTGTGCAGTCCTTAATTTTCCCTACCATCGATTATGGTGATGTGTGTTACTATGACCTGAATGCAGATCTCCTCGACAAACTAGACAGTCTTCTCAATAACTGCATTGGATTTGTTTTCAATCTGCGTAAATATGATCATGTCTCTGCGCATCGGTCGCTTTTAAAGTGGTTGCCCATACGCCAGCGCAGAGAGCAAAGGGCGTTGACCACCTTATTTTCATTTCTTGATTCTCCCTCTTCCCCTAGTTATCTAGCCTCCCACGTTCAGTACATTAGCGCCAACCACAATAAGAATCTACGTTCGTCACACAATCGTCTTCTTCAATGTCCCACTCACCGCACTGACTTCATTCACTCTTCCTTTTTCGTTCAGTCTATCTCTTTGTGGAATGCGCTCCCCCAGGAAATCAGGATGGCAACCAACCGATTAACCTTTAATGTTAAAGTTCGCGAGCACATTCGTAAGAAGCTGGCACTATCATCACAACGGTAAAGTTTTCCCATTGTTTGTTTGGTGTATATATGTATTTATTTGGTCTTATATTTATGTATAATTAGGTATATATATTGTCGGGGTACGTAGCAAGGTGTCGGTGTTTTGAGGAGAAACAAATGTTTATGTTGAACACTATTTAATGACTCACTCACAAACTGTTCTTAGAGTTAAAATGTTAATGAAATGTTTGAATACACCTAGCTAACGCGGTAGACAAAAGTGCACTGAATATAATATAAAATAATAAGTAACAAGTTATTAAATAAATTAGGTCAACGCGTCACGCCGATATTGCTAACTAAGGTGTTCGGTGAAAACACCGAACATATTCCGGGCCACGAAAGATAGGGATGTTGAGATGAAACAATGTTAGTAAAATAATGGAATGACCAGGATAATAATGTTTACAAGGTGAAAACAAGCCAACTTAAGATTAAAATGTTAGTAGACAAAAGTAAAATTGATTTGATATAAAATTAAGAGCTTATTGTTCCTAAAGGATTCCTAGGCACGCGAGGACACGCCCTATTCATAATTGTATTGTTTAATTCACCATAAATATGAGTCGGACTAGAATGACGTTCACTCATGTTTTGTCGCGCACTAACACTAACACTATTGACGTTCACATCACTAAAACTTCTGGTGGGTTGAAGCTCCATATCCGACGTGATGTGTGCGCGGCGCGCTCGCAGCCGCAACCATCTGTACAGCAGCGCTCCCGCCGCCAGCGCCAGCGCGCCGACCAGGATGTAGCTTACTGCATACTGATGGATGTCATGAGTGGATAATGTATCTCCTACTTCCACTTGGCTGTTTTTCATGTCGTCGATGCGTTTGTGTAGCTTTTGTAAGGCGTACTTTATCTCGCCTGACTCTGTTACATCTTGTATGGTTTTGAATGGCATAGTGCTGTTAATGATGAAGTTTAACTGATCCATCTCAGGTATAAAAATGTCCGGACTCATGTCAATTCTGTTTTTCTTATGACTCTGAATGTTCAACGTAAAATCCTGACCCTTCAGCAGGCAACCTGATTCTAAGTAAATGACACCAGCTTTGCTGAGTTGTACCTTGTTTATCTGTTCGCCGCAGATTACTTTGATGGTATAAATGTTGCAGCAATGGTACAAGAATAGTGACGGGTTTGTTAGTGATATCCATTTGTTTTCACATCTGGATCTTAGTACCTTGCACTGATCTGTGTCTCGGTCGAGATCACAAAAGTTTTTCTCGTTGTTAAGATGGTATATCGGCCTTTTCCAATTGCACATAACCATATCTTCTTCTTGTTTACATTGTGAAAGTTCTTCCGCCGTAATTGTTAAGTAAGAGTCTCTTTTTAGATCCGTAGCGACGTATTCTGAAGACGGGATCAACTCTATCATAGTGTTGTTCGTCTGGTGTGGTATAGGATGTATTTTATACAACTTATATCGGTCTCTACTGATAAGTGGGAATGTTATTTGAAAGAGGAAGTATTCTTCAGTTATTCGTGCTTTAATGCTTATCAGAGAATATAGCTTTCGAATATCATGCGGTTCTATAGGCAATGTTAGATCATCGGATAAATGCCCAGAGATAATGTTAAGTTCCTTTTGGAGCTGTTCTGGGGTAAGCAGATGAATATTAACCTGTCCATGGTGGACATTGGTTAGGATGTCAAGTAAAATGTCTTGAGTTCTTTTTAAGTTATGCAGTAAATTACTGGCTGTTAGGGCTGTCATGGTAAATTCTTGAAGTAAGGATATGTTGTTTATCTCTCGTTGTAATTTGTTTGAGATATTATCCAGCGTAATTAAATGTTTATTAATGATTTTATGTTGTTTTGCCATAATTTCTTCTGTTCTTTTCAACAAATTATACTCTGATTCGACAATCGACGTCTGATTCTTCCATAAACCGGCTAAATGTTTTTCATTTTGTTGTATCATGTTGATGTCTCGTGTGTATTTTTCCGCGAATTGTTCGTCTAATACGCCGAATAGGGAATTTGCAATGTTTCCAACTGCATTGATAAGACCCCGCCGCCGTCTGGAGTGTCCACTTACGTGTTGCGTCATCAGAAGTTCATTGTAGTATTTCAGTTCATTACACTCATGGATCAGCTGTGGGACTATCATGTTACACTGTTCGCTACCTGTTGTTTTGCATGTTTTGTCCAGATATGATGTTACTTTTCCAAACGCCTGCATACCTTCCCAATACGGAGACATGTTATAAAATACAACTAGGACCCAACTGTCTTTTACGAGACTAACTTTGGATATTGGGTCAAAGTAGAAAGATTGGTTATTGTTCAATGTTGTTATGTTATAGCTGCAATTTGCAACGCTGCAGATTGACATAAAAAAGGTTAATGCCATGGCTACATACGATAACGTGCCTGGTGTCGTTTTTCTTGTTCGTGTCCTGTTGTTCCGGGTTCCAGAACCCTGTTTAGCTGAACTGTCTGTTTCAGTTGAACTGTTTTGTTGGTTATTTGTTTCGCTTTCAACTGGTAATAGAGACAGTTTGACTACTGGTCGCTTTATGATGCCATTTTTCGTTTTCAAAGACACCACCCTTACATAGCCATCATTACCGGGATGCAGATCTATCACTCGGCCCATAATCCACCGTCCAGCTGGAATGTTATCCTCATGCACTACCACCATGTTGCCTATTTTTAAGTTTTCCTGAGGTTTAGACCACTTTTCTCTCGCTGTTAATTGGCTCAAATATTCACTCTTCCATTTTTGCCAAATCTGTTTAAAAATGTTAGTTGTCAAATGCCATCTTGTCCTGGCATCCTCCTTCGTCTCAATCACTGTTAAGTCGGATCTTCCTGTTAAAAAATGTGCTGGTGATAAATAATCCAGATCCTCAATGTTTTCTGTAAGCGACCATAACGGTCTCGAGTTCAGACACGCTTCCAGTTGTGTCAGTACAGTGGTGAACTCTTCGAACGTAAGTTTTTGTTCACCAACCACTCTTTTCAGGTGGAACTTCAGACTGCGGACGGCTCTTTCCCACAGCCCGCCAGCGCTCGGCCAAGATGGAGCGTTGAAATGCCATTGTATATTCATTTCAGCGATTTCTGCTTGGCAACTATCCCCGAAAATTTCTAGTAATTGGTTGTACTCCTCTTGCAGCAGCCTATTAGCTCCGATAAAATTGGTTCCTTGGTCACTATACAAGTTATGTGGTGTTCCTCTCCGGGCCGCCATTCTCTTAAGTGCAGCTAAGAATGCTGAACTGGTGAGGTCAGACACCAATTCCAAATGAACTGCTTTTGTGATCATGCATATGAATACAGCCACGTAGCCTTTCAGTGTTCTCACCCCTCTCCCCTTGTTTGCCTTGATGTTCACAAAACCTGTGTAGTCTACCCCAGTATGGTAGAATGGAGGAGCGGGGTTTGTTCTAGCTGCGGGAAGGTCACCCATCAATTGATATTGCTTCCTGGCTTCGTACTTCCGGCAAGTTACACAATTTCTTAACTGTTTTTTGGTAGTACTATATCCACTCGTTATCCAGTATTGTTGTCTGAGAGTAGCTAAGGTCAGTCGAGGACCCCCATGGAATGTTAACTGATGAGCTTCTTCTATGAGTAACTCCGCCAATCGACTTTTGTTAGAGATTATCTTAGGATGTTTCATTTCGTCGCTCAGATTCGCGTTCCTTAAACGTCCTCCCACTCGGAGAAAGCCTTTTTTATCAACGACAGGTTTCAAATTTAATAAGTTGCTGTTTGTTGCCACTTTACCAATTTTGTTTAATTTTTCAATATCTTTCGGAAATGCTGTTCTCTGCGCTTGTATTATAATTGCTGATTTGGCTTTTCGCAGTTCAAGTAATGTTAGGTACTTCGGTAAACGTTTACGTTGCGACTTTGGTGTCAATGCCCTCAGTACCCGCCAAGACACGAGTTATTTTTATAAATGAATTATGTCGTAATAATAAATTATCTATTATACTATTACTGTTAATGTCTTGAACAATGTTTACCAATTTTATATTTTTTATCTCTTCCTCTGTTCGGTAGATAGGCTGTTTTTGTTCTTTTTCTACGTCATAGGACGCTAGCCATGCCGGTCCCTTCCACCATAAATGATGTTTTAATAGTTGGGGCGCTGTTAAACCTCGGCTGGCGCAGTCAGCCGGGTTATCTGCCGATTTTACATATCGCCAGCAGTTTGCCGGCATTATCAGTTTTATAGCGTTGACTCTATTCGACACGAAAGGTTTCCAACGTGCTGAATCGCCTTGTATCCACCCTATAACCACCATAGAATCACACCATCCATAGACTTCTAATTTACAACTTATACTCTGTTTGATTTTGTCGATGAGCTTAGATAATAGATAAGCCCCACAAAGCTCCATTCGTGGTAATGTTACGCTCTTTTTACTTGGTATAAGTTTCGATTTTGCTGCGACGATGACTGTTTCTTGTTGGTGTTTTGTTCGTGCGTATACCACGCATGCATATGCATCGATGGACGCGTCGCAATAGCCGTGCAGTTCGATGACGTCATTCTCGTTGCATAATATCCATCGAGGAATCTTACAATGTTTGATGTTTTCAATTTCCATAATCAACTTTACCCATTCATTATGTATATCATCTGACACTTTATCATCCCACTGAAGATCATGTTTCCATAACTTTTGAAATAATAATTTTAGTTTCGTGGATAGTGGTGTCAGCCAACCAAGCGGGTCATATAATTTTGATATTTCTGATAGTAAGCTCCTTTTAGTTAGTTTTGTGGTGGTTTGGGAAAAGTCACAACGGAATGTAAATTGATCTCCCTTTGGGTTCCAGCATAAACCTAAGTTTTTCAACATGTCATCATTTTTGAAGCTATAAACGAATTCCTCTTCACTTGTTGATATGTTCCCCAATAATTCCTGACTGTTGGATGACCACTTTCGAAGATTGAAGCCTCCTGATTTCAAGAGCTGAATTAGATCATTTATCGACTGTTTACCTTGTTCTATGCTGTAGCAGCCGTGTAACAGGTCATCCATATAAAAACTGTTCTCCAGGACAGCAGCCGCTTTTGGAAACTTGCATCGCTCATCCGCCGCCAACTGTTTTAAGGTCATAATTGCTAAAAACGGTGCGGCCTTTGTCCCGTATGTTACCGTGTTCAATTGATACACTTGAATAGGTTGTGTTGATGACTCACGCCAAACGATTTTTTGTAAATGTTGATCAATGGGGTTGACTAAGATTTGCCGGTACATCTTCTCGATGTCCGCAGTGAAGGCAAAAGGATATTGTCTCCATTGCAGTAATAACGCCTGTAGATCTTTTTGTAGGTTTGGCCCTTTCAGCATGACGTCATTCAAGCTGTATTTGGTGGATGTTTTTGCGGATGCGTTGAATACCACGCGAAGCTTTGTTGTTGACGATTCTTCTCTCTGCACGCCGTGGTGAGGCAAGAAGCATTCGAGTGTTATGTTAATGTTTTTCTGTTCCAGTTTCATGTGGTTCAACGCAGTATATTCATTCATGAAATCTTTGTATTTTTCGGCAAAAGTTGGTTGTTTTTCTAAGCGGCGTTCCAAATTCTTTAGTTGAGCAATAGCCATAGGTTTGGAAGATCCCAATTGCTGTTTTAATTCTTCTTTCAATGGTACTCTTACTTCATAGTGACCCTGACTGTTTCTTCTTGTTGTTTTTGTATAAAAGTCCATACATTCCTGATCTTCTACCGATAGGTTTGAAGGTTCTAAAATCTCCTCAACTTCCCAAAATTTCTGAATTTCTTCGATGTTATTTAGAACCACATTACATTGGTATGTTTTTACGTTACCGCATAGTAACCATCCTAGCTGTGTTTGTTGAGCCATCGGCTGTTGAGCATGTTCTCCTTTTATAATTCCGCCTAGCATAATGTTAGCATAT
The DNA here is from genome assembly GCA_963921375.1 of Tiliacea citrago. Taxonomy (NCBI): domain Eukaryota; kingdom Metazoa; phylum Arthropoda; class Insecta; order Lepidoptera; family Noctuidae; genus Tiliacea; species Tiliacea citrago. The sequence continues at coordinate 324,239 of OY992784.1, forward strand.
ATGTCCGCCCCGAAAAGCAAGTCAACTTGTCGACTTTTGTAGAATTCCGGGTCAGCTAAATTAATGTTTTTTAAGTAAGTCCAATTTGGTTTATCGAATGTTTGGTTTGGCAACCTTTTAATCAGTTCGTTCATGATCAGCACATCCGATTCGAATTCTAAATTGCTGTATGTAGAAGCACATTCTATGTTTATCATCCCCTTACAACTGTTTTCCTTTTGCCCCACTCCAAAGATGACTCCTTTGCATCTTTGTCTCTTGATACCTAACATCTGAGCTGCTTCTTCAGTGATTAAGGATTTTTTGACCTTCACCAGAGCAGTCGCTAGCAATATGTCCGCCTTTTCATTTTGAGAGGCATTCACGGTACCCGTCACGGGTTCATTGCGCTTTGCTTTTTGTTTCTCAATGTTGTTGCCGCTTGACGACAGAGTTGATGCATTCGATAATTTCGCAAATGCGTCATGTAAAATGGTGTTATGTTGATCTTGGCATTTTCGGCATGTTAAGTTGGAGGTGCATTGATTTCCGAAATGGCTAAATAAACAATTTGTGCAAAGTTTTAATTTGGTTGCAGTTTTTAGCCTTTGGTCATCGCTCATTTTTAAATATGTTTTACAATTATAAATGCCGTGTTGGTTATAACAGAGTGGGCACTTTATGTTTGACACGTGCATTGATTTCGCAACTGCTCTATTTCCGTTGCTTTGGTTGTTAGAATTGTTGTAATGATTTCTCTTATTGTTGGATGTTTGATTTGAAAAATTGTTTTGATGAGAAGTCTTCGAGGGCACACTATCTTTACGGCGAACTGTTTCCAGGGATGTAAATTTTGTTTCCAAAAATTCTAAGTACTCGTCGAGAACCGGTAGTTCTTTCGAATTCTTCAGTGACTCTATGTAGTCTGTGTATGTTTCCGTATCTAGCTTTTGACCCAGAATATGTACGATCATTGGGTCCCACGATGTGGTGTCAACTCCTAAGTTTTTGATGGCATTAAAACATTCCTGCGTGGTGTCATGCATTCGCTTAATCTGCTGTAACGATTGCTGCTGTATGTTTGGCAGGCCTAGCAAAATGTTCATATGGGACGAGAATATTAGTTTTTTGTTGTCATACCGATGGGTGAGAATATTCCAGCACACCGAATAGTTATCGGTACTTATCGATAGATGTTGTATAAGTTTCTCAGCTTCTCCACGTACCTTACCCTTTAAATACTGCATCTTTTGGCCGCTTGATAACGAGGGATTGTTATGTACGAGTATTACTTCAGTGAATAGGTCTCTGAACGATACCCATTGGTTGTAGTTCCCGTTGAAGTTCGGTATCTCCAGTTGAGGTGTTGATTTTTCCCTGTGTGCGACTGACCACATTTTTGTGTTAATAGCCCTTTTCAGGTTGTTGAATTTTTGCTCATACTTATCGTACATGTTGGTGTATTGTTCGTTCTCTCCTTCCAGTTCGATCTCGATGTCCCAATGTAGCCTGTCGATAGCTGACCATCTAGCCTGTAGTGACCTCAATACGTCCTCAAATTCCCACTTATCTGAGATAGAGTCCACATCTATATTTGCGGTTGTACGCACAAAAGCTTTAAAATTCGCATACTGTTTTTTCAACAAATCGTCTAGCTTGTTGTTTGGCTCCGTGTTTGACTTCTGAGCTGGTCGGTCGCTCAGCTGCCTTGAGAAACTTGGTCCCGCCTCCTCACCTGTTTTTTCTTCTGGACGCGAACCTGATGCCGATGGTGATCTGTCTCGAGCTGTTGTTTGCTCACCTGTTGATAGGCTTCCTATCTTCATGAACCGCTGCTGATACTGTTGGTTGATCAACGCCTTGGTTGACTCATAAACCAGCCTTGTTTTCTCGTACTCTCGGTCGGTAAAATAAGTAGCAGTTTTACTTACCTCCTCCTCAATGCGCTCATGATTAACTTGGTAATCTTTCCGGTAACTATCCAAAGTATTAAGCTCACGCTTAAAGTAATCTACTGTTTTCCGATCAGCACTATCCTTCTTCAAGTTAATGCTAAGTTTTATAATGCTATCATAGATCATTGATTGCGTTTCAATGAGTTCCGACATTTTTATAGGATGTTAAAATGCAGTCTTTACTGACTAAAAATAAGGAAATTTATTACTTGTATTCTCCGCTGTTAGTAGGTACTCAGCCTTTGCTGCTACTTCACTGTTCTGCTCCAATGTTCGCTCCGACAGCCCACGTCGTACACACACTGTTGTTTGTTACGATAGTTCAGACCTCGCACACCCAATTTCCGAAATTACGCGACGCGTGATCCGGTTCGAAGGACCAAAATATGTCGGGGTACGTAGCAAGGTGTCGGTGTTTTGAGGAGAAACAAATGTTTATGTTGAACACTATTTAATGACTCACTCACAAACTGTTCTTAGAGTTAAAATGTTAATGAAATGTTTGAATACACCTGGCTAACGCGGTAGACAAAAGTGCACTGAATATAATATAAAATAATAAGTAACAAGTTATTAAATAAATTAGGTCAACGCGTCACGCCGATATTGCTAACTAAGGTGTTCGGTGAAAACACCGAACATATATATATTATATTTAAAGTTTTTATATACATATGTATGTATATCCTTATATTTAATTAAATATTGATTTCACAATTTTTGTTATTGCACCTACCACTGGTTGTCTCTGCATCACCCAAAGGTTGACTGGTAGAAAATGCCTATGGCATTAAGTCCGCCTCTGTACGTTTTTTGTGCTTAAAGTATTAAATAAATAAATAAATCTATCACAGCTAAGTAGGCTCTACAAGTTAACTAGTAATAGTCGACCAACTTACATTTGCAGTTGGAAAATTGACCGTGACGTATATCGATGTAAAGGAGAACTTGTTTTTCAACTACAATGTTAAGTTTGTTTTTGGGATAAATTCATACCAACTACGAGACCCCTCATTGTGCGTGGTCCGACCCGCACTTGGATGGTTTTTTTTAAATGTTCACTTGGTAACTCAAAAGGATTCGAGGCATCCCATAAATAGATTCTAATTCATCCTAATAATTAGTTTCACGCAAAATATTTTCAAACTCCATGTTTCGCGCTACTAATCACAACCTCAAGTCACGGACTGCCTACATTCCGATTTGAGCATCTGTTATTAACGCGGGAGTCAGGTGATGTAGGCGGGGGTGATGATGTTCCCTTGACGAGGGAATTTAATGGAAACCACTTTCAGCACTGTTTAAAACTTTATATTTGCTATTTACACACACAATAGTTTAACACGAATTTAAATCACATACGTAAGGTTAGTTAATTGTACACAACACGGAAATACAGTCAAATAAGCATAAAGGATCATTAAAGAGTACACGGAAATACACAACAATAGAAAACTAAAATAATCCTAAGCTATGTTAACTTGACTGCCCTGAGCTATTTATAGAACATTCGCGACTTGTAAAGCTAACAGTTATGAGGAGCTGTTACTTCACCGGAGACTTGTTGAAGACTGAACTTGCTGACATAATAAGAACTTTTAAGCGATTAGAACTTAATTTAATTGAATTTCTCCTGTATATATGGTTTTGGTCATTAGCTCAAGTAGCGTGTGGGCCCTGAAGGGTTTTAAATTTTCTTCCATACAATACTGCAGGTTACCAAAGCGTAGCTGGGTTTGGCCTTGAGTCAGGTCGCCACCTCAGAATCGTGTTGCAACTTGCTCAATCTTACGCAATTGACAATATTATGGCGTAAGATTGATCATACATGTTTTAACCTGAGTTTTTCAAATATACGAGTACTCTACATGTTAGGGTTATAATGTTGTTATCATATAAAGTGATAATAGGTAAATAAAACATAGTTACAACTCATGTTGTTGTATTATTAAAATCATGGTGCTTCGCCTACAGCATCTCTACACAAACCTATTGGGTACTCAAGTGTTAATTTTCGTTTATTAATCAGCCCATCACTCGGCTGATAACGTAAACCCAAGCCGTAACTTGAGTACATCAATTATTATATTTATTAATACGATCATGACCTCAAGACTGTTATCAAGTGCGAGCTCTTGGGCTGAGTAACGTTTATTAATACGGGCCTTAAAGTTGTGATTAGTAGCGCAAAACACGGAGTTTGAAAATATTTTGGGTGAAATTAATTATTATTACGATGAATTAGAATACTATGACGATATTTTTGACAAAAATATCTATGTATGGGATGCCTCGAATCCTTTTGAGTTACCAAGTGAAAATTTAAAAAAAAACTGACCAAGTGCGGGTCGGACCACGCACAATGAAGGGTTCCGTAGTTGGGATGAATTTATCCCAAAAACAAACTTAACATTGTAGTTGAAAAACAAGTTCTCATAGACATCGATATATTATACGTCACGGTCAATTTTCCAACTGCAAATGTAAGTTGGTCGACTATTACTAGTTAACTTGTAGAGCCTACTTAGCTGTGATAGTTTTCCTTTCAGTTTTTTTTAATAAGTTTAAAATAATTTACAGCGCCTTGAGGAGCTGATCCTGGTAACTGAGATACTGTATTCATGTGTTTATTAATTAGTAATGATATTGAGATGCTGATATCGTAATAATTGCGTATCAAATAATTACGCACTTGAGTACGTCATTGGGGAACGTTTATTAATACGGGCCTAAGAAACTGCTACGCAATTGTCTAACAGTGCAAATTGACACTATTCTTAGTTTCAACCTAATGTATCACGTAAAATAATAAGTTAGAGTTAAATTGCTTATTAGTTTATTAGGCTATATTATAAACTCAAACTCAAACTCAAAGCATTTATTTCAATTAAACCATTTACAGGCACTTTTGAATTGTCAACAAGTCGGTCAGTTACAAATATGAAGCTAGTTGCCCATTCCAAATAGTAGGTTCCTATGGAGAAGAACGGGCAAGAAACTCCACAGACACTCTTTTAAAATAAAATATTTGATACAAAGTATTGGTTACATCATTCTTATTGAAAATATACATGTGAGAACGATGCAAAACGTCAGAAGCGTCCGTGATAAAAAAAAACAATTCAAAACTAAAATAATTAAAAATAAGCCGATTAAGCGAATTAATAATAATAAGTCCTTTATATTCTAAACATCTTTGCATTGTGCTATTTAAGTAGTTTACAGAATGTCTCTTAGTTCAGTGTGCCTGTTGGCAAAAGCCTCCTCAAACAACTTCCACTGAGTCCTATCTCTCAAAATCAAAATCATGTTTTTTATTTCACATAAATCTACATGGGCACTTATGAAACATCAGAAGCTAGGTACCCGGTTCCAATTGGTCATTTCCTATGGAGAAGAGTCGGCAAGAAACTCCACGGTTTTCTCTTTTAGAAAAAAGTGGGCTTTTACAATGTTTTCAAGTTACAGTGTTAATAGGTATGGGAGGACAGTGTAGGCCCGTCAACAAGTACCAAGTACTTAACAAAATAGAAGATGGTTTACAAAACTACAGTCTATTAAGCTTACAACGTTCTCACATTCACAAATTAAAAAAGAATCTATATCAAATATTACTAAAATAACCCCGGCTCGCCCCCTATTACATGGGACTTAAACATAACTGGCGAAATGTGGGTGTACTATAGGTACACCTCTGCCTAACCCTTCGGGGATTACAGGCGTGATGTTATGTTGTGTGTGTAAAATAATAAAAATAAAAACCTACATATATTTAAACCAAATGACAACATTGCCATTACAACTGTAACAAATCTGAATTAATATTCTGTCCACAAGTCACTAATAAATATTTTAAATTAAAATTGTAGGTTATGTCAAAGTATGTAAAAAAAAAGAAATAAACATCGTAATTTAGGAGCAGTTAATAGACATTTACATAGTTATGCTGTTAATGGGTATCACAATTTCATGTTTACTACTTGTATTTATATTATTGAAATCGCTTCTTATTTTGAAAAGTCCTAAGTCTCGCAACTCTTCTCCAATTTGGACCAGCTGTGAGCTTGAATTCGTCTTCCCATCTTTTATAATATTGTCTTCCCCTGTTCCTTTTGCCATCTCTGGGGTACCATTCTGTCACGATTTTACTCCACTTATCTTGAATGCCTCTTAACATTGTGGCCTGACCATTTCCACTTTTGTTGGTCTATTTTGGTAAGAACATAACAATAACTTTTGTCTTTTCTCTAATCAGGGTATTTCGTATCCTGTCTTGTTTTTTTAATACCAATCATACTTCTTTCCATTGATCTTTGGCAATCTGCCAGCATTTCTCTGTAGTGTTTTGTAAGAGACCAAGTTTCGCTACCATATGTTATGCAAGGTAGTATACATCTGTTGAAGACCTTCCGTTTCAATCCAATAAATCCAATACCCAGATCAGTTGATTTCATGACCTCCGTCAATGACCAGTATTTTTTCCAACCATTTGTTATTCGTTTTCCAATTTCCTTTGTAGTTTCGTATTTGTGTGAGATAAGCTGTCCCATATAAACATACTCTTCGACATATTCGAGTACTTTTTAATTTCCCAAGCAAGAGATTTTAGTTTCCAAAGCAACTGAATTTGTCATCAGCTTTGTTTTGTCTGAGTTCATTAGTAGCCCTACCCTTTCACTTTATTCGCTTAGTTCTTGAATAATTTTCTTGATGTGTTCTGGGTTTTCCTCGAACAGGACTAAGTCATCTTCGAATCTGAGATAATTTAGATTTCTCCAGTCGATGTTAATTGCAAATTGGTCCCAGTCTAGTTTTCGGAATATGTTTTGCAGAACCGCAGAGAACAACTTAGGGGACAATAGATCTCCCTGCCTAACATCTCTTCTTATTTTGAAAGGTTCGCCTAGTACTTCTAGTTGTATTTTTGTCTTACTGTTTGAGTATAATGGTTTTAATAACATCAACGTATGTTGTGGGTATTCCCTGCTTGTCTAGGCTTTCCCGTAAAGCGTCATGGCGTCGTTTTAATTAACTATAAATAAATAAATGGCTTATGCTGTCGAAGGCTTTTTACTCGATCTGTTTTACTGTGTGTATATGATCTACAGTAGAGAAGTTCTTTCTGAATCCTGCCTGCTCCATAGGTTGATTTTCGTCCAGTGAGGTGCTTACTCGGTCAAGGATAATTTTGGAGAAAACTATATAGATGATAGACATCAAGCTTATTGGTCTGTAATTCCCTATATCTTCTTTTGGGCTTTTCTTGTGAAGGAGTATTATGTGAGATGTTTCCCATTGTTCTGGAATGTATCCGGATATTAAAAAATTGTTAAAAAAAAAATTGATTATGGGGGCAATTTCTTTCAAAGTTCCTTTCATTACGTCATTTGAGATTTTGTCAGGGCTGGTGTTTATTAGGCTAGATTGTAATAAATTATTAAGAACTTTAGTTAAAGGAAAAAATAATAGACAATAAAAAAAATGTGTTGTCGATTGGGGGCAACGCCTTGTGTGAATATGGCCTGCCTGTTGCCCAAACGTTACCCGATCAACCACGCGTCAACGCGAATATGTTGCTGAGACTAGCTACAGTACTGCAGCATTAACCATCATAATTACTACTACTAACTATTACTGTGTGATAATAGTGACAACAAGATGTAATAATTGCTGTCAACTGGAGTCATTACGATCGAATTCCTAAAATCAGTGTTATTGTGGGAACAAAATATCTTGTGTTTACATTGGCTGCAAACATTAAATTAGTTATGAAGTGTTAAAATCGATGGATGAGGACTGTGCGTGCTAACACGATTTCCGATATAATTCTTTAACTTTGCGACGGTTTTTTCGGTTACAGTGACCTTATTATTGAATTTGTGCCAAACGGTTTGATTTGAAATTGCCTTATCATTCTATATGCTTTAAAGTTTTAATCAACGCCATCTATCCAACCTATTATGTACCAGCTTAGGATTTGGTTTCCTAGCATCTGTGTAACTTGCACTTTTGGCTGACATTGATTGATCTTCATCGAACCTCATCGTCATATGATAGGTGGCGCTACTAGTATCTTCTTGTTGCAACCAAGCTGTATATCACTGATCGAACTGATTGATCTTCATCGAACCTCATCAGGAGCTGGATTTGCAGGTCTGTAACAGCGTCCCTTTGGAGATGGAGACCACGGAGTCGGAAGAAATACCTCCTTCCTCCACGCCCGTCAGACCAGCAGTTAGACTTGCGCCAACCGACCTGAGTATACAGACCCAAAGAAGATAGGCGATGGCAGCTGGTTCGGTGGATGACTATGACTCGGATGTGTCGGTCAATTCTTGTGACTCCACTAGGAGTGTTGATGGGAGAAGGATCGTCCTGAGCGAGATGCCGCGCCAGGCCGGAGTAATTCTTCAGAGGGTGAAACAAGAATTGGAGAATACGGGAAATTTAAAGAGGGAAATCAGGGAGAATGTTGTCTCGGCCCTTCATCTAATGTATAAGATGATTCTCAAACTGTTGGACTCCCGAAACCTCCACATGGTGGAAGCACATAGATATAAGGAAGGGAACGACATGTCCAAAAGTATGCTCGAGCACTAGAGGCGGCTTTAAGGGAGTACAGAAATCTCGAGGCCCACGTAGAAAAGCTGGCTAGCGACATCGAAGCCCTGCACCAGATTCTTTTGTTCGATGCATCTGAGCCCATCAAACAATTAAAGCACAACACGGAATTGGCACTCAAAGAGTCACCCCAAATAATGAGTTCCGTTCTCGCAAAGATTGCGGAAATGTCCGCTGAACTAGAGCCACTGAGAGCGGCTCTCCACTCGGCGCAGCCTCCAGATGAACTTGGGAACGTGAAACCCACCCTGAAACAAGCCCCCGACATGAGCGAGATCTATGCGGAACTAATGCTTATACGGCAGGCGATGGGATCACTGAGTCGGCAGCGAACAGGGGCTCCTGACATCAATATCAATATCTCAGTGGGTGAAATCAGGGTGGCTGTGCAAGAGGCTATTCTGACCACCCCTATCCCATCCTCATCCAACACGGAGGACACACCCAATAATTTAAGAGCCCGACTGTTTACAGGTCACGGGGGAATCCGCGAATACCTCCATAGATTTAAGTTGTTGGGGACTCCAGCCTGTGTTTGCGATGATGCTTCCCTTGAACCAATAAAACACATCCTAATTGACTGCCCTAGGTACACACGGGAAAGGTACGATTGCGAGCAGAGGCTGGGACGCCCGTTAGATGTGATTGTGGACTTGATTGGTGACGACACCCACGGGAAGAAATGCGATGGTGCTATTCTTTACGTCCGGTACCACACGGGACTAGAACCCAGAACAAAGGGATATAATTTCAAACACTCGTACTTGATAATGAAGGGCAGCTATTTTTCTTGAACGCCCCCGGCGGGACTGAAAAAACCTTCCTGACAACAGCAATTCTCGCTGAGATCAGGCGACAAGATAAGATTGCTCTGGGAGTAGCTTCATCAGTGATTGCAGCCAGTTTACTCCCTGGCGGAAAACGTTAATTGTGATAAGCCAAAAGTTTTACAAGACGGAAGTCTAATCGTTTGGGATGAATGCACGATGGCAAACAGAAAAGCCGTCGAAGCAGTGGATAGAACACTCCGGGACATTCGGCGCGATAAAAGTCCATTAGGGAACGGTCACACTACTCTTTTCTGCTAACTATACCGGTTACTGTAAGTCGAGGGACTAGAGCCAATAAAATCAAAGCTTCACTGAAGCGTTCTTACCTCTGGCTCTGTCAAATAAAAAAGCTACAATAAACATGAGAGTACAGCTGGGTGGTAATTCTCATGCCCAAGAATTTTCCGGTGTATCCTCGGAAAACGAACTCATAATTTTAGTATTCGGAGATCTGTCAAATATAGGACATCAGCATGTCGATTCTGTAACCATCTCACCGTGAAAACTTATCTGAAGTGAGCATGGAGTGAGCTGTCAGTGTCATCCCACCTAATGCTAGGGATGGACCAAGTATTACATTTACAATCGTAATCGAGGTTTTAATAATATTAAAAGCTAATTCTGTTGATCATTTTATATTATTTCAAAGCTAGTATTTAAGTGTCTAAACATAGTAATGTTTAAGGGCTAGTCTAGGAACAAAACAAAATTGAGTTTCTGACTGAATTTCTGTTTCCTATTTTATTTAAAAACCTCCTAGTTAGTAATGTTTACACATAAATACTAGCTTTGAAAAAATATTATTAAAATCTCGATTATGATTGTAACCTAATGCTTGGTCAATCCCTAGCATCAGTGAGATGACTGCACTGACAGCTCACTCCACGCAAGATTTCACGGTGAGATTTTTACGACGCCACTAATTATCCAGTTGAGTTTTTGAGTTTACTCACTGTAAGTGGTCTTCCTGCTCACAAAATTATTCAGCGGTGTTCCAATAATGCTTCTGAGGAACCTTTCTCCCCGAAAATTGTGCAATGGAGCCCGACTAAAAGTAACTGCTCTACAACGAAATATAATTGAAGCTGAGATTCTTGCTGGATGTGGCTCAGGTGAAACTGTTTATATACTGCAATTACTGCGTATCCCCAATAACTTCCCGTTCGAATTCAAGCGCATACAGTTTCCGGTAGCCGTTTGCTTCGCGATGACGATAAAAACGTCCCAGGGTCAGTCCTTAAGGCTGCTGGTGTTGACTTAAGGTCTGTTTTTTTGCCCACGGCCAACTGTATGTATAGCTGTTGTTCGCGGGTTTGGCTCCCAGACTGGAGCGGGCCGGGGCTGCCTTGAAGCGGCTCCTACCCAATCTAGGGGGTCCAAACGCCTCCTGCCGGAGGCTCTACATGGGGGTCGTGCAGTCGATGGCTCTTTACGGGGCACCTGCACCGATGTGGGCGCGTTCTCTAAGGCTGCGATCAGCCCGCCGATTGAACGCGTCCCAAAGGTTCATGGCCATCAGGCTGGTCTGAGGATACCACACGGTCTCCCGTAAGGCGGCGGGCCTCCTTGCCGGACTGCCGCCATGGGATCTGGAGGCAAAAGTCTTTGCGCACATATGAGAGTGACGCGAGGAGGCGAAACGCCGGGGCGCAACTACCAAATATTGTAAAACATTTTAAAGGAGTAACGGTGGAGTTTCTTGCCCACTCTTCTCCATACGAAACTACCTTTTGGAAGGGGCAACTAGAATCACTTCTATTTTTCTGTATATTTTGACGTTCTAAAGTGACTTTTATGTGCCTATTTGAAATAAATGATTTGACTTTGTTTTGGCATGCACAATATTGATTTTATCGACAGCATATATAACACAAGTTTGTTATATCTCAATGGTAAGTTCAGCGGTAAGCGAGGCACCCGGCGTTGAAGAGGCAGCTTCGAGGCGGTGGCCGGGGTCAGAGTGGCGAGTCGCGATGTCTTGCGTAAGAGCGCGGGGTGAGGGCGCGGGGGGCGGCGGGGCCGGGGCGCGCTCTCGCCGCCGGACTCGCGCGCCATCGACTGCCGCGCGCACGCGCACAGCGCACCTCGCACTGAGCTCGTTCAGCTCGCGCCCGCGCGTTCGGTGATGCTTTGCCACGCGCGCCTGCCGCGCTCAGACCGGCTCTGACCGCTCCACACGGACTGCACCTGCCACTGCACTATGGCCACCACTAAGAACGAGTACCACTTCGGTGAGTCCTCGCCACTCCTCATTAGTTTTAGTGTAGTTGGTGACGAGTCTAGCGGCTGTCGCCTCCTGTTATTGTAACTTCGCCACTCGAAAGGTAACAATTGCAAAAATTTATTAGCAACTCGTGATATTAAACTCGCTGAAACCATTTTCTATAAGTATTCATATTATTTAACGTACATACAAGACTAACATGCATAAACTCACGCCTCTTTCCCAAGGAGGTAGAACACGACAGTCCGCCCCGCTACGACTCCTGCTCACTTATAACTACTTAGGTATACTTGATTAACGTTTACGTCCACGTCAATAGGTATCCCGAAAGTTGATCCATTCAAGAAACATAATAATTATACCTAAGCATGATTGTTTCTAAGGTACTTAAATGAAAGAGCATCGGTAGGAAGCGAACCGTGAAACTGTTGTTTGTAGGGAACTGGTGAACGCAGTCACAACAGTCGGTCTGAAGCAGAGCTATACTGAGTCGCCAGGCGATGGGTGAGCAGGCGGGCGAGCCGGCGCGGGCTGCGGGAAATTGGTTAACCACAAAATAATTTATTCAGACTACGTACATTGTTACGATTATTATCTGCATTCTTATTTTTCAGTTCAAAGACGATTAAAATTCTCCAAGTGTATGTTGTGTTGGGGCTGTTAAATATAATATAAAAGACTGTACCTACCTTTATAAAAGAGAAAAAAACCGGCAAAGAGCGAGTCGGACTCGCCCACCGGGGGTTCCGAGCTTTTATAGGAAAAATGTTTTTCCATTTAAAATATTTTTACCGCCGCATAATACTAAAGTTAACTATTGCCAAAAGTTTTTGCTGATTACTAAAACGACTGTGCTAGTTAAAGACTTCGTTTAATATTTTTGTAGATACGTAATATTTACATTAACCTCCATCAACTAGATTTATTTCAGGCTTTTCGCTTTCCAAACTTTGAAGTTAAGGGGGCGGGGGGTCATTTTTAGGGTTCCATACCAAAATGGTAAAAGGAACCCTTATGGTGAGACTAAGTCTGTCTGTATGTTTGTTGTACTTAAACATTACTTTACATTACATACCAATAAAAACACTTGAATTCGTAGTTTTCATTTAAAAGCCGACTTTGGGTCTCGCAGCACTTTAATTCGTTTTTGAAACATCAGATTTATCAGTTGATCGTTTATAATAAAGAAGCTTTTACCCGCGGCTTCGCTCCTGTATGGAGGAGTTTTCCAGGATAGAAAGCAGCCCACTTACACATGATGTCACTCTCCGAACCGAAAACAAGGTGAAGAAAACGCGGGTGAAGTCCACAGTGACCTAGATAGCGTCAAGTTGTCAATTTTGTTGCATGTTTGTCAAAAAAAATTAAACGGGCCGATTTTTATGGCAACATATTTTTGGTAACATAATGCACAATTAAAATAAAAACACTGAGTTTTAACTGAAATGGCGTCTGAAATATTTTACTTAAAAAGAATGATCCACAAAAATTTATTTTTTTCGCAAGTTTAGCTGCTTAATATGAAGCTCAGCAAGTAGTTTTGTGTTTTGATTTGTGAAACTTCAAATCTAAACTGCATTACTGAGGAAGGTATAACCGAACTGTAGTGATCCCTGGCTAATCGGCGCAAGCTTTTCACCAATTACTGCCGCGGTATGCTCGACTCCCTCGCTCAGATCGAGCACGGTTGTTACAGTTCCAATCAAACCCTCACCTATATAGAGGTCTCCTTACTTAATCTTCCACATTTGCACGATGACACGGCGCGGTGCCACCGATTGATAATTATGACGATTGTCGATGTTTTAGACTGTAGACTTAGTATGTAGCATTTTACTCTTTGGTAAATCTTCTTGACAGCTGAGTTGATTGACTTGACAGGACAAGGATTAGGGATGACCATACAATGGATCCGTATCGATATATTTTAAACAAAATCGATACTTCAGTACCCAGCGTGTAAATTGAAATATTACAATGCATCTCACTTATGTGTAGTAATTGTATAGAAAAAGATCATTAATTATTTAAGATGCATGGATTATGATAGGATATGAAAATTGTTTGTGTTTTGAATTCTTTTCGCACCTAAAGTACTACCTAATAAAAAAACCGGCCAACTGCGAGTCAGACTCGCGCACGAAGAGTTCCGTAGCATCATCTATAAAAACGGCAAAAAAAATCACGTTTGTTGTATGGGAGCCCCCCTTAAAATAAGGAATATGTTATATCTAAATATTCTGTGAATATTTCAAGCGTCTACCTGTTGCCGTTATCAATATCGAGCAGAAACGAGCAAAAAAAATCACGTTTGTTGTATGGGAGCCCCCTTAATATTTATTTTATTCCGTTTTTAGTATTTGTTGTTATAGCGGCAACAGAAATACATCATCTGTGAAAATTTCAACTGTCTAACTATCACGGTTCATGAGATACAGCCTGGTGACAGACAGACGGCGGAGCCTTAGTAATAGGGTTCCCGTTTTACTCTTTAGGTACGGAACCCTTGGGCACGCCACAATTGTGGCGATAAGTCCCCTCTTTGAGGAGTGGCTGGAGAGGCGCCACGGCATCCTCACCTTCCGCCTGACGCAGGTCCTCACCGGACATGGATGTTTCGGGAGGTTCCTGTTTAGGATTAAGCGGGAGGAAACGCCCGGGTGTCACCACTGTGTGGATCGCCCGGAGGACACGGTGGAGCATACGGTGGAGGTCTGCCCAGCTTGGGCGGAGCACCACCGTGTCCTCACGGAGGCGATCGGCGGCGGCGATCTCTCGCGTCCGGCCATGGTTCGGAGCGAGAGTGCATGGGAGGCCGTCACCTCCTTCTGCGAAGCAGTTATGCTAGCGAAGGAGGAGGCGGAACGCGTAAGGGTGAGACAAGGTTCGCGCCCTCGCGCCCTTAGTCGCCGCAGGAGACGCCCCGGGCGTCGGGAGTCGCAAGCCGATTTCCGGCCACCGTAGGCGCGGGCCTGCGGACGGTGAGCGATGGGTAGCTCGCCGTCCGATAAGGACCAGGCCCGGGTCGACGGCGCGTTGTGTTCCACGCGCGCCTCAAAGAGATGTCAGCACAAACTGACGGGGTCCGTTAGGACCAATGCCTGCCGGGGTTGCGAGTTTGTCCGAAAGGGATATCGTGGCCCTGGCACACAGGCAACGGAAGGAACACGGGTGGTTTTTAGTCAGTAAAAGTCTGACACGCCCTCCCGCTCCGCCCAGAGCGGGAGAAGTTATTTGATGATTTCCCAGCCAAAAAAAAAAAAAAAAAAGGTACGGAACCCTAAACACGTCGCACGAGTCACTACAGAAGCGTTATACCCTAGAGCGGGACTTTTTGAAAAGGGAAGTACGTACGGATGCGTATGAGATCCGCAAGCAGACGCTCTATTCTGTAAAAATCTCACAGATTTGCAGTTAACAAGGTATTGATATTTGAAATCTGTTTTAATTCATGTAGCGCATATACTAATTTATTAATTCTTTTGCATAGTGTCTCAATCTAGGGTTTCCATTTTAATTTGTCATCCACAGTAAGACCAAGAAATGTTGTTGTTTGCACTTCAGATACAGGTTCACCGTTATAGTTAATTCAAATTCAAATATTTTTATTTGTAGAACATAGGTAAAAACAAAATATAGATGTCAGTATTAATAAAATGAGCGCCATGTCTTGGCGAATTTACAATTATTCTAATTATAATTTCTTATGACTAATTGGTTAAAAATAATAAAAACAATCAAATTAATAATTAAACACAATTAAGTATAACAATTAAAAAACAAAAGTATTAAATAAAAACTGTTCAATTCATTCATTAAAATAACAATAACTTTGATCAGATAACAAAACATTAAAATTAAATTAGATTATATAAAACAATTAAATTATTCACAAAAAACTAAAAAATAAAACATTTAATGAAAAATAAATAAAATGTCACTAGATCACAATTTGTCTTCTAGGTACTCATTGACTGTGTAGTAAGCTTTTTCGCCTAGTAAATTAAGAAGAGCCTTTTTGAAATAGTGTATGCTGTCAAGATCGTTGCAACCGAAGCAAAGGGCGTTGACCACCTTATTTTCATTTCTTGACTCTCCCTCTTCCCCTAGTTATCTAGCCTCCCACTTTTAGTACCTACATTAGCGCCAACCACAATAAGAATCTACGTTCGTCACACAATCGTCTTCTTCAATGTCCCACTCACCGCACTGACTTCATTCACTCTTCCTTTTTCGTTCAGTCTATCTCTTTGTGGAATGCGCTCCCCCAGGAAATCAGGATGGCAACCAACCGATTAACCTTTAATGTTAAAGTTCGCGAGCACATTCGTAAGAAGCTGGCACTATCATCACAACGGTAAAGTTTTCCCATTGTTTGTTTGGTGTATATATGTATTTATTTGGTCTTATATTTATGTATAATTAGGTATATATATATATATTATATTTAAAGTTTTTATATACATATGTATGTATATCCTTATATTTAATTAAATATTGTTTTCACAATTTTTGTTATTGCACCTACCACTGGTTGTCTCTGCATCACCCAAAGGTTGACTGGTAGAAAATGCCTATGGCATTAAGTCCGCCTCTGTACGTTTTTTTGTGCTTAAAGTATTAAATAAATAAATAAATAAGATCTTTTGTGTGTGACAATGTGTGAAATTGGGTAACTTATTTTATAACTTAGGTCCCATCCCCAAAAAGCTTTTTGAGTAGAGCGCAGTCTTGTGTGGAATAACACTTATCTCTCTATTTCGTCGTTTCGATTGAAATTATTCAAATAAATGCAAGTTTAATTTTGCGAATATTGCTGTCTCGTAGATGTACATACAGGGCAAAGTGAGAAGATTCTATTGACTAAACAATGGCCTAAAACTATCAGTCTTATTCAGCTTAAACACAGCACACACACACATCTTTTGAGCTTTGAACGCAGTATTTCTATCAGTGGAATTTCCCCAATATATTATTCCAAAACGTAGGGTTGATGAGACATACGCTTTGTATGCTATCAAAACTACAGACTCATTTGATATTTTCGCAAGATTGTAAAGCGCATACGAATACTGGCTTAGTTTTTTGCACACAGTTTCTACATGAAATTTCCAATTAAGATGACTATCCAAGTAAAGCCCTAGAAATCTGGCACTGGTAGTTTCCGGTATTTTTTGGTCTCCATATTTTATATTTAAATTTAGTTTTTTTTTTTCTTTGTTCAAAAGTCGTAAACTGTGTTTTTTCTAAATTGATTTTAAGTTTATTCTTACGTAGCCAGTTTATAATGCAATGGATGGCATTATTTATTTAATTTTCATAAGATTCTAACTTTTTACACGGTATAATGATTGTACTATCATCGGCAAACAGGACGGTTTGATAGTCAGTACACATCGGCAAATCATTTATAAAAATGAGAAACAGCAAGGGTCCAAAGACACTCCCTTGGGGTACACCGCAAGTTGTATACCTAATGGATGACTTGTGAGCAACTTCTCGCTTAGAGTTGGGACAAATTCTAGTTAAAACCATGATTTGTTTTCTTCCACATAAATACGTTTTGATTAGGCTCAATATATTTCCTCGGACACCATAACGTTATAATTTTCCCAGTAATATTGTATGATCCACGTGATCGAATGCCTTAGACATGTCCATGAGTACTGCGGCAATAGGATTTTTTTTCAACATTATCAATGATTTTTGTAACTAACTCATAGACTGCGGTGTTAATATTCCTATTTTTGCGAAAACCATATTGTTCTTTAGCGAGTATTTCATTTGTTTCAAAGAACGAGTTAAGGGAGTTATAAATCACTCTCTCAAAGATTTTTGATAATACCGGTATTAAAGCTATTGGACGGTAATTTGAAATGGTTGTTTTGTTACCTTTCTTATGAAGTGGCTTAATTATAGTAGTTTTTAATAAGTTTGGAAAGTGACCATGTTCTATGCATAGGTTAATTATGAAAGTTAGTACGGGTGCAATTATACGCGACACTAATTTTAAATTTTTTGTAGAAATTTCATGAAATCCCGTACTATTGGTATTTTTTAGCAAATTTATGATTTTGAAAATGTCCATAGCATCTGTCGGTGCCATAAAAAGGGTTTTTGGGTAGTGCTTTAAAAGAGATATAGAATTACCGTTTGTACAATTTTTTTCAAGGATGTAGCAAATCTATAAAATAATCATTGAATGTCGTAGCTATGCTTTTAGGATCGTTAATTTGCTTATCACCAACAAAAACTTGCTGTACAGATTCCGGAGGAAAGTTATATTTACACCTATTTATTAATTTCCACGTAGCTTTGGTTTTATTTTCTGCGCTATTTATAATATGACTGTTTTCAGAATTTTGTGTCAAATGTATTACTCTTTTTAATCGTCTCGAATATTGTTTAT
Organism: Tiliacea citrago; assembly: GCA_963921375.1. NCBI lineage: Eukaryota > Metazoa > Arthropoda > Insecta > Lepidoptera > Noctuidae > Tiliacea > Tiliacea citrago. The sequence continues at coordinate 342,257 of OY992784.1, forward strand.
GTAATTGTTTGTTTTCAATATTTGTTGATCGCCTGTACAACCATAACATCTCTCTTTTCCGTTTACCAGTTTTTGATGCCTTTAGATATCCATAGTGGAGTTTTTCGAGTGGAAATCTTTTTCCTCACGGTAGGGAAGCACAGTCGTAAAAAAGTTTAAATAAGTCATAAAACGAATTAAAAGCTATTTCCGGTTTTGTGCTATTGAACACTTCAGTAAAACTTAAATTACTAATGGCTTCAATGAACTTAGATATATTCTCAGAGCTATAAGCTCGACTTAGTCCGTACCAGCGATCAATTGCACACGATTTTTTAACAGGGCATTTAAAAAGTTGGGCAGTGTGGTCTGATATGGCTCTAACTCTAAAACTTCGCTAGTACCACCTCTAACATTATGCATAACGTTGTCGATACAGGTTCCACTAGATACTCGCGTGGGTTTTTTTATACTTGGCTTAAGATTGTAGTTCAGTAGTAAATGTTGAAATTCAGTGGATATTCTTGTTTTTTTCAGAATATCGATGTTAAAGTCACATCAAAGTAAAACCCTTTTTCCCAAGTTTCTTCCGCAACCGTTTAAAATATGCTCAATTTTTTCAAAGAATTTTTTAATCCGAGGTATAATTGCATTCACACGCTGTTTAAAGTGGATTGTTTTAGTTTTTCCTATATTTGCCTTCAGATTATTAATGTCTAGCCATTTAATGATTGCATTTAGGGTACTCCTTATATGATGCTCATTGGATGTTCTGTCGTTACACTTAATTGCAACGGTGCTGTCGTCAGGAAAGAGTATCATTGGGTTTGAAATAGCATTTGGAAGGTCATTAACATATAATATAAGAGCAACGGCCCCACGACACTTCCTTGCGGGACACCATATTGTATTTTACGTCCCTTTGATAGGTGTGTATCCTCCATCATAGTTCTAATATTAAGTCGGTTAATTTGTGTATACTGAGTGCGATTTTTGAGGTAAGTTTCAATTAGTTTTAAAATGTTGCCTCCTATGCCATATGTCTCAAGCTTATGTAACAAGATGTCATGGTTCACGTAATCAAAAGCCTGTGTCATATCCATAAAGATGGCACAGGTCGGTATTCGCCTGTCGACATTGGACGTTATAATTTCCAGAAATTCATATATAGCAAGATTGATACTTTTGTTCTGTCTAAATCCTTTTTGTTCTTTAGCTAAAATGTTATGGGTTTCAAAATATTTTACAAATTCATTATAGATATATATTTTTTTTAATTGAGGAGATTGATATTAGAGCAATAGGTCTATAATTATTCATGTTTTCTTTACTCTCATTTTTATGTATACACCGGTTTCAATAGACAGGTTTAGAATGTAACTAAGAGGTTGCGAGATAGATTCTTACTGTTACTAGCTTAATGACTTTAGTGCAGACACCATCATAACCTACACTATTGGTGTTTTTCAAACCTCTTATGATTTTCTTTATATCGTCTGGTAGACATGGTTTCATAAACATTGAGTACAGTCTAGATGCTAGGTATTGCTTATGCTGATCTTTATGCATAGTATTAATGGGTGTTATCTTATCTACAAAATAATCATTAAATGCATTCGATATGTCACGCGGATTTTGTCACGGTACCATTACTCAATTTACTACATGTAATTTAATACCACTCATTAATACATACAATGATGAATTGATTGATTAGAATTGTCAAAGATGGCGGCATTTCTGGCGGGTATGATGTCGTTACTCGTTACAGATCTTTTAATTATTCATTATGGAACACAGAATGTCCCAGATATTCGCAATCAGTATAATAAAATATGCTTATAATTATTATGTACGTCAGATGTTTGTTGGTTCTAGGGCGATTTAAGACGATGTCCTTTCAACTTAATCGGTCCAGTAGATTCAGAGCAAATCGGCTGTGACAAACGGACAGACGAACAGACAGATACGATTAATCCTATAAAGATTCCGTTTTTTTCTTTTGTGGCACGGAACCCTAAAAATTAAATAATTCGTTTTTTATCATTTCTCATTAAAATTTCATTTAAACATAGATTGTATATTCACTCCAAAAGTTTAGGTTAGTTTATAAAAAATCATGTTTCTATCTTTTTTAGGGTTCCGTAGTCAACAAGGAACCCTTATAGTTTCACCATGTCCGTCCGTTTGTCTGTCTGTCTGTCCGTTCGTCCGTCTGTCCCCAGCTTAGCTCAGCTCTTAGTACTAGAAAGCTGTAATTTGGCATGGATATAGATATTAATCACGCCGACAAAGTCGTAAACAAAACCTTGAAAAAAAAATTTTTTTTGAGTACCTCCCTTGCACATAAAGTTGAGATCCTCGTCTATCCCATAGTATGGGGTATATTTGGATAGGCCGTTTAAAAATAGTGTGGGTCTGTGAAAACCATTTTTCAATTCAGGGATCCGTTTGCGTAAAATTAAGCTTTAAAGTGCTCTTTTTTGTTAGGGTCAAGTGTCCCCCACCCCCTGCCAGCTAAATGGTTGGTTTTGGATATGTGAAAAAAATCATGACAGTAGTATATAATTAACGAATTTAAAAGGAAAACTATCACAGCTAAGTGGGCTTTACAAGTTAACGAGTAATAGTCGACCAACTTTTTCGATTACAAACTTAAATTTGCAGTTGGAAAATTGACCGTGGCGTATATCGATGTATGGGAGAGCATGTTTTTCAACTACAATGTTAAGTTTGTTTTTGGGATAAATACGAAACCCTTCAATGTGCGTGGTCCGACATGCACTTGGCCAGTTTTTTTTATTTAAGTTCACTTTTTACGCAGTCGGGTTTTTAATTTTTTTAATTAACAACTTTTTTTACCGTCTTTTAATATAATCCTATAGTTGTCAAAAAATAATATGCCCGTTTTGATATCATCAAAACAGGCATATTATTTTTTGACAACTTACACACATTATTTTACTCACGGTAAATCGAGTACCGAGTCGTATGAGATTGTTTATAGTTTATAAAAATCTTGTTTCTATCTTTTTTAGGGTTCCGTACCCAAAGGGTAAAAGGGGACCCTATTACTAAGGCCCCGCCGTCTGTCTGTCTGTCTGTGCATCTGTCACCAGGCTGTATCTCATGAACCGTGATAGTTAGACAGATGATGTATTTCTATTGCCGCTATAACAACAAAAACTAAAAAACAGAATAAAATAAATATTTAAGGGGGCTCCCATACAACAAACGTGATTTTTTAGCTCGTTTTTGCTCGATATTGATAACGGCAACAGGTAGACGCTTGAAATATTCACAGAATATTTAGTTATATACTTATTCACTTTAAAAATAAATAATTAAATTAAAATAAAACAAATATTTAAGGGGGGCTCCCATATAACAAACGTGATTTTTTTGGCGTTTTTATAGATTGCACGGCACTTGGCCGGTTTTTTTTATATAAGTTCACTTTTTACGCAGTCGGGTTTTTGATTTTTTAATTAACTATTTTTATTTTACACTTTTTAGTTAGGATTATAATATGGTAAATTAGGTTATGTACTCACTAATAATCAGGTGAAAACGGCCTCTTACTCACTCACTCCAAAACTTCGGGATAGTTTTTTATAATTTCTTATTTAAATTATATTTAAACATATAACTTATGTATATTTTTATAATCACCTTTTAAAACCCTTCATTTTGATACCCCACTCAATAGGCTTGGAAGATATATTTTTTTCGAAAACACACCTTTTGGCGCCAAAAATCCGCCATTTTGATTTTTTAATTTTGATATACCCTATGACACTCGCGCAATAAAGACGAATCTATGATAAGATAAGATAAGTCTTTATTTGCCTTAAACATGGTATAAAGTTGTTACAGTTAGGTATTATAAAGTCCACATGTTTAGCTATACAGAATATGTATCAATTGCATGCAAAATAATTATTATTAAATGTCACAGTCGCAGATGTTTATGGTCAATATAACAATATAATAGTTTTATCTGAGCATTATCCACAATTGCAAAAGTCCAGATATTTATAGTTTATCAATTGTTAAAAAAAAATCCATGTCCAAAAATGTCATAAAACATATTATGTTCTTTCAGCCATTTTAATAACCTGTTTTTAAATGAGTTAATATTATATAACATTTTTATTTCTTTTGGAATTTTGTTGTAAATGCGTATACACATGACTAGGAAACTTTTCGCATACTTGGCTGATTTTGGAGTATCCTGCAATACAAGTCTGTATGGATCTCTATTTCGAGAGTTCATTTGATAGGCGTTTTTGAACAATCCCTTATAAACATAATTACAGATTTCCTAAATGTAGAGTGACGGAAGTGGTAATATACCTAGCTTTTTAAAGAACCGTTTACATGACTCGTCAGGACGAATACCACAAATGGCTCTGATGCATTTCTATTGCGCAATATATGCTCTGTGTCTATCCGTGCTGTTGCCCCAAAAAATAAGCCCGTATCGTAAGATGGATTCTATATGGGCGTGATATGTTGTAATTGCTGTTTTTTTGTTGGTTATATTCTTTATTAGTCTGAGAGCATAAACAAACTTATTAATCCTACCGCACAAATTATCCAGATGCACTTTCCAATTCAGATCTTGATCTATGAGTACACCTAAGAATTTCGTTCGTGGAACTTGTTTTAACCTGTCAATATTAAGGTTGAAATTGTATTGAGTATGTTTTGACTTATTAAACTGTATATAATTAGATTTATCCAAATTAATTAGGGTTCCATACCCAAAGGGTAAAACGGGAACCCTATTACTAAGGCTCCGCCGTCTGTCTGTCTGTCTGTATGTCCGTCTGTCACCAGGCTGTATCTCATGAACCGTGATAGCTAGACAGTTGAAATTTTCACAGATGATGTATTTCTGAAAGAGTATTCTATTGTATTCTATTCTATTCTGTGGCCGCTATAACAACAAATACTAACAAATTTAATAAAATAAATATTTAAGGGGGCTCCCATACAACAAACGTGATTTTTTTGCTCGATATTGATAACGGCAACAGGTAGACGTTTGAGATAATCACAAAATATTTAGTTATATATTCACTTTAAAAATAAATAATTTAATTAAAATATAACAAATATTTAAGGGGGGCTCCCATACAACAAACGTGATGTTTTTGCCATTTTTATAGATAATGGTACGGAACCCTTAGTGCGCGAGTCTGACTCGCACTTAGCCGGTTTTTTTTAATTTATTTGTCTGTAACCATTATACAGGTTGGAAACTTTCAGCGGGGCAGTAAGGGGAAGTACCTTATCCGTTGCAGCTACGCGAAAATGGTCTTAAGAGACTAACCATAATTTTTTATGGAATTTTGATCCCCATTCACAAATTTTGAAAAAAACAGTCAGCAGGAAAATGGGCAATTTTCACAAAAACTTTTTTTATGCCAATCGATCCTCTTTCTTATACGGATCAAAAACCTCTATTGGACCAATTGAGGTTTGAGTACTAGAAAAGTCATAAAACGCAAAAAACGTTTCCCATACATTTCGTAAGAAATGATACTCCAACTTAGTTTTTTATGATCGATAGATGGACCGCTACAACGAAGACTGGCCAAAAATAAATAAACTTCGTATTTCGAAATCGAATTCCGGCAATTCGCAAGGCAGTGGATACAAACATAATGATGGTCCTATAACGTGACCACCTCGCAGTCCTGATCTCACGACGCTACACTTTTTTAAGTGGCGCTATTTAAAAATTGAACTTTATAGAAAGAAATACAACAGTGTTCAGGAACTCAAATATTTACTTACCACGATTCTCTAAGGAATTAATCCTAGCACATTATCAGCTGCTACCCAGTCTGTAGTAAAGAGAATAAACCTATACCTACGTCAAAACGGCTACCATTCGGAACACCTCATAACTTAGAGCACAAAAGTAAAATTTCTAAGTGAGTCCAAATGTAAAGTTTCAAGTTTTTAATTTAGAGGTGAAATAATACCCAAAGTAGAAGTTATAGTTTTTTATTTGTTTTTCGATCAGTCTTTTTTGTAGCGGCCAGTTTATCGATGGTAAAAAATGTAAGTTGGAACTTCTCATTTCCTACGAAATGTATGGGAAAGGTTTTTTGCGATTTATGACTTTTCTAGTACTCAAACCTCAATTGGTCCAATAGAGGTTTTTGATATTTATAAGAAAGAGGATCGATTGGCATAAAAAAAAAAGTTTTTGTGAAAATTGCCCATTTTCCTGCTGACTGTACATTTTTTTCAAAATCTGTGAATAGGGATCAAAATTCCATAAAAAATTATGGATAGTCTCTTAAGACCATTTTCGCGTAGCTGCAACGGATAAGGTACTTCCCCTTACTGCCCTGCTGAAAGTTTCCACCCTGTATAATGTCGTCAATAGTATTACTAATATTCATCTCATGATCAGATTTAGTTTTATACTTTTTGTCAGATGTCACAATAATCGAAATGTCATCTGCAAATAATACACATTTATGATTAGTCAGTAGCGGAGACTCTTTTTGTATAGTAGAAACAATAAGGGTCCTAATACACTCCCTTGGGGGACGACGCAATTATTAACTCTATAGTCAGATGAATACGAGGTTAGTAAAATTTCATTTACTTTATTAATAACAACGTATTGTTTTCGGTTGCTTAAATAAGACGCGATCCACTGCAGTGCTAAACCTCTTATTCAACATTTTTCTAGTTTTCTCTACAAGATATCATGTGCCACAAAGTCGAAAGCTTGTGATAGGTCGAAGAATTGTCGTTAAATAATTTTTATTTAGGAAATTATGAATATACCCTAAAAGATTAGCAATTGCTAGTGTTGTTGACTTGTGCTTTTGAAAACCATACTGTTCTGTTGATAGGATATTGTATTTGCTACAGTATTCGGAATGTCTCTTGTGCATACATTTTTCAAATAATTATAATCTAAGGACATATCATTCATCAAAATCGGTTCAGCCGTTTAGTAGTTACAAGGGAACATAGGGACGAACATACATACATACGTACCTACATACATACATACAGGTCAAACACATAACCCTCCTTTTTTGGCTTCGCCGCAGTCTGGTAATTAGGTTATTTATGCAGTTAAAATTAGGTGATAACTGCCTCTTACTCACTCACTCCAAAATTTCGGGATAGTTTTTTACCCGACTGCGGCAAAACCAAAAAAGGAGGTTATGTGTTTGATCTGTATGTATGTATGTATGTATGTACCTATGTCCGTCCCTATGTTCCCTCGTAATTACTAAATGGCTCAACCAATTTCGAAGAATTATATGTCGTTAGATTCATCTTTATTACGCGAGTGTCACTGGGTATATTAAAATTATTAAAAATCAAAATGGCGGATTTTTGGCGCCAAAAGGTGTGTTTTAGAAAAAAAAATATCTCCCAAGCCTATCGAGTGGGGTATCAACCTGAAGGGTTTTAAAAGGTGATAACAAAAATATATACCTATTATATGTTTAAATGTACCAATTATCACATATGGTTCACTGGTGGCCCAGGACGGACTTGAGCACAGCCCAAAAAGACCTCGAAAAACTGCAGCGGTTTGCTTGTGTAGCAATAACTGGCAGTATGAGGACTGCACCCACTGCCGCACTACAAGTAATGTTAGGACTGCCACCCCTACACCTTATTGTCCGAGAGGAGGCAGCCCTGGCTGCCTTCAGGCTCAGCATAACGGGAACCCTAAGCAAAGACTCTAGGGTCAAGCACACACGCATAAAGGAAGATGCAATCAAACGGCAACCGATGATGGCATCAACCTGCGACAAAGCCCCTAAACGTCACTTATTTCAGAAGCACTACAACGTTATACTCACAGAGGAACGGTTTGACTACTCAGGCCCGAAAGAGATGAGAGTTTACACTGACGGATCAAAGACCAACTCCGGAACCGGAGTCGGAGTTTTTTCACACGATTTTAACATAAATATATCCAGCCCGCTTGGAATGTTCAACACCGTCTACCAGGCGGAATGGGCATTATACAAGTGGCTTACGCCATAGAAGCCAGGAAAGTTACGGACACCTATATACGTATACTGTCCGACAGTGCCTCAGTTCTGCAATCCCTAGAGAAAAAGTATATTACCTCCAGATTAACACTAGAATGTCACAATGCACTGGAGCGAATGACGGTGTGCAACCGTAACACAGTGACACTGCAATGGATTAAAGGACACAGCGGATCACTAGATAACGACGTAGCTGATGAACTAGCTAGGAGAGCATCCGGCGCGTCAGTCTGTGGACCCGAACCTATCTTACCCATACGACGGCCGCCATGGCCCACGCACAATGGTCCACATGAAGGACTAAGTGCGGAAACCAAACCCTCTAACATATGTTTAAATGTAATTTAAATGAGAAATGATAAAAAAACTATCCCGAATTTTTTGAGTGACTGAGTAAGAGTTATTACCCGATTATGAGTATATAAATAACCTAACTTACCGTGTTATAATCCTAACTAAAAGTGTAAAATAACAAAAAAAAAAACAATAAAAAAAATCAAAAACCCGACTGCGTATAAGTGAATTAAAAAAAAAGATGGAAACAAGATTTACAAATTAATACTTTATACAATCTCTTGCAGCCGGAGGCATCTTCTTAAAAATAACGACCTATTGACTGAATACCAGTATTTTACAGTACCTACCTACTAACTGGGTAACACGATACCCCTTGGTAAGACTGGTTGCCAGACTTTCTGGCTTCTGACTACCCGTAGCGACTGTCAAAGTATGTAATGGGGGAAGGATGTCTCGGTATGTACACCGGTTGGACGATCACCCATTCACGGACCGACCTCGACAAGCGCTGCTTAACCTCGAAGACCGACCCGTGCGGCTGTTATTATTTAGCTACGAGCCTCTCACGAAACCTGGACTTATACTTACTTAATATCAGTCTGACATCGCCCCCGCTGGAGCAACCGTGTTGAGCCGTGCGCGTGCCTGCTGTGTGAGGAGGCGATAGCCAGCAGTGGCGCAGTAGCAGGCGGCCTTGTTAGTACAAAGTGCGATGGCCACGCTAGTAGACAAAAAGTATATATTTCACTTTTAGTGGGTCAGTTTGTTATTTATCTAAGTTACAATAGCCTAATGTCAAATGCTCATCACCTTTTACAAAATATTTCTTTTCCCGATGCAGAGGCGTTCATTGTTGAGAAGTTCTCCTGGTAAGAACCAGGAGAACCGGAACTGATGGTGATTTCACCATATGCATAGTGATGAGCATAATTGCTTAGCAACCATATTAAAGTGCCTAATCGAATCGCAACCGTGAAATACTTATTATTAAGTAGGTGGCCATCTGTGGTCTTCATCTTCAGTTCCACTTCACCAAATGGTGCTTTCCGAGTGCAAATGCATGAGTATACTATAAAAAATACCCAAATCGCTATATCTGTCCCTATAAAATTTGAGGAATTCCCTCGATTTTCATGGAATCCCTTCATCAGAATATAACTTGGTGACAATGGGACCACCTCGAGAGCATACGTCGAATATAAAAATAATTTTGCAAATGTGACGGAGTTATGCCCGAACATAAAAAAAAATAAACATCCGAATTGATAACCAGCACCTCCTTTTGGAAGTCGGTTAATAAAAAACGTCAAAAACGTTTTAGCCGCCGCCGCGCCGCGCGCCGGCAGAAACTAACGTGTGTCTTTATTACACAAATACCTAGTTGCATTTTCAACGGCTTATTTTTTTTTTTAAAGTTGATTTTTTGTTTTTGGGTAGGTAAAAGCAATGCAAAACTGATTGCGTAAATGGGTACCATCACTGCCTAGGAAGGTCGTACCTGGTTCCAGTTAGGTACGACTTGCACTTGGCTACGCTCACGCTCACAGGGCGATGTCGAAAACACGAGTCGTTACACACATTGCAAGCCCCAGCCTTCATGTTTCACCTGCTTCCAGTTTAACCTGGTGAATATTTGTTCCGGACAAGTACTCACCTAATTATCAATCATGAATAGTCGATAGATACGAGCTAATCAGATTACCTGTATGTACACCTGTTATGTAACTGGTTATGTTTGTGTATACATATTTTATGCGCAACTTTATCATGATAACTCGCAATTCTTTGTTTAGATCTAGCCTAGGTTCATGACGTACGCACTAAGTTGAACGCGCGAGTGGCTGCAGCGCTCAGTGCGTGCGATGCGGGCGCTAGACCGATGGCTGCCTTGTTGCGCGGGCACAGAGTCGCCGTCACAGTGAGCCCTGGCGGACTTCTTATCTTTTGGTTCTCGCCGTTTCTTATCGCTGAGCGTCTGCACACCATTTTTATATGGCGTGTACCAGTTGCAGTTCACGAAACCCTCGCGGCGTGGAGGACTCCTGCCCGGAGCAAAGCGGAGCGGAGTGGAGCGGAGCGGCCGGCGCTTTGCGAGACTCGCGGGAGTCGGAGCAGTTTATCTTGCAGCGATTAGATAAAGCTGTGCGCGCAGCGGCGGCGCGGCGGCAGTAGAGGCGCACGCGGCACGCGCGCTGGGCGCCGGCCCGGCGCAGGCTTCCTTGTTATTGTTAGCGAGTGTTGACCGCGCCGGCGCCGCTGACCCGCTTTCTGCCGCCGCACCTGCACGCCGCGCCACCTCGGTGCGTTACACCTTCATTGTTATGAGTCTGTGTTTGAGAACACTTATGAACTATTTTGTATTTCGGTACTTTGATCTTCGTTGTTTAATCGGATTCATTACGATAATATCGTGCGACAAAAAGTACTGTTGAAATGTTAAGGTGGTCAGGCTCCTGGCTATTCCATAGTAGTGAATAGTAACGAAGTGCTGGAGCGCACAGTACTGTCACTTCCGGCACGCTGCGCAGCACGGCGACTGCGCGAAGTGCGCGGTGCGCGCCCGCGTGGGTTACTTCCGGTGCTAACTGATAACGCGGCGTACACGCACATTTTTTTAACCGTGTCATACTTACTTAAATAACGTTTAAAAATAGTTGCGCCTGAGCTGAAGATTCTTAAATTTACCTACCTACTATTTTCAAGAAGCTAACATAACGTACCTACGTACCTACTTAATCAGCCCCAAAAGTGACTCAATACAGATTCTTATCGAAATTCAAGGTAAAGGAATGGATTTCATTCTTTTACCTTTTGAGAAGTACAATAGACTCGTGCGTAGACGTTGGTAGGCTGACGAGTGAGCCTCTCTCTACCTTTGCTTACTAAGACCACGCCGACACTAGAGTGGTGAAATGTAAGGTAACATCTCAACTATCATGTAGTGGCTGAGTGACGGCTACTAGGCCGCCATGATAGCTGTCGAAGGAGATGCAATGCATGAGACATAACTCCACTAGCAGGTTGTGACTTAGTTTAGGTGAGCAGAGGCCTACTTTGCTGATGAAGCTGTATTTGATTAATAAACATTCAGGAAATACTTTACGGGCTGTTATGTTTTTTTATTGTGGTCTTGATGCGTGATTCTACCCGGATCTGCTCCATCACTCTGTCGCAGTTGTGGTGCTGTGCCTGGTGTTATGCTCACACCTGGGGTGCACACTACAGGCTCCCGGTACTTGAAGACCAGGAACTCTAACAACTTTGCTTAGTTGCTCAGTGATTCATTTTCTACGCCTGTTTTGTTCAAAGTTGTTGGAGATTCTAAGGCTGATTTACATTGATACATGGAATCTAGTGACGCTGGATCGATATTTGGCCTATGTTTACACTTTTCAATCCAGTCCTTCAGTCAGTATCCGCCGTTGTATTTGATTATTGCAGTCACAAAAGGCTGATTTAAATTGATCCAGTATTCCAATCCAGCGTTTGAATCCCGTAACACTGGATCGAAAGACCAATTATTCTCTATCATCCTGGCCTTTTTCCAACTAAACTGGGAATATATTTTGCTAAACACCAGTAGGTACTTTATATGGAGCAGCTGTCTACCTGAGCTCCACAATCCAGAAACATGAACCAGACTATCAAGGAGTATCGTGTTCCCCACGATACTCCTTGATAGTCTGGTTCATGTTTCAGTCCGTAAGGACTGACAAGACCTATATACGAATTTCAGCCGGGACCTACGGCTTGCGTGCTTTTCTAGGCACGGCCGGTATTTGTATGTAATGGATGGTTACCCATTCACAGACCGACCTTGCCAAGCGTAGGTTAACCTGTGATCGACCAGAGAGTTTGTAATTACTTAGACTCAAAAGACCAGCAAGCGACTAATTAGACGCCTGCTTGTGGTTTGCTGAGAAATATTATCATTCTCTCAAGAGACGGTTACCTGATGGAGCTATAGGGTGACGGTATATTTTGAGTTCTGGTTCTGCTCTTTATGCTCAGAAGTGTCGACTTTACGACGGAAAAACGACCAAGATAGCTTAGGAGACCTACATACAACAACAAGACTGTAAAGTAACTAACAATATCAGTGTTGAGATGACGTAAACCGCTGCTGTGTTTATCGAGCAAAATTTTAAAAGTTATAATAATAAATAATCTGTACAAAATTTATCGGTGTGATGATATCAGTTTGTGAGTTGTCTCTGTCAATGTAAATATCGTTGTGTAGGGGGCAGGAGCGGGCGCGCGGGGCGCGGGCTGCGATAAGCGGCGCCCTCGGCGACCCCGGAGCTCCCCGGCGCGGCGGCGCGCCCCAGCCCGCGCCGCTCGTCGCTCCGCTCGCCGCTCGCGGTGCACAAGCGGCGGCAGCGTGAGCTGGCGCGACGCAAGGATTCATAAGGGCGCATGCTGCGCGTACCGGTGCGTACGGACGTGCCCATCGCAGGCGGGTGATCGGCTTCACACACGTTTCTAAATCGCGAACGTGTAGCTACGTGCCGTTCATCTCGATTGACCGATATGTAGCATTGCGACACGCCGCTCTTTTGTCGTTGTATTTATGATTGTTCGCATCCACATTAGTCCTTGCTTACATAAACAACATCACGACGTAAGGTTGCCATAATTTATTCCCCGGACGGGGAGGCAGAGGTGTAGTGTAGAGTAGGTACCCACATTCCGCCATCTTTTATGTTTAAGTCCCATGTAATAGATGGTGAGCCTATTACTACTAAGTGGTCTCAAATCAAGACTAGCTGCTTGCTACCAAGAAATTCCTAAAGGAAAAACCCAAAAACACTTTGCGAGACGTATGGCTCGAACCCGGGATCCTAACTGCGACCCCAGTCGAGCTCACTGCACGGCCAACGAGGCTCGAGAGACGAGGAGTACTGACTTACCTATTGCGATCATAATGGTATGGCACCACTGTGCAATAAGTTTGGTTCATGATTCTGCTGTATTTAATACATAGCAGGAGTAGGATGTAGGTAACGCACAATATTACTATACCCGAATCGTTTTAGCGTAGCAATAGCGGTCATTGGCCCGCCTATATACATATCCTAGAATGATTTATTTCAAAAACTGAAATTAAGTCCGTTAACGTCCTCAATCAATAGCTATCGTGATCTTCAACATGTTCCAATAACGTAAAACAATACATAGTTTATTGTTTGGGTTCCTACGGAGAGATATTAGGGAACGGGCAATAACCGATGTTGCCGCGCTAAAGCGATTCGGGTATACTCTAGAACTACTACTGTGTGCGACTAGTGATACTACACGCAGCATCAGAAGTAGTCTGCTCGCCTAGATAACGTTTTGTCACTTCGATGTACGAGTAGCTCGGTTCGCGATGTAGCGTCTGCACACGATTTGTCACTTCGATGTACGAGCTACTCGTACATCGAAGTGACAAAACGCGTGACAAAGTGCGCCACCAGTATCCCCACGTAGAATGAACTAACAGCTAGTTGAACAGATAAGTACTAGCTTTTCAGTGCACAATGGAGACTTCCGGATTTATTCCAAACTTATTCTCGACTTGCTGCAAGTCGAGTCGTACAAAGCAGCAGATTGCCGAGGAACAGCCGTCACTCAGTCAGAAAGGGCTGTAACCTGCTGCATTGCCGCTCTGTGAAACAAAACCTTTGTAATCGTCATCTGCCGCGACTGTCGCTGAAGATTGTAGTTGTGTGATGTCGCAGAACGTGGAAGAGTTGTGTCTGCTGTGTGATGTGACCGCCGCTGGCAACAACACCGCAGGCTGACTGAAGTGAGCATGCGACTTCAAGAGCACACAGCTGTCGGCGGCGGCGCCTGAACCGAAAATTTTCCTACGTGTCAACACGCCTCTCTACTTTGTACCTACTTACCTAATAGGCTCTGCAACATTTTCGACACGCTTTAATACGCCAAACGGTACCTACCGCGGAAAACAATTGCGTTCACTTTCAGCTATTTGTAATTAAAAAAAAAAAAGAACATAATTATGCCGAGCAACTCCGCGGCTCCGTGCCTTAGTATCACCAAGCAAATAGGTAGCTGTGGAGTGTGGGCAACATGCTACACGTTATCAGTAGAAATACCTACTAATTTGTTTAATGAATAATGAGTGACGGTTGTCAGTCAACAAATCAATAGGTAGGTACGTACTTGCAATACTTACTCAGCCTATAGAAATCAGTATTTTTTAAAGTGGTAAAACCTTAACACTTATTTATGGAATAAGTTCGATGTAAGTTGGCATAAAGCTGGATGATGGCCCGTAGAATGTAACCTCGTGTTTCTTGTATCACGTTACACATGTTTGAACAAATAAATTTATATTTATCTTTTAGTTTCCTACTTATTGTGAAGCGCAAAAGTCGAATTTTGATGAAAGCTCATTCTAGAGGTTGGAGGGAGTCAATTGAGCTGCAAAACAAACCTTGTAGTTTTAAAGAATAAGTACCAATCGCAAAGTGCCAAAGACTCATTGAAGCACAAATTGTATGGCTTACACCTGGCTTGCCGTAATGATCGTCTTCCATGGCAGCTAGATGCAGTGCATCCCTCGGCAATATTTTAAATCCTCGTGTTTATCCTCTACCTGCCCACATCGAAGGGTTCTGAAGACTCTCACCGGGCAACATCACAAAGTGGCTGAACTTAACATAAGGGGTGGGGGGGCGTTCGGAATTCTCCAGTGGTGATTGGTGTAAGTACATTGTACAACGCTAAATAAACTTCGTCATGGGATAAACAGTTCGTGTCCTCTTATTGCGGGATAACGAGAGCTAAATTATCTTTTTGGTGAACAAACCTCGTAGTCCAGAAGTCCAGCAGGTACTTGAACCACATTAATGAGACTGGAAAATGTCGTCTTACAGTGGACCGGCACGTGACGTGTCTGTGAACGAAGATCAGCTCATAAGAATTATTATTGGCAAAGTTGCGGAAGAGTCAAAGATGACTGTGAAGACACAGGGGGGGTGTGCGGTGCTCGCGGAGCTAGCGGACACGCGCTCGAGCGGCGGCCGTCATGACACGACGTCGCGTCGTGGACACTGGAGTGTAGCGGCTGTGCGTGGATCATAAAATTATTTTTACAGTCGCCTGTATGCTGGCAGCGGGTGAGCGGCGCGGGCGCAAGGCGCGGGGCGCGGGGCGGGGGCTGCGCTGATAACGCTGAACCGCCGACCTCCGGCCTCTGCGCTTAAAAAGTATTAATATCACCATTTATTTGAACGTCCACCCCTCTCCCCGTCGCTCCCCCCGCATCGGGCGAGCACAAACATGCTAACGATGACCTTCTAGTTAATACTAGTAAGTAAGTATGTACACTGGGTACGTACAAGTACTGGCCAGTATCATGAAGTTCCAGCCGGCGGCGGTGGAGAGGCACCGCCCGCCGGAGCTCAGTGCTCACGCGCATCAGCGCACGCGGGGGACGGACTGACGGACGGAGTACTCCCATGGTGTGGGATATCGTTGGAAAGACCGTTCAAAAATATTGCGGATCTGTGAAAACCATTTTTAACAAACCCCAAAAATCTTGAAAAATATATTTTTTTATGGTACCTTCCGTACCCTAAAAAAAATTATTTTTCAAGATTTATTTTACCACTTTGTCGGCCTGATTAATGTGTACACCCGCGGGCAAATTACAGCTTTCTAGTAGGTACTAAGACTCTCTGAGCTAAGCTGGGAACATACAGACAAACGGATGGACATGGCGAAACTATAAGGATTCCTTGTTGACTACGGAACCCTAAAAAAGAATACCTACATGAATACAAAAAACTCCTCCTTTTTTGAAGTCGGTTAATTACCTACTAATCACATGAAAACTGATCCGGAATCCACATGCCTAATATAACATATAATATCAAACAAAAGTCTGGCGTTGCTTTCTTGAATGTCAGTCAAACTATTTATTTCAAATAGGCACTTAAGAGGCACTTTTGAACGTCAAAATTTACAAAAAAATATAATTAATTCTAGTTGCCCCTTCCAAAAGGTAGTTTAGTATGGAAAATAATGGGCAAGAAACTCCACCGTTACTCTTTTAAAAATGTTTTACAATATTTTGTTTGAGTCACATAATCTTCCTATAGTGTTCCCACTGCTGGGACACAGGCCTCCTCTTTCTGTGAGAGGGAATGGGCCGTAATCCACCACGCAGGCCCAGTGCGGGTTGGTGGATGTCACATGTCTTCGAATTTGTAGTTCTAGGACATGCCGGTTTCCTCACGATGTTTTCTTCACCGTTTTGAGAGCAGGTGATGAAATAATTTACACAAAGTATAGCGCGCCTGTCTGGGTTTGAACCTACGACCTACTCGTAAGTCGAGGCCATTAACCACTGGGCCACCACTGCTTTTGTTTGAGTACATTAATTATATGATTATATGTGAAGACGATGCACCTAGAATAAAATTACTATACACTGCTATATACTTTACTAATAGGTAAAAAGACTTAAAACTAAGCAATGAAAAATAACTTATATATGAGATAGATACACGGTGCTCACATATTTACAAACATCGTGAAAGTATGTTTTCCTAAAAATGTTAAAATAATAAGTCAGTGTGTGAGTATAGGTAATCACAGAATATAAAATCAATTATCATAAAAATAACAAATTATACAATTAAATTACCAACCAGTTTGATTTTGTCTAGACTCTAGATTAGTCTAGATTGTCCTATGGAGCTGGACCAGCGTGATTCCAAGCATTCCTATCCTGGATATAATCCTCTAACTTGTAATACCTATGTTTGTTTACAAAGTCTACTTATAATGTGCTTTAAATTTTCTCTCATTTAATTGCAATATATCACGTATCCCGTAAAAGATGTGTACTTTAGATAATCTGAAAAATGGTTGATCTACTTATTTTATCTTTATTTTATATATAAAGTATTCAAATTATGTCTATTACTTATCTTATTAAAAATATGTAGATTTTCCCTTACATATCTACATAATATTTTTATAAATGAATTGACAAGGTAGGTACCGTCAAAATATGAATCTTTTTAAATAGTTCCATAAGAGATTCGTGGCGACGTAGACTATTAATTGCTCTGACAGCTGTCTTTTCCAAAATAAAGATGGACTCAATGTCAGCAGCCCGACCCCACAGTAAAAAAAAATCAAATTCAAATTCTTCATTGCGAACTAAGTGTACAGGATTTTGATGATAACAATAGGTAGGTGCTAGAACTTAGTTGCCTGTTAAGGCATTGCAATTTTAATGGTTATAAAATATAAGAAGAAAAATAAAAATACATACTCAATATTACAGTTATACAGAATTAAATTATATTATATTAATTATCATTATTCATTCATATATTATATATTATTACATACTAAAATACCATACGACATAAGGTAGAAGCGTGTTGCGCCCGCGACGCTGCGCCGGCGCCGCAAATATGTGCATGTGCAGACTATACAGCAAATATGTGCATGTGCAGACTATACAGCAAATATGTGCATGTGCAGACTATACAGCAAATATGTGCATGTGCAGACTATACAGCAAATATGTGCATGTGCAGACTATACAGCAAATAATAGCGTAAGACATTGAATATAATAGTTATATGATCACAGAGCAGGTAGGTAGCTACTGGTATGGTAGCTGGTGGCTAGCGGCTAGGCGCAGTCGCAGAACAGAATGATGGGGTTCAGGTAGGTAGCTACTGGTAGGTAGCTGGTGGCTAGCGGCTAGGCGCAGTCGCAGAACAGAATGATGGGGTTCAGGTAGGTAGCTACTGGTAGGTAGCTGGTGGCTAGCGGCTAGGCGCAGTCGCAGAACAGAATGATGGGGTTCAGGTAGGTAGCTACTGGTAGGTAGCTGGTGGCTAGCGGCTAGGCGCAGTCGCAGAACAGAATGATGGGGTTCAGGTAGGTAGCTACTGGTAGGTAGCTGGTGGCTAGCGGCTAGGCGCAGTCGCAGAACAGAATGATGGGGTTCAGGTAGGTAGCTACTGGTAGGTAGCTGGTGGCTAGCGGCTAGGCGCAGTCGCAGAACAGAATGATGGGGTTCAGGTAGGTAGCTACTGGTAGGTAGCTGGTGGCTAGCGGCTAGGCGCAGTCGCAGAACAGAATGATGGGGTTCAGGTAGGTAGCTACTGGTAGGTAGCTGGTGGCTAGCGGCTAGGCGCAGTCGCAGAACAGAATGATGGGGTTCAGGTAGGTAGCTACTGGTAGGTAGCTGGTGGCTAGCGGCTAGGCGCAGTCGCAGAACAGAATGATGGGGTTCAGGTAGGTAGCTACTGGTAGGTAGCTGGTGGCTAGCGGCTAGGCGCAGTCGCAGAACAGAATGATGGGGTTCAGGTAGGTAGCTACTGGTAGGTAGCTGGTGGCTAGCGGCTAGGCGCAGTCGCAGAACAGAATGATGGGGTTCAGGTAGGTAGCTACTGGTAGGTAGCTGGTGGCTAGCGGCTAGGCGCAGTCGCAGAACAGAATGATGGGGTTCAGGTAGGTAGCTACTGGTAGGTAGCTGGTGGCTAGCGGCTAGGCGCAGTCGCAGAACAGAATGATGGGGTTCAGGTAGGTAGCTACTGGTAGGTAGCTGGTGGCTAGCGGCTAGGCGCAGTCGCAGAACAGAATGATGGGGTTCAGGTAGGTAGCTACTGGTAGGTAGCTGGTGGCTAGCGGCTAGGCGCAGTCGCAGAACAGAATGATGGGGTTCAGGTAGGTAGCTACTGGTAGGTAGCTGGTGGCTAGCGGCTAGGCGCAGTCGCAGAACAGAATGATGGGGTTCAGGTAGGTAGCTACTGGTAGGTAGCTGGTGGCTAGCGGCTAGGCGCAGTCGCAGAACAGAATGATGGGGTTCAGGTAGGTAGCTACTGGTAGGTAGCTGGTGGCTAGCGGCTAGGCGCAGTCGCAGAACAGAATGATGGGGTTCAGGTAGGTAGCTACTGGTAGGTAGCTGGTGGCTAGCGGCTAGGCGCAGTCGCAGAACAGAATGATGGGGTTCAGGTAGGTAGCTACTGGTAGGTAGCTGGTGGCTAGCGGCTAGGCGCAGTCGCAGAACAGAATGATGGGGTTCAGGTAGGTAGCTACTGGTAGGTAGCTGGTGGCTAGCGGCTAGGCGCAGTCGCAGAACAGAATGATGGGGTTCAGGTAGGTAGCTACTGGTAGGTAGCTGGTGGCTAGCGGCTAGGCGCAGTCGCAGAACAGAATGATGGGGTTCAGGTAGGTAGCTACTGGTAGGTAGCTGGTGGCTAGCGGCTAGGCGCAGTCGCAGAACAGAATGATGGGGTTCAGGTAGGTAGCTACTGGTAGGTAGCTGGTGGCTAGCGGCTAGGCGCAGTCGCAGAACAGAATGATGGGGTTCAGGTAGGTAGCTACTGGTAGGTAGCTGGTGGCTAGCGGCTAGGCGCAGTCGCAGAACAGAATGATGGGGTTCAGGTAGGTAGCTACTGGTAGGTAGCTGGTGGCTAGCGGCTAGGCGCAGTCGCAGAACAGAATGATGGGGTTCAGGTAGGTAGCTACTGGTAGGTAGCTGGTGGCTAGCGGCTAGGCGCAGTCGCAGAACAGAATGATGGGGTTCAGGTAGGTAGCTACTGGTAGGTAGCTGGTGGCTAGCGGCTAGGCGCAGTCGCAGAACAGAATGATGGGGTTCAGGTAGGTAGCTACTGGTAGGTAGCTGGTGGCTAGCGGCTAGGCGCAGTCGCAGAACAGAATGATGGGGTTCAGGTAGGTAGCTACTGGTAGGTAGCTGGTGGCTAGCGGCTAGGCGCAGTCGCAGAACAGAATGATGGGGTTCAGGTAGGTAGCTACTGGTAGGTAGCTGGTGGCTAGCGGCTAGGCGCAGTCGCAGAACAGAATGATGGGGTTCAGGTAGGTAGCTACTGGTAGGTAGCTGGTGGCTAGCGGCTAGGCGCAGTCGCAGAACAGAATGATGGGGTTCAGGTAGGTAGCTACTGGTAGGTAGCTGGTGGCTAGCGGCTAGGCGCAGTCGCAGAACAGAATGATGGGGTTCAGGTAGGTAGCTACTGGTAGGTAGCTGGTGGCTAGCGGCTAGGCGCAGTCGCAGAACAGAATGATGGGGTTCAGGTAGGTAGCTACTGGTAGGTAGCTGGTGGCTAGCGGCTAGGCGCAGTCGCAGAACAGAATGATGGGGTTCAGGTAGGTAGCTACTGGTAGGTAGCTGGTGGCTAGCGGCTAGGCGCAGTCGCAGAACAGAATGATGGGGTTCAGGTAGGTAGCTACTGGTAGGTAGCTGGTGGCTAGCGGCTAGGCGCAGTCGCAGAACAGAATGATGGGGTTCAGGTAGGTAGCTACTGGTAGGTAGCTGGTGGCTAGCGGCTAGGCGCAGTCGCAGAACAGAATGATGGGGTTCAGGTAGGTAGCTACTGGTAGGTAGCTGGTGGCTAGCGGCTAGGCGCAGTCGCAGAACAGAATGATGGGGTTCAGGTAGGTAGCTACTGGTAGGTAGCTGGTGGCTAGCGGCTAGGCGCAGTCGCAGAACAGAATGATGGGGTTCAGGTAGGTAGCTACTGGTAGGTAGCTGGTGGCTAGCGGCTAGGCGCAGTCGCAGAACAGAATGATGGGGTTCAGGTAGGTAGCTACTGGTAGGTAGCTGGTGGCTAGCGGCTAGGCGCAGTCGCAGAACAGAATGATGGGGTTCAGGTAGGTAGCTACTGGTAGGTAGCTGGTGGCTAGCGGCTAGGCGCAGTCGCAGAACAGAATGATGGGGTTCAGGTAGGTAGCTACTGGTAGGTAGCTGGTGGCTAGCGGCTAGGCGCAGTCGCAGAACAGAATGATGGGGTTCAGGTAGGTAGCTACTGGTAGGTAGCTGGTGGCTAGCGGCTAGGCGCAGTCGCAGAACAGAATGATGGGGTTCAGGTAGGTAGCTACTGGTAGGTAGCTGGTGGCTAGCGGCTAGGCGCAGTCGCAGAACAGAATGATGGGGTTCAGGTAGGTAGCTACTGGTATGGTAGCTGGTGGCTAGCGGCTAGGCGCAGTCGCAGAACAGAATGATGGGGTTCAGGTAGGTAGCTACTGGTAGGTAGCTGGTGGCTAGCGGCTAGGCGCAGTCGCAGAACAGAATGATGGGGTTCAGGTAGGTAGCTACTGGTAGGTAGCTGGTGGCTAGCGGCTAGGCGCAGTCGCAGAACAGAATGATGGGGTTCAGGTAGGTAGCTACTGGTAGGTAGCTGGTGGCTAGCGGCTAGGCGCAGTCGCAGAACAGAATGATGGGGTTCAGGTAGGTAGCTACTGGTAGGTAGCTGGTGGCTAGCGGCTAGGCGCAGTCGCAGAACAGAATGATGGGGTTCAGGTAGGTAGCTACTGGTAGGTAGCTGGTGGCTAGCGGCTAGGCGCAGTCGCAGAACAGAATGATGGGGTTCAGGTAGGTAGCTACTGGTAGGTAGCTGGTGGCTAGCGGCTAGGCGCAGTCGCAGAACAGAATGATGGGGTTCAGGTAGGTAGCTACTGGTAGGTAGCTGGTGGCTAGCGGCTAGGCGCAGTCGCAGAACAGAATGATGGGGTTCAGGTAGGTAGCTACTGGTAGGTAGCTGGTGGCTAGCGGCTAGGCGCAGTCGCAGAACAGAATGATGGGGTTCAGGTAGGTAGCTACTGGTAGGTAGCTGGTGGCTAGCGGCTAGGCGCAGTCGCAGAACAGAATGATGGGGTTCAGGTAGGTAGCTACTGGTAGGTAGCTGGTGGCTAGCGGCTAGGCGCAGTCGCAGAACAGAATGATGGGGTTCAGGTAGGTAGCTACTGGTAGGTAGCTGGTGGCTAGCGGCTAGGCGCAGTCGCAGAACAGAATGATGGGGTTCAGGTAGGTAGCTACTGGTAGGTAGCTGGTGGCTAGCGGCTAGGCGCAGTCGCAGAACAGAATGATGGGGTTCAGGTAGGTAGCTACTGGTAGGTAGCTGGTGGCTAGCGGCTAGGCGCAGTCGCAGAACAGAATGATGGGGTTCAGGTAGGTAGCTACTGGTAGGTAGCTGGTGGCTAGCGGCTAGGCGCAGTCGCAGAACAGAATGATGGGGTTCAGGTAGGTAGCTACTGGTAGGTAGCTGGTGGCTAGCGGCTAGGCGCAGTCGCAGAACAGAATGATGGGGTTCAGGTAGGTAGCTACTGGTAGGTAGCTGGTGGCTAGCGGCTAGGCGCAGTCGCAGAACAGAATGATGGGGTTCAGGTAGGTAGCTACTGGTAGGTAGCTGGTGGCTAGCGGCTAGGCGCAGTCGCAGAACAGAATGATGGGGTTCAGGTAGGTAGCTACTGGTAGGTAGCTGGTGGCTAGCGGCTAGGCGCAGTCGCAGAACAGAATGATGGGGTTCAGGTAGGTAGCTACTGGTAGGTAGCTGGTGGCTAGCGGCTAGGCGCAGTCGCAGAACAGAATGATGGGGTTCAGGTAGGTAGCTACTGGTAGGTAGCTGGTGGCTAGCGGCTAGGCGCAGTCGCAGAACAGAATGATGGGGTTCAGGTAGGTAGCTACTGGTAGGTAGCTGGTGGCTAGCGGCTAGGCGCAGTCGCAGAACAGAATGATGGGGTTCAGGTAGGTAGCTACTGGTAGGTAGCTGGTGGCTAGCGGCTAGGCGCAGTCGCAGAACAGAATGATGGGGTTCAGGTAGGTAGCTACTGGTAGGTAGCTGGTGGCTAGCGGCTAGGCGCAGTCGCAGAACAGAATGATGGGGTTCAGGTAGGTAGCTACTGGTAGGTAGCTGGTGGCTAGCGGCTAGGCGCAGTCGCAGAACAGAATGATGGGGTTCAGGTAGGTAGCTACTGGTAGGTAGCTGGTGGCTAGCGGCTAGGCGCAGTCGCAGAACAGAATGATGGGGTTCAGGTAGGTAGCTACTGGTAGGTAGCTGGTGGCTAGCGGCTAGGCGCAGTCGCAGAACAGAATGATGGGGTTTTTCCCAGTGGTTAGATTGCTGGTCAGACTAGTCTTTCCAACGGGATTTTTTTTTCTCGATAGTCAGATTTATTTGACAGCTGGGAAAACAACAGAAAAAAATACAATGAAAGTAAAAACCGTTTTGCATCTTACAATGTTATCTTAGGCGTTCTAAACAATGAGCAACATTCAACTCTCCATTAATTAACATTATTTGTGAACACATTATGAATTCGTCTCTCATTACATTTTCCTTTGTCCGTTTATTTGTTATTTTAGTAAAATCCAAGCAATTCATTTTATAAAAAAAAATTAAGCAGGCTTATTTTGTTTAACCATGAAACAACTTGCAAAGAATTTCAACCAGTGTCAAAAAACTCCTTATTAACACAAATAAAACCTATTTAATAATTTTATAACCTCTTCGTATTCAACAGTACTTTACTAAATTACGAGCTGATCTGACCAACGGGGAAAAAAAATCCCGTTGGAAAGACTAGTCTGACCGTAAATCGGACCACTGGGAAAAACCCGAATGATGTTCCTCCCAGGGCACATTCCGGCGCTGTTAGTCACAGTCGTGTCACAGTCGACGCGCATCCTGCCGTCCTGCGCACTGCACACTCACTTGCCTAATATTTTTGGATCTTCGTAACTTTGTAAAGGTTCTACAACAAATTAAATCATAATATTTTATTTCACATAAACCTAAGTACATGGGCACTTATGAAACGTCAGAAGCTAGGTGCACGGTTCCAAATGGTCGTTTCCTATGGAGAAGAGCCGGCTAGAAACTCCACGGTTACTCTTTTAAAAATAATGGGCGTTTACAATGTTTTAAGTTACAGTGTTAATAGGTATGGGAGGACAGTGTAGGCCCGTCAACAAGTACTTAACAAAATAGAAAATGGTTTACAAAGCTACAGTCTATTAAGCCTACAACGTTCTCACATTCACAAATTAAAAAATAATCTTTATAAAATATGACTAAAATAATAAAAATCTATTTAAACCAAATGACAAGATTGCAACTGTAACAAATCTGAATTAATTATTATTCTGTACACAAGTCACTAATAATATTTTAAATTCAAATTGTAAGTGTAGGTGTAGTGTCAAATAATGCAGACATTATGTCAAGGTATGTAAAAAATATGACTGATGAGTTTCACTCCTGCGTCAGTCGTCAACCTACTTTTCGTGAAACCAAACTGGCGACTATGTAAAATCCCATTTGAATTAAAATATGATAACATCTGGTCCAGCATTATTTTTTCGTATATTTTACTCAATATTGGTAGCACAGATCTGATAAAGGCCTATAATTATGTTTATTCCCCACGACACCACTGAAAACGACACCACCGGTGGTGTCGTGGGGAATGACAGAAATCACTATTCCCCGCGACACCACCGGTGGTGTCGTGGGGAATGACAGAAATCACTATTCCCCGCGACACCACCCGTCCGACTGTTAGTGATGTCCAGCTAATTTATATTCATGACAGGGCTCGCTCTTACTACCCGATTTGAAATTTGGTACTACTTTACTATATTATTACGTTACGTTACGTTATACAACAATTATACAACTACACCGAACTGTTGTTATACAATTTCATTGCTGGGAATTGCTTATTGCTTTTGCTCATGCTCGCGCTCGGCTCAGCTCACTGGCTTTTTGTTTTGTTTTTGGAATTTTACAAAAAATCACACTGTTTATGTACTTATTCGTTATTATTTTTTATCTGACCCACATTGATTCTATTTATGTATGCATACACACGTTGCAGTATAAAACTGATTTACATCCGTCACCTCACACTTTCAGGTCCAGTTGAAAACTAGTTGTCTGGCAGTTTTTTGCTGAACTGGGCCTTTTTGGCGCAGCCGTGAGGCGCACTTTACTGCTAATTTCTTACACCGCATTTTACACTTTTTTACTTGTTTGGGTTTTTATTATATTTTTTTTTTAATCTGCTGTATTATAAATTGTGTGCCTTTTAGTCTGTGCTAAATAAATGTATTTTCTTTCTTCTTTCTTTCTTATATTTATGTTTCATTAAATTAAGAAACGTACCGCTGTCTAAACATTGGTTAAATATGCCTGTTAGGACAACAACTATTGTGTCAATTATATCTCCAATAACCTTAACTGAAATCCCCCATAAGTCTTCAGTGTTCTTTATGTTATGACTTTTGAATGCTTTTTTAATCGTGACAATAGAAATGGGCTTGAATTCAAAACTTGGAATGTCTTTAGAGTAATGTGAAATAAAATATTTAGATTTTCATTTGATTGACTTTTGTCCGACCTGGGAATCGAACCCAAAACCCAACTCTCAGCACTCGCGCTTGCGACCTCGAGACCAATGGGGCAGTGGTAATGGGTGTTTCCATCTGGAATTTCTCAGTAGCATCAGGAGCTTGAAAGTTGGCGGTGAAGCCCTCTCGTGCTCGGCGCGCACGTGAAGCCGTTGGTCCTGCGCCTGATCTCTCTCCGGTCGTGTCGGAGTGCGTCCCATCGGAGTGAGTGCGCCTGTGCTTGCGCACACACTTGTGCACTATACTATGGCCCGTGAGATTGGCTGCCATGTCCAAAGTTCGGCTGGAGCACTATTAAGTACTTACCTACTATTAATGAAATAAAAATCTTTTCTTTCAATTACATAGTACTCGTAATGTTATAATTAATCACTACAACACCGATCACAAAGGACGTATCGTTGAAATATTCACAGAATATTTAGTTATAAATTCACTTTAAAAATAAATAATTAAATTAAAATATAACAAATATTTAAGTACCATACAACAAACGTGATTTTTTTTGCCGTTTTCATAGATAATGGTACGGAACCCTTCGTGCGCGAGTCTGACTCGCACTTGGCCGATTTTTTTTTACATACTTTGACATAACCTACAATTTTAATTTAAAATATTTATCAGTGAATTGTGGACAGAATATTAATTCAGATTTGTTACAGTTGTAATGGCAATGTTGTCATTTGGTGTAAATAGGTTTTTTATTTTTATTATTTTAGTAATACTTTACATAGATTCTTCTTCAGATTGGAGGTGGGGGCTGCAAAGTTCATGAAGAAGAAGCGCTCCAAGCCAGGGGACGGCCAGGGGTCGTCCTCTGATGGTGGCCTGAACTCGGGCCGGAGGAAAATTGGCCGGCGGGGCGGGGTCCAAGGACGGGGTGGGGGCAGAGGGCTCACCACCCAGGAGCCCAGCCGAGCTAGCCCAGCCGAGCCGGCCCAGGGAGCCGAGAGGCTCCCAATGGAGGGGCCCTCTGACACCTCAGGTGGTGAGCTGGACGCCGCTGCCGACTCCAAGGCGGAGCGAGTCACCAGCAGCTTTGAGCAGGTCGTGGTAGCTGCGATCAAGGGTGTGGCCTTGAAGAGGATACAAGCCTCCAAGGACAAGGTCGTACCCGCTGCCACGGCCTCCATTATGGCGGCAGCGAGGGCCCTTCAGGCCGGCCTAACGTCGGACGAAATGTCCGAGATGCGGGCGGAGGTCGGCCGCCTGACGGCCGCTATGGAGCTTCTCCGAAAGGAGAACGAGGTACTCCGAGCGGACCTGGCCCGGCTCCGAGGAGCTGGCCCTCAGCAGGAGGTACGACAGGGGGTGGAGCAGCAAGGGCAGGGTCTTCCCGTGCCTGCGGAAGACCGGGTTCTGACCCTGGTGCGGCAGGAGCTGGCTGCCTTCCATAATCGGTTTTCCGTTCTGGAGGGCATTGTCCTGCGCCCTCCACTAGCGGCGAGCAAGCCAGCCACCTTTGCCGCCGCCGTGGCTGCCACGGCCCGGCCCACGGCTAAGCCCGCGGCAAATCCCGCGGCCAAACCCGCGGCCAAACCCGCGGCGGCGAAATTGGTGCCACCCCCACCCAAGGCCAAGAAGGGCGGGACAGCTGCGCAGGCGGCTGTGCAAAGGGCGAGGCCCCCAGCCCTGGCGGCGGGAAGGCTACCCCCACCCCCACCCCCGCCTTCCAATTCTTCTCCGGCGGATACCGAATGGCAGGTAGCTGGAGAGAACAGGAGGGCGGGTAAGGCCAAAAGGGCGGCCAATAGAAAGGAGAGGCGGCAACGGCGCAAGAAGCGAAGCGCCGCGGCTAGGCTCCGCGCCCCGAAGTCCGCAGCTGTAGTAATTACACTACAGCCGGAAGCGGAGAAGAAGGGCGTGACCTACCGTGAGGTGCTCGCTAAGGCGTGGGCGGCAGTGAACCTGGAGGAGATCGGCGTCGCCGATGGCTTCCGAATGAAGGTCACTGCGACGGGGGCCCGGATGCTGGAGATCCCCGGGGCGGCCAGTGGCCCTACCGCTGACGCCCTTGCCGAAAGGCTCAGGGCGTCCTTAAATGCGAAAGAGGCCCGGGTGTCCAGGCCTACCAAGTGCGCTGACATGCGCATTTTGGGCCTGGACGACTGCGTGACGGCGGAAGAAGTTGTGGCCGCCGTGGCTAGGACTGGAGGGTGCTCTGCCGAGCAGGTGAGGGCGGGCACCATCCGTCCTGATAACACGGGGATGCAAACCGTTACGGTGAGCTGCCCCGTGTCGGCGGCCCAAAAGATAGCCGGGGAGGGCCGAAGGCTCCGGGTGGGCTGGGTATCCGCGCAGGTTAAACTGCTGGAACCCAGACCTCTGAGGTGCTTCCGCTGCCGGGTGGGTAACCACGTGGGAGCATGTTGCACCTCGGAGGTGGACCGCAGCGATCACTGTTTCCGCTGTGGTCAGCCCGGTCACAAGGCTGGCTCTTGTAATGCCACGCCGCACTGTTTTGCATGTGCGGCGGCTGGCAAGCCGGCCGATCACCGGGCTGGGGGCAAGGCCTGCGCTCCCCCCCCCAAACCCAGGGGCAGAGGCAAGCCCTCCGCCACCGCCGTCACCGCCGCAGCCGCCACTATTGCCGCCGCCGTTGCCGCCACCACCGTCGTCGCTGCCGCCGCTAACACCGCGGCAGGGCCTTCACAGGGGGCCCAGGAGGGGGCTGAAATGGAGTGCCAATAAATGGCCCCATTACGCCTCCTCCAGGCGAACATCAACCACTGCGCCGCCGCTCAGGATCTCTTGCTCCAGAGCATGGCGCAGTGGTCGATTAACATCGCCGTGGTCGCTGAGCCGTACTTTGTCCCGCCCAGGGACGACTGGGTGGAGGACCTGAGCGGCTCAGTGACCATTATTTCGTCGGCCGCCGCCGGTACCCCGTCCCTTGAGGCCGTCAAGAGGGGAGGGGGTTGCGTGGCAGCACGGTTCGGGGAGATTGTCGTGGTGGGAGTATACTTCTCCCCGAACCGAACTCTCGCCGAGTTCCACAACTCCCTTGGGGAGTTAAGAATCGTCGTCGTCGGGTACCATCCCCTCCCAGTGATCGTCCTCGGGGACTTCAATGCCAAGAACGTGGCTTGGGGTTCCCGGTATACGGACACCCGGGGCAGGATGGTGGAGGACTGGGCTCTGGAGACAGGCCTGGTCGTCCTAAACCGGGGTTCTGTCCCCACGTGTGTGCGGATGCGGGGTGAATCAGTGGTGGACATCTCGTTCGCCAGCCCCGCTCTGTCACCGCGTGTCATCGACTGGCGCGTCATGGAGGGGGTGGAGACCTATTCCGATCACAGGTACATCCGGTTTGACGTCTCCGCCCAGACCTCGGGCGCGCCGGTCCGACAGACCCCGAGTGGTCCGCGGTGGGCGCTGAAGCAGCTGGACCGGGAGCTCCTCCTGGAAGCCACGATCGTGCAGGCCTGGGTGTCATCACCGGACAGGCCTGCCGACATCAATGACGAGGCGGAGTGGTTCCGGGAGGCCATGTCCGAAATATGTGACGTGGCAATGCCCCGGGTCCAGCCCGGACGTGCCCGGCGCCAGGTGTACTGGTGGTCGCGTGAGCTGACCGCTTTACGCGAGGCGTGCGTTGCTGCGCGCCACCGGTACTCCAGGCACCGCAGGCTCCGTGTCCGCCCTCCGGATACGGAAGCCATTCAGGCGGAGCTATACGAGGGGTACAGAGTAGCGAAGACTGCCCTCCGAGCAGAGATCCAGCGGGCCAGAGGACTGGCCCGCGAGGAGACGCTGGAGACTCTCAACAGAGACCCGTGGGGACGCCCCTACAAATGGGTGCGAGATAAACTCCGCCCATGGGCTCCCCCGCTGACGCAGAGTCTCCGGCCCCAGCTCGTGGAGGACGTGGTGAGCGCTCTGTTCCCTTCGCGAGGGGAACATACTCCCCCGCCCATGGCTCCGCCTCCTGCGGTGCCAGATGCGGACCAGACCGACGACGACGATGCTCCAGAGGTGACCGAGGTAGATCTGAGAGTGGCGGTACGTAGGCTGAATGCCAAGAATACCGCCCCAGGACCCGATGGCTTGCCTGGAAAAGCCTGGGTTCTGGCTTTAGAGGCTCTCGGGCCTCGACTAAGGGGGCTCCTAAGCGCATGCTTGGAGAGGGGCCAGTTTCCACTTCGTTGGAAGACGGGGAAACTGGTCCTCATAAAGAAACCAGGGCGCCCGGCGGACTCTCCGTCCGCTTACCGGCCCATCGTGCTGCTCGACGAGGTGGGCAAGCTCTTTGAAAGAGTAATTGCAGACCGCCTTGTCGGGCGGCTGGTGCGGGTGGGGCCGGATTTGGCGGAGAGCCAGTTTGGTTTCCGTAAGGGGCGCTCTACGGTGGATGCCATCATGCGCGTTCGAGCCCTCACGACGGGGGATGCTGTTGCCCGGGGTGGGGTCGTCTTGGCGGTGTCTCTTGACATCGCCAATGCCTTCAATACCTTGCCCTGGAGTTGCATTAGGGAGGCACTTCGGTATCACCGGATGCCGACCTACCTCTGTCGTGTGGTCGAGGCCTATTTGACGGACAGGGCCGTCATCTACCCCGGTCACCACGGAGAGTGGAACCGGCGAGAGATGTCGTGCGGTGTCCCACAGGGATCGGTCCTGGGGCCGCATCTGTGGGACATCGGGTACGACTGGGTGCTGCGCGCCGACCTCCCTAGTGGCGTCAGCGTAGTCTGCTACGCTGACGACACGCTAGTCCTGGCACAAGGGAGTTCGCATCAGGCGGCGGCCGAACTGGCGGCACGTGGGGTTGCGACAATCGTCGATAGGATCCGGCAATTGGGACTCGAGGTGGCATTGCACAAGTCCGAGGCCATGTGTTTTTATGGTCCTCGGAACGCGCCACTGTCGGGTTCCCAGATAACGGCGGGAGGGGTTCACATCGGCGTCGAGCCGACGATGAAGTACCTGGGACTCGTCCTCGATAGCCGGTGGAACTTCGTGGAGCATTTTCGACGTTTGGCTCCCAGACTGGAGCGGGCCGGGGCTGCTTTGAAGCGGCTCCTGCCCAATCTAGGGGGTCCAAACGCCTCCTGCCGGAGGCTCTACGCGGGGATCGTGCGGTCCATGGCCCTTTACGGGGCACCGGTGTGGGCGCGTTCTCTGAGGCTGCGACCAGCGCAGCGGTTGAACGCGTCCCAAAGGGTCATGGCCATCAGGATGGTACGGGGATACCGCACGGTCTCCCGTGAGGCGGCGAGCCTCCTTGCCGGATTGCCGCCATGGGATCTGGAGGCGAAAGTCCTCGCGCACATTTGGGTGTGGCGCGAAGAGGCGAAACTCCGGGGCATAACTCCGCTGCCGCAAGAAATTGCGGCACAGCGGACGGAGCTCCGGAGGGATCTCATGGCGACATGGAGAGTGCGATTGTCGCAACCCAGCGCTGGGCACGCCACAATTGTGGCGATAAGTCCCCTCTTTGAGGAGTGGCTGGAGAGGCGCCACGGCGTCCTCACCTTCCGCCTGACGCAGGTCCTCACCGGACATGGATGTTTCGGGAGGTACCTGTTTAGGATTAAGCGGGAGGAAACGCCCGGGTGTCACCACTGTGTGGATCGCCCGGAGGACACGGTGGAGCATACGGTGGAGGTCTGCCCAGCTTGGGCGGAGCACCGCCGTGTCCTCACGGAGGCGATCGGCGGCGGCGATCTCTCGCGTCCGGGCCTGGTTCAGGCCATGGTTCGGAGCGAGAGTGCATGGGAGGCCGTCACCTCCTTCTGCGAAGCAGTTATGCTAGCGAAGGAGGAGGCGGAACGCGTGAGGGTGAGACAAGGTTTACGCCCTCATGCCCCTAGTCGCCGCAGGAGACGCCCCGGGCGTCGGGAGTCGCAAGCCGATTTCCGGCCACCGTAGGCGCGGGCCTGCGGACGGTGAGCGATGGGTAGCTCGCTGTCCGATAAGGACCAGGCCCGGGTCGACGGCGCGTTGTGTTCCACGCGCGCCTCAAAGAGATGTCAGCACAAACTGACGGGGTCCGTTAGGACCAATGCCTGCCGGGGTTGCGAGTTTGTCCGAAAGGGATATCGTGGCCCTGGCACACAGGCAACGGAAGGAACACGGGTGGGTTTTAGTCAGTAA
Organism: Tiliacea citrago; assembly: GCA_963921375.1. Lineage (NCBI taxonomy): Eukaryota > Metazoa > Arthropoda > Insecta > Lepidoptera > Noctuidae > Tiliacea > Tiliacea citrago. Next base: position 373,868 of record OY992784.1, read on the forward strand.
AAGTCTGACACGCCCTCCCGCTCCGCCCAGAGCGGGAGAAGTTATTTGATGATTTCCCACCCAAAAAAAAAAAAAAAAAAAAAAAAAAAAAAAAAAAAATGTTGTCATTTGGTTTAAATATATGTAGGTTTTTATTTTTATTATTTTATAAAGATTATTTTTTAATTTGTGAATGTGAGAACGTCTGTAGCTTTGTAAACCATCTTCTATTTTGTTAAGTACTTGGTACTTGTTGACGGGCCTACACTGTCCTCCCATACCTATTAACACTGTAACTTAAAAACATTGTAAAAGCCCACTTTAAAAAAAAAGAGTAACCGTGGAGTTTCTTGCCGGCTCTTCTCCATAGGCAACGACCAATTGGAACCGTGCACCTAGCTTCTGACGTTTCATCAAAATATTTTATTTCACATAAACCTACATGGGCCAAGTACCCATGTAGGTTTATGTGAAATAAAATATTTTGACTTTGAACATAACACTCGTGCATTAATAACTCACTTTGCAAAGTCAAAGTCAAATTATTTATTTCAAATAGGCACATAGATGGCACTTTTGAACGTCAAAATTTAATTGATTCTAGTCTATTCCATAAGGTAGCTTCGTATGGAGAAGAATGGGCAAGAAACTCCACCGTTACTCTTTTAAAATGTTTTGCAATATTTGGTATTGTTAGGTACATCAATTATATAATGATATGTGAAGACGATGCACCTAGAATAAAATTACTATACCACAATAGGTAAAAAGAATGAATAATGAAGCAATGAGACAAATGAATGATGTGATAGATACGAGCACCTACCACAACCACTTTGTTGCCTCGATGCAACTATCTAATATTACTTATTTTATATTTCGTTAGTATTGTGTTATATCTTCATTTCGTATGTTTCCTCTAGGTAAGGACCGCCGCCCCCGGGGCCTCTGGCGGTTAAAGCCTCATCCAAATGTTTCCATTCGTCCCGTAGTCTGGCAGTTCTTGACCAATGCTGAAATATCACCAGTTTATAATTCAGTGGTTTCTCGGCCCAGATTTTTGGATATTTCTTGATATGCCTTAATTGCAGTAGGCAATCGACTCTTGTGTAAACGATCCGTAGCTAATTAGTTTATGGTCACAATGTTATTTGGCTCCTGATGACATAATTAGGGTCGAAATGTAAAAACAAATATGTAACGGGAGCTCTGTCGAGAACTAGTTAGCAACGACAATTACAACGGTAATAAGTTCCTAATCACGGCTGTGAGCAAACAACGTCAAGCTAGGGATCAGGCGAGTGGCGCACTGTGCAGGCCGCGGGCCAGCTGCCGTGAGTCTGGCGAGTGGCGCACTGTCGTGTGCACTGTGCAGGCCGCGGGCCAGCTGCCGTGAGTCAGGCGACTGGCGCACTGTCGTGTGCACTGTGCAGGCCGCGGGCCAGCTGCCGTGAGTCAGGCCCCGGGAATGTGGCAGACTGCCGAAAGCGAGCAGACCGCCCGCCACACAATAGGCACAATGCCTCATACTTACCTGCCGATCCTGTTTCTGCTTCACTATCACAAATGCTAGTAACTCATGGTCTTATCATTGGAGCCTTTCCGCTGGCCTGGCTCGAATACACTCTAGATGTTCCTAAAACATGGAGCTGCATCATAAAGTTCTGCAACGGAGCCTTATCCAACGTTTGGGCTCTAAGACGCTAAGTAGGTAACGCCACAGACCTTGACGAGCATAACCCACACATTTAGGGTGGAGTCTCGGGGCTAGAGACCGGAAAAATTAAAATTAAAATAACCGGCCAAATGCGTGTCGGACCACGCACAATGAAGGGTTCCGTAGTTGGACAGCCCACTCCGGAACACAAATTGGCCACCATTCATAATTATGTGCTGCAGGAGAATGTTCTTAAGCAAGCTGTCAAGCACCTTGGCCGTCATAGTGGCCAGCGAGATGGGCCGATAGTTTTCTTTATCTGACATGTCACCAGTCTTATTCTTGAAAATCAATAATATAAGTACCTGCCAATAAATTTTTCACATATCCAAAAACAACCATTTAGCCGGACACTTGACTAACAATAATTAGCACTTTAAAGCTTAATATATCGCTTAATAAACGGTGAAGGAAAACATTGTGAGGAAACCGGCATGTCCTATAGAATCAAAAAATTCGAAGACATGTGACATCTACCAACCCGCACTGGGCCCGCGTGGCGGATTACGGCCCGCTCCCTCTCACCGAGAGGAGGCCTGTGTCCCAGCAGTGGGAACATTATATGCTGATTATGGATCCCTGAACCGAAAAACCTTTTTAAAACTGCCCATTGTTAGATTTTCCAGTAAAAGAGCAAAATTCTAAGTCCAAATCATACTACATTTATAAGAAAGACTACTGTAACGAAAATATTTAAAAAATCAAAGAATGTCTCACAAGTGTATCGTGGACATAGAAACTGACCCAAATAAGGCTTTTAATAAATTTCATGACTTATTAGGTATGTCTGTTATATAAATTGTGCTTCCCAAAAATAAAGATTAATAACTCTAACTAACACATACAAACAAAAATGGAGAAGTAAGGGTCTAAGAAATAGTTGCAAAACTAAACGATCTTTACGATATTTTTACTATAAAAAAACTTTACAAAAAAAAATCAACCGTCTTCCAATAAAAACACTACAAAGTGAAAAATAACTTTAATTTCGGAAGTCGGTGTCTTTGGATCTGTATTTTAGTTTTTTGCCACCGACTTCCGAAATTAAAGTTATTTTTCACTTTGTAGTGTTTTTATTGGAAGTCGGTTGTTTTTTTTTTTGTAAAAAGTTTTTTATTTTTCACTTTTTAGTGGGTTAGTTTGTAATTTATCTAATTTACAATAGCCTAATGTCAAATTTCTCATCACCTTTTACAAAATATTACTTTCCGCGATGCAGGGAGCATACCCTTCCAAACAAAAAAAGAATTTTTAAAATCGGTCCACAATTGACGGAGTAATCGGTGAACATACATTAAAAAAAAAATACATACATACAGCCGAACATATAACCTCCTCCTTTTTGGAGGAAAACAAACTATTCACATACACATAATCAGCCTATAATGTTCCCACTGCTGGGAACCCCCAGTTCCTCTTTCTGTGAGAGGGAGTGGCCCGTAATCCACCACGCGGGCCCAGTGCGGGTTGGTAGATGTCACATGTCTTCGTTTTTTTTTTAATTCTAGGACATGCCGGTTTCCTCACGATGTTTTCCTTCACCGTTTTGAGAGCAGTGGTGATGAAATAATTTACACAAAGTAAAGCGCCTGTCTGGGTTCGAACCTACGACCTACAACTCGTAAGCCGCGGCCGTTACCACTCGGCCACCACTGCTCTACTCACATAATTATATATCGTATACTATTCACACAATATACTGGAAAAGTGCATTATTAAATATAAAAAAAAATCTAATTTTAATTTCATTAAAAAAAGCCATAGCAAGTGTAAAGCAACGTGGACAGTCATTAATCAAGAAATTGGGAATACAAAATATGACATAACATTTCTGAATTACAATTAGATAAGCAGATACTGACAAACCCCACTGACATAGCGAATGCTTTTAATAATTATTTTATTGACTCGACACACTCCTTAAATTTTAATTATTCACATAATGACTCGAATAACGTGTCAATTCCTAATTCCATGTTTCTTAGTTTCATGACTCAAGATGAAGTTAAAAAGGAGATAATGGCTTTAAATATAAGAAACTCCGAAGGCTATGATGGAATTGGCACGAAAATAATTAAAATGTGCAACACTGAATTAAATGATAATATATTGACATATCTAATTAACCTTTCATTTTCATCAGGTACTTTTCCTGATGCCTTAAAATTATCAGTCGTGAAACCACTTTACAAAAAAACTGTGCTATTTAGAGACATCGTTTTATTTTTCCTGTAATATTTACATAAACTTTCGTCACATAGAATAATTTCAGATTTTTGTCTACGCAAACTTCGGAGATAAGGGAGGGGGGAGAACGATAGGTATTTTTTTTTACATTTTTCATCAAAAGTAAAATTTTAAATCTCAAAAAAAAATTTTTTGAGAATGTGGAAACAGCGCTCTTTCATTTTATACCCCACATGCCCTAGTAGACTCCATTCGATTTTTTTTTCGATAAGATAAAGATTTATTTCTCACCACAATATTTAGTACATTTTCAAATTATCAATACATAATAGATTTTGCATTTTGTTTGTGGTTCATGTCAGGTGGCACTCATCGCGGTAGTGCGGATAGAGGGGTTTTGTAAAGCTAGGTGTTGTCGTACGCCCTAGGGTTACCAACTCCTTCTTCTTCCTAACGTGTCGATGGCAAATCAGGCAAATACGTTTCAAAATATCACAAATCCGCTTGCATTCTGATATACGACAAACATAAGACGTGCTATGACATTGACAGCTAGACTCTAGCCCGCGATTGCGTCATTAATGAGTTTCAGGATTTAAGTAATTGGTTTCACACCTAGGGTTTAATCTTTCTTCATCCATAATTCCGCTGTTTCAGAACCCCATGCGATAGATTTTTTTTTTCTATAATCAATTGGTATTTTGGTGAGTCACCAACTTTAAGCAACGTATAGCTTCCATAGAATTAAAAGATAAGCTCCATTTAGCTTGCCGTAAATCAGGCTCGGCATGTACTCGCAGGAACTACCTACACAATATAAAGAGACCGGGCGGGGCAGGCGCGGCGCAGCGCGGTGCGCTGTTCCCACGGTCTTCCGCGAACAAGTCATTAGCGTTACTCGGAGACCAGTACTACCTTCTCCCGGTAGCTGCTTACCGATCAGGGGTAGAGAAGAATAGGCTCTGCTCCGAGTAGTATGTGGGCAAGTGGTGCTTGGTTATTAAGAGTGTGCAATTAGAAAGTTGGCAACGCTATGACACAAACATTTTGCGTTTTGAATACCAAAGTTTCAATATACGAGTATCTGAGTCACGTTGACAAATTAATCAAAACAGCGAAACATTTGGACGACTATTTGCGACGTTGCCGACTTTCTGATTGCACCCTCTTAATAACCATACATCACCTGTCCAGAGACTAAGCACTACACGCACAGCACTACTTACTTCCTCGCCGCGGGCGCCATGGGTCCAATCATTCAATACCTTCTAGACGTGTTGAAATTGTCTGAACGCAACCCTTAGCTATCGAACTGGACTCTCCTACCTGCTTAATACTTTACCTACTTATTGTCCTTCTATTGTACCTACCTATATATTAAACTAATAACATGGGAAATTAATGAAAAGCCTTTACAAGTTCTGTTTCGTTCTAATCGCTTTAGTTTGCCGCAACCGCAACTACTTGTGTCATTACCTATTCCCCGAATTTGTTATTTACCAGCGCCACATCGGATGTGCCATCATACTTGCACTCCAGTGTGTGTGCTTTTTTCCAAAATCAATGTGTTTGATTCCTGGCTACGAAAATGGTTTTTCAAAAGTCTAATGATACTTTACGTTTCAGTTTTCACCCAGATCCACCACACGTAATATGTACCATTGCTTTAATTTCGTGACTTAGTAATAACGCGTGACTCCGGCTATATGAAAACAGAAAAACTCAATATTGATGTTTTGTATATTGTATGTATGTACATATGAATTTATGTATGTATGTATGTCCTTACCTTTTTAATTGGTGTTTTTGTCGTAGTTGGGTTTTTATTTTCGGATTTGGCCATTTGCGAAGCTCGAGGATATTCTAAGTACCTCATGTCAGCCACACGGGTCGATCAAAGGTCTACTCTTGACAAGTTCAATCCGTGGATGGGTGACCATCCATTACATCAACGGCATAACATGCTTTCCAATAAATTCCGAGGTACGGTGACATAATAAGTATAAGTGTCACCGTATAATGATGAAATTCGTTATTTTATAAACTATCGGTATTATTTCCGTTAGATTATAAACTGTCGAAAAATTTATTGTGAACTGCAACAAACCATTTAAAATTAAATGCATCATTTTTTTATAGAAAATAAAATAATACAAAATATAGAACTTAAAACATCATTTTTCTCTCCTGACATTTTTACAACATTAATAAAAAATTCATCACCATGGAATCCACATAAACAATTTCATAAAGGTGTAAACAAAAAGTATTGATATATTTATTAAACATACCACCCACCAAGGACATCAGTACATGTCCTTAACTACATAAAACCGCCCACCATGAGGAAAGGATACAATACATAAAAAAAACGTAAACATTTCGAACCAAATTACTTACTTGCTTTTATTCTAAATCAAACAAACTTTAGTTATACTTTAATAACAATTGTGGAGACCCAGTTTGGTTTCCGCAAGGGGCGCTCTACGGTGGACGCCATCATGCGCGTTCGAGCCCTCACGACGGGGGATGCTGTTGCCCGGGGTGGGGTTGTCTTGGCGGTGTCTCTTGACATCGACAATGCCTTCAATACCCTGCCCTGGAGTTGCATTAGGGAGGCACTCCAGTATCACCGGATGCCGACCTACCTCTGTCGAGTGGTTGAGGCCTATCTGACGGACAGGGCCATCATCTACCCCGGTCACCATAGAGAGTGGAACCGGCGAGATATGTCGTGCGGTGTCCCACAGGGATCGGTCCTGGGGCCGCATTTGTGGGACATCGGCTACGACTGGGTGCTGCGCGCCGACCTCCCCAGCGGCGTGAGCGTAGTCTCCTACGCTGACGACATGTTGGTCCTGGCGCAGGGTAGGTTGCATGAGGCGGCGGCCGAACGGGCAACACGTGGGGTTGCGATAATCGTCGATAGGATCCGGCAATTGGGACTCGAGATGGCCTTGCACAAGTCCGAGGCCATGTGTTTTTATGGTCCTCGGAACGCGCCACTGTCGGGTAACGGCAGGAGGGGTTCACAACGGTGTCGAGTCGACGATGAAGTACCTGGGACTCGTCCTCGACAGCCGGTGAAACTTCATGGAGCATTTTCGACGTTTAGCTCCCAGACTGGAGAGGGCTGGGGCTGCTTTGAAGCGGCTTCTGCCCAATCTAAGGGTCCAAAAGCCTCCTGCCGGAGGCTCTACGAGGGATCGTGCGGTCCATGGCCCTTTACGGGGCACCGGTGTGAGCGCGTTCTTTAAGGCTGCAACCAGCCCGCCGATTGAACGCGTCCCAAAGGGTCATGGCAATTAGGCTGGTCCGAGGATACCGCACGATCTCTCGTGAGACGGCGAGTCACCTTGCCGGACTACCGCCATGGGATCTGGAGGCAAAAGTCCTCGCGCACATCTGGGAGTGGCGCGAGGAGGCAAACCACCTGGGCGAAACTCCGCTGCCGCGAGAAATCACGTCACAGCGAACAGAGCTCCGGCGGGATCTCATGGCGGCATGGAGAGTGAGATTGTCGCAACCAAACGCTGGGTACGCCACAATTGTGGCGATAATTCCCCTCTTTAAGGAGTGGCTAGAGAGGCGCCACGGCGTCCTCATCTTCTGCCTGACGCAGGTCCTCACCGGACACAGATGTTTCGGGAGGTTCCTGTTTAGGATAAAGCGGGAGGAAACGCCCGGGTGCCACCACTATGTGGATCGCCCGGAGGATAAGGCGGTGGAGCATACGGTAGGGGTCTGCCCGGCTGATTTTTTACAAAAAAAGGCGAGTCTAGGGTTTTATTTGCACCAAGGATAAAACAATAGGACCGCTACTGGGGTTAAAAGAGTAGATAAGAACCAGTCTTATCGTGAATTATTAAAGCAAATTAATATAATAATAACAAGCTATTTTTAATCCAACGAATATCCTTCGTTGACCGGCCAAGTGCGAGTCGGACTCGCGCACAAAGGGTTCCGTACCATTATATATAAAAACGGCAAAAAAATCACGTTTTTTGTAAGGTACTTAATTAAATATTTGTTTTATTTTAATTTAATTATTTATTTTTAAAGTGAATATATAAATCAATATTCTGTGAATATTTCAAGCGTCTACCTGTTGCCGTTATCAATATCGAGCAAAAACGAGCAAAACAATCACGTTTGTTATATGGGAGCCCCCTTAAATATTTATTTTATTTTGTTTTTTAGTATTTGTTGTTATAGCGGCAACAGAAATACATCCTCTGTGAAAATTTCAACTGTCTAACTATCATGGTTCATAAACCTGGTGACAGACGGACTGACAGACGGCGCGCGGCGGAGCCTTAGTAATAGGGTTCCCGTTTTACCCTTTGGGTACGGAACCCTAAAAAGTAACTTTCATGATTTTTTGCGGCCAAAGGGTCAGAGCGCGTCTGACCCTTTGGCACTCGCGAGTTCTCATTGCGGGGCTGCGTCGTATGCTGCTCATTCATTTTGCTTGCGCACTTTTAGTTTTTAACCGACTTCCAAAAAGGAGTAGGTTATAATTATGTTCGTGTGTATGTTTTTTGTTATGTATGTTCACCGATTTCTCCGTCAATATTGTGGACCGATATTGAATTATTTTTCTTTGTTAGTACGAGTAAGGGTATGCTGCCAATGTGGTCCCATTGTCACTAAGTCAGAATCTGATGCGGTGATCCCATTTAAATCGAGGGAAATACCTACTCAAATTTTATAGGCACACCTACCTATAGCGATTTGGGTATCATTAATAGTAACTCGTGCATTTGTTCTAGAAAAACACCATTTGTTGAAGTGGACCTGATGATGAAGACCACAGATAGCCACCGGAACTACTTAATAATAAGTATTTCACGGGTTGCGATTCGATTAGGTACTTCAATATGGTTGCTAAGCAATTTATGCACATAAGAATGCATATGGTAAGTGGCCTTTTTCCTGGTTCTTACCAGAAGAACTCGTAAACGTCCCTAAGCGTCCTTGGGCGTCCATCGGGAAACGAAATATTTTGTAAAAGGTGATGAGCAGTTGACATTAGGCTCTTGTAACTTAGATAAATTACAAACTGAGTCACTAAAAAGTGAAAAATAAAAAACATTTTGCAAAAAAAAAAAAAACAACTTCTAAAAACAACACTACAAATTGAAATAAAAGTTTAATTTCGGAAGTCGGTGAGGAAAAACTAAAATACAAATCCAAAAGGTGTCTTTTTGGATTTGTATTTTAGTTTTTTCCCACCGACTTTCGAAATTAGAGTTATTTTTCACATTGCAGTGTTTTTTTAAAGATTGGGTTTTTGGTTTTGATACCTGTGGACTTTTAGCCCCGGTCTGCCCTACATAAGTAATAAATAGGTTCACGGGGTCCCTGTGTTTTCCGTACCTACTTGAAATTATGGTTACCTATATTTTTTTAAACGAGGTCCATCACCACTAAGTAAGTAGGCAGACATGTGTCGATATTAACTAAGTGCGGCTGTTGTTGTAGCAGATAATGTTTACCAACAATAGTGTCCCGACAACAAGCGAAGCTGTAAATCAGTTAACGATGATGGCTAGTTACGGCTTGTTTATTTACGTGAATGCGGCGCGCAGCGGGGCGCACACCCCGGGCCCCCGAGTCCCCACTGTCCGGGCCTCGACAGAACTGTCATAACACTTTTTAGGGTTCCGTACCTCAAAAGGAAAAAACGGAATCCTTATAGGATCAGTCATGTGTCTGTCTGTCCGTCTGTCACAGCCGATTTGTTCCGAATCTACTGGACCGATTGGTACACATATAATGAGTTTCTGTGACCCGGACACGGACGTGTAACGTAAATAAATGAATTTTGAATATTAGCCAATAAACAAAAAAATAATAGAAACTGTACCGTGTTACATTACATATCAAATTAAAGGGCTTGCTGTAAGGATTTTAGATATATTTTTTTATAATTTTAAAATAAATACTTATTACCCCCAATATCTCCGATTCAAATAAACCTAAAATTTTGAAAAAATACAGAAAATAGTTCTTCACACACTATAAATTACAGGAAAACCTATAAGAAGTCTATGATCTTAAAATAACACGGTAAATATCTGAATATTGGGCGTACAGACATACATGTGCAGTTGGAATGTACGAAGGGAACATGTTTTTCAACTACAATGATAAGTTTGTTCTTCTTAGGATAAATTAATCCCCACTACAGATCCCTTCATAGTACGTGGCCCGACACGCACTTAGCCGGTTTTTAGGGTTCCGTACCCAATGGGTAAAACGGAAACCCTATTACTAAGGCTCCGCCGTCTGTCTGTCTGTCCGTCTGTCACCAGGCTGTATCTCATGCACCGTGATAGTTGGACAGTTAAAATGTTCACAGATGATGTATTTCTGTTGCCGCTATAACAACAAATACTAAAAAAACTTTTTACACAAAAAAAATCAACCGACTTCCAAAAAAAACACTACAAAGTGAACAATAACTTTAATTTTTCACTTTGTAGTGTTTTTTTTGGAAGTCGGTTGATTTTTTTTTTGTAAAAAGTTTTTTATTTTTCACTTTTTAGTGGGTCAGTTTGTAATTTATCTAATTAACAATAGCCTAATGTCAAATGCTCATCACCTTTTACAAAATATTGGTATTCCCGATGCAGGGGCGTTAATTGTTGAGGAGTTCTCCTGGTAAGAACCAGGAGAACTGATAGTGACTTTACCATATGCATTTTGACGAGCATAAATTGCTTATCAACCATAGGTATTAAAGTGCCTAATCGAATCGCAACGGTGAAATACTTATTATTAAGTAGTTCCGGTGGCCATCAGTGGTCTTCATCATCAGTTTCACTTCACCAAATGGTGCTTTCCGAGAGCAAATGCACGGGTTACTACAAAAAATACTCAAATCGCTATAGGTATGCCTATAAAATTTGAGGATTTCCATAGGATCCCCTCATCAGATCCTGATTTGGTGGCAATGGGACCACCTTGGGAGCGTACCCTTCTAAACAAAAAAAGAATTTTCAAAATCCGTCCACAATTGACGGAGTAATCGGTGAACATACATAAAAAAAAAAAAAAAAACAAACATACAGCCGAACATATAACCTCCTCCTTTTTGGAAGTCGGTTAAAAACAGAATAAAATACAACAAACGTGATTTTTTTGCCATTTTTATAGATAACGGTAAGGAACCCTTCGTGCGCGAGTCCGACTCGCACTTGGCCGGTTTTTTTTAATACTTTTCATGTGTTGCAAAGTGAGGATACTCGGAATGATGAAAAACTGGCAACTCAGCGATTTACAACACTTTTACTGCTAATACGATAAAATTTATAGATTCCCGGGAGTCATAACGTCTGTCGTGATTTGTAGCCGCGCACATGTGTCAGGCGGACATCTTTATGAATGTAACGCGGAACACTAGCACTAAATCTTAATCTACTCATAAAAACTACTACCGGGGCGGCGGCGGCGGCGGCGGCGGGCGGCGCGTCTACGTCTAGTAAACCGATATGCTTGTTTACGACTCGTTCGAGAGATTAGGACAAATGTGAGCAAGCGTAAACAGTGGATTAGACGGGCCCCGGTCCGAGTTGAACGCGGCGTGTGGCGTGCGAGAGGCGAGGGCCGGTATGGCGATGGCGGTGCGCCCGGTGCGCCGGTAGCGTAGGTCAGGAGATGCTGTGCAGATAAGACGCGGTGGCGGCGCGCACGTGCTGATAGCGGCTTATCTCCGGCTGATAGCTCCCCACGCGCCCCTGCCGCGCCGCCAGCAGCTGATCGGTGTACACAACGCGCGCTGCTCGCGATGCTTGCGGACCTGCCTTCGTCTGCACAGCATCAGCACTGCATGTGACACCCTTAACTCATTATTACATACTTAAGTTGAATGTTGTTATTCATTCGCTAAAAAAACAAACCACTACAATTCCAAAAACTTTGTAAAGTAATCGAAATATATAAGTTCAGGTGCACGCGCAATCGAAATATATAAGTTCAGGTGCACGCGCAATCGCACATTCTGCAATTCAGCTGTTTACGCCACACGTTCATTTCAACTCATAATAATTAGTTCAGTTCGCGTTCGGCTATCAAGTCAGCCAGGCGTTCTCGTTACAGCCAATTAGTAGTTATTTTCTTTTATTCCATTCATCCCTCATATAAAAGTAATGTGTGATCTAGCAAGGGACCATACATTACCTATTCCATTTTTTACATCACTTGCCAACCCTTCATAAAGGGCAGTCAGGTAAAAACTAATTCATTAGCCCTAATCACGGTAGGTACCTAAGAATCGTTTTCATTGTTTCTAGTTGATCTTTTCTATGCCTACTTAATTAATAATGCGTCGCGAAAAATATTTATTTTCCTCATTAATGAGCCTCGTTCTGAGAAGCCATTTGACGGCCAGTTGTTGTTCACTGATATAAGTAAACAAAGATGATTCGATCGGATTTCACGGATAAAGTAGGGACTCTCAATTGGAGTGGACCATAGGAATGGACACTCCCAATCCCAAAAATAGTGAAAAGAATATAAAGGGGCGGGTCATATGGGGGCGCGTGGCGGGGATGATGCGCGCGCGCAGCCCGGCGGCCGCCGCCGGCGCCAGTCAGCGCACAGCACGCGACGCGGACACACGTTTCGCCGCGCTCCTTAACGAAAATTTGAATCAGTGAATGAGTGATTAACACCAGCATGCTGCACGAAACATGGCCCAATGCGTGGCATAAGACAGAATCCTTCGAGTTGGAAGCGCTATTTGCCGAGGTCAACAACAATTGTTTGAAAGGTGAGCGTGCAGTGAGCGATACAAATCAAGTAAACATTCATGTTATGATCTACCCTTTTACCATGTTTTCATGTAAGCACTTATTTTTGTCCTTAAACATTAGGTAGGTACCTACCTAATGTTTAAGGACAAAAATAAGTGCTTATAATACGTAGGTAGGTTACCTATGCGATAATTGCCTGGTTTTCAAACTATAACCTCTGTCCTGTCATATTCATTCTGTATGCTCAGGGTCAGTAGGTATTGAATTAATGATAGATAAATAAGTTGCAGCAACGTTTGCTGCACTTTTTAGGTATTTCAAGTTTTACTGAAAGACCAAGCGTTGTCCACTGACAGTCGGTAGGATACATAAGTAAACCTTATCAGTCAATGTGTAAATACTAACAAATGCATTGTAGGCATACAGTCTGTTTCATCGTGCATGATTACTTACAGTTATTTTTTTCTAAACGAATGTTAATGATGTTGATGCTATTAACTAACCATTTCATGTAAGTACTTGAATTCGTTTCAACATTGTTTTAGTACTTAATAATTATGTTATAGGTACTTACTGTAGGTTATATTACTGGTAAACAAAGTACCTATTAATGACCTACTGAATTAATGATTATTTTAAAATGTACCTTTTGACCAAGTCTTACAGCGAATGTGGATAATACATACAATAATTCATAATACGTAGTAGTAGTATTCATAAATGATAGAATAGCAGAAGTAGTGCGGTCTCGCACATTTGTTTAGCGTAGTGCTATGCGCCAGTACGCTAACGATCAGTATGTAGTAGTGAGTACGCGTCGCGGGGCGGACGAGTGGCGCTCGCCGGCTAGCGCGCCGCTGTCTATCTATTTGGATGATCACATATAAAGCGGTGGCGTCGGCGAGCGCCAATCGTATCGCCTTGCGGCGCGCGTGTGTGGCGCAGCGAGTAACGTGTGTGCGTGTGCGCAGAGGGCGAGGCGGAGTGCGGCACGGAGGGCAGCGGCGGCGACGCGGAGAGCCCGCCCCGCCTGCCGCCGTTCGGCTACGCCCACCCCGCGCTGTCGCCGTCCCACTCGCGCAGCTACCAGGAGCTACGACCGGCGGCGGCACACGCGCGCGACATGCAGGCCTACGCGCACCTCGAGGAGGTGTTCAAGCCGGGCACGCCGGGCACCGCCGGCTCCACGGACGGCGTGTACCTACGCCGAAGCAGCCCCGACCTCAGCCCGTCGCCGGAGCGCCGCGACGACTTCCGCCATTACGAGCCGTACACGCCAGCTGCGCCGCCGCCCTACTCGCACGACCACCACCATCACGTCGACGGGTGAGTACTAGCACTTTATAAAACCATCTTGTTGCCAGAGCTGAACTGTCTTTTTGTATGTATATTTTTCTCAACATTAACCCAGGAGCAGCAGCATTTGACAAGACTAGTACAGAGCTATTAGACACAGCTACTTAGTTATTACCTATCGTTGTTGTAGTGAAGAGTTTAGAGAGGTACTTACGCACGCGGGCGCGGGCTGGTGACGCCGCGAGCGCAACTAATGGCACTACACATTACCTGACGTAGCCGTGTCAAAACATCGCCTGTTTGAATTCTATTTTTAGTTCAATTCTTACAAATTGTAATCACAAACCGTTCAGCTAACCCAATACCTATGTTCTCATGATGACATTTTAAGTATTGAGGGACTATTGAAGGCCCCGGTCGTTCGCTACAAAGTGCCTTCAATAAGCCAAACAATATATGCCTGAGACTGTAGGGAGTTCGGCAAAAATATTATAGGTATCGGAATGAGAATGCTTAAATTGTATTTTGTTTTTCCTCTTACACTTTTTGTAATTTTTCTTGATAACCTAAAACACAAAACTTTGGCTTTGTGCTAAAATACTGTAGGGCAGGGCTTCCATCAATATATTATTGATCGAAGGGGCAGGGCAAAGGTTTCTTTCTTGTCTTTCGGACAGCCAGTCCTTCACAGACGAGTCCAGTTCATCTCAATCAATCATCAACTGTATGCTAGTTTTCGCCCAAAGGTCAAGCGACCACTGAACAACTCAATTTCGGTTGTTCTTGGCAGCTGTAAGGCGAATGACAGCAATTTGTATTTTCAGACGTGTATTAAATAAATAAATGTTCATTGCCATAAACAGGTTACAGAAAAAATATAGGTTAGAGTACCTGTATTCAGGAGCCAAGTATTGATTTAGTTATTCTTTTTTTTAACTTCATAAAACACTACCCGCCTTTGCTCTGGTCTTTTAACGCTTGTATTACCCACGTTCCGATATGAAAATGTAAAAAATCACATGTCAATGAGATTTCTGTTTAGCGAAAGTGGGAGAGATCTTTTCACACTTTCCGGGCGTTGTTGGTGCGTCTAGCAATGTCTTTCATCACCTTCCTAGGCGTTGTTGGTGCGTCTAGCAATGTCTTTCATCACCTTCCTAGGCGTTGTTGGTGCGTCTATCAATGTCTTTCATCACCTTCCGGGCGTTGTTGGTACGTCTAGCAATGTCTTTCATCACCTTCCTAGGCATTGTTGGTGCGTCTAGCAATGTCTTTCATCACCTTCCTAGGCGTTGTTGGTGCGTCTAGCAATGTCTTTCATCACCTTCCTAGGCGTTGTTGGTGCGTCTATCAATGTCTTTCATCACCTTCCGGGCGTTGTTGGTACGTCTAGCAATGTCTTTCATCACCTTCCTAGGCATTGTTGGTGCGTCTAGCAATGTCTTTCATCGCCTTCCTAGGCGTTGTTGGTGCGTCTAGCAATGTCTTTCATCACCCTCCGGGCGTTGTTGGTGCGTCTAGCAATGTCTTTCATCACCTTCCTAGGCGTTGTTGGTGCGTCTAGCAATGTCTTTCATCACCCTCCGGGCGTTGTTGGTGCGTCTAGCAATGTCTTTCATCACCTTCCTAGGCGTTGTTGGTGCGTCTAGCAATGTATTTCATCACCTTCCTAGGCGTTGTTGGTGCGTCTATCAATGTCTTTCATCACCTTCCGGGCGTTGTTGGTACGTCTAGCAATGTCTTTCATCACCTTCCTAGGCATTGTTGGTGCGTCTAGCAATGTCTTTCATCGCCTTCCTAGGCGTTGTTGGTGCGTCTAGCAATGTCTTTCATCACCCTCCGGGCGTTGTTGGTGCGTCTAGCAATGTCTTTCATCACCTTCCTAGGCGTTGTTGGTGCGTCTAGCAATGTCTTTCATCACCTTCCTAGGCGTTGTTGGTGCGTCTAGTAATGTCTTTCATCACCTTCCTAGGCGTTGTTGGTGCGTCTAGCAATGTCTTTCTTCACCTTCCGGGCGTTGTTGGTGCGTCTAGCAATGTCTTTCATCGCCTTCCTAGGCGTTGTTGGTGCGTCTAGCAATGTCTTTCATCACCCTCCGGG
Source organism: Tiliacea citrago (assembly GCA_963921375.1). Taxonomy (NCBI): domain Eukaryota; kingdom Metazoa; phylum Arthropoda; class Insecta; order Lepidoptera; family Noctuidae; genus Tiliacea; species Tiliacea citrago. The sequence continues at coordinate 389,906 of OY992784.1, forward strand.
CGTTGTTGGTGCGTCTAGCAATGTCTTTCATCACCTTCCTAGGCGTTGTTGGTGCGTCTAGCAATGTCTTTCATCACCTTCCTAGGCGTTGTTGGTGCGTCTAGTAATGTCATTCATCACCTTCCTAGGCGTTGTTGGTGCGTCTAGCAATGTCTTTCTTCACCTTCCGGGCGTTGTTGGTGCGTCTAGCAATGTCTTTCATCACCTTCCTAGGCGTTGTTGTTGCGTCTAGCAATGTCTTTCATCACCTTCCGGGCGTTGTTGGTGCGTCTAGCAATGTCTTTCATCACCTTCCGGGCGTTGTTGGTGCGTCTAGCAATGTCTTTCATCACCTTCCTAGGCGTTGTTGGTGCGTCTAGCAATGTCTTTCATCACCTTCCTAGGCGTTGTTGGTGCGTCTAGCAATGTCTTTCATCACCTTCCTAGGCGTTGCTGGTGCGTCTAGCAATATCGGGTCTTCAAAGGAATGTATTTGTGAGTAATGGCTATTTCTTATGTCTTAAAGTAGTCTACTATGTCACTGTAAAATAATCTCGGTCACTACATCTTCTCGCCACATGCACTTAGAACTGCTGCTGATCTGCTGTTTCCGCGATGTCGCGCGAGCGATTGTTATTGCGGAGTGATAACTGTCTCCATGCAATCTTCAATCATTCAATAGATTTCATGTCTTGCTTGTGTCTTGTATCCAGATCCTGCGTTGGTCTTTCTCAAGTACTCTAGTATCGACCTCCACGCATAACGGTTGCTCTGCAGATTGCTTTCCGCGCCTAGTGCGCCTAGCCTCTAATGTGCTTATGTAGTGAGAAGTAAAATAATTTGAATTTCCAAAGATTGATTTTATCAAATTTCAATCTTAATTGGTCGGATCAGATCGAAGGAGCCACCGATTCCCATTCATTAGTCGAGCTTGATGTCGAAATGAAGTATTTGCAGATGTTAGTGCGGCATGACGTGTAGACAGACACGGCATGACACGACAACGATGACTATCTAGTCATCGTTGTCGTGTAGGAATTTACAAATTAAGTAAGTACTTATAAAAGTAAAAACCGGCCAAGTGCATATCAGACCACGCACAATAAAGGGTTCCGTAGTTGGGATGAATTTATCCCAAGAACAAACTTAACATTGTGGTTAAAATAAAGTTCTCCAATACATTCCAACTGCAAATGAGTATGTACGCACAATAGTGAGAAATTCGCCATGTTATTTTAAAGACCATAGACTTCAAAAGTCAAAGTCAAAGTCAAACCATTTATTTCAAATAGGCACATAAGAGGCACTTTTGAACGTCAAAATTTACAAAAAAAATAGAATTGATTCTAGTTGCCCCTTCCAAAAGGTAGTTTCGTATGGAGAAGAATGGGCAAGAAACTCCACCGGTACTCTTTTAAAAATGTTTTACAATATTTTGTTTGATTACATCAAACAAAACTTCTTATACGTTTTCCTGTAATCTATAAGTAAAGAACTATTTTCTGTATTTTATATATTTTTTTTAGTTAAATATCTTTAAAGGCATTTATTTAAAACATTATAACAAAAATATAAATGAAATCCTTACAACAAGCCCTTTCATTTGATATATCACACGGTACAGTTTTTCTTTTAATTTGCATCCCAAAACTGACCCCATGTTCAAAATTCATTTATTTACGTTACACGTATTTGGGTTACAGAAATTCATATTTGTACCTAATTTCAACTTAATTGGTCCAGTACATTCGGAGCAAATTGGCTGTGACAGGCGGATAGACAGACAGACAGACACACGAGTGATCCTTTAAGATTTCTGTTTTTTCTTTCATTCGGACGTGCGGTACCCTGAAAATTAGTCGTTGGGTCTTTGGAACCAGACAATTGCAACTAGGTACTTACCTACGGTCATTACTTAGGTGTAAAAAATGATTGGAATTGGTAGCACATATTAGTAACCTATCGGGGCTCGTCCCTGAGGGGGATACTGCAGGTACACGTCCCAGAGGGCCACGATTTCGATAAATTTGATCACATTTTTTCTGTTGTTTTCAACTTGTGCCGTCAACATAAAAAGTGCTTGAAGGTATGAATAATGTTTGTTTGGTTTCTGATATAGTGGTTCCAAATATGGAAAATACGTGGACTTATTACGAAAGTCATATGATTTCAAAATTTTATAAAATATAGAATCGTAGGCAGTGAGAGAGAGAGTGTTGTACACTTGTATTTTAATTTAACTGTATTGACCTCGAACATGACGAATTTATAATCCCATTTTATTAAACTTGACAATGTATTGTCAATTTCAAATTATTTACTGAATTTCATCTTGACATGGTAAACATATATTGAATTGATTGAATGTGTTAATAATATATATGAAGTGAGACTTTATTATTATAGCTTAAACTATTTGCATGCCCTAGTTCAGGTAATTAGTATAAGGATAATCTTAAACTCACCATCTGTAACATGTACCTACTCTCTGTGCAAATAAAGAACTATTCTCTTCTATTCATAATTTCAATAATAATAATTTAAACAAAATGTACGTAGGTAAACGCTGGTGAAATCGACAGTGACTCAGAAGTCATCAAATTGTCTAATAAAACCATCAATATCTTTTCTACTAAACATTAAACTGGCCGATTTATATGGCAACATATTGCACAATTAAAATAACAACACTGAGTTTAAACTGCAATGGCGTCTGAAATATTTTACTGGAAAAGTGTGACCCACAATAATATTTTTTTTTCACTAGTTTAATTGCTAAATGTGGAGCTCAGCGCGTAGTTTCGTGTTTTGATTTGTGCAGCTTCAGTAGTCTGCGTGAAGTTGATTGTTTGATGAATGAGTTTAGTTAATTTGCTAACGATATAACTTGGTATTTGGTACATTCTTATCATAAAAGTATTTTTTTTCGAATGTGACATCTATTGGTACCTAAAAATTCGACGATGACTGGGACACGCTTAAAGTTGCCTCTAAACTCGCCATATTGTAAATATTTTTGTGTTTGGCTCACTCTTGTCGAAGATGGGCTCGCTTGGCTCTCTGTATCATGAGAGCACTCCCTTCTCTCGCTCGGTTCGTTGAAAGTATTCTGAGTTCCAATCTAACCTGCCTTACCGAGGAAAGTATAACCGAGCTGTAATGTACCCTGGCTAATCGGTGCAAGCTTTTACCAGTTACTGCGGCGGTATGCTCGCTTCGCTCGCTCTCATCGAGCGCGGATGTTACGTTCCATCAAACTCTTGTGACAACGTAATCTCGTAATCTTCACGCATGGCATGCGCAATGACACGGAGACGCCGATTAATAATATGACGATTGTCGATGTTTTTTTTTTAGATATTTACCAGGGGGTCTACTCCGAAGCGCTAAACCAGTATCTGCCGAATATTCGGCCGTTTTATAACTTCCACAGTTTCCTTTTGACTTTGAGTCCTTACCCGACTTCAAGTCACAGTTTTGACTTTGGCTTATCTCTTCGACTGTCTTTTTTTATTTTAGTTTTCGCCGTAGTCAGCGATAGTTAGCCGTAGGAAAGAAACTACCGAACATTCGGCGATACTGCGGATTTATGTTCGGAGTAGACCAGGTTTTTGTATTCGCTCATGACTAGATTTTTGAGGCTTATTGTGTTCCCTATGATGTAAACTTTCTTCGTTTGTCGTTATTTTACAAATTCGAGCAGATTTACAGCCGATATGAGGTCCTTTGTATTTTCAAAGATTTTATTTTTTTATATTTTACGGTTTCCGATACTGCCGTTGCCATTGTATTTGCATTGACACTGGACTTAGTAGACTTATTGCAATTTTTATGAAGTAACTTTTCTCTGTATGTGCCTGTGTTGTATTACATCCAATTTATATACAAACGACTATTTTAACCATGATCTAGGTAGAACTTATCATTTATTCCTGATCCTTAATTTTAAGTCAAGTATAATTTAATATATATTTTTTTTAATAATAGGTTAGTATAAAAAAAATGGTTTAAGATTTTTCCTGCTGATGGTACTTTTACGCAAGATTGACTTGTAATCGACTTTATCGAGATAGTTTGAAATCGTGGCCCTCCGGAACGTGTACCTGCGGGATCGGGGCCCTCAGGGACGTGTACCTGCGGGATCGGGGCCCTCAGGGACGTGTACCTGCGGGATCGGAGCCCTCAGGGACGTGTACCTGCGGGATCGGGGCCCTCAGGGACGAACCCAACTATCGTCGGTTAAGTAACGTTACATACGAATAATTATCACTTATTCATTTCATGAATGTTGTTCGTAATCGTCTTCTGATAAGCATTGCACCTTCAACCAATCTTTTGTTTATCAGCTTCTGTTTCCTATTTTCATGTCTTTTCGATTACTGGCGGTCGCCTCGACAGCTGTAGGCATAATTGCCATTCACAACTGGGTCAGTTTAACCAAAATGGATAAGTGTTGACATAAAATAGTTTGGGCGTATCAGTGCCAACGGCTGGTCGGTGGCGGTGAGGCAAGACTGTTGAGTGTCGCGCACATCGGCACGTCCGCGACACGTGCACTGCAATACGAGCCAGCATTCCGACGTGCTGGCTGGCCGCTGTGAGCACGTGCCAAACATAGAGCATAACAGTGATAGGTCCACTCAAACGTAGCCTTTTGCAGTCACGGGCTACTGCGTGAGATCTTTACTCGAACGTTGAATGTCTTCTACACTCCATTAACGTTCATGGAGGGTTAATTTAGACCGGCGGTAATGACAGACACAGCCTGGATGACGCCCATGACGGCTAACCAATCTATGATGGCCACGTTATTGATAGACACAGCCTGGATGACAGCCATGACGACTAACCAATATATGATGGCCACGTTATTGACAAACCCAGCCTGGATGACGGGCATGACGGCTAACCAAAATGTGATGGCCACGTTATTGACAGACACAGCCTGGATGACGGGCATGACGGCTAACCAATCTATGATGGCCACGTTATTGACAGACACAGCCTGGATGACGGGCATGACGGCTAACCAATATGTGATGGCCACGTTATTGACAGACACAGCCTGGATGACGGGCATGACGGCTAACCAATATATGATGGCCACGTTAATGACAGACACAGCCTGGATGACGGGCATGACGGCTAACCAATATGTGATGGCCACGTTATTGACAGACACAGCCTGGATGACGGGCATGACGGCTAACCAATATATGATGGCCACGTTATTGACAGACACAGCCTGGATGACGGGCATGACGGCTAACCAATCTATGATGGCCACGTTAATGACAGACACAGCCTGGATGACGGGCATGACGGCTAACCAAAATGTGATGGCCACGTTATTGACAGACACAGCCTGGATGACGGGCATGACGGCTAACCAATCTATGATGGCCACGTTAATGACAGACACAGCCTGGATGACGGGCATGACGGCTAACCAATCTATGATGGCCACGTTATTCATGACGTTATTAACTTTAGTTTCAGCAATCCCAATCGCCAATTTACGTTCTTTGTTCTTGACATTGGTATCAGAGTGTGACTATGAGCCGATTTACGAAGCGCACGATTTGTATAAAAGGCAGAGAAGTTCATAAAGTCATTCATGCATTCATAGTCCTAGACTATTACTAAAGTCAAAATATGATGTTACTTTGAATTTTGCGTCAGCATCGATTAATTGTATTCCGGGAATTTCATTTTAAAATATTGTTAAACCGATAAAAAACAGCTACGAATGTTCACCGCGGCCACGTCTGCGTTCGGCGCACGCACAACAACGCCGACATTCTTCAGAATGTTGTCTGGTTTCAGTTAGTACGTGTGCTATCTCCTCGCTGAACGACAACGTGCAATAGTTTGTAAGTCAAATTCGGTAAGTTCGGTAGCTCGTGCGTCCGATGTGTCTCGGCGACGTTCCGCACCGGTTCTTGTAAATTATTTTCAATGAGTGTTATGATAATGTCGGTGAGCACACGGCGTGCGCGTGTGTGCGCGGCGCTGGCACGTCGCACGGCGCACGGCGCACGGCGCGGCGCGATAAGGACGCGGTCGCGGAGCTGCGGTCGCGCTAACTGTTGCTCATTTATTTATAACTGTTTAATTTACTACAATTACAACGCGATGCCTGCGCGTCTCGTTGTTTTACGTATATTGACATTACTAATGTAACTTGTTTGCTAAACACATGCTAGATTAATGTCAGCAACTGAAAGCCTTTTAATTGCTAAAATTTGGGTTTTTATTTAGAATAATCTATAATGTAACACAGACATAAATAATCATATGTAAAAATAAATGTAAATGCTTGGTCGGAAGAATTAAAATAGTATTTGTGCAACTGTGAGCTTTAGTAACATGATGTGATAACCGACAGCGATCTCTAAACAACGGAGGTTCAACTATTAAAAGATACTTGTGACAGTAGATTACAGTCAGAAGATAGGTTTGAGGAGAGACCGTAGGACTAGAGAGTAGTAGAGTACATGATTAGACTGGTGGCAATGCGCGCTACGCACGAGGCGGAGTTGCGTAGCGGTTGCGCTACGACCGAATTGCGTAGCTGCTGCGCTACGATCTCTTTACGTAGCGGGTGCGTAGCAAGGCGTAGCGGCTACGCTACGACTGCGTTGCGTAGCGCAGCGGCTATGTAGCGACCGCGTGACGGCGCTTCCCGACGAACTTACTTAGGTTCGTTATTACCACCATGTAAGTGTAATATAATAATAATGTTATTATGTTGTATAATATTTTTCATTCTTGAAATGTTCATAATTTCTTGACAAGTTATTTTTTTTTTAAGGACGGGAACGTAGTCCACGAAACGTCAATAATGCCGTAGCATTGTTGACGTTTCGTGAACTAAGGCATCGACATTTTAACTGGTTCGCTGTCATACAAATATCAAACGGTCCATTTAATATATTTAAAGCAATAGTTTCCTACTTTCTACATACAAAAACCTATGAGTAAATTATAATTAGCGCGTGAATTCCCTGCCGCGGATGCGCTGGCGCAGAGTCCCTCCACGAGCTGCCAGTCTAGCGCCGTCTCCTCAGACGACTCCACCGTAGTGCGATCGTAGATATTTGTAGATGGTTCTAATTATAAACTCGCACAGACCGTGCAGCAGCGCCGCGGGTCCGCACTAGTCGCGCTGCTTGTTTACACTCAACTGCCATGTTGTTGCCGTGTTCAATTGTTATTGCGCCGCGTTATCTCTGTAATTGGCCGAATTCTAGTCAACTTTAATTTCAACTTGGCTACTAACGAGTAGATACTGAGAGGTATTAAAACAAAACGAACTGATATATTTGTATCTGTCGTGTTACGTGTCGATACGTTTGCACTGATCCGATTAGGTACTCCTAACGTACTGCAGGTATAGGTAGTCGGGCAGTAGGTACATACATAATCTTACAACTCAACGTTTTAAATGTTGAGAGAGATTCGAGATTCTGCCGAGCTTAACTACATTATTTAGAAACAGAGCTAAGACGGGTTGAGGGAGCCGAAGTTCTACCGACGTGTTTTTAGTAGTTAGGTACTTACCTGAAGTAAGTACTAATTTATAACTAAGCTGATACGAGTACTTCCTAAATACATCAATGCATTGCTGTGTTCACTATTTTAGAACATGGGTTTTATTTTTAGACTAGCTAGGTACCTAGGCACTTTTTTATTTTGACCGATTAGTATAAAATAATTATAGTGCCCAATTATAGTGCCCTTGGGTAATAAGGTAGTTGCACAACCGCTTACATGTTGTGTTCTTTGTGAAACTCGTAGTCGCTCTCACTTGACGGTTTTGTGAGCCTCGTCAGAATGTCGTCTTAACATTTGACGACATTCGTTTACGGAGATGTGGAGACAACACTCGGAGGAGCTTTCGAATGTGGGGCACTCTATTAATGTGGGGCACTCTATTAATGTGGGGCACTCTATTAATGTGGGGCACTCTATTAATGTGGGGCACTCTATTAATGTTTGGCACTCTACTAATACGTTTAATATTCCTTTAAAAATGTAAGTTTCTGATCGCTATTTATCGTTTAATTTAGAATTGTTAATATTCTTAGTAGAAAAACTCAGTAGGTATGTACCTATACATAGTACATTGCCGTAGTTAACCGGATAGCTATTGTTTAGCGGTAAGTAATTGGAACCTAATACAGAAAATAGTGTTTTTTACTTTCTCCATAGAAACATTGATATGGGTCGGTATAAGCAGATTGAGGCTAGTATGTGTGTAGTGTGGGGTGCGGAGGGGCTCTGTCCGCGGTGGGGCCGCAGGATGTGGCCGTCCGGCGTGACGTCACGCGCGCACTGACGACCGCGCGGCTGCAAGCCGACTGCTGCACCAGCAGTACAAAATAAATATATACAAGAATAGAATACAATACTCTATATTATGTACATTATAAAAGAGACCACAACCACAAGTAGATGTGTTTTAAGCCAGTGTGGTTAGCCTGAACTATGGCTCCTAGAGGAAAACGCTGAAAGAAACCATGGGCTATAAGTAAATTCTGAACTATGACTCCTAGAGGAAAACGCTGAAAGAAACCATGGGCTATAAGTAAATTCTGAACTATGACTCCTAGAGGAAAACGCTGAAAGAAACCATGGGCTATAAGTAAATTCTGAACTATGGCTCCTAGAGGAAAACGCTGAAAGAAACCATGGGCTATAAGTAAATTCTGAACTATGACTCCTAGAGGAAAACGCTGAAAGAAACCATGGGCTATAAGTAAATTCTGAACTATGACTCCTAGAGGAAAACGCTGAAAGAAACCATGGGCTATAAGTAAATTCTGAACTATGGCTCCTAGAGGAAAACGTTGAAAGAAACCATGGGCTATAAGTAAATTCTGAACTATGACTCCTAGAGGAAAACGCTGAAAGAAACCATGGGCTATAAGTAAATTCTGAACTATGGCTCCTAGAGGAAAACGCTGAAAGAAACCATGGGCTATAAGTAAATTCTGAACTATGGCTCCTAGAGGAAAACGCTGAAAGAAACCATGGGCTATAATTAACATGCCATCCAAATTAAAAATAAATTTAAAGTGACTTTTTATTTTTATGTGACACAAGTTTCAAAATTAAAAAAAATCTAAAACCCGACTGCGTTGGCGTTGCGTATTGCGAAGTCAATATGGCCTTATTGTCAAATGTAAGAAGAAGCCTCCGACTGCATGAGGTTGTTTATAGTATTAAGTTACACAAAATCTTGTTTCCATCTTTTTTATTAAAGTTCACTTTTTACGCAGTCGGGTTTTAGAGCTTTATTTTTTTATGACGGTAAATTAGGTTATTTACCCACTTATAATCTGGTGATAATGGCCCCTTACTCACTCACTAATAAGTTTGGGATAGTTTTTTTTTTGATATTTCTCATTCTAAATTACGGTTAAACATATAATTTATTTATATTTTTGTAACCACCTTTTAAAACCTTTCATTTTGATACCCCACTCGATAGGCTTGGGATTTTTTTTTAATGCACCCTTTTTGGCGCCAATGAACCGCCATTTTTTTATTTTTTATTTATTATACCCGGTGATACTTGCGCAATAACGACGAATCTAACGACATATTATTTATCAAAATCGGTTCAGCCGTTTAGTAGTTACGAGGGAACATAAGGACGGACATACATACCTACATACGAATACTGTATACATACTTACGTACATACATACAGGTCAAAAACATAACCCTCCTTTTTTGGATTCGTCGCTGTCGGGTAAAAATAGTTGAGCTGAACATGAACTGGAGATGTGCCCAGGACATGAACTGGAGCTGTGCCCAGGACATGAACTGGAGCTGTGCCCAGGACATGAACTGGAGCTGTGCTTAGAACATGAACTGGAGCTGTGCCCAGGACATGAACTGGAGCTGTTCGGAACATGAACTGGAGCTGTGCCCAGAATATGAACTGGAGCTGTTCAGGACATGAACTGGTAGCCACTTCGAACAGTTTACGATCATGGTCAAGGCACATTTCAATTAATATTTGAGATAACATCCAGCAGCATTATGATTATTAAACGATTCCGTTTATTTAAATTAAATAAGTATGAATGAATGAATTAACGATTTCTTTTCTTCTCCATAGAGATCTATGTTTTGGAATGGGCAATTAATTTCAACTTTCTGACTAACTGATAAGACTCTTTGACAATATTCAAACATGGCCGTAAATGGTTAAATTTAAATAAATGCTTTGACTCTGTTTGAGTTTTCAGTGGAACTGTTATACTTTAGGTTTTCGTTGAAATGTAGATATTTTTTTAATAATAGGTATTTCTACAATATACAAACAGTAAACTAAAAAAATAGGGTCACCAAAACATCAATTTAGATAATTCTAAACCAGTAACAATTTCCTGATATTTATACCTACACGAATTGTTAATGAATAAATAAATGAAACGCCTACATGACTCATATGTTATTCGGTTTTAGAAGACCAAGCAATAGACTTTCATGCGTGGCGTGGATCTAATTTGAAACAACACATTATACTGCCTACTGAGCGGTGAGTCATTGTTGCACTTTGTTATGTGCTTCTAAAAGCTCAATCATCATTAGAGCAACTTGCACTAATGTGTGTCAACAAGCTCTGAGACAAACATCATTAAATGTATTGTTTGTTACGCTTGTAATGAGTTGGGCTAAACGTAATGTGTCGGATGTTGTGTGCAAATAGTTTACAGCTCCGTACCTACAAACAAAACTGCAATCTAGTTAATAAACAAATATTTGGATATTGTAGAAAATATACGTGAATAGGTTCTTAGTTAAAGGTAACAGCGGCACGTAAGAGCGCAATGTTTTAATATTAGAGAGAGCTGGATCGTGTGTTTCGTTGTGTGGTTTCTGCGAATGAGTAACGCTATCGTGCACTTCCTGCGGTGCGCGCGCGCTGGCATTGTGCGCCGCGACACTTAACCTAGTGAGAGGACCCGCGCCCCCCGCACACCCCGCTCTACTCTCGCGTCGCGCTAACAATATGGTGTTTGTCGATCCGCACACTTGGATTAATTTATGGCAACCACTCTAAAACCAAAAGCAAGCAAACCCTCCAAATACAGTCAATTGGTTGTACAAATACGTTCTGAACCTAATCCTGGGTTATTTGCGCTCCACGACGTTTTTTGTGCGCGCTCGGGCGGAAGGGCGCGAGAACCCTCTGTGTACAAAACGTTAATAGCATTATTAGCTGTTGCGGCTGTTGGGCTGGTCTGATACGTCCACAACACCGTCTCTTTGTTTGTTGTGTAGGTTTGTGAGGTTTTACAAACTGTTTTTGAACTCGAAGGAAAGTGTAACTTGCGTATTGCTAAGGAACGCGATGTACGCGTTCGAAGGCTGTCAGGCGAGGCCGGGAGAGGCGTGTGGGCCGTGTTCTAGGCAGCGGCAGGTCACACGAGCGTCGGGCTGGGCCCAGGGTGTCGGGTGCCCAGCGCGTGGGCGTCGCGTGAGAACATCTCCTACAGTGGCTGCACACTCGTGCCTCTTGTGTACTGTACCGCTACAACAAGCGGCCATCGTGATTGTGTACGTTCAGGCGCACACACACACATCTGCGCAGTAGGTACACATCGCTGCAGTTTTATTATTGACTTGTTCTGTTTGAAAATAATTAATATCGTTAGGCATGTTTGCGTTTTCCTCCAATATTCGAGTTTGTTTATTGTTACCAATTAGTATAAGGAAAATCCCACTTGAAGCGTTCAGTACAAGCGTCTAACTATTAATATTTTGTGTGTTTATTATTCAATGATGTAAATTCTTAAATACAGTTGACTTCACAAGAATTTTATGAGCTCAGTGACAATCTCGTTGATCTACTGCAAACTGCAACACAGATACACGGACGTTTAGCTAGCAGGTGCATATTGATCGTAAGTGGGTATGCTCGGGACAAAATAGATGGATGATTCGCGCTTTGAAAGAAATGGCAGGTTTTGTATAATTACTTATTTCATAACATTACGACAATTGTTTGTTGTACAACACGTCGTGTTATTTGGACCGCGTGGGGGTAGCGCCGGCGCAGGCCGCGGGGACCCGCCTCGCGCCGGCGGTGCTCGCTGGGTTATTTGTCAAAGACAGTTTTTGTGCGCGTGCCCCTTCTAATGCGCCATTTTACACGTTTTAAGAGTCCTCGGAGCGTTTCCAAATTTGTACACATAATTTTTTGTGAGCGAATGACTGTTTAAGTGTCTCGAATGAGTTATTTGTATAGGCCCTTGACGTTCCGGTGCGGGATTAGGTCGACGATGCACAAATACCTAACGAACGGCGCGTTCAGAAAGAGAACTGATCCACGTGTTACTTGCGGAGTGGCTGTCACTGTTCAGGATCGGCGCGCTCTGGGCTCCGCATGTGTGGCGGCGTGTGCGGTCACGCGGCGTGCCCAGCAGGCCAGCACGTGCGCCGCTGACGATGCTAATGCGCTGTGCACCCGCCTGCGCCGGGGTGGCCGCCTGGAACGGCATGCGGGCTACAAGCGACTACATTACACGCTCATTATTAAGAAGACGCGCACGATTAGTATCGGGTTGTGAGTTAAGAATGAATGCCTGATTAGAATATGAAATATCGTCGTGTCATGTCCGTCTGGGGCAACAATTAGTGAATGTGATGTAGGTATGTTAGCATATGATCAGTCAAAATATGGCGAGGAAACGAATGTGCTTGTTTTAGGTAGACGCAATGGCTTAGATGTAAAACAGACTAATAAAAGTCACAGCCAATTAACATGCTTAGCGAGAATGGAAATGATTGAAGAAAATAATAAAGCGACTAAGTTCAAACCCAGGCAGGCACTTTACTATGTGTCAATTATTTCATCACCACTGCTCTCAAAACGGTTGACGTAGGTAACCAGCTTGACATTGATCGATTACGGCCCACTGCGTCTCGCAGAGAAGAGGGCCTGTGTCCCAGCAGTTAATAAACTAAACTGAATGCGAGGATGGACTGGCTGCTTGCGGCACCATTGTTACCCATTGCATTCAGAGACGAGTAAATACACTCACATTATGTATGTAGCTACAACACTAGAAATTGGTGTATTAGTTGTCTTCTTTCATGCATGACTCAGTGGATATCATTGTAAGAGCTGAGTGAGGTACTTTATAGAATAGGTAAAGTGAGGCGGCACGTCGCTACGTCACCGCGCGGGGTTGCGGGGCGCGGGGTGCGGGGCGCGAGGCGGCGGGAACGTGCGAGTGCGGGCGCTCCACTTCCGCGTTCTCGTGTTGCTTGTAAGTACTACATGCATGGTGACGCCGTGTATGTGCCGCTCCGTATCCATCGCTGCGACTTAGTTTATCTCGGTGGTCACCGGTCCAGCGTCCAAGGCTCGGCCTTTCTCTGAGTAGGTACGTCGTCGGCCTGCGGCTGAATGTGGAGCTCGCGTGAATTAGATTAAAGTTAACATGCCATGCAATTTTGTGAATGATTTGGAGTATTTGGGTTCGTCTGAAAGTGCTGATGTTGGGCGCAGTGGGTGTGAGTCCCGCGTCGTGTAATGAATGCAAGCGGGTCGAGGGCGGCGGCGCACGATAACGCGCAGGTACCAACTTCCGAGACGTTCCGAGCCATTAGCCTCACTGCGCTCTACTTCACAACTACACGCTGGTACTCGGTATTCTTAAACGATGCTAAAATGTTTAATACCAGCGCCGTGTAATGTGTACAACGTCGGCGCGCACAGCCGCACAGGTGATCGTCACTCCGCCACGTTCCCCACACGGACCAACATCCACTGGGCGTCTGGGCCACATGTGCTGTCTGTACCCGTGAGTCTCGATCGCGCATATGATTTAGATAATGTTACACAATTAAGTAATAAATAAATTTGTCTCTCAATGTTATGCGATTACTATTGAGTGAAAAAACTTCACAACTCTCTTTGTCCGGTCATCAAGGCGCTAGGTAAAGGCTCTTGCAAACTGGCGCGATATCGCGGGCGTGACAAGGCGTCGCGCTGCCTTGTGCACCCGGGATATCGCGCCAATCTGCACGAGCCTTAACGTTAAAGACGTCTGTTACTATCTGGGTTTTTTCTTATGTATGTTCACCGATTTCTCCGTCAATTATGCACCGATTTTGTAAATTATTTTTTTGTTTGAAAGGGTATTCTCCCAATGTAGTCCCACTGTCACCAAATCAGAATCTGATGCGGGGTCCTATGAAAATCGAGGGGAGTCCTCAAATTTTATTGGCACACTTTTTATAGCGATTTGGGTATTTTTTATAGTAACTTATGCATTTGCACTTGGAAAGCACCATTCGGTGAATTGAAACCCATGATGAAGACCACAGATAAATATTTCACGGTAACGATTCGATTAGTCACTTTAATTTGGTTGCAAAGCAATGAATGCTAAAGTCAGCATCAGTTCCAGTTCTGCTGGTACAAGTCACCACCAGTTCCAGTTCTGCTGGTACTTACCAGGAGAACTACTCCTCAACAAGTAACGCCCCTGCATCGGGAAAAGCAATATTTTGTAAAAGGTGATGAGCTGTTGACATTAGGTTATTGTAACTTAGATAAATTACAAACAGACCCACTAAAAAAGTATGAAACAAGAAAATATTCTCATCTGAAATTATTATGTACAAACTATTCAATATTTATCGTCTATTAAATAAACAACTTAGTAATATATTTTAATGTAGATATTTAATACTTATTCATAGTGATGTTCAGAAGACAGCCGTAGTAATTGAGTTAGATGAACAGATGAACATACATACATACATACAACGACTACGGCGCGGCGAAGCAAAAAGGAGGGTATGTACATACCCTCCTTTTTGCTTCGCCGTAGTCGGGTAAAAAGTGAAAAATAAAAAAATACTTACAGCCAAAGACACCGTTTCACTTGTCGGTTGACGGTGTCTTTGGGTCTGTATTTTAGTGTTTTGCCACCGACTTCCGAAATGAAAGTTATTTTTCACTTTGTAGTGTTTGTTTTGGAAGCTGGTTGTTTTTTTTTGAAAAACGTTCTTTATTTTTCATATTTTCAAAGTCAAAATCAAATTATTTATTAAAAAAAGGCACATAAAAGGCACTTTTGAGCGTCACCTTTACAAAAAAAAAATAGATTGTAGTCGCCGCTTGCAAAAGGTAATTTCGTTTGGAGAAGAAATGGCCAGAAACTGCACCGTTACCTACTATTGTTTATATTATTGATTCAGGAAATACTGATGTAGCTTTGAAGAAATTAAAGTAAACTAAAGTCATACTTAACTCTTTTCCCTTCCAGCAGCTTCTCATAAAATGAATTCTGCTTCTTTTTTAATATTTAATTGTTGGATATAAATACATAAATAATAATAAAAAAACATTTATTTCAGGTCCTTAACCCATATTAAATACAAAAACCGGCCAAGTGCGAGTCGGACTCGCGCACGAAGGGCTCCGTACTTCACACTAATATTATAAAGGCGAAAGTTTGTCAGTGTGTCTGTGTGTATGTTTGTTACTTCTTCACGCACAAACGGCTGGACCAATTTTGATAAAATGTTGTATGGAGTTAGCTGACACCCTGGATTAAGACATAGGCTACTCTTTATCCCGATATTCCCACGGGATCGAGCCTTACGCGGGTGAAACCGCGGAGCGCAGCTAGTTATCTATAAAAACCGGCCAAGTGCGAGTCGGACTCGCGCACGAAGGGTTCCGTACGATTATCTATAAAAACGGCAAAAAAATCACGTTTGTTGTATGTGAGCCCCCCTTGAATATTTGTTTTATTTTAATTTAATTATTTATTTTTAAATTGAATATATAACTAAATATTCTATGAATATTTCAAGCGTCTACCTGTTGCCGGTATCAATATCGAGCAAAAAAATCACGTTTGTTGTATGGGAGCCCCCTTAAATATTTATTTTATTCTGTTTTTTAGTAATTGTTGTTATAGCGGCAACAGAAATACATCATCTGTGAAAATTTATACTGTCTAACTATCATGGTTCATGAGATACAGCCTGGTAACAGATGGACAGACAGACAGACAGATAGACGGCGGAGCCTTAGTAATAGGGTTCCCGTTTTACCCTTTGGGTACGGAAACCTAAAAACGGGGTTTTTAGGGTTCCGTACGGAACCCTAAAAACAATACACAATTATGTCAATAAATATAGGAGATAGGTAGTAGAAATGAGCCCAAGTCATTGAGTGTGTAAATGAGCTGGCGTGTGTGTGGGGTGACAATAGCGGCGCGTGGAGTGGCCTTGGTGTGGCAGCCATCTTGTGACGTGTGAGGTGTGCCGGTCTGTGGCGGTGAGCTCGAGGAGAGGTTCGGACATTAGTGCTCTAGGACCCACTTACGTGAAGATGATTCATTATGTACACATCTTCTGTTTTAAGAGGTTGTAGCATGCGCTGCCTCTGCTACCTGCCTGTTTAATAATTTTCGGGTTTTAACGAACATGGTCACACTACGATCCAGATCAATCATTCGGTTTACATACAAAAACTGACACTTACTACTGACAGACGTCAATTTTAATGTCCCGGATAAAAGACACCTAAGTTTCATCATCATCATTTCAGCTGAAAGACGTCCACTGCTGGACATAGGCCTCCCCCAAAGGGGGGTTTGCCATAATCGCCACGGGTAGGCGATCGCAGTATGGTGTTAAAATGCATAGAGAACGCTGCTGCCCATTCTGTAGTAAGTCCCTTAGTAGGTTCAAGTATCAACCGCTGGTAAAGTCAGTCCTTAGATTAGGTACCTACTCAATGTTATGTGGCAGTTGCTGTTATGTTTCTTGCTCATAAGAATATTTTGTTTGTAGGAGTGGCGGCGGAGGAGGCGGTGGAGCGGTGTACTCGCGCTGCGCGTACGCAGCCGGCTCGCCGTACTTCAACGGCGCCGAGATCACCTCGCAGCCGCAGATCTGGACCTCCAGCGCAGGTATACACAAATACTCACTACTAACCTAGTAGCGCAAGGACAGGCGCCTACAGACCCTCATTCAAACCAAATCTTGGTCTTTATTAGTACCTAGTGTAGGGGTTCATTTGGTTTGCTATGTTTCGCAGGCGGTTCTCCGAACTACGGCGGCGGCGGAGTAGTGCTAGGCGAGGAGTACACGGAGGGCGGCACGGACGGGGGGGGCGCGGGAGGCGGCTCCCTGCCGGCCTTTAGCGCGCGCTTTGGCGGCGCCTTCGCCTGCGCCACCTCGCGCCCCAACACTGTGTACGGCTCCAGCGCGCTCGCCGCGCCACCGTACTCGCACCAGGTACACACACACGCTCCAAACGCCAACCGACCAGTCTAGCTTACGAAGGAGGCGCTGCCTCTCTTAAAACAATCTGTGAATATCCGACACTGGCCCGCCAGCCGGCGCGAACTGCGTCCGCCGAGCGAGCCGGCAAGTGATGTGCTCACAATCTCGCTCGGCAATCTTGCCGGGTGCAGGCGCCTGCCGAGCTGTTCATCTCGCGTTGGTCGGTTCCGTGTCGCTTCTCTCGCCGCTTACCAACACTTTCATCTCTCTGTTTCCAGGAGGTGTGGAACTTGGAAAGCAATCGTCGTCCACAAATGTCCGCGGCCGCAAGTCTCTCTGCCAGTAAGTACCAAACTGTTTGAGCACATTAGGCAGGTATGTATGTCAAATGATCATGGCATGTGCCTTGGACATAAAGTAAAAGAAAGACATAATAAAGTACTATTGGAGTTAGGTTTTGCCTCGACACGAAATAGCAGACAATTATAGTGGCAAATATAAAAACATGAAGATTAAAACAAAACAATGATTGATCAAGTCCACTTGGTATGATTCACTAGCGCGCACCGCGCGACAGCTGCTGCCCATGGCAACACGGTCCACTTTGTTGGACGTACGTACCTACAGCACACACAATGTACAGTGCGTGCGTGTTGTAGCTCACTATAATGTGCACTTTGGAAATAAACTTTACTTGAACGTTGAGTTTGTACCTATAAGGTAAACAGGTTCACAAAGGATTTTGTGCGAGCATAAGTTAGTGAGCGTAGATCTTGTAGACCAGGCGGTGAATCCGCAGCTGTAGCCCGCGAAATTCAAATCTTCTTATGTTTTTTTGCAATTTACCGGTCGTATCTTGATCAAAAGATAATTCGCGACCATAACAGAATGTATTTACAGAATTATAAAGATTAGAATCATTAATACATCTCTCTAAGTTAGATTTGTTCCCCAATGTCATGATTTCATGAAAAGTCACTCAATGGAATAAATCTAACTTACAGAGATGTACCTATTAATTCATGATTCTAAAATTTGAATTTCGCGGGCTTCAGCTGCGGATCCACCTTAAACCGAGTTATTATATGTACCTCATAATAATGGAAAT
Source organism: Tiliacea citrago (assembly GCA_963921375.1). Classification (NCBI taxonomy): domain Eukaryota; kingdom Metazoa; phylum Arthropoda; class Insecta; order Lepidoptera; family Noctuidae; genus Tiliacea; species Tiliacea citrago. The sequence continues at coordinate 408,270 of OY992784.1, forward strand.
ATTTCGATGTGATGTCGGGCGCGCAGTAAACGATGGTAAGAATGTCATAGTTTGATGGTGCCGATAGCAGATAGCAACAGGCGGCGCGGGGCGAAGAGGGTCGTGTTGTTTGTGGCAGGTCACGTCACGTTGCGATAGCCCACACGTCGCGCGTCGCTCGCTTGTCGTTCCTGGTTCGCTCATCGCGCTCAACCCGCTCGGGGCGGGACGCTCGTCCGGCGCGGGCGCATCTCTATGACTCCCATGTTTTTTATACAGTAACCGACAGATAAGCTATTTCCAAAAGGCGCAGTTGATAAGCGCACAGTTCCGGCATTATTTATGAGCGCTCGTGTGAACTCCGCGCTATTTTTTAAGGAGCCCTCTTAAACCTTCATCAGTCTTCACGATGCTACAATCCTAATTTTATTTCAGTTTTGTGACTCGTAAAGTAAATTAATATCTTTTCTCTGAATCGTCGTTGGCGCGGAAGCGCTTTGAAGCGAGACAAGTCGTAAACGTTGGCAAAATTATGTAATCTTAATTATATTAAGTCGAAAATGTAACATTTTAACACAACAACCGAACGTATATTATAATAATTATGTAATCAAGTTACTATTTTTAAAATAAATGTGCTGTTTTCCGGTACTTTGATGTCTAAAAGAATCTCAATGTCACGTATCAAAGACGCACACAATGTCCCGCGTGCGTGTCTATGTAGGAGCTGCGTGTGTCTATGTAGGAGCTGCGTGTGTCTATGTAGACGCGGCGTGTGTCTATGTAAGCGCTGCGTGTGACTATGTAGGAGCTCCGTGTGTCTATGTAGGAGCTGCGTGTGGCTATGTAGGAGCTGCGTGCGTGTGTCTATGTAGGAGGTGCGTGCGTGTGTCTATGTAGGAGCTGCGTGTGGCTATGTAGGAGCTGCGTGCGTGTGTCTATGTAGGAGGTGCGTGTGTCTATGTAGGAGCTGCGTGTGGCTATGTAGGAGCTGCGTGTGGCTATGTAGGAGCTGCGTGTGTCAATGTAGGAGCTGCGTGTGTCTATGAAGGAGCTCCGTGTGTCTATGTAGGAGCTGCGTGCGGCTATGTAGGAGCTGCGTGCGTGTGTCTATGTAGGAGCTGCGTGTGCGCCTGTTCGGTTCTTGTTTCGTTAGCATCGACTGCGGTTTTCTTCGGGCGACTCTGAACCGTTCGCAACAATAACGTGTCCATTGATATTGTTTACTATTGTAAAGCTGGCCCGAGTCCCGGTGGAACCGGTGGAGCTGGCCTCGTAGAACTATAACACACGGACCGCCGCGCCGACTGTTTGCGTAGGTCATTCCAAAAAAACCATGTCTTGTTTTAAAATGAAGTCGTTCCCTTTTAAGCGCATTAAAATCGCATTCCGTAAATGGTATCGGATAAGGCACGTGCCGCGCAAACAGCGCGCGCGTCCGGCCGCCCGGCCGGCGGGCGCAGGCTCGCCTATGGCTATAAACAAAGGTCCAAAAAAACAGTCGACACACGTTAAAGCCGTGTCTCCGCATATTTGCTCACTGACACTCACTAATGCGCACGTTATCATGCGCCGCCGCGCCGCCAGGTGGCGCTTATCGGCGCAGGACGAGCGCCTTCTAATTTACCACCATTAGGGCATAGCTGACCAGTGACGTCACAGGCAGGAGCTGATTTCGCTGCACAGTAGCTCCAAGTAGATCACTGATAGAGCAGGGGCTGGCTGCATCACGCGCATTCATATTACTTACTTAGGAAGCTTAATCAAGTCTAGACGTTAGTGAACAGAACATGCGCAGCCACGAGGCTTTGGTGACGTCTCACAATTATTGTATCTGTGTACAAATACATACAGGCACCTAATAGTACCAGCCCGTTACCGGCCCACTGCAGGGCAAGCTCACTCGCAGCGTCGATCACCACGCTTGCTCAAGACGGGTTGGCGATTTCAGACTAGTATTAACTACGAGTATAAGTCAGTTTCCTCACGAACGATGTTTTGCTTCACCGATGTCAGTAATGTCCAAGATAGTCTGAAAGTACATAATTATGAATTTAATAAGTCACATGGGTACTTGCCCGGACTTGAACCCACTACCACCACTAGCGTCACCTGCAGTCATAACTGTGATCAGGGTCGCCCAAATTTATATTTTTAGAACATGGCTTCAAGACATTGCAAAAAGATTTGAACCACTCATGAAACATAGTTATAATTACCATTTAGGTATTTGATCGCTTTTAGCAGTTAGGTACTTTTGTTTAAAAGTAAGTAATAACTGTGTGTGTAGCGCTAGCGAGCGAGTGACATGGGTGACGCGGTGTAGGTGCGCGTGCGCACATGGCCCCGCTCTCGTTACAAACGTCAATAACGGCCGGCTAATGACATCCATGTTTTATGCTTATTATGAGTAATTGGAAACGCCTCCATTCATTTCAGTTAAATCTCTGTCAAGTGTTCTGCGCCGTGTAACTGAATATCTGCACCGTCTGGGCGCCCGTGGAGCGTGGCCTGCCTCGCCACGCGGCATATTGATGAATCAGTTATCTCGATTACTTTGATTTATATCATACACATGTTGTGATGATTTGCTGATGTGTCTCATGGGACTCCAGTTGACCAGATGGAGTATATCGTGTATCGCAGTGGCACGGAAAATCATTGAAAATATGTTTGACATGATTGAGTGTCTCCTAAACATATGAGTGTGTTCGGTAGACAGAGCCCTGAGAGGTTCTCAGTTGTAGACAGAGCCCTGAGAGGTTCTCAGTTGTAGACAGAGCCCTGAGAGGTTCTCAGTTGTAGACAGAGCCCTGAGAGGTTCTCAGTTGCATGTATGTGCGGATGTGTAAACAGAGCCCTGAGAGGTTCTCAGTTGCATGTATGTGCGGATGTGTAGACAGAGCCCTGAGAGGTTCTCAGTTGCATGTATGTGCGGATGTGTAGACAGAGCCCTGAGAGGTTCTCAGTTGCATGTATGTGCGGATGTGTAGACAGAGCCCTGAGAGGTTCTCAGTTGCATGTATGTGCGGATGTGTAGACAGAGCCCTGAGAGGTTCTCAGTTGCAGGTATGTGCGGATGTGTAGCGGTCGCAGATTCCATTGAAACCGTACGCCGCACGTTCTCGGTACCGCAGTTGGTACGTACTCGCTGGTACTCGCGCTCTCCGCCAACCTTTGTTGTGACACGTTAGCTAACATTACGCACTCGACCTGTACCCCAAGTGTAAGTTTGCAAGAGAGTAAACGTAACTGTCGCGTTTGCGTTAAGATTTTTATTCTCACCCTTATATTCTTAGCATTATGATCTATCGGTCAATTTTTAACGCAAACGAAATAGTTACGTTTACTCTTTTGTAAACTTACACTTGGGGTGCTGCTCACTCAGCACAATCTAACATTAGACACGGTGTCCGATGCTATTGGCACCAGCAGGATGCCATCTGAACTTACACAGGCGCAAGAAAGCTGACACATCTCATCTTCGGCTTGCTTCCTGTTCATCCAAAGTCAATCATCCATTGATTGCCTTTTCATTCCACTAGGTTAGATCGAACATTGATTGTTTCATAGCTATTGTGTTCCGCCACCGTTTCGCTCTGTTCGACGAGGTGCCGTCGAGTTGCTAGGTCACATCGATGACTTAAGAGCTTGAAGATGAAGAAGGCAGGCACAAGCGGCTTGTTGGAAATGAGTCGTAGTGAGTGGAGTGCGCGTGTTGGCGCGGGAACAATGGTGGGTCGGATGACCGCGGCCGGGTCGACGCTCGCGCCCGTTAGCACTTGACCCGCGCCGCAACTGTACCAGTTGTCGCGCGGTGACGTCACGCCGCGCCACGACCTTGCCGCGACGTGCCGCACGCCGCTCACGTGCACATCTCTTCGTCAATGAATCACGACAGCTACTTCTGTACTGTCACTGTCAAGGTCGCACACGACCATGTTTAGCTTCTTTGTTGTATTATGCTCTCTTCACTAACTTATGCTTGATTGCACAAAATCCGCTGACAAGTTTACTGCAAATCACTTATTGAATAATAATGCATTGTGTATGTTGATATAATGTGCATATTCGCCACAATATGTAATAAGTTTTACCTTAATTGTATTACTATGTTTAGGTACACATAGTAGGTACAAGATCATGTAATGTAGGTTCATGTATAATATAATTATATACTCTATTCCGGTGTCAAGTCGAACACCGGATATACTTATTTGCGCTTTTGGTCAAGTGAGTTTGCCCAGACGTTGTTTGTACTGTAAGCAGTTAAGTCGGACGCTCGGCAGACGCAGGTGTGAGCTACTTGTAACTAGCGTGTGTTGCGCAGTCGACATGGCGGAGTTTTTCACGGAGGGGCGCGAGTGCGTGAACTGCGGCGCCATCCACACGCCGCTGTGGCGCCGCGACGGCACCGGCCACTACCTGTGCAACGCGTGCGGCCTCTACAACAAGATGAACGGCATGAACCGGCCGCTGAAGCAGCCGCGGCGGCTGGTACGTCAGCGCCTCGCCGCGCCCCACGCGCCCCCGCACGACGTACGCAACTCGCTCACTAACCCCGCGTCCCCGGCCCCGCGCCCCTCGCCCCCGAGATCCGCGCCCGCCGAGTGTCCTCCTACTGCTCGCTTGCGCTCTCAGCGCTCAGTCGTTTGTTCTGGTTGCAGTGGCCGCGGAGGGGGCCCCGCCGGGCGCGGATTTCTACAAGGGCTTCCTGTTTAACGGCATGGCGGCGTCGCACGCGCACGCGCTACCCGCGCCCGCGCCGCTCGCTCACCCCGCGCACCAGCCCTCCAACCCTTCTGACTACAAACAGAAGAAAGGGGTACGTGCCCCCCCCATGCCCAGCCCCACACCCTCACCTAACGCCCGCCCACTAACATCCATCGCTTCTCTAACTAACATCACCGTTATAATTTTTGTAGTTTGTCATGCATGCCAACTGAAGTCTCGACCTGCCTTGGTCAGAATCCTTTTATTAGATATTGTTGAGTGAGCTAACAGAGCAGTGGGTGTAACAGTGTGTGATGGCACAGGTGGGCATGAAGCGGCCGGGCATGGCGTGCACCAACTGCCAGACCACCACGACGTCGCTGTGGCGCCGCAACTCGCTCGGCGAGACCGTGTGCAACGCGTGCGGCCTCTACTACAAGCTGCACAACATCAACCGACCGCTGGCCATGAAGAAGGACTCCATCCAGGTGCGTCCCAACACTGTTCCTACCGCGCACCTGAGCACGTTATGCCATGCTGGGCTGCACTGCCATTGATGCAGTCTTCAGCCATCTCTATAAATTATTGGTTATTATAATTAACTAGCTGACCCGACTGCCATTGTCCTGCCCAAACAATCAATAATTCATACAAAAAAGTACGTTCAGTTTTTCCCGAATTTGAAGTTTTTGCGAAATTTAATAATCAAAATATCTTATTCAACTCAGCGTCAATTTCTGAGCCAGTTTGTGCAAGATTTTTTGTTAGAGAAGGCAGAGGTTAATATATATTCAGTGTTGAACTTTGAACAACACTGGTAGAGCGCAAGCTTCCTTCAGAACTTCCGAACCGAACTTTCCGACAGAACCAAGCAATTTTTTTTTATGCTATGAATACTAGTCTTTTTAGTTATGAATTGCAATAACATTTGATATATTATTATTTTTTTACTTTACTGCAATATACTTTTATAAGGAAGAACACACAATAAACTTAGATATACAACAAAATAAATGTGTTATTTATTCATTTACTCCATGTTAATATAATAACAAACTAAAAATGATAACAAAACCCCAAATATTTAGGAAACTAAATACAAAATGGCAATACTGAATCTAATCTTTTAAAACAAAGTAGTCAAATAACTTTTCATTAAACGTTATTTTTTTCTAGATAATAATGATAGTTTAAAAAACGCAGATAATTAAGTAATTGAATTTCTTTTGTCTATGTGTCACTTTGGGACGTTCAAATCTATTTTTAGGGTTCCGTACCTCAAAGGGAAAGTCGGAAACCTTATAGGATCACTCCGTTGTCCGTCTGTCTGTCTGTCAGTCTGTCAAGAGCATTTTTATCAGGAACGCGTAGAGGTATCAAGTTGAAATTAATATCAAATACGTAAGTCTATGGTCCCTTGAAGCTCTAAAAAAATCAAGCTTCCAAGTCAACGCAATAAAAAAATACGGCGATATAAGCGACATTATTGCGACATATTTCGATACTCGCAAATAAATCAAAACCTATAGGGTACTTCCCGTTGACCTAGAATCATTAAATTTGACAAGAAGCATAAGACCTTGCTTCTTGCAGCACAAGTATAGGAAAGCCCTAAAATTGTAAATTTGTAGTTTCATAACATAAAAAAAAAATTGCGAATATCTCGCACATAAATCAAAACCTATAGGGTACTTCCGTTGAATCATGAAATTTGGGCAGAAGCAAGGTTTCACAGCACAAGTAAAGGAAAAAGTCCGAAAATTGTAAATTTGTAGTTTTATCACATAAAAAACATTTTTTGCGATTACAAACTTAAATTTGCAGTTGGAAAATTGACCGTGGCGTAAATCGATGTATGGGAAAACATGTTTTTCAACTACAATGTTAAGTTCGTTTTTGGGATAAATTCATCCTAACTACGGAAAACTTCATTGTGCGTGATCCGACACGTACTTAGGCGGTTTTTATTTAGAAATATTGCATACAGTCAGACAAGCAACTTGATCAGTCAATAATTCCTAACATCTTGCTAACCGTACTTCACTAGTTTTTTCCGTAGCTAATAAGCATGGCTGCTAATGAGTGGTGACCACTACACTAAACGTTTCGTTACGAGCCAAAGGTCCCTGGTGCTAATAGACGAGGTGACCACAAGCATTACTGAATTGATTGACATTTGTATTAGTTGTTCGGTTATTAGCAAACTGGTTTATCACAAATTACTCTTTTGTTTACACATACTCAAAACATTACAGTTCGGACGCATATCTATCTTCAACAGGTAATAATTTACTTACAGCCCAGAAAACGTAAGATATTTCTGTGACACAAGTGACAGTTTATTTTCAGAAGATAGTCTTTATAATGATAATAATATGGTTTTTTGGTTTCTTATAATAATAAATAGCTTTTCCTTGAAGAAGTAAGTTGTAGTGGTTTCCACAACAATCGAGAACATTTAGTCAAAGGTGATAGTTACTACGAGATAACTGCACAATCGAAAACGTTTAGCAGGTGATAGTTGTTATAGTTAAACTATTTCATGAAGTCCTCTCTTGTCGCTCTAATGGCGGTAAACATAAGGTTCAAATTGCAATAACCAACAGGACTTCGTGACATAGAACATCTGTACTCATAACTGCACAATCGAAAACGTTTAGCAGGTGATAGTTACTAGGTACTTATAACTGGTGCTAAGTTTTCCGTATTTAAACCATACATTGTTTATATTTTTCTAGACAAGAAAGAGGAAACCTAAGAATAGTATAAAAGCGGAGCGAAGTATCAAGGCCGCCGTCCAGCGCACCGTGACATCGGGCGTCAAGATCGAGAACCTGAGTGAGTATTGCACACGTACGAGCTCGTGTCGTGTCGGCTATCGCAGCACGCCTGACTAGTGAGAGACCACGCTCTCAGTCCACGAGGGCGTTAGGCGGTCGCCAATATTCAAGTTTTAATATTTAATGTTACGTTGCACCAAATAATGATTCCGAATGAAACAGCCGGCCCAGCGCAGCAGCGAGTAATAGTTCGTTGTGTGTCCGCAGTGGAGAGCGGCTCGGGCGCGTCAGGCGGCGCGCGCTCGCCGCTGGCGCTCAACTACTACGTGCAGCACGCGCTCAAGGTGGAGGAGCCTCCGCCCGCGCACAACGCGCACGCTGCGCACGCGCCGCACCACGCGCACGCGCACGCGCACGCCGCGCACGCGCACGCCGCGCACGCGCTCTACGATGACGAGTACCGGCGCGCCGCCGACGAGCGGCTGGAGCGGCCCACCGTGGTGTCCATGGGCAGCTGAGCCGCGCCCGCGCAGCCAGGCGGCCCGGCCGCCGTCATAATGTTATAGAATCTCAGTTGTTTAGATACGTTAGTTAGGACATAGATAGTAGTAAGCGCGGGCGACGAGGCGCTGCTAGTTGACCAAATAGCGTGGCGCAGCGACGCGCCCTGTACATACATACATAGGTAGCTGTATCCGCTCGTGCCGTGACGTCACCACGGCCCGAGTCCTGCGGCTGCAGACCGCTGCTGTCCGCATAGAATGCTGAAACAAGTTTACCGCACTAGTGCACTAGGTCGTATTGTAGTCTCGTACGATTCACCAATTACTGTAGTACTGATGTACTGCCATGTGCTATGTTTTAATCGTGTGTTCCCACTGTTACCAAATAATAATTATGTATAATAAGCGATGAGACTGTATCTAAATCATTCCTAAAGCGTTGCATTCTTAGGTAACCTAACCTTAGCTTAGTTTTTACATAGAACATTTTATAGCGAGCTGTTGCTACAAAGAGGCTGTTTTGAATGTTTCACAGCAAATTTTATTATATGTTGAAAGCTAAAATGTATATTTTTATAAAATAATGTTGTTTTGCGGAAGTGCGAACTGACATGACGTTTGCGCTCGACGCAGGGCGCGAGAGGCGGAGTGCGCCGCGCGCGTGTCGGTGCGCATCGCACGCACTTTCACTAACGTTAGTTACTACTACCTTAGAGATATTATCGTTGACTCCATGACTTCAAAAAGCATTCCACGAATTTTTACGAGCAGGTGAGCGTGCAACGTTCAGCGCTGTGTGTACTCCTTGTACGTGACACTACACACTGTACATCTGAACATTCCTATGTGTCTTCAGAAATATAAAGAATCAGCAACGCAACAGCTCAGATTACAAGGAAGTGTATGGTCCGCACAGGGAGTGCAGCAGGCGCGGTGACGCTCGTGCAGTCCGTAGCGCGCGTCGCGTCGTCACACTGTCACACCGACGCGAGCGCGTGGAGTGTTCGCGAGCGTTTGTCGCTGTTGTGTTGCGCCAGTGCTCGCGCGGCATGCTACACGACAATTGGTTTCATTTTGTAAGCTCTATGAACGCATAGATCTGAGGTACCTCTCTAATGCATTAATCCGAATTATAATTATACTAGTGTTTATAAAAATGAATTAAGTAGTTAAGTAATTATGTAATTATGTTTTTTTTTATATAATGTCGACTATTGTTGCATGTTTGAAAGTAATATATAATAATAATTTTTATTGAGTATAACGTTGTGAGGTGTCCGTCGATGCAAGTGGTGCTCGGTGCCGAGATCTGAAGCATGTCGCCAAATGTTACTGTTGTAGTACATAGATGTAGTAAATGTGATGTTATGAATATTTGTGTTATAGTCGCGGCGCGCGTCGACGGAGGCGTTCGCTTAGTGTACATGTATCTGTGTAAATATTACATAAGCGATCAGAAGTACACCTTGAATTAAAGGTCTATTAAAAGCAGCACCTGTCTTGTTTCATTACCTCCATTATGCTCAGTTCTGAGCTACTCTAAGGTGCAGCGCAGACGACAGACTTCTTGTGCGAAGGAGTGATTAATGAAAGCTTGTGAGCTAATAAAATGTATTCACATTGGTGTGTGCATCAGATTCCTTCGCACAAAAAGTCTGTCGTCTGCGCTGCACCTTAGCCGGAGTATACCCCTTACTGTGTCTACACTTGTGACTGTGACATTCAGTCGATAATTTTGTCGAATCAGCTATTGAGAGTTTATGTGAGGACCATAGCTACCGGGTTCATCAGTCATGTGGTGGCTCTCTGCCTGTCAGCAGCCGCTTCCTTTGCGCCTGTGGAACATACACGATGATGATGCCTCCTAGCCGATATCGGCCACAGCGACTGCATTCGATGACATTTCGGGTTGAGAGCTTAGTTATGAACATACACATTACCTACACTTACAAGCAATAGGTAACTTGGCCGCACCGTCGATTTATTTCTCCTATCTCTGATAGCCACCGTCACCACTCGGTAAGCGGGTCCGGGTTCTATTGTATGAGAGATCCCTCCGCTGACCGTGTCCTCCGTAATGTACAACAAAGTAGGTATGACGTTCGCCCACTGGGCCGAGCGCGTGGAGTACGTGACAAATTATATACCTAACGCACACACAAACACTTTCTTGTACACATACCTACCCGTTTACAGAGCACAGGGACTCGACTGCGATGAGTGGTTCAGGGAGGGGCAGGGGGGGTGAAACACTGAAACAATATGGCGTCTTATCAGCGACCATCGCGTCACGTGCGCGTCCTCCCCGCACACCCCACGTCGACCCCCTCAGCACCGTTCTTTATTAGCTTTTCACGGAAAATATTCGACGAAAAAAACAACTGATAAGATCGCGATGAGGTCGAGCGGCGCCCATCAATAATCCGTCGATGTGTCGCCTATCAGATGCGGAGCGAGGATTACAGCGCACCTACCTGCCGCGTGCTGGACGCCGTACGACCTGCACTGCGCGGTGGAGCCGCATCCTGCAGGCGTCGGGGCTGCGCGGGCGCCCGACGGCGGCGACAGACACGCGCTCTCGTAATCAAATCTGTAGGCCTTCTAGCTGATAATTACTCGGTATCGGGGATAGTATCTCGGTATCTCAGCTCCAGATACGGCGCTCCCTGCAGGGCTGCGGCGGGCGTGCGGGTGAGCGCGGGGGGAGGGGACACGGCGACGTTCCCTACAAATATTTGCCCACGCTCATGGCTTGTTTGCCGACGTTATCACGTCAGTGGAACACACCCAGTCCCCTCGCCGCGCCGCTCGCTTGCACAACGACTCGCGTCACTCACCATGCCTACTTCGATATTGCCCTACTCATTACATATTAAGAAGTACCGCATGCAAGTACTAGAAATGCTAATGACTCAGTATTACATGCTGCTATGGCTTAGGAACGGCTCCTGGACGACCGTATGGCTGTGAGCTGGAGGCGCGTCCGGCAACCCGGACGCATGCACGCGTGTAATATGTAGTAACAACAGCTGTTCAGCTAGATACAGTATCTGTTAGATACGATTATCAAAACTTTAAGATAACCAGTCTCACATTAGCGCCTAGTTAAGATAAATGAGATAACAATTTGCATATCTAAAGAAAGCCGCGATACTAAGTGGTGTATCAATGGGGTCGGTGCACTGAACACACACACGTACAGACACCTTTGTATCGCCTCCCATGGCGGTATTTGTAATTAGATTAGCTCGCACTGAACGCCAGCTCGAGCTCTTTGGGGCACATGGGGCTCTGCCCTAAAGCGCCGACCCTATCGCTCTGTATCTTGGAACACCACGAGTTTGGGAGATCCAATTTGGCAATAGAACCCTAAGTACTGTTGGCAATGCAACAATGAGATGTTCGAGGTTTGGAGAGTGAGGACGTTCCTGGTGAGACAGTCCGGGACGCGGCGGCGTGTGCTGCCGCGCCGGTATTGTACCCGCCCCACATCGCCGTGCGGTCGCGCAACGCCACGTAATCCCCGCACACTCGCGCATATGCAACACACATCAACGATACGTTGTTGATCGACGGGGGTTTGCTTATTTAGTAACAGCGCTCATTACTGCGGCTACTCTTACGTGTACTTTACAGAGTTATTATTCATTGAAAACAACTTTAAAGTGTAGGTACACGTTAAAATGGTTTGAAATGAACAGTTGGACATTGAGATAGCATATGAGCGGCGACTGTTGCAATATTGACACTATTCACTTACTGCCACTGAACAAATGTAACTATAGATCTTCCCCTCGAATGATCACGATGTGTTTCCACTAAAATATTAGGTAGATGCGATGTCTCCTTCATAAGAGCCTGCATAATTGACATCTTCACAGGAGCAATCCGGCGGCGAGTTTGATGAAGGCAGTAAAGTAGGTATGTCGTTACAAACTGGATCTTCAATGAAAAGTGAGCGATTCCTGGCTTTTAGTATTGACCATGATGATGATTACGAAGGATATAGACAGAGATACTAGATAAAGATAAAATACTTAGGCCATAGTAATGTAAAGTAAAATTTATGGCATAGAATGTAGGTAAGTACTTAAAAATACATAGCTCAGTTTTCTATTTTTCCACGTTGAGAGCATTTTTTTTTTTTTTAAATATTCTAATATTTGAAGAAATATATTATATTACAGAAATACTTACTTTTAATTTTGATCATCTATAATCTATATTGTGTTATTTTACCTTTAACTTACAACAAAAAATATTTTATTCTGTTCTATCATTGGCTGTCGCTCCATGAGATCCACTCAATAAGACGGCTGTTGTAGAGGAATGTAGAGCAATGCTCTAAATTAATGGCAGGAGCGTGCGTGTGAGAATATCTGTCGCTATCAGTAGCATTGACAGGCGTGACAGGTGTGATAAGAGACGAGCTATTTTTTATTTTATTAGATGGTAAACAAGTAGACGGCTCAACTCATGAAAATGTTGACCGCCGCCTACGGGCTCATTCAATCTATTCAAATGTTGACCGCCGCTTATAGGCTCATCCACTCTATTAAAATGTTGACCGCTGCCTATGGGCTCGTCCACTCTATTAAATGTTGACCGCTGCTTATGGGCTCGTCCACTGTATTTAAATTTTGACCACCGCCTATGGGCTCGTCCACTCTATTAAAATGTTGACCGCTGCCTATGGGCTCGTCCACTCTATTAAAATGTTGACCGCTGCCTATAGGCTCGTCCACTCTATTAAAATGTTAACCGCTGCCTATGGGCTTGTCCACTCAATTAAAATGTTGACCGCTGCCTATGGGCTCGTCCACTCTATTAAAATGTTGACCACTGCCTATGGGCTTATCTACTCTATTAAAAAGTTGACCGGCGCTTATGGGCTCATCCCCTCTATTAAAATGTTGACCGCCGCCTATGGGTTCATCCCCTCTATTAAAATGTTGACCGCCGCCTATGGGTTCAACCCCTCTATTAAAATGTTGACCGCCGCCTATGGGTTCATCCCCTCTATTAAAATGTTGACCGCCGCTTATGGGTTCATCCCCTCTATTAAAATGTTGACCGCCGCCTATGGGTTCATCCCCTCTATTCAAATGTTGACCGCCGCTTATAGGCTCATCCACTCTATTAAAATGTTGACCGCTGCCTATGGGCTCGTCCACTCTATTAAATGTTGACCGCTGCTTATGGGCTCGTCCACTGTATTAAAATTTCGACCACCGCCTATGGGCTTGTCCACTCTATTAAAATGTTGACCGCTGCCTATGGGCTCGTCCACTCTATTAAAATGTTGACCGCTGCCTATGGGCTTATCTACTCTATTAAAAAGTTGACCGGCGCTTATGGGCTCATCCCCTCTATTAAAATGTTGACCGCCGCCTATGGGTTCATCCCCTTTATTAAAATGTTGACCGCTGCCTATGGGCTCATCTACTCTATTAAAAAGTTGACCGGCGCTTATGGGCTCATCCCCTCTATTAAAATGTTGACCGCCGCCTATGGGTTCATCCCCTCTATTAAAATGTTGACCGCCGCCTATGGGTTCAACCCCTCTATTAAAATGTTGACCACCGCCTATGGGTTCATCCCCTCTATTAAAATGTTGACCGCCGCTTATGGGTTCATCCCCTCTATTAAAATGTTGACCGCCGCCTATGGGTTCATCCCCTCTATTAAAATGTTGACCGCCGCTTATGGGTTCATCCCCTCTATTAAAATGTTGACCACCGCTTATGGGTTCATCCCCTCTATTAAAATGTTGACCGCCGCTTATGGGTTCATCCCCTCTATTAAAATGTTGACCGCCGCTTATGGGCTCATCCACTCTATTAAAACTCGTAAAAGTGTATCTAAGGTGTAAGGTCGACATGTTGTAACATACACAATAGGGAGTCAGTTATCAGCTAACGGAACTCTACAAGTGAGGACCGCGCCTGCTTGCTCGCTGGTTGTCAGGCTCCACACGAGACGTATCTGTGTCTGTCTATCTACTTATCTCTTTTAACAGTACAAACAAACCCCAAGTGGACCCCCATAAATTTAAACTCGGTGTTCCTGAAAGTTCCTGCTGCTGTTGTATAATAATATACTAGAGTTTCATCTTATGATACGGAGACTGGCCCTCCGATTCTAAGGTTTCTTGTATTATTTAAGTTTAAATAAAATGTAAATATGCCGTTAGAATAAATGATAACAAAACAGCAGGCATGTCAACAAGTTGTATTGTTTTTGTCATCTTATAAGCTATCCTCTTCAATGCTTCAATATGTTTTCGCAACAAGTTGTTACAGCAGGTGCTTGTCGTGACAAAATAACGCCATCGACATCGTCTGACACGCCGCGTCATCTCCGACAACCACGCGAATACCGCGAGATTTTCTGTTGAGCAGTTGACGGTTCTTCAGCGATGACTAGATCACCTTTACTAGGCTTGAGCTTTGTCTTGCCAGTTGTCTACAATAGACAGCAGGAGCTTAGTGGTTCAAGACAAAGGATCATGATGCAGCCACAAGCATCGCCGCGACGAACGAAGGCACACAGATGCTGTGAATCCATGGTTGTTATTATTTTAAGGTACACTCGAATCCAATCGAGTACTATAGTACTACAGCGAGCTGTCCCTGCTTCCCACGGTTTTTACAACTTGACAAAACATTGATATTTAAATATAAACGTATTATATATATATTTATAGTTTAATATTAACGTATTATACACTTATGTGTCCTTCTGTGTAACTTACGGAACGTTTATACATTCCAGGATTTATTCTCTGAATGATAGCGAAAACCACATCAAAATCCGGAATCCACATCAAATTATTCCACTTTCCACCAAGCCGCCCACTGATGGGGCAAAGTGGAATAATTTGATGTGGATTGGCATAGGAATCTGCCACAACGGGCGGCCTTATCGTTTTAAGGTAATCGTAAGACTGTATTTTGCCAAATGATGATTAATCTGTGATTTTAATAGTTAGAAACATGAAATTAATATCATTTTATTTTCTATTTACGGGGACAAATCATACTCAATCTGTGATTTTAAACTTAGTATAAAAGCATTAATGAACCAGTAAGAACAAATCATTGTGTCTGTGATTTTAAAGGAAGATTTTATTTCATTTGTAACAAATCGTGTAATTAATCTGTGATAAACAACCCAACTCCTTCCAGAAACAAATAGTAAATAAAAATTTCCTTACAAATATTTTAGTACTTTTATTTGAAAACACTACCCACGTACTAAGTACTAGTGGAATCTGCCCCACCAAATCGAACTAATGAAGCACATTCCCCTGCAAAATTGTAGCCAATCCACTTTGCCCCACGGCTTGGTAGGCAGTGGAATAATTCAAAATCCATTACGAAGTTTAAAAAAACAACGCGGTCACACACACAGACACGCAAAGCGTCTTTAATCAATAAATATAATAAAATCGTAGCGAAGTCAAAATTGTATGAAAAAAGTAGTTGCTATGAGGTCAGGGATCGATTCTAATGTCGAAAATATAGTTTTTAGAATGTTTGTCTGTTTGTCTGAATGTATGTTCCAGCATCACACAGATTCAACCCGAAAGATTCTGTTCAAATTATGCATATTCCATAAAAGTCAGGTCAGCTGGTAGGGTAAAATATACCCTACCGGCTGACTCCATAGAGTAAATAGCGTTATAATATTATCACGCTATTTACTTTATGGGATGAGCAATATTGCATTATGTTTGTGTTCCTCTATGGTTTACAGCTAATTTTAAAAAGACGAGCCAAACGGTTAGAATTAGAACATTGCAGATGATTACAGATTTAACCTTCTAAATGATTATCATCACGCTATATCTTTAAGGGGCTCAGCAGTCAATCATCATGACATTTATAGAGGGAGGATTTTTAAGATTTATTTATTTAGATTTACCAACGTTCGTAGGTATACACGACATACATTACAGGAAGCAACAGAACATACAGAATGAATTAATGTAACGAACAATTATAGGGAAATAAAGCATTTTATTATTATCACCTACTAGGTGAACAAACATACAGTAGAGCAGCTAAATATTATTTGTATAAAACAAAACAAACAGATACAGCCGTCTCATATCTTAATAATTAACAAAAAGTAGAGAAAAAAATAAAATATTAACGTACTGAAATTATTATAACCTGCAAGAAAATTTATCAAGGAGATTTTATAGGAGAGATTAGATCGGAACCGACCAAGTGAGTCCATAAGTACATTTACTAGATCACTACACTCGTTCATGAGCCTACACATTCTTGGCAGTGGGGAATTTGCTCGATACACGGTTCTTCGGCGTTTCGATAGAAAGGGGTGATACGAATGCGGGAATATCTAGCAGGGATTACAGGGGACCTGTAATTAATCCTACTCAGGAACTTAGGTCAGTCTATCGTATTATTACCAAAATGTAGTACATGAATAGACAATCCGACAATTCTTTTCGACCAGACAATGAAGGCATGCCAAATTTCGTCAATTTATCCGTTTAAAATGCATTTTTTTCACTCTGCTAGAACTAAGTGCCACATGAACCGTTTCTGAATCCTTTCCAGTTGAAGTAAATGTGTCGCATAATGTGGCCTCCATATCACGCTGCAATAGTCCAAAGTACTCCTAACCAAGGTGTTGCATAACTATTTTGGGCCTGCTATTGCGTAAGATTTTTCCGTTCCGAATAGAAAAGCCCAACATTTTAATGCCTTTTCAATGGTAGTCTCAAGGTGCGGGAGGAAGGTGACCTTACGGTCAAATATTACGCCCAGGAGAGGGATCTGGGCGCAATATTTGACCGTAAGCTCACCTTTGGTTAACTGTTTCAATCATATTTGGTTTACTGTTTCAATCACTTAATTTCCAAAACGGTTCACCTTCAATTAGGTGAACTCTTCTTGAGAATTTGATGTGAAAGCATTTTTTGTCATTTAAGTGCATGCCGTTACGCTCTTACCACTCAATCAAACTGTTAAGATCGCTCTGCAGATACACGGTATCAATAGTTGAGTCTATCACTCTTCCAAGCTTCATGTCATCTGCGTATATGAAACTTACAGAGAATCGAAAACAAGTTGACAAATCGTTATTAAAAACATCAAAAAGCACCGGGTTGACAAAGGAGCCCTGCGGCACACCAGAAGTAATATTTAAAGCACTAGATTTAAAGCTATTCACTACAACAAAGAAAGTATGTTATTCGTCGTAAGATTTTAGCCACATTAGCAAAGTGCCGGCGATGCCATATTTATGTTGTTTATAATCATATAATTAATGTACTCAAACAAAATATTATAAAACATTTTTAAAATAGTATCGGTGGAGTTAATTGCCCATTCTGCTCCATACGAAACTACCTTTTGGAAGGGGCAACTAGAATCAATTCTATTTTTTTGAAAATTTTGACGTTCAAAGGTGCCTCTTATGTGCCTATTTGAAATAAATGGTTTGACTTTACACTCGGTCGAAGGCCTTACTAAAGTCCGTATATAATATATTACATCGAATTGTTTGCCGGAGTCCAATGCCTTAGTGACAAGTTCAGTGAAAGCAACCAGGTTGGTGCAAGTTGATCTTGCTCTGACAAATCCGTATTGGCTCTCACTGAGGTGGTCACACTAATGACTCGAAAATTTTGGTGAAAGATGATAAGATTGAGATTGACCTATAGTAACTCACCACAGTATCATTTTACTTTTTTGGATGGGAATAACTTTAGAAACCTTCCACACATGTGGAAAGATTCTTGTCTTTAAAGACTTATTATAGATTAATTATCAAAAGCGGTACAACCCAAAATTTTGCACAGGCAGCTATAAAAGCTGATGGAACTCCGTTGGGTCTAGCGCCCTTAGCACAGTCCAGTGTCTCCAGCTTTGTCAGTAGTTTATCGTGCCCGTATCGTGTGATTTTATGTTGAGGCTATACATGTCCAAATTCCTTAAAAAATCTGAATTATTCACGTTAGAGTTTACATTGTCATTTTGTGTACTCAGGTTGGACTTTTGAGATGGGGCAGTAAGGGCCAGACAGGGACAGAGCGGTAGCAGCTGATCATTTTCTAGAATTAATTCCATTGAGAATCGTGGTACTTAAGTAAATCTTTGAGTTCCTGAGCACAGTCGTATTACTTATTATGATGTATCTATTCATACACGAAATCTCTTAAGAGGCATTGTACTCATCATTATGAACAAATTTTACTATCGGGCCAAAGTTGAAATCGCGAAAAAAAATCAGCTGTTCCCTACATTTTGACGAGTTAAGCGAACATAAATGTAGAGCATAGCTGATTTTGTTTTGTCCGTGCACCTAGCTTCTGACGTTTCATAAGTGCCCATGTAGGTTTAGGTGAAATAAGTGCCCATGTAGGTTTAGGTGAAATAAGTGCCCATGTTGGTTTAGGTGAAATAAAATATTTTGATTTTTGTCCACACGTCAGACAAGGGAAACAACTTTGGTTAAGTTTTTGTTTTCTTTCAGTTACCAAAACCGTCGGCCACAACACTCTTAAATAAAGGTAGTCGGAACATATCTGTTATAGAAAACAAAATTGTTGTATCAACGAATGAGAACAGACTTTGACCGATTCCAGTAAGTTTAGTAGTTAACAAAAGTTGTACTATAACAACTGCGTTTAGTATTGAACAAATAACTGCGATCTGGCAATAGCGGCTGAATCATTGAGCATGGAGTGCGACATACTTATCACACGCACACACACACTGGCTGTTATCAGCTCCGTCAAGTGCGCTGATAAGACAACGGTGTCGCCGTCCCCGCGGGCTACTCCTCACACCGGAGCGCAGTGTCCACTGTGTCCAGACATCCATCACATAAACTGCGAGATCATCATCAACCTATAACCGTACCTAACTTTTTCAAGCTTCTGTAAGCTACCAACCTTATCAAGAGATTTCATATATAGCGGAAGAAGATAACCGCCGAGCTTATTAAAGTAACTCAGTTTTAGGTTTCTTTCTGACGCGACGCGACGGGCCACTCCCTACCCAATAAGATACGCTTGTAGCATAAGCATGAGACTAAGTTTTCCTGACATGAGGAAGTCGACCACCATTCTCGATGTCGTCTGCGCCTGCGCGGCCGTCGCCGGGAACTTTATTTATATTCTATTATACCTAGTTAAGTTCTGGGCGATCACCTCGTGGTTTGTTTTACATATTCATCCTAGGTGGCCTGTTTGAAATGGTGCCATGTGTGTCTCACGGATACAGGATGGCACCTTTAAAGGCTGAAGCTTTCGACCTCCCAGTCAATCACGTAGCACACGGCACAGCTATACAAGCTCTACCGATCGCTTGTAAGCTTGTCGCCGGCCAGCATTAACTTAGTACTTACACCGCAGTCAGCCATCACATCGACAACCCTTGGCCGCGTGCGAACGCCCACCAGACTTGAGTACGGACGAAGGCTCCACAAATGTATAACAAGGCAATAAAAATAAATTGTTTTGGTGTGTATGATATGTGAATCATTTTTTAAATGCAAAATGCTGCTTGACGTCGTCCTCATGTATCGGTTCGACGCCATCTCCGAGATCTTAGGATGAGGTGACTCATGTAGTGCTGCACCATACATACTAACAGTGGTTCGAGCTTAAGGGGGATGCGCTAAGGTAGCCCGCGAAATTCAAATTTTATTACGTTTTTTGCAGAATGTGGCTTTACAGAATTATAATCATTAGAATCGGCAATACAACTAACTCTCTTCGTAAAATCCTATTGAATGACTATTTCTGAAATAATCATTCAGTAGGATTTCATGAACTTAGAGAGTTTTAATGCTGATTCTAATGATTATAATTCTGTAAAGCCATATTTGTTACGGCCGCGAATCATATTTAGATCAAAATTGAATTTCGCGGGCTACCTTAGCACATCCCCCTTAAGTCTAACATCGTTTATCACAACCTTCAGGGCTGCAGAACGATGAAACGGCATGTTTCCCTACATGACGGCACTATGTAGTTGATGTTCGTACACAGTGCCAGTTCCGCCTGGCAGCGATGATTCACGCGCTTAACGTGAAGCTTATATGAGGCGCGTGTGTCAGCCGCTCGTGACGTCACCGCATCACTTATATGCGGTTGTTTGCTTACATTACCAAATTATTGTCAACCACACACTTAGCAAGTATTTGGTAACTTAGATTAAAAAAATCGGACTGATAATACCGGTACCGCAATGAATGTGCAGGTATATCAAACTAGTAAGGTACATTCTAGTGCCTATTTTTTTTTTTGTGTGGGAAATTATCAAATAACTTCGCCCGCTCTGGGCGGGGCGGGAGGGCGTGTCAGTCTTTTACTGACTAAAACCCACCCGTGTTCCTTCTGATGCCTGTGTACCAGGGACACGATATCCCTTTCGGACAGGCTCGTAACCCTGGCAGGACATAATACACAGCATCATAGCTCATACAAAAGAGTAATTTAAGTTGAATTGTGAACAGGCACAAATCGTAGCGATACGCTACGGTGTTCGTAGGCGTGCTACGCGCTACTATGAACTGCTATGCACAGGGTCGAACATATTACAAACTCTTTCAAATAACTGAACAAATAATTGTCAATTGAAAAAAAAAGTCAAGTTGACAGCACAAAGAACTCGTAATTTCGATGATTATTATGAAAATAAATTGGTCATTGAAATCAATGATCTGAGCTCATAAAAGAGGCGTTGCAGTTTGCATATTCTCACACAGGCTCATGCCCACGAAAGGAAAGAAAATTAGTCTGGTCGTTGTCAACGGATACGGTAAAGAGGACCATACCTACTCACCCAAAATATATGTGACTGTACCTACCTACCTATCTATCATTTGTCCCTAAAATAACACCTGGACTGAAAATTATAAAATAAATATGCCAGGACTCGCCGAAATATCATACGGCAGCGCGGCGCCCCAGGCCGCCGGCGTGACTGCGCCGTCATCGTGCAGCCGTCAATTGTGTCAATTTTTATTTAAGTAATTTTTGTTATGTTTATTTGTTTTTTATTTTAGTTTCCTAACTTTACGTGTAATAATACATAAGGGGAAAATCCTGTACGTGTACCCATTTATGTGTAAAAATGACGACAGTAGTGACGCCGTACGAAGCGCCAGTGACCCTTCCACATCGCTGGATGGCCTAGGGAGATGCCCTTATTGCCCCCAAGCTCGCTTTTTTAAAGGTGAACGAGGCTTGAAGGCACATTTGGGCAAGAAACACAAACCCCATAATGTGCCTTCATCATGCCCGACAATACCCAGTTCCCTAACTCCTGATTTACCTGCTCAACCCTTTTGGAAAACCCTTGCAAAATTAAAAACTTCAACTTCAGTTTTGAAGAGAGTTCCTCGTGGTGCGAGACCATCCGTGGCTTCATGTTTAGCACGCTGTATCCGCCTCGTCACCCGAGAGAACTCTCAAAGTGCTTGGGAGCAATTAATCACCTTCCCGTTTAGAATTCTACATGTTCAAAAAAATTTGGCAAATAAAAAAACGTTAACAGCTCAAATCAAGGATAATGGTAACATTTCAGCCCAATGTTTCGACTCTAAATTAACAGCCCACCTCCCCCAAAGAGGTTTATTGCACCATGTAGAGTCTAAACTAGGCGAGGGTAATATCAGAGGTGCAGCTAGGATCATCTTTAGCAGCGATGTGGTTGCGCCGTACTCACCAGAGACACTTACAGCGATGTGGTTGCGCCGTACTCACCAGAGACACTTACAGCGATGTGGTTGCGCCGTACTCACCAGAGACACTTACAGCGATGTGGTTGCGCCGTACTCACCAGAGACACTTACAGCGATGTGGTTGCGCCGTACTCACCAGAGACACTTACAGCGATGTGGTTGCGCCGTACTCACCAGAGACACTTACAGCGATGTGGTTGCGCCGTACTCACCAGAGACACTTACAGCGATGTGGTTGCGCCGTACTCACCAGAGACACTTACAGCTCTGGAGAGCAAATATCCCGCGCCGGCAGATGACCTCTCCTTCCCTGACTCACCCGATCCGGAATACAACTCACTTGAACAGCTCAACAAGTATGTGCGGCCGGGTGCTCCTTTCGAAGTGGCTCCGCCGGCGGCCTCGACGGCTGGACTCCTCAACATTAAAAAGGACTTAATTTGTTCAGGCGCCGGGGAGGCTGGTGAGTCCCTTTTGAAGGAGCTGACGGCCCTCATTAATCTCATGCTCTCCGGCAATGTGAACGAAGCCGTCATTGATATCTTGTATGGGGCAAATCTATGCGCCCTGCGCAAGAAGGATGGCGGCATTCATCCCATTGCCGTAGGGTCCACCTATCATCGTATTGCAGCCAAAATTTGCTGTGCTTTTTACAGAGAAACACTGGCCAGCAAGTTCCAACCTCTACAGCTGGGTTTCGGGTCTAAAGGGGGCGGTGAGGCTGCGGTACACGCTTTAATAGTGGTAAATGTGAGGTCATCCTTAAGGTTGACATTAAAAATGCTTTCAATTCCGTAAACAGGGACACCTTGTTGACAGAAGTTCAAAAAGAAATACCCAAAATTTACAGTTTTCTTTATCAATGTTACCGGCACCCCTCTAAACTACTTTATAAAGACAACCTTTTGAGATCAGCTGTTGGATCATTGTTCAAATCAAGCGGCGCAAATACTGTAATCATAAGATTTCGACCCCAAACGGCTCAAACTGTAGTTACCCTTATGGGTAACTACACTTACCCAAGGGTAAGTTACCCTTATGGGTAACTACACTTACCCAAGGGTAAGTTACCCTTATGGGTAACTACACTTACCCAAGGGTAAGTTACCCTTATGGGTAACTACACTTACCCAAGGGTAAGTTACCCTTATGGGTAACTACACTTACCCAAGGGTAAGTTACCCTTATGGGTAACTACACTTACCCAAGGGTAAGTTACCCTTATGGGTAACTACTGTTTTGAGCCGTTTGGGGTCGAAACGCTCGGGTCGTGGAGCCCGAGTGCGCATCTCCTTTTTAAGGAAATTTCTCGCCGACTGATCGACACTTCACGTGACCAGAGGGCTGGCTCGTTCTTTGGCCAAAGAATTAGCATTGCCATTCAACGTGGCAATACTGCCAGTCTTCTGGGCACGTTTCCGGATGACAGCGATGCGGATGAGTACGACGCTTAAGTGTCTTTTTTGTTGTAATTTATTATGTTGTAATTTATTATTTTTATATTAGAATAGTCAATCATTTATTTAAAAATAATTGCATATACATATATAAAAATTGGCAATAAGTTATTTATAATGTTTATTTTAGATTTGGTTTTGTTTTATCGTTCTACCTGAATTGATATTTTTGATGTGAAAAATCAAATGCGGCGTGTCAGACCGGCTGTTGGCGTTACGTCACCACGCAACGAAATTAATTTTGGTATTAAACTAATATGTTATAATATTACAGATGTAACCTTTGAAATGATTATATATAATGATTATTATCATAACGCCTTCACCACCACCGCCACATGCACCTGCATCATCATCCGCCGAGAAACGACCACCAAAGAAAATGTTTAGAAGCCTCTCTCCAAGGGCTTCCTGAAACATCCCCATGTATCATTTCAGTCAAAAGACGTCCACTGCTGGACATAGGCCTCCACAAAAGGGGGTTGCCATAATCGCCACGCTTGGCAGGCGTGTTGGCGATCGCAGTATGGTGTTAAAATGCATAGAGAACGCTGCTGCCCATTCTCTAGTAAGTCCCTTTAGTCGCCTTTTACGAAACCCACGGGAAGAAATATGATGATGCTATTCTTTACGTCCGGCATCACACGGAACCCCCATGTATGTTCAGCCATTATTTATAGTTTAGGAGCTAGATGGCTTTTAATACTTTTTGAGAAATTCCCTCTTGACTTCAGACTTTTTTATTTTTCTCATTCTGTGACGCATTTAAATCAAATCAAATCAAATAATTTATTTGCATAATACATGTTATAAAGTTGTTACAGGTATAAAAGGTAGGTACATTATATTATAACCTAATGAGGTATGCAAATTAATATATTAAGTATTAATCTCAACATTGAATTTATAGAATACATTTTAAATTGAGTTACTCAAAAAAAAATTGAATGTGAAAAAATGATTTTATTATAAATCCTATTATAAGGTCTACGATCGATTCAAAATACTATCTGTCTAAAGATCACCCAAAGTGAACAAAACTTTTTTTTGCTCGGAAATTATTGCTGGACAAGATCGTACTTGATTTTCAGTCTTTAAATAAAGAAGGGTGACATAGACCCCAAAGTAGTTTTAAAAACTTTCATGGACCCTCAGCTTTCCAAAGCAATACAAATTCACTCACAGACAAAGGACACGGGTCAGTAACTCAGTAAGAAAAACAAAAAAATCTCTTAAAATAATAGAGCTAGCGGCATGAATGAAACTGCATGTTATATATAATTTACCAGTTAATAAAAAATCACTAAATGTTGAAAACATTATTAATTAAATTTTCATTACATGTAGGTAATTACAAAAAAAAACAAAATATTAATAATTTTTAAATTGAAAACATAATGGTTGGTACCTCACATACAACAAAAAATTAATACCTACTTTGTATTACCTCCACAGGCTCTTCTTACAGCTGCCAGGGGATTGGGCAATTCAGGCATGCTGTTTATTAAGTTTCTTAGGCGATGTTGTGGGATATTGGTCCATTCTTTCACTAACGCATTTTACAGGTCTCGAAGTGTAGCTGGGGCGGGGTTTCATTTTCTACACACCTCTCAAGCTCGTCTCAAGCTTTTTCTTCTCACGGGCCAGTCAAAAAAACTCATTTACAATTTGAGCCGTATGTTGCCTGGCGTTGTCATGCATGAATATTGAATTTTCACCCATATTAATTACGGACCGACATGCTCATTAAGAATTTATTCCACATATCTTGCACTGGTTAGCGTATCATTTTCTATCAGCATTAACTACGTGTGACTCTCTGAAGAGATTCCAGCCCAAACCATAACAGATCCACCATCAAACGGCACCTATTTCACAAAACAAGCTGGAATAAAACGTTACCCTGGTCGTCAGCAGACTCTTCGTCGCCCATCATGTGCATAAATAAATCTGGATTCTTCAGAAAACATTACTCTTGCCCATTCTTCGCCACCCCATTGTGCGTGTTCGCGGGCGTAACATAAACGTGATACCCGATGTGCCCTTTCAAGTGTTGGACCATTTGCGGGTCTATGTGGGGTTAAATTAGGTTCAAGGAGCCGCCGCCTCACGTCCGCTCGCTTACATCGTCTTTACGGGTCTCCCCAAGTTGATTGGTTACTTCAACTGCCGTGAGCGGGCAATCACAGCGGCTAAAGTATTTGACAGTATGCTTGATTCGTGCCTGAAAAAGTATTTGTGTTTGCATGATGCATAGTTTGGTCAACCTGAGCTTTCAACCGAAAGTGCTGTGCTGAGTTTGAAGAATACTGTTCAATATTACACAGATCGAAAACGCGTGTATGCCTGCTTCCTGGATCTCTCCGGAGCCTTCGACCTGGTGTCATATGATGTGCTCTGGAGAAAGCTGGGTGACAGGAATGTACCGGCAGCAGTGCTTAAGCTCATGCAGTATTGGTATGCAAACCAAACGAATAGTGTAAAGTGGGCCGAAACGTTCTCTGAGTCGTATGGGTTGAAGTGCAGTGTGAGACAGGGGGGGTTGACGTCTCCACGGCTCTTTAACCTTTATATTAATGATCTCATAGTCGAGCTCAGTAGTATGCGTGTCGGCTGCCGGGTTGGTGGTGTTAGTATTAACAGTATCAGCAATGCGGACGACATGGTACTTCTGGGCCCGACTGAGGGATCTATCAGAGAAATGTTGAAGGTCTGCGAGGAGTATGCTGCCTTGCACGGCCTCGTGTACAATGTCCGTAAATGTAAATACATGGTATTTAAGGCCGCCGGTAACGGCCCTAATCATGAACCTAGTTTTTTATCTAAATGGTATGAGCATAAATAAAGTTCACCAATTTAAGTACTTGGGGCACATACTTTCCGACGACCTTAAGGATAATGCAGACATCGAAAGGGAACGTAGGGCACGGTCCGAAGAAACATGTTGACCCGTAGATTCTCTCGTTGTGCGGACCATGTCAAAATCACCCTGTTCAAGGCGATTTGTCAAGGTCTGTATGCAGGCTATGGGTTAGCTACACCAAAAGATCGGTAGATGTCTTACGCATCCAATATAATAATGTTTTTACGATGCTGTTGCAACTGCCCCGTTTCTGTAGCGCATCGGAGATGTTTGCTCAGAACCAAACTGATGGCTTCTATGCAGAGATTCGTAAAAAAGTCGCATCACTGATGCGTAGAACGCGGGTCAGGAACAATAGCATCCTGGAAACAGTGGTAGAGAACCCTTACACCCCATTTCTGAGGTATTATGTGGGGAGAATGGTCAGGTAGCATATTCCTTGCTTTATCGTTGTCTGCACATCCTGCCGCAGTCATTCATTACCTATTGTTATTTTTGTTTTGTTTTGTGTACTACTAACTCTAGTGATAAGGTATTTTACTAACAAATTGGACCATATTGTTGTCCAAACTTAATAAATAAATAATAAGAACATGATACAGTTCACTTGTATGAGATTTAACTTTTAACATAAATTATCGTCGTCTAATGACGAAGCACGCAGATGTAGAATAACAACGACGTACTTACGAGTTATTTCAATTTTTTTATTTGGGTTGGGTTTGCTCTTGACCTTAGTCTAGGTCAGAGGTGACAGAGACAAAGTCGACGATGGAGTGAGCTTACCCAGAAGAAGCCTGTTCACCCTCACTTTGAAGAGATTAGGGTTGTATGCGTTCGGAAACACAGACGCAGGTAGAGAGTTCCACTCTTTTGCTGTGCGTATTATAAAAGACATTTGGAAACGCTTAGTGCAAATTGGTGGAATAGCAACCAGGAATGGATGGTAACCTGCAGTGCGTCTAGATGTCCGATAATAGCAAGGGGCCGGTGGAATGAGGTCGTGGAGTTCTTGGGCACACTCACCGAAGTACAATCTGTAGAAAACCGACAAGCAGGCAACCTAGTGGCGATGGGCCAAGCTGTGAAGCTTTGCCTGCAGAATAGTAGGAAGATTTTTTCTGTGAGTATCTACTTTACTTTTTCATTCATCGTCTGTTTCAAACTCGTTTAAGTGAGTAAGGAGAACTAAAATATAAAGACATGGTGCCGTAAAAATTCTAAGTTAAATAAAATATTCCTTACATGATTCTATCTGGTTTAAACGAAGCATGGTTCTTAATGGTCGCTTTTGTATAGTAAAGGCTACCTTAATATTATATTTATTTCTATATATTATATATTATATTTGTTTCCTCAAAATTGAATGCTATATCTATGTTTAGATTCATCTAGAGCAAAATAGACGGTACGAAGTTGGGCAATAGACAGAATATCCCTCAGAGATCTGATAGCGGTACACGCGCTACTTATTGTATTCGTAATAAAATCTAGTTCTGGCTTCCAATTAAGTAAAGAATCAATTTGTACCCGCAAATATTTTAAACTTTCTACTATATAAATTTTACTGCCTAAGGATTCTACGTTTACTAAAGCTTTGTTCCTAACTGTAGATCTAAATATCATACATTTTGTCTTAGTTACTTTTAATTTAATATTATTCATAGAAAACCAGCTTTCACAAGCAGCTATTAATTCATTTAATTTACATTTTAAGGTTTCCATATTGTCAGCAGCTATAACAGCACTCGTATTGTTAGCAAATATTATCAAGTCAGCTTCTGGTAACATCCTACCAGGGTGGCGAGTTTGTCCGAAAGGGATATCGTGGCCCTGACACACAGGCAACCTCGTAGTTCAACCTGCCAGCCATGCGTATGTCCTTCTCTTCAAAGAACAGATAACATTTAATACCTTGGAGTTACATTGGACCAGTTCCTCAGCTTCAAACCACATATAGACGTCCTAGTAACGAGATTGCGCAAACTCATTTACATATTCAAGAATCTAAAACACGTAGCCGATCTTCGTACTATCAAAATGGTCTATAATGCTTTGTGTCAGTCGCTTGTTGACTATTGCATCATCTCCTGGGGAGGTGCTGCTAAAACGCACTTGATAGAGGCGGAAAGAGCTCAACGTACTATACTTAAGATTGCTGCGGGTCTTCCCTTCCGTTTTCCTACAGTTGAATTGTACAAAAAGTGGAATTTTCTGACTATAAGACAGACTTTCATTCTACATACAGTCCTCAAAAAGCACTCAGAAAGCTAATATATTTATTTAATATGCATTAGAAATAAATTAAATAAATAAAAAACATAACACACACTGACTAGGTACCATACGTTTGTCAGACACACACACAGAGATAAGTAAGTACTTTATAATAGTATGGAATTAGTGACTACTGTAATGTTGTACCTACTCGCAGGTCGATGTTGACCAGTGGGCGAGCACTAGCACGTAGTGAACTGGCGAGCACTAGCACGTAGTGAACTGGCGAGCACTAGCACGTAGTGAACTGGCGAGCACTAGCACGTAGTGAACTGGCGAGCACTAGCACGTAGTGAACTAGCAAGCACTTGTCTCACCATCTTCGAGTAGCTTCTCGTTGGTAGAAGCCATTCACGCACTGTGGAACAAGCCCCAAGAATATAATAAAATAAACTTCTCTAATAGTTATTTTTATAACGTCTATCTGTTTGGTGCAAATCAAGTTAGACTGAAGTCTCTTGTATTAGTAAAAGTACAAGCAGTGTGTGCCGCTGCGTACACTGAGGAGTGTGGAGCCTGCGCAGCGCGGCGATCCTGTGACGTGTGGAGCCTGCGCAGCGCGGCGATCCTGTGACGTGTGGAGCGTGCGCAGCGCGGCGATCCTGTGGCGTGTGGAGCCTGCGCAGCGCGGCGATCCTGTGGCGTGTGGAGCCTGCGCAGCGCGGCGATCCTGTGGCGTGTGGAGCCTGCGCAGCGCGGCGATCCTGTGGCGTGTGGAGCCTGCGCAGCGCGGCGATCCTGTGGCGTGTGGAGCCTGCGCAGCGCGGCGATCCTGTGGCGTGTGGAGCCTGCGCAGCGCGGCGATCCTGTGACGTGTGGAGCGTGCGCAGCGCGGCGATCCTGTGGCGTGTGGAGCCTGCGCAGCGCGGCGATCCTGTGGCGTGTGGAGCCTGCGCAGCGCGGCGATCCTGTGGCGTGTGGAGCCTGCGCAGCGCGGCGATCCTGTGGCGTGTGGAGCCTGCGCAGCGCGGCGATCCTGTGGCGTGTGGAGCCTGCGCAGCGCGGCGATCCTGTGGCGTGTGGAGCCTGCGCAGCGCGGCGATCCTGTGGCGTGTGGAGCCTGCGCAGCGCGGCGATCCTGTGGCGTGTGGAGCCTGCGCAGCGCGGCGATCCTGTGGCGTGTGGAGCCTGCGCAGCGCGGCGATCCTGTGGCGTGTGGAGCCTGCGCAGCGCGGCGATCCTGTGGCGTGTGGAGCCTGCGCAGCGCGGCGATCCTGTGGCGTGTGGAGCCTGCGCAGCGCGGCGATCCTGTGGCGTGTGGAGCCTGCGCAGCGCGGCGATCCTGTGGCGTGTGGAGCCTGCGCAGCGCGGCGATCCTGTGGCGTGTGGAGCCTGCGCAGCGCGGCGATCCTGTGGCGTGTGGAGCCTGCGCAGCGCGGCGATCCTGTGGCGTGTGGAGCCTGCGCAGCGCGGCGATCCTGTGGCGTGTGGAGCCTGCGCAGCGCGGCGATCCTGTGGCGTGTGGAGCCTGCGCAGCGCGGCGATCCTGTGGCGTGTGGAGCCTGCGCAGCGCGGCGATCCTGTGGCGTGTGGAGCCTGCGCAGCGCGGCGATCCTGTGGCGTGTGGAGCCTGCGCAGCGCGGCGATCCTGTGGCGTGTGGAGCCTGCGCAGCGCGGCGATCCTGTGGCGTGTGGAGCCTGCGCAGCGCGGCGATCCTGTGGCGTGTGGAGCCTGCGCAGCGCGGCGATCCTGTGGCGTGTGGAGCCTGCGCAGCGCGGCGATCCTGTGGCGTGTGGAGCCTGCGCAGCGCGGCGATCCTGTGGCGTGTGGAGCCTGCGCAGCGCGGCGATCCTGTGGCGTGTGGAGCCTGCGCAGCGCGGCGATCCTGTGGCTGTGGAGCCTGCGCAGCGCGGCGATCCTGTGGCGTGTGGAGCCTGCGCAGCGCGGCGATCCTGTGGCGTGTGGAGCCTGCGCAGCGCGGCGATCCTGTGGCGTGTGGAGCCTGCGCAGCGCGGCGATCCTGTGGTGTGTGGCATGTCTGTGGCACGTCACGGGGCGGAGGAATTGAGGCGTTTTCCCGTGATTAGCAATATCGCAGGTAATTAGACCGATGATCGATGTCTCAAGTAAGCCTCTAATTGATAAGATAGCGCGACGCATTAGGTACACTTATCGACTTTTTATTGTTAAGATACGTATCGTAAATACAAAAATGATTGTTTAAAGCGCACCTTCATACCTACCTTATATTATATTGACATAAATTCGGGGATAAGTGAGGATTATAGCCGATGCCGCGCGTCGCGTCGGTGTTCATGCGCAGCCGTGCGAAGGTCACGCCGCGCGACGCTCCACGCGTATAGTTACCAACAAGAACCACTTGAACCGCATTCACAGAAAACGTTTCCTCTATTCAATAATATTTTCCAGGAGTGTTCCAAGACAGATGGAACTTCTGCTTTATAATAACATCGTATATACTGTTGCTTGTTATTTTACGAAGCTGACCAAAGATATCACAATTAATAGATTATAATCACTATAGCCACAAAAAAATCTATGTACGCCTAAACATTTGACCTAAGTCTGTATTTGCAACGATGAGGCGTGACATTAGTTACAAGATTGAAGTACTTACTTACAACCAAATCGGTTCGGTTAGCTTTCACCTTTATTTCCTCGGAGTTATGATTTTAGACAAAGGCTATTTTCGCCGGGGATAGGATAGTTAAAACACGTTTAGATACAACAGTGCCTGCTACCTACTATTTCTGAAACTATCTCAATCGGATGTCATTGAACAACTAACATAAGTGTTTAAAACATGAATAGTATATACTTGGATATCTGTTGTGATTAGTTAAGTTATCAACATGATAGTCAGATAGTGCAGTTGGTCCCAGAGCCAGGCACCTCATCAGCAGCAGCGACGGGCGCGCGCTGCCGGGTGCTCATCGCGGGTCGCGCGCTGCCGGTCGCTCCTCGCGGGTCGCGCGCTCCGGAGGCGCTGAAACATGGAAATGTTTTCCCCTTGCGTGTGGCGAGGCGTCGCGCGCTCGGCCAATGGGCGCTCGCCTTGTGCCGCACACACAGGCGCGCACGCACACGCGCGCGGCGTCCGGCCCACTCGGCGCTCTCACCTGGCCGCAGCAGACGAGCCGAGCGAGCGCCGCGCGCGCCGGCACACACTCCGCGACCCGCGCTTCGTCGACGTGCTGTGATGTGAACACTCCGAGCCAGTGCTACAAATCACGGACTATATCACACACAGATACCTAGTAACCTGCGTTCATCAGCTGCCAACGAGTGGTGAGTACCTACAACCTTACATACCTACTGTGTACATAACTCCTGCAATACTGAACTAGACCATGTAGCGACAGAAGCGGAAGGTGGCCTCAGTGAAGAGACAGGTACTCCCGCGAACACTGTCAGACATAGCTCTTTTGCGGCTATAACGTGATTAGATTCCCGCGGATTATAGGAGCGTAGAGTTCGTTGGTACTAGTTAGAAATACAAAGTAAAACTTTAACCAGAGCGTGCTAAGCCTGCGCAGCTCGAAGGCAACTTCCCAAACACCGGAAAGTCGTGAGCTTAGCCGACGTTTTCTTGTTTCAATCATTTAATTGTTCATCCATTGACGTCTGCAGTAGGATGGTTGGACAAGCCGTGATCGACAGATCTATTGAACACACCGCCACCACCTAGCACGCACCGCCACGGCCGAACATACCGACAACTCCTGGAACGAGTGTTGATCGGTCTCCGCTTCAATCGCAAAAACTGTGAAGATATTAGTTTTAGAGATGAGTGAATGAATTAAAATTAATATACACGGCTCACTGCAGGTATATTACGTGCTGAAAACCTTTTAAATTCGTGTAAGAAAACTGGTACCTAGTGATATCTAGCTTTACTTTACTAGAAGTGCATTATCTGCCAACATGATCATTGATCTCGTGCTGCTTTATAATTAGAATACCTACCATATTCTGCGATCAAAGCCGGTCATTGCCTAGTTATTAAAAGCATTTTCTGTATTCTCTGGTAAAACGTCCTGTGAAAAGAAACTTACAATTGACGGACGTTTAAAACAAGAGTTGAACTTCCTTAGTACGTGATAATATTGTTCCTTCAATACTGATAGCTGTTAACTATAATATAGTAGAAGAATGTAAGAACACGTGCTGTAACGTGCTCTTAAGACCCTCGAGATGAACGATCATCAGCTTTTGGCTCTTATAGACTAACTGCAGGGAGCTGCTTAAGGTAGAAAGAATTCCGTTACTTACTATACAACTATATCTCTATATAACTTATAGTACTCGTAAATAGGACATCCCTAACTTGTATTTATTGATATTCGTCACGCCAGTAGGCGGGCCGCGCGCCGTCGAGCGTCGCCCCTGCCGCCGCGCGCCGACGCTCTCACATACATTTTAAATCAACTCCATGTCACATGTGCTTTGAATACATAGCTACTGAAGTTAGCTCTAGTCGATGGCAGTTGTTGTTACTGAATTACACGTTGGGAAAATATCATTTATTTATTTTGGAAAAGTGAAAAGTGTCGAGCCTGTTTAATTTGTGAAAATAGCGGGTGGTGCGTTGACGACGGCAGACAGACTCTACTAGTATAGCCGAATTCAAACTTTATGGCGGCTGGGAGCATAAGGCGAGTCGCTGCGAAGTAACAAATTCATGTGTCACGGTGGCGAGGGGCGGGGTATTGCACAGTGAGTAGCACACCTCAGAGCCGCCATCAAGTTTGACGCGAACTACACGTACTAGTAGGTACGAGATACACTCGAAACTTGACAGACTATTCTTAATTCTTCATTGAAATGTAGCCACATCAAATAATATAGTTCATATATTTTCGTATAGTAATTGAGATAGAGATTTGGAGAAGCCTATTATATGTCCAGGGGATCTACTCCGAAGCGCTAAACCGAAGTATTCGGTCGTTTCTTTACTACGGCTAACTATCGCATACTACGGTAAAAAAAAAAACCGGCCACGTGCGAGTCGGACTCGCGCACGAAGGATTCCGTACCATTATCTATAAAAACCGGCCAAGTGCGAGTCTGACTCACGCACGAAGGGTTCCGTACTATTATCTATAAAAAAAACCGGCCAAGTTGCGAGTCGGACTAGTGCACGAAGGGTTCCGTACCATTATCTATAAAAATAGCAAACAAGAACACGTTTGTTGTATGGGAGCCCCCTTAAATATTTATTTTATTCTGTTTTTTTTTGTATTTGTTGTTATAGCGGCAACAGAAATACATCATCTGTGAAAATTTAAACTGTCTAACTATCACGGTTCATGAAATACAGCCTGGTGACAGACGGATAGACAGATAGACAGACAGACGGCGGAGCCTTAGTAATAAAAAAATTGCTAAAATTCACATTTGTTGTATGGAAGCCCCCTTAAATATTTGTTTTATTTTAATTTAATTATTTATTTTAAAATTGAATATATAACTAAATACGAGTATTCTGTGAATATTTCAAGCGTCTACCTGTTGCCGTTATCAATATCAAGCAAAAACGAGCAAAACAATCACGTTTGTTGTATGGGATTTTTTTATTGGGTGAAAAACTGAATAAAATAAATAATTAAGGGGCTCCCCCCTTAATTATTTATTTTATTCAGTTTTTTAGTATTTGTTGTTATAGCGGCAACAGAAATACATCATCTGTGAAAATGAGATACAGCCTGGTGACAGACGGACAGACAAACAGACAGACGGCGGAGCCTTAGTAATAGGGTTCCCGTTTTACCCTTTGGGTACGGAACCCTAAAAAGACAGTCGAAGAGATAAGCTAAAGTCAAAACTGTGACTTGAAGTCCGGTATAGACTCAAAGTAAAAAAAGGAAACTGTGGAAGTTATAAAACGGCCGAACATTCGAGTTTATATCCAAGGGTATGGAACAGCGTGCGCAAGTTGACGTTGTTTACACTGATTACAGTAAATGCTTTGATCGTATTGACCACGCGTTGCTTATGGAGAAGCTATTAAAAGCCGGAATACATGGAGATTTGTATCGTTGGTTCTCCTCTTATATTGATAACAGAACGCAGGCTGTGGTGCTTCAGGGGTACACATCTGAATGGTATTTTGTCCCCTCGGGTGTTCCTCAGGGTTCTATATTAGGGTCCCTATTATTTACTCTCTTTATTGCTGACGTGAAGCATTGTTTTGAAACTTGCTACATTTTACTTTATGCTGACGATATGAAGATTCATAAAACTATCCGAGAAATATCTGACACGCACCTGTTACAAGCCGATTTGAATAGATTTGAAGAATATTGTAGACTTAACAGACTTGAATTGAATGTTTCAAAATGTTTTCACATGACTTTTACGCGCCAGAAGTCGATAATCGATTCTACGTATAAACTGTACAATATCAATATAGGCAAAGTCAATAGTACTAGGGATCTTGGGGTTATACAAGACAGCAGGCTACTCTTTGATCAGCACATTGATAGCATAGTAAATAAAGCGTCAAGAGCACTTGGTTTCATAATGAGAACCTCGGCATGTTTCCGATCACTGAAGCCGATCAAAGTCTTGTATTGTTCGTTCGTACGCAGCCACCTTGAGTATGCATCACAAGTTTGGAACCCTCAATACGGGATCTACAAGTCTCGTATTGAGGGCATTCAGAGAAAATTTCTTAAGTACCTAGATTACAGGGCGAATCAAATATCTGTTGATTACACTCACCGATGTAGAAGGTACCATTTTCTACCGCTTGATCGAAGACGTCATATTAATGATATATGTTACTTGTTTAATATCGCAAATGGTTCAATTGACTGTCCTGAACTTGTTTCAAACTTAATGATGCGCACTAATCAGATGGGGCTGCGACTACGGCCACTTCTACATGTACCTTATGCAAACACAAATTACAGGCGTAATGCATACTTTAGTAGAGCCAGTCGCAGTTTTAACGAGATTTGTTGTGAACAAGGTATTGACCTTTTCTGCACCGATGCAAGCACAATAAGGAAGCTCTTAGCGAATCCATTTTTTGTGCAAGAGGCACCTGCCTGCACATGATCCGTTTATTGACTATTGACAAATTAGCTTAAGATTAAGATTAAACACAGTTTGCTGTTTGTTTGTAGCTTTAAGGGATAACTATTTAGCTATCCCTCGGGGTTGGTTGATTTCGTGTAGTATATATTTAAAATAGAATAGTAATCATTTATTTACTTAGGTTTGTTATTCTTATATGATGTAACTTAGGCGCGTATTGCAGGGCGTCGCTCATCGCTCGGGCGTTGCTTGAAGCTGGATTCAAGCCGTTTGTTTGAAACTAGTATTAAGTAGTGCTTGGGTGTTGAGTGACGTTCTGTAATGCGGGACTTAGACTATGTGGGAGTACTCATTTTGAGTTTATCTATGGGGGCTTGTAATTAGCAACTTAGATATATATTATTGTTATTATAATGTTATTAGTCTGTAAGCCTTCCAAAAATAAAGAAAATAAAATAAAATAAAATATAAAAGCCGAGGAACAAGTTTCTGCAGTAAGTTAGGTACCTACTATGAACAAATATAGTCACGAAGTATATCGAAGTATTAAACGAGTAGATAAAAGCCGAGGA
This sequence comes from Tiliacea citrago, assembly GCA_963921375.1. Taxonomy (NCBI): domain Eukaryota; kingdom Metazoa; phylum Arthropoda; class Insecta; order Lepidoptera; family Noctuidae; genus Tiliacea; species Tiliacea citrago. Next base: position 444,145 of record OY992784.1, read on the forward strand.
ACAAGTTTCTGCAGTAAGTTAGGTACCTACTATGAACAAATATAGTCACGAAGTATATCGAAGTATTAAACGAGTAGATAAAAGCCGAGGAACAAGTTTCTGCAGTAAGTTAGGTACCTACTATGAACAAATATAGTCACGAAGTATATCGAAGTATTAAACGAGTAGATAAAAGCCGAGGAACAAGTTTCTGCAGTAAGTTAGGTACCTACTATGAACAAATATAGTCACGAAGTATATCGAAGTATTAAACGAGTAGATAAAAGCCGAGGAACAAGTTTCTGCAGTAAGTTAGGTACCTACTATGAACAAATATAGTCACGAAGTATATCGAAGTATTAAACGAGTAGATAAAAGCCGAGGAACAAGTTTCTGCAGTAAGTTAGGTACCTACTATGAACAAATATAGTCACGAAGTATATCGAAGTATTAAACGAGTAGATAAAAGACGAGGAACAAGTTTCTGCAGTAAGTTAGGTACCTACTATGAACAAATATAGTCACGAAGTATATCGAAGTATTAAACGAGTAGATAAAAGCCGAGGAACAAGTTTCTGCAGTAAGTTAGGTACCTACTATGAACAAATATAGTCACGAAGTATATCGAAGTATTAAACGAGTAGATAAAAGACGAGGAACAAGTTTCTGCAGTAAGTTAGGTACCTACTATGAACAAATATAGTCACGAAGTATATCGAAGTATTAAACGAGTAGATAAAAGACGAGGAACAAGTTTCTGCAGTAAGTTAGGTACCTACTATGAACAAATATAGTCACGAAGTATATCGAAGTATTAAACGAGTAGATAAAAGACGAGGAACAAGTTTCTGCAGTAAGTTAGGTACCTACTATGAACAAATATAGTCACGAAGTATATCGAAGTATTAAACGAGTAGATAAAAGCCGAGGAACAAGTTTCTGCAGTAAGTTAGGTACCTACTATGAACAAATATAGTCACGAAGTATATCGAAGTATTAAACGAGTAGATAAAAGACGAGGAACAAGTTTCTGCAGTAAGTTAGGTACCTACTATGAACAAATATAGTCACGAAGTATATCGAAGTATTAAACGAGTAGATAAAAGACGAGGAACAAGTTTCTGCAGTAAGTTAGGTACCTACTATGAACAAATATAGTCACGAAGTATATCGAAGTATTAAACGAGTAGATAAAAGACGAGGAACAAGTTTCTGCAGTAAGTTAGGTACCTACTATGAACAAATATAGTCACGAAGTATATCGAAGTATTAAACGAGTAGATAAAAGCCGAGGAACAAGTTTCTGCAGTAAGTTAGGTACCTACTATGAACAAATATAGTCACGAAGTATATCGAAGTATTAAACGAGTAGATAAAAGCTGAGGAACAAGTTTCTGCAGTAAGTTAGGTACCTACTATGAACAAATATAGTCACGAAGTATATCGAAGTATTAAACGAGTAGATAAAAGCCGAGGAACAAGTTTCTGCAGTAAGTTAGGTACCTACTATGAACAAATATAGTCACGAAGTATATCGAAGTATTAAACGAGTAGATAAAAGCCGAGGAACAAGTTTCTGCAGTAAGTTAGGTACCTACTATGAACAAATATAGTCACGAAGTATATCGAAGTATTAAACGAGTAGATAAAAGCCGAGGAACAAGTTTCTGCAGTAAGTTAGGTACCTACTATGAACAAATATAGTCACGAAGTATATCGAAGTATTAAACGAGTAGATAAAAGCCGAGGAACAAGTTTCTGCAGTAAGTTAGGTACCTACTATGAACAAATATAGTCACGAAGTATATCGAAGTATTAAACGAGTAGATAAAAGCCGAGGAACAAGTTTCTGCAGTAAGTTAGGTACCTACTATGAACAAATATAGTCACGAAGTATATCGAAGTATTAAACGAGTAGATAAAAGCCGAGGAACAAGTTTCTGCAGTAAGTTAGGTACCTACTATGAACAAATATAGTCACGAAGTATATCGAAGTATTAAACGAGTAGATAAAAGCCGAGGAACAAGTTTCTGCAGTAAGTTAGGTACCTACTATGAACAAATATAGTCACGAAGTATATCGAAGTATTAAACGAGTAGATAAAAGACGAGGAACAAGTTTCTGCAGTAAGTTAGGTACCTACTATGAACAAATATAGTCACGAAGTATATCGAAGTATTAAACGAGTAGATAAAAGACGAGGAACAAGTTTCTGCAGTAAGTTAGGTACCTACTATGAACAAATATAGTCACGAAGTATATCGAAGTATTAAACGAGTAGATAAAAGCCGAGGAACAAGTTTCTGCAGTAAGTTAGGTACCTACTATGAACAAATATAGTCACGAAGTATATCGAAGTATTAAACGAGTAGATAAAAGCCGAGGAACAAGTTTCTGCAGTAAGTTAGGTACCTACTATGAACAAATATAGTCACGAAGTATATCGAAGTATTAATTGAGTATATAAAAGACGAGGAACAAGTTTCTGCAGTAAGTTAGGTACCTACTATGAACAAATATAGTCACGAAGTATATCGAAGTATTAAACGAGTAGATAAAAGCCGAGGAACAAGTTTCTGCAGTAAGTTAGGTACCTACTATGAACAAATATAGTCACGAAGTATATCGAAGTATTAAACGAGTAGATAAAAGACGAGGAACAAGTTTCTGCAGTAAGTTAGGTACCTACTATGAACAAATATAGTCACGAAGTATATCGAAGTATTAAACGAGTAGATAAAAGACGAGGAACAAGTTTTTGCAGTAAGTTAGGTACCTACTATGAACAAATATAGTCACGAAGTATATCGAAGTATTAAACGAGTAGATAAAAGCCGAGGAACAAGTTTCTGCAGTAAGTTAGGTACCTACTATGAACAAATATAGTCACGAAGTATATCGAAGTATTAAACGAGTAGATAAAAGACGAGGAACAAGTTTCTGCAGTAAGTTAGGTACCTACTATGAACAAATATAGTCACGAAGTATATCGAAGTATTAAACGAGTAGATAAAAGACCAGGAACAAGTTTTTGCAGTAAGTTAGGTACCTACTATGAACAAATATAGTCACGAAGTATATCGAAGTATTAAACGAGTAGATAAAAGACGAGGAACAAGTTTCTGCAGTAAGTTAGGTACCTACTATGAACAAATATAGTCACGAAGTATATCGAAGTATTAAACGAGTAGATAAAAGCTGAGGAACAAGTTTCTGCAGTAAGTTAGGTACCTACTATGAACAAATATAGTCACGAAGTATATCGAAGTATTAAACGAGTAGATAAAAGCCGAGGAACAAGTTTCTGCAGTAAGTTAGGTACCTACTATGAACAAATATAGTCACGAAGTATATCGAAGTATTAAACGAGTAGATAAAAGCCGAGGAACAAGTTTCTGCAGTAAGTTAGGTACCTACTATGAACAAATATAGTCACGAAGTATATCGAAGTATTAAACGAGTAGATAAAAGCCGAGGAACAAGTTTCTGCAGTAAGTTAGGTACCTACTATGAACAAATATAGTCACGAAGTATATCGAAGTATTAAACGAGTAGATAAAAGACGAGGAACAAGTTTTTGCAGTAAGTTAGGTACCTACTATGAACAAATATAGTCACGAAGTATATCGAAGTATTAAACGAGTAGATAAAAGCCGAGGAACAAGTTTCTGCAGTAAGTTAGGTACCTACTATGAACAAATATAGTCACGAAGTATATCGAAGTATTAAACGAGTAGATAAAAGACGAGGAACAAGTTTCTGCAGTAAGTTAGGTACCTACTATGAACAAATATAGTCACGAAGTATATCGAAGTATTAAACGAGTAGATAAAAGACGAGGAACAAGTTTTTGCAGTAAGTTAGGTACCTACTATGAACAAATATAGTCACGAAGTATATCGAAGTATTAAACGAGTAGATAAAAAACGAGGAACAAGTTTCTGCAGTAAGTTAGGTACCTACTATGAACAAATATAGTCACGAAGTATATCGAAGTATTAAACGAGTAGATAAAAGACGAGGAACAAGTTTCTGCAGTAAGTTAGGTACCTACTATGAACAAATATAGTCACGAAGTATATCGAAGTATTAAACGAGTAGATAAAAGACGAGGAACAAGTTTCTGCAGTAAGTTAGGTACCTACTATGAACAAATATAGTCACGAAGTATATCGAAGTATTAAACGAGTAGATAAAAGACGAGGAACAAGTTTCTGCAGTAAGTTAGGTACCTACTATGAACAAATATAGTCACGAAGTATATCGAAGTATTAAACGAGTAGATAAAAGCCGAGGAACAAGTTTCTGCAGTAAGTTAGGTACCTACTATGAACAAATATAGTCACGAAGTATATCGAAGTATTAAACGAGTAGATAAAAGACGAGGAACAAGTTTCTGCAGTAAGTTAGGTACCTACTATGAACAAATATAGTCACGAAGTATATCGAAGTATTAAACGAGTAGATAAAAGACGAGGAACAAGTTTCTGCAGTAAGTTAGGTACCTACTATGAACAAATATAGTCACGAAGTATATCGAAGTATTAAACGAGTAGATAAAAGACGAGGAACAAGTTTCTGCAGTAAGTTAGGTACCTACTATGAACAAATATAGTCACGAAGTATATCGAAGTATTAAACGAGTAGATAAAAGCCGAGGAACAAGTTTCTGCAGTAAGTTAGGTACCTACTATGAACAAATATAGTCACGAAGTATATCGAAGTATTAAACGAGTAGATAAAAGCCGAGGAACAAGTTTCTGCAGTAAGTTAGGTACCTACTATGAACAAATATAGTCACGAAGTATATCGAAGTATTAAACGAGTAGATAAAAGACGAGGAACAAGTTTCTGCAGTAAGTTAGGTACCTACTATGAACAAATATAGTCACGAAGTATATCGAAGTATTAAACGAGTAGATAAAAGACGAGGAACAAGTTTCTGCAGTAAGTTAGGTACCTACTATGAACAAATATAGTCACGAAGTATATCGAAGTATTAAACGAGTAGATAAAAGACGAGGAACAAGTTTCTGCAGTAAGTTAGGTACCTACTATGAACAAATATAGTCACGAAGTATATCGAAGTATTAAACGAGTAGATAAAAGCCGAGGAACAAGTTTCTGCAGTAAGTTAGGTACCTACTATGAACAAATATAGTCACGAAGTATATCGAAGTATTAAACGAGTAGATAAAAGACGAGGAACAAGTTTCTGCAGTAAGTTAGGTACCTACTATGAACAAATATAGTCACGAAGTATATCGAAGTATTAAACGAGTAGATAAAAGCCGAGGAACAAGTTTCTGCAGTAAGTTAGGTACCTACTATGAACAAATATAGTCACGAAGTATATCGAAGTATTAAACGAGTAGATAAAAGACGAGGAACAAGTTTCTGCAGTAAGTTAGGTACCTACTATGAACAAATATAGTCACGAAGTATATCGAAGTATTAAACGAGTAGATAAAAGCTGAGGAACAAGTTTCTGCAGTAAGTTAGGTACCTACTATGAACAAATATAGTCACGAAGTATATCGAAGTATTAAACGAGTAGATAAAAGCCGAGGAACAAGTTTCTGCAGTAAGTTAGGTACCTACTATGAACAAATATAGTCACGAAGTATATCGAAGTATTAAACGAGTAGATAAAAGACGAGGAACAAGTTTCTGCAGTAAGTTAGGTACCTACTATGAACAAATATAGTCACGAAGTATATCGAAGTATTAAACGAGTAGATAAAAGACGAGGAACAAGTTTCTGCAGTAAGTTAGGTACCTACTATGAACAAATATAGTCACGAAGTATATCGAAGTATTAAACGAGTAGATAAAAGACGAGGAACAAGTTTCTGCAGTAAGTTAGGTACCTACTATGAACAAATATAGTCACGAAGTATATCGAAGTATTAAACGAGTAGATAAAAGACGAGGAACAAGTTTCTGCAGTAAGTTAGGTACCTACTATGAACAAATATAGTCACGAAGTATATCGAAGTATTAAACGAGTAGATAAAAGCCGAGGAACAAGTTTCTGCAGTAAGTTAGGTACCTACTATGAACAAATATAGTCACGAAGTATATCGAAGTATTAAACGAGTAGATAAAAGACGAGGAACAAGTTTCTGCAGTAAGTTAGGTACCTACTATGAACAAATATAGTCACGAAGTATATCGAAGTATTAAACGAGTAGATAAAAGACGAGGAACAAGTTTCTGCAGTAAGTTAGGTACCTACTATGAACAAATATAGTCACGAAGTATATCGAAGTATTAAACGAGTAGATAAAAGACGAGGAACAAGTTTCTGCAGTAAGTTAGGTACCTACTATGAACAAATATAGTCACGAAGTATATCGAAGTATTAAACGAGTAGATAAAAGCCGAGGAACAAGTTTCTGCAGTAAGTTAGGTACCTACTATGAACAAATATAGTTACGAAGTATATCGAAGTTTTAAACGAGTAGATAAAAGCCGAGGAACAAGTTTCTGCAGTAAGTTAGGTACCTACTATGAACAAATATAGTCACGAAGTATATCGAAGTATTAAACGAGTAGATAAAAGACGAGGAACAAGTTTCTGCAGTAAGTTAGGTACCTACTATGAACAAATATAGTCACGAAGTATATCGAAGTATTAAACGAGTAGATAAAAGACGAGGAACAAGTTTCTGCAGTAAGTTAGGTACCTACTATGAACAAATATAGTCACGAAGTATATCGAAGTATTAAACGAGTAGATAAAAGACGAGGAACAAGTTTCTGCAGTAAGTTAGGTACCTACTATGAACAAATATAGTCACGAAGTATATCGAAGTATTAAACGAGTAGATAAAAGCCGAGGAACAAGTTTCTGCAGTAAGTTAGGTACCTACTATGAACAAATATAGTCACGAAGTATATCGAAGTATTAAACGAGTAGATAAAAGACGAGGAACAAGTTTCTGCAGTAAGTTAGGTACCTACTATGAACAAATATAGTCACGAAGTATATCGAAGTATTAAACGAGTAGATAAAAGACGAGGAACAAGTTTCTGCAGTAAGTTAGGTACCTACTATGAACAAATATAGTCACGAAGTATATCGAAGTATTAAACGAGTAGATAAAAGCCGAGGAACAAGTTTCTGCAGTAAGTTAGGTACCTACTATGAACAAATATAGTCACGAAGTATATCGAAGTATTAAACGAGTAGATAAAAGCCGAGGAACAAGTTTCTGCAGTAAGTTAGGTACCTACTATGAACAAATATAGTCACGAAGTATATCGAAGTATTAAACGAGTAGATAAAAGCCGAGGAACAAGTTTCTGCAGTAAGTTAGGTACCTACTATGAACAAATATAGTCACGAAGTATATCGAAGTATTAAACGAGTAGATAAAAGACGAGGAACAAGTTTCTGCAGTAAGTTAGGTACCTACTATGAACAAATATAGTCACGAAGTATATCGAAGTATTAAACGAGTAGATAAAAGCTGAGGAACAAGTTTCTGCAGTAAGTTAGGTACCTACTATGAACAAATATAGTCACGAAGTATATCGAAGTATTAAACGAGTAGATAAAAGCCGAGGAACAAGTTTCTGCAGTAAGTTAGGTACCTACTATGAACAAATATAGTCACGAAGTATATCGAAGTATTAAACGAGTAGATAAAAGCCGAGGAACAAGTTTCTGCAGTAAGTTAGGTACCTACTATGAACAAATATAGTCACGAAGTATATCGAAGTATTAAACGAGTAGATAAAAGCCGAGGAACAAGTTTCTGCAGTAAGTTAGGTACCTACTATGAACAAATATAGTCACGAAGTATATCGAAGTATTAAACGAGTAGATAAAAGCCGAGGAACAAGTTTCTGCAGTAAGTTAGGTACCTACTATGAACAAATATAGTCACGAAGTATATCGAAGTATTAAACGAGTAGATAAAAGACGAGGAACAAGTTTCTGCAGTAAGTTAGGTACCTACTATGAACAAATATAGTCACGAAGTATATCGAAGTATTAAACGAGTAGATAAAAGCCGAGGAACAAGTTTCTGCAGTAAGTTAGGTACCTACTATGAACAAATATAGTCACGAAGTATATCGAAGTATTAAACGAGTAGATAAAAGCCGAGGAACAAGTTTCTGCAGTAAGTTAGGTACCTACTATGAACAAATATAGTCACGAAGTATATCGAAGTATTAAACGAGTAGATAAAAGACGAGGAACAAGTTTCTGCAGTAAGTTAGGTACCTACTATGAACAAATATAGTCACGAAGTATATCGAAGTATTAAACGAGTAGATAAAAGCCGAGGAACAAGTTTCTGCAGTAAGTTAGGTACCTACTATGAACAAATATAGTCACGAAGTATATCGAAGTATTAAACGAGTAGATAAAAGCCGAGGAACAAGTTTCTGCAGTAAGTTAGGTACCTACTATGAACAAATATAGTCACGAAGTATATCGAAGTATTAAACGAGTAGATAAAAGCCGAGGAACAAGTTTCTGCAGTAAGTTAGGTACCTACTATGAACAAATATAGTCACGAAGTATATCGAAGTATTAAACGAGTAGATAAAAGACGAGGAACAAGTTTCTGCAGTAAGTTAGGTACCTACTATGAACAAATATAGTCACGAAGTATATCGAAGTATTAAACGAGTAGATAAAAGCCGAGGAACAAGTTTCTGCAGTAAGTTAGGTACCTACTATGAACAAATATAGTCACGAAGTATATCGAAGTATTAAACGAGTAGATAAAAGACGAGGAACAAGTTTCTGCAGTAAGTTAGGTACCTACTATGAACAAATATAGTCACGAAGTATATCGAAGTATTAAACGAGTAGATAAAAGACGAGGAACAAGTTTTTGCAGTAAGTTAGGTACCTACTATGAACAAATATAGTCACGAAGTATATCGAAGTATTAAACGAGTAGATAAAAGCCGAGGAACAAGTTTCTGCAGTAAGTTAGGTACCTACTATGAACAAATATAGTCACGAAGTATATCGAAGTATTAAACGAGTAGATAAAAGACGAGGAACAAGTTTCTGCAGTAAGTTAGGTACCTACTATGAACAAATATAGTCACGAAGTATATCGAAGTATTAAACGAGTAGATAAAAGACGAGGAACAAGTTTTTGCAGTAAGTTAGGTACCTACTATGAACAAATATAGTCATGAAGTATATCGAAGTATTAAACGAGTAGATAAAAGACGAGGAACAAGTTTCTGCAGTAAGTTAGGTACCTACTATGAACAAATATAGTCACGAAGTATATCGAAGTATTAAACGAGTAGATAAAAGACGAGGAACAAGTTTCTGCAGTAAGTTAGGTACCTACTATGAACAAATATAGTCACGAAGTATATCGAAGTATTAAACGAGTAGATAAAAGCCGAGGAACAAGTTTCTGCAGTAAGTTAGGTACCTACTATGAACAAATATAGTCACGAAGTATATCGAAGTATTAAACGAGTAGATAAAAGCCGAGGAACAAGTTTCTGCAGTAAGTTAGGTACCTACTATGAACAAATATAGTCACGAAGTATATCGAAGTATTAAACGAGTAGATAAAAGCCGAGGAACAAGTTTCTGCAGTAAGTTAGGTACCTACTATGAACAAATATAGTCACGAAGTATATCGAAGTATTAAACGAGTAGATAAAAGACGAGGAACAAGTTTCTGCAGTAAGTTAGGTACCTACTATGAACAAATATAGTCACGAAGTATATCGAAGTATTAAACGAGTAGATAAAAGACGAGGAACAAGTTTCTGCAGTAAGTTAGGTACCTACTATGAACAAATATAGTCACGAAGTATATCGAAGTATTAAACGAGTAGATAAAAGCCGAGGAACAAGTTTCTGCAGTAAGTTAGGTACCTACTATGAACAAATATAGTCACGAAGTATATCGAAGTATTAAACGAGTAGATAAAAGACGAGGAACAAGTTTCTGCAGTAAGTTAGGTACCTACTATGAACAAATATAGTCACGAAGTATATCGAAGTATTAAACGAGTAGATAAAAGACGAGGAACAAGTTTCTGCAGTAAGTTAGGTACCTACTATGAACAAATATAGTCACGAAGTATATCGAAGTATTAAACGAGTAGATAAAAGACGAGGAACAAGTTTCTGCAGTAAGTTAGGTACCTACTATGAACAAATATAGTCACGAAGTATATCGAAGTATTAAACGAGTAGATAAAAGCCGAGGAACAAGTTTCTGCAGTAAGTTAGGTACCTACTATGAACAAATATAGTCACGAAGTATATCGAAGTATTAAACGAGTAGATAAAAGCCGAGGAACAAGTTTCTGCAGTAAGTTAGGTACCTACTATGAACAAATATAGTCACGAAGTATATCGAAGTATTAAACGAGTAGATAAAAGACGAGGAACAAGTTTCTGCAGTAAGTTAGGTACCTACTATGAACAAATATAGTCACGAAGTATATCGAAGTATTAAACGAGTAGATAAAAGACGAGGAACAAGTTTCTGCAGTAAGTTAGGTACCTACTATGAACAAATATAGTCACGAAGTATATCGAAGTATTAAACGAGTAGATAAAAGACGAGGAACAAGTTTCTGCAGTAAGTTAGGTACCTACTATGAACAAATATAGTCACGAAGTATATCGAAGTATTAAACGAGTAGATAAAAGCCGAGGAACAAGTTTCTGCAGTAAGTTAGGTACCTACTATGAACAAATATAGTCACGAAGTATATCGAAGTATTAAACGAGTAGATAAAAGACGAGGAACAAGTTTCTGCAGTAAGTTAGGTACCTACTATGAACAAATATAGTCACGAAGTATATCGAAGTATTAAACGAGTAGATAAAAGACGAGGAACAAGTTTCTGCAGTAAGTTAGGTACCTACTATGAACAAATATAGTCACGAAGTATATCGAAGTATTAAACGAGTAGATAAAAGCCGAGGAACAAGTTTCTGCAGTAAGTTAGGTACCTACTATGAACAAATATAGTCACGAAGTATATCGAAGTATTAAACGAGTAGATAAAAGCCGAGGAACAAGTTTCTGCAGTAAGTTAGGTACCTACTATGAACAAATATAGTCACGAAGTATATCGAAGTATTAAACGAGTAGATAAAAGACGAGGAACAAGTTTCTGCAGTAAGTTAGGTACCTACTATGAACAAATATAGTCACGAAGTATATCGAAGTATTAAACGAGTAGATAAAAGCCGAGGAACAAGTTTCTGCAGTAAGTTAGGTACCTACTATGAACAAATATAGTCACGAAGTATATCGAAGTATTAAACGAGTAGATAAAAGACGAGGAACAAGTTTCTGCAGTAAGTTAGGTACCTACTATGAACAAATATAGTCACGAAGTATATTATGCGTCAAATTAACGAAAAATACTTGGCAGTTTGGTGACTCTACTTAAGGAAAATTTGATATAATTTGAATTAAGACTTGCCACGCATTTGGCAATATTACCCAGTCACGTACGGAAGGATCACTAACAGCAACGATCTTGTTTTGAAATTATTGAATTTATGAGGCTCTAAAATAAGTACCTATTTAGTTACTTCGAACGCTGTTGATGTGCCTTTAATAAGATTGTTCAGTCAAAGTCGTTTTAAGATCTTGACCTCGAGAAAGCTTTATGATAGAAGTTATTTATATAAATCTGATTTTTAGCAGTTTCCAGAGATATTCTGAAGCTCTTTGTGTCTACACGACACACAAAGCGTTATTTTTAGGGTTTCGAACCTCAAAAGGTAAAAACGGAACCCTTATAAGATTACTCGTGTGTCTGTCTGTCTGTCCGTCTGCCACAGCTGATTTGCTCGGAGCAAATCAGTTGTGACAGACGGACAAATCTACTGGACCGATTCAGTTGTTGAAATTTGGTATAGGTACATATGAATTTCTGTAATCCGTTTGGATCACAGAAATACATATGTAGCTATACCAAATTTAAATATTAGTACTTATACCTATTTTTTTTGTTTTTGAAGTGTAACGTAAATAAATAAATTTTGATTATGGGGGTCATTATTGGCTCCCATAATCAAAACACAAGTTAGAAAAAAAAAATTACAAACTGTACCGTGTGACACATTAAATGAAAAGGCTTTCTGTGAGGGCCTCCAATATATTTTTTATAATTTTAAAATACTCCGTTTTATAGTTATTTGAGAAAACTAAAAAACAACCGACTTCCAAAAAAAACAATACAAAGTGAAAATAAATTTAATTTCGGAAGTCGTTGTCTTTGGATCTGTATTTTCCCGATGCATGGGCGTTATTTGTTGAGTAGTTCTCCTGGTAAGAACCAGGAGAACTGGAACTGATGGTGACTTCACCATATGCATTGTGACAAACATAAATTGCTTAGCATCCATATTAAAGTGCCTAATCGAATCGCAACCGTGAAATATTTATTATTAAGTAGTTCCGGTGGCCATCCGTGGTCTTCATCATCAGTTCCATTTCACCAAATGGTGCTTTCCGAGTGCAAATGCATGGATAAAAATTACCCAAATCGCTTTAGGTGTGTCTATAAAATTTGATGAATTCCCTCGATTTCCATGGGATCCCCTCATCGGAATCTGACTTGGGTAAAATGGAATAAGCCCAATGAAACCACCTCGAGAGCATACCCTTTTTTTTTGGGTGGGAAATTATCAAATAACTTCTCCCGCTCTGGGCGAAGCGGGAGGGCGTGTCAGACTTTTACTGACTAAAATCCACCCGTGTTCCTGCATTTGCCTGTGTGGCAGGGCCACGATATCCCTTTCGGACAAACTCGCAACCATGGCAGGCATTGGCCCTAATGGACCCCGTCAATTCGTGCTGACGTCTCTTTGAGGCGCGCGTGGAACACAACGCGCCATCGACTCGGGCCTGGTCCTTATCGGACGGCGAGCTACCCATCGCTCACCGTCCGCAGCCCCGCGCCTACGGTGGCCGAAAATCGGTTTGCGACTCCTGACGCCCAGGGCGTCTCTGCGGCGACTAGGGGCGTGAGGGTGCGAACCCTGCCTCTCCCTCACGCGTTCCGCCTCCTCCTTCGCGAGTAATACTGCTTCGAAGAAGGAGGTGACGGCCTCCCATGCACTCTCGCTCCGAACCATGGCCTGAACCAGGGCCGGACGCGAGAGATTGCCGCCGCCGATCGCCTCCGTGAGGACACGGCGCCGGCGGTGCTCCGCCCAAGCCGGGCAGACCTCCACCGCATGCTCCACCGTGTCCTCCGGGTGATCCACACAGTGGTGACACCCGGGCGTTTCCTCCCGCTTTATTCTGAACAGGAACCTCCCGAAACATCCGTGTCCGGTGACTGGTGAGGACCTGAGTCAGGCGGAAGGTGAGGACGCCGTGGCGCCTATCTAGGCACTCCTCAAAGAGGGGACTTATCACCACAACAGTGGCGTGCCCATCGAGAGTATACCCTATCAAACAAAAAGAAAATTTCAAAATCGGTCCACAATTGACGGAGCAATTAGTGAACATATGTACATAAAAATAAAAAATATAAAACAAACATACAGCCGAACATAATTATAACCTCCTCCTTTTTGGAAGTCGGCTAAAAATAGATAAAAATTCCATTCGCCCCCATTATTGCCGAAACTACACATCAAAAGTGTCTAGGGATCAAGTACGCGTTAGACTACGAGTATCGCCGCAATTGAGGATTAATATTTTAACTTTTTTGGACCGTTTGATTCTTTTTGTGAATTTCGCTATTTGAATAAAGAATTTATAATCTATTATCTATAAAAGTGTGTAATAGCGTTTTTACAAAACAAAACCATTACAATTTGTGCATCGGAACTGAAAAAAATTGCATCAATATGGAGCGACACATTTCCATTTGACACGAGAAGAGATGATGAAAGCTGTCGGAATGTTGCTAGCTGGTTCCAGGCAACGTACTGTGGCTGTTCGCTCTTGCCACTACACAGAGCGTCATGAGCCGCCTCTGAACACGCTATCGTATCACGGGCAGCGTGGCCGAGCCACATGAAGGACGATCTCGCATCACCACTAGCAGACGAGACCGGTACATCCAAAATACTGCTTGACGGAATCGTACCATGACCGCCATGATGTTGGCTACGAGGCTCCACAGCTCTTCAGGCTTGCTGATAAGCGACCAAACCATCCGAAATCGTTTACGTGAAGTGGTTCTGCGTTCCCGAAGGCCGCTGAGAGTTATACCCCTATAGCACCCCGCAATCGTAGGGCCCGTTTACAATGGGCTCGCGAACACAGAAATTGGGAGGAAGGAGACTGGCGTTGTGTTTGCTTTTCCGATGAATCTCGTTTCGGTATGAGGCCGGATACAAGACGTACTCGAGTTTGGAGGACCTCTGGACGTCAAGAATGTTTTAAATTATGTCAGGAAGTTCAGAATCAAAAATAAAAAGTCGTAATTTTTGCCGTTTATGCCATTTAATTGACGACATTAACTTAGGTTAATTTCCCACTAAGTATTTGCAAAAATTTCAATTTTTCTTATTTTTTACAAAATACAGGGATAAGTTGTTAACTTAAACATAAGAATTGAAGTAAGAAGCCAGTCCAGACTTTATTTGGTAAATAATAATTGGATAATTTTTTATAGTTAAAAATGTACTTGATCCCTAGACACTTTTCATGTGTGTACTAAGCCTAAAATTTTGATAAAAATACAGAAAATAGATCAATAAATAATTAAAAAAAAGTAAAAACTTTATTTCAGACATGAACACATGTGAACAGTCCATAGATTGTTTAGTGATGGGTTAGTAACAGAAAGTATTATATTATACAACACTTAGAGTATTGTTAGTAAGGACACAAACACAGAAAAATTGCCTGCGCCCACGAGGCGCAGCGTCGTAGCACAATAGGTACATCTACGCCTCTGCCCACGAGGCGCAGCATCGTAGCACAATAGGTGCATCTACGCCTCTGCCCACGAGGCGCAGCGTCGTAGCACAATAGGTACATATACGCCTCTGCCCACGAGGCGCAGCGTCGTAGCACAATAGGTGCATCTACGCCTCTGCCCACGAGGCGCAGCGTCGTAGCACAATAGGTACATCTACGCCTCTGCCCACGAGGCGCAGCGTCGTAGCACAATAGGTGCATCTACGCCTCTGCCCAACTCTAAACTAAAAGACACTACACTAAGACTCAATACTTAAAGATTACAGGAAACCTATAAGAAGTCTAACCTGAAGAAGAGGTCTTAAAATAACATGGTAAATCTCTCAATATCGTGCGTACAAACTTACATTTGCAGTTGGAATGTATTGGAGAACATGTTTTTCAACTACAATGTTAAGTTTGTTTTTGGGATAAATTCATCCCAACTACGGAACCCTTCATTGTGTGTGGGCCGACACGCAGTTGGCCGGTTTTTTTTACATAATCTATGCAATCATAATTTTCTATACCCCTCATAGTCTCGCTACAAGACGCGCAATATGCAATCATAATGTTCTGTACCCCTCATAGTCTCGCTACAAGACGCGCAATATGCAATCATAATGTTCTGTACCCCTCATAGTCTCGCTACAAGACGCGCAATATGCAATCATAATGTTCTTTACCCCTCATAGTCTCGCTACAAGACGCGCAATATGCAATCATAATGTTCTGTACCCCTCATAGTCTCGATACAAGACGCGCAATATGCAATCATAGTGTTCTGTACCCCTCATAGTCTCGCTACAAGACGCGCAATATGCAATCATAGTGTTCTGTACCCCTCATAGTCTCGCTACAAGACGCGCAATATGCAATCATAATGTTCTGTACTCCTCATAGTCTCGCTACAAGACGCGCAATATGCAATCATAATGTTCTGTACCCCTCATAGTCTCGCTACAAGACGCGCAATATGCAATCATAATGTTCTGTACCGAGGGGGGGGGTGTGCATATTGCGCGTCTTGTAGCGAGACTATGAGGATAGTCTCGCTACAAGACGCGCAATATGCACACCATCACTAGTCACTACTCCACATACCTAAAAGTTACTTAAATAAACTCACTCTTTTTCCTGATAGAAGTCAGAAGCTACATAATTGTTGACTACATTAAATGAACAGAATTAAGTTACTTGCGACCAAAAATAATCCGCACGCTTGCTTGCAGGCGGAATACAGTGACTTTTAGGCTATCCGATCTTAAATATCTTTGTGTATTTCTAGCAGATACTTGCATGTTTGATTTGATTAGTTTCGAACAGTTTTTCAATCAATGTTATTGAACACAGAAGTTATTCTTGATTGTATCGAAGCTATTATCTAATCCTTTTTTTTGCACTCTCACACAGAACTCTGTGGTGATGTTTAGGCATAGATAAAATAATGATAACAGCAGGCGAGGCCCGGCGCTGTACCTACTGCTGCAATAATATAACGTAGGTTCCAAAGTGCACTCTACATATAGTCTACTGTACAACAAAATGAATCGTTACTTTATTAAAAGTATACAGGGTGTTCTGATTCTGTAACAAGACCTTCACGAAGCCGTCACCTACGCATTCTGTACATCAAACTAAGTACCTTTGTATAAAAATAATTTCTGTGAAACGACTTTAATTTTTGGTGGCATTTAACGACATTGCGCAACGTAACGCACGCAACACATGATGCTTGTCCATGCCACGGTGCAGCGGTCGCGGGAGTATTTTATTTAGCATATAAGCTAGTTTTTGTAAAAAAACACAAAAAAACGTTGGAACTTTGACCTTCAATATCTCCGTAACCAGAAGGTTCCCATGTATGGTCCTGTACAAAAAAATCTGGTGACTCTCGTCTTCGTTACGGGTATTATTTTTTTACACCCGTGATAACTGAGTAGGTAAATACATAAATATAATTATGTTTAGGTACCGTAGACAGATGTTGAATCAGTTTTTAATGTTAGTCATAATAGTATCAGATATCAATCAATGGAGAAGCCTTTAGTTTCGACAAAATGATCACTACATTATAAATAATAAAATGCCACGTCTCTTTGCTTTGTGCTTCAACGTCGTAACGTCGAAAGTAGTAAGTGTAGTCGTCGTAGGCACTTATTTCCGCGGTATTTTTTACAAAAACTCGAAAAAAGATAAAAAAATAAGCCCTTTTTAATGTTTGGCTATTTTTATCAGAACCATTACTGTTTCTACTCTTGAAATTGACAAAAGGTTTGGCCATGAGATCTTGATTTGTGTTCTAAATTAATTAAATATGAAAAGAAGTCGGAAGCACCTTATTCCGATGTAAAAATCCTTATTCCGACGTATTTGGTGCCTAATTTCGAGTGTACAACATGCAAATGAAAACGGTAGGAATAAGTATACATGGTGTTCAAAAATCAACTCTATTTTATTCATTTAGAGCTTAATCGTTCGTAAATAATACTATAATAATGAACCTTTATTTAATTTTTATTGCAATAAAGTTAATTAATAGACAAGGTGTTGTTGACCAATTTTGATTTTCCTTCACAAACCCTACAGCGAGAGCAAAGTGGGATAGATGGGTTGATTGCGTCATGAGCATCCATTCTCATAATCAGTATTTATAACATATCCCACTCCCCCTCATATTATTACAATAATAGTACAAACAAGTTGTGGCTCTCTAAAGAAAGATATTGTGTAAAATGTTAGTATTAAATGAATGTAGTTGAGAACGATTATAACCAGGCTGGATTTTTGAGATGGGGCAGTAAGGGCAACTACCTTAACCGTTGCAGCTACAGGAAAGCGGTCTTAAGAGACTGTCCTTAACTTTTTAAGAAATTTTGATCTGCATTTACAGATTTTGAAAAAAATGTACAGTAAGCAGGAAAATGTGCAATTTTCACAAAATCTTTTTTTTATACCAATCGATCCTGTTTCTTATAAGGATCAAAAACTTCTATTGGTCAAACAGAGGTTTAAGTACTAGAAAAGTCATAAATCGCAAAAAACCTTTCCCATACATTTCGTAGGAAATAAGACTTCAACTTAGTTTTTTATGGTGGATAGATGGACCGCTACAATGAAGACTGGCCAAAAATAGACAAAAAAAAAACGAATTTCGAACGAATACGCGTCATAATTGAATTTGCTTTGAAAACAGAATCTAGAGTATTTGTTGCCTGTAATTTCAAAATTCTGCGCAACGAGAGCTTTGGACCTAATACTCGGCTCAAAGGACGAACTACTCAAATGTTCTTTCACGGATGGTCATTCAATCACGTCAACGCAGACTGTTGACCTTCTGTTGTTGAATGAGTATCGGGGGTCGGGGAGCTTAGAGGCGGCGCCATGTTTGCGGCGGGCCCGCGATAATAACGCACTGCTATGACTGAGCGCTGTTGTGTCCTTGGCTCAACCACCACTGCACCACCACCACACGAGCGTTGCGTCAGCTGTGGACGATTCACAGACTACCTTCTAGTATTTTTTTGTAAACTTTATGCTACAGATATAACCGCTGACCAACAAAGTGTAAATATCGGGATGTGTGTGGCTGCAAATAAACATATTGAAGCGACGCCGCCGTTTCCCGCATCCCGAGGGTATCGCCCAGCGTGAGTCCAGGTTCCTGGTCTCATTGACCACTTGAACAGTCCACCTGAGTGACCGTGTTTAACGCTGATGAGCAGGACACTTTATTTAGCAGTACAGTGTGATATAAATATAGGTATTTTGTGAATCTGACAAGTGCAACGACTAAGGTAAAGGCACCTTATTCCGAGGGGTCCTTAAATTGGCACCATATTATACGTACGTTCTGTTTTCTGTTTTTAAAAAAACGTTGCCCCACACTAGGAATTTCTCCTGTATCGTGGGTGCGTTTACAAACATTTAAACTCACATACACAAACAGCCAGACCCGGAACAACTACTTATAGGTCATACAAATATTTGATCCGTGCGGGAATCGAACCGTTACGTGTACGTTATTCTATTCTATCCATATTATACGTACGTTACGTGTACGTTATTCTATTCTATCCATATTATACGTACGTTACGTGTACGTTATTCTATTATATTCTTATTATACGTACGTTACGTGTACGTTATTCTATTCTATGCATATTATACGTACGTTACGTATACGTTATTCTATTATATTCTTATTATACGTACGTTACGTGTAGATTTTTCTATTCTATTTGCCCATTTATCCATCATAAAAAACTAAGTTGGAGTATCATTTCTTACGAAATGTATGGGAAAAGTTTTTTACGATTTATGACTTTTCTAGTACTCAAACCTCAATTGGTCCAATAGAGGTTCTTGATCCTTATAAGAAAGAGGATCGATTGGCATAAAAAAAAGTTTTTGTGAAAATTGCTTATTTTCCTGCTGACTGTACATTTTTGAATGCAGATCAAAATTTCTCAAAAAGATAAGGATAGTCTCCTAAGACCATTTTTGCGTAGCTGCAACGGATAAGGTACTTCCTCTTACTGCCCCGCTGAAAGTTTCCAGCCTGTATATACCAACTGAAATATTTGACCACATTAAAATTATTAAAGTACTAGTTGCATATTTTCCCTCAACTTGTTCTTTCGTGTTTGTGTTTTTATTTCTTTGCGTTATGTTTACCGCAAATAAACGTATTTTCTTTCTTTCTTTCTTTTCTTAGTTGGTAAACAAGTTATTGTATTATTATATATGTTTTTTATTTCTGTAAGTAGGTTTGTACAAACACTTTTACACGTCAATCATATTTTTAAAACTAGATGAGGTCGGCGTTTCCTATCTGACTACTCTGAGAAGAAAGGCCGAAACAAACTCAGAGGTCACAGTCTCTTTTAAAGTCCAGACATAATCTTGGTCAGATCATTTGAACGCCATGTAGATTAGTGTCTGAAATGGTCTTTTGAGGAAATAACCACACAGATTGAGTGGACCTGACCAGTCAGTGCACGCATTTGTCAGAAATCGTGCAGCTCTACTCAGAACTTAAGAAGCTCAAGGATACGACCATCAATACCAAAGAAAGGACATTTGGGTAGGCCGCATAAATTACTCAAACTGCCATACCATGATTAACACTAACTGAGAATAAAAGACAAAGCGAAAAAAAAAGCAATAACCCACATAGTCTTCACATTCATAATAATTAAAATAATATAATACTTTACAAGTAAATATTCATGTCATTACGTTTGAAATAATCAATAAATATCACTGTATATAAAATAATAAAAGTTAGCAAAAAACATCAAACAATAAAAATAAACCACTTCAATAAGTAAAAATTGGAGCAGCTCAATCCCAAGCCAGTTAAACATACATTTAAAGATCTTCTAAGCTTTCTTCTTCTAAGAGAAATCTTTAACTGTATAAAAGGCTTTCTGGCACAACTTACGTTTAATGAACGTGGCTTAGAATTTTATTATAAAAGCATATACATTGACATCGGAACGAGCCGCTTATTTTCTTGAGCCTTGTTGTAGGTACAACAAATTTATGTTTGTTTCTAGTATTTATATTATGGATATCACTGTAGTTTTTAAACAATTTTATATTTTTATGGGCATACTAGCTGTGCCCCGCGGTTCCACCCGCGTAAGTCTCGATCCCGTGGGAATATCAGGATTAAAAGTAGCCTATGTCTTAATCCAGGGTGTCAGCTACCTCCATACAAAATTTTATCAAAATTGGTCCAGGCGTTTGAGCGTGAAGAAATAACAAACATACAAACACACACACACACACTCACAAACTTTCCCCTTTATAATATTAGTATGATAAAAGATTTTCAAAAATATACTGAGAAGGCGTCATTACATTAATCTCCTTAAATTTCTCTCGGAGAGAGTGTCTTGTACTTAATATAAACTGATCGTACAGCTCTTTTCTGCAAAACAAAGATAGTCTGAATGTCGGCGGCATTTCCCCACAACAGAATACCGTACGTTACACTATGAAAATAGGCAAAGTACACTAAACTCTCTATGTCAGTTAAATTACAAATTTTTCTAAGAGCATATGCTGCGGAGCTTAGCTTTTTTGACAGTTTATCTATATGTGGGCCCCACTGAAGCTTAGCATCCAAAGTTAAGCCCAAGAATACTGTGATATCTTCAGTATTCAATTCTTCGCCCTTTATCAACACATCAGTTTTCATCTGCCTAACGTGAGGTAGCGTAAACTTAATGCATTTGTTATTTTTTTTTTTTAATTTAGAAGTAAATTATTAACATTGAACCAGTGAACTACTTTTGAAATCGCGCTATTTACATCGTCAGTAACCAGCTGCTGACGTTTAAGTTTAAACAAAAGTGAAGTGTCATCTGCAAACAACACTATATCATGATTATCCTTTATGAGGTAAAGCAAGTCATTAATATAAATAAGAAACAAAAAGGACCAAGAATTGAGCCCTGTGGGACTCCCGTTGTTAGTATAGATCCGGGAGATCTTTTTCCATTGACGTCAACGCTCTGAATCCTAGTAATCAAATATGAAGTAAGAAGATCCAGAGCGGTGTTCCGAATCCCGTAGTGGCGGAGTTTCCTGATTAACGTTTCTTGAAAAACGCAATCGAAAGCCTTGGACAAATCACGAAAAATGCCTAAGGCATCGTATTTATCTTCCCATGCATTTTAAATATGTCCTGACAGTTCAACACAGTAGTCGACCCCGTGTAAGACAGAAATTTTTGCTATGTAGAAATTTATTTTTGTTAAAAAATCTTTGCAATTGGTCTAAAATTAATTTCTCAAAAAATTTTACTAAGTTAGGTAGTACTGAAATAGGTCTTTAATTTGTGGGGTCTCATGTACTACTTGATTTAAACAACGGTATTATTTTACTATTTTTCATGAGGTCAGGAAACTCCCCACAGTCAATACAATTATTAAAGATAAGAGCTAAAGTAGGTGCTACAATGTCTATAATAGACTTAGCAACTTCTACAGAATTACCCCACAGAACTTCAGTCTTTTTTACATTTAAAGTGTTAAAGGTTTTAACTATCTATCTCTACAGGTAATATGTTCAAAATGAAATTCCGAATCGCAAACATTTATATTTTCCTTAAGCAAAGACTCAGCAACAGAAGGTGATGAGTTTAGGGATTTAGTAGTTGGAACGGGAATATCTGAAAATAAATCAAAGGCCACGGCGACTTGTGAGTCTGATTTTATTATGTTGTCATTAATTGACAGGCTATAGTCAGTATTTCGGTTAACTAGACCTTCCCGTTTCACTATTAATAATATTCCAAGTCGCTCTAATTACATTACTACTGTTTTTAATCTTCGAACTAAAATAACGCGACTTGGCCATACAACAAACTTTTTTAAATAATTTTGAATAATTTCTAACATACAAATTAAATTCATCAGTGTTTACATAATATAATATCTACCTTTCATTGTACAACTCATAAAGCCGTGTTCTACTTTTATGAATACCAATGGTAGCCCAATCACTGAAAGATGCGTTACTATTAACCGAGATAATCTTGGGAATAAACGTGGAATTAAATTGTTGACAGTAAATATTAAACGTACACTTGCCAGACATTATGTTAACATTACAATTATTTGTGAAGAGATTTTTTGTAAGTAATAATTTGGCAAATTAAATTATGCGGAAAATTGTTTAGAAAGTGATAATTTGTCAATTTCTTTTCGATGAAACAAGGGTAACACTTGTAACTGAACATGGAACGTCTTAGATGCATGCAGCTACTGCCAAATTCCGTAATCGTGCCTGTAACAACCTACATCCTTTTTGAAAATCGGTCACTGATGTAGTACAACAGCTGTTACGTTACATTCAGTCATTCCCTGTACCGTGTAGTGAATCTTCTGCTATTGCGTGGTGTGGTGGTTTAATTCGGAGCTTTTACATGGCACGTATGTGTTGTGTAGGCACAGGCAGAGTCAACTGAGCAGCGTGTTAGGGGCGCGCGTGTTTACCCGCCGCCCGTCGCCGCCGCAATATGCCTCGATATAAATAATTAATGTTCTTATCACAAAATACACTTCCTAAACGTTTCAAATGGCGGCACGGTTGGCGCAGTGGTTAAGCGATTGGCTGCCGCGCTGCCTGTCGCGGGTTCGATTCCCGCACGGAACAAATATTTGTATGACCTACAAGTAGTTGTTCCGGGTCTGGCTGTCTGTGTATGTGAGTTTAAATGTTTGTAAACGCACCCACAATACAGGAGAAATTCCTAGTGTGGGGCAACGTTTTTTAAAAAAAAAAAAAAAAAAAAAATGTGTTGCCATGAAAAGGTCCGCGCAAAAGGAGTTAAAGTTAAGTTGACCATTTAGGAATTGTGTTCCTAAATGGTCAGTTGGTAGGTAGGTTACCTACTATGGTTTTCATTAAAAATTATTTGTAATTTATTATCTAAATCCGTAAAAATATGAAGTTACTAATAGAAGCGACTCGCTTGGCAAATGTTTTTTGTCGTGCTTTAGCAATGAACAGACACTGGTGTGTGCCCTGCCGCTCGACAATACAACTCACAGGCTAAACGATGTTATTTTTTGTTTGCATTCTAATAAAGGATGACAAAAACGGTTAACGTAGTATAACGGTTGCTCCACATGTCGAGTTAGATTTTTGTCACTCAGTTGGTACTTTACAGAATGTGGGTAAATTATTATTGAAACACTGCGAATTATTAATTATTTTACAGTAGAAGAGATTACTTAGGTGTATAAGCAATATGTTCTGTTAGTATAATATTTAAACAGATTATTATGTCCGCACTTCCACAGTCGGCGCCGGCGCAGGCACTTGTTCCATAATAGTCGTGTACTTCCGCCGCTGCTCTTCCGCTCCAAAAACGATGCCTTGTCGTTTACGTAGACGTCTGAATGACACACACTTTATTTGTAACACCCTTGTTTCTTAGACACACTTTTCGCTCTTTTAGGTAAGCGTATCTTCCTTAAATAACGACATATACCTAATTTGTGAACATTGGTCGCAGGTGAAGTATGGAGAACGTAGAGCAGATGGAGCAACAAGACGCGCGCCCCTCCGCGGGACAGGCGCTGGAGCTCGTGAAGAGCGAGACGCGCTCCGAGCAGGACCAGCAGGGGGGCGAGGGTTGCGCGGAGGGAGACGAGCAGCAGCAGCAGCACCAACAGCAGCAGCAGATGGCTGGGACACCGCGTGATGCATCCCCCCCCGTGCACTCGCAGTCCGTCATCACGTCGCGCCGCGCCGTTCGCACCATCACCGCCGCCGGACACATTACCACGGACGAACCCGGCGAGCTTGCAGACGACGGCGTCAAGGACGAGCCGCCCGAGCCACCGGCGTTGGACGAGGCGCAGCTACAGGTGCAGCACTACGCCGCTAAGCTGGAGGAGGCGGAGGCGCGCGAGCAGCAGCACTACGACGATGAGCGCTTGCGCCTGGCGGAGGCCGAGACATCGCGCTACCTCGCCTTCAAGCCCGAGTCCTACCGTGCGCTGTCCTCGCCCGGCGACAAGCGCGCGCTACCGCAATACGCGCGCCCACCGCCGCGCGCCGCCTACCCGCGTGGACTGGCGCTGCGCTACGGCGCGCCACACCACGTCATCGTAGCGCAGGACGGCGAGGGTGAAGAGGCAGCGCACGACGCCTTCCTGCACAAGGACAAGGAGCAGATGCAGTACGTTGGGGGCGAGGCGGCGCCCGACACCCGGCAGTACGCCGCCGTGCTGGGAGAGCAGGCCGCGTCGTCGCTGGAGATGATCCAGACCACGGCGCTCAACAATCAGCAGGCGGTGGGCGTGGCCTATCAGCAGGTGAAGTACGAGGCGCGTGGGGAGGGGGAGCCGCGGCCGACCACATATGCGAGCCTGCAGCCTGTGACTTCAGTGCACGGTGGATACGCGTACGCCGGACAGAGCCCGCAGTACGCTGGGGGAGGGTACGGCACTTACGCCGGTGGCAGCAAGGAGCTGCTGACCCTGTACGGCGGCGGGGGCGGTGGCGTGGGAGGCCCAGGGGGCGCTCGGGGCGACGAGTCGCCCCCTGGACAGCTGCTGTACCGCAGCGACCCCACGCTGTCCTCGTCGTCACTGGCACGCGGCACGCACGTAGTATACGGCTCAGTGGTGCCGCAGTCTCAGGCAGTGTACGAGACGCCGCCCAGTCCTAACTCACAACAGGTCAGCTTGCACACTTCTCAATATAATTGTGTATCGATTGTAAATGGTGTTTAATGTGTTGTTGTATCGTCAGGTGACGCTGTACACGCACGGCAACACGGTGCAGTACAAGGTGGGTGGCGAGCACTACCTGGGGCAGGGCGGTGGCGTCGAGTACGTGCCCGTGTCCGGCTACGAAGGCGGTCTGCTGGTGGAGGGCTACCCGGCGCCGGCGCAGGCCTGGCCCGCGCACAACCTGCTGTCCATTGACGAGGGCTTCGACCCCAGTAAGTGGCACGCGAGTCTGCAGCGTTGAGTCTTGAAACGTTATGTGTAGCAAGCGAGCTAACGTGCGTGTTGTCGCAGGTATGGCGGGCATGGGCGAGGTGAAGGAGTGCGTGAACTGCGCGGCTGCTACCACGCCGTTGTGGCGTCGTGATGGGACTGGCCACTACCTGTGCAATGCATGCGGGCTATACACGCGCATCAACGGCGTTAACCGGCCGCCGCTTAAAGGCCAGAAAGCAAAACCGCAACAGGCATTGGTAAGTATCAAATTGACGTTTCATTGAGTTTGTCGTTTTAACACAATGCCACCTATAGATGCAATAATATGTATGTAACTGATGCCTCCTGTCCAGCCGACGAACGGCAACCGGCGCGTCGGGGTGACGTGCGCCAATTGCCGGACGTCCAACACCACGCTGTGGCGCCGCAACAACAACGGCGAGCCCGTCTGCAACGCGTGCGGCCTCTACTACAAGCTGCACAACGTGAGTTCACAGGAGCTTGTTAATAATAGACCAGATAGTAGCGTATCGCGCGATTGTACATCGATTACAGTGGTTATGCTGATTAGACACCGCGCAGGTATCTAATCGCTGCTGCAGTCAGTTATCAGGGAACTCCTCGGCAAATATTGGGTCTGTATAAAAAATCAAAACACGGGGTCTCGTCTAATCTCGCGAGATAAAACGCGGGGCTACCGACTGATAGAGAGTTATCATCGCGCGACCACAAATATTCATAATGAGATAAATAATCTTTTATCAATTATCTCCTCGCGAGTAGATACGCTTGTTTAAAGGATGATAGGACCGCGCGGTGACAGATTACTAGGAGTTCCCCCGTCTGAGCGTGATAACGTGTGCGCAGGTGAACCGGCCGCTCAGCATGAAGAAGGACGGCATCCAGACGCGCAAGCGCAAGCCTAAGAGCATGGGGGGCGGACATGGTGGCGTGGCGCGGCCGGGTGGCGGACCGCTGGCGGGTGAGTACGCGCCCGCGTGGCCGCGCGGCCAGCTGTGACGTCACGACTAACCGTGTGGTGTCCGCAGTAGACGCACACTCGCACAAGGTGCTGCCCCCGCTGTACGCGGCGGTGGAGGGTGCGGGGGGCGCGGCCGCTCCGCTACTGATGCTGCCCGCCGTTCGTCACTCGGCCGAGATGTGAGTACACGCAACGAGCCTTCGGCGCAGATGACCTAACCACACGACAGAGCGGGAGTAGGATTCCGCTACTCTCTGGTTTCCTTTGATGACATCATCAGTCCATGGTTTTCTCGCTGGTATGCTCCCGCCCTGTCACATCCCCTCCCAGACTCCCCTGCTCCTCTCGCCAGTATCCTCAGATCTGCCCGTCGTCGGGTCGCTCGCCACAGCTCCTTGGTTGCACGCTCTGCTCTCAGCTTCACCTTCCGAAGATCTGTCTTCTCGTCTGTATGTTGACTATATCTTTAGTACTGCACATCGGCTTCCCGCACTCTGCCGCCTACTACCTTCTGTCAAATCTTTAATATGCACCTCAATATAAGGACAGCATAGTAATATTCGTATCTGCGGATAGCTTCTAACTGCATTCAATTGTTTGGGGGACACGTGAGCCATGTCAGGTTCTGTAGCATCATGAGGCAGTCAGCAACATCCGTAGTATGCTCAGGAACGGGTAAATACTGTTGGTGACAGTTTGCTAACATTTGCAAAGCTTATTTTTTTGCGAAGACATCTATTATTTGTGTTTGTGTAACGTTATCACAAGGTTGTGTGCAGTGCTTCCACTGACTGATACTGAACTGTATTATACTTATTTACCGGTTACTGTATTTTGTGGGTTTTGGTTAGTACTTAGTAATACATAATGTACAGGTATAGAGGTTCAACTCCTTACAATGCGGGACCAACGACGAAGAATGTAGCAATATTACCAATCGATTTCTAAACAATGCTCGGTCTCGATGATTGGCAAGCCTGTCGTTTTGACCGTGTTCATTAAAATCAAGTACCTATTACAAGTTGAGTCGGCTATGCTCTGCACCCTGGTTCCACTGTTAGTGAAATCAAGGACCTGGTGAATCATAAACAATCGAGCAAATCAGCGACTAAATTGGATGCAGTAATCTATGACCATCATGTTCTTGTTGTTGCGTTGAAAGGGTAGAATCCTCCATGCCTGGCTGAGACCCGAGACGTGGTCGTAACGAGCGAGTTGTGTTGCAGGGTACCAGCGCTAGACCGTGGCGCGCCGCACTACCGCCCGCCGTAACGCGAACCCCGAGCGCCCCTTCAATGCTCACAGCCTGGTAGCACGACGCGACCGCCGCAACCCTCACGTGCTAAGGATCGCAACTTACATATCACTTGACTTGCAATTACTATCTCATTAGATCAACTCGGCTCCAATTTGAAAAAAAAACCCCTCTTAACAAGTCGGTTCGGTAGCGACGTGGGCGTGGGTCTCAATTATGTTTCTCCCCTCGCACCTATGTACCTAATTATCACCGTATGTTGCTGCAGCGTAGACGGGTAGTTCCACAGGCGCGTTGTGGAGACGGGGAGAAGTGGTGGCCCAGTGGTTAACGGCCTCGACTTACGAGTAGTAGGTCGTAGGTTCAAACCCAGACAGGCGCTTTACTTTGTATAAATTATTTCATTACCACTGCTCTCAAAACGGTGAAGGAAAACATCGTGAGGAAACCGGCATGCCCTAGAACTAAAAATTCGAAGATATGTGACATCCACCATCCAGCACTGGGCCCGCGTGGTGGATTACGGCCCACTCCCTCTCACATAAAGAGGAGGCCTGTGTCCCAGCAGTGGGAACATTAAGGCAGATTATGTTGTGAAGACGATCCGTTACCATCCATCACGGACATTGAGATAAGATCCGCCGCTGCATTTAAACATCATAAATGCCAAGTGTTGAACCACAACCTTATTTGTTTGTGTTCATTGATACCATACGCATAATTTTATACATATGGATGTAAGTATACTGGTTTAGTCTTTTACTTGTGTTCTCGATAACTTAGCTTGACATATACCTAGTTAAGGCGAACACTTTGTCTAAAACTGAAGGAGTGACGGCAATGATGGTGAGTTTGTGTCGCAGTTTATTGTGGTGTATTTATTTATTTATAGTTGCCGTCATGGAATTTACCACTAGCATAATCAGCCTATAATGTTCCCACTGCTGGACCGTAATCCACCACGCGAGCCCAGTGCGGGTTGGTAGATGTCACATGTCTTCGAATTTTTGATCCCAGGACATCGGTTTCCTCACGATGTTTTCCTTCACTGTTTTGAGAGCAGTGGTGATGAAATAATTTACACAAAGTAAAGCGCCTACCTGGGTTCGAACCTACGACCTACATCTCGTAAGTCGCGGTCGGCTCCACTGGACCACTACTGCTCCTTTTACCACTAAATACATCGATATTATGATAATGTTAATAATTATGAATAATTATGTTGCCAATAATGTAAGTACGAGTACGTTATATTGCAAGTCAAGTGATGGGTGCAGTAAGTGTCAAAGAGAACATTCAGTGGAGAGTGTAGATAACGCAGCGTTTGTACCATATAGTTATGTAACTAGTAAGACTTAGATGTAACCGACGACGAATTTACTATAATAATGTATTGTTGTGACTGTGTGTGTGTGTGCGTGTGTGCGTGTGTGTTGTGCCCGGGTACGTGTAAGTGTGAGTCAGTTTGTTCAGCTAATTAGGTTTACATATTTATATTTTGATAACACTGTTTAAACTGTTATAGTATAAGAGTTTACAAAATAAGCGACAAATAAAAACGATTGTTGCGGTACGATTATGTTATATCATTGTCTGCTCCAATGTCATCCTATTATTCCTTTCCCCGAGTATACTCGATCACGACTTTACAAAACAGTCTTTGTTTAAATATTTACATTATGTAAGGTTCTTGCGAAAAAAGTTTTCTGTGATCCCTTTAATCTTTTTTAGGGTTCCGTACCCAAAGGGTAAAACGGGAACCCTATTACTAAGGCTACGCCGCGCGCCGTCTGTCTGTCCGTCTGTCACCAGGCAGTATCTCATGAACCGTGATAGTTAGACAGTTGAAATTTTCACAGATGATGTATTTTTGTTGCCGTTATAACAAAAAATACTAAAAAACAGAATAAAATAAATATTTAAAGGGGCTCCCATACAACAAACGTGATTTTTTTGCTAGATATTGATAACGGCAACAGGCAGACGCTTGAAATATTCACAGAATATTTAGTTATATATTCACTTCAAAAATAAATAATTAAATTAAAATAAAACAAATATTTAAGGGGGGCTCCCATACAACAAACGTGATTTTTTTGCCATTTTTATAGATAATGGTACGAAACCCTTTGTGCGCGAGTCCGACTCACACTTGGCCGGTTTTTTAAGTTTCCTGTCAAAGTTCCTTGAATAAATAATTAATTATTTACCTGCTTGTCAGGGATCTACCTCATGAGGTGGGAACCACATACAACGACTGATAATGTTGTGATTGAGCCTTTAATTATAAAAAGGGGTCGTGTGTACCAATCTATTTTTAAACCTTTATTCACCTATTTCTAACCGATTTCCAAAAAGGAGGAGGTTATTTTTTGTTCGTCTCCATGTTTTTTTCTTTTTGTTTCTTCACCGAGTTCTCCGTCAATTGTAGACCAATTTTGAAAATTAATTTTGCATTTGAAAAGGTATGCTCCCGAGGTGGTCCCATTGCCACCAAATTAGTATCTGATGAGGGGATCCCATGGAAATCGAGGGAAATCCTCAAATCAAATAATAGCGATTTGGGTATTGTTTATAAGTAACTCATGCATTTGCTCTCAGAAAGCACCATTTGGTGAAGTGGTGTGACGTTGCAAAATCAATAAATGCCGCAACGAATAGTGACATCTAGCGTCAGGACAGACAGGCTCATGGCATGGCTGTAAACGTAATCTCTGCAACACTAGATGGCGTTAAAAGAAATTATGTCAAGTAAATAATAATTATACTTAATTAATAGTTAATTTAAAGAAATAAACACACAGACATAATTTCCCACATTTTATTTAAAACAATGCCTAATAAAATCAAACTAACCAATAGACAACAATTCTATTTGGTCTATGGTGGTGAGGCGTAGGAACATGACTGACAGATTGATCGCGAATAGATCCGCTTCCGGAAAAAAGGATGGACAACATGGCGTGGCACGAGCCAATAGGTTTTGGTATTGGGACTTGGTTCTGGAAGACCAGACTGTGCCCGAATAACCCGATGGGGTTACAATAAGCCAAAATCAAAGCTGAATCCTGTGAGTATTCAACCATATTCTTAGTTCATGCTAGATAACCTAGGTTTTACATGTACCTTACGACACGAGTATGTTGTTACAGGTCTGGCTGTTTATGCTAGCCTTTTGGAGATTAGTCTAATGCAAAATTGAGACGTGATACCTTGGTGTGGCTCCGTGGTCTGATGATTAGAATTGATCCGGGTGCAGGCAAACCCTTGAGGTGTGGTCATCCATTGGTAAGGAAGGCCTTACTCAGCCGAATCTCGGTGATAAGCGAAGTTCGCCACTCTAGGTAACGAAGGCGTCTTTATTTATACTCGTAGGTACCCTTAGGCCACGTTTAACGTGTGAACACAGGTTCATCCTGTGTTTGATCCCAAGGGTCGTAGTCCCGTCAAATGAAAGGATTTATTGAGAGATCACAGAGTATTGTACGGACTAGGTTGCTTTGCATAATCTTTATGATCCCTTAATGAGCACAGCCTTAATAGGTCGGTACTTGTGTGATTGAGCTAGAAGCTATTGAGTCGTTTATCTCACGGACTCGCTATAGCGACTCTGAGTTATTGTTATAGTCTCATTGCAGGTGAAAACACCAATACAACTAGATCCGAGACAGGTTGTATTGGTGTGGATGCCCAAGAGTTTGGGGAAGGTTGTGGCCTACCACATTATTTATGATGCACCTTAAAGTTATGTAGGTAGTAGGTATGTTGCAATAAATATTATATTGTGAGAGAAGGTACTTGTTTAATTGAATCTTTCCCTAACAGCTTATACCCTATCGGTGGTGAGTAGTACAACCACAATAGAAACATCATCATCAAGTTTTCTGATCATTTCGTTACACTACAGAAAATACAAGTTACAGTGGAACTGATGATGAAGACCACAGATGACCACCGGAACTAATAAAAAAAATAAAGAGTGTTTATTCAGACAAATATTTTAAGGACATAATTATAATATTTACTTCTGCCAAACTGCACAGCAGTTTGTTGGCAGACGTAGCTCCTTTTTTTGTAAGTATATATTTTGGTTTTTATAATGACACTTTTTCACATAGAGTTTATATCTATGTGAAAAAGTGTCATTATAAAAACCTTCTAAAAATCTTGCATTATAATTTATAAACATACAAACAATTTAATTTTTTAATAAGTATTTCACGGGTTGCGATTCGAATAGGTACTTTAATATGGTCGCTAAGCTATTTATGCTCGTCACAATGCATATGGTGAAGTGGAGCTCCAGTTCCCCTGGTTCTGACCAGGAGAACTCATCAACAATTAACGACCCTGCATCGGAAAAAGCAATATTTTGTCAAAGGTGTACAGCAGTTAACATTAGGCTATTTTAACTTAGATACATGACAAACTGACCCACTTAAAAGTGAAATATTAAAAACTTTTTCCAAAAAGAAACACTACAAACTGAAGTTGGTGGCAAAAAACTAAAATTCTGATCCGAAGACATCGACTTCCGAAATTATTAAAGTTATTTGTCACGTTGTAGTGTGTTTTTTTTATTTTGGAAGTCGGTTGTTTTGGATTAGAGAGTATCATTGTTGTGCCAGACGATAACGCTTCAGTTGTTCAATCTATATACTTAAATTCCATTTTTATTAATAAAAACCCCAAACATCTCTCAATTAAAGCTTTCCATGTCAAAAATGGACTAGGGACCTTTATTTGTTACTAAAAGATGTACTAAATGCTACGCCATGGGGCCGTGCCAAGATATTTCATTTGTTTTATTATTCATCACATCGACAATTAGGAGGCATCAGTCGGAGGCATCTTTTTAATAACGACCTATTGCCTCCGACTGCATGATATTGTTTATAGTTTATATAATTACATACTCGTAGATCCTTAATTGTGTGAGGTGATCTCATTCTCATTGTTTACTATGTAGTTCGTACTTTCGTGTCACTCGCTGGTCACTTTGTTCAAAGATATAAAAAATAAATGTTGTCTGTGGACTGGCTGCTGGCGCGCTCGCTTCACTTGTCATCTGTCAAATCATTATTTCAAAGCCTATGAATGGGACTTCATGATGACCGATACGGGCGTCTTAAAGTCCCGGCAAAGTGCATGCAGCACAATACAACTTTTAGAAGGCAATCCAATACACATTGATTTTCTGGGAAGGGTTGGGATACAATGAGAACGAGATTACCTCACATAATTAAGGATCGGACGTCACTAGGTTAGTTAGTCCGATTTATGCAATTATGCTTCGTAATCTCGTTCTCATTGTTTACTATGTAGATGTTCAAAGAATAAAGTTGTGTTGGTAATAAATTCAGTAAGTATTGTTAATAGAGTACGGTATTGTAACTTAACATGTTATTCTAAGTTTGTTACTCACTTACTCATGATTAAAAATGTGTTTCTATTTATGAATCAGTCTTCCGTTAAGGTAAATATAGTTCCCTGACGGGTTGGATCTAGTATCGTTTGGCAGGAGTAGGGGGTAAAAGAGGTTAAAACTGATAGGGGTTGGGTCCCCGATTATAACGCTACCACTCTTATTAAAAGGTAATGCATATATTTCGAGAAATTAATTTAAAAAAAATCTAACCTCAAATCTTTAAAAATTGTCATTTTTGTGGCGGGTCGGTCAGTCATAAAGATGAAGCTATTTGTGGCTTTGGGGGGTCGGTCAGTCATAAAGATGAAGCTAGTTGTGGCTTTGGGGGGTCGGTCAGTCATAAAGATGAAGCTAGTTGTGGCTTTGGGGGGTCGGTCAGTCATAAAGATGAAGCTATTTGCCCATTCCAAAGCTTAGTAGGTACCTACGGAGAAGAACGTTTTCTCAAGTCCTGTCAAATGTATGGGCGATGAATCACTGTAAGTACGCGTTACACTGTGTTAGCAGTAAGTACTTACCCACCGGAATGATATTTACTGTTTCTATTTCAACTAAAACTAATTTAGCATATTAATTAATTATATTAATTAATTATATTAATTAATTATATTAATTAATTATATTAATTAATTATATTAATTAATGTCGGCGGCGCTTGAGTCGTTGCCGACGTTACTGAATATTGCCATTCTAGATAATATTATATTTATATAAACATAGATAACGAAGTATTGTAGGTAATTATTTTATTTCTTATTTTGTTTATTTTTCCCTCAACTTGTCTTTCGTGTTTGTGTTTTTATTTCTTTGCGTTAGGTTTACCGCAAATAAACGTATTTTCTTTTCTTTCTTATATTATTATAAGCAGCTGGCAATTTGGCATACCATATTAAGATTTTCAACCTCTCTTTTTATTGATGTTGAAAATAAGTGAGTACTTACTCCCTTTACATATCTATAAGTGAGTACTTACTGCCTTTACCTATCTATAAGTGAGTACTTACTGCCTTTACCTATCTATAAGTGAGTACTGACTGCCTTTACCTATCTATAAGTGAGTACTGACTGCCTTTACCTATCTATAAGTGAGTACTTACTGCCTTTACCTATCTATAAGTGAGTACTGACTGCCTTTACCTATCTATAAGTGAGTACTGACTGCCTTTACCTATCTATAAGTGAGTACTGACTGCCTTTACCTATCTATAAGTGAGTACTGACTGCCTTTACCTATCTATAAGTGAGTACTTACTGCCTTTACCTATCTATAGATTTTAATTTTTGTGCCAGTATGGATTGAAATTGAAATTGTTTTGAAATTGTTTATTGAAGTATTTGGTTTACATAAATATTTACAAAATAGGGCCTTATACTAGAGGTTAAGGTAAATAATAAATTGGATTCTACCTGAACTAGGAATAAACCTGTATCTCAGGTATCTCACTCAAGAGCTTATACATAAGTGTTATCTAAGATTCCAAAAAATTGTAACTAATTTAATATTATCTACTATAAATTATGGTTTTATTCAAATTTAGAAAAAACAATTGTATGCTACTTTTTTGCATCATCGTAAGACATTTTTTACAACCATGACTTATTATGATTTTAGCAATGTAACTTTTTTAACTAGGTCGCTTGTACTTTATCATACAGAAAATTTTGCCGTGTCAACAAAAAGTAAATATTGCATGTTTATTGATGCGAATTGTAAAAACTAAAACTATTTTTATGTGTAAAGGGCAATATTAGAATAAATAACAAGTATATAACATTAATGAATAAAGACTTAAAGATACACTGTGTCGCTATTACGCGCCTTCAGTACAATCTATAGAATGTATAGGTATATCTTGTCTCAGCTATTTTCTTTGCAGGGCATTCTTGATCACTTGTTTTGTGGTTGCCCGGTTTTTTAAATCGCAAGCATGTTGCACAATGTGATGGTTCAGCATGTTTAGTGCACTCATTCGCTTGATGACCTTGTTCTCCACAATGTCCACACGTATAGGTAGCCTCACGACAAGTTTTTGCAGCATGTCCATACTGTTGACATTTAAAGCACCTGGTCACAAGTGTGAAGTCCCTCACTGGGCAGGATGTCCAATTAATGAACACTCGACTTTGGTTTATAAGCGCCTTCCATAGACTAGAAGTTACTACAAGAATAAAGTTGCACGTAGGTCCCTCTTTTTTACCAGACTTGTGACTTAAATTTATAGAGGCC
Source organism: Tiliacea citrago (assembly GCA_963921375.1). Classification (NCBI taxonomy): domain Eukaryota; kingdom Metazoa; phylum Arthropoda; class Insecta; order Lepidoptera; family Noctuidae; genus Tiliacea; species Tiliacea citrago. Next base: position 479,380 of record OY992784.1, read on the forward strand.
AAAAAAGAGTCACGGTATAAACTAGGCAGCTTGTCGGCCACATTCTGCTCATAGATGCAATAATAAACATCTTTGTCACTTAAAACGTTCGGTACACCTATAACTACAATTCTTGGTCTTCTCCTATGGGGCTCTTCCACTTTCAGGGCGGAACTACTTAGCTGCGATGATTTCCTAAGTTTTTCAATGTCGTCTTTGGACTCCGTGCTGATTATAACGCCTCCGTGTTTTGTTTTGCGCAATCCTCTAACGTGCAGTTTCATTTGTTCAGGACATATGATTTTTTGGACAAGAGATTTAGTGTCGTCACTAGATTTTAATTCATCCGTTGGATAAATTGCAATAGAGCTGACATTGTTGGGTGGCAAGTAATTATTTTGATTGGTTTTTACCATGTCAGCGAATGAAACTTTTTCTGCCATCGTCGGTTTAGCGCAGTTTTCTTGAATGCTAGCTTGAATAGTTTTCTGGAAATTTTCGAGGCAATCAGTGAGGTCACGTTTTCCTTTCAACGCTAGTTTAGAATTTTGTATTTCTTGGGCCTTTAGCTTCAAGTCCTGTTAGTAAACTGCCATTTATGAAACGCCATGTCCAACCTTCCGCGATAAGGCATTGATCCTTAGCTTTTGTTCGGAGTTCAGCTTTCCTTCCTGAGCAATGGTACAGACTTCATTCAGGCATGATTCAATTGAGATTTTTCATTGAGACATTTCATTCAGTTACTAATGTCACTGGTGTCTACTGCCTGAATTTTTCCTTCAGCAACATTGTAAGGTATTTGAGGTTTGCTGGCAGGGCTGCTTGGTGGTGGGATACTCCGAGGGCTGTTTTCACTATTTGACATACTTAATTCTTAAATGTTTCCCATAATTAATTGTTATTCACTAAAGTAAATCACTAACTTAGCAGAAAAATGCGCGATTCGTTTTCTAGGTCACAGATCACTCGGAAATATTTTAACGTCATATGATAAATAATATTGCTTATACACACGTCCGCTCTACTTGAGTGCCAGTAGAGCAAGCCAAGTAGAGCAAGCAAGATTGTAGAGACCAAAATAATTGTTTCATGCTACATGGAGTTCCATTTCAGGAAATTCAAAATTTGCAAAATAATGCAGTAACTGAAGATAATTATTAAATTAAAGAAAATAATTTTAATAAAATATCAAACTAAGAAACAAATTGTTATTTTATCCAGTAATTGAAATGTGGACATTATTTGTTTTTCATTACAAATCACGTAAGATCTCGATTTCATTTTTATGTTGGTAAGTACTTATCCCCCCCCTCGCAACATTCACATACCTTAAAATATCCCCAAACAAAATTGAGTGTCAATAATAATATATTACAGTAATCTAAGTTTTAAATGTAACAATCAAACTATACAACCGGTTACACTATAGCCGATTACACACCCTTTGTTCAGGAAATCCAAAACTATGGGCACGCGTGCCTGGTGGTCCGGTGATTATATAGCTAACTAGCTTCTGCCCGCGGCTTCGCGCGCGTGGATGTCGCAAAATGTCACGAGAACGTACAACCGGAATTAAAAGTACGCTATGTGTTAATGCAGATTATAAACTATGTTACCAAATTTCACCCATTTTTGCGCAAATCCGAAACATAAAATCATCCCCTTTAAAATTGACTACCCCTTTCCACCCGTTAGGGGTAGATTTTTTGACAACCCTGATACACCTTTTTCTTTATTTCCGATCTTAAATATAAATACCGAGTTTCAAGTTATCGAACAGCGCGATATATCTTTCCATGCAATTATTTTCCCTCACAAAATTCAACACACCCTTTAAAAGGTTTTTTTTCGAAAATGTATGTTTATGGTCGTTTTATTTATTATGAAAATATACGGGTCAATTTTCAAGTTTATTGTTCAAAGGAAACATAATTTTGATATAAACTCTGTCCCCCTTTTCACCCCAAAAGGAGTTTATTTTTGAAAAATATTCAATCATGTGTTAAAATTTACCACAAAAAATTACTAACTTTATAATTTACTTAGGTTAATATTCGTGCCAATTTTCAGATTTATTAAATCAAGGAATAATATTTTTCATACAACCGAAATCCCACTTTTCACCCCTTTAAAGGTCAAATTCCCCAAAACCCCCTTTTTAGCAAATGCCTACGTCATAATTTAGAGTTAATCAAGCCACGCAGTAAAATCCTCCCTTGAGAAATTGACTACCCCTTTTCGCCCCGTTAGGGAAAGATTTAAAAGAAAACCTAATATATTTTATTCTTTATTTTTGGTTTTAAGTATAAATACTGAGTTTCGAGTTAATCGGACCGCGCGTTAAAATTCTTCTATACAAACTTTGACATCCCTCAATACCCCGTAGTTAAAAAGAACTAAAAATGGAAAACTTTATGATTTACTTAGATAAGTATTCGTGCCAAGTTTCAAGTTTATCAACTTTATTATTTTTACTTGAATACAAAATTTTGCGAATGAACAACTTCAATACAAAACTTTATCCCCCTTTTCACCCCCTTGTGGGTTGAAATTAAAAAAAAACAAAGATATGCGTTATATAAGCCAACCATAAGCCGAACTATTAGTGATTTTAACTTTAAAAAAAACCGGCCCCTTGCGTGTCGCACCACGCACAATTAAGGGTTCCGTAGTTAGGATGAATTTATCCCTAAAACAAACTAACATTGTAGTTGAAAAACATGTTTTGCCATACATATACAGGGTGTGGCGTAAATAGTGGTCCAACGTTAAGGGGTCGACACGCGATATATTCAGCTACCGCATACCACAATTTGATTTTGATTTTTACCAGGGGTCTCAGAATATTTTTTTTATTTTTTTTTGAAAAATTAACACCTCGCGTTACTAATTTGGCTCTAATTTCAACCAAAAACATGTTTTTCCAATTTTGTTTTTGGTTTATAACTGCTGAATACATGTGCTATTTTACTCAAATAACTGTATTACTGTAAACTTATAGATATTAAAGAAAAAATGTGTTTATTTAAAATTTTAACTATAATCTTCAGAGAATCATGAGACATTTTGTTCGCGAATGGTGTAAAAGAAATGTACTACACTGTCGGTGCCCATTATTGAAAGAAATTGTCCATTAAATGCAAATTCTAATCTCGTATAATAATAAGTGATACCATAATTTGAAATAAAAATAATGCCATTTAAATTGAAAAGGAGCTGAATTTAAAAAAATACACTATTTAATCTATAAGTTTACAGTAAAACAGTTACTTGCATGAGATAGCACATGTATATAGCAGTTATAAACCAAAAACAAAATAGAAAATTAATGTTTTTTGTTGAAATTAGTAACGCGAGGTGTTAATTTTTCAAAAAAAATGTTTTATTCTGAGACCCATTGTAAAAAAAAATCAATTTTTGGTATGTGGTAGCTGAATATACCGCGTGTCGACCTTTTAACGCTGGACCACTATTGACGCCACACCCTGTATATACGCCACGGGCAATTTTCCAACTGAAAATTTGTTTGTAATCGCAAAAAATGATATTTTTATGTGATAAAACTACAAATTAACAATTTTCAGACTTTTCCTTTACTTGTGCTCTGAGACCTTGCTTCTGCCCAAATTTCATGATTCTAGGTCAATGGGGAAGTACCCTATAGGTTTTGATTTATTGTGCGAGATACTCGGAATTTTTTTTTATGTGATTTAACTACAAATTTACAATTTTCGGACTTTTTACTTTATTTGTGCTGTAAGACCTTGCTATTTGCCAAATTTAATGATTCTAAGTCAACGGGAAGTACCCATAGGTTTTGATTTATGTGCGAGATATTCGCAATTTCTTTTTTATGTGATAAAACTACAAATTAACAATTTTAGGACATTTTCATATACTTGTGCTGTAAGACCTTGCTTCTTGCCACATTTCATGATTCTAGGTCAACGGGAAGTACCCTATAGGTTTTGATTTATTTGCGAGTATCGAAATATGTCGCAATAATGTTGCTTATATTGCCGTATTTTTTATTGCGTTGACTTGAGAGCTTGATTTTTTTAGAACTTCAAGGGACCATAGACTGACGTATTTGATATTAATTTCAACTTGATACCTCTACGCTTTCCTGAGAAAAATGGTCTTGACAGACTGACAGACAGACAGACAGATGGACAACGAAGTGATCCTATAATTGTTCCGTTTTTTCCTTTTGAGGTACGGAACCCTAATAAAGAACTTTAATTAAAAACAAAGTTTCATCCCCCTTTTCACCCCTTACGGGTGGAAATTCTAACAACACCGTTGCGTTAGCTTCCGACCATAAGTCTAGATAATAAATTTAGTGATATTTTCATTCTAAAATGAAGGACTTTTCATACACAACTTCATTCCTCTTTTTAACCCTTCGGGGGTAGAATTATCAAAAACTCTGAAACACGTATAAATTAATTTTCAATCGTCAGCCTAAACACAAAATTTGAAGATCCTAACTTCAACTTCTTGACGGACTTTCATATAAACTTCCATCCCCTATTTTACCCCTTTAGGGGTGGAATTCCCAAAAATTCTTTCTTATTCCCAAAATTTCAGCTTTTTAGGTCCAAGGGTTTGGGCTGGGCGTTGATGAGTTAGTCAGTCAGTCAGGACTTGTCTTTTTATTACCCGACTACGGCGAAGCAAAAAGGAGGGTTATGATTTTGACCAGTATGTATGTCTGTATGTTCATCTCTTCCCTCATTACTTCTAAACCGCTTGTCATAATTTGACCAGCGGACGATCAAGACGCTTCCAACAATACCTATTGTTGGAAGCGTCTTGATCGTCCGCTGGTTACAGGCTGTGTGAGGTCACATTAAATTTAATATGGCGCCCTCTAGCGGACATAAAGGCAAAGCCTAAATTACAATTAAATTATAATTTTGGACAAACAATTGTTTATTCATGCCGTGTTGGGTATCAAATGAAAGGCCTTAATTAGAACATTTCAAATATATATTTATATTGTCAGCTGTTGCTCATGACTTTGCTTGCAATGCACCCAATAATTAGGTATAATTTCTATAAAATCATAAGCAACAACAAACATAATTATTTTCTATCCAAACCTACACAAAATACATAATTATAGAAGCAAAAAATAAGTTCAAAAACTAAAACCCGACTACTGAAAAATCACGCTCTAAAAAGTATGAAACAAGAAAATATTCTCATCTGAAATTATTATGTACAAACTATTCAATATTTAACGTCTATTAAATAAACAACTTACACGTAATATATTTTAATGTATTTAATACATATTCATAATGATGTTCAGAAGACAGCCGTGGTCGTATGCCACTTTGCCCTAAAGATTATGATCGCTTACTACTGTTAGAATGTGTTGTTTTGATAGGTTAGGTGGCATACGACATATTTTCTCTCCAAACCTACACAAAATACATAATTATATTATAATAAATAGATACGTATTTCAATGTGGCCAGGAACTTAATATGGCCTGCTCTTCGTCGTGACCAGCTGGAGCATGGAGAACAGCCATGTGCAGTTCTCATACAATTCGATGATTGCACTATAAATGCAGATGAAGATGAGCTTGTTAGAGTTGAACCTTGTGTGACTGAACTTGACGGATTCAGAGGATCGGGAAAAATTCAACGCAAAATGTTACCATTAATCCTTACTTGGGCAGTTACTGTGCACAAGTTGCATGGGTGCACTCTAGATAAAGCGGTAATTGATTTAGGGAAGTATCTATTCGCTAAGGGACAGGCCTATGTTACCCTCAGCAGACTCAGATCCTTAGACGGATTATTTATTTGTTCCTTAGATCATAACAAATTGCTGAAAAATCCTCATGACTTCAGGAATTAGAAAAGTTAAGAACTCTTTCAAATTTGGAAAGGTATGTGTTTGGTATATTACACAGGTACATATAAAACATTAAAACGAATGAATGAATGAATGAGGTGGACTCGAATGAACCTAACCAAAAAAATAAATTTAAAGCGCCTCTGCAAATACTTTATCACGAAATTATAACCCCAAAATAATTTAATAAAAAATAAGTTCAAAAACTAAAACCCGACTACTGAAGAATCACGCTCTAAAAAGTATGAAACAAGAAAATATTCTCATCTGAAATTATTATGTACAAACTATTCAATATTTATCGTCTATTAAATAAACAACTTATACGTAATATATTTTAATGTATTTAATACATATTCATAATGATGTTCCGCAGACAGCCGTGGTCGTATGCCACCTAACCTATCAAAACAACACATTCTAACAGTAGTAAGCGATCATAATCTTTATGGCAAAAAAATAATAATTTTTAAAATCAGTCTACAATTGACGAAGAAATCGATGAACATAAATACAAAAACAAACACACAGCTGAACATATTTATTATATTATAACCTCCTTCTTTTTGGAAGTCGGTTAAAAAAAACTACATTGTGAGAGGAATATTTACTGTAGCGCTATCTATTAGGTGTTTGTAGGACTAATACACATTCTTAATGTTACCACAAAATCGACTGAATGTACTTGCCATGCTAAAATACAATTATAGGAATAGGCTGCTGGTTATTTACTGAACAGTAATAATAATTTTAGGTAACTATTGAATAATTAATAAGTAGAAGAGTCTGCTCGCGCCTCGCGGTAGTGTGCGGCAACTCTGCAATAGTTCCACGCGCCGCTACCAGATGGCGTTACTCACTGACGCACTTAGTATAAAACCGTGCTGTTAGATAGCGCTAGGAGTCGCAGTGAAAATAAATTAATAATTTTTATAATTTAATTTAATTTTATAATTTATAATAATTTATTTATTGACACCAAAAATATTAACATTATAACAACCATATTGCGAAAAAGAAAAGTATGTTATAATGTAAATAAAACAACATGGGCATCTGCAGCCAAACTAGGTGAAAAACCTGTATCTCGGCATACAGCCATACTACCTCTCTGGACACTGGACATTTTTAGCCAACATTTACAATTTTGTTAAATCTTACAGAAAAATTTAATTAATAAACAGTATTTTAGTTATTAAAATAGAGAAATTGATTACACTTAGATAAGTTGTAGAGTGTGGACAGTAGTGAGAGTCGGTGTGTGTGGGTGAGTGTGTATGTGTGTGTGTGTGTGAGCGGGAGTGTGCATGTCTATGCGATAGTATATTGTTGAGAAGGTAGTAAAAAGTTGTTTATGATGAAAAATTGCTTAGGTAAAGGAGACCTGATTACTCTAAGTTTTTCTGTCTTTTCATAAGATAGTGTCAAAAAGAACTCTTTCACCTTATTTTTACACTGGGACTTGTTTAAAGAATAGATGTGTAAGTGACAGTTAATTTTATTATAGCTATAGGGATCCAAGAATAGAAAAAATCTTCGAATGAAAGGCGTGTGTGGTTGGTGTTTACGAGTACACACCATTTGATCCCTGCGCCTACGTTTATACACTCCTTTGCAAAAAAAACGGGCACCTTATAGTCATTGGCTTTTCTATAGATAATATTAATATTTTCAGTGTGTCATTAGCATAAATGACTAGAAATTTCTTATTACCAATGAGAATATAGTTTTTAACACTTGAATCCTAGAATCAGTGTTTTAGTCAATGTAAGCAGAGAGCCGTGTTAAAATGCACTTTTTTATCGGTATAATGAAATTAAGACTACGAGTCTTTCTATGGTATTTTAATAAATAAGACATTAAAAAATAAAAAATAATAACGAGTATGACCTCCCCTTGCAGCGATTACGGCATGCAATCGTCTTGGCATGCTTTGCACCAGGCTTTTGATGGTGTCGTGTGGAATCTGTTCCCACTCAGCCGAGATCACGCGTTTAAGCTCCCTGATGTTTTGTGGAAGTGGTTGGACAGATCGTACTCGCCTTTTTAGGAGGTCCCAGACGTGCTCAATGGGGTTAAGGTCGGGATTCCGAGCTGGCCAATCCAAACGACGAATACCGACCCCTTGCATATAAGCATTTACGTCGCCAGAACGGTGGGCCCGAGCATTATCATCCATGTAAATGGCATCTTCACCAATTACAGTCAGTGCGGGTTGTGCATGTTTACAAAGGATTTCTGTTATGTACCTTTGCGCATTTAGGGAGCCATTTTCAATGAATACTATCTCGGTACGATAGCTGGAAGGTACGCCCGCCCAAAACATAACAGACCCTCCACCATAAGGGATGATTTCTTCAAAACACACGTCGGCATAGCGTTCCCCTGGTCTTCGTAACACTCGCCGACGTTGGTCCTCACCATTAGACAAATTCGAGCCTCATCGGAGAAGAGTACGCTACTCCAGTTACCTAGTGTCCAAGATAGGCAATTTCTAGCGAACCTCAATCGAGCAATCCGGTGCTCACGGAGTAACTTGGGGGCCCGCGCTGGTCGTCGACTGTGTATATCAGCTGCTAAAAGCCTCCTCCTCACTGTCCATAGGCCAACTTGTGCTCCTCGTACCTCTTCAAGGTTTCTTTTGAGATCTATGTAACTGCATTTGCGGTTCCTCAGCGCCTGAGTCACTAAAAAGCGGTCGTCTCGTGGTTGTGTGCTACGTTTTCTCCCAGAACCTTGCCTTCTCTGGACGGAACCTGTCTCTTGGTATCGAGTCCAGGTTCTTTGGACGGTTGAACGACTCACGTTTAACCGCTGTGAGACGTAACATTGACTACACCCCTCTTCCAGCAGCGCTATAATTTTACTAGCTCTTAATTCTTTTTCTTTCATTACAATCGACACAAAGATATCTGTTTTAAGTCACAATAAGGCAGGATTAAGCGACAAACATAAATTATTCTTCTAAAAATAACGAAAAGTTCGTTTTAGTTGTTTGATAACCTTTTAACTCCAAACCCGCGAAAATTAAGTAAAATGTCACAAATTGAATATAGGATTATTATTTTTTTAAACAAAAGTTTCGAATTTGGTATTAACTTTTTTTTATACCCAGACCCTTTATTAAGTGCCAGTAACACAGTTTGGCTATTAAAACCTCCTTAGAACTAAATGCTTAACAATAATGTAGACAAATCAAAACCGCCCGTTTTTTTTGCAAAAGAGTTTAGTTGGAGTCATAGATCAATTCCTTGTGTTGCCTTAGAACGGTAGTAAGTAGGAAGAGTTGCCGGACAGTAAGTACTTCACAGTATTGGTATAATAAATAGTTCGAAAACTATCAGTAGTAGTAATAACAGTATACTTAATTTGTATTATAAGCAGACAACACGAGGAGCTAGTACGAAGTTATTCTATAATAATATGATCTACCCGATAACACTTTATTATATCAAGGGTACAGGTAGAATGGAGATGATTTCTTGAGTCACGGGGTTGTCACAACGCCAAATTTTGTTCCGGAAAAACTGAATCACCTTTTTTTAGAGTTCCGTAGTCAACAAAGAACCCTTATAGTTTCACCACGTCCGTCTGTCTGTCTGTCTGTCCGTCTGTCCCCAGGTTAGCTCAGAGACTCTTAGTACTAGAAAGCTGTAATTTGGCATGGGTGCACCTACATATATTAATCACGCCGACAAGGTGCTAAAATAAAATGTTGTAAAAAATATATTATTTAACACATTTGCTCAAAACATGCATTTACAAAGCCTGTATACATTATTCGAAAGTTAAAAATTACGGACCATACAACGGAATGTGCGGTAAAATAGGTACTCTCACCTAATTACATGTTTTACCGCACCCTCCGTTGTATAGCGCCGTGCGTAAACTTTACGGTTTTTTTTTTAATTTCAATAAAAAAATATATAAGAATTCCACCAAGGAGTTTCAGATTACGAAAATCATACGTTATAGAATAAATAAGCTGAATGATCAAACCTCCTTGGAAGCACTTTTGCTCAATACGTTTATCTCACTTTATTATTAAAGAGAAAATGAGACGAAAGATGTAGTACTAATGCCATTTTCATATTAGAAACGTCAAAGATTGGTGCGACTTTCCGACTGATATTTATAAACAAAATAATGTGTGGGTAATCACAGAATGTAAAATCAATATCATGAAAATAACAAATTACACAATTAAAATAGCAACCAGTTTGATTTTGTCTAGACTCTAGATTGTCCTATGGAGCTGGACCAGCATGTTTCCAAGCATTCCTGTCCTGGATATAACCCTCTAACTTGTAATAATATGCTTGTTTACAAAGTGTACTTTTATTATGTGTTTTAAATTTTCTCTCATTTAATTGCAATATATCACAAGGTATTTTGTTGTAACACGACGTACTTTAGATAATCTGAAAATGGTTGATCTATTTCATCTTTATGTCTAGTATTAAAATGATGTCTATCGCTTATCTTATTAAAAATATGTATATTTTTCCTTACATACATAATATTTTCATAAGTAATCAATAATTGGCAAGGTACCGTCATAATATTAATCTTTTTAAATAGTTCCTCAAGAGATACGCGGCAACGTAGATTATAAATTGCTCTGACAGCTCTCTTTTGCAAAATAAAGATGGACTCAATGTCAGCAGCCCGACCCCACAGTAAAATGCCATACAACATAATGCTGTGGAAGTTGCTAAAATAAACTAAACGCGCGGTTTTTTATATCTGTTAGCTGTCTTATCTTTCTAACAGCATAAGCGGCCGAGCTTAGCCGCCCCGCAAGAGAGGTTATTATGTGGTCCCCATTGCAGTTTCTCGTCTAGAGTGATTCCTAGGAAAACCGTTTGATTAATAAATTCCAATTTTTCTCCGTTCAATATGATATCACATTCGCTACTTCTAACATTAGGTAATGAGTTATCGCCGTTTACTAAAACTTTAACCCTTCTATCTTTTAGGTATGATCTTAGTAAATCAGGAGCTGCATTCCTAATCCCATAGTGCTCTAGTTTCAACAAAAGTGTCTCATGGTTCACGCAATCGAACGCTTTAGAGAGGTCGCAAAAGATTCGGATGGCATCTTGTGCTTCCTCCCAGGCATTAAAAATGTTCTTTATTAGGGTAACACCCAGTGGTACAACGCCCTTTAGTGAAACCGTACTCTTGTTCATGACAGATGGAATTTTTATTAAAGTGACGTAACGTTTGATTGAGCACCAACTTTTCAAAAACCTTACTGAGAACTGGCAGAATTGACACAGGCCTATAATTGTTGGGTTCTTTACTATGTCCGGATTTGAACAAAATAACTACTTTACTGTGTTTCATGAGATCCGGAAAAACTCCTTGGTCCACGCTGGTGTTAAATATAAAAGCTAAATAGGGCGCAATGGTTTCGATTATAGATCTACAGACTTTTACAGACATGCCCCAGAGATCTTCTGTTGATTTAATGTTAAGACCTTTAAAAGTTTTTATAACAGCCTGGGGGTTTGTATGTTGGAACCTAAATTCCAAAGGGCATACTTTTACATTCTTTCTAAGTAAGGCAGCGGAAAGCGCGGGTGGGGAATTTAAAGTTTCAGTAGTTTTAAGGGGAATATTGGCAAAAAAGTTTTCAAATTCCTGAGCTATTTCTGCCTCTGAAGTGATGGGCCCATTTGCAGTCTCTAAATTTAATTCAGTATTACGCTGTTTTTTCCTACCTGTTTCATTTTTTATTATTTGCCAGGTAGTTTTTATTTTATCATCAGTTGATTTTATTTTATTGCTATTAAAAAGAGCTTTAGCTATTGTGCACAGACTTTTAATTCTTTTAGAATATTTTGCAACATATTGATGAAAGCTTGTATTATTCATTTATGTTGTTTTAGGCCATAACATTCAAAAAGATTTTCCCTGCTTTTACGAAAACCTGGAGTCGCCCAATCACTAAATACGAACTTGGTGTAAATAATTTTAGTCTTTAGTGGAAAAGTGTCATTAAAAAGTGTGTATAATAGTGAAAAGAACTCGGCGTAGAACTCATTTGGGTCACAAATATTATTAAATCTCTGAACTTATAATGTACTGGCCAAACAATTATTTAATTTCTCTAAATTTTTACTTGTAATTGGCCTAAACCTTATTTGAGTTTTTTGTACAGGCATATAGGAGCAAAATGTTATTGTTTGTCCACTGTGATGAGATGGCAACTTATTAACAATTGGTTTGTGTAAGTAAAAATATATTTTAAGCAATTACAAAAAATATTATCTATACAAGTGGCAGAAGAAGCTGTCACTCGGGTTGGTTCAATAAAAACATTTGACAAATCAAATGACCTAAAAAGACTTAATAATCTATCAGTGTTCGAGTTATTTTCTAATAACTTAATATTAAAATCACCACATAATATGATTATTTACTTCTATTAGTACTAAGTTTTTTAACACATCTTCCAGTATAGAACCAAACAAAGATAGATTCTGTTAACTTGGAGGTCTGTATACGCATAGGTACTATAACATGCTTATCAACCTCAACACAGGACAATTCAATGGTGTGTTCAACAGACAGTCCGATGATGTATTTCCGTTCTTTCGATTTAATAGAATTTTTATTTAATATTAATGATCCGCCATGCGCCATACGTTTTCGGCTAAAATGGCTAACTACACAATCATTTTCATAATTAATTTACATCACTTGATGATCTTTTAACCAATGTTCTGTTAAACAAATGACATCAAACTTGGTATTTTCTAAAAAAAAAACTATTTCCAGTAATTTGGAAGAGCAACCTTGGATATTTTGATGAAATAATTTTAAAGTATGTTGCACTCCCTTTGTTTTTCTTTTATGAGTTATATTGCCAGAAGATACCTTTTTATTATTCTCTAATAATAATAATTGGTTATTTGAAGGGGTAACTTCTGTTGTCTTACAGTCTATTTTAAAGAATTTATTATATTATAGGAGGATCCTTCGTACAACATGATGACTACTATCATAAATAACTATTAGGTACGTCCCTTTCACGTAAAATGGGGACGAAATTTTCTTTTCTCGTCTGTCCCATGGTGTGGGGTATCGGTGGAAAGGCCGTTCACAAATATTTGAGGGTCTTTGAAAACCATTTTACGATTCAGGAATCTGTTTGCGTAATATTAAGCTTTAAGCTGCTATATTTTGCTAGAGTCAAGTGCCCCCCCCCCTGCCGGCTATATGGTTGTTTCTGGATATCTGAAAAAAATCATGGCAGTAGTATATATATCGGAATTAAAAGGAAAACTATCACAGCTAAGTAGACTTTACAAGTTAACGAGTAATAGTCGACCAACTTAAATTTGTAGTCGGAGAATTGCCCGTGAGGTATCATATCGATGTATGCGAGAATGTGTTTTTACCCGACTGCCCCAGAAGGAGGGTTATTCAAATACAATGTTAAGTTAGTTTTTGGGGTAAATTCATCCCAACTACGGAACCCTTCATTGTGCGTCCCCTCAACTTCCAGAACATCTTCTCTTAAAACTTATCTTGAAATAATTTCTGATATAGAATAGAATAGAATAGAAAGTTTTTATTTCAGACCGGAGTCCATAGGGTTAGTAACAATTTTACTTAAGTTCTAGTGTTAGTAGGTTACAGACATGAAAATAGACAATTAAAATTCAGCATGGAGCCGCATCCACCTCCGCAACATCGGGGAGTCCCACCGATCTGCGAATACGCTGAGAATACTGTTGGTGCTGCCGCGAACACGAGTCAGCAGGGATGCACATCTATTTCTAATAATGGCTGCAAAACCATCCAATATTATTATCTGCAAACATCCCTGACGCACTACTACGCCACGGCAGCCGCAGCAGCACTCTCAGTGCATTATTGTATTGAACGCGTAGGTCGCTGTATGCCCGCTGAGTAAAGTTGACCCACAGGCCGCACGTGTAGAAGGACTGACAGTAAGCTTTGTAAAGCGTTATTTTAACTGGCTTCGTACAACGTGCAAACCTGCGAGCCAGCATGTTACAACGGACAGCCAGCGACCTACGTTCCCTTTCAATGTCACAATTATCCTTAAGATCTTCAGTGACCCAATGGCCCAGATACTTAAACTTGTCCACCCTTCGCAGCGGTTCTCCACAAAGAGCGACAGTTGGAATACATGAATATGTCACATTGCCTGCTTTAAAAACGTGACGTTATATTTGAGCCAATGATTCACCGCATAGCATTCGCATATAGCGATCAGTTGCCTCAAAGCACCAATCGATGGGCTCAGCAACACCATGTCGTCAGCATAACTAATATTGTTAATGCACACCCCGTCAATATGACATCCGACACTGGTGCTGCCGAGCTCAAGGAGCAGCCGGTTCATGTATAGGTTGAAGAGCCTGGGAGAGCTGAGTCCCCCCCGCCTCACTCCGCACTGCAACCGACACACGTCCGAGTGCGAACCATTCCACTTCACGCTATTGCTTTGACTACTATACCAGTACTTAAATATCGACACTATTTCAGATGTTTCACATTCGAGTTTACGCCACAAAACTTCGTAACATACAAGATCAAACGCCCGTGACAGACCCAGAAAACACGCAAAAATAGGAGTCTTCCTGTCTGTGTAGTATTGGACAGTCTGCTTGAGGCACAAGATTGCACTCTCAGTTGACAGCCCAGGCTTGAAACCGGACTGGGCGTCATGTAGTTCGAGGTGTTTAGCCAAGTGCTTGTCAAGCAGACTGTCCAATACTTTTGCTATGACAGTGGCCAGAGAAATGGGCCTGTAATTAGATATGTCAGAGACATCACCCGTTTTATTTTTCACAATAGGCACTACCATTGTTTACATTACGTCATCAGGTAAGTAACTGTGGCTAACGCACAGGTTAAAAAATAAAGCCAGCACACGCGGCAAGTGTCCCCCCGCATACTTCAGGTGCTCGATGCTGAGGCTATCATGACCCGGGGATTTACCCCTCTCCATTTTCTTTATGATGGCTGATATTTCTTGTGCCGTAAAAACTATAGAAATGTCCTCAGACTTGCCTCCAGCATCAAACACCTGCACAGGTCTAGTAAGAGGTGACTCAATCTGGAAATGACGCTGAAATGCATTGGCTACCTCCGCCGGCTCGTGTACGCCCGCCACGCTCACAGGGGGACTCAACTTGAACATTGGCTACCTCCGCCGGCTCGTGTACGCCCGCCACGCTCACAGGGGGACTCAACTTGAACATTGGCTACCTCCGCCGGCTCGTGTACGCCCGCCACGCTCACAGGGGGACTCAACTTGAACATTGGCTACCTCCGCCGGCTCGTGTACGCCCGCCACGCTCACAGGGGGACTCAACTTCGGATTCAAACTATTTGTTGATTTCCAAAATGATCCAAATTTCTTTTTAGTGTGATGTTTAGCTAAAATATCCATTTTTATTTGCTGTTGGTTATCTTGACAATATTTTACATTGGTCTTAAATGTTTTTCTAGATTGATACATTTTATTGTAAACATAACCACTAGCAGGTTTACCATAAAACAACCATGTTTGATAACACAGTCGAGCCGCTCTGTGAGCGTCACGAACATATTTGTTCCAACCAGGAATGTGTCTCTTGCTATTATGACGCATCTGTTTACACAAATAAGTACTTTCGGCACCTTCCTTTAAAATGCTAACCAAACTGCGATACATTGTATCTAACACTTCCACATGATTAGCATTAGAACACATTCTATGCGCACAATACCGAAAATCATCTGGAAAATCTATTAATTTTAATTTAGAATTACAACATTTTGAATATTCATTAATTTGATTGATATCCCTTTCACCCCATATAACCTTATTGCAAGTATAGATTGGGTTTACCAACTTAGGTATTATTAAATCAATATTACATTCAATCAGTAAAGGAATTTGATCTGATAGATACAGTCCATACAAAACTGACGCGTCCACAACTAAACGTCGTGCCACACTGCTTACCCAGTGTACACCCTTGCACAGTGATCAAGCCAGCGCAATGCACCGTTAGCGGTACTCTCAAACGTAAATGTGTCCTTCGGAACTAGTTCCATATCAACACATGACCACGATTGCTCCCCACATACAGTTAACAATTCTTTTGAAAAGCGCTCTCCTGGATGTGCGTTAAGATCACCCAATATAAACACTGACTCAACATTACTGTTCTCAATTATAGCAATAATTTCACTTAAACACTCCGTAAACTCAATTAGATTATCAGACGAGTAAGTCAAGCATATACACTGAGAATATCAATAGGGACCGACCCGCGTGCTCAATCCTAATAGCTAACAGACGATCACTATTACACTGCACCACCGATACCGTCGCAAACGCTGATTTCCTCCATAGAAGCGCAACTCCACTATACGGTCTTCCTATAAGATATAGCTAACCTGCAAATTAAAAAAAAAAACAAAAAATTTAAAGATTATGTCCCGTAAATAACATTCCACTATTATAACAGCTACACTACACCAAACAAAATAATAATGTATGAATAAGAGCAAAGAAAGTTGGATAAGTTACAAAAGATAGAAAATAAAATAGAAAACCAGAAAATTACAACTGTAAAGAAAAAAACAGCCACTAATACAAATAAACCTTGTAATGACGTCATTCTACGAGAGGACGTGAACCTAAAATTGTAGTAGAAATCATTAACATAGATAGCATATAAACTTGGTTGTGGACTGCGGTGCTATGTGTCGCGCGTTCAAACCCGGTCGTCTTTATGATCGTCTTTTTGCGTTTCTCTTAAAATTGCACATAGCAGCGCAAAGACAAGTCGGAGACAGACGTGTCGCCTTGAGAGCGAATTTGAATGTTCATATAAGGTTCATATACCGCCATGTCAAAATTATAAATATATTGTAACCGGCAATCAATACGGAGAATCTATTTTGGTTATTGGATATCTCAAACAATAAAGGGGTGAGTTGCATTATGTATCGCTAGTCTTGGTAACCCATTAAGGATTGTTATTTGATTTACATAACGGTGTCAATTGTTCCAGCATACCGTCACGCCCTTTGATTGTTGGAGAAAACCATAAAAGTTTCCCAAACGCTATCTTGCCAACTGTATGTATAACCCTTTGATAACCTTACATTAGTGTTATATACTGTTATCATTGTTCACCACTTAAGTGGCGAAGACTCCCAGCCGGCAGCCGGCAGTACTGAGGACTGGAAGGGTTCCTTGCACCTACCGCCACCTGCCTAAAACCCTCCTGGCGCCCTTCTTTATCTAGTGTTTAAGTTAGTTAAGTTTTAGTGCGTAATTAATTTTGTATAAAGGATTGAGTGATTTATTTGAGTGTTTACATTGTCCTCCACCACCATCATATGGGTTCGTAACAACCTATATAAAACAAAAAAAACAAATACAACGAAAAGAAAATAATGCCACTGATATATTACTAATGTGCGAGAATTCAGAAATTGATACTGAGAATCAAATAAATAAAATAACAAGCAGACCACTAAAATAAAGAAATAAAAAAATATTAAAAAGGAAAGACAGTACAGAAGTCAAAGAATTAAAAGAAAAATATCACAGGACAAGAGGATGGACGAAGACAATACTTCATATTCGGAAATTTAAATGACAGATTTGCGAAAAGATGATGGTACTGATGTTATAGAAGATTTAGAAAACAAATTTGGAATCTGCGATGACTACGGACGGAACATTAGCTATGGTACCGGTGTGTACTGTGTGGACGTTGGGCCCACTCCGAATGCTCAGGACGAGACTCTCGATCACGATAGAATGTGAACTCAAACTCAAATAATTATTATTATCTATTATTTATTTTAAATTATTATTAAGAAATCCAACCTGCAGCCTAAGCAGTTGGTAATAACTCTGATGGACTATGAATTCGAATCATGCTCCAACTAGCATTAACCGGTATTAGCCAATTACTGACCGGCTTTACCTATCCTTGCGTAAAATACTGGTCAAACAAGTTTTATAAAAAAATATATATAAAAAATAAAAATATATATATTAAAACTGATTACGATTGAATTCAATTAATGTGCAAAAGTTAAAAGAATAGTTGTATTTTCGTATTTGTTAACTTTAATCAAATTATTTTGATTTTTACTTGGCTGTATACTAATTTTCCCTTAAGTGAGCGGTATATATATATATATATATATATATCTTACACTACCTTTACAGTATATATTCATTTTTATGCACGATCTTGTTAATAGTACATTTCTGCAGCGGCCTGCAATAGGGGCATTGATAGATGAAGTGAAAATGTTGGCTGAGGCGAAGCCGAGGCACACATACGTTCGTCCATCAATGCCTGGTTGCGGCCAAGGCTTGTATAGTGCTTTTCTCAAATAATGCGCTGAAGTTCAAACAAAGTAAATTATTTATAAATTCCAGATTCAATGACGAACAATTCAATAATTTTTCACGCGCCAATGTTTTCTTTTGTTTTTTTTTTATAATTATACAGCTTTCTATTTGCAAGCCAGTTCAAAATTTAAATAAAACCTCCATGTTTCGGAGTAAAATATCGTTCCATTTTTAAATTACACGATAGAATATAATTATATGAGTTTACTATGTAATTTATTTTGCCGCTAAACCACGAGTCCACGACATACCTATATGGATTTTCAGGGATTTTCATACAACTTTTGGTGGCCGCTGCTCGCATGTATTTCGCCAGTACAGCAATTTCGATTTATCTCGAAGAAGGTTGTCAAAATAATGCTCGAATTTGCAAGCATTTTTGAGAAAAATATTTTTTTGACAATGATTAGGATTATCACATGACACATCCGGGAAGTTCCAACAACTTTGTAGCTCGGTGTGCTGATAATAATGCCTTACGTGAGTAGGTACGTCGTTTGTAATACAATAATAGGTCGTTTAATAATCATTTCACAATTGAGCTCATGCTGGTGGCTTGTGGTGCGCGTGTACAGCTACTGATTATTATAAACTTTGTTTAAAGAGTCAGGTAAACTTTCCTTCGGCGACTAGCATATCACTAGAACCGTACGATGAAACACACAACAATACACACACAACTGCAGCACTGCAGCGATGGCGCCGATAGAAACGTACTTACTTACGTGTTATTTGACTTGAAGAGCACCGGTCTTATGATTAGACAATACGGCGTGCCGATAATAACTGAATTGAGTATGTTAGCGATTAAACGAAGACAGCTCTTCAAGAGCAAAGCAGAAAAGGAGCCGCGAGTGCAGTACAAGGCCAGAATGTACTTCAACCCGCACAAGGAGCTGAGCGATCAGAGCGTACGGCTGAGCGAGCGCGACCACCAGCTGCTCGAGCAGGAAGCCGCGCTCGACATCGAAGTGATCGACGCCATGAACGCCTTCATCAACTGCCCCAAGAGGGCCGTATGAACTTGAACGCTCACAATGGCTTTAGATACCATTTTCCAAACCTCAAATATTATTTCGATTCGATGGATGTTCAGATTCCAAGTCACGTAAAGTGTCTGCTTGCATTTTATGATTTGTTAGAAGCCGAAAAGATTGGAAACGTGAGTGGACTAGATCTTCGTATAATCAAAGTACTTCTCAAGAGAAATCATTACCTCAGTTAGTGAGGAACCCAAGTAGCACAGAACTGCATTATAAATTTTCACAAAAGGTCCACAGCGTCAATCTAAGCATTTTCATTCATTTCACTTATTAGAGTTCACTCGGGCTGCAGCAGCAGCAACGAAAAAACTGTTATTGAATCATTTGGGTTAGGTTAGGTTAGAACAACCATTTTAGAAACCACCAGGTTAGAAAACCATTAACAAGCCGCCGAGCGCCAGATCCCCTCTATTGTTGGTAAATTCAGTTACCAAAACAAAAATTCGATGCCAGTTTAAATTAAAATAAAGCTAAAAACTGATATATTAATATGCTACCTATTACTTATTACGATACTCCTTATTAGCTGCCAACCCATTATATATGGTACCCACTCTATTTTTTTTTAAAACCTATATTCATTATTACTTAGTTGCCGCATTAAATACATGCCTTTTAAAACTGTTGATAATATATAATTATCTAATATTTGTATACAACATTATTTTGAGTATATGCGAAACCTGAATATAGTTTGTTCAGAATAAGGAACTGAATCGATTTCAATCATTTTTACACCATGTTATTTTTTGTCCCAAAAATATTTATGTATTAGGAAAATGTTATCACCATTTAATTACTTACAATACAATCGCCGTACGGTTAGGTACCTACTGCCAAATTATTATCAATGAGCGCAAGACGAACCTGTAGGCCCGGGGGCGCCGTTAGCAAGTTTTTGTACGGACCCGGTAACATAACAACCTTATAACTTTGTGATTTTTCATGATACAGTTTTGAACTTTTGTACATATATTCTTTACATAAAAATACTAGACACGTGTTTCGGGTTTCGCATATACTAAAACTAATAATGTATATAAAAGGCAACCTTGTCTGACGACTGGTCTATCAACCTGTAGCTCAAACCACTGAACGGATCGGGTTGAAATTTAGCACACAGACAGCTATTATGACGTAGGCACCCGCTAAGAAGGAGTTTTTGGAAATTCGACCTTTAAGGGAGCAAAAAGGGGGATTTTATTTGTATGGAAAATCGTATTCCATGAGTTAATAAACTTGAAACTTGGCACGAATACTTACCTAAGTAAATTATAAATTTTGGCATTTTTTGTTTTTCTAAAATACCCCGAATAAAGGGGGATTGGGGGTTGTCACAGTGTTTATAGAAGAATTTTATCGCGCAGTCCAATTAACTCGAAACTCAGTATTTATACTTAAAAACAAAAATAAAGAATAACGGGTATCACGGTTTTTGGAAAATCTACCCCTTACGGGGTGAAAAGGGGTAGTCGGTTTTACAGGGGAGGATTTGACTGCGTTGATTGATTAGCTCAAAAATTGCTATAAAATCTTACCAGTCAAATAATGGAATAGTCACAAACCACTTTACAAAAATTTAACTCTTCTGGGGGGGAATAAGGCGGACACAGTTTTTACGAAAAAAATCTTCTTTCGTAACAAAGTAAAAACTGGGGGTCTACTCCGAAGCGCTAAACCAAAGTATCGAATGTTCGGCCGTTTTATAACTTCCTGTATTTTTTTTGACTTTTTTTTCTTACCCGACTTCAAGTCACAGTTTTGACTTTGACTTTGACTTATTTATTTATTTGTTAACATAGGTAAAGAAATACAGATCTTATGTTTGATGAATAGAGCGCTATGTTATGCCAGGAGACGTACAAATATGGTGTGCAAATCTAGCTGAGGATTACAAGTTACTAAAAATATTTGAAAATCATGCATAATTATGGTATCATATTAGAAAATAAATTGAACAATTACAAAATATTATTCAATACTCTAATGACGACCTTAATGAGGAATTATTAAATTGTCAAAAAATCTATGTCAAAATTAAAATGTCAAAATTATTTAATATCAGTATTAATAATTATAATTCTAAATTAATTCATCATTTAAGTATTCGTCAATAGTATAATAAAATTTATCAATTAAGAACAATTTAATTTTTTTCTTAAATTGTGTAATATTTAATTATTTTATGGTGTCTGGAATTTTGTTATAAATGCGTGGAGCCATACCCAGGACGCTTTTTTTTACTAATGCAGTTTTACATTTATAATTACTAAAATAATTTTTGTACTGACTACGAATTGGAACATTTCGTACCATTGTCATTTTTTCAAAAAGGTTGGGATTTCTTTTAACGAAGATACTAATTTCTAATATGTATATTTCAGGTAGCGTAAGTATTTTTAGTGATTTAAAGTACGGTGCACAGCTATCATCTGTTTTCAGACCACACATGGCTCTAATGCACCTTTTTTGTGCCTTGAATAGTAATCCCTTATCCGGGGAATTACCCCAAAAAATAATTCCGTATCGTAGAAGTGTGGCTACTAGGCCATGATAGGCAACAAGTAACGCGTCTATATTTACTTTTCTAGCCAATTGAAAAAGTGCATAGGCAGATTTTTTTTACATAGCTGTTCTATATGAGCTTTCCAATTAAGGTTGTTGTCTATATGGATACCTAAAACCACACTTACTTTTACTTCTTCTATTTCGTTGCCATTGTAATTGACACAAATTTTTGGAGCTTCAATTCTTTGGTGGTAATGCATTAGTTTGGTTTTCTTAAGGTTAATTATTAAATTATTCATAATAAGCCCATTAACTATGTCAGTAAGAGTATTATTAATGTCAAATTGATAAGTATTTAAGTCCTTACATTTTACTATGGCCGTGCTATCGTCTGCAAACAAAATCATTTGTTGTTGTGTAACTTTATCTCTTCGACTGTCTTTTTTTTTGTCCGCCGTAGTCAGCTATAGTTAGCCGTCGTAAAGAAACGACCGAACATTCGGATTTAAGTTCGGAGTAGACACCCATTACATTGAATATTTTAGAAAAAAAGTAATTACCTACTACGAGGGCTGATGAACGAGTCTGATGCCGAAAATATAGTTTTGAGAATTTTCGTCCGTTTGTCGGTTTGTCTGGAAAAATCTCACGGGAACGTACTACCGGGATTAAAAGAGTAAGATTACCTATGTGTGTAAAATTTCATCCAAATCCGTTTTAGCTGTTTTATTTTTATTTTTTTCCAGATTCTGGATGTATTTATTTTATCACAAACACTGCTATCATTACAGGAAAAAATCCTAATGCGGTAGCGTGGTCCTTAATTAAACTATTGTTAGCTGCAACTTCGGATTAAGTCAGCCCTATATAAGCCAGCGGAACCGGCGCGTCGCCCCCCAAAATCGTCTTCCTCGAAACTGACCAAGCGTTTCGACGCGAGGCAGCAGCGAGAGCACCCCGGGTACACCCCTACCCTGTCCCAACCTCCGCAGCGCCTGAGCCCTCAAAGGTCCAGTCCGTGGAATTATTTTAACCACCAGCAGGCCTTCCCTGCCTTCGGCCAATATATGGCCCCTCCTCTCCCTCCTCAACCTCTGATGATGGACCCCAGTCTTCGCGCTCAACGCTCTCAACAGGCACCCGCCGCTAATACCGCGCCTCCCGCGCCCCACGCGCCTCTCGCGCCCCGTGCACCTGAGCCAGCTCCTAAAGCTGCTCCCGTCGCCACCACTCGCGCGCCCCCTAAACCCGCGACCACTTCAGTTGGCGCCGTCGCTAACGCACTAGACGCGTTTAATGTGATCACAAGCACATTTAACGTGTTCATGTCTCCTCGTGCCATTCAAATGGCCGGGGATATAGTCAAGGCTCAATCCTCTGGCAATCTTTCTCAGATTCAGAGCATATTCAATGCGTACCCGGAGATTACGCAAGTCCTCAATACCTTCGCGAAACGGCCCTAATATGTATAATACGGCCCCCGCAAGAACTAAACTCAGATCCCTCAAGTTAGGCTTCTTCAATGCCGACGGCATTAGGGGACAACGTGACGAAGTCGCCGAGTTCCTCCGCGTCAACACGTTAGATATTCTCCTAGTACAGGAAACCTTCCTCAAGCCGAGTCATCGAAACCCGTCAGTTGCGAACTATCGCATAGTTCGCAATGACAGGTCTCGATGCCACAGGGGCGGCACCTTGATCTATTATAGAACCCCTCTATACTGTATCCCTCTCGATCCTCCAACTCTCTCGTGTCTTGAAGTGTCTGCATGTAGACTAGGCATGTCAGGTCATAGACCGATTACGATAGTTTCGGCTTACATGCCGCCCACCGCGACGTCGTCAGTAGACGGTCTCAAACTGCTCTCTGACGATCTTTCAATTCTTTTTGGCCTGAGCGAATCCGTTATCATAGCGGGTGACCTCAACGCCAAACATCCGGCCTGGAATAGTACCAGTACCACGTTCCGAGGCAGACACTTGTTTGACCTCTGCCCCATCCTAAACTTTGACGTCGTCGCCCCGATGACGCCCACCCACTACCCTCACGACCCCAACCATACCCCTGACGTATTGGACATAGCGCTCCTAAAGAATATCAACCTCTAGTTGGATTCGATAGAGGCGATGGACGAACTAACTTCCGACCACCGACCAGTCGTCATGAGACTGGTCCCTCGCGACGGACTCCCTGACCCGGACGAACCCTCTCGTAACAAAGTAGTCACGGACTGGAGGAAAGTAAGCGATCGCTTGAAATCCACCACTTCCCCTCTACTAGACTCTATACCAGATCAGTTTACCTTAATCGCTGACATGACGGCCGCGATCGGCTCACTCACGGAACACGTACAATCGCTCCTGACGATTGTTCAAGGCAAGCTCCGGCGATGGATGAACATCGCTTGAGGCTGCCGGACGATGTGCGTGAACTGCTGACTGAGAAGAACGCGGCTACTCGTGCCTACGACGTCTTTCCCTGTGACGCCAACAAAGCTCACATGCGCTATTTGCAGAGATCTGTAAAGACACGCTTGGCCGAGCTGCGTGACGGTAACTGGGACAAGATGTTGAGCGAGCTAGAGCCCACTCATCTGGCATTCTGGGAACTTCAGAGGAAACTCAAGTCCCAGCAAGTAGTCTCTATGCCTCCCCTGACACGACCCGACAGGACGATAGCATTCGACGACATCGACAGGGCTGAATGCCTAGCTGACAGCCTCGAGACCCAGTGCTCGCCCAGCTCTCAACCAGTAGACCAGGCTCACCTCGCCGAGGTGGATGCCGAAGTCGAACGTAGAGCCTCTCTCCCTCCGGTCGAAGACCCTGATTGTCCTCTAGACCCCGTCTCCTCGGACGAGGTGCACGATGTAATCAAGAGTCTGAGACCCCGTAAAGCCCCCGGATCAGACGGTATCACCAATAGGGTGGTCCAGATGTTCCCAGCCCACCTGATTATGCTAATGACCACCATCTTCAATGGTGCTCTTAGTAATAACATTTTTCCACAATCGTGGAAAAATGTCATCGGTATCCCGAAGCCCGGCAAGCCTAAGACCGAGCCTTCCAGTTACCATCCCATCAGTTTGCTCGACGTTTTCGGCAAGGTCTATGAGAGGCTTATTTATAAGCGTCTCAGAGACTACGCCGAGACGAAGGGCCTCATCCCCAACGAACAGTTCGGTTTTAGAACCCAACATTCTTGCGTACAACAGGTCCACCGTATCATAGAACACATAAGCGCCGGTTTCCAGCGCGGGTTCATGCCGGGTGCTGTGTTCTTCGATACCGCGAAAGCGTTCGACAAAGTCTGGCACAACGTATTATTGTGCTTGTATAAGCTATACAAATTCGGTGTGCCAGATCGTCTCGTGCTCATCTTACGGGACTTTTTGTTGGACCGCACCTTCCACTATCGCATCGAGGGTGCGCTCTCTTCCCCTCACCCGATCCGCGCAGGCGTCCCTCAGGGGTCTGTGCTGGCTCCGCTCATTTTTACGCTGT
Organism: Tiliacea citrago; assembly: GCA_963921375.1. NCBI lineage: Eukaryota > Metazoa > Arthropoda > Insecta > Lepidoptera > Noctuidae > Tiliacea > Tiliacea citrago. The sequence goes on from OY992784.1 coordinate 504,700, forward strand.
TCACCAGTGACATCCCGAAATGTAGAAAGGCGCAGCTCTGTTCGCAGACGACACGGCCATCTACTACACCGGTTGCAGTCAAGACCAGATCTCCCGCATCCTACAGACCGAAGTCAACAGACTCGGTGACTGGTTCAGGAAGTGGAGGATCGAGGTCAATCCTGATAAGAGCCAAGCGGTCCTCTTTTCTAGGCCCCGGCGTAGACCGGACCTACCCCGACAGATCAAAATGTTCGGCAAGCCTATCCCTTGGGAGAAGCGAGCCAAATATCTCGGTGTGATCTTAGATCATCACATTTCGTTCACTGAGCACATAAAGCAAGTGCGTTCGCGCGCCGCTTTCGCTCTCGGTTGGCTTCATTACGTTCTGAACTCACGCAGCAAGTTGTCCCTTAAGGGCAAATTGCGTATTTACACAGCGTGCATCCGGCCGATTATGACGTACGCGTGTGCCGCTTTCGCACACGCCCGTCCCCACCTCATTCATAGAATGCAGGCACTTCAAAACCGATTTCTCCGTAAAATTACGGACGCTCCATGGTTCGTTCGGAACGAAACCCTTCATGTAGATCTTAGAATCCCCACCATCAAGCAGTTTATAAAACGCGCGACAAAGCGGTTCTTCGAGTCCGCAGATAGACATCGCAACCCCTTGGTTGTGCAGGCAGCTAGCTATAGGCCTTCTCAAATTAGTCAGACTCGCCGACCTAGGCATACTCTCTCAGACCCGGATGACCCCATTACTCTCCTTCAGGAAAGCAATAGGGCCACAAGTACAGTGCACAAATACAAACCGTCATTCCGTCCTCGCCGCCGAGGTACCACGCGAAGTTCAAGAATGAATTCTTCCCCCCGTCCCTTGCACGTCGAACCGCCAGCCCCGAGGCTGAGTGAGCCGTAGCATTTAATAGTAATCCCCGTTAATAATCATGAATTTAAACTTTCGATCCAGCCCGTCCCCAACTTGCTGTTTTTCCCCAACGATGCCCTAAGCCGAGGTTCGTACCCCACAGGGGGTGCCCTTAGAGCGCTGTCGTTTAGTTTGTAATAATTATATTTACGCTCCTGGCTGGAGGCTTTAAGCTCACACCTTAGGGCAGCCACAGGAAAGACCGGTTAAGCAGTCACGGCCTCTCAAGGTCAACTGCGAGATGCCATACAAAAAAAAAAAAAATAAAGCGCGTCGCCCCTTTTTGCCTTCAGACGCGCGCTCGTGAACACCGACTTAGGTTAACGTGTCATTTCATTTTGTTGAAAATATTTTTGTAAATTATTTAAAATTAAGTTTGATTGTGTCAATTTTTTTTTTTTATAAAATTCGTTTTAATTTCCTAAAATCAGAAGTGGGATTGAACGCTACTATAGCCGATTCTAAGTCATTTCTGGTTACATCGTAATGTTGAATAGAAAACGTGCACCACCGCGAGAGCGCACGTCTTCACCTAATTTAGGTTACCTAGCAGCGACAATGGAAGCAATCCTCAACCGCCTGACAACGCTAGAGCAGCGTGCTCAAACACGTGCAGCCACGCCGCCGTTGTCTGCCCTCGCCGAGCCAACATCGGCCCTCGTCGGCTCAATGACCGCGCCACGTGGCGAGAGCGTGACCAGCACCCCGAGCGACGCCAGCTATGCTCACCTATATCGACAACAACTTCAACGGACATCACGGAGCGTCTCATCGACGCGCTTAAATGCATAAATCCGGTGAGATCCAACCATTATTATGTATCGGATTTCGATGCTAGCATTCATGACGCCTGTGCGTGGTGTGACGAGGTGGATCGTGCTCAATCACAAAACCAGTGGGATTAAGAAGAGTGCCTAGCCCGTGTGGGATTATCTCTAAAGGGTGACGCACGTTCCTGGCTGCACGAATGGACTAGTAACAATCGTACTTGGTCAAATTTCAAGTTGGAGTTCAAATCAATTTGTTCGCGACGTATTGACGTCGCCAATATTATTTTTGATGTGATGTCTAAAGAATCTGGTAAGTACTCCACGTATGCAGACTACGCGCGAAAATCATTATTACGATTACGTATTGTGAATGGATTAAGTGACGAATTATTGTGCGCGGCATAAAAGATCCACAAATATGTGCAGCCGCCACAAACGCGAAATTAACACCCAAAACAATCGTGGAGTTCTTATCAATCTATGTGAAATCAAATCGTTCAAGTGTACCTAGTAATACTCAAACACGCAATGGCCTATTCATAACTGATTCCTCTAAAGACTGATTACGAAAGCGTCCTGCCATAAATACAGATGTACGTGTACGTTGCTATAATTGTAGCCAAACAGGACATAAAAGCAAAAATTGCTCAAAACGAAGTAAGACCGATGACAGTAACATTAATAAAAATAAATCCGCGACTACCCCCGAATCTACTAACAAATCCGCTCCTAAAATTGTGTGTACATTTTGTAACAAAGTAGGTCACACTGAGGATACTTGTTTTATAAAAGAACGTTCTGAAACGCGAAATAAATCTAAAATCAACTTTTGTCGTGAAATAACGTGCGACCGTACAAAGAGGGATGCCATAACAGCAGTGATCAGTGGAGTACTCACCGATGTTCTTATTGATAGTGGTTCGAGTATTTCTTTAATATCGAATGATCTTGTCAAACGTTTGTGATGTCGCACTAACCCGAGCGTACAGATATGGCGTGGTGTAGGTGGAATAGAAATGCGTTCCGATTGTTTCGTAACTTCGTCAATAGAATTCAGTGATGTTACCTCAGAGGTAGATCTTTATGTTGGGCCCCGTGACTATCTTAGTACGCCAGTGCTTATTGGTACAGATGTACTGAATAGGAAAGGCCTCGCATACATTCGAACTGGCGATTCGCAGCGAATAACTAGGAATAGTTCGCTCGTTTGTAACTTAACACATAGTGAACCAACTGTGCAACTTGATTCGATCAACACTCAACTGTTTGCTGATGAAAAAGCGCGTTTATCGCTTGTGTTAAACAGGTATTCAAAATATTTTCTCAGTGGAAAAGCGACAACTACCGTAAATACCGGAGAGATGCATATTCGGCTTACTAGTGAGGAACCTGATAAATAATTAACAGGTTCCTCAACCATAAAAACGACTATACAATATTTCATATGACGAAAAACTGCGTGTTTGTGAAATTGTTAGTGATTTAAAGGACAAGGGTATAATCTGTGAGTCAATATCTTCGTATTCGAGTCCGATTCTGTTGGTAAAAAAGAAAGACGGATCGGATAGAATGGTTGTTGATTATCTGACAGATACCCTCTTCCTTTGATCGATGATCATATTGACAGGCTTGGGAAGTGTAACTATTTCACTGTTCTTGATATGGTGATAGGCTTCCACCAAATTAAAATTAATGAAGATTCCGTGCACCGAACTGCGCTTGTAACACCCGAGGGGCATTTGAATATCTCAAGATGGCCTACGGTCTCGCTAACGCTCCCATGGTCTATCAGCGTATCATGTCTGATACACTGAGATCTCTCATTGATGCAGGGCAGGTCCTGGTGTATATCGACGACGTTATGCTAATGAGTGACTCCGTAGAGGACGGTTTGTCCTTGCTCGATTCTGTTCTGGAGATTTTAACAATGGCGGGTTTTTCTATAAATTTAAGAAAATGTACGTTCCTTACCACTGAACTGGCGTATCTTGGGAGGACGATCAGTAAAGGTCAGGTCCGGCCGAGCATACAAAAAATAGACGCATTAGCCAAAACTCCGATTCCTTAAACGGTTAAGCAAGAGAGGCAGTTTCTCGGTCTGAAATTTTTAAAAAAATTCAGAAGATATATCCATCCATATATATACCCAGGATACGCTACTAAAGTGGCCCCCATCGCTTCTTTCACTCGCAAAGATGTTAAGTTTCATTGGGGTAACGAGCAGGAGCGGGAGAGACAAGAACTCCTCTCGATCGTGACTAGTGAGCCTGCGTTGTTAATTTTTGATCCATCTTTGCAAACCGAGGTCCATACTGACGCAAGTTCGTTAGGATACGGCACTATATTAATGCAAACGGGAAAAGACGGACGTAAACATGCAGTAGCGTACTATAGTAAGTTCACTGTAGGGGCAGAACCCAGGTACCACTCCTATGAGTTGGAGACCCTCGCTGTAGTTAAGGCCTTGCAACATTTCCGTCAATACCTTGTTGGTAAACATATTAAAATAGTTACCGATTGCAATGCCTTAAAGATGACTCAGCGTAAAAAGGATCTTCTGCCTAGGGTGGCACGCTGGTGGATGTTCCTACAAGACTATGATTTTATTCTTGAGTATCGAAAAGGTCAGTTTATGCCACATGCTAACTATCTCAGCCGTAATCTAGTTAACCTTTGCGCCGTATAAAAACCAGTTAACTGGGCCCAAATTGCACAGGCTGCAGACGATGAAACGGTTACTTTACTCGAAAAACTTGATCAGGGCCAGTTACATAGTTCACGGTATGTAAAGAAAAAAAAATTACTTTACTATAAGTACAATCCGATAGGTGAACAATCACGACTACTATGTTATGTTCCAAAAGGTTTTAGGCTAAGTTTGTTACGTGTATTTCATGACGAACACGGACTTTTGTTAATATTGAAAAAGTGCTTGATTTAATATTAAAACTTTTTTGGTTTCCTAACATGCGCCAATTCGTCAAGAAATACATAGGTCATTGTATTGTTTGCCTAACACACAAAAAGATGCCTCGTGCCCCTTTACAGCCAATTGTACACAATACCTTTTGATATAGTGCACGCGGACGCACTTGGCCCTCTAACCGAATCTAATGGGTACAAATACATTCTTATTATAATCGACGCTTTCACGAAATATTGTTTTCTGTATCCTATGTTTAAACAAGAATTTGGCTGTATTTGCGTATGGCACTTGTTGGCCATTTATGAAGATTGGGTGGTAATCACATTTCCTGTTGGTGAAATCAATGTGAAGTGACTTCGATTCATTTCATTTGATTCTCCATTTTTCTGCCCAGTCATAAACTCTATTTACAGCAATTTGTACCTTTCTGATTGCTTCCGTATGGCATGACCCTGTAGCCATAATAGCAATATCGTCCGCAAAGGTTGCAATAGTATTATTTTCAAGCTCTGGTATATCATACGTATACAACAGGTAGAGTAGTGGACCTAGCACACTACCTTGAGGCACGCCAGCTTTAATATTTTTTAACTCGGAAAAGGCACCCTCGTGCCTTTCTCGAAACATTCTATCTGTAATGTATGATTGCAAGATATCGGCAAAGTCATTGGGCAACATAAGTCTTAGCTTGTATATCAACCCCTTATGCCAAACTCTATGAAAAGCTTGTGCCACATCTAAAAATATTGTGGAGCAGACTTTTTTATCTTCGAGTGTTCTCTCAATGATGTTTGTTATTCTATGGACTTGGTCTATTGTTGAGTGTTTCTCTCTGAAACCAAACTGATGGTCAGGGATCAGGTTTGTCTCGTTTATGATAGGTTTTAAGCGTTTTAAAATCAATTTTTCAAACAGCTTTGATATTATAGGCAACAGGGAAATTGACCTGTATGATGATGCTTCGTGAGGTGGTTTAACGGGCTTCGCAATCATAATCACTTCAGCAACTTTCCATGGCTCAGGAACATGCTTCAAGACAAATGCTGCATTGATGAGCCAAGTAAACTTAACGATGACTTTACTTGAGAGATGTTTTAGGATCTCTCACGTAATAAGGTCAAACCCTGGGGACTTTTTAAGGCTAGTGATTTGAATTTCCCTTGCAACTTCTTTCGGGGTCACAAGCTTAATTCTTTGATCTTGCAGAATATTGGTGAACTGTAGGTTGTCTATAGACGCGTCATTTGGCTGAAAAGTTTCTTCTAAGTGATGTGCAAATCTTAGAGCTTTTTGCTCATTGCTTATGGCCCACTTTCCGTTAGCATCTCTGATAGGGGGAATTGGTGTAATTGGCCGTTTGAGTGACTTTGTCGCTTTCCAAAGAGAGTGTTGTCGTCGCTGGTTAGCTGACGTAGGTTAGTATTGAAAGCCTCATCTTGAAAGGTCTGTATTTTTCTCTTTAAACTTTTCGTAAGGTTATTCAATAGAGTTTTATCTTGCGGGAACCTAGTCTGCTGCCATCTTTTTCTTTGAGTCCTTTTTTCACATAATAGGTCTATTATTTCCATTGGGTACGTATTTCCTTTATATTTATTTATAATCTGTGGTGTGTTGTTCCATGCACATTGTTGGATATTATTGCTAAACTTATTGTACGAGCTACGCTGTACATTGATCTTTGTGGTAGTTTGTACGTCACACTTATTAATGCACATCAATATTGTTTAGATGTGCATTTCTCCAACATAGCATTTAAGTGTAATAATTGTGTAATTATATTTAGTAGCAATAAATCCATCAAGGGAATCGTTCGTCTACTCATTTACATAACATTACAACTACATAACATTTTCAAACGTTGGGACATTACGACCCCAACATTTGGTCCTTCGAGCAATTTAGTACAACACTAAATTGCTCGAAGGACCAAATGTTGGGGATTTATATTTTTTACGGTCGCGAATCCGTTGGACTGGTTTCTCACAAGCGAGTCGCCCCAGTAACCAATTGAGAAGTCGCATATCGTATAAGAGGAAAGTTGCACAATACCAAGAACCAGAAGTGTGGAGCAACAGCCTACTTCTCAAAACAAAGTTCGTCAATTCGTCGGAAAGTTTGGCACCATGACGTCATCAGCAAATACTTGCGAGAATCAGAGCGAACTTTATGAAAACATCAAAAAAGTCGGCATCAACATCAAGAAGGATGGCTGGGACAGGAAGAACGTGGACTACTTCAAACGGCGTATGCAAATGCTGGAAAATTTATGGAGTGAATTCCAGTTCAACCATAATCGTCTGTCTACAGAAGTAAGTGCAGGTCATCCTTACTTTACAAATGATTTATATAACACAGCATTGAGGTGTTATAAGGAAGTCAAGGAGTTAATTCTCCAACAAAATAAGCAACTATCGATGCACAAACGGTCCATAGAGGGCCCGGTGGTGCAATCAACACCGTTCCAAAGTACCTCTGAACAAGATAAAGCAGGTACATCGGGCAAGAAATTACAAGAACAAAACATCGAGGAGGAAGAAGAAACCAGTAACACAAATGAGAGTAACAACAGGAATCAATCGCCTCCTCGGCAACAACAAATCCCACACAAGAGGGATACGGGGTCCAACAGTAAACTGGACGACCTCTTACGCAAACAATCGGCGAACTTCAAGGCCTTCATGAGAGCTGTCGCCAACATTCAAGTGGAATTTATCACAGAAAAATGGGAATTCCAGGATGCGTTGCAAACGTTACAAGCGCGTTGGTCTGCTATTGACAGTCTCCATTGGGAAATCGAGTGCGAACTTAACGGGGACAAGAACGCAGTTTATGAAGAGCGCTATACAAGATTCGAGAATCAATACATCGATCTCAAGAAGGCATTAAATACCAAGATGTGGTGCGGAGCTTATCGAGAAAATACAACACCAAAGTTAGATATACCAGTTGTCTACGACACATTCGCTCAATAGTCTCCATTCAATTTAACTTTCATTCTTATATTCATTCCTACATTCGTTCAAATTTCATCTTGCAAAAATTCTCTGTTCATACGTATTCAAATTATTATAAATTGTAAAGACCTTAGTAAATCTATTTTTCATCAAGAAATCTTTGTTTAATTTATCATAAACAAAAGTGGCGACCGTGACAGGACCTACAATCATCGGATCGAAGCTAAATAGCCACGCACATTGTTTCCGTACCGTATCAAGGGCACTCGAAGGACATCGTCGACATCTACCAGTACCAACGGAAAGCCGTGTTGAGCATCCAAGATCGCCGTGCCTGTGGACTGGCATCCTATTTTTACCTGGGTCGAGCAACCTTACCTTCGTCAAGCCATTCTGGGAACTCTGCTGAGACTACGGAACTCCGATCGAGCAAGGTCCACCCTTAGAACGAGTCAGAGGAATCACTATCTACCTATCTACGTGCTCCTGCCTACAAAAGGACTGCTGGGATTAGCTGCCTACCTATTTAAAGTGAGCTCGTTCCATCTTACTAACATACCCATTGTGTTATCCTTTAGTCTGTGCATTCAGCGGATTTAGTTTCTCGAAGTCAACCTTTCTATTTGTGTCTATTGTGCTTAACCATAATTATTTTCGAAAGAAATCTAAATAGGACAGGCAAAGCACAAATTAGCCTAATTAATTTCACTTACTTGTAGACACATTTAACTACCTACCTACCAAATTTAGTAATTCTCTTACCGTTACTCAAACGAAGTAATATTTATAAACTATTCCACTAAATATCGATTCTTTATCCTTTTTATCACTCAACTCCACCTTTATATCACTTACATACTAAATATTGCCCGAGTTAACTGTAAACTTACGAACCGTCATACGAGTAATTAGTTGTTGTTATCAGTTTACTAAGACGCACGGAATTAATCTATTCCAGTGATCGTGCGTTGTGATTGTGACACGGCATCGCTTGCGCATCGTTGTTACCTGACTGCCGGCGCGTCCCCATCTGCATAGCTCACCATTGTATGCAGTCTACGTGAGCCGCGGGCATCAGCTGATCAACATAGCGAGGAGCGTATCGTATGCTATATACCTATTTCGTTATTTCTATTAACATCTGTTTGTGCTAGCTCATTACGAGTTTATTATAATGTCCGAATCTTTAAAGTTAAAGGAACTAATAAGCAAACGCGGTTCTATTAGAGGACGCGTAACGAAATTTAAATTAAGTCTCGATAGTTTAGCTTTAATAGAATCCATTTCAGAATTAGAAATAAGTAAACTCGCATTGAAGCTATCAAAAATTGAGGCATTGTTCATTGAATTTGATGAGGTGCAGAATCTGATAGAAATTAACAACGCAGATAGTCAAAGTAGCGAGTTGGTTACTAGAGACTTAATAGAACACGATTTCTACCATTGTATTGCGTTAGCTCAAAATTTAATTAAGAAAAATTCACTAGTTCAGGTTAATAAGGATAATTCTCAAAATAAATCTTCTATGGCTACGTGTCATCATAACGATCACAGTTGTAACGCGTTAAGTTTTAAATTACCGGTGATTAAAATTCCAAACTTCGACGGTACGTATTTTAAGTGGTTGGAGTTTAAGGAAACATTTGTTTCGCTAGTGCACAATAATGATAAGATCGAAAGTATTCATAAATATCATTATTTACAATCATATCTTAACGGAGAAGCCACGCGGGTGAATTTGGAGGTTTCTCATAATAATTATTCCGAAGCATGGAAACTTTTATGCGAACGTTACGACAATAAGCGTAAATTGAAAAATAACCATCTTAAGTCTTTGTTCAACATTAATTCCGTTCAAGAAAATGACAAATCTTTAAGATATGTTATTGACCACGTCACTATAAACTTACGCGCACTCAATTCACTAGGGCTGCCTACTGACAAATGGGATGTTTTGCTTATATATATTATTGCAGGTAAATTAAATAATAGTACATATTTCAAGTGGGAAGAACATAGAAATAGTTTGAGTGACATACCTTCGCTTAATGATTTCTTCCGTTTCATTAAATGTCGCGCTGATGTATTGGAGACCGTTTATCGCCATAAGCATGATAATCAAGACAATAAACAAAACCAGTTCTCTAATAATCAAAACAAACAGAATAGTTCCAAGTCTTTAGTGGCTGTACCAAACGAAGGCAACACTTCTACTTCTAAAACACCGGAATGTTTGTTCTGTAAGAATAATCACCGCATGTATGAATGTCTGTCTTTTAAGTCGAGCTCAATAGAGGATAGGTTAGCCTTTGTTGCTTCTAACAAATTATGTGAGAATTGTTTGAGATTTGGTCACATAGCTAAACGTTGTCGTCTGTCAGCTACATTTCGTCATTGCAAATTACGACATAATTCTCTTCTTCATAAATCGGAAGAAACTGAAAATTCCAATTTAGTTAACTCCGTCACTATGTCCTCAACGGTCTCCTCTGAAGTACTTTTGTGTACGGCTCGAGTAAAGGTTACCAACCCAGCCACCAACGAGACTATGATAGTGCGAGCTTTGCTCGACAGCGGGAGTCAGTCGACAATTATCACACAGGCCGTAAAGTGCCATCTAAACCTGATTCCTCAGCCATCTGACGCTACCATAGTAGGCATTGGTAACACTAAGTTAAATATTAACACAGAACGCTGTATTCTACGCATTCATTCTGAAACAAGTTCTTTTAATGTGACAGTTTCATGTTTAGTTTTGCCTCAAATTACCGGCAACTTACCTAAATCATATTTTGATTTAGAAAAATTAAATATTCATGGATTTCAGTTAGCAGATCCCACTTTAAATGAACCATCCCCAGTAAATATTTTGATTAGTGCTGACTTATTCTGGGACATCATAAGCGCCCAGCAGCATTCCTTAGGACATGGTTATCCTAAGCTTCAGGCGTCAAAGTTAGGATGGCTCGTTACGGGATCATTGCCTTGTTTTAATCAAAATAAAGTTAACTCAGTCATGTGCAATTTTGTCTCAAATGATGACAATTCTAGTAACATACATGACGAGTTGTCTAAATTCTGGGAACTAGAAAATTTTCCTCAAAAGAAGCCCCCGAGTAGTGAAGAAAAATTGTGTGAGCAACATTATCTCGCCAACACTACTCGCAATACTAATGGTCAATTTTGTGTAGGGTTGCCACTTCGTGATAGTATAGATTGTTTAGGAAATTCCTATAATCTAGCCAAAATGAGATTTTTCAACTTAGAGGCTCGTTTCCGAAAACAACCTGAATTAAAACAACAATACTGTCAATTCATAAACGAATACGAAGTATTAGGTCACCTACCTGAATCTCCGGAGTCTAGGCCGTTAAATGCCTACTTCTTGCCCCACCACCCAGTGATACGGGAACAAAGCGAGTCGACTAAGTTACGCGTTGTGTTTGATGCCTCGGCTTGCACTTCTTCTGGTGTTTCTGTTAAAGACCTACAAATGGTGGGACCAGTAGTGCAAGAACCATTATATTAGTTCGATTTAGACAACATAAGTATGTTTTAACAGGAGACATAGAGAAAATGTTTCGGTCCGTGCTTCTCAAAGAATCTGATCGCAAACTTCAACTAATACTGTGGCGGGATAGTGAAAATAAGCCTTTAAGGACGCTTCGTTTAAATACGGTTACTTACGGGTTTGCTAGTGCCTCTTTTCTCACTACTCGTTCTCTATGGCAGATAGGTGAAGAGTGCTCAGATCAGAAGATCAAAACTATAATACAGAATGATCTATATTGTGATGATCTACTTACCGGTGCGAGCAGTTATGAGGAGTTACGTCATATCCGTCTTTCAGTTTCTTCTGAGTTAGAAAGGGAAGTTTTCATCTGCGTAAATATCGTTCTAACTTACCTGAGTTACTCGCAGACTCCGTTAATCTGGAAAGTGGTAATCTCATGATTAGTAATGCGACTAGTACCCTGGGTATAGATTGGACGCCATCTTCGGATGAACTACACTTTCAGCATGATGTTTCGGCTTCTGAAAATGTCACCAAGAGAACTATACTCTCTTCAACATTTAAAATATTTGATCCTCCTTGGTCTTCTGTCTATTTTCACAATTAAACCTAAAATTATACTACAAGAACTATGGAGTCACAAAATTGATTGGGATGAACCTGTTCCGCCAGAAATAAGGTCTTCCTGGTTAAAGTTTTTCAGTTTCATCTTCATATTTGTCTTCTTTCAGGATTCCTAGATACATTTTAATTGACAATAATTCCTCTGTACAAATACATTGTTTTTGTGACGCTTTGCAGCGTGCCTACGGCAGCTGTATATATTTGAGGTCTGTTTCTACTAGCGGCGCTACTCAAGTTAGCCTGGTATGTGCAAAATCACGGGTTGCACCTATTAAACCCACGACAATACCACGGCTCGAACTTTGCGCTGCCCTATTAGGAGCTCAATTAACTGCTACGGTTTTAGCCGCATTACGTTGCCCTATTGAACGTCAGGTGTATTAGACAGACCCTAGAGTAGTATTAGGTTGGCTCAACTCTAATAAAACTTTTTAGTTTTATTAGAGTTGAGCCAACCTAATACGTAAACGTTTGTTGCCCACAGAGTAGCTGCTATAAATGAGCTGTCAAATCCCACAGATTCGCGTTATGTTCCCACTTCTATCAACCCGGCTGATTTAGTCTAGCGTGGTGTCGATCCAGACCAGGTAGATCTCTCTATATGGTGGAATGGTCCATCGTTTCTTTTAGAATCCGAAGAGTCCTGGCCCAACTATACTGCGGACTCTATAGAATTGCCAGAGCTTAAGACCCACCATACTTTAGGGGGGGAGGAGGCATCTTCCATGCCAGATTTGTCTGTGGAGTTAGCAAAATATTCTAATTTAACTACTCTTATTCGGGTTCTAGCTGGAGTTTTAAGGTTCGCCAACAATTGTAGGTCACACAAAAGGTCGGACAGATCACTAGGTCCACTTCACGTTTCCGAGTTAGAAAACGCTCAAAACGTTTCTATAAAGTTATCCCAGAAAGATTCCTTTCCTATAGAATTAGGACTACTACAAAAGGGTAAATCTTTAAATTCTAAAGCCGCTCTCTCGTCTCTTAATCCATTTTTAGATGAAAATGGAATTCTTAGAGTCGGAGGGCGCATCGATTCATCTACTTACCATTATGACAAACGTCATCCTATCTTGTTGAATTCCAATAATTATTTAACAAAGTTAATATTCAAACAGGAGCATCTCCGCCTGTTGCACGCCGGTCCTCAGCATCTCCTAGCATCTATAAGGGAACACTATTGGCCTGTAGGAGGCAGGGCTCTAGCTAGACGTGCAGCGCGCGATTGCGTTACCTGTCGTCGTTGCAATGCTCATACTATGGATAATATTATGGGAAACTTACCTGCAGATCGCGTAGAAGCTGACTTTCCTTTCTCCACGATAGGTACCGACTTTGCCGGTCCATTTCTTATTACGGACCGCAAGGGACGAGGCTGTAAAATAACCAAAAGCTATCTGTGTATTTTTATTTGCTTTTGGTACAAATGCGTTCATTTAGAGTTAGTCAGTGACTTGACAATGGATGCATTTGTGCTGACACTTAAAAGATTTATAGCCCGCTAAGGTAAACCAAAGGCGACAATGGTAGAAATTTTGTTGCAGCAGCAAAAGAAATAAATTCGTTTCTTAAGTCCAATAGCGACTCTATTATTGACTCTGCATCTCGTGAAGGCATTGAATTCCACTTCTCACCAGCATACGCTCCTCACTTTGGAGGTCTTTGGGAAGCCGGGGTCAAGTCCGCGAAATTTCACTTGTACAGAGTACTTAAAAATATTCACTTGACGTTCGAGGAGCTGAGTTCATTGTTTGCTCAGATCGAGGCGATACTTAATAGCCGACCTTTATGTCCATTAAGTCCTTCACCTCAAGACCTATCTCCACTCACCCCGGGCCACTTTATAATTGGTAGGCCGCTGACGTCTTTACCATCGCCGTACCTGCTGGACTATAGCACAAACCGTCTTGATCGTTTTCAGCGACTGGAACAAGCTCGTCAACACTTTTGGAAGCGGTGGTCGACAGAGTACGTCACGGAGCTCCAGCAGCGCACAAAGTGGAAGGTGCGGTGCCAAGAATTAAAGATAGATGACCTAGCCCTAATCAAAGATGATAAGGACTCCTCCACTATGCTGGCGCCTTGGAAGAGTCTCGAAGCTGTTCCCCGGCACTGATGGTGTGCCACGAGTCGCCGACGTATCTACCTCACAAGGCACCATACGGAGAGCAATTAACAGATTGTGTCTGCTGCCTTCACCAGATAACAACACGGACTAATGATCTTGAAAGCTTCATCTATAACTTTCAAGGCCTCCGAGGATGTCTACGACACATTCGCTCAATAGTCTCCATTCAATTTAACTTTCATTCTTATATTCATTCCTACATTCATTCAAATTTCATCTTGCAAAAATTCTCTGTTCATACGTATTAAAATTATTATAAATTGTAAAAGACCTTAGTAAATCTATTTTTCATCAAGAAATCTTTGTTTAATTTATCATAAACACCAGTATTCCACGGAAAGTTTAACCAGTGGATACCGTTCAAAGACCTGTTCACGGAAGCCATCCATAACAATACATCCTTGTCAAATGCACAGAAGATGCAATTTTTGAAAAGCAAAGTCCAAGGAGAAGCTGAAAGGTTGATACAACACTTCGCAACAATAAGCAACAATAAGCTCGGACAACTATCTAGTGTGTTGGGACATTCTCAACAATCGCTACAACAACAAAAAACTTATATTTACATCGCATATCAACATGCTCTTCAACTTGCCTACAACAGTCATTAGCACCGATCAAGAAAATACATGACGTCACAATAGAATGTTTGCACGCCATCAAGAATTTAGAAGTGGATATCAGAACCTGGGATCCGCTACTAGTGCACATTTTGGCACAAAAACTGGACGCTGAGACATACTCAGATAACATTGAATCACTGAAGAACTCGCGAGAATTACCAGTATTAAAGGATTTCTTAGACTACCTAGAGGCGACGTTCACTTCAATGGAATCATCGCAGCGTAAACAAGACAACTATCAGAAGACAAGTTCTGCAACAAATCAGAATCAAGAAGCATGCCATAACAAGAAACACAGCTATCATGACTACAAGAATCAAGCGGCTAGTAACAACCAGGTTACGAAATCGTACCATGCGTCAACGTTTACTTGTCCACTCTGCAACGATGAGCATGGCCTCTATTTTTGTGCAAAGTTTTTAGAAATGTCAAATGACGAAAAACTTAACACAATAAACAAATTGCAAGTCTGCATTCATTGCCTGTACACCCGGGCAAAAAATGTACGTCTAACAACCGATGTCGCAAGTGCAAAGCTAAGCACAATACGTTATTGCACGAGGCTGCATCAAAAAACAAAGAACAAAATCAAACGAATTCGTCATCTCATGTCTCTCAAAATGATGAAGGAGCTTCGGAGATTCTATTAGCGACCGCCATAGTAAAGGTAGAAGGAGCTGATGGAACTCAGTACAACATGCGAGCTCTTGTGGATCAAGAGTCGCAGATATCACTGATAACAGAACGCGAAGCTCAACTTCTCGGTATCAAGCGCCAGAAATGTAAGGGAGTTGTCTTTAGAGTTGGAGAAAAGGAGAGCAATTGCAAGGGCATGATAACAATTTCATGCAGCTCAGTCTTCAGCGACTACACGTTCAGAAAATCAGTATACATAATGAAAAACTTAATCAAGAATCTACCGAACAATATCAACTGGATACCAACGGGTCACCAATATACCACATGAAGTCTGACGAGACCCTCTGCAAGAAGAGACAAGATTCGTCGGGCTGCAAAATCAAACATGAGAGCTGTCAAAACACGTGGTTGGAACTTAACAACGTAAATAGCTACATGTACTTTTGCTGTGACGCTTGCAAAATACGCGTCATATGCGGGAATCAAGTTTCTAATGAAGTACTTAGCAACGCAGGGGTAATGACACTCGGTAGCGACTGCACTATCAATAGTGAGACGTTCACTGTACATTCCCGAAGGCAACTCATGGACACCATGCATACCCAGGTTGAAGAACTCACGCTGGAAATCCCACCAATCAATCGGATCATCAATCTGTCGGTACCGGTTTTGAAACATGAACCCGAGAATGAGACGGTAATGGAGCAGAGCTCATTACTGCAAGATCTGGGAAAACAGATAGAACAGATGAAAGCCGCGGCCGCAGAAGACATTATATGAAGTTTTTAGGTCAATAATGTTTTGTAGATCTAAGCTAAAACTTTCCCAATCTGTAAACTTGTTGACTAATGTCAGGTGGATTTCTCTTAGTAATATTTTGTGACTTAATTGTAATAATATAGGAGAGTGATCGGAGTTCATGTGATACCCCTCTTCCACACTCAGATAATTAGTAGATATATTTTTGACTATGAAAAAGTCGATAAGGCCTGGTAGTTTCTGGTAGTCAGTCGGCCAGTATGTAGGTTTTCCAGTACTCATGACCTCACAGCGCATGTCTTTCACTGCACGTAGGAGCTGTCTTCCCTTAGTTGAAGTTAATCTCGATCCCCAATGAGTGTTCTTAGCGTTAAAGTCACCGCCTAATATAAATCGATGTCCAAGGAGTTTTAAGAAGTGTACATACTGTACTTTGATTATCGTGTGTCTTGGGGGACAGTATACGGCTGCTACTGTAACATTCAATTTTGTGGTTTTAACTGATATCGCCACAGCTTGCGTGTCTGGCTCCTCGTATTTAAACTGTTCGTGATGACAGATATTTTCTTTAATAATAACCGCACTACATCCTCGGGCCGTGTTGTTAGGGTGCAGCGAGTGATAAACCTTATAGCCTCTAAACTTAACAAAAGACTGTTTAGTGAAATGCGTTTCAGAAATCAAACACACATCAATATTTTCTGTGTCTAGGACTACTTGCAACTCATGTTGATGTTGCAGCAGTCCGTTAGAATTTCACGCCATTATTTTTAGATTTTGATTTTTATTGAATTCCACGCCATTATTTTTTGATTTTTATAGATATTCCTTGATTCTAATTTCTCTAGTCTCTTGTCAAAAGAGGATATGCACTTCAAGATCTGGTTGAGCTTGTCCTCAAAACTTGATGGTTGTGTATTTGGTTTTACCGCTTGTGCATATGAGGCACTTTTAGATGTATGTCCAGTTATCGCGGTTGTCTGCGTACTTTGTCTTGTTATCTGTTTTTCGGTGTTTCCAACAACTTGCTTAACGGTTGGGTTGTTTGGTGGATTAGGTTTGGAGTTTTTGTTCTTAATCATTTGCATCTCCTTGGCAACTAAACACCCTATGTAGTTGGCTGGTTGAGGTAAGCCACAGTGGACACACTTAGGTTTATCTTGTGCAGGTTTGTTGCAATCAGATGTGAGATGTTTACCTGTACATTTAACACACCTTGGCTCTTTTGCACGATACTTTTGGGTATGACCATAAGCCTGGCATCTCTTGCACTGCGGTATTATTTTTGATGTTTTAAGCGGGTTTATTTCTACTTTACACCCTAGAATATGTTTAATGCCGTATATTTTACTTACATCTTCGCCATTCTTGAACGATAATATGTACAAGTTCACCGGTTCTTTCGTTCTCCAGCTTAAATTGTTAATTACGTTTTCTATATGAAATCCTTGCGACGTTAAATCATCTTTAATCCGATCCGGTAGGCAGAAAGAATGCAATTTTTTCGCCACCACTCTATTTGGCCTGGTCTGCGTAGTGCTTATCCTCGTATGAATGCCATAAACAGTTATTTTCTGTTAAGCGTCGAGCAATCACTCTGTAGGACTCTTCAGTTTTGGCATTTATTTTCACACTATTACCGCTTAACATTTTGGCGGTAAATGAGGTACTGACTGAGATTCAGTCAAAAAGTCGTAGAAAGTTTGACAATTCTTAACACTCTCTACTACGATTGGAGGCGGTGCTAGAATTTTTTTAATGGTTTCCTTCTCTTTGTTGTTTAGTTGCTGTTGCTGAGCGGTAGCTCTAACTTGTTGTAGTGGTGGTGGAGTGAGGGAGGTGTTCACCACCTTCACTTCCTTTTGCTTCCTGTTTTTTGCCCTAATCCACCCAGTCTCTTTGGCCAGTTCATCCTTATCCGTGCAGTACTCAACGTCACTTTTAGTAGGCTGAGCTGGTGTTATGGTCTCACTGACCTGTTTATCCGAGGGTTCTTCTTGTTCGTGCGTCTTTATGCATTTTAATTGTCCTTGAAGATCTTGTACTTGTTCCTGCAAGCTTTGTATGTGGCCGTTCAGTTGACGTACCATTTGTTGCAGGTTTTCTCTGTCCGTTTTTTCCTGGATGTAAGAGTCATACAACTGCTTTTCCAGGTCTGTTTTTATTTTAATAGACTGTTTTGCAGCCATTATTTAGTTTTAGGGCGAGCGTGAAACCTAAACAATTATGATAAACACTTCATGACGATTTCCGCACTTGTAACTGGGTCATCGTAATGGGCCCGATTGATCGACGTACACCGCGACGACGGTATTGTGATGCGTCTGCAAAATACTCTTAACTAGAGCACCGCCCCGGTGGCCGCCCCTAAAGCCGGCGCTGCATGGGGAACACCCCAATCATAATAATAACATATCGAGTGACGACTGCACATCACTGCTGCTGCTACCTGTACAGGAACGCCGTCATTGTTTAATTGGTAAATTTTGGGAGTATTGTCTATTGTCACTCCTTTGGCAGTGAAAGTGTTCATTTTCATATTACATACGATACATACTGAAAAGCTTCGATAAAACTAAAACATACCCATTCTTGTGGAAAAAACTATGGGTAATGTCGTGCAGATAACAATTGTACTAATTAGCGAGGAGCGCCCGCGCAGCGCCGTGCCGCGCCGCCGTAATAAAGTGCAGCCGCTATCAGCTCACCTAGTTGTCAATAAGTTATGTGTGCAGGGGGAGCAGGGAGCAGTGCGCGCACGCACCGGGACGCAATCAACGGACGAAATTCATTAGCAGTCGCAACGGACGGACGGACGGACGGACAGCAGCAACCACAATTGATATATTATATTACACTTATACACGTATCGGTTAAATTGTCTGATCGATAAAGTGGGCGTGAGACGCGGCCGGTAGCGCTCCGCTTGCGACCTAACACTGGCATCGCAATCTCGATCTTATCTCCTACCATTACAAATCAAATTTCTGGATCCGAGGATTCAGTTTAATCCTTTCGCACGAAGCTCTCCCGGTGCTATCGAAATTGTAAAGGTGATAATGTCATATATGCCACCTGAGAAATGGTCTCTATTCATTAGAGTGTAGAGCTCCATTAAAGTTAGCGGCTGCGTGTGAATAAGGTGGTGCGCGCTGAGTGCGCACGGCGCGAGGGGCTAATGTGTAACCGTTGTCGCGCGCTCGCCGCACTAATGCGGCCGGCGCCGGCGCCCGACACACACAAAAATCTACAACATTCCTGCGTTTAGGTCGCGGGCCTTTATTTCTTTTTTATCGGATCATGAAATAATAGAATAGGTACAAAGCAGCCGCCACGCGCCCCCCGCTGCCCCCCCGCTGCCCCCCGCCCCCCGACACAGCGCGTCTTATCAGCACACTTCAACTTATAATGCAGCTAGCTAGTTTATACTCGTACTTGTTAGTTTTATTTATTTAAATGCGGCGGACTTCGATCAATTCTGTTTTCTGGACACATGTTAATGTTATGGAGTCGGGAGTGAACCGATGTATTAACAT
Source organism: Tiliacea citrago (assembly GCA_963921375.1). Lineage (NCBI taxonomy): Eukaryota > Metazoa > Arthropoda > Insecta > Lepidoptera > Noctuidae > Tiliacea > Tiliacea citrago. The sequence goes on from OY992784.1 coordinate 524,083, forward strand.
TGTTGTGCTACATGCTGCACTGGGGTATAAGTATTAGGAGTTTTGATAATTTTTGTGATTCGATGTTGCGTGTCCACTCATAAAATATTAGGTATGTCTACTGCTTAGTACTTAAGTAAGTTCTATTAGTAAGTAACTAAATGGTATTTCGTATAACGTAGGTTCCACCCTACATTCTTGTTATAACATTTAAAAAATAAAATAAATGAAGTCTTTCAAAATTCCCAATCACCAAAACAAAACCCATCATACGGATGTATCTGAAATCTGCCGAAAGTCCGAAAATATCGACGTTTTTCGAGCACCACGCAGTTAACACCACGCAGTCAGCACTACGCAGTTAGCTCTAAGGAATGCAGAACCGGTTCTGTTTTAAAGAACCGAGATTTTTGGGACTTTCGGGCTATACTATTTACGATTACCTTAACTCACACACTGATTATTTTAGGAAAACTTTTTTTTTTTTTTACAATGTTTGTAAATATGTGAGCACCATGTACTCGTATCAATCACATCATTAATTTATCTGTCATTGCTTCATTATTAATTCTTTTTACCTATTGTGGTATAGTAATTTTATTCTAGGTGCATCGTCTTCACATATAATTATATAATTGATGTACCAATACCAAATATTGTAAAACATTTTAAAAGAGTAACGGTGGAGTTTCTTGCCCATTCTTCTCCATACGAAGCTACCTTTTGGAAGGGGTGACTAGAATCAATTCTATTTTATTTGTAAATTTTGACGTTCAAAAGTGCCATCTATGTGCCTATTTGAAATAAATAATTTGACTTTGACTTTATAGAACCGGGATTCCCGGTACTTGTTGAAAGTGTTGAAACGGAAAAAGTAAGAGAAAACGAATTGACAGGACAAAGTAATACCTAGTACATTACTGCAGCGGCCTGCAATAGGAGCATTGATGGACGAATGTGTGAATTGATGGACGAACATACATAGTACGTGAGTCCATCAATGCCTGATTGCGACCAAGGCTTGTATAGTGTTTTTCTCAAATAATGCACGGAAATTCAAACAAAGTAAATTAATTATAAATTCCAGATTCAATGACGAACAACGTTAATTTTTCACACGCCAATGTGTTCATTTTTTTTTTTTTTTTTTCAATAAACATCGTTCTATTTGCAAGCCAGTTCGAAATTTAAATAAAACCTTTGATAAGTTACCTCCTTGATTGCCATGTCTCGGAGTAAAAGATCTTTCCATTTTTAAATTACACGATAGGAGTTTAATATGTAATTTCATCATCATCATCAGCCCATAGCAGTTCACTGCTGGACATAGGCCTCTCCAATTGCACGCCATTCAGCTCGACCCTCGGCAACTCTCATTTAGCTGCCAACAGCCACCCTGCGAAGATCGTCGCTCCACCTAGCCTGAGGGCGTCCTACCTTACGTTTACCGATTCGCGGTCTCCACTCAAGAACACGTCTACCCCAACGGTCATCGGTTCTACGGCTAATATGGCCGGCCCATTGCCACTTCGATATGGATTTAGACTTACATATGGATTTTCATACAACTTTTAGCAAATAAAAAATATGACCCGAACACGTTTTTTAAAAAGGTTATAGAAAAAAATTGAAAAATGGTTGATGAGTTTAGTCGAATAATTTGAAATAGTGAAAAATTTTAAAGAAAATTTAAAATGTAGATTAATCGGTAAAAAACGCTTCGGAAAATTCAGTAATCGTATTCAGTTGCAATCACCTAAAAATCGCTTATTTTAAAAGTTTCGAAATCGGTTTAAGTTTTCATAATATAAATGGTTTTACAATAACATAGCGGCAACGATTCGGTCATTTAAAAAATAAACTAATTAATAAGTCAAAGGTCCGTGGTCGTCTTAGCCTCGTTACAGCGCCACTTTAAAGTCAAAGTCAAACATTTATTTGCTGATAAATATGGTTACTAAAGTAACGCTTGCTCTGCCGCACGGGTAACTTGACATGCACACGTCGCCGCTAAACAGCGCCAGAAGATGGAATGGTAAGAGAGCAGGTCTTTAGACCGGTAGCCGGTACCTTTCCTGGGCTAAAATTTGGCCATAAGACTAGTCTTAAACCATAAAAACTAAGCAGACAACAAGAAAAATAAAGGCACCAGAGATAACTCCAACTTTCCAAGTAGAATTTATAAAATATTTTTAATTTTAAACCCATTACATAATCGATAAATTTTAAATTGACCATCCAGTAAATATAATTTGACATAACTGCCGTGTTTTTTGACATGCTTGTCAAAAAAAAAGCGTCGAGAATTTTAGGCAACTGATCGGAATTAAAAAATAAATTGCCCAATAAACGTGTAAAAAGTTTATAAGTGCTTCCCGCCTAAAAAGTATTTAAGCAGAAGCGAATAACACTGCAACATGCATGATTCAAAGATTCGGTACAACCAGGTATTCTGAATTTGCATAAAAATAAAAATGTCTAAAGTAAAAAAAAAATATTTTAGATTTAGTACAATCTCATCTCACTAATTATTATATTACTATTATAAAGGCGAAAGTTTGTGAGTGTGTGTGTGTGTGTATGTTTGTTACTTCTTCACGCACACACGGCTGGACCAATTTTGATAAAATTTTGTATGGAGGTAGCTGACACCCTGGATTAAGACATACGCTACTTTTTATACCGATATTCCCACGGGATCGAGACTTACGTGGGTGAAACCGCGGGGTGCAGATAGTACTAAAATAATTGTGTTTGTGTGGTGCCGAACGTAAAGAATAGCACCATCCCGTTTCTTTCTGTGGGTGTCGTAAAATGCGACTAAGGGATTTATTAGAGAATGGGCAGCAACGTTCTCTATGCATTTTAACACCATACTGCGATCGCCAACCCGCCTGCCAAGCGTGGCGATTATGGCAAACCCCCCCTTTGGGGGAGGCCTATGTCCAGCAGTGGACGTCTTTCGGCTGAAATGACTAACATAATTTATAGGCGCAAATTTTTACTAATGCACTAATAATTTGGAATGTTATTTAGTTTTTATTTGGTAAAACACATGCATAACATTACAGACCCAGATCTAAATTATTGCACAGTTAAATTTCAATAAAAACAGATATATTTACAATATGGAAGGAATAACAATAAGAAATAATACAAAAATAACTAACAAAACAGGTAAAACTAACAAATAACAATCAAATAATATTGGCACCTCATCTTTCGTTCATCATTTTTATCTCAATTAATGCTACAACGCTTGACGTCATCACGTCAACGCCGGCTGTCGCTGAAAACCAGCGCTGGGGCTCTGTCTCGCATAGGGCCGCAGCATTATGCTGAGCGATGGCCGTTTTGCGTGAATGTGACCCATATTTTCCCTCAACTTGTTCTTTCGTGTTTGTGTTTTTATTTCTTTGCTAACGCAAATAAACGTATTTTCTTCTATTCTACCATCTCACAGAATCTCGAACATGCACGACATACGTCTATCCATGTCGTGGCAAACAAATCACACTCCTATGTCGATGCCAGTAGAGCAGGGATGGGGAAACTTTTTCCTTCGTGTGCCAATATTATTAGTTGCATTTTTGGCTATATTATTTACTGAAATAAAAATATTAATATGTATTTTCTGAAAAACTAATTTATTGTGCAATATTACAAAATAACTATTGAAATAATAAATAAATTGCTAATTGTAATTAAATTAAACTTTTAAGTTAGCTGCAGCTGCAAAGTAGAAGGTTGAGGAGCGTTGGTCTTTGTGGGGGGACATGTGACATATGGAACTGTTTTATGCGAGCCGCGCACTGCCAATTAGAATTAAATTTCTAACAATACGAAAACTTCACTTGACGTTTGTTTGATGGTCTCGGGCCAGATCAAAGCTTCGCGGGCCGGTTATGGCTCGCGGGCCGTAGTTTCTCCATCCCTGCAGTACAGCATTCAGTATTGCGAGCGCGCGTACCAAGGGCGAGTTAGAAAGAACGAAAGAAAGAAAATACGTTTATTTGCGGTAAACATAACGCAAAGAAATAAAAACACAAACACGAAAGAACAAGTTGAGGGAAAATATGCGTCACATAGAATCAGAACGACCGGATCGTCAGTTAGAATGCGAAACTGTGCGTGCTGACGGAACGGCCAACAATCCGTGTCGTCGTGGTCTAAGTTGGTATTTGAGTACGGGAGGAACAAAAAGTCTCACAAGCTGAGCTACTAGGTAGTTCCGGGCAATGAGACTCCCCACGAAAGACGACATGCGAACATGATACGCCTAACTTCAAGAGAGTTAAATTTCAGCATTCCAAGCAAAAATAATACCCAAACAGTTTCTTAAATAAAAATCTAAGGAGTATTTTTAGACCTTCTCAAGAAGCAAGGCGTAAGTACTTTCGTAGGGGTTCCAGATAATTGAAGCTGACTCAAGTTTACATCTCACTAAAGCCTTATAAACTAATTTAATGGCCAGAGGGTTGTTAAATTCTCGCATAATCTGAATAGTGAAACCTAGTCTTTGGTATGAATCAGTGGCGAGAGAACGCATATGTTCGTGGAAGGTTAGAAGGTTACCTTCTCAAGATCATTCACCATAATTCCGAATAATAAAGATCCCAAAATGGTCCCTTGTCTAACGCCAGACCGAGTGGGATAATGGGTCTGAAATGAAGCAACCATGTCTAACATGTTGCTGACAGTCCCGCAGTCCCGCATAAAACTTGCCAAAAAGTTTACTAGTTTTGGTGAACATCCGATGTTACTAAGTGTAACCAGTAACACGTCATTATGCTTCGTAATCTCGTTCTCATTGTTTACTATGTAGTTCGTACTTTCGTGTCACTCGCTGGTAACTTTGTTCAAAGATATAAAAAAAAAAATGTTGTCTGTTGACTGGCTGCTGGCGCGCTCTCTTGTCATCTGTCAAATCATTGTACTTTCTTGTGCCGCGCGCTGACGTTTCTGTTAAAAAGTTCAGAAAATTTTCAACGAAATGTGAGAATATCGAATAAAACGTGACAAGAAAATGGAGCAGCTAACCGAACGTCTGCGAGAAGGAAAATCGAGTGAAAAAGCGAAAAAGGAGTCGTCATCAAAACTCAGGTACCTAAGTTTCTCGATATACCTACCAATTTTGTCGTTTGTTTAAATAATTTTCCTAAAATTATATTCGGTGCCATAATACGCATCAGTCTCTAGAGTTTTCACTAGAGGTTAACCATGAGAATATTAACTGTGCCGTATACTTACAAAGAACAAACCACACGAGCTTTCACGTGAGGCTAACCTATGGTATGTACGTACAAAAAAATCAACCAGAAATGGTGTTATTTGCTGACGATACTTCCTTGATTTTTAAGGTAGATAGACGTGCTACAAATTTTGACGACGTAAATAACGCCCTACTGCAGGTCCAAAATTGGTTCACTGCCAATAATTTAGTATTAAATGGAAAAAAACTAAGTGCATACGATTTTCTTTACCAAATGTAAAAAGTAGTGATTATGAGATAGTATTGAATCAAGAGAAACTAGAATTCGTCGATAAAACTGTTTTCCTGGGGATCACGCTCGACTCTAGGCTTCAATGGGGTCCTCATTTAACATCTCTTGCAGGACGGCTAAGTTCAGCAGCATATGCTGTCAGAAAAATCCGTCAATTTACTGATGTAGATACCACGAGGCTAGTCTATTTTAGTTACTTTCATAGTATCATGTCTTACGGTATTTTACTTTGGGGTCGGGCTGCAGACATCGAGTCTATTTTTATTCTGCAGAAAATAGCCATCAGAGCCATATATAATACCCGCAGGCGCGATTCTCTTAGGGAACTGTTTAAGGATATTAACATCATGACGGTGTCTTGTCAATATATCTATGAAAACATCATGTACGTGGGAATATTTCTCCAGGTTTAAGAATGTGTGTTTCGACAATTGGAAAGAATATTTTAATGACATATCCAAAGAAAAAGGCATTTGGTATAAAGTCATTCAAAACGAGCCACCTCGTGAGCCATGGTTTGATGATAAATGTTTAACTAGGAGTTATGTTAAGTTAGCGATAAGACTTCGTTCTGGCCACTTTCCATCGGCAAAGTTTGCTTTCTTAATGCAAAAGACTACATCGCCCAATTGTGAGACATGTAATAAAATTGAAGATGTGCAACATTTGCTGATGGAATGTGCCAAGAACAAGAATGAATGGGAATCTTTGGCTAGGGAGTTAAACTGAACATGTGGGATGTTGGACTTATCCAAAATATTTTGGCATACCCTAAATCAGAAAGAACTAAACGCATCATTTGTGGTTTAATGCAGAAGTCGAAGCAGTGATTCTCTTTTGTATTTTTTTATTTTTCATAGCGGTGGTGGATAGTAGTGTAGTAAAATATAGTATAATTTAAGGTGTATGTTGTGTGTAAATAGAGTATAAGGTACAATGGGGTTGGCGTATCCGTGTGGATAAAAACCCCTTATTAATAAAGAATAAAAAAAAAATGAAATCATATGATTTCATTTTTTTTTAAATTTTTTTACATCTTTACTTACATCAAAAATTTACATCTTTTTAGTAAAAGAGGCGAAAGACATAATTATAGTACTAGAAGTAGGGATCTATTAGCTCAACCAGGTTTCAGACTGGCTAAAATAGACTCATCTTTCATGGGGTACTGTTTAAAATGTTATAATAAAATTCCTCCCCACATACTTCAACTGAATGAAACGAAATTCAAATCTTGTATAAAACGCACACTATGGGGGGATTACATCGCTGATAGAAATGCTTGGCTCAATGCTGGTCCTGCTCCACAACCTCAACTAATTGATTAACATTTGAAAATACTGTTGGAGCTGCTGAAGATTGTAAGACTATCTTTTCATTGTATAAACTCAATCTCCTTTGTATTATATAATTGCATAGCACAGGTGTGAGTACTATGTACAATAGAGCTACCATTTACCGGGTAATATGTCTTTCATTGACTTGAATATGCCCCGGCGGCGGAGAGTATGTCATGCTCACTCAGATGTCTCGCTGATGGTGGCGTGTGTGTTGGATCATTTAGCTCCCTTCAAAATGGTTGAGCTGAATGGTGCTGATCCATGCGTCATGTTCGTGAACGGGCGCTGTCAGTTGGGACTGGTCATCTCTTAGCTGCCACGGCTTATTTTTAATTATTGTAGTTTTGAATTGTTTTTTTTTTATATATCACGGACGCTTCTGACGTTTTGCATCGTTCTCACATGTATATTTTCAATAATAATGATGTAACCAATACTTTGTATCAAATATTTTATTTTAAAAGAGTGTCCGTGGAGTTTCTTGCCCGTTCTTCTCCATAGGAACCTACTATTTGGAATGGGCAACTAGCTTCATATTTGTAACTGACCGACTTGTTGACAATTCAAAAGTGCCTGTAAATGGTTTAATTGAAATAAATGCTTTGAGTTTGAGTTTTTGAGTTTGAAATGTTAAAAACACGTCCCCGCTGGATCCTTAGCAGTCTTTAAGAGTTTTCACGAGCGGTTAACCATGAGAACATTAACTGTGCTGTATACTTACAAAAGAACGTCACCACACGAGCTTTCATGGGCGGTTAGCTGATGGTCTACACGTTCAGTGTTAAAAACACTTGCCTGCTGCATCCCTAGAGCTGTCACGAGAGGTTAGTCTGGAACCTAACTTTAATTTATTATTCTTAATTTTTTATTCTTCGTAGATGTGTACGAAGCCCGCTTCCGTTGAAGACATTACAGTCGAACAGGCTCGGCAGGCCGAAGCCGACTCAGCCGGACTCTGCATAGCTGTACACAATCCTGCCAAATATAAATTATTAATTTATTAGACAACATCCAGTTGTCTTCAAAAACTCTAAGATAGTTACAATGATTCTAGATATATTTTATTAATTGTTATTATTATTATTATTTATTGTAACTTGTTGACTTAAATTCTACTACAATACAACCAGTAGGGAGGGGGGGGGGGGGGTGAGTTGAGAGTGAAATGGTATCCATACACCAACTAAAGCCTTACCTTCAAGTATTGAGAATCTACTCAGAGATGAGGGGCTACAGTTAGCAACTTCACTTACCTATGTAAATACATAGCAGTCTACGGACTAAAAAGTGGCAGCAGCAGTAAATGCAAGTGGGATAAAATAGGTCTAAAGGATCAGAGGGCAGGCAGTGTATAACAATGGTTGCTGCCATTAAGTCCATTGGCAAAGTCCTTAATAGTTTAATAGCCTCCCAAGGGGGTGCAGATTAAATCACAACTCTCAACACCTACTCTCGACACTTATCATGATAATTGCATCACATTGACATTTTTAATCCTACACAAGTCAGGAAAGGAAATAATTAATGGAGCAAACACCACTATCTTAATATCTGTCGGCTATAAGCTTCAAGATAAATTCATTGCCATCAAAAAATAAATATCTAATTGTATAATAATATGCGAATAAAAATAAATGTTACAATTGATCGTTATTAAATAATAAAAAAAACATAATACCTAAAAAATAAAAATACAATACAAACAAAAATAAAGAAAAAATAATTAATGCTAAAAATATTTATACTTTTAGAAACAATCTGTACCAATCTAAGTCACATTCCTATACCACTTGTTTGAAGGACGGTCAAATCGGTGACCGATGTTCGCTCGTTTGTTTAGTAATACATAAATATTTCGCTAAATACCCTCGCTGTTATTTTTGTTGTTGTTTAATTTTAATTAAGAACTTATATTTGGTTTAATTCTTTAAATTATGTGGTCGATGGTTTCGGTGCACGGTGAAACTCTAATGAGTTTATGTTTGCGCCAACTAATATGTATAAAAATGTAAATGTACTACTGAATAAATGAATATAATAAAAACGTCGCCAGAACCTGGATTATCGTTAGGTCACGTACGGACTGGTCGATGCAGCATTTCTGAGGTACGGAATAGTATAACTACTAATCCAACCATACACGATCAGATTGTGGAAAACTGGTAGATATGGTCACCAATTTCTACTTGATCGGGAATCGAACCCGTACTACCGTGCGGTCACTTGGTGCAAACATCGTACGATCTGCATATTTGACCCAAGATTCATAAGCGGACCGATTTCGCTCTAAAATGTAAAGTGGTGGTCCAATTGTTTATTGTTCCGCCACAACATCAAGGGTTATAAACGACCACTTATTGAGTTTGCAGTTCAAACTTCCGAATAACAACTGCAACCAGGAAAAAAACAAATCGCATCTCCATAGAAATTAATAATCTCATACAACCAGGTGCCTTATAAAATCAGATGGCACTTACAGATTCATATTAAATCTCAAAAAAAAAACCTAATAAGTATGTCAATACATACCACTAAACTGGTGGAGTTAAGGACAGTAAAGTTTTTTGCCTACAATAGATTTATAAAGCCCATTACTCCAGATATCTCCAGTTTCTGTTTTAAGATATTGTAACAGTTTACATGCCTTCCAAACCATATGTATTCACAAGTATCATGAAGACGGTTGTCTATCTCCTGAGGTCATTGGGGTTGCTTTCTGTTAAATATCTTGACAATATTCTGAGCATTGCCGATTCATATGCAAAATGCTTAGAAAATGTGTCTACTACCTACCCAAACTGCGCTAAAAAATCTATGATTTACTGACTGGAAAGAGTGCCCTAGAACCAAGATAGCGCTGCCAGTACCTAGGATTTTTGTTAGATCCAGTCCAGTTTGCCGCTTCCTTGATCAAATAAATATTGAGTTCATCTTTTAGCCCGTAAACAATTTTAAGTCTAAAAGGAGATGCAAAATAATAGAACTTGCCTAAAAATTACTAGGTATTCTTGTTGCCGCCTGTCCAACTATACAATATGAATGGCTTTACACCAAAATAATAGTGTCACAAAAACAAAATACTACATACCTAGATTAAAATTCAAAACACTATATTTGCAAAGGTCTCACATTTCAATAACACAATACAATTAAACAATTTGACCTCGTACTTGAAACATTCTCTGATGCTTCTCAAACTGGCTGGGGACTGGTACGTAATGATATCAAAAGCAGACACTGGACAGCTCATGATAAAAAGTTCCATAAAAAAGTTACCTTGAACTAATAGCAGCATTAGTAGGACTCCAAAAATTTGTAACTAAACTCAGATACTGTGAGGTTTTACTTAGAATAAATATCACAACGGCCATAGCTTATAAGAATAAGATGGGTGGTACTCGTTTCACTCATCAAAACAGCTTAGCTAGACAGCTGTGGCAATGGTGCACATCTTACATTATTCCCAAAGAAAACACTGGCAAATCTAGAATCTAGACACCCTAACATACAAAACGAATTGAAGTGATATGATATAGCCTACAAGTCAATAGTTGAACTAGGTCAGCCCCAGATTGATCTGTTTGCAAACAGGTCCAATACTAAGTACCAGAATGGAATGTCATATCACGGCTCCCTGATCCAGGTGCATGTTCTGTAGATGCATTTCTTGCCAAATGGGATCTCCACACCCATTACAAAGGAGTCTCATACTGATTGCCGCAATATTATCAGGAACGCTTTCCTCAGAAGAGGAAAACCGATCCCTTCAATTCATATAGTGCTAGCTTCCTTGTCTAGCTAAACAAGGAAGCAATATAATCTACTCTAATTCAGTGAGTTCTATTCAAGTTGATTATCTGGGAAGGGTTGGGATACAATGAGAACGAGATTACCTCACATAATTAAGGATCGGACGTCACTAGGTAAGCTAGTCCGATCTATGTAATTATCTACGCGATCAAAGGCTTTTTTGAAGTCGAAATAGACAACATCAACCTGCCTTTGTCAAGCCTTTGTCCAAGTGCTGTGATACGAGATCTACAAGCGTTAAAAGGTTTGTACAGACGGCAGCACATCAAGCTACTACAATCTGTCTTTCTTTAATTGTTTTCAATTTTTTTCCTACAGCTTATGGTTCAAGGTTGATTGGGAAAATTTTATAGTTTCGGGTAGCTTGATCTGATGGCGTCTGTACTAACAGAACGGTTCGATCGAAAGCCGTGCTGAGAGTCACAAAGAAGTGGTTGAATCTTGTAACTAATCAATTTGTGTAATATGGATTCAAACAATTTAGTACGTGATGACGGAATGGCTATAGGCCGATAGTTTTCTACGTGAGAAGTTTCCTTAGTTTTAAGTATGGGTTGAATTCGTGAAACCTTCCAACAATGTGGATACTGACCCGTGGAGAGTGCTTAATTAAAAATGTGAAGTATAGGTGTTATAATGAATGAATTCTTTACATCCCTTTAAGATGTATGCAGGAATGTTGTCTGGACCTACAGCAGAATTTGGTTTTAGTTTATTAATAGCTGATTCTACATCTGGCAATTCTATTTTATCAATATGCACCGAGTTTGTTTTGTAATTGTTAAGTATATTATGATCGAGGGGCGCGTGGCTGAATAATAACAACCACACGGTCAATCCATGGTTAAGCTACGCTTGCCGCGGTTGGTTCGTGGATGGTTGAACGCTGAACTATAATACAACAGAAAAAACAAAAATCAGTAGCTAACAATATTCTTCGAAATACGAGTAGTAATTCCAACTCGATAGAGGATATAAATAAGAACTTCTCTAATATAGACAAACACCTAGCTGATAATATTACTAACACCATACCTTCCTGTACTAACCTATTATCTCATAAGCCAGGCATAAACACGAACCTTAGCTCAATAGTCCTACTTCTCCCGGGTGAGCCTGAAATTGAAGCATCGATACTCAACCTAAACAATGACTGTGCCGTCGGTTGCGACGCCATTCCTGCTAAGTTCCTTAAACTAGCGAGACATATCATTGTTCCCCATTTATCGAAACTCTTAGGATTCTTTCCACGAGCTTTCAAAAAATCTTTGATAACGCCTGTCTACAAGAATGGGTTGAAGGACGATGTCAGAAACTACCGGCCTATTTCGGTTCTTTCGACAGTATCTTAAATACTAGAAAAAAGTGTGAACACGAGGCTAGTTAGCTTTTTAGAACGTAACAAGATATTGTCGGATGCCCAGTTTAGTTTTAGGTGAGGAAGAAGTACTGAGGATGCTGTCGGGCAACTTGTGGATCATGTTACATCTCAACTGAATGCACGAAAAAAGTGCATCGGTATTTTCCTTGACCTAGTCAAGGCTTTTGACACCGTTTCGATACCTATTCTTGAGGACAAACTGGAACGGATTGGTGTTCGGGGAACGGCCCTGAAACTCTTTCAAGATTTCTCTATGATCGTACACAGAGAGTGAAAATACGAGAATACGTTAGCTCAGATGCCCAGGTCACATACGGCGTACCACAGGGTAGTATTCTTGGTCCCAGTCTCTTCCTGATCTACATAAACGATCTATGTCAGCTAGCTATTGCAAATGGTAAGATTTTTACATATGCTGATGACACAGCACTCGTATTTCATGGAGAGACCTGGAATGAGGTTCGACAAAAAGCCGAGTCAGGCCTACTTACCGTCTACGAGATAACCTACTAACTTTAAACCTAGCAAAATCGACCCTTATCCAATTCAGTTTCTCTAAACTTAGACCTACCAAGGTATGCGTTAAGTTAGACGCATGTTATGCCCCCCAAAACTAAAAGTCCTGCTCATGTCTACCTATTCCTCAATCAAATACAATTAAATATTTAGGAATACTACTTGACGATAAGATTACTTGGCGCCAGCACATCGAGGTAACCACTGCGCGAATTAGAAAACTCATGGGTAATTAAAACACTCCGGCATGTCGCTGATTATGAGCTACTACGCAAGGTATATTACGAAATGGTTCAGTCAGTGATCGGGTATTGTATTGGTGTCTGGGGTGGGGCATGCAAAACTCACATGATTCGACATGAAAGGGCCCAAAGAGCTGTGCTTAAAGTAATGACGTTTAACCTTTTAGATTCCCCACCACAACTTTGTATGACAAGTGTCAAGTTCTCACTGTACGGCAAATGTATGTTTTACATATAGTTACCAAGTAGCATCTTGTCACACCATTAAATAAGCAAGTTTTAAGTAAGCGTACTATAAGGAACGTTTGCCTATCTGTTAAATTAGACACCGCAGCTGCTAGAAGGCAACGCTTGTATTTTTCAAGTCATATTTATAATAAAACAATCATTGCTCTCAATATTAATCCTCTTACAATAAGGGAAGCTAAAACTAAAACTTAGTCATGGCTACTGACACAAGAGTACAGTCAAAAAGAATCCATTTTAATATAGGTATACATACATTTAAGTTCAGTAAGATCACACATCACCCATGCACTGTACACACCCTCTCATTAACTTCCATTCACAACACCATGTTCTCATAAGTGTACTTCTCTTATTGTCATGTATTAGATAAGATAAGATAAGTCTTTATTTGCCTTAAACATGGTATAAAGTTGTTACAGTCAGATATTAATCTAAAGTCCGCATGTTTAGCTATACAGGATATTTGTATCAATTGCATGCAAAATAATAATTATAAGTAAATTTTAAAGTACAATGTCACAGATACAAGGTTAATACAATAATAATAGTTTTCGCAATGACAAAAGTTCAGAAATTATAGATTATTGTTAAGTAAATCTTTAATGTCATAAAACATGTGTTCTTTCAACCATTTCAATAATTTGTTTCTAAATGAGTTAATATTAAATAACAATTTTAATTCTTTGGGTATTTTGTTATAAATGCGTATACACATGACTAGGAAACTTTTTGCGTACTTGGCTGATTTAGGAGTATCCTGCAACACAAGTCTGCATGGATCTCTATTTCGAGAATTCAATTGATAGGCTCTTTTGAACAATCCCTTATTATTATAAACATAATTACAAATTTCAAAAATGTACAGTGACGGAAGTGGTAATATACCTAGCTTTTTAAAGAACGGTCTACATGACTCGTCAGGACGGATACCACAAATGGCTCTAATGCATTTCTTTTGCGCAATAAATGCTCTGTGTCTATCTGTACTGTTACCCCAAAGGATAAGCCCGTATCGTAAGATAGATTCTATGTAGGCGTGATATGCTGTAATTGCTGTTTTTTTATTGGTTATGTTCTTTATTTGTCTGAGAGCATACACAAACTTATTAATCCTACTGCACAAACTATCCAAATGTACTTTCCAATTCAGATCTTGGTCTAAGAGTACTCCTAAGAATTTAGTTTGTGGAACTTCTTTTAACCTGTCAATATGAAGTTTGAAATTGTATTTGGTGTGTTTTGATTTATTAAACTGTATAAAATTATTTATTTATTCATTTATTTATTTTAATTATGTATGAATTTAACTTACTATTTTGCTATTGTAATTATTACTTTTGTTTTTCGTAAATAAATTCAAACGATGTAGGTATATTGCATAAAATCCAGAACCTTTTGTTTGGGAGAAGACACTGGCTCCTGTAACACAGGTTTTTATGGTCCCGTACCCAAAGGGTAAAACGGGAACCCTAATTACTAAGGCTCCGCCGCCCGCGCCGTCTGTCTCTCTGTCCATCTGTCACCAGGCTGTATCTCATGAACCGTGATAGTTAGACAGTTGAAATTTTCACAGATGACGTATTTCTGTTGCCGCTATAACAACAAATACTAAAAACAGAATAAAATTAATATTTAAGGGGGCTCCCATACAAAAAACGTGATTTTTTGCCGTTTTTATAGAGAAAATTCGAGTTTGTTATCAATTGTGGAGGTGTTGAAGGTGGTGTTTACGAATATACCATCCAATTTTTGATTCATGATGGCGGATGTAAACGTTGGTGACAAATGAGAAAAAACCGGCCAAGTGCGTCGGACTTCGCACATTTAGGGTTCCGTACCAAATGTAGAATATAAGCCTACAATTAATGTAATAAAAAATGTGTAATACAAAATGGTAGACTTATTCATAAACAGTAGGTGCGCATTAGACCGCAAAATAAAGTTGGTTGTAATAGGAAAATAGATCATGCAATTTCAAAGAAAAAATCTGAGCTATCAATATATTGGCATTTGTTAGTAAAATATACTTAATAATAGATATTATCACCAAATTACAACTTAGGTTACAAAGGTCAATGGGAAGCTAAAAATTTCTTGAAAACAAAATTTTGTAAAAAAAAAAGTTGAACTTGGTAGCTTCTCATTCCTTTGTTTTCCAATATTTTTTTAAACAAAAAATACAGCATTTTTATCTACTCAAAGAGCTCTAGACAACGATACTACACTCGATGGGGTAGGTAAAAAAAAAATATCGCACCCCCTTTACCTGCATGGGAGCCCCCTTAAAAACATATAAAAATATTTGTTAATAATTTGTATGGCTTTGGGTCAACAAGATGCTTATACTGTGAAGTTTTTTTCAAACGATGTAGGTATATTGCATAAAATCCAGAACCTATTGTTTGGGAGAAGACACTGGCTCCTGTAACACAGGTTTTTAGGGTTCCGTACCAAAAGTGTAAAACGGGAACCCTAATTACTAAGGCTCTGCCATCTGTCTGTCTACCTGTCAGTCTGTCCATCTGTCACCAGGCTGTATCTCATGAACCGTGATAGTTACACAGCTGAAATTTTCACAGATGACGTATTTCTGTTGCCGCTATAACAACAAATACTAAAAAACAGAATAAAATAAATATTTATCGAGTAAAAAATCACGTTTGTTGTATGGGAGCCCCTCCCATACAACAAACGTGATTTTTTACTCGTTTTTGATCGGTATTGATAACGGCAACAGGTAGACGCTTGAAATAAATAAATAAATATTCACAGAATATTTAGTTATTTATATTCAATTTAAAAATAAATAATTAAAATAAAACGAAATAAAATAAAAATAAGTTTTTTGCACGTGTGTACGGGTACGTATACGTGTGTAAATTGTATATTCATATATGGATATGGTATAGTATAGGTATATTTAACATTTTAGTATAAGACTTCGCATATTCATATTTTTCTCTTCTTGTTCACACACACTATTGTCTACATTTCTTTTTCATTTCTCCTTTCGCAGGTCTGCTGGAAGAAATTTCTTAAGAAATAAGCAGTACGTTTTAAGCAGTATTTTACTGTGTGTACATAAATAATAAAATAAATATAACAAATATTTAAGTTACCCATACAACGAACATGATTTTTTGCCGTTCTTAGATAATGGTACGGAACCCTTTGTGCGCGAGTCCGACTCGCACTTGGGCGGTTTTTTTTTACCTAGCGCAGGAGTCAGGGCTTCACATTGTTTGTACACATTTTGTATGCCTATAAATATTTTTTTTATATTATAAGATTAAGGACTACGTTGAAGACAAGGAAGTTTGGCAATAATTCCTTCTGCACATGTGGCTTTCCTGGTACGTCATTAACGGCATAAATTTGTAAATGTCTATTAACTGCTCCCAAATTACGATGTTTATTTTTATTTTATATTTATTAACCGACTTCACAAAAAGGAGGAGGTTCTCAAGTCGTCTGTATTTATTTTAATGTTTGTTACCTCAGAACTCCGTCGTTTAATAACCGATTAAAAAAAAACCTTTTTTATTTGAAAGGATATACTTTCAGATTGGTCCCATTTTTATCAAAATCCAGTTCTGATCTTGGGATCCATGAGTAACTGAAGGAACTCCTCAAATATTATTGGCATACATATAACGATTTTTATATTTTCATCATTAAGTCAATCATTTGCATTCAGAAAGTATAATTTGGTGAAGTGGAACCGATGAAAAAGGCCACAGATGGCAACCAGAACTTCTCAATGATAAGTATTTCACGGGTGGCGATAAGATATCTGGATTAAGATAGTTAAGCGAAGCAAATTTAAATAAATAGTTCTGATCAAAATGGTACCATCAAACTGATCTGATGATGAAGCCGGAAGGTAGGCTCTGGAACTCCGTAATAAAACAATGTATCCTACCCGTGTTTGGTCTTATTGAAATTGTCATGAGATCCACTCTGGCTATAAATGATTTTTAACCGACTTCAAAAACGGATGAGGTTCTCAATATAATATCTAGCCTTATATAAAAGGAAACCGTGACTGATTTGTCTGTCAACACATAGCTCAAACCACTGAACAGATTGGGCCGAAATTTGGCACACAGACAGTTCTTATGACGTAGGCATCCGCTGAGAAGGGGTTTTTGGAAATTTGACTTTTAAGGGGAAGGGGGGATTTTGGTTGCACGACAAATCTTATTCCTGGAGGTAATAAACTTGGCACGAGTACTTACCTACCTAAGTAGGTAAATTATAAAGTTTGTAATTTTTTGTTTATCTTAAGTTCAATGGATGGATGTCAAAGCTTGTATAGAACTTCCTGTCACTGTTATTTTTCATAGCAAGAAGTGGTATACGAATTGATGTGGGGTAGGTAACACAGCTAAAAAGTGAAAAATAAAAACTTTTTAACAAAAAAAAAACCGACTTCCAAAAAAGAACACTAAAAAGTGAAAAATAACTTTGATTTCGGAAGCACATAACATAACATCACGCCTTGTTTCCCCGAAGGGTTGGGCAGAGGTGTACCTGCTGTAGTACATCGACATTTAATATTATATTTAATTTAATTTCGGAAGTCGGTGGCTTAAAATGAAAATACAGAACAAAAGACACCGACTTCCGAAGTTAAATTAAATATCTCGTTAGAGTAAGGTATAAATTAGAGTGAGTTCTGTACAGTCTCATCGCCGTATTCTGCTCTGTAACCTACTTTAGGCCCAACGATGCGCGTCATAATAATTATGTAAGTAGCGACCCTATCGGCAATACACGTGTATCTATTGGTACATTATTAATGTCGTAGTTCCCACTAGTGTACCAATAATTGATGAGCCCAAGAAATATGTTAATAAAATTCTTTAACCAAATACAAACCCAAGTAAGGCTTTTTTTTAAGGGCAAGTTTCGTTGAACTACTGGTTGGTAGCTGGACTGGCGGCGCGGGCGTTGCGAACCAAAACTATCAACTTATACTACAAATACAGCTACTGCTGAAATTGTGTGTTGCCCCGTTGTTTATTGTTATAATTTATAGTTTGAAATGCCAGCAACTTATGTGCTTGAACAACATCGAAACCGACGGGCGCCAACGTAAGATCAGGGGTGTCGTAACAGGCGACTAACAGATGTTATCAGAGGGCGACTGATAAGATCATTGTACAATAACGACCCATAACGTGTTGCGGAAATCCGACGGTTCTTCCTCGGACACACTCCAGACTGAATTTAAATTACTGAGATATTAATAGAAATAGTCGCAGACAAAGTAATTGCAGATAGCCAATATTTTGCATTCTCTTAGCTCTGATTGCAATCACAATTTTTTTTTTTTTGCTTAGTTTTGGGCTTAGTGACCATTTTCACGACACTTGAGACAATTGTGGCCCCAATTTTAGAGTTCGCCGGAATTTTGTTTTTCAACAATTTCGGCGGTAATATCCATTTTCGGCTATTTTCTCGAAAACAGTTAGGATCTGGAAATTCAGTACTAACAATCATTTTTTCAAGCCATACATTCAATAGTTACAACAAATAAAAGCACAATAATTGAGAAAAAACTTTTTTCGCATTATAATAACAGATCAACTAATTATAATCATGCTTTTGAGAAAAGTATAAAGTTAATTTAAGTTTAAACGCTTAATTCAAATGATTAAAAGATGACTCTTTATTTATTTTACTGTTACGCAACATTCGATAAATTAAAAAACAGTTTATTCGTTTTCAGTTTCAGCCCAAATAATATTAAGGCTGAATGTCGTCTTCGGCCGAAACAAAAAGTTCATTTACGGACGAAGTCTAGCCTCAAGTGCAGTATCATTTACGGGCGAACTCTAGCCTCAAGTGCAGTATCATTTACGGACGAAGTCTAGCCTCAAGTGCAGTATCATTTACGGACGAAGTCTAGCCTCAAGTGCAGTATCATTTACGGACGAAGTCTAGCCTCAAGTGCAGTATAATTTACGGGCGAACTCTAGCCTCAAGTGCAGTATCATTTACGGACGAAGTCTAGCCTCAAGTGCAGTATCATTTACGAGCGAACTCTAGCCTCAAGTGCAGTATCATTTACGAGCGAACTCTAGCCTCAAGTGCAGTATCATCTCCACCGTTAATGACGTCAATTTTATTTTGATAATTCTATCATTCGAATTTAATAATTACCTATGAATACGTCACGGCATTCATTCCAAGTCCCACGCGGATTACTCGTACAGTTATTTACTGCGTATTTTTTCACTAGCCGGAATAGCTCCAATTGTTTCTCCATTGTGCTCAATAAAGACTCCTTTATCTCAATAGGATTACTTACTTATTTACTATTGAAGCACTTTCTAACAGTTGATAAAGATACGTGCGACTGTTACAATTCATGATTGAATGATGGGAGCGTGTTCTATAAATATTGGCGCCGTTAATCATGCCCCGTATGACTATGTCAAACAGCTACGTAACGCTACGCGACGCTACGTAATGTTACGCGATGCTACGACATGCTACTAACGCTACAGAATGATACGCGACGGTGACAGATGTACAATATAATATAATAGCGGAGGTAAATAATAATAAGTTAATTTTACTTTCCAGGAATTTTAGTATAGATACCTACCCAACTCTTCTAGTGATATACAAAAGTGTTTAAGTAGTCCTCTGTTATATAGGTACTGCAACTAGTTCAAATAGTGCTTCAATATGAAACTTCTACTAAAATCTCGTCAATTTGAGAGCATGGTTGTCGCAGTGGCATGTTAGTGGCCCTTCGTGTCGACCCCGCGACTCGAAGGGTCTCGTTCGGAACAAATATTTTTATGACGTAGGAACCAACAGATAATCTTTTTGGCACTGGCTATTTTTTGTGTGATATTTGGAAACGCAACAACGACTTTTGGAAAAAAATCCTAATCTTTGAAAAAGTTTCTCACGATTTCGTAATCAGTAAGGAGCCACTGCTCTCATTATCTCCTGTTTTCAGAAACGATAAGTACTTGAGTTCAAGGAAGCCGATAACAGCGAACAATGTGTACAAGGATGTAGTAACGAGTAGTTATGACTGACGTATTGTGTATCATGACTCGTGTATTGTGCGACTCGCTTCTGTGTTGCGGCTGACGGCGGCCCTGCACTGATAGCACTGACTGCCGCATGCCGCGGTCGTGGGAACATGCCACCGTCGTCATACTAATGCTAGGAAAATATCCGACCGGTTTAGCGTGATGTGCTGGACAACTACTGGACAATGAGAAGATGTCATCGTGTTGAATTGATCTTATTCTAATCGTTTTCTTAGACTGTTTTGTAGGCGGCAACTCCTTAATACTTAAGTAATGAGTCTACTCGTATTGCTCTTGATACAGCATTTAATTCGGACGTAGTTGTAATACGATAAATACTCTATGTCTCATATACCCAGCGCTCATCATCATCATCATCGTAAAACGTCACGCCCGTGTTCCCCGAAGTTAGGCAGAGGTAAACCTACAGAATTCACCCACATTGCACCTGTTATGTTTTGTTTGTTTTGGTACGAGTACCTAGTTTTAAATCAAATAATCGTTCTGCTTCTTCCCTTCATATCATCAATAAGTTTTATGTCGTTTGATATATCGTGTAGTCAGTGGCCACGTTAATGGTAGCATACTGGTGCCGCAATGACCGTAACTAAGTAGAACTGCCTAAGTTCATGACGTCATCGGCTAAGTTCCAGAGACCGTCGTAACTACTGCCTGGGCTCATGACGTCATCGGCTAAGTTCCAGAGACCGTCGTAACTACTGCCTGGGCTCATGACGTCATCGGCTAAGTTCCGAAGACCGTCGAAGATGCAGGTGTACGTAATCTATTTCCTAGTTCCTGACGCTGTAGGCAGGTACTTACTTAATACATAACCTTCATTAGCCTGACATCACCACAGGAGTGTGATTTGTTTAACGCGAGATGGATAGACGTATGTCGTGCATGTTCGAGATTCTTTCAGATGATGGACGAAAGATGAGTTTTTTTTTTTCTGCCGATATTATTTGATTGTTATTTGTTAGTTTTACCTGTTAGTAAGTTATTGTTGAGTATTATTTCTTAATTTTATTCCTCCTTATTGTAAATATATTTGCTTTTATTGAAATTTAACTGTGCAATAACTTGGATAATCTGGGTCGTGCAAATTAGCCAGTACTCAGAAACGGGTAGTCGGAAACGGAAAATCTGACAACTAGTCTGACCAAAGGGTTTCATTTTACACAGCAACTGGGCTGTGAAGGTCAGATAGGCAGTTGCTCCATGTAAAATACTGGTATGCAGCTGCATCCTCTTAGACTGTATGCGCCCCCATATAGTTGGGAGGAGGCTGGCAGCTGGTGATTGGCCAGTATTTTGGTGACTAGAGTAGGTACTTCTAAAGCATGCCAAGTACTTACCTACTCACTTGGCATGTTTTTACAGTTTCTATAATGTTCTCATAGTCTAGTTAACCAGCCGCAGCCACAGCCCCGCAGGTAAGTAGTCTCTGCAACTGTGTCGCATCTTCTTCTATTTCTATCGCGGCGATAAATATATCACAATATAATAATTCATACACACTATGAATTCCATTTTCTTATAGACAGATTCATAATGTTGGAGAAAAAATTTAACGTTTTCTTTTAAAATATTCCTATACTTTGTAGGACACTTAGATGTTGTTGGCGACCATTCACGATTTGATTGTAATCTTGAGGTTGATGACGGTGGGCCAACGTTGCAGGCACTCGGGTCTAGTAAACGAAATAATAAACAACTGTTAAGTAGGCAGCAGTTTGTTACTAAAACTGTTATAAGTGAGTTGGTGGAGTAGATAGTGCAGCTTCCTGGTTAGTTACTGCGTTGTAGAGTACTGGTAGGAAGGTACACCAGAAGACTCGCTCCTCAATTAACATCCACTGATCGACTGGCGCTGGTGCCGGCGATTAATTAGCGCCGGCCGGTCCACAGGCAGGCAGGCGGGGGGCAGTGCGGGCAGTGAACACTTGCACGATTGATTGCGACGCCGCGAGTATAAACAAAAACGCAGCACTAATTCCATTAGGGCCCGAAAACTAACCCCTCTATAAATCTCCGCGCAGCGCCCATTACTCGCGATAGCGGCCGCCCACCGCGCCCCCGCCGCCCAACTCCCGCGCCCCTACGCCCCCACGCCCCGCGTCACATGACGCGTCGCGTGCGACTACATTATGAGCGCTGCAATTTATGGAAAAGCGCATTTCCTCGCGTGTGGGGCGAGCCCCGCCCCTTGTCGGCGGGGGCGGAGGCCTGCGCCGCCTCCCGCGCCAGTGAGCGCGCGCTCGCCGACAGGACTACACGCATCGACGTGCTCGTGCTATCGCTCGCATCAGTGTCCCCAGTGTTTCATCAGCTCGTGCCAGTGACAGTGATACATTGCAGCTGACGGTCTGACAGCCCAGCGGCCGCATCATCGCAGCAGTTCGGAGCCACCGGCCTGCTCTCCAACACAAGTGAGTGCTGCCTACTTTAAGTTTAAGGCTCGTGTATCAAGTTCGCTGAGGACGTTTTTTCGTATTATCATTTTCAGCTAAAGTTTTCGTAAGGTTATCTGAAAGGTGTATAAAGGTAAAGGTCTTTAAGGTGGTATCTGAAATCTTTTTCAGATAACTTTTTTACATCAGCATCCCGAATTCGCGACGGATATGTTCTGCACCTTGTTGTTACTGATCTCTGGTCTCATCCGCATTATGAGAACAACTAGGCTATGATGGTGGTTATTTTGTGTTGACGTTCATTGCATCGAACGACATTGTCTATCTATCCAGTACTTGAAGGTCTTTATTCGCCCTATTATACTTACGTCAATCTCTGGAAGTTAAAAAGTCCTGAGTTAAAGCTTAAAAAAACACACACAAAACTTAACAAAACCCTGTAGGTTTACATCGTAACTGCCAACTGTAGCATTAACAGCCGGTGGATACTGATCTGCTGTATAAAAAACGATTTATTGATATTGTTTATCTATTAACACATCCTTGTCCATTTTAGGAACTTAGATAAACAAATGAAGGAACGTTCACTTGGGCAGTTCATTACGCAATATAAGGTAGACTACTACTTTAGCTCAGTTCACTTATAACGTTCCGCATTTTCAGCTTATCTGCATTTTCATGAAGTACTCCGGTGGTAAAATGAGCCCAACTATTTAAAACACGTTACCTTCACAACGCACAGTTCTATGCAATCAAGTCACGTTTACTTTAAGGTAAACAATAACTGGCACACCAACTGGTCTCTATTACTACTTGACGTAAACATTGAAGTATGTAATTACGAGTGTCACAACATCAATGTGTGACACATTCTAGCTACTTGTTCTGTGTACAGGAGGTACTCTCTGTCGTTACAACACAATAGGAGTGCGTTCACAACGAGCGGCAGTAAATGGCAATAAATCTAGTAATTAATTGTAGCATCGCCATCGTCATGTAAAAACTGTTCCACTCGGTTACTCGCTAATAGCTCGGCTTCTTATTTACACCCACATACACACCCACCCCCCCCCCCCCCCTACACGTACACAAAAACGTGTGAAACGTGTAATGTCGATATTCCAGTGTAATTGTTATTGATTGTTATTATTTTGTTTTGAGGAACCTCAATCTTGGCTTTGCCAAAACCATATGTGATAACAAAATAACCGACTTCCAAAGAAACACTACAAAGTGATAAATATCTTTAATTTCGGAAGTCAGTGTCTTTGGCTCTGAATTTTAGTTTTTTGCCCCGACTTCCAAAATTAAAGTTATTTTTAACTTTGTAGTGTTTCTTTGGAAGTCGGTTGTATTTTTTTGTATTTCTTTTTTACTTTTTGTCGGTTAATTGGTAGCCTAATGTCAACTGATCATCACCTTTTACGA
Source organism: Tiliacea citrago (assembly GCA_963921375.1). Lineage (NCBI taxonomy): Eukaryota > Metazoa > Arthropoda > Insecta > Lepidoptera > Noctuidae > Tiliacea > Tiliacea citrago. The sequence goes on from OY992784.1 coordinate 548,004, forward strand.
AATATTGCTTTTAGCGATGCAGAGATGTTTATTTTTGAAGAGTAGGTACTGGAGAACTGCCACTCACCACATGCATTGTGACGAGCATAAATTGCTTAGCAACCATATTAAAGTACCTAATCGAATCGCAACCCGTGAAATACTTAATATTAAGTACTTCCGGTGGCCATCTGTGGTCTTTATCATCAGTTCCACTTCACCAAATGGTGCTTTCCGAGAGCAACGAGTTACTATAAAAATACCCAAATCGCTATAGCCTATAAAATTTGAGGATTTCCCTCGTATTCCATGGAATCCCCTCATCACATTCAAACATAGAGACGAACATATAACGTCCTCTATTTTGGAAATCGGTTAAAACAAACATACAGACGAACATAATATAACCTCCTCCTTGTTGCAAGTCTGCTAAAACAAACATACAGACGAACATAATATAACCTCCTTCTTGTTGCAAGTCTGCTAAAACAAACATACAGGAGAACATAATATAACCTCCTCCTTGTTGCAAGTCTGCTAAAACAAACATACAGGCGAACATAATATAACCTCCTTCTTGTTGCAAGTCTGCTAAAACAAACATACAGGAGAACATAATATAACCTCCTCCTTGTTGCAAGTCTGCTAAAACAAGCATACAGACGAACATAATATAACCTCCTCCTTGTTGCAAGTCTGCTAAAACATACATACAGATGAACATAATATAACCTCCTCCTTGTTGCAAATCTGCTAAAACAAACATACAGACGAACATAATATAACCTCCTTCTTGTTGCAAGTCTGCTAAAACAAACATACAGGAGAACATAATATAACCTCCTCCTTGTTGCAAGTCTGCTAAAACAAACATACAGACGAACATAATATAACCTCTTCCTTGTTGCAAGTCTGCTAAAACATACAAACAGGAGAACATAATATAACCTCCTTCTTGTCGCAAGTCTGCTAAAACAGGAGGTCGGAAATGATGCCACAGAAACGTAATGGTACGTGGTGGTCGTAATGGTTTAATTGAAATAAATGCTTTGAGTTTGAGTTTGTACTACCGGTATTAATTTATCCTATGTCTAATCCAGGGGGTCTACTCCGAAGCGCTAAACCAAAATATTGGCCGAATGTTCGGCCGTTTTATAATTTCCAAAGTTTCCTTTTTTGACTTTGAGTTACCCGACTTCAAGTTACAGTTTTGGCTTATCTCTTCGACTGTCTTTTTTTCCGCCGTAGGTAGCGTTAGTTAGCCGTTGTAAAGAAACGACCGGACATTCGGCCGATACTTCGGATTTATGTTCGGAGTAGACCCCCAGGTTATTAACTATCGGTGTGCCAAACATTCAATTCCTTTCAGCCGTTCTTAGGGTTCCGTAGTCAACAAGGATCCCTTATAGTTTCGCCATGTCCGTCTATCTGTCTGTCTGTCTGTTAGTCCGTCCGTCCGTACGTCTGTCCCCAGCTTAGCTCAGAGACTATTAGTACTAGAAAGCTGTAATTTAACATGAGTATAGGTATTAATCACGCCGACAAAGTCGTAAAAGAAAACCTTGAAAAAAAATTTTTTGAAGAGTACCTTCCTTGCACATAGAGTGGGGATGATATTTTTTTTCTCGTCTATCCCATAGTATTATCGTTGGATAGGCCGTTTAAAAGTATTGTGAGTCTGGGAAGACCATTTTTCAATTCAGGGATCCGTTTGCGTAATATGAAGCTTTCAAGTGCTATTTTTTGTTACGATCAAGTATCCACCCCCCCCCCCCCCCCCCCCGCCAGATAAATGGTTGGTTTCGGATATGTAAAAAAATTCATGGCAGTATATATAACGAAATTAAAAGGAAAACTATCACAGCTAAGTAGGCTTTACAAGTCAACGAGTAATAGTCGGCTAACTTAAATTTGCAGTTGGAGAATTGACCCTAACGTATATCGATGTATGAGAGAGCATGTTTTTCAACTACAATGTTAAGTTTGGTTTTTGGGATAAATACGGAACCCTTCATTGTGCGTGGTCCGACACGCACTTTTTCTTTTTAATCTATCGTAGCATTCAATCAAAATTATTTTGTTACGCGTAATTTTGAATCTGTGATATCTTTTAAAGTATTAATTTAAATGATATTATGATGTCAAGGCATATTTTAATTCCCAATTTAAATATCATATTTTATTGGATAAGGATTAATAATATACTGGTCAAAATAGCTTCGGAAATAAAAATGAATTTATTTTATTAAGATCTTAAAGATAAAAATGATTGCTGTGTGTCGTCCTTAGAAGATAGACATATGCTATCACAGGTTTTTTGTTGATCTTTTTAAGATATACAATCCTGTAGAACTTTAATTGTATGTATCTCTTACGGTTTACGCAGCTCACGCCAGTAAAACTCTCAGTCGGTATTATTTTTTCCTATATCTTCAACAATAATCGTCATATTACAGCCAACAAAACCTTAAAGAATACACTTAAACCTCTCTCATGAATCACTCCGCCCATTGGTGAAAACCGTTTGTAAATCCGTTTGGTAGGTAGTTTTTAAGTTTATCGCGTTCAGACAGACAGACGGACAGACGCGGCGTGGGACTTTGTGCTTTTTTTGAATATGTAGGGATAATTTCATAAAATATCATTGATGATGAAATCCACAAGGCCTCCTCTCATAATTATGACCCTGATTAATGATTTCCTGCCGAGATTCAAATGATGATCTTCAAACCATTATGAACGTGTAACGATAATAATTTCAAGCTTCTAAAACAACAAATATAGCACCACACATGGTGCTGCTGCATGGCGCGGTGCGTCGGCACCACACTAAGTAATTTGCTAATACAAATTACAATTAGGTAGGTATATACAAATATAAAATTACAATTAGGTAGGTATTTTATAAAATCTTAACGGCCAAAAGAACCAAAAGTTGTTAAAATAAATTAAAATCTGTTTCTGTTTCTGGCTGTGAAATTAGTTTGTAGTTTTCCCGCGTGAATTTGCTGTCGTAGAAGATGTTTACAATATTATGTTTAAATATGACTGTAACGTAGGAACACTGTAAAGTAGCAGTAGTTTACTCGGTTATAAGCGACATTGTCGGTAGTTACGCCTGGCGGAGTACCGTCGAGCGGCGCCGGCGGCGGCGCGGCGGCGGCGCAAGCGCAGGCTATTGTGCGGCGCCGACGCTCCGCATTCCACGCAGTCTCCGCGTTATCTCTTCGATAGTGTTTGCAGAGCAATACAGCCGCATGAGAAGGCTTCAGTAGCCGAGAATACGTCGCGTACACATTGCATTATAACTGCAGTTGTGTCTATACAAAGTAACGTTAGAGATATTTCAATAACTATATACGATGCGATCGATTGTATCGATGCGTTGGTAAAGTCAGTATTGACTTCCAATTTCCACGCGATCTTTGTTAGGCATGTTTTAGAATAAAATATGGTGATGAATGTAAAAGTTGGGTTCAGAGTTGGACAGAAACCCTCGCCTGCGTCCGCTACCTGCAACCCTTCAGCGAGCACGTCATGCCGTCACCAGGACAGAGTGGCAGCCCTCGCCGGCGTCCGCTACCTGCAACCCTTCAGCGAGCACGTCATGCCGTCACCAGGACAGAGTGGCAGCCCTCGCCTGCGTCCGCTACCTGCAACCCTTCAGCGAGCACGTCATGCCGTCACCAGGACAGAGTGGCAGCCCTCGCCTGCGTCCGCTACCTGCAACCCTTCAGCGAGCACGTCATGCCGTCACCGGGACAGAGTGGCAGCCCTCGCCTGCGTCCGCTACCTGCAACCCTTCAGCGAGCACGTCATGCCGTCACCAGGACAGAGTGGCAGCCCTCGCCTGCGTCCGCTACCTGCAACCCTTCAGCGAGCACGTCATGCCGTCACCAGGACAGAGTGGCAGCCCTCGCCTGCGTCCGCTACCTGCAACCCTTCAGCGAGCACGTCATGCCGTCACCAGGACAGAGTGGCAGCCCTCGCCTGCGTCCGCTACCTGCAACCCTTCAGCGAGCACGTCATGCCGTCACCAGGACAGAGTGGCAGCCCTCGCCTGCGTCCGCTACCTGCAACCCTTCAGCGAGCACGTCATGCCGTCACCGGGACAGAGTGGCAGCCCTCGCCTGCGTCCGCTATCTTCAACCCTTCAGCGAGCACGTCATGCTGTCACCAGGACCGAGTGTCAGCCCTCGCCTGCGTCCGCTACCTGCAACCCTTCTGACCCACTTACAGACGGCAATAAACGCGTCCAGTGGCGGTGACGTATTGCCGGCGCCGCGCCCGCAGGTAACCGTGCAGAAAAAACGCAAAACATTGGGACTCTCGGACATTGGACAAATTTACGATATCCGCATAGTTCTGGCGACCTCGCACGGTGCCGAACGGCACTGCACGACACCGGACGATCGCTGCAGATCACTAACAGTTAACGTTAATAACTCTCCAGTGCTAATGGTGCTCTCAATATTTAATTCATTTTGTCAATTTGGGGACACATGCAGTTAAAAATATAACATGCTTTGCACTATGTGACACTTAGCCACGTCGGAAAAATAACGTTTACTACTTCAGTACTTCACCGATATATCCGGTAAGTCTATTGTATAATTATACTCGCACCTTGCGAGAATCCTGCCAATGAATGACTATAGGTAACTGCTGGTAGCACGGATCCAATCATAGCAACCCCATCATACAGTGCAAACCATGAAAAGTCCACATCATTGCTGACAGCGACTATACAGTTATGTACTGTCTTAGATGTTTAACTGTGGATTAAAGAAACCCCTACCAACATCGTCGTGCATTGTATTAATATCGGTTATGGTATGTATATAACACAAAGCAAAATGCTCTTATCTGACGCCAGCCAATATAAATTCCTTCCCATATCCTCCAGACTTAAGGTACTACGTACGACTAAATAAGAATATAACTTCACCTTGCCCTTATATGAAATAGTAAAGCTGTTAGCGGCGTCCGCGCCGGTGATGGAGGAGGGCGGTGTCCATTACGAGCATCGTCGTAACACCGGGGACATGATAAGTGTTTGTTTGTTTGTTGGAATGCGTAGGTAGGCGCGCGGGGCGGGGCGCGGAGGGCGCCACTGTCATTGATACATCAGCGCGCACCATTAGTCAGGTTTTTTGCTGTCCCTCGTCATCGGATTAAGCTCTCGTCACCAAACAAAAAACTGTGGAACGACCGGGAACATTTCGCACTTAGTCGCCCACCCCTCTACCGCGACCCAGACGTCTTGATAAATTACTCGATGTTGACAAATGACCGACCGCTGACAAAAAAAAATAAGTATCAGCTAATTTGTCGCCACCATTTGTGGACATTGCGTTTGTTAACGTACAGCTGTTCTATCTAGCGGATATTTACTCGAGCCAATAAACTCGTCATAAAACGATAATTCCAATGCTCGTACCGCCGCGCCGTGAGTAGGTATATAAATGTGAGGAGCTTGTTTTGCGGGAGATGAGTACCTGTAGATGAGTATCGGGCCGGACCTGTTCGCGAGATTATTTCTTTACTCTACGCTTAAGATTCATATAAGCGTTACACAAGGAAACATTTTAACTGCACAATACGGCTCTACCTTCATTAAAAAAAGAATGATTCAAAACGAATTCAACCTGAGATTAAATTGAGAAATACATGCCTACGTACTTAGTATACACACACACACGGGGTGTGTGTGTGCATACACACAGGGTACATACATCTAAAACATTCCATTAATATCGAATTGATTAGAATGCTGTCGGTCCACCGCAGACAATCGCCAGACACTAGACCTAGCCCGCCATACATACCTACCGTCACCGGCATTCATTGTTTAATCCAATTAACGTTGCGTTATCGGTCCCCGTGTGGAGCCCATACTGGACGCAAGTATCGCGTCGGCTCGGTCGCACTCTACGTAAAAAAGCGTGGCGCCTCGACATTAGGAGTCGGGTTATTTATAGGGGGATTAATAGGGTTGTGTTGCGTCTCTATCGCGCTCGTGATTCAGGGGTAAGAGGGTCTCTGTCACACAAACAATTAGTCGAGCCCTGCCTGTCAGATAGCTCAATAAGTGCATGACGACGCCGGCCCCGTGAGGCTCGGGGGGCGTGGGGTCCGCGTCACGTTTGCGCAACGTCGTTCCTTGGCTCGTGCTATGTCATCTATATGTTTCTAACAAACCATTTTTTTCCTTCGTTGGCTGTGAACAGTTTGCGTCTTTCGAGGATACACAATTATGTTGGATAATAATCGCTCGCACTGACTAACAAAGAACTAATCGCACAGGTATTTCAAATATAATATGTGTATGTTTTCAGATGAATAGTTGGTGAAGTAAGCTTTCACTTTGACCGTTTACTATTCTAATACGATTTTATGAAGCTATTGGTTAATTAAGCAATTTAGATCGTCCAGGTGCAACTAAAATATCGAGTTACATATTATTTACATGAAAGCTTTCAGAAGTTATAATCCGTAATGGGAGGATGTCGTAACTGATATAATTACTAAACGAGTTAATCGGCGGAACATTAGCAATAACGCCGTTGCTATTAATAACATAAACATTATTAATAAGGCCTATTACTCGGTGCCACATACAAGGCTCATTAGGGTACTGGAGTTGTGTATGGGGCAGTGAAGGACGGAAGGGCGGTATAGATCGAGTCAGCTTTGGTTTTGCTTAGCCTTGAATCTCTAAGCAAACTGCTGGAGGATTCAGGTCTAGCTATCGGTTGAGAAGAGGTGGTCAGGTCATATCTCACCCCCTTTACATGGATGACTTGAAACTGTTTGCCCCCAACAATTTGCGACTGATAGAGATACTGAAAAGCATTCAAAAGTCTTAACATAAAGAACACTGAAAACTTATGGTGAATTTCCGTTAAGGTTTTTGCAGATATAATTGACACAATAGCCCCTGTCCTAACAGGCATATTTAATAAATGTTTAGACAGCGGTACGTTTCTTGATTTAATGAAACATAGTAAAGTAAAATTAATTTTCAAATCGGGTAGTAAGAGTGATCCCTCTAATTACAGGCCTATATCTGTGCTACCAGCATTGAGTAAAATATACGAAAAAATAATGCTAGACCAGATGTTGTCACATTTTAATTCAAATGGGATTTTACATAGTCGCCAGTTTGGTTTCACGAAAGGTAGGTCGACGACTGACGCAGGAGTGAAACTCATCAGTCACATTTTGGAATCCTTGGAGAAAACCCAGGATGCCATTGGCATTTTCTGTGACCTCTAAAAAGCGTTTGACTGCTTTGACCACAATACACTAAATCTGTAAATTACACCACTACGGAATTGGTGGACAAGCTGCTGATCTTGTTTTTTCCTATCTATCAAACAGGCAGCAAAAAGTAAACGTTAACGGGGCGACGACCTTGGGGTCTCTAGTAAAGATGGGCGTCCCTCAAGGTGACATCTGCCTTACATGATGGCTAACTTATCGAATATAATTCTATTCGCTGATGACACTTCCCTTATTTTAAAATAGATAGAAAAATACGGATGTCTTACATGTCAACGATAGTCTGGCTGTTCTTTCAAAATGGTTCGCAGCTAATAAACTTTTACTTAATGCGAACAAAACAAAATGTCTTAAGTTCTCATTACCAAATGTACCCCAAGTGAGTCTGATGCTATTACGGAAACTATATTTCTAGGAATTACTTTTGATTCAAAATTACAATGGAGTGCCCACATTAGAGATCTTTCAAGTAGATTAAGTTCAGCCGCATATGCAGTAAGAAAAATAAGGCAGATAACTGATATAGCCACAGCTAGGTTAGTACATTTTGCTTATTTCCACAGTATTATGTCTTATGGCGTTCTGCTGTGGGGATCGGCAGCTGACGTAGATTCAATTTTCATTTTACAAAAGAGGGCAATCCGCGCGATCTATGGAATGGGTCCTCGTGAGTCCCTTAGAAACAAATTCAAAGAAATTGATGTACTAACTCTGCCTTCCCTTTATATCTTAGAAAGTATTATATGTTCGCAAAAACTTAGGACTTTTCAAAATAAGAAGTGATTTCCATAATATAAATACACGTAGTAAACATGAAATTGTGATACCCAAATTTAGATTAACTTAAACAAGCAAATCGTTTCTTATAAACAGTATCCGCTTCTATAACAAGTGGCCAAAGTCGGTTATAGAACTTAGCGATGGAAAGTTCAAAACTCACATCAAACGTGTCCTAATCAAAAACCGGCCAAGTGCGAGTCGGACTCGCGCACGAAGGGTTCCGTACCATTATCTATAAAAACGGCAAAAAAGTCACGTTTGTTGTATTGGAGACCCCTTAAATATTTGTTTTATTTTAATTTAATTATTGATTTTTAAAGTGAATATATAACTAAATATTCTGTGAATATTTTAAGTGTCTACCTGTTACCGTTATCAATATCGAGCAAAAACGAGCAAAAAAATCACGTTTGTTGTATGGGAGCCCCCTTAAAGGTTTTTAGTATTTGTTGCTATAGCGGCAACAGAAATACATCATCTGTGAAAATTTTAACTGTCTAGCTATCACGGATCATGAGATACAGCCTGGTGACAGACGGACAGACAGACAGACAAACAGACGGCGGAGCCTTAGTTAGTTATAGGGTTCCCGTTTTACCCTTTGGGTACGGAACCCGAAAAATCATACTATAAGATTAAGGACTACGTTGAAGACAAGGAAGTTTGGCAATAATTCCTTCTGCACATGTGGCTTCCCTGGTACCTCATTAACGGCATAACTATGTTAATGTTATTAACTGCTCCTAAATTACGATGTTTATTTCTTTTTTTTTACATACTTTGACGTATCCTACAATTTTAATTTAAAATATTTATTAGTGACTTGTGGACAGAATATTTATTCAGTTTTGTTACAGTTTTAATGGCAATGTTGTCATTTGGTTTAAATATGTAGGTTTTTATTTTTATTATTTTAGTAATATTTTATATAGATTCTTTTTCAATTTGTGAATGTGAGAACGTTGTAGGCTTAATAGACTGTAGCTTTGTAAACCATCTTCTATTTTGTTAAGTACTTGGTACTTGTTGACGGGCCTACAATGTCCTCCCATACCTATTAACACTGTAACTTGAAAACATTATAAAAACCCACTTTTTTTAAAAGAGTAACCGTGGAGTTTCTTGCCGGCTCTTCTCCATAGTAAACAACCAATTGGAACCGTGCACCTAGCTTCTGACTTTTCATAAGTGCCCATGTAGGTTTATGTGATATTTTTTTTTATTTTTTTTTTGATTTTTGAAGGTAATAGAAACGTTCAGTAGCACTATCAGGATGGAATTTGGTGTGGACAAATGTGCAGTCATGAATGTAAAGCGAGGGGAGATTACGGAATCCGTGAGAACCTAATTCTCAAATTCCATACACACACATACACATAGATCCATATTCTCAACCGAAACCAAGTATTGGGTATTTCGTAAGCATTAAGCATCAATGCTGCCGACAGCAAACAATCGTTGAAAGAACACTTCATTGGCCGCCTGAATATAGTGTCAAATAGTCTTTTATCATTATATATTTAGGCGGAGAAATGTGCCTTTAACGGTTGGGTCATGCCGGTTTTGCTGAATTCTTTCGGCATACTCAAATGGACTCAGACGAAACTTGACGCTCTGGATAGGAAGGACCGTAAATTACTGACGGCATATCGGATGCATCACCCACGGTCATCAGTGAGGAGACTGTATTTCCTTCGGAAGATTGGGGGACGAGGTTTTTTGCTGAATGCTTACAACCCTCCACAACCGCGAGATTTGCAGTCTCAGGGAATTTATCCTTCAAACTGACGAGGGGATGCACCAAGATGTGGCAGTAGACAAGGGCCTCACCCCGCTCTCCTTGGCAAACGAGAACTTGCGCAATCCTGCAGTAATTGATACTAACGATCGTAAGGAAGTATGATAAGGCTTAAGAGCTTCACGGACGCTTTTTCCGGGCCCTCTATGGGCCTGATGTAGATTTTTTGGCGTCGGTATCCTGGCTGCGTTTCTGCAACCCCTGCGAGAAAACCGAAGGTCCTGTCTGTGCGATTACGGATTAAGTTATCATGACGAATAATTATCGGAAATACATTGTCAAGGATGGTACGGTTGACATCTGTCGGGCATGCCACCGTCCCGGTGAATCAATCCGACATATTGTTTCCGGTTGTTCTAGTCTTGCTAACGGTTAGTACTTGCACATACACAATCTAGTGGCTAGGATTATCTACCAGCCACTTCCCTTCATAGGACTATTGTAAAGATAAAGATAATTTATTTGTCAACCATGCGTTTACATAAACTAACTTAATCAGACATGCAAGGTATTGAGTTGATAGATTTTGTATACGTCCATGTTTTGCCAATAACGGCGTACAAATTTTGTAGGTATAAAAAAAAATACATTTCAATTCATTTTACATAGTCATTCTAAATTTCATTACAAAATACAAAACAAATAAATAATAATAATTGATGACAGGATATTATAGTATACTTGTATATTATAGTCAAAATAGATTAAATTATGTCCAAAATATTCATTATTATGCAGTCAACTATCGTCCCATAACGCTCATACCTATAATTTTAAAAGTTTTTGAGAAAGTTATGCATGAAAAACTTTATAGCTTCATATCAAAGTATGTCATCTTAAATGAAGAAGAATTTGGCTTCAGGAAAAATAAATCTACCACATTGGCTTGTTTTTCTTTATTAAAATTGATAACTAAAATCCTTAATGATAAAATACCAATTACCTCTGTTTTCTTAGATATGTCCAAGGCTTTCGATTTCGTTAACCACAAATTGCTTCTTCTCAAATTAGATCGAGACGGTATTAGATCCACGCGTTGAGATGGCTCGAAAGCTACCTCAGCCATCGACAACAATGTGTTGAGATCTCGCGACAAAAAGGGCACCAAAAAATCATCTGCAGATCTCCTTATCGGGAAAATAATTGTGGTGTTCCCCAAGGAACCATACTGGGACCACTTTTGTTTTTACTGTATGCTAATGACTTAGCTAGCGTAACCTCCCACAGCTGCATATTATATGCTGATGATACGACCCTCAGCATTCTTAACGATAATTATGACGTAGATGAATACCAAACCGAAATAAACGAGACACTAAATAAAATTATCACGTGGCTCAAACAAAATAATCTCCACATTAATATTAGCAAAACCAAAATGATCCAATTCCAAACATACAACAGTAAGCGTGCACAGTTAAAAATACAGCATGATAATGATACAATTGAAGAGGTTGAGAGTACAAAGTTCCTAGGGATAACGATAGATAAATACTGTAACTGGAAAGCTCATAATGACGAACTCTGCACAAAGGTTGATAGGTTCGTATTCGTTCTACGTCTTCGTGTGTATGTAAGAAAAAACCTACATCTTTTCAAAAAAATAAGTGATAGACATAATTTCAATACTAGAAATAAAGATAAAATAGATCAGCCATGTTTCAGATTATCTAAAGTACATACATCTTTTATGGGGTACTGTGTTAAATGTTACAACAAAATACCTTATGATATATTGCAATTAAATGAAAGAAAATTTAAAACTCATATAAAAAGTACACTTTGTAAACAAGCTTATTACAAATTAGAGGATTATATCCAGGATAAGAACGCTTAGAAACATGCTGGGCCAGCTCTATAGGACAATCTAGAGTCTAGACAAAATCTAACTGATTGTTATTTTAATTGTATATTTTATTATTTTTATGACATTTATTTTACAGTCTGTGATTATTTTAGGAAAACTTTTTTTTTTTACAATGTTTGTAAATATGTGAGCACCATGTATCTATCACATAATTAATTTATCTGTCATTGCTTCATTATTAATTCTTTTTACCTATTTTGGTATAGTAATTTTATTCTAGGTGCATCGTCTTCACATATAATTATATAATTGATGTACCAATACCAAATATTGTAAAACATTTTGAAAGAGTAACGGTGGAGTTTCTTGCCCATTCTTCTCCATACGAAGCTACCTAGTATGGAAGGGGCGACTAGAATCAATTCTATTTTATTTGTAAATTTTGACGTTCAAAAGTGCCATCTATGTGCCTATTTGAAATAAATAATTTGACTTTGACTTTGATTTGACTTTGACTTTCTATACAGATTAACACGTGTGGCTAGTGTTGATGCCGCACTATGTGCATACCATGGCTATGTCTCATCAATTTTGCGGTATGGCATCATAATATGGGGTAATTCTGTAGAACTTGACAGAGTGTTTCGAGCTCAAAAGAAATGCATTCGCTCAATATGTGGAGCGCACCTTCTGGACAGCTGTGTTCCATTATTAAAAAAATTAAAAATATGACCACTCTCAGCACTGTATATTTTTGAAATTTGTATATTTGTGTACCAAAATAAGCATGAATTTCATCTGCATAATGACGTTTTATCCAGACCTAGCCGCAAAATTCACATGCTTTGTGTACCTAGACGAAATAATAAATTGTTTTCTAATAATGCATTTTGTATGGCGACAAAAGTTTATAATAAACTACCAGATTGTTTCAAAACTCTTAACTTAAGGACATTTAAATGTAAATTATTCAATTATCTCTTAAATAAATGCTACTACTCGACTAATGATTTTATGAACGAAAAATTGACTTAAATATTAGGAATTAATTATATTATCTTCTGACTTAATTAACTGTTTTTGACATTTCCATATCTAATATTTGACTAATTTGCAATTTTAATGTTATACTAACTTATTTAATTCATTGTTATGTCTAACAAACTAACTAAAACCCTAAAAATGTTATGAACGAATGAATGAATATTATGAACTTTTATAAAACATGTAACAACTCTGTAACAATATTCTGACAAATAAATGGACTATTACTATTACAAATAGAATCGTGCAAAAGCCAATTGATTTAAGATTCACATTATTAAATTGTTATTCTTAACTATGTATATTAGAAGTTGGAATAGTTATTTGGCTAACCATAATCACGAGTTTGTAAATACTAATTTCCGCGCGTGTGTCATACAACGTTTTACAACACATTTGCGAGAAAACGGTACAATAAGTAATAAAATAAGCCATCAAAACATTTTAATAGAATAATTGAGTATTTCTTCGAGTCTTTCATGATATAAAATTATTGTAAATCATTAAATAGCACTCACGATTTTGGTGGCTCATTCAAGATATCAGGTGCAGTCGATTCCATATTAATATCGGATTCCTCGCTTGAACTCATATTATTATTTTGTTTATATCAGTCGGAAAGTCGCAACAATCTTTGACATTTCTTATAAGAAAATGGCGCGAATTTGCAAATGGCGCCCCGTGCACATGGTGAAAATTAGTACTACATCTTTCTTCTCATTTTCTCTTTAATAATCAAGTGAGATAAACGTATTGAGCAAAAGCCCTCATAATTTGAAACTCCTTGGTAGAATTCTTATATATTTTTTATGGTAATTAAAAAAAAACCGTAAAGGATACGCACGGCGCTATACAAGGAAGGGGGCGGTAAAACATGTACTTAGGTGAGAGTACATATTTTACCGCCCGTTCCGTTGTATGGTGCGTAATTTTTAACTTTCGAACAATGTATACAGGCTTCGTAAATGCATTTTTTGAGCAAATGTGTTGAAAAAGTCCTTTTCAATTAAAAAATCTATAACATTGTAATAACCTTTACCAACTAAAAAAATTCTCAGCTTATTTTTGAAAAGTTACAAAAGCAGTTCTCTCCAACTTTTTGGTAATTTATTAAATATGATAAGAGCCATACAGAAGACACTTTTCCGCATGAGGGTTGTTCTCGCAGTATGAGAGCATATCCTGCTGTTGTCGCGCCTATTACGTGAGACTACTTCATGTAATCTTTTAAATCGATGTGGATTTGTTTTGACAAAAACGGCTACTCCTAAAATGTACAGACATGGCAAAGTAAGTATTTTATATTTTCTAAAGTAAGGCACGCAACTATCAGTAGGTTTCATTTTAAATATTGAACGAACGCCGAATTGTAGTCAATAAGCCTGATAATGTGGCGATAGACCGACAAAAGCGCCGTGAAACGATTGTTAATATTGCTGTCCCTCATGACGAGAATCTCGTAAAACCCGAGAAAAATAAAAAAATCTAATATCTTGACTTAGCACATAAGTTTGCCGACATGTGGGACGTGGACTCTGCAATAATTCTAGCGATAATCGTTACGGTTAATGACCTAATAGTGGAGAGTCTCGATCAACACCTCAGGAGTATCTCATTGTGCCGCTGGGTCAGGGGCATGATTCAGAAAGCAGTTCTTCTGGACACGGTACACATAGTAAGGAGGTTCCTCTCTCTAGAGCCCTGACCACCGGGAGCTCGGATCCTGTTCCTGATGCCAATGGGCTACATTATTAAATGAGGTGTAAAATAAATAAAGTGAGGTGATACTTTACATCTGGACAGCTTTTAAGTTTGTACAAGCACAGATCTGTTCCTGAATGGAGAATTGCAGCCAATTATGGGATGGCTCAGCAAAATACCAACTTGCTGCACGTAGCTTGGTGGAACGCAGAGCAAAAGGGCTTATAGATTAAAGAAACGTTGGTGGCTAGGCTTCACAGCCTGGTTCATCGGCGTAATGTTGCTTGCCGTCGGTCTTCTACAGGCCGTACTTCGGAGAGTGCGCGCAGAGCTTAACGACCTGATCTCACCATCGCTCTTTTATTACCGGAGTACCAGACGTACTGCAGGGTACAACCGTACTTGGTTGATACCCCGTCCAGTTGTACTGAGCGCTTCTCCTCCATATCATAACTATATCACACTATCACTAATATTATAAAGGCGAAAGTTTGTGAGTGTGTGTGTGTGTATGTTTGTTACTTCTTCACGCTCAAACGGCTGGACCAATTTTGATAAAATTTTGTGTGGAGGTAGCTGACACCCTGGAATAAGACATAGGCTACTTTTTATCCCGATATTTCCACGGGATCGAGACATACGCGGGTGCAACCGCGGGGCGCAGCTAGTAATATTATAAATGCGAAAGTGAGTTGGTTTGTGTTACGCTTTAACTTTTTTACGCGTTTGTTAAAGGATTTAGATAAAATTTAGTCCAAATTCCATAATAATAGCCAAATTTCATCTAAATCCTAAGTCCTGGAGAAAGACATACGATACGATAAACGCATTTTCGTAACAATTGGCGGCGAGAGCTTGATATAGTAGTTTTAAATTTGGTGGTATGTAAGCTGAAAATAGGCTATGAATGAGTCTGTGAAGGAGAATTTAGTAAGTAATGTTAATAATAACATTACTTCCTAAATTCTCCTTACATTTACTATAGAGCAAATGTATGTAAAAGGGTGTAATCGCATATGTTGCTGTAATACCTGTTCACTTGTTTGTAGAATATAAACAAAGATCTCATATAAAAAGATAATATACCTACTTACATATTGTGTGTAATGGATTTGGGATTGGGAACTATAAAACTTTATAGAAATTGTTTAACACTTTCCGGGACAGTACGGCTAAGGGCGGTGAACTTTATTTCATGTAATTTGGCAAACCGTCGATAGCCGTTGCATGCCCATAACATTCCTAGGAAGCACATGATCTAGTGTCACATCACGCGACTCCATTCGGTCGTAGGTGTCACGGCAAACTCTTTTCGAGTAATTTTGCAACACACACACATATACGCAGTGCTTATGCACTAAAACTATACTTTCACACTGCCGACAGGCGTAGACTGAGCCATACAAGCACAATGATGTTGATATTTAGTGTCACGACGTGAAAATTAAAAATATATCTATTACGGTAGTACGGCTGTAGACGATATGATAAAATGTATGGGATTTTGAAGTGTCATAACATGAGATTTGCAAATATTCAAGTGTCCCGAAACGTGTTAATAATGTGTCATGTCAATAATAATATAATATTTAATAATAATATAATATTTTTATTGACATAAAAGTATGTTACATTTCTATGGAAATGTAACATACTTGACTCCTGCGCTAGG
Organism: Tiliacea citrago; assembly: GCA_963921375.1. Lineage (NCBI taxonomy): Eukaryota > Metazoa > Arthropoda > Insecta > Lepidoptera > Noctuidae > Tiliacea > Tiliacea citrago. The sequence continues at coordinate 564,069 of OY992784.1, forward strand.
TTGTTACCGGTGTTACAGGAATCAGTGTTTTCTCCCAGTAGTTTGACACAGATATTATGTAATAAAATTTAATCAATTTTAAATTATACAAAACCTGCTTATGTGTGTATATGCGAGCGTGATGGTGTATGTGTGATCGTGTGTGTGTGTGTGTGAGAGGATGCGTGAGCTTAGATATGTGTGAATGTATATCATGGTGTATAATTATATATTTATCGTGCATGTTTATAATGGACCTAGCAATTGCAAGGTTTATGTTTTATTTTTTCAGTTTGTATGTAATCCAATGTTTGTAGGCAGGTGTTTATTTTCTTTTTAATTTATTTTTTAGAGAATGGGTTGATCAGTAGGTATTGTTTATATTATTATAGATATGCGTAGCAAGAAACAGATGTTGCCGTCTAGCTGAGGCAGTCTTACATTTGATGTATTTACAGACATTAGTGATTGTGCGTTTACTTTTGTAACTGTTGTTTATAGGTATTATTAGGTGATGCTTCAATGTGATATTGAGAAGATATAGCTGTCTCACAGTGAGCACTTTACAGTTTTGGTACAGAGTTATGGTCAGGAACCGATACGGTTTTAAGGTCAGGACTTTGAGCAATGATCTTTGAGCTGTTTCGAGATGGATCATAATTGTTTTACAGGCTCCTCCCCACACCGTGATACACTAACCAATTATTGATTGGGCTAGAGAAAAATATATAGTGCGAAGAAGATTAAAATCAGCTACATGTCGAAGTTTCTTAAAGCCCCAAATAAGTTTCCTAACTCGAGAGGCAGTTAGTTCGACTTGGGGTCGCCAACTTAGTATTTTGTCCATTTAATACACCTAAGTATGTTATATTAGTTTTTTGTGATATTGGAACGCATGAGCACTCGATCCTATTTTCAGGGAAATTGCATGAGTGCACCTTAAGGGTTATTGCTGTAGGTATGTTTTGGCGAACCTGAACTGCAAGTATGAAGTTTTGGCAATGGTAAGGTTTTCTTCCAACCAATTACTGACTTTACAAAGTCCCAGCTCAGCCATGTGGCGCGCCTCCTCCCAAGTCTCTCCATGAAATATGAGCGCGGTGTCATCAGCGTAGTTAAATATTCTACCCTTAATAAGTTGTTGCTGCCACAAATCATTTACATATATCAGGAAGAGACTCGGGGAGAGGACACTACCTTGGAGCACACTACAGGTGACGTTGGCTTCGCTACTGATGATTCCACCTATCTTCACCGTTTGTGTCCGATCATTCAGAAACTCAGTAAATATACTGAGAGCTTCTCCCCGAATTCCTATGTGGTCTAGTTTCGTCACAAGAGTGGAAATAGAGACGGTGTCAAAGGCCTTCACGAGGTCGAGAAAGACCCTATGCATTTCTGTTTAGCATCGACCTTCTCAGCAACGTGATCAACGAGTTGACCAACAGCCTCTTCTGTGCTTTTCCCAGACCTAAAACTGAATTGACCTTCAGATAGGATTTTGTTTTTTTTTTTCTAAAAAGCTCACGCGTCCAGTTTTCAAAACCTTTTCTAGTATTTTTGACAGTGCCGGTAAAACTTATATAGGTCTGTAGTTTTTAACTTCATCACGATTCACCACGAGTCAATGTCTCTTACTTAAATGTGTAATGTATGAAGGTACATAATTATGTGTAGTGTATGAAGGTACAAATCATACACAAACTGTTATTACAAATAGGGTAGAAAAACGTAAATACCTAACCAAGATTAAGTTACTACTGGAAGAGTTAATGTTAGTTAATGTTAGTATAGACAACCGTTCATTGCGTACCAAATTAACTTCGTCACAACAAAAGTCAATTATTTTGCACAAACTGGTTTCCCACGCATGTCGTAGTGTCCAGAAACCATCAACCTGACACCAGGACCAGATACCTACTAGGAAGTGGTACCTACCCACCCACTCACTTTACAAACAAAGCTCGTGTTGTGGTGATACAGATAATCCTGTTCCCAGAAACAATTATGTTCACTGAACTACGCTCTCTTGGTAATCCGTACTGCAAGGAGCCACTTCTAGAATTATGTTAATAACACAATTAGCAGCTATGGGAGCTGGGAGCTGATGCAGAACCACGGAAGAAGATGTGTCAACTTATAACTCTATCAATTTACATTAGGTGACTTGAAATTCCATACATTTTAAGATGTATTGTAACAGCTCAACGATGACATGTTTCCATACATTTTAACCTATATTATGCAACAGCTCAACGATGACATGTTTCCATACATTTTAAGCTGTATTATGCACCAGTAACAGCTCAACGTTCATATGTTTCTTTACATGTTCAGCTGTATTATGCACCAGTAACAGCTCAAAGTTGACATGTTTCCATACATTTTAACCTGTATTATGCAACAGCTCAACGATAACATGTTTCCATACATTTTAAGCTGTATTATGCACCAGTAACAGCTCAACGTTGACAAGCTTCCATACATTTTCTATTGGTCGCGCGCGTTGATGTCTTTCCCATGCCACGTACAAACTGCAATACGTCACTGTTCGAATTTTATAATTTATATATTTATTAAAGTCAAATTAATATTTTTAATAATATTTTTCAAAGTCAAACTATTTATTTCAAATAGGCACATAAGAGGCACTTTTGAACGTCAAAATTTACAAAAAAATAGAATTTATTCTAGTTGCCCCTTCCAAAAGGTAGTTTCGTATGGAGAAGAATGGGCAAGAAACTCCACCGTTAATGATAATGTTGTATCGCTTTCATTTTGTATAGCATAGAAGAAATATAAAAATCGATTTCATGTAATATTTGCAGTTAGTCATACTTAAAAGTATATTAATATATCAGTATAAAATATGCATTCTACGAACTTACTTAACTTACAGTTTGAGCTCAGTTGACGTATAACAATAACAAACCCATAAACTTTTGCTTGTTTCATGTTGACTGATGATAACAGACATGTTTAATTCTACTTTACCGAACAGTTTATTCAACGCCTGTTAGCAACTGATATTTATCACATAAATTGCAATGATTTTAGATATTAAAAATCAGTTCGGTTCAGTTTGGTCGTTCAGAGACTGTTTCGTGAATTGCAAAATTCTAAATTACAATAATCATAATTATTATATTTTCGACCTTAAAAACAATTTTAAACGACAGCTATTTATAGTCACCTCGAGGTATGGGGAAAAGCCGCGGGTTAAGCTAATAACGAAATATTATTCTTGCACTAGTCAAGTTTGTGTTGTAAGTATTTCATCATTATGTTAGGAGACAATCTCACGGTAGGTATAATAAACTAACAGATAAATTATTCATAGGTATTCTACGCATGGTTTTAAAAGGTTCGAAATTCCACAGGTGCGTTTCGTTTATTATGAGTATTTGATGATAATAATCTGCGTATCTCTTGAGATTGTTGCCATCTGATAATTATCATTCGATATAACGCAAACGAGTTGTATAATAACGTGATGAATATTTGGATTGATGTTTATTCCCGAGCACGCCACCGCGCCGCCGCCGCCCGCGCACCCGCCGCCGCCCGCGCCGCCCGCGCCCCCGCCGCCGCCCGCGCACCCGCCGCCGCCCGCGCCGCCCGCGCCCCCGCCGCCGCCCGCGCCCCCGCCGCCGCCCGCGCCGCCCGCGCCCCCGCCGCCGCCCGCGCCGCGACCTCTGCAACTATTTCAATCAATCATTTACTTAGCATACTTTAGGTTATATAAAGTAAACTTTTTTCTGTATTTAGAGCATTCACTCGCAGATAGAGTTGAAAAGTCTCACAAGCCCATTCATTAGGGTTCCGTAGAAAAAACGGAACCCTTATAGGATCACTTCGTTGTCCGTCTGTCTGTCTGTCGTCAAGACCATTTTGCTCAGGAACGCGTAGAGGTATCAAGTTGAAATTAATATCAAATACGTAAGTCTATGGTCCCTTGAAGCTCTAAAAAAATCCAGCTTCTAAGTCAACGCAATAAAAAAATACGGCGACATTATTGCGACATATTTCGATACTCGCAAATAAATCAAAACCTGTTACGAAAGGGCTTATTAATATAAGGATTTCAGATTATTTCATAATTTTAAAATAAATACTTTTAAAATTATTTAAGAAAATAAATGGAAATTAACCATGCCCCCCTTATCCCCGAAACTACTGAGCTTAAAATTTTGTAAAAAAAAAAACAGAAAATAGTTTTTTACTTATAGATTACAGGAAAACCTGTAAGAAGTCTACGATCTCATATTCATATTCATATTCATTTATTTGCATACCATAATGTGCATAAAAGGTGATAAAGAAGGCTTAAAGCTAAAGTACAGTTATGGACCCTGTTAGGGCACAGCAACATAGTAATAACTTACAATTAAAATTAAAATTCAAAGATAAAATTCAAAAATAACGATTCTTATAAATGTATGTAAACTTATAAAATTACGTATTAGTTAGTTAGTCTTATTTATGTTAGAGTTAATAATATTATTAAATTTAAATTAACTAAAAATAAAAATAAATACAAAAGAAAAAGTAAAAAATTAGAATGGTTAAGGCAAGCATAATATTAAAATCAAAATCAGTCATGTATAGTTATTATTATAAGTAACGATATTATTATTTTGTAATCATAGTTTATCATTCATGTATTCATTTCTTGAAATAACATGATCATTCTGTCAATATTGTGCGTACAAACTTACATTTGCAGTTGGATTGTATGAGGGAACATGTTTTCAACTACAATGTTAAGTATGTTCTTAATAAATTAATCCCTACTACGGAACCCTTTTTTGTGCGTGGTCCGATACGCACTTGGCCGGTTTTTTAACTTTTAACTTTAACATAAAAGGGCTATAGCCAGCCAGTTTTGGATTGGGACGTCAGCGTCAGGACTACTTAGAACTACGTCGTTCTGTTTTTCCTCTGAGCTCTGTCAGAGACATTTTTGGACATTGGGTATTAATAAAATAAGTAAGTAGAAATGAAACTCATCTGTAGGATATTCTCGGCAGATTCATTAGCAAACAAATAACGTCACTTGTCATTACGTTATGATCAATCGCTCTTGTACTTGGAGATGTCATTAATAAACTTAGTTCGATAACTTGCTCTCGAGACTTGTTAATCCTTAGTTTAATTGTAGGTAGCTATAGATACCGATACACGCGATAAATAAATCACATGATGGGCACAAACATTAGCATTGTCTGTAATTATCTCAAACTGCCACAAATGAGTCAGAATTACTATTTTTAATTATTGATCATCATAAGCCTCTGTAAACTGTTGCTTACGCTCATATCTATTGATACAAATATTAATTATAAGCTCATGAGCCCTATGTTAGCCGACATCCAAAAAGGAGGTTAATGTTCGTCTGTTTATTTTTATGTTGTTTGTTTGTATGTTCACCGATTTCTCCGTCAATTGTAGACCGATTTTGAAAATTATTGTTTTAAATTTATAGGCACACTCATAGCGATTTGGGTAATGTTTATAGTAAATCGTGCTTTTGCTTTCGGGAAGCACCATTTGGTGAAGTGGAACTGATGATGAAGACCACAGATGGCCACCGGAACCACTTAATAATAAGTGTTTCACGGGTTGCGATTCGATTAGGTACTTTAATATGGTTTTTAAGCAATTTATGCTCGTCACAATGCATGTGGTGAGTAGCAGCTCACCTGGTTGTTACGAGGAGAACTCCTCAATCGCGAAAAGCAACATTTTATAAAAGGCGATGAGCAGTTGACATAAGGCTATTGTAACTTAGATAAATTACAAACTGACCCACAAAAAGTGAAAAATAATAATGAATAAATAAGTCAAGAAGTCGGTTGTTTTTTTTTTGTATGTATTTTTTTTATATTCGACTTATTTTTGGATACCAGTAAAACAAATCTAATGGCGCTTACCTGCTTACATTTTTTTTTAATCTATTATGTAGTTACTTTCAAAAAGGGAATTCAATGAGAATAGAAATATTTACCAACACTACCATGGCGGTTCTGCATCTCTCTGGCCAGTTATTGGTATCTACTCAAAATAAAAAATACGTCTGTGAGCTACGAACTATAGTGACTTGGTCAAAACGAGTTATGAAATTCTGTTAGCATAGACTAGATTGTTATAGGATGGAACTATAATCATTGTTGGCAAAAAATTAAGCAGAAAGAAGCCTAAATATCTAGCAGAATATGTATTTTTAAGACTCCCATAGGCACAACATGTCCGGTTACGACCGAGATTCCTTCCTTGTAAAGTCGGGTCGTACCTGCTTGTGGGAAGGTTTCGGCAGCGGTGTTACACGTTACACCCACATTTTACCAGTTACATACGTTTAATTCTCGAGGGCTGAGCCAACTGTCACTAACCGGGCATAAATTCTCTCTTCGGGCTGATTCTGAGAATTTCAAACTCAACAACACCTTGCCTGATTTGGGAATCGAACCAAGGACCAGCCCCACGTTCAGCAGTCGTGCTAACGATCACTAGACCAACGAAGCAGTTGAAAACAAAGTGTAGCTACTAGGAATAAATAAATATCTAGCCGTCGTACTTAAAAGACAAACATAGATCTGGAACTCCCACTATGAAAAACAATTTAATAAAGACGTTATTTTATAGGCTATTATGTACTTGGATTTTTAAACAAGAGGTTTGCTGAATAAAACAATATATTTATATAAAAAATAATTTATGCTCATAAAACAGAAGGTTGTGATAAAACATAGGATAAGGGCAGGAGGATGATATATCTTCGTTCTATCTTGTTACTGATTGTTCCTAGATGACCTTTAATGTAGTAGCTAGTAAATACGTACTAATAATAACTAAGTCCAAACCACTTGCAAATCGGAATCCAAAGGTAAAAGCAGATGTCAAAGTCGGTATGTAGAATAGTCAGTCCAAAGATAAAGCCAAGTCGTCAAGAATCCACAAAATCGCATAGAAAGTAATAAAAATCCTACGTTAGCCGTTGAAAACAAACAATGGAATAACAGTGATAATGACACTGACAGCCAACCCCTATTTACAGCATAACGTTCCATTCTAAGATATCACAAATAATAGTAATGTAATAATTATAACATTATACATTTTTGTATAAAAAAATGTAAAGGTATTTTAATTATTATCTTAAGTATGTTTTTCTTATATTTTACAAGTTTTGATTATTAAAAAAAATCATTTACAAGCTTAAACGTCTACAAATGTAAGAACGTAAGTCATTTATTATGTAGGTTGGAATGAACACGAAACGGTGCGTTTCATAACTGCATGATGACTTATTTTTTAGTAAATTATAATCTTTTCTAACTTTCAATTCCCATCACCTAGCGACTCAATATTTTTTATATAATCCTCTTACAAACTTTTAATTATAATTAATATTAACTTGCAAGTGAATGACACTCCGTTAATTTATAAATAATGTGGGTCCAAACTCGCCATCCTCCTTTAATAAAAATATTAATGTTAGTTTATTATATCATTTAAATAAATAAATATTCTCGGACGTTAACAATTATATAACGTGCACATAAAAAATAAGCAAAATTGCAAAACATATCAACGACCAACTCCACAAACCACTTATATTTTAAAACTTACATGATCCTGTATACCTACACAAATCTGATCGGAGAATATAATTAATGTACTCAATATTATATCCTTACATACTTATTATTATATCCAAATCATTCTGTAACAGTAGAACAACAAAATAATAATAATCGATAATGATTATGGTTAACACAACACTAGTGCCAACCCAAGATTCCAAACGACGCATAGGTATAGGAATTTCAAACTTACCGAATTTTCGCTCTTTCCTCTTTCTTACGGCGAAGTTTTATATTAGGTCGCTTGCGGGCCTTACTTGGTGACACGTACAATTTTAATGGAATTATCCATGGGAACTGTCCAAATAATAAAAAGAAACAATAAAAAGCGGGAGTGAACGGTGTTACTGTCGCAGAGTTTACGTGGACTGACGGCCATGTTGAACAAACGCAACTACCTGATTGGCTCTCATGGACTTAACTACATTTGAAAAAAACTGTCTCATGGATCTATCTGACTTAGATAAAATATAATGATTTTAACGGTTTATTTTCTCAAAGACCATGTGGATTTATACACAACTGATAAAATTGTTTAAAAGCATTTCTTTTTCCGTTTCTTTTGACACCAAAATCTTAAAAAATCTCAGAATTGGATTTATCCGAGTTTGAAGTTAAGCGACACAATTTATAGCATCTGCGCAGGTTTGATCTCAACCCGCAGGATCAAATTAGATTCAGTCCCCCAATACATTCCTACTGCTAGACATTTCAGTAGATTGCAGTGTCCTCCGCGACAACGTGTGTTGAACTTCTTAAATATATCTAAATGTATATACAAATAAAACGGGTAATATTTCCAGTTAAAATATTAGAAAATAAATAAATACTTCTAACTTCCAAAGGCTATGCCATCAAAGTAAGCACAAAAATATCCTCGAGCAAGATCGAATAAACATTACATTCTATCGTTACCCAACTGAATTTATTTTTAATGGTTGCTAAGCAATTTCTGCTCGTCACAATGCATATGGTGAAGTCACCATCAGTTCCAGTCCTCCTGGTTCTTACCAGGAGAACTCCTTAACAACGCCCCTGCATGGGGAAAAGCAATATTTTGTCAAATGTGATGAGCAGTTGGCATTAGGTTATTGTGACTTAGATAAATTACAAACTGACCCACTAAAAAGTGTAAAAGTGTTTGTACAAACCTACTTACAGAAATAAAATATTTATAAATTGTATTATATAAACAAAAGCACAACAAAGTTTTTGTTAGGATACAAGTTATTGAGCTGTGGTCCTTGAACACATGACGCGGCTACTATCGACGATCTGGTGGGGAAAAAGTATCTATTGGACTTAAATAGTCGCTTAGAATGCAGTTTCTAAAACAATATTCTTAAACTATTTCATATTCGTCAGATGAATGCTAATTATTCTGTAATTTATTGTGTTATATATTGATAAAACACCTGGAGCTTGTGAAATCAATGTTAATCTCAACAAATATTATAAATAAATAATTAAATTAATTTAAGATTTCCTGGTTTTCCTTTCATTTAATTTATCATGTTTGTTAGAGAGATTTCATCCTTATAATTTACCCTAACGATCGATGCAATAAAAGTACAGGCTATAATTTTTTCAGATTTTAGCCGGTTCGATTCCCGGGTGTGGGAGAAGAGAATTTTCGAAAATCTTTGAATGCAGTTTGCTTTCTATTCAAAAATAAAGGAATGTTTCCTTTGAGTAAAATTTTCTATCTGCAGTATTAAGAGTACTTTCCCTCCAGGTGGCATTACAAAATTCCACCCTGTATATATAGTTTGTGGTAGCGGAAAAAATATACGTTATTCTTGAACATATTTCTCAGAACTTGGTTGTTACCAAAACACGTTTAGAAAAGAAAATCTCGATACAAATGAACGGCAAACTAACCCTTTACTTTGAGTTTCAATACAAAATTTCTGTATTAATTATCATCGCGCTTCTCCTTCTTTTGTATGCAGTCTGACAGTGACCGCAGTTTAGCTGTTCTCAGCGTCTTAATGTCTTAAAGTTAAATTAATTTATGTATTAAAGTGGTGAATTCTGCTTTTTTTTCTTTTTTTCTTGTAGCATTTAACTCAAATATCATTATCTATTCATTAAAATCGAATAAATACACATGAACTCATTCCGTAATTCCAATATTATTCTATATCTTACTACCTGTTCTTTTGAAACATTAAACTTTAATCACTATTCAAAACACTCGTATTACAAACATGGCGGTCCCATGTTTAATATTATGTACACCTACGTCAGACAATTTGTCTTGTTTTTTGCGAGATATTTATTCCGCGACAACCGACCGCAATCTAATCTATCTAATCTTATCTACGTGATACTGATAACACTATTAACACTATCATGCGAGCAGTCGGCCGTGAGAAACATTATACAGATTTGTGAATATGACCTTCTTTAGCAATCGTTTATTTTATAAAAAAATAACGTATCAACACTATAGAGAGAAACACTTTGGTGAGGCCTATTGCGTACTTCAGAAGGAATTCTGCAAAAAAAAATGTACAAAAAAGTAGGTGTCTTTGGTTTTGTATTTCCTTTTTTTGCCACCGACTTCCGAAATTAATATTATTTTTCAATTTGTAGGGTTTTTTTTTTGGAAGTTGGTCGGTTTTTTTTTTTTGAAAAACTTTCTGTTTTTCACTTTTTAGTTGTGGTATGTTCGCATTTGGTTGGGGTAGGTACCTACCCCAACCAAATGCGAACACCACTACCTGCTAAGTAAATAACAGTACAGGAAGTTATTATATCTTCATCCACATGCACTAAATGCCGTTCCAATCTGGAACCCCTTCTATGACAAATACGGCTCTAGAATTGAAATGGTACAGAAGAAGTTCCTGCGATCGATGAATTATAAGTGTTTCCAGCCAAAAATTCCATATGTGCAGCTATTGAAACGGTATGGAGTTCCAGATCTGGGGTCTAGGCGGTTATTACTTGATGTCATAACCCTGCACGGTATATGTAATAACAAATTTGACTGTATCGAACTTACAGGTAAGTTGTGTTACAAGGTGCCCCGCAGTGTTATTTTAAGGGGGGTGCGCGTGCCTCAACTGTTCCACACGGATATATGTCGGACTAATGCTGGGGAACGAGCACCTCTTCTTGTTGATGCATACAACGCGCGTTTCATGGACCTTGATATATTTTATCTATCTAAGCAAGTATTTAAGAAAATGGCACTGGATATTTTGTCCGCAGAGTAAATTGTGTAACATGAGGAAATCTCAGCGCTAATATGACAATGATTCTTTTGTTTTGTTTTGTTTATCGCTTTATATTATCACTTCTTTTATCACTTCTTTTAATTTTTAGTTAATTCGTGGACAATGGTGTGGGTTGCATGTTTGTCAATTCCTAGCTTAAGTAATTTTCTGTATTTTTTAACATGTAACTGTTTTTTGTCCCTAATAAATAAATAAATAAATAAATAAGTGGAAAAAAAACGTATTATTGAAGCTTACTCAAAAACTACCAAATCAAAGTTAACAAAATTTATATGGGATCACCGCGCAAACTTCTCCCACCAAATGAAAAATAATTTCCAAAATCAGTCGACAATTGACGAAAATATCGATGAACATACATTAAAAACAAAGTACCTAAATTCGAACATAGAACCACCACCGTCCTCCTTTTTTGAAGTCGGTTAAAAACATATACCCACATGTAGGACTTTTTCTAATATAAACTATTGAGACCAAAGTCACAATATATAATAAGTTATCAAATAGATTGGTGATATTATTGACACGAAAGACGGCGTCTTGAGGGTTGTCTTATGTAATTTCGACGTTTAAAAATTTCCTAATTTGAATAAAGGACCTACTACACTCACTTCTGTTACTCGGGATTAAATAACACTACAGAGATAACTGCTGATGTTTAGGAATTCCAAGTGAAATAATGAAGGAACATAATTATATCAAATAAAAGAACCAATAATATGTTCCAGGTTTTGAGTAATTTTGTTTTAAACTCAGGCGAATGGCTCCTTGTGTGGAATGCCTTGTTGGTGGTATAGCAAAGTATAAGAGCCGCTAATATTTGGAGAATGTTGAGTGCGCTGACCCCGCGACATGCGCGCACCACGCTGGGAGCCCCCGGCCGATACAAACACACACAAAATCACACATGTGTGCGCACGTTTTATTATTTGCAATGTACAAGCTCGTGTTTACTCCAATGAGGTTCTCTTTATGTCAAACACTTGGGTTCTTTAGCAAGAGATAGTGACGCTCTGCTTTAAAATTAAAACTAAAGTTCTCAGTTATTTGTTTATAAAATGTGGACTAACTTGCTTGATGTAGAAAACCGAACCTCTCTCTCGCTCTTCATTGCCTAAACATAGTTTACCAAAATTAAAGGAAATAAAAATTATGATACAGGAATCTTGTACTGTACCTTTCTATGACATGTCTATAATAAACGCTATAAATACTCAAAGTTAAAAATATGTTACCACGTCATCGTCATAGCGTGCAACTTCATCGCCGCTCCGTAGCAAGCTTCTACGCGGCTACGAAAGTGCTACGAGTGCTACGAGCGTAGAGCGTAGAGCGTACTCTTGTTGCAGCTGGAATGGCGATTTCTATTTATGATCCTACTAGCGACCACGCACAATGAAGGGTTCCGTAGTTGGGATGAATTTATCCATAAATAAACTTAATATTGCAGTTGAAAAAGATGCTCCCCCAAACATTCCAACTGCAAATGTAAGTTTAACGCACAATATTGAGTGATTCACCATGTTATTTTAAGATCACAGACTTCTTATAGGTTTTCCTGTAATCTATAAGTAAAGAACTATTTTCTGTATTAAAAAAAAAAATTAAAATCCTTACAACAAGCTCTTTCATTTCATATGTCACACGGCACGGTTTGCAAAACTATTTTTTTTTCTGATTTGCCCCAAAAGTGACCCCCTTATTCAAAACTTATTTATTTACGTTACACGTCCGGGTCACATAAATTCATAATGTGAACCAAATTTCAACTTAATCGGTCCAGTAGATTCGGAGCAAATCGGCTGTGACAGACGTACAGACTGACAGACAGACAGACAGAAACATGAGTGATCCTATTAGGGTTCCGTTTTTTCCTTTTGAGGTACAGAACCCTAAAAACAAACAGATGAACATATGACCTCCTCCTTTTTAGCAGTCGGTTAAAAACTGACCGCCTACTTTTCAGACTTGATTATTAAAATAGGATTAAAAAATAGTATTTATCAGAAAAACTGTACAAAAATGTGTGCATTAAGCAATAGACACTAGTAACTACTATGTCTGGTCTGTGTTTGTTATGAACAGGTTTGGCTACTGCTGCCATACTTTATGAATAAATATCTATCGATATCATTTAAATATATTTTGTTATTTGATTACAATTCAATGATCGCTAAAATAAACTCCGGTTCAAAGTCGGTTTTCTTAATAGTGAATTCCAATTGGAATTTGATCAGCAGTTGCATTGGTACGCCAGTGTCGCTGCGGCAGGTAGTGGAACTAACACATGGAGCGTGTGGCCACGGGTTGTGTGACATCATCAGTTGCATTGGTATGCCAGTGTCGCTGCGGCAGGTAGTGGAACTAACACATGGAGCGTGTGGCTACGGGTTGTGTGACATCATCAGTTGCATTGGTATGCCAGTGTTGCTGCGGCAGGTAGTGGAACTAACACATGGAGCGTGTGGCTACGGGTTGTGTGATATCATCAGTTGCATTGGTATGCCAGTGTCGCTGCGGCAGGTAGTGGAACTAACACATGGAGCGTGTGGCCACGGGTTGTGTGACATCATCAGTTGCATTGGTATGCCAGTGTCGCTGCGGCAGGTAGTGGAACTAACACATGGAGCGTGTGGCCACGGGTTGTGTGACATCATCAGTTGCATTGGTATGCCAGTGTCGCTGCGGCAGGTAGTGGAACTAACACATGGAGCGTGTGGCTACGGGTTGTGTAACATCATCAGTTGCATTGGTATGCCAGTGTCGCTGCGGCAGGTAGTGGAACTAACACATGGAGCATGTGGCTACGGGTTGTGTGACATCATCAGTTGCATTGATATGCCAGTGTCGCTGCGGCAGGTAGTGGAACTAACACATGGAGCGTGTGGCTACGGGTTGTGTGACATCATCAGTTGCATTGGTATGCCAGTGTCGCTGCGGCAGGTAGTGGAACTAACACATGGAGCATGTGGCTACGGGTTGTGTGACATCATCAGTTGCATTGGTATGCCAGTGTCGCTGCGGCAGGTAGTGGAACTAACACATGGAGCGTGTGGCTACGGGTTGTGTGACATCATCAGTTGCATTGGTATGCCAGTGTCGCTGCGGCAGGTAGTGGAACTAACACATGGAGCATGTGGCTACGGGTTGTGTGACATCATCAGTTGCATTGGTATGCCAGTGTCGCTGCGGCAGGTAGTGGAACTAACACATGGAGCGTGTGGCTACGGGTTGTGTGACATCATCAGTTGCATTGGTATGCCAGTGTCGCTGCGGCAGGTAGTGGAACTAACACATGGAGCATGTGGCTACGGGTTGTGTGACATCATCAGTTGCATTGGTATGCCAGTGTCGCTGCGGCAGGTAGTGGAACTAACACATGGAGCGTGTGGCTACGGGTTGTGTGACATCATCAGTTGCATTGGTATGCCAGTGTCGCTGCGGCAGGTAGTGGAACTAACACATGGAGCGTGTGGCTACGGGTTGTGTGACATCATCAGTTGCATTGGTATGCCAGTGTCGCTGCGGCAGGTAGTGGAACTAACACATGGAGCGTGTGGCTACGGGTTGTGTGACATCATCAGTTGCATTGGTATGCCAGTGTCGCTGCGGCAGGTAGTGGAACTAACACATGGAGCGTGTGGCCACGGGTTGTGTGACATCATCAGTTGCATTGGTATGCCAGTGTCGCTGCGGCAGGTAGTGGAACTAACACATGGAGCGTGTGGCTACGGGTTGTGTGACATCATCAGTTGCATTGGTATGCCAGTGTCGCTGCGGCAGGTAGTGGAACTAACACATGGAGCGTGTGGCTACGGGTTGTGTGACATCATCAGGTCACCCCCACGTGCTCGCGTTAGTGAATAGATGCAGACCACACCGTTCACTATCATAACAGGGAACCACACAATATGTATATATATTGTTCTTCCATCAACCGCAAATGCGTTTATTTTACAGCCGATAAAGTAGTGAATAGTCTTATAATATGATGAAGGCAAAAATGGTCAAGTTTACATTATATGATCCCCTAACGATTAAGGAAAACCAAATACCAATATTAAGATAGTACTTTACTAACTTGATGCTGAAGCATTCGCGTGAGTAAATCAGTTAGGCAACGAGTTTTTATCATCAGAATTTAATAAAAAGTTCAAGAATATGAATTGTCATGAAATTACTGCGAATTTTTAGTGTCATTATCCCCTTGCCTATAGTGTAAATGCGATACCTAGTGACTGCACAGTTGCGACAGCTAGCACTGTGACCCGTCGTCACACTCGTCACAGTTCACAGTGCAGGCCTCGCTGCGCTTGTGTGAGAGTGTGAGAGCCGACACATTTGTACTACAAGTACATTAGCGCTATCTGAGTGTCCCATCGGCGACCATCCCGGCTCCTAATTTAAGAGCAATATCAATTTCGTGTGTCACCGGTGCGGGCCGGGGGAGGGGGTGCGGAGGGTGCGCGGGCGCCGGCGCTATGTGACACACACGCCACGGGTCACACCGAGAGCGAGTGCAACATTCCACACACATGACATCAAAGTGGACTACATGAGAGATAGATGCATTGTATAGGTAAACTTGATCAATCAATTGTCACATTTGGGTATTCCAGTTCATGTTCATTCATACCTAAATGTAAATACGTATGATTAATCGTCATAAATGTCTATTCATTTTATTTTATTCCTTTGTGATTTTAAATTATAAAAAATTATATCACGTTACATAAATAATATTTTCTTATTCTTAAATAAGAAAATATGTCTCGTGATATTATTATTTTTTACTACTAATATTTATATTTGCACTACGTTTTGTTAAAGTACCCAAACGTCAACAGTAGTGAGTGATACCAGAATCTATAAATAGTATCATACCCGAAACGGTTCCCAGCATGTTCTGTGTCCGAGCGGCCGGTGAGTCGCTCGCCTGCCGGTGCGGTGCCTGTGTCGCGCCGCCTCAAAAGCCTTTCTGTGTTCCGCACCCGCCCTCGCCCCGCGCGCCCTCCCCGCGCTCGCCCGCGCCTGCACTTCCGCCGCCGCGCCGCCGCAATTAAACCCGTCGATAAATTTCCAAACTTAATCAAATTACTGCAGTCGCCACTAACGCACAGACCAGGCTCGGAGCACTCCGAGTGTCCGCCGGGTGTGTGGCAGCCGCCGAATTCAAGATTTTTGAGTCAGTTCATAGGTACAGACGGCTACACATCAAGCTATACATTCCAGTTTAAGCTGATCTCGCATTGTGTAAGATTTCCGTACAATGAGAGGTCAGCGTATACTGGAAATGTATAGCTTGATGTGTAGCCGTGTGTACAAGGCACTTTTAAGAGCCAAAATTTACAAGAAAATATAATTGTGGGTAAGAAACTCCATACTGATGACATAATATGGGAAGACTCTGTACCTAGAATAAATTACTTAACTACATTAGGTATAAAGTATTAAAAATTAAGCAATGAAAGATAAGCGATGCTTAAGACGGGGTTACCTGAGCGCCATAATTATGCATTTAACGCTTACCCCAGGCCCCGCAACGAGTAGCGAAGTAGCGATACGTAACAAAGTTTCGATGCGCGGGAGACACGCGCGCCAAGCGTACCGCTCAGAGTTCGCGAACTCGAGTAGGTACTAAGTTGCGTCACAAAGTAGAGCATTGCAGTAGATCAACTGGAATTCTCTTTTCTTAGTGTGTCGATGGCAAATATAATTTAAATTTTCTGTTTTGCCCAGAACAGAATTGATTAGTACAAGTATATTTTGTTTTATTTTTCTAGTAAGTATTTTTGGAACGGAGTAAACTGGCAGAAATCTTTACCCGAAAAAGCATTCATACTTTCTCTTTCTCGATAGAAATAGAATGAGAAAGTGTGAATTTGGTCTAAATGTAAATCCAAGATGGCGGCTGCGAAAATTCAGGTTCCATTCAGGAACCAAGTTCCTTCTCACGTATGATTTAAATAAAAAAAATAAAAATTGCAGCCGCCACCTTGGATTTACATTTTGATCTAACTATCGACTTTAGCACCCTCGAAACTAAGAAAACGACACCCTAGTCCAAAAAATTTAAAATTTTCGCAGCCGCCATCTTGGATTTACACTTTGACCTAACTTTTGGCTTTAGCACCCTCGAAAGCTATGAAAACGACAACCATGACGACAAATTTTAAAATTTGCGCAGCCGCTATCTTGGATTTACATTTTGACTTCACTATCGGCTTTTTATTTTGTTTATTCAGCCTTCGCAGAGACAACTATTTTTTTTTTAGTTTTGCCCCTTTTTTTACAAAATGTGTTACCTACCTAATAAAAACTAACTATTTTAACTATTTAAAAACTAAACGTACACAAGCTATTGTTGGCTCAGCCGGTAACAGAACTTAGCGGTTTCATATTTCACATTATGTCGGCCAGTTTATATCACATTTTATACGACCTTTAATATGGTATAAGTTTTATTGTTCAAAGCATAATATAACTCAAATGAAATGATAATTATACCATAATTTCGACTTGTCTTTGCGATTTAATTGCATGATGTAAAGTGTAACTAATCGTGTATCGTACGACTGAAATATCTAGATCAAAGTGTGAAATATGTAATATGTTTTTTTTATTATTTATTTCCTGGCTACGGCTGACTATGGCTGACTACACCGAAAGAAAACAAATACGACGGTCAGAGAGATAAGTCAAAGTCAAAAACGAGACTTGAAGTCGGGTAAGGATTCAAAGTCAAATAAAGAAACTACGGAATTCAAGAAACGGCCGAACATTCGGCCGATACTTCTTAGTATCGCTTCGGAGTAGGCCTCTAGGTTAAAAACGAGCCGCGCGGGAGCCGAGCAATCGCAAAGCGAGCGGTAATGCGGCTTCTTCTGGGTAAGCTCACTCCATCGTCGACTTTATCTCTGTCACCTCTGACCTAGACTATGGTCAAGAGCAAACCCATCCCAAATAAAAAAAAATAAAAAATATTATAAAGAGGTAACAT
Organism: Tiliacea citrago; assembly: GCA_963921375.1. NCBI lineage: Eukaryota > Metazoa > Arthropoda > Insecta > Lepidoptera > Noctuidae > Tiliacea > Tiliacea citrago. The sequence goes on from OY992784.1 coordinate 581,939, forward strand.
TACGTTTATTTGTTTGTATACCTATAAGGGGTAATCTCCGGAACTAATGATCCAATTCTAAAAACTTTTACACTGGTAGAAAACTTACTAGCTTATTCCTGAGTGCTATAAATTATATTTATATCAAGCATATTAGCTGGCTGAGCTATCACAACTTTTGTCTTGCAAGTCGGAAAAAAAAACCTCATAAAACAGAATTCACGTAAATTCTACCGGATAGAGTCCGTTCTAATAATTTTGCATATATATTCCCTATAAGTCTCGTCAGCCGGTAGGCTATATATTATCACGCTATTTACTATGGGCGATGAGCAATATAACATTATGTTCGTATTCTTCTATAGTTTACATAAAATTACAAAAAGACGAGCCAAAAGGTTACAATATTGCCGGTAGTTACAATATTGCCGGTAGTTATAGATATAACCTTTAAGGAGCTAAGCAGTCCATCATGACATATTTATGAATAACTATTTTAGTCAACCTTCAACAAAGCCAAATAACTTAGTGGCTCAACGAATGTTTTGTAAACCTGTGGTACGAGTACGACTTCCACGCGAACGAAGTCGCGGGCAAAAGCTAGTTACCTATATTATGAAAAAAAATGGCACATGACTCCACAAGGTTGGTAGACCGGTGGTATCCCGAATATCTACAACAAAATTCATTTAGAATAGAAACACACGGGTTTTTCACTGAAATAAATTGAAGGTTTAAGGGAACCCCATCTTACTTAAATTTCGGCATTTTACAAATGTCTCACGTCATTATTTTGGTGAAGATTATTATGTAAGTAGCAGATTATATAATCAGTCTTTAATGTACTGCTGCTCCTCTCTGTGAGAAAGAGTGGTGGGTGTATTTTGTTATCGTATTCTACAAATGATAATAATAAAGAATGTGTTCTTAATCATCTATTGGATACCAAAATCAACTATTTACAATTGACGTACTAACTGTTACACTTAAGGCTATAAGGATAACAAATTAAATAAACAAAATATTGCATGTGACGAAGTTTTCCTTGTACTATATTGAATTCTATGAAAGGCTGAGTGAGTACCTAACTACCTACCTAGCAGATACGGGGTGATTCAAACGACGGGAATACTTACATTGAAGTTCTGATCAATATAAACAATTAGCGGAAAACGTGGAGTTTACCTTAACCCGTGGTTCAAAGTTGTTACATCAAACATGTTGGTGTTAGACTGTTTTTTGGTGCTTGAGAAACTTCCCTAAACAAAACAAAGATTAATTTACCGATTAGCTACACGTAGTAGAGGAACTAACTACTTCTTTCGGATCAATAATTGCGTTCAAGAGCCTACTTCCATACTGTACATGGCTACTACACTGTGGAGTCCTTATTTTTTTGGAATAAATGGGTTTTTATTTGATCAAATATGGTTTTTACACAAAATATTATGAAATCGCTTTACTTACTTAATACCTACACCTAAATAGTAATCATGTCACGTTTCGGCGATGATCGATGATGACACTATCGCGCAGTAGGCACAGATAGTGTGTGTGGTGGACAAAGGCAATGCGCCTGCGCATATCTGACGATAACCCGACTAAATCCTGCCGCGCGACCGCAACCGCAGTGACGGACAGCGACGGAGCCATATCTTGTGGTCTTGTCCTCATAGCTGACAAACAGCCAGCTAACGCTATGTGATACCTACATTTGATTTGAGAGTAACGGACGTTACGTGAATCGGATCAGAACATTGTTGTATTTTCCCAGAATTGATAACATTAAACCCACTTGTGGATTACAATTAGGAGCAGACCGACCGCTTACTTAATAAGAAATTACGTTTTTAGTGGCTACCTAACTACCTAGCTTTAGTTTACTGTCATACAGCCGGCACCACGATACACTCATTGTGTTTCGTCGCGCGGTCGCTGCGGGAATCTAAATGTGATGCACAATCTTGATTGATTTCATCATCACCATTTCAACTGAATGGCGTCCACTGCTGGACATACTTTTGTTCACGGGGTGGAAAATCCTCATGGATATCGATGGGGCGGGCGGAGGGGTCTGTCAGACTCTTACTGGCTAATAACCACCGCAGTGTTCCCTTCCCACGCTTGCACCGGCGATCTTGGGATCTAGTGCGACTTCCGCAATCCCCGGCTGGTGCCGACCCGCCTCTGCGGATCACCTCAAGTCTGGGTTTATAATCCCTAAAGAACGCTGCTGCCCATCAATCAATCAATGCAATCTGGATTTACTAGTCATAATACGTAAGAGAGTGTTACAACAATGTTTCTAACACAACTCCTTGCAAAATATTCTACGTCCACGTAGGTAATTATAATGAATTCAAAATTAACTTCATTACCATTGAATACATACCTACGAGGTTGTAGGTAGTATTTTTTCCAGCATAACGATTTTTTTTATAATTAATGCAATTAGAATGACTAAGTAGTCTAAGATAGTGCTGTCTGCTCAAATATAATTATTATTTTTATTATAATGTGATCTTGAACAAACACATAAATAAGTAGATGTAGATCATTAGGTGGGTATAAATATAGTAGTACATTTCTGCAGCGGCCTGACACATACGTGAGTCCATCAATGCCTGGTTGCTAAGGTGGCCAAGGCTTTTCTAGCGCTTTTCACAAATAATGCACGGAAATTCAAACAAAATAAATTATTTATAAATTCCAGATTCAATGACGAACAACGATAATTTGTCACGCGCCAATGTATTCATTTGTTTTTTTTTCCAATTATCGGCTTTCTATTTGCAAGCCTGTTCGAAATTTAAATAAAACCTTTGATAAGTTATCTCCTTGATTGCCATGTCACGGAGCAAAAGATCGTTCCATTTTTAAATTACACGATAGATATGAGTTTACTATGTAGGTAATTTATTTGGCCGCAAAACCACGACGAATATGAATTTTCATACAACTTTTGGAGGCCGCTGCTCGCATGTAAGTATTTGGCCAGTACAGCAATTTCGATTTATCTCGAAGAAGGTTGTCAAAATAAAGGCTTCTACATACTGGCGAGACTTGTCGCGCGACGCGACACCGGTAGAACAATTTCCTTGAATATTTCATAGAAATTGTTCTACCGGTGTCGCGATGCGCGACAAGTCGCGCCAGTATTTAGAAGCCTTAATGCTCGAATTTCCAAGCATGTTTGAGAAAAAAATATTAATTGTGTGGCGGTGATCGTAAAGACAACATTGCGGTCGCCGGCCGCGGCGCTACATCGGCTACTAATTGCTGCGCCTGCGTCGCTCTCACACTATTTTTTCTTACCGACACACGGAGGGAATGCTTTAAGTCCTGCGACGACGCGGGACCTGTTAATGTGTTAATCCACTCAGATCGCCTTGTTTCTCTGTTATTAATAGCCAACAAACAGACGTCGACTATCCCGCTCGCTCGCGCCGGCGCCTCGTGCTCCAGACACGAGCGACCCACACTCACACACGCACACCCCATAATTTCGAATTATTCATAAGCACGGCTCGGAAGGCACCGTGTGGTCAGCGTAACGCGTCGGTTTCATTTCGGAGGGTTATCAGTGCATCTCGAGTTGTAGTAGTGAGTCATTAGTAAGGGATGGTTGCGCAATGGCAGAGGTGCACAGAGCTCAGTGGGGCGCCGCCGCCGCGCCGCCGCCGTGGTACGCACGATGAGGACGGTAATACTCGATACATTTGTAACAATAGCATTCCAGACGGAGACATCTGATGAGCGATAACAAAGCTTTTAGCCAACAGATTGACCGACGGGACATGGACAACCACTCTAGCAAATAAATGTCTCGACCGAAACAATTTTGTCGAATAGAGTTAGTACAATTTGAATTAATGAGAACTCGATTGATTTTGTACAAATAAAAAGCCCTCAGGTCTTGACCTCACTACTTCAGTTAAAGTTCAGAAAAGCCTCAGAGGCAAGCAAGCTGCCGCTGTCAAGATTCATGCGCGCGGAACTAGCCTGCTGTGCTATATCCGCGCGCACTATTACTCCTATCACACTATACCCACAGTGTACCTGTAGTGTAGTAGGTAGGTGAGCAGTGCGCATGCTGCCTGGTGCGGCACGCAAGCAACCGCGAGTGGCGCTCGCAAATCTGTCGAGTGGAGTCGATGTCGCCGAGTGGCCGTGTCGCTTTCTCACAGAGAATCCGCGCCCTAATTAATTACAACATCGAGAACCACAAAAAAACGAAACTTGTCGCGGCTTAAGAGCGGCGGCGCCAGAATGAGGTCCCTGTAAGGGGGCGCGGGGGCGGGCAGGCGCCACTCGGCGCGCGTCGGGGAGCTGTCCCGGCGCACTATGCGACACTCTCACATTCGTCGGGGAGCTGTCCCGGCGCACTATGCGACACTCTCACATTCGTCGGGGAGCTGTCCCGGCGCACTATGCGACACTCTCACATTCGGATATCTGTCCTCCGCTCTCTATCCACTCTTATCACAATATGAATAATAAAATACAACTTATCGGCTCCGTCGGACGCTCCTCCAGTCACCACCAATACGTGAAGCTTCTAATGAACTTCACTATAAATGTCACATTAAAGTTCCGGATCTGAAATAGCACCGCTCCGCCGCTCCACCGCTCCGCTCCACTCTGGATGCGCGGGATAAGAATTTTATAACATGTGCTCTCGGTTTACAGCCTGTCATTAATAGCTCCAAATAACACTGGTTAACATTTAACTGAACAAGTGAACACGCATTATAGGAGTACACTCTAAACTGGTTAAATATCCCGTAAGAAGGGAAAGCTTTCACTTAGTACGTGAGCTGGGAGTGAGTGGTAGCTCGGGCTCGTAGTTATCGTTTTAACTTTATGGCCTAGTACCTAGTACCCATTAACCGCCGCGCATTTATGTAAGTAATAACATAAGTAGTGTTGCGAAGCTCGCGAGTCCCACAGCTGGCTGAAGTTCATGTAATGTAGGCATCACTAATGGCTGTGGTGGAGGGGGACAGTCGCTCGCACATAAATGTTAATGTGGGAGCGACAGATGTCGCGATTGTCGGACAACGTGTCGCGATGGGCGGCGCACGCATGGTGTGCCCGCGCCGACACATCCGTGCATTGTCGGAAAACTCATGTCTTGTCTGATCAGGACCACGAAACCTAGCTTAAAGCCACACAGCTTGGTACTTCCCTTAGTGCTATACTTACCGCGTGGTGACGAGCTCGGCTGTGCGTGCCATTAGAGGTTCACATCCAATATTTGCATAAAGAACTTTGTTACTAACTGTAATATGTCACCGATGGCTTTACCGATTAGGTGCTTTAAATAAGACTTAGGTTCTTAGGAGTTCCTACTGACTTAAGACTTCCTACTGACTTAGGCCTGGCTACTTCACTAACAGCCCTTGTTTTCTGCACAAAAGACCTCTGAGAGAGAGCTTTTATTCTTATATAAGTAACCCGTGTCACCACAATCCATTATGTTTATTCCTTCTCCAACTGCTACTGAGACTTCTGAGTAATATGAGAGGGTATGCAGTGGATGAAGACGAGGCAATGAGCATGACCTTGTGTGTGTAACACTCCAGTGTGCCTCAAGATGACAAAACAGGCTAAATAAGACTACATTTTAATCTAAGCATGTTTTTTTTTTGCTGGAAAATTACCAAATAACTTCTCCTGCTCTGGGCGGAGCTAGGGCGTGTCAGACTTTTACTGACTAAAAACCCACCCGTGTTCCTTCAGATGCTTGCGTGACAGGGCCACGATATCCCTTTCGGACAAACTCGCAACCCTGCCAGGAATATAAGTATGCTTGGAAATATTCTTCAGTGGACTAACTGAAATCAGAATGGATATGTTTTTGTATTGTTTTACTTGTGTCGTTTAATGGAACACCACTGTATTTTGTTCCGTGCTATAGGTAATTAGTATGGAAGAAAATCCGGCGGCGTTCTTTCAAACGACTAAAGTAACAATTCGCTCGAAACAAATAAGAGACCATTGAATATATTTCTGCCATTCTGAATCAAACTCAAAACTCAACTCAAAGCATTTATTTCAAAAAACCAATTACAGGCACTTTTGAATTGTCAAGGGGTCGGTCAGTCATAAAGATGAAGCTAGTTGCCCATGCCAAAACTTAGTAGGTACCTGTGAAGAAGAACGGGCAAGAAACTCCACGGACACTCTTTTAAGTTAACATATGGTTAAAAAATATTGGTTGCATCATTCCTGTTGACATTATACATGTGAGAACGATGCAAAACGTTGAACACGTCCGTAATTAAAAAATAAAAATAAACAATTCAAAAATTATATTAAATTAAAATAAGTCATGGCTGCTAAGAGATGACCAGTCTCTCTCCCTACTGACAGCGCCAGGATCAGCACCAGTCAGCTCAACCATTTTGAAGGGAGCTAAATGATCCTACACACCCGCCACCATCAGCGAAACATCACAGTGAGCATGACATAGAGTAAATCCAGTAGCTGCCCCACTTCTTGATTAATTAAAAGCTTATTGGCAATACGACTTTTGCGTAAGGTAACTTTGAACTTTGATCTTTAATCTATGATGGTACCCCTTCTGTTTGTACATAGGTTTTATAGATTTTTAGGAAATTATGTATTTATTACCCTCTCAAAAGTAGGATATATGCCTACCGTGAGGGATAGAAGACTCGTAGTAAAAATGCGTCAAGGGATAGATGCCTACCGTGAGGAATAGAAGCCTCGCTGTATGAATGCTTCAATATTAGATGATAATTGAAATAAAACAGACTAGTTTATATGTAATCAGGTCTCGACGAAACGCGCGCTCTCCCCTACGGTTGGTGGCACCGAGGTCAGCGGGGGGACGCTTCCTATTGTAAAATACGATTTTGGCCTACAATATTTCTAACATTGTGTATTCAAAGTCGCGGCACGTATCCCACTGGGGCTCCTATCCTGGAATTACCCTACTCTCAGCCGCCAGAGCACATTCAAGTCAAAGAAAGACGTTACGTACGTAATGGTAGCTTTGTAGTAAGTAAAAAGTACTCACACATGTGCTATGCAAATAAATAATACTAAAAGATTGAATTTATACAATGCAAAGATAGTTTTTGAAATCTTCAGCAGCTCCAACAGTATTTCCAAATGCTAATCAATTCGTTTTTGCGCTGTTCTGGGTGTCATCGTGTGGTAGGAGTGTCCCGCCGCCGCGCCACTCAGAGCTACTCAAACTGAACTATTGTTTGTTAATATTATGCCCATAATCATACGGCGCCTCGTAACACGCGGAACAATGTCTTTGTTTTTCTTGACTTTATCGAAGGACAAGTTCGTTAATCTATGAAAATAAGTCAAATAACACTAATGTTCTAAATTCCGTACCTATCGCTTACTTTGAATAAAGCCATTTGCCTCCGAAATGCAACCGGTCTCTATTCGTTCAGGCAAAATTTATATTCATCTTGCGACGATAAAAATTCAGTAGGTATAGATGAGAAGCTATTCAAATAGACCGCGGGGCTGCTCGGCCATGCTGTGCCGCTCTAGTGATTAGAACGTCGCGCGGTGTCCAATCGCAGGCGAGCTGGACGATGGTGGCGTAATGCGGGCCTCAGCCGGCGCCGCCATTGGCCGCGGGTCGCTGTCACTGACCACGGCACACTGTCACGAACCGGTCCCCCTCACGCGGACACAACTAGCAGTACTACTTGCGTAGCTACACAACTGTACATTAGACAGACGAATCACAATATCCACTTAGAGCGTCGCCCGACGCTATGAGCTTCACTGTTTCAATTATGACTCATATTACGTGGAAATATCTGCAGAAATCTGCTTTTGATAGAGTTAATTAAGTACAGCTTCAAAACATGTTTGTAATCCGCGCTCGGTATAATCACTGTAATGATAGTACCCGACTCAAGTCGTCCGATATCAACTCCGTGGTACTCACCAATATCTGGCACGTTATCATAATTCTCAGCGTAGTGCCGTCGCGTCGCAGTGATCGCGAACATGAATCAATAATGAGTTACTTTAGTTTACGAGTATTAGCGTGTAGCTGGTGGACGGCGGTGGTCACCCCGCGGGCCATAATACCCCGATCCGTGGGTCACGCGCGGCCACCTCCGCCCCCGCCTCGCCCCGACCCGCTCGGGGGCGGGGCACAGCTGGGCGGGGCGGGGGCTCTATATTTCCCGGAGGGAGGCGCGGGTCCAGGGGTCCCGCCTCGCTAACAAGTTTTCCTTTTGCTCGTTTGGGCTGCTTTTAGTAGTTGTACGTTTTATTTTGGTCTCGTGATGATTGTAAGCTTGGATGTCGACCGCGCACAACAGCGTCGTTAACCGCGTCCAGCATGTTTTATGTAAATGATTTAATTGTTACTTTTAAAGTTTTTACTGTAAGCACTTTGAGCACGAAAACCTGATGTTTTGTGACTTCTAATGGAAATTAAAGTCACGTTGCAAGTACCTACCTTCATAAATATGATACTTTGGTGGTATGAGGAACACGGTGTAAAGTTCCCTCATCCACCATAGAATAGAGAGGATCCTCCGACCAGACGGGTGTTGTATCTGGTACCGTCGGGCTTGCCCGACGGTTGATGTCGGGACGTTGTATATATGCTAGTTGCGCGGTAAACTCCGCTTGCGCGATGCAGGATTTGCGTGTCGTCAGCGTGACGCGTAGTTCGCATGTGGCGACGTTGATGCCGCTACAATACCATCAAAGTCAGAATGTTTGTAATGCTAACTTAATGTGACTAGGTGCCTTGCCTACACTCTAGGTACCTCTTATCTTATTGCCACTAGGTGCCTTGCCTACACTCTAGGGACCTCTTATCTCTAAGTGACTAGGTGCCTTGCCTACACTCTAGGTATCTACTTCTTATCTCAATGCGACTATACTCCATTTGAAATAAGATTAGAAAAAATAAACTTTTTTGCAGTCAGTTCAACCGATTTTGACTTTTATTCCGTAGGCATAAGGATAGCATTATAAGCAAAAACGTGGTTACAATACCAACTGTTTATAACAGCTGCCATTTGTCATGCCACCAACGCAATAGAAGTCAAAATCGGTTGAACGAACTGTAAAAAAGGTTTATTTAAATGTCTAATCTTATTTCAAATGTAGTGTAGGTGCCTTGCCTACACTCTAGGTACCTCTTATCTTATTGCGACTAGGCGCCTTGCCTACACTCTAGGTACTTCTTATCTCAATGCGACTAGGTTCCTTGCCTACACTCCTCTTATCTGAAAGCGACTAGGTGCCTTGCCTACACTCTAGGTAACTCTTATCTTAATGCAACTAATCTCTCCCATAATATCTCATCAGCCTAATAATTTTGTGTGTCTTGTTTCTGGAACAATTAAATTGTTTTTCTTTCTTTCTTCTTATTAAAATGTAAAACATAATTATAAAAACAAAAAGTAAGGTAAGTACCTGAATACAGTTAAGGTGAATGATTCTGATTCTCTCAAACAGTGAAAGGGATTTGGTAGGACGAAGACTTGATTGTACACTGAGTCACCTGCATCACTGGTTAGAACCATCTGAGTAATAAAATAGTATCATTAGTAGGTAGGTACAGGCAGCGACAAAATCGATTAACACTTAACAGTTTTTGAAATCTTGATTATCGAACTAAATATTTAATTAAAATCAGAAGTGAAGTAAAATTAATAGAATCATATTAATTCTATCAATCAACTCAGCCTATGAAAACTCTGAATATGTAAATAACTGCGACAGTTTAAGTATCCTGTGTGTGTAGTGTTAGCTAATAAACACGAAAGCAGTAAAATTGGTCAGGTACAACCTGGTACTATTCTTTACTACAAAAAAAAAGATAATGTTGGATAGAGAAACATTTTTGCGTTGATAAACATGTGTCAACTGTAACACATCTAAACGAGTCTGTAGATAGTTCATTGTGTAATCGTTTAAACATCTATCATCAAAATATGTGTGGCCTAAATAATTAGAAAGATGTGTTCGATGTGTGTGTCTAGATAGTTTGATGTGTGTGTCTAGATAGTTTGATGTGTGTGTCTAGATAGTTTGAGTAGCCCTTCGAATTACTTGTGTATTAGCGAGCGTTTTCTTAATGAAGAACTAGTTTCCTTGTTATATAGTGTATATTTCAAAGTACAATGTTGCATCATATAATACCCGAATAAATAAGTTGAGAGGAGGGACTATTATCCTAGCAGAAATGGATAGGGAATACGAGGATCTGCACATAGCCAAAAAATCACATAAAATAGACAGTTTTTAAATATGCTGTGTCAAAGATGTTTCAACTGGCCTATCTGTGTGCTGCTGTTATCGTACGCCTTATGATAAAACTTAGACACTTCTGCTGACCACAACACCCTGTCTTCCGCCTTACGCATCTAGTTTGTCCCAGCCACCTTTTTAAGGTCGCCGGTCCATCTAGTTGGGGGGCGCCGCGTCCCACACTACGCTTGCCGATACGTGGTCTCCACTCCAGGACTCGACTGCTTCTACGGCCATCGGTCCTTCGACAAACATGGCCAGCCGACTGCCACTTCAGCTATTAACTGTATGAAAAGCTGAAATAGGTACAATGTATCGAATAGGTTTGTGACAATTTAGATGATGTGTAAGAGTAACAGTCAGTGTTTGTCGATGCACGTAGATAACCTACCTCGCACACAAATCGATCAGAAAAAATAATTGGTAAACGTGCTGGACCGTTCCTAACCGTTAAGTTATTGAATCAACGTGCTTGTGTAATATATGTGTCCGTCGTACCTCACGGTCTCACATGAACGTGGAGCCCCGCGCTCGGTGAGGCCACCACCGCCACTCCACCCCCGCTGGGAATGCTCGTTAATTAATATGAGCCTGCATCAGACTATAAATCGAGCTATGTAACGAAATCCTACAATTATTTAAGTGATTAGTACAAAATAATAGACCGTCGTAGGCGCGTTTGTGTGACGCGGCAACGTTTTTACGACTGCCGCGCCGCCGCCGCCGCCGCCACCCGCGTCGCGTCGTGTTAACACAACAGTAAAACCACAGTGTAAATGATAATTATGATTATCCGCCATACTCATAAACCAACCGCTGGAAATGATTTTATGTTAATAAAGTACACTGTATAGTATTGTTCAAGATACCTTGATCGCAGCTCGACGCCGACTGTTGCGCTATTAAAATGTTACCGCTCTCCAAATTATTCGTCATTTTCATAGAAACCAGTGTCAGTGTCGGGTCACGATCAGGATGTTTAGAATGGATTAGGTACCTATTTAAACTAAAAAAGAAACAAAACTGACCTGCACATTGGAGTTAAAATATGGACCAGCACGTGTGGAATAAGAATAATAGAACTTGTTACACTAGTCGAAGTTGCCTTCCACTGATACCTTCAGTATTTTCCATAATAAGCGGGTGTCGAGCTTATTTGCCAACATAATGTCTTCAGTGTCGTAATCAAATTCTATCCTTGGTATTAAATAAGTTAACGTGGCAATAGCAGTCAATGACCCACATACGATCACTTAGTTAGATATTCAAGCATTCTTCATTTTAATAACAGAAATAAACTACGTTATTATCCTGAATCGATAAGTATCAATGTAACATTGTCATCACACGAAGAAAGACGATACATAGCCTAAATACTTAGTTGGTCGTTCGGTTGCCTAGGAAGGTATATTACATAATGAAAAGGGACCATTATGGCCACCTTATTTGGTACCAACTATAACACCACAATCTACATTTGTAAAATGTTCAAAACCCGTCAATTCGATGCGGCCGGGTTTGTCACGTTTTTTTTATTTAAACTTGTATTGTTGGTAAAATATGTGCAGTTCCCTAAACGAACATTTGCTTCATACAATGAGGTTGCTATAGGTAGGTGTTTGCATACTTTGTAAACGATCATTTTAGGTAAATCGCGTCCATTGAAACGAACACATAAAAGTTCCAAGGTGGGTAAGTAGGTAAGGTGCTGTAATTCAGCATGTAACTACAGAACCGTCCGGTAAACTCACGTTTATCCTGCTAGGGCCGCTACAAACTTCTGCAGACTCCTGCTTTGTCTGAAGTCTAATCGTAGAGAGACCTAAAGTACCTACTTACTACTATCGCATATAATACAGAACAGCAGCAAAATATAGAAATTATAACAAGTTTTATCTTTTAAAATAAAATTTTATTTGTAAGAATTGATTTCAGCTTTCCTACCTAAATTAGTTTATTTTTGTAATTTTAGTTTTGCAGTCTCGAAGAGGCTAACTAGTTCAACTGCCGCCAATTTCAACTTTTATTAAGCCCAAGATACAGGCTGTGCCTAGTTTGGGACCAACGCTATCTCAATATTGTAATTTTAATGTTAAAATAAACAATTTTTACTTTTGTTTTTTACATTAATAATAATAAAGAAAGAGAAACAAATAAAATATCTGGACTTAGCACACGAGCTTGTTGACATGTGGAATGTGAGCTCGGCTGTCATTGTGCCGATTGTCGTATCGGCCAATGGCCTGATGGCCGAAAGTCTCGAGCAACATCTTTCGAGGCTCTCGTTAGCTGGTTGGATCAAGGGCCTGATTCAGAAGGCAGTACTCCTCGATACGGATCGCATAGTGAGGAGGTTCCTATTTCTGCAGCCCTACTACCGGTAGCTTGGACCCTGCTCCCGATACCAGTGGACAACTATTTTTTATATTTTTAAATGTTTTTATAATTTATTTTTATATTCCGATATTTAAAAATATAATTTGTATGTACCTAATTAAATAAAGGAATAATAATAATATAATATTTTTAATCAGTATTAACAATTTTTTTTTTTAAATAAACGTTGCCCTACAGTCCTACACTATGAAGTTCTCCTGTATCGTGGGTGCGTTTACAAACATTTAAACTCACATACACGAACAGCCAGACCCGGAAGAACTACTTATAGGTCATACAAATATTTGTTCCGTGCGGGAATCGAACCCGCGACGCGCATCGCAGCAGTCAATCGCTTAACCACTGCGCCAACCATGCCGTCAAAAAATTGGTTAAATATTAACATAAAATCAAATAATTTACAAAGGAATTATAATGTTAGATGCCTGTACTAGGTTAAACCTGTATCACAGGCGGCATGAGCTCATGCTTTGTGGTAATTGTAGGACGATAAAATTCTTAACAATATTTAACATCACAAGTCTTGAAATAATGGCAAAATTTAATTACTTAATTCAATATCTTATACCTACTTTACTTAAATACTATTTACCATAAATATAAAAATAACAAAAAGTCTTATAAACGTAATTTCTTATTTAGTTTGCGTAAAATAGTTTATTTCACTTTATAACCTTGTTAAACACATAATTTTATTATGTTATGATTCTGCGTCAGCAGAACCGGTCAGTGAAATTGTTGCACAATCACATCACATTCGAGGCTATGTGTATATTCGATTTTTGCTGCGGGTGACTGATGTGCTTAGACATCAACAAAATCGAGGGTTTGAAGGTCAGTGCAGTGTTTTGTTGAGTCAGCAGCAGGCATTAAACACGAAAGTCTGGCTTTGATTATGACGCTCTAGGCGCCCTCATAGTCGATAGAGTTGATGTACCTGTATTCCGCTATTTCATCATTGCATTGTATCTATTTTATCGCATTTTGTCCAATGCTCTTATAAGTAAGTATGTCATAAATTACTTGATTCTAATGGAACCATTTGAGTCCGTTCTAGCTTGAAATTTGGGCTCAACGTTGATAAGTTCTACGTAGGGACAGAATAGGGCGTAGGCGTAGAACAAATACCAAGTAAAGGCTTTTGTACAAAACAATGTATGAGTATAGCTATTGTCCGGAATGCCCGGGCAAGTGATCCATAAAGCTGTGAGTGGTTTAGTGGATAGGTAAGTAGTCACAGATAAAAGATTTTTATAAAAGAGAAGCGTCTCTTGCCTGTCTAAGGTTCTCCGGCGCTATCATTAGACTCTCACCCATTAAAACAAAGTCGCGATAAAATCAATAACGACATCGATTGTCAATTTAATGAAGCCATTGATGTGGAGCGTTCTGATACCCTGTCAGTAGGTAGTGGGTACCGCCGCGCCGCCGCCGCCACACCGGAGCCCGCATGCGGCAGCGCCGCTCGCCTATATTTCAGCACGTTATCTAATCTCGACCTGAGGGATGCTCCGCTCTGCCCCCCTGCCTCCCCCCCAGCCCTGTCGTGTCTCCGTCACTGACAGATGTCGCTGCGCACGCGCCGCCGCACTTTTTGCCATAAACTATTAATGGGTATTCACGAGGCTCCGACGTGCAGATAAGCGGGTGTCAATAGATAATGTCCTAATTATTTGGTAACCCAATTCCTATAGTTTGATCCTGATGGTGAAAACATGTCATCGTTTAATTCGCTGACCTTATGTCGCCAATTGGACGACTGTTAATTTTACCAACGACCTTTTAGTTGTGAACACATTCTTGACCTTTTAAAAGTTCCTGTTGACATGTATTATTGACCGACTGTCCGACTGAAACCCGATGAAACGGCTCCTTACTAACTTGCAACGCGGAGCATTCGCAGCGCTCGTAGCACAACCAGTAGCTCTACCATGACTTTACACAGCCAAAACTCGCTAGCGTCTTCGTAAATACTAAGCATGAATTATTGTACAGCGCCCCTAGTGGTAATAGATAGAATTAAAATTAGTAGCATGAACACTATAGATTTCAATAGGTAAGAAACATGACGTAATTTTTATTCGTATTTTAATCGTATTTTTTCACAATAAAAAATGGCACCATGAGTCACTAATTTGACAAAAGCTATCGGAAAATATGCTAGTGATTTTTTTTATTTTAAAGTGTGATACATAATGTTTACATTAAAACTTTTTGAGTCTATTAAAGTCAAAATAATACCAACCCGTACCGGGCCCGCGTGGTAGAATACAGCCTACTCCCTCTCGAAGAGTGGAGGGCTGTGTCTCGGCAGTGGGAACATTATAGGCTGATTTTACTGAAGTCAGAATAATGTCTGGAAGAGCTTATTTACATGAAATATGATGCTGATGCCGAGTTTGAAGACCAACGACGTGAACAATGTGAATTTCAGACCAAAATGAGAAGTCATGTTGGATATCAATTGGAAAATATAAGTAAAAGAATATTTATTAAACTTTACAGACTTACTAAACAAGCGTTTGAAGATTTGTGCATATTATTGAACAATATTACCGATCTGAAGTCAACATTTCTCTGTACAGACCTACACCATATACATTGTGATCCACTGCTCCTCATTGTATTATATTCTATTTTTGTAAACTAATTTCACTCTAAAGAACAATGGCAGTTTTGGTGTCGCTTAATTTCAGAAGCGTTCATGAATTAAAGTATATAAATTATTTAAAACAGTTACGGGAACCATTTAGTCATTACATGGAGTTCCGTCATTCTTGTTTTAGTCAAAAACGCTGCAAACCACACAAAAAGTGCTGATTCTCAGCCTAGTTTGAATAAAAGACTTTTGATTTTGACTCACGGTACTGAATCATTATTACCTACTTCATTTAAACGTTGTTCGAGCAGCGCCAGGTAACTTTACAGACGTAACAACATCTCGGCTGTATCCCCGAAGGTCAGGCAGGGCGCACAACTTATAGTTATAGTACACCCACCTTTCGTTCGTTCGTTTTCGTTCCTCATGTTTCGTTTATTTACAGACGTGACATTTATTCAGCATCACTCGGCAACAGCTACGTGTGAAGTGTCCTACTTACCGTTGACTCGTAAAACCATTACGTACTATATAGTGCTCTGTGACCGTTATATAGTGCTCTGTGACCGTTATATAATGCTCTGTGTCCGTTATATAGTGCTCTGTGACCGTTACACAAAGTTGCAGTATTTTGCACATGTTATATTTGATGCGTTTTTTGTGGTACATGTAAAAAGCATGGGCATGGCTGGAGTGTGTGCAGGTGCGGCCACTTGCGGCCACTTGAGCCCACATGTCGGTGAGAACCCGCGACCCCGCGACACTGCCAGGCCTCTCAGAGCTGCCGTGATTTATGGTGATGTGCTCTTTTTGTACATTGTCCTCTTCAAACAAAATAGTATAACGTTCTTGTGATTGGTAGTTTTGCATAAAAAAAGACCGATAATTAATTGATGTTTTGGTAAGTGCCTACTTACCTAGTTCCATTTAATTTTGCTATAGACAAGGCTGATCGGCCCGTAATCAAATGCTCATTAAATTCGGTACGTATTCTCGGTCAACCTTCACTATCAATTTTGTAAGTTATACTAGCTTTATCTGATCTTATGCAGATATTGATCGTTATAGTACGATTATAATATCTATGTTAATGATGATATTACAATTTCTATGAATATCTGTTCGCTCAATCCTCAAGGTTGTGGCAGAGTGGTGGCGCGTCTGTTCCGCTGCCGAGATACTTCATAGAGATCAAAACAATAACGCATTACTCTATAAATTACTTAGCGATACATCAAACGAAAATAGACGAATGCATTCACCGTCACACAAATAAACAAACCAGATGTAACGTGTAATAGAAGAGAGGGGGCAGGTGGTGGGGGGGGAGGGCGCCTAATAGCCACGTAATGAACATTGATTGATTATCGAGTGCGATGGTGCGGCGCGGCTGCGTGGCGGCGGCGTGGCGGGAGCGTGGCGGCGGCGGCGCGGCGCGCTGGCGCCAGACGACTCAAGTGGTTCTATAAGCGTGCAGCGAGTGGCTGTTGGGCTAGGTCGGACATCAAGCAGATCACTAACTGATCTCAGCGCGATGCTCCGTAATGTTGTCTTTATTATGTACAACTTGTACACGTAGATAGCTGGCCGATGCTCCTGTATCGCATTATCTGGGATGCACATAACGGTATCTTCATACCTGGCGCTCGCCGCTGGCGCATTGACAAATTATAACATTACATTACACCTTGAAAAGCTTTACAGTTTGATTGTGCTGTTCTAGGCGACTCGCCAATCTCAAATGATATCTAATTCAACAATAAAGTTACATGCAGATCTATATCTTAGTTTCAGGACCTCGTCAGCTGATTTATCAGTTGGTCATCTACATCTTGAGTATCTTTTAACTATCTTGGTCAGTAGTGTTATATATTTTGTATCTATTAAATTAGTAGTGACACTGATAATCAAACATGTTGTATGTTAAAAGGGGTGATTTAGCCTATTTAACATTGCTTGGATAATTTTAGTTTACATTTAGAATAAGATATTTTTGTTAACTTGTAATAACCTTTCTGTTAATGAAGACCTTTATATAAATCAAATCAACTATCTTGGTGTCTTGAGTTTTTGATCACATTTGCGTCTTGGTGTAGGTACCTATTCGAAAACTTCAAGTGATTACTATAATTATTATCTAACATAACGGTATTAAAAACTGAATACTGTAATGATGTCGCCTGAGCCTGCAGATGAACAAAGCAGACATTTGTTTTGTTGTTCGTTAGTTTGTTTGAACGCGCTAATCTCTGGAACTTCCAGTCGGATATGAAAAAATATGTTTGCATTTGATAGCCCATCAATTCCTGAGGAAGGTGGTAGGGAAGTGGTATTTAACATCATGCTACGACCTGTAGGAGCCGCGTAATTAGAGAAAAAGGTCAGAAAGAACGCTAAACGAAAACGGAGTTATAAAGCGGGCGGCATCTACTTATGGCGTCGTCATATTCAGGATGGTCTAGGTATAAACTTTTTTTTTTGCCCTGGGTGGAAAATACTCATTATATCCTCCACCCTGGGGCGGGGCGGCTGTCAGACTCTTACTGACTACTAAAAACTACCCTGCTGGTCCTTTCCCACACTTGCACCGATCTTGGGATGAAGTGCGACTTCCGCGATCCCAGGCTGGTGCCGGCGCTGCCCTCCTCTGCGGGCCACCTCAGGTCTGGGGGGGTGAGGTGTTTGACCCCCCCCCCCCCCCCCCCCCGAACTGAAATAGTGCCAGGTCCACCAGGACCAAATACTTATAGATCGGATTGCATCAAATCACAACAAAAATCATTTCGGGATTTTTGGTAATTAGACCTCCCTATGAGTGTCGGTGAACTGTCTGGTGTCACTGACATTATCTAACATGTAAAGATGTTTTTGTAATTGATTCACCGCCGTCGTCGGGTGACGTTGAATTTAGTACAGCGCCGTCAATACCGAAACCGTATGATTTACAGATATAGAGGTAAAAACTGCAATTAGTCAGATGGAACGTGGTAAGTCAGCCGGACTCGACGGGTTCAGTGTTGAGAAAACTATTATCTACACTATTATTATAAAGAAAAAAAAAATGGTTTTTTGTTGTTTGTTTATTTGTTTGTTTTAATGGATGAACTCAAAAACTATTAATGATACATCCAATACTACGTACATATTTATAGTATCTGCTCATAATTTCTCACAAAAAATCCTTGTGCTAATAAATGCTTTATGTCTAACTATTATAGTAAAGTCACAATAACCGTTTTTTGTTCAAATTAGACAATCAAAATGGGTAGACTCGAAAGATTTCGACATTCGTATCATGATGTTAAACATTATCCAACTAAATAGTTACATAATCACGGTTGATAACTTAATCAACCTTGATTATTTCCACGTGACATTTATATGATATTTATCTGGACCTTTCGTTAGAAGTTCCGACGCGACGGGTTTAAAAATACTAAAAGTAAGAAACATACCGCAGTGTGAGCGAACATCCCTGCGGTTAGTAAATACCGCAGTGTGAGCGAACATCCCTGCGCTTAGTATATTCGTTACCTACTCATTTTATTTTTTGTAAACTAGTAGTTTGTAATAAATAATAAAGTTTGTCATAATCATAAATAAAAAGATCACAACAATTAGTTTTCGGAAACTATAATTTAAACGGGACGGAAAGCGTGTTGAATTTTGTAGGCGAAGATACGATATCCACGCGAATCGCAGGCGAAGTGCTAGTTAAAAATAAAACTGGTGGCATATGGGACAAATCAAACTACAGACCGATCTCTCTGGCAACGATAGTCGCTAAAGTTGTTGATAGTCTCTTGAACACCTTCTCACAAAAGAATATCAGCTCAGCACTGTTTCCGCTAGGGACTATCAACAGAGATTGCTATATTGTGCCTAAAAAAGGCAGTAAGTTATTACGTAGATAATCAGAGTCCTGTCGTTTCTTGCTTCCTTGATATGTCAAAGGCATTTGCTATGGTGAATTATGACAAGCTACGGGGTAAATTACGCAAAGCAAATATGCCATTAGAAATTATAAAGATCTTTAGGTAGCGGTAGTGGTATGCTCACCAGGTGAACTGTGTGCGTTGGGCTGAGGCCAGTTCTGTTGAGCAGGTGTATGTTGCAGTGTGAGGCGGACGAAGTAGTTTGACTTCTCCCATATTGTTTAACCTATATATATATACACAGATGGCCTCATCAGTGAGCTCAGTAGCTTGCAGACCGGCAGTTATAATAGATGGAGTAACGTTTAATAATATCAGCTACGCCGATGATATGCCACTGTTGACCCCGTCAGTATCAGGCTTGAGAAAGCTGTTGGATGTTTGTGAGAGGTATGTTGAGGAACACGGTTTAAGATACAAAGCCAAATAGAGTGAGGTTCTTATTTTTTAAGCAAAGTCATCAGACTGTCTTCCTCCCATTAAGCTAGCAGGTAATATCTTAAGTCTCCTGTCTATCATTGCGGAAAAAATTGATTCAAAATCAAAATCAAAAGTCATTTATTCAAACTAGGCTGAGAATCAGCACTTTTCGAACATCAAAAATTACATAAGACAGTCCCCCAAAAACGCCCACCCTTCACCACTTCCTAGTGCTTTAGCTGGGAAGAAGAAGTGGCGCAACAAACTCCCCAGCAGCACAGCTGTCTGTTCAGATATAAAATTTGAATCTATACAATAAAATGTAAAAGAATTTGCATTACGCAACACAACATTAAATTAAATTATTTGCCTTATGTTAGCTATTGCCCGCTCGTCCGTTATTTGCCTTATGTTAGCTATTGCCCGCTCGTCCGTTATTTGTCCAACCTGCATGTTTAATAATATAGTTGTTAAGGTTTACTAACAAATTATGGATATTTCTTCTGAAATAAAATGATTATTATTTAAAAGTCTTTGACATATCTCGGGATCTCGGGACTTTGGAAGGCGTACTAGGGGCCGAAGCCAACTTACAGAGGCCCCTTAGACAATGTTGAGGCACCTTTTTATTAATTTTATGTGGCCATGCTATTTACCACACACACTACTTTATGTTTGTCTGCTATGTTGCAGCTGATCTATTGCTCTTCGTAAGTAGGTACCTACAGCCCATCTCCGGAATACTTACTCCTCTTACGAGTATCAGCTCTACTGCGCGACCTTTGCATCCACTCTTAACGTACATCGCGGAGTTCTCTGCTTGTATAAACATAGATGCAGGTGCTTCTAAGCGTGTGTAGTAATGACTGCACACAACGAGTGCACCGATGAACATGTTGCATAGCTCATCGGCACTTTTGTTGTTAGGAGTTTGACTCACAGCATTTTGAGCTCAGTGTTTTTCGTTACTGTGCTTCTACACTTATTTTAGTATATTTGGACTTAATCTGGAATATTTAAATGAAATCAACGATTGTAGGAAGATGCTTTACGTTTCGAATGTAGGCAAAACCGAAAATCCTACCCCATTTAAGAGACATCTATTATTCCATTTGAAATAAGATTAAGTTCCAAGTTCCCGAAAATGATTTTTCATACATTCATTCAAAACATTGGGGATGTTTTGAATGAATGTATTAAAAATCATTTATAAAGAAATATAAAATAAATTATAAAACAAATATAAAATTAAATTATTTATAAAGTTCTTACATGACCAATCCTCGTACTGAGAGTCCAAAAGTGTTAGAATAAAAATAAAATCAGTAGAGACCTAGTTAAAATTTACCTTATTTTGGAAGATATATTTTCTATGTACCTATGTATAATTATTGCTATGTGTTTTTAGATGTCTTCGAGATATATTAGGAATGTATCCAGGTCGTTCTAGGGAAAAGATGTAGTGTAAGGGAAGAATTTAGGGTGTGTTGAAGGTGCATCCAGCAAGCAATTCTTTAGCTCGGGATGATTGTAAGTAAACACATCATGTAGACTATTAATTATATTTTTATAGTAAATATTAAAAAAACTAAAACCCGACTGCAATAAACGGAACTGAAAAGATGGAAACAAAATAAAAATAAAAACCGGCCAAGTGCGAGTCGGACTCGCGCACAAAGGGTTCCGTGCCATTATCTATAAAAACGGCAAAAAAAAAACACGTTTGTTGTATGGGCAGCCCCTTAAATATTTATTTTATTCTGTTTTTTAGAAAGAAAGAAAGAATGAAAAAGCATTTATTGGGACTCGCACAGATCACAAATTAAACTTTACAAAAACACACTCATAGAAACATAAAGATCAAAAACAAAAATAAAGTAAAAATGAAAATAAAAACAGAAAGTCCTGTATCTTAGCATGATGCTGCGGCATCATCATCATCACATCATGGGTTAGCATTTTTTGTTACGTTAGCGGCAACAGAAATACATCATTTATGAAAATTTCAACTGTCTAACTATCACGGTTCATGAGATACAGCCTGGTGACTCAGAATAAGTGACAGACGGACAGACAGCGGAGTCTTAGTAATAGGGTCCCCTAATAGGGTTTTAGTAGTAGGTTTTTCCCTTTGGGTATGGAACCCCAAAACACGAGTATCCTTTATGTACCAAAAATACATAAATGCAGTCGGAGGCCAATTTTAAGGCGTTCGTTACATTCTAGATCCTCCGACTACATTTATTTAAAGGATACTCGTTTTTCTTTTCATCTTGAAAAATAGAATTTAAACAAAACGTTTTGATTTTTCTATTAATCTTGCTGTGCCAAGATTCTACCAAATTGATGGTTGTGTGACGCATAGGTTCACAACTCCAAATCAGGTTCAGGATAGCGTTGTCTAGCCATTGCGTCTCAAAATAGTCTTGGATTTTTCATTTTGTCACTATTGGGTCCTGTAGACATCACCGTTAGCCAAGCATCATCTAAATGGCTCGCACGAAGGCTAAGAAGCACATTTTGTCGCGTGGGCCATTTCTGCTGGGGTATTCTTCGATATTCCCAAATTCTCTCTCATTCGCACTCATTCACACCGCTATTGATGAGCGCCTATTTGGTAATTAAGTACAGAATAACGTCGATTGTTATCTATCACTCATCAGTATTGATTAATGTTAATAATATTGAAAGAATTAAGCATAAATTGCAATGAAAGGATAACGTTTTTAAACCCATTGATTCTCTCAAGTAATAATAACAAATAACATTAAACCGTACGTACTTAAGCATTGATTTGGCGACTGTACCATTTACGATTTCGGTCAAGTCAGAGTTGTACAACTTTTAGTTAATCTAGTTCTAAATCTAGTTTTAAAAATATGACTGACGTGTAAAAGTGTTTGTACAAGCCTACTTACAGAAATAAAAATCATTTATCATTTAATAATAAAAGCTTTGCGGAACTTGGAACTTGGGGAGAAAAAACCTTTTTTACAGTTCGTTCAACCGATTTTAAGTTCTATTGTGTTGGTGGCATTACAAATGACAGCTGTAATAAAAAGTTGGTCTTGTAACCACGTTTTTGCTTTCAATGTCATCCTTATACCTACGGAATAGAAGTCAAAATCGGTTGAACGGACTGTAAGACAGGTTTATTTAAGATAAGATAAGATATTTATTTTTTGTAAATTAAAATAATCTAATATTATTTCAAATGGAGTATAATAAGGACTGAATATAATGTAGGATTCAGTGATACTACTTACGACAGACTAATTTATTTATACGTCGTGTGATTGGATATACGTGGTCCTCACTAACTACTAATGTAAACGATGTACTGCGGCACCGAGATCTAGAGTCGTCATTAAAGTATCGGTGCCATGGGATAGCAAGTGACCACTTCTGTTATCTTTAAAATAAACCAATCGACTCATCTCTCGTTTCAAGCACAAACGTACAAGACAAAGTACCTACCGTACAGTTCACATTATTTTATTTTCGAGCGAAAGATAGATGCTAAGGTACAAATTTGCATGTGATTGGTGCATTAAGTAGAGTACCTCGTGAAAGTGAACTAGTGTAGGACATTCGGGTTTAGTAACGACACTATTCTTACTAAAGTTGATGCCGCAATAAAGTGCTCTATCCGAACTAAATTACAGTTAATGATTGCTAAACTGATTTAGCGTGGAAGTGGACTACACAACGGGACATTTAGTATAGAACCAAGTAATTATGAAGGAGCTGGGTGCGGCTCCGCCCCGCGCCTGCGCCGGCGCCGCCCTGTGGCTGCGCCGGGCCGCGGGAAAATGCAATATAAATTCGATGCATAATTTTTCAGAGTCGGCTATAAATCGACGCAAATATAGCGCGCGGTCGTCCGTCCTGACGGACGCTAATGTATCGCGTAAATCAGCCGCTGAGCCGACCAACCACGCTCACACCGCGCTCATGGCGATGTCAACCCTACTGCCGCGGAATAAGGTGGATATCAGTGTGCGGTCAGCAAGATAATTAGTTTAGCGCGGAACATTCGTAGCGTAGTTCAAGGGCAATGGCTCTAACTGAGGTTGTTCGTATCTATGACGAACATCGCAGGACGATCTTCAGGATAATGACGAGCTAATGAATACAGGAGCGGCTGATAACGATCCGCACACCCAACGTTAACATATTTTATTAGTTTGTTTGTAAACATTTACAGTGCATATCTGCTATCCACCAAATATGTCACAAACTTTTATTGAATACCTACATTTTATTTGTTTACAAAATACCTGCAGATATGTTGCTCCCGGTGTTTGTCGAGCCTCCACAGCAGAGTACGAGTAAATAGTAAAAGTTCGCGGGTAGGTCTGTGAATGAACGTGTCGGCCACTTGTGTCACCGAGTGATACTGACGTTCCATAAGCATTCAAAGTTACTGCAGCGGATATTCCTACATTATTAATGGATATTTAATTGCCGACATGTATCGAGGACATTATTAACGTTTTAGAAACATCTTTTCCTTCTCTTTTATAAGTTTGTCTTCGAAAGTATCCTGTCTTTATCACAGATCATTTTGAATTCCAACATCTACCTAACAGATAAGCTTTCACTAGTTATTATTATTGTCTTCTCCGTGCCATATAAGTATTATAATTAAGCAAATGTGTGAAGAACTTTGAAAGAATGGTGATTTAAGACTGAGGTGTTAGTTAACCCCGCATTCCTGCAACTCCGTGAGGCGTGTTGGTTGAGTAATAACGATGTAGAGAAGCTTGTTAGCAGCGGGTTAACTGCACAGACCGCACCACATGAGGCGAGGGCGCGGCCGCCGAGAGTGCGCCGCGCGGCGCCGGCGCCAGCGCAGGGTGCGTGTGTGTGCTTCACACTCACCACTACGTTCTATCTACACCTACTATGATGCCAACAATCGTGTCCAGAGCACGCACACACGAGCTAAACTCTTCTATACGGCACTATTCAGACTTCGCGAGATGCGTGCTTACTTCCCCGTTTAAATTCGGTGAGCGTCGAAACACGAAATGTAGAGTTTAACTGACTTTAATTAACTGTATAGTATGATAATTTATGGCCACTAAACGCTCGAGGAATGCTGTGCGCGCCGTGGGCGTGAAGCACTCCGGCAGCAGCAGCCGGCGCGAGCCCCGCGTCCTGTTCGCACAGTTTATGTCCGTGAAGGGCCGCCCGCCCGCTACATGGCAGCTACAACTTCATGGCCCGATTGAGTCATAAATATTGTTTAACACCCGCCATTCCCTATATACTTTGCGAAACCCCTTTACAAGTTTAACACGTATGTTATTCCACTGCTGATCAAAGTACAAACCTTTCTATAGATACTGGATATACAACCAGCACCTACTGTAAAATATTCCCGAGAAGCACCCTGGCATTCAATGTTTTTTTACGAACTGGATGTAGATACTTAAAGTACAATAGTTCTGTTCGTTGTAAAGTGTGTTGGATGCACTCGAACACGTAATCTGACGCAAATAGTGATACTAACAGCACTGAGTTACAGCGGAGTGGTCGTGTGTGTGGTGCGCCTAATTGCCCCGGACCGCTATCAATTTCGCAGGATTGGATCCCGCGCCGCCGCCACTCGACGATAAATCTGCGCCGGCGCAGCTAATGCAACCCGAGCCGACACGTGGGCCCTGCGCCGCACATCACACGAGTGTTAATTATCCTCAATTTGTCATAATGAACACGAGTGGGGCAATATGAGGCGAGCTCGGGAGTCCGTATAGAAAATTATGGCTCTCAATTTTGTACAAAAAAGGGTAATTCGTCTTCTAACTAGTAAAGTTTCACTAACATTAACTAGTACGAAGATAATAATATGATTTAGGTGAAACTCAGTATGTTCAGTGTAGAAAACCCAGCTGTTAAATGTGTTTTAAGTAAAGAAATTTTATTTAATAATAGGACTAAAATCGCAGAATGGACCAAAAAGTCACCGCGTGGGACATCGACATGATCTTAATGTTCGTAACGTCAATGAATTAGTATCTGACGAATGGCGGGGAACTGAGACAGAAGCGTCCGATAGCGATCCAGGACCAGGTAATAGAAACTCGCAATTACCAAAAACACATAATGCGAGTTCCTCAAACCATAGACAGATGTAGACGATGCAATAGTTCCTCAGAAACCATTCAACACATAACGAGTAGGTACGTGTAAAGCAAAAGTCCAGACCAATATTATATTTATTTACCAGTTTATAAAATAATATGTACATAAATAACCTACTTAATTCATTAATAAAAATAATAAAATTATATCCTATCTAAAACTATTCACAAATTAAAATATGGCGTCGAAAAATTCATCCACATCACTGTCGACTGGTAATGTATCCAAGAGACTGGCGGCATTGCCACGTTGTATGGCAATGCTTAGCCTCTGGCCAAGGTAAAAGCCAGCCCTTGGGTCACGGGAAGTGTTAACTAGCCGTTTTGAGATTTCATTTAACAGACCATGAGCACTCGGACCTCACGGCCCGAGGGTTTCAACCCCAAACGGCTCGAAAATATATTTGCCAACAAGGGTATCATACTTACGCCGCTTGAGGTTCTCCGCAGCCGCAGCAGCAGCGCCAGCACAGCACGCCGAACCAGGAAGATGGGATGGCGCAAGAGTATCGACACACGTGGCATCTCACACTAAAGGCCTACCCACCTTCCATGGAAATAAAAACATTCCGTCCGGTCTCTTGCCATCGTCGCGTGCCAAGCCATTGGGTTCTAATACAGCTGGAACGCCGACGGTGACAAGAGCTCGTCGGATGATGTCGTTGATGTTCGCGTGCCGTGCTAAGCGACCCGCACTTCGGCTGCAAGACAGGCCGTGGTGTCCGAGACTGTTGACAACTTCGCCACAGTGACAGCGATGAGGAGAACAACATGGAGCTCCTAGTCTTAGGGAAGCAGCGAGACGGAAAGTAGTGTCGTCGAACAGAGTGCCTATGTTCGACGACGGTAGTGCATGAAGACTCTTTTATTTTTATTTTTCCTTTGTCTTTTATTCTCAGTTATATATATATGCGGCCTACTCAAATGTCCTTTCTTTGGTATTGATCGTCGCATCGTTGAGCTCCTTAAGTTCTGAGTAGAGCTGCACGATTACTGACAAATGCGTGCACTGACTGGTCAGGTCCACTCAATCTGTGTGGTTCTTTCCTCAAAAGACCATTTCGGCCTTTCTTCTCAGAGTAGTCAGATAGGAAACGCCGACCTCATCTAGTTTTAAAAATATGACTGACTTGTAAAATTGTTTGTACAAACCTACTTACAGAAATAAAAATCATTTATCTATATATCTTTAAAACACTCGATTTACCATCCTACACATAAATTAGACTCTTCTACTGAAGAGTCTAATTGCTGCAATCTTGAATACCTGCAGGATTATCAGAAGATTTCTGCAAAATGACAACGAAATATCAATCGTCTCCTCTGCACACACTCGTGCAGCAACCAACGCATGAACAGTCTCATGGACAGGCACAATCACCACCACAAAACCCGAACACACTATCATCTCATTATAGTGTAACCAATTTCCAGGGGTAGCACTTGGCTTCGGCCCGTACTACCCCATAACTCCGGCGCAACGCTGCATACGTAAACGTATAAAAAGAATAATAATAGTCCTCCAGAAGTCCAGACCGAAATTCGGCCATGGCGACCAATCTTAGCGGAGACCAGCCTTCGGCGCGGGAGATTTTATAGTGCACAAGCATGTGCGCAGACACAGGTGCACTCTCTCTTCCCTCACTGTCACAGTCCGATGGGACGGCTATCCGTCCGACCGGAGAGAGTTCCGGCTCAGGGCCAACGGCTTAACGTGCGCGCCGAGCCACACCGCCAACTTCCAAACTTCGGGCTGATACTAAGAAATTCCTAACGCCAAAACCCAACAACACTTTGTCCAACCCGGGAATCGAACCTAGGACCGCACGCCCAGCAGTCGCGCTTGCGACCATGAGACCAACGGAGTGTCCTGGGCCCTCTACTATTCATAATTTATATTAATGATCTACCGAATGTAACAAATAACCCGATGTCCATTGCATGCTCCGTGTGTGCATACTCATGTTTCGGACAATAAATGATATATCTATCATATGCCCTAAATTTGTTTGTCATAAATATTACAATCAATAATATACAAAATACTTAAAACCGTCTTCAATTAAAGAAATCCTAAATTCAAATGTTAATTTTCAATTTGTATAATGTTCTATTTACAACCTCATCTAACCCAAATGATTCACCAAGAATAGAGGGAATCAGGCGCTCGGTGGCCGCTACCGTGGCATGCTCGCTTCGCGCGTTAATGGTCATTGTTCTAACCTAACCTAACCCATATGATTCAATAACAGTAGATGGTATCTGACGCATTCCCATTGATTTTAAATATTGATTCTACGTTTAAAATAAAAATAATCAAAATACCCGGGCGTATTTTATTATGTCCTAATAATCACTTGGTCCATAAAATATATAAGGAGAAGAAGAAAACACAAAAATAATAAATATCGAAATTTAAGACATTCGATACTCTATACTTCGATATTGAGGTCTTTCGATGTCACTTTTATAGATAATTCAATTTTTTATTTTATTTTCATTTCATTCGGAATAATACACATTATAATTATAATACAATACTTAGGACACATGACTTTATTTCACGCAAAATTATTCAGTTATTTTAGTACTCGATGTTATGACAGAATAGTTTTAAAAGTAAAGTTTTCAACTTTTGAACATTATGGTTATTGAAGTTTAAAGCAAACGTATTATGGATAATGATAATTTCATCATAAACAACTTTTTACTACCTTCTCAAGATATACTATCACATAGACATGCACACTCACGCTCACACACACACACACACACTCACCCACACACACTTACTCTCACTCCTGTCCACACTCTACAACTTATAAGTGTAATCAATTTCTCTATTTTAATAACTAAAATACTGTTTATTAATTAAATTGTTCTGTAAGATTAAACAAAATTGTAAATGTTGGCTAAAAATGTCCAGTGTCCAGAGAGGTATGGCGCTGTATGCCGAGATACAGGTTTTTCACGTAGTTCGGCTGCAGATGCTTCCATGTTGTTTTATTTACATTATAGCCTACTTTTCTTTTTCGTATTATGGTTGTTATAATGTTAATATTTTTGGTATCAATAAATAAATTATTATTAATGATTTTCGGACAAACAAATTTAGGAGAAGAAAGGGAGTACCTAGCTAAAGACTTAATGTAGGACATTGGCGTCTTCAAACCAGTGCAGCACATTCCGATAGTGCTTGTTACGAGGTCCGCAACGCATAAATTGGTAAAATATGATGCATCCGAGATGCGCCTGCGTCGCGGCCGCCGCCGTCGTTACACATGTATAGGAAAATGACACAGAAGGCCAACTCCTGAAAGGAAATACCTTCTAATATTACTTCATCATCAATCGCCTGCTGTTATCCTAATTTATTTGCGGTCGGCGCAACATGTCCCTTTCTTCCATACTTCTCTATTAGTCGTCACCTCGGTAGTCAACCCCTTTCTAGCCACATCATCATTCAAACAGTCCATCCATCATTTCTTTGGTCTTCCCCTACTCTTATAGCCATCGACATTCATACTCATAAATTTCCTCACGACTCCTCATACCTCCGCATCACATACCCATACCATGTCCGATTTCCGTAATACTTTTCAGTCACCGGTGCCACTTTCAGACTTCCTCTTATGTACTTATTTCTGATTCTATCCACTCATGTCACACTTCACATCCGTCTCAGCATTCACATCTCAGCTGCCTGCAATTGCCTTTCATTCATCCCTTTTGTGGCCCAACATTCTGATCCATACAAGTCAGCAGGTCTAACCATTGTCTTATATTTATCTACCCCTTAAGTTTAAGAGTAATGCGGGAGTCGTAGTTTGTTCCGGTGACCTGCCGCCATTTCATCCATCCAGTATTCATTCTGTGTGGAAAGGATGAAACGGCGGCAGGTCACGGGAAGTTGAAAAAAAATTACTAGACGTGTAAGTAGATCTGTCCCGAAAAGAGAATTAGGTTACCGGCACCAGTACCTCCATCTGTAGGTGAAGTAAAAGGCAAATTGACTCGGAAACCACGAAAAATCCTGCGATCACTGTTCATCAATACGTCTACAAGGCGTGGTGTTCATGCCAGAGCAGTCATTTAAGAAGTGATAGTCACACTCACCAGTGCAGACCTTCGTTCAGCTATAGTTCAAAAACCCCAACTACAAAAATAGCTGCCATGAAAACTTCGTCTTTACGAGTCTATGGTCTTAACCACAGCTACAAAAAAGCGAGGAATTCCACTAAGAGCACTGATTTCAACAGCACTTGCCCGAACCGCACCTGAGTACTTCCACTAACGGCACAAAGCCGCTGCCCATGTCAAAATATTAGAATAGAATAGAATAAACTTTATTTCCAAATTTACAATTCACACAAAGGCGATAGGTTAGTACTATGACAATATTGTTTTTGTTAAACTGCATAAATCACTGATTATTTACCTGGAAGTGGGGTCGACTGTTACCTGTACGTAGACGTCTTCAGTGGAGCTAGTTTTTTTGATCATTGTGATTCTGTAGATATACACGAGTATGTTATCGCACAATGAATGCAGATGACCTTCTGTGCGAAGGTCGGCCGTGGCATAATAAAATGCGCGACAGACGGCGCGGCCGCCTCGCCCTCAACATGTAAAACGCATCACAGCCCCGTGCTTATGATATTAGCGAACACGCTAAAAATGGCCGTATGTAGCACTTTATGTTACTGAAGACACTCGATGAGCCCGCGTAGGACGAACTCGTTGTAATAATACGATCACTTGTAATAAGAGCTACGAACGCTCGAACCAGAGATTATTATATTTTTATATTACTTCCCTACTCTAATAGAAACTGAACAGAATTTATTCTTACTGCTCCATAGTCACTTGTCCATTGCTTTTCTATGTTGAGTTGGTACTTATGGTAATATTTTGACATTTTGACCGGCAGTTTTCTTTTCCTTGTAACTATAAATAAGACTAGGTTCATAAAATATAATCATTTCACAGATATTTCCAAACTGAAGAAGGTTTTATCTTTATTTACCAACTAGGGCCATGCTCCATATTTTCCGCGTATTCTCATGCGATAAGTTTAATAAGTACACGCCACGTATTTCATGCGTTCACGTTAATTTGTATGTAATCGTTAATTAAAACCATTGTCATTACTAACACAGTTTTGTCGCAACGATAGTGTTTCAATAAAGCGAAGTAACGAAGTCACTGAGGCAACACCATCTAACAACGTTATATGTGCCGTTGTTCTAAATGCTCCAACACTCATAGGACATTGTAATACGATGTATAATGGAGTGATGCGAGTGTTTATGACAGGTGATGGTATGTAGGTGTACGTACTACGTGTCGTATCAGTGTTGCGCCGGCGCGGGTGCGATAGGGGCGCAATCGTGCGCCGATGTATCAACTGTATCCACTCACGAAACTGTCGATAAAGTGACACTTGTTGTAATACACTGATGTCTGTCAAATACTTCACTGGCTCATATGACCAACTCTAACCCTTCTTTAACCCTCTAATTAACCCTGCAAGACCTTCATAAAACATATTCCAACATTACATTGAACTAAGGTACCTAAGTATTACCATGCCGCTGCTGCTGGTAAAGCTTTGAAAAGGCTTGAAAATCGTACCGTTTCGGTATGATTTTCACGCGTTGTATCGGTAGAAAACAGACCTAGGCACACACTACTCAGACCAGATTATACTTAATAGGTTTTTTTTTTTTATTATAATTTACCTACACACCATTGTCCATTGTTGGATATCTAACAGGCGTGAATGTCCTCCCCCCACTCACCCTTCATAAGTTTCACCAATCTTTAGTGATACCTGCACCCTAATTACGTAACACACTAACAGAAGGAATCGGTTTCAGTTTGACAGTTCAACAGCATTCATTGCGTTATCTACGTTGTTGATCAGAGTAATTTTTCGAAGTAATGAAGCAATGGATTAGAAATCTGCTTCCAAATGATTCAGATTCCGATCGATAGTGTGTTACGCAATTAGGGTGCAGCTTTATTTAATATAATCCAGTAACATTTTGTTACCATTCTATTACACCCTTACAATATGTTTAATAACAAGCGGTTAAGACTAGGTTGGTAAGTGGTACATGGAATTACCTAAATCAAATAAGCAACGATCATTGTAGGTACCTACCTACTGACGACTCGAGTATGTGCAAAGAAATTAAATAATTGATTTTATAATTATGACGTACAGTAATCAATCACGACCCTGACCACTTTATAAGTAGACAAACCTCCTAATGCGCGCTATAAAGCTAGGGGTCTTATAACGGCTTTACTTATGTAACGCGAGAAAAGTAAACGATTGAGGGAGCTCCTGTACATCTATTTTCTTTATAAATCTTCTAGGTATTATTGAAAAGTCCTGACGGACTGACTCTCCATTCCCCAACGCCCAGCCCAAACCCTTGAAAGCTGAAATATTGCACAAAGGTTCCCTTTATAATGTAGACAACGAATAAGGAACGATTTTTCGAAATTCAACCCCTATGGGAGTAAAATAGGAGATGAAAGTTAGTATAGAAAATCGTAGTTTTTGTAGTTAAAACCATAAAAATTGGTATTTAGCATTCTGGTTAAAAATTAAACATTTTCCAAAAACGCTGTAACACGTGGGTGTAACAGCGTTTTTGGAAAATCAGCCCTTAAGGGGGTAAAATAGGGGATGATATTTGTATGGGAAACCTGCAATCACCTTTAGTAATTCAAATATTTATTAATTCAAAGATTTTTTTAATATTTTTTATTTATTTTTATTCTATGTAATTAACAAAAAGGTTTTAGGAAAAACAAAGGTGTTAATTTAGTTATTTAGGAATTGCCAAATGTAATCTTAAGAAAGTTGACAAAACGTGCAATTCCCACTGATATGACAAAAAATTTCGACTGTGTCCATCATAAAACCTTGCTAACTAAGCTTGACATGGCATAAGATGAAACGTCCTTAATCTTGTCATATCATATCTGAGTGAACGTGGACAATACACGGAAATATCTAGGATATTTATATAAAAAGCAATCGCGAAAAGAAATACTTTTTCGAATACAGCGATGTCACACGGAACACGGCGTACCTCAGGGTGGGGTGCTAAGTTCTCTTTTATTTCTGCTTTAAATAAACGACTTACCGCGGCACATTAAAGACCGAATGATTTTGTTTGCTGATGACAGCACCGCATTAATTAGTTGTTCTGATGCAAATAAATATGAACAGGACATAAATAGTACACTCAGGGACATTCTGAATTCGCTTGATGACAATAGATTAGTAATTCATTTAGGAAAGACTGAAAAACATAATACATTTTTATCAGCGGACATCAATACCAAATTTAAAAATGTAATTTAATAGAACTAAAATAGACCAAGTACAGTCAAATGATGTGGAAACCTCAAGGAGAAGACGTATGTAAAAAAATCAGCATAATCTGCTTTATGTCCTGTTCAATTTGGCTAAGAAAGTTAACATCACCACAACTTTGATTGCATACCATGGTCTCGTGGCTTCCATTCTGAATTACGGTATAATTCTCTGTGGAAATTCTTGCCTGCGGGAACAGGTATTCAAAGCCCAGAAACGTTGTTTGAGGTCGATGTTAAATATGAAAACGACTGATAGCTGTGTTCCAGTGTTAAAGTCCCTAAAGCTGTTAATATTTCCGGCAATGTATATTTTAGAAATGGCATTTTTTGTTAAACGTAACTCGCATCTTTTTACTACAGTATCACAAAGTAGTGAGAGACCAATCAGAAGCCAGTACAAAAATATTTGACTAGTTGAGAGTTGCAATACCGCGTTATATATAAAAAAAAATATTATTATGGGACCTATAACAAAATACTTGACATAATAGAAGATGACACAATACGTAATTTTAAAAATAATTTAACAGCATTATTGATTGAAAAGTGTTACGATTTACGATTTTCTATTGTCATTGACTTAAATTTATCCTAATATAAATTTCTAATTTAAGATACCTAGTTTTAATATTTTTATGCAATTTAACGACATACCAACTTATTCAATTGTACCCGTTTTGACTTCATTCATTCATGTTTGCATTCCATATACAATATAGATTGTACAAGGATCATAATCATTTGTAATACCTTATGTCATGTTCATGTACCTACAATCTATGCAAATATGTAAATAAACTTTACTTTACATTACTTTACTTTAAAGAACTATACAATAATACATAAATATTTATTTGAACATAAACATTGTGCCATACATAAATTGAGGCAACCCCAGTAACTTACAAAAGTACTTGCGTTGGAGCTGTATCACTCTTCCCTTTAGTGGTTGATTTACAATGATGAGGCTAATAAGTAGATAGTTTATAGAAACAACCAAATAAAAAATTAAATAAAACATCAAATTACCTGCTCTCGGTGTATAAGGTGTGCACGTGTGTGTCTATAAGTGTGTGTGTCTGTTGGGGTGTGTGCGGGTACCGTTTTTTTTAGCTTAATCTTGTCCGTATGTTTTTTGTTACTTCATATTATGTTAGGAATCTCAGCCATTCAGTTACTGGTTTTCTTACAATCGTATAACAACAGGGGATATTATATACATATAATATATCTAATTTACGGTTCAGTTTATTATAGATGTAGGTGGATTGTGTAACATATTGACGTCCAGCAAAGACAGTTCGAAT
Source organism: Tiliacea citrago (assembly GCA_963921375.1). Classification (NCBI taxonomy): domain Eukaryota; kingdom Metazoa; phylum Arthropoda; class Insecta; order Lepidoptera; family Noctuidae; genus Tiliacea; species Tiliacea citrago. Next base: position 616,401 of record OY992784.1, read on the forward strand.
CCGTGGGGAGTGGGCCACTATATCTCAGCGCCTTCTGCTCTGAGTTGCTGAGTCAAAAGGAAGACACTTATGCAGGGTTAAGGATATGTTTAGAACATAAAGTTTTCTAATTGAGAGCAAGTTGTTAACTTTATAGAAGTCTGTTGTACGGAACCTAAATGGCTTAAAGTACATCTTACCTAGGTAGGTGATCGCTGAGCTCTTTCCAGATCGAGGAATTTGATTTTGGTAGCTCTACCCAGTAAGTTATAATATATTGTGCCAGAGCTATATAGATCTTATTTATAAGTTGCGCGGACATTTACATACAACATGTCGTAAAATTTAAAAAAACCCAAATGAGCTTCCGGATCCTTTTCATAAGGATCTCAATGTGAGGGTGCCATGCGGGGAAACTGGTCCTCATAAATAAGCCAGGGCGCCCGGCGGACTTTCCGTCCGCTTACCGGCCCATCGTGCTGCTCGACGAGGTGGGCAAGCTCTTCGAAAGAGTAATTGCAGACCGCCTTGTCGGACGGCTGGTGCGGGTGGGGCCGGATTTGGCGGAGAGCCAGTTTGGTTTCCGCAAGGGGCGCTCTACGGTGGATGCCATCATGCGCGTTCGAGCCCTCACGACGGGGGATGCTGTTGCCCAGGGTGGGGTCGTCTTGGCGGTGTCTGTTAACATCGCCAATGCCTTCAATACCCTGCCCTGGAGTTGCATTTGGGAGTAGTGATGGAATAATTAGCATTCGCATCCATTGTTAGCGTGTGATTGATCATTTAGCATTTAGCAAATTAAGTGTAGTCGCGAAATTCTGTAAAATGCGAAGCGATGTACTTTTCTAAACTATCATACGTCATAGAGAGCGTCGCGCATGCGCATGCAGCGGTAGAGTGTGCTCTCCGTCGCACCCACGAGAAGTCGGGAATACTAAATCTATCGGTTTCACGTGAACGTGACTTCGTTCGCGAGTGAAGTTTAATAGCGCAGGTGCTGCGAACTTGCGAAGAATGGGTTAAGCAATTGTTATCATATTATCTTTGATTTGCGCGTACTTAGGGTTGTATATTGAATGAATGCTTGTGAATGTGATTGTTTAATGTATTTTAATTATAGTCTTTAGCAAATAGCATAGCAATAGCAATTAACACGCTAAGACTCAAGAATTCCCATGCTAGTTAAATTATTACGAAATCGCAATAATTGCCATTACTATTAGGGAGGCACTTCGGTATCACCGGATGCCGACCTACCTCTGTCGCGTGGTCGAGGCATTTTTGACGGACAGGGCCGTCATCTACCCCGGTCACCACGGAGAGTGGAACCGGCGAGAAATGTCGTGCGGTGTCCTACAGGGATCGGTCCTGGGGTCGCATCTATGGGACATCGGCTACGACTGGGTGCTGCGTGCCGACCTCCCTAGCGGCGTCAGAGTGGTCTGCTACGCTGAAGACATGCTGGTCCTGGCGCAGGGGAGGTCGCATGAGGTGATGGCCGAACTGGTGGCACGTAGGGTTGTGACAATCGTCGATACGATCCGGCAATTGGGACTCGAGGTGGCTTTGTACAAGTCCGAGGCCATGTGTTTTTATGGTGCTTGGAACGCGCCACTGTCGGGTTCCCAGATAACAGCGGGATGGGTTCACATCGGCGTCGAGTCGATGATGAAGTACCTGGGACTCGTCCTCGACAGCAGGTGGAACTTCGTAGAGCATTTTCGAAGTTTGGCTCCCAGACTGGAGTGGGCCGGGGCTGCCTTGAAGCGACTTCTGACCAACCTAGGGGTCCAAACGCCTCCTGCCGGAGGCTCTACGTGGGGATCGTGCGGTCCATGGCCCTTTACGGGGCACCGGTATGGACGCGTTCTTTAAGGCTGCGACCAGCCCGCCGATTGAACGCGGAAACGCTGCCGAAACGCCGCGCGCCGGGGCGAAACTCCGCTGCCGCGAGAAATCTTAGCACAGCGAATAGAGCTCCGGCGGGATCTTATGGCGACGTGGAGAGTGCGATTGTCGCAACCCAGCGCTGGGCACGCAACATTTGTGGCGATAAGTCCCCTCTTTGAGGACTGGCTAGAGAGGCGCCATGGCGTCCTCACCGTCCGCCTGACGCAGGTCCTTACCGGACATGGATGTTTCGGGAGGTTCCTGTTCAGGATAAAGCGGGAGGAAACGCCCGGATGTCATCACAGTGTGGATCACCCGGAGGACACGGTGGAGCATACGGTGGAGGTCTGCCTGGCTTGGGCGGAGCACCGCCATGTCCACACGGAGGCGATCGGCGGCGGCGATATCTCGCGTCCGGCCCTGGTTCAGGCCATAGTTCGGAGCGAGAGTGCATGGGAGGCCGTCACCTCCTTCAGCGAAGCAGTAATGCTCGCGAAGGAGGAGGCGAAATGTGTGAGGGAGAGACAGGGCTCGCGCCCTCACGCTCCTAGTCGCCGCAGGAGACGCCCTGGGCGTCGGCAGTCGCAAGCCGATTTCTGGCCAACGTAGGCGCGGGCCTGCGGACGGTAGGCGATGAGTAGCTCGCCGTCCGATAAGGACCAGGCCCGGGTCAACGGCGCGTTGTGTTCCACGCGCGCCTCAAAGAGATGTCAGCACGAATTGACGGGGTCCATTAGGGCCAATGCCTGCCAGGGTTGCGAGTTTTTCCGAAAGGGATATCGTGCTAACCCAGATAACACATGCATAGAAATATTGTCATTATTTTCGAAAAGAGAACACGCAAAGTATCGAATTTACGGTCAAAGAAAATCAAATCCATTGCAGGAGCGTTTTTTAATTTGGAACATTACAACACTCCAGCAATGTTGTATGAAACGGCGCGCGGCGTGCTGGGGTTATTTTAAATACTCTTTGATTGGATCTATTTTTATTATTCTTGGCATACTAAAGTAAGTCTTTTTGCTTAGTACAAATTGCGTTCACGTGGCTGTATAGCCATAAATGGGTTTGCCTTTCGGCACAGATGATAAATAGAAGTTGGCGGCAAAGCTGAAAATTCGTCTTGATTTGTTATATAAATACATAATAAATATAAATTTAATAATTAAAATGAGTTCCAACGGTTCTGAGAGTGAAATGGAGATTGATTGTACTGGTGGAGTACAATCAATCTCCATTTCACTCTCTGATTTAAGATCAGAAGCCAAGTTGGCAATGGAAAACCTGCTTCCAGCAAATTCAAAAGAAAAATACTTGAAAGTATATGAAAATTTTATGATTTTGAAAAACGGAAAAAAAAAGAAACAGTTTTTCCGAAACAGTATTTTAATGAGATTGCTAAAACTAAAAAGCCATCTACATTATGGGCACTTTATTCCATAACATAATATAATATAAAAACCGAAATGTACAGTTCATGTCAAAAACGGCATTAACTTGAAAAAGAAAACCGGCCAAGTGCGAGTCGGACTCGCTCACGAAGGTTTCCGTACCATTATCTATAAAAACGGCTTAAAAATCACGTTTGTTGTATGGGAGCCCCTTTAATGAACGAAGTCTATGATTTATTTATTTAAACTTCTCACACACAATTAGGTACAAAGGCGGACTTAATGCCTTAGGCATTCTCTACCAGTCAACCAAGGGTGGTGAAGAGAGTCTATGATTATGATTTAGATTAACACGGTACTTTTAATCGCGGTAGTACGTTCCCATGGGATATTTTCCGACATCCGCGCTGGTGAAGCCGCGGGCAACAGCTAGTAAGTATTATAATACTTATGCGGAAATCTCAAATAAATGATATTTTTTCGTAAAATTCAATTTTTAGTCGCCGGTTGCATAATTTCGGAATCTAATTCACAGCACTTATGAAAATAAGTGGATGTCGGACAGAATGTTATGGCCTCTACTTACCTCACGATTAAGTCCTCAGCTAACATTATTCTAAGGTCAACAAGTACATAGATCTGCGTCAGTTCACGCCCGATATGATAAGTTGACGTCAAACTCATGTTGTTCCACCTATTAGTTCATTAATTGTTTTATTCGCGGTTTCGCACATAACAAGTGAGATAGCAAGTTAATAGAGCATTTACCTCAATTATATTCTCTGAAGAATCCTCAATGTTTAGGTTCGGAATGAACTTCAGCTGAACGGTCATAGAAACCCAAGAGTTATATAGAGTCGATGTTGTCCTTCTGCTGGATGTAACATAATGTTAGACAAGCTATAGAGGCGTATTGATAATAATTAATTTTAGTACAAACAATTTGATGTAGACAAAATGTTTCTAATCCTAAATATTCCTTTGTTAGGTTTTCCCGTTAAACCAGTAAATTAAACGTTTTATTTAAAACCATTATTAATTATATATTATATATATTACAAGTAGCCTAACTACCGCTAACGTTCTCTTATCAAACTGTTAAGCTACCTTAACGGCAGGCTCTCATTAGTTCGACAAGGTGCGCCACCTACCAATACATTATGCGGTATTTTTTATGTTCTTTCTACAAAATCTGCAATAACAGAAGCATCCCAAATGCCTTACCACCTCAGAGACAAATCTGAAATGTCTCATATGCCCACAATGACAGCGGCACCCAGATACCTTCAACCCGGGACATAAGAACGCTGCTGGCGGCACGAATAGGTAGTTCAGTAACTTTAGTAGTAAGTCCCCAGATGAGCTCCGTCACATAGAGCTTCACGACCGCACAAAGAGTAACATTTATTTGTAAATTTTACTATCGTCTTTTCCTCCATCAGGTGTGCGTGTAATGCGCGGCGGCTGAGCAGCCCAACAGCGTGCGTGCGAGATGTTCAGCGGCGGTGGTGGCGTGGGCGCGGGCTACAACGGCGGCGGCGGCGAGTGCGCCGACGGCTACGGGCTAGGCTACGTGGCGGGCGGCGGGCGCCTACAGCAATACGCCGCCCACTTCGCGCCGCACCAGAACGTGTGGCACCACCATCACCCTACGCACCACGAGACCTATGGTAAGTACAACAAACAACCACCCCAAGCATGCATCTATGCCCCATGCACCACGAGACCTACGGTGAGTACAACAAACAACCACCCCAATAATGCATTTAAGCCCCACGAACCACGAGACCTAACGGTGAGTCTACAACTTTGTGTCTGGTTTTCCCTGCGAGGTATATTCTCTGCTGCTGCCAGTGTCGGAGAAACGGTACAGCTGACCTACACTAATACAGGCTAATTTGTGGCTGACAACGGGATAGAATTGCGCTTGAAACTCGAGAGTTGTAGAAGTTCAACCTGTTCTCATTTACGATATCTACTTACAATAAGAATTAAGATCACTAAGTAAAAACCAGCGACAGAAATCTGAAATGTGGATAAGAAACAATTGATATGTGGCTTGTTTCTACATAACACACCCATCTTTAGTGGTGCCAAATTGCTTTGTCTTTAGAACATAACAGCAATACAAATTAGTGCATAGAGATAAATAGAGTGATGAGTCGATAAGCACACGGGTTATAAATAATAAGTAAACTATGATGAGTCAGTCGTTACTTGTTAGAGCATCCAACAGAGATAACAGAGGAATTCGCACAACGCTCCAATCACTGCTTTTGTTTCGTCACTAATACAGTATCACGCAAAGACCAACACCACGGCTATGATGCTACGGCTATTTTTTTCATTTGAATATCTACTCATGTATCAACACGTACTCGTATTGCTATAAAAATTATTCATACCTATACACTTACTATGAATACATCAATACAAGCATCTATTAGTTCATGTTTTGAATAATAAATCTTTTTTTGTAAACAACAAACGATGTGAATGAACGTGTGTATGTTTGTAGGTGTCGCTATGTATGAGGTAAATTGTTTGTATTTATGAAACGGGAATTAGATTCACTCACATAAATCGATTAGTGCTGACTGAGCTTACAGAACAATTAATAATAGTTTTAAAAAACACGCTTTAATAGAAAACAAAACTAAAAAGTAGAAAATAATTTTAAATAAGTTTGAAATAATAATAGTGATTAACAGGAAATTTATTTTATCATAAAAAAGCGTGGGATGCTTTTTTAAGATATTTTCATAATGATTCTACTTTTATCAATATCTGTCAATAAAATATTTGTAAGAATTTACATCAAGCACCCCACGCTTTTTTAATTAAATTTATTGTTAATCACTATTATTATTTGAAACTTATTCAAAATTAATTTCTACTTTTTAGATTAGTTTTCTATTAGGGGTCTATACTACGTCAGCGCCACCTCACTCTTTATCTCGCTCGCGCACTATTCCCGCGGTCACGCGAGCAAGCGAGACAGGGTAGCAGGGAGAAGACTCCAAGGGGCCGATATTTTAGTTTATATCTTTTAACGGTGAAAATAATGGTAAGTAATTAAAAAAAAATAACATAAGACCTGCTTTATAGTTAGTTCAATTAATATGCAAAGTTTCACTATCTAATTTGAAGTATTTTTTGAATACCAGCGGTTTATTGTTCGATTTGGAGGTAACTTTAGAATATTTTTCTATAGAGACAATTTTATGTAATCGTGTTTTCGTCAAACATAGTATTTAACATTAATCCTCAGCTTTACTATATATTTATTTCAAAATTAATGCTTCAGTATTTTCGATATAACGGTGGATCATGCTAAACCATTTGAGGTAGTACTCGTATAGGCTCTTAAAGCGTGTTTTTTTGTTTTTTAAACTATTATTTATTTAGTACTATTTTAGTTTGCTTTTCTATTAGTGTGTTTTTTTGTATTAACAAAAAATTAAAACAATTTGTATGTTTGTCGAGTACAAAACTGTCCAGTTAATCCTACCAATAGTCACATGCTTGTCTCAAAGTTTAAGTCATGTATTCCTTAGTACTTGGCACAAATCACTCCCGTGTCTGAATATGGAAAAAGTTGATAATCCTGAAGATCCTGGTAAGGATAATGGGACAACTTATGAAATAGTATTGTCATCGGTCTTTGATAGTGTGCAAGATTTTAAATGAATCCGACATTTTGAAGTGGTCGAACATCAAGTTCATTGTTTCCGTTACATCCATACATACTAACATACGTAGGAAGCTAATTAAAGCGTGTTAAAAAGGTTAGAACCACAACCGTTCTCATGAATGAAACACGCCACGTTATGAGTGGGACTACCAGGAAGAAAGCTTTATGTGAAAAAAGAGTAAACCATAACGTAGCACTGTGGCCATCTCGCTCAAATGACACAGCACAATTACCCACGAAATTCCAATTCATATTAAACGTTATAGGAAAAAACTGAATAACAAAGTTACCAAGAATTATCCCTATCAGCAAGGTTAACAATAATTGAAATTCTATTAATAACGTGAATAATTCCTAACTAGCGGCGATTGACGCGGGAGGATAATGTATCGAGTGAACTAAGATGGGATTTACCCGACAGCAGTGGTCGGAGGGATTGTAGAGCACGTCGTCACAGAGCCCTGCAGGCACCGGGAGAGTACATGCGGGACCTGGCTCCGAACCAGGTCACTGAATGAATGACCCCCACAACTCTGAATTGTCAATGGAAAGATTTGATTTGCAATGACGAATATAATGTGGGTAATCATTAGGTAATGTATCGGTGACAACGAACCAGTTTAAGAAAAAATATATTCTAACTAAATAGGCAGTTTTGATACTAAATTATTGTCTTTTTTCGTGATAAAATATCAATAAATTAGCATAAAGCCACAAAGACTACACAATCATCCGTATAAGAATAACTTAACGAATTAATAAACTAAATACGAACAGAGATAAAATGTTAATTACCAAGTAGGTACTTGATAACGGGGCATTGTCAGATAGTTTTGTTATCACTAATATATTGAACATAGTTGTGGGCATCTTATCGTGGCCGCGGCGGGTTCTGTGCAGTATCAATAATCGTTCGTTCTAATTATACTTATGTATAGACATTTTAAACTTATGTCACAATGTTATTTACGAGTAAGTAAATCTGTCGTGTGTTAAGGTTCGTACAGACTGGCGCGATATCGCTCCAGTCTGCACGAGCCTTTACACTATTTCGTCGATGAAGTGCCCGATCACGCGGTCGCGGGCTGGCAGCGGCTGTTGGAAGGAGCTCGTGCGTCGGTCGCTATCCCTATGTACGCGAAGCCTGTAACCGCAGAGTGATTCAGTATCGTGAGCCAATTCCCAGTCGATATGATTTTTCCCTTAAGCAGGATAAATGACTTGTTTTTGTTTGATCGGGAGAAGTCTGTGAGTGACGAGCGAGAGCGAGATTCGTAAGTACATAGTTGCAGCATATTATCATAATGCAAGGAAAATTATAATCAGTCAATAAGTAATATCATTTTAGTGGAGGGAATTACCATTTTATTACCAAATGCAGCACGTCAGCAGCAGCTCCCGGCACTCCTTACCATATAATGCAGCACGTCAGCACCAGCTCCCGGCGCTCCTTACTATATAATGCAGCACGTCAGCAGCAGCTCCCGGCGCTCCTTACTATATAATGCAGCACGTCAGCACCAGCTCCCGGCGCTCCTTACTATATAATGCAGCACGTCAGCAGCAGCTCCCGGCGCTCCTTACTATATAATGCAGCACGTCAGCAGCAGCTCCCGGCGCTCCTTACTATATAATGCAGCACGTCAGCACCAGCTCCCGGCGCTCCTTACTATATAATGCAGCACGTCAGCAGCAGCTCCCGGCGCTCCTTACTATATAATGCAGCACGTCAGCAGCAGCTCCCGGCGCTCCTTACTATATAATGCAGCACGTCAGCAGCAGCTCCCGGCGCTCCTTACTATATAATGCAGCACGTCAGCACCAGCTCCCGGCGCTCCTTACTATATAATGCAGCACGTCAGCAGCAGCTCCCGGCGCTCCTTACTATATAATGCAGCACGTCAGCACCAGCTCCCGGCGCTCCTTACTATATAATGCAGCACGTCAGCACCAGCTCCCGGCGCTCCTTACTATAGTACTCCTTACTATTAGCTCGCCGTCCGATAAGGACCAGGCCCGGGTCGACGGCGCGTTGTGTTCCACGCGCGCCTCAAAGAGATGTCAGCACAAACTGACGGGGTCCGTTAGGACCAATGCCTGCCGGGGTTGCGAGTTTGTCCGAAAGGGATATCGTGGCCCTGGCACACAGGCAACGGAAGGAACACGGGTGGGTTTTAGTCAGTAAAAGTCTGACACGCCCTCCCGCTCCGCCCAGAGCGGGAGAAGTTATTTGATAATTTCCCACCCAAAAAAAAAAAAAAAAAAGCTCCCGGCGCTCCTTACTATATAATGCAGCACGTTAGCACCAGCTCCCGGCGCTCCTTACTATATAATATAATGCAGCACGTCAGCAGCAGCTCCCGGCGCTCCTTACTATATAATGCAGCACGTCAGCACTAGCTCCCGGTGCTCCTTACTATATAATGCAGCACGTCAGCACCAGCTCCCGGCGCTCCTTACTATATAATGCAGCACGTCAGCACTAGCTCCCGGCGCTCCTTACTATATAATGCAGCACGTCAGCAGCAGCTCCCGGCGCTCCTTACTATATAATGCAGCACGTCAGCAGCAGCTCCCGGCGCTCCTTACTATATAATGCAGCACGTCAGCAGCAGCTCCCGGCGCTCCTTACTACATAATTAATTAAAATCGGCCTGTAATTATCCCAATGCAGGGCAAAGACCTCTTTTCATACAGAGAAGGTATCCCTAATTATTACCTACTGATCCTATTAGCCTATCCCCTACGTATACGTGACCGTAGTAACGAACATCCGCTTGTTTACTTTGACTAGGTAGTCAAAGTAAACAAGCTGATGGTCGGCTGGTTTCCGGTAGGTACCGGGAAATATAATTGATGATGTAATGTTGTTTCGGTGAACTTCTTAGATATATTTATGACTTTAAACTTTTACCTGTACCTAAGCCCCAGAATTCAGTTACGTAAATAGTCTACGTACGTTTGTTATGAAAATAGAGGCTCAGTTTCTGAATTGCACTGCCGCGCCGCCAGAAAGCTGTCATCTGTCATGAATCAGCGGCGATAAGCGCGTGCGCGGCGGCCGGGCAGTGCGGCGCGCGCGCACCACGGTCAGTCCTAGCGTGACCTCTGACCGCGTGGGTCGCGATACCAACATCGCATTATAAACTATACTCATTACTAAGTAATCAAGTGTTATCTTCGAGTAACGACACGGATCTGATCGACTGACAATGGACGCGATGCAACTACCCGCGAATTGGTTGCAAAACATGGCGCTGCTTGCAGGTCCGTGATATTAAATCATACCTGTATTTCTTCTTGAAAAAAAAGGAAAAATATTATTGACTCATAGTTGTTTATGCTTATTATATTTATGCATGTACACACGGCTACACATCAAGCTATACATTTCCAGTTTACGCTGATCTCGCACTGTATGGAAATACTATACAATGCAAGATCAGCTTATACTGGAAATTTATAGCTTGATGTGTAGCCGTGTGTACATGCATAACATATTGTTTGTGTTTGTGTCTTTTTTAGGAATATAGTTAAAGTAAAAAGTATTAACAAATTATGGGTACCGTGCCTGAATTAAAGTTAATAAATAAATAGTCAGTGGGTGAACACCAGTAGCGAAGCTATAATTTCCAATTGAGGGAAGCCGAAGAAAAAATTGTTAAGTGCTCATAAACACAAGTTATCATCTAAATTTATTACCTCATTTATTATCTTATGATGTATTAAATACTTGTAATGTGACTATGTATGTACCATATTATTTGGTAATAGTAAACTCAAGTAGAGTCGTTGTTCCGAAGGGAAGCCGGTAGGAATGGGGTTGTATGAAGCCGTCGCCCCTGGTGAACACTTGCCAATATTGTAGCCAGTGGGTGAACACTTGCCAAGATTGTAGTCAGTGGGTGAACACTTGCCAATATTGTAGTCAGTGGGTGAACACTTGCCTATATTGTAGTCAGTGGGTGAACACTTGCCAATATTGTAGTCAGTGGGTGAACACTTGCCAATATTGTAGCCAGTGGGTGAACACTTGCCAAGATTGTAGTCAGTGGGTGAACACTTGCCAATATTGTAGTCAGTGGGTGAACACTTGCCAATATTGTAGTCAGTGGGTGAACACTTGCCAATATTGACTTGGTGGGACGTGCGACAAGCAGTTAGAGCTATTTGTAAGTGCATAAGTAAACAAATCCACGTGATTTTTAGGGTTCCGTACCCAAAGGGTAAAACGGGAACCCTATTACTACTAAGGCTCCGCCGCCGTCTGTCTGTCTGTCCATCTGTCACCAGGCTATATCTCATGAACCGTGATAGTTAGACAGTTGAAATTTTCACAGATGATGTATTTCTGTTGCCGCTATAACAACAAATACTAAAAAACAGAATAAAATATATATTTACGGGGGCTCCCACACAACAAACGTGATTTTTTTGCTCGTTTTTGGTCGATATTGATTAGATTAGATAGATAGATATTGATAGATTAGAGAACATTTAGTTATATATTCACTTTAAAAATAAATAATTAAATTAAAATAAAACAAATATTTAAGGGGGCTCCCACGGCAAAAACGGCAAAAAAAATCACGTTTGTTGTAAACGTGATTTTTTTTGCCGTTTTTGCCGTGAGTTTTTATAGATAATGGTACGGAACCCTTCGTGCGCGAGTCCGACTCGCACTTGGCCGGGTTTTATAATGTTTTGTTGACACATGTTTTTATTGATGTTCCAAGCACCGCTGCTTCTTCTTTCATTTTTAAATATGTTGCAAGGTTTCAACGTTCAATACAATGCTAACTAACTCATCTGAATCTTGTTGATTGACTGCTTCTAGTAATCTTTACTATAGTGAAATGTGCTACCCAACATCCCTCTAGCATTCAGGTGTAAACTGTCCTTTCTGATTGTTGTGTCGTAGTTTAACTTTTTCCTTGTATTGTGTACTGACAGTTATGTTGTTGTCATGTTGCATAACGTGCTTGTGTTGTTCAGCAGGCGGCGGCGGGGTGAGCGGCGTGGGCGGGGTGGCGGGGGGGCTCTACTCGCAGAACATGGTGATGGGCTCATGGTGCGCACCCTACGATGCGCTGCAGAGGCCCACTGCTTACGGTAACAACACTTTACTACTTAACCACTTCCTAGGAAGAACAGAGGACTTTCTTCTGTGGATAAGTTGCTACCAATAGAAAGTCAATGTGAATGTATATTCCATTAACTTTGAACACGAGACAACTTTTTCCACAGTGTCTCAGTCTAACCACAGTCTAACCACAGTCTAACCACAGTCTAACCACAGTCTAACCACAGTCTAACCACAGTCTAACCACAGTCTAACCACAGTCTAACCACAGTCTAACCACAGTCTAACCACAGTCTAACCACAGTCTAACCACAGTCTACCCACAGTCTAACCACAGTCTAACCACAGTCTAACCACAGTCTAACCACAGTCTAACCACAGTCTAACCACAGTCTAACCACAGTCTAACCACAGTCTAACCACAGTCTAACCACAGTCTAACCACAGTCTAACCACAGTCTACCCACACAGTGTCTCCATTGCTTTATTGACACACTCTTATGTGTTCATACTCTATACCATATTGATCCTGTCCTCAGCCGCCATCTAACTTGTGTCTCGTCGCCAAACAACAATCATCTTACAACCATTGCAGTAACCCACCCAGTTTCCGTTTCCCGTCTGCTTTTTCATAAATATCCAGTAACATCTTATAGGTTGCTACGTAAACTCCCCTGGCTGGAGGCTTGCGGATAGTCCGGTTACATAGTCACGACCTCTCAAGGTCAACTACGAGATGTCAGACAGAGTTTTGTTTGACAGAGTTTACGTTTTTTTTTATGTATGGCATAAAAAAACGTTTTAAAGTATCTCTGTTTACCTAATGCTTTTTATTCCACATCATTAGAGATTTTTTGTTCTGTTAATATATTTTTTAAATTTACGTGATCAGTTCACGGTAGACCCAGATACATATAAATGTCATTTGTTATTGTTATTTTATAGATAACTGCCTACCATTCCTAAAGTTCATGTTAAAATAAATCTAACGATATTAACTAAGTCAGTTTAAAAAAATCTGTAGGTAGGAGATATTGGTAAAAGAACCAACGAAATAGCAAGTCGCTACGATTTATAATTAGGTAGAGACGGAAGCGCTCACGTTCAACCGAGGAACTTGTAGCTGTTATGATTAGGAGGTACCAACAAATATTCAAGGTAAGTATCTTGCTCGCCCTCTTATTGTCAGACTTGTGGATATTTATTATTTATTAAAAGGAAATGTTTATTTTTAGGGTTCCGAACTTCAAAAGGAAAAAACGGAACCCTTATAGGACCACTTCGTTGTCCGTTTGTCTCTCTGTCTGTCTGACAGTCTGTCAGACCCTATTTCTCAGGAAAGCGTGGAGGTACAAAGTCGAAATTAATATCAAATGGGTACGTCTACGGTCCCTTGAAGCTCTAAAAAAGTCAATGCAATTAAAATCGGCAATAAATGCGACATATTTCGATACTCGCAACTAAAACAAAACCTATAACGTACTTCCCGTTGACCAAGAATCATGAAATTTGGCAAGAAGCAAAGTTTCACAGCAATTGTAAAGGATTTTTTTTTAATTATGCCGACGTTTTGAAGTGGTCGAACATCAAGTTCAAAGTTTCCGTTACATACGTACTAACATACGTATGAAGCTAATAAAAGCGTGTTAAAAAGCCCTAAAGTCGTGAATGTTTTAGTTTATCACATAAACACAGTTGGAGAATTGACCGTAATGTGTATTGATGTATGGGAAAACATTTTTGCAACAAAAAAAATAAGTTTGTTCTTGGGATAAATTCATCCCAACTACAGAATCCTTAATTGTGGGTGTTTCAACACGCACTTAGCCGGTTTTTAAAAGACTTACCTATGTTTATTTTTTATGTAAGAATATTCACCGATTTCTCCGTCAATTGTGGACCGGTTTTGAAAATTATGTTTTTGTTTGGTTTCTCCCGAGGTGGTCCCATTTTCACCAAGTCAGAATCTGATGAGGGGATCCCATGGAAATCGAGGAGAAAACCTATAACGATTTGGTTTTTTTTTTATAGTAACTCGTGCATTTGCTCTCGGAAAGCGCCATTTGGTGAAGTGGAACTGTTGATGGAGACCACGAAAGGCCCCCGGAGCGAATTAATAATACATGCGCTATATGGATGGAGTACATAGATGGAGAAAGACACCGACTTCCGAAAATTGTTCACTTTGTAGAGTTTTTTTTTAAATAGGTTGTTTTTTTTTAAAGTTATTTTTACTATTTAAGATAGAGGCCAGAGCCAGAGCCAGAGCTAGAGCTAGTTCACCCTTTTAATTTAGAAGCGCAAAAATCATAAACTTATGTAGCTGGACACGATGATTACATGTAGTGAGTGCGATCAGTATTGTTCATCGCAGAAGACAATAACATGAGTGTTGACGTCAGAGGAGCGATAGCGAGCTGAGTCACAAATTTCAATATTAGGTACTGCTTTATTCATCGCACGTTACAATAATGTTCGATAGTCGTCCTGTAGGGTTCTTTGGAAAGGCTTTTCTTGGTGCAGTTACCAGAGATCATAAGATATTTAAGCGCTCCACTTAATTACTTCGGCAGTGCTTCTTGTTAGTCGGTTTCATATCGTTTTCTGGGACTATACCTACTTTTATCTAATTTGAGTTTATGACAGATCTGGCACATAGTCTGGTGGTAACTGGAAACCTCAACAAAATGTAGCTACTAAAAACAATTAACTGTAACAAACACAAAGATGAAAAGTCATAATATTATTGTGTACTTGTTACTTCACACTGCTGTCCTCAATCTTGGCACCTGATACATAAGAAACGACCTTTCACAATTATTTTTCACTAATAATTTCTTGAAACTGCACCCTCAGGGCTCCTGGAGTTGTAGTAGTTGGAGTTGTACTGGTTTGTAGTAGTAGTAGTTTTATATCGCGTACCGCGACGCGTATTGTATGTACTTCCTACCCTCGCGTGTCGGTAGAAAGGTAATCTAATTCAGATAAATTAGGAAATTTTAGACCTACCTACTTCTCTCCTTAAGTACCTACCTACCGTACCTTCAGCATCCAAAACACAAGTCATCATAAGGATAGTTCACTAATCGTTATCAGCATAGCTAGTCAATATCGACCGCTATTCAAAGGAAATGTGACTTCTGTTCAGATAGTTCCCTATGTTCTTATTATCCTCATAATTTTATCGTAATTAACCCCAAACAACGAATATTATTAAATGTATTGTTGGATAGTCCAATAAGAATTTTTATTTTAGTTTCCTATCCTGGTTGTATAGTTAGTTATTACTGTAGTAGGCACTTCTGCCTGCCAGGCTTGCGCAAGCTGCGTTGCTCACTGCCTTACTTATCTGTAGGTACCTATTACTGTTAGTTAACTAAACTTACTACAGCTGAACAAACCGTTGAGTGACCACAAGTTACTAAAATAAGGGTTTAAGTATTGAAAATATAATGTAGAGCATTCACATTAATAAGATGTTGTCATCTAGCAGACAAATTAAGTACCAATCATATTTTCTCAAGATATTTGTTAGGCTGTGGAATGCCATTTTTAACATGCTTTTATTAGCTTAGCTTAGCTAACGTATCTACTCGTATGTAACGGAAACTTTGAACTTGATTTTCGACCACTTCAAAACGTCGGATTAATTTAAAATCTTGCACACTTATCAAGGACCGATGACAATACAATAATTTAATAAGTTTATTCCATTATCCAGGATCTTCAGGATTATCTATTTTTTTTCCATATTCAGAGACACGGTAGCGATTTGTGACACGTACTAGCATACATGACTTAAACTTTGAGACAAGCATTTGACTATTGGCAGGATCAACTGGAGAGTTTAATACACTCGACAAAAAAAAAAATATTTATATAAATATATATATTATATATTTATATAGTTTTTTTTTAATACTAAAAACACGCTATAATAGAAAAACAAACTAATAAAGTAGAAAAAAAAAAATAGTTTAAAAAACAAAAAAACACGCTTTAATAGAAAACTAAACTAAAAAGTAGAAAATAATTTTAAATAAGTTTGAAATAATAATATCTAGTGATTAACAAGAAATTTATTCTACTTTTTGTTTAGTTTTCTAGTAAAGCGTGTTTTTTTAGTTTTGTAAACTATTAATTTCAATACTCTAACCAGTTCGACATCCACACCGGAACAATTAACTTGAATTGGATTCTCATAAATAAATGCGTCGTTAGTTTTTCAGACAATTACGTGCATTTAATTAGTGAGCTGTAAGCGAATGTATCGGGGTTAGCGCACAGATGTGAGGCGCGCCTTATCACCGGACAGTGATAACTAACTGTACCTACTGGGGGACTAACAACGTGCACCGGAGTGGCCCCAGGGACTAGCGACAAGCAAGGAGTGGATAGGAGAGATAATTATTTGTAGTTCTTCGTTATGTAAGCTGCCTTAGTTTGTAAAGTTCTATAAAATGTATACATTTTTTGATCAGGAAACGGCCACAGCGTCATCAAGATTATTTACATGGCGTTGTGGCGGGATATTGATTCTGTTTTGGAGTATTACATTAAAAAATTATAGATTAGACACATTTACAATTACTGTATGCTCTGTGCCCGCGTATGACGCGGCTGGCGGCTCCATATCGCTCACTATCGCTATTGTTATGGTTCCACCTTCTCGGAAGCCGCGCCGCCAACATTGTTGACTCGGCAGCGCCCGCTAAGGCCTGGTGAGCGCCATGTGGGTGACCCGGTTGATAAAATGGCTATCATTTACTTTTCCTGGTTAATAATATCTTCTATAACTATACATAATATAACAAATCTGTAGACGAGGCGTACATTGAAAATATATTTTTAAAGAAAATAGTTGGGGCGTTAAAGAATAACCACCAGCATGCTTAGCACGAGAACCGTAAAGAAGGGTGTTATCGACGGAAGAGTAGACAAAAATAATGTTTTCGTGTAGACAGTAGAACATTTTCGGTATACAAGCGATTTCTATTCTACAGTAAAGTAGAAATAGAAAGCGTCGTGCTAAGCCTGCTGGTGCCATTTCTACCATGTTTGGAATGTTAGTTTGTTTGTGTGCTTGTGGGATAAGTTTGCATAAGTCGTATCAATCAGCATTAATATAAGCACTAAAATCTCATCATATAATATCATACAATAATTTTACCAAAAGTTTCCATCATCGGTACATTATCATCGGTACGGGGTGTGGGCACCTAATTCGTACCACCTATTTATAGCCTAGGTCTTACTCAGAATTACTCAGAAGAAGGAGTCAGATACGATAGAAGAATCTAAAGAATACTGTGCTTAACGCACCTTGAGTTTTGTCTATGTTTTTGATAATATTTTGTCTATTGATTTTTATGATTTTTTGCTTGACCTTTTGTTTTACCCGTTAAGAGAGGCAGTACAAATTACTACCATTTTAAAAAGCATCTTTCTTTTAAAAATTTCATATATATACAGTCCATTCTCACAATAACAAATAGTAAAACACGACGTTATTAACACCAATTAAAAAGTACTTACAAATAAATAATTTGTCAGGGGATCAAGAGGAATTCTTCTGTGTTTGGAGTTATCAGAATAGTACATCAGGTAATTGCTCATTTTCATAGGGATTCCTCAGTTCTATAAAAGTTAGGAAAAAAACTAGACGGTAATTTTATTATGACCATTTCGGCTTTATTCCGTTGTCACAGTTTTTGGTATTTAAAATTTTGTTCTGTTTTCATGGTACAATCAAGAATTCTCCTCAGGTATCTACGAATTAAGCAAATGGGCCTTTGAAGTTTAAAATGAAAATCACTCACATAATTTTTAATAAAGATACGGGTGGGTTATGCTTAAATTGATGTTGTAATAACACGAAGGCCTTGAACCAAAATAATATCTTTCTTGACATATAGCTACTTTCCAGAAATAGTTTACAGACGTGCATGAAATTTTAATGAAGACAGTAGAAAAATCTTAATTTTTGATAATTTTTCTTTTCCGAAATCCAGCGGGTTACCCACTTGTTTTTGTTAACTCACGAACTAAATAACACGCTTTTATTTCATATTAATTAATAATAATAATTTAATATATAGTAATTTTTTTTCGCCAAAAATAACACAACGGATTATACAAACTTATAGGCTAGTAATAACTAGTATATAACATGGGAGCATCTGTAGCCGAAATAGGACGAGTCCTGTATCTCAGCAAACAGCGCCATACCCCCTCGAAACAGAACATAATACATATTAGCCCAAAAAACATGCAAAAAGATGCATCATTGAGTGATCTTAAACAAGAAAAATTAAAACCATACAAAAATGAGTGTGTGTGTTTGTGTATGTGCTCGTGATGTTGTGTCAGTGGAAGGTGTTGGGGTGTTGGGTAGTGTAAATATGTCTTAGATGTCAGTTTTATAAACAGGGGAGCAGATATTTCTGTAGTACGACGGCGCTGGTACGTCTAACACAACCTTACCAAGTGAGAGATTGAGTTGTTACAGCATCACGTAAAATGTACAAAACCAATTTGGTTAACTTTTGTATTTGTAAACTCAAATATTGTGTGTAACTCGGGAGTCACTTTATCAGTTAGAAATTCCTTTATAATATAACATAACGTCACGCCTGTAATCCCCGAAGGGTTGGGCAGAGATGTACCTATAGTACACCCACATTTCGCCAGTTATGTCCCATGTAATAGGGGACGAGCCTATTGCCATAAACCGGGCACAAATCCATACTCCTGGCTGCTACTGAGAAATTCCTATTGGAAAATCCCAATAACACTTTGCCCGACCTGGTAATCGCAATTTTTCATACATAATATGCACATTACTGTTAGGTATGTAGAAGCTCTTTCGAGGGGCATGCAACCTCTCTAACATCGTTTACAGAGAAGCATTTCTTAATTAAAACAAGTTTTAAGATATTTATTTCTTTGGGGTCTCCAACAACGGATACACAGATACAATAGAAATCACAATAATATTATATTGATAATTTCATAGTTTTTTGGTTTTCTTGGAAATTTTTCAACAGCGCTCTAAAAGCGTGATCCTTTGTCACCATGATAACATCTCAGCACAATCCGCCAGAAGGGCAGTCGATTTATTGAGTACGGCAGGTGCACAGATATTAGCCGGCGCCTTGATTTATACTTATATTTACTTTCAAAAATCAAAGTGACACTTTGTCGCATTGCCATAAAAGGACCCTGAAGAAGCAGTGATTGCATTCGAAAGGGCTGTAGTAGAGAACCCCAGGTAGCGCTTCCCACCAGGCAAGATCAGAAGATTCTTCCTTTTCAATCGGGGAGTGGTAGATACATACCTACCAACCTTACCAACCGAGTAACCTAACCTTGTCTAAGCGACTCATTATTGTTTTCCGACATGCACGCTAACTAGGTCAGCGGGCACAAATACAAAATACAAAATGTTTATTTCAATAACTTAAAAATACGTTTACATTAGGTCTTTAGGGAATTTCCATTTAAGTAAGAAATATACTTGTGTTAGGAAGTTCCGCTCTTCCACTAGTTACAACTTTTAGTATAAGCTATTAAATAGACATTAAATAATAGTATGTATTAGGAAAAGAGTGATATAAATCAAAAATATAAAGAAAAACAAAAATAAAGTAATCATTAAATATAGACGCGCTGTTATGTGGAGGTGTCTATGAGTGCGTGCGCACGCGTGCTCGTGCATGTGTTTGTGTGTGTGTGTATGTGCGTGTGAGGGTGTACGAGTGAGAGTGAGTGTATGTGTATTTAACGATAGTGTATATATAAATAGCATATGAGTATGTTAACACTTAATGAAAATGAGGGAGAAGTAGTCTCAGAAGATATTTATCCAGAATTGTTAGTATTTATAAGCTTATCGTTTGGACTATATTCTCAATCTCATCGTAAGTTTTAGACTTTAGCCATTCAGTCAGAGCATTTTTGCAGTCTCGGCATGAAAGTAAGTAAATATTTAATTCCTTGTTTATCAAGTTATATAAGTAAGAGGATTGCCTAGCGTATTGTCTCTTAGCAAAAGTTGATGTGACAAAACATTAGGATCATGCATTTCTTTCTCCCCCCAAAGTGTTTGGTGGTTGGGTGTCCCCAAAGTGAGAGATTTATGTTTTTTTAGAATAATTTGGAGTTTCCCAACCGTCAGAATATCCGAAGTTAGGTAAAGACTTTCAGTTGGGAACCTAAAGGGCTTAAATAACATAACTTTTAATAGTGATCTCTGAGCTCTCTCTAGTTCCAAGTATTTAGTTTTTGTTGCCCCTCCCCAGACTGGTAAACAATACGCGAGTACCGACTGTGCCAGTGACGTGTAAATTTGTAACAAAAGATTTTTAGTAGTTACGTAACGCAGTGCTTTAAATGTTCAGATAAGTTTCCGTATTCTTTTCATTAATAATTCAGTATGTAAGTGCCAAGACAAGCGTTGGTCGATCAT
Organism: Tiliacea citrago; assembly: GCA_963921375.1. Taxonomy (NCBI): domain Eukaryota; kingdom Metazoa; phylum Arthropoda; class Insecta; order Lepidoptera; family Noctuidae; genus Tiliacea; species Tiliacea citrago. Next base: position 636,905 of record OY992784.1, read on the forward strand.
TATACCTAAATATTTGGTATATTGATCGACCAACCGACTGGGTACAGCCAGTATATAATAAGTTCAAAGCTTTCATCATCATTCACAGGTTGCATCCTCACTTCATTGTTCTGCTTTTGCTGTGTCCGCTCCCAAGCTTTACTAAGTGTTAGTCTATGTAGGCATCGTCCTGTCCCCGAGCAGGCGCTAGCTATGCCCCACTGACATGAGCGTGCGAACAGATGGCGTGCTGGAGATGTACGAGGAGGGGCGCGAGTGCGTAAACTGCGGCGCCAACAACACACCGCTGTGGCGCCGCGACGCCACGGGCCACTACCTGTGCAACGCGTGCGGCCTCTACCACAAGATCAACGGCGTCAACCGCCCGCTCGTGAAGCCGAGCAAGCGGCTGGTGAGTCTCCTCTGACCGATAGTAACGCGCTCTGTTTGCGAACAGGTGCCGACGCAGACCTACTCACCCGCTTCTATAAGGAGGGCACCGTGCAGAGATGGATGAGTGTGGAGGGCATGGCCAGGGGCATGAAGAAGGTGAGTCGGTGGCGTGTAGACTAGTGCATGCATCCTACCGCCCCGCGTCGCCCCCCCGCGACGTCGCACGCACGCGGTTCCTGTAGATATCCTTATTTTTCGGGCTTTGGCGAGTGTTAGGAAACTACACGCTACCGCTCCCTACTTCGAGTGCGCCGCTTTGTAGCACTCCGCTTGCACCGTTACAAATTATATCTACCCAATAATATCACCTCCCGAATCGATTACCGCAACGTTCTATTATTGACGATGGAATTAGATAAACGTATCGCGCCGAGATAACTAATCGATCGGTAATTGCATGTTGGCATATGGCGGCGCGCGGGCGTTGTAAAGCCAAACCCTGTGTATGAGCTAACGCCATAGGAGCTCAGCCGCAACATTTTGTGTTACTGCGTTTTGATTTTTTGTGCGGACAATATCTACCACCACTATTCCACCATACCATACACCACCATATGTACCACCGCTGATGGTGTTGTAGAGGGGATCTGGCGCTCCGCGGCCGCTCCTGCGGTACGCTCACTACGCTCGCTTGCCATCGCGCGTGTTTAGGTCACTGTTCTAACCTAACCTAACCCAACAGAAGCGATTTTTTTTTCTGAGTGAACGTGATTGTCTTTTTAACTGCAATATATGAGGGCAAACTTTGTGCGGTAAAAACCAGTCTGGCTCGAAACAGATTTAGACCGGGCGCAGCCGGTGTTACACGGTGACGTCACGCGGTAACGAGACGTCGCGACAATCAGTGGGCTCGATCACCAGTAGATAGATCGCAGATAGTGCGCACAGGGAGCCGCGCCTCGCTGTTAACAACGCCGCGCATAATGGACTTTATCGATCAGCAACAAGAGTGTCGGCTAGTAATCTCGGTGCGTCGGACGCGCACAGATAGGACAGGTCTCGTCCAATGAGCGGCGGCCCCGCCTGCGCACGCACCCCTCGGACAATGCAACTTGTAGCGCATGCGCTTAATTCTATGTGATGCGGTACAAGATGGCGGTGCACGGTGTCACAGTGCACTCACTGGACACAGCTCGCTGGATGTGTTGTGAACTGTCTCGTGTGGCAACTCTGAGGTCACTGGTGGTGGATTATGTAATGATGGTGTGCATGTGAGGTGCTTCGGTTTTGTTTGTTCTATTTCCTTGGTTTTGGTGCTCTCCTTATGTTATTTAGTTTTTAAGCACGCTTTTTTTACTTCTTCACTTTGTCGTTTTTTTTTTTTATATGTTTTACCAATTACTATCCCACTATCTAAAAGTTGATACGTTTACCAGACCTTCAATTCTACAATGATCAGGACTAGGGTAGTGTTAGTTTATTTAAAATTCAACAACAAAACTGTTTAGTTATCAGTAGTAATTTAGGTTCCATACCATTTACATTCAGACTATCTAAGTAAACTAATGAGGGTCATAAATTAATGGAACGTTCGACAGTCACATGTTTGGGAAATTAAAATACTTAACAAGGTCTCTTTGAGTAGCATCACCTTGAGAGGTACCTACATACCGACTTTAGTTGTTATGCCTGACTAAAGTATTCATACTACTGGTTTCTATTCTAGACTTCCTTAAGAGAGTTCCCTGAATAGAGATTAGAGAGTATAGGTATTTGAGAATACAACTGAGACCAGGTAATCAGATTAAGTAACATAGGCACACAAATAAACAATTATTATTAAATATATTTCATTGATGAAGTAAACAAATGAGCTCATTACCTATACGCTTCTTTAGTTCCCCGACATTAACCGCCAGTTGCACGTAAGTCCATTAAACTTAATTCCCCATTAAAAGTAATGCTGTCATTTTCTGATACGTTCCGTTAGATAAAGACAGCATTACTTTTAATGGGGAATTAAATTTAATGGACTTACGTGCAATTGGCGGAAAGAGACTTAGACCGGTGTCAGTTTGTAGCTAGGCCCACTTTCTTGGTGATTGTTACTGTAATAGTTGCACGAGTGCTACCAACACTGCAGTGGATGTCACTCGTGCACCACATGACACCGCCCCCCCCCCCCCCCCACAGTCGGCTGCGCGGCGCCACGGGCAGTGCTGCACCAACTGCGGCTCGCGCAACACCACGCTGTGGCGGCGCAACAACGACGGTGAGCCCGTCTGCAACGCGTGCGGCCTCTACTACAAGCTGCACGGGATCAACCGGTGCGTCCGAGTCAATCCTGCAACACACAATGCAACTTTCATCACCATTTCAGCCGAAAGACGTCCACTCAACGTTACCCATTGCCCATTCAACTTTACATTGACCGAATTGATACATCCTGCTGTTTCTGATTAGCTTTTGATGGCTCAACTTTCACAACCATATCGTTTATCTGTACGATTTAAATAACTAAGTACCAATCCAATAACTTTTGCGTAAAAGAGCAATGTCCTTTTAATGTATTCTGCTCGTACGTCGTAGCTACAATATTGTAGTAGGGAGCTATGGTAGCAACCACCAATTACGGAAAATGGCCTAATAAGTTCAGGTTTGTTTTCACAAATGAAATAAAAAGATTATCTGATTTTATCAGGCCTCTAGCAATGAGGAAGGACGGCATCCAGACGAGGAAACGTAAGCCAAAGAAATCTGGTAACGGAGCGAAGCCGCCACAAGACGCCAACAAGAAAGATGAGCACAGCTCTCCAGGGATGGACGGTACGAACCACACACATTTTCCCACTGAACTATTATTCTTCTTCAGTTCAACTTCTTAAACTAAGCAACCCAGCACATTATTTAATGAGCCAACTTGTCATTACAGACAGCAAACAAAGTCTTCCAGAGGTGCCACTGCCGCTGACGCAGTCAATGTCTAGTCACGGCGCGTCTAAGAGCCGCGAGGCGCACGTGACGCCGGACTCTTCGCCGCACGCGCACGCGCACGTGCACGCGCTGGGGCACGCGCCGGCGCAGCAGCACGCGCACGCGGCGGCCGGCCAGCACGCGCACGCGCAGTACCCGCTGGGCCTGCCCGGTGCGCCCTTCCTGTCCAACCCGTCGCTGTTCAACATCAAGAGCGAGCCCAGCAACGCCGCCGGCTACGACTCGTACCCGCCGCACTCCACGCCGCACTACCACTCCCAGCAACACTATCTGCACGCGTTACAGGTTAGTAGCTACTACCGACTGCAAGTATTTGTTCTTTATTGTAAAAGTGGTAGGTACAATTGGCAGCACAAGCCATTGGCAGTGCCGTTAATTGCTGTGCTGGTAATGGCTAAACTTATTTACCCCTGTATGTTTTTCTTACGCATTCTTAGGCTGTGCTACACAGTAGTCATTGCAAGCCCCAGCGTTAGAAATTGGTATTAAATCATGCAGGAAGCCAACCTCGAAGATAGTGGGTATTCCTACGACGTATCTACCTACTATGCTCTAGAATAGAATACTCTTTATTATGTAGACGTACACCATAAAGATTACAGATAGACTCTCATTCTTCTATCAGTGCTTCTTTCAGTTAACGAAGCGTGATTGGAGGGGAATTTCTCTAGCGTACACGCCATCTCAGTTCGTCCCAGGCATGCTCGAAGCGGTTCAAGTCTGGGCTGCGTGCTTGCCACTCCATGCATGTGATAGAGACATCTTCAAGGTAGTCAAATTCTATCCAGCTGTAACTAACTCATTTAAGCAGTTAAAGTGTAATTTTCTATCACCACTAGCACAGTGCGACTTTCCGAAGAAATTCCAACCCACACGTGTATGGAGCCTCCGCCGTATGGCACTTTCTCTTCAATGCAAGCTTGATTATAGCGGTCTCCTCGTCTTCTGTAGACTCTTTGCCTCCCATCGTGCGTGCATAGCATGAACCTCGACTCGTCCGAAAACATTACTGTTGATCAATCATCCAGAGTCCAATAAAATCATGTGTTCTGTTAGCGTAACACAGCCTTGAATTTCAATGCTACCTTTCGAGTTTTGGACTTCAAGTTTGCTTTAGCAAGACGCCGCCTCACTACACGTGTTCGGATTACTCCCTCCAGCGCTTAGAGGTGATTTTTGACTTCAACATCCGTTTGAAATCGATTTCTCAACATTGTTGGTTCCATATATCGATCCTCCCGCGATGTCGTGCACCTTTTTCGGCCTGTTCCTGGTCTGGTAATATTGAATACAGTATACAATATCTATTCGCTGGAGCACTCTTTGAACGGTTGAAAGCGACACATGAACAGTCGCTGCATAACGCTGACTGCGCCCGTCTTCAAGCATTGTCAGAATACTGAAACACTCTTCTTTACTGGTATGTTTTTAATTGAATTTGATCAGAATAATGAATTTGTACAGAAACAAAAGTAAAACAAATGGTTTCAACTTGTAAAAATTTTAAAAATCGTAAAAAAAATCATAATATTATAATTAGTTTTAAAAAAACAACATTTATTTCCAGCATCGCAATAACAACATTAAGAATAACAATTTATAAATAAAGAGAAAAAAAATCCAAAACAAAAAATAAGATCTCATGTCGTGCGTAGAATTATGGTTGTTAAGGAGTAGTTCACACTGACCTCCGCACTAGTACAAACTGTATCACGGTAGGTCAGTCTTCCTCGTTCTCCAATAATCACACAATATATTTACATATTTATGTTTAACAAACAAGTAACAAAGACTCAAATGTGTTAGTAACAATATTTCTTAATAACTATGTTAGTAAACTTAACTAAAAGTAACTCAACACCGATGTGGAAAGCTTGCAGCAGCGATTCACACACAAGCAGTCCAGTCTGCTCGGTACACACTGCAGTAAAATGTTGGGCCTGGCCCGCACCCGGCGCACCAGGGAGGCGCATCTGCCGGGGTTGCGAGTTTATTCGAAAGGGATATCGTGGCCCTGGCACACAGGCAAATGAATGAAAAATACGCTTCATGCGACATATCTTGATGGGATAAATTCATCCAACCTACGGAACCCTTCATTGTGCGTTGTCCTACACGCACTTGGCCGGTTTTTTATAATGAATAGACTGGCCGCTACAAAACTCAGAAATAGTAAAAAGCGTTTCCCATCAAAATCGTTTATTTGCGTTTAAATGTGTACAAATGGGTACAAAAGATGTATATAATTCAGTGCAAAGACATATTCCACCGTATACTGATGGCATGCAAATATTTAATGGACGTTAGTCAGTTAAGCTCTTACAGACTCACGCGATACCACGGGCGTGACAGGCACCGACAATAAAATCGTGCCACTAGTGTCGCGTCGCACCAGCGATATCACACCTGTAACAATTTTATGAAAGAAAGGAACAAATTATTCAAGTCAATACAAGTCATAAAAATATAGATACCCATAAAAGTCTTCAACCTTCTAAATTATTTGAGGTCCTAATTTTTTTCTTAGAATGTCAGAAATCACAAGCAACATACTATCTATAATAAATTAATGTCAGGCGACTGTTAATGAGAACTGGTGACTGTTATTTTAGTGATAGCCGTTCTTTAGGAAAAATCTGTAAGAATGCATCAAATAATCTATCAGGGTTCTGACATTAGGTAGTTTAAACAGGAACGTAGGCATTCATTAGTTCGCTAAAAAAAAAACTTCGCAAGCAATGGGGAATGGCTACTGAAGACTACGGAGTCGACGTCAAGACTAAGACTGCTTCTAACACGGACAACTATACGTCACTTGCTCCCGCGTCACCAGTCTCTGTATATTTTGGCTGCTGAGATCAAAACTACAAACGTAGCATACAGGGAATTTTTATAGAAATAACATAACAGCCTGTATTCCCCGAAGGGTTGGGCAGAGGTGTACTTAGTACGGCACATTTTGCCAGTTATGTTTAGGTCCTATGTAATAGGGGGCGAGCCTATTGCCACTAACCAGGCACAAACCCAGACTTCGGACTGTTACTGGGAAATTTCAGATGGAAAACCCAATAACACTGTCTGACCGACCTCTGACCGGAATCGAACCTAGGACCTCATACTCAACAGTAGCACTTCCGACCACTAAAACAACGAGGCTGTATTCTATAAAACTGTGGCTGCTATTTTATTTTAGTATATCTTAAACTTCCACGCGTACGAAGTCGCGGGCAGAAGCTAGTCTTTTCTAAAACCTATCCTATCCTATCTTGCTACCCCTACTTAATAAGCTAAACGATAACGTTTAACTTATTAACTTAACAATACTTAACTGAACAATTTGTTCAATAATAACACTAAAAAGTTTAAAATAAAACAAATTATTAAAAAAAACAAAAAACCCGACTGCAAAAACATGAACTGAAAAGATGGAAACAAGATGAAAAGAAAACATAAGTACCAAAAATAAATAAATGCAGTCGGAGGCAAAATTTAAGGCGTTCGTTAATCCTAGATGCCTCCGACTGCATTTATTTATTTTCGGTACTTATAGAATACTCGTTTTCTTTTCATCTTGTTTCCATCTTTTCAGTTCATGTTTTTGCAGTCGGGTTTTTTGTTTTTTTTTAATAATTTGTTTTTTACTTTTAAAACCGAGTAAATTGATTTGGCAAAGGCTTTGACACAGTCAAATCAAAATTGTCACATCTGTCTCCAGGTTGCTGGTCAAACTTGAGCGAACGGGCTTTACAGGGTTACAGCTTAAATTCTTCACAGACTACGTTAGTAACAGATTTCAATGTGTCAGAGTTGGCGATTGCATAAGTGACAACCTTCCCATTACCTACGGAGTTTCTCAAGGTAGCGTCCTTGGACATACTCTATTTCTATTACTCATTTACATTTGTGACCTTTAACTCCAAAATCCTAAGATTGTTTGTTGCCTTTGCAGACTACACGAGCCTTGTTTTCAGATTTAGCTCATGGGGCAGCGCGTTTCAACACCCTCAATGTGGGTTTGACGCCGTTTACCAGTGGCTGAGACGTAACCTCTTGACATAAATGTAGACAAAACAACATTTTTAAAGTATTCTGTCCGAAATATCACACAATCGATTGACAGTAATTATTATTCAGAATCCATTTTGGCGCACTGCCATATTTGTAGTCTGGTGAATTTGATTTTGATTGATTTTTAACGTGTAGGTACACTATACTCGCCACGTACATTCACACCCTACATGTACACTACACACACCACACACACTCACTTATATCACTCACCCGTCAAGTTTTAGGCTTAAGTACCTCCTTTTATAGTCTTAAGTTATTTAATTTTGGAATGGTCATGTAGGCATGATTGTGATTTGTAAGTTTTACACAGACCTATTTTACCACGGAAGAGCACTGATTTCCAATATACAGGTTACCTAGTTTGGAATTCAGGAGTTCATATACTTAGTTTTAGCCGTCTACACACTTCCATAATTTGTATCCTATAGTTCTTAGGAATAACACAGTACTGTAAGGCTATTTATAGTATTATTAAAGAGTCCAAAAAATAAACGTTGGCTGCGAGACTTCTTTCGTGAGAAGGGCTTTACCTACCTACGCGCGGGGCGCAAACACTGATTTTTATCCAAATATTCAATCAAGTTTAATAATCACCACATAATGTTCAATTAATTTCGTTTTTTAATACTAACTTCAAAATAAAAAGATAAAACAAACTGTAAGAAATTTCTTAAGAAATAAGCAGTACCTTTGTACTAGTATTATAATTATGTCGTATCTCTCTGTATTTTACTGTGTGTACATAAATAATAAAATAAATAAATAAATAATAATAAATAAGAACCAGGGATCATCATTATCGCTTTGCCTGTTCCCAACTAAGTTAGGGTCGGCTTCCAGTCTACGGTACCTACTCATTAGTAAGACTGGATGTCAGACTTTCGGGGTTCTGACTACCTACCGGGGTTCTGACTACCTACCTACCTAACGACTGTCAAAGATCTATGAATGACAGCTGGAACCAACAACTCGAAGTGCTTTCCGAGGCACGGAGGAGTCTCGGTATGTAATAGATGGTCACCCATCCACAGACTGACATCGGAAAGCGTAGCTTAACCTTCGACCCGTGCGGCTGCCACGAGCTCCTCATTAACGATTTTTGCCCAATGCGAAAAAAACTGCGAATTTCGCGATTATCTTGTCTTTGCAATAAAAACCCAATATTAAATTAAATAGTAGGTAGGTACAAACAATTAAAAGCCAGAGATATCAACAAATGATAAATCGATGGTAAAAACGTCGAATAGGCTAGAAAAATAACTTTTCATTTTGTATTGTAGAAAGGTTGTGATTGTGAGCTTAAATTATAAGAAATCAACTTGATTTTGTAAATGATTTGAGGAGTGCCTATGTCAACCTTTGGGCTCCATCATCAGACCACCATGGCACTTACCATATTTTTGCGTTGTCACCGAAGTTACTTAAATACTTAAGTAACTATCGATTTACATCAATGGGTACCTATGCCAAGTTTTAGCAGGCCAGGAAGTGCACGAAAATTGGATGAGAGGTGTACAGAGTAACTGGAAACTTGGATGAGAGGTATACAGAGTAACTGGAAACTTGGATGAGAGGTATACAGAGTAACTGGAAACACATACCTACTACTCATACGAACGAAGCAAATTAATAAATAGCTTGTAAAACATTGTGTGTAGGTACCTATGTTCAAAGGACGTCATGTTGTTTCGTTTAATGTGATAAGCCATTCGCCACCCTGGTAAGTAGGTATAACTCCTTAGGTACCTACTGTGTTAGAATGAAATGCATGTTTTTCTCATTTCCAGTACGGACTGGGCAATGGCGAGGAGGAGGAGGGCAGCGGCTTCCTGCACCAGCGCAACGTCACGGCGCACGCCAAGCTCATGGCGTCCACGTAGCGGCGCCCACTCGCGCGCTGAGCGCGCCACGCCATCGACACGCCATGTGTGACGCACGCCCTGTGTGACACACACCACGCCAGCGTGATACCCGGATGCGGGTCTGCACGGTGCGGCGCGGCGCCACAGTGAACAAACAATGGGCTAAACCCACGAACAAACCGTTCGTTTCGCGAATGTGATGACAACGAATCTCAAGTGCAGTTCTTCAACTCGCCGTGAGTCCGGACTTCAGGAGCGTGGCCGGTCACGATTGGTGACAATTTATCTAAGTGACGCATCGCCAGCACGCCAACTTTGAGTCTATTCGTATTTATCGATATAGCTATTTCAACTTCCAATTATCTAACTGATAATCGAAAAACAATTATTGTAGATTGTAATTTTGTGTTCTGATCAATCGAATGTACATAGATAGATATTTAGTTGTAGCATTTTAGGATTAGTGTTGTATTATTATGATGGAGGTAGCGATGCATCATAGGCTGTACCTAGTCGCTCTGAGGGCACCTTGCCATAATGACTGACATAATGGTAACGCAAGTATTAACTATTTAAATATTGTAACGTTCCATGACAATTATAATCTCAAAAAAACTAGTCTATTGATTTTCTATTAGAAATGTTTTAAGAGTTGAGAATGGAATTATTGATGATAAGTAACAATAAGGATAGGTAAGATATCTTTCAGACCGGCGAGCCGTCCAGTCAGCGCGGAGCCACGCCATGCGCCAGTCCGTTTGTGTGTGTTCAACATTATATTCAAGGTAGTTCTCGCTGCACTTCGCTTGTCTGAGAGTGATCTTCCAAACTGTCCTACGTACTATGTAAAAAAAGCCACGTAGTTATGTAATTATTCAACTAAGTTAAGCAGTATTCACATTATGCCACCCTGAACAATAACACATCTGATTGCAGGTAGATAAATATTCTTTTGAGAACCGCGTGATTGATAATTTAAACTAACAATCTGTAGCAGGCAAGCATATTTTTTTGTGTTTTGATGATGCAGTGAAGCGGAGTAAAATGAATAGGTACTATTTTTAGGAGACTGGGGACACTTGATCCCCATTTTGGTTTTTTGGTCTTAACTCATAAAATATTAGTGTATTGCAGGTTATTTTTTCATTACCTACTTTTTATTACCTAGAAAACTAAAGCGCAGGCCACACCGCCAGCTAGCGGGCGGGCGGGCTAGGCGGGTGGGCGAAGCGAACGAAGGAAACTATACAAAGCTAGCTAACTATACTAGCTCGCGGTGTGAACCGAAGTATGTAAAAAGGTGAAACGATGTCCGCCCGCCTAGCCCGCCCGCCCGCTAGCTGGCGGTGTGGCCTGCGCTTTATCCTTCTATCTTTTTGTATCATTCAAATATCAAATACCTAAGTTTTCCCAGAACACTACAAAATGATCAAGTGTCCATTGTTCTGGGACACTTTCTATCGGGTAGACATGATCATGGGGGAACAATTAGTGTACCTTATTGCATAATACAATTGAATAAAAAGTCTATTTGGTACAAAATATGTTGTTTATTTAATCTTATATCTATATACCTATAATAGGTACTATTAGTTTTTTCAACCTATATTACTTATCACGTTGTTGTGACGGTTGAAACTTGTAGACCTGCTGAGGCTGCTTGCTTCAGGTACCCGTAATTATAAATTTCCATTTCGGCGCTTATAACTGTAGAACCAGTCGTATGTGGCAATATTGATACTTAGTCCATTTTCGTATGTCATCAGCAGGATTATTATTTTAAACAGCATATTTACCTGCCAGTTTTCGTACGCACTGCGAGGATAATGCATGCTGCAGTTTGCTTGCCTTTTCCAAGTATTTGGCTAACTCAGGCTCTTCTTCCGCAAAAAAATTACGATATTTGGTTCATACGCTGTCATTTTCTTGTTCTTTTTGATTTTTGCGTAGCTTTTCAAGGTCATATGAGGCACATCGAAAGATTTGGCGGTACCTTTTATGGTTTTACCTTCTAAGACAGCTTTGACTGCTGCTTTCAGCTTTATTTTGTCTGCTGGTTGGCGCTTTTTTTACCCCTTCATTCCTTTTGTAAGTTCTCGGCATTTTAGAACAAATCTTAGACAAAAATAAGTACCTAATATCTACTAACGTACCTACTTGAAGTATGGAACACTTGATCCCGTGATCAAACCTAGATACCCGTGTTTGCCAGGATCAAGTGTCCCCTTGACCGTTATTTAACAAAAAAATGATTTTTAAAAGGCAAAACAAAACGTTAATTAAAGAGAAAACCTCTACACACACTTGAATAAACTAATTTTAAACAGATTAACTTGTAATCCGTAATTTATTTAGGTAAATATTTCAAAATAACTTACAAAAAAGGATGTCGACCTGTCGGAAGCAAAACAACGCCACTGCTCAGAAGTTGTCGATGTTAATCTTTCAAAATGATATTAGGACACTGACAATGATAGTTAAGATCAGTGTAGCATGTATTGGAATTAAAAATTAGTTGCAGTTTTTTAGATATGGCGTGGGGAACAAGTCTCCCGATCTAAGTGTGCTCAGTCTCCCAGTATGTATGAGGTGTCATATTATGTTGATTTTCATAACATATCTGTATCCACACTAACTCTAGAACTGTTCTTTCTTTATTCTAAGTCAAAGTCAAACCATTTATTTCAAATAGGCACATAAGAGGCACTTTTGAATGTCAAAATTACAAAAAAATAGAATTGATTCTAGTTGCCCCTTCCAAAAGGTAGTTTCGTATGGAGAAGAATGGGCAAGAAACTCCACCGGTACCTACTATTATACCAATCCTAAGAATTGAGTTACAAAAGAGCTTATTACTTTCTTTTACTACAAATATGTTTAAATTGTGTTACATAAACTATTAAATGCATAAAACTCTTAAAGTGTGATGCTCCATATCATAATGACTTCATAAATGATAAATGAACAAGCAAGAATAAACAATGTTTTAGAATATATTATGAATAAATAAATAACAGAGCATTAGAGGCAACCTGACACAATAATGTGAGTTAGTCTAAATAAATTTGTTTGTTACTTGTACATACTAGTTAGAAATTAAATATTCAAATTACTACTCGTATTAAAGCAGTTTATTTCTTATGGTCCAACACAAATTTGTATCACTGTTTATACGGAAAAACTTTAGCCTTACCAAAACTTGACGAAAACTAAATAAAATTGAAACATGCAATGCTTTAACAAAACTTTCTTACTTATATTTTTTGATAACCAGTCTCAAGTCTTTAATTAAATCTAAACTAGATATATGTTTGTACAAAGTGGAGTCTGTTGTATAGTATAATATTATTAAATATAGAAGTGAGCGCACAGCACTGTGTTTCTGTCCCCTTCCCGTCACTCCTCAGCCTCCAAGGACAGCTGCTTCAGCGCCTCTCCACCAAGCCGATAGTAACACCACTGCTCTTTGTTAGTCAGGTTCACTGCACCTTTGTTCTCATAGAAAGTGCGTGCTGGGTTCCAGTCTAGCACATGAAAATCAAGGCGGCTACAACCACCAGAGGAAGCTTCCTGAAAAATTATATAATTATGTTATTTGATTCATTCAATGAACAAATGTTCTGTCATCATCTAAGTAAACAGATCTTTAAATTGCACCCAAAATAAGAATGAACTACTATTCAACCTTAGCAACAGCTTTGAATAGTCTCTTGCCCACTCCCTTGCGCCTCTGATTGGTGCGTACATACAAGTCCTCCAGCATCATGGAGCTGCCCTCCCACGTGGAGTACGTCGGGAAGTACAGCGCGTAGCCCGCCACGAGCTGCGCGCCGGCCCGCGATACTTCAGCCACCTTACACTGGAATAAAGGAGGCTGCATCTCGAAACCGTCGCGTTGTAGCTCTGAAATGTCATAGAAGAGTACTCAGTCAGTTTTATCTTATGCAGCATCGCTTGTGTTTGATCAGCACTACATTATTTGTTACAATACCTTTAACAGACATTTTAGGCCCTTCAGGCATGTTCTCGAAATCAGCAAGCTCCTGTTAAACAATGTATTTTCACTTAGAAAACCGAATGTTAGTGTTTAAAAATATGATATGTGAAAAATAAGTTTCTAGGACCTGTATCATTTCAGACACTGCCAACATATCGTCTCTCTTTGCAGCACGGATTTGTACTTCATTATCACCGTATTTTTCAGCCATTCTTAAAAGTAAATTTATAGATTTAAATAATTATTCTTCTAATAAATTGATGCAAATTCAATTTCAAAAAAGTACACGATAATTTTGAAAATTCTGGCAAATTGGCCACCGACTTGATCATCATGATCCTGGTCAGCTGATCCGTATTAGACTTTAATCGCTGACAGCGCTCACATCAATAATTTGCAAACCAAATTATGACAGCCGACAGCTGTCAACAATTCGGAACGGTCACGAGCGTTCACGGTTGGATTACAGTATTTATTTGTATTGTATACAACACACACATTTGTACACTTCTTCTTCTTTAGTGGTTAGATGGCGACTGTAGCCAGAAGCACAATTTCGAAAATGCCACTCTATCATATATAAGATAAGACGCGCTCACGGTGATATTAATTTAAAGCATGGTCGGCGTTATCGCAAGATGGCGCATGTCATGACGACATCTATGACGTTTCACGCGACATCGTTTTCGCGCTCACGCTAATAGGGAACGCGTTTAACCGCGCTCAAATCGACAGTGATTATGGTCTTAATTCGGAATGCACCCGAAGTCAGCTGTGAGCTGTCTATTCTTTGGTCAATGGTCAGCTGTCATCTGTCAAACAGTCTACTGCTATGACTGCTACCATTGACATATAAACCTTAGTTTTCCTACCTCAATGACTGCTACCTCGTGCTACCTACTTTTGTAATGTCAAGTGAGGTGCGTTCAAGGTCAGATTATTTATCGAGATAAGAAAATGAAATAAACGAGTAATAAATAGGTACCCGGCTATATTTACTAGTTTCAATTTGACTAGACGCTCTTTACTATTATTTTCAATCAATCGCATTTTTTGCAGAATTGATAAGACTTTATCATTACAGATTAGAGCATTTATCTATGGAGCTGCTAAGAGAATCACACATACAGCACATTACAAAATTTTGACAATTGCACACAGATACATGCTTCCTATTGCTATAAACGCACAACAAAAGAACAACAAAGGACCACACAATTACACACACACCCAGGTTTACTTTGAGCGTATTTATGCATTTGACAACAAACACAAAGGTGCTAGTGATGTGATACAAACAATGAGTGGTATTTCATTAATAATGCATGAATGAATGAACAAAATGTTCATTCGTTTTATTTTCTTGTGCACTTGCCTAATTTCTTCTTGCTAAGTTACGAAACAAACTAAAATGATGTGTTTGATATCTTAGTTATAAAACGATGAGGGTATGGCTCCATTGCCACAGTCTAGTTCATAGTCATATGTCTGAATGATGACGACTAGAGGAAGTCACTGATTTTTTAAATGTACCAGTTTAATAGGTACCTGTCGAACACATTTCTGCGGATCTACTTTTTTGGATTTTTTTAAATTAACAAAATAAAAAGTTGGTAGTTACTTTAGTCCAGCCTGCCCAATCTTCATGAGCGCCATCCCCTTGCGAGTTCAAGATTTCCGCAATCTCTTTCCACTTTTTTCGTGAGCGATTGATGGCAGTAGCGATACCTCTGTTTAAAACTAAAAATTGCCATAGTATCTTTAGCTGCCGCCAGGAAACCCGATTAACTCTTCGAATGCAAACTAATCACTGTCTGACCACATATTGTTTCGAACTATCTTCGCCAAAACATAACACTGCATAAATAACATAAAACTTATTCACCATTTTTCACTGAATAGCTGTTTAACCGTATCTTAATTCCATGTCGACTTTAGATCTTATGAAAATAAAATAAAATGAGTTCAACCACGTAGAGTGCCACTTGAAAACAAAAATATCGCTATATCGACTGTCATCAAGTTTCAAATTTCGTTCTGATATGAACACATTTTGTTCCGATTTATGTTATGTCACAACTTAGCCGTAGCTTATTTTTAATTTCTTCAATTGTTTTTCTCAGTTTTCAAAGCAAAATCTTTAATATTTGTGTCAATTTCATGGAAGTTTGTCTTAAAACTTATAATTTAATGCAAAGTAACCTTTTTTAAGTAAAATTTTAATAATATTTAGCTTCAAGATCATGACTTCATAATAGCGATTCGGACCAACGTATGAAAGGGACAGCGCTATACAATTCATATAGCGTTGTTTGTTTTCTATTATAGCAGCTGATAAACAAATCTTAAGCGCGTAATTTTTTTTTTATTTTATTGGGACATAAACAGTTACACGTTACAATTTTAGTAGATAACAAACTAGGGTAGTAGAGGTAAACATGTAACCCACACCAATGTCCGCGGAATAAACTATTATGGAGAAATTAAACAAAACAAAAGACGCATCTACTGGAGGCGAAATAGGGTAGGAAGAATTCATAAATTATTGAACTATTGTGCAAGCAATTGAACAGCCATTCTTTTAAATTTTGTTTGGGATAGTGAAAATATATCAAGATCGAAAAAGTGTGTGTTATATATTTCTAAGAGACGACGGAGGGGCGCCCTTGCGCCAGCATTGGTTCTGCACTTTACAGTGTGGAACAGCCGGGGCAAGCGCGCCTCTCGCCGTAATACAGTTCTGGGTACAATGTAACAAAGTTTATTGGTGATATCAGAGCAGTCAAAGTTGTTATTACATATGCCATGCAGCATCACAGCCATAAGTAGGGTTCGCCTGGACGCCAAGCCCAGGAGTTTATATGCTTTTAGTAGTTGTGCGTACGATAGTTTAGAACGGTGGCATTTATAGTGAATGGAGCGTAAAAATTTTTTTTGGACCATTTCAATCCTTTGCTTATATTTATCATATAAAGGACACCATATTGGGGCTGCGTATTCCAATTGGGAGCGTATTAGGGTTGTGTACAAGATTATAAACGTATGCGGTCGTTTGAAATCAGTTGAGGAGCGCATAACGAAACCATACATACTATAGGCTTTGTTGATAATGTTGTCAATGTGAAGGTTGAAATGCAGTTTTGAGTCAAGTGTAACTCCTAAATCACGAATATGGTCAACTTTTTTAAGAATAGTGCCTTGTAAAGTGTAACAGTATTTACTTAATTAGATTTTTGTTTTTTGTGAAAGATATTACATGGCACTTAGGTAAGCTAAGGTGAAGTTTATTAACTGAACAATAATTGGAAAGTCTGTAGAGGTCTTCCTGAAGGAGCAAGCAGTCTTCTGTGTTTTTGCACGACTTATAAATTTTAATGTCATCGGCATACATCAAGAAAGGGGAGTTAATAAAGCAGCGTTTTATGTCGTTTACGAACAAAATGAAAAGCACAGGCCCCAAAATTGAGCCCTGAGGCACCCCAGAAGTAACGACAACGGAATCCGATTGAAAGCCGTTGATAGCCACTTTTTGAGTTCTGTTGTAAATGTAGGACATGAACCACCGCAATAAGTTACCCCGAATGCCGTTATAGGCGATCTTGTCCAGAAGCAGCTTGTGATCCACCTTGTCAAATGCTTTTTGGAAGTCGGTGTACACAGTGTCAACTTGGGTTTGATTATCCATGTTCTCGAATAAATGGTTTGTAAATAACATAAGGTTAGTGGTAGTAGAGCGGCGTTTAACGAATCCGTGTTGTTCGGGAATTATAAGGTGGTGAATGTGAGAGTATAACTTGTCTTGCACTAGTCTCTCAAAGAGCTTTGACAAGGCGGGCAACAAGGAGATGGGACGGTAATTCTGTATGTTGTTTATGTCGCCATTTTTGTGTATGGGCGTGATGTGTGCGCGCTTCCAGATATCAGGAAATGAACCTTCACGCAGGCAATTATTAAATACTATGTGAAGCGGGATGCAAATGCTATCTGCGGTGTTTTTTATAAAAATTGGGGGCACGCCATCAGGACCAGACCCTTTATTCGGGTCCAGTCTCTTTATTGCATTGAGTATGTCGTCCGTACCTAAATATATGTCCGAAATACACAATGAGTTATCCGCGTATGTGGTAGGTGTCTGCCAAAGCTTGGGGTCGAGAGAAGAAGGTTCGTAGACAGAGGTGAAGAAGCCTGAAAACATGTTGCATATTTCAGTGGGATCGTTAGAGTTTTTGTTGTCAAGGTACATGCTGGCTGGGATATTAGCTCGCCCCCTCCGCTTGGAGACGTATGTCCAGAAGTGCTTGATGTTCAATGGAATGCTGTCTTCAACAGACTTTATATACATCAGAAAGCACTTGCTAGACTCGGATGCGAACCGTTTGCGGTAAATTGAAAATATTTCGTAGTCAGATAAGTTCCCATATTTTTTCCATTTTTGCCAAGCATTCTCTTTATTTTTAAAAATGCGAATAAGAGCAGGGCTGAACCACGACAGAAACTTGGAATTCCTGGGACGAGTAAGAGGAACATGTGATTTTATTGTGCTGTAGATAGCATCATAAAAGGCGTTGACAGATTGTTCGGCGGGAAGATTACTAAGTAAGTTGTTCCAGTCTATTTTGTTAAATTCACTATTGATTGTTTCGTAATTTGTTTTATAAAAGTTGTATTTCATGGTTGAGTGGCGTCTCAAGGGAGTAATTTCCGTATTTAATGGTGATGAAACACAGAAAGGAGGGTGGTGGGCATCGGGTGGAAGGAGTGACACGCACATCATAGGTTGACAGCCTACATTAGATAAGAACAGGTCCAGTATGCGGCTCAGATTATTTCTTAATGTGTTAAATTGAAGGGCATTTGTAAGAGACATGAAGTTGCATAAATAGTGACTTGTGGGGGTAGTAGGTTGAGGAATAACATTATTGTGATCACCACCGTTCGCGTTGGACCAGTCAAGGCCGGGCAGGTTGTAGTCGCCTACCACAAAGAATGCGTCAGTACTCGCGTCGTTAATGACGTCCGCTAACAAATCAATATGAGCGGTGTACATGTCGTCCCGTGAGCGAGGTGGTATGTACGCCGCACTTATAATATGTCGTTTATTAGAAGACGACGCAGGCAACTGCACCATGATGTGCTCAATATCTCTGCTAACGGGTCGCATCAATACGTTCGAAGGGCGTAGTGAGCGTAGAACGGCAATTAGTACACCCCCACCCCCACGCTTACCGGTGGCGCAACGGTCGCGATCACATCTAAAAACTACGTAGCGGTCGTCGATAAATTCACTGTCCGATATGTTAGGTGTTAACCAGGTCTCCGTTAGTATGATGACGTCATACGAAAAAGACAAAATATTCATGAATAGTGTGTGTAGTTTTGTACGCAGCCCGCGGCAATTCTGATAATAGAAAGATAGATTGTATTTAACCATTTTTTATACAATAAGTATATACTAATGTTAGAGGCCAGACCGTTTATTATTGTTTTATTGTGTTATTTATAACGTAAACAGCCAAACGCAGGAACCACCAGTTGCCACCAGGAACCACCGGGTGAATTCCTACGAAAACGCGGATATAACCATATAGAATAACTAGTAAAATATAAGCAGTAAGATGACATACTCGTACATTTAGCACAGACTTGGGATCCAGCTATAGGTAAATAATTTACAATAACTTGCGATATTATGTGAGATAGTGGTAAACAAAAGGCGTAATTGACTTCATTATAAATTAAGTAGAACCAAAAACTAGTGTGTTGTATCATTAAATTATCAGTACTTGTTTTGTACCTAATGACTGTCTGTAATGCTGCATAGGCGTAAGTATATAGCTTACATAAAATAGTTGTACAAGAATATTGTTTTGTATTGAAATACATAATTGCACCACAAATAAGTAATAGTGTACATTCTGAACTAAAGAGAATACAATAATAAATGACATAAAGAAAACTAACTTCGCAGTTCGTTTTACGAAAAGTTAGAATTATGAGGGTAACTTGGAAACAAATGCAAATAATATGTGTAGTGACACAGAGTAGTGAACGAAACAGAGCGCATGGACTAATAACGTTACCTGGAACAAATTTTAGAATATTGTGTATTCGGTAGACGTTTAGAGAAATATTCATATTCTTAATTACCGGGTTTGGAATAGGGTTTGATTTTCGATAAATCATGTTCGGATCTAATGGTGAATGCAGGCTCTGGAACATCTGCCCGAACAAGGACAACTCCATGCTTGATCCAAACGAAGCGATTCCCAAGACGCTTGGCAGCTTCCCTGGCTTGACGAAACAAACTTTTAGTCTTCAGTGTGAGATGCTCATTGATGTATACTTTGTTCGATGTTCCGTTAATCTGCAACTCTTCGGACGTGATGCCCTTCTTTAGCCGTGCCGCTGCTAAGAAATTATCGCGCAATACTTGGCTTGTCAGTTTTACTATGATGTTTTTAGGCCGATTGGTATTAGCATTCATTTGCGGAACCCGGTGAATTGTAATAATATCACGAGGCGATAGCGGTTGTTTGATGACATTCGAGATAGTTTCAATAATGGCCATAAGGTTCTCGTTGCGTTTCTCTGGAAGATTGCTAATTTCAATGTTGCAACTGCGGGATTTTTGCTCCATGGCTTCTAGTTTTGCTTCGAGCACAGCAATGCGTTGGTCACTGGCCAGAGGTGAGGAAAGTTTCTCTTCAAGCGCGGATACGCGTGAGGCAACGTCCTGCGATTTCTTCTCCAGGTCATCATATTTGTCGCTCATGAACTGAATGGAGGACTTCACACCTTCGAATTCGGAGAGGAGCACGGTGAATTTCTCATCTTGTTTTGTGAACCAGCTGTCGAGCATGCCTTTTATGTCCTTTTGCAGCTTATTGAAGTCATCGCGATAGGTCTCGCGCGGGTTTGCATCGCTGATGAGTGGTATACCTTTCCGGAATGTTACATAGGGTGGTGGGGATTCTTTTTCTATAAGTGACCCATCGACACTCATATCACCGGACCTGGGTGGATAGTCGGTGTCACTTGTGCAGTCGAAGGTGGTATTTATATTGTCCATAGTTTTCGAGATTAGGTGTAGTCTCTGTCAGCAACACTACTCCGTGCCGAAAGGAGTGAATCACACACGACTGCCGATAGTTCAACTTTAGATAGAACACACGCGAACGGTTACGCACACATAGAAGTGACTAAAAATGCTTGCAGCTAGAGAGACGACTGAACAACCGATTTGCCCCGAGACGCACGGTGGTATGTGTAATTTGACGAAAACGCTGGACGCAGTGGATACCATATTGCTCTGTGGTCATGAGTTCTATGTTTAATATGACGTAATAACATAGCGACATTGGCGACTACTATTTAATGATATTACGAAACAGGATTTTAAAAGGTTGAAACAATTGAATTTAATTTTAAAATTTAGTTTGCTATTTTATGACCTAAAACTAACGTTTTCCGACTTCTTTTTGCCTAAGCTATCTCAATAATATATTTTTAGATTTTTTCTCATATAGAGTAAAACCCTATTATGTCCCTGAAAATAAATAAAACACTAAATACCTACTTATGCCCCAAACTTATGAGTAGGTATTGTGTTTTTTGATATCATCTACCTGATTTTTGGGGGGTCGAAGCCATGCGAGTATTTTGCTCGAAACTTTGGAAACGTTGGCTAAACAATCACGAAAAGTTGATTATCGCACCATCGATAACATCCATGGTCGAATCGCAAACGACTTCCCGACGAGAAGATTCCTGTACTTCTGGATAAAATAGGTGAGATGCTGCAAAAGCAACGCACAACCCTCAGTCAATGTTCTCATGTTTAACCTCTCGTGAAAGCTTTTAGAGACTGCTAGGGATCCAGCAGGGACGTGTTGTTGACACTGAACATACATACCATCGGCTAGCTTCTCGTGAAGGCTCATGTGGTGTCGTTCTTTTGTAAGAATACGGCACAGTCAATGTTCTCATGCTTAACCTCTCGTGAAAACTCTTAGAGACTGCTAGGGATCCAGCAGGGACGTATGTTTAAAACTGAACGTACGTACCATCGGTTAGCCTCACGTGAAAGCTCGTGTGGTTTAGTTCTTTGTAAGTATACGGCACATTTTAGGAAAATGATTTCAACTAACGACAAATTGGTAGGAATATCGAGAAACTTAGATAACTGAGTTTTTATGACGACTCCGCTTTCGCTTCTTCACTAGATTTTCCTTCTCACAGACGTTCGTTCAGCTGCTCCATTTTCTTGTCACGTTTTCTTTATCATTCTCCCATTTCGTTGAAAATTTTCTGACCTTTTAACAGAAACGTGATCAGCGCGCGGCACAAAAAAGATAAAAATGTACTCTGAGCAAAAAAGTACGATGATTTGACAGATGTCAAGCGGGCACGCTAAAGGTCGGTCCATAGATAACATTATTTTATTATATTTATGAAATGCTTTTCATCTTTAAATAATGTGACAGCGTGTAACACGAAAGTACGAACTACCTACATAGTAAACAATGAGAACGAGATTACGAAGCATAATTATGATAATTACACATTGATTTAGGCACATACTCGAATTAAAATATTTTAATTCTTCAGTGTAACACAGTCCAAAGAGTTTAGTTCTATACACCGTCATTTAAAGTCTTTAACTATATCAATACGAACGTTATTCAGTTTATCCCAAACAAGCGGAGCAGGTTCACGAATAGGTTTGGCACATTTCAATGCCTTAGCTTTTAGACCTTGATATTTTTGTTTATCTACATCCTCCGCCAGTTTTCTGAAGTCATCCATTACTATACCGCTAGTTTTAATTCTTAGTGCTTCGTATGCTAAATATATACATGATTGGTAATTTACTGATACGTGATCAACGATTTCTTTAGACTCTTCTTTCGTGGTCTCTTCTTTCTCTCTGCTCCATAGCCCGTTGCTGATGAATATTCATCCTTTCTTTACTTATGCGTTTCTGTCTATGATTTGATGCGGTCCATTCATATCTATGCGTCGCGTTGTTACTACTATTTATCGTAATGTTAGACTCGCTCGGTCGACATTCCTAGTCCATCATTATCCACTTTTAATAGTTTGCTTGACAAATCTTGGCTCTGAAGAAGTAGTTTTCTGTCTTCTTTATAATTTTCTCCAGCTAAGTCTGATGGTAGATCAGAAATAAAAATCACAAGACTCTTCTTCGAGAAATGTCTTCTCGAATGGTTCTCACTATATTCTCCTTTCGACTTTATAGTGTTAACGAAGTCTTGTAAATCTGAGCCGATTGCGAAATTCGTGTGCAGTAGTGTGACTGTGGTTAACTGAAAATGTTACCAATTAGTGTGTAGACAGTAAAATCAATAATTATATACACGGTGATTTTTAATCCACTGCTAGCCTTTCAAGAGGTGAAAGTACTCATGATTATGAGCAACTTTCACTATGAGACCAACTCTGAAATATCGTAAACCATATAGCAGCAGTAAATAAAAATACCAAAAAAACTATATTTTTTTATTACATGGGATGTATGTACCTACCCACAAAGTAAAACTTCCCAAATATACAAACTCGTTCACTTGTTCTACTTTCTCACCATCAATCTTTATAAAATATTCAGTAACTCTGTACGATGTACTTATTGCATGTAGTCTCATATCTGACCGAGCACTGGTACAAACTCTAATGAATGAATTATCATATTATTTGAAAAACGTATGCATAACATAACTGCATAGAGTATCATTTAAGATACAAAGTTCTAGTCCGTTTTTCGTCCACAAGGTAGTATAGAAATAGTGAATGAATAATAGTAACAATACTGTGCTATACATGTAACACACGAACAAAGTACTTTTATTAATTATCAGACCCTAAGAAAGTGCTACGGAATTGTTTAAACGTGCAAATTGACTATTCTTAGTTATAACCTATCACGTAAAATATTAAATTAAGAGTTAAATTGATTATTATTCTATTAGGCTAGATTGTAATAAATTATTAGGAACTTTAGTTCTTACTAATACAAAAAAATAAATTAAGTACTTACAATCCAATCGTCGCGTCGTACGGTTAGGTACCTGCTGCCAAATTATTATCAATGAACGCAAGACGACCCTGGAGGCGCGGGGCCGCGCTGCTGTTTCGGGTTTCGCATATTCGTACTAAAAATAATATTGTTTATATATAATTATGGTGTATCTATTCATACACGAAATCTCCTATGGGGTTATGGGGTCATTGTACTCATCATTATGAACAACTTTTACTCTGGGACCAAAGTAGTAATCGCGAAAAAAAATCTGCTGTTCCCTACATTTATGTTCGCTTAAGGTTAAAGGGGATGCGCTAAGGTAGCCCGCGAAATTCTATTACTGACTGTAAATTGCAAAAAACATAAGAAAATTTGAGTTTCGCGGGCTACCGTGACGCTGCGCCTTAAGTTAGAAAGAACCGATTTAAGGAAATTACCTAAAATTCTAGTCTATAAATTCCTTATTTCTAGACTCATGAATAACATAAAGAAACCTGAATAGATAAAAATAGTAGATTGTTATAGAAGGGTCGAAAGGAATTGGTGACTTTCACCCGTGTTAAACACTCCACTTTTCATTTCGAGTGTATGGAAAGATGCTCTAAGATGGAAAGTAAAAATTTTTAGTTTTTCTAAAATATTTAGGTAATTTTCTTGTTTGCTCGCCACTTCATAAATCATTAAATTTATGTATTTAAATATCTTTCCTTTGAAACTATAAATGTTAAGGGCATTTGCTTAGCCATGTCCTTTCTGGCGAAAGATTTCCCTGTATTTGCCTCGTATTTAACCTAATCTGGGGTCAACATTTCAGAATCGCTGGAACTCATTTTTATTATTATTAATCAAAATATTAGTCTATATAACCGCGATTTTGAACGTCGGTGCAGCTTACATAGTATCCCGCCAAATTATACACACACCGCGTCACCACCGCGGGTTATTTGCTTTATGGCCGTGCGCCGCGGTACGTCCCGCTTACTTAGTAGGTATTTTTTTTTAATTCGCACTGGCTGTTTATACACTCACAAGACCACAACATTTTTTTATTTTAATCGATATTTGTTTAATTATGTAAAGTTTTTCCACTGACCTCAATATATGGAGGTCAGTGGACTTTCGTAGCCGATTACCCAAACAAAGGAGATGTCCGCTTTTTGTATGGGCGTTGGTTTTTTATTCCGAGAAAAATCTAACCAGCGTCAAACTACACCTAATTAAAAGCGACAAAAATATGGAATTTGTAACCACTGAAATAATATTTTTAGACCCCTCCATTTAAGAGAAAAATTATATAATATTTAATGTTTTTCATATATTTTATTTGTTGATGGCAACCCAAATAAAATCTAAAATATAATCCCTTTCAATTCTAAAAGGTTAGACTAAACATTTTTGACTGAAAATATCCCATTTCATCATATTTCTTATTGTTTACATTGTCTTAATCATCGATCAAATATTTAAAGACAGTAATAACAGTGCCATGTGTCAATTTCGACAAGTTTTCTTTTTGTTTAGGGTGTGTTCACTTTAATATACTAGTTAGTTAGAAAGGTTTGTTCGTTTTAGGAGTAAATTCACACTAAAATAAAAATAAAAGATTTTTCTGAAAAATGGAAGCCTTTAAAAATGTATGTTATAGTTAGAACCACTAGCTTTTGAGTTGTCTATCAAAATATATTTAACTGATCCTGGTTAGAATTATTGAATAATAAAAAACCATTTTTGGACATGTTCTTTAGTTCTTTTTAGGGTTCCGTACCCAAAGGGTAAAACGGGAACCCTATTACTAAGGCTCCGCCGTCTGTCTGTCTGTCTGTCACCAGACTGTATCTCATGATCCGTGATAGCTGGACATTTGAAATTTTCACAGATGATGTATTTCTGTTGCCGCTCGCTATAGCAACAAATACTAAAAACCAGAATAACATAAATATTTAAGGGGACTCCCATACAACAAACGTGATTTTTTTGCTCGTTTTTGCTCGATATTGATAACGGTAACAGGTAGACACTTGAAATATTCACAGAATATTTATTTATATATTCACTTTAAAAATCAATAATTAAATTAAAATAAAACAAATATTTAAGGGGGGCTCCCATACAACAAACGTGATTTTTGCCGTTTTTATAGATAATGGTACGGAACCCTTCGTGCGCGAGTCAGACTCGCACTTGGCCGGTTTTTTTTAAATTCATTCCCATTCATTACTATGAGTCTTTCCCGCCCAAGACTGAGGAGCAGCGTCTCCCACCCGCTACTCGGATCAAACAAACACTACTTTCCGAGTATGAGAAATGAAAATATACCTACAACGTCAGTTTTTGTATATGCGAAACCTGAAACACGTGTCTTGTATTTTTGTGTAATGAATCTATGTACAAAACTTCAAAACTGTATCATGAAAAATCACAAAGTTATAAGGTTGTTAAGTTACCTGGTTGTCCGGACAAAAACATGCTCACCGAGCACGCCTCCAGGGTCGTCTTGCGCTCATTGATAATAATTTAGCAGTAGGTACCTAACCGTACGGCGATTGTATTGTAATTAAATGGTGATAACATTTTCCATCACACTTGCAGGCTTTGGACTGTCGTAGGTAATGGTCAAGGGTCTCCCTTGTTTGACCGAAAGGAATTTGACAAATTTTCACTTCCCAAAAAATGTCTCGCATAATTTCATTTGCCAAATTATTACTTAGCAAAAAATCTATTCACAAAAAATTGTAACGCAAACCTAATGTTTGGCAAATGAACGTTTAAACTATAACTTGTTTACCAACTAGTACTTTTAACATTTTTTATTTAGTCAAGTATTTCAGTTGGAATAACAGTTTTTACGCAAAATCAAATAATAATATAAATAAGTAATTAACCTAATCTAAATAGTTCAGATCCGGGTAACCTACTAAAAACAATATCTTTTTTCTATTAATGCAAGTCGTTTCTGGCACTCGCCGGCCGCTGCCGCGGCACCGCTCGCTTCGCTCGCTCGGCTCGTGCGTAGGAGGTCACAGTTTTAACCTAACCTAACTACCGCGGCACCGCTCGCTGAAAAACGTTTATTGTCTGAAGATTGTTTGCTGTAATAAATCATTTGATTAAAGACCAAATGCCATAATGACATTATACTTGGTAATATTTTGCCAAGTAAAAATTTGACCAAATGAAAATATGCGTAAGTACTAAAATCATTCGAAATATTGCAATGGTATATAAAAAGGTTGCTAAAATTTGTTTGGGTAATGAAAATTTGGCAAAATGTTTTCGGCAAAACGGCAGGATCCCAATGGTCAAGTGTAGGTAGATATTATTATGTACTATATTCGTAAATGCAGCCGTAAGCAATGAGTAATAAAATGTAGTCAATGCGATTTGTTTCACCTTATGTCAACCACTTAAAGTTCAAAGTGGATGAGAAGTGTTAAACATCGCATTACTTATAGGTAAAAATAAATACAAAAACTTTCAACAATTGTCCATCTTGGCGTGTTTAAAAATGTAAATACTCATTATTTACAATAATTGACTTAATCACTATTTACGATGTCTTACTAATCACTCTGTAGCTCAAACATATCGTAACTATTGTTTGAAATGTCCCCTTCTTTGTTTTATGCACAGACGGACGTACGCAAATTTCTATTTAATTTACTTACAACGTAATGGTTGTTTTCAACTGGCGGAGGAACGGGAGCGTGACACGCGCGCGTCAACCTGTACCACCCGGCCGACGAACGGGAGCGTGACACGCGCGCGTCAACCTGTACCACCCGGCCGACGAACGGGAGCGTGACACGCGCGCGTCAACCTGTACCATCCGGCCGACAACTGGCGGAGGAACGGGAGCGTGACACGCGCGCTTCAACCTGTACCATCCGGCCGACAACTGTCGGAGGAACGGGAGCGTGACACGCGCGCGTCAACCTGTACCACCCGGCCGACGAACGGGAGCGTGACACGCGCGCGTCAACCTGTACCACCCGGCCGACGAACGGGAGCGTGACACGCGCGCGTCAACCTGTACCACCCGGCTGACGAACGGGAGCGTGACACGCGCGCGTCAACCTGTACCATCCGGCCGACAACTGGCGGAGGAACGGGAGCGTGACACGCGCGCGTCAACCTGTACCATCCGGCCGACAACTGTCGGAGGAACGGGAGCGTGACACGCGCGCGTCAACCTGTACCGTCCGGCCGACAACTGTCGGAGGAACGGGAGCGTGATACGCTCCCGTTCGTCGGCCGGGTGGTACAGGTTGACGCGCGAGTTAAGGAACCCCAATCTACCAATATTAGCTTTGTCAGCTAATAAGTATTTACTAGATGTATTATTTCCAAATATTCCATTGCTGGATCAGCGTTCATAATTATCTAGGACATGCGTCACATCTGATCACGTTGTGCATGTACTACGTTAGCAATAAAGTTAGTATATAAGATCAATATTTTATTAGATTAAGATTAATTACTGTTTAGCTGTAACTCTGTCCGAATAAAGTTATTTTTTAAATACTTCCGTTGTCGCTTACTTAATTGGCGCAGCCGGTAGGATCTCTGTAGTCAGTCTGCCGTGTACCTATACAATTCTACGTGGAGCAGCCGCCGTCCGTGTCTACGGTTTAGCAGAGATCGCCGAACAAATAAATTTATTAAGAAGCCACTTCGAGTTACGGAAGAGGACCAGCCACAGCAGTAGTCCAGGGAGCATGAAGCTAGCTGCGGAATTGTGAGTAAATCTTTTCACCTTCCTCTCAGCTCTTCCATTTATATCCCAACCATAATAAGTGTATGTGTGTGTATTTTTAGGGATTGGACAACGCCGTAATAATATTTGCATAGATTTTAATTGTATTAATATTTTAGAGTAGTGATATTTTAGTAGCACATTAGTGAAACGTTTTTTTTCCCTCTTTGTCTTTGTTACTTTCTTAACTTTTTCACAATGGAAAACGTAACCCGTGTCCCACAGGAACTGGTTAGCATCATACCAATATTCAGTGGCGACGCTAGAACGTTACCTTTATAATATAAAAAAATGTGAATACATTTTGTCTAAGTTCCAAGGAACCATAGCCCAAAATGAATATTTATTTCATGTGGTAACAAGTAGGTTATCAGGCGAAGCCAAATATAAATAAAAAATGTGATGTGAAATAATATAGCCAAAAATAAAAAATGTGATGAAACAATACCTGTACTTGGGCCAGACGATAGTATTTATATGAAAGATACTAGGATTAGAAAAGCTAAAGAAAAACCGCGATATGAAAAAGCTAAAGTAATTGGTGAAGTTGAAACAAATATAGTGCCAGTAGAAGTAAAGAAAAGGAAAACTAGAGTAGCGTTAAAAAATGTAAAACGTCCTCCACAGATTGTGCCTGGTACTTCTGGTACTAGTGGTGCCAACATTCACGCTGGACCTCGAAAACCTCGGTCAGAATCCGGGGATAGCAGCGATAAAGCGGGGAGTAGCAGTGAAGAGGAATAGTTATTGGACAATATATAAAACTGTAGATCTAGAATCATTAGGCTTACAAATAGATAATAATATTCGGGATTTTAGTAATTTAAAAATAAAAATTAAGGAAAGTAGAGTTAGTAACGAAACCTTAGGAATAGAAAGTCAAATAGAATATCTAATTGAACTAACTAAGGGTAGATTTTTTCAAATCTTACCTTTTCATTATAGGAATAAACGAGCTTTATTCAGTCCATTAGGCTCACTTGTAAAAGCTATTTCTGGAAATTTAGATGAAGATGATGCAATTAAATACGATAGAGAAATTCAAATGATACAGAACAAAGAGCATGTAGTCGAACGTAAAGTGTCATCAATGCAAAAAGCTTTTGATAAATTAGTAAATGATTCTGAAATAATAAATTCAAATATTAAAAATTTGGGTTTACATACCAATGAAATGGAAAAATTTGTTGAACATGAGTTCAGGTTTACCAAACTTTTCCACATATTGAATACTATGTATCAAATTTTAAGTAACTTTCGAACTTATTACGAAAACATACAAGAGATTGAGACGGCAATAGCCTTTAGCAAATTAAATACATTGCACCAATCCATTATAAATAGTACAGAATTACATAATACGTTAGAAGTCATTGCTAAACATGCTAGAACAATATATCCAGTAAGCAAACGTAATTTAATAAAATTAGAACGTAATATCATACTTAAATCATACATAAATAACAACAAGTTAGTTTTTGTTTTAGAAGTTCCCCTAATAGATAACGAAACATATAATTATTACAAGGTTATACCCATTCCTATATTCCATTCTCCAAATACCTTTACCATTATACCAAAATACCCTTACCTGATGGTGAACAGATTGAAATACATGCCCGTGGTAAGCCCATGTGCTGAAATTGAAAATGGAAAATTTCTATGCGCTGAAACTAACTTAGCCCAGTGTCCAACTGAGACCTGCATTGAACAAATAATGTTGATGAAGAACAACTACAAAAACTGCATACAGAAACACATTGAAATAGAGAAAACTAAAATACAAAAAGTAACCGACAACCAATGGTTGGTTGGCAAAATCAAATAATAATATAAATAAGTAATTAACCTAATCTAAATCTGCTGCTAAATCTAACTGTCTGGTCGATAAACGTGTACCGTTATATTAATTGAGTGAAATCAATTAAATTAAAGACACGCATTTAATTAACTGTATATTCATTAAATATAATACAATTGCTTAAAGAAATAAAATAAATCAGGTGTTCGTACAATGTACGGCCTTGCTAAAATAAAGTTAATCCACGGATGAGTTTAGTATAAAAATATTATTATACCAATAACACTATAATAGTACATTAAACCTAAACAGTAGGTTTTTATTATATTTTTTACAATATCTGTGATAGTAAATATATTTATTTAATCTTATTTCCTTAATACAGCTTTTCTGTACTTAATATTTACATTTGGATATATTTTATGCAAGACAGGAGATGTTAACTGGAAGAATTACTTTATTAACTTGAATTTTTCTATTGTTGGATTTTATGGGTGAACCTACTATAGGTACATCTCTGCCCAACCCTCCGAGGAAACAAGGCGTGATGTTATGTTTGTTTGTTCTATTGTATTATGTAAATATGTATCTTATTTTTAGAAAACATAATTAATGGAGATTCTATCAGTCAGCATAAAATGAACCCTCTTTAATCGCGGCCTGTCTCTGAACATACATGAGTCGCGCAAGAATTGATAATATTTACGTGATTGCGGTTCTCTACTTCGTATTAGTCTGTTGATGTAGATGTACATGTAGATGTTTATCTGTCTGACGTGCACCTGTTTATCGTGGCTATTTTCTTGTCTGTCATTCATGTACACATTACACAACCGCCAGTAATCCGTCGCATGGCGTTATTCCAAAAAGATATCGTAGTCGAACACCAGACATCGAACTTACAATGCCCACTGATGTGCAGGTTTTTGAATCAACAAGCAGTTAAGTTTCTGGGCACAAAATGTTCGATGCCTAAATAGTATCGTATCCACAGTATACAGGCTGCCCGCTGAGCGTCCCGCTAGCAGCTCGTGCTCGTGTGCTCGTGGCGCGTCAGTGCGGGTACTCGTGGCGCAGGAACTCGCCGCGCACGAGCTGCCCCACGCGGCTCGTGGCGCGTCAGTGCGGGTACTCGTGGCGCAGGAACTCGCCGCGCACGAGCTGCCCCACGCGGCTCGTGGCGCGTCAGTGCGGGTACTCGTGGCGCAGGAACTCGCCGCGCACGAGCTGCCCCACGCGGCTCGTGGCGCGTCAGTGCGGGTACTCGTGGCGCAGGAACTCGCCGCGCACGAGCTGCCCCACGCGGCTCGTGGCGCGTCAGTGCGGGTACTCGTGGCGCAGGAACTCGCCGCGCACGAGCTGCCCCACGCGGCTCGTGGCGCGTCAGTGCGGGTACTCGTGGCGCAGGAACTCGCCGCGCACGAGCTGCCCCACGCGGCTCGTGGCGCGTCAGTGCGGGTACTCGTGGCGCAGGAACTCGCCGCGCACGAGCTGCCCCACGCGGCTCGTGGCGCGTCAGTGCGGGTACTCGTGGCGCAGGAACTCGCCGCGCACGAGCTGCCCCACGCGGCTCGTGGCGCGTCAGTGCGGGTACTCGTGGCGCAGGAACTCGCCGCGCACGAGCTGCCCCACGCGGCTCGTGGCGCGTCAGTGCGGGTACTCGTGGCGCAGGAACTCGCCGCGCACGAGCTGCCCCACGCGGCTCGTGGCGCGTCAGTGCGGGTACTCGTGGCGCAGGAACTCGCCGCGCACGAGCTGCCCCACGCGGCTCGTGGCGCGTCAGTGCGGGTACTCGTGGCGCAGGAACTCGGCCGCGTACGAGCTGCCCCACGCGCTCTGCGCTATGGAACTTGACGACGCTGCAATCAATGGAGAACCGCATGGTAGAGGTCTTTATTATAAAAAACATCTTTGTACAGTTTGCAAAGTAAAAATTTATTTCATTTACTTAATTTATACGCAAGAGAAAAATGAATAGGATTATTTTAACAGAATGCACTAGTAATAAGAGTTAGTAGTGGCCCAGTGGTAACGGCTCGTCTGACGAGTTGTAGGTCGTGAGTTCCAACCCAGTACGTCTACCATGAGTTGTTATCGAAAAATTACTCGCTAGCGTTAGACACGCTAGCGTATTAACGTGGATGAAATAGATGTCGATATCGCTTGCACCATGAGTTTTACGGAGTCTAACGCAGACGCTAAGGTAAGCTCGATAGATCGTGTCGTATAGCTAACTTCACTCCTTATGTTTTGTTTCTTTCTTTCTCAGTAATATGAAGAGAGAACGGCTCATAAGCTCATATTACAGTAAATATTGTTGTAAGTTGTCGGTTCATGAACTAGGCACTTATGGCATTTAGTAGTTGTTGATTTTTTAATAATTATCTTTAATATTTCATGTCGTCAATTCAATTTGTAATTTTGTTGACGTTGTGTGGTCCGCAGCTTAAATTTACATTGAAATAAGTTTACAAAACTAGAATATGTAATAACTAGAATATGTAAAAATGAGGACCAGTGGGTCACAATATAGTATAAGTAGTGTATAGAGAAATGAAAACTATTGTTTTAGTTGTAATGCCACTCTTCGTGTCGACTTCAAATCCGTAACTTTATTCAATAATAAGCACAAATCTTCAAATGCTTCTCTAGAGTCTATAAAGTTTGCCACTAACATATCTCATGCTAAATAAGCTCTTCCCGACATTATTTTGACTATAATAGACTCGAAAACGTGTATAATTTTTATGTAAACAATTGTTTCACACCTCAAAATGCTAGTGAGCTACGTACGAGTAACTACTATCGCAAGCGTATTTTTCGATAGCGTCTGTCGATTCAGTGACTCATGATGCTGTTTTGTATGGTGACGGCTGAAAAACGTTAGTGACTATCGAATAGATTACGTTACGTTTCTTGCCTATCGAAATCTATAGTGACCATGGTACGTATTTTAGTTCTTGCTGTGACCGCAAGGGGCGCTGTACAATATTTCATACTTAGGATTTACGTAGACGCTAGCGAGTTTTGATTGTGTAAACTCATGATAGAGGCGCTTTACTTTGTGTAAATAATTTTATCACCACTGCTCTCACAATGAATGAAAACACCGTGAGGAAACCGGTATGTCGAAGAACCAAAAATTCGAAGACATGCGACATCTACCAAATCGCACTGGACCCGCGTGGTAAATTACAGCCCACTCCCTCTCGAAGAGAGAAAGCCTGTGTCCCAGCAGTGGGAACATTATAGCTTCATTTTGTTAAGTATTTAAAAAAGAAAAGATTGGTTGTGGTTATTACTCAGTCTTTATACTTACATAATTGCGCGATTAGTTTCTGAGATGTGATGGGGGTGGTGCGTGAGTCTGAACTTCGGTCGTCTTTCGTGTCAATATCTAAACAAACAATGTTAGTATTATTTCAAAAGTATTATGCCGGGTACAGACAGATGTGCGAAACGTAACATGAAATGTAACACAAATGTTGAAACAAATTCGCCTGGTTGTTGTGTTACATTTGATGTTATATTGCATAAATTGGGCAGCTTCTTCATGGTGTTGCGCGGCGTGGGCACTGCTCTAGCGTGTGAGTGTACGTACCGGCGCCGGCGCCTTGAGCAACTTGCTCATGGTGTTGCGCGGCGTGGGCACTGCTCTAGCGTGTGAGTGTACGTACCGGCGCCGGCGGGCAGGTCGCGGCGCTGCGCCTGCGCCTTGAGCAACTTGCTCATGGTGTTGCGCGGCGTGGGCACTGCTCTAGCGTGTGAGTGTACGTACCGGCGCCGGCGCCTTGAGCAACTTGCTCATGGTGTTGCGCGGCGTGGGCACTGCTCTAGCGTGTGAGTGTACGTACCGGCGCCGGCGCCTTGAGCAACTTGCTCATGGTGTTGCGCGGCGTGGGCACTGCTCTAGCGTGTGAGTGTACGTACCGGCGCCGGCGCCTTGAGCAACTTGCTCATGGTGTTGCGCGGCGTGGGCACTGCTCTAGCGTGTGAGTGTACGTACCGGCGCCGGCGCCTTGAGCAACTTGCTCATGGTGTTGCGCGGCGTGGGCACTGCTCTAGCGTGTGAGTGTACGTACCGGCGCCGGCGCCTTGAGCAACTTGCTCATGGTGTTGCGCGGCGTGGGCACTGCTCTAGCGTGTGAGTGTACGTACCGGCGCCGGCGCCTTGAGCAACTTGCTCATGGTGTTGCGCGGCGTGGGCACTGCTCTAGCGTGTGAGTGTACGTACCGGCGCCGGCGCCTTGAGCAACTTGCTCATGGTGTTGCGCGGCGTGGGCACTGCTCTAGCGTGTGAGTGTACGTACCGGCGCCGGCGCCTTGAGCAACTTGCTCATGGTGTTGCGCGGCGTGGGCACTGCTCTAGCGTGTGAGTGTACGTACCGGCGCCGGCGGGCAGGTCGCGGCGCTGCGCCTGCGCCTTGAGCAACTTGCTCATGGTGTTGCGCGGCGTGGGCACTGCTCTAGCGTGTGAGTGTACGTACCGGCGCCGGCGGGCAGGTCGCGGCGCTGCGCCTGCGCCTTGAGCAACTTGCTCATGGTGTTGCGCGGCGTGGGCACTGCTCTAGCGTGTGAGTGTACGTACCGGCGCCGGCGGGCAGGTCGCGGCGCTGCGCCTGCGCCTTGAGCAACTTGCTCATGGTGTTGCGCGGCGTGGGCACTGCTCTAGCGTGTGAGTGTACGTACCGGCGCCGGCGGGCAGGTCGCGGCGCTGCGCCTGCGCCTTGAGCAACTTGCTCATGGTGTTGCGCGGCGTGGGCACTGCTCTAGCGTGTGAGTGTACGTACCGGCGCCGGCGGGCAGGTCGCGGCGCTGCGCCTGCGCCTTGAGCAACTTGCTCATGGTGTTGCGCGGCGTGGGCACTGCTCTAGCGTGTGAGTGTACGTACCGGCGCCGGCGGGCAGGTCGCGGCGCTGCGCCTGCGCCTTGAGCAACTTGCTCATGGTGTTGCGCGGCGTGGGCACTGCTCTAGCGTGTGAGTGTACGTACCGGCGCCGGCGGGCAGGTCGCGGCGCTGCGCCTGCGCCTTGAGCAACTTGCTCATGGTGTTGCGCGGCGTGGGCACTGCTCTAGCGTGTGAGTGTACGTACCGGCGCCGGCGCCTTGAGCAACTTGCTCATGGTGTTGCGCGGCGTGGGCACTGCTCTAGCGTGTGAGTGTACGTACCGGCGCCGGCGGGCAGGTCGCGGCGCTGCGCCTGCGCCTTGAGCAACTTGCTCATGGTGTTGCGCGGCGTGGGCACTGCTCTAGCGTGTGAGTGTACGTACCGGCGCCGGCGGGCAGGTCGCGGCGCTGCGCCTGCGCCTTGAGCAACTTGCTCATGGTGTTGCGCGGCGTGGGCACTGCTCTAGCGTGTGAGTGTACGTACCGGCGCCGGCGGGCAGGTCGCGGCGCTGCGCCTGCGCCTTGAGCAACTTGCTCATGGTGTTGCGCGGCGTGGGCACTGCTCTAGCGTGTGAGTGTACGTACCGGCGCCGGCGGGCAGGTCGCGGCGCTGCGCCTGCGCCTTGAGCAACTTGCTCATGGTGTTGCGCGGCGTGGGCACTGCTCTAGCGTGTGAGTGTACGTACCGGCGCCGGCGGGCAGGTCGCGGCGCTGCGCCTGCGCCTTGAGCAACTTGCTCATGGTGTTGCGCGGCGTGGGCACTGCTCTAGCGTGTGAGTGTACGTACCGGCGCCGGCGGGCAGGTCGCGGCGCTGCGCCTGCGCCTTGAGCAACTTGCTCATGGTGTTGCGCGGCGTGGGCACTGCTCTAGCGTGTGAGTGTACGTACCGGCGCCGGCGGGCAGGTCGCGGCGCTGCGCCTGCGCCTTGAGCAACTTGCTCATGGTGTTGCGCGGCGTGGGCACTGCTCTAGCGTGTGAGTGTACGTACCGGCGCCGGCGGGCAGGTCGCGGCACTGCGCCTGCGCCTTGAGCAACTTGCTCATGGTGTTGCGCGGCGTGGGCACTGCTCTAGCGTGTGAGTGTACGTACCGGCGCCGGCGGGCAGGTCGCGGCGCTGCGCCTGCGCCTTGAGCAACTTGCTCATGGTGTTGCGCGGCGTGGGCACTGCTCTAGCGTGTGAGTGTACGTACCGGCGCCGGCGCCTTGAGCAACTTGCTCATGGTGTTGCGCGGCGTGGGCACTGCTCTAGCGTGTGAGTGTACGTACCGGCGCCGGCGGGCAGGTCGCGGCGCTGCGCCTGCGCCTTGAGCAACTTGCTCATGGTGTTGCGCGGCGTGGGCACTGCTCTAGCGTGTGAGTGTACGTACCGGCGCCGGCGCCTTGAGCAACTTGCTCATGGTGTTGCGCGGCGTGGGCACTGCTCTAGCGTGTGAGTGTACGTACCGGCGCCGGCGGGCAGGTCGCGGCGCTGCGCCTGCGCCTTGAGCAACTTGCTCATGGTGTTGCGCGGCGTGGGCACTGCTCTAGCGTGTGAGTGTACGTACCGGCGCCGGCGGGCAGGTCGCGGCGCTGCGCCTGCGCCTTGAGCAACTTGCTCATGGTGTTGCGCGGCGTGGGCACTGCTCTAGCGTGTGAGTGTACGTACCGGCGCCGGCGGGCAGGTCGCGGCGCTGCGCCTGCGCCTTGAGCAACTTGCTCATGGTGTTGCGCGGCGTGGGCACTGCTCTAGCGTGTGAGTGTACGTACCGGCGCCGGCGGGCAGGTCGCGGCGCTGCGCCTGCGCCTTGAGCAACTTGCTCATGGTGTTGCGCGGCGTGGGCACTGCTCTAGCGTGTGAGTGTACGTACCGGCGCCGGCGGGCAGGTCGCGGCGCTGCGCCTGCGCCTTGAGCAACTTGCTCATGGTGTTGCGCGGCGTGGGCACTGCTCTAGCGTGTGAGTGTACGTACCGGCGCCGGCGCCTTGAGCAACTTGCTCATGGTGTTGCGCGGCGTGGGCACTGCTCTAGCGTGTGAGTGTACGTACCGGCGCCGGCGGGCAGGTCGCGGCGCTGCGCCTGCGCCTTGAGCAACTTGCTCATGGTGTTGCGCGGCGTGGGCACTGCTCTAGCGTGTGAGTGTACGTACCGGCGCCGGCGCCTTGAGCAACTTGCTCATGGTGTTGCGCGGCGTGGGCACTGCTCTAGCGTGTGAGTGTACGTACCGGCGCCGGCGGGCAGGTCGCGGCGCTGCGCCTGCGCCTTGAGCAACTTGCTCATGGTGTTGCGCGGCGTGGGCACTGCTCTAGCGTGTGAGTGTACGTACCGGCGCCGGCGCCTTGAGCAACTTGCTCATGGTGTTGCGCGGCGTGGGCACTGCTCTAGCGTGTGAGTGTACGTACCGGCGCCGGCGGGCAGGTCGCGGCGCTGCGCCTGCGCCTTGAGCAACTTGCTCATGGTGTTGCGCGGCGTGGGCACTGCTCTAGCGTGTGAGTGTACGTACCGGCGCCGGCGGGCAGGTCGCGGCGCTGCGCCTGCGCCTTGAGCAACTTGCTCATGGTGTTGCGCGGCGTGGGCACTGCTCTAGCGTGTGAGTGTACGTACCGGCGCCGGCGGGCAGGTCGCGGCGCTGCGCCTGCGCCTTGAGCAACTTGCTCATGGTGTTGCGCGGCGTGGGCACTGCTCTAGCGTGTGAGTGTACGTACCGGCGCCGGCGGGCAGGTCGCGGCGCTGCGCCTGCGCCTTGAGCAACTTGCTCATGGTGTTGCGCGGCGTGGGCACTGCTCTAGCGTGTGAGTGTACGTACCGGCGCCGGCGGGCAGGTCGCGGCGCTGCGCCTGCGCCTTGAGCAACTTGCTCATGGTGTTGCGCGGCGTGGGCACTGCTCTAGCGTGTGAGTGTACGTACCGGCGCCGGCGCCTTGAGCAACTTGCTCATGGTGTTGCGCGGCGTGGGCACTGCTCTAGCGTGTGAGTGTACGTACCGGCGCCGGCGGGCAGGTCGCGGCGCTGCGCCTGCGCCTTGAGCAACTTGCTCATGGTGTTGCGCGGCGTGGGCACTGCTCTAGCGTGTGAGTGTACGTACCGGCGCCGGCGGGCAGGTCGCGGCGCTGCGCCTGCGCCTTGAGCAACTTGCTCATGGTGTTGCGCGGCGTGGGCACTGCTCTAGCGTGTGAGTGTACGTACCGGCGCCGGCGGGCAGGTCGCGGCGCTGCGCCTGCGCCTTGAGCAACTTGCTCATGGTGTTGCGCGGCGTGGGCACTGCTCTAGCGTGTGAGTGTACGTACCGGCGCCGGCGGGCAGGTCGCGGCGCTGCGCCTGCGCCTTGAGCAACTTGCTCATGGTGTTGCGCGGCGTGGGCACTGCTCTAGCGTGTGAGTGTACGTACCGGCGCCGGCGGGCAGGTCGCGGCGCTGCGCCTGCGCCTTGAGCAACTTGCTCATGGTGTTGCGCGGCGTGGGCACTGCTCTAGCGTGTGAGTGTACGTACCGGCGCCGGCGGGCAGGTCGCGGCGCTGCGCCTGCGCCTTGAGCAACTTGCTCATGGTGTTGCGCGGCGTGGGCACTGCTCTAGCGTGTGAGTGTACGTACCGGCGCCGGCGGGCAGGTCGCGGCGCTGCGCCTGCGCCTTGAGCAACTTGCTCATGGTGTTGCGCGGCGTGGGCACTGCTCTAGCGTGTGAGTGTACGTACCGGCGCCGGCGGGCAGGTCGCGGCGCTGCGCCTGCGCCTTGAGCAACTTGCTCATGGTGTTGCGCGGCGTGGGCACTGCTCTAGCGTGTGAGTGTACGTACCGGCGCCGGCGGGCAGGTCGCGGCGCTGCGCCTGCGCCTTGAGCAACTTGCTCATGGTGTTGCGCGGCGTGGGCACTGCTCTAGCGTGTGAGTGTACGTACCGGCGCCGGCGGGCAGGTCGCGGCACTGCGCCTGCGCCTTGAGCAACTTGCTCATGGTGTTGCGCGGCGTGGGCACTGCTCTAGCGTGTGAGTGTACGTACCGGCGCCGGCGGGCAGGTCGCGGCGCTGCGCCTGCGCCTTGAGCAACTTGCTCATGGTGTTGCGCGGCGTGGGCACTGCTCTAGCGTGTGAGTGTACGTACCGGCGCCGGCGCCTTGAGCAACTTGCTCATGGTGTTGCGCGGCGTGGGCACTGCTCTAGCGTGTGAGTGTACGTACCGGCGCCGGCGGGCAGGTCGCGGCGCTGCGCCTGCGCCTTGAGCAACTTGCTCATGGTGTTGCGCGGCGTGGGCACTGCTCTAGCGTGTGAGTGTACGTACCGGCGCCGGCGCCTTGAGCAACTTGCTCATGGTGTTGCGCGGCGTGGGCACTGCTCTAGCGTGTGAGTGTACGTACCGGCGCCGGCGGGCAGGTCGCGGCGCTGCGCCTGCGCCTTGAGCAACTTGCTCATGGTGTTGCGCGGCGTGGGCACTGCTCTAGCGTGTGAGTGTACGTACCGGCGCCGGCGGGCAGGTCGCGGCGCTGCGCCTGCGCCTTGAGCAACTTGCTCATGGTGTTGCGCGGCGTGGGCACTGCTCTAGCGTGTGAGTGTACGTACCGGCGCCGGCGGGCAGGTCGCGGCGCTGCGCCTGCGCCTTGAGCAACTTGCTCATGGTGTTGCGCGGCGTGGGCACTGCTCTAGCGTGTGAGTGTACGTACCGGCGCCGGCGCCTTGAGCAACTTGCTCATGGTGTTGCGCGGCGTGGGCACTGCTCTAGCGTGTGAGTGTACGTACCGGCGCCGGCGGGCAGGTCGCGGCGCTGCGCCTGCGCCTTGAGCAACTTGCTCATGGTGTTGCGCGGCGTGGGCACTGCTCTAGCGTGTGAGTGTACGTACCGGCGCCGGCGCCTTGAGCAACTTGCTCATGGTGTTGCGCGGCGTGGGCACTGCTCTAGCGTGTGAGTGTACGTACCGGCGCCGGCGGGCAGGTCGCGGCGCTGCGCCTGCGCCTTGAGCAACTTGCTCATGGTGTTGCGCGGCGTGGGCACTGCTCTAGCGTGTGAGTGTACGTACCGGCGCCGGCGGGCAGGTCGCGGCGCTGCGCCTGCGCCTTGAGCAACTTGCTCATGGTGTTGCGCGGCGTGGGCACTGCTCTAGCGTGTGAGTGTACGTACCGGCGCCGGCGGGCAGGTCGCGGCGCTGCGCCTGCGCCTTGAGCAACTTGCTCATGGTGTTGCGCGGCGTGGGCACTGCTCTAGCGTGTGAGTGTACGTACCGGCGCCGGCGGGCAGGTCGCGGCGCTGCGCCTGCGCCTTGAGCAACTTGCTCATGGTGTTGCGCGGCGTGGGCACTGCTCTAGCGTGTGAGTGTACGTACCGGCGCCGGCGGGCAGGTCGCGGCGCTGCGCCTGCGCCTTGAGCAACTTGCTCATGGTGTTGCGCGGCGTGGGCACTGCTCTAGCGTGTGAGTGTACGTACCGGCGCCGGCGCCTTGAGCAACTTGCTCATGGTGTTGCGCGGCGTGGGCACTGCTCTAGCGTGTGAGTGTACGTACCGGCGCCGGCGGGCAGGTCGCGGCGCTGCGCCTGCGCCTTGAGCAACTTGCTCATGGTGTTGCGCGGCGTGGGCACTGCTCTAGCGTGTGAGTGTACGTACCGGCGCCGGCGCCTTGAGCAACTTGCTCATGGTGTTGCGCGGCGTGGGCACTGCTCTAGCGTGTGAGTGTACGTACCGGCGCCGGCGGGCAGGTCGCGGCGCTGCGCCTGCGCCTTGAGCAACTTGCTCATGGTGTTGCGCGGCGTGGGCACTGCTCTAGCGTGTGAGTGTACGTACCGGCGCCGGCGCCTTGAGCAACTTGCTCATGGTGTTGCGCGGCGTGGGCACTGCTCTAGCGTGTGAGTGTACGTACCGGCGCCGGCGGGCAGGTCGCGGCGCTGCGCCTGCGCCTTGAGCAACTTGCTCATGGTGTTGCGCGGCGTGGGCACTGCTCTAGCGTGTGAGTGTACGTACCGGCGCCGGCGGGCAGGTCGCGGCGCTGCGCCTGCGCCTTGAGCAACTTGCTCATGGTGTTGCGCGGCGTGGGCACTGCTCTAGCGTGTGAGTGTACGTACCGGCGCCGGCGGGCAGGTCGCGGCGCTGCGCCTGCGCCTTGAGCAACTTGCTCATGGTGTTGCGCGGCGTGGGCACTGCTCTAGCGTGTGAGTGTACGTACCGGCGCCGGCGGGCAGGTCGCGGCGCTGCGCCTGCGCCTTGAGCAACTTGCTCATGGTGTTGCGCGGCGTGGGCACTGCTCTAGCGTGTGAGTGTACGTACCGGCGCCGGCGCCTTGAGCAACTTGCTCATGGTGTTGCGCGGCGTGGGCACTGCTCTAGCGTGTGAGTGTACGTACCGGCGCCGGCGGGCAGGTCGCGGCGCTGCGCCTGCGCCTTGAGCAACTTGCTCATGGTGTTGCGCGGCGTGGGCACTGCTCTAGCGTGTGAGTGTACGTACCGGCGCCGGCGGGCAGGTCGCGGCGCTGCGCCTGCGCCTTGAGCAACTTGCTCATGGTGTTGCGCGGCGTGGGCACTGCTCTAGCGTGTGAGTGTACGTACCGGCGCCGGCGGGCAGGTCGCGGCGCTGCGCCTGCGCCTTGAGCAACTTGCTCATGGTGTTGCGCGGCGTGGGCACTGCTCTAGCGTGTGAGTGTACGTACCGGCGCCGGCGGGCAGGTCGCGGCGCTGCGCCTGCGCCTTGAGCAACTTGCTCATGGTGTTGCGCGGCGTGGGCACTGCTCTAGCGTGTGAGTGTACGTACCGGCGCCGGCGGGCAGGTCGCGGCGCTGCGCCTGCGCCTTGAGCAACTTGCTCATGGTGTTGCGCGGCGTGGGCACTGCTCTAGCGTGTGAGTGTACGTACCGGCGCCGGCGGGCAGGTCGCGGCGCTGCGCCTGCGCCTTGAGCAACTTGCTCATGGTGTTGCGCGGCGTGGGCACTGCTCTAGCGTGTGAGTGTACGTACCGGCGCCGGCGGGCAGGTCGCGGCGCTGCGCCTGCGCCTTGAGCAACTTGCTCATGGTGTTGCGCGGCGTGGGCACTGCTCTAGCGTGTGAGTGTACGTACCGGCGCCGGCGGGCAGGTCGCGGCGCTGCGCCTGCGCCTTGAGCAACTTGCTCATGGTGTTGCGCGGCGTGGGCACTGCTCTAGCGTGTGAGTGTACGTACCGGCGCCGGCGGGCAGGTCGCGGCGCTGCGCCTGCGCCTTGAGCAACTTGCTCATGGTGTTGCGCGGCGTGGGCACTGCTCTAGCGTGTGAGTGTACGTACCGGCGCCGGCGGGCAGGTCGCGGCGCTGCGCCTGCGCCTTGAGCAA
This sequence comes from Tiliacea citrago, assembly GCA_963921375.1. NCBI lineage: Eukaryota > Metazoa > Arthropoda > Insecta > Lepidoptera > Noctuidae > Tiliacea > Tiliacea citrago. Next base: position 678,931 of record OY992784.1, read on the forward strand.
CTTGCTCATGGTGTTGCGCGGCGTGGGCGGCGGCCGCTCCAGCGTGCGGCCGTGCACTACCGACATGTGCCGCTCCAGCATGTACCTGCGGGGACATACGTTGTCAAATACTTCCATAGATAAATTATTTATATAACTGTATAGTTCAGAAGTGCCCCCGATTGGTCCAGAACACACGAACCTCCGCCGACTCGGTAGCGGGTCCCATTGTAACCCAGAATGACGACATACAACGCCCTAAATTGATTATGTAAATATTTATTATGCTACCCATCATATCTTATGAGTGGCGTTAATTAAAAGAGTTGGATAAAAAGCTCATAATTATGTCAAGAACATTCAATCTTTCATCCTTAAAGTAAGTTTTATTTTGGAACAACAACAACGATGATAGCTACAAAACTTAAAAAGAACGTAAAATAGCCTAACCGTGAGAACTTTGCAAAGTGACTAAAGATCAAATGTCGGATGGTAGATTGTTTTTTTTGGAAAAAACCTTTCGTACGGCCCTCTGCGCCCTTTCTAATCGCAGCATGGTTGTTTTGTGGGCACCACCCCACGTGGTCACGCAATTCCCAAGGACTGATTGAGCGAGAGAAGAAGGTAGACAGTTATCAGGCATTTGAAGTCAGCAACCGCCTTCGTATTTAGCGTGTATGTTTATTCATTTACGTTTATGAAATCCTAATGTGCAAATGCATTACTGACCATTTTGATGACAGTGGTAGTTGAGGGTAAAAAACATAGAAGTTGATGATTTCGAACATATAAACTCCACTACAGTTAATAACAAATCATTTCAATATTTGACGAATTCATCAAGTTTAAATTAGTAGTGATAATGAAGTTTCTTGGTATCCCCAAAGTCGAAGATTCACGCCAATCGTGCGTGTTTACATTTTTCACAAATACACAGACACACAAATGTGCCTACCTAGATAGGATTGAAAATGTGACAAAAAATATATTAATAATAAATAGATTTTTTTATAATTACACACACAACATCACGCCTGTAATCCCCGAAGGGTTAGGCAGAGGTGTACCTATAGTACACCCACATTTCAAGTCCCATGTAATAGGGGGCGAGCCTATTGCCATCAAACGCCAAATTTTTATAATTGTGATTTATTTATCAATATTCAAAATATTTTTGACCCATTTTCGTTCGTCTTTTGATCCATAGATATCATCAGAAGGCCGCGCATTCACACCTAGATTTGGTAATGAACGACTTCACCAACTTTACTGGATTATTGGACTCAGAAACGCAGTTCGATTCGTGGCCCATACCTATCATCAAAGGGCCTTCTCATTCACCGGTCTCGATTATTATGGGCCCGTTCACGTCAGGGTTGGCAGAAGAAAGGAGAAGCGCTACGTGGCCCTATTCACATGCTTGGTCGTCCGCGCCGTCCATCTGGTTGTTGTGCACAGCTTATCGACTGACTCTGCGATCTTGTCTTGGGCAAATTCATGTGAGAAAAATAACGTTTTTAAAGCTCAGAAGAGGTGCATTAGATCGATGTGTAATTTAAAACAAACAGATAGTTGTAAACCTCATTTTAAATCCCTTAGGATATTGACATTACCTTGCCTTTATATATACGAGACTGCATTGTTCGTCAAGAAAAACAGTAAATTATTTAAAAAAGCTTCTGAGGAACGTTATAGATCAACAAGACCGGAATATCGACACGAACTATGTCTAAGAGCCTCAAAGACGGCCCTTATGCATAAAAGCATTATCTGCATGGCACCAAAAATATATAATAAAATACCAAATGCTATCAAAGATTTGAATTTGATACAATTTAAACGAAAACTGAATGATTTTTTAATTGAAAAATGCTACTATACCATTGGCGAATTCCTTCTTGACAAAGTGTAAAAACTGACAATTATATATTTATGCTTGACTAACTGATTGTATTTTAATTTTTGTAATAATAATTAATTGTAGGTATTCTAACATGATGTTATCTCAATTTTGACATTTTTATTTAATATATCAATTCTCTTTTGTTTGCATTTCAATGTAAATCAATTTTGACATTTTTGTTTTGTATTTCAATGTAAATCAATTTTAATTTCTGATATTGTTAAAACGTGTATGCCTAATGGGTAGCTTTTTGAGTTTCCATAAAATTACTGTAAGACCTGTTGTATCACCAAAAAGCACACGAATAAATACTTTGACTTTTGACTTTGACTTTGTGTCTATGCCGCTTCATCGAGTTGTACGGTGATACGGTTGAAGACTACGCTGCCAGCCAATATTTATAAACTGGTGTTTCATCCCCCCTCGGCACCATTTATGGGTGGAGCTTGGGAGTGCCTTATCCGAAGTGTCAAGGGAGCGCTGAAAGTGTCACACCATGAGCGGACTCCCTCTGATGACGTTCTCAGAACCCTGCTGGCTGAATTTTTAGGTAGTTCTAAAGCGGCAGTTCCAACAGCAGCATGCTTGGTGGCAGAGACAAAACAGGTACAGGAAAAGTCCATCATTAGTCAACCCGGAAAAGAAGGTAAGGAAAATTGTTACTTCTGTGAAAAATCTCATAATACCCTTGAATGTGGTAAAGCTATTACTTAAACTCTATAAGAAAAGAAAGATGCAAATAAGAAGGAAGGGGGGGTGTAATGTACATGCTTAAAAAGAGGACACCTCGCCAAGCATTGCAAAGTTTTTGTGAAATGTATATGTTGTAGTAGACGACATTTAATGATCGTGTGCCCCACACTTCATGAGCAACCGAAGGCAGAGACAGTCAACAACTTTTCTAGTAATAATATAACAACCTTGTTACAAACTTTGATTCTTAAAGTTACAGGTGGTAATCATACAAAGAAAGTGAGAGCGCTGCCTGACTCCGGCTCGCAGCGCACATATGTGAGACTAGCTGACAAAACTGGGATTAAAAGTAACAGGAAGTGAGAGCCTTAGCCACTCACTATTTGGTGGCATCAAGAAGGCTACACAAACACAGAGTATTTGAATTTCAAGTAAGTAACCTCGATGGTGTACATACATTACTACTATGAAAGGACTTGAACAAAATATACTTCATAAGGTTCAATATTCAAACCTAATAAAGAATCTACAAAAACTCCAGATCCGCTTAACAGATGCTGAAAATAGAGTGGCCGCTATAAATGACATAGACTTACTCATAGGTTCAGACTACCTAGGCTCCATCTTAGATAACAATCTCGTGCATGTTACAGAAAAACTTGTGGCTTTTAAAACAAAGCTTGAGTGGACACTACAAGGGCCTATTGATTCGTCTCATGGAGTATGTAATAATGTGGTCCACACGAATTTTGTGACGGCTATACCGGAAATAGAGAATTCATTAGAGTTTTTGTGGAATAGTGAAACTTTAGGTATCAAAGACCCTTGTAATGGGAAAGTAAATGATACTGTTTTGGAAATTTAAGTAAATGATAGCGGACGATATGAGGTGCCATTGCTGTGGAAGAATGGATACCCACAAATTGAATCTAATTGCGAAGCGGCAAGAAGACGTTTCGTTTGGACAGTACTACAAAGAAATTATTTGGAAAGCTTGAAGACTACCACCAAATATTTAAAGAATGGGGAAAAGAAGGCATCATAATAAGAGTAAAAGAAAATAATCGTTATGACGGAAGTTACTTACCTCATCATGCAGTAATTAAGCTAGAAAGTACAACCACAAAAATAAGACCGGTCTTCGATGCTTCTTCCAAAGACAAGAATGTATTGTCACTAAACATGTGCATTCAGAAAGGCGTAAACCTTATAGAAGTTATCCCGAAACTTATAATGATGTTCAGAGCTGGTACCTATGGATATATATCCGACATAAGAAAGGCATTCCTGTAGATTTCAGTGGCACCAGAGGATCGTAAGTACTTGAAATTATTATGGTGGAATGATCCCAGGGCAAAAGATGAAGTACTTACATATCAACATGCCCGAGTGGCATTTGGTGTTGCATGCAGTCCCTTCTTTCTGGCCAAAACAATCAACCACCATCTGGAACAGCATACTCACACTTACCCAGAAACAGCTGCAAGACTAAAAGAGTGCTTCTACGTGGATAACTGTGTAACCAGCTTCAACACAAAACCAGAGGTCAAGAAATTTATTAAAGAAGGTACAGAACTTATGATTAAAGGTAAATTTCATTTAAGAGTATGGATGATGAATCATTGCAAGAAGAAGAATCACTCTCAATATTAGGAGTAGTGGGATAGTACTGTACCTGAAAAGCTTACAAAGAGAGATCTACTATCTGTTGCGTCAAGCAGCGCCATCTATCGGCTTTCGGTAAATCTACAATCGATAAGCGATATCTTTTACTCGACTTGAGAGTTGCTCGTTCGCACCAGGTTCGAGAAAGGTCGGTTCTCCCGCCAGTGTGCTATAGTACCACAGGATCGTGACTACTCAAATTTCAAATATTGTAAATTAATAATAAATCTCATTGTCAAATCACAAGAAGCATTATTGAAGAACCCCTGCCAGCCCCTGTCTTCGGTGACCAAACATTGGACCATCGAGCCACATAGAATATATCAGCAAAGTGACGAGCCGGTTTGAAGAAGAGAGGAAGCGAGTGGAACTGCGAAGTAGAAGTACGTTGAGGAGATTTGGAAGCCCAGCCACAGATTACTGAGCAGAAGCCATTGATGCAGCAGCCAGCAACGGTCAGATTATCCAGTTACCCTTTTCCCTCCTTCCCCTGTCTTCGCCGTGTGTTAATATCGTACCTAAACGTTTTTCAGAACTGATCAGTCAGATCTACTACTGGTATTGCTGAGGCAGTGTTCAGAAAACACGACTGAACACGCAAACTGTGAGTACCTACTTTCATAAAGTACCAAAATGAGTGATGATGAAAAATTTTCTCGTTCAGATAGGTAGTCAGTTATCTGATCTTAAAAAAACAACGTGGTATATTGAAAGGTAACATTATTCGCAAATTATATTAATAGGTTGGATAGATTATGTTTAGAACCTGTGATTAAAACTCAGATGCAAATGCGAATTGATTCGGCAGCCATTTTCTTTGCCGATCTGCAATCTAAAATATAAAAAATCGTGGACGAGAAAGAATTACTGTCACATTTAGAATACAGAGATTCGTTTGAATGCCATTAAATAACTTTGGATTAAATAACTCTCAGTGCATTTCCGAAAAAACGGATCTATTAAGTTACCGCAAATAAAGTTACCTGTCTTTGACGGTTCATACGAAAATTGTAAAGAATTTAGGAACTCGGTATGTTTCAATGATACACGATCACAACGACTTAGAACCTATACAGAAATTTCAGTACCTAAATCGTCTCTCATTGGAACTGCGTTACATGTTATCAGTTCGTTAGAGTTTACTGCACCTAACTATCGTAATGCGTAGGACCTGCTTGAAGCTAGATATCAAAATAATAGGATATTGATACACAACCATGTGAAGGCTTTGTTTGCAGCACCATCATTGGGTAAGGAATGTCCGGCACAGATCAGAACGTTAGTAGATTGCGGTTTACGTAATCTGATAGCTCTAAATTCACTTAAAGAACGCACCGTGACTCTGGACAGTGGGATTTTTATTATTCTGTGGTGAGATCCAATACAAGGACATTTATGAAAAGTTGTTTTATTTACGAAACCTGCGAAAATCAAGAGAATCATTAAGAAATACCACACCACTAAATCAGCCTTTTTGTTTGCTTGAGTAGGTGCTTTATCTATTTGAACTGAATGGTAAGATGCATTGTCCATAATGATTATGCACTGTTCGGGGAGGTTTGTAAACAAGTTAGTAAACCACTCTGTGAATTTATTTGCGTCCATCTTCGTGATATGCTTTTGTACTTTAGACTCGAATGCGAGTAAGGCATCATTCACAAAACCTCCCCCGGCTGATCCGGCGCGGCGCGAGGCGTCCACCATTTCCCATCGTCAGGTATCGTCCGTCCGCGACTGCGGCACGGTATGATTCGAGTTCAGCCAAGTCTCATCGATAAATATGACATTGACCCAATTTGTGATTTTGTTCATCTCCCTCAAGAATGATAGTCTGTGCAAAATTAGTTCATATCGTTCCATCATAATTTTCCTCTTGTCGGTTTTCTTGTATTTAAATCCAATTTGCTTCATAATTGTTATTAAAGACGTAGAACTGCCACTAAACAGGCCACACTCTCGTAGTGATATCAGCAATTTACTCAGTTGGGTATTCATGTCTTGTATAATAAGCATACACGTGGTTTCTAATAGCGTCTGCGTCAAATGTGTCAATACCTGTTACAGGCTTGGTTTTCTTCCTCTTTTTAGGCGTACGTAATACATTTTCTTCAGTACCGGAAGGCCCATTCTTTTCCTTCAAGATCGTTCGAATAGTTATTTTGCCGATTCCAAGTGCTTCTGCGACAAGATCTTGCACTTGCGTTACGGGCAATAAAGGTCCACCATTAACTGATTCGCGTTCCAAGTATTCGGTTAACTTCACAACCAATTCGCGTGACTGGCTGTTGATTGTACGTCCTCTTTTCGACATGTTGAAACAGTTCGTACGATATAACAACAAACACCAAAATCGAGTCCAAATCACTATCTTTAACTCAATGTCCAAAATAGAAGAGCCAAGGTCAACGTGATAGTATACAGAAATAGTCCAAAAGTAAGGCAGAGTCGAGAAAAAAATATGAAACATAAACGAGCGCACAATAAATTTGACAATATGGCGAACGAAAACTGCGCAGTGCGCGCGTTGACGCTAAGTCACGTGCATGAAGGTATAGATAAAAGTGGAGGCAACACTCTAAATACCTAAGTGAAGACGACTGCGGGCCGACTCTCTTTTTCTGAATACATTCATAAGAACGAGACAGTGATATGTTTTTCTTTATCTTATGTATGTATTCAGAAAGAGAGAGTCGCCCTACAGTCGTCTTCACTTAGGTATTTAGAGTGTGGCCTCCACTTTTATCTATACCTTCATACGGCTTTGAGCGCCAAGCTCATACTTTTCAGTAAAGATCACTACACAATATTTAATTACTATTAAAATCGAATGAAGCTGGTGAAATTCAGTAATTATTTGGTTGGGTTTTTTTTTTAAATACTAGTGTTGAACGCGACTAACAAAAGGTATTTATAAAGCAGAGGTGAGTGGAACTGGCGGGAGGGGACGCCCTAGGAGGACATAGAGTGACCAAACTGGTGATGTTCTTCAGAGAGGTCAGATGCGTAGTACTCGCAATCGGCGTGCGTGTATGACCAGATGTATACGTAGGCGAAGCAAAAGGAGTATGTAAGGAGCGTAGCAGGTGGCGTTCTATAGTTTCTGCCTACCCCCATGGGAAGAAGGGCGTGAGTTTATGTATGTGTACTAGTGTTGTAACACCAGTATTAAAAAAAAAACCGAACGTAACTGTTTTCGAGACGTTTCGTAATAATTAGAAATTGCATGCTACTATAAAGTAAGCGCGAAAAGAATACTCGCAATATATTCCATCATATTATTTAACGCGCCAAAAAAAATTTTGAATAGAATATTCTTTATTATGTACACCATAAAAGTTACAGCAGCAGTTGTTTTAAAATACTATATGTAAATAATAATTATTTTAATGACACATTCAGTTTCGTTCCAAGTTACATTCTAGGGTCTTTCTCAAATGTCAAAACGGGCCTTTTATTTTTTGATAACTTTAATTTATGTAATTTAAGGCATGTTGTTATGAAGTGATTTTAGTGGAATTGTTATTTCTCATCATAAGTAATTAAAGGTTTTTTATTTATATGTTGTAAATGTATATTCAATTATTTTGAGATTAATTAGGATAGACTATTTACAATGTATAATGATTATTTACATGTACTTGTTTGATTTAATTTTGCTAAAAGTGCCCCTTTTGGTGTACGGTATGTTTTACTCATTACCATGTCTGTTTAGTCTGCATTAAAACATTGAATGGACGACACGTATTTATATTATCTCATACAGTCCACAACCTATATTGAACCTTATTACAAGTAGCGTAAGGAACATTGTAAGTACTAACCGTATTCCCTTTTCTGGGCTACGTGATGGCGATAGAAATATTATGTCATAGGGTTTTTTTGTTATTTCAATGCCTTGCTGTCAAATAAATGAGCGATGAACGATGTGACATTTAGAAGGGGGCGTTGTTGGGAAACAATTTTTTTTTGATGAAATCGTTTTGAAACCGGATGGCGGTGTTAGTTCCGCCAAAAGACCGTTGTACAGTAGTGTCCCACTCACCTGCGCTCGAAGCGCTCCACACAGAACGTGCAGCGGAACAGGCGGCGGCGCGGCAGCTCGCGCGCGCCCGCCGCGCCCTCGTGCGCCTTGCTGTGCGCCGCCAGGTTGTACCTACACATAAAGTAAAGATTGCAATAGAACTTGTATGTACTAGTACGTACCTACATATCACGCTGAAACCAATTTTAATTTATACCAACATAAAATCGATACCTATTTATCTAAGTTCTACTTAGTTTGTATGTTTTTTTTTATAATACTAGGTATATTTTATGTTCCAAAAATGTTCTCAGGTAAGTGAAATCCTTGTAATTTATTTTTGAGAAATAAATTTATTTAATCATAAGGATGCCTGGAAGAATTTGGGGGAGGCCCAGCAGTGGGACAGTGTAGGCTTTCATTAAAAAAACCGGCCAAATGCGTGTCGGACCACGCACAATGAAGGGTTCCGTAATTAGGATGAATTTATCCCTAAAACAAACTTAACATTGTAGTTAAAAAACATGTTCTCCCATACATCGATATACTCCACGGTCAATTTTCCAACTGAAAATTTAAATTTGTAATTGCAAAAAATGTTTTTTTTATGTTATAAAACTACAAATTAACGATTTTCGGACTTTTTCCTTTACTTGTGCTGTGATACCTTGCTTCTGCCCAAATTTCATGATTCTAGGTCAACTAGGGAAGTACCCTATAGGGTTTGATTTATGTGCGAGATACGAGTATTCGCAATTTTTTTTAAGTGATAAAACTACAAATTTACAATTTTTGGTCTTTTTCCTTTACTTGTGCTATAAGACCTTGCTTCTTGCCAAATTTCATGATTCTAGGTCAACGGGAAGTACCCTATAGGTTTTGATTTTTTGCGAGTATCGAAATATGTCGCAATAATGTCGCTTATATCACCGTATTTTTTTATTGCGTTGACTTGGAAGCTTGATTTTTTTAAGAGCTTCAAGGGACCATAAACTTACGTATTTGATATTAATTTCAACTTGATACCTCTACGCGTTCCTGAGAAAAATGGTCTTGACAGACTGACAGACAGTCAGACAGACGGACAACGAAGTGATCCTATAAGGGTTCCGTTTTTTCCTTTTGAGGTACGGAACCCTAAAAACATAGGCAGTCATGGGGACTGCCGATAAAACTTATCGCTCAACGCGCCTACAATTTAAAAAACCGGCCAAGTGCGAGTCGGACTCGCGCACGAAGGGTTCCGTACCATTATATATAAAAATGGCAAAAAAATCACGTTTGTTGTATGGGAGCCCCCCTTAAATATTTGTTTTATTTTAATATAATTTAAAGTGAATATATAACTAAATATTCTGTGAATATTTCAAGCGTCTACCTGTTGCCGTTATCGATATCGAGCAAAAACGAGCAAAAAAAATCACGTTTGTTGTATGGGAGCCCCCCCTTAAATATATATGTTATTCTGATTTTTAGTATTTGTTGCTATAGCGGCAACAGAAGTACGTATGTATGAGTACTATTAACATGTAGTACATTGTTGTATGTATCATCAACAGTTTTCGCAGCGCACGCCACATAGTGACTTTTATAGGCAAATTTGTGATACCTTGGCTTATTACAATTTTCTTTTTTAATAATGCAGCCCATGTTACTCGCTGATAATGTAGCTTTTTATAGGTGAAAGATTTTTTAAATCGGTTAAGTATTTTGGGAGTTTATCCATTACAAACAAAATTACATTAACATACAAAAAAAAAACCAATCTGGCGCTACACGTCACGTGATCCGGTTAGCATGTCAGTGACGCGAAACCATATTTTTCCCCTACCAGAAATCGCTCAACGCGCCTAAAGAAGTTTTCACTTCAAAAACATAAGTGGAAGGAATCAAGTTTTGAACATAACAACTATAATTGACTTTAATTTGAATAGAGTTGAGTGCATACCTCTCGGAGAACCTCTTCCCGCACACGGCACACTCGTGCCTCTTCTCCCCGCTGTGCACGCGCTTGTGCCGCTTGAGGTGCGAGCGCGTCATGAGCGCCAGGCCGCACACGTCGCACGCGTGCGGCTTCACGCCCGAGTGCGACAGCTTGTGCATCTTGAACGACGACGTGTGGATGAACGACTTGCCGCACAAGTCGCACTGGAACAGACAAAAAAGAGTCTTATGACGTAATTTTCATCGTTACTTTTAAAGTGGTTAAGTTAGTTTTAATCTGCCATGTTTATGGAATCAAGTTCCTTATTGCACCTTATACTCTGCACACTTGGCGAATGAGAGCTTATTTATTTAAAAAAGCACAGTCACAGGACATACATTAAACTTATGAAATAAATAATCTTAATAACTAAAGGACTAATGTACATGACAGTGAAAAAAAAAAAAAAATTACGGCGTACAGTCAGCCTCAATAAAATGTATACACGGACAAGGAACCATTTCATTGTTAACAACCTTTCTTCCATAACATTGTATCCACTGTATAGGTACAAAACATAGCATAAACAATTTATTTTACCAAAGCAAAGTAAACTTTTTGTCCCAAAACATAGACACACCCTATGACCAAACCAATGTACACAGTGATAGTTCCAGAACAAGGAAACAAGACTGGCAAGGCAACGTCATACTAATAAAACTTCTGGCCGATCTAACATTCCACCTACACAAATTAATTCATTTGTGCTCTTGGACCCCATGGAAGTAGAAAGTGTTCTGATGAGTTTGAAGTCCGACAGTGCTCCAGGATGGGATACTATTCCAACTAAATTTCTAAAATATGTTGGCAAGGAAATTGTTCCTGTCATTACTCATTTGGTAGATCTCTGTTTTAGAAAAGGTATCTTTCCGACACTACTGAAGCAATCCGGTTCACAAGGGAGGGAACGGTGACGATGTCAATAACTATACACCTATCTCTGTCTTACCGGGTTTATCCAAGGTTTTAGAAAAAAATATTAATATAAGACTCATAAAGTATCTCGATAAATTTAAAATATTATCATCAGCACAATTTGGTTTTAGACGGGGAATATCAACTGAGGATGCAGTTACAGCGCTTAGTTCGCTGGTAACTGATTATGTTGATTCAGGGAAGAAGTGTCTGACTGTATTCCTTGATCTAAAATAAGCCTTTGACACCGTTGCCGTTCCAACCCTTTTGGCCAAGCTAGAAAGAATTGGAATAAGGGGAAGCCCTCTTTTGCTTTTTAAAGATTATCTATCAAACAGAAGACAGAGAGTTAAGATAGGGACATACATCAGCGATGACGTGGAAGTATCATTCGGCGTGCCTCGGGGAAGCGTTTTAGGGCCTACACTTTTCTTGTTATACATTAATGACCTATGTACATAACGCAAAAATATTCTCTTATGCCGATGATACTGCCATTGTTTTCTATGGAGATAGCTGGTCCGATGTTAAGCTCAAAGCTGAAATAGGCATGGCTCAAATTGCTAATTCTCTTAATGAAAATCTCCTTACGCTAAATGCAACCAAAACCAATTATATATGTTTTACGATTAGAAATCGCTTCCAACCAGGTCAAGATTTTAAATATAAAAATACATTCCTGTAACCGAGCCAAGAATTATCCATGTACTTGTCCTATAATTAATAAACTTACAGAAACAAAATATTTAGGTGTCATCATCGGTGTTATTAGAGTTGGTACTCCCCCCGCGAACATGTTGCTGATAGAATAAGAAAATTAGGATGAATTTTTAACCGACTTCCAAAAAAGGAGGAGGTTCTCAATTCGGCGGTATGTTTTTTTTCGTATGTTTGTTACGCGATTACTCCGTTAATTATGGACTAATTTTGAAAATTCTTGTTTGAAAACCCTTGTTTGAAAGGGTAAACTCCAGAGGTGGTCCCATTGCCACCAAATCAGAATCAGATGAGGGGATCCCATGGAAATCGAGGGAAACCCTCAAATTTTATAGGCAAACTTATAGCGATTTGGGTATTTTTTTAGAGTAACTCGTGCATTTGCTCTCGGAAAGCACCATTTGGTGAAGTGGAACTGATGCTGGGGAGCATATATGGCCACCGGAACAATATAATAATGAGTACCCCTATTTAACGGGTTGCGATTAAGCAATTTATGCTCGTCACTATGCATATGGTGAGTGGCAGTTCTCCTGGTCCTTACCAGGAGAACTCCTCAACAATCAACGTCCCAGCATCGGGAAAAGAAATATTTTGTAAATGGTGATGAGCAGTTAAGATTCAGCTATTGTAACTTAGATAAATTCAAAACTATCCCACTAAAAAGTGTAAAATAAAAAACTTTTTACAAAAAAATAAGAAACACTACCAAAAATAACACTACAAAGTGAAAAATAACTTTAATTTCGGAAGGCGGTGGCAAAAAACTCAAATACAGATCCAAAGACACCGACTTCCGAAATTAAAGTTATTTTTCAGTTTGTAGTGTTATTTTTGGTAGTCGGTTCTTATTTTTTTGTAAAAAGATTTTTTTTAAATCATTGAGATACGTGGTCCCTGCAAGTATAGCTGGAAAAGTGGGCGCTAAGAGAAATCTTTTAAAATAAATCTACACAGCCCTTGCACAATCTGTTATATATATAGTATATCTGTATGGGGTGGGGCAGCAAAATCAAAATTTATGGATGTTGAACGAGCGCAAAGAGGTCTGATAAAAATAATGTATCTTAAAAAAAGGAGATTCCCTACTGTGAGTCTATATGAAATCAGTGGCCTGCTATCTGTTAGGAAATTATATATTTGCACCTCGATCTTAAAAAAACTGGCACTTGCATATAACAAAAACTGGCCAAGTGCGAGTCGGACTCGCGCACGAAGGGTTCCGTACCATTATCTATAAAAACGGCAAAAAAAATCACGTTTGTTGTATGGGAGCATAAATATTTGTTATATTTTAATTTAATTATTTACTTTTAAAGTGAATATATAACTGAATATTCTGTGAATATTTCAAGCGTCTACTACCTATTGCCGTTATCAATATCGAGCAAAAACAAGCAAAAAAATCACGTTTGTTGTATGGGAGCCCCCTTAAATATTTATTTTATTCTGTTTTTTAGTTTTTGTTGTTATAGCGGCAACAGAAATCTGTGAACTATCACGGTTCATGAGATACAACCTGGTGACAGACAGACAGACAGACGGACAGACAGACGGCGGAGCCAAGTCACGTTTTAACGTTTGGGTACGGAACCCTATAAACGTAATATTCAAAAGAAGAAAGGATATCATTGCGCAAGTCCCACAATCCAAAACCAGTTTTGCTGCTACACAATATAATATTCAATCAGCACGGTTATATAATAAAATAAACAAATATATTAGGTTGGGGAAAACGTCTTTTCGCATTATAGTATGTATGAACTTGTAATAAAATCTCTGTGGCTATACTATTTGTATCTGGCTGGTTTTGGTATCATTGAAAGTTTAAATTTTAAAAAACATAATTCCAAATTCAAATTAGGAAAATGTGTGATTTTCATTAGTTTTTCGTAATATCAAGATGAGTGAATCTAATGAAGAAATTCGATACATTTTAAAATTTTACTACAAAAAAGGTAAAAATGCAACGCAAGCCGCGAAAAAAATTTGCGATGTAGGTATATGGACCTATTGCAGTGTCTGTGAGTAGCACAAATTTGGTTTAAGCGTTTTCAATCCGGAAATTTTGATGTCAAAGATGCACGTCGCTCTGGTCGCCCTATTACGGATAAAATGGATGCCATTTTTGAAAAAGTGGAGCAAGATATCAGTAGTTACGACGTAGCTGAAGAACTGGGAATTGACCACAAAACAGTTTTGGCACATTTGAAAAAAACTGGGTACACAAAAAAGCTCGATATTTGGGTACCTCACGAACTCACTGAAAGAAACCTAATGAACCGTGTACTCATTTGTGATTCTTTATTACGACGTAATGAAACCGAACCATTTTTGAAGAAGCTGATAACTAGTGATGAAAAGTGGATCACGTACGACAAGAACGTGCGAAAAAGATCGTGGTCAAAGGCCGGTCAGGCTTCACAGACTGTGGCGAAACCCGGGTTCACTCGCAACAAGGTGATGCTGTGTGTGTGGTGGGATTGGAAGGGCATTATTCATTATGATCTGTTACCACCAGGCAGGACCATCGATTCTGAACTCTACTGCGAACAACTGATGAGATTAAAGCAAGAAGTTGAGAGAAAGCGGCCGGAATGAATCAACAGAAGGGGTGTGGTTTTTCATCATGATAAGCTAGACCTCACACATCTTTAGCCACTCAGCAAAAATTAAGAGTTTGGCTGGGAGGTGTTAATGCATCCGCCGTATAGTCCTGACCTTGCACCTTCAGATTTCCACCTGTTTCGGTCTCTTCAGAATTCTTTAGGCAGTGTCATTTTAACATCACGAGAGGACTGCCAAAACCACTTGTCGCTGTATTTTGATCAGAAGTCCCAAAATTTCTATAGCAATGGGATCATGTCCCTACGTACAAGATGGCAAAAAGTTATCGAACAAAATGGTACCTACAAACTTTAGTTAAATGTAAATAAACTATATTAAAAAATGTTTTGAATTTTCTTAAAAAATGCGAAGAAACTTTTTCGTCAACCTATTATATACATTTACACTGAAAATCATCATAAAGGTAAGATAATGTTAATTGAATGGTTAAAATCACGCACTTATGCAGATATTGAATTATTGTTAAAATAGGTGGAAATTAGGTATAGGCACCGCCATACCCACACGCACATCCTCTCTCATACACGCATCTACACCAACCACACACCCCCACACCTCACACACCCCCACACCTCACACACTTCACACACCACACACACTCCACACACCTCAGAAATCACACAATCAGCACACCCAACACATTCACATAAATGTATACTTGATGCTCAATTTACTTGCGAGCGAGCGTGTTTGAAATAAATTATTCTAAAAGTAAATAGAAAGCACGCAACACGCGCTCGAGTAATATATATTATTATAGTATTAAAGAAAAATGTATACCTACTTAAAACTAAACACTTATTTGTTTTTTTGTTTTGTTTTTGTAAATTGTACAAACAGCCAAAGCGATGGAAGTGCAGAGTCTCCTATCCTAACACAGGCATGCTTAAAAGGAGGCTCCAATCACAACTAAAACAAACGAGTACAGCGGCATACAAAAAACGTGATTTTTTTGCCGTTTTTATAGATAATGGTACGGAACCCTTCGTGCGCGAGTCCGACTCGCCTAACCTAGACTGAGACCTAGCCCTGGACCTAACTTTTAAGTATTTAGTCTTTTGAGAAAGCCCAAATGGGCTTAAAAACACGACATACTCTAAACTCGACTATTAAATAATAGTCGAGTTTAGAGTATGTCGTGTTTTTAGGGTTCCGTACCCAAAGGGTAAAACGGGAACCCTATTACTAAGGCTTCGCCGTCTGTCTGTCCGTCTGTCGCCAGGCTGTATCTCATGAACCGTGATAGTTAGATCGTTGAAATTTTCACAGATGATGTATTTCTGTTGCCGCTATAACAACAAATACTAAAAAACAGAATAAAATAAATATTTAAGGGGGCTCCCATACAATATAATCGTGATTTTTTTTGCTTGTTTTTGGTCGATATTGATAACGGCAACAGGTAGACGCTTGAAATATTCACAGAAGATTTAGTTATATAAGTATTCACTTTAAAAATAAATAATTAAATTAAAATAAAACAAATATTTAAGGGGTGCTCCCATAAAACAAATGTGAAACCCTTCGTGCGCGAGTCCGATTCGCACTTGGCTGGTTTTTAAGATTGTTAACCTGGTTATTTTGGTCTGCCAATCATCTTTTCAGGGCGCGTCACGCCCTGAAAAGTATAGTGGTGATATTTTAAATATTATATTGATTTAGGTCTGTAGACCGGCCTGAAGTATCTATAACTAGTTTGAAAATCGGTTTAGAATTTTTTGAGAAAATCAATAAGTAAAACAGTTTTAATTAAAAATAATAATATTCTTTCTGTTTCCTCTGTAATACCCTTTCAGTGGAAATATATATAGCTGATATAGATATTTCAGGAGACAGGGAATTTTATAGGAAATCCAATGTTATGTAACATGCCTTATTTAGGGTAGGTACCTACCCTTATAGTTAATGTGTTATAAAAATAAAAAAATATGAAAATGATGATGATGTTGATGATGATGAGTGGAATGTAATGTTGTGTGTAATTACATTATTTTTCTTTCTTTCTTTCTATAAGCATTAAAGTGATGTAAACTTGATAAAAAATAGTTCAAATAAAACTTTAAAACATGAAGCAATTAGCAGCTCTCGTCAAGCATGTAAAATAGCACAATTCGTAGTCATTGGCAAGGTACTGAGTATGTCTTCAAAGCTTCAATATAGTTGTACTGAAGAATCCCGAAAATTGCTTCGTGAAGACTTGTGTATTATTCAGGTAAAATATTCCTTTAAACGACGTCAAAACGTGCTCCTCGAACAGATGTCAAACCTACTCCTTAACCAGATCTCCAAACTATTTCCCGTCAAAAACACTGGAACAAAGAAGCTGCAGGTAGCCGTCTTTAAGACATCTGGAAACTATAGGTGCAGAACGTCAGCGCCGCCTGGACTGGAAGGTCTACCATCAAACTGGGACGGTTATCATTTTTGATAATGTCATTGTAAATTCAATCGATGTTGAAATTTTGTGGGTCACATCACTAGTCAGAATAAAAAGACTACTACGAAATTTCGCAACGTCTTCTGTATACGTGTTCTTCTCTAACATCATAGCGGCGCCATAAGTTAAAAAAATAAGTTCAAAAACTAAAACTAGACTACTGAAAAATCACGCTCTAAAAATTATGAAACAAGAAAATATTCTCATCTGAAATTGATGTACAAACTATTCAATATTTATCGTCTATTAAATAAACAACTTATACGTAATATATTTTAATGTATTTAATACATATTCATAATGATGTTCAGAAGACAGCCGTGGTCGTATGCCACTTTGCCCTAAAGATTATGATCGCTTACTACTGTTAGAATGTGTTGTTTTGATAGGTTAGGTGGCATACGACCACGGCTGTCTTCTGAACATCATTATGAATATGTATTAAATAATAGGTTGGGGAAAAAGTTTCTAGGCATTTTTTAAGAAAATTCAAAACATTTTTTAATCTAGTTTATTTACATTTAACTAAAGTATGTAGGTACCATTTTGTTCGATAACTTTTTGCCATCTTGTAGGTAGGGACATGACCCATTGCTATAGAAATTTTGAGACTTCTGATCAAAATACCGCGACAAGTGGTTTTGGCAGTCCTTTCGTGATGTTAACCTGACACTGCCTAAAGAATTCTGAAGAGATCAAAACAGGTGGAAATCTGAAGGTGCAAGGTCAGGACTATACGGCGGATGTATTAACACCTCCCAGCCAAACTCTCTTAATTTTTGCTGAGTGGCTAAAGATGTGTGAGGTCTAGCGTTATCATGATGAAAAACCACACCCCTTCTGTTGATTAATTCCGGCCACTTTCTCTTAACTTCTTGCTTTAATCTCATCAGTTGTTCGCAGTAGAGTTCAGAATCGATGGTCCTGCCTGGTGGTAACAGCTCATAATGAATAATGCCCTTCCAATCCCACCACACACACAGCATCACCTTGTTGCGAGTTAACCCGGGTTTCGCCACAGTCTGTGAAGCCTGACCGGCCTTTAACCACGACCTTTTTCGCACATTCTTTTCGTACGTGATCCACTTTTCATCACCAGTTATCAGCTTCTTTAAAAATGGTTCGGGTTCATTACGTCGTAATAAAGAATCACAAATGAGTACACGGTTCATTAGGTTTCTTTCAGTGAGCTCGTGAGGTACCCAAATATCGAGCTTTTTTGTGTACCCAGTTTTTTTCAAATGTGCCAAAACTATTTTATGGTCAAATCCCAGTTCATCAGCTACGTCGTAACTACTGATATCTTGCTCCACTTTTTCAAAAATGGCATCCATTTTATCCGTAATAGGGCGACCAGAGCGACGTGCATCTTTGACATCAAAATTTCCCGATTGAAAACGCTTACACTAAATAAAAAAAATAAAAAAAACCCGGATACGGAAAAAATAGGATCACTTCGTTGTCCGTCTGTCTGTCTGTCAGTCTGTCAAGACCATTTTTCTCAGGAACGCGAAGAGGTATCAAGTTGAAATTAATATCAAATACGTAAGTCTATGGTCCCTTGAAGCTCTAAAAAAATCAAGCTTCCAAGTCAATGCAATAAAAAAATACGGCGGTATAAGCGACATTATTGCGACATATTTCGATACTCGCAAATAAATCAAAACCTATAGGGTACTTCCCGTTGACCTAGAATCATGAATTTTGGCAAGAAGCAAGGTCTTACAGCACAAGTATAGGAAAAAGTCCTAAAATTGTAAATTTGTATTTTTATCACATTAAAAAAAAATTGCGAATATCTCGCACATAAATCAAAATCTATAGGGTAGTTCCCGTTGACCTAGAATCATGAAATTTGGCAACAAGCAAGGTCTTACAGCACAAGTATATGAAAAAGTCCTAAAATTGTAAATTTGTAGTTATATCACATAATAATAAAATTGCGAATATCTCGCACATAAATCAAAACATAAAGGGTACTTCCCGTTGACCTAGAATCATGAAATTTGGGCAGAAGCAAGGTCTCACAGCACAAGTAAAGGAAAAAGTCCGAAATTGTTAATTTGTAGTTTAATCACATAAAAAAAACATTTTTTGCGATTTTAAATTTAAATTTTCAATTGGAAAATTGACCGTGGCGTATATCGATGTATGGGAGAACATGTTTTTCAACTACAATGTTGTTTGTTTTAGGGATAAATTCATCCTAACTACGGAACCCTTCATTGTGCGTGGTCCGACACACACTTGGCCGGTTTTTTTGTTATTACTACTAAATGAATAAAACACTAATCTACAAAATAATTACTTTATTTAACCTATTTTGTTTGTCCTTCATGGTATTTAATAATAAAGAAATGGTAAGTCAAGAATTTGGAGCAGGCATCCCTAAACACGCACACCTTGACAGTTCGACTACAATAAGTACACGAGCGGTACTCACACATAGCACGCAATTGGAGACAGTTTTTGCGTGTCGTTCGTTCGCATTGCTCAATCTAGACAAGTATATAATCTAAGCAAATAGTATAGCCAAAGAGATTTTATTACAAGTTCATTCATACTATAATGCGAAAAGACTTTTTCCCCAACCTAATACATTAAAATATATATCGTATTAAGCAAATAGTATAGCCAAAGAGATTTTATTACAAGTTCATACATACTATAATGCGAAAAGACTTTTTCCCCAACCTAATACATTAAAATATATATCGTATAAGTTGTTTATTTAATAGACGATAAATATTGAATAGTTTGTACATAATAATTTCAGATGAGAATATTTTCTTGTTTCATACTTTTTAGAGCGTGATTTTTCAGTAGGTAGTCGGGTTTTAGTTTTTGAAATTATTTTTTATTTAAATAATTTTGGGGTTATAATTTCGTGATAAAGTATTTGCAGAGGCGCTTAAAATTTTCTTTTGGTTAGGTTCATTCGAGTGCACCTCATTCATTCATTCATTAGGTTTAATGTTTTATATGTACCTGTGTAATTTACCAAACATATACCATAGGTTTATGTTTCCAAATTTGAAAGACTTCTTAACTTTTCTAATTCCTGAAGAGATCGTGAGTCATGAGGATTTTTCAGTAATTTGTTATGATCCAAAGAACAAATAAATAATCCGTCTAAGGATCTGAGTCTGCTGAGGGTAACATAGGCCTGTCCCTTAGCGAATAGTGACTTCTCTAAATCAATTACTGCTATATATAGGTTTAAAGATATTTATTTCTCATAAGAACTTATGAATAGTTCACCTAACACACACACACACACACTACACATAGACTACACTATACTATACAGGGTGGAAACTTTCAGCGGGGCAGTAAGGGGAAGTACCTTATCCGTTGCAGCTACGCGAAAATGGTCTTAAGAGACTATCCATAATTTTTTATGGAATTTTGATCCCCATTCACAGATTTTGAAAAAAAAATTACAGTCAGCAGGAAAATGGGCAATTTTCACAAAAACTTTCTTATGCCAATCGATCCTCTTTCTTATAAGGATCAAAAACCTCTATTGGACCAATTGAGGTTTGAGTAAGTCATAAATCGCAAAAAACTTTTCCCATACATTTCGTAGAAGTTGGAGTATCATTTCTTACGAATTGTATGGGAAAAGTTTTTTGCGTTTTATGACTTATCTTATCACGTTTCATAGGTAAATGAATAATTCAACAACTTAGTTCCCGATTTTATAGATTACAATCAATCTTCATTCACTAGAACAAAATAATTCATCACAAGGCCAGTGTTGTCAATATTCACGTGTGCAAATTACCCTAAATATTATGTTGGGGAAAAAGTCTTTTCGCATTATAGTATGTATGAACTTGTAATAAAATCTCTTTGGCTATATACTATTTGTATCTGGCTGGTTTTGGTATCATTGAAAGTTTAAATTTTAAAGAACATAATTCCAAATTCAAATTAGGAAAATGTGTGATTTTCATTTGTTTTTCGTACTGTCAAGATGAGTGAATCTAATGAAGAAATTCGATACATTTTAGAAAAAATACTACAAATAAGGTAAAAATGCAACGCAAGCCGCGAAAAAAATTTGCGATGTTTAATGTTTATATGTTTTTAACCTAGTTCATTGTCTGTGAGAGTAGCACAAATTTGGTTTAAGCGTTTTCAATCCGGAAATTTTGATGTCAAAGATGCGTCGCTCTGGTCGCCCTATTACGGATAAAATGGATGCCATTTTTGAAAAAGTGGAGCAAGTTATCAGTAGTTACGACGTAGCTGAAGAACTGGGAATTGACCACAAAACAGTTTTGGCACATTTGAAAAAAACTGGGTACAAAAAAGCTCGATATTTGGGTACCTCACGAGCTCACTGAAAGAAACCTAATGAACCGTGTACTCATTTGTGATTCTTTATTACGACGTAATAAAACCGAACCATTTTTGAAGAAGCTGATAACTGGTGATGAAAAGTGGATCACGTACGACAAGAACGTGCGAAAAAGGTCGTGGTCAAAGGCCGGTCAGGCTTCAGACTGTGGCGAAACCCGGGTTAACTCGCAACAAGGTGATGCTGTGTATGTGGTGGGATTGGAAGGGCATTATTCATTATGAGCTGTTACCATCAGACAGGACCATCGATTCTGATCTCTACTGCGAACAACTGATGAGATTAGAGCAAGAAGTTGAGAGAGAGCGGCCGGAATCAATCAACAGAAGGGGTGTGGTTTTTCATCACGATATCGCTAGACCTCACACATCTTTAGCCACTCAGCAAAAATTAAGAGAGTTTGGCTGGGAGGTGTTAATGCATCCGCCGTATAGTCCTGACCTTGCACCTTCAGATTTCCACCTGTTTCGGTCTCTTCAGAATTATTTAGGCAGTGTCAGGTTAACATCACGAGAGAACTGCCAAAACCACTTGTCGCGGTATTTTGATCAGAAGTCCCAAAATTTCTATAGCAATGGGATATATTATAAAATGTTTTGAATTTTCTTAAAAAATGCGAAGAAACTTTTTCCCCAACCTATTATATGGGAAATTTATATATTTTTATTAATCAATTCAACTTATTTAGGTTATTTATTACTAGTTATTTTATATTCTTTTTACTAGATTTCCTGAAGAAAATGAAGTATGGAGAAATTAATGGATTTAAAAAAAATCGAAATTGTAACTGTCAAAATGACTGGATTCAAAAACAAAATACTCAGCATTTGGGATGTTATACAATAGATACAGTAAATATTTTTTACAATTAAAATATTTTCAATTATTAACTATGTTGTTAATTGCACATATTTTCATAGGGAGATTTGGTTATTACCATTAACCTGTTAAAATAGCATGGTATAATTCTGCCGACATTTCCAAGAAACTTGTCTCTCGACCTGTATTTGTCATAAAATAAAACAATAATATATGGTTAATAAATTCGGCTAACATGACAACCCTAAATTCAATCACACTTAAGACTGTCGCCGCCATTACGGGACACATTTTTAAGTACACTAATTGGCTTTATGGCTTAGCCATAAAGACGTAAGACCAAATTCACAAAAGGGCGTGCGACTTTCCAATTTTGTTCTAAAAAGGACCCATAAGTGCTGGCAAGTTTACCTACGCTGACCACCTGCGCAAACCGAATCCGAAATCCGAATCCTGTAAGCGCTGGCCGCCTGATTGTTACGTGAATGCGGCCGAATAGGAATAGTTTATTGAATTTAATTTGAAATTAGAATTGAATGCGCTAAAAACAACATGAGGCAAAACAACTAATAAAGAAAGTGACGAAATCAAGGTTAAATGGAACGATCAATTGAACTGTCTCATAATTTACTACATTCCACAAAATCGTATCAGATGCAGTGCATAAACGGCTTAATCTTACCTTGCACTGGAGTGTAGTGAAAAGCATGTCTACCATCTTGCCGGAGAACAGACCACACTTTCCATATGCTTAAGCCAAGTATTGAAGCTATCTGTCTAATGCTTTTGGTAGGATCCGCGTCAAACTCGGCAAGAACTTGTTCGTCAATGGTAGCATCGGGTCGTGCTGCGTTCACTCGTGGTTCTTGTAAGTTCAGGTTACCGGTTTGTCGTAAACGTCGGTAAGTACTCGCAAACGTCTGATGACTGGGTACTCGGCGGTTGGGATAACGCTCTTGATAAATTCTTCGCGCTTCACGCGAATTTGTATTAGCACTTCCATACGCTAACAACATGTCCGCGTATTCCTCACTGGTAAAAGCAGCCATTTCTTTACCAATAACAACAGGTAACAGTAATAACAAAAAACTTAACAAACTTAAACTTAACTAGTGATAACAATAAAAGAAAACGAAGTGAACAAAAACAAACGTAAGCGTAACGGGCACGTGAGATCGCAGAGGCAGTTAAGTCTCGACTGAATAAAAGAAAAGAATTCATTCTGAGGCGTCACGGTGCCACGAGAGCGAAAGAGAGCAAAAATACGCTATGACTGCGCAAGAGTGAAACAAAATTTCTACCTGCTTTGTGTAACCATCTCAAGGGAATAGTGAATGTCAATTTGCACCACTGCTACTGGCAAGCCGTCGATCCATAATTTTTACCAACTTTGCAGTATTAAATTTCGCAAAACATTTAACTTTCCGTAAAGGTAGAGTTTAGTCAAAAATTTCCTACTTGATAAAATTATGAAATAACTCTTAAAGTTTTTTTTTTATAAAAGCAAATTACATACCATTAGAAAGCTCACACACTAGGGATGTTTTGCTAGAATTGGAACTCCTCAATCATTTTTTGTTTTTTTTTAAATGCAAGTTGAAATTAACATTCAAGTATTTTTTACATCTTTCTGTAAGTTTGAGGACTCATAACTTTTTTTCTAGCTAACATCTGAACAAAGCAATAATTTTATAAGAATCTGCCAACATCAAAGATTAAAAAAAAAAAAATTGCCTGTTTTATTGCCCATTTTTAATAAAAAAAATACACTTTAAAGTTAGGAAAGTGGTGAAACAAGAAAAAAACTTTTTTTTTTTTTTTAAATACCCAGTCGGCCAGGGCCAAATAAATTAGGGCTGAGTAAGTAGCAGATGACCCCACCTACCCACCATTTTCGTATGTTCAACGTTCTGCCAAACACCCTGTATAATGTACATGGCTACTTTACCGTTTTTATTTTAGTAGGCCAGTAGATTTGTTACAGTATGAATAAGCTTTGGTATCTTTTTTAATCAATATTGTATTTTTTAAACATACTTCTAAATTATATAATGTACATGGCTACTTTACCGTTTTTATTTTAGTAGGCCAGTAGATTTGTTACAGTATGAATAAGCTTTGGTATCTTTTTTAATCAATATTGTATTTTTTAAACATACTTCTAAATTATATAATGTACATGGCTACTTTACCCTTTTTATTTTAGTAGGCCAGTAGATTTGTTACAGTATGAATAAGCTTTGGTATCTTTTTTAATCAATATTGTATTTTTTAAACATACTTCTAAATTATATAATGTACATGGCTACTTTACCGTTTTTATTTTAGTAGGCCAGTAGATTTGTTACAGTATGAATAAGCTTTGGTATCTTTTTTAATCAATATTGTATTTTTTAAACATACTTCTAAATTATATAATGTACATGGCTACTTTACCGTTTTTATTTTAGTAGGCCAGTAGATTTGTTACAGTATGAATAAGCTTTGGTATCTTTTTTAATCAATATTGTATTTTTTAAACATACTTCTAAATTATATAATGTACATGGCTACTTTACCGTTTTTATTTTAGCAGGCCAGTAGATTTGTTACAGTATGAATAAGCTTTGGTATCTTTTTTAATCAATATTGTATTTTTTAAACATACTTCTGAATTATATAATGTACATGGCTACTTTACCGTTTTAATTTTAGTAGGCCAGTAGATTTGTTACAGTATGAATAAGCTTTGGTATCTTTTTTAATCAATATTGTATAGTTTAAACATACATCTAAATTATATAATGTACATGGCTACTTTAACCTTTTTATTTTAGTAGGCCAATAGATTTGTTACAGTATGAATAATGTTTGGTATCTTTTTTAATCAATATTGTATTTTTTAAACATACTTCTAAATTATATAATGTACATGGCTACTTTACCGTTTTTATTTTAGTAGGCCAGTAGATTTGTTACAGTATGAATAGATACACATTATATAGGTCTCGTTAGTGGTGGACATTTGGCCTTGTCTAGCTACCGCCATGCGCCGGCCGCAGTGTACGGGCCCGACCTACAGAGGCCCCGCGAGACGCGACGTGTGTCAACAAAAAATTATAGAATACTAGCTTTTACCCGCGGCATCACTCTCATTAATTTAGAATTTGACAATCATTTCAGGTTGTCATTTTCTTTTTGAAAGGAGATGTCCGCTTTTTGTATGGGCGTTGGTTTTTTATTCCGAGAAAAATCTAACCAGCGTCAAACTACATCTAAATAAAAGCGACAAAAATATGGATTTGTAACCACTGAAATAATATTTTTAGACCCCTCCATTTAAGAGAAAAATTATAAAATATTTAATGTTTTTCATATATTTTATTTGTTGATGGCAACCCAAATAAAATCTAAAATATAATCCCTTTCAATTCTAAAAGGTTAGACTAAACATTTTTGACCGAAAATATCCCATTTCATCATATTTCTTATTGTTTACAGTCATCGATCAAATATTTAAACCGTGCCATGTGTCAATTTTGACAAGTTTTCTTTTTGTTTAGGGTGTGCTCACTTTAATATACTAGTTAGTTAGAAAGGATTGTTCGTTTTAGGAGTAAATTCACACTAAAATAAAAAAAACGATTTTTCTCAAAAATGGAAGTAAAGTCCATCCAAATCCATTTTTGAGAAAAATCGTTTTTTTATTTTGTAAATGTATGTTATAGTTAGAACCACTAGCTTTTGGGTTGTCTATCCAAATATGTTTGACTGATCCTGGTTAGAATTATTGAATAATAAAAAACCATTTTTGGACATGTCCTTTAAAGTGCTATTATATACATCCCTTAACATAATTCAATCATGATTCGAAAGACACGTGGCGCTATCTATTATCATAAAAACGTTATTGTTGTTTTCCTCGGGAACTTTACTTTTTTTCGGGATGGAAGGTACCCTATGTCCGTTTCTGTACACCTGACAACATATATGCACAATTTCAGGATGATCGGTTCAGTGGTTTAGGCGTGAAAAGGTAACAAACTTACTCTCGCATTTATAATATTAGTTAGGATTATTTAAAACCTCAAATTCACTTATTGATA
Organism: Tiliacea citrago; assembly: GCA_963921375.1. Lineage (NCBI taxonomy): Eukaryota > Metazoa > Arthropoda > Insecta > Lepidoptera > Noctuidae > Tiliacea > Tiliacea citrago. Next base: position 705,143 of record OY992784.1, read on the forward strand.
GGACGCCCGTAATGAGTAAATACCTTATGAAAATGAACGTAACTTATCAATTTACCTATAAAGCTGGCATATAGGCTTGCATTCATTTCGTAAAATAAATAATAAAATTGCTGCCATTGTGATCTTAATAAGTTTAGAATTTAGCTAAACTTATTAAGATCACAATGGCAGCCTAAAAAGTTAAAACCGAGTATCTCAGTCAGGATGCTCCAAGTTTCGAGCTCGCTTAGCTCGCACTTGCATTCTCTTAGTAGAATCAGAACGACAGCTTAACCTAGTATCAGAGTCAGGGTGCTCAAATTTTCTAGCTCACTTCGCTCGCTCTTGTCTTCTCTTAGTAAAATCACAATGAAAACTTAACCTTTCAAATCAGTACGCTATTTTGTAAAAAAAATCTCTTCCTCTGGAACTTCGCCGCAGTCGGGTTAAAAGTGCCCCCAACAAATGTTGCTTTGTCTTTTCGTACACATCAGAGAAAAGTCCATGCAAGTATAAAAAAATTACCAACAAAAAAATAGCATTCTGATCCAGAAAGATTAATGAGAATACACGGAGATATGAGTAGAAACATACCTGATAGTTCAACTTGCCCGTATGTATGTTGTTATGCCTCTGTAGCGCATTCTTAGACGGGAATAACTTATTGCACTCTTCACACTTCCAGTCACTTATACCTGAAATTATAGTTAATATTATTTGTCGAGATTAGATAGACAAAAGAATAGTACATTTTGATACAAGTGGAGAATGTTTGTTATTGCATTCGAGGCGGAATTAACACCCGAGCCGTAGGCGAGGTTGTTTTTGAGCCGAGAACTGCAATAACAAATGTCCACGCGGATCAAACGACGTTTTTCATTACGCTTTTGAAGAAATAAAATAACGAAAAATATTTTTGCCATGAATTATTATTTATGAAACTATGATTTCATTTTCTTCTTTTTTTCCGCGCTTTGCTTTCGCCAGGTTGAAGGAGAAGCAAAGGTGTAAAGCCGATAAACACCCTAATATGAAGATTGAAAATTAAAATATTTTTGAGTTCAGAACACAAATAAATGTTATTTTATTCATAAACGTTTTTTTTTATTGTAATAATCATGGTATTCTATTTATAAACATTATTTAATATATTCCAAAAATATTAACGCCGAAAAGAAACATCTTTGCCGAGATTAAAAAAAAATCACCTCCGAATAGAGAGGACCGTCTCTGGCGCGAGACGGTTTGAATAGAGGCATTGAACCAATTTGGACTAAGTATAGGTATAAGTTATCTGTGGCAATTTTTATTCCCGCACACGTGTTGGAAAATAAAAAATCGCACGCGTGTGAAACACATTGCATTGTGAACCTAATCGTAGTGCGATATGACTCATCATCATCTGAATAGCCTTTTCCCAACTATGTTGGTCGCCTTCCAGTCTTACCAGATGCCGCTGAATACTTATCTTAATTTTACATGGAGCAACTACCTATCTGACCTCCACAACCTAGTTTTCGGTTGTACACCATTGATGACTCTCGGTCGATTGCTCTTCTTAGATCGTAACATTAATAACATTAAAGCTAGTAACGCTAGTGAAAAGCTGTAACCTTTATGTAGCGCGATGTGTATGTCGCAGGCTCGCTTGTGCTTGTAGTGCGCGCCGCACACCTCGCAGATGTAGGGCGGCTTGGAGCCGTCGTGCTTGTGCTTGTGCTGCTCCAGGCGCGCTGCAACATTGCCGCCACTATTTATGTATAGCTACCATCTAACTAAACCAATATTGGTAACAATTGAACTACGTAAACGACACTCACTGCTATGCCATAAAGGCCATCCTTAATCGGGCATCCTTACATATTATAAAAAAGTCCCCCTACCGCGTCTGTTCTGTCTGTCGAGATATATAAAATGTACCTATGTTCTACAGGATCATACATCTTAAAAATTTCAACAAAAAAGTCCACCATAGCATATGTCTATGTTCTAAGGATGACCTACAGTAACCATTTCTATCTTTCAGAATTTGATAAAAATATATTGTTATTTCCGAAGCTATTTTAACCGGTCATATTATATTAATCCTTATCCAATAAAATATGTTATTTAGCTGGCAAAATATTTTTTATTTTACCACTTCGGCGTTATTAATATGTATACCCATGCCAAATTACAACTTTCTAGTACTAAGAGTGTCTGAGCTAAGCCGGGGACAGACAGGACAGACGGACATGGTGAAACTATAGGAGTTCCTTGTTGACTACGGAACCCTAAAAAACGGCAGAACACACAGATAATAAATTAATCCCGGCAGTACATTTCCGTTGGATAATTTCCGACCTCCACGCGGGCGAAGCCGCGGGCTAAAGCTAGTCTGATATAATACCAAACCATTCATTCTACTTTTCAAACCTCCAATAACTCAAGATCTATCTGACACACCTGTAATATTGTGTAAGTTAATTTAATGGACTAACCCTAATGGAAACTATTTTTATATTCCATCAATTTATCAAGTCATAACTTTATAAGTTACCACTGACATATAGAAGTATATTTAGCATCGCACTGGTCACACTGATGCACAATTTATCAAGTTATAAGTTACCACTGACATAAAGAAGTATATTTAGCATCGCACTGGTCACACTGATGCACCACTTTGGTCTTCTTCTTCCTGGGCTGTGCTGGTATCATCTTACTCTTTAATGGTCTGCCTATTTTTTTCTTGATAGGTTGCCTGTCATTACTAAGCTCATCAACACCCAAACTGTCATCGTCTTCATCATAGTTATCGATCTCAACTTTTAGACAGTTACCGAAGCCATTGTTGTATAGGGGACTTTGTGATCTGAAAACAATATACCTATACAATGAAAAATTAAAATAGATACTACATAATTCTAATGAATATTGTGTGGTATCAGCTGACTAATTTTAACCAAGTTTGCAAACATGATTGTGAATTATAATGTACTGATTAGGATCAGCTGCTCACCTGCCAACATTAGTGAGTCATTAGACTCGTAATACTCCCAGCTGAACTAGCATCATCTAACGTCCACTGTGCAGTTAGCCACACATCTACAAGATAATAATACAGAAGTGTACATACCCTTCGGCAGAGTTCTCGATCTTGACCTCTGGCAGCAAGGCAGAAGGGTCGTCCATTGTGTGCACAGCCAGCTTGTGAGCTGTCAGGCCGATGTCACCCCCTGTGGTACCCTTTGCTCCACATTCCTCACATTTCCAGCTAAAACAATCACATAAAACTTACTTGACAACAATTTATGTTGGTATGCTAATAATCATATTCATTTGGGTGTCGAACATTTTGTACCCAAAAATTAAAGTTACAAGAATAGAAAAATACTGCGATTCTCTAGGGGGAACTGTTTAAAAAAAAAACCAGCCAAGTGCGAGTCGTACTCGCGCACGAAGGGTTCCGTACCACTATATATAAAAAATGGCAAAAAAATCACGTTTGTTGTATAGGAGCCCCCTTAAATATTTATTTTATTCTGTTTTTTAGTATTTGTTGTTATAGCGCCAACAGAATTATGATATCACGGTTCATGAGATACAGCCTGGTGACAGACGGACGAACAGACAGACGGCGGAGCCTTACTAATAGGGTTCCCGTTTTACCCTTTGGGTACGGAACCCTAATTAACATCATGACGGTACCTTGCCAATATATATATGAAAATATTATGTGTTAGAAAAAACCTACATCTTTTCAGTAAGATTAGTGACAGGCATAATTTTAACACTAGAAATAGGAACAAATTAGATCAACCACGTTTCAGATTGTACACAGTAAAGTACACACTTCTTTTATGGGGTACTGTGTTAAATGTTATAATAAAATACCTTTAAAACATGCATTAAACGCACACTATGTAGACAAGTATATTACAAGTTGGATGATTATATCGTAGATATGCTTGGTGATGCTTGGCTTACTTAATGCTGGTCCTGCTCCACAACAACTTGAGGTCACTTGTTAGAATTTTAATATTTGGAAGTGATGCTTCCTCCCTTTTTTATTTTTAGGGTTCCGTACCTCAAAAGGAAAAAAAACGAAACCCTTATAGGATCACTTCGTTATCCGTCTGTCTGTCTGTCAGTCTGTCAAGACTATTTTTCTCAGGAACGCGTAGAGGCATCAAGTTGAAATTAATATCAAATACGTAAGTCTATGGTCCCTTGAAGCTCTAAAAAGATAAAGCTTCCAAGTCAACGCAATAAAAAATATTTGCGTCATATTTCGATACTTGCAAATAAATCAAAACATATAGGGTACTTCCCGTTGACCTAGAATTATGAAATTTGGCAAGAAGCAAGGTCTTACAGCACAAGTATAGGAAAAAGTCCTAAAATTGTAAATTTGTAGTTTTATAACATAAAAAAAACATTTTTTGCGATTACAAACTTAAATTTTCAGTTGGAAAATTTACCGTGGCGTATATCGATGTATGGGAGAACATGTTTTTCAACTACAATGTTAAGTTTGTTTTAGGGATAAATTCATCCTAACTACGGAACCCTTCATTGTGCGTGGTCCGACACGCACTTGGTCGGTTTTTTTACATATAGAAGCGACAAGAATAATGTACCCGGATTTTGTAATAAAAGAGTGTCCTTGGAGTTTCTTGCCTGTTCTTCTCCATAGAGATCTACGTTTTCGAATAGGCAAATAGCTTCCACTTTCTGACTAACTGACCGACTCTTTGACAATTCAAAAGTGCCTGTAAATGGTTTAATTGAAATAAATGCTTTCGAGATTGAGTTTGACTGTTTTCTTATTTGAAATAACACCCTCAACATTAAGATTAAGAGATTATGGGAAATGTTTTTATCACGGAATAGATAAATAAGCTTATTTATCTATTCCGTGGTTTTTATAATTTTTAACATTATTAATTGCAGACTTTCGTTGTAATATTTAAGTCCAAGTTGAACCGGACAAGTCCGAGTGGTGTGGGTTCCGTACAATGAATATTTGTTATCTACCATGTGTTTTTTCCCAAGAACAAACTTAGATAATACTGTAGTTGAAAAACATGTTCTCCCATACATTCCAACTGCAAATGTAAGTTACGTAAATATCGACAGATTTACCATGTTATTTTAACACAATAGACTTCTTATAAGGCCTTAAGGGCTTCATATAAGTACAACGTGGCATATTTTGCGATATGACTCAGGCATTTGATTACATACCTACATTATAATAATCTTGTTACGGATAACGAAAATAGCCTCCAAATAATTTGCTATATCGACATGACAACGGTATGTAAATTAACAACGGACCGTACATGCTTACGATCAAGCCGTTCTAATCATTATTGAATAGCCTTATCGACGACGAAGTGCCAATACCTCCTATGCGAAAATTTTCGCGAAATTCACTTTTATGGTTTCGAATTTAAAGGTCAAATATGCATGTTATAGCAATATCTAAATCTACATTTTTATTGCAGGTATTGCAATAGCATAAATCAAGATGTTGAAATACCTTTGAGCTAAACCACCGAGTCTATGGCAATACCTCCCAAATTCCATGGGACCCGTGTTGACTTTGACAGTTACAAGTTATTGGCACTTCGCCGTCGTTATATACCTAGTTGAAGGAACGATTACGAGTCAAGTACATAAGCCCGTGTGCATGCTACAGACTTCCTTAAGAATTCATAGCTGTATATAAGCGAATACATAAGCCGAGCTTATGAAAAGTAAATGGAATCACTATAAATAAAACGATTTGCTATTCGTCGACCAAAAGGACCAAAATGGGGGCCAATTAAAGGGCATATTATTGAACAATAGTGTAATCCCAGAGGTGGGGACATACCCCACGGATGTCATAAAGACGCCGATTGGCTGAAAAATTATGAGCATTTTGAGCAACCAATGCACGCACACTCTAAGCGCCTGAATTTATAAAAAGGCCGCGCGGAGTCAAAGTCAAATCATTTATTTCAAATAGGCACTTATGAATGAGGCACTTTTGAACGTTATAAATCGATTCATGGGTCATTCTTTGCACAAGTACCAGACAGACAACAACTAGTTACGCGACCCATCTAGGCACCCTGAATTCCAGCTCTAAGCGACTATGTCTTGTTCTTCTCGTTAACGATAAACTTCAAACTTTGGCATGAAATAATAATATCTAGAACTTTTGTGAGTGAAATCGAAATAAAGTAGAATCAGTGAACGTAATAAATAATAGTTTAGCTAACGGTTTCAAAGTGTCGTCCGTTGTCTATGTGCTTAAGTATACAAAATTAGTTTTAGATATGCGAAACCCGAAACACGTGTCAAGTATTTTTATGTAAAGATACTAGGTACAAAATTTCAAAACTGTATCATGAAAAATCACAAAGTTAAGTATAAGGTTGTTATGTTACCGGGTTGTCCGTACAAGAACAGTGGCGCGGCGACCCCGCGCCTCCGGGAACACTTGTCCCTAACAAAAAATAGCACTTTAAAGCTTAACATTACGCAAACGGATCTCAGAATTGAAAAACCGGCCAAGTGTGTGTCGGACCACGCCCAATGAAGAGTTCCGTAGTTAGGATGAATTTATCCCAAAAACAAACTTAACATTGTAGTTGAAAAACATGCTCTCCCATACATCGATATACGTTACGGTCAATTCTTCAACTGCAAATTTAAGTTGGTGGACTATTACTCGTTAACTAGTAAACCCTACTTAGCTGTGATAGTTTTCCTTTTAATTTCGTTATTGTATATACTACTGCCATGAATTTTTGCACATATCCAAAACCAACCATTTAGCTGGCAGGGGGGGGGGGGGGGGTGGACACTTGACTCTAACAAAAAATTGCACTTTAAAGCTTAATATTACGCAAACGGATCTCAGAATTGAAAAATGGCTTTCACAGACCCACAATATTTTTAAACGGCCTATCTAACGATACCCCACACCATGTATTAGATGAGAAAAAAAAAATCATCCCCACGTGCTAGGGAGGTACCTAGGTATCCTAAGAAAAATTGTTTTTCATGGTTTTATTTTACGGCTTTTTCGGCGTGATGAATATGTATACCCTTGCCACAGCACTACAGCTTTCTAGGACTAAGCGTCTCTGAGCTAAGCCGGGGACAGACAGACAGACGGACATGGCGAAACTATAAAGGTTCCTTGTTTACTACGGACGGAACCCTAAAAATATTGCTGTTTATGAGAAATACATAATTATGGCGAAGTGCCTTTACATTGGACCAAGTATTATTTATCACAAAACCCCAGCTCCCACTGGCCCCTACATCTCGGTCAACAAAACTTGCAAGCCTATGGTATTAGAGGCAATGTTCTTAACCTAATTTAATCTTACTTAAAAAATAGAATATAAATAACTGAAATTTACCAAATTAATACAGTAGGTAAATAAAAAGGAAGAGATATTTCGATCGTCAGGGCGTGAAGTTAAATTTGGGGTAACACGGGGGAGTGTACTGGGTCCTTTTATATATTGTACATTAATGACTTACTTAGATGCATTGAGCAAACAGTAACACTGTTTGCGGATGATAGTACCGTAACAATACCTTGTAAAAGTGTAGAGACCTATGAAAGTGACAATAATAAGTCTTTAAAATTTATTGTAACCTGGTTATATAAAAAACAATTTAAAATTTAATTAAAGTAAAAAAAAATACATACATTTCAGTCTCAGATTAATAGAAAGAAGCAGATAGGCCGCGCGGAACAATAATGTGAGGCACGTTTGTAGTCATGTGTGCGTAACAGCCACGTGACAGCACTATAGGAACACGTGCTTCTATGTGTGTGTACGGCCAGGATAATGAAAAAATTACCCATAATATTTAATTTAAGTCGCTCGTTTAATTTCATTTATTTCAATCAATCAACTCAGCCTATAGCAGTCCACTGCTGGACATAGGCCTCTCCCAGGCTGCGCCACAACACCCTGTCCTCCGCTTTCGGCATCCAGTCGGTCCCAGCCACCTTTTTAAGGTCGTCGGTCCATCTAGCTGGGGGGCGCCCCACACTACGCTTGCCGATACGCGGTCTCCACTCCAAGACTCGTCTGATCCACCGGCCATCGGTCCTTCGACAGACAGTTTATTTAAGTACATGAAATAAATAATTTACTGTCTCAGAAAAATGCAGAGAAGAGTTATACATACATTGTTCTCAGGTGGAAGAAAGCAGATAAAATAGAAACAAGATTCCTAAAAACAATGAAGAATGGCTGAAAAAACTTTTGAAATACCGAGAGTGGAGCAGAGCTTGGGTCGGCCATCGAAATCGTTTACAGAATTTAGTGCAAGAAATAAAAGAAGAAAAACTTACTACTTTTTATTAAGTCACTTTCTTGTTTGTCTGTCTGTCGTGCCGGGTGGAATCTTGCAACTTAAATTTCGAGCACTTCCCGATTAGACGTCAAATTAACCCTTAATAAAAATATCGCAAATATATCTAGGTAATAAACGATACAATTGCGATATATTTTTATTTTGAGACACCAATATTTTATTGTTTTGGTAGCTATATTTACTTTATGGTGACGACATCGACAAATTGACAAATCGACTGATGTAAAAATTATTTTATGAGAAAATCCATTAAGTAGTTACAGATAAGAAGACACATACATACTTATTTATTTATATACATACAAACCAGAAAAGGCTTAAAACACTATTATCGAAATAAATATTTTTGTAAATCGATATTCCTGTATACTTAGTATTTTCCTAACTTTGGAGGTAAATTTTTCAATATAAACTAGCCACACCGAACGATTTTGGCAAGGTTTTGTGTTTCAATAAGTCACTAACATTATACTCGTAAAATAATATCCAAATAGACAAATAATCAATATTTAAGTATGTAATGATACTCCATCTTCTTTCTTTTGATTTTAGGAACAGTTTTTACGATGGTTAAAAACACAACACGGCATTCTTTTAAAATTATCTGTTAAGAGCCCGTGACGTACTAACGATGCGGGCGTTTCGTGCTGTACTGACTCGAGATTGTATTAGAGCAAGGTTTTGCGTCATTCTGGTCCATCAGTCTAGTCAGAATGATCGGAGAATGATCGTGTAACCCAAGGATTGACAGACTGATGGTCCAGAATGATGAAAATTAAATATTTTACATAATTTTGTCATTCCGTTTTGAATGATGGCAGACTGATGGGAGAATGATCGCGTAAGAGCAAGGTTACACGTTCAGTTTGGCGTCATTCTGGTCCATCAGTCTGGTCAGAATGATCGGAGAATGATCGTGTAACCCACGGATTGACAGACTGATGGTCCAGAATGATGAAAATTATTACCGTGAAAATCATCCATCATTCTGGCGTCAGTCAAGTCAATCCAGACTGATGGACCAGAATGGCGCCAAACTGAGCGTGTAACCTTGCTCTAACCCGCTCGTATCATTCTCGCGTCAGTCACCGTCAGCGACGCAATGCAGAAGGACGAGTCAAGCGATCTATCTAGGAGCGCGCCGCAAGCGCCGCAGCCGTCCCCAATACCTCCGCCCCTGCCCCCGCCGCCACTATTTGAGATCGAAAAGATTTTATCATCCGAACTAGGGATGCAAGAAGTAACAAAAAGTATCGATATATAAAAAATATATTGACATCGATTTCGATATAATTATCGAAAAAAAAAATATCGATATGTCGACATATCGATATATTGGTGAAATTTTCTAAAAAGTATTATGAACTTTATGAAATTGTATTTTGTTTGTTTTTAATTCATAGAAATTCCAAACTAGAAACATAATTTTTGATGTAAAATCTTAAAACTAATAAAACATAGTTAAAAATAAGTTTAGATTTTTACGGCTCTGAATTCTAGCGGTTTTAGTCAGTGGGGACAACGGTGTTGCTATTGGAAATATTTCGTATTTGATATGTTTTCGATACTTGATATTTTATATCGATGTATCGAACAAAAAATATCGATATATCGATATTTTTTCTACAAGCCTCTATGTTCTATGTTAGAGGGTATGGTTTCCGCACTTAGTCCTTCATGTGGACCATTGTGCGTGGGCCATGGCGGCCGTCAGTGTTTATTCCAACCAGCCCACCTCCCTCCAGAAGCTGATTAGGTCTTCTGGTCTGCATAGGATATCTGTGAAGGATCTGGGTGACCCGAGGGTTTCTGTTCTGATCTGGGTGACGCCTGTGCAGTCAAAGAGCACATGCGCAACGGTTTCTTCAGCCTCCATGCACGCCCTGCACAGAGGGCTGTCCGTTATGCCTATTGTGTGTAAGTGTTTGTTTAGTGAACATTGTCCCGTTAAGGTCCCCGTCACCAGGCGCAGGCCGTTCCTGTCCAGGCGTAGCAAACGCCTGGTTAGTCTACCATCTAAGGATGGCATGGCTTCCCTAGATTGCCTGCAGCCCGGTGTCGAGGTCCACCAGTTCTCCGCTTGTGTGTGGGTGAACTCCTGTAGCCACCTACGTAGTTGGTTAAAGGGGATGGGTACGATGGGTTCGGGTCCACAGACTGACGCGCCGGATGCTCTCCTAGCTAGTTCGTCAGCTGCGTCGTTACCTAGTGATCCGCTGTGTCCTTTAATCCATTGCAGTGTCACTGTGTTACGGTTGCACACCGTCACTCGCTCCAGTGCATTGTGACATTCTAGTGTTAATCTGGAGGTAATATACTTTTTCTCTAGGGATTGCAGAACTGAGGCACTGTCGGACAGTATACGTATGCGGGTGTCCGTAACTTCCCTGGCTTCTATGGCGTTTCTCTTCTACAAGCCTAATCCGAAGTCTAACGTAGCAAGCCGTGTCTAACGAGCTACTGCTGAGCATGAGGTCCTGGGTTCGATTTCTAGGTCGGGCAAAGTGTTATTGGGATTTTCCATTAGGAATTCCTCAGTAGCAGCCCGGAGTCTGGATTTGTGCTCGGTTATGGCAATAGGCTCGCCCCCTATTACATGGGACTTAAACATAACTGGCGAAATGTGGGTGTACACCTCTGCCTATCCCTTCGGGGATTACAGGCGTGATGTTATGTTATGTGTGAAGTCTAACGTCCACTGACGTACTTTTCATCAGTCTGCTGTCAGTCTAGATTGACCGTGTAACCGTGAAAATCATCCATCATTCTGGCTTCAGTCAAGTCAATCCAGACTGATGGACCAGAATGACGCCAAACTGAGCGTGTAACCTTGCTCTTAGCTTTTGAATTTGTATTTGAATTGTTGGCCGCACTCTCGGTGTTCCGCGCGGTCTATCTGCTTCTTTCTATAATCTGAGATTTCAGTCAACGAATTCCTAGCATGAGACTTAATACAATAACAACAACAACAATAGTTGTACAAGTTATATATTGAAACTACAAAATTCCTGTGTCTCAAAATAGATAAACATCTTAACTAGAAATAACACATTAATATTTTGTGTAAGAAAAAGAGTAAATCCGCAGGAATGCAATCCTTTCTGCTTACTACGGTTTATCAGAATCCCACCTAAGATATATGCAGCTTTTATGGCTTAAAAAAGATGCATACGGGCGATGTTTAAGATTAAAACTACCGATAGTTGCATGCCACACTGTAAACCGTATAAAATACTGACACTACCATGTTATACATACTAGAAGTAGCTGTGCTTGTTAAGTTGAACCCAAATGATTTAAACCTCTTGCCGATGTAACGACGACGCGACAATACCCTAATGTGTCATCAGTCCGCTAAAACAGCACTAATGAAAACGCAAAAGTGTGTATACAAATCCAGGGACCATTTTGGTTACCCATTGAAAGGGTTTTCGATAGGGTTTTTCTAAGCGGTTAATCAAAAATCCATACAATAAGGGTAACCTTTTTGAATGGCTTAATTTATAACCCATCAAAATTTGGCTACCCGGGTTTTGATTGGGTTTCCTAAGCAGTTAATCAAAAGCCCATATGGTGTGGCTACTATGCCAAGCTAAAATTAACTCTATATTACATGCAGTAATGATCATAGATGTTTTTTTAAACTAATAAAAAAAAATTGAAATTCAAATATCTCGAAAACGATGCGTCCTAGGCAAAAAATTGCTACGAAATGTATGGGAAAAGTTTTTTGCGACTTATGACTTTTCTAGTACTCAAACCTCTATTGGTCCAATAGAGGTTTTTGATTCCTATAAGAAAGAGGCATAAAATAAGCAGAAAGCATTTATGCAGAATTAGCATAAAAATAAGTATTTGTGAAATTTTTTTCAAAATCTGTGAATGCAGATCAAAGTTTCTCAAAAAGTTAAAGACAGTCTCTTAAGACCATTTTCCTGTAGCTGCTACAACGGTTAAGGTAGCTGCCCTTACCGCCCCATCTCTACTCTCCGTGGCGTGGATATCAGTTCTAATCATCTAATCAGCAGTTCTTGCCTCAGCGAACATCGCAGACGCGCTACAAAACAGTGGCCGCCTAACAGAATCCTAAACGCATTGTTGTACTGGACACATAGAGCGTTGTACGCCCGCTGAGTGCAGTTGGTCCACAGGCTACACTTTATTGCATGACTCCGGTCATTTTTCATGATATAATACCTAAAAGTTGGAAATAATTGCCACTATCGTTATTTAAAAAAGGGTTCTAAGCTTTTTGACAGTCAAAGCATACTATAGCATACCAGAATACTTGAGGGGATTGTTTATAATGTTTAAAATAAGAATTATGTTTGGTTTTGTTTTTTTGTTCCGTTTGTTAAAGTTTAGTAAATTAGTTTAGTGGATTAGTTTATAATTTTGTAACTTTTGCATGCCTACTGGTAAAATATGGCTGAACCTATTCCCTATATCACCATGTACTGTACCCATATTTGCAAAATAAATAACAATTTTTTTTTTTAGTTTTGGCTTTTTTAAAAGCAATTTTAAAAGCAAAGGGGAAAATTTTCATCTATTATCTTAACTCTCTATAAAAATCCTCACAACAAGCCCTTTCATTTGATATGTCACACGGTACAGTTTGCAATTTATTTTCCCCAATAGTGAACCCCATATTCAAAATTCATTTGTTTCATCTTGGTTGGCATTAGTTTCATCATCATTTCAGCCGAAAGACATCCACTGCTGGACATAGGCCTCCCCTAAGCACCGCCTCTTCAACCGGCTCCATTCTTCCCGCATCCAGCGGTTACCTGCGGCCGGAGGAGTGACAAATCAGTCATTCTTTCCTATTGAGTGATAGATAGCCATCACAAATAATCTTAAGAACTTAATCCAACCCGATTAACCTCTATTTAGTTCCTACCCAATAAAGGTTCTCCAGTAGATACCTGGTGTATAAATTACTTTTGCACAATAATTACATTATAAGTTACCTGTCACTGTTGGCTTTACTTCTCACTTTACGTTTGTTGGTGGAACTTTTTTTCTTTTTTTTCTCAACTCTGTATCTCTTCCGTTTGCTCTGCGTGGCCAAGGGCTCGTCGTCGGAGTCGTCGTCATGCACATGGTCACACACATAGTCGTCATCATCATCAGCATCAAACTCTGCCTTCACGTCTGACAACCGGATGGGTTGGACTGTTTGAGAATCAAACAGAGGATTCTTGCTGAGGATGGCTTCGAAAGTCTCCTTCAACTTGACGTACTCTATCTCGGCCTGCTCGAGCACGTTAATAAGATCGTAGCAGCTCTTGCACATGAACTTGCAGGCGGTGTGGCCGGCTAGGTCCATCTGCGTGAACTTGTGCAGGAAGGTGCTGAGCTTAGCACCGGACGCGCGCGTGGTAGTGCAGTAGATGTCCACGCACCCTAGGCTGCGCGTCGTGCACGCCACACACTCCAGATGCTCGTGCTTCACCAGCACTTCCACCTCCGTCTTGATGCCCTCCATGCCTTCCTTCTTCTCGATCTGCTCCACTTTATTATCGGAGTTCATTGTACTCGTTTCGGCCATTTCTAACACGTCCAAATTCGACCCCCGTCGATTATTAACTATCTACACATGATGTAGAACTAAAGAAAATTACTGACATGGAACAATTATCAATTTATTCGACATCACTTGTTACTATCAAGCCAATTATTATTTTTACAAAAGAAAAACAAAATGCATACGAGGCGAATGACATTTTTAAGCAAAGGTGTGTTTATTTTCCCGTTAGCAGTTCTGACAATTTGACGTTGACATAACTGTTTGACAGCTAGATTCACGTGAAAATATGCCTATTTAGTTTCTAACTACGCAGTAAATTTGCCTTTTACTGCGTGTTTTACAGACATGTTAGACTTGACAAGAACATTTTTCAAGTACTGGGTCTGGTTAAGAGAGACAGTACCTTTTCCTACGTCACGCGTCATGATGAATTTTAATACCGAGATAGCTACTCACTAATGCCAAATATTTCATTTTAAAAGTAGAGTTCCACAAGGTAGTGTCCTAGGGCTTTTACTGTTCTTGATATATATCAACGATCTTCCTAAACATATCAACCAACAAATGGTACTATTTGCAGATGATAGCACAGTTATAATAAAAAACGACACAGAAAATGATTACGAGCACGTAGTCAACCAAACATTAAATACGATAATACAATGGTTAACCGAAAATAATCTTAAAATAAATATGGATAAAACGAAGATTATACACTTTCACCAGAGAACTCCACTGAAAAATATAAACGTTAGTTACCAAGGCGAATTAGTACATCCTGTGACAGATACAAAGTTTCTAGGAATTAATATTGACAATAAACTATCATGGAAAACACATTTAGAATATGTCTGCAAAAGAATTAATAGATCCTCATTTGCTCTCTACAAACTTTCAAAAACTGTTAATAAAGAAGCCGTATTAGCTGCTTATCACGGTCTTGTTGCACCTGTCCTAAGATATGGTATTCTGTCTTGGGGCGCAGTCGATAAGGAATCTGTATATAAAGCTCAAAAGAAATGCATTAGAGCAATGTGTAATGTAGACAACACTACCAGCTGTCAACCCTACTTTAAAAGCTTGAAAATTCTGAATCTGCCTTCATTATACATAATTATATGAAATAAATGTTTTTGTTAAATTGAATCCTAATTATCATAAGACTGCTTTTAAAAGCTACTATAGACAACTACGTGACAAAAAAAGATTAGAAATTGAAATACCATACGGGAAAACAGCACTAATCAATAAAAGTATTCATTGTATGGCATCATTGATTTACAACAAGTTGCCTGATTATGTCAAATATTTACCTGTTCATCAATTTAAGTCGAAGCTGCACAAATTCCTAGTGAATAAATGTTATTATAGTGTCAAGGAGTACTTACAGGATAAAAATATAGATAGCTTTCTAAAGTAAGAGTAATTTATTGACACTGAATATTATGACAATACAAATAATGTGACATGATAAATCGACATCTGTATAATTATATTTTAATTTGGACCATTAATTTAATTTACTTTATTTGACATGTATAATTCATCTAACAATTTTTATTTTTATTTTTAAACCGACTTTTGCAGTGTTCTGAATTTATTTTATTATTGTTTTATTTCTTTTATTTGATTTTTTTTTACTATAATAATTTTGTAATGTTACTTTAATAATTATTTAATGAGATAGCCAATAATATAAATATTTGCACACCTGGTTAGGTAATGATACAGTGTACTTTATATTTATTTGTAACATCTGTTTATGCATGCACCTGTATAAGCAAATAAATAATTTGATTTGATTTGATTTGAAAAGCTTTAGACATTTCGGTCATGATTTTTTGTTCTACTGTACCAAACCCAGTGATTAAAATATCATCCACAAAAATTAAAACGTAAACCGTGTTATTATCATTTTTAAAATAATACAATTGGTCACAACAAGTTTTCTGAAAATTCTGACCGATAATAAAATTATGAAATTTATCATACCAACAACGTGGCGCTTGTCTTAAACCGTATAATGACTTTTTTAACTTACAGGTTTTGCAAACTGGAATGTCAAAATTTTCAGGGAACTTTAAGTATATATCCTTTTTTATTTCTCCGTGAAGGAAAGCTGCACAAAAATCCATTTGATGAACGGGCCAATCGTTGTTACACGAAATTGACAGCAAGGTCCGCACGCTCACCAATCTAACTACCGGGGAATACACTTCATTAAAATCAACATCAGTTTGCATAAATCCCTTCGGTACCAATCTTGCTTTATATTGAGTAATTTCATTATTTTCGTTGCGTTTTAATCTAAATACCCACTTACTGTCTACAGTCAACACACCGTCTTCAGACTTGTCAATAAATGTCCAAGTCTGATTATCGGAAGCCTTCATTTCCATTTTCATGGCCTCCTCCCATTTTGAGGCACTTGGGGAAGACTTAGCCTCTTCTAAGGACGTAGGTTCCTCAGAATCTAAAACAATAAAATATGAAGTGTCATAGTCCTGTAGAGCAATAGGTGGTTTTAAATTTGCTCTTGATCGCAAAACCATGGTATCAACACTGTTCGCTACACTTGAAGTAGCGCCGCTGTCATCAACCATATTATCACTTTCACGACACTCGGAGTTATCAATATGTACATCCTCAGCATCAGTATAGGAGACTGACGTATCTGAACTTGATAAAACTGCCGATGCAGCAGCACGTAGATCAATGACATCGAAATTCATCGTGGCAATATGTTCCGCTACTTTTCCTGTGAGATTTGTTGGCTCATGGTGAGGCGGTATAATGATTTCTCTTTCAAAGGAAAAAGTTTTAATCTCAGGATAAAATATCTTGTAGCCTTTTGTAGTCTCGCCATAGCCAACGAATAAACCTCTTCTACTCTTACTATTCAGTTTACGCCGCCGTTGTTTTGGAATATAATGAGCCCATACTACAGAGCCGAAAACATATTTTAAACAAGACATATCAAACGGTTTCTGATAAAAGAGCTCATAAGGCGTTTTATTTTCTTGCGAACTTACTCGTAGACATCAGTATTTACAGCCTCTGCCCATAAATTGTTTTGAACTTGACTCGCTTTTATTAGGGTACGAACGGCCTCCATGACTGTACGCATTTCGCGTTCAATTTTTCCGTTTTGAACAGGAGTGTACGGGACGGACGTCTGGTGATTTATACCCTTCGACTCAAATAAACGTTTCAAATCAGAATTAACAAACTCACCACCATTATCCGTGCGCAATACCTTAACAAGGTTTCCTTCATTTTCGCAAAGAGCGAGGTATATTCTAATCAAAAAATATACAGATCGGAAATGCGAATCCTTCAGTAGCAGAAAGTAGCGTGAACCCCCAATGGATAATGTTGCAGAATGTTCGTAATCCATGTCTTTGTATTCTGACATGTCTTCTCGGCATCTGCATATAATAATATCGCACGCTTAATCATATACTGACCGATTAGTGTTTCGGTCAAAGTTTAATTAAGTATACCAAGAAGTTTATTTTAACGCCCTCTTTCGGCCGATCTCGGAATTTTTTTGATATCTTGTTTGTAGAAGGAGTTAAACCTATATCTGTCTCTTTCATACGCAAGCGTTTCGGCAAACGCTTTTACGAGACAGAGACAGATATCAGTATGCGTCAAGGACTAGGATCGTGAACATCTCGTGTTTTTATTTAAAAGTGTCATATTAGTAGTTAAGTCGCTTTAGTGTAAAAATCAAAGGTAAGTTTTATTGAAATTATTTATAAAAATGTGACCAATTGTTAAATATGCCTATTTAGTACAAAATAGGATCGAACTATTCATGAATTATTTAGTGTTAGTTCTGTTTTATACAAAGACATGTTAACAATTCTTTGACTGATTGTGTATTATGCCTATATTTTATAAAACTGTTCCGTTTTGCCGGTAGTGTTTTGGCGGCTTTAGAAGTTAGGTCAGTTTTTTACAAAAGTGTTCTTGAAATCTAAAGTCGTACTTTGTTATGATTCTTTATTTTATAAAACACAATTGTCTGGTATAAAATTGTTGAATGCATATTCGATCTTGTGTCACTTATAGATTAAAATAATTGGTTTAAACGAAATAAGAAAGTAACTTAACTTTTTTCAGAATGTCTTCAAGGTCGAAAAAGATAATGGAATTGATTAATTCTACAAGTGACCCTTCTCGTGATGATAAGGGAGCTCAAATTCAAGATCCCATTCTGAACCCAGACCCTAGTCAATCTCCGATTCAAAATAATACGTCCGATAGCAACAAAGTGGCGTTTGACATAGATGAAGATAGTTCAGTTCAGAATGTTGCAGTTGATGTCGAGGTAAGTACCTACTCGTAATTATTATTTTATTCTTTCGAATTATTTCTTATTTTATCCCTTTTTATTGTGGTATTTTAATTTTAAACTAGATTTGCGCACGCGACCGCGTCGCGTCATTAAGTTTTGCTGTCATCCTCTATTTTAGGTAACCCTTAGGGGGTGCAATTGTCAATACTAGATGAATCATGAGTTTTTAAACCTTGTATTTCGTCATTTATTTTGTCAATGGCCATCGGTTCGAATTGCGTGAATCTTTAAATAACTATTCTTTTTTTACAGATGTTATGTGATATTACTAATAAACCTGAAAACAAGCGTTATTACAATGCTAAAGACTTTTTTGAAAGCGAGCTCAATCATGATCATAAATATTCTAGCCGTAAAAGAGACCAAGTTGACTACAATGTTTCACCCGTACATTCTGGTGAAATCAGTGCAGATATCAGCGACAATGACGATCCAACCTATGATAGTCAAATAAAAAGAAAGAAAATAGAACCAGTTCATCCTTCATCACGTCGATCATCATCTAGCTCCAGTAGCTCCTCATCCTCCAGTTCAAGCAGCTCCAGCAGTTCCAGCAGTTCCTCATCTTCTTCTTCTGATGATGATACAGTGGTAAAACCTTCTACTTCCGATCACGTGGATGATAATACTATCAATAATACAGATACTTCAGCTAATGGACAGTCAACAAACGAACAACAAACAAGTGAAATTGAAAACTCTGAAATGAACGAACTCAACATAGAAGAAGAAATAGAGATTATTAAGAAGAAAGGTAGAAAGCGCACAAGCAATCCTCAAAAATGGAAACAAAACTTAAATAAAATTCTAAGAAATTCTGGACGATCTTATGAGACTTCGAAAAAGAAAACTGTTGCAGCTCGTGAAGTGAAACCACCTTGCACAGACAAGTGTAGGCTTAAATGTTATGAAAAGTTTACATCTCTTCAAAGACAGGCTATTTTTGATGCTTATTGGAATATTGGTGAACTCAATCAGCAGCGATCGTTTATTCAGTCTTGTATGTCCGATGTCACTCCTAGGTATAAATATACCAACGCCATGCGCCCGAGGCAAGCTAATAAAGCTTTTCATTTTATAGTCAATGGTGGACCAATCCGGGTCTGTAAACCATTTTTTGTTGGTACGCTAAATATATCCGATCGGGTTATTCGTACAGTAATCCAAAAGTGTCAAAACCATGGAGTTTTGGAAAATGATCGAAGAGGTAAACACGACAACCACACCACTACTGATGAAACACTGATTTCAGACATTAAAACTTTTATAGACTCAATACCAAGGGTTCCGTCACACTACACAAGGCAAACATCTACTCGCGAATACATAGACGGGGGCAAAACCATTACAGATCTCTTCAATGACTTCAAGGTAGCGCAAGAGAAGAACAGTAAGCCCTATGGTAAGTATTGCATGTTTTACCGTACATTTTCTAAGGAATATAATATTTCATTTTTTTGTCCGCGAAAAGACCAATGCGATCTATGTCTACAGTACACAAATTCAAACGCAGAGCAAAAAAGTATGATTCATGATAAGTATATAGCTCATATAAAAGAAAAAAAGCTAAGTCGTAATGAAAAACATGATGACCGTTGCAAAATAGACGACAAAAATAAAGTCTTAGTGTTCGACTTGCAGGCGGTGTTACAATCGCCACGAGGCGATACATCAGCTTTTTACTATAAATCGAAATTAAATAGTTATAACTTTACCATCACACTCTTAAACAAAAAAGTTGAAGCCCAGATGAAAGATTCCTATACTGATGTAGACTGCTATTTTTGGAATGAAACCGATGCCAAACGCGGTGCTAATGAGATAGGCTCCTGTTTATTGGATTGCTTTGAGAGACTATGTTGTGAAGCAGGGGTAACTGCTAGTAATAGTGATGGCCTGAACTTGATTCTGTATTCAGACAACTGCTGCGGTCAAAATAAGAATAAATATATAGTAGCGCTTTATCTCTATGCTGTAACCCACCTGAATATAGAATCAATCACACACAAATTTTTAATTAAAGGTCACACTCACAATGAGGGTGACAATATTCATAGCCTGATCGAAAAAGAAATTAAAAAGAATTTAAAATCAGGACCAATTTATTGCCCCCACCAATATGTAGCCATTATCAAAAATGCCAAAAAGACTGGTCAAATGTTCCGCGTACACGAACTTACATACGACTCATTTTTAGACCTAAAAAAACTGCAGGAAAATTGGGGATACAATTTTAATGAAACTGAAGATAAAAATGTTTTATCATGGAATGATATCAAAGTTATAAAAGTGATAAAAAGGGAACCTTTTTCATTCTATGTGAAAACATCATACAACAAAGATGCAGAATTTGCAAAGATAAACGTAAGAAACAAGAGAAAAAAATTGAATCCCCTATCAGAGCTGACAACAGTAAAAGCATACACGGGCAAGCAAAAGCTCGGTGAAAATAAAAAGAAGGATTTAAAAGAGTTACTTGATAAAAATTTGATACCCAATTTTTATAAAGATTTTTATGATACGATTCTGTAATCAGGGTGAATACTTGCAAGGTGCAAACAAATTGTATGTTAAGTTTAGTATTGTAATGAATGACTGATTAAGTGCCTAATATTGAGAAAATTGATCTCTTAATTAATAATAAATAAGTACAATTAGGTATTATCATGTTGTTAAAGAGATGATAAGTGTGACTGTTGCTATTTCCTTGAGAATTTTTATTCAGATTTACGGTTTTTATTAGATTATAAATAAAAAGTGCCTCCTAATATTGTAAATTTAATATTGATCTCTTCGTTAAGTTTAATTCGTTAATATTATAATCTAGGATAAGTTTTTACTGCTTTATTTTTATAAAGTTTATAAATTACATTATTAGGAGTCAAAGTTTATTTCAGAGTTGATTTTAAAGTACCTATATACAAATTGTGTACTGTGATTAGGTATCACAGTACACAATTTGTTTTTCACAGTACACAATTTGAATATTGTAAGAGTATTAAGTTCAATTCAAATAATACATCTTAAGTATTAAGATTCATTCGTGTATAAGTCAAATACTACATAAAAGTAGACATACAGTTAATTATTACTTGACTGTTGTTGTATACAAGATTTATTGTTAATTAAAGTTTGCATTGCAATAAGGTACAATACAATTCACAATTGTTTGTACAAAACAATTGTGAATTGTATTGTACCTAAAGTTCAAATAAAATGCTGACCTGTGTCAGTCCCTACCACCAATGAGGCGTTAGCCGCAAATCAAAAGTTCTCGAAAGTTCAAAGAAAATGCTGAAAAGGCTACTGTTAAGTAGCTTTTTCAGTATTTTCTTTGAACTTTACTATGTTTTTGATTCTTTTATTAATGAAAATAATAAATAAAACGAAATATTTTTATACTTATCTTTTATTTTATATACCTTAACGACTCATTATAATAACAATAAGAACTTACATTGAATAAAATACGGACTCATTTCAAAATATGTCACCAATATTAAAATTTTACTTCATAGTAAAAGGACCCATACCTTAATAATGAGTATTCTTTAGTTATATATTAAATAAAACACGGACTCATTTCAAAATGTGTCACCAGTATTAAATCAATGTAACTTTATCTTTTATATTACACTGACGCATCTTGAGGAATATTTTTTTTTACCGATTAATTTATAGTAAAAAATCTAAATTTCTTAAAAATTATATTCAAATACAATACTCACTTTATCAACTATCCCTACAATACATTATTTCATTATATAAAGCTATTTTCTTCGAGTAATAAGCCATTTTGTAAGGTAAGTCAGGTTTGCTAAATCGTTTTTTGCGATTTCTCGAAAAACGTCTTTTTTCAGTTGTGTCAGTATATGATTAAGCGTGCGATATGTTGAGTGCAACCACTGTCTATATACCATAACATGTCGTGCGGACTGTTGGAACCAGAAGCTATTAGAGCTAGCTCGACATCATTGTTCTTCTTCTTCGATTTATTATTTTTGGAAAAGCAATTTTTAGTCAAATGACCCATCTTTTTGCAATAACTGCACTGCTTAGTTTTATAGCAGTCCTTTTTAGAATGGCCAGATTTTCCGCACACGGCGCATTTAGACAGCTCTCTACTCCCGTTGCCTCGGCGCTGTGCCACAAGTGCAACTGCCACATCATCTTC
Organism: Tiliacea citrago; assembly: GCA_963921375.1. Taxonomy (NCBI): domain Eukaryota; kingdom Metazoa; phylum Arthropoda; class Insecta; order Lepidoptera; family Noctuidae; genus Tiliacea; species Tiliacea citrago. Next base: position 727,571 of record OY992784.1, read on the forward strand.
AGCGTTAGCTCGTTCTTCTTCCAGCAGCAAACGTGGCACTAGCTCAATAAGTGTCTGTTTTTCAACCGGGGCAGACTCCCATGCTGAACGAAAATGCTTAAACCTGTCTGTTATAGACATTAATATTTTGGTGATGACTAACTTATCATCAATAGGGTTACCAGATTGTTTAAGCCTGGCACGAATGTCTTCAATTTTTGAGACGAATGTGGAGACTGAATTCGTACCAAACTGAATGGTAAATAATTTCTGTTGGAGGAGATGGACGCTTACCACAGACTCCTTCTCATACACTGCCTTCAACTTTGTCCACATCTCCGCTGTATGCAACTACACAATACAAACTACACCAGGCCTTTTGCCAGTTTCTTGACGTATTTAGTATTGTTTTACAAAATGTGGAAAGCAAAAGAATATTGGATGAGACGGGTTCCGTATGCAATATTTATAATGACGAACGTACTCTTACAGATTGTCCCAACGACTCAGACAGTTCAGACACGACTGACTGTTATATAATTTACCTACCTACATGATAAAAGGAATTTCGCTCAAAAATAAAAAAAGGGCAATTGAAAAAAAATCAATTATAATAATAATTTCAAGGGCTATTTATTTTTATCTTTCGGTGGTCACCATAAACGTCCTTTAGTTTCCCACAGTGCAGGAACGACTGACAGATTGGCGACACATATAGTTTGAAAAAATTTCTAAGGCACGTACTGAAAAAAAAACACACACACTTATAGGTTGGTATTATTGAAAAAACTAAAGTTATGAGTAGCAGTAAGATAGTAACAGTTTGCCACACGAAGATAAGACAAGACAATAAGAAAGATAGATAAGATTTGACATTAACATTTATACATTGCACAATTTAACTTATAATGATAATCTTTTCCATTTAATTGATACTAACAAATGTTAGTAATAATTTGTATTTGACAAAAGATAGATATAATATTGTTATGTACTATCTTTCTAACTACCACAAAAGACAGCTATCTAGCTGTGTCGCTATCATATTTTTTTACTATTTCAGCCAAAGATTTGGCTAAACCAATTGCTTCTTTTGAGCAATGCAGCAACATGCTTGCGATTTAAAAAACCGAGCAACCACAAAACAGGTGATCAAGAATGCCCTGCAAAGAAAATAGCTGAGACAAGATACATAAATTCTATAGATTATACTGAAGTCGCGTAATAGCGACACAGTTTATCTTTAAGTCTTTACCTACATATACAAATAGTTTTAGTTTTTACAATTCACATCAATAAACATGCAATCTTTACTTTTTGTTGACACGGCAAAATTTTCTGTGTGATAAAGTACAGGCGACCTAGTTAAAAATGTTACATTGCTAAAATCATAATAAGTCATGGTTGTAAAAGATGTCTTACGATGATGCAAAAAAGTAGCATACAATTTTTCTAAATTTAAATAAAACCATAATTTATAGTAAATAATATTAAATCAGTTACTTACAATTTTTTGGAATCTTAGATAACACTTATGTATAAGCACTTGAGTGAGATAACTGAGATACAGATTTATTCCTAGTTCAGGTAGAATCCAATTCATTATTTACCTTAACCTCTAGTCTAAGGCCCTATTTTGTAAATATTTATGTAAATCAATTATTTCAATACACAATTTGAATTTCATTTTTTAATGCAGTGTAATTTTAAACTATTCTGCCAAAAATTTGGTAACAATTGATGACATTGATTATCATTTAAATTAGAAACTAGGACAATGGAGGCAAACTCTTGCAAAAATGTTAAGAAAGCAAATAATAAATCAAATGAAAGTGTAAAAAGTTTAAATAGTATCAACTTGGTGCATCAAAACATTCTAGGGTTATTGAACAAAGATTTAGAAGTAGAATTACTCCTGAATTGTAACAATATAGATATTCTTTGTATGACAGAACATTGGCTTAAAAGCCACCAATTCATGTTCTATTTTAGTAATCACTAGGTTGGTAGTTCGATCAGCAGAGTAAATGCTGATAACATGGTGGCTCATTAATTTTAGTGAATAACCTTAGATTTAAAGACCGCAAGGACATTGTGAGCCTCTCTGTTAAGCGGACATTTGAAATAGCCTAAAGAATTGGAGCAGTTCATTATATTAAGTGTGTACAGACCTCCTTCAGGATTGTATGATTGTTTTGAAAAGGTTATGGACGATGTATTGCGCAAAATCTGTAATTCAAATAAGTCTATCATCACTTTTGGTGATTTTAATGTTACTTTATTAGAAAATTCCGGGTTAAGTACTAAAATTATAAGTTTGTTTCAGTCAGACAATCTAACTGACCAATTTTTGGAGCCCACTAGAATAACTCCCTCTAGTGCCTAGATAACATTTATACAGACGTTATACCAACCCACAAATAAATTATTAATCTAATAGACTCAGATCTTTGCGGACAATTAATCACTATTCCAAATCCGAACAAAAAAGTTATTAAAAAAGATATCACTGTTAACCCAAAAACTACTAAACGCTTGGAAGGAAACATTTAAAACTAAACTTTTGAGTAAATTACCAGTTTTATCAACTAAAGTCGCCCATAATCAACAATATAATGATTTCTTTTGTATGTATTGCACACAATTTGCTAACACTTTCATTCCAAAGACATTCTCGGTTAATAGTAATGCTTCTTTCAGTGACTGGGGCACCGTTGGTATACATAAAAGTAGAAAACGACTATATGAGTTGTATGATGAACGGACTATTATAAACACTGCTGAATTTAATTTATATGTTAAGAATTATTAAAAATTATTTAAAAATGTTTGTTGTATGGCCAAGTCACGTTATTTGAGTTAAAAAATCTAAAATAGTACCTAGTAGTGTAATTAAAATGACATGGAATATCATTAATAGTGAAACGGGAAGGTCATGCAACCGAAGTAGTGACTACAGCCTTGCTATTGATGACAGTATAATTAAATTAGATTCTCAAGTCGCCGCGGCCTTTGAAAATTTCTTTGCAGAGATTCCTGTATTGACTACTAAATCTCTAAAGTCATCAAGTACTGCTGCAGAATTTTTACTTAAGGAAAACTTTCCAGTTTGTGATTCTGAATTTCATTTCCAATATTTCACCTGTAAAGATGTAATTAAAACCTTTCACACATTAAATGTTAAAAAGACCGCAGATCTATGGGGTAATTCTGTGGACGTGAGTGAGTTTCCTGATCTTATGAAAAACATTAAAATAATACCGTTGTTTAAATCGGGTAGTACTACCCGATTTAAACAACAAACAAAGTACATTAGACCCTACTAATAGGGAATATGCATGTATTTTTTTTTTTTCACTAAATCAATAATAGACAGTAATATAAACCTAAGAAAAGTATTGAAAGTTAAATTGAACTACAGCTTGATGCTCAAAAAACTCCAACAAACTACTACAGTTCAAACGTCCGTTTCTGTCGCGGTCATGATGTGACGTCATTGTTCACGAAACTGCTTTGTTTACATCTGTTGTTTAGCCCCAAATCTTATATATTAAATTATTGTTTATGCTTTATTCGAGTCTTCGGTCAGCTGGACCCGCTCGCTACTGGACCCGCGGGGCCACTTAATCACATAATTTATTTTGTATATTTTTATTGGTTAACTGGACCCACATAAAAATATCTATTGTTTAAAGCTACTAGTGGATACAGTCGAGCGCAAAATATATAAAACACAATTCAATTAGGTTTAAATGTTTATTCTCAATCAAAATCTAATATTTTTAATTAGTACATGTACGTAAAATCAAAACAAACCTTTTTATAACGAGAATATTAACTAAATGCAATACTCAAATATAACGCAGAAAAAAAAATAGTATATTTAAAAATCACAGACAGATATAAGAACATTCATGAAAAAAATTATACAAATCAACGTAGTAGTTGCATAAATCAACTGTAACAATCAACAATAACTATACTGCTTTATTTACAAACATGTACATAAATCACATTGAAAAAGTTAAAAACAGTCAGATACTCATCACCTCCGTACGTCTTTTTGGTCACCTTTACATCTTATTTAGTACTATTTAAAAATAATCCTTAGTTACTATCTATTTAAAAATCACAGACATCAAAGTTACAATAAAAAATAACTATATACAAATCAATATGCTAAATATTTCAACAAATCAACAATGAGTAATTTTTTTTTCCACGTTTATGTGTCCATAAAATAGTATTTAAAAATAGTAAGTCAGTTGAAAATCAGTCTCACTTGAATAAAATTAAAAAAATTCTAAACAATGGCCTGAACTAATCTGGCCGCTGAGTAGTTCACCTACAGCGTAGTCGATCTTATTCTTTCTTTCCTTGCTTTCAGGCAGCCGGTTTGAAATTTTGATACCGGATCCTTACTCAATCCTTCTAGAAGTTGAGCAATATTTGGCTTAATTTAAACGTATTTTTTAATGTGATTGTTCCATACTTCCACGGTGTCATGTTATTGGTTTTGAAAAAGTGAATGCAAATGTTCCAAGTATTTGATAGTGTTGAGTTTTCCAACCAGGTCTTGACAAAGTAGTTGTTAAATTTTATAATATTGTTGGTGACAAGCTAACCTTCATCAATAATTGATTCTGGTGGAAGATGAGACAATGCTGCACAAAGTTTTACATGCATCTTACCCGTTTGTATTTTGGCCACACCCAGCTCTTTTGCTTTACGCCAAAAAATTCTACAAAAGTAAAAGAAACAGCCGGTTATTTTTACATCTGGGAAAGTATTTTTCAGCGCTTGAATAGCTGGAACTTCAAAATCCATTGCCACGTTACTTGGCTCCCATTTAGGTAGTTGACATCTTATAAGATCAAATATGAGTTCGTAAGTGGACATCTTCTTGTCAGGTAACAAGGCATATAGTACCGGAACGACATTGACATAGTCATTATTACTATTTATATCTGCATGCAATGTGATAAGCTGGTAGAATATTCTTGGGCAAATTTTGAATATGCCATCAATAAAGAATGGCTTACCAAAACTTATGTAATTTTTCCTTTTTTAGGATACGATTTTTACCATCGTTGTAGTCGGCGATTAGTAGAAACATAATTCAGGTATTTCAACATCAGTTGCTTTGCCAAATCTAACTTTTTTTGCACCAATAGATTGATTCCTTTTTTTTATACAGCCTTTTCTGTACGTTTCTAAAGACAAGTAGATTTTTTTTTTTTTTTTTTTTTTATAAATTTATTGCTCAACACAGTACATAATAATAAAATTTCCAGATGTCAAGTGAATGCGCAGTCCACTGTGTTGTACCAATTCAGGCATGCAAAATTCATCATTAAAATTATACAATATCAATTCCATAAATTACAAAAGAATGTCAACACATAATTAAGAATAAACAAATTAAAAATAAATTCAATAAAATATTTTCAATAATAATAAAATAAATCTGACTCAAATATTCACCGTACTTATATTTATATTATACACACAAATCTCCATCTGACAGGTATTCATTTAAAGTGTAGTATGTCTTACTTATTAGTCGATTATTTAGTTGCTTCTTAAATACATTGACATCTTTAATACATAACAAAGCATTAGGTAATTTATTATAAATACGAGGTGCCATTCCTAGGAATTTTTTATGGAATACCGCTTTTTTGTGTTGCCTACTGCTTATTTTATTTCTATGTCGCGAGCTTGTAATTTTTCATATAAATGCAAGTTCGTCTTAACAAATAAAGCCACCTCATATATGTATAGGCAGGATACTGTTAGTATGCGGAATTTCGCAAAGACCGGTTTGCAGCTTTCCGTGCTTTTTATACCGCATAACGCCCTAACACACCTTTTTTGCGCTCTAAATACTGTCTCCATGTTCGTGGAGTTTCCCCAATATATTATCCCGTATCGTAATGTAGGTAGATGTACGATTCGTTACCAGATTCGTGCCCTTGTCTTTGAGAGTATCTGTGCTTTCTTCAAATATCTTAGAAATTGGAACAGCCAAATATTTTTGAACGGATTGAGAGCACCCATCCATTATATCCATTTGGATTTTTATTTATCTTTCTTGTACTCATGTTTTCATGGAAATGTTCAGTTTCTTTTAACATTCACATTTCAGGATCGGTCTTTAGAGTTGCAGAGCAAATATTATTTTGTAATTTGTATACACCGCCACAAGGAGGTTCCATCTATATTTTTTCTTTTTATATTGTATGCATGACCAGCTCTAAATAGTTTTTTGCCACCCCGTTGCGTTGAACCAATAAACATTGCTGGGAATCCTTGTGAAGTTGAAGGAACACTTTCAAGCATTATTTCTGCTGAAAGCAACTTAATTTTAATTTAATTTAATTAAATTAAACATGTATACTGATTCTGAGATTGATGATTTTGTTCCGAACCTACTCAAATATAATAGCAAAATAAGTCTACTCACCAATAATTCACATAAAATGTCACTAGTTTTTAAATACTGTCTGCACTCTAAGTACACACGTAATGAAGTATTCATTTGAGTAAATTATGCAGTCATGTCTGCATTTTAACATTAACAGGAACAATAGGAAGATGAAGCATAAAAGCGCTTCGCTAGAGTCGAAGGCTGATTGGCTGACTCGAGCAGGTAATCCGTAAAAAGGCTCATTTGCTTGACCTTGAAACCTGCGCTGCTCGTGCACTTAATTTAGGTAGTATTACAGTAAAAAAATATTTAGTGTTAGTGAATAAGTTTGGTGTCTAAGTATAAATACCTAATTGAGTAATATTAGTATTATTTGAAGTCATCAAAATATAACTAAAAGATTCGGCTTTACTCCGTGACTGTACTTATAATAAAATTGGGCAGTGGGTCCAGTCGACCTATTCAATTTGATTGGGTTGACTGATCCCGCGGGACCAGTTTGAATGGGTCCAGTTGACCAAAGACTCTTTATTCAAGTAAAAATCGCACTTACATATTTACCTTAGTGAGATTTCAAGCATTTAGCAAAGAATAGATTTTATTCACATGTTTTGTTTCGTCACTTCCAGCATTTTCGAAGATTTTATGGCTATATCCAATCATTCATTCCATCTAAATGTTGGTTCAGCAAACTAAAATTTTCTTGTAAAATAGCCACCTCTGTTATAATTAGACTCCAACTTAGGTTTGTTTGCACACCAGTTTTTTTGGCCAAAATACCCGCTCTTCTTTGTGTGAATGCGGTCTGGACGAGGGCACTCTCGAGCACTGTTTTTTTCCTGTCCTCGTTTAACCACTCCACTTTACGACATACGCCCTTCTGATGTTCCCCGCCCAATTAATATTCCTTTCCTATTATCTTTAGTCCATACCCTGCAGTTAAAATCCTTTATAAATTCATTAGCATTAATAAAATCCAGTTACAGTTGATATTTTGTATGTATTTATTATTACCTACTGAATGTTCTATAACATTTATTTTGTGACGTTTTACATGTACTAACCAAAAATGTTTTGTCCTTTTTTAGCATCCATATCCATATCCATGGATGTCACCTCTACAAACACTGATCATTAGTTGTATAACAGTTTACGATCATTCATTACTCTCTCATACCTTGACATTGGCAAAATCATCGAACGTTATCGATGGAGCCAGAACCTTTAAAAAATTGAATTGAATAGTTAGCTGTCTTTTTTTCTTTTTTTTGGGTGGGAAATTATGAAATAGCTTCACCCGCTCTGGGCGGAGCGGGAGGGCGTGTCAGACTTTACTGACTAAAACCCACCCGTGTTCCTTCATTTGCCTGTGTGCCAGGGCCACGATATCCCTTTCGGACAAACTCGCAACCCTGGCAGGCTTGGGCCCTAATAGACCCCGTCAATTCGTGCTGACATCTCTTTGAGGCGCGCGTGGAACACAACGCGCCATCGACCCGGGCCTGGTCCTTATCGGACGGCGAGCTACCCATCGCCCACCGTCCGCAGGCCCGCGCCTACGGTGGCCGGAAACCGACTTGCGGCTCCCGACGCCATACTTAGCTGCCTGACATTTGGCATTGAATTTTTTTTGAGTTTAAGTCTTTTTTCGTTCAGGAAGATTATTTACATTAAACCAAGAGAGAGATCGTTCGATGAGAGAGTGCATCGTTAACATGTTCAAAGTTGACTAGCTGACGTTTTCAAGGCCTGGTAGGAATCACAGCATGCTCTTGGTATTTTCTGCGACTTGTCGAAGGCCTTCGATTGCGTTCATCATGATACACTCATCAGAAAACTGCACCACTATGGTATGAGGGACAGTGCCCTCGACCTTCTGTCTTTTTATCTGAACAACAGAATCAGCGGGTTAATTTTAATGGCAAGCGATCTGCAGAATCTGCGGTCACTATAGGCGTTCCGCAGGGTTCAATTCTAGGACCATTTTTTTTCGAAATTATATAATGATATATATAGGTACTCGTATATTATAAATATATAATTATATATATCTTATCACATAGGTAATGGATAATCACAAGATTGTATTATTCGCAGATGACATTTCTCTCATTTTTAAAATCAAACGTCAGATAGTTAATTTTGATAATGTTAACGATGCACTCTCTAAAGTTGTCCATTGGTTTAATGTGAATAATCTTCTCCTGAACAAAAAAAAGACTAAACTCATTAAATTCTCAATGCCAAATGTCAGGCAGCTAACTACCAATGTTCAACTTAATGGAATACAGTTGAACCCTGTTGAGTCGACAGTTTTTCTTGGAAAAACTATTGACGGTAAATTACTATGGGAACGTAACGTGGACGTGGGACGTAGAAAAATTGTCTGAAAGGGTTAGTTCGGCCGCCTAAGCTGTTAAATAAAATCGACAGTTATCTGATGTAGATACAGAATTGTTTATTTTAGTTATTTTTATAGTCTTATGTCAATGGGATTCTTCTCTGGGGACCTGTGCGGACATTGATACTATATTTGTTTTACAGAAAAAGGCTGTTCGAGCAATTTACAATCTAGGTCCAAGAGATTCACTACGTGAAAAATTTTAAAAAAATGATATTCTGACTGAAGCCTCTCAATATATATTTGAAAATCTATTGTATCCATTGTATCACAAAAAAACATACACAAAAATATATCAAATTTAAAGAAAATGTCCGATATTCATAGTTTAAATACCAGGAATGTTTACTGTGGAGCGAGAATAACCAGCAAATCCATGTCTTCTCCAATGATGACAGGAGTCCCCTCATGTTTGAATTGTTCGATAGCTGTTTCTCGATAAGTACATCAGCATCATCTCTTGCTTGTTTTGTTGTAATATTTACACTCTCTAACTTTTGAATGAGCGTATCAATAAGTTTTTTTTTTGTTTTAAGAATACAAATTATTTATTTTTAATGTTTTAATGAATAAAAATTTTAATTTCAATGATTTAATAACTTTATACAAGGTATTATATTCACTGAGATTTACGATTGACCTTGCATTATAGTGAGTATGGCTGAGCGCTGCGGGCTCTCTGCCATCTATCTCAAAATCGGTTGGGCCTATGAAATTTTTTGAGAACAACAACTGACGCAAATTTTATTTTCTACAATTTTTATTATAAATGTTAATATCATTGGAGCAATAGAACCAGAGATAATCCCGAAAAACTGTTTTTTTACCTTTGACCTTGAATAACTTACGACGCAGATATACGAGATTATATGAGACTTTTGAGACTACTTTTAGAACGCCAAAATGAAGGTATAGGTATATTATTAGAAAGGAGTGTGCAATAGTGTCAAACCAACAAGATGCATCTAAATTCAAGCAAAAGTAACCATGTTAAATAAACGCGAAAGCATTGTCTAATAGACCAAGATTAATAAATCAATGGAGTAAAAATTGCGGAACTGAACACAATGAGAGATCTTGGTGTTACATTTGATCGAAAGCTAACTATTATTCCACACATAGACAATATAATAAAAAAGTCCTCTAAAATGCTGGGATTTGTTATATGGAATTCCAAAAAGTTTAGGTGTTGTAAAACTAAAATTATACTTTATAATTGCTTAATTCGAAGCATATTGGAATATTGTAGCGTTATTTGGCATCCACATTATGCCACACACTCGTTGCGTCTAGAACGCGTTCAAAAGCGTTTTCTATGGCACTTGGCGTTTTCTAGCGGAATAACTAAAAAAGTACGTTCGTACTGTAACAGACTGAAACCTTTTAAAATGAGAACACTAGACAATCGCCGACGCACTAATGAGTAATGACGCAATGTTTGTGTGCAAAGTTATGAACCATGAACCATAAAATTGACTGCCCACAAATACCACCCACACACCCACCTTTAATTTCCGTGCTCCCTCAAGAATTTTTCGCAGTCCCATAATAACACCACTCTGCCCACCGCAGAGAAGAACGGTTCTAGGCGCCAATTCCCCCTATGCTAGATCGTAAATAGCTGCAGCGATCAAATCGAAGTGCACTTTGAAAATTTGGGCAAATTGAAATCCAATTTTCTTAAATACCTTCCTAAATAGATATGTTTTTACATATTACGAGTATAATACTATTATTTTACACTAGCTGCGCCCCGCGGTTGCACCCGCGTAAGTCTCGATCCCGTGGGAATATCGGGATAAAAAGTAGCCTATGTCTTATTCCAGGGTGTCAGCTACCTCCATACAAAATTTTATCAAAATGGTCAAGCCGTTTGAGCGTGAAGAAGTAACAAACATACACACACACACACTCACAAACTTTCGCCTTTATAATATTAGTGTGATGATAATTGCATGTCATATTGTTATATTCTTTATCTACACTTTTAGATATGTAATTTAAAACTAGTCTCTAATATTTTTTTGTACGTCTTCTTTAATAATTATGCATGCGGAGTTTGCCTGTAAGTGATTTTTGCACTGTAGCATACACACTTTTGCATGTTACCTTTAGCACATAACCTGTGTAAACAATTGCTGGTGAACCAATAAAAAAACATACGAAAATTCAGCTAATTATCTCTCATTCCGAGGTTGATCGCTAATTTGACTGTACTAAACCTATTCCGTCTTATTACAAAACAAGGTTTATCTTCAGACCCAGGTTTTACCCATGGAGCCATTATTGAATTTCGAACTTTATTCCGTCTTTGGTGAAGTTCTTAATACAAAACTGACAACTTAGTACCGAACTATTTTTTCAGTTTTGTATAAAGAACGGTATTTCAATCACTGTTACGTTCTTATAACAAACACTGGCTCCATGGTTTAAGCCATGTCAAAATATAAATCTTGTTTTGTAATAAGGGGGCCTGTGAATAACAATGTAAGCAATTTTATCCTTAGTCACCAGATTTTAAAATAGGTGGCGCGCCAGTCGTTTAAAAAAAGAGTGAAAATGTGAACGAAGTCACACCTGGTTTAACACATAGGGTACTTTTAATCCCGGTGGTAAGTTCCCGTGAGATGTTTTCCGACATCCATGCGGGCGAAGCCGCGGGTAAAAGCTAATCATTCATAAAAATAAAATCCTGGCCCCCAAACTCAGGATAAGACATCACACATGATCCTCTAGGCATTGACGGACCATTGGCTGGCTTATGAGGTTTAAGGCCACGTTCTTCGAGTCTCCTAACAGTTCGAGCGCAAACAGTCAGTCCATGAAAGTCTGGAAGCTGTTCTTGGACCTGTAATGAGGATTACGCAGGCTGATGGTAATGATAAACCGATCTAGTCGTGCTGTAGTGACCCGATTTCGTGGTACTCCTGGACGGCGCACGAAGCACGTCCCCAGGTATCGATTGTAAATTCTTTGAACGTCAGAACTGCTTACATGAAGTTGTGCACTTACGTTTCGCTGACTAAGCCCAGACTGAAAAAGTGCCACAGCCTGCGTGGCTACTTCAGGTGCAGTATCCATACTTTGAACGTCAGAATGGATAAAAATAAGGAAAAACAATTCTGATACTCTTTTTATGCAAAAAAAACAAATAACTAATTGACTTATACTTAGATCACTCTAAGCAAAGCTTGTTGCTTTAAGAACGACCAAACTCTCATTTTCTTCTCTTCTCAAATTCGTGAATTAAAATTTGGAACAATGGTGATAGGTACCGAAATGATGGCCAGTGTGTCAGCTTCAAAACTGCATAAAACATTTTCTCTGACATAACATTATTTTGATGTTTTAGGCATTTAAACATAAAATGCATGATGCTCGATTTAGATAAGGCACAGACACAGCAACTCCGCGAGGGCATCGGGCCGTGGCGGGTCCCCACCCCCACGTCGTCCGCCCTCGCTGGCCGCCGGCGTGCGGCGGGCTGCAGCGTGTGCCCAGTCCACCAGTCTACCTACCGACAGGCTCACCGGTGTTACCCGCGCAGACACGCCAACGACCTGAGAACTCACGCGTAACGCAACCTCTTGCGTCTCGATGTGTACAATCTATTTTGAAAAAGGAACTCTGTGATAGTGTATTAATGATTTATAAATGAGCTGTGAATCGATCCCTTTTTAAGTGAAATTAAAAAAGTGACTCATCGAATTTTGCATAATTTCCGCAATTGGAATTCGGAAAAAAAAACCAGGTTTTAAGGAACGGGTAGGTGAATACAATTTATTAACATTGTATTGTTAGATATATATTACCCTTGCTTGGTACTGCCAAAAAACATTTTTGAAGAGTCGGTTTAATTTTACCAATGTGATATGCTGAGGCTCAATTAAATCATATGCCTGTAAGTATATTTACGACGTGACAGCAGAATGGGTGTATTACAAACAAGAGCTATTGTGTGAAGACGCAACACTGCGGGCCGTAGCGGAACTAGCTAAATGTGTCTGCAAGTGGAAGTGGATTAGATTTAATAATGAGATAAAAGCTACAGAGGTAATGTGTTCCAACTTGCAAGGGTTCGTCCGTTACGGCGTCCACAGGAGAGACACGGTCGAGTGGCAACAGAGGGAGCGCGGGCGCAGCGCATCCATGTTTCCCCAATATATCGCTATGCAGTATGCTCGCACCTTGCAACCGTTGATAGGTCTGTACTTATAATATTTCTGGGCTGCCTGCCGATTAACTTCATCATAACACCACATAGGTATTCCAAGTCTACAATACTCAATCATTTATTGAATTTTTTAAGGTTCCGCGTACTTCAAAAGGAAAAAACGGGACCCTTATAGGATCACTCGTGTGTCTGTCTGTCTGGCTTGTCTGCCAGTCTGTCCGTCTGTCACAGCCGATTTGCTCCAAAACTACTGGACCGATTAAGTTAAAATTTGGTACACACATGAACTTCTGTGACCAAAACACGGAGGTGTAACGTAAATAAATTAATTTTGAATTTGAGGGTCACTTTTGGGGGCGAATTAGAAAAAACCGGCCAAGTGCGAGTCGGACTCGCGCACGAAGGGTTCCGTACCATTATCTATAAAAACTGCAAAAAATCACGTTTGTTGTATGGGAGCCCCCCTTAAATATTTGTTTTATTTTAATTTAATTATTTATTCTTAAAGTGAATATATAACTAAATATTCTGTGAATATTTCAAGCGTCTACCTGTTGCCGCTATCAATATCGAGCAAAAAAAATCACGTTTGTTGTATGGGAGCCCCCTTAAATATTTATTTTATTGTGTTTTTTTTGTATTTGTTGTTATAGCGGCAACAGAAATACATCATCTGTGAAAATTTCAACTGTCTAACTATCACGGTTCATGAGATACAGCCTGGTGACAGACGGACAGACAGATAGACAGACGGCGGAGCCTTAGTGATAGGGTTCCCGTTTTACCCTTTGGGTACGGAACCCTAAAAACAAAATAAAAGGTTTAGCAAACTGTACCATGTGACATCAAATGAAAGGGCTTGTTGTAAGGATTTCAGATATATATTTTTTTTAATAATTTTAAAATACTTTTAAAATGATTTAAGAAAATATGCGAAAATGGTATGGCAATAGTTAGCCTCTGGCCAAGGTAAAAGCCACCCCTTGAGTCACGGGAAGTGTCAACCAGCCGTTTGGAGATTTCTTTGAATAAAACTAAATAAACTAATAAAAATAAATTTGTTTGTTCTTGGATAAGTTAATCTCCACTACGGAACCCTTCATTGTGCGAGGTCCGACGCACTTGACCGGATTTTTTAATTCTTTCTTGACTTCATACAAGCTGTGTCGATAGAGTGTACAGATAGATAAGTATAGTTCCGAAGAACTGTAGATAAATTACCTTAGTTAGCATACAATCGGTACTGTTAGGTATACAGCGCCTGAAGCTCGTATCGCGTATGAAACACAGCATTTTCGCTGTCTGGTTGTAGTGGGTAGTGTAGTAGTAAAAACCTGCGGCACCGTGTCGCTGCGCCGGCGCCGAGCAACGGGCAGGCCCAGTTCCAGCACGCGCCATACATGCGCATCTCTAAGCACGTCATGATCAGTTACACTGAATTTTATTATTTATCACGGGGAACAGTCATTTACATCAGACTCGACGGTGTGCATTTGAATGTCTCATTACCGCTATTTAGGATAATTTTAGAAATGAAATAAACTAACGAACTATAGCTGTAATATCCTCACGAGAACAAACAACTTGGGCTTGTATGAAATACGACACTGAATGTCGGATTACATACCAGCCCAAGTTGTTGCACAGGTGCACTACACTTGCCCGTCCGACCACACCGTCATGATGGCTAATGCGCATTGTATGCAACACTTCATCCAAAAATATCGTTTTTCGTCAGGGACGCTATTGTTTACAATCACTCTTACGTGTCCAATAAAAACAGAATGGGAGTGAGAGGGACCTATACGTATTTGCGGCCAAAGCTCCAGATTCGCCTCTGGATAAAGACTGAAAACATAGCCTGACTATAGAAGAGTGCCGTCACAGAATAGATGATAGTAGTACTGTGCAGCTGTCTTTCCCGTAGGTTTTTAGGTTAGTAACTAGAATCATCCGTAAGCTGTGGCGACCGCGTTGCGCATCGATGCCGCGTGCCGCAGTCTGGCAGCTCGCGCGGAAACACTGTTACGTTAACTGACATGCCCATGTTAATGTCAAACACCACGTCGTAAATTGAAATTATTTTTTTCTAAAACTACCTACAGTGGGAAAGACTGGGCCATATTTAACAAGTATTTCGTTCGTTTCGGAATTTTTCAGGATTTTGAGTCTGTCTGTGATGAAATCCTCCTTCCTTAGGAAGAAAGAAGGATTTCATCACATTAGTTTAGTCTCAAACCTGAAAGTGTTGGCCAGCTTTTAAGTTTATGTTAATCGTTTTGCCTTTTTACCCGACTGCGGCGAAGCCAAAAAAAAGGAGGGTTATGTGTTTGAACTGTATGTATTATGTCCGTCCCTATGTTCCCTTGCAACTACTAAACACCTGAACCGATTTTGAGGAATGATATATTGTTAGATTTGCCTTTATTGTGCGAGTGTGTATTCAAATAATTAAAAATCTAAATGGCGGACTTTTGGCGCCAAAAAGTGTGTTTTCGAAAAAAAAAATCTTCTTATCCTATCGAGTGGGGTATCAAAATGAAAGGTTTTAATAGGTGATTACAAAAATATACACGACTTACATATTTAAATGCAATTTAAATTATTAAAAACAACATAACTGGCGAGACGTGGGTGTACCTACTATAGGTACACCTCTGCCTAATCCTTCGGGATTACAGGCGTGTTGTTATGTTATGTATGTTAAATGATTAAAAAACTATCCCGAACTTTTGGAGTGAGTGAGTAAGAGTAAAATAAGTAATTTATCACCTGATTAAATACCCTAATTTACCGTCTTATACTCGTAATCCTAACTAAAAAGTGTAAAATAAAAATAGTTAATTAAAAAATCAAAAATCCGACTGCGTATAATAAATAAAATAATAATATAACGTTAGTCGGAGGCAATAGGTCGTTATTGTTAAGAAGATGCCTGAGATTGTTTATAGTTTATAAAAATCTTGTTTCTATCTTTTTTTAAGTTCACTTTTTACGCAGTCGGGTTTTCGATATATTACTTAATTGACAATCGTGTCTATCTCTCCACTCAGAACTATCTACTTACTAATCTGAAAATTGTAGGTTAGGTACTTAGTTCATATTGTGTAGATCCTTAGGTAGTTCAAATATATCTAGTCATCAAGTATATCTATACTAATGTTATAAAGAGAAACGATTTGTTTTTTGTTTGTTTGTAATGGATATACTAAAAAACTACTTAACGGATTTATCATAATCAAGGTTGATTATATCTCTACTTAAAAATTCCTCTTAAATTATTCGAATCGGACCTTTCGTTTAGAAGTTACGACGCGACGGGTATAAAAATGCTAAAAGCACAGACTGTAGTACTAAACTAAGGCTAACTGTGAGAAAAATGCCGCGGTTTGAGCGAATGGCCTTACGCTTAGTCTATTCGTTACCTACAATTACTTTTAGGAAACTATCTTTTAAACGGGAGAGTGTTAAACTTCGTAGGCGAAGATATGAAGTACTCGCGGATGAGGTCGCCGGCGCAGGGCTAGTTGTCAGATAATTTTGCTCTGCTATTTTGTCAAAATATGAAATGATTATGGACAGTAAAAAACTTGTGTTCAATGTGCCTCTGCTGCTTAAGGTATTCGCTTGATGAAGTTGTAAGTCCGTGACGCCCCTCGGCAACCGATCGCCGAACGGCTGCGCATGCGCACTCATGTGTGCCAACAGGTTTTATTATCCTTCGTTTGTGCTCGACTTTAAGCGTAATTGATCCCGGAACCCTTGACATACATCACTTGGTAATCATAAAAGTCCCACACAAAGATCGGTGGTTAGAGGACGTCCTAAATCCTGATTGTGATTCCACCTGGCGTTCATAGAAATATAGAATAGAGGTTTTGTAGTACTTATCCATAATTATTGAGTGCATAGACTTTGGGCTGCGATGGATAACCGCTTTGAACATGGAGGCTAGGAGCACTGTAATCAGTAACTAGCTTATCAAGAAGTCTTAATTTAAGTTTCATAGGGGCCTAGAAATAGAACTAGGGATAGAGCTACGTATGAGACAAAATACGAAGTAGCAGCAGTCAATACTGCTGACTGCTACACTTACTTATCATGTGGCCCAGTGACACAGCTCGAGCAGATCCCGTAACGAAAGCATAACAGACAATGACCCCGTGCTCCCAGTTCCCATGGCTGCGCATGCGCCGGCGACAGATTGAATAATGTCATAATATGCCACTCCGATAATACGTCGCTATCGTGTCTCTGCAGCTCTCCAACATTACTCTGGAGATAATCCGATATTACATCGCTGTTTTGATGTTAACGAGCATCACGAATTGACAGTTAACATTGATGAACCAATAACTTTTTCTTTTGATCTAAGTTCTTTCTACGGATGTATCTAATCTAAATTAGTTCTACTTGATGCACTGTCTATAAGATGATTACCAAATCATACCAATATTTTATGGTCCAGACCAAGTCCTAATCAATCATAAAAATCTAAGTTTTGTTCCACTGGCTTTCACCTAGGTAATTCATCGGAATTACAGTTAAAAGATCGGTCGTAATCAAAGCGAGTTAGTTTTGTTAAGTCTATTGTTTCTACATTAAGATATTCATTATTTGTTCAGATGTGCTCGAAAGGAATGCTACACTTGATTTTAGTAATACGTAACCGTATATAAGAGCGGTCCAAAACAATGCGCACATGTAAATGTGGCAACGGTTGAAGAAAGCGAAATGAGCCCGCGATGGCTGCGCTGATGCTGATGTTTTTTCCGCTTTCTAAATTCAGCCCCGAGAGGTTCGGCTTGCGAACTGTATACATAAATATTTTATTATAAGTAGGTACGTGCCAGATGTTGTAAGGGCTTCAGTGTAGGCAAAAACAGTAACGAAATAGGATGAACACTGTCAGAGGAAGTTTGGAAGAGCCGCCAGTGACAGTCTTTTTCTAAAGAAGGATAAAATGCTTAATGATAAAAAAAACTGAAATTGTTACTGAACTGAAAAATGTTGATAGAAGGAGAGGGAGACCAACGAAAATATGGAATCTATGTTTTCTTTGCATATAGGTAAATTAATAGGCAGTGATTGACCACGTGACGGCTGGTAGGGGAGGAACATCGGACGTGGGCAGAAAGGCTTTATTTGAAAACTTGAAGTACCTATAAAATATAGTACTTAGTTCCATAGCAAAATAAAGTTGTTCGATTCGTTTGTTGGTAGCCATTGTAAATTTGTATAGAAAGCCTGCGTATTGTCACGCGTAAGCTCGGACATTAACGCGAAAGTCGCCACAAATTACCTATTTGATCTTGTCACTTGTCAGTAATAATTGAGCATTGTCTCAATCGTCGCCAGGTAGATTTATATCAAAATTACTTTGTTAATTGCAGATTACTTATCTGCAATTAACAAAGTACTTGTTATGTTGCTTCTTTCATTTTATTAGCATCGTGAATTAAAATTCTGGACTTCCTTTGTCCGCTATATCCCTACTTATCTTCATATTATTATCCATTATCTGTCCAGTTTTACCCCAAAAACGTTTTCAGCAGTCAATTTAATACAATTCACTAATATTTAATACAATTCTTTGTAAGTTGTAGTGGCTGGCAAGGCATGGTGGTGATTATAGGTGGAGTAGGTAAGGCTTTAAACGGATGACGTTCAAGGACTGGAAGTAGAAGTGTAGGTCTCCCTTGTCTGGTGGCGAGATGGGTGGACAACATTGTTGCCAATAGGCACAACACACCCAAACATTACATTAGAAAATTTATTTATTAGGCATCATGAAAGCAAATATATTTTATATAGGGTCAAATTAAATTAGCTAGTGAAACTCTGCAAACGTGATGGGTCTCGATATCATAACATGATAAAACAAAAAATAAATTAATTTGATAAGTTTTTTTTGGGTCATCAACCATAGGTAGTGTCTAGTAGACACTTGAAATATCAGTTTTTGTTTTGTAAACTACACAGACGTGATGGGCCACGTTATCTAAACACGATAAAACAAAAAATTATAGATTTTCTCAACTCATACCTACTTCAAGTAACAACACCATCCGCGGTCGTTTACCCAAAAAAAATCATTAAATTATTATTATTTTGTCAATCAGTTTCTAGAATTATGTCAGAAAGTATTCGAAGTTATTCAAAAGAGTCTGCGCTCAAGCTAAATCTAAATTAATTAGTAACAAAATTTGTATCTAATAATAAAATAAAAGCTGTCGCAGATAATTAACAAATAAACTATAAACACAAAACAGCGAGATCAGAATTAATTGTCTTTAAAAATTCGCAATGAAACCATTTCTGATAAGTTAATAATTTCTGAGACACTAGAAAATTTATTTACCAACATTCCAATAGAGGTTACTAAATCTCTCTCCTCATCATCTTTATTAGCTGAATCTCTTCTCAAAGAAAACTTCTCTAAGGACATTCCAAGTTGTTCCAAGCTGATCTTGTTCTTTCCTATCTATCAAACAGGCAGCAAAAAGTAAACGTTAACGGGGCGACCTCCTCGGGGCCTCAAGTAAAGATGAGCGTGCCTCAAGGTTCAATTCTTGGCTCTTTCCTATTTCTAGTTTATAATTAATAATCTGCCTTACAACATCATGTCATCATCAGCGATTTGTTTGCGAAGTGAATCTCTTATTTTTAAAGTAGATAGAAAAGATACGGAAGTCTTACATGTCAATGTCTGGCTGTTCTTTCGAAATGGTTCGCAGCTAATAATCTCTTACTTAATGCGAACAAAACATAATGTCTTAAGTTCTCAATCTCATTCTTCCCCCCCTCCCCCCTTCCCCAATTGGGTCTAAAGAACAGCCAGCTACAGTAAAGAGAAGTATCTCAAAAAAATGATAAAAATAAATATTTAAGATGGTTTACTTCCGATCGCCATCCTTACAGTCTAACATTTAAAAAGTTTGCTATGAAAATTCGTTCGGGGGCAGTAATATGTACAAGAATATAGCTAAAATATTGAGAAATACTTGGCTATTTTGACATGTCTGCAATTATAAAGTTTCATCATCGAACAACTGAGGTTTTTTATCTCACTTCTTCAACGGCCGAACATTGAACTATTAATATTGTTAAATAGAACAGAGTAGGGTAGACTATGTTGAACATTCTGTTGATGATTAACATTGACGTAGTTATCTTATTTTTATTTTATTATTTTTTTCTCTTTTGACATATGTATATTTTTTCTTATTTTTTATTATTTTTGTGAAAATCAATTACTATTGTTTGATTAATGTAATTATGTTATCAATTTTAGTATCAATGAATTCCATGAATATTTGTACGCCTTCTGGTATAACATAGCGCGCTTGTATTTTTTTTTATAACAACTATTATAGTGTAGTGTAGTGTACAATTCAAGACAGCCAAGTATTTCTCAATATTGTACCTATTCTTGTACATATTACTGCACTTGAACAAACTTACATTGCATTTTTTTTTAATGTTGGACTATAAGGATGACGATCGGAAGTATGTTATCTTTTTATACAAATTTTTATCTCTTTGCTGTAGCACGTAGGTTCATTTTGTATGGGGCGTGTGCCTTGTTCTTTAAAACTTGATAGCAAGAAACTAGATGCAATTACGGAAACTGTATTTCGAGGAATTACTCTAGATTCGAAATTGCAATGGGGTGCTCACAGTAAAGCTCTTTCAGGTAGATTAAGTTCAGCTGCATAATTATGCAGTAAGAAAAATAAGGCAGATATAGCGGAAATAAGCAAAGTATACTAACAGCTAGGTTAGTATACTTTGCTTATTTCCGCAGTATAGTCTTATGGCGTTCTGCTGTGGGGATCGGCAGCTGTCGTAGATAAAATTTACATTTTACAAAAGAGGGCAATCCGCACGTTCTATAGAATGGGTCATCTTGAGTCCCTTAGAAACAAATTCAAAGAAATTGATGAGCTAACTCTGCCTTCTCTCTTTATATCTTAGAAAGTATTTTGTATGTTCGCAAAAACTTACGACTCGCTGTGAGGGCTCGTGGCTACATGATGACAGCCGCACGGGTCGATTGAAGGTTAAGCTACGCTGGCCGCGGTCGGTTCGTGAATGGGTGACCATCCATTACATATCGAGACCCCTCCGTGCCTCGGAAGCCATGTTAAGCCGTTAGTCCCGGCTGTCATTCGTAGATCTTTGATGATTTGTCGTTACGGGACGTCAGAAGCCCGAAAATCTGACAACTAGTCTTACCAAGAAGTATCGTGTTTCCTAGTAACTGGGTTATGGAGGTCAAAGAGGCAGTCGCTCCATGTGAAATACTGGTATTCAGCTGCATCCGTGAGACTGGAAGCCGACCCTAACGTAGTTGGGTAAAGGCGAGCGATCCGCTTTTATAACAAGTTGCCAACGTCGGTTACAGAACTTAGCGATGGAAAGTTCAAAACCCACATCAAAAGTGTCCTAATCCATGTCCATGCCAAAGAAGCATATTATAAGATTAAAGACTACGTTGAAGACAAGTTTGGTATAATTCCTTCTGCACATGTGGCTTCCCTGGTACTGCATTAACGGCATAACGATGTTAATGCTGCTGCCAAATTATGAAGTTTTTTTTTATACACACTTCCTTGACATTAAACCATCATCATCATCGCATCATCATCCATCATCATTCATCATCTTCATTCCTTCATCTTTTAATTATTTGACATTATATACCTATAATTTTAATTTCAACTTTTTAATAATGGCTTTTGTGGACAGGATATTAATTCAGATGTGTTACAGTTGTAATGGCAATCATGTTATTTGGTTTAAATAGGTTTTTATTTTTATTATTTTAATAATATAGTATATAGGTTCTTTTATATTTTGTGAATGTGCGAACGTTGTAGGCTTAATAGACTGTGGATTTGTAGAACATATTCTATTTGTTAAGTACCTGATATCTGTTGACAGGTCTACACTGTCCTCCCATACCTAGCTGTTAACACTATTATTTGAAAACATTGTAAAAGCCAATTATTTTTAAAAGAGTAGGTAACCTTATTGTTTCTCGCCGGCTCTTCCCGAATCGACCAATTAGAACCGTGTACCTAGCTTTTGATGTTTCATAAGTGCCCTTGTAGGTTAATGTGAAATAAAATATTTTAAAGTAATTTGGTTTGATTCAAAGGGAGCAGCAGTAGCTGAATTAAGGCTGTGGATTATGATGATGAAAGTCTCCTCGCAGCTCCGCAGACAGTAACGTGTACCTGTTGTTGCAGTAACCGTGGTGCGAGGGTAAGGCGCGCGCGCCGCGGGCATGATTCCGAAGCGATAGCGGCAGTATGAGCGCGCTCACGCTGTGTCTCGCGCTGCTCGTGCTGGCACCAGACATCGATGCACAAGGTTTGTGCATCACTTTACGCCGTATACTTACTTTACTTTACTTGGGGAATTCATACGTCTCGAGATACGTGTCTTGGTGTCTCCTTTAAACCAGATATACCGCACCGCGAGACTTTGTGGGACATCTTGGCTTGCCTCAAGACCTTTTTTGTCGTTTTAGATGTCTGTATTGCGAAGTATTTTAACACAAACTGGGATACTTGATAACATTTCTATGTCTAATTGGTTACTTCATATTCAACAATCATAACCATACTCACCGGTAAATTTTGAATTGAAAAACAAAATGAAATTGTAGTTCGCAGCTGCGTGAAAATATTTTCTCTGATTTCCTGCAGCTCTAAGTTTCCTATTGGCAAGAGATTGATGGTTAACTGTTAAAGACGACTAGCGGTAGGTATGCACCTGACTCTAGACTACCGTCCATAAACACTAGAGCGATAAATACCACGCACAATAAGACTCATTCCACAGTTGCGCTATTGTTTTTCACAATTTTCACATTTGCACCAATGAATGTTGAAATAATTGACATTATTATTCTCTAAATGTCGAACAGCAATTCAGTTATTGAAATGATCGTACAATTGGCACGTTGATAGCCATAACAACGTATCGGCGCGTGCGACTAATACGGGCCGTCCGCGTCGTTTCGCAAGCACAGCACAACATTGATGAATGGACAGGAGAGCGTGTAGCACGTGGCGGCGAAGTGGCTATAGCGTGTCAGCGGCGTGTGGCGGCGGGCGGCGTGGCTGTCGCATATTTTGGATAACTCCAATCATCGGTAAAACGATGGAGCCATTAATATAAAATTGGAATTGGAAGTTAACTCGGACCGTTTGCGTGCTGTTTGCATGTGTGTGTGCATTAGCCGTTACTATTGGCGCCGATTTCATTTCAATGCTTTTGTAATTGTGCGGCAAGTCGGAAAATTACCCTTAGTGCCTGCCAAATACATCTTCTACAGGATAACTCAAAGCTCATGTATCGAACTGGATGAGTATAATGGTATGATAGGTCAGGGAATGTGATCCTTCTCAAATCGTTAACTCTATATCGGTCCTTTCGGCGCGGTTAATATTTACTTTCTAGGTTCTCCAAAATTATATTGCCATTGCCAACCCAAACCTAAGATTTTAAGGCCAGTGTTATTCTCGTTGTTATTTCACAACATCCCACAGTACGTTCGTACTGCATCCATTCTTTACCGGACACTCGCCGCCGCGCGCCGTTACATTATCCTGCCTTAGGAAACTCTAGCCGTTTGAAACCTCGCTGAATACTTTCGCAATCACATTCTAGTTTAACTCGTGGATTAAGTGTCTAAGTGCAATGCAAGTCTCTTCTTTATGAAAGCGAAGTTCTTAGATTACAGTAAAAAAATATTGTAGTTGTAGGGCGGGCCGTCATAGAGGCAATTAGCCCTAGCCCAAATGCATTTGTTTAACTATGTTATAAAATTGACGGCACGGTTGGCGCAGTGGTTAAGTGATTGACTGCTGCGCTGCGTGTCGCGGGTTCGATTCCCGCACGGAACAAATATTTGTATGACCTATAAGTAGTTGTTCCGGGTCTGGGTGTTTGAGTATGTGAGTTTAAATGTTTGTAAACGCACCCACGATACAGGAGAACTTCCTAGTGTGGGGCAACGTTTTTATAAAAAAAAAAAAAAAAAAAAAAAAAAAAAATATATAAAAAAAGTTAAAACTTTTGTTAGAAAACTTATAGTAACTTCTCGCGCCCGTGTGACGTAATTCCGCGCGTAAGTCAGTACGTAGTAGACTGTATAGGCTCCAAGACGAATTGCATCATTTTGCAACTTTTTCATTCATAAATTTAAGCATACTGATGCATATTTTGTGTGTATGAACGGCACACATGTCTAGTTTATGGGCGTAACTCCTTTAAATGGAGCTCGGCTGTGATTGGCTCATGGCTGCGGACGGATAACCCGGCAAAGTTTGATGTGTGTGTGTACTCGTCATATTTTCAATACTCAAAATTATGCAACATTTATTTGGTTTTGCATATTAGAAAATCTAAACTTTCTCGAGCAAATTTCAAAAGAACAATAAACGAAATAACAAAATTTAAATGACCAAATGTTTTATTTAGAAATTTTTTAAAATCCCAATGTATGTGACATCAAATGAACGACTGATCAAAAGTTGTTAGATGTAATTTTAAAATATCAAATCATTACTAATCAAATTACATAATCACAAATGACGACTGAAAAAATTTGCAAGATGTAAATATAAGTAAAGTCATTAAGTTGTGCTACAACACTTAGTGACAGAAAAGAATCGCTGCAAAACCGACTCCACATAGTCTTGTCTGCCCTACCCCTAGAGTGTAATTTAAGCCCCCGTAGGCGCGGAGTGGCGAAGCGGCCCGCGAGCTGAGGAGCAGGTGGTGAGCCGCGGCTACGGCCGGCGAGTCAGAAACGACTAGATTATATAGAAAAAAATACGGAAAAAAACAAATAATTTATAGCAGGCTATTAAGAACCGAACTAGTTAGACGAGGTTAATTATAAAAAAATAAATGGTTTGGTTAGGTTAAAACTGTGACCTCCTACGCCAGAAACGACTAGATAATATAGAAAAAAGTCGGTTGTCTACAACGCCAATAATCCATTTTATCCAGTAATCCATTCAATCATCAATTTATCCAGTAATCCATTTTGGCCTTTAAACGATTTGGTCAATAGTGTAATAAATAATTTAAACATTGATATTCCAGACTTTGGTCAGCTGAACTTTTGATCAAATGTTAATATCGTATCATAATGTAATCGTTATTTTAAACTTTGTTGATTTGTACGTTGTTCTTTTGAAATTTGCTCAGGAAAGTTTTGATTTTCTAATATGCAACCAAATAAATTATTTTGTTTTCCGTGCATTTTGTTTAATACTTCCAGTACCCACACACACACCACCACAGTGAGGGTGAGTTCTTGTATTTATAACTTACTCACACAGGCTTATTTTCAAATATTATCAATCAATAAATGTGACTACTTTGAGGGTCATCATAATTTTGTAGAGCGACGTTGTGAAGTTGCGTTTTTTTATTTTTCGCTATCTGTATTTCGTGGCCTCCGTGGAGAACCACTGTGTATTCGGTATAAAGTTTTTAATTTTTAGGAGGTCGCCGGTATTTACAGGGTGCAAGTCTTGTATAAGGAATGAAGAGTTCTTCGATTAGTTGAGGTCAAGAAATTCTCGTTGATAGCGGCACTTACAACTTTTGTTCCAATCATTACGCATTTCACCATCCGAACCTCGAAAAAGCTTTTCAGGAAAATATATTGAATAAATGAATCGTAACTGACATTTCCCCAGTTTATATACCTGCTAACAGTCTAAGAAATGCTGCCTTATATTAAATTCTGGAACAATTGTAACAAAATATGTAAATTTTAGTTTAAACTAGTATACATTAGTTAAGTGTGTCAAACAAAGGAAATCGCAGTACAAACGAGGCCCGATCAAACAAGTGAAGGGTAAATGGCTGTTTCAGTCGGCGAGGGTGGTTCGCTGACCGACCCCTCCGGCCTGCACCCCCGGCCCGGCCACTACGGCTATGGGGCCATTCTTGACACATTTCCAAGTAGTAACTTTCGTAGCAGTGATTTTCTTGTCAGATGTTTTGTTTACCATTTAAGACTTCATTTTAGTTTGCTACCAACATCCATGCTTCTAGGTGATTCCCTGACAAAGAAATATCCCGAAATGAACAGTTACCATACTTGTACTTATAGTAAAAGAAAACCTGGCATAGATTAAGACCCTCTAGTTCTCGACCCTCCTCATTTCGTATTCTGCTTACATCAATCTGTTCAACTATTAGCTAGCACTGTCTTCATGTATTAGTACTGATTGTATTATCAGTGTGCAAGTGAATGGTTTCCTCGATAGCGCGGTGTAATGTCGCGTGCCGCCAGTGGCTTTGGCGCGCACTGGCGAAGTGGCGACGATGACAGGTCGCTGACCGCTGGCGAAGTGCGCACGGTGCACTACCTTGTTAATTAATATGTGCTGCTCTGCACTGACTTGCACTAAATTAAATAGTTTTATTTAAGGAAATAGGTATTGAATCTATATTCTTTGAATATTATGTTAAAATTACAAAAACCATCATTATCTTCAGCCGTCAAATATATACCTGAGGAGTCAAATATATAAATACTGAGGAGTATTTACGAGCGAAGTTTTTATTTCTCGAGCCATCATCGCACACGCAATCTATCCATCGTTTCCTTGGCCTTTCCTTATTTACTTCTTCCACATTCATACTAGGGTACAAACGTTCCTCACAACATGCACACATGTCCTCTGCATCACATCACATGCCCATACTATGTCATGACAACAGATCTCCGCTCACCTTCTCGGTCAACGCGCTACTTTGAGCTTTTCAGGTTTTACCTTATCCTTCTTCATCTTTATTATATATGAGGTTAGTTTTTACTAGTTAAGTTCTATCTAACTGCCCACTAGTAACGCCAAGTGTATAATTGAGCTTGTCGAGGAGAAAAGCGTGAACCTTGACCACGACACACGCGACACGAAGCTGATCCAGTTGAGATAGTGTACCGCAATCAACAGCTGTGATTTATCGGCAATTAGCAGCTGTTGTTGCGCCAATCATAAACATGACAGTTACAGAAACTGCTTAATTGTACTGTAACGCCGACAACTGAGTCCCCCTCGCTGTGAGCCAACACCGGATAGCGAACACTTGGTTTCCGTAAATTAAAGGGTTTAACTTAATTGTTCCCTCGGTGAAGTATGCCAACGCCTCCACTCATTATAGGCCATAATAATGTAGCATTTCTAATGATATATCTCATTAAGGCATTCACATGAGCAGTATCTCTTCGGTCCGCTTGCTATTCACATAGGGCTTTATTTGTGAGTCTTCAGGTTTCAGCATTTTCATACATCTTCGTCTGCACAGAGCAAAATATTGTTGAAGGCTAGTCTGTACAGTATTATTGAACACATAGTAAAAGTCTAGCTGTCTCAAGTCACAACATTGCAACAATGCAGCTAGCGGCTACAGGCGATCGTCCGATCAGTCTCGGTGGTCCATTGTTCATAGTGCGGGTCGCAACTTCCTCCTGTTTCATACTCCGAGCCAGTGAGGTAACGGTGACAGACAAGCACCGGCCACGGGAAATATCGCAACTCATTTTATGCTCGGAATTTGGTGAAACATTACAAACGCATAATGAATCGTT
Source organism: Tiliacea citrago (assembly GCA_963921375.1). Taxonomy (NCBI): domain Eukaryota; kingdom Metazoa; phylum Arthropoda; class Insecta; order Lepidoptera; family Noctuidae; genus Tiliacea; species Tiliacea citrago. The sequence goes on from OY992784.1 coordinate 755,184, forward strand.
TGTTCCACGGACATTTAAATTATAGTATCAGCTGTCGAATTTGTAATATTAATTTTGCAAGTCACTACTTTGTATTGTAGACAAAATTGAAACTAGACACGATACTAAGTGTTCTTGCAATCTAATATCGTCGATTAAATTTTGAAATTGTAATTGATCTAAGCCGTGTGCTTGCGTGGTACTCTCTTGAGCATACAGTAAGGGCGTGCAAGGTCTATTCCTAGGGTTCGATTTAAGTTCACGAAAAGTTCGTGCGAACACTTAAAAATTTAATAAAACAGTTAAGATTGAAATCGTGTAATATATTTTCAAGCCGCACGAAAGAAGGTACGAAAGAAAAAAATTGGAACAACGTGTTGTGGTCTACATACTAATGTTTTTGAAACTTACGTTTATTCTTGTGTGGCGTGATGCAGGCACGAGACGTGCAGCTAATTGTAGAATTTATCCACTCGCTCATATTTTACCGTCGGTAAAAAAATAAAAACAACCGACGGAAGTCAGTTGCTTTTTTTGGAAAAAGTTTTTTAATTTTTCCCTTTTTAGTGGTCAGTTTGTAATTTGTCTAACTTACAATAGCCTAATGTCAACTTCATCATCATCTTTTATAAAATATTGCTTTTCCCGATGCAGGGACGTTAATTGTTGAGGAGTTCTCCTGGTAAGAAACATCGGCTCCACACTCCACTTCACCAAGCATTGTGACGAGCATAAATTGCTTAACAACCATATTAAAGTATGTAATCGAATCGCAACCCGTGAAATACTTATATTTAAGTAGTTCCGGTAGCCATCTGTGGTATTCATCAACAGTTCCACTTCACCAAATAGTGCTTTCCGAGAGCAAATTATGCACGAGTTACTATCCAAATCTAATATCTATCTAATATCCAAATCGCTATAGGTGTGCCTATAAAATTTGAGGATTTTCCTCGATTTCCATGGGATATCCTCATGAGATTCTGACTTGATGACAATGGGACAACCTCGTGAGCATATTACCCTTTCAAACAAAAAAACTATTTTCAAAATCGGTCCACATTTGACGGAGAAATCGGAACAATAAATAACCTTTTCCTTTTTGGAAGTCGGTTAAAAAGTAGCAACTTATTTCCCGCGTATTTTTCTTGGCTCAGGGCATATTATAACCATTCCTCATGTCGACAACCGTAGAATAGGGACTCTATTTACATTGTAAAAGGATTGTTGCATAAGGAGTACATAATATTTTCATAAGTTGCCTGCAGCACCTACACATATAAATCAATATGTAGGAGCTGCTGTCAGGTGCTCCAGTTAGTAGACGATGGGATAAACTCGCCAGTTGATAAAGCAAGTAGGCACTTTCAGTAACAGAGTGATTATTTTTTGTTGTTCTTTCAATAACAAATGCATGTAGAATACATACATACCTACCTACATACATACCTAAAAACATGAACTTGAAGTCGAAATAACATATTGGTGAATCAAGATAATAACGCTAAGCTGTCGGAAATTCATTGTTCTCCAAATCGTCGTTAATAATCCGCGGCCAACAAAACGGACTCTTCCTTTTGTTTCTAAAGTCTTTAAATTAATGACCACAACTCATGAAGCTATTCGAGGCTATAGGAATACAGTACTTAACTTATCCACCACTTGGCGGAGGAAATCCTTCAAATTTATGTAAAGTTTTAAAACGTAAGGTTTAAAAAGGGCAAAATGTAAAGTTGTAAAACGTAAGGTATATACAGGGCAAATTAAATTAGCTAGCAAAACTCCGCAGACGTGATGAAGGATATCTAAACATAATCAAACAAAAAATAAATTAAATTGATGTTTTTTTTTTTGGGGGGTCATCAACCGCAGTTTGTGTCATCAGTTGCAAGATCAGTTGTAAACTTACAGAAGTGATGGATATCAATATCTAAACACGATAAAACGAAAAAAATACAGATTTTCTCAACTCATAATTCAAGTAAAACACCAACAGCGATCGATTACCCCAAAAAAAAATCATCAATTCTTTTTTATTTTGTCGTGTTTATTAGATGCCGATACCCATCACATCTGTGGAGTTTCGCTAGCTAATTTACTTTGCCCCTGTATGACCTGCGATGTTTCTGCGAAGTTTCTTATTACATGTACAGTAGGTAGTTAAACAGAGCTTGAAGTATTTACATCTTTCTCTTACCCAACATTGAAAGTTGAAACTTAAATTGATTTTGCTCGACGGCAAAATTAATGTCGAATCAAAATTAATTTGTCAATCTGTTCTGAATTTAATTTGAATTATTATACCGTTACGTAATAATCGCGGTGCACCGCCGCCAGCGCAACTCTGGCTCTTCGCGAAGAAGATCCATTGTCATGGTGTAAATGTGACGGTTATTTGCAGTTCATTGAAATTTCATTATTACTCAAATATAGAGCGGAGAATCTTTTGTAATAGTTAGTTTAGTGTCTGTTGTGGGCAGTTAACTATCGCGGTTATGAGTTCTCACTGATTACAAATAGACAGCGGGGAAAATTTTATTTTATTGTAACATGGTAAATTAAAGTAAATCATGTCACGGAATGCCGTGGCAACGATGCAATTCTGATTTTTTTTACAATTAAATCAGTTGTAAACACGTTTGTGTTTACAACTGATTTAATTGTAAAAAAAGTTGCATCACTGGCTGCGTAAAAATAAGACCGACTAAGTATAGATCCTCAAAAATAAGGTCTTCCTGATTGAAGTCACTTTAAGTAAAGAGAGAACTAAAAACCGGCCAAGTGCGTCTTCATCGTGCGTGTCAGACCACGCACAATGAAGAGTTCCGTAGTTGGGATGAATTTATCCCAAGAACAAATTTAACATTGTAGTTGAAAAGCATAGAATCAAACTGGTTATACGCACAATATTGAGAGATTCACTAAGTTATTTTAACCCCATAGACTTTTTATAGGTTTTCCTGTAGGTAATCTAAAAGTAATGAACTATTTTATTTATTAAAAAAAAAAATAGTATCAGTAATTTCGGAGATAAGGTAAATTTTCATAAGTTTTCTTAAATAACTTTAATTTTTATTAAACTTTTTTAATTCGCCTCCATTCCATGTGCTGCCGGACGTAAAGAATAGCACCATCCCATTTCTTCCCGTGGTTGTCGTAAAAGGTGACAAAGGAACTTAGGTACTAAAGAATGGGCAGCAGCGTTCTCTATGCATTTTAACACCATACTGCGATCGCCAACCCGCCTGCCAAGCGTGGCGATTATGGCAACCCCCCCCCCCCCCCCTTGTGGGGGAGGCCTATGTCTAGCAGTGGACGTCTTTCGGCTGAAATGATGAATGATGAATTCGCCTCCCAAAAGTGACCCTTAAAAAATATTAAAAACCGGCCAAGTGCGAGTCTGACTCGCGCACGTAGGGTTCCGTACCATTATCTATAAAAACGGCAAAAAAATCACGTTTGATGTATGGGAGCCCCCCTTAAATATTTGTTTTATTTTAATTTAATTATTTACTTTTAAAGTTAATATATAACTAAATATTCTGTGAATATTTCAAGCGTCTACCTGGTGCCGTTATCAATATCGATCAAAAATGAGCAAAAAAATCACGTTTGTTGTATGGGAGCCCCCTTAAATATTTATTTTATTCTGTTTTTTAGTATTTATTGTTATAGCGGCAACAGAAATACATCAACTTAATCGGTGCAGCAGGTAGATTCGGAACAAATCGGCTGTGACAGACGGACAGACAGACACACGAGTGATCCTATAAGGGTTCCGTTTTTTCCTTTTGAGACATGGGACCCTAAAAATGATTTTACGTCAAACTTACATACATTTAGAATGAAAGCAAAATTGTTTATTGGAAAATGCTCACATTTGAAACGAACCTTGGAAAACTGTTTTCTTAAAGTAATTTCTGTGAATGGATACTGTAAATATCTGATTTCTGTACTGGTGGTCAGTTCGGTGGCATGTTACAGTTCACTTGTGGACTGTGACCGCGATGTGGCGCCACGGAGGGGTGGCGCGGGCGAGGGCTCGCGCGCTGCCATGCGTGCTTCCGCCGAGCAGCGCCACTTGCCACGCACACAACTACCAAGATGTAACGACATTTTTTCAACACTCTGCAGTCCTTCTGCGTAATAAACTTTGACAAAATTAATTACCGGATGATGAAGACATTCCTAACAGAAACAGTTAATAAAAAGCTTTCTGCTGCGAATCATGGCAGAAGAAAAGATTACAGAAATTATAAAGCCCCTTTTTAACAAACATTTCTTAGTTGCAGATTTCTAAAGCTGATTTTATAAAATAAGAATGTATTGTATACGTACAAGTATCCACTCACGTAAGTCTCTTACGCTTTCCTACAATAACGGATACAACAAGTCAATACATGATTACGAGCTGACAATGAAACCGGCGGCGGCGTATATTTGAGATGAAAGTAAAGATAGATCGTTTAAGTGTCCATTATCTGATAATAAGTCGCGTAATGCAGTCATGACGGGGATGACGAATCAGATCGGAAACTATCATTAGCTCGTAATTCGACAGATAGTGATCTCGATGAGATCGCGTTCGCCTTTCCCCGGCCGCACGTAACCGTCGTTTATTGAATAAATTGTCCTTGAAATTATTGGAAACTAACTGCAAGTAGACTTTCCCGGCTCTGGATCTCGGAGAAACAACTGGTCTTTTTATTTGATGTATATGTGTTTATCTGCTCGAGAAAATCTCAAAATAATTGAGTTGATGCAAATATGTAAACGGTATGAAAACTTCCATGAAGAGATAGTTGTACAAGCCGTGCGCCCGGTGGGAGTTCCCATTGGCACAAATGACGATCTTCCATACAATTCAATTCTCTAATGCATATCACATGTTACACAAAGTTTCATCCCCTATTAAAACCCTTTAGGGGATGAATTTTCCCTTTTTGGTCACTTTCGTTATCATTATCATCATCATCATTTCAGCCGAAAAACGTCCACCGCTAGACATAGGCCTCCTCCAAAAGGAGGTTGCAATAATCGTCACGCTTGGCAGGCGGCTTGGCGATCGCAGTATAGCGTTAAATGCATAGAGAACGCTGCTGCCTATTCTCTAGTAAGTCCCTTAGTCGCGTTTTACGACACCCACGGGAAAAATATGGGTAGACTTTCGTTATAAATTTAACAAACTCCTGTGCAAAATGTCATGCAACTAGAGTCTACTGGCATAGATATGCACATAGATGGCACTTTTGAACGTCAAAATTTAAAAATAAAATAGAATTGATTCTAGTCGCCCCTTCCAAAAGGTAGCTTCGTATGGAGAAGAATGGGCAAGAAACTCCACCGTTACTCTTTTAAAATGTTTTACAATATTTTGTATAGGTACATCAATTATATAATGATATGTGAAGACGATGCACTTAGAATAAAATTACTATACCACAATAGGTAAAAAGAATTAATAATGAAGCAATGACAGATAAATTAATTATGTGATAGATACATGGTGCTCACATATTCACAAACATTGTAAAAAAAAAACGTTTTCCTAAAATAATTAATATCAGTGTGTGAGTTAAGGTAATGACAGAGTGTAAAATAAATGTCATAAAAATAATAAAATATACAATTAAAATAGCAGTCAGTTAGATTTTGTCTAGACTCTAGATTGTCCTATGGAGCTGGACCAGCATGTTTCCAAGCGTTCTTATCTTGGATATAATCCTCTAATTTGTAATAAGCTTGTTTACAAAGTGTACTTTTAATATGAGTTTTAAATTTTCTTTCATTTAATTGCAATATATCACAAGGTATTTTGTTGTAACATTTAACACAGTACCCCATAAAAGATGTATGTACTTTAGATAATCTGAAACATGGCTGATCTATTTTATCTTTATTTCTAGTATTGAAATTATGTCTATCACTTATTTTTTTGAAAAGATGTAGGTTTTTTCTTACTTACATAATATTTTCATAAATGAATTGGCAAGGTACCGTCATAATATTAATCCTTTTAAAGAGTTCCCTAAGAGATTCTCGGCAACGTAGATTATAAATGGCTCTGACAGCTCTCTTTTGCAAAATAAATATGGATTCAAAGTCAGCAGTCCGACCCCACAGTAAAATACCGTACAACATAATGCTGTGGAAGTAGCTAAAATAGACCAAACGCGCGGTTTCTACATCTGTTAACTGTCTTATCTTCCTAACAGCATAAGCGGCCAAGCAAGAGATGTTATATGTGGTCCCCATTGTAGTTCCTCGTCTACAGTGATTCCTAGGAAAACCGTTTGATTAATACATTCCAGTTTTTCTCCATTCAATATGATATCACATTCGCTACTTCTAACATTAGGTAGTTTAAATCTAATGCATTTGGTTTTTTTTTAATTTAGAACCAAATTATTTACCGTAAACCAATCTTGGACCTGAAGAATAGAATTATTCACGTCGCGCGTCGTCAAGGTTTTGTGACCGTCGGTCTATTTTAAAGATCAATGACGTATCATCTGCAAATAAAACCATCTTCGGTTGATTTTGAAGTAATTGGGGTAAATCGTTAATGTAAACTAAAAAGAGGAATGGACCCAATATCGAACCTTGAGGAACGCCCATTGCCATTTCAGACCCCAATGAGTCCAAGCAAGCAAGGGCCACAGGGCTTCAAACAGTTTGTTGGTATATTCAGTAGCCCGCTACAATGAAACCGAAAGTGTCGGTGATGAAGGGAAGTCCGCAGGTCAGTCCCGGGGTTCGACGGGACTCACTACTGTCCGACCCACATTCGCTGATGCACCCGAGCCATGGCCGCCATGTTGCTCGAAGCCACCGGAAGTGGCGAGGGGGATTTATAGCGCGACCGCCTTCCGGTGCCCTACTTGACTCTGCCCCTGCGCACCTGCCATGAAAACGTTTAATTAAGTATACTAACTTTATCACAGATTGTTTTGTTTCGCTATTTAGTTTGGACGGCGGCAGCGTGGGAGTTTACGGTCGCTATTGGCCGCTAGAGAGTATTGATGTTTATAATATTTCGGCACAATTTGTGTACGCTGTTAATGTAAAAGGTCAAATTGTAGAGTCTGGGAAAGGTCAACAGAATTCTTCGAAAGCTTAAATATTGGTTGGTGTGTAGTAAAAAGTAGTGTGGTTAAACAATGAAAGAACTGTCTCCTGCAATAATTTAAGGATCATTTATTATACTGATGTGTGGTGCAGGACGGCTATCGTGGCGCGTGGGCGAGGGCGAGCCTGCGCCTGCGCCGCCCGCAACCGTGGCCGCCATAGCTCTGTCGATCAAGTCCCGCGGTGAGTGAGCACAGACGGACCAACAGTGCGCACTCCACAGTTCCACACATGTAGTTGTTCTGCAGTCACTAGTTTGTGCATGTCTTGTAGATTTGTTGGAGCAAAGTATTTTGAGAGCACTCAAGCTGTTGACGATATTTGCACATCATCATCATCATCATTCAGCCGAAAGACGTGCAATGCTGGACATGTGTCTCCCCCAAGCATCGTGGAATCCCAAAACATGCCACAGAGACATCACACACCAAGTCATCGTTCCACCTTGTGCGGCCTTGCAAAGGTTCAAATAGTAGTCGACAGGAATTGGTGAATTTCACCCGTGTTAAACACTCTACTTTTCATTTCGTATAAAAGGAAAGTAAAAACTTGTAGTTTTTCTAAAATATTTTATTTTCTTGTTTGCTCGCCACTTTATAAAATCATTGTATAATTATGTAATTAAATATATTTCCTTTGAAATTTCTGGCAAAACATTTTCGATTACTGTATTTGCCTCGTCTTTAACCGAATCTGGGGTCAACATTTCAAAATCGCTTGAACTCATTTTTAATCAAATATTATACAGGGTGACTGGAAAATAGTGGCGGAGCCGTTAAGTGGAGGTAGTCTAGGGTTTTTCCGACAGATATCACTATGAGACCTACCGCTTAACTTCTTAGCAGGTATTTCGATAAGCCATCGCCTCAACGTTCAGTGCTGAGCTTACACCGTCATAGATAAGCCAACGCCTCAACGTTCAGTGCTGAGCTTACACCGTCATAGATAAGCCAACGCCTCAACGTTCAGTGCTGAGCTTACACCGTCATAGAACTTGGCGAGCTTTGGCTAAAGGCATTAGCTAGAAGACGTCACTAGTAAAAACGTACCTATTACAATCATATCATACGGGAACAGCCTCACGTGGAGCCTGATGGAGCTGAGGCAGAAAAAGAATGTCACGATAGGAATTTAATTGAATGTGCAACAAGTACAAAACAACCCCTACAGGGCGTCGACCCTTGCGGCTTAGAATTGCGTGACTGTAGACTGTAGTTAGAACTTAGAAGAAAAATATAAAAATAAGTTTCCTTGACCGTGTATGTTACCCATTAAATGTAGCTTTTCTTTCCGCACCATTATTTCGCTGAAACTAATATTGTTTATGGCCAAGATTAAATTTCTGTGTTTGTTGGTCTTAACGTTGACGGACGTAGTTCGAACCAGAACCTGATGTTTGTGCCTCTACGAGACAATCAAGTAGCAGAGTTTTGATTTGCTAACATAATGTAAAATTTAATTAATATTTAAAATCACTTGATAGTCCGCCGGACACTTTCAAGTCACTTTCACTGAGCGTCATTATTTGCGATGAAACTGCGAACACCTCCACTTATAGTATTTTATTGTTACCGAAAATGTAATAGGTTAATGTTACGAGATGAGGTAAGATGTGGTTTATAGTCACTTCGGGTGCGTGCGGTCACAGGTTGCATTCGTGATAGGTCGCGCAGGAAATAGCTGTGATGATGATGATGGCTGGCGAAAGTGGAAAGTAATCGTCATTCCAATGAGATTATATTCTACATTGTTTGTACAACTTTAACTTATAGAAGTCTCAAGACAAACTCTGTAACGCCTGCCAAAAAATCAGCTGCGCTGTCTGATAAATAATTAGACGTGAAACGTTGTAAATAATACAGTGAGTGCAGGCTGTCTACTATATGAATGTATGCTCGTGACCTGCAATGACCAGGGGGTCTACTCCGAAGCGTTAAACCGAAGTATCGGCCGAATGTTCGGCCGTTGCTTGACTTCGGCTAACTATGGCAGACTACAGCGAAAGAAAAAAAAAACGACAGTCAAAGAGATGAGCCAAAGACAAAAATGAGACTTTAAGTCGGGTATGGATTCAAAGCCAAAAAAGGAAACTATGGAAGTTATAAAACGACCGAACATTCATCCCTGTCCCAACTAACTTTCCATCTTTACTAACATATTCTTCCCCAAAGCTCTTTGCAGCTTTGATGTTTTTTATCCGCGTTAATGATATCAAATTATGATTATTTTTGTGTTGTTTGTGATCATTTATGTACATATTTATTAATATAAATAACAATATTCTTTATCTGTTTGTTTCAGTGTACTAATATTTGTCAACAAGTTTCACATTAAATTCAATTATTAAATAAGTAATCAACATATTATTGGAATTAGTTCTTCTTTTTTTTCTTCCTCCGCACTTTTTCTCTCAACACATCTGACATTGGCAGAATTGTCGACAACGGCACCATTACCAGAAAGAAAAATAGAATAGAATATACCGAACATTCGGCCGATACTTCGGTCGCTTCGGAGTAGACCCCCAGCAGTCGGCCGCGCATCGTCTTGCTCTGCACTGAGTCACACCACATCGCATACGCCACAAGTCACGGTCCGCTGCGCGACGCCTCTATAATTCCTACTTTTTGTGCTATCCGCGCTTTTTCCGTCTACACCTGCCTAATGAACATGTTGAATGCTGTAATTACACGACACATATGAAAGGAAGTTACTAAACTATCCTGAAATATCCTTTGCGAGTGTTTGGAAGTGATTATGAACGTAAGTATATCAATCATATGCTTTGCTGCACACTGAGTTCAACAATGTTGACCAATATTTACTGCAGGCTCATGAGGTTCATGCAGTTGATGATTCGTTTTCATTTGTATTCATATTAGGACCTGCTAGGGGTCACATTCAAAAGACAATTGCTAAAAAGAAACAACCACTTCGACGCAAATCTACAACAAGTCCAAACGGAGGCTTCGGAATATTTAATAAGATGATTTCGGAAGTCGGTTTCCAAAGGAAAAAGTCATTTGCATATCCATTTATTCATGTCAGTATTCTATTAAAGTAGGTAAACGTTCCTTTACAAGGAGGAAATGACCTACCCCTCCCCCCCCCAGCCCCGCCTCGTGTCCTGGATAGATAAGTGGACGTGGTAATGCCGCGACCTGAAAAGCCTGAAAACATTACGATATCGATGTATACAGACAATAGTTGATTGACAAAGACCTTACTGTGCTGACCCACATTTGGGCCATTATTAAATAAGAATAAATGGATTTTCCATTGATTGATATGACATTTTCCACTGATTGTTATGATATTTCAGGAAACAAAAGTGCTTAGTTTATTCAGATCTTGTGGTACTTAGTTGGTTTAGCATAGTTTAATGAGTCTCCCGTATCTCGATTTGTCGTTTCGGTATTATCCTGCCGAGTTCCGTTCATTTAGTATCACTAACGAACATGATTTACTTTCTGTTTGTGCAGCGCACTCAGGGATGCTCGGAGGTAAACCAGCACGAACACGAGCGTAAATGACACATCGACCTTTAGAAAGAGACTGTCACACAAGTACAAGTAACAGAGACGACGTTCTACAAATCCGAACTTTCTCTAAAACTCGATGTGCTATATTTACGGCGGGGTACTGTTCAGTTACGTCCACCAGGCGTTATGATGAGGTGTTCTTATGACAGATGATCGCTTGTGTTGCAGCCATCCAGGACAGTCGCTGCTACCTGATGAACGGCGGCGCTGTCGAGAGCTTCTTCATCAGCGAGGATACGCCGATCGGAAGTGTTATTGGTAAGTACTTACATCCAACTGAACACTAAACGCCTAAAGTAACTACGACATCGACATCACACCCAATGTCGATCGCTGCAACTGTGGCTGCCACAGAACACCAAATAATTTGGCCGAATATTAAATTCATATTGTTCCATTTTTTTGTAACGAAATTATTATTTGTGGCTATATAATAGATTGCTATAGAAAGGATGCAATAAAACAAATCTTTTACGTAACTAGGTAATATAATACATTTATAAACAATTTATCAAAGACTATCGCACTGCAGCAAATGCCTCGTTAAGTTGATTCATATTATTACGATTTGATTTATTAGCACCAGAAAGCCCGTGTTATAATTATGCTCTAGAATTTGTTGTAATGTTATAGGTACTTTAAGCGTAAATGGCGACCCTTCAGAGGAACTCGGTGACATCACCTTGCGGCTGCAGGAGAAGGGCGCAGCCGTGGGCATTGCGCCCGGCACTAAGAACTTAACCCTGCTGCGCACGTTGGACCGCGAGGAGAAGCGGGGACCTTCCAACGTGTATGTCAACGTGCGCTGCGATCGGAGACGCACCACTGACCCGGTTAGTAACGTTAAATTGCTGTGTTATAGAAACCTACTTTGTAACTGGGTATGATTTTGCGGACAGCATTGTGAAGGGATTGTGTAATTTATGAGCTGAACTAGTATAAGATGAACTACTTCATAGCACCAAAATAAATGGTGTTTGTGGTTCCTTTCAGATCCTCATTAGCCAAATTTAAATGGTAGTTTTGTCACGTGTCTTTCATTGCAATGCTTCAGAGATTAATTTAATTCTTGCAGAGCTTCATAATCCCGGTCTCGGTGCGCGTGTGGGACGTGAACGACAACGCGCCGACGTGGCTGGGCGCGCCCTACCGCGTGCGCCTGTCGGAGCTCACTGCAGTGGGCACGCGTGTGGCCGTGGGCGCTCGCGCCTCTGACGCCGACCAGCCCGGCCCGCACGCCACCATACACTACTCCGTGCTGCCGGGAACTAACCATGTGAGACCACTGCATCAATCAGCACAGCCTATCGCAGTCCACTACTAGACATAGGCCACCTCCAAGCTGTGCCATCACACCAGCTGCACCACCACCACCTGCTGCATACCAACACTAAACTTGCAAATGTTGCCAGTCACTCCTTGAGTTGACAGTTGAATTTTAATAACCCTTGAGTCTCGCGAAAATATGTAAGTTGTTTAATGTCGACACCGAAAAACATGAATATCAAAATTCTAAGAAGTTTAGACCTCGTATAGAGTCTACACCTTCCATACTAAGCCCACTGTTTTACCCCGCAGGAGTACCTGGGCTTCCCGAACGACTTGGACAGCGTGTTGGTGGTGAAGAAACCTCTGAACTACGAGACGCTGAGCAACTTCACCGTGACCTTGCGAGCGCAAGACGCGGGGACACCTCCTCTGCACAATGATACGGTGCTACAAGTTCAAGTGCTTGACGCTGATGATCAAAACCCCAAGTTCACGCACGAGCATTATACTGCCACGCTGCCTGATGATGCCAAAGAGGTAAGTACCAACGTCATACAAAAATACAACATCATACAAAATTCTATAAAAATAAACTAATGGCTATTAGGGAATAGTTTTTTAAACCACACTACTCTAACCCACAACACATATTGGTACACATAACATCACACCTGCATAGCTATTCACAACTATTCGACAGGCTATCGTGTCGAAAATGACACATTTCGATTACCTGATTTGCCTAGCTCCAGATAGCAAACAGCTGCCGAAAAAATAGCGGTCGTCTATTTGATTTAAAATCACAAAATTTTCTGGTTTTCGATTTGTGAACAACGATCGTTTAGATAACTTTTACGATACCATTGATTGATATCCGATTCGGCCCGGAAGCGTATCGAGTGGTTTTTTTTGGGTGGGAAATTATCAAATAACTTCTCCCGCTCTGATATTTTATTAATACGTACGCACCTGTACACTTGAGGATCTTATGACTGCGTCAGCGAACGGAAGTCTCGTGGCTGAATTATGGGCTAAACATATCATCATATTATCTGAATTTTTACAATTTTTTTATTTGCCATCGATACGGTAAGAATATGAAGAATGAAGCTCATAAAAAATACTTGAAAGGCATATTATGAGTGATTGATATTGATATCCTGAGTGTGATAGCAGACAGGTGTCACTGTCCGTTCTTCAAACATTGTATGCGTTTATGTGTGAACTATCATAGTTATAAGCACTTTTTTCTTTTTGTACTAACGAAATGGATTATGTTGTCTGAAAAATAAATAAATAAATATAATATAGGTATGGTGGACGAGACATTCCAACTCTTTATGGAATTGCATGTGCAAGTAAACATATTCCTTGTATTCCAGGGTGCAATCCTGGCCACGTCGCCGGGTCCGATCTCCGCTGCGGACCAGGACGTGGGCATCAACGCGCCGCTCACGTACTCCACCACCGGAGACAACGGCCGCCTGCTGGCGGTGGACAAGGACACCGGACAGGTTGCTGCTACCAAGCAACTCATTGATGAGCTCAGTCAGCCCGTTACTATCGTTATAAAGGTAAACTACTGGTAATCGATCTACTGCATGTATAGTGTTGATAGATCGTTTGTTACAAATTAATAATGTATTCGTATTTGAATTACATCCAACTGTCATTGGCTAAGATATGAGATGATATTTGTCTAATAATGGAGGGACTTCTGGCTAAGTAATAACAGCAGCACGGATTCGTTCGATCAGGTTAAGCTTCGCTTGCTGCAGTTGGTCGATGGGTGACCATCTTTACATACCAAGACCCCTCCGTGCCTCGGAAAGTACGTTAAACCATTGGTCCCGGCTGTTATTTGTAGATCTTTGAAAGTTTTCCGGGTCGTCAGATGTCCAAAAGTCTGACAAACAGGCGTACCAAGGGGTATCGTGTTACCCAGTAACTGGGTTGTGGAGGTCAGATAGGCAGGCTCCATATGAAATACTGGTATTCAGCTGCATCCGGTTAGACTGGAAGCCGACCCCAACGTAGTTGGGATAAGGCGAGCAGATGATAATTGTGTCTAATAATCCGTTTTAGGTTTCCAAATTTCAATTTGTCCTTGTATTTACCGTATGAGTCCCATTTCTTATCATGATCTTGAACCATCTGTATACACGTGTGTCTTGCTTGACCCGCGTTTGTCCGTTGGTTACAGGCGACTCAGGTGGACAACTCGGACCGGTACGCGCTGGCCACGCTGCGCATCAGCCGCGGCGCCGGGCCGGCGGGCGGCGTGCGCTTCCGGCGCCGGCAGTTCGCCGCCGCCGTCAGCGAGGCCGCCGCGCCCGGCGCCGCCCTGCTCACGCTGCACACCGCGCCGCCGCCCGTGCACATGCAACACGTATGTACCAGCACGTATATGTAACAGTTCGCCGCCGCCGTCAGCGAGGCCGCCGCGCCCGGCGCCGCCCTGCTCACGCTGCACACCGCGCCGCCGCCCGTGCACATGCAACACGTATGTACCAGCACGTATATGTAACAGTTCGCCGCCGCCGTCAGCGAGGCCGCCGCGCCCGGCGCCGCCCTGCTCACGCTGCACACCGCGCCGCCGCCCGTGCACATGCAACACGTATGTACCAGCACGTATATGTAACAGTTCGCCGCCGCCGTCAGCGAGGTCGCCGCGCCCGGCGCCGCCCTGCTCACGCTGCACACCGCGCCGCCGCCCGTGCACATGCAACACGTATGTACCAGCACGTATATGTAACAGTTCGCCGCCGCCGTCAGCGAGGCCGCCGCGCCCGGCGCCGCCCTGCTCACGCTGCACACCGCGCCGCCGCCCGTGCACATGCAACACGTATGTACCAGCACGTATATGTAACAGTTCGCCGCCGCCGTCAGCGAGGCCGCCGCGCCCGGCGCCGCCCTGCTCACGCTGCACACCGCGCCGCCGCCCGTGCACATGCAACACGTATGTACCAGCACGTATATGTAACAGTTCGCCGCCGCCGTCAGCGAGGCCGCCGCGCCCGGCGCCGCCCTGCTCACGCTGCACACCGCGCCGCCGCCCGTGCACATGCAACACGTATGTACCAGCACGTATATGTAACAGTTCGCCGCCGCCGTCAGCGAGGTCGCCGCGCCCGGCGCCGCCCTGCTCACGCTGCACACCGCGCCGCCGCCCGTGCACATGCAACACGTATGTACCAGCACGTATATGTAACAGTTCGCCGCCGCCGTCAGCGAGGCCGCCGCGCCCGGCGCCGCCCTGCTCACGCTGCACACCGCGCCGCCGCCCGTGCACATGCAACACGTATGTACCAGCACGTATATGTAACAGTTCGCCGCCGCCGTCAGCGAGGCCGCCGCGCCCGGCGCCGCCCTGCTCACGCTGCACACCGCGCCGCCGCCCGTGCACATGCAACACGTATGTACCAGCACGTATATGTAACAGTTCGCCGCCGCCGTCAGCGAGGCCGCCGCGCCCGGCGCCGCCCTGCTCACGCTGCACACCGCGCCGCCGCCCGTGCACATGCAACACGTATGTACCAGCACGTATATGTAACAGTTCGCCGCCGCCGTCAGCGAGGCCGCCGCGCCCGGCGCCGCCCTGCTCACGCTGCACACCGCGCCGCCGCCCGTGCACATGCAACACGTATGTACCAGCACGTATATGTAACAGTTCGCCGCCGCCGTCAGCGAGGCCGCCGCGCCCGGCGCCGCCCTGCTCACGCTGCACACCGCGCCGCCGCCCGTGCACATGCAACACGTATGTACCAGCACGTATATGTAACAGTTCGCCGCCGCCGTCAGCGAGGCCGCCGCGCCCGGCGCCGCCCTGCTCACGCTGCACACCGCGCCGCCGCCCGTGCACATGCAACACGTATGTACCAGCACGTATATGTAACAGTTCGCCGCCGCCGTCAGCGAGGCCGCCGCGCCCGGCGCCGCCCTGCTCACGCTGCACACCGCGCCGCCGCCCGTGCACATGCAACACGTATGTACCAGCACGTATATGTAACAGTTCGCCGCCGCCGTCAGCGAGGCCGCCGCGCCCGGCGCCGCCCTGCTCACGCTGCACACCGCGCCGCCGCCCGTGCACATGCAACACGTATGTACCAGCACGTATATGTAACAGTTCGCCGCCGCCGTCAGCGAGGCCGCCGCGCCCGGCGCCGCCCTGCTCACGCTGCACACCGCGCCGCCGCCCGTGCACATGCAACACGTATGTACCAGCACGTATATGTAACAGTTCGCCGCCGCCGTCAGCGAGGCCGCCGCGCCCGGCGCCGCCCTGCTCACGCTGCACACCGCGCCGCCGCCCGTGCACATGCAACACGTATGTAACTAATCACGTGCCATAGTTACACCCGGTTTCTGAATTGAGAATTTGAAGTTGAGAACTTGTCAAACCTATATGTCCTTTGCCAAAATAATGTAATACCTACGTACAAAAAAACCCAAACATGTAAAATACTTTTCTAAACTCCTTCACTGTATGGTTTCCAGAACAACCTTCAGTTCTACGTGTCGGACCGCTCGTTCCTGGACAAGTTCGCCATCAACAGCGCCGGGGAAGTGGTTCTGCGCCGGCCGCTGGACTACGAGACCAGCGACCAGTACCACTACCAGGTTATGGTCACCGACGGCGTCTCGGTAAGATACTCTATTACTAACTGAATAATATTTTTTAATTATCACATCTAATTGTCTTCGTCTATTACTTATGTAGTTTTGTGCAATGTTCTAGCATCATCTTTCTGCTCTTGCCCTTGTCACTTGGTACAACACGGTTTTTTTCCATTCTCTCATAACAAATGTTATAAATCATTCACTGTTTTATTGTATTAATGAGTTTTAGCTTCAGCTGTAATTTTGCATTCCTACTGGTAAAATATGGCTATACTGTTATTGTTTCTTGCTTTATCGTCGTTTTTCTTACCAGGGATATCATGTTACCCAGTAACTAGGTTGTGGAGGTCATATCTATAGGCAGTCGCTCATGTAAAACATCGGTACTCAGCTGCATCCCCTTAGACTGGAAGCCGACCACTCGAAAGCAGGCAGATGATGATGATGATGAATTTGTCAACGTTAATTGTACCCATATTTTCAAAATAAAAAATACCTTATCTTACTAAACTTGGCTAGTCTTGACTCGATGGCTCAGCGCGTCTTGAATTTAATTGAGTGCAGCTTTTGGACGCATGATCACCACACACAGCATGTTCATTATACAGGGTGTCCCGTAAATAATGGATCAAACGTAACGGGTAGGTAGCTTACCTCATTTCCAACAAATGATTTGAACAGTAAAAAAAAAACCGATAAGATAACCAAGATATTTTTTTTTTCGATTTTTACTATTTGCTGTACTGTTTGCTATTCAGTGTTTTTAATGCTGTTGCTGCAAATGGTATCATATTTAGGTGTGATTTTTGTCAAACATTTCTGAATAGTTTACTAATGTTACAAGATACCATTTTTTTAAATAACATTTTATTTGCCTTAGGAAAAAAATCTTGAATTGAAAAGTTTTGTTTTTACGATGAAAAGACGAGAATTGGAAAAATTCTCCTGTAAAAAAAATGTATGACACCAAAGTGTACCATTATTTTAAAAACTTGTAAAATTACTAAGGTTTGCAAATTGGTATAAAACTTACGTCTAGTCCTTGCGGTTACAAAGATATTGCTATGAATGTGATGAAGAAGACAGAACAGAAATTAAAATGGTACAATCTAACTTTTCTTTCTCGTAATGGCTTATGCTTGTAATCTAAGCATGTGGTTAAGCGTGTAGCGTAATTCCGAGCCGATGACGTCATCTGTTCGGAATTTGGGACCGCTACCTGCGGAGTTGCACCTCACTCAGTGTGAAAGGGATAGATAGCGCCGATTTTGTATTTTTGGTAAATCGGTGTCTTTGTGCAGTTATTTTTTTTCCTTCACCCTTCACTCATACAGGGCTTCATTGTTGCATGATTTTATTTGTTTAGTTGACACGAATCTCTCTTTGAGTTGATACGTACGTCAGACTACTTTCGCTCCCGCTGTGCCTAACTGTTGTGTTCCTTAAGATTAAACTTGTGCTGTGTATTTGGACTTTGCTTTGCCTAACGATTTCGAACTGTTTGTGTTTTGGACGAATGACTTGGCAATCCTACGGACTTCGAAAAAAATCATTTGTGTGAGGTTGTACGTGTGTGCAGTAGTACGATGCCTCGTTACGAGTACACGCCACGGGAGTATGCCGAAATGCATTTTATCTACGGAGAAGCCTGGCAATTTAACTCATAAAAAAAAAACAAAGGGAGTGCAACATACTTTAAAATTATTTCATCAAAATATCCAAGGTTGCTCTTTCAAATTACTGGAAATAGAATTGTTTTTAGAAAATACCAAGTTTGATGTCATTTGTTTAACAGAACATTGGTTAAAAGATCATCCAGTGATGTCAATTAATTATGAAAATTATTGTGTAGTTAGCCATTTTAGCCGAAAACGTATGATACATGGCGGATCATTAATATTAATTAAAAATTCTATTAAATCGAAAGAACGGAAAGACATCATCGGACTGTCTGTTGAACACACCATTGAATTGTCCTGTGTTGAGCTTGATAAGCATGTTATAGTATGCGTATACAGACCTCCAAGTTACCAGAATCTATCTTTGTTTGATTCTGTACTGGAAGATGTGTTAAAAAAACTTAGTACTAATAGTAAGTCAATAATCATATGTGGTGATTTTAATATTAACTTATTAGAAAATAACTCGAACACTGTCAGATTATTAAGTCTTTTTAGGTCATTTGATTTGTCAAATGTTTTTATTGAACCAACCCGAGTGACAGCTTCTTCTGCCACTTGTATAGATAATATTTTTTGTAATTGTGATTACTTACACAAACAAATTGTAAATAAGTTGCCATCTGATCACAGTGGACAAACAATAACATTTTGCTCCTATATGCCTGTACAAAAAACTCAAATAAGATTTAGGCTAATTACAAGTAAAAATTTAGAGAAATTAAATAATTCTTTGGCCAGTGCATTATGCGTTCAGAGATTTAATAATATTTGTGACCCAAATGAGTTCTACGCCGAGTTCTTTTCACTATTAAACACACAATTTAATGACACTTTTCCACTAAAGACTAAAAGTATTTACACAAAGTTCGTATTTAGTGATTGGGCGACTCCAGGTATTCGTAAAAGCAGGGAATATCTTTTTGAACTTTATGGCCTAAAGCAACATATGAGTAATAAAAGCTTTCATCAATATGTTGCAAAATATTCTAAAACTTTTAAAAGTGTGTGCAAAATAGCTAAAGCTCTTTATATTAGCAATAAAATAAAATCAGCTGATGATAAAATAAAAATAATGAAACAGGTAGGAAAAAACAGCGTAATACTGAATTAAATTTAGAAACTGCACATGGGCCCATCACTTCAGAGGTAGAAATAGCTCAGGAATTTGAAAAACTTTTTTGCTAATATTTCCCTTAAAACTACTGAAACTTTAAATTCCTCACCCGCGCTCTCTGCTGCCTTACTCAGAAAGAATGTAAAAGTATGCCCTTTGGCATTTAGGTTCCAACATACAAACCCCCAGGCTGTTATAAAAACTTTTAAAGATCTTAAAATTAAATTAACAGAAGATCTCTGGGGCATGTCTGTAAAAGTCTGTAGATCTATAATCGAAACCATTGCGCCCTATTTAGCTTTTATATTTAACACCAGTGTGGATCAAGGAGTCTTTCCGGATCTCATGAAACACAGTAAAGTAGTTCCTTTGTTCAAATCCGGAGATAGTAAAGAACCCAATAATTATAGGCCTGTGTCAATTCTGCCAGTTCTCAGTAAGGTGTTTGAAAAGTTGATGCTCAATCAAATGTTACGTCACTTTAATAAAAATTCCATCTTTCATGAACAGCAGTACGGTTTCACTAAAGGGCGTTGTACCACTGACCCGTGTTACCCTAATAAAGAACATTTTTAACGCCTGGGAGGAAGCACAAGATGCCATTGGAATCTTTTGCGACCTCTCTAAAGCGTTCGATTGCGTGAACCATGAGACACTTTTGCTGAAACTAGAGCACTATGGGATTAGGAATGCAGCTCTTGATTTACTAAGATCGTACCTAAAAGATAGAAAGGTTAAAGTTCAAATAAACGGCGTTAACTCATTAGGGTCTGAAATGGCAATCGGCGTTCCTCAAGGTTCGATATTGGGTCCATTCCTCTTTTTAGTTTACATTAATGATTTACCCCAATTACTTCAAAATCAACCGAAGATGGTGTTATTTGCTGATGACACATCATTGATCTTTAAAATAGATCGACGATCACAAAATCTTGACGAAGTGAATAACTGTATTCTTCAGGTCCAAGAATGGTTTACGGTAAATAATTTGGTACTAAATGAAAAAAAAACCAAATGTATTAGATTTAAATTACCTAATGTTAGAAGTAGCGAATGTGATATCATATTGAACGGAGAAAAACTGGAATTTATTAATCAAACGGTTTTCCTAGGAATCACTATAGACGAGAAACTGCAATGGGGACCACATATAACCTCTCTGGCGGGGCGGCTAAGCTCGGCCGCTTATGCTGTTAGAAAGATAAGACAGCTAACAGATATAGAAACCGCGCGTTTGGTTTATTTTAGTTACTTCCACAGCATTATGTCGTATGGCATTTTACTGTGGGGTCGGGCTGCTGACATTGAGTCCATCTTTATTTTGCAAAAGAGTGCTGTCAGAGCAATTTATTATCTCCGTCGCCGCGAATCTCTTAGGGAACTATTTAAAAGGATTAATATTATGACGGTACCTTGCCAATTCATTTATGAAAATATTATGTATGTAAGGAAAAATCTACATATTTTTAACAAGATAAGCGATAGACATAATTTTAATACTAGAAATAAAGATAAAATAGATCAACCATTTTTCAGATTATCTAAAGTACATACATCTTTTATGGGGTACTATGTTAAATGTTACAACAAAATACCTTGTGATATATTGAAATGAAATGAGAGAAAATTTAAAACACATATTAAAAGTACACTTTGTAAACAAGCATATTACAAGTTTAAAAAGATTATATCCAGGACAGGAATGCTTGGAAACGTGCTGGTCCAGCCCCATAGGACAATCTAGAGTCTAGACAAAATCAAACTGATTGTTATTTTTATGGTAAAATCTGTTATTTTTATGATATTGATTTTACATTCTGTGATAACCTATACTCACACACTGACTTATTTTTTTACTTTTTTTAGAAAAACATACTTTTATGATGTTTGTAAATATGTGAACACCATGTATCTATCTAATAATTAAGTTATTTTTCATTGCTTAGTTTTTAATTCGTTTTACCTATTATGGTATAGTAATTTTATTCTAGGTGCATCGTCTTCACATATAATCATATAATTAATGTAATCAAACAAAATATTGTAAAACATTTTTAAAAGAGAACCGGTGGAGTTTCTTGCCCATTCTTCTCCATACGAAACTACCTTTTGGAACGGGCAACTAGAATCAATTCTATTTTTTTTTGTAAATTTTGACGTTCAAAAGTGCCTCTTATGTGCCTATTTGAAATAAATGGTTTGACTTTGACTTTGAAGCAAGATGTAATGCCAGGGCGGCCGCAAGATTGTATCGTGAAAGATACCCGAACCGGGATCGACATCCCGACTATCGCGTATTCATTAGAGTGCATAACGCGCTTCTTGAGGGAAGAATTCTTGGCACCGGAGTTGGGGGTGCCAGTGAAGGGCGACCGTCACAAGTCAATGACGAAATTATTATTCGAGAAATTGAGGAAGATTCGTCGGTCTCAATTCGCGTCATAGCGCAACGCACAGGTATTCCAAGATCGACGGTACATCGAGTTCTAAAAAGGCACCGGTTGCACCCATATCACTTGCAACGTGTTCAAACGCTGACGTCACGTGATTACCCGCAAAGAGTAGCATTTTGCCAAAGGATGCTTAGAATGATACGGGCGGACCCACAGTTTTTTAATAAAATTCTATGGAGTGACGAGTCTTCATGCCGGCGAGATGGATATCTCAATTTGCATAATTTGCACAGTTGGCAGCTGGTAAACCCACATTTGATGCGAGAGGACAGGAGCCAACATCAATTTAAAATAAATTTATGGGCAGGAATAATAAATGGGCACATAATAGGGCCCTTTGAACTACCAGCAACTCTAAACGCCGAATACTATCTGCATTTTTTAAGAAATGAGATCCCAACGTTATTAGAAAATATTCCAGAAGACGTGCGGCAAGCAATGTGGTTACAAAATGATGGTTGCCCCGCTCACTATGCGACGGCAGTAAGGGCGCAACTCAATGAAACTCACCCTGACAGATGGATCGGCCGATTAGGACCAATTTTGTGGCCTCCGCGATCTCCGGATTTAAATCCCTTAGATTTTTTTTATTGGGGATGTTTAAAAGACAAAGTTTACAAACAACGAATAACGTCGGAAGAAGAATTACGTCAGCGCATCCAATCTGCTGTATCAGAAATAAACAACAGCCATTTTGTCCGTCGGATAAGAGCTTCCTTTATTAGGAGGTGCAGACTTTGCATTCTCGTAGGGGGACGTCAGTTTGAACATTTACTGTAAAAACAAAATAAACGATTTATTTGTATTTTTTTTTTATTTAACCTCCTAATTTTTTTCATACGCTGAGATACCTAAACATTTTTAAGAAAATAGTTGAATTGTGCACACTTTTTCAAATTTTATTTTATTTCGTAATTTGGCACCTCTGTCAGATTTATAGCAATATCTTTGTAACGACAAAGACTAGGCGTAAGTTTTATACCAATTTGCAAACCTTAGTAATTTTACAAGTTTTTGAAATAATGGTACACTTTGGTGTCATACATTTTTTTTACAGGAGATTTTTTCCAATTCTGGTCTTTTCATCGTAAAAACAAAACTTTTCAATTCAAGATTTTTTTCTAAGGCAAATAAAATGTTATTTAAAAAAATGGTATCTTATAACATTAGTAAACTATGTTTGAAAAAAATCACACCTAAATATGATACCATTTGCAGCAACAGCATTAAAAACACTGAATGCTGGTACAGAAAATAGTAAAAATCGAAAAAAAAAAATATCTTGGTTACCTATCGGTTTTTTTTTTACTGTTCAAATGAGTTGTTAGAAATGAGGTAAGCTACCTACCCGTTACGTTTGATCCATTATTTACGGGACACCCTGTATAATATACTATCCCGCGGTTTCGCCCGCGAGGATGTCGGAAAATATCCCACGGGAATGTACTACCGGGATTATAAAAGGATACGAAGCGATCGTATAACTCATAGACGAGAAAACGGTCATTGACTCCTAGCGCTGCACCCGTTTGTTACGAGTAATTTTTAGTCTGTGATATCTTTTAAAGTATTCATTTAAATGTTATGATGTAAAGGCATACTTTAATCTAAATTAAATTCCCAGTTTAAATATAACATGATTTAATATGGGTTTATGGATGGTTAATAATATAATACCGGTTCAAACAGCTTCGGCAATAACAATGAAAATATTATCAAATTCTGAAAGCTATAAAAAACTTCTGTAGGTCATCGACTCTTATACGTTAGACCGAAACTCGACGTTGAACGTTGAAGAAAGAACGTTATCCCGTATCACTCTATTGAATTAACGCTATCCCGAATCCGCTATTCCGAATGAACGTTATCCCGAATCACTCTATCCCGAATTAACGCTATCCCGAATGACTCTATCCCGAATTAAAGCTATCCCGCATCACGCTATTCCGAATGAATGCTATCCCGAATAACGTGAGTCTGAAATAATGTTACCTCAAACGAACGCTATCCCTAAAACGATATACAGGGTGTTTGGTGCATCGTATGCTAAATTGAAATGGTCGACTGGGGGGGTCATCTGCTATCCTTTCAGACCTCTAAACAATTCTCATGCCCTGTGGATTTTTTTTCATCGGCATTTTATTGTTTTTTAAAAATAATACCCAAATTTTACATTCAACAACACGTACATATTAAAAAAAAGTATAAGTCGTAGACTCTGAATTTTAATTTTATTTAGATGTGTATTGTATTACAGTACTTTTAAATTCAAAATGAGTGATATTAGCCATCTAGTGTTTTTTTTTAATTTAATCGCAAAGTTTTGGACTTCAATTAAAGCTGTCCATGTTACAGCTATTAACATGGCTATAAAAAAAAAAACAAAAGCAACCGGGATCTTCTAACTCCCTCAAAAAATCTCTAGTCTATTCTCTTGCTAGTGATGTGCCACATGCCATAAAAATCTTTTTACAACTTTGTCAAATCGCTAGAACTGTGAATCGAGTCACAAAATACTAAATTCCAAATTCTAAAGAAAAAAGTCTTTTTGCATAATTGTTACTTGAGAAACAGCTACCAAACATCTAGATCATTAAGCAAGTACTTATAACTATACACATACAGTTCATCTCCTTCCAACATTAATTTGAAAACCTGTAACATTCTTACTAACAAGTTACAGAGTTACTTAATGTTCTAAATAATCACTAACCTACTTAAAAATATTTCTTATTACTAACATGTTTCTTGAGCCTCTTAGAACGTCCGACCGGGCTAGTGTTTACCGGTGACCGGGGTAGTGTTATTATCCTCATTTGGATCGACACTGTTCATCCGATCAGACTCTGTCTTCCATCACTTCGTAAGCCTCCACCCAATCCTCTTCGTCCGAACCACTTTGTTCTCTCACGTTATCAGCACTTATTGCTACAGTGTTCCTGTCACGGGCAACCGTGACCTACACCTCCCTCCCCTCCACGGCGGAGCCGATGGACTTGGAGACGCTGGCGATGGCAAGGTCGCGGAGGATCGCTCATTAGATAGCGATACGGAGGACGGTGACTGCCGTCGCGCTGGCGATGGAGCGCCCGCGGCGACACAGGCAGTGGGTTGCAGTCTGATACATTGTGGACACTGGGCGCTCTCTCTGATGACGGACTAACAACTGCTACATTAGATAGCGATACGGAGGACGGTGACTGCCGTCGCGCCGGCGATGGAGCGCCCGCGGCGACACAGGCAGTGGATTACAATCTGATACATTGTGGACACTGGGCGCTCTCTCTGATGACGGACTAACAACTGCTACATTAGATAGCGCTACGGAGGACGGTGACTGCCGTCGCGCTGGCGATGGAGCGCCCGCGGCGACACAGGCAGTGGATTGCAATCTGATACATTGTGGACACTGGGCGCTCTCTCTGATGACGGACTAACAACTGCTACATTAGATAGCGCTACGGAGGACGGTGACTGCCGTCGCGCTGGCGATGGAGCGCCCGCGGCGACACAGGCAGTGGATTGCAATCTGATACATTGTGGACACTGGGCGCTCTCTCTGATGACGGACTAACAACTGCTACATTAGATAGCGCTACGGAGGACGGTGACTGCCGTCGCGCTGGCGATGGAGCGCCCGCGGCGACACAGGCAGTGGATTGCAATCTGATACATTGTGGACACTGGGCGCTCTCTCTGATGACGGACTAACAACTGCTACATTAGATAGCGATACGGAGGACGGTGACTGCCGTCGCGCCGGCGATGGAGCGCCCGTGGCGACAGGCAGTGGATTGCAGTCTGATACATTGTGGACACTGGGCGCTCTCTCTGATGACGGACTAACAACTGCTACATTAGATAGCGCTACGGAGGACGGTGACTGCCGTCGCGCTGGCGATGGAGCGCCCGCGGCGACACAGGCAGTGGATTGCAATCTGATACATTGTGGACACTGGGCGCTCTCTCTGATGACGGACTAACAACTGCTACATTAGATAGCGCTACGGAGGACGGTGACTGCCGTCGCGCTGGCGATGGAGCGCCCGCGGCGACACAGGCAGTGGATTGCAATCTGATACATTGTGGACACTGGGCGCTCTCTCTGATGACGGACTAACAACTGCTACATTAGATAGCGCTACGGAGGACGGTGACTGCCGTCGCGCTGGCGATGGAGCGCCCGCGGCGACACAGGCAGTGGATTGCAATCTGATACATTGTGGACACTGGGCGCTCTCTCTGATGACGGACTAACAACTGCTACATTAGATAGCGCTACGGAGGACGGTGACTGCCGTCGCGCTGGCGATGGAGCGCCCGCGGCGACACAGGCAGTGGATTGCAATCTGATACATTGTGGACACTGGGCGCTCTCTCTGATGACGGACTAACAACTGCTACATTAGATAGCGATACGGAGGACGGTGACTGCCGTCGCGCCGGCGATGGAGCGCCCGTGGCGACAGGCAGTGGATTGCAGTCTGATACATTGTGGACACTGGGCGCTCTCTCTGATGACGGACTAACAACTGCTACATTAGATAGCACTACGGAGGACGGTGACTGCCGTCGCGCTGGCGATGGAGCGCCCGCGGCGACACAGGCAGTGGATTGCAATCTGATACATTGTGGACACTGGGCGCTCTCTCTGATGACGGACTAACAACTGCTACATTAGATAGCGCTACGGAGGACGGTGACTGCCGTCGCGCTGGCGATGGAGCGCCCGCGGCGACACAGGCAGTGGATTGCAATCTGATACATTGTGGACACTGGGCGCTCTCTCTGATGACGGACTAACAACTGCTACATTAGATAGCGCTACGGAGGACGGTGACTGCCGTCGCGCTGGCGATGGAGCGCCCGCGGCGACACAGGCAGTGGATTGCAATCTGATACATTGTGGACACTGGGCGCTCTCTCTGATGACGGACTAACAACTGCTACATTAGATAGCGCTACGGAGGACGGTGACTGCCGTCGCGCTGGCGATGGAGCGCCCGCGGCGACACAGGCAGTGGATTGCAATCTGATACATTGTGGACACTGGGCGCTCTCTCTGATGACGGACTAACAACTGCTACATTAGATAGCGCTACGGAGGACGGTGACTGCCGTCGCGCTGGCGATGGAGCGCCCGCGGCGACACAGGCAGTGGATTGCAATCTGATACATTGTGGACACTGGGCGCTCTCTCTGATGACGGACTAACAACTGCTACATTAGATAGCGATACGGAGGACGGTGACTGCCGTCGCGCCGGCGATGGAGCGCCCGTGGCGACAGGCAGTGGATTGCAGTCTGATACATTGTGGACACTGGGCGCTCTCTCTGATGACGGACTAACAACTGCTACATTAGATAGCGCTACGGAGGACGGTGACTGCCGTCGCGCTGGCGATGGAGCGCCCGCGGCGACACAGGCAGTGGATTGCAATCTGATACATTGTGGACACTGGGCGCTCTCTCTGATGACGGACTAACAACTGCTACATTAGATAGCGCTACGGAGGACGGTGACTGCCGTCGCGCTGGCGATGGAGCGCCCGCGGCGACACAGGCAGTGGATTGCAATCTGATACATTGTGGACACTGGGCGCTCTCTCTGATGACGGACTAACAACTGCTACATTAGATAGCGCTACGGAGGACGGTGACTGCCGTCGCGCTGGCGATGGAGCGCCCGCGGCGACACAGGCAGTGGATTGCAATCTGATACATTGTGGACACTGGGCGCTCTCTCTGATGACGGACTAACAACTGCTACATTAGATAGCGCTACGGAGGACGGTGACTGCCGTCGCGCTGGCGATGGAGCGCCCGCGGCGACACAGGCAGTGGATTGCAATCTGATACATTGTGGACACTGGGCGCTCTCTCTGATGACGGACTAACAACTGCTACATTAGATAGCGATACGGAGGACGGTGACTGCCGTCGCGCCGGCGATGGAGCGCCCGTGGCGACAGGCAGTGGATTGCAGTCTGATACATTGTGGACACTGGGCGCTCTCTCTGATGACGGACTAACAACTGCTACATTAGATAGCGCTACGGAGGACGGTGACTGCCGTCGCGCTGGCGATGGAGCGCCCGCGGCGACACAGGCAGTGGATTGCAATCTGATACATTGTGGACACTGGGCGCTCTCTCTGATGACGGACTAACAACTGCTACATTAGATAGCGCTACGGAGGACGGTGACTGCCGTCGCGCTGGCGATGGAGCGCCCGCGGCGACACAGGCAGTGGATTGCAATCTGATACATTGTGGACACTGGGCGCTCTCTCTGATGACGGACTAACAACTGCTACATTAGATAGCGCTACGGAGGACGGTGACTGCCGTCGCGCTGGCGATGGAGCGCCCGCGGCGACACAGGCAGTGGATTGCAATCTGATACATTGTGGACACTGGGCGCTCTCTCTGATGACGGACTAACAACTGCTACATTAGATAGCGCTACGGAGGACGGTGACTGCCGTCGCGCTGGCGATGGAGCGCCCGCGGCGACACAGGCAGTGGATTGCAATCTGATACATTGTGGACACTGGGCGCTCTCTCTGATGACGGACTAACAACTGCTACATTAGATAGCGCTACGGAGGACGGTGACTGCCGTCGCGCTGGCGATGGAGCGCCCGCGGCGACACAGGCAGTGGATTGCAATCTGATACATTGTGGACACTGGGCGCTCTCTCTGATGACGGACTAACAACTGCTACATTAGATAGCGCTACGGAGGACGGTGACTGCCGTCGCGCTGGCGATGGAGCGCCCGCGGCGACACAGGCAGTGGATTGCAATCTGATACATTGTGGACACTGGGCGCTCTCTCTGATGACGGACTAACAACTGCTACATTAGATAGCGCTACGGAGGACGGTGACTGCCGTCGCGCTGGCGATGGAGCGCCCGTGGCGACACAGGCAGTGGATTGCAATCTGATACATTTTGGACACTGGGCGCTCTCTCTGATGACGGACTAACAACTGCTACATTAGATAGCGCTACGGAGGACGGTGACTGCCGTCGCGCTGGCGATGGAGCGCCCGCGGCGACACAGGCAGTGGATTGCAATCTGATACATTGTGGACACTGGGCGCTCTCTCTGATGACGGACTAACAACTGCTACATTAGATAGCGCTACGGAGGACGGTGACTGCCGTCGCGCTGGCGATGGAGCGCCCGCGGCGACACAGGCAGTGGATTGCAATCTGATACATTGTGGACGCTGGGCGCTCTCTCTGATGACGGACTAACAACTGCTACATTACTCTTATGCAAAGTAGTATATTATTATCTCATTTGATCTATGTCTGTTACAGCTGGTTTCGTAATCGTTAAAATAAATTTCATTAATTCTGTTTCATAAAATCTTTTTAACGACACCTATACTCCAAATACATTTTCTTGCGATAAACCATTTTGCCCAAACAAAACAGTATGGGCAAACTCCTACTTGAAAACACCTCTTACATTTCATTGCTGTTTGTTCGGATTGTTTTTCATTATTTTTGTTTTGTGGTAAGATAAAATCCTACCTGCATCTAAATTCCGTCCTAACATTAACATAGCTGGCGTGACACCAGTCGCGCAATGACTAGTATTCCTAAAATCAAACAGGAACCCTGTAATTTTTCCTGAATATCTTTAAGTAATCAGGCGGAGGGGGGGCGCGGCCAGGGTGCGGGCGGCGCGCGCGGTGCTCGCTCCCTCCCACCCATCGCTCGATATCGCCATCGATCCCCGGCCACCACATTCGGCTACGAGCTGCACTCTTGATCTTAACAATTCCAAAATGTGCCGAATGCAATTCTTTCAACATTTTGTCCTTCTAAATAGCCGGAATTACTATCCTATGACCGCGAAACAATCAACCATTAATTGATAACCAAATACGTTTTGCATTGAAAGTACGGTTTCCTAGGCCAACCATTATTCATATATTTTATAACTGTTTTTAATACATTATCGGCTGCAATAGCCCGTCTAATCAAACAAAACCGGTTCTACGCTGGCGTCTAAGAAAGGAAAGTACTTTGAGGACCCGTCCTCTTGTTTATCATTATCACTTTCCACTAACTACTGATAACGGCGACCAGGAAAAATAAACTGCTATTTGATTATTTTTAGCGTCTACACGACAAAATATTTAATTTCACATAAACTTACGAAACGGCACTTATGAAACGTCAGAAGCTAGGTGCACAGGGGGCTGATCGCGCTATTTCTCAACGTAATTACCGTTCGAACGGAACGTTTTTGGTTTTGGTTTAGCTGATGTAAGAAACGGTATCGCGCTATTTTTTGTGAGAGTATTGTTCGATCAATCGTTCCTCCAACGTAACTTCCAAAGTAAAGCTAAATCGTTTCCGTTGAAATGATTAGCGCGATACGAAATGTGTCTAACGTAACGTTTTTGGTTGTGGTTTAGTTTTGGTAAATTAGCGCGATCGGCCCCCTGTTCCAATTGGTCATTTCCTATGAAGAAACTGCACGGTTACTCTTTTAAAAAAAAAGTGGGCTTTTACAATGTTTTCAAGTTACAGTGTTAATGGGAGGACAGTTTAGGCCCGTCAACAAGTACCAAGTACTTAACAAAATAGAAGATGGTTTACAAAGCTACAGTCTATTAAGCCTACAACGTTCTCATATTCACAAATTAAAAAACCGGCCAAGTGCGAGTCGGACTCGCGCACGAAGGGTCCCGTACCATTATCTATAATAATGGCAAAAAAATCACGTTTGTTGTATGGGAGCCCCCCTTAAATATTTGTTTTATTTTAATTTAATTATTGATTTTTAAAGTGAATGTATAACTAAATATTCTGTGAATATTTCAAGTGTCTACCTGTTACCGTTATCAATATCGAGCAAAAACGACCAAAAAAATCACGTTTGTTGTATCGGAGCCCCCTTAAATATTTATATTATTCTGGTTTTTAGTATTTGTTGCTATAGCGGCAACAGAAATACATCATCTGTGAAAATTTCAACTGTCTAGCTATCACGGATCATGAGATACAGCCTGGTGACAGACGGACAGACAGACAGATAGACAGACGGCAGAGCCTTAGGAATAGGGTTCCCGTTTTACCCTTTGGGTACGGACCCTAAAACCGGCCAAGTGCGTGTCGGATCACGCACAATAAAGGGTTCCGTAGTTGGGATGAATTTATCTCTAAAACAAACTTAACATTGTAGTTGAAAAACACTTTCAACATTTTGAAAAGCATGATGTCATAGTCAAAGAACAATTTGGATTCAGGAAGGGTAAGTCCATTAATATGGCGATTTATGATGTGATCAGTAAAATTGTTTGTAGTGTTGATGCTAGAACTCCAGTGGCGGCCTTGTTTACGGATATGTCTAAAGCATTTGACCACGTTGATCATTATATACTGCTAAACAAATTAGAGCGTTATGGGATTAGAGGAACTGCATTAAACCTATTACAATCCTATTTCTCTAATCGCACTCAAATCACAGCGCTTGATAGGCTATGTGTGAGCTCGAAAGTTGAAAGAACATACATCGCTACTTCGGGGTAGAAAGGTCGTAAAAGCCATTTTAGGCTAAAATGACTTAATAATGCAGCTCTGTGCAGTTTTTTACGCTCTATCGATCTGTATTTTTTAAGTCTACTTATTCCCAAAAATTTGGTTTTTACTACCCAGTTTATTAATACGTGTAAACCATTTCTTGTAAAAAAAAAGACGAAAATGAAATATTTATTATGAATTGACTTTTACAACCTTTGTACTTAGCAATTTAAATACGATTTGCCTTTTACGCCCTTGAAACCTTACGAATGAACATAAAAAGTGTGAGTTACCATTCAAACCATAATAATTTGTTTAAGTAGTACTTTATTTCAGTAGTAATAAGGTATAGTTTATTCTAAACATCTAAGACATAACACGTCTGCTATAGCGCTCTCTCTTAGATTTAGCATAAATAGTTAAATAGAGCGAGATAAATACTATAATGTTCTTCATATTCACGTTCGCGGCCGATGGAGCAGGCACAGACTGGAAGCCGACCCCAACATAGTTAGGAAAAGGCTAGGCAGATGATGACCGACTGTAATAGTCTTATATTATTCTTTGTCCAAACTGCTTCGACATAGTACGATGATTCTTCAAAGATATTCGTGTTTTTTTTGTAATAATTTGTGTGCATTAAAATTTAATCGCACATAAGTACCTACTGCACGGCTGAAGTCATGGTAAGATTATTCACAATTTTCGTTCAGTCCTACAAATGGCCTTTAAATTTCTTCGTTTTAATTGTATGCAGTTTTATTTCTTAATTTATAAACTAAGTTCTCTTTGTTGTTTAGTAAAGAATCAATAAATGCATGACAAAATAAATGTTTTTAAATGAATTTGAAGCCGGCCATGGCATTCAGATACGACGAGATTACATAACTATCATATTTCGTGGTTTTTACCATAATAGTTTACTTTTTATAAATAATAGTTTACTAAAAGTTTTGATGAAACTTGTGGCTTTTACGACCCAACTGCAATGCTATACTGGCTTTTACGACCTAGTGATTAATCTAGTAATTGATATTTCGATGACACTCGTGACTTTTACGACCCGACTGCTATAGTGAGTGACTACAACTGCAATCACTTTTACGCCCTGATGAGTATTTTTTATAATATATTTAAATGTCACTATTGGCTATTACGACCCAATGTCAATACTATCCTGGTATTTATGCCCTAATGACTAAAGAAAGAATTTTAGAGAATGGGTTGTCATTAATTTATTACTTTCATGACTTCTATAGATATTATTTTGGCATTGCATTTTATTGTTAATAGGTTTAGGTCATGGTAATTGGGAAGTTATTTTTATTAATCTTATTTATTCTTATAATTCCAGATCTGACTACGAGCTGAGTCGGTCGAGTAGGAGCTTTGGACAAAATAGTAGTTCAGATCAAAGCAAAGGGGCGCAGTTTATCCCGCGCCACCTTGTATAGTCTTCCATACGGGTCTCTGTCGAGACCCTCCAGCATCTCGGCTCTCGCCGAGTCTTCGGCCGCACACATTGCCGACTTGAGGACCGCCTTTGCGTCGACGTACGAGGGATAGAGGCCCTCCTCGTTGGCGGGGTCTCGGGGCCTGCGCCTTCGACTCCGCGTGTAGGCCCTACTGGCCGCTACGCAGGCGGAGTTCGGAGCCCCCCCAGTTCGTCCGACCATCAATAAACGGCGCGGCGGGGAGGTGGGTGGCGAGACCGGGGCATGCTGGAGTTGCACACCTCGGTCAGGGACCCCCTCTGCTGGACCGCTGTGGCGTCCACGTCCAGGACCTCGACAGGAGGCGTGAGCCAGTCCTGGACGAACGCTGCCTCCTCCGCAGCCTCTCGGTCCAGGCGGGTGAGAGCCCACCGTGGGAACCTAGATTGGCCCGGGCGGGCCGTCCCCTGGGAGCTCTGGGTGGAGATGTCGCACCGCACGTAGCGGTGGTCCGACATGGTCTCCACCATCTCCACCCGCCAGTTGACGACTTGGGCGGCTAGCACGGGGGTGGCAAACGAGACGTCGACCACAGACCCTCCCCGTTGCCGCACACAAGTGTGGACAGTCCCTCTGTTTAGGAGGGACACACCACACGACGCCGCCCAAAATTCTGCGGCGCGTCCCCAGACGTTACAAGAAGCGGCCGAGTTGCCCCAGGTCGTCGACTTGGCATTCAGGTCGCCCAGTATGATGACCTGGCGTGGCGCTGCCCTCCCGACCACTGCGGTTAGGATTTCGAGAGAGTTCTCGAAATCCAAGAGACGGCGGTTTGGGTCGAAATAGACGCCCACAAGGGCCAAGTCTCCTCACGCGGCGGCCACGTATCCCGGTCCCCCCCTCTCTAAGAGCGAGAGGGGTGGGGAGTCTGTGGAAAACCGCGACACCAATGCCTCCAAGCCGTGTCGATTACCCAGCCAACGGCCAGGGAACGAGTACGGCTCGGCAACCACCGCCACGTCCACCAACCACTCGGCCATGTTCTGCATCAGCAGATCCTGGGCTGCTCTGCAGTGGTTGGTGTTCGCCTGAAAGATGCGATGCTTGATGACCCTATCCATCAATCAGACATCGCACCCCCCTCCACAGCCGCCAAAGTCCCATCCTCAGGGACGGCGGTGGCAGCGACAGGCCGGATCGGCGCCTGCTCTTTGCCCTTCTTAGGGGGAGGATTGCACTTCCACCCCATCATCACGTGGCCCGCAGTGCAGCCACTGGTGGCACACACCGCGCAGTGTGGCGTGGCGGCCTCGCAGGAGGCGGACTTGTGCCCGTCCTTGGCACATCGGAAGCAGATGCCCGCCCTGTCGACCTTGGATGGACAAAGGGCCTGAGTGTGTCCGATGCCATAACACTAGTAGCAGCGCAGAGGCTTGGCTGCAAGTGCCCGGACTACACCCGAGCTGAACCCGACGGTAAGCCGCCCCTTGGCGAGGACGGTTCTAGCTGCGGCGACTGAGCACTTAAGGCGAATGGTGCCCATGCCGCTGCGGCCGGGCCTAGTGGCCCGACCTTGCACTGCTGTGACGCCACAGCCCCCCATTGCTGCGACCGCCGCCACCACCTCCTCTTTGGTGACCGAGTCGTCGAGGTCGGTCACCTCCAAGGCCACAGACTTCGTGGGCCTGGTTACTTTGGCCGCGTCCGCGATGACCTCTTGCAACTTGGTTGTGAAGAGGTCCGCGTTGGTGCCACCCTGAGCCCCCGGGAACTCGAAAATTCAAGCCCCAGCCTGGGTCCGGTGGCACGAGACTGTGCCGCTCCACAGTTTGCTGGGATTGGCGTTGGGACGCGCCCGCGACATTATGGACGCGTACGTCTCCCCCCGCTCCGCAGCCTCAGCGGTGAGCGTCACCATTACAGCTGCGGTTTTAGGGGGAACCAATTTCCTTGGCCTGGGGGCCGACGTCTTCCCCTTTCCCTTGCCTGTTGTTTGGGACGGGCCGCGAGGGGTGTTGGCAGGGGCGGCAGAGGCAGCCACCGACCTCGACTTTTTCGAAAAAATCATTGTGAAAAGCAGTCATTACGACTTTTTAGCTATGTCAAAATGGCTTATTATGACCAGATTTGTGTTGGCAATATATGCATATTTGGATTTACGTTACACAGTACTTGTTTATACAAGGGTGTAAGAAACATTTTATTTCAAATGTTGGGATGTAAATCCATCCTATCTTTTAAAATATTAAGTTTACTTAAAATTTAGCTTCTCGGCGTTAAAATACATTTAACTACAAATATTTATCACTCTTTCATTTCATTATAAGTTTATGGTAAAAAAAATTATGAACCAAAACTATTATAAATTTACATTTTTTCGCTCTCCTGTAAAGTAGCTATTTTGGCATTTACGACATTTCTACCCCGAATTAGCGACATGTCACGTCCTAGGAAAACTAGTTATGGTGTTCCCCAAGGTAGCATTCTTGGCCCTCCATTATTTAACATTTACATAAATGATATGGCTAAGGTTAGTAAGCACCAGATGATCTTATTTGCTGATGACGACAGCACTATTTTATTCTCTAGTAATGACATTAATATTCTTGAAATTGACATAAATGACGATCTTGAAAATATAATAAATTGGTTAGTTAATAATAACCTAAAAATAAATCTTAACAAAACTAAAATAATGACATTTAATCAAAGAACAAATAACCGAAACTGAATATAAAATATGATAACGTAGCAATCTCTGAAAGTGACATCACAAAATTTCTGGGCCTTTACATAGATAGTCATCTGACTTGGAAACATCATATTGACGCTCTGTCAAAGAAGCTTAGTCAATTTGCGTATGCTCTGTACAAATTATCCAAAACGGTTAACCGCATTACAGTAAAAGTTGCTTATAATGTTTATGTGGCTTCTGGCATTAGGTACGGAATTATTTTCTGGGGAAACTCCACTGACTGATATTGCGTTTAAAGCTCAAAAGAAATGCTTGCGATCGTTTACCAAATTACAATCGATGGATAGTTGTAAACCATTGTTTAAGGAACTTAGTTCGCTCACTCTACCGTCTATGTACATATATGAAATGGGAGTGTTTGTTCGCTGTAACCTGAATTTATTTGAAAAACTGCACTCTTGCCGTTATCAGAATACCATTCATGTTACGTCTCATAAAACTGCATTTTTCGGCAAAAGTGTGCTAGGTATGGCCCCAAGAATATATAATAGTATACCAGCGGCTATTATAAATAAAGAGTGTGATCTTGTCTGAGACTGGGATCCTTTAAGAGGTCTTTGTTTAAATTTCTTTTAGATAGATGTTACTACTCCATCACTGAGTTTACTACTGATAGAGACTACTAGAGATAATTATGACGAATCCGACTTGCTAATTAAATTGATTATATCTGAATGTGTTTATTTATCTGAAATTGTAATTACCTGTTTATCAACTGACATATTTTAAATTTAATGTTTTTTTTAATGGAATCTATTGATGGCATGCCACCTTAATTGTGATTGCTTGTATATGTTAATTTTGTAGGCCATATATTGGCAAAACATAGTGCACATATTTTAGCCAATATACTATCTGTAACGTTACCTATTTTTAACAAAACAAATGATTGATTGATTGATTGAAAACATGTTCTCCCATACATCGATATACGCCACGGTCAATTTTCCAACTGAAAATGTAAGTTTGTAATCGCAAAAAAGTATTTTTTTATGTGATAAAACTACAAATTAACAATTTTTGGACTTTTTCCTTTACTTGTGCTGTGAGACCTTGCTTCTTGCCAAATTTCATGATTCTAGGTCAACGGGAAATACCCTAATATTTGTTTATAGGTAGGTTTTTATTTATGTGCGAGATAATCGCAATTTTTTTTATGTGTTAAAATTACAAATTTACGATTTTCGGACTTTTTGCTTTACTTGTGCTTTATGACTTCTTACCAATTTATGCTTCTTGTCAAATTTCATGATTCTATGTCAATGGGAAGTACCCTATAGGTTTTGATTTGTTTGTGAGTATCGAAATAATTATGACGCAATAATTGTCCACTTTAAGGTCTTTATTCAGTGTACAAGAATAATCACCTGCAATTTTTAATTTACCATCTTGTTTCAAAAACTATGGGTGTAGCGTATTCTGAATAATTAACCGACACGAGGACCCCTAAACTAGTTAATTTATCCAGTTCTCCACTGATAAATGATAAATGATTTTCATTTCTGTAAGTAGGTTTGTAGAAACACTTTTACACGTCAATCATATTTTTTAAACTAGATGAGGTCGGCGTTTCCTATCTGACTACTCTGAGAAGAAAGGACAAAACTAACTCAGAGGTCACAGTCTCTTTTAAAGTCCAGACATAATCTTGGTCAGATCATGTGAAGGCCATGTAGATTGGTGTCTGAAATGGTCTTTTGGGAAAGAACCGCACATATTGAGTGGACCTGACCAGTCAGTGCACGCATTTGTCAGTAATCGTGCAGCTCTACTCAGAACTTAAGGAGCTCAACGATGCGACGATCAATACCAAAGAAAGGACATTTGGGTAGGCCGCTTAAATGACTCAAACTGCCAGACCATGATTAACACTAACTGAGAATAAAAGACAAAGGGAAAATAAAAAAAGCAATAACCCACATAGTCTTCACATTTACAATAATTAAAATAATATAATACTTTACAATTAAATATTAATGTCATTACGTTTGAAATAATCATTAATTATATACCTATATAATAATAACTGTATATAAAATAATAAAAGATTTGATTTGATTAGCTCTGACTTTGTCTTTCACAGCAAATGGCGCAGGCCGAGGCTTAAAAAATTTCGGTGTCGCATTTTCTTTTAACTGCAAGTCGACCTTAAACTTATTAAAACATCCTTCCAAATGTTTGGGTATTGGTCCTAAAACATCCTTCCAAATGTTTGGGTATTGGTCCTAAAACATCCTTCCAAATGTTTGGGTATTGCTCCTAAAACCGTTGCACTTCCTCAACGTTTACATTCTTAGTACATACTATGCTGTTATTTGCTGTTGCAAAATAAATTCGGAATTTTGTTGAGTACCTTCACTAGATCATTAAAGGCGGTTTCCTCGAGCTTATTCGGATGCACAAGGTTCCGAACCAAACAGTAGGATTCGTCCGACAAATGCGTTAACAATACTGCACTTTTGTTGACGTCCGAAATGTTGTTCAACTTGATAAACTGCGTCAATCTGCCGTGAAAAACTTCCTATTCGTGGAGTTTATAGTCAAAAATGCTCAAATGTCCTATGTAATTCGTCATTATATAATACGTGTGGGTAGATAACAAACTCGTCGCCAAATGATATGTTGGTACAAATAAAACGCAACCGTCTTGCAAAGCTAGTTTATTACTGCCGGTACCCTCACTAACAAACATGTAGATCATTAAGTAAGTACATATAACTATGCACATACAGTTCAGGTCAGGTTACGGTTCAGGTCATATCTGGAGCCCTAACCACCGGTAGCTTGGACCCTGCTCGCGATACCGGCGAACCACTATTTTATTATATTTTTTTAAATATTGTTCTATATTGTAGTATTTAAAAACATAATATAAATGTATATAAAGGAAATAATAACTGCCTGACTGTCAAACTGACAGTCAACATTTTTTTCTCCGTACAATTCTAGTATATTTTCATATTAAATATGTCAAAGTCAAAGTCAAACCATTTATTTCAAATAGGCACATAAGAGGCACTTTTGAACGTCAAAATTTACAAAAAAAAATAGAATTGATTCTAGTTGCCCCTTCCAAAAGGTAGTTTCGTAAGGAGAAGAATACAAGAAACTCCACCGGTACTCTTTTAAAAATGTTTTACAATATTTTGTTTGATTACATTAATTATATGATTATATGTGAAGACGATGCACCTAGAATAAAATTACTATACCATAATAGGAATTAAAAACTAAGCAATGAAAAATAACTTAATTATTAGATAGATACATGGTGTTCACATATTTACAAACATCATAAAAGTATGTTTTTCTAAAAAAAGTAAAAAAAAAAGTCAGTGTGTGAGTATAGGTTATCACAGAATGTAAAATCAATATTATAAAAATAACAATTTTACCATAAAAATAGCAATCAGTTTAATTTTGTCTAGACTCTAGATTGTCCTATGGAGCTGGACCAGCACGTTTCCAAGCATTCCTGTCCTGGATATAATCCTCTAACTTGTAATATGCTTGTTTACAAAGTGTACTTTTAATATGTGTTATAAATTTTCTCTCATTTAATTTCAATATATCACAAGGTATTTTGTTGTAACGTTTAACACAGTACCCCATAAAAGATGTATGTACTTTAGATAATCTGAAAAATGGTTGATCTATTTTATCTTTATTTCTAGTATTAAAATTATGTCTATCGCTTATCTTGTTAAAAATATGTAGATTTTTCCTTACATACATAATATTTTCATAAATGAATTGGCAAGGTTCCGTCATAATATTAATCCTTTTAAATAGTTCCCTCAGAGATTCGCGGCGACGGAGATTATAAATTGCTCTGACAGCTCTCTTTTGCAAAATAAAGATGGACTCAATGTCAGCAGCCCGACCCCACAGTAAAATGCCATACGACATAATGCTGTGGAAGTAACTAAAATAAACCAAACGCGCGGTTTCTATATCTGTTAGCTGTCTTATCTTTCTAACAGCATAAGCGGCCGAGCTTAGCCGCCCCGCCAGAGAGGTTATATGTGGTCCCCATTGCAGTTTCTCGTCTATAGTGATTCCTAGGAAAACCGTTTGATTAATAAATTCCAGTTTTTCTCCGTTCAATATGATATCACATTCGCTACTTCTAACATTAGGTAATTTAAATCTAATACATTTGGTTTTTTTTTCATATGCAACTATGCATTGATAAATTGTTTCTACATCTTGCATGATGATCTCTAAAGTGGCATCAAAACATTGTACTAAGTATGTAAGAACAAATACGAGAATGACACGGAGAATAGTTTAACAACAAGAAATACTGACTCGAGCTGCCGGGCAAGATATAAACCAAATACACACCCACCATCTCCAGACTGGTCGCTCAGCTCCGCGCCTCATTCGTCAGTGCTGAGTTACCGGTTGCTGCAGTTGCGTCGAGCTCGAGCGACGAGTTTTTCTCCCTACCGTCGTCACCAACACCACCACGACGTCGGCGAGGAAGAGGACGGCCACCAGCGGGCTTAGGACCTAGAGGCCAACAGGCCCCAAATAGGGTCCCCGTTGCCGATGGATATGTGTCGCGCATGCGATGGACTCAGTCCATCAATGACAGTGTGATGCGCGCATATTATGGGGCTACAGAGGGAGCAAATAACCTTACGGCGTACCGAAGTCAGATGCTCTCTCTGTTTCAGGTGATTGAGCCTGCCGTCAACGTCTCGGCCCAACGACTGTCAGATTAGGGGGCCGATCGCGCTAATTTTGGACATTGATACCAAAACTAAACCACAACCAAAAACGTTACGTTAGCCGAATTTCGTATCGCGCTAATCATTTCAATAGAAACGATTTTGCTTTACTTTGGAAGTTACGTTGGACGAACGATCGATCGAACTTTCAGTGTTGAGTAACGTCCACGATTTTGTCGCTCAGAAAAAATAGCGCGATACCGTTTCTTACATCAGCTAAACCAAAACCAAAAACGTTCCGTTCGAACGGTAATTACGTTGAGAAATAGCGCGATCGGCCCCCAGGTGCGCGTCATTATCACGATCATAGATTGAATGACGCTACACTTGATCGGCTGCGCTCGGAAATGCAGGATAGCCCTGCTAGCAACCTTCCCCCATCCCAGAATGTTGTGCATGTGTCTGCCGAGGTTCCACTGCAGGTAAACCAACATGATGAAGAGGAGTATGCCAGGGCTATGTCTACAGATAACCTGTGCAATGTGGAATTGAGGAGCGTTCTGTAATTTTAAAAGTATATATTTTAAAATTATAAAAATAATATATTTGAAATCCTTACACTTACTGTAATCTCTACCGTGCGACATATCAGGGCTTATGCCCTGATATGTCGCACAGATTACAAAACTTTTTGTTTTAACTTTCCCCTCAAAAGTGACCCCCATGTTCAAAACTCATTTATTTACGTTACACGTCCGTGTTTGGGTAACAGAAGTCCATAAGTGTACCAAATTTCAACTTAATTGGTCCTGTAGATCCGGAGCAAATCGGCTGTGACAGACGGACATACTGACAGACAGACAGACACACGAGTGAAGCTATAAGGGTTCTGTTTTTTCTCTTTTGACGTACGGAACCCTAAAAATATAACAGAAATCATAAAAAAAACAAAATATACCCGATTTTATTGCAACAAGTATTATATAAAGAGGTATAAGAAACAGGGTGTAAAGCTCACTCATCCTCTATAGAAAAGGGAGGATCCTCCGACCAGGGGTTGTGTCTGGTGGGAAATTGCCTGACGATTGATGTCAGGACGTTGTATATACACTAGTCGCGCGATAAACTCTGCTTGCGCGATGCAGGATTTTGAGTGACATCAGTATGACGCGTAGTTCGCATGTGGCGATTTTGATGCCGCCACATCACTCCCCCCTGGAGACTGGAGATCGATAGTGGGCTGCGTCGTGTATCTAGCGATGCCAGTAGAGGGTTCCAGTGAGTCGGCACCGGGTGCCGCATAGTTCTCGGTGAGTCAGAACTGCGGTGATTACGCAATGAGTCAGGGTGGTGCTGCATTATGCTTCAGTGAGTCGGATGTGGTACAGCGCTGGTTTGAGGCTAATTGCTGGCGTCGACCACGAGAGGATTCATGAGCTCTGCTTGTAGACCAGCCGAAAGTGCAGAGTGCTGTGCCAAGGTTGCTGATGAGGCTGAGGGTGGTGACCAGGAATGCGCGTCCGCTGCATGCAGGTGGTCAGGATACCCTTGAAACCATGGGTGCTGGCTGGCTGTGTGACTAGCCGCTCGAAAGCTTGAGAAAGTGATGATGACGTCACGCTGAACTAGCTGCTCGAAGGAACCTAACCTAACATGGACATTGGCGCAGCAGTCACCAGTATAGAGGTAAGAGGAACAGGGTGTAAAGCTCACTCATCCTCAATAGAAAAGGGAGGATCCTCCGACCAGATGGGTGTTGTGTCTGGCGGGTAACTGCCCGACGATTGGTTTCGGGACGTTGTAAATAATTAAATATACTAGTCGCGCGGTAAACTCTGCTTGCGCGATGCAGGATTTTGCGTAACATCAGTGTGACGCGTAGTTCACGTAGTTCTAGACATCAACATCGCCAGACATAAATGCTGCCTAAAACTAAAAATTCACCACAACCATCCCAATATAGACCAATCACATGCCTACCCACGAAACATAAAATATTAACATGAATGAGGTTCACGGGAGGGTTGATGTATTGTGGTGCAACTTGAGTGAATTCGCAAAAGTTACACTATATGTAATAAGTTATTTAGATTAAGATCTTTTTTAACTAGGTATAAGGTGTAGATTTAGGATTTAGTTAGTAAGACCACTCTGTCGCATTGGATCATAGATCTGTAA
Source organism: Tiliacea citrago (assembly GCA_963921375.1). Lineage (NCBI taxonomy): Eukaryota > Metazoa > Arthropoda > Insecta > Lepidoptera > Noctuidae > Tiliacea > Tiliacea citrago. Next base: position 797,561 of record OY992784.1, read on the forward strand.
TGATAGTGTAGGTAAGATTGTTATAAATAAATTAATGAATAAATAAATAACATCAGCAATAACAACGAATATGAACTGACACATTGAACACCACAACATAATGACAGAGGAGCAGAAGGGATACAGGCGGGACCATAAGGGATGCAAAGAGCAGTTAATTATTGATTCTACTTTCCATAAACATAGAACCACAAATAATAGAAACCTTCATTGTACCTTTATTCATTATAAAAAAACTTTTGACAGTGTAGGTACCACATTCCTGGTTGATACAAATACTAGCAATTTATAGGGTAAACTCAAAAATAATAGATTTCCTACGAAATATAATGCCACTGTGGAAAACCACACTTCAAATAAATTGCAATCCCAATAATGTTACAACGCGACAAATATCTATCAAGAAGGGTATCTACCTAGGTGGTTCACTGAGTCCCCTGTGGTTCTGTCTCGCACTAAACCCTCTGCCTCATTGGCTGCAGCGCTACCGAGCCGAATATTGGCTCAAACACACTACAGAATCAATAAAATGTCATATCTAATTTAAATGGACGATGTTAAACTATAATTATGCACAAACAGAAATAGATATAAAGAAACTGTTAGAAACTACAGCAGAGTTTAGCCTAGATATACACATGCAATTTGGTCTAAAACACTTCATATCTACGTGGCAAGGTACGACCCGGCAACTATGTAGTAAATAGCACAGACACCGTAATAGCAATGGAACCGATCGACTTTTACAAATATTTAGCTTACACTCAACTTGATCATGTTAGGATTAAAGAAACACTTACTGCAGAGTATAAAAAGAGACCTAGGCTGCCTGGCCACCGGAGCGGAGCGAGACTGCGGAGCGGAGAAACGGAGAATATTTCACCGTTTAACCGCTCCGAAGCCTTGCTCCGCTACGGTGGACAGGCAGCCTTAACGCCATATATGTAATACACAATTTTCAGGTAAAAATCTGATCAAAGCCTTAAATACATTTGCCATCCTGTTATTAACATACTCATTCGGAGTTATTAAATGGACAAAAACAGACATAGAACAATTAGAACGAACCACGCGCACCACTCTTACAAAACATAACATCTTACACCCTTTTTTTTTTTGGTGGGTTATTATCAAATAACTTCTCGCGCTCTGGGCGGAGCGGGAGGGCGTGTCAGACTTTTCTGACTAAAACCCACCCGTGTTCCTTCATTTGCCTGTGTGCCAGGGCCACGATATCCCTTTCGGACAAACTCGCAACCCTGGCAGGAACATCTTACACCCTAGATCTGCAATAGAAAGACTTACTATCAAAAGACAAAATGGGGGGAGACGCCTAATAGACATCTAGCACCTCTAAAACAAGCAAGTCATTACTTATAAACAGTACCCACTTTTATAACAAGTTGCCAACGTCGGTTATAGAACTTAACGATGGAAAGTTCAAAACCCACATCAAACGTGTCCTAATCAAAAAAGCATATTATAAGATTCCTTCTGCACATGGTGGCTTCCCTAGTACCTCATTAAAATCAAATCAAAAATGTTTATTTGTTAGGATATGGTACAATAGATGTTACAATATTGGTTCCAGCATCCTGCCATAGTATGGCGTAAAAATATCTCTATACAAAGCCCATATTATACTAACCTGTTTATAATAATTATGAATAATAATGAATTAGAGAATAAAAACGGAGAATATTAACGGCATAACTATGTAAATGTCTAATAACTGCGCCCAAATTACGATGTTTTTTTTGTGACATCTCTTCGTTATTTGACACTAAATACCTAAAATTTTAATTAAAAATATTTATTAGTAACTTGTGGACAGAATATTAATTCAACATTGTAAGCTTACAGCGTTATAGACTGTAGCTTTGTAAACCATTTCCTATTTTGTAAAGTACTTGGTACTTGTCGACGGGCCTACACTGTCCTCCCTTACACTTTTATGGCAATACAGACGTGACCCAAATGGAACTAATAAACATAACTTGAATAAGTACTCTAAATTATTTAAGAAAATTATGCAACTAACACAATATGCACAGAATAATTATAAAATAAAACAATCAAATAATAAATCTAAAACTAGTTGGAAAATTATCAATAACTCAAAGCAAAACATACCACGAAATCTTATCACAAAAATAAAAGTAAACAGTGACACTGTAACAGATCCTCAGAAAATAGCCAATGAATTTAACAGCTACTTTATTGAAAAAGTAGTCCCACTTGTTGATTCAGGAAATCTAGTCACTTCAAAAATCCCAAATAGAGACAAATCATTTTTTATGCCCCCTTGTATGCCGCAGGACGTGTTTAGAATAATCAAACTATTGAAAAATACGAACAGCGTGGGTCATGACGGAATATCAACAAAAATTGTTAAGTTGGTGGCTCCAGAAATTTGTACGCATTTAAGCCATTTGATTAATTTAAGTATAATTACTGGCATATTCACTGATGCTTTAAAAAAATCAATTGTAAAACCTATATTTAAAAAAGAAAATAGAGAATCCATGGAATTTTACAGACCTATTTCGATTATTAGTGTTTTCTCCAAAATTTTTGAAAAATATATTTATAAAGAATTAAGTGCTTATTTGGAAAAACATAATATACTAGTTAACGAACAAAAAGGATTCAGAGAAAGCCGAACTATAAATATGGCTGTTTACGATTTCCTACATAAAGTTATGGTAAATGTCGATAGAACCAATCCCGTCTGCACCATATTCTGTGATATGACGCAGGCGTTTGATTACGTCAGGCATGATATTTTAATAAATAAGTTGGAAGCATATGGTATAAGAGGCAATGTTCTAAAATTAATAAAAACATATCTTAGTAATAGAAAACAGGTCACGGAGATATCTAGGATAAACGCTAAAACTAAATGTGAAGAAATATTTCATTCGCACGAACAAGTAGTCAAGTATGGAGTCCCCCAGGGTAGTGTGATGGGTCCCCCACTATTCATAGTATATATAAATGACTTACCTAAACATGTAGACCAACCAGTTACGCTCTTTGCTGATGATAGCACTATCACAACTCAATGTAATACTAAAGATAGCTACAATAATGACATTAATAATTCTTTGACATCAATAATAAATTGGATGAATAATAATAATCTAAAAATTAATCTTAATAAAACTAACGTAATGCACTTCAGTCAACGTTTATCAACTATGACTGATCTTAGCATCCAATACAATAATAGAATTATTACAGAAGTTGAAAGCACTAAATTCCTTGGAGTCACGATTGACAAAAAGCTAAACTGGAAAGCGCACGTGGAAGAACTCAGTAAAAAAGTTAGTAATTCTTGTTACGCGCTGTTCAAACTGATCCCAGTGCTTAACACTGAATCATTGCTCACGGCATATCATGGTTTGGTTTCTTCACACTTAAGGTATGGGATAATTTTCTGGGGCAACTCAACCGACAAGGACATACCCTTTAAAGCCCAAAAAAGGTGTATCAGGACTATGTTTAAGTTACAGTCAACCGAAAGTTGTAAGCCCTACTTTAAAAAATATAAAATATTAACTCTGCCTTGCCTTTACATTTTAGACATTGTCATGTTTGTGAAATCAAATCGACACTTATTTCCACGTCAATCAGAAGTGGTCGATCACAACCGTAGTAGACGCGATGACAGTATTCTATGTCTACATAGATCGAAAACAGCATTACTGCAGAAGAGTGTTTTCTGTATGGCCACCAATAAACTCCCAAAGAGTTGGAAGGAGCTTAATGTCCGTCAATTAAAAAATAAATTAAAGATACTGCTAGAAGGGAAAGCATACTACAGTATTCTAGAATTTCTTATCTAGTACCTAATATTATCAATACATCTTTGACATAATCTTGACATAATCTGTACATAAAGCAACACATTATTGCTATGATGATAATTTTAATTGATATTTAGTAATTGTTTCGTAATTATGACCATATATTTAATTTTATTCTTAACAAAATTGACATTTACTATTTATTATTTTTGTCCATATGTAATTGTTCAAACTTATCCTATAACTATTATTAGGTACTGAAATTTAAATATTTGTACGCCACTAAGGCCAAACATGACTGGTCATAAACTACAACGTATTTAATAACTTGCATGCTCTGTATGTGTACTCATGTTTCCACAAATAAAGAATCTTGAATCTTACCTATTAACACTGTAACTTGAAAACATTGTAAAAACCCATTCTTTTTAAAAGATTAACCGTGGAGTTTCTTGCCGGATCTTTTCCATAGGAAACGACTAATTGGAACCGTGCACCTAGTTCTGACGTTTCATAAGTGCCCATGAAGGTTTATGTAAAATAAAATATTTCGATTTTTATGATTTTTTGGCCGAAACATGTCTGTCGATTAAAAACATTCTTTCACGCAAAATCTCGCAATACTATCCTCGCAATCCTACCTAGTTCGTCAGCTGCGTCGTTACCTAGTGATCCGCTGTGCCCTTTTATCCATCCATCCATTGCAGTGTCACTGTGTTACGGTTTTACACCGTCACCCGTTCTAGTGCGTTGTGACATTCTAGTGTTAGTCTCGAGGTAATATATTTTTTCCCTAAGGATTGTAGAACAGAGGTGCTATCGGAGAGTATGCGTATACGGGTGTCCGTAACTCTTCTGATTTCTATGGCATAAGCTGCATCTATAATGCCCACGCATTCCGCCTGGTAGACGGTGTTGAACATTACCAGCGGGCTGGATATATTTATGTTGAAATCGTGTGAGAGAACTCCGATTTCGGTTCCGGAGTCGGTTTTAGATCCGTCAGTGTATACTCTCATCTCCTTCGGGCCTGAGTAGTCACACCGTTCTTCTGTCAGTATTATGTTGTAGTGCTTCTGAAAGAAGTGTAGCTTCGGGGCTTTGTCGCAGGGTGATGCCATCATTGTTTTGTCATTTGATTACATCTTCCTTTATGCGTGTGTGCTTGACTCTAGTCTTTGCTCAGGGTTCCCGATATATGGAGATGAGGTGTAGGGGTGGCAGTCCAAGCATTGCTTGTAGGACGGCAGTGGGTGTAGTTCTCATACTGCTAGTGATTGCTACACAAGCGAACCGCTGCAGTTTTTCGAGATCTTTTTGGGCTGTGCCCATTTCCGTCCTGGGCCACCAGACCAGTGAGCCATATGTGATAATTGGTCGGATGACTGTGGTATATAGCCAGTAGGTGACCTTGGGGCTAATCCCCAGTTTCTTCCAAGCCACTGCCATAGGGATATGCTGGATTTTGTAGTGATATAGTTGATATGTTTTGCCCAATTCAGTTGGTTTGTCCAAAAAGAGGTCCAGGTATTTGGTTGCAGTTGATAGGCTTAGTGTAGTTCCAAAGAATCGTGGTAATTGTAGTGTCAGCATCTTCCTCTTTTTTTGTGTTGAGAATCATTTCGGTTTTTGTTGGGCTCACTGATAGTTGGTGTTTATTGCACCAGTCCTCTACTATTTTCAAAGCTTGGTGCATTAGGTCGCATAGGGTGTTTTCGTGAGTGCTATTTATTACTATGGTTATGTTATCGGCGTAGCTTACGGTAAAATAACCTTTGTCATTGAGTGTTTTGATGAGGCTGTCTACAACCAGTTTCCATAGAAGCGGACGGACGGCACGGTTGGCGCAGTGGTTAAGCGATTGACTGCTGCGCTGAGTGTCGCGGGTTCGATTCCCGTACGGAACAAATACTTGTATGACCTACAAGTAGTTGTTCCGGGTCTGACTGTTTGTGTATGTGAGTTTAAATGTTTGTAAACGCACCCACGATACTGGAGAAATTCCTAGTGTGGGGCAACGTTTTATAAAACAAAACAAAATAGAAGCGGCGAGAGGACGCCGCTTTGCGGGCAGCCCTTCGCCACGATGGCCCTTGTAGTTTCATTTACTGTGACTTGTTCAGCTCTTAGTTTGAGCTTATTAGCGATCCATCCACTCAGGGTTGAGTCTACGTTGTTGTCTGTCTAGAGCCATGTTAATACTGTTAAACATGGTTTTGTCAAAGGCGCCTTCGATATCAATGAAGGCGGCCAGTGAAGGAAATTTGTGATCCACTGCGCATTCAATTTTGGAGACCACGCTGTGCAGCGTGGATTCTGTAGATTTGCCTATGGAGTACGCATGCTGTTGTTATGAAGTGGTTTTACCTGAAGAGGTCTGTCTCGGATGTGTCTATCACAGAGTCTCTCCAGGGTTTGCAGTAGAAAAGATGTGAGGCTAATATGCTTATAAGCTTTGGGTTGTGTGTAGTCGGTTTTGCCTGGTTTGGGTATGAAAATTACTTTTACTTCACGCCATGCTAGCGGTATGTGTCTGAGTGCCAACAGGCTCGATAGACCTCCACCAACCACGGTGTTAAATAGTCTACCCCCATTGTAGCAGGGCTGAGAATGCTGCCATCCAGCCCTGCGGACTTTAATGGCTGAAAAGTGTTGATAGCCCACTTTATACGGTCTTCTTTTGCTATACTGTAGGCTCTTCACCAGTCCTAATCAGTTGGGGTCCATTTTGGTACAACCTTCCACGTCCTGTCTAGTACGAAATCATGTCTAAATAGGATTGATAGGTTAATTTCTCGTCTAAAAGTCTCTCACTCGAAGATACTTTACTGTTGAGGTATTACCAATACTTTGACATGAAAGATTTTGGCTCACTAAAAACTTACACGTGTGAAAACGAATCTCTACTTTTTGTTGTTTTGTACGAGAGTTGGTGAATTTAACAAATTAAGTTTTGGGCACGTTTAAGGTCAGTAAATTATGTTTCAGCCACAAATGAGCCATATGTAGCGCTTTTTCCGCATTTTGTCGCACCTCGTCCCAAATTTCTCCTTGAAACACGAAAGCTGTCATCGGCATAATGTAAAAATTTTACCTTTATGGAGTGACATTTGACACAGGTTGTTTTTATAAGAAAGAGACTGGGACTGAGAATACTGCCCTGTGGAAATCCACAGGTTACAATTGCGTCTGAGCTAATATATTTATCTAGTTATTTGCTGACGACCCGACAGAAAATCAATAAAAATCTTAAGCACCATTCCCCTTATCTTTCCAACTTATCAACAAGAATAGAGACCGACACAGTGTCAAATGCATTAGCAGGGTCAATAAAGACTCTTATGCACTTTTTTCACGTTGTTTTCATATTTCACCAAAGGCTGCATCTGTGATTTTGCCTGCCCTGAAATCTCATTTGATTACAGAACGACACGGCATCAATAAACATCACGGTGCTGAACGTGAACGAGTGGGAGCCGCGGTTTCGCTATCCGCAATACGAGTTCCGTGTGGACGAGGACCCTCGCGACGATGCTGAGCTGCTGCCCGTTGGCAGGCTTGACGTGTTCGACGGAGACTTGCGTGACACCGTCACGCTCACGTTGAGGGGCTCCGGCGCTGAGTGAGTCCACTGTTACCACATTATACAGGAAGAATTTTGAATAATTTAAATGAAAAGAAATTTGGTGAAAATATAAAATACGTTTAAGTAGGTATCACTTAGTACTAAAATATTGGAATCAGAATCAAAGTATTTTATTTCACATAAACCTACATGGGCACTTATGAAACGTCAGAAGCTAGGTGCACGGTTCCAATCGGTCGTTTCCTATGGAGAAGAGCTAGCAAGAAACTCCACAGTTACTCTTTTAAAAATAATTGGCATTTACAATGTTTTCAAACCACAGCGTTAATAGGTATGAGAAGGCAGTGTAGGCCCGTCAAAAGTACCAGGTAGGTACTTAAAAAAATAGAAAATGGTCTACAAAACTATAGTCTATTAAGCCTAGAACGTTCTCATATTACCAAAACTTAAAAAAAAAACGATATAAAGTATAGTTAAGTTATTATATATAGTTAGTATAGTTATTTAAATAATAAAAATTAGAACCTTGTTATTATTATTATTAAAATTGTAGGTGCAAATATCAAATAAAAAAAAGATTAAGCCGAGGAAGTATGAAGAAAAGAAGTAATTTGGGAGTAGTTAAAAGACATTTACATATTTATCGTAAATGTGGTACCTACCAGGTAAGCCGAAAGGGATATCGTGGCCCTGGCACACAGGCAACACACAGGCAACGGAAGGAACACGGGTGGGTTTTAGTCAGTAAAACTCTGACCCAGAGCGGGAGAAGTTATTTGATAATTTCCCACCCAAAAAAAAAAATGAAAAAAGGGAAGCCACATGTGCAGAAGGAATTAATGCCAGGCTTCATTGTCTTCAACGTAGTCTTTAATCTTATAATATGCTTTTTCGATAAGGACACGTTTGATGTGAGTTTTGAATTTTCCATCGCTAAGTTCTGTAACAGACTTTGGCAACTTGTTATAAAAGCGGATACTGTTTATAAGAAATGACTTACTTGTTTCAGTTAATCTAAATTTGGGTATCACAATTTCATGTTTACTACGTGTATTTATATTATGGAAATCGCTTTTTATTTTGAAAAGTCCTAAGTTTTTGCGAACATATAAAATACTTTCTAAGATATAAAGAGAAGGCAGAGTTAGTACTTCAATTTCTTCGAATTTGTTTCTAAGGGACTCACAAGGACCCATTCTATAAACCGCGCGGATTGCCCTCTTTTGTAAAATGAAAATTTTATCTACGTCGGCTGCTGATCCCCACATCAGAACGCCATAAGACATAATACTGTGGAAATAAGCAAAGTATAATAACCTAGCTGTGGCTATATTTGTCAACTGCCTTATTCTTCTTACTGCATATTATTATGCAGCTGAACTTAATCTACCTGAAAGAGCTGCAATGTAGGCACCCCATTGAAATTTTGAATCTAGAGTAATTCCTAGAAATACAGTTTCCGTAATACGAGTAGCATCTAGTTTCTTGCCATCAAGTTTAAATTTAGACCTACTTGGGGTACCATTTCGATAGAACAGCTAGACTATCGTTGACGTTTAAGACATCCGTATCTTTTCTATTTTAAAAATAAGAGAAGAGTCATCAGCGAATAGTATTATATTAGATAAGTTAGCCATCATGTAAGAAAGATCATTTATATAATCTAGAAATTTGATGACCGTTTTCCTGTAGCTACAACGGTTAAGGCAGTTAGTTGCCCTTACTGCCCCATCTCATCTCAAAAATCCACCCTGTATACAACATTATTTTTTACGTAAACGTAATTATACGAAACCTGAATATAGTTTGTTCAGAATAAGGAACTGAATCGATTTCGATATCAATGAGCGCAAGACGACCCTGGAGGCGCGGGGGCGCGACCCGCGCCGCCGCGCCGCTGTTTTTGTACGGAAAATCCGGTAACATAACAACCTTATAACTTAAAATTGTCATGATACATTTTTGAAATTTTATACATAGATTCTTTACTTAAAAATACTAGACACGTGTTTCGAAGCATATACTAAAACTAATATTGTATATCACAATGTCTCAAAAAAGTACTACCGTGCAGATAAACATCCTGCTGCACTCGCATGTCGCCCCTTTCTCTCACTCATCAAAGTATACGCGACAAGTATAATAATAGGCAAATATTCAACGTTTGACATAGTAACGACACAGAATTGATAATACTTTGGGGAAAAATATTTTATTATAAAAATTTTACCTACCATATTTTTTTTAAATGGAGCCTGTGAATAACAGGGCTTGAATCCGGTTAATTTTTATTTTGGAAGATACAACTTATTTTTGATACAGTATCAACTGTATCAACTCAACAACTCAAATCAACTGTATCGATTGGGTTCAAATATTGCTTCATCACATTAAGTTCAACATTGATTTTGTAAAAAAATATTAAATAATTAACTAAATATGTTCGAAAACCTTTATAATAATGGTTAAGGTTACATAGAAAATTAACCGGTTTCCGAGCCCTGGTACATAATGCCTGCAAAAATTTGGATGGTGATAAAGTTCATCCTGTATAGATTATCAGGCTGTCATATAGTATCAGAATGATGCTAAAGCCCGTGGATGTGTTGCAGCATGCTGTATATCAACTCGACGGGTGACATGTTCCTGCGCGGTGGGGCGCTGCGCTCGCTTAACTCGTCCGTGCTGCACGTCGTCGCTACTGCTGTGGATTCCGGCGCGCCACCAAGACAGGTACATATACTACTCACCTGTAGCCAAGTCTAAAGAGTTGGCTATAGGACAGTGGTAATCCACTGTCCAAAATTTTCCTATATATGAGCAAAGCTTTTGATATTGTTAATCACAATACATTTATTGATAGATATGAGCGTTATATCTGAGGTCCTGCTTTAGGATGGTTGAAAAGGTGCTGTGACACAGCAAATAGCTAACAGTCCGTTATAGTACCTCGCATAAACAATGAACTTGCTGCACCCCAACGATTAAACAATCTTTACTCAGACACAATGGATTAGGGGTGCCTCAAGGAAGTATCCTCGGTCTTCTTCTCTTCCCTACATCACCGAGTTGCCAAAGTGCCAAGTGGAATTGTTGTGTAAACAACCTTAGCTATGCCGATGATATGGTGCAGCTGGCTCCCTCGATTTATGCATTGCGGAAGTTGCTTGCCGTGTGTGAAAAGTATGCGGCCACACACGGTCTCAGTTATAATGTAAAAAAATCACAGTGCATGATCTTCAAGGCGGGTACAAAGTGCCCAGCTGTTGTTCCGCCACTGTTACTCAATGGTATTCCTCTTAGTCAAGTATACCAATTCAAGTATCTTGGGCATGTGGTTACAGAAAATCTTGGAGATGATGTAGACATGGAGAGGAAGCGCAGGGCATTGTCAATCCGGGCGAACATGCTGGCCCGCAGGTTCGCTCGGTGTAAAGACGCGGTGAAAGTAACTTTATTCAAGGCGTATTGTACATCTCTGTACTCGGCGAGCCTGTGGTTCAGATATACCCAAAGGGCTTACAATTCTCTGCGAATCCAGTTTAATAATGCATACAGGGCGCTGTTACGGCTGCCGCGCTTCTGCAGTGCGTCAACAATGTTCGCTGAGTCGCGCACAGACGGCTTTGATGCCACCTGGCGCAAAAAGACAGCCTCACTGCTAAGCAGATTGCGTGGGAGCAGTAACAGCATCCTGAATGCAATGGGCAATAAGCTTGATAGCCCACTGGTGTGGAGCCTCACCCAGAGGACTAAGTCTCTCTTAGTTATTAGGTACTAACATAGTTTTTTTAAGTTCATACTAACAATATAAATTTATTGGATCAATGTTGTCTGAAATTTTAATAATAAATAAATTACAGAAAATAATAAAATATTACACAACAAGAATAAGTGAATCAACCTATTAACGATATTTCAAGCTCAGAAGTTGCGAATTTAACGTATTTTATTAAAGTATTCGATCCGTATTTACAGACGTCCGTACCAGTGACGGTACACCTGAATGAGCGGCTCCTGCAGACAGCCGATAGGCCGGAGGGCGCGGGGGGCGCGGGGGGCGCGGGGGGTGTGGGCGCCGTGCTGGCGCTGTTCGCGGCGGCGCTGGCGGCGCTGGCGCTGCTTGTGTGCGCGCTGCTCGGATACATCTACAGAGTGTGAGAAAAAAGCATGAAATAAAATATCATCGCATTTGTCGTCCATTATAGTAGTGCACTAAAGAGCCTCCACGAGTCGCGATACGTAACATGTTAACTGCCACGTCAGGCACCGGAGCCTGACAGACATGGTATCTGTTAGGGCCATGTCAGTCCCTAGTGACTGACGCTAACGTATGTAATTAATATTGTATATTTTTGAAGTAAAACTTCTTTAGGCACGATTGACTTCAGGAGTAAGCTGGTGAATGCATGACGAGAGCGTTACGGAAGTGAGCCAGCGGAAGTTGAGAGGAAGATATAAGTTAGTGAAGATAGAAAGAGAGAGAGGGTTACGTTTCGTATATTACTGTAGGGACAAGAGAGAGAGATACATAATCAGCCTATAATGTTCCCACTGCTGGGACACAGGCCTCTGTGTGAAAAGGGGTGGGCCGTAATCCACCACGCGATCCCAGTGTGGGGGAGAGAGAGATGCGAGCACACATTTTCTTTTTCTCATAGCCAGTTGCGTTTCGTATATTAAGACACAGTGCAGGCCTTTATTTTTTTTTGATTTATAATTTTTACTTTAGTCGTGTGGTCTTAAGGACACTTGTCTTTTTTTTAGGAAAAATAAAATACGACGCAAGTACTTTCTAAAATCTTTTTATTGTTTGAAATAATAATATTTTGGACTTCGAAAATTATAAAAATAGTAAGTTTAGAGTAAAGTATTAGAAAGCCAAAAAAATCTTACATTTTTAGGGTTCCGTACTCAAAGGGTAAAACGGGAACCCTATTACTAAGGCTCTGCCGTCTGTCTGTCTGTCTGTCCGTCTGTCACCAGGCTGTATCTCATGAACCGTGATAGTTGAACAATTTAAATTTTCACAGATGATGTATTTCTGTTGCCACTATAACAAAAAAAACTAAAAAACAGAATAAAATAAATATTTAAGGGGGCTCCCATACAACAAACGTGATTTTTTTGCTCGTTTTTGCTCGATATTGATAACGGCACCAGGTAGACGCTTGCAATATTCACAGAATATTTAGTTATATATTCACTTTAAAAATAAATAATTAAATTAAAATAAATCAAATATTTAGGGGGGGCTCCCATACAACAAACGTGATTTTATTGCCGTTTTTAGGGTTCCGTACCCAAAGGGTAAAACGGGAACCCTATTACTAAGGCTCCGCCGTCTGTCTGTCTGTCTGTCTGTCCGTCTGTCACCAGGCTGTATCTCATGAGCCGTGATAGTTAGACAGTTAAAATTTTTACAGTGTTGAAAGTGTTTTTCAACTACAATGTTAAGTTTTTTTTAGGGATAAATTCATCCCAACTACGGAACCCTTCATTGTGCGTGATCCGACACGCACTTGGCCGGTTTTAGGGTTCCGTACCCAAAGGGTAAACCGGGAACCCTATTACTAAGGCTCCGCCATCTGACTGTCTGTCCGTCTGTCACCAGGCTGAATCTCATGAACCGTGATAGTTAGACAGTTGAAATTTTCACAGATGATGTATAATATATAATATATAAGAATAACACACTCAGATAGTTTTTACTTGAACAATTTTACTAATGTCGGGCATGGTGTGCATCATCCACTAATGTCGGGCATGGTGTGCATCATCCACTAATGTCGGGCATGGTGTGCATCATCCACTAATGTCGGGCATGGTGTGCATCATCCACTAATGTCGGGCATGGTGTGCATCATCCACTAATGTCGGGCATGGTGTGCATCATCCACTAATGTCGGGCATGGTGTGCATCATCCACTAATGTCGGGCATGGTGTGCATCATCCACTAATGTCGGGCATGGTGTGCATCATCCACTAATGTCGGGCATGGTGTGCATCATCCACTAATGTCGGGCATGGTGTGCATCATCCACTAATGTCGGGCATGGTGTGCATCATCCACTAATGTCGGGCATGGTGTGCATCATCCACTAATGTCGGGCATGGTGTGCATCATCCACTAATGTCGGGCATGGTGTGCATCATCCACTAATGTCGGGCATGGTGTGCATCATCCACTAATGTCGGGCATGGTGTGCATCATCCACTAATGTCGGGCATGGTGTGCATCATCCACTAATGTCGGGCATGGTGTGCATCATCCACTAATGTCGGGCATGGTGTGCATCATCCACTAATGTCGGGCATGGTGTGCATCATCCACTAATGTCGGGCATGGTGTGCATCATCCACTAATGTCGGGCATGGTGTGCATCATCCACTAATGTCGGGCATGGTGTGCATCATCCACTAATGTCGGGCATGGTGTGCATCATCCACTAATGTCGGGCATGGTGTGCATCATCCACTAATGTCGGGCATGGTGTGCATCATCCACTAATGTCGGGCATGGTGTGCATCATCCACTAATGTCGGGCATGGTGTGCATCATCCACTAATGTCGGGCATGGTGTGCATCATCCACTAATGTCGGGCATGGTGTGCATCATCCACTAATGTCGGGCATGGTGTGCATCATCCACTAATGTCGGGCATGGTGTGCATCATCCACTAATGTCGGGCATGGTGTGCATCATCCACTAATGTCGGGCATGGTGTGCATCATCCACTAATGTCGGGCATGGTGTGCATCATCCACTAATGTCGGGCATGGTGTGCATCATCCACTAATGTCGGGCATGGTGTGCATCATCCACTAATGTCGGGCATGGTGTGCATCATCCACTAATGTCGGGCATGGTGTGCATCATCCACTAATGTCGGGCATGGTGTGCATCATCCACTAATGTCGGGCATGGTGTGCATCATCCACTAATGTCGGGCATGGTGTGCATCATCCACTAATGTCGGGCATGGTGTGCATCATCCACTAATGTCGGGCATGGTGTGCATCATCCACTAATGTCGGGCATGGTGTGCATCATCCACTAATGTCGGGCATGGTGTGCATCATCCACTAATGCGACAAATGGAACCGCTATAATTTCCTTGTCCGTCAGTCAGTTTGTCCGGATGTTACGCAGCCATTTCACACGAAGACTAAATACTATATATCTAATATACTACCTACTAGGTAAACATAATCAAAATGGGTTAGTATTTAGGTTATAAATTCTCGCCTTTGTATCAATGTATTTTTAGCAACGTTTAAAACGTTTGATTTTATTTGATGAAAATTGGAAAGAAGAAGCATTTTGTGTACCGCTAAATAACAGTGTAGTGAAACTACGAACAAAATAATTAGGGGTGGCCTTCCACACAGGGTGACGATAAAAAAAATCAATGCACTTATGCGTGGATCCCATAATTAAAAATATTGTGACCGACACGCACTTGACAGGTATTTTCCTTCATAATTTTAACATAAGATTATGAAAAAAAAATATCTTTTAGCACTGATAACATAACATGCAATCATATCCATAAATTATTTCTATGCAGGCGTCGTCGGTCGAAGCGCAGCGCGGGCGGGTCAGGCACCGGCTATGTGACGCACGAGAAGCCCCCGGCGGACGCCACCGCCGCCCCCCGCGCGCCCCCCGCCACCCCCGGAGTGGGGGTGTTGCGACCTGCAGGCTCGTCGGGTTCACTGCTAAGCGTCAGTGCAGGCGCCAGCACTATCCTAGCTAACTCTACGTCTAGTTTAGATCTGCAGCAGGAGTCTGCGCATGGAGGACATCATAGTAAGTTATTACTTTGTGTTTTGTAATAAATTAATTAATGTAGATACTTGTAATCAAAGTCATATACCTACCGACTAGGGTTCAGTACCTATATTTTTTTTGAGATTTTTACTTAGCTTATTGCTGCGTCTTAACTAGCAGGTACTTAGGTAGCTATTGAGTTTTCCACTTCTTAGGTGTGAGAATGCGCTGTGAAACTCTTTATATTTTTAATTTATAATATAAGTTAATAATGAGTTGCATTGGCTCTATGATAGTATTTGGTATCCATAATCTTCAAAGTGGGATTAGGGATAAGAACGGAAAATAAATTGGTACTTAGAAGGTAATTTTCTGGAAATCTTTTTATTAAACAAAAACGGATGGGGGCAGAAATGTGGCGTACATTGCGAAATAGCATACGCTGGTCGTGTTTCACTGAGTCATACGCCTGAATGTCCAGTTAGCACAAAACTACTTGTAATAACTTGTTAAAATTGTTCAGCAGGTGCATCATCAGGTCGCCAGTCACAGCGCTTCCCGCGTAGCAAGGTAGCGCCCCTCCCGCCTAGCACCGCCAGCCCGGGCCGGTCTCCTGGCGCCGGCCTGGCCCCCGGCGCGTGCCCGGCCCCTGGCGCGGGCCGGTCCCCCGGCGCGGGGCGCGCGGGTGCAGGGGGCGTGTCGCTCATGAGCGACCACCTGGGCGCGCGCTCGGCGGGCCGCTCGGGCGTGGCGTGGCCCTCCGCAACCATACCCGCGAGGGTCAAGAAGCTCAGTTGGGACGACGCCGCGCCAGACGGCCATCATAAGGTGCGCTCTACTTAACATTAATTTATCAAATACTTCGCATAGATTAACGCTATTCACATACAAGCAGTCATCTTTTTTATTTTATTTTATAATTTCAGAGAACTAGATCTGATGGATCTCATCAAACACAACTACATACTTCTCCTTTTTACTTACTTCTACTTACTAATCCTCTCTTAAACTAGGAACTATTGTAAAGTGTGTATAACAGAAGTACATTTCCAGGACAGAGGGGAGGAGGTTACGGACGCGACCAACCCCACCGTGGCCGAGCATATGAACCTCACCGTCTACTTCTGACCGACGGGGAGCCGACGCAACGTGCTGACTTACCACACGTAGATAACAAGCAACACGCTAGTGATACAAAAGAACATGCTCGTAAACAACGTGGAGAAACTAACGATAACAAGGCTACAAATGATTGTTTTAAAAATAACATAATATCTGATATTGATTCTACGGTAAACAGGGGTAGAAGTGGCAAAAATATGTCTATACAAGAGGCAGTTAACCCATCTGATAATAAATATTATTTGCAAGTCAAGACTGCAGCAAATAATAATGATCTACAACCTGGACATGGCTTTCACAAAGATGAGAACATTGAAGCTAAAAATTATGATGTTCCATTACCAGGGTCTGCTATAAAAACCCATCCCGAAGCAAATTACACCTTACCAGCAAACAGTTATCAATCCACAGATGCTCGGAACACTGTTGGAATACCAGTCTATAACAATTCTTTATCACACAATTATTTATACACAAACCAACCCGTTACGACTACAAATTACTACATCCCTGGTTTAAGTGAACCATCTTCACCGTCCAATTATCCTACTATGGTCATGGGCCATCCTGGTCATCCCAGTCATGCCATTATATTTGAAAATGATTCAACATCAACAAGAAACCGTCCCCTTCTGACTCACATCTTACTTACGAGTAACACGAAACGTACAAGGCACCTCAAACCTCCTGCTAACAGTAAGCTCAAAAGTAAACCAGTGACGATTCATCACATAACACCCATAGCTTATCCTGTACAGTCTTCAAGTCAGTCGGCTTTGTTCCATGCTCCATCCAACTATGCTGTCCCAGCTAGTCATACTAACCAACACATAGTAAATCATCCAAACGCGAACCAGCAGCAACCAATATCCATCATAACCGGCGGCCAGTACTCTCAGAGGGACCAAAGATACACGACATCTCCGACTGCCCCGGTGATGTATGAGGAGGAACCTCCTCCTCTAAATTCCAATGGTCTTCCACCAACGTACGCCACGATAGACCCTAAGAAGCTGCGCACTAGGCACATCAGACCTGCGGTGTTCAAGAGAAGAGGGATGGCCAACAGCCGACAGTACGAACTGTTGTGAGAGACAGAAGTGGATGGATTGATGGATTTTTATTTATGGTGTCACGGTTATGAGGCATTATTTTAGACAGTTCTTTTTTCTATTTTCTAGGAATGCGGCATGTCTGAAATTACAAGGAGAGTTCAAATCTTGTAGTTCGTATGATCCTTTCGGTACCTATATCTGCAGTACGTCTTCCGTGCAACCAATGTCCAAAATCTCTAGTACTTAATCCAGATCAGATTAAAATGATTAATTATACTTCTTAGATACTACTAGACTCGTGACTAATGTCTAATCCCCTAGGCTGTCATTATCAATAGAGATAGTTTGTGAACTGCAATATCATAATTTAGGCTATGGTAAGGTCTGTACCTACTATTTACCAAATATGTGCATAATACAAGTAATTTACTAATGTGTTAAGTGTTGAGATTATTATAACTCATAAAAGTTTTGTATTTACTATTACAATGAAGAAACGAATGTGAAAAATTAATAAATGATACATTGTAAAATTAAGTAATTGATATTATTAGTGATATTAACTGTAAATAGTTTTTACTAATAGAAAAAATAGGATTTATTTTTTGTTTTTTTAGCAATTTTATAAATTTTATATCAGGCAGTCCTTTATACTGTGCTGTCACTTTGTAAAGATTTATGGTGGCAACACTAGATGACGAATATTGTGTACAAGTAATTTCGTTGTAAGAACAGTTTGAGTTACAATATTTATATTATTCAGATATGTAGGTATGTACGAACTGTTATAAAAATGTTTTGTTTATTTGGGTTGTTTTATTTTGGCCCTGCGTAGAGCAATCAACAACATAATCTTGTAGAAACAAATTATCTTTCAGTTTGTTTTTGCAGATAATTCAATCGATACTAGCCCTTTGTGGACCAATAAAGTATTGGGATGGTTAAATATAAATTAAACCTGACCAAACCAATTTTAATATAATTATAGGTATATTAAAATTGGTTTGGTCAGGCCTACTGCTTTAAAATGTTTTGAAATAAATAAATAAGTTTCAGGAAAGCAATTCTCAGTTTTCAGGTTATAGCTTTTTAGCTATAAACGTCCAAATTGGTTTTGCGACGCTAAACTTCGACTTCGATGTCAACTATTCTGTCTTGTCTAAAGTTAGTTAGAAAAGCAAGTGTGCACGAAAAAAAAAAAGTTACTATAAATTAAGTAAGATTCTTCGATACGGGACTGATTCGTACGGGGCTGAAACAAACAAAAATAGGAATAAATAAATAAATTATACAGCAACCAAAGCTAATACAGAAGATATAGGTACGCATACCACACCCACACAGACAGAATATTCACAACTTTCTGTTATTGTGACGGATGTAGGTCATCAGCGCCACAAGCATTCCGAAGAGGAATATGCTAGTAAGCAGGGGAAATTAGTCGGAAGAGGGATCCTAAATTTTGGGAGGCGCCTTTATAAATCTAAAGGTGGAATGTTGTTCGAGCATTCAAAGAAGATGTGGTCCAAAGTGCCCGTTTCCAACCTGCACTCAGAGAGAGAGGGGTCTCGAACACGAATGTTTTGCAAAAATACGGGAGTAGAATTCGTTAAGATTTTTGTAAACCTAAGCGAATTCTACAAAGGACGGATATAATTCTTTGGAGACTTTTTTGTAGTTACAACCAATGTTTTGATTTTATTATTGGTTTTACTGCATAGTAAAACCTGCCCTTTTTCTTTACAGTGATATTCCACTGTTCCTGCCATGAGGATTGGTGCTTAGCTTTTGGAAGGCACAGAAAATCATACTACATACATACGTTGCTGATGAGCAAGCATCTTTGGCTAAAGCATCAGCGCACTCCTGACTAGCTATCCAAACTAACTAAACCTCTCTTTGGCACAACTCAGCTTTCAGCTAGCACAAGATAATATAACCTTTTTAATTTTTAAAACAAGGGAACTGTGCAATTTACTTTTGTAAGGGTTTTGTCCTAACCCTTGCAGACAGCAGCTAAGAGAGTCTGTGATAATAGCGGCTTTGTCAATATTGTGGTGTGACTATATGAAAATACAAGTTTCCAATACCACACACTCGCCCGTGAACACAAACGCCTCCTCAGGGCATTTGTACCTACTGTAAAATCATTTTGGAGCTTTAGTAATAAACCGCAGCGCCAGTGTTACTTCATAGTAGATGGAAGAAGATAGAAGTAGTTCATAGATGGATTTTTATAGATCGATGCTTCTATTTTGAAGCATCTATAAAAATCCTTTAAAACCCAATCCATCGTTCTCCCACAGCCACATTGAAGAGAACTTTTTAGAAATACCAATTTCAAATAAAAATTTTCGAATGAAACATTAGACTTCACATGGAAATTTAAAAATAGGTAATCACGGAATTCTGTTCTAGGTATTGGACATTCTAAATTATGAATTTGACGAAGTGCTTTTAGGATTAGGAGAATTTCTTTGTTATTCCAGTAATTTGAGCTTCTGCATATGGCATCTAACACATACTTTTCTGGCACCTAGCCAGAAAACGCGAGGCCAGATACTGCCGTCTTAGGGCTAGGGGAAGTTCAGCACACTCAACCTACAATGCGTTAACGGGAGAAGACTTCATACAACCAGACATGATCCGAAGGCACTTTGACTGAACCCTATCTAGCTAAGCCAAAACATCCTTGTTGCATGGAACTAGGAGGAACGTACCATAGTCTAAAACACTACGTATCAAGACGTTATAGACCAATTTCATAGTATAAGGGTGGGCACCCCACCAGACATTCGCGAGAGCTTTTAATATGAGGTGGCAAACTCAAACTCATACTCAAACTCAAACATTTATTTCAAATAAACCATTTACAGGCCCTTTTGAATTGTCAAAGAGTCGGTCAGTTAGTCAGAAAGTGGAAGCTATTTGCCCATTCCAAAACGTAGATCTCTATGGAGAAGAACAGGCAAGAAACTCCAAGGACACTCTTTTAAATCAAGATATTACAAAATCCTGGGTACATTATTCTTGTCGCTTCTATATGTGAGAACAATGCTAAAAACAAAAATAAATATATTTAAAAAAAAACAATTCAAAATATAAGATTAAAAGATTACAAAATAAGCCCTGGCAGTTAAGAGATGACCATCCTCAACTGACAGCGCCCGTTCACGAACATGACACGTGGATCAGCACCATCCAGCTCAACCACTTTGTAGGGAACCGAATGATCCAACACACGCGCCACCATCAGCGAGACATTTAAGTGAGCATGACATACTCTCAACTGCCAGGCTTTTTTAAGTCAACATACATCATAACATAATAAACGGCTCCATGGTACTCACATTTACAAAAATGAAAAAATGCTTTTAAATTATACAAAACTATAGCTTGCAATGTATTTCAATGATTAATAAAAATTTACTAGCAAAAGGAAAATCGTTGTTACCTATTGAAGTATTCAACAACTAAAACTTGATTAAGTACATAAAAATAAACGATAGTTACGAATGTAATGTCAAAACAAAAAATAAAAAACCCCGGGGAAGCATCACTTCCAAATATTAAAATTCTAACAAGTGAGCCCAAGTTGTTGTGGAGCAGGACCAGCATTAAGCCAAGCATCTTTATCTACGATATAATCATCCAACTTATAATATGCTTGTCTACATAGTGTGCGTTTAATGCATGTTTTAAATTTCTTCTCATTTAGTTGAAGAATATCTAATGGTATTTTATTATAACATTTAACACAGTACCCCATAAAAGGAGTGTGTACTTTTGACAATCTGAAACGTGGTTGATCTAATTTGTTCCTATTTCTAGTGTTAAAATTATGCCTGTCACTAATCTTACTGAAAAGATGTAGGTTTTTTCTAACATACATAATATTTTCATATACATATAGGCTACATGTTTTGCCATTTATGGCGTACAAAATTAGATGCAATAGACAAAAAAAAAAATGGACACACCTACCCAAAATTATACAAGTGACACTAACTAAGTTTTTAGGAGTAGCAATTGACGAACATTTAGACTGGCGCGCATGCCGCGTGGAGACGTGCATGGTCATATGGCCAATATCAGACTTGACCAATGAAGTTCAACCCAAAGAGTTGATACAAGTTTCAGTGGGTTTCCACTCGTTATTACCGCCACCTTGAACTTTTCTGATACGTGATACGTCGGACTTTATGAATTTGCCCACATCCTGAGGGCACAGACAAATAAGATATAGCCTCTTCTTCTATAATGTCAGAGGGAATCCCGGTAACAACACCCATCCTAGTTATGTTAAATGTAGGGATTGAAGCAGTATAACTATATTTAGACAAAAAAGTGTTAACTAAGAAAGAGTTAGCATCCTGAGGAGAAGCAAAATCTACGGACACACGGTTTCTGCCAACTCTATTAACCACGAACATTGTTCGCAATGTTGTCATTAAGTAGAAACTTGCCAAAATTAACAGGGCGAAGAGTGGTGCCCGAATTTGGCTGGGTCTCTACGCAGGAGACGTGAACAAATATAAGCCTTGTCCAATACTGAGTACTAGACACGACCAATTTGACTTTTTTTTGCTTGTTTGAAGGAGTGGGTGACATAATTTCATCGTCACCGGGGCGTTTGTTGCGATTGCGGATCCTACATCCGTCTCTGTAATGCTGTTTACGTCCGCAAATTGGGATAGTGGAGACGGGGAAAAAGGAGTTGCGGGACCTGGTACACAGGCAACTGAAGGAAAACGGGTGGGTTTTAGTAAGTAAAAGTCTGACACGCCCTCCCGCTCTGCCCAAAGCGGGAGAAGTTATGTGATAATGTCCCACCATTTATCGGTGCCGTGGTCCCACCCAAAAAAAAAAGCGGGTTGCAGGATCGGACGGTTTATTTACATCCATCTTGGATAAAAAGAGTAAAACATAAGACAATGACAATACAAACCTGGTTACGAACACTTGGACAACACACTTAAACACAACAAGTCACAATCACTCTAACACAGCAAAAATAATCTAAACACATCATGTGCTAACCAAGAACACCGTGGCAAGAATCCGACGCTAAACTTGAGTTGACTGCAGTGTTTCTTTTAGGCAAAATTCTTCAGGGATTAAGGTTAAGAGATCTGGGGGGGTGGAGTAATTATAGGAAGTAAAGTAATATTTAAAATCAATTCCAATTATTATTAATATTTTAAATGAATAAAAGATGCTATAAGCTGAACCAAAATTGTCAAAGTAACATTGTAAAAAGCCACGAAGAATAATATTCTTTACAAAAATCTTATTCTTCGTGGCTTTTTTCTTGCGTACAAATCAACAACTTTTTCTAGAAATTCTTCTTTTGGAGTCTCTGGTCCCTCGATGCTAATCATCATACAATGCATCACAATTTCAGGTAGCATTCCGTTTCTTGCCTTATTTAGTATTCTGTTCATCGTATTAAACGATCTTTCGACGGAGGCAGTGGTTACGGGAATGACAAGAAGGATTTCACAAAGTTTTTGTAATTCGCAGTACCCTAAGTCTACTTCTAAGATTTTTGCGACTGGATTTTCACCTGTCTCCTTGTACATTCCGCTTTCTAGCATTGACTTGATTATCACATTTCCGCATTAAGCGTAGGAAATTTGTCACAAAACTTTCTTACTTCTATGTCTTGTAAAGCTATTAATGATTGAAAGGTCTCAAAACCACTTAAAAATGTCATGATATCAATTGATTCGTCATTGAATCTGTCTTCTATTTCATGAATTACGCTTTCACAATACATCTTAATCCCTTTAAATATTTCAGTTGCATTTTCATCAGCAACCACCTGGTGCACTTCAGATTTTAATTTCTCTATTTCGAGCTGAACTTTTATTTACAGAGGGCTATTGACATCTTCGCACTGCTTTGTAATATCCTGTAAGTGTAATTTTGAGGTGGTAATTAGAGGAATTACTTTGGCGAGACAAGTCTTTCTTTTGCATAGAGAAGAAAAGGCAGAAATTGCACTGAGAAGTTCATTCATTACGTGACAGGTAACAATGAAACTCTCATTTCTTATTTCCAGTAAGGTGCCCCTTGCCAGTGTTGCAAGATCTGCGCCTTCTTTGTGAATATATTCGCAAGCCATTATATAATTGACTAAAGGGTCCTAAAAACATCATTTACTATCCTGTAGTGTGATAACCATCTTACTTCAATACATTCTGGAATCTTAAGAATGGGATCGTTAATCACTGCTTGAATTTCATGTAGAATATTTTCCTTTTTAGTGGAAACAGCTTGTAATGTCTTTTAAAACTTGAAAAAACCTCTTAACCTTTTTATTTCTGCAGGAAACTGCTGCCAGAGCCAATATATGTGCCTTACAGTGTATGTAAAGAACTTCTTTATTTGCCTTTTCTGATAGCTTTCTTCTCACACCACCAACGTTTCCAGCCATATTCGTAGCACCATCAAATCCAAAAGCTATAATATCGTTGTAATCTAAATTAATGCAGTGAGTTCCTTGTCAATAGCATTTGCAATAGTTTCTGCCTTTCCATCGGGGATTTTGACAATTGCCAAGAACTTTTCCACAGGGACTTTATCTTCCATTACTCTGAACCAGGAGCAAGCCGTCCATAGAGGCAATTAGACCTAGCCTACCCTAGCCCTAGCCCAAATGCATTTATTTAACTATGTTATAAAATAATACAAAATATAAAAAAAGCACATCGATGCATATTTTGTGTGTATGAACGGCACACATGTCTAGATTATGGGCGTAACTCTTTTGAGTGGAGCTGGGCTGTGATTGGCTAAATGACCTTAAAAAAATGTTTTCAAGATTTTATTTTACCACTTTGTCGGCGTGATTTATATGTATACCTACCAGACAGACAAACCGACGGACACGGCGAAACTATAAGGGGTCCTTGTTGACTATGGAACCCTAAAGAGCGGGCCAGAGCGGAACCAATCATTCTCGCGTCTACTTTCTAAAGAGCGGGCCAGAGCGGAACCAATCATTCTCGCGTCTACTTTCTAAAGAGCGGGCCAGAGCGGAACCAATCATTCTCGCGTCTACTTTCTAAAGAGCGGGCCAGAGCGGAACCAATCATTCTCGCGTCTACTTTCTAAAGAGCGGGCCAGAGCGGAACCAATCATTCTCGCGTCTACTTTCTAAAGAGCGGGCCAGAGCGGAACCAATCATTCTCGCGTCTACTTTCTAAAGAGCGGGCCAGAGCGGAACCAATCATTCTCGCGTCTACTTTCTAAAGAGCGGGCCAGAGCGGAACCAATCATTCTCGCGTCTACTTTCTAAAGAGCGGGCCAGAGCGGAACCAATCATTCTCGCGTCTACTTTCTAAAGAGCGGGCCAGAGCGGAACCAATCATTCTCGCGTCTACTTTCTAAAGAGCGGGCCAGAGCGGAACCAATCATTCTCGCGTCTACTTTCTAAAGAGCGGGCCAGAGCGGAACCAATCATTCTCGCGTCTACTTTCTAAAGAGCGGGCCAGAGCGGAACCAATCATTCTCGCGTCTACTTTCTAAAGAGCGGGCCAGAGCGGAACCAATCATTCTCGCGTCTACTTTCTAAAGAGCGGGCCAGAGCGGAACCAATCATTCTCGCGTCTACTTTCTAAAGAGCGGGCCAGAGCGGAACCAATCATTCTCGCGTCTACTTTCTAAAGAGCGGGCCAGAGCGGAACCAATCATTCTCGCGTCTACTTTCTAAAGAGCGGGCCAGAGCGGAACCAATCATTCTCGCGTCTACTTTCTAAAGAGCGGGCCAGAGCGGAACCAATCATTCTCGGGTCTACTTTCTAAAGAGCGGGCCAGAGCGGAACCAATCATTCTCGCGTCTACTTTCTAAAGAGCGGGCCAGAGCGGAACCAATCATTCTCGCGTCTACTTTCTAAAGAGCGGGCCAGAGCGGAACCAATCATTCTCGCGTCTACTTTCTAAAGAGCGGGCCAGAGCGGAACCAATCATTCTCGCGTCTACTTTCTGCTGAACAAGGGCCTCGCAATACTTAACCTTTGTATTTCCTGAGTCTTAATATACTCGTAGCAGTAGCTTTTATATTCGGCATTTATATTAAACAATTTTAAAATAACACAGAAAAAAAACCTTGTTCAAACCCTTGAACATTGGTAATATCACACTGGAACTGGAACGTTACAGGTAGGTAGGTATTATAAACACTGAAAACAATCATTTTATTACTAAAAAGCATAAAAACCTGTAGGGTACCTCGTCGGGTATCTACATACTAAAACGTGTGCAAGCGAAAGTACAGGATCTAAAGCGTTATGATATCTTGAATATCTCAACGCGGAGCTGACCTTGTAACGAAAGTTTGTTGTTCGCTGATATTGCACAACACTACGCACGCAACTCAACTTCATTGAGATGCGCGGCAAGCATTACACTCCGTATGTGATGTAACATGTTATGCTGTGTTACGTACAAGGACATGACAATGTGGATCCCAATACCTACTGTTGACACCGAGACTTAAGAACATTAGAGCGAGCGAAGCGTCTCTGGTTCAAGTCGCTAAATTTGCTTTCCCCTGTCAGTTTGTTGGTACTCCTCTTCAGGTCGTATTTTACAACTGATCTTGACGAAACTTGGTACATATACAGGTTTTACGACTTTATAGAATTTTTTGCCGTCGGGGATTTTGGATTGGAGTGCTTCTTCCAAAAAGGGGGCTATCTCTGCCATATGAGATCCGATGTCGACGGTTCTTTTTTGTTTGAAAGGTATTTTTAAGTTGGATTCATAGAAATTTGGTGCAGATTTGATGAGGATCTATAATAATAAAAATGTTTATTTCATCAACTTATGTAAATTACATTAATATGTTGGGAGTCACCTTTTAAGCAAAGATTTGCTTGTATTAGGTGGTTCCGCTCTTCCAGTTTACATTTACTGTACATGTGTGAGAGAATAAACAATAGATAATTTTGAAAGCATGCCAAAGGTTTTTAACAATACAAAATAAAAATGAGAGATACAAAACAAAATAATAAAAACTAAAAAATTATAAATCAGTAATTAATTAAATAAGGAATGAGGGATGCGCACAGTGTTGTGTGTGTGTGTGAGGTGGCGGTGTGTATGGTGTAGGGGTGTGAATGTTAGCATGGAAGGTGTAATTTGTGTACTTCTTGTTTTAGTCAACTACTATTGTATCTACAGATTATGATTATGTATTTTGGGAATTATGTGATTGTATGGAGCATAGCCTCGATTTCTTCGTAACTTTTGCTCTTCAACCATTCAGTGAGTGTCTTTTTGCAATCGCAGTATTTCATAGGGTATATGGTGAGAATTTTGTTGAGAGAATTGTACAAACGAGAAGATTGCTTTGTGTATTGTCTTGTAGCAAATGTAGTTTTGACTGGGGTTTCTGGAGCTACTATATTCTTACTCCTAGTTTGCGTCCTGGGAGTGACGAAGGGAAGGGATTTATGCTTCTTTAGAGTAATCAGCAGGACATAGAGCTTTCTAACTGACAAAAGGTTTGAAGTTAAGTATAAGGTCTCCGTGGGGAATATTCGTGGTTTAAAGTACATGAATTTTAGTAAAGCTCTCTGCGACCTCTCTAATTCTAAAAACTTTGTTTTGGATGCACCACCCCAAATTGGTAAACAATACGTCAATACGGATTGACCCAGAGACTCGTAAATTTGTTTGATAAGATCTTTAGAAGCTACGTGGCGAAGAGATTTGAAGGTCCAAATTAATTTTCTGACTCTGTTCATTATGAGTTCTAGATACAAGTGCCACGATAGCCTTTGGTCGAGCATAACACCAAGGTATTTAGTGCTACTTACTTTGTTAATTTTTATACAAGAGCAGTTGATGTTAGAGAAGTCAGAGCAGGTATGTATTTTAATCTGTAGGTCTTGGGATGGCTGAGTGCGATTGTCAATGGAGAAACAAATATAGTTAGTCTTTGATACATTTAAAGTTAGAAGGTTACATTCGAGCCAGGTAGCTATTGCAGACAGGCCACGTTCGGCGCTGTGACCGACGTCTTCCCATGTTTCTCCCGAGAAAACAATTGCTGTATCGTCAGCATAGGAGAATATGTGCGCTGCGTCAATTCTCATGTTGCATAAGCTGTTTATATATATGTAGGGTGCAGACCGAAATGAAACTTGAAAATTCGTTTAACGTCTTTTAATTAAAATATAAATAAAAAAATACTCTTCTTGGATCTCACTTCATCTTTAACGTCTTATATCCTGTCACCGAGTACCTTTTTTTATCTCTGCCCACCCTTTCAAATTTCGAGCTCACTCCTGCTTTATATGTTATTTTAGAATAAAGACAATACAGATAATAAAAATGTAGATAAAGCTACATTCAGACAACAGGCTCCTTCATTAAAATTCCCACAGCTCGGCCATTCTGCTTCCAGTCTGTCCTCAGACTGACTCTAGGTTTAAATAATTAAGTTAATGCAAAAAAAAACATCTCTCTTACCTTAAAGCTCAATATAAAACTCCAGGCATACTTCCATTCACACAAGACATTATTACGACTAAATAAAGTAACACAGTTCCGCTACAGTAGTAAGTGTTTAACCCCCTTCTTCAAATCATTACAAGTATTAAACACACTATGAAACAAATAACTTAAACATATTACACATCTTTTAACTTAATACAATTATTCCATAATAAATTTAAAGGGTAAGTTGTCTTCAAAAATAAAATAAACTACTTATTAAAAGTTGAGGCAAGTGTATTGTAAAATTAAAGCCATCTTTTCATGTAATCTACTCCGGTAGTTGTCCTTTTAGGACCCTCTTTGCTGTTATCTATTTTCTCTACCTCATATCTATCCATCCCTAATCCTTTGATAATCCTATAAGGACCAAAAAACTTTTCTTTTAACTTTAAATGACTCCCAAACTGAGTTCGTTGTATAGCTACCAAGTCTCCTTCTTTATACTTCTGACCTTCCTTTCTTCTTTTATCAAATGTTTTTTTATTCTCTTCTTGTATTTTCAAGATTTGGGACTTTGCTTCCCTCCTCAGTTCCTCTCTCTTCTCAGTAAACTCTATTCTATTTTCTTCATCCAATAATTCTACAATTTTTAAGTTTTTGTTGTGTTTCAGCTCAACTTCAGTTAATAGTTTGAATGGTGAAGTATTGATAGATCGTTGATAAGAACTATTGATAACTCGCTGTAATTCACTAACATGCTTGTACCAATGTGTAGGTTCTTCGATACACATCTTAGCTAGGACTGAGATGATAATCTGATTCATACGTTCCACTTGGCCATTGCCTCGTGGCATGCCTGTGGTCACTCTTATATGCTCAATCTCTTCTTTATGACAATATTCTTCAAATTCTTTCCCAGTAAAAGCTGTCCCTCGATCTGTAATTATACGGCGAGGATTTCCATAATCCTTTTGATGTAATTTAAGTTTATCAACAGTTTCTTTAGAGGTCAATGTTTTCACTGGGTAAATCCACATAAACTTGGTATATGCATCAATGACTGTTAAAATGTGGTTGTACATCTTCTTAGTTGCATCTAATGGTACTAGATGATCGCAATGCAGCGTGTCCAAGGGAAGCTCTCCTTTTTCAATTGGATTCAGCAATCCTTCTTTTCTTCCTGTCTTCCGGCTTGCTAGTATGCACGGTACGCACATAGAGATCACCTTTTCAATCTTGTTATCCAACTTAGAAATATAGTAGTCTTTCTCAACAATGTCTTTTACTTTCTTCTTTCCAAAGTGACCCATTCCATGAGCCCTTTTGATTATCTCAATATCCATAATTTCAGGTATCACTAGCTTCTTCTCAACTCCTTTGTATATAACATCATTTTCTAAAATGTAATCATGATACTCTTTTTCTTTGAGAATTTCTTTTAAAACTTTAAGAGTTTCATCTTCTTCTTGGGCCCTCTTTACACGGTAATGCAATTCAGTGTAGATGACACATATGTTGCGGCTTAATGAATCTACATGCTGCATCCTATCACCTTTTCTATGTTCAATGCTGTAGTTGAAGTCTTGTAAGTACATAATCCATCGGGCTACTTTTGCAGATACTTCTTTCTTCATTAAAGTCTTCTGGAATGCTTCACAGTCAGTAACTATTTTGAATGGTATTCCAATAAGGTATTTCCTAAATTTCTTGACTCCTTCTACCACAGCTAGAGCTTCTAGCTCATAACTACTACACTGTTGCTGAGCGTCACTTGTTTTTCTACTCATATAATGGACAGGGTGCGTACCACCATCCATGGGATCCTTCTGCATCAAAATTGCCGCATATCCAAACTTAGAAGCATCGGTATGGAGCTCTGTTTCTAATTGAATGTCAAATATTTTTAAAACTGGCTCACAACATAACATTTGTTTAAGTTTCTCGAAAGCATTTTTCTGATCTTCATAAAAATAAAACTCTTTACTCTTTAATAAATCACTAAGAGGTCTAGCTATTCTGGCATAATCAGGAATAAACTTTCTGAAGTACGATGTCAAGCCAATGAAGCTGTGAACCTCTTTTAGATTTTTTGGCACTGGAAACTTGAATACTGCCTCTGTCTTTTCCTTTGAAGGCTTCACTGTACCATTTGTGATCACATGACCTAAATACTCAACCGATCTTTGAAGCAGCTGTGATTTCTTCCAATTAATTTGAAGTCCATATTCTGATGCTACCTTAAGTACTTCTTCCAGTCTTTGCAATGCTTGGCACTCATCTTCAGCCAAAATAATAAAATCATCGATGAATATTAGTAGGATTCCTCTTTTAATGAAATTGTTAAATATTATGTTAATGTATCTCGTAAAGTATTTGGGACATACCGAGAGTCCAAAAGGTGCCCGCAGGAATTCATATTGCCCTTCTGGGCTGCTGGTCACAAAGGCCGTATATTTGATTGAGTCTTCTTCAATTGGTAAATGAAAAAAACCATTTTTCAGATCTAATGTATTGAATACTCTTGCTTTGCTCAACTTATCAATATGATCGTCGATCACTGGTAAAGGGTACTCATCTTTTACCATCTTTTGGTTTATTTTTCTATAGTCAATACATACTCTAATACTTCCGTCCTTCTTTCTGACTAACACCAGGGGGCTAGCATATTCTGAATAACTAGGTCTTATTACGCCTTGGGACAACCACTCATCGATCTTCTGTTTCACGTCTTCTTCTTCTTTTAAAGCAAATCTACGCGGTCGCTGAACTACAGGAATATCATCTTTGAGTATTATCTTTAACTTAATAGGAGATTCTTTGGTCTTTAATGGTTTATAACTATGAACAAGTCTTTGAACTTGAGGGGACAACTCATTAACATCAGCACTGGAAAGTAAAAATTGTAAATATGAACTATCATAACTCTGTGGCTTTATTTGAACAATACCCTTGTTAATCAATATAACGGTATTTACCAAAAACGTTTGACCTAGAATAATAGGATACGGAATAGCACCTTTTGGCACCACATGAAAAGACACACTGTAACAGTGCCCATCGATAATAATTTTGGTAGTAAACTTACCAATAGAAAATACCTGACTTGATCCTAACCCAGTTAATGACAACTTCTCAGGAACACATTTCACATCAGATAACATCGTAAACAAATCTTGTGATATCAAATTTATGTCACTGCCCGTGTCCACTAAATACGTAACTGAATATTCTCCTATCTTAACAGTTTTAACCGACTTCTTCAAATTTTTATTATTGTTGTTTACGCTTAGAACATTATTGTCATTATTGAGGTTACGATTTTGGCACTGACAACTATGATACTGAACTTCCGATCCGAGGTTTGACACTTGTTCACTCAGTGGTTCTGAAAGTTCATTGACTGAATTCACCGCATCTGCGCAATCTGATGGTTGCACGAACATCGACGTCCTTCGTGCTTGGTTCGAACCGTTTCCTCCTACAACGCGAGTGCTCCGATTTCCCAAGCCATCTACTCGTGCTCCGTTTGTTGCATGGTCAGCCCTGCATTCGGTCGCCATGTGTCCGAAATTGTTACATCTAAAACACTTGATGCCTTTTGTGCACGCAGTTGCAATGTGGCCCTTCTCGCCACACTTGAAACAGCGTTGAATTGAATTATCTTTTGAATGATCTACGTTGCCATTATTAGTTCTGGCCGTTTTTCCATTTTCACGCGGCTTAGTTGCACTGCTTTGACTACCTCGTTCTTTTTGCTGTTTTTGCTTCATTGTTTCATAATGGGCCAACTTTTCCTTCAAGACGGGGTATGTTGTGACTCCATAAAGACTTATCTTATTCTGCTCATAATCAGTAATGCCGTCTATTATATACTGTATGGCTACATAGTCAGCGAATTTTGCCCTCTTACCAAGCTCTTTCATTACGAGCATATACTGATAACAGCTCTCATTGTTTCGCTTCTTTCGCGCCGCCATCATTTCGTGCATGAGCTTTGAATTCACGGAATCTGGGAATTCTTTATGTAAGGCGCTCTTTAATTCCTCATATGTTTTAAAGATTTTCTCTGACCGTAACCATAACTCCGCGGTTCCTTTGAGCGACCTTCGAGCTATTATTAGTTTTTGTTGCGCTGTCCAACCAAACACTTCGGCATTGTCTTCAATATCCTGTGACCACTTTGACGAAGAGTAGCTCATATCTTCGCCGTCAAAATTTATGTTGTTATCCATCATACCGTATTGCCCATTCGCATCCATCTTATTTTGATTTTGCAATCGTGTCGCACTTATTCCAAAAAATTCCACCTTGACTGTTGTTCTGGTCCACGTCGTCTTTTGTTTTTTTTGCCTTTTTCAACTTCTTTATAATTTTATTTCCTAGTCTATCCCGGACGAGATTTGTAGGGTGCAGACCGAAATGAAACTTGAAAATTCGTTTAACATCTTTTAATTAAAATATAAATAAAAAAATACTCTTCTTGGATCTCACTTCATCTTTAACGTCTTATATCCTGTCACCGAGTACTTTTTTTTATCTCTGCCCACCCTTTCAAATTTCGAGCTCACTCCTGCTTTATATGTTATTTTAGAATAAAGACAATACAGATAATAAAAATGTAGATAAAGCTACATTCAGACAACAGGCTACTTCATTAAAATTCCCACATATATGAGAAACAGCGTCGGACCGAGCACACTCCCTTGTCCTACTCCGTATGTGACTATTTCTTCGGAACTAGTGATTGATCCTATTTTTACCACATACCTGCGTTTGCTTAGGTATTCTTTAAAGAGTTTAAGTGGTATTCCTCTTACGCCAATGCCTTCTAGCCTGTGTAAAAGTGTAGGGATACTAACTGTTATATCGAAGGCTTTTTTTATGTCTAAAAATACTGCCATCTTCAACCTGATTAGCAGAAAAACTCCTCAAATGCAGTAAATTGCTCACTTTTAGATTTCTACCAGTGGAATCGGCCTTTTAACTACTATGTAGGGATTAATGGAGCACCTCCGTGCCTGGGACGGGCCCTTTCATCACAAAACTAAGCTGCAGCGTTACCTCTGCCAAATAAAACCTGTTAGTAATTTGTATTCATAATTTTTCTTTACCATGTTTATAAAAACAAAAAATATGATAAATATAATTGTTTTTTTTTTTTATCTTTATTTATTAATGGAGGTTTGTTCATATTTGAACATGTCACCCCCGTAAGAATACGTGAAAATATACACATCACAATACTAAAATTAACTACATATACAAATCATAGTGTTAACTTAAGGTGATCTATTCCTAATACCTATTCGTGTAAGCCTATATAGCAACTTGGCCTCCTCCGAAAGAGGAAAAGACAAAATGCTATTACACCATCCAACATTGAAAGGGGACACTGATTTTTGAATGACTATATTATTATATCTAAATGCTTCGTTACGAACACACTCCATCAAGATGTGATATACGTCTTCTATAACATCACATTCAGTACAATTCGAAGAGTTGACCTTTCCCATCAGGAATCCAAACTTATTTAATGGAATGTGCCCTGAGCGAAGTCTAATACTCGTCACAATGTCATACCTTCCCATATTGCATTTTTCAAACCAAGGGACTCGAGGCAAAGCTGGTGGCAAAGTTCTGTACCAAATTC
This sequence comes from Tiliacea citrago, assembly GCA_963921375.1. Lineage (NCBI taxonomy): Eukaryota > Metazoa > Arthropoda > Insecta > Lepidoptera > Noctuidae > Tiliacea > Tiliacea citrago. The sequence continues at coordinate 831,011 of OY992784.1, forward strand.
CCTTGGTAAGTGATCTTTTGTCAAAATATTCAGACCACAGTTTCGTCGAAAAGTCTTTAACAGTACCGATTAAGTTTGTGTAGTAAGGTAAGCAATTGAAATTAATACCATCAACCGCAGCTTCTCTGGCCAATTTATCTACCGTTTCATTACCAATTAAACCAATATGGGAAGGTATCCACTGCAATATTACTTTCTTATTTATAGTGTTAAGTTCGGATAAGGTATAATAATATGTAATAAGCCAATGGAATGCTCCTGATCATTTGAGTACATCGCACTAAATGATGAAGTGCACTTTTAGCATCAGTAAATATTACAAAATTAATATTTTTGATATAATGTATGACAGTGATTCTGCAATACCGATGAGCTCAGCGTGCATAATATATATTTGAAGATTATTTATATTAAGCTTTATGAACTCCTTTGTTTGTACATCTAGAAAAGCAGCGCCTATCGTCCTTGGAGGCATCTGAATATATTTTGTAAAAGCCTGAATATGTTTCGTGTAAGAATTTACTATAAATGAGCAATAAATTCTGCATTTTAAATTGACGTTTAGGTTTATTCACGTTAGGAATTTCAAAACTTATAAAGCTACTTGTATCTAAATTATTAATCCAGGTATCTAAAGCACCCCACCGAGTGTGTCTCCACGTTGTCGTCGTGGTGGGGCTTGCGTGTCTTAATGATCTTGGGGGCTTTGCCGGTAGAGTCACTCATGCCGGAAGGCCTCAAGTGAGAGACCTGACTAAGAGAGACATGGGGCGGAGTCAATATCATCTGACTTCCGCGAGGGGCGCGCCGTCTGAGGACTTCAACAGTTGTTGGTGTTCTGGACGGCGCGCGTTTCTCTCCTCATCGTTGGAGAGTGGTTCACCTCTAGTACGTGTCTGCTCATCAGACATGACTGAGGTGAAGGAGTGGTCTGGGGACCCCACCCCATAAAAAAGGCAAAGCTGTGTTCAGCAATAATAATGGAAGCGAATCATAAAAACCAACTACCCCAGGAGGGTACCTGCTGCTCCGCAGTAGGAGAATCCCTCACCGAGCAGAGCTCGGTCAGTCCCTCGTATTCTGGGGGGGACAATGATCGCCCAAAATCCCAATCGGATTTTTACCCGTCCTTCGGAGACGCATTGAGCCAGGGTGGCTCACCTACCGGTGCTGAGGAGTCGCTGGGTTCTATTCCCAGTACGTCCACGGCACCGAAACAAAAAGCACAAAGAGTGCCAAAGGCGCGAGCACAATTTGTGCACCCGGCTACCCCGGTTGCCGTAGAGGAAGGGAGTGATGCGGGGTCGGAGTCCGACGATGCATCTGGCGCGAAGGGCTCTTTTAAGAGCCCGGAGCTCGTGGAGGTGGGGGCTGCAAAGTTCCTCAAGAAGAAGCGCTCCAAGCCAGGGGACGGCCAGGGGTCGTCCTCTGATGGTGGGCTGAACTCGGGCCGGAGGAAAATTGGCCGGCGGGGCGGGGTCCAAGGACGGGGTGGGGGCAGAGGGCTCACCACCCAGGATGCCAGCCAGCGAGCCAGCGAGCCCAGCCGAGCTAGCCCAGCCGAGCCGGCCCAGGGAGCCGAGAGGCTGCCAATGGAGGGGCTCTCTGATACCTCAGGTGGTGAGCCGGACGCCGCTGGCGGCTCCAAGGCGGAGCGAGTCGCCAGCAGCTTTGAGCAGGTCGTGGTAGCAGCGATCAGGGGTGTGGCCTTGAAGAGGATACAAGCCTCCAAAGACAAGGTCGTACCCGCTGCTACGGCCTCCATTATGGCAGCCCTTCAGGCCGGGCTTACGTCGGACGAAATGTCCGAGATGCGGGCGGAGGTCGGCCGCCTGACAGCCGCTATGGAGCTTCTCCGAAAGGAGAACGAGGTACTCCGAGCGGACCTGGCCCGGCTCCGAGGAGCTGGCCCTCAGGAGGTACGACAGGGGGCGGAGCAGCAAGGGCAGGGTCTTCCCGTGCCTTCGGAAGACCAGGTTCTAACCCTGGTGCGGCAAGAGTTGGCTACCTTCCATAATCGGTTTTCCGTTCTGGAGGGCATTGTCCTGCGCCCTCCACTAGCGGCGAGCAAGCCAGCCACCTTTGCCGCCACCGTCGCTGCCACGGCCCGGCCCACGGCCAAGCCCGCGGCAAATCTCGCGGCCAAACCCGCGGCCAAACCCGCGGCGGCGAAATTGGTGCCACCCAAGGCCAAGAAGGGCGGGACAGCTGCGCAGGCAGCTGTGCAAAGGGCGAGGCCCCCAGCCCTGGCGGCGGGAAGGCTGCCCCCACCCCCACCCCCACCTTCCAATTCTTCATCGGCGGATACCGAATGGCAGGTAGCTGGAGAGAACAGGAGGGCGGGTAAGGTCAAAAGGGCGGCCAATAGAAAGGAGAGGCGGCAATGGCGCAAGAAGCGAAGCTGTAGTAATCACACTACAGCCGGAAGCGGAGTAGAAGGGCGTGACCTATCGTGAGGTGCTCGCTAAGGCGTGGGCGGCAGTGAACCTGGAGGAGATCGGCGTCGCCGATGGCTTCCGAATGAAGGTCACTGCGACGGGGGCCCGGATGCTGGAGATCCCCGGGGCGGCCAGCGGCCCTACCGCTGACGCCCTTGCCGAAAGGCTTAGGGCGTCCTTAAATGCGGAAGAGGCCCGGGTGTCCAGGCCTACCAAGTGCGCTGACATGCGCATTTTGGGGCCTGGACGACTGCGTGACGGCGGAAGAAGTTGTGGCCGCCGTGGCTAGGACTGGAGGGTGCTCTGCCGAGCAGGTGAGGGCGGGCACCATCCGTCCTGATAACACGGGGATGCAAACCGTTACGGTGAGCTGCCCCGTGTCGGCGGCCCAAAAGATAGCCGGAGAGGGACGAAGGCTCCGGGTGGGCTGGGTATCCGCGCAGGTTAAACTGCTGGAACCCAGACCTCTGAGGTGCTTCCTCTGCCGGGTGGGTAACCACGTGGGAGCATGTTGCACCTCGGAGGTGGACCGCAGCGATCACTGTTTCCGCTGTGGTCAGCCCGGTCACAAGGCTGGCTCTTGCAATGCCACGCCGCACTGTTTTGCATGTGCGGCGGCTGGCAAGCCGGCCGATCACCGGGCTGGGGGCAAGGCCTGCGCTCCCCCCCCCAAACCCAGGGGCAGAGGCAAGCCCTCCGCCACCGCCGTCAACGCCGCAGCCGCCACTATTGCCGCCGCCGTTGCCGCCACCACCGTCGTCGCTGCCGCCGCTAACACCGCGGTAGGGCCTTCACAGGGGGCCCAGGAGGGGGCTGAAATGGAGTGCCAATAAATGGCCCCATTACGCCTCCTCCAGGCGAACATCAACCACTGCGCCGCCGCTCAGGATCTCTTGCTCCAGAGCATGGCGCAGTGGTCGATTAACATCGCCGTGGTCGCTGAGCCGTACTTTGTCCCGCCCAAGGACGACTGGGTGGAGGACCTGAGCGGCTCAGTGACCATTATTTCGTCGGCCGCCGCCGGTACCCCGTCCCTTGAGGCCGTCAAGAGGGGAGGGGGTTGCGTGGCAGCACGGTTCGGGGAGATTGTCGTGGTGGGAGTATACTTCTCCCCGAACCGAACTCTCGCCGAGTTCCACAACTCCCTTGGGGAATTGAGAAGCATCGTCGTCGGGTACCATCCCCTCCCAGTGATCTTCCTCGGGGACTTCAATGCCAAGAACGTGGTTTGGGGTTCTCGGTATACGGACACACGGGGCAGGATGGTGGAGGACTGGGCTCTGGAGACAGGCCTGGTCGTCCTAAACCGGGGTTCTGTCCCCACGTGTGTGCGGATGCGGGGTGAATCAGTGGTGGACATCTCGTTCGCCAGCCCCGCTCTGTTACCGCGTGTCATCGACTGGCGCGTCATGGAGGGGGTGGAGACCTATTCCGATCACCAGTACATCCGGTTTGACGTCTCCGCCCAGACCTCGGGCGCGCCGGTCCGACAGACCCCGAGTGGTCCGCGGTGGGCACTAAAGCAGCTGGACCGGGAGCTCCTCCTGGAAGCCTCGATCGTGCAGGCCTGGGTGTCATCACCAGACAGGCCTGCCGACATCAACGACGAGGCGGAGTGGTTCCGGGAGGCCATGTCCGAAATATGTGACGTGGCAATGCCCCGGGTCCAGACCAGACGTGCTCGGCGCCAGGTGTGCTGGTGGTCGCGTGAGCTGACCGCTTTACGCGAGGCGCGCGTTGCTGCGCGCCACCGGTACTCCAGGCACCGCAGGCTCCGTATCCGCCCTCCAGATACGGAAGTCATTCAGGCGGAGCTATACGAGGGGTACAGAGCGGCGAAGACTGCCCTCCGAGCGGAGATCCAGCGGGCCAGAGGACTGGCCCGCGAGGAGACGCTGGAGACTCTCAACAGAGACCCGTGGGGATGCCCCTACAAATGGGTGCGAGATAAACTCCGCCCATGGGCTCCCCCGCTGACGCAGAGTCTCCGGCCCCAGCTCGTGGAGGACGTGGTGAGCGCTCTGTTCCCTTCGCGAGGGGAACATACTCCCCCGCCCATGGCTCCGCCTCCTGCAGTGCCAGATGCGGACCACACCGACGACGACGATGCTCCAGAGGTGACCGAGGTAGATCTGAGAGTGGCGGTACGTAGGCTGAATGCCAAGAATACCGCCCCAGGACCCGATGGCTTGCCTGGAAAAGCCTGGGTTCTGGCCTTAGAGGCTTTCGGGCCTCGACTAAGGGGGCTCCTAAGCGCATGCTTGGAGAGAGGCCAGTTCCCACTTCGTTGGAAGACGGGGAAACTGGTCCTCATAAAGAAGCCAGGGCACCCGGCGGACACTCCGTCCACTTATCGGCCCATTGTGCTGCTCGACGAGGTGGGCAAGCTCTTTGAAAGAGTAATTGCAGACCGCCTTGTCGGGCGGCTGGTGCGGGTGGGGCCGGATTTGGCGGAGAGCCAGTTTGGTTTCCGCAAGGGGCGCTCTACGGTGGATGCCATCATGCGCGTTCGAGCCCTCACGACGGGGGATGCTGTTGCCCGGGGTGGGGTTGTCTTGGCGGTGTCTCTTGACATCGCCAATGCCTTTAATACCCTGCCCTGGAGTTGCATTGGGGAGGTACTTCGGTATCACCGGATGCCGACCTACCTCTGTCGCGTGGTCGAGGCCTATTTGACGGACAGGGCCGTCATCTACCCCGGTCACCAAGGAGAGTGGAACCGGCGAGAGATGTCGTGCGGTGTCCCACAGGGATCGGTCCTGGGGCCGCATCTGTGGGACATCGGGTACGACTGGGTGCTGCGCGCCGACCTCCTTAGTGGTGTCAGCGTAGTCTGCTACGCTGACGACACGCTAGTCCTGGCACAAGGGAGTTCGCATCAGGCGGCGGCCGAACTGGTGGCACGTGGGGTTGCGACAATCGTCGATAGGATCCGGCAATTGGGACTCGAGGTGGCATTGCACAAGTCCGAGGCCATGTGTTTTTATGGTCCTCGGAACGCGCCACTGTCGGGTTCCCAGATAACGGCGGGAGGGGTTCACATCGGCGTCGAGTCGACGATGAAGTACCTGGGACTCGTCCTCGACAGCCGGTGGAACTTCATGGAGCATTTTCGACGTTTGGCTCCCAGACTGGAGCGGGCCGGGGCTGGTTTGAAGCGGCTCCTGCCCAATCTAGGGGGCCAAACGCCTCCTGCCGGAGGCTCTACGCGGGGATCGTGCGGTCCATGGCCCTTTACGGGGCACCGGTGTGGGCGCGTTCTCTGAGGCTGCGACCAGCGCAGCGGTTGAACGCGTCCCAAAGGGTCATGGCCATCAGGATGGTACGGGGATACCGCACGGTCTCCCGTGAGGCGGCGAGCCTCCTTGCCGAATTGCCGCCATGGGATCTGGAGGCGAAAGTCCTCGCGCACATTTGAGTGTGGCACGAAGAGGCGAAACTCCGGGGCATAACTCCGCTGCCGCAAGAAATCGCGGCACAGCGGACGGAGCTCCGGAGGGATGCATGGAGAGTGCGATTGTCGCAACCTAGCGCTGGGCACGCCACAATTGTGGCGATAAGTCCCCTCTTTGAGGAGTGGCTGGAGAGGCGCCACGGCGTCCTCACCTTCCGCCTGACGCAGGTCCTCGCCGGACATGGATGTTTCGGGAGGTTCTTGTTTAGGATTAAGCGGGAGGAAACGCCCGGGTGTCACCACTGTGTGGATCGCCCGGAGGACACGGTGGAGCATACGGTGGAGGTCTGCCCAGCTTGGGCGGAGCACCGCCGTGTCCTCACGGAGGCGATCGGCGGCGGCGATCTCTCGCGTCCGGGCCTGGTTCAGGCCATGGTTCGGAGCGAGAGTGCATGGGAGGCCGTCACCTCCTTCTGCGAAGCAGTTATGCTAACGAAGGAGGAGGCGGAACGCGTGAGGGTGAGACAAGGTTCGCGCCCTCGCACCCCTAGTCGCCGCAGGAGACGCCCCGGGCGTCGGGAGTCGCAAGCCAAGATTTCCGGCCACCGTAGGCGCGGGCCTGCGGACGGTGAGCGATGGGTAGCTCGCCGTTCGATAAGGACCAGGCCCGGGTCGACGGCGCGTTGTGTTCCACGCGCGCCTCAAAGAGATGTCAGCACAAACTGACGGGGTCCGTTAGGACCAATGCCTGCCGGGGTTGCGAGTTTGTCCGAAAGGGATATCGTGGCCCTGGCACACAGGCAACGGAAGGAACACGGGTGGGTTTTAGTCAGTAAAAGTCTGACACGCCCTCCCGCTCCGCCCAGAGCGGGAGAAGTTATTAGATGATTTCCCACCCAAAAAAAAAAAAAAAGGTATCTAAAGCAAACATCTCCAGTTGCTTGCTCGAGTGTATAGGCAGTGATTTTAAATGCATGTGAATCGTCACTAACAATGGTGTTTTCTTGCACCTCCAATATAAATTTTGACTACAATTTTTTAGATCTTCTAATAACGAAATTATAGGGTTATTGCCGAGTGACTTTGTCTTAAGCCAGAATTTACCAGCAAGGAAGGCACGTCGTACAAATAAAGGCTGCAAGTGTAACTCTGACTCCATGACATGTATAGGAGTACTTTTTATAAAACCCCTTATGATGCGCATATACTGATTCTGGACTTTATCCAGCTTGGCACAATTACTCATGGCGCTAGTATCATATACAAAACTTGCGTAGTCTAATCTACTCCGAACGATAGAAACGTATAGCATTCTCAAATAATATGGATGCATACCCCAACTAGATCCCGTCAATACTTTAAATATATTTAAAAATTTCAAAGCTTTTTCTCTGGTTTCATTAATATGTTTTGTCCATCTTAATTTTCTATCAATCCACATGCCTAAATATTTAACACAATGTACATTTTCTAATGCTGTTTCATCTACCATTAAAGTCACCCTTTCATTATAGTAATTACATTTAAAAAAGCATACCTTACTCTTATTTGGAGAAATTGTTAAGCCTAGGTTTCGAAGAAGTTCACATAGCGTGTTAATAGAATTTTGTAATGTTCTAGTACCTTCGTAGATAGATTGAGAAGTGCAATATAAGACAAAGTCGTCCGCATATTGGGATACAAAAATATCCTTTTCAACAGTTTTACATATATTTATTGTTGCCACATTAAAGAGTAGTGGGGATAGTGGGTCACCCTGGGCCAGACCTCTACAAGCATTTCTAGTAATATATCCGGTTTCAGTTTTAATTTTAATATTTCTATATTTCAAAAAATTCCATAGGTAATTACATATTTTCGACCCTGCATTAATTTTATTTAAAATTGTTAATAAAGACTTTATATCAACGTTGTTATAGGCACTGTCTATGTCAATAAAACAGCCGATAGTGTGCAACCTTTCAGAGAACCCCTTTTGAATACGCGAAACTAAGCAACTTAAACTATCGAAACAACCCTTAGTTCTCCTAAAACCTACCATATTAGGAGAGAACATATTATGTTTTTCTAAAAACCATTCGAGCCTCCTATTAATTATTTGATGGAAAATTTTGCATACACACGACAGTAAGGATATAGGCCTCAAAGACGAAATCTGATTAGGATCCCTTCCAGGTTTTGGGATTGCAATTATTTCAATATTACGCCACTGACTGGGAAGAAAACTGCGTGTTAAGAACTGATTAAACAGCAATAGGAGAATAACCTTACCATTATTTGGGAGATTTTTAATCATGGAATATGAGATACCATCGCACCCAGGAGATGTATCCTTCGCTTTAATACATTTAATTAACTCCTGCATGGAGATATCAGTCTCCAGAATTAAATTAGGCAATGTAAATTTTGGTTGATTCGGTATAACATAGTCTGGCGTAAGACTGCGGATTAAGTTATTTGCTTTGGTAGCATCTATAATAGTTCTAGGAGCCCGATAACCCTTTATCCATTTCATCTTGCGCCACATTTGAGAAACTGATATATTGTTATCTATTGTTGAACACAATTTATTCCAATCATTAAGCCTTGCTTGCCGTATTAATTTTTGTGCAATTGCAATTTTATTTTGTAAAATATCTAAGTTTGCGGGATTTGGATTTTTACGAAAATTGGATAAAGCTAATTTCCGGACTGCCACTGATTTAGAAACTTCTGCATTCCAATACGTTTTAGGGGAAAATTTTGAAACGGGATTTTGCGGTATTTTAGTAAGAGGGATATGTAGGTCTGCTGCAAAATTTATATAATCAATAAAAATATCATAAGCTTTTTGAGGATCCACAGGCAGTATTAAATTTGAAAACATATCTTCAAGGCATATTTTATACGAATCCCAGTCGGCATTTTTATAATTTCTTTTAACTACAATTTTTTTATTCATAGAACATTCAGAAGACAATTTGATAACCAAATGGTCACTTCCCAAAGTTTCATTTAAAACTGACCAATTAAAATTAAGCGCAATTTCAGATGTAGCCAAGGACAAATCAGGAGAAGATTCCTGCAAGGTGCCGTTACCCAATTCAATGCGAGTTACACTACCGTTATTTATTACAACATAACTATTATCTATGAGTGAGTCTACAATTTGAACACCTCTCAGGTCTGTTTTATTGGACCAACTCGTATGGTGGGCATTAAAATCACCGATTATGATTGACTTTCTATTAAATGATGAAAATTAATTATTCCAATCCATTTGGTTAGTCCGAACAGAGGGTGGGCAGAACAACTATTACATTTTCTAAAATAGAATAATTGAGAATTTTAATGTGAAGGATTTCGATTCCCGGAAGGGGTTTCTGAAGGTTTCCTACCTGAGTTTTTATAGACTTATGAGTAACAATAGCCACACCCCCATAAGAGTCGTCCCTGTCTTGACGAAATATATTATAGTTATTTATTTTAAGATGACTGTCGGGATCTAGCCACGTTTCCGAAATAGCAGCTATGTGTATTTTATTTTGGTTAAGTAACTGAGAAAAAGCAACTAGTTTAGGTTTAAGACTCCGGGCATTCCACTGTATTATATTCAATTTTACATTTTCCGTGTTATCCATTAACGAAATTAACAATCATTTTCAACAACGTAGACTCCGATATTTTGTCAACCACCAATAGTATAAACCACTCGATACAAAGTTTAAGAATAGTCTTAATTTTAATATACCATGAACAGTTTTTAAGGTAAATAACTTCTTTTATTCGCGATAGTAATTCGTTGCATGTTGTGCTGTGTTCAGTCTTACCTTTTGTTTGTTTGTTACCATTTTGTTCGTACACGTAATCTTCGTCGGTTCGCGGTTCCTCCGCCAAACTTGACTGCCATTCTAATAGAAACTCGGAGAGGTTTTGCTTCTTTTTTAAAGACTTCTTCTTGTTTAATAATGCCTTATTGCATAGGTTAGCAGAGCTAGGTGCTTCTTCTACGCGAACCTCCGCCTCAACCGTAACAACTTCTGCAAATGTGGGGGTATTTTCAAATGAAGAAACATAAACAATTGGATTATTTACTTCTGTCTGGTTAGTTTGACCATTTACATGAGGAGAAGGTGGAACATACGCAGTTAAGGCTCTCTTGTATGAACAATTAAATTCAGCCATGATTTCACGTATTCTACGTTCTTTTAAATACAAAGGACACGTTTTAGATAGGGCCATATGGTTGCCTGAGCAGTTTATGCATTTAAAATTCTTGGTCTCACAGTTTTCATGATCTCCGCCGCACTTAGGACATATAATTTTATTGGAAGGACAAGCCCTAAGTCTATGACCCAGTTTCCAGCATCGAGAACACTGTGAAACCGGATATATATAAGGTTCGACCTTAATCCTCAAACCGTCGGTATAAACGTATGGCAGCAAATAATTTCCTTTAAAACATATTCTCACTACTTCACAAGGAGACCAGCCTCCTTCCTTGTTTCAACGGTCTAGTCGCTTCACAGATATAATCTCCGTATTATCTTGACAGAATAAACTGCTCAGAATATCATTTTCTTTCAGTTCCAACTCAACGTCCTTTATAACACCGTAAGAATAACTTACTTCCATATCTTTGTTAAATCTCCACCTCTTGGCGATAAACTCTTCACATAAACATAACTTATTCATATTCGATTCACCTTGAAATAGTATTCGGACTCTAAATGGACTCAGGTATTTAACGTGCACTATATTATTAATTTCATTTGCTTTTAACAATTTAGCCAATGCAAATGATTTCGGAAGTTTGTCGCTGCATGATATCGTAACTTCTAATTTCGGTATTTCCTTCTGCGGACTATTCAGACGAGATTTTTTACCCTTTCCTTGTCTATTATCTACTATCTTCCACTCTTCATCAGATTCTTCTTCTAAAAGACTTCTTTTTTGACCCGTAATCGGTAAATCATCAGTTTCATTCATCTCAATCAAGTTTTCTTTGTCGTCCTCCAATTTAGTATCGTTTAATTGATTTTGTTCCATTGCAAGTAAACAACACCTGGCGCACGTGCCCCGCGCACCCGAGCCCCGCGCACACGCGCCTGCTCCGGCGCGTGGCCACCTGCGTAGCTAAGCGCGTAAACAACACGAATTCGCGGAATTGAAATTGAACTAATTAATTTAGCAAAAACACGTCTGATTCGCAAGCGTGCCGATACGAACTGTGTAAATATAATTGTTGCAAAAAAGTTTGTGCTCTCTAGGTCTACTATTTACTCTCTAGGTCTACTATTAACTCTCTAGGTCTACTATTTGCAGAAATACTAGTTAACTTACCTAGTTTTGCTATGCTTATTTTCGAGATCACCATCGATAAGAGATTTTATTTGGAATCCAGTAGGACAATGTTTTTTTGTTTTAATATTATGTATCTACAATCAGCCTTTCAGCTTTATGCTAATGTGCTGTTTTATTCATGGCGTAGTTATGCACGCAGGGCTCCAGTGAGCACCGTGCATATGGTAATGATTTATTCAGCTAGAGGATGTGGTGCCTTTTGAAGTGCTTGGTGATATTTGGTTGAAGCAGCATCGTAATTGCGTAACACACTATAGTAATCACAATCTGAATGATTTTGAAGTCTATTGCTAATCTATTGCTTCAATATGTTCGAAAAATGTATCTGCTTAACAATGTAAATAACGCAAGGAATGTTGTTGAGCTGTCAAACTCAAACTCGCATTTATTTAAATTAAACCATTTACAGGCTCTTTTGAAATGTAACTGAAAAGTGTCCGTGGAGTTTCCTTTAAATTATAATGTTACAAAAATATTGTTACATCTTTAATGTCGAATTTGTAACTACATGTGAGGACGACTTAAAAAATAAAAACGCGTCCATAGTACAGAACATACACAAAAAAAAACAAAAATTAAGAGATTACCAGTCCCAACTGACAGCGTCCGTTCACAAACATGACACATGGATCAGCACCATTCAACTCAACTATTTTTAAGGGAGCTAAAATGTCAAAATTAAACTCATTGCTAGGTACTGATAGTGTGTTACGCAACTACCCTGCAGGTCTACGGCCAACTGATTTGGATCTCTTACCTTTTGGAAGTCTTACCTTGTATGCATTTTCTGCCATCAGTATAATTATTCTCCTCATGAATTTCTGCATTGGTGATGAACCTTGGGGCATTGGAAATTGACTCAGATGAGTTTTGTAATCGTTGCACTATCCCATAGCTGTATCCCGTAGGTCTATATTGGCATTGCATACCGCAGTAACTTGTTCTCGGGTGAGAGTTTAGACTTTCTTCCCAGCAACCACTACTATTTCCTAAAAGTGATATTAGCTTGGTCTATTTTGGCTTTGATGTGGGTTTTCCAAGTTCGTCGCCCATCCAAGTTCATACCAAGGTACTTCACAACGTCTTTGTGTGGCAAGTCATTGCTTCCCAGCTTAACCGCAGTGCAGTCAACCTTCGAGTGTAAATGTCACTTCCGTGGCTTCGGATACGCTTGCAGTAATTCTCCACTCTCAAGCCAGCCATCTATTAAGTCTAGTTTTGTTGTTGGTTATAATGGCTGAGTCTTCGGCAGATTTGGAATTAGTGGTATATTTGCTGTGAAGATAGTGTAGAGAACGGGAGCCAGGACGGAGCCATGTGGAACTCCTGCTCTTATTTCATGAAACTCGAGTAGTAACATCTTCTCTTAAGTAAGTGAAGAGGATAGCTACTCTCGAGTCCTACCTAACAAATTGCCTGATTATTTGTGCTTTTCCTTGTTATCGGGGTGTTTGCTTGTGTGCCATACTCGTACCCTGCGAAGTCTTCTTTTTTCCAGTACCATAGCATTTAGTTTCTTAGGCAAATTTAAAGTTTCACTAATCTTGTGTTTAGGTGGACAATATACAGAAGATATATTAAAATACCCTGCCTTGTCTTTGATGGCAACAGTAACAGGTAGCGGGAGCGGCCGGCGGCGGCGAGTGCTTCTTCCAAGTTGGTCGAAGTTACTTGTCTATTTATTATTAACGCAAGGTGCGTTCGTCGCATGTAAGTTTGACACCAGTGCTGCACAATTTGTCGGTTTGCCATGGATAGATTATAAACAATCAAAAAATTATGCGTTGAATTGTAAATAGTTTGTTGCAGTTCACAATTTTTCGATAGTTTATAATCTGGCTAGATAGATTATGAACTAACGATGTTCATAATCATAACGTTGACATATATATTAAAGCCTGGAACTATTATGGAACTTCGTGATGTGAAGTGTGTCTCTGATATCATAACGATGTCAAGACTGTGTAGGTTTATTAACATTTCTAGCTCTCTCTTTTTCCATGTTTTCATCTCCATTACTTCTGGGCGGATTAACTTAAACTTTTTCAGCATATAGGATTTGGAAGCTCATTGGGTTGGGTGTAGTTTGAGGAGCCAGCTGTTGGCGGTTTAGGCTGTGTTCTGCTTTGGGGTATGATTGTCCTTGTTGGAACTGTCTCTTTTTCTGTTCAGTAATGGTTTGTAATTTAGATTGCGGTACGTTTTTGGTATCATTAAGTTCCAATAATGGTATTTGCGACATTGATTGAGGTACAGATTTTATTACATGTGGCCTGTTCTTCATTTTCCTTTGGGCGATTTCCACGTAGACCTGGCATCCCCTGTAGCTGGCAGGGTGACTTCCTAGACTTCCCAACAATAACAAATCATATTTAGCTGGTGTGTTGCAGCCTTTCTTCAGGCATTCTGACGTTTTGTGGGCTTCAGCACACTTCACACAACTATATGGTCTGAGACAACTGTTGTTCTTTGTGTGCCCGACAATATGCTGGCATCTGATACATTGCACAGCGGTGTGTTTCTCTTTATTGTACCTTCAATAATCACCGATATTTTGTAGATGTAGCGAACATTCTTAACATCTTTTTTCTCACTTGATTCAAGATTAACAAAAAAAGGTTGTAGAGGGCTGACGTTCTGGACCGTACTTGGCGTTTATGATTCCCCTTATTTAATTTTTCTATTTCTTCGACTATCACTTCGAGATGTGTAGTATGTATGATGCAGATTTTTAATGACGATTCTATATAATTTATCTTTTTTTCTAGTAAAAGTACGTCCTACAAGACCTCGTTCGCGTACTAGAGACATGAGTGCTTTATAGGCTCCCGTTGTGCTACATGATACTCTTAAACTGGTTTTTATTGACAATTTTAAAAACTGAATCATAATTTTAATTTAAAAAACATAATCCGTCTTTTTCAACGCTGTGCCGACAGTATCAGTTAGTGTATTGATATCTTGTATTCCAGAAAGCAGCAGAGGTGGAGGTTGATTTCCTCTAGGGGCACACACTAAATTATCTGCGTCATTTAGGGGCAGAACATCAAAACTATTGCTAGTTGTCGCTTGCCATGGTGAATCAGAGATTATCTTTCTCTTGTAGGTGTTATTAGTTCGAAGCGCGGGAATTTTTTCAGCTTGGGTTATTTTCGGTTGCGGATTGTGTTGGACTCTTGCTTTCGGGAGTCGGGAACTTTGTTCGGGCATTTCCGTTGAATAGACTTGGATGGAAAACTTGCTTGGTCAGTTTTTTCTGCCCTTTTAAGTTGGATGGTTCTCCAGTCCCATTATCATTTTTGAGAGACTGCATGTCTCTCCCAAATAATAAAAAACGACCACTTTATATTGTAGAAATTTTACGAAGCTGACAAATTCTTCTTCTACCCAATTTCTGTGTTCACGAACCCATAGTACACGGGGTCTGCGATTGCGGGGCTCAATACACGTAGCGGCCTTCGGGAACGGAGATTGACTTCATGCAAGTGATTTCTTATGGTTTGATCGCTTGATAACATCCCTGAAGAGCTATGAAGCCTCGTAACCAACATCATCGCGGTATTGTATGTTTTCGTCGAGCAGAAATTTGTATGTAACGATCTCGTCTGCTTGTGGTGATGCGAACTCGTCATCCATGTCGTCCTGCTGCGCTGCCAGCCTGCCAGTGATGCGGTAACGTGGCCAAAGTCGACTTATAACATTGCGTAGTGCCGAAAGCGATTGCCACAGCACCTTGCCGAGAACCAGCTTCCAATATTCCCACGGCTCTGATAATTTCTTCTCGGCTCAAATGGCGTCTTCTCTGCATAATAACGTTCCTTTGTATTGATTCCACTCACAAATAAGGCAGAAATTTTACTGATTAGGCCTCAAACCTATTGCAAGAGTATATAGGAATGCGACTTGACAGAAGATTTTCATCTTATGACCGAAATTAAAAAAACTATTCCCTTTTCAAATGACAAAATTTACTAAAAAAGTATCCTTAGGAACTTAAGACATATATATAATCTAAGCCTTAGGAGTTACAAAAAATATAATTAAAATACCAGATTTATAATAACTAGCAAAAACGTGGTTGATCCCTAGACACTTTGGATGTGTGTAGGTAATTTGCTTTGTGCAGGGTTTAAATCAGAGGTAGTACCTACCTAGGTATGTGTTGTGGGACATTTGACTGTTGTAGCTGTTTACGTTGATTTTGCAACATTCTGAGAAATAATGTCCAAAACTCGCGAATGTGTGTATTTGGGTCAATGGTTACAGAGCATGCAATAATAAAACTGAAATGTTAAAGACATTATGAATGTCAGGGTTTATTCAATTTAAACATAACATAACATCACGCCAGTAGGTTTTTCAGTCCGATGGAATAGGGGGCGACTCTATTGCTACCAACACCGGGCAGAAATCCCGAGTCTTTTTTGTAGCGGCCAGTTTATCGATGGTAAAACAATTAAGTTGGAGTTTCATTTCCTACGGAATGTATGGGAAAAGGTTTTGCGATTTATGACTTTTCTAGTACTCAAACCTCAGTTGATCCAATAGAGGTTTTTGATAATATAAGAAACAGGATCGATTGGCATATTTTTTTTTTGGTGAATATTGCCCATTTCCTATTTTCCTGCTGACTGTATTTTTTTTTCAAAATCTGTGAATGCAGATCAAAATTTCTCAAAAAGTTAAGGACAGTCTCATAAGACCGTTTTCCTATAGCTACAACGATTAACGTAAAACTAACTGACTTACTGACCCATCTCAAAAATCCAGCCTGTATGTCAGTCTGTTTTTTTTTTTGTGTAGGTATTTTCACAGGATTCTCCGTCAATTGTGGACCGATATTGATTTTTTTTTGTCTAGGTACTGTAAAGGGTATGCTCCCGAGGTGGTTCCGCTTCTGTAGTGCGTCGGGGATGTTCGCGGTTGCGCATGTAGATTGTTTCTACGCAACCATGCGCAAAAGATGTGCTTCCATGGTGCGCAGGGTGTGGGGCAGCTCCAACGGTATCCTAAGCATGATTTCAAGTCGTCTGAACTGTGTTTTTGTGGGTCGCTGTTGTGCCGTCTCACATGATTGCCACAACGGTGATTCACTACCATTTGTTTGTTTTTGTGAAGTGTCAGTTCTTACTAATATAGTTGTAAGTCTTACTAATCATTTTTGAGTCTAAGATACTTGAATAAAGATAATTCTATTCTATTCTATTGTCACCAAGTCAGAATCTGATGAGGAAATCAAAAGAAAGAATCCCATGGAAATCGAGGGAAATCATAAGAAAATTATAGGCACACCTGCACACCGATAGCAATTTGGGTATTTTTTATAGTAACTCAAGCACTCAAAAAGCACCATTTGGTGAAGTGGAACTGATGATGGAGAACACAGATGGCCAGCGGAACTATTTAATAATAAGAATTTCACGGTTTCGATTCGATTAGGCACTTTATTATGGTTACTTAGCAATTTATGCTTGTCACAATGCATATGGTGAAGTCATCATCAGTTCCAGTTCTGAAGTCCTCAACAATTAACGCCGCTGCATCGGGAAAAGCAATATTTTGTAAAAGGTGATGAGCAGTTGATATTAGGCTATTGTAACTTAGATAAATTACCAACTGACCCACTAAAAAGTGAAAAATAAATAACTTTTTACAATAAAAAAACAACCGACTTCCAAAAAAACACTACAAGTGAAAAATAAGTTTTTTTTTTGTAAAAAGTTTCTTCAAAGCTATTTTGATAAGACAGACAAATGCTGTGATCTAAATAAATATTCACAGAATTAAGGATGCAGTGGTTACATGTTAGTAATGATGCAGTGGTTACATGTTAGTAATGATGCAGTGGTTACATGTTAGTAATGATGCAGTGGTTACATGTTAGTAATGATGCAGTGGTTACATGTTAGTAATTATCCTCATGCGGGACGCTCACGCATTCGTGATCTATAGCCTAGACCTATTGAGATTAAAAAGTATGAATATGCGCATTCATACTTTTTACCTCACCATTTATACCACCTACCTAACATGGTTATTTGCCGTTTCTTAAATATTTTCAATGCCAAGTGCAATATGATCGTCGACACCGTTCATACTTAATACTTTTATTGCATTCCACATGTGGGTATTCTTAGGTGGTAAACTTATAAATAGATCATAATATGGACCCTATCGGGCACAGCAAAATAAGTGAGTTAGGAGAGAGGAAGCATTTATTAATTAAATAAACATTACGTAACAAAACAACTATCTATACATATAACAAAACAGTAACGAAAGAAAAACTGTACATTGAGAATTTTCGAGACAAAATAAGTAACTTTTGTTAGAAAAACGTAACTGATGACAAAAAGTGACTGTTTAGAATTTTTGTCTGTTTGTCTGTTTGTATGTGTTTGGTACGGCTTCACGCCAAAACTACTGGATAGATTTGAAATTCAGCAAAAATGTCCTTTGTAAACCAAGGAAGGCTACATATTATCACGCCGTATGTTATGGGAGGAAAGCAATATTGATTTTAAAAGGTTTTTGTTCGTAATTGAATGCACAAAATAATTGAATGCACAAAATAATTGAATGCACAAAATGACATATTATTTATTAGTTAATAAAAAATTGGGAACATAATAATCACGCTATTTTTATAAAGGAGCGGGGCAGTAACATTATAAATTGCAAGGGAACAGCTATTCAACAATATGTCAACGGGGAATTTAGCGGTAAGGTCAGGCGACCGTTAACCGTACTAAATGGTGCGAGTTCAAATCCCATAATATTGTTTTAAAAAATCGTAAAATTCTTTTTTTTAGTTTTTGCATTTTTTATGTGCAAAGTTCTCAGATGTATGTTAGTTTAGTAGTTTAGATTTAGTTATGAAATCTGAGAACTTTACATGTCCTATTGAATTGTATGGAGAGTTTCACACCAATATTACTAAACAGATTGAGTGGTTAAGCTACACTATCATGAAGTCAAGTCAAACTTTTGGTTCTAAGTTTTATCTCACCAAGCACATTAATTTGTTGTAGGTAATTGATTTAAGTATGTAATTCTTAGTTTTGTTCCTTGCTGCTGTTACCATATATTTTTTTTAATACAAAAATAATGTAGTTGTCTGTTAAATTAACTACAATTTAGTTTTATTCATAATTTAATTTGGGTAAATACTCGTAATATGTAGTTTCCCTTTTCAAACTATATGACGTTGGCGTCGAGTTAGATCGCGCTATGGTTTCGTTCCCAAAAAGTGATGTTATAGGTGCCGATGTGCCGCTCTCACCCAATAGAAACGGGGGTTACCTTTGTTGTCTGTGTTGGTTGATGTGTTTAATTTTCCTGCGAATAATTATTATTTTTCTACTTTTAGCAATTCTTACGTACTTATTCGATTACTTTTCATTGATTTGAATATCGTTAGTATCGGATTAAGAAGGAATTTTAGCTATGCCTTTTAGAAAAAGAATTATCTTAAATATCGAAACTCAAGGGTTTCTAAGATGCGCAGGTTAGTTCGATCTCTCGAAACCCACGCAGAGCGTGAACAACGGCTAGGTGCTAACCGTGAGCGTAATGCACTAAGTTTGTCCGCAGAAACTAGCACGCAGCGTCAATTACGACTAGAGTTTAAACGAGTCCGCACTACTGCTTCTCGATCTCAGGAAAGTGTGGAACAACGAGAAATGCGTTCAGCTATCGACCGGGATCGTCATTCTTTGTCTCGCGCATCCGAAACGGTTTCACAGAGGGATCAGAGGTTGGGTCTTCAGAATATCCGCTCTGGAGACTGCTCGATCACTTGAGAACAGTCAGGACCGCGATACACGCCAAGCAAGCGATCACGAGCGCCACGCAGTATCTCGCGCTTCGGAGACTTACACGCAGAGAGACTCGACACTTGAGCCTTATAAGGGGATTACAAAACACTCTGCACAGTGTCAACCCATACGTTACCGATTTCAAAACCACTCTGGAATCGGTGCCTGAACACGAGCGCGATAATTTTAAATTCGTTATTAGCGCAGACAAAAGACCGACCGCAGCCCATCCAGGACGATATAACGCACCAACGTCAAACGGGGTAGCCATCCTCTTGGATGACCAGGAATGCGACAAAAGGGACATTGTTTTACGCACACGTGATGATCGCGTACAGCGTATCAGCGAGACACATCGCGCTTATGATACCCTACAGTATCCCCTAATGTTTTGTCGCGGAGGGGATGGCTACCACTTTGCCGTATACAATGTAGACCCGCAGACAGGTGCCCCAAATTATAACAAAAAGACTTCCGCCCTCCAGTTTTACAGTTACATGATTCAGCTCCGTTCCAACGACAACTCTCATCTCCATTATTACCGTGCACTCTTTAGTCAATTCCTGGTAGATGATTATGCCAAAATTGAAACGGAGCGGCTGGTGTTCATTAGAACGAATCAACGGAAACTGAGGGCGGAAAACTACGTGCATCTAAGGGACGCCATGCGAGAGGACTCTAACGCGGAAAATGTTGGACGGATGGTGATACTCCCTTACACCTTTACGGGAGGTCCGCGGTACATGCACGAGCGGACACAGGACGCATTCTGTTACGTGCGGAAGTACGGTCGACCAGACCTCTTCATCACCATCACTACCAACCCTAAGTGGCCCGAAATAACCCGCAAGCTCTTAGCAGGGCAGGGGCCACAAGACA
Organism: Tiliacea citrago; assembly: GCA_963921375.1. Classification (NCBI taxonomy): domain Eukaryota; kingdom Metazoa; phylum Arthropoda; class Insecta; order Lepidoptera; family Noctuidae; genus Tiliacea; species Tiliacea citrago. Next base: position 850,882 of record OY992784.1, read on the forward strand.
GGCACGACCGCACGACTTGATTTCCCGGGTGTTTCATTTAAAATTAAAGTGCCTGATGGATCTTCTCACAAAAGAAAAACTATTTGGTGCTACCAGATGCCACATGTATTCGGTAGAGTGGCAAAAACGCGGCTTGCCTTACACGCATTTGCTTTTGTGGTTGAAAGATAAAATCAGGCCCAACGAGATCGATGATGTCATAAGTGCTGAGCTGCCAGATCCCGACGTTGACCCCGTTCTGTAACAAATTGTAAAGGGTCGCATGGTCCTTGCAGAGCCCTAAATCGCAATTCTCCTTGCATGAAGGACGGACGGTGCTCAAGTGCGATTTAGCAGCGAAACTCTTACAGGTGAGGATGGATACCCTTCATACCGGGGTCGATCTCCTGCTGAGGGTGGCAGTCGAGATCGACACCAGGTGGATAGTTCCATACTCACCTGTACTTTCCAGGACGTTCAGTACCCACATTAACGTCGAGTCGTGCACAAGCGTACAGTCGAATACAATAATCTGTAAATACGTCAACAAAGGTAGTGACCAGGCAAGTTCGTTTCACAGAGTACTGACAGGGATGAAGTGACCAAGTACCAGTCTGGTCGCTACATCAGCACTTCTGAGGCGGTTTGGCGGATACTGGCCTTCTCTATACACGACAGGCATCCAACAGTCATGCATTTAGATGTCCATTTGGAGAATGGCCAGCGCATTTATTTTGATCCTGATAACGTTGCAGCGAGATTGGAAAATCCGCGCCAAACCACTCTGTTGGCCTTTTTCAGACTCTGTGAAGGGGACAACTTTGCAAGATCGCTCACTTATGATGAGGTGCCGTCGTACTACACGTACGACAAGCAAAGAGGTGTATTTAATCGACGTCGACGCGGACACGCCGTGGATGGGTTTCCGGGATTTTTTAAGGACACCGCATTGGGACGGGTTTACACTGTGCACCTAAATAATAGCGAGTGCTATTATTTGCGAATGTTACTGCACACAGTGCGGGGCCCACAACATCATTTGCGTTTCTAAGGACAGTCGATGACATTGAGTATCCAACATACCGCGCTGCTTGTGTAGCACGCCACCTTCTCGACGGTGATCAGCACTGGGACAACGCACTTGTGGAGGCCAGCATTAGTGACAGTTCCAGTCGTTTCCGACATCTGTTTGCCGTCATGTTGGTGTTCTGCGGTATTGCTAATCCGCTTCTGTTGTGGGAGAAATTATACCGGCGGCATCTTCTGTCCGAAGACTTCCTAAGAGCTCTGAGAAGCACTACTGAAGTTAATATGAGGCAACTGACGAGCGCGTTCTAAACAGTTGCCTTAGTTCACTTCAAGACATGGTCATTTCGATCGGCGGCAGTTCTCTGGTGGATTATGTGCTACCGACTCCACAACATCTGGATGTACAAGAGCGTGGAAACAGAGAGTACAACTCTGAAATAAATTATGATCCAAGAGCTATGAGTACCGTCGTCAATGACCATGTCTCTAAGTTTACCTCAGAGCAAAAGCAAATTTTCGACACCATCCTTGAAAGCGTTGGGCTCGGCCAAGGTAAAATGTTTTTCTTGGATGCTCCTGGTGGAACAGGGAAAACATTTGTCACCACTGGCATTCTCGCAGAGGTCAGGAGGCAAGGCAAGATTGCCATTGCAGTAGCATCGTCAGGAATCGCCGCAACACTGCTTCCTGGTGGCAAAACAGCGCACGCAATGTTTAAGATTCCCATAGATTTAGAGAGTAATGAAACACCTGTTTGTGGAGTGTCACGCAACAGTGACAAAGGGCGCGTGCTTAAAGATTGCTCTTTAATCGTGTGGGATGAATGCACTATGGCGAACAGAAAAGCAGTAGAGGCGGTAAACAGGACTTTGCAGGACATCCGCAGGAACCAGCAAATGATGGGTGGCGTTACAGTTCTGTTCAGTGGCGATTTCCGACAAACGCTGCCTGTAGTGACACGAGGAACTATGGCTGATGAGGTGAATGCTTCGTTGAAATGCTCTTTCTTATGGTCACATATTCATAGGTTGCGCTTAACGATGAATATGAGAGCACAGCTTGGCGGGAATGTACACGCCCAAGAATTTTCTGATGTTCTCTTAAAATTGGGTGAGGGAACGCTACCAGTAGACGGTGGCCAGGTGGTTCTACCTGAGATACTTGGGGGAGTGGTGTCCACCTTAGAAGATTTGATTCGCCTGGTGTACGGGGAAATCAATAGGATACCGCACCAAGATAATTCTTGGGTGTGTGAACGAGCCATTTTAACACCCAGAAACGACCAAGCTTCAGCGATCAATGAATGCGTTCTCACGGAAATTGAGGGAAATGAAGTGATCTACACTTAAACATCAATTAATAAACATTGTTGTCGACCAAGATGACGCCTTAGAATTTAGACATTACCCCGTAGAATTTCTCAATACTCTCAGTGCAAGTGGACTACCAGCGCACACCATTAAGCTAAAGATCGGTGTACCAATTATGCTTCTTCGGAATCTCACTCCGCCGAAACTGTGCAATGGGACCCGGCTCAAAGTCGTCTCGCTGCAGATAAATATCATTGAGGCGGAAATTCTAACGGGTTGTGGTGTCGGCGAGACAGTGTTTATACCACGTATACCACTGATTCCCCACATTTACCCCTTTCAATTCAAGCGTGTGCAGTTTCCTGTGAGCGTGTGCTTAGCCATGACAATAAATAAGTCGCAGGGGCAGACACTGAACGCTGCGGGTGTCGACCTCAGGACGAGCTGCTTCTCACACGGACAACTGTACGTCGCTTGCTCCCGCGTCACCAGTCCTGACTCGCTGTACATATTGAATGATACCGAGGGAAAAACAACGAACGTTGTTTACACAGAGGTGTTACAGTAAATTATAACACTTCTGTTATTCGACGTCTCCTAAATTTCCTTATTAACCTGACGTCTCTTACCAGTAAATTAACTACACATAACACACACACATAATCTGCCTTTAATGTTCCCACTGCTGGGACACAGGCCTCCTCTTTCCGTGAGAGAGAGGGAGGGGGGGGGGGGTTTAAACTAACTACATAACTTTCAAATTTTGAGTTTACTAAGCCAAATAGTTTTTGAGGGATCTAAGCTATAGTATGGGACGCATCTTTTGAGTGTTTCTGTAAATCCTCAAACTATTATTAAAATAAAAATAGAATAAAAAATACGCGATACGTGGGCAAAGCCACGGGTACAGCTATAGTTTATAAAGAAAAAATTTAAAAGTTATTTGCAATATTATTGTTAATTCAGCGTACCCTTGGGATCCACTGCGGAATTACGGGAAGAAAAGTTTTTTTGTTGTATAGGTATTAAGTCTGGGCAAGATATAGGCTATAATTTATTTTGGAAAATGGAACACCTGATGCAGAACCGCAACAGAACAGGTAAAGTATAAGAGATATAAAAATGGTGCTATAGCAAAAAATATTCCACGTGAAGAGCATTTTCTGCTGTGAGAATAAATTTGAAGATCTGGAACACCTGTTGTGGAACTCCAAAGCCCAGCGACACTATAACATATATAGGAATGACGTCTTAGCAAAAGTTGTTTAGTCTGATGGGCATTTCCTGTTGACTTACAAAAATGAAAGATCTGGAACGTCTCGAATCGTCTCGCGCATGACGCTGTTTTCCCGTCCCCGGGCTCTTAGAATTCGACTTCAGACGTTTCAGATCTTCGATTTTGACGACCCCGTTGCCGCTGGCATAAGCAACAGGATCCGCGTACGAAGGCGCGGGCAGAAGCTAGTATTATAATAATGGTGTTGGTATTTTGCAAGCTTTTATATAAAATATAAACAGGTTATGGGATGTACTATTAATTAATAAAAACAAGTAAAATTTAAAGTCTTGAGTACTTAAGTTATGACTTTATAAGTCTATCACTTAGATACTCGTTTATCGAGAAGTATATTTTATTTAGCAAAAATTGTCTATTTTTTTTAAATAAGTTGTTCATTTTCTCTTCATCAATGCCGATTGCCGATACATCCGCGAGATTTGGCAAAACATAAGCATGCGTCACGTCTGTATACATGCAATATGCCCCACCTCCTCTCGGTCGCGTCCGGGGTACCACCACACACGCGGCAATTTCTCCTCGTGTACCAACAGTGCGCGGCTACCAGACCAGCGATCAATACTCTCGCATAGCTCTCGGAGTCTCCGGCAGAACAGTTGCGGCACGCGTCGCCGACTTACGCAGTAAAAGTGATATTATTTGCCAAATATTAAAGTGCTCACTCACCAGCCTTAAGAGACAAGGTATGTAACTTTCCAATTCTGGACGTTTCTACAAATCGCGATTTTAAATTAAGTATGCATATCGTAAAGAAAGTTTCTGTACCTATATCCTATATGTGGCTGTAGCCTTACGCATATTTTTGCTTGATATAGCATACTTAATTAGGTTTAACTTCACTAGGAGTAGAGTTTATTTCTGCATCGTTTAGTTACGAGTAGCAAATAAAATAGCGCTTTTTGTGTTTGTTATTTATGACCCATGCTCCCGCCTGCCGTGGCGAACCCGGTACGGAGGGCATCAACAAGTCGAGGTTCAAGGATAAGGGAGTGTGTTTATTATGTAATTAAAAGCGAACAAGCCAAAACTTTTTGACCAGGTTCCTGACATTGAGACTTTCGGAAACTCATTTATTATCTTTTTCGTGTTGATACGCGCTGAAAATTTCAACAAAAAATCAGTCTGCGGGAGACGAAATGCTAACAAACAAAACAAAAGACTAATGTTGTTATTCTATTATAGCTCGTATTATGTTATTTATTACTAGCACTTCGCCCGCGACTTCGTCCGCGCGGATTGCCTACAAAGTTCAACACTCTCCGTCCCGTTTAGAAGATAGTTTCCGAAAACTAATGTTTGCGATCTTTTTAATTATTATATTACAAAACACAAACTTTATTATTTATTACAAAACTAGTATTAAATTGTTTCTAGTTTACAAAAAAATTAATGTGTAGCTAACGAATATACCTACCTACTAAGCGTAGGGCTGTTCGCTCACACCGCGGTTTTTTTCTCAATTTTAGCATTTTTATACCCGTCGCGTCCGTCGTAACTTCTAAACGAAAGGTCCGATTCAAATAATTTAAAACGGAATTTACATGTACAGCCGCCAGCACATCAAGCTACTACAATCTGTAAAATTACTTTAAAAAAAAATTCAACTTTATCATTAAAGCATAAGCTTCAAGGTTGATTGGGAATATTTGACAGTTTCGGGTACCTAGCTTGACCTGTTGGCGTCTGTACATAATCAACCTTCATTACGAAACTATTTAGTTGGATAAGGATTAATATCATGGTACGAATGTCATAATCTTTCGATTCTACCCGTGGTTTGATTGACTAATTTGAACAAGAAACGGTTATTGTGAGTTTACTATAATAGTTAGACATTAATAGCCTCGCGGACTTTTTTGTGGATCATGATAAGTACATAAGGACATGAGTACATTATTGTATGCACTCGTATCATCAATAGTTTCGCAGCGCACGCCACATAATGACTTTTATGGGCAAAATTTTCGATACCTTTTGATTACATTATAGTAACTTTCGTAAGGATCTCTATCTTTTTTTAAATAAAACACAGCCCACTTTACTCGCTCAGAATGTAGATAAAGGTCAAATATTTTTTTAAATCAGTTTCGTAGTTCTTGAGTTTATCGGGTTGGTATCAGATTGACGATCGCAAATTGACCACGTCGCTCTTAGTCCAAATCTCAAAATGACTACATCTCATAAAGTCCGTACAGTTGTGTACACGGTACCTATACACGGTTGATATCAGAGTGGATATGTACATTAAACATTGTTTTAAAAAGTAAGTGGCGTATGGCTTGGTATATTATCTATTATACACCGTGGCATTTTAAGCGTCTTATAACGGCTGCCCACTTCATGTATGTAATGACTACTAATCATTCATGATAGTATTTTTTTTTATTAACATTTTCTTTTTAATTAAAAATAAAAATATTCTACTTCTTTATAATTCTTATACTCATGACGTAGTTTGAAACACCCGATATGAGCGTGGTGCGAGCCTTGCGTTCGAAGGGCGTTCAATATTCTCGCACCGCGCTCATAACAGGGTGTTTCAAACTACATCATGCGTCAATAATTCATAATATTAAATATTAAAATGTAAAAAAAAATATGTTTTTCTTTTGTGAATGATTAGTAGTCACTGGATACATGAAGTGGGTTGCCGTTGTAAGACGATTAAAATGGTGTATTACCGAGATAAAAAAATAAAAATTAATTCCCTTGCAACAAAATAATTCCTTAATCTTCTTATTTATAACATTAAATATTTGTAGTTTAACTTGTATTTTAGGTGATAAATATTTATAAGGAAGTTTAGCGGTGTAATTAGGGCATGCAGAACTGGTTACGGTTCCAGATTTTTGATACCCGGTTCTGGGAGCAGACAGAACTGGGTAACGTGGTTTCACCCGATCCGACTGATTAAACTGTAAGTTATACAGGGTGTTTGGTGCATCGTGTGCCAAATTGAAATGGTCGACTGGGGGGTCATCTGCTATCCTTTCAGACCCTAAACACTTCTCATGCCCTGTGGATTTTTTTTCATCGACTTTTTATTGTTATATTAAAAAAATACCCAAATTTTACATTCAAGTACAAATTAAAAAAAAAGTATAAGTCGTAGACTCTGAATTTTAATTTTATTTAGATGTGTATTGTATTACAGTACTTTTAAATTCAAAATTAGTGACATTAGCCATCTAGTTTTTTTTTTAATTTACTCGCAAAGTTTCGGACTTCAATTAAACCTGTCCATGTTACAGCTATTTACATGGCTATAAAAAAAACGAAAAGCGACCGAGATCTTCCAACTCCCTCAAAAGTTCTGTAGTCTATCCTCTTGCTAGTGATGTGCCACATGCCATAAAAATCTTTTTAAAACTTTGTGAATCGAGTCACAAAATACTAAATTCCAAATTATGATTAAAAAAAATAGTTTTGCTTAAATGATACCTGAAAAACTTATTAAATCTTATTAATTTCGGAAGTCGGTGTCTTTGGATCTGTATTTAAGTTTTTTGCCACCGACTTCCGGAATTAAAGTTATTTTTCACTTAGTAGTGTTTTTTTGAAAATCGTTTAAATTATTTGAATCTGACCTTACGTTTAGAAGTTACGACGCGACGGGTATAAAAAAGCTAAAAGTAAGAAAAATGCCGCGGTGTGAGCGAACAGCCCTACGCTTAGTATATTCGATAACTACACATTTAATTTTTTAACCAACTTCCAAAAAGGAGGAGGTTATTATGTTCGGCTGTATGTTTGTTTTTTTTTTTTTTGTTTTTTTTTATGTATGTTCACCGATTACTCCGTCAATTGTGGACGGATTTTGAAAATTCTTTTTTTGTATGAAAGGGTATGGTCCCGAGGTGGTCCCATTGCCACCAAATCAGAATCTGATGAGGGGATCCCATGGAAATCGAGGGAAATCCTCAAATTTTATAGGCATACCTATAGCGATTTGAGTATTTTTTATAGTAACTCATGCATTTGCACTCGAAAAGCACCATTCGGTGAAGTGGAACTGATGATGAAGACCACAGATGGCTACCGGAACTTCTTAATAATAAGTATTTCACCGTTGCGATTCGATTAGGCACTGTAATATGGTTGCTAAGCAATTTATGCTCGTCAAAATGCATATGGTGAAGTCACCATCAGTTCTCCTGGTTCTTACCAGGACAACTCCTCAACATTTAACGCCCCTGCATCGGGAAAAGCAATATTTTGTAAAAGGTGATGAGCATTTGACATTAGGCTATTGTAAATTAGATAAATTACAAACTGACCCACTAAAAAGTAAAAATAAAAAACTTAAAAAAAAAAAACAACCGACTTCCAAAAAAAACACTACAAAGTGAAAAATAACTTTAATTTCGGAAGTCGGTGGCAAAAAACTAAAATACAGATCCAAAGACACCGACTTCCGAAATTAAAGTTATTTTTCACTTTGTAGTGTTTTTTTGGAAGTCGGTTGTTTTTTTTTGTTGTAAACTAGAAACAATTGAATAGTAGTTTGTAATAAATAATAAAGTTTGTCTTATGTAATATAATAATTAAAAAGATCGCAAACATTAGTTTTCGGAAACTATCTTCTAAACGGAACGGAGAGTGTTGAAATTTGTAGGCAATCCGCGCGGACGAAGTCGCGGGCGAAGTGCTAGTAATAAATAACATAATACGAGCTATAATACAATAACAACATTAGTCTATTGTTTGTTAGCATTTCGTCTCCCGCAGACTGATTTTTTGTTGAAATTTTCAGCGAGTATCAATATGAAAAAGATAATTAAAGAGTTTCCGAGAGTCTCAGCAGGAAACTGTTCAAAAAGTGTTGGCTTGTTTACTTATAGTAAACATAATATTATCATAATATGATTCTGCCAAATCGTCCATTAATCATCCAATATTAAGAACCAAAGAGATTAATGTATGGGTATACCTACAAAACAGTTCGGACTTTTTGCGATGTAGCCATTTTGCAACTTAGGTCGGTACCTATTTTGAGATTTGGACTAAGAGCGACGTGGTCAATTTACGGCCCAGGCCCACAATTTTAAGTGTTCAGACAACAACCAACGAATATCCCTGTTTGCTCTATGCAAGTGCACCCAAGCAGAATTCCGGGTTGGTGCAGGACTATTGCAGAACTTGGAAACAAAACCAGACCACCAACCACCCGCAAATAAAGCTAGAGGTGAGGAACAAGACTTCTCTCGGGAGATAGGCCGTGGGGTCGCTACTGCCCAGCAGCTCGCTACATGCTGCCCTGCGGGTTTATGTATCTCTATTGGTCTGGCTCCTCACCCTAGACCTGTTCCGGCAAAGTAAACTCTACCGGCACAGACCTAGAGTTCAGGAGCACGCAAGCCCCAACACGACGTCAACGTAGAGATACAGCGGTGGGGATATTATTATTTATTTTTGTGTTTACCTACATATCTCGGGACCTTGGGGCCCCGGTCTTTTGGAAGGCTTACGAGGGGCCGGCGTAGAGTTAGACAATTTTAAATGAAATGAGGCACCAACCAACGATTATGCCTGTTTGCACTATGCATGTGCACCCAGGCACAACCCCCGGTTGGCGTTGGACTAGGTGGCTAAAGTGAACTGGGGGCGGCCTAAAATGGACGCTTTGGCAGAATCATAATATGATCTGCGTACAATTCATACATCCCGCAATTCATCTGTTTGACAGCTGCTATTTGACATTAGACTTCAGCATAGCAATTCATAATTTGTGGACCATTTTACGAAACTCCATACAAAACTGTCAAACAGATGAATTGTGGGGTTTGAATTGTACGCAGATCATAATTATGATTCCGCCAAAGTCTCCATTTTAGGCCCCTGGTTATCTAGGACTATGGAAATTGCATGGCTCCTGCCTGACCAATGTTTTATATAAAAAACAGATAAAATGGCAGGGGACGACTTGCACACTTAATAATGGGCCCCCGAAAACGGTCGGTAGCACATAGTCTCGTAGCGACTACGGAACCCTTTATTGTGCGTGGTCCGACACGCACTTGGCCGGTTGCTGGTATTGTGGCCTGTGCTAGCTAACATAATTATGGCAAAAAATTAATATTTTTTTTTGTGTTGCGTGTTGTAAATTATTTTACATACTGTACCCCAAGTGTAAGTTTGCAAGAGAGTAAACGTAACTAGCGCGTTTGCGTTAAGATTGTTATTCTCACCCTTATACTCTTAGTATTATGATCTATCGGTCAAATTTTAACACAAACGAAATCGTTACGTTTACTCTCTTGCAAACTTACACTTGGGGTACTGTTATATAGAATCAATTTTTCTAACTGACCAGGCAGCTGTGCTGCTGGGGAGTTTGTTACGCCACTTCTTCTTCCCATGCAGCTAAAGCACTAGGAAGTAGTGAAAGGCGGGCGTTTTTGGGGGACTATCTTATGTAATTTTGACGTTCGAAAAGTGCTGAATTTCAGCCTAGGTTGAATACTTAAATGACTTTTGATTTTGGTTTTGGATTTTGCAAAAATACTGAAGCACGTCGTATTTTCTTTCTGACCGAAAAGCTAAATACCTACTTACCTACCAACTTTTGTGGATTTAACTTGAAGTTAAGTCGAAAAGTTAAGCCGATATTGGCGAATTTCTATAGCTCCGAACCTTGTCAGAATGTTCCGCCTCTGCATGGTCATGATCTTGTTGGCCTTTCTCCCTTCTGTCGTAAACCAAACCAGTTTCAGGTTTAGGTATGCCTTTATGCGTTCTCGCGAATTCAATTCAACTACCTACTTACTCGGTTGCACACATAATATAATATTTATCTACATATACCTATATGTATGTAGGTATTATATATGTAGTTCCTAGACAGTCAACGGTCCACCTATGTACCTACGGCGGTGCATTTACATCCTGGTCATGAGTGGCTATAGGTATTGGAAATCCCCCACGATCGATGCAATCCTTGTCTCCGGGCCGGGCGCGTGCGCCGCGCTCCGCTTTCACCTGCGCTTGCGTAATAGCCGCGTGAACCGGCCTGACCCTGCACCGGCCATCGCACGTAATAGATAACAAGAGCACAACTCCCCGAGAGACTGCGTGCGGTGTGGGTGTGAGTGACACTGTTTGGAAAGAAACGACTAGGCTTTTCGAGGAAAGGGATGTGGGTAGGTCATGTCATGCGCCATTTTTGACAGTTGGGTTTCGTAAGCATCACTTGAGAAGTGACGGGAAATAATATGAGGTGTCGTATTAGCGATTTAGGGTTAGCTTTTGCTCCTTGTGCACGGTTAGAAGAGACAAAGGGAGGTAGGTACTTAGGTAAGTCCAGCTTTGTTTCAAGGACCGTAAATAACCACTCTTGCTTCACCCCATGTTCCAGATGTGGTGTCATCCACTCGCGGCAGCCCTGCTGTTCCTGGCAGGGTCTGTGTCGACAACGGACCAAAACAGCTCACTGGTTCACGAGAACTGGTGCGGCGGACAACAGAACATGTGCGGACTACATGGTGACGATGGACCGTGGATGTCCGTGCTGCAGCAGTGGGCACTCAGTGCCCCCGAGCATGGAGAGAGACAAGGTGAGACCCTACCCAGCTACCTAGTTTGTTGTGAGACGTGGAATTTGATGATGGAAGACCATTATACTTTTGTACTTACCATATTTTATGCAAAATAGAGATTCTACTTAATTATGGAATAAACGATGACCCTCTACAACATGCCCAAGCACCCCAATTAGATTATGTAGGTATTACTTAAATTATGTTAAAATCATAATAGGTACATACACTGAATTTTTTGTATTAAGTAGGTACTTATGTATGAAAATGATTTTGGGAGTAGGTACCTGTTTTTAATGTCTCTGGAGAGAACATTGTGGTCACATTACAAATCTACGCACGCCCACAGTCGCACACGTAAAGGGTTTAGCGTAGTAGGTAGGTAGGTACCTACTTCATCCATTTTGTTTGTTTAAACTACTAATTCAGTTACCTACACATTGTATATCGATTCCAGGTCGCATAATGGCACTACCGCCGGCGCAAGGCTACTATGTGTCGGACGGGCCACTGCTGAGCCCGCCGCCGCCGCCCGGCAAGCTGCCCCTCCACCCCCCCCACCCCCACCAGCCCAACCACCCGCTGCCGCCGGGCGCGCGGCCCTACGACGAGTGGCAGCACTCGCCTCCACTTCAACACACCACCGGCAAGATTGTCAACAGACCACCCAACCCGTACAAGGATAAATTCAAGCCAAGCCCAAGCTATGTGAGTCCAAGTACCTAATATACAATACCTGCTTAGGTATTTAGCTTTAGCTGACTGGCTTCCTGTGTAGGTACCAATAATGTATGAGTAGGGTAGGTAATGCAAAATCTTGCAGGTTATTTTCTCTACCAGGTAGGTACACAAGGCTACACATCAAGCTATACATATCCAGTTTAGGCTGATCTCGCATTGTATAGGATTTTCCTACAATGAGAAGCCAGCTTATTCTGGAAATGTATAGCTTGATGTGTAGCCGTGTGTACCTAACGCTAACGCAACTAAATACTAATACTAAATAATAATACTGACTAAATAATAATACTGACTGCTGCACTGCGTGTCGCGGGTTCGATTCTCGCACGGAACAAATATTTGTATGACCTACAAGTAGTTGTTCCGGGTCTGGCTGTTTGTGTATGTGAGTTTTAAATGTTTATAAATGCACCCACGATACAGGAGAAATTCCTAGTGTTGTTCCTATTCCTAGTGTAGTAGGGCGACGTAAAAAAAAAAAAAGCAATCCATTTGATTGACCACTTATCGCTTTATTTTATAAACTGTAAGTATCTACGATCAGCAACAAAAACCTTTAAGACTCGTAAAGACTAGTGCGATATCGCGGGCGCGACGCGTCACTAGTTATAGCACAATTCGCGAGTCTGTACGAGCCTTTAATCTTATGTAAAATACACAAATAATTCTCATGCACCGCTTTTCTGCATTTAAAATGTTTTAGCAAAGAGTTTTTAGTGTCATATACTTACTCATAATAAATTAAATAATAATTATGTTTTTTTTTTATATTTTGCCCAATATACAGGGTCAAATTAAATTAGCTAGCGAAACTCCAGACGTGATTAGTATCGATTTCTAAACACGATAAAACAAAAAAGAAAAGGATTTGATATTCTTTTTTTTTTTGTGATGATCGACCGCTGGCTGGTTAGTACTTGAAGTATGAGTTGTGAAAATCTGTTTTCTTTTGTTGTATCGTGTTGAGGTCTCGATAACCATAACGTATTCGCAGTTTACACAAAAAAAAAAAACGTTTTTTTATTGATATTTCAAGTCTGCGGATGATTCCACAGAAAAACCATCAAGTTAATTTATTTGTTATTTCATCTTGTTTAGATATCGATACACACCACGTCTGAGGAGTTTCGCTAGCTGATTTTATTTGACCCTGTATATTTTTTCCAAGTGTTAATCGACTTTATAAGCAGATCACCGTATAAGTATCATTTTTACTGTACCTAGCTTTACTCCCAGGCCAGCAATAACAATGCCCAACTCTCCATAGCCGGCACCAGTGCAGAACCAGCCGATCCCTGTGCACAGTCACGCAGTAGACCGAGTTGACGAGAATCACCAGCCGCCGCAGAAGCAGGTCTCCGAGACCGACCTGTACCTGCTGGGGGCTATTGAGAAGCTGGTGTGGCGCGCCGACCTGTTTGAGAAGCGGCTGCGGAAGCTGGAGGAGAGCGTGCATTTGATAGTAGCTGGAGTTGACTCTAAAGAGGGTGAGGATACAGGGTCCAATTAAATTAGCTAGCGAAACACCGTAGACGTGATAGTGCCGCTGGATAGTGTAGTTAGAGTAACTTTAAATTATGAGCCTAAAAATAGAATTATTATATTTTTGTTTTATCGTCGATACCATACCATCGCATCACATCTGCGGATCATGATGCACAAATATGTAGGTACCTACTTATTTACCTCAGTATTGTGACTTGTGAGATAGGTCATTGACATTAAGCGACGTGTAGTGGTCGGGTCGCATAATGTCTGTTGATCATGAGCTACTGGGTTCAACTACCGGCCGGGACACCGATCGGAATAAATGCTGTCGATGTACAGTCGGTGACCAGCATTACATGACCCCTCTTACGAAGAAGAATAATGGAAGAGGGGTCAGGTAACGCCCACCGACTGTACCTAGTCGCACATGTCATGCAGACGATCGTCGTTCATACTGACACACACACGGCTACGCTAAATACTTAACTTGTTTGCAGCTGTTACCTATTATGATTACAACATGCATGCAAACAAGTTTTATTATCCTACATTATGATTCATATACAAAATACTTTCGCCATTCGTTCAAGAGAAAGTCCGGTGAGGTAAAAGTCACATGTTATCAGAACCGTGCGCGGAGAACTTCACGCGCGTGGGCGGCGCGTGCTACCACGTGTCGGGCGACGCGAGCGACTGGAAGCGCGCCAGCCTGGCCTGCCGCCGCCTGCACAGCCACATGCTGGAGATCGACTCCGACCGGGAGAAGGAAATCCTCACGGCCACTATCTTCAGCGACAAGAAACTTAAAGGTGAGCTTAGGCGACACTTACTACCGAATATTGTTGTTGACTTGGGTCTTGGATAACAGGGTTGATTGATTTAAATAAAATCATTATTTAAATCAAACTTGATTTTTTTCATAAAAGTTCACGGATTACTTAGAATTTATGTGCTTCGCGAATGGTATTATCGCTGCGGTATTCCTTGTATCTCTTTATGGCATTTATTGCAAACTGCCGTAGATCCCTTTTTATTTACCTAAATCATGTATTTTAGTATAATGCTGCCAAATAGGATTTTTTTTTTCGTCCAGTCATCCTCACAAGCAAAATAAATGAGAATTACAAATTCACAATTATAACACGATATTTTACTACGTGCGACGCAATATTCATCCGGCGAACGATCGCATGACAATATTGACAATTTAGGGGATCACTATTTTTTCTTAGAGAGTTGTCAATGTTAGACCATTTTCGGGGAATCCCAGTGTTTTCTTAAGAGAGTTGTCAGTTAATAAAGCCAAAATCTACCATTTACGGTGAAATAAAAACAAAAATTCATAAAAAAAAAAACAAAAAAAAACATGATTTAATTGTATTTTTTTATTTAAAAATCTGTCATAAATAAAAAAAAACATGATTTTTATCAACCCTGTTGGATAATATGGACCATAAAATAGCCAGAAATTGAAAATGAGGGTTTTCAATTGGCCTATATATAACCCATCGACTTTTTTCGAATATAAAAATCTCCATGCTATCCTTGCCCGCCTCACTTTGTACTTTGTATATCTACCTATTTAATTAAATTGTGTATAATTTCCTGCTGCGAATGGAGACCTTAATACAAAACGTGGATTCATTCTTATAAACCCCGGTGAAGTTACTCACAATCGCGGGAGCGGACATACAAACGGAAATGTACCGAAAATGTGCTCGCTTGTTAAATGTGTCTGGTTGTTCAAGCACATCAGAGCCTTGGTGTGCGTACTGTCGGGATCGATTGTATACGCTTTGGTACACTTTATAGCTAGAAGAATTATTCTCAATATTGTATTGACCGGCAGATTCGCCAAAGCTTCGCTCAAGGTTGCCAACACTGTGCAACTATCGCCACTTTTTCCGATGCATAAAATGAATAAAAACAAGTAGGTAGGTAATTTTTTCACACGTTTTTTAACAAATACGTTGCATTCAAATATCTAATGTCTTCCACTCCAAATAATATTCTATTGCCAAGGAGACCAACAATGAAACATTATTTGGTAAAACATTTTGAAGAATTACCAGCATTTGTACCTAAGTACTTGTGTGTGCTACGTTACTTACGGCCGAACCCAATAACCTATCTAAGTAGATATCACCAGTTTTGGCACACTGGATAGAAAAATCTAGCTATCGATAGTTTTAACGTCCCAATAATCTATCAGACAATATGGAATCTTACCGGCCCACGCTATCTATTGAGTGTGGTGTATCTTATGTCAAACTGTCAATTACGGTTCATTACTTCTCTCCAGCGATAATAATAAGGCAAATTAAAGTGATGTTGGTTGTAAGGTTGTAACAGAACGCATGGGACGGCCAAGTAGAGAACCTTAATTATTGTTTTCGTTAGCTATATAGCCTTTATCAATGATTGTGAGATGTCAATCAAGGTTAGATAGAACTATACTGTCTATCATCAATAGCGATCTGTCTTTTACTGAAAATACATTATTGGGTTCGGCCTTTAGTGAGACATGGTTGTCTGCTACATTCTTTGGGAAGATTAGCTTAGGTCAAAGACATATTTAACAAACAAGCGCAGGTGCATTCAGTTTAAATTATGATCACTAGACTCCTTGGTACGTACCTACGTTATTATTGATTAGCTTACCGTAAGAATAGCATTGTAGTCGTTGTACGGTCAGCAATTAAAGTGTATTAACAGTGGTAAGTAGAAATAAACTTTTTCATTAAAATTCACACAAAATATTCGATATACTTACTGTTTGTCAGTATTTCATGTGATAGCTGTGTTTGTATTATTGATTTTACATCTATTTCCAATATTTTAAATATATTTTACTTAATAATTAAGACTTTCGTTGCTGGCCGTGCAAGTAGTGAAGTGAATTAAGTCGCCTTTTACGTTTTAATCCAACTTTGTCTATATATTCTATGTTCGGCATATTCGCTGTTCAAGAACGATGTGTAGACGGTGTATTCCTGTTAATCGGACTTAAACACGAAATAGCGAACAAAGCCGAATAAAAATGCGAACACTGAATAGCGATGTGAAGTGCCACCATAAGAAGTGATGCCATCAAAGCTGAGGAATTCATAAGGTTGAAGCGATGTTGTAGACTATTGTTGTTTGGTTTGTTATTTAATATTGGTTACTCACGTCTGTTATCATTGTGAAAGTAACTATGTAAAGGTTACCGATATTCGTGAACACTGAAAGTAAAGGACCATGCGTCATTTTGGGCGCACTTTTTCAACATTGTTCATCAGTGATGAATTATATGTTATAAGATAAAGATAATTTAGGGTTTAGCGTGTAGGTACCTACTTTATTTCATTCTATGGGAGTTAAGTTCAAATCGTTTATATTTTGATATTAAAATATAATAAGCTGTCAGTCAGCTAGGATTATAGATTGCTCGTGTTTGACTAAAAATACCTACACTAAACACATAGGCCATTTATTATCCTGGAACGTTTTAATTTGATTTTGAATTATTTTTAGTTTTACATTTCTATGATCGTTATAGCCAATTATGCTACTTAGCGGACAGGTTTTTTACCCGCTGTAACAACAACCTGTTTCGTGCCTGCGCGCACGCAAGACACAACCCACCCTTCCCCCGCCCTCTTACACCCATGTAAGGACGGGATGATCATGTCTGTTCAGTCGTTTCGTACGTTATTTACGCTCGGTGTACTTGTGTTAATCTCGGCTTAATTGTTATTGGACTCTGATATCAGTTTGTGTAAAGGATATTGTTGTTTAGTTGTATCTATCATTGTGACCCGGGCTAGCATATGGACATTGATTTAATTGAATTGTGACTGTTTGCAATGGCACAAAATTGCTGTATTATGTGTTTGAGCACGCGTGTTTTGCGGACAAGATGCCATATTTTAGGAGAGGATCTACCTGCGATTCGTCCACAGTTTGCTGAATATGTTCAGCAGAATGCGTTGATCGAGGTACGTACCTTCTTAATAGTGTATTATATTTCTGTCTTGTACCCAATGGTGTATGAATAATGGTTTTACCTACTTATTATTCAAACCTACAACCTACTTTGAATTATTGGTTTATAAAAGAGGCAATAATACAAGAGTTATGAATAGGCATAGTAATACTAGCTGGCCTGGTAGACGTTCTGCAATTTTCTAGACTACATCATAACCTATCGGATCCTAACAT
The DNA here is from genome assembly GCA_963921375.1 of Tiliacea citrago. Taxonomy (NCBI): domain Eukaryota; kingdom Metazoa; phylum Arthropoda; class Insecta; order Lepidoptera; family Noctuidae; genus Tiliacea; species Tiliacea citrago. The sequence continues at coordinate 868,464 of OY992784.1, forward strand.
AGCTTTAGACCATCATCCTCACGAAATAAATATTGTGTGAATATGACCTCAATCGTCCAAGTCAGGAGTTACATGACCACTAACAATTGCACCAACGATTATATACATATAACACGGCCAAAATATCTGTGCACCTCCCTGGAATACAATGCCTCTGGCTGATTCCCCTTCACCACTCCGCGCTCGCCCCGTCGTCATAAATACCGTATTAGAGTGCTGATATTACGACGTCATCGATGCCAGGTGCACAGATATTTTGACCGGGTTGTAAAGAATATGAAAATAGTAATAGCTAACTACAAAAAAAAAACTTTGCGACAAGAGTTCCCTGCATGACTTCTTGTGCTTTCAGCAACAGTTGTATTGTATCTTTTTCGATTTGTGTACATATAAAATATATTATAATCTTTGCAGGTAGTATTCAATAATACACAACAAGTTTGTCACCGTTGTTGGCAAAGAACTAACGCTGTTCTTATATAACGACCTGCAGAGCACATCGGTAATAATGCCATTGATGAACAAGGACCTGGGGAGGACATCGATGAACAAGGACCTGCGGTAAACATCCAAGATGATGCCGATCGTATACAAAATCCCGCGGTGCAGAACTTTCAACATTTTTTTTATGCTTCTGAACATGTTAGAGCACCGAACTCTGCAAGGCGTTGTATATTTAATTATTGTCACAATATTGAACGTCATAGAATTCCTAACGCGATTATTGTAAACGTACTTTGTTCACAACATAAAAGTTAAACCTAAGTACACAACAAGTTAAATCTTTCTTTGGATACCAGAGTTCATACAAAGACTGCATATACCACTAATGGTTATAATTGTAATATGCTATTATTGTATACGCATGTGTGTTGTTTGTAAGTGTTTGATTGTTCAATAAATAAACCTCTCTCTCTCTCTCTCATTTGTACATCTCAGAAAATGCTAGAGTATGTACCGATCACCTGGAAAGTAACGAATGGCATTCATTACGTGAGAATTGAAATGTTTCGCATGAGTTCAATATTGCACATTTCACAGACATGTCCAATGTACCTACTAATATCTGCTGTTAACCGAAGATCGAGATTAGATTTCGAATTATTGGAATCAATAAGTGACAACGATGTGTTTTTTTGACTGACTCACCATCGGCCAATTCAATACAGTATTGGAAGAATCACGACCAAGTAGGCAAAGACGCCATTATATAATACAATACTATTGTACATGTCTCACGGGTAGACGAACTATCGGAAGTTGTGCTCATGTCATATCCATAATATGGTACTTGGGAGTAGGTAGACATGGGGATGGCTTTCATCGAACAGCAATATATTTAGACGATATTATTGTAGATACATTTTAAAATCTGCCTAGTCCCAAGTATATATAAGACTGATACGTTGTAAATAAATTATTATTTTTAATTAAATTAAAAAATGTGCTTTATATGTCATGCGCATTTTCATTTAACGTACTAAAACGCCAATTTCGAGTTTGATTTAAACTTAGCTGCGATAGAATGAATAAAGTACACGCCAAGAGCTTTCATATAACTTAGGTTTCATCACTGTTAAACAATGTTGAAAAAGTGGGCCAAGTGTTCATACAAAAGTGCCCATGGTCCTTTGTAACAGACTTCCTTCAATGTTTAGGAGGAGACTTCTGGACGGGCGGCCTGAACCCGGGCCTGTTGTGGATCTGGTCGCACTCGGCGCGGCCGGTGTCCAACAAGTCCAGTGAGCCCGCGAGCGTGGCGGGCGCGGGGCGCTGCCTGGCGTGGGCCAGCGACCCATCGCGCGCCACGCTGGCCTACCGCGGCCACGACTGCTCGCTGCGCCTGCGGTACATCTGTGAGAAGGAAGAGGACAACACCAAGCTCGGCAATGAGATCGAGAGGGTCGCCAGGAAACTCAGGGAGGGAAGGAAACCAAAGATTTTATGGACTGATGACGAGCCGTGAAACGTGCTCTGATTTCATATTATAGGATAGTTTGTGTCTTTTTACCTTGCATTCCTAGGATTTAATATTTATTGTAACCTTAATCTTAAATTATACTCAAATATTTTCGCGTGTTTTAACTATCTATATTAAAGTAATCAAAATGTTTAATGTTTGATGCAAGCGCGGATATTTGTAAACGAATTTAAATGTTTGGATAAAATAAATAAATAAACATGAATGTTTTACACTATCTTATATTCCTATAATATTTACAAAGTTTTATGAAATCACAACAAAATAACTTATTAATAAATAAATATTTATTTATTCGTCGAGTGCAAGCTCCTCGTAATGCAAAAGAAAACATACATTTCATGTGATTGAATATTTCCCTCATTTTTGAACCGACATCTGGCAAACAATTTGGTCCTTGTCTGAAGCAAAGCTAAGTGATATCTCATCTTTATTTACAGATTGGCTTTCAATAGTTACCAGCGACAAAAAGAGGTACAATAGAACATCATTTTATCGCTACAGTACTACTAAATATTTCAAGTGACTTCAACGTTCCAACAATAAATCAAAAATCATTATATTTGATTTATTGTTGGAAATGTTGTGGTATTATATTTAATACCACAAGTATACAATTTAATTAATATTGAAAATGTAGACGGTACATAGAAGGACACTTCGTAATTTGGCGCATGGCGTGATGTGCGATACTCAATCTTACTGAAAATATCAATAAGGTCCACTCTACATAGGCACGGGAAAACCATGGCTGATTGTTGAAAATGTAAATTATATACAAGTTATTGACTCAAAGGTTTATAACAAATGCCTTTTTGTACTTGTAAGTGTTAATGGTTGTTAGTACGAAAACATTCCAATTTTTTACGTAAAGTTATTAATCATTTTGATAAAAGTACACCGATTGTGATAATTTACCAGTTTTTTTAATATAGCAAGGTATCTAGCATGATAACATTAATTTATTTTAAACAATATTCAAATAATTTTGGAGATCAAAGTATAAGAATAACAATGGTCGCTCCCAACTTGTTAGAAGACTAATAATTATAATCCTTATATTATTTCTCGTAAAAACCTTAATTTCGTGAAGTACCTCGTCGTCATTACAACGTGTAAAGTACAACACTGAAAGACGGAACTTATTAAGTTAAGATGTCCAGTTACAGTAACTTTACACCTTATAACGATGGAAAGCCTCTTGCTAACGAACCTCATGTACTTGATCGCTACAGTCGCATTACAAAGTAATTACACAATATTTACAATTCGGTGGACGACAGAACTTCAAGAGTTAGCGAGCTCGCCCACGTACTACTTACCGTAGCTCCGATATTCGCGTTTATGAGCGAGTTTTTGTAGCACGTGGGCGTTTCAGTAATGAACTCCGATGTCTTATATTCGGCGACAAAATAATCGCTCAGCGATTATCGATCGTGGGCGAGCTCCCTAAATTTGAACAAAACGTTTGATATTATTTTATTTAACTATCACAGTCACAAGTAGTTTGTTGAGTTATTGTAGTTGACTGTCCGACGCAAACTTGTATAGTAAAGAAGAATTACTTAACTGAAGTGCCACACTTCAGTTAATTCTTCTTTATACAAGTTTGTATGACGTAGATACATTGTATATGTAAACAGTAATGCCCGATAGTTGTTCGACATTTCAAAATGTTGCTTGTGGTCAGTACGGTCAGTGCTCTGCATTATCTGACTACTTTTACAAAGAAGAAGAGGAGAAAAGGGGTCGTTTTATGCAGGTCACTGACTGTACTAGTATCTTCGTAAGTTACACTAGGAGGTCTTCACTAGTTATTTGGTGAAACTTCACAGACATGACAGGTTATAGCAGTAAAAGGGGAAAAAAACTGTAAATTCATATTTTGGAGCGACACCCGGACATTTATGCTGCGATCAATGGATTACTGAAAATTCTTATTTTAAGAAACTGCCGTCTGTGAAATTTCTCTAACTAATCCAAACTGGCTCTGTATACAATAGTACGCGCCGATAAAAAAGTCTCGTATAACATAATGTCCATCCGTCGACGAGTTTATTGTCAGTGCAGAGTTCCACGGGACGCCCACACGCGTTTGTGAGCTGCAGGCGTCTACTGTCTAGTTGAAGTGGAACTTGAACTGGAAGGGCGAGCCGTGCTGGAAGTGGTGGAAGGGGTTGTTGAAGGGCGCGCCCCCCCCTCCGCGCTCCGGGTCCAGCGGGTCGGCGCCCGCGTCGAACGTGGCGCGCTTGTCCGGGTCCGTGAGCACCTGCCGCGCCAGTCCAGGGTTATACCGAGTGGGGACCAGGCTGCCTGGCCACCGGAGCGGAGCGAGGTTGCGGAGAGGAGAAACCGAGAAATAGTAACCAATAGGATTGAAAATAGCTATCCACTTGCAATACTATTCGTTAATATTTCTCAGTTTCTCCGCTGCGCAGCCTCGCTTCGCTCCGGTGGACAGGCAGCCTAAGGCCTGACGCACACCGCCGACGCGAAAATAATGATGCAAAACCGCGTAATGAAATTCTGCTGCGAAACATTACTACATAATGTCGCGATTGGAGTAGCAGAACATCATGCGAGTGCAATTGTAGCAATCGGAGCAATATGTCGTCGCTTTCGACTTATAAATTATTAGTAAATACAGTATAAGTCTATTTCGGACATCTTGGACTAGTTTTTCCGTAAAATCAACATCCATGTTCTCAAAAAAATTAAGTTTCGCTTTATAAACTTGTCGACTGCCACAGATACGTGCGAAACAAACATGGCACCGCTACAAAATGGCGTGGAGATGTAACCGGTTCCCGAGCAGATCGACGAAATAGAATCAAACTCAAATCTATACGTTAGAACAGGAAACTGCCTGTCCTAACTATAGATTTGATTAAGTGCTTGTCGCACAACGGACATCATGGCGCACTACTGCGGTTTTGCTCCTATGTTTTCGCGACGAAGGTGTGATATGCCTTAAGAGTGTGTATTCTGAAAGTTGGCATCGTCGCAATAGCAGTCAAATATTCCACTGTTTTGACTAATTAATCAATATAACTAAATGGAATTAAGAAATATCGCTCCAGAGTGCACTAAAATATTGTTTATAAATTGCAATAATAAAGTCGAGTCACAATTTTGTACCTCTCCTACTAACTGAAATTGTAAGTGCACCAGTAAAGAGTCACTAGAGAAAATGTAACTAGCATTCATCGACTACTTTAGGCTTAACTAGTCGATGACATAAATGTGCATTCAGTTCTAACTTTTGAAAACACAATAACGATAAATCTTATCTACTCAAAATATCAAAACTAATACCTAACAACAGTAACTTCTTTCTCCACTTAAACGTTCTTGGCTCTCTCAAGTCCTGCCTGAGTTCTTAACTAAAGTCACAAAAGTTAAAAAAAAACCGGCAAACTGCGTGTCGGGCCGACACGCACTTTGCCGACACAATGAATGGTTCCGTAGGTGGGATGAATGTATCCGTAGAACAAACTTAACATTGTAGTTGAAAAACTATACAGGGTGGAAACTTTCAGCGGGGCAGTAAGGGGAAGTACCTTATCCGTTGCAGCTACGCGATCCACCACGAAATGTATGGGAAAAGTTTTTTTGCGATTTATGACTTTTCTAGTACTCAAACCTCAATTGGTCCAATAGAGGTTTTTGATCCTTATAAGAAAGAGGATCGATTGGCATAAAAAAAAGTTTTTGTGAAAATTGTACATTTTTTTCAAAATCTGTGAATGCAGATCAAAATTTCTCAAAAAGATAAGGATAGTCTCCTAAGACCATTTTCGCGTAGCTGCAACGGATTAGGTACTTCGCCTTACTGCCCCGCTGAAAGTTTCCATCCTGTATATTACCAATCGCAAATGTTAGCAACGCACAATATCGAGAGATTTACCATGTTATTTTAACACCATAGACTTCTTATAGTTTTCCTGTAATCTATAAGTAAAGAACTATTTTCAATATTATTTTCAAAATTTTAGGTTCAGTGGTTTCGGAGATACTCGTAACGGGGAAGTGGTCTATTTTCATGTATTTTCTTAAATAACTTTAAAATGATTTATGTTAAAATTATAATATAAATCTAAATAAAAAAATTGAGACCCTCACAACAAGCCCTTTCATTTGATATGTCGCGCGGTACAGTTTGCAAACTTTTCTACCCCAAAGTGACCCTCATATTCAATGGGCCTCAGAAATTCATATGTGTACAGTCGCCGTCAGATATATTGTAGCAGACAAGGTGACCAAATACTTCTGAACAATTTAAAATGTCAATAAGTTCCATACACTACAAGTTACCATTAATATCAGAACATTCATTAGTTCATTAATATCTGAGCAGATGCTTGTCAATAATTTCTATACACACAACTAACCAAAAACGACTATCGACTTGACAAAAATAAATTAATTCCAGGTGTTACCTGGAATTAATTTATTTTTGTCAAGTCGATAGTCGTTTTTGGTTCGTCCTTTATATCACGCAGTAACGAATTAGGTAAGCTCAGTGTTTGTCTGCGTATGTACACTTGACGTTGTAAGTGTTCAGATATTTTTGGTTAGTTGTGTGTATAGAAATTATTGACAAGCATCTGCTCAGATATTAATGAACTAATGAATGTTCAGATATTAATGGTAACTTGTAGTGTATGGAATTTATTGACATTTTAAATTGTTCAGAAGTATCCTTGTCTGCTACAATATATCTGACGGCGACTGTACCAAATTTCAACTTAATCGGTTCGGAGCAAATCAGTTGTGACGGACGGACAGACAGACCGACACACGAGTGATCCTTTATGAGTTCCTTTTTTTGAACTGTAAAAATATCATGATTTACGAATCTGGCTGATGCTTCATTCTCAAGAGTTTCATACTGTATCAAAACGTAGTTCACACAATATCTCCAATGGGTCACTTTAGTGATAATTATGATGTAGTACCTCCTTGGCGGCGGCGATGTCGATGAACTTCTTCTCCGCGAGCTTCTTGTCGTCTCCCTGGAAGTTGTCGGGGTGCCACTTCTGCGCCGCCTTGCGGTACGCCTTGATCACCTCCTGCTTGGTGGCGGACCTGGCACATAACGATACATTGTTGTTCAAATAAACGAAGCAAAAGGAGTAGGTGGCGTTCTGTAGTTTCAGCTCACCCTACCCCCACGGGAAAAGGCATGACTTTATGTATTTCTGCATGTGTATTATTAAAATTATGATACAAATATTTTAAGCACGGCAAAAGATGAGTTTTATAAAAACACTAGCTGCGCCCTACGGTTTCACCCGCGTAAGTCTCGATCCCGTGGAAATATCGGGATTAAAAGTAGCCTATATGTTAATCCAGGGTGTCTTCTATCTTGCCACGACTGTGGCGCGGCGGAGGACACGGCACAGCACACCATTGAGGTGTGCCGGGCCGGACCTCTCGCTTCCCAGCGTCGTCAACTTCATGCTGGAAAGCGAGGGGGCCTGGACAGCAGTCGCCTCCTTCTGCGAGGAAGTAATGTCACAGAAGGAGGCGGCGGAGCGCGCGCGGGAGGACGATCCTCTCGCGGCGCCGCTCCGCAGGCGAAGAGGAGGCGCGAGAAGGCGATTGTACGATCGTCGTCTGCGCAGGCGAAGAGGAGGCGCGAGAAGGCGATTGTACGATCGTCGTCTGCGCAGGCGAAGAGGAGGCGCGAGAAGGCGATTGTACGATCGTCGTCTGCGCAGGCGAAGAGGAGGCGCGAGAAGGCGATTGTACGATCGTCGTCTGCGCAGGCGAAGAGGAGGCGCGAGAAGGCGATTGTACGATCGTCGTCTGCGCAGGCGAAGAGGAGGCGCGAGAAGGCGATTGTACGATCGTCGTCTGCGCAGGCGAAGAGGAGGCGCGAGAAGGCGATTGTACGATCGTCGTCTGCGCAGGCGAAGAGGAGGCGCGAGAAGGCGATTGTACGATCGTCGTCTGCGCAGGCGAAGAGGAGGCGCGAGAAGGCGATTGTACGATCGTCGTCTGCGCAGGCGAAGAGGAGGCGCGAGAAGGCGATTGTACGATCGTCGTCTGCGCAGGCGAAGAGGAGGCGCGAGAAGGCGATTGTACGATCGTCGTCTGCGCAGGCGAAGAGGAGGCGCGAGAAGGCGATTGTACGATCGTCGTCTGCGCAGGCGAAGAGGAGGCGCGAGAAGGCGATTGTACGATCGTCGTCTGCGCAGGCGAAGAGGAGGCGCGAGAAGGCGATTGTACGATCGTCGTCTGCGCAGGCGAAGAGGAGGCGCGAGAAGGCGATTGTACGATCGTCGTCTGCGCAGGCGAAGAGGAGGCGCGAGAAGGCGATTGTACGATCGTCGTCTGCGCAGGCGAAGAGGAGGCGCGAGAAGGCGATTGTACGATCGTCGTCTGCGCAGGCGAAGAGGAGGCGCGAGAAGGCGATTGTACGATCGTCGTCTGCGCAGGCGAAGAGGAGGCGCGAGAAGGCGATTGTACGATCGTCGTCTGCGCAGGCGAAGAGGAGGCGCGAGAAGGCGATTGTACGATCGTCGTCTGCGCAGGCGAAGAGGAGGCGCGAGAAGGCGATTGTACGATCGTCGTCTGCGCAGGCGAAGAGGAGGCGCGAGAAGGCGATTGTACGATCGTCGTCTGCGCAGGCGAAGAGAAGGCGCGAGAAGGCGATTGTACGATCGTCGTCTGCGCAGGCGAAGAGGAGGCGCGAGAAGGCGATTGTACGATCGTCGTCTGCGCAGGCGAAGAGGAGGCGCGAGAAGGCGATTGTACGATCGTCGTCTGCGCAGGCGAAGAGGAGGCGCGAGAAGGCGATTGTACGATCGTCGTCTGCGCAGGCGAAGAGGAGGCGCGAGAAGGCGATTGTACGATCGTCGTCTGCGCAGGCGAAGAGGAGGCGCGAGAAGGCGATTGTACGATCGTCGTCTGCGCAGGCGAAGAGGAGGCGCGAGAAGGCGATTGTACGATCGTCGTCTGCGCAGGCGAAGAGGAGGCGCGAGAAGGCGATTGTACGATCGTCGTCTGCGCAGGCGAAGAGGAGGCGCGAGAAGGCGATTGTACGATCGTCGTCTGCGCAGGCGAAGAGGAGGCGCGAGAAGGCGATTGTACGATCGTCGTCTGCGCAGGCGAAGAGGAGGCGCGAGAAGGCGATTGTACGATCGTCGTCTGCGCAGGCGAAGAGGAGGCGCGAGAAGGCGATTGTACGATCGTCGTCTGCGCAGGCGAAGAGGAGGCGCGAGAAGGCGATTGTACGATCGTCGTCTGCGCAGGCGAAGAGGAGGCGCGAGAAGGCGATTGTACGATCGTCGTCTGCGCAGGCGAAGAGGAGGCGCGAGAAGGCGATTGTACGATCGTCGTCTGCGCAGGCGAAGAGGAGGCGCGAGAAGGCGATTGTACGATCGTCGTCTGCGCAGGCGAAGAGGAGGCGCGAGAAGGCGATTGTACGATCGTCGTCTGCGCAGGCGAAGAGGAGGCGCGAGAAGGCGATTGTACGATCGTCGTCTGCGCAGGCGAAGAGGAGGCGCGAGAAGGCGATTGTACGATCGTCGTCTGCGCAGGCGAAGAGGAGGCGCGAGAAGGCGATTGTACGATCGTCGTCTGCGCAGGCGAAGAGGAGGCGCGAGAAGGCGATTGTACGATCGTCGTCTGCGCAGGCGAAGAGGAGGCGCGAGAAGGCGATTGTACGATCGTCGTCTGCGCAGGCGAAGAGAAGGCGCGAGAAGGCGATTGTACGATCGTCGTCTGCGCAGGCGAAGAGGAGGCGCGAGAAGGCGATTGTACGATCGTCGTCTGCGCAGGCGAAGAGAAGGCGCGAGAAGGCGATTGTACGATCGTCGTCTCCGCCTCCTCCCAGGTGGAGGCCAGCAGCATGCCTGTATTGCACAGGCCTCCACCAGTGCCGGACGGGAATGGGGGGCACGCGGGGCCCGCCGGTCAGGCGGGCATGCACCGAGAGGGTCATGGATGTAAAGGTTGAGCCGGTTTCCCATGGCCCTCCCATCACGGTGATGTGGGAACACCGCTGAGTTTTAGTGGGTATACTGTCACTACTGACCGGAGTCCCACATACCTCGACTCGTCCCCCACGAGCGGGGATGCGTAATGCATTTCTCAGCGTAAAAAAAAAAGGGTGTCTTCTACCTCCATACAAAACTTTATCAAAATCGGTCCGGCCGTTTAAGTGTGAGGAAATAGCAAATACACACACTCACAAACTTTCACCTTTATAATATTAGTGTGGTGTATTTGAGATAATTATGTGATTTGTTGGAAATAATGATGAAATTTTCAAAAAAAGTCACAAGTTATATTAAATATCTCTACGTTAACTAAAAACGAAACGTATTTGTTAATTCTAAGTTGAAAGCCATGAATGAACTCACCTCTTAACTCCTAATATTTTGTAGTAGTCTCTCTGCTCGGACTGTTTTTGTAGTTTCTGCGCGCGACTTAGTCCGTCCTTCGCACGTTGCAGACCTTCTTCTAATTCTAACGCCTCTTTGAATGACTGGATGGCTGTAGAAGAGAATAGTTATTTATGCAATTGTTTTAATATCTAATTATGTACAGTTGCATCCAAACAAGACTTTATCTACACCCATGAAATAAATTCTTTAACAAAGGTTCTGGAACTATAGGGTGTTGTATAGTGTTGTATAAACTCTATATTATTACAGTGGTTATTATGACACTGGTTGGTTTTAATGTTGGCAATAAACCAACTGTTTCATAAACTTTTATAGAGGATTTATAGCATAAGTGTAGATAAATATAATTCATTGATATCAGTTAAATATGCATTTTAAATTAGATTATATCTATTGAAAGGGGGGACGTTTGGAGTTCTGCTTTGCATTCCCGAGCACTATTTTTTTTTAGAAGCAAACCCATTTTCATGCAATCGGAGTGAACAAGTATTTGACTAGATAATTTAATGTAATGAGGGTTTTGACAAAATTGAATACCTAAAACAACCAGAAAACACATTAAATGTTCAAAAATCGTAAGAAATAGAAGCTGGAATTTCAGCCTGTAGTGCTTATTGGCCACCCGCCTCCCAGTAAGAACATAATAATAGAAACAGGTCCGGTCACCGTCGTCGAACATGTCGAGCCCCAGCAGGGCGTCCCCGCGCTCGCACAGCAGGCGCGCGTCGCGCCGCAGCTCCAGCGCCGCGCCGCACGCGCCCAGCGCCGCGCTGTGCTGCTCGTCCTGCGGGCACATAGTACGCTCAACTCTGATAAACCACAAACCAGTGGCAGTGCCACGCAGCTATGGCGCAACACCGGCTTGCAGTGCATCTGCAATGTTTGCTCGTCCCGAAGTAGATAGCTTCTCAGCTGTAGTGCGAAAGAAAATGTATCTCTTCTCACCAGATTACGGGACAAGCAACAAGCCTCCTGAGAGTTATTGCTGATAAGCCTGACGAAAGCCCCATAATGAGGCATTTATTTAGGACGACGCTGTCAGTATTAGAATTTAAGTACTAACATAGCAAATAAGTTAAATTGTTTACGAACATCTAGTACCTATTGAAGTATTTTTAGCAACTCCCAGTTCAGAGACGCTAGGCATTAGCCTAACATCTCATGCATATTCGCTTCCAAATCGTCTAAACTAAGTAGTCCAGACGACGTTATGGACGATTTACTGACTGCGATTGCATTGTTGCACATAACTCACCCGTTAAGCTTGGTATAACTTTTATAACAAATTACCCTCTGCTAGATTTGTCTTGTAATACATTTAAAGCTAAAGTAAAATCCAACCTTTGTTCAAAATCAAAAATCATTTAACTACAGCAATAACACAACAACAATATAACTGCAGTCGCAATCATAATCGTGAAACTAAGTGCTATCAACTATTTTCCGTGAAAATAATATTAAAATTATCTACATGTTTAAAATCTTAATTATTAGTGTTTAAATAAGTAATAAATCAACTAACTTGACCCTATTCTGAAAATGTATGTTAAATATTGTTAATAAATCGGTTGTCCTAATAGTACTTGTAAGAACTCATGCCGCCTGTGATGCAGGTTTATCCTAGTACAGGCATCATACTTTGTAATACCTACATTATTTCTTAGATTTATACTGTATTTTACCCATTTTTTTTTAAACTAGGCTGAAAATCAGCACTTTTCGAATGTCACAATTACATAAAACAGTCTCCCCGGCACGCCCACCCTTTGCCACTTCTTAATGTTTTGGGACCAAGTGGCGCAACAAACTGTTCAGCACAGTTGTCTGTTCAGTTAAAAAATACTTGATTCGATACAATAGTATGTAAAATAATTGACATTACGCAACACAAAAAAAGCCATATGTTAGCTAGCACGCGCCACTATACTATACCAACAAAAAAATCATCGAAAACTACTCAATAAGAAATGAAAAAATAAAAACGTAAACAGAACTTAATACCTAAATAAAAGCTTCCAGGCATAAAGCTGTAGCTGTAACTCGAAGTCAAGAATGAAAACCCGCCAAATGCGTGTCGGACCACGTACAATGAAGGGTTCCGTAGTTGGGATGAATTTATCCCAAAAACAAACTTAACACTGTAGTTGAAAAACATGTTCTCCCATACATCGATATATGTTACGGTCTATTCTCCAACTGGAAAAGTTGGTCGACTGTTACTCGTTAACTTGTAAAGCCTACTTAGCTCTGATAGTTTTTCTTTTCATTTCGTTATTCTACTGCCATGATTTTTTTCATATATCCAGTTTTGTTGGTATAGTGGCGTGTGCTAGCTTTTTTTTTGGGATGGGAAAGTATTAAATAACTTTACCCGCTCTGGGCTGAGCGGGCGTGTCAGACTTTTACTGACTAAAACCCACCCGTGTTTCTTCCGTTGCCTGTGTGCCAGGGCCACGATATTCCTTTCGGACAAACTCGCAGCCTTGGCAGGCATTGGACGGACCCCGTCAGTTGGTGCTGACATCTCTTTGAGGTGCGCGTGGAACACAACGCGCCGTCGACCCGGGCCTGGTCCTTATCGGACGGCGAGCTACCCATCGCTCACCGTCCGTATGCCCGCGCCTACGGTGTCCGGGAATCGGCCAACGCCTCCCGACGCCCGGGGCGTTTCAGAAGGAGGTGACGGCCCACCAGGCACTCTCGCTCCGAACCATGGCCTGAATCAGGGCCGGACTCAGTTAAGAGCATTATTGAGTTTTATAAATTATTATGCACGTTTAATACCCAATCTAAGTATGATTTTACATCCACTTCATGCTTTTTTTTAAAAGGCAGTACAATGGACATGGTCGGAGAGCTGCAATGCCGCTTTTGAGGAGATCAAGGTAAGATTGACGAGTGACCCGGTACTGGCTCACTCCTCGCCGGCGCTGCCACTGGGGCCGACAGCGGCCGTGTGCACGCTCCACGACGCCGAGCGTCGCTACAGCCAGGTAGACAAGGAAGCGCTGGCCATTGTGTACGGAGTTACGAAACGCCATCAATATCTCTTTCTTTTTTTTTCTTTTTTAATTGTTAAACTAACAAATATCTGTAGGGGTGAACTGCTGTTCTCCTAGCTAGGTAGCAAAGCAACCTGTATTAAGGAGAAACAGTTTGCCTCCCTCGATAAAGATCTTAAAAATAATGCTACGTGTTGACTCCTAAATCAAGTCATTAGTTAAATTACATAGGTACATTATTATCAATGTTGTTAACTAGAATAATACTAATAAATTTAATACTGTAATTGGTTACAAATACGAAATTTTTTATAAAAAAAAATAAGTATAAAATCATAGTAAAAAAGAGAATGTTTTAAGTGAGACGTGATTCAGTATGTGTGAGTGTTTGTTGTTTGTGTACTGCGCGTGTGTGAGTGTTTGCTGTTCGTGAGTGTGGGTTTCTAGGCGCGTGGGGGTGTGAAATTACTATTGGGCTATTAAACGGTTATGTTGTGCCAAGAACGAGAAGTTATGAGAGTGTTTTTAAGAGATCCTTAGTCTCATCATAGGTTTTCAAAAGAAGAAACGAACGGATGGCAGTTTTGCATTTGGAATATAGTAGTCTATAAATCTGTAAGTTTGCGTTTATTTTATTGTACAAATATGGACCAAGGTAAAAAAAGAATCGTTTGGTGAATCTATAGTACGGTGCTGGGATAGTGCAGACCATATCTTTCCGACGTTTCGTGACTGTAATTAAAGGCGTTAGTCGGTGTTGTAGAAGAACGGTCTGCAAGACAAAGTGTTGTCTAACGTTAAGGACATTCCAATCTTTGTAGAGGGTTGTTGTTGGGTAAATAATCGGTTTAAATGTGGCTACCTTCAATACTGCTCTGTGGGCCGTTTCCAGCTGTTTCACTGTCGTCTTAGCGGCGCCGCTCTAACATGTAATACCATACGTCACAATAGATTGGCATAAAGCATAGTAGACAGTACGTATTACAGCTGACGCGGCGACGTGTCTTAGATTTTTAAAAACATAAATAAGTTTTCTAACCCTGCTTGCAAGAAGATTGATGTGAGTTTTGAAGTTAAGAAATTGATCTAATGTTATTTATTTATTAAAACTTTATGCACAAGTAAAAACTACACTGTACAAAGGCGGACTTAATGCCTGAGGCATTTTCTACCAGTCAACCTTAGGGTGATGCAGAGACAAAACATGGCAGGTGCAACGTACGGGATAGATAGCTCGGAAATAACTATAAAATACAAGCATACATACAAATACATAGATAGATATATACATATATACATAATATACCAAAATAAACTTTGTCAGGAGAAATAACGACCGGTAACGGAGAAAACGACTCCAGCAAATCACCGCTGAGATGCTTCGGCCAACTTCTGACAAATATGTTCACGTGCCTTCACTTTAAATGATAGCCGGCTGGTTGCCGTCCTGATGTTCAGAGGGAGCGCATTCCAAAGAAAGACCGCCTGGACAAAGAAAGAAGAATGAATGAAGCCAGAACGGTGCGAAGGACATCGTAGAAGACGATTGTTGGTGGAACGAAGATTTTTACTATGGGCAGAGCATAAGTATTTAATTTGGGAAGTCAGGTAAGAAGGAGAAGTGGGTTTGTCGAGAATAGAGAACAACATAGACAGAGCCCTCAACTCTCTACGCTGACGAATGGGTAACCATTTCAAAAACAGTCGGTGCGCGGATACATGGTCATACTTACGAAGATTGAAAACGAATCGAATACAGTTACTGAGAAGGCGGTCAAGTTTATTGAGGAGATCTGCATTCCGGTCATAGTAACACACATCACCATAGTCAATCATGGGAAATATTAGGGACTGTACAAGCATTGACTTTGTGTGATGGAAGAAGATTTTTCAACCGATAGAGCGACCGCAACGTTCCGGTGACTTTTTATGGCCAGATATTTTATATTGTCAACGCGTGTAATAAGAGGACACTGACAGGGTAGACTTGCCTGGTAATGTGTGCGGCAGGAGTGAGATTTTATGACAATTGGGCTGTGACTTAGGTGAAGTAGAAAAGGTTATAAACTTTGTCTCTGATGTATTTAATGTGAGAGTATGAGAAAGTAGCCATTCATTTGCAGAATTGAAGGCATTTTGTGCTGAGGTCTGAAGCTCTGACCATGAGTTGGCTGAAAAAGTAAGTGCAGTATCATCCGCGAATGACACAATGTTAGCATTAGTGATGTGTAAATTACAAAGGTCATTAATAAAAGCATGAAACAAAGTCGGCCCAAGGATACTGCCTTGTGACCCACCGTCTTGTCATCCACCGTAACAAATTGGAAGATTATCACTTGTGTGATCACCTATTTTGACCGACTGTGTCCGATTTGTAAGATAACTGTGAAAGAACTGTAACTGTAGGCCCCTGATACCTAATATTTCGAGTTTATTTAGAAGTGTTGAAGTCGGAATGGTATCAAAGGCTTTAGCCAAATCAAGAAATATGGTGAGAACTTTTTTGTGGACGTTAAGTTTATTCACAATATACCCCGTTAACTCCTGTACCGCATCAGTAGTACTTTTGTTCTTTCTAAAACCGAATTGCTGGGGAGAGATCAAGTTAAATTTTTCAAGGTAGTGTACTAGTCTCTTGTTAATCAGTCGCTCGAGAACCTTCGATAAGGTAGTAAGAACCGCGATGGGTCGGTAATTATTTACGGACTTTTTGTCCCCACCCTTGAAGATTGGATGTATGACCGCCTTTTTGAATGAAGTTGGAAAAGTTGCAGTCTGGAAACAGAGGTTAAAGATGTAATTTAGTACAGGAGCTAAAGTGGATGAATATCTTTTTAATATGGTAGGTGAGATGCTATCACATTCGGTGGCTGCGTTAGTCCTGAGAGAGTTAATCACAGATATAATCTCGACCGGGTCTGTTTCATCTAGAACGATTGATGATAACGAATTGGTAACGAATTGGGCGGTAGGCATTTCACGTTACGATCATAAAGCATTAAGCTATATATTCGGGCCTAAAAAGGGTATACCACAAACTGCAGCCAGTCGCTTACAGAGATATGCTGTGCGCCTGGCGGCTTATGATTTTAACATCGTGTATGTAAAATCACAAATGAATAGCAATGCAGATGGGTTATCACGATTACCTTTGGCAAAAACAAAGGTGGAGGACCAAGACGACGCGGCATATCTACATTTTATTGAGGACAGCTTTCCTCTTAGCCACAAAGACGTAGCACAGGCGACTACAAAAGGTAAAATTTTATGTAAAGTGTACGGTTACATAATGAATGGATGGCCGCTCATAGGTGATACTGAAGACGAGAAGGCATATTTTCATCGACGTGAAAATCTAGATATAGATTACGGGTGTATAGTTTGGGGATACAGGATAGTGGTGCCGGAGCAGCTGCGGCCACAGATCTCGCAGGGCGTGCACGCGGGCCACAGATCTCGCAGGACGTGCACGCGGGCCACAGATCTCGCAGGACGTGCACGCGGGCCACAGATCTCGCAGGGCGTGCACGCGGGCCACAGATCTCGCAGGACGTGCACGCGGGCCACAGATCTCGCAGGACGTGCACGCGGGCCACAGATCTCGCAGGGCGTGCACGCGGGCCACAGATCTCGCAGGACGTGCACGCGGGCCACAGATCTCGCAGGACGTGCACGCGGGCCACAGATCTCGCAGGACGTGCACGCGGGCCACAGATCTCGCAGGACGTGCACGCGGGCCACAGATCTCGCAGGAAGTGCACGCGGGCCACAGATCTCGCAGGACGTGCACGCGGGCCACAGATCTCGCAGGACGTGCACGCGGGCCACAGAGCTCGCAGGACGTGCACGCGGGCCACAGATCTCGCAGGACGTGCACGCGGGCCACAGATCTCGCAGGACGTGCACGCGGGCCACAGATCTCGCAGGACGTGCACGCGGGCCACAGATCTCGCAGGACGTGCACGCGGGCCACAGATCTCGCAGGACGTGCACGCGGGCCACAGATCTCGCAGGACGTGCACGCGGGCCACAGATCTCGCAGGACGTGCACGCGGGCCACAGATCTCGCAGGACGTGCACGCGGGCCACAGATCTCGCAGGACGTGCACGCGGGCCACAGATCTCGCAGGACGTGCACGCGGGCCACAGATCTCGCAGGACGTGCACGCGGGCCACAGATCTCGCAGGACGTGCACGCGGGCCACAGATCTCGCAGGACGTGCACGCGGGCCACAGATCTCGCAGGACGTGCACGCGGGCCACAGATCTCGCAGGACGTGCACGCGGGCCACAGATCTCGCAGGACGTGCGCGTCGTGCGCACCAAGAGCATCGGTACGTGTGGAGGCCGCGCCGTCACGACACACTTCTGTACCGTATGTATGGCCTGAGGAACCTTAGACGAGACTTCATATAGATTTTCTACAATACCAAGGTAAACATTACTTTCTGATACTAGACTCGCACTCTAAATGGATCGAAGTATTTCTGATGGGGACCGGTACATCGGCAAAATTAGTATCAAACAGATTAAGAGAATGCTTCAGCCGATTTGGGCTGCCAAAGTGCTTGATGAGTGACGGGGGTCCGCCATTTCGATCCGAGGAATTTGAGTTATTTTTAACCCACAACGGCATCAAACACATTCTAATAGCCCCTTACCATCCATCGAGCAACGGCACCGCCGAGAACGCCGTAAAAACAGTAAAGAAAGTAATTAAAAAAGCGGCATCTGAAGGTGAGAACATCGAACGAGCAATAAACAATTTTCTATTAGTGTATAGAAACAGCACACACTCAAGCACACAGCGCGAGCCGGCTGGGGCGGGCCCGCTTGATCGTGTCCACGTACTGACAGCTCCAACTTGCTGATCGAGCGCTGTTTCGAGACCACTCGAGAAACAATCCCAAGTGTCAATTACGCTTCCCACTGACGTCATTCGGTCGGTCAGGAAGGAGCGTTCTCCGAGTGCACCGGAGCAGTGACGTATAAGGTAAAATCAGACCGGGGGGGGTACACCAAAAACATATAGATCAAATTATGCCATTACGAAGACACACACGGTATTCTAATCCCATTATCACAGATACTGCTAATCAAACAGAAAACACTGACACAGAAACATGGGAGTCTGCACCTAATTCACCGATGACTCCATCACTTCAGACTACACATGACTTGCCCGTCATGCATGTGACTCAAACCGATTACGCTGTTGAACCGTCAACAGACCTAGAAACAGAAACATTATCAATATTGACTAATCCATGTTTTAAAGAGGTTTAATCCTGTGTAATGGGTATAAAAGCCGTTTTGGTGTTGGTGACTTAGTACTGTAGGTATAAGTTAAGTAATTTTTACTTGTAAGTTTTTTTTGTACTTGTAAGTAAGAGGTAGGTGTAAGTATACTTATGCCGAAGCGTGCAGAAGTATGAACATCTTTTATTGTAACACTAACTTGATTATGTTTATTTTTAGTTGATAATTTAAAATATTGTTGTTTACTGTATTTATTTCTTGTGAGGGAGGAAATGTAATATATATTGTGATGTGGGTACACGACAATAAACCGGTCTCGCATTAACTGTCTTTGTATTTGCATCGATATTCCACACATAGAATCAAGTTTTTCTAACTGAACAGACAACTGTGCTGCTGGACAGTTTGTTGCGCCACTTCTTCCCAGCTAAAGCTAAAACTAGGAAGTGGTGAAGGACGAGCGTTTTGAAGAACTGTCTTATGTAATTTGATGTTCGAAAAGTGCTGATTCTCGGCCTAGTTTGATAAAATGTCTTTGACTTAAAAAAAAAAAACAACTATTTCCATAATTCATAATTTTAGATTAACAGTTGAACCGGCCCGTTGTTAAAATAATGATTTTATAAAATCTTTTACTTTTATTTTACTGCTATTGAATATTGATACAGTTGTACAAGATACTCTCAACATTCTCCAGGCTTTTTTTATTTACTTTAAACTTCAGAAATAATTTCTTAGATATTCAAAGTAACTTGTCTTTTTTTTAAGCACATGTTTATGTGACTAAATAAACAAGATTCACCAATTAATAAAGTATGCTTCCCTTTGTAACATAATATAGTAGCAGCTTGAACGTGTTCCGACTAAGTGTTGCCGTCACAGAACTAACCTTAGCGAGGCAGCTGCACAGCCACTTGCGCGCCTCGAACACGACCAGCGTGACGTCATCCTCAGTCGCCAGCACCTTGTTGGCGACCGCGACACAGCCAGCAAAGTCTCTCGCTTCACTTAACTCCTCACACTCCAGCAGTAACTTGTCGACTTTCTTCACCTTCTTGTAGAACGGGAAACATTTCTTGTGCTCGGGGTCTAGTCTCAGACATTCTCGGATTTCCTAAAAAGAAGAAAAAAAAATTTTATGGGCCTTCCGTTTTTGAGATTTTGAAACAAACATTCATTAGAATACCCATCTCAGAAGGTTTAGGAATGGATTCAGGGAAAAAAACAAGCACACACATGAAAACTACTAGATATACGGAAATATCATTAACAATGGTATAAATATAACGTATGGATATTTCCACAGATTTAATCACAAAAGTTTGAATTGAAAACTTGCAAAAAAGATAATTAAGACAACCAAGTGCAGCACTACAATAAATGTTGTAACTGAATACAGCACGCAAGACTAATACTCAGAATATTTTAGGAACCGGGTGATGTATTAGTTAAGGTAAATAAAGGATATTTTCTCGTAACAATAATATTAACAAGTGAAAAGCAGTGCAAGTATAACGGTACAAGGAACTTTTGGCGCGCGGCCATAATCGGAACTAACGCCGATATCTTGATTTTAAATAAAATTTCTGTGACAATTTCACAAATGTTTACACAGTGGCCCACGCCCGTCAGGAGCCCAGAGCTTACCTTGAGTGCGTCGCTCACGTGTCCCAGCCGGTACAGCAGCGTGGCCAGGCGGTAGTAGCCGGCGGTGGAGTCTTGTTGCAGCCGGTTCACGGACCTGATGTCCGACACCGCGGAGAACAGGTCGTTCTGCAAGGAAATGGATAGGTTATTAATCTAGCAATAACAGTGAAAGGGACTATAAGAAGACGAGTTTTCAGATTGGCACAGGAGTCTTGAAAATTGTGTGGCTGACAATCGTCCTAAATTACCAGCGCTATGTAACACTCGGCCCGCAGCTGGCGCAGCTGCGCGGCCCAGGGCGACACGTCCAGCAGGCGCGTGGCCAGCTCCACGCAGGCGCGGTAGTCTCCTCCTCTGTAGTACGCCTCCACCAGGCGCAAGTCGTCGATGTACTCGTCGATCTTGTGGTACTGACTGATCGCTTCCTCGTTGTACGGCTCGGCGTTCGTCTGAGGACAATGAAATACGCAATTTAGAAAGTCATCAAGAACATACAGTTTGTAAAAGTTGGATGAAGTTGGAACCTGGAAGTATAGCAAGAAAACCCGGCCAAATGCGTGTCGGACCACGCACAATGAAGAGTTGCGTAGGAATGAATTCATCCGAAGAACAAACTTAACGTTGTAGTTGAAAAAAATGTTCTCCCTTAATATACCAACCGCGAATGTAAGTTCGTACGCACAATATTGAGAGATTCACCATGTTATTTTAGACTTCTTATAGGTTTTCCTGTACTTAATCTATAAGTAAAGAACTATTTTCTGTATTTTTTTTTTTAATTTTAAGTTCAGTGGTTTCGGAGATAAGTGTGGGGGGGGGGGCTGGTCTATTTATTTAATAAAAGTTGAAACCCTCACAACAAGCCCTTCCATTTGATATGTAACACGGAACATTTTGTAAAAAAAAAAACTAATTTACCCTCCAAAAGTGACCCTTATATTCAAAATTCATTTATTTACGTTACACTTCCGTGTTTGGGTCACAGAAATTCATATATAAAGGTTTCGTTTTTTTCGTTTTGAAGCACGGAACTTGACGGAATCCTAAAAAGGGACGCCTATATCCAGGAGTAGCTAATTTCGGGCTTAAATGATGATGAACAATCACAAAAAGAATGCAGACCTTCAAACTTCGTCAGGCTGCAGACTCGATCGCATAAAAAGCCTGTCGTCTGCATATGCCCTACGCAAACACCACAGCATTTACCGAAATATTTATTCTTATGAGTAGGTAAGTATCGTGCCTTGTAGACTTGGCAATAACAAATGCTCCAATATCAGTATCAGATGGATGGAATCTTGATAACAAAGTAAAGTAAGTAGGTCTATTATGTAGTACAGCCGCCAGCACATCAAGCTACTACAATCTGTCAAATTTCTTTAAAAGATTTTCAACTTTATCGTTATAGCATAAGGTTCAAGGTTGATTGCGAAAATTTGACAGTTTCGGGTAGCTCGACCTGCTGGCGTCTGTATATTATTATGTATAGTATGTCTTTAAAATAAAATATATATCATTATCGAGTGATTTCCTTACTTCCTGTACATATGCTGTTGTAATCTAAACCAGTATTTATTGATGCCTTTTTTTTGGGTGGGAAATTATCAAATAACTTCTCCCGCTCTGGGGCGGAGCAGACTTTTACTCTAAAACCCACCCATGTTCCTTCCGTTGCCTGTGTGCCAGGGCCACGATATCCCTTTCAGACAAACTCGCAACCCTGGCAGGGTTTATTGATGCCTGCTCATTTCTACATTTACGTTTTCAGAAACAATACATAAACAACTGTTGGCGATTGCCGCGCTCTCTTTACAAAGTTAAGAGTGACATCACCGAAGCGGCACGGTGGCTCATCGCGAGACGTGGTGCGTGCGCTGCAGTTTCCGAGCCAGACGTAAACATCCATAAGATACGGTCAAAATTCAGCATGGGAACATAAGCAAGACCAGCGACCATTGATGTATTAAGACGATATGTGTGAACTTTTTCTGAGACCGTTGTAAGAGGCTTCATATTTTAATCATATCCTTTGTTCTCATTATATTGTTTGAAAGTTATTATATTGTTATAATACTCGTATAAAGATGTTTCACTTAATAATCAGTGATCTAAGCACATATCTAGTTAATACAACTTTGATTTAGTGTTTTTTTTTTTGTGTTAACCATCGGTTGTATATTTACATGATCATAAATCAATATTTTAACGCATTGATACATTTCGCGATCAATAAAAAAATGTTAGCGTTACAATGAGTCTACAATCGGTGCGTCCACCGAAGCGATCCCAGCGATAACACGCGTTCTTTAAAGTAATTACGAGTATGCCATGTATTAGGATGGTTTATTTTTTAAAGAGTATCGTGGAGTTTCTTGCCGGCTCTTCTCCATAGGAAGCGACCAACTGGCTCCGTGCACCTAGCTTCTGACGTTTCATAAGTGCCCATGTAGGTTTATGTGAAATAAAATATTTTGATTTTGAATTAGGTAATAGTTGTCAGTCGGTAGGTAAAATTGTAAATAGCAGGCTCATAAATACTGGCGCTATTATGTTGCGATAGGTGACGTGACTATGAAGCGAGAGGCTATGACTGTTGCTACGACATAATAAATTAGAACACATGGAACTCATTATATTTTTTTGTACTTATACAATTTAAACACAAAAAACGGCGTGCTTGACTCACTTAGTACAAACAGACAAAGTTTATATAGGAATAAAAAGTTTCAATAAGATCGGTAACCTGAAGCGTGAAGTAATGACAACAAAAGTAGACAATGTCAAGGCCGTCACGTGCATTCATCAGCCGATCAAACAGAAGTAGTTCACGAGCACGAACAATAGCGAAGCGCATCATTAACAATAAACTGACGCGACTAAAAAAACTACCTATTACTTTTTAAATGTTTTAAAAAGTTAATTGTATTGTAGTTAAGTAGTAATATGTAAGTAGTTATATTGTAACTACTAGTAGTAGAGTAGAGTAGTGTGTCACTTTACTTGCATAGTTTTGATTTATTCAAATGAGATTTTTTTTTTTTATCTGAAATTACATATGTAATTCGAAAAGGAAATGTGGGATGGACATCAGAATTTGTGGATGATTTCTATACAATTTATTTTTTTGTGCATTTAGTAGCATTAAGTAAAATTAGGTACCTAACAAGTACAAAGTTATAATAATTATGAAATGAACTCCACTAAATGCATGATAAAGATGATTGATGATATCCCGCCCCGCTCCCCTTGAGTTTAAGTAAAGACGCGGCACTTTACTGAAACCTCGCGCGGACTTCTTGAGAGAACTTAAAGTGATGTTGCACTGTTTTGTTTCATTTGCCTACATTAATGCAGGTTCACGAACACTTAGGCCTGAAACTGCGTTAAGCGGGCGCCCGCGACGGGCTATCGTCGCGTGTCTACGCGCGTGGACACGCGGGTGGGCTCCGTGGGGACGCGACGGTCCCCGTCGCGGAGACCGGATTATTTTATTTACGCAGTGTCGCTAGTTCAATTTTAACGGTGTGCATGTATAGTCGTGTCGATGGAGAACTTAATATATTATTACGTAGCTAAACGACGACTAGCAAAAAAAAACGACAAAGTCAAAGTCCGTGCGTGGCCGTGTTACCGGTCCGCTAGCGGGCCCCCGCGACGGGTTCCGTCGCACGGAGGCGGGCCCCGTTGCGTGGGTGCGGGGCGCGCCTCCCCGTGACGGACGCCCGGGCGGGTCACCGCGACGGAGTACCTACTTTTGTATGAAACCGCGCGGGTGCCCGCTTAACGCAGTTTCAGGCCTTAATGGTTAATAATCCACCACTATTACACATTAATATTCGGCTAAACACAAATTTTAGAAAATAAAACAAAACTGCTAACATGACGCTTCACTTTCCCGCCAAGAAGTCCGTTTTTCTTTTTGTTGCAACACCAAAACTTTTTGGGAATACTGAAGCCGGGTCCGCTGCGCTGCGCCATGTTTTCGTGTTATAAAAACACCTTACATCGTTACCTAATCGATTTTGCGAAATAGCGCCCCCAAATCGGTTAGGTAACGATGTTAGGTGTTTTTATAACATGAAAACATGGCGCAGCGGACCCGCCTTAATGAACTGTGAGTAGAACATATTGATTAATTAAATCTGGTGACACGCAAAATCAAGCAAATGTTCAAGTAAATTCTCGTCTTATGAAACGCGTCGTGTCGTGAGTAAATTGTGTTGCAACATGAATAATTAAGCAACAACATACATTCGCCACACCGGTGGTATGACCACGTAATAAAATAAAAATAATGTAATGTAATGTGTATGTGTGTATAATGTTGCAACCGCTATTACAATCTTATTTTTTAACTTTTTAATTCAGCTACAATGCAGCAAATTGATAAAACCTTCTCACTTCGCGTTGGAATTACCATAATGTCGTGAAGCCAGTGATGCGAGTTACGACGATTTGAAATGAGTATTTTATGTCACGGTCAAATTAAAAACTGACTGCCGATCTATTCTCTAAAATTCTCACCATGAATACTAATGTTAGGCAATATTGTCAGCTCACTTCACCTAAGAATCCTAAGATTTACACAGTGATATTTTTACAGGCTGGCAGTACTGAAAGAGTCAAGATTCATTACAATAATTTCTTCTCTAAGCAACATTTTTGAATATTTCTATTATTTACTGTTTGAAACAAGAAATTCAAACATTTCGGATTTTCATTAAACAGACACTACAAGCTACCCGAAACTGTAAAATTTTCCCAATCAACCTTGAACCTTATGCTGTAGAAATAAAGTTGAACATCTATTAATGAAATTTGACAGATTGTAGTAGCTTTGTGCTGGCGTCTGTACCTACTTTGATTAAATATTTGTAACATCAAAGATTGATGTAATGTAGATGTGCCAAACTGAAGTAATAAATATTATAATTATGTTCTTAAATATTTATCTGAATAAACATTTTTCATTTCACACTTTTTCATTTCAATTTTAGGGTTCCGTACCCAAAGGGTAAAACGGGAACCCTATTACTAAGGCTCCGCCGTCTGTCTGTCTGTTCGTCTGTCACCAGGCTGTATCTCATGAACCGTGATAGTTAGACAGTTGAAATTTTCACAGATGATGTATTTCTGTTGCCGCTATAACAAAAAATACTAAAAAATAGAATAAAATAAATATTTAAGGGGGCTCCCATACAACAAACGTGATTTTTTAGCTCGTTTTTGCTCGATATTGATAATGGCAACAGGTAGACGCTTGAAATATTTAGTTATATAATATTCACTTTAAAAATAAATAATTAAATTAAAATACAACAAATATTTAAGGGGAGCCCCCCTTAAATATTTGTTGTATTTATATTATTATATTTATGTAATACAACAAACGTGATTGGTGCCGTTTTTATAGATAATGGTACGGAACCCTTCGTGCGCGAGTCCGACTCGCACTTGGCCGGTTTTATGTTTTTGTTTTAAATAAAATTGAAACTTGTCATAGTTACATAACTTATAATATATAATAACAACATATTTTACGACGAAATACTGTAAATAACCTTATCTTATCGCTGTTATAAATTTATACGCCGATAACAAATTAGCAAGTTTTAAATTAACTTAATTTAAACTGTATTATACTATAACTTTCTTAGTAAGAAAGTAGTAGTCAGTTAATAAAAGAGTAGACGTGGCATTTCTACTAATATTATACTTCAGTGGGTTTTATGCATTGATATCAGAACTTATTATGTGAAGTCTGAACATACCTGCAGAGGTAATCACCATGGATTATTAAAAATTACTATATTAAATTATGAATAGAGATCCATAAGAAAACAAAAATCATAGTTCAAAAACTGAAATAGTATTAGTTCTTTCAGTTGTGAAACTCTTTACAAACGATTAGTTATTTGGCCTTTAAGACCCATAGATAAGATACTCACAACTTGTAGGTAGTCTTCTTTGGCGTCTACGTACTGTGCCAGTTTCAGGTACACATTGGCTCGGTGAAGACGTGCCGCTGTGAAGTCAGACTTTATCTCCAATACCTGGAAATTACCCAAAAGTTATTCATGGTCCAATTTTAACAACACACAGGAAATATTTAAAGAAAATAGAGCTTAATGTGTAATACTGCAATTAATAATAATGTTTTGTCAAGTTATCTGAGGATATTGTAAACTGACTAAAATTAATTTACTAAATCTGATTGTTATATAAACAAATGGCAACACATTTGGAAAACATAATTTCAAGAGTGTGTCACTACATTTTCTTTGCCTTATTCTCAACAAAAGGAAATGTAAATGACGACATTCACTTGGCAAAAATTTCAATAATGGTCGCACAACACATGATAAGTATCTTACCTTAGTGAAGTCTTGTAGAGCAAACTTGGCTTTCCCAAGTGCATAGTATACTGTGCCACGTTTGAAGTATGTGAGGTAGTTATGTGGGTCTCCCTCTGTGGACAATTGAACACATAAACATAACATAACATCACGCCTTGTTTCCCCGAAGGGTTGGGCAGAGGTGTACCTATAGTACAATTGAACACGTAAATAACAAACAAATTATTATCTGATAACAGACACATTGCCAAAATGTCAGATAAAAGAGTAGACAGGGAACAGATGTAGCTTCTTGGTCACTCTTACTTTTATAGAAATTGATTTATAAAACATGCTGAATGCCAGTGTAATATCTATTAGTCCTTTAATTAAATATTGAACCATTTGAAGTACTTTTTACTTGAATTTAATCAGATTAGATACCTACAAGTTTTCGTACCTAGTGTAGGCAGTAGTAGATAGTATGATTTATTGTTGTATTTACTTTATTTTTTAATGGGTCAGCAGATCCTGCAGAGATTCATCAAAGCATTGGTAGGTATAGTGGTTCACTGTAAATCTGTACACATCACTGAGCACATCAGTGTACTCACTCTAATCACAACCTTAGGCAAGGGCTGTGGGCGTCACGAGACACGTACGTACCGGGTGCAAGCACTTACCCACGGCTGCGTGGTAGTGTGTCAGGGCATCTGAAAGCTGCCCTCGCGCCAGGAAGTCGCGCCCCAGCTCCAGGTGTTTGTTAACCTCAGCAGGTGTCGCACACTCTGAAACTACATACCAGCGACTCAAAACACGTACTTTCACACAAAAATCAACAAGAAACCCCACAGATGTACAGGTTATTCGTAAAAAAATACACACATTCTAACATTACTTCTAGCACTAATAAGACAAGGCATGGTGTGACTTTGTTCCAGTTGATATTCACTAAGTAGTCCATTATTAATCTATAATTTAATTACAGCAGTCTATAAAGCTAATTCACAACAAATCAATTTCAATACAAAATAATTATTTGACAGAGCCACAATCCATTTTTCGTTCGTCTCTTTTCGTGGTTTTTTCTGATTGGTCCAAATCAGACAACATGAACAAGGTTAGTTAGACAAACGAGCAGTTGCCTTTACTAAAATATAATGATTAATGAAGCTTTTTATTTTAGTTTTGAATTAAACTTTAATCGAAGAATCATAAAAATAATTAGAATTGCATAGTAATTATTGTGCAAAGAAATTAATTGTTGTGGAGAATTTTGTACTTCGGGGTCACTATAACGCTTCCTTCCTTGTTTCCGAACGAAAAACAACGGAGTTGCCATAATTAAAAAAATACTAATTGTTGAGATAGCTGCTTACGTGTTTCTAAAACAATAGTTAAATTCAATTTATTTGAAAGAAGTTACATAAATTTATTCATATTAATTAAAAGTTCTTGCACATGGAAAGTACTTCAGAGAGGATTATTGAAAACTAAAGACGTACTGTCAAATTGTTTGATGTAGTTCCTGGCAACCCCGTCGCCCCTTCTTTCATTTCCAAAGGAAAATAACAAACGGTTAGTGTGCTACAATTTGTTGAAATTTTCTAAATATTTACGGTATGGATGCAAAATAAGTGATAAACTAAATAGTATAATGATGGATAAATCTTCTGGAGTACTCAAAAACGTTAGATTTATTTAAGTCACGAAGATAAATCTAGATTGGTGTCGGTTGTCAACATAACCTATCTGCAAAGTTGGTTGGTTATCGTGGTTGTTCAACTTTTGGTTATTTTGGTGTTTTAGAAATGGCTGACGCAGCGCCATCGACAGCGCCCAAGGCGAAAGTGCCTAAGACTAAGGTGCCCAAAGAGAAGGCACCTAAGGCTGCCCCTGCGGCGCCCGCAGAGCCCCCGAAGGCGGTGCGTAAAGTTTCGTCGAAGCCCCGCCACGGCAGGCTGTACGCCAAGGCCGTGTTCACAGGATACAAGCGTGGTCTGCGCAACCAGCACGAGAACACAGCCCTCCTGAAGGTAAACTTGAATGATTAACCCTTCGTCAGTATTGAAAGTGTCCATGAGGTTTTAGCATGCTCTAGTACATCAAAATCTGTCTGTCCAACAAAAGTGTCCAGTCCAGTCATAAGGATACTCAATGTTGAACTTGTCATTGCTGTGATATGAATTGTGACCAAAAGTATTCTTGTTAGCAAGCTTAGTTGTTTAGAGAATACATTGCCTTGTCCAGTAGTACTGCTTTCTGTATCAGGAGAACCTTCAACCTTTAAGTATCATCAGCTGTTTTTTGTAACTGTTGACTATGATATCAATCTATTTTACATTGCTACTATTATCTTGTAGACCCAATACTTACTGTTATGTTAATTTAAATATTCTTTTTATAAAAAATCTATTCTAAATGATGCTCTATGACATTTGAAACCTGAACCACTGTGTGGACAAAATTCCTACTGATACAACACCCTCTACTACTTCGGACATCTTTTTAAACATTTAAATCTAATTGTCAACTCCAATTCCAATTCCAGATTGAAGGTGCAAGGAGCCGTGACGATGCAGACTTCTACGCTGGCAAGCGTTGCGTGTACGTATACCGTGCCAAGAAGAGGACGCCCATCGCCGGTGGTCCCCGTGGCAAGAAGACCAAGCTGCGTGCCATCTGGGGCAAGGTGACCAGACCGCACGGCAACTCCGGCGGCGTGCGCGCGCGCTTCCGCTCCAACCTGCCTGCACAGGCCATGGGACACAGGATACGCGTGGTCAGTACAGATTTGCCTTTTTGCAACTTTCACATACTTTTCCAGAGGCAGTATTCACATACATAAATTATTACCATAATCTTTTACCTCGGTGACATCTGCAGTGAAAATATCCCTTGCCTTGGGATTGCTTTACTTATTACTGGGTATTTTAATAATTTATTATGATTGTGGCTTACATAGCAAGATACTTATATTTGTGTGAAATATTGCTTGCACAAAAATCAGGGCGTTGATCCACTTTTATTTCATGTTGGGCTTGAATATTTTTTAAATTTCTGTGCAGCCTCTCAGGTTCAAATTCAAATGATTTGCGTTTTTCTGATGTGTGTTCCTAAATGATGTTTAGACATCAGAAACCTGTACTAAAGGTGCAGTAGCACATTCCTACTGCAAATCGTCAGTAGCAATTTACACTACTCTAACTTGAATTTTGGCCTATTTCTGTTTTTTTTCCCCGTTTCGTTTATGATTAACACAACACGTAATTTTTCAATCGCGTGATATACATTATGGTAATCTTAGTTAGCCTAGTATGGTATGTTCATGATTGTTGGTAACAAAAAAGGCACGACTTAGGTGAGAGTAGGTAGTCTTACGAGTGCTTATTACATAGTGGTTGAAGGTATTAGTATTGATTTTTGTTGTTGTAAAGAATGAATGTTTTTTTTTATTTTAGTTACAGTTTGGCAATTAATATGAATTGTAGCATTATCAGCATTTAACATTCCATAATATAGCACGCTAACTATAACTTAAGTGTGATTTATTACACATTAATTTATCGCTTTAGTCTACACACGGCTAACTCAAGTTAAATTCAAAACTAACAATTAATAAAAAAATTAAATGATGACATTCCTTGTGTTATCAAAAGAACTGACGATACTGAAAATTTCAATATCAAATCCTTATTAATAAAAAAGTTATCACAATTTTTCTTTGTAGCGCCTGGTGTAATATCGACTTTGTAAAGTTAGTAGCGTAGTGTTCATTGCTGGTGTCGAAATGATCTCAACAGTAAAGGAACTCGTAATTACCACATGTTTTATCTTTGTTTCAGATGTTGTATCCCTCCAGGATCTAAGAACCCCCTGTTAAGTAATATAAGCGTAAAATAAAAGTCCAAAAAAATGATTACTTGTTTTCTTTTGATATAAAGTATTTCATAACTACTTTTCACTAACTGGATGCAGCTGAATACCAGTATTTTACATGGAGCGACTGCCTTTATGAGAGCAGTGGTAACGACAGCGACTTATGAGTTGTAGGTCATAGGTTTGAACCCTTTTTTTTGTTTTGGGTGGGAAATTATCAAATAACTTCTCCCGCTCTGAGTGGAGCGGGATCCCGTGTCAGACTTTTACTGACTAAAACCCACCCGTGTTACTTCAGATGCCTGTGCCAGGGCCACGATATCCCTTTCGGACAGGCTCGTAACCCTGGCAGGCATTGGCCCTTTCGGACCCCGTCAATTGGTGCTGACGTCTATTTCAGGCGCGCGTGGAACACGACGCGCCGTCGACCCGGGCCTGGTCCTTATCGGGCGTGGCAGGGCCTTTACTTTTTATAAATTATTTCATTACCACTGCTCTCAAAACGGTGAAGGAAAACAACGTGAGGAAACCAGTGGCATGTCCTAGAACCGAAAATTCGAAGACGTGACAAAACTACCAACCCGCACTGGGCGCGCGTGGTGGATTACGTCCTACTCCCTCGCACAGAGAGGAGGTCTGTGTCCCAGCAGTGAGAACATAGGCTGATTGTGTTGACTGCCTATACCGCCACAACCTAGTAACTGCGTAATACGGTACCCCTTGATAAGACTGATGGTTGTCAGACTTTCGGGCTTCTGACGACCCGTAACGACTGCCAAAGATCCGCGAATGACAGCCGGGACCAACGGGTTAAACTTAAGTAAATAGGTACATAGCTATATTTACTCACACAAATGTGAAAATATATAATTTACTTTTTATTTACACACACTTATCATAACATTACAACTGTAGTCCCCGAAGGGTTAGGCAGAGGTGTACCTATAGTAGGTACACCCACATTTTGCCAGTTATGTTTAAGTCAACGTGTGTGTGGAGTTTTTATTTGAAAACAGGTATACCTATGGAAACTCACCTTGCAATTTAATGGAAATGTCACTTCGTCTGGTTCATTTCTTCCTGTATGGTGTTAAATCTTTTACCAACCCATCAAACAACTACTTCGACAAACTATGATTTCTTCCGAACCCATTAAATCGACTCATATTTCTTCTCGCTCGAAGATCCATACGATGTCTTTTATTGAACACATCATATGGAAAATCGTACAGAAAAACAAAGTAAGGCGCGTCATAGTAATAAAGAATTTGAAGAAATATAGCAGTAAAGAACACAAAAAAATCTCACTCGATCTGGATAGAGTAATTCAAATTCAAAATCTTTATTGCGAACTAAGTGTACAGGATTTTGTAGATGAACAATAGGTAGGTTCTAGAACTTAGTTGCCTGTTAAGGCATTGCAATTTAAATGGTTAAAAACATTAGAAGAAAAAAAAAATTATATACTTACTTAATATTACAGTTATACAGACATAACATTATATTATATTATATTAATTATCATTATTCATATATTTTATATTATCATTATTCATTCATATATTATCACATACTATTCATAGAATTTAATATCACATCATTATATTAAGTATCACAATCATTTCAGTATTCAATAATTATTTATCTTCAAAAAAAAAATCTTTTACAGAGTAGTATGCCTTTTTAATCAGGAAATCTTTTAGCTTCCTTTTAAAAATACCAATTGAATGCTGGTTCTTGACTTCAATGGGTAAATTATTAGTAGCTTCTTTGTTATCGTGTAAGGAGACGTTCACGAAATGTATGGGGCTTGGTACTAAAATAATTGAAAATTAAACAGCCTTCTAACCTAAGGCTGAAAGAGGGTAATTATTTTGATGTCTGGGCATTTTTTTTTTTACAGCCGCCCGTTTTGTTTTAAATAAGTGTTGAAAAATAAAATGTTTGCATCACTAACTACAAACATTTTATATTTTAGGGATGGTAGCCCTGTGGCAAATGACGTGACAATGACAATATCAGTCAGCAGCGGGCCGAGCACAGGCGTGCCAAGACCAAAGACGTTTGTGACAAGACATGATAAATTATGTCATGTCAATTTGTACTAGCATTTTATGACAAAACAGTTTTATCGCTCAAACTGTGATAAAATGTGTGAGTCATGTCACAGTAGGCCGTGCTTGCCCCGCAGGACTCTGCTTGACATTTACAGCTTTGACTTTTTTCGACACGTTTTGTTATTGCATTCTCATGTTAATCAATATTTTTTGTCTTAATTTCATGGAGCTAAATTAGCTAATTATAATAAAATCTCAAAGTATTTATTAGAAACGGAAACTTTAGCCACATTTATAATATTTATATTTTATAGAAATTAATAAATAAAGACGTATGTGCGTTTCGTTTGTAATGATACACTTTTCACTTTTTCACAAAAACGGGTGCCTGAAAAAATCAGATTTAACTATAATCGAGTTGCATAATAAATAAGCTTTCTAATAAGGTACATCACATTAACGTTTAAAAAGCTTCGGAATATTATACTACTTTTGACATCTCCTTTGACGTTTAGTTTTGATTCAACTACTCGATACATAACTGTCAGATGGCGTGTGGAGTACGAACTTTTCGATCGAAATTAGTGTCGCTTCGAACCACCGCACGATCGTGCGCTAGTGTCGGATTCAAGAGTACGGATCGTCATTTATTTCGAATTGAATTCGATTGATTAAGTACTCGATGCAGTCGGGACTTCGGGAGTAGGTAAGGCCCTAGGTGACTATACAACAGATGATATTTTTTCTCGAAATTGTGCCTAATTAAGTAATACCTAGGTACTTATAATAGTATTATGTCAATGACCTTTATGTAAAGGCCTAAATTATATTCACAATACTAAATGGAGGGGAAATAAGTTTTTAAGTAAATTGCCGTGTATAACTCATGTTTGAAAAAGATTTTAAATCTTCATGAAGCACAGTTCGGGTTTCAGCCTGGACTATCAACTGAAACTGCTATCTTGAGTCTCAAGCATACTGTTCAATACTATACTGATCGTAAGACGCCGGTGTAAGCCTGTTTCCTTGACCTCTCAAAGGCCTTCGATCTTGTTTCCTATGATGTGCTTTCAATCATAGCAACCATTCTCACTGAAATTTTCAAAACTTATAATAAAG
The DNA here is from genome assembly GCA_963921375.1 of Tiliacea citrago. Lineage (NCBI taxonomy): Eukaryota > Metazoa > Arthropoda > Insecta > Lepidoptera > Noctuidae > Tiliacea > Tiliacea citrago. Next base: position 902,160 of record OY992784.1, read on the forward strand.
CTGTGATAAAGTTATTATATATAATCGTATAATAAATATTATTAACGTGAAAAATAATTATTATAATATATAATTATAGTTACCTACAATTCTTAAAATCGAGTGACATACTACCTAGAATGTACCTACTTGCTTTTTGTAATATAATAAATAATTTTATCGACCGTTACCTTAATTAATAATCCTAACTAAAAAATGTGAAATAAAAAAAGTAAATATCAATTAAGTGTAAAATAAAAAAAACTTAATTAAAAAAATCAAAGAACCTGACTGCGTAAAAAGTGAACTTAAAAAAGATGGAAACAAGATTTAAAAATAATACCATAAACAATCTCTAATTTTTAATTATTATTTTTTTGTCTTAGTATTTGGTAAATTAATAGTAAGTCATCTGAATGTTTCTCAATGTTTTTGACATTAAGTTGTGTTAGTTCATTAGTTCGACATGCTCCGTTTGAATACCAATAATAAGAACAACCTGTAACGTAAAGAGTATTGTAGTAGATAAATTAATAAAATTGATATGCATGCATAATTATGCCTATCAACATCTAGTAAGTACGTATTAGATAATGTTAAGAGGGGTAATAAGCCAGAAAAAAATCAAGCTTCACCCGCGCCTACCCCTTTCATCAAACACGACGAAAACAAAACACGATCCCTTCCCGCCAGCAGAAACTTTTCGCCCGGGGCGTTTATATATTTTTTTTTTTTTTTTCTTTTTGGCTTCCCACGGTTTGTGCATTTAGCCAGTGTCATGTAAAATTAGGTTGCAAGTACAAAGTCATTTAAAGAATTATGAAATGAACTCCACTCAATGCATGATAAAGATGATTGATGATATCCCGCCCCACTCCCCTTGAGTTTAAGTAAAGACGCGGCACTTTACTGAAACCTCGCGCGGACTTCTTGAGAGAACTTAAAGTGATGTTGCACTGTTTTGTTTCATTTGCCTACATTAATGCAGGTTCACGAACGCTTAATAGTTAATAATCCACCACTATTACACATTAATATTCGGCTAAACACAAATTTTTGAAAATAAAACAAAACTGCTAACATGACGCTTCACTTTCCCGCCAAGAAGTCCCCGTTTATATTATATATTTATTTGAATCTTCTGTACTAAGTATACGCAAAATAATCAAATGAAACGGCTCTTTTCAAAGTATGGTCAAAGTATATTATTCAATAATATTGTATGTCCGTGAATCTGCTACCGATGCTGGTGGGTTACTATTTCAAACGATTTTATTTACCTGAACATAATTATTATTTTATATTCCGGTGTTTATTTGTCAGTAGGCATTTATTAAAAAAACCGCGCAAGTACAAGTAGAACTCGCGCCCTGAGTGTTCTGCCATCTCAAAGTTGTGCCCAGCTGCCCGCTGCTTCACTCATCATTTGAGTGAAGCAGCGGGCAGCTGGGACAGCCTATGAATTACCAATTCGGGATTGAAGGAGAAACTTAACTATGCAGTAAAAGCAGGTTTGGTCCCATAGTAAAAGTTGTTCCTCTACAATGACCCCTTCAGAGTTTGTTCGTTAATTCTGGGACATGTTGTATATTTGATATAAATTTCAACTTTAAAACACTGACAGATGGATAACGAAGTGATTTTATAACGGTTTCAATTTTTCCTTTTGAGGTATGGAACCCTGAAAAGCAAAAGTGCTTCCATCAAAGTGTACTACATACTCATGATACTACATCATGAATCATGATGAAAACAAACTCAATAAACTTGTTTTTTTGACGTTATAAAAGCGAATTTAATCGCATCACTTACCTTCTGCTTTTTTACTTTGAGGTAATGAAACCAAGCCTTTTTAGAATGATGACGTCTTATAGGTAGTATTAAGGACAAAATATCAATAATCTTAGAATATTTGTTGGACCGCAGTGATCAGCAACCCTATTCCTTGAAATGGCATTTCAATGACAATATTTAACGAAATATGATCATTGCCCACTCCTAAAATTTTCAATGAAATTCTTCGTTATGCAAAAACATCTGTTTATGTTGCATATGCTACACACTAAGCTTGAATTCAGAATTTTAGATGATATTCATATTTTGGAACTAGAAACTCAATGTTGACGTGACAAAGTTTAAATTCCGATGTAAACAAATTTTATTTACGACCTTGTAGGTACAAGTTTGTCCTGACGACGCGCGACGTTTTCATAGAGAACAGTGTTAACCGAGTAAAAAAAAAAATTTAATGGTATATATCGTGGATTTTGCTGTGCAGGATCGTGCAAAGTCAATTAGCAACAGTGTTACCCAAATAAAAAATAATATTGGTATCGTGGATTTTGCACTGTATTGTGCAAAGGCAAATCGCATGTGGCATGAAGACCTTCCCTGCGCGAAGCGCGAGTAGACAAAAATTTCCGCTGAAAACATTTGTGTGCCACAAACATTATTTAGGTTTCTCGTTTGTAACTGTTGAAAACATTGTTTTTTCTAAACTTACCAAGTTACATTATAAACTTTCTTTTGCCGGTGAAGCTGACAGTCCCAAACATTATGATCCGTCACAACCTTTACTCATACCCACTATAAAAAGGAGGCTCAATTCATGGGAACACCATCCGTATGAAAAATGTCAACTCTCGTGCACATGACGTTTCTTACTTTTGTCCATAATAAACCCATTACCTTTTAAAGTTTTCCGATTTATTTCTTTTGTATACTCCAATAATAATAATGTACTAATTTCAGATGCTGTGGAAACCTTAGATTTTTTTTGGTATGGGGCTCTTTTTAAAAATGCCACTAATTTAGGATAGGTGTCGATATGTGTCTTTTTTCATCTTTATTGTTGCTTTTAGCATTGAATACCAAGGAGAGCGCCATAGAGTGCTTGATTTCTTGGTCCCGGATAATTCAATAAAATATGCCAGCAAAACGGTTGTACAAAATAGTTTCATAGAATTTCGTTTCATATTTGTTTCTCATATTATCATTTCATAGAATAATCAATACAATAACGCAGAAGAAATGAAGAAATTTAAATCAATGATTTATGTTACAAATAAAATTTTATGTTTTAATATTCATATCATAGAATAACAAATCAATAATTTTCTATCCTCATATTGCTTAGTTAATATCAAACTTATTACCAAGAAAAACATTTTATCGAGTGACAGTTTCTAAACGTTTCAATTCGTATCTTTGACAAAATGCATACCCTCATTATAAAATTACAACACTGCGTTCACAAAAACAATGCGGGTTGCAGGAAAACAATCTTGTTATTCAGTGTTTTTATCTTATAGGTAGGGTCAAGTGTCCAACAATGAAACATTCGTACACATTAAAACACTGTAATATTTCTAAAATGGGGCGTTGCCAGATCGTGCATTATATCGCGTAGGGACACTCTCGAGAACTCCCCGCCCTACCCCAGTTTGCAGCGGCGCCGCGTGAGAGCAGACGTTTCTGCGGAGCATTTTTTATTTTTTCGATAAAAATGTAAGTATTTTCAGCATTGTTTATAGATTTTTCATTAAACACTGAAAACACTGTTTCATTGTGTAATAACTTCATATACTTTCTAATATTTTTTGTGGCTAGAAATTAATCTTAACATTTGATATTTGTTTTTCTTTTAAGATGGCGCGTACTAAAGCACTTAAAATAAAAAAGGGAGATCATTCAAAAGAAAATATGCTTTGAGCTATACTTATGTACAGCAAGGGAAAGAGCCTGAGAAAAGCTGCACAAGAGTGCGATGTTCGGTATCCTACACTGTTTCGCTACGTAAAAAAATACAAGGATATGGATGATGCATCCCTAGCAGCTCAAAGATTGACTCCAAACTATGAAGTTAATCAAAATTTTACAGTCGAACAAGAAACAGCACTTAAAGAATATATTGGAAAATGTGTTTTGATTAAGTACCTACCAAAGATGTGCGCCGTATAGATAATATGAAATTTTACATGCCGTTGGAACCTGACCTTTCAGAAATTCACATGAATGAAATAAAAATGATTCTTCCTCCGCCACAAATAAATGGATCGAAATCCAGAAACTCAACTTATGACTTCCCTGTCCGTGTGACACCAAATATGAAGTTGCGTTAATTTTTCAATTTCTTTTGTTAATTTTCGTATTATTTCTCTTATTGTTATTTTTTTAATCGTGATTTTAATTGTCGTTTTAAACTGGCATTTAGTCATTAAAATGTAGCCAATTATTCATAACTTTCTCCTATTACTTGTGATAATGCCATAAATATAACATACATATTATTTAGTAATTTTGTTGCCAATAGTTTTTTTTATAAATTGTAAGGCGTGAAGAGTCTGATTACGGTTAAATTAAGAATTAAGTAAACTTTTTTTGATTGGTGCATTTTTTGTCATTCACCTACTCCATAAATTACACAAAATATGAGACAGACACTATTAATTATTATGTTTCATTGTTGAATTTGGTGTTTCATTGTGTGTACACCACAGTGGACACAATGAAACATTTCCCATTTCTTAGTTTTTATTTTTTTGTTGATTGATTACACATTAAATTAAAAAAAATATAAATGACATCCATTAACCAATAAAATTGCCTATAAACCTGTAAAAAATTAGACAAATTTTGTAAAAACGAAAGGTGTATGAGACTTTGAATTTTTAGTGTTCCATTGATGGACACTTGACCCTACCTACTTCAAATTATAATTTGATTTAATTTTATTTTACAGAAGAATTACTATTCATTACTAAACAAACTTGCAAAAAAATATGCGAAGGATTTAAAATTCAATCTTGAAATGAAATGTCATAGAGCTCTTAGTTAGGTACTTGAAACATTCAAAAGGATTCACCAAAAATAGAGGGAATCTGGTCCGAATCCGTTAATGGTCACTGTTCTAACCTAACCTAACCCAAATGATTCAATAACAGTAGATGGTATCTGACGCATTATGAAAAAATACACCAAACAAACAATATTCGTTAAAAAATAATTCTGCTGTTTGATAAATTTGTTCTAAAAAAAAATGTTACTATAAAATTCATTGAATTGTGTTTTAAATGTGAAATATGTTTCATTCAACGAAATAATCGTTAAAACCAATATCATTCGAAATAAAAATACAAGGACCAAATATTTTAAGAAACATTTTATACGAAACAAAATTCTATGAAATTTCTGTCTGCGAAACAAGGGAACACCCAGCAAAACGTTTTCTGAGAAAGTTTTGGCTCCTTTGGCTAGTCACCACGTGTTAAACATATCGTACCTACTGTTTCAAATACTTCTCGCGTGATTGTTGAGGGAGAAAGCTCATTTGCGCATTATTAACGGTTTCAGTCAATTCTGTTGGCGTCAAATAAACTTCCTCGTCGCAAGAACCACTTATTTTAGGTTTTTCAAATAACAATTTTTGCAAGTGGACATATTTTTTTACAACGAAAACAGCCTATACAGTCTATTCGATTTTTTACAAATGTTGATGTGAAAAAAAAAACTTAAAACTGGTAATTAAATATATTAAAGAACCATTTAAAATACTTAAGAATTCGTACGGACTCATTCATTTTTCCTCGTATAAAATCTATCCCATTTTATTCTATGTATGAAAACTCCTTGCTACTAAACTTTTTAAATTGACTTATAAATTTAAAACTCAACTGCAAAACTAATGATAGAGCTCGTAAACAAAAGTCACGACCGCGTAACAGAAAGATGCCTATTCAAAAGATTAATTTTCGAATCAGAATTACAGCCTTTAAAAGTACCTACGCCATGTTTAACAACTGTATTATAAAAAAACGTTTTTCGTCAATTTCTTACCTAATTGTGAGAAAGCTTGAAATAATTGAAACATTAAGTCTGTGTAACTATAAAAGTTTTTCGTGTCAGTCTCAGCACCTGTTATTAGTTTCATCACTTTTGCCGTCTCGAAAATCTCATTTCGCCAAGATATTGTATAATCTTAAAATAAAATTTTGATTTTATTACACGGATAGCTGAAGCCTAGTGTGTGATTTTTAAATTTCTTGATATGGTTTGCTAAATAATAGGAAAAAAACCACCGACAGTGTTTTGTGTTTTTTCAACATTATTTTCTGAGACTATTTGTAACATTTTGATAGTTATTTTTGCTACTTTTTTGAGTTGAACATGTCTGCTTACATAAAATATTTTTTATAATTAAATTTAAATTTAATTAAGTAATTTTTTTTATATTGAAGAAAAATGTTCCCAAACTCAACAGGATGTCGTCAATTTTGTGTGAAGAGGCAACGGAAATTATTTTTTACAATATTATAAACAAACATTTTCGAATAAAAATTTGCTACCAATGGAGATGAAGGAGTAATCTATCTGTGGCTATTATTAGTTACATTTGGTTTAGTTAAATTTTGCCGCAAAATGTACCGATTTTTTTTTGTCAGATTTTGTGATAGCGTCCTTATGTGAAAAATAACTTTAATTTCGGGAGTCGGTGGCAAAAACTGAAATATAGATTCAAAGACACCGACTTCCGAAATTACAGTTATTTCTCACCCAAAATAGTGTTTTGTAAAAAGTATTTCTCAATAAATTCATAAAAGGTTAATTTATACATATGGCTATTGTTCAGGCATTTCGTTTCAAATCATGAATTTAAAGTCGAAGATGACAGCTACAGCATACAAACACAAAATAATGGTAATTGATTTCTGAGATAATTACGTGAACTGTGCGAATAATAGTCAGCTTTACTAACTATCCAATGTGAAATGCTTGTTCAATGGTAATTTTACAAATCACCTATAACCGTCCCACGAAAGCTAACAATGGTGGTTGGCAAAATGAATGTGAGTTTGCAGATTAGTCGAGGTAGGTAAGCAGCATCATGGGCCCTTACGTTATAGTCAGTATCTACATGGTGATTATATCTGGGTAATTATCTACGTCACATCAAATGCGTGTGTGACTAAATAGTGCGCACGCGCTCCGCCACGTGACGTGATTGTTTGTTTCTGTGTGTACATACAATACATATAATGTAAGTACATACAATCTTTGATGAGTTTTCAACAACATTGATGCTGAGATAAAATTCGTTGACATAGCTTGATCTTGGTTCAATGATAATGATATAATATCTAGTGAGTCATGCATCTAATCTGTTCAGTATTTTAATTAAGTATAATATAATAGATGTGAACTGACTGCTCTCACTTTCCATGTTATCCGTATAATGAATGCCTGCCCGACTCCCGAATCCTCCGCGAACTTCAACTTTGTCTTCCTACAATGCCGCTACAATAGAGAGCCAAACTGAGTATAATTCATAATCATCACGTTCGGTGATCACTGATCAGTTTATTGGGTTCTTTGTGTAAAACTAAATAGTCGTGTTATCCCGAGTGCGCTTCCAGAAGAAAAGTTTTTATGCATCAATCAAAGAAAGCAGAACAATGTGATGTAATGAATCGATTTGTCGCAGTCGTCGAAAGAAAAAAGAAAATTGAAAATTTCGAAGAAAATTTCGAAGAAAGAAAATTGAATAAAAATAGCCCCATGATTTACGAAAATTCGGGGAATATTCTTTTACGTTGTAAACAAGACTTTGGCGTCAAAAGAGCGTGTAGGCGCGTCATGGCTAGGATATCTAATTTTGAAATGCTTTTATTTATGATGAATACCTATTTAATACCTAGTACCTTCAGAATTAAATCTTCAAAACAATCTAAAGCCGTCTTTTATAAATCGATTAAATTCAATACGCCAAAAGTGTTTATTTAACAAAATATTTATGTGGTCTTCAATCAAATATATTGTGTGGTACCCAAACATACTGAATTGATAGAAGGATTCATTCCTTCAACTGTATTCCATCACTAGACTCTTTGGTAACATATTCTGTCGATAATTCACTTGTATTTACAGGTTTACACAATAAATTAGATAAAAATCTTGTAATTAAGTTTCCAGTGTTTACATTTCAATTGTCATACAGTTGACGTCACATTTGACAGCTGGAAGCGACCTCTGATGGTTGCCAATTCACAGTTGTAGCTTTAACCCTTTACCGCATACAGTGCCAAATTTGTCACACTAACTTACATTCGTTGCAGAGGACTAGTGATGCCATCTTTGTTTCTTGTTTGCCATTAATATGTTAGTTCATGGACTGTTTTATCAAAAAAATAACAGATGGCAGTTTTGTTGTACTGCTTTATCACCATACTCGATCGGTAAAACAGTCGATTCCGCCATTTTGCCCTTTCGTGAGTTTGCAAAGTTACGGAGAGAGATTTAAAGTCATTTAAAGTTTAAAATAAAATAATTAAGTGATTAACGACATAGAAAAATGGATCTCCCCAACACTTCTATGGAAAGAAACGTAAGTAATGACATGAATATCTTGATTATAATGTATTTCGAAGTTTGTGCTAAATTTGGAACAACATGCAGTAACATGTTTTTTTTATTTTCAAATATGGAACATCATGCAGTTCGGGAAAAATACACACTAAAATGCTTATGGCCATATTTGGAACATCATGCATTAAGTAACTTATTAAATATTTTGTTACAGACAAAATGTCTACTCGACCTCGTGTTGTGACCTTTGTCCCAGACACTAGTGAGGATGAAGATATTTCAGATGATGATGACTACAGAATTCCTAAGCCATTAGAAAGTGTTTATTTACCAGAAAGCGAAGTAAGCAGCAGCGATACTGATTCTGGCGCTGAAGAACATGTTATGAGGAATCAACCTTCTACTTCTTCATCTTCGACAGTAAAAAAAACTAAGAAGGATAAGGCAGTGTGGACAGATGAAGGCATTCATTATAATGAATCTAGTAACGTTTTTCTTGGATGTGAATCCCTTCCTGGCGAAATTATGCGGCTAGAAACACCCATGGATTTTTTCAAGTTTCTTTTTCCATCATCAGTGATAAACCTAATAGAAACTCAGAGTAATATATATGCAAGACAAATTGCACCAGAAAATTTGACTGAAGTGACCCATGAAGACATCCGGAAATTTATTGGAATTTTAATTTATATGTCAGTAGTACATCTTCCTACCACGCGTCATTATTGGAAAGATGGGACATTTATTGAAAAGGTGGCATCCGTAATGACATGCAATAAATTCGAGCAGATAAAAAGATTTTTACATTTTTTTGACAAAAATGAAGAGCGGAAACCTGATGATCCCAATTATGACAAGCTTCAGAAAATACGCCCATTCTTGAATATATTACGCGATAGGCTTTTAAAAGTCCCAAAGGAAGAATTTTTAGCTATTGATGAGCAAATGATCCCTACTAAAGCTCGTACTTCAGGTATAAGACAGTATAATGCCAAAAAACCACATAAGTGGGGTTACTTGAATTACGTATTGAGTGGATCTAGTGGATTTAGTTATGACTTTGAAGTTTTCACGGGAAAGCATCCTGGGCCACCAGAAAATTGTTCAGATTTAGGAGCACCGGGAAATATCGTTCAAAGGTTGTTGCAGACCGTTCCAAATAACTTAAATTACAAAAATTTTGTGGACAACTGGTACACAAGTTTGCAACTAATGGCTATTTAACATCAAAAAGGCTACCTTCCTTTAGGCACTATCCAGCTGAATCGAGCACCAGGTCTTGATTTGCAGAAAAAAGCCTTGATGAAAAGTGAACGTGGTTATTGTGTGGAGAAATCTACAGTCGTAGATGACGTCCAATTATCGGTTACTACTTGGGTCGACAATAAGGTAGTTAGCTTATGTTCATCTTATGTCGGTAAAGAACCAATGGAGACAGTCAATAGATTCGTAAGAAAACATAAGACTAGAATTGACATTCCTTGCCCAAAGTCTATATCAATTTATAATAAATACATGGGTGGGGTGGATTTGCTTGATTCAATGTTAGGGTTTTACAGAATAAAGATTAGGAGCAAAAAATGGTACCACCGATTATTTTTCCATTTCATTGACCTCGTCTGTGTAAATAGTTGGTTATTATGGAGACGACGTATGAAACAGAAAGATGAGCAAGTTTATTTGCCTTTACTAGATTTCAAATTAATGTTGGCGGATATTTTAATGCAAGAAGATACAAGAGTTTTTACACCTACAACACGTAAAAGAGGACGCCCTTTGAACCAAGACATTGATAATATCAATAACATAAAAAGACGTCGACGCCTGGAAATGCCTCCAATCGAAGTAGCTGGGGATGGATTTAACCACTGGCCCGAGTGGAAGTCTGAGCGTCAAAGGTGTAAGATGATTGGATGTAAGCAAAAATCCCAAATATATTGCCAAAAGTGCAAATGTTACTTGTGCTTGAACAAAGATCGTAATTGTTTTGCTCACTTTCATACTTAGAACTATATTATATTTTGTTATTTCTGTATAAAATAATGTGTTTTTTGTTTTATTGTAAGTACCCCACCAATTCCAAAATATGTAAACTGCATGATGTTCCAAATCTGGAACTATAACTTTCGTAAGCAGTGTTGCATGTTGTTCCAGATTTGGAACTAAAGGTTTTTTGACTGTAACTTTCCTGAAAGTATGTTTTAATTTTTTTGAATATTTTTCTTGAATCATACTAAGCCTGTAAAGTAGCATATATTAATTTGAAAAAAATTAAAAAATTCATGCGGTAAAGGGTTAATCGATATTAGTTAATTTTATCATATTGATTGGTAACCATCGAAATAATATCGTATAGACCAATCCTTCATAATTTTCAGCTTTTGGTAAAAATTCATAATAAACATTTAAAACTATTTAGCCCAAAGCGGAAGTAGATAATTTTTTTCAATATGGATAATCTTCTAGAAAGATCAATGTCAACTAAATCCATATTTAATCTGTGGCATACCCTAGGTTACCATAAATTGTCCACTACCTAATTTATGTTAGGCTATATTTATATAAATATATTTATTGTTTGAGGCAAATGGTAGTTTCATTGTGTTCTGATAATAACCCACCTTACATCAGAGCTTTTATTCCTTTACCACTAGAGGGACCAAATCTCAATTGTAACAGTGGCGCAGTGGTTAAGCGATTGACTGCTGCGCTGCGTGTCGCGGGTTCGATTCCCGCACGGAACAAATATTTGTATGGCCTACAAGTAGTTGTTCCGGGTCTGGCTGTTTGTGTATGTGAGTTTAAAAGTTTGTAAATGCACCCACGATACAGGAGGAATTCCGAGTGTGGGGCAAAGTTTAAAAAAAAGTATATATATAAAATGTACTGAATGATAGCGTTACAAAAAATTTTTTTAAATTCTTATTGGGGTGGTGTCTTGCAACTAAAAATGTAGTAGGTATTCCTGGAGACTGGGGACACTTGATCCCCATTTTGGTTTACCTATTGCAGGATATTTTTTCATTATTACCTAGAAAAATTATCCTTCTATCTTTTTGTATCATTCAATTATCAAATATATATCTGTATTTCCCTGTTTTCTTCTCATTTTCCCAGAACACTATAAAATTATCAAGCTTCTCTTGTTCTGGGACACTTGATCATAGTATCGGGTAGACTTGATCATGGGGGAACAATAGTGAAGGTACCATATTACATAATACAATTGCTTCAGGTAACCGTAATGATAAATTCGGCGCATGAAACCGTAGAACCAGTCGTATGTGGCAATATTGATAGTCCATTTTCGTATGTCATCAGCAGGATTATTATTTTAAACAGCATATTTACCTGCCAGTTTTCGTACGCACTGCGAGGATAATGCATGCTGCAGTTTACTTGCCTTTTCCACGTATTTGGAAAACTCAGACTCTTCTTCGTCCGCAAAAAAATACGATAGTTGGTTCATACATTTCATGATAATTTTCTTGTTCTTTTTGTTTTCTTGCGTACCTTTTCAATGTCATAAGAGACACATCGAAAGATTTGGCGGTACCTTTTATGGTTTTACTTTATAGGACAGCTTTTGACTGCTGCTTTCAGCTTTATTTTTACTACTGTTTGACACTTTTTTAACCCTTTATTTCTTTTGTAAGTTCTAGCATTTTAGAAACAAATTGAAGACAAACAAAACCTTAAACCTACGTACCTACATGAATTAAGGGACACTTGATTCTGTGATCTAGCCTACCCGTGTTTGCCATGATCAAGTGTCCCCTTGACCATTATTTTGCAAAAATAGATTTTAAAAAGGCAAAACAAAATATTAATTAAAGAGAAAACCACTACACACACTTGAGTAAACTAATTTTAAACAGATTAACTTGTAATCCGTAATTTATTTAGGTTAATATTTCAAAATAACTCACAAAAAAGGATGTCGACCTGTCGGAAACAAAACAACGCCACTGCTCAGAAGTTGTCGATGTTAATCTTTCAAAATGATATTGGGACACTGACAATTGACAGTTAAGATCAGTGTAGCATGTATCGGAATTCAAAATTATTTGCAGTTTGTTAGATATGGCGTGGGGAACAAGTCTCCCGAGGGATCAAGTGTCCTCAGTCTGCCCTACCCACTTTGATAAAATGTTCTGAAACAGGATACAAGCTAATAGGCTACTTTCCCTTCTATAGGTACAGGTAGTAGGTACACAAAAATACAGCATAATGTGCATAATATGTAGATGTGAGCACATTAATTTCATGATGGCGGATAGCGGTCAGCTGTTGGAAAGTGCGTCTCGCGACAACCGGAGCGTGACGCTGCAGTGTTTACGATCATCGGAGTAGCATGCATGGATGCATCCACACGGCCCTTCACATCGGCGTAGGTAGGCCACAAATGTGTCACATGTTAGGACATTGCGTAAAGAGAGGTTACGAAACTAAAATGGGATATAAAAAACAAGTAGGCTGGTTTAAATTATGAAACAGCTTGTGCTAGTTCTACCGCCAATGTTTTGCAGTGATCCACTACAACCGAACACAAACCACGAATTATTTTGAATTTTTATCAAAATCACACAAGTTTTTAATAATAAACCTACCTAGTCTAATCTCTCAGCTTTCTTTGACGACAGTGTATGGGGTAGGCTTTTTTCCATTCTAAACATAATTTAGTTTTCCATCAGAAAATTATTGTGCCTGTAGATAAGTTATGCTCGTACCGCGTTGTTACATTTACCATTTAGTTATAGGTACAGGCCGATAGATAAGCCATGTCGATGTGGACTGCTGTGGCAGTTTTGAGGGTTCCGTACCTCAAAAGGAAAAAATGGAACCCTATTTGGTATGGGTTGTGGGACAAACTTATCGTGATGTGATGGAATTACTTGAAAATAGATACATTTACCAAATCAAAGTTAATGTTGGCTGTCGTACATCAACAATTGACTTTGTACGTCAGTCATGAGCGTGATTCTCTGAACAATTATTATTTCAAAGACATTCATAGATTGATTGATTGGCTCATTGGTCTAGTAGTCGCAGGGACGACTGTTGAATTGTCTTGGGTGCGATTCCCAGGTAGAGGTAAGACTAAATGTTACTAGGTTATTCCATATCCATCCAAGAATTTCTCAGTAGCAGCTCTAGAGTCTGGATTTGTGCCCGATCGACATAACTGGCCAAATGTAAGATAAGAATCATTATCATCTGCCTAGCCTTTTCCCAACTATCTTGGGGTCGGCTTCCTGTAGTGTGTAGTATTTTACATGGAGCGACTGCCTATCTGAAAATCAGAATTTATTTATTAATAAAAATGTAGGAGATGTGTGCGAGTGTGTGTTGTGTGTAGATAAGCAGCGGTGTACTTTGATACCTATACCTCTGCATAATTATCTCTTCGGCTAATGTAATTATAAGCATGGTGTTTTGTTTCTTAATTAATTTCAAATGCGTTGCTGCGTGGCACCCGTTGCATATAATATACCTGTGCGGCGCGCAATCGATACTGTTCAAGTAGGTATTTGTGTCACGGCTGGTGCTCCAGTTCAGGCGTCGACCACTGGGTCAGTTTGTTTGTATGGACCCTTATCTTCGCGCGCTGCTGCCGAACGGGGTAAGTAGAGCTCGTAGATAATAGACACCGTGTAGTCTGTCTGTTGGGAGGGACGTCGCCGTACATTTTGAGCAAGATGTATGGTTTGCAGAGTTAGGGGCTTGGCTGTACATTAGATCTGACAACGTTGAAACAGTGAAAGCGTTATGTAAGGCTTGGCTACTTTCTTTTCATGAAATGTTTTTGGTGGGTTAATTATGTGTGATTCAGTGCGAACACTGAACAAACTGGAGCGATACCACGCAATCCTAAACAAGAACTAATTCATAATATAGCATTATTTACAAATAATGCCATTAACCGAATTTAATGAAAATAAACCTGTACGACTGAGGGCGAATTAATGTTAACTTTGCTGTTCGTGGTAAATCCATAATATTGTTTATTATATTTTTTGCAAAAACTGCGTCGTTGGTGTAGTGGTCGCAAGCGCTACTGCTGTGCATGAGGTCCTGGGTTCGATTCCCGGGTCGGGCAAAGTGATATTGGGTTTTTCTATCTAGAATTTCTCAGTAGCACCCTAGAGTCTAAATTTGTGCCCGGTTGATGGCAATAGGCTCGCCCCCTATTACATGGGACTTAAACATAAGTGGTGAAATGTGGGTGTACCACAGGTACACCTTTGCCCAACCCTTTGGGAATCTAAGGTGTGATGTTATGTTACGTATGTTTTTGCAAAAATATGGTTAACTTATTGGTGTGAGTCATCCACAATGGTGTCACCGGGTTTTAATTCAATACTGCTATATTTATATAATATTCATTAATTCGGCCGAATGAGGATATATGGCGGTTACCCAATTCATGTGAAATGTTTCAAATAAGTACAAGCAAATAAAACAATGGAAAATCTATTGATATTTCTTGTACTCGTACCGATTATTTATTTCATATACCTACATAATTAATTAAATCGATTTCATTCGATTTGCATATTTAATAACATAACATAACATAATCTTTTTTTTTGCCAAAAGAATAACAACCAACAACAAATTTTACAGAAGAACTTATATACAAGAATCTAAAAGATTAGATATCCATTATCCAATTTCCGTTCCTCAGTGCACAATAATAAATTCCCGGTTGTTACGAAACCGATTCACCCTGGCCCCCACTAGTTATATACTGTATCACGGTGGGACAGCTTCCTCGTTCTCTGTTTACAATAATATAATAAGCCGTTATAATATATAATAACATAATAGTTGAAGCACTTACCACGGTGGCATATATATCATCTTACCTTCATTTCCAAATTCCATGCCCACACCTCCACTATGTAAACAAGTAAACGCGAAGCTCTTAATGAGAAGATAGTTATGGCTAATGATTGTTATTAAATTAAATAATTCTTTATTGACATAATATTTGTTACAGAGACTTGTTTGATGCCTCTGACTCCTGAACTAGGTGTTCCTGTATGTAAGGAGTCACAGCCCACTCCCAAAAAAGAATGACCAAAAAAAATTTTTAAAAGAAGTAAAAATAAAATACATTATCAGAAATGAAAAGTAAAAACACATAACACGTAACAAACAAAATATGAAAAACACATAAAAATATAATTAATTTTTAAATTACTATATCGTGCTCTTTATTGGATGTAGCAAATAAATAACCATGATTTGCCATATCCATTTTAATAAACTCTGTGTTTTGTTTTTGTTTTATAATGCCCATCACGTCTACGATGTTTACAAAAAAAAACTGATTTTTTAAACAGATCCCATTATGTTGACCCAAAAAAATCATCTACTTAGTATATTTTTTTGTTTTTTCATGTTTAGATATTTATATTCATCACGTCTAGTTTCGCTTACTAATTTAATTTGAGCCAGTACACCTCAACATAACATCATCTTCCTCTACACACACAGCTCACGCGGCCCGCACGCTCGTCAGCATGCGTCACTCGGCAGGACGAGGGTCCAGCTGATCGCAGATAGCGACACAATACGTTTCCTTTGATGAAGTACTGAGCAGTAAACATTGTAGACAATAGAACCTTTGTCACTTGCTCCTTGTAGCCTTACTGCCGAACCTACAGTCGTCATTTTTGAATAACCACTATTTTTGAATCACTGCCAGGGACCGCGGAAGTGGGAGGCAAAGCGGGCCAAATACTCCCCCTATAATCTTAGGGAGAGTATTTAGCCAATATATAAATCAAACGGGGGGGGGGGTCCAGTTTTACTACCTGGTAAAGAAGGTTCTTTGTGCTTTGTGCTTCACATGGCTTTGTTTTTTCTTAAATGAAAAAGCGCTTGTACGTTAGTAAATACATTCTTCGGAATTCGCTTCAAAGACGGCTGAGAGGTGTTTTTAGTATCGTCCGCCCTGCCTGACTGTCTAGGGACCCCCGAATTTGGTCGTAAAGCAATCGCTATCTATGTGGAGACTGCAGGCCCAGTTTATATAAGTAATAAATAAAATATTTGTATAATTTGATTGACCTAGTAATTTCGTCTTCTGTGATGCGCCGCGAAAACTGGTCCAGGTAAACGAAAAAACGCCATATTTGCGCCACGAAAACTGAACTAGGTAAAGAAAAAAACGGCAGGGTTTTACGTTAGCCCGTCTGGTCCAATTGGCGTGTGACACGCGTCATATTTGACCGATGTTCGTATTGATATTTTGTGATTTGAAGCATGACATAGCTTGAAATCGGTAGAGAATTAAATAACGATGCTATAGAACCACTAAACCCAACTCTGGATCGCTCAAAAAAAAGTTGCAGTTATAACTGCAGTAAATTGACCGGAGGAAGCCGGGGCCGGAGATTAAAGAAAAGAGTGACCAAAGAAGTTTGCCTCCCCCGTCATGGAGTACTTCCGCGGTCCCTGATCACTGTTTTTTTTTTCTTGCACCTCAGAGTAATCAGGGAGTTTTATTTTTTTGAACCTGTTGAGTTCGGGTTTCGATCATTCTGGCAGCTCTTGTTTTCTTTTAAACTCAATGTACACCAGAAAAAGCTTTTGACATTTGCTCATTGTTAATTCAATTCATTTATTCAGTAATAATAAAATTGCGTTTGAATACAATCCAGCATGAAACTTATGTGTAAGGTGTACAAATAAATGAGAAAAACAATAAATTAAACTTTAACACTTAGAAGAAAATGGTTTAGTAGAGTCTCTGGGTGCGGCAGTTATAAACTGTACCCTATTAGATGTTGTATTGTGCTGCTTCTATCATTTGAGGACAGGTCGGACTACATTGTTGAGTAAGTTACATGACATAGTGCTCGCACTAAATGCTTATCTGGCCTATATTTTCCTTCGCCGTATGTCACGTCAGTGCTGTCTTTTCAAGAATTTTCAACACATTGAAAACGCTTCGAGACACATTGACATTTGTTTAAATAATTACAAATTGTGTGGGAGACAGTCTGTCTTCGCGCCATTATGTTTAACATTAAGGTACTATCGCGGACATTGGCGCCTAACCACTTTTCAACCTTATGCTCCTAGTAATAATGTCGAAAAGTGGTTAGACGCCAGTGTCCGCGATGGTACATACACGTGTTATAAACTGAGGAGACGACATTTCAGAATTATTACACGTTTTCCTCAAATTACGGCCCGTTTATACATAATTATATAGGAATAAGAACAATATCCGTGTTTTAGTTAGAAGGTCAATAGTCAGTTGTCCATCCAGGGGGCCGATCGCGCTATTTCTCAACGTAATTACCGTTCGAACGGAACGTTTTTGGTTTTGGCTTAGCTGATGTAAGAAACGGTATCGCGCTATTTTTTCTGAGTGACAAAATCGTTGACGTTACCCAATACTGAAAGTTCGATCGATCGTTTCTCCAACGTAACTTCCAAAGTACCTAAAGCTAAACCGTATACGTTGAAATGATTAGCGCAATACGAAATGTGTCTAATGTAACGTTTTTGGTTGTGGTTTAGTTTTGGTATTAATGTTCAAAATTAGCGCGATCGGCCCCCAGGTAGGTAACAACAATTTTGCAATTTTAGATGTTCGCCAAATAGGTCTACTCTCCAACATCTATGATTATCTTCCAATTTACTTCATTAACGTGTCCAGTTTAAAGACGTCAGCGGCCTATTAGGTAGTCTGGTCTGATGCTCATTGTGTTCGGCCTAGACTTAGCCAGCCTCAATGATTGCCAAGGTTTAAGGTTAGGATCAAAGGATTACGACAATTTTCCCGGAAGCTCCCTTTTCAAGAGTGAGATTAACTCATCAGAATCAAACGTTAGCCATTCATTGCTCATGAAAGGCTTGGTGCAAACGACGATTCTGGGCGCAAATAAAGTGGTGGTGATGATAATGATATAATGCATCTAGTTTTTAACAGTTTGCTGTATTGTCTCTTGGATTTTCTGGGTATCCAAGTTAGAAAAATACTGGACACCGGTTTATCAATAGTTTTAAATTGTTGAGGCTTTCCTGAAGTTGGTATTAAATAGCGGTGACAACAGCACTGTAATAATAATAATAATTATAGACATTTTGTTAATATTTCAAATAATCATCATTTCAGCCGAAAGACGTCCACTGCTGGCCTTAGGCCTCCCCCAAAAGGAGGCAGGCGGGTTGGTAATCGCATTATAGCACTAGAATCGCATTAGAACGCTGCTGCCCATTCTATAGTAAGTCCCTTAATCGCCTTTTACGACACCCACAGGAAGGGGAAGAAGAAATAAGCTGGTGCTATTCTTTACGTCCGGCACCACACGGAACATATATATTTTTTAATTTAAAATAATATTATATAAATTATTAAGTATATTTTTAAATTCCGTGTATGTAACAATGAAATAATTGTTTGATTATTTACCTATAGCATACAAGTCATCAATCAGTGAAGTGCCTGCAGCCAGCAGCTGTGTGCCTGTGTCGTATGTCGTGCTCGTAAGCAGCGAGCCTTAGAGAATGTTCCCGAGGGAGCGCAAACAGTCCACTTATGAGTTTTTGCGTAGTTAGTGAGCGATAAAATAACGCTTATCATTTTATTGGAATGGTTACCCTACTTTTATTTTGGATCCTGACCCAACAAACATACTTCACTGGTTAGATAGACACACGGATGGACAGCATTTTCATATATCTGCGTATATTATGCAATTCTCGGTTAATTTCATCCAGAATCCGGCCATAAGTGTCGTACTGTTGAGTCAGTTGTAGGTGTAAGATCAAATCACAGCAGCTATTTAGATACTTTTACTCTGCAAATATGCAGCATTTTATTACTCCAGCTCCCGGATTGGATAATGAAGGCAAGGATGTCAGTGTGCTAAGAATAGCTGTGCGGACGCACGCCGCCGGTCGACTTGACGGGATCCTGTCACCGCGCTATTCCTGACCGCGTGGGACGGGCCTGCCTACTTGTGGCACTAAATATTCATTTTTATTTACCAACAAATTCGGCCATAGACATTACGCTGACTCCATTTAAAATTTACTTATTTTTTCAATTTAATTTACAAATAGGCACATCAGAAGCACTTATGAACGTCAAAATTTACAAAATAATAGAATTGATTGTAGTTGCCCCTTCCAAAAGGTAGTTTCGTATGGAGAAGAATGGGCAAGAAACTCCACCGTTACTCTTTCAAGAATGTTTTACAATATTTTGTTTGATTACATTAATTATATGATTATATGTGAAGACGACGCACCTAGAATAAAATTACTATACCATAATAGGTAAAACGAATTAAAAACTAAGCAATGAAAAATAACTTAATTATTAGATAGATACATGGTGTTCACATATTTACAAACATCATAAAAGTATGTTTTTCTAAAAAAATAAAAAAATAAGTCAGCGTGTGAGTATAGGTTATCACAGAATGTAAAATCAATATCATAAAAATAACAGATTTTACCATAAAAATAGCAACCAGTTTGATTTTGTCTAGACTCTAGATTGTCCTATGGAGCTGGACCAGCATGGTTCCAAGCATTCCTGTCCTGGGGGCCGATCGCGCTAATTTTGAACGTTAATACCAAAACTAAACCACAACCAAAACGTTACGTTAGACACATTTCGTATCGCGCTAATCATTTCAACGGAAACGATTTAGCTTTACTTTGGAAGTTACGTTGGAGGAACGATCGATCGAACAATACTCTCACAAAAAAAAAACGCGATACCGTTTCTTACACCAGCTAAACCAAAACTAAACTAAAACCAAAAACGTTCCGTTCGAACGGTAATTACGTTGAGAAATAGCGCGATCGGCCCCCTGGATATAATCCTCTAACTTGTAATATGCTTGTTTACAAAGTGTACTTTTAATATGTGTTTTAAATTGTCTTTCATTTAATTGCAATATAACAGAAGGTATCCCATGTGATATGATGATGAGGAGATCGCATGGAAATCGAGGGAATTCCTCAAGTTTTATAGGCTCACCTGTAGCGATTTGGGTTTTTTTATAGTAACTCATGCATTTGCACTCAGAAAGTACCATGTGGTGAAGTGGAACTGATAATGAAGACCACAGATGGCCACCGGAACTACTTAATGATATATAAGTATTTCACGGGTTGCGATTGGATTAGGCACTTTAATATGGTTGCTAGGCAATTTATGCACGTCATACACAATGCATATGGTGAAGTCACCATCAGTTCCAGTTCTCCTGGTTACTTGGAAAACTCATCAACAATTAACGCCACTGCATCGGGAAAAGCAATATTTTGTAAAAGGTGATAAGCAGTTGACATATTTAGGCTATGTTCTATGTTAGCGGGTTCGGTTTCCGCACTTAGTCCTTCATGTGGACCATTGTGCGTGAATAATTTAGAATTTAGGCTATTGCAACATAGATAAATTACAAACTGACCCACAAAAAGTGAAAAAAAAAATGCAAAAAAAAACACTACAAAGTGGAATATCATCCCCACTTTACGTGCAAGGGAGGTACTCTAAAACTTTTTTTAAGGTTTTCTTTACGACTTTGTCGGCGTGATTAATATCTATACCCATGCCAAATTACAGCTTTCTAGTACTAAGAGTCTCTGAGCTAAGCCGGGGAGAGACGGACAGATGGACAGACAGACAGACGGACATGGCGAAACTATAAGGGTTCCTTGTTGACTACGGAATCCCAAAAAGACATGATTTTCGAATAAAAAAATTATTGAGAGAAAACTTACTATTACGTAACTGTCTTCAACATGGAAACAAAAAGATCCAATAAATCATATACTAAAGTTTCAATTTGCTTGTATGTGTGTATAATTCAGAATGTTAATGTAAATTAACATAAAAATAGGAAGCCTCCTCTTAAAGTGGTTTTTTTTTTCTAGATTCTTTTGTTGTCCTAGATTCGCTATATGACAAAAGCTCATGCAATGTTTTAATTAAAAGCAAGCTAGCGCATCCTGTGCTAGCAGGATGCGCTAGCTAGATTTATATTGACTAGTCAGTCAGTGCGCTAGCTAGATGTATATCTATGTATCGCCACTCGTGAAGGCTATTTCGATGCATGCGACGACTGAAATACTAAGTTATTATCTTAAGTGACTTCTGCTGAAACCAGTCATTACATCTCGAGACATTACTCGCTGATCAGTTGTTGTGGTTCACGTGTACCGCCGCCCGTCGTCGCCCGTGCGTGCACTACACGCGCAGTAGCGCGCAAATGACCGCCTGTTGAACAAATTACTAATTTTGCGAACATTCTGTGATCTTCCGGTACTTGAGTTGTTTAGACGAAAAAAAGAGGCTATGTTAGGTCCAGAAAGTAGACATTTGCAGTTTTATGAGATTCAATAGCTACCACAGTTGAAAACTAATTTGTAAAGGTGAGATGGCAGCCCTTATCAAAAAGGTCAAACCAATTCAACATCATCTGGTCAGACCGCCCGCCGGTCCTAACCTATCGGAGAAAATGCTAAAACGTTGGCACAAGAACGTAGAAGAAAGGAACAGCATGTCGAAAATCATGTCAGTCTCCAGAACTTTCCATAGTGGAGCGACAAACAGTATGACTCAATTAAGTCAAGTTTGCCAGAGTGTCCGCAGTTGGGTCGGCCCCTGCACCGGGGTTCCAATACTTCAGCTTACTTATCTGTGGCATTGCTTTATTTATAGACACGTGTACAGCACATGTATGAGGTACATAGATTTAATAACTCACTGCGTGTGTAATTAGAGGGAAACAATAGAGTCAGGAGGGCAGTACCAATCATATAAATAAATTGGTTGGTAGACAGATTGTCCACATGTTGTTAATAGCATAGAAGAAGACGCTGCAGTCGCTGGTGTGCTTTATACTATCCACACGTGCATAACCCTTCGGGGAATACAGGCGTGATCTTATTTTATGTGAACTAAAGGATAGATTTCTACGTGGCACGTTCATGATCCATACATCTGAACGCGTTCAGAATATCCATGACTGCATCATGCCTTTAATAAATCCTTGGCAAGAATTTTAAGAATTGATAATAATTCGTAAATTGGTTTGGATTCTAATGTGTTTTTTTTTTTCGTTCTGCTAAGTAGGTAAATCGTTATTGCGGCACACCACAATTGTGGCGATAAGTCCCTCTTTGAGGAGTGGCTAGAGAGACGCCACGGCGTCCTCACCTTCCGCGTGACGCAGGTCCTCACCGGACACGGTTGTTTCGGGAGGTTCCTGTTCAGGGTAAAGCGGGAGGAAACGCCCGGGTGTTACCACTGTGTGGATCGCCCGGAGGACACGGTGGAGCATACGGTGGAGGTTTACCCGGCTTGGGCGGAGCACCGCCGTGTCCGCGCGGAGGTGATCGGCGGCGGCGATCTCTCGCGTCCGACCCTGGTTCAGGCCATGGTTCGGAGCGAGAGAGCATGGGAGGCCGTCACCTCCTTCTACGAAGCAGTAATGCTTGCGAAGGAGGAGGCGGAACGCGTGAGGGAGAAGTAAAATTCGCGCCCTCACGCCCCTACTCGTTGTGGTAGACGCCCCGGGCGTCGGGAGTCGCAGGCCGATTCCCGGCCACCGTAAGCGCGAGCTTGCGGATGGTGAGCGATGGGTTCGCTGTCCGATAAGGAGCAGGCCCGGGTCGATGGCGCGTTGTGTTCCGCGCGCACTTGTAAGATATGTCAGCACCAACTGACGGGGTCTGGTAGGGCCAGTGCCTGCCAGGGTTGCGAGTTTCTCCGAAAGGGATATCGTGGCCCTGGCACACAGGCAACTGTAGGAACACTGGTGGGTTTTAGGCAGTAAAACACGCCTGCTCCGCCTGCTACGAGCGTCTGACACGCTCTCTGTTATTTGATAATATCCCACCCAAAAAAAAGAAGGTAAATCGTTACGAAATTCCGTTTGTTTTTGATTTTGATCCTTTTTTGTTTTGTCATGTCTGATGACTATGATTATGATTATCTGTGTAACGTTGAGATATCAATGCAAACGATATCTGCAGTCGACGACGAAGGAATGATTTAATTTAGCCACTAACTCATCATCAACTCTAATTATCTCTGATACAGCCGGTATTTAGTCTAACCAGATGCAGTTTGACCTCCGTAACCTTAACATTACTTGTAAATCCATATTCTAGATCAGCCGCAAACTATAACACCAGCACTACATAATATTATATTCATAAAATCAATATCAACAAGTTTTTACGATCAAATACTTGAACTGTATCCAATGCAGACAGTGATAAGACATTTATTGCACAAAAGAAATGTGTAAGAGCTAATGCGGTGTGCACTTGAATCTTGTAGGCCTTTATTCAAAAAACTGAAACTATTGACCTTGACTAAATATATTTGTTTGAGGTATCGGTTTTCGTTGAGAAACAGTGAATTATTTGGATTCAAAGGTGACAACTACACCAAACAGAGATCAAGAGTTGCAACAAAAATTTTAGTTCCTTTTTGAAAAAGATAGAAACAAGATTTATATAAACTTTAAATAATCTCATGCAGTCGGAGGCAATAGGTCGTTATTGTTAAGAAGATGACTGCATGAGATTGTTTATAGGTTATATAAATCTTGTTTCTATCGTTTATAAGGTTCCGTAGTAAACAAGAAACCGTTATAGTTTCGCCATGTCCGTCTGTCTGTCCTGCTTAGCTCGGAGACGTTTAGTCCTAGAAAGGTGTAATTTGGCAAGGGTGTACATATTCATCACGCCGAAAACGTCGTAAAATAAAACATGGTGTGGGGTATCGTTGGATAGGCCGTTTAAAAATATTGTGGGTCTGTGAAAGCCATTTTTCAATTCTGAGATCCGTTTGCGTAATATTAAGCTTTAAAGTGCTATTTTTTGTTAGAGTCAAGTCTCCCCCCCCCCCTGCCAGCTAAGTGGTTGGTTTTGGATATGTGAAAAAATTCATGGCAGTAGTATATATAACGAAATTAAAAGGAAAACTATCACAGCTAAGTAGGGTTTATTAGTTAACGAGTAATAGTCCACCAACTTAAATTTGCAGTTGAAGAATTGACCGTAACGTATATCGATGTATGGGAGAGCATGTTTTTCAACTTCAATGTTAAGTTTGTTTTTGGGATAAATACATCCTAACTACGGAACCCTTCATTATGCGTGGTCCGATACGCACTTGGCCGGTTTTTAAGTTAACTTTTTACGTAGTTGGGTTTTTGATTTTTTAATTAACTTTTTTTATTTTACACTTTTTAGTTAGGATTATAAGACGGTACCTACTGTACGGTGAAACCATACACTACATACGACTAAGCATTTTTACGTAACTCATTAATAAATATTAATTAGCAATTAGTACTTGACTAGCGGTCATCGCGTGTGCTCCCTCGCTCCTTTATATTATAATCTTTGGTCCGTTAAATACATTTATTTTTACATTAAACGCGGCAGTATCATTATCTATCTTCCAACCTTCTACAAGTACATTAGTTTATTATTTTACCCACTTACAATCAGGTGATAACGGCCTCTTACTCATGCACTCACTCCAAAAGTTCGGGATAGTTTTTTTATCATTTCTCATTTCAATTACATTTAAACATATATCTTGTATATATTTTTGTAATCACCTTTTAAAACCTTTTATAATACACTCAATTTTTTCCCGCCATTTAGATTTTTAATAATTTTAACATACACAATGTCACTCGTGCAATAAAGACAAATCTAACAACATGTCATTTATCAAAATCGGTTAACCCGTTTAGTAGTTACAAGGGAACATAGGGACGGACATACATACATATATATATGTTACGGCTAATACCCGAAGTGCGGCTACACCTAGTTTTAGCCGGTTAGAATTATAGGTCCAGACAATCCCTGTTGGATAAAACCAATTTACCAACAATAGAGGAGATCTGGCGCTCGGCGGCCGCTACCGCGGCACGCTCGCTTCGCTCGCTCGCCTTCACTTGTTAATGGTTACTGTTCTAACCTAACCTAACCCAAATGATTTTACCCGAAAACAATCGGCTCGTACTAGGTTTAACCAAGAGTAAGTGGCTACACCTAGTTCTAACCGGCTAAAACTAGGTGTAGCCGCACTTCGGGTATTAGCCGTAACATATACATACATACAGGTCAAACACATAACCCTTCTTTTTGGCTTCGCCGCAGTCGGGCAAAAAGGATGTTTATCATTGTGCATTACAATTTATAATAAATTACCAAAGATCATAAGCTCCCATTTAAATATTTTAAAACTAAACTAGGTACGTAAGATGGTTAGGATGTGGTGTATGTTAAATAGGGGTAACAAAAAAAAAGTATTTTATGAATTTAAGTTTAGTTATGTGTGTATATTATTTTATTGTAACTTAAAATTACTTAATCATAATTTAAAAATCCTAAGATATTTTTCTGTATATAAGTACCTATTAGGTATTAATGTAAAATGAGGAGCTTGTGGCTAAATAATAACTGCCGCTCAGTTATTATTTAGCCACAAGCTTCTCATTTCGGGTCGATCGATCGGGTTAAGCTACGCTTCCCGCGGTTGGTCCGTGGATGGGTGACCATCTGTTCATACCAAGATTCATCCGTGCCTCGGAAAGCACGTTAAGCCATTGGTCCCGGCTGTCATTTGTAGATCTCTGACAGTTGTTACGGGTCGTCAGAAGCCCAAAAGTCTGACAACCAGTCTTACCAAAGGATATCGTGTTTCCCAGTAACTGGGTTGTGGAGGTCAGATAGGCAGTCGCCCCATGTAAATTACTGGTATTCTGCTGCATCCGGTTAGACTGGAAGCCGACCCCAACATAGTTGGGGAAAGGCAGATGATGAGGTATTAATGTAAAATTAATTTGCATGCCCTAAACAGGCAAAATATGGTGTTCAGGCCTTGCTCATTATCGAATATTTAAGGTAGGCTAATAATGTTACTAATAACTTTTTTTTTGACTACCCTCGTTATCGGGAAGGGAGGAAAGTCATCGTCAAGCCCTCGATGCTGAGGCAGTTAGTTGGTGAAACTATATGAGAACACTCGTGCGTATTCCGGGTATTACCGGAGTGGGAGTAGTGCTCGTCAAGAACGTTTTCTTATGCGTAGTTCATCATAAGCTCATTTCACCGTGTGAAATTAACGTACAACTATATTTTATGGAAATAATTTGTGATCACCAAGAACGAGAACTGCTGGCGCACGCCTGGACAGGCGGTGGAAGGAAAAGAGGTTAGTGGTGGCATCCTTAGTTTACCAAATTTGTTATGAGCAAGGTTCTTGTGTAATCCCGTTCCAAAAAATATAGTCGCAAGTTGAAAAACTAAACTGGCGACACTGCTCAAGTGATATGTCAAAATTTTGTTCTGTGTTTTAAAATTAGTTTTATTTAATTTTAAGTGTAATTAATATGTAATAATATATTTAAATGTTAAATAACTGCATAAATACTCAGGATTATTGTTTTCCTGCAAATTTACAAAGTCAAACACAGTGTTTGGTTGCCCGCCGTTACCGGTAACCTATCACGAACAGCTGATGTTCGACCTGCGGATTTAAACGGGGAGTATTGTTTACTTGTTTACTTTATTCTTTAGGTAGCACACAATCGTCACTTAGGCTCTGTAAAACATTCATTGAGTCTTTGTATCACAAAATTATTATTTGATCTGGCACCCTGCACTGGGTTTAAAGTCACTTTGTTTACATGACTTATTTTATCGATTATTGAGAAATATCAAAATACTGTAATTCCTATTAGTGTTTTAGTGTTATATTGTACATAACAACAATAAAGTTACTATCGTTATTTTCAATTCAATTTAATCTTTATGAAAAACTAAAATTTTTGAATCTGGATTCCTAGATTCAAAAATTCTAGTTTCTAATTCTAATTCTAAATTTTACCCACTTATGCAAAAGTAAAATCATAAGACAATAGAATCAATGTAACTTTCTACTTGATCTTAAAATTTGCATTTCAATTAGATTCAGCAGCCTACCTCATTGCTCTATAAGCAACACTAACTTCTCCCATTTTTCCTTTCATTTCTTGCTTTCCTTTTTTGTTTGTCTCTCAGTCTTAATAGTTCTCACAGTTCCTTTAATTCTACTTTCAGTACTAATTCCTGAAACCATGCCTGTGATGACCCGCAAGGCTGCTGCTCAGGAGTTGGAGCTTAAATTGAAAACGGCCCTTCAAAAACTCCAGGCCTCAGACAGTAACTATCAACAGCTGTTACAGGAAATAGATGAAAGTGAAAAGGAAGTCGAAAAGGTCGTTTTCAAAAACACAAGCTTAAAACAGGAGCTTGTAGGCCTACATCAACAATACCTGGATGTTGTGGATGAACGGGACAAACTGCGGGTGGTTACGGATGGGTTCAACAACTGCAGTAACTTATATGAGGAGGCTTTGTCTAAGGTTAGGGATCTAGAAGAAGAATTAATTTATGCGAATGTACAAATTACTAAGTTAAAGGAACAAAAAGAATGTACTCAAGCTAAGGAAACAAATAACTTGTATAGTGAATTATTTAAAACTAATTGCATCCCTCATTCCTTAATAACAATAGACCTTACGGAAGATTCTATATTGAAACATAATATTAGTAGTTTCAAGGTTAGTCAAAATAAAATAAAAAAATATGCAAAACTAAATAGAATCATAAATAGATGCAATAAATTTAAGAAACAACAAAAACACAGTTCCAATATTATTAAACTAAGAAAAGAACGTGTTTTGCTAATAAATAAATTAAAAAACGATCAAATTAAATTAGAAGACAGTACAAACATTTATCAAATTGACACTCAACAATTACAGTCTGAAATTGATGTACTTGAAGAGTCACTACATTTACTTCATATTAAGTATGTGAGCTCTCAAAATCAAATAAAGGAACACATTCTTGCTGCAAACGAGTTAGTGGAAAAGTGTAATGATGAGGCAAAGGTCCTTCAAATTATTAATACCAGCACCTAGATTACAACCCCACATATGGACTGTACTTAAACCACCAACTCTTACAACTGGTAACACCTATATTTTCTGCAAATAAATGATTCTTATTGTGATAGAACTGACGAACACATGAGGCGCGGTGTGCCGGGCATAAGGGTGACGTATCATACTAATCGTAGCTGTTTTACTGTACCACACACGTGGAGGCAGCCCTAGCTTGAGTGTCGAGAGCGAGCAGCAGGAGCTAGGCGCCCACTATATTTACTGTACCACACACGTGGAGGCAGCCCTAGCTTGAGTGTCGGGAGCGAGCAGCAGGAGCTAGGCGCCCACTATATTTACTGTACCACACACGTGGTGGCAGCCCTAGCTTGAGTGTCGGGAGCGAGCAGCAGGAGCTAGGCGCCCACTATATTTACTGTACCACACACGTGGAGGCAGCCCTAGCTTGAGTGTCGAGAGCGAGCAGCAGGAGCTAGGCGCCCACTATATTTACTGTACCACACATGTGGAGGCAGCCCTAGCTTGAGTGTCGAGAGCGAGCAGCAGGAGCTAGGCGCCCACTATATTTACTGTACCACACACGTGGAGGCAGCCCTAGCTTGAGTGTCGAGAGCGAGCAGCAGGAGCTAGGCGCCCACTATATTTACTGTACCACACACGTGGAGGCAGCCCTAGCTTGAGTGTCGAGAGCGAGCAGCAGGAGCTAGGCGCCCACTATATTTACTGTACCACACACGTGGAGGCAGCCCTAGCTTGAGTGTCGGGAGCGAGCAGCAGGAGCTAGGCGCCCACTATATTTACTGTACCACACACGTGGAGGCAGCCCTAGCTTGAGTGTCGAGAGCGAGCAGCAGGAGCTAGGCGCCCACTATATTTACTGTACCACACACGTGGAGGCAGCCCTAGCTTGAGTGTCGAGAGCGAGCAGCAGGAGCTAGGCGCCCACTATATTTACTGTACCACATACGTGGAGGCAGCCCTAGCTTGAGTGTCGAGAGCGAGCAGCAGGAGCTAGGCGCCCACTATATTTACTGTACCACACACGTGGAGGCAGCCCTAGCTTGAGTGTCGAGAGCGAGCAGCAGGAGCTAGGCGCCCACTATATTTACTGTACCACACACGTGGAGGCAGCCCTAGCTTGAGTGTCGAGAGCGAGCAGCAGGAGCTAGGCGCCCACTATATTTACTGTACCACACACGTGGAGGCAGCCCTAGCTTGAGTGTCGGGAGCGAGCAGCAGGAGCTAGGCGCCCACTATATTTACTGTACCACACACGTGGAGGCAGCCCTAGCTTGAGTGTCGAGAGCGAGCAGCAGGAGCTAGGCGCCCACTATATTTACTGTACCACACACGTGGAGGCAGCCCTAGCTTGAGTGTCGAGAGCGAGCAGCAGGAGCTAGGCGCCCACTATATTTACTGTACCACACACGTGGAGGCAGCCCTAGCTTGAGTGTCGAGAGCGAGCAGCAGGAGCTAGGCGCCCACTATATTTACTGTACCACACATGTGGAGGCAGCCCTAGCTTGAGTGTCGAGAGCGAGCAGCAGGAGCTAGGCGCCCACTATATTTACTGTACCACACACGTGGAGGCAGCCCTAGCTTGAGTGTCGAGAGCGAGCAGCAGGAGCTAGGCGCCCACTATATTTACTGTACCACACACGTGGAGGCAGCCCTAGCTTGAGTGTCGAGAGCGAGCAGCAGGAGCTAGGCGCCCACTATATTTACTGTACCACACATGTGGAGGCAGCCCTAGCTTGAGTGTCGAGAGCGAGCAGCAGGAGCTAGGCGCCCACTATATTTACTGTACCACACACGTGGAGGCAGCCCTAGCTTGAGTGTCGAGAGCGAGCAGCAGGAGCTAGGCGCCCACTATATTTACTGTACCACACACGTGGAGGCAGCCCTAGCTTGAGTGTCGAGAGCGAGCAGCAGGAGCTAGGCGCACACTATATTTACTGTACCACACACGTGGAGGCAGCCCTAGCTTGAGTGTCGAGAGCGAGCAGCAGGAGCTAGGCGCCCACTATATTTACTGTACCACACACGTGGAGGCAGCCCTAGCTTGAGTGTCGAGAGCGAGCAGCAGGAGCTAGGCGCCCACTATATTTACTGTACCACACATGTGGAGGCAGCCCTAGCTTGAGTGTCGAGAGCGAGCAGCAGGAGCTAGGCGCCCACTATATTTACTGTACCACACACGTGGAGGCAGCCCTAGCTTGAGTGTCGAGAGCGAGCAGCAGGAGCTAGGCGCCCACTATATTTACTGTACCACACACGTGGAGGCAGCCCTAGCTTGAGTGTCGAGAGCGAGCAGCAGGAGCTAGGCGCCCACTATATTTACTGTACCACACATGTGGAGGCAGCCCTAGCTTGAGTGTCGAGAGCGAGCAGCAGGAGCTAGGCGCCCACTATATTTACTGTACCACACACGTGGAGGCAGCCCTAGCTTGAGTGTCGAGAGCGAGCAGCAGGAGCTAGGCGCCCACTATATTTACTGTACCACACACGTGGAGGCAGCCCTAGCTTGAGTGTCGAGAGCGAGCAGCAGGAGCTAGGCGCCCACTATATTTACTGTACCACACACGTGGAGGCAGCCCTAGCTTGAGTGTCGGGAGCGAGCAGCAGGAGCTAGGCGCCCACTATATTTACTGTACCACACACGTGGAGGCAGCCCTAGCTTGAGTGTCGAGAGCGAGCAGCAGGAGCTAGGCGCCCACTATATTTACTGTACCACACACGTGGAGGCAGCCCTAGCTTGAGTGTCGAGAGCGAGCAGCAGGAGCTAGGCGCCCACTATATTTACTGTACCACACACGTGGAGGCAGCCCTAGCTTGAGTGTCGAGAGCGAGCAGCAGGAGCTAGGCGCCCACTATATTTACTGTACCACACACGTGGAGGCAGCCCTAGCTTGAGTGTCGAGAGCGAGCAGCAGGAGGTAGGCGCCCACTATATTTACTGTACCACACACGTGGAGGCAGCCCTAGCTTGAGTGTCGAGAGCGAGCAGCAGGAGCTAGGCGCCCACTATATTTACTGTACCACACACGTAGAGGCAGCCCTAGCTTGAGTGTCGGGAGCGAGCAGCAGGAGCTAGGCGCCCACTATATTTACTGTACCACACACGTGGAGGCAGCCCTAGCTTGAGTGTCGAGAGCGAGCAGCAGGAGCTAGGCGCCCACTATATTTACTGTACCACACACGTGGAGGCAGCCCTAGCTTGAGTGTCGGGAGCGAGCAGCAGGAGCTAGGCGCCCACTATATTTACTGTACCACACACGTGGAGGCAGCCCTAGCTTGAGTGTCGGGAGCGAGCAGCAGGAGCTAGGCGCCCACTATATTTACTGTACCACACACGTGGAGGCAGCCCTAGCTTGAGTGTCGGGAGCGAGCAGCA
The DNA here is from genome assembly GCA_963921375.1 of Tiliacea citrago. NCBI lineage: Eukaryota > Metazoa > Arthropoda > Insecta > Lepidoptera > Noctuidae > Tiliacea > Tiliacea citrago. Next base: position 933,858 of record OY992784.1, read on the forward strand.
GGAGCTAGGCGCCCACTATATTTACTGTACCACACACGTGGAGGCAGCCCTAGCTTGAGTGTCGAGAGCAAGCAGCAGGAGCTAGGCGCCCACTATATTTACTGTACCACACACGTGGAGGCAGCCCTAGCTTGAGTGTCGGGAGCGAGCAGCAGGAGCTAGGCGCCCACTATATTTACTGTACCACACACGTGGAGGCAGCCCTAGCTTGAGTGTCGGGAGCGAGCAGCAGGAGCTAGGCGCCCACTATATTTACTGTACCACACACGTGGAGGCAGCCCTAGCTTGAGTGTCGGGAGCGAGCAGCAGGAGCTAGGCGCCCACTATATTTACTGTACCACACACGTGGAGGCAGCCCTAGCTTGAGTGTCGGGAGCGAGCAGCAGGAGCTAGGCGCCCACTATATTTACTGTACCACACACGTGGAGGCAGCCCTAGCTTGAGTGTCGAGAGCGAGCAGCAGGAGCTAGGCGCCCACTATATTTACTGTACCACACATGTGGAGGCAGCCCTAGCTTGAGTGTCGAGAGCGAGCAGCAGGAGCTAGGCGCCCACTATATTTAACAAAGAGAATTAATTATTATTAATTATTGGGTTTTTCCGTCAGGAATTTCTCAGGAGTCTGGAATAGTGCCAGGTCGATGGCAGAGGCCTACCCCGTATTACATGGGACTTAAACAACACTGGAGAAATGTGGGTGTGTGATACCTATATCACACACCCACATTTCTCCAACCCTTAAGGAAAAACCAAGTGAGCTGTTATTGTTAATTCAAAACAACTGCATTTCCTGGAACATGAAAGACATTCGTCTCAGTGCGGAACGAAAACTCTTGCCTTGCAATTGTCCTACTGCAGGGCAATTCTCATACAAAACGAAGTATAGTAGCATTAACTACTAACCGCTCGATCAGTGCTAGTACGGGCCACAGTGGAACGAGTGTATAGGAGAGGTTGGACTTACCCATTTCCGAGAAAAAAAGTCTAATTTTGAACGCATAGCAAAAGGTACATCCTTTTGCTATGCGTAATACGATAGTAAAGCCCACAACTTGAAACAAGGCCGGAATCAGGCGGCAGGGAGCTAGATACAGTCATTTTCATAGTAAAATTTCACATTTTCTCAATTAACTCCTGAAATACGAGAGATAATAAGAATTTTGTCAGTTCAAGTTTTGAAGGCATTTGATAGTTAAATACGATGGCATTATTAGTTTTTCAAAATTAGACTTTTTTTCTCGGAAATGGGTAAGTCCAACCTCTCCTATACACTCGTTCCACTGTGGCGGGCTGGTAACTCCAGTCTGGTGCCCATACGATATTTTCCTTCACCGACAGTCAGTGTGTCTGTCTACAATTAAAGTGCAATACAAATAAATTAAATTATACTGATACTGAAATGAATAAATATAAATATCTAAATTTTCGAATGGTCTAGAAGAAAATTATGATTGTTTAGTACCTACAACCGCAAATAAACATGTTTCAGAAGGAAGGAAGACGCTTATAATAATATTAGTTATAAATAATAGTAGAACTATTATTAATTTCTGCTAATAGTTGAACGGACGAGGATAATTATTTGCAGTACATTAGCAGGATCGTAAAGAAGCTTGGTGGGAGTAACAATAATATAGATATAATTGGAAATGTACCCATCAACTGCAGATTTTTGTTTGCATAGAGAACATGTACCTACTTAGTAGATTTCTTGTGTTTGTTTGTAAAGAAAGGTGTTATAATTTATTGTGATTTAAAATAAATAAATTAAAACATTTTAATTCGTTCTACCTTTGAAAGAAGCCCCAGGATATTATGTATTAAAATTCCATGAGTTTCAATAGTGTTGGAAAGGTGATATGGCCAAAAAAGGAGCAGGAAAACCATCAGGCAACGGCAAAAAAAATACCGAAAGGAACAACTGCGACGAGTCCACTTATCGCCACGGGGTAGGGCTGCAGGAGGAAAATGATGACCTTCTCACTAACATTGGTTCAATTAGTGCCACTTCTCACTAACATTGGTTCAATAAGTGCCACTTATTGAACCAATGTTAGTTCTAATGTATGTCTGTTCTTCAATCAACTTCATCCAAGAAAATTAATCTACAGATTAGCTTCTTTACTACATTAGCAGGTCAACTCCGCCATATTGAATGTCAAGGAGCACAGGTGGAGTTGCGGTCGCGCCGCACGTGACGACACGATCGCACACAAGCACACGTGTGTGTGTGAGTGAGTGTTACGATCACCTTAACCCTGTTACAGGATGAACGAATGAGGTCGTCGCGCGTCTGAGTGTCGTGCATTGGAGTTGACGAGACGGGTGAGTGTTAAGTTATTGCCAGGATATGTTTGTTGTTTGTTTATTTATTGAGGAATCTGGTTTATTCCGTCGTACTTGAAATTCTGTACGTTAATTCCGATTTCTCTGGCAATAGCAGTCGTCTCACAAGGTGCAGAAGGAAAAGTGAGTTCGAAGGTTCGAAATTAAATTCTCTACATAACTATCTAGGAGGCTTCCGTAGTTCTGTTATTTTTTTAAAGTGCTAATTTTCAAATTTATCGAATGGATCATGAATGACGCATTTTAGATTTCATTTCACGCATTTTCTTATATTATTTAAACTTACATGTTTGAACATTTGATTTAATTTTGGAACAATACGTATTAGAGGAGGTAGTAACAATTTGATGACAATGATTTAACCCAGACTACCTACTAGTAGTGTTGCCCAAATTCAGTCTTGGTCTTGCAGTCTTGGTCTTGTTCTTGCGTTTTTGCAAGACCAAGACCAAGAACAAGACCGCGTATTTTTAGCAAGACCAAGACCAAGACTGACCGTGCAAGACTTGAGCAAGAACAAGACATAGCCTGCAAGACTCTTGCGTCTTGCAGCTAGGACTTAGCGCTATTTCACTGAGTAGTTAGGTGTAACAGTTCGGTGTATAGGTAGGTACGCTTAGGAATTCTATGAGACGCAAAAAACTGTATCAAAGAATATGAAAAACTGGACCTATGCGCATTACGACTAATACCATAAACATAGCGAATAAAAAAATATCTATTAAAATCAAACTGAGTGCATGCATAGTTATGTTTTAACCATCGGCACTTTGATAATGCGGCATCAAAGGTTTTGTACTTACTTCTCAAAGAAATTTGCCGCTTTTCGGAAGTACATGGTTATGATACACGCGCCGGCGGCTTCTTTTGAAATCTAAAACAATCGTTGCCGCCACGCCGAAATCATAACATTTGTGACACTATTTGATTGCCGCCATAGGGCGTAGGTATACTCATGCAAAATAATTTCGAATTTTTTTAAGAGTACCTACAGGTGTTCCAAAGAATAAATAAGTTTCAGAGTGCTTAGAATGAAAATGAATACATTATACTGATCACGCAAGTAGTATTATGATTAGGTTATAAATCAAAGCTTATAAATCATAAATGTTTATTAAGAAACAGTTACTTCCATGGAAAACGACATATAGGTCAGTTGATTTTTCGAATTTCTCAAATCTTCAGTTATTTATTAATCTGCTTGATCTTTACTATGGCTATGTTAATTCAAGCTCACAATGTTCCAATTCTAATACGTTTTTCTAAGATTTAAAGTAAACTTTAATAAATAGTAATAGACTAATAGGTAATTGCAAGACTTGCAAGACTCTTGCTGCAAGACCAAGACCAAGACCAAGACTGGGAGCGCAAGACCAAGACCAAGACCAAGACCAGGTGTATTGGCGCAAGACCAAGACCAAGACTGGCTAAGTCTCGTCTTGTTCTTGCATTTGGGCAACACTACCTACTAGGTTACAATGAAAAACCGGACAAGTGCAAGTTGAACTGGCATGGAGAGAGTTCCGTACAATGAATATGTTATCTACCATGTTTTTATCCCCAGATAATTTATCCCAAGAACAAACATAACATTGTAGTTGAAAAACATGTTCTCCCATACATTCCAACTGCAAATGTAAGTTTGTACGCACAATATATGCTACTGCATCACCTCTTGGGGTGGAGCTCCGAAAACTACCCTAATAGAAGTTGAATGAACCCAAAGAGCTATACTGAAAGTGTCATCTCTTCGACCGTATCGCTACCCCGCTGAACAGTTATAGGTACAAAGAATGTAAAGTCCTGACAGTGCGTCTACTGTTTATATTGCACATTCTGCTAAAACAGCATACTCTCTTGGTTAATAATCCAACGCCGTCCATGGGGAAGAGACGGTATACATATCTTTAGTCTTACAAAGAATAAATGCAAAAAGAGGCTAACTGACTGGCTACTAAAATTAAACTATAATGATACTGAAAACTGTCACACACTCTCACATACCCACACACTCACACACTCACACACCCACAAAATCACCCACACTACACATCTACTAATATAATAATAAATCATATTATATAATACTATAAAATGTCGTATGATTCCTTACTACATTCTGTCAGCGCGCTTAGTAGGTAAGATAAGAAAAGATAAGATAAAGATTTAAGAAGGGGGGGATCCTGGTGTCCTGAAACACAGGCTGCGAGCCTAGCTTAGGCACCAGTCTGCCACAATATATACTTACCAGAATTGTGTATCATTGTCGAATCTGACCAATGTAAAATAACATGTATAATATATTGTCGTGAGAAAAATAAAGTTGATTGATTGAGTATTGAGAGATTTACCATGTTATTTTAATACCATAGACTTCTTATAGGTTTTCCTGTATCTATAAGTGAAGAACTTTTTACTGTATTTTTCAGAATTTTAGGCTCAGTAGTTTCGGAGATAAGGGGAGGGGGTGGGGAATGGTTAATGTAATTATTTATTTTTTGTTTAAATAAATGATTTTTATTTCTGTAAGTAGGTTTGTACAAACACTTTTACACGTCAACCATATTTTAAAAAACTAGATGAGGTCGACGTTTCCTATCTGCCTACTCTGAGAAAAAGGCCGAAACAAACTCAGAGGTCTCTGTCGCTTTTAAAGTCCAGACATACTTAATCTTGGTCAGATCATATGAAGACCACGTAGTTTGGTGTCAAAGTCAAATTATTTATTTCAAATAGGCACAAACATTTAGGGGATCAACATGGTCAGGGGTAAAGATTGAAGTGGTTGAACATGGACTAAACCCATAAAAGGCACTTTTGAACGTCAAAATTTACAAATATTGTAAAAAATACACGTTTTCTTAAAAACATTTAACTAATAGGTCAGTGTGTGAGATAAGGCAATCAGTATCACAGAATGTAAAATAAATGTCATAAAAATAATAAATTATACAATTAAAATAGCAACCAGTTTGATTTTGTCTAGACTCTAGAAACTCTAGATTGTCCTATGGAGCTGGACCAGGATGTTTCCAAGCATTCTTGTCTTGGATATAATCCTCTAATTTGTAATACGCTTGTTGACAAAGTGTACTTTTAATATGAGTTTTATATTTTCTTTCATTTAATTGCAATAGTATGCAAGGTATTTTGTTGTACCATTTAACACAGTACCCCAAAAAAGATGTATGTACTTTAGATAATCCAAAAAATGGTTGATCTATTTTATCTTTATTTCTAGTATTACAAGTGGGCCTGTCCAGTCAGGGCACGCAGTCAATAATCGTGCAGTTCAACTCAAACTTAAGGAGCTCAACGATTCGACGAACAATACCAAAGAAAAGACATTTGGGTAGGCCGCATAAAGTACTCAAACTGCAAGATTATCATTAAAAACAAACCCAACATCTAACATAATATCATGGAAAACTTAATGAACTAAGATTATACGTAAATGCTGTGTCTCCTATATTTGGAAGCGCACACTTGTGTTCGTGCCCGTCCGATGTATACTTGCATGTAATCGTGTAGCCTCTGTTAGAGATCCAATAAATAAAACTAACTGGAAAAAAAGAACATGACGCATATATACTCCATAAATACATAGACATAAATGTCACGTAATCAATAAAAAAAAAAAAAAAAATTTTAAAACAATTAAAACAAAATAGTTTGTTGCTTGGAGTAGCTTAATTAATTCCAAGCATTTTTGTCGTCCCACTAATCATTAACTTTATAGAAACCTTTTTCACAGCGTTTCTGTTTAACAATTTAAACTTACAGGCTCAGTTCTATAACCAGGTTTGTCGTAAAAACGAATACTTTGATACTTACTTGGAGCCTAGTCGAAGGCACAATAAGTAAACATTTGTTTCTAGTATGTATCAAGCCCCATACATTTCGTGAACATCACTTTTCTATGAGATCAACTTAAAGTGACTAATATTAAATCGGATCTCATAAGGGGGAGATAACCAGTAGCCCCCTTTTTACTAGTGACTATTTATTAGTGCCTTTGTGGACAGGATATTAATTCAGATTTTTTACAGTTGTGCAATGGCAATCATGTCATTTGGTTGAAATAGGTTTTTATTTTTATTATTTTAGTACTTAATATTTAATTATAAATTATTTTTTAATTTGTGAATGTGAGAACGTTGTAGGCTTAATGGGCTGTGAATTTGTAGACCATTTTCTATTTTGCTAAGTACCTGTTACTTGTTGACGGGGCCCTACACTGTCCTCCCATATACCTATTAACACTGTAATTTGAAAATATTGCAAACGAAGCTAGTTAGTTGCCGATTCCAAAGCTTAGTAAGTTCCAAAACTTATTTTTAAAAGAGTAACCGTACAGTTTCTTGCCGGCTCTTCTCCACAGGAAGCGACCAATTGGAACCTCAATACTCAATATCTTTATTGCTTTACCATAATGTGTACTTAGGTGGTAAAGTATAATTCAGATCATTATGGACCCTGTAGGGCACAGCAAAAAGGTGCGAGAGAGGAAGCTCTGTTTAAGGAGATCATTAAGTTGTTATTGTTGGGAAAAAGTTTTAATTTACTTATAATCATAGCCAGGAGATCGCGAAATAAATAAGTACTAACATTTCGCACTATTATTTATGTATTTTTATAACTTTGCAGCTAGCTTCTGACGTTTCATAAGTGCCATCCATGTATCACGATATAAGCTGCTACGAAGTCGACACAAAAGAAGTACACTAAGGTACTTACATGGTTCATCTTGGAGAAGAGAATCCGCGTTCCTTTCTAGCTAGTTTATATTAGACAAAAGATTGTGTGTCTGTAGTGATAATAATGATGTAGGTGGAACACGGCGCTCGCCACGTGACGACGACGTCACGCCGACGTGCACCGCCGTGCATCGCACTGACGCTGACAAGCGAAAAATTGATAATTACCGTGTTCCCGTTTTTATGGTCATAGAGACAATGTAGGTGAGATACGGTTTTTGTGTTTTAGTTAGATGATTTGTTTGTTGTGTTTCTGGCAAGGAATAGGTCACTAAACTAGAGATGTAAATTGATAAAAAAAACAAATGTGTTTTTCAAAATCTTGAAAAAAACATTAAAAAAACCTTGCACCGTCGTTTTTTTTCTACAATTGTTTTTTTTTTTCAGAAAAACTGAGTTACATTAAATAAAATAGAATAAAACTAAATATGATTGCTTTATTTTTAATTTAAGTCAAATTATATTTAAATCAATGAAATTAGAAGTTATAAGTACATATTATTAGTTATACATATTGTTATGAACCTAAAAAATACTTAAACGTTCATCAGTGCTACAATCATCATGAAGTCTCACTGTCTCAAGCTCTCGGCAGTCTGCAGTCAATTCAAACAAAACATAAACCAAACGAAGATTGGGGAATTCCCCATCCGTAAATGTAAACTTCAATGAGTATTGCCAATTATTCTGAGACATTTATTTAATATTTATCAAAAAAATAAACGGTATTTCTTTATTAACCAAAATAAATCTATTATCAGCTCATTTTTAACGATAACCATCTTACTATACTTTTATTTTCGTAATTTTGAAAAAAACCTAATCCAGAAAAAACTTGTTTCCATGTTGTTTACATTAGACCACATGGATGCCGTAAAAGAATTGATGTCTCAAAAAGTTATTGTTAGATCACTTGTAATTGTAATTCGAAGCATAAAATTCGATACAAAAGCAAACTTGCATAGGCCAACAAATTATCGAGTAAAAGCTAATTCCACGAACAATGTTAATGGCTCCATTATTTAGCAAGGGTAATCGGTAATCGGAACACGTCTGAGTTCGATGTGAAGGCAGAAAATATACTGAAAAATATCGTAAAAATTCCGTTACGATTTCATGATTAGCTGAAGAATAATTTTGTCACCTCTAATTCAGATGTTTTATTTAGTGGTTGTAGTTGAAAGGTTATTTTTCGTATAATTTTTTAATCTAAAGGCAATTTAAGAAAATGTACGCTCAGGTTCGTAAATTTTTTTAATTAAAAATAAGACTGCCATGTAAGGTACCTACTACCTATAACTGTATCTTTGGGGTCTGTATTCACTGCCGATTATGTACACATCGAATGTAAAGTGAAGGCTAAAATGAGCCAACTATCATTCTGTTTTCTTAAACATTGTTAAAGTATTTTCGTGTTGTTCTATCTTGCTGTTTATTTGACCAAGAATTTTGTGGTACGGAAAGTTACTAAGCCTTTACCTCTTGTTTCTTTTCAAACGAGTTCGATTAGTTTTCCTTAAGTTTCCTCTGCATAGATAAACATAGTTTGTAGAAAGTGCGTCGATACTTTATGTTAATTATTTAAGTTAAGAATCAGAATCATAATCAGATTTTTTTTTCTTTTTTTTTTTTTTTCTTTTTGGCTTCGCACGGTTTGTGCATTTAGCCAGTGTCATGTAAAATTAGGTAGCAAGTACAAAGTTATTTAAATAATTATGAAATGAACTCCACTAAATGCATGATAAAGATCATTGATGATATCCCGCCCGCTCCCCTTGAGTTTAAGTAAAGACGCGGCACTTTACTGAAACCTCGCGCGGACTTCTTGAGAGAACTTAAAGTGATGTTGCACTGTTTTGTTTCATTTGCCTACATTAATGCAGGTTCACGAACACTTAATGGTTAATAATCCACCACTATTACACATTAATATTCGGCTAAACAGAAATTTTAGAAAATAAAACAAAACTGCTAACATGACGCTTCACTTTCCCGCCAAGAAGTCCCATTATCAGAATTATTTATTTGTCAAACATAGGTTCAAGGTCAAAGTCAAATAAACTAACCATATTTTATGTTGCACTATGTTTTGTCATTGACGACATACAAATATCAGTGAAAATTATATAAAATAAGGACAAACAAAATTCACCACAAAAAACAAACAAAAATATCAAAACAAAAGAAGTACATGCATGCAGTACATTGGATAATGGATTATTAATAGGTACAGTTATAGTTACAGTGCTTTATCATTTAAGTAATCATCTAGGGCATACGTTTGTTTAGTTTTAAAACCAACTAAAGGGTATCATATCATAATTATTCTTTATGCAGTAAAATTTTCGAATAGTTCTTGACTGTGATTAAACAAACTTATTACTATTTAAGGTTTGTCTTTGTATAAATGTTGAATTATGGACTTCACAAAAACTACTCTTAACTAGTAAGTATGTAAAGAAACTATCCACAGAATATTGAACCATACCATTTTTTCAATTCTTTGTTCGTCCCAAAAAATCCAATAATTCGGGATCTTTCTGTTATCTTTTGTTTTCGAGCTTCGTATCTGAGTTCATTGACCTCAAAAGGGTAGTGACGCGTACCGGTCAAGAGGCCGATCCCGGGATAATCTGGATAAATATCTAAATGAAGATATTGTTTTCATATTTGAACTTCATTTAGTTTAAGAAAGCTATGTTTAAGCTATTTACCTATTACGATAATAACAATGTAAGTACCTAATATGAGCCAGTATTTGTAAACACGCGGCGTTGGATTGGCAGAATAGTAAAAGTAAGTCTAGTAACTACCTACTGAAAATTATATAATTAGACCAACTTAAATATTACTTTAAATAGGTACATCAAAATCAAAATCAAAATATTTTATTTCACATAAACCTACATGGGCACTTATGAAACGTCAGAAGTTAGGTGCACGGTTTCAGTTGGTCGTTGTCTATGGAGAAGAGCCGGCAAGGAACTCCACGGTTACTCTTTTAAAATGTTTTACAATATTTTGTATAGGACATTAAATAATTATATATTTATAAAAAAAAAAAGTTGCCCCACACAAGGAATTTCTCCTGTATCGTGGGTGCATTTACAAACATTTAAACTCACAAACAGCCAGACCCGGAACAATTACTTGTAGGTCATACAAATATTTGTTCCGTGCGGGAATCGAACCCGCGACACGCAGAGCAGCAGTCAATCGCTTAACCACTGCGCCAACCGTGTCGGCAAACAATTTGAAGACGATGCACCTAGAATAAAATTACTATACCACAATAGGTAAAAAGAATTAATAATGAAGCAATGATAGATAAATTATTTATGTGATAGATACATGGTGCTCACATATTTACAAACATTGTAAAAACAAAAAAAGTTTTCCTAAAAAAAATAGGTTTCAGTGTGTGAGTGTAATCACAGAATGTAAAAGCTGTGTTGTCCTACTGCAGGGCATCCCTTCCCTTTTTCCATTTTTCCAGGTCTACTGCGATTGCGGGCCAATCATTTAAAAAGGTGTTCTATCTATATTTATCTATCTATATAAATAAAAAGACAAGTCCTGACTGACTGACTGACTGATTGACTGACTCATCAACGCCCAGCCTAAACCCTTGCTGCTGAAAGCTGAAAGCTGAAATTTTATACAGAGGTTCTCTTTATAATGCAGACAAGGAATAAGAAAGGATTTTGGGAATTGCACCCTTAAAGGGGTAAAATAGGGGATGGAAGTTTATATGAAAGTCCGTCAGTTTTATAGTTAGGATCTTCAAATTTTGTGTTGAGGCTGGCGATTGAAAATTAATATATACGTGTTTCAGTGTTTTTGATAATTCCACCCCCGAAGGGTTAAAAAGAGGGATGAAGTTGTGTACCTATCGAAAGTCCTTCATTTTAAAATGTAAAAATCACAAAATTTACTGTCTAGGTTATGGTCGGAAGCTAACGAAACGGGGTTGTTAGCATTTCTACCCCTAAGGGGTGAAAAGGGGGATGAAATTTTGTTTTTAATTAAAGTTCTTTATTTTTAAGTTAAAATCACTAATAGTTCGGCTTATGGTTTGTTTTTTTTTTAATTTCAACCCACAAGGGGGTGAAAAGGGGAAAAAGGTTTGTATTGAAGTTGTTCATTCGCAAAATTTTGTATTCAAGTAAAACGAATAAAGTTGATAAACTTGAAACTTGGCACGAATACTTACCTAAGTAAATAATAAAGTTTTCCATTTTTAGTTTTTTCAAAGTTCAGTTTTTTTTTTTTTTTTTGGGTGGGAAATTATCAACTTCTCCCGATTGGGCAGAGCGAGAGGGCGTGTCAGACTTTTACTGACTAAAACCCACCCGTGTTCCTTCCGTTGCCTGTGTGCCAGGGCCACGATATCCCTTTCGGACAAACTCGCAACCCTGGCAGGCATTGGTCCTGGCGTGGAACACAACGCGCCGTCGACCCGGGCCTGGTCCTTATCGGACGGCGAGCTACCCATCGCTCACCGTCCGCAGGCCCGCGCCTACGGTGGCCGGAAATCGGCTTGCGACTCCCGACGCCCGGGGCGTCTCCTACGGCGACTAAGGGCGCGAGGGCGCGAACCTTGTCTCACCCTCACGCGTTCCGCCTCCTCCTTCGGTAGCATTACTGCTTCGCAGAAGGAGGAGAAGGCCTCCCATGCACTCTCGCTCCGAACCATGGCCTGAACGAGGGCCGGACGCGAGAGATCGCCACCGCCGATCGCGTCCGTAAGGACATGGCGGTGCTCCGCCCAAGCTGGGCAGACCTCCACCATATGCTCCACCGTGTCCTCCGGGCGATCCACACAGTGGTGACACCCGGGCGTTTTCTCCCGCTTTAAACAGCCCCGCGTTGAACAGGAACCTCCCGAAACAACCGTGTCCGGTGAGGACCTGCGTCAGGCGGAAGGTGAGGACGCCGTGGTCCCTCTCTAGCCACTCCTCAAAGAGGAGACTTAATTGTGGCGTGCCCAGCGCTGGTTTGCGACAATCGCACTCTCCATGTCGCCATGAGATCCCACCGGAGCTCTGTCCGCTGTGCCGTGATTTCTCGCGGCAGCGGAGTTTCACCCCGGCGTTTCGCCTCCTCGCGCCACTCCCAGATGTGCGCGAGGACTTTTGCCTCCAGATCCCATGGCGGCAGTCCGGCAAGGAGGCTCGCCACCTCACGGGAGACCGTGTGGCAACCCCGTACCAGCCTGATGGCCATAACCCTTTGGGACGCGTTCAACCGCTGGGCTGGTCGCAGCCTTAAGGAACGCGCCCACACCGGTGCCCCGTAAAGGGCCAAGGACCGCACGATCCCCGCATAAAGCCTCCGGCAGGAGGCGTTTGGACCCCCTAGGTTGGGCAGGAGCCGCTTCAAGGCAGCCCCGGCCCGCTCCAGTCTGGGAGCCAAACGTCGAAAATGCTCCACGAAGTTCCACCGGCTGTTGAGCACGAGTCCCAGGTACTTCATCGTCGACTCGACGCCGATGTGAACCCCTCCCGCCGTTATCTGGGAACCCGACAGTGGCGCGTTCCGAGGACCATAAAAACACATGGCCTCGGACTTGTGCAATGCCACCTCGAGTCCCAATTGCCGGATTCTATCGACAATTATCGCAACCCCGCGTGCCGCCAGTTCGGCCGCCGCCTGATGCGACCTCCCCTGCGCCAGGACCAGCGTGTCGTCAGCGTAGCAGACTACGCTGACACCGCTAGGGAGGTCGGCACGCAGCACTTAGTCGTACCCGATGTCCCACAGATGCGGCCCCAGGACTATAGGGTCTTTGTATAGAAGAATTTGAACTCGCAGTCCGATTAACTCAAAACTCAGTATTTATACTTAAAACCAAAAATGAATAACGTGTATCAGGGTCCGTCTAACGGGGTGAAAAGGGGTAGTCAAAAAGGAAACCATGACTGACTAGTAACACACAGCTGAAACCACTGAACGGATTGGGTTGAAATTTGGCACATAGATACTTATTATGACGTAGGCATCCGCTAAGAAGGGGTTTTTGAAAATTCGACCTTCAAGGGGGTGAAAGGGGGGATTTTGTTTGTATGAAAAATCTTATTCCTTGAGTTAATAAACCTGAAACTTGGCACGAATACTTACCGAAGTAAATTATAAAGTTGTCATTTTTGTTTTTTAATCTACCCCCTAAAGGGGGATTGGCGATGTCAAAGTTTGCATAGAAGAATTTTAACGCGCGGTCCGATTAACTAGAAACTCAGTATTTATACTTAAAACCAAAAATAAAGAATAATATATGTCAGCTTTTTTTTAAATCTTTCTCTAATGGGATGAAAAGGGGTTGTCAGTTTTACAAGAGAGGACTTTACTGCGTGGCTTGATTAACTCTAAATTATGACGTAGGCATCTGCTAAGAAGGGGTTTTGAGAATTTGACCTTTAAAGGGGTGAAAAGGGGGATTTCGTTTGTATGAAAAATCTTATTCCTTGAGTTAACAAATCTGAAACTTGGCACGAATACTAACCTAAGTAAATTATAAAGTTAGTAATTTTTTGTTTTTTTAAAGGGAGATTGGAGGATGTTAAAGTTTGTATGGAAGAGTTTTAACGCACGGTCCGATTTACTCGAAACTCGGTATTTTATATAATTATACCTAATGCTCACAGAATATAAAGCCTCACATGTTTTTGGGTTTATACAAATGTAACCCTTACGGGGCAAAAGGGGGTTTTTAAAAATTAGGGAAGGATTTTACTGTGCGTCTTGATAAACTCCAAAGTAATGGAATAACACATGATTGAATATTTTTCAAAAATAAACTCCTTTTGGGGTGAAAAGGGAGACACAGATTATATCAAAGTTATGTTTCCTTTGATCAATAAACTTGAAAATTGACCCGTATATTTTCTTAATAAATAAAACGACCATAAACACACATTTTTGAAAACAACCTGGGCTGGGCTGTCAAAAAATCTACCCCTAACGGAGTTGAAAGGGGTATTCAATTTTAAAGGGGATGATTTTATGTTTCGGATTGGCGCAAAAATGGCTGAACGGATTTAGATGAAATTTGGTAACGTAGTTTATAATCTGTAACATATTTCCGACATCCACGCGGGCGAAGCCGCGGCTAGTTACAAATTAACGAGCTTCTGCTTGCGACTTCTGCATCCGCGTGAAATGTCTTGTTCGGGGGAACAAGACATTTCACGCGAAAGAACGCGCATCGCATCGCCCGCCCGCGCTTGTACTTCGTTTTCGCTTAGAGTTCTTTCTGACTTTTTTCTTATTATCGTAGCCGATACGAACGGTCGTAGCGTGTTAAATAGCTTATAACCTTCCTCGAAAATTGGGCTATCAAACACAAATAGAATTTTTCAAATCTGGCTGGTAGTTCTAGAGATTAGCGCGTCCAAACAAACAAACAAAAAAAAACTTTTTAGCTTTATTATTAGTATAGATTAAAGTCGCTCATCGTGACTGTCGGTGTGCATGATCGCGTTGTTCTTCTAAACCACGCAACAGATTTTGGTGCAGTTTTCACCATCATTTAGAGCATTTATTCCCGAAGGTTTATGAGAAATCTCGATGTTTTGGCAAGTCGTAAAAAACGAGCGAAGCAGGGGTGCATCGCTAGTAAAATATAATCTTGACAAAGTAAAACGTAACACTCTAAACTTGCTACTAAAATAATTCACCTTTTTTATAATTTACATTCGGGTGTTCGGCGTTCGTGATTACATTTGATCTTGATCATAAGAATGCGAGCTGTGTTTTTTAGGCCAAGGGTGTAATAGTACGTGTTAGTACTTACAATTACAACTTACCTACTACTGCATAACTTATGTTTTCCTTCAAAGCGTATTGACCTATTTGTTTATTTATAAATGGTTAAGAACGAGTTGTATGTTTACCTTGTGAGTACTGCTAGTTATTAATAGACCAGCCTATAACTGTTCCACTACAGGGAACATGCCTTTTCTTATAAATTAAGGGATGATCACTGATAACTGCGAGTTCACGATTTCAGTTTGTTTCCTAATAATGTTCAGTGTTTTCCAAGATTAATTTGCAAAGTAGCAGTAGATTGTGACTTTTCCTAATTTATAATATTGCTACGTAGCTTGTATTAAAAATGCGTCGTTATAAATCTGTACCACCATGACATTTACGTTTGTATTTGTCAAGCAAATACATCACAAAACAATTTGTGGAACATATTTTCTGTACATAATAATAATCATAAGGCTTTCACTGTACAGTAAATAACGCTGGTTCCTTGTCAAAACAATAGAGTATAATATTGTTGTCACCCGGGGCAATGTTCTCACAATTGTGATGTATTTCAAGATACATTACTAATAATGTGCCTTGAACACAGGGAACGTTACGTATTTCGCCAGTAAAAGACCTCAGTAGCTTTTTCTCTCAAAGATATGGTATTACAGTCAACCTATTTTCCTGTAAAAACTTAATTTGCAGAAGCACTGTAAGCGGATTTCTAGAAAAAAGGATACGGCTTAGCGTTCACGTTGAGATAGAGAAAACCATTTAACTTTATGTTCTATTTTTATTATTTTAGACCATGCGATGACTGACCTCATATTCCTTTATTGAAGTAGACCTGGCCTTACATATGACATGTTAATGGCAACACTTACCACACGTCTAACAAAATGAAATGTTTTGTTACCGTATCAGAGATGAGATGAGACATTGTTCACGAAACATGTCACAGCATGTGGTAGGCCGAAAATCGAAATAACACCAACACGTCCTGAATTCCGGTGTTTCACTACACTATTAAGTTCTCGTAGCTCTAAATTGTGGGTAGCAACAGCTGGACAGTCCGCATAGCAACCTGCTGACCAACACAGTCCCAAATGGAAACAACAAGCTTAGCATGTTTGTTAACTTTCCAGCCGGAGTTGAACTATTTAATTGGGGATTTCTAACTTGTCCACTCAAATATTTCTTCTTCAATTATAATGGGGAACCTCTTTTGTGGGTAGTTGTACTAACGAACAGTGACACTCTTTCCTAGACATTTATGTTTATTGATATTCTGTTAGTAGTCGCACGTTGAAGAGCCACAGACTAAATATTTAATAACAGAACCACTGACTACGGAACAAATTGGATAAAAGGACTAGAGTGCAGGCCCTAAACTACGTTGGTATGTATTATGGTGATAAAGTTATATGGTAAATTATTATCGTAGAATATACTCGCATGTTAGACGTGAATGTATTTTTAGATGTGTAGGTATGAATGAAATTCTCGTTTTGTAATAGTTTAAAAGAATTTTATTATGGTATCTCGAATATGAATTCCTATATTTATTATATTATATTTATTCCTCCATACACTTCTACCCACTGCTATTGGCTCGTCGCCGTCGGGACAAACAATACACCTCTCGATATAGATTCTCAAAGTCAATGTCGAACACTCACGCATTCACCACGGAGGTTATTACTTTCCATCCGATATTGTTTAAAAACAATATAATTTACTAGCACTTGATGCATAAATTATTGAAAT
Source organism: Tiliacea citrago (assembly GCA_963921375.1). Lineage (NCBI taxonomy): Eukaryota > Metazoa > Arthropoda > Insecta > Lepidoptera > Noctuidae > Tiliacea > Tiliacea citrago. The sequence goes on from OY992784.1 coordinate 950,483, forward strand.
CGACATGTTTGTTTCTACAGCCCGTGAAAATACTTCCGACCACGTCATCGCGTCACTCTTAATAAAACTGAACGTTAAAATAACTTGCCTCAATAACATCACGTTATTTTTAAATGTTAAGGAAACGAGATAAAGAAAATATCTTGAAAATTTCAAGGAGAATTTTGGATAATCAGATTAGATCGTTCTTTGACTCAAGAGAATTGGATTGTACAAATGAATGAATGCAGGAATGGAAGGAATAAATTATGATTTCTCGCCCAAATTTATTCGCACTTTGTTTTTCAGGTAATGAAACATTTGGCGTTGCCGCGTTGGTTTGTTTGTCTTCTGTGACAAGCATTTCTGCACTTAGAAAATGGTTTTTGCCAGATAAAAAACATTAACCAGAGCAACATCAAGTCCTAGAAGAAACTGTTCAATATGAATTACAACTAGAAGACATCTCATTAGACAGCATCCATGAATTTATCAAGAAAGGAAGCGACCTCTCTTTACCAGATGACATCGATTGGCCAATGATGATGACCACACCGAGTTGGACTACGGTACTCTAAATCTTATTAGTAGCAGTAACTTCCTGGAAGCTGCACCAATGGAAGAGCACTAAGATTTCAGAGGACATCCAAGAAACCAAAAGCAGCGTGGTTGCCGCCAGAAGCAAGAGTTGCTTCTATCTTATTGAGGGAGGAGTTAACTCTGCGTAAAAAACCGTTATCGCTGACGACGCAGCCGCTAACCTACATATTAAAGTGCAACCTAGCAATTAGATCAATTACATGTTATTCCATATCATTGTTTGTAAAGTTCGTTTTTAGATTAGCATAATCTGCCTATAATGTTCCCACTGCTGGGACACAGGCCTCCTCGCGGTGAGAGGGAGTGGGCCGTAATCCACCACGCAGGCCCATAGCGGTACATATGTTACAAGTACCGCTATGGGCCTGCGTGGTGGACTTCGATTTTTTGGTTCTAGGACATCGGTTTCCTCACGATGTTTTCCTTCACCGTTTTGATAGAAGTGGTGATGAACTAATTTACACACAGTAGAGCGCCTGCCTGGGTTCGAACCTAGGACGTACAACAGTCGCGGCCGTCACTACTGGACCACACTGCTGCCAGAACCTATACACTGTTTTTCTATCATTGTGTTATAAAAGTTTTTTTAAATTAAGTTACCAATTGTCGAAATATAACTTAGTATGAATAAGTTGTGGTTATTTAATCTACAATTATAATAAGTTTTTTTCAGTGGGCTTCTGGTTTGACCTGATGCGGCGGAATCAGTTAATTTAACCCTGAGTGAGTGCTATCTGATCTCCGCAACAACCCTACTATCGAAAAAAGAATCTCTGGTCTTACACTTTTGCCTAACTCTTAGGTAGTTACTTCACTATCAGACTCATCTACCCTTGAAAAGGCTCAGAACAAGAAAAATCTAGGACAGAAATGGCCGAACTGACCCATATTTAAGTCTATAAATTTTATTAACCAAAGATTAGGGTCTGACATTGACCCGGCAATGTTTCACTAACATAATTGTAATTACTGCGTATAAAAGTAATTATTACGTCATAAATTATAATTATGTTAAAATGGCGCTTGGTATGTGTTACTACAAAAAAATGTACATTAATAACAGACGAGGATATCATCATTATCAGTAATTATGAACCATTACCGTTGAAGGATTTGCTTCATCTACAGCTGAGTGTTATTTAGGTCCAGAGTACATCGTAAAAAGTTCATATTTCGCTCTTTCTTATCCCAGTGTCATACATATAACAAAATTCACAATTCGTACTTTTACAGCAGCTGCAGCAACGGAGCCAGCACAGCCAGCCTTGCTTGGAACATGAGATGGCACAAGGGTGTCGTGTCGACACAAGTTGCGTCCTACACTCCGCGTTCAAAGTCAATAACGTCATGCCGTCTGGTCTCTTCCCATCGTCACGTACCAAGCCGTTTGGTTCTAATACCGCTGGTACGCCGCCGCACCGGCGCGGGTGGTGACAAGGGCTCGACGAATAATATCGTTGATGCTGGCGTGCCTTGCTATGCAACCTGCACTCCTGCATCAGGACAGGCCATGGTGTCCGAGACTGTCGACGGCTTCAACGCAATGACTCCGATGCGAAGTAACACAAGGTATGCTGATGATAAGCGGAGATACGTAGCGAGCCAAAACTATGAGTCATCCATCACAGGGCCTCTGTGGCGGTAGTGCCTATGTGGCGGTAGTGCCTATGTGGCGGTAGTGCCTATGTGGCGGTAGTGCCTATGTGGCGGTAGTGCCTATGTGGCGGTAGTGCCTATGTGGCGGTAGTGCCTATGTGGCGGTAGTGCCTATGTGGCGGTAGTGCCTATGTGGCGGTAGTGCCTATGTGGCGGTAGTGCCTATGTGGCGGTAGTGCCTATGTGGCGGTAGTGCCTATGTGGCGGTAGTGCCTATGTGGCGGTAGTGCCTATGTGGCGGTAGTGCCTATGTGGCGGTAGTGCCTATGTGGCGGTAGTGCCTATGTGGCGGTAGTGCCTATGTGGCGGTAGTGCCTATGTGGCGGTAGTGCCTATGTGGCGGTAGTGCCTATGTGGCGGTAGTGCCTATGTGGCGGTAGTGCCTATGTGGCGGTAGTGCCTATGTGGCGGTAGTGCCTATGTGGCGGTAGTGCCTATGTGGCGGTAGTGCCTATGTGGCGGTAGTGCCTATGTGGCGGTAGTGCCTGAAGCCATAGTAGTAGTATAGTATAGCCACATTAGTACTTATATTCTTTATCGAACCTAAACAATAAGCTTCTGAGGTACTTTTTTGTTTAAAATTAAGTCGATAAAAATTCAAAACGCTCCAAGTCGAATTATACGTTTTAATAAATATTCAAATTGAAATTGCGAATGGGGTGAAGAGTAAAGGGGAATAATTTATGTTGTCATACGCCGCGCGCCGATTTGTATTCTTTTGGCAAAGATTTGTTTCACACAATTAACACCGATGGTATCGATAGTGTTATTTGGTATATTCTTGACAAAGGCAATAATTAGGCTTCATTGAGAGCTGCCTTTTTATAAACAGTAAAAACATTGCACCGCTCACTATTTTCTTTATTCGTTTTCATATATTCGTTTCCAAATATTATGTATATAAATGAAATGAACGAATTTTTAACCAACTGCAAAAAAAGGAGGAGGTTATTATATTATATTCGTAGGGAATCTTTTTATATATGTATGAACACAGATTTCTTAGTGATAACTGGGCCGATTTACGTTAGACGGTGGCCAAAAACGAAAATACAAAACCAAAGACACCGACTTCCGAAATTAAAGTTTTTCCTACTTTTCACTTTGTAGTCTTCTTCCTTTTTTTTTATGCCGCCTATGGACCTCTGGCTTGGCTTCACATGCCGTCAAAAAATAATAAAAAATAATACAATACGCTCATGAATCTGAAAAGTCAGAGGTGCGTACCTTGGGTTCGAACTCGGGACCTATGGCAGTGCCACGGTCACACCACTAGGCTATCACTGCTATTTGTAGTGTTTTCTGGAAGTCGGTTTTTCACATTAGAAACTGGACAACAAATACTTGTAAATGCTCTCCTAAAAAAATCACGTAGCATATCATGACCTTGCCAAAGTTATACCTAAGAGTTCCTCTAACCTAAATAGCTTAGAAACAGCCAAATTATGTTCACTCACTTACCTACAAGCCGCACAAGACAGGTTAAGTTACAATTACCGTTCAAATGGTTCATCCAAGTACCTGACATTATTTCTCAACGAAATGTCACTTAAGTCTTTTGTACCAGTGAATCTATGCCACGAAGGGTATTAAAATTAACCGTTTCCTCTAATTATTCAACATTATGTTTTATGTTTTGTTACAAGGCGCATTAATTACAAGGGTCATTAATAATGACAACATTTCATGAAATTCTACGAAATAAACAGTGTTTTCGTTAATTATCTGGAAGTTTTTTAATTATACCAGGTCAAATGTAGAAAGATGTATGTAAAAAGAGAAATTTAGAAGAAGTTTATAATTGTATTTGTTTTGGTAAGAAGGACATTCTTGCCAAAACAAAAACAATTATAAATTTCGTCATGAACTCTGGTAAATAATATTACAAACTGGATACATTGGCCCAAATTCGCAGTATAGGTACAATTAAAAATGTGATTAAAGCATAACTTCGTCTATTAAAATAGTAATAACCGCTTGTATCTCAATACTTGGGCCACGCATGAAAGCTGTTCGTAGCGGCAAGTCCAGTCTGTCGAAGGCCCGCGCGCCGCCCGCCCGTGCTACGCCGCTACGAAGCTACGCCGTAGAGGCACGTGTTTACAGTTGGTGTAGCGAACTTCTTAAGTTTTCTTGGAGAAAGGTAAGCTATTTTCTTAAAAATAAATTATTGATAATCGGTTTAACTTTAGTGAATATTTATATTATGAAATATGAAGAATTATAAAATGTCTATTCGCATGAATGATTAATTTTATAATTAGATAAATTATCTAAACGGTAAATTATTTCAACTTTATAATTTGTTTTTCCACCCGTTCAGTTCATAAATACTTGTTTGGTAGGCATTATCAGTGAAACGTAAACACAATGTTTGTTGAGCTTTCATGGTAATGAGTCGGAATATTACCGCGAAATTATGTCATAGCCTCGTTAATTAATCATAACACGGATTTTAATGAGCTTTCTATGAGAATGGGCTATTATATTAACATGTTTACATAATCTCATACGAATACTTGCCTCTTTACTCAATTGAATGAGTAAAATGCCTACTTCCATTCCGGTTGTGTACAATTTTATTCAGAGTTATTTCTTTGTTATCTTAAAATACTTTGATTTACTTTTGTAAGTTAGTATTTCGTGCCTTTTTGGATTATAAGTAAAATTTTGTGGGGTTCTGTTTATTGGAGGGTATTTTTCTTCTTCTTTCTCCACGATCAGCATAAAATGAGTGGAAACAAGAGGACGCTACGCAAAGGGATAACAAACGGAGGATGACTTTATATGCTCCATATTTAACCTGCTTTAGTAACCTTTTGACGGGAACTATCCTTGTAGAGTGGGTGGTCTATGAAAATCAAAATCAAAATATTTTATTTCACATAAACCTACATGGGCACTTATGAAACGTCAGAAGCTAGGTGCACGGTTCCAATTGGTCGTTTCCTATGGAGAAGAGCCGGCTAGAAACTCCACGGTTACTCTTTTAAAAATAATGGGCTTTTACAATGTTTTAAGTTATAGTGTTAATAGGTATGGGAGGTTAATGTAGGCCCGTCAACAAGTACTTAACAAAATATAAAATGACAAAGCTTCAGTCTATTAAGCCTACAAAGTTCTCACATTCACAAATTCAAAAAGAATCTATGTAAAGTATTACTAAAATAATAAAAATAAAAAACCTATTTACACCAAATGACAACATTGCCATTACAACTGTAACAAATCTGAATTAATATTCTGTCCACAAGTCACTAATAAATATTTTAAATTAAAATTGTAGGTATTTAGTGTCAAATAATGAAGAGATTTATGTCAAGATATGTATAAATAAAAAATGTTAAAATAAATACCGTGATTTGGGAGCAGTTAATAGACATTTACATTGCCGTTAATGAGGTACCAGGGAAGCCACACGTGCAGAAGGAATTATTGCCAAACTTCCTTTTCTTCAACGTAGTCCTTAATCTTATAATATGATTTTTATTAATGGAATTATTATTTGCCGGAAACCAGGCGATATGCTTATTGCAAATATGACACCAAATTATAGTTGTTATAAAGTAGATAAATAGCAGCAGTTTTAGCAGTTTTTAATTAGTTAATTTACTACCTAAACTAAACTAAGTTTATTCAAAATACCACATAATAATTATAGTATGATATTTACCAAAATACTTCAATTGAAACTTACGTAGCTTTCACAGCGAGGCGCGTCCAACCGTAACCTGTCCATTTGAATAGCATATTATTACGTAGTCGGGCTACTGACCTACATGTACAGCAGCCATTAATTAAGGTATTAAATAAGTGGAATGGGACATGTAAAACTTAATAAAAAAACTTCATAAGAGTATAGACGGGGAAGAGAGCGGATTATTCTTTGGAGGGAGTCGTATGAAACTGAGTCTCTCGTTTGCCATCTTTAATATTACAAAAGATGACCATTTTAACTTTTAACAGCAAATTATTTACATGTTTTTCAATAGTAACTATTGTATCTAAGTATCAGTTGTGTTTTGATTTTGCGAACTGAACTTGTATGTTTTGCTGCTCAGTAAGAACTTCGTCAACCTACATCTGCTTCTTCTTCTAAATTAATCTTAGAAATCATTGACAGGTGGGTGAAAACTTGATGATTTAAAACCCTTTATCCAGCGTGATGTAGTCATAAAATGCCCCATTCCACACAGGATTATAAGGAACATTAGTATGTTCCTTCTTATTCTGTGTGGAAAAGGGGCATTTACCCTGCAGTGGGGAAACTACAAGCGACTGTAGCGACATTGTTACTATAGCGACATTGTTACTGTAGCGACATTGTTACTGCAGTGACAATGTTACTGTAGCGATATTGTTACTGTAGCAATATTGTTACTGTAATGACATTTTTACTGTAGCGACATTGTTACTGCAGTGACAATGTTACTGTAGCGATATTGTTACTGTAGCGATATTGTTACTGAAGCGTTATTGTTACTGTAGCGATATTGTTACTGTAGCGACATTGTTACTGTAGCGACATTGTTACTGCAGTGACAATGTTACTGTAGCGATATTGTTACTGTAGCGATATTGTTACTGAAGCGTTATTGTTACTGTAGCGATATTGTTACTGTAGCGACATTGTTACTGTAGCGATATTGTTACTGTAGTGTTATTGTTACTGAAGCGTTATTGTTACTGTAGCGATATTGTTACTGTAGCGACATTGTTACTGTAGCGATATTGTTACTGTAGCAATATTGTTACTGTAGTGACATTATTACTGTAGCGACATTGTTACTGTAGTGATAATGTTACTGTAGTGACAATGTTACTGTAGTGACATTATTACTGTAGCGACATTGTTACTGTAGTGACATTGTTACTGTAGTGACATTATTACTGTAGCGACATTGTTACTGTAGTGACAATGTTACTGTAGTGATATTATTACTGTAGCGACATTATTACTGTAGTGAAATTGTTACTGTAGTGACATTATTACTGTAGCCACATTGTTACTGTAGTGACATTGTTACTGTAGTGACATTATTACTGTAGCGACATTGTTACTGTAGTGACATTGTTACTGTAGTGACATTATTACTGTAGTGACATTAGTTTTTTTTTTTTAGTTTTTAGTTTTTTTAAAAAACGTTGCCCCACACTAGGAACTTCTCCTGTATCGTGGGTGCGTTTACAAACATTTAAACTCACATACACAAACAGCCAGACCCGGAACAACTACTTGTAGGTCATACAAATATTTGTTCCGTGCGGGAATCGAACCCGCGACACGCAGCGCAGCAGTCAATCGCTTAACCACTGCGCCAACCGTGCCGTCAGCCGCCAACCGTACTGTAGTGACATTGTTACTGTAGTGACATTATTACTGTAGCGACATTGTTACTGTAGTGACAATGTTACTGTAGTGACATTATTACTGTAGCGACATTGTTACTGTAGTGACATTGTTACTGTAGTGACATTATTACTGTAGCGACATTGTTACTGTAGCGATATTACGAGTATTACTGTAGCGACATTGTTACTGTAGCGACATTGTTACTTGAATAGCTTTTGTCGCTCAAAACGCTGATAGCTCGATTTATCTCTGTGGAGCTGAAAGTTTATTCCCAGCGCGACAACCCATTACCTGTCGCCGTGGTCGGGGCAATAAACCCATTGCCTTTTATTAAAGATAGATGGGCTGTATGTCTGAAACTCTGTAAGTTGTGGATGACTACCATGCAGACTGCTTGCTCATACATTTTTATGATTGTAGGGTTATTATTCTTAGGGGCTGATTCCAATGTGTTGCTGGTCTTTATTGTTTAACTGTCTCTGACTGAAACATTTGATGTGAAATTTACTTGCAATATAACACCTCACATGGTGGGCCGATGACCTGGTTGGCGGAAGTCGTGAAAATTCACGTCCACTGCTGGACATAGGCCTCCTCCAAGCCACTTCGACCGGTTCTGTGCTTATCACATCCAGCGGATTCCTGCGGTCTTCACAAGGTAATTGGTCCACCTTGTGGGAGGCCTTCCAATGCCTGCAACATCTTCGGGTACGCGGTCGCCACTCCAGAACTTTTCGGCCCCATCGGCCATCTGTTCTACGAGCAATCCACACCTCTACACTGCCACTTAAGTTTGGCAATTCTTCGGGCTATGTTAAATAATTAACTTTTTTATTTGATTGGCTAACATGCAAAGTAATGGTCATCCACGCTTATTTTTATGTTAGACCTTTGGCTACTATTAGTGTTCTAAATACTGACGGCCTCAGACAATTAATGATGGTTAAAACAGAACATTCAGAGGCATTTGAATGTCCAAAACTCTAAACAAAAGCGCTAGGCACCAGTCGTTAGTTAATCACAACATAGTCCCAAAAATGATATACACTAAACCAAAACAAATGCTCTGGAAAACTGTCTAATGTTACTATCTCACCAAATGTGTTTACGACGCAATAACCCATGACACCGCAAATAAAAACGTTATGGTAGGTATAATGACATTTTTACTGTAGCGACATTGTTACTGCAGTGACAATGTTACTGTAGCGATATTGTTACTGTAGCGATATTGTTACTGAAGCGTTATTGTTACTGTAGCGATATTGTTACTGTAGCGACATTGTTACTGTAGCGACATTGTTACTGCAGTGACAATGTTACTGTAGCGATATTGTTACTGTAGCGATATTGTTACTGAAGCGTTATTGTTACTGTAGCGATATTGTTACTGTAGCGACATTGTTACTGTAGCGATATTGTTACTGTAGTGTTATTGTTACTGAAGCGTTATTGTTACTGTAGCGATATTGTTACTGTAGCGACATTGTTACTGTAGCGATATTGTTACTGTAGCAATATTGTTACTGTAGTGACATTATTACTGTAGCGACATTGTTACTGTAGTGATAATGTTACTGTAGTGACAATGTTACTGTAGTGACATTATTACTGTAGCGACATTGTTACTGTAGTGACATTGTTACTGTAGTGACATTATTACTGTAGCGACATTGTTACTGTAGTGACAATGTTACTGTAGTGATATTATTACTGTAGCGACATTATTACTGTAGTGAAATTGTTACTGTAGTGACATTATTACTGTAGCCACATTGTTACTGTAGTGACATTGTTACTGTAGTGACATTATTACTGTAGCGACATTGTTACTGTAGTGACATTGTTACTGTAGTGACATTATTACTGTAGTGACATTAGTTTTTTTTTTTTAGTTTTTAGTTTTTTTAAAAAACGTTGCCCCACACTAGGAACTTCTCCTGTATCGTGGGTGCGTTTACAAACATTTAAACTCACATACACAAACAGCCAGACCCGGAACAACTACTTGTAGGTCATACAAATATTTGTTCCGTGCGGGAATCGAACCCGCGACACGCAGCGCAGCAGTCAATCGCTTAACCACTGCGCCAACCGTGCCGTCAGCCGCCAACCGTACTGTAGTGACATTGTTACTGTAGTGACATTATTACTGTAGCGACATTGTTACTGTAGTGACAATGTTACTGTAGTGACATTATTACTGTAGCGACATTGTTACTGTAGTGACATTGTTACTGTAGTGACATTATTACTGTAGCGACATTGTTACTGTAGCGATATTACGAGTATTACTGTAGCGACATTGTTACTGTAGCGACATTGTTACTTGAATAGCTTTTGTCGCTCAAAACGCTGATAGCTCGATTTATCTCTGTGGAGCTGAAAGTTTATTCCCAGCGCGACAACCCATTACCTGTCGCCGTGGTCGGGGCAATAAACCCATTGCCTTTTATTAAAGATAGATGGGCTGTATGTCTGAAACTCTGTAAGTTGTGGATGACTACCATGCAGACTGCTTGCTCATACATTTTTATGATTGTAGGGTTATTATTCTTAGGGGCTGATTCCAATGTGTTGCTGGTCTTTATTGTTTAACTGTCTCTGACTGAAACATTTGATGTGAAATTTACTTGCAATATAACACCTCACATGGTGGGCCGATGACCTGGTTGGCGGAAGTCGTGAAAATTCACGTCCACTGCTGGACATAGGCCTCCTCCAAGCCACTTCGACCGGTTCTGTGCTTATCACATCCAGCGGATTCCTGCGGTCTTCACAAGGTAATTGGTCCACCTTGTGGGAGGCCTTCCAATGCCTGCAACATCTTCGGGTACGCGGTCGCCACTCCAGAACTTTTCGGCCCCATCGGCCATCTGTTCTACGAGCAATCCACACCTCTACACTGCCACTTAAGTTTGGCAATTCTTCGGGCTATGTTAAATAATTAACTTTTTTATTTGATTGGCTAACATGCAAAGTAATGGTCATCCACGCTTATTTTTATGTTAGACCTTTGGCTACTATTAGTGTTCTAAATACTGACGGCCTCAGACAATTAATGATGGTTAAAACAGAACATTCAGAGGCATTTGAATGTCCAAAACTCTAAACAAAAGCGCTAGGCACCAGTCGTTAGTTAATCACAACATAGTCCCAAAAATGATATACACTAAACCAAAACAAATGCTCTGGAAAACTGTCTAATGTTACTATCTCACCAAATGTGTTTACGACGCAATAACCCATGACACCGCAAATAAAAACGTTATGGTAGGTATATAACGTTAGTTTGTATCAGCTCGTAAATGTAATGCCTTGTCTGCACTGATGTATGAATGTATGGTGTTATGCACTCATGAAGGTCATGGCTACAGGACAAAGAGATATTCGATCGTGAATACAAGGCTTTATCCCCCGTTAGAGATGACGCGACCATACATGATGATTTGTCGAACTGTTAATTACTGGATACTACGAACACATACATGCATAAAAACTACGAACAGCCCAACAGCTCTTTGGTGCTAGGTGAAAATTAACAGGAGTAATTGTGAAAATTCAATACTAAGTCGGCATTTCAAGAGATATGTAGAATACCACAGTAAAGGGCCTATTACACCACGCGGTATCAAGTCAGTCTCACTAAGACTTGTCTTAAAGTCTACTAGACAAGCTCGCTGACTCGTTGCCCTTTAAGGTGAATTTCAACAACTACGGTTTTTTGTCCAATTTTGGTGTACATTTTAGGTCATTTTATAAACTAATTTGCAAAAAGACTTTTATTCTGTTACATAAAATGTACATGTAATTTAATTAATGGATTTTGAGCGTTTTTGTGTTGCTTCATCATAATACGTCTACAATGTTAACGTTAAAGTTTTTCTAGAAGAACTTTCTTTGAACTAGGTGTTACCATGAAAAACTCCGTATTCTAACTCTCTACTACTACTTTTCTAACTTTTCTCTCTACTTCTATTCTAACTCTCTACTTTGTGTCCAAGATAATTTTGTCGCCATTATTTTATGTAATTTCTGTAAGTACCTGAGTAGGTACTGGGTTTTGGTAGGTAATGTTATTAAGTAATAACATTTAGTTCTTGCCATCTCGTCATAAGTATTCTGATTAATATTGTGTCGTGTCCGTCTGCATGGTATGGTATCCATAGAATATTATGATATCATGCACTCTATGGCGTGTTTGCATTGAAGGTCAGTATCATTGTCACATGAGATAGCATTGTATTGCATTTGTTCATAATAAAGGGTATTATGCAAATTTTTATGGAGACAGATTTGAGGGCTTAAGGCACAGTTCTGCAGGCAGCGGCAGTGCCGCCCAACCACAATGACTGGCCGCAGCGACACTACTGGATTCTGTTTTGATGCTGTTCTGTCTGATGCTGTGGTCGACGGCGGCGACTGCAGACAAAACTTACGAGCATGACTGAACGAACTTAAATAAAAGAAAAGACTAACTGACTGTAGTACTTACAAAACCACAGAACGATGCTAGCTATGCCTTACACGTCATATACCCTTAGTTGCCTATTAACGATACCCGCGGGTTGTGAAAGGTCTAATCTCTGTCTCTATAAGTTCGGAAATAACCAATGTAGTGAGTCAACAATTCCCTGTTCCTTTTAGTGTAACACAAACATAGACAGCGAATTACGTCATGTGGGACTTCATTTTCTGGATTCCTTTCTGATGTTTCCTTGTAACCACTTCCCTATCTAAATTACTGAAGATTGCTCATTTTTTGGGGCTGGTTATACCTACAAATTATTAATTATAGCCCTCATCAATCAATCAAGTGAAGTTTATTTGTTTGAGCTCCCCTCAAACAAATAAACTCATCCATGTTGGTGACGTCACCAGTTCGCGGTCAACATTCAAGGTCTTGTGACCACTACGTCACACGTCCGTGGTCTCCAATGAGGTCTCGTCTGTTTATGTAGCCATAGGTCCTTGGAAATGTATGGTGATCTTTATGATACGTTGATTTGTTTATTTTTCTAGCTATATTGATTGTTTACGGTGTCAGACAATAAAATGTTCAAATATCTTTTGCAGTATTTTATGTGCTTAGTGCTTGCTGTTTAAAATACCACATCGTTGAATATGTTTATAGCGTAAAGCCAAACCTCTCAAGAGTGTCAGCAGTGATAATTTTCTGTGGTGTAAAACAATTCTGACACTACTATTGTATCCGGTTGTCCTTTTTAGCTAGGTTTAAGTCTATCCATGTAGGTTATCTCTTGTGAGAATAAATCTCTTGTTCTATTAACGATCGCCATATTTTTTATTTACTAGCTTCTTCCCGCGACTTCATTCGGGTGGAAGTCGTAAGACACCACTATACAGGATGGATTTTTGAGATGGGGCGGTAAGGGCGTGGTAAGTAAATCTTTGAGTTTCTAAACACTGTCGTATTTATTTTTATACAGTACATTTTTAAATATTGCCACATAAAAAAAAATTGAACCGTCACGGGACCTTTTTATGACTTTTCTAGTAAGTACTCAAACCTCAGTTGGTCCAAAAGAAGTTTTTGATTCTTATAAGAAACAGGATCGATGGGCATATTTTTTTTTTTAATAATTGCCCGTTTTCCTGCTGACTGTACATTATTTTCAAAATCTGTGAATGCAGATCAAAATTTCTTAAAAAGTTAAGGACAGTCTCTTAAGACCGTTTTCCTGTAGCTACAACGGTTAAGGTTGCTGCCCTTACTGCCCCATCTCAAAAATCCATCCCTGTATACTAAAACAACAGCCTCATTTTTATAAATTTCCCTGTATCCCCCTATGTTATTTCCCTGTAACTACCCTTGTGGTTTTGGTCACAGTAGCCAAAATATAAAGAGATTCAGGACTGGTGACTTACAGTAATCAGCAATACAAGTAACTCTGTTCGTAGAATCCTATTGAATGACTTTTTCAAATAGTTATTCACTAGGATTCTACGAACTTAGAGCTGCTTCTAATGATAATAATTCTGTAAAGCCATATTTGTTACGTCCGCGATCATATTTAGATCAACATACAACCTGTTACTGACCTGCAAATTGCAAAAAACGTAAGAAAATTTGAATTTCGCGGGCTACCTTAGCGCATCCCCCTTAAGCTTCATGTTTTTCTGTGTACGTTCTACGAACTATCATAATTATAATAGTTTAGCAAACTGTAAAAAAAAGAAGCTCAAAAAATATAAAATATCAATTGTTGGAAATCGAACTTAGGTTTGCTATTTGCTTTGTTGAAAGTTCTTTAAAATAGCCGATCTATATGTTATGATTGACTGCTTAGCTCCAAAGGTAACTGTAACTATCTGCTTTAAATTCATTCCCTATTATGCCTAGTGAAGTAATGGAATAATTAGACTGTTTTCATACACTGGTATATTGTTTTCTCTCGCATTTCTATCTCATTTCCTACGCAATGTATGGGAAAAGTTTTTTTTGAGATTTCTGACTTTTCTAGTACTCAAACCTCAGTTAGTCCAATAGATTTTTTTGTGAAAATTGTCAGTTTATTAGCTGGCTGTATTTTTTTTTTAAATCTGCGATGCAGATCTAAAGTTTTTAGAAAGTTATGGACAGTCAGACATAAGACCGTTTTCTTGTAGAGAACACGGTTAAGGTAAATCCCCTTATTGCCCATATCAAAAATTAATTCTGTATATGTCATAATTGACTGCTTAGCGCCATAAAGGTATTACTGGTTACTGGAATACACCGAAAAGGTTGGATGAGAGTGACACTGGCTGCTGACTGTCAATCGTCCACGACTACCTTTACACAAAAAAGTACTCTGCTTCGCTAGGAGTAATAGTGTTCTGTGGTACTCTGTGTAGGACAACGGATATACAATGATACAGCCGTTTTCCTACACAGAGTACCTACCAGTATCGTCAGGATTGTACCGGAATATTGTTATAGCCAATGGGCTATACCAATATTCCGGTACAATCCTATAAATATTGAAGCTGCTAAACCACTAATACGATGACCACTTCTGGTGAAGGCTATCCTGCGTCTTTATTTATGTCTATTTATCCCAACAGTGTTGTCAAAATATACAATTTCATGATAGGTATATATGCCACGCTAATCGTGGATATTTTAATTTGTTCATCATGTAGAAAGGAGAAGAGACGTGCTATTTCTCGTAATGGTATACTGTGACAAATAGTGATGATTTAGATAACATTGACACTGGTTAGTACCTGAGTATCACGCATCACGAATTGCGCGCTATTAGTGCTGTGTCAGCGGTCGTAATAAACTCATTCATGTTGTGATCACTTTGGACATCCATTTAGGCGGCTTCGTCCGGGTGGAGTTCGGAAATTATCCAACGGAAATGTACTACCGGGAAAATTTATCCTATGTGTTATTCCAGGCTATTAACTATCTGTGTGCCAAATTTCACCCAAATCCAATCATTATTATTTTGTTACGCGTAATCTGGATATCTTTTAAGGTATTGATCCACGAAACCCCACCCACGGATCCACGGATATACTCCATGTGTTGCGAGATCGATGAGCCTACTGTGCAGGGGTAGACGGTGTGTCTAGTTTCTTCTTTTTACTTTTCAGTTACTAACACTAGTTATAAGCAAAATCCTTGTTACTAACAACCTAGCCTTGCCTATGGACTTTTTTGTCTGAAATAAATGTTTTTTTTTTAATGAATTTAATTGTCATGATGTAAAATTAAATAATATATTTTATTGGATAAGAATTAATATAATACCGGTTAAAATAGATTCGGAAATGACAACAAAAATTTTATCAAATTCTGAAAGATAAAAATGGTTACTGTGACGGTCATCCTTAGAAGATAGACAATATGCTAATTGTGGATTTTTGTTTAACTTTTTAAGATGTGTAATCCTGTAGAAAATAAATTGTATGTAACTCGTACGGTTAACGTGGCTCACGCCAGTAAAGCACGATTTTAACTGACATCTTCAACAAAAATCGTCAAATTTCAGCCAATTTGCACAAAACGTTGATGAATTATACACTTATACCTTTCTCATGAATCACTCCGTCCATTGGTGAAAACCGTTTGAAAATGCGTTCCGTGGTTTTTGAGTTTATCGCGTTCAGACAGACAGACGTGGCTGACGGGGGGACTTTGTTTTATTTATTAACCCCCGACGAAAAAGAAGGGTTTTAAAAGTTTGTAGTGTGTATTCTGTGTGTCTGGCTGCGTGTCATTTCTGTGCTACCTATATTACAGTTAATTATTATATTATTATACACATAAAAGTTTTACCATAAATTATCTAAGTAAAGGTGAAATCCGCAACAAATCCATTGTGAAGTTAAGAATTAGGGGACTTTTTTGTATAATAGATATAGATATATACCTACATTTGTGAAAGGCTTGTCCTTTTTAAATGACTTCCAATCCATGAGATTCTGACCAAGTAAGAATCTGATGAGGGGATCCCATGGAACGATTTGAGTATTTTTTAAACTTTTTAACTCATGTAGTGGCACTCAGAAAGCACCATTTTTTGAAGTGGAACTGATGATGAAGACCACAGATGGCCACTGGAACTACTTAATAATAAGTATTTCATAGTTTCGATTCGAATAAGCAGTTTTTTTATGATAGCTAAGCAATTTATGATCGTCTCAATGCATATGGTGAATTAAACCGTTCCAGTTCTCCTGGTTCTTAGCAGGAGAACTCCTCGACAATTAACGCCTGCATGCATCGGGAAAAGCATTATTTTGTAAAAGGTGATGAGCTGTTGACATAGGCTATTATAACTTAGATAAATTAGTGACTGACCCAATAAAAAGTGAAAAATGAAAAACGAATCCCAAAAAAAACTTTATTTTCGGAATTTGGTGCCAAAAAACTAAAATACTGATCCAAAGACACCGACTTCTAAAATTAAAGTTATTTTTCACTTTGTAGTGTTTTTTTTGGAAGCTGGTTGTTTTTTTTTTGGAAGTTGGTTGTCTCTCTTTTATTGGAATAAAATACCTGCAAAAGTGTCTCGTTCTGCAGTACAATTTCTGCCCCTTATGTTTATCCGGCTGAAATCGCTTATACATATGCGATGAAAATTCATTGTTTTGCCTGTATTTGGTGAGCAGTATTCTCTATATTTTTGTATAATAGTAGCTGTCCGTCCCCAAGTCACAGATAATCCGTGTTCCTATTACGATGTACGTGGGAGTCGTGAAAGTAGAACAAATAAACATGTAAACAAACTCTGGGCTGCTCCATTTAAATATATTAGTTTGGATAGGGATTAGGCTTCCTTAACATTTGGGTAGGTATTGAGTCTATCACTTCTGGGACCGACTGTGTGGCACTTATTGTCACTGGGTAATAATTACCTACGCTTTGACCTGTGTCGAGATCGAACTCGTAAACTAAAACCTTAATTAATGTGCCATCAAATAACGTTTGCATGGTATCATTGGTTAAGCTTTGTCATTTCAAATTATCATCATTCATCATTTCAGCCGAAAGACGTCCACTGCTGGACATAGGCCTACCCCAACATTGGGGGGTTGGATTTTCCATAATCGCCACGCTTGGCAGGTGGGTTGGCAATCGCGGTGTGGTGTTAAAATGCATAGAGAACGCTGCCCATTCTGTAGTAAGAACTATCATACCATACATCAAACTATAGATAGAGTGAACTAAAGCGTCGTTACAGCATTTGCTCGCGAGTTCGTTCACTCGCAGAATTTAATTCCCTATCGACCCGTTTAGTGGTTGAGTTCCAAACAATCCTTTTTATGCACCTTCACCTACAGCTACGAAACTGTTTTAAATGAATAGATTGTATTTGTAATGGTACCGCATTGTCTGTCAGTCTGTGAGTTAGTCACGGAACTGTTTATATAAATAGACTCGTAGCAGCGGCGCATTTCACGCTATTCCGCCCACCGCACAAGGTCAGTGTCAATGGATCGCGTGTTGTTCAGATAAGAGACCCCATGTCACATGTGGGTAATTTAAGAAGATTTCTAGTGTTCTATTTGTTCTATTTGTCATAAAGTAGGATAATGTTCCACTACGGACTGCCTGGGTGGTCCAGTGGTCGCAAGCGCTACTGATGAGCATGACTTACTAGGTTCGACTTCCAGAACTTAAAATAATTGGCGAAATGTGGGTACTATTTGTACATATCTGCCTAGCACTTCGGGTCTACTGTATTGATCACAACCATCAAGCATGCTATAATTTGTTAGTCGTAGCTAGAGAGTAATTATAGCCCTGATCAGGATAACCTGGGATACATTGATGTAATACATCATCACATTCACAACCGTTTGTACCGTAAAAAAGTACTTTTGCATAAACCACCCTCTGATTACGTCATTCTTCTTTGTTTTCTGGCAATCAGACCTTTCTGACCATCTTAGTTATATTGTCGGCCCATCTTGCCATCGCCTTTCCTAAATGTAGTTATTGCGGCTTGTTAAACCATATATCCATATAATAGTAACGAAGAATGTTTGACAGTTTATCTGGATGTTTGTTCCGGATTGGCGCAAAAATGGCTGAACGGATTTGGCACACAGATAGTTTATAACCTGGATTAACACATAGGGTACTTTTAATCCCGGTAGTATGTTCCCGTGGGATATTTTCCGATATCTATGCGGGTGAACGCGCGGGCATAAACTAATGTAGAATGTCATTGAAGACATTCGTTTTGAAGTGTCTAAGTGGACGCAAAATTATAAACATTATTCTTTCTATCACAAAAAGCGTAAATATGAAGGGCTAGAACCTATGATATAAAACATGTACCTAATATACAACACAACCCTGTCATTTGTCCACATTGTGCGTAGTATCGAGCTCACTAATGAGCTGCAATTGTGTTGGCTGCACAAACATGTTTGATCATCCGACCGCGAACGTAAGCGATCAAATCATCATTCAAAAATAATTCAGTAATAGCACTACAATTTGCCTCTATGACGGCTACGTAGCGGTCATGGAGAGGCTCGTGTTCAGCGGTGGAAGTTTTCAGGCATTGTGGGTATATATTCAGTATGTCATGAGTATTGCAATTGCATGTTTGTTGTATATTCTTGTTTGATGTTCATGATTGGTACTGACTTTAGTGGCGTAACTACTAAGGTGCACGGTGGTGCGGGACACAAGAGTCCGAGCCGGGAGGTATGCTAACAAGGCACTGAACTAGAGCCTCATTCAGCGAAAGGGTGTCGAAGGTTGAAAATCACAATCAAAATCAAAATACTTGATTTCACATTAACCTACTTATACACTTATGAAACGTCTGAAGCTAGCTGCACGGTCCCAATAAGTCATTTCCTATGGAGAAGAGCCGAAAAGAAACTCCACGGTTACTCTTTTAAAAATAATTGGCTTTTACAATGTCTTTAAATTACAGTGGGAGGACCGTGTAGGCCCGTCAACAAGTACCATGTACTTAACAAAATAGAAAATGGTCTACAAATTTAGTATATTAAGCCTACAACGTTCTCAAATTCACAAAATACATAAAAAAATATAAAATATAATTATAATTATAAAAGTAGGTACCTTATTGAAATTAAAATTGTTGGTATATAATGTAAAATAATGAAAATATTATGTTAGGGAAGTACGTAAAAAAAAGCAACGTAATTTAGGAGCAGTTAATAGACATTTACATAGATATGCCATTAATGAGGTACTAGGGAAGCCGCATGTGCAGAAGGAATGATTGCTAAACTTCCTTGCCTTCAACGTAGTCTTTTATTTGAGAACACAGACACTTTGACCGACATAGAAAATGCTTACAAAATAGTAAAATCGTGATTAGAGAACCACAATCTACAAATTAATGCTAACAAAAGTAATCTCTTTCAATTTAGGACATATCAACGTAAACCGCAACATGTCAAAGTGAGAGTGAACAGGCTTCTTCTGGGTAAGCTCACTCCATCGTCGACATTGTCTCTGTCATTTGACCTAGACTAAGGTCAAGAGCAAACCCATCCCTAATAAAAAAAAAAAAAATATATAAAAAAATCGCTAAACATAAATAACCTTAGTACCAAATTAGACATCCGAGAAAGAGAGGATCGTGCTCTTCTTGGTTTAACATTGGACAATAATCTAACATGGAAAAAACATATCGACAATCTGAAAACTAAATTATCAAAATTTATATACGCACTAAGCAAATTAAAAAGCAACACATCAAGTATGAGATCGCGCTCTCAACATACTATGCCTATGCTTATGCCTATTTTAACTATTGCATAATATTGTGGGGTAAGAATACAGACTCATGACATCTTTATTATGTAAAAAAAGTGTATACGCATCCTTATGTAGTGTATACGCATCCTTATGTAGTATCATGTCTTACGGTATTTTATTATGGGGACGGGTCAATTTTTATTCTGCAGAAAAGAGCCATCAGAGCAATATATAGTCTCCGCAGGCGCGATTCTCTAAGGGAACTGTTTAAAGATATTAACATCATGACGGTACCTTGTCAATATATCTATGAAAACATCATGTACGTAAGAAAAAATCTAAATCTTTTCAGTAAAAGAGGTGAAAGACACAATTATGGGACTAGAAATAGGGACCAATTAGTTCAACCAGGTTTCAGACTGGCTAAAGTAGACTCACCGTTCATGGGGTACTGTTTAAAATGTTACAATAAAATACCTCCCCAAATCGTCCAACTAAATGAAACGAAATTTAAATGTTGTATAAAACGCACACTATGTAGCCAAGCATATTATAAGTTGGGGGATTACATCGCTGACAAAAATGCTTGGCTTAACGCTGGTCCTGCTCCACAAGGGCGCATACACTAATTGATTATTAGCATTCAAACATATTGTTGGAGCTGCTGAAGATTGTAAATACTATCTCTATATTGTATAAATTCAATCTCTTAGTATTTTATAATTTCATAGCACATGTGTGAGCACTATGTACCTAACATTTACTCGTACTAAGTACGTCTTTCATTGACTTGAATGTGCCTTGGCGGCTGAGTGTGGCATGCTCACTTAAATGTCTCGCTGATGGTGGCGTGTGCGTTGGATCATTCAGTTCCCTTCAAAATGGTTGAGCTAAATGGTGCTGATCCATGCGTCATGTTCGTGAACGGGCGCCGTCAGTGGGGACTGGTCATTTCTTGGCGGCTTATTTTAACTTATTTTAATTGTTTTTTTAATGGTTTTATCTTTTTATTGCGGACGCTTTTAACGTGCACGTCTTTCTACATTGTCCTCACATGTATAATTTCAACATGAATGATGTAACCAATACTTTGTCACAATATTTTGATTAAAAAGAGTTTCTTGCCCGTTCTTCTCCATAGGAACCTACTACGCTTTGGAATGGGCAACTAGCTTCATCTCTCTGACTGACCGACCCCTTGACAATTTAAAAGTGCCTGTAATTGGTTTATTTGAAATAAATGCTTTGAGTTTGAGTTTATGAATATTAAGCCATGGGGGAGTTGTAAACCACTTTTTATAAAATTAAAATACTAACGCTACCCTCCCTTTACATCTTACAAATAGCTGTGTTCGTGCAAAAACATGGATTACTTTCGATCAAATATAGAAGCAAATCAAAACTATACCCGAAGAAACAAAAACAAGTTAATTACACCGGCATCAAAATTAAAAATAATGAAAAATAGCCCCAACTATAGAATCGCCACAATTTATAACAAATTACCAGATTACGTTAAAGATAACGAGACTAAAAATAAATTCTATACTAAACTAAGATCGCTTCTAGTAGAAAAATGTTATTACACAGTAGACCAATTAATGGCGGATAAAACTTTATAGAAGTAGGTACCTTCTCAATTTTTGGCAAAATCCGGTCTGATCAAAACGTAGTCTAATATATATTGTTTATTCCAGTGACATTAAATTTATTTTATTTTGTATTGTATAATGAAATAATAAATAAAATAATGTCTATTTCGGATAAGCAACATCCATACGGGTTAATGAACAAAAAGATAACTTATACCTATGTTAGTAAACTTATTTTCTATTTAGACACAAGGTTGTTGTTCAAAATGCATCTTTGAACAACATCACATAACAAAGGAGAGTCATACCTCCCTGCTATGGTCTTCAGGATGGAGTTGGAGCCTTCCCGCACTCTGCAGAGCAAAGAGGCAGATTTCTGTCTGACGATGGCGTGGAAACATACCTGATGCACTGTAGAAACGGGGCAGCCCCATCAACATCCTCAATAACATCATCAACATCAACATCCATAATGACTAATGACATACTTACCATAATTCAATGTAATTGCAAAGATTATCTGGACATGACATGATTGTATTATCTATCTCTTATCTTGTTCGACTAATACTACTTGTAGGCGAAGCACCATGATGTGATAATACAACAACATGAGTTGTAACTATGTTTTATTTACCTATAGCATGCCATAGTCAGATATGCTGTAACAGATTGTGTTACGTATCACTTTACATGATAACAACATTGTAACATAACATGTATTTTGATAACATCATCATTTGGATAATGATCGTAATAATGCAAGGTAAAAACTCGGGTTGAAACATGCATGATCAATCTTACGCAATAATATTGTCAATTGCGTAAGATTAATCAAGTTGCAACACGATTCTGAGGTGGCGACCTAACTCAAGGCCAAACCCAGCCACGCTTTGGTAACCCGTAGCATTGTATGGAAGAAAAGTTAAAACCCTTCAGGGCCCACACGCTACTTGAGCTAATGACCAAAGCCATATATACAGAAGAAATTCAAATTAAATTAAGTTCTAAACGCTTAAAAGTTCTTATTGTGTCAGCAAGTGCAGTCTTCGACAAGTCTCCGGTGAAGTAACAGCTCCTC
This sequence comes from Tiliacea citrago, assembly GCA_963921375.1. NCBI lineage: Eukaryota > Metazoa > Arthropoda > Insecta > Lepidoptera > Noctuidae > Tiliacea > Tiliacea citrago. The sequence continues at coordinate 972,952 of OY992784.1, forward strand.
ATAACTGTTAGCTTTACAAGTCGCGAATTTTCTATAAATAGCTCAGGGCAGTCAAGTTATCATAGCTTAGGATTATTTTACTTCTCTATTATTGTGTATTTCCGTGTACTCTTTAATGATCCTTTATGCTTATTTGACTGTATTTCCGTGTTGTGTACAATTAACTAACCTTACGTATGTGATTTAAATTCGTGTTAAACTATTGTGTGTGTAAATAGCAAATATAACGTTTTAAAAAGTGCTGAAAGTGGTTTCAATTAAATTCCCTCGTCAAGGGAACATCATCACCCCCGCCTACATCACCTGACTCCCGCGTTAATAACATTTTGGTCCTGTCGAGCCGGATCAGGTTCAACTAGAGGGAATTAATAAATAATAATAAATAATAAATTAATTAAAAAACCACATAATAATGAGTTTAAGGAGCGAAATAACCACACGCAGTAAACTACGTAAGCTAACGGAGGAAATGAGTGTTCGTAGACATCAAGAGATGGTCTCTGACTCAGGTGTGACCACCGAAAGGGCACCAGAGTCACCGTCTGTTGCACCAACGATGGCATCCACGTCTGCCCTCAATATCCCACTGACGGGTGGTCGAGTAGTCGACTTCAGTAGGAGTACGCCAGAGGGACCACAGAGAGGACAGACAGCCACTAAAGACCGACATAGATCGCCGCGAAGCAAAGGCTCGTCTAAACATAGCCGAGTCGATTACTTAAGGAAAAGAGTCGAATACGAAGCTGAGCGCGAGTTGGTGCAAATGAAGGAGAACTTAGTCAAAAAGAGACTAGAAGCTGACATCGCCGAAATAGAGGCGGCTGCTGACAGCGATGACTCTCACTCAGATGTGAGTACGACACAGCGCGTGGAAGAGTGGGTGAATACAACGCCCCAGGTGCCGCAATTGAACGAAGTATTGCGCACACCGGCTGTGTCAGGCGCGACCACTGAAATGGCTGCGCCCCGTGAACCATCTGAAACTGTAAGTAGAGTGAATCGCGTACCGAATACATACCGTGCGTCGTCAGTGCCTAATGAAAATGTGTCGCGTATAACAAGGGCATCTGAGCCAGTACCGTTACGTAACATAACGGTACCGAGTACGCCATCATACGTGCCAGTGTCAACAGAAGGTGTGAGATTTCGTCTACCCGAATATTATCCCGTCTTTACCACTCCGGTCGCAAGTGTACCTCAAGTATCAACACTTGAGTCGGATACACGGCGGCAGACGCAGTACGGAGCGGGTGAAAGAGAGAGACGGCGAGAATCGTCGGGAGACAGAGACAGCAAAATCGACAGACTGGCAGAGGCAATCTCAAGCATGGCACGACCACGGCCGGTACCAAGACAAGCTTACGAATTGCCATATTTTAATGGGGACCCATCCGACTGGATATCTTATAGAAATATGTATTGGGATACGACCCGGCAATACGAATTTAAAGCGCATGAAAACTTAGCACGGTTAAAAACCTCATTACAAGGCGAGGCAAAGATATCAGTGGAGGATTTATTAAGGACGTCGACGGATCCCACTGATATAATGCGTGCGTTAGAGGACGAGTTTGGTCACCCGACCTTAGTGCTACAGTGCGTACTGAAGAAAGTACGAGATTTACCTAGAGTGACGGAGAGTTGCCGGGAGCTAGGTAAATTCTCTTCTACAGTAAGAAATTGTGTATCATTATTAAAAAACATACACGCAGAGGGCTACATAAATAACCCACAATTAGTGAGTGACCTGCTGAGCAAGTTAACACCGGTACAACGTACGAAGTACGGTGACTTTGCGATGGGCCTAGATAACGCGCAGGGGGTGGATTTAAGAGTGTCACCGAACTTAGAAATGTTCTCGGAATTCCTGACACACCTAACACGCTCGGCATCATACTACGCGCAAGCTAACATGTTCGAGTCGAGTCCACCCAAACAACTTGCGAAGCAACAAAAGCATGGCGCCGGTCAAACCCGACCAGTGACCAATGCACGCCCCGCTGCCAGCAGGCCACCGTGGGTTCAAAAGGTGAACACGCAAAGTGACGAATCCCTCGCACCGAAAGAGTGCATAATATGCCAAAAGAAACACACCATTGAAGAGTGTGAACAGTTTAAAAAGCTGACAGTGCAACAGCGTTGGGACACAATCAAAGATAAAAACACGTGTTTCAAGTGCCTGGTGAGAAAACACCCTAAGAGGTTTTGCCGCGCAAGTAGATGCGAAAAGTGCGGCTACGGGCATCACCTGTTGTTGCACGCGGACAAGCAGCCGAAGGAGGATAAACAGCCGAAAACTGAGAAAACAGAAAGCATCACGAACATAGGAGAGTGGCGAGCAACCGCGTTATTAAAAATAGTGCCGGTATCAATCAGCGACAATAAACAATGTTACGCATTATTAGACGATGGTGCGACGGTATCGTTGATAGACAGTTCTCTCGCTACCGACCTAGAGGGTCCGTGTGTACCTCTTTCGCTGAACACCGCGGGCGGCCACGGAGTGACGGACCTAACCTCGCGAATGGTACAAGTGCGCGTAAAGGGGCCCAATGGTCAGTGCCACAAAATAAAGTGTCACACAATGGTAGACATAAACCTACCAACGCAGACAGTATCCGCCTCAGTGATAGGCGACAATGCCCATCTCAGCGACTTGGGTTGCGTGGAGATGAGGGGCGCGAAGCCGCTGCTGCTCCTCGGGCAGGACAACTGGGAGCTACTCCACGGCCGGTACATCCGGCAGGGACGATCCGGTAAGCCAGTTGCCTCTCTTACTAGATTAGGTTGGGTCATACATGGACCATTTAATAATTCTAGTACTAATGCAGTAGTCAATTGCATGACAGTCTCCCTCCCTGACTTACATAACTCAGTTAGGTCACAGTTTGAGCTAGAGTCAATAGGTATTTCAGAAAATAAGCGCAAACGTAGGGATGTTGAAAAGGCGGTACAAGTGTCGGACAGCACTAGCCATCACACCACAGATAAGTCGCAATGTGAAGTAGGTATATTGTGGAAACAAAACGACACACAATTACCTAACAATTACAATCAGGCCCGGCAGAGGTTGTACGGTACCGATAGAACGTGCCTCAATTACAACCTGCCGACCGGACCTGACTTATTAACAAAATCTAGTATTTTAATAAAATCTAGAATAGGCCCTATAGCCTTTTCAGGCGGCATCGCTGACAAGTCCCTAAAGGTACGAATTAGGGCAAAAGGTCAAGGTGCTCGATTATTTTTGTGGCGAGGCGCGAAGCCCCACAGGGAACCATATAAATATAAAACAAGTTCCGTAAAACTAGGTGCAGCCTCATCACCTAGCACAGCAATTAACGTGCCTAACATAGTGGCCCTTAAACAGGGAATAGGCACAATAGAGGCGACCCTAGGTTCGATAAGGTCACTGACCAATAAGAAGTTAGGCTACCCTGCGCTCATACACCCAGTAGGCAATAACTCCGTAAGACAGAGGGAGATTGTCATGAAGCTAGGGAAAGCGCGAGTAGCACCGCCTAGAGGCAACTGGCGCTGGGTACCCTGGGGGAACGACCCACCTGTCCGAGCGACCAGGTTGTGTTGGCCCGATAGCCATGCAGGTTGGCTCTCGGGCCCCTCTTTTCCACGTGGTCCACAGGAGCAGCAGCTGGCGTGTCGCGAGTCCAGGGCGATGAACGCAGACCCCGAGTGCAGCCAGCCAGTCTGTGCAACGACAGCGCCTGTGGCGCCACCCCTGAACTACAAGCGCTATTCATCGTGGGCGCGCGTACAACACGCTATGGTGCGCATACAACGCGCTGTGGCATGCATGCAACGCTCTAAGGCACGCATTCAGCGAGCTATGGCGCGCATACAACGCGCTGTGGTGCGCATGCGTCGAGCTGTGGCGCGCATACAACGAGCTGTGGCGCGCATACAACGAGCTGTGGTGCGCATGCGACGAGCTGTGGCGCGCATACGATGCGCTATGGTGCGCTTACAACGCACTAAGGCGCGCATACAACGCGCTAAGGTGCGCATGCGACGAGCTGTGGCGCGCATACGATGCGCTATGGCGCGCATACAACGCGCTAAGGTGCGCTTACAACGCGCTATGGCGCGCATACAACGTGCTATGGTGCGCATGCAACGAGCTGTGGCACGCATACGATGCGCTATGGCGCGCATACAACGCGCTAAGGCGCACACACGGCGAGCTATGGCGCGCATACAACGCGCTAAGGTGCGCTTACAACGCGCTATGGCGCGCATACAACGTGCTATGGTGCGCATGCGACAAGCTGTGGCGCGCATACAATGCGCTATGGGGCGCTTACAACGCACTAAGGCGCACATACAACGCGCTAAGGTGCGCACGCGACGCGCCGTGGTGTGCATACAATGCGCCAAGGCGCGCATACAACGCGCTATGGCGCGTGTACTCACCCGCCTCAACGTGCTCCGAAGTACGCTCAAGGAGCGACCGCCTCGTGAGGAGGTCCTTTACACCCTCCTCACAGAGGCCAAGCTGATCGTGAGCAGTCGACAGCTGAGCTACGTGCACGACGACCACAACCAGCCCGTGGTCCTGACAGCGAACCATATTGCTCCTGGGCATGGCGTCCGGGAGTACTCCAATGGCACCAGGCGACGTCGACGACGTCGACTCGCGCCGGCAATGGCGGCGTGTAAACGCGCTCGCCGACATGTTCTGGCGGCGCTGGCTGCGGGAATATCTCCCAACGCTGCAACGTCGCGAAAAGGGGGCAGATAATGTGCCGACAATAACAAACAACGTAGTGCGTACAGAAGGAGTTATAAAAACAGTGTACCACGGGAGTGACGGCATCATCCGTGTAGTAGACATTAAAACTACAAACGGGGTCCTGCGTCGGCCTGTAGCTAAGATCATCGTGCTTCCCACAGACCAAGAAATGTAATACGGTTGAACCCTGTTACAGGGGGTGGAATGTAGGCGAAGCACCATGATGTGATAATACAACAACATGAGTTGTAACTATGTTTTATTTACCTATAGCATGCCATAGTCAGATATGCTGTAACAGATTGTGTTACGTATCACTTTACATGATAACAACATTGTAACATAACATGTATTTTGATAACATCATCATTTGGATAATGATCGTAATAATGCAAGGTAAAAACTCGGGTTGAAACATGCATGATCAATCTTACGCAATAATATTGTCAATTGCGTAAGATTAATCAAGTTGCAACACGATTCTGAGGTGGCGACCTAACTCAAGGCCAAACCCAGCCACGCTTTGGTAACCCGTAGCATTGTATGGAAGAAAAGTTAAAACCCTTCAGGGCCCACACGCTACTTGAGCTAATGACCAAAGCCATATATACAGAAGAAATTCAAATTAAATTAAGTTCTAAACGCTTAAAAGTTCTTATTGTGTCAGCAAGTGCAGTCTTCGACAAGTCTCCGGTGAAGTAACAGCTCCTCATAACTGTTAGCTTTACAAGTCGCGAATTTTCTATAAATAGCTCAGGGCAGTCAAGTTATCATAGCTTAGGATTATTTTACTTCTCTATTATTGTGTATTTCCGTGTACTCTTTAATGATCCTTTATGCTTATTTGACTGTATTTCCGTGTTGTGTACAATTAACTAACCTTACGTATGTGATTTAAATTCGTGTTAAACTATTGTGTGTGTAAATAGCAAATATAACGTTTTAAAAAGTGCTGAAAGTGGTTTCAATTAAATTCCCTCGTCAAGGGAACATCATCACCCCCGCCTACATCACCTGACTCCCGCGTTAATAACACTACTCGTATCTGACTTAAATACAGATTGTAATTTATTTATTGGATTGTGTTTTTATAAGTTTTGATTAAATTTATGTTATGAACCTACTAATTAATGTAACTCAACAGCAAACCAACATTTTGTTTTGCAGTGCCCCGATATGGTTCATGTACTAAAGCCGACAGTAGTTCATTGCAATTTATTGTAAAATGTGTGATGTGCATGAGAGCAAATAAATAATTTTATAATATGCTTTTTTGTTATGGACACGTTTGATGTGGGTTTTAAACTTCCCTTCGCTAAGTTCTGTAACCGACTTGGGCAACTTGTTATTAAAGCGGATACTGTCGATTGTCGATGTGGGTGTCATAATTTCATGTTTACTACGTGTATATGTTACGGCTAATACCCGAAGTGCGGCTACACCTAGTTTTAGCCGGTTAGAACTAGGTGTAGCCACTTACTCTTGGTTAAACCTAGTACGAGCCGATTGTTTTCGGGTAAAATCATTTGGGTTAGGTTAGGTTAGAACAGTAACCATTAACAAGATCCCCTCTATTGTTGGTAAATTGGTTTTATCCAACAGGGATTGTCTGGAGCTATAATTCTAACCGGCTAAAACTAGGTGTAGCCGCACTTCGGGTATTAGCCGTAACATATATAGTAGGTTGGGGAAAAAGTTTCTTCGCATTTTTTAAGAAAATTCAAAACATTTTTTAATATATTTTATTTACATTTAACTAAAGTATGTAGGTACCATTTTGTTCGATAACTTTTTGCCATCTTGTAGGTAGGGACATGATCCCATTGCTATAGAAATTTTGGGACTTCTGATCAAAATACCGCGACAAGTGGTTTTGGCAGTCCTCTCGTGATGTTAACCTGACACTGCCTAAAGAATTCTGAAGAAACCGAAACAGGTGGAAATCTGAAGGTGCAAGGTCAGGACTATACGGCGGATGCATTAACACCTCCCAGCCAAACTCTCTTAATTTTTGCTGAGTGGCTAAAGATGTGTGAGGTCTAGCGTTATCATGATGAAAAACCACACCCCTTCTGTTGATTAATTCCGGCCGCTTTCTCTCAACTTCTTGCTTTAATCTCATCAGTTGTTCGCAGTAGAGTTCAGAATCGATGGTCCTGCCTGGTGGTAACAGCTCATAATGAATAATGCCCTTCCAATCCCACCACACACACAGCATCACCTTGTTGCGAGTTAACCCGGGTTTCGCCACAGTCTGTGAAGCCTGACCGGCCTTTGACCACGACCTTTTTCGCACGTTTTTGTCGTACGTGATCCACTTTTCATCACCAGTTATCAGCTTCTTCAAAAATGGTTCGGTTTCATTACATCGTAATAAAGAATCACAAATGAGCACACGGTTCATTAGGTTTCTTTCAGTGAGCTCGTGAGGTACCCAAATATCGAGCTTTTTTGTGTACCCAGTTTTTTTCAAATGTGCCAAAACTATTTTGTAGTCAATTCCCAGTTCTTCAGCTACGACGTAACTACTGATATCTTGCTCCACTTTTTCAAAAATGGCATCCATTTTATCCGTAATAGGGCGACCAGAGCGACGTGCATCAAATTTCCGGATTGTAAACGCTTAAACCAAATTTGTGCTACTCTCATAGACACTGCACTAGGTCCATAAACATCGCAAATTTTTTTCGCGGCTTGCGTTGCATTTTTACCTTTTTTGTAGTAAAATTTTAAAATGTATCGAATTTCTTCATTAGATTCACTCATCTTGACAGTACGAAAAACAAATGAAAATCACACATTTTCCTAATTTGAATTTAGAATTATGTTCTTTAAAATTTAAACTTTCAATGATACCAAAACCAGCCAGATACAAATAGTATAGCCAAAGAGATTTTATTACAAGTTCATACATACTATAATGCGAAAAGACTTTTTCCGCAACCTATGAAAAGCGCTTCGTATTTTGAAAAGTCCTAAGTTTTTGCGAACATGTAATATACTTTTTAAGATTTTCGAGCTCGATTAGCTCGTTTTAGTATCCAGGGTTATCTAAGTTGGGCACGCCACAATCGTGGCGATAAGTCCCCCCTTTGAGGAGTGATTCGAGAGGCGCCACGGTATCCTCACCTTCCGCCCGACGCTGGTCCTCACCGGACACGGTTGTTTCGGGAGGTTCCTGTTCAAGATAAAGCGGGAGGAAACGCCCGGCAGGCCTATTACGTCTCTTGCAGAAGCCTAGCGATACCGAAATTTGCGCAGGAATTGCTCATAAATCGCAAATCCGTATTATGTATCAACGACACCACATGGTGGCCACACCATAGCAAACTAGTGAAAGTGATGTCTCTAGGGAACAATCAGCTAACTACAATGTGCAGTGATCGCATGGTGATCACGATTTTTTCCTATTACGCATGGATTTTTTCTAAATATTTACCCATTACACAAACCCAGTTGTAAGCAAAAAGTAACCGAATTCTTGAAAACTCTTTCCTATGATGACACAGAGAAATTGCTCCACTCAATTAAATAACACTTGTATTCAAACAATTGCCTACACTTTCACCATCATTCACCTACACATTCACCACCATTCACCTCTAGTCACAAACACATTCACCAAGATTCACCTACACATTCATCTCCATTCTCCACCATTCACTCTTTGACTGCTTTTGTTGTGTTATTTTAATTTAATTTTATTTTAATTTTCCTTTTAATTTATTTATTTTTTGTTTTAATTTTTTAGTAGAAATACATGTTACCTGCCTGTTTATGTGTATGATGCCGCTAAGTGGGGCCTGGTGACCTGTAATACAGGTTTTTTCTAAAACCTACTTCAGGCACCAGCTCTCACAATGTGAATTCTTATAGTTCAAAACTGTTAAGTGCTACAAAACATTGTGAGAGAAAACAAATGAACTAATTATTATTAATTATTATTATTATTTTGGCAACAGAACTACAGCGATAGGCGAGCAAATTTGGCTGTAAAATTGCGATAACCTTTTCCATGGTTGTTGATTGCTTGCCTATCGCTCGCTGATTATTAAGTACAAATTAGTCTTATAATCGAAGAATTTTACCTAAAATTGCGTAAATTTAACTCCATTGTGTGTCTTGTGTTCATTAGAATAAACTGTGTACCGTAAAAGACTATTAATTCAGTGTATAGCGATATAAAACAATTGTTTGCATCTCTGTTGAGGTGTTGCGTAAGGATGGGTGGAAACTCTAAAAGTTCATCTAGTTGGCCATTGAACAGTCCATTTCATACTAAAACAAAATCAATGATTATCAAAATCAAAAGTCATTTGTTCAAACTAGGATGAGAATTTTTCAAACGGAAACAGTATAGGTTACTGTTAATTAAAATTTTATTACACTTTTGTTTCACTTAATATTATTAATATTTTAAAACTTACTTGTTGATAGAATAGCCGAATATCGTTTGTAGTCAAGTAATCACTGATTTTACCCACTTATGCATCTTGTAGTCACCGCCAAGCTATTTTTGGTAATTTTCAAGTGGATTTTAGGGGTTTTTTTTTACTTTTTTTCATGACAAAACTTTTGTTACATGTGTTTGACAGTTGAATTTCGTAGCACACGTGTAGCGCGCAGATGGAGCAGCGTGTAGGCTGAAGGCAGGACAGCCTGGACGGCGGTAGTTCAAAAGATTGACACTAGATTATTAGCAGTTTGCAGTTTAGCAGTAATGTAAAAAAACTGCTCCCGTCGAAAATTCATAAAATTTACGCGTTTAATTTATTCATGCTGCAAAAACCGTTACGTTATTCAAATTCGTAAAATCCAGCGTCCTAGTTTTCAGGACACGAACTTCAAATACTGTCTATACTGTTCACATTTTATAAAAAAAACGTATGAATTCGAGTTATATATCGGACGCAAATAATCAAAAGCCTGTGGAAAGTTTCCATGAAATATCGGGTCGCATCGTAACATTGTAGAATGGGGTGTTTTTGGATTGGCACGCAATGCATGGCTGGACGCTGTGCACGGAGGTGTAAAGTTTGTGGAAGTGACCATTTACGAGCGTAGTTGAATATAAATCTTCCCTCAAGTCTCCTAAATTGCCAATAGGTAACATAGTTTAAATTATTATAATCGCGACGTTGCATTGGGCAGATGAAGAGATGTTCATCGTATGCGGTTGAATTCACAAGACAGTATTGCTGCTCATCCTATTAACGTAGCTCTTTAGCTGTCTATACTCCACCCAATGCTAGACTCTCGGTTACCGACACATTTAGAACATAATTATGTCTCTTCCATGTTTCTCACTTTTTGGAACTCTCTGTGACTACAATTTAATTGGAAGCGGCTGCAGTGCACCGCGCTCACTTTGTTCCCGCCTGCTCCGAGTCCCGGTACGTCCGGTGTACAGCAGCGGTGCTGTTAATGAGGTTGCACCGCTTGTTCTCTTACGTAACTGTATTTGAAGTGATATTATGGCTAGATAAGTTAGGAAGTTTGAACATTCTGGGGTAAGTGGAATCCTCAGGATGTACAACGGTAGTACAACGTTTTACCGTGGTTGTTCACTTTCAGTTCAACGCGACAACGGTTACATGATGAATAGTAGTTATAACTTTATGGTGAAGGTCTTTTAACGAGGTTTTCAGGTAATGAAAAAACGCTATGTCCAGCAGGGGTCCCCTATGTTGTTTCGAACGCCGCTGTTGCGACACACGCTGTTGCGAATTATTTTTCCACTGCCACACAGGTCCGAAAGCTCATGGACTCGAATGAAGTAGTCGCGAAAGACGCTGTTTCGAAAAACATTTTCACTGCCTCATACGCTCGAATGCTTGTGATAGTAATTTAGTTAAATTGGATATTGATGAAGAGTTTTTGTTTTGGTAACTGAATTTACCAACAATAGAGGGGGCCTGGCGCTCGGCGGCCGCTGCCGCGGCACGCTCGCTTCGCTCGCTCGCCTTCGCGCGTTAATGGTCACTGTTCTAACCTAACCTAACCCAAATGATTAAATACTTTTCTGTACACTTTATGACTAAATAAATCGAAATCACAAGCATTCGAGCGTATGAGGCAGTGAAAATGTTTTTCGAAACAGCGTCTTTCGCGACTACTTCATTCGAGTCCGTGAGCTTTCGAACCTGTGAGGCAGTGGAAAAATAATTCGCAACAGCGTGTGTCGCAACAGCGGCGTTCGAAACAACATAGGGACCCCGTCCAGCAGTACGTACTTTGATAAACAGTTTAGTTATAGACTGAAACAGTGAAATCTGATCAAATTTTTAATAAAAGTGACTTATAGCGTCGTCGGTAGATCAAGTAGAATTCAAATCAAAATCAAACGACAAATGCAGCGAGAACAGATGGTAAAGTTGTAACCAAACCCATAAATTCGTTGTTTCAGTCTGAGTGAATCCCAGCAGTTGTTGGCACGGTCGGTGAACAGTAATGAATGTGGCCAACTTTGCCAATATCTCCACTCTGTCCGACACTTCACGCTGACATAAGTCTTGTCTCGGGCCTTAATTTTTCGTATAAACTCTCACGTGCACTCGCCGAACTAAAAAGTTAAGCAGTTTATCCTACTCCAATCATAATGTTTATCGCTCAATCGTGTTAACAAAGTCAAAGTTGAATAAAACAAAAACCGTCCAAGTGCGAGTCGGACTCCCGCACGAAGGGTTCCGTACCATTATCTATAAAAACGGCAAAAAAACTGTTACCGTTATCAATATCGAGCAAAAACGAGCAAAAAAATCACGTTTGTTGTATGGGAGCCCCCTAAAATATTTATGTTATTCTGGTTTTTAGTACTTGTTGCTATAGCGGCAACAGAAATACATCATCTGTGAAAATTTCAACTATCTAGCTATCACGGATCATGAGATACAGCCTGGTGACAGACGGACAGAGAAACAGACAGACAGACAGACGGCGGAGCCTTAGTAATAGGATTCCCGTTTTACCCTTTGGGTACGGAACCCTAAAAAGCATGATAAAAATAAGTATTTAAATCGGAATGATGCTATCATTAACATTCGTCTACCTGTTGCCGTTATCAATATCGAGCAGAAACGAGCAAATAAATCACGTTTGTTGTATGGGAGCCCCCTTAAATATTTATTTTATTCTGTTTTTTAGTATTTGTTGTTATAGCGGCAACAGAAATACATCATCTGTGAAAGTTTCAACTGTCTAACTATCACGGTTCATGAGATACAGCCTGGTGACAGACGGACAGACAGACAGACAGACGGCGGAGCCTTAGTAATAGGGTTCCCGTATAGATTATATATGGACTAGGGCCATAATCAATATGCATTCATATCAATTTCTACATTTATATCTGTAATTTTTATGGTGTACGTAATAAATAGTATTCTATCTATATGTCTGGAGCCACTTTTTTTCTAGCCGGGTGTATGAAGTACTCTGGCCAAACTTTCTGGCTATGAGAAAACACGGCTTTTACTAAAGCGGTCTATGAGTAATGCGAGATCCGATTAACGCCTACGCCCTTATATATATTTAGATGAATACATAAAGAGCACACTTAAGAAATCTCGAGCAATAAAATAGTATCTACGGTACGCCGGACAGGCGTGATCGCTGGACGCGGTATGTATGTAGGGAGAGTGTATGCCTATCCAAGGTTTTATTCCCGGTGTGTGTGTAGGCCTCCCAGTCCAAGCGGCGCTGGTCCTGCAGATATAGTTCTAGGTATCTTCGGGGCAGCCTTCAACTTCTACGAGTATGTACTAGTTGGACGGGAAGAGTTTTAAGTGACCCCTGACTAAGGATTATGTTTTTGACGTTCCAGTAATAGTGTTTTTGACGATTCAGCCATAGGAATATACTACCTGATTAAAACACAAGTCTTGATGAACCCTCAGGAAGCAACTTTCGGGACTCTTGGGAACACTATGTAACTACATTGAAGCTATTTAAAAGTGCAAAAAATCCCTTGCCGATGACTACGAAATGTCAATTTTTTATCGAAACACGACCTTCAAGCTCAATTAAATGGGTCTATTTATCTGACTAGATACTTAAAAGTTATGTCCAGGGCTAGGCCTTGATCTAGGTTACCTGAACACACCAAAAACCTATAACAAATATAATTATATAGCCCACTTAATTAAGGTTGAAAGGGTCGTACTTACGATTTTACATACTAAACATTTTACACTGTTAACTATAACTATTTTAACTGGAATTTAAGTTAATATTTAAAAAACAATAACGTTACATATTATGTGACGCATCGTCGCGAGTCTCTCATCCTACAGTTATCGAGACCGTATAATATTCCTCATTACACGTAGAAGCCTGCCTGCTTCTTTTTAACTAACTTCGGTTATGCATTCAGTGGGTATTTTTTTCTAAGGATTTCAACATTTATATCTGTAACTTTTATGGTGTACATAATAAAGAGTATTCTATTCTATTCTATTCTATTCTACACAGATTTTAAATGTCTTTCTAACAGGCAAGTTTTGTTTATTTTCTAACAGGCAAGTCTATTCATTAAATCAATTCTCTATCTGCTCGTTATTAAGAGTTTGACTCTTCAAACAATTTTAACGAGGCCCCAATGATTGTTAAACATTGTTTAGACTCATAAAGTTGTTCGGAAACAATCAGAGTAATTAGCTTGCCTCCTGTTCGTTATATAAGTTTGTTATGATTGATATTGATTGTGAATTTGAAGAGGAGGTGCATTTTTTTTTTGGGTCGGGTTAATTATGTTCAAGTTGATGTTTGCAATTGCAAGGGCAATATAAATTATCAAAAGGGATACATTTTACAACAACAACAATTAGGTACCATGCATGGTAGAAGGGTGTGATAAAAAAACAGATACAAAAATTAATAAAAATTGGTACTAGAGAAAAAAACTTTGCTAATGCTAAATCGTTTTTTGTTGTTATGAGCAGGGAGGATCAGGAAGCTCTCGACGTTATCACTTGTCCACCCTAATCACACACCTGTCGGCGGGCAACCGGCTATTATTTTCAGAAATCCACATGTATAGGTACCTTATTATTGTCAATAGGTATCATAAAGAACAATGAAGAAATTGTTTACTCGGTTGATACGATTGCAGTTCGGGGATAAATAAAATAAATATTTTCATTACCTACAAGAGTGCCTATTCTCCTTTGTTTATCCACTTCTCAATAGGTTATAACTGTCCGGGGTCCGGTAGGGCCAATGCCTGCTAGGGTTGCGAGTTTTTCCGAAAGGGATATCGTGGCCCTGGCACACAGGCAATTATAAAAGTCGTAAATCTCGTGGGTGTGATATATAAGTCGATACTCGTTTGATCCGCCATCGCCAGGCTTCAAGTCGGTGCTCCACGAGACTTGACCTTCGCTGCGGATCAGCTCGTATTTATAGAAGTAGTTGCTATGTAGGTAGTGTGAAATGTATTGGATTATCTATAGAAGTAAAAAGAGATTAGAAAATACAATTTAAGGAAAATACCAAGTAAACAGCGGAGGTTTTCACGATTTTTTTTTGTTGGTTGCATACTTTTAAAGACACAGTAAAATTCTTAGTACCCACCCAGTACTAGGAAACGTAATTTTTACATAACTGAAGTAAGTTTTCATCTACCGTTGTTGCGCTGAAAATTAAATACTTTTCATGCGGGCACGGCAAGCCCTAGGCTCTGTCTCTCTCTGTCAAATTCTAACCGGCCTGTAAGCCTTCACTGCTGGAAATGGGTCATAATGGTATCGCAATTTAAGAAGATGCATGGGGTAGAAAAGGTAACGTATAGAGTTCTAGAGCAGGTTCGTAATAAAAACTCTGAGTGAAGTCTCCTAATCTATAATTTAACGGAAGTAAAATTAAAGTTGAATCTTTAAACTGAGCAAATATTACCTAACTCTGATAAGTACCTGAGTCACCAAAACTTTCCAGAATTATCCAGATATAGAGGGTTTTCCGTTGTCAAGTATAATACTGAGTAGTTCCTCATAGTAGTTGGTAAACCAACATTTGTATGCATTAGGGGAGCACCGCGCGCCTCTTGCACGAACTGCGGGGCACGTTCTCAAGGGGTGAGGGGGGGGATACAGAAGGAACTCTTTTACTAATGTAGTGTTTTGTATAATATCGGTATGGTAAGTTAATTTGCGTTTGTAAGTAGTTTATTTTTCTTGTTTTAAGATATATTCCGGAGGGAGAATCTTGTAATGAAAATTCCATGCATGTCGCTAAAATTAATTATGACTGAGTGAAGAAATTATTCATAATAGGTATCAGACTATCGGCATATCATTCTTTTAACAGTAAATGTAAACATTAGCTTGTGGATTTTTAAATACATTAGTCAAAAAACGGGTTTCGAAAATGTTCCGATTCGTTTTTTACTTTTTGTACAGCAAAACTAAAAAAAACCCGGCCATGTGCGTGTCGCACCACGCACAATGAAGGGTTCCGTAGTTGGGATGAATTTATCCCAAGATCAAAGGTGAACGGCAGGCTTGTATGGGAACTTCGTACCGCTAATAAAATTTCGTGTTTTGGGATATTTTTTTTTTTAATTGGTAGTTAATGAGATAGACAAGCCCTTTTTAAATTCTTAGATTTTTAGAAGTTGGGACGTAAAAGTTATAACGAGTATTATTTTTTAAGGTTATGTACTAGTGTACCAATGTAGATTGTTACTTAAAGGTACATAAACATTGTTTTGGTGATAAAGTAAATATTCTGGATTGCTTGTCGCTATCTTTGTAGTGTTCTACTTACTATTAAACAGGTAGATTGAGATGAGAATCGTACCTACTCAGTGAGGGTTGTATTAGGAGATATCTATGTCCAGCTGCGTACTGCAACAGTTTGATAATGATGAAGTTAATTCGCTAAATTGCTCAGATGCAGTCACAAACCACAATCCAAAACAACAGCAAAGAACTGAACCACAGAACTGAACTGAAAGACAGTAACAGTAATACAGATTTTCTTTACCTGTGAATAAATAGTTGCCATATGAACAAAAATAATATTGATGACGAAAATCATTCCTATCATTATATTGTTAACTATTATGATTTTATGTAACAATCACGCATTGTTAGGTATAATATATTAGTGTTTAATTATATTTAATGTTATTTCTATTTCTAAATAATTAATCTATCATTTCATTATTAGTGTTATTTTACATATGGCAACTTTCTAAAAATAGTACACTTACATGAAAATAAATGTCTTAGTTGCCTTAATAAGTGGTATAAATTCTATAACAAAACAACAACAAAAATATGCGGTACGAAATCTGCCGTTCGCCTTTAACATTGTAAGTAAGTAAGTAAAATTTTATTTGTTTAAACATGGTGTACATGATATATACATTACATGCAAGATAATATGACATACAGAAAGTTCTAACATGTTCAGCCGCATATCGTGGCGTACAAATTGGTAGGAAGAGATGGTGCACAATCAAAATTAAATTATAGAACTTATAAAATCATCATTATTAATTAAAGATTAAGTATCATTACAATTCAGGAAGCATAATTTTTTAGATAAAATTAAATGTCAAAGTAGTCATTAAATAAATTTGTCAATAAAAAAAAATGTATATTAATTACTATTATACAAAATTACAACTACAATTATTTCACAAAAATACAATAGCTTACAATAACATGTCAATAAAATACAACATCGTCATCTCAAAATCGAAGAAAAATTGTCCTCTTTCATAAACTCTGCTATACTGTAACATGCTCTTTCAGTTAGTAAACTCTTCAATTTACTTTTAAGAGCGGATATATTTAATGATCTCCATGATTTAGGCAATTTGTTAAAGATGGCCGGACCCATGCAAAAGATGCTCTTACGCATAAGAGCGGTTTTAGCGCCTTGACCACAAAGTTTGAAGTTATCACGTCTATTTCTAGGGACAGCATCGGACAAAAGGATAAATGACTATTTGATTTAATGAACATTACTGTTTCCAGGATATATAACGAGGGCAATGTCAATATCTTACATTCTATAAAATGAGATTTACAGCTGTCCGTTGTTTGCAGTCTAAACATCGATCGAATGCACCTTTTCTGTGCCCGAAACGCTATTTCGTTGTCCGTGCTATTCCCCCAAAAGATGACTCCATATCTAAGAATTGATTCGGCTAAACCATAGTAAGCAGTAATTAGCGCATCTGTATTGAGAACCACAGCAAGCTGTTTCAGAGCGTAGGCTACACTACTCAATTTTTTACTCAGTGCCTCTATTTGAGGTACTTAGTTGAAAAACATGTTCTCCCATATATTCCAACTGCAAATGTAAGTTGGTCGACTATTACTCGATAACATGTAAAACCTACTTAACTGTGATAGTTTTCCTTTTAACTTCGTTATCCATATAAGCTTATGCCATGAATTTTGTCACAATCATGTCCTAAAACTACCATTTATCTGGCAGTGGGACATGATGACAGCACCTTTGACTCACACAAAAATTAGTACTTACTTTAATATTTCGCAAATGGATCCTGAATCGAAAAATGGTTTTCAAACACTCGCAATATTATTGAACGACCTTTCCAACGACACAACGGGATAGGCGAGAAAAAGTCATCCCACTTAACGTACACACAGCTCCATTAAGTGCTTACCCCCCCAAAAGACATGTGCGTTCAAATCCGATAAAGACCCAAGTTGGTTTTTGTATTTTTTAAACATTTTATTATAATTAATGTATTGTTTTTGTGAATAAATAAGTATAACTTAGTATTTTTTTAGTCTGTTTTTAATATTGTTTTTATTTTCAATAAAACACTTAAAACACACTGGTTGAGTAAACTTTTATTATTGCGTACCTACAACGATTAGCAATAATACAGTTAAAATTTACGTTTACTGTAGGTTTTAAGACCGTTTTCGTGCATAAGATTGCATGTTCAAATCCCAGGCACGAAATATGCGCTTATTGTCATGCATCGTTTTTTATTAACATAAAGTTTTTTTCTATTTTGTTTTATTTAGTAATATTTATAAAGAATTTAAAAATCAAGAAAAATAAAATGTTTTAACAATCATTTAATAATATTTATTTTTGCTAATATTTAACAAAACTTTGATCTTATTTGATTTATATTTTACAATTTGATTTGTTGACTTACAGTTATCATATTATATTATACATATTTTGCCAACTGACACAAACGGGTCCCTAGACAAGTGACATCCTATTAACGCAAACGATAAATAAAATAGGAAGCGCCATTCGTCGGTTTAAGTTAACGTATACATTAAACGTTGTAGATACAACTTGAGGGTATGGATTAATCTTTTAAAGAAATGTAAAATGGATACCCTAAAATTATAAAAAAAATTGATTATACAGAGATCTAAAGATAAAGTAACTCAGACAATAGTAGATAACTATTTAGTCACATTTCATATGGGCTCGCTGGCTAGTTCGTTAAACTGCCGGTATGATTACGACGACATTCGGTGATGCGATGGTTCAAATCCAAGTCAAAACAAATCACTCTTTTTGAAGTATTCTTTAGATTCGTAACGAATTCAATGTTGAAGCAGTGTAATATTTAAAAACTTGAAGGGTGAGCACATACTGACGCAGACTGTACTCAAAATCAAAATTTTTTATTTCACATAAACGTACATGGGCACTTATGAAACGTCAGAAACTAGGTGCACGGTTCCAATTGGTCGTTTCCTATGGAGAAGAGCCGGCAAGAAATTTCACGGTTACTCTTTAAAAAAAAAGTGGGCTTTAACAATGTTTCCAAGTTACAGTGTTAATAGGTATGGGAGGACATTCTAGGCCCGTCAACAAGTACCAAGTACTTAACAAAATAGAAGATAGTTTACAAAGCTAAAGTCTATTAAGCCTACAACGTTCTCACATTCACAAATTAAAAAAGAATGTATATAAAATATTACTAAAATAATAAAAATAAAAACCTACATATTTAAACCAAATGACAACATTGTCATTACAACTGTAACAAAACTGAATAAATATTCTGTCCACAAGTCACTAATAAATATTTTAAATTAAAATTGTAGGTTATGTCAAATATGTAAAAAAAAGGAATAAAAATCGTAATTTAGGAGCAGTTAATGGACATTTACATAGTTATGCCGTTTATGAGGTACCAGGGAAGCCACATGTGCAGGAGGAATTATTGCCAAACTTCCTTGTCTTCAACGTAGTCCTTAATCTTATAGTATGCTTTTTTGATTAGGACACGTTTGATGTGGGTTTTGAACTTTCCATCGCTAAGTTCTATAACCGACTTTGGCAACTTGTTATAGAAGCGGATACTGTTTATAAGAAATGACTTACTTATTTAGTTAATCTAAATTTGGGTATCACAATTTCATGTTTACTACGTGTATTTATAATATGGAAATCGCTTCTTATTTTGAAAAGTCCTAAGTTTTTGCGAACATATAAAATACTTGCTAAGATATACTAGCAGCATTACCCAAAAAAAAAATGATTTCAAGATTTTATTTTACCACTGTCGGTCTGATTAATGTGTTTAACCCTTGTCAAATTACAGCTTTCTAGTACTAAGAGTCTACGAGCTAAGCCGCGGACAGACAGACGGACATGGCGAAACTATAAGAGTTCCTTGTTGAATACGGAACCCAAAAAAAAGACGCATCTTTAAAATTTTCACACCACGTTAAAGTATTACGCATGAGACAGATGCATCTAATCATTTTCTGAGGCGTCGTCATGCTGGCGAAAAATTTCGTACACTCCTAAAAAAAATACCATAGTGAAGCCTGAAACCTTGTGCGACAATACTTACTTAGTGGCTCTATGTACTATATGTGGCTCTATGTACTATATGTGGCTCTCAGTGTCGACAGGCCAATCCCGCTCAAAACACGTCCTTGACCCGGAAACAAAGCTATCATGAGCTTTCTTATTTTCGTTTTTATCGCTATTTACGAAGTACCTACTTTATTAACTTATCTAGTTTTTATTTTATTATTGCTGTTTGTTTTCGTCGTAAAATACTGTGTATGTTGTACTTTTTAATCGGTTTAAAATCCAAAAACCGAAAAAAACTTTGTTCCCATGCCAAACGAAAATTCCACAGTAGTTATTGTACTAAATTAACATTAAACACCTATTCCTTCCTTCTACCTATTTATATTATTATTATTTATTTTTATTTATTTCTTCCTTATTCCTATTTTTAAACATTTTGAACACTGAAATGATTAACATTAGGGAATATTATGAATGTATTAAGCTGTAATATGATACAATATTATGGGGAGAATGGCGTGGCGTAATCGTAATACGATACAATATTGGGCGAATGGCGTGGCGTAATCGTAATATGATACAATATGGGGAGAATGGCGTGGCGTAATCTTAATATGATACAATATTGGGCGAATGGCGTGGCGTAATCGTAATATGATACAATATGGGGAGAATGGCGTGGCGTAATCTTAATATGATACAATATGGGGAGAATGGCGTGGCGTAATTGTAATACGATACATTATGGGGAGAATGGAGTGGCGTAATTGCATATCTAATTCAGCCGGGGCGTCTCGTGAACACCAACACATAATAATATGTATGTACATTAATTGAATTTATAGATGTGCCAAATTGATTAATTTATACGACTGGGTCGTGTTCGCATAGGCTGCAGTTGCCTTTACAAGTAAAATATACCTATGTGAAATCGTGTATACAGCTTGGCTTAAATTGTCCATTTTTGGTACATACTAATGAAAACGTTCATTTGTAGGCTATCGGCGATACGTCTAACATTGGAAAGCAATGTTATAAATAGATAATTTATCTTCTCTAAGGAAAATCCCTCAAGGAAATTTACAGATAAATTAATACGCGATTCTGAGCACATCTATTAGCAGAAAAGGTTGGCACAATCTCGGCGCCATCACATTAGAATGAATAATTATTAGCTGTGGCCACAGATTAGTAAACAAATGAAGTAATCAATTGAAGACAAAGGAGCGTTAGTCAAATACTGTGACTGTTCACAGATTTGACTAACGCGCTCATTTGTCTTAAGTACAAGACTAACAATATGACAAATTGAGATTTATAAGTTGTTCGCATTTGTAAAGCGTTTTGTCTGTCACTCACACCTGTGTGACTGTCTCTCCCCATGATTCTTTGTTCCTACGAATGGCTCTAAGCTCGCCCCACATGATGTGGGCCTAGTGGTCACTTCTCTGATCTTCATTGGATTCGCGACGTCACCGTCATTTTCACATCGTTTAATATCGTTTGGAAACGATGGCGATTATTCATAATCCCCCAATTACGCAATATCCTTGTCCTTTATTTAAGCTTTTATTATGCAACAGTAGGAAAAGGTATTGGGATGAGTGTTAGAGGTCAGGATTTCAAAAATTAAGATTTATTTATTTATTATTAGGTTCTTCAACAATGAGTACACTATTACTTTAGAATGTGTACATTGCAACCTTAAGTCTTAGCGCCTCATTACATAAAGAAAAGCACAGCATGCTCTACACGCCCCGGGAGTCGCAAGCCGATTTCCGGCCACCGTAGGCGTGGGCTTGCGGACGGTGAGCGATGGGTAGCTCGCCGTCCGATAAGGACCAGGCCCGGGTCGACGGCGCGTTGTGTTCCACGCGCGCCTCAAAGAGATGTCAGCACAAAGTGACGGGGTCCATTAGGACCAATGCCTGCCGGGGTTGCGAGTTTGTCCGAAAGGGATATCAACGGAAGGAACACGGGTGGGTTTTAGTCAGTAAAAGTCTGACACGCCCCCCCGCTCCGCCCAGAGCGGGAGAAGTTATTTGATAATTTCCCACCCAAAAAAAAAAAAAAAAGAGCATGCAGTACACTATGCGCAGATAATAATACAATTAAGTATGTATCTAAAACAAGTACGTTATATACAGCATGGGTAAAAACTAAAAATAATTCTATATATTAAAAGCTAAATTGATTACAATAAATTAAAATAGATTAGATTTTATTTTTTGATAATTTTTATATAAGGATTAGGTTAATATTTGATTTTAGACTAGAAATACCCATTAGGAAGCACCGCTTGTTTTAGAGCACGTACTGATGAGTGACAGAGGTCAATATAAGATGTCAATGTCAACTGACGGGTGTTGGATCCTTGGGCCTTAATGTTCTCCCTCTTAGTGTACTTACAAAATAGAACGTTTATCGATCCATTGAAAGGACACTCTGCTTATGAGCACCATAGTCGGTATTTTTCTTTCGTAAATTAGGTACCTATTAGCAATGATTGGTATTCCAATCCAATCGAGCCATATGCGGAGGAGTATTATAAATCATATTATACCCACCGCGATTGCAATCCGCTCCGCAAGCCAATTACTGGAAGATGCAACATATTCTTTTTGTATGAAACCAGCAAAAAAATCACTAAACCATGGCAAATGGATCAGTATTCGTTTGTATAGAATATTAAACTACTTATATCCATTTAGACCAAGTGGTCTAAATGAATATTATTATATATTAGAAATATAATCAATTTTATTGATCACTTCATTCTTATGGACTTCCATAAGAATAAAGTACCTATTAGTCTACAACTCACTAAAACCAATCGTACGAGTATCGTCCATGTCCACGTTTATCGTAATTTTACCATTATCTAAATTAGATCATAAAGTACCGGACCTACTAAATATTCTCTAATATTAAATACCTCGCATCAAACTTAAGTAATAACCCTTACTAGTCCCAAGTAGTAGTATCAATAGCCTATAATAGTCGGCATTAGTCTACAAGAGGCCGTTAGTTTTAATGACAGTCTACGTCAACAGTTCATTGGCCTCTTACTATTGTTTGACGCGGCTAGTGTGGGAGGACTTGTGATGATTTCGATGGCATTTCAAAGGTAACCAAAGAGACAGAGCGCGTCATTAACTACGTATAGCTGACTTACTGGCAAATCAGTCCCAATGGCATGACATGTCATCATTATTATTATAGTTGGGCGTAATCAGAAGAGATCGCTATCCCGTGGAATACTACGTATAATTGTCAAGCGATACCCGGGCCCTGTCATATTGGTAAAATTAGCTTTGTCAGCTTTCATTCTGGACATAGGTAGTTATAGAAAAATAAAACTAAAACTCTCTGTAATCCTTCGTCGCCGTAATCCTCTCTCTAATTTGGTTATGCTTATACATGACAGAAAAAAAACTTAAGGAAATTGCAGTCGTAACAATTATGAATATTGTTCAATAAGATTACTTGCTTCTAGCTTCAATCTGGTTAAGTTAAACTTCCTTAATTTGAGTAAAGTGTTTTGCTTTGTTTTGGGATCAAATTACGCAAAAACTGAACTTTAAGTTATTAATAAGAAAACACTAACACTAACATGTCTACGGAAGCTTTAAGAACTTTATTATTGCTCATTCAGAATTAATTTACTTTCTGAGCAACAAAATGTACATAAAATGTTATGAGCGTACACAGACGACGTTAAAAGTAAATTTGTAATAATAAATAGGAAGGTAGTGATACAAAAAGTGAATCCAATAATCACCAACCGAGTAAACACGGGTCTAAAGTAAAAGTAAGATGTATGTGGCATACATGGCAGCGTACTGACTAATAAACCCCAAATACATGCGAGCAGCGGCCACCAAAAGTTGTACGAAAATCCATATCTGTCGTGGTTTAGCGGCCAAATAAATTACATAGTAAACTCATATCTATCGTGTAATTTAAAAATGGAACGATCTTTTACTCCGAAACATGGCAACCAAGGCGGTAACTTATCAAAGGTTTTATTTAAATTTCAAACTGGCTTGCAAATAGAAAGCTGTTTATTGAAAAATAAAACAAATGAACACATTGGCGCGTGAAAAATGATTGTTGTTCGTCATTGAATCTGGAATTTAAAAATAATTTACTTTCTTTGAATTTCCGCGCATTATTTGAGAAAAGCACCCAGCCCAAACTTTGGCCGCAACCAGGCATTTGTGGACTCGCGTATGAGTGCCTCGGCTTCGCCTCGGCCCGCATTTTCACGTTCGTCCATCAATGCCCCTTTTGCAGGCCGCTGCAGGAATGTACTATTCTATACCTATAATCCTAGACCACGTGTAAATAATAAAAATCTATGCTCCATAAAGACAAACATTTTTAGAATTGGATCATTAGTTCCGAAGAGTACCCCTACATACAAACTTACAAACTTGTACCTCTTTATAATGTAATATATCCATACTAATATTATAAATTCGAAAGTAACTCTGTCTGTCTGTCTGTCATATGTTACCTTTTCACGCCTGAACCACAGAACAGATTTCGATAGAATTTGGCAAGGAGATAGATGGCATCCTGGGGAAGGACATGCCCGATATTAAACAAAAATATGGCTAATTAGCCCGATATTAAACAAAAATATGGCTAATTAGCCCGATATTAAACAAAAATATGGCTAATTAGCCCGATATTAAACAAAAATATGGCTAATTAGCCCGATATTAAACAAAAATATGGCTAATTAGCCACACTTTGTTCGTCTTGTTTCTTTTGCGCTCCCGATATTAAACGCCAACCTACTTCCACGTGTCATCTAATAGAGCGACATTGTGCCGTTTTTGAAGATCGAATGTTGAGTAGGTAATCTATCTACGTGTCTAGGTACTTACGGATAGACCATGACCTGGTTACACAGGATACTTTTTATCCCGGCAGCACGTTCCCGTGGGCTAATTTCCGACATCCACGCGGGCGAAGCCGCGGGCAGAAGCTAGTATACAATGTGGAGACAACAATACGACAATAAATGAAAACACTGGCAATACTAATGCATAAGAGTATTTTGGAACGATCAAATAAATTCTAGCATCGAAATTAAAAAAGTGATTTTTTCAAATAAACTAAATAGCAGTGGTGTGCCGACTATGGGTTTTGCCAATCTTTGACTAGCTATAGCGACTAAACTATTGGATATATTTGATTGAATTTTCGTGTGCAGACTGCGGACGTCATTAGATATACGTAGTTGAATTTATTGTTATATTGTCGTCTCCACGTTGTATATAATATATTAGTATTGATTTTGCGTATTACTTCAGTAAAGTACATAATTATATGTTTGAGAAATGTTAATTATTTTTGTATCTTCATATATTTTCTGAGTTGACGTTCAAAATTTTAACTAAATATTTCTCTTTAGTTTTCCTTTGGATTAATTGATCATTTATTTTAAGTAGAATAATTATTATCGCCTATTTTAAAATTTTTGGGGCAATTAAAACAGTTTTTTTTTTTGTAGTACGGTTAGATTGGAACCAGATGCCCAAAGTAGAAAAGACTTGTATCATCTGCTTAAAGCGAGATGTCTCCTTTGAGGCCAATCTGGGATATGTTATTAATATAAATTAGGAACAACAGTGGTCCCAGAATTTACCCTAGAAAGTGTCAGAATGTGAACTACTTAGATATCGACCTATTTTGAAAATTTTCTTAGGATTTTGCAGGTACGAGTATGGCTTAAAAATCTGTTATGCTTTGTCTGTGATACTGTTGTGAGACAGTTTTTGTAATATCAGATCGGGACTAATTGTCTCAAAATCTTTTTTGAGATCGACGAAAATACCTAAAGCTGTTTGCTTTTGATCGATTTTGCTCCTTGTTTTCGTTATGAGATCAATAGTTGCCGAGAGTGTATTCTGGCATTGATGGCATAAATTCAAAATCTTTAATATGTGTTAAAAATTAATTGCTAATGCACAGCATGGGAATCTTTGTTTAGTTCGAGGTATTTTCCCGATGGCTTAACAATTGCGAAAGTTATCCCTGTTTACAAATCTGGAAGTAAGTCTGATCTTTGTACCTACCGTCCTATATCTGTCCTTCCATTTATTTCAAAAAAGTTCGATAAAATCCTGTATAACCGTTTGAAAACATTTCTTATTTCAAAAAACTTTTTATATCAAAAACAATACGGATCTGAGGTAATGAGTATGGTTTACACAATGTTCTTCGATAAGATGGTGTTTTAGATTGTTGTGGACCCCGCCTCCTCGTTTATTTTATCTAAAGTTATAGCGTGTAGCATGGAATTTTAAGTCTTCTACCTCATCATCACTTTTGATCATGTCTCAGAAAGTACAACAATGTGCGTGGTTGCTTGTAAAGATGCGATTATACATTTTAGCATTAGCTGGTTTAAAAAACGTTCCTGAAATGTTTCTATGCCAATGCTCGTAGTATAGACCACGACTACGCATTGGCGTAGAAACATTTCAGCAACTATTTCATGGGACTATGTCAGTGAATCTACGAGTAATTTGGTGTCAATGAGTTTTTGCTCGTCTTTAAGATTTTGCATATACAGTCGTTGCTATAGAGTTTGGTTGGAATATTTTTTTATGTTCTCGATTTACAAGTTATCTCTGTTGCGCAATACACCTTACGCTGTGTTTCCTCAGATGAAAAACATATTTTAATTGAGCGGGAATGCTCAGGCTTATATTTACCAAGACGCATAAATATTTTCTCAACAGTCTATGTAGGCAAGTTTAATTATTCTAGTAATTTTTACCTTTTCGTATACTTGGCGATCGGTTGCTGATGTGTTCTAAGGTTCAGCGATACCAGAAACTAAAACATGTTTGACTCGCATAATATGTCGTTCTTGAATTTCGTTGATAAATTCTTCAGAAGCTCTCAAACTATCCAGTTATGTATTGTGTCAATTACTTTAGATTGTATGTTATTGTAAAACTTTTGAGTGATAATTATTGTTGTTGAGGTTTAATAGAGTATGCGAAGTTTTAGTTAAGAGAGCTCAAATTAAGATATCTTGTAGGTAGGTACGCTATAAATATAAACATTATTTACCACATATCAATTCACAACTTATAAATACAAAACCAGAGATTTGTGGTACGAAGTTACATTGTCGGGAGCCATCTCATACATTTCCATTGAGGCTTCACCCACGCGGAATATTTATTTTTAAAGAAAATTTTATTAAGTTACATCCTTCTCGAGGCTCCAGGCCGCCTGCGAAATGTAATCAAAATCGGCTTAGTAGTTTACGCGTGAAGACATACTCGTACAAAAGAGACAGATACGTTACGCTGCTAGGATTTACCTTTAAAGTGGTTTTTTAATCTGCAAATATTAAATTACAAGACAGTAAGTGGTACTAAGTGCGTGGGAAGTTTATTACTAAAGTTATACAATTGTTTTCTAAAAGAAGTTAAAGCTTAGCAGCTTTATTTAAAAGTGTATGTAGATTATTCAAAACATTACGTCAAAATGTTATCATGATTTCATTTGTATACAAATTTCTGCAGTACAAGAGTCTGCTAGATACTCAGTGCCATTCTGAATAGAAATCTAGGGAGGACGCCTAAGTCTAAGTGAATAGTAAATGGTTTACCATTTAAATGATGAGGATTTATAGCTGTACACTCAGGAGTACTGACATCAGCCCGTCATTGTAACCTCCGTTTGGGTCTAGATTTCTGACTAACATTAATCTTACCTAGGGTTTTGTAGGCGATTAATCTTACCTAGAGCTAGGTATCGTAATTGATACCGGTATCGTAATCGGTATTCTATTATTGGATAACAGAAGCATAACCACATTGCGTTACAATACAGATGACTTCCATATAATTGGGCAAAGTCCACAATTGTATTTGTTTCTTATGTTTATTTTGTCCAGAGTTCAAAATTTTACCTCATCTTTACATCTTACTCCCTGTTGATCATCTAGAAACGTTATAATCTTTGACCTTACATTATTCTTAAGGTGTAAACATCATAAAGAAAGCAATTTCCCGGCTTTTCACCGGGGGCGTAATATCACGGCTCACGGGTTCCTTTATGAAACAATTTGTAAGTAACAGAACTGTTCACTTCTAAATAGCTGTTTATGATTGGTCGTTACATTTTATTATTGTAAAACGTTTTTTTTTAGTCAAAGACGCTTTTGTTTTACTTGCCTAGTTAAAAGAACGCCCGTGTTAAATACATAGTGGTACTTAAGGGCTGGTATATTAGGTATCGTACTTACTCTCAGCAAGACCAAACATGGCTGGTTCGTCATAGTGTGAGTATCATTACTGACAAGTATGTTCTGTTTAATGACCTTTAAGGACACAAAACTTACTTACAAGTGATGACTGTAGGAACGTCACATAGGTACACCACGATAAAACTTAATTTTTATGTTAATAAAAAAACTCAATCTTTAGGTGAGCTTCGAAGACCTTTCTTACTTTTGGGTCATAAAAAGTAAAAAAATCCGTCATTATAGGGCATAATCTAAAAGCTTCGATCAGTATGCAGAACGACTCGTTAGGACATAGCAACCGGTCGTTACACTCGCAAATACTTGTTTAATTTTCCAGCTTATAGAGTAAATATTCCCCAGTCCATTGAATCGACCTCCCTAATCGTCTCTATATTAAAATTCAGGATCAGTTTATAACTTGTTACAGTCCCGGCCCGAGCCTCCCCGGGGAGATTACAACCTTTTGGAGTTCACACATACAATTTCATTAAGGGTCGGCTAGTAGTAAACTTTGATGTTGGTTGTATCGTCAATTGAGCTTTAGCGATAAAGCGATAAATAATCCACCGTCTTTTATATGGACAAGCAAAACTTTACGTTGGTAAATTGGCAGAATACTAGCTGTCACCTTTCTCCATTAAAATGAACAAGTATTTTGGTTTCCTACCTAGGAAATACTTCAAGTTCTCTATTATTTTTTATGGGGATGGATTTCATTGAATAAATCACTTAGCAAACCACTATACTAATGGAGACGTCTATTTTCACCGACTTTTTCGATAAACCCTTACCGTCATACTTAATTTAAAACAATACCTATTCAATAAAATACAAGTGCAATCTCGCCTACTTGTCACACACTTGTGTACTTGTGTACAGTCAGCCACTAAAAGATGTATGCACGGATAAGGAACCATTTTATTGTCAACAACCTTTGTTCCATAACATTGTATCATTGTAGGTACAAAACATAGTATATAATTTATTTTACTAAAACAAAGTAAACATATTGTCCCAAAACATCTAATAGACCCACCCTATGACCAAAAGAAGGTAATCTACATAAGTACCCTAGTTTAGTTACTGCGACCAATTCGGCATTAGAAACCATTCTGCATTACGTGTAAACGGGGTAGCGGTTTTACTAAACGTAGCGAATGGCAATCCAGTCGTTTAGCTGAACACACGTTTTACGCAACGGAGCTGTTTTGTAAAACAACTAGCGATTTAGTAAAACAGCGGGTTCGACAATCCATCTACGACACCTGGGGCCCAAGTCTGCTATTTTTATAAATTCAGTCATTCCAACACGATCCCATTGTCACGCTATTGTCATTTTGCTAAAAGTTCGTAATCTGGTAAATTCATAATGGTCGATCATTGGTCGGTCAATGTTCTCGTAATATAATTGTGTTATTATAATGGCATTGTCGTATTGCCATTATTATAAAACCCATTAGTAGAAATGTCATTCATTTGTCATTATGTACGAGATTACCAATATATGCAATTTCTTTCAGTGTAATGTCAGTGACCGACCATTGGAAAGTCATAATGACGCCATTATAATAGTAGATTACCAAACTTGTCAAAATCAACAATTATGAAATCAATGATCGACCATTCTGACACTATTGTAATAGCAGACTTGAGGCCCTGTACGGCAGATAGAATGTTATGACAAAGGTTATTGACAATAAAATGCTTCCTTGTCCATGTATACATCTTTTTAGGGCTGACTATACCAACCACTTGATAAAACCCCCGGGGGGAGTCGTGTAGGCTTGCTTTACCATAGACCGCAAGCTCGAGCATTCATTAATGCTAATTGCTTTGACATCTCTGCGAGACACGTGTCGGTCTGCCCTCAGGTCATGCCTCGGTGACTACCGGCTGGAAAAGGTCAGAATTGCAGGTCAAGGGTTGCATCGATACACAATGTGGGATCTTATTTTAGATTTGGTTAGGAATTCTAACGAAATAACAGTTGATAAACGCTTCGAGAGAAAGTATAACCTCGACCAAGTATTCGTAGACATAATTATTAGACTTCCACCAACCTGCACTCAGCCGCGTGGTGTCTTGGGCACGGTCCACTCCCTCTTACACAGACGAGGTCTGAGACCCAGCAATGGGATTGGAATGCAATTTTATGGTGAAATTGCTAAATCTGCACTATCTTTTTGCAAGTTAGTCTATGTATGGGGCATCAATATAATGACATTAGTTACTTACGTTGCATTAGTTTTTTCTTTGGATTAATAAACGTTTTGTAAATATTTATTCAAACGAAACGTTGCACATTAAAACATCAGTAACAGCGGGCCAATCGCGCTATTTCTCAACGTAATTACCGTTCGAACGGAACGTTTTTGGTTTTGGTTTAGCTGATGTAGGAAACGGTATCGCGCTATTTTTTCTGAGCGACAAAATCGTTGACGTTACCCAATACTGAAAGTTCGATCGATCGTTCCTACAACGTAACTTCCAAAGTAAAGCTAAATCGTTTCCGTTGAAATGATTAACGTGATAAGAAATGTGTCTAACGTAACGTTTTTGGTTGTGGTTTAGTTTTGGTATTAACGTTCAAAATTAGCGCGATCGGCCCCCTGCAGGGCTAACATGACACACGCGACAATTACTCACTCTCGCGCGAGTAATTCTTGTCTATTTCTTTAACTATCTCGTTTTCTGACAGCGCTCCCATACAAAATACTCGACTCGTTCTGTCAAACTTGATGTTTTCTCGACAAACTCTAACATGGCACGAATTTTATCTCGAATTTTGACATTTCAACACGAGATATCTCTGATTTTTCTGTCATTTACTCGTCCTCGATTTTGACGACGAGAAGAGTAGACAAAATTATGATACAAAAAAAAAGGCATTCACTGGCGACAGACGTGAAAAATTAAAACTTTGGAATAACATATTAAATACGTATACATATACACAGGCCGCTGTGGGACGCCAGTCTGCTGCAACACGTTACATTAGCATTTCGGTAACGTGGCTAACATGTTGACGAATCGGTAAGCATGTAGGTGACGCAAGTAGCATGTCGGGACGCGGTTCGAATTGCTGTGACTCAGTTAGTATGTCGATGACACAGTTACTATGACGGGGATGCTGATAGCATGTCGGGACTCAGTGAGCACGTTGGTGACGCAGTTAGCATATCGGCATGTTTTAAACATGTCGGGATGCTTTTAGCATGTCGGTGACGCAGGTGGTATGACGGGGTCGCTAATAGCATGTCGGGATTCTGTGAGCAAGAAGGTGATGCAGTTAGCATGTCGGGACGCTTTTAGCATGTCGAAGACGCGGTTGGCAAGTCGTGAATTGGTTTACATGTCGGGGACACTGACAGCATGTCGGTGACGCTGTTGACAAGTCAGTGACGCGTTTAGCATGTTGATGACTCGGTTAGCACGTCGGTGACACGACACCACAGATTTTGCCCCTACCAAAAATGTCTCACTCATTTTCATTTGCGGGATTTTGTTTTGTATTTTAATTTCAGCATGCCAAAGAAAAACATTTATTTTTAAACATAAAAGCCTGTTACACAAAAAAACTAACCATAAATTAAAAGAGGTGGATGAAAATCAATATAGTACAAACTAATTCCATGCGTAAGATCGAATGAATGAGCCGATGTTGCTATCATAAAAATGATTTATTTTAATAATTTGCTACATCGGTCTCTCGTCGTGAGATAAAGAACTGTCAAAGTGCCTTTCTCGAGTTTACTCGAGCCTATCGGTCATGTTAGTGTTTAGAATGACGTCATAATCGTCGAAAAATTTCGACAAATCGAGAAAGAGAGCGTTCTCGCGCATGTCATGTTAGCCCTGCTTGTCAGTGTTATTATAATACGAGTATGTCAGTCTGAACACAATCATTTCGTATTTAAAAACGTTATAATATTCAAGTCGCAATCTCGTCTCAGCGACCTTGTCGTGTGAACGTAGTTAAATTGATTTTATTTTTGACAGATTGAGACTGAGATGAGAATGTGGACGTTCTTAAAAATATGGGAATTGCCTCTCTGAAATATACCACCATAAACACGTACCTATTCACTAAGCCTACCTTCCATAATACAACGAAACCCACCAACCATACTGGTTAACCGATCACTCACAAAGCTTTAAACACTAACACTAGGTTGACACGCTCGATTACCCCTCCCCCCCCCCTCTTTCCCCTTTCGCCTCCAGGGGAAAGCCGGGAAATTGTCGATGGAAAACAGGAAGCGATGCGTGCAGGGCTACCCGGTGGTTATAAGTGGTCGCGGTCGAACGGACCCCGGGAGAAATTATGATTGTACGCCATCAAGCAGCGGGCCGTGAGGGGGTTGTGAGGTAGCAGAGCCGTGGCAGGACAGAGGCGTTGGGTTGATGCTTGTGTGATGTGTTTTAAGTCAAGCCAATCAGCATTAATTAAATTCGCCTTGTGTGTCTGTCTGTGTAGAAACGTTTTTCTTCTATACTACGCAATTAACGGACCACCACTCATCATTTTTAAAAAATCGGCAGGTTTAATGTGTAAAATACATTGTTCACAACACAACTGTTCTTTGTATCCCATGGTGGGCGTGTGCATGAGTAGTGATGCCTATCACATCTACATGAGTAAAAATGTAAACACACGCAATAAAAAAAATCTTTTTCACTTTTTAGTGGGTCAGTTTGTAATTTATCTAAGTTACAATCGCCTAATATCAACTGCTCATCACATTTTACAAAATATTGCTTTTCCCGATGCAGAGACGTTAATTGTTGAGGAGATCTCCTGCTGCCACTCACCGTATGCATTGTGACGAGCATAAATTGCTTGGCAACCATATTAAAGTACCTAATCGAATCGCAACCCGTTAAATACTTATTATTAAGTAGTTCCGGTGGCCATCTGTGGTCTTCAGCATCAGTTCCACTTCACCAAATGGTGCTTTCCGAGAGCAAATGCACGAGTTACTACAAAAAAATACCCGAATCACTATAGGTTATGCCTATAAAATTTGAGGATTTCCCTCGATTTCCTTGGGATCGCTTCATCAGATTCTGACTTGGTTACAATGGAACCATTTCGGGAGCAAATCCTTTAAAAAAAAAATCGAAATCGGTCCACAATTGAAAAAGAAATACAATCATACAGACAAACATAATTATAACCTCCTCCTTTTTGGAAGTCGGTAAAAATACTTATTTATATGCAGCCGCAGTTCGCCTTCCAAGAAAGGTTTATAATTTTCCGGAATAAAAAGTTCCGACCGCAAGTACAGTCAGCTCTGAAAATCCTTTTTATATTTCGTGATACACTACAAAATCTTTAATTACACATTCGTACTAGGAGCTTTCACATAAAAAACCACGTTTGTGTAAATATCAAAACAGAAATGGTTAATTATTTTACAGATTCTTCCATGTTGGACACAAATACTTAGCGTTGCGAGTATCCCGCATATCGGTGATAGGAATCAGGGTGCATTCATTCTTTGATTCAATTAACAAATACCACATCATATATCTGATTCATGGAAAACTGCACAAACAAAACAGGACATGAGTTGGTTAACAATTGTCCTGCATGATCTCTAAGCTACTCGTAGGTACTCAACCGTGCTGAACAGAAAGTAACTATATTATAATTAATGAGTATGAGTTTTACCTTTCGTACAGTCTGTTTATGAAAAAGGTGTACAGGAAGTTGCCGAGAAGCGAAAACATTTTGATATTGTTAAGATAAAATAACAAATACACGACTGCTTGGCTGCCACAAATGTGAGCTCAGAGATTTCGGTACTTTTATAAGCATAAATACAACAAACAGCCTGGAATAAATAGATACTCAAAAAATCAATCAGTCAGTCCGGACTGGAACCTTATAATATTTTGTCCAACCCGCGAATTAAACCAAACTCGACCAGCGGAGCTCAGCAGCATTTACGAACCATTAGAAATTTACCCTATTCAAAATTCAATGAGGCCCTGGTGTAATAGTTCCACTTCACCCGATTTCCCACACATAATGCTTCAAAGAGCATTTGAATACACGATTGTGACATTTAATTTAATAACATTTTCTTCCCACGTTGCCCTTTTTATACAATGTTTAATATTTTACCGCAGAAAATGGTCCCATGTAGTGAAAAGGATTAGAAAAAAGATTAGTGAGAAGGATATAGAATGTGTAGATAGGTGAAAAATATTTAAAAGTACCTGAGTTAAGTGATTTGTTACTTACTCTTCTACGCAAAGTTGAGTGTAGTATTTGTGTGTGAGTATTTAGTTATTTACTCACGTTTCAAGCTACATTTTCTGTGTGTCATGGCTAGTATGAAACGTCCTGATTTAGTATAATGTGGCTTTGTTTGTTACGGAGAATCACTGACTCCAAAGACACAGGAACATAGACCTAGTTTAGGAGTCAGAGTATTCAAATTTTTGTGACCTAGTTATAAGCCTTCTATGCTCTTAGTCTTTGAACCTTGTATTGTGATGACTTTCTTTTGGTGAAATAAATAATTTATTTATTAGTATTGGCTTTGAAGTATTTTAGAGCTTAACGTAGTAAACATTTTGGATATAAGTGCATAACTACCTTTTTTTTTGGGTGGGAAATTATCAAATAACTTCTCCCGCTCTGGGAGGAGCGGGAGGCGTGTCAGACTTTTACTGACTAAAACCCATCCGTGTTCCTTCATTTGCCTGTGTGCCAGGGCCACGGAATCCCTTTCGGACAAACTCGCAACCCTGGCAGGCATTGGCCCTAACGGACCCCGTCAGTTCGTGCTGACATCTCTTTGAGGCGCGCGTGGAACACAACGCGCCGTCGACCCGGGCCTGGTCCTTATCGGACGGCGAGCTACCCATCGCTCACCGTCCGCAAGCCCACGCCTACGGTGGCCGGAAATCGGCTTGCGACTCCCGGGGCGTCTCCTGCGGCGACTAGGGGCGTGAGGGCGCGAACCCTGCCTCTCCCTCATGCGTTCCGCCTCCTCCTTCGCGACCATTACTGCTTCGCAGAAGGGGGTGACGGCCTCCCATGTAATCTCGTTCCGAACCATGGTCTAAACCAGGGCCGGACGCGAGAGATCGCCGCCACCGATCGCCTCCGTGACACGGCGGTGGTGGCCCAAGCCGGGCAGACCTCCACCGTATTCTCCACCGTGTCCTCCGGGCAATCCACACAGTGGTGACACCCGGGCGTTTCCTCCCGCTTTATCCTGAACAGTAACCTCCCGAAAGATCCGTGTCCGGTGAGGACCTGCGTCAGGCGGAAGGTGAGGACGCCGTGGCGCCTCTCAAGCCACTCCTCAAAGAAGGGAATTATCGCCGTAATAGTGGCGTGCCCAGCGCTGGGTTGCGAGAATCGCAATCTTCATGTCGCCTTAAGATCTCGCCGGAGCTCTGTCCGCTGTCCCGTGATTTCTCGCGGCAGCGGAGTTTCGCCTCCTCGCAACACTCCCAGATGTGCGTGAGGACTTTTGCCTCCAGATCCCATGGCGGTAGTCCAGCACGGAGGCTCGCTGCCTCACGGGAGACCGTGCGGTAACCCCGTACCAGTCTGATGGCCATGACCCTTTGGGATGCGTTCAATCGGCGGGCTGGTTGCAGCCTTATAGAACGCGCTCACACCGGTGCCCCGTAAAGGGCCATGGACCGCACGATCCCCGCGTAGAGCCTCCGGCAGGAGGCGTTTGGATCCCCTAGATTGGGCAGGAGCCGCTTCAAGGCAGCCCCGGCCCGCTCCAGTCTGGGAGCCAAACGTCAAAATGATTCACGAAGTTCCACCGGCTGTCGAGGACGAGTCCCAGGTACTTCATTGTCGACTCGACGCCGATGTGAACCCCTCCCGCCGTTATCTGCGAACCCGACAGTGGCGCGTTCCGAGGACCATAAAAAAACATGGCCTCGGACTTGTGCAATGCCACCTCGAGTCCCAATTGCCAGGTCCTATCGACGATTGTCGCAACCCCACGTGCCGCCAGTTTGGCCACCGCCTGATGCGACCTCTCCTGCGCCAGGACCAGCGTGTCGTCAGCGTAGCAGACTACGCTGACGCCGCTAGGGAGGTCGGCACGCAGCACCCAGTCGTAGCCGATGTCCCACTGATGCGGCCCCAGGACCGATCCCTCTGGGACACCGCACGACATCTCTCGCCGGTTCCAATCTCCGTGATGACCGGGCTGGGGTAGATGACGGCCCTGTCCGTAAAATAGACCTCGATCACGCGACAGAGGTAGGTCGGTATCCGGTGATACCGAAGTGCCTCCCTAATGCAACTCCAGGGCAGGGTATTGGCGATGTCAAGAGACACCGCCAAGACAACCCCACCCCGGGCAACAGCATCCCCCGTCGTGAGGGCTCGAACGCGCATGATGGCATTCACCGTAGAGCGCCCCTTGCGGAAACCAAACTGGCTCTCCGCCAAATCCGGCCCCCCCTTTTTTTTTTTTTTGTTGCTGGGGTGGAAAATCCTCATGGATGTCCTCCGCCCTGGGGTGGGCGGAGGGGTCTGTCAGACTCTTACTGACGAAGATTTCCACAAAGTGGGAAACTGGTCCGGTCTGGACCGGCGTCTGACCGCTACGCACTCGACACGTAATTGTGCGATCTCGGTAGACCACCAGTACACCTGGCGCCTCGCTGGATATGACTGGATGCGGGGCATGGACGCGTTGCAGATTTGCGTCATCGCCCCGCGGAACCACAGCGCCTCCTCTTCGACGTCGACGGGTCCGTTCGTTGCCGACTCCTGGATCCAGGCCTGAACAATAGAAATCCGGCCCCACCTGCACCAGCCGCCCGACAAGGCGGTCTGCAATTACTCTTTCAAAGAGCTTGCCCACCTCGTCGAGCAGCATGATGGGCCGGTAAGCGGACGGAGAGTCCGCCGGGCGCCCTGGCTTCTCTATGAGGACCAGTTTCCCCGTCTTCCAACGAAGTGGGACCTGGCCCCTCTCCAAGCATGCGCTTAGGAGCCCCCTTAGTCGAGGCCCGAGAGCCTCCAAGGCCAGAACCCAGGCATTTTCAGGCAAGCCATCGGGTCCTAGGGCGGTATTCTGGGCATTCAGCCTACGTACCGCCACTCTCAGATCTACCTCGGTCACCTCTGGAGCATCGTCGTCGTCGGTGTGGTCCGCATCTGGCACCGCAGGAGGCGGAGCCATGGGCGGGGGAGTATGTTCCCCTCGCGAAGGGAACAGAGCGGTCACCACGTCCTCCACGAGCTGGGGCCGGAGACTCTGCGTCAGCAGGGGAGCCCATGGGCGGAGTTTATCTCGCACCCATTTGTAGGGGCATCCCCACGGGTCTCTGTTGAGAGTCTCGAGCGTCTCCTCGCGGGCCAGTCCTCTGGTCCGCTGGATCTCAGCTCGGAGGGCAGTCTTCGCCGCTCTGTACCCCTCGTATAGCTCCACCTGGATGGCTTCCGTATCCGGGGGGCGGATACGGAGCCTGCGGTGCCTGGAGTACCGGTGGCGCGCAGCAACGCACGCCTCGCGTAAAGCGGTCAGGTCACGCGACCACCAGCACACCTGGCGCCGAGCACGTCTGGGGTGGGTGGACCCGGGGCATTGCCACGTCACATATTTCGGACGTGGCCTGCCGGAACCACTCCGCCTCATCGTTGATGTCGGCAGGCCTGTCTGGTGAAGACACCTAGGCCTGCAAGATCGAGGCTTTCAGGAGGAGCTCCCGGTCCAGCTGCTTCAGCGCCCACCGCGGACCACTCGGGGCCTGTCGGACCAGCGCGCCTGAGGTCTGGGCGGAGACGTTAAACCGGATGTATCGATGATCAGAATACGTCTCCACCCCCTCCATGACGCGCCAGTCGATGACACGCGGCAACTGCATAACTACCTACTACCCGTTCTTTGACAAATAGGATAGTAGAGATTGTACAAGCACTTATTACTTTTTTTTTTTTTTTTCCTTTTGGCTTCGCACGGTTTGTGCATTTAGCCAGTGTCATGTAAAATTAGGTAGCAAGTACAAAGTTGTTTAAATAATTATGAAATGAACTCCACTCAATGCATGATAAAGATGATTGATGATATCCCGCCCCACTCCCCTTGAGTTTAAGTAAAGACGCGGCACTTTACTGAAACCTCGCGCGGACTTCTTGAGAGAACTGATGAAGTGATGTTGCACTGTTTTGTTTCATTTGCCTACATTAATGCAGGTTTACGAACACTTAATGGTTAATAATCCACCACTATTACACATTAATATTCGGCTAAACACAAATTTTAGAAAATAAAACAAAACTGCTAACATGACGCTTCACTTTCCCGCCAAGAAGTCCCATAAACAAACTTAGCGGTTTGCGAAGTATGTGTAGGTAAATCGATCAATCCAACTTCTTTTTTAGTCGTTTCGTCTTACTCTTTCCTCAGGGTTAAGGCTCGTACAGAGTAGTGCGATATCGCAGGCGCGACGCGACACTAGTATCACAATTTTTTTGTCGGTGCCTGTAGCGCCCGCAATATCGCGTGAGTCTGTACGAGCCTTAAGGAAACGATGCCTCTGTTGTCCCACATGATATTGCGTTGACTGCACTTTACAATACGAGTGATATAATGAGAATGAGTTCCTGACACTTGTGTCCAGGAAATATACAGTCGTTTCACACGACAATCAAGATCACTGTGATGCAAAATCAGAAGAAAAATGACTGCAGACGCTGAGTACAAAAGAATACGTACTTTACTAATTTTAACTTTATTAGTTCGTAATCATGTCCAACCGACAGGTATAACTTTATTATGTACTAGCTGTGCACCGCGGTTACACCCGCGTAAGTCTCGATCCCGTGGGAATATCGGGATAAAAAGTAGCCTATTTATGTTAGTTAATCCAGGGTGTCAGCTACCCTGCCAGGGTTACGAGCCTGTCCGAAAGGGATATTGTGGCCCTGGCACACAGGCATCTGAAGGAACACGGTGGGTTTTAGTCAGTAAAAGTCTGACACTCCCTCCCGCTCCACCCAGAGCGGGAGAAGTTATTTGATAATTTCCCACCCAAAAAAAATGGTGTCAGCCACCTCCATACAAAATTTTATCAAAATTGGTCCAGCCGTTTGAGCTTGAAGAAGTAACAAACACACACACACACACTCACAAACTTTAGCCTTTATAATTATTAGTGTGATTTATCGTTTATCATGATTGTATTTAATAACTATTTTAGACATAATTTTTTTATTTTATTTATTATGAATGTAACTAATATTTTGCTATTTTAATTATTACTTTTCAAAGTCAAAGTCAAATTATTTATTAATAAAATTATCAATTCGTATGGAGAAGAATGGACAAGAAACTCCACCGTTACTCTTTTAAAAATGTTTGACGTTTTGGGCAAAGTACAGTCTGTAAGTATTTTGAATGTTGATGGTAGGACCAGGACTGACTCATTCTATAATCTAGTTTTCTGGTTTGAGTTATTAAGAATGCTTGGTGGTTCAATATAAGACTAAAAGTGATAACTACAATAAAATCATTGTTTAGTTACAATATCGTGTCTGTAAGCAATAAATACTTGGCCTTGTGCTCTATGATTAAGGAAAATTGTGGTGTATAGAGATTATGTAAATGACTAATTCATGTAATGTTTATGTACCAATATGCTTACTATTGAACTCATCGGCAGAAAAGAGAGAATTTACACGAAAATTATACGGTAAGTTACTGGTATGATACCAGCGTGTCGAGCACACGGGAAAAATCTTTTCTCATTTAAATATTAGATAGTTCAAGGCGGGTGGAAGTTTGCAATATATTAACAAGGCCTATCATCGTTTTAAAGCCCTTTTCGCATTTTTTCTCTTATGAGTATGACCGCCATATTTCTTGCAGCTTTATGGCAGGATATCAACGATGAGAAAAACGGACATTAGTGGTTCATCCAATGCCCAAAACTTCGATAAAACCCTTTTAAAACCGTAAGCAACAGGAAATGATATTTATGTTTGTCTTTCTCGTATCAACTTTGGAAACAACAGTACGAGAAGGAATCAATTTCTGGCCTATTATTAATATCTAGGTCAGTTTAGAATACTCCTTGATTAATAATTAATGTATTGGCACAGGTGCGCGAACAATGTTTCTCACGAACTGAAAAAGTTTTTTTTTTAACGCTGTTCTGATTACGTTTCCTTCAACTGTGGAAGCGATTTTAAATAATAAATAAAAATCTTTATTGCAGAACACATGGTCCATAAAAAATACAATAAAATAGTAAAAGAAAGTAAGTAAGTAAGTGAGAATGAGTGAGTAAGTGTAGGGTGTAAGTAGTAAGTGAGAATGAGTGAGTAAGTGTAAGTTTTAAGTAGTATTAAGAGGTGTAGAACGTAAGTCTGGTACAGTTGACGAGAGGATCGTCTCTTCCGACTAAGTTTGCCATTAGGTATTTATCTCGGTGTTTCGTATAATTTATTTTCTTCTTTAGGTAAGGTAGGCTTTTCAATCAAACTACAGCTGTAAGAATAAATGTTTTTGCGCTGGCAATGAATATTATGTTTTAGTATGGAAAATAAAATTTGTATAATAGATAGTTGTATCTGAATGTTCTTAATAAGTAGGTAGGTAATAATCCTCTAATGGAAAAAAAAATCCATAAACAATTTCAAGGTCTAAGTTACATCAACTTAGCTAAGAAGAACTCATGAAAGGAAAGAAATCTACATACTGCACGAGGAGGAGCGTAATAATAATAATACTTTGAACTTGTTCGTTATTCAAAAGTTTCTGACGTCGAGCCGGATCCAATCGAGTTTCTGTAAGTTTAAAATCGAACGGGATATTAATGTTGTTGTAATGCCCTAGATTTTTGCAAAATACTGATAAATGCTGTACTAACGATGAAATCCCAAAAGATGTGTTATTTTTTATAAATGAATGTTTTCTTTTAAACCGTGCCCAACACTTGGGTTTCTCTAATATCGTCAGTAAGTACACAAATCTCACATGATCACATACATATTTTTACCGTAACTATGTTAATCGAACCGATTAATTAGCCGATTCATTAGCCACAGATCCGACTTATTATATGATTGAGTTAAGATTATATCCTATTGACATTTACTTATTGACTCTATTGTAGCAGTTTGTTTTATAACCATCATCATAAGTCATGCAGCTTCTCTGTTCATTCCTCTCAGCCAAATCTCGATAAATGGCGACAGTAATTTCGTGTAATTTCTGCACAATAGCATACTATTATGTGATACTTATGTAAATTTTGTATGAATTTTGTGTGAAGTGCTTTGAAATGGTCAAAGAGGTCACCTTTAGTGAATCGTTGCTCGTTTTAGCAACGATTCACTAAAGGTGACCTCTTTGACCTTATGGAAAACTAGATGTCGCTGATGCAGATACTATGAACACAAATAATGTCAAAAGTAATTTATGAGGTTGTACTTGTGTGACTACTGACACAAGTACCAGACATTACTTTCTAAAGCTT
Source organism: Tiliacea citrago (assembly GCA_963921375.1). Taxonomy (NCBI): domain Eukaryota; kingdom Metazoa; phylum Arthropoda; class Insecta; order Lepidoptera; family Noctuidae; genus Tiliacea; species Tiliacea citrago. Next base: position 1,014,243 of record OY992784.1, read on the forward strand.
GACATTAGGGACTGACAAACTTGCAATTTTGAAAAAAAGAGCGAAAGAAAACTATCTTTCCACTTCGTCATAGTTGCATAATAATATTATGTATTTATTATTTTATAATTATATTATATATTTTAGTAACATTAATTTTAGAAGTATGTATGTAGTAAGTATATTCTCTTATTGTATGTTTGTATTAGTGATCAGTATAGTAATAATATTAGTACGTTTATTTTTTATTTTATGTCAGTATTTTGTTTTTTCTTCTACTCTTACACATGTCTACATCTGTTTGTCTACTTTCCTATCCCAGGTATGCTGAAAGAGATTTCTTTAGAAATAAGCATCACCTTTCTACGTATTTTTCTGTTCCTTTGTTCTTGTCTATTTATATGTGTGTACATAAACTGATAAATAAAATAAATTAGCTTTGGGTTCCCAAGAATGTGGTGAAAAGTCCCACAATAACAGCTGTCCAGATACAGAGCTGTTTTGACATCTTAACTTCACATACTGGTGAAAATGACAGATTTTTATGACGGTCGTTAAAATATGACGGAACCTCTCTTCTAGGAAACCGTACCTTAAGCCAGGAATTACAATTAGAAGGAGTTAGATACCCTTCAATGAAATAATATTGCACATTCTAGAGTCGATATCAACTTTTTTCCTGCAGGTTTTCATTCTAACAATAGAACACGTTTCACAATATTTCGTCGGTCAATACAAATTGCTAACAACTATGAATTATGGGAATTCTAATGAAAAATCTCGAGACTATTGCTTTGTTTAGTTTTTTGCTGTCGGTATATTTGCTTCTAAATTGCGATCGAAATAAGTACAGGTGAGGTTTACTGACGTTGATGTCAAAAAAGAAACGTAAAAATTAAAATGACTGATTTGTTTTAGGTTTCTGTACCAAGAGGGTGCCAAACGGAACCCTATTACTAAGCCTCCGCTGACCGTCCGTTGGTCCATCCGTCTCTGTCAGCGGGCTGTATCTCATAAACCGTAATAAGTAGTCAGTTGATACTTTCACAGATTGTGTATTTCTATGGCCGCTATAACAAAAAATAATAAAATTAAATAAAGTTAAAAATTAAATGAGGTTCCCAAACAATAAATTTCTGATTTTGAAAAAAAAAAAATTCTTGGTATGTCATTGTCTAGATCTTAAAAATGATGAAATTTGGGGCCGTAAAAGTTGTCAGTTTTAGACCATTTTCGTATGAGCTCTATCGCAACAACTAAACAAGTTAGGAATTTGAAACTAAAAACACCGATTCAGTAGGTATTTTATTTAAATATGGTCGTGAACGATTTTCTGCAATTGCAAAAATTTATTTTTAATTCACAGTATCATTATGAAATACTTACAAAGGACATGTCCAAAAATGTTTTTTTATTATTCAATAATTCTAACCAGGATCAGTTAAATATATTTGGATAGACAACCCAAAAGCTAGTGGTTCTAACTATAACATACATTTTTAAAGGCTTCCATTTTTGAGAAAAATCGATTTTTATTTTAGTGTGAATTTACTCCTAAAACGAACATAACTAGTATATTAAAGTGAACACACCCTAAACAAAAAGAAAACTTGTCAAAATTGACACATGGCACTGTTATTACTGTCTTTAAATATTTGATCGACGATTAAGAATATGTAAACAATAAGGAATATGATGAAATGGGATATTTTCAGTCAAAAATGTTTAGTCTAACCTTTTAGAATTGAAAGGGATTATATTTTAGATTTTATTTGGGTTGCCATCGACAAATAAAATATATGAAAAACATTAAATATTTTATAATTTTTCTCTTAAATGGAGGGGTCTAAAAATATTATTTCAGTGGCTACAAATTCCATATTTTTGTCGCTTTTATTTAGGTGTAGTTTGACGCTGGTTAGATTTTTCTCGAAATAAAAAACCAACGCCCATACAAAAAGCGGACATCTCCTTTAACTATTCGATTAAAAAAAAAAATCGGTTAAATCTTGTACGAAGTGGTACGGAACCCTTTGTGTGCGAGTCCGACTCGAACTATTTTCGCGGTTTTTTCTTCTTTTTAGGGTTTTTAGGGTTCTGTACCTCAAAAGGAAAAACGGAACTCTTATCATTCGTGTGTCTGTCTGTCTGTCCGTCTGTTACAGCCGATTAGCTCCGGATCTACTGGACCGATTCAGTTAAAATTTTGTAAAAACTAAAAAAAAAAAAAAAATTGATAAAATTTTAAAAAACGGTCGTGTAATGTAAATAAATGAATTTTGAATGGTCACGTTTTGGAGGCCATCGAGAAAAAAATAATTGTAAACTGTACTGTATGACATATCAATGATAGGGCTTGTAAAGATTTCAGTTATACTTTTTTACGAGTATAATTTAAAAATAAATGCTTTTAAAGTCATTTAAGAAAATTGATCAAAATTGAGCATTCCCTCCCTTATTTCCAAAACTACTGGGCCAAAATTAAAAAAAAAATACAGAAAATAGTTCTTTAATTATATATCAATACAGGAAAACCTTTATGAAGTTAATGGTCTTAAAACAACATGATAAATCTCTCAATATTGTGCGTAAAAACTTACATTTGTAGTTCGAATATATGAGGGGAAAAGTTTTTCAACTGCAATGTTATGTTTGTTTTTATTTATAAATTTATTTAGGATCTCCAGCAAAAGATTTACACAGTGCATGACACATATATAAAGGACAACATAAGTTATTAAGAAAGTGTACTTCTTCACTTGTAGGAGACCACAGCATGCACAATCAAATTGTACTTCTTCACTTATAGGAGACCACAGCATGCACAATAAAATTAACTAAGCTAACAAAGTTAAAATATTAATAGTAGGTAAAATTTGGAACAGTTAATACATTTTACATTTACAGATACTTAAATTAAATCTATTAAATTTTCTTATATTTAGACAGAGACTCGCAGATACTACAAAGTCTTGGCACAGCGGCGTAGTGACCGGGGTTAGTTTTTGAGCCAGGGCTAAAAAAATAATCGTAGGTGTTATGCCTGAATCCAACTCGGAATTTTAATCTCTAATGAACTCAAAAGTTCACTGCAATTTATCGTTCCTCTCAATATTTTGTGAAGGATGATGCAGTCCAGTTTCTTCCTACGGCTGGTTAGCGTATCCATCTGATAGTTATTCAACCTATCAGCGTAGCTAGTGAGTTGTTCAGCCAAGTGATCTCCGTAGCACAGATGGTAAAGGAACTGGATAAATTCATACCAACTACGGAACCCTTCATTGTGCGTGGTCCGAACGCACTTGGGCAGTTTTTGGTTGATATTTGTGTAGTGTGAAACAGCTAAGTCGCTTAATTTTGAAGGTCATGAGGTTAATGGATCTTGAAACTACGTGCTCTTTTTAGAGATATTTACATGCCAAAAGGTTTATTTTATTTTATTTCGGCGCTTTTCTTGGCAATAATCGACAATAACCGATTTTAGTTTATAAATTGACATGAGATTAGAGAAGATATTTGGACTAACGCACTCGTCTAAATACCCGGATGAGCATTGTTTATAACATACATACATACTTATTATAAACCTGCAAGAAGTAGAATATAATTATACAGTATTTGTTTTTCCTCAACGACCGAGTGTTATATAAAAGGACATTAGTTATGCAACTGTTGCTCGGAACATGTGCACCATAATGTGTTGCGGTGTCTTAAGTAGAAAAAACAGGTGAGGATCTGTTAAACCTATGTATTTTATACATGTTTTTGTTTGTATTCGGATGGATAGGTACATAACATTATCTATATTTTTATAAAGATTATTGTTTGAGCAGAATATGATAAGTATGATTGGTTTTTGTAACGCGACTGTGAATTTATGAACGTTTAGGAAAAACCTGATAAAAAAACACTTCGCTTAAACTTAATTTGCGTATAAAAAGAGACGTAAACAACGTGTCTAGAAGAGACAATTTGTAGAAGAGAAAACAAAATACATCAATTCAAAACACAATTCTCTAATTTAAATATAAACATAGATACAATATGAGAATATACATACATATTTCTAAAATAAATATCACTAAACTATAGATACCTAATTTAAAAATAATAAATACATAATTATGCAACTATGACGAAGCGCAAAGATAGTGTTCTTTCAATCTTCTTTTAGATACTGCAACAGTTTGGCAGTCCTTAATGTCAGGTGGAAGTGAATTCCACAACCGAACCGTGCACAGTGAAGGAGCAGGAGTAGAAGTCGGGTGAGTGGCAAGCTAGGTGCATCATAAGGAGCCCCGTTAGGAAAAGCATTCCCGCAGATAGGATGGCGGTTTTTATCGAAATAGTATATAGCTACATATCAGGTCCTTCCTGCCTTCGGACCTGGTGTTGGTTGACGTCGTTATAACGCCGCGAAAACGCTGCGGTAACGTCTCTTATGCCCGCGTTCACTAACACTAGCCGCCATCTAAATTAATACCAAAATAAAAGTGCACTGTTGGAATTTCAACTTTCGGCACCGCGCTTGCGCTTGTGTCGCGCTTGTGTCCGCGTGGGTCTTCTAGTGTTGGTGAACACGAACATTAGATGTAATTGTGTCGAAACCCATGTTGCGTTGTGTCGAAAAAATGCACAATCATAAAGTACAAAGAGTACTTGAGACATTAAAACATTGACATAGTTTCCTTCCATCACTAAACTGTATATCATAATTTTAATCAATACCTACTGTTACTGTTATTTATAGCAAACCGCAGATATTGCAAAAAGTTGAAATAATATGTTAATAAAATTGACCAATAGGCTGTTAGACGAGTGGAACGCGATCAGGAGCATTTTACTTAATAAATAAATAAACATACCATAGTACATTACTGCTCTACGTGCGGTCTGCTGTATCGGTGGTGAAAAGTTAGTAGCTCTGTGAATGGAAATGGCGAAAGAAACATTGGTTTTAATTACTGTGGGAAATGTATTTACAGGGGAAATGGAAAAAAAATTGTCACGATGGAAGTGTTATTCATGTTTTATCAGCTGAGAAGAGTACGTATATCCTCCTATGGTACTGCTGCCACCAACTGGTGCAGCAAGAAGGTTATTTAATAAACTCTACGGTGTTTTATTATAATTGATGACAAGTTATTAAGATGTCGAAGTCATTCTTTTCTGAAAATCTGCTAAAACAAGAAATAAGAATCGTTTACTGCAGATAAACAATTTTTCTTTCTTTTTTTTCTAGATTGCAGCGAATACTACCTACTAAGGTCGGCAGCCTTGACTCTTGAAGGGCGGGCTTCACTATCTGAAAAACTTCGAACTTGAACGTGTTTAATATAGGATCGGTCGGGAAGCAATCGAGGTCGACACGGTGACGTCAGCCCCATAGCCCCGCATTTACGTGTTCTCATATAAAATGTTCTATGAGTAGTGATTATCCTAAAAGGAATTAACAGTTGTTGAAATATGACGAGCGTGGATGACCTATGAGCATCAACAAAGCTCAATGAAAGATGATGAATTCAGATAGATTGTGGGTTGTAAGAGGTCTACTCAAAGCTGAGTACCATACTATACCACCCATTGCAATCCTATTTTCTCGCGTCGCACACTAAACGAGAGCCATACCAGCATACAGCCAAACCATGCAGAGGGCTGACTTGTAATATAACTGTTTAAGCAACGTGATTCGTGGAAGCTCTTATTCTGGTATGTTATGGTGATGATTTACTTCGATGAATTAAAAATTAAAGGAATCTTATCATGAAGAAACAGTAAACGCCACAGTACATTGTGTTGTAAATATTCGTAAAGCTCTGTCCCTTGCACGGAATACTAATCGGGTTGTTGACGTAACTGCGTTGTTTGGTACTTCAGATATTATATTGTTGAAGAGTGGACACACAAGCACTGATGACGTTGCTTTTGTTTGTTAAATCACTACTTTAAATGATGGACTTTTGATAAAGATGCATAACAATTTTGGTGAGAAAGAAAGCTTCGACCAGAAGGGACTGGCGTCACCCGCCCCTGCCATCCTAGACTTCATTTATTTTGGTCAGCGCAACGTGTCTTCTTCCATACATCTGTATTAGCTGCCATGGAAATTAATAACATTTCAATTTTAATGGGAGTGCAAATATGCAATGTGCTGTTGTACCGTACATCAGTACTCCCCCCTTTCTACGCAGATAATCTTTGGGTACTAGCATTCTTGTTATCGGAAATCTCGCTGTTGGGCAGTAGTCCAGTGTGTCCACTCTCTACGGCCATAGGATATTCCGTATTTGTCCAGTTCCCCGTAGCGCTTGCAAGTGGTTGCTTAACTTGTTGTATCCGTTGTATGAGCATTCATATTTGGCGATTGCAGCACACGTCCGTTGTTCTTAACTTCGTAGTTTTATCTGTGCTGTGGTCGTAAATGTCTAATGTCCTTTAGTTTGTGTCGCTCGCTCTGATTACTTATTGTAGGTACACTAGTTTGATCATTATTTATTCGCTTATTATGAATAATATGTAAACATCCTGTTACTTTAGGTACCTATTTTAAAGTTGAATAATTAAATTAAATTCCTTTGTTCATATTTCGCTTCTCTGATGCTTCAAAGGTTGTATCTTCGATGGCTGCTAGAAACTAATAAAACAAGTAAAAGAGCTTTCTATGAGCAGTAATCATCAATATTTTCAAAACATATTCCAATGATTAGATTGCTATGCAGCAATGGGCAGCAGCAATGACCTAATGGGAATGTTTATCACGAACCGTAGACATTGATTGCTGTCTATGGGTCCACATAAACAGATACAAGGAAAAATCAAGGTTAGTAGGAAATACGAGCAGATTGTTATTTTCTCGGGTTACTAGAAGGCGCACCATCAAAATTATACAATCTTTAAAGTTTGATTCAATGATTCCTACAAACTTGACAAACGTAACATAGTGTTTGTCTTTTGTTGTCTTGCTACCCTTTTTTGTCTCATTGTGGGCAAAGACTTGTATCGATTGTTCCTATTGTCTAAGTTACCTCCCTGTAAATAATCGTCTTGAAGCCATGTATTGTAACCTTTGCCTACCAAAGAAGTAACCTTTTAGGTCTGTAAGAGACTACGAAAATCAGTTAAAGAACCAAAAGTACCAGACAGTAAGTAGCTCAATTTTATTCTTACGTCGTCTGCGACGTTGATGTGTGACGTCACTGATTCAAGTTGTCAGTAACACTAGAATGTAAATATGTATCAATCGACACGTTGCAACGTAAGCACACATAATTACTATTCACATCACGTAGACGAACCTAAACAACTTGTGTAACTCGGCTCGCTGTGTTGCCAGATGACGTTAAAATTATATAAATTAACTTTTAGAGAATTTGTATTTAAAAGTAAATTACAGCTTTGCTTGGAGCTGAAAATTTTAAATCTAAATGATTTAAAATTTTCAGTAAACTAGTCTGAATGAAAGCCGAAAGCCGACCCCAACGTGTGGGAGTGATTAATAACTAGCAAGTCCCCAATGTCTAGCAAGATAAAAAGGTCAGTGAAAATCTACAGTACCCCAAAATACCGACTTGAAAGATGAATGTGCCTTCAAAACGCCCTGGGTATCTTAATCGTTTCAGAGCTTGAATTATAATTTATAGTGCACAAAGTCTAAGAGGTCTTGTGATTTCAAACACAAATGTCAAACTTATATATTATATTACCTACCCATCAAAGATGGTACCAAATAAATCAGGCCTAAGTAGAAATCAAAGAGAGTTACAGTAAAATCCAATTTACAAATCGTATCAATTTGCTTTTACTTGTAAAGGTACGAGTATATTGGACGTATTTAAGGAAAATGCTGATAAATAATCAAGCACCGGTTATTTCACGTCTTTGATGCTTAAAACTCGACAAATTGGTTTCTTGTCGGACCTAATTAGCTTTTAGCGGCCATACCGCTAGTTGCACGTAAATCCGTTAAATTTAATTCCCGATGAAAAGTAATGCTGTCTCTCTCTAACGGAACGTATCAGAAAGTGACAGCAGTACTTTTAAAGGCGAACGGCCGGCTTGTATTTGAATTTCACACAGCTAATAGGTAATAGGTAAAACGAGCTGGTTTCCGCAACTCCACGTCAATATGCGCGTATTTTGCGTACGGGTGGGAAAATCAATTATTCGATCCCCCAGCTCCTCAAGGAAGGCCAGCAACGCCTTGGTATTACTGATAATCTCACAGAGGGTACCTGGGTTACCGAAGTACTTTGCCCTGTATGTGGCAACCACTGGGCAGTATAGTAGCAGATGTGCTGCTGTCTCGTCATCCTCCATGCAGGCCGTGTACATCGGACTGTCTGTGACTCCTATGACAAAGAGGTGTTTATTAAATAACCCGTGGCCAGTTATAGCTGCTGTCATTGTACGCAGCTGTTGCTTAGTTAGTCGGAGAACCTGTTTCGTGAGGCGGCCATCAATTGTAGGGAGTGCTTCCTTGGCCTGCCTGCACTCACCTTGGTTCTGCCATAGTTTGTGATGTTGGTCCCTGGTGCGTATCCTTACCAGAGTGCGTAAGTACCCGAAGGGGAGTGGCACGATGGGCACAGGTCCCACCGGTGCCATGCTCGACCCCCTTCTGGCAAGTTCATCGGCTGCGTCGTTGCCTAGCAAACAGCTGTGTCCTTTGATCCATTGAATGGTTATGTTGTTGAGGCTACCCACTTGGTTGAGCCGCTGGTGACACTCTTATATTAGCCCAGAGTCAACAGTGTGACTGCTTAGCGCTTGCAGGACAGCCATGCTGTCTGATAGTATGCGGATCGAGTGGTCCTTAACTTCCCTGGCCATGATGTCCGAGGCGGCCAGAGAAATGCCCATGCATTCGGCCTGGAACACTGTGTTATGGACCCCCAATGGTGTGGCTATGTGTATGTTCAAGTCCTCCGAGATGATTCCAGCACCTGAGCCACTACCTGTTTTGGATCCACCTGTGAACATGCGCAGCTTTGCGGGGCACAACCCTTCGCATCGATGGTCTTCGTGAAGTTGGATTCTGTATTTTTTATAAAAGATTAATTCTTTGGGTACCCGGTCATTTATGACTTTCTTAATAGGGAACTCTTTATTGAGTCCCGCCAGCAGCGCAGTGTGTATAGTGTCTCTCTTACCCCAGAGATCTAGTGCATTTAGACGTACCGTCGCCATCGTCGCTTCCTGCTGTATGAACAGGTGAAGCGGTAGTAGTCCCAACATGGCCTCGACTGCTGCAGTCGGAGTAGTCCTCAGGCAACCCGTAGTCGCCATGCAGGCCAGTCTTTGCATGCGTTTTATTTTGTTGGAGGCTGTATCTTTTCGTTTTTGGGTGAACATGACCAGCTCAGTCTTAGTGGGGTTCACCGATAGGTCAAATTCTCTGCACCATCTTTCTACGATACATAGTAACATAATAATAAACCATTTATTTTCAGGTTACAAAGACCCATAGATAAATACCTTAACCTAAGTATACATAATTATACTAACAAATGTGTTAGTAAATAAAACTTAAAGCTATGTTAGTATCACTTAGATAGAGAGCTTCTTATGAAATTGTTAAACCTATTTATGTCAATAAAAAAATATTATTATTATATTATTATTACTTAGATGCACTAAGTCTTCGTGCGTTCTGGTGGCACTTGACCGTAAAAGCGGCGAAACACCACATCCTGAGGCCAAAAGCTTTCTTCCATCACCTGATGCAGGTAGCACTTTGGTATGCGCACCACAAAAGCCTTAAATTTGACGTTGCGACGCGACTCCAACAGCTGCACCCTCGGCGCGTACTTCAGCCTTTGGCTCACGTAATTCACGATGTCTTCCGCGTCAGTTGTGTAGTGGAGACGGGAAATATACACCGGAGTATTCGGCTTCGCAGCACGGAGTTTTTCGTTTGGCTCCGTAGGAGCCTTGCCGCAGCGGTTCTTACAGCTACTCTGTCGGCGCTTCCTCCTTTGCACCGTCACGAAGCCGTCATCATCAGCTCGGTTTGTTTCCTTCATAGCCACGGGCATTGCGGGAAGAGCAGTGGGGGCGCTCACAGTGACCAACAGGGCCTTAAGTCTGCTATTACAAAAGTGTCAGAATGATCGATCATTGATTTCATAATTGTTGATTTTGACAAGTTTGGTAATCTACTATTATAATGGCATCATTATGACTTTCCAATGGTCGGCCACTGACACTACATTGAAAAAAATTGCATATATTGGTAATCTCGTACATAATGACAAATTAATGACATTTCTACTAATGGGTTTTTATAATAATGGCAATACGACAATACCATTATAATAACACAATTATATTACGAGAACATTGATCGACCAATGATCGACCATTATGAATTTACCAGATTACGAACTTTTAGCAAAATGAAAATGGCATGACAATGGGATCGTGTTGGATGACTGAATTTATAAAAATAGCAGACTTGGGCCCCAGGTCAGATTGTCTCGTTGATCGGGCAGCGCTGCGGGGACGGGAGTGGGGCTACGAGTTTCGCATGCGGCGCAAAACGCAGACTCAGCAATCGGCGCCGGCGACAAAACTGCTAACGCAAAACTCGTGACCGATGTGTCTAGGCAGCCGACACCTCGGCGCGTATTTACATGGCGTACACACGCCGCCGGTGTTCCAATTAAAGCCACAGAGTTGCGCATCTCATCGAGTTCTGCACGCAGGTCTGCGACGGTGATCTGGGATGTCTCCAACTTCCTCTGCACATCAGCTTGACTAGCCTTCAAAGACACAATGTCCTTCAACAGGCCTGCAGGTCTGCCTGCTGAGTGAGGTTACAGATTGTACCAGTCACCTTCCCCGAAACAAGGATTGCGAGGTCATCGGCATTGAATTTAGTGATGAGGACATTAATCATCAGATTCCATAGAAGAGGGGACAACACCTCTATAAAGGTCAGCCTTTGGCTATCATTGCCAACTGCTGCTCCTCTTCAAGGCGAACTACTCGTTTGCTTAACATGTTAGTAATCCAGTCCGTTAGTACCTGTTCTACTCCATGTCTGGAGAGGGCGCTGCTGATGCTGGAGAAGTTGGTTTTGACGAAGGCTCCTTCGATGTCTATGTAAGTGGCCAGGCAGGTGCCCTTCCGATGAATCGCTTCTGTTATGATGTTGTTCAATAAAATGATAGACATTTACACTTGTTAATAACTTGTGTTTAATTCAATAGAACATGAGCCAGACCGAACCTCTTGACTCGAAGACATGACATGTTGGAAGGGACTCTAGAGTTGTCACCAACCGCATACAGATAATATAGGTAGTATAATAGGGTTGTACTAACATCTCCCCTTTTCAGTAGGTATTTATATAAAAGAAATAAACATTTTTAAACTTAACTCAAAGTTAGCATAAACAATTAAACTTAACTTAAAGTAAACATAATTATTATGAGTGTTGTACACAAGTAAACAATCTGCTTATTAACAAAATTTAATTTTATTAATGAGCTTATTATAACTTACAAAGTACGTAATCAATAAACCTATAAACTAATTTTAACAAAACTTCTTGGGTTTTATTACTTCTCTTCCTGACCTAGTTCTATACTTAGTATTGGATGAATTGTCTGCCACCATCTGTCTCTCACCCATCTTTTCCCTTTCCTTAATGTTGTTGGTTATAACATCATTAGATTGCATGTCATTGTTGTCAAACTTGTGGCAACTTTCATTGCATCTAAACCTTATTTGTATTCTATTTCTCCTATACTTATGACCTTTGTTGTCTTGTATTATGTATGATCTTTGGCATTTTAATCTTTCTATTACAATAGCTGGAAGCCAGTCTGAATCTGGTTTTTTCTTAAAGTTTACATGATCTCCTGGTTGTAAAATTGATAAAGGTTTTTTGTTCCTATCATAATAGTACTTCGTTTGTGTACGGTCTTTTTCAAAGCCTGTTTTATATTCATTGAAAGTAACTACCTTTGGTTTAAGTTTCTCACTACTAACCGGTATATGCATTCTTAAATTTCTAGACATTAACAATTGTGCTGGCGACGGAAAGTTAGCCTTTGGTGTGTTTCTATATTGCAATAGTGCCATATATGGATCTGAGTTTGACTCTTGACATTTCTTTAATAAATTCTTCATAATTTTAACTGCACTTTCAGCCTGACCATTTGACTTTGGGTGATATGGACTTGTAATGATATGCTCAATATCCCAATCGTATAAGAATGACTTGAATTCTACTGAATTAAATGGGGGACCTCCATCTGACACTAATGACATAGGTATACCGTGACGAGCAAAAATTGATTTCATTAGGATGATTATGTTTTTTGCTGTATATTGACTGTTAATTATTGCAAGCTCAATGTATTTAGAATAATAATCTGAGACTACTAAATAATTTTTGTTATTAAAATGCATTAGGTCTATCCCAACTTGTTGCCATGGATATTTAGTAATACTGTAGCTTTGAAGTGGTTCTTGTTGATTATTTGTTTTAAACTTTGCACAAATAAGACATTGATCAACTATATTTTTAATATCTGAACTCATATTAGGCCAAAAGAGAATATTCCTAGCTAGACTTAGGCATTTATTTATACCTTGATGACCTTCATGCACTTTGTGTAACATTTCGCTTTCCATGGACTTAGGAATGATCAACTTGTCGCCTTTAAATAGCAAGCTGTTGATGACATGAATTTCACCTTGGACATTCCAATATGGTTTTAACCATTGATTAACTTTATCATTATTAGTAGGCCATCCCTCCAAACAATATTCTTTCAACAATTGTAACTCACTGTCCTTGTTGGTTGCTTGGCTAATTTTGTCTTTGTATTCTTGAGTAATTGCTAAATTAGAATATAAAGAATTGACATGACATGCTAGATCTGATTCATACTTTGGAATATAGTTTTCTTTTAAAGCAGCCCTAGACAATGTATCAGATATGTACATCTCTTTACCAGGTACATGGATTACATTTAAACCATATGCTTGAAGTGCAAGCATCATTCTCTGCAAGCGTGCAGGTACATCATGAAGAGGTTTCTTGAATAAGTAGACTAATGGTTTGTGATCAGTATGCACTGTGACTCCGTTACCATAGACATATTGGTGAAATTTTTCACAACCAAATTGAATTGCTAGTAGTTCTTTCTCTATTTGTGCATACCTTTCTTGTGTAGTAGTTAGAGTTTTGGAACTATACGCTATGGGTTGCTTGTTTTGCATAAGCACTGCACCTAGTGCTTTTTTTTTTTTTTTTTTTTTTTTGGGTGGGAAATCATCAAATAACTTCTCCCGCTCTGGGCGGAGCGGGAGGGCGTGTCAGACTTTTACTGACTAAAACCCACCCGTGATCCTTCCGTTGCCTGTGTGCCAGGGCCACGATATCCCTTTCGGACAAACTCGCAACCCCGGCAGGCATTGGTCCTGACGGACCCCGTCAGTTTGTGCTGACATCTCTTTGAGGCGCGCGTGGAACACAACGCGCCGTCGACCCGGGCCTGGTCCTTATCGGATGGCGAGCTACCCATCGCTCACCGTCCGCAGGCCCGCGCCTACGGTGGCCGGAAATCGGCTTGCGACTCCCGACGCCCGGGGCGTCTCCTGCGGCGACTAGGGGCATGAGGGCGCGAACCTTGTCTCACCCTCACGCGTTCCGCCTCCTCCTTCGCTAGCATAACTGCTTCGCAGAAGGAGGTGACGGCCTCCCATGCACTCTCGCTCCGAACCATGGCCTGAACCAGGGCCGGACGCGAGAGATCGCCGCCGCCGATCGCCTCCGTGAGGACACGGCGGTGCTCCGCCCAAGCTGGGCAGACCTCCACCGTATGCTCCACCGTGTCCTCCGGGCGATCCACACAGTGGTGACACCCGGGCGTTTCCTCCCGCTTAATCCTAAACAGGAACCTCCCGAAACATCCATGTCTGGTGAGGACCTGCGTCAGGCGGAAGGTAAGGACGCCGTGGCGCCTCTCCAGCCACTCCTCAAAGAGGGGACTTATCGCCACAATTGTGGCGTGCCCATCTGCACCTAGTGCTGACTTTAACGAATCTACAGATAAAACAGTTTGCACTTTGGGGTTATAATGAGCTAAGACTGGTGCTTTTGTTATCTCTGCTTTTAGATTATCTAGACATTTATTACAATTTTCATCCCATAACCATGTTGAGTTTTTCTTTAACAGATTTCTTAATGGTTTTGTTTTTTCAGACAAGTTTTCAATAAAAGGTGATAAGTAGTTAATCATGCCTAAGATTCTTTGCAAGTCTTTGACATTACTAGGAGTAGGCATACTGACAATGGCTTTTACTTTTTCCTGGTCTACCTGTGCACCATTTTTATTAAAGACATAACCTAGAAAACATACTTCCTTAACTGAAAATATGCATTTAGACTTATTTAATTTTAAATTTGAATCTCTTGCTCTTTGCAGGACCTTATTTAGACGTTGATTATGAATTTCTTTAGTTTCTCCATACACTAAGATATCATCGACAAATACCAAGACACCCTCTAAATCTGCAAACATATCTGTCATTATTCTTTGAAAAATCTCTGATGATGCATTTATACCATAAGGTAACCTTAAGTAACGATAACGACCAAATGGTGTTTGAAAAGTACAGAGATCTGAACTAGAGTTATCAAGTTTTATCATCCAAAACCCAGAATATGCATCTAGATGGGAAAAATAAGAAGCTCCTTTTAAAATTGATCTTATTTCATCTATAGTTTTAAGTGGATAGTGTTCCCTAATTATATACTTGTTAAGATTTCGAGGATCTAAACAAATTCTTAACTGACCTGACTTTTTCATTGTTATGACAACAGAATTTACCCACTCAGTAGGTTTTATGACTTTTTCTATGACTTCCATCTTTGACATGCGATCCAATTCTTCTTTTAGTTTATTGTATAATCCAAATGGAACTTTTCTTGGTGGATCAATGCTTGGAATTGCATCCCTTTGTAATTTTAGGTGACAGACAGGTGGTAGACAGCCAAGACCCTGAACTTACATACAAACAAATACATCATTGAATTTGGTAAATATTTGGTCATCAGTGAAGTTTTCATTATTAAGAGCAAATACTCGTTTCAACACACCTTTCTGTACACATGTAGGTAAACCTAAGACTGTTACACAATTAATATATGCTATTAAAAATGTCATGACTTGTTTGCTGTTATTAAAATAACAATTTAAGTGACATCGTCCCATTATTGGTATTGGTGAGCCATCAAACCCATTGACATTGGCTTCTGACTTGATAATTATCGACTTTGGCAATAATAATCTGTTGAATGTAGCTAACGACATAATATTTGTATCAGCTCCTGTATCTAATTTACATTTAATTTCTACATTATTGACAAATACACTAAGGTACCATGACTTATCAGAATGAGCTGCATTATTGTTGTTTTTTGCCATACCTATAAAGAAGTTTTCAGTGCTTACATCTGCCTGTTCATTAGAATTCTGCCTTGACTCTAAGCTTTTAACATTATTTTTAGCAGTGAAACAATATTTTGCATAATGCAAAACACGCAGCATGTACGTTTACATAAGTTACACTTAACTCCGGACGCTGGACACTTGAATCTATGATGTTGACCACACCGACCGCAGGATTTGTTCCTGTCCTTTCGTTGTCCCTGTGGGCTTTGACTGCGCTGCCTAGCGAACGCTCGACTATTATGGTTTGAAGCACTCCTCCTGTTGTCCAGTGACTGTGACTTGGAGTTCGACTTTTGAATCTGAAGTATATTTTCTGTGTTTTGCATGTCTATTTTCTGTGCATTTTCTTGTGCCATGACGACGGTTTTTGCTAATGATATTGTTCTTTCTAACGTTGGATCTATTTCTTGTCATAATCTTTGACGTACATGGATTAGTTTCGGGCTTAAATTAGCTATAAATATATCACGAATCAGCGACTCCCTTAACGTTCCAAACTCGCACTTGTTGCCTATGTTTGTAAGATCTGTCAAGAACGTGTATATATTTTCATCTGCCTTTTGTGCACGTGTAAAGAATGAATGTCGAATCATGGTTAAGTTTTTTAGTGGTTCAAAATGATTTTGAAACTTCATTTTTACTTGATCTATAGTGACTTTGTCCATGTCCATGTTGAAAGAATTGAATATTTCTACGCCTTTCTCCCCAATTGAATGCAACAAAATGGCTATCTTCCGTTTTTCGGAAGCGGCTTCATAGTTGGTAGCTAACAAAAATACTTCGAAACTTTGCCACCATTTTTTCCATTCTAAACCATTATTTTGGTTGATGCCTATCTGCAATTTGGGTATCTGGTTAAAATTGGCATAATTCTGAGAGCACGCGTCTTTACGTACCTCCTTGGCTTCTTCATCGCTCGACATTTTTGCAATCTTCCTATAGAATCTTCCTTTGTTTTTACTTCTGACACCATGTTATGATGTTGTTCAATAAAATGATAGACATTTACACTTGTTAATAACTTGTGTTTAATTCAATAGAACATGAGCCAGACCGAACCTCTTGACTCGAAGACATGACATGTTGGAAGGGACTCTAGAGTTGTCACCAACCGCATACAGATAATATAGGTAGTATAATAGGGTTGTACTAACAGCTTCCTCCGTGTTGGTTACCGTGTAGCGGTATGGTTTCCAGTGCGTCGTCTCTCAACTCCCTATCACACTGCCTTTCCAGAGTTTTTAGTAGAAAAGAGGTCAGGCTCAAAGAGGTCGGTGGGATTTGGCATTTGTGTAGTCACCCTTACCTGGATTAGGGATGAATATTATTTTCACTTCCCTACATCCTTTAGGAACGTATCTAAAGGCTAGACACGCTCCATCAAAGGCACCAGTCTTATTGCGACAAAGATCCCAGCCCACTGTAGTAAGGCGGGGAACACTCCATCAGAACCAACGGCCTTAAAAGGATGGAAACTCCGGATCATTGTAGTTTTCCAACGTAATCACCCTGCGTGCGTAAAGCCAATCATTGTTTGATGGTGCTTGAATTATATCTAGCCAGTCGATTACCTGTGCGAAGACACATCCAGGGAAGTGAATTTCAATAAGGACGCGTCTCGTTTCTTTTGGCGAGGAAGTGAGTGTGTTATCAGGTTTGCGGAGGGTAGTTGGCCCTGATGTGTTCTGTTGCGCCAGTACCTTCCTTACTCTGTTAGCTTGTTGGCAAGATTCAATGCTACCACAGAATTTGCGCCATCCGGTGGTACTCTTGAATCTGATGGTATTTTTGTAACTGGATTTGGCTGCGTAGTAGTGATCCCAGTCCTCATCCACACATGTGTTCATAGCTCTGTTTAGAGCTATCCTTACCTTGCCGCGCTTGCGCCACAGATCAGCACCCCACCAGGGTTGTTTGCCAGGTGTGCTACGCGAGGTGGTCTCTGGGCAGGCACTTTGGTAACTGTCTATCATTGATTTGGTAAGATAGCTTACTTGTACCTCAATCTGTGTTGTGTCCGCATATATCGCCGGATCGCTTAGTGTCGCAAACTTGGATTCAAAGCTGCGTGTTAAGCGGATTACGCCGTGGTGGTGTTGGAGGAACGGAACACATACCTTGATGTCAAAGCGGATCCACCTGTGATCAGAGCAGGAGGCTTCGTTGGAGACCTGCCACCCAGAGGTGATTTCCGCCGCGCCCTCTGTTGCCAGAGTGAGATCTATGATTGTACGGCTTCGCCTGGTTACGAATGTTGGTTCGGAGCCAGTGTTTAGTAGGGATAGGTTAGTCGAGAATAATTATTCAACCAAGGCTTTACCCCTCTCGTTTTGCGTGTCCATACCCCACAGTTGATGGTGAGCATTGGCGTCAGCCCCGACAACGACCTCAAACTAGCATCTCTCGCAATGGCTCACGAGGCGGTCGAGGTCGTGCGGAGGCGGCGTCTCCGCCTCCGGCATGTAGGCCGAGGCGAAAACGATCACCATTTCCATGGTGTCGTCACGCTGTATAAGCAGCTTAGCTGCAGAGACATCTCGGCAACAAAAGTCAGTTAAGAGATGTGTTTTAAGTCCCATGTAATAGGGGGCGAGCCTATTGCCATCAACCGGGCACAAGTCCATCCTCCAGGCTGCTACTGAGGAATTCCTAATGGAAAATCCCAATAACACTTTGCCCGACCTGGGAATCGAACCCAGGACCACATGCTCAGCAGTCGCGCTTGCGACCACTAGACCAACGAGGCAGTCAAAAAGTCAGTCTATTTTTATTTAAATTAGAAGTTAATAAGATAGACAAGCCTTTTTTAAATTCTTAGATTTTTTAAACTTGGGACGTAAAAGTTATAACCAGTTTTATTTTTTAAGGTTATGTACTAGTGTAGCGGCATCAAGAGTTTACCGCGCAACTAGCATATATACAACGTCCCGACATCAACCGTCGGGCAGTTGTCCACCAGACACAACACCCGTCTAGTCGGAGGATCCTCCCTTTTCTATGGTGGATGAGTGAACTTTACACCCTGTTCTTCATACCCCCAAACTGGTGACGTCATCATCATCATCATCACTTTCTCAAGCTTTCGAGCGGCGAGTCACACAGCCAGCCAGCACCCACGGCTTCAACGGGTATCCTGACCACCAGCATGCAGTGGACGCGCATTCCTGGTCATCACCCACAGCATCATCAGCAACCTTGGCACAGCATACTGCACTTTCGGCCGGTCCACAAGCAGAGAACATGATACCTCTTCTGGTCGACGCCAGCAGTCAGCCTCAACCCGGCGCTGTACCACATCCGACTCACTGGAGCATAATGCAGCGCCACCCCGACTCACTGGGGAATCACCGCAGACAGTTTCGACCCACCGAGAACTATGCGGCACCCGGTTCCGACTCACTGGAACCCTCTACTGGCACTGGCAAGCATCGCAAGATACAAGACTCAGCCCACTATCGACCTCCGGTCTCCGGGGGGGAGTGATGTAGCGGTGATGTAGCATCAACTGTCGGGCAGTTGCCCACAAAACACAGCACCCGTCTGGTCAGAGGATCCTCCCTTTTCTATCGTGGATGAGTGAACTTTACGGGTCTCCCTTGTTTGACCGAAAGGAATTTGACAAATTTTCACTTCCCAAAAAATTTCTCGCATAATTTCATATGCCAAATTATTACTAAATCTATTCACAAAAAATTGTACCGCAAACCTAATGTTTGACAAATGAACGTTTAAACTATAACTTGTTTACCAACTAGTACTTTTAACATTTTTTATTTAGTCAAATATTTCAGTTGGAATAACAGTTTTTACGCAAAATCAAATAATAATATAAATAAGTAATTAACCTAATCTAAATAGTTCAGATCCGGGTAACCTACTAAAAACAATCTCTTTTTTCTATTAATGCAAGTCGTTTACCTAGTGTTTAACTAGTGTACCAATGTAGATTGTTACATATAGGTACATAAAAATTGTTTTGGTGATAAAGTAAATGTTCTAAATTGCTTTTCACTATCTTTGTGTTTGTTAGTTTTTCGAATAGTATTGAGATTAGTTTAGCAGGCATACATATTTCAGTGTGGTATGGTGTGATTTAAATGGTAAGGACTACTTTTCAACACGTAAAACTTATCACAGAGTTCGTCACTGGCCCATTCATATCATCATCATCAGCCTATAGCAGTCCACTGCTGGACATAGGCCTCTACAATTGCACGCCATTCAGCTCGAATCTCGGCAACTCTCATCCAGCTGCCACCAGCCACCCTGCGAAGATCGTCGCTCTACCTAGCCTGAGGGCGTCCTACCTTACGTTGGCCGATTCGCGGTCACCACTCAAGAACACGTCAACCCCAACGGTCATCGGTTCTACGGCTAATATGGCCGGCCCATTGCCACTTCAGCTTGCTTATTCTATGAGCTATGTCGACAACTTTGGTACTCTGCCGGATCACCTCGTTCCGGGTTCGATCCCTCAGAGAGACTCCAAGCATAGCCCGTCCCATAGCTCGCTGAGCGACCTTGAATTTATGGACCAGCCGTACCGTAAGTGTCCACGTTTCGGCTCCGTAAGTCATAACAGGCATGACGCACTGATTGAAGACCTTCGTCTTTAGGCTCTGTGGAAACGTGACGAAGCTTCCCAAATGCACCCCAGCTGAATACTGTTAACCTTCCTTTCAAAGTTATTTTTACCAAATCGCAAAGTTTGCCCGAGGTAAACGTATTCTCGAACAACCTCGAGAGCACCGCCATTAACAGCAATCGGTCCCGGAGTGACGTGTTCGTTGAACATAACCTTGGTTTTGTCCAAGTTTAGCCAGTATGACGATGTCATCTGCAAATCTCAAGTGTGAGATGTACTCGCCGTTGATGTTGATGCCACGTCCTTCCCAGTTCAGCGTCTTAAACACATCCTCCAATGCGTTAGAGAACAATTTCGGGGAAATAACGTCCCCTTGTCTCACCCCTCGACGCAGGGGGATATGCTCAGTTCGCCGATCCTGAGTTTGGACGGTCATAGTCGCGTTCTCATAAAGACATCAGTCACAGGCCAGTCAACTTGGCATCGCTGCAGAGACTCCAAAACAGACCAGGTCTCGATAGAGTCAAAAGCCTTCTCATAGTCCACAAATGATAGGGGCCGATTATACCCTTCGGACTTTTGTATAATTTGTCGCACTGTGTGGATGTGGTCTATGGTACTGTATCCTCCACGAAACCCAGCCTGCTCCGATGGCTGAAACTCGTCGAGTCTTCGCGCTAGACGATTCGTAACGACTCTCGAAAACAACTTATATACGTGGCTAAGTAGCGAAATAGGTCTGTAGTTCTTTAAAAGGGTCTTCTCACGCTTTTAAAGAACAGAATAACCACACTCCTTCACAACGCTTCTGGAGTTCTCCCAGAGAACAGGACAGAGCTGAAGAGCTCCCAAAGCTCTTTCAGTACAGGACTTCCTCCCGGTTTCAAGATCTCGGTCGTAATCCCATCCTCACCGGGGGCTTTTCCATTTTTAAGCCGCTTCGATTTCGTCTTGGCTGATTTTTGGCAGGTCCTCCGTAAAATAGTGGGTTAAAGTGGCTCTGGAATCCTCATTTTCGGGATCAGGTCGAGATGCGTGCAATGCGTATAGTTTGCCAATTGGCCGTAAAAGTTATCTACTTCTGAAAGGATCTCCGGCTTCGAAACGACGACACCCCCACTGGATTTGGTCAACTCCGTCAGGTGGCTCCTCCCAAGTGACTGGACGAACACTTTCGACCCCCGATTTTGCTCAATAGCTTTCTCTATAGAGCGCGTATTGGCGCGTCGGAGGTCGCGTCGTACCAGTGTTCTAATATTTTTGTTGAGTGCCCGTTGTTCCGACGAAGCGATAGGTGGGTTTTGACGTCGTTCCGTCATGAACTCCAGAGTCTCTTCCAAAAGTTTGGAACTCTTGCCCGTACGCCGCATTTTGCAAAATCGCGTGCCTTCCTCCCTGACGATTTCCGCCATTTGGTCAAGCGCCTGGTCAACGTCATTTGTAGTTTCCACGGCAGCAAATCGGTTCTCCAGGTTTAACTGGTACGCTTCAGATCCTAACATAGTTTGCAGCATGTTGGGATGGAGCCTAGACTTCATCAACCGAGTTCGCTCGAGCTTGAAGTCAATATTCAGAGAGCCTCGGACAAGTCTGTGGTCACTGCCGGTGTTAAACCTGTTTATCACTGAAACATCCCTGAATATATGCTTTTTATCCGATATGATGAAGTCTATCTCATTTTTCGTTATATTACGAGTATCGGAGCTTCGCCACATCCACTTCCTTTGGTACTGATTCTTAAAGAAGGAGTTCATCAAGAAAAGCCCCTCAAGCCTTCTCAAGGAAGTTGACAAGCATTTGCCCCCTATGATTTCTACTGCCAAACCCGTAGGATCCTACTACCGATTCGCTGCAAATCTGTACTCCCACTTTAGCGTTAAAATCCCCCAGGAGAACGTTAGAATTAGAATTAAAATTTATTTATTTGTAAGAATGTAGTTTTACATAGTATGGTGTTAATATTTTTTTAAGTTCTATACATTCTACCACAACAGGTTTACAAACATTTAAATGTCATTATTAACTAAGAACAATTAATTTAAGATTTGATTTACAGTATTTCCAATAAGAATTAATATTATTATAATTAAGTAATCATTAATTTAAAATTAAGTACATGTCATCTTGGATTTTT
Organism: Tiliacea citrago; assembly: GCA_963921375.1. Lineage (NCBI taxonomy): Eukaryota > Metazoa > Arthropoda > Insecta > Lepidoptera > Noctuidae > Tiliacea > Tiliacea citrago. Next base: position 1,036,411 of record OY992784.1, read on the forward strand.
ACAATATTCCATATATTCGGCAATGTCATAGAAGCAATAATCCAATAACCAACTTGTCAGCTTTTTCTTGAACATGAGGATGGGAAGTTCCTTAAATGAGTTCGGTAACTTGTTATACACCTGAATGGCATTAACATATACATTCCTCCTAAATAATTGCAATCTATATTGAGGTACATTTAATTCGTATTTATATTTTTGAAAATAAAGCCTTTTTGTGGCTCACTCCTGATTGCATGCGAAAATAATGCGGATATTGTTTCACTAGTATAAATAGTTATTTGATGTACATGCAGGGTAAAGGTAAAATGTGAAGTTTTTTAAATAAAGGTTTACAGCTGTCCAAAAACCAGACGCCAGATATTGCCCTAATACACTTTTTTTGTACCCGAAATGCCATTAAATTTTCAACTGAATTGCCCCACAGTATCGAACCACCCGTTTTAGTGGGCCCTTGCAGTGCAATGCAAGGCCTTGGAGTTGTTCTCGAACATTTCCTCCACTTCGTCATCCGAGTGTGCCGAGGTTGGTGCGTAAACCTGAACAACCTTGAGTCTATACCTCTTAGTTAGTTTCACTATGAGGTACCCTGCTCGAGACACTCGAAACTTCTATAACGTTGCCACAAAGGGATTTGTTTACCAGGAACCCGAGTCCGCCTTGGGATAGCTGGTCTCCCTCTCGAAAATACATAAGATGGCCCGATTCAAGGGTTATTGTGTCCCCCACCTTATTTTTCCGAGCTCTTCTTCTAGCTGCACTAGGTGGTCATCGAGCTGTAACGTGCGTCCGTTATACGTTGCCAAAGTCAGTTGGGTTTGGCGGCCACTCGTAATCCGGGGATTCTTCGCACTCCCTACCTTGCCGTTACCGTGATCGCCGCCAAAATCAGGCATAGCAAGGCGGCCGGGAACTGGGAGCCGTGGTTGATTTCGGCTTGCCATTTGGAGGGTTTGCTCATAATCGCCACGCTGGGCATGCGGGTTAGCGATCGGAGATCGCGGCTTCTCGCACTAGTGACGCTGCTGTCCGTTACTAGTCTGCATCATTTAGCTGCGAAGTTTTTATTTAGAATGGTTATACCGCCATTTGTCGGCTGTCAGAACCTCGTTTGTTAGTCAGCAGGGTGAACCACGAGGTGAGGTTGACTTGGGGCACTGAGGTGGTAAGTGTGCCCCCCTACACCCCATTTATATGCAGAATATTATTCGTAAACTAGTTACATCTCTAGGGTATGTCTAGCGGAATAGTATTGATGAGATCTTTACTCTCATCGCATAAAGCGTGCCTTCTTATTCGGGACAAGCGAACCTTGCAATTAACACATTGCAAACTCGCTATCAGGCCTCCTACAAGGTGGACTGATGACCTTGTGAAGGCCGCAGGTGTTCGCCGGAGGCGGGAAGCATAGAACCGGTGGAAGTGGTGGTGCTTGGGGAAGGCTTACGTCCAGCAGTGGACGTCTTTCGGCTAAAATGATGATGAAACTCGTCATTTTAAAGTCGTCTAAATTGCTCAAATGCAGTCAAAAACCACAATCCAAAATAACACAAAAAACTGAACTGAAAGACAGATTTTCTTTACCTGTCAATAAATAATTGCGATAATTATGAACAAAAAAATATTGATGGTGAAAATCATTTCTATCATTAAATCGTTAACTATTATCATTTTATGCATTCTTAGGTATATTATATAAGTGTTTAATTATATTTAATGTTATTTCTATTTCTAAATAATTAATTATCATTTCAATATTTGTGTTATTTTACTTATGGCAACTTTTAAAAACATAAAAACTACTTTTGTTTACGATTTTATTAGGTTTATTTATTAAAATCTTTATAGTGATATTATGAATTAATCCGAAGTTCTAAAAATAGTATACTTACATGAAAATAAATGTCTTAGTTGCCTTAATAAGTGGTATAAATTCTAAAACAAAACAACAAAAAAGTATACTTTACAAAATCTGCCGTTCGCCTTTAATGGACTTACGTGCAACTAGCGGATAGCATTATGAATTTATGACCCTTCTTTGAAGCGTTTTTTTTCATTACAATTAGTATAATGATGTTTTGGAAAACATGAATCTTAACTTCAAAGTTAATCGTGATCACTATGACGACATTAGTACATCATAATTATTTTAAAATCCTGGACTACCTACAAACAAACTGTGCAAATTTATATCGATTTACTTAATGGAATCTGTGCCTTATTAATTCGACTTTATAATGCCTTCATAGTTGAGAAGATTAAGTTTAATGTTTTTTTTTTATCACAATCTAAGGTTCTGTCTAGGACTTGCACCCACTGTCTTTCTTATTATTAAACACACAAATTACAGAATTGAGCCTCCCAATATTTTCAATAACGACACACAATCACTACACCTGGCAACATCATCATAGCATATACTCAGTACCTACACTTGTCTCCGTCTCTCACGTATTGACACTTGGCACACTCCGGGACTATTTTGTCCAATAAAGGTATAGCGGGATGATAATTATTTAAAAAGTTAAATCTGTAATTCCGGCATAAAAATCCATCCTGTCATAAATAAGTAAGTTGGAGTCTCATTTCCTAATAAATAGGAAAAATAATTTATGATTTTTGACTTCGTTACGATTTTATTACATTATTGTTTGTTATGCATCGTCTAAGTTTCAATAATTGAAGAATTAGCCAACTTGGATGGAGCTTACCTGTGATGTTGTCTTTTAATTTTCTTGAAAGTCTAAGGCTAGCGTACCAAGGCTTTGTTTTAAGTTAAGCAAAGCCTTAGTACGCTAGCCTCAAGTTAAAACTTTTAACTTGACAAAAAAAGCCTTAAATTACACAAAAAAAGCCTTAATACCTACGTATTAAGGCTTTTTTTGTGTAATTTATACTAAAATAATTTGAGAGATTAGTCCGTAACTTTTTTAGTAATCTCTTATTTAATAATATCGGATAAAAAATGTATCTTGATTACTTTTAAAACTGCTCATTTGTTGAGTTTTTGCCTCACAATTATTTTAAGACTAATTTGAAAATAACCTCTGGGGCTTGCGCAAAAACCATTACATTACTGTGAAGAAAAAACTCGTTGTTAAATACGAGTAATGTATGTACCGTCATCCGCAAGTACACAATTTGATTTTGACAGATTCTTCGTAGTAGTACGGGTTTTCGTAGCTCAAGGGTACTGACGAGCGGTTGACTGTACCTACATGTCTATTTACTATGACGTAAGTTTCTTTATTTATCTATCTTCTGTCTATATATATAAAAGGAAAGCGTGACTGACTCATCATTACGTCACAGCTCAAACCGCTAAACGGATTGGGCTGAAATTTGGCACACAGAGCTATTATGACGTAGGCACCCACTAAGAAGGGATTTTTGGAAATTCGACCTTTAAGGGGGTAAACGGGGGAATACGATTTTTCATACAAACAAAATCCCTCCTGGATTTTGTTTGTATGAAAAATCGTATTCCATGAGTTAATAAACTTGAAACTTGGCACGAATACTTACCTAAGTAAATTATAAAGTTTGTAATTTTTGTTTTTTTTAAACTACCCTCTAAAGGGGGATTGGGGGGTGACAAAGGTTTGTATGGAATAATTTTAACGCGCGGTCCGATAAACTCGAAACGCAGTATTTATACTTAAAACCAAAAATTAAGAATAACATCGGCGTGGGTGGAGAACTGAATAACTCAAATTTTCTATTTTGGAGAAAATTACGATTTACAGTTTTTTTTTTGAATTTTTGGTGCCATTAATAAATGGAAGACAATTTTACCGTGGGTAATTTTATTTTCTTCGGGTATCTGTACCTTTTGTAAATGCTTAAACAAACGAAACTCTTTGTAGAAGTAAAAAAAAAAAAACTTAGTTATCTAATTTTACCATAACATAATATTGTATGTATACTGGAGTTAGCTACTTTTTATGGTTAATTGTTTTATTTTCCTACGCGTTTCTTTTATAGCAGTAATAAATAACTTCATTTATTTAATTATGTTTGCTAAGCATATTGTATTTGCTTAATACTGTGTTACAGAAGAAATCGATAATAAAAATTATTCATAAATTGAAGTGTCTAACATTAGAATTTCAAATGTGCAAATTAAACAACTCGAGTTATTTAGTTTTCCTTGAACATGGTTATTTGATTATAATATTAAAAGTCGAAGAAAACTTAAACAACTTATTTCATGTAACTCTTGCAATACTCAACTTAACATAAAGCATAGTTATGGATTTATTTTATGAGTTATTTACTTTTTCTTCTACGATTTAGTGATAGTTTTGGACATATTTATGTTTCTATTTGGAACATAAAAGTCCTATATTTCTGAACAGGACAGGAATATGACAATGCTTGTCAGGCGAAAATATGCAACATGGTTGGGGCGTAACGAAAATGGTTAAAAGTCATTTTGACGTAAATTGTAGTTATTTAGTTCTCCACCTACGCCGACGATAGCATGTATCAAGGTTTTTCGAAAATTGAACCCTGACGGGGTGAAAAGGGGTAGTCATTTTTACAAGGGAGGACTTTGCTGCATGGCTTTTTGCCGCATTTTTTATTTGTGAATGTGAGGACGTTGTAGGCCTAATAGACTGTAGCTTTGTAAACTATCTTCTATTTTGTTAAGTACTTGGTACTCGTACTTGTTGACGGGCCTACACTGTCCTCCCATACCTATTAACACTGTAACTTGGAAACATTGTTAAAGCCCACTTTTTTTTAAAAGAGTAACCGTGGAGTTTCTTGCCGGCTCTTCTCCATAGGAAACGACCAATTGGAACCGTGCACCCTTTTTTTCCAGAAATCATCAAATAACTTCTCCCGCTCTGGGCGGAGCGGGAGGGCGTGTCAGACTTTTACTGACTAAAACCCACCCGTGTTCCTTCCGTTGCCTGTGTGCCAGGGCCACGATATGCCTTTCGGACAAACTCGCAACCCCGGCAGGCATTGGTCCTAACGGACCCCGTCAGTTTGTGCTGACATCTCTTTGAGGCGCGCCGTCGACCCAGGCCTGGTCCTTATCGGACGGCGAGCTACCCATCGCTCACCGTCCGCAGGCCCGCGCCTACGGTGGCCGGAAATCGGCTTGATACTCCCGACGCCCGGGGCGTCTCCTGCGACGACTAGGGGCATGAGGGCGCGAACCTTGTCTCACCCTCACGCGTTCCGCCTCCTCCTTCGCTAGCATAACTGCTTCGCAGAAGGAGGTGACGGCCTCCCATGCACTCTCGCTCCGAAACATGGCCTGAACCAGGCCCGGACGCGAGAGATCGCCGCCGCCGATCGCCTCCGTGAGGACACGGCAGTGCTACGCCTAAGCTGGGCAGACCTCCACCGTATGCTCCACCGTGTCCTCCGGGCGATCCACACAGTGGTGACACCCGGGCGTTTCCTCCCGCTTAATCCTAAACAGGAACCTCCCGAAACATACATGTCCGGTGAGGGGACTTATCGCCACAATTGTGGCGTGCCCAACCGTGCACCTAGCTTCTGACGTTTCATAAGTGCCCATGTAGGTTTATGTGAAATATTTTTTTTTGATTTTGATTTTGCTTGATTAACTCGAAATTATTTATTTTTTTAATTATTTATTAGTAATAATAATAATAAATTCATTTATTTCAGGTAAGAAACACCCATTGACAAAAATAATTAAAAGAAACAAACCATAGCCGCACTCACAGATCCAAATCACAAACAACAGTTTAAAACTAACATAAAACTGTGACCAATAAAATAAAAAATAAAGAACTATAATTAATTAATGAAAAATTGCCAAAATAAAATATAAAATGTCAGAATCTACAAAAATTAAAATGTCAAATATAAAATAGTAAAAGTCAAACTGTAAAAAACTTCAGATGTCAAGATTTAAAAATAAAAATTATTTCTAAAATATTAAAAAACTTACCGTAGTAAATTATAAAAATTGTCATTTTTGTTTTTTTTAAACTACTACTACAACTAACGGGGGATTGGAGGATGTCAAAGTTTGTATAGAAGAATTTTAACGCGTAGTCCGATTAGCTTCAAACTCAGTTATTTATACTTAAAACCAAAAATAAAGAACAACATGTATCAGGATTTTTGAAAAATCTACCCCTAACGGGGTGAAAAGGGGTAGTCAATTACACAAGTGATGATTATACTGCGTGGCTTGATTAACTCGAAAATTGGTATAAATAACCTACAAGTCAAATAATGGAAAATCAGCAAACCACCTTTCAAAAATTAAGCTATTTGGGGGTGAAAAAGGGGAATACAGGTTGTATGAAAAAAACTTTTATCGTTGATCTATAAACTTAAATTAACCCAAATACTTTATCATCATTTTCTTGCCCTAATCCCAATTTATTTGGATTCAGCGTAACATGACTACTTATACATATCTTCTTCTTCTATATCTTCTATCTTTTTCTTTTCTTCTATATAAATAAAAGGAAACCGTGACTGACTGGTCAATCAACACATAGCTGAAACCGCTGAACGGATTGGGCTAAAACTCGGCACACATATAGTTATTATGACGTAGGCATCACCTAAGAACGGATTTATTAAAATTCAACCCTTAAGGGGTGCTACGGGGGTTCACAATTTGCATGGACAAGTCAAGCTCGGTAGACACAACTTTGAGAAAGAAGCCGACAGAAGAATCCAGCTGGGTTGGGCGGCATTTGTAAAACTGCGTCAAGTCTTCTCGTCGCCTATCCCGCAATGTCTGAAGACTAAGGTCTTTAACCAGTGCGTCCTGCCCGTCATGACATACGGTGCCGAAACGTAGACACTGACAGTCGGGCTGGTCCACAAATTCAAGGTCGCCCAGCGCGCTATGGAGCGGGCTATGCTTGGAGTCTCTTTGAAGGATAAAATGAGAGACCGACATACCTTGCAGAGTAAGCAAACTGTGTTTGTCAAAGGACTGATGGCCGATGGAGCAGACGAGTCCTGGAGTGGAGACCGCGTATCGGCAAGCGTAGTGTGGGACGCCCCCAGCTAGATGGACTGACGACCTTGAAGGTGGCTGGGTCAGACTGGATGCGGAAGGCGGAGGACAGGGTGTTGTGGCGCAGCCTGGGAGAGGCCTATGTCCAGCAGTGGACTGCGATAGGCTGATTTGATTGATTGATTTCTGTCAAGAAATAAATAAAACGTGTTTCATGCTTTTTCAAAAACAACTCCTTGGTGGGTTGAAAAGAGTAGGTAGTCTAAAAACAACATGGGTATAATTTTTAAGGTTTGTCGGGACGTTGAGTTGATCACGTAAATGTTGCATTTAAAAACCAATTTTTAAATGCAACACACTAGAACAACAAAAAAAATATAAAATGTCCTAATTTATATTAAAAAAACCCTTTCCGTAACACGCTGTATAAGCGTTTTAATTTTACTTTCGAAGAATATAGTCATATGACATATTCTTTGAACCTAAAATTAAAACGCTAAAACTAAAACTTATCCATCAAAATAAATGTTGGCGCAAGCGAAGCCGCGGGCATAAGCTAGTTTCATATAAATAACAATTCTTATACCTATATAATATATAACTATTTACACTAGGCACCAAATTAAAAGCATGACTGATTATACAAATAAATACAAAAACAAACGTAAGTTAAGGTTACATAATATTTCCTCCTAAATGTCTTCTGAATTCTTGTGTGATTCTGTTAACACATTTAGGTACATCATTCAAATTAATCCGTCTATCATTTATAATTTTTATTGCTCATAATTACGGGTAATTATTAGAAGAATGGTTCTATAAAAACTCGCCATTTCTAATGGTTATTTAGTTTTATTACTGGTTACCTATAGCTAAATTGAAATCTATGTCATAATCCTCATTGACATTCATTTCATCAAACATTTATTATTATTAGGGGACAAGTGGAATTTGCGCTAAAATTGTGAAAATGGGAGCCACTATGCTTCTATTGATATTGACTTATTTGTAGGATTGAATAAAGTGAAACATAACGATATTGGTTTTTACTTATCATACAGCCAGCTAACAAACACACCTTGTTGTTGTTCGATGGCAAACACTTTGTTGGCGATATATCTGATTTAGTGTTCGTTAGAGGCACGACACTAACCACTTTTCTAGACAATAGTAGCAATACTCATCTCTATATTTATGATAATCTTTGTATCTGAGCTCTTGTTCCTTAAACAATAAGTCGTAAAATGTTTTCTTCACAATTAGTACCTTCAGTTTCAAATGTTGATGACATTACAACAACATCTATTATAGTTTGAATTTCTCATCATTGTCATTGTCGATTCAATATTTTCCTTCATTCACCCCTAGACAATGATTTATATGAGAACATCAAATAAGAACTGTCAGCCATTCATTCGTTGTTCTCTGAAAGAGAGTTGATTTAAACTCTGTAAGAATCTTAGCACAAAAATATGTTTAGTTGCGTTGATTCTCTCTGTGTACGTGATAATCTTCTAAAATTCAGATTGTTACATTTTCCACTTTGCTCTCAACATCATAACTATCTCAATTTTAGTAATAATACTGTTTTCTTAAATTAATAGAAAATTACCTCTGTTTCTGACTTTAAATTTGGTCTTTCGATTATCCTATAAATGTTACGTCCATTATTACCTATTTGACATAATCACATGAGTTTTTTATGCAAATATTACATTATCATTGATATTACATAATAATCTACAAAAGAAAGCACTTTATTTAGAGTCCTCAACCGTATCACAATAACAACTAGTAAGCAAGACCAACAGACGTACAAGTATCTGTAATGCCCAGCACGATCTCTCAATTGTGACTTCTTATAATAAACATAGATCTGTTATTAGCAGGCCATAGTAATGACATGCGGTGCAAGTGGTTGCTTAGCAACGGTCACTCGGAGGTCAGGGTCGGACTGACGATCGTATTTGCTGACTGCTCGAGACTTGTGATGCGAGCACTTGAAATGTAGTAATGTAAGTATGTGTAGAACATTAGCAAAGTGAAATTAATTCGTATATCAACAGAGATGGTAAAGAAAAAAGAGACAGAATAGCAATGTTATTTATGAGGAGACACTATAAAGTAATTTAACCTCCTTTTATAAATTATCAAATTTCCTCTAAGTACGTGTTGTGCGGTTGTGCGAGTATCGCAGTTTTGAGATTGAGGATTACGCGTTAACCATAAACTTCTCAAATCTGATCACGTTTAGCATCGTCATCACCTGTCACGGTGTCAACATTTTCCTCGGTACTAGTCTAATCCACATAAGCACCGATGTCTACTATCTTTTATTGTCCCACGTTTAATAATGGAACACACTAGACTAAGTGATACCTACATATTAGTATATTAGGAACGTAGTGTGCTAGTTGTTTTCTAAGCAGCGGAGGTCAAGGTCATTGTCACATTATTGTTGGACCTAGTCGTGACAGGTGACACGTGCAGTTAGGCTAGGAGTATTCTAGAATGGAGGGCAGCAGGCAACGGGTGTGGGGGCACCCTTACCTGTATTGCACAGGCCTCCACCAGTGTCGGACGGGAATGGCCAGGTGTTCCCGGCCATTCCCCACGAGCCCACATACCCCGACTCGTCCCCCACGAGCGGGCATGCGTAATGCATTTCTCAGCGTGAAAAAAAAAAAAAAGAAGGAGTATTCTAGAAATACCACGGAAATCGATAATGGTATTTATTAGCGTTGCTATTAAAATGGAAGTCGCTTTTTAAGATGATGTATTTAGTATTGTTAGGTTATTAGTATTTACCAGTGTTAAATTAAATAAAAATACTTAAACAGTTGAGCAAATGTGATGTCCCCGCCAGAACTTTATTCGTACTTTTCAGAATAGACTGTTTGTATATCACAGTATTTGTACTGATTCCCAGTTTCAGAGCTTTAGGCGTCTAATTGTGAACTTCCGCCTTCGCCTAAAACATTGTGGTTGTAACATTCAACTTCTAAACAAAGATGGTTCCGAGGGAGAAAGGCGTTCAAGATATCTTTAATCAGCGTAATTGCCCTGCGGTTGTGGTTGCTCTAGTTAAGGCGCAATAATAAATGAATGCTGTGTTTTAATTACCTAGATTCTGCCAATTTCTTCTATTTCCATCGTTTGAATACCCCGTTCTTTTTAATTTTACTAACAAATCAAAGGTTTTTAAAGGCCCTAATTTTAAATTTGTACGTTTTAGGGTTCCGTGCCTCAAAGGAAAAAATGGACACCTTAAAGGATAACTCGTGTATCTGTCTGTATGTCCGTCTGTCCGACGACGGACCGATTAAGTTGAAATTTAGTACACATTTATGAATTTCTGTGACCCAAACACGGACAAATATCGTGTCGTTTTCGTAATTTCAAAATAAATACCATGTTACTAACAGGGTAGCTTAGAAAAAAAAAAAAAAAAAAAAATGTATTTATTTATTTATTTAACCATTTATGTACACACATTATAAACATACAAGAAGAAAGGAACAGAAAAATACGTACAAAGGTGAACGGTATGTAAAGTGTAATGTAATGTATGTGTGGTAAATTAATTAAATTAATGAATTAGGTCCTCCTTTAGTTGTATTAAAGTCATTCGTTTCAAAATGTAAACAGCTGTATTTGTTTGGAATCCAGTCATTTTGACAGTTAAAATTTCGAATTTTTCAATCCAACCATTTCGCCAAACTTCATTTACTTTAGGAAATCTAGTAGAAAGAATATAAACCAACTAGTAATAATTAACCAAAATAAATTGAATTGATTAAAAAATATATTAATTTCCCATATATTTAGGGTAATTTGCACACGTGAATATTGGCACACTGGCCTTGTGATGAATTATTTGGTTCTGGTGAATAAATATTGATTTTAATCTATAAAATCGGGAACTAAGTTGTTGAATTATTCATTTACCTATGAAACGTGATTCCTGTATTTTTTTTCTTCCGATCACTACGGTTTTTGCACCATTTCACCACACAAGACATGTATGCTGTATTTCAATACTTTTTTTGCCGCGTAAACGTGTCGACTGTGTTGACGTTTGCACGCGTAATGGGTAATGGGTGAGTACGCTGTGAATGTGTGCGTGGGGACCTGTACGTACAGCGAGCTGGCTGACTCTGAGTGACACAGTTTTCTGTTAGCGAGAATCCGTCCGAGTTTTTTATACGTATTATAATAATATTTTTTCACGACCCATTATACAACTGTATAAAACCTTATCACAGCTTTAATAAAAGTTTTGAAGATTAAAGTGAGAATGGTTAATAAACAACATAAAAAAATTAGAAATGATTAGAGAAACCTAAAGATAATTTTCAAATACCTATTCAATGATACCCCACTTGACATAGTTCGTCGACTTTCTTGTTTTTATTTTTCACAATATGGCGTCTGGTTGTCGCCATTTTGAATTTTGATCACTGCCATGTCTTTAGTGACACTTACAAAATTAAGACAAATCGATTGACGTAAGAATCATCAACATCGGTCTACGCGTTTGGACTGTAGAGTGCCACAAAGGAACAATCATACATACATACATATACATATAGGCTGCTAAACACATTAACCAAAACTACATTTGCTACAAGACAATACACAAAGCAATCTTCTCGTTTGTACAATTCTCTCAACAAAATTCTCATCATACTCGTATACCCTATGAAATACCGCGATTGCAAAAAGACACTCACTGAATGGTTGAAGAGCAAAAGTTACGAAGAAATGGAGGCTATGCTCCATAGAATCACATAATTCCCAAAATACATAATCATAATCTGTAGATACAATAGTAGTTGACTAAAACAAGAAGTACACAAATTACACCTTCCATGCTAACATTCACACCCCTACACCATACACACCGCCACCTCACACACACACACAACACTGTGCGCATCCCTCATTCCTTATTTAATTAATTACTGATTTATAATTTCTTAGTTTTTATTATTTTGTTTTGTATCTCTCATTTTTATTTTGTATTGTTAAAAACCTTTGGCATGCTTTCAAAATTATCTATTGTTTATTCTCTCACACATGTACAGTAAATGTAAACTGGAAGAGCGGAACCACCTAATACAAGAAAATCTTTGCTTAAAAGGTGACTCCCAACATATTAATGTAATTTACGTAAGTTGATGAAATAAACATTTTTTTTTTTTACCCTCCTTTGCGTCGCGCAGTGTGGTGAATCTCCCAATATTGTGTGTACAAACTTACATTTTCAGTTGGAATGTATGGGACAGCATGTGTTTCCACTACCTAGAATGTTAAGTTAGTTCTTGGGATAAATTATCTTGGGATAAAAAACATGGTAGATAACATATTTTTTTAAATTTTATATTTTCTTTTCTATGTATGTGTCTCTGCCTTTAATTAATGTAATCGGTTTAACCGTGTTATTTAAAGTTAAAATAAATAAATAATATTCATTGTACCGAACCCTCACCATGCGAGTTCAACTCGTACTTGTCCGGTGTCGCACATGTTTTAAAGTTGGTTGACTACATACTATTGTTTAGAAAAGTGAAGTACCTACTTGTTTACTAAAATCTAATGCAAATGATCAATTGCCAAACACTACTAAGAGAAACGTGTTCTATACATTAGCCCACAATTATTTCTAAAGCGTTGTAAAGAGATGAAGATGTGTTGCGACAGACTTGCTCCGCGACTAGAATGAAAGAAATCGTATCGCACGAGATGTACCGGCCCTTGTGGAGTGCAATACAGACAGGTTTGATGATAGTGTTCATGACGAAATGTTGCGAAAGCAGTACCTAGTTATGTGTCGAACAGCAAATCGTATCGCACGAGATGTACCAGCCCTTGTGGAGTGCAATACAGACAGGTTTGATGATAGTGTTCATGACGAAATGTTGCGAAAGCAGTACCTAGTTATGTGTCGAACAGCAAATCGTATCGCACGAGATGTACCGGCCCTTGTGGAGTGCAATACAGACAGGTTTGATGATAGTGTTCATGACGAAATGTTGCGAAAGCAGTACCTAGTTATGTGTCGAACAGCAAATCGTATCGCACGAGATGTACCGGCCCTTGTGGAGTGCAATACAGACAGGTTTGATGATAGTGTTCATGACGAAATGTTGCGAAAGCAGTACCTAGTTATGTGTCGAACAGCAAATCGTATCGCACGAGATGTACCGGCCCTTGTGGAGTGCAATACAGACAGGTTTGATGATAGTGTTCATGACGAAATGTTGCGAAAGCAGTACCTAGTTATGTGTCGAACAGCAAATCGTATCGCACGAGATGTACCGGCCCTTGTGGAGTGCAATACAGACAGGTTTGATGATAGTGTTGATGACGAAATGTTGCGAAAGCAGTACCTAGTTATGTGTCGAACAGCAAATCGTATCGCACGAGATGTACCAGCCCTTGTGGAGTGCAATACAGACAGGTTTGATGATAGTGTTCATGACGAAATGTGGCGAAAGCAGTACCTAGTTATGTGTCGAACAGCAAATCAGAAGTTATTTGAACTGCTAAAACAAGTATACGCGTTGAATTAATTGAATACACCATACTAAACGCATGCATGCAAAACTCAAAGCATAATTAAAAGGAAAATTAAACTACAGTAGTCAGTACCTATTTCGCTAAATCCGGATCTTTGATCATTTAAATTCATTGTAAAATTCTTTCTTATTCTAAGTGACCTTAAGAGATTTTCAAACAAAAATCTATTATAGGTATCAAGAAAGCTTTATTTCACCACAAACACAAATAAATGACAGCAGAAATACCAAGAGATAGCAGACCGGAAGTACGTCTGTGACATCTTTATATGGAAAACGGAACCCTTATAGGATAGTAGCAACGGAACCCTTATAGGATAGTAGCAACGGAACCCTTATAGGATAGTAGCAACGGAACCCTTATAGGATAGTAGCAACGGAACCCTTATATTAGTAGTATATTTTAATGATCTACCCCATTTATTAAAAAACAAATGGTGTTATTTGCTGACGACGTGAGACGTGCATCAAATCTTGACGACGTAAATAACGCCCTACTGCAGGTCCGAAATTGGTACACTGCTAATAATTTAGTATTAAATGGGAAAAAAACTAAATGCGTAAGATTTGCTTTACCGAATGTAAAAAGTAGTGATTGTGACATAGTATTGAATAGGGAGAAAATTGAATTCATCGATAAAACTGTTTTCCTTGGGATAACGCTAGACTCAAGGCTGCAATGGGGTCCTCATTTAACATCTCTTGCAGGAAGGCTAAGTTCAGCAGCATATGCTTTAAGAAAAATCCAACAATTCTCTAATGTAGATACCGCGAGGCTAGTATATTTCAGCTCCTTTCATAGTATCATGGCTTATGGTATTTTACTATGGGGACGGGCTGCAGATATCGAGACTATTTTTATTCTGCAGAAAAGAGCCATCAGAGCAATATATAGTCTCCGCAGGCGCAATTCTCTAAGGGAACTGTTTAAAGATATTAACATCATGACGGTACCTTGTCAATATATCTATGAAAACATGTACGTAAGGAAAAATCTAAATCTTTTCAGTAAAAGAGGTGAAAGACACAATTATGGGACTAGAAATAGGGACCAATTAGTTCAACCAGGTTTCAGACTGGCTAAAGTAGACTCATCCTTCATGGCGTACTGTTTAAAATGTTACAATAAAATACCTTCCCACATAGTCCAACTAAATCAAACGAAATTTAAATCTTGTATAAAACGCACACTATGTAGCCAAGAATATTATAAGTTGGGGGATTACATCGCTGACAAAAATGCTTGGCTTAACACTGGTCCTGCTCCACAAGGGCGCATAAACGCATAAAGCGATTATAAATACTATCTTTATATTGTATAAATTCAATCTCTTAGTATTGTATAATTACATAGCACATGTGTGAGCACTATGTATCTAACATTTACTAAGTACGTCTTTCATTGACTAGAATGTGCTCTGGCGGCTGAGTGTGGCATGCTCACTCAAATGTCTCGCTGATGGTGGCGTGTGTATTGGTTCATTAAGTACCCTTCAAAATGGTTAAGCTAAATGGTGCTGATCCATGCGTCATGTTCGTGAACGGGCGCCGTCATCTTCAGTGGGGACTGGTCATTTCTTGGCTGCCAAGGCATATTTTAATTGTTTTTTTTAATGGTTTTATCTTTTTATTGCGGACGCTTTTAACGTGCACGTCTTTCTACATTGTCTTCACATGTATAATTTCAACAAGAATAATGTAACCAATACTTTGAAACAATATTTTGATTTAAAAGAGTGTCCGTGGAGTTTCTTTCTTTCGTGCCCGTTCTTCTCCATAGGAACCTACTACGCTTTGGAATGGGCAACTAGCTTCATCTCTCTGACTGACCGATCCCTTGACAATTCAAAAGTGCCTGTAATTGGTTTATTTGAAATAAATGCTTTGAGTTTGAGTTTGACAAACCTGGCTTGTGTAAGATCTAATTATGTATTACGTATCATGATTGTGCATCTTCTAAAATTGATCATAACAAGGTTATAGAACATTCGAAACAGTTACAGCACAGTTGCCAAGCAAAATTATTTCCTAAATTCCTACGTAACTACTCGCTCATTCTCCTCTATTAATGTTTATCACTTCGCTCAACAAATTCAGCAATATTTGCGTCTTTTCTTTTACGTGCGTACTTTATTAAATTATTTAGTTCACATATTTATTAAGTTTAATCTTGGCTTGGGTGTCGGAGGTAATAATCAGTGATTTATGCAGTTAAAAAAAAAAAACAATATTGTCATAGTACTAACCTATCTCCTTTGCGTAAATTGTAAATTTGGAAATAAAGTTTATTATACTCTATTATATTTATCTTCGACTTAGCAAAATATAATTAAAAGCTTACAAATGTCTATTACATCCTAACTGCCTTATTGTTATGTTATCACAAGCTTTGGGTTTGTTATATGGGACTTGTATTTAATAGAGTTATCTGTGATTGTTACGTTAGTACTATTAGTTATTCTGTGACTATGTCATGAAGTAAGGAAACATACCTATCATTCCGTTTATTTATTTTTTCAGTCCAAGGTATGCTTCACAATATTGTTTTCATCAGGAATTTCTCAGTAGGTTGTTCTTTTTAGAATAATTGGGTGTGCGGAAAAAGGATCAGGTCCATTCTGATATAATCGGAATAATTACCTACCGATTTCTGTTACCTGGCGGCATATTTATATTTTTTCACGAGCCGAAAGGACTACTTCCCTCACAATGTTGTATACGGTATTATCAAAACAAGTTATGAATGTTGTCTAAAAGGAAGTATCAGTGAGGGTGGTTCTTATTATGTGCTAAAAAAGCTTTAATGATAGCAAAAAATATACACAATGTTCGTTTGGAATTGAGAATTTTATGAATTCTGCTGATTTCATCGATTATGGGCTTAGTTGAAGTGAAAACCTTACGACTTATACCTACAAATTGAAATTATTTTAAAATAGCTGATGCCCGCGTCTTCGTTAGCGTGAAATTTATTGATCCCCCGACCCACTGCGTCGCATCGCATCGCCCGCCCGCGTTATTACTTCGTTTTCGCTTAGCGTTCTTTCTGACATTTTATATTTTTGCCCGGTTTGGGCTCCTAAGGCTACGGCACTCTACGACTAGCGTGATGTTAAATATCCTATAACCTTCCTCAAGAACTGGGCAAGCAAATTCAAAAATATTTTTTCAAGTTGACTGGTAGTTCCAGAGATTTCCGCTACTTACAAGCTTACAAACAAAACAATTTTACCTCTTTATAATATTAAGTAGAAACAAATCAAGCGTTGTGCCTGTGTAGGTCGGTTAGGGTGTCCAGGTTCCTAAGCCCGGCCGCGCTTTATGTTCCGGTCTGTGTAACGAAGCTACAGCGACTTCTCACTCGATGTCAATGCGAACTATTGTGCAAGAGGGTAAACTTTTTCAGTGTGACATTCATGCCTAACTTATTTTCATTCGTTACGAGTCGCACAATAGATACAATAGGATACTTGTCATAATGATGTTTTTTGAAAACATGACCACTACAAAAGTTATAAATCTGCCTAGCCTTTTCCCAACTGTATGGGGGCATCTTCCAGTCTAACCGCATGCGACTGTATACCAGTATTTTACATGAGGCGACTGCCTATCTGATCTCCATAACACAATTGCTGGATAACACGATACCTCTTGGTAAGACTGGTTGTTAGACTTTCTGGCTTTTGACTACCCGTAACGACTGTCAAAGATCTACGAATGACAGCCGGGACCGACGGCTCTCTCGATATGTTATGTTATGAATGGTCACCCATCTACGGATCGTACTCGGCAAGCGTAGCTTCTAAAGTTATGTAGATACAAATTTTTCGTAAAAAATCGTTGTTTCTCGTCAAAGTTATGATATCACGTCTTTTGTCGGAGAGAACTATGGCCGGGGGGGCCATAGTTCTCTCCGACAAAATATAATCCGATAAGAAACACTGTTTTGCTTCAAGAAAATAACAAAATTATATAAGGCCATACCATACCACATTCTAATGTCTATTAACACCAAACTGTACACCATACTAGTCAACATGCAAATTGACATAAAATAAATTGCGCATCGAAATGTTTTACTTAAACATTCTAACAGAATAATTTGGGATTTAGCAGCACAATTTATTTAATTATCAATTTGGATGATGGCACATTCCACTTGCCTCTTTTTGAGAACGCGAGTATGTCTCGAAAATTATTGCAATGGATGACGCTCTCACTGAGCGCCTTTGTGTTCGTCATTACATTCTGTTGTCTATTTTGGCGGACAGTTAGGTAAGTACACCGTAGTTTGTTTGCTATCTGGTGAGGCCTTACTGTTGTGCAAAGACCTACCTACGTCTAGAGAATGTGTAGTTGTGTACACGTCGTTTATAAACTCACTACGAACTATGCAATAAAATAATGATTATCCAACGTGTAGTGTTTGTCAAATGATCTCACTGAAGTAGTAATGGGTGGGGGGTCAAGGCTCCTAACTTACTTGCACAAACACGCTTCACAAACATTCTACTTGTACTACTACAACATCATAGACGCACGTTATATAAAAAATGTTAAGTATGTTTTGCTCGTCAAAAGCTTCCTCCGTCCAATGAACGAACCATTAATAACTGCATTTGCACAGAACTGCACACTGCAGCCGATCTTGTCTGTAAAATGTCACCGCGAACACAATCTGTCAATAGTGTTAACCCCTTATTAGACTTTTACTGACTAAAACCCACTCATGTTCCTTCCGTTCCTGAACCCCTAGCTTTAGCTGGAAAGACAGATCACTGCAAGCTTACTTCACCTAAGTTTTCACGGTCAAATTCTAATTCTAATCCAAATTTATTTATTTTGGGACAACTAGATCCAAAGGTTAGCATACAAAAACTTAGAAACTATTGTTAGTACTTAGATACAATTACAAAGGACAACACTCATCATACCTATACATAAATAATTCTATACACAAATGCCATTGTGCTGAGACACCCCGCCCCGTCAAGATAACCCATACGGAGGCACCTCCCTAAAAGATACCAGACGAACGAAATGTCTGAACACAGGTGCATATACTTCTTCAGCTATCGTTTTCAGGATGCTGTTGTGACTCCCCCGCACCCTCCTCATAAGTGACACGACTTTTTTCCGAATGACGGCATGATGATCGTCAGTATGAGCCTGCGCGAACATCTCGGAGGCACTGCAGAAACGAGGAAGTCCCAACATCATCCTGAAAATGTTATTGTATTGGACGCGCAGTGTCCAGGGATTTTAAATAGCGTGATCTTGACTTGGTCCGTATGGTCCGTACAGCGGGCGAATCTACGGGCCAGCATGTTGCCACGGACTGACAGAGCCCTGCGCTCCCTCTCTATGTCAACATCATCCCTAAGGTCGTCGGCAAGGTAATGTCCAAGATACTTAAACTGCGACACCCTATCTAAGTTAACACCATTCAAAGTAATGGGTGGAACAGATTCAGGGCACTTACCAGCGGCTTTAAAGACCATGTACTGACTTTTCTTTACATTGTACATAAGTCCGTGTGACTCGGCATAGGCTTCACAAACTTTCAGCATCTCTCCGAGCGCACCCGCCGTGGGACTCAGCAGCACCAGCAAAGTCAAAGTCAAATTATGTATTTCAAATAGCCACATATGAGGCACTTTTGAATTTCAAAATTTACAAAAAAATAGAATTGATTCTAGTTGCCCCTTCCAAAAGGTAGTTTCGTATGGAGAAGAATGGGCAAGAAACTCCACCGGCACTCTTTTAAAAATGTTTTACAATATTTTGTTTGAGTACATTAATATATGATTATATGTGAAGACGATGCACCTACTCCTAGAATAAAATTACTATACCATAATAGGTAAGAAGATGAGACGATGATGATGACGGTGAGATCTTAACTTACTTAAGTAATATAAGTATAGCTTAGAGAGACTCTCGGTTTCAGCTCGTATTACTCGTCGTAAGGTTTAATATTGACTGTCCTTTCTATGACTTTATTTTATTTGATCTATAAATAAGTTTTCCGCCTGACGCTTGGTCGTTTGGGGAATCACTTGACACTCCCATAGCGATGGGATACATCAGTTGGCGCCTCACATATGCAACTTTACACCCACGCAAAAATGAAAACATTGCACTAGGTACCTAATTTTGTAGGTAGGTACTGACTTATGAATCAGAAGTCGTTGGGCAAAGCATTTGAGAATCCACAATTCAATTAATGCGTAAATTTCATTATTTTCTTTGGGATCTAGAAAGGATTATTGTAATTATCTATAGAAATGTTTTTTTTTTATTATATTCCCATGAAGAAGAACGGCCTAATAGACTGCACATATGGCCTCACTAGGAATGGCTGTTGCCTAACTTCCGAGCCATCCCAGGGGAAATCAGATTTTCACCGTTCTTATAAAGTAGTGGCCGATTTTTTTGGTTTATACCTTTTATCTAATTTGGGAAAACTGGAGTTTTGTCATAAAGTCTGACCATAGGTATTTATTCATATTTATTTAGTGTTGCACATTAAGTGGACTTCAAGTTTACTATTAGGTATGTTTTCCAATTAACCTTTAATATCAAGAGGGATCCCCCCACGCTCCTAGGTGAAAAATTCTTGTGGCAATTCTTTGTAAGATAATACATTTTAAACCACATTTATGTATTTAGATTTGAAGACTTGAAAAGCTTAGCTGATGATCGTTTGAACTATGCTGCTTACGACATTAATAAACATCAATTAGTTCGTTCTTCAAAGTGATCACGCGGTCAAATCCAAAACCCACACTTCACATCGTTCAAAATAACTTTTGAACAATTCAAAGGAAAAACATTACTAACGACGTAAATTGTTCTAAATAGCTACATAATATGCACTTTTTTCAGGAACTCTTATAGTCTGTAAGTACATACTGGCGTCCATTTTACTGTTTTTTGTTTGGCGGGAAAAATGCACACGACAAAAACTTTAGATCTTTTTTGAATTGTTCATGATTAGCTTTTTTTGTTTGTGTGAACTCGTTAACTTTTCGTGGTTGCTACGCAAATGAAAAAATTTGATATAAAGATATAATTTGAAAATGTAAATTTAACACATTTTGAACTTTAAAAACTATCGTTCGCATAATAAATTGTCGAGATATAATCTCTCAACTAAATATTTCAGCCAAATTGAGATTTGATTAAGTATCTCAAAAATAGAAATGACTATATCTAAGTATATTATAACAATAGCGCAGTGTGTTTCCTAAAATCTTCAGTAACAATCTCGTAATGGATCACGATAGTAACACAGCGGGAATGGCGCGTCAATCTAAACAAATAATTCAATTTTCGTGAAGGGAATCCCTACTATTGTACTAGTAATTTATAAGACAATATTACTCGTAAGTACAAGTCAACAGGATTTCCAGTATTTGTTTCACGTACGTACTAGTACGTAAAAAAAATAATATAATAATAATAACTAATAATGTACTACGTACTAAATCTAATGAAATGGTATTTTGTGGAGTCAGAGATTAAATCATCATAAATCATACGAGTAGGAGTATATGTATAATAAACGAATTCAGTCTATAATAAAAACCGGCCAAGTGCGTGTCGGACCACGCACAATGAAAGGTTCCGTAGTAGGGATGAATTTATCCCAAGAACAAATCTATCATTGTAGTTGAAAAACAATATGTTCTCCATACATTCCAACTGCAAATGTATGTTGTTCGACTATTACTAGATAACTCGTTAAATTGCAGGGAGTGACTTGCACACTCAATAATGGGCCCCCGGAAACTGTCGCTAGCACTCAGTAACGTAGCGACAAGGAGGCAAAATGTCCTGAGGTGCTTGAGAAGTGGAGTGGTATTCCACAGCTATCAGAACAACCTTAGAACCCTGAATATGATCAGGATCCCATGCCATCATTTACTGGATTACTTCCTTCCTTCGAGCACGATTGCTCTGGCGAATCTCCACTCAAGCCGGCCGTTAAAGGTAAATTAGATGGGAGCTCTGTTTCTCGTCGTTTTTTACTGCAGCCAGCATAAAGACAAGCCAGAGATGAGGAAAAAGACTTCTCCCGGGTAATAGGGTAGGGTCCGTGGGGTGGCTACTGCCGAACAGCTCGCCACATGCTGCCCTGCGGGTCGCTGTATCTCTCTTGGTCTGGCTCCTTACCCTAGACCTGTTCTGGTAAAGTAAACCCTACCGGCACAGAAACAGAATTCGGACCCCACCACGACGTCAACGTAGAGATGCGGCGGCGGCGGTGGGGTTATTATTATTATTATACATGGCACTTGTAAGATAACTGGCAAAATGTTAGCAATACACGTTTGCCTACCCTACCCCTTCAGGTAATACAGGCGTGATTACACATTGATATTTTTCGTTCCATTGAACGTTCGATGCCTTCGATTTAGAATTCTAGAACTTATGGAGACGGAAATCAATTTTTACACACGTTTGGAAAAGTTTAACTTCATTTTCTTAGCCAGGAACCAGCCAAAACATTTTCTTACTGAGAAAGGAATGTTATATAGAAAGCCGGTAACAAAATTACTTGTTTAGAGAGATTCAATTAGTAATTGTTGTGTTTTTATTGTAAGTTAACAAAATGTAAAAGAGTTCACTAGCTGAGAGGCAACGTAGCAATCCAGTTGATTGAAGGTGAACAATTATGCTTCAAGTGAGTCATATAATAAAGGAAAAGGTATTTTGATGTTCGTTGTGGAACTTTCCAGATTGGATGATTTTTTTTATTTGGGATGTGCTTGCTCTTGACCTTAGTCTAGGTCAGAGGTGACAGAGACAAAGTCGACGATGGAGTGAGCTTACCCAGAAGCAGCCTGTTCACCCTCACTTTGAAGAGATGAATATCTAAAGTATCATTGATTAATGTCATCATTATCCTCCTACCCTTATCCAAATAACTATTTCTTCCATACTAATAACCGTTTTCTCAGAATTCACTTCCTTCTAAGCCATAATTATCTTTCACACATTCTATTAATCTTTTCGTTGGGCTCCTTCTTTTGTTTTAGCCATTCACATTTATGCTAAACACTTTTTTTTCTATATGCTCCTCTTTCCTCCGCATCACATGTCCATACAACGACAATCGGTGACTCCTCAGTTTCTCTGTCGCAAGCTACTTTCAAACTCTGCCTGCATATTCCATTTGATCAGCAGTTTTATTCCACAAAGCGCGCGCTTTGACCACACTTTTTTCCCTTCTCAACTCTCCGAGCCCTCCTTCTTATCTTATGTCTCACTTCCAATATCTATGTTCTTCACACGCTAAGAACCTGCGTTCTTCCAACAATCTTCTTCTACTCTGTCCTTCTCATACTTCTGACTTCGATTATTCTTCCTTTCATATTCAGTCCATTCTTCTTTGGACTGCGCTTCCTCTCGATATCAGGACGGCCACCAGTCGGTTTGCATTTAAGCGAAAATTGCAGAGTTATTTGTCAAAACAAATAGCGTAAAGTCATCTCAATTTAATGTCTTTTCATTGAATTCTTCCTCTCGATATCAGGACGGCCACCAGTCGGTTTGCATTTAAGCGAAAATTGCAGAGTTATTTGTCAAAACAAATAGCGTAGAGTCATCTCAATTTAATTTCTTTTCATTGAATTTGTATGTACATATTATATATTTATATATATGTATATATATATAATGTAGGGATATATTATAGTAAATATATGTGTATTATAACTAAGTTTATAACCTATTTATATACTTTTGTACCTATTATATTTATATTTAATTATGTTATATTTTAATATTTTATAATATTATTATTTTCTCTCAATCAGAGCATCCGCCATCTTATCTCTTCACCACCTTTGGTTGACCGGTAGAGAATGCCTAAGGCATTAAGTCCGCCATTGTACATTATTGTGTGTGAGAAGTTTAAATAAATAAATAAATAATAAATAAGCACCTGTTCCACAAATTGGTAGGTATTATGTACGTCTCTGTGATGTGTATTATAAACTCACAGCATTTATTTCAATTAAACCATTTACAGGCACTTTTGAATTGTCAAGGAGTCGGTCAGTTAGAAATATAATGGCAAACACCCCCCCTTAGGAGAAGGCCTATGTCCAGCAGTAGACGTCTTTTGGCTGAAATTATGATGAATGAGGCCGCTAAGAGATGACCAGTCCCATCTGACAGCGCCCGTTCACAAACATGACACATGGATCAGCACCATTCAGCTCAACCATTTTTACGGGAGCTAAATGATCCAACACACGCGCCACCAACAGCGCGACATCTGAGTGAGCATGACATACTCTCTGCAGCCAGGGCACATTCAAGTCAATATAATAGTCTATTGTACATAGTACTCACATCTGTGCTATGCAATTATATAATACAAAGGAGATTGAGTTTATACAATGAAAATATAGTCTTACAATCTTCAGCAGCTCAAACAGTATTTTCAAATGTTAATCAATTAGTTGACGTTGTGGAGCAGGACCAGCATTGAGCCAAGTATTTCTATCAGCGATGTAATCCCCCAGCCTATAATATGCCTGCTTGCATAGTGTGCGTTTTATACAAGATTTGAATTTGGTCTCATTCAGTTGAAGTATGTGAGGAGGAATTTTATTATAACATTTAAACAGTACCCCTTAAAGGTGAGTTTACTTTAGCCAGTCTGAAACCTGGTTGAGCCAATAGGTTCATATTTCTAGTATTTACTATTTATGTCTTTCACCTCTTTTACTAAAAATATAATAATTATAGAGAGACACAGTTTTTAAAAACCTAGGACACGTAGTCCCGGAGGACATAACTGACGATGCTGATATAGAGAGGGAGCTGAGGGCGTTGCCGTTGGCGGTTCGATGTAATATGGTAGACCACAGGTTTGCGTGTTGTAGTAAGGATGTTAAAGTCTCTCTTTTTAAGGCATACTTACTAAAACTACCAAACCTTCTAAACGTGCAGCTTGTGGGTGAAATATACGCAGAGACCCTACAAAGTACTGTACAGTATAATAATGGATTTAGGATGTTGATGCGGCTTCCGCGCTTCTGAAGCGCTTCGTAGATGTTTGCAGAAGCCCATGTCGTCGATTTTCATGCCATTATGGGGAAGAGAACAGCGTCAATAATGGGTAGGTTGCACGGAATCTCCAACAGGGTCCTAAAAACATTATTAGACAAAGTGGACAGTCCCTTTATAATGCACTGGGTACGCAGGCACGTGCCATTGTGTGTTTGGCCACGTCGTGTTTAGTTGTTTTAGTTTGTAAAAGTTTACTAACGTAGTTTTTTAGTCATTTTTACAAATACTATATGGATTGTGTGTACTTGTATATGTAGTCCGAAACAAAGAATATATATTATATTACTCGTACTATGTCGGTTGGGAGTTTGATGTTAGTGCAATATTTTTCATAAATTTTATGTCATTCAAGCTTGGCTTTTTATCAAGTGGGGTGGCCTTGCTGATCTGACCCGGCTGTATATAATGTTTTAGAATACCTCAACTATCCTAAGAATTTGATCAAATGTAAGATTTAGCCTTTTAACTCTAGAAAACCGTATTTTGCACGAAAGTGACTGAACGTGGGAGGAATCCTGCTTTTCTGTGTATACGAAAAATTCGATTTCCGATGTCAAAGCCTTTTAATTAAGCGCCCTCTTCGACTCGATTTTTTATTTGTTATTTGATCCGATTTGTCATTTGTTCCAGATTGACGGTGCGGACAGCGATGCGTTAAAGCGACGATACTAGTAGTCGGATCATTAAAATCAAAGCCGGGATCAAGTGACCGCTGCGCCCGCGCACCGCCCTCGCATCCGCCGCCGCGCGGCACGCCACTCCACCGTCGTGAGCCACCGTACGCGCACGCTCTGCGCTCCCGCGATATTTGCTCCGAAACAGTATCCCAAAGTGACTGATTAGTGTAATAAACGTAATCACTTACTGATTGCAGAAGTCTCTTCATTAGGTCAATCGACTGGTATTTTAATTGATACGCCTTTTTGTTAACATTTTCTCCTATAAACGGACAAGTGCATTGAGTAAGTGGAGAAGGCTACATTCCAAACCGGTGTCGTTCTTTAATGGACGAGGTGTGTACTACTCTGTGTGTGTTTTAGTAGTTATCGGATGGTGACTGGTTCGGTTTTCGGAGTGTACAGCTTTTCCTTGGCAGTAAATAGTGATATACAATAAAAAACAATAACTGGAAACTTGTGAACTCAACTCAGCATAGAGCTCACCAGCCATAATGTAATAGTGCTGACAAAAAGTGAGAAGCATTCAAGAGAAAAATGGCTCGCGGAACGCTGAGTGAAAACGAGCGCCAATGTTTAGACGCAGGCGCAAAAAATCAATCAGAACGTCTCCAAGAGTCGGACAAAACGCTTAGTGATTGCAAATCGAATGGACTTAGAGTGCGCTTCCTGGACGAGGAAGGAAAAACGGAAAGGATGGTCAGCGCCGACGAGGTCGACTGCACTGTCTCACGAGTCAAGAAGATACATATCCTTAAGAACAGAAGTTCGAGTGAAACTAGCATACTGCTGAGAAACCCGTCTCTCATGAAGAGGCGCTCCAGTTCCGAACGCCGGTTCAGTGACGGACTTACTGACAACCTAAACAACAACAACCTTAATGAAAACCTGAACGGTAGAATAAAAACGACAGAGTTTGATAAATCTGATAAGACTGATGAAGCTGATCAAACCAAAGAAGTAAACAGCCAGAGCTTTAAGAAGAACTGCAACGTTTACAGTGTGAACCAGGCGAAAACCTTGACTCCAGAGAGGAAGAAGTCGTTACCGCTAACGATGCCGAGGCTGATCGGCCACAAGATTCAGGACAACGGACATAGCAAGTCGATTTTGCCGGCTGAAGTATTTTTGGCGGACGGTGCGTCTGGCAAGGACTTCACTGCTCGAGCGATCGGGCGACTCTCCAGAGGAATCGGGAAGCTGCTCCGTCGCACAAACAGCGTGCGCATTAGTGATCCCGATCCGATGTACAAAGTGGCGTATCTCGGGAATGTACTCACCGGCTGGGCTAGAGGTGAGTCTCGCTTAGTCCTTACTTATTATATTATAGAAAGATGAAAAAAAAGGTGTGAGTTTATGTGTAAGTATGTAGAAAGATGGACGTAACATAAACAACGTGAAATTCATGTGAAATGTAGTAAAGATTACATAAAAAGTGAATTTTGGCAATTACTGGTCGTTTTACAACCGAGACGGTTACCCTAGGTTCAGTTAACAGACAAATCTCGTCACGCTCTGTCTCTTGCCAGCCGGCACAACGGCCTGTTAGATAATATTATCACTTACGGTATCTCCTAATAAAAGTGTTTGTTGCTCAATCATACAGTTATCAGATGAGGTATTTGGGTCAGCGTATTGATAGGTCATTTCGCAAAATACAGAAAAAGCGGCGGTCCCAAGCTAGTCCCCTGCGAAACACTGGGCCGTTGCATTCCAATGAGCAAATTGATTATAATTATATTGGGTGGATTTCAACACAAATGCACGTACAAGTTACGATAACGTGTCTGTGTTTAGTAACATAATTACGGTAGTTGTAAAAATATTAGTTTAAATAGGAAGTTAACTAGCAAACGCTCAAGTTATTCACAGAAGGAATTGTTATTAATATTACATTTACGCCTAAGTAAACGTAAGAAGTAAAAATAATAAGATAAAGGTAGCGTAACTTAGGTATACGTTCGTATCTATTTAGGTTTCAGCACGTAATAGTATATAGTTTTTTTATAGTCATGTCCATAGAATCGTCGGTAACAGAGGTTGCGTAAGTGGTCCAAGGCGAATCAGCCGAGCAAAACGGTCGGATCTCCAAATTAGTAAATTAACTCCAAATAGCGAATATTTCAGATATCAGTTTAAAGGCTTGTGCAGACTGACGCGACATCGCGGGTGCGATAGGCAGCGTGACGCGCAGCGTGACACTTTCCATGAAGTTTTCATAGAAATTGCGCTACTGTCGCGACGCGCTGTCGCTTCGCGCCCGTCTGCGGTAGCCTTGGTGCATAATTGATGTTTGATTCATTATGCACCATTTAAAGCGATATCCGAACGTATTTTAACGTCCATTACAAACACGAAGCAACACGATAATTGATGTTTTGATTCTATTTATGTAACTGCTGCTTCAAATGTTTTTATAGAGTCAAAAATACAAAAGATTTGTATCACCGAAATGCTGTATAGTGTTTCGATAATTATTAATTATATTATTGTTGCATTGCTACTAAACTACTGAATGATTGTCCATCCCTACATAAGTATATTTTTTTAAATTATATTATGAATTTCCGTCAATCTTAGCTTTAGAACTCGTGCCAACGAACGGCTTACTGCTTTGTTGACAAAACTATACCTCGCATCGAATATCTGCAATATATAGAAGCTCAAACAAAGTTACAATACATACCACTCAATTTCTATGATAACCAATCTATATTTTGAACATAATTATAACTTTTATAAAAATATCTGTAGACATAACAACAGAATCTTACAAGAGATATGAAAATCTTTGAAACGTTTTTGCATATCTCATGACAATGTAAATTTAAAATACAGGAGCAGTATGCAAACGCGGGACGTTAATGTTTCAATTTAAATAAATACATCGAACAAAGCGAAAGGAATGTCGATGTAAGAGACTTTCGTTTGAGACGCATCTGTCATGCGTCGCTGTGTCCGATAATTGGCGAGATATCCGAAACGTTCTGAGAGAAACTAAAAATTTAAACAAGCCTTATCACATGATGTTGCAGATTGCTGTTATTTAAAAGATTGTTTATAGAATGATAATGTATACTTGAAAAAATTAGGTGAAGATCGCGCACTATTTGGACAAGTATTTATAATTACATTTGAAGATATAAATGCGACCAAATATTAGGATTTGTTTCAAGTTAGTAATAAATTATGGCTGTCCAAATCCTACTCTGACCATATTTTTGCGGGCGGCATTTTAATGTCAAATCTTCCTAATAATATGCACGTGTATTTCATTCCCGTCTATTATTATTCCATCCGAAGACGTTTGATGAATCTTTATAAAACCTTTGAACTCATATTTGTCGCGATGCGCCATGTGATAATATTTTTTTATTCATAACTGCCATAATTATTTTTTGGTAAACGGCTCTTCATAATTGCTGTACTGGCTCAGATTTGCTCAGCTCGAGAAGTTATCAGTCATTAATTATTTTGTTCTATCAATAGCAGCTTTTTAGAGTGAATTACATTTTCTCAATTTCATTAGGAGCAGCTCGTGGCTTAGTAATAACAGCCGCACGCATCGATCCATCAGTAGATGGGTGAACATCTTTACATACCGAGACTCCTCCGTGCCTCGGAGAGTACGTTAAGCCGTTGGTCCCGGCTGTCATTCGTGGACCTCTGACAGTCGTTACGGGTCGTCTGACAACCAGTCTTACCAAGGGGTTTTCGTATTACCCAGTTTATAGTTTGTGTACCTCAGAGAGACCAACGCTTCATATAAATTAATACTAGTATTCAGCTGCATCCGGTTAGACTGAAAGTCCACCCCAACATAGTTGGGAAAAGGATAGGCAGATTGATTGATTGATTGATTAAGTGAATTACATTTTCTATATTTTTAATACCGAGGTTTAATTCAAAGTTAAGAATAACCAAAGCTGGAAATTAGGTTGACAATACAAGTGAAGAAAGTAAACATTCAAATCGGCATGATCCAAAGAAATTTGTAGTAGTCAATGAAGTGGACATAAAAGATTGTGAACAGAATTGGTGTCAACCTGGACGCGGAATTTGTTCACGAGTGAAAGTCAGCAGCATCAGCACAGTGCATCCTAATGTACTTTTACTTGATCCGAGCACTGGATCATTAGCATTCATATGATACGTGACGTTATGAAATAAGCTTAACTGCGCAGAATGTTAAGATCATGGCTAAACTTATTATGGTCATTAGTCGTACACTTGACGAGGATCTTGTGATTTATAATATGGTGTTAATTGCTCTTTTTTATTTCACGTGAGATTGACGTGTCGGTGTTTATGTTAATCTTACCTTTGACACAAACATGGTTTCAAGCTCATACAAATATTGATAAGGTGTGAATTGGTTGATTAATGCTAAAGTAAATAATTATAATGTTATGACGTACTATGTTGCTAACTAAACCGGTTTTGAGTTTAAATTGCGTTAAAGTGACTATTACATAAAGTATTTCCTATAGTAGTGTTTCTAGCTAGAATTCTTAGAGGTAGCAAAATGCATTCTGATTTTAAATTGATAGTTATTCGGATGCTGACTCGATAATAAAAAGCATTACAGAATGTATTAGCTATAATTTCTGTTTTCTAATTCTAACGTTGGTTAGGTTCTAAGCGTGGACCAAGGGAAAGGCTCGAAAGCCACCATGAGTTTGGGACAGCCTTTCACTGCTATTACAATCTTTGCACCGGGCAGGTTATTGACTGATACAGCCGCAACCATGGGTCTATAAATATACACAAGAACATCATCTTTTACTTTTGTTTACACCTCTATCACCAATATTTATCAAATATTCCGTGTTATTTGACTTTCTTTAAAACATTGAACTTCTTCAATGTTAAATTCAAGGTTATGTATAGAGATGCAGTAAAAACAACGTGGGTAAATAAATTATCATCCATTGTGTACATTGTTTCTTGTCGCTTATATGCAAGAATAACTTGACCCGAGATTTATTTTTATTTGCTATCAAATTAGTGTTATCTCAAGTTATAAAATTTCTGCTTGTCCGTCCATGAGAACTGTTTCTATATGGTTAAGTTTTTCGTTTTTATCTTATCAATGTTAAGATTTTAACCAACTAAATGCACACTGGGCCCGTTAATTGCTTCTATAAAATAAATGTTCATTCGATAGGTACACCTACCTACACGATGCGCTTCTAATAAAACACGAAACAATATTTGAATAACAAACATTTCTCTCTATATTTTATTTTTCTAGTTACTACTTTAGATTTAAGGGGAATATGAAGTATTTCTGTTATTTCAACATGCCTTTATGAAACTTGAATAATTTATAGTTCAGTGTTTGCTTCCAAAAGTTTAGCAATGATCGTCAAGGCTAAATCCAAATGATGATCTACAAATGTATGGCCACCGGTCGCAATCCGTCTAATTTTATCTTTATTATTGCTGTAATGTGATATTTATTTATAATCATTATAGTCGCATTAATACTAATGGTTCTATTGTTCTAAGATAATATTTCTTGTCTTCATTATTGTAGTATAATCAGTTAAGTCAGATGTCCGACGAGAATAAAAAAATAACAATAATTTTATAAACGACGCAGATGTTGTTACGGGGAAATTAAGCCATTGCCTCAGGCAGTGGCTTCATTTGCTCTTCGGCGACAAATTAATAGTGGAAACTTTTTACATTGTACAACCATCCTATGTGTATCAGTGCTTCATCGACATCGGTTGCGTTTCAACTTTCTGGTTATATTTTAACTTAATAACCATGATCATTATCTGTAATTACTCTGAACTGTAGCTTAGTTTAAAAATTATGAGCATGGCAACGTTTCGATGTCGTATTACGTATTCAAGAAACGTTTGCATTCTGAACAAGAACATCTAATTCCTTATCAAAGTGTTTTGTGTACCCACAAGTTCATGTAGATTGTTGATATCTCCCCTCGGCACACCTGACACACTGGGTTCAACTTCCAAGTTCCACCTGAGACTGTCACTGGACCCTATGCTACAGCGGAAGCGCGGAGTGCTTTCTGTCTCGTTTGCACCCAGTCTCTCGCTCGCACTATTTTTTCGTATCGCATTCCTAGCATCATTGTTTGGTCGGTCGCTCCCACAGACACGCTCGGCGGCGTCTACTAAGCCAGCCGATTTTATATCTTTCTACCATCCATGTAAGCTTTATCAATTAAGGATTAAAGTCGAATTTCCTTTGTACCATTACCGTCATGTTTGTCCCTGTCTACTGGTTTTGTAGCATTTGTTAACGCTATTCTTCATTATGAATGTACTAGTAAATTGGAATGAAACGTTCACCGTTCCTTTGCTTTGATGTTCTAAAAGGAAATCTAACGTGTATGCCATCAACCTTCTGAGTTTATTAGTAATTTTGATGTAATGTATGAACTGAAGTATTTGTTAGATTTATTATAATACTAGCTGCGCCCCACGGTTTCACCCGCGTAAGTCTCGATCCCTTGGGATAAAAAGTATCTTATGTCTTAATCCAGGGTGTCAGCTACCTCTATACAAAATTTTATCAAAATTGGTCCAACCGTTTGAGCGTGAAGAAGTAATAAACACACACACGCACTCACAAACTTTCGCCTTTATAATATTAGTGTAATTATCAAATTATTAATTATTGTACATGTAAATAGTTCACCACGACTACCTGCAGTACTGTCTGACACTGACCTGCAGTACTGTCTCTCCTTCTCTTTTTAATCCATCCAAAGGTTGTCTGTAAAATATCGCTTTTAGCGATAAGACCGCCCATTATGTCACCCTGTGTAAAATTTCAACATTTATATCTGTAACTTTTATGGTGTACATAATAAAGAGTATTCTATTCTATTCTATCAAATGTCTCAATTATCTGATTAGTATTCCTTACATCAAACTTTTCATAATTATGTTCTTGAATAGACGTTCGTCTATTGAAGTTCGGTTCAATTTAATGGATATCTGATGATGATAGTTTCATGGTTTTTCATAAGCTTTGCTTCGTACAAAAAAAAAAGTGGAAAAAAAACAACTTTGACAGAAAAATACGGTATAAAACACTGTTATTGACTTTTTGTCGGAAATGATTTGAAGCAGTGATTATAATGATGGGTTCGATTAAAAAAATATTTTGGTGTTGATTTATTTAATTACTTTGCATACTTGGTTTATTAGTGTGATAAAAAAAAACCGGCCAAGTGCGAGTCGGACTCGCGCACGAAGGGTTCCGTATCTATAAAAATGGAAAAAAAATCACGTTTGTTGTATGGGAAATATTTTTTTTTTTTAATTTCAACTGTCTTAAGTATCACGGTTCATGAGATACAGCCTGGTGACAGACTGACAGACAGACAGGCAGACGGCGGAGCCTTAGTAATAGGGTTCCCGTTTTACCCTTTGGGTACGGAACCCTAAAAATAATCGTCTCCGTCTAAAACTTTAACCCCAGATTAAACTAGCTAACATATTAGTGATGGTGACATAAGTATTTGTAGAAGCATTAGATTAATTAGAATTACTTTTGAGTATTACACTATTTAACTACAATAGGTAATTTTACCTTATAAAATCATAACCCTTTGTACCGAAACCGTTCCGTCAATCAAATCTAATTTAAAAAGTCGTTATTCAGCGAAACACGAGTAATTCTAAGCTCGGGCACATTCGAGCAGGTTTTATGTGGAAAGAAACAAAACGACACGAATTAACTATCATTTTGGTAATCAAACCGTGACTGACATCACGTAACAATTCTTTAAGAGCACTATTAAGATTTTTTGTCGTACTTTCGGAATGCAATGGCGTTGCGTACCCTTGGCCAAAATGTTCGCGTTTTGTATCTTGGCTTTGTTATATTATTGTACCTTGAATCATGCGTTAAAATATGCAAAGTACTAACTACCAGATAAAAGAATAATTAATAGAGTACTGTAACTGAAAAAAAATGGCATTCATAGGACTTAAAAAGTTCAATTCTTGACAACTTGATTAGCTATACAACGTGGCGATTAGGTTATCACATTAAATAGTACAGCGGTTATTACAAGTTGTTATCAGTCTGTTAAAATAATAAAAATAAAAATAGACCTAAAAATAGAAAACTGAATTTTTCTAACAAACTAAATAGCGTAAAAATTGGCAATAAATAATCCACCCTTGATACTACGGCGCACACGCCAAACGACAGTGAGACTAGCGGAGGGTAGGTACTTGCGCTCACGCGCGGGGCGTTATAATACATGATGTTGTTAAATACTAAAAGGGAAAAAAAAGTCTCACGGGTAGAATGTTAACTTTTATTAATTATTTTATTTATGTATGCTTAAAATACGTAATGTAGAATACGTGGTTTGAATTAATGTGATAACCTAATCGCCACGTTGTATAATTTTTCTCATCCACCTAAGATATGTTAATTATTATAATATTGATGTTAATGTTCTTCATGACATGCTGGTATTTTTAAAGTTTATAATTGACTAAAATAAAACATATTAAGCCCAACCATAAAAATCTAAAAAAAGCTAGTTGTTGACGTCAATCACTTCTTAATTGATGCAAAATAATTTAACGTTTCGCTGTTTATCATTATTAGATAAATGAAATCACGTGAATACTTAAAAAAAATGTTTTGACATTAACAAAACCCGTTGGTTAACTTAACCCGCCATTTTTTGGCCAGTTTGCCTTCACAGTACCATAGGATCAAGTTTCGACAGAGATTGTACCTATCTGTCTTCAGTTCTTCACATTTAATTGATACTCGTACATACCTACATAGTCTCTAGCTCTACCTGAACTATTCATTCAGTTTAAACAAATGGCTGGTTAGCTAGAGCTACAGTACATGTCACTCGGTACATAGGGTAATCTGATTAGCATTCACGCCATAATTAATATGCTAAACGCGGTTCAATTACTTCATAATTGTTACTCCAATGTATGTTCGTACTAGTGATCTGCTCATTCATACAGAACAAATGATTTTAATGATGAAGTGATTGAATTCATTGAATCAGACTGTACTCGATTTGGTGTAGGTATTTATAACCAGTATTATTACATTGACTATCTACCAGAAGTCGCGATAGGATTAATTTTGAATGTTATTTTTGATATTTTTTATTATATTTATATACATAGATGTTCGTTTAAAATACAGATTTATTTATAAGATACTATGCAAGGTAGATTTCAAGCTACCAGAATTATAGCCATTGTGACTAGAACTATTCATTCGGAACTAAATAACTCCTAACCTCTCTACATTCCTAATCCCGTAATACAACAACTAACTAAGAGATACCTGGCCCCGATGTTTGCATGCAAGCGAGTCGATTACCGTTGATAACCGAGTGGTTATCGTAACCCGTCGGTGACCCACTTCACAACAGCCAACAGGTGCAACCGACACTGGCTTAGATCTTTTATTTTATTTATTTCCGGCAGCTTGCCGGAAGAATTTTGCTTTTTTAGGGTTCCGTACCTCGAAAGAAAAAACGGAACCCTTATAGGATCATTCGTATGTCTGTCTGGCTCTGTCTCTCCATCTGTCACAGCCGATTTACTCCGAATCTACTGGACCGATTAAGTTGAAACTTGGTTCACATATAAATTTCTGTGACCCCAACACGGACGTGTAACGTAAATAAATTAATTTTGAATATGAGGTCACTTTTGGGGGCGAATTAGAAAAAACAAAATGCAGTTCGTACTATGTGACATATCAAATGAAAGAGCTTGATGTAAGAATTTCAGATATATTTTTATAATTATTTTAAAATAAATACTTTTAAACATTGACCACTACTATTTCCAAAACTACTGATCCTAAAATTATGAAAAAAATACAGAAAATAGTTCTTTAGGTACTCAGAGGTTACAGGAAAGCCTATGGTGTTAAAATAACTTGGTAAATCTCTCAATATTGTGCGTACAAACTTACACTTGCAGTTGGATTGTATGGGAGAACATACTTTTCAACTACAATGTTAAGTTTGTTCTTGAGATAAATTCATCCCAACTACGGAACCCTTCATTGTGCGTGGTCCGACACGCACTTGGCCGGTTTGTTTCAATTGCTGCAGCTTTCATCTGCAATTATGTAGTCTAAAAAATATCCGGTTGCTTGTGAGTGTACCTGGAACTATGTGTACAAGCTGTACATCTATTTCCAGATTTGTTACATATTTTGGCTGTAGTGCGAGAAATTACAAAATATTTATGCGGTGCTAGGTATCGGCTCGTGCTAGGTTTATCCAAGAGTAAGTGGCTCCACCTAGTTCTAACCGGCTAAAACTAGGTGTAGCCGCACTTCGGGTCTTAGCCGTAACATATATACCACCAGGCAGTGAATTGTTTTTTCTGAAAATAATTATCAATAACAGTACTCGTACCTAGTTGAATTGAAGGAGAAAAGTAGAAAGTCTTCTTCTCAATTACACTTCTTGATAGCACCAACCCATTGGAAGACTCATGTAAAGTTAAGTGGTGATGCAAACTACTATTTTTAACGGACTTCCAAATAGGAGGCAGTTCTCAATTTGTCTTTAATTTTCACATGCAATATGTCGTTGTATTAGAATCGGCTGGCAAGCGTGAAATATTCCGGCATTCCGACTGTGAGCAATTAATTCAATCGTTGACAAATACGAATGCTTGCGGTAACATTGCAATGAGAAACGAAAGGAATCTTCGAGATTTTAACGTTCGATTTCTAGAATAGAGAAGAAATTGCTGTTTGATTCGACATTTCTCTTTGTTTGTAGGAGGTGCATTTTGGTTCAAAACTGGTAAATGGTTCAAAGATCAAAACACAACATCACGCCTGTATTCCCCGAAGGGTTGTGCAGAGGCGTTTAGTACCAAACCAACAAAAGCGGTTTTTAAAAATAAAAATAAGGCAACTATGGGGACTGTCGACAGAAGTGGAAACTGATCGCTCAACGCGCCTACAATCTAACTTCACTTACGCTACTGTTGGCGCGGGCATTTCGGCAATGCGAACCCCATAAGTTTTTCCCCTACCAAAAATCGCTCAAGGCGCCTAATGAAGTTTTCACTTGTAAAATATAATTTCATTTAGATATATTCTTCTTCGTCTTAGCGTGTCGATGGCAATCTAAATGGACTAGGCCCTGAGTTTGGCGCCATTAGTCCCTGTAACGTCTAGCAGGCTTAGCACGAGAAACGTAGAGAAGCGTTTTGTCGACGGAAAAGTAGTCAAAAATGACGTTTCCGCGTGGACAGTTGACAGTTTTCTACCGAGAAATGTAGACAAGCGATTTCTATTCTACTGTAGAGTAGAAATATAAAGCGTCATGCTAAGCCTGCTGCTGACGGGACACGCAGCACACGACATTAGTACCGATGGAGTAATTTACAGATTAGTAGGTAGTACTCGTATGGATTTTCAAAATGTTATACACATTTAGGTACTAATGCGTGTATTTAATAAGGGTTTGATTAATGTGGTATTTATAATAGTAGAGTTGATGAAATGCATAGTCACGGAAACGCAGCATGGACTCGAGCCAAGCCGTTGACTAAACGGTTGTTGTGTCAATGGCGCCTCCGCCTTATGTAGGTAAGGGAAAACGACACTCAGATAATTATACTAAACACAACATAACACAATATGTCTGATTGACAAGCTTGCTTGAGCATTGAATCTAGCATACATATTTTAAGTAACACTTACAAATTATTGACTTACTTATAAAAAAAAAGTTATTACAAATCTTACAAATTGAGAACTTTTCCATAGATAATGAAGAACTTCGGGAAAGAAAATTGGAGTAATATAAAAAACTGTAACCCCATTCACGCCTAGACCCTGCGGTTTATTCTATAAGTTGCCCTTAGCGAATTAATTTAAGATTTATATTAAGTAGCAGATGTGTAGATTTACCTAGCTAGTTGTTTTTGGTCCTAGAAAGTTAAAAGTTTTTGCATTATTAGTTGTGAAAATCTAATTTCAGTCACTTTTACATGAAAAATAAAAGTGTGGCACAAACTCCAATAATATTCTAACAACAAGAATTCAAGACTGAGGTGGATCCGCAGTTGTAGCCCGCGAAATTCAATTTTTTTTTTAGTTTTTTGCAATTTGCAGGTCAGTGTCAGGTTGTATCTTGATCAAAATATTATTCACAAGCATAACAAATATGTATTTACAGAATTAAAATCATTAATACACAAGAAGATTAGAATTTCGCGGGCTACCAGTGCTGCCACTGCGGAATAGTTTCGTGGTTTCAATGTGTCAATAGTCTGCTTTAGCAACTTTGGACAAATTCGTACACCTCGCCGCTCAGGTGCAACAATAAGTGCCAGCAGACATATCGCAACTGTTGACACAACCTATTCGCACGTTTGCATAATGTGGATAAAACTGGCCAAGTGCGAGTCTGACTCGCGCACGAAGGATTCCGTACCATTATCTAAAATAATGGCCAAAAAATCACGTTTTTTGTATGGGAGCTTCCCTTAAATATTTGTTTTATTTTAATTTAATTATTTATTTTTAAAGTGAATATATAACTAAATATTCTGTGAATATCTCAAGCGTCTACCTGTTGCCGTTATCAATATCGAGCAAAAACGAGCAACAAAATCACGTTTGTTGTATGGGAGCCCCCTTAAATATTTATTTTATTGTGTTTTTTAGTATTTGTTGTTATAGCGGCAACAGAAATACATCATCTGTGAAAATTTCAACTGTCTAGCTATCACGGTTCATGAGATACAGCCTGGTGACAGACGGACAGACAGACAGACGGCGGAGCCTTAGTAATAGGGTTCCCGTTTTACCCTTTGGGTACGGAACCCTAAAAAATTCAGCCAAAAACATGGCGAGTTTGTAATTGTTAAAATTATGCGGATATTGTTTTTCCTTATCGATATATTGTTCGTAGTATTATGTTATTGTTTTATAGAGCCTTGGTCTCGTTGGTTTAGATATTTTTTAAATCTTTGTGGAAATTAAGTTATTGACATTTCATTCATTATTGTAATAATGAATGGAAGACAGAGCAGTGGAGGCCACAGTAACAGGCCCGACTTACGAGTTGTAGGTCGTGGGTTCGAACCCAGGCAGGTGCTTTACTTTGTGTAAATAATTTCCACTGCTCTGAAAAAGGTGAAGGAAAACATCGTGAGGAAACCGGCATGACCTAGAACCAAAAATTCGAAGACATATTATGTGACATCTACCACCACCATCTGCCACTGGGCCCGCGTGGTCGATTTACAGCCCACTCCCTCTCGCAGAGAGCAGGCCTGTGTCCCAGCAGTGGGAACATTATAGGCTGGTTATGTGATGCAAGACTTCAAACTAAGTGAGTGTGACCATCGACATCCACACGGACTCTAGGGAAATAATAATATGTTACGTACAAGCCTTGCCACCTGTTCAAATATTTTCATTTCCTGAAAAAGAAACAACTAGGTGTACATATTATTCATGTTTATTTTTAACCGAGTTCATAAAAGGAGGAGGTTCTCAATTCGGATGTGTCATCATCATCATTTCAGCCGAATGACGTCCACTGCTGGACATATAGGCCTCCCCCAATAGAGAACACTGCTGCCCAATCTCTAGCCCTAAGTCCCTTAATCGCCTTTTACGATACCCACGGGAAGAAATAGGATGGTGCTATTCTTTACGTCCGGCACCACGATCTGTTCCCATCCAATACCAAGAGCTAATACCATTTGGTATTAGTTTATTTCCGAATTTATTTTCTATTCCCAACGAGTACCACATTTTTTTAAATAAAAAATCTATTACTAACGAATACCAAAGCGTGACTTTGTGTACACTCAGCTACACAAAGTTTTGGAGGTCTGCCCAGCTTGGGCGGAGCACCGCCGTATCCTCACGGAGGCGATCGGCGGCGGCGATCTCTCGCGTCCGGCCCTTGTTCCCTTTACAATTCCGAGATTTTGTACTGTATGATTATAAAGACGAGTCTAATACCCGAATAATTATTTTGGCCCATCCAAATCAACTAGCGCAAATTGCAAAAATTAAAGCTTATGAATGTGATGGGACGTTTAAATGTTGCCCTGTGCCACTTGTCCAGTTATATTCTATCCATGGAGATCTTAAAAGCGACGAAGAACACACTCGCATAGTTCCTCTAATTTATGTTTTACTGAATTCTAAAACAGAAGAAACATACAACACTTTATTTGAAATTTTGAAACAAAATATTCCGGGATGGGAACCCTCTAAGTTTATGACAGATTTTGAACAAGCAGCAATGAGCCATTTCAGCTGTCTTTCCCTCAGTTGAGGTAAAAGGGTGTTACTTTCATTACTCCAAAAATGTATGGAAAAAAGCAAAAGATCTGAATCTGACAAAAAATCACCCGAAGACATATAAGACTTTCATCTTTACTGCCTTTACTTCCGCGAGACTTAATATCACAAGGCTGGTGCTACATTATGGAAGATAGTCCTGAAAGTGTCGCAATTGAAGCATTTAATAACTACATGGTGTCGCAATGGTTGGAAGACGAGAGTTTTGTGGACACTTGGTGTGTTTATGGTGAACCCCATCGAACCACGAATTCCGTAGAGTCTTGGCATATGAAATTAAACTCCACTGTGCCCAAAAATGCCAATTTATATCAGCTTCTAAAAGCTCTGAAAGAAGACGCAGATTTGCAATCAGTAGTTGTTAATCAATACATGACCAATGCACCTGACGCAAAGCGACGTGCAACGGAAACTATAGCGAAGAATCGGTGGATCACATACGTTACTGACCAACTCCGTGAACAGAAAATTAGCGTTGGTCACTGTTTAGAAAAATTAAGGGTCTAACTTCTATTTGGTGAAATTTTAAAATTTTGCTGATTATTACCTACTTAAAAATGCCTAAGTACTACTTTTAAATGTTAGCAAATTATTTATATTTGACGTCTTTGCAAAAAAAAATGCTGATTTATTACTACTAAGCTACATAATTATTTTAAAAGTTGATTGTCTGTGATATTTTATAAATATTGTTAGATTGTAAGTAAATTCACCATTTTTGATGTTTTTTGCCAAAAACATTGTTACATTAAAAGTTGATTATTTGTGATATTTTATAATTTTGTTAGATTTTCAGTACTTTAACTATTCATATTCGATTTTTTGCCAAATTTTTAGGTGATTTATTATTAAGATACGCAATTATATGTGATTTATATTCAAACCCTAATCTTGATTAAACATTACTTAAAATCACTCAAAGCATTTTAATTTTACTGAACCTGACTGTATCTGATTTCTTCAAACTTGTTTTGGTATTGGTTTTAAAATGTGGTACTCGTTGGGAATAGAAAATAAATTCGGAAATAAACTAATACCAAATGGTATTAAGCTCTTGGTATTGGATGGGAATAGATCGGCACCACATGGAGAATAACACAGAACACAAATTAAAGTTATTTTTCACGTTTGTATAGTTTTTTTTTGGAAGTCGGTTGGTTTTTTTTTTGTAAAACGAAACTGCCACTACTTTACAAGTAGTAGTCTGTAGTAACAAGAAAATGAATTCTTTATAATGATTTAAATAATTATTACACAACAAAAAGCATTACAACAAACACCCACGTAGGTAGGCGTAGGTACTCTGATTTTCGATAAGTACCTATTTCCAAACAATTAATTTTAGTGCAGTAATTAAAGAAATAATAATCGATGGTGTTAACTATTTACGTGCGCAGCAATTCTGAGTTTCGTAATATTATACACTAGCGTTCAGTTTCGTAACCTGGATCATTTATAATTAAATTAACATAGTTCATTGTCTGTATGCACACGTATTTATGTAATAATCGTTCAAATGTATGATTATGAACTAGTTTACGATGTTTAAGTTGTTTCGATGTTGAGTTGTTGTTGATTTGCCAGAGATTTATATTTAATTAAAGTTATTTTGTTTTTTTTTTGTCTGATTTGTAACTACCTATTAAATTCGACTATGGCTAATAATAATCGTAATAGCTGTATCTGTATTTCTACTCAATTCAAACCTAATATTTTGCATGCCGTAAGGTAAAATGTATCGTGAATTCGTGACACTTAATAAATATTCCAACTTATATCTATACCTACATTATCAGCAAATAAATGATTTCTTTTTTCAATATGATTACCTATAAAAGTTTTGGACTAAACTTTAGGGTTGGGACACACACAGCACATCAACATTTTTATAGTCTCTACACGTGTACTCATTTTAAAATGGAAAGATTAAGTAGTAATTAATGTCAATGGAACTGAATTTTTAATGGCGGATGTCCTGAAGTAGCGCCTCATCATTGTGTATCTCTATAAACTCCATAATATTTAATAGTAGCTCCATGTTCAGAAGATGGACTTTTCTGAGTATCACATGGAACAGTAAATCATTTTGGTGGTCACTTCTCAAAACAACGTGTTTTAAAAGTGTTGCCCACCAAAAACCCGTTGAAACATAATAAAACACACGACACGAAACACGCCCAAGAAGGCATTACTTCTCAACGATTTAAAAGCGCGCAGATACAATCTGTGCAAAGTGGCCAGTGCTGCGGTATGCACAGCAATCGCGCCATCTGGTGTAACATTGCCCGCGATTATTGTACGACTCGGTGCGAGTTTATACAAGCTTACTAATGTATGAGGATTACTGGATCGATGATTGGAACTAAATGACCTTCAGTGGCTTAGACAGACCCGTATTTATATGAATCGGGCTTCTTCGATAACTCTACATCGCTTAATTAACGTAGTCATCCATAATTTGGATCGAAAATATTCGATTAATTCATTCATAATATTTATATCACGAACTTTAGTCATTCATACGAGTATTTTGTTGCAAAGCTCACTTTGCATATAATTGAACCAAACCTGCCTTATCGATTAAAAAAACCGGCCAAGTGCGAGTCGGACTCGCGCACGAAGGGTTCCGTACCATTACCTATAAAATTGGCAAAAAAATCACGTTTGTTGTATGGGAGCCCCTCTTAAATATTTGTTTTATTTTAATTTAATTATTTATTTTTAAAGTGAATATATAACTAAATATTCTTTGAATATTTCAAGCGTCTACTTGTTTCCGTTATCAATATCGAGCAAAAACGACCAAAAAAATCCATTTTGTTGTATGGGAACCCCCTTAAACATTTATTTTATTCTGTTTTTTAGTATTTGTTGTTATAGCGGCAAGAGAAATACATCATCTGTGAAAATTTCAACTGTCTAACTATCACGGTTCATGAGATACAGCCTGGTGACAGACGGACAGCGAGACAGACGGCAGAGCCTTAGTAATAGGGTTCCCGTTTTACCCTTTGGGTACGGAACCCTAAAAATGTCCTCTTTACGATTCGTAGGTAACCCAACATGGTTAATTTTATTAGTTTATTCGTGCGAATCGGGCCTGGCCTGAGTGACAGTGTTAACGCAATCGTTCCTACTTACTACTGGAATTGCTTTAGTTGTAATTACTTGAGTAGACAGCAACAGTAGGTAAAGTGGCGGCTCGGGTGAGAGGTGGAATTGGATAAGCTAATGAAACGCGACTACGTTCTGCGCTAAGCATCTGCGATCACCTTAAGTTAAGACATTTGTAGGTCCCTGGAGAACATTCAATATATATATGGCGGTTAGCAAAGAAATAAAGGTATTGAAATGGCTCTTGCACATTTAGTAGAAATGTGAGAGTTAAGTTCAAACCCTTATTTTGTGAATAACCTATGTATGAACCACAAATGAAAAACTAATCGTACCTACCTACACTTTGAGGACGCGTCCAGTATGCTTCACTTCGGTACTGTATAACAGTGCTCGCAAAAGAAGATAACTCCTAGGAACGAACACAATACTATGATATTAATAATAATCCATTTCACTCAGTTAATGAAAACTACCATATAACTATTTCGTCGTAATGAACATCCGGCAATTTAGCCTTTAACCATATTCCGTTACATTATAATTAACACTTAGTTAAAGTAATCAGTGCACCGGTACTCATTGTGCGCCTGCGCAGTACGTTCACACTTAATCGATGTTACGCCGGACTGCAGCTTGATGTACTCAGTTTTTAGTAACTGATGATAAGCGATGGAATGTCGAAGTACAGTGCGCAGAACGTGTTTCAAGACGAAACTGTTTTGTTTTGAATTAAAATAGTACCTGTTACAGAAGAGTAGAGCCGCCTGTGAGGGAGCGGAAAAGTACCTCTTCTTCTGCTTTCCCTAATTGTTATGTTATTTGGGTGTGCGTAGGCGCAAAATGTTTTTCTTATTTAGGGTCCCGTAATCAAAAAGGAACTCTTATAGTTTCGCCATGTCCGTCTGTCTATCTGTATGTCTGTCCGTGGCTTTGCTCAGAGACTTTTAGTACTAGAAAAGTGTATTTTGGCGTGGGTATACATACTTATTATTTATTAATCACGCCGACAAAGTGATAAACTAAAATTTGAAAAATTATAGG
The DNA here is from genome assembly GCA_963921375.1 of Tiliacea citrago. NCBI lineage: Eukaryota > Metazoa > Arthropoda > Insecta > Lepidoptera > Noctuidae > Tiliacea > Tiliacea citrago. Next base: position 1,080,225 of record OY992784.1, read on the forward strand.
GTATCTATAGGGTACCCCCTCACTCGTAAAATGGAGATTTTTTTTTCTCATCTATCCTATGGTGTCTGAAATACTTGGATATGCCATCCAGAATATTGCGGGTTTGCGAAAACCATATTTAGATTCAGGGATCCATTTGCTGGTGTCCGATTTTTGGACATTTTCCTTTATTTGTGTTAAGAGACCTTGTTTCTTGGCAAACATGATTCTAGGTCAACGGGAAGTACCCTATAGGTTTTAATTTATTTGCGAGTATCGAAATATGTCGCATAAATGGCCTTATTTTTTATTGCGTTGACTTAGAACCTTGATTTTTTTATAGCTCCATGGACCAAAGCCATAATTGATATTAATTTCAACTGGATACCTCCTCTACACGTTCCTGAGAAAAAGGGTCTTGACTGACTGACTGACAGACAGACAGACAGACGGACAACAAAGTAAATCACAACAAACCTATAAGGGTTCCGTTTTTCCTTTTGCGGTACGGAACCCCAAAAAAGATAAAAATAAACATTAATATTTTCCCCTTCATTCTGTACAAGCTTGGTGTTGTTGTTATATTTGGAATCAACCAATTAAATACAAAGAAATGAGATGAATTAAAAAACCTTGAACAACAATTATAACCTCACATCACGCTTGAATTCCTCAAGTGTTTCGGCAGATAGACATTTCGCTAAACCTTGAATATGTTCGGTTTATCTTTGTGTTTTCCTACTTTTTCTACGATGGTAAAATTATTTTAATTGTAACTGACATCACACATCATTTCCAGTTTAATAAAAATAATGATAGCATATTATTATAAAAGCATCTCGCGATTGTGAAGCCATTTGGCAATTTAAGACTATTAAACAAGACATTTGTTTTTTTAAATAAATTAATGAAAATGGCTGATATTAAGTTTGAGTAAAAACATAATAACCGTAAATAAAATAAGACAAATATTTTCTCAAAGTATGCAAATAAATCTGGTTTGTATTATTCGGAAAATTTATAGAAAAACTGTAAAATTAAGATAATGTTGTTTCATGTTTTTGATATACCTATTATGATTTCTATAAAGCTATTATTTTGAGGTACTAGTCTGGGAAAAATCGTAAATTTTCATTGTTTAATGTATTTTATTGGCGTGTACCGATGAAATACGTTGATTTAACACAAAGAAGTATTTCCATCTGCATAGATGATGCGTGATAACAATTTAACATTCATTTTCTTATATCAGTTAGTTCAGGTATATGTAGAGATCATTCCCAATGGTTTTATTTATCACGTTGGCTCGCAACGTGATACAGTTTATAGAAAAACTTTATGTAAGAGAACACGTTTCGTCCAACTTTAAATCTACATAATTTATAGCCATTACATGAGACGTGGGACTGAAGTAACAATTAATGAAGTAAACATTTACGGAAGGAGGATGTATTGATAAGATCATAGAAAATTGCTTAGCAATTTTATAAGTAACATTAACAAACAATTCAACAAATAAATATAAATACAAAATCACTTCTGATTTGTGGTTTTCTTCACCTTACCTTGGATAAATTTCAAATCAGAAATGCAGATTAATGCATTCGAAAGCGTACTCTACTATTTTAGAATAAGGTTTTGTTTTGATTGGAAGATAGAACCGAGCCTAGGTAGAACAGATTAAACTAGTTATACAATGATTATATTAAAACAAGTCTAACATTCAGATTTGGACACGTTTTTAGGCAGGGCATATATTTGTAGCGCTCAAATTAATAGTTTAGAACACAAAATAAAAAATGCTTCGATTTGTCTTTTTCTTTGAGAGGATAAAGCATCTACATTCTGCAGTATATTATAAGTACTTATTACAGATTGTTGTAATTACTTTAAGAGTTTATAGTAGCTAAGTATTCTCATTTTTGGATTGGTTATCTTATCAGAATTTCCCACGGTAATCAAAGAGCTTCTTACAATCACGAATGGTTATGAATTGTGGCGAGAACAGATATGATAAGGAGAGAATTTGTAATCTGTCGGTAAATCTAAATAACAATAGTAAAATAACGGATTATACCAGTTCTAAAAACATTGAATAAAAAGTCAATTTAAATTCCTCGTATCTACGAAAAGCCACGTTTCCACTTCAAAGGAATTGTCAATATTGAAATGCGGCACCTACACTTGTTTATTTACTAAGAATATTGCAATAGAACGCACGTCTTTCGAATCAAAATGTTTACAATCGATTGAAAAACAATGTTTCCAGCGTAAACATAAGTACAACCGCGGTAATAAGTTCTTACGCGCGGAGGACGATGCTGATATTATTTATTTACGCGTACATACACAACATTAGCACGTATGTATTTTTTTTTTTTTACACTTTACATTTTTTACTATACTACTATTTCATTTTTTTACTTTATAATTTATTACTTTTAATTTTTTTTATTATTCTTTTTTCCCTGTATTTTCATCTCTGGAATCTGGAACGTTGTTGTTTCCATCTTGGAGGTGGGCGTTAATAGCTGCGACACAGTTTTGTAACTAATGTAGGTAATTACGTACGCAATCCATTTTCTAAAATGTGTTTTTGTTCCAATAAAGATTATTATTATTATTTATTTGCAAAACATTATGCCGGGTGTGTACTTAGTTGTGACGTGACAGCCTGCTGATGAACTTTGCGATGATGTTAATTGTATGACTATTGATGAAGTTAGAACTCCTAAAGTACCTAAATGAAGGAGATACTATTCGGGACGTTGTTACCGAAAATATAGCAAAAATGTAAAATGCCAAGGTCAATTTCATCATATTTTTAAACAGATATTTATCTAATTAAACTACCTAAATGAGTGGAAAGAGTATTTCTTGACCCAGTACCATCAAATACTTTATCTTTGGTAAATGACAAATCATCAGTGTCACATACCTCGGTTCCTTTGTATAAGTGCTTCTCTTTACTTGCTATTAGTACTTTTTTAGTAATCAAGGTATTCAAGGTATGCAACAGCAACCAATTACTCAAATTTATTAATTGTTCGATACATCAACGCTTATGGGTTAAAGTCACAATAAACAAATTCAAAAGTTTTAGTCAGTAAAAGTTTGACACGCCCTCCAGCTTCGCCTAGAGCGGGAGAAGATATTTGATAATTTCCCACCCAAAAAAAAAATACGTAACATTATAATACCTGAACTAGGTCGTTAAACTAAACCTCCTCTAGTTTTCAACTGGTATGCGACAAGCCGCTACACGCACTTTCATCCTCGGATTACATAACATCAACAGCCACTCACACTTGCACACATTCATGATGTAACGCGTAGCCGATGTACCAGGACTCCATATATACATATAACAGCATTTAGTCGCACGTGATGGTCTCAGCAAAGTTCACGCGATCGGATCCGATCAATCGCAGGTTTGTATCAGACGATCGCATTACGTGCGAAATTGATTTTCATGTAACGCGTGACTGGAGGCAGTATATGAGTTGTCGAGACTCAATAAGTTATAATTGGACTGGCAGTTGATAGCGAGTGGACTATTGTGGACAAGTTTTTAACTTCCCAAGCTATGGTAGCCACTTAGCTCGTCAAACAAAAAATATTGATTCATAATCAAAATTGAAACCCGGTCAATCTCATTTTCAGGACAGTGTTGTCTAATTAATGTTGTTCAACAACTCCATTTTTTTCAAGAAGCAGTATTACTTTTTTATCTCTGACAAGCATTTTTGCAAAGAAAATAAAATAAAGCACCCCCGTCTCAGCAAACTTTTCTCACGTTAAACAATAAGTTGAATCTCACAAAAACGTTGGGAAAAACCACGTTTTTCGAATAATACTGTCACGTACATATTCTAGAAGTGTAATTAAGTGGGGTATGTTGAACTGGCTCACCTTTCAGAGGGCACGTTGATAATACTCCCTCGTGACAGAGCAACGCGCCGCGGGTCAAAGAGACCAAATGTGTGATAACAGTGATAGTGATGAATTGATGATTCAAACAATAATATAAACGTTTTAGAGTATTTGTTGCCCATTGATTTAATTAACCTAACTCAGTAAAGATTAAAAGAATCTGATTGTAAAGCAAAACAAAACGCGTTTTCTCAAAATTTATAGAAACTTGACATAGAAATTCAAGTGCCAAACTAGATATACTAAGAATCTAGTACTTTTTCGAAGCCTAAAGAATATATTAAGAAAAGAACATTAATAATCTGTACTGTGATTGGATAGATATTCCAAATTAATGCTGTTTTGACATTCTTTTCAATTTGTTTGCATGCGATTTTGATGGCAAAATGTTGATGCATCTTCTTTAGGGCAGATATTAAAAAGGAAAGGTGACAACAAACACAACATAGTGCGTTTTTCTATTTTTATCTTTCATCGTTTGATAAAAGTTACGTAAAGGCCACAGCATTAAATTAACAAACAAGTCATTTCACGGAAACAGAGGTAGTTGAAGTAAACACAAGCTAAAGAAAACTTTAAAGGTAGATCCGCAGCTGTACCACAAGAAATTAAAATTTTCTTGCGTTTCTTGCAATTTGCAGGTCAGTGTCAGTTTGTATCTTGATCAAACAGATTTGTTACTTATGACCAAATCTCATACGGAAAAGTTCTCATGTAACAAATCTAACTTAGAGAGTACATCTGAGAGATGTATTAATGATTTTAATAATTATAATTCTGTAAATACGTATTTGTTTTGGTCGCGAATCATAATAATATTTCCCAGCAATATTGACCAGCCAATTGCAATCAACAGAAGAAAATTTGAATTTAACGGGCTACCACTGCGGATCCACCTTAACAGTTCTGTACAATTTGTGCAGAAACAAAAACTAAGTTAAAATTTTGGGTAGAAATACAACGGTTGATAACAGCAGTCTTTGTTCCGAGTTATCTGAACATTTTTTTTAATTTGATAACTTTAAGGATGGTACTTGAAGAATAATAGAAAACCAAACATAAACAAAGTTTATGGGATATTAATTTATTAATTGCCAGAATACCTGTTGGCCTCTCAGATAAATTTGAATTAGTTAGGAATGAGTCCATTGCAATTAATAATACAAATTATAGGTAGATAGATAGGTAAAACATTTATTCAGTGCTCACAAAAGACATAGCACAACACAATAGCACAATAAAATATCATGTATTCCTTGCAGTCACCTCTTCTATTAAGTTTAGACTCCCGACGCCTGGGACGTCTCCTGCGGCGACTAGGGGCGCGAAGGCGCGAATTTTGCCTCTCTCTCACGCATTCCGCTTCCTCTTTCGCGAGCATTACTGTTCCCTGCACTCTCGCTCCGAACCATGGCCTGAACCAGGGCCGGACGCAAGAAATCGCCTGTCAGCCTGTCTGTGCAAGTAGTCATGTCGGATAATATCGGGCTGCTGAAAACGGACTCCACTAAATAAATTCTACGCGCTTACAGGACCACACCACCTGTCGTACGAAGGGATGTCGCATGCGCGCTGGAAAAAAAGAACTAAGAATCCGATTCCCGACATCCCCTCTACGATTACATAAGCACAACGACCCCGGGTAGGCTTAAAAGGCGTAAGCAACTCTTACCCTGTGCGTAGGCCATCCAGGACAAACCACCCAAGGACAGAAGGAAATTGTGGGGGAAGAGAAGCATCCCGACCTTGTTAAACCCCAGGAGCATTTGCCTCCCGGGGATGATCTGCAGTGACCTATATGACACAATCTGTCGAAGTGGGGATTACTGACCCATTCAACACCCAGTGCAAATATGGTGAACTTGCTAGAGTGTCCTAAGTGCCCGTTCACCTGCAGCTCGGATGACTTAAAGAATGCTACTGATGCCGCAATCAATGTAGCCACTAAATGGGCACATACAGAAGTTTCAGCTTCAAGAATACAAATGCCTTTATAAAACAGTGGTCATTGTATTCGTGAAAAATTATCTAGAGTTCAAACATTATTTTAGTGTGAGAGATCAACTAGTATGCTTCTTTTATTCTGCAAAACGAAATAGGATATAATAGGTATTCAAAATAATGTTGGAAGAGCAAAGTTGATCATCATTTGGGTAACGATGAAATAATTTGTTCGCTGCAAAAAATGTAACATTAGAATGATGCGTGTGATCGTAATGACGGTCACAATGACAAACTTACAAATGATATGACAAATGTTCACCCACTGTCTTAAGTGTTTACTCATACATTATAATAAGAGGGCTCAATGCACTCATTGCTTCGCAGGAAACTATTTTTCTTAAAATAATGTTTAAATGGTTTCATGCATTATTTTATTTTGGGATGTTTAAACATTTTAAAGATACAACGATATATTCGCTATTTGAGCTTTAAATATTTCATGAAGATACAGCTCTTACTTATAGAATATTAAGAGGTATTATTTACATGAACCTTGATGTGTTGATTTATACTTTTAGTGTTAGTGTTTTTATATTATATGAAGATGGAAGTTTAAGTATGTCAAGTTTTGACGACATTGGTCTCTAAGTATTAAGAATGAAGAAGTAATAAATTAGACAGGTTTCAAATATGTAGCCATTGTCATGTGGCAAATGTGGAATGTGTCAATAATTACAGCTGTTACACAATCCGCCATGCAAGTCATCTAAAAAGCTTGATTTATTACCTATTTGTTGGATTTCCTGTTGCCGATTTTTTATGAGAATAATTATGTTCATAATTAAGGTTTATAATAACATGGTATATTATGGCAATTTTGAAGCTACAGGAAAAAATAGCAATATAGCAACAGATTTTTTGCACAAGAATATTTTGAATACAACGTTGAAGATATGACCGCAAAAAATCTTGGAAATTCTATTGCTGAAGTTCAATATTGTTGTCTTGAAGTCAATATTTTGGGAATCAAAAATGGTTACTCACAATCCAACTACGTTGTAATCTCTTGTTAGAATTTGTTCCAAAGCTGTTATGGCTTATCGGTTGGCTAAGCTCCTTATCAGTTTGAAGCTTACTGGTGTGTCTGCGACGTCATCGTCTGGACATCAAGGGACTATCTGTGTTGACTGTGACGTCACTCAATATTGGGACGTCAATTAAATACGGAGATGGATAGCTGACTCGATTATTCATATTAGCGCATACCCACATTACTAAATAACAAAAGTAGACACAATACCTTATAAATATGAACACTCGGTAACTTTGAGGCCATCGTGTTGCATGGTGCTGTCAAGTAAGCATGGTTTTGATGATTTCAACAATATCGTTCATCTCTGTTTTATATTTTTGTAAGTACCTACTCCTAGTTGCTGGTTTATTAGGTACTAGTTTTGGTAACTACATACATAACATAACATCACGCCTGTATTCACCGAAAGGTTAGACAGAGGTTTACCTAGAATACACTCTCGCCAGTTTTCTGTGTAATCAATTATTTTAGAGAATGCTGGTTAACCTGTAAACTGGCTACTGTGTAATTCCAAGGCTAATTTTACCTAAACATAAGATGATACAGACTGGAGTTGTTGGTTATAAATCGCCTCTGCACTGATTCGAATGTCAAAGCGGTGCGTGGTTGCAAAATTATTTCTAGGTCGTTCAGTGCTCTGGTCAGAATTTTATTGTAAGCAGCAAAAGCAGTTACCTAACTTATCTCAAACGACCCAAGTTTCATAAAAGAAGGTAATTGTTTCAAGAATATTTTCCACGTTCAACCGGGGTGGTTTTTCTACTCATATCAAACATTGGCAAAAACTGCATTGACTTTTAGAAAAAACCGGCCAAGTGCGAGTCGGACTCGCGCAAGTAGGGTTCCGTACCATTATCTATAAAAACGGCAAAAATAACACGTTTGTTGCATGGGAGCCCCCCCTTAAATATTTGGTTTGACTTTAATTTATTTTTTTATTTTTAAAGTGAATATATAACTGAATATTATGTGAATATTTCAAGCGTCTATCTGTTGCCGTTATCAATATAGAGCAAAAACGAGCAAAAAAAATCACGTTTGTTGTATGGGAGCAAACATTTTTTTTATTCTATTTTTTTGTATTTTTTGTTATAGCGGCAACAGAAATACATCATCTGTGAAAATTTCAACAGTCTATCACAGTTCATGAAATACAGCCTGGTGACAGACGGACAGACAGACAGACAGACGTCGGAGCCTTAGTAATAGGTCCCGTTTTACCCTTTGGGTACGGAACCCTAAAAAGTGCTAATTAATAGTTAGTGTTAAATAATAGTGCTATTTTTGTTTCTAAAAATAGGATTAGTATATAATTTTGAAACTGTTTTGGATAAAAAACTATGCACGAATCTTTTGGCACTTATTTTGAATGAACTTTGCATGCTTCGGTTATTTAATAGGATACTGTTTCCTTATGGCGTAGCTGTTTTTTTAAATAAAAGTAATGCTTCTACAAACATTTAATTTCTCGTTGTTTTCTTAAAACTTTAGTATAGTTATCTAGCTATAAATATAGTATGTCATATCCTAAATTATTTATATCAGATAAATATTATCATCTTATATTTTTTCATCAATTGATACAAGACACAGTCAAGCTATCATTTTGTATGCGACAGCTGAACAATTGACACAAGTACACAACTAATAATCGTCTACTAGATTCATAAAAGCGAACAGACATATCAATCTATCAGAACAGGGAACCCAAACAATACTTGATTTGCAATCTCTATAGTCCACTTGGAATTCCCGCACAAGGAAAAGTCATACAAAAACCAAACAGCGAAATAAGGAAGTGGTTGAAGGAATAATTAATCTTAAAACATAAGTGATGCCCTTTTCGTCGGCCGTAATGTCGATAATTTCTTCTGTTCACGGCAAACGACGCCGAACGAGTGAAAGTGGACGAACTTGACAGGAGTCACCGCATTCCGTGGTACCACGGAGATGCGATACCTGTTAGGGAGAGGCTTCGTGGTTTAAAGAGTGTGTGGCCTTGCGGTTTGAGACGGCGTCTTGCGGCGTCAGGAGTTGTCGGGAGACTGGGCGATGCAAAGAGCACGGATATCTTTCTTTAGTGATTCGTCTTTTACACGGCATATTGATTTGATAGTATCCGCTTGGCTTGATATATCTCAATACGGAAAAATGTTGGTCTGACATGGAGTAATTGGTTGCTGACTTCATTTTACTGGTACCTTACTTGTTGATAAAATGCTTTCAAGGTGAAATTAAGCACGAGTAATATTTCGTGTACTTAAAAATTGCTGGATTAATGTAAATAAAATTAACACAGAAGTAATTTATACAAACTGCTAATTTAATAATGGGACCAGTACCCTAATTGCGTAACGCAGTTTGAATCGGAATCGGAATGATTTTGAAGTATATTGCTAATCCATTGCTTCATATATTAGAAAAATTGTCTGCTCAACAACGTAAATAACGCAATGAATTTTGTTGAACTGTCAAATTGAAACCGATTCCTATGATAGTGTGTTACGCAATTAGCCCTCTGTTTATGAAACCTCAAAGTTAAGGTGTTGATGCCGGAACAAAATGTTTCTATGACAAAAATAAAACTTGTCGTGTGATGATGAATCTATAATAACAGCTGGAAAATTAAAATAAAGTTGATTGATTTTTTGTCGTTTCAATCAGTATTAATTTAATTGTTGTCTTCAGTAGTTTCCAATTATTTCGAATCATTTGTCGAATGTTTTATCTTTAATTTATTGTCTTTCAATTATGACTATCTAATAGTGCTGTAATAATTTGGCTTGGATAGCTAACAATTTATTATTTTCAACATTTGTTACGATCTAGAAAATAGGCATAGGTACTTTAGTTTTATATATTTTCATAACTATAAATATTTCAATGTGTTGTAAAAATTACTCCTACGATATAAAGGAAATGGGTATCGGATATCTTATTTTATGACTCAATTGTGTCATAATTTGTTAAGTCGTTTATCAAATTGATGCTTATTCATAAGATATTTCCAATTCGCAAAATTTTCAGACATATCCATCACACTATGTACCTTTTGAAATACATGTTATAAAACTCAAAAAAATCCAAGCATGAATGCTTTTAGATCAATGTCACTCACGGGAGAAGCCGCATGCATCATATCGGATTTAATTTCTGTAATGGACTCCATATCGTTGATGGGAGAGACAATAGATTCGTTGAATGGACGCATCTGATATGCCGTTATTATAATATTGTTCGCAGCAGTTATTGAAGTCGCCTATTAAATATACATATTGTTTGCTAACCCCGGTGGTAAACTTGATTCCTGGTCCTTGGCATAGTGCATACAGATGAAAACAGACTTTTGAATCAATTGACGAGCTCATCTCTGTGAAGTGATTGAAAATGTTTCCATTTTCAGTGTATTACCAGCTTTGGACAGCGTCATTTTGTCTATCGATAGAATGTCTTATTCGATCTTCATACAGCCAAGCACTATTATTTTAGTCAGAGTTGTGAACTTGTGATGCTTTCATAGCCATTCATTGGCAAATTTTGGGCTCAAGAATAATCACTTATTATACTTTCTTCCATCGTTTCGATGGCACGTCCCATAGCTTATCATAAGTAAACATTATGTGATGATGATAATTATTTGTACACTATTTGACATATTTTATGGCCCATATTTGCTCGAATTTCGATCATAAATCATTTTTGCCATAAAATTCAATCGTTGAAACGTTTGTTAGGGAACTAAAATCATTTTGAAATTGTAGTTCACCGGCGATAAGCTTAGATATTTAAGCTTAACATCACACTCATCCAGTACTATCTGTAATAATAATAGTTAGCTGTGATAGTATAATAGGTGGGTGTGCATGAGCCGGCGGCATCGAGCCCGTTACGTTGAACGGCCGGGAGCGCCGCCCACTGCGCACCGCTTGATCCTTTGAATGGCGATCTATAATATAATATGGTCGAGTTAAGTGATTTTAAGTTTTAATTATTTACTGATAATTAAGTGATATTAGGGTTTGATAATTATACCCTGTGTTTGATGAAAGGTCATGCTATGAATTGCTATTAAAATATATTATTTATTTACAGATGGGACCTTTCAAATTCACACATGTCTTTCTGAATCAGCGAAATTATTTTCACAAACTTACAGCTTAATAAAGCTCTACATTTTTGCCAACTACTAGTACTCTTTCGTTATTTCATCGTACAAGCTAGTTGCCAATTGTAGACCAACTTTCCCTTAGCATCCTTTCCACAAACTTGGTTGCCAACAGCTTTCCATCATTTATTCCACAAATCACACAACAGATGCCAAAGCGTTCAGATTTCCTACATATTCTATACACGTATGTACTTGTATCCACCTGATTGTTTTTCACTTTGCCAAGAATGTCAACAGAGAGCTTTTTAGGATGTTATGTATTAACTTTATTATCATTAGCTCTTGCAGGAGTGACTGTGATTATCGCCTGTCTATCGTCTGCCACTATATCAACGGTCTGTTGTTTTATTACATTCTACTGCTAGATATAGTCCTGTTTCAAATTATTCTTCAACCTATTAATTTGACGTAGGTAACTTTTATGATATTTGTACTTTGTACCTATATATTACTTTTTTATGATTTTTATACTTTGACTTTATTATTGCATTTGTACGCCTTTCTAGGCAAAACATATTGAAACTTTTCTTTTTTTTTTGTAATCACTTCAACTGATTGTAGCCTACACGTGTTTTTGACAAATAAATATATCTTATCTTATCTAACCCGTCAGTCTGCCGCATCCAATATATTCAAATCACCTGCCGCTTCCACTGAACTAGTACCGTTTCCAGTATTCTTGCCTTGATGAAAGGAATGTCACCTACCTACAGTATAGATTGTAGTAACAGAAGCCAATATCAAGAGTTCTTCGGAGAGCTGTCGAAGCAGGTGGCTTAGTGACGTCACTGATCAATATTCAGGTCAATAGGGGTTGAATGTGGCAACTAGCTCATGGGCGCTTTAAAGCGTTATCGACTGTTATTGATAACAAACTTTTGAGTGATTGGTGTACATGGATAGAATATAAGTAAGTAGTTTACTGTACACCAAAATTGTGTGACAAATAAATGATTTTCAGGTCCAATGCATTACGGGTTTAGGGCAGTTCTGGGGTCTTTATGTGCAAGAAATCCTAATACCATATTTAACTTTAGATTTTTTTTTTTTAACATCCAAGATCCAAAATAACCTTTGTAGTCGGGAGCATAAAAACGAAACCGAACCTTTAAACACCATTGCCCAACCTTAGGTTCCCAACCCAGTCCGTGATAGTGATATGAAGCTCATAATACATACGCTGTTCGATGACTGGGTTGCATGTTAGTTAATATTGTATCTTGATTAGTTCATAGATATTTGTAAATATGTATATTTGAGAAAGCGTATCATTGCTAAATTGTAATCTTCTATTGCTGTCTACTCTGATTAAACTTCGTCATTAATTGACTCATTCTATGAAACTGGTTTTGTCTAGATTTATTACCAGTTTTGGAATTTACATAAATTAAGTTTTTGATTCCTTCTGCTAACTTGTTCGGCGATTTACGAACGCTATCACTATTTCTAAATCCACAACGATTATTATTTATCAGACACATGAGGATGGTTATTATGTCTATAGGAACGGTAATGTATCTGTCAGATAACAGTAACATTTTGGAGCATAGCGAGCAAAAAATTATAAAAAAAAATACAGATTGATTGGTGTAATAATCTTCGAGAATAACGGACATGTCGACTAGGTAACATTTCGAATTGAGTGACCGTTAAATAATTTTCAAAATCAATGTCCATATAAATATTTAAAAAAAAAACTTGTTTATCAAATAATTCTATCAGTCCGCAACTGACTTCAAGTTTTTAAGAAATCTTCACCCTTTGACTGCTTTTGTTGTGTTATTTTTAATTTTAATTATCCTTTTAATTTTTTTTTTTTTTGTTTTAATTTTTAGTAGAAATACATGTTACCTGCCTGTTTATTTGTATGATGCCGCTAAGTGGGGCCTTGTGACCTGTAATACAGGTTTTTTTCTAAAACCTACTTCAGGCAACAGCTCTCACAATGTGAATTTTTATAGTTCAAAACTGTTAAGTGCTACAAAACATTGTGATAGAAAATAAATAAACTAATTATTATTATTATTATTAAAGACAGGTTTTAATTTTGTATTTACCTATATAATTATTATGTTATTCACAGTCACCAAGTCATTGACTTCACTCGGGAGTCACTTTGATACAACTGGTAATTTACCTATCTCGTTAATACATAAGTTATTTTTGCGCTAAGATTTATAGTAATAGAAGGTTAATATGAATACATAACAATGTTGGAGTTCCGAATAGTTGACACAGATAGGTCACATAGCTAATGTGCTCTATCTGTGCTTTACATACAAAACTATTGAGTATCCGAAGGTTTAGGCGCCAATTCCTTATGTCAATACATTGTTTAAACGCAACAGTAATGCATAGCTAAACCTCTGTAATGCAGGTGACTTTAAAAAACCAGCCAAGTGCGAGTCGGACTCGCGCACGATGGGTTCCGTACCAACATCTATAAAAACGGCACAAAAATGACGTGTGTTGTATGGGAGCCTCCCTTTAAATATTTATTTTATTTTAATTTAATTATTTATTTTTAAAGTGAATCGTCTACCTGTTATCAATATCGCGCAAAAACAAGCAAAAAAATGACGTTTGTTGTATGGGAGCCCCCTTAAATATTTATTTTATTCTGTTTTTTAGTATTTGTTGTTATAGCGGCAACAGAAATACATCATCTGTGAAAATTTCAACTGTCTAACTATCACGGTTCATGAGATAAAGCCTGGTGACAGACGGACAGAGAGACAGACAGACGGCGGAGCCTTAGTAATAGGGTTCCCGTTTTATCCTTTGTGTACGGAACCCTAAAAACGATTAGATACTTACTTACCCATTTTTGTTTTTTTTTTTGGGTGGGAAATCATCAAATAACTTCTCCCGCTCTGGGCGGAGCGGGAGGGCGTGTCAGACTTTTACTGACTAAAACCCACCCGTGTTCCTTCCGTTGCCTGTGTGCCAGGGCCACGATATCCCTTTCGGACAAACTCGCAACCCCGGCAGGCATTGGTCCTAACGGACCCCGTCAGTTTGTGCTGACATCTCTTTGAGGCGCGCGTGGAACACAACGCGCCGTTGACCCGGGCCTGGTCCTTATCGGACGGCGAGCTACCCATCGCTCACCGTCCGCAGGCCCGCGCCTACGGTGGCCGGAAATCGGCTTGCGACTCCCGACGCCCGGGGCGTCTCCTGCGGCGACTAGGGGCGCGAGGGCGCGAACCTTGTCTCACCCTCACGCGTTCCGCCTCCTCCTTCGCTAGCATAACTGCTTCGCAGAAGGAGGTGACGGCCTCCCATGCACTCTCGCTCCGAACCATGGCCTGAACCAGGGCCGGACGCGAGAGATCGCCGCCGCCGATCGCCTCCGTGAGGACACGGCGGTGCTCCGCCCAAGCTGGGCAGACCTCCACCGTATGCTCCACCGTGTCCTCCGGGCGATCCACACAGTGGTGACACCCGGGCGTTTCCTCCCGCTTAATCCTAAACAGGAACCTCCCGAAACATCCATGTCCGGTGAGGACCTGCGTCAGGCGGAAGGTGAGGACGCCGTGGCGCCTCTCCAGCCACTCCTCAAAGAGGGGACTTATCGCCACAATTGTGGCGTGCCCAGCGCTGGGTTGCGACAATCGCACTCTCCATGTCGCCATGAGATCCCTCCGATTAGATACTTACTATTCATAGTACCCATGAGGTGGGTCATCGGTCTGTTTGTCGAACGTGTGATAAGGCGTAGCCTTTATATTTTTATTATTTTACAATAGCATAAAGTTACGGGTGAATTATGGTACTTCCATTGTTTACTAGTTACATTATGTTTTATGGTGAAAGCGACAGGGTAGCCCCCGAAAATCAAATTTTCTTACGTTTGTTGCAATTTGCAGGTCAGTATCAGGTTATATGGTGATCTAAATTTATAATTCGCGGCAGTAACAAATATGTATTTATAGAATTATAAAAAAAACATCATTTAAAAAGTTAGAAACCAGGGACCGTTCTCTGGAACACTTTTTAATCTAATAGGTGTAATGATAATTTTATTTATCTGTTTAGTCAGCGAATAAAGGAGTGACCTTTCGCTCTGTAGAGGTATACAGATTAACTAAACAACTTGTTTTTACATTTTATTCGTTTTTGGCAGGACAGTCGTGTTTTTTTTTTTTTTAGTTAGGTATTTATTTTTCAAAAATATTAATAGGCTATAAGTCAGTCGGGATGATGTAAGGATTGCAAAAACCGTAAGAAAATTTGAACTTCGCGGGATACCTTAGCGCATGCCCCGCCTAAAGATTTACGTATTACAAAATTAAACGTTACCACGCGCTATACAGCTTTGTTATTTCAAATTGCTGTACCGTTCCAGTTAAATCCGAATATTAGGTAGGTAGATAGGTAGGGGCGTCAAAAATAGACCTTACCTGACGGACTTCAAGAACTGGTTCGCGGATGTAATTGTCAAACCTGTTCCACGCTTTAATAAATTAATGGCCGCTAAAATAGTTGTTTGCTTGCCTACGACTTGGGCTTGGGAACATCAAACCTGAGACTCCGATTGTTTGAAAGAAAAAGCAGCTGATACTATCATGTTGATGGTGGCAGAAGAAAATTAGATTTCTCCAGACATCAGTATCTAGTGTGTGTAATCGCCTAATTAGATTATTGATTAACTAAAAAAAGAAAACACTAAAAAAAAAAAAAGTACACTATTATTATAACCTTAATTGATTGATCTTGTAAAAAAAATATAGAAAGAGGCTCTAATGAGATGGTGATTAGTGTTAAGTAATGATCATCATAAGGTATCACTTATAATAAATCAAGCAATTGTCTATTTCGGTACAGAATTACAATAATGGGAATACTTCATTTATATTGCATCGCAGATCGTACCTTATGTTAATAACTTCTTTCTATGATAGACTGCGATTCACTGATCAGTCTGACATAACACCGATGGCATCAACTGCCAATATCCTGCTTGTAGGGAGCTAACTGGCCATCGCCCTACTTTTGCGAGCTTATACACTCTCAAAGTTAAGGCCTTGTCTAGACGTAGCGTTCCGCACGAGTGTAGCGTACTGTCGATGTCAGTCGTGTTAAGTTGTCGAAGTATAGGCGTATAGGCGTCAATGCATTCCATCATGCGACTGCGAAATTAAAACATAGGCATGAATACGTGTGTGGCATGTTGGTGTTGTATGACAGCATAATAATTCGACAACCCAGCTTAGATACGAGTACCAGAAACGACAAGATACCACATACATTCCTATTCGGTGCGAGATTTATTACATCAACAAACAGGTCAAAAGCTCATTACCTACCACTATTTCGGTAGCACCGATGCTTCGTGCAAGCTTCGACATAAATGGTATCTTAGTTTGAAATTGGGAAGTACCCACAAGTTTACGACGCATCGATGCCAATCACAGAACCGCGCACGTAGCGAGTCATCTGAACCAGCTTTACAGACCAATGTAGTGTGTACCCAGTTACAAGTACCTCGTAACTTGTATAAGGGCTATATAGTATGCGGCCGCTTCAGATTTATTACAGTGTTCTCCATCGATAAGGTATGCGATAGAATGCAGTTATTCGCTGCGTTCAGGTGACCATTAAAGGGAAAAGCTTGCTTCGTGCATTCAATATCGTATTTCTTATTAAAATTCTGTTCAATATGTATAGCATAATCAGCCTATAATGTTCCCACTGCTGGGACTCATGCGTCCTCTCTTCGAAAGGGAGTGGGCTCTAATCCACCACGCGGGCCCAGTGCGGTTTGGTAGATATCACATATTTTCCAAAACTAGAAAACATCCCACGATGACGTTTCCTCACTATGTTTTCCTTCACCGTTTTGAGAGCAGTGGTGATGAAATTATTTACCCACGAATCCACGCCCTACAACACACTACAAAATATTACATTAAATTATAATATTTTTTACCTCAGGCACGTGCGGATGTGCTAGCAGGCAAGTGTCATGAGAATTTAATTATTGCGTCAGTGGCCTGGTGTCGCCACGTGATAGTATAGTAGGTATATGTTACTATGTGTATCTAGGTCACTACGTAATAATAATATTAAGAAGACGAGAATGAAAATAATGAGATAGCATTTTTTTTGTGATTTAATGAGGAGTTAGCTTTTTTATTTGAACCATTTCAGATAAAATTGCTCGGATTAATTAGAAAAATTCTTCTTTATTGTAAAAAATTAAAAAACCGGCCGTTGTGTCGGACCACGCAAAATGAACGGTTCTATAGTTGGGATGAATTTATCCCAAAAACAAACTTAACATTGTAGTTGAAAAACATGTTTTCCACATCGATATACGCAACGGTCAATTTTCCAACTGCAAATGTAAGTTTGTAATCGTAAATGAATATTTTTATGTGATAAAACTACAAATTAACAATTTTCGGACTTTTTCCTTTACTTGTGCTGTGAGACCTTGCTTCTTGCCAAATTTAATGGTTCTAGGTCAACGGGAAGTACCATATAGGTTTTGATTTATATGCGAGTATCAAAATATGTAGCATTTTTTTATTGCGTTGATTTAGAAGCTTGATTTTTTTAGAGTTTCAAGGGACCGTAGATCTACGTATTTGATAAATTTCAACTTGATACCTGCAAGCGTTCCTGAGAAAAAGGGCGTTGACAGACTAACAGACAGACAGACAGCCGGACAGACAGACAAACGGACAGACGTAAGTGAATCTATAGGGTTCCGTTTTTTTCCTTTTGAAGTACGGGAACCCTAAAAATAAGTAAAGTAAAATTTAATTTGCATAGATTGTAGGTACACACGGCTACACATCAAGCTATTATACATTTCCAGTATTCGCTGACCTCTCATTGTACGGAAATCCTATACAATGCGAGATTAGCTTATACTGGAGATGTATAGCTTGATGTGTAGCCGTGTGTACATAAATTAAAATGTATTATGTAGGTTCTGCCCGGTTGATGGTAATAGGCTCGCCCTTTATTACATGATCAGGGGCCTTATTATGAACTCTTTTCCAGGCAGTTTACGGCGTAAAAATAACTGCTTTGCAATTTCGTATTATGAACTCGTCAAACAAGTCAGTCAGCGGTTACGTGACACCCTGGCCGACTTATGCCCGAATATTGCCTGGCAATAGGTACCGTATTACGAACGTTCGTTTGACATTTCTTTTCATACTAGAACTGTCAAAAAGTAACCTCACAATCCATTCAATTCACGCTGCTTCTGATTAACTTTTATTGAATCGTTTTGGGTATAATTGGCGAAAATATTCGAGTTTTATTTAAATAAAAAATAAAATATCATGACTTACGAATATGAACTATTTGAATTCCTGGAAAGTGACTTTGACTCATTCAATATCCCAAGCAACAGTTTCAACAGTAATTAAGAAAATCACTGGGATACATAATGACGAGGACTAGAACTCTCATCCACTGAGTTGAGACTAATAATTACTATTGTATTATCATGATGTTATAAACTGAATATTAATTAAAAACACTCAATAACAGTTACGCCATATTTTTGTTTATACTCCGAAACTAAGATGACCCACTGACCAATCTTACGATTGGTCAGTGGGTCACCTTTAGTTTGTGAAACAATACTTTGATGAAGTGGTCGAATTCCCCGCTGACCTTCAAGTGGAATGCGTTCGGAAACTTATCACGAGTTACAATTTACAAATACAGAAAATATACATTGCGTTCATATTTTCACCTACTTTTATAAGATAAATATATATTTATTATTTTTATCATAAAATACGTGATTTAAATAAAACCGTAACTTACCGATGAATATTTAATTGTGTTTCTGAACGTTACGGCCGCTTTGAGTATTGCTCTAAGTACGGCAGAGAATTACAAGCCAGCCATAGACAAACTACCCAGCGTGCAGCGTAAAGTAGGTCAGAATTAGGAATATCATAATACGAAATCTAACCAGCCAGTGAAATGAATGGCCTTGAACTTGTGTGGTTTTTTAAAAGTTCGTAATAGGGCCCTAGTACCTAACTACTTAAGGCGCAGATATATGATTTTAGTGATTTTTAATGCCTTCATATAATGCAAGTAGGTTATGCAAAAAATGTATGGTAAACTAAAACGCATACACATCAATTCTATATGTGAATATTTAAGCATTGTAATAAAATACTTTATGAAATAAATTCAGGAAGTCTGCCCAAAGCATAAAAAACAGTATTACTTTCAAACTACTTAAGATATAATCATGTTTTTTTTTTGTTTGAACAAACTATTTCACTATCTACAATTCTATCTGTGATTTTTCAAATATTCATTGTTTCGTTACTAAAAATAAATATTCCATATGAAACCGAACGGCGACGTGAGCGCAACGCGCATTTGTATGGCCAAGGTCAACGGCGATTACCCGACCCTTAAATGATCACATTTTTCCAATGAAGAATGTTCTATAGAATTAAACTACGACCACAGCTGTACCACCATATTACATGCAGCCTGATTTCTCCTGGCAAACGATAAAATAAATTGCGCTCCGATTTCTAAGCCACGTGCACCTCAGGAAACTTGTAACTCAATAAAAAGCGGGGCATTACAATGCCACTACGATGGGCACTAGAAATACTACAATACCACTTTATCTCGATGCTGACATTGCTATGATGTGGGGCAACCTTTAAATTTATTTAATTGCTAACGTCAACACTATCAATATTAATCTGGCAACGTTGCCAGATTGCATGCATCGGTGGTGCGGAACTGCGGACGTACCTATTAAGGGGCTGACAACAGGTAAAACGCTGTCACTGTCAGATTGCAAAAAAAAAGAAAGAGAAGCGCGATGACACAACGTATGGCGTAAAAATGCAAATAAAATCGTATAAAATTAGATATTAACTAATTAATAATAGTTAATCCATCACCGGATTCAGTTTGGCATTTGCAATTTTGATGGATAAACTGCTTTTAAAAATAATTAAGAGTTGTCTTTGAAGATTTTTTTGATATATTATGTTTAATTATGTTTTGAGTTCCATCACCGTATGCACTAAAGTCTTGAAAATATCATAGGCACTGTTTTTGTTTTGGAGAAAATATTTACGGTTTAAGAGATACACTGCTTTAAAAAACCGGCCAAGTGCGTGTCGGACCACGCACAATGAAGGGTTCCGTAGTTAGGATGACTTTATCCCTAAAACAAACTTAACATTGTAGTTGAAAGACATGTTCTCCCATACATCGATATACGCCACGGTCAATTTTCCAACTGAAAATTTAAGTTTGTAATCGCAAAAAATGTTTTTTTTATGTGTTAAACCTACAAATTAACAATTTTCTGGCTTTTTTCTTTACTTGTGCTGTGGGACCTTGCTTCTGCCCAAATTTCATGATTCTAGGTCAATTGGAAGTACTCTATAGGTTTTGATTTCCGAGTATCGAAATATGTCGCAATAATGTCGCTTATATCGCCGTATTTTTTTATTGCGTTGACTTGGAAGCTTGATTTTTTAGAGCTTCAAGGGACCATAGACTTACATATTTGATATTAATTTGAACTTGATCCCTTCACGCGTTCCTGAGAAAAATGGTCTTGACAGACTGACAGACAGACAGACAGACAACGAAGTGATCCTATAAGGGTTCCGCTTTTTCCTTTTGAGGTACGGAACCCTAAAAACCACCTTTTTGACTATCTTCCAGAAATCTCCGCCTTAATTCAAATATTTGATTGAAAAAGAAATTGAAAAAATCACAAAGTTAATAGGAGGTACACATACATACATACATAAACTCACGCCTTCTTCCCATGGGGGTAGGCAGAAACTATAGAACGCCACCTGCTACGCTCCTTACATACTCCTTTTGCTTCGCCTACGTTCATACATCTGGTCATACACGCACGCCGATTGCGAGTACTACGCATCTGACCTCTCTGAAGAACATCACCAATTTGGTTACTATATGTCCTCCTAGTTAATAGGAGGTTTGAAGTGATAGATTAGAATTTTGGTAAAAGTAGCTTTAATTGTCTTTTTATATAGTGCCAGTTAAAATTATAAATAAGTCTGAAATTGATGGCAGTGCCCTGAAAATAGTCAGTTCACCAGGCAACGCACAGTGTCTTCGAATTGTGTTTATTATGTTACATTCAACTCATAAATTACATTGGAATAGCAAAAAAAAAAGAAACGTGAAATACGCATACGCAAACATGCAGTCAACACTGAATTAATGTACCGAATGTTTCTTTTAATGTTAGTTTCGAAATACGTATTTCGAGAAACTATTTATCGTTCTTCAGAATATATTATTATTATCTACCCCTGTTACTAACCACGGAATACGCTAGTAGGTACCTTATGACGAGCTAGTGAAGCAACCGAGTGGGATGGTCACCCCAAAGGTTTCGAGGGAATGACTCGCCCGTGAACCAGACTACACAAATAAACGTTCCTACTATTATATCATCGCAATTACAAACATACGACCCGCATGATTCATAGAAAATCCACATTAATATCCCACTAGCTTCTGCCCGCGACTTCGTCCGCGTGAACTTCATGTACGGCCCGCCCGCGCTATTGCTTCATGTCCCCCTGCCCCACTGCGTCGCATTGCATCGCCTGCCCGCGCTATTGCTTCGTTTTCACTTAACGTTTTTCTCGGCTCCTTAGGGTGGTAGCGTGGTGTTAAATAGCCTATAGCCTTCCTCAAGAATTAGGCTATCAAATGCAAAAATATTCCTAAATCCATTAATCCGATTGGCAGTTCCAGTTGTAATGGCAATGTTGTCATTTGGTTTAAATATGTAGGTTCAGTTTATTTTTATTATTTTAGTAATATTTTATATAGATTCTTTTTACTAGCTTTGTAAACCATCTTCTATTTTGTTAAGTACTTGGTACTTGTTGACGGGCCTACACTGTCCTCCCATACCTATTAACACTGTAACTTGAAAACATTGTAAAAGCCCCCTTAAAAAAAAAAAAGAGTAACCGTGGAGTTTCTTGCCGGCTCTTCTCCATAGGAAACTACCAATTTTATTAGAACCGTGCACCTAGCTTCTGACGTTTCATAAGTGCCCGTAGGTTTATGTGAAATAAAACATTTTGATTTTATTTGATTTGAGAGATTACCTCCTACATACAAACAAATTGTACCTCTTTATAATATTAGTATACATAAACATTGTGCGAGATGTATGGAGACCTTGGATGGGTCATACACAGACATAGGTACACATGGATCATACATTTGTAATCTGTAGTCATACACAGTTGAATCGCGGCCAAATTATAAGCATCTGTTGCAGATTGCAGCCACTTGTGCGGTAATTTATGTGGTAAAAATATAGCGGGCTTTATTGATATTGATGTTCGGCAATTATTTCAGAGTTTAAAAATTGAAAATTGAATTGTATTCCTGTACTTGCACCGTAAAGGCTCGTACAGACTCAGAAATTAAGACAAAGAAATTGTGCTGCTAGTGCCGCGTCGCGCCCGCGATATCGCACTAGTCTGTACGAGCCTTAAGTCACAAAGGGCGGATTTCACCAACAAAATAAAACGTGATCAATTCACGCTGAACTTAGATCAAGCGTTTAACTGAGTTCAGTCTCTAATCGAGTTCATGAGCTGTCAGTGTCGTTGTTTACAAAATATTGTTTGTTGTCTTTTAATATTAATATTTCTTTTGTTAGAATTTGGCTAATTAAAATGAAAAAATTGTTAAGACTATATTATAACGAAAACTGGGATGAGAATGAGCAGTATCCTTAACTTCATAATAACAGTTTTTGCTGCTGATCTTTGAAAGCTAAAAGCAAAAAAAAAAAATATTTAGGTTATGTTTTCAGGTTTGCGATTAACCTCTTGATCGATGTGTCATGATTAGTGAATCCCCTTTAGGAGATCCCCAAAAAGCATTATTTTTGCTCTATCTCGCTTCATTTACAAGTTATAGTGTTTTTTATGTTTTTTTTGAGGTTAGGTCGGTATTGCATGCTAATAAATGGATTTAGAATGCATTGTCATCGAGTTGTGAGCTACCCTGAAAGTTTCAACCGGATAGCTAATCGGGAAGCGCTCAAAATTTGATTTGCAAGATTCCACCCGAAACGACCGACAGACAGACAAACAAGAAAGTGACTTAATAAAAACGTGGTAATCAAATTTAAGCAAAGTAGGTCGCTATCACATGTTGCAAATGTTAAATAAATTGCGTTCATGTGACAACATTTACATTCTATGCCACGGAAACTTGGTTTTCGTGAACGCGATCAAAATGTAGCTGGTGAAATTGGTTCGACGTAAAACGAGATCAATATTGACATTTGAACTCGTTTATACAGAACTTAGTTTTCTTAAACGCGTTTTGTAATACGATCGGTGAAATCGGCCCTAAATGCGTTTAGCACTAAACGTGTTTAAAATATCATTCTGTCTCTTTCATCTTCAAACGGTTGACAGAAATTCAACGATGTTTTATTAGCGATAAAAGCATTTAGTGTATTTTGGTGTAAGTGGGCCTTAGGTAGTTTTGATTTTGTTCTTGCCAGGATACCTATTTAAAGTACCTATCGCCTATATTAACCAGTTGTCTAAAGGAAAAGTCGAATTAAAATGTATTTGTTGTCAATATTTTATATCACAAACTGAATTAACACATTAAGGGTTTTACAGACTGGTGCGATATCGAGGGCGTGACAAGGGTCACGCTGCCTGTCTCACCCGCCTTATCGCACCAGTATGTACGAGCCTTTATTCATAATAATTATGTTATTAATATTGAAAACCACCATTCTAATAAATTAATTTTATTTGTTACAGGTAAGCATATTTTGGAGTGTCCTGATTTTTCTTGAAGTTATGGTAGGCGGCGTTATAACCCTTTTTATAAAGTAATGTTACATTGTGGTATTTAATATTTTATTTAAAGAGAACTAAGTAACAATATAATTCGGAAGACTCCAGATTTTTTTTAAAAGACTGATTACACTTATACGACTAAACTAAAAAGAACGACTTAACGAGTTTTGTAAAACACAAAAACTAAAACTTATCGTAGCAGTCACGTGACCGTATGTTACTGGTAGAGTTTATTGACACTGATAAAAACAAATTCAAGTCTATATTACTTACACAGTTCAAGTTTTTTGGATATAAATCAAAAAGCTGTCAAGTCGAATTTTGAGGCATTCAGTAATTTGCATGTCAAAAGATAACTAATCGTTATTTTCGAAAATAACATAAATACATTAATATTTTACTAGTTGGAATATTATAATCTCATCAATATGAAATCATTTACAGTTCGTTTCGTGATGAAGTATTATTTTTTGTCTCAGCTTTTTAATTCCATTGCAAGACAAAGGTCACCTTACCTATTCAAAACATGCAAAAAAGGATCGTACTCAGCGCAAGCATTCGCTCCGCGAACTTCTTTTGCAAACATCCGTTGCGCGAGCTTTTGTCAAAACGAACATTCATTCGCGAAACGAACAGTTTGGTGACTACATGAATACAAACACGAAAAACAAATTCTAATACAGTCCTTTCACAGTTATTTTACCTCTGACAGCAGCAACCCAACAACAACCTTATTGTAACGATAATAAAGATCACTGTTCTTTTGACAGACTTGTAAGTGGCAGCCACCCAACAGCAATCATATTGTAATGAAAAATCAAAAGTAATTTAATCAAATTAACATTTACAATAATAAACGTAAACAAAACTTAATACCTAAATAAAAGCCCCCAGGCATAAAGGGCATACCCGCTCACTCTTAGCGGTAGCTGTAACTCGAAGTAACTAATGATAAACTAGGACCATGGAAGTAAAATAAATAAACAGTTAATTATTAATAACAATAACAAAACCGTGGTCAGCAAGACGACGGTCACTACAAGCAGCACCCGCTCACGGGCATCACCCCTAGCGACATAGTTGTGGGACGGAGGCAAGTGAGGCAACCCGACCCCCGACGCTACCGCAAGCAGTGACATCTAAGGGAGCATGACGAACTTGCTGCCGGTTGCTCAGGCAAGAATAATATGATCAATTGTCGAGGTCGCTAGCTAACCATATAACCATTGTACTTGATGAGTTGATTATGTCATTAACAAATGAAAATAAAATTAAAATTAATTGACTTTTCCAGTCAAATAAATAATAAAAACAATTACATGAACTCATATAACCTGTCAGTAGGTAAACTTATTATGGAGAAAGAACATTGTTTTGAGTCGTTGTGGTTACAACGACCAACGATTCTTATCGTATCGTATAATAAAGATCACTGTAATTTTGATAGTAATGCAAAATGAGAGGTAAAATAACTGTGAAAGGACTAAAGCTGTGCTAGAGAATGTTCGTTTCACTAATGAATGTTCTTAAATCGCGCAACGAATGTTTTCAAAACAAATTCGTGAAGTAAATGCTTGCGGCGGGTAGGTACCGTCCATAATATCAATTAAAGTAACTGATCTACCGATAATTTAGACACTGACTAATATACCAGGCTCCAGTATTTTGACAAATAGTCTCACCGACACGCCCTTTAATACCTGAATAACTAGTTTATCGGACGAGTTCATTATTTACTATGACTCTCGTTTTGTTACTAGAATACTCAGTAATCGTAATTACATAATTAATGGTTTTTTTCTTCAAAAGATCGTGAAAAAGGCCCATTTGAACAGTCTTTGTGAAATGACCATGAAAATCGAAGCTTTTAGGTCAAAATTGTGGGAAATTGTTTTGTTTCCCTGAATAAAATTAATGTAGGAGAGCACTAGTTGGAGTTGGTGAAAAATATCGACCAACCTGTAGAAGTGTAGAGGATGGTAGAAATCTACAACATTAAGCAACTGTTGTGACAATTCACACCTTAGTGACAAATTCACTAAGCTCCGGTGAAAGGCAATATTTTCTGACATTTTAAAGTTTATTCAGTTTTAAGGATATCTTTCTGCTTTTAGAAGATAGAGACAGCAATTTCAACACCAAACTTTGTTACAACCTCAACTCAAGCCTTTAAAATCTGGAACTAAACTAAAACGATTAATTAAATATTCGTTAATCACGACTCAATGAACTTTATGATTTAATTAAAATGTAACTATTTTTAACTTTACATAAGTGATGATCGGCGTCTGACGTCAGAGAACTGGCCCCATCTGGTTTGTCTATGCAAATAAAATACCAAAATATTCCGGAGTGCGGAATTTAGCAGTAAACAGTTCCAAGTACTTCTTGATTTATTTGTTTTGTCTTAACGTTTAAGTTTCAGACAAGTTATTAACCGCCTGGACAAAGTACTCATGTACTCATAAATACCTACATAATGAATGATATACAACATTATACATATTTGACACAAGCTAGAGACTATTACTAACTCATAATATTGACAAAGTTTTAAATAAAGATTTGATTGTACCCAAAGCGTAATCGCTCAACATGACTAGCAACAACAATATTATTGATGATAACAAGAGTAAAAAGAAAATTACACAGTTCACAAAATTACAGCTTTCTTCTAATCAATTTTGAATAAAGGGGTCACTTTTGGGGAGAAAATTAGAAAAAAAAAGTTTTGCCAACTGTACTGTGTGGCATATCAAATGAAAGGACTTGTTGAAAGGATTTCAGATATATATTTTTTTAATAATTTTACAATAAATACTTTTAAAATTATTTAAGACATAGACTAGATGAAAATTTACCATTCTTACGAGTATTCTTATCTTCGAAATTACTGAGCCTAAAATCTTGAAAACAATACAAAAAATAGTTCTATATATAAATATTACAGGAAAACTTATAAGAAGTCTACGAGTATAGTCTTAAAATAACATGGTAAATCTCACAATATTGTCATTTTCAGTTGGAATGTATGATCATGCTTGTCAACTACAATGTTAAGTTTGTTCTTGGGATAAATTCATCCCTTCATTGTGCGTGGCATGCACTTGGCCGGTTTTTTTGCTAAGATGAGAAGGGTTTTCACAAGTTTCTAACGAAAAGCTTCTTAATAAAAACACACAAACTTAGAATCTACCAAAATAAAAAAAACCCTTAAAATATTTTACGTAAGCTATAAAATTTTACGAAATATATCAATTGAAAAACAATTATTTCACAGCTCGATCGAAAAGGTCGAACATCCAAAAATGGACGTAATAATGAATGGCCATTTATTTCCGTAAAAGACGTCTGAACCCAATCACTTCCTTGTTTATTTTGTATATTTTGGCACCAACGTAAGCTTTATTAACTTGTTAGTAAGTTTTTCCGGTGAAACAAAATATTCTTAAAAAAACTGGCAAACTAATACAAAATTCAATAGGTTATGTTAGCAATAGTAGTAAGAAACAGTAATGTATTTTTCTCTTCAGTACGTACCCGTTGAAAAAGTACCCTACAGTAATCTCGTAGTTTTTTTTTATTTTTTTCTTAAAAAAACGTTGGAATTGAAACACTAGGAATTTCTCCTATATGGTGGGTGCGTTTCCAAACATTTAAACTCACATACACAAACAGCCAGACCCGGAACAACTACTTGTAGGTCATACAAATATTTGTTCCGTGCGGGAATCGAACCCGCGACACGCAGCGCAGCAGTCAATCGCTTAACCACTGCGCCAACCGTGCCGTCAAGTCAAGAGTTATGCAAGAGTCAAGACATACGGTATTGCCAATACCGCCTCTCCAATTGATGCCGCTTTCTACAAGAAATAGAACATGAAATAGGCATCTAAGTAGTAGGCACATCACCGAAACACAATATTTTCAAACCTATCATTTGTTATGCTATCAAATGACTCACCTTTACACAACACTTACACCACGGTTAAATAACGACCACTCTCAGAACATAACGTGGTCATACAAAAACACGTCTTCATATTGTTTGTTTTATTCTGCCAAATCTTGAAAAGCAGGTGTTGACCATAGTTTTTACTAACATAATATGTTATTTTTAATAAGTACAGATGCACTTTAGAAAAGTGATTTGTTAATAAAAAAATGTCGAACACGATCCGGGATCGAATGAAGTTCAAAAATGTTTTGTGGTCATTTTGTGGTTGATTGATTATTTTGATGATTAGAGTGAGTTGTGTTTTGATGAATGGATTATTAATTACAAAATCTACTCAAATTTTAATATAGCAAGGTCGTTGTTATAGACAGTGAGGAAAGAATTTGAGATGACCGAAAACAATTTGTATCAGCTCAATATTGCAAAGAAAATGTAATGAAACTAATGAAAGTCGGTTTGACAATTTTTATGATGACGTCAAAAGTGCATTAAATTATTATGATTACGTGTTACATATCTCATTGTATAAATAGAGCTACCACAACATGTGTGCCTTTATTGAAATCACTTAAAAACCACAGAAATCGAAATAATAGGTACCTAACTTATTGTTTCGATAAATGTGGTTGAAACCACAATAATAGTATTTAGTCATAAAATGAGTAAGCACAACTTATAATCAGCAAGCGACCAAGTTTCATCCATGGCCAACTTGTTTGCAAAATACTGGAATACTTACTGTTTGTTTTGATTACCAATTACTGTTAAACATTTTTTTTTTAAGTTATGAACTTAGTTGCAAATCAGGAAAATCTGAAACCTTAAACAAGTATTTGATTTTTGGAAAAATTTCTTTCTATTTTTGGTTCGTGTCCAGTAAGTAAATGAATAAATTGAGCCAGAATTGAAGTTATCATTTATTTATTTATTAAATCTATTATATATGCACAAGTAAATAAAAAATACTGTACAAAGGCGGATTTAATCGATACCGATACTTAGTAATATTTACTGTGACAAAGTAGGTATTACAAAATTTTAATCACAAAACTCCTGTATAATTATTCTAATTATTCCCATCCTTTCATTAATCAAGATTGTGGTGTGTAATTGTGGACGGCATCGTAAATCCTTCTGTAGTGAAGTGCGGCGTGCGCCCGGAATGCCCGGAACACGCGGCGCCTAGTCTCGCCACGTGACTTCCTTTCCCATAAGTTCGTGATTGGTCGACTTGCACGTCTCTGTGTTATGTCCGATATTTGGTAACTTTGGCCGATTTTGAGATATTTGGTGCTTCCTAAAAAGAAATAAACAAAATCTTAGTATTTATAACAAAGATCTTCTTACCTATTCATAGATGGCACATGCTTTTATTTTCCATTTAATGGTTATTAACAAAACAAAACCAATATTGGGATACAATATCTCAGAATCATCACTGTTTCATTCAGGGATAATTTGTAAATCATCAGATAATATTAATCCGGGGAGGAGGAGTTGTGAATTATGTCAAACAGCCGGCGCGCGGTGGCGC
This sequence comes from Tiliacea citrago, assembly GCA_963921375.1. Lineage (NCBI taxonomy): Eukaryota > Metazoa > Arthropoda > Insecta > Lepidoptera > Noctuidae > Tiliacea > Tiliacea citrago. The sequence goes on from OY992784.1 coordinate 1,109,688, forward strand.
CGTAGGTATTTATTCTACAGATAAAAGTTAAACGATTATTAAAAAGTCAGCACTTAGTGAAGATATTGAATATACCAGCTGCACCTACTCACTACACTGACACTGACCCACAGAAAGTTGTGATTTGTTATGCAATGTTGTCAGTGTCGAGTCACGCACCTTATAAAGTTGTGATTTGTTATGCAATGTTGTCAGTGTCGAGTCACGCACCTTATAAAGATTAATCACCCACACGTAACACACCTACAAATATAATATTAATACCTAATTGTCATCTTTCTATATGTAATAATATTTCACATTTCTATTGTTGAAAAGAATTTTAATTTATGACCATAATCTATCATTAATGCTGACCACAGTCTCGGACATAATTGACCGGATCCGTGTGGTCGATATGTCATGCACTCCATCACGACGACGGTACGACGTGATCAATAGTAACAATTGTATGAGTCATAGAGACCCGATATTTTATAACGTTTATTGTTGTTATAATGATTTTGATTTGCATCTTGTTGGATGTCAAAGGCTTTTTCTTGAAAAAACCTATAACGAAAACGAAACTAATAAAGTAATAAGCTTACATCTTGTTTTAGGTGCTGTACAAGTTACATACCTACGTCTGCTTGACCACACATTTTTTGCAACGTTAAAAGAGTCGTACAGACTGGTGTGAAATCGCAGGCGCGACAGGCAGCGACAAAGAAATTGTGCTACTAGTGTCGCGTCGCGCCCACGATATCACACCAGTCTGTACGAGCCTTAAATTGGCTGTGTTTAGTCCTAATACTATTAAATAATAACATCTCTTTATTATTTTGGTGATTAATTGTGGTAAATTATCTATTGTGGTAAAACCCTCACATTATAATACTACATTGAGCGTAGGCGTATGTGGCATTGTAACACATACATCATGTTTGTATAACACAGCAAGCTATCTAGAAATAACAAGAAAGTGCAGCAAGTAAATAAATATTTATAGGTCGGTACATAGGTACCCATCGCTTATCATCCCGCACAAGCTGTAAAAGGCAATTGATGGAAATGAGGAAGTCGAACCACTCGGCTCACTCCGCACTCGTGCGCAGACTACATCGCTGTGACAACTATGTTTCCCACGCGGTGTCTCTATTGGTACTAACTTAACGAGGTCTATAGGTACCAATCTACTCAATTGTAATGAATAGATACGTAAGGTTATAAAATAAATATACATATATTATATTTATCAGCCTAGCCTTTTGACAACTACCTATGTTGGGGTCGGCTTCCAGCCTCACCGGGTGCAGATGAATACAGTATTTTACACGGAGCAACTGCCTGTCTCTCATACATGTTCATGTTCGCGTGTACAGTTTGTTTAGTTTCCTCTCATACATGTTCATGTTCGCGTGTACAGTTTGTTTAGTTTCCTCTCATACATGTTCATGTTCGCGTGTACAGTTTGTTTAGTTTCCTCTCATACATGTTCATGTTTGCGTGTACAGTTTGTTTAGTTTCCTCTCATACATGTTCATGTTCGCGTGTACAGTTTGTTTAGTTTCCTCTCATACATGTTCATGTTTGCGTGTACAGTTTGTTTAGTTTCCTCTCATACATTTTCATGTTCGCGTGTACAGTTTGTTTAGTTTCCTCTCATACATGTTCATGTTCGCGTGTACAGTTTGATTTGGGATGCAGAACTGTGCAGGCCTTATTCCTAGCGCCTTTAAAACGCTCAAACTTCAATAAATTACATCCACTTTTTAAGCAGTTCTATCGGGGTCGATACTTGGACTTGTGATTTTTTTTTCATTTTCTATTACTCGTATACGAGTTTATGCATTGACTGTAGAATTATTCCATATTGTGACATTTATAATTTTTGTTTTTATTTCTTTTAAAACATTGACCTTCTGAAGGCCGCAGGAATCCGCTGGATGCGGGAAGCACAGAGTCGATTGAAGTGGCGGTGCTTGGGGGAGGCCTATGTCCAGCAGTGGACGTATTTCGGCTGAAATGATGATCCTAAAACATTAAATAAATCCGGAAATGTGTTTAAACTTCGGCGGCACACGGCATTCTAAATCTTAGATAATTAAGGTCATAATGACGTGCTTTTATGTCTGTTAATAAACTTAAAAAATACCTGCATTTAAATATATTGTAGATACTTGTACGTCATAGTAACATGATGTCCTGAATCGTAACATCTTTAAGTTCGTCATAAAAGGCTTAAATGTCATAATAATAACCTTTTTAAAAGTTATTTAACAAAAAATCATTTGGGGAAGTGCAGCCTAACTGTACAGTACCTTGCATTATGTAGAAAATATAGATAACACCTACTTATTACATTTTAATTCATGTTGGTTGTCAGTTAAATGTAGCTGTAAAATTAAATATTGACTCTTAGCGCGGCGGTTAGCGGTTCATCTGTGAAGTATATAAAGTATAGTAGGTAAATATCATGGTTGGCCGGGTTATTAGCACTATGCAGAAGTCAGTATTATACAGTTACCTACCAAGAATACTTATTCCTAAAGAAATTATAAATTAGTCTAATCTTATTAAAGACCTAAACTATAACTAAACTACTTCACAGAATTACACTTGAAGAGTATCTAAGTAATACGGTACCCTCGAACAGTTTTGATTTGAAAGATTTAAGTCATTTTAGTAATTCTACTTAACCAGGCTAGACATCTCTGTAATAAAACCTATCTTTACAGCCAATGAGCCTACGTTAGGCTCCATTCATTTTCTGAGAAGTTCAAACCAATCGAAGGCTTCATAGGAAACCATTTATATAATTTGATGTGTTACATAATTTGCGCGAACGCCGACCGGCTGAAGGTATGTGGGTTACACCGTATTTGGGGTAAACAGACGGTTTTTGTGAAAAATTATGTAATGTGCTTGACTCACCTTTTCCATTCCACCTCCAAATATAGATAGACGGCTAAGAGTTGAATGACATGTGTTACGATCGAATAAGGTTCCGGTAAAGAAAATACCATTTTGTCCCTTTCTGTGGGCGTTGTAAAGCGCAGCGGTAGGTATCCTCCTGTGTACTATCACCATACTTTACGATTACCTATAGCCTTATTCATTCATAGCCGTAGATATCCGTTCATATCCGTTTATTATAATAGTTATGTACACGCCTACGTGCTTAGTAATGTGTACGTAGTAATAATATGAAGTCGAACAAGGAGCATAACCATCTGTTAAATGACTTAACATCTGTTTACTGCTCGTTGTAACGGTGTACGGGAGGGACTTGCTCTGCAGTAGATACGAGGTCGAAGAATATTGCTAGGTGATGAGAGTTCTTGATATTCTAAAGGTTAGTTCACACATGACTAGCCCATTTGTATCGAGTCAACAACCTTTAGGTCTGATTTATTCTATTCTATTGGGAACGAAAATATTTTGATTTAGTTTGGAGTTGTTTGTCAGAAAATAATAAACGAGTTCATATCTGGCAAGAGGCAGGTTAACGACGTATTTGACCAACTTTGGCTTTGAAGATTGGTTTAGCCACGGAATAAAAACGTACAGAAATACCACAAATGAAACAGTGCGGAAACCAACTCATACAGAAACAAATACTTACATTAAGTTCCCAAAAGTAAAAACGTCTTGAACTGACTGACAGTATTTTCTATATTTATAGATTGTTCTAGAATTTTTGTCATACCTATCTTAATTTTGAGGCTCAGCGAAGTATTTGAATGACTTCGGTGATTGATGTAGATAAATAATTTTTCCAAACCGGTCTGTTTTGCTAGTCAGTTTTGGCTTAACGTAGAATTTACGATCGGATTAAAAATAAATCGTGAGATAAAATTGATATAGTTAAACAATGATAATGATTAACTGGGAAGATTATGTAAAGAGCAGCTTTTATAAAAAAAATATATGGTGGATAAAATTGGATTTTTATTCACAGTGCTAAATTTTCGAACAAAGCAGCAAACTATTTACATAATAAACAAACTGAGGAAAAAACGGTTCCCTCTGAATAAATTAATTCCAACATTAAATAAAGATTTTTGTTGCTGTACATAATACACCTGTAAATAAAGTCTGTAGTGCGGTGGCGGATTTACCAGCAGGCTGTACTCAGTCAAATCCGCCACTGCACTACATTACAATCGGCTCCAAAAGGAGACGTTCAATAAAATATGTATAGGGTTATTGTTACTTAAATAATTGAAAAATTAAACAGCCTTCTGAGCTATATAGGCTGAAAAAGGGTAATTATTTTAATGTCATTGGGCATTTAATTTTTTTTTACAGCTACCAGTTTTTTTTTAAGATGTGTTGAAAAATAAAATGCTTTTATCACTAACTACAAACATTATATATATTTTAGAGATGGCAGCCCTGTGGCAAATGACGTGACAATGACAATGTCAGCCAGCAGGACTCAGGTCAGACGGCTTGACATTTACAGATTTGACTTTTTTTCGACACGTTTTATTATTACATTGTCATGATAATCAATATTTTTTGTCTCAATTTCATGGAGCTGCAGCTAAAATTATAATAAAGTCTCAAAGTATTTAATAGAAACGGAAACTTTAGGCACATTTAAAATAATATATTGCATAGAAATGAATAAATAAAGACTATGTGCGTTTTGTTAGTACTGAAACATTTTTCACTTTTTACTAAAACGGGTGCCTGAAAAAAAATCATCGTATTTAACTATAATCGATGACTTCTTGGTGGGAAAGTGAAGCGTCATGTTAGCAGTTTTGTTTTATTTTCTAACATTTGTGTTTAGCCAAATATTAATGTGTAATAGTGGTGGATTATTAACCATTAAGTGTTCGTGAACCTGCATTAATGTAGGCAAATGAAACAAAACAGTGCAACATCACTTTAAGTTCTCTCAAGAAGTCCGCGCGAGGTTTCAGTAAAGTGCCGCGTCTTTACTTGAACTCAAGGGGAGCGGGGCGGGATATCATCAATCATCTTTATCGTGCATTGAGTGGAGTTCATTTCATAATTATTATAACTTTGTACTTGTTACCTAATTTTACATGACACTGGCTAAATGCACAAACCGTGCGAAGCCAAAAAGAAAAAAAAAAAAAAAAACTATAATCGATTAGCATAATAAATAAGCTTTCTAATAAGGTACATCACATTAGCGTTTAAAAATCTTTGGAATATTATACCACTTTTGACCTCTCCTTTGCCGCCCATAAAATGTGCCGCCTTAGGCTAAAGCCTCTATTTTTACGATTTCTTGCAGAAAGAAGACTACAAGACATCTTTCCGATGAGTTTTCCCTCTTCCCTTTCATTGTATATTTAACGTTATTAGCTCAGAAATATTCCCAAAAACTATTTCTAGTGCAATTTCAACGGAATTGTGAGATTGTAAAAATAATCTAGGAACTGAAAATTGTAGAGGAGGAGACATTTAACAGCCTATACTTGGGAAATGTGTAAAACCGACACTGATGTATGTTACCGACTTTTACTTAATTTACGAATGTACTCAATTTGGCCCTGTTCCCCCCTGCCCTGTATTATCTATCCATAGACGGAAACCATTATTTTCTGAAAATTTTGCATCCATTCATCATTCATTTCAGCCGAAAGACGTCCACTGCTGGACATAGGCCTCCGGTACGCGGTCGCCACTCCAGAACCTTTCGGACCCATCGGCTATCAGCTCTGCCAGCAATGTGCCCTGCCCACTCCCACTTAAGCTTGGCAATTCTTCGGGCTATGTCGGTTACCTTGGTTCGCCTGCGGATCTCTTCATTTCTGATTCGATCACGTAGGGAAACTCCAAGCCCCTCTCCATTGCTCTTTGGGTGACTTGTAGCCTTCTGATAAGGCCCATTGCGAGCGACCACGTTTCAGTGCCATAGGTCATCGTTGCATCCATACCTAAGGTAAAATGTATTTGGAGTATCTGAAAAAAAAAACCCACCATATCTGTAGATATAGTACGTACCTACATACATTACAGCGAATAAATAATTTTTATTTCTATTTCAGCCTAAGCGCGTCCAAGTAAAAATGTTAAGACAGAAAAGTAAAAAAACCTATGTATTAAATATTGGATACCTACCTAAATAGCCCATCGTTCTGTGCTGGTGGCTGATGGCAGTCATGGTTAACATTGTAGGTATCAAAACAACAAAAAAAATGCAGATATAGGTACCTACATCAAATAGTCCAAGTTCGATTCATATCAGCCAATCCGCAGCTAAACTCAGCTGGCAAGCAACGGCGCGCGCGCACGCGGCCTCGATCCGAGCGCCACTTTCTATAACCGACGAGTTTTTACGTGATCCGGTGCATGTGTTGCGACATCACCTGATTATCTTTATATTGGTTATCTGTCTGATCATTTTGATAACAGGTTACCAATTGATGGGCCAGCTGAATAAAGGCGTAATAGCAAAACGACATGAGAAAAGCTATTCGAGAACATTGGGACTGCTAGATGGCACCAACGTCATACTCAATCTGATATTGACGCGATTTTTGCCTAAAAAACTCATGTCTGTTTGTGTGTATTTTAAACACCTGCTAATACGCTGTAACATGTGTTATAAAAAGCTTTTAAACGGTAAAAAAAAGACGCGAACAATCTGTAATTTACATACATAACCATGAGTATCTTCTGGTCACGTTTTCGTACGCGTGCACGAGAAAATATTGTTCTTTATTAATTAAATAATATCTAAATCAATTTACGTTGGTGGACAAACGTGTAGATAAAGCTGGTTGAACTGGGCTAGTTTTGCTGACCAATATCTAAAAATATTCTAAAAAGCCTATTAATTAGGCATGGGTGGATTAAATTGTGAATAATAACAATTTTAGCAATTTTGACATCAAGAGGTTTATTTTTAAGTGCTCATGTTTGACTACCTTTTACTTTAACCCGGAAATATTTTAAATATCATAGATCCTTTCCCGCAAGAATCATGGCGCCATGTGGTTACTTAAATACTTATAAATAATGTCCACATGTCTTTAACGTTACTTGAAAATTAATTAATTGGACACTACGTTTCCTCTTGACTGAACGTAAACCGGTTATTTTATTTTAAGTTTAACTACAAAAAACTAACAGGAAGAAAATGTTTTGTTTATTCTTTAAAAGTTTTTACAATTTACCTCTAGAACGTTTTAATACTGTAGTTTTAAACTGTATCTAGGTATATAACATGGTTTTCGTGATAAACGATTATGGTTTAGTTATAAGTAGGATACAGTCAATTATGATTCACATACAAAAACTTAGCTCTAGGAAGTCGTTATGTCATTGCAATGAACTGTTAATTGTTTCATCACCCTGTCAATCTCTTATTAGATCCTATAGTTTTTATTAAAAAAAATAAACAAGTCAAACATTTGTGTAGGGTATTGTCTATAATATTTTAGAGACGAAAGGTAGTAGCACCCTTGTATCTGCCATACTGCAAGTATCTACTGCAACTGTGATTTCCCATCTGTTTGTTAAACGTGTCAATTATGCCAATTTCCCCAACTTTCCCTTATCCCCATATCCATTTAGTAGACCTGAATAAAACCATTACAAAATAGTTTTTCAGGGAAACATTTAAGTTGACCTTAAATTCACGATAATATCTGTATGTGCTTACCTGTTCCTTGTCAAACGGTATTTATGGTACATTGGTACCCTGAGCAAATTATACAAGCCAATATATTCTAAGAACAACAGGGTTTGTGATTATAATATGATACGGGCTAGTTATTGCTATTGAACTCGGTATCGGCAGTTTTTATGATTAAACAATGCATTAGAAAACATAAGATAACATCACGCCTTGCTTCCCCGAAGGGTTAGGCAGAGGTGTACCTATAGTTCGACTAAGCAAATCTTCTAGTAAATATAAAATTGGCTATTAAAAAAACAAATCTAGTTTGTATTAAAAGTTTATCTTGAGTTAGTTCTATCAATATTTTGGAATTTACTCATGTTACATCGGGAATTTGAATATTTACAAAATAGAGAAAAACCTGCCTGAAGGTATTATGTTATTGTTGCCTGCTTGAAGAGAAAGTATTTTTCATCATCCGTCTAGAAAAACAAACAAGGATTATATTTTTCATTTTACCAGGCGGGTGAAGATGGAAGTTAGTTATAGTTATAACGTAACAAAATATCAATGAATATTGAAACTACACGTGTATAAATCCTAAGGTGTCTTGCAATGATTAAATTAGTAGTTCGTCATCTTGCACATTTTGAATGATTTTAAGTCGCAGTAAGTACTTCCATATAAATATAACATAATAATTCACAACAACATCACGAATCGCCTCAGATGTCAACAACCCTGCCTATGTTGTCAAAGAATCTCAAACTGCGCAATAGTTAGCGCAAACGTTATGTCACGCAAGGAATGCGAATATTTGCTCACTAACAGTGTCACCGTTTCATTAAGTAGGATTTAACTTCATATTAAATCCTCCGAGTATCTATAACTGCGTAACTTTGCGCACAAAAAGTTATGTCACCCAAAAGTGCGTCTATTTGCGCAGTAACCGTGACTAGAAAGAACGTGACCCGCTTTGCTTCGAATTAAAACCGTTTTTTACCTGTTCAATTATCTGAAGATGTAACTGTCTGTTATATCACGAATAACAACGTTTATTTGGGCAGTTACCTACCTACATCAGTTACTGTACATCACTAGGACTTGACCGACCGCATCGCCTCATTATAAGCCCGGGTTTACCCAATTTAGGTACTCTAATCCGCAAAGGGTGACAGCCAGTCGTTTGTACCAACGGGGATCCCTTCTTTTCGCATAATGTTCTTTGTCCTAATATACTTCGGCATAACGATTTTGGCACAATTTGTTTTGGCATAATAATACGTCGGCATAATTTTTTTAGACATACATTTTATGTTGGCATAATCATCTTAAAGACTAATTTGTTTTGGCATAAATTTGATTCGCATAACGTTAGTAGGCCTAATGACTATTAGCATAACGTTAGTAGGCCTAATGACTATTAGACCCCATACATAATTCTGATTAAACCAATTTGCTATAGTTTCTGTAACAATTAAATAATATTGTTGGTTAAAAATTTAATATGCTGTGCAACAAAAGTTAGTGACAGAACCGAATTGCTGCAAAACTGACTCCACGTAGTCTTGTTTGTCCTACCCCTAGAGTGTAATTTAAAATCGCGTAGGCGCGTAGGGGCGAGGCGGCCCGCGGGCTGAGGAGCAGGCGGCTGAGGCTGGCCAGCGAAGCCGGCTAACAAGCCGAAGCTGCGGTGGTGAGCGAAAGCAGTCTGCGACGATTAGCACGCGTGGGGCCGCTGGAGGCCCGCAGCGCCGGAGCCGTGACAGAAACCCTGCCTGCTGCATGCTGCATGCTTGCTTGCATGCTTGCTTGTTTGCTGCATGCTTGCTTGCATGCTTGCTTGCATGCTGTATGCTTGCTTGCATGCTGTATGCTTGCTTGCTTCATGCTTCCTACAGCGAAAAAAAAAAACCCACAAAATTGTTCAATACGTTTAAAAGTTATCTCGTAGGCATACAGTAAATAAATTTATGCTTTAGGATATTATGCTTAAAAAAGTTATGCTTTAGAACTTTATGCTTAATAAATTTATGCTTTATGCTTAATCATTATTATGGTTAGAGAAATTATGCTTAAAAAAATTATGCGTAAGCTGTTATGCGTATTTATATTATGCGAAAATATAATTATGCCAAACAAAATTATGCTAAGTTATATTAGGTCTTGAAATTTTATGCAAATGGATAGGGAACCGTACCAACGACCTAATAATATCAAATGAGAGATAATAACGCATAATTTTAGGACATGTCGCAAAAACTAAAACTGTTTCTATTAATAAGCTCTTTACCCGTTTTACTAAACCCTTTATACTCAAAGGATCTGTAACTGTGCGCAAAAAGTTTTGTCAATAGGTTTTCAAATTATGATAATTTGCGCAAAACATCTAGAACATGAACTATTTATTCGAGTGAGTTTACAAAACCAAATCTCACTTACAGAAACATCATCAACAATACAGTCAAAAGGAATTCTATAAAAAAATGCTGAATACCAATTCTGCATCCACTAGTTCCTTAATATGAATGAGGTTGCGCCGGCACGAAGCCTGGCTCCCTGAGTCTGTGCTTAGTAAAAAAAAACACAAAAGTTTGCTATCGGCGGCAGCGCCACTACAAAAGGTCATTTTGTAGTGTGAACTTTTCTACTCGCGTAATTTTGCTGTAAGCTTCCTATAAAGTAGGAGAGAAACTGACTGCTATTTTATGTCCAGTATAACATATTTAGACAGATTCATTAACATTACAAATACAGAGGTGGAAGGAGTGGCTTAGTAAACCCCAAAAGTAGATAACAAAGGGAAGGAAAGCAATAAATAGGTAGATAAACACAAAAATGTAAACCTGAATGTTTTCAAAAAGTCTAGTATTCCAGATTACCTATTTGTCTTGCACTGGCAGTGATGTTTCATTCACGGTTCTGTATTATTTTATACCAGCAAGTCCTTTTAAGAAGAAACGCCAGTAATAATAACACCTTGGACCTTGGGTACTCAAATACTTACTTTGAAAAATGCTATGACACTGGTGATCAAATAACTTAGGATAAGATCAAATATTACTTTATGCTAACACACGAATCATTCCCCTAAAATAGCTGTAAGCATATGACCTGCTCGTACGTACTCCTTCATTCAAAAGAATACTGTGAGTACATCAAAGTACTCAATAATGCGGCGCACAGAACAAGTTAATTATTCCTAAACACAGTTGGTTCGTCACGACGCGACGCCGTTAACGAATGTTAATGAGCAGAGTCGTGGCATCACGAGCGGGCGTGACGGATCGACCACTCTGTCGTGGAAATAGGGAAAATACGGGAAAAAGTTCTGTCGGAAAATGTGTACTAGCCAAAGAGACTAAGATCAACGCAGGCAATTAAAATCTGCACCCTAATTGCGTAACACAGTTTGAATCACAATCGGAATGATTCTAAAGTATATTGCTAATCCATTGCTTCATATTATGTTAGGAAAAATTGTCTGCTCAACAACGTAAATAACGCAATGAATGTTATTGAACTGTCAAATTGAAATCGAATCCTACTGATACTGTGTTACGCAATTAGCCCACTGGTCTCTAATTTCGAAAAGGCACTAGAAATCTTGAAAAATATCAACTAAAATTTACTTAAACCAAATTATGGTTCGATCTTGGACGATCGACCAACATTTGTTCATTTTAAGTAGACGAAACAAACCCAGACGTTCATCTTTGTTTTGGCCAAAAACCGGCTAGAGGTAAACATTAAGGAATTTATAAGCGAAACTAACGACTCACAAGCGGCTCTGCACGAATAGGATTAAATCACCAAATATTTCCTCGAAAAATGTAAGTGGCATCAAATATTTGCCTTCTAATTGGGACAAATGTGGTCGGAAACACAGTAATATATTAAGACATGTCGCAAATTCTACATAGAGATGTGACACAACTCACAGCTCGTGACACGGTTCGGTGCGTGCTCGAGCCAGATGTATGGAGAAATGCAAGCTCTAATTAATATTGAATGTAATTGGGGCGCGGAGGGCCAGCGGAGTGTTGATGAAGATCGTGTGTCGTCGTGTCACGAGCACCATAGTACTTGTGAACTATGTGGAGCGCAGGATTCAGATTCAGATTCATTTATTTGCAAAAACATGTGTAGATAATATACATGGTATGATGCTTATTATAGGTGTTACAAGGTATTTTTTTGGCTCAACATGTTTGACCATGGCTGGTGTACAAATTCGATCGAAAGACAAAAGGTTTTAAAAATTATGATACAATGAACATTAATATAAGTAAATCAATAATTAACAACAATATTAAATTAAATAGGTCAACAATCATGCGATTCAAAATAAATAGAATAGATGTCAGTATCTTCAGAGCGATTTATCATTTAAAAATTCATTAACATTATAATAGGCTTTTTCTGTCAGTATTTTTTTAAATGTTTTCTTAAACTGGTCTATATTTAATTTCTTAACACAGCTAGGGATATTATTATAAATTATTGGCGCTCTGCATACAACACTTTTATACAGTAGCGCTCTCTTAGCTGGCTGAACACGAATTTTACTATTATCCCGGCGATTACGTATTATAATGTCCGATATTCGGGGAAACAAATGGGGGTTATTTCTCACAAATAGGGCTATTTCCAAAATATAAAGTGACGGAAGTGTCAGGACACAGGAATAGTGGACAAAAAAATGATGAGTAGGAATGGTTTATCTTAGGCTGTAGTGAAAACTATATAGCTGTCAGAAAACTTAGAAGTACGTTGGTTATACAAAGTGCAATCAAGTGTTTATGAATATTTCTCTTGTTTTAATTTAAACTGGAACGTAAATTATTTCCGTATAGTTTGTATCCGTTTCAAGTTTTATTTGATTCAAATAATAATATTCAAAATCGAAATATTTTATTTCACATACCTAAACCTACATGGGCACTTAGGAAACGTCAGAATCTAGGTGCAAGGTTCCAATTGGTCGTTTCCAATGGAGAAGAGCCGGCAAGAAATTCCACGGTTACTCTTTTAAAAATAATTGGCTTTTACAATGTTTTCAAATTACAATGTTAATAGGTATGGGAGGACAGTGTAGGCCTGTTTACAAGTATCAGGTACTTAACAAAATATAAAATGGTCTAAAAATCCACAGTGTATTAAGCCTACAACGTTCTCATATTCACAAAATATAAAAGAATCAAGAATCTATATACAATATTATTACAATAATAAAAAGTAAAACTTATTTAAACCAAATGACATGATTGGCATTACAACTGTAATAAATCTGAATAAATATCCTGTCCACAAAAGCCACTAAACCATAAATAGTTGAAATTAAAATTGTAGGTATAGGTATATATAATATAAAAGATTATATCAAGAAAGTATGTAAAAAAATATAATAAAAATAAATATCGTAATCTAGGAGCAGTTATTAGACTTTTACATAGTTATGCCGGTAATGAGGTACCAGGGAAGTCACATGTACAGAAGGAATTATTGCCAAACTTCCTTGTCTTCAACGTAGTCTTTAATCTTATAATATGCTTTTTTGATAAGGTCACGTTTGATGTGGGTTTTGAACTTACCATCGCTAAGTTCTGTAACCTACTTTGGCAACTTGTTATAAAAGCGGATACTGTTTATAAGAAGTTACTTGCTTGTTTTAGTTATTTTAAATTTGGGTATTATACTTGTATGTGGATTACATGTATTTATCTTATTGTGTTACATAACAGTATTATTCCTATCCATTCATAATTTTCATCTCATACTATATTATATCGATATGATCTTCAACTTTACAATCTTCTGAAGTCGGTCAGCCTTTACAACCTGATTCCATTACTATAGCCGTATGCTCATCTACCATATTAACCTTTTAACTCACTTAGACACATCAATTACAAGTAATTAAGCGTGTATGAATCATGCGCACCCGTTCTCTGCCATACGAGGCTGTCTAAATAAGAAACAATAGTATTGCTTTTGTATTATTATGAAACAATTATGTGATCTACTGAGTACTAAGTACGTTACGGTACAAATTATTTGCGGAATTCTGAAAATATGTTAAAAAAAATAGTTCACTAACATTTTAAAGGAATATGTTAAAACAATCCAAGGCGTCGATTTTAATACCATAATCTGTTCCCTCCAATCAGACCTATACAGTTTCAGAAGTTATCTTGGCTTTGTATAGCAATGTAGAAGAAAAAAAGTTACCTACGTTATTTAAAACAAAGGTTGAAAGAAATCAAAATGCTTTAAAGCCCACGAACATTGTAAGTCGTAAAGTCAGCTGAGTGCAAAGTGCAGTAGAAAATTAAAACTGCACAATTCTTTGGTAAATTTTAACGAACTGCGCGTTCACACGCAGGTAATAAGTTAGCTGTTTTATCTACATTACAACGTAGTTTTCTAACCAAACAATACCTGCTTAACAGTCATACTAACACAGATGAGTAATCTCATTGTTGCACTTAGCAATATCTCACGAGTAAACTGTTTTCATTTACTCTATGGTGGTGCATTGATCACACATTTAAACACACAGTTGGTATAAGAATTAATGCACTTCTCAGTTCAAACAGGAGTTTATCAGTTCAGTTGACTCACTGAGTCAGGTATGTGAGTCAACAGTTAATTGTAACTGCTTAGTTTAACTTGTTGCGAGCACTTGAACCATTTTTGACATTTTGCAAAATGACTTGACAATTTTATTTTTCGTCAAGCATTGAAAAGTTGTTTCATGTAAGAGTTTAAAACCAGAATTCTAAATACATATAGCAACTTAGGCTTAATGATACCGGTGATACGACTATCTTAATGAATAAAAAAGCAATACTAATAAATATGTTAGCCTTGGCTTATCTTAAACTAGAATTCCGTTTAGACTCACCTGTTAAGGCAGGCCGATATAATTGCTGAGATGATTAAAGTAGAATAGTCTTAACTACAACAACACACCAACATAATACAACAACAACATACACTGTAACATTGTGGGGTTCCCTACTTAAAATCGAAGTCAAATGTTATATATTTGAAGAATTATGTACCTACTTATTAGAGAATGATCTAGAAAAATATTGCCGTAAATGCTTCTACATACTGGCGCGACTTGTCGCGTGGCGCGACTTGTCGCGTGGCGCGACACCGGTACAACAATTTCCTTGAATTTTTCATAGAAATTGTTCTACCGTTTATTTTTCTACGTATTGTTCTAACTAAAGAAATGAAATGTTACTATCATAAAGGCTCGTACAGACTCCCGCGATATCGCGGGCGCAACAGGCACCGACAAAGAAATTGTGCTACTAGTGTCGAGTCGCGCCCGCGATGTCGCGCTAGCCCGTACGATCCTTAATAGTATTACATTAGGGTGATGTTGATAATCATCGTTATCGAGTCTTGGATGACTTGCCTAGCAACTAAACATAAACAAAACACACCTGACAGTCCTGACGTAACAAATGATGACGCAACAGAACGTTGTCTCAAGTTTTGGTCATCTCACAGATCACTCGACACTTATTGTATCCATTCAATACATAATAATTAATAACATTGTGGCAATGTGGCAATCGGCACTGAGAAGGCCGCCACAGACCTAATGTGGGCAAACAAAAAATACTAAACATGTTGTATTAGCATTTATACTATTATTTGGACGTGTTAGATAAAAAGTTATTGTGGACTATGTTTTGAGTTCTGTTGTGTAATGTGATTATACAGTTAGCTTAGAATTAAAAAAAACATTGATTCTGTTCGTGAAACTAGTTATAGGAAACCCTATTAAATAGGTAACTATGCTTAATCTAAATGGCACGTTGTCCATGACATCGTATTAAAACCATAATATCGTTTTATGATTCGTCAGTGGAGTAGATTCGTGCCGAAATATTTCATTTCACCTACAAAACCTTCATGGTGGTATTTTATAGATTAGCATCTAATTTAGTGATATTTGTTTTATTTATAAACATGGATAAATTGAACAACTCCAATTTAATCATGTTTGTGGTCATCGCAATATGTAGTTAGTTATTTAATCATGAGGATCATGAAGACAGTATTGTTACACAATTTACAAAGACGTTTCCTTATAATACGAAATCTGAACATCACAACAACACAAGCAATGGGCCGGGACGCGATTATCGCGTGCAGCCCGCCTGTACCGCTTGCATTGCAAACAACATCGGTCGGTTATGCAGGACAAGCATTGTGAAACAGGATATGTATAACGAACCTTAATTGTTTTACAAAACGCCGCCATGTCCGTGGTAGGCACTTGCTCAATTGAGTACTTAAGCCAGGTTTTTTTGCCGAATTTATCAACTTTAATTGAAGCAAATTAATCGAAATACTGTTTTATAAACGGTTATTGATTTCAATTGAAAGATACCTACTTTTTGAGATCAATGTTTCTATCAAACTTTAAATAAGTGGCACATTAAAGAATCACGCTCCCAATCGTAATCGCATTCATTTTGACAGTTCATCAATGTTAATCCAGTTTCAAAGAATTCAAAGTTTATTTACAAGAGTATGGAGTAATTCCTTCAATCTGGTAATGGTAGATATGAAAAAAGAAAAGTGTCCACTGCAGTACATCCGATCTCAATGAAACCGCCTTCACATAAACTTTATATAGGATGACGTAATCTTTACATTCAGATCCTGATGAGCATACACATGATATAATCGCATTTCTACTTACTATTACAACACTGCCACTGAGGTACGACACTATGTCATTTGTCAATGCTCCCATATATTTTGACAGCAGTGACATTTGCCTTGTGTGTACCGACTCTTATTTTTGATACTGCTATATCTGTATATTATATGTATAGGATATAATATAATGTATTATAAATCGATTAAATTACATAATATTATAAATTAAAGTCGCTTGTCTTATCCGTCACGTTAACGACGTAACGTATTTCGATGCGGCTTTCACCATCATTTGGAGTATTTATCGCGGAAGGTTTTTGTATTTAAAACATTAATGTTAAACTGACATATAGGTTAAAGAAATCTCAATGTTTGTCAAGTCGTAAATTAAAAGCCGTACGAAGCAGGCTCGCTAGTCCTTTATAAAAGATGAAGATCTAGAAACTTCGGCAACTGTAATAAAAGTAATAGCACCTAATTCTATTAGGTATTCGGAGTCGTTTATTATATACAGAACGAATTAGAATTATTTTCGCCGCTTGAGCAGTATCATTGCCACTTCAATATAGGTTAATTAATAAATTATACATTTAAATTGGTCTTGGAATGCCTGAAATATCATTCTTGTGTTTAAATAAGAATTTTGATACCTACCATATTAGTTGACTGGACGGATTGAAAATGTCAATGACAGTTGGTTTTATATTCATTTATTTTATAGACTTATTTTTTGTTCTACCTATTTGAAGTAATCCTTAATCAACTTAATTGGTCATAACAATGATTCATTGTTATCTGCGGTGGTTAATTTAGGTACATGATTGTTTTGTTGATTTATCAATTACTGTCTGTCAAATATATGTATTATGTATGATCTAGCTTAGACTAAGTACGAATGTAGGCAACTAGTTCAGTTAGTTATGTTTGAAGAATCTTGCTCACTCATTGAAACGAAAAATAAAATGAACAAGCACCTGCAATCTACAAACTGATGAATATTCAAATTCCCTCGATAGATGGTGATTGCAGTGCAAATTGCAAAAGATTTTAATTGGAAAAAATCTCTACAAACACTTCGTAGAACTCCAACAAATTGCTCTTTCAAGATTTAAAAATTATATCAAATGCCCGCGATGTAAAGGACTCCACAGTTTTGTACGGCACCTACAGCGAATACTGTGAAAGGTGAAGATGAGTTTTTATTATAGACCTAGATTTACGCTGGCGTCGCTCCATTCCACAAGAATCGTGCCTTTTCCGGGATAAAAGCTTTATATCAGTCTTCGATACTACGATTTTTTATTTGCTAGGCTAAAATAACATTTGGTGCCGACATAAAAATAACCTCGTAAATAATTTAGTTACTGAGTGACTCTCGCCAAGAACCACTGAAGCATTACCTGCAGGAGGACCTTCATTCACTGTACTCATGTTGTCTCTGTAATATTAATTATTATTAATTATCGTGTTATTTAAAAATAAAACAGTCAGTTGCAGCTGACATTTTGGTCTAGCAAATTAAAAATCAGAGTTTAGTATACATTTAAGAATAACGTCACGGCAACAAAAGAACAACGCTCGGTAATAATTAGCACAAACTAAAACAACAAAAGTTAACGAGTATGACGTCATAATTGCGAACACAGTTCAAAGAATTAATCGTCACCATGTCACATTACATTTTATTGGTGATTGTAGTAGGTAATAGTAGGAATCTTAGGCTTAGTTAAGTTTCTTAATTATTTAATAGTCACTTATTTACTTAAATTATCATGTATTTGAGTGTCTGTTCAAAACATATCTGATGAGAGTTTAAACAAACCCTGTTCACGTTAAATTCTTACAGTTTTGTATAACCTGATGTGCTGTTGACTGTACCTACTAGAAGATTTTAATAATAATTAAGAAGGTAGTTCTTTTAGAAGTGCTACAGAATTTTCATTATGAAAGCGATTGCGATTGGATTACAGAACTTTGCAGTGGAGGGTCATATCGATTGCAATAGAATTACAGAAAAATACAATATAATTATTTTGTAAATTTTAAACGTATATTGTATTGTTATTTTTTTGTTTGCAGGTAAGCGAGACGTAATTTTAGCAATGTCATCGACACTTGGCCAAGTAAGGTAAGGTGACTTTAGTAAATCAATGTTAGCTGACCCAACTCAGGACACGGCAGGTTATGTTAATTAAGTTAAAATTAAAATGTCGATGAACTGAGGCCCTTCGTAATGAGAAACCTCTTCACCCGTGAAAACTAATTAGGATTTGAAGATAAATACACTTTCTTCTTTAGATTGCCATCGTCACGCTAAGAAGAAAAAACTTAGTAAACAAACAAAAAATCACTGCATTATTTTAATCCTATTCAAAATGTTATGTTCTCGGAATATTTTATTATCTGGTTGTTGAAAAATTCAATCAGAATTCCAATTGATTTATGTGAGCTGAAATTATAGAACAGTCGGTCTGTTCTGTAAAAATGTCATCGTGAAAACTTAGGTGAAGTGAGCTGTCATTCCACCTGCCGGTGTATTCTGTAAATATATCACCGTGAAAATGTCGGTGAAGTGAGCTTAAAGTAATCTGTCAATAGTGCCGGTGGAAGGACAGCTCACTTCGACTACGTTTTCACGGTGATTTTTTAACAGAATCCATCGGCTGATGCTCGGGATCGCAAGGGATTGACACTGTAAACAGCTCACTTCACCTAAGTTTTCACGGTGAGTTTTTGCAGAATAGATCGGCAGAACAACAATAACATCCCAATACATCGCAATACGAAGCTGATTACCAAACAATAAGACAAACCACTTGACAAGTGCATACGAATAACAAAATAATATCAAGGTGAACTATCAGACCGGATTGGTATGCATGAATGGACCAAGCCTACACAACCATACTACTGAACCCATGACACAGCAAAAGAAACCCTATTGTTTCGTAATTAAAATCCAATTTCAACCAGTTACTCATAAAATCTAAGTTACAGTCTACAGCGTGTAAAATTAAACTTTATATTATTAATCATTTAAGGTTGTTTATCCTTCAATGATGATTCAGAATGTATGTTCTAAGATGTCGTGGTCATTGTACCTTTATAAGGCTCAGTTCTGCAGGCTTACGGCCTTATTCGGTGTGCATGCACGCGATATGTTAGAAGTGCGTTATTCTTGGATTATTAAATCATGTCATTGGCACACATTGCCTGGCAAGGCTTTTGTTTCGTTTTGTAAGACTTCTGAATGTGGGTCTGCTGTAGGTGGATTATCTTGAAATATTGCTGAACTGATTTGGAGTTAAATGATCTGAAGGTTTTTGTGCTGTCTTCGTGGTGGTCTATAATCGCTAAAACAGAATAAAAAACGCAATAATCAATGCCTGTTCTTTCTTTCTTCATGAGGAATAGTGATTTATTGATGCTAAAATTGTAAACATTATAGTACTAATAACTAGTACATTGACCCTCCTGTGGTCCTAGCAACTTTAACACGGTGTATAAGAACGTAGATCACTGTAATTACCGCTTGACTAGATTAGCTCATTTATTTATCGCTTCATTGGTCAATTAGAGAACCGGGTACTGGAACCTTGGTCTGGGTTCAACGATCACTTAATTACAATTTTTATTTTAGGCTGGATTTGGGGCTAATTGAAGAACAAACTTGTTAAATTACCTAAATAACCTCTCTTAAGATGAAGGGTTCTTACGTTCTTATTATTATGGGGTAGGTAGAAATGTGAAAATACAAAACGTCACATGAACCTTATGCTTCATCCACGGCCTTATCTGGGCATACTTAGAACAAACATACAGTCTCTACATCTAAGCATTCAAAACAGAGAGCCTAGATAAATTGACATTGTTTCAGCGATAATGATGATAAAAAAGTAAAAATGATGAAAGTAAAAAAAAAAAAAAACTATTTATTTCATCTAACTACACCAGCTACTGAAAAGCTTATGTCAGTACTGTTGGAAGTTTTTGTAGAAACGATTTGAAATTAATTGCCACTTGTATATACACAACACACACACAGAACAGAATTTTTAAAATTTAAATTATAGAATTAAAATATGAATCGATACAGTTGCGAAATACATTTCTCAGTTCCACCAACAATGTCATTGACATTACATACTGGCGCCCCGGCAAGTCGGCACACGAACTGTGCACCCGCGTGTGGGCGTGGGAGAGCCGTTTGTAACATTATATACTGGCGCCCCGGCAAGTCGGCACACGAACTGTGCACCCGCGTGTGGGCGTGGGAGAGCCGTTTGTAACATTATATACTGGCGCCCCGGCAAGTCGGCACACGAACTGTGCACCTGCGTGTGGGCGTGGGAGAGCCGTTTGTAACATTATATACTGGCGCCCCGGCAAGTCGGCACACGAACTGTGCACCCGCGTGTGGGCGTGGGAGAGCCGTTTGTAACATTATATACTGGCGCCTCGGCAAGTCGGCACACGAACCGCGCATCCACGTGTGGACGTTGAGAGCCGTTTATAACATTACATACTTGGCGTTCCGGCAAGTCGGCACACGAACTGTGCACCCGCGTGTGGGCGTGGGAGAGCCGTTTGTAACATTATATACTGGCGCCCCGGCAAGTCGGCACACGAACTGTGCACCCGCGTGTGGGCGTGGGAGAGCCGTTTGTAATATTATATACTGGCGCCCCGGCAAGTCAGCACACGAACTGTGCACCCGCGTGTGGGCGTGGGAGAGCCGTTTGTAACATTATATACTGGCGCCCCGGCAAGTCGGCACACGAACCGCGCATCCACGTGTGGACGTTGAGAGCCGTTTGTAACATTACATACTGGCGCCCCGGCAAGTCGGCACACGAACCGCGCATCCACGTGTGGACGTTGAGAGCCGTTTGTAACATTACATACTTGGCGTTCCGGCAAGTCGGCACACGAACCGTGCATCCACGTATGGACGTGGGAGAGCCGTTTGTAACATTATATACTAGCGTCGCGGTAATTCGGCACACGAACTGTGCACACGTGTGAAGGCGTGGGAGAGCCGTTTGTAGAAAACATTATATACTTGGCGCCCCGGCAAGTCGACACACGAGCCGTTCACCTGCGTGTGGGCGTGAGAGAGCCGTTTGCAACGTGCCATACTAATCTGAGATTATCAAGGCAGGTGACGAGAACACGTTTCATATCACATACGAATGTGTGATGTAATGTGAAGTTAGATATTAATCATTCTAGCATAGATTATGGCTAATCAACAGGTTTAAGAGGAAAGTTAGGTGCAGTATAGGTGTTTGTTGGCATAATCACGTCTGTCTTTCCCAAAGTCATATATTTCACTAGTTATGTTTAAGACCCGTGTAATGGAGGCAATATAGCACAACTCAAGACTCCGAGCTAACTGAGAAATTCTTAATGAAAAACCCAAAAACACTATGCTCGACCTGGAAATCGTACCCGGGGCCTCATGCTCAGCAGGCACGCTTGCGACCACTCGCACAACGAAGCAGCCAGTACCTGTAATACTATTAGCCCAGGTTATATTATATAATAGTTAATTTGCGAGTTTCCTTATAACTTAAGGACTATTAAATATTGTTTCTATTTATAAATATCGATCCTCTGAATCATCATTGTTTATTGGAAGTATCTCGGATTTGTCTTCCTGTTTGTTCGTTTAAAATGTGTTCTCTCTAGGATGTGACCTGAAATTGAAATAATTAAATTGTGTTTTAAGTCAGCCTTTTAAGTGTCGGTGACATAATAATGTAACTATGCAAATATGTTCACCAAAACACGTGGATAGTTTGTTGATGCTATCCATCCTCATATAATGACCTCACGTCTCTACTGAATAATATTTGCGTAAAGCAAAGTACGCTAATTAATTAACTAATCTAATCTACGATTACTTCGTCATTGTAGACAGTAGCTCTTGATAATCAAAATCTCAGTGATGTAATAGTTTTAATCTTTATTACAATGCACATCGTAATAGGATTAAATTATTAATCTCTTATCGGCAACGAGGAAAATGCAATGTTCGGCAGGTCTGACTGTTTCGTCACTTTCATCTTGATGACTGATGATGTACTTTTTATGTAGGTGTCTTTAAGATGTGGTGGTTTCATTCGTGTCTTAGGAAATCCGCTATATTCACCCCGATATACAATAGTTCTCACTATTTCCCAACACTTAAGTTTAAAAGTTTCAGTACAGTTTAGTGTTTTAAAGTTTAATACCTACTTACTGATTAACAATCATTTATTTTGACCAAATTCCGATCGACACTTCAGGAAGAGCTTGCAGAGCACATAACACACATATGAATCAACTAACATACAAGTGGGTTATACAAAGCAATTAGTAAGAACACGTGGAGGCTCAGTTTCTACTAAACTACGACAACACATAAAAAATACCGAACACTATCGCTTACAATACAATCTCTTAATAAATAAAACGGTATTTTGTTGGAATGGGTACGTTTTCTTGAGTGTTCCCGCGTAGGATCATTCTCCTATTGACATAATACCTAATATGATTGATTGTCAATTAATTTTTTGTTTGTAAGTTCTGTTTTGTTATTCACACCTTGTTCCCTTTGGGTAGGCAGAAACTACAGGACGCCACGTGCTACGATCCTTACATAAACCTTTTGCTTAGTTTACGTCCATACATCTGTACCCCAAGTGTAAGTTTTCAAGAGAGTAAACGTAACTAGCGCGTTTGCGTTAAGATTTTTATTCTCACCCTTATAGTCTTAGCATTATGATCTATCGGTCAAATTTTAACGCAAACGAAATAGTTACGTTTACTCTCTTGCAAACTTACACTTGGGGTACTGGTGATGCACGATTGCACGCACGCCGCATTAGCACCTATAATTTGTTACCTATTTACATTACGGAGATTATTTCTAAAACCAGCATAATTATCTTTCATAATTTTCCGAGCGTAATTATAAATATTAAACAGGGTCATTCAGTAGTTTTCCCATGCGATGCCTCAATAAACAGATCGAACAAAACTTCTCCAACTCAGGTGTTCAAAACTCATCCAAGAAAATTATATATATTACAGGAATTTTTAGAAACACCTTGAATGATATACTTGCGAGTTTATACAAGTACCAATAAATAGGGTGTACATCATACCTACAATCTTTAGCCTAAAGCCGGGTCCACACGTGTGTAATGTGTAATGTTAGGTATTGTGTAGGTAATTTAATGCCTTTGTGTTCGCGCTATAAAGAGACCGTGAGCGCCAGCCCGAGCGGAGCATTACATCTAATGCTCGTGGTCCACACGCAGAATTCGCGTTACATTACATTACACAAGTCTGGACCAGTCTCTTACACAAGTCTGGCTTAAAACCCATTAATTCCGCGAACCGCTAATGTAACGAACATTTTACAGTAAGATAAATAAATAAAACAGTCTTAAATAAATCTAAAGCGAACCGCGCTGATGGAAATATTGCTTTTGCTCAAAAATAGTACAGCAGTTTAGGAGGTTCATGAGTAATATATAGCAAAAACTAAATGTGTGTGCTTACTAAAGAATTAATGACAGGCATCGATCGAAGTGGAAATTTCCTGTACACGCGATAATTTAAAATATTAGGAAAATGTTAGGCAACATAATAATCTGCTGTTTCCTTTAATTATTTCCCTGTAAGTCAATATCTACATACAAATGTGTTACGGAACTGATAAATAAAATATGTATACCTACTTACTTCCATTGAATAATTAATCATCTCATTAGTCACACCTCATAGAATCTGTAATTTTTAAGTTGGATTAATTGACATCGCTGATTGTGTATACATTTGCACGCCATGTTATGGCATGATATTATGCTGAAACAAATTTACTGTATAATATAAATATTTGTGTGTATAATATAAATATAAGTACGGTAAATATTTGAGTCAGATTTATTTTATTATTATTGAAATTATTTTATTGAATTTATTTTTAATTTGTTTATTCTTAATTATGTGTTGACTTTCTTTTGTAATTTATGGAATTGATATTGTATAATTTTAACGATGAATTTTGCATGCCTGAATTGGTACAACACAGTGGACTGCGCATTCACTTGACATCTGGAAATTTTATTATTATGTACTGTGTTGAGCAATAAATTTTTGAATTTGAATTTGAATTTGTAACACCATATGTACCATGTTTTTGCAAATAAATATTTTTGGTTTGATTGATTGATTTACCTTCAGCACTAATTTTGAATGAGAAATCTTGAAAATTTCTCCGAATTTGCCGTACGTAGGTGTCAAAGATTTTGCAAGTATGAAGCTTTTAGTGAAAAGCTTTTTCCTCAAAAGTGTCGCTCTGATTCCTGAGTCATTCATACGATCTAAGACATACGTGTGCTCTGAAACGCGGATGAATAATTTTGATCAGTTGCCAGATACCCGGACGATAATATTTATTTATCTTATTTTATTGGTTTTCAAATAAAAACTGCAACAGCGTAGTTGCTACTTGCTTCTGTTGCTACCACGATGTTACTGACGCAACAAGAACTTGGGTATAATTCTTGGAAACATACCTAAGTAGCATCCTGAGAGCTTGTTGTGCTAGGAGAAAATGACGGGGTTTTACTCTTATTTTGGTAAAAAAATAAGGTATCCAAGAGTATAATTATAATAAACTCGTGAAAGCACATAACAAGAATCAATTGGTAAAGATTTGACGCTGAAGTACCTCAAATCACGTGATTATGGGAGGCCAATAGTGCTGAAGCTTATAGACACATTCCTAGCAGACGTACACGGTACGCAAACAAATTCCTATCTAAAAGTGTTGTTTGTGAAGACTGAGCGACTAACGATTAGGTACAGTCAACATTACGTGTAAACTACGAATACCGTCCTTCCTTCTACAAAATAAAGACGCACACGAGGTGTTTGTTTACGTGAGTTCTCTCTGTTCCCTTTGTACCTGAAAGTTCTCCGTAAACTTCAATTGATTTTCTCGTAAAAATATTATTATTGTTCTGCCTTAGGAATCCTAGAAAAGATTAAAGGCGCTCGTAAGATCATTTAGCAGGAATCATGATGTAAAGACGGGAAATTATTATCGGGAAAATGAACACAGACAACTGCTAGACATTAGATAATATTACGATGATTTATAAATTCAATTCACAAGATTTTTTTTAATTAGATTTTTTTTAAATTAGAATTATAATATTTTATAATTCTAATATTTAATAATTTTTATAATAAAATATTTCTATAATAATTAATTTATAAAAATAACAAAATTATATCCTAACTAAACTAAAACTATTAACAAACTAAAATATGGCGTCGAAAAATTCCTCCGCATCGCTATCGACTGGTAATGTACCCAAGAGCCTGGCGGCATTGCCACGTTGTATTTCAATGCATAGATTTCTTTGAACAAAACATGAGCACTCGCACCCCACGGCCCGAGGGTGTCAACCCCAAACACTAACACTACACAACTCGAAAATATAATTACCGATGAGGTTATTATACTTTCGCCGCTTGAGATTTTCCGCAGACGCAGCAGCAATGCCAGCACAGCACGCGTAGTCAGGAAGATGGGATGGCGCAAGAGTATCGACACACGTTGCGTCCCACACTAAAGGCCTACCCATCATCCATGGAAATAAATACATGCCGTCCGGTCTCTTGCCATCGTCACGTGCCAAGCCATTGGGTTGTAACACAGCTGGAACGCCGACGGTGACAAGAGCTGTTGGCAATGAATGAGCTGGTAAACTCACAAACAAGCAACTGTGAGCAGTGTCAAATACCATCCAATGTACTTACACCGGACCATTCATTGACAACATGCAATGCCACCTTACCGCAGCCCTGTGTTGATTTGATATTTCCTACTGTAAAAAGTGATATAGTGTTATTTTGCGATGAAATTGGAAAGGACTTGGGCCACTTGCTGACAGATGAATATCCGGGACACTCCATAATAAATTACTGTATGCCTGGTTGTTCTTTATTTGTTATTATGAAAGAAATTATTAAATGTAACTTTAACCAGGACACTACATTATTAATTTTTATGGGTAATAGGGGAAATGTGAACAAAGGAGAATTGCTCCAATATTATAGGACTTTGTGTAATCTTAGTTTAAAAAAAATTGTATTGTTTACATTCCCTTACAGTAACAGTTTGCCACAGGAAGAAAATAAAATACGATTTGAAATAAATTTGACATTGCATAATTTGACATTTAACAATAACCTATTCCATCTAGTGGATATTAACAATTATGTTAGTAATAATTTGTATCTGACAAAAGATAGATATAATATTTATATGTACTATCTTTCTAACTATAACAAAAGACAGATAGCTGTGTCGCTATCATATTTTTTTTCTATTTCAGCCAAAAATTTGGCTAAACAACTTGCTTCTTTTGAGCAATGCAATGACTTTTTAAATAATTCTGCCAATAATTTGGCAACAACTAATGACATTGATTATCATTTAAATTAGAAATTAGGACAATAGAGGAAACCTCTTGCTTAATAAATGTTACACAAACTTCTTTGATATCACACCCATCAAATTGTAGTAATCAAAATAAATGTAATAATAATACTTTAAAAATAGTTCATCAAAATATACAGGGTGTGATAGGTAAGGAATTAGAATTAGAGTTGTTCATGAACTGTAGTTATATTGATATCCTATGTGTAACTGAACATTGGTTAAAAGTCCACCAGTTCATGTTCAGCTTTAACAACCACCAGGTTGCCAGCTCATTCAGCAGAGTTAATATGATACGTGGTGGCTCTTTAATAATTGTTCGTAATAATATGAAATTTAAAGAACGTAAGGATATTGTGAGCCTCTCTGTTGAGCGAGTTATTGAAATAGCTTGCATTGAGCTTGAGCAGTTCATTGTAGTGAGTGTATACAGGCCCCCATGTGCTTCATATGATATTTTTGAGAAATATATGGAAGAAATATTATTAAAGACTTGTAACAGTAATAAAACAGTTGTTGTCTGTGGAGATTTCAACATTAATATACTGGAAAAATCTTCTACAGTAAATAAGTTTATAACCTTATTAAAGTCATATAATTTGTACAATACATTCTTTGAGCCGACTAGAATAACTGCCACTAGCGCTACCTGTATTGACAATATTTTTACAAACTTAAGACCTTCTAGCCATTTAATTCTAAATGAATTGGACTCTGATCACTGTGGCCAGTTAGTCACTTTCCCTCAGAAAATAGTCAGAGCTCAAAGAAAACTTGTGAGTTTTATTCCTGTAAACATAAGTCGCTTAGAACAATTTAAAAATAATTTAATGGAAAAACTACCGGGTTTGTCTTATCACACCGACCCAGATCAAGCTTATACTTCACTATTTAACCTCATTAATAGTGAATTTAGGAAGGTATTCACCTCAAAAACATTGCCTGTTTGTGACCGCGTTATATTTAGTGATTGGGCAACACCAGGTATTTACAAAAGTAGGCAGAGGTTATACGAATTGTATCATGAAAAAACATATAACCATGATGAAACTTTTAAAGAATTCGTTAAAAAATATTCTAAAACTTTTAAACGAGCCTGTTCCTCAGCAAAAGCCATACATATTAAAAATAAAATAAAATCTTCTGGTAATAAAATTAAAACAACTTGGAATATTATTAATTCAGAAACAGGTAGAACAACAGTACGTAATCGTGACTTCCACCTAAAAATCAATGATGTAGATATTAAGGCAGACGTGGAGGTGGCAACTGAGTTTGAAAATTTCTTTACTAATATTCCCATTTTAACAACCAAAACTCTGTCATCGTCGTCCTCCACTTCTGCTTACTCCATACTAAAAGAATGCGTACCAGAATGTGATAAACACTTTAAATTCACGGTTGTTACCGCTAAGGATATTATAGAATCTTTTAAAGATCTTGATGTAAAAAAAACTGCTGACCTTTGGGGATTATCAGTACATACCATGTCTTCAATAATCGATGTTATTTCACCGTTTTTAGCAATTGTTTTTAATTCTTGTATTGCATCTGGTGTATTTCCTGATCTGATGAAACTTAGTAAAGTGATTCCACTGTTCAAATCTGGCAGCACAACTGATCCCACGAATTTTCGGCCAATTTCGATATTACCTACATTGAGCAAAATCTTTGAAAAGTTAATTTTAAAACAAATGTTAGGACATTTCAATACAAATAATTTACTTCATCTGAAACAGTTTGGTTTTACAAAGGGTCGTTCAACTACAGACGCGGGCGTGGAATTACTGAAGAGCATATTCGAGGCCTGGGAGGAGTCGCAGGATGCTCTTGGCATTTTCTGTGACTTGTCTAAGGCCTTCGATTGCGTTCATCATGATACACTCATCCGAAAATTGCACCACTATGGTATGAGGGACAGTGCTCTCGACCTTCTGACTTCTTATCTGAACAACAGAATTCAGAGGGTTGATGTTAATGGCAAGAGATCTGCAGGATCTGCGGTCACTATGGGAGTTCCGCAGGGTTCAATTCTAGGTCCTTTCTTGTTTCTAATTTATATAAATGACTTACCTTATCACATAAGGGATAATCACAAGATTGTATTATTCGCAGATGATACTTCCCTTATTTTTAAAATCAAACGTCAGCTAGTCAATTTTGAACACGTTAACGATGCACTCTCTAAGGTTGTCCATTGGTTTAATGTAAATAATCTTCTCTTGAACGAAAAAAAGACTAAGCTCATTAAATTTTCAATGCCAAATGTCAGGCAGCTAACTTCCAATGTTCAACTTAATGGAATAGAGTTGGACCCTGTTGAGTCGACAGTTTTTCTTGGGATAACTATTGACGGTAAATTACAATGGGGCCCACACGTAGAAAAATTGTCAGGAAGGCTTAGTTCAGCCGCCTATGCTGTTAAAAAAATTCGACAGATAACTGATGTAGATACTGCGAGAATTGTTTATTTTAGTTATTTTCATAGTCTTATGTCATATGGGATTCTTCTCTGGGGAACCTGTGCGGACATTAATACTATCTTTGTTTTACAGAAAAGGGCTGTTCGAGCCATTTACAATCTAGGTCCAAGAGATTCACTTCGTGAAAAATTCAAAGAAATAGATATTCTGACTGTAGCCTCTCAATATATATTTGAAAATCTATTGTATGTACACAAAAATATATCAAATTTTAAGAAAATGTCCGATATTCATTGTTTAAATACCAGGAATAAACACAATCTTGCTGTACATCGCACTCGCCTCCACAGAGTAGGCAACTCGTTCATGGGTCAATGTATACGCTTTCACAACAAACTTCCTACTGACATTCGAAACTTACCCATTAAACGATTTAAAAGCTGTATTAAAACCAAACTGTGTAAAAAAGGGTACTATAAAATTTCTGATTATTTAGAAGACAAAAAAGCTTGGGATTGAGCTGCTCGCTCTGCAAGCCTTGTGATCAAATACTGCTTTAATTTATTGTGAATGTGAGCACTATGTGGGTCATTTTTTTTTTCTCTTTAAATATTTTCCTATTATTTTATGCTTTTTCTCAGTTTTTAATGGTGGTCTGGCATTTTGAGCACTTTATGAGGCCTACCCAAATGTACTTTCTTTGGTATTGTTCGTCGAGTCGTTGAGCTCCTTAAGTCTTGAGTCGAGCTGCACGATTACGACAAATGCTTGCACTGATTGGACAGGTCCACTCAAAATTGTGTGGTTCTTTCCTCAAAAGACCATTTCAGACACAGATCTACATGGTCCTCACATGATCTGACCAAGATTATGTCTGGACTTTAAAAGAGACTTTGACCCCTGAGTTTGTTTCGCCATTTCTTCTCACGGGTAGTCAGATAGGAAATGTCGACTACATCTAGCTTATTTTTTACTTTTTAATATGACGTGTAAAAGTGATTCCGATATCCTATTTACAGAATAAACGATTTCATTTCGATTTCATTTCATTTCATTTCAGCTCGTCGGATGATGTCGTTAATGTTCACGTGCCGCGCTAAGCGACCTGCACTCGGTTGCAAAACAGACCATGGTGTCCGAGGCTGTTGACAACTTCGCCACAGTGACAGCGATGAGGAGAACAACAAGAAGCTCCCAATCGAAGGGAAGCAGTACAGCAATTAGTACCTAACGAATTCATAAGCCCTTGGTCCTGAACGATGCCTGTGGTTAAGAAGGAAAACTTATTGCGAAGAAATGATAACTCAAAATTTATTTCAATTAAACCAATTACAGGCACTTTTGAATGGTCAAAGTTCTCTCGGTCTCGGTCAGTTAGTCAGCAAGTTTAAGCTTTTGCCCATTCCAAAACGTAGATCTCTATGGTGAAGAACAGGCAAGAAACTCCAAGGACACTCTTAAATCAAGATTTATTACAAAATCCTGGGTACATTATTCTTGTCGCTTCTATATGTGAGAACAATGTAAAAAAAACATTTAAGTGAGCATGACATCCTCTCAACTACCAAGCTTTTTTAAATCAACATACATCATAACATAATAAACGGCTCCATGGTACTCACATTAACAAATAAAAAAAATGCTTTTAAAATTATACAAATTTATAGCTTGCAATGTATTTCAATGATTAATAAAATTTGTACTAGCAAAATGAAAATCATTATTACCTATTGAAGTATTCAACAACTAAAGGTTGATTAAGTACATAAAAATAAACGATAAGATGTCAGAACAAAAAAATAAAAAAAACCGGCTAAGTGTGAGTCGGACTCCCGCACGAAGGGTTCCGTACTATAAAAATGGCAAAAAAAATAACGTTTGTTGTATGGGAGTCCCCCTTATTATATTTGTTTTATTTTAATTTAACTATTTATTTTTAAAGTGAATATATAACTAAATATTCTGTGAATGTTTCAAGCGTGCTGTTGCCGTTAATCCGTTATCAATATCGAGCAAAAACGGGAAAAAAAAATCACGTTTGTTGTATGGGAGCCCCGTTAAATATTTATTTTATTGTTTTTTAGTATTTGTTGCTATAGCGGCAACAGAAATACATCATCTGTGAACATTTCAACTGTCTAACTATCACGGTTCAAGAGATACAGCCTGATGACAGATGGACAGACAGACAGACAGATGGCGGAGCCTTAGTAATAGGGTTCCCGTTTTACCCTTGGGGTACGGAACCCTAAAAAGGGGGGAAGAATCACTTCCAAATATTAAAATACTAACAAGTGAGCCCAAGTGGTTGTGGAGCAGGACCAGCAATAAGCCAAGCATTATTATCTACGATACAATCATCCAACTTATAATATGCTTGTCTACATAGTGAGCGTTTAAATACATGTTTTAAATTTCTTCTGTATCTAGTGGTATTTTATTCAGTACGCCATATAAGAAGTGTGTACTTTTGACAATCTGAAACGTGGTTTATCTAATTTGTTCCTATTTCTAGTGTTAAAATTATGCCTGTCAATGGTTTTCCGAAAACTTTCTAGACGACTGAAATTATATAGAATTCTGTAAAGGGCGCGTAGGAATTGAATTTGTGAAATAAACATGAGCATTGAGCAATAATTGACTTTCGAGCACAATTACTGCATCGTTGGTCTAGTCTAGTGGTCGCAAGCGCTATATGTGCTGCGCCGTGCATGAGGTCTTGGGTTCGATTCCCGGGTCGGCAAAGTGATATTGCGTTTTTCCATTTGTAATTTCTAACTAAGCAGCTCAGAATCTGGATGTGTGCCCGATTGATGGCAATACGCTTGCCCCCCATTACATGGGACTTAAACATAACTGGTGAAATGTGGGTGTACTATCGGACACCTCTGCGTGTCGGCGTAATGTTATGACGTTATGATAAGTTATAACTTTTACCAGTGCAGTGTTTTATGACAAAAAGTATGATTGATGAAAATAGGCCGTGTACCGAACTCAGACAAGGTTGTTTGTTTGAACTGAGTACACACATTACAGATGATTGGCTGGCCACTCCAGTGGACGGTGCTCACGACTAGTTATGACCATTGAGGAGCGTTTAAAGGAAGAGGATGATCAACATTTTAGGAACCTTCAAAATACTGAGAAGGATTCATCAACAATGAGATGCTTTTAATACAAGGGTGAGGTGATCAACACCTTGGTTGTTTTGTCAAATGAAGTCCACTTTAAGCACTTTAGTTTTGTTGGAAAACTGTCGTAGAACTTGTGACCAGAGGCCCTTACATGAACTTGTGACCAAAGGCCCTAACATGAACTTGTGACCAGAGGCCCTTACATGAACTTGTGACCAGAGGCCCTTACATGAACTTGTGACCAGAGGCCCTTACATGAACTTGTGACTAGAGGCCCTAACATGAACTTATGACCAGAGGCCCTTACATGAACTTGTGACCAGAGGCCCTTACATGAACTTGTGACCAGAGGCCCTTACATGAACTTGTGACCAGAGGCCCTTACATGAACTTGTGACCAGAGGCCCTTTCATGAACTTGTGACCAGAGGCCCTAACATGAACTTGTGACCAGAGGCCCTTACATGAACTTGTGACCAGGGGCCCTTACATGACCTGTGACCAGAGGCCCTTACATGAACTTGTGACCAGAGGCCCTTACATGAACTTGTGACCAGAGGCCCTTACATGAACTTGTGACCAGAGGCCCTAACATGAACTTGTGACCAGAGGCCCTTACATGAACTTGTGACCAGAGGCCCTTACATGAACTTGTGACCAAAGGCCCTTACATGAACTTGTGACCAGAGGCCCTAACATGAACTTGTGACCAGAGGCCCTTACATGAACTTGTGACCAGAGGCCCTTACATGAACTTGTGACCAGAGGCCCTTACATGAACTTGTGACCAGAGGCCCTTACATGAACTTGTGACCAGAGGCCCTTACATGAACTTGTGACCAGAGCACGAACTTGCGACGTAAACGATACGTAACATCAAAGGATTTTTCAATAGAAAATAAAGAAAACAAAACAAACATACAAATGAATATGATATAACCTCCTCCTTTTTGGAATTCGCTTAAAATAGAATAATATCTTTGGAACAAATATTATGAATTTTAAAATCGTTCGCTTTCAGGATTGTTTTTGCCTGTTGTAAGGTACGGTATTTTATTTGTATAGATTATTATTTATATAGGGGCCCTTACATGAACTTGTGACCAGAGGCCCTTACATGAACTTGTGACCAGAGGCCCTTACATGAACTTGTGACCAGAGGCCCTTACATGAACTTGTGACCAGAGGCCCTAACATGAACTTGTGACCAGAGGCCCTTACATGAACTTGTGACCAGAGGCCCTTACATGAACTTGTGACCAAAGGCCCTTACATGAACTTGTGACCAGAGGCCCTAACATGAACTTGTGACCAGAGGCCCTTACATGAACTTGTGACCAGAGGCCCTTACATGAACTTGTGACCAGAGGCCCTTACATGAACTTGTGACCAGAGGCCCTTACATGAACTTGTGACCAGAGGCCCTTACATGAACTTGTGACCAGAGCACGAACTTGCGACGTAAACGATACGTAACATCAAAGGATTTTTCAATAGAAAATAAAGAAAACAAAACAAACATACAAATGAATATGATATAACCTCCTCCTTTTTGGAATTCGCTTAAAATAGAATAATATCTTTGGAACAAATATTATGAATTTTAAAATCGTTCGCTTTCAGGATTGTTTTTGCCTGTTGTAAGGTACGGTATTTTATTTGTATAGATTATTATTTATATAGAAACTGGTTTAAAGACATTTTTAGCACAAACCAGGCGTGGGTTATCATCATATTAATGTATATGCTTTTCCTCTTGCTTGTATCTCAATAATAATCCTTTAATATTTTATAATACATCTAATGCTAACGTGTGCCATTCCAACTAATACCTAAGTGATAAAAAATATAAAGTTAAATTATGTTAATTTTACGAACAAATTCTGAGAATGATTATAAGTTTCAGCGTCATTCTGCGTCAGTCTAATCAAAAGTAAATACCATGGTGCGAAACGATTATAAGTAGTAAACATTATTATTATTTATCGATCAACACGAATTGCTCGGTATCTATCTTATTAGTCCTAATACGTGAATCGTGGGTAGCCAATCACAGTACTTACATACCTAGATTTATATAAATCGCACGGTTTTTACACATCGAGGTTTCTTTAAGATGAATGTATGGTACAGTCACGAGCATTATCATAGAAACGCCCTTAAAATTCAAGTTCATGTAGCAACATTCAATCGCAAAAATAAGTATGCTAACTGTGTCCAATAATTATGTAAAAGTTAAATTGTGTTAAAAATGTTCGTTAACAATAGATTACCAAAAAATAATATTAACTTTTAGTTACATAATTATGTACCCAAGAAAATTTCAAATACATGTTTACAGTACAATTTCGAAATTATGTAAACAATTACAAAGCAGCAGTTTCAAGCGGTTCACCCTTGTTTGATAGAACAACGTTTGATATAATATTACTAAATCGAATTTTAGTTGCAATAAAGTCATTTCGAAGAATTATTCATTTGACCGAATAATTCATTGATAAATTTTTATTTAGCGTAATTATTTATTTGAACTAATTTCATTTGAACTAATTTCATTTCGTGTTTAAACATTGTAAAAATAAATGGTTAGGTTAGGTTAAAACTGTGACCTCCTACGCACGAGCCGAGCGAGCGAAGCGAGCGGTGCCGCGGCAGCGGCCGGCGAGTGCCAGAAACGACTAGATTATATAGATTTTTTTTTCTGTAATGTCATATTTGAGTTTTTCAATTTTATGGGTATGAAATGTATGCCAAAAGATGATTCTAACTGTAAACTTTCTGAGAAATGATAGTTCTGCGTTTTAATGACTGTCGATATGAAGTGTCTTTTGACTAAATCATTATTAGTCTAGTGAATCATTAGTTTAAATAAAATTAGTGCATTTAGAATCATCTTTTGGCATACATTTCATACCCATAAAATTGAAAAACTCAAATATGACATTACAGAAAAAAAAATCTATATAATCTAGTCGTTTCTGGCACTCGCCGGCCGCTGCCGCGGCACCGCTCGCTTCGCTCGCTCGGCTCGTGCGTAGGAGGTCACAGTTTTAACCTAACCTAACCATTTATTTCTACAATGTTTACAATGAAAAACATTTACAATGTTTTCTTTTCTGCATTACATTACACCAATTGAATATTCGATAAAATACATGGTTATACCATCTGAACATTACATCAAATGAACATTATACCTTTTGATCATTAGCGCAAATGTTGTTATAGCAAATAAATATTCGATGAACTGAAAATTCTGTCAAACGATATTATACAAAGTGATGATTTTCTTAAACGTTGTTCGATTTAGTAATATTATATCAAACGTTGTTCTATCAAACAAGGGTGAACCGTTTCAAGCAGCTTGAGCTCGGAAATAAGTCGTAATTTGGATTCAAAAGGAACCCGAATTCTGATTTTACCTAATTGACAAAATCAGTGTAATAATTAATGTCTCTTGATCTTATTATATTATTTGTTTTTAGATTTTTTATCATATCGGTATTTTAGAAGAATTTTACTGTCTAGTCTGGAGGTATACTTTCCCGAATTGATGCCTATTGATTTTGTACAGGATAATTCAGGGGTCCATAATTCTCAATTCACTCAGGCCTGGTTCAAACGCAACCGAAATTTCGTGAATTCGTTGCCGCCTAAAAGCCCTGACTTCAATCCTATTGAGAATTTGTGTGGGCTGATGGTCCAAGAGTCGGACAGCAACCAAGCTAGAACCAGTGAAGCCTTGGTCAGGCACGTTTGGTAATTAATTACAACACTGATTTTGTAAGCTCTGGTTTTATTGCAGTAACCAACCACTATTTATTTATAAAACGGTAATGTATTCATCGCATTGTATTGCATTATTTGTCGTTCAGCGATTTATGTTCGGGGTTTCTCTTAGGGATAGGATCCAAAAAAAAAATCATACAGCAAAGAACAAAAGTATGTGACATAGCTTGGGCCTTGGACTATTAGCAGTGGACCGATACAGGCTGATGATGATTGTATTAATCATCATCACTGAATGCGTCCAATTCAGAAACCATGGTATTATATAAACAAATGTGTATTATGAATAAACTTAATAACCCTCCTTTTTTGGCTTCACCGCAGTCGGGTAACAAAAACAGGAAAAGTAGGTATACACTTTCAATGTAATTTTAATGTATCCATGACAATTCCTATAACATGTATACAATTTATATTACATGTAATAATAGGTTGGGGAAAAAGTTTCTTCGCATTTTTTAAGAAAATTCAAAACATTTTTTAATATAGTTTATTTACATTTAACTAAAGTATGTAGGTACCATTTTGTTCGATAACTTTTTGCCATCTTGTACGTAGGGACATGATCCCATTGCTATAGAAATTTTGGGACTTCTGATCAAAATACCGCGACAAGTGGTTTTGGCAGTCCTCTCGTGATGTTAACCTGCCACTGCCTAAAGAATTCTGATGACACCGAAAAAGGTGGAAATCTGAAGGTGCAAGGTCAGGACTATACGGCGGATGCATTAACACCTCCCAGCCAAACTCTATTAATTTTTGCTGAGTGGCTAAAGATGTGTGAGGTCTAGCATTATCATGATGAAAAACCACACCCCTTCTGTTGATTAATTCCGGCCGCTTTCTCTCAACTTCTTGCTTAAATCTCATCAGTTGTTCGCAGTAGAGTTCAGAATCGATGGTCCTGCCTGGTGGTAACAGCTCATAATGAATAATGCCCTTCCAATCCCACCACACACACAGCATCACCTTGTTGCGAGTTAACCCGGGTTTCGCCACAGTCTGTGAAGCCTGACCAGCCTTTGACCACGACCTTTTTCGCACGTTCTTGTCGTACGTGATCCTCTTTTCATCACCAGTTATCAGCTTCTTCAAAAATGGTTCGGTTATATTACGTCGTAATAAAGAATCACAAATGAGTACACGGTTCATCAGGTTTCTTTCAGTGAGCTCGTGAGGTACCCACATATCGAGCTTTTTTGTGTACCCAGATTTTTTCAAATTTGCCAAGACTGTTTTGTGGTCAATTCCCAGTTCTTCAGCTACGTCGTAACTACTGATATCAGGATATGCTATCTTGCTCCACTTTTTCAAAAATGGCATCCATTTTATCCGTAATAGGGCGACCAGAGCGACGTGCATCAAATTTCCGGATTGTAAACGCTTAAACCAAATTTGTGCTACTCTCATAGACACTGCACTAGGTCCATAAACATCGCAAATTTTTTTCGCGGCTTGCGTTGCATTTTTACCTTTTTTGTAGTAAAATTTTAAAATGTATCGAATTTCTTCATTAGATTCACTCATCTTGACTGTACGAAAAACAAATTAAAGTCACACATTTTCCTAATTTGAAATTATGTTCTTTAAAATTTAAACTTTCAATGATACCAAAACCAGCCAGATACAAATAGTATAGCCAAAAAGATTTTGATTACAAGTTCATACATACCATAATACGAAAAGACTCATTTTGTATACGTTTTATAGAAATTGTCATGGATACTTAAAAATTACATTGGAAGTGTAAACTTTTTACTGATTTTGTTTCGTTTATATTACTGTGAAACCAATGTATACCCAGTTTTGACACAGTTTGATGGTTAGGTATTTTAGAAAAAAAAATAGTAGGTACACATATTTTTGGAATGGTTTCTACCATTCAAAAAATATGTTAAGATATTTTAGAAAATGTGACAATTTATATTATATTATTGCTCGTGACTGTACACATACATAAACCTTCAAAGTCAAAGTCAAAGTCAAAGTCAAACCATTTATTTCAAATAGGCACATAAGAGGCACTTTTGAACGTCAAAATTTACAAAAAAAATAGAATTGATTCTAGTTGCCCCTTCCAAAAGGTAGTTTCGTATGGAGAAGAATGGGCAAGAAACTCCACCGGTACTCTTTTAAAAATGTTTTACAATATTTTGTTTGATTACATTAATTATATGATTATATGTGAAGACGATGCACCTAGAATAAAATTACTATACCATAATAGGTAAAACGAATTAAAAACTAAGCAATGAAAAATAACTTAATTATTAGATAGATACGTGGTGTTCACATATTTACAAACATCATACAAGTATGTTTTTCTAAAAAAATAAGTCAGTGTGTGAGTATAGGTTATCACAGAATGTAAAATGAATATCATAAAAATAACAGATTTTACCATAAAAATAGCAACCAGTTTGATTTTGTCTAGACTCTAGATTGTCCTATGGAGCTGGACCAGCATGTTTCCAAGCATTCCTGTCCTGGATATAATCCTCTAACTTGTAATATGCTTGTTTACAAAGTGTACTTTTAATATGTGTTTTAAATTTTCTCTCATTTAATTTCAATATATCACAAGGTATTTTGTTGTAACATTTAACACAGTACCCCATAAAAGATGTATGTACTTTAGATAATCTGAAAAATGGTTGATCTATTTTATCTTTATTTCTAGTATTAAAATTATGTCTATCGCTTATCTTGTTAAAAATATGTAGATTTTTCCTTACATACATAATATTTTCATAAATGAATTGGCAAGGTACCGTCATAATATTAATCCTTTTAAATAGTTCCCTAAGAGATTCGCGGCGACGGAGATTATAAATTGCTTCCGGAAGAAATTCTCTAAATTATGGCGAAACCCGCATTAAAACCCATTGTGTACTTTAGAAGAACAAAGCCGAAAAATGACCACTTTTAATAAGCAAAAGATCGCAGAAAATAATTAAGATTTATTTATTTATTTTATAAATTACTAGTTCCTTACACTTAAGCAAAGCACACAATTAGAACTCTGGCGCCTGTCTTAGCATGCCATGACCTGAGATTTGATCATCGCGCTGTTAACAGTTAAGTTATAATCGAGTTGATGTAATGTTCTTTCAGCTTGTGCTTTATGTTTTTACTATTCGTTGAGTCTCTAATGTCTACAGGTATTTGGTTTAGATATTTACACCAAAGAACCATCTAGTGACAACTACTAGACAAAGCTTTTTTTCACACGAGAATAGGTACCTACGTATATATTCTGCCCGCCTTGCAGCCTCGACATAGACAGAGATCGCTTTACGACCGAATTCGGTCGCAAACTCCTAATGAGTAGATCAATAATTGCTATTTTGACCGTCTAGATACCCCATTAGGACTATGCGACCGAATTCGTTCGTAAAGCGATCGCTATGATCTATGTCGAGACTGCAGGCCCAGGCCCTGGACTAATGACTGAACACAGATCTTCATTGCCTTGCGATCGACTTATCTGGTCTTTTCAATGGATATTTAAATTATCCTAGAAATGCTTCATAAGGAAGAAAATAGGTATGATAGTTCAAGATTGTGAACAACATTATCAATAACGATTAGTGAGTATCACAGAGCTCGGAACCGCCGCGCCAAAAGTGCGTCGAGCGCACAACTTTTGACACGTACTGACTTTAAAGCCGTCAGTTAGTTTCTATACAAAGTCAAAGTCAAATTATTTGTTTCAAATAGGCACTTTTGAACGTCAAAATTTAAATAAAAATAGAATTGATTCTAGTCGCCCCTTCCAAAAGGTAGTTTCCATGGAGAAGAATGGGCAAGAGACTCCACCGTTATTATTTTTAAATGTTTTACAATATTTTGTATAGGTACATTAGTTATATGTGAAGACGCACTACCTAGAATAAAATTACTATACCACAATAGGTAAAAAGAATTAAAAATGAAGCAATGACAGATAATATTAATAATTGTGATAGATAACATGGCGCTCACATTCAAAAAATTTAAAAATATAAGTTATCCTAAAAAATTTCAAGTGTGAGGTAATCACAGAATGTAAAATAAATGTCATAAAAATATGGCGGATTTTTGGTGCCAAAAGGTGGATTATCGTAATTAAGGGTTATAAAAGGTGATTACAAAAATATATACAAATTATAATTGTTTAAATGTAATTTAAATGAGAAATGATAAAATAAACTATCCCGAACTTTTGGAGTGAGCGAGTAAGAGGCCGTTATCACCTGATTATAAGTGAGTCTTCTTCTTCTGCCTCGCCTTTTCACAACTATGTTGGGGTCGGCTTCCAGTCTAACCGGATGCACCTGAATACCTGATTATAAGTGAGTAAAAAACCTAATTTACCGTCTTAAAATCCTAACTAAAAAGTGTAAAATAAAAAAGTTAATTAAAAAAAATCAAGAAACCTGACTGCGTAAAAAGTGAAGCGGAGGCAATAGGTTAAGAAGATACCTCCGACTGCAAGTGATTGTTTATAGTATTAATTTATATAAATCTTATTTCCATATTTTTTAAAGTTCACTTTTTACGCAGTCGGGTTAATTTAATGAATATATTTATATAAATATCTTAGAAATATAAATTAGTTAATTTTTTCTTTAATTTTTTTTTTCATTTAATTGCAATTTATCACAAGGTATTTTGTTGTAACATTTAACACAGCACCACATAAAAGATTTACGTACATTAGTTAATCTGAAAATGATTGATTATTTTATCTTTATTTCTAGTATTAAAATTATGTCTTTCACTTATATAATTATATTTATATACGTCATTCGTGTCGTAGTACGAGTAAACGGTGACACGCTGGGTTTATATGGACAGTGTGGACTATGCCGCCTGTAGCCGCGGCCGGCGAGGCCTCTTCGTACTCTGTGGTAGCTATCGCAGCTTACAGGTTCCTACAAACTGGTGCGATATCGCGGGCGTGACAGGCCGCCCGACCCTTGTCGCGTCCGCGATATCGCACCAGTCTGTAGAAGCCTTTAGACCACGATTTGATCAACAAATTCCTAAGACTTTTATTTTCAGACAAATGTCCATAGCATAGGGTTAGTAACAATTATACTTATTATCTAGTGTTAGTACAGACAAAGATTAACAAAACAATAACCAACGAAAATAATAATATATATATATATATAGATAATGACGATGACTAACTGATTTGTTTTTGCTATAGGTAGGTATTCCCGGATCTGTGAACAATCGGTTACGTTACATGATTATTACAAGTTATCTGTGATTTTAGCTGTGACGTGGGTTCAATAAATACCTAAGACGTTTTTCAAACGTGCGTGTAAATAGAAAAACGACAATTCAATGTCCACAAACTTGCCTAAACATAGTCTCATAGTGTCATGTGGCCGCGTAGCTGCCTCGTGGTGTAGTGGTCGCAAGCGCTATTGCTGAGCATGAGGTCCAGGGTTCGAGCCAGACAAAGTGTTATTGGGTTTTTCTATCTGGAATTTTTAAATACCAGCCCGGAGTCAGGATTTGTGAATAGTAGACGACAATAGGCTCTCCCCTAATATATGAGACTTAAACATAACTGGTAAAACGTGGGTGTACAGGTACACCTCTACTCAACCCTTCGGGGAAACAAGGCGTGATGTTGTGTTATCTAAACATAAAAACAGATAAATTTTCTTTGAATTTTCTTTTGTCACACAAGTTATATCTTCCGAATTTGAACTATGCACGTGGAGACTTCCGGTACTTAAGTTCCCATAAAAAAATAATTACTATACTCCATAGGTTTAGGTGGTTAAATAAAGGTAAACAAATCATAAAAAGGGTTTTTATAGATGACACTTTCTTGTTTAAAAATACGTTGTAACTTATAATCTTTTTTTATTTAATTATAATTACGATAGTTTCCTCTTTTATTGCTGTATGTAAAAACTTTATCATTTATTCTTATACTACTCTTCGTAGATGTAATTGCGTGAGCACAATTATTTAGTTAGATTTACATATTACTATATTATTTTCTAATCTGTCTATTGTAAAGAGCCCAAAAATACAAGTTCTCTAAACGTCAACGAAATAAAACG
The DNA here is from genome assembly GCA_963921375.1 of Tiliacea citrago. Lineage (NCBI taxonomy): Eukaryota > Metazoa > Arthropoda > Insecta > Lepidoptera > Noctuidae > Tiliacea > Tiliacea citrago. The sequence goes on from OY992784.1 coordinate 1,151,887, forward strand.
TTGCTAAATTGAAGAGTACGACTGTGACGTAGCATGTCAACTGAAGTGCCAGGTATTACGTTTAGTCGGTTACTTGACAGCTCTCTCGTCACGTGGGTTTTTTTGGTTTACCTTTATTAAACTACCTAAACCAACGGAATATAGGTATAACCTTTTCGCTAGTAAATACCTTAAAATATTTTATCTCAATATCCAATTCATCTTTTTAGAGAAGACGGAACCCTTTAAATACAAGGTGAATGGTAAAACAGATGGTCTCATTAATAATTTAATTCGTTCTTGGTATTCCTGTATCCTATACAGTGCTACAATAATGTTCATAATATTCGAAAAGAGATTCTATACAACTCTAAACAACCTCCTGCCAGAGAGGGGTGACGTGCCGCCGCAGGGTTATACGGAATACTCTGATAAACACGTCACTTAATACTGTCGAGCGTGCCCGTCTGCTAGCTGTAGGAAAATGCTAGTCAGGTTTGTGGCTTCAGGCGCTACCGTCATAGTACTCATCGTTTCGGCTCGCTACGTGTCTCCGTTTCGGCGCACCTTGTGTTGCTCCGCATCGGTGTAACTGCGGCGAGGCCGTCGACAGTCTCGGACACCGCATGGCCTGTCCTGCTGCAGGAGCGCAGGCGCATAGCACGGCACGCCTGCAACAACGACATTATTCGTCGAGCCCTTGTCACCGCCGGCTTACCAGCAGTATTAGAATCAAACGGCACGGCATGTACGTGACGATGGGAAGAGAACAGACGGCATGACATCGTGTTGCCTTGGAAGGTGGGTAGGCCTCTGATGTGGGACCCAATCTGTGTCGACACCCTTGTGCCATCTCATGTTCCAAGCACGTCTGGCTGTGCTGGCGCCGCTGCTGAGACCCCCAAGCGGCGCAAATACTATAAACTTATAGGTAACTACAGGTTTGAGCCATTTGGGATCGAAAAATTACTCTATAGGTAGGGTCTAGTAGTAACAAAGCAAAGAAAGTCTTTATAAACGTAAATGGATTTTAGAATTGTTTTCTCTCTTCAGGATTATCACAATCTTCTAGAAGTTTAACCTTTCATTCTGAAGATATGCAAAGTGTCAGACCATTGTAATTGGTAACTCGCGCATGATGGGTAGGGTGGCTCTTAGCTCTCTTCCTTTTCTTATTTTTAATGGTAACGTCATACCTATTAACCCTACGGTGAAAGATCTCGGTTTGCATCTTGACTCAACGCTAGGCTGGCAACGCCAGGTTTCTAGTGTTAGTCAAAGGGCCAACGGTACTCTGCGATCCCTGTATCATCTGAGAAACTTTTTGCCCGCTAAGACGAAGACTATGCTTGTGTAGACTTTGATTTTCCCTATCATCGACTATGCTGACGTGTGCTACTTTGATTTAAATGCGGTTTATCTAGATAAGCTCAACAGACTTCTCAACAATGGTATCCGGTTCATATTTAATTTAAGAAAATATGACCATCTGTCGAGTTATAAGGTCTGAGCTCAAATGGATGTCCATTCGCCAGAAAAGAAGGTTGCGCGCTTTGACCACACTTTTCTCCCTTCTCAACTCTCTCACCCCTCCTTCTTATCTTATGTCTCAATTCCAGTATCTATTTTCTTCACACGCTAAGAACCTGCGTTCTTGCAACAATCTTCATCTACTCTTTCATTCTTATACTTCTGACTTTGTTCATTCATCCTTTCATATTCAGTCCATTCTTCTCTGTAATGCGCTTCCTCTCGATATCAGGACGGCCACCAGTCGTTATGCATTGCCAAAATTGCAGAGTTATTTTCAAAACAAATAGCGTAGAGTCATCTCAATTAATGTCTTTTCCTTGAATTTGTATATATACATATATGTAAATATATAATGTAGGGATATATTATAGTAAATATTATATGTGTATTATAACTAAGTTTATAACCTATGTATGTACTTGTGTACCTATTATTTATAATTAATTATGTTATATTTTAATATTTTATAATATTATTATTTTCACTGAATCAGAGCACCCGCCATCCTATCTCTTCACCACCTTCGGTTGACTGGTAGAGAATGCTAAGGTATTAACTCCGCCTTTGTACATTATTGTGTGTGAGAAGTTTAAATAAATAAATAAATATGCACAACAAACCTAAGTATTTAACTTGAAATGAATGTACATCTGATGAATGAAAACTCTTAACGTCAGACTATGATGACGATATCTCGTGGCTACAGTCTGCGTGCTAAAACTGCCTTCAATAATCTTTGATCCGCCAATTCGTTGCGCGCGCACTTTACTTTCTACGCTCACTATAAAAACACTATGCATAGTAATTGTCGTGCGCCAGCGCAACACTTGCATAACCCGCCGTATCCGCTGCTTCCTGCTATTGTGCGATGTTTATATAATAATTATATAACTTCTTAATTGAATCTGCTTTATAAGAGAATTATGTTGATTGTTGTTTAATTGGTAAGTTTGAGATGAAGGAATCTGGAGCGTGGCTAATGTTTGTTTTAGTGACCAATTTGTGAGCCCATGCTTTGATCCGCTACGCTAGAAGGCATATGTGAGTTCTATCGAAGATTTCTTACCCCTCCTGTATTACCTAAGTTGAATGATTTGATTGAATGAAATATGACTCATTGAGTTTTTGAGACATACTGTCACACAGGTCTATGGTACCCACCGCTGCATTTTCGATACGGGTTACTATTCATATGTGTTATTTAACAGGGACCAGGAAAAAACATAAAAATAGGGTTTAATTTACATACATACATACATACATAAACTCACGCCTTCTTCCCATGGGGGTAGGCAGAAACTATAGAACGCCACCTGCTACGCTCCTTAGATACTCCTTTTGCTTCGTTTACGTTCATACATAAGTACCCCAAGTGTAAGTTTGCAAGAGAGTAAACGTAACTAGCGCGTTTGCGTTAAGATTTTTATTCTCACCTTGCAGTCTTAGAATTATGATCTATCGGTCAAATTTTAACGCAAACGAACTAGTTACGTTTACTCTCTTGCAAACTTACACTTGGGGTACTGTACCCCAAGTGTAAGTTAGCAAGTGAGTAAGTTATTAAACCATTAAGCTTCACACAATTTACTGGACTTAGCAGCCCGCGTGAAATCCCTCGCTGAATAAGTTATGTCAGCGGGAGATTTCACGCAAAACATTGTTTATTAATATCTAAAGAGGGCCACTTATTCTAATAACCACCAAATATTATCCTTAATTTATATTATATATGGAATTGGATACATAATATCCTGTTAAAGCACGTACAATAAAAAATATTACACCATTCATTATCAAATGCGATAAATATCGCGTCTCATCTTTGGCATTGATTGACTGTTAAATGCCTATTAAATAAAAATGTTAATTTTCCAGCAATTATTGTAATAATATTTAATCGTCATCGATACACCTAGGTACCGTTAGTTTGATCAAGTGTGTTGGTATTGATTACCACCATTCGTAAAACAACTTCAGCAATTTGTTATTTAGACAATTTTCTAACATTTATATAAATAAAATTTTCAGGAATAAAGGCTCTCGCAGCCAGGCGCGACACAACTCTAGTAGAACTATTTCTATGAAAACTTTTTGGAAATTGTTCTCTACCAGAATCGCGTCGCACCGTTGCATCGCGCCTGTCTGCCTTAAGGCTCGTACAGACTGGTGCGGCAAGCAGCGCGTTGCGTGTCGTGCCCGCGATATTGCGTCAGTCTGCACGAGCCTTTAATTGATTTTATTTTACAGTAGAAAGAAAGGCCAGGTTTTATTTTTTTCGACTTAAAATATGGTTACAGATACCTGCCTACGCATCTCAAAGTCAGTCAGTCGTCAGTCCATCTGCTTTTGCTCACAAAACTTCAAACCGAAATAATAAGTAACTTCAAAAACTCGTCCATTTCTTTTCAAACAATAACAGTTCGCGCCAAAACGAGGTTTCTTCGGGTCAAAACCAGCACAAAGTCAATACTAATGTCCCATTGTATAGTGGGACCGTCCTCAATACTTCGACACACTTAAAACGACGATAAAATTAATCAACATTTAAACATACATCTCTAATTTTGTATAACATGTTCTTACGACTGTGGTAAGTGAGGTAGCAATGTATAGTAGGCAATGAAAACTATATAGGTGAGCTTCGTTCACGGTAGCAGTGGGCGCCATTGTCGTGTCGAAATATGATATACGGTACTTATTGTATTATGTCCCATCACTATTGTTCCGATGACTTTTGAGTTGTGTACTTGTTAGGGCTGCCACTTGTAAAAAAAAATGTGGTTTCATTTTGACAGTTCACACACGTCCATTGCTTTATTTACGTTGTTGAGCAGACGAATTTTTCAAACCTATTAAGCAATGGATTAGCAATATCCTTCAAAAACTCTCGGATTGTGATTCAAACTGTGTCTGCAATTGGTGCTAGTTGTGTTACTGACTTTTAAATCTGTCTTGGACTCTTGGTAGGACTAGCAGAATACTACAGATGCATTTCGAGTAGAATCAATTGAGAAATACTATTTATAAAAACCTTAATAATATGAACATTGACAGCATGATTGCATCGAGATTAGTTTTATACTTTAACAACGAAAAAAGAAACAAATATTTTTTTCTAAATTATTCATAGTGATTATCAACTACCGTGCCTACTATGACATCAGAATAACTTTTACATTTGTTACGCTGTTAAATATACGTTATTTATTTTGATGTAATAATGTGTACCTACATAACAATAAAACACACAAATGAATACTCCAATTACATATTCCTGTCATAACTGTTGTACTAGCACTCATAAAAAACCAATAATGTGCGGTCATCATTCTGTGTAAGTAATAATTGTACTGTCTAATGATGAGACTGGAAATATTCGTTACAATTATTGGTAGTAAGTATTAGGCTTTCATAAGTGGAGGTGTCATAAATGGCTTTACCTAATAATAACGGTTTTGTATTTACATGTAAAAGAAAATGTATTTCTTAATATCTTTAATCGCGTTCTGCGTAGATATTAATACTTTTTGCTCAATAGGTTCAGTAAGACACTTACTATGCATGCAAACTAGAAAAAGATAGAGCATGTCAAGACGACATGGAAATTACAATATAATTTTTTATTCTAGTTATTAAATATTTTATTAGAGACATTTTGAGAAACGAATAGGTACTAATACTCCTACTAATAGGTAGTACTAATAGGTAGGTTTCTTTAATTTCAGGTTTGTGATTAGTTTTTATATACCTAGTACATAATTTTAGTTTATAATTTAATTTAGTAAAACTTAGATGTTAAATAAAATCTTTAATTTCAGAAGCAACGAATTTGCGTTTTAATATTACGCCTACTAAGATAACAAATATCTTATAAAACGACATTTAAAGTATCTTATTACACCTATTCGTTTCTCAAAATGTATCTAATAAAATATTTAACAACTAGAATAAAAATTAATATTGTACATTTCCATGTCGTCTTGACATGCTCTATCTTTTTCTAGTTGACATGCATAGTAACTGTCTTACAGAACCTATTGAGCAAAAAGTATTAATATCTACGCAGAACGCGATTAAAGATATTAAGAAATACATTTTCTTTTACATACATACATTACTTACGTAAGATATTACTCTATAGAAGAATATCGCGAATCTAAATGTGACAATAAATGACTACTTAGTTTTCATAATTTCAGATGAGCTTTGCTTGTAGTGTACGATCTATTGCAGATTGATATAGCAATCAGCAAGGTGGTTCTTTAAAATTATTAAGCACTTTAAATCATTGGTGACTGATTAATTAAATAACTACAAGAGGTAACCGAGGCAACCCTACCGACACGTTACGCCGACATCGTGACGTCACTTCCTCTGCGATTTGCATCCGACAGTTGGCCACTCTCTTAGTACTGTCGCTATTGTTAACGTGCGCTAACAACATCTGAGTGCGCACAGACACAGTTACTACGTATTGACACACAATGCAATATTTACCTGCTCATGTTAAGGAATGTAAGGGAAATTATTGTGGTAGGGTAGTATGTACGAGTATTCGAGTTTTTCCGCATATTTCAGAGTAACTGCATCGTTTGTTTTTTAACCGACTTTAAAAAATGGAGTAAGTTCTTATTTCGTCTTCAGATTTTTATTTTTATTGATTAGTAATAGTATCGACAGATTCTGTCTTCGACCAAATATTCTAAACGAAAAATTGCAAGAGATACTAAAGGCTCCCGCAGACAGGCGCGATGCCACGTTGCGACGCGATTCTGATAGAACAAATTCCATTAAATTTTCATAAAAATTGTTCTACTAGTGTCACGTTGCGATTGTCTGCGGAAGCCTTAATACGTATTGAATCGATATCGTGGCGCATACCTTTGGGAAATTAGTTTTTTTGCAGAGTGATTTTACCTTAGCTAAATAAAGCATTGAGTGACGATGGGAAATACCTATTTAACTACCTACTTATCTGTTTATCTAGATACCAACGTACTTGTAGAGCAAGCCATAGTAAGTGTAGATCGAGCGAGGAGTGAGTGTGGTGTGTTCATAGAACTATAACCGGTAGCAGACTTGATTCTTTTGATTGATTGATTAGTTTGACCCGCGGGGCGCTGATTGATCTACTTCCTACTGCAGTTTCCTATGTTCCTACCCGGAAAAAGCCAAGAAGCCTGTTCATTACTCTAAAGAAAGAGACGACAAAAACCTTCTCTGCATAGAATAGACAAGGACATAATTAGAATTACTTAGTGCATACAGATTGTGTACAAGTTGAGAAAGTCCGAGATTCCTCGATCGAGTTCGGCGGAGAAAGCTTACGCCCGCTTACACCTAGGCAGCCCTTGATTCAGTCTAGGCATATAGGTTATGTAAATAGCTAGGGTAGAAGCTAGTCCTACCCGTAGTTATTTGACAGTGCTAGTTTGACATCATTTAGAAAAAAGGTTCCGTGACCATAATCTGTAACTTTTTTGGATGGAATCAAATAACTTTGAATGAAAAATAATATCTATTATGTCGTTTAATTAATGTATGTTCCTGAAACTTAATAATTTAAATCGCATTGTTAAGTTACCTATTATTAATAAATTAAATGTTATTATGACATATTTGCACACCATATTTAATGGTAGAATGTAATTGGGCCACGATAGTCTTAAATTCTCGATTTGTACCTACATTCTTCTACTAGCAAAAAATAATTTGATTTTGAAAAGCCTTTTAAGAGTTGACTCAATTTTCAAAAACCATAATTTGTATGACATGATTGTGATGGTGATTCCATCTTAACGTGTTGTTAATTGGCACAGCTACATGTATATGATACCTCTAATTATGCGACGCGAAAAGTCACACTCACAATTTATAAAATTCAGTAACATTATAGAGATTAACTTAAACATTATAGAGTTCCGTATCAAATACACGAAATATTCCTTCCAATTACATTTTTATTACAACCTCGATAAAGGAGACTTCCTCAAAATTTCTAAGTTTCTCAGCCTTCACGTAAGTAAACGCACGTGATATGGGCAGACAATTTGAAGAAAAACAGCCTTCACAACTCGAGCACAGACACACTTCCGCATGTAACTATTCCATTACCCGCTTGCTTCTGAGCGCGCGCCTGAGCGGGGGAACACGACCCGCAGTGAATACTGAACAGGAGGAAGTGTTGGTTTCCTTATTACTTGGTCATTCTGTTGCAGATGCTAGTAGACTAAGTAGGTTTTTATTAGGAGTTTAATTTAAATGTAACGCGCGATAGTGTTGTAGTGCTTATTTAGTAATAGATGGATATTTCATCTGTATTTATTTTCTGGTTTCTTAATTCTGGGGAGAACCTATTGGGACGATCAGATAGCCATTTTAACGTTTTGACTCAAAAAATCGACCAAAACGAGTGTTTATACTGTAACAAATGATTGAAAAAAAATTGTTAGGTTTGTAAATAAAAATATGATTACGCTTAAGTAATTAAATTACGCCTGATTAATATCGCAACAAAAACTAATTCAAGAGACGCAGGTACTAAGACAGTGCTGTATTTTAGTCATTTGGAACATGTTTACGGTTGTAAACCTTGTTTCTTTGAGTTCCAAAGTACTTATTCCTAATATTCTTCGATCAAGAACTACTGTTTGAGCATCTTATTTACGGGTCTAGATTTTGAATTTGGAACATAATTTTGTTTATTCTGGCAGTTGATTCAAACTCTTTGCTTGAAAATATCTGGAATTAAAATAGCGTCACAAGTACCTACGTTCCTATTGGTGGTATAATTAGCAACTACTTGTTAGATTTTTATCTTTTCCTTAGGCAATTAAATTAATATAAGGAGATAATCGAACAATGGAGTTGAAAACCTACTTACGTCAATGCATTTGCGACAATAATATAAAATAGTAGGTATATATGCTATTTTAGTAGATAGTTAATTGTGGCTAAGTGATAACAGCCGGAGGGGTGCCGCGGTAGCTCCTTGGATGGGTGACCATTGTTACATACCAAGACCCCTCCGTGCCTCGGCAAGCACGTTATGCCCAACGAATGACATGCGTGGATCTTTGACAGTCGTTACAGGTCGTCACAAGCCCGAAAGTCTGAAAACCAGAGTTACCCAGTAACTGGGTTGTTGATGTCAGATAGGCAGTCGCTCCATCTAAAATACTGGTACATATTCAGCTGTATCCGGTTAGACTGGAAGCCGACCCCAACATGGTTGGGAAAAGGCTAGGCAGATGAAGAGATAACGTTATGTAGAAGTATGTCTACATAACTCATCAACTGATACTCATCAACTGATATTCAAATATCAAACATATCAAGTTATTCTGATAGTTCACCACAGCTTATTTGTGAATAAGGCACTATTGATGTAAAATATGTTTATTCAGATGGAGACAATTACTAGTCAACGTGGAAGGTACATTCACTTGTAACAATATTTATATTTATACACGTAGCTAAATGCAAAACCGTTATAGTATTTTAAAATTATTGCAAAAACACATTCGTTAGGATATTTATCACTAAGTCGAAATCGAAGCCAAAATAATAACATTAACTATTTACCTGAGTCGTACCTAATTTACATTCGATTTGCTTCAACCAAAATTAATATTAATTCCGGAAAACATAAAAAAATTGGATTATAAATACTACCCACAAAAGGTAGGAGTAAAGTAGTAATCAATAAAAGATAATAAATAAAACTATTATTGTTTGAACAAATCAACGAGTGCATAAAAGGTTGTTTTGACGATCCAATCGAATAGGTTTATTGATGCACACAATTTGATAAAAATTATAACACGCAAAAAAACCACTTCGTTCTGAATAGTCAATAAATTTTCCTTTGTGATAAAACCACGATTGTATTTTGATAAAAATATCAATAATTGACATTTTGGATGACAGCAAATGTTGGCCCATCAGGTATTTACTAATATATTTGAACATCATAATTAAAAATACAATACATTATTCTAAATTAAGCCTTTTGACAGATTTATTTTAGTATTTTTTTCTTTTAAAGCTTGAATTAATTTGTTCTGTCTTTTGTTTACAGGTAAGCAAGGCAAGTCACGCTCCACACTACCACACTTAATACTATGATAAGTACCTACACTACCTACCTATGTACATGACGTCTGGTAAAGTATATAAAAGGGCCCGGCAGGTATCTCTACAAAACAAACGATACCTATGGGCAACATGGGCATGCCCCTTAGTGTGCAGGAGAGCTTGAAAGCATCCCCTAGGTCCCCAAACAAATTTCAAAACGGATTTTTGTACTGTGTTGGTGAAGGTCCTAACTGATTATGTCATTGTAGACACGGAAATTTAAATCCCAACTCCCGTATGTCTAGTGTACACAGTACACAGTTCGAAATCAAAGCAGACCATATTAAGCCTCTATTAATAATATCTATACATAACATATATTCGAACAAGTTTGATGCAGTTTATTTTTTCAAGTAATGAAATCATAATAATCTCTTGAGCAAAAGTTTTGTTTCTTAAGACGCAGATATATGCCAGTGACCTTGAGTGGTAAGCTTGCGTGTTCTGTACTGAGCTCACGCAACGCGTCGTTTAGCCAGTAATAGGACTCGCCCATCAATGAGCGCTGTCCCCAATTTGACGCATTATTAATTTATTATACACAAAACAAATGGTATTTTAATAAAAAGCGTATACTAAAAGATCAATAATTAAATTATCTTTAAATTGGTGCAGGTTTCAGAAAAATACGCTTGATAGATTTTGCGCCATTCTCAGTTTTTATCCGCGTTAGACATAATTTTACAAATTAATTTCACTGTGTAATATAAACATAATCTAAAATATTCGTATATTAAGTTATTGAGAAAATGCTCTAAATTAACATATATTTTTTTCAAATCATTAACACTACTCGTTTAGACGTGATCTTCAGTATAAAATCAACAGTGGAAAACAGCCTAGGCAAAAATCTAAAAATGTTCTGGCAGCACATTTCAAGCCTGCGATCTAAGGGTGGGTTTGAGCCAGACGTTGTGCTTGATGGCAAGGTCTATTCAGGTGTCAAAGCTGCTGAGGCATTTGCTGAGTATTTTTCCAGCGTATTTCTGCCGGACACACCAGAATTGGACCCGAAATCAATCACGGTGAATAGTGAGGGAGGTAATTTTCCCCTACCCGTTTTAGTCCTCCGGACGTGGTTAGGGGTATTTCCAAACTCAAACCCTGCTGTTCGATTGGCCCAGATAACATCCCTGCATATATCGTTAAAGGATGTAGCAGTATATTAGCAGCCCCTTTATGTCATGTTTTTAATCTAGCTCTTAAGTCGGGCGTGTATCCGGAGCCGTGGAAGACTTCACGTGTTACTCCCATCCCTAAAACCAGTGACAAGACATATGTCGAGGAACACAGACCCATCGCTATTTTATCAACCATTGCAAAGGTCTTTGAACATATACTTCACACTGTTATCTGTAAACAAACCAATATGTATCTTTCTGATGCTCAACATGGTTTTCGACCTGGTCGCTCCGTGAACTCAAATCTGCTGATTCATGTTGACTTCATATCCAGTAGCCTGGAATCCGGTAGGCAGGTCGACACTCTGTATTTTGATTTCCGGAAGGCGTTTGACAAAGTGGACAACGATGTGCTTTTGGCAAAGTTAGGGGCTACGGGCTTCTCATCCGGCCTTCTTAACTTCTTCGCCGACTACCTACGGGATCGCAAACAGTTCGTCCGCCATGGCTGCTTTGAGTCGAAGTCTTATTACACTCGCTCGGGCGTGAGCCAGGGATCCGTGTTGGGGCCGCCTCTGTTTCTGATCATGATCAACGACCTAATTTGTAAGATTCGATTCGCAAAATGTCTACTATATGCCGACGATCTAAAACTAGCTGCGCAAATCAGAACAGAGGTGGATTGCGAACTCCTACAAAAAGATATCGATACCGTCTATGAGTGGAGCATGGCGAACAAGTTGTTGTTTAATATTAGTAAATGCAGCGTTATGACTTATGGTCGTGGGTTGAGACCAATAAAATATGATTATAGTTTGGGGGGTTTAGTGATCACCCGTGTCACCAGCGTTAAGGACTTAGGAGTGACTTTCGACCGCAGTCTGACATTTAGAGACCACGTGTCTGCCCTTGCAAAGGAATCCTTCAGGCGTCTGGGATTTGTCTTGAGAAACGCTCGTGACTTTCGCAATCCCAGTATTATTAAACTTCTTTACACCACTTTGGTTCGGAGTAAACTCGAGTCCAGCGCCTGTCTGGCATCCGCATACTGCGTCTCAGACACTGATGCTTGAGAAAGTTCAGAAGACCTTCCTGAGATTTTTGTATCAAAGGCTGTACCATTACTTCCCATTCATGTACCCAACGAATTATCTTCTAGGGGTGTTGGGTTTAAATTCGTTGGAGGTAAGAAGGGGCTTTGATCAGCTCACGATTGCCTGTAAAACCCTAAGCGGTCGTATTGACTGCCCTGAACTCCACGGACTTTTCTGCCGCCTATTTGTGCCCGACAAATACCTTGGGCACCGTCAAAGCCGCCGTCATAACCTGTTCGCATTACCGCTGTCTAGATCTGTTGCTAGAGCCGAATCCCCAGTTTGTAGAACCATAAGGATGCTAAACGCCCTCCTGACTGCCGACCCTGAATGTGATGTGTTTGCCGATGAATGGAAGAAAATAATGCGTGCTTGTCTGTTGTTTTGTGAGGGACAATATGCGAGGGTGTCCACTGTTGCATGTTAGTTTATTGATGTATCTAATTTATTGAACCATTTACTCAAATAATTATTAATAATTTTATCCACGAATTGTATATCTTTGAATTTAATTTTTTGTATTGTATGTTATTTGAATGCTTATTTTATTTTAATTTTTATAATTCTATGTTAATTAATGTAATTGGACATGTGCCGTTTTAATTAACAATAAAAAAAAAAAAAAAAAAAAAAATCATTAAAAATCGGTTATCGTCGCCTTAACAAAACTTTCGTCAAGAGATTATAATTATGTAAACCTACAAAACCTTAGCAAACCTTTTTGCTAAAACAAAAAAAATATGTGCAAAAACATTATATAACCCAAAGATAATAAAGATATAATAACTCGGCGTAATAATTTAATAACTCGTTGTTATATTATTATAGTGGTAATAACCTAAGAATATAATTTACAACGAATATGATATTGTTAAAGACAGATATATGATGTATAAAAATTATGTTTTAATGTCATTATCCGTAAATATATTTATGCTGTTGAATGTTATGCTTATACATTATTATGATTAGAGAAATGATGCTTAAAATAATTATGCGTAAGCTGATAGGCGTAAATAATGTTATGCGTAAATACACCGTGGCATTTTAATCGTCCTACAATGGCAGCCTACTTCATGTATCCAATGACTACTCATCATTAATGAAAGTAAAAAAATATTTATTAACATTTCTTTTTTTTTATATTATTCATTATGACGCATGATGTTTATAACACTGTAGGAGCGCGGGGTGAGCCCTGCACTCTATTCCGCGCTGCCCTTGGAAAGCAAGGCTCGCACCGCGCTCGTAACAGGATATATTTTCTGCGCAATTTTCTTAATTTTTCTTTCCGTAAGAATATTCTACAAAGTATTGGAAAACTTAAAAAAGAAGATAAACGAAATCGGTAGTCATTCTCAAGTTATGGCGTGACCAAGGGAAATAGGGATTCATTTTTATATTATGTAGAATTGTAGATTATTGTTTCAAAAAAACATTTTTCTTTTTGTTGACTACCTTTATAGTATTTGAAATTCGGGACGAAACACAACTTCAATAGTGATATGGGACAAACTAAGAATTTTTGGGAATGTGGGACAAAACTTCAGGATGAACGAAGAATAAATCTATAATTTTCATATGCTATAAAAACAAATAACCTAATTTGATGTGATCTAATGTTATATTTCATAAAATTTGCACTAATTTTCCTTCTTTTGCACTAATAACATTTAGTATAAAGTTAATTTTATATAATTTTCAATTTGTAGGTATAAAGTTCTTTTTATATAACTTTCAGTTGACTTAATTTTCATATTTACAACCTCATCTAACCCAAATGATTCACCAATAATAGAGGGGATCGGGGAGGATCTGGCACTCGGCGGCCGCTGCCGCGGCACGCTCGCCTTCGCGCGTTAACGGTCACTGTTATAACCTAACCTAACCAAAATTAATCAATAACACTAGATGGTATCTGACGCAGGTATTATATAAGCAGGTAACGCAGGTATATATATATGGCAGGAGTTTAAAATCTTATCAGTTTTTGCAAAAATATACAAAACAACGTAGGTGTTGCAAAATTATTTTAAATATTACTTATAATAACTAAATATTAAACTAATTGAATATTAATTCAAATGTGCATTGCGCCAAGTAACATTATGCGAATTAAAATTAAAACAAATTAACCAATAAGATAATTATGACAACAGCAACAGTATGCCAAAAATAATTATGGCAAAAAAAATTATACCGAAACAGATAAGCCAAAATATATTTGTAAAAAAAACAAGCGAAAAAAAGGGATCCCTTTGTGTAGATATTGCTATACATATTATTATTTAGTAGTAGTAGCTTATATAGTCATGAATGTTGTCAATCCCTGAGGGGTTGACAACATTCGTGTTGACAACTATTGAGGAGAAATTAAATTAGGGTCATTCTCTTTTCTATAGCTACTTCTTTTTTTTTTTTTTGCTTCAGAAGAGCGAAGTGTCCTAACACAGGTAATTGTTGTCTAAAATGTCACTTCAACCACTAGATGTAAGTACATAACTTGTGAAAGAAAATAAATTATTTGAATTTGTATTTTATGAAAATCATAGCATAACGTCTTGTTTCCCCGCAGGGTTAGGCAGAGGTGTACCCATAGTAGGTAGGTATGTAGGTATCCGTCCAAAATAATTTGATCACGCTGTTATGATACTATAAATGTTTCAAAAACTAGCTTAGAAATAAAAAGAGCTACTACTAACCTCGGTTCAATGAACGATGTAGCGAGATGATAGTGAAAGTTGCGCCTGCGTCGCGTTTGACAAGTTCACTTACCCGCTGCAGCCATCGGTCTTAGTGGGCTCTGTGCTGGCTGTTACTATGTAGTTTAATATCTGTTTGGTTAAAAAAAACCTCTCATTTATACACATTTTTTACAAGTTTCGACATTGATTGTCGCTGAGATGAGGTTGTGACTTGAATTTTTACGTTTTTTTTACGAGAATTACCTGCAGTTCTTCTAGAATGTTCTAGTAGTTTTAGATTATCCAATTCATCTTATAATTTGGACTTAGAACCTTTAAATTCCGATTTGCTATACAGAGGCGCTTGATTGATTAGATGTATAACAGTTGAAGAGAAATTAAATCTCTTTGTTTAGCTTTTCATTCATGAATGTGAATGTTTGAAATACTTCGTGATCAATTTGATACAGTGACAGTAATTACTGAATAAATAAAAGATAACATTCATTTCAGGCAAGTTTTACATATACCTACACCCATAGTATCCGAAAATTAAATTAAATATGAACCAGATATTAAACTGATATTAAATACTGAAACAAAATACTGAATACTGGTACAATCGGAATGATCAATCATTGATCTGTTACGATACGACTCACGGGAAAAATGCTCCATAAAACCGGGAATTACACTGACTCATGGCTTCGGTGAAATGAATACTAAAGCAATGTCATATATAACCTACAGCAAATAAAATGAGCATCGTCGGGTGATATAACTAGTGCAAGTAAATTGTACCAACATTTTATTTGATTGTTCGATAATTAAGGCTTGCTCTTGAAAGCTTACGATATAAGTGTAGGAGAAAGTTTGACAGTAAATCCTGCACTCGGGCCTCGAGAAAAACTTTGAGTGGTGCCCATTTGATGTTGATTATAGACTTACAAGTGGCTAAAAGTAACTAAAATAAATTCAATGACTCAATTGCACAAATAACACGTTCGGTTAAAATATAAATACATTTTTTTTACTGAAAGTAGTTTTAACAAAAAACGAATTATTCTCTTCCTCAATCATTTATGGCTATGAAGGCGGGCTATGAGTAGCTGAGAGTTCGACTTTTATTACTACAACAGACATACCCAGAAGGCCAGTAACTACGTAGGTAATTAACTACAACGTTCAAAACTTAGCCGCAGTCTCATCTCATACAAACAACGTTTTATTTTATTTTTTTTGTTTGGAGTTATGACCGAGTGAGACTGAGATAGTGAGGTGAGAATGCGAACGTTCTTAAAAATACAGAAAATGCCCCTTTGTTAACTGGAATTGCTTTAAGGTGAATCCGCAATAGCCCGCGAAGATTTGTTCCATAGAATGACTTTTTCATAAAATTGTGACGTTGGGGAACAAATCTAACTTAGAGAGATGTATTAATGATTCTAATTCTGTAAATATATAGGTACCTGTTATAGTCGCGAATCATATTTTGATCAAGATACAACATGACACTGACCTGCAAATTGCAAGAAAATTTGAATTTCAAAGGCTACAACTGCGGAACCACCTTAATTAAAGTTTCTTCCATCAACTCTAAAAATCGTTTGTACACAAAGTAAACAAAACAATGTCCGTCTGTAACACGAACCCAGCATCAACATATCCTTTGACCGCAACATCTCCGGTAGTGGTCACTCGCGCATGCGTCCTACGTTACACAACACAGCGCTCGCTGCGGCCGTTACCCGAGTGACGTCATCGTTGCTCAACCCGTCAGTGTACCAACCAGTAGTGTGACACGTGCGAATTATTGCAGAATTATACTTTTAACGGTTGAAGTATTTGCAGAATTTAGAAATTATAGAAATTGCTGCGTTTTAGTCGGTAGTGCAAAAGGCGATACTGATATTATTTCAGGTTGTATTTAGTTTGAACAGAGTCAGCGTTGGTTACAAATAAAATACAATTTTCTATGTTCTATGTTAGAGGGTTTGGTTTCCGCACTTAGTCCTTCATGTGGACCACGTCCATGTGTGCGCGTGGGCCATGGCGGCCGTCAGTGGTTTATTCCAACTAGCCCACCTCCCTCCAGAAGCTGATTAGGTCTTCTGGTCTGCATAGGATATCTGTAAAGGATCTAGATGGCCTGAGGGTTTCTGTTCTGATCTGGGTGACGCCTGTGCAGTCAAAGAGCACATGCGCAAAGGTTTCTTCAGCCTCCATGCACGCCCTGCACAGAGGGCTGTCCGTTATGCCTATTGTGTGTAAGTGTTTGTTTATTGAGCAGTGTCCCGTTAAGGTCCCCGTCACCAGGCGCAGGCCGTTCCTGTCCAGGCGTAGCAAACGCCTGGTTAGTCTGCCATCTGCGGATGGCAGACTAACAAAATACAATGTTAGTTCATTACTATTTTTCAACACTATGAGTATTCTTTTCATTTCTTATCATATTGAAATTAATGTTTAGAAAATAAACGCATCAGATATTTTTTTTAACGTTAACTGATTAAGTATTTAAAATTAATCTTGTGACATACCGTGGTATAAGCAATGCAGGCAGTTCGATTCTGCAACAAAACTCAAAGAATTGTCGCAATAAACTCCATTCACGTCAGTTATGTTCCAACGTTCCTTTTTCGAATTTTCAAACACGCAGGTCTTTCTGCAAAGTTTTGTAACCAGCATAAATTATGGAGTACGAACCTTTTTTGTAAATAGTATTGCCAGTTAATTATTTTAAGTAGGTTATGCAATTAAAATCTGTCAAGGGGATGTTAAGTAATTTATAAGTACGAATTACTTACCTTTTAAAATTAAATAGATCATATTATCTCAATGACTTGAATTAACATAAAATTGTTAAAATGCCTACCTGTAGTTATAAGTTTGCAATGTAGAAGGCGCCTAATAGCAACCCACATTCGAACACAGAGTTGCTATTCTTCGAGACTAAACGACGAGAGTAGAATTTATATTAAGTAGATACTTTACAACAAAAATTCATACATCAGTGGAAAGGTGAAAATGCTAAAAAGCCAAAATGATACTTTTGGGAGTTGTTTTTTTTGTTTTTAATTCTTATCTTGTTTATTTTTATTCCAATTTTATTAATCTAAAAATATAAAATTATTAAAAAATCTGCTGTGCCTACATTTAAAAAGTATTTATGATATTTATCTCTATTTCGAAAAATAGTAGTCGCTTTAGCAAAAGTATTTTGAATACTAAGAAATGTTAGTCAGGAAAAAATTGCTAATCTACCTCAAATGTATGAATCGAATTCTTCGAAAAATGCTTATATATGATTAAAACCACTTCTCTTGGAAACAAAAAATGCATAAGTAACTCAGACCGTGTATATCTTGTAAAGAAAAATTGCTAACGATTGCTTATATAATATGATGGTTTCATGCCGTGAAGAAGAAGTACTACTCAGTATCTTATGCAAACAGTTTTGCTAAAGCGCTAAACAGTTAAAAACAACAGTAATTAATAATAGACTATTCAACAATAAAATTTAAAAAAATTAAATTGCTAATGTAACAATGTCATCCAAATTACAAAAAAAAATGCTTATGTTGCTGTTGTGAAGAGAATGTTGAAAGGAAAAACGTTCTAAAGGGCCTCTGTCCTAAAAAATGTGTTGCTAAAGCGACATTTGTTCAAAAAACATCGGAAAACCGTCGCTTTAGATCTTAGAATCTGGAACATACCTACATTTTTACAAATGCGCAAAAAATTGGCTCAGATTGTCTTGAAACTTAGACAACTCGACGCAGAAAAAATAAACGAATCCAATGATATTTATAAATAATTTTGGCCCAAATGGCGCGTGTTAGTTGCGGTGCAATAGCAGCTGTATGTATCTATGTCACCTATTTAATGTACTCCATACAAATTGTTTCGTACGAAAATCGAACCTACGATACCCGTAGCAAAGAATCCAAATAAGTTAAGCGAGATATAATTCATTATAGAAATCCTTTTAGAACAGACGGGCTTTATCAATCGGATGCCGAAGAGAACCTCGTCGCCTGCAAGTGCAAGTGAAGCCCCGTGGATCTTCTACTTGACAACTATTTATATTAATCTAGGCAATTTAAAACAAACATAGACAGGTACCAGCGTAGTAATCGCTTCTTATAACCGTTTTGACTTACTTTAGGAACCACTTAAATGTAATGCCTAAACAAAAGCGTACTATTACATTTTCAACGCTTGGTTTAATGCTGAGAGTTGAAAATTCAATGTGCGATATTCAGGCATTCACCATGTAGCCCGTCTACCTACAGCACACTAAAATAACAAGAAAATCATGAAACTCACAGATTTTATAGATACTAGATGTGCAATAAGCAGTTTTTTATTATTTTTATTTGAGTAGATTGCATTGCCAAAAAAAACCCTCGTATAGCAACTGTGCGCTCACTGACTCGTTTGTCAAGTTGGTGAAAATTGCAATTTTCCTCGTTGCCACTCTTGCCACTAACCTGCCTCCGTAGCTTTTTTAACCAACTTCCAAAACGGAGGAGGTTATATTATTATGTTCGTCTGTTTGATCATGTTTGTTTTTTTTTTTTCAAGTAATTATGTTCAACGATTTCTCCGTCAAAAATTGTGGACCGATTTTGTAAATTCTTTTTTGTTTGAAAGGGTATGTATGCCCAAGGTGGTCCCATTGTTACCAAGTCAGATTCTGATGAGGGGGATCCCATAGAAGTCAAGGGAAAACTTCAAGTTTTATAGGCGCACCTATAGCGATTTGGTTTTTTTTGTTTTATAGTAACTCGTGCATTTACCCTCGGAAAGCGCCATTTGGTGAAGCCACCGGACCTAGAATAATAATAAGTATTTCACGGGTTGCGATTCGATTAGGTAATTTAATGTCAAAGTCTATACGACGCTATAAGACGCACTTTTGAAAGTCAAAATTTATAAAAAAATAGAATTGATTCTAGTTGCCCCTTCTAAAATACAGTTTCGTATGGAGAAGAATGGTCAATTAACTCCACCGTTACTATTTTAAAAATGTTTTACAATATTTTGTTTAAGATAATTATATGTGAAGACCAGGAGAATTCCTCAACAATTAGCGCCCCAGCATCGGGAATATCAATATTTTGTAAAAGGTGATGAGCAGTTGACATTAGGTTATTGTAAATAAGATAAATTACAAACTGAACCACTAAAACGTACGAAATAAAAAAAAATATACAAAAAGTCTGTTGTTTTTTTGTAAAAAGTTTTTCTAAAGCCTCTTTACTGCATTTATACAATTAACCAGCACAATTAAAAGTAAATAAACTCATTACATACATAGTATACTTTAGTTTTACGAGTCTGCTTCACGGGGTCGTCGCGTCCTATCTTATGAGTTTATGGGTTGTTTGATTGCTGCATTTATGGGTCCATGGCGCCCAGTCAAAGGCTTTACAAGTCTGACAAGATTTTTATTCGTGATTGGTTTGGATAGAGGCTTTGGATCTTATACGCATGGTGATTCGTGGATTTTTGACAGTCGTTACGAGTTGTCAGAAGCCCGAAAATCCGACAACCAGACTTACCCAGTAACTAGGTTGTGGAGGTCAGATAGGTAGTCGGCCCGTGTAAACTAGACTCGTATTAGACTGGAAGCCGAACCCAACATAGTTGGGAAAAGGCTAGGCAGATGAGAGTTATGGTGATGAATGTTATGAGTTCATCATTGGCAGTATAGTAGATAGATTGCATAGATATTCATTCACCCTTCTAGGATTGCAAGCATTGAATCATCACGCTACGAGTAGTTCACTGAGTAGTAACGTTTTCAGTCAGCATGACGTCACTTGGTATTCCAACACTTTTACGAGCAATTGGCTTTAGCTATTATATACAGGATGTGATATATGTATATTTCTACATAAAACTATTATTTTTAAATTTCATAGTTGAGTCAAGTCGCACGTGCGATTTATATTACATAGTAACCACCACCCACGATACTGACGGAATTCCTAGTGCTAATCAGTTTTCTGAAAAAAAAAGTGATTGGAAAATATTGAATCATTTCCTGAACGTGATACAAATAATTGCACACAATTCGTAAATTACAACATGTTATTATTAACACCCGCATCATATTCCCACTAGTAATTACCATGTCGCTAATAACGTTAACACTTAGATCAGATCACGACGGCCGCTGATCATGGTGTCATAACAATCACCTGTTTAGCGGAACTTGATCAGAACCTATTACTTAGTGAAGTTACTAACACGATCAATATTGTTGTTGGCATTTACAATGTCAAAGTCAAACCATTTATTTCAAATAGGCACATAAGAGGCACTTTTGAACGTCAAAATTTACAAAAAAAATAGAATTGATTCTAGTTGCCCCTTCCAAAAGGTAGTTTCGTATGGAGAAGAATCGGCAAGAAACTCCACCGGTACTCTTTTAAAAATGTTTTACAATATTTTGTTTGATTACATTAATTATATGATTTTATGTGAATGAAAAATAACTTAATTATTAGATAGATACATGGTGTTCACATATTTACAAACATCATAAAAGTATGTTTCTCTAAAAAAAATAAGTCAGTGTGTGAGAACAGAATGTAAAATCAATATCATAAAAATAACAGATTTTACCATAAAAATAGCAACCAGTTTGATTTTGTCTAGACTCTAGATTGTCCTATGGAGCTGGACCAGCATGTTTCCAAGCATTCCTGTCCTGGATATAATCCTCTAACTTGTAATATGCTTGTTTACAAAGTGTGCTTTTAATATGTGGTTTAAATTTTCTCTCATTTAATTTCAATATATCACAAGGTATTTTGTTATAACATTTAACACAGTACCCCATAAAAGATGTATGTACTTTAGATAATCTGAAAAATGGTTGATCTATTTTATCTTTATTTCTAGTATTAAAATTATGTCTATCGCTTATCTTGTTAAAAATATGTAGATTTTTCCTTACATACATAATATTTTCATAAATGAATTGGCAAGGTACCGTCATAATATTAATCCTTTTAAATAGTTCCCTAAGAGATTCGCGGCGACGGAGATTATAAGTTGCTCTGATAGCTCTCTTTTGCAAAATAAAGATGGACTCAATGTCAGCAGCCCGACCCCACAGTAAAATGCCATACGAAATAATGCTGTGGATGTAACTAAAATAAACCAAACGCGCGGTTTCTATATCTGTTAGCTGTCTTATCTTTCTAACAGCATAAAGCGGCCGAGCTTAGCCGCCCCGCCAGAGAGGTTATATGTGGTCCCCATTGCAGTTTCTCGTCTATAGTGATTCTGAATGTACATGGGTATGGCGTAATACTAGTGTAACTTCTTGAAGATGAATGATCTTATAGCAATCCTATCATAAATGTTGTAAACCAAAAGAAAACATAAGAAGTTTATTTATTTTCGATTCTATAATAGTAAATTGGCTAAAACAGGTAGGTAAGGTAGGAAAAAAAAAAAAAAAACTCATCTAAAATTACCCATTATACCATACTAGCTACGCCCCGCGGTTTCACCCGCGTAAGTCTCGATCCCGTGGGAATATCGGGATAATAAGTAGCCTATGTCTCAATCCAGGGTGTCAGCTACCTCCATACAAAATTTTATCAAAATTGGTCCAGCCGTTTGAGCGTGAAGAAGTAACAAACATACACACACACACTCACAATTTTTCGCCTTTATAATATTAGTGTTATTAGTTTTAGTATATGCGAAACCCGAAACACGTTTCTAGGTATTTTTATGTAAAGAATCTGTAAATTTAAAAACAGTATCATGAAAAATCACAAAGTTATAAGGTTGTTATGTTACTGGGTTGTCCGTACAAAAACATGCTAAAAGCGCCCCCGCGCCTCCAGGGTCGTCTTGCGCTCATTGATAATAATTTGGTAGTAGGTACCTAACCGTACGGCGATTGTATTGTAAGTAATTAAATGGTGATAACATTTTCCATCACACTTAAATATTTTTGCGACAAAATATAACATGGTGTAAAAATTATTGAAATCGATTCAGTTCCTTATTCTGAACAAACTATAATATATTCAGGTTTCGCATATACTAAGAATAATTTTGTATCTGAGGAAGAGCGAGGGAGTAAACAGAAACCGAGTTATAATGGATTTTTGACGCCGTGTGTTACACTATACTTTTCACTACGATTGCGAGAAAATAAAATAATCCATTACACCTTGACGGCAACAGATTGAAAATTATTTATTTTCCTTTCTCTTCCATCTGCAAATGCGGGTCTCCATTCTCACTAGACGAGGACAGTTTCACTGTTAAAAAAAAAATACGGTCACCAATTCAATTTGTAATTAGAGAAAATATTCTAAAGATTTCGCGCCAGAATGCCTTTTTTAGGGTTCCGTACTTCAGAAGGAAATAACGGAACCTTTATAGGATCACTCGTGTGTCTGTCTGTCTGTACGTCTCTCACGGCAGTTTTGCTTCGAACCTACCGGACCGATTAAGTTGAAATTTGGTGAACATATGGAAATTTGTTACCCAAACACGGACATGTTACGTAAATAAATTAATTTTGAATTCCATATTCAAAATTAATTTGTCATGTTTGGGGGGCAAATTAGAAAATTAATAAAAAAAGTTATGCTGACTGTACCGTGTGACATATAAAATGAAAGGTCTTGTTTTAAGGATTATATATATATATATTATAATTTTAAAATAAACACTTGAAATTATTTAAGAAAATAGATGCAAAATTACCATCCCTCCTTATTTTCGAAACTACTGACCCTAAAATTTTGAAAAAATACAGAAAATAGTTCTTTACTTATAGATTACAGGAAAACCTATAAGAAGTCTGTGATTTTAAAATAACATGGTAAATCACTCAATATTGTGCGTACAAACTTACATTTGCAGTTGGAATGTATGGAGGATCATGTTTTTCAACTACAATGTTAAATTGTTCTTGGGACAAATTCATCCCAACTACGGAACCCTCCAACTCTGCCAAGTGCGTGGTGTCGGACCACGCACTTGGCAGGTTTTTTTTATTTCTTCTGTAGGCGCAACCAAGGAACATTTATACTCACCTACGGCGAGGCCGCAACACAATGCACGCATTCTACCAAAGAGATCGCTGCTTTTAGTTCCCTTTTCCAAAATAAAATGTTCTTTTTTTATAAAACAGTAATAAGTCGAGTCTTTATTCATGATTATTTTACTTAAGGTGAATCCGCAGCTGTAGCCTGCGAAATTTAAATTTTCTTTGTTTTTTTCTATTTGCAGGTCAGTGTCAGGTTGTATCTTATTCACAATATGATTTGCGACTATAACAGATATGTATTTACATAATTAAAATCATTAATACAGCTACAGCTACATCTACGCATTCACCTTAAGAATAATGACTTTTTCGTTTTTGTACGCACGTTGGTACCAACAATTTTTTTTTTTAAATTTCCTTGTATTTATTTATTTATTTACCCTAGAGGAAGATATGCTATTTTAGCCCCGCTCTGGTACGCTAAAATCACGGTCTTTTTAAGCAAGAGTAGTGAAAAATAATGTAGGTATACGGTAAAGTTTTCAATACCCCATCATCTGCATAGGGTTCTGCCAACTATGTTGGGGTCGGCTTCCAGTCTAACCGGATGCAGCATATATAACAATTTTAATACCTATTTTTATTATAATTTTTGTTTCATCCATCTATCATAAATGCACGCACTTCATATCTATTTATATTTTCTCATTTTTCGCCAAGTCGAAAAGATGATAAACAAAATGTTCGCGTGGGTTTTGTGATACAATTGTTTATAAACGCACGTCATACTAACATAATTATGTTTGACCCAATAGTCGTACAGATGGCACTGCAAACTATCAGAACAATATATCTTTTCAGCAACTCCGTACCGTTGCTCGATTAAGATTCGCTCGATTAGGTAATGGATTTAGATCAAGCAAGGTATAAAACATAACCTTATTTCCTCAATCCCGCGGTTCCGTGTGCGTGTCAGATACTTTTCCCTGTTTCTCAACAGTCTCAACTTCCTCCGATCGAGTTTAGATAAAAGTCGTCGCAATTATTTCCCAAGCAAGTGTAACAATAGCGAAAATGCCATAAATCTAGCCTATGAGGCTTTTTACCTGTTTCCATTTTATTGGGTAACAAGATTTCTAAACAATAAACACGAGAGCATCAATTATTAATTTAAATGAAGTATCAACGATTAACCACGTTCTACATTCTTAATAGACAAAAGCACAAAAAAATAAGCAGAGTTTTCATATCTTCAGATGGGTGAATAACTATACGACAAAAAATCAAAGCCTTAACTTATTTAAGTAAAATTGTATTGATTCCTGCACAAACATCCAGATTAACAATTCCTTGTTATTGCGTTTTTCCTAAACATTCATTAAGAAAAGTTACCATCATTCAACAAATGTTACTAAAAGGAAACTTGACTACTACCGTCGTCTTACCATTGGTCCCTTCTTTACTCAGAACGAAGCCGTGGAACGTTCCAACAAAGGGGGAAGTGGCTGCATAAAGCTTCTAGTCCAAGAACCGAGCCATTTGCATTATGAAGGACAAAGTCTGGCTAACATTCAAGGGTCTTAGTTTTATTTCGTGTTGTAACATCACGGGTTCTTTCGTTAACAAGGTTTTCTTGATACTGTTACCAATGGGCGCTAAAAGCCTTTGCAGGAGGTAAATCTGATCATAACATTGGATATGTTTTCCTTAGAAGAATTATACTTCTAAGGCAAACACATATAAATACAAAACGGCAGAGTACATAGCTTATTCAAAGTCTGTTATTGAACTAAGTAAGCAAGTTTTGTCGTGCGGTTGACTGACGTCATTTTTATCCTTATCATTTCAGTCTTCAAAAGACCGAAAGTCCTGAGTGATGTCCAAATTTACATATACAATAAACTCTGATCTGACGCCATCAAAAACTGGACTCCATGTCACGGAGACCGCCTTAATAAATGTATCTCACTCACTACATTCTCTCCAGTTCACCTCGAAACGTTTCGATCGACAGATTATGTACGCACAGATTTCAATGTGCAAGTGGGCGAACGTTTCTTGTTCTACACTCTGATTAGATATTATCAGCAAATATACATACAGTATGAGGAAGCGAATGCATGTTCCTTGATATCAGGCTAGGATTGAGAGTTTTAAAATTATCAGTTCCGTCCTCAAATGCTTTTGTTGATAACACTTTTATGCATATACTATAATAGTTTCCTTGTAGATGATCACAAAAACCTGATATTCTAGTTTAAAATAAATTGATAATCATTCAAGACCAGCTAGACTGGTATTTAACATTTTAGATTAACATAATCTTTTAAATCACACACATATATGTGATGTCTAGTTTTAATTAAAACGCTGCAAAAGCTTCCATAAGACTGAAATTAATAACTATATGTTCCCTGTTGCAGGTGAGAGCTGCGTCGAGAAGCCGCTGGCAACACTGTGGCGCAACTACCAGCAGTCGACGAAACCCGAAGTCGTGATGAAGCTGTCCGTCACCAACTCTGGCCTCAAGGGGTTCACCAAAGAGCACGGACTCACTGAGTACTGGTCCCACCGCATCACGTATTGTGCCAGCCCACCGCACTACCCCAAGCTGTTCTGCTGGGTGTACCGCCACGAGGGCAAGAAGCTGAAGCACGAGCTCCGTTGCCACGCCGTCCTTTGCACCAAAGAATCAATATCAAAGAAGATTACAGAGGAACTTCAAGTCAAACTGAAGCAGGCCTTAAGTGAATTCAAAAAGGACAGAATCTCAAAACAAAATGCTAGGCTCAGTCTTGCTAACAGTGTGTATGATAACCCAAGCATGCCTCGCAGAAAGATCCTGCTAAGCGTCGGAGCTATGAACTACAGACCACCACTAGAGAGGTCAAAATCAGCTCCAAAACTAGGAGCTATTGAAGAACTTTGTTCGGAAGAAGATGAAGAGGAGGCACAGATGAACGCTAAACAGGACGGTGAGCCCTGGTCACGAACGACTTTGACGACGGACAACTTCTACTCCTCGCAAACGCTCGACAGACGACGGCCCGATATAAAGTCCCCGAGGAAGACATCATGTCCCGAAGGAGTTATAAATAGAACGCTATCCGACTCTGGAAGCGGTACCGTCACCGTCTCCAATGAATTACTGGAATTATTGGTAAAGGAGAGTCAAAAGAATGGATGTATCGATGATACTAGTCATAGTGATGGAGAAAAGGAAACGAGATTGCTAGAAGCGATTGCCGAATCGAACGAACTGAGTGAAAACACGGTGGCTGAGGGCAACTGCAAGGCGCTGATGCAAAGTAACTACCTCGTCACGGATAGCGACGACGGATCTGTTTCTTCGGGCTGTGAGACCGCCAGCACGGTGACTGACACCGAGCCATCATCCCTGCCCTCGTTCCCTCAGGAAGACCAGAAGGAACATGCTGATACTACTGCCTCTCATATAGAACAGAGCTTCGAACATAACGATATGAGGAGCAGCAATAGAAGCTACAACTCTGTGCACATTATGAATAACTCTGAGACCAACGTCACTGAGGAAGTGAACCACATCCCGATCGGTGAAAAGAACACCTTCAGGAGAAGGTCCACATATCCCCCACTGCGTGCGGATTCTAATACCATGTCAGACTTTGAAGGAAAGTTTGAATCTCTCATTGACAATTTGACCGATGTTGACAGCCTCAACTCGAGCACAGAAACTGAAGTGTTCAAAAACACTGGTGACAATGACAGTGCCTGCAGCGACGAGTCAGGGTACTCTGAACTATTGGATGGCAAAGAGAGTATCATCGGTAACACTATTATGGTCTAAGTTTCCCAAACTTTAGCTGCCCCTATCCGAGTGTTTGTTTTCAAAGAAAATTAACGTCCCAAGGACAAGTAACGCTCCCCTGATCTCTAGCGGGGCGGCTGCCATGTTGAGAACTGTAGAATTATTTCAGATTAGAATTAGAAATTCAATGGTCTGGCAAAAACAATGCACGTAGGTAAATATTATTGTGAATCCTTTATTTAGGGTATAAATTATATGTAATGTTACAAAGGTTCTTTCTGGGTTATTACGACGTATTTTAAATATTAAGTCGAGGCAGGATTGTTAATATCAGTGGCTGGTTGTCAGTCGCTGTGGTGTGTTACAAACACACCGTTTTCTTTGTAAATAACAGGGTACAATAGTACTTCATCCAGTTGTCGTATTATTATTTTTAAATGTTTGTATATATTGTAATTTAAGTTCATGTATTAGATGAAATTTATCGGAGATTTTATTTGTAAAAGATTTATTATAGTTACTTTATGGATGTGAACATCTGTTTTTTTTTGTCTATATTTATTGTATAAAGTAAGTGGTATATTTGTTGAGGTGGCTGTAGGCGGCAGATTGTGAGTGCGAGTACATTTATATGAAATGTATTGGCACTTAAGCAAGCGCGTGGGGTACTAGGACAAATACCTACATAGTACTATTATGTTTACATTGCATTCGAACGTTGCTACTCGTAAATACTGTCGCTTATCAGTTTGCCTATTCAATTAGTTTCTGTTGGATCCACGCAGCTTCAAGCAGCACAATGACCTTATCAAGTATAAGGTAGGATGAAGCAGCAGGTACCAGTATCAAAGGTACAAAAATCGAGAACAGGTAGAATTGGAACTGGATCCATAAATTCTAACACATATTTCGGAGCGAGGGTCGCCGGATTGAAGAATTTGTGAAGAAGACATGGTCTTCAAGGTTTCTATTTGCCATTGTTTGAAATAAAATCAAAATTACCGTAAAATGAATTTAATTGAAAACAACAAATGATTATAAATAATAAAGACTATTTAAAACTATTCTGATATGAATCAGGCGTGATCAGTGTCACAATTAGGTTGTGGACGGGGCGCTCGCTAGACTCAGAATGGCGCTTTGCTTCAGTGCGCCACGTTATAAAGGCTTGTCCCTTCCACAACTCGCCTGATCCACTGAATGGGGCGATGATGTCACTGAACGTTGCGTTCCGTTTTACGTTGTAATTTGCTCACGCCGACACGGCCATTCTGCAAAAAGGTCGTCACTGACCTTATCCTGTAACAAGAGAATAATCCCGCAGTATCCCAACGTCAAACAATGGTCACATGACCAGGTCGTTTACTGGATAAACCCTCGCCTATGATTTGTTACGCACATGCCTGGAGTCCGTCTATCAGACTTCCAAGCAATAACATTAATGAATTTGATTCAACAAATCACTTTACACCATGGTTTGGAACTGGAGGACACATCTCACCAAACGTAAGCGTAACATTAACCAATTCGTAAGGCACACCTCAACGAATTATGCGTAACAAATAATTGGGCGGCACACACATGCTTGTAGTAAGGAGGACACCCTGTCCGTCTACTCCCAAGCGATAACATTAATGGATTTGATTCAACAAATCACTTTACACTATGGTTTGGAACTGGAGGATACACCTCACCAAACGTAAGCGTAACATTAACCAATTCGGAGGTCACACCTCTTCATTATGTGTAAAATTACAGAATTTGGTGGTATACACATGCTTGTAGTAAGGAGGGCACTCTGTCCATCTAGCAGACTCACAAGCGATAACATCAATGAATTTGATTTAACAAATCACTTTACACTATGGTTTGGAACTGGAGGACACGCCTCACCAAACGTAAGCGTAACATTGACCAATTTGAAAGCCACACTGCGACAAATTATGTGTAACACCAAAATAGTACGGAAACTACTGTCCTTATAAAATGATGCTACTCTTATGGGGGCTCTTGTCCTCAACAAACGAAAAGTAATTATTAAGCAAACAAAAATAAACTTACTTACATTATCATAGTGTCATATTTGCCCATCTCTTCGTTTTTCTTTTAATTTTTTTTTTTTGAACTACATCCCGTTGGTAAGGGGGGCTCATTTGCAGGCGTTATAGGCTCATCTTCTGGCGACACGGCATCCTCGTCGACGCATTCTCCAGGCTTTGGTGCTAAGCGTAGCTGGTCATGAGCCACTTTCTTGGGTCTACCTTTATTTCATCTTCATTTTTTAAATCCGTGTCTTAGTGAATATCTAAGAACACTTTCAAAGACCTGGGTCTTTGAAAGTGTTCTTAGATATCAATCGTAAGCGGAGATTCTCATTATCAACGCAGCCAATAATAGCTTCCACAGCGTCAGTATCCTTATTGCCATTTATTACACGTTTCCAAATGTGCCAGGCGTTGGTTATTGATTCTGCTGGATTTGATACATCAAATCTGAAATTGCGTAACTTAAGTATGTCATTGGAGTATCGTGCTTCAGGTTCGAACGTTTGTATCAGCGCTTCTCGCATCTTGCTCCAAACAGGAGACTTTATTAACCAAGCATCACCAATCGCCTTGGCTCAACCTTGCAACAGGTTAGCTATCTTGTTGCAAATTTCGTAATCAGCCAACCCCCAGTGTGATTTGGCCTGATCAACGTGCTCACATCAGTCTCGAATCGGAATATCACCATCTGGGTTGTAGGGTGCGATATAGATATCGCTTAACCTTGGTCGCTGTGTCGGCTCGTGATTTGCCTGCATACTAGCTTGCTGTTGTAGTGACAGGTTTTCCAGAATACTAGCCAAGGTTGACAGCATCTGGTTTGAGCTAGAGGCTTCTGTTCCTCCATCGTTAAGGGCGGATGGAACCGAAGATATACCTCGGCCCATCCCACTTCTGATTTCGGAGCGAGGGTCGCCGGATTGAAGAATTTGTGAAGAAGACATGGTCTTCAAGGTTTCTATTTGCCATTGTTTGAAATAAAATCAAAATTACCGTAAAATGAATTTAATTGAAAACAACAAATGATTATAAATAATAAAGACTATTTAAAACTATTCTGATATGAATCAGGCGTGATCCGTGTCACAATTAGGTTGTGGACGGGGCGCTCGCTAGACTCAGAATGGCGCTTTGCTTCAGTGCGCCACGTTATAAAGGCTTGTCCCTTCCACAACTCGCCTGATCCACTGAATGGGGCGATGATGTCACTGAATGTTGCGTTCCGTTTTACGTTGTAATTTGCTCACGCCGACACATATGAAATAAATTCTCCTTTTAGAATAGTACAACCTACTGCTACTCATGAAAGGTTCTCTTTAAAAAAATAAAATCGTCTATCTTACTTCTACTGCACCATTTTGCCATTTAATTGTTACTAAGTGCCTTGTGTCTGCTTCAGGCTGTGTCAATAAAGCCCCCTGTTCACGACCAGTATGTATGTACTTACGCATTCCATTCGTATGTATCTACACGATACCGGGTCATCGTCATCCTAATCATATTTGTAGCGGAGGATATTTTTTCGATGAAAAATAAATGATTTAAAAATGAATGATTGTGATTTTATTTTATTTTCTATGTGGTGCCCACCAAGCCTCCTTTTTTATAGCCAAACAAAACATCGTAGGTCTATTAGTACCTACGTAAAAATTGCATCAACAAAATGATAAAACAATATTTAATAAACTGAATACCTGTTACTGCACTACGTAATAGATTAATTACGAACGAAAGCAAAGAACTAAATGACATATAATTCGTAGTAATGGACGAAGTCATTTCAATGCAATTAGTAAGGACGGCTTGTATCTATGGCTGGCACAGTACCTACTGCCTAGTTACTCTCAATCAACGCAGTTGAATCTAGGATTGTAAACAGTTGAGCATTGAGGTTCGAATCCTCTTGCCTTAGAGAAGCCGAGTCTTTGAAGCCCGTCAGAAGTTTCAAAGATACAACGCTAGCTTTCGAAATTTTAAATTGGATCAATTCAAAATTAAAAAAACTAAAATACGTCGTATTTTACTAAGAATTTTCCAAAGGCCGCTTCAAAGTTACCCGAACTTCATGATCTACAAACTGCTGCAGCTCCAACTAGTTTCCATCGCCATGATCAACAAAGTAAGTATTTCGTAAGTATATTTTCATTTAAGTAAAGATATTATTAAGTAAAGATTCTCCTTTGCCTAGCAGTGGGACAACATAGGTTAACAAAAAAAGATTATGTTCTCTGTTTACAGAAGTGTGTGGAAAAGATAATATTCTCTGTTAACAGAAGTGTGTAGAAAAGATAATGTTCTCTGCTAACAGAAATGTGTGGAAAAGATAATATTCTCTGTTAACAGAAGTGTGTAGAAAAGATAATGTTCTCTGCTAACAGAAGTGTGTGGAAAAGATAATGTTCTCTGTTAACAGAAGTGTGTGGGAAAGAGAGTAAGGCTTTGCCGTGAAGTGGGATCGTACCTATATAAACTAGATAAATAGAAAGACAATGTATATTTTCTCCATGTTAAAGAGAACGTTCAGTGTTGAGCAATGTTTAACTTAGAAAAGTAAGTAAATAGTTACAAGTACCTACGCTTTTGCAAACAGATTTATGAATTAATTATTCTTTCATCACTCACGAATGCTGTTGCCTATGATGACATAATCCCGTCTTCCACAACACCCACAAGAAAAAGTGTCAGAATTATTTATTTTGTCAAAACACTTCCATTTGCTAATAGAAAGACAAAAATAACCAATTAACAGTTGCTACGCTTATTGGACAGTTTAGTGTTTTATAAACAAATAGAGACTTGTGTGCCCGATATATAATGTAAGTAAAGTTACATAGATCACGAGTTTTCCGTGATAAAGTGCAGTGAGTTATTTCATAGAAGTCTTGCGTATAGTCGGAACACTGCATTTCTATTTCTGTTTGAAGGCGGAAAATTAAGCTTTATTTACATATATAGTCAAATCAAATGAATCATTTATTTGCAACGAATATAGGTACATTAAAATACAGGTGGAGTAGAAAAGAGTGAGCCATGTACATTCTGCCCGGAAATAGGCACGCAAAATTGTAAAAATTGTTAAAAAGAATAAATAAAATTACAAATTAAAATGTCACAGATAAAATTATTACAATTATACTTATTTACATTAATTGATACTGAAAAATGTCAAATTAAAATGTTACTTAGAATAAAATTGAAAATAAATGTATATTAGGTATCTACATTATGTTCAAGATAATATTAATTATATTTATTATACACATTGCTGATTAACAAGTTTTGTCCATTAAAAAATCATTAATCGAATAATAACATTTTTCTATTAGGAAGGCCACTAATTTATTTTTAAAGTTCTTGATTAAATCATTTTTCATTACATCTGGCAATTTATTGTATATAGTAGGACCCATACAAATAACACTTTTTCTCAATAGCGCTGTGTTACAGGACTCGACTTGTAATAAATTTTTGTATTGGTTTCTGACAGGTCGTTTTCTAGTTTCTGACATCGTGCGAAATAGGTTTTTATTGGTCTTTTCAAACATGGCCATTTCCAGAAAATGTAAGACGGAAATGTAAGCACTTTTAGGGACTTAAACTTTGGTTCACAAGTGTCTGTGGTCTTCAAACCACACATCGCTCTAATGCAACGTTTTTGCGCCTTGAATATGTATTCCCTTGAGCTGCAATTGCCCCAGAAAATATTATCAAATCTTAGAACTGATGTAACCAGACCATGATATGCTACCAATATTGTTTGAGTGTTAACTTTTTTGGACAACTTTGAAAGGACATATGCCGCTGTATTCATCATTTGCAAATTTCCTCTGCTTGTGGTTGCCAATTTAGTTGTCTGTCAATGTAAATCCCTAAATGTTTGCTACTTTAACTTGGTCAATTTCTTGCTTATTGTAGTTTACAGATACTTCTTTTAAAATTGTGCGTTGATGGCATTATATTAGTTTTTTGTAAGTTTATCACTAAGTTGTTTTTTTTTCAAGTCAATGTACGACATCTTCCATTGTCTGGTTTATGTCCTGTTCATAGCTATCCGGATGTTTAAATTTTACTAACGCGGTGCTGTCATCGGCAAATAATACCAATGGGTTATCAACATGACGTGGCAAATCGTTGATATAAATTAAGAAAAGGGGTGGCCCTAGGACGCTGCCCTGTGGTACACCATATTTTATTGTTCGTCCTTTGGATCGGTATTTTCTTTCACTCTTTGTCTCTGGGCAAATTCTAGTAATTTCCGTATGCTGTTTACGATCGCTAAGGTATGACTTAATAAGTTTTAGAACATTTCCCCTTATTCCATAATAGTAGCACTGCAAACTAAGGATAAGAAGAATATCCCGGAATAGTTTAACGTGACGCGAGCCGGCGGCCTGCTGCACGGTTTAAAAACTTGACAAAAATCTATATTTCTTTATTATATTTTATATGTTTAATATTACTGTAATAAACACATAAACCTTCCCGAATAAATGTTATAAATGATGGTGAAAACCGCATCAATCAGGCGCGATAATGGTAGAGAAGACGTGCCCTTGGGATGTGGAGGGATTATTAAAGCCATAACGGATATGCATCCTTGAGCAAGCATTGGAGTAGTGGAGAGACGGGTTATATTTATCTTTTAATGACGTCGCCACCAGGTTGCGCTCAGGTCCCGCTTCGCTGAATCCCGAGTGTTGAAAAAAAACAATATGTAACATATAATAAAACGGCGATAATTTTTTTTTTTTGCAACTAATTAAGATTTATTCGGAAAAATATTTACATATACGCTAACAGAATATAATAATTTGTACATTATATAAAAAAGGAGGAGACAGAATCATAGGGCATCTAAAAATTCGTCCGCATCGCTGTCAACCGGAAAAGTGCCCAAAAGGCTGGCAGCATTGCCACGTTGTATGGCGATGCTGATTCTTTGCCCGAAAAATAGACCAGCCCTCTGGTCACGTGAAGAGTCGACCAACCGCTTGGCGATATCCTGAAAAACCAAGTGGGCACTTGGCCCTAGTGTTTCAACCCCAAACGGCTCGAACATATAACACCCAATAAGATTGGAATATTTTCGCCGTTTGAGGTTTTCTGCACCTGCAGCAGCCGCCCCAGCACAGCTCGCCGTGCTAGAAAGATGGGATGGCGCAAGGGTGTCGACACATGTTGCATCCCACACCAAAGGCCGACCTAACTTCCAAGGCATTATGGTCATTCCGTCTGGTCTCTTCCCATCGTCGCGTGCCAAGCCATTAGGTTCTAAAATAGCTGGCACCCCGACGGTGACAAGAGCACGACGGATGATGTCATTAATGCTGGCGTGACGTGCTATCCGGCCTGCGCTCTTACTGCAAGATAGGCCATGATGTCCAAGGCAGTCGACAGCTTCTCCGCACTGGCAGCGATGCGGAGCCCCGCAAGGAGCGCCCAAACGCAGACAGGTAGCGACACGGAAGGTGGCGTCACCCAACATAGTGCCTGTGTTGGGTGACGGTAGTGCTTGAAGCCAGAGGCCCGACTCCCACTCACCCACAGCCAGCAGGCGGGCACGCTCAGCAGTATTGGTAGACGTATTGATAAGATTATACCATACCAACCTGCAGAGCGGCTCATCCCACTGTCTCTGGGAAGATGGGTTTGCGGGCCGATCTGTATCCGGGCAAGCCGCTTTCCAGACGTTCACAGCATCGGTCAAGCACGGCACTTCAGAGTCAACCAGGGAGGGAGCTAAAATTTTCCGGGTCAACTTTTCAGTGCTGTGGACAGAGGACAGGAACGCCGGTAAGCTAATACTGGTAATTTTGCGGACGCCAAGGCCACCAAAATGGATGGGTAGTGTGGCTTGAAGCCACGCTCGGTCGTCCAAGGCCACATTTAAAATGGATGTAAGTGTGCTGCGAATAATTTGGTCAATTTTGTCCAACAGATGTGGTTGCTTCCATAAAGGGGAAGAACGTAGAAAATATATAAAATTTGGGCCAAAACAACAGTATCTAATCAGGGTGAATGCCGAATGTAAATTAATTTTGGAGAGTCTGTCGGAAATTTCATTAAAGTTTTTGATTTTTCGCTGATGAAAGGAGAAAAGCTGTCTTCTAAAATAGAGGAACCTAGGAGGTGCAGTGAGCTTTTTTCTAAAATTTTGATTTGTGGGGCTATTGCATTAAATTTCTCTAGGGTCATGGTCATTGTCTGTCGGTAATGTCAGAAAGGTAAATTTCACATTTTGAGGGGTTAAGTTCCAAGCCAATATATTTAAATTGTTGTTTGAGGAGTTGTAGGTCTTTCAATACGGTGTCTACATCACCTCTTAGCGTTCCATCATCTAAATACCACACGTTAAATTTTGAATTTAGTTTCTGTATAATTGGATGAATAGCCAAGCTGAAAATGACTGGCCCGAGAGGGTCACCTTGTTGGCATCCAACTGCTGATTCCAAAACATTGTCCTTGTATAATTATTTTGAAGGGTACTCGTACCTATAACATTGCCACATAAAACCATAAATTTCGGGTAGTTCCTTTTTGACTTCAGCCAACAAAGTGTCCCTGTTTACAGAGTTAAAAGCGTTTTTCACGTCAACCTTGAGGATAACCTCACCTTTGTTTGAGTTTAAAAAGGTGGAAAGGGCATGTACGGTAGCCTCACAGCACCCTTTCGAGCCAAAAACAAGCTGCAGGGGCTGAAACTTAGCTGTAAGGGATTCGCTATACAGCTTACAGCATATTTTGGCTGCCGTCCGCCTGTAGGTGCATCCAACGGCGATGGGACGAATGCCACCGTCTCTCTTGCGCAAGGCACATAAGTTGGCCCCGTAAAAGACATCGACGACGGCCTCGTTCACACCACCGTTGAGCATGAGGTTCATCAGGGCTGCAAGCTCCTTCAAAAGCGACTCACCAGCTTCCCCGGTGCCTGAACTCAGTAGATCCTTTAGATGTTGTGGAGTCAGGCCATTGAGGCCGCCGGCGGAACCACTCCGGAAGGAGCTTACAGCTGCAATCAACTGGGGGGCCGAAACGTTTAGGATGGGTGAATTTAGGTCTGGAGGGTCGGGGGGGTCGGGAAAGGTGAGACCATCCACAGGCGCTGGGTGTTTACTCTCCAGAGCTGTTAGCGTTTCTGGAGAGTAAGGCGCCACCACATCGCTGCTGAACAGTATCCTGGCTGCTCCCCTGATGTCACCTTCACTTAGTTTGGATTCCACATGTGAACATAAGCCTTTTTGTGACAGGTTGTTAAATGCAGGTAATTTTGAATCTAAAATTAGGGTCGAATTGGTGCAATTATCTTTAATTTGGTTTGTTTAGGTTGTTTTAGTCGCCGAATTTTTTTGGACATGCAGAATCCTATATGGGAAAGTGAGTAGTTGCCCCCAGGCACTTTGTGAGTTCTCCTGGGTCGCGAGACGGAGACTTCCTGCCAAACTCAGTGCCACAGACCGTCTCGCGCCCCGGGGAACTCTCTTTAAAACTGGAGTAGAATTTTTGAATTTTGCTAATGTTTTCCACAAGCTTTGAACAGGCGGTGTTAATGTTGGGGATGTGGCTGGGGGGCACAAAGGTGCACTATGAGATTTGTGGATCTTGCCATAATGTCTCCTCAGTCCCCGTTCGCCTTTAAAAAAGCGTGCCTGTGAGCAATGAGGACATCTCACCAGCTGGACATCAAGTGATATAGCAGGTTGACTAGCACAGTTTCCGGCGTCGCTACAGCCGGCAATGATCATATATAAAACACTTAAAACTTATAGTTAAACTTACCTAAAAAAACAATATAATAAACTATATACACATTATACACACGCACACGCACTAGGAACAAGGACACAAAAATTATTTGAACTAAAAATATTTTTTTTTACTATTTACAAAATGTCACTTATAAAACTGTCATTAAATGACGACTGCGGCGCAGTCGCGCTCGGGGCCTGGGGCGCCGCGCATGAAGGGCGCAGGCTTCGTAACCGTTGCCTTGGCTGCTTGCGTCTTCGTCGTTCGTCAATTCCAAGAAAAACTCGTTTCAACAGGGTCCAACTCTACTCCATCCAGTTGAACAAAACAATGCTTTGTAATGGTTTTCTTATTTCAATTTTTCATAGATTCTTTACACCCACTTTCACACGCGTTGCTAGTTTACACATACAATTCACAAGTGTGCGGCCCTCAGTACTGTTCAGACTTTGTATACTATACATATAATATGTAAACTATGTATATAATATGTAAACCATTACGCTCCATTTATTCCGGATATGTAAACAAAAGATATACAATTTCGTTTTTTTATCATCCATGAACATCTTATTGATTGATTGTTTTTATAAAACTGGAACTGCTAAAACAGTTGGTCTTTCTAGGATATAATAGATTTTTTTTCAATATTGGTTAATTTTAGAATCAATGTCAAAGTCTAATTCTAATGAAGTAATCTAAACTTATAAAGTCACGGTTTATCCGTCATCAGTCAAATTAATGCTCGCAAAAAATAAATAATGAAGTAAAGATGCGCACTGATGTTATCGCGCATCCGACCGGCGAGGAAACTAGTATGTGATCAGGGAAATTAATTGTAATAATCTCAGAACAATGAAAAGCTGAGGTAATAATTGTAAGCAAATTGACACCCGACGTTAATTTGCCATTTCACAGAGCTGTAAAAGAATGACAAAATCAAAGTCAAAGTCAAAAATCAAAACATTTATTTCAAGTATGTCTTGCACAATATTACGCAGACAATGTTGACATGGAGCGGGGGCTGAGGGCGCTGTCTGTGAGGAGCAATATGTTGATCTGTAGGTTTACACAGTGCTCGAGGGGTGTAAAAACTACTCTGTTAATAATAAAATAAACGGCATACTGCCAATCTTTTTACACCTACAGTCTATGGGATCACGCAAAGGGTTTACAGCGTCTTACCATGTCAAGTACTTCAACGCATATAGGGCGCTGTTGGGGTTGCCACGACACTGTAGCGCATCAGGGATGTTCACAGAGGCACGTATAGACAACTTTTACGCAATCATGCGTGCGCGTGTCGTCTCCCTGATGCGGCCGGTGCGGGGCAGCGCCAACAGCCTCTTGGTTACCGTGGCCGATAGGGCTGAAGGTTTAATACTTGGG
Source organism: Tiliacea citrago (assembly GCA_963921375.1). Classification (NCBI taxonomy): domain Eukaryota; kingdom Metazoa; phylum Arthropoda; class Insecta; order Lepidoptera; family Noctuidae; genus Tiliacea; species Tiliacea citrago. The sequence goes on from OY992784.1 coordinate 1,190,432, forward strand.
CACTGGACCAGGACACAAGTATTGCCTTCAAATCGTGCCTTGAAATAAACTTTTTCTTGCACCTATTGCATAATTGATTATTGATGTTTTATTGTAGGTATTTGATTATTGTATTATCAATTATATTGACATTATTAATAGTGACATTATTAGGTATTAATTATTTCCTCGTTTTTACTGCCTCGTTGGTCTAGTGGTCGCAAGCGCTACTGCTGAGCATGAGGTTCTGGGTTCGATTCCCGGATCGGGCAAAGTGATATTAGGCTTTTCTATCTGGAATTTCTCAGTAGCTGCCCAGGGTCTGGAGTGCCCGGTCGATGGCAATAGGCTCGCTCCCTATTACATGGGACTTAAACATAACTGGCGAAATGTGGGTGTACTGCAGGAACACCTCTGCTCAACCCTTCGGGGAAACAAGGCGTGATGTTATGTAAAATGTTATTAATTATTTTGACATTATTACTAAAATTTACCACAAATGTATGTACTAACACTAGTGTTTAAGATGTAAGATGAATGTAAATACTAGCAAATTAGATTTTATAATCTGTAAAATAAATTATTTGATTGATTGATTGAAAAAGCAGTTTTGAACGTCAAAATGTACGCTATCGGTGCCCCTGGCAACAGTTAGTTTCAAACGGAAAATAATGGGCAAAAAACTCCGTAGTAATTATTCTTTTAAAACGTATTATAATATTTTGTACACCGCACCGGTCTTGAATGTAATAAAGATAATGTGATATGAAGGAATTGAGGAAAAAGTTTGTGTGGCATCTTGCTTCATTTGGATACCTACCTAGGTATTTGTTTAAGGAAAATAATATCATCGTGATAAAATCTGTAGGTAATTGGAAGACCTGGAATCGCCGATAAGCAGTGAGCAAGAGTGGCAACCCCTGCTCGTTTATAATCTGTATTTAAAGAGGCCCTTTGCCTAGTACAAGTAAACATTTACCTTGAGTTATGAGGTGACCACGTTTTGACCCTCCACAGTCAAGTTGCACCTTTAAATTAGACCCTGTTCCTTCCCTGTTCTGTCCTAATATGAAATAAAGACTTGAACATAAAAACCATGTCTTTCAAGAGCCCAGTGTGTTGACCTCGTCGATACAGGTACAACATGACCTCACTCTTCCGAAGGCAGGCAGAGTTCTTACTCCAACAAAAAAAAACAAAAAGTAATGACTTTTTTGGGTATATCTACTTAATTATTCCGATTATGGGCAGCAAAGCCTTCGTTTTTTGCGAGGAAATTATTTTACAGCTGTTTCGGAGGTAAAATATTAATTATTAGTTATTTATTAATTTGTGTATGAAGATGATGTTGGAATGTCTGTCTGTTAAAAAAGAGATCTAAATAAACTATATACTTAGGACTCATGAAGGGTCGTTGCTCTGCTCTTTCATAAGTGAAAGCAGGCAGTAAATAATATAACATTAGTATTAAGATTATACACTAAACATTTAGTTTCACAATATTCTTCCTCTATAAAATCATTACTTTAGTAACTACCTCTACCCATGAATTTGTGTACATGGAATGCTAACTCTAACAGGTTGTGCCAATTACGGTCGATCACCTGTTTTCATTCGTTCGATGGTGAGAAATTCAGTAGTCAATGACCGTCTAAAGGTCGACTAGCTTTCGATATGGAATATCGAATATATTTTCAGGCAATCTATATCGGCAGGTCGACGTCGATCAACCGCAGACTTGTTGCACCTTTATAAACTGCTTAAATACCAGCGTTTGCTGGCAACAGTCACCGCACGTTAGTACTCCATGTCCTCTATGCTCCGTGACTGTACCGTAGTATTACCGGGTATTATCACCTCTGCTATTAATTGCGCCGCGGAAGCGGATGCTGCGAGTTCAACTCCCGGTTCGGAAAGTGAAACGATTCTGTTTTATGGGAAGGGTTTTTGTATCGTCAGTAGTATGGTTTGAACTTTAAAGTTTTAGGATCGTGTTACAAATAGATCCAGTAAATAATTTGTGTGTTTTGTGTTGCTATCTAAAACTTAATTCCATCTAAACTCACAAATCAATTTGATCCCTTATCGACACTCGTAAACAAAAGATGGAGCTACTTAATTCCCAAATCACTTACCATATTTAGGGTATCGATTGGCCCAATTCCTTCAGTGACCCGATTCGTTGTCACGCTCGCTAGGAAGGAGGCCCTTGCAATGGAGTTCCCACTCTGATTTTGGACTTCAACCTGACTTCAAAATATAATTTTTGGTGCCGTTTTTGATGGTTAGTTCATGGAACCTATAGATTGTCAGCGTAGGTAAAAATACGGACCGGCTGCTAGTGTCCTAAAATGCAAAAATGAGGTACAGTTAGAGAAATTAATTGTAAAGCAAATTGACACCCTTCATTAATTGAATACAACTGTCAAAGATTGACAGTATTGATTTAAACATACGAAAAAAAAGTTATTAGTTTTGCAATTAACAATTGATATTTATGAGTATTAACAAACTGTTCCACCTGCTGTGTCGCACAAGGAAGTATTGCACTCGGGCCCGTTAAGTACCAGCAGTGATTGACAAACGTAGCCCTCCGTGCTGTCTATCGGCTGGCAGTGTCACGCAGGTGAACCGTCACGCTTCGTTGGCGGCGAGGAGGTGACATGCGGCGTTTCGGTTGTAATGTATGTTCTTAGTACAGTCCCACCTGCATAACCCGACCCATTTCCCCTTTTTCTCTTTGAGCGAGGGTTCAGGTAATGCAGAGAACTGACCGTCCTACCGAAAAGTAGTACGACACATTTGTTAGGTGATTAATTCGAGTAGATGGATACTTATTTTAAAAGACAAATGTAGGTTCTCAGCGTCAAGTGTTTTTTGTTACAGTTTTTTTTTATAGGTTCATTTAATTTTTTTGCCCTAGGAGGACATACAGGCTGGAAACTTTCAGCGGGGCAGTAAGGGGAAGTACCTTATCCGTTGCAGCTACGCGAAAATGGTCTTAAGAGACTATCCATAATTTTTTTATGGAATTTTAATCTCCATTCACAGATTTTGAAAAAAATGTACAGTCAGCAGGAAAATGGGCAATTTTCACAAAAACTTTTTTTATGCCAATCGATCCTCTTTCTTATATGGATCAAAAACCTCTATTGGACCAATTGAGGTTTGAGTACTAGAAAAGTCATAAAACGCAAAAAACTTTTCCCATACATTTCGTAAGAAATGATACTCCAACTTAGTTTTTTATGATCGATAGATGGACCGCTACAACGAAGACTGGCCAAAAATAAATAAACTTCGTATTTCGAAATCGAATTCCGGCTATTCGCAAGGCAGTGGATACAAACATAATGATGGTCCTATAACGTCACCACCTCGCAGTCCTGATCTCACGCCTCTACACTTTTTTATGTGGCGCTATTTAAAAATTGAACTTTATAAAAAGAAATACAACAGTGTTCAGGAACTCAAAGATTTACTTACCACGATTCTCTAAAGTCAAAGTCAAACCATTTATTTCAAATAGGCACATAAGAGGCACTCTTGAACGTCAAAATTTACAAAAAAAAATAGAATTGATTCTAGTTGCCCCTTCCAAAAGGTAGTTTCGTATGGAGAAGAATGGGCAAGAAACTCCACCAGTACTCTTTTAAAAATGTTTTACAATATTTTGTTTGATTACATTAATTATATGATTATATGTGAAGACGATGCACCTAGAATAAAATTACTATACCATAATAGGTAAAACGAATTAAAAACTAAGCAATGAAAAATAACTTAATTATTAGATAGATACATGGTGTTCACATATTTACAAACATCATAAAAGTATGTTTCTCTAAAAAAAATAAGTCAGTGTGTGAGAACAGAATGTAAAATCAATATCATAAAAATAACAGATTTTACCATAAAAATAGCAACCAGTTTGATTTTGTCTAGACTCTAGATTGTCCTATGGAGCTGGACCAGCATGTTTCCAAGCATTCCTGTCCTGGATATAATCCTCTAACTTGTAATATGCTTGTTTACAAAGTGTACTTTTAATATGTGTTTTAAATTTTCTCTCATTTAATTTCAATATATCACAAGGTATTTTGTTGTAACATTTAACACAGTACCCCATAATCTAAATCTATGGAATTAATCCTAGCACATTATCAGCTGCTACCCAGTCTGTAGTAAAGATAATAAACCTATGCCTACGTCAAAACGGCTACCATTCTGAACACTTCATAACTTAGAGCACAAAAGTAAAATTTCTAGGTGAGTCCAAATGTAAAGTTTCAAGTTTTTAATTTTAAGGTGAAATAATACCATATATATGAAATAATACTATATATATAAGTTATAGTTTTTTATTTGTTTTTCGATCAGTCTTTTTTGAAACGGCCAGTTTATCGATGGTAAAAAATGTAAGTTGGAACTTCTCATTTCCAACGAAATGTATGGGAAAAGTTTTTTGCTTTTTATGACTTTTCTAGTACTCAAACCTCAATTGGTCCAATAGATCCTTATAAGAAAGAGGATCGATTGGCATAAAAAAAAGTTTTTGTGAAAATTGCCCATTTTCCTGCTGACTGTACATAAAATTCCTTAAAAAATTATGGATATTCTCTTAAGACCATTTTCGCGTAGCTGCAACGGATAAGTTACTTCCCCTTACTGCTCCGCTGAAAGTTTCCACCCTGTATAGTGACCAAATGGAGATGTTCTCCAGAAAGGTCAGGTGCGTAGTACTCGCAATCCGCAAAAGGAGTCTGTAAGGAGCGTAGCAGGTGGCGTTCTATAGTTTCTGCTTTCCCCCATGGGAAGAAGGCGTGAGTTTATGTGTGTGTGTGTGTATGTATTTATTTATTTTTACGGTATTCGTAAAGCATTCAACGTAACTCCTATGTAGATACTGAATTGAAAAGTTGCTATAGCGCCGATGCCGGTGAAATTACAGGCTTGAAATAGAGTACCTACCTAATCCTGATTAATTAGCGGCAGACATAGTAGCATGTCAGTACACCCTCCCAGACTACTACCCTGAACATCAACTCTTACACAAAGCTCTTCTTATTATGGACTCTACAATTGAAACTTCTAAATCGGAACAACAATAACAACACTCGATCAATCGAATGCTGAATGATTAAGGAGCCACATGTTGTGTCGTCTGTTGCCACGGAGACGCCCTGGTTCGGTTCCCGGCCAAGGAGATCCATCGTATTGACCGGTCACTTCGAAAGAAAGGTGCGGAAGCTATTAGATAGTTGATGGACATACATTATGGAACAATGATTTTTAATTACATGATGTAAGGAAATTGTGGTAGTGAAACCATCATTAGTGTCCAGTGTGTTTAGATTAATTAAAACTAATGTGTCCTAGAAAAGGTTTTTGGGAGAGTGTAAGAGATTTTATTTATTTATTTGGCCACTAATGAGATTCATTTATTGTGACAGTTTAGGCTGGTGTGTGTACACGATGGTTAATCTTTGTTAAATCCCAATAGAAAAGTTTTTTTTTTTTAAACGTTGCCCCACACTAGGAATTTCTCCTGTAACGTGGGTGCGCTTACAAACATTTAAACTCACATACACAAACAGCACAAATTGCAGACGAATAGGTACAAGAATAGGCAACCAGTTCCACTTCCTTTATTTGAGAGCTCAGTTTGTCACGTAGGTAGCGTTTGACGGCACGGTTGGCGCAGTGGTTAAGCGATTGACTGCTGCGCTGCGTGTCGCGGGTTCGATTCCCGCACGGAACAAATATTTGTATGACCTACAAGTAGTTGTTCCGGGTCTGGCTGTTTGTGTATGTGAGTTTGAATGTTTGTCCCACGATACAGGTGAAATTCCTAGTGTGGGGCAACGTTTTTAAAAAAAGAAAGAAAGACCTATGGTGCACACTGGGCCTCGAGGGCGGGCGCAGGTAATTTAGCTGTGTTTGTGTTCTTACTAACAATACTAATATAGACTATAAGTACTTTCTGTTACTAACCCATCACTAAACAACATATGGACTGTACATGTCTGAAATAAAGTTTTTTTTTTATTATTTCAGGGGAAGTAGAACCTTACCTATTTTTACCGCCACTGAACATTGGTGCGCCCAGTCCCACCCATGGCGCAGGTGAAATTACATGTCCTTACAAGAGACATGAGGTTGACAATATGCATCAACCCTTTTGGCCTTGGTGTTGGAAGCGTCAGCTTTAAACAACTTTAATTTGCCTTTTTTTCAACTTTAATTCCTAGTGTGGGGCAACGTTTAAAAAAAAAAAAAAAATCATCGTTTAAAAAAAAAACAAAAAAAAAAGATACCTCATAGTTGTCATAATCAGTCTATAATGTTCCCACAGCTGGGAATGGGCTGTACGAGTATTCTACCACGCGGGCACAATGCGGGTTGGTAGCTGATGTCACATGCCTTCGGTTTTTTGGTTCTAGGACATAATGCATTATATTATTTTATGATTATTTTATTTTATTATTCTTTCACATTATGCCCCGTTTCCTCACAATGTTTTTCATCACTAATTTGAAAGCAGTGGTGATGAAATAATTTACTCAAAATAAAGCGTCTGCCTGGGTTCGGACTCACAACCAACACCTCGTAAGTCGGGTCGTCACCATTGTGCCACAGGGGCCACCCACAGGGGCCACTATTGCTCTCAAAGATACCTAATTTAATTAAACTCTATGAATATTTATGTACTCAAGTAAATTCTAAACCCAGCCTAATCTAGCTGTGACCTAGCATTTAGCCATTGTAACGAAATGTCATTAACCTCATATTGGGGCCTCATGGAATTTAACACGATTCGCGTAACGGGTCGCGTCGATAAAACAATGAAAACATTTCGCAAAAATAATGCTGAATTTAAACAAAGGCTTAATTTTGCACCCAATGCGGAACTACGCCATTGTATGGGTACTCAAACATGCGATTACGTTTGACGGGTGACAAAATAACAAAATACGAGATTTAATTAGCGGAGTTTTGTGTGTGCATACAGGGTTATTTAGTAACCTGTCGTGAATGCGTGATGATTTATGTCGTGAGTCAGGTTTTTCCCTTTAAAACTAAATGCTCCGGTACAAGGTGCATTCGTTAAGGATGGTGCACATCGATACATTATGCATTTGTGATGGGGTTCAACCATAGTCAAGTTCCGACCCTTACTGGTGCTTATTAAATCGTAAGTAGGAAGAGTCTTCCTAAATCTTAATGATTGCCTGATAACTTACCTATTAACTATGAGCCACTGCAGGCCCCGCTTCCTTCCTTGTTTCTATTTTATTATGTCTATTAAAAACTGAAGTCAATCCATTAGGCAGAAATCTATCAGGGCCCACCATCTCTTGCTGGGCCTACCAAGTCTTCCGGCTTAATACCGAATCGAAGGTGAAATTAACGGGCTCATAAAGAAACAATCATCGAATGGTAATTATTGACTTTTTGGGTAAATGAGTGAACACAATAGTACCGTACTATTATGATAGAATAATGGCAACATAATGCTGTTTTTATTATTGTTTACAGTTAATTTTGACACTTGCCATGACATCTCTTAGCACATATGAGAACTAATGTTATGTTCATCATAACATTAGTTCTCACTAGATGGCGCTTATTAAAGACAGTTCAAAAATGCTTTTTCAGCTCTTTAATTATTTATTTTCAGCAGCATTTATCGGAAACAGAAAAATAATTAAATTAAATATACGCTTCAAATCAATGTTCACTATTGAATTAAATAAATAAAAAAATACATAATTATTGCTCAATTACACTTCTGTTTATAGTTTTATTTGAACACTAAGGTTCTTCGTATTAGGGAAGTTCGTCAAGCCCAGTTTGATTGTCAATCAGTCGTTAACTGCTTGAGTTTCCTTCTGTAATACAGACCTATGACACTTTGTTTAAGTATGTTCACTAGATGTCGCTGTTGGCAGGACAGTGAGTAAAGATAACAAGTACAACAAATATATACTCATATAAGCTTGGATAGATGTCGCTGTCAACTTTAATAGAGATGGTGGATACAAATCTCAAATCGTTTATTGCAATCCTTACAGATGGTAAATAAAAAATAATAGAAACAATGTCTGGCACAGCAATTTTTAAATAAGTAAAGAGAGGAAGAGTGCTTTATTAATAATTAATAAAGCACTCAAATAAATAATTCAAACTTAATAATAAGGAAAATTATTTTCCTTATTATTAAGTTTTATATTTCTATTCATTAACTTATTCTATAATATATATGCTAGTCTATCTAATCATTTATTGTTTATTTTATGCTTTATTGTTTACTCGCTTAAAATTTGTTCATAATTATTAATGTAGTTTATTTATCAAGTAATAAAATATAATTTATGTTTATTATTTTACGTAATAATTAATTTATTTTATATTAAGGGCTATCATCATCATTTCAGCCGAGAGACGTCGGCCTCCCTAAATGGGGGGGGGGCATTATCGCCATGCTTGGCAGTATGGTGTTAAAATTAAAATGCATAGAGAACGCTGCTGCCCATTCTCTAGTGAGTCCCTTCTATGGACTATACTCCATTTGAAATAAGATTACACATTTAACTAAACCTTTTTTACAGTCCGTTCAACCGATTTTCACTTCTATTGCGTTATCGGCATGACAAATGGCAGCTGTAATAAACAGTTAGTCTTGTAACCACCTTTTTGCTTTTAACGCCATTCTGATACCTACGGAATACGGACGTCAAAATAGATTGAATGGTCTGTAAAAATATTTATTTAAATTTCTAATCTTAATTCAAATATAGCATAGAAGAGTGTAATCTGTAAGGCGCATGTATGTCTGCCCGTGTGTCCGTTGTAAGACTCTGGATATTTGCGGACTAGTGTTTCTGGAAGCAAGGCTTGCAACTGTCCGTTGATTCTTTATTGGTAATTATTCGTATTAGCTTTTTTTGGAGGTATATACCTGAAGACCACAAGAAGAAATCGGCAAGCGCAACTGCTGAGCGTAAGGTCCTGGGTTCGATTCCCAGGTAAAAAAAAACTGCTATTAGGTACATGAAACATATTTGACTGGCGAAATGTGGATGTGCTGGTAGACAGATAGATATAATAAGGTAGTTCAGGCATGAAGGGCCCGGCCGGAAACAAGGGCCACCTTATGCGTAACAGGGAGGCGTGATTTATTAAGTTATGTTAAATTTATGTCTCTATTTCTACGTTTTTTTTTCTACATTTTATAGAAATCAAAGTAACCTTAGCTTTTTCGTTAAAGCTCTCATAACCCGGGACTAGCACCGTGTTGGTGTCCTATCAAACGTCAATGTACAAACACGTAATTTACAACTTCTCTCAAACTTCCGAATTTTGAAACGTTCAGAAAACAAAAGTGATGTAATTTCCACGCCTTACAAAGAGTTTCCACGAAGCAAGGTGCTACTGCTCTTAAAATGTTTTAAAACAACGCTACGACGACAATACCCCCCATAAATTTGATGAAAACAAGTGTCCTTTGAATGTTCAAAGGTATTGAAGGTAAAATATCCGGTAGCTGACTGAATGGTAAATATTTTGGTCAGCCATTGTAACCTGACTTTGAAACCCTGCGGGGTGTTGACAGGTTGAGCTGTTAAATGGCTGGTGATGTCATTTTTAAGGTAGTTCTTATTTCAAATTCATCATGCTTTTTGTGAGGTGACTTGGGGCTAGTTAGAATTTATTTATTTTCATAAGACCTATATTATATTAGCGGCTTCCTTGCTACAGCGCTTGCGTAATACTCGGAACGGCATCCTGAAAAGACAACGGCACTACGGAAATAGGTATAGGTATACGTAGTTGAGTTACCGCGCTGCGTATCGCGGGTTCGATTCCAGCACGGTTCAAATATTTGTATGACCTACAAGTAGTTGTTCCGGGTCTGGCTGTTTGTGTATGTGAGTTTGAATGTTTGTCCCACGATACAGGTGAAATTCCTAGTGTGGGGCAACGTTTTTAAAAAAAGAAAGAAAGACCTATGGTGCACACTGGGCCTCGAGGGCGGGCGCAGGTAATTTAGCTGTGTTTGTGTTCTTACTAACAATACTAATATAGACTATAAGTACTTTCTGTTACTAACCCATCACTAAACAACATATGGACTGTACATGTCTGAAATAAAGTTTTTTTTTTATTATTTCAGGGGAAGTAGAACCTTACCTATTTTTACCGCCACTGAACATTGGTGCGCCCAGTCCCACCCATGGCGCAGGTGAAATTACATGTCCTTACAAGAGACATGAGGTTGACAATATGCATCAACCCTTTTGGCCTTGGTGTTGGAAGCGTCGAACTTTTATTTTGCTTTTCTTCTTATTTATCTAATTATAGAGATTTTCGTGAAAAAATAAATTACTTAATCAGCCCGTCTGGCCGTTGCCTCTTGTAATGAGTATTAATTTTTTAGATTATTTTATTAATAACAACAGCGCCGTGCCACTCATATAAATGGTATTCTCATCAGACAGAATTGACGTTACAAAAAATATATCTACAATGGTCGCAACTCCTCAATTGTCACGCTACCGTTGCCCATTATTGCCAGACTGCCAATCAGGTGAGCTTCATTAGCTGACAGGACAAAAACTCAAGCGTGGCACAGTAAGGTGTGACCGATTGACCGCCCACGACTCTATCGGAGGTGTGCACATTCAGGCTCATTGTGCAAGTTATTGCGCAAAACTGTTTTGGTGCACTAGACAATAGCATTGAAGGATTTGTTGGGGTGGTGCTACAGGTACAATTTTTTTTATAATCAAGAACAATAGATTGAAGGAGCACTGGGAAGAGATCCTGTTGAAAAAAAATGACTTTGAAATAAGTAACCACCAGTCGTAGGTTACAAACTAACAAATTTAATATATTCAGGCCGGAATTTGTTCTCTTTCCCTGGGTCTCGACAAACACATTGCTGAAATCCGAACGAAATCCGTACCTAAAAAAGTAGATAACTAACAAATAATACAGAATGCATTGTTCCGACCAACCCATACCTAGGTCTGCCTAGGCATAGGGTAGGTTTTGGCACTCTGCATTTATTTGGAGCTTACCATAGATTTAGTATATACCTACCTACTACACTAAATATAAGGAGCTAACACAAAGCGCAGTCACTGAATATTAGACAAGAATAAAAATCCTAAATGACAATTTAACGCACTTCGTTTAGATGGACTTTTGTGTTGTAGGTATCATTGTCTTAGCTGCCTGGTTTCCTCCGTTTTCTCTGCCTGGTTTCCTCCAATTAGGTACACACGGCTACATACAGCTTAAACTGGAAATGTATAGCTTGATATGTAACCGTGTGTAACAGTTTTTTTTATATCAATATAAATAGCAGAAAGTGACCGCGAAAATATGGCGCAGCGCCTACCGCTATAAGATAGCAACGTTACGCACCATTACAAACTTTGAATCGAATGTTTACCACAGAGATTGACTCAAGCACAATTTAAGCAAATGTAAATAAAGGTATACCTCCAACCCACCCCACCGCCCCACCACCACCATTCCTACATTTACATCTGTAATTGTTATGGTGTACATAACAAAGCGTTATCATCATTCTCCTGCCCTCATCCCAATTTATTTGGGGTCGGTGCAACATGTCCCTTTCTTCATATTAAAGAGTATTCTATTCTATTCTACCTACCTAATCTGGCACCGCCGCGCCAGCGCGGCGCACAGTGGATCGTCCACCATACAAGAGCTATGACATAGAATCAAAAATTGGAAAAGTATTAAAAAAAAAAAAAAAAAATATACAGTTGCATTCCTCTATTATAGAACAACAAAAATTGTTACCACGCTTTTTTTATTTGACCAGCTCTTTCGGAGCGATTCGATGAAAACTGTTATTTTTGTATGGAAACGAACACAAAAATGTCTGTATCTCATGATTCCCTCCTTGTTTCGATTTGCGGTTTTCACTACTGTTATTTACTCATTTTATACCAAATTTCTTCAAGGACACATGGTGCCCCCTTCCGAGATATTTTGCCTATAGTAACTATCTTTGTTATTGTATTCCTGATGGAATGGAGGTACATTAAGTATACTTATTACTGAGACTAAGTAGTTCCTTAAATAACAGGTGCATTTGTGAGTACTTTAATGACTTATGAACGCTTTTGTTGCAATATAACAAAAGCGTTAATGAGTCATTAAATAACGACTACCAGTAGTATTTGCTTAATCTAATTAGTTATTGTAATTACTGAGAATTACACATAATTAAGAAGTAAAATGAAGAAAAGGCATTAGTGAGTTCTATATATTGCAAAAAATATCGGTAATGCGTTGTGACATCGCATTAACAATAACAAGTCGAAAAGAAAAGTTTTATGGTGAATAAGAAAATATAATACGAGTATGTATTAATATATTTTTTATTTATAAAATCAATCAAAATCAAAAGTCATTTATTCAAACTAGGCTGAGAATCAGCACTTTTCGAACGTCAAAATTACATGAGACAGTCGCCCAAAAACGCCCACCCTTCACCACTTCCTAGTGCTTTAGCTAGGAAGATGAAGTGGCGCAATAAAGTCCCCAGCAGCACAGCTGTCTGTTCATTTAAAAACTTGAATCTATACAATAAAATGTAAAATATAACACTAACTAATATAACACTGTAAAATATCATTAACTCTTAAAGTAAATTACAATTAAAGCTATAATAATTTATAAATAAAAAATAAAACAACTAAGTACTAATAACTAAATTAAAAATACTAATTATAATAAAAAATAAATAAATGAATACTACCATTTAGTTACAAAAAATTATATTAGGTACTATAAGAGTTAAACTATATTTTCTTCATCTTCATCATAATCATTATTGTCGTCATCTTCTTCAATGTCACTACATTCCGAAACTGCTCCAACTATTGTATCAGTTGAAATGTCAATGAGCTCCAATTTACTCCGATCATGTATGAGCAAATCGTCCAGTTCTATAAATGAAGATTTTTTTTCTTTATTGGTCATCTTTGGTCGTAGGCTCGTTAGAAGAGGATCGGAAGATAACAGAAGATGATGAAAGATGTCTTCATTAGTGGCGATGCTACTATGCTTTCGTGTATGATTTTCTCTAAATTTACGAAAATCCTTGTTTCTTGCTTCAGATGCTTCTTCAGACAAAAAACCTATAAGCACTACTGATAGGTGCTCCACTATCTGCGATCCATAAATCAGCAATTTATGTAAACTTGATGGCATGTTATACCATGGATACTGCACGAATAAATTTGCTGTTTCATCACAATATAATTTCAATTTTAGGATTTCAATTTTTTCGCCTGAGGAAATGCACCGCAAAATTACGGCGAGTCTTCTAATTAAATTGACGTCTAGTTTTGTAATTTCCGCAGTCATTTCAGGGTTTGCAAAAAACCTTCTAGCAGTATTTCCAGTGTTTGTATTGCCACTACCCTGCTTTACAACATCCAGAAGTAAGCCTGTGTTTCTTCGAAAAGCTGCTTGAATAGCTTCTTTCCTATCTTTAACTATTTTTTTATTGTCGTCACCTTTTGCTTGCCATGATTTTATGTCCACTCTGTAGGCAATGTGTAATAATCACTCCATAGAACGAATCCAAGCATGCAACGAACTAAATCCATGTTTGTATAAATCTTCATTCACAGGTTTAGCTCTCACTTCTTTCAAGTTATTCATCTCGCTTGGGCGAGCTTTGCACAAATAACACACTGCTGCCGATGTTCCAGATATTATTGAATGCACCTTACCATCAATCATGGTTAACCACAGATTGTGCGTAATAGTAGCATTGCCGCAATCAGTTGGGTTCAGTCCACGAATCTCGGTCTTAAATATATCCATTTCAGCCTTTACATTTGCTTCCGCTTCTTTTATAAACGTAAATGAAATCGGGCGACAATATGTGGTTGACGATGGCCGATCATTCTGCCACACTGTGCTTCCACTAGAAGTCACTAACTTAAGAGGTACAAGACTTGCCATAAATACACTGGATAAATCTTGTTCACTTGTTGTTGTCCTTTGATGATAAATGCTTTGACTCGAAGCTCCATCAAAACCCCATTTACTGAGAAGTACAAGTTGTTCACCAGCATCAAAATTCGATTCAAGTGAATCGATCAGCCTCCTAACTGTGAGATCAAGGAGGGCTTGGAGTCGTATCTTTGCGGAAGTATCAGTCACAGTTACGTCTTCTTTTGCCGGGTAACACTTAAGTTTTTCTTTCACTAACATGTAATAGCTTGGGTATTTCGCATGACCTTCTTTAAAACTAAAGTCCCTAAGTGTGATGTAACGCCACTTGGATAACTGCATGTAAACGTAAAGAGCAAGTGCTTTGTGAGTAGGAACTTCACGAAGCAAAGTATTCTGTTTAGTTTCCAGGACATTCAAAACTGTTGAGACGTGTTCAGGATTTCCCCGCAAATGTTTCATTATTCTGGCCACATAATTTTTTCCGGTAGACTTAAGTGCACTTTCAACGGTATGTAAAAGCTCATCTGGACGACTGCAACTAGCAATATTTTCATCAACACGTCTTCTTTTCTGTCTACTCAATAAATCTTCAAAGCGTTTGCGAGAAGATTTATATGTTGAAGTTGAAGCATCCGATTTTGATGGACTGATTACCTCTTCTGTCTCATTTTCAGCTTCTTCAGTGTGAACAATATTTTCTATAAAGCAATCTGGCCAAATGATATCTGAACTTAACCAGTCTCTGTTCTTGTCCATGAACTTGTCGACTGTCCTTCTTGATTGCACCCATTTGGAGTAAATCCGATAGCAAAATCGACAACACCAGTTCTTTAGATCTGACACATCATTTTCACTTAACTGGACGTTACTATTCGACTTCAATGTGTTAAATAAATGTTCATAGTCATGAATATCTTTATGATTACGAAGAGCAACATAAAGATCTAGATAAGTAGAAAATCCATGGAAAGCCATAATGACAACACTTGGTAGAGGTTATAATTACAACTGAATTATATTTGCAAAACACACTAAAGCAGCAAGTTTCAGCAAAAGGGCAGCAAGTTTGCAACTAGCAATGAATTTGATATGCTAATGATGACATGAGCCAATCACAATGCAGAGCTTAAGGGCTGTTAACATAGTAATTACAATAACTAATTAGATTAAGCAGTACTGGTAGTCTTTATTTAATGATTCATTAACGCTTTTGTTATATTGCAACAAAAGCGTTGATAAGTCATTAAAGTACTCACAAATGCACCTGTTATTTAAGGAACTACTTATTGATGACTTATTCTCAGTAATAAATATACTTAATGTACCTCCATTCCATCAGGAATACAATAACAAAGATAGTTACTATAGGCAAATTATCTCGGAAGGGGGCACCATGTGTCCTTGAAGAAATTTGGTATAAAATGAGTAAATAACAGTAGTGAAAACCGCAAATCGAAACAAGGAGGGAATCATGAGATACAGACATTTTTGTGTTCGTTTCCATACAAAAATAACAGTTTTCATCGAATCGTTCCGAAAGCGCTGGTCAAATAAAAAAAAGCGTGGTAACAATTTTTGTTGTTCTTTAATAGAGGAATGCAACTGTATTTTATTTTTATTTTTATTAAATACTTTCCAATTTTTTATTCTATGTCACACCTCTTGTATGGGGACGATCCACTGTTCGGCGTGGCGGCGTCGGTGTAGAAACGCCGCGATATAACTAAAGTTTAAAGAAATAATATTAATTATAACAACTAAGTAGTCAAAAAAAAGCCCTCATCCTCTCTCCTACTTTTGCTGTGCCCGACAAGGTCCACAATGATCATAATTCAGTAAAACCTACCACCTAAGTTCACATGTGGAAGCAATAAATGTATTGAGTATTGAAGTTCGAACTTCATGCGTTCAAAACCAGCGTCCTATGGTCGTTTGTTTTCGTTGTTGTATTGGGTTCCCACCTGTAAAAACAATTAATGTAAGTGGTAATAGTATAATAAATAAGGCCAAATATTACCAAGAAGACCCCTATATCAACCATATGTCTCCAAAAAGTCCATGCAGCGGTCCTTCTTCTCAATTAGGTACTCCGAGCCGGAGGTCAGCCACACTTTGTTTTTTTTTTTTTTGTTTTGGTCACTCAAAATGTAAGTAGAGCGAACACCGCTTACCTAGTTACAACAAACTTCGAGCACAACTGGGACAACGCTATTGTTTATTTATTTATTTCTTTCTAGTTTTTTAAAGAATGCGGACTTTTTTGGAAGGAAGGAAGTGTGCTGTTGTTTATGTGGGAATTCGCTGGGTGGAGTTGTTTTCGGCAAGATTAAGTACATTTTTTGGGTGCTTATATCGAATTGTCAGGGCTGTGCTTTAAAAGAACGTAGTTTCTAAAACTACCAGTTTTTTAAAACTACGCTCTGATATTGGCAAGCAAACGAATGGTCAGCTCCAGAAAGTCAAGTTTAGGTACACGTATGAGACGTAAAAACAGCCTGCTCCTCCCTCTACCTCAAATACTTACCTACTTAAACCGGCATTCTTGTAATACCAAACATTAAGAAAAGAACCTCTACGTTACCAAAATATTAGAATATTTAACGGCAATCCGCAATAAATACACGCCCAATAAAACTTTGCTGCCTTTATGACCGGTAACGGCAATTATCTCGTTCAAGCCGGTTTCCTTAACAGTACACACAGATATACAAACAAAAAGTCATAAAACTTTTAAAAAGTAATCCTTAAACCATGTGTTCAAGATTCTTTGGTCAAATACTTTTTTTTTAATAATTAAAAAGTAAATAGAATTCTATTTTTGAAAGAAGTTTCGATCATGTTTGTCTTTTGTTTTTTGTGTGAAAGACTTTCATGTATTGTGTGTAATTGGTTTCGCCAATGTTGGCTGACATGTGTTGGTTGGTGAGCTACAATGATTATTGTGACAAATACTTGTGAATGGACGATAAGGACATCATTGTTTTACTTAAAGCTCAAAGCTAAAATAAAAGAGTGTAAATGTTCCTCATGATGCGTTAAACATTTTGTGGAAGAACAATGTAGTACACAAATGTTAGAAAAACCATTAACTAACCATTCTTTATAACTTATTTTAGGGAATTCTGTCCATTATTACCATTGCTTCACTTCTACACAAGTCGATTTTCCTACTAACTGTCCCTTACAACGTGTGTCGTCCATCCATGCTAATACTTCAGCCTATATGAACATTCTGGACGTAATTTTTCCTAACTCTTCCATAGGATGAAAAAGTCTCATATCACGTTTTGGGCATTAAACAAACCTTCGTTGTTAAGACTACGGATAGTCGTTTAGTGTGCGTCCATCTTCCTCAGGCTTGAGTCTTTCCAGTCCCCATTCATAATAGGCTATACCGTAGTCAGGTAGTTCGTCTGACATCTGACGTGACGTCTGCCACGCGACTACTGGACCGATCACACCCCCTGGTCCCGTATCATACCCACGAGTATGTCTGCCATGTACAAAGATACAGCAGCTCCTATAAATAAGCTGGTGTAACGCATGATCACCTGCGCGTGAGTGTCGCTTGTCGCACGTAGCGCACGGGATGCCGCGCGCGCCGCCGACCGCGACGTGTGTCCGCGAACGTCTACAAACACCCGTGGTTTACTTGTTGTAAATGCTTCAGGATATGTAAGAAATATTATCGTCACTCCAGGGTACAGGCGAGGCACGGTTTAATTTATTTTAAAACAATACGAAAATTGTTTATGAAGCAGTTCTTTTTGGTGACCTGAAACACAGGCCCTTAAAGCCTAGCTTAGGCACCAGTCTCCCACAGTAAATTTAAACCATATCATGTACCAAAAAAAAAAGTTCACGATACAACGTATTCCGTACGGGCTTCATCCTTACCCTGAAGCTAGCTCAACGACTGTTCTGGTTTTAAATGTGAGTATTAGTGCAAAAGTATTTACTAGCAAATGAAATATTTTAATTTGTCTCTGGAATGGCAATGCTCTGGTATCACCAGCACCACTGTTATCAGTGATCACCTCCACCTATTGGTCATCATTAGGTGATCACTTACCGGTGGAACGAGTGCTGGTTTTCCACCCAGAACTGATCACAAAAGGTTTGTGTTCACTGATAGAAAACCTTTTTCCGAAATTCCCATAATCTTGTTAACGAACCCTATCCACTATACCTACATAGAACCAAACAAGCCGACCAAATCGGTCCAGTAGTTCCGGAGATAGCGCTAACAATAGAACAAACAACTTTTACCGCTCCAATACATTCTGTCCTGTTATGGCCAAAAGCTATTGTTTAAAAAAAAGTAACATCTTTACTTTGGCGGCTTATATACGAACATAACGAAAGACTTGATCTGAATCTTAAGTTTTTCGATATAAAGATGAAATTCCATTGTATTTTATTCATGTACTAAATGAATAAGTTTGCAAGGGCAGTTACGGTTAGCCTTAGATTCCGTCATGGTGAATATTACAGGTGCTATAAACAAACAAATAGAGCTACCTTTCTGCTGATGCCTTAAAGGCATCTCAGGGTCTTTGTTTGTAATAGTACTGTGTATAGTCGTAAAATTGCATTTGGTATCTTTTGTTCAATTGTTTAAGTACTCTTACTTGTTGTTGAAGACTGTAGAAAGAATATAGCGAAATGGGGAATTTTGAAGTGACAACGCATTGCAATTTGTGGTCGCTGAAAGCTAAGAAGTTCGAAACAATAATGAACTCGTCACCGTCCTTTCCATAAAGCCAAAACCCGCTACGCAACAACTCAACAATTTGCTTTTAGTAGTAGTAGTAGTCGTATGAACAACCACAGAATCAAAAATGTCGGCCAGACACCCACCATCTCAGATCACAAAATTTACTATAAGACTTGATTTGGTCGGCTGATGGTTTCGTGTTAACTTTGAGGCTCTCCTGTGTCACATCAGGCCGAAATTACGTCGCGTAATTATCGGTAGGGATGTCGCCGCTAACGTCACTACGCTTTAACATATTTAAGTTCGAACAATAAAATTAAATACTAACATTGTATCATCTTTATAATCCTACATAACAATTCACCCAATCTCACACCATTTTACGCTACAGCGTAGTTAGAAGATGTTAATTACTGCCTGTATACTGTAGGGCTCATACGAACCCTGGAAACGGTGTATGGCGTTGCCGCTGAAAAGAAGCAATACTGAATTGTAAAAAAAGAATTAATTTACGTGCCTAGAACAATAATGTTTTATTCAAAAACAAACGCTTTTTCTACAATTTTGAAACGGATTCTAAATTAATTGAAGTGATTGAATGCAACCAGAATCATTTTCTTCAAGCCTGCATGATGTGAGGTTTTTTGCAGACAGCATTTACAAAACTTAACTCTTTTGTTGGCCATACATACAAGTGATCAACTCTTCAGTAGCACCTTCCAATCGACATGGTCACAATAGCACAAAGGCTAGGTACAAACCCCACTTTATTAGTACACCGAGTTAACATAGTTTCTGACTTCAGAGGGCGGATTGTAAATCTTGCAGTTAATTTGAAGCCGACCTATAGATACTGGTTACTTAGATTTGTTGACGCTGGATGGTATATACATAATAAGGTACTGTACATTTGGTCCGCTTGCACCTTAAATCACTAAATGCGTTTAGCGCTATACATATTTAAAACATCAATCTATCTCTGTTATCTTCAATCGATTGACAGGAACAGCGATATTTTAAATACGATTAGCGATAAACGTAGCTATTTTTGATGCAACCGGGCCTTAGTGTTTCGCATTTTGGACTGTGATGTGATGAGATAAGACGATCAAGCAAGTATGTTTTTTTTCATAATATTCGGAGCATAGCGTATTTTCTTAATGATCAATCTTACTCTTCCACGTTCTCACATCTAGCCCACATTCTATTAATCTCGAAGTGGGCATAACGGTGAGCTCGTCACCAGCTGATTGATCTCGCCAGTGTCAACGTGATCGACGAGATGTTATGCGCGGGCGCACACAATTAACGGCTTCGACACGTGTCGTAATAGTTAAGTGTTTGGTCATTTTTTACGGCGTTGTGTACAGTGCACAGTGGTGTTTTATGGCTCATGAAATATAACCAAAGTTGGGTTCGCAAGGGCTTTTCAATATTATGGGCATTTTAAAATTTTATGCTTGATACTTAATTAGGAAGAAAAGTTTATTTATTTTTGTACTTAGCGTAAAGAGTAGCTTTAAAGAAGGTTTAATGAGACCTCAGTTATATTAAGGTCAAAAGTGAGAGCCAAAGTACCAGATTCGGGCTGCTACTGAGAAAACCTCAAAAGCTGTAGGTACCTAATTGATATTGACATCGATTCTGCTCAACATGAAAAATAACAAACTTTTTAAAAGGTCGCTTGTTTTTATTGATAGGGTATGACTGAACAGAAAGAGAAATGACAAAAGCTTACCGTCATGGATGCAGGAAAATAAACGATAATAATGGAAATTATTCAGCAGATCGATGTGTACATAATAAATAGTTCTATTGCACAATTCGCAACACACACGTTAACTAGGTTAAACATGTTCAATAGTCCCCTAGTATTCAATTGACTTGTAACCTGTAGCTACCTGTCCGAAATACAATAAAAAACGAATCTACCGTAATACTGAAACAGTTACTAATTGGATGTGATGACTAACTACTAACTAGTTACAGAAGGAAGGATCACAGCATACAACTGTAATCAATCTTTTTATTAATATTAATGATCTTAGCAAACATGATTTGTATGTAATAAAATATTTTTTTGATAATTGTTTTTTTGTTTGACGCAATTAGAGCCTTAAAATAATTAATTAAACGTATTTTCTTTTCTTTTTTTAAAATTATCATTAGCTAATATAAAGTCTCACTTTCGTAATCATGATAAGGCTTGTAAATATAAATTGCTGAACTTTGGGCCTCTGGATTCGGTCAACGGTCGCATATTGGAAGTATCCATTTGACCAGTATCAAAGGAATTATTTTTGCGACTACGAGTATTACTAGTAGGGTAATCCGTTTTTGCTACGTCACTATTAACAACGGCCTTTAATGGGATTATCGGATGATCTACTATCTTTGAGTCAGTATTTGGTCACAATTTAAATAAAAGCAGCTTCGCAAAAACTTCTAATCACACAGCGGGCCGAGCACGGGCTTGCCAAGACGTTTGTGACAAGGCATGATAAATTATGTCATGTAAATTTGTAGTAGCATTATAAGACAAAACAGTTTTATCGCTCAAACTGTGATAAAATGTGTGACTCAAGTCATGTCACAGTAGGCCGTGCTCGCCCAGTTGTATTCTGAATACTCAACGGCAAAAAGTACTCGACCTTAAAATAAAAAAAAAAACCTACTTTCCTTTAGATCTAGCCGTCCAAAATATTAAAGTACGTAATCCATAGAGCAAAATATATAATTTCCCAGAATTCCATAAATTATATTCTATATTCTACTAATATTACGAGTATATTTACCGTCCCGGCGCAGTATCTCTTGTCCATAGCGCGCACTTGTGAGGCGCGCACTTGTGAGGCGCGCACTTGTGAGGCGCGCACTTGTGAGGCGCGCACTTGTGAGGCGCGCACTTGTGAGGCGCGCGCGTTGATATCTTAATTGAGAGACTAGCGGCGAGATATTGGCGATAAGAATAATAATTATTATTATGATACTCGTATCACATTTTTGTGGTATTTGGAGTGCTAAAATATTGAAGGAATTTGAGTAGGTAGAAGAGTATGGTTATTTGTCTTGAATAAACACATAATAATAACATTCAACGTGACGTTCTATGAGTACAATTCTCTACCTGGTAGGCCTAATAAACTGAAGTAGCTGAACGAATGCTGTTTGCAAGCAATCAGCCTAGGAGTGTTCCCACCTGCTGGGACCTAGCCCTCCTTTCTGTATGAGGAATGTTTTTGCAAGCATCAGTCGCATCTGAGCTGATTAAAGGTTTTCAAGTTATCAAAATTTCAATTCATTTCTTAAGGTATTTTGTTTCGGGATTATCGCTTTTCCATCGAATAAAAATCCTAACTAAAAATTCATTCACCCAACTTCTGCACAAAAGCTAACAAAATGGCACCACTCAAATCCATTCAAAAATGGATCATCAAAAAGAAAAACACATCGACGACCGACGGCGACGAAGCGTACGCAAATAAACATCGCAAAAAGTACGTCAACTTGGTTAATATACTTCTCAAAATTCGGTTCATTCGCAAAAACGCTTCCTACGTCCTACATCGCGCACCGTTATTGAAACTAGGACACCCCCCCCCCCCGCGCTGCTTGGTTCGTATCCCCTCGGAGATGACCCGATGATGGCGAGTTGTGCAATCGTGATGATATGTCAGGTTTTAGTAACGGGAACTTAGATGATGACTAAGATTTGGGGGTCCGGAGGCTGTATATAGCTGTGTCATAGTTTGGTGGAATTCCATAAAAGTGTGTATGGTCTTCTAGTTATTACTGTACGATTTATAGGTGTGTACCTGCAAATCGTACAGTAATAACTAGCGGCAGTAACCAAACAACCTGATGTTAAACGAGTACTGCCGACAATACCAACAACAAGGGTTTGCATACGTTGCCAATTTTATAGACAAAGTGTGTGATGAGCCTGTAGTTCCACCGGCACTAGAGGCTCATTTGAATGGTTTCTTATTGGATGATGTTATTACAAAAATACGAGTCAATTGCTGCCATCATGCCTGTTGCTATTATGGTCAGTACTGATTCGATTCCCACGCAAGTATTATCACGGCCTATAATTAAACATTTGTTCCGCGTATATTTTTATGCATGTGTATTTTAGCTTGTACGGCCTACTTACAGTTCTTTTATTTAAACCTATAACTGTATAATCCACGACTCTGAAGGTATGCTCAATTCAGAATGAATACAATGTGCTTGACAAACGTAATGGGTATAAAATGAAGGAAAACTTATAAAAGTTTTTCTTAAAAACCACTACCACGATGGAGCAACTATCTCCATCATTTTCATTGGAAAACAAGAATGTGGTTATTTTTGTAAAATAACTGGTAGTGGCATTTTACTTGCTATTCAGTTGTTAAAGGCCACATTAAGATTCAAATAAAACGAGAATACATCAGTAAACATTACTATAGTGTTAAGCACATCCATCTTTACCGAGTGCATACTAAAGCCACCAATATAAATAATAAATAAATTAAGCGACCGAGAGAATTGTGTCAGTAAGCCAGACACGCCATTAGCATGAAGCCGAATTGAATGAAACTCACTTATAAAGGCGAGGCTTCAGTCATGAGCGGAGCGGAAGTGGGACAGATAGCAGAATAGAGACAGCATATCAAAACCTTTAATCATTGAATCACTTACAAAGATAAATGATTTTGTTTCTGTAAGTAGGTTTGTACAAACACGTTAATATTTTTAAAACCTAGATGAGGTCGATAACGAAAGGAATGTAAGGTAAGACAACAGCCAACAAATGAATGTAAATACTGTCATTGTATTAAGTGTAAGGTAAGACAACAGCCAACAAATGAATGTAAATACTGTCATTGTATTAAGTGTAAGGTAAGACAACAGCCAACAAATGAATGTAAATACTGTCATTGTATTAAGTGTAAGGTAAGACAACAGCCAACAAATGAATGTAAATACTGTCATTGTATTAAGTGTAAGGTAAGACAACAGCCAACAAATGAATGTAAATACTGTCATTGTATTAAGTGTAAGGTAAGACAACAGCCAACAAATGAATGTAAATACTGTCATTGTATTAAGTGTCAGGTAAGACAACAGCCAACAAATGAATGTAAATACTGTCATTGTATTAAGTGTCAGGTAAGACAACAGCTAACGAATGAATGTAAATACTGTCATTGTATTAAGTGTCAGGTAAGACAACAGCCAACAAATGAATGTAAATACTGTCATTGTATTAAGTGTAAGGTAAGACAACAGCCAACAAATGAATGTAAATACTGTCATTGTATTAAGTGTAAGGTAAGACAACAGCCAACAAATGAATGTAAATACTGTCATTGTATTAAGTGTAAGGTAAGACAACAGCCAACAAATGAATGTAAATACTGTCATTGTATTAAGTGTAAGGTAAGACAACAGCCAACAAATGAATGTAAATACTGTCATTGTATTAAGTGTAAGGTAAGACAACAGCCAACAAATGAATGTAAATACTGTCATTGTATTAAGTGTCAGGTAAGACAACAGCCAACAAATGAATGTAAATACTGTCATTGTATTAAGTGTAAGATAAGACAACAGCCAACAAATGAATGTAAATACTGTCATTGTATTAAGTGTAAGGTAAGACAACAGCCAACAAATGAATGTAAATACTGTCATTGTATTAAGTGTAAGGTAAGACAACAGCCAACAAATGAATGTAAATACTGTCATTGTATTAAGTGTCAAGTAAGACAACAGCCAACAAATGAATGTAAATACTGTCATTGTATTAAGTGTAAGGTAAGACAACAGCCAACAAATGAATGTAAATACTGTCATTGTATTAAGTGTAAGGTAAGACAACAGCCAACAAATGAATGTAAATACTGTCATTGTATTAAGTGTCAGGTAAGACAACAACCAACAAATGAATGTAAATACTGTCATTGTATTAAGTGTCAGGTAAGACAACAGCTAACGAATGAATGTAAATACTGTCATTGTATTAAGTGTCAGGTAAGACAACAGCTAACGAATGAATGTAAATACTGTCATTGTATTAAGTATCAGGTAAGACAACAGCTAACGAATGAATGTAAATACTGTCATTGTATTAAGTGTCAGGTAAGACAACAGCTAACGAATGAATGTAAATACTGTCATTGTATTAAGTGTCAGGTAAGACAACAGCTAACGAATGAATGTAAATACTGTCATTGTATTAAGTGTCAGGTAAGACAACAGCTAACGAATGAATGTAAATACTGTCATTGTATTAAGTGTCAGGTAAGACAACAGCCAACAAATGAATGTAAATACTGTCATTGTATTAAGTGTCAGGTAAGACAACAGCTAACGAATGAATGTAAATACTGTCATTGTATTAAGTGTCAGGTAAGACAACAACCAACAAATGAATGTAAATACTGTCATTGTATTAAGTGTCAGGTAAGACAACAGCTAACGAATGAATGTAAATACTGTCATTGTATTAAGTGTCAGGTAAGACAACAGCTAACGCATGAATGTAAATACTGTCATTGTATTAAGTGTCAGGTAAGACAACAGCTAACGAATGAATGTAAATACTGTCATTGTATTAAGTGTCAGGTAAGACAACAGCCAACAAATGAATGTAAATACTGTCATTGTATTAAGTGTCAGGTAAGACAACAGCTAACGAATGAATGTAAATACTGTCATTGTATTAAGTGTCAGGTAATACAACAGCCAACAAATGAATGTAAATACTGTCATTGTATTAAGTGTCAGGTAAGACAACAGCCAACAAATGAATGTAAATACTGTCATTGTATTAAGTGTCAGGTAAGACAACAGCTAACGAATGAATGTAAATACTGTCGTTGTATTAAGTGTCAGGTAAGACAACAGCTAGCGAATGAATGTAAATACTGTCGTTGTATTAAATGTAAGGTAAGACAACAGCCAACGAATGAATGTAAATACTGTCGTTGTATTAAATGTAAGGTAAGACAACAGCCAACGGATGAATGTAAATACTGTCGTTGTATTAAATGTAAGGTAAGATTACAGCCAACGAATGACTGTAAATACTGTTGATGTATTAAATCCACTAATAAACTCGAATATAACATACCTTTGTATTCCCTGATTACAAAAACAACTTTGAACAATTCATCCATTACCACTTGTCCATTGCGTGATATGCGTTACACTGGCAAGATAATGAAGTTATTGTTTATTAAAGGTCAAAAATCTCTAAATACTTTTTGCCTGGCCTGTGCTTGACCTCGATGTCGCCTGATGGAAAGCGATGGAGGGAGGTCTATGATGGAATAAGCATGCCCAGAAGATGCCTGTTCACTCTTGCTTTGAAGGCAGGGTTATATGTGGAAGGGAACACAAGCGCTGCCAGGAAGTTCCACACTTTGGGACTGTGCGCATAATAATGTGGAGGGGAAGCGCTGATTACGACTGGACGGGATATCAACCAAGTGCGGATGGTACCCTGCAGTTCGTCTGGTAGTCCAGTAATGAAAGAGCGAAGGTGGGATCAGGTCATGGAGCTCCTGCGCACACTCTCCGAAGTACAGTCTGTAGAAGACTGACAGGCAAGCAACATTACGCCGATGAGCCAGGCTGTGAAGCCTAGCCACCAATATTTCGTCACCGATAAGCCTTTTTGCTCCGCGTTCTACCGAGTCAAGTGCAGCAAGTTGGTATTTTGCTGAGCCATCTCAATACAATACTCCATACAGGAACGGATCTGTGCTTTGTACCAAAATAAAAGCTGTCCAGATATGTTTGTGCCTCTGCGTGTGGAATTTGTTTTTAGAAAGTTATTATTATTTTTCTCATATTTATTTGATTATCTGTCTATCTCGTTGCTCTACATTCTTCTGCACCGGTCGACGTTATCACGTCACCGCTGGCGCCGGCTGTCGCTGAAAATCAGTAGTGTGGCTCTGTTTCGAGTCGTAGCAGGCTACGGAAAGAACACGGGTGGGTTTTAGTCAGTAAAAGTCTGACACGCCCTCCCGCTCCGCCCAGAGCGGGACAAGTTATTTGATAATTTCCCGCCCAAAAAAAAAAAAAAAATATGCTGAGAGATGGTAAGTGACAGATAATTTTCCCCATTTGTATATTTTTTTACTTTATTTTGAATTTTATGCGTCATAGTTAGTCGCAAATAAACTTATTTTCTTTCTTTCTTTAATTATAAAGGTGAGGCTCAAGTTATAAGAGGAGCGGGAACGACCGGGAAGGCGGAATAATGTTACTATGCCAGACGTGTGATTAGCGTGAAGTGAATTCTACTTATAAAGGTGAGGCTATAATCAAAAGCTGTAAAAGAATCTAGCAAATTGTTATAATTTGGAAGGCAAATAACAATTTGATAAAGTAGTGGCACTAAAACATTCGTGTATGACAAGTTTTCACATAAAAATGGCATTGACATAGAAGCAATTATTTCTAGCAAAAACACCAGTGACCCAAATATTCTTAGTTCAAATAAAATATTTTATTGGAACAAAAAACAAGTTTACAAATGTGTTCGTTAACAGCTACATTTACTTTAAAAAACTGTGTTACAGCCATGAGCGGCCCATCTCCGAGAGGGGAGACGTTAGAGTACCTACATACTAACGTTACAATACTAAAGTAATAAAATTAAAATAAAAAATAATTACAATAAACCCAAAAGTTAAAGTAGGTATATATTTTAATAATTAAAAATACTAGGAATTCATTATAATTATTAAAACATTAAAATAAATTATACTAAGTTAAGATGTTCCAGTTCTCTAATGTGATATGTGTGTATGTATGTGTGCAGGATTTATCTGTATGTATCTGTGTTTGGTTATATACATAGGTAGATTATTACGAAAGGAATATGAATGCCAGTTGTTAGTTAAAGGAGTCATATTTTTAAATTTTCCGATATCCTAACACTGTATGCATGTATACATTACTAATGCTTACTAAGAATTCGTAGCTCACAGGTGGCATACTCTGCTTTCTATCTACAACTACGAGAAGTCGGCGCGATATTATAATTATCTAATTTATATTATGTAGGTAATTTTAAAGAGCATCTAAACCCGCCCATAGTAGCACCAAGTCAACGACTTAACCTATTTATAAGAAAGCGATTCATCCATCTTAGTAATGACTGGCCATTCCGCGTTTGATGTATGGTCAGCAACAACGGTCCGGTAATTACTCGCGAATCACTACTAACAACTATAATGTATGTATGTATGTATACTTCCAGTAGGAGATGAATCTACGTGATGTTGATGAGTAGGGAAGTAACAGAGACCTCTGGATTCTGTTATTCTTATTACAAATCAAATTTAGATGTGTTTTGTTGGATGTTAGTAGCGCTACTTCGTTTTTCCAGCTTAAATACTAGGTAGTGATAGTGTGGGAAGTGGGAAAGGTGGTCATTATAGGGACCGGCTTTTGTGCATTATGATCATCATAAATGGCTGATTCTCAGCTTCTTTTAAATAAGTTCTTATTTATTTTCTCTTGATGA
The DNA here is from genome assembly GCA_963921375.1 of Tiliacea citrago. Lineage (NCBI taxonomy): Eukaryota > Metazoa > Arthropoda > Insecta > Lepidoptera > Noctuidae > Tiliacea > Tiliacea citrago. Next base: position 1,218,673 of record OY992784.1, read on the forward strand.
TGTCTCTGACCAGTAATTCTACTGTTTACCTACAAAGTAAGCAATCATTTTAAGTTGAGATTATCTGTTTCAATCGTGTCAACAATCATTCAATCTCAGTTCAGAATGCTAATTTATCGGGCATTGTTGTGCGTTTTTTCACACTAGAATTTTTGCATTCAGAAAAAAAAAGGTCAATTAACTATGAAAATGATCTGAATTCTTCAGAACAATACATTCAATTTTGAACTGTCTTAACTGCTTTTGTGCTACGGCTACATTGTCGCGATAAAGCGAACTTCACCTGACGTGCTCTCTGTTTCTCAGCGAGACGTCGAGTGGTGTGCGAGAGAGCCGAAGCATTATACCTACGTATAATCTAAAACTAAAGTATTACGTACCCACAAAAACTCTCAATAGGAAACATAATCGGTTTAGTGAATCATTTCAAATGAAAAGATATAACGAGTGCTAATTGTGCGGCTGATTCATTTAAATGGCTTATACGCAACAATGAGACTATCGATTGGACAATTCATTAGTACAATTTTTATTAATAGCTGTCGAGAATGAATTAAGGGTACTGTACTTAATGTCTTCGTATTCGGCATACCATAGCAGATCAACTTGATATATGTATTTTGGAGTCTAAGATTTAGAACTCTATCCACGCAGTTCCGGGTCTGATCTTTTGGACGTCTGGGCAGACAGATTTCAGTATTTGGGTATGGCCAGCGCGTCAGTATTTACACAGAACTTGAAATAAATGCACTGTCAAAGATAAACTGTCACCATGGACGTGCGATTGACTGTAGGTAAAGACAAGCTTCGAAATACTGAGAAACCAGACGGTGTGAACTGACCTGAAACTCGAACATAAATGTGGTATATTTTTCCCGTACATTACAAAAGACCGGATTCCTCGCTGCACAGAAGACCCTAACCCTGATTTATGTGGTTATAACCTAATTTTCTAAATACAGACCATGTTCGAGTTTTGTCCACCACGCTTTCTGACTGCATGTTGGCGAGTTTAGACTATTCTAGTCCCGATAGTATTAACATCACACCACCAGCCACCTACTGCGGAAACTGGCAAAAATTTTGTACATCAATCACTTCGCGGCGCTTCTTGTTCGGCCACTATTAACACTGACAGTAATTAAGAACGAAATTATCATAACAAGACTGACTGTAGCTGTTAAGTCGAAGACAGATCGTCTCGAGTGACAGCCGGACTAACTACAGAAAAACTACGAGCAGAGGTGCAAACATACCGCGTGGTGACTCATATCAAAGGTAATTTATGAACATTATATTTTAGTCAGAATCGCAATTTTTTATTTTATTTTAATACTTCAAACTTAGACAACTGGGCTCCTTCATTCGGCCTCTCCGCCTGGTTACCGTCTTAGGTCCCGCTTTCATAGTACCGTAAGAAAACGTATTTGAAATATTTGCAGATGACGTCACCAGTTGTCTAGTAAACTTGCTCAGCATTATGAACAGTACGTTATTGCGGAGCTTCCGATTGAATTTATTCTCAAAAGTACTGTACCGACATAATAGTACCTATATTTCGGAAGTCCTTTGCTTTAAGAATGGTTTTAAATGTCTATAAACTTTGTCTTCGGGTAAACGTTATCCAATAATGCGTATGTTGGACGTGAATGACAGCTACGAGGCATCCATACTTCCATAATAATATTATTATTGCGAAAGTAACTCTAGCTGTCTGTCTGTTACCCTTTCAAGCTTAAACTACTGAACGGATTTGGGTGAATTTTGCACACGGATAGACCATAACCTAGGATATTTTATCCCGGTAGTATCACGTTCCAGTTGGATAATTTCCATCATCCACGCGGCCGATGCCGCAGGCAAAAGCTAGTATTTCATAAACTACAGCACCGTTTTACATGGAGGTGATTTATAGTTTCGCTCAATTTCAGTGTTTAAAAATCGAACAAAAAGTGACCCATCGGGGTCCCTATAACAATACCCAAGTAACAACCACAGGGCTATCGGTACCTACAGTTTTTTGCGCCCGAACACCTGCAAAGATATAACATCGGAATTGCGGGGCGTCCAAAAATGATTGTCTTAACTTTACTGTTAGTCATTGACCCCGTTTTGATTTGCCGCCGCTATGATATATTTTGATTGGAAAACTACTTAGAACGCATTTCGTTTTCATTATATTTTATTGTCGTTATAAAGATGGATAAAGATTGAAATAACTGAGTTTTGTAATGTTGGAGTAGGAAATTGGATGGAAATTAATAAAAATTGTTATGTTATTAGTACTTATGATTGGGCACTTACAAACGCAGTTTAAGTGTGAAGCTAAGCTCAATCACAAAGAATAATTTTCCTAAATTAAAATTATGCAAGCATGCTTGACAGACTATAAAAAACTATAATTCACTATCAAGACTAACTATCTTGCTATCTTGGGGGACCAAAGGGCAATGGAGAGGGCTATGCTTGGAGTTTCCTTACGTGATCGAATCAGAAATGAAGAGATCCGTAGGCGAGCCAAGGTAGCCACCATAGCCAGAATAATTGCTAAGCTTAAGTGGCAGTGGGCAAGGCACATTGCTCGTAGAACTGATGGCCAATGGGGCCGAAAGGTTCTGGAGTGGCGACCGCGTACCGGAAGACGTAGCGTTGGAAGGCCTCCTACAAGGTGGACCGATGACCTTGTGAAGGCTACAGGTATCCGCTGGATGCGGGAAGCACAGAACCGGTCGAAGTGGCGGTGCTTCGGGGAGGCCTATGTCCAGCAGTGGACGTCTTTCGGCTGAAATGATGATGATGTACCATTTAGTAACGTCTTTTAGCCAAAATTGTTAGAGTAAGATGTGTACAGATTGTAGTTCTGCATCAATTGACGTTCTTCTAAAATGAACACGTACCCCTGAAATGTACCTAGTCATCATGCAGGATCACCGGTTTGGTGATCCTGCAGGTTTAAGGTTTCACGGTTGTGAAACCTTAAACCTCATCATCAGATACAACGGTACATCAGCGCACACCCATCGCAATCAATAACCACCAGTCGGAGAAGTCGCAGTCGGGTCAAGAGTCATCAGTCTTGCCGCACTAAGTGGCGATCCGAGTAAAAGTGACGCTAACTCATATATTTTGGTTACTCCACCATTTATAATGTGCCACAAACATTTAGATTTATGACTCGAAAAAATGTGGGCAGTGTGAAAATATTTTTAAATGCAAAATTAAGTATTTTCACATTGTCGTTGAATGGGTTATATTCAGAAGATCGCGAGTACGACTTGGTCGAGAGCGCAGGCGCAGGGACCAGGGGATCATGGCACAACAGTGAGAAGGTCTGTAGTCAGCCGTGGGTGGAACAAAGCAGCCAACGATGATGGTGATGGTAATGACGAAGTCTCTGATTACAATTAGGTCATCACTTAGCAAATTTGTGTCATAAGAAGCATACGTGCATTTATTTGTAATCGTGTGCGTGGTTTCTTCCACTATTTGGGTCGCGGAGGTTAAATTGCATTAGTTTCTTGTTAAAATCATAACACCTTGTAACAGAAAAATTCTAAGAGCCTTATTATGAGACGTCAGCAATAGATTCATCATTCGAGATACCGTCTAAAACTCTAAAAAAATATTTCGCTTTGAATATTCAGTTGTTAAACTTACTAGGTAATAGAATATTATAACATAGAAAGAAAAAAAGACAACATCAGTTGTTCTATAAACTAAATAGATAGAATTAGGTCACTCAGACATTCGTAGCAAGCAAGTTCTACGCGCTACGCAGATAGCGATTTCGTAGACGGTCACAAGAAAACGAAGGTCCATTTTAAATTCTGCTACGAATCGCCTCACATTATCACAGCTGTTACTCAGTATATTTTTTCATTTTTATTGGATAATTATTGTGTATGAGGCTCGCCTTTGACCACTAACTAATTTAACTTGAGGCTTTTGACGATGATGCTCACTCACTTGCCCATAAGTAACTTATTCACTCGTGACTTTTTTTTCTTTTAAATACCGCTATCTATTGGATTAGACGAATTTTCCGTGAAATTCAGGTATCTCACCACCTGTTCTTTTGCAAATTATTCACACACTGATAAGAAATGCTCATTGTTCAATTAAGCAATAAAATTACTAATGAGTCGATATTTGAAGTAAGATAAAGGGCTCTATTTATTTATCATAGTAGTAAATTCGGCGACTCATAGACGTAAATCTGCTTGTTGTTTTAAAATATGAATATGATATTAATCAGAGCATCTAGACACATTTATGCAATACCACTTGTAAACATAGATTACTCTAGAGCAGTCTCCATTTTGAGAAAATCTTAACAAGTACACCTACAAAATTATGATTTAAGTTGATTCTGATTCAAATTCAGACGGAAACTCAAAGCATTTATTTCAATTAAACTATTTACTTACTACTTTTGAATTTTCAAGGAGTCGGTCAGTCAGAAACATGAAGCTAGTTGCCCATTCCAAACATTACTAATACAACATAGTCATATACCAATCCCATGCCATTAAAAACTATGGAGCACCCATGTATTAGATGATTCATCCCTTTTGTTAAAGCTCTTCAAATGAGCATGACCTTAACATTATAGCCTAAACACGAGGAGGACCTTGTGAGGGCCATAGCAGGGATCATAAAGAAAACCATCGGTGTCCTACTTACCAGCCGACAGACAAACATACTTCTATTCAAACGATAAACTAAAACCAGCCTTATTTTAATAACTGTAAGAGTGGAGAAAGGTGAAAGTAAAGTTTGTAGGTCTGTAGGCCTGTCAGGTTGCACCTGTGTGCGTAAGTGGTGTATTTGTGTGTCAGTGTGCGTGTACGCAATGGAGATAGCAGCCGCCAGAGGACACCAACTTCAAGTGAAATGCGCCGCTTTTAGTTTGACGCTGTTTCTTATTACTTTTTTGTAGATCAAGAAATAATTGACTTTAATAATTTTTTAAAGTATCGAAATATTAAACGGGTTTTCTACTACAGAGGTAGCATTTTATTTTAAAATTGGGTCAAACTACCGTTTATCGTAGTTAAAATCAAACGTCCTGCGTTGTTTGTTTTTGGCGGCTTCTAACCTTCTGATTAGTGTTCATAACATAATTACTGTACGAATGTTTCCTCCAAAGTGCTGAAAAACTAAATAAATTACAATCGCGCTGTTATTGCGTGCTTCCGATGCAATATCCTCCGAGTTAGTTACTGGCACGAGACCTAGTTCCATATGATAGCTGTAACTACTTGAGTGTGTGTTATTATATGTAAGAATACTATTTTGATTTAAACTTATATGAATATAGTTTGTACATTTTTAATCATTGTTTTCATATTGTTGAATAGCAACGAGTGTAAAATTTTACATAAAAAACATTATTTCACATATTTTTATTAATTATCTGATGATCATTTCATGTATTAGTTTAGCTTTTGGAAAAAATCTTGTTATTGGACAATATAATTCGTATGTTCTGTTAATAAAATGCAAAAAACTATCTCAGCCCCAAACGGTTAAAAGCCTCCCAAACAGCACATCATTATTTCGGCCACACATCACGAATCTTGCGGTAATAATAACACAACATCAATTAACATAATTAATCACAAAATCATAACTAATTAGCGAATGTAATAACCCGCGACTACGTGCTACGCGGCGTAGCGGGCCGCGGTTCGCCCGCCCTGCGCATGCGCGGTGGTAGAAAATTTTTGGTGGGAAGTGAGTGGGGTGCGCCCGCGCCGTCAGTCTGACGACACCACGCGCGCGCAGCGCCCGTTCGGAGTGAGTGAAGTGTAGTGCGGACAAACAACAATAACCACAGTGACGCTAAACAACGGGGAGAAAAAACATAAAAATTCAGTGTACGTTTACAAAAAAAAAAGAAAAAAATTCAAACACGCCGACCGAAAGCGAAGCGTTTTGGGAATTGTTTGTAATTGGCATTTTGTTAGTGACGTGACAGTGCCGCCGATTTGTGGATCACACAGTGGATGCCTTATACTTCGGACGCCAGTTTTTTTTATTATGTTTTTCGATATTCCATAATATTAATAATCTTTCTAATTTCTACCCTCCTTGTAAATATTCGAGAGATTATTTTTATTTTGTATTTTATATAACTATGCCAATCACATCTTTTCCTATTTTTTTCTTTTTTTTTCCTTTTTTCTATTTTTACTAACGACCGAGCTATTACTAACTGCATGAAAAATCCTGAAGAGTAGAGTAAAACAGAGGTTATATAGAATATTTGGAGAGCTGTTTGTAATTGTTTTTGTATGAGATATGTTTAGTAGACCGTAATCGGAAAATGTGTATTTTCCGGTGCGGGGCTATCGGAACGGGTTCGGTTTTCGGCTGATAGCTCGAAGGTCGCTCGACTGGTTCTTTTTACAGTTTTAACGGCGCGGCCGGCCCGTAGCGACACAAATTATTTACCACCATTCCTTTGTTTTCATTTTAATACGAGTATCAACAGTTTTTTTTTTACTAATTATTATTTGAGAAGTATTTTCCTGGACTATCGATTTATTGAAAGTATAATAATTATAAATACTAAATCGTTGTTAGTTTAAAAAAAATTATAATTTAAAAAGTATCACACTAATTATGTTACGATACTACAAAAAAAAAATAGTCATAATTTGATTCTAAACTAAATTAAAACCAATTCAAAGAATGAGGTCATTGCCCCATTTCGCATAAAAAGCATTTTAAACTATAAATAATCGCAATCAATTAAGAAATACCTGTAAACTATAATTAGGCTAAATCTATTAGCTTTAGGTAACCTATTATGAATTGTGAATCAATCTATTAAACAGTGGGAGTAATTTGTAATTTTAATCCATTAGTCATTAAGGAGTAAATTTGGTTATAGGGTAATCAGGTAAGCAATTAATTATTTAGGCAAATTTTAGGCTATAAGCAATCTTCAACGCCATACCCTAGCTAGGCAGTAGTTATCCCTCTTACTAGCTAGCTTACTAGCCCCTAGCTTGCCTCCCCTAGGCCCTAGGCGTCTGTAGTGAACTTCTAATCTTGTTCTAGTCCTTCTTTGTCCCCACTGTCTGACCCCGGGTAGTCCTCTGAACATTGTCGAAGGCGCAAGATACTCTCCGATTGATACCGGATTGATTGACTCATTGATAAACAGAGTGGATATGATAAGTTAAGGATTTGACATCAACTACGCAGCAACAGTTTTGCTTCAGTATATAAATGTAAGTATATAATATACTTATTGTTTATATAATTATAAATGATTTTACAATAAAAATAATTAAAAACATTGGATAAACTTCTTAAACTAATAAAATATATATACAAATGTCGGCAATATGTAGATATTATAATGTCACATTTATTTTAATAAGTGCAAAACTTGCTAATTTTGCAGAAAAACTTGCTAGATTTTCTACGAATACGGCTGAAATACTGTAAACTGATGACGATCCAATCAATAAAGACAATATCAATGACCTTGTGGTTTCTAGGTAAATGAACTGTGTTTTAACAAATCTAGCACCGACGTTGATAGAACATACGATCATAGCTAAAGATATATAGGCTAATAAATATTTAAAATCCAACTTTAGAGAAAATCCTAAATCGCTTTTTTCGTCTATATTTTTAGGGTTCCGTATGTCTGAATGAAAAAACGGAACCCATATAGAATCACTTGTGTGTCTGTCAGTCTATCTGTCGGTCTGTCACAGCCAATATGCTCCGAATCGAATGGACCAATTAATTTAAATTTGGTACACATATTAATTTCAAACCCAAACGCAGACGTATTACGTATTTTATAAATGTAGAAGCTTGTAATTAGTAATTTACTTGCCTACTAATGTTTTTAATCGTGTTATTAATCTGTAAGCTTTCTGTAAAATAAGAAATAAAAATAATTTTGAACATGGCGCACACTTACGGGAGAAAATAAAAAAAATTGTTTTGCATACTGTACCGTGTGATATATCAAATGAAAGGGCTTACTGTGAGGGTATCAGGCATATTAAAACAAAAATTGTTTAAAAGCTATTTTTAATAATAGATGAAAATTGACCATTACTTCTATACTTATAGATTACAGGAAAACCTATGAGAAGTCTATGGTCTTAAAATAACATGGTAAATCTCCCAATATTGTACGTACAAACTAACATTTGCAGTTGGAATTTATGGGAGAAAATGTTTTTCAACTGCAATGTTAATTTTGTTCGTGGGATAAATTCATTCCAACTACGGAGCCCTTCATTGTGTGTGGTCCAACACGCACTTGGTTGGTTTTTTTCTATATCGAAATAATCGAATGAATACCTACAGTAACTGAAATATACTACACATTCATATAAAGCAAACAGAACCTATTTATTCCGTCAGCTATTTTTCCAAGAATCGTCTAAGCTAGATTCTAGAATAGTATAATAGTTAGTCTACATAATTCCTGTGGAAGTAACCCCTTACGTAAACAGTGAATGGTGTCAATCCGTTCATGCATTCATTCATTCAATGTATTGCGGTCAATTTTATACGAATTCAGATTTTGTTTACTCTGTGTTTATATCACTTGCACTTTTTAAATCCTTGTGTGGATTTAGCATAGATAATACCTACCTACTGTTTGCTACTAGATCTTGATCTTCCATTTATTCCATTGTAGGTCAGTTATGGATGATAGATATTTTTATTTCTTAATGTACATCCTTTTTATTTTTGGTAGGAACATTAGATGAGCTCTTCGTTGCAACTTACATATATTATCTTTGGGATGCTTTTGCGTTAATAAAAAGGCCCAATAAGCAAAACATTGAGGGACGCTACTATTATGACAAGAGTCATCTAAGATGATCAAGCTTAACTTAAAGTACTCACTATTTCGGTTGAAACTTCATACTGTTCACCGATTCTTAGATAAAACAATTAACAAACGCATCATTCATTAATTGTTAATTTGTTCTTCGTAACAATTTGGCCACCTTCGTAAAAACCTGACCTACATACTACGTTGTTCCGTATGCCGCCCACAAAGGTTGCTCAGAGCGCGCCAGCACATTGACTCATCGCAAGGATGCGATGATACGACGTGTTTATGTTTCATGCTAGCCTGGTACTTTGAGTTCGAATATTTAGCAGCTTTTGATGAACTTCTTTGGAAGTTTTCAATAGATTTCGGTTAGTTTGCGAATCTTGTGGTTTAATAAAGTCAGGATTCGCGTTACGATCACACTTTTCGTAAAAACTTTATGTTTTAAGCCAGTTTTCTACGTTCATGTTCTTGTACGAAATAGTTCAAGAACTGTCAATAAAAAACTAAGCACTCTTTTTCAAATCTGCTGCTCTTATGTAGATGGACATAGGTCTCTAGCACCTAAAGAAAATTAATCATGGCGAAGGTTTCATACCAACGTTATTGGTATGAAATTGTAATGTACGTTTACTAGAGTTTCGTTATAGCAAAATCACTTGAAGTTGTCAAAATTGTATTGAATAGTTTTAATCAACTGACACTGAATTTATTTATTTATTTTTCTTTCTAAAGTTACTCGTTACGGTAGTAAGATATCAGCTAAGTTGTAGACTATTCCACTCACGAGACTTACGTATACATGGTTCAACTTATACATTCACTGCTAAGCTCTTACTTTGAATACATTCTAGTATCGCAATGAATCCATCCGTCAATCAACAATTTATTGACAGCACTATTCAATACGATATAATGTCAAATCAAAACTAACATACAAAATGCAACACAAACTATATCAACAGCGAGGTCTAACAGTGACACATATACGGCCGGGGGGGGGGGGGGGGGGGGGGGGTGCTCGCAACTTTCACTCGCGCGCCGGAGATGCGCGGATCAGCAGCAAGCGGCAATGACCATGCAGACTTAATGTCAAGTGCAAGATAATGACGTCGGTTGAATGGCTGCTGACGGTTGGAAAGTGGCTGCTAAGAGGAAAATATACAATGGCGAAAGTATACGTTATCGATTCCCTTTAACACAAAACATGTTGTAACTATAGGCTAAACGTTATGTAACAGCCCTACTGCTACCTCTCAGGGGCGAATTTTCAACATTCGGATAGCTTCAATCGAAGGAATGAATTCGACATTTCACGATAGATTTTCCGAAATCATTCTCAACTGAACGTTGACCAAATTACCTCTTTATTAAATAAAAAAGTGCCATGAACGAAAGAAAATACAAATAATAGAATGCTTACGCCTAAAGAAATTAATGCAAGAAGAGTTGAGAACTAACTTTAACAACCGATTTCAACGGTGCAAATAGTCCTAATAAAGATGACACACATTACTGAATATTCCCTGAAGGTTTCAGGATGTTACAAATCGTAGGAGTTTCGATGACCACTTGTTGGACTTCCCAATAAGCAAGATCATTGCAGTTGCATTGTTACACCAGCGGTAGCCGGAACTGTGACTCATTCCGAGATGTGTCGAAAAAGTTAGCTGCCTTGATTCTGTTATGCAATGTTCTAAGACGAGGTCGTAGAATGAACCCCAAATAATTAAACGACATTTAACTTTGCGAATATATTAAGAATAGTTATTAGAATATGGACTAAGTTTATTTCCGCAGACCACTTTATGGGAATAAAGATATATTCATCAACAATTTATGTTGCTGTTTGGTCTTCCTCTATATCAGTCCTACAATTATGTCTTTAATTTTTTAAATCATTCTTAAACTAGCCCTAGTACCTAATTAATGATCGTGCATAAAAAATATTAGTCAAAAACTTGACAATATCTATTTAGGGTTAAATCGCTGTCTGAAATCTCTCTCTAAATATAAAATAACGAATAGAGTGATAGTTACGGTACGATTACCTAATCCGTGACAATTTAAGTGCGACATATGTCTTGTTTTGTCACATTGCGTGCATTGCTTGCGATTATTTAGTATTGATCGTGATCATGAGCTATCATATCAGCATTTTTGGTTGAACCGTTCAGTTAATTTGTATGATGTTTTTTGTCACTATTTATAGTATTAGAGAATCATTGAGAAACATTATTTTCCATGGATAGCTATGTAGGGAATCTATAGGAAAATTCTACAACCCGACACTTGGAACTTTGTATCTGAGTTCACGGGATTGACTTCTGACTTAGCTAGTAAGTACCATATAGTGCAGCTATTTAGTGAAAATGTGACTAAAGGTTATTATTAGACATCATTGACTGACAGATAATCAATGTATTGTTAGGAAACACACTGGACTTATAATTGTCTGAACTCGTGAACCCAAACTGAGCAAGAGTTGTCATGAATGGTCGTTTTGTGTCTGTATGAGAAAAACCTTTACTCTACAGTAAGACAGTTATATGCTAGTGTAGATAGATACAGACATTATTTCTATACCTTGCTACAACAAACTGCATCAAAATGATCCCATACGTGCTTGAGTGTAGAAGTTGAACGCAGACCGGCGCACGCGACGCTTGCCGCATCGATAACGACGCGCGGACATTGGCCAGCGAGGTGAAAGCGAAACAGCTGATCCTGGTACTTTGGACAAAGGGGTAGGCAGAGGGATAGGTTTTTGCTGAATTGACTAGCCTGGTGAAATGGTTTTGAGACGGTAAATCAATTCTGATGGAACTTTGGGTAATGTAGAAGATGGTTTAGGGATTAAGTTAACGAGATGGATAGCAGCATCCTTAATCACAATTTTGAAAACTGTAAATAATAATATAGTTGTCAATTTCTTCGATTTGTTTGTTTGTGATGTGTTGTGACATTGTGTAGTCAGGTGAAAGTGATGAGTACATTCTTTGATGACGTCATAGACCTATTAGAATTTGCCCCTTACACTAAACGACACTAGCTCTGTACTGTCAACCACACGACTATGGTGACAATTTGACTTTGACAACGCCATTATTCCGCAGCAATAAGGGTGGTTCTTGTAGTTCAAGTGACTACTGATGTAGTGCTGACAGTATAAAGTTCCACCCGCATGTATGTAGGTATTGCTAACTTTCCGGAGAGAAAACTACTTCATGTCCTTGTATGATACCGAGCTGCCTTTGTGGTTTTAATGTGAAAAACTCAACAAACTTGTAAATAAAGTTTCAATCAAAATTATAATAAAAAAACTTAATATTCACAAAAGTTCAACCTATAAGTCATTGTTTATGTTATTTATTATACCTAAAAGTTCTGCTGCTGGGAACAGGACTTCCCAAAAGCCTTCCAACTCTCTATTAATGCCACTGACAATGACTTATCAATCTATAGATTTATTAAATATTTACATCAATTACCCCACAACTCAGCCTACCCCCTGCGCGAACAAGCTCGATGTTAGCAGTAAACAGTCAAGTGCGTAGTAGTGAAGAGAAAGCCGCGCATCAGGCGGACCGGTCGGCATCCACATCTATGTGCTAGACTAGAACATGGTATTGTGACCCACTTCGATGCTATCCCAGGCTTTAGACACCAATTATTGTTACTAAGATCGAGGTTAGTAGCTATAGCTGCTCCTACTTTTGTCTGCTTTGAATGGAGGAGTTCGATGAAATACAAGTATCATCGATGGTTGGACATCATCATCCTACAAGGCTGGATCGATGGGAGATGGTCTACCAGTTAGCTTACCGTTGACTGTTTTAGTTTCTAAATAAGTTGAAAAGTACTATTTTTGTTATAAACATTAAAATAATGAATATTCCTCAGTAGCAGCCCGCGGTCTGGATTTTTGCCTGTTTGATTGCAATAGGCTCACCCCTCATAACATGGGACTTAAACATAACTGGGAAAATATTCGTGCACTATAGGTACACCTCTGCCTAACCCTATGGGGAATACAGTCGTGATGTTACGTTGTATCCTACAATAATAATGGTATCAAAATAATTATAAAAAAAAATATAAACTTAATAAGAGCATCATAATAAGAATGTGTCTCGCTCGTTGATGTCTTATACAGGCACAGACATTTTGAGACAATCTCTTACATCTTGAAAAGAATAATGATTATTTTGATTTACATCAAAGCGAAAGTGTTTCATACAACAATTGTCAAGTAATAATTGTTAAAAATAACCCCATACTTAATAAACATTGAATATAATAATAACTATGCAAATACAAAAGACCGAAATGTTTAAAATTTTGGCCATTTCAAAAGACCACATGTTATCGAACAATAAGGTTCTTTATGTGCATATGTTAAGGCTTTCTCGCGTGTTGCTTTCACCTATAGAGCCTGCGACAGATGTCCTTCGAACCCTTCAATCAGTCAATATTTGAATTGGGCCGAACTCCGGCAGGTACGAGAAAAAAACCGAACATGTGCGTACTGTGGGAATTTTTGAAGATGTGCCGATATCTTTGATCGACGTACGTTGGTACAGCTCGCACATCCTTTGTTTGAGGATGTTTACCTACTGATTTACTATCGAGAGAAATAATTTAATCGAACTAGATTCGTATCAATTGACACTAAATACCTACAATTTAAAATTTAAAATATTTATTAGTGGGTTTTGTGGACAGGATATTAATTCAGATGTGTTACAATCGTAATGGCAATCATGTCATTTGGTTAAAATAGGTTTTTATTTTAGTAATATATAATGTAGATACTTTTTTAATTTGTGAATGTGAGAACGCTGGAGGTATGTAGTTAAGTACTTGGTACTTGTTGTTGACGGGCCTACACTGTGCTCCCATACCTATCAACACTGTAATTTGAAAACATTGTAAAAGCACATTATTTTTAAAAGAGTAACCGTGGAGTTTCTTGCCGGCTCTTCTCCATAGGAAATTAGAACTTAGAACCGTGCACCTAGCTTCTGACGTTTTATAAGTGCCCTAGTGGGTTTATGTGAAATAAAATATTTTGATTTTGATCAGACCGGGATCCCAAGCGTAAACCAATAGGAATCCAAAGAGTTTAGTTTACTCTTTGAATCCCAGTAAACTCACTTGCATCCAATCGAAGTATTACGTAGAGCCACTGCGTATCTATTGTCCACGTTACTCAACTCGATTATTTTTCAAAAAAATTCAGTTATCGTGGATCGGTGAATAATTCTGTCACCACTCCATAGGCTTTTCAAGTGCCTGCCTTTTCTCGGCCACTCATATCAATCTATTGCCAGATCATTTCCTACAATGATCGTTGCCTCACAAAACCTACCTACCTACTAAGTTCAGCAAAACGAAGATAATCAGGATAACTGATAGTTTAACGGCCAGACCACCAGCGTCAGCACCAGACTACAAGCTAAGACATGTGCCACCATAATACGTTTTTTAACAGATATCAAATATAAACTCCAAAGGCCCTTGTTTACCCCTTCACGGAGACTTCTATTGATACACGGCTATTAATCTAAGAAACTACTATCACCTTATTTCTATCCCATTACAAACGCCTTTAAATTTGGCAAAAAAGGGTCCTCCTTAATAGTAGGGACTATTAAGCAACCCCTAACAATGTGTAGGCAAACAACCCTTTATTTACATCACCCCTAAATCCGGAACGAACCGGATATCGTTTCAATAAGTGGCGGAAGTGACGTCACGTAACATGACGCCGCACATCCTTCACTAGGTTAATGGGAGGCTTTTTAGAGCTTTTTTGCTGATCTGCTGATTCTTCTATTGTGAGAGACATTATTATAATATTGTTAAGAAACTATTGAGAATGTTTAATTTGATCTTCAAAATTTTGGAAATGATCTGAGAATTTGGAGATACGGATGACTCCTTGGATGGCTTGGGCATTTATATCATGTAATTATCATTCTAATTTCTATTGATTAACTGATTGCAAGTCTGGATTATTGGTGTCAATTTTGGTTGTGAAACTAGCTAACTTTACTATTAGCACTCAATCAAGAGTCAGTCATAGTCTTAAATTGAGCCCGATTAATGGAAATAAGCCACAGAATGGGACCCGATATCATCATTAGCCTAATTTCTATCCTATTACTGACATAACTGATACTTGTAAACCTACTTTATAAAAAAAGTCCGCTGGAAACTGCTTTAAAATTAATCAAGTTCTTAACGCAGCTGATGCCAGCACTTAAATTTTTTTTTTACTTTGAAATCATTACAAAAAGAACTACCTATACTGTTATTTATGCTCCTCCGAACATGATTCCTATTGGAGACCCCATCATCCTAAAAGAGTAGTACCGTAGCCTGCGTGCGAAAGAGACATAACTATAAGAGCGAGGGAGATGACGCACGGGCAACGTCCTGATTTGTCAATAAACTTGACCCACATTTCATTGAGAGCGAGTCTGGAAGGCTTCGGAGGTAAAGACGCGGTTACAAGGAGGTTAGAAATGTTTTAGAGACTAAAAAGGTTAAAAAATAAGTTAAATAACATTGTACAGGGTTTTATTACTTAGATTTTAATTATTATTATTAAATAGAATGCTGAAAAACTTTAGTAAAGTTATGTTCTAAAAAAGTTGAGGCTAATGCCTTTTGTGCTTTGAAATAGAGATACAAACTCTTGCGTCATAATTGAAGGAAATCTGCAATCTTATTTTTTTTATTAATGACCACATAAAGTGTTTTATTATTTCGATGGATTCTTTTCTCGGCATAGTAAACGAACCAACATTATTTAAAAGCAAAAGAACATCCATTTGAGATGACACAAATAACTAAAAAGCCTTAATTTTAGTAATGTCTGTGCCCGCGGTTTTACTCGAGGTCCTTGTCCCTTGTAACGGTGCGTCGGTTTCGGGCGACAGAGCCCGGTCGTGAGCCCCGAGTGGCCCCGAGTGGCCCCGAGGCCCCGACACCAAACCAGTGGTCACTGCCACGGTACGCACAAATTGTGAGGTTTTTATTTTATACCTAGGTTGAAAAATTTGCGTTGAAACTTGAAATTGACCGGTCAGATTTTGGGAAACATGGTGATAGCAACTCTATATTTTCGTGTTATAATCTAAGCTAAATCTAACCTACTCAACTGTGGATAACCTGAGTATGCGGACATGTCATTTACTTGAAATATCTACCACCAATAAATTAAAGTATGTGTAGGTATGCGTGAAACTAAAGATTTCATGCAACTCCGAGTAGGAAAATGTATCGGAATACATTTTCGAGTCAAAGCAAAATACTAAAAACAAGACCAAAATCGCTCAATAAAAGCCACCGTCCATCTAATTTGTAGCAGTAAATCTATCGTCCCTACATTATGTTAATGCCGCCACGTGGCGCGGGCGTCGAACGGCCTTGTTCGCGCGCGGCGAGGCGTGCGCGGGCGCAGTTACTCGCTACGTCACACCGGCCCGTACGCTAACTGTACCACACGTGCTTGCCAATATGCTGATAAGCTTTGTTTGGTTGCTCATTAGGTTGTGCGGTATGAAATTTTGTTCAACTTAGCTGGGAATTATCTTTTTGATTTGTGAACTTTTCGGAAATAATTCGTGATTGACTGAGCAAGACATTTTTTTATATCCATTTAATATATTTTACGGACTTAAGCTATAGATAGTGCAGTTTCTAAAGAATAATCAGCCTGTAATGGTCCTTTTCCATCTGTACCTAAATAGTTCGTGATCTGTTACCTATAACCCCAGGCGGTAGAAATACAATAACCATGAATAATGATTATTAGAACTACAATCGTAAAATCACTCAACATGATGAGGATGATGTGCTTTGATGTCGTTTTATGACACTTGTAACTTAACCCTTTTAATTAACAATCAAATCATGTTCTTATCAAAATCTTAACTTTAAGATAGCTGTGAAAACTACATCTTTATTAAAACATCAAATAGGCCACAAGCACAAGTAAACGATTAAAAAATTCTTCTTTACAAAATTAACATAGAAATGTTTGCGACCTCTGTTCCCCGTTATAATAATATAATAAAATCCACATCGACCGCATTCATGAATAATAATTATAATTATCATCCTAATGTAAGCTTAGAAAATGAAGGAATTAAAATGTTTACGACCCCTAACAGGTCATACTTGTTTATTATTTGACTCGTAGGCACGTTAAATGGGGTTAGGATTTCACATAAGAAGTATATCAAAATCCTTATGTATATAATAGAAGTTGCCAGTACATTGATGCTAGTACGCTCTGGCTTGACAAAAGTAGGATAATGTTGAAACTTGTTTGTTATCTAAGCACTAGTGTATAAAACAATAGTATTTTTCTCAAAGCAGCTGATTTAGTTTGTTTTATCGTTTATTTCCAGATCAGCAGCGATACAAAGAAGAAAGGAATGAGCAGCAAGCAAAGCCTAATTGCTTTACATGATCAAAACGTCTTTTATTTTGTCCAGTAAGTGTCTTTTAATAACTTTTACTAACCCTTTAGTTTTAATATTAATAAACACGGATTAAGTGCGGTAAACATTTTGATGCGATGTTTTAGGCCCGCTTGAACACAAATCAGTAAATGCATTAAACATTTTTAAAACATCATTCTGTCCGGTAACATCAAATTGGCAGAAACAGCACCATAGTTTTACTGCGCTTAGCGCTACACGCGTATGTTATGATTTGTGGTACAAGTCCTGGTGGGGGGGTGGGGCCTCAGTGACAAGTGCCAATTTAAACTCTGATACCTACTAAATGGTTTTTCCTGATTTTTGGCACGAACAGTAAACGTTTTACTAGATTTTTGTCATGAATTCAACACGTGCCCGATTTTCGGCATAAATCCAGTACAGTCACGTGACCAGTACTTGACTTTGAATCGAGGTTTCGAGGCCATTGCGGGGGAGTGCGGTGAAACGGAGTCGCAGGGGGGGACGGCTTTCGTCTCAAAAAGTGAAACGAGTCTAACTGTAAAGCCAGGTTAATTGTCGGATTTGTTTTGCGATTGTTATTAAACTTGTGTTAATCTTTGAGACCATACATATAGTCGTGAGATTTGAAGTCACACGTTTTGTTAAAAAGTCTGTTCTATTTCGTGTGATCTTTGTGTTGATTAGACTCATGACGTTTTAGTAATTACAACGCATTCGCTGTAATATAATTCTTTCATTTAATAAACAAGAAGTTTTTCAAATTAACTCAGTTAGAGAGACTACATCTACTACATCATAAATATTTTCACAATGTTTTCGGTGCGTTGCGGTTTCAATCAGATACTACTTAGATAAAACAGAATGACGAGTTTTTATTACCTCCATTAAAACAGATATTTAAAAAAAAAACACATCGGGATTTTCATAAATAAAATAAAGTTAAAAATGTTGATTCTCCTCTTAACTTTGATCCAGTACAGTACAGTTATAAATAAAACTTTTACAAACGTATAGTTTAATTACTTACGTTAAGTTCGCAAAATCATTCTCAACAAATATTACTAAAGTCAAGTGGCGTCAAATAAGAAAGCCTTGCAAAATAATTGTAATCTCAGTTTACCTGTCAAATTACAGTTTCGCGTTTGACAAGATAAATTATACTATAGTAGTACATTTTTAATGTATTGTTAGATTTAAATTGCTTGTATTGTCTATCTGTTGAACAAAAAACTGGTGTCGAATAGTTATCGAGTTAGCGATCGTTTACTGCTTGAAGTTAACCGATGATTAACAAGTGGTATAAAAGATGGTACAATCAGCACTGTAATTATAACTTATAACCATAAGTTATAATATAAGCCAATAAAAATATATATTAAATGGAAATTTCATATCATACGAGCTACTTAATTGTTGGTTTTGAAAGTTTACAAAGAGCCTTTATGAGCCAGATTTCTTGGAGCATTTTTCAGATTTATACATTAATGTATATAAGTACAAGTTAATGTCGTTTTAAAATCTATCTCTGATAATTATATTTATGAAATTGGGAAAAACCACATTATTAATGAAATTTCTTATAAATGCTGCATTTATTAACAAGTGAATCCAATAGATTTCTTTAAGGAAAAACGACTAATTTCTTTTCGCAGAATTTGTACTAGGTATTATTCGTGAGAAGATTGTCACTAAGTAAGAATAGCCGAGGTCAAGGACAAACAATGATTAGTTAAACAAACATGCTTTTGCTTTGTAGCTTTTTATTCTTATGAATAAAGTCTTTAGACTAAATTGCTAGACCCGTTAATTTCGCAAGATAATACTTATATTTAGCTCAATATGATAGCTCGTATGGGAAATACCCAAGCTAAAGACCACATATTTTTTCTTTTTTCAATACCTGAAAAAAAAACCACAACTTTCTTTTGGCAAATTGCATCACGAAATCCGGCTTACATCCGTGAGATGGCTCTTATTTAGCACAAAAATTGGGTCAAACGATGAAAAAGTGCCGCAACTGGCTTCTTTGGAATTTACATACAAACTAGCTGACGACTACAAAAGTTTTTTTTTTTCCTTTCAACAATGTTACATTTTGTCTCAGCTCCTTTAAAGGGTCAGTTTAGAGGTTTCGAAGAATTATGTAAGCATAATTTTTTGTTTTAATAACGAAAATTAAATTAAAGATGCGCTAAAGTGCATCGTGTGCTTTTGACAGCAAAAATATTTTTATTTTCATACCAACAAGTTTTCCTGGTTAAAGTTAACTACATACCCGAAAAATAGATAAGTTTCTAGTCAAGGAAAAAGTAATAATAATGAACTTTGTGTAATTTATGTATTTATGTTCTAATTGTTCTCAAGTGAGTGACCTAAGTATGTCTTTATTGAGAATAAAGTTTATTTAAACCTAAACCTATACAGCAAATTGCAATCTTTTTTTTACCTTTTTAATTGCTGATTGGGCCTGCTCTTGACCTCGATCTCGAGGTCTATGATGGAAGAGCGTGCCCAGAAGATGAGGCGTTCACTTGTTATCTGTTCGCTTTGAAAGCAGACGGGTTATATGTGGAAGAGCACACAGACTCTAGCAGAGAGTCCCACACTTTGGCTGTGCGCAAAATAAATGTGGAGTAGAAGTGCTGAGTACGATTAGTCGGGATATCTACCGAGTGTGGGTGGTACCGTGCAGTGCGTCTGGTAGGCCAGTAGAAAAAAGCGCGACTACAAAGTAAAAATAACTATACTGAAGTCTGAAATGCTCGGATTGTTTTGGAAGTCGATGTCTTGATACTTGGGAGATTTCATTTGATTTTCAATCTTACCTCCATACATATTATTTTCAATCTTACCTCTATACATATTATTTTCAATCTTACCTCTATACATATTATTTTCAATCTTACCTCTATACGTATTATTCATCCGCATTTCGGGTCTGTCTGCGTGTCCGCATTGTTATTCTAAATTACGCAAAGGATTCGATGCGGTTTCCACCATCATTTAAAGATTTTATTCCGTAAGGCGGAGGCGCAGTATAATACATTAAACTTACGTATAAGAAATCTCATCGTTTTGTCAAGTCGTAAAATCCATGCGAAGCAGGGACAGGTTAATTTAATTTAAGTTTAGTTAATAAATAGCGCATTACAGTTGAAATCCACTTTTTTATCTCGTTGAAAATCCACACAAAATCAACGCATCTCATCTCATGTGTCCTTCGTCGATTCCACCGGCTATAGGTTCCAAAAACCGTATTGGGGTCATTCCGGTCCCGTTACCTCAAGGAACCTGTTCCCTCCCGGCTACCCGGTACATGGTGACTGACAACTACTTATTAGCTGCCCAAATTATGTACTTACTTATTTTACTTCGAAATCGTTTTAGTACAAAATGTTAAAATTGGTGCGTGAAAGAGCTTTGGTGTTGCGTTTATGAGGTAATGGAAACTCGCGTATTCGTGTAAGCAAGTTTTGACGAGGGATTGTTTCCAAATTATTGTTGTGATTTTTTCTTCTAAGTATTCGTAGTGTGATCTCTTCGTTTACCAATTATAGGTATCTATTCAGCCATTTTAATTGTGTACCTAATTAGATCTTGTATTTGCTGAATGAGCACGACTTACTTTTTGCACATTTGAGGTAGTGGAATAGGCCATTAGGCTGCAAATCTTAAAAAAGAACTACTTTCATCAATATTAAAGAAGAGTTCTTCTCTAACCAAGACAATGACGCTTTACGCATGTGTTTCTGTAGGTACAGTCACAAAGAAATGTACAGAGATTATCCTCGTAACCACGTTAAACTTGCGTCGCAAATTTGTCTCAAACAGTTCTAAATACTAAACGTACGCGTCCCACATACGAACGAGGCGCCGCTCGTAAACCTACATTGTAATCACATACACACATTTTTGTGGCCGAAATACAGTTTGCTTTTTAATTCGGTGCTCAACTGGCCTTCTGTTTAACGCCTTTTTGTTGAAATCAGCGGTTTTTTTTTGGATTAGAATTGTTGGCAATTTTTGTTCAGCGTGATATGAAAGTCACTAAAATACAAATGAGCAGGCTTTTGGTTTGTTTATGTTAATTTATACTGCACATTAATTCCATCAATAACATAACTAATCTTAGATCATCTCTTTTCTTCCATAGACCAAAGAATAACATCATGATTGCTCCACTATATCAAATGAAAAACCCAAAAAAAATGTGGCCATGTCATTTGCTGTGAATGGCATGCGAAGCTAACCCATTCATTACAGCGTGCAGCATTATGCGAAGCCGGTAATACCATACCGCGTGAATTCTTAGCGATGTGGAGGTTAAGTCGGCTGGTGATCACGGTTAGCAACTGGTTATTGACAATAGCAAGTAATAAGTTTAGGGGTAAACTGGCTTTGGAGCCAATTGCTGGGTCGTTGAGGTTATTTTTGATATTGGTTTGATAGTAGTTCGGAGTAATTTTAAACCAACGTATCACGTTGAATTTTATTTTTTATTGTGTAATGTAAAATGTTATTTAATTTAAAAAAAGTAAATTATTATTAGGCGCATTTAACATAATTCATATTAAATGCGCCTAATAATAATATAAGCTAAAGACTTCATAAAATATTGTTGCTTCATGATAAAATAATAAAAAAAAATTAACAGAAATCGAACAAGAAATATTCTAAAACCATAATTAAAATATTTTTAATTTATGTTTCAGTATAGTACAGTATTTACTCGTCTATTTAAATTCTCACTTAATAGATATGCTAGCTATGTTAAGGCCTTTTATCGGTAAATTAGGTACAGGTTCTGTACCACACATAAATCAAATTCTTAATTTTTCACCGAAACTCAGCGTCTGTCCGTGACTGGAATGTAATTAATACCTTTAAAATAAATAAATCTTTGACGTCAGTATAAGTTATGAGATACGAGCGGTTCTTATGAAAAATCACGATCGAACGAAAATCAACGACGTCGAGTCAAAATTAACTCATCCAGGTTCTGCCCACGATGGTAACAATCTGGATGAGGTTGGCACAGGAGCCCATGGGATTGGCATACGAAAAGAGAGCCTCAGCACTGGGTGAAGTCGGGCTGTGGATAATGATAATGATGTCTAGTGATCTGATTGGCTGTTAATAATTCAGTCAACCAATCACAGCAATGCAAATGGTCATGCTAAGCGTTGAACTATTTCTTAGCAAAGTTTTGATTGCGTTAATTATTGATTTTCGTTCCAGAATCCGGGTGCAAGTTAATATGTTCAGATTACTAAATTGTTACAGCATGTTTTCCGATTTTTATACGTTCAAATTATCCTTTTAGCAGTTATAGTTGATTTTCTGTGTTGCTTCACAATCTTGATTTCTGGAAAATAATGTTTTGGATACTACTCACCGATATTCTCCAGCAAGTCCCACCGTTCTCTTATCTGTTGGGCACTAACAGTATCGCTTGTGTTCATTCAGTCCGCGAACACCCAATTACTTGAGATTTAGCTGAGCTCTGTTACGGCGTATTAAATTTATTCGCTGTGTTAAAAGTATGTAACTATAAATATCGCATCTCATATCAACGCTCCTTGCGTTGATATGAGATGCGATACATGGCGGACCACTTAATAAATTAGTACGGTAGGTTCAGTTCAAATACATAACATCAAAAACAGACAAATCTTCATAATACCCGTACCGTAGTCTCCCAGTCTAAAGCAGAGTCTATAATAATAGTTAAAGTAAAATATTATTTGAGAATGAATTCTCATCAAATAATTACATTTCTTCAACAATCACTTTACACACAAAAAAGTCTGAATTCTAATTAATTTCACAAAAATATTCACACCTTAATCGTGTGAAACGTAACAAAAATATTAAATTAATTGTTACCAAACGCTCCAACTAACATCTTAACAATGTGCTATACCATTGTGACGTCACTAACGGTAAATAAATAAAGTTAGTTTTTCAAAAATTCTAACTAGTTTTACAGAACTGGCGGAAACAGTTACAATTATGAGTTTCTGAGTTTTATGAGTCTGTGCATGTTTAATTTATGGGCGACTGCTGACTAAATAATATTGAAGTAGGCATGACTTGTAAAGGAATTTGTATATTTTAGACTTGTTACTTATTTAAATACAAACAACTAGGGTTAAAGTAAATACCTGGAAAGGGAAACAGAAAATATATTATATCAATAACAAACAACAACTGCACCTGTTCTTTTTCATTGCGAACATACAAAATCGAACCAGTTACTTATCCCGTTGATCAATACATTAAACCACAAATAAAATCATTAATTGATTTCGTAAGCTTTCCAATCAATCAGACGTAGTGTGTCGAAACAATCAGGTTGCTACCGAACCGTCGATTAAAAACGAACGATTTCATGATGACGTCACGACGAGGGTGCTCCCAATAAAGATGTCAGTGATCGCCATTAGTGAGAGATTAATTACAAACAGGACGTGCGCCCGCGCGGCGCACTGTGCTGGACGGTGGCAGAAGGTTAAGGCAAAAAAAAAAAAAGTTGGTTTCACATGAAATTAAAATTTTAAATACCGTTGTGTAGTGCACAACATATTGATTATAAATTGCTATAACTAATATACTGAATATTTAGTTTTAGGTGTAATAAAATCACTTAGAAATCTTTCAAATTTTATTTTTACAAAAACTGTTACAACACTCAATTCATTGCAATTTATAATCAATATTTTAGTGCACTATAGATCGAAACTACATAAAGTAATTTAGTCATATAGATAAAGTACCTAATTAAAACAGCAAAATATATTTGACAGCTATTTGCGACGTTGCCAACTTTTTAGAATGCGCAGCCTTAAATAAAACAACACGGCTGTATTCCCTGAAAGGTTAAGCAGAGGTCTATATCCCCCTCATTTCTCCAGTAAGTCCAGTTAAAGTCTCATGTAATAGATGACGAGCCTATTTAAATAATTATGTTTTAAGTTTTACCCCCACTTGTTTTGAGCCCAATTCACGTGATATCTATCGCTACGGGAATAACAACTTCAAATTCGGAAATAATCGGAAGATTCTGAAACAGAAATAAAAGTAAAACTGTAAATATCAATATGTCTAGGACAACAAAACTCTTAACAAAAAAATAAAAAATATAACTGACTTCCAAAAAAAAACACTACAAAGTGAAAAATAACGTTAATTTTGGAAGTCAGTGACTTGGTTTTGTATTTTCGTTTTTGCCACCGACTCCCGAAATTAACGTTATTTTTCACTTTGTAGTGTTTTTTTGCAAGTCTGTTGTTTTATGTGTACCTATATTTTTTTTCTCAATTTAATTGTGATACTCAACATAAATTCGAACACCACTACCTGCTAAGTAAATAACAGTGACAGGAAGTTATCATAACATCATCCACATACACTAAGTGGAAAAAATACGTATTATTGAAGCTAACTCAAAAACTACCCAAGCAAAGTTAATACAATTTACATGGAACCACCACGCAAGCTTCCTCTACCAAATATTTTTTTTAATTGGTCCACAAGTGACGAATAAATGGATAAACATAAAAAAATACAGACAGACAAATTTAGTATCTCCTCTTTTTTTGAAGTCGGTTTAAAATAAAACAACGTTTAACTATTAGCTTTATTCATTCTAAAAGTCTGTTTGCAAAGCTACTTGTAGACCTTTTGACACGAAAGATTTCTAGACAGTGTTTATCGTTTAACATCATCACCGCGTACTTCACATTTCCTAAATATCAAACACTATCTACATCGCCATATTAACTTATTGAGTTTCTGTTGACTACCGACACTCTTGCGCATAGCAGTCCCGATCGATCAGTATCGGATCTATAGACAGATCATTATTGTGTTAGATCCACAGTAAAGATATACTCGGCCCCGATCAAGGATCCAAGCTGTACGTAAATTAAGTTGTATAAGTTTAAGTAGCAGTAACTGTAAGTGGCTGAATGTAGTAGAAGTGGCAGTAAGTGGCAGGAAGTGATTGATGATGTGCGATGTGATAGCGTTTGATGGTTTTTGAGATAACTGTCGTTTGAATCAATGTTATGAAGATTCTGTTCTTTTTTCAACGAAGTACCTGGCGGCTAAATAACGGCTGAATTGATAAATCAATCTGTGAGTTGCAATTACCTTGCGGCGGTCGGTCTAAGGATGGGTGAACTTTCTTTACAAAATGAGACCTCTCTAATTGTCAGAGAGCGTGATTGTCAAACAATTTTTGTTCCTTCCATATGGTCTAAATAGAATAATGTCGGAAAAGTGATCGAAATGCAAAATGATCTCTTGCCTTGGTTGTGCTGAAAAGCTTCGTTTACTAAACTTCTATTCTGAACTAGGAATTATTAATGTATCGTAAAATTGAATGCATTTACAAATGCAAATCTCTCACACAAACACTCAGACTATAACAAGTATCTGTGGCCACAATATTTGTTCAGTACGGGAATCGAACCCGTGACCCGTAGCACTGCGAGTGAGCATAACTAAGCCATCACATTAGCTATCTCGTAAAACTCAAACACATAAGCCAGCATAATCAAAACAGTCAGATCACAACATTGATATACTGTATATCAATGGATCACAAGTCCAAATCAGTCAACTAAATAATTCAAAGTGTTCAAGTTCTTGCGAAGTTTCACGGACCTGTTCGCAGTAGTTACAATGTCACGGTTGCAAGAAACGAGGTGCGCCGGCGACTGCGAAAGAAAGTTGATGACGCACACGACCGCACACGCGCGCGACGGCGTGAGTGTGTGCATGAGACGGGGGCGGGGCGTGAGTGAGTGTGTGTGCGTGTGTGTATGCGGTGCATTAGATGGATGGATTGGAGGATTTTGTGTCACTCTGTTTGGTAAATAGAACACTTATTTATTGTCTTCTTAATGTGACAATTGTTGTTTTAAATGTTTTTATATTTAGGGCAAAATTATAAAAAAAGTGTATGTGACAATAAACGCAACTGACTTGTCAGCCCGGTATCATTAAAAATCTTGTTCTAATTTGCCCCCCACAGTAACACCTTGTTATCACCAATCTGACAGAAAATAACATCATCCAGTACGCTTCACTTTCACTCGCAAAATTGCTTAGTCATAACTTATTTTTCAAATCATTAACGAGTACTTACTTGTGTTTTATTCGTGTGTGTAATTACAACTTCACTCACACACCCACAGTGTGCACACAAGCGAACGTAAACAACGCTGTATGCAGGTTCACACACACACAAGCACTGTCAGTAGGTCACCGTACCGCGGCGCGCGTTGATGTCTTTTCTATGGACATTAGCGCTATGGCGCGGGAGCAGATTTTTACTATGAAATTTAAATTTAATATTTTAAACGGAACGATTTTATCAGATCTACGGTTCGAAAGAGAAAATTATGAAGTATTTTCTCTTTTATTATTCAAATAGTTGTAAGGTTATTAGAGAAAGAAAATTGTGGAAATTGGCAGCATAAAAATTGGTCTACTTTATTTTGATTCAAACATACTTCAAATGCTAATAAGTCGTTTATTTCATAAAATGAAATCTGAAGTTGCGTCAAGGTAACACTCCTGCTGTTGTTGATGAAAATGTTATTACAATTAAGACTAGGTATTTACCTCAATTACGTGATATTCGACCAGGAATAATATTAAACTAAAATATCCTTCTTATTTGCATCATCAGCATCATTTCAGCCGAAAGCCACCGCTGGACATAGGCCTCCCCCAAGCACCGCCACTTCGACCGGTTCTGTGCTTCCCGCACCCAGCGGATTCCTGCAGCCTTCACCAGGTCATCGGTCCACCTTTCGGCCCCATCGGCCATCTGTTCTGCGAGCAATGTACCTACGACCACTTAATTTCGGCCATTCTTCGAGCTATGTGGGTTACCTTGGTCCCCTTCGAGCTATGTGGGTTACCTTGGTTCCCCTTCGAGCTATGTGGGTTACCTTGGTTCCCCTTCGAGCTATGTGGGTTACCTTGGTTCCCCTTCGAGCTATGTGGGTTACCTTGGTTCCCCTTCGAGCTATGTGGGTTACCTTGGTTCCCCTTCGAGCTATGTGGGTTACCTTCGTTCCCCTTCGAGCTATGTGGGTTACCTTGGTTCCCCTTCGAGCTATGTGGGTTACCTTGGTTCCCCTTCGAGCTATGTGGGTTACATTGGTTCCCCTTCGAGCTATGTGGGTTACCTTGGTTCCCCTTCGAGCTATGTGGGTTACCTTGGTTCCCCTACGAATCTCTTCATTTCTGATTCGACCTAATTAACTTTAATTACATAATAATTTCAACTTATATTATGCATCAGAAAAAAACTATTTTTACATTACAAATATGTATGGCTATAATAAAAAGAAATGCCCAAATTACAGAAAACCGTATTAGCGGGGCGCTGCGAAATGTAAAAGTCGTCAAGTCATGTTAGTAATCAATGTAAAATCACGCGATTTTCAACCTTATTGCTCAAACCGTAAGAGGGTTCATAATGTGCGTTTTCTATTTGCCAAGTAAAAGTTTTTTTATACTTGTAGTATTGGTAAAATTGTAAAATATCGCTATTTTTTGCTAACACTCAAACATGACTTGAAATAATGTTAGCTAGAAACCAAATTCGAGAAATGACTGCGCATTGTTCACCGAGCTTGATGTCTTCAAGATACAGATTTAATTATTAATTCCAGTAAGTGATGAGCTATACAGTACGTATCTCTATTTCTTTACCAAACCTTAGTAAGATTAACATAATATGGTGTAAGAGGTGGTGGTAGGTCCAGGTCCCTTCAGTACCTGCGTTATATTGAACGGTTCGCCTGAGAACTACCAATTGACGGCACGGTTGGCGCAGTGGTTAAGCGATTGACTGCTGCGCTGCGTGTCGCGGGTTCGATTCCCGCACGGAACAAGTATTTGTATGACCTACAAGTAGTTGTTCCGGGTCTGGCTGTTTGTGTATGTGAGTTTAAATGTTTGTAAATGCACCCACGATACAGGAGAAATTCCTAGTGTGGGGCAACGTTTTAAAAAAAAAAAAAAAAATTAGATAAGAAATTACGTAAGACAAAGAAACAAACACATGCATACATTTAAAAAAAAACATTAATGTAAATGAAACTGTCGAAATAAACATTTGGACATGAAAACATTTTGCTTTTATTGTTTATCGTAATAAATGATAAAACAAGATACTATCTTTTTGACTGATTCGCTCAGTGACTGTTATGTTCAAAGTGTTCAGGCAAAAGTAAAAAGGAACATTTTGTTTGTTATTTAAACTCATTTGTCTGATCGTACGGCGGTTAACGTAAGCTTGTTTAAGTCAAAAGCGATTAGCGATTTTAGTAAGAATGCAAGGTTTCAATCAACCACGAGGGGCTTGTGGTGAAGTAATAACAGCCGCACGGGTCGTCCGATCAGGTTAAGCTACGCTTGCCGCTGTTGGTCCGTGGATGGGTGATCATTTTTACATACCAATATCCCTCCGTGCCTCGGAAAGCACGTTAAGTCGTCGGTCCCGGCTGTCATTCGTGGATCGGTGACAGTCGTTACGGGTCGCCAGGAGCTCGCAAGTTTGATGACCGGTCTTACCACGAGGTATTGTGTTGCACAATAACTGGGTTGTGGAGGTCAGATGGGCAGTCGGTCCATGTAAAATAGTGGTATTCAGTTGCAGCTGGTTAGACTGGAAGCCGACAAGGTTTGAATCAACTCGGCCTGTCGCAGTCCACTTCCGGAAATAGGCCTCTCCCAGGCTGCGCCACAATACCCGGTCCTCTACCGTTTATCCCAATGCAAGGTTTATTAAAATGACATTGAGATATATCAATACAACATTGATAAGAACTATTCTTTATGCGAATATTTCCAACATGAATGAGTAAAATATTCTCGATAGTTTGAAATCGTTCACCAACGTTGGTCATCTACAATAAAGCAATTATAATAAGAGCACACTTAATTTGAACGGAATAAAAACCAGTAAGGAACCAAACATTTAAACCTACTTACTATTTCTTCTTTACTATTTTTACCCGACTGCGAAAAAGGGTTATGTTTTTTTATTTGTTCGCTTTCCGCCCAGTTCTTGCACCACCAGCCGCCACCTGCAACTACCTACAACAACGTAGTACCGAACAGAATATAATGACAGCCTCATATCTCGGTGAACGACCTGTGAAGCCTTTAATAATAGTATCGCCATCAAAATTAATAATACTGACAGTTCCGTTTAAAACTTTTTGCGTACTATTGGAAGTTCTGTGGCGTGAAGACATTAACAATATATAGCTTTAAGAAGCTATTGTCTCTGCCCTAAAATATGTAGATAGGTATTATGTAGAATCCTAATCTACAGTCGTTTGAAAATTATTAGGAGCTTTTATTTTTGTAAATTAAATAATTTGGAAAAGACACGGTTTCACAGATAATCTATAGAACATGTATGCCAAACTCCCATAATTATTCTACTGATAAAAGTTATCTGACAATTGAAAACCCAGCCGTTAAAGAGATGTAAATTTACACCTACTTAAAAAGGAACGTACTTTTTCTCAAGTTATGGTAGGTACTCGTATTAATCAAACTTTGAATTGGTCAAAGATAATTATTTTCATAACACAAGAAACCCTAAATTTCCCTTATCAAAGGCGAGTATTCTAAAGTTCTCACAGCACCTGTCAGGTCTTGTTAGAGAGCATCGCGCTTCATATGTCAATGGGAGTTGGCAGGCGGGCAGGTTTATGGTGTTTCCCCATTAGTAGGTGCCAGCAATTGATTCGCTCACGCGACGCCATTCTTAGCAGCTGTCAGTGTATCAATACGTCTACTTGTTAGGGTGTTTTATTTGATAACTATTGGTTGAACTGTGAAGATTAATGTTTTGTAGTTCTGTTAAAAAATATTTGTTTTATAATTAAGTAAATCTAAACTGATATTATAAAGAGGTCATAGTTTATGGTCACCTATGGAAGAACTGCCCCAATTACAAAAAAATATTTCACTGATATAAAGTGGCACAGGATATGTTGTATGATGTAGTTCACTTCTAAGCTTCGATTTCACTATGTCCTGGGGGTCTACTCCAAAGCGATAATCCGAAGTATCGGCCGAATGTTCGGCCGTTTCTTGACGTCCAAAGTTTATTTTTTTTACTTTGAGTCCTTAACCGACTTCAAGTCACATTATTGACATTGACTTATCTCTTTGACTGTCGTTTTTTTTTCACCTTAGTCAGGCATAGTCAGCCGTAGTCAGGAAACTGCCGAACATTCGGCCGATACTTCGGATTTATCTTCGGAGTAGACCCCCAGATCCGATCTGTCGTAAAAACAAGCCTCTGAAACTTTATTATTACCACATTAAAGAAAGAAAGAAAAAATAGAAAGAAAAATAATCCAGAAAGACATCTTCAAGAATAATCATCATATTTCAGCTAATTTACACAAAACCTTAATGAATTATACACTAAAACCTTCCTCATGAATCACTCCGTGCACAGGTGAAAACCGTTTGAAAATCCGTTCTGTAGTTTTTGATTTTATCACGTTCAGACAGACAGATAGACAGACGAGGCGGGGGACTTTGTTTTATAATTTTATGTAGATAACAGAAAGGGGCACACTTCCAATTATAAAAATTCTCAGCTTATTCCCGACCTCAGACACGACAATATCATTCGACTCCCTACAGCAGTGAACCTCAGCCAGATAAACGGCTAATAGCTAACCCGTAAAGCTGTCAACATTAGCATAAACAAAGACTAGTACTCTAGGTACATGCGCTCATAACGATGTGTACATTCAACTACACATCAGTTAACACTTGAACTATGAAATCTGCCCTTATTGCTACGACATAAAACGCTGTCAATGACAAACTGTTACGATGTTTATCCAGTTGAGTGTACCTAGTCGAAGCGAGCGCGTATGTAAACAATGGTTAACTGTACCGCCACCTTGACTCGGACAACGAGTCGGCCGCCGCCGTGTAAATATTCTCGTGTGTGGGACGTACAGGTTGAATCTAATCGGAGACATGTATTTTGAAAATATGTATCGCAAATTTTTTTGTTTTTTAAAGTTTGTCATAGTAGTATGTGAAGCCTAAGTTACAGCACGCTTCATTTTTCTAACAAACAAACTTATCAGAATAAGTCCATACAAAATTGAACGGTGAGGTCTATCAATTCAGTAAAGTAGCTAGTGACTTTTCAACACAAAATACAACACGTTTAATAATATCAACTCCCAGAAAATGAATAACAAACATACCTCTATTATACATTACCAAATTACCAACACCAAATATTACAATACCGCAATATCTTTTATAGCAAACAATTGAGTGATTGACCAACCGTCGAATTGCACTAGATGTGCAAACTAGCCAACGATTCAAATTAGCTCGTAACCCATTGTAGTAACTATGCGGTCTACCGCTAATAATATAACGAGAAAAACAGCAAAAAAAGTTATTTAACTTCAAAGACCTTAATAAGAAAGCATACAATCTATTTGATAAATATTTATTAATGTAATTTCATTGAATAACTATACTTAAGAAGAGACCACGTGACCTGATGGACCCTATTGCGTAACACTCTTGGAAGTTCAATACCTTTTATTTTGACAGTACCTACAAAAATTCAATTGCTTCTGTCTAATAAATATGTCTACTTGACAACAAAAATAACGCAACGGATTAGTGACCTGTTGATGGCAATAGGCTCGCCCCCTATTACATGGAACTTAAAAATAACTGGCGAAATGTGGGTAAACCCCTGCCTAACCCTTCGGGGAATACAGGCGTGATGTTACGGTCAGTGTGTTTGCGAGTATAGTCAAATTAAAATTAAAATAGAATTTAATTCTTAGTGTTATGGAATTATGGTGTAGGATCTGTATTTAAGTGAACAGCCTTTATGTCAACGGGAGTGTCACTACGTCACAAGTGGTCTAGAGGCTCGCGCATGCGTCATACGCGTCGACACATCACATAGTACACATGCACTTACACTATATATATGTGTGAGTCCGTGCACACATGTGTGAGTGCAATGGTAGTTATTAAACTTTTTGTGTATAAAGATGAGATGTAGGA
Source organism: Tiliacea citrago (assembly GCA_963921375.1). NCBI lineage: Eukaryota > Metazoa > Arthropoda > Insecta > Lepidoptera > Noctuidae > Tiliacea > Tiliacea citrago. Next base: position 1,251,085 of record OY992784.1, read on the forward strand.
ACTGGTTATTGAAATACATTGAGATGTTTAGGTTATTTGAGTTCATATTCATACTTCTTAGGGGTCTTTGCCCGGCGGTAGGGGCTAGAAAAAAGCCTGTAGTTTGTACTTATATAACATGATAGAAAATGGTAAGTTTATTTAAAATGAAAGCAGTTTTTAAAAAAGAAAGCAATTTCACGTAAAAAGCTTGAGAAAGAGCACTATAATCGTTTCTAAATTCACAAAAACAAAACTGTTCTCATACAAGTAATTTTAATTGTATCTTATTATTTCTTAAACCAATTCCATAAAGCACAATAACATCTTAACAAGCTATGGTAACCCCTTATCTTACGGACCATACAGCTAACCCATTGCCCCTGTGCCTTACATCGCCATTGGCGCACGCACACCATAGCCACGCTATAAGGCACTCTTTATCTAGATAGATCTATAAAATCTGAACTGTACGATACGCGATTATCTTTAGAATCTAGATCATCACGATTTAATTATTTATATTGACGTGTAATATACGTAGATTGACTTCTTTTGAATCTATTGGAGTGAGTTTTTTCTGCCTAAAGATGTATTGTAAAAGCTTGTATTTTAAAGGCTTATCTACATATTTTTTGATGATCATTGTAGTTTATTTGTAGCCTCAGTATTGCTTATTTAAGTTGGTGTCAATAATCAGATCAATTTTCAAGTAATAAAGCGTCTCTTAACGTGGTCGGGATGAAAATCTTATATTATACTTCTGTAACCGAAATAAACCAAGATAGAAGACTCCCAATACTACTAGGCTAAAGTCTAAAGTATAATACAGCTACAGTCCAATCCAGAGCTTCTGAAGAGCCTCCTAAGTAGCACTACAGTCTAAAACAAATCTTCACTTACATAGCAACTGAACGCTATTTCACTTTACATTCTTTTTCATTCTCTTTAAACTTACAATTTCACCCATTTCTCCCCCAAAACACAGTCGTTGAGTCCACCTGTCCTATTCATATTCACGGGAGGATCCTCAAGGCCAGGCGTTCGGTGGTTGACCCGTAACTGTAAGTACAGGGCTATCCCGAGCCGTGCTCAGGACGACGACCTTAGGGCGAGCGGGGTTTTGTGACCAGCGCGAGATGCGGACAGTCGAGTCGGGTTGCTACCGAGTTCGATTGTCATGGCAGGTTGGAGTAACGGTGTGGTCGTGTTGAGGGATATGAGCGCGGTTTTTAGATGTTTGTAGATAAAGTTAATATGCAAAAAAGTTAGGTAAGGCTAGGTATTTGTTGTGCTAGGTATATGTTTTGAATATAACGGCTCTTATTTACGCACGTCTCCTTATTATTTGATTAAAGCGATAACGAAAGATAGCAATAACCGAAATTAAACTAACACGTGCACAACTGAATAGACACAATTTAAAATAAAGATTTAAAGTTAATTCAGAGTTAACTTGAAGAAGCCCCAACAACGGCTGCAGCAACAGCACAAAAAATAGAACAAATACGGCTCCGTACCAGCCAAAAAAACACAATTGTTCCTATTTATATCAAAATACATTCAGGAAAATAAATTGAAATGCTAATCAACCCTTTTACAAATGAAATTAACATATTGACTATAGAAACAATGTCTTTATTTGTCACTCATTTCCATTTTACTAGTTCACAGAAGAAACATCTCTGAGCTATGCCTCTTGTATATTGTTTCTTAGAGTTTTATTTGATTTTCTTTGTTGAAGAATATTTAGTATTTGTTGACGTGGAATGGCTTTACTTGTTAACCAGGGATGCCAATGTCCCATAATTGAAAAGAGTTTATTGCATGGCTTTAACCACGTGGTTTCCAGATACAATGTACAATCGTGTCTCCTTGCGTTACTATTGGCATTTAAGAAAGTACCACCAGCAGGTAGTTACCAGCATAAAGACAGAACCAGATACCTCCTAACACACACCTAATCATGTTATTACCTGTACTGCAGCCTTAGCACAAGAACCGTAGAGAAGCGTTTTGTCGACGGAAGAGGAGACAAAAATGACGTTACCGTGTAGACAGTAGACAGTTTCTACCGATAAATGTAGACAAGCAATTTCTATTCTACATTAGAGTAGAAATAGAAAGCGCCATGCTAAGCCTGCTGCTATCATTAACTCTTATTTCTTAACTAAAGTACAAAATTCCTGGGTCTCGAAATAGATAATCCTATAATAGATCCATCTGCCTAGCCTTTTCCCAAATATGTTGGAGTCGGCTTCCAGTCTAACCGCATGCAGCTGAATACCAGTACTTCAGATGAAACGACTGCCTATCTGACCTCCACCACGACCCAGTAACTGGGTAATACAATACTCATTGGTAAGACTGGTTGTCAGACGGGTATCTGACGACCCGTAACGACTGTCAAAGATCCACGAATGATCCGACCGAAGGACAAAAAGCTTAACGTGCTTTCCGAGGCACGGAGGAATCACGGTATACAAAGATGGTCACCCATCTACGGACCAACATCGGCAAGCGAAGCTTAACCTGATGGATCCACCCGTGCGTCTGTTATTACTTAGCCTCAAGCTACGAAATATATAAACATCATAACTGGAAATAGCACGTTAATATTTTGTGTAAGACAATGAGTAAATCCACATAATATGCTTTACATACATTATCGATTTATCGTCAATACTATACAAGGATGCACTTCTTACTACGATATAGCAGAATCCCACCTACGATATGGAATAATATTTAGGGCTAACTATCGAAAAGAGACAGCTTTTTTGGCCCAAAAATTATTCATACGGCCGATGTTTGAACTTAAAACTACCGATATTCACATGCGATAATATGTATGGGTCATAAAATACCTTAAAGTCGGAAAGAATAGCCGCTTTCGTTAATAAAACATTTAAATAGGCTTCGAAGCTTTTTTACAGTCAAAAGCATACTAAAGCGTAATAGATTTTTTTAGTTTAATCTGTTTATAATGTTTAAAATAATAACGATGTTTGGTTTTGTTCTGTTTGTAAAGCTTATTAGATTAGTTTAGTGAATTAGTTTTTAATTTTGTAATTTTCGCATGGCACTGGTAAAATATGGCTGAACGTATTCCCTTTATCACCATGTAGTGTACCCATATTTTCAAAATAAAATATCTTTATCTTTGTCATCAAGTGTTAATAATTGTGAATGACACAACAATGTAACGTGAACTGAGCGAATCTTTCAGTTTCAGGAGGGCGTTGCTTGTAAAGGACATTTGTCAATACTATGTCAAAAAGTTATCGAATATCTAAAATCATTATTTGGCTTTATTAATACTGAAATAAGTAACTACAAAGCCAATAATGACACTTAATACATGTATCATTCGTTGCAGGAATGTCCAACTGTTGATAAACTTATTTACATCAAACATGGGTACTTTCTATATCGTGTCACCGAAACATTATGATATTTGTTTACATAGGATATTGCGATACCATTCTCTTTATTGGGCTTTTGAGCGTAATTTTATAACTAAGAATAAATGTTTTGTAAACGTGCGCTTGCGTAACTAATCGTGGTTGGTTGTCGAAATAGACTCGTTTCGTTGTTGTACGATTGATTTTATAAAGTTTTTCAGTTATGTTGTCATTTTGACACAATATTCTTATTCTTTGAAGCCGGACTCAAACCAATTTCAATATGGCGTCTGGGAATAGAATTTCAATAAGTTCTGTCTGTGTTTGTATCTCCTCTTTATCTAATGGAGTAAATAATATTTTTCAAAATATTATAAATACTATATACTAGGGGTATCTACCGGAACTAGCCACCACGGAACATGGACGTAATCAGTCAATAATAACTGAAATCAAGAATATTACCTACCGATACTTTTTCCAAACTACATCTCAATTTCACTAAATTAAAAACAATTGATCCAATTACCATATCGTAGGTACTAATAAGGTCAAAACAATAGCACCTACACGCTACGAACCGCCACGCATTCCCACACTGGGCCACGCTGGGCCACCCAAAATCCACTCAACCTCGTTGTGGAGCGCATACCACTGTCCACTCCTAAAAAAACCCGTTGGGCCTGTAACGGTACCCGCTGCCTTGACAAACGACTAAACAAGTATATTAGGCAATTAGGATACAGGGATCAAAGCGCCGACTGTACTTGTTAATACTAGGAACAATTGAGCAAAAGTACAGTTAAAATAATAAATGTTCAGCCTATGCAAATTAGTGGAGTATTTTTTTTTTGGTCGGTGTGTTTGCGTTTATCTTTGAGGTAAAGAGATTTAAACGAGAATGTTTGCGCAAGTTTTATCTTTCACTATTTTTCCCAGTTAATAGCGGTAAGAAATAAAGAACACAAAAGTTTTGGAGGCCCGTTTTTTATTTATTTATCCGGACAAATATAGGATCGTACTAAGCCGTGGTTGGTCCGTGGACGCCCGACCATCTTTACATACCAATACTCCTCCGTGCCTCGAAAAGCACGTTAAGCCCGTCCCGTCTGTTATTTGTAGATCATTGGCAGTTGATACGGGTCGTCAGAAGACCGAAATTCTGACAACTAGTCTTACCAAGGGGTATCCTGTTACCCAGTAACTGGGTTGTGGAGGTCAGTTAAGCAGTGGCTCCATTTAAAATACTAGTATTTAGCTGCATCCGGTTAGACTGGAAGCCGACCCGAACATAGTTGGGAAAAGGCTAGGCAGATAACTAATTAATTATACGTAGATAACGTAAATTCGAATGGAATAAGATAAACAATGGAGTATGATATATTTGCAACTCAATATATTGGAAATACCAATTCACACTAGGATACAGACAATAATCTCTTCGATACAATATATTCTAGTACCGATATAGTAATATCTGAAATAAATATAAACAGTATCGGTACTAAAGCGGTATCGATAATGTGATTGTTCTTGTTGTATTTGTTTGCAGGAGATCTTATCGTACAAGAATGAATTGAGTATGGGGCGATAACAGTTATATATACGCGCAGTGTGGACTGAGCCTTAGGTCAGCTCGTGATGGTGACCGAGCTTATTCAATATTCGCAGACGAAATACTACTTATAAAGTTGCTAAGTTTTATGTAAAAGAATAAAAAATACTGATAAATAACGCGTCTGGCTTTAATAACTATGGCGGAAAATAAACCGTACTAGGTATACTCACAAAAAATGCACGACATAGCGAAAAATATATTTACCGATATAACATAATGTATGTCGGTAAATTATTATATTACCCAAAGTAATCGGTAATGATAACAGTTTAGCAAGATATAGTAACTATCTACGTCAAACTCAGAGGTGCTATCGCCTGTCAATAGGCCATCAATAGCCCAGCCGCGGGTCTAGCCTTGAGGTAGGTTTAAAAACTGGATTCTCGTAAGTAATCATCAAACAGAAACGGACATAGCTCTATTGTCGTGAATCAGCACCGTGAAAATCGAAAACTAGCCCGCTTGCTTCCCAAATTCCGACTTTATTACCTCCGGTCAAGGTTGTGTTTTGAATGACCAACCGTTGGTGATTACGACCTGTGTATTATAAAGTAGTGTTTACGCCACTGACATACTTCCGTGTGTGTACCGTTAGGCGGCCCTGTTTCGCTTACACCCGTTTCTTTCACTCTCGTTTATATCGTATGTTTTGTCTCTTTCTGTGCGCGACAAATTTTCGATGCGGGCGCCTCGTGTAGGTTGGCCTAAAAATTAATTTCGTGATACGATTTTTTTTAAGAATCCGCCTGTCGCAGTGGGGGTAGCCGTTTGTCGGTCAGTGTGCCGCGTGCTTTATGTTAACTTACCATGTCTAAGCTTTAGTGTTTGGAATTCGGACCGACTTAGGATTTTGGATTAGCATTAAGGCTTTCGGATCATAACTTTGGCTTAGTGCCAAAAGATATATGGATAGTTAAAGAAATTGGTTGGATATTAGTACCATATTTCGACCTAGATACATAAAAAATGCAAACGACATAATCTACATATCTTAAATAGTTAATAAGCAAGTCCAACAACTGCCAACTTTGGTTTTATAAAAAGCCAAGCATCTCACCACCACTGTAAGTTCAAGTTCACGTTCCTTCATTTGTACGGAACCTAGATATCATCAGAACATTTACCAACATGTTAGTTAACATTATAGCTCAGTCGTATATCGCCTAGTAACAGCCTAATACACGATGGTACATTGAAGCTGTTACCAGTGATAATGAGATACACAAACAAAGATACAGATACTGATGATTGTGTTTAACTTAGTTAAAGGTACCAATAATACCGAAAAAGTTAAATAACTTCGAGATTTTTGACGCAAAGTTTTCTCAAATTCAGCTAATTTTAAACAATTATCTTATAAAATGACAACTAAACTCTACAACATTACTAACCCTCCCAACAACAGCGCTCCTAAACTTAATAAGTAGTTGATACACTCTACTTTCCTCGACAATGGATTACCCTACTTAACTTAAAGGCAGCAGAAAACGTTAGAAAATCCAAAATTTCATACTTTCATCGCTCCCCGTTGTCAATCATAACCAATATTTTATAAAAGATCGTTTTGATTTACAAAGGCAGACGTGTTTCTACTTTCACTCGGTCGGTCCATCGGAGCGGATAATCTATGGAACTGTGACAATTTCTACGGAATTGGGACAAGAGATGTTAAATTCTTGTATTTTTGTTCGTGTCAAAGTTGGTCACTGAGACCAACCGAGTGGTGGCACGACGACGATGGGTGACGAATTTTTACTCTCTTTTTGGCAAATGAAACTTTTAATAATATAGGTGTAAATAACGATGATAGAAATTGACAAACATTTCACAGATGGAATTAAAAGGAAATCTTTTATAGCGAGCGATCAGATAATACAGAGGCTGCAATAAATTAGCCAAACCTTGCCTTTTGAAGCTGAAATAGTTTGGTAAACGTTAAAATAATGAGAAGGTTGACAATGTTATAATAATAACACTGAAGCGCATGAACGTTAAATATGTTTTTGTTAATTAACTCGTTCATAAAATAACGTAAATCTTAGTTGCGCGCCCGAGTTCCGCCCGACACATCCACACATCCTGAACCGCTCGCCACGCTCGCTTGCACTTTATTAACTTAAATGATTACTGATATATTTTTAAAATCGCATCGAAAATGTTCGTATCTACAAAAAAAACTAACCCAAGTTTTTAATAAAAAAATAATAGTAAAATAAAACTGGCTGTGAAATACTATAAATAATTATGTCTAAACTATGATCGTTTGCTCTATATACATCAAGGGTCTTAAAGACATCAAGGGTTGTTTTAGCTTTTTGGTCTTTAGCTTCGACATGCGCATGCGCCTGTAGAATACTAGAGTAGGTGCTACTCGTGAATATTACGAAAAATAAAATATCTTAAATACTATTGATGTCTATGAAAGTCACGTTCAGTATGCAATCGGGTGTCTTGGTAATTCATTTTTTCTGCCGCGGGTTGCAACAGCGGTCGCCACGGCCGGCGCGCGCGCAATCAGTCTTTTATCCACACTACAGTATTTTGCGAAAAACTCAATCAAGGCCGCGTACTTGGCAGCCGAGACAAATCTATATTTTAATAGTATTTTTTCCGTGAAGCTATCGCAACTCGTTGCGTGCAGACATTGGTCAACGGTGCGTGTTGTTATAGGTTCGACTTTTTGTTAGTATCGAATTTAACGTTATGGAAATGCTTTAGAATCAAAGGATAGTTTTGTTCATTAGGAAATAGATCTGTTATGAAATGCCTGAAATAAACTAAATGGTAAAATTAATTGATTGAAATTTACTTTATTTTGCTGTGGCTTGTTACTAAAAGTTCGCTGGCATTGCCCAAAATTTTCACAAAGGTGAATAAACTGCACCTCTGACATTGAAATGCTCCAGTCATTCGTAGCGATGTAGCAACAGTCAACAGTCTATTAGGGAAAAGTTTTTATTGAAGTATATTCTAAATAATAAAACCTGTAAACAAGTTTTGCTTAGAATTCTCCACCTTTGAAATATGGCGGTGGACGGGAGTTGTCACCACAACTTCCGTCCTCCGCCATTTTCCAAAGATGGTAAAGCTATTCTGAATATTGGAAGAGCCCAAGTTACACCTAACTTGGGCTCTTCCAATATTCAGAAGAGCACTGTGATAAACTGAGTGGACCGATTGATTTGGAAAAATGAGAAAGGAAAACCTCCGGTAAAGCTTTTGGTTTAGGGAGACCACATTGTTCGCGGAGTGACTCTCTACCTGTCATCTATTTTCAATCTTGTACCTGTGGACAAATATGCACTGTATGCGAGATTTGTGTTTGTAAGATACAGGAGAAAATCATAGTGTGAAAAAAAAAAGCTTTATTGCATCTTTGCTCTATCAAACTTTTCAGGGAATCACTACTCCCCAACTGAACACCGAGAATCCTAAAAAAAAAATCAGTTTTCCTCCGTTTATTACCTCGCAGTCTTTAATTCTATTTATTTCAGTGCATAATTACCGGTAACCTAATCGCTAACAATGTTAATGTGTAACTCGTTTGATTTCGTTAGCGGCACCGTATCGTTCAAACACGGTCAAGTATCGGGGCTCCGGTAACTGTGCCGGATCGGTGCCGGGCCGGTGCCGGGCTATCTGTGGCCAGTATCAGCGTTGTGATCTGTGTTGCAAGTGTTTGTACTGCTTGTTGTTGTCTTTTGGCAGGAAATACGGGAGATACGGGAAGGATTCAGTATCTTTCATTGCAAGATTATACTCGACAAAGTCAAAAAAAGTCAGACTTCCAAAGTTGTTTATAAACTCGTTATTTTATTGTTACGTACAAAATAGGCCGCGCCCTCATAAAATAAGATTTTTGCACAGATATATGATTTTATTAAAATATTAATTTATAAATAACTGGAAAAGTCAGAAAAATCTGGGGAAAAATTAGGCAGAATTGAGTACTCGTATTTCAAATATTCTTTAGTTGATCTGCTTGATAATTGAAAACTCTCAATGTTGTCTCAGTCTCAAAGTCGAAACATGATGACACAATGAAAGGATAGACACGATAAAATATTGATGCCTAGATCGCAAACCTATCTGTCTCCAAGTGCGCCCCACTAAGCCTAAAAAGCCTTTTGTTTATATTAAAAACAGAAAAAAAATATCTAGAAATAAAAAAGAAGCGACTGTGGGCCGCAGCACTGTTAGCTATTGAGGCGTATCGTTCGCGATTACCGCCTGCATCTCTGATTGCGTACTTGTTCATACCTACTAATGCTCGGCTGTACTGGTGTTACACAGTGTTTAGTACAAATTATGTTTCTAGTCCTTTTTTTTTTAATAATATGGATCACGTCTTTTTATTGCGAAACTGTTTATTTTTATACTTTTATCATTGCAGTAGTATCTGCCGTATTTCACAAATTGACAAAGATCCATAGAATATCTTCTTGCATTTTATTTTCTTTTAGTATAAAAAAACTCGACGAATGTTTTGATCTAGCTTTGCGTGACGTTCTGATTTCAAGTCATTACGAGGATAATTTCTTGTATTCAACTAGCTACTGTACTGTATACTGAGTGTACTAATTATCGTTTTCCTTTGTTACAGATAGCGCAGCAGGGTGGCGGCATCCAAGTATGGCGGCGGAGGACTGTCTCTGGGCTCTGGCGGCGCGGTGAGGCGCGGCATGAAGTGCGCCGGCGTGGCGGGCGCCAGCGGCGACGAGTTGCTGCTCGGCAGCTGCTGGCTCGACCCCAAGCTCGACAACTCCTCCCCTCCGCCCACCTGCCACGAGCTCCTCGACTCTCTCCTCGCCCCTACCCCCCTCGCAGAACTCAAGCCTCTCCCCCCCTTCACCGGCTACACCGGACACCTATCTATCAATGGCATCTCTGGCCACCACTACCATGCTATCGCGCAACGCCTTCCAGAAGAGAACAATAACTATCCAACGCAGAGCGGCTACGGCGCTGACCACGATGTCGTGTCCTCATCGACGTGTGCGGCTGATACGGAACCTCCTGACTTAGAGGACGTCAAACCATTCCTTGACGGGCCCGACACCAAGCCCTTCGCGGACACCTCCGCCGCGGACTCTTGCGCCGCGTCCTGTTCTCCGCCTGCCAAAATGTTCGAGGACGGGCACAAGCAGGACATGTACGACATCAGCTCGATAGAGGACATCGCGGCCATCATCGGCTCAGCCATCGCCGACACAACTGTCCCGTCACAACCTGAAGACCCTGAGAGAAATGACTCCAGAGACAGTTGGATGGACATTGACGCCTGGATCACAGGTGCGTGCACACAACCTGGTGACAAAATTGTACAACAAGATCTTGCGGAGTTCGGTCTGCCGAATTCACCACCTTCGGGACAAAATCACCACTCCAGTCTTGACTACCCCTGCAAAAACCATGAGTTTTCTAAAAGCACTGAGTTTCTTCAGAAAAACTTAGGACAAGCGGGGTCGACACTGCAGTCCTTGTTGACGCATGGTTACATGCCACTCTTACAAAATCGGCTGCAGAATGGACCGCCGGTCAAGCAGGAGACTCCGAGCTCTACCAGTTATGGGATGGATGTGATATCAACTTCGTCTCCGCCCGGGAACGCGGTCTCCACGACTGATGGTGTTGGTGGGTTGTTAAACGGCCGATATGCACCGCATTATGCGCTCAGTCTCAAACCTGACGGACTCTGTAGTCCAGACAGGCTTCTTGGCTACCCGCATGCTCACACCACGACTTCCACACCAGCGAGTAAGAGTAAAAGGAGTCGAGCTAAAGCGAAACAAGCGAACAGCGGGAACATGCACGGCAGCTCGCTCTCGTTCCCGTCGGCGACGGCGGCGGAGCTGAGCGGGCTGCTCGGCAAAGAGAAGCCGGTGCACCGGTGCGGGATATGCAATAGAGGTTTTCTGAACAAGTCCAACATAAAGGTCCACCTCCGGACACACACGGGTGAGAAACCTTTCCGCTGCGACGTGTGCGCGAAGGCGTTCCGCCAGAAGGCACACCTCATCAAGCACCAACAGATCCACAAGCGGATTGGCAGGGACTAGCAGGTGTAGGTTCTAGCTCAAAATGAAGCATTTTGTAGTTTGTAATATAGTGTGTCTGTGACTGTAGTGTCAGTGAGCGGTAACGCAGTGCGAGCTGAATCTCATGTAGGCTATTGTACATTTATTTCGTCAGGAAGGGAGACGTTGTAACGCTTCATCATAGAACATTGGCAGTCATTGCGAGTAGATGTCGCCAGGCGTTCCGATGTCCCCTGCACGTCTTCTGACATAGTTTCGTGGTATCACGAGTAATTAATTTAACCCATTAGTATAACATTCCTATGGACAAGTGCAATGTTAACTAGTTTTAAGTGATTTATATTCTCTGTATTATATTATTATTTTGTAAGTTCTTGAAGTTTTCCGCTCCGCTTCTTTATGATTGTTTTCTGAACTATCCGTCTCATTAGTGTAGTTATACATATCTTCTATTATTTCGGTTATGTTTTGACGTCACATTGACTCATGGCATGCTACGTCATAGGTTGCTAACAAAGAGCGTAAAGCTTTAAAACGGACAAAACATAAACGAAATAAATAAATATATTTTTGTAATGTGTAAACCTTTTTATTTAATTTTAAATGTGAATGGTTACTCCGATTACCTATTGTTAGTCAGAATGTTTAATTAGTATTTTTTTCTTTAAAATGTATAAATAAGTACTTAATTAATTTAAGGAAGAGAAATGACAAAGCTCATGAGGCTAACATGATACTGCCAATGGTAAACCTTCTGTACTTATAAACTTTGTATAAAATACTCTTTTAAAATAATACGTGAAGTAGGGATTTTTAATTAATTGGTTGGCAACATAGTTTATGAGTAAGGTTTAGTTTTCATATCGCTACTGCTAGTTATTTATGTTTCGTGCCACTCCTTGGCTCTTTGAATTAACTTTCTACTTGAAGTAACAAGTATTAATAATAACATAACATACCTCAGAGTAACAGTCACAAAATGTAAAATAAAAATCTTTGCGACTTATGTACATCATAGAAATATCATATATTTAATTTCCATCGTTTCATTGTTATATTTATATGGGGACCAAAACATTTGAAGTAAAGAACAATTTAACTTGCAAAGATTTTTAATGTTATTATCAAAGTAATCATTCATCATTCTGTCACTTGTAACATCACCATCAAATCGAATCATAGATAGGTTATCTATAAGTTTAACAGAACCATTATAATTTCATCACACACATTATAAGGGTACCTAATCATTATCCTTTATGTTCATTAAGCTCAAGTTCATATGCTCATCATAAACACTCAACATCACTCATATCCTTGCATTTACAATACATTAATTCAAATAAGATCACACACAGTAATTTCCCTCCATAATCACAGGACCATCACTATTCATTTTTAAAGGAGTCATACACAATCGTCACTGTCATACAGTGTATAATACATACATAATAAAATCATCACATTTGATCATTTTCGCCAACACTAGCTATATGTCGTGTTGAAATATTGCTCCAACAGTCAACAGTGTTGCACTATTTCCGTCATCACGTTTAAAGGTCGGCCTTGTTTTCGCTTTTCTACAATAATTCAAGGCCATAAGGGCAACCAATTGAATGCTTTAATTTAAAAGTTCAATAGCCCTTTGCAATTTAGAATACTTAATGGGTTAAATCGTGAAAAAAACCTACGAATAAAAATATTTAAAAAAGAACTAAATAATTCTTAGATATTTTATTGGTCGAATTTAACAGCCAATCAAAGCGCGCAAGCCTATTCATTAGCTTCGCGAGCGCTAGATGCGCAAACGCACGCGAACGGAACTCGACGCGTCCGGGAAGCGGACGGATAAAAAATAAAATTCATACTAATAATACCGATCCGCTGTTGCGTAAGATTGCTATTCGTTGGCAGTTTATAATTGATGTTACGGCATTCGGTATTTGGGGCATTTACCTCTTAAAGGCTAAAAGGGCTGCGTGATTAGGACTGAGGAGCAATTAGAGATGATTAGCAGTATAATGAGTTAATGACTTATTATTGTTTTTCGTGAAACGGCAAATATTACATGCATTTTTTATTATTCATGGCATAACACCTTGTGTTAAGCGGTAATTTTGCCTATTATAGCCTGTTCGTAGGTAGTTAAGTTTGATGCTGACTTTTTGAAAAACTTATCACCGTTTCATTTTTAAACTTAAAATCATTTAATTTCTCATGAATTCACAATATCATTGATCACTAAAAAAATAGAATTGTAAATCCTTTGAATAAGAAATCGGAAAAATTCTTTGACATCATCACAATCATAAAACTATCACTTTCGTCGATTTCACAATTAGCAATTTGCAAATCACTCATCTAATTTACTACAATATGTTGCAAAATGTATTAAAAATCATTATCATAATCTTCAATACAACTCTCGTATCATTAATATCATATCTCATTAATTTATTAAGCATCACTGACTTAAGACTGTGAACTTTGACATAATGCTACGTTTACACCAAACATTTCACTTCCATTCCTATCTCACACATCATCATTCATCTTCTGTGTATTCGATACACACTACTAACATTCCACTAGGTGCCTGCGAGTATCGTAGTATAATCTTTGACTGTTTGAGGCGTTAAAACGCTTGTCGAAGCAGACGAGCGGCTGCCCGTTAGGGAAAAAAACACGCCGCGGAGCAAACGCGCGGGCGAAACGCTATAATCTTTTACGAGTTTTTGTCAAGATTTGTTTTTCGCCTTGATTTCTTTGTATATGGTGCTCATATAATGGAATTAGATTAGAAAATAAAATGAGCAATTGCATTTATTATAAAACAAGCGACTCACTAAAATAAATCTTTTTCCATAAGCACTATTTTTACATTGAAACCAAATATATGTAAATTTAGTGCTTACCATGTTACCATCAACAATAATACCAGTCTTTCTGGACTGAAACACACTTGAAACTGATGAATCATTAAATGAATGGTCTCTTTTAGAGAGACATCGTCAAATGAAAGCAAAAATTGAATACTTACTTCTTTCCGTTACATTTTATTATTTGCTTTCTCTAATAAAAGAAATATCACTAGAACGCAGCAGGTTCAGCAATTTAGAAATTGTTACTGCTTTAATTTGTTGTACGCATGCAGCTTTTAAAATGCAGGCAGCATTGCATGCAACTTTCATTTAGAATTTTTGACCCAAAATTTTATAATAAATCTGTAACAGCTTTGTTTCTACTGAATAGCTTTACATGAAGTCGAATGCATTCCATACATTGTTATCAATCAAGCTCAAATGTAACGCTGCTAATAATAAAACTCTTGACGGACGTTTCGACCGCGGCGTTTCTCGCGATGTGTGTAAGTAGAACTTAATAAAAGTACCTTTTTTTTAGAATATAAATTGTTAGATCTAAGTATTTATTTTTCAATTATAATTTTTGTAATTATTAATTAATTGTAAAGCATTACAGTTGACGAAAACAATTAAATATATGCGTACTTATTAAGCGGCGAATGTTAATTTTCAAGAGGTTTTTCCAATAGATGTTTAAGTAAATTTGTAAATTTATGTAAAATAAATGAAGATTTTTTTGTTAACGATATCTTTTTGTTTGCTTTCTACATTCCTTCGGCTGTAAAATTCTTGAAATGTTTCATGTATACACTTGGCGAATGATAGATATTTTCTTAATACATTTAACTACCTAATATAAGAAAATGGTCTCAATAACATCAACAAAGAATCACACATAAAAAGATAAGCAGCGATTTTCTAAAAATACACGAAGAGACACAAGTGGGTCACATTAGACATCTGAGAGCAAACAAAGGTGTGAACACACGAAGTGAAAGATCCGACTAAAAGTTTAGTTCACACAACACACGTAATGTTCCCGTGTGTCTCGGAAGAAAGTCGGATGTGAAAATTGTCATAATGCACACACAAACGACAAATTGCCTTTTTGCGTCTACAAATCTTAGTGCACTTGCGCAGGGCACACAAGAGAAAACACACACACATACACAAAAACTCGTGCGAATGTAACTCACACGTGCGCGCGAAATGTCAACGTATCGCTGTGTCGCTGTCCCTACACGCACACATAAGCAAAGTACGGTGAGCAAAAAAATCGTTGCGTAATTAAATTAATTAGGTTTTGTTATATTGCAACGTAATGAATTTGTTAGTGTCGGTTCTGTAACAAATCGATGTTTTATATAATCGACGTTTGCAAATCTGTATTGGTTGTTAAACTGAGTGTCAAAACTTTACGTTGTCTTAATGTAGGTAGGCCCATGACAGCCACAGCTGTTAAGTTTTTTTTTTTATAATTGAGCAAAAAGCTGTAAATGTGTAACTATCAGTTTTCATGAAAATAATGATTCTCGTCTTACTGCGTAATCCAGAATACTATCATGTACCTAATTTTATATGATTAGATAATGCCTTAAGAATATATTTTTTAATAATTAAAACACAACATAATGTTTGTTACTTCACACCGCTGCTTGTGTTTTATTTTAATTTAGTGTCCAAACACGTAAAAATTCAAATTAAACAATAAAGTCAAGATGAAAAATAATACTGAGTTGTTGTCTTAAAATTTGTCTATGGGAACTTACCGTAAGGATATCTTATTAATCTAGTGGGTAACAGGTAAATAAGACACTGCATTATAGAATAGGATAGAATACTATTTATTATGTACACCATAAAAATTACAGATATAAATGGTAAAATTTTACATAGGGTGACACAATGGGCGGTCTTATCGTTAAAAGCGAAAATAAAGCCATTTTGAATATCTAATTATTTACCTAAAATAAGGAAGAGTGTAATTATTTAATGAGTTGTTGTTGATGTTTTTTTGAGTGTAATTTAACTAAAAAAATATATAAAATTTTATTTGCCAAGTAAACTTAGCTTTACCTAAAGTTTCCGGAAAAAAATAATTATGTCAAATTGAAGACAGGAAATAAGTGTTTGAGAATATTTTGGGGAAAAATATTAGTGATTCAAGGTCGGCTTCGCTTGCTATCGGTACGCCGCGCGCGAGCCGCCCGCGCCGGAGAGATTCTTTCACCAACCCACTTACATAGCGCGGCTTGATTTCACCGCCACCCGCCACAAACGGCCACTACGTGCACACACTAAATGTGAACTTGACACATTTTATGTATATTTTATTACACAGTTTATTTTGACGAATATTTAGACAGACCAAAGAAAGGATGGATAAATTATGTAAAAGATGATATGGTTAGGATTATTAGGAAGGACTCGGGAAACGTGACGAACCGTACAAAGGTATTTGAAGAACACCATGTGGTTTCAGTTTCAGTAAGAGACTGACAGACCCCTCTGCCCGCCTTAGGGCGGAGGACAGCCACAGGCAAAAAAAGTCATTGAATGAATTCTGAAAGAACGGCTAATTGAGTTGTGTAGACGAAAAACTCGTGCTGAGCCAACCCCAAGTAAATTGGAGTAACACTGTTTGACCAACGCACAACGTCAACGGGAGTCGGGACGTCAACAAAAAACCGGCCAAGTGCGTGTCGGACCACGCACAATGAAGGGTTCCTTAGTTAGGATGAATTTATCCCTAAAACAAACATAACATTTATACGCCACGGTCAATTTTCCAACTGAAAATTTAAGTTTGTAATCGCAAAAAATGTTTTTTTTATGTGATAAAACTACAAATTAACAATTTTTGGACTTTTCCTTTACTTGTGCTTTGACACCTTGCTTCTGCCAAAATTTCATGATTCTAGGTCAACGGGAAGTACCCTATAGGTTTTGATTTATGTGCGAGATATTCGCAATTTTTTTTTATGTGATAAAACTACAAATTTACAATTTTCGGACTTTTTCCTTTACTTGTGCTGTAAGACCTAGCTTGTTGCCAAATTTCATGATTCTAGGTCAACGCGAAGTACCCTATAGGTTTTGATTTATGTGCGAGATATTCGCAAATTTTTTTATGTGATATAAATACAAATTAACAATTTTCGGACTTTTTCCTATACTTGTGCTGTAAGACCTTGCTTCTTACCAAATTTCATGATTCTAGGTCAACGGGAAGTACCCTATAGGTTTTGATTTATTTGCGAGTATCGAAATATGTCGCAATAATGTCGCTTATATCGCCGTTTTTTTTAATGCGTTGACTTGGAAGCTTCATTTTTTTTAGAGCTTCAAGGGACTATAGACTTACGTATTTGATATTAATTTCAACTCGATACCTCCACTCGTTCCTGAGAAAAATGGTCTTGACAGACTGACAGACAGACAGACAGACCGACAACGAAGTGATCCTATAAGGGTTCCGTTTTTTCCTCTTAAGGTACGGAACCCTAAAAATGAGATTATTCGAACCGAATGTGACGTCCAGTGGTGTGCGGTGGTCGCGGCCACAGTAACTGTATGTTACAGTTGACGTCCCGTTGACGGTGCCGGTGGCAAAACTGCCTAAGGGCAGGAGGAAATCATAATTTATCATTTTTATATTAAACCAAATACATGCATAAAAACATATTATATTAGACAGTCACATATTTTTTATCATGTTGCGAACAAAAAAAAAAGAGTTACAGCGAAAAACTCCGAGGTTAATGATATTTAAAAACTAAAAAAGCTTTAGACAAAATGTATGGACTTAGATGAGAATAGACTATAATACTATAGATATATTGTTGCGACTTATATACAGATAATTTTACTATTTTTATTTTTTAACTCTATTTGTTAACCACCTGTTAACAAATGAAGTTGGTCAACATTTAAAAAAGTTACTCTGCAAAATACCTCTACGGTGTACAATAATAAAAAATAAAAAAAAATATTCCTATATTGATATAATAAACAGAAAACTAAACTATGTAGGTACAAGAACTATTCCAAGTAATAAAGTCTTTTCGTCAAAAGCTGTCACGTCAATTATTTTGTCACAAGATGATCCAAGTCCCTACAGGTAGTGGTGCTAATACAAATGCGATGCATGCATTGTTTACTCGACGCGACGAGAATGAACATCACGCTACACCCCGCACGAGACCAGCAGAGTGATGACCTCAGCAGTACAGATTTGTGAGCTGCTTGTCAATACTGATTGTTAAACAGAGACGTGTTACCTGCTACGTATTCCGGTTGCAAATTTGCCGAATTTAAAAACCAAATCCGGCTTGGAGTAACTTAGAGTAACTTGGAGTAACTTGGATCTGATTTACTTTGTGCTGGTTAGGTTTAGTATAACCAGCCTATAACGTTCTCTCTCTGTGAGTGGGACTGGGCCAAAATCCACCACTCGGACCCAGTGCGGATTGGTGGACATCATGTCTTTGGATTTTTTGTTCAAGGACTTGCTAGCATCCTCACAATGGTTTCCTTCACCGTTTTGAAAGCAGTGGTGATGGAATAAATGACACAAAGCAAAATTGTCTGGCTGGGATCGAACCCACTACCTACACGTAAGTCGCGTACGTTACCACCAAGCCCCGATTATCCAAAGTTAGGTAGGTATAGGTTTTGGTGAGATGATAATATAAGGATGATGCAAGCCCAATGAGAAGATTGTCTTATGTAAGTAAGAACGAATCATATTTTTCTAGACTAGAATATTAGGTACCAGCAGGAGCCTGATAGTAGTATTTTGTGATATTTGTTCCATATCGACAACATTCCACTACTTTTGTGATATTTGTTCCATATTGACTTCATTCCAGTACTTTTTCAGTTACAACTACCGTTTTCTTTGTACGAAGTTCTACCATGTCCGTCTAGGTACTAAAGACAAAAAAATATAAAAAATGAGAGATAGAGAAAAATATCATGAGAACATGGTGTATTTAGTGTACGAACTCAGAAGAGTTCGTACACGTTGCATTCTATATCAAACCTTAAGCATTCATAGGATTTTGGATTAATTACAACCAACAAACATAATCACTCAGATCTTAAAAGCAATTTATTACCTAATTCTGTGCTTAAATCTACAACTTAATTCACCATACAAAACTAAAATCTTAATTTCTAACATTACTAAACGCCCACCCATCCTTTTCCAAGCGGCCACACCCCCGACGTGAAGCAACTCTGAGCGAAAGGTCAGCGCAACCTTTGCCTTGCAGTGAAATGCTTGCGAATGTGCGCCCGCGCCGCTCCTTGCCCTTCATACTTGAACTTGTGCGCGAGTCGCGACCCATGCGCGGTTCAAGTTACAAGCGATAAATAGTAGAGGTTATTAATTACCGAAGTGTATATTATGGTGACACACAATAACAAAGGCAAAATTTTAATGTCGAGGATATGCATTTTCCAAACTTTTGGTGAAGTTAACACATATGAGTACAGAAGTGAGGCAGAGACCCTTATGAATGCCACTAACATCACGTTACTAAGCATCAAGATTAGGTTGAAGTTCTTTATCGTCTAGGTAGAAGTAAATAACCACGATGAAACCTGATTCATGCTTCACTATGATATTTCATTGAATTATGAGTTATGAAATGAATTGATGAATCTTGAATTGTGATGGCGATATAGGTGATAAGACAGCAGTAAGAGCAGCGCTGATTGGCGTAAAGTAAAGCAACTGGAGTCAACCATAAATAAACTTACGTCTTATCCCATAGGGGTAAGCAGAAAATACAGAATCCCACATGCCACCTTGACATTCTTATTAATTCAAACTTAAACTCAACTCAAAGCATTTGTTTCAAATAAAACAGGCACTTGTCAAGGTCAGTCAGAAAAATGAAGCAAGTTGCCCAATCCAAATAGTTCGTTACAACCTAATATATATTAAGTAAGAAGCAGGGCTCAATTTACATAATGTAATTGATAAGGCAACGTATTTCATTTGTCTAAAAATAACATAATTGTTACATTTTCATTGGTGTAGTTTACTATAGCAAAAAATCTAAGAACAAAACTTTTAAAATTGTCAGATTGCCACCAATCACCAGTTGGTCGCTCCGCTCATGCCTTAAACTGAGTGACCTTTACCCGACGCCACAGAATTTGGACTGTAATGATTAATGACAGTGATTTGAGTGGCGCGCGTGTCTTTGTTTACTACTTGGTTCACGGTAAGGGCCCACGAGCGATTATGTCGTCGATTTTTGTCAGAATGTTACATCTGAGAAATATCGCCGAAAAAATCGCCGAGAAAATCGCTCGTGGGCGAGCACCCTAAACCAGTTCATTTACGCTTAATCAGTCTTGTTTATAACAGATATGTTTAGCTATCGATTGGAAAAAAATATAATTAAGTTGTAGTTCGTTTTTTGTGTGATTATAATTATGGATACTATCGTACATGATCGTAATTTCATGAAATAAGTAGATATTAATGGCCTCATTAATTTAGTAATTAAGTACCAATCACATTTAAAACCCATGTAGGTAAATGACATTCTGTTTCCGTGTATGAGAGTTTAAATGTTTGTAAACACACCCACAATATAAGAGAAATTCCTAGTGTGCGGCAACGTTTTTATAAAAAAAAAAAAAAAATTTAGATTTGGACTATGAAAAAAAAAAACATATTTGAATAACATAACATCATGCTTGTATTCCCCGAATGGTTAGGTGTGCCATTCATAGTTCACCAGCACTTCGCCAGATATGTTTCAAGTCCCATGTAACAGGGGGACAGCCTATTGTCACCGCAAATTCAGACTCCGGGGTGCTACTGAGAAATTCCAGATGGAAAGTCAACAACAGTTTGCCTGACCCGAGAATCGAGCCCAGGACTTCATTCTCAGTACTAGCGGTTGTGACCATTAGACCAACGGATAAATAAATCGAAAGTAAATAAACATTTAAGTATTTTTATATATTTCTACAAATTCTATAATACGATACAAAATTAAACGTATATGACCGGCCATAACTTCCGTCATTATTAAAATTATACCATTTACTTAGTACTTTACTAAAGTTTATCCTCCCGTGGAGAACAGCCAAAAACCTGTATCATTAAGAGTGAAATTAAAAACACAAGAACAGAAAAACTCAAAATAGCCTATTTCCCTCAATTGGCTAAAAAATTGCCAACCGAATTTATTTTGGAGCGTATAATAAATGCGACACGCTCTAAAAGTGATGCCTTACTTAGGCACATTTTCGTGACAAGCTCTTTTATTTATTACCAAAAACTTGCGAAGAAAGACTTTTTGAAGTCAAAGCACGATGTCCTCAACACTTCGCCGTATCAGGAAGGTCATGGAATTTCTTATTGATTAAATAACCACTATTTCATAAAAATACATTTTACTAAAACTTTTCGTTTGGAAAACCAAAGAAGCGATGAATGGAATAGTTATGTAAGGATGATAGGGCTACAAAGGGGGGGGGGGGGGTGACTACTGCGTTGACAGCCAATAGACACAGTGGGCGTTGTCCCCAAATAAGTAATGGGATAACAAGACTAGGATAAAGTAACCCTTTGTCAGTCAGTAACCTTTTAACACAAGTACAAGGGTCCTTTATAACATCGACTCTTAAAAATAACTAGGTCACCTAAGAGAAAAACATTAATAACCACCAAAAAATCCCCACATGACCTAAACGCGAACCATAACCTTGACCAGGCGACCTTAAACGTGGTTTCCGGAAGCTGTGCGGGGGGACGGGCCGGCGGCGGCCCGGCACGGCCCGGCCCGTGAAAGTGTGCCGGTGACACCGATCCGCCGGCGCTGCATCCGCGACGCAGCTGAACTATGACGGGGCTTTACTTTGCCTATGGTGGGGTGTTGGTGGTGAGGTAAATTAGATAAAATGAATTAATTTGGCTAAATATTTGAATAAAAAAAAGAAAATTGGTAAGGTAAGGAATCGAAAGCTTTAATGCAATATAAACTATACAACTATTTATTTGTGCCACCCAAAACACCAAAACATAAAGTTATTCAAGAATATTCAGAGAAATAGTGGAAGAAACCATGACGTCTGAGTTTGTTTAATATGCCGCGGTCATCTAGTTTTAAAATATAAAAAAAAAATACGTTTACATAAAGTATCTTATGTAGGACAGTCAATCCTACATAAGATACTCGTACTTTATGTAAACGTATTTTTTTCTTACTTCTTACTTACAAAATAAATATGAAGCATATGGAATCACGGTTATCATTATCAAGGTCTCGCTAACTTATGCATAGAGTTAATGAAACCAGTACTGTTACGAACAAGTTACCACTATTACTAATATTACTTAAAGTAATCGTAGAGAAGTAAGTGGACAGCGAACTCATTTACACTGATAATAATCGCTGATGGAATCTGCCATCTGGTTTACGGCCTCACTGGTCAAGTCTTCGTAAGTGCGACTGCTGAGCGTGTGGCCTGGGTCCGATACTCGGGTCCGGCTAAGTCAATTTTATTCTAAGTAAAAGCTCCGAGTCCGAATTTGTATAACTAGCAAAATGTAGCTGTACTGTGGACGCGCCTCACCCTTTCCCTAAAGGGCATGCTGACGTGGAGACTGTAGGTTATGTTATGTTACTTTGAGGGTGTAGTTCATATGGCTATCGTATGTTTAACCCAATAATCGTATGCAAAAATAGGAAAACTCGTTATTATTTTAACAAGAACGTTTCGTTTCTACAGAGTTCACCAGAGTTGATAAATCTGCAAATCTGGTAATGGTGGGCCAAAAAATAAGTAATGTAGACATATTTTTGGAAGAATCTTCATCATCCTTAAAAAAACCGTAATCGCCGAACAAGTTGACGAGTGCGCAAGGTGAAGTTACGAACGTTTTAATTACTGCTATAAGACCGATCATCGTTTGATTAGATCAATCCTTTTGAGTGGAGATGGATTTTTGAATTCAGCTAGAGGCATTAGCGTAGAAGGGTGTCCATGTACCTATTGGCCTGTGATAGGCATGGCTAAGTACATCCATCGATTGACCGAAAAAAATGTAAAATAAAGATTACGCATACAGGAAAATACTTCATAAATATTATGGACATGCTAAATAAACACAGATCCAACTATCAATGCCACCATTTTTCAAAGTCAAAGTCAAACTATGTCTACACACAGCATGCCTAAAGCATTTTCTTGTATCTGCCACGCGGGGAGGAGGGGGAGGGAGGGGGGGGGGCGACAAAAGTAAAAGTCGGGCCGTCGAATAACAGTACCCGTGTTCACTCTCGACGCGGCACACTTAGCAGTAGGCATGTTGAGGCAAATCACGTCCGAATAACTGCTTAGTTACTGGGCGCTGTTACCACCTACATGAATTCACGAGTTTTTCCCATGGGGATAGGCACAAAGCTTATAGCGATACGACAGGCTGCTACGATCCTTACATACTGTTTTGTTTCGTCCACATTCCTACATATTATTCATTAGTAACACATTATCTGTGCACGTAATAATAAAGATTGTCAGCTCATAGCCCCATCTTTGGATGTATTAATAATGAAGATGGCCATACATATCCACCTGTATTCTTAAATCTTTACCAAGAGTAGTGAATATAGCAGTGTTTCCCTTTGACCGAGAACAGTCTTTGGTTACATTAATATTTAATCTTATACCTGACCAACCTTTCAGTCACGCTCCGCTACTTTTGTTGACGTACAAAAACCTAAATTATAACAGCAATAAAAATAAACGTAAAAAATATACTGTTACTAAATTAATTGCAACCAATCTTGGTGAAAGAACACTTGGTCGTTACTTACGCGTTTTAAAAGCAACGCGGTTATATCGATAAAAAGTTAAAGAATGGAAGTTCCCACGAACCACTCTAGCTTAGCAACCAAGTAACCAACATAATTACAACAGATATAACTAATTGTAACTGATGATCCATTTCCAAATTTGTTCAAATTTTCTGATAGATTATTACTTTTTTGTTTAGGGAATGGGATTTATTTAAATTTGATGGATCAGACCTAATGGACCCTGGCTGGAATAAAATTAAATGCCAACTCTTCGATCACTCTAGCTAAGAAATAAGGCAATTTATATCCCACACTGAGGGTAAATAGAGAAGGGTAAGGCTGGCAGCAGCTTGATAAGAATAGCCGAGAAAAATTACGGGCGAAAGAAGACGCGTATGTCCAGCAGAGGACTGGGTAAAACACCCTGCCTGAGTCGTCATGTCTCAAATGAATTATAATAGGTTACTTGTAGGGAAAACTGCACCATCGCTTACCTCACCTAGTAAAATATTTGTCAAACACGAGCACTAAAAAACATTTCCAAATGAACTAGATTTGGTGTAAATCCAGTTTGACCTAGAAAACTCATTGCAAATAACAATAGCTACATAAAAACACCGCTATTTTTACATCAGAACCGAGCTGATATCACCGATGACGATACTGCTCAAAATTATCACCTACATGGTCACATTACAACAGTACCCGCAACGGTGATCAACCTTCGCGAACACTAAATATAGACTCATCACTTTTTAAGATTTGTTTTAAAACATTTTGTTGATGTAAGTATTTAAAAATACTTTTTTCTTGTACTTATTCGCTTGATATTGCAGTTAAAATAATTTCAATGTTAGATAGCGTCAGTACTCTTTACTTGTGTATACTCGTATTACACGAAGCAATATCTTAAATAATCCCCTACAAGAAAGAAAAATAACTCAATATTGGTAAACTGAACATTATGGATATAATAAGACCTTACCCTGGTGTGAGTTCATCCGGCTGAAATGGTCTGGTTCTATTAGAGTGGTAATCACGGTATGTTACTTCTGTGTATGAAGTCTTTGCAAAGCAGTGGGACAAGACTACAGGCCGGTATCATTATTACCCCAAGAGCAGCAAACTAATGTATCTTAATCACAATAAATCATAAAGATATCATTCTAACTATCTAATCCGCTACAAATAAATCAGACGGGCACAATTTATACTATCTTACTCTAAAGGTAGCAACGACTCCACTAACACAGTCGCGGTGGTTAGGCCTGATTGAGCCTACACAATAATGACAGCACAAGCTCATGATATGCTATATTTAACTTTCCTTTCCACAGAGTAAGAAAATAATGAGTCTAGCTCTTATCTATCGGTATAATGTATACTTAGGTATAATCTGAGAAATATATAGCGAGCAATGAATGGAAATTTTCTAAACATACAGCCATAAGTTTACAGAGAAATTTAATAAAAAATGGCGACAGAAAATATATTTCTTTCTGTATCGCAGCTATTTTTACAGACACAAATTTAACAAGTAGATGCACAGACCACCCTAAATACTACTAAATACTCGGGATCAAATTTCTGTAGGTCTTACAGAAATAAAGAAGGCTGAAGAATGGGCCATTACAACCACCAGTCGCGGAACATGGAAAGAACGGGATGACACGTTTGTCCAGCAGTGGTCACTGCCAGTGGGACAGCATGACAAATCGATTCAGTTATTCTATAAAGATGGTAGAATAACTGCCTCGTTGGTGTAGTGGTGACAAGCTCAACTGCAAAGTGTGAGGAATGACTGTTTCTGAGTTCTCAATAGCAGACCAGACTCCGGATTTGAGTCCAGATAATGTTAATGGCCTAGTTCATATTACATGGGACTAATGCGATAACTAGCGAATTGTAGGTAAAGTACACGGGATCGCAAAAATTCCGGGTCGCTAATAAAAACCGTGATATCTCCATTAATTATATACCTTGATCGCTAGAATAAATACTATGTAGTAAGCGACCAGGAGAACGGTATCATCAAGCGTGTTTTGAAGAAAAGGTGCCATTCGGTGGAGGATCAATAATGGTTTCGGCTGGGATATCTGCAGAGGATCGCACGGAGTTAGTGATCATAGAAAACGGTTTTCTGACTACTGTCAGATACGTAGAAGTGGTTTTAAATGAGCATACTGGTCTTTTCTTAGTGAATATGGGTGCAAATTCCATTTTTATGCACGATAATGTGCGACCACATACTGCTCGTTTGGTCAATATGTATATTCAAGACGTCGCGTCGGTATTACCTGCATGGAGTGGCCAGCTCGCAGCCCTGACTTAAATCCCATAGAACATGCATGTGACGAGCTCGGGAGATGCGTGAGACAATGCTCCCCTGCTTTCGTTACCCTACATGAGTTAAGGAACGCGCTAGTGGAAGAATTGGCAAACATAGACCAGAATCGTATTAAAAATTTGGTTAACAGCATGCCACATCGTCTTAATGAAGTGATACGCGCTCGTGGAGGATATACAAAATATTAAACTGACAAAAACTCTTTTATTTTTTTAAGATTTACTGCGAAGTGTATTTTTGTTGTCATACGTTAGAAAGCGAAATTGTCTTAATTTTAGGATTTAAGTAAAGTTATATAGTGTACAAACTGAATTACACATTTTTTTATATATATCTCATCTACAATATACTATAGTTTCGCAAATGAGTCTTATGTATATATGAAACTATCACGCCATTTATTAGCGACCCGGGTTTTTTGCGATCCATTGTACTTATAACTTTACATACCACGCCATAGCAGAACTCTTTGGGGTATATGTGTGACGTTGTAGGTATACGGTAAGGTTATATACTTATAACTTTATACATAGAAAATAATGTATCAGCTACTAGCTAACTGTAACACCCGTTATGGTAACACTCATTTCATTATGACTACATGTTATAATTAAACAAAAACTGCAAATGATATAGCTTACAAATTGTCAGCCCTCATTCGCCTACTTAAAGCTGATCTGTTATTAAGCTGTAATATCCCCGTCATCCACACAGGCAGCTTTCCTGACACACGATGCACACACACACATGTGAAGGATACGCGCGCGTGAGTTGCTAGACCAGGGCTGGCGAATTTATTGAATTGATGCCATCAATTTGCTTTTGGTCGTTTCGTACTCTGCTTGAATAGCCACTCAATCATAGATCTAGGTACTGGGCATGTTAAAACCGCTATTATTATAAACGTAATAACCAGTAGGTACAGACTTAGTAAGCAAATCAATATTTAGCAGATAGGAGAATGGTTCTGAAATTTTGTTTGGTCGATTGATAATCTCCTCAAAACCCATTTGCCCTCGGTTTACCAACCCTGCTAGGTGTCTGCTTGTCTAGTTAACACGTCAAGCTGCATCGACGGCGAATCGCAATGAACCGCTGAATGGCGCACCGATGGGCAAGTCATTGGTATGGCAGTGTGTTCGCCCTTTGTCGGCACAGGCCACACTACCTCTGCTTTATTGATGTTAGGAATTAGGCTGAAATGTACGTTGTGTCCGGTTAGGGAGCTACACACGTAGGGCGCGGTGTGGACGATGTGATTTTATTTTGTTTTGAAGTGTTATGTAAAGTCAGGGAAATTATGTTTTAACCATTTTTACTACCACCGTAAATTGTCCGTATATTCAAATCACAATTGTCATTTTTTGTTTGTTGTATTTACTTTATTTATTTATTCAAAATCTGTATGAACAATAACATACATAAACGCTGCCAAACAGCATAATAGTTTGTCGGCAGTTGTTCTCGTCTAGATTTTTAGAAGAATACTTTACAAATGAACAGTTCTTCATAATTTTTATTTAGTGTTTTCGTAGTTTTTAGGGTTCCGTACCTCAAAAGGAAAAAAAGAAACACTTATAGGATCACTCGTGTGTATGTTTGTCCGTCTGTCACAGGGCTTGTAAGGATTTCAGAAATATAATTATAGATAATTTTAAAAAAAAAGTATTTATACTTTTAAATTTTTTTAAGAAAATATATGAAAATTGATGATAATCCCTTAGCTCTGAAACTACTAAACATTTTTTTTTTAATAAATACGGAAAATAGTTCTTTACTTATAGATTACAGGAAAACCTTTTTTTTTCTTTTTTTTTTAAAAAAAAAACGTTGCCCCACACTAGGATTTTCTCTTGTATCGTGGGTGCGTTTACAAAACTTTAAACTCACATACACAAACAGCCAGACCCGGAACAACTACTTATAGGTCATACAAATATTTGTTCCGTACGGGAATCGAACCCGCGACACGCAGCGCAGCAGTCAATCGCTTAACCACTGCGCCAACCGTGTCGTCCAATGCACACGAGTGATCCTTTATGAAGTCTATGGACTTAAAATAACATGGTAATTACAAAATTACATTTGCAATTGGGATGTATGAGGGACCATAATTTTCAACTATGATGTTAAGTTTGTTCTGGGAATAAATTCATCCCAATTATGGAACCCTTCATTGTGCGTAGTTCGACACGCACTTGGATGGGTTTGTTTAGCTATAAGTAATTTGAGTAACCTTATCTGCATGATCTTAATTTTATTTAAGTGTGCAGGGATTGTAAGACCATACCTACCCAAATAACCAATAATTCAGTCAGTCAGTGCGTAATATAATTATGGTATACTATACAGTGCTTGCCTGCTGACAACATATTTAAGATTTTTCGATTTACCCAAAATGCAGCGTAGCTTATTACAAACATGCATAGTCCTAGGTACTTATAAGAGGTAACTGTTTTTAAAAATAAACACTGACAGAATTGCTTGTTGCTATGCAGACATTCGTACGAATGACCTTTTACTTGCACTAACTAAATATTTTTATGATACGGCGAATGAATAAGCACGTACTTAGTTTTACTTAAAATTATATAATACCATTATCATGTGCCCACTGAACCACATTGTCAAAATCGGTTAAATCGGCATAGCTTGCTGTATGAGATCGATGCTTGCTGTATGGCTATAAATCAGGCAAGTATCATCAGCGTACATAAATGCCTTACATTTTTTTAATACATTAGACATGCTATTGACGTGCATTTTAGGTATGTAGGTACCCTAATGCGCCATATACTGAACCGGTCGGAACTCCGAATTTAATGTCGCCTCTTACACTTTCTGTTCCACTGACACAGACTCTGAGTGATCTGTTCTCTAGGTACTTGCTAAACCATGCGTTCATGTGGCCCTTTAATCCACATTCATTCAGCCTGTAACAAGCCGTCGTTGTCTATATAATGTATCAAATGCTTTTTTGAAGTCTATAAATTTAACTATAACTATTTTTTTATCATCAAGATGATTATTGATTTCGTCTGTGAATTTCTCCAACGCACTTGCAGTACCTACTTCTATTGAGTCTAGTATGAAACGGCTATAGCACGGTAAATTAACGTAGGGTGTCAATTTGCTGAACAATTATTTCGCTGACTGCACGACCATGTTACTTTAGCGTACCTGCGGCTTTGTATTCATAAACAAGAAATGTAGTACCAGAAATAAAGATTATAGAAAATGAAAACCGCCTTTAAAAAGAATAAACATAACATGACACATAAGATTACGACTATAGTCCAGTTGAAGGCAAAGGTAACTATATATTATGTTTAAGTTCCAAGTAGTAGGGGGAGCCTATTGCTATCAACCGGGACCAAACCCTAATGGACCGAAACATCCAATAACACTGGCCGATCTGGAGATCGATCCCAGGATCAGAAAGAACAACAAAAAAATAATAGATTAGATCAATTTTAACAAAATGCTTATTTATTATATGTGTGGTATGTTCATCTATATAGGACAAATCGGTGGCTACTGGCTGTTAAAACACATAACACACTTTTTTTTATTGAATGTCAACTGATTGCACGTAAATTAGTAGGCGCATTGAATGAATGAGTCTTCGTCATAGATGGTGTACTGCTTTGTTTTTAGGATGAAGACGGCAGTATAATGGGCAACTTTTAAACAATGGATGTATATATATCTTGATCAGAGTAGGTATCTAGATATGGCTAGATTTTGGAGTTTGAAGAGCAGACCCTGTAATCTCCAACTGACTAGTCCTATGTTAAGTATGTGGGATTGTCTGACATTTATTGGGTGACCATTTAGTTACCCCGAAAACATACAAAAACAAACTGTGATAATACGGTTCTATAGAAGGAAGAGCAGTATTCTCCCAAAATAATTATGCTATAAAATGCTTAGACCCTAGACAGACTGACAGACTAATGGTCCCCGCTATAAGCCTGTAATACGGTCATAAGCCGTGCTGTAAAACGGAATGAATTCTGGCTTCAATCAATATTTGGCTTTCCCGAATAACATATTTAAAAGACCTTCCACTTCCTGCATTTAAACTCACTACGTGGTCGTGTAATAAGCTAATTCCTCCACATAAAGTTACCTGTATTCTATTTCCCAAAATCATTATTTTTCAGGTCACAAAATAACCAAACACCATTAAATTTTTGCTTCGACCAAAGTTTGTGTATGTGTGAGAGTATGCGCGTGCGCCTGTGTGCGTCGGTGCTCGGCAGCGACGTCGGCAGTGGGTCAAGAAACAAGGTCACGCCATTTCTCTCGGCGGGGAGGGGAGGGGGAAGGGCTATGCGTAGGCGCAGATAGACGAGACTCGCAGAACTTGAGCTGGATAAGCAGCTACGAGTTGAGTGGGGATTGTGGAGTAAGGGCGTACGTATTTTGGATCATTGGATGTTTTGTCTGTGGGAAAATACGAGCTATAACAAGATAGTTACAAAACGGGAAACAACGAGGTAATGTTAAGAAATTATACAAATAATAATATGATTAGAGAACTTTATGCTCATTAAGTATTTTATGAAGGTTTTTCGTTTGAAAATGACAATGAATCAGGAATACTGCTGGCGATGAAACGCGACGTCGACAATATGGTAAACACGTCCACCACTGCAAATGCAGAGATGGCCCGGCTGCTAAGCGATTAGATTGGTTCGAACCTGCTCAGCACAAGTGTACATTTTTCAATTAGGGAATATTATTTAATTTAAGTGGACCAGGAAAATGAAAATGAAATACTTTGTACTTTCTAAGTTCATGTAACATAACTGACTGCGGTTAAGCAATGATATGGTTAACGATGGCGCACGCTGGTAACTCAAACTTTGCGGATCACCTAATAGATCTTTCCATAACATAACCTTCAATTCAAACACTGCTGGAAGCCAGCAGGGGACTTAAGCCTTCTCTCTGTGAGAAGGAATGGGCAGTGATCAACCACGCAGGCCAAGTGTGTGTTAGTCAATGTCTCTGGTCTCCGAATTTATAGTTGTATGACATGTGTGCTGTGGAGCATACAGCGAGTCATGACTCGCTGTATGCTCCACAGCAAGTTTGTATTATTCAGTCCAATCCAAATACCGTAAAGGATATCCTTAAGTGCAACACCGAGCTTAGTCAGTCTCCGAATGAATCCCGCCCACATTTGAGCAGCGTTTGAGCATCTCCAAACAAAAATAGTGTAACAATGAATATAATATTGGGGTCAATAGTTTAATTAGGCACACCCACAGATACAGAACTGTTAGAACATTTACATGTCATTATGAATGATAAATATGTATGCGTTGTAATTAGCATTAAGCTTAGTGTTATGTTTCACAATTTTATTTGCTATCTGTGATTAGGTACTCTTTAAGATTTCTAAGTTCCTGTGAAGGGTAGACGTTGTAGGGGCCTTTCTTTTGATGGTTAATCAATGAAACGCCTACCCTTGTCTGCTTCTAGTTATAGCTAATGCATCTCCAGTTTGGCCTATGATGCGATCGCATGGTCTGGGCTCAGAAGGTCTGAATGTTGGACAACAGAACAATGAGCGCGGTAGCAACAGGTACATATTATAACCATCAAACGTCATATCGTAGGATAATTGAAGATATCGAATTTTTGAAAACTAAGACAGATTGTCTAATAATTCGAGCTATTTCCAGGATCAGTCAGACTAGGTAGACAACATACTAAATACAACATTATTGTCGTAGGTCTTGAAACTACACAACGCACTCAGCTAATACATTCTTATCTGCAACTGTTAAAAGCAATAATACTCGAACGAATCCAACTTGCACTGAGATAATAATATAAACCTGCACTAATTAGTATTCCTTTACATTTAGACCACCACCGGATTATAACAGATCTGTAATCTTAATGTAATCGATATGAATTAACGATACTTCCTGTGGACTAAGAGTCCAACAACGAGGTGAAATGCTGGTATTAGGCCTTCCGACGACGATGGCAGAATGAGCCGACTATGAGCCGCGGGCTGTAGGTTGGCGGCGAGCAGAAGTGAGTTCTTGCTTTATAATTGACAAAGTAAGGCAAGAAGTTTTGTAGCATAGTGCGTAGTATGTTTAATTCACCACCTCCATTTAAGTCGCGGATAACTGATTTATCAGATAAATAGGAATTATTCTTCTTTCGTCCCGAAGTTTTGTCCCACATTCCATAAAATTCTTAGTTCGTCCCATAACACTATTGAAGTTGGGTTTCGTCCCAAATTTCATGCACTATAAAGGTACAGTACACAAAAAAATTTATCAAAACAATAATCTATATAAAAATGAATCACTATTTCCCTTGGTCACGCCATAACTTAAGAATGACTTTACCGATTTCATTCATGTTTTGTTTTTAAGTTTTCCAATACTTTGTAGAAGATTCTTACGGAAAGAAAATATATGAAAATTGCGCAGAAAATTTCAGAAATAGCAAATCATAATTTATCTGTCGGTATTAATAGCAGAAACCTAACATAAAGTACGAGGCTTGCATGAATTCTCGAAGGATGAAATATTTTATAACCTGGATACTTTTTATCCGTAGTACGCTGCATACAAGACAGTATTCTGTTCACAACACGACACGTTGTGCACAACTTCGAGCAGTAGACCTAACAAAGAGTACTTACTAGGCTTGCATGAATAATGTTATTATAAAATAATACGAGTAATTTTTTCTCTCGGAAAAGACTTAGGGAGTGGTTGTTTTAAATAGTTAATTGATGTTAAATATTTATTAATACGTATCCCTTTTTTGCTGATTGTACAAAAAGCAAGTTTGGCCTATAAAAAAAAATATGGGCCGTACAAGAAATATAAAATAGGACGAAGCGAGAATAAAATAATTACGGACCAGGATACTAAATAAAGACGAACCAGGATTTTTTATGTAGGACAAAACTTAGCGGGCTGAACGAAGAATAAATCATTTTTTTAGGGTTCCGACCTCAAAAGGAAAAAACGGAACCCTTATAGGATCACTTCGTTGTCCGTCTGTCTAGCAGTCTGTCAAGACCACTTTTCTCAGGAACGCGTAGAGATATCAAGTTGAAATTAATAACAAATACGTAAGTCTATAGTCCCTTGAAGCTCTAAAAAAATCATGCTTCCAAGTCAACGCAATAAAAAAATACGGCGATCGATATAAGCGACATTATTGCGACATATTTCGATACTCGCAAATAAATCAAAAACTATAGGGTACTTCCCGTTGACCTAGAATCATGAAATTTGGCAAGAAGCAAGGTCTTACAGCACAATTATAGGAAAGAGTCCTAAAATTATAAATTTGTAGTATTATCACATAAAAAAAATTGCGAATATCTCGCACATAAATAAAAACCTATAGGGTACTTCCCGTTGACCTAGAATCATGAAATTTGGGCTGAAGCAAGGTCTCACAACACAAGTAAATAAAAACGTCCGAAAATTGTTATTTTGTTGTTTTGTCACATAAAAAAATCATTTTTTGCCTTTACAAACTTAAATTTTCAGTTGGAAAATTGACCGTGGCGTATATCGATGTATGGGAGAACATGTTTTTCAACTATAATGTTAAGTTTGTTTTAGAGATAAATTCATCCTAACTACGGAACCCTTCATTGTGCGTGGTCCGACACGCACTTGGCCGGTTTTTTTACATGTGCAATCACACCCGAATGTTCGTTACACTAAAGGCTATTTTTAACCGACTTCCAAAAAGGAGGAGGTTATATGTTCGGCTGAATGTTTTTTTTTTTTTTATGTATGTTCACCGATTACTCCGTCAATTGTGGACGGATTTTAAAAATTCTTTTTTTGTATGAAAGTGTATACTCCCGAGGTGGTCCCATATCCATCAAATCTGAATCTGATGAGGGGATCCCATGGAAATCGAGGGAAATCCTCAAATTTTATAGGCATACCTATAGCGATTTGAGTATTTTTTATAGTAACTCGTGCATTTGCACTCGAAAAGCACCATTTGCTGAAGTGGAACTGATGATGAAGACCACAGATGGCCACCGGAACTACTTAATAATAAGTCACCGTTGCGATTCGATTAGGCACTTTAATAATTATGATTGCTAAACAATTTATGCTCGTCAAAATGCATATGGTCAAGTCACCATCAGTTCTCCTGGTTCTTACTAGGAACTCCTCAATAATTAACGCCCCTGCATCGGGAAAAGCAATATTTTATAAAAGGTGATGAGCATTTGACATTAGGCTATTGTAAATTACAAACTGACCCACCAAAAAAGTGAAAAATAAAAAACTTTTTATAAAAAAAAAACAACCGCAATCCAAAAAAAACACTACAAAGTGAAAAATAACTTTAATTTCGGAAGTCGTTGGCAAAAACTAAAATACAGATCCAAAGCCACCGACATCCGAAATTAAAGTTATTTTTCACTTTGTAGTGTTTTTTTTGGAAGTCGGTTTTTTTTTTTGTAAAAAGTTTTTTTTTTATGCTCTTTGTCCGATTGAATCTGTTTTACCGATGATATATTGCGTCGTATAATGTCAATACCGCAGAATTACTTTCAGCCATGTTCTTTACATGTCAGAATGAATAATATAAAAATAAAAATGTGATACTGAAAAAAATATAAAATAAATTTCATAAAACGACCGCTAGTAAAAAAGTTTCAGGGTGATGTCAACTCGACATTGGTCAAAGGACTATGCTATTTTGATCTTTGATATCAATTAATTAAATAAAGTTTTCTATATAATAGTCTGCTCAGTTCCGTAGCTGAGGTATTAAGTGTCCTGACTTGATAAAGGAAAGAATTTGAAAACTGACGAAGACTTTACATTTAAATAGGTACCTTCCTAGGTACCTACTTAAATGTAATGTGCTCTCTAATTTCGATCTACTTGCATGCTTACAGTATAGGCAATTCTTTTAAGCCTTTTTTTTTTGGGGTTGGAAATTACCAATTAACTTCTTCCGCTCTTGGGGGAGCGGGAGGGCGTGTCAGACTTTTACTGACTAAAACTCACCCGTGTTCCTTCAGTTGCCTGTATGCCAGAGTCACGATATCGCTTTCGGACAAACTCGCAACCCTTGCTGAATTCATGAATGCTATCAATTAATCATTAAATAGGCAGTGGCAGGATGGAGTAAACAGGTCCCGACCAAAAAAATAATTCAAGATATAGGTAGTTGGTAAGTATAATTTGCTGGATGAAAAATAAGTCAAAAAGATACATATTCAGTTCGTCACAAAAAGTCTATCATCTAAAAATACAATGCATCCATACATGTAGTCTCCAATCCGAGATCTTCCAATATAATAAACATTCCATATATCCTAGAAGAGGCTCACGCTCAAAGTGGTAAAAGTGTGCCAATTTTAACAGCCAGCGACCATTATACAGATGTGCATAATCTCAGCATGCCCCCCTCCCCCTCCACCCCTTTCACCTGCCCTCTACTCTTCGCAGCCCACTTCCGCGACACACATTCCCAAATCAACCGGATTGGAACCTAGATATTTTGGACACTGTTTTTCAAAGAAAATGATACCATCCTGCGACGTGTTAAAGTTCCGTTTGCCGCGGCGTTTTCAATTTAAAGGAAAGTATGACTTGTTATTTTGATTTTAAGGTCGATTAAAGCGTTGAAGACGAATGATCAATGAATTTAAAACGGTACGCGGCTTTTCGGCGCGTGAGTTCAAATTCGTATGATTTTTAAACCGCTTCATTTAATCTTAGTCACTTGAAATGTCACTTTGGAACCTACTAAATACGGTTGGGATTGGTCTGTCGTATTTTATAGGTTTAGGAGTACGCTCAGCTAGCACGGTGGAGGTATCGTGCGACTTTTTTTGAATAGTAATATGTTGGTTTTTCGTCGCTCAGCAAGCGCAGGCGCGGTTTTTGACACACTTTGCACAACTTTTACTATCTTCTCAAGTGTTACTTGCATATTTGTTTACAATTACCAACGTTAGACATACTACAGCACTACCGAGATAGTGCTATTGGAGTTTATTCCTGGGAAGTGCGATTGGTTTAAAGGCTCGTTCAGCCTGGCGCGATATCGCGGGCGCGACAGGCGGTGTGACCCTTGTCGCTCGCGCGTTATCGCACCAGTCTTTACGAGCCTTAAAGTTAAAAACGCGCCCGCTTCTATATTAGTTTTCTTAGGCGAAGCTTGGTGCTGTGTTAGCCTAGCTCTTCCCGCAACTCTGTCTGCGTGGAAGTCAACAAATAACTTTGTAGACCGGTTGACATAAAGGACGAGTTGAGAGAAATTCGGGCTATGTATCAAATAGGTAGGCACCAAACTCAGCTATCTTTTATTCAAAACACTCACGGGCTACTACGTAAATATACCTAGTTGTAAAACAAAGTATATTAGTAAGTCACTTACCAGCGCTTGTGCGGGCGGTCCTGTTCAATCACTCAGGAACTGCAATGAGGGGCAACACCGCCAGTTGAGGTTCGGGTTTCGTGAGAGGCGCAGGCGTAGTTATGAGGAATTTTTCCAGGTAGGTTTCCTACTCATGTACAGTGACTGGCATAGTCAGTATTTAGGTGAGTTACTGTACCTACTGACCGGTCAAGATATATAATACTTGTGTACCTATTTTATTACTAGCTGCGCCCCGCGGTTTCCCCCGCATAATTCTCGATCCCGTGAGAATACCGGGTAGAGTATCCTATCTTCTAACCGAGGTCATGGTCTAGCCATGTGCCAAGTTTCATCCAAATCCATTCAGCCGTTTTAGCGTAAAAGTGTAAGAAACAAACTCACTTTCGCATTTATAATATTAGTTAGGATAATTTATTATGTGTTGCTTTTTTTCACTCACAAACTATTTAATGCACCTGCCATGTTATCTTTCGACTGGTTGAGAATGCCTAGGGTATAAAGTCCGCTTTTGTACCATCATTGTGCACAAAGATAAATAAAATATTTAGGCAGCCTGTAGTAATTATCCCATTGCAAGGTAACCCACCACCCATAATCATAGAGAAAGAGAACGAGCAGTCACGGATGCTCAATACAAATTGACTCTTCAGAGACTATTGTCGTAGACATTAGATATCATTGGCACTCATAATGTCGTCACATTTTATTTAGTACTATCTGACCCGAGAGACGTTGTCATCAATAATTCATACACAAATCTCATGGAAAATGCACTTTCAAGTTTCAATTTTCAATGTTCCCGACAACTTTTCAAATTTTTATCCTGATTCGGACTAAGTAATTATAAAACAAAATTTTGCCGAATTGGTCCAGCCGTTCTTAAGTAATGCGCTTACCAACAAACAGCATTTCATTTTCATCAGAATTCCGTACCCGGAGGGTGCTAAACGGAACCCTTGTACTAAACCCGCCTCCGCTGTCCGTCCGTCTGTCAGCTGGCTGTATCTCATGACCCGTTATAGTTAGAAAGTTTAAATTTTCACAGATTGTGTATTTCTATTGCCGCTTTAACAACAAATAATAAAGCAACGTTTTTTCGGCGTTTTTCTCGATCTGAATACGGTACGGAACCCTTCGTGTGCAAGTTTGACTCGCACTTGGCCAGTTTTTTTATATAAAAAATACCTAGATGCAAACATCCACATTATTTTGTTTTCTAATTGTATTTTAAATTTTCACAGCTTTGTATGGTATGGTGTACTGATTAATTAAAATTGAAGGCGAATTATGAAAGGACCTCCTTTTTTTTTTCTCTATGAAGGTAAGCAGAAACGACATTACGCCACACGTCGATGCATTGTATGATGGTGATGAATGTTCAACACATCACCGATTACAGCTACCTCGTGCAGTCATCTTATAACGAAATAACTACTGGTGATCACGTCTTCAGGACTTCAGGTTGCCAAACGTGGTGATTATAGACAGCAGCAGTTATAGATGTTTACAGGTGTATTAAATCAACAATAATGAATTTAAAATGTACTAAAATGAATTATTATGTTTTTTTTTCTTACGCTTTGCTATTTTTTTTATTAATTTACGCAATATTACCGAAGGCCGGAGAGTGGGTGTAAACATTGATATACTAGGGTGCAAAAGAAACAATTTACTGTCACCTGACGTGACCTACATTGTAACGATTTTAAAATAGTGCGGCGATGCCTTAAAAATACATCCATTTTATTTCGCAAACTACCCGAAATATGAAAATATTTTTCTTACACTGTAATGGCTCGAACAGTATATAATGGTGAAATTAGCTTCTTTTTTTTTAAGCTTGGCAGTTATGTGTTAATAGCCTGCTCCCAGTACTTACTGTGGGGATGAGAATGGTATGACAAAACACAACCTCGTCTGTATGGCCTTAAGAGCGGCCAACCCGACATTTTGTTCATACAAACGCTAGTACGTGATTATGGCGTTGTAACACATCTTTCTCTGAAATTTTTAAACCAATAGGTATCTTGTGCACTATATCCAGGTTTCTATGCAAGCAAAAAATAAAATTTTTGAAAAACAATGTCAGTATAAAAATGCAAAAATCTGCTTATATGAACAAATTTTACCTGAACTTTGGCCATTCATAATGTACTCATAAATTGTAAATGTTAAGAAAAAAATACGATATAAATCTTGCAAATGTAATGGAGATTCTAAATGCAAAAAACACGTATTTCCTGGAACAAGTTTTATGAATTTTGAATTATTTTTCGTTC
This sequence comes from Tiliacea citrago, assembly GCA_963921375.1. NCBI lineage: Eukaryota > Metazoa > Arthropoda > Insecta > Lepidoptera > Noctuidae > Tiliacea > Tiliacea citrago. The sequence continues at coordinate 1,289,863 of OY992784.1, forward strand.
AGTGTTATCGTGTTCTCACTCGTTTGTTAATAGTTTTCACTTGCGCTGGATGAAACAACAAACTTTTCGATCATGCTCGTGTTGACGATAGACGGACCGGGAAGGGCCCTCTTAAGTGAAGTAATAGGGGTTTTTTTGAACAGCAGGACTATTAGCAAATTGCCTATCGCTTACCGTAACTCCGATGAGATGCGCTATGCATGCTTCGACTTCTTACAAATGTCCGGATGATCACCCAATAACCAACACATGAATCACGATGCACTGATCACTGAATGTAACAAAGTATTTTGTGTAAGCTCACATTTACGGAATTATACACTAAGAAGATATTAAGTCTGTCAAGTCTCCCCTCAAATATCATAGGTGGCGGATCGACCGGCCACACATGTGGGCCAAACCCAACAGGAAATATCAAGAATTCAAGATAGGCAACAATTAATGCAGGCGAGAATAATATAATAAATTAAAAATAAAATGATAAGTCTGATTTATTTTATTTATTATCCCGTAAAGACACCTCCACCAATAAATGTTTAACAATATAAATCATCTTATAAAAATAATCAACAAAATAAAATTATAGATTACATAGTGAAAATATAGTCTATGACAAATTAGGGTCAACTTATTTGATGAGTGAAAATGAATTAAGTAATGTATTGTTTTCATGAATTGTTGCCATGCGGATACGAATTTAGTAAGTAATATTTATTTGCAAATATCAATTACATAATTATCAAAACTAGGCCTCGGTAAATTAGTTAATAAGCTAAATAATTTATTCAAAAATTATGAAGAACTTATTCGTATCGTTGAAAATCCAATTAATTATGAATATAATTGGGGTATTAAGTAAGATAGAAACAGTTTTTGAATTTATAATTTTGACTATTTACAAAATGAGTACTTGCAAAAAATATCTTCATATTTACGAACTTTTTTAACAGAGCAGTCAAATTCGATCTACTTTTGTCATAACTGTAAATTAATTTTAATTGCTACTTAAACTGGTAATTTATACGAAGTTTATTATGTGGAATCTAGAGCGATTCAGGTTTCAAAAACTCATGATAACGGCCTAAGCAGTTTCGAATCAGCTCAGTGTTACAAATTCATACTTAATTATCATTTTATTATCAATACATTAGCATTGATTAAGAAAAATGTCTTTCAAGTAATTTATTTGGATTTTACGAAGCTGATTAAGTTTAATTAGTTGATAGGTACCCTTTAAATATCCGCATGTAGGTATGACAAGACATTGAGCTTTTCATCTCTGCTTTAAACACTAAACTTATCAAATTTTAGTTCAGCTGGTAAAAATTAAAAAGTTGGCAAATCTATTTTTCATAGTTTATCCTGTGTGAAACAGTTTTGTCATGCTTAAACGTTCAATTTGTTTAATTCGTTTTCACAATAATCAACTACATTATATTACTCAGCCATAAACTGGTACATAAAGTATCATCGAATAAACATTAGAATACTAACTTCAACATTATCTATATATCCTTAAGTCTAAAACATATTGATATACCGTATTTAACAACAGGATTTAAATACCAGTCAGCATACTATATCCGCATAAAATGTATCAGTCAACATCCTTAATACTAATTGATTTTAGAACGAAACAAAAACTAAATCTTCATAATTTCCCGCTTAATTGAGTACAGCGCCATCTATATTCAAATTAATCAACTACTATTTATCTGAAATAGAACGTTTTGATAATATTGGTAAAATAAAATTTAATTTATTTTTGTTAACAAAGCGTTGAGAAATAATTCAATTACAGCAATAATTTTTGTTCAAGAGCTGCCCATAAAGGGTCAAGCGGCAACGTGAGAGCGTAAGCGTTGTACACGTTCGTGTCAGAGCTGACAGATGGTGCCACGTGCTGCGCGCTCGCGGCGCGGCGCCGGCCCGACGCCATGAGGACACTGCGCATCATGGCCGTGGACTTTAAACGTTCTGGAAAGAAAATTATTATGTAGGTACCTTACTTAATTAAACTTCTAATATTTTGTGATGACAATCGAAATCGAACATAGTAATGATGTTCAATAGCGGAAACCAATACCAATAACCTTTCCAGTCAGTTCAAAAAATATTGATCACTAGAATTAGATTGTGATACGATTGGTTACTGTTATTTTTAACAGAATTCTTAATAAAGGAGGAGTTTCTCATGTCAATTCGTCTGTAATTTTTTTTTATACGAAACATTTCTACTCTCGGGGTCTAGAATCATGTGCTGAATTCACGGTAACAGTTAGCGTGTCGATGTCACTTAAGAATGACTCAAGCTACACCGAGCCGGGCCCGAGCCGGGGTCCGCCGTTGAAACATATTATTGAAACGAATATCAATATTATATTATATTATTAACCGAGCGGTGACCGTACGTATTTCGCACGTATGGACGTACGGACCTACTACAAAGTACTATCTCATACAAAATATACGGGATACCTATTAAGTAGTTTACCGTGCTACGGCCGATACTCGGCTCGGACCCGGCACGGTGTTGACACACACTGACATTATTTTGTATTTATTTTCCTAATTTTAATTTAAAATTATAATAAGTATCTTTAAATTTGTGTAAATTGATTAATAATAATTATGATTTGCATGCCCATGTGACGATAGAATATGGAGGTATATTATAATAAAACATTTAATTACTAATTACCCATGTTTGCAAACCAATAAATGATTTGATTTAAAAAAGTGTACCTACTCATGGAATTAGTAATTACTTAGCTACTATATAGGTACACACATAAAAAGTGTCTAGGGATCAAGTACATTTTTAATTTTTTAACTATAAAACATTATCCAAATATATTTAGGTACCAAATCTAGTCTTCCAGACTGGCTTCTTACTTTAATTCTTATGTTTAAGTTAACAACTTATCCCTATATTTTGTAAAAATTAAGAAAAATTGCAATTTTTGCAAATTGTGGGAAATTATTAACTTAAGTAAATGTCGTCAATTAAATGGCAAATAAGGCAAAAATTAAGATCTTTTAAATTTTTATTGTAAAATAAAAAAAATCGGTGTTTCCACCATTGACACGAAACACACAATCACAGCGATTTGGCAGGCTTAAAATCAGTTCATCAAAATCACTTTGAGGAATGCCCGCCCACGGCGTGGTTTCTAACAAGTCAAAAACTTGTGGGGTATGCGCGGCATCCATACTCGATAGAGCTCTTCTTTGGAGCATATCCTATGCGTGCTCAATTGGGTTGAGGTCTGGCGATTGAGCAGGCCACGGCAGAACGTTGATGCGAGCATCGGCAAGAAAGAAAAAGAAAGAAAGAAACAGCATTAATTAGGACACGCACAGATCAAAAATACGAAAGAGAGAGAGAGTCATTTCAGAGTGCGTGTTACGACTCTAGCCGTGTGTGGACGTGCATTGTCGTGCATTAGTCGAAACGAATCACCCAACCGGCTATGCAAAGGGTCCGTCCGAAACAATCTTCTTCACATAAATCTGAGCATTAAGGATAACCCTGATCCAAGTGAGATCGGTCCTTCCATCGATTCAAATAACGGCCCAAATCATTATTGTTCCCCCTCTATATGAATGAACTTCCTGACATAATTTCAAATAATCTTGACGCCCGAGGGCCTCCAAACTCGAGTACGTCTTGTATCCGGCCTCAAACGGAAAAGCAAACACAACACCAGTCTTCTTCCTCCCAATTTCTGTGTTCGCGAGCCCATTGTAAACGGGCCCTACGATTGCGGGGTGCTATAAGTGGAACTCTCAGCGGCCTTCAGGAACGCATACCCACTTCACGTAATCGATTTCGGATGGTTTGGTCCCTTATCAGCAAGCCTGAAGAGCTGTGGAGCCACGTAACCAACATCATGGCAGTCATGGTACGATTCCGTCGAGCAGTATTTTTGATGCACCGGTCCTGTACGCGAGTGGTGATGCAAGATCGTCCTCCATGTCGCTCGGCCACGCTGCCCGTGATACGATAGCGTGTCCAGAGGCGGCTTATGACGCTTAATAGTGCCAAGAGCGACAGCCACAGTACGTTGCCTGGAATAAGCTTGCAAAATTCCGACGGCTCTCATCATCTCTTCTCGTGTCAAATGATGTTGTCGCTCCATATCGATGCAATTTTTTTCAGTTCCAATGCAGTATTTGTAATGGTTTTGTAAAAACGCTATTACACACTTTTATAGGAATCCTGACTGACAGTTGATTTTCTATTTTTAATCAAAATATTAAGAAAATTCTTTATTCAAATAGCGAATTGAAATTCACCAAAAATAATCAATAGCGATCCAAAAAAGTTAAAATAATAATCCTCAATTGCGGCGATACTCTAAAACGTACTTGATCCCTAGACACTTTTGATGTGTGTATTAGTATGATTGTAAGTAGAGGGATCGAAGAGGTCAAATATCTACCGGTGGGCGGCCACTGGTCCAAACCCTATATCTATAATAAAATTGACTGTCACACATCTATTCTCTAAACAAGACCCAGTGTAAACATAAGGTGAAAGAGTACTTTTGACATTATCTTATGAAGAGACAGAAAAACTTTTAACTGTACCAGAGTAACCAGGTCTCCATTACCTAAGCAATTTTTCATCACAAACAACTTTTTACTACCTTCTCAACATAATATACTATCACATTCACAGTCATGCACACTCACGCTCACCCACACACGCGTACTCTCACTCCTGTCCACACTCTACAACTTATCTAACTGTAATCAATTTCTCTATTTTAATAAATAAAATACTGTTTATTAATTAAATTGTTCTGTAAGATTTAACAAAATTGTAAATGTTGGCTAAAAATGTCCAGTGTCCAGAGATGTATGGCTGTATGCCGAGATACAGGTTTTTCACCTAGTTCGGCTGCAGATGCTCCCATGTTGTTTTATTTACATTATAGCCTACTTTTCTTTTTCGCATTATGGTTGTTATAATATTAATATTTTTGGTGTCAATAAATAAATCATAATTATAATTACTAGTAATGAATAAATTATTCGAATAAATATTTCAGTATTTAACTTTTTTAAATTTTGAGGTTAATTTCTGTCGCTGCTCAGTTGCTTATTACGCAAGGTGAGATGTCAATGTTACCATAGATATCCGTGGATGTTACACATTTGGCAACCCTAGTAGTCGCTTATGATGTGTATAATTTATTAAAGTATAATTACCAAAAATAAAGTATGTTTGGCTGCCAACCATACTTTATTTTTGGTAATTATACTTTATACTTTTGCATACAAATAAAGTATGTGAAAATACTTTATTTTCAACCTTTACTGTAATGCGTAAAACAAAATACTCATTATAGGTACTTACCTATTTAACGGTACACATACGTTAAAACGGATGATGGAAACGATTTATAATTTTACTGAACGAAATTTTAGATGTCAGATGTGGTGTTGTGAATGTGACAGGACAGGTGACATTCTGACATTTGTCACAGATGTCACTATCGACGAAATTGTACAAAAATTATCTGTTGGTTTTGTTTATAATTGAAGAATGCATTATTTTTTATTTACTCTCCGTTCCTACCACTTCATTTTTAGTCTTTGCAGTATCGGGTTCCTGGCTAAATAATAACAGCCGCACGGGTCAAGAGGTCGCTCCTTGGATGAGTGACCATACATTAGACCAATACATACCAAGAGTCCTCTGTGCCTTGAAAAGCACGATAGCCAGTTGGTCCGGCTGTCAGTCGTAGATCTTTGACAGTCGTTACGGGTAGTCATAAGCTCGAAAGAATCAGTAAAAATTAATTTATTCCTCAAGTTTGATTACCTAAAGCATTGTCATTTAAATAAACCCCATTTTACAAAAAATTTACTTTATTAATTTTGTCCGCAGAGTGGGAGCTTTTGAAATCTGTCTTGGTTGTTTCCTCGTATTATCCGCGTTTCAGTACATAACTCTAGGTGAGGATAACAATGAAACAAGTCGGCAGATGAGTCGTGAAGGACAGATAGGCAGTGGCTCCATTACTGGAATCATTAGGTATGCAACACGTACCGTCGGCGGTGCTGAGCGGGCAGTACTTGCTGGTGTGCGCCGCGTCGCCGCGCGCGCCGCAGCGGCGGCACACGAAGGCGCGCAGCACGGGGCACGTGACGCGGCCGGCGCCGTCCTTGAGCGCGTGCGAGCGGTAGTACGACTCGCGCTCGCCGTTGTTCTTGCAGAAACGGCACTCCTGGAACGTAACCGTTGCTCATCAAGTTTTTTGACAAACAAATCTATCTATAAGGTGGCCAGCTCGGATGATACAACTATTATAGCCACCATTCTGATTTGGCGCCAAATTCGTTATGCACAATCTATAAGACCATGAGCACCGCAATACCCAAAGTAATTTTAACCTGAAGTTCGCAAACGGACTGAAAAACAACTAGGTAAATGTTTTGAACAAATCGTACGACTGACAAATACTATTTTGATCACGGAAGATTTCGCGATTTTCGTGAATTTTTCCTGTGAGGTTATCTAAAAGAATCCATTGTGGTCAATCTTTAACTCAAAAAGCAGAATATTTGTGATAATAAAGTATGCACAATTTTTAAGGAAAACACGATGAAAAACGATCGCATTTTTAAGTATGACAAAAATAGAAAGGCATGTTATTTACCATAATTATAAAGTTGTCACGCCTGAATAATATAATTGTGGAAAAAAAATATCTCGTAGTTTTCGTTTGAAATAAATATAATCCTAATTTAAAGATGTAGACCGAGTACCAACCTGTATTATGCCCATGATACTAAAAATCAAAATATTTTATTTCACATAAGCCTACATCGGCAATTATAAAAACATCAGAAGCTAGGTGCACGGTTCCAATTGGTCGTTTCCTATGGAGATCCAAGCAGCAAAAACTAGTACTATAAAAAACCTTAGAACGTTTTGTAAAAAACTGTCTTTGGTCCTATAAAACCCCAAAGAACGTATCTTTTATTCGGAAGTGGCGCATTTATATCTCTGTTCAGTGACAAAATAATTTTATTGCAGTGTTCCAAATGACGAAACAGTCCAATAAAATCTATGTAACAGTGATGCAGGTCTCAAAATAATGATGTACTGGCTACTGTAGGACCTTTTATAGTACTTTTTAATACTATACAAGAGTTTAGTTTCCTTTACCTCACATTTTTCATTCACCATTCATTATTTTACATTCGTGATAGTGCAGAGTGCAAAAAATAATTTTACAAAAGGATACAAGCAATCTGAGGTGAGTAAGATCTTATTTTGTTATTATAATATTAGTCTATTACGATGGAAAGGATGTGCGACTGCAACTTTACTGATCAACTAGGGATAGGTTTACCATGAATTTAAAGTGCCCCCCTCGAATTGTTAAGTTTTTACTAAAATATTTATCATATAAAGTGATTTCGATATTCTAAGAGCCATTATAGTACTTGCCGTGATAATGTTTGCACTGTCAGTCATCGTGGATTCAACCTAAAATTGGGGTTCTGTGTGAGCATGACTGAATATCTAATACACAGTGTTTTTTTTTACTATTTTTCTGAAGACCATAAGTAATGAAAAAAAAACTTAATTATAAACTGTTTACTGACGAATAGTGTGAATTAATCATGTAACCAGTTTTTTTTTTCTTCGGGAAGAACTTGTAGTTATATCAAATTTTACGTACCTAGTGTTTATATTTCTTTATATGAAGTGCCTATGTATGTATCTAGTAGCATCACTGAACTTTAGAAGCAATACCTTAAATAAATATAAACTGCAGTCAACATTGTGTTTTTTTCAGTGTACCTAATGGACGCCAATATGGATATCGATAAATTTCTTTGTCGAGACGATTTCATGCTGCTTGTAGCAGCGGAATGGCTGTCTTGAAATATCGACCTCTGGCTGTGATAGACTGATACGACTATACCTACTAAGAACGACGACTTAGACTTGCCATTAACCGGGTACATATTCAGACTTCGACTGCAACTGAGAAATTCCATATGGAAAACCCAATAACACGTTACCTGACCCGGGAATCGAACCCAGGACCTCGTGCTCAACAGAACGCTTGCGACCAATAGACCTACGAGGCAGTTTTTTTAAATAAAAATGTGGTTGTTATTTGTATATAAAAAACAACGGACGAAGTCGCGGGCAGAAGCTAGTATAAAATAAAGTAATGCTTCTCATCACTCAAATAAGACTAAATAAATTATTATATTACAGGTGAGCGTTACTGACTACATAATATGTGATGCATCCACACATTATTTGATAATGATACAACCAATGGCCTTTGAAGATTCTGCAGCGTTTGTTGGTCATCAAAACGTGAAGAGAGAGAGATAACATTGAAGGCTTTCCACAAATGGAATATAATGTTATAGTTTTAATACCACTAGGAGTATATCAAATAAAACAGGCTCGCTCTTATTAAGGTGGACATGTAAGACAAGACGGCTCATATATTATTGAAGTATGCAGGGAGCTCGACCAGGAGTTACTACACTAATTGAAAATAACAAATGCAGAAAATACATGGCTACTTCGAGGTAAAATACGTAGCCACCATGATTATAAGCCAAAAAACATACTTTGTATACTTATGTTTTAGTAGACGCTACTCCAATTGTCAGTGATGCCATTAAACAGTACTGTTGCAACTGTATTGTTGGGTGCAGAACTATTAGTTGTTGCGCCCATGTTTTAACAATAATATGGTACTTGAGCTAGGCAAGACATCAAAACTCTATCGTCGGCCCCCTGCACAGTTTTTGGATGATATTTTAGTAAAAAATATAGATGATCCTCCTGATGTGACCAGATAATGTAATGTCAATACATTATTATATTCACATTATATTCAATAAACATATTCTGAATCAAATCATTTTTGTTTTATTTTATGGAGTAGGTATTTAGATTGATCCCATATTATTTTATCTCTGAAGTATTTCTGAAATTTATGTATCTATTGGTTCTAAATTTTAAGAATAACAAGATAACATTTTTTTAGTTTAATAGCAATAAAACTAAAAACTTTAAAGCTTTAAATTGAATATTCCTGTGAAGTGAATATTCTAACATTTTATGTTTTTGACATATTTTCGAGTACCTACCTAGTTACCTGGTATTGTATTATAAGCTGAGTTAATTATGTGGGTTGATTTTAACGTGAGATCAAGACTGATAGAAGAATGAGAAATGGAAGGATTTTCTTTTTTAGTTCAAAATAAAGAACCATTTAATTAATAAAGATTTTTATTTATGTATCATCTGCGTAAATAACCTTAGGAATTAGTTAATTAAAATGTCTTTATCACAAAATAAGTTGTTGAGTTGTAAGAGATCGAGATAAGTTTACACTTTATTGCGTCAACTCTGAATAATCTTTGAATTTTGTTCATGGGCTTAGTTTTGCATTTATATATAATATGTTCAAATATGAAGATTTTATTGGAGTTTTAAAGACCAAGTACAAATTCCCACGCAAAAAAAAAAGCAGGCTGTCTATGTTTATGTTCAGTGAAATGACGGGTAGATTGCGATCAATTTGTATCATTTGTAGGTAGTGTTCCAGTGTGTTTGTCAAACCGTTGTGCCAGTACTGTCCGGTTCCCACGGGATAACTTGTAACAGTCTTCTCTGTTTTAAGAAGCGTTCGGGGATCGTTAGGTAATGTATTTGGGTTGTTGCGAAATATTATAATTAATGGCCCAATTTTTCACGCCATCACGAAATAGTTGGTATTTTTCGAATGTTGAATTATTGCTTGAAGATTCAGAAAAATTGCTGGAGTAAGGACTCTCTTTAGAAATAATATCTTTGTAAGACACATTTTGTACGGAACCGTTTCCCGTGATTGTAATTCCAACTTGATTTTGGCTACTACTGCTTTGATTGTTTGATGATGACGAAGCTGCTTTTTCAAAACGATTATTCACTTCTCTTCTATAAGTTCCACTGCGTTTATATCTTTTCCAATTCTTTAAATCCATTTTTTTTTGTTTTTAGGGCAGAATGCACGTCGCATTAATTCCGTATCAAAATGTCAGAATATTGTTGTAAAAGCGAGCCAATAATCCTTTTTGGGACTTAACTGTCATTTAATAGAAACATTTATCTACATGTATGTGCCACTTTTGCGTCATTATAGTGATAGATACCCATTTATAATACTAACAAGCGCATTGCTAGGCACCAAAAAGTTGTTATACAATAATTCTGCTCTATTGTAGTGTCTGGGTGATATGCTTATCGATAAAATTATAATATGCATCTAAAAACTATTATAGTACACTTACGTTCTATTAGCGTGATCTGAAATTAGACTACATCACAAAAACACTCTATTGTAAAGTCTTTGTGACTACTAACGCACACGTACTATAGCAGCGATCTGAATATCCGCAACAGCACAATATCGCCCTGTAGTTGTGTGTTCATCACTGCTATAACGAAACTACTATTGCAGTTCGTTTGGAACCCTTATTACGCTAATCAGATAAATAAGGGCACCTGTTAACAATGTTATGGAGCAATATTATTATGTACAGACGCTAGCACATCAAGCTACTACAATCTGTCAAATTTATTTAATAGATTTTCAACTTTATCCCTACAGTATAAGATTCAAGGTTGATTGGGAAAATTTGACAGTTTCGGGTAGCTTGACCTGCTGGCGTCTGTACTAGTTATATTAGAACTTGCTATAGTACTTGACTATAACGGTTGTATAAAATGGCGTAGTAAACGTTTTCATCCTTTGTTTATAGGTATTTTTAGCTCTATAAGCATTTAGAACAATAATGTACTGTCGAACGCTTTTATACAACACTCTGGCACCGCTAAAACTTAATAAATCGTTTATAGAGCTTTTTAGAGTTATGAGTTGAAATAATAGGACTGAATTGCTGGTTGGGGAAGAGCTGGCAAGAAACTCCACGATTACTCTTTTAAAAATAATTGGCTTTTACAATGTTTTCAAACTACAGCGTTAATAGGTATATGAGGACAGTCTAGGCCCGTCAAAAGTACCAGGTACTTAACAACAGAAGATGGTTTACAAATCTACAGTCTATTAAGCCTGCAACATTCTCACATTAAAAGACGAACGTTTCTCACGTTCGTTCGTTATTTATATAAATTTTGTGATTTTATTTATTGTAATGACTTTGTCTAAAATCAATGATTTTTTAAAGTAAAAGTTCTTTACGCACGCTTGACTTGGGGAGTAAGCTGGTGATTGAGTGACGAGAGCGTTACGGAAGCGAGCGAACGGAAATTGAGAGGGTGATATAAGTTAGTGAAGATAGAAAGAGAGCCTACAACGGCCTATCCAACGATACCCCACATCATGGGATAGACTATAAAAAAATATCATCTCCACTTTACGTGTAAGGTACCCTACAAAATGTTGTTTCTTGTTTTCATTTTACCACATTTTATATGTATACCCATGCCAAGTTACAGCTTTCTAGTACTAAGAGTCTCTGAGCTAAGCCGGGGACTGACAGACAGACAGACTGATATAGCGAAACTATAAGGGTTCCTTATTGACTAGAAGACCCTAAAAACGATTGAAGAGAATAATACTCACGCTAACGACTCTTTTGGCGCGTTTCTGCAGGTGCCCTCTGGCCTGCTCGAGGTCGTTCAGCAGAGAGAACAGCACGGTGTCGGGCAGAGCCGCCAGCACGCGCGCCTGCTCCACGGACAGGGACGCCGCGGTCATATCTATGAACATTTACAAAACGATTAGGTTACCATACTACAAGACCGCCGTGCACAAACGTTTTTTTGGCTTCGAAAACCCGCAGAAACGGTGTGGTTATGTGGGGCTCGCACCCACTAAAGCTCCGCTGTCTACGCCTGCATCTGCTTTTATGCCGGAGTACTCCTACTGCGACTTTTACGACCCCTTCAACAGTAGCCCTGCACGCCTTCGCATTTAGCGATGTGGAATCACTACCTCTCAACAAACTGTGCAATGCGGGCGGCATGATCCCCGGTTCACCACCCGCTGGTTAATACTAGGGCAGCACCAGCTGTGCGTGTCGCCTTCTGGGCCTAACAAAACACAAACCCTATAACAACTCTAGACAGTAAAGGAGATGAGAATCAAGAGACGTTGACGCGCCGTCCGAGCGGTCGACGAGTTACATCTCCTGAGGTCTATCTGTAGAATTCATCCAAGCTTGAAACTAGTTTTTGGCGGAAGAAATAACAAAACATTGTCTTTCATGGATTTGCGCAAAGCACAGGGATGGCTGATTCCTTAGCTTATTTTTTAGCTTATTTTGCACTCCAACTACTTATTCACTAATACATTTTATGGGATACTGTAACAATTAAACTTAAAATGTGGAATAGAATATTCATTATTATGTACACCTTAAGAGTTACAATGTTGAAATAAGAGATAGAGTGAATTAGTCACTTACAGGTGTGCAAAGGGGGTCTACTCCGAAGCGATAATCCGAACTATCGGCCGAATTTTCGGCCGTTTTATAACTTCCATAGTTTCCTTTTTGACTTTGAGTCCTTACCCGACTTCTAGTCACATTTTTGACTTTGGCGTATTAGTTTGACTGTCGTTTTTTCTTTCTTTCGCCGTAGTCAAGAAACGGCCGAACATTCGGCCGATACTTCGAATGTATGTTCGGAGTGGACCCCCAGCACTCACATAAACACACCACAACAACAACACAACTTACAAAGCATAACTAGTTATAGTACACACATCAATACAATTTAGTGACATTTTAGTTATTCATGTAATAAATAAAAAACTACAAAGTATATAGCGCCATAGATGCGTAGTATTTCATACTCTGACAGGCAATTAAATATAAATCTGAGTATTACTAAGGCTCCGCTGTCCGTCCGTCTGTCACAGGCATGTATCTTTTGAACCGTAATAGGTAGTCACTTGAATTTTTTGCAGAGTGTGTACCTACTACTATGGCCGCTTTATCAAAAAATAACAAAAATAAAAATAAAATTATTATACGGTGGTACAGAACCCTTCAGGTGCGAGTCCGACTCGTACTTGGCCACTTTTTATTTTAAAAGGGCTTTTATAGTTACTGTTATATAGAATACTAGACCATCCCACTGCTGGGCAAACGCCTCTTCCTATGACTTCCAGCTCTTTCGGTCCAGGAGTTATGTGGACCACTGGTCGTTTGTTTTGTTCAGCTCATCCCGCCATCTTCTACGGGGTCTGCCGCGACGCCTTATGGCTGTGTCAAGGCTACACATAGTCGCACCGGGCGTCGGCAGAGGGCTGTAAACGCTCTCTTCCGGCCCCCCTAAATGGGTCCAGAGACAGCGGAGTAGGGGACGTCCGCTGCCCCCTATCATACAGGACCCGAGGTGGCGGCCCGTAGTGTTCCACGCGCGCCCCGCCCAGACGTCGCGAGGGGGTCATACGCTCCCCCTTCCAGAATTGAGGTGGCCCGCAGAGCCGGGGATCGCGGAAGTCGCACTAGATCCCAAGATCCCGGTGCAAGTGTGAAGGGAACACTGGAGTGGTTTTTTGTCAGTAAGAGTCTGACAGATCCTTCCGCCCGCCCCAGGGCAGAGGACATTCCACCCCGGAAACAAAAAAAAAAGGGCTACACGTAGTGGCCCACAGGGGGGTTCCTGTGTCGGAGCTGTGTAGCTCAATAGCTTTTATCATAAAAATTCAGTGGCAGCCCGAACTCTGGATACCTATGTCTCCGGTTGATGGCAACAGTCTTGCCTATTATGGGACCTATACATAACTGACGAAATGTGGGTGAACTACACCAAGCCATTCAGGGATTACAGGCGGGATATTATGTTATGATATTACCTTCAACAGCTTCAACAGGAGTGGAGCTGGTAAACTCCTGTGGGTTAAACTCTCGCGCAGAGGCCGATGGGATCCAGTCGGAGCGCGGACGCGGCGGGCGCGCCAGGCGCGGCGCGGGCGAGCGCTCGGGCGCCGGCCACGACGCCTGGCGGCAGTACGCGCCCGCCGGGCCCATGCCGGACAGACCATCTGACACAAGAAAATGTAGAAACATGTTACTTGACATCATCATTCTATTACCCTAATCCCAATTTATTTGGGATCAAAGCAAAGCAAAATGTATTTTCTCAAACATGCTTGGAAATTCGAGAATTATTTTGACAACCTTCTTAGAGATAAATCGAAAATGCTGTACTGGACCAATACATGCGAGCTGGCGGCCGGCAATGTTGGTATGAATAGTAGAATGTTATACAAGGGTCGAAAGGAATTGGTGACTTTCCCCCGTGTTAAACACTCTACTTTTCATTTCGAATTAATGGAAAGTAAAAAATTGAAGTTTTTCTAAAATATTTTATTTTCTTGATTGCTCGCCACTTCATAAAATCATTGTATGTATTCAAATATCTTTCCTTTGAAATTTCGGGCAAAATATTTTTGATTACTGTATTTGCCTCGTCTTTAACCGAATCTGGCCGAATATTTACGAAAGGTTGCTAATCAAATATTAGTCTATATTATAAAACTCAGATTTTGAATAGCGGTACAGCTGACAGAGTAGTATTTCGTCAAATTAAAATACTTAGTCTTTTTTAAATTTTAAATATGGAACACACCGCTTCACCGCCGCAGGCCATCTTGCGTAATAGGTATTTTTTTTTATTCACACTGGCTGTTTGTACCTACACTTACAAGACCGCAGATTTTTTTAATCGATATTTTTCTTAATTAAATAAGTAAAAATTTTCGTAGTCGACTACCTAAACAAACTTAGTTCTATTTTTAAAATTCATTCCCGAAGCAGCGTTTTCCACCCGCTACTCAGATCAAACAAACTCTACTTTCCGAGTATGAGAAATGAAAAATCCATAGCTGTCGTGTTTAGCGGCCGAATAAATTACTATGAAAACTCATATCTGTCGTGTAATTTAAAAATGGAACGAACTTTTTACGTCGACACAAATGGCAACCAAGGTATACCTAGCTTATCAAAAATTTGATTTGAATTTCGAACTGTAAAAAGGAAACAAATTAACATATTGGCGCGTGAAAAATTATCGTTGTTCGTCAATGAATCTGGATTTATAAATAATTTAATAAGTTTGAATTTCCGCGCATTATTTGAGAAAAGCACTATACAAACCTTGGCCGCAACCAGGCGTTGATGGACTCACGTATGAGTGCCTCGGCTTCGCCTAGGCCCACATTTTCACGTTCGTCCATAAATGCCCCTTTTGCAGGATCTATTAAATAGGTAGTCGTCATCTCGGTAGTCAACCCCTTTCTAGCCATATCATCTTTCACACAGTCCATCCATCGTTTCTTTGGTCTTCCCCTACTCTTATACCCATCGACATTCATACAAAACTTTCCTCACGACATTTTCCTTGCCACAGAACATTACACAATGTTCTGTTCATTATATTGAACAATATTGGTTTTCTCGTGTTCCTTAGCAGTATCTGTTATTTCATAAAGTTATCTATTCTGTCCGACTTTTACTTTATCAACGCTGTCTTTATTTTTCTGTGTATCTGGGGAGACCGTTGTTGGTTGCACATTAGTATAACCCCTTAAGTTCCATTTATTTGTAATATAATATAAAGTTTGATATTGTTATTTTTCCGAATTAATAAAATAAAATGGCTCAATTACATGGCACTTAAACATAACTGGCGAAATGTGTGTACTAAGGCACAGCTCTGTCTAACTCTTCGGGGAATACAGGCGTGATGTTATGTATTGTTATCTATTATTATATATAAAATAGAAGTCCCACTCACTGACCACTCATCACGAAATCTCGGAAACTACTGGGCTGTGAGGTCTAAAATTTGGCACAGGCACTCTCTATGGGGTGCAGGCGCGCACTAAGAAAGGATTTTTTTTAAATTCGGGGTTTGAGGGGTTGAAAAGGGGTGTCAAAGTTTGTATGAAAGTCCTATGTTTTTAAAGCTAGAGACATGAATGTTGGCCCGATTGTTCCTTTCGGCTTCTAGGTGCTCACTAAGAAAGGGTTTTACGCAATTCGGGCCTTAAGAGTGTAAATAAGGGTGTTTAATGTTTGTATGAAAAAAGTTGCAAATCCAGTTAAGATCCAAATTGAATCTTACGGCAACGCGTTATGGCATACTTTACATTGAAATTAGAATTCGGAAACCGATAAAGATCCAAATTGAATTTTACGACAACGCGTTAATGCATATTTTACATTGAAATAAGAATTTGGAAGTTCCTTGAGGTTTATCTTTAGTTTTTATGACAATTTCTAGGTGGCCAGTATGTTTCAGTAATAAGCAGGCGTGATAACGTTCTAAAGTTTTTGTGCCAATTTCTAGGTGGCCAATATTTTTCAATATGCAGGCGTCTGCTAAAATTTAATGAAATGAGATTCTAACTGGTATTCAGGTAATTTGAACGTTGCAGTTACAGCAATAAAGTCGAGAATGCCAAGGGGAAAACTTCACAATGTTTAACCTTAATCGCGGGTTGCAAGCCGATTGTTTCAAAAACGAACTCATGTATCAATCACAGAATACAGAATACTGTAAAACCCGAGGTTACCTAAGCGATACACGTTCAAGCTATTTTAACCGAAATTTCTGTTCTGCCATATTTAGTTATTACTACTAATTTGCTTTGAAATATTTTTCATAATCGTTGTTTGGTTTAAGTCTTCGTTTTGGTTTGTTTCGCTTCCTAATTTTAAATTGGAGGATAATAATAATTGTGTTCTTACCTGTTGCCTGGTTGGAATTTTGTTATTTCTATTTCTTTGCGAATTACTTATTGTGAAGGTATTTCACACTGTGGTAATATATAATAGTTTTTAGTATTAGTCGTTCTTACTAGAAAAAGTGTCCTTGAATATCTACGTTCGTATTTTAATTTTATTGTTCAGTATCTTTGGTTTAGGCTGGTGTTGTAAGGGTTGCAAAAAGGTAGCTATCAAGAAAATTACGCTCAAGTAATATTTTTACGTTACTTACTGGTCGTGAGCATTGTTTAATTAAAATGGATAGTCAAATTATTATCACTACTAATGCAGTGCAAATTCTTTGCCAAATAGTAAATATCCCTGGCGATGGCGCATGCTTGAACAGTAACAGTGGCCATGGCTTCTCAAATTCGAGCCAGCATTGTGCGCCACGTGTCTAACAACTGGGAAAGATTCCGACCTTTCACCCAGGATCGGTCAGGAGCTGTTTTTGTGTTACCGTGAAAACGGTTTTGCAGGGCAAAGTCCTTAAGTCAAGATTTTTGTAGACATTGTTTTTTTAATAAAGAATAATATGGTTCAAAGCGTGAATACGTCGCTGAAATGTCTTGTAATGGCACCTACGGAACCACCGGGCATGGCAGCGGGAGAACTATTCCCATTTGAGTTCCAGGTGTTTCAAGATGGTATTTCTATTGCTGGTTTTGGGGAAGCACAACAGGGAGTTAAAATAATCCGATTCTCAGGAAACTTCAATGAAAGTCATTTTGATGTTTTAATTCCGTTAGCCAATTTAAATAATCAAAATGATCTTTTGACCTCTCATGCCGGTAAAATTGAAGAATCACCGACTGTCACTGAATCAACGGAATTTGTGCAGTTGAATTCACAACCCCAGTCCCAATTCACTGCTATTGATTTTGTAGAGAAGTCGCTTGCCTGTAGTGAGCAAACAAAATGCGATTCATTTTTTTCTGGCATACAACCCCAGCACCAAAGAATTTCCTCATTTTACTATTACAACAAACTTAATTTTGCGTATGGATTAACTAAGCTTATACAATTTATAACTTCTACATTTGGTACGGAACCCTAAATGCGCGAGTTCCGAAGTGCACTTGGTCTGGGGCCCAAGTCTGCTACTTTTATAAATTCAGTCATTCCAACACGATCCCATTGTCATTTTGCTAAAAGTTCATAATCTGGTAAATTCATAATGGTCCATCATTAATGTTCTCGTAATATAATTGTGTTATTATAATGGCATTGTCGTATTGCCATTATTATAAATGTTAGTTATGCTCCGTACGGTCCGAGGGTTCACGAATGTGAAAGCTATTATGGCATTATATAATGCATTGGTAAGGAGCCAGCTAGAATGTAATGCAGTCATCTGGGCTCCGCATGAAGCTAAATATAGTCTTATGCTGGAGAGAGGGTACAAAATAAATTTATAAGATATTTATATAAGTATTATTACGGAGTATATCCTTTTTACCCGTTAATGTATCCAACCTTATTTATTTTAGGTATGGTAGGATACAATGAGCTAAGGGTTAGGAGGGATCTTGCACTCACCTCATATATATTTAAATTAATAAGAGGGAAGGTGCATAATGCAGTTATTTTAGCGCAGGTGAGCCTGTGTGTTCCGGACAGGTACGTGTGGCGACGACGGCAGCCGCCACTGCTAGTGGAACCGCGCGCTCGGACCAACCTTGTAAGGGAGGCGCCGCTGACGCGTGCGCTTCGCACGCTCAACCTCATAGTGATTGAGACAGACTTATTCTGTTGTTCTCTGAGTGAATTCACAAGGAATGCATTGTATGTAATTTGTTATAGGTAGGTACCATGAATGTTAGTACTTACCTATTTAGAATAATTAAGTTAGGATAAGCGCATTTACCGCATTGAGTTACTCTGTAATGGTAGATGTAAGAAGAAAAATAAATAAATAAATAAATAAAAAAAAACCCATTAGTAGAAATGTCATTCATTTGTCACTATTACGAGATTACCAATATATGCAATTTCTTTCAATGTAGTGTCAGTGGCCGACCATTGGCAAGTCATAATGACGCCATTATAATAGTAGATTACCAAACTTGTCAAAATAAACAATTATGAAATCAATGATCGACCATTCTGACACTATTGTAATAGCAGAATTGAGGCCCTGTTCGCTTGGAACATTAACTTTCACACTAAATCTCATAAACACCAACGTATGAAACACGCGAGTGAAAACGCGCGGGTACAGCTAGTAAATAAATAAAGTTCTATTTCTACTAACCTGCACGGTTGCTCCAGATTCTGTCCTCGATGGGAGTGTAGGGCGAGTCCAGGCCGTTCATCTGGAAGTCCCTGCTAAGTTCCTCCAGGGTACACTTCCCCGTCGCCACTGTGGAAACACATGGAAATATAAGCGAAGTAGCCTAGAAGCTTCTCTATCAGACGATAGGCTTGCTAACAGTCCAATACTGAAATCAATGTGCATGCGTAAATATTCATTCCGACTACGCAACCCTTCACTGTGCGTTGTCCGCTTGGCCGGCTTTTTCATATTTTGGTCCCACTGAGTTCCAAAATTTTTCGTTGCCACGAAGAATAGGTACCTAGTTAATAGCCAAGACATAAACTGTCAGAGACTTACGATCTTGATAGCTGAGTGACTTCTGTTCGACGGGTCTGCTGTCCATACTGCGCTGAGTCTGGTAAGAGGACCAAGTATCCTGTGGCGACCATGATGGAGGCTGCAACAGAAATAATATAATAAACATAGCAAATTAATTTCTCTTTTGTTTTATCATGTTTAGATAACTACACCCATCACGTCTACGGAGTTGCGCTAGCTAATTTAATTTGCCCCTGTATAATATTTACTAGTTCTGGCTGACTGACTGATTCATCAACGTAGAACCGAAACTAATGTGACTAGGAACGTGAAATTTTGTACTTTGCTTCCTTTTATAATGTAAGAAGGGGTTTTTTAAGAAAGAAATTCAACCAACCTTTAAGGGGGTGAAAAGGGTGGATTTCGGTTGTATGAAAAAAACTTATTCCTTGAGTTAAAAAACTTGAAACTTGACACTAATGCTTATCTAAGTAAAGTATAAAGTACCTAATTTTGTGTTTTTCCAAACTATCCCCTATGGGATCGGGGGTGTCCGATTAATTCGACACTCAGTATTTTTACTAAGGACCAAAAACAAAGAATAATGTGTATCAGGGTTTTTCGAAAATCTACCCCTAACGAGGTGAAAAGGGGTAGTTAATTTTACAGGGCAGGATTTTACTGCGTGGCTCGAAAATTGGTCTAATTAACCTATAAGTCTTATACTGGAAACGTCATAAACGAGTTTTCAATATTGAAAATACAGGTGAACAGAGAGAGGATACAGTTATAAACTTGTAATTTGCCAATATTTGCCTCAGTAAATAATAAAGATTCACACTTAGTTCTTTTGAAGAACCCCTCACAGAGGTTTAGGGGGTGTCAAAGTTAGTAAAAACAAATTCAAGGCGCTGGCGGATTAAATCGAAACACGGTACTATTTGTAGTCTAGCAGTTTTAATACTTTATGCGGCTAACCCAAATGCCCTTTCTTTGGTATTGTTCGTAGACTCGTTGAGCTCATTAAGTCTGAATTGAGTTCCACGGTTACTGACAAATGCTTGCACTGACTGGACAGGTCCACTTAAGTCTGTGTGGTTCTTTACTCAAAATACCATTTCAAACGATTATCTACATGGAGCTCACTAGACCTGACCAAGATTTTGTGGGTCGTTTTGAAATTTGGGGCCAAAAAAGTAGGAATTTCATGAATTTAAAATGTATTATATTTACGTAGTTTTTAGCATTTAGGTGTAATTAAAAACCACATGACAATCAATGATGGCACGGGGTGAGAGGGTATTAATCCCAGGTGTTTATTGATGCGTTTAATTACAGTTACACAAATGAAATTACATATACAAACTCTTTTAAAAAGCTAATAAATGTTATTTTATTGTTACTCAAGATTGTTTCAACAGTTAATTATCCTTCCTTTAGAATTATTTTATACAGTGTCAAAATTAAATTGCAGTTTCCTGCACATGTTTTTGTTTCTTAAAGCAATCTAGAAAAAATAAGCCCTTAGAACTAGTGAGAGTGACATTAATGAGAAATGGGTTAGTTTTCTAGGCCTATCTCCTTAATTTACAGTAATAAGAAAGTCGTTGTAATAGGCCCTTAGGCGTCTCAAAAAAGTCGTCGATAAGTAATTCAAGTTACGTTAACATCTACTCCACGAGAATTAAATCAAATAGCCTGTTTTTGGCCCCTTAGAAAACGACCCTTGTCTGGATTTCAAAAGAGACTGACCCCTGAGTTTCAGCATTCCTTCTCAGGGGTAGTCAGGACGACTACTGCATCTAGCTTATTTATTTTTTAACCGATTTCACAAAAAGGAGGAGGTTCTCAAGTCGTCTGTATTTTTATTAAGAAAACCAGCCAAGTGCGTGTCGGACCACGCACAATGAAGTTTGGAAAGATTTAGTTGAAAAACATGTTCTCCTATACATCGATATAAGCAATCGTCAATTTTCCAACGACAAAAATAAGTTTTTAATCCCAAAAAAATAAATGAATAATTTTTGACTTTTTCCTTTACTTGTGCTGTACGACCTTCCCTTCTAGGTCAACGAAAAGTTTAGTACACTATAGGTTTTGATATTTTTTTTATTGCGTTGACTGAGACGCTTGATTTTTTTAGAGCTTCAAGAGACCATAGACCTACCTATTTGATATCAATTTTAACTTGATACCTCCACGCGTTCCTGAGAAAAAGGGTCTTGACAGACTGACCGACCGACAGACAGACGGACAACGAAGTGATCCTATAACAGTTCCGTTTTTTCCTTTTGATGTACGGAACCCTAAAAATAAATTTATAAACATAACATAAAGTTCTATAAAAAAAATACTTTCTTTGGCGGTGTCCGTTTGTTGTAAGTAGGAACTTAATTAAAGCGCAGATATTTATGATTTTAGTGACTGTTAAATCTGTTATTACGCCTTTATATAAAGCAAGTAAGTTAAGCAATAGTGTATGTAAAACTTGAACGCAAACACATCAAATTCTTCATGTGCATATTTAAATATTGTAGTAAAATAAATAGAGAAATAAATTCAGGAAGTAATGTCTACCCAAAACATAAAAAACCGGCCAAGTGTGAGTCGGACTCGCGCACGAAGGGTTCCGTACCATCACATTACACTAATATTGTAAAGGCGAAAGTTTGTGACTGTGTGTGTGCGTGTATGTTTGTTACTTCTTCACGCTTAAACGGCTGGACCAATTTTGATAAAATTTTGTATGGAGGTAGCTGACACCCTGGATTAAGATATAGGCTACTTTTTATCCCAATATTCCCACGGGATAATTTTCACGTGACAAAACGTGTTTTTTTGCCGTTTTTATAGATAACTATCTATAAAAACGGCAAAAAACTTCGCTGAAAGAAAGGTCGCAAATAGAGACATCGTGTAGAGCGTTGTTGTCCTGCGGAGGCTTCCAATGAGGCAACGAAGACACACGTTTTGTTGTAAGGGATCCCCCTTAAATATTTGTTTTATTTTAATTTAATAATTTTTTTTAAAGTAAATATGTAACTAAATATTCTGTAAATATTTCAAACGCCTACCTGTTGCCGTTATCAATATCGAGCAAGAACGAGCAAAAAAAATCACGTTTGTTGTATGGGAGCCCCCTTTAATATTTATTTTATTCTGTTTTTTAGTATTTGTTGTTATAGCGGCAACAGAAATACATCATCTGTGAAAATTTCAACTGTCTAGCTATCACGGTTCATGAGATACAGCCGGGTGACAGACGGACACACAGACAGACAGACAGACGGCGGAGCCTTAGTAATAGGGTTCCCGTTTTACCCTTTGGGTACGGAACCCTAAAAACGATATTATTTTCAAACTACCTACTTTTTTTTTTTGGCTGGGAAATTATCTAATAACTTCTCCCGCTCTGGACGGAGCGGGACGGCGTTTCAGACTTTTACTGACTAACCCACCCGTGTTCCTTCAGATGCCTGTGTGCCAGGGCACGATATCCCTTTCGGACAGACTCGTAACCCTGGCAGAAACTACCTACTTAGATAGTTTTTCATGATTTTTTTTTGTATGAACAGCTAGACTAGGTACCTATTTTATTACTTAACTATAGATAATTTATATCTGTGATTTTTTTTCAAATATTCGTATTTTCATTACTGTAAAAATAAATAATCCCTAAAAACGCGCGGCGCGCATTTGTATAACCAAGGTCAACGGAGATGACCAGACCCTTAACTGTTGCTAACATCGCAAAACGCTATAAAATACTTAGGTACTTACTTACCTGTATTAATTAGTTTGTCAACATTACATATTCAATGAAATTATGAAATATCGCTCTGTAGGTAGGTATTGCACAAATATTCATTATGTAAGAAATTGCAATAATTAACATCGAGTTTTTTTGAACAAATCGTGACGCCGGCGCCGGCGCCGATGACGCGACACGAATAATTCCACATCATCATCGAAACATTAAAACATTCTACCGCCATAAAAAAATCTTGAAAACAGGTTGTAAAATCAAGTGACGAACAATTATTTATTTTCTTCTACCCACAAATTAAAATATCAACAACAAAATTTAGGTACACCACACGAAATTATGAAAAACAAATCAATATATCACTTTTACAATCTGAAAACATCCAGAATTTGCTTAAAACAAAACAAGTCAGTACTTGTTCCTTTTTTAGTTTTGTAAAAATTGTATTTTTTTGCAAAATCTGACGTTAATTTCCAAACCAAAATATAAATAAAACTTACAGAATTCGATGAACTGCCACTGCCATAGTCACTGTAATAATTCTGACCGAAGCTCATTGCTCCAAATTTAATTTTTCGTAATAATTTTTAAAATAGGAGAACGTGTTCCTTCCGAGACAACTAGAGCGGGAATGCGGGAATCTCATTGGTTGGACTACTTGGACTTGGATCATTCATCATTGGGCTGTTGGGCAGCGGCGGCAAACTGCAACAAACTTATCAGTGTAATTAGATATTGTGTAAACAAACCATAATAAATAAGTCCTACTCAATTATTATGCTACGTTTTTGTGCTAGATCAGATCGACGATTTCGTCGAAATAATAGGTAAGTGAAGTGTGTGTAACTGGTACTTGGTAGGTAAACAATATTGTAAAACATTTTTAAAAGAGTAAAGGCTTCTACATACCGGCGCGATTTGTCGCGCAACGCGACACCGGTAGCACAATTTCTATGAAAATTTCAAGTAAATTGTTCTACCGGTGTTGCGTCGCGTGCTCGCGCGACAAGTCGCGGCAGTATGTAGAAGCCCATTCTTCTCCATACGAAACTAGGTACCTTTTGGAAGGGGCAACTAGAATCAATTATATTGTTTTGTAAATTTTGACGTTCAAAAACGTTTCGGGCCTATTTGAAATAAATAATTTGACTTTGACTTTAGTACCTACTGACCAGGTTTTCAAATAAATGTCAAAGATCTAAACAACCGAACAATTTTATTACTAGATAAGGATTGTTTTTTCTACCCGCAATGATTTGAAACACTATTTCATGACGCTCACGACATCTATGGATATTAATATGAACTAGAGGGAGCATTGTTCAATGCCGTTTTAAAACCACACAAAAACATAGATGGCGCAATTTTATATTACAGGAATGGTATTGAATTATATATTATAATCTGGAAAACAAACAGTTACACAAATACGTTAATAAACAGTTATGGAGAAAAAAAGATTTAAGTGTAGATCACGACGTTATCCACATCATAAAAAAAAACTAATAACCAGACTGCTTCAAAAGTGAACTTTACAAAACCGGCCAAGCAAATTGCCAATCGATAGCGCGCACCTAATCAGGTTACTTGGCACTTATTATTTAAAAAAACCGGCCAAGTGCGAGTCGGACTCGCGCACGAAGGGATCCGTACCATTATCTATCAAAACGGCAAAAAAATCACGTTTGTTGTATGGGAGCCCCCCTTAAATATTTGTTTTATTCTGTGTTTAGTATTTGTTGTTAAAGCGGCAACAGAAATACATAATCTGTGAAAATTCAACTGTCTAACTATCACGGTTCACGAGATACAGCCTGGTAACAGACGGACAGACAGACAGAGAAGTACTGCTTGACAGAGACACATACTGTACAGACAGACAGACAGACAGCGGAGCCTTAGTAATAGGGTTCCGGTTTCACCCTTTCACCCACAATCTCATGCAGGCGGAGACATCTTCTTAAATTTAACAATAAAGACCTATTGCCTCCGACTAGCGACTGCATGAGATTGTTTATAGTAATAACTTAATTAAGTTACGTATAAATCTTGTTTCAATCTTTTGACGCAGTCGGGTTTTTAGATATTTTAATCAGGATTAAAAAGACGGTAAATTAGGTTATTTAGGTACTCACTAATACTACGAGTACCTAATGTTTTTGTTTAATTGCATCAAAAAAATCCTTCACACCGCACCGTCCGTTGTTTTCTGTGCACCACCGGTGGTGGTTCACACACACACATCTTTTTTTGAAATGTTTGAACCAATAGGTATCTTGTGCTCTTTAACTTAGTTTCTATGCAAGCAAAAAATAAAAAACAAATTCAGTATAGGCGTGCAAATATTACTTATCGTTCAATGTTATCGCGTTCTCTCTCGCTTTTTTAATGTGCGTGTGAACTGAGGGACCACACTGGGAATTCGCGAAATGAAAATCCTAGGATTTAGTAGTAGACTTAAAACAATTGTAGAACGAATCTGGGAATTTGTAAGCAAGTATATTAAAAACTACGACCCATAAAGTGTGGTCCCTCAGTTCTCACAGACGATCAGCCAGATCTCGGAAAGTATCTTAAAAAAGAAGGGTTTGTGAATACAGACATTTAGTAAAGAATTTGTAAAGATATTTACTAAATAACAGACCACAAAGCATTAAAGATAAAAAAAATATAACGACTGAACTGTGGTCCCTCAGTCCACATACCAAAGATAAATATTTTAGCGAATATTACTGAATAAAATTAATAAAACCGTTCTTTTTCTACATAAAGTTTTAGTAAAAACCTTAAAACATTTTGTAAAAAAGAAATGGAGCTTAAATATCGAAGCATTATGAAGATAGCGATGATTAAAACTGGTCCCTCAATCCTCTCCTCCACTGACGTACCTATGTGCGTGTGCTAGCTGCTAGACGAGAGGAATATCAGAAAGTTAAGTGTACTTAACTTTTAGTAATAAGTTTCTACTAAATAATAGGTATCTAAAATTGTGTATTTCTTACCTTAGCTGAGATAATATTATATTTTTAATCCTATGGAAATAGATAGAGCAGTGTGACCACACACCTGCCGGGGTTGCGAGTTTGTCCGAAAGGGATATCGTGGCCCAGGTGGCCCTGGCACACAGGCAAAGGAAGGAACACGGGTGGGTTTTAGTCAGTAAAAGTCTGACACGCCCTCCCACTCCGCCCAGAGCGGGAGAAGTTAAAAAAGTGTGACCACACAATAAAACAAAATGTAGACAGTACTATTATACTTTATTTAATATATCATTATTTAGACGAAACGAAAACAAGGTTGTACGGTTAATTTAATGCTATATTACATGGCATATGTGTATTTAGTAAAAAGTAGATTACAAAATTAACTAATCACTTATTATAATACTTTTGTCAGTACTTACAATAATTTTGAAATAATGATCATCATAGCAAAAGAAGCTCGTTCAGAAAACGGTGATATCGGTAGATAAAGGAAGATTATGTAGTCCTAGTTTTTTATAGCATTTAATTTTGCTACTCGTAACTTTAAATAACTAAGTTGATTAGCAAGCTGTTTCGCAACGCCAATTTTATACTTAAAATTGGCGTTGGTTAACAGCTTGCTACATTAAATTAAATTACCCTCATTTTTTAAATTTATGTTTAATGTGTATCAGCTCAGAGGTTTTTAACGTACGCATGGTGTTTATGATGACAAATAAAACAGGAAACTGAAAATAGATGGGATTAAACTTGATAACAACAATAGAGAACAAACATTACAGTTTGTGATTATTAGTGTCATAAATCAGTTGTCAAAGTCATTTCCCTGTTGAAAATAACGTGAGATAAATAATACATATTATATTTATTTTATAATAGACAAAATAAGTGCCACTTTAACTTGTAGTTTAGTGAAAGGAGAGGTCAAAATTGGTATAATATTCAGACGATTTTTAAACGCTAATGTGATGCACCTTATTAGAAAGCTTATTTATTATGCTACTCGATTATAGTTAAATCTGATTTTTTCAGGCGCCCGTTTTTGTGAAAAAGTGAAAAATGTTTCAATACAAACAAAACGCACATAGTCTTTATTTATTCATTTCTATGCAATATAATTATTTTATGTGGCTAATGTTTCCGTTTCTATTAAATACTTTGAGATTTTATTATAATTTTAGCTGCAGCTCCATGAAATTAAGACAAAAAATATTGATTATCATGACAATGCAATAACAAAACGTATCGAAAAATGTCAAAGCTGTAAACTTGGACTAAATATCCGCTGTAAATGTCAAGCCGAGACCTGCTGACTGACGTTGTCATTGTCACGTCATTTGCCACAGGGCTGCCATCCCTAAAATATAAATAATGCTTTTAGAACATTTTATTTTTCAACACTTGTTTTAAAAAAAACGGGCAGTTGTAAAAAAAAATTAAATGCCCAAAGACGTCAAAATAATTACCCTCTTTCAGCCTATATAGGTCAGAAGGCTGTTTAAATTGTCAATTATTTTAGTACCAAGCCCCATACATTTCGTGAACGTCTCCTTTAACTTAACAATTTTGTCTTGTTCAGATACACAGGTATCATTTTCGTTAATATTATAGGAATTATAATGTGTCAGTTCGTAGCTTGATTTCCACGGAGATTAAAAAGTAGTAAGGTGATATTAAGTAAGGCAGTAGTAAGGTTCCGTTTGGTGCCGGACGTAAAGAATAGCACCACCCATTTCTTCCCGTGGGTGTCGTAAAAGGCGACTAGAGAATGGGCAGCAGCGTGCTCTATGCATTTTTAAAACCATACTGCGATTGCCAACCCGCCTGCTAAGCGTGGCAATTATGGCAAATCCCTCCATTTCCAATCAACATCTCAAACTTATTGAAAGTACTGACCAACAAATATACTTACATTCATTAGGCTACATCCAAATGTCACTTACTTAAATAAAAGTATTATATTAAGTGATTTGTTAATTTTGTAATCTACTTTTAATTAATTTACTTAATGTAATTTACTAAATACACATAAGCCATGTACTCGTAATATAGCATTAAATTAACCGTACAACCTTGTTTTCGTTTCGTCTAAATAATGATATATTAAATAAAGTATAATAGTACTGTCTACATTTTGTTTTATTGTGTGGTCACACTGCTCTATCTATTTTCATAGGATTAAAAATATAATATTATCTCAGCTAAGAGGTAAGAAATACACAATTTTAGATACCTATTATTTAGTAGAAACTTATTACTAAAAGTTAAGTACACTTAACTTTCTGATATTCCTCTCGTCTAGCAGCTAGCACACGCACTTACGTCGTGTGCGTCAGAATGGCTGGTTGCCTGTGGCTTTGGTCTATGAGAGTTGATTAGAAAATTGCTACATAATTGCTTATATTTGCTACATTTAATAAATAATTGCTACATACTATATATATTTAGAAATAACATTTTTTTTTTTGTACAGCCATCCTGACGTTTGGTTGGCTGGTCGCCTCCTAGTTTAAAGCCAAGCATGCAGAGTTTCCCGAAATGTATTGCGTCAATAATTGCTACATATTTGCTTCATTTATCTAATTTAGTTGTATCTTCAAACATATGTTAAATAAAGGATGTAGCAATTATTTTAATTATCCCAAGGAAAAGTGCCTGATAAAACAATAAAGGCAAATACTTAGTTATGTTTCTTGCAATACAAAAAGTATTTTTCAAGTAAGTCAGATTTACCAGCATCTACTGATCCACTGTTTAGTGAAATTAGTACTGCCTTAGACAATAAGATTACGAAACAGGCACTGTACCTTTCGGTGAAGAAAAATTTTGATTATTTCTTTAGCCCAAATGATATAATGCCTAGACTGTGATTCCAATACAATATCTGCACTAGCAATGACTAAGAATAATTGTTATAATGATAATTATTGGATTATTGATTTGATTCTCGCGTTAAAAAAAAATATGTACCTACCCTCAGGTAGGTACATATTTTTTTTAACGCAAGAAACGCATTACTTACGCTGTTGCCAGAGCCTAAACGATTAAACCGATTCAACATAACTAAGTATTTGCCTTTATTGTTTTATCAGGCACTTTTCCTTGGGATAATTAAAATAATTGCTACATCCTTTATTTAACATATGTTTGAAGATACAACTAAATTAGATAAATGAAGCAAATATGTAGCAATTATTGACGCAATATATTTCGGGAAACTCTGCATGCTTGGCTTTAAACTAGGAGGCGACCAGCCAACCAAACGTCAGGATGGCTGTACAAAAAAAAATGTTATTTCTAAATATATATAGTATGTAGCAATTATTTATTAAATGTAGCAAATATAAGCAATTATGTAGCAATTTTCTAATCAACTCTCATAGACCAAAGCCACAGGCAACCAGCCATTCTGACGCACACCTTACGTCAGTGGAGGAGAGGATTGAGGGACCAGTTTTAATCATGCTTTTTTATAGTTTTCACTTGCGCTGGATGGTGATTGGCTGGAAAATAATATAATACTTTGTAAAGTATTATATTATTTTAATTATTATGAATGTGAGGACTATGTGAATTGTTTTTTTTATTTTTATTCTCAATCAAAAAAATTTTTAATGCAGGTCTGGCAGTTTGAGTACTTTATGCGGCCTAACCAATTGTCCTTTCTTTGGTATTGTTCGTCGAATCGCTGAGCTCCTTAAGTTTTGAGTTGAGCTGCACGATAACTGACAAATGCGTGCACTGACTGGACAGGTCCACTCAAATCTGTGTGGTTCTTTCGTCAAAAGACCATGTCAGACACCAATCTACATGGTTCTCAAATGATCTGACCAAGATTATATCCGTATTTTATATACACATTGACAGTGATTAATTTTATATATACAATGACATGAATATTTACTTTGTTAAGTATTATATTGTTAAGTATTGTAAATGTGAAGACTATGTGGGTTTTTGTTCATTTTCCTTTTTTTTCTCATTTAGTTTTTATCATAGTCTGGCAGTTTGAGTGATTTTATGCGGCCTACCCAAATGTCCTTTCTTTGGTATTGTTCGTTGAATCGTTGAGCTCCTTAAGTTCTTAGTTGAGCTGCACGACTACTGACAAATGCGTGCACTGACTGGACAGGTCCCCTCAACCTGTGTGGTTCTTTCGTCAAAAGATCATTTCAGGCACCAATCTACATGGTCTTCACATGATCTGACCAATATTATGTCTGGACTTTAAAAAGAGACTGTGACCTCTGAGTTTGTTTCGGCCTTTCTTCTCAGAGTAGTCGGATACGAAACGCCGACCTCATCTAGTTTTTTTTTAATATGATTGACGTGTAAAAGTGTTTGTACAAACCTACTTACAGAAATAAATCATTTATCATTTATCATTTAAACAAGCTTTTCGACCATGCTCGCGTTGAGGATAGACGGACCGGAAAGGGTCTTCTTAATCTGTTACATTCGATAATCTCGTATTTTGAGAATATGGTATTCCGAGATAGAGCCCTGTCAACAGATATTTTATTTCTCCTCAATCGGTGCTTACTTTGGGGGTCAATGGTCAATACAAAATATTGTGATGCACTGAATTGTGATAATTACATCGCACTAATCACATTTTCTTTTTTGCTAATGCTTTTTTGTATATCTGGTATGCAGTTTAAATAAAACAACATAATTTTGCACATAGCTTTTATTACAGCCTCGATTAGTACAATAGGATCTCCATAGAATACTGATTGCGTGTGAGGTACTAAGCACCTTAGTTACTTACATTATTGTCCAACTATTTAGGAAAATCGGAGTAAGCGCCTGTTTTAACCCGTCCAACAAGAACAATTATATAGAAATGTAATGTAATTGGAATTATGGTAGTAGGACTGGGGTCGACAGGCCTAACGCTTGAGATTCTGACATTTTCTTCTCTGAACTCCAATTTCCGACATTCAGTGTTAAAAATTGCGAAAATTGCACTCATGAACATGATAGTTATATTGATTAAGTTAAAAAAGTTCCATTACAGCGATGTAGCTTAAATATTATATGTAAAGCGTAACTGGAACTACTGTAATAATTCATGAGTGCAATTTCCATAGAAAATGGATTCTAATTTGCTGCAAAATGTTGACATTACCACCAACCAAAAATGTAAACGATTTTTTATAAAAACGCAATTTTTGTCCGAGTTAGCAAGTAATGTCAAGTTTGAGCAGCGAGTGAGGGGTGTGGGACGATTAGTTGGCATCGTTGAAGTATTCCTGAGCGGCTTTGGTGTCTGGTTTGATGGTCTTGGAGCCGGGCTTCCAGTTGGCGGGACACACCTCGCCGTACTTGTCGGTGTACTGGAAGGCTTGCACCAGGCGGAGCGTCTCCTCTACCGACCTGGGGAACAACATCTGGGATTAGACAAAAAAAAAGATATTGCTAAATAACATTTCATTGTAGAAATACCAGTTATGACTTCGAGAGAATTGAACCGCACGTCCATGTTGATCATTTGAAATTGACAGCGGTTTTTTTTTGTAGCAGTAAGGACGGTTTTTGTGATTCAATTAGCGATTGAATTACAAAAACCCGTAGCAATTTGGCACAGCAGTACAATACAATATTTAATAAAAATTGAATTAACATTATTTTTTCATTTGTGTTTATATTGTTTCAATATTAAGTGCCAATTAAACATTTTCTATCTGTCTAACGACGTGAGGTTGACCTCACAAAGTATAAATAATAATGTTTGTGTACAACTGATAAGCACTCAAAGCAATACTGGATCAGAATTCATAACACTAATGTTTCCTTAATAAGATTCCTATCATATTAATTATGTAAGTAAGTATAATCGTGACATATAATGAAGGTCGTCAGATTACCGCGTTCATGGGAACCTACTGCTGACACGCGCATGGACACTTCACGACATTATCATGCTATGCTGTTTACCATTTCATATTTTCTCAGAGGACTTATTCGCATAATAATACGTACTTGCGTGCTTTGTACGTATTTTTCTGTTCCTTTATATGTGTGTACATAAATGGTTAAATAAATAAATAAATAATCAGGACCACAAACAATCTGAACTATGAAACGTGCTTTTCACTGTGAGAACTCCCTAAACGACTGTCGAACACGTTGGGACGATATATTTGATTGTACAGACGCCAGCACATAAAGCTACAAAACTATCTGTCAAATTTCTTTAAAAGATTTCAACTTTATCGTTAAAGCATAAGGTTTTGTAACAGTTTTGGGTAGCTTGACCTGCTGGCTCTGTACTTTTAAGTAGCCATTTCCATTTTTTTTGGGAATTTTGTTTTGATAGGTACTGAAGACGTTTATAGTATTTAGGAGGGCTATTTTTATAACCTTAAACAGCTGGTCAATTATGTTGACAACTTACTGATAATGCATTGCAGAACTTACAAATAAACCTTTCAGACTACAAACTTTGATAAGCAAACTCATATAATTATGGTTGTAGCACTTTTCCAACATTTTTTATATTTATTTATACATTTTTATTTGATCATAGGCTTTTTTTTAATCATAGGTATCTAGTGAAATGGGGTGTGCTATTACACTTTTGCCTACCACGCCTCACGCGTGATATTATGTTAATGTTATCTTATTAATTAAGAAGCGAATATTACGCAAATAGCCTTTGAATATTTGAAGATAATAATCAAATAAATATAAAATTCTCAATATAAGAATTGCGTATTGTGTTATTACTCTAAAACAATAAGCAAATACATCACAATCGATATTCTTTACAGTTCTATTGCCGATAAGCATAAGCTATCATTCAATGAACAATGTTTAACACTTCATCGTGCACATTTATCACTGTAACGTCTAAAGGTTACCCAGTTACGTAAACTCCGTATGTTTCATACTTTATAGCTGTGTGGCTATGCGCGTATTTCAATTGAGTTATTTTGCAGGAAAATTGAATTTTAATCAAACTATTTGCAGCTTTGTTATTTATCAATGGCGACGGACAGTATTGTTGCTGTTTTATCGATCTTCAACTTGGCCTTGACCTTAAGAATATACTTCCTGGCGAGAAAACTTATAGACTTCGCTTTTCTGGCATGTAGACTAGGAGAATGTTTATTTTATAATTCATTTCTTAATTATATTTGACTTGTAACCTAATAATATGACTTGTATGAATCTGTATGAATCCCTTATCAATAAACTGATTTCTTTCTGAGGTAAGTCCGCTATGCTTAGACTATTGTGAAGCTGTATCCAATTAACGATAGAAATGAATGAACATCCTATGAACCGTGTTTCTGAAATTACTTTGACTTGAAGACAACAGAAGATCAAAAAAGAAAAAAATATTTATTCTGTTATCTTGACCAGTCAGTACTGGGTGGCCTTACCGTCCCACAGGCAGGTCGTTGATGGTGATCTGACGCAGGTTCTGCTTGTCGTCGATCACGAACAGGCCGCGGAAGGGGATGCCGGTCTGCTCGTCCAGCACGCCGTAGTCGCGCGAGATGCGGAGCGACTTGTCGCTGAGCAGCGGGATGTTCATGGGGCCCAGGCCGCCTGGAATACATAGAATGATGTTATTTTGTGTGAACATCATTATATATGTTTCACCCCTCGTGCTCAAAAAGTCCGTCATTTAAGCGTACCAGAGCGGGGCTAAAATAGCATTTGTCTTCTTCCTCTAGGGGAAAAAGTTTTTTTTGTCTGTTACCAACGAGCCTACAAAATTTTATTATTCTTAAGGTGAATCCGCAGCTGTAGCTGTATTAATAATTTTAATGATTATAATTATGTAAATACATATCTGTTATAGTCGAGACTCATATTGTGATTAAAATACAACCTGACACTGACCTGCAAATAGCAAAAAACGTAAGAAAATTTGGATTTCGTGAGCTACAGCTACATCCTACCTGCTACACCTTAAGTAAAATAATCATGAATAAAGACTCGACTTATTACTGTGTCATAAAAAAAGAACATTTTATTTTGGAAAATGGAGCTAAAAGCAGCGATCTCTTTGGTAGAATGCGTGTATTGCTTTACGGCGTCGCCGTAGGTGAGTATAAACGTTCCTTGATTGCGACTACAGCAGAAATAAAAAAAAAGGCATTAGCACGAAATCTTGAGATTTTTTTCTCAAATTACAAATTTAATTGGTCACCGTAATTTATGATTTTCAATCTGTTGCCGTCAAGGTATATTGGATTATTTTGTTTTCTCGCAATCGTAGTGAAAAGTATAGTGTTAACACACGGCGCTAAAAACCCATTATAACTCTGTTTCTATTTACTCCCGAGCTACCTCGTATATATTATAATGGGTCATTTTAGCCCCTTGTATAATACTATTTGTGGTTCTTTCAGAATTATAACAATTAAAAGATGTTTACGATGTTTTGGCCCCCATTACCTACATGGGACTTAAACATAACTGAGGGACAATTCTACTAATTTTAAGAACAGGGGCAATTCTACTAATTTTAAGAACGTTCACAGTCTGATCTCAGTCTCAATCTGTCAAAAATACCTCTTATTTCCCTACATTTTGACAATTTTTTGACGTTTGTTTGTCACCAAGATGAGATTGCGACTAGATTTTGAACGTTTTAAATTACGAGAATTGGCTTTCTGGTGAAATGTGGGTATACTATAGTTACACCTCTGCCTAACCCTTCGGGGATTACAAGCGTGATGTTATGTTCTTTTTTAATTTATTTTTAATATACAGATACCCTTAGATCCAACACACTTTTATAACCAGCATACAGTATAGTTTAGTTATGCAGAACTATACAAAGACATTTCGAAGATCGAAGACTTAGTAATTTTAAATGTCACATGATGAATGGTTTGTCAATGATAGTTTATCAGTTTTAATTTGTGTGGCAGTCAAATGCGTGGAGAAGGCGTGATGATTAAAAATAGTTATTGCGTAACACACCATTATTAGACATTTTTATTTTTAATAATAATTATGCTAATTGTGATAACTCTTTGTGATAGGAGTTATATAAATATAATCTTGGATTAGAAACCAATTGTTAATGAATCCTCAGAATATACGTATGTATGTTAATGTGTACTTTGTTCAGAGTCCGTACTGACTACTATGGAGCCCAAATGGTAGCGCCCAGTAACGAAGATTCAGGGAAAATTATAGCTGGATTTGAATAAACGCGCGGATGGCAGCGTTGCTTATAAAGGACGACGTCAAAAGCAAATTTAACTATCAATTTCGCAACTTTCATTTAGATCCATATCAGACTATATTATATGACAACAAGCCGTGCATGTGCACCCGACTGGATACCCCATCGACAAAAATGACGAACTTTCCTTTTTAACCCCTTTTTGACATTTTTTTTAAACTCATCCCGAGTTTAAAAAAAATGTCAAAAGAACAAAACAATATTTAACATAAACCTACATGTGCACGTATCAGACGTCAGAAGCTAGGTGCATGGTTCCAATTGGTGGTTTCCTATTGAGAAGAGCCAGTGACTACTCTTTTAAAAATAATTGGCTTTTACAATGTTTTCAAAATACAGTGTTAACTCTGTATGGGAGGACAGTGTAGGCCTCTCCACAAGTACCAGGTACTTAACAAAATAGAAAATGGTCTACAAATCTACACAACATTCTCACATTCACAAAATATAAAAGAATCTCTATAAAATATTAATAAAATAATAAAATTATACACCAATTAAAACCAAATGACAGGATTGCCATCACAACTGTCACAAATCCGAATTAATATTCTGCGGAGTAATTCCGTAACACACTATCAGTAACAATAGGATTCATTACTTACATTTTTCGAGCAATGGATTAGCAATAATAATTATGTACTTACTTTAAAATCATTCAGATTGTGATTTAAACTGTGTGAATGTAAGATTTGTTTTTTAAGTAGATGTAGGTACTCACCCTGCTTGCGCGGTGTGTTGATCCAAGCGAGATGCGTGAAGTGTGAGTCGGTGGAGGCGCCGATGATCTCGCAGCCAATCTTGCGGAAATCATCCGCGCGCTCCGAGAACGCGATGATCTCGGTGGGGCACACGAACGTGCTGCGAACAATAAGTTACACTTTCAAACATTTGAACTAGTGAACATGTTACGCTACAAGGATCTTTTGACGCTTGTCCAAGCGCCAAATGTTTACCAACAACGCCCCGTCAATGTCATTCAGGCGCCAAAAGATCCTCGCAGCACTAAACTGTAAACTTGTCTTGGTACTTGTTTATTTGATTTATTCATGCCCTTCTTTCTGAATGCACTGTGCCGGACAAAATTCATGGTTGTTTCAACTTAATGGCGCACAGCAGGATTTTTTCTAGTTTCGATTTAAGAGCACAAATGTAAATATAGTATAAATTGCATAATGGGTACTTATTAAAAAAAAAAACTAAAAAGTTCTTATTCCTAAGCCCATATTAATATGAAGTGCATGGATATAGCTATACTATAAGGATAGAGATAATTATATCGAAACCAAAGAATAACGAATGAACAAGAGGTTTTAAACAAACAGTCGTCAGGGTGACCATAAACTTGACGGGGTCCGAAAGGGCTAATGCCTGCCAGGGTTACGAGCCTGTCCGAAAGGGATATCGTGGCCCTGGCACACATGCATCTGAAGGAACACGGGTGGGTTTTAGTCAGTAAAAGTCTGACACTCCCTCCCGCTCCACCCAGAGCGGGAGAAGTTATTTGATAATTTCCCACAAAAAAAAAAAAAAGGTGACCATAAACAATTAAACATTCAGTAAATTGCCAACAACACTCCATATTTAATTTAAACACACTATCTTATCGGTTTGAGGTTTGTTATATCAATACAGGGTCAGCGATCTCGAAAATTTAATAATAAGCGAGCAAATACTTAGATAAAAATATTTTTCAATTGTCTGCGTTGAAGCGATACTATGAAGCCAAAGTAATTTAGATAGCGTTTACGAGCAACGATTGAAATAAACTAGTACTTATTATTGATTTTGTTATAATAATATTGTTCTTTATTTATTTTATACGGTTTTTGTGACTGCCTATATCTATTAAAAATCTGCATATTACTAATCCCAAAAGAACAGTTAAGTAAGTATTAATTATTTTCATTACGTAAAAAAAAACAGCATGCATTTTAACATCGTCAACTTACCGAATTATCTACACAAGATTTGATTTAAAACTGAACTAAAGGCAAATACGTATAAGTTCGGTGATATAGATGTGTACTTAATGGTTCTCATGAAAATACTTTAACAGACAACCATGACTCACTTGCCGAGAAAGAAGCAATATATTGTCCGATATTACCACAATTATTATTATAGTATTTCTAAATATGGCGCCCGCGCCGCAATGCGCAGGCAACTATAACTCAACGCTATGGAACAATTTTAGTTAGACAGAGGCGAGTGCAACGATGGCGTGTCGTTATAAGATCACAAACATCTCGCGAGGAATGACAAACAGTTTAACACTGAGATTGTTTACTTGTTTACTGCGAATACATGAATCAGATAAAAAAATACCATAATTTGGGTAGAAAAGACTTGAGTGTGGCCTATGCATATAAAACTATTATCAAGAGAAAAATCTATTGTTCTTAAATTAAACGATGTAATACGCCTTGTCAATTAAATTGAATAAAAGCCGGCCAAGTGCGAGTCGGACTCGCACACGAAGGGTTCCGTACCAAAAAAAACACGTTTGTTGTATGGGAGCCCCCCTTAAATATTTGTTTTAATTTAATTATTTATTTTTGAAGTGAATATATAACTAATATTCTCTGAATATTTCAAGCGTCTACCTGTTGCCGTTATCAATATCGAGCAAAAACGAGCAAAATAATCACGTTTGTTGTATGGGAGCCCCCTTAAATATTTATTTTATTGTTATTTAGTATTTGTTGTTATAGCGGCAACAGAAATACATCATCTATGAATTTCACCTGGTACGGAACCCTAAAAAAGAACGCGGGAAAGTAAAAACTTTTTTTTTAGGAAGGCGCCAGGTTACTGGCTCCTTCATATAAAACCCTAACCCTTGGACAGATAATAACTTTACTAAAGGGATACACAAACTATAGACTGAAGTACAGTGAAAAGGTTAACCGACACCTCAGAAAAAACCTTAATCCTCCAACTCTTTGTAACGAATCCCTCTCCCTTTACCCAGTTTCGCTCTGTTGGCTAATAACAGTCATTCCCTGGTCTGTCTTAGGACCTTCCTGGGTAATCCGCTGACACGAACATACTGCCTTCTGTATAATTTGCAGGAGAGATGGAGACGGAGAGGACACCGCTTGCGAGACCTCTTCCTTCACGGCTTTTTTGATGTGGGCCTCCCTTATTCCTTGTCTTTAATTAATAATATAACGCTATTCGTGTCTTCGTACAATCACGAAAGCATAACATGAGATTTCGCAGTAGATTTTGTAGTCTTGGCTTGAAACCGTGAATTTTAAGTTAAGGAAGGAATATATACATAAATCTTTACCCAATTAAACGATACTGCGTGCAAATGTACAGTGGCGACTGGCGTGGAAGAACCCTAAGAATTAAAGAAAGAGACTACACTTTGCGTCACACCCATGGAAAATAAATACAATCAAGTTGAAATGAAAATGTTCGTACAAATAGAACAGTCTAACAACTCTAACGCATATCCGTAAATGCAGCGACCTTTAATATTAATTGGATTCGTTTGAGATTAGGGTTGTCACGTTAAACTTTTACCGATATTTGACGAATATGACGATGTTGAACGAGTAACTAAGAAAAAATTAGTCTAAAGGTACTGTTTTTTTTTACCAATTCTCCAACGAATTCCATCCCCAATTGGTCACCATCTACAGTGACAAATTAAATTAACTAGCGAAACTCCGCAGACGTGATGGGTATCGTTATCTAAACATGATCAACAAAAAAGAGATTTCCTCAACTCACACTTCAAGTAACAACACTAAACTTTCTTATTTTATCGTCACGTCTGCAGAGTTTCGCTAGCTAATTTAATTTGACCCTGTATATTTCTTACACATAGATAATAGTGAGCGAAGTGGGTACGTACGTAAGATGGTTTTGCGTTATTTACGTATTTCCTCCTACAAATGGGCAAGAGACTAATTTCTGACACGCCGTGTAGTTTACTACCAGAAGTGGACAACCCGGCCCTCAGTGGGTTACGTATCGGGTTACATGATTGTGTGGTAATGGATGCGACCGGTTTTAGGCGGATGTAGTGTGGCCGGTTCAAAGAACGGAATGTGTAATACTTTAGTAGTAATCAAACTTGACATCAACAGTATGAACGGTGACGAGGTTGTAAAACATTTTTGTATCATCGTGCCGCTAAAAAGAATGTGTTTTTTATGTATTTTACTAGTTTTTGCCCGCGGCTTTACCCGCGTGGATGTCGGAAAAAAACTCACGGGAACGTACTACCGGGATTAAAAGTACCTACCCTATATGTTAATCCAGATTATAAACTATGTGTGCCAAATTTCATCTAAATCCGTTTAGTCTTTTTGCGACAATCCGAAACATAACACTATCGCTCTAAAATTGACTACCTCTCTCTACCCCGAAAGGGGTAGATTTTTGAAAACCCTGATACTTATATCTTTTCCTTTATTTCCGATCTTAAATATAAGGTGTATCTATTCATACACGAAATCTCTTAAGGGGTCATTGTTTTTTTTTTTAAATATCATCGCGAAAAAAAAATCTGCTGTTCCCTACATTTTGACGAGTTATGGCGAACATAAATTTATTTATTTTATTTATTTATAGTTAATTAAAACGGTACAACACCAATTACAATAATTAACATGGAAACATTAAAAAATAATAATAATAATATTAACATACTTTTGTATAAATGTTATACAGATTCAATTTAATTTGCATTGTTAAAACTAATATGGAACAGTGGACTCCCTTGCATACTTCCTCTCACAGAACACCAGACATACACATAATTTTTCTCCATTCATCCGCAAACACATCAATCACATTCAGGGTTGGCAGTCAGAAGGGCATTGAGCATCTTCAAAGTACGACACACTGGGGATTCAGCTCTGGCGACAGTTTTGGATGAAGGCTGCGCAAACAAATTGTGGGCAATAAATGTAGGGAACAGCTGATTTTTTTTCGCGATTTAAGTTTTAGTCCCATAGTAAAAGTTGTTCATAATGATGAGTATAAATACAGAGTTTCAAGTTAATCGAACGGCGCGTTAAAATCTTTCCATAAAATTATTTTGCTCCACAAAATTCAACACCCCCCTCATAAGGTTGTTTTCGAAAATGTATGTTTATGGTCGTTTTGTTTATTATGAAATTATCTGGGTCAATTTTCAAGTTTATTGATTATTGTACCTATCATAATTTCACATCCAAAGGGGTTTTTATAAAATTTTTAAAAAATCTTCCTTCATGTGTTTTTTCATTTAATGTTAAAATTACTTTACGAGTTTAATTTTAAAACTTAATTATCCCCTTTTGTCCCGTAATGACATTTTGAATAAACCCAAAAACTTGTATGGCTTTATTTTCTGTGAGTATTAGGTATATATACAAAATACTGAATTTCGAGTTAATCGGACCACGCGTTACAATTTTCCATACAAATATTGACACCCCCCAATCGCCCTTTAGGAGGATTAACTTTTTTTTCTCTTTTTATTATTTCCTTAAGTATTCGTGCCTAGTTTTAAGTTTATTAACTCATGGAATACGATTTTTCATACAAACGAAATCCCCCCTTTTTACCCCCTTAAAGGTGAATTTCCAAAAACCCCTTCTTAGCGGGTGCCTACGTCATGATAGTTATCTGCGTGCCAAATTTCAGCCCAATCTGTTCAGTGGTTTGAGCTACCAGGTTGATAGACCAGTCAGTCACGGTTTCCTTTTATACATACATAGGTATAATAGATAAAGAAGATTAGCCGACTTTTTTATATTGATCGAAGGTCGGAGCAAAAACAAGTAGGTATTTGAGCCTAGGTGCTTTTATGCCAGTATTCTTAATAAAAATTGATTAGTGTTGGTCAGGATGAAACAGCATATTTTAAAGTTACGACATATTTTTATAGAAACATGTTTCTACCTACTTAATAAGTACCTATCTAAACGCGTCGTAAAGGATTAGCGGTGCTGCTGGCTGCTACTAAACAATGGTTTCGTTCACACAGCACATGTAAAGCATTAAGATTAGCACTGATAAGGACCGCAAAGATAAAACATACAGACGCACATAATGACCTCCTCCTTTTTGGAAGTCGGTTAAAAATTAATAAAGCGGGACACAGAGACATGACGACAGTAATTTGTTTCCGGTATTGATTCGACGACTAAGGAAAAAGGCCCTTTAAATTTTACTGCAGCATTCCGACCTGTCGACACTTCGCACCTCATCTTCTGTACCTATGTGTACAAAATTACTTCTGTTCCCACAAGTGTTAAAGACAGTAAACTTGCAAGATTGACTTTGCCGAAGGAATTCTTTTCTTCTCTCTAGTAATTTTTTTCTTCGGACCACACTACATAATCACATTAGTATTATAGTTAGTATAGTCATAACGTAACATAATAACATATTGAAGCCCAGTTAGGGTTGCTAACTTTTTGTACAAGAAATAAAGTATAAACTATGGTCAAAGTGGGCAAATAAACAGTATTTTAAGCATTCATCACTGAAAACACTCATACGTATAGAATAAGTTATATTTTTAGCTTTAAACTAACAAATAATATCAAATTTTGAACAAAATTACTGATTTAAACCACCCCGCTACAAATGATTGGCCCAGGTTGGCCACTAAATACACGCGCAAACTTTTGTGTAACAGAACAGTACATGCACGGAGTAGATTATTTTAGACTTTATTAATAGGTACCATGGTTGTAATTAGGTTGAACTTAAAATTTATATGTCTCAGTTCAATAATAAACAAATGTAGCTGTATAAGTATATTATTTACGCGAACAGTTGCATTTACCTTTGATTTTGTATGTGACCCGTTATCTAGTTGGTATTGTTGATCGAAGATATTCATATACTTTATTTTTGTTGGACTAGTTGGTATTGTTGATCGAAGATATTCATATACTTTATTTTTGTTGGACAGTAAACAGTATTTTATAGTGAAAACAGTATAAGTAATACTGTTTTTAACAATATGATTGGCAACCCTAAGCCTATGCCCTATGCCCAGTTTGCACTAGTCAGGCAATTAGTTTAAAGGTTATATTATTTGAGAAGTAAACGATAATACCGATGTTTTTGCCGACTAGCGCACGCTAGCCCGACTTATATAGCGCTGCAAGGTTATTTTGTCGCGTGGCCAAAATTGGAACTAACGCCGCCACCATCGAGTTTTTTCAGAAACAAGATGGCGACAGGTTTTCTGAAATGTTCACCAACAGAGCCACCGTGTCAACGTCATTCAAGCGCCAGAAGATCCTTGTAGCACTTTCTAATAGTTTATGAAAATGTCTATGAAGAATAGCGTTTGTACTCACAAGTCAAGAGGATAGAAGAACAGCACTACATATTTGCCCTTGTAGTCGGTGAGAGCGACGTCCTTGAACTCGCCGTTGACGACAGCGGTGGTCTTGAACTGGGGAGCGGGCTTAGTCAGCTGGAGAGGCATCTTGTTGAAGCTGGAATTGACATTACAACCTTATTAGTTGACGATAAGGTTGGTATTCAATTGTAAATGTGTTGTTTCGCAGACTTTTTTTTTTTTGTTCAGTGTAGATGTTAGAAATATATGTACGTCAGGCTGGCCCGGCCCCATGGAATTTAATAATGAGATTGTTATCAATCCAATGTACCCGGGTATACTAATATATGTAACACCTTCATTTTCAATGTAACTCTTTTTAAAAGAAATTACGTGCACTTCTTAGTGGCC
Source organism: Tiliacea citrago (assembly GCA_963921375.1). NCBI lineage: Eukaryota > Metazoa > Arthropoda > Insecta > Lepidoptera > Noctuidae > Tiliacea > Tiliacea citrago. The sequence goes on from OY992784.1 coordinate 1,332,901, forward strand.
GGGCCAGCCTGACGTTTTCAGCCCGGCCACCTTGTTTCCCACTAATCTACAAAAAATACTGGCAATATTGTGCTACAGATGAAATGTACCCTATAATTTATGCATATGTAACACAAAATCGAATCCTAAAATGCAATAGCATACGAAATATTAGCGGTTGCAGGTGGCCGGGCTGAAATTATTTCGTTAATATAAAACAGTAAAACTGCAACACCTACCAAAAACTAATACCAGTACATAATGAGATATAGAGATATAGAATACATGTAACGCTTTCATTTTAAATTATAATACATATTTAGAAAGAATAATCACTTGAAATTATATTTCAGCCCGGCCACCTAAAAGCGGTAATATTCCCTAAAATCTTATGCCAATTTGTACAGTAAAACCTGATACAGCTATGAAATGAAAGTTACATTCGTTTCGTTTTAGTCGTATACCTTTAAGCCTTCTGTTTGACTAGATTATCAAAATCTGAGAAACTTGCCGAAGAGTGACTATCATTTATTAACTAATTTCAGGACATTTGGTTTGTTGAGTGAAACAAAATGCGTTACTATGATATTTTTATTAATAAACTAAGTAGTATAAATCACACATAATAATTGTTGGATACATAATACCTAAACCTATATATATTTTCTCCGTTTTTGGCTTCACAACATAACCATACAAAGATAATAGTTCACAGACGCTACCACCGATTTTTAGACGGCGCCTGTGTCGCGTCCCAACCTAAGTCGTAAGATATTTTCCCCGAGTAGACAGAATAGATGCGCAAGAGCCGTGTAGTTATCAACACTTCTGACATAATATTTTACGTTTTAATATTACTGTGAGTGTAAAATTTGATCAGTTGTTGCAGTGTAGTTGTTTGTGATGTGATGTTTTTAAGGTAAGTCATAGTTTTGATAAATTAAAATATATCGACAAACAATGTTAATGGGTAGCTAAGTAATTATTTAAAAAAATATACAGGTAAAGTAAAGTAAATCTAAACACTCATTTACTTAATAATAAAACTCCATACAATGCCATCAACTAAATATATTTTATCCTTTCGTTTATAGTCAATAGGTAATAATTTTGGTGATTTACTAACAGTAAGTGTTTAGTTTTTGTGAATCTTATTGTTGTGTACCTACCCTATGTATTTACTTATTATTATTGTGTACTTATTTATTTCGTGAAATCAATAATTAATCAGTTTCTTATTAATTACTGTAAGATTTATATATTGGATTTTAGTGAATTATTCATTGTAATCAGGCAACCGTCGACGGTGTTCGTCTGTACCCGCGCTTCTTGTAACTCCCCCTTGTACGGCCTGCCACAGCGATCCACGTCCCTCGCTCACCGCATTCTTTTCCTCGTCCCGCGACACGCGCCCCTCTCCCCATCTCTATTCTATCTTATATATTTCTAATGTCCCAAAAGTTATAAGTTTTGTGAAAGTAAATTTGATTCTTATGAACATTCTTTGCTTTCTTTCTTTCTTTCTTTCCTTAGGTGCTAAAATATTTTTTAATAGATTTATGTATATACTTGATAATGCATGCAAATGTTACTGCATACACTTATCTTTTTAGGGAATTTGTATTTAAATAAATATTAATGTAGTTATTTAGCCTACATGAATACCTATTACGAAACCATAGTTAAAATGAATATATTTTATTTCAGTTGAGCGTGCCTACACCATGGGAAAACGTAGTGCGTTAGATATTGTGGCTCAAAAACAAATATTTGAGAAACATAAACGCTTGATCACCACGACAAGATATAGTTCTATTATATACAATACCATAGCAAAAGATATAAACTATGTGATGTCACCAAAAGCACTATATCTCAGCTTTAGAAGAAACTTTTTAAACAACCAGAACTCACCTCGGGCAAAAGATGAGTGCTTCATTAAAAGAAATGAAGATAATACCAATAGTATTATAATTTCGTCAACATCATCATCAGGGTCTTCTCCAGTTATTCAACAAGCAAGCTTACTTCATCAAATTAGTTTTAAATTTCCAATTGATGTTCATGAATGGAAGAAAATTGAACCCTTAAGTTATACGTATAAACGACACGATAAAAATAAACCTAGTGCAAGATATCAGACGTACAGAGCTATTCCCAAATTTAAGTGGTCCGGTCTTTTAAGAAAAAAACTCTGGGAGTTTTATAAGTTACCTTGTACTGTAGCATTTAAAAGACATGTTATTGCACTCAGTGTCAAGCAACAGTGAAAATTCAAAATAAAGATAAGACTGATCATATTATTGATTTTTTATGTGAAATTGATCAACTTCAACCAAATTTTAAGCATAATCCTTTAAAAAAAATACGACTCACTCCGTACTCAAGACGAACATTATCTAAGAAATTAAAATTTGATTCAGCAACAATAGTTAGAAAACAAATAGCGAGTCATGATATGATATTTCAAGATAAGGAACCACCTGTATTGCCATCAGTCGGAGCATTACGCCAAATACGTCATGAAACAAGGAAGCAGAAATGGTACCATACCAATCAAATATTATCTGTTGTCATTATGGCAAATACTTCAACATACTCTTCCGTAATTCAGGAAATTTTAATGAAACCAACTTTTCATATTTACTACTGATTAGAAGAACAAATAAAATATTACAAACAATATGTTCAAGAGTATGGTCGACCAACCATATCATTAGATGCCACAGGCTCTATAATTAAACCAATTGTGTTACCTAATGGGACTAAATTTACTAAAAGATTATTCTTATATGTTATATTAATAACTGCTGATAGCTTTTTAAAATCTATTCCAATTTCACAAATGCTTAGTGATTCTCACACTAAAAATAGCATTGCGGATTGGTTGGGTAAATGGGCCAGTAATGGAATTATCCCTCCTGCAGAAATAATCACGGACGATTCCTCAGCTTTGATTGCTGCTACAATCCAATGCTTTACTTCATATAAATCTACAAAAGATTACTTAGAAGCTTCTTACAGTGCATTGGAGGGACATACAAATAGTTTGCCTGTAGTATATATGCGAATAGATACAAGTCACTTTGTCAAAACTATTCATAATCTTTCGTGCTTCAATAATACAACAGAAAATGTAAAATTTTTCTTTGTTCGTTGTATTCTTTACATTAAAACAGCAGAGTGTATCGTAGTCATAAGAGAGATAATTGAAAATATGTTAACTGTTATTTTAACTAAATTTTATTCAAAAATTTGCTTTGATGCCCACTGTAATTTGAAAAGAAGAATTCAAGGTATTACAATTGATAAAAAAGATTCTAACAACGCACACAATTACGTAGATGAAGAAAGATTCCTAAATGAGGAGAATGTTTTAGATGTAAGCAATTTTATGGTATGGTTTGATAATATTGTTGCTTGTAAAAATAAACAAGAAGAGGAATCTTGTGAACGCCCCAACAAATTATATTATCCGCCTCTAATATCTACTCTAAAACGTTTATTGGGAAAATTGCCCATGTGGTCAAACGTTATGGCTCCATTATACAATTCAAAAAACAAAAATCCATCGTCTAGTGCATCAGAGGATTATTTTAAAACAATAAAACATTTATTACTCAAAACTAAAGTAAGAAAATACAGGATTGACGAATTTCTAAACATACATATTAATCATTTAAATGGAGAGCTTAATATCGCTGCTAGTGAACTACAAAATAATGAGGCACCGCCCCTTCAAGAGCGAAAGATTAAAATCAAAAAGAATCGTCAAAAAAGAACACACCAAAAACGGTTATTTCCTCAAGATTCTATTTTCAGTGATATGCCAAGTTTTGTAGAAAATTGGAAAGGACAAGCTGAAGAGCCAGTTACCGTACCGATTTATAAAATGTTAAAATTTATAAAAAATGGAAATATTGTAACTGGTTCCACTTTAACAAATACATGTGGTTTTGATGCTGTTACATATTTAATAGCTTATGGTTATATTGCATTTAATAACTTTAAATTAGAAATAGATCAGACTGAAAATAATAATAATATGTTATGTAATTATATACAATTTATAGGTAACAAAAACATATCTGAAGCCGCAGTATACGAACTAAGAAATACCATATGTAAAAAGTACTACAAACTATCCTCGAAAAATACAATAGATATAAATTGTGAATGCAATGTCGCAAATTTGTTTGAACAAATGATTTTAGAATTATTTTATAGCGCTCTATTTACAAAAATATGTACCGAAGAAAAATGTGCATTTCAACTTCAAAGAACAGTACCATTTTTACCCATTAATATGAACGTAATTAAAACATTTGGAATATCAGCCCTAGAAGACTCAATTTGTATAGACGTTATTTCGAAGGATTGTGAACACGATTGCCCGGGCACTGTTTTGTCCAGCTATAATGTAAAGAATATTATATCTTTTGATTTAAATGGAACAGATCAAATAATATTGAACGATATACCGTTATCTATCAAAGTTAGAACTAATATTTATGTGATTGTAGGTGCTATTGAATATGTAGTATTGGGGGAAAATCTAGGACATTATAAATGCCATTTATTTAATCAAGATCTGTGGATGTGTTATGACGATTTACAGTCTAGTGTTAAAAAAAGTAATTTGGATTTAATATTTTTACATTCCTTGACGTACATTTTAGCTTGATTAAATAACATAATCAAGTGATTAGTACGTTTTTATCGATTCTAATAAGCAATATATTTAAATTTGAATTAGTCAAAATACTTATAGTACAAATGCCAGATATAGGCTAGCAATGATTATTATATTAGCATACGTTTAATTATACAAGTTAACATTGTGATTTTTAGCTGTGATTTTAATATTATGTTAAATTATATATACTACATAGCTATATTTCCATTAGCTGCCACTGAAAGAACTATGGTTCTCTCTTTATTTAAGAATTGTTGTAATAATTATATTAGCATAATTTTAATTGAAAGTTTTCAAAACTTTAAATTCAAAGTTGATGTAAAAATCATTATGAAAATCTGTGATTTTTTACCAAGGTATAATAAGTATTTAACCAAAAATTATCTTCTAATATTCTGAATGAATGAATGTTCGATGTTAAGGTAATATTGATATTACTATAATTTTTTGATAACTGTGTTATTATCAATGTGTAACCTTTTTTTACATTATTTATAATTAACAATTGTTATAGTACCTAATTAATATAAGTACAAATGTTGTCTAACTAATTTCAAAAATGATTATTAAAAAAATATGACAATTACCAATTTTGTTTCACTCAACAAACCAAATGTCCTGAAATTAGTTAATAAATGATAGTCACTCTTCGGAAAGTTTCTCAGATTTTGATAATCTAGTCAAACAGAAGGCTTAAAGGTATACGACTAAAACAAAACGAATGTAACTTTCATTTCATAGCTGTATCAGGTTTTACTGTACAAATTAGCATAAGATTTTAGGGAATATTACCGCTTTTAGGTGGCCGGGCTGAAATATAATTTCAAGTGATTATTCTTTCTAAATATGTATTATAATTTAAAATGAAAGCGTTACATGTATTCTATATCTCTATATCTCATTATGTACTGGTATTAGTTTTTGGTAGGTGTTGCAGTTTTACTGTTTTATATTAACGAAATAATTTCAGCCCGGCCACCTGCAACCGCTAATATTTCGTATGCTATTGCATTTTAGGATTCGATTTTGTGTTACATATGCATAAATTATAGGGTACATTTCATCTGTAGCACAATATTGCCAGTATTTTTTGTAGATTAGTGGGAAACAAGGTGGCCGGGCTGAAAACGTCAGGCTGGCCCGGCCACTAAGAAGTGCACGTAATTTCTTTTAAAAAGAGTTACATTGAAAATGAAGGTGTTACATATATTAGTATACCCGGGTACATTGGATTGATAACAATCTCATTATTAAATTCCATGGGGCCGGGCCAGCCTGACGTACATAGAAATATTCACTGGTGGGTAACTTATTCGAATTTCGGACTAATTCAGTATCGTATGGATGACTAGACCATTTAAGGTGATGATTACTGTTAAAACATAATGATGGTGATACTTAACTACAGCAACAAATTACTAACAAGAACAATAAGTACTTATTTATTATTTTAATTCATCAAAGCATTTTAGCTATCGTTTATGTTACTTATATTTTAAAGTACCTACGTAGCAACATTGGACGTACAAGATAACAGGAGTTATCATTTCCGTGTTGAATTCCTATTTATTTCAAAGAAGTAATTATATTCACTTTCTGATACGGGGACATACTCCACGATGTCTTGAATTAAATGTTGAAGAAGCGGGTAAGTAATCCTTGAATCATGAAACTTTTTCATTTGATGTTCAAATTAACAGCTAGTGAGCTGTTACCTACCGATCAGATAAATGTAGTAACACGTGTCTATTATGCAATGAAAGTGGTTTATCACGACGTATGCAGGTACCGTTATTCATGTAGCCTATCGCCTGTGGTCATCACGTTTGAATGTAACAAGAACATGGAACTTGACGGACGGAACGCGGTTGTGCGCTTGCACAGGTAAATGTCACACAGCCGGGGATTTATAAAGAAAATAATTCGTCTTTATAAAAAAGAAAATAGGTAGCTACCGTATTGCAATACTATTTTGTAATTCCAGAGAAGTGACATAAAAATACAGTGGGTAGATGGTACTCAGGTAGAAAAACTGTTGTGATTCTCAATTTTTGAACTCTAATCTAATGTTCAATTAATAAAATCGCTGAAAGAGTTTCTAGAAGGATTTGGGTCAGGCCTTTGCCTACCAAAGAAACAGTAAGTGCTAGAGAAAAAAATTGTTTCATTGAAAATATCGACGTAAATACTTCATAAATATTGTTTTAATTATCGAATAAAGTACCAGCAGACCTCAAATAATTTAAAACCTACCTATAGATATTCAAATAAATATATAATTCTAAGATCAAAATTACCACATAAAACCTTGTACTTATTCAAATAATACTCGCGGCACAAAATCACAGAAACATTTTTGAATTAATAAGTAATTGAAGAACTCACTTCCGAGACGTCTTATCGAGGGGAACACTTACGGTCAACTGAATTATGAACAACTCCAGAGCCTTCAGAAGTTCTGAACAATACTAACCCACGCAGTTCGATAAGATAAAGTCAAATCAAGAGGCGCTTGAAAATGTCAACTAGAAACACTTACGTTATAAATATGTCCTTTTACAAATTAAGCCCTAATTTGTAAAAGGACATATTTATTACGTAAACATCAAAGAGCGGCAAGTTTCTTTCTGTCCAAGAGAACAAAATCATCACTTCTTGATCGCAGATAAGTAGGATGAAAGAGATCAAGAAGTGATGTTTGATAGCACCTAGCTTGGTATTGAAAACTCAGTTATTGCTAATAAAAACTTTACCAATAACGACTATACAGATAATAAAATGATGGTCAACAAACTTCGCAGGTAGATCAGTGACGAGCTCATTGTGTTGCATTCCCCATCCTAGGGAAACGATAAACAAGTCTAGCTAGGTGAAATGGCACAATTTATATACCATTAAAGCATTATCATAAAAAAACCCTTTTTACAAAAGTTAATAACTTAGACAAAATGACACATCATTAAGAAACGACAATGTTTGTTGTATGCAAATTAGGTAGGTATATTTACCATGGAAATAATAGCTTTTGTTTAAATATCAACGTGGTTAAAAACAAGCTGAGAATCTTCCATAGTGCACAGTTACACAAGGAGTTTATCTACTGAATGTCAAAGGTTGAGGATAGATGTTCTGCAAGAAAATAATAAACTCAGTTGGCCTTATTACAAAACAAGGTTTATCTTTAGAGCCAGGTTTAAACCATCGTGTCATTTTTTAACTTCGAACGTTATTTCGTCTGAGATAAAGTTCTTAATACAAAGTTGACAACTTAGACTCGGGTTTAAAATCAGTTTTTGTATTAAGAACTCTATCTCAGACGGAATCAGGTTCGAAATTCAAAAATGACACGGTGGTTTAAACCTGGCTCTAAAGATAAACCTTGTTTTGTAATAAGACCGAGTGAGTTAACGTAAGAACTTATAGTAGGTGCTTATGTATATTTTTAAACAGAATAATACCTACAAAAAATGCAGGACGACAGACACCGAAATGATAGAGAATAGTGTGGCAATACGATCATGGAATATTCCAGATGATTGTTATAGATAGACAAACAGTTAATAACGATCATATTACATGCTGAAAAGTGAAAACTCAACGACACACTATCACGATTGGCTGATGGGGTCATAGGGGAACTAATGCACCGAAGCAACAACACCGAAAAACAAATATTATTAAAACAACCAAGACAATTTAGACATTAAACAGACGGTATGTACTTTTTTTATTCATTCATTATTCAGTAGTACAGTTACATTTTTATACACATAAGTTGGCGCAAACATAAACTCATCAGAGTTTTACCGTGCACCAAAATCGACCACATAATTAACTTAAAAAAACCCATTAAATATGCAAGAATCTAGTTAATGGTTATCGGATCGTCCTATGGCGGCCAAGGCACAGATATTCTGTGGTCAATAAAATTATGGTTCTGTTTCGAAAACCACCGCTCTACGAATTCAATGGTCTCTAAAAACCTCTGAATAATTTCACGGCATAACAAGCCTTATAAATCCTTTAAATTAACCGAAACAGTCGGTATAAATAGATATAGAATCTTGAATTTTATTCTTGTTAGAATTCAAGGCTGTTCAATGTCCAATGTTGTGAATTCTTATTGATAAGTCAACTCAACGAAGACAATCCTAAATGGAGTATTATAAGTGGCCTGGAGGTGTCAGCAATGCTCACTCCAGTAGCCTCTATGTTCAGGGGTTGGCGGAGGACAGACGATCATGACTCACATACCTACTCTGCAAATAACTGAATGTTCAGACAACTTTCTACAGGGCATCAAGCTAAACTACTCAATCTCTTGGCCTCCGATATTAACAAACAAACTGAACTACAATTTCTTTATAAGCAAAACTAACCCATAACTTTGAGCGACGTATCGCTGGAAATGCCGTGGCACCCATTCGTGGACAATGTCGTGAATGTCCTTAGTCTCCCTCCACAGTCCAACTAGCAGGCGTCCGTTTCCGTTTTGCAAATATGCACCAAGTATTCCACATGTGAACATGTTTTTAAGAATGGCTTCCAAGTTGCTGAGCCTGGGAAGGAGGACAACTGTCCGTTATGAAGGTTTCTCATGGCCTAATGAGAGAAAGTTTAGATATGTGGGAAGCTGGAACTTACTTATGAGGTTTGTGCTGAGAAAAGTTATTATAGTCCTATTCATCTATGGCATTGTTTCAGGAACAAGTTTTTTTTTTTCTATCTAGCTATTTTCAACTAAATACTGGTAAACCTCGTTTTGGGACTCAGAACTTCTTGCTCTCCAAAGGAAATTTATATAAAAAAGATCATGCAGAAGCTTGACCACTAGATTCAGATTCCAGACTTGGAAAAATCATCAGACTTCAGCGGCAAATATAAACAGTGCGAAACTATACTCAAGATAATGCTAAGCTGTTTGTGAACGTTTATCTTGAAGATGATAAGACAATACGAGGGAGATAAAGTTGAAGGAACTAGGTAAGTGTTTACGACACGCTAAGATGCAAGTTTTACCAGCTTTTCACATTTGACTAAGTAGCTCTCAGGTAAGAACAAAATCCGTTTTGGTAGAATTCATTTCAACTGTTCTTAGTTCTGCTAGTGGGTAAGTATAAAAACCGGCCAAGTGCGAGTCGGACTCGCGCACGAAGGATTCCGTACAGGTACGGAACCCTTCGTGCGCGAGTTCTCTATAAAAATGGCAAAAAAATCACGTTTGTTGTATGGGAGCCCCCTTAAATTTTTGTTTTATTTTAATTTAATTATTTAGTAAGTGAATATAACTAAATATTCTGTGAATATTTTAAGCATCTACCTGTTGCCGTTATCAATATCGAGCAAAAAAAATCACGTTTGTTGTATGGGAGCCCCCTTAAATATTTATTTTATTCTGTTTTTTAGTATTAGTTGTTATAGCGGCAACGGAAATACATCATCTGTGAAAATTTCAACTGTCTAGCTATCACGGTTCATGAGATACAGCCTGGTGACAGACGGACAGACAGACGGCGGAGCCTTAGTAATAGGGTTCCCGTTTTACTCATTGGGTATGGAACCCTAAAAACTAACCACAAGCGATAATTCTGTTATTATTTTGAACTAACCTACTTGAATCATGATTGAAACCAACAAATTCAATAGATACCTAGTAATAGTAATCTTTTGGTAAAATTACACGTTTTACCAAAAGATCGAAAAAGCAACTTATTGCCACACTGTCACGAACGATAAAGAAAATAAGATAAGTATGACGTCATTGAGAACGATTAGAATTGGATGGAATTTCTGAAATTATTATCATCGTTAAAAGCAATTTGTCTAGACAATTAGTCACAAGTTTAATAATGATAAAATATGTGATTCAATCGCCATACACTTATCGCATAGCCTTGACTTATTCGTAGTGGCCGATATAGGAGCAGGAAAGATAATGTCCGATATTAAATTCAATTTGCAAAGTAGTACCTAAGTCTAATCTTTAGACGTCAAGGAATCAGATGATGATGCTGAATCACAGGTTTTCTGAATTACCCCGCACTGGTAGAAAGTGTAGAAACCCACCACACTACATTCGCAGTAATACAAAAAAAAAAAAGAAAAAGAAAAAACATACAGGCGAACATATAACCTCCTCCTTTTTGGAAGTCGGTTAAAAATGGAGGCTCCACGGATTTCCTACATCCTGCACCTTTTGTTACACAAGAACTGGAATCTATAACTTTTCTGCCAAAGACAAACATGACGTATAAAAACAAATCGGTGAATTATGCATCGGACCACGCACAATGAAGGGTTCGTAGTTGGGATGAATATAGCATCCCCTTTACGTGCAACGGAGGTACCCTAAAAATATATTTTTCTAGGTTTTATTTTACCACTTTGTCGGCGTGATTAATATAATATGTATACCCATGCCAAATCACAGCTTTCTAGTACTAAGAGTCTCTGAGCTAAGCCGGGGACAGATAGACGGACATGGCGAAACGATAAGGGTTCCTTCTTGACCAAGGAACCTTAAAAACGGGCCATGTGCGAGTTGGACTCGCAGACAAAGGGTTTCGTACCACCGTACAATATTTAGCAAAAAATGCCGAAAAAACACATTTCTTGTCCATGAACAAAATAAAGTTAAAATTGAATTTACTTAATTTTTTACTTTATTCAATTTTAACTATCTACATAATACGGTTCAAGAGATACACAGCCCGCTGACAAACAGACGGACGGACGGCGCAGGCTTAGTAATAGGGTTCCGTATCCGAAGGGTGCCAAACGCAACCCTATTACCAAAAACCAACTGAAAAAAAACTATACTTAGCACTTATTCAAAAACTCCTAATAATGATACCAAATTTATGCGATGCGACGGCCACGTCATGATGAGTAAAGAGACAGGTATGTGCAAGAAAACAGTGGTCATCAAGCCAAGGATGATGAAATTATCAGAAATACATAATGATTTATGTACTATGAAAAAGTTTTTCTATTTTATATGTACAGCAGTACGTACACATGTGGTATGTATTTAACGAGTTTAAATGGTGAATACAATTATGGATGTGCTGAACCATTGAAGAGCACGAAGCAGCAGAAGTCAGAATCTCTTCCATTTTTAAATTGGTTAAAAATGCAAATTACTGAAAACTTCTAATCCAAACATTAATCCTTTAAAGTGGCTAAATCAAGTTTGACTAATTAGATATATTACACATACAGTATTGATTATAAAAGTGTGAGTGATATCAATTAATTACGTCTCTTTCAAATACTTATCTAATGATTGAGGAGTTGAGGAAATCAATCCATAACTTTTATCTGGTGATCGTAAGTTTGTAGTGATAATGTTATCCTCTTTTTCATGGGTATGCTACAAATTAATTAAAATATTTTTTTAAAGTTACCTGCTTGTGTTGTGCTTGTTGCCAACTAAGTGTTTTTTCTTCTATCAAAATCATTTTTCGTGACAGTAACTACTATACATATAAAATAGCTAAAGCTAGTTTACCTTGGCATTCCACAATAATTATAATTTAGTAGCTCTTCAGATTAAAAAAAGTCGACATACTTACCTGCCAATGTGGATCTAAATAAAAAGGTCTCATTTTTCCAACCAATGTACATAATAATATTTAGAATTGTTGACAGTTTCCATACAAAAAATGTCAACCTCAATTTAATTCCATGTATAAAAGTTGTCTAACATTGGTAAAATCAGCCCTTTGATAAATAATCAAGATTCAAGTTGGCAGATAAAGTTTGATTGTTCTTTTTATCCAGAGAGCTCCTCAACTCATGTGGTTTACTTTTCTAAACAATAGTAAAAATAAACAAACTACAAGCTTAATTATAATATTATGCATTGTACCTTTACTACCTTTTGTTGATACCTTAAGAACATATTTTTAATTAACAAGATTTAATATAAATCTCGAACTAAAAACTACCTATTCTAATTCAAAACTACTACAATTCCAGTTCAACTATCTAATACATCTTTTTTTTCTTCTATAATCATAGACAAGCACCTCATAGAGAAAGGCCTCATCATGGGCAGTAGATGTTCAGGCTTGTTAAGGTCAATGCCCCTGGCCTCATCGCCTCTGCAGTAACACGTATGCTCCATGGCCATGTTGGCAGCTGACACTTGTCAATTTTCAAGTCAACTAGATACAAATTAAGTTTAGATATTTAAAAATCTTTGGCTGTCCTGCCAATAATTATCATGAGATTACCCTTATAAAATATAAATGAGGGTTAAGTACCTATTCTATCAATAGTTGTAGCAGTTTTACTATTCACATAGGATTGAAGCCCAATATTGGTTTCTATGGCAACAATGTAGCATAGAAGTAAAATCTGCTTGCCATACAAACGTAATAAAGTTTCAATGAAGTCAATAAAAAAGATTAAAATTCAATTAACTAGTATTAAATTGTGAATCATGGATTAACACTATTACACAACATTTTGTAAAGTAGCAATATAAAATTTTAAATGGAAATGAACAGATGATTGTATTCATAACATGCAAAATATGTTCATGCAGCAAAACAACCAATTAACATCAGCACCTTTCAAAAACAAATAACTTGCATAAAACACTTGAATAAACTTACCACCTACACCATAGAATAAAATTGGAGCATAAATAGTGAGAATCTATTTTATAGACGTAGCTACAATAGCATGACTGTGTTCCTTTACCTAAATACCAGGCGAGTCAAGCAACATGCCAGACCTGTCACCTTGTAAAATCCCCAAGTTCCACAAAACATGATTCCAAAATGCAATACAATAAATTATCATTTTGTTAGATTTCCTGCAGCAACAGGAAGATTATACAGTAAGCATGATAGAACTGTTGGAACTTTTTATTTCGTGGAAAAATTACCTCTCGTCTAACATCTTTTTCGCTACATTCCCTGTGACTTCGTCCTCAGACTCACAGCGAAGCCTTTTCCTAACGCTTCCGTCTTGCATGACCTTTGATTTAGAAAAGTACCTTTATTACATTAAATTTAGACAAAACGGTCACCGCATGACCGTTAATACTTCACCCTCCATGCGTCGAATGTTATTGTTTTTCTTGGTAGGTACTTGGTAGTAATGATAATGTATGATAATGCTACCCCCATAAAAAAATAACTTTTGTAATTAACCAGTGATTCATGCTCAAGGAATTATCAGCGTTGAGCAAGCGTGTCATGACCACAAAAGACATTCCGTTTTTTTTTACTTCCCAGTCGAATCGTTCCATTCAGACAATAGGACATTCAATTTTGCGAACAATACCTCGTGTTTTTACAGTGTTTATTTTATTACTGAGAACAGAACACACGCTATGCCAGTTTGAAATTAATGTTTTTAAGAAAAATAAATCTAAATAAAGTCCACTTACTTGATAAAATAGACGAACGTACAACACTCGCTGAACTCGCTCAGCGTTCCGTGGAAAATAAATGACAGCTAGTAGCCGGCACTCCGGCAGCCGGTGGAAAAGATGGCGCGCGCCGGTAGGTCTTATATTGCCAGTATTTAATATTATTGTGAATAACTCTTTCCATTAACGAACACAATTACAATATATAGTTATAAAGTATAATTTTAAATAATTCTCGTTAATTATTTTTCCAAGTAATAATTTGAAATAAAGTTGTAAGTACCGTTCAATATTGCCATCTCGTGCTCGCGCGCCGCTACTAGCCATTAATCAGTTTGAATGAAGACTGAAAGATGGCGCTGTTCACACGAAATTATTATGAATTAATAATTTATTTTCAAATTTCAATACACTTCCTCGAAAACTGGTTCATAACGCACTACGATTAGGTTCACAATGCAATGTATTTCACACGCGTGTGATTTTTTATTTTCCAACACATGTGCGGGAATAAAAATTGCCACAGTTATCTTATACATAAAGGTACCTAATGCCGTGCGAGCCAGAGACCACAGAGTACATTAAAATTTGTTTACAGAAGACGGTCTTTCCTCTCTATTCGGAGGTGATTTTTTTTAAATCTCGGCAAAGGTTCGTCTTTACGGCGTTAATATTTTTGGAATATTTAAATAATAGATAGAACACCATGATTATTACAACAAAAAAAACGTTGATGAACTTTACATTAAATTAGTGTTCGAAACTCAGAAATATTTGAATTTTCTATTTTTCTTATTAGGCTGTTTATCGGCTTTATACCTTTGCTTCTCCTTCAACCTGGCGAAAGCAAAGCACGTATAAAAAAGAAAATTAAATCATATTTTTCTCATGACAAAAATATTTTTCGTTATTTTATTTTATTTCTTCAAAAGTTTATTGAAAAACGTCGTTTGATACACGTGGACATTAATTGTTATTGCAGTTCTCGGCTCAAAAAAAACCTTTCCTACGGCTCGGGTGTTAATTCCGCCTCGAATGCACTATCAAACATTCTCCACTTGTATCAAAATGTACTGTAACAATGCAGCAGGCTGTAGGCACTGAAGCGCCTGTCGTCAGATGCTGAATAAAATTGACTATTGTGGGCTTGGGTCTGCTGTAGGTAAATTAGTAAACCCAGTTATAGGCAGAGAAAGACCTTTTCTTGCAACTACATAATGTAAGTAGTAATGTTATCAATAATCACTACAAAACCGATTACAAAGGACGTATTTTTGACGTGCAGAAATGTTTAAGTAATCTCATTGTTGCACACTTTTTCATTGCACTGTTTATTTTTATTTTTTATTAGTTTTAGATTACCATTGAGGTTTAATGTCTCCCATTAAGTTTATTATAAAATGTATGCATTAGATCAAAAAGATACTGGCTGAAAATAATTAGGCTGAATAAAACCGACTTGGTGAAAAACTTTGTTTTCATTAACTTGACTTTTATTTTGAGTAGGTATACAGGGCTTCCCACGGATATGCCACATGGAAGGAAAGTACCTTAAATATTGTAGATGTAGATGGATCATTTTACTGAAAGAAAACATTATTTGAATTTAAAAAATAATTTAAACTACATTCATAGATATTTAAATAATTACATGGTTGAACCGGAAATCGAACCCGTTACACGAGAAAAATACTCACCCTGTAACTTTATCATACCGATCGAAAGGCTTCATCATAAGGATTATTTTTTGCTAAATAACGAAAAGTAGATTACGCACCTTGCTGAAGTGAGTAATTAATGCACTCTTGTTCATTTTATAACTCACTGTGCGCTCGATGCAACAATCTACTATTGATGCCCAAGGGGCCTAGTTTGGAAGCTTTGGCATATTAATAATATGACAATATTATGATAATATTATAATCATAATATGATAATATTATGATTGTTATTATGAATCATATTAAAATTCGTAAAATGGTCACAAACTGATAATTTATTATTCATAATAATAATTATGATCTGCGTAAAATTCGTATCCCGCAATACATCTGTTTGACAGTTGCTATTTTTGACATTAGACTTAAACAGATGAATTGCGGGATAGGAATTGTACGCAGATCATATTATGAATTGTCAGTTTGTGACCATTTTTCGAATTTTAATATGATTCATATTAATAACATATTATGATTCTGCCAAAGCATCCATTTTAGGCCCCCAGTATTAACCCCAGGCCAACCGACCAGAGTGGTATCGACAGAGGTACTTTGCCTGCGTCACTTCTATTTCTAAATTGAAGAGGGTGCATTCTGGAAATTGGTAACGTTGCAAATAGCTGCCAAATTTATCACCACTTTGATTAATTAATCAATATTCATCATCATCATCATTTCAGCCGAAAGAAATCCACTGCTGGACATAGACCTCCCCCAAGCACCACCACTTCAACCGGTTCTGTGCTTCCCACATCCAGCGGTTACCTGCAGCCTTCACAAGGTCATCGGTCCACCTAGTAGGAGGCCTTCCAACGATACGTCTTCCGGTACGCGGTCGCCACTCCAGAACCTTTCGGCCCCATCGGCCATCAGATCTGCGAGCAATGTGCCCTGCCCACTGCAACTTAAGCTTGGCAATTCTTCGGGCTATGTCGGTTACCTTTGTTCGCCTGCGGATCTCTTCATTTCTGATTCGATCACGTAGGGAAACTCCAATCATAGCTAGCCCTCTCCATTGCCAATGGTGGTTAATCAATATTACTACATTTTAATTTTAATATTACTAAATTTTAATTTTAATACTTATTACTAAATTTTAATATTATTTGCTAAATTTTAATTTTAATTTAAGATTTGTAATGTTATTTTTTTTTAGTTATCTATGTGTGTTATCTAATCGTGACACTAATATCTATTATAGTTTTGGTTGTAAAAAAATTGGTAGGTACCTATTTGGAAACCTTCCAAATTATTTTTTACACAAATGATGTAAGTAGGTATTTTGTTTACTTCATGGTTTGAGACGACGCGGTATAAAGAGTACCTAGCTGGAAAGACATGGGGGAGGGCATTGCCAGCAGTGGGACAGCAATGGCTAGAAATAAAAAGTTTTGTAGTGAATAAAATTATCACCATAGACAGATATAATTATATAGGTACGTATTAAATAAATCAACGCCGTTTTACCAGAAATATTACGCACGTGGACGTCAAAAGGTTCGTAATCCCTGTTTTAGACTGTGAAGGCTATTGTGCTTGTGAGAAAATGAAAAGTGTAGTAAGTAAGTAGGGCGTGTACTTCGGGTTCCGTCGGGAGGAGGCTATAAATCTGCACCTAATGTGACCACTTGACCGCTAACTGATTTGGAGCAGAACGCTTTATTACCCTGCCTGCCCTATATTATTTTGAACTCCATTGTTCCTTGTGAAAAAAATACGCTAAAATAAAAATATGGAGGATTGAGGAAAACGCGTCTTTATATCTTAATGGGTTTAGTTAGTTAGTAGGTTGTAGGAGTAATCCCGGCCCGATATTACCAAAGTCTGCTTTTCATCTCAGTCTATGTTCAAGTACGTATGACGAACAAGGGCCCGGTACTACAAAACCTAACTCTAGACTCAAGCATTAGGTACTTAAAACTCTTTTAAAGCCATTTCGTTGATTGCAATTTTTTTAAATAATGCTTTAATCACTAATGCTTAAGGTAGGTTCTGTAATACTGTTCGTGGTAGGTCTACAAACTTTATATTATATTATGTTTCTAGCTTCATTTTGAAGTCGTTTTAAGACAATGATTAATACCTACACAGGTAGGTAGTCAAATGTCGTAGATAAATTAATATTTCAGATTCCGTAGTCAACAAGGAACCCTTATAGTTTCGCCATGTCCGTTTGTCTGTCTGTCCACAGCGTAGCTCAGTCAGAGACTCCTAGTACTAGAAAGCTGTAATTTGGCATAATAATTTGTGTACATATTAATCACGCCGACATAGTGGTAAAATAAAAACGTTTTCAACACAGTTTTTTGCTCAATAAATGCATTTACGAAGCCTGTATATATTACATTGCTCGAAAGTTAAAAATTACGCACCATATAACGGAATGTGCGGTAAAATAGGTACTCTCACCTAAGTACATGTTTTACCGCATCCTCCGTTGTATAGCGCCGCGCGTATCCTTTACGGTTTTTTTTTAATCTCCATAAAAAAATATATAAGAATTCCACATTACGAGAATAAATATGCTGAATGGTCGAACTTGGAACCAATTTTGCTCAATACGTAAGATGTGGTACAAATTTTCACCACACGCACGTGGCGCTATTTGCAAATTTGCGTCATTTTCATATTATAAACGTCAAAAACTTGTTGCGACTTTCCGACTGATATTAAATAAAATAATAATATTGGTATAAATTACAAACTCGTGACTATGGTAAGCCGTGACTATGGTAAGCCCTCGACTTCGTCTCGGGGCGATTCATCTACTCGTTTGTAAAAACCAACTTACCGCACTAGTATCATAAATAACTATTTTTTAGGGTACTTTTCTTGCACGCCTAAAGTGGAGATGATATTTTTTTTCTCGTCTATCCTATGGTGTGGGCTATTGTTGGATAGGCCGTTAAAAAATATTGCGGGTCTATGGAAACCATTTGTCAATTCAGGGATGCATTTGCGTAATATTAAGCTTCAAAGTGCAATTTTTTGTTAGAGTCAAGTGTTCCTGCCCCTCCCTGCCAGCTAAATGGTTGTTTCTGGATATATGAAAAAATTCATGCATGGCAGTAGTTTAAAGAGATTAAAAGGAAAACTATCGCAGCTAAGTAGGCTTTACGAGAAGTTAACGAGTATTAGTCTACCTACTTACATTTTCAGTTGGAGAATAGATCGTGACGTAACATAACATACATATTCAGCCTATAATGTTCCACCTGCTGGGACACAGGCCTCCTCTCTTGAGAGGGAGTTGGCCGTAATCCACCACGTGGGCCCAGTACGGGTTGGTTGATGTTTCATGTCTTTGAAATTTTGATTCTAGGACATGCCGGTTTTTCTTCATGATATTGTCCTTCACCGTTTTGAGAGCAGTGGTGATGAAATAATTTACACAAAGTAAAGCGCCTGTCTGGGTTCGAACCTACGACCTACAACTCGTAAGTCGCGAACGTTACCACTGGGCCACCAATGCTCTCGTGACGTAACTACACGAGTATATCGATGAAAATGTTTTACAACTACAATGATAAGTTTGTTTTTGGGATAAATTCATCCCAACTACGGAACCCTTTATTGTGCGTGGTCCGACACGCACTTTGCCGGTTTTTTCTTTTATAACTGCCAAAAAGTTCGCGTTACTTAGTTCTTCTTACTGAAGTCAATAACCTTTGACAATTTATAGTGTAAAGGTGGGTTCCTTGGCAAGCGGAGGGAGTCTGTTTCACTGGTTCACATACCGTGACAAGTGTGTTTGTTCCGGATGTTAGTATTTATGGCTGTTGCCTCCATTGTTTCAGATATAGCTAGGAAAATTCCTGGGTTTTGGAGCCAGTAATGTTTATTTAGTTGTAAATTGTTCTGATATGACATTGTTTCCATTGTTTGGTTCTCTTTGTCTGGCTAATAATTATTTACTTAAATATAATATGCCGTGTGCTTTTCCATTAAAAATTACGAACTTCCATACACGCTTCCAAGAATTTCCAAAAACCCTGTCTTAAATAAAATAATAATAAAATCTTTATTGGAACAAAAACACATTTTACAAATTGATTGCGTACGTAAATAGCCACATTAGTTACAAAACTGTGTCGCAGCTATTAACGCCCACCTCCAAGAGGGAGACACAGCGTTCCAGTACAGAGAAAAATAAAATAGTAAAATTTATAAGTAGTAAACAATTAAAGTAGTAAATAATAAAAAATTAAATTAAATTAAATTAAATTAAATTAAATAGGTACCTAAGTGTTAGTTAAGTTGTGCATGCGGGAGTGTTGTATGTGAGTGTAGTGCGTGTCTGTGGGGTGTAAGTGTAGAGTGTGTTTGTGGAACCTCCCCACGAGCACACTCCTCGCTACGTGTATATGGTGTGCATGTCTGAGGAAGAAAGATATTTAGGGTTTAACTAGATTCTCCAACTCTTCGTATGTGAGATTATGAAGCCATTGATCAATTTTCCTTTTGCAATCCCGGAGAGTACATGGATAAATTGTTAGAACTTTATTTATTCTATTATAAAGCACGGGACTGAAGAAAATGAACTGGCGGCGGACAATTTCTAATTTAACGGCTGGTGTCGGGCAAACTCTGTCCGTTCGGCGTTTATGTTTTCTAAACTCTGGGTCAAAAGACAAGTTGGAATGTTTACGCAACATTGTACTTAGCGCAAAAGAGTGCCTTACCGTAGGTAGCCTCCATAGCGTGTACAATTCGCAGGTAGGGAAGCGATAGGGTTTGAAGGCCATAACCTTAAGAACAGCCCTCTGCGCCCTCTCCAAACGCAGCAGAAGACATTTACCAGCACCACCCCAAGCCGAAATACAGTACGTTAAAATGGAATGAGCAAGAGCAAAGTACACAGTTCTCAGGGTAGAGAAATTGGCGGAGGTCCTTAGATTTTTAAAAACAAAAATTAATTTTCTAACCCTAGATACCAGTGATTTGATCTGCTCACTCCACGTCAACCCGCTGTCGACCCAGACTCCAAGATATTTTATTGAGTCCGTGCGCTTAACTTCAGGACAGCCACAGATGTCAGTCCTAGTTGTATGGCACGCATGAGCAGTCAGACGGAAGGGTGGGGCTGGCTGTGACGCTTTCCTTGGACTAAAAGTGATAAATCTGGTTTTATCCAAGTTGAGGGTGAGCAAATTCTGTGTCAGCCATCTCATAGTCACTCGCAAGGCTGACTCTGCCTGAAGCCGAGCTTCGTTCCAGTCACTGCCTCGAACCAGGATAACAGTGTCATCAGCGTAAGCAATTACTTTGGAGTTTCTTAGATCAAGTTTACAGAGCTCGTTTATGTAAACCAAGAAAAGGGTAGGTCCTAAGACACTACCTTGTGGTACTCCATAGGAGAGGAATGCTTCTTTGCTGGTGTGGTTGTTTATCCTGACGATTTGCGAGCGACCACTGAGGTAACTCTTAAATAGATTAAGCGGTAGGCCTCGTATACCAATCTTTTCCAGTTTTTTGAGTAGAAGGGGGACAGAGACAGTGTCAAAGGCTTTAGAAAGATCAAGGAAGATAGCGATAGATTTATCCTTGCTGTTAAGGTTTTGAGCTACTGAACCTATTAATTCTAATATGGCATCCTCTGTGTTTTTGCCTGACCTGAATCCATATTGGTTATTTGCGAGTATATTTTGTGAGTTAAGGTAATCCAGCAGACGTTTATTAATTACTTTTTCGAGGAGCTTAGATAGAACTGATAATACAGATATGGGTCTGTAGTTATTGACACTGTCTCTGTCTCCACTCTTGTGAATAGGGTGCACAACAGCCTTTTTGAACACCGTTGGGAATATTCCAGATGTAAGGGCAAGGTTGAACACGTGGCAGATAACTGGGACAAGTGTGTTTCTAGCACTATAGATTACATTTGCGGGGATGCCATCCCAACCCGCAGCACTAGTTAGTCGTAGGCCACGAATAAGATAATCTATCTCTTCGTTGTCCGTGCCAAAAATAGCCATCGAGTTAGGGTGGACATCAAAACTGCCAGAGTCAGAGGTGTTGCTAGAGGTATAGTTTGGGGAGTTAAAAATTTTAGCGGCCAGTTTTGGTCCCACATTTGCAAAGAAGTCGTTGACAGAGTCAAGTGATTTAGTTGGATCTGGAGTAAGCGATAATAACTCACTGGCAGAGGACTCACTTTTTTGAAGGTTGGAGATAGTTTTGATGAGATTCCAGGTAGCTTTCGGGTTCTTGCGATGTTTTTCAAATTCATGTCGTTCATATTCTCGTTTTAATTTCTTTAACAGATTGTTGCAAAATTTTTTATATCGATTGTAGGTTACTTTTAAAGTAGTTTAAAATTTCTTAGTGCGAGCACTAAGCAATTTTAACGCCATAGACTTCTTATTACGTTTTCGCTAATCTTTAAGTAAAGACCTATTATAAGATTTTAATTTCATAATTTTGGCTCAGTGGTTTCGGAGATAAGCGAGGAAATGGTAAATTTTCATCTATTTTCTTAAATAACTTTAAAATGTTGTATTTTAAAGTTATAAAAAAAGTATTTATTTGGGACCCTCTCAACAAGCCCTTTCATTTGATATGTCACACGGTTACACGGTACAGTTCGCAAAACTTTTATTTTTAATTTTATAATTTGACCCCAAAAGTGACCCTCATGTTCAAAATTCATTTATTTACAGTAACAAGTCCGTGTTTGGGTCACAGAAATTCACAAGTGTAGCAAATTTCAACAAAATTGGTTCAGTAGATTCGGA
Source organism: Tiliacea citrago (assembly GCA_963921375.1). Lineage (NCBI taxonomy): Eukaryota > Metazoa > Arthropoda > Insecta > Lepidoptera > Noctuidae > Tiliacea > Tiliacea citrago. The sequence goes on from OY992784.1 coordinate 1,355,413, forward strand.
GCAAATCGGCTGTGACAGACGGACAGATGGACAGACAGATAGACAGACAGACTGATCGTATAAGAGTTCCATTTTTTCCTTTTGAGGTACGGAACCCTAAAAAGTAGGCTGAAGTCTCACTTCCTACGTAATGTATAGGAAAAGTGTTTAGCGATTTCAGATTTTTCTAGTACTCAAAATTCAGTTGGTCCAATAGAGCTTTTTGATTTTCTATGAAACAGGATCGATTGACATTTCTTGCTAAATGATTTTTTTTTCCTAAATTTGTGAATGCAGATCAAAATGTCTCAAAAAGATTAGGCCAGTCTCTTTAGACCGTTTTCTTGTAGCGGCAACGGTTAGGGTAGTTGTCCTTACCTTACTGCCCTATCTCATTTTTTTTTTTTTTTTTTTTTTTTATATATGGCATCTCGCAGTTGACCTTGAGAGGCCGTGACTGCTTAACCGGTCTTTCCTGTGGCTGCCCTAAGGTATTAGCTTAAAGCCTCCAGCCAGGAGCGTAAATATAAGTATTAAAAACTAAAAGACAGCGCTCTAAGGGCACCCCCTGTGGGGTACGAACCTCGGCTTAGGGCGTCGTTGGGGAAAAACAAAGCAAATTGGGGACGGGCTGGATCGAAAGTTTAAATTCATGATTATTAACGGGGATTACTATTAAATGCTACGGCTCACTCAGCCTCGGGGCTGGCGGTTCGACGTGCAAGGGACGGGGGGAACAATTTATTCTTGATCTTCGCGTGGTACCTCGGCGGCGAGGACGGAATGACGGTTTGTGTTTGTGCACTGTACTTGTGGCCCTATTGCTTTCCTGAAGGAGAGTAATGGGGTCATCCGGGTCTAAGAGAGTATGCCTAGGTCGGCGAGTCTTACTAATTTGAGATGGCCTATAGCTAGCTGCCTGCACAACCAAGGGGTTGCGATGTCTGCGGACTCGAAGAACCGCTTTGTCGCGCGTTTCAAAAACTGCTTGATGGTGGGGATTCTAAGATCTACGTGTAGGGTTTCGTTCCGAACGAACCATGGAGCGTCCGTAATTTTACGGAGAAATCGGTTTTGAAGTGCCTGCATTCTGTGAATGAGATGGGGACGGGCGTGTGCGAAAGCGGCACACGCGTACGTCATAATCGGCCGGATGCACGCTGTGTAAATACGCAATTTGCCCTTAAGGGACAACTTGCTGCGTGAGTTCAGAACGCAATGAAGCCTACCGAGAGCGAAAGCAGCGCGCGAACGCACTTGCTTTATGTGCTCAGCGAACGAAATGTGGTGATCTAAGATCACACCGAGATATTTGGCTCGCTTCTCCCAAGGGATAGGCTTGCCGAACATCTTGATCTGTCGTGGTAGGTCCGGTCTACGCCGGGGCCTAGAAAAGAGGATCGCTTGGCTCTTATCAGGATTGACCTCGATCCTCCACTTCCTGAACCAGTCACCGAGTCTGTTGACTTCGGTCTGTAGGATGCGGGAGATCTGGTCTTGACTGCAGCCGGTGTAGTAGATGGCCGTGTCGTCTGCGAACAGAGCTAACTGCGCCTTTCTACTTTTCAGGATGTCACTGGAGAACAGCGTAAAAATGAGCGGAGCCAGCACAGACCCCTGAGGGACGCCTGCGCGGATCGGATGAGGGGAAGAGAGCGCACCCTCGATGCGATAGCGGAAGGTGCGGTTCAACAAATAGTCCCGTAAGATGAGCACGAGACGATCTGGCACACCGAATTTGTATAGCTTATACAATAAGCCGTTGTGCCAGACTTTGTCGAACGCTTTCGCGATATCGAAGAACACAGCACCCGTCATGAACCCGCGCTGGAAACCGGCGCTTATGTGTTCTATGATACGGTGGACCTGTTGTACGCAAGAATGTTGGGTTCTAAAACCGAACTGTTCGTTGGGGATGAGCCCCTTCGTCTCGGCGTAGTCTCTGAGACGCTTATAAATAAGCCTCTCATAGACCTTGCCGAAAACGTCGAGCAAACTGATGGGACGGTAACTGGAAGGCTCGGTCTTAGGCTTGCCGGGCTTCGGGATACCGATGACGGTGGCATTTTTCCACGATTGTGGAAAAATGTTATTACTAAGAGCACCATTGAAGATGGTGGTCATTAGCATGATCAGGTGAGCCGGGAACAACTGGACCACCCTATTGGTGATACCGTCTGATCCAGGGGCTTTACGGGGTTTCAGACCCTTGATTATATCGTGAACCTCGTCCGGGGAGACGGGGTCTAGAGGACAATCAGGGTCTTCGACCGGAGGGAGAGAGGCTCTACGCTCGACTTCGGCATCCACCTCGGCGAGGTGAGCCTGGTCTACTGGTTGAGAGCTGGGCGAGCACTGGGTCTCGAGGCTGTCAGCTAGGCATTCAGCCCTGTCGATGTCGTCGAATGCTATCGTCCTGTCGGGTCGTGTCAGGGGAGGCATAGAGACTACTTGCTAAGACTTGAGTTTCCTCTGAAGTTCCCAGAATGCCAGATGAGTGGGCTCTAGCTCGCTCAACATCTTGTCCCAGTTACCGTCACGCAGCTCGGCCATGCGTGTCTTTACAGATCTCTGCAAATAGCGCATGTGAGCTTTGTTGGCGTCACAGGGGAAGACGTCGTAGGCACGAGTAGCCGCGTTCTTCTCAGTCAGCAGTTCACGCACATCGTCCGGCAGCCTCAAGCGATGTTCGTCCATCGCCGGAGCTTACCTTGAACAATCGTTCAGGACCGATTGTACGTGTTCCGTGAGTGAGCCGATCGCGGCCGTCGTGTCAGCGATTGAGGTAAACTGATCTGGTATAGAGTCTAGTAGAGGGGAAGTGGTGGATTTCAAGCGATCGCTTACTTTCCTCCAGTCCGTGACTACTTTGTTACGAGAGGGTTCGTCCGGGTCAGGGAGTCCGTCGCGAGGGACCAGTCTCATGACGACTGGTCGGTGGTCGGAAGTCAGTTCGTCCATCGCCTCTATCGAATCCAACCGGAGGTTGATATTCTTTAGGAGCGCTATGTCCAATACGTCAGGGGTATGGTTGGGGTCGTGAGGGTAGTGGGTGGGCGTCATCGGGGCGATGACGTCAAAGTTTAGGACGGGGCAGAGGTCAAACAAGTGTCTGCCTCGGAACGTGGTACTGGTACTATTCCAGGCCGGGTGTTTGGCGTTGAGGTCACCCGCTATGATAACGGATTCGCTCAGGCCAAAAAGAATTGAAAGATCGTCAGAGAGCAGTTTGAGACCGTCTGCTGACGAGGTCGCGGTGGGCGGCATGTAAGCCGAAACTATCGTAATCGGTCTATGACCTGACATGCCTAGTCTACATGCAGACACTTCAAGACACGAGAGAGTTGGAGGATCGAGAGGAATACAGTATAGAGGGGTTCTATAATAGATCAAGGTGCCGCCCTTGTGGCATCGAGACCTGTCGTTGCGAACTATGCGATAGTTCGCAATTGACGGGTTTCGATGACTCGGCTTGAGGAAGGTTTCCTGTACTAGGAGAATATCTAACTTGTGGACGCGGAGGAACTCGGCGACTTCGTCGCGTTGTCCCCTAATGCCGTTGGCATTGAAGAAGCCTAACTTGAGGGATCTGAGTTTAGTTCTTGCGGGGGCCGTATTATACATATTAGGGCCGTTTCGCGAAGGTGTTGAGGACTTGCGTAATTTCCGGGTACGCATTGAATATGCTCTGGATCTGATAAAGATTGCCAGAGGATTGAGCCTTGACTAATTCCCCGGCCATTTGAATGGCGCGAGGAGACATGAACACGTTGAATGTGCTCGTGATCACATTAAACGCGTCTAGTGCGTTAGCGACGGCGCCAACTGAAGAAGTCGCAGGTTTAGGGGGCGCGCGAGTGGTGGCGACGGGAGCGGCTTTAGGAGCTGGCTCAGGTACACGGGGCGCGAGAGGCGCGCGGGGCGCGGCGGGCGCGGGAGCCGCGCGGGGTGCGAGAGGCGCGCGGGGTGCGAGAGGCGCGCGAGCCGCGGGAAGCGCGGTATTAGCGGCGGGTGCCAGTTGAGCGCGTTGAGCGCGAATATTGGGGTCCATCATCAGAGGTTGAGGATGGAGAGGAGGGGCCATATATTGGCCGAAGGCAGGGAAGGCCTGCTGGTGGTTGAAATAGTTCCACGGACTGGACCTTTGAGGGCTCAGACGCTGCGGAGGTTGAGACAGGGTAGCGGGGTACCCGGGGTGCTCTCGTTGCTGCCTCGCGTCGAAACGCTTGGTCAGCTTTGGTCAGCTTCGAGGAAGATGACTTCGGGGCTTTAGGACAGCCACGGTAATTGGCTGGGTGACCCTGTTGGCCGCATAGGACGCAGCTGGGAGGCTCGGTGCAGAGGGCACGGTCCTTTGGACGGGTGCACTCAGAAGTGCCGTGCTCACCCAGGCACTTGACGCACCTGGGTTTCGCAAAGCAGTTCTTTTGCGCGTGTCCGTATAATTGGCATCTGTGGCATTGGCCTATGATGCTTGACTTGTGGGGCTTCTGGACGTCGAAGCCCTTAAGGTAGCATATCGAGCTGACCTTGAAAATTGGGTGATGCCCTTCAGTTTGTGGGCACACGACAAGAACCATGTCGTATGCCGATCCACCTCTGGATCGGTGCATCCTGTGCACTTCGAGGACAGGGATCCCCTGTCTCTCTAGGTCTGCCTTGATGTCGTCCGTGGCGATCTCACTGGGGATCCTACGGATCACCACGCGTATCTGACGGTCCTCGGGGAGGGTGTATGAGTGGAATGAGATTCCCCTCGCCCGAAGAAGTTTGGTTAGTTCCCTATAGTCGTTCGACGTTGGAACGGAAACTTTGATGCCTGGCTGTGTGCTGACGGCACTTTGATCCTAAGATCACTGCACCTTTGTGAAACTTCCGTCCACCTGCCCTTATCTTGAATGATAATGGGTGGGGGACGGGATGCCTTCTTGGAGGCAGAAGGAGTCTTGGCGGACGCGGTCGCAGTACCGGAAGTGGTAGCTTGCGACGGCGCGGACGGAACCGGGGTAGGGGCCCTAGTGGCGACTACCGCGGGGGTAGAGGGAGCGGAGGTCGAGGGAGCCTCGATCGCAACCATTTTACTAGGTTGCGAAGACCTGCTCTTGTTCTTCTTCCTCTTGCCAGGGCCTGAGGTGATGCCCCCTTCCTCTGGTCCAGAGGAGGAAGAACAAGAACCTGACTCCGCATCCGAGGAGTCTGAGTTTAAATTCGCCGCCGCCGCGTTATTGTCCGCGGGGGCGGTGGTGTCCATTGACACAATCGGACTATCCGACCGACTCTGTGAGTCAGAGTCGTCCGAGTTGCTAGCGAGCGCATCGCTGAACTGGGAGAGGCTCGCTGATGGCGTAGCCCTCAACCCACTAATTTGTGACGCGTACTTCCTGAGGAAGTCCTGGTCCTTGAGGAGGACCTCTCTGACGAACGTCAGTAAGAGGTCGTCCTCCATACTTCCGAGGGGGGGGACCCTAACGGAGGAATTTTGGAGCCGGACTCCACTACTAGAAAATGACCTATCGGGCCCTACGCCTAACTCCCCGGGTGGATTGGTCCGGGGATGAGTTTCGCTCCCTGTCGGGTGTAGACAGGGAGGATGAGTACCTATGGTGAGCCCTGAGCTTGTGATCCCGTTGCCAATCTTATTGTGCAAGGGGGCCCTATTTGGTCTAGCGCGAAGGGTGTAGACACACCCTAAAGACACTAGGTGAGTCGCTGTGGGAGGAAAACTGTCACCAGAGCCGACTAGGAGATCCCCCAAGGCCGGTTAACTCTGGGACCCGTCCAAATTATTGCCTCTCCCTGAGGGGGTTCGGCGGGTGCGTTTGGGTCAGCACCCCACTCGGCTTCGTTGGCACCGTAAGGTATCCACCGAGGACCACGAAACTGTGGTTTTACCCAGAAGGGGCCTAGTGAATTTAATAACGTTTTCCTGTTATAGAAACACCTGTCTTGAAAAAGACAATTTTTGTGATCCAGGTCTTTCGATTGAATTGATTAATAAATTAATCGACCCAATCAATCGACGATCGGATGTAGTCCGGGCGACTACGAGAGCGTTACGCAAGCGTAACAATACCGGGCACGAGAGAGCGGCAGGAGGGCGGGAGCACACCGATAGCAGCACACAACACGACCGTCCGCAGCGAGATCCGAACGCAGTATATGTTTGCCCTATCTCAAAAATCTACCCTGTACTTATAGTAAATGGCGGCGTTAGTTCTGATTTTAGCCACGCGCCTAAAGATCCTTGTACCGTTTTATGTATAAACATTTTATATGTCCTGTCACTTTTTATGAAACCGATTAAAAATATAACGCCATTGTGCTACATTGCAGATTGCTGTCAATCCATCACAACCCGAATGTTCAGGTCCTGCGGGTCAGCGGGTCCTACGAGGGTCGCTCGATCTTGTTAACAGCAACTCGCAATTATGTCCAATCTAACTGTCTTGTTCACCTGCACTTGCACTTACCGCCTCACATATTATAGGCTCCACCTATGTAGCTGTGTTTATTGTTGGGGGATCAGTTAATTGCTCTTACTTAGTGAAATTGCGCTAACTGTACTAACTTCGTCATATTACAAGACATCATGTTTGTTTTGCATTTATTTAAAAGTCAAAGTCAAACCATTTATTTCAAATAGGCACATAAAAGGCATTTTTTAATGCCAAAATTAACAAGAAAATAGAATTGACTCTAGTTGCCCCTTTCCAAAAGGTACTTCCGTATGGAGACGAATGGGCAAGAAAAAACACCGGTAGGTACTCCTTTAGAAGGTTTTACAATTTTTTGTATACCGACATTAAATATTAATTTAATGTGAAGAAGATGCACCTAGAATAAAATTCGAAAAATGATAAAAAATTAAGCAGTGACAGTTAAAAGGAGATACGTTTGTTTTGTTTGGCGATTAGGCCCACAACAAATTGTGGCGTCTATTAATGAAACGCATGTTCGTTTGTTCCTTATCATCTCTAGGTTACAGTGGTAGTAATAATTATACTTGGTCTAACGGGAATACTGAGAAATACGATCATAATGGATCATAATCTGAAAAATCACTAAAATAACTATTGTTTAGTGAATAGGTTGGCCTCATCGGTATCATAATTTATTAAAATAGTGCACTGTTCAATAATAGATAGTAGGAATATAGGGTGTTTTGAACGGTTCATGAAATCAAAAATCACATATAGGTAACAAAGCAATTTTATTAGATACTATACTGTAAGTATATCAATTTCAACGTCAGACGACTTAGAAGTAGATAGTATTTAATTTAAAAAAGATGCAGGTTGCTCCAACCTCTCATCGTCATACGTCGTTATTAAATACCGCACGCTCAACATTAACTTATGCACAACATCCAACAGTACCAGCGTCTGCCCACCGAACAGTTGCAACAGTATCCAGCAAGAGCAGCCTTAGTGATAGAAAAAAAAAAAAAGATTTGTGTTAGAAAATAAGCGTATTCTTATTGTTCTCTTTGGTGTGCTGGAATTCACTGCAAAATAATGTTCTTTCGCAGAGTCAACAGGCACAACATGCGTTTGTTGTGCAGATCGACATGGAATGTAAATATTCCTGTATCCAAATCTCCTCATTGAATAAACAGAATCAATACACTCTTGCAACATCAATCCGCACTTTCCTCAAACTGTATCTATACTCCATAGGTTTAGGTAGTTTTTTTTTTTTTTTCTTCTCGCTTCGCACGGTTTGTGCATTTAGCCAATATCACGTGTTTAGGTAGTTAAATAAAGGTAAACAAATCATAAAAAGGGTTTTTATAGATGACACTTTCTTGTTTAAAAATACGTTGTAACTTATAATCATTTTTTTATTTTTTATTATTATTACGATAGTTTCCTCTTTTATTACTGTATGTTAAACTTTATCATTTATTCTTAAACTACTCTTCGTAGATGTAATAACTTGAGCACAATTATTTAGTTCATCATCATCATCATCATTTCAGCCGAAAGACGTCCACTGCTGGACATAGGCGTCCCCCAAGCACCGCCACTTCGACCGGTTCTGTGCTTCCTGCATCCAGCGGTTATTATTTAGTTAGATTTATATATTACTATATTATTTTGAAATCTGTCTATTATAAAGAGCCCAAAAAGACAGGTTCTCTAAACGTCAACAAAATAAAACGTTGCTAAATTGAAGAGTACAACTGTGACGTAGGATGCCAACTGAATTGCCCGGTATTACGTTTAGTCGGTTACTTGACAGCTCTCTCGATATGTGGGTTTTGTTTACCTTATTTAACTACCTAAACCAACGGAATTATAGATGGTTTGACTGAAACAAGCGAAAAAACCATGCGTTCACAAGTTACCGCACATCTGCAGCAGTCTCTTTTTTATTACCTACCTACTTAATTTAAACTACAACACACAATTATTATTATAATAATTAGGTCGCTACTTTTAATTTATTCTGAGTTTACCAAATACCTTAGGAAACCAAAATAACCTTACAGTCCTTTCAGTCTGTTATTTTACCTCTGACAGCAAACAAATAGCAACCTAATTGGAAACCAAAATAAGGATCTTCCAATCCAAGGATAAAGAATAGAAAATCCAAGGATCTTAAAGACCAATATATGTGATGCAAAATCAGAGGTAGGTATCTAATTACCTATTATAACAGTCTGCTGGGGAGTTTGTTGCGCCACTTCTTCTTCCCAGCTAAAGCACTAGGAAGTGGTGAATGGTGGGCGTTTTTGGGGGACTGTCTTATGTAACTTTTGACGTTCGAAAAGTGCTGCCTAGTTTGAATAAATGACTTTTGATTTTGATTTAACAAGTTAAAAAAAAATACGTTTCCCAGAACTCGTAAAACTCTCTTGAGAACTTTGAACTCTTTCCAAGAATCATCTTCATAGCATCCGCACGCACAGTACATACCCATACAAATAAAACAAAGTTTCATTACGCCTGGCTACCTAGTACCTACCTACACGAACAAGATTAATAAATAATTATAGATTTGCAGATAAAACTGAACACTGGATGGATCCGCTCGGTCTGAGTCTGACCGATTGGACTTTTCTGCGATCTGTCGCCGAGTCCTGCCGTTCCTTAGTAGGTTTGCTTGCACGGATAGTTCCGATGACCTTGCGTGATTCAAATCAGACGGATCTGAAGGTAGAACTGACCATGTATGGCCTTTACTTCCAAAATTAATCTAAAACGATTTAGCCCACAAGTATTACGTCCGATTAAGTATGAAACTGGGACCTGATGAATGCTGCAATAAAAACCGTCCCTCGTCGCCACTCGCTGGCCGCTAACAAACATTTCAAGCAATAAAGTAGAGAATGAATGCTTGCCTTCCGCTGTGAGACGTGCGACCACATCACAAAATACACAGACGGCTGGCTTCATACAACGAGCGAAAACAGGCCGCGCACACAGACGCGTAGAGTTTTACAATGATCTTTTGCGTGACGAAAATTTGAACTAACACCACCATCTTATTTCGAGGGTTCCGTAGCTCAATAGGAAAAACAGAACCCTTACTGGATCACTTTGTTGTCCGTCTGTGTATATTTTTATCAGGAACGTGTGGAGGTATCAAATTGAAATTAATATCAAGGTTCTAAGTCAACGCGATAAAAAATGCGGCAATGTATGCAATAAATTTTGATACTTGCAAATAAATCAAAACCTTTATGGTACTTCCTATTGACCTAAAATCATGTAAATTGGCAAAAAGCAAGATCTCACAGCACAAGTAAAGGAGAAAGTCCATAAATCGTTCATTTGTAGCTTTATCACATAAAAATAAAGTTTTTTGCGGTTACAAACTTATATTTGCAGTTAGAGAATTGACCGTGACGGTATATTTATGTATGGGAGATTTGTTTTTCAACTACAAAGTTAAGTTTGTTCTTGGAATAAATTCATCCGAACTATATACGGAACCCTTCATTGTGTGTGGTCCAACACGCACTTGGCCCAACAGCGCTTCCCTGTCAATGTCATTCAAAAGATCGCCAAAAGATCCATGTAGCACATACGTAAGTACGGGGACTTCAAATGGGTATTATGTCAAACGTATGCATGCACAGTCGCGTGCACTCGTTGTACGTAGACGCGTCGCGTCGCGGCGTCGGCGTCGGTCGGTGCAACTGTGCATGCTTTTTCTCTCGTTGTATATGGGAGCCGAGCTGACCTTCTGTACCCTGTATTGTGCGGCCGCGCCCCGCATCCTGCGATTACTTTGTTTCCGGTCTGTGCGCAATGGTCCGCGGTTGCTATGAGTTTTTTAAGCGATTTATTAAACTAGCTATTAAAATTACAGTATTTAGCTGTAAAATATAATAAAAGATCATTTTACTCATTAAAATAAGTGACACTTGATTAGCTTAGCTGGATACTGCGCCAACCAATGGCACCTTTTTTTTAATATTTTAGAGTCGTGGTGGCAAATGATTTGGCTTTTTACCCGACTGCGCGACAACAAAGATAGGGTTATGTTTTTCAGGTGCACCTATGTATCATTTTATGTTCTTTGCACCCCCGAAGCAAATATTACAATCAAAATTATCATAATTTATTTTTTTCTAAGACCGTTCTTAGAAGATAATAAATTATGTCTTGTGCTCTTGTTTTGAACTAGACTTATAAGTTGCAATGGGGGTTTTGACCTTTATATGGTCCCGTAGTCAACAAGGAACCCTTATAGTGTCGCCATGTCCGTCTGTCTGTATGTCCGTCTGTTTGGCGGTCTCTCTGTCCCCGGCTTAGCTCAGAGACTCTTAGGCGGTTATCACACTGCACCATGCTCCTTTGCGTAGCACGGGACGGCAGATTTAACATTGTATCAGTTTGTATAGAAATACAATCTGCGCGCAGGACGCGTACCTGCGCGCGGTAATTTGCTATGGCCGCCCCGCGCTGCGCGATGGAGCGCAGTGCAGTGTGATAATCGCCTTAGTATTAGAAAGCTGTAATTTGGCATGGATATAAATTTATAAATATTAATAACGCCGACAAAGTGGAAAAATAAAATCAAAAAATTGTTGGGTTCCTCTCTCGTACGTAAAGTGGGGATGTTTTTTTTTTGTCATCTTTCCTATTGTGTGGGGTATCGTTGGATAGGCCGTTCAAAAATATTGCCGGGTTTCGAAAACCATTTTACGACTCAGCAATCCGTTTGCGTAATATTAGAAGGGGTTTAAATTTAAAATTACCGTTTTGCACTAAAAAATAAAAAAAAAAGAAAACTAGGGTAAAAGTAAAAGTGGTTTAAGTGTTCTGAGGGTAAAATATATTTATTTAAACAAAGTATTTATCCTCATTGTCTATGCATTTCTGCTATCTCGTGGGAAGGTCATTTATGCTTTTGTGGTAGAACTCTAGGGACCTGGACTCAACAAACTGTGGGACGAAAAATTTTTACCATGTAAAAATAGTCCAAATCGCAGAAAAAATGTTAGTCGGTTTCTAACTGTAGGTTCTAAAAACGGCTTTTCGAGCAGTGTGAACTCTTGCGTTATCATGGAGGAATAGTGGTGAAGATCGGTTGACGAGTCAGGGCTGTCTTGCTGCGAGTTTTGCCATCATTGTTCGAAGTTCAGTACAGTAGACATCTGCTATTATTGCTTGACCGGATCTGAGGAAGCTGTAGTGAATTACACCATGAAGTGACCAACTAACAGTTACCATCACTTTTATATGGGTAAGCTTCGACCTGCAGCGTTTGACCTGGAGTTTTGCGTTGTTCGCTTGCGGTTAGCGTAAAGAATCCACTTTTCATCACATGTCACAATTCTCCCCAAATTCCCTTCATTTCTGTACCGGTTCAGCAAGGTTCGGCAAGTATCATTCTTCAAGTCGAAGTTTCCACTACGAAAGTGATTAAAACAAACATAAAACCGGCCAAGTGCAAGTCGGACCACGCACAATGAAGGGTTCCGTAGTTAGGATGAATTTATCCCAAAAACAAACTTAACATTGTAGTTGAAAAACATGCCCTCCCATACATCGATATACGTTACGGTCAATTCTTCAACTGCAAATTTATGTTGGTGGTCTATTACTTGTTAACTAGTAAACCCTACTTAGCTGTGATAGTTTTTCTTTTAATTTCGTTATAAAATATATACTACTGCCATGAATTTTTTCACTTATCCAAAACCAACCATTTAGCTGGCAAGGAGGGGGACACTTGACTCTAACAAAAAATAGCACTTTAAAGCTTAATATTACGCAAACGGATCTCAGAATTGAAAAATGGCTTTCACAGACTCACAATATTTACAACGGCCTATCCAACGATACCCCAAACCATGTATTAGATGAGAAAAAAAATATCACCCCCGTTTTACGTGCAAGGGGTATCCCTTGCACGTAAAACGGGGATGATATTTAAAAAAAAAAATGTTTTTCATGGTTTTATTTTACGAATTTTTCGGCGTGATGAATATGTACACCCTTGCCAAATTACAGCTTTCTAGGACTAAGCGTCTCCGAGCTAAGCCGGGGACAGACAGACAGACAGACAGACAGACGGACATGGCGAAACTATAAGGGTTCCTTGTTTACTACGGAACCCTAAAAACGCACGGTGCGTTCATTAGCCGTATCCTTTTCAAACACAGCATTGATATTGCGAGCTGTTTCTTTTGCCTTGTGTCGGAACTCGTATTCGAAAATTACTCTTAATACCCCAATGAAAAAACAATTGAAAGTCAAACAATCTAATGTTGTACATTTTTAAAATTTTGAATGTAATAGTTATCGGGTGAAATAGTTTCACTCTGGAATCTCACATCATGCAGGTTTAATTTTAATTCAAAATGGCCAGTACCTATGGTTAAAACGGTAATTTCATATTTGGGTCGTTCTTCAAAAAGTATTCTCCGCGTAACTTTAATGGCAATTTTTTTTTAGTGTTATATTCATATGGATGTACACACATCTATGATGCTGTAAAAATAATAAGTACAATTTTTATTGTAAATCGGTACATAAACTACAAAGATATTGAATTTTGAAATTTCGGTGCCCACGAACATTACGAAAATTTCACATTTTTGAGAATTACGATAAAAAATACAGGCAAATTAACGATCAAAGTACTACGAAATAATCTCGAAATCTATCTTATCCCTTAATTCAAAATGCGTTGGAAAATTCAAAATATGCGCATGAAAGTTTCTTGACCAAGGCTATTTGAAAGTATTCAAAGAATAAATTACCTCGTATTTTTTTTTGGTTAGAAGCAATGAACGTACGTTTCTCCCCCACTGATGAGCGGATGCTACAGAGGAACGTCCATGCAGCTAAAACGTGTAGCGACCAGTTGGCACTCTTAGAAGATAAGTGCAGTTTTGTTGCGCGCTCGCGAAACTAGCAAAATCTTGGGACAAAGACCTATTGCCTATTAACTAGTGTAACTTAAAAGAGATAAAATTAATGTTCTTTAGTAATTATTATTCATAGTTATACACGATTAATTTGATGTATTACATTATGAGCTTCTGAATTAAATTCAAAAGTAATCAAAGTTTGCCGTGAGCGTGAAGAGAGTGTGACGCATTCGATAATTTTTTTATAAACATTAAGTATAAATAATTTTATACATCTAATGTTGAAATTATACACATATATTATAAATAAAGAGTAATATATATTTTTTCCTAAGACTGAATGTTTTTATGTTAGGAAAAAATTACCTCAACTAAATTTGGAATAAAACTAAACTCGCTAACGAATTCTGTACCTACCTACTTACGTAAGTAGGACGTACGTATTCGTTGTTGTAGGCAGTCCATCATCGCAACTGTGGCAGAACTCGTATCCTAAAAATACAATATGTAAGTAACGGCTTCCCACCAAACTACAGGTACCTACAATCAATGTACCTACCACATTTTGTTCTCCACCCAATAAATCTTTTAAGAGCTCACTTCTTATCCATAATACATGGCGGTATCGCGCTCTGAGTTTATCCAATGTATCGCTTATTCGCCTCATCCGGCCAATGTTGATAGATAACTGGTTTATGTATTATTTATTGTTATTTTCATTTGTAGTCGGTGCGGTGATATCGATCAAGTGTTTGTTAAGAGTTCTGAGTATTTTGTGAGCTGTGAGTTAAGCTCAATTTCAGTTTATGTTGACTTGTTTTCGGTTTTTGAATGAATTTGATGACAAGTGAAAAAATACTTAATGTGATATGTTAAGATGTGATGTACCCACACTTAATAACATCGTGCCGTGAATACGTAACAGTCCTAGCTTTTGCAATTATTACAACCTCTGTAGCCAGTAGCCACAGACAAGGTACTCGATTTTTAGCACACAACTAGTGCGCCACTGCTTGTCCTCAGTCCCATACGGTATATCGAATTACCCTTGAACGATATAACTGTCTACAGAAAGCATGGTTCACCGACGAACGGTAATACGAGAAAACGGGGTCCCTATGTTGTTTCGAACGCCGCTGTTGCGACACACGCTGTTGCGAATTATTTTTCCACTGCCTCACAGGTTCGAAAGCTCACGGACTCGAATGAAGTAGGCGCGAAAGACGCTGTTTCGAAAAACATTTTCACTGCCTCATACGCTCGAATGCTTGTGATTTCGATTTATTTAGTCATAAAGTGTACAGAAAAGTATTTAATCATTTGGGTTAGGTTAGGTTAGAACAGTGACCATTAACGCGCGAAGGCGAGCGAGCGAAGCGAGCGTGCCGCGGCAGCGGCCGCCGAGCGCCAGGTCCCCTCTATTGTTGGTAAATTCAGTTACCAAAACAAAAACTCTTCATCAATATCCAATTTAACTAAATTACTATACGTTATATTAAATGATGATGTTGACACCGAATTTGTTGATTTTATTTAATTACTGCTTAAATACTTTTCTGTACACTTTATGACTAAATAAATCGAAATCACAAGCATTCGAGCGTATGAGGCAGTGAAAATGTTTTTCGAAACAGCGTCTTTCGCGACTACTTCATTCGAGTCCATGAGCTTTCGAACCTGTGAGGCAGTGGAAAAATAATTCGCAACAGCGTGTGTCGCAACAGCGGCGTTCGAAACAACATAGGGGACCCCGAGAAAACTATTAGTCGATACCATTATTTAGCGACAGCACGTTTCGCCGAATAACGCTACATAGAATGAATGGTTGGCCGATACCAAGATTTGCCGATGTCATGGTTCGCCGGAACACGCTTGAACTAAATAATCCTTTATCGATAGCAGTTGCATGACAATGGCATGACAATGGGATCGTGTTGGAATGACTGCATTTATAAAAATAGCAGACTTGGGCCCCAGAGCGTATATTATACATTCTTTGCCAGATTGAATCATTTGGGTTAGGTTAGGTTAGAACAGTGACCATTAACGCGCGAAGGCGAGCGAGCGAAGCGAGCGTGCCGCGGCAGCGGCCGCCGAGCGCCAGGTCCCCTCTATTGTTGGTAAATTCAGTTACCAAAACAAAAACTCTTCATCAATATCCAATTTAACTAAATTACTATACGTTTAAATACTACCCTTCAATAAATTACAATTTTGTATCTAATTTTATATTTTTTTTTGCTGATCTCATTATGTGTCATATTTTTTTTGCTGCAATCGATAAAGCAAACTGCTATCGATAAAGGATTATTTAGTTCAAGCGTGTTCCGGCGAACCATGACATCGGCAAATCTTGGTATCGGCCAACCATTCATTCTATGTAGCGTTATTCGGCGAAACGTGCTGTCGCTAAATAATGGTATCGACTAATAGTTTTCTCGTATTACCGTTCGTCGGTGAACCATGCTTTCTGTAGACAGTTATATCGTTCAAGGGTAATTCGATATACCGTACGGGACTCGCTTGTCCTACTATCAACTCAACATGTCGCTGGGTCTATAGTTTGTGCCTACGTATGCAACAGCAAAATAGGCGTGAATTTATGTACAAATGAATCATCCAAGAATAGGCTAGATACAGTATTCACTGTATGAAGTTGTTGAGTATAGTTCGCGTCAAATTTAATGGTGGCTCTGAAGTGCGCCACTGGCTGCGCAGTACCGCACCCCTCACCCCCGCTGACACATGAATTCGTTACTGCGCAGTGACTCGCCTCATATTCCGAACCGCCATAAAGTTTGCATCGTACTGTACCTAAGTACACACGGCGGGCGGCTTGATAAATGCACCGGTGGGTATGTCCGTGACTACCGCCGGACCATCAACGCCAATTGTTTCCATTTCCAGTACCTAAGTATTAAAAACCTGATTGACTACCGGCACCTCACCAATGACATGGTATATCTCGTAAACTACTGGAGTAGTAATTTTGAATTTTGGGTAATAATTTTATCTTGCAGGGCACTAATTTTCTATGTAGGTTTGAGGAAAGCGACGAGCTCCTCAATCTTGGAATCAAAATTCAAAGTCGTGGTCTTGCTGAAAGAGCGGGCGAAAGCTGTTATCGTTTATGTCTCGTAAATTTGTTTTTTCATCGTAAATACAAATGTTTCAGTACTGTTTTTTTTACGAAATGAATCACATAATTATAGGGGTACTAATTATTTGTATACAAGGAATAGCTGTAGCATGCCCCTTTTTCGGCGCTCATGGTGGTCCTGCTGAAGGAAGCGTGACTACCACCGGACCACCTCCAAAGTCGATTTTCTCGAAAACTACTAAGGTACCAATTTTGTTGTTCGAGCACTAATTAGCACCAATTGAGCACTAATTATTTGCCAAATATGGAAGCGATTGGTGTTGATGGTGCGGCGGTAGTCGCGGACATCCGGTGGGTGGGTCGCTTGATTTGTGTCGCATGATGGATGGTTGCTGCAATTTGCAATACCCGCGTACTTACTGAACTGTAACTGTTGAATGTAGACATTGTTACACAGGTTTTTTGTGGGAGATAGAATTTAAAAAAAAAAACGACCATGTGCGTGTCGGACCACGCACAGTGAAGGGTTCCGTAGTTGGGGTGAATTTATCCCAAAAACAAACTTAACATTGTAGTTCAAAACATGTTCTCCCCTACATCGATATCCGTAAATGTAAAGTAAGTTGTGCAAAATGTAAGTTGGTCGACTATTACTCGTTAACTTGTAACTTGTAAAGCCTACTTAGCTGTGATAGTTTTCCTTTTAATTTCGTATGTACTACTTACTGTCATGAATTTTTTCACATATCCAAAAACAACCATTTAGCTGACGGGGGGAGACACGTGACTGTAACAAAAATGAGAAATGAGCACTTTAAAGCTTAATATTACGCAAGCGGATCCCTGAATGGAAAAATGGTATTCACAGAACCTCAATATTTTTGAACGCCCTATCAAACGATTCCCCACATTATTGGGTAGACGAGATTAGATAGATTTTATTTTACCACCTAGTCGGCGTTATTAATATATGCAATTGTAGCTTTCTAGTGTTACAAGTCTATGAGTTAAGCCGGGGACAGACAGACAAACAGACATGGCGAAACTATAAGAGTTCGTTGTTGACTACGGAACCCTAAAAAGGAGCACTGAGGATTCCGGAAATGACCAGCACTCCAACTGGGTAACTCACACATATTCCTTTCCATTTCGAAGGGGATTAATGATTCATAGCTTCATAAATGCTTTAAAATTCATCTGCTCGCAAAAAATAACGGAATATCGTTGAATTGACAAAAATAAAGGGATTGTGAATGTGCTACCCGATTAGCCTACAGTCTCCAGATTCTACAGTCTGCTGCACACACTATTAAGATAGCAACCTGCCTTCGTGAGATAAAACATGTACCTACCTTTTTTTTGGGTGGGAAATTAGTAAATAACTTCTCCGTGTCAAACTGAGGGCGTGTCAGACTTCTACTGACTAAAACCCACTCTGTGTTCCTTCCGTTGCCTTTGTGCCAGGGCCACGTTATCCCTTTCGGACAAACTCGCAACCCTGGCAGGCATAGGCCCTATCGGACCCCGTCAGTTGGTGCTGACATTTCTTTGAGGCACGCGTGGAACACAACGCGCCGTCAACCCGGCCCTGGTCCTTATCGGTCGGCGAGCTACCCATCGCTCACCGTTTGCAAGCCCGTGTCTACGGTGGCCGGAAATCGATTAGGAGCGCGAGGGCGCGAACCTTGCCTCTCCCTCACGCGTCCCACCTCCTCCTTCGCGAGCATTATTGCTTCGCAGAAGGAGGTGACGTGCACTCCCGCTCTGCTAAGCACTCTCGCTCCGAACCATGGCCTTTACCAGGGCCGGACGCGAAAGATCGCCGCCGCCGATCGCCTCTGTGAGGACACGGCGGTGCTCCGCCCAAGTCGGGCAGACCTCCACCGTATGCTCCACCGTGTCCGTCCTCCGGGCGATCCACACAGTGGTGACACCTGAGCGTTTCCTCCCGCTTTATCCTGAACAGGAACGTCTCCTGCGGCGACTAGGAGCGCGAGGGCGCAAACCTTGCCTCTCCCTCACGCGTCCCACCTCCTCCTTCGCGAGCATTATTGCTTCGCAGAAGGAGGTGACGTGCACTCCCGCTCTCCCATGCACTCTCGCTCCGACCCATGGCCTGAACCAGGGCCGGACGCGAAAGATCGCCGCCGCCGATCGCCTCTGTGAGGACACGGCGGTGCTCCGCCCAAGTCGGGCAGACCTCCACCGTATGCTCCACCGTGTCCGTCCTCCGGGCGATCCACACAGTGGTGACACCTGAGCGTTTCCTCCCGCTTTATCCTGAACAGGAACCTCCCAAAAACAACCATGTCCGGTGAGGACCTGCGTCAGGCGGAAGGTGCGGACGCCGTGGCGCCTCTCTAGCCACTCCTCAAAGAGGGGACTTTTCGCCACAATTGTGGCGTGCCCAAACATGTACCCACCCCCATTTCCCATGTTGAAATCATTCTAATAATGCTAAAACAAAAGTAAATAACTTTTATCATGATCAGATAGAAACATGCTATTTAGATCCCAAAACATTCCAAAATTACCTAACATCACGTTTCTGAAGTTTCGCTAGGTTTGACCCTTTATAGGTACAAATAATATTAAATTTGTTAACTCTGCACGCTGACTTATTCAAGTATCCACCACACCAAGTTTAAATCAACAAGAGAGCGCTAAAGCCAGTCTCTTTAGCTACATAAACGACTAGCTTGCCAGCTAGGCTAAATACTGGAGCTCCCTCGGAGCTCGGAGGCTCCCATAATTTGCAGGCATTAGTCAGCCTTGACAAATTCAGTGGCACAATATAACGCATGTAGCTGAAACGCTACGTGCACTAACATAAATTCATTTCGATGACACTGCTCTGCGGCGCGTCGAATTGAGAATAAAACTACAGAAGGGACAATTCTTTGACTTTTTAATGACGACCTTTAAAATATATTTGGTACACTACTATAATGATCTTTTTCAATACAGTTGTTAAACATGGCTTACTTTCAGAGGCTAAAATTATGATTCGAAAATTAAATCTTTTGTTTTCGACTTGGAGTGTAGCACTATTCAAAGAGGACAAGGGAAGCATCTACTATGGGTAAAATAGCCGCTGTAGTGGAAAAGTAAATAAACTATGAACATTTTATAATTTGTAGGTTATTTTGTGTTTGTTGCCTTTAAGTTCTTTCTTTATTGAAGACTGGAGGAGTACGACAGGAATAACCTGATCTGAGGAGAATACTAAATCAAGGGTGATCTTCCTCAATGAAAACCTCCAGGGCTGTTAATTCTAGCACTAATCTAATATGATAATATAAACACAGACACACCTTTACTATAATTTACATAATATCACGTCACAAGCACCTGTAGGTAATGAAAACCAGATTTAATTCTAAGGAGCATTACCTGTATATAAAAAAAAACCAGCCAAGTGCGTGTCGGACCACGCATAATAAAGGGTTCCGTAGTTAGGATGACTTTATCCCAAGAACAAACTTAACATTGTAGTTGAAAAAAAATTATCCGATACATTCCAACTGCAATGTAAGTGTAGGCACAATATTGAGAGATTTAACAAGTTATTTAAGACCATCAACTTCTTATAGATTTTCCTGTAATCTATAAATAAAGAACTATTTCATATATTTTTTCAACATTTCGGGCTCAGTACTTTCGGAGCTAAGGGGGATAAATTTTCATATTTTTTCTTAACCTCTCAGGCGCAGCCCCTCCCTCCCCCAACTTGATAAACTATTAATTTCAAAATTATAAAAAAGGGAAATCCTTACAACAAGCGCATTCATTTGATATGTCACACGGTACAGTTTGCAAAACCTTTTTTTTCTTCTTATTTTCCCCCCATAAGTGACCCCCATAATCAAAATTAATATATAAATTACGTTACACGTCCGTGAATGGGTATTTGTATGTGTACCGGTAATTGTAACTTAATCGGTCCAGTAGATTTGACCTCCCGATGTGTGAGGGAGTAATCAACAATGGTGAACAGCTGCTGTGACTTTCGACGCACAGCTAGTGTGCTGGTGATATCAGAGGCGCAGGCGAGAGGGCCAGCGAAAATGGAGGAGTGGTCTTCAATCACACTAAATTGTTAGTTTAGAACAGTTTTTTTATTATTTAATTTTCACAATTCTTGCTTCACTAATGTAAAATGCACAGAACTAAGATTGAAAGCTGAAGTTAAACTGAAATAAGGTTCAAGATCGATGGTAAACAGCAGTGGAACTCTGGTAAACTCAACCGAAAGTGGACTAAACTGTTGTCAGCTCTGATGACCGCTTTTATAGATTCTGGGCTGTCGTTCTAGAAGCTTCGAAACGACCCGACAATTTAAAAATTACTTCTTGTTTGATTGTCAGAGCCAGAATCAATAAAAACGGCTTACAATGAGAAGAGCTAGCCTAGCCTTACAACACTAGTTATATAGTGTATACCCTGGAATAATCAAGAAAGCTATAAAGTTTAGAATAATAAATAGACAGATGACAATTTATTATGAACGACGTCAAACTACAAATATTCTAAGATTTATACATTCAGAGAATGAATACTATAAAAATAAACTACAGTATTTGTGTTCAAAAACAGTTAAAAGTAACTAAAAGGATGTATTTTTCAGCGTTAATAGTGTTCCAAGAGTAATTTGTAAAGGGGATGATAATGTATGTGTAAGATTTCATGTTTGAAAAAAAAAATAGATTTAACAAAAAAATTTGGACACCGCAGACCTTTAAAAGATAAATATAGGTATAAAAAAACTTTTTACAAAAAAATAAGAACCGACTACCAAAAATAATACTACAAAGTGAAAAATAACTTTAATTTCGGAAGTCGGTGTCTTTGTATCTGTATTTGAGTTTT
This sequence comes from Tiliacea citrago, assembly GCA_963921375.1. Classification (NCBI taxonomy): domain Eukaryota; kingdom Metazoa; phylum Arthropoda; class Insecta; order Lepidoptera; family Noctuidae; genus Tiliacea; species Tiliacea citrago. The sequence continues at coordinate 1,376,691 of OY992784.1, forward strand.
TTGCCACCGACTTCCGAAATTAAAGTTATTTTTCACTTTGTAGTGTTATTTTTGGTAGTCGGTTCTTATTTTTTTGTAAAAAGTTTTTTATTTTTCACTTTTTAGTGGGTCAGTTTTTAATTTATCTAAGTTACAATAGCCTAATGTTAAGTGCTCAACAACTTTTACAAAATATTGCTTTTCCCGATGTTGACGTTGATTGTTGAGGAGTTCTCATGGTAAGAACCAGGAGAACTGCCACTCACCATAAGTATAGTGACGAGCATAAATTGCTTAATCGGAAACCGTTAAATAGAGGTACTCATTATTATATTGTTCCGGTGGCCATATGTGGTCTCCATCATCAGTACCACTTCACCAAATGGTGCTTTACAAGAGCAAATGCACGAGTTACTATAAAAAATACCCAAATCGCTATAGGTTTGCCTATAAAATTTGAGGGTTTTCCTCGATTTCCATGGGATCCCGTCATCAGATTCTGATTTGGTGGCAATGGGACCACCTCGGGAGTATACCCTTTCAAACAAAAACATAATTTTCAAAATCGGTTCATAATTAACGGAGTAATCGCGTAACAAACATACAAAAAAAAAAAAAAAACATACGGCCGAATTGAGAACCTCCTCCTTTTTGGAAGTCGGTTAAAAATATAATAAAGATGTGGCTTTGAATCCCTGATAATGAACAGATTGAACATGGCTACTATTATCCCCTACCCCTTACCTACTCTATGCCTGCACCTAACTAGTAGAAAGGACAGAAGTGAACAACATATAAATTATGTGCGGGGAACTATTAAACTCTGCCGCCGTATTCCATTACCGGGAGAGGTCAGTTCATGACCTGCTTGGGGTGCTGTTAATTTATATAATACTGTTACTTACTCTGTGGCTTTTATACTGACGGAAGGCCTTGGACGTTACTTTTTTAACCGACTTCAAAAAGGAGGAGGTCCTCAATTCGGTAGTATGTTTTTTTGTATGTTTGTTACGCGACTTCTCCGTCAATTGTGGACCGATTTTGAAAATTCTTTGTTTATTTGAAAGGATATGCTCTCGAGGTGGTCCCATTGAGACCAAGTCCCATAGAAATCGAGGGCAATCCTCATTTTTGATTGGCACTCCTATATCGATTTCAGTATTTTTTATAGTAACTCATGCATTTGCACTCGGAGAGCACCATTTGGTGAAGTGGAACTGATGATGAAGACAGATGGCCACCGGAACTACTTAATGATAAGTATTTCACTGTTGCGATTCGATTAGACACTTTATTATGGTTTCTAAGCAATTTATGCTTTTCAACATCAGTTCCAGTTCTCCTGGTTCTTACCAGGAGAACTCCTAAACTATTAACGCCCTTGCATCGGGAAAAGCAATATTTTGTAAAAGGTGATGAGTAGTTGACATTAGGCTATTGTAACTTAGATAAATTACAAACTGACACACTAAAAAGTAAAAAGTTAAAAATAAAAAAACTTTTTACAAAAAAAAAACAACTGACTTCTCTTTGTATCTATTTTAGTTTTTTGCCACCAAAATCAAAAATCAAAATCATTTTTTTTTTATTTCACATAAACCTACATGGGCACTTATGAAACGTCAGAAGCTAGGTGCACGGTTCCAATTGGTCGTTTCCTATGTAGAAGAGCCGGCAAGAAACTCCACGGTTACTCTTTTAAAAAAAGTGGGCTTTAACAATGTTATAAGTTACAGTGTTAATAGGTATGGGAGGACAGTGTAGGCCCGTCAACAAGTACCAAGTACTTAACAAAAAAAAAGATAGTTTACAAAGCTACAGTCTATTAAGCCTACAACGTTCTCACATTCACAAATTAAAAAAGAATCTATATAAAATATTACTAAAGTAATAAAAATAAAAACCTACATATTTAAACCAAATGACAACATTGTCATTACAAATGTAAAAAAAAAAACTGAATAAATATTCTGTCCACAAGTCACTGACTTCCGAAATTAAAGTTATTTTTCACTTTGTAGTGTTTTTTTTGGAAGTTAGTTCTTTTTTTTTATGGATGTTCTTTTAATGTTTGAGTATTGTTCAAAACGGCGTGTTTAAATTCGTTGTTGATTATAATTTATTTAAATAGAATCCATGTGCATAGTACAAACTACCACAAACCAATAGAAACAGGCTTAAATGAAGTAGGCATAGAAAATAAAAATAAATTTCAACTTGTTCAGTGTGCTGAAGATATTAAACTACAGAGAAGAAAAAAACTCACGCACAATAATAAAAAAAAATACTGTGGTGGTGCCAATACAGGTTAAAATTAAATTAGCTAGCGAAACTCCGCAGACGTGATGGGTATCGATATGTTAACATGATTAAACAAAAAATAAATTTAATTTGATGGTTTTTTGTGGGGTCATCGAACGCAGTTAGTGTAGTCACTTAAAATATCAGTTTAAAAACTCGGTTTTTATGTGTTAACTTCACAGACGTGTTTGGTATCTACAAACTGTCCTCCCATACCTATTAACACTGTAATTTGGAAACATTGTAAAAGCCAATTATTTTTAAAAGAGTAACCGTGGAGTTTCATGCCGGCTCTTCTCCATAGGAAACGACCAATTGGAACCGTGCACCTAGCTTCTCACGTTACATAAGTGCCCATAGAGGTTTATGTGAAATAAAATATTTTGATTTTGGTACTGAAACACGATATAATAAAGAAAACAGATTTTTTGAACTCATACATCAAGTAACAACACTACCAGCTGTCGTTAACCCAAAAAAAACTTCATATCTTTATTTATTTTTTATCGTGTTCAGATTTAGCTACCCATCACGTCTGCAGAGTTTTGCTAGCTAATTTAATTACTAAATAAAATAAAAACACATTAAAAAGGAAGAAAGTGACACATGACATACCTACTTAATACATTTTCTCTTTTGTTTCTACATACATAGAGTCCAGCTCAGCATGTGTCGGGCAAACGTACCGGACGCTGATGCTCTATGTTCTATGTTAGAGGGTATGGTTTCCGCACTTAGTCCTTCATGTGGACCATTGTGCGCGGGCCATGGCGGCCGTCAGTGGTTTATTCCAACCAGCCCACCTCCCTCCAGAAGCTGATTAGGTGTTCTGGTCTGCATAGGATATCTGTGAAGGATCTGGGTGACCCGAGGGTTTCTGTTCTGATCTGGGTGACGCCTGTGCAGTTGATGAGCACATGCGCAACGATTTCTTCAGCCTCCATGCACGCCCTGCACAGAGGGCTGTCCGTTATGCCTATTGTGTGTAAGTGTTTGTTTAGTGAGCAGTGTCCCGTTATGGTCCCCGTCACCAGGCGCAGGCCGTTCCTGTCCAGGCGTAGCAAACGCCTGGTTAGTCTACCATCTAAGGATGGCATGGCTTCCCTAGATTGCCTGCAGCCCGGTGTCGAGGTCCACCAGTTCTCCGCTTGTGTGTGGGTGGACTCCTGTAGCCACCTACGTAGTTGGTTAAAGGGGATGGGTACGATGGGTTCGGGTCCACAGACTGACGCGCCGGATGCTCTCCTAGCTAGTTCGTCAGCTGCGTCGTTCCCTAGTGATCCGCTGTGTCCTTTAATCCATTGCAGTGTCACTGTGTTACGGCTACACACCGTCACTCGCTCTAGTGCATTGTGACATTCTAGTGTTAATCTGGAGGTAATATACCTTTTCTCTAGGGATTGCAGAACTACGCTGATGCTCTGGCAGTGACTTTTATTACGGACGCAGAATCTATGAGATAAATACGCGAATTATTGGTGGAACAGTGTTATGTGCGGAGTGAAGTTTTGTACCTAAGTAGCGACACCCGCAATTTAAGTTAATATGCAGGTTCCTATTCCAGTCTGCTACGTGGTCGTGTCGATAGCTCGACAGTGTACATTCTCAGTCCCGTACGGTATATCGAATTACCCTTGAACGATATAACTGTCTACAGAAAGCATGGTTCACCGACGAACGGTAATACGAGAAAACTATTAGTCGATACCATTATTTAGCGACAGCACGTTTCGCCGAATAACGCTACATAGAATGAATGGTTGGCCGATACCAAGATTTGCCGATGTCATGGTTCGCCGGAACACGCTTGAACTAAATAATCCTTTATCGATAGCAGTTGCATGACAATGGGATCGTGTTGGAATGACTGCATTTATAAAAATAGCAGACTTGGGCCCCAGAGCGCAGCGGCCGCCGAGCGCCAGGTCCCCTCTATTGTTGGTAAATTCAGTTACGAATACAAAAACTCTTCATCAATATCCAATTTAACAAAATTACTATACGTTTAAATAATACCCTTCAATAAATTACAATTTTGTATCTAATTTTATATATTTTTTTGCTGATCTAATGAGATCAGCAAAAAAAATATGACACATAATGATGTCATATTTTTTTTGCTGCAATCGATAAAGCAAACTGCTATCGATAAAGGATTATTTAGTTCAAGCGTGTTCCGGCGAACCATGACATCGGCAAATCTTGGTATCGGCCAACCATTCATTCTATGTAGCGTTATTCGGCGAAACGTGCTGTCGCTAAATAATGGTATCGACTAATAGTTTTCTCGTATTACCGTTCGGCGGTGAACCATGCTTTCTGTAGACAGTTATATCGTTCAAGGGTAATTCGATATACCGTACGGGACTCGTACATTCTAGGGTAACATTGGGACATATCTTTACCTAAATATTAAATTACTGATGTGAACCCTTCCGACGTTTCGACGTTACTGAATGTTGCCATTCTAGATATTATATTTATATAAACATTGCTATCGAAGTATTGCATTTATTTTATTTTGTTTATTTTTATCTCATTATGCTGCACCGGTTGACGTCATCACGTCAACGCCGGCTGTCGCTGAAAACCAGTGCTGGGGCTCTGTCTCGCATAGGGTCGCAGCATTATGCTGAGCGATGGCCGTTTTGCGTGAATGTGACGCATATTTTCCCTCAACTTGTTCTTTTGTGTTTGTGTTTTTATTTCTTTGCGTTATGTTTACCGCAAATAAACATATTTTCTTTCTATCTTTTCTTTTTTTTTCCTTCGTGTGACGTGGATCCACGCGAGACACAATGACTTTTTAATTATTTGTAATTACGCAGGGTTTAAAGTCTCGTGCAGACTGGCGCGACATCGAGGTCGTGACAGGCAAGTCAGGCGTAACGCGCTGCGTGACATTTTCCATGAAGTTTTTGTAGTAATTTGTGCTACTATATAGTGTCGCGTTGCGCCTGTCTGCGGGAGCCTTACAACATTTTAATATAAATTATTTATTCTAGTTAATATTATTTAGGTAGGTACCTAATTATTTCCCGTTTATACAGCAAGGTAAGCATGAACGAACCAACAAATTGCATGAAGAATTACGGGTCGGACTAATTATGTTTACCTAATTATGTAATTAGTGACCCGACTCACCTTTTTGCATCAGGTAAATGTGAAACGCGGACGCTTTATAAATAAATTATTATCAGACGTATGAATTTATTGTACAATCGCCAGCACATCAGTTACCACAAACTGTCAAATTTTCTCATTCCATTTTGAACTTAACCATAAACATTTTAAGGTTTAAAATCATTTGGAGAAATTTGACAGTTTAGTGTAACCTGATGTGCTGGCGACCTACCTACTTAGGTAGGTACCTACATACGTAAAGGAATATACGACGTAGGGACGGAATAGCCGTATCGAGTAACTATAGGTATTATTTGTATAGTTAGGAAGGAAACGCTAAGGTAGCCCACGAAATTCAAATGTTCTTACTTTTTTTGAAATAAGCAGGTCATCGTCAGGCTGTATTTTGATCAAAATTGTCATGATTGGTGATCTGCGCGTGGTGACGTGAGAGTAGCCCGGAAGCGCGGGCGTGTGGCTTGCGATGTACAATACACCACGGTACTTACAATACGTATCAGAATATTTTGTTATTGTTTTCTTTATATGATTTTGTATTTATTTGTTTACTAACTGCGACCCACGGTTTCACCTGCATTAGTATCGATCCCGTAGGAAGTTCGGGACAAAAAGCATCCTATGTCCTAAGCCAGAGGGCTAATTGCGTAACACACTATCAGTAGGAATCGGTTTCAATTTGACAGTTCAACAACATTCATTGCGTTATTTACGTTGTTGAGCAGACAATGTTTTCTAACATACGAAGCAATGGATTAGCAATATACTTCAAAATCATTCCGATTCCGATTCAAACTGCGTTACGCAATTAGAGTACAGGTCATGGTCTAGCTATATGCCGAATTTCATCCAAATCCGTTCAGCCGTTTTAGCGTGAAAGCGAAACAAACTCACTTTCGCATTTATAATATTACTAGCTGCGTGCCGCGATTTCACCCGCGTAAGTCTCGATCCCGTGGGAATATAAGGATCAAAAGCCTAAATGTTAATCCAGGGTGTCAGCTACTTCCATACAAAAATTTATCAAAATTAGTCCGGCCGTTTGAGCGTGAAGAAGTAACAAACACACAAACTTTCGCCTATATAATATTACTGTGATAGTGTGATGATTAGTTAGGGTTTGACGGCGCGTTCGAAAAAATGTTTTGTGACGCTAAACTTAAGTTTATTTTAGAACTTTAAGTGTCAACTTGACGTACCCACCCGGGGTGTTACCCCAATAAAGAACATTTTTAACGCCTGGGAGGAAGCACAAAATGCCATTGGAATCTTTTGCGACCTCTCTAAAGCGTTCGATTGCGTGAACCATGAGACACTTTTGCTGAAACTAGAGCACTATGGGATTAGGAATGCAGCTCTTGATTTACTAAGATCATACCTAAAAGATAGAAAGGTTAAAGTTCAAATAATCGGCGTTAACTCATTAGGGTCTGAAATGGCAATAGGCGTTCCTCAAGGTTCGATATTGGGTCCATTCCTCTTTTTAGTTTACATTAATGATTTACCCCAATTACTTCAAAATCAACCGAAGATGGTGTTATTTGCTGATGACACATCATTGATCTTTAAAATAGATCGGCGATCACAAAATCTTGACGAAGTGAATAACTCTATTCTTCAGGTCCAAGATTGGTTTATGGTAAATAATTTGGTACTAAATGAAAAAAAAACCAAATGTATTAGATTTAAATTACCTAATGTTAGAAGTAGCGAATGTGATATCATATTGAACGGAGAAAAACTGGAATTTATTAATCAAACGGTTTTCCTAGGAATCACTATAGACGAGAAACTGCGATGGGGACCACACATAACCTCTCTGGCGGGGCGGCTAAGCTCGGCCGCTTATGCTGTTAGAAAGATAAGACAGCTAACAGATATAGAAACCGCGCGTTTGGTTTATTTTAGTTACTTCCACAGCATTATGTCGTATGGCATTATACTGTGGGGCCGGGCTGCTGACATTGAGTCCATCTTTATTTTGCAAAAGAGAGCTGTCAGAGCAATTTATAATCTCCGTCGCCGCGAATCTCTTAGGGAACTATTTAAAAGGATTAATATTATGACGGTACCTTGCCAATTCATTTATGAAAATATTATGTATGTAAGGAAAAATCTACATATTTTAACAAGATAAGCGATAGACATAATTTTAATACTAGAAATAAAGATAAAATAGATCAACCATTTTTCAGATTATCTAAAGTACATACATCTTTTATGGGGTACTGTGTTAAATGTTACAACAAAATACCTTGTGATATATTGAAATTAAATGAGAGAAAATTTAAAACACATATTAAAAGTACACTTTGTAAACAAGCATATTATAAGTTAGAGGATTATATCCAGGACAGGAATGCTTGGAAACATGCTGGTCCAGCTCCATAGGGCAATCTAGAGTCTAGACAAAATCAAACTGGTTACTATTTTTATGGTAAAATCTGTTATTTTTATGATATCGATTTTACATTCTGTGACCTATACTCACACACTGACTTATCTTTTTATAAAAACATACTTTTATGATGTTTGTAAATATGTGAACACCATGTATCTATCTAATAATTAAGTTATTTTTCATTGCTTAGTTTTTAATTCGTTTTACCTATTATGGTATAGTAATTTTATTCTAGGTGCATCGTCTTCACATATAATCATATAATTAATGTAATCAAACAAAATATTGTAAAACATTTTTAAAAGAGTACCGGTGGAGTTTCTTGCCCATTCTTCTCCATACGAAACTACCTTTTGGAAGGGGCAACTAGAATCAATTCTATTTTTTTTGTAAATTTTGACGTTCAAAAGTGCCTCTTATGTGCCTATTTGGAATAAATGGTTTGACTTTGACTTTGAAACACAAGCAGTCCCTGTAAGTTGCCTATCAATTAAACTTGGTTCGAATCATCATAATTATTATTATGATGATTCAAAAGCAGGGTCGTGGGTGTGCTGTACACCCCTGTTTAGCCCTTGGAGGACTTCCATTTACTTACTTACGTTTCCTCGCCTTTTCTGTTAAAGACGACGTATGCCTTTACATTCATTATTCAGAACGCTTATAAGTACTATCGGCAAAACTTAAGCATGCTCAGTTTAGAAAATATTTCTGCGGCAAGCACAGCTAGTGAAAGACCACACCCTTTCCTGGTGTCGCCCAATTAGAGAAGAAATGTATTTGTGTGAGTACGGGCGTATAACAAGAAATAAAAAATTTCGCGAACGTATTTTATTGTCTTTCTATTGAGCCGTCCTAATATTTAACCGGATAATCAGAAGTTCCCACTAAAATAACAATGGTACTTAGATTTAATAAACTCATTTTAGGGTTCCGTACCTCAAAAGGAAAAAATAGAACCCTTATGGGATCATTCGTGTGTCTGTCTGTCTGGCCGTGAGTCATAGCCGATTTGCTCCGAATCTACTGGACCGATTAAGTTGAAAATTTTTACACATAATATGAACTTCTGTGACCCAAACACGGTCATTTAACGTAAATAAATGAATAAGTAAAGATAGTAAATAAAAGAATATGAGGGTCACTTTTAGTGGAGCAAATTAGAAAAACGAAAAAAAAAACGTTACAAACTGTACCTTGTGACATATCAAATGAAAGGGCTTGTTGTAAGGATTTCAGATATATTTTTTTATAATTTTAAAATAAATACTTTTAAACTTATTTAATATAATATAAACTTTTTATTTCAGACCCAGGTAGTCCAATTGATTAGTATACACACGACTTAGAAACTAGTGTTAGTACTTAAATCTACCAGAACAACAACACAAACTATTAATTAGTACGCCACAGTGGCATGTAGGCGTATCCAATGTCCCAGTATGGGGCTGTCCCACCTATCAGTTATAGTATTCAGGATGTTGTTGGGGCTGGCGCGTACCCTGCGCATGGTGGAAGCGCAACGTTTGCGCATGATGGCGTGAAAGCCATCTATTCGCGCCTCTGCGAACATGCCGGAAGCACTGCAGTAGCGCGGCAACCCCATCAACATCCGGAAAGCATTAATATTGTACGCGCAGAGCGCTGTATGCCCTCTGCGTGTAGTTGACCCACAGACTGCATGTATAGAACGACTGACAGTACGCTGTAAATAGTGTAGCCTTTACTTCAGTCGTGCATTTTGCAAATCTGCGAGCCAACATATTGCAGCGGACAGCCAACGCCCTGCGCTCACGCTCAATATCCAGACTGTCTTTTAGGTCTTCGGAAACCCAGTGGCCCAGATACTTGAAAGTAGTGACTTGTTTTAAGGAACTCCCGCAAAGTTTCAATTGTGGTACAATTGGGTACGTTTTAGAACCTGCCTTAAAGACAAGTACCTCACTTTTCATAACATTGTATCTGAGCCCATGAGCCTCCGCGTACCTCTCACATGTCGTAAGCAGGCCAATCATTGCGTTAATCGAAGGGCTCAGCAACACCATATCATCAGCATAACTAATATTGTTGACGCATACTCCGTCCACATAACAACCCTGATAGGTGTTGCTGAGCTCGACGATCAACCGGTTTATGTACAGACTGAAGAGGCGAGGGGAGGTCAGGCCACCCTGCCTCACTCCGCACTCCAGCCTATACACATCCGATAACGAGCCTGCCCACCTTACATAATTGATCTGGTTGCTATACCAAAACCGTAGAATCGATATAACTTCTCTATCCACGGAAGTATCATTTAAAAGTTTCTGCCACAGCAACTCGTACGACACCAGATCAAACGCTTTGGAAAGGTCTAGGAAACACGCATTAACAGGCGTTTTCCTAGACGTATAATACTGGACAGTATGCTTGAGAGACAGTATAGCACTTTCTGTGGAGAGACCAGGTCTGAACCCAAACTGCGCATCATGCAGTTCGATGCGGGTAAATAGACGAAAAACTACCATTCCCCGTCCTTACCTCCGAAACTAGTTGCCTAAAATTTTGAAAAAAAAACTTAAAAAATTAGGCCTTTACTTATAGATTCGTAAAAACTTACATTTGCAGTTGAAATGTATGAGAGAACGTGCTTTTCAACTTCAACTTTAAGTTTGTTCTTAGGATAAATTAATCTCCACTACGGAACCCTTCATTGTGCGTGGTCCGACACGCACTTGTTATTGCAGTTGCAAAAGCTAAAAGCTCGGATAATATTGTATAAACTGCGCGAAGTAAGGTTCAAATACTAGTAATAACAGTAATTTCAATCAAAACATAGAGCAATAAAAGAAAAAGATACCAAATGTTGTCAATTTCTAGCAAAATTACGTAAACTGCTTTTTTTAACATAATCCCTAGTGTAAACACATTTAAATATAGTTATTTACTTTTCAATAGCACTGCACAAGTAACAAGTCCCTCTCACGGCGATAAAACACAAAAAAAATAAAAAAAATATTTTGTACCTATAAGCAGTGCCGGTCGGGTCCCCTATGTTGTTTCGAACGCCGCTGTTGCGACACACGCTGTTGCGAATTATTTTTCCACTGCCTCACAGGTTCGAAAGCTCATGGACTCGAATGAAGTAGTCGCGAAAGACGCTGTTTCGAAAAACATTTTCACTGCCTCATACGCTCGAATGCTTGTGATTTCGATTTATTTAGTCATAAAGTGTACAGAAAAGTATTTAAGCAGTAATTAAATAAAATCAACAAATTCGGTGTCAACATCATCATTTAATATAACGTATAGTAATTTAGTTAAATTGGATATTGATGAAGAGTTTTTGTTTTGGTAACTGAATTTACCAACAATAGAGGGGACCTGGCGCTCGGCGGCCGCTGCCGCGGCACGCTCGCTTCGCTCGCTCGCCTTCGCGCGTTAATGGTCACTGTTCTAACCTAACCTAACCCAAATGATTAAATACTTTTCTGTACACTTTATGACTAAATAAATCGAAATCACAAGCATTCGAGCGTATGAGGCAGTGAAAATGTTTTTCGAAACTGCGTCTTTCGCGACTACTTCATTCGAGTCCGTGAGCTTTCGAACCTGTGAGGCAGTGGAAAAATAATTCGCAACAGCGTGTGTCGCAACAGCGGCGTTCGAAACAACATAGGGACCCCGTGCCGGTCTACCCCCTAGCGCATTCGCTGCAATTTGTATCGCTAGCACATTGCGAAAATTAGGATGCAGTGAAAGTGTTAATTATATATAACTAAATTTATAGACCCGATAGACCATAACCACGTGTCGGAGAGAGGAAAATATTAAAGTGGATAGAATAGATATAAATTGTTATATTACATTTCTTATTCCAAATCATTATATTTTTGTGGAAAGTTGATATAGCAATACCCATATTATATTTTCTAAACCAAACAGAAGATATGAGTACGAAATTACCCACTTCTTGTCAAAAATAATAATTCATAAAGCACTCACGCTGGCCGTGCTCATTATAAAATCATCTCACAAATAAGTGAGCATAGCACGCGCCTAGTGTGAGTGTCACACTTCTATACATCATAATATTAATACGAACACGACTAAAATCTCGCTTCATGCATCCTATCGGTTAACAAACGCATGCATCGGGCAATCGAGTCGTCAGCCATGCTATAGCTTTAGAGGCCTTAGAGGTGAGCCTGCTAGGGTTGCGAGTTTGTCCGAAAGGGATATCGTGACCTTGGCACATAGGCAACGGAAGGAACACGGGTGGGTTTTAGTCAGTAAAAGTCTGACACACCCGCCCCACCGAGAGCGGGAGAAGTTATTTGATAATTTCCCACCCAAAAAAAAAAGGTGAGTATGCGGAAGTTTGGCCAACAGTAACTACTGCTTTTGAAATAAAAAAAAACATAGGCAGTCATGAGGACTGCCAACAGAAGTGAAAACTTATCGCTCAACGCACCTAAAGAAGTTTTCACTTCAATAAAATAATGATTAGTTAAAACCAAAATTTAAACAATGCACAGTTTTCACAAATTAAACTTTTCACGTGGTCAATTTAACTTCACTTACTGCTACTACATTATGTCGGCGCGGGCATGTGGGTAACGCGAACTCATAAGTTTTCCCTTACCAAAAATCGCTCAACACACCTAAAGAAGCTTTCATTTAAAAAACAAATTGATAAATAAACGTAAGCAAAGTTGTATAATTACTTATTGTCTTTTTTAATAATACTGTGCACCCAAGCGTGGTAAATACCGTAATACTTATGTTTTCTGAATCTGTACCAACCATCAGGTATTCAATATTTTGCTCGTCGCAGAAAATCCCAGCATTTCTATCACGTAAACTTTTAATACTTTGCTTAGATGTTCGCAAATGAAGTGTCGCGCGGGATCTGCCGCGATAAGTCCAATTTAGCTACGTCACGTACACCACGCCGCACCCCGGCCGGGCGGCCGCGCGCCGCCATGCGTAGGTACTTATATACCGCGGAATAGCGAGCAAAGGGAGTGTCAATGCACATGCACGGACGTAACATTTGCCTACACACCGAAGATCAAGTCAAGCAGATATTGAAGAGTCAAAAATAAGTTTTTCTTTATTTTAATTACCTTATTGGCTAGCAAAGATTTGCAATGGACAGATGTAGACCTCCAGACCGAATTTCAGCCATGGCGACCAATCTCAGCGGAGACCAGCCTTCAGCGCGGGAGACATTATAGTGCACAAGTGTGCGCAGACACAGGTGCACTCTCTCTTCCCTCACTCTCATAGTCCGATTGGAAGGTAATGCGACACGACCGGAGAGAGATCAGGCGCAGGGCCAACAATGGACAGATAATGTGTCTGTGGTCAGCCTGGTTTTCAGTTCCACGAAAATAAATAAATTTTACAAGGCACAGGCGTTCTGGCTCACCTCTCAACCACTTTCAGAAAGAACATTATTGTGGGCACTCCATTTCGATAAGCATTCCGAGGTTGATACTGGTGTCAACTTTACACCCAGACTTTGTTTTTACGGCAGCTTGCGGCTAGAAATTCTGTTGAAGTTTGTCATTCTGAAGTCAGACGAAGGGGTTTGGACCTTTGGAAGTAAAGAGCTGGTATGCGCTTTGATGAATGGGCTCGCGTCGTGATAATGTGCCTAATATACCTAATAAATACATAAATAAATCATTCTTTATTGCAGACGATGTAATGTACACTTGTACAGTCCATAATAAAAAAACAAGAATAAAATTGACAATTACAAAACAAATTAAAATTAATAATATTAAAAGTGGGCCACACGACACTAAATCGACACCATGTTCCCCGGCCGAGTCACCGAGCTAGGCGAGCTACTGCCCTAACGTGCAGCTCAGTGAATCGCCCGAAGATCATGCCGTCAAGTCGCGTAAAACTCGCGTTTAATACTTACTTACTCTTCTGATAGATATAAATGCTAAGGAATTATCTTTGCGTTGGCGTTTCTTTATAATATTATTATTAATATTCAATCAATCTGCCTGCCTTTTCCTAACTATAGAAAAATACTGGGGTAGACTTCCAGTCTAAACGGATGCAGCTGAATAGGTACCAGTATTTTAAATGGAGCGACTGACTATATTTGATTTAACAGAAATTCTCAATTGGCAACTTCTACCTAGTTGATAACCTGTTTGGTTACTGCTTTTCGAAATTCAGAATATTTGTATGTTCCTTCTGATAATAGGTTGGTACCACCTACAGTTTTAGTTCAGCCAGGAGTAGGTTTCATTTCAAATTATAATGAGTAAATTGTTATATTTCGTTTGGTTTATTAAAACACTGTTTCTTCATCTATTCGGTTTTATTAGCCCTCCTACATTTAGTTTTACCTTTTTCACAGCGCACAATCACATCTTAGTCTTTAATCCTTTTTCCATAGAGTAATTATTCGCAGCACACACCACAGATTATACAATATTGAAACGTTCAGATGTGCGGACATTGATCCTCAACATAAATCAATGGGGTTCACGTAATTAATCTTTACAAAAAAATGTGGGTAGATACCTACTTAACTTACTGAAGTAAAATTTAACTTATTTCCGTAAAAATCGAATTTCTTCAGTTAGGTATTCAGTCAAAGCCACTACCTAAATGAGTGAAGTATTATAGTACATTACTGCAGCGGCCTGCAAAAGGGGCATTGACGGACGAACGTGAAAATGTGGGCCGAGGCGAAGCCGAGGCACTCATACGTCAGTCCATCAATGCCTGGTTGCGGCCAAGGCTTATAAATGCTTTTCTCAAATAATGCGCAGAAATTCAAACTAAATAAACCACTACATAGTATAAAAAAGTCGTTTCCCGCTGTTTGTCTGTCCCTATGTATGCTTAGATCTTTAAAACTATGCAATGCGGGTTTTGATGCGGTTTTTTTAATAGATAGAGTGATTCAAGAGGAAGATGTAAATGTTTTAATACATGCATATTATAGTAGAGAAAATCAGCATTGCACCCGTGCGAAGCCGGGGCGGGTCGCTGGTTTTTTATAAATTCCAGATTCAATGACGAACAACGATAATTTTTCACGCGCCAATATGTTCATTTGTTTATTTTTTACTACAAACAGCTCTATTTGCAAGTCAGTTCGAAATTTAAACAAAATCTTTGATAAGCTATCTCCTTGGTTGTCATGACGTGTCGACGTAAAAAGTTCGTTCTATTTTAAAAATTACACGACAGATACGAGTTTTCATAGTTATTTGTTCGGCCGCTAAACACGTCAGATATGGATTTCCATACTAACATTGCCGGCCGCCTGCTCGCATGTATTTGACCAGTACAGCATTTTCGATTTATCTCGAAGAAGGTTGTCAAAATAATGCTCGAATTTCCAAGCATGTTTGAGAAAATAATATATTAAAGGCTCTTTAATTAATTACGTTTCAAACAGTTTTAACGAAAAAAAAAACAATCTAAACGACTATAAACCTGTAAGCATGCAAGATAAAGGCTAATTAGGTCCAGGCAACCTGAACAATTTTGCAAAGAATCCAGCCGAGATCCATCCTTACTTTAAGTTTGGAATTTGGCTAACTTTCTTCATATGCCTTTCACAGCCGCTTCGCAGTTTTGTGGAAGAACAAGATGTAAGAGGCAGCGGTTAGTATACTTATTTTGTGATTTTGTTGGTTTAAAATCGAATCATTACAAAATGAGCTTAGATTTTATTTATAATCTAAACTCATTATGTTATCACTATCTACTAATATTAGTGTTATAACTATCGTGATAATCTTGAAACCTTTATAGCTTCTACCCTTAATGCCTAATTATTTTGTAAACCAACATAATGTAGGTACTTAATTGGCGAAAAGTCAATGACCAAAAAGTGATGCCTTTTTCATGATAAATTAAGTAGGTACAAAATAACTCACAACTACTCGCAGGTGAAATTTTTATATTGTGGGAAAGGCAACAATTTCTATGAAAATACCATGGTAATTTTTCGACCAGAATCGCGTCGCACCGTGTAATCGCGCCTGTCTGTTGGAGCCATATTGTTGACGCCGTATCTGCATCCGAACGGGTCAACGAGTAGCTGGCTATACCTATTACGGTATTGGGCAGCCACTGCCAATAGCGGACCTTCGCCATGACGTGATATTATGCATTGGCCAATGAAATGACCGCTACATCACGCCATACTCGCGCCCGCTGAAAAACGGACGCCGCGAGAACTTACTCGACCGCCACCTACAATACTGTAGATTTGTGCTCCCTATTTTTAAGGTTTAAATTTAATAATAATATATACTTTGTGTCGTTGCCTAATGTTAAACGCACATTAAACTCAAGTCGACCAAGTTTTCTAGTTTTCTTTAAAGTTTGTTCCCTATATCGAACAAAAAGTGGCGACCGTGACAGGACCTGGATCGACTTCAATAATCTTTTGTCGAGTTCGACAGGTCCTTACCAGCAAACTACACCAAGGAAGAGGGCTTGCCGGTGGATTGGAATTCCTGCGGCGAACAAGTCCGCCACGGGCCTACGCATATACCTACCCATCTACGTGTCGCATTGGAGGTGCCCACGGTCTGGACCCGCCTAATCAGCAGAGCCTATAGCTGTGGAACCCTGACGCCTACGCTTGGCTTGCTTGCCATCATTAACGTGAGCCCGTTCCTATCATTTTACCTAGTTTGTCCTCTTTTATCTGTGTTCATACCTTTTTTTTTTTTTTTTTTACTTCTCCCGCTCTGGGCGGAGCGGGAGGGCGTGTCAGACTTTTACTGACTAAAACCCACCCGTGTTCCTTCCGTTGCCTGTGCCAGGGCCACGATATCCCTTTCGGACAAACTCGCAACCCCGGCAGGCATTGGTCCTAACGGACCCCGTCAATTGGTGCTGACATCTCTTTGAGGCGCGCGTGGAACACAACGCGCCGTCGACCCGGGCCTGGTCCTTATCGGACGGCGAGCTACCCATCGCTCACCGTCCGCAGGCCCGCGTCTACGGTGGCCGGAAATCGGCTTGCGACTCCCGACGCCCGGGGCGTCTCCTGCGGCGACTAAGGGCGCGAGGGCGCGAACCTTGTCTCACCCTCACGCGTTCCGCCTCCTCCTTCGCTAGCATAACTGCTTCGCAGAAGGAGGTGACGGCCTCCCATGCACTCTCGCTCCGAACCATGGCCTGAACCAGGGCCGGACGCGAGGGATCGCCGCCGCCGATCGCCTCCGTGAGGACACGGCGGTGCTCCGCCCAAGCTGGGCAGACCTCCACCGTGTCCTCCGGGCGATCCACACAGTGGTGACACCCGGGCGGTTCCTCCCGCTTTATCCTGAACAGGAACCTCCCGAAAAAACCGTGTCCGGTGAGGACCTGCGTCAGGCGGAAGGTGAGGACGCCGTGACGCCTCTCTAGCCACTCCTCAAAGAGGGGACTTATCGCCACAATTGTGGCGAGCCCAGCACTGGGTTGCGACAATCGCACTCTCCATGTCGCCATGAGATCCCGCCGGAGCTCTGTCCGCTGTGCCGTGATTTCTCGCGGCAGCGGAGTTTCACTCCGGCGTTTCGTCTGGAGGCAAAAGTCCTCGCGCACATCTGGGAGTTGCGCGAGGACTTTTGCCTCCAGATCCCATGGCGGCATTCCGGCAAGGAGGCTCGCCGCCTCACGGGAGACCGTGCGGTAACCCCGTACTAGCCTGATGGCCATGACCCTTTGGGACGCGTTCAACCGCTGGGCTGGTCGCAGCCTTAAAGAACGCGCCCACACCGGTGCCCCGTAAAGGGCCATGGACCGCACGATCCCCGCGTAGAGCCTCCGGCAGGAGGCGTTTGGACCCCCTAGGTTGGGCAGGAGCCGCTCTCACAGCCAAAGTTGCCCTCATCATGAACATGATGGTTTCAATAATTTAGGTTTCAAACTGCCTACTATAAATATACCTAAATATGATGGTACCTACTACAAGTGGCTCGAATTCAAAGAGATCTACTGCTCATTGATTCATGAAAATCCTAAAATAAAAAACATTCATAAATTCCACTACCTCAGCTCTTATTTGGAGGGTGAAGCTGCGGGAGTTCTAGGCAACCTGGAAATATCTGATAAAAACTATATAGAAGCTTGGTCACTTCTCTGCAACCGGTTTGACAACAAGAGGCAACTAATTAATAATCATTTAAAGGCCCTATTTACTATTGAGTCAGTTCGTGAAACTGATAAGTCTATTAGATACATTATTGATCATGTGACAAAAAACTTACGTGCCCTCTGCACACTAGGGCTCCCCACTGACAAGTGGGATGTTCTAATAATTCATCTTCTGGCGGCAAGGTTAGACAACAGTACTATGTTCAAATGGGAAGAACACCGTAACACTATATCTGATATACCTACCCTCGATAAGTTCTTCTCATTTTTGAAAAATCGCGCAGACGTTCTTGACACTGTTAACAAAAACAAGACAGATAAAGCAGCCGGGGCTAAACAAGATCCCCACATCGGCCACAACCGAGCCTTTCACAATAGGAACACTACACAGACTAAATCATTAGTTGCTACATCCAAGGAATCCTCCTCTTCTCGAACTCCTTCTGAGTGTGTAATATGCTCAGGAAAGCATCGTGCATACGAGTGCCCCACATTCAAGTCTAAGACCCCTGAAGATAGGAATTCCACTGTTGCAACACTAAAATTGTGTCTTAATTGTCTAAGGCCTGGTCACGATAGTCAAGTTTGTAAGCTCCCTGGTTCTTGTAGGTCCTGTAAACAAAAACACAACTCACTACTTTACTTACCTGATCCAGTCTCGTCCGTCCCTAGCCAACCTAAATCTGTAGTCATGTCTGCATTGTCCTCGCCAGAGGTTCTTTTGTGTACCGCTAAGGTGCGACTAACTAACCCAAGAACTAACGAAACTATTAGCGTAAGGGCTTTACTTGACAGCTCCGAGCCAATCGTCTTTCATCACTGAGCGTGTGAAGCGGGTACTCAATTTGACTCCTATGCCATCAAACGTCAGTATTGTAGGTATAGGTAACAACACCCTAGACCTAAACCCAGAGCGCTGTTCTATAAAACTCCAATCTAATTAAAATTCCTTTGAAGTTCTAATGTCCTGTCTAATATTGAAAACTATAACTGATGACTTGCCCAAGCATCTTTTCGATACTAGCTCACTAAACCTAAACGACTTTGAGCTTGCAGACCCCAGCTTCAACGAACCATCACCTATTGACATGCTTATCGGCTCGGACCTGTTTTGGGACTTGATAGGCTCCAAACAGCAGTCCCTAGGTTCCAATAAACCTAATCTTCGAAGCTCTAAACTCGGATGGCTTATAGCAGGTCCTGCGCCTATTCAAAGTCGCATTCCGCTGACTAAGTCTGTAATGTGTAATTTTCTCCTAAAAACTGAAAATCACACCAACATCCAGGAGGAGCTATCTAAATTCTGGGAACTGCAAAGCGTCCCTAAAATCCAACCTTTATCCGAGGAACAAACGCTTTGCGAAAGGTACTATCTCTCCACTACTATCCGCGAATCCAACGGTCGTTTTTGCGTAGGTATTCCACTAAAGGACAAACTAGATTGTCTGGGCGAGTCCTACTTTATAGCAAAAAAAAGGTTCTTCAATTTAGAAGCTAGATTAAAAAAAAATCCAGAGTTCAAGAAAATGTACTCCGACTTCATTCATGAGTACGCTGACTTAGGCCACCTTTCCGAGTCTACGGAGACTAAATCCCCTAATCCTTATTTTCTTCCTCATCATCCAGTACTGCGAGAGAAAAGTGAGTCAACCAAACTTAGAGTGGTATTTAATGCCTCAGAGCCCACTACTTCCGGTCTATCGGTCAATGACCTCCAAATGGTAGGCCCCCCAATCCAGGATTCATTGTTTGACATTCTTCTGCGATTTCGTCAGTATCGCTACGTCCTCTCGGGAGATATAGAGAAGATGTATCGCCAAGTAAAAAACAAAAGCCTCCGATCGCAACCTCCAGCTTATACTATGGCGCGACAATGGCGACGAAAGTCTCCGCACTTTAAGGCTAAACACGGTAACTTGCGGGTTTGCAAGTTCAAGCTTTCTTAGTACTAGGTGTATCTGGCAGGTCGGTGAGGAATGCAACGATGCTAGAATTAAAACCATTATTCAAAGAGATTTCTACTGCGATGATCTCTTAACTGGAGCTCACACTGAAGAAGAGCTCCGTTACATTCAGCGCTCGGTCTCTGATGAACTTGCCAAAGGCTGTTTCCCACTCAGAAAGTATCGATCCAACTTACCTGATCTTCTATCTTCCGAGTCTGTCAATTCTGAGGATCTAATCATAAGCATTGCTTCTAGTACTCTAGGTATCGGCTGGTCTTCTCAGATCGACCATATTCACTTCCCTCTCGCCTATGCACCAGACACGATCTTCACTAAAAGAAATATTCTGTCGTCAACCTTTAAAATCTTTGATCCCCTAGGCTTACTGTCTCTTTGCACTATTAGCGCAAAAATACTACTCCAGAAACTTTGGACCGAAAAAATATATTGGGACGAACCCGTTCCCTACTCTATCTAAGTTGTTTGGAAAAAATTCAGTCAACAACTTAGCACTTTATCGTGTCTAAAGGTCCCAAGAAAGGTATGTGCCAATAACTCATTCGAAGTTGAACTTCATTGCTTTTGTGACGCTTCGCAGCTAGCCTACGGAAGCTGTGTCTACCTCAGATCTCTAGACATGGACGGCAATGTGCATGTCAATCTACTGTGTGCCAAGGCCCGTGTAGCACCGATCAAGGCTTGCACTATCCCTCGCTTAGAGCTCTGCTTTGCTAGGTGCCCAATTGAGCTCCGCAGTCAAAAAAGCTCTAAGACTAGAACTAAAGCGCTGCGTCTTCTGCAGGGCTTACATGACATGCGCGAGAACGCTCTCGTTCTCGATTTATCAAAATTTGTCGACGATTATGACGTCATTCTAAACACTAACATGACCGATAAGCTCGAGTAAACTCGAGAAAGGCACTTTGACAGTTCTTTATCTCGCGACGAGAGACCGATGTAGCAAATTATTAAAAATAAATGATTTTTATGATAGCAACATCGGCTCATTCATTCGATCTTACGCATGGAATTTGTTTGTACTATGTTGATTTTCATCCACCTCTTTTAATTTATGTTTAGTTTTTTTGTGTAACAGGCTTATTTGTTTAAAAATAAATGTTTTTCTTTGGCATGCTGAAAATACAAAACAAAATCACGCAAATGAAAATGAGTGAGACATTTTTGGTAGGGGCAAAATCTGTGGTGTCGTGTCACCGACGTGCTAACCGAGTCATCAACATGCTAAACGCGTCACTGACTTGTTAACAGCGTCACCGACATGCTGTCAGTGTCCCCGACATGTAAACCAATTCACGACTTGCCAACCGCGTCTTCGACATGCTAAAAGCGTCCCGACATGCTAACTGCATCACCTTCTTGCTCACAGAATTCCGACATGCTATTAGCGACCCCGTCATACCACCTGCGTCACCGACATGCGAAAAGCATCCCGATATGTTTAAAACATGCCAACATGCTAACTGCGTCACCTTCTTGCTCAGAGAATCCGGACATGCTATTGGTGACCCCATCATACCACCTGCGTCACCGACATGCAAAAAGCATGCCGACATGTTTAAAACATGCCGACATGCTAACTGCGTCACCAACGTGCTCACTGAGTCCCGACATGCTATCAGCGTCCCCGTCATAGTACCTGTGTCACCGACATACTAACTGCGTCACCAACTCGCTAACCTAGTCACCCAGATGCTATCAGCGTCCCCGACATGCTACTTGCGTCACCTACATGCTTACCGATTCGTCAACATGTTAGCCGCGTTACCGAAATGCTAATGTAACGTGTTGCAGCAGACTGGCGTCCCACAGCGGCCTGTGTATATGTATACGTATTTATTATGTTATTCCAAAGTTTTAATTTTTCACGTCTGTCGCCAGTAAATGCCTTTTTTTTGTATCATAATTTTGTCTACTCTTCTCGACGTCAAAATCGAGGACGAGTAAATGACAGAAAAATCAGAGATATCTCGTGTTGAAATGTCAAAATTCGAGATAAAATAGGTGCCATGTTAGGGTTTGTCGAGAAAACATCAAGTTTGACAGAACGAGTCGAGTATTTTGTATGGGAGTGCTGTCAGAAAACGAGATAGTTACAGAAATAGACAAGAATTACTCGCGCGAGAGTGAGTAATTGTCGCGTGTGTCATGTTAGCCCTGCTGGACTGACTCTAGTGTTGTGCTAGGGTGGCTAAAATCTCCTGATAAGACTAAAACTTTTGTAGCTAACCGAATAGTGGCTATAGGTGAACTCACCAATCTCAACGACTGGCGTCATGTTCCCACAGCAGTAAATCCCGCAGATCTCGCTTCACGAGGTGTGGAACCCCAAGAGGTCAAAGATTCGGTTCTGTGGTGGCATGGGCCTACCTTTCTCAAGGAACCAGAATCATCGTGGGCTTCTCTCTCAGTCGGAAAGGCAGTTGACCTACCTGAATTGAAAGCATTGCCCGCTTTGGTGGCGGAGGATGCACCTGCGATACCCATAGTAAATATTAAAAACTACTCAAAATTATTTACGCTACAAAGAATATATGCCTGAGTTTATAGATTTATCTATAATTGTAAAAATCCCACTAATAAGCTAACGGAAACTCTACAAATTCACGAACTAGAAAAATCTATGACTGTTCTCACTAAAATAGCTCAAACTGAATCCTTCAATAAAGAAATAAACGACCTAAAATCCCGCAAACCACTTAAAACTAATACTCACATGTGCTCATTAAATCCTTTTGTAGATAATGTAGGTCTACTTCGTGTTGGAGGACGCATTAATACGTCTGCCTACCCCTATGAAAAAAGACATCCCATTGTTCTAAAATGTGATCACTATTTAACAAAACTAATTTCAATCTAAACACATTCAGCTCTTGCATGCTGGCCCACAGCATCTACTCTCGTCAATCCGTGGGCGCTACTGGCCTATAGGAGGTCGCAAGCTCGCTAGAGAAGTAGCAAGATACTGTCTTGTCTGTCGTCGCTTCAAGGGGACCACAATGTCCAATATAATGGGAAACTTACCCACTGATAGGGTTGAACCTGACTTCTCGTTCAGTACTGTTGGCACTGACTTTGCCGGCCCGTTTCTTATAACCGATCGCAAGGGACGAGGATGCAAAATAACTAAATGCTATCTATGCATTTTCGTTTGCTTTCGATATAAATGCCTACATTTAGAAGTGGTAAGTGAACTATCCAAAGATGCTTTCATACAAACATTAAAACGGTTCACTGCTCGCAGAGGAGTGCCTAAGCTTATTTACTGCGACAATGGCCGTAATTTCGTTGCCGCTGCCAAGGAGCTTGGCAACTTGCTACAAGCTAATCGTGACTCTATATGTGACTTTGCTGCTAGCCGAGGCATTGAATTTCGTTTCTCTCCCTTATACGCTCCTCATTTCAATGGTCTTGCGGAAGCCGGCGTCAAATCAGCAAAGTTCCATCTGCACAGAACAATAGGTCACACTCACCTAACATTTGAGGAATTGACCTCTGTATTTACACAGATAGAAGCTATCCTCAATAGCCGACCCCTATGTCCTTTGAGCCCGTCCCCTAACGATTTCCAGCCTCTTACCCCGGCTCACTTTTTGATCGGTAGGCAAATGACGGCGCTCCCTTCTCCGAGTTACCTGGACTCCAGCACGAATCGCCTCAATCGGTTCCAGCACCTAGAACAAGCCAAGCAGCACTTCTGGAAAAGATGGTCTTCAGAGTACGTCGCTGAGCTCCAACAAAGGACCAAGTGGCGAGTGAAGTGCCGGGATCTCAAGCTCAACGACTTAGTCCTGATCAAGGAAGCCAACACGCTGCCTCTCTGCTGGCGCCTGGGAAGAGTTAGCTGACTCTACATTGGCTCCGACCAGACACCTAGAGTAGCTGATATAGGTACAGCTCATGGCACAATTAAGAGAGGTCTCAATCGCCTGGTGTTACTTCCAACCTCCGAGAAAGATGAAGCTTGAAAGCTGCACTAGAGCTTTCAACGGCCGGGAAGATGTTGACGCCGTATGTGCATCCGAACGGGTCAACGAGTAGCTGGCTATACCTATTACGGTATTGGACAGCCACTGCCAATAGCGGACCTTCGCCATGACGTGATATTATGCATTGGCCAATGAAATGACCGCTACATCACGCCATACTCGCGCCCGCTGAAAAACGGACGCCGCGAGAACTTACTCGACCGCCACCTACAATACTGTAGATTTGTGCTCCCTATTTTTAAGGTTTAAATTTAATAATAATATATACTTTGTGTAGTTGCCTAATGTTAAACGCACATTAAACTCAAGTCAACCAAGTTTTCTAGTTTTCTTTAAAGTTTGTTCCCTATATCGAACACATATAGATTAAAATAGGATGAAATCTGAGAAAACTAACAGTGGAGCAAAGCAGTTAAAGAAACCATGAGTGCGATTTTAACGAAAGCAGAAACTACATTTTCATCCTCCCATCTCGGAAAGAGTATTTTTGTTCTTCGACATCTGAGTGCAAAAGCCGTTTTTATCCGCTAGAGGATAAAGTAAATTGAATTTAGAACATCGTGTGCACTAAGTTTGTGAATTCAAAACATCATTACACCTATTTATTTTTCCCTTCATGGTGCCGAATTTATCATAGAACCTTTTTAATTTGTTAAAAACTCAAACTCGGACCTTCTTGGTGTAATTTTTTTTAATTTGTTTTGCGCGCGCCATTTTCTTTTCACGTCATTGTTAAAACCTTAGGTTAAAAACAAGAAACTTGAAAAGAAGTGAAACACCTAAAATTAGTGGTTCTAGCGACGACGAAGTTTATTTGATGCCAACAGAATTGACTGAAACTGTCAATAATGCGCAAATGAGCTTTCTTCCTGAACAATCATGCGAGAAGTATTTGAAACAGTACCTACGATATGTTTAACACGTGGCGACTAGCTAAAGGAGCCAAAACTTTCTCAGAAAACGTTTTGCTGCCATATTTTATTGAATTATCCGAGACCAAGAAATCAATCACTCTATGGAGTACGTACTCAATGCTAAAGCAACAATAAAGATTAAAAAAGACATACATATCGACACCTATTGTGGCATTTTTAAAAAGAGCCTTATCTGGTCATCAAGCAAAAAATCGATTATTTGTTACAATTTAAAGATTATTCTTTAATACTTACCTATCATAATGTACTCGTAGTTGTTGAAAATAAAAGTATCTTGAAATCCTGAAATAAAAGTATCTTATGATTGTAAATGTTTTTTTTTTGCATTTAGTCATTTCCTCGCTGAGGTGGGATGAAAAGTTACGTGTTGCACTCGAGTGCAAAGATTTTTCACCTCGTGCTCTTTTGATTCCCTCGCTAACGCTCAGGATTCTAATTATTGAATCACTCGCTGCCCTCGTGATTCAATTTTAGAACCCTTCGCTTGCTCTCGGTCATCAAAATTGAGCACGCGGTTAAAAAGCAACTTTGCACTCTTGTATAACAAATAACTATTTTGTTTTATGAATAGTTCTTCATAATGATGAATAAAATCACCCATTTTCAGGTTTAAGGTAAATAAAAACTTACTACTACATGCTACTACACACTACTTACCCGAAAATATGCTTAGATGGTCACATTGAGAGAAGAATGAATGGCGACTTACAAAGAGTATTTACAAGGCAGATGTGAGTAGAAACGTCTCGTCCCCTCCCGACGTTTCTACTCACATCTGCCTTGTCTCTAGAAGGGCATAAGTGACCTTATTGGTTCTTCAATTTAGAAGCTAGATTAAAAAAAAATCCAGAGTTCAAGAAAATGTACTCCGACTTCATTCATGAGTACGCTGACTTAGGCCACCTTTCCGAGTCTACGGAGACTAAATCCCCTAATCCTTATTTTCTTCCTCATCATCCAGTACTGCGAGAGAAAAGTGAGTCAACCAAACTTAGAGTGGTATTTAATGCCTCAGAGCCCACTACTTCCGGTCTATCGGTCAATGACCTCCAAATGGTAGGCCCCCCAATCCAGGATTCATTGTTTGACATTCTTCTGCGATTTCGTCAGTATCGCTACGTCCTCTCGGGAGATATAGAGAAGATGTATCGCCAAGTAAAAAACAAAAGCCTCCGATCGCAACCTCCAGCTTATACTATGGCGCGACAATGGCGACGAAAGTCTCCGCACTTTAAGGCTAAACACGGTAACTTGCGGGTTTGCAAGTTCAAGCTTTCTTAGTACTAGGTGTATCTGGCAGGTCGGTGAGGAATGCAACGATGCTAGAATTAAAACCATTATTCAAAGAGATTTCTACTGCGATGATCTCTTAACTGGAGCTCACACTGAAGAAGAGCTCCGTTACATTCAGCGCTCGGTCTCTGATGAACTTGCCAAAGGCTGTTTCCCACTCAGAAAGTATCGATCCAACTTACCTGATCTTCTATCTTCCGAGTCTGTCAATTCTGAGGATCTAATCATAAGCATTGCTTCTAGTACTCTAGGTATCGGCTGGTCTTCTCAGATCGACCATATTCACTTCCCTCTCGCCTATGCACCAGACACGATCTTCACTAAAAGAAATATTCTGTCGTCAACCTTTAAAATCTTTGATCCCCTAGGCTTACTGTCTCTTTGCACTATTAGCGCAAAAATACTACTCCAGAAACTTTGGACCGAAAAAATATATTGGGACGAACCCGTTCCCTACTCTATCTAAGTTGTTTGGAAAAAATTCAGTCAACAACTTAGCACTTTATCGTGTCTAAAGGTCCCAAGAAAGGTATGTGCCAATAACTCATTCGAAGTTGAACTTCATTGCTTTTGTGACGCTTCGCAGCTAGCCTACGGAAGCTGTGTCTACCTCAGATCTCTAGACATGGACGGCAATGTGCATGTCAATCTACTGTGTGCCAAGGCCCGTGTAGCACCGATCAAGGCTTGCACTATCCCTCGCTTAGAGCTCTGCTTTGCTAGGTGCCCAATTGAGCTCCGCAGTCAAAAAAGCTCTAAGACTAGAACTAAAGCGCTGCGTCTTCTGCAGGGCTTACATGACATGCGCGAGAACGCTCTCGTTCTCGATTTATCAAAATTTGTCGACGATTATGACGTCATTCTAAACACTAACATGACCGATAAGCTCGAGTAAACTCGAGAAAGGCACTTTGACAGTTCTTTATCTCGCGACGAGAGACCGATGTAGCAAATTATTAAAAATAAATGATTTTTATGATAGCAACATCGGCTCATTCATTCGATCTTACGCATGGAATTTGTTTGTACTATGTTGATTTTCATCCACCTCTTTTAATTTATGTTTAGTTTTTTTGTGTAACAGGCTTATTTGTTTAAAAATAAATGTTTTTCTTTGGCATGCTGAAAATACAAAACAAAATCACGCAAATGAAAATGAGTGAGACATTTTTGGTAGGGGCAAAATCTGTGGTGTCGTGTCACCGACGTGCTAACCGAGTCATCAACATGCTAAACGCGTCACTGACTTGTTAACAGCGTCACCGACATGCTGTCAGTGTCCCCGACATGTAAACCAATTCACGACTTGCCAACCGCGTCTTCGACATGCTAAAAGCGTCCCGACATGCTAACTGCATCACCTTCTTGCTCACAGAATTCCGACATGCTATTAGCGACCCCGTCATACCACCTGCGTCACCGACATGCGAAAAGCATCCCGATATGTTTAAAACATGCCAACATGCTAACTGCGTCACCTTCTTGCTCAGAGAATCCGGACATGCTATTGGTGACCCCATCATACCACCTGCGTCACCGACATGCAAAAAGCATGCCGACATGTTTAAAACATGCCGACATGCTAACTGCGTCACCAACGTGCTCACTGAGTCCCGACATGCTATCAGCGTCCCCGTCATAGTACCTGTGTCACCGACATACTAACTGCGTCACCAACTCGCTAACCTAGTCACCCAGATGCTATCAGCGTCCCCGACATGCTACTTGCGTCACCTACATGCTTACCGATTCGTCAACATGTTAGCCGCGTTACCGAAATGCTAATGTAACGTGTTGCAGCAGACTGGCGTCCCACAGCGGCCTGTGTATATGTATACGTATTTATTATGTTATTCCAAAGTTTTAATTTTTCACGTCTGTCGCCAGTAAATGCCTTTTTTTTGTATCATAATTTTGTCTACTCTTCTCGACGTCAAAATCGAGGACGAGTAAATGACAGAAAAATCAGAGATATCTCGTGTTGAAATGTCAAAATTCGAGATAAAATAGGTGCCATGTTAGGGTTTGTCGAGAAAACATCAAGTTTGACAGAACGAGTCGAGTATTTTGTATGGGAGTGCTGTCAGAAAACGAGATAGTTACAGAAATAGACAAGAATTACTCGCGCGAGAGTGAGTAATTGTCGCGTGTGTCATGTTAGCCCTGCTGGACTGACTCTAGTGTTGTGCTAGGGTGGCTAAAATCTCCTGATAAGACTAAAACTTTTGTAGCTAACCGAATAGTGGCTATAGGTGAACTCACCAATCTCAACGACTGGCGTCATGTTCCCACAGCAGTAAATCCCGCAGATCTCGCTTCACGAGGTGTGGAACCCCAAGAGGTCAAAGATTCGGTTCTGTGGTGGCATGGGCCTACCTTTCTCAAGGAACCAGAATCATCGTGGGCTTCTCTCTCAGTCGGAAAGGCAGTTGACCTACCTGAATTGAAAGCATTGCCCGCTTTGGTGGCGGAGGATGCACCTGCGATACCCATAGTAAATATTAAAAACTACTCAAAATTATTTACGCTACAAAGAATATATGCCTGAGTTTATAGATTTATCTATAATTGTAAAAATCCCACTAATAAGCTAACGGAAACTCTACAAATTCACGAACTAGAAAAATCTATGACTGTTCTCACTAAAATAGCTCAAACTGAATCCTTCAATAAAGAAATAAACGACCTAAAATCCCGCAAACCACTTAAAACTAATACTCACATGTGCTCATTAAATCCTTTTGTAGATAATGTAGGTCTACTTCGTGTTGGAGGACGCATTAATACGTCTGCCTACCCCTATGAAAAAAGACATCCCATTGTTCTAAAATGTGATCACTATTTAACAAAACTAATTTCAATCTAAACACATTCAGCTCTTGCATGCTGGCCCACAGCATCTACTCTCGTCAATCCGTGGGCGCTACTGGCCTATAGGAGGTCGCAAGCTCGCTAGAGAAGTAGCAAGATACTGTCTTGTCTGTCGTCGCTTCAAGGGGACCACAATGTCCAATATAATGGGAAACTTACCCACTGATAGGGTTGAACCTGACTTCTCGTTCAGTACTGTTGGCACTGACTTTGCCGGCCCGTTTCTTATAACCGATCGCAAGGGACGAGGATGCAAAATAACTAAATGCTATCTATGCATTTTCGTTTGCTTTCGATATAAATGCCTACATTTAGAAGTGGTAAGTGAACTATCCAAAGATGCTTTCATACAAACATTAAAACGGTTCACTGCTCGCAGAGGAGTGCCTAAGCTTATTTACTGCGACAATGGCCGTAATTTCGTTGCCGCTGCCAAGGAGCTTGGCAACTTGCTACAAGCTAATCGTGACTCTATATGTGACTTTGCTGCTAGCCGAGGCATTGAATTTCGTTTCTCTCCCTTATACGCTCCTCATTTCAATGGTCTTGCGGAAGCCGGCGTCAAATCAGCAAAGTTCCATCTGCACAGAACAATAGGTCACACTCACCTAACATTTGAGGAATTGACCTCTGTATTTACACAGATAGAAGCTATCCTCAATAGCCGACCCCTATGTCCTTTGAGCCCGTCCCCTAACGATTTCCAGCCTCTTACCCCGGCTCACTTTTTGATCGGTAGGCAAATGACGGCGCTCCCTTCTCCGAGTTACCTGGACTCCAGCACGAATCGCCTCAATCGGTTCCAGCACCTAGAACAAGCCAAGCAGCACTTCTGGAAAAGATGGTCTTCAGAGTACGTCGCTGAGCTCCAACAAAGGACCAAGTGGCGAGTGAAGTGCCGGGATCTCAAGCTCAACGACTTAGTCCTGATCAAGGAAGCCAACACGCTGCCTCTCTGCTGGCGCCTGGGAAGAGTTAGCTGACTCTACATTGGCTCCGACCAGACACCTAGAGTAGCTGATATAGGTACAGCTCATGGCACAATTAAGAGAGGTCTCAATCGCCTGGTGTTACTTCCAACCTCCGAGAAAGATGAAGCTTGAAAGCTGCACTAGAGCTTTCAACGGCCGGGAAGATGTTGACGCCGTATGTGCATCCGAACGGGTCAACGAGTAGCTGGCTATACCTATTACGGTATTGGACAGCCACTGCCAATAGCGGACCTTCGCCATGACGTGATATTATGCATTGGCCAATGAAATGACCGCTACATCACGCCATACTCGCGCCCGCTGAAAAACGGACGCCGCGAGAACTTACTCGACCGCCACCTACAATACTGTAGATTTGTGCTCCCTATTTTTAAGGTTTAAATTTAATAATAATATATACTTTGTGTAGTTGCCTAATGTTAAACGCACATTAAACTCAAGTCGACCAAGTTTTCTAGTTTTCTTTAAAGTTTGTTCCCTATATCGAACACATATAGATTAAAATAGGATGAAATCTGAGAAAACTAACAGTGGAGCAAAGCAGTTAAAGAAACCATGAGTGCGATTTTAACGAAAGCAGAAACTACATTTTCATCCTCCCATCTCGGAAAGAGTATTTTTGTTCTTCGACATCTGAGTGCAAAAGCCGTTTTTATCCGCTAGAGGATAAAGTAAATTGAATTTAGAACATCGTGTGCACTAAGTTTGTGAATTCAAAACATCATTACACCTATTTATTTTTCCCTTCATGGTGCCGAATTTATCATAGAACCTTTTTAATTTGTTAAAAACTCAAACTCGGACCTTCTTGGTGTAATTTTTTTTAATTTGTTTTGCGCGCGCCATTTTCTTTTCACGTCATTGTTAAAACCTTAGGTTAAAAACAAGAAACTTGAAAAGAAGTGAAACACCTAAAATTAGTGGTTCTAGCGACGACGAAGTTTATTTGATGCCAACAGAATTGACTGAAACTGTCAATAATGCGCAAATGAGCTTTCTTCCTGAACAATCATGCGAGAAGTATTTGAAACAGTACCTACGATATGTTTAACACGTGGCGACTAGCTAAAGGAGCCAAAACTTTCTCAGAAAACGTTTTGCTGCCATATTTTATTGAATTATCCGAGACCAAGAAATCAATCACTCTATGGAGTACGTACTCAATGCTAAAGCAACAATAAAGATTAAAAAAGACATACATATCGACACCTATTGTGGCATTTTTAAAAAGAGCCTTATCTGGTCATCAAGCAAAAAATCGATTATTTGTTACAATTTAAAGATTATTCTTTAATACTTACCTATCATAATGTACTCGTAGTTGTTGAAAATAAAAGTATCTTGAAATCCTGAAATAAAAGTATCTTATGATTGTAAATGTTTTTTTTTTGCATTTAGTCATTTCCTCGCTGAGGTGGGATGAAAAGTTACGTGTTGCACTCGAGTGCAAAGATTTTTCACCTCGTGCTCTTTTGATTCCCTCGCTAACGCTCAGGATTCTAATTATTGAATCACTCGCTGCCCTCGTGATTCAATTTTAGAACCCTTCGCTTGCTCTCGGTCATCAAAATTGAGCACGCGGTTAAAAAGCAACTTTGCACTCTTGTATAACAAATAACTATTTTGTTTTATGAATAGTTCTTCATAATGATGAATAAAATCACCCATTTTCAGGTTTAAGGTAAATAAAAACTTACTACTACATGCTACTACACACTACTTACCCGAAAATATGCTTAGATGGTCACATTGAGAGAAGAATGAATGGCGACTTACAAAGAGTATTTACAAGGCAGATGTGAGTAGAAACGTCTCGTCCCCTCCCGACGTTTCTACTCACATCTGCCTTGTCTCTAGAAGGGCATAAGTGACCTTATTGGTGATGTTCTTCAGAAAGGTCAGGTGCGTAGTACTCGCAACGGTCCTGCGTGTGTGACCAGATGTATGAACGGAAACGAAGCAAAAGGAGTGTGTAAGGATCGTAGCAGATGCCATTATATACTCGTATTTTCTACCTACCCCATGGGAAAAATGCCTGAGTTTATGTATATTATGGATCTAAAAACGTACGTTGTACCTCTACGCTAAAATCGCTAGTTCGCACAAGTTTGCACCACATCCAAAGTATTATATTGTACTTTTGTGCACAATACGGCTCGGCTGTAATAATTTGCGAATGTTGTCACAATAACGAAGGAGTACCCTACAAATGAAAGTTCTGCGTAGTTACTAAGGGCGAATTTCACCCATGATACTTCGCGTTCTTTTTCATTGGTGAATTTCGCCCTACGGCTTTCGGTGCATACTCCAAATAGACGTCACATCACAAACCCGAGGGCCTAGACAAAGTAACATTCGATTAGCGATAACGCTGGTAGAAAAGCTATCAAAATGTCACGTGATAATAGGTCAACGAATAGAAATTATCTAGACAATGTTATCATCATTCGACTCCATGAAACGAAGCGACCGCGTGGAACGATAACTTCCGTATATATGCGTAGCCAAGTGGCACTTTTTGACTAACGTTATCGCTAGTTTTCGAATGTTTTCGTATGAAGGAATTCGAAAACTGTAATAAAAAAAAAAATATGACATGGCAATAATGTAAAATTTTTGACACTTTTCTACTAAAGACTAAAAGTACACACTACGTTCTTATTTAGTGATTGGGCAACTCTAGGCATTCGTAAAAGCCGGGAAAAACTTTTTGAACTTTATGTTATGGCCTAACTAAAGCAACACTAGCTTCTGCCCGCGACTTCGTTCGCGTGGAAGTCGTTGGACACCAAAATATACAAATAACAGCCACATTTTTATACAAAACAGCCTCGTTGGTCTATTGGTCGCAAGCGCCCCTGTTGAGCATTGGTCCTGGGTTCGATTCCCGGGTCATACAAAGTATAGTTGGATTTCGCATCTGAAATTTCTCAGTTACAGTCCAAAGTCTGAATTTGTGCCCAGTTAAAGGCAATAGGCTCGCCCCCTATTACATGGGACCTAAACATAACTGGTGAAATTGTATGTGGGTGTACTATATAGGTAGGTACACCTCTGCCTAACCCTTCGGGGAGTACAGACGTGACGTATGTTATTTTTATAAAACATAAATACATACATTAACTCACGTCTTCATCCCATGGGGGTAGGGAGAAGCTATAGAACGCCACCTGATACGCTACTTACATAATCCTTTTGTTTCGTTTACGTTAATACATCTGGTCATACACGCACGAATTAAGTACCGGCGAGCTACCCATCGCTCACCGTCCGCAAGCCCGCGCCTACGGTGGCCGGAAATCGGCTCGCGACTCCCGACGCCCAGGGCGTCTCCTGCGGTGACTAGGGACGTGAGGGCGCGAACCCCGCCTCTCCCTCACACACTCTGCCTCCTCCTTCGCGAGCATTACTGCTTCGCAGAAGGAGGTGACGGCCTCCCATGCACTCTCGCTCCGAACCATGGCCTGAACCAGGGCCGGACGCGAGAGATCGCCACCGCCGATCGCCTCCGTTAGGACACGGCGGTGCTCCGCCCAAGCTGGGCAGACCTCCACCGTATGCTCCACCGTGTCCGCCGGGCGATCCACACCGGGCGTTTCCTACCGCTTTATCCTGAACAGGAAACTCCCGAAACAACCGTGTCCGGTGAGGACCTGCGTCAGGCGGAAGGTGAGGACGCCGTGGCGCCTCTCTAGCCACTCCTCAAAGAGGGGACTTATCGCCTCAATTGTGGCGTGCCCAGCGCTGGGTTGCGACAATCGCACTCTCCATGTCGCCATGAGATCCCGCCGGAGCTCCGTCCGCTGTGCCGTGATTTCTCGCGGCAGCGGAGTTTCACCCCGGCGTTTCGCCTCCTCGCGCCACTCTCAGATGTGCGCGAGGACTTTTGCCTCCAGATCCCATGGCGGTAGTCCGGCAAGGAGGCTCGCCGCCTCACGGGAGACCGTGCGGTAACCCCGTACCAGCCTGATGGCCAAGGTACTTATAGCTAAGTTATGCTTAAGATGACAGTCGCTACGTGACGAGCATGTCCTACATTACAATTACTTACTCACAAGGCTCGGCGGAAGCTGTACTGCTGACAAAGCTAATTGTAGTAGGGTTACCACACTACACACCTAACCTTTCTGAAGAACATCACCAATTAGGTCACTATATGTCCACCTAGGGGTTTTCACTCACATCGTCCTCCTCCTTCTCTTAAGGATTGCTTCATTTTTAATTATTTTTGCCTATTATGGTATAGTAATTTTATTCTAGGCGCATGGTCTTTACATATAATTATATAATTAATGTATGTACTTAAACAAAATATTGTAAAACATTTTTAAAAGAGTAACGGTGAAGCTCAGATTATTGCTTTATATAATCTGAACGGTGAAGTTTCTTGCCCATTCTTCTTCATAAGAAACTACCTTTTGGAAGGGGCAACTAGAATCAATTCAATTTTTTTGTAAATTTTGACGTTCAAAATTGCCTTTTATTTGCCTATTTGAAATAAATAATTTAACTTTGACTTTGGTTTATCGAGCGAACTGCGTGAATTATGATTATGCTTACCTATTCAACATTAGCTTTTGTTTATCGAAATCGAACCCGGGACCTCTAGGTCTGAGACAGATCTTACCACTAGACCACAGAGGCGGTTGCAGGTTGACGCAATTCGCATCGCTCGAGGCCGTGAAAGGGGCCTATTGTGTAAAATCTCACCGTAACAACTTTGGTGAAGTGAGCTGTCATTGCACCTGATGCTTGGGAGGCACCTTTGACATCTCAATTCACCGCTAGCTACCACCATCTTATCTAAGTCTGTCGCCATAACAACAATGTTAAGAGTATTGATGTGTTTCGGCAGTTATGGGTAAGACAGTCAGTTCCTATGTGTTTGAGAATTCCGGGAGAAGCTGGCTTCCACCTTAGGCCTGATCATCAATTACCATCAGGATCAGGTGAGATGAAGGCCAGGAGTTTCCGCGTTGTGGTTTTAAAAAAAAAGCGACACGCGCGTTGACTAGTGAAACAAATAGTGGAAATCGAACATGATAACTTAATTCTATTTCGTTTTTGCTGTTAAAAACGAAATAGAATTAATCAGATCCGACAGCAAAAAAATCACAAACAAATCACCGCCTCAAGCCCGCAAGGAAGCGCCATAGGGTGTTTCTTATTTCTTGTTTACGTAAACGACCTTTCTAATAAAATCAATGAGCCATGTGTCCAGGGCCTCAAGTCTGCTATTACAATAGTGTCAGAATGGTCGATCATTGATTTCATAATTGTTGATTTTGACAAGTTTGGTAATCTACTATTATAATGGCGTCATTATGACTTTCCAATGGTCGGCCACTGACACTACATTGAAAGAAATTGCATATATTGGTAATCTCGTATATAATGACAAATGAATGCCATTTCTACTAATGGGTTTTATAATGATGGCAATACGACAATGCCATTATAATAACACAATTATATTACGAGAACATTGACCGACCAATTATCGACGATTATGAATTTACCAGATTACGAACTTTTAGCAAAATGACAATGGCATGACAATGGGATCGTGTTGGAATGACTGAATTTATAAAAATAGCAGACTTGGGCCCCTGGTCGCGGATGACATATCTATACTGACCTCATACGAAAACAACACCAAAGTAAATGACAAATTAAATTCCATACTCGATTCTACAATAAATTGGATGACCGAACACAACCTAGAAATCAACTTCAATTAAACTAAAATAATTTCATTCCACTCTCGCCAAAAAATGCCAATAAATATAAACTTTAGCATTAAAAATAATAAATTGGAAGTAGTTGATAAATTCACACTACTAGGCCTAAACATTGATACACATATAAATTGGAAGTCACACATTCAGAAAGTAAGTGCAAAAATATCTAAATTTTCATACTCGTACGCCCTCCGCGAGATCAAAAAAACTACAGACATTAAAACTGCATTAGTAACGTACTACGCGTACGCCCACGCATGGTTCTAATACGGTGTCATCTTATGGGGCAACAGCAATGACGCGCCCACGCTATTTACCCCACAAAAAAACTAATTAGAATCATAGTAAATATTGAAGTCACCGATAGCTGTAAACCCCACTTTCAGGAAGTAAAGATTTTATCCCTAGCCTGTCTCTATATTTTTAAGTTTGTAAGTTCGTGCGTAAGTACCCAGAGTTCTTTACAAAAAGAGAGGATATACAAACGAAAATTGTTTTAAGACATAAAAATAGACTGAATTTACCAATATCGCGACTAAAAATGCACTCAAATAGTACCTTTGTCATGTTCATAAAAATATATATAATAAGTTACCCGAAATAATAAAGCAAATAAATAAATATAATATCTTTATAAATAAATTGAAGCTTTTCCTTGTAAGCAAATGATACTAAAGTATAAGCGAATACTTAAACGATAAATTTTAAGTAACTTCCTAACTATATAATTGTATCTACAAATACTCACTATTATCGATACGCCTACATACTAATAATAATAAATATGGAGCGTCCAATAAATAACTTACCCGAGGGACAATAAATATTAATTAAGTACTAAATAAAAATAATAATGAATAATGCAATAATGATTAATTTAAATTAAATAAAAATAAGGGT
The DNA here is from genome assembly GCA_963921375.1 of Tiliacea citrago. NCBI lineage: Eukaryota > Metazoa > Arthropoda > Insecta > Lepidoptera > Noctuidae > Tiliacea > Tiliacea citrago. Next base: position 1,413,320 of record OY992784.1, read on the forward strand.
TTATTCAAATGTTACTAAATAAATAAATAAATGTACATATTTATAAAACAATAAAAAAAATACAATATTAATTATAACAACTAAGTAGTCAAATAAAATCCCTCATCCTCTCTCCTACTTTTGCTGTGCCCGACAGGGTCAACAATGATCATAATTCTGTAAAACCTACCACCTAAGTTCACATGTGGAAGCAATAAATATATTGAGTATTGAGTATTGACTGTGTCCGTTCATCGCTCTGCAAATCGCGTTGCGGTGAACTTCATTAATTTGTTTTCTCCGCAGTTGCAGTCACTGTCCAAGACGCGTGTCGCTTGAGCGTATGGCTAGTGGACACGGGGTTAGACCGGCACGTAAGTAAATCTAAGTGAACTACTAAAGCGTATTAAACCCGTTTCATGGTGTTTTGCGATAACCTGTTGGATGCCCAGGGATATTTATGTCTTTGAGTGTTAGACCAATTAAATGATTCGACCCAGTGGCTCCGTTGTGGTCAAGTTAAGGAAATTGGGTGTAAGTGAGATGTTTGGCTGGGTTTTGTTTGATCCAGATATGATTTTGAAGTAAAGTGTCGCCATATATAATATACTAGCTTCTGCCCGCGGCTTCGCCCGCGTGGATGTCGGAAAAAATGTCACGAGAACGTACTACCGGGGGGTATTTAAAAAAAACAAAAAAAAACAAATTTTATAATTTACTTTCATGCTTAATTTTAGGTTTCTTAACTCAAGGAATAAGATTTTTCATACAAACAAAATCCCCCCTTTTCACCCCTTAAAGGTCGAATTCCAAAAACCCCTTCTCAACAGATGCCTACGTCATAGTTTAGAGTTAATCAAGCCACGCAGTAAAGTCCTCCCTTGTCAAATTGACTACCCTTTTTCACCCCGGTAGGGGTCAGTTTCAGTGGCTAGAGAGGCGCCACGGCATCCTGTTATATCCACGGGTTCCTACTCTGGATAAAGTGGGAGGGAACGCCCGGGTGTTACCACTGTGTGGATCGCCCAGAGAACACCGGTGGAGGTCTGTCCAACTTGGGCGGAGCACCGCCATATCCTCACGGAGGCGACGCTGGCGGCGATCTCTCGTCGGTCCGGCCCTGGTTCAACCCATGGTTCAGAGCGAGAGTTCATGGGAGTCCGTCACCTCCTTCTGCGAAGCAGTATTGCTCGCGAAGGAGGAGGCGGAACGCGTGAGGGAGAGGCAAAATTCATGCCGTCACGCCCTTAGTCGCCGCGGGAGACGCCCCGGGCGTCGGGAGTGGCAGGCCGATGCTCGGCTACAGAAGGCGCGGGCTTGCGGACGGTGAGCGATGGTTAGTTCGCAGTCCGATAAGGACCAGGCCCGGGACGACGGCGCGTTGTGTTACACGCGCGCCTCAAAGAGATGTCAGCATCAACTGACGGGGTCCGTTAAGGCCAATGCCTGCCAGGGTTGCGAGTTTATCCGAAAAGGATATCGTGGCCATGGCACACAGGCAAATGAAGGAACACGGGTGGGTTTTAGTCAGTAAAAGTCTGACACTCCCTCCCGCTCCACCCAGAGCGGGAGAAGTTATTTGATAATTACCCACCAAAAAAAAAAGAGTTCAATTTTCGAAAAACATTACATTTTATTCTAAATTTTTGTTTCTAAGTATAAATACTGAGTTTCGAGTTTATCGGACCGCACGTTGAAATTCTTCTATACAAACTTTGACATCCCCAAATCCCCTTTAAGGGGGTAGTTTGAAAAAACTAAAAATGACAAACTTTATAATTTACTTACGTAAGTATACATGCCATGTTTTAGGTTTATTAACTCTTGGAATAAGATTTTTCATACAAACAAAATTCCCCTTTTTACCTCCTTACAAGGTCGAATTTCCAAAAACCCCTTCTTAGCGGACACTTACGTCATAACTATCGATGTACCTTTCAGCCCAATCCGTTCAGTGGTTTGAGCTGTGTGTTGATAGCCCAGTCAGTCCCACGACCTTATATTTAAATAAATATTGTGTATTTGTATAAGTTGGAGTAACATTTCGTTTTGTTTCATCGCAATCGCTTCATTCTATGAAAAGTTAGAAACGGTACACGTGTGCTTATATTATTTTTACTTGAATACAAAATTTAGCGAATGAACAACTTCAATACAAAACGTCATCCCTCTTTTCACCCCATTGTGGGTTGAAATAAAACAAAAAACAATGGTTTACGTTCTGTTAGTTTCCAACCTTAAGCCAAAATATTAGTTATTTTAACTTGAAAAATAATGAATTTCATCCCCCTTTTCACCCCTTAAGGGTTGAAATTCTAATAACACCGTTGAGTTAGCTTCCAACCATAAGCCTAGATAATAAATTTTGTGATTTTTACTTCGAAAATTAAGGACTTTCCATACACAACTTCATCCCCATTTTTAACCCTTCGGGGGTAAAATTATCAAAAAATAATTTATACGTGTCTCACACGTATAAATTATTTTCAATCATCAGCAGCAAAATTTGAAGATCCTAACTTCAAAACTGACGGACTTTCATATAAATTTCCATCTTTTATTTTACCCCTTTAGGGGTGAAATTCCCAAAAATCCGTTCTTAGTGGATACTTACTATTCACAAAGAACACACCCTCCAAGTTTCATGTCTCTAGGACCAGCGATTTAGGCTGTGTGTTAGTTTCCACCTTTTTTTTTTAATATGACTGACGTGTAAAAGTATTTGTACAAACTTACTTACAGAAAATAAATCATTTATTATTATTATATTATTTATCATTTAACCATAAGCCGAAAAATTAGTGATTTAACTTAAAAAATAAAAAAAACTTAAATTAAAAAGAAAATTTCATCCCCCTTTCACCCCTTAAGGGTTGAAATTCTAACAACACCATTGCATTAGCTTCCAACCATAACCCTAGATAATATATTTTGTGTTTTTTACTTCGAAAATTAAGGACTGATACACAACTTCATCCCCCTTTTTAACCCTTCGGGGGTGGAATTATCTAAAACGCTGAGACACATGTAAATTAATTTTCAATCATCCTATACACCAAATTTGAAGATCCTAACTTCAAAACTGACGAACTTTCATATAAACTTCCATCCCCTATTTCACCCTTTTAGGGGAGGAATTTCGAAAAACCCTTTCTTAGTGGATACCTACTCTTCACAAAGAACACACCCTCCAAATTTCATGTTTCTAGGATCAGCGGTTTAGGCTGTGCGTTCATATATCAGTCAGTCAGTCAGTCAGGACTTTGAATTTTATATATATAGATTTAGTAGATTATTAGTTAGTGTGTATTGTTCATAAGTATAGGAAGTGTTAGCCCATAAATAGTAAATATGTAGGTTTTACTAAAACTAAACAATTAAGAAACCGTCGCTTGCCAGGGGAGCGATCTAATTCGGTACTTACTTAGGATTGTTGAACGGCCAGGAATTTTATATCGTCCTGCAAGTATATATTTATTTATTCAATAAGTACACCAAAAATAATAACATTAACTTAAAACAGAATTTAGGTATTACTTCTAATGTATAGTTAACGGAAAAGTGTGTAATCCGTCATTGTATACAATTCCTAGGAAATGTGTACAATTACTAAAATATATAGGAAATCTATGATATATTTTGTAATATGCACTTTTCCTTGGAAATCAATACATTTCCTAAATAGCAATCGGAAAAGTATTTCATTCTTGATGTTTGTAAGTACAGCGGGGATAGCAGAGCTACGGGAGGGTATTGCGTCATCCGATGAGTTCTTCAGCTGAAATACTAGTGGGTCTCACATGCAGCTGGACAATGTGACGCCAGAAGCTACTTTGCTGGCTGTCATATGACAGAGTCTAATTGTATGTATCTAGCCACATGTGCAGCCTTCTTAACATACAGCTTTTAAAAAATTAGAAAGACCTCTACTCTTCTATTGTGTTATCATTGAATTACTTAAATGGCAGACTGATTACTTACCAAATGAAAGATTTTATACGTATGTACGTATTAAATTATACGTTGATTTTGATGTGTGCTATCTAGCACACATCAAAATCAACGTACGCGTATGCGTTCAATGCGCTGAGAGTGAACAGCATAAGAAGGGCTCCACGCTATACATGCGTATACTGAGTTACTTCTTACTAGTGTTTTGAATAGAAACAACTTAGTGTGGGGTCGCCTGAAACAGTTGGCGTTACGTTTTAGGAAACAAAGTCAGAAAAAATCCTGCTCAGATGAGCAGGATTTTTTCACTATGTGTCAATGTGGGATATGAATTGTAGTTTGCTGTCTATAATAACTCCTAGAACTTTTATTTCGCCGCCTGATTCTAGTTTAGTGTTGTTGAGCGTATTCAAATAACGAAGGACTTTTCTTTCTGGTAAACGTGATGTGTGTGATGTTAGTGGCGTTTAGGATCATTGCGTTATCGGTATGCCAGTGGTTCATATTTTCAAGATCATTTTATATTTGAGTAGCATCACCGAGGGAATTGACTGTTTTATAAATCTTAAGGTCGATACATAATGATATGCTGGCCCGCAGGTTTGCTCGCTGCAAAGAGAGAGGTAAAGATTTTGTTGTGTAAATCCTTTTGTCAGACGTTTTACTTAAGCAGCCTGTGGACAGTACGCAGAGGGCTGTCAATGCTCTGCGGGTCCAATACAATAACGCATTCAGGATGCTGCTGAGGCTCCCTCCGTTTTGTAGCGCGTCTGCCATGTTCATGGAGGCACGCACAGATGGTTACGCGGCAATTCTACGCAAGAGGGCAGCGTCACTGTTGCACAGAGTGCGTGTGAGTAGCAACAGTATCCTGAGTGTGAGTGATAGCGGACAGGTATGACTGTCAGTTCTTCAAACATTGTATGGGTTTATGTATGAACTAACATAGTTATAAGCACTATTTTTAGTAACAAAATGGATCATGTTGTCTGAAAAATAAATAAATAATAATAATAATCACAATACTGATTTTTAAAAATAAAATCGTTAATAAATATTTAAAAGAGTACTGGGCCTAAGTGGGATCCTTGCGGATCCTGATTCCTGATTTAGCATCTATGTTCTATGTTCTATGTTAGCGGGTTTGGTTTCCGCACTTAGTCCTTCATGTGGACCATTGTGCGTGGGCCATGGCGGCCGTCGTTGTTTATTCCAACCAGCCCACCTCCCTCCAGAAGCTGATTAGGTCTCCTGGTCTGCTTAAGATATCCGTGAAAGATCTGGGTGACCCGAGGGTTTCTGTTCTGATCTGGGTGACGCCTGTGCATTCAAAGAGCACGTGCGCAACGGTTACTTCAGCCTCCATGCAAGCCCTGCACAGAGGGCTGTCCGTTATGCCTATTGTGTGGAAGTGCTTATTCAGTGAGCAGTGTCCCGTGATGGTCCCCGTCACTAGGCGCAGGCCGTTCCTGTCCAGGCGTAGCAACCGCCTGGTTAGCCTGCCATCTAAGGACGGCATAGCTTCCCTGGATTGCCTGCAGCCCGGTGTCGAGGTCCACCAGTTCTGTGCTTGTGTGTGGGTGAACTCTTGTAGCCACCTGCGTAGTTGGTTGAAGGGGATGGGTACGATAGGTTCGGGTCCACAGACTGACGTGCTGGATGCTCTCCTAGCAAGTTGGTCAGCTGCGTCGTTACCTAGTGATCCGCTGTGTCCTTTTATCCATTGCAGTGTCACTGTATTACGGTTGCACACTGTCACCCGTTCCAGTGCGTTGTGACATTCTAGTGTTAGTCTGGAGGTAATATAATTTTTCCCCAAGGATTGCAAGACTGAGGCACTATCGGAGAGTATACGTATACGGGTGTCCGTAACTCTCCTGGCTTCTGATGATTTAGCATAGTACGATCGCGACTCGAAAACACTAACTGCAACTGAGATCTTTTAGATAAATTCGATGGAATTCGACATAATACCCCACTGCGCAAAAGCTAGTACATAAGAATTTGAAAATATCTAGTAAATAATTTTAGATGTCCTCTGATATAGGCCATTTATCTGCGCAGAAAAACGAAAATTGCTTTAATTTCGCCCCATCTTTGATGCCAAATTGCCAATTGGTAGCGCGCACTTTTCTAATAATGTTACTTGGCATTTATTATTTTGAAAAGCGACTATGAACTTTGAAAATGAAAACTTTTTGTTGTTTATTTTGCGATATCATTGATGCCATTCGATAGCGCATCCTGTGTTGACTGTACCTTTTAAAATATCCGTGTCAAAGTACGAGTATTCAGTACAACTAGCAAATTCAAACACTGTAATTTATATAATAAGTTACGAATACGAAATAAAACAAGTTGTTCCATTTTGTATGCACTATAAGCAAGCCAATCAGGTCGGCTATCCCAAGTTTTGCTTTCGTTCCGTCGCTGTTCTAACTCGATCTAACTTAGGTCATCATGATCGTAACTTACCTGTGCAAGTTATTACTTGCGCACTTTCGTGTAGCCGACTTGTTGGCCGACATGTCAGGTAATATTGTAACATACTTTGTACTAACAGTTATTTGAAAAGCTTCTGAGCGAGTGTGGATGCGTTTGGGTTCAAATCCGTGTACAGGCGCGAGGCGTGTCAAACCATTTAAAACTTAACACATTGTATTATTTATGTCCTCGTTGAAAAAAGGTGAGTTACTGAATTATACCGAGCGTGAAACTAAGTCCAAAGAAAAAAACCAGCTAGATGCGTGTCGGACCACGCACAATGAAGGGTTCCGTAGTGGGGATTAATTATATTAAGAACAAAATTAACATTGTAGTTGCAAGACATGTTCCCTCAGGCATTCCAACTTCAAATGTAAGTTTGTACGCACAATATTGAGAGATTAACCATGTTATTTTAAGGTCATAGACTTCTTATAGGTTTTCCTGTAATCAATAGGTAAAGAACTATTTTCTGCATTTTTTCCAAAATTCTAGGTTCAATAGTTTCGGAGATAGATGATGTTGTTTCGAGGATGGTCAATTTTCATCGATTTTCTTAAATAACATTAAAAGTATTTATTTTAAAATTATTAAAAATATATATCTAAACTCCTTACATCAAGCCCTTTCGTTTGATATGTCACATGGTAATTTGCTCCCCAAAAGTGACCATACTATTTAAAATTATTTTTTTACGTTATACGTTCGTGTTTGGGTCATAGAAATTCATATGTGTACCAAGTTAATCGGTCCAGTAGATTCGGAGTAAATCGGCTGTGACAGACGGACAGACCGACAGACATACGAGTGATCCTATAAGGGTTCCGTTTTTTCCTTTTGAGGTACGGAATCCTAAAGTTGTGTTTTTCGCTCTACCTATTATTTGTATTGCTTTGGAAAGCTGAAGGACCGTTGAAGTTTATAAAATTATTTTAGTGCCATTGCCACCTTTTTTAATTTTTATAATTACTGAAAATCTCGATCGAATTTTGTCGACCATAAATTTTCCTTTTGTGCTAAGTTTTAGTAATGCACTTTGGGTAATGTTTAGGCCGATAGTAGTTTTTGTCGATAGTACAGACCATAGTTTAAGGATTTATAACAAAAAAAAATATTTTCTAAAAATGCGAGTCTGAAGTCAAGTGACAAAGAATTTCCCAAAAAATATCAAAAAACCGTCTAGCTCCGTAACTATAAATATTCGCTGACCATACATGGGGGACTGGGAGTGTTTCGGGAAGCCCTCGGAGAGAAGCTTCGAAATTGTCTCTTTGGACGTCGTTTCACGGGCCACCTTGTATATGTAGGTCACCCGTCAGTGGTAACAAAACCAGTATAAGCCTCTTATTCTATTGAAACTCCTTACTAGGCTAGGCCAGCTTAAGATCCAAGTGTTACCACTGCCATGCGGGTTACTGAACAGGCTGCTACCGTTCAATTTCCTAATTGCATAATAATAAAGTTTAATTTGTGAACTCCACCACAAACAATAATTTCAGGCTTGTTTTCTTGTAAAGATGGACTACGGGATTTCATGATACAATTAGTTGTCAAAACGACGCCTAACAGCGGCCAATGAATCTCATTGAATCCCTTCACTTCGAAGTTTTTGTAATAAAGCGTGAAGGATCGTCCGCGTAGTTTCTGCCTCGAAACGAGTAGTGGCAAAGTTTTCAAGAATACTTAGCTGGTTTTTATTGTGGGCACTTGGGAGCAGGCTACGAAGAAGAATTTATTGTTTGTTTGGCAGCGGCGTCTGAAGCCGCGTCATGTTTGTTTGATCGAAACTGGTGAGAGTTTCGATCACATTTCTGCTCTCCAGTCGTCCTTTGTAGAATTTGTACTTATAAGTTAAAATCCTTGGTAGTCAACTAGAACAAAGGTTAGTAAGATAATTATGTATCGTTATAACACTAGCAGCCTAATTTTTACGATTCAACAATATTCATTACGTTGTTTACATTGTCGAGCATAAAAGTAGTATCATCTATAAAGTTATATGACTTAGTAGTCATATTCTGTTCATGGATTTATTTGAATTGTTTTTTGTATCGTCGGTACAGCCAACTGCACATCAGCGCTAATACTTGCACTACGAAAATCACCCTTACTGGTACGACATAAAGTCGCAGTCAATGTAAAATTGGCGTGCTTATACAGACTATTATAGACGGGGGAAGTGGTGATGTTACAGACTGGATGCGGAATTGCGGAAGGCAGAGAACAGGGCGTTGTGGACGCTTGAGAGAGGCCTATGTCCAGCGGTGGACTGTGAACGACTGAGTTGATTGGTTGATTGAAGTGGTGTCGATAGGCTTCTGTTGATTGATAAGAAGCTTTGGAGACAAACCATAACCGGCTGTCTGTGTTCGTTGTCGTTGATTTTATTCGTAAGCACTAATAAAGGGGGTGACATTACTTTTGAATTTGAAATTGAACAATAATAATTTAATTACGTTCGGTAGACCACAGCCACCATCATACTACCCATATATTATAGCCTCCTTGTGGTCGGCACAACACAATTTCTTCTTGTATACTTACATCTTGTTTACTTACATCTCTAATAACAGTTAATAATTTCTTACTTAATGCGAACAAAGCAAAATGTATCTAAATTTAAAACTTGATGGCAAGAAACTAGATGTTATTATGGAAACTGTATTTCTAGGAATGACTCTAGATTCGAAATTACAATGGGGTGCCACATAAGAGCTCTTTCAAGTCGATTAAGTAGCTGCATATGCAGTAAGAAAAATAAGGCAGTTAACTGATATAGCCACAGCTAGGTTAGTGTACTCTGCTTATTTCCACAGTATTATGGCATAGCCATTCTGCTGTAGGGAACGGCTGCTGACGTAGGTTCAATTTTCATTTTACAAAAAAGGGCAATCCACGCCGTCTATGGAATGGGTGCTCGTGAGTCCCTTAGAAACAAAATCAAAGAAATTTATGAACTAACTTTGCCTTCTCTTTATATCTTAGAAAGTATTTTAAATGTTCACAAAAACTTAGGACTTATCAAAATTAGAAGCGATTTCCATAATAAAAAAATACACGTACCTATAGTAAACATGAAATTGTGATACCCAAATGATTAACTAAAACAAGCAAGTCATTTCTTATAAACAGTATCCGCTTCTATAACAAATTGCCAAAGTCGGTTATAGAACTTAGCGATGGAAAGTTCTATAACCGACTTTGACCCACATCAAACGTGTCCTAATCAAAAAAGCATACTATAAGATTAAGGACTACGTTGAAGATAAGGCAGTTTGTCAATAATTCCTTCTGCACATGTGACTTCCCTGCCAGTACCTCATTAACAGCATAACTATGTAAATGTCTATTAACTGCTCCCAAATTACGATGTTTATTTTTTACTAGCTTTTGCCCGCGGCTTCGCCCGCGTGGATGTCGGAAAAAATGTCACGAGAACGTACTACCGGAATTAAAAGTACGCTATGTGTTAATGCAGATTATAAACTGTGTTACCAATTTTCATCTAAATCCGTTCAGACATTTTTGCGCCAATCCGAAACATAATCATCCTCTTTAAAATTGACTACCCCTTTCCACCCAGTTAGGGGTAGATTTTTTGACAACCCTGATACACCTTTTCCTTTATTTCCGATCTTAAATATAAATACCGAGTTTCAAGTTAATCAAACCGCGCGATATATCTTTCCATAGAATTATTTTTCCCCACAAAAGTCAACATCCCCTTTAAAAGTTTGTTTTCGAAAATGTATGTTTGTGGGCGTTTTATTTATTAAGAAAATATACGGGTCAATTTTCAAGTTTATTGATCAAAGGAAACTTAATTTTGATATAAACTGTGTCCCTCTTTTCACCCCAAAAGGAGTTTATTTTTGATAAATATTCAATCATGTGTTATTCAATTACTTTGGAGTTTATCAAGACGCACAGTAAAATCCTTCCCTAAAACTTAGAAACCCCATTTTGCCCCGTAAGAGTTACATTTGAATAAACCCAAAAACATGTAAGGCTTTATACGAGTATTCTGTGAGCATTAGGTATATATAAAATAGGTACCGTGTTTCGAGTAAATCGGACCACGCGTTAAAATTCTTCCATACAAACTTTAACATCCCCCAATCCCCCTTTAATAAAACAAAACATTACTAACTTTATAATTTACTTAGGTTAGTATTCGTGTCAAGTTTCAAATTTATTAACTCAAGGAATAAGATTTTTCATACAAACTAAATCTCCCCTTTTCACCCCTTTAAAGGTCAAATTCCCATAACCTCTTCTTAGCAGATGCCTACATCATAATTTAGAGTTAATCAAGCCACGCAGTAAAATCCTCCCTTGTCAAAACTGACTACCCCTTTTCACCCCGTCACGGGTCAATTTTCGAAAAACTCTGATACATATTATTCTTAATTTGTATTGCTAAGTATTAATACAAATTTTCCAGTTAATCAAGCCACGCAGTAAAATGCTCCCTTGTAAAATTGACAACCCCCTTTCATCCCGTTAGGGAAAGAATTAAGTCTTGTCGTAATATGTCGTACAGTTTGTCGAAATTGAGTTTGGTAGTCCGGACTGTGCGTTCAAATTCTTCTATACAAACTTTGAAATCGCCCAATCTCCCTACGCGGGTAACTTTAAAAAAACTAAAAATGGAAAATTTTATGATTTACTTAGGTAAATATTCGTGCCAAGTTTCGAATTTAGCAACTTTATTATTTTTACTTGATTACAAAATTATGCGAATGAACAACTGCAATACAAAACTTTATCCCCCTCTTAACCCCCTGTGGGTTGAAATTAAAAAAAAAACAACGATTTACGTTGTATAAGCCAACCATAAGCCGAACTATTTTAACTTAAAAAATAAAAAACTCTAATTAAAAACTAAATTTCATCCCTCTTTTCACCCCTTAAGGGTTGAAATTCTAACAACACCATTGCGTTAGCTTCCGACCATAAGCCTAGATAATAAATTTAGTGATTTTTACATTCTAAAATTAAGGACTTTCCATACACAGCTTCATCCCTCTTTTTAACCCTTCTGGGGTGGAATTATCAAAAACACTGAAACACATGTAAATTAATTTTCAATCGTCAGCCTAAACACAAAATTTGAACATCCTAACTTCAAAACTGACGGACTTTCATATAAACTTCCATCCCCTATTTTACCCCTTTAGGGGTAAAATCCTTTCTTATTCTTTGTCTACATTATAAAGAGAACCTCTGTACAAAATTTCAGCTTTCTAGGTCCAAGGGTTTAGGCTGGGCGTTGATGAGTCAGTCAATCAGTCAGTCAGGACTTGTCTTTTTATTTATATAGATAGATTTTTTTATTTACCTTGGCATAATTTTTTCATTATTTGACACTAAATACGTACAATTTGAATTTAAAATATTTATTAGTGATTTTTGGACAGAATCTTAATTCAGATTTGTTACAGTTGTAATGGAAATCTTGTCTTTTGGTTTAAGAGTCGTAGTGGAGTAAGAGTTTAGGTAACTATCGGAGCGCAGCGGGTCTGTTTGCGTTCGAACTATCGCTGACAATCGTAGTGTGCGTTGTCGTACTGTGCAGTATTATTAGCACTCTATAGTTTTTACTGATTAGGTTCCTTCTAGGTTTTTACTGGCTGGATTTTCGTTTTTTTTTAGGTTTTGTCTGGCTGGCGTGTTATGTTTAGGTACCCTATAAAATATTGTTTACCTAGTACGACATTCATTATAGTTAAAGCAAACTATAAAGTGTGATCAGCGTTTAAAAGGTGAGTCTAAACTATTTACACGTATTATTGTACTCCTGTATTATTTACCTACATACCTCCCCGGCGCGCGGCGCAGCGTTACCTATTAGGTAGGTAACGCCGGGGAGGTCTGTAGATAGCGGTGCGCTTCGAGACTCCAGTAGTGCTATTCTTTAAATATCTCACCGTGAAATCTTGCGTGTTGTGAGCTGTCAGTATCATCTCACTGATGCTAGGCATTGACCAAGCATTACATTTACAATCATAATCGACATTTTAATCATATTTTTTGACGTGACAACGTCTTATAATTCGATGGAGCCGGCTGCACGCACGACAAAACATGACTCATGCGGCGTTACCTCTTATGCGGCGTTACCTCGCATGCGGCGTTACCTCGCTCCGAGGCGTTCCATTTAAGGCTTATGACGTTGTCACGTTCAACTATCGTCAGCAAACCGACTTTACAGACAACCGATTTTTTATGCTAATTCTGTTGATCATTTTATATTATTTCAAACCTAGTATTTAAGTGTCTAAACATTACTAATTAGAAGTTTTTAAATAAAATAGCAAAACAGAAATTCAATCAGAAACTCAATTTTGTTTTTATTTTGTTTTTTTCCTAGACTAGTCCTTAAACATTACTAGGTTTAGACATTTAAATACCAGCTTTGAAATAATATAAAATGATCAACAGAATTAGCATAAAAAAATATTATTAAAATCTCGATTATGATTGTAAATGTAATACTTGGTCCATCAGGGCATCAGGTGGAATGACACTGACAGTTCACTCCACGCTCACCTATGGTTTCACGGTGAGATGGTTAGAGAATCGACATGCTGTGTACCTTTATTTCCCTCGCTATAAGACCGCAGTCCATGAGAGTATAGTAAAGCGAGCCATCTTGTCGTACTCTATAGCTAATAAATTGATTTGTAGGTATACAAGGTGGAAAAAACGAGCTACATAGAGGAAAAGTACTTTAATATTGAAGATAGCAAAATTTACTCAACGAAACATTATTTTGTTTTTAGCACACCCTTATCTAATTAAAATTTATAATTTCCTATAATTATGTTTTTCATTTCAGGTGTAGCTACAGCGTAAAAATAAAACAAGATATTTTTAAGATTCTTTATTATAACTATTTATTATAATAATTATAACAGCAAGATTATAGAAATAATAGTAAATGCTAACAATTTCTTGATTAAGATGATGGGAAAAATTAATATTTACCTAAGAACTGCACGTGCCTTTCATTTTTTTCCACTTTTTGCTTTTTACCTTTGATTTTTCCGTGATAATAAAGTTCACTTTTTCGACCCATTTTCTAATAATTAAACATTATTTTACTAATAGTACAATGTAAAACATTAATACTCGTATGTATGAATAACATTAACAAATCACAAAGTCATCACTATGCATAAATTAAATAAAATATATACTCACAGTCTCAAAACTGGTTAGGCGAAGTATAAAATCACGCGCGATTTGCGAGTTACGTCGGGAGCGGCGAACGTTACGGGCGACACAAGTCCGTCGTCGACAAGCCGCGACTGAATGTCTCGAGCGAGCGCATCGGTTTATAAGGCATTATTTAGATATTTTATTAGAATTAAATAATTAGTCAAAAATAAAATGTAAAAATTGAGTTTGGTAGATAAATACCTCAAATTTTAAAATATTTAACATTAATTGTTATTTTCAATAAATTCTTTCGCGTAGACGACGGTTACACATGGTTTTATTGGGTTTTTTCAGCGTGCATCACATTTTTTTTAAAGTACTAATACATTAAACTTTAAAAAAATAAACTGTAGACTTACTAATATACTATATGCCCAGTATTTAGGATTTTTCTCAGATTGTTATTTGCTACCAGTAAGCTAAAAAAGGAATTTTAAAACCTGGTGTTTCGTGCTTACGTAAAAACGTGTGCTAGATTTTTATTTTTCGTGATTTATATTGAGTAGTTAGCAAATATTGTGAAAGTTTATTATTTTTAAAAGAGTAACCGTGGAGTTTCTTGCCGGCTCTTCTCCATAGGAAACGACCAAAATATGTAACCGTGTACCTAGATTCTGACGTTTCATAAGTGCCCATGTTTATGTGAAATATAATATTTTGATTTTGAGTTAAAACTTCCTTCCTAACCTTATCATCTTTTCTTAAAGACACGTCCATACTCTCTTGTCACTTAACTCCATTCATACATTCAGTAGGTACACACAGCTACATATCAAGCTATACATTTCCAGTATAAGCTGATCTCGCATTGTAAATGATTTTCGTACAATGACAGGTCAGCTTATATTGGAAATGTATAGCGCCGTGTGTACACCTACACGTAATTATAGATTTATTTTCCAGCATAGACGCGCTGTCACGCTCTGCATAGACATACAACGTGCAACGAGCATGTCAATATGTTTTCGCGCGAGTTAATACTTTTTGCTTGGCACGCACGAAACGTAACTGCATGGGACCACGCTCTGATACTGGTGTGATTGAATTGTTTTTTGTTTCAGCAATGAAACACCACTATGTAACTTGAATTCAGCATGTGGAATTTGAGTTTGTTAAATCCAAATTAACTATTCATTTGGTCAACCGAATTAATGAATTTGATAAAGATCTATCTAACGAAAAGCGTCATATTACACAGGCTGGTAGTAGTGGTAGCCGCTAAAAAGTGAGTAGTTAATTTATTGAAGTCTATGATCTTTTCCCGTAGCGGCACGAGAAAGACGAGAAGATTATTTCTCCTTTCAATGTTACTTCTAGGCTAACATACGTCTATTCGCACCTAACCATTAGCGGTTGTTTCCAAGAACACATTACCTCTATGGCTAAAGTATGTAGTAAATATATTCCACAGCGAAGGTCGCGCGGCGTGTTGTGAACACATGACGTGACAGCGGCGTCGTGACATGTTGATTATTATTAATGTCGTGACGTGTGACGTCATACTCCTCCCCTGTTATAACGCACACGTATAGGGGTGAGCACAGACGATGGGACTGGTATTAGTTAAGATTTGTTTATTTTATTTGTAAAAATTGTGAGGATATATCTAGTTATAAATACGGGTCTCTGACGGACTGTGGTTGGTAATACGCGCGACAGCTGAGCATAGGATCTAGGTAATTCGGTGGGAACATGCGAGAAAAATAATACTGTAGGAATTATTCACGCATATTCTTTAGGTTTTCATTGAACTTTTTGGTGAATTATAAGAGACGTCAGTGCCGACGCCTAGCATTTAGCCTCGCTACTAAAATGCCTAGCTGTACCTATAATCTTTTTACAATCATTCGGTGCAAAATACAGGGTGTAAAAAGACCCTTCACGAAGTCGTTATCTACGCATTCTGTACATCGAACTAAGTATTTTTTGCAAAAATAATTACTGGCAAACGACTTTTAATTTTAGTGTGAAAATTGGCTGTTTAATGTAACCTGCAACGCACGCATAACATTGTGCTTATAGTGCTTGCAACGGTACAGGGGTCGTGAGAGTATTTAAAGTTACAACATTACAAAATAGTTTTCAAAAAAAACACAAGGAACACTCGAGCATGCGTCGAGTCTATATGCATCTTATTAATATACCTTCAATATCTCCGTAACCAGAAGGTTCCCAGGTATGGTCCAGTACAAAATTCTCCACTAACTCCAGTAAAGTGATCATAATAACGGGACCAACAAGTGACTGTCGGCCTTTCGTTATTTATACACCCGATATTCCCGCGAGTATGCTACGTCTGAAACTGCCCTTAGTTACATTACTAAAATTACGCAGCTCATAGTTGGCACATGATATAAGGGGTTATAATATTAAATGGAATATTTTATTGAACACGACGTGACGTTCTCAATTCAGCCGCTTTTGTGCTTTAGTTTAGTTCGTCTTTCCCACAATATGTAAAATTACTTATAATGATTGATATAACATTATGTTTAATAGTAAATTCGAATTTGTTAATATTCCTGTGGTGTAGGATTTAGGAAATTATTGCATGATAAGTTTAACGCCTCTAAGAACTTGTTTTAAAAAATCTATAGATTTTGTAAAAAAAACCGTACTGTAACGTTTATTTCCCGAATCATTGCCAAAATTTGTCCAGCTGGATGGAATTGGGTGTTCTCTGAACTCTGTACTTACTACTGCGAAATAATGGCGTTGTCAATGACAAATTTTTACCATAGACGCGCGGTTGCCTGTAACTACTATTAAAAAAAATAGCAATCTTATTAATGTACCTACCTCCTTAAATATGACTTAAAATATTAATGGAGGGGACGCCCTAGAAGGACATAATAAAGTGACCTTATTGGTAATGTTCTTCTCGTCTGTCGGTTAATTTTGGCGATTGGATCTGTCGCCGTACATTGAGAATTTTATTAATAATAAATTGTAGCAATAGGAACGTTAATTAGTCTAATTTTAGCTGATTGTCCGACATTTTAGCAACTTTTGCCTGTAACTACTATTAAAAAAAATAGCAATCTTATTAATGTACCTACCTCCTTAAATATGACTTAAAATATTAATGGAGGGGACGCCCTAGAAGGACATAATAAAGTGACCTTATTGGTAATGTTCTTCTCGTCTGTCGGTCAATTTTGGCGATTGGATCTGTCGCCGTACATTGAGAATTTTATTAATAATAAATTGTAGCAATAGGAACGTTAATTAGTCTAATTTTAGCTGATTGTCCGACATTTTAGCAACTTTTGAAATTAACCTTTTTCGATATATCGACACACCTGGGCCTCAAGTCTGCTATTACAATAGTGTCAGAATGGTCGATCATTGATTTCATAATTGTTGATTTTGACAAGTTTGGTAATCTACTATTATAATGGCGTCATTATGACTTTCCAATGGTCGGCCACTGACACTACATTGAAAGAAATTGCAAAGAAAATGATCGACCATTATGAATTTACCAGATTACGAACTTTTAGCAAAATGACAATGGCATGACAATGGGATCGTGTTGGAGTGACTGAATTTATAAAAATAGCAGACTTGGGTCCCTGGGCCTCAAGTCTGCTATTACAATAGTGTCAGAATGGTCGATCATTCATGTCATAATTGTTGATTTTGACAAGTTTGGTAATCTACTATTATAATGGCGTCATTATGACTTTCCAATGGTCGGCCACTGACACTACATTGAAATAAATTGCATATATTGGTAATCTCGTACATAATGACATTTCTACTAATGGGTTATATAATAATGGCAATACGACAATGCCATTATAATAACACAATTATATTACGAGAACATTGACCGACCAATGATCGACCATTATGAATTTACCAGATTACGAACTTTTAGCAAAATAACAATGGGATCGTGTTGGAATGACTGAATTTATAAAAATAGCAGACTTGGGCCCCAGAGGAAAGGTCTGATGCGTAGTACTTACTTGCAACCGGTGTGCGTGTATGACCGTAAACGGAAACGGCAAAAGGAGTATGTAAGGATAGCAGGATAGCAGGTGGCGTTCTATAGTTTCTGCCTACTCCCATGGGAAGAAGGCCTGAGTCTATGTATTTTTGTATGTAAAAATATGAATTGTAACAATGTTAACAGATAATTGTAAAAGTACAGTTAATTTCGTTTACCGCAAAAAAGGTAAAAAAAGAAAAAAGGGAAGCTTCAATTAATTCTATCAATCGGGACGGGTAATTAAGTTCTTTAATTGAATGTCATTGTGCGGCTTGACAGGGTTGGTTCAGAACAATGTACGAGCTTGGGATACAATTTCCCAAGTGTGTACCTACTATAATACGTGCAACCGTGAAGTTGCATTAGGGAGGCACTCCGGTATCACCTACCTCTGTCGAGTGGTTGAGGCCTATCTGACGGACAGGGCCGTCATCTACGCCGGTCGCCACGGAGAGTGGTACCAGCGAGAGATGTCGTGCGGTGTCCCACAGGGATCAGTCCTGGGGCCGCATCTGTGGGACATCGGCTACGACTGAGTGCTGTGCGCCGACCTCCCGAGCGGCGTCAGCGTATTCTGCTACGCTGACGACACGCTGGTCCTGGTGCAGCGGAGGTCGCATGAGGCGGCGGCCGAACTGGCGACACGTGGGGTTGTGACAATTTTCGATAGGAACCGGCAATTGGGACTCGAGGTGGCCTTGCACAAGTCCGAGGCCATATTTTTTATGGTCCCCGGATCGCTCAGTCTGATTGGTGAATGTCGCTCTTAGTCGGGAGTAATTGTAACCTGAAAAAAAAACAAACAACTATCGTCATCCACTAACATCTTCGTACTCTGTTGTACCCTCCGCACAAATGTATTCAGGCGCTCGCGTTCCAATAGTTGCATTGTCTCTGAGCTGCGATACGAATCCAAATTACTTGCTAGCATCGATTGCTATTGTTTGCAAGTTAATTTCGACGTTGAGCTCATGAGCTTTTTGTTCGTTTGTTACTGACAATGGTGGTTCTGGTAGGAGCTTGTTGAGTAGTGGGACCCGATATTTTTTCTATCATGAAATAATCTGCGAGTGCGTAGTTGGTTCTGTAAAGTCACTTTAAATAAATAAATACGACATTTATACCTAACTACGGCAATGCCCAAAAGAAGAGCAATGTTTTTTTTACCGTTAAACGTTACGAAGCCAAAACTTAAGTGTTCTTGAATCCAAGACCTAGATTATGTAGGTATAGTAATACAGTCTATAATTATATAGGTATTGTTAGTAAACATCAATTAGTTTTTATAACAAATCAAATTCGTTAATATGATATTTGAATTTTTGAGTACTTTACATTATATACAGGCCGCACGACAGCTGTGGTAATAAAACCAGTTGGTATAGGCTAGCCTCTGATTCTATTAACTCTTTAGGGACTACGCTATGTCAACTTAAGGTCTAAGTTTTACCACACACGTGCGGTCGATTGTACAAATGAATAATTAAAAGCTAGAACACAATCATTTTAGTTCTTCTTACAATGATTTTCTTCACAACAGCTTCAACGGCAAAGAATCCAGCAGTCCGCCTTGTATAATCATCACTGAGAAACTAAGAAAAAAAAAGAATGAAAGTAAAAAGAAAGAAAAAGCAATGAAAAGGAAAAGTGCTTCAATTAAGTTACGTAAAATAAATAAATTAGTCAAGAAAAAGCAGTAGCAAACATGCATAAACTTGCAGACTCAGAATCTATTTGCGAAATTATTGTTTTTAGACTCCCGCAGACAGGCGCGACGTGACTCTGGTGGGTCTTGTCGCGCCTGTCTGCACGAGTCTTTAGAAATGGAATCAAGAGCAAGGGCTAGTGGAGAACAATTCGCAACTTTTGGAGTTCATGGAAAGGTAAAGTTAAGTTCTCAAGTCATTATTGTATACCTATAAAATGACACAATTGTCTCGAATTACAATCTTATTGAGGCGAATGAGAGGACGGGATTAACAATGAAGTACCTACCTAAGCTAAGAGCACAAAGCACCTGAAATAAAGTAAATTATAAAAAAAAAACAAAAAACCCGACTGCAAAAAAATGAACTGAAAGGATGGAAACAAGATGAACAGTAAACCAGTATCCTTTAAGTACCAAAAATAAATAAATGCAGTCGGAGGCAAATTTTAAGGCGTTCGTAACAACCTAGTTGGCTCCGACTGCATTTATTTATTTTTGGTACTTAAAGGATACTGGTTTACTGTTCATCTTGTTTCCATCCTTTCAGTTCATTTTTTTGCAGTCGGGTTTTTTGTTTTTTTAATAATTTATTTTATTTTAAGATTTTTAGTGTTATTAATGAAAAAATTGTTTAGTTAAGCATTGGTAAGTTAATAACCTATACGACATAGTAACGTTAGCAAGATAGGAAAGGTCAATTGGCTCCTTTCTTTCATAGAATTCTTAACGTTAAAACTCCAATTTAATACCTATTTATTTTACGAGTTTGTCTATAATTGTATGTTACGGTTTAACTGACTAACTTCCATTAAATATTGGCATGCCATCAGCGCATGGCGGAATATATATTTGCACAGAATTTTAAACATCTTTTGTACCCACCACATTTATGCAAAAAAACTGAAGACTAAAAGTATTCTGAAGACTAAAAGTATTTACTCAAAGTTCGTATTTAGTGATTGGGCGACTCCAGGTATTCGTAAAAGCAGGGAAAATATTTTTGAACTATATGGCCTAAAGCAACATATGAATAATACAAGCTTTCATCAATATGTTGCAAAATATTCTAAAACTTTTAAAAGTGTGTGCAAAATAGCTAAAGCTCTTTATATTAGCAATAAAATAAAATCAGCTGATGATAAAATTAAAACTACCTGGCAAATAATAAATAATGAAACAGGTAGGAAAAAACAGCGTAATACTGAATTTAATTTAGAGACTGCACATGGGCCCATCACTTCAGAGGTAGAAATAGCTCAGGAATTTGAAAACTTTTTTGCTAATATTCCCCTTAAAACTACTGAAACTTTAAGTTCCTCACCCGTGCTTTCTGCTGCCTTACTTAGAAAGAATGTAAAGGTATGCCCTTTGGAGTTTAGGTTTCAGCATACAAACCCCCAGGCTGTTATAAAAACTTTTAAAGATCTTAAAATTAAATCAACAGAAGATCTCTGGGGCATGTCTGTAAAAGTTTATAGATCTATCATCGAAACCATTGCGCCCTATTTAGCTTTCATATTTAACACCAGTGTGGACCAAGGAGTCTTTCCGGATCTCATGAAGCACAGTAAAGTAGTTCCTTTGTTCAAATCCGGAGATAGTAAAGAACCCAACAATTATAGGCCCGTGTCAATTCTGCCAGTTTTCAGTAAGGTGTTTGAAAAGTTGATGCTCAATCAAATGTTACGTCACTTCAATAAAAATTCCATCTTTCATGAACAACAGTACGGTTTCACTAAAGGTCGTTGTACCACTGACGCTGGTGTCACCCTAATAAAGAACATTTTTAACGTCTGGGAGGAAGCAAAAGATGCCATTGGAATCTTTTGTGACCTCTCTAAGGCTTTCGATTGCGTTAACCATGAGACACTTCTGCTGAAACTAGATCATTATGGGATTAGGAATACAGCTCTTGATTTACTTAGATCATACCTGAAAGATAGAAAGGTTAAAGTTCAAGTAAACTGCGTGAACTCATTGGGGTCTGAAATGGCAATGGGCGTTCCTCAAGGTTCGATATTGGGTCCATTCCTCTTTTTAGTTTACATTAACGATTTACCCCAATTACTTCAAAATCAACCAAAGATGGATTTATTTGCAGATGACACGTCATTGATCTTTAAAATAGACCGACGGTCTCAAAACCTTGACGACGTGAATAATTCTATTCTTCAGGTCCAAGATTGGTTTACGGTAAATAATTTGGTTCTAAATGAAAAAAAAACCAAATGCATTAGATTTAAACTACCTAATGTTAGAAGTAGCGAATGTGATATCATATTGAATGGAGAAAAACTGGAATGTATTAATCAAACGGTTTTCCTAGGAATCACTCTAGACAAGAAACTACAATGGGGACCACATATAACATCTCTTGCGGGGCGGTTAAGCTCGGCCGCTTATGCTGTTAGGAAGATAAGACAGTTAACAGATGTAGAAACCGCGCGTTTGGTCTATTTTAGCTACTTCCACAGCATTATGTCGTACGGTATTTTATTGTGGGGTCGGGCTGCTGACATTGAATCCATCTTTATTTTGCAAAAGAGAGCTGTCAGAGCCATTTATAATCTACGTCGCCGAGAATCTCTTAGGGAACTCTTTAAAAGGATTAATATTATGACGGTACTTTGCCAATTCATTTATGAAAATATTATGTATGTAAGAAAGAACCTACATCTTTTCAAAAAAATAAGTGATAGACATAATTTCAATACTAGAAATAAAGATAAAATAGATCAGCCATGTTTCAGATTATCTAAAGTACATACATCTTTTATGGGGTACTGTGAAAATGAATGTGTAAATGTTACAACAAAATACCTTGTGATATATTGCAATTAAATGAAAGAAAATTTAAAACTCATATAAAAAGTACACTTTGTAAACAAGCTTATTACAAATTAGAGGATTATATCCAGGATAAGAACGCTTGGAAACATGCTGGTCCAGCTCCATAGGACAATCTGGAGTCTAGACAAAATCTAACTGATTGCTATTTTAATTGTATATTTTATTATTTTTTGTGACATTTATTTTACACTCTGTGATTACCTTAACTCACACACTGATTATTTTAGGAAAATATTTTTTTTTTTTACAATGTTTGTAAATATGTGAGCACCATGTATCTATCACATAATTAATTTATCTCATTGCTACATTATTAATTGTTTTTACCTATTGTGGTATAGTAATTTTATTCTAGGTGCATCGTCTTCACATATAATTATATAATTGATGTACCAATACCAAATATTGTAAAACATTTTAAAAGAGTAACGATGGAGTTTCTTGCCCATTCTTCTCTATACGAAGCTACCTTTTGGAAGGGGCGACTAGAATCAATTCTATTTTATTTGTAAATTTTGACGTTCAAAAGTGCCATTTATGTGCCTATTTGAAATAAATAATTTGACTTTGAAACGATTTTGATGGGAAAAACTTTTACTATTTCTGACTTTTATAATGGCCAGCAGTCTGTTCATTATAACAAAAACTGGTCAATTGCGCACAATGAAGGGTTACGTAGTTAGGATGAATTTATCCCATCAAAATAATGTCGCATGAATGGCCGTATTTTTTTATTGCGTTGACTTGAAGCTTGATTTTTTTAGAGCTCCAAGGGACCGTAGACCTTCATATTTGATATTAATTTCAACTTAATACCTCTACGCGTTCCTGAAAAAAAGGGTCTTGACTGACAGACGACGGACAGACAATGAAGTGTTCCTTAACGGGTTCAGTTTTTTATTTGGCACCATCTTGCGTTTTGATTTTGACTCCATTATCGTCGTCAGCGCCCTCGAAAACCATGAAAACGACACCCATGATAAAAAAATTGCAAATTTTCGGTAACGCCATTTCAAATTTTGATCTTGTCTCCATTATTGTTACCAAAAACCTCTAAAAGGATAACAACGACACCCATGACGAAAAATCATCACAAAATCACGACAACCATCTTTTCGCGCAGGTAGGTTCGCGCAAGTGAACCAGATCCGATGCATCAAATCTCAGTTGGTCTAACTCTCTCATAAGAAACAGCTAGGATTTATTGGCATAAAAAAAGTGAATATTGCTCATTTTCTTGCTGGCTGTACATTTTTTTTTAAATCTGTGAATGCAGATGTTATTTCACTTATCTATTTTTATTTTATTGATTTCCGTATCTGATCTATCCGTGACATCACAGCGGGCCCTATCAGAATACCAGCGCTGCGACACTTATTTTTTAATTGCCGCAGCATCACGCTGGGATAGGGGCCTTTTGACCTCGTATAGGACTTTCTGTTTTTATTTTCATTTTTACTTTGTATTATTTTTGTTTTTGTTCTTTATTTTTCTATGAGTATGTTTTAGTTTAGTTTAATTTGTGATCTGTGCGAGCCCCAATAAATGCTTTTTCTTTCTTTCTTTCAGATCAAAATGTCTCAGATTTTTAGGACAGTCTTCTAAGACCGAATTTGTGTAGCTACAACGGTTAAGATATCCTTACTTCCCATCTTAAAAATCCACCCTGCATATGCCATGATAATTGTCTGCTTAGCTCCATAAAGATATAGCGTGATGGTAATCATTTAAAAGGTTAAATCTGTAACTGTTTGGCTCGTCTTTTTACAATTTTCTGTAAACCTTAGAGGCATACAAACGTAATGCAATATTGCTCATCCTCCATAGTAAATAGCGTGATAATATATAACCTATTGGTTGACCCGTATATGCAAAATTTAAACAGAATGTATCCGAATACAATTTGCGTGATGCTAGAACATAGGTACATTCAGAAAAACAGACAAAAATTCTAAAAACTATATTTTCGGCATTAGAACGATCTCTGATCTCAAACCAATTATTTTTTTCAAAAATATTCAGTGTACAATTTTAACTTCGCTTCGATTTTGTTATTAAAGAAAATGTACTTTTTTGTAGTTTGTGTCAAAATAGTACTTAGGTTAAAAGTGTTATAAAATATATATATTTGGAATTGGCTATTTAGTAGCTTTTATTTGATACCCATATTAATATAGTCACAAAATATTTTTTTTTATTCCCCCTCTCGTTTTTAATTTGCAGATGCCACATTAATTTTTTATAGCCTATGTCACTACCACAATTAAAACGAATCTAAGGATACCTCATATGTTAAAATCCATCAAGCCGTTTAGCCTACAGAGCGTGACAAAGAAATAGACATACATACATACATACACTCGAAAAACATAACCCTCCTTCTGGAGCAGTCGGGTAAAAAGACAAATAATTAAATTATGTTCTTTAAATAATGCTTCTGGAATTTCGTCGAGACTTTCCAATTGCTCTTGCTTTGCAATCTTCATTCGCGTCTAAGCCAAACAATTTCATTGCGTGCTGCCCACAGTAAACGCATCATGTGCATTTTATTTCAAAACCAACAAACAACGCAACTGAAACACCTACAGATGACTGCATAAAGTCGCCATTTTGTTTCGTTTTTCACAGGGTCTTGGCTTTCGCTAATGTTTCCATCATACAAATTGAAAACTAGCGATAACGCTTGTCAAAAAGTGCCTCTTGTCTATGCATCTCTAAGGAAGTTACCGTTCGACGCTGTCAATTCGTTTCATGGAATCGAATGATGATAACATTGTCTAGCTAATTTATATTCGTTGACCTATGATCACGTGCGATCAGGTTTCTGCCCAGTTACTGGCAATAGGCTCGGTGGCTTGCAACTTGAATAACTGGTAAATTAAAGGTAAACTAAATTACTGCGACTTTGCCGGCCTGCGTCGATGGTGTAGTGGTCGCATCCGCTACAGCTGAGCATAAGGTCGATGCGATTCCCAGGTCGGTCAAAGTGTTATTGGGTTTTTCCATTAGGAATTTCTCTTTGTCTGGAGTATGCATTTTTGCCCGGTTGATGGCATAAGGCTCGCCTCGTATTACACGTTATGCTGTATGCTTAAACATAACTGGTGGAATGTGGGTGGAATATTGTAGGTAGGTACACATCTGTCTAATCCTTTGGGGATTACAAGCGTGATGTTATGATATGATTGCCGACCGAAGCAAATCAATCTGAATCAATATGAGAGACAATAACATTATTGTTCTTATGTACCTACCACCCTACCAGCGGGCTGAACTAGAATTAGGGTTAATTTGATCAGCTAACCCTTCGCCACGGTTCGGTTATGTAATTAACGGAAACTTGGTTTTCCTCCGTATATCGAGAAGATTATTTTGGATTAGATGAAGGAGTTGGCACAAATAATTTGGACAAATAGGGTTGGTTAGGAATATAGATTTTTTGTGATATGTTGTTAGTCGGTAATGTTTGTAATGTTCAATTTAAGATGATTCTCAAAAACTCAACACTCAAAGTATTTATTTCAATTAAACCATTTACAGGCACTTTTAAATTGTCAAGAAGTCAATCATTCAGAAAGATGTACCTAGCTAGTTTCCTATTTCGAAACGTAGATCACTATGGAAAAGAACGGCTAAAAAATTCTAAGGACACTCTTTTAAACCAAGATATTATATAAATCCTGGGCAGGTACATTATTATTGTTGCTGCGGCGCATATAATGTGTGAGAAAAAAAAAGCATTTCAAAATATAAGATTAAAAATATAAAGCCCTGGGCAGCTACGAGATGACCAGTATCAACTGACGACGCCCGTTCACGAACATGATGATTAGATCAGTTCCATTTAGATAAACCATTTTGTAGGGATTGATTTTATTTTATTTTATTTGGGCAGACAAACAATCGTACACTGTATATTAAATCTAGATACAGAGTATGCTATAAGTAAATGTACAATCCACTACGTTTCCACATGTTACTATTATAAAAGATACAGTTTTGGAAAATTAAATAAAATCAATATACATATAACAACAATACAATTATTTCGCCAAAAAGTTAATACATACTAAAATACTACATAATAATTAAAAATTGTGAGCAAGGCGCTTAATCATTTGTTTTTTAAATTTACGTTTAGTTAAGGCAAAGACATCGATATCGTTAAAATTATTATTGTAAGCTTGAACTAATCTCTGGAGCGGCGCTCTCTCTCCTGCATTTGTACGACAGGGAGTTGTAGCAAATAGTGGATAAGAGCGCGCCTCACGTCTCATTACTGTTCTAGGTACAATATAGCATATTTTACTTATTAATTCAGAGCAATCAAATCTATTATGTACAAGACCATGGAGCATCATTCCTTGGATCAACAAGCGTCTAGAGCGTAATGTTAATAGTCTAAACTTATCCAAGGCGTTTTTATAAGGTAAACGTACGATGCGACATTTGTACTGCAATGTACAGAGGAACTTACGCTGAACTCGCTCTATTGCAGTATCATATTTAATATAATAGGGATCCCCAGACCATACAAGCATATTCTACCTGTGGGCGTACTACTATTGATTTGACAACCAACGTTATAGTACATTACTGCAGCGGCCAGCAAAAGAGCCGAGGCACACATACGTGAGTCCATCAATGCCTGGTTGCGGTCAAGGCTTGTATGGTGCTATTCTCAAATAATGCGCGGAAATTCAAACTAAGTAAATTATCTATAAATTCCAGATTCAATGACGAACAACGAACATTTTTCACGTGACAATATGTTCATTTGTTTTTTTTTTCATTATACAGTACTATTTGCAAGTCAGTTCGAAATTTAAATCAAAATGTTGATAAGTTACCTCCTTGGTTGCCATGTTTCGGAGTAAAAGATCGTTCCATCAAATTATACTATAGATTGAGTTTACTATGTAATTTATTTGGCCGCTAAATCACGACAGATATGGATTTTCATACAACTGTTGGTGGCCGCTGCTCGCATGTATTTGGCCAGTACAGCAATTTCGATTTATCTTGAAGAAGGTTGTCATAATAATGTTTAAATTTCCAAGCATGTTTGAGAAAACGCTTTTCACATAACAAAAATACAATAGAAACGTGATATTCTTGCGTTATTTGAATGTTGCGACGCTCTGCAGAGTCTGCAGTTGGAGAATAACGGGCTATCTCACCTATATAAATATAAATTATAGCGCTCGTGGCTTAGTAACAACGGTGCAGATAGATAGATGTACGAGGATAAGCTGCTCTAGCCGCAGTCAGACCATATATGGGTAACCGTTTTCTTAACAGATCGAGACACACGTGAAGCCGTGCGTCGGACTGATCTCTCTCCAGTCGTGTCGGATTGCTATCCCATCGGACTAAGAGAGTGAGGGAAAGAGCTAGAGAGGGCTCCTGTATTTGTGCACACACCTGTGCACTATAAATTTCTCTTGCGTAGGTACTGGGCAAGCCTCCGTTGAGATAGGCCGCCCTGGCTGTGAATTCAGATTCTGAAATCCGACGTAATTGTTTGAAGCCAGCAAATTTTAAAGACCATACGTAGCTGACCGCGGCCTCCTGTCAGTGCGAATAAATGGAAATTAATGGTCGCACCCTGACCTCAGCGCCCCGGACACCCTCGTCAGTGTTACATAAGGCAATTGACTAATAACCCTGTATTGTGGGTACTGCTGCATATGTTTGTACACACATAATTATACACATGTAAGGCTGACGTAAGTCCGTACAAAAATTAAAATGACGTAATATAACATAACATCACGCCTGTAATCCCCGAAGGGTTAGGCAGAGGCGCACTTATAGTACACCCACATTTCGCCAGTTATGTTTAAGTCCCATGTAATAGGGGGCGAGCCTATTGCCATCATTCGGGCACAAATCCAGACTCCGGGCTGCTACTGAGAAATTCCTGGTGGAAAAACCTAATAAACACTTTTCTCGACTCGGCAATCGAACCCCGGACCTCGTGCTCGCCAGTAGATCTTGCGACCACTTGACCAAAGAGGCAGTTAAAAAAAAAAAAAAAGTAAAATTACGTGTTTGAAATAATCTTGTTTTGGGCAAAACTAAATAAAACAAACGTCTTCTTTTCGAGTCGATAGTAGGTAGGTACTTTTAAGAATATAATACTTATAAAAAAAACCCTTTATTATGTACACCATAAAAATTACAGATTTAAATGTTGAATTTTTAAGATTAGTTCAGCAGCGCTAGCGGTGCAAAAATACTTAATCGTTGTTATATTGTATACTTAACGTTAAAACCGGCGCGCGGCGCCACAAAAATGCTGAACTAAAGTCTATTCAAATCTTAGTTTCCAATTGTTGTTAAATAACCATAATAGTATTTAAAAGGTTACAACGTGACTTACAACTTGTATTTCGGGTTTAATCATTAAAATAATCAAATTAAAGCACTCAGTTTGATAGTACAACTACAAATTGGCATCCAGAGGTACGTTGTCTGATCCATTAGTCTACATTTTCATAAGATAGGTACTTTTAGAACAGACTATAGTAGACTTATATTCTGTTCTAAAACATCAAATAAAACACTCAGTCTTTCTTTACTAATTTCTCTCAATTTCTTCCCATCTCATTCACATTAAGAACGCTCGTACATACTTATTACGTATCTCCATCTACATCAAGCGATTATCAACCTCACCCGCTCCGGCAGCCAGTAAGCAGATTTACCGGAGACATCGCTAAAAGTGCATCCCCGAAGCATCTTATTTTCTGCGCTGGTAACTTTTAATCACACGGTAAGTTGGGTAAATCCAGCTATTGCCGGGCTAAGTGCGTTCTGCTTACAGTTTAAGAATTATCCTTTTTTTGGGAGTTTTTTTTGCAACTTTATTATAGTAGTAGTTTTAAAATTCAAATTATAGTGAGAATAAATGTTCTATGAGTATTTCATACGTACCTAACTAATATTATATACGATTCCCTAGTAGGCGGTCAGACCACTGGCATGTACCTATTATTTATTTGTTGTGTGCCTTACTGCTACAGAATTATGGTGCTATCAAAGTGGAATTTTTACCATGGAAGAGCGGTTGGCTCATTGGCTGTACAGTCACGAACACCAATATGAATACACTCAGTAACATGTAAAAGTGTTTTCCTCCAACTATATTGAATTAAATTTTATTTTACTACGAACATAGTATTTTGGAACTCAAACTATTATGAAATAGATCTTTTCTCAAAGTTGCAATCGTTATTTCACGAGAAAATCGGTTTTGAATTCTGCTAAGCGTTTATATATTAATGCTCATGACTGTACATGAAATACTGCAATATTGAAGTGTTTTTTTGTCTCCTGATTTATGCAGCTTGCTCTAAGATCAGCATTACAGAAAATTTCTCATAACTTACTTAAAACTAGTTTCAAGCCATTTCATTGGTTGAAACTTGAAACTATTTTTAAGTAATGATTCAGTCTTGAATGAGGTTCTATAACACGGGCCTAATATTCTCCAATTTAATCCCAATCAACATACAATTACACAAAAATACAATCAAAATCAAGGAACCATTACAGAACAAAAGTTAAACAATAACTACTTGTGAGTACCGAGTGCACTCTATCATTACAGTGAATTGAAGTCGTATGATTACGGCATAAGGCTCCAATTGTGGTGCAAGCAGGACTCGCAGTCAACAATAAACAGCGGGGCCACTTCCGGCGGCCGATTACCGTTTCCGGCCGAACGTCGACCTCGCCGGATGTTGGTATGAAATACTTTTTACGTGAGTACAGTTACAGTTGAGTTAGACACGAGGACAAAGTTACAATGAGGAACGGGAATGTTACATGACATGTGTTTTACATCTTCTTCGTTTCGTTTATAGAGGTACTAAAGTAAGTTTATAAAAGTAATGTCAAAACATGCTGCCCAAGAACTAAAAGGTTCAACATTTTTGATCATAAAGTCAAATTATTTATTTCAAATAGGCACATAAGAGGCACTTTTGATCGTCAAAACATATTGCAGCATTGTTGTAAAGTGAGCAACTGAACATTCATATAAACGATAAATGATTATTATTTCTGTAAGTAAGTTTATACAACCACTTTTACACGTCAATAGTACGTAAGTACCTACAATAACACTTAAAGGCTCATGCAGACTGCCACGATATGGCGGGCGCGACAAGCAACGTGACCCTTGTCGCGCCCGCGATTTCACCCCAGTCTGCACGAGCCTTAAAATCAAGCCTTCTTTCCTCGAAGAGTTAGGCAGAGGTGTACCAACCCACATTACACCAGGTATGTTACCTACATTAATAGGTAGTTATTGCAACTCTTTACCTTCATCGTCTCTAAGGCTCTTGTCTAATACATAGTATAAAAAACTTTTTTTAGTCAGTTCTTATTTTTTTGTAAAAAGTTTTTATTTTTCACTTTTTAGTGGGTCAGTTTTGAATTTATCTAAGTTACGATAGCCTAATGTTAATTGCTCATCACCTTTTACAAAATATTGCTTTTCCCGTTGCTGGGACGTTGATTGTTGAGGAGTTCTCTTGGTAATAACCAGGAGAACTGCCACTCACCATATGCATAGTGACGAGCATAGATTGCTTAATCGCAACCCGTTAAATAGGGGTACTTACTTATACTTCCGGTAGCCATATGTGGTCTCCATCATCAGTTCCACTTCACCAAATGGTGCTTTCCGAGAGCAAATGCGAGTGTGAAGAAGTGAGCAAATACGAGTTACTATAAAAAATACCCAAATCGCTATAGGTTTGCCTATAAAATTTGAGGGTTTCCGTCGATTTCCTTGGGATCCTCATCTGATTCTGATTTGGTGACAATGGGACCACCTCGGG
Source organism: Tiliacea citrago (assembly GCA_963921375.1). NCBI lineage: Eukaryota > Metazoa > Arthropoda > Insecta > Lepidoptera > Noctuidae > Tiliacea > Tiliacea citrago. The sequence continues at coordinate 1,444,365 of OY992784.1, forward strand.
AGTATACCCTTTCAAACAAAAAAATAATTTTCAAAATCGGTTCATAATTAACGGAGTAATCGCGTAACAAACATACAAAAAAAAAAAAATACCGCCGAATTGAGAACCTCCTCTTTTTTGGAAGTTGGTTAAAAATATTCTTAATAGTTGGTCCACAGGTGTAACGAATAGAGTCTATTTGTTTTCAGCTTCGCGAGTAACATCTGAATCATGTCACAGTGTCCAACCAGTATAACCCTAGATCGGTGACGTAGATAAGGTTCTACTAATTACAGTTCACTGTTCCTATGATAAGTTTAACCTTAATTGGCCGCTACTTATCGCCCCAAATATTTATGTTACCGGTAAAAAGAACTGTTAAATATGATGTATGTAAGGCAAGGTACATTCATTTGATATCTTGATAGGACGTTTGTATAGGTAAACCGGGCGAAATTTGGGTGAATTGGAGAGGTTAGGTTGTTAGCTTATAGTTCAGTTACAAGAGAATGGCATATTATTGAATAATAATGTAACTTACATTACATTGTTTCACTTACTGTAGGTACATGAATGCTAGTAGGTCAGGTACCTTAGTATTTTCATAAGATTGCTGTTGGGTACAAAATATTAGCTCCCTGTCGTTTCGGGTGACGCAGGTGCTCTCGGGGCATGGTTGCTTCGGGAAGTACATGTGTCGCATATAAAGGGAGCCGGACGCCCGGTGTCACCACTGCGTCTACGGCCGGGAGGATACGGCGCGGCCCGATACGCTCGCAGAGTGTACCGCATGGGAGGAGCGACGCCGTGCCCTTATCTCAGGATTAGGCAGTGACCTGTCGCTGCCGACCGTAGTCGAGTCGATGGTCGGCAGCGAGGAGTCCAGGGACGCGGTGGTATCCTTCTGCGAAACAGTCGTGTCGCAGAAGGAGGCTACGGAAATCCCGAGCGAGAGATCTCTTCCGCTCACTCGGCCCACAGCAGGCGCACCGGGCGTTGGCAGAGGGCACACAATGCGGACTCGGGGACGTCCACCGTAAGAGTCTGATAGGCCCGTCCGACCACCCCAGGGCGGAGGACATTCGTAAGGATTTGCCACACCGGCAAAAAAAAAAAGTACAAAATATTAGGTACTAGTTTCAGTTTCACTTTCTACTCATTCCACAAGTTCTGTGTTACAGTAACTTATATGTCTTTGTTATCTTTTGGAAAGTTGTACCTACCTAACAATAGTAACAATGTTGTGTAAATAAAAACACCTTCAAACTTAGCAGCCAGCAATATTTACATTTCATGGGACAATGTATTAAACGTTCAATAGGACGTAAACCAATAAAAACGGTCTTAAGAACACTCGACAAGACATTTCTATCGCAGATCCAATAAACTTAGCCACAGGCAAGTTAACAATGGAGTGCTAATGTATGTAGAACCCACAACGATGCAAACGTTAAACGAATGTTGTCTAAACATAAGTCGTTTGATAAGCTACAACGGCATGATTTCATGATAGAATTGGTAGATTAAACCTTGAAAAATTAAGCGCCTGATAGGATTCCCTTAATTTGCCTTCCAATATTGTTTGTGTGCATCGATCGAACATGCACCAAATCAAAATCTGTTGGTTGTCAAATTCAGTCCATCACCTGAATAATATAAATTCATAAATAAATCGTAAATTTCACTTTCTATCGTATATAACAGCTAACATCAATTTGTATTGATTTAACTTAATCAGATTTTCAGAAATTGAGAGAAAGCGTAGTACGCCAAGTAGTAAACCTCTACGGGGCAATAAGGTGACAAGCGTCGGGATTCAGAAGCTTATGAACACTCCAATACCTAACTTATTCGTGGCAGATACTTAGGCAAAACAAATTGAGGCACAAGGGGGCAACAATTGGCGCAAACAGAACGCTCAGGTGGAAGAAAGGGGAAAAATTCAATTCCAATACAATAGCAGAGCTAAATAGGAAACTCATAAACCGCTTACGTTGTGTACGGAAATTTTATTACGAACCTCATTTTGTTGGAGAGCGGCCTGTGTGGTGGTTGAACAGCGATGAATGCAGAAAACCTTTAAAATGATCAAATGGTTACCTACAGATGTGGCATCGAATTAAAGGTGTGTGATATTGCTAATTGAGCAGGAGGGGCAGTGGTAGCCCCGTGGTAATTTTCCCGACTTACTAGTTGTAGATCTTGGGTTCAAACCCAGGTAGGCGCTTTACTTTGTGTAAATAATTTCATCACCTCTGCTCTCAAAACTGTGAAGGAAAACATCGTGAGAAAACCGGCATGTCCTAGAACCAAACATTCGAAGACACGAACGTGACATCTACCAACCCGCACTGGCCCCGCGTGGTGGACAGATCACTCCCTCTCGATGAGAGGTGTGTCCCAGCAGTGGGAATATTATAGGCTGATTATCTAAATCTGATATTAATATTTGTAAATGATGAAAGAATAATGTAAGAAATACTTTTATTTTAATACATATTTGCACACCTGTAGGTAGGATATGGTTTATAGAACTTTTGTTATACGAGTATGTATCACCTCATGTACCCATATTCAAGCAAATAAATGATTTGATTTGATTATGTGTATTGCTGAATGTTCTACTCAGGCACGAACTATGAAAGAATGGCTGACATGATTGCCTTGACCATTCAAAAATGCCTGTAAATGGTTTAATTGAAATAAATGCTTTGAGTTTGAGTTTGTGCTGTCTAGGAATGTTATGGCCTAATTGACTGTCAGCAAAGTGGTTCTAATTCTCCGAATCTTGCGAAGTCACGTGAATACTTTATTTACTGATATACTTAATACCATAATTACAAGGTCAAATAAAATTAGCGTAACGTGATGGGTATTGATATCTAATGACGATAAAAAAAAAAATCTATAGTCATAATGTCTAGTAATAAATACAGCTAATTACGGGCCAAAGGCCGCTGATAGTGTAGTTACTTGAAATTATGAGTTTAGAAAATGGGTCATCGTCATTAGAGAGGAACCCATCACTTCTGTGAGGTTTCTCCAGCTAATATAATTTGGCCCAGTATAACAGAGAAGCGAGAGGCTTATTCTTAGCAGCAGGTGAACTGCAAGTAGATAGATAAAGATAGTGATGAAATTGACTACATTTTGTACTGACTCTGATTGTATATTGAATTATTGACTATATTTTGCACTAACTATAATTTTGTATATGAAACTGTCATTAATAATTAATTTATAAACACCAACTTAATTAATAACATATTAACATTTTGTACGCCAAGTGAGGTAAAATATGTTGGTCCGGTAAAGTTATGTTTCCATCTATATGTGCATATTCATGTATCATGTTACACATGTTTGAATAAATAAATTTATCTTTATCTGAGTGATGACTGAAGAAAGCAAAGCAAATTCCGCTTTCACCCTAATCTTGTACCATCCCAACACATCGTCGGTGACGTCAAATAGAAAGCTACTATTTTTGTTAAAAATTTCATTTTGCATTAACCTCTGGGTCGAAAAAGCCTAATTTAAACATTAAGTATTCGCCAAATCTTTTACCTCTGCCAGGGTTACGAGCCTGTCCGAAAGGGATATCGTGGCCCTGGCACACAGGCATCTGAAGTAACACGGGTGGGTTTTAGTCACTAAAAGTCGGACACTCCCTCCCGGCCCGCTCCACCCAGAGCGGGAGAAGTTAATTGATAATTTCGCACCCAAAAAAAAAAAAAAAAAGCTGTAAGCTCTAAAAAAAGTTCTGCAATAAAGAACAAAACGAAAAAATATTAATATATATTTATTTATGAATTATAATATAATTTTATATCGTTTTGTTCTCTATTGTAGAACTTTTTTTTAAATTGTATGTGCCATTTTAACAGCCGGCTACTGTTTTGTATTTCGTATATCTCTTAGTTTGTTTTGTCAATTTTCCGGGTATATTAAGTACTGCTGACACAAACCAACACGAGAGAGGGATAACCGTTGAAACACGAAAAATAAGGCCACTCCGAAAAACGTCAAAATAATCGTACACATTAGTTCAGATTAACTGGACATATAAAAACGAGCAAACCGCGTACACTGGAGTGCAGATGAAATCACCAAAAACGTTGTAAAAGCTACAATAAAGTTGGTGCTTTACGTGCGTGACTATAAACTTGATAGTCCATTAAATTTGCATCGGACAACTTCATACATTTTTGTGGGGCGCACTGTAAAAAAATACGTGAGTGTAAGTGCAATACAATGATACCAGTTTAATTGGGAATGTATTTGTATTTAAAATGTTGCTTCAGTAATTATAGCTTCATTTATACGCTTAACGCTTACCCACCGTATTATTTTTCTTCACCAACTGCACAGATTGCGTAAAACTTACATCTTCCGTACACAGAAGCACAGTTCTTAAACTGGAACACTAATAAGCACCTACATAACATTGTTACCTCCAAACTTTATACAAATTATCTGAACCAACTCCGTAATTGACTTCAACGGTAGCTGATTTAGTTAATCAGCCTTTTAGAGGAAACTTTTACAGAATGCACCACTTGTGGGCTTGTGCGGGGAGGGGAAGGGTGTAGGGGTAATTGGTCCTTTGCTCCGCAGACACTCATTGACTTATGCGGATAAGTTCGGAGATTGTTTGAAAACATCTGTTCCTTATTCCTCATTTGATGAATATGGAGTCGAGAGGAAAAACGGTTGCAATTTGAAACTGAGCTGCAAGTTCTTTTTTCGTTTGAATGAATCGATTCAAATTAAAGTAAGTTCCTGGAGTGCATAATTTGTGTTCGTGTAATGAATTTGACTTTGAAATTGTTATAAGAATATAAATGGTGCATATATCAATGTATGAATAGCTTTCTAATATAACCGTTTCGAAGGGCCAATAGAACATTGACATTACATCAGTATATTTTAGGAAAAAGGGTAAGACTACAATCAGTATTTTGGAAGCAACACCTGCCTTCGTCTACTGACAGATTGATAGACATTGATTTATGTTACCTTTCTCCAAAAATAGAGCACGCGGCTTTGCCATCTCTTTTTAGATCTTTTTGACGACGAAGCTAAAACAAGAAAGAAACATTTTAGTGAAATATGTTGTTCCGTTGTTCGTAAGACTTGGGAAATTAAACATTACCACATTTTTAGCACACGCAAAATCTTCAAAAGAAATTACGACGTCTAACAAAACACTTGACTCATATACCTCTTACCTTATTACCCTGATTTAGACTCACCAATAAAATGGCTTCTCTGAATGCTCGACAAATAACATCGCGTATCAAAAGGAATATCGTCCAAATATAGTGGCGAATGGTCGTAAACTAAGTTTTATCTTCGTGTGTCTTCGGCTAATGTCGGAGATAAATCTGGAACGACAAAAGACCAGCTTCGGGATGAGTATGTCACGTAATTTACTTTTATGGTGTCGTCAGGGTTGCGATATGATGGGCATTTAGGGGATTTTCGGGTAGTTTGCGTCGGTATGGAGAGACTTACCGCCAACGGTCGGCTGAGCGACAGTAAGCTCGCGTTTGTATGGACTTGCTTAAGCTCGAGGTGATTGTCTGAATCGACTCCCTTACTGGCAGATTTTAGCAATAAATGACAAAATGGGGTAATTAGGACTGACGTATTTTTATTTATTTTTGTACCCCAAAATTACTAGAATTGACAAGGGATTACATGTACCTAATAGTAAATAAAAAGCAGTAGGTACCCTTTTTTTTTTTTGGGTGGGAAATTATGAAATAACTTCTCCCGCTCTGGGCGGAGTGGGGGGCGTGTCAGACTTTTACTGACTAAAACCCACCCGTGTTCCTTCCGTTGCCTGTGTAGCTAAGAAGACAATTATCTCGCCAATCAATCATTCATTTCACTGTTTAAGGGTCAGGTACCTACTTACCTTTGCACATCAGAGATTTCATTTTATATTGTTTAAAGCGTGTTGTTTGGCAACGGACAATTACCATGAAAAACAAACAGTTTCATTCCCAACCCTGCCAGGATTTACTAATCATCATTGAAAATGACCCAATCAGAATTCTGGAAACGCTTTGGTAATAAACGAATCAACAATTTCATCAGATTACATGACATTCAACCAGAATTACCAGTTTCGTACCCTTAAATGCACGTTTCTATGCATCGCCCGTATCTATAGATGCTTAACAATATAACCCCATGAGCTATAACATTTTAGGGCGAATATTAACCAAATTGGATGAGCCAGTAGTCGACGATCCGCGACTTTCTTCTAGAGAATTTGGCGAAGAATTTAAATTCAAAGTTTTCTTTTATAGCAACATCTGCTAGGGGAATCAAAGATCATAATTATTAGTATGTTTGTGAATGGTATGTTAATCACCAATCTGAGACTATACTTCTTCTGGGAGCGAATCTGTTATTAAAATGTGAAGGTAAACTTAATTGATTGTTTATTGATATTTTAAATCTGAACAATTAACATCATGTAAATAATTGACTGCAGATAAGTACAGTAGAGATAATTATGATTCGAATGGTAGAAGTCAAAGTTTTATTTTACTTGTTTATGCTTTTCGTCCTGGGTGCCTTTGGACCGCAACTTCGTTAATATTGCGGTTCATTGCATTTTGCAATTGTGTAAGTACTTCAATTGATTTATAATCAATCTCTCTCTACTATGGCTTAGAAGCACTTTTTCAGGTTAACTATTAGCTCTTAGCCATGTATAGAAAATAGGCATACACATATAGGAGAATTACACTTCTGTTTACCCCCTTCGTGATAACAACCGCGACTACCGTTATGGAACGATATTATACTTAGGTAAGGTCGTTCCGATGCTAAGACAATGTTTTCTCCATTTGGAACGGCTCCAATATTGAGAGCGACGTGAGATAGAGGTTGCAAGCTTGACGTTGATTTGATAAAAGGAAATTATGGGGAATTCGGGTGAGGCTGTAGAGTGCCTTTTATACGTGTGGATATTTTGATGCTGTCGTATGTGGACGTTTAGTAGTAGTAATGTTGCTTGGAAAATTTCGTCCAGGAGACTGGTGAGACTAATGTCATACTGCATTCGAAAGAAAGAAAACTAGTTTACTCTGCCCAAATAAAAAGCGCATTACAGAAAAAAAATACTCTGCAGGTTTAATACTAATTAATTCAAGCCAAAAGTCCAGCATTCAAAAGAAAAATATTAATAGTACTTACTCTGTAATTAGTTAATATTTAAAAAGTTTAACGTTATTTTATAATGTTGTGCCTGAGAAGCATAACACTGTTACTCCGTTTTTTTCGATTTTGAGTTTTATACACTATCCTGTTGTATGTGTCCTTCTCTAAAGCCATAATACTGTAACTAATAAAATCAACTTTACGTCAGAGTTTTTAAATTGTATTATAATGTATTTCTGGGAAACATTCTAAAGCATAATATTTTAAGTGATTATACATTAAAATACCAAGATAATATAAATTAAAATTTACTGACGGAGCTACACAGTGTTGCCGCTAAATTTACTGACGGAGCTACACTGAGTTGACGCTATATTTACTGACGGAGCTACACTGTGTTGCCGCTACATTTAACTTTCTACATTTTCTTTCTACGGTGAAGCCGCGGGCAAAAGCTAGTTGTATATTTAAGGCACAAAAAAGATGTATAAGAGCTATGCATGGTCTGAAAATAGATGATAGGTGTGCACCTCACTTTATCTCATCTTTAAAAAAATTTACATTGCCGGCGTTATACATATTAGAAGCTAGTATTTTTGGCGTAGGCGAAGCAAAAGGAGTATGTAAGGAGCGTAGCAGGTGGCATTCTATAGTTTCTGCCTACCCCCATGGGAAGAATGCGTGAGTTTATGTATGTATGTGTATGTGTATTTTTGTGAAAATAAATCAAAACCTTTTTGAGATGTTCCAATTCGAAGTCAATACAAAAATTCCGTATGTAATCGTAAATGTAAACGCATTATTAAAAAGAGTGTTCTGGGTATTTACAATAAAATTCACGACGCCACGCCATGAAAAAAAAATACATTTCAAGAAAAAAATGAAATTATTACTTGTTGATAAATGTTATTATACTGTTGACGAATACTTATATGATAAATAAATGTGGTGTAAAAGTGTTTTTACAAACCTACTTAAAGAAATAAATCATTTATCATTAATTGAGAATCGAATTACTATAAATTGTAATTATATTTTTCTTTTTCAATAAGTGCCTACTGTAAGTACTGTAAGTGTGACTTAAATAATTGACATTACTTGTACCTCATTTTAATTGTAAACCATGTTTGTACGCCTCCCGGCATAACATAGCGCTCTATTTAATCTAAGCTCAGATCTGTATTTATAAACACCTATGTTAACAAATAAATAAATGATTATGATTATTGAGAAAAAACCTTCTCGAGTAAAGTTTGAATTTTGGTGCTGAATTCAATAACAATTTTTACATCGTGTCTGAATTTCTATAACTAAACACTACAGACACACACAACACCACCAATCCAAAAATGTCCAATGACCCATGTGTGTCCAATTTACAATAGCCTAATGTCAAATGCTCATCTCCTATTACAAAATATTACTTTTCCCGGTGCAGGGGCGTTAATTGTTGAAGAGTTCTCCTGGTAAGAACCAGGAGAACTGATGGTGACTTCACCATATGCATATAGACGAGCATAAATTGCTTAGTAACCATATTAAAGTGCCTAATCGAATCGCAACGGTGAAATACTTAGTATTAAGTAGTTCCCTGTGGCCATCTGTGGTCTTCATCATCAGTTCCACTTCACCAAATGGTGCTTTTCGAGTGCAAATGCACGAGTTACTATAAAAAATAAATCTTTCAAGCAAGTGAAGTCTTGCAAGTGTCTTTCGCGCAAGTGAATTCTTGCAAGTGACTTCTTGCAAGTGTCATTTGCGCAAGTGAATTCTACCAAGTGTCTTTCACGCAAGTGAATTCTTGCAAGTAAAGTCTTGCAAGTGTCTTTCACGCAAGTGAATTCTTGCAAGTGAATTCTTGCGAGTGTCTTTCACGCAAGTGAATTCTTGCAAGTGAAGTCTTGCAAGTGAATTCTTGCAAGTGTCTTTCACGCAAGTGAATTCTTGCAAGTGTCTTTCACGCAAGTGAATTCTTTTGCAAGTGACTCTTTGCAAGTATCTTTAAAGCAAGTGTATTCTTGCTAGTGTCTTTTACGCAAGTGAATTCTTGCAAGTGAAGTCTTGCAAGTGAATTCTTGCAAGTGTCTTTTACGCAAGTGAATTCTTGCAAGTGAATTCTTGCGAGTGTCTTTCACGCAAGTGAATTCTTGCAAGTGAAGTCTTGCAAGTGAATTCTTGCAAGTGTCTTTCACGCAAGTGAATTCTTGCAAGTGTCTTTCACGCAAGTGAATTCTTTTGCAAGTGACTCTTTGCAAGTATCTTTAAAGCAAGTGTATTCTTGCTAGTGTCTTTTACGCAAGTGAATTCTTGCAAGTGAAGTCTTGCAAGTGAATTCTTGCAAGTGTCTTTTACGCAACTTAATCAGATTTTCAGAAATTGAGAGAAAGCGTAGTACGCCAAGTAGTAAACCTCTACGGGGCAATAAGGTGACAAGCGTCGGGATTCAGAAGCTTATGAACACTCCAATACCTAACTTATTCGTGGCAGATACTTAGGCAAAACAAATTGAGGCACAAGGGGGCAACAATTGGCGCAAACAGAACGCTCAGGTGGAAGAAAGGGGAAAAATTCAATTCCAATACAATAGCAGAGCTAAATAGGAAACTCATAAACCGCTTACGTTGTGTACGGAAATTTTATTACGAACCTCATTTTGTTGGAGAGCGGCCTGTGTGGTGGTTGAACAGCGATGAATGCAGAAAACCTTTAAAATGATCAAATGGTTACCTACAGATGTGGCATCGAATTAAAGGTGTGTGATATTGCTAATTGAGCAGGAGGGGCAGTGGTAGCCCCGTGGTAATTTTCCCGACTTACTAGTTGTAGATCTTGGGTTCAAACCCAGGTAGGCGCTTTACTTTGTGTAAATAATTTCATCACCTCTGCTCTCAAAACTGTGAAGGAAAACATCGTGAGAAAACCGGCATGTCCTAGAACCAAACATTCGAAGACACGAACGTGACATCTACCAACCCGCACTGGCCCCGCGTGGTGGACAGATCACTCCCTCTCGATGAGAGGTGTGTCCCAGCAGTGGGAATATTATAGGCTGATTATCTAAATCTGATATTAATATTTGTAAATGATGAAAGAATAATGTAAGAAATACTTTTATTTTAATACATATTTGCACACCTGTAGGTAGGATATGGTTTATAGAACTTTTGTTATACGAGTATGTATCACCTCATGTACCCATATTCAAGCAAATAAATGATTTGATTTGATTATGTGTATTGCTGAATGTTCTACTCAGGCACGAACTATGAAAGAATGGCTGACATGATTGCCTTGACCATTCAAAAATGCCTGTAAATGGTTTAATTGAAATAAATGCTTTGAGTTTGAGTTTGTGCTGTCTAGGAATGTTATGGCCTAATTGACTGTCAGCAAAGTGGTTCTAATTCTCCGAATCTTGCGAAGTCACGTGAATACTTTATTTACTGATATACTTAATACCATAATTACAAGGTCAAATAAAATTAGCGTAACGTGATGGGTATTGATATCTAATGACGATAAAAAAAAAAATCTATAGTCATAATGTCTAGTAATAAATACAGCTAATTACGGGCCAAAGGCCGCTGATAGTGTAGTTACTTGAAATTATGAGTTTAGAAAATGGGTCATCGTCATTAGAGAGGAACCCATCACTTCTGTGAGGTTTCTCCAGCTAATATAATTTGGCCCAGTATAACAGAGAAGCGAGAGGCTTATTCTTAGCAGCAGGTGAACTGCAAGTAGATAGATAAAGATAGTGATGAAATTGACTACATTTTGTACTGACTCTGATTGTATATTGAATTATTGACTATATTTTGCACTAACTATAATTTTGTATATGAAACTGTCATTAATAATTAATTTATAAACACCAACTTAATTAATAACATATTAACATTTTGTACGCCAAGTGAGGTAAAATATGTTGGTCCGGTAAAGTTATGTTTCCATCTATATGTGCATATTCATGTATCATGTTACACATGTTTGAATAAATAAATTTATCTTTATCTGAGTGATGACTGAAGAAAGCAAAGCAAATTCCGCTTTCACCCTAATCTTGTACCATCCCAACACATCGTCGGTGACGTCAAATAGAAAGCTACTATTTTTGTTAAAAATTTCATTTTGCATTAACCTCTGGGTCGAAAAAGCCTAATTTAAACATTAAGTATTCGCCAAATCTTTTACCTCTGCCAGGGTTACGAGCCTGTCCGAAAGGGATATCGTGGCCCTGGCACACAGGCATCTGAAGTAACACGGGTGGGTTTTAGTCACTAAAAGTCGGACACTCCCTCCCGGCCCGCTCCACCCAGAGCGGGAGAAGTTAATTGATAATTTCGCACCCAAAAAAAAAAAAAAAAAGCTGTAAGCTCTAAAAAAAGTTCTGCAATAAAGAACAAAACGAAAAAATATTAATATATATTTATTTATGAATTATAATATAATTTTATATCGTTTTGTTCTCTATTGTAGAACTTTTTTTTAAATTGTATGTGCCATTTTAACAGCCGGCTACTGTTTTGTATTTCGTATATCTCTTAGTTTGTTTTGTCAATTTTCCGGGTATATTAAGTACTGCTGACACAAACCAACACGAGAGAGGGATAACCGTTGAAACACGAAAAATAAGGCCACTCCGAAAAACGTCAAAATAATCGTACACATTAGTTCAGATTAACTGGACATATAAAAACGAGCAAACCGCGTACACTGGAGTGCAGATGAAATCACCAAAAACGTTGTAAAAGCTACAATAAAGTTGGTGCTTTACGTGCGTGACTATAAACTTGATAGTCCATTAAATTTGCATCGGACAACTTCATACATTTTTGTGGGGCGCACTGTAAAAAAATACGTGAGTGTAAGTGCAATACAATGATACCAGTTTAATTGGGAATGTATTTGTATTTAAAATGTTGCTTCAGTAATTATAGCTTCATTTATACGCTTAACGCTTACCCACCGTATTATTTTTCTTCACCAACTGCACAGATTGCGTAAAACTTACATCTTCCGTACACAGAAGCACAGTTCTTAAACTGGAACACTAATAAGCACCTACATAACATTGTTACCTCCAAACTTTATACAAATTATCTGAACCAACTCCGTAATTGACTTCAACGGTAGCTGATTTAGTTAATCAGCCTTTTAGAGGAAACTTTTACAGAATGCACCACTTGTGGGCTTGTGCGGGGAGGGGAAGGGTGTAGGGGTAATTGGTCCTTTGCTCCGCAGACACTCATTGACTTATGCGGATAAGTTCGGAGATTGTTTGAAAACATCTGTTCCTTATTCCTCATTTGATGAATATGGAGTCGAGAGGAAAAACGGTTGCAATTTGAAACTGAGCTGCAAGTTCTTTTTTCGTTTGAATGAATCGATTCAAATTAAAGTAAGTTCCTGGAGTGCATAATTTGTGTTCGTGTAATGAATTTGACTTTGAAATTGTTATAAGAATATAAATGGTGCATATATCAATGTATGAATAGCTTTCTAATATAACCGTTTCGAAGGGCCAATAGAACATTGACATTACATCAGTATATTTTAGGAAAAAGGGTAAGACTACAATCAGTATTTTGGAAGCAACACCTGCCTTCGTCTACTGACAGATTGATAGACATTGATTTATGTTACCTTTCTCCAAAAATAGAGCACGCGGCTTTGCCATCTCTTTTTAGATCTTTTTGACGACGAAGCTAAAACAAGAAAGAAACATTTTAGTGAAATATGTTGTTCCGTTGTTCGTAAGACTTGGGAAATTAAACATTACCACATTTTTAGCACACGCAAAATCTTCAAAAGAAATTACGACGTCTAACAAAACACTTGACTCATATACCTCTTACCTTATTACCCTGATTTAGACTCACCAATAAAATGGCTTCTCTGAATGCTCGACAAATAACATCGCGTATCAAAAGGAATATCGTCCAAATATAGTGGCGAATGGTCGTAAACTAAGTTTTATCTTCGTGTGTCTTCGGCTAATGTCGGAGATAAATCTGGAACGACAAAAGACCAGCTTCGGGATGAGTATGTCACGTAATTTACTTTTATGGTGTCGTCAGGGTTGCGATATGATGGGCATTTAGGGGATTTTCGGGTAGTTTGCGTCGGTATGGAGAGACTTACCGCCAACGGTCGGCTGAGCGACAGTAAGCTCGCGTTTGTATGGACTTGCTTAAGCTCGAGGTGATTGTCTGAATCGACTCCCTTACTGGCAGATTTTAGCAATAAATGACAAAATGGGGTAATTAGGACTGACGTATTTTTATTTATTTTTGTACCCCAAAATTACTAGAATTGACAAGGGATTACATGTACCTAATAGTAAATAAAAAGCAGTAGGTACCCTTTTTTTTTTTTGGGTGGGAAATTATGAAATAACTTCTCCCGCTCTGGGCGGAGTGGGGGGCGTGTCAGACTTTTACTGACTAAAACCCACCCGTGTTCCTTCCGTTGCCTGTGTAGCTAAGAAGACAATTATCTCGCCAATCAATCATTCATTTCACTGTTTAAGGGTCAGGTACCTACTTACCTTTGCACATCAGAGATTTCATTTTATATTGTTTAAAGCGTGTTGTTTGGCAACGGACAATTACCATGAAAAACAAACAGTTTCATTCCCAACCCTGCCAGGATTTACTAATCATCATTGAAAATGACCCAATCAGAATTCTGGAAACGCTTTGGTAATAAACGAATCAACAATTTCATCAGATTACATGACATTCAACCAGAATTACCAGTTTCGTACCCTTAAATGCACGTTTCTATGCATCGCCCGTATCTATAGATGCTTAACAATATAACCCCATGAGCTATAACATTTTAGGGCGAATATTAACCAAATTGGATGAGCCAGTAGTCGACGATCCGCGACTTTCTTCTAGAGAATTTGGCGAAGAATTTAAATTCAAAGTTTTCTTTTATAGCAACATCTGCTAGGGGAATCAAAGATCATAATTATTAGTATGTTTGTGAATGGTATGTTAATCACCAATCTGAGACTATACTTCTTCTGGGAGCGAATCTGTTATTAAAATGTGAAGGTAAACTTAATTGATTGTTTATTGATATTTTAAATCTGAACAATTAACATCATGTAAATAATTGACTGCAGATAAGTACAGTAGAGATAATTATGATTCGAATGGTAGAAGTCAAAGTTTTATTTTACTTGTTTATGCTTTTCGTCCTGGGTGCCTTTGGACCGCAACTTCGTTAATATTGCGGTTCATTGCATTTTGCAATTGTGTAAGTACTTCAATTGATTTATAATCAATCTCTCTCTACTATGGCTTAGAAGCACTTTTTCAGGTTAACTATTAGCTCTTAGCCATGTATAGAAAATAGGCATACACATATAGGAGAATTACACTTCTGTTTACCCCCTTCGTGATAACAACCGCGACTACCGTTATGGAACGATATTATACTTAGGTAAGGTCGTTCCGATGCTAAGACAATGTTTTCTCCATTTGGAACGGCTCCAATATTGAGAGCGACGTGAGATAGAGGTTGCAAGCTTGACGTTGATTTGATAAAAGGAAATTATGGGGAATTCGGGTGAGGCTGTAGAGTGCCTTTTATACGTGTGGATATTTTGATGCTGTCGTATGTGGACGTTTAGTAGTAGTAATGTTGCTTGGAAAATTTCGTCCAGGAGACTGGTGAGACTAATGTCATACTGCATTCGAAAGAAAGAAAACTAGTTTACTCTGCCCAAATAAAAAGCGCATTACAGAAAAAAAATACTCTGCAGGTTTAATACTAATTAATTCAAGCCAAAAGTCCAGCATTCAAAAGAAAAATATTAATAGTACTTACTCTGTAATTAGTTAATATTTAAAAAGTTTAACGTTATTTTATAATGTTGTGCCTGAGAAGCATAACACTGTTACTCCGTTTTTTTCGATTTTGAGTTTTATACACTATCCTGTTGTATGTGTCCTTCTCTAAAGCCATAATACTGTAACTAATAAAATCAACTTTACGTCAGAGTTTTTAAATTGTATTATAATGTATTTCTGGGAAACATTCTAAAGCATAATATTTTAAGTGATTATACATTAAAATACCAAGATAATATAAATTAAAATTTACTGACGGAGCTACACAGTGTTGCCGCTAAATTTACTGACGGAGCTACACTGAGTTGACGCTATATTTACTGACGGAGCTACACTGTGTTGCCGCTACATTTAACTTTCTACATTTTCTTTCTACGGTGAAGCCGCGGGCAAAAGCTAGTTGTATATTTAAGGCACAAAAAAGATGTATAAGAGCTATGCATGGTCTGAAAATAGATGATAGGTGTGCACCTCACTTTATCTCATCTTTAAAAAAATTTACATTGCCGGCGTTATACATATTAGAAGCTAGTATTTTTGGCGTAGGCGAAGCAAAAGGAGTATGTAAGGAGCGTAGCAGGTGGCATTCTATAGTTTCTGCCTACCCCCATGGGAAGAATGCGTGAGTTTATGTATGTATGTGTATGTGTATTTTTGTGAAAATAAATCAAAACCTTTTTGAGATGTTCCAATTCGAAGTCAATACAAAAATTCCGTATGTAATCGTAAATGTAAACGCATTATTAAAAAGAGTGTTCTGGGTATTTACAATAAAATTCACGACGCCACGCCATGAAAAAAAAATACATTTCAAGAAAAAAATGAAATTATTACTTGTTGATAAATGTTATTATACTGTTGACGAATACTTATATGATAAATAAATGTGGTGTAAAAGTGTTTTTACAAACCTACTTAAAGAAATAAATCATTTATCATTAATTGAGAATCGAATTACTATAAATTGTAATTATATTTTTCTTTTTCAATAAGTGCCTACTGTAAGTACTGTAAGTGTGACTTAAATAATTGACATTACTTGTACCTCATTTTAATTGTAAACCATGTTTGTACGCCTCCCGGCATAACATAGCGCTCTATTTAATCTAAGCTCAGATCTGTATTTATAAACACCTATGTTAACAAATAAATAAATGATTATGATTATTGAGAAAAAACCTTCTCGAGTAAAGTTTGAATTTTGGTGCTGAATTCAATAACAATTTTTACATCGTGTCTGAATTTCTATAACTAAACACTACAGACACACACAACACCACCAATCCAAAAATGTCCAATGACCCATGTGTGTCCAATTTACAATAGCCTAATGTCAAATGCTCATCTCCTATTACAAAATATTACTTTTCCCGGTGCAGGGGCGTTAATTGTTGAAGAGTTCTCCTGGTAAGAACCAGGAGAACTGATGGTGACTTCACCATATGCATATAGACGAGCATAAATTGCTTAGTAACCATATTAAAGTGCCTAATCGAATCGCAACGGTGAAATACTTAGTATTAAGTAGTTCCCTGTGGCCATCTGTGGTCTTCATCATCAGTTCCACTTCACCAAATGGTGCTTTTCGAGTGCAAATGCACGAGTTACTATAAAAAATAAATCTTTCAAGCAAGTGAAGTCTTGCAAGTGTCTTTCGCGCAAGTGAATTCTTGCAAGTGACTTCTTGCAAGTGTCATTTGCGCAAGTGAATTCTACCAAGTGTCTTTCACGCAAGTGAATTCTTGCAAGTAAAGTCTTGCAAGTGTCTTTCACGCAAGTGAATTCTTGCAAGTGAATTCTTGCGAGTGTCTTTCACGCAAGTGAATTCTTGCAAGTGAAGTCTTGCAAGTGAATTCTTGCAAGTGTCTTTCACGCAAGTGAATTCTTGCAAGTGTCTTTCACGCAAGTGAATTCTTTTGCAAGTGACTCTTTGCAAGTATCTTTAAAGCAAGTGTATTCTTGCTAGTGTCTTTTACGCAAGTGAATTCTTGCAAGTGAAGTCTTGCAAGTGAATTCTTGCAAGTGTCTTTTACGCAAGTGACTCCTTGCAAGTATCTTTCAAGCAAGTGAAGTCTTGCAAGTGTCTTTCGCGCAAGTGAATTCTTGCAAGTGTCTTTCACGCAAGTGAATTCTTGCAAGTGTCTTTAACGCAAGTGAATTCTTGCTATTGTCTTTCACGCAAGTGAAGACTTGCAAGTGTCTTTCGCGCAAGTGAATTCTTGCAAGTGACTTCTTGCAAGTGTCATTTGCGCAAGTGAATTCTTGCAAGTGTCTTTCACGCAAGTGAATTCTTGCAAGTGAAGTCTTGCAAGTGTCTTTCACGCAAGTGAATTCTTGCAAGTGAAGTCTTGCAAGTGTCATTTGCGCAAGTGACTTCTTGCAAGTGTCATTCAAGCAAGTGAAGTCTTGCAAGTGTCTTTCGCGCAAGTGAATTCTCGCAAGTGACTTCTTGCAAGTGTCTTTCGCGTAAGTGATGTCTTGCAAGTGTCTTTCACGCAAGTGAAATCTTGCAAGTGTCTTTAACGCAAGTGAATTCTTGCTATTGTCTTTCACGCAAGTGAATTCTTGCTAGTGTCTTTCACGCAAGTGAATTCTTGCAAGTGTCTTTCACGCAAGTGAATTCTTTTGCAAGTGACTCTTTGCAAGTATCTTTAAAGCAAGTGTATTCTTGCTAGTGTCTTTTACGCAAGTGAATTCTTGTAAGTGAAGTCTTGCAAGTGAATTCTTGCAAGTGTCTTTTACGCAAGTGACTCCTTGCAAGTATCTTTCAAGCAAGTGAAGTCTTGCAAGTGTCTTTCGCGCAAGTGAATTCTTGCAAGTGACTTCTTGCAAGTGTCTTTCACGCAAGTGAATTCTTGCAAGTGTCTTTAACGCAAGTGAATTCTTGCTATTGTCTTTCACGCAAGTGAAGTCTTGCAAGTGTCTTTCGCGCAAGTGAATTCTTGCAAGTGACTTCTTGCAAGTGTCATTTGCGCAAGTGAATTCTTGCAAGTGTCTTTCACGCAAGTGAATTCTTGCAAGTGAAGTCTTGCAAGTGTCTTTCACGCAAGTGAATTCTTGCAAGTGAAGTCTTGCAAGTGAATTCTTGCAAGTGTCTTTTACGCAAGTGACTCCTTGCAAGTATCTTTCAAGCAAGTGAAGTCTTGCAAGTGTCTTTCGCGCAAGTGAATTCTTGCAAGTGACTTCTTGCAAGTGTCATTTGCGCAAGTGACTTCTTGCAAGTGTCATTCAAGCAAGTGAAGTCTTGCAAGTGTCTTTCGCGCAAGTTAATTCTTGCAAGTGACTTCTTGCAAGTGTCTTTCGCGCAAGTGATTTCTTGCAAGTAACTTTCAGTCAAGTGAATTCTTGCAAGTGTCTTTAACGCAAGTGAATTCTTGCTATTGTCTTTCACGCAAGTGAATTCTTGCTAGTGTCTTTCACGCAAGTGAATTCTTGCAAGTGAAGTCTTGCAAGTGAATTCTTGCAAGTGTCTTTCACGCAAGTGAATTCTTGCAAGTGTCTTTAACGCAAGTGAATTCTTGCTATTGTCTTTCACGCAAGTGAAGTCTTGCAAGTGTCTTTCGCGCAAGTGAATTCTTGCAAGTGACTTCTTGCAAGTGTCATTTGCGCAAGTGAATTCTTGCAAGTGTCTTTCACGCAAGTGAATTCTTGCAAGTGAAGTCTTGCAAGTGTCTTTCACGCAAGTGAATTCTTGCAAGTGAAGTCTTGCAAGTGTCATTTGCGCAAGTGACTTCTTGCAAGTGTCATTCAAGCAAGTGAAGTCTTGCAAGTGTCTTTCGCGCAAGTGAATTCTTGCAAGTGACTTCTTGCAAGTGTCTTTCGCGCAAGTGATGTCTTGCAAGTGTCTTTCACGCAAGTGAAATCTTGCAAGTGAAGTCTTGCAAGTGAATTCTTGAAAGTGTCTTTCACGCAAGTGAAGTCTTGCAAGTATCTTTCAAGCAAGTGAAGTCTTGCAAGTGTCTTTCGCGCAAGTGAATTCTTGCAAGTAAAGTCTTGCAAGTGTCTTTCACGCAAGTGAATTCTTGCAAGTGAATTCTTGCGAGTGTCTTTCACGCAAGTGAATTCTTGCAAGTGTCTTTCACGCAAGTGAATTCTTGCAAGTGAATTCTTGCAAGTATCTTTAAAGCAAGTGTATTCTTGCTAGTGTCTTTTACGCAAGTGAATTCTTGCAAGTGAAGTCTTGCAAGTGAATTCTTGCAAGTGTCTTTCACGCAAGTGAATTCTTTTGCAAGTGACTCTTTGCAAGTATCTTTAAAGCAAGTGTATTCTTGCTAGTGTCTTTTACGCAAGTGAATTCTTGCAAGTGAAGTCTTGCAAGTGACTTCTTGCAAGTGTCATTCAAGCAAGTGAAGTCTTGCAAGTGTCTTTCGCGCAAGTTAATTCTTGCAAGTGTCTTTAACGCAAGTGAATTCTTGCTATTGTCTTTCACGCAAGTGAATTCTTGCTAGTGTCTTTCACGCAAGTGAATTCTTGCAAGTGAAGTCTTGCAAGTGAATTCTTGCAAGTGTCTTTCACGCAAGTGAATTCTTGCAAGTGTCTTTAACGCAAGTGAATTCTTGCTATTGTCTTTCACGCAAGTGAAGTCTTGCAAGTGTCTTTCGCGCAAGTGAATTCTTGCAAGTGACTTCTTGCAAGTGTCATTTGCGCAAGTGAATTCTTGCAAGTGTCTTTCACGCAAGTGAATTCTTGCAAGTGAAGTCTTGCAAGTGTCTTTCACGCAAGTGAATTCTTGCAAGTGAAGTCTTGCAAGTGTCATTTGCGCAAGTGACTTCTTGCAAGTGTCATTCAAGCAAGTGAAGTCTTGCAAGTGTCTTTCGCGCAAGTGAATTCTTGCAAGTGACTTCTTGCAAGTGTCTTTCGCGCAAGTGATGTCTTGCAAGTGTCTTTCACGCAAGTGAAATCTTGCAAGTGTCTTTAACGCAAGTGAATTCTTGCTATTGTCTTTCACGCAAGTGAATTCTTGCTAGTGTCTTTCACGCAAGTGAATTCTTGCAAGTGAAGTCTTGCAAGTGAATTCTTGAAAGTGTCTTTCACGCAAGTGAAGTCTTGCAAGTATCTTTCAAGCAAGTGAAGTCTTGCAAGTGTCTTTCGCGCAAGTGAATTCTTGCAAGTAAAGTCTTGCAAGTGTCTTTCACGCAAGTGAATTCTTGCAAGTGAATTCTTGCGAGTGTCTTTCACGCAAGTGAATTCTTGCAAGTGTCTTTCACGCAAGTGAATTCTTGCAAGTGAAGTCTTGCAAGTGAATTCTTGCAAGTGTCTTTCACGCAAGTAAATTCTTGCAAGTGTCTTTCACGCAAGTGAATTCTTTTGCAAGTGACTCTTTGCAAGTATCTTTAAAGCAAGTGTATTCTTGCTAGTGTCTTTTACGCAAGTGAATTCTTGCAAGTGAAGTCTTGCAAGTGAATTCTTGCAAGTGTCTTTTACGCAAGTGACTCCTTGCAAGTATCTTTCAAGCAAGTGAAGTCTTGCAAGTGTCTTTCGCGCAAGTGAATTCTTGCAAGTGACTTCTTGCAAGTGTCTTTCGCGCAAGTGAATTCTTGCAAGTGTCTTTCACGCAAGTGAATTCTTGCAAGTGTCTTTAACGCAAGTGAATTCTTGCTATTGTCTTTCACGCAAGTGAAGTCTTGCAAGTGTCTTTCGCGCAAGTGAATTCTTGCAAGTGACTTCTTGCAAGTGTCATTTGCGCAAGTGAATTCTTGCAAGTGTCTTTCACGCAAGTGAATTCTTGCAAGTGAAGTCTTGCAAGTGTCTTTCACGCAAGTGAATTCTTGCAAGTGAAGTCTTGCAAGTGAATTCTTGCAAGTGTCTTTTACGCAAGTGACTCCTTGCAAGTATCTTTCAAGCAAGTGAAGTCTTGCAAGTGTCTTTCGCGCAAGTGAATTCTTGCAAGTGACTTCTTGCAAGTGTCATTTGCGCAAGTGACTTCTTGCAAGTGTCATTCAAGCAAGTGAAGTCTTGCAAGTGTCTTTCGCGCAAGTTAATTCTTGCAAGTGACTTCTTGCAAGTGTCTTTCGCGCAAGTGATTTCTTGCAAGTAACTTTCAGTCAAGTGAATTCTTGCAAGTGTCTTTAACGCAAGTGAATTCTTGCTATTGTCTTTCACGCAAGTGAATTCTTGCTAGTGTCTTTCACGCAAGTGAATTCTTGCAAGTGAATTCTTGCAAGTGAAGTCTTGCAAGTGTCATTTGCGCAAAGTGAATTTTAGCAAGTGTCTTTCACGCAAGTGAATTCTTGCAAGTGAAGTCTTGCAAGTGTCTTTCACGCAAATGAATTCTTGCAAGTGTCTTTCACGCAAGTGAATTCTTGCAAGTATCTATAAAGCAAGTGTATTCTTGCTATTGTCTTTCACGCAAGTGAATTCTTGCTAGTGTCTTTCACGCAAGTGAATTCTTGCAAGTGAAGTCTTGCAAGTGAAGTCTTGCAAGTGTCTTTCGCGCAAGTGAATTCTTGCAAGTGACTTCTTGCAAGTGTCATTTGCGCAAGTGACTTCTTGCAAGTGTCATTCAAGCAAGTGAAGTCTTGCAAGTGTCTTTCGCGCAAGTTAATTCTTGCAAGTGACTTCTTGCAAGTGTCTTTCGCGCAAGTGATTTCTTGCAAGTAACTTTCAGTCAAGTGAATTCTTGCAAGTGTCTTTAACGCAAGTGAATTCTTGCTATTGTCTTTCACGCAAGTGAATTCTTGCTAGTGTCTTTCACGCAAGTTAATTCTTGCAAGTGACTTCTTGCAAGTGTCTTTCGCGCAAGTGATTTCTTGCAAGTAACTTTCAGTCAAGTGAATTCTTGCAAGTGTCTTTAACGCAAGTGAATTCTTGCTATTGTCTTTCACGCAAGTGAATTCTTGCTAGTGTCTTTCACGCAAGTGAATTCTTGCAAGTGAAGTCTTGCAAGTGAATTCTTGCAAGTGTCTTTCACGCAAGTGAAGTCTTGCAAGTGTCTTTCGCGCAAGTGAATTCTTGCAAGTGACTTCTTGCAAGTGTCATTTGCGCAAGTGAATTCTTGCAAGTGTCTTTCACGCAAGTGAATTCTTGCAAGTGAAGTCTTGCAAGTGTCTTTCACGCAAGTGAATTCTTGCAAGTGAAGTCTTGCAAGTGTCATTTGCGCAAGTGACTTCTTGCAAGTGTCATTCAAGCAAGTGAAGTCTTGCAAGTGTCTTTCGCGCAAGTGAATTCTTGCAAGTGACTTCTTGCAAGTGTCTTTCGCGCAAGTGATGTCTTGCAAGTGTCTTTCACGCAAGTGAAATCTTGCAAGTGTCTTTAACGCAAGTGAATTCTTGCTATTGTCTTTCACGCAAGTGAATTCTTGCTAGTGTCTTTCACGCAAGTGAATTCTTGCAAGTGAAGTCTTGCAAGTGAATTCTTGAAAGTGTCTTTCACGCAAGTGAAGTCTTGCAAGTATCTTTCAAGCAAGTGAAGTCTTGCAAGTGTCTTTCGCGCAAGTGAATTCTTGCAAGTGAAGTCTTGCAAGTGTCTTTCACGCAAGTGAATTCTTGCAAGTGAATTCTTGCGAGTGTCTTTCACGCAAGTGAATTCTTGCAAGTGTCTTTCACGCAAGTGAATTCTTGCAAGTGAAGTCTTGCAAGTGAATTCTTGCAAGTGTCTTTCACGCAAGTAAATTCTTGCAAGTGTCTTTCACGCAAGTGAATTCTTTTGCAAGTGACTCTTTGCAAGTATCTTTAAAGCAAGTGTATTCTTGCTAGTGTCTTTTACGCAAGTGAATTCTTGCAAGTGAAGTCTTGCAAGTGAATTCTTGCAAGTGTCTTTTACGCAAGTGACTCCTTGCAAGTATCTTTCAAGCAAGTGAAGTCTTGCAAGTGTCTTTCGCGCAAGTGAATTCTTGCAAGTGACTTCTTGCAAGTGTCTTTCGCGCAAGTGAATTCTTGCAAGTGTCTTTCACGCAAGTGAATTCTTGCAAGTGTCTTTAACGCAAGTGAATTCTTGCTATTGTCTTTCACGCAAGTGAAGTCTTGCAAGTGTCTTTCGCGCAAGTGAATTCTTGCAAGTGACTTCTTGCAAGTGTCATTTGCGCAAGTGAATTCTTGCAAGTGTCTTTCACGCAAGTGAATTCTTGCAAGTGAAGTCTTGCAAGTGTCTTTCACGCAAGTGAATTCTTGCAAGTGAAGTCTTGCAAGTGAATTCTTGCAAGTGTCTTTTACGCAAGTGACTCCTTGCAAGTATCTTTCAAGCAAGTGAAGTCTTGCAAGTGTCTTTCGCGCAAGTGATTTCTTGCAAGTAACTTTCAGTCAAGTGAATTCTTGCAAGTGTCTTTAACGCAAGTGAATTCTTGCTATTGTCTTTCACGCAAGTGAATTCTTGCTAGTGTCTTTCACGCAAGTGAATTCTTGCAAGTGAAGTCTTGCAAGTGAATTCTTGCAAGTGTCTTTCACGCAAGTGAATTCTTGCAAGTGTCTTTAACGCAAGTGAATTCTTGCTATTGTCTTTCACGCAAGTGAAGTCTTGCAAGTGTCTTTCGCGCAAGTGAATTCTTGCAAGTGACTTCTTGCAAGTGTCATTTGCGCAAGTGAATTCTTGCAAGTGTCTTTCACGCAAGTGAATTCTTGCAAGTGAAGTCTTGCAAGTGAATTCTTGCAAGTGTCTTTCACGCAAGTGAATTCTTGCAAGTGTCTTTAACGCAAGTGAATTCTTGCTATTGTCTTTCACGCAAGTGAATTCTTGCTAGTGTCTTTCACGCAAGTGAATTCTTGCAAGTGAAGTCTTGCAAGTGAATTCTTGGAAGTGTCTTTCACGCAAGTGAAGTCTTGCAAGTATCTTTCAAGCAAGTGAAGTCTTGCAAGTGTCTTTTGCGCAAGTGAATTCTTGCAAGTGACCCCTTGCAAGTGTCTTTCGCGCAAGTGAATTCTTGCTAGTGTCTTTCACGCAAGTGAATTCTTTTGCAAGTGACTCTTTGCAAGTATCTTTAAAGCAAGTGTATTCTTGCTAGTGTCTTTTACGCAAGTGAATTCTTGCAAGTGAAGTCTTGCAAGTGAATTCTTGCAAGTGTCTTTTAAGCAAGTGACTCCTTGCAAGTATCTTTCAAGCAAGTGAAGTCTTGCAAGTGTCTCTCGCGCAAGTGAATTCTTGCAAGTGACTTCTTGCAAGTGTCATTTGCGCAAGTGAATTCTCGCAAGTGTCTTTCACGCAAGTGAATTCTTGCAAGTGAAGTCTTGCAAGTGTCTTTCACGCAAGTGAATTCTTGCAAGTGAAGTCTTGCAAGTGAATTCTTGAAAGTGTCTTTTACGCAAGTGACTCCTTGCAAGTATCTTTCAAGCAATTGAAGTCTTGCAAGTGTCTTTCGCGCAAGTGAATTCTTGCAAGTGACTTCTTGCAAGTGTCATTCAAGCAAGTGAAGTCTTGCAAGTGTCTTTCGCGCAAGTGAATTCTTGCAAGTGACTTTTTGCAAGTGTCTTTCGCGCAAGTGAATTCTTGCAAGTGTCTTTCACGCAAGTGAATTCTTGGAAGTGTTTTTAACGCAAGTGAATTCTTGCTATTGTATTTCACGCAAGTGAATTCTAGCTAGTGTCTTTCACGCAAGTGAATTCTTGCAAATGAAGTCTTGCAAGTGAATTCTTGCAAGTGTCTTTCACGCAAGTGAAGTCTTGCAAGTATCTATCAAGCAAGTGAAGTCTTGCAAGTGTCTCTCGCGCAAGTTAATTCTTGCAAGTGACTTCTTGCAAGTGTCATTTGCGCAAGTGAATTCTCGCAAGTGTCTTTCACGCAAGTGAATTCTTGCAAGTGATGTCTTGCAAGTGTCTTTCACGCAAGTGAATTCTTGCAAGTGACTCCTTGCAAGTATCTTTCGCGCAAGTGTATTCTTGCTAGTGTCTATCACGCAATTGAATTCTTGCAAGTGAAATTTTTGCAAGCGAAGTCTTCCAAGTGAAATCTTGCAAGTGTCTTTCACGCAAGTGAATTCTTGCAAGTGACCCCTTGCAAGTGTCTTTCGCGCAAGTGAATTCTTGCTAGTGTCTTTCGCCTAAGTGAATTCTTGCAAGTGTCTTTCACGCAAGTGAATTCTTGCAAGTGTTTTTAACGCAAGTGAATTCTTGCTATTGTATTTCACGCAAGTGAATTCTTGCTAGTGTCTTTCACGCAAGTGAATTCTTGCAAATGAAGTCTTGCAAGTGAATTCTTGCAAGTGTCTTTCACGCAAGTGAAGTCTTGCAAGTATCTATCAAGCAAGTGAAGTCTTGCAAGTGTCTCTCGCGCAAGTTAATTCTTGCAAGTGACTTCTTGCAAGTGTCATTTGCGCAAGTGAATTCTCGCAAGTGTCTTTCACGCAAGTGAATTCTTGCAAGTGATGTCTTGCAAGTGTCTTTCACGCAAGTGAATTCTTGCAAGTGACTCCTTGCAAGTATCTTTCGCGCAAGTGTATTCTTGCTAGTGTCTATCACGCAATTGAATTCTTGCAAGTGAAATTTTTGCAAGCGAAGTCTTCCAAGTGAAATCTTGCAAGTGTCTTTCACGCAAGTGAATTCTTGCAAGTGACCCCTTGCAAGTGTCTTTCGCGCAAGTGAATTCTTGCTAGTGTCTTTCACGCAAGTGAATTCTTTTGCAAGTGACTCTTTGCAAGTATCTTTAAAGCAAGTGTATTCTTGCAAGTGAAGTCTTGCAAGTGAATTCTTGCAAGTGTCTCTTACGCAAGTGACTCCTTGCAAGTATCTTTCAAGCAAGTGAAGTCTTGCTATTGTCTTTCACGCAAGTGAATTCTTGCAAGTGAAGTCTTGCAAGCGAAGTCTTGCAAGCGAATTCTTGCAAGTGTCTTTTACGCAAGTGACTCCTTGCAA
This sequence comes from Tiliacea citrago, assembly GCA_963921375.1. Lineage (NCBI taxonomy): Eukaryota > Metazoa > Arthropoda > Insecta > Lepidoptera > Noctuidae > Tiliacea > Tiliacea citrago. The sequence goes on from OY992784.1 coordinate 1,470,166, forward strand.
GTGTCTTTCGCGCAAGTGAATTCTTGCAAGTAAAGTCTTGCAAGCGAATTCTTGCAAGCGAATTCTTGCAAGTAAATTCTTGCAAGCGAATTCTTGCAAGTGAATTCTTGCAAGTGTCTTTCACGCAAGTGAAGTCTTGCAAGTATCTTTCGCGCAAGTGTCTTATTGCGCAAGTGTCTTTCACGACGCAAGTGAATTCTTGCAAGTATCTTTAAAGCAAGTGTATTCTTGCTAGTGTCTTTCACGCAAGTGAATTCTTGCAAGTGAAGTCTTGCAAGCGAAGTCTTGCAAGCGAATTCTTGCAAGTGTCTTTTACGCAAGTGACTCCTTGCAAGTATCTTTAAAGCAAGTGTATTCTTGCTAGTGTCTTTCACGCAAGCTAATTCTTGCAAGTGAAGTCTTGCAAGCGAAGTCTTGCAAGCGAATTCTTGCAAGTGTCTTTTACGCAAGTGACTCCTTGCAAGTATCTTTCAAGCAAGTGAAGTCTTGCAAGTGTCTTTCGCGCAAGGGAATTCTTGCAAGTGACTTCTTGCAAGAGTCATTTGCGCAAGTGATTTCTTGCAAGTGTCATTTGCGCAAGTGAATTCTTGCAAGTGAAGTCTTGCAAGTGTCATTTGCGCAAAGTGAATTCTTGCAAGTGAAGTCTTGCAAGTGAAGTCTTGCAAGTGAATTCTTGCAAAAGTCTTTCACGCAAGTGAATTCTTGCAAGTGACTCCTTGCAAGTATCTTTCAAGCAAGTGAAGTCTTGCAAGTGTCTTTCGCGCAAGTGAATTCTTGCAAGTGACCCCTTGCAAGTGTCTTTCGCGCAAGTGAATTCTTGCTAGTGTCTTTCACGCAAGTGAATTCTTTTGCAAGTGACTCTTTGCAAGTATCTTTAAAGCAAGTGTATTCTTGCTAGTGTCTTTTACGCAAGTGAATTCTTGCAAGTGAAGTCTTGCAAGTGAATTCTTGCAAGTGTCTTTTACGCAAGTGACTCCTTGCAAGTATCTTTCAAGCAAGTGAAGTCTTGCAAGTGTCTCTCGCGCAAGTGAATTCTTGCAAGTGACTTCTTGCAAGTGTCATTTGCGCAAGTGAATTCTCGCAAGTGTCTTTCACGCAAGTGAATTCTTGCAAGTGAAGTCTATCAAGTGTCTTTCACGCAAGTGAATTCTTGCAAGTGAAGTCTTGCAAGTGAATTCTTGAAAGTGTCTTTTACGCAAGTGACTCCTTGCAAGTATCTTTCAAGCAAGTGAAGTCTTGCAAGTGTCTTTCGCGCAAGTGAATTCTTGCAAGTGACTTCTTGCAAGTGTCTTTCGCGCAAGTGAATTCTTGCAAGTGACTTCTTGCAAGTGTCTTTCGCGCAAGTGAATTCTTGCAAGTGTCTTTCACGCAAGTGAATTCTTGCAAGTGTTTTTAACGCAAGTGAATTCTTGCTATTGTATTTCGCGCAAGTGAATTCTTGCAAGTGACTTCTTGCAAGTGTCTTTCGCGCAAGTGAATTCTTGCAAGTGTCTTTCACGCAAGTGAATTCTTGCAAGTGTTTTTAACGCAAGTGAATTCTTGCTATTGTATTTCACGCAAGTGAATTCTTGCTAGTGTCTTTCACGCAAGTGAATTCTTGCAAATGAAGTCTTGCAAGTGAATTCTTGCAAGTGTCTTTCACGCAAGTGAAGTCTTGCAAGTATCTATCAAGCAAGTGAAGTCTTGCAAGTGTCTCTCGCGCAAGTGAATTCTTGCAAGTGACTTCTTGCAAGTGTCATTTGCGCAAGTGAATTCTCGCAAGTGTCTTTCACGCAAGTGAATTCTTGCAAGTGAAGTCTTGCAAGTGTCTTTCACGCAAGTGAATTTTTGCAAGTGACTCCTTGCAAGTATCTTTCGCGCAAGTGTATTTTTGCTAGTGTCTATCACGCAATTGAATTCTTGCAAGTGAAATTTTTGCAAGCGAAGTCTTCCAAGTGAAATCTTGCAAGTGTCTTTCACGCAAGTGAATTCTTGCAAGTGACCCCTTGCAAGTGTCTTTCGCGCAAGTGAACTCTTGCTAGTGTCTTTCACGCAAGTGAATTCTTTTGCAAGTGACTCTTTGCAAGTATCTTTAAAGCAAGTGTATTCTTGCTAGTGTCTTTTACGCAAGTGAATTTTTGCAAGTGAAGTCTTGCAAGTGAATTCTTGCAAGTGTCTCTTACGCAAGTGACTCCTTGCAAGTATCTTTCAAGCAAGTGAAGTCTTGCTAGTGTCTTTCACGCAAGTGAATTCTTGCAAGTGAAGTCTTGCAAGCGAAGTCTTGCAAGCGAATTCTTGCAACTGTCTTTTACGCAAGTGACTCCTTGCAAGTGTCTTTCGCGCAAGTGAATTCTTGCAAGTAAAGTCTTGCAAGCGAATTCTTGCAAGCGAATTCTTGCAAGTAAATTCTTGCAAGCGAATTCTTGCAAGTGAATTCTTGCAAGTGTCTTTCACGCAAGTGAAGTCTTGCAAGTATCTTTCGCGCAAGTGTCTTATTGCGCAAGTGTCTTTCACGACGCAAGTGAATTCTTGCAAGTATCTTTAAAGCAAGTGTATTCTTGCTAGTGTCTTTCACGCAAGTGAATTCTTGCAAGTGAAGTCTTGCAAGCGAAGTCTTGCAAGCGAATTCTTGCAAGTGTCTTTTACGCAAGTGACTCCTTGCAAGTATCTTTAAAGCAAGTGTATTCTTGCTAGTGTCTTTCACGCAAGCTAATTCTTGCAAGTGAAGTCTTGCAAGCGAAGTCTTGCAAGCGAATTCTTGCAAGTGTCTTTTACGCAAGTGACTCCTTGCAAGTATCTTTCAAGCAAGTGAAGTCTTGCAAGTGTCTTTCGCGCAAGGGAATTCTTGCAAGTGACTTCTTGCAAGAGTCATTTGCGCAAGTGATTTCTTGCAAGTGTCATTTGCGCAATTGAATTCTTGCAAGTGAAGTCTTGCAAGTGTCATTTGCGCAAAGTGAATTCTTGCAAGTGAAGTCTTGCAAGTGAAGTCTTGCAAGTGAATTCTTGCAAGTGTCTTTCACGCAAGTGAATTCTTGCAAGTGACTCCTTGCAAGTATCTTTCAAGCAAGTGAAGTCTTGCAAGTGTCTTTCGCGCAAGTGAATTCTTGCAAGTGTCTTTCGCGCAAGTGAATTCTTGCAAGTGTCTTTCACGTAAGTGAATTCTTGCAAGTGAAGTCTTGCAAGTGTCATTTGCGCAAAGTGAATTTTAGCAAGTGTCTTTCACGCAAGTGAATTCTTGCAAGTGAAGTCTTGCAAGTGTCTTTCACGCAAATGAATTCTTGCAAGTGTCTTTCACGCAAGTGAATTCTTGCAAGTATCTATAAAGCAAGTGTATTCTTGCTAGTGTCTTTCACACAAGTGAATTCTTGCAAGTGAAGTCTTGCAAGCGAATTCTTGCAAGTGTCTTTTACGCAAGTGACTCCTTGCAAGTGTCTTTCGCGCAAGTGAATTCTTGCTAGTGTCTTTCACGCAAGTGAAGTCTTGCAAGCGAAGTCTTGCAAGCGAATTCTTGCAAGTGTCTTTTATGCAAGTGACTCCTTGCAAGTGTCTTTCGCGCAAGTGAATTCTTGCAAGTAAAGTCTTGCAAGCGAATTCTTGCAAGCGAATTCTTGTAAGTAAATTCTTGCAAGCGAATTCTTGCAAGTGAATTCTTGCAAGTGTCTTTCACGCAAGTGAAGTCTTGCAAGTGAAGTCTTGCAAGCGAAGTCTTGCAAGCGAATTCTTGCAAGTGTCTTTTACGCAAGTGACTCCTTGCAAGTATCTTTAAAGCAAGTGTATTCTTGCTAGTGTCTTTCACGCAAGCTAATTCTTGCAAGTGAAGTCTTGCAAGCGAAGTCTTGCAAGCGAATTCTTGCAAGTGTCTTTTATGCAAGTGACTCCTTGCAAGTATCTTTCAAGCAAGTGAAGTCTTGCAAGTGACTTCTTGCAAGAGTCATTCGCGCAAGTGAATTCTTGCAAGTGACTTCTTGCAAGTGTCTTTCGCGCAAGTGAATTCTTGCAAGTGTCTTTCACGCAAGTGAATTCTTGCAAGTGTTTTTAACGCAAGTGAATTCTTGCTATTGTATTTCACGCAAGTGAATTCTTGCAAATGAAGTCTTGCAAGTGAATTCTTGCAAGTGTCTTTCACGCAAGTGAATTCTTGCAAGTGAAGTCTTGCAAGTGTCTTTCACGCAAGTGAATTCTTGCAAGTGAAGTCTTGCAAGTGAATTCTTGAAAGTGTCTTTTACGCAAGTGACTCCTTGCAAGTATCTTTCAAGCAAGTGAAGTCTTGCAAGTGTCTTTCGCGCAAGTGAATTCTTGCAAGTGACTTCTTGCAAGTGTCTTTCGCGCAAGTGAATTCTTGCAAGTGACTTCTTGCAAGTGTCTTTCGCGCAAGTGAATTCTTGCAAGTGTCTTTCACGCAAGTGAATTCTTGCAAGTGTTTTTAACGCAAGTGAATTCTTGCTATTGTATTTCACGCAAGTGAATTCTTGCTAGTGTCTTTCACGCAAGTGAATTCTTGCAAATGAAGTCTTGCAAGTGAATTCTTGCAAGTGTCTTTCACGCAAGTGAAGTCTTGCAAGTATCTATCAAGCAAGTGAAGTCTTGCAAGTGTCTCTCGCGCAAGTGAATTCTTGCAAGTGACTTCTTGCAAGTGTCATTTGCGCAAGTGAATTCTCGCAAGTGTCTTTCACGCAAGTGAATTCTTGCAAGTGAAGTCTTGCAAGTGTCTTTCACGCAAGTGAATTCTTGCAAGTGACTCCTTGCAAGTATCTTTCGCGCAAGTGTATTTTTGCTAGTGTCTATCACGCAATTGAATTCTTGCAAGTGAAATTTTTGCAAGCGAAGTCTTCCAAGTGAAATCTTGCAAGTGTCTTTCACGCAAGTGAATTCTTGCAAGTGACCCCTTGCAAGTGTCTTTCGCGCAAGTGAACTCTTGCTAGTGTCTTTCACGCAAGTGAATTCTTTTGCAAGTGACTCTTTGCAAGTATCTTTAAAGCAAGTGTATTCTTGCTAGTGTCTTTTACGCAAGTGAATTTTTGCAAGTGAAGTCTTGCAAGTGAATTCTTGCAAGTGTCTCTTACGCAAGTGACTCCTTGCAAGTATCTTTCAAGCAAGTGAAGTCTTGCTAGTGTCTTTCACGCAAGTGAATTCTTGCAAGTGAAGTCTTGCAAGCGAAGTCTTGCAAGCGAATTCTTGCAACTGTCTTTTACGCAAGTGACTCCTTGCAAGTGTCTTTCGCGCAAGTGAATTCTTGCAAGTAAAGTCTTGCAAGCGAATTCTTGCAAGCGAATTCTTGCAAGTAAATTCTTGCAAGCGAATTCTTGCAAGTGAATTCTTGCAAGTGTCTTTCACGCAAGTGAAGTCTTGCAAGTATCTTTCGCGCAAGTGTCTTATTGCGCAAGTGTCTTTCACGACGCAAGTGAATTCTTGCAAGTATCTTTAAAGCAAGTGTATTCTTGCTAGTGTCTTTCACGCAAGTGAATTCTTGCAAGTGAAGTCTTGCAAGCGAAGTCTTGCAAGCGAATTCTTGCAAGTGTCTTTTACGCAAGTGACTCCTTGCAAGTATCTTTAAAGCAAGTGTATTCTTGCTAGTGTCTTTCACGCAAGCTAATTCTTGCAAGTGAAGTCTTGCAAGCGAAGTCTTGCAAGCGAATTCTTGCAAGTGTCTTTTACGCAAGTGACTCCTTGCAAGTATCTTTCAAGCAAGTGAAGTCTTGCAAGTGTCTTTCGCGCAAGGGAATTCTGGCAAGTGACTTCTTGCAAGAGTCATTTGCGCAAGTGATTTCTTGCAAGTGTCATTTGCGCAATTGAATTCTTGCAAGTGAAGTCTTGCAAGTGTCATTTGCGCAAAGTGAATTCTTGCAAGTGAAGTCTTGCAAGTGAAGTCTTGCAAGTGAATTCTTGCAAGTGTCTTTCACGCAAGTGAATTCTTGCAAGTGACTCCTTGCAAGTATCTTTCAAGCAAGTGAAGTCTTGCAAGTGTCTTTCGCGCAAGTGAATTCTTGCAAGTGTCTTTCGCGCAAGTGAATTCTTGCAAGTAAAGTCTTGCAAGCGAATTCTTGCAAGCGAATTCTTGCAAGTAAATTCTTGCAAGCGAATTCTTGCAAGTGAATTCTTGCAAGTGTCTTTCACGCAAGTGAAGTCTTGCAAGTATCTTTCGCGCAAGTGTCTTATTGCGCAAGTGTCTTTCACGACGCAAGTGAATTCTTGCAAGTATCTTTAAAGCAAGTGTATTCTTGCTAGTGTCTTTCACGCAAGTGAATTCTTGCAAGTGAAGTCTTGCAAGCGAAGTCTTGCAAGCGAATTCTTGCAAGTGTCTTTTACGCAAGTGACTCCTTGCAAGTATCTTTAAAGCAAGTGTATTCTTGCTAGTGTCTTTCACGCAAGCTAATTCTTGCAAGTGAAGTCTTGCAAGCGAAGTCTTGCAAGCGAATTCTTGCAAGTGTCTTTTACGCAAGTGACTCCTTGCAAGTATCTTTCAAGCAAGTGAAGTCTTGCAAGTGTCTTTCGCGCAAGGGAATTCTGGCAAGTGACTTCTTGCAAGAGTCATTTGCGCAAGTGATTTCTTGCAAGTGTCATTTGCGCAATTGAATTCTTGCAAGTGAAGTCTTGCAAGTGTCATTTGCGCAAAGTGAATTCTTGCAAGTGAAGTCTTGCAAGTGAAGTCTTGCAAGTGAATTCTTGCAAGTGTCTTTCACGCAAGTGAATTCTTGCAAGTGACTCCTTGCAAGTATCTTTCAAGCAAGTGAAGTCTTGCAAGTGTCTTTCGCGCAAGTGAATTCTTGCAAGTGTCTTTCGCGCAAGTGAATTCTTGCAAGTGTCTTTCACGTAAGTGAATTCTTGCAAGTGAAGTCTTGCAAGTGTCATTTGCGCAAAGTGAATTTTAGCAAGTGTCTTTCACGCAAGTGAATTCTTGCAAGTGAAGTCTTGCAAGTGTCTTTCACGCAAATGAATTCTTGCAAGTGTCTTTCACGCAAGTGAATTCTTGCAAGTATCTATAAAGCAAGTGTATTCTTGCTAGTGTCTTTCACACAAGTGAATTCTTGCAAGTGAAGTCTTGCAAGTGAATTCTTGCAAGTGTCTTTCACGCAAGTGAATTCTTGCAAGTGTCTTTAACGCAAGTGAATTCTTGCTATTGTCTTTCACGCAAGTGAAGTCTTGCAAGTGTCTTTCGCGCAAGTGAATTCTTGCAAGTGACTTCTTGCAAGTGTCATTTGCGCAAGTGAATTCTTGCAAGTGTCTTTCACGCAAGTGAATTCTTGCAAGTGAAGTCTTGCAAGTGTCTTTCACGCAAGTGAATTCTTGCAAGTGAAGTCTTGCAAGTGTCATTTGCGCAAGTGACTTCTTGCAAGTGTCATTCAAGCAAGTGAAGTCTTGCAAGTGTCTTTCGCGCAAGTGAATTCTTGCAAGTGACTTCTTGCAAGTGTCTTTCGCGCAAGTGATGTCTTGCAAGTGTCTTTCACGCAAGTGAAATCTTGCAAGTGAAGTCTTGCAAGTGAATTCTTGAAAGTGTCTTTCACGCAAGTGAAGTCTTGCAAGTATCTTTCAAGCAAGTGAAGTCTTGCAAGTGTCTTTCGCGCAAGTGAATTCTTGCAAGTAAAGTCTTGCAAGTGTCTTTCACGCAAGTGAATTCTTGCAAGTGAATTCTTGCGAGTGTCTTTCACGCAAGTGAATTCTTGCAAGTGTCTTTCACGCAAGTGAATTCTTGCAAGTGAATTCTTGCAAGTATCTTTAAAGCAAGTGTATTCTTGCTAGTGTCTTTTACGCAAGTGAATTCTTGCAAGTGAAGTCTTGCAAGTGAATTCTTGCAAGTGTCTTTCACGCAAGTGAATTCTTTTGCAAGTGACTCTTTGCAAGTATCTTTAAAGCAAGTGTATTCTTGCTAGTGTCTTTTACGCAAGTGAATTCTTGCAAGTGAAGTCTTGCAAGTGACTTCTTGCAAGTGTCATTCAAGCAAGTGAAGTCTTGCAAGTGTCTTTCGCGCAAGTTAATTCTTGCAAGTGTCTTTAACGCAAGTGAATTCTTGCTATTGTCTTTCACGCAAGTGAATTCTTGCTAGTGTCTTTCACGCAAGTGAATTCTTGCAAGTGAAGTCTTGCAAGTGAATTCTTGCAAGTGTCTTTCACGCAAGTGAATTCTTGCAAGTGTCTTTAACGCAAGTGAATTCTTGCTATTGTCTTTCACGCAAGTGAAGTCTTGCAAGTGTCTTTCGCGCAAGTGAATTCTTGCAAGTGACTTCTTGCAAGTGTCATTTGCGCAAGTGAATTCTTGCAAGTGTCTTTCACGCAAGTGAATTCTTGCAAGTGAAGTCTTGCAAGTGTCTTTCACGCAAGTGAATTCTTGCAAGTGAAGTCTTGCAAGTGTCATTTGCGCAAGTGACTTCTTGCAAGTGTCATTCAAGCAAGTGAAGTCTTGCAAGTGTCTTTCGCGCAAGTGAATTCTTGCAAGTGACTTCTTGCAAGTGTCTTTCGCGCAAGTGATGTCTTGCAAGTGTCTTTCACGCAAGTGAAATCTTGCAAGTGTCTTTAACGCAAGTGAATTCTTGCTATTGTCTTTCACGCAAGTGAATTCTTGCTAGTGTCTTTCACGCAAGTGAATTCTTGCAAGTGAAGTCTTGCAAGTGAATTCTTGAAAGTGTCTTTCACGCAAGTGAAGTCTTGCAAGTATCTTTCAAGCAAGTGAAGTCTTGCAAGTGTCTTTCGCGCAAGTGAATTCTTGCAAGTAAAGTCTTGCAAGTGTCTTTCACGCAAGTGAATTCTTGCAAGTGAATTCTTGCGAGTGTCTTTCACGCAAGTGAATTCTTGCAAGTGTCTTTCACGCAAGTGAATTCTTGCAAGTGAAGTCTTGCAAGTGAATTCTTGCAAGTGTCTTTCACGCAAGTAAATTCTTGCAAGTGTCTTTCACGCAAGTGAATTCTTTTGCAAGTGACTCTTTGCAAGTATCTTTAAAGCAAGTGTATTCTTGCTAGTGTCTTTTACGCAAGTGAATTCTTGCAAGTGAAGTCTTGCAAGTGAATTCTTGCAAGTGTCTTTTACGCAAGTGACTCCTTGCAAGTATCTTTCAAGCAAGTGAAGTCTTGCAAGTGTCTTTCGCGCAAGTGAATTCTTGCAAGTGACTTCTTGCAAGTGTCTTTCGCGCAAGTGAATTCTTGCAAGTGTCTTTCACGCAAGTGAATTCTTGCAAGTGTCTTTAACGCAAGTGAATTCTTGCTATTGTCTTTCACGCAAGTGAAGTCTTGCAAGTGTCTTTCGCGCAAGTGAATTCTTGCAAGTGACTTCTTGCAAGTGTCATTTGCGCAAGTGAATTCTTGCAAGTGTCTTTCACGCAAGTGAATTCTTGCAAGTGAAGTCTTGCAAGTGTCTTTCACGCAAGTGAATTCTTGCAAGTGAAGTCTTGCAAGTGAATTCTTGCAAGTGTCTTTTACGCAAGTGACTCCTTGCAAGTATCTTTCAAGCAAGTGAAGTCTTGCAAGTGTCTTTCGCGCAAGTGAATTCTTGCAAGTGACTTCTTGCAAGTGTCATTTGCGCAAGTGACTTCTTGCAAGTGTCATTCAAGCAAGTGAAGTCTTGCAAGTGTCTTTCGCGCAAGTTAATTCTTGCAAGTGACTTCTTGCAAGTGTCTTTCGCGCAAGTGATTTCTTGCAAGTAACTTTCAGTCAAGTGAATTCTTGCAAGTGTCTTTAACGCAAGTGAATTCTTGCTATTGTCTTTCACGCAAGTGAATTCTTGCTAGTGTCTTTCACGCAAGTGAATTCTTGCAAGTGAAGTCTTGCAAGTGAAGTCTTGCAAGTGTCTTTCGCGCAAGTGAATTCTTGCAAGTGACTTCTTGCAAGTGTCATTTGCGCAAGTGACTTCTTGCAAGTGTCTTTCGCGCAAGTGATTTCTTGCAAGTAACTTTCAGTCAAGTGAATTCTTGCAAGTGTCTTTAACGCAAGTGAATTCTTGCTATTGTCTTTCACGCAAGTGAATTCTTGCTAGTGTCTTTCACGCAAGTGAATTCTTGCAAGTGAAGTCTTGCAAGTGAAGTCTTGCAAGTGTCTTTCGCGCAAGTGAATTCTTGCAAGTGACTTCTTGCAAGTGTCATTTGCGCAAGTGACTTCTTGCAAGTGTCATTCAAGCAAGTGAAGTCTTGCAAGTGTCTTTCGCGCAAGTTAATTCTTGCAAGTGACTTCTTGCAAGTGTCTTTCGCGCAAGTGATTTCTTGCAAGTAACTTTCAGTCAAGTGAATTCTTGCAAGTGTCTTTAACGCAAGTGAATTCTTGCTATTGTCTTTCACGCAAGTGAATTCTTGCTAGTGTCTTTCACGCAAGTTAATTCTTGCAAGTGACTTCTTGCAAGTGTCTTTCGCGCAAGTGATTTCTTGCAAGTAACTTTCAGTCAAGTGAATTCTTGCAAGTGTCTTTAACGCAAGTGAATTCTTGCTATTGTCTTTCACGCAAGTGAATTCTTGCTAGTGTCTTTCACGCAAGTGAATTCTTGCAAGTGAAGTCTTGCAAGTGAATTCTTGCAAGTGTCTTTCACGCAAGTGAAGTCTTGCAAGTGTCTTTCGCGCAAGTGAATTCTTGCAAGTGACTTCTTGCAAGTGTCATTTGCGCAAGTGAATTCTTGCAAGTGTCTTTCACGCAAGTGAATTCTTGCAAGTGAAGTCTTGCAAGTGTCTTTCACGCAAGTGAATTCTTGCAAGTGAAGTCTTGCAAGTGTCATTTGCGCAAGTGACTTCTTGCAAGTGTCATTCAAGCAAGTGAAGTCTTGCAAGTGTCTTTCGCGCAAGTGAATTCTTGCAAGTGACTTCTTGCAAGTGTCTTTCGCGCAAGTGATGTCTTGCAAGTGTCTTTCACGCAAGTGAAATCTTGCAAGTGTCTTTAACGCAAGTGAATTCTTGCTATTGTCTTTCACGCAAGTGAATTCTTGCTAGTGTCTTTCACGCAAGTGAATTCTTGCAAGTGAAGTCTTGCAAGTGAATTCTTGAAAGTGTCTTTCACGCAAGTGAAGTCTTGCAAGTATCTTTCAAGCAAGTGAAGTCTTGCAAGTGTCTTTCGCGCAAGTGAATTCTTGCAAGTGAAGTCTTGCAAGTGTCTTTCACGCAAGTGAATTCTTGCAAGTGAATTCTTGCGAGTGTCTTTCACGCAAGTGAATTCTTGCAAGTGTCTTTCACGCAAGTGAATTCTTGCAAGTGAAGTCTTGCAAGTGAATTCTTGCAAGTGTCTTTCACGCAAGTAAATTCTTGCAAGTGTCTTTCACGCAAGTGAATTCTTTTGCAAGTGACTCTTTGCAAGTATCTTTAAAGCAAGTGTATTCTTGCTAGTGTCTTTTACGCAAGTGAATTCTTGCAAGTGAAGTCTTGCAAGTGAATTCTTGCAAGTGTCTTTTACGCAAGTGACTCCTTGCAAGTATCTTTCAAGCAAGTGAAGTCTTGCAAGTGTCTTTCGCGCAAGTGAATTCTTGCAAGTGACTTCTTGCAAGTGTCTTTCGCGCAAGTGAATTCTTGCAAGTGTCTTTCACGCAAGTGAATTCTTGCAAGTGTCTTTAACGCAAGTGAATTCTTGCTATTGTCTTTCACGCAAGTGAAGTCTTGCAAGTGTCTTTCGCGCAAGTGAATTCTTGCAAGTGACTTCTTGCAAGTGTCATTTGCGCAAGTGAATTCTTGCAAGTGTCTTTCACGCAAGTGAATTCTTGCAAGTGAAGTCTTGCAAGTGTCTTTCACGCAAGTGAATTCTTGCAAGTGAAGTCTTGCAAGTGAATTCTTGCAAGTGTCTTTTACGCAAGTGACTCCTTGCAAGTATCTTTCAAGCAAGTGAAGTCTTGCAAGTGTCTTTCGCGCAAGTGATTTCTTGCAAGTAACTTTCAGTCAAGTGAATTCTTGCAAGTGTCTTTAACGCAAGTGAATTCTTGCTATTGTCTTTCACGCAAGTGAATTCTTGCTAGTGTCTTTCACGCAAGTGAATTCTTGCAAGTGAAGTCTTGCAAGTGAATTCTTGCAAGTGTCTTTCACGCAAGTGAATTCTTGCAAGTGTCTTTAACGCAAGTGAATTCTTGCTATTGTCTTTCACGCAAGTGAAGTCTTGCAAGTGTCTTTCGCGCAAGTGAATTCTTGCAAGTGACTTCTTGCAAGTGTCATTTGCGCAAGTGAATTCTTGCAAGTGTCTTTCACGCAAGTGAATTCTTGCAAGTGAAGTCTTGCAAGTGAATTCTTGCAAGTGTCTTTCACGCAAGTGAATTCTTGCAAGTGTCTTTAACGCAAGTGAATTCTTGCTATTGTCTTTCACGCAAGTGAATTCTTGCTAGTGTCTTTCACGCAAGTGAATTCTTGCAAGTGAAGTCTTGCAAGTGAATTCTTGGAAGTGTCTTTCACGCAAGTGAAGTCTTGCAAGTATCTTTCAAGCAAGTGAAGTCTTGCAAGTGTCTTTTGCGCAAGTGAATTCTTGCAAGTGACCCCTTGCAAGTGTCTTTCGCGCAAGTGAATTCTTGCTAGTGTCTTTCACGCAAGTGAATTCTTTTGCAAGTGACTCTTTGCAAGTATCTTTAAAGCAAGTGTATTCTTGCTAGTGTCTTTTACGCAAGTGAATTCTTGCAAGTGAAGTCTTGCAAGTGAATTCTTGCAAGTGTCTTTTAAGCAAGTGACTCCTTGCAAGTATCTTTCAAGCAAGTGAAGTCTTGCAAGTGTCTCTCGCGCAAGTGAATTCTTGCAAGTGACTTCTTGCAAGTGTCATTTGCGCAAGTGAATTCTCGCAAGTGTCTTTCACGCAAGTGAATTCTTGCAAGTGAAGTCTTGCAAGTGTCTTTCACGCAAGTGAATTCTTGCAAGTGAAGTCTTGCAAGTGAATTCTTGAAAGTGTCTTTTACGCAAGTGACTCCTTGCAAGTATCTTTCAAGCAATTGAAGTCTTGCAAGTGTCTTTCGCGCAAGTGAATTCTTGCAAGTGACTTCTTGCAAGTGTCATTCAAGCAAGTGAAGTCTTGCAAGTGTCTTTCGCGCAAGTGAATTCTTGCAAGTGACTTTTTGCAAGTGTCTTTCGCGCAAGTGAATTCTTGCAAGTGTCTTTCACGCAAGTGAATTCTTGGAAGTGTTTTTAACGCAAGTGAATTCTTGCTATTGTATTTCACGCAAGTGAATTCTAGCTAGTGTCTTTCACGCAAGTGAATTCTTGCAAATGAAGTCTTGCAAGTGAATTCTTGCAAGTGTCTTTCACGCAAGTGAAGTCTTGCAAGTATCTATCAAGCAAGTGAAGTCTTGCAAGTGTCTCTCGCGCAAGTTAATTCTTGCAAGTGACTTCTTGCAAGTGTCATTTGCGCAAGTGAATTCTCGCAAGTGTCTTTCACGCAAGTGAATTCTTGCAAGTGATGTCTTGCAAGTGTCTTTCACGCAAGTGAATTCTTGCAAGTGACTCCTTGCAAGTATCTTTCGCGCAAGTGTATTCTTGCTAGTGTCTATCACGCAATTGAATTCTTGCAAGTGAAATTTTTGCAAGCGAAGTCTTCCAAGTGAAATCTTGCAAGTGTCTTTCACGCAAGTGAATTCTTGCAAGTGACCCCTTGCAAGTGTCTTTCGCGCAAGTGAATTCTTGCTAGTGTCTTTCGCCTAAGTGAATTCTTGCAAGTGTCTTTCACGCAAGTGAATTCTTGCAAGTGTTTTTAACGCAAGTGAATTCTTGCTATTGTATTTCACGCAAGTGAATTCTTGCTAGTGTCTTTCACGCAAGTGAATTCTTGCAAATGAAGTCTTGCAAGTGAATTCTTGCAAGTGTCTTTCACGCAAGTGAAGTCTTGCAAGTATCTATCAAGCAAGTGAAGTCTTGCAAGTGTCTCTCGCGCAAGTTAATTCTTGCAAGTGACTTCTTGCAAGTGTCATTTGCGCAAGTGAATTCTCGCAAGTGTCTTTCACGCAAGTGAATTCTTGCAAGTGATGTCTTGCAAGTGTCTTTCACGCAAGTGAATTCTTGCAAGTGACTCCTTGCAAGTATCTTTCGCGCAAGTGTATTCTTGCTAGTGTCTATCACGCAATTGAATTCTTGCAAGTGAAATTTTTGCAAGCGAAGTCTTCCAAGTGAAATCTTGCAAGTGTCTTTCACGCAAGTGAATTCTTGCAAGTGACCCCTTGCAAGTGTCTTTCGCGCAAGTGAATTCTTGCTAGTGTCTTTCACGCAAGTGAATTCTTTTGCAAGTGACTCTTTGCAAGTATCTTTAAAGCAAGTGTATTCTTGCAAGTGAAGTCTTGCAAGTGAATTCTTGCAAGTGTCTCTTACGCAAGTGACTCCTTGCAAGTATCTTTCAAGCAAGTGAAGTCTTGCTATTGTCTTTCACGCAAGTGAATTCTTGCAAGTGAAGTCTTGCAAGCGAAGTCTTGCAAGCGAATTCTTGCAAGTGTCTTTTACGCAAGTGACTCCTTGCAAGTGTCTTTCGCGCAAGTGAATTCTTGCAAGTAAAGTCTTGCAAGCGAATTCTTGCAAGCGAATTCTTGCAAGTAAATTCTTGCAAGCGAATTCTTGCAAGTGAATTCTTGCAAGTGTCTTTCACGCAAGTGAAGTCTTGCAAGTATCTTTCGCGCAAGTGTCTTATTGCGCAAGTGTCTTTCACGACGCAAGTGAATTCTTGCAAGTATCTTTAAAGCAAGTGTATTCTTGCTAGTGTCTTTCACGCAAGTGAATTCTTGCAAGTGAAGTCTTGCAAGCGAAGTCTTGCAAGCGAATTCTTGCAAGTGTCTTTTACGCAAGTGACTCCTTGCAAGTATCTTTAAAGCAAGTGTATTCTTGCTAGTGTCTTTCACGCAAGCTAATTCTTGCAAGTGAAGTCTTGCAAGCGAAGTCTTGCAAGCGAATTCTTGCAAGTGTCTTTTACGCAAGTGACTCCTTGCAAGTATCTTTCAAGCAAGTGAAGTCTTGCAAGTGTCTTTCGCGCAAGGGAATTCTTGCAAGTGACTTCTTGCAAGAGTCATTTGCGCAAGTGATTTCTTGCAAGTGTCATTTGCGCAAGTGAATTCTTGCAAGTGAAGTCTTGCAAGTGTCATTTGCGCAAAGTGAATTCTTGCAAGTGAAGTCTTGCAAGTGAAGTCTTGCAAGTGAATTCTTGCAAAAGTCTTTCACGCAAGTGAATTCTTGCAAGTGACTCCTTGCAAGTATCTTTCAAGCAAGTGAAGTCTTGCAAGTGTCTTTCGCGCAAGTGAATTCTTGCAAGTGACCCCTTGCAAGTGTCTTTCGCGCAAGTGAATTCTTGCTAGTGTCTTTCACGCAAGTGAATTCTTTTGCAAGTGACTCTTTGCAAGTATCTTTAAAGCAAGTGTATTCTTGCTAGTGTCTTTTACGCAAGTGAATTCTTGCAAGTGAAGTCTTGCAAGTGAATTCTTGCAAGTGTCTTTTACGCAAGTGACTCCTTGCAAGTATCTTTCAAGCAAGTGAAGTCTTGCAAGTGTCTCTCGCGCAAGTGAATTCTTGCAAGTGACTTCTTGCAAGTGTCATTTGCGCAAGTGAATTCTCGCAAGTGTCTTTCACGCAAGTGAATTCTTGCAAGTGAAGTCTATCAAGTGTCTTTCACGCAAGTGAATTCTTGCAAGTGAAGTCTTGCAAGTGAATTCTTGAAAGTGTCTTTTACGCAAGTGACTCCTTGCAAGTATCTTTCAAGCAAGTGAAGTCTTGCAAGTGTCTTTCGCGCAAGTGAATTCTTGCAAGTGACTTCTTGCAAGTGTCTTTCGCGCAAGTGAATTCTTGCAAGTGACTTCTTGCAAGTGTCTTTCGCGCAAGTGAATTCTTGCAAGTGTCTTTCACGCAAGTGAATTCTTGCAAGTGTTTTTAACGCAAGTGAATTCTTGCTATTGTATTTCGCGCAAGTGAATTCTTGCAAGTGACTTCTTGCAAGTGTCTTTCGCGCAAGTGAATTCTTGCAAGTGTCTTTCACGCAAGTGAATTCTTGCAAGTGTTTTTAACGCAAGTGAATTCTTGCTATTGTATTTCACGCAAGTGAATTCTTGCTAGTGTCTTTCACGCAAGTGAATTCTTGCAAATGAAGTCTTGCAAGTGAATTCTTGCAAGTGTCTTTCACGCAAGTGAAGTCTTGCAAGTATCTATCAAGCAAGTGAAGTCTTGCAAGTGTCTCTCGCGCAAGTGAATTCTTGCAAGTGACTTCTTGCAAGTGTCATTTGCGCAAGTGAATTCTCGCAAGTGTCTTTCACGCAAGTGAATTCTTGCAAGTGAAGTCTTGCAAGTGTCTTTCACGCAAGTGAATTTTTGCAAGTGACTCCTTGCAAGTATCTTTCGCGCAAGTGTATTTTTGCTAGTGTCTATCACGCAATTGAATTCTTGCAAGTGAAATTTTTGCAAGCGAAGTCTTCCAAGTGAAATCTTGCAAGTGTCTTTCACGCAAGTGAATTCTTGCAAGTGACCCCTTGCAAGTGTCTTTCGCGCAAGTGAACTCTTGCTAGTGTCTTTCACGCAAGTGAATTCTTTTGCAAGTGACTCTTTGCAAGTATCTTTAAAGCAAGTGTATTCTTGCTAGTGTCTTTTACGCAAGTGAATTTTTGCAAGTGAAGTCTTGCAAGTGAATTCTTGCAAGTGTCTCTTACGCAAGTGACTCCTTGCAAGTATCTTTCAAGCAAGTGAAGTCTTGCTAGTGTCTTTCACGCAAGTGAATTCTTGCAAGTGAAGTCTTGCAAGCGAAGTCTTGCAAGCGAATTCTTGCAACTGTCTTTTACGCAAGTGACTCCTTGCAAGTGTCTTTCGCGCAAGTGAATTCTTGCAAGTAAAGTCTTGCAAGCGAATTCTTGCAAGCGAATTCTTGCAAGTAAATTCTTGCAAGCGAATTCTTGCAAGTGAATTCTTGCAAGTGTCTTTCACGCAAGTGAAGTCTTGCAAGTATCTTTCGCGCAAGTGTCTTATTGCGCAAGTGTCTTTCACGACGCAAGTGAATTCTTGCAAGTATCTTTAAAGCAAGTGTATTCTTGCTAGTGTCTTTCACGCAAGTGAATTCTTGCAAGTGAAGTCTTGCAAGCGAAGTCTTGCAAGCGAATTCTTGCAAGTGTCTTTTACGCAAGTGACTCCTTGCAAGTATCTTTAAAGCAAGTGTATTCTTGCTAGTGTCTTTCACGCAAGCTAATTCTTGCAAGTGAAGTCTTGCAAGCGAAGTCTTGCAAGCGAATTCTTGCAAGTGTCTTTTACGCAAGTGACTCCTTGCAAGTATCTTTCAAGCAAGTGAAGTCTTGCAAGTGTCTTTCGCGCAAGGGAATTCTTGCAAGTGACTTCTTGCAAGAGTCATTTGCGCAAGTGATTTCTTGCAAGTGTCATTTGCGCAATTGAATTCTTGCAAGTGAAGTCTTGCAAGTGTCATTTGCGCAAAGTGAATTCTTGCAAGTGAAGTCTTGCAAGTGAAGTCTTGCAAGTGAATTCTTGCAAGTGTCTTTCACGCAAGTGAATTCTTGCAAGTGACTCCTTGCAAGTATCTTTCAAGCAAGTGAAGTCTTGCAAGTGTCTTTCGCGCAAGTGAATTCTTGCAAGTGTCTTTCGCGCAAGTGAATTCTTGCAAGTGTCTTTCACGTAAGTGAATTCTTGCAAGTGAAGTCTTGCAAGTGTCATTTGCGCAAAGTGAATTTTAGCAAGTGTCTTTCACGCAAGTGAATTCTTGCAAGTGAAGTCTTGCAAGTGTCTTTCACGCAAATGAATTCTTGCAAGTGTCTTTCACGCAAGTGAATTCTTGCAAGTATCTATAAAGCAAGTGTATTCTTGCTAGTGTCTTTCACACAAGTGAATTCTTGCAAGTGAAGTCTTGCAAGCGAATTCTTGCAAGTGTCTTTTACGCAAGTGACTCCTTGCAAGTGTCTTTCGCGCAAGTGAATTCTTGCTAGTGTCTTTCACGCAAGTGAAGTCTTGCAAGCGAAGTCTTGCAAGCGAATTCTTGCAAGTGTCTTTTATGCAAGTGACTCCTTGCAAGTGTCTTTCGCGCAAGTGAATTCTTGCAAGTAAAGTCTTGCAAGCGAATTCTTGCAAGCGAATTCTTGTAAGTAAATTCTTGCAAGCGAATTCTTGCAAGTGAATTCTTGCAAGTGTCTTTCACGCAAGTGAAGTCTTGCAAGTGAAGTCTTGCAAGCGAAGTCTTGCAAGCGAATTCTTGCAAGTGTCTTTTACGCAAGTGACTCCTTGCAAGTATCTTTAAAGCAAGTGTATTCTTGCTAGTGTCTTTCACGCAAGCTAATTCTTGCAAGTGAAGTCTTGCAAGCGAAGTCTTGCAAGCGAATTCTTGCAAGTGTCTTTTATGCAAGTGACTCCTTGCAAGTATCTTTCAAGCAAGTGAAGTCTTGCAAGTGACTTCTTGCAAGAGTCATTCGCGCAAGTGAATTCTTGCAAGTGACTTCTTGCAAGTGTCTTTCGCGCAAGTGAATTCTTGCAAGTGTCTTTCACGCAAGTGAATTCTTGCAAGTGTTTTTAACGCAAGTGAATTCTTGCTATTGTATTTCACGCAAGTGAATTCTTGCAAATGAAGTCTTGCAAGTGAATTCTTGCAAGTGTCTTTCACGCAAGTGAATTCTTGCAAGTGAAGTCTTGCAAGTGTCTTTCACGCAAGTGAATTCTTGCAAGTGAAGTCTTGCAAGTGAATTCTTGAAAGTGTCTTTTACGCAAGTGACTCCTTGCAAGTATCTTTCAAGCAAGTGAAGTCTTGCAAGTGTCTTTCGCGCAAGTGAATTCTTGCAAGTGACTTCTTGCAAGTGTCTTTCGCGCAAGTGAATTCTTGCAAGTGACTTCTTGCAAGTGTCTTTCGCGCAAGTGAATTCTTGCAAGTGTCTTTCACGCAAGTGAATTCTTGCAAGTGTTTTTAACGCAAGTGAATTCTTGCTATTGTATTTCACGCAAGTGAATTCTTGCTAGTGTCTTTCACGCAAGTGAATTCTTGCAAATGAAGTCTTGCAAGTGAATTCTTGCAAGTGTCTTTCACGCAAGTGAAGTCTTGCAAGTATCTATCAAGCAAGTGAAGTCTTGCAAGTGTCTCTCGCGCAAGTGAATTCTTGCAAGTGACTTCTTGCAAGTGTCATTTGCGCAAGTGAATTCTCGCAAGTGTCTTTCACGCAAGTGAATTCTTGCAAGTGAAGTCTTGCAAGTGTCTTTCACGCAAGTGAATTCTTGCAAGTGACTCCTTGCAAGTATCTTTCGCGCAAGTGTATTTTTGCTAGTGTCTATCACGCAATTGAATTCTTGCAAGTGAAATTTTTGCAAGCGAAGTCTTCCAAGTGAAATCTTGCAAGTGTCTTTCACGCAAGTGAATTCTTGCAAGTGACCCCTTGCAAGTGTCTTTCGCGCAAGTGAACTCTTGCTAGTGTCTTTCACGCAAGTGAATTCTTTTGCAAGTGACTCTTTGCAAGTATCTTTAAAGCAAGTGTATTCTTGCTAGTGTCTTTTACGCAAGTGAATTTTTGCAAGTGAAGTCTTGCAAGTGAATTCTTGCAAGTGTCTCTTACGCAAGTGACTCCTTGCAAGTATCTTTCAAGCAAGTGAAGTCTTGCTAGTGTCTTTCACGCAAGTGAATTCTTGCAAGTGAAGTCTTGCAAGCGAAGTCTTGCAAGCGAATTCTTGCAACTGTCTTTTACGCAAGTGACTCCTTGCAAGTGTCTTTCGCGCAAGTGAATTCTTGCAAGTAAAGTCTTGCAAGCGAATTCTTGCAAGCGAATTCTTGCAAGTAAATTCTTGCAAGCGAATTCTTGCAAGTGAATTCTTGCAAGTGTCTTTCACGCAAGTGAAGTCTTGCAAGTATCTTTCGCGCAAGTGTCTTATTGCGCAAGTGTCTTTCACGACGCAAGTGAATTCTTGCAAGTATCTTTAAAGCAAGTGTATTCTTGCTAGTGTCTTTCACGCAAGTGAATTCTTGCAAGTGAAGTCTTGCAAGCGAAGTCTTGCAAGCGAATTCTTGCAAGTGTCTTTTACGCAAGTGACTCCTTGCAAGTATCTTTAAAGCAAGTGTATTCTTGCTAGTGTCTTTCACGCAAGCTAATTCTTGCAAGTGAAGTCTTGCAAGCGAAGTCTTGCAAGCGAATTCTTGCAAGTGTCTTTTACGCAAGTGACTCCTTGCAAGTATCTTTCAAGCAAGTGAAGTCTTGCAAGTGTCTTTCGCGCAAGGGAATTCTGGCAAGTGACTTCTTGCAAGAGTCATTTGCGCAAGTGATTTCTTGCAAGTGTCATTTGCGCAATTGAATTCTTGCAAGTGAAGTCTTGCAAGTGTCATTTGCGCAAAGTGAATTCTTGCAAGTGAAGTCTTGCAAGTGAAGTCTTGCAAGTGAATTCTTGCAAGTGTCTTTCACGCAAGTGAATTCTTGCAAGTGACTCCTTGCAAGTATCTTTCAAGCAAGTGAAGTCTTGCAAGTGTCTTTCGCGCAAGTGAATTCTTGCAAGTGTCTTTCGCGCAAGTGAATTCTTGCAAGTAAAGTCTTGCAAGCGAATTCTTGCAAGCGAATTCTTGCAAGTAAATTCTTGCAAGCGAATTCTTGCAAGTGAATTCTTGCAAGTGTCTTTCACGCAAGTGAAGTCTTGCAAGTATCTTTCGCGCAAGTGTCTTATTGCGCAAGTGTCTTTCACGACGCAAGTGAATTCTTGCAAGTATCTTTAAAGCAAGTGTATTCTTGCTAGTGTCTTTCACGCAAGTGAATTCTTGCAAGTGAAGGCTTGCAAGCGAAGTCTTGCAAGCGAATTCTTGCAAGTGTCTTTTACGCAAGTGACTCCTTGCAAGTATCTTTAAAGCAAGTGTATTCTTGCTAGTGTCTTTCACGCAAGCTAATTCTTGCAAGTGAAGTCTTGCAAGCGAAGTCTTGCAAGCGAATTCTTGCAAGTGTCTTTTACGCAAGTGACTCCTTGCAAGTATCTTTCAAGCAAGTGAAGTCTTGCAAGTGTCTTTCGCGCAAGGGAATTCTGGCAAGTGACTTCTTGCAAGAGTCATTTGCGCAAGTGATTTCTTGCAAGTGTCATTTGCGCAATTGAATTCTTGCAAGTGAAGTCTTGCAAGTGTCATTTGCGCAAAGTGAATTCTTGCAAGTGAAGTCTTGCAAGTGAAGTCTTGCAAGTGAATTCTTGCAAGTGTCTTTCACGCAAGTGAATTCTTGCAAGTGACTCCTTGCAAGTATCTTTCAAGCAAGTGAAGTCTTGCAAGTGTCTTTCGCGCAAGTGAATTCTTGCAAGTGTCTTTCGCGCAAGTGAATTCTTGCAAGTGTCTTTCACGTAAGTGAATTCTTGCAAGTGAAGTCTTGCAAGTGTCATTTGCGCAAAGTGAATTTTAGCAAGTGTCTTTCACGCAAGTGAATTCTTGCAAGTGAAGTCTTGCAAGTGTCTTTCACGCAAATGAATTCTTGCAAGTGTCTTTCACGCAAGTGAATTCTTGCAAGTATCTATAAAGCAAGTGTATTCTTGCTAGTGTCTTTCACACAAGTGAATTCTTGCAAGTGAAGTCTTGCAAGCGAATTCTTGCAAGTGTCTTTTACGCAAGTGACTCCTTGCAAGTGTCTTTCGCGCAAGTGAATTCTTGCTAGTGTCTTTCACGCAAGTGAAGTCTTGCAAGCGAAGTCTTGCAAGCGAATTCTTGCAAGTGTCTTTTATGCAAGTGACTCCTTGCAAGTGTCTTTCGCGCAAGTGAATTCTTGCAAGTAAAGTCTTGCAAGCGAATTCTTGCAAGCGAATTCTTGTAAGTAAATTCTTGCAAGCGAATTCTTGCAAGTGAATTCTTGCAAGTGTCTTTCACGCAAGTGAAGTCTTGCAAGTGAAGTCTTGCAAGCGAAGTCTTGCAAGCGAATTCTTGCAAGTGTCTTTTACGCAAGTGACTCCTTGCAAGTATCTTTAAAGCAAGTGTATTCTTGCTAGTGTCTTTCACGCAAGCTAATTCTTGCAAGTGAAGTCTTGCAAGCGAAGTCTTGCAAGCGAATTCTTGCAAGTGTCTTTTATGCAAGTGACTCCTTGCAAGTATCTTTCAAGCAAGTGAAGTCTTGCAAGTGACTTCTTGCAAGAGTCATTCGCGCAAGTGAATTCTTGCAAGTGACTTCTTGCTAATGTCTTTCGCGCAAGTGAATTCTTGCAAGTGTCTTTCACGCAAGTGAATTCTTGCAAGTGTTTTTAACGCAAGTGAATTCTTGCTATTGTATTTCACGCAAGTGAATTCTTGCTAGTGTCTTTCACGCAAGTGAATTCTTGCAAATGAAGTCTTGCAAGTGAATTCTTGCAAGTGTCTTTCACGCAAGTGAAGTCTTGCAAGTATCTATCAAGCAAGTGAAGTCTTGCAAGTGTCTCTCGCGCAAGTGAATTCTTGCAAGTGACTTCTTGCAAGTGTCATTTGCGCAAGTGAATTCTCGCAAGTGTCTTTCACGCAAGTGAATTCTTGCAAGTGAAGTCTTGCAAGTGTCTTTCACGCAAGTGAATTCTTGCAAGTGACTCCTTGCAAGTATCTTTCGCGCAAGTGTATTTTTGCTAGTGTCTATCACGCAATTGAATTCTTGCAAGTGAAATTTTTGCAAGCGAAGTCTTCCAAGTGAAATCTTGCAAGTGTCTTTCACGCAAGTGAATTCTTGCAAGTGACCCCTTGCAAGTGTCTTTCGCGCAAGTGAACTCTTGCTAGTGTCTTTCACGCAAGTGAATTCTTTTGCAAGTGACTCTTTGCAAGTATCTTTAAAGCAAGTGTATTCTTGCTAGTGTCTTTTACGCAAGTGAATTTTTGCAAGTGAAGTCTTGCAAGTGAATTCTTGCAAGTGTCTCTTACGCAAGTGACTCCTTGCAAGTATCTTTCAAGCAAGTGAAGTCTTGCTAGTGTCTTTCACGCAAGTGAATTCTTGCAAGTGAAGTCTTGCAAGCGAAGTCTTGCAAGCGAATTCTTGCAACTGTCTTTTACGCAAGTGACTCCTTGCAAGTGTCTTTCGCGCAAGTGAATTCTTGCAAGTAAAGTCTTGCAAGCGAATTCTTGCAAGCGAATTCTTGCAAGTAAATTCTTGCAAGCGAATTCTTGCAAGTGAATTCTTGCAAGTGTCTTTCACGCAAGTGAAGTCTTGCAAGTATCTTTCGCGCAAGTGTCTTATTGCGCAAGTGTCTTTCACGACGCAAGTGAATTCTTGCAAGTATCTTTAAAGCAAGTGTATTCTTGCTAGTGTCTTTCACGCAAGTGAATTCTTGCAAGTGAAGTCTTGCAAGCGAAGTCTTGCAAGCGAATTCTTGCAAGTGTCTTTTACGCAAGTGACTCCTTGCAAGTATCTTTAAAGCAAGTGTATTCTTGCTAGTGTCTTTCACGCAAGCTAATTCTTGCAAGTGAAGTCTTGCAAGCGAAGTCTTGCAAGCGAATTCTTGCTAGTGTCTTTTACGCAAGTGACTCCTTGCAAGTATCTTTCAAGCAAGTGAAGTCTTGCAAGTGTCTTTCGCGCAAGGGAATTCTTGCAAGTGACTTCTTGCAAGAGTCATTTGCGCAAGTGATTTCTTGCAAGTGTCATTTGCGCAATTGAATTCTTGCAAGTGAAGTCTTGCAAGTGTCATTTGCGCAAAGTGAATTCTTGCAAGTGAAGTCTTGCAAGTGAAGTCTTGCAAGTGAATTCTTGCAAGTGTCTTTCACGCAAGTGAATTCTTGCAAGTGACTCCTTGCAAGTATCTTTCAAGCAAGTGAAGTCTTGCAAGTGTCTTTCGCGCAAGTGAATTCTTGCAAGTGTCTTTCGCGCAAGTGAATTCTTGCAAGTGTCTTTCACGTAAGTGAATTCTTGCAAGTGAAGTCTTGCAAGTGTCATTTGCGCAAAGTGAATTTTAGCAAGTGTCTTTCACGCAAGTGAATTCTTGCAAGTGAAGTCTTGCAAGTGTCTTTCACGCAAATGAATTCTTGCAAGTGTCTTTCACGCAAGTGAATTCTTGCAAGTATCAATAAAGCAAGTGTATTCTTGCTAGTGTCTTTCACACAAGTGAATTCTTGCAAGTGAAGTCTTGCAAGCGAATTCTTGCAAGTGTCTTTTACGCAAGTGACTCCTTGCAAGTGTCTTTCGCGCAAGTGAATTCTTGCTAGTGTCTTTCACGCAAGTGAAGTCTTGCAAGCGAAGTCTTGCAAGCGAATTCTTGCAAGTGTCTTTTATGCAAGTGACTCCTTGCAAGTGTCTTTCGCGCAAGTGAATTCTTGCAAGTAAAGTCTTGCAAGCGAATTCTTGCAAGCGAATTCTTGTAAGTAAATTCTTGCAAGCGAATTCTTGCAAGTGAATTCTTGCAAGTGTCTTTCACGCAAGTGAAGTCTTGCAAGTGAAGTCTTGCAAGCGAAGTCTTGCAAGCGAATTCTTGCAAGTGTCTTTTACGCAAGTGACTCCTTGCAAGTATCTTTAAAGCAAGTGTATTCTTGCTAGTGTCTTTCACGCAAGCTAATTCTTGCAAGTGAAGTCTTGCAAGCGAAGTCTTGCAAGCGAATTCTTGCAAGTGTCTTTTATGCAAGTGACTCCTTGCAAGTATCTTTCAAGCAAGTGAAGTCTTGCAAGTGACTTCTTGCAAGAGTCATTTGCGCAAGTGATTTCTTGCAAGTGTCATTTGCGCAAGTGAATTCTTGCAAGTGAAGTCTTGCAAGTGTCATTTGCGCAAAGTGAATTCTTGCAAGTGAAGTCTTGCAAGTGAAGTCTTGCAAGTGAATTCTTGCAAGTGTCTTTCACGCAAGTGAATTCTTGCAAGTGACTCCTTGCAAGTATCTTTCAAGCAAGTGAAGTCTTGCAAGTGTCTTTCGCGCAAGTGAATTCTTGCAAGTGTCTTTCGCGCAAGTGAATTCTTGCAAGTGTCTTTCACGTAAGTGAATTCTTGCAAGTGAAGTCTTGCAAGTGTCATTTGCGCAAAGTGAATTTTAGCAAGTGTCTTTCACGCAAGTGAATTCTTGCAAGTGAAGTCTTGCAAGTGTCTTTCACGCAAGTGAATTCTTGCAAGTATCTATAAAGCAAGTGTATTCTTGCTAGTGTCTTTCACACAAGTGAATTCTTGCAAGTGAAGTTTTGCAAGCGAAGTCTTGCAAGTAAATTCTTGCAAGTGAATTTTGCAAGTGAATTCTTGCAAGTGTCTTATTGCGCAAGTGTCTTTCGCGACGCAAGTGAATTCTTGCAAGTGAAGTCTTGCTAGTGTCTTTCACGCAAGTGAATTCTTGCAAGTGAAGTTTTGCAAGCGAAGTCTTGCAAGTAAATTCTTGCAAGTGAATTTTGCAAGTGAATTCTTGCAAGTGTCTTATTGCGCAAGTGTCTTTCGCGACGCAAGTGAATTCTTGCAAGTGAAGTCTTGCAAGTGTCTTTTGCGCAAGTGAATTCTTGCATGTGTTGTTTACGCAAGTGAATTCTTGCAAGTGAAATTTTTGCAAGCGAAGTCTTCCAAGTGAATTCTTGCAAGTTACTTCTTGCAAGTGTCATTTGCGCAAGTGACTTCTTGCAAGTGTCTTTTACGCAAGTGACTCCTTGCAAGTATCTTTCAAGCAAGTGAAGTCTTGCAAGTGTCTTTCGCGCAAGTGAATTCTTGCAAGTGACTTCTTGCAAGTGTCTTTCGCGCAAGTGAATTCTTGTAAGTGTCTTTCACGCAAGTGAATTCTTGCAAGTGTCTTTAACGCAAGTAAATTCTTGCTATTGTCTTTCACGCAAGTGAATTCTTGCTAGTGTCTTTCACGCAAGTGAATTCTTGCAGGTGAAGTCTTGCAAGAGAATTCTTGCAAGTGTCTTTCACGCAAGTGAAGTCTTGCAAGTATCTTTCAAGCAAGTGAAGTCTTGCAAGTGTCTTTCGCGCAAGTGAATTCTTGCAAGTGTCTTTCGCGCAAGTGAATTCTTGCAAGTGACTTCTTGCAAGTGTCATTTGCGCAAGTGAATTCTTGCAAGTGTCATTCAAGCAAGTGAAGTCTTGCAAGTGTCTTTCGCGCAAGTGAATTCTTGCAAGTGACTTCTTGCAAGTGTCTTTCGCGCAAGTGAATTCTTGTAAGTGTCTTTCACGCAAGTGAAGTCTTGCAAGTATCTTTCAAGCAAGTGAAGTCTTGCAAGTGTCTATCGCGCAAGTGAATTCTTGCAAGTGACTCCTTGCAAGTGTCTTTCGCGCAAGTGAATTCTTGCTAGTGAAGTCTTGCAAGCGAAGTCTTGCAAGCGAATTCTTGCAAGTGTTTTTCACGCAAGTGAAGTCTTGCAAGTATCTTTCAAGCAAGTGAAGTCTTGCAAGTGTCTATCGCGCAAGTGAATTCTTGCAAGTGACTCCTTGCAAGTGTCTTTCGCGCAAGTGAATTCTTGCAAGTGAAGTCTTGCAAGCGAAGTCTTGCAAGCGAATTCTTGCAAGTGTCTTTTACGCAAGTGACTCCTTGCAAGTATCTTTAAAGCAAGTGTATTCTTGCTAGTGTCTTTCACGCAAGTGAATTCTTGCAAGTGAAGTCTTGCAAGTGAAGTCTTGCAAGCGAATTCTTGCAAGTGTCTTTTACGCAAGTGACTCCTTGCAAGTGTCTTTCGCGCAAGTGAATTCTTGCTATTGTCTTTCACGCAAGTGAATTCTTGCAAGTGAAGTCTTGCAAGTGAAGTCTTGCAAGTGAATTCTTGCAAGAGACTTCTTGCAAGTGTCATTTGCGCAAGTGAATCCTTGCAAGTTTCTTTCACGCAAGTGAATTCTTGCAAGTGACTCCTTGCAAGTATCTTTCGCGCAAGTGTATTCTTGCTAGTGTCTATCACGCAAGTGAATTCTTGCAAGTGAAATTTTTGCAAGCGAAGTCTTCCAAGTGAAATCTTGCAAGTGTCTTTCACGCAAGTGAATTCTTGCAAGTGACCCCTTGCAAGTGTCTTTCGCGCAAGTGAATTCTTGCTAGTGTCTTTCACGCAAGTGAATTCTTTTGCAAGTGACTCTTTGCAAGTATCTTTAAAGCAAGTGTATTCTTGCTAGTGTCTTTTACGCAAGTGAATTCTTGCAAGTGAAGTCTTGCAAGTGAATTCTTGCAAGTGTCTTTTACGCAAGTGACTCCTTGCAAGTATCTTTCAAGCAAGTGAAGTCTTGCTAGTGTCTTTCACGCAAGTGAATTCTTGCAAGTGAAGTCTTGCAAGCGAAGTCTTGCAAGCGAATTCTTGCAAGCGAATTCTTGCAAGTAAATTCTTGCAAGCGAATTCTTGCAAGTGAATTCTTGCAAGTGTCTTTCACGCAAGTGAAGTCTTGCAAGTATCTTTCGCGCAAGTGTCTTATTGCGCAAGTGTCTTTCACGACGCAAGTGAATTCTTGCAAGTATCTTTAAAGCAAGTGTATTCTTGCTAGTGTCTTTCACGCAAGTGAATTCTTGCAAGTGAAGTCTTGCAAGCGAAGTCTTGCAAGCGAATTCTTGCAAGTGTCTTTTACGCAAGTGACTCCTTGCAAGTATCTTTAAAGCAAGTGTATTCTTGCTAGTGTCTTTCACGCAAGCTAATTCTTGCAAGTGAAGTCTTGCAAGCGAAGTCTTGCAAGCGAATTCTTGCAAGTGTCTTTTACGCAAGTGACTCCTTGCAAGTATCTTTCAAGCAAGTGAAGTCTTGCAAGTGTCTTTCGCGCAAGGGAATTCTTGCAAGTGACTTCTTGCAAGAGTCATTTGCGCAAGTGATTTCTTGCAAGTGTCATTTGCGCAAGTGAATTCTTGCAAGTGAAGTCTTGCAAGTGTCATTTGCGCAAAGTGAATTCTTGCAAGTGAAGTCTTGCAAGTGAAGTCTTGCAAGTGAATTCTTGCAAGTGTCTTTCACGCAAGTGAATTCTTGCAAGTGACTCCTTGCAAGTATCTTTCAAGCAAGTGAAGTCTTGCAAGTGTCTTTCGCGCAAGTGAATTCTTGCAAGTGTCTTTCGCGCAAGTGAATTCTTGCAAGTGTCTTTCACGTAAGTGAATTCTTGCAAGTGAAGTCTTGCAAGTGTCATTTGCGCAAAGTGAATTTTAGCAAGTGTCTTTCACGCAAGTGAATTCTTGCAAGTGAAGTCTTGCAAGTGTCTTTCACGCAAATGAATTCTTGCAAGTGTCTTTCACGCAAGTGAATTCTTGCAAGTATCTATAAAGCAAGTGTATTCTTGCTAGTGTCTTTCACACAAGTGAATTCTTACAAGTGAAGTCTTGCAAGCGAATTCTTGCAAGTGTCTTTTACGCAAGTGACTCCTTGCAAGTGTCTTTCGCGCAAGTGAATTCTTGCTAGTGTCTTTCACGCAAGTGAATTCTTGCAAGTGAAGTTTTGCAAGCGAAGTCTTGCAAGTAAATTCTTGCAAGTGAATTTTGCAAGTGAATTCTTGCAAGTGTCTTATTGCGCAAGTTTCTTTCGCGACGCAAGTGAATTCTTGCAAGTGAAGTCTTGCAAGTGTCTTTTGCGCAAGTGAATTCTTGCATGTGTTGTTTACGCAAGTGAATTCTTGCAAGTGAAATTTTTGCAAGCGAAGTCTTCTAAGTGAATTCTTGCAAGTTACTTCTTGCAAGTGTCATTTGCGCAAGTGAATTCTTGCAAGTGTCATTCAAGCAAGTGAAGTCTTGCAAGTGTCTTTCGCGCAAGTGAATTCTTGCAAGTGACTTCTTGCAAGTGTCTTTCGCGCAAGTGAATTCTTGCAAGTGACTTCTTGCAAGTGTCATTTGCGCAAGTGAATTCTTGCAAGTGTCATTCAAGCAAGTGAAGTCTTGCAAGTGTCTTTCGCGCAAGTGAATTCTTGCAAGTGACTTCTTGCATGTGTCTTTCGCGCAAGTGAATTCTTGTAAGTGTCTTTCACGCAAGTGAATTCTTGCAAGGGTCTTTAACGCAAGTGAATTCTTGCTATTGTCTTTCACGCAAGTGAATTCTTGCTAGTGTCTTTCACGCAAGTGAATTCTTGCAAGTGAAGTCTTGCAAGTGAATTCTTGCAAGTGTCTTTCACGCAAGTGAAGTCTTGCAAGTATCTTTCAAGCAAGTGAAGTCTTGCAAGTGTCTATCGCGCAAGTGAATTCTTGCTATTGTCTTTCACGCAAGTGAATTCTTGCAAGTGAAGTCTTGCAAGTGAATTCTTGCAAGTGTCTTTTACGCAAGTGACTCCTTGCAGGTATCTTTCAAGCAAGTGAAGTCTTGCAAGTGTCTTTCGCGCAAGTGAATCCTTGCAAGTGTCTTTCACGCAAGTGAATTCTTGCAAGTGTCTTTAACGCAAGTGAATTCTTGCTATTGTCTTTCACGCAAGTGAATTCTTGCTAGTGTCTTTCACGCAAGTGAATTCTTGCAAGTGAAGTCTTGCAAGTGAATTCTTGCAAGTGTTTTTCACGCAAGTGAAGTCTTGCAAGTATCTTTCAAGCAAGTGAAGTCTTGCAAGTGTCTATCGCGCAAGTGAATTCTTGCAAGTGACTCCTTGCAAGTGTCTTTCGCGCAAGTGAATTCTTGCTAGTGAAGTCTTGCAAGCGAAGTCTTGCAAGCGAATTCTTGCAAGTGTCTTTTACGCAAGTGACTCCTTGCAAGTATCTTTAAAGCAAGTGTATTCTTGCTAGTGTCTTTCACGCAAGTGAATTCTTGCAAGTGAAGTCTTGCAAGCGAAGTCTTGCAAGCGAATTCTTTCAAGTGTCTTTTACGCAAGTGACTCCTTGCAAGTGTCTTTCGCGCAAGTGAATTCTTGCTATTGTCTTTCACGCAAGTGAATTCTTGCAAGTGAAGTCTTGCAAGTGAAGTCTTGCTAGTGTCTTTCACGCAAGTGAATTCTTGCAAGTGAAGTCTTGCAAGCGAAGTCTTGCAAGCGAATTCTTGCAAGCGAATTCTTGCAAGTAAATTCTTGCAAGCGAATTCTTGCAAGTAAATTCTTGCAAGTGTCTTTCACGCAAGTGAAGTCTTGCAAGTATCTTTCGCGCAAGTGTCTTATTGCGCAAGTGTCTTTCACGACGCAAGTGAATTCTTGCAAGTATCTTTAAAGCAAGTGTATTCTTGCTAGTGTCTTTCACGCAAGTGAATTCTTGCAAGTGAAGTCTTGCAAGCGAAGTCTTGCAAGCGAATTCTTGCAAGTGTCTTTTACGCAAGTGACTCCTTGCAAGTATCTTTAAAGCAAGTGTATTCTTGCTAGTGTCTTTCACGCAAGCTAATTCTTGCAAGTGAAGTCTTGCAAGCGAAGTCTTGCAAGCGAATTCTTGCAAGTGTCTTTTACGCAAGTGACTCCTTGCAAGTATCTTTCAAGCAAGTGAAGTCTTGCAAGTGTCTTTCGCGCAAGGGAATTCTTGCAAGTGACTTCTTGCAAGAGTCATTTGCGCAAGTGATTTCTTGCAAGTGTCATTTGCGCAAGTGAATTCTTGCAAGTGAAGTCTTGCAAGTGTCATTTGCGCAAAGTGAATTCTTGCAAGTGAAGTCTTGCAAGTGAAGTCTTGCAAGTGAATTCTTGCAAGTGTCTTTCACGCAAGTGAATTCTTGCAAGTGACTCCTTGCAAGTATCTTTCAAGCATGTGAAGTCTTGCAAGTGTCTTTCGCGCAAGTGAATTCTTGCAAGTGTCTTTCGCGCAAGTGAATTCTTGCAAGTGAATTCTTGCGAGTGTCTTTCACGCAAGTGAATTCTTGCAAGTGTCTTTCACGCAAGTGAATTCTTGCAAGTGAATTCTTGCAAGTGACCCCTTGCAAGTGTCTTTTACGCAAGTGACTCCTTGCAAGTATCTTTCAAGCAAGTGAAGTCTTGCAAGTGTCTTTCGCGCAAGTGAATTCTTGCAAGTGACTTCTTGCAAGTGTCTTTCGCGCAAGTGAATTCTTGCAAGTGTCTTTCACGCAAGTGAATTCTTGCAAGTGTCTTTAACGCAAGTGAATTCTTGCTATTGTCTTTCACGCAAGTGAAGTCTTGCAAGTGTCTTTCGCGCAAGTGAATTCTTGCAAGTGACTTCTTGCAAGTGTCATTTGCGCAAGTGAATTCTTGCAAGTGTCTTTCACGCAAGTGAATTCTTGCAAGTGAAGTCTTGCAAGTGTCTTTCACGCAAGTGAATTCTTGCAAGTGAAGTCTTGCAAGTGAATTCTTGCAAGTGTCTTTTACGCAAGTGACTCCTTGCAAGTATCTTTCAAGCAAGTGAAGTCTTGCAAGTGTCTTTCGCGCAAGTGAATTCTTGCAAGTGACTTCTTGCAAGTGTCATTTGCGCAAGTGACTTCTTGCAAGTGTCATTCAAGCAAGTGAAGTCTTGCAAGTGTCTTTCGCGCAAGTTAATTCTTGCAAGTGACTTCTTGCAAGTGTCTTTCGCGCAAGTGATTTCTTGCAAGTAACTTTCAGTCAAGTGAATTCTTGCAAGTGTCTTTAACGCAAGTGAATTCTTGCTATTGTCTTTCACGCAAGTGAATTCTTGCTAGTGTCTTTCACGCAAGTGAATTCTTGCAAGTGAAGTCTTGCAAGTGAAGTCTTGCAAGTGTCTTTCGCGCAAGTGAATTCTTGCAAGTGACTTCTTGCAAGTGTCATTTGCGCAAGTGACTTCTTGCAAGTGTCATTCAAGCAAGTGAAGTCTTGCAAGTGTCTTTCGCGCAAGTTAATTCTTGCAAGTGACTTCTTGCAAGTGTCTTTCGCGCAAGTGATTTCTTGCAAGTAACTTTCAGTCAAGTGAATTCTTGCAAGTGTCTTTAACGCAAGTGAATTCTTGCTATTGTCTTTCACGCAAGTGAATTCTTGCTAGTGTCTTTCACGCAAGTGAATTCTTGCAAGTGAAGTCTTGCAAGTGAATTCTTGCAAGTGTCTTTCACGCAAGTGAAGTCTTGCAAGTGTCTTTCGCGCAAGTGAATTCTTGCAAGTGACTTCTTGCAAGTGTCATTTGCGCAAGTGAATTCTTGCAAGTGTCTTTCACGCAAGTGAATTCTTGCAAGTGAAGTCTTGCAAGTGTCTTTCGCGCAAGTGAATTCTTGCAAGTGACTTCTTGCAAGTGTCTTTCGCGCAAGTGATGTCTTGCAAGTGTCTTTCACGCAAGTGAAATCTTGCAAGTGTCTTTAACGCAAGTGAATTCTTGCTATTGTCTTTCACGCAAGTGAATTCTTGCTAGTGTCTTTCACGCAAGTGAATTCTTGCAAGTGAAGTCTTGCAAGTGAATTCTTGAAAGTGTCTTTCACGCAAGTGAAGTCTTGCAAGTATCTTTCAAGCAAGTGAAGTCTTGCAAGTGTCTTTCGCGCAAGTGAATTCTTGCAAGTGAAGTCTTGCAAGTGTCTTTCACGCAAGTGAATTCTTGCAAGTGAATTCT
Organism: Tiliacea citrago; assembly: GCA_963921375.1. Lineage (NCBI taxonomy): Eukaryota > Metazoa > Arthropoda > Insecta > Lepidoptera > Noctuidae > Tiliacea > Tiliacea citrago. The sequence goes on from OY992784.1 coordinate 1,502,198, forward strand.
TGCGAGTGTCTTTCACGCAAGTGAATTCTTGCATGTGTCTTTCACGCAAGTGAATTCTTGCAAGTGAAGTCTTGCAAGTGAATTCTTGCAAGTGTCTTTCACGCAAGTAAATTCTTGCAAGTGTCTTTCACGCAAGTGAATTCTTTTGCAAGTGACTCTTTGCAAGTATCTTTAAAGCAAGTGTATTCTTGCTAGTGTCTTTTACGCAAGTGAATTCTTGCAAGTGAAGTCTTGCAAGTAATTTCTTGCAAGTTTCTTTTACGCAAGTGACTCCTTGCAAGTATCTTTCAAGCAAGTGAAGTCTTGCAAGTGTCTTTCGCGCAAGTGAATTCTTGCAAGTGACTTCTTGCAAGTGTCTTTCGCGCAAGTGAATTCTTGCAAGTGTCTTTCACGCAAGTGAATTCTTGCAAGTGTCTTTAACGCAAGTGAATTCTTGCTATTATCTTTCACGCAAGTGAAGTCTTGCAAGTGTCTTTCGCGCAAGTGAATTCTTGCAAGTGACTTCTTGCAAGTGTCATTTGCGCAAGTGAATTCTTGCAAGTGTCTTTCACGCAAGTGAATTCTTGCAAGTGAAGTCTTGCAAGTGTCTTTCACGCAAGTGAATTCTTGCAAGTGAAGTCTTGCAAGTGAAGTCTTGCAAGTGTCTTTTACGCAAGTGACTCCTTGCAAGTATCTTTCAAGCAAGTGAAGTCTTGCAAGTGTCTTTCGCGCAAGTGATTTCTTGCAAGTAACTTTCAGTCAAGTGAATTCTTGCAAGTGTCTTTAACGCAAGTGAATTCTTGCTATTGTCTTTCACGCAAGTGAATTCTTGCTAGTGTCTTTCACGCAAGTGAATTCTTGCAAGTGAAGTCTTGCAAGTGAATTCTTGCAAGTGTCTTTCACGCAAGTGAATTCTTGCAAGTGTCTTTAACGCAAGTGAATTCTTGCTATTGTCTTTCACGCAAGTGAAGTCTTGCAAGTGTCTTTCGCGCAAGTGTATTCTTGCAAGTGACTTCTTGCAAGTGTCATTTGCGCAAGTGAATTCTTGCAAGTGTCTTTCACGCAAGTGAATTCTTGCAAGTGAAGTCTTGCAAGTGAATTCTTGCAAGTGTCTTTCACGCAAGTGAATTCTTGCTAGTGTCTTTAACGCAAGTGAATTCTTGCTATTGTCTTTCACGCAAGTGAATTCTTGCTAGTGTCTTTCACGCAAGTGAATTCTTGCAAGTGAAGTCTTGCAAGTGAATTCTTGGAAGTGTCTTTCACGCAAGTGAAGTCTTGCAAGTATCTTTCAAGCAAGTGAAGTCTTGCAAGTGTCTTTTGCGCAAGTGAATTCTTGCAAGTGACCCCTTGCAAGTGTCTTTCGCGCAAGTGAATTCTTGCTAGTGTCTTTCACGCAAGTGAATTCTTTTGCAAGTGACTCTTTGCAAGTATCTTTAAAGCAAGTGTATTCTTGCTAGTGTCTTTTACGCAAGTGAATTCTTGCAAGTGAAGTCTTGCAAGTGAATTCTTGCAAGTGTCTTTTAAGCAAGTGACTCCTTGCAAGTATCTTTCAAGCAAGTGAAGTCTTGCAAGTGTCTCTCGCGCAAGTGAATTCTTGCAAGTGACTTCTTGCAAGTGTCATTTGCGCAAGTGAATTCTCGCAAGTGTCTTTCACGCAAGTGAATTCTTGCAAGTGAAGTCTTGCAAGTGTCTTTCACGCAAGTGAATTCTTGCAAGTGAAGTCTTGCAAGTGAATTCTTGAAAGTGTCTTTTACGCAAGTGACTCCTTGCAAGTATCTTTCAAGCAATTGAAGTCTTGCAAGTGTCTTTGGCGCAAGTGAATTCTTGCAAGTGACTTCTTGCAAGTGTCATTCAAGCAAGTGAAGTCTTGCAAGTGTCTTTCGCGCAAGTGAATTCTTGCAAGTGACTTTTTGCAAGTGTCTTTCGCGCAAGTGAATTCTTGCAAGTGTCTTTCACGCAAGTGAATTCTTGGAAGTGTTTTTAACGCAAGTGAATTCTTGCTATTGTATTTCACGCAAGTGAATTCTAGCTAGTGTCTTTCACGCAAGTGAATTCTTGCAAATGAAGTCTTGCAAGTGAATTCTTGCAAGTGTCTTTCACGCAAGTGAAGTCTTGCAAGTATCTATCAAGCAAGTGAAGTCTTGCAAGTGTCTCTCGCGCAAGTTAATTCTTGCAAGTGACTTCTTGCAAGTGTCATTTGCGCAAGTGAATTCTCGCAAGTGTCTTTCACGCAAGTGAATTCTTGCAAGTGATGTCTTGCAAGTGTCTTTCACGCAAGTGAATTCTTGCAAGGGACTCCTTGCAAGTATCTTTCGCGCAAGTGTATTCTTGCTAGTGTCTATCACGCAATTGAATTCTTGCAAGTGAAATTTTTGCAAGCGAAGTCTTCCAAGTGAAATCTTGCAAGTGTCTTTCACGCAAGTGAATTCTTGCAAGTGACCCCTTGCAAGTGTCTTTCGCGCAAGTGAATTCTTGCTAGTGTCTTTCGCGCAAGTGAATTCTTGCAAGTGTCTTTCACGCAAGTGAATTCTTGCAAGTGTTTTTAACGCAAGTGAATTCTTGCTATTGTATTTCACGCAAGTGAATTCTTGCTAGTGTCTTTCACGCAAGTGAATTCTTGCAAATGAAGTCTTGCAAGTGAATTCTTGCAAGTGTCTTTCACGCAAGTGAAGTCTTGCAAGTATCTATCAAGCAAGTGAAGTCTTGCAAGTGTCTCTCGCGCAAGTTAATTCTTGCAAGTGACTTCTTGCAAGTGTCATTTGCGCAAGTGAATTCTCGCAAGTGTCTTTCACGCAAGTGAATTCTTGCAAGTGATGTCTTGCAAGTGTCTTTCACGCAAGTGAATTCTTGCAAGTGACTCCTTGCAAGTATCTTTCGCGCAAGTGTATTCTTGCTAGTGTCTATCACGCAATTGAATTCTTGCAAGTGAAATTTTTGCAAGCGAAGTCTTCCAAGTGAAATCTTGCAAGTGTCTTTCACGCAAGTGAATTCTTGCAAGTGACCCCTTGCAAGTGTCTTTCGCGCAAGTGAATTCTTGCTAGTGTCTTTCACGCAAGTGAATTCTTTTGCAAGTGACTCTTTGCAAGTATCTTTAAAGCAAGTGTATTCTTGCAAGTGAAGTCTTGCAAGTGAATTCTTGCAAGTGTCTCTTACGCAAGTGACTCCTTGCAAGTATCTTTCAAGCAAGTGAAGTCTTGCTAGTGTCTTTCACGCAAGTGAATTCTTGCAAGTGAAGTCTTGCAAGCGAAGTCTTGCAAGCGAATTCTTGCAAGTGTCTTTTACGCAAGTGACTCCTTGCAAGTGTCTTTCGCGCAAGTGAATTCTTGCAAGTAAAGTCTTGCAAGCGAATTCTTGCAAGCGAATTCTTGCAAGTAAATTCTTGCAAGCGAATTCTTGCAAGTGAATTCTTGCAAGTGTCTTTCACGCAAGTGAAGTCTTGCAAGTATCTTTCGCGCAAGTGTCTTATTGCGCAAGTGTCTTTCACGACGCAAGTGAATTCTTGCAAGTATCTTTAAAGCAAGTGTATTCTTGCTAGTGTCTTTCACGCAAGCTAATTCTTGCAAGTGAAGTCTTGCAAGCGAAGTCTTGCAAGCGAATTCTTGCAAGTGTCTTTTACGCAAGTGACTCCTTGCAAGTATCTTTAAAGCAAGTGTATTCTTGCTAGTGTCTTTCACGCAAGCTAATTCTTGCAAGTGAAGTCTTGCAAGCGAAGTCTTGCAAGCGAATTCTTGCAAGTGTCTTTTACGCAAGTGACTCCTTGCAAGTATCTTTCAAGCAAGTGAAGTCTTGCAAGTGTCTTTCGCGCAAGGGAATTCTTGCAAGTGACTTCTTGCAAGAGTCATTTGCGCAAGTGATTTCTTGCAAGTGTCATTTGCGCAAGTGAATTCTTGCAAGTGAAGTCTTGCAAGTGTCATTTGCGCAAAGTGAATTCTTGCAAGTGAAGTCTTGCAAGTGAAGTCTTGCAAGTGAATTCTTGCAAGTGTCTTTCACGCAAGTGAATTCTTGCAAGTGACTTCTTGCAAGTGTCATTTGCGCAAGTGAATTCTTGCAAGTGTCTTTCACGCAAGTGAATTCTTGCAAGTGAAGTCTTGCAAGTGTCTTTCACGCAAGTGAATTCTTGCAAGTGAAGTCTTGCAAGTGAAGTCTTGCAAGTATCTTTTACGCAAGTGACTCCTTGCAAGTATCTTTCAAGCAAGTGAAGTCTTGCAAGTGTCTTTCGCGCAAGTGATTTCTTGCAAGTAACTTTCAGTCAAGTGAATTCTTGCAAGTGTCTTTAACGCAAGTGAATTCTTGCTATTGTCTTTCACGCAAGTGAATTCTTGCTAGTGTCTTTCACGCAAGTGAATTCTTGCAAGTGAAGTCTTGCAAGTGAATTCTTGCAAGTGTCTTTCACGCAAGTGAATTCTTGCAAGTGTCTTTAACGCAAGTGAATTCTTGCTATTGTCTTTCACGCAAGTGAAGTCTTGCAAGTGTCTTTCGCGCAAGTGTATTCTTGCAAGTGACTTCTTGCAAGTGTCATTTGCGCAAGTGAATTCTTGCAAGTGTCTTTCACGCAAGTGAATTCTTGCAAGTGAAGTCTTGCAAGTGAATTCTTGCAAGTGTCTTTCACGCAAGTGAATTCTTGCAAGTGTCTTTTACGCAAGTGACTCCTTGCAAGTATCTTTCAAGCAAGTGAAGTCTTGCAAGTGTCTTTCGCGCAAGTGAATTCTTGCAAGTGTCTTTCACGCAAGTGAATTCTTGCAAGTGTCTTTAACGCAAGTGAATTCTTGCTATTGTCTTTCACGCAAGTGAATTCTTGCTAGTGTCTTTCACGCAAGTGAATTCTTGCAAGTGAAGTCTTGCAAGTGAATTCTTGCAAGTGTTTTTCACGCAAGTGAAGTCTTGCAAGTATCTTTCAAGCAAGTGAAGTCTTGCAAGTGTCTATCGCGCAAGTGAATTCTTGCAAGTGACTCCTTGCAAGTGTCTTTCGCGCAAGTGAATTCTTGCTAGTGAAGTCTTGCAAGCGAAGTCTTGCAAGCGAATTCTTGCAAGTGTCTTTTACGCAAGTGACTCCTTGCAAGTATCTTTAAAGCAAGTGTATTCTTGCTAGTGTCTTTCACGCAAGTGAATTCTTGCAAGTGAAGTCTTGCAAGCGAAGTCTTGCAAGCGAATTCTTTCAAGTGTCTTTTACGCAAGTGACTCCTTGCAAGTGTCTTTCGCGCAAGTGAATTCTTGCTATTGTCTTTCACGCAAGTGAATTCTTGCAAGTGAAGTCTTGCAAGTGAAGTCTTGCAAGTGTCTTTCGCGCAAGTGAATTCTTGCAAGAGACTTCTTGCAAGTGTCATTTGCGCAAGCGAATTCTTGCAAGTGTCTTTTACGCAAGTGACTCCTTGCAAGTATCTTTAAAGCAAGTGTATTCTTGCTAGTGTCTTTCACGCAAGTGAATTCTTGCAAGTGAAGTCTTGCAAGCGAAGTCTTGCAAGCGAATTCTTTCAAGTGTCTTTTACGCAAGTGACTCCTTGCAAGTGTCTTTCGCGCAAGTGAATTCTTGCTATTGTCTTTCACGCAAGTGAATTCTTGCAAGTGAAGTCTTGCAAGTGAAGTCTTGCAAGTGTCTTTCGCGCAAGTGAATTCTTGCAAGAGACTTCTTGCAAGTGTCATTTGCGCAAGTGAATTCTTGCAAGTGTCATTCAAGCAAGTGAAGTCTTGCAAGTGTCTTTCGCGCAAGTGAATTCTTGCAAGTGAAGTTTTGCAAGCGAAGTCTTGCAAGTAAATTCTTGCAAGTGAATTTTGCAAGTGAATTCTTGCAAGTGTCTTATTGCGCAAGTGTCTTTCGCGACGCAAGTGAATTCTTGCAAGTGAAGTCTTGCAAGTGTCTTTTGCGCAAGTGAATTCTTGCATGTGTTGTTTACGCAAGTGAATTCTTGCAAGTGAAATTTTTGCAAGCGAAGTCTTCCAAGTGAATTCTTGCAAGTTACTTCTTGCAAGTGTCATTTGCGCAAGTGACTTCTTGCAAGTGTCTTTTACGCAAGTGACTCCTTGCAAGTATCTTTCAAGCAAGTGAAGTCTTGCAAGTGTCTTTCGCGCAAGTGAATTCTTGCAAGTGACTTCTTGCAAGTGTCATTTGCGCAAGTGAATTCTTGCAAGTGTCATTCAAGCAAGTGAAGTCTTGCAAGTGTCTTTCGCGCAAGTGAATTCTTGCAAGTGACTTCTTGCAAGTGTCTTTCGCGCAAGTGAATTCTTGTAAGTGTCTTTCACGCAAGTGAATTCTTGCAAGTGTCTTTAACGCAAGTGAATTCTTGCTATTGTCTTTCACGCAAGTGAATTCTTGCTAGTGTCTTTCACGCAAGTGAATTCTTGCAAGTGAAGTCTTGCAAGTGAATTCTTGCAAGTGTCTTTCACGCAAGTGAAGTCTTGCAAGTATCTTTCAAGCAAGTGAAGTCTTGCAAGTGTCTATCGCGCAAGTGAATTCTTGCTATTGTCTTTCACGCAAGTGAATTCTTGCAAGTGAAGTCTTGCAAGTGAATTCTTGCAAGTGTCTTTTACGCAAGTGACTCCTTGCAAGTATCTTTCAAGCAAGTGAAGTCTTGCAAGTGTCTTTCGCGCAAGTGAATTCTTGCAAGTGTCTTTCACGCAAGTGATTTCTTGCAAGTGTCTTTAACGCAAGTGAATTCTTGCTATTGTCTTTCACGCAAGTGAATTCATGCAAGTGAAGTCTTGCAAGTGAATTCTTGCAAGTGTTTTTCACGCAAGTGAAGTCTTGCAAGTATCTTTCAAGCAAGTGAAGTCTTGCAAGTGTCTATCGCGCAAGTGAATTCTTGCAAGTGACTCCTTGCAAGTGTCTTTCGCGCAAGTGAATTCTTGCTAGTGAAATCTTGCAAGCGAAGTCTTGCAAGCGAATTCTTGCAAGTGTCTTTTACGCAAGTGACTCCTTGCAAGTATCTTTAAAGCAAGTGTATTCTTGCTAGTGTCTTTCACGCAAGTGAATTCTTGCAAGTGAAGTCTTGCAAGCGAAGTCTTGCAAGCGAATTCTTGCAAGTGTCTTTTACGCAAGTGACTCCTTGCAAGTGTCTTTCGCGCAAGTGAATTCTTGCTATTGTCTTTCACGCAAGTGAATTCTTGCAAGTGAAGTCTTGCAAGTGAAGTCTTGCAATTGTCTTTCGCGCAAGTGAATTCTTGCAAGAGACTTCTTGCAAGTGTCATTTGCGCAAGTGAATCCTTGCAAGTTTCTTTCACGCAAGTGAATTCTTGCAAGTGACTCCTTGCAAGTATCTTTCGCGCAAGTGTATTCTTGCTAGTGTCTATCACGCAAGTGAATTCTTGCAAGTGAAATTTTTGCAAGCGAAGTCTTCCAAGTGAAATCTTGCAAGTGTCTTTCACGCAAGTGAATTCTTGCAAGTGACCCCTTGCAAGTGTCTTTCGCGCAAGTGAATTCTTGCCAGTGTCTTTCACGCAAGTGAATTCTTTTGCAAGTGACTCTTTGCAAGTATCTTTAAAGCAAGTGTATTCTTGCTAGTGTCTTTTACGCAAGTGAATTCTTGCAAGTGAAGTCTTGCAAGTGAATTCTTGCAAGTGTCTTTTACGCAAGTGACTCCTTGCAAGTATCTTTCAAGCAAGTGAAGTCTTGCTAGTGTCTTTCACGCAAGTGAATTCTTGCAAGTGAAGTCTTGCAAGCGAAGTCTTGCAAGCGAATTCTTGCAAGTGTCTTTACGCAAGTGACTCCTTGCAAGTGTCTTTCGCGCAAGTGAATTCTTGCAAGTAAAGTCTTGCAAGCGAATTCTTGCAAGTAAATTCTTGCACGCGAATTCTTGCAAGTGAATTCTTGCAAGTGTCTTTCACGCAAGTGAAGTCTTGCAAGTATCTTTCGCGCAAGTGTCTTATTGCGCAAGTGTCTTTCACGACGCAAGTGAATTCTTGCAAGTATCTTTAAAGCAAGTGTATTCTTGCTAGTGTCTTTCACGCAAGTGAATTCTTGCAAGTGAAGTCTTGCAAGCGAAGTCTTGCAAGCGAATTCTTGCAAGTGTCTTTTACGCAAGTGACTCCTTGCAAGTATCTTTAAAGCAAGTGTATTCTTGCTAGTGTCTTTCACGCAAGCTAATTCTTGCAAGTGAAGTCTTGCAAGCGAAGTTTGCAAGTGAATTCTTGCAAGTGTCTTTCACGCAAGCGAATTCTTGCAAGTGTTTTTTACGCAAGTGACTCCTTGCAAGTATCTTTCAAGCAAGTGTATTCTTGCTAGTGTCTTTCGCGCAAGTGAATTCTTGCTAGTGTCTTTCACGCAAGTGAAATCTTGCAAGTGAAGTCTTGGAAGTGTCTTTTACGCAAGTGAATCCCATGATGATGGGATGATCTGGGTTCTGGTTTGGGCTTGATGTGTGATTGTCCCATGTTGTTGTTGGTTATGTCCCATTGTTGTGTTGATTGGTTTGTTGGATTGGTCTACACTTACAGTTATAATTTACGTTTCATAGGCACACAATGATCAAATTGTCTTGTTTATACATTGTGTACTGCTACGACCACGGACATTCTACCGCAAATATCACAACTATGCTGTTCCAAATTGTAGGGTACAAAGTGTCGGTGAAGTTACAGATTACTTTTAACTTATTTTGTCTTTACTTCAATTTCAGTTTTCAGTTTTCTCACATAATTTTAACCGTACAAATAAACTATTAAAAAAGAAAAACCTTTGTTTATCAAATCGTCACTTAAACATTTATTGTATGGTATTTTACTTCCACAAAAGAAAAATAGTGTAAATATGGCTATATTAATCGCGTATAAGTTAGAAGGTTGAACAAAGCAAACGCGTTAAGTTACCCCCAAGTTGATCGGCAAGTAATATAACATAACTTGTGCATTATTTCCGACACCAATTGATTCGAAAATACATTCCCTTTGATGTTGTGTAGCACTTGTGTGCCTTTACTTTTTGGCTGTTTGAAATATTATACGGGATGAATCGTAGGTTTTTTGCTTTATGAATATAGATAGATATTAGATACCTTGCCAGCCAACGATGGAATAAACTTGCCAAGTAAATTTTTCATAGCATAAAACATTTAATTGTTTTTTTTTCTATTCTACCTTGACTGCCTCGATGATCACAAGTGGGGTGTAAAGTTCGATCCTCAGGTCGAGTAGTACTATATTCAATCAACTCAGCCTAAAGCAGTCCACTGCTGGACATAGGCATCTCCCAGGCTGCGCCACAACACCCTGTCCTCCGCTTTCCACATCCAGTCTGTCCCAGCCACCTTTTTAAGCTCATCGGTCCATCTAGCTGGGGGGCGCCCCACACTACGCTTGCCGATACGTGGTCTCCACTCCAGGACTCGTCTGCTCCACCGGCCATCGGTCCTTCGACAAACATGGCCAGCCCACTGCCACTTCAGCTTGCTTACTCTGCAGGCTATGTCGGTAACTCCGGTTCTCTTCCGGATAAATTCATTCCTGATCTTACCCTTCAAAGAAACTCCGAGCATAGCCCGCTGAGTGACCTTAAATTTGTGGGCCAGCCCGACTGTTTACTATATTGTTTTCCAAATATTATTTCTCAGTAGCAGCATGGAGTCTGTATTTCTGCCCGGTTTATGGTAATAGGCTCCCCCCTTATTACATTGGTAAGTATAATATGCCGCACGACATTGGTAATAAAACCATTCCAACAAACCAACTCCTAATGCGCTAGGCCAGCTGAAGATCAAAATGTTCCATTGCTGTGCGGTCTGCTGTGCCTGCTTAAACATACTTTCCGAAATGTGGATGTACTATAGATACAACTGCCTGCTCCTGTGGGAAATACAGGCAAGATGACATGTTATTTTTTTTATTATCTGCGTACATATCGTTACAAACAATGATTTTTACCAGCCGTACTACAATGGCACCAATCTTCGCCGAGCCCCGAGTGGAGTGGGGGTAAATGCAACATCTACATCATGTCACAACAGTTAGGTTAGCAATATTTCGTCCTGGTTAATGGGCCGAGTTATTTTGTCCTGGCTGCTGGCATGTTTCACTAAACAGTTGCGAGGACATGAGTAAACATGCCTGTCATCTTGTTTATTTTATTTGAAATAATATGTCATACTAGCTTCTGTCCACGACTTCGTCCGCGTGAAATTTTGGCCCCTGACCTACCGCGTCACATCGCGTCGCCCGTTCGCGCTTTTACTTCGTTTTCACTTAGCGTTCTTTCTGATTCTTTTTTGGGTTCCGCACCCATAGGGTAAAATGGGACCCTATTACTAAGACTCCGCTGTCCGTCCGTCTGTCTGTCCGTCTGTCACCAGGCTGTATCTCATGAACCGTGATAGTTAGACAGTTAAAATTTTTTTAGTTAAAATTTCACAGATGATGTATTTCTGTTGCCGCTATAACAAAAAATAAAAAAAAAACAGGATAAAATAAATATTTAAGGGGGCTCCCATACAACAAACGTGATTTTTTTTTTGCTCGTTTTCTTATCTTATCTTTAAAGCAAGTGTATTCTTGCTAGTGTCTTTCACGCAAGTGAATTCTTGCAAGTGAAGTCTTGCAAGCGAAGTCTTGCAAGCGAATTCTTTCAAGTGTCTTTTACGCAAGTGACTCCTTGCAAGTGTCTTTCGCGCAAGTGAATTCTTGCTATTGTCTTTCACGCAAGTGAATTCTTGCAAGTGAAGTCTTGCAAGTGAAGTCTTGCAAGTGTCTTTCGCGCAAGTGAATTCTTGCAAGAGACTTCTTGCAAGTGTCATTTGCGCAAGTGAATTCTTGCAAGTGTCATTCAAGCAAGTGAAGTCTTGCAAGTGTCTTTCGCGCAAGTGAATTCTTGCAAGTGAAGTTTTGCAAGCGAAGTCTTGCAAGTAAATTCTTGCAAGTGAATTTTGCAAGTGAATTCTTGCAAGTGTCTTATTGCGCAAGTGTCTTTCGCGACGCAAGTGAATTCTTGCAAGTGAAGTCTTGCAAGTGTCTTTTGCGCAAGTGAATTCTTGCATGTGTTGTTTACGCAAGTGAATTCTTGCAAGTGAAATTTTTGCAAGCGAAGTCTTCCAAGTGAATTCTTGCAAGTTACTTCTTGCAAGTGTCATTTGCGCAAGTGACTTCTTGCAAGTGTCTTTTACGCAAGTGACTCCTTGCAAGTATCTTTCAAGCAAGTGAAGTCTTGCAAGTGTCTTTCGCGCAAGTGAATTCTTGCAAGTGACTTCTTGCAAGTGTCATTTGCGCAAGTGAATTCTTGCAAGTGTCATTCAAGCAAGTGAAGTCTTGCAAGTGTCTTTCGCGCAAGTGAATTCTTGCAAGTGACTTCTTGCAAGTGTCTTTCGCGCAAGTGAATTCTTGTAAGTGTCTTTCACGCAAGTGAATTCTTGCAAGTGTCTTTAACGCAAGTGAATTCTTGCTATTGTCTTTCACGCAAGTGAATTCTTGCTAGTGTCTTTCACGCAAGTGAATTCTTGCAAGTGAAGTCTTGCAAGTGAATTCTTGCAAGTGTCTTTCACGCAAGTGAAGTCTTGCAAGTATCTTTCAAGCAAGTGAAGTCTTGCAAGTGTCTATCGCGCAAGTGAATTCTTGCTATTGTCTTTCACGCAAGTGAATTCTTGCAAGTGAAGTCTTGCAAGTGAATTCTTGCAAGTGTCTTTTACGCAAGTGACTCCTTGCAAGTATCTTTCAAGCAAGTGAAGTCTTGCAAGTGTCTTTCGCGCAAGTGAATTCTTGCAAGTGTCTTTCACGCAAGTGATTTCTTGCAAGTGTCTTTAACGCAAGTGAATTCTTGCTATTGTCTTTCACGCAAGTGAATTCATGCAAGTGAAGTCTTGCAAGTGAATTCTTGCAAGTGTTTTTCACGCAAGTGAAGTCTTGCAAGTATCTTTCAAGCAAGTGAAGTCTTGCAAGTGTCTATCGCGCAAGTGAATTCTTGCAAGTGACTCCTTGCAAGTGTCTTTCGCGCAAGTGAATTCTTGCTAGTGAAATCTTGCAAGCGAAGTCTTGCAAGCGAATTCTTGCAAGTGTCTTTTACGCAAGTGACTCCTTGCAAGTATCTTTAAAGCAAGTGTATTCTTGCTAGTGTCTTTCACGCAAGTGAATTCTTGCAAGTGAAGTCTTGCAAGCGAAGTCTTGCAAGCGAATTCTTGCAAGTGTCTTTTACGCAAGTGACTCCTTGCAAGTGTCTTTCGCGCAAGTGAATTCTTGCTATTGTCTTTCACGCAAGTGAATTCTTGCAAGTGAAGTCTTGCAAGTGAAGTCTTGCAATTGTCTTTCGCGCAAGTGAATTCTTGCAAGAGACTTCTTGCAAGTGTCATTTGCGCAAGTGAATCCTTGCAAGTTTCTTTCACGCAAGTGAATTCTTGCAAGTGACTCCTTGCAAGTATCTTTCGCGCAAGTGTATTCTTGCTAGTGTCTATCACGCAAGTGAATTCTTGCAAGTGAAATTTTTGCAAGCGAAGTCTTCCAAGTGAAATCTTGCAAGTGTCTTTCACGCAAGTGAATTCTTGCAAGTGACCCCTTGCAAGTGTCTTTCGCGCAAGTGAATTCTTGCCAGTGTCTTTCACGCAAGTGAATTCTTTTGCAAGTGACTCTTTGCAAGTATCTTTAAAGCAAGTGTATTCTTGCTAGTGTCTTTTACGCAAGTGAATTCTTGCAAGTGAAGTCTTGCAAGTGAATTCTTGCAAGTGTCTTTTACGCAAGTGACTCCTTGCAAGTATCTTTCAAGCAAGTGAAGTCTTGCTAGTGTCTTTCACGCAAGTGAATTCTTGCAAGTGAAGTCTTGCAAGCGAAGTCTTGCAAGCGAATTCTTGCAAGTGTCTTTACGCAAGTGACTCCTTGCAAGTGTCTTTCGCGCAAGTGAATTCTTGCAAGTAAAGTCTTGCAAGCGAATTCTTGCAAGTAAATTCTTGCACGCGAATTCTTGCAAGTGAATTCTTGCAAGTGTCTTTCACGCAAGTGAAGTCTTGCAAGTATCTTTCGCGCAAGTGTCTTATTGCGCAAGTGTCTTTCACGACGCAAGTGAATTCTTGCAAGTATCTTTAAAGCAAGTGTATTCTTGCTAGTGTCTTTCACGCAAGTGAATTCTTGCAAGTGAAGTCTTGCAAGCGAAGTCTTGCAAGCGAATTCTTGCAAGTGTCTTTTACGCAAGTGACTCCTTGCAAGTATCTTTAAAGCAAGTGTATTCTTGCTAGTGTCTTTCACGCAAGCTAATTCTTGCAAGTGAAGTCTTGCAAGCGAAGTTTGCAAGTGAATTCTTGCAAGTGTCTTTCACGCAAGCGAATTCTTGCAAGTGTTTTTTACGCAAGTGACTCCTTGCAAGTATCTTTCAAGCAAGTGTATTCTTGCTAGTGTCTTTCGCGCAAGTGAATTCTTGCTAGTGTCTTTCACGCAAGTGAAATCTTGCAAGTGAAGTCTTGGAAGTGTCTTTTACGCAAGTGAATCCCATGATGATGGGATGATCTGGGTTCTGGTTTGGGCTTGATGTGTGATTGTCCCATGTTGTTGTTGGTTATGTCCCATTGTTGTGTTGATTGGTTTGTTGGATTGGTCTACACTTACAGTTATAATTTACGTTTCATAGGCACACAATGATCAAATTGTCTTGTTTATACATTGTGTACTGCTACGACCACGGACATTCTACCGCAAATATCACAACTATGCTGTTCCAAATTGTAGGGTACAAAGTGTCGGTGAAGTTACAGATTACTTTTAACTTATTTTGTCTTTACTTCAATTTCAGTTTTCAGTTTTCTCACATAATTTTAACCGTACAAATAAACTATTAAAAAAGAAAAACCTTTGTTTATCAAATCGTCACTTAAACATTTATTGTATGGTATTTTACTTCCACAAAAGAAAAATAGTGTAAATATGGCTATATTAATCGCGTATAAGTTAGAAGGTTGAACAAAGCAAACGCGTTAAGTTACCCCCAAGTTGATCGGCAAGTAATATAACATAACTTGTGCATTATTTCCGACACCAATTGATTCGAAAATACATTCCCTTTGATGTTGTGTAGCACTTGTGTGCCTTTACTTTTTGGCTGTTTGAAATATTATACGGGATGAATCGTAGGTTTTTTGCTTTATGAATATAGATAGATATTAGATACCTTGCCAGCCAACGATGGAATAAACTTGCCAAGTAAATTTTTCATAGCATAAAACATTTAATTGTTTTTTTTTCTATTCTACCTTGACTGCCTCGATGATCACAAGTGGGGTGTAAAGTTCGATCCTCAGGTCGAGTAGTACTATATTCAATCAACTCAGCCTAAAGCAGTCCACTGCTGGACATAGGCATCTCCCAGGCTGCGCCACAACACCCTGTCCTCCGCTTTCCACATCCAGTCTGTCCCAGCCACCTTTTTAAGCTCATCGGTCCATCTAGCTGGGGGGCGCCCCACACTACGCTTGCCGATACGTGGTCTCCACTCCAGGACTCGTCTGCTCCACCGGCCATCGGTCCTTCGACAAACATGGCCAGCCCACTGCCACTTCAGCTTGCTTACTCTGCAGGCTATGTCGGTAACTCCGGTTCTCTTCCGGATAAATTCATTCCTGATCTTACCCTTCAAAGAAACTCCGAGCATAGCCCGCTGAGTGACCTTAAATTTGTGGGCCAGCCCGACTGTTTACTATATTGTTTTCCAAATATTATTTCTCAGTAGCAGCATGGAGTCTGTATTTCTGCCCGGTTTATGGTAATAGGCTCCCCCCTTATTACATTGGTAAGTATAATATGCCGCACGACATTGGTAATAAAACCATTCCAACAAACCAACTCCTAATGCGCTAGGCCAGCTGAAGATCAAAATGTTCCATTGCTGTGCGGTCTGCTGTGCCTGCTTAAACATACTTTCCGAAATGTGGATGTACTATAGATACAACTGCCTGCTCCTGTGGGAAATACAGGCAAGATGACATGTTATTTTTTTTATTATCTGCGTACATATCGTTACAAACAATGATTTTTACCAGCCGTACTACAATGGCACCAATCTTCGCCGAGCCCCGAGTGGAGTGGGGGTAAATGCAACATCTACATCATGTCACAACAGTTAGGTTAGCAATATTTCGTCCTGGTTAATGGGCCGAGTTATTTTGTCCTGGCTGCTGGCATGTTTCACTAAACAGTTGCGAGGACATGAGTAAACATGCCTGTCATCTTGTTTATTTTATTTGAAATAATATGTCATACTAGCTTCTGTCCACGACTTCGTCCGCGTGAAATTTTGGCCCCTGACCTACCGCGTCACATCGCGTCGCCCGTTCGCGCTTTTACTTCGTTTTCACTTAGCGTTCTTTCTGATTCTTTTTTGGGTTCCGCACCCATAGGGTAAAATGGGACCCTATTACTAAGACTCCGCTGTCCGTCCGTCTGTCTGTCCGTCTGTCACCAGGCTGTATCTCATGAACCGTGATAGTTAGACAGTTAAAATTTTTTTAGTTAAAATTTCACAGATGATGTATTTCTGTTGCCGCTATAACAAAAAATAAAAAAAAAACAGGATAAAATAAATATTTAAGGGGGCTCCCATACAACAAACGTGATTTTTTTTTTGCTCGTTTTTGCTGGATATTGATAACGGCAACAGGTAGACGCTTGAAATATTCACAGAATATTTAGTTATATATTCACTTTAAAAATAAATGATGAAATTAAAATAAAACAAGTTTTAAGGGGGGCTCCCATACAACAAACGTAATTTTTTTGCCGTATTTATAGATAATGGTACAGAACCCTTTGTGCGCGAGTCCGACTTGCACTTGGCCGGTTTTTCTATAAGCAAAACGCGCGAAGTAGCGGTCGTAGCGTGAAGTTAAATAGCCTATAACCTTTCTCAATAATTGCGCTATCAATTGTAAATATGGCGCGTTCAAACAAACAAACAAATAAAAACACAAATTGTTCAGCTTTATTATTAGTATAAGTAGATAAAAGATAGTAGATTGAAAGGAAAGGCTCATTCAGATTTTGTAGTTGATGTTACTGCGTTGTAAATACCTGATAAAGATCACGTAGCCCTTACAAAAGGAATGGCTCCTATGAGCATGAAATTTTTTAGTTTTGTCTCCGAGTGAGACGCAAAACAATGACACCTTTTCCCTTTATTTCTTACTCCAACAAGAAACAGAAAAATACCAACCAACCAACCAACTGGGTCCTCTCCGTACATCAAATTAATAACTATCTATCTGTAATTCAAGGGGACGCCGACCCACGAACAACATAATCATATTAGTAGCACCTGCACTAATACAAATAGGGATCGTGGAGGCTTTTTATTGTGCTCTCTCTCAATTAATCTTGCTAGCTTACCGCGGCACGATCATTACTCTTCCTAAGTAATTGTCTTATGTACGATTAAAACTTGGTAAACGTTACAAGGGCAAATTAAAAACGTATTTGTTAACTGTTTTATTGATATATTGGACGGTAAATTTTAACGTAAATTGTGTTTTGAAATCGCCTTGAGCAAGCATGATGATCAATGCTCGTGCCTTCTCTGTGTGCGAAGACGCCTTTGCCCAGCAGTGGGACCATAATAAGATGGTGATGTTATTGCACTTGTCGCTTTGTGGCAATTTGAGGGTCTGAAACTATGTAATTAGGTTCTTAAGGATGTAGTAAAAGTTTATTTGTGTGTACTGAAGTGGGAATCCTAATTGTATATTGTATCGTTCGTTTCAGCCAAAAGACGTCCACTGCTAGACATAGGCCTCCCCCAAATGGAGGGTGGGGGTGCCATAATCGCCACGCTTGGCAGGCGGGTTGGTGATCGCAGTACGGTGTTAAAACAAAGAAAATGCATAGAGACCGCTGCTGCCCATTCTCTGATATGCTTTCACGATAAAAGGGCTAAACGGATTTGGATGGAATTTGACAGATACATAACCTGGCACCTGGAGAGAGACTTAGGCTACTTTTCATCCTGGATCGCAGAGGAAGAAATGAAATCGTTTCTGTAAATAGGATATCGCAGTCGCAGTCGCAGTTTATTGCAGTCGTCTTACGTATAATAACCACACGAAAATTATTATACTAAGTATCTATTATTTATTATTTCTTTATGTAAATCTGATGTTGTATTTTATTTTATATTGTCTTCCTATGGTAAAGTAGCTCATATCTGTCTTTCATTGTTATTTGTATTTTATTATTATTCATTGCAATTTGTATTTCATTTAAAATTAATTAGTTTTTTTAATTAATTTAATAGTTCATTTTAAATCACTGTTATTAATAATCATATATTAATATCATAATCTTGGTCAGATCATGTGAGGACCATGTAGATCCGTGTCTGAAGTGGTCTTTTGAGGAACCAAAAACCACACAAATTTGAGTGGACCTGTCCAATCAGTGCAATCATTTGTCAGTAATAGTGCAGCTCAACTGCAAAGAAGTCGCGGGCAACAGGCTAGTTAAGTATAAAATCAAAAGGTATTTTGAAATAATTCTCCTTTAAAATGGAAGTACTTAGGTAGGTACCTAATTTCAGCTAAAAAGGCTTTATGAACCTCTAAAATAGATTAGGCTTCTAGGGATAGATCAACTTTCGGTGCAAAAAAGGTAAACCATCAAAATACACAAAATTCGGTATTAACGTTTACCTTTGGTTTAATATTTTGCTGTTAAAATATAAACAGTAAATACCACAAACGAAATCAAACGCAATAACGTAACATGCCATCAAATTAATTAATTGAATGGAGAATTTAATTCAATATTCCATGTACGAGATCCCTACGGATGTTCATAGGTAAAGGGTGTTACATTAATTCTGTTCAGCAATTACTTTAGCCGTATACAGGGCCCTCTGAATGTATAATACTGTTATATTTTACTGCGTGATTCGGATTTTATTTTTATTAAAACTGATGAGAACTGGTGGTGGCCGGAACTTTTCGAGTCGTAGGTCGTGCGCTCGAAGCCAGCCAGGCAGTTTACTGCGTATAAATTATTTCATCACCAATGCTCTTATAACGGTGGAGTAAAACATTTTTTTTTCATTCAGTTGATTTTCCATGAATTTTCCAGGTACATCAATAAAAACGCTATGAGCATTATGAACGATTTCGATCACTCACTCAACGTGCGTACTGTCATGGCTGGTTAATGGCAAAAGACTCTTCTTAAATATGGGAATAACAATACGGAAACGCAAATAAGACTTCGTGTCTATACGAAACTCCACTATTCATGTTACTTAAAATATAATTATGTTTAAAAAAAATGTACCTTCACAGACGTGATGAGTATGGGTATCCAAACACGATAAAACAAAAAAAAAAACAGACTGTTTTTTTAAACTCAAACTTCACGCAACTACACTACTGGTGGTCGTTGACGCTAAACACATTATGCAAACTGCATCAACCCATCACGTCTCTAGAGTTGCGCTGTCTTTTTTTTGTCACTACCTAATTTAAATTCCTGATTTTTTTTCCTCACCTCTAACTTATGACTAACCTACACGTTAGAAACTTATACCTCCAAGACAATCACATTTCAGACATAGGTCAAGGCATCTCAGCGGTGCCCTGCATCAGTATCTACTGTAGACCTAGACAGGAACAAGATCAACAAAGTAGTCTTCCAGTGGTTCTAGGCGGTCAATAATGCTGAGGATTACGATTATTAGTAGATAATACGAGCCAACCGCACGCCCATGGTAACAATTTGACATTAAAAGCACTTTTATTTCCTGGCAGTAAGGGCAGGTTTCGTACTTCAGAAGTATTACTACTGACTTACGGTTGACCGTACGTATCGTACCTTCATTTACATGCTTGCGTCGTTTACCGAAATCAAAACACCGAGGAAAATTATGTTATATCCTGAGTATATTAAGAGTGCTGCCTTCCTGCCTCCTTAGTGTTTGTTCAGACGCACCACTTTCAAGCGACTAAAAAGTTGACGGGCCTTTAATTTTGTTGCCATTACTGTCCCACTGAGATACAAAGACAGAATAAGCATTAGAGGAACACTTATTTATGTAAAAAGCTCACCATTCACATTGAGCACATGAGTTTATGCCTTTGAGGGATGTCAAAACTCGTCGAGAGCGGCAGTTAGTAGCGATAAACGTCACTCCAAAAGAGGCAGTTTTAACCTGTTTTGTCATGTCATGATGAAAACTGTTTATATTTTTATAGAACACTCAACGCATCCATTGTTTTCCAGTAAACGCTTGTTCAGAAATACAACTTGCAAGTCACAAAAATGTTGGATATTTGCTTTTAATCTAAGCGTTTGTAAGAATAGATAAGGATAACTACTTTAAGTTTATAACTCATCGTCGTTTATACAAACCAACTGTTAGTGGCCCGTCTAAACCCCACTAAGTCACGTCTCAAATGCGAACGTTTTAAAATAGATCGCGTAATATTTTCTCCATACATTTGGCCGCACTCAGACGGCACTACGCCCGTCAGTGGTAAATGAGCCGAGAATTCTTGCAGGTTTTAACGAGAACGGGCATAACTATGTCAAAATGACGTCGGTTATCGGGAAATTCGTTTTTAATGCGGATTATAAAGTTCGCTTTATTGGTACAGATTTTCTGCTTGGATAATGGTTTTGGACGCCAACTTTTGTGATATCTTTTAGTTGTTATTGTATTGCCGTGATCAAAATAGGTATATCAACATCCAAGCGGCTCGAGGCGGCATTGTGATCCGTCCGATGCGTCGTATGCGTCTCGTCATTCTCCCTCATGCCGATAGCGATGTATGGGTACTTTTACGTAAGTAGTATGCAGTAAACACCTCACGTTTGATCTAGTGTCGGCTGAGACGCAAGCGCAAGCCAGTTGCCCACTGTTGGTATGTCGTTAGTAACTCACTACACAGTAATATAGTCATGTGTGTCGCGCCACGTGACTTCACAGGACTCGTGCGTCGCGCGCGCCGGGAGCTGCCGCGCGCCGCAGCGCCACAGCTGTGGGTACGCGTGCGCGAGCGGGCGCCCGGCTCGATAACTACAGTCACAATACGTCATCACGCTCATAGACGCAATCGGGAAATGCAACTGTAGTCTTTACCTTATTATTTATTTTGTGTGCGGGTGCGCAGGACAGGGTGCAAGCGAGACAAAACACTTGATAGTCCCGTGTAACGAATGAAATAAATGTTTTAGGTAGGTACCTACTTTATTTATGCATGGTGATGCCAGCGGATTAATTTTTGTGTTTTTTAATCATATTTATTCTTATTTATTTGGTTGCATTAATTCTATTCTAAGCGGTGTACGACTAAACGCCGACAGACACTACGCCGACAGACTGAACACCGACAAGACTTTACTTCGACGGGACTCGTCGCCGACAGGACACTTCGCCGACAGGTCTCTTCGCCGACAGGTAGGTTAGGTTAGGTTAAAACTGTGACCTCCTACGCACGAGCCGAGCGAGCGAAGCGAGCGGTGCCGCGGCAGCGGCCGGCGAGTGCCAGAAACGACTTGCATTAATAGAAAACATTGTAACGTATAATATACCATATTATACGTTACAATGTTGTAACGTCGTTTATTTTGTATGAATTGTATAATTACAAGAAACGCATAAGTAATCGATTTCCAAAGTAAGTATCTGATTATCGGAGATAAATTTCGTCGCTGATGAGCCCTGTCGGCGAAGAGTCCTGTCGGCGAAGTGTCCTGTCGACGAAGAGTCCCGTCGAAGTAAAGTGTTGTCGGTGTTCAGTCTGTCGGCGTAGTGTCTGTCGGCGTTTAGTCGTACACTCATTCTAAGTACTGTTTGTTTTATTTTATTTTGTTAGCTATTATGTACAACTCATTAAACCTGACTTGGGTTCCGTACGTATTTTTCGGGTGACCACTGAAAATCAGCGCTGTGCTGTGGGTCCCCCATAGCACAGCATCATGCTGAGTGCAAGCCTTCTTGTCACAGTCATGACGTGCAGCTGCCGACTATTTGTTTTACCAGTTTATGTTTTCATATATCTTGCACGTGTTTCTGTGACAAATAAAATTATTTTTCTTTCTTTCTTTCTTACATTTTGCCTACTTCAAAAGATCCTGTGGGATCCAATGTTGGTATCCATTTTTAGGAAATAATGTTTGTTGAGATCAGAAAATGGCCTCGAATGAAAATAGCTATTATTGTTATAACATAATATACACTTACCGTCAAAACTAAGTACCCACGAGCAACATTTTCATACAAACGAGGTCATTTTGAAGTCTCGGTTCTCCGTCAGGTTACGATTCGAATGAGATCTGATAGCAGCGCTCCAGAGTACGGATGGAGCAGGTCTAGAGCGCATAAGGCATCCTAACTATTCTGCTCAACACCTAGCTATTCTGCTCATCACGCCAAAAATCCTCATCAGATCTTCACCAAACTACCAGATCAATTAATGGTTACCTTAAAAAAAAAACCTTTTTGCCCCTTTTTTGGAGGAAGTGCTCCTCCAATCAAAAATCTGTAACGACGAAAAAATCTAAAAAGTCGTAAAATCTGCATACCAAGTTTCGTCCAGGGCCTACAGGGCCTACATACATAGCGATCACTTTACGAGCAAATTCGGTCGCAAAGTCTTAATGGCGTCCCTAGGTAGACGGTAAAAAATGATTGACAAGATTGTGATTTTTTCGTGCTTATCAAGCAATTTTAACCGTCTAGAGATCCCATTAAGACTTTCTAATCGAATTCAGTCGTAAAGCGATCGCTATCTATGTCGAGACTGCAGGGCCAGGTCGATTGTAAAATACGACCTGTAGAGGAGTACCAACAAACTGACAGAGGAAAGCAAATTTTACCAGAGTTGAAGCGGAGACGCTTCGCTCGCAAGCGAGCAAAGCGTCTCCACTTCAACTCATAATATATAGATAATTAATGCATTGACCAAGGTCAGTGCATTAATTATCAAAATTACACCACAAGTTCGCGCCATAAGCAGGTTTGCAAACCCCTACTATTTTATCAAAATATTGCAACTCGCAGACAACTAAGAGATATTACATTAATAGCGTATTACTAAGGATAAAACTGCCATTAAGAACTTTGGTAATAAAGCGGAAACTTGAAAAAACATCTCTTATAAACTCGACGGTAGTCTAAGGAGTCATTCCATTGCTCGTTTGGAGTCTAATTGTAGGGAAATTGTTAGTGACTGGGTTCTTGAGTGAAGTCTAACCGTTAGTGTAAGCGGAACATCGCATTAGAGTCATTAGGAAGGGGAAAATAATAAAATAGTTGGGAAGAACTATTAGGTTGCTAGAGTAAGAAGGCACTTGGGTAGGTATACTATATAATTGTGTCTTGGGTGGTATAGGCATAATGTTTATTATGTTTAATTTAAAACGAAGGGTGAACTGGCTGTCAGTCGTGGATCTTTGGCAGTCATTACGGGTAGTCAGAAGCCCGAAGGTCTGACAACCAGTCTTACCAAGGAGTATCGTATTACTCAGTAACTGGGTTGTGGAGGTCAGATAGGCAGTCGCTCTATTTAAAACTGTGGTATTCTGCTGCATCCGGTTAGACTGGAAGCCAATTCCAACGTAGTTGGGAAACGTTTAGGCAGATGATGATGGTGGTGCATATTAACTGGCAAGTTTAGTTTGCTTCAATATTTTGCGATTGGAACTTTGGAGATTAAATAGATAGCTTTATATAGGTCGAGTAGTTCTTTCTAATATTCTGACAAAACTGAGCTAAAGAGATGATTTTCTTTTCATGTGTGTAGCCCACTTTTAAATTTCCACCCTACGAAATCCAGGAGTCGGTACATCTACCATGAATTTTATAGGCAATCTGTGTATTGAGTTAAGTAATATTTATTTTTGGGATACATTAAAAATACTAAAACATTAATGTATCCACTCTGAATAACATACTGTATATCTCAAATCAAATTCAAAACATCAGTAATGAAATTGCGAAACTTTTCCATCAACACTGCATTATTTCCCTCCCTCCTCCTGCAATCACAGCGTAACCCAATAAAATCCATACGCTATACTTTCACCAACCGCCAAACTTGGCGTTAATGTGTTGGCGTTCTCAAATTGCTAAATCTCGTGTTTGGTCGCAGTTAGTAAGTTGGCTGTTGGCCAATGATACGATTCCTTGCGTTACATACATAAATCATAGCACGTTAAATGTACATTGGGACACTCGATTCTTCTTCATTTTTGAGGCGTCACGAATGTCGTAATGCAGCTGAAGTGGTGTGGTATTAGTCCGAGTTTATGACTAATGGTTTGATCGCAATATTTGGTCCAATATTGGCTGTATGATATCGCTTTGGCGTCTGGGACTTTTCTTCTTATTTCAACTATTTTGTTGTTTGGAAAAAAGCAACCAAGCTATATTCCAGGTTTGCCATTCTTTGTTTCATACTGTGATAATTGTTTTGAATTTGAAAAATTAATCCAGAAATGTCTAATAGTTCTGACGTCTATTTTCTAACATAAAAATATTTTATTTATATTACGCAAAACAACCTCAATTGACGATGAAAATGAAACTTTTAACTATAGGTAGGTACATCTCATATAAGATAATCTTTTCATTTTCAATTCAGACTGTAAGAGCTATTCGTTAGCTATTGAGAGCGGCCTAGCCGTAACTTATACACAGTATTACACAGTGCTAACAAATGCAATGAAGCGCATCGGTAGCGGGCCACTGAGTGAATGGGGCTGCAATCTCTTGGAGGTCGTCTCATCGCTATTCCGATGCCTATAAATATGCAAACTGGGGGTCCTAAGATGCCACTTTTAGACGAAAGCGTAATAGAAAGAAAAGTAAGCTGGTTTTTCAAGATGGACGTAAAAGTTTAACTTAAATACTTCATTAGTAATAAAAATACGTAAAAATACATAGTTCTGGGTAATAAGTTATTTGATTTATGTAAGCCTGAACTAGATAGTACATAATTATTATAGCCACATGGCGATCCAGGATGAAACATAGCATAATTATGTCCTTCTCCAGGTCATGGTCTACCCATGTGCCAAATTTCATCCAAACCCGTTCAGCCGTTTAAGCGTGAAAGCGTAACAAACAAACAAACTCACTTTCGCACTTATAATATTAGTTAGGATTAATGTGCGCAAAAAGAAAGATGAAGAAAAGGTGCATTGAAAGATAAAGACGCGCATGTACAAAATAGCAGCAATATTAGTAGTTATATAGTTTAGTATTGCGTTGGTTTTTAGCAAGGGTTACTTGCAGAAAGCGCAATCTTACAGCCCCTCACCTTCAATAGTCAGGCTGTTCTCGCTTATTTAAATATATTCTAACTATCTCTGGGGCCAGGCTCGTTCTCAATACACCGTCTTCGCGTTACATATGAAAAGGTCCGTTCTCATTGGCCGGACGCTGCTTGAATGTGTTTGGTCATACGTTGTGTTTCGTTCAATTGAAACGTACGAAGCGTAATGGAATATGGAATCCTTTTTATTGTCCCTATATTATATTATATAGATATTTAAATATTATTGGTATAATAGGATGAGGCGTTTGAGCATACTTTGAGGTTTAAAAAATTAAAAACATAACTTAGTGTTGTGTATTCGAATCTTCTTTATAAAGAATACGACTGAGTGGAAGGAGGTATAATACTTACTTACGTCTAATTAGGTTAAGAAACAATTTAATCTCCAAGAAAATCTAAACTTTAACAAAACGGTTTACTTATGTAAATGACGAGGCATTTTGTTAATTTCTGTAATACAATTAGTCTGCGAAATAGTCAGTGTTTGCCGAAATAATATCTACTTTTTTAATCAATTTTGTACTATGTTATGATCAAGTCATAATAAATATGCTCATTCCAAACCAGTTATTGTTGCACTTTTTAAAAACTTAATTAAATCGTAACAGATTTACAAATGCTGCTATAAATCAGAAAAAAAACTTCCCCAAAAATTGTTAACCCAAAACCGTGCAGTACAGCGTAACCACTAATTAAGTATCGTCAGTGGCACCGTGCCCCGGGCCGAAATAAATCAAGTGACACTTGTCACGGACGTCCCATAACTTGTAAGTTATGCGGCGATCGCGTGCGTCTGAACGCGCACATGCACGGAGACGTGTGACGCTGTGAGCGTTGCGCTCATTTGGCCCGATCGATGATTCGGATTTGATTTATGTATTGTTTCCGGGTTATTTTTAGGTTAGTTATGGCCTCAAAAGTTATTTGTTTTGCCAGCAACCAGGAACCAATGGTTTATTCAAAATATTTTATTGAATAAGTTTTTTTACTGCAATTTATTTCAATGCCACTAAAATATTTGAGGGTTTTACAAAATTCTCTGTTAACAGAATAACAGGTTATCTAGTGGACTAAAGTAGATTCTAATAATATCTCAAACAGGACTATCAAAATCGACGATGAAAAGACAAATCATCTAGGTAAACAAAGTAACACCGTAACAACACAGCAACATATTGTCAGTCCGCTGTCGGCCACTGAAACTAATAAACGAAGTGCGCGGTCGGCTAGTCGGTCGAGTTGACCCAAGTTCACCACTTAACACCGTCGCGCGTCGTGTTCATAGCCACGAGTCTCTGGTGGAAACCGGAGATTGGGGCGAGACAGTGCAAATTGTTTAGATTATTTTTTGGTATCGATCGAGTTTGTAAGGTATTGTTTTGGGTTTCAGTAGTTATCATGAATGTTATATATATGATGATGATTATGATGAATTGATGAAGATGATTTTTATTCTGTCAGTAGGTTTGTAACAAACACTTTTACACGTCAATCATATTTTAAAAACTAGATGAGGTCGGCGTTTCCTATCTGACTACTTTGAGAAGAACGGCCGAAACCAACTCAGAGGTCACAGTCTCTTTTAAAGTCCAGACATAATCTTGGTCAGATCGTACGAAGGCCATATAGATTGATATCTGAAATGGTCTTTTGAGGAAATAACCACAT
This sequence comes from Tiliacea citrago, assembly GCA_963921375.1. Lineage (NCBI taxonomy): Eukaryota > Metazoa > Arthropoda > Insecta > Lepidoptera > Noctuidae > Tiliacea > Tiliacea citrago. Next base: position 1,528,042 of record OY992784.1, read on the forward strand.
AGATTGAGTGTCCTGTCCAGTCAGTGCACGCATTTGTCAGTAATCGTAAAGCCCAACTCAGTACTTAATGAAATCAACGATGCGACGAACAATACCAAAGAATCATCAGGGTTGCGAGTTTGTCCGAAAGGGATATCGTGGCCCTGGCACACAGGCAACGGAAGGAACACGGGTGGGTTTTAGTCAGTAAAAGTCTGACACGCCCTCCTCTCTTCCCCTCCGGAGAAGTTATTTGATAATTTCCCACCCAAAAAAAAAAAGTTAGGCCTCATAAATTACGTAAACTGCCAGACCATGATTAAAGCTAACTGAGAAAAAAATAACAATGACCCACACAGTCTTCACATTCACAATAATTAAAATAATATAATAGACAAGTAAACATTCATGTCATTGTTTATATAAAATTCATCAATGTCAATGTGTATAAAAATCCGGAATTAATATTAGTCAGATCATTTAAGGTATTATAGGTACCTATCTGTGATCCGTACTGGTTCAACACTCAGAAGCAGGGATTTTGAATATAAAAACACTTTATAAATTTTGCATATCAGCTTTTATTACTAAGTTACAGAAATACAGTAACACAATTTGATTTAGCAATACAAGTGACTACCACCGGTGTCGAAGGGCATAATTATCACGGCTATGTTTTTATCCCCTCCAGTTTACATACTTATGATTGGTCGTATATAACTGTCAAAGTCTCGGCCAATCACATGAAGTCAATACAACAACTACTTATGATAGTACAAATTCATAGAAATGATTGTAACTACTCACCAAACATAAATAATTATAGGCATAATCTAAATATTTATAACATATCTATCTCAGATTTTGAAATATTTGTATTACTAGGGGCTAAGTGTTTAATCCTAATCTATCAAAATCCTACGTAGTTTAAGATATATCTAATGCATGCAGGCGTTTGTAAATAATAATTATAAGACTGCAATAGTTGAAATTAACTAGTTACTGTGACCTCTGAGTTTGTTTCGGCCTTTCTTCTCAGAGTAGTCGGATACGAAACGCCGACCTCATATAGTTTAAAAAAAAAATATGATTGACGTGTAAAAGTGTTTGTACAAACCTACTTACAGAAATAAATCATTTATCATTTATTTATTTATTTATCATAATTTAATGGCAAGCAGCAAATAACGCTGTGGAAAACTCACTTCAATCCGATAAAACAAAATTCGTTTTACTTTTATCCGCACAGAATACCAAACCCGAGCGCCATTCATATTTAAAGTGCGAAACTTTTCAAAAACTGCTTTCAAACTGTGCAACCAGAAGAAATTAGAAACACATTAGCATCTCTGCCAAACCTGCTTTAGTTACTAGGTGCACAGACGGAAGTTTCAAGTAGAGACTAGCCACAGTTAGAGCCAAACTGATCTAATTTTCTGGCTAAATTGTCTGTACATCAGACTCGGGTCCGGGCAGTTTGCTATGTTATAGTTTAAGTTTAAAATAGCAAAAATAATGAGGAGACAATGTTTTAAGGTCCTTTGGAATAAAGACTTTAGAGTATTGAGTATCATTATAATCCATACTGATACGCAATTACGAGGATGCACCAACTACTAATAACTGATTAATTATTATTAGTAGTTGGTGCATCCTAATAATTATAATGCAAGATTAACCACTTTCTATTCCGAAACACATTTCTTCAGCAATTTTCATGTTTCTAGTCATTATATTTAGTATAGAGCAGAAATACTACACAAATAGCAACCACATTTAATAAACTCGTAAATGCACCAAGTGCCCGCTGCGTTTGGATTCATTCGATGAAAGTAATGAGCGGTGACTTAGACGACCTCTTGTTTAATAAACTACCAAGTAACAAACTTCAAAATTGCGGAATATTACGTAGAATTAAAAGGAACATGTATCAGAATATTGTTTAATTGGAGCATACGTGACTTCTCTGTTATTAAATAAATCAAGAATATTGCATTGCTACTTGAAATGAGCAAAAGGTGCACAATCAATTATTGTTTTTTTTTTTCTTTGATATAGTAACAAGGCATTCAAATAGTTCAAAATACATTAATTCAAGTCAAAATTACATTACCTCGGAAACAATAAATTTTATGTGTCATATTAATTATGTTTTTAGCTTATGTAAATTTTTCTTCATTTAGAAGCAGCACGTCGCGTCGTGCCGTAGAAACTAAACTACTACTGACTTCAAAAGAGTATTAAATGAACCATACATTGTGTTCTCGTAATTGACATAATCGCACGTTCAACACCGGCGCCTCTGTTACCGGACGTAACATTCGTATTGTTAAAGAAATAAAAGTTCACTGAGCAGAAGTCATCGCAAATATATCCTTTAAAATAGCGGAAGCGAGACTGTTTGCTGAGGGAGCATGGTTATTGAATTTTGTATCGCCCGACAATTTTACTGGGGAGAGGTAGAAATGTTGGAGAATACGTACGTGTGTATGCCCATTAGGAGATGACAGGATGCTGTGTTACTGTTTTTTTAAGACAGGCCTATCTAGTGTATCTGCCAATGCCACATATTTGTCAAGAAAATAAACTATGAAAAAATACTTGTAATATTGTCGGATTGTCGCCTGTAACCTGTCGCCTTCCGATTTTATTAAATAGGCCCCGGTTTGAATAAATAAGTAAGTAATGATAAATGCATTTTCAGAATGTTATCCGACTTATTTTTTGTAAATTCTTTAGATGAAGATTTTAGTTTTCAACCCAGTACGAACTTAGAATTCGTAACGATACCTAATATACATTTGTCATAATCAAGCTATGTAAGTTTCGATAGGGATTTATTGAACTTTGTGTAAGTACCTATATTTAGATTGATTGCCAACTGGCTCTTTTTAGAAATAAAATATTATTTGTAGATGAGCCGATGGAAACCGCCTTTGTTATTACACGTGATCTAATTAACTCTTATTGTAGCTATCCATTCTACTTTGTTCTCAAATGTTTGTTTCCCTTATTTGAATTTGCGGTAGCAATTTATGTGTTACAATGAATAGCATTTTGATCATAAATAAAAATCTTTCCTTGACAATGATTGACATGATCATGATAAATTTTCTAGTCAGTTTCTTACATCCACCATCTACTTTTCACTTCCATGATTTATGTTGTTCCATATTCAAACCAATGTTTCAAAATGGAACCCGTAGAATGTCTCTTCACTTTTCCATCCACTGGCCATTAACATGTCCCAAAAGGTCTACCTATCGTTTATACGGACAGGTAACGTTAAGAACTAGCCATTAAATAAACGACGCAGATATTTCAGCTGTAAAACGGACAAGCCTGGTTATTACAGTCATAAAGACTTATTTAAATTTTCGCAAACTTTTCTGAACTGCTTTAATGCGGTTTGTTCCGTATGCGCTTTGTTTAATAGTCGATATTTTTTATAGTATTGTGATCGTGAAATCATTTTGTATAAACTAAAAGCCCCAAGGTTGCCCTCGAAATTAAATTATTCTTACTTTTTTTGCAATTTGCTGGTCAGTGTCAGGTTGTATAATGATTGAAATATGATTCGCGAATGTAAGAAATATATTATGTATTTACAGAACTATAAATAAAAATCATTTACACCTCTCTCAACATAGGTTCTTATGTGGTTCCGTAAGATGAGGGATCGTTATTTTGCCTTATCTTTTAAAACAAAATGGGAACCCTACGGTTAAAAAGAAATAATATTTCAGTATCGAAAAATCCTTTTCAGTCACTTCCATCTACATTATCCTTTTATATTTTCATGCATATTTCATAACTGTTTTAATTGACTGCCATATTTTGAAGACGCTTCAAAGTTTACATTTTAAAATTAATGAAACAAAAGCAAAGGTATTTTTTATTTTTAAAAGTAAAATCTTTCTAAGAGCAGGCTTGAATATTGATGGAATAGTGCCAAGATCGAAAAATGTTCACACAGTTTTATTTATACAGGGTATATATCTATAATATCTGCATATTATGTATTAGGTTCCTACTTCCAATATGTACGGGTCTCTTCTAACTGGTTCATTATTAGTGAATGACTTGGCTCAAGACTTAGCTGCGGCTTGCCAATGATTTAAATTAATTTAAAATACGAATAGCTGTAGGTCAATAAAACCGGTTCATACGTATCAGAAATATAATTAATTTATTTGCACACAGAGCAAGCGGAGCGTTGTGCTTTTAAAATAATATCGAGACTAATTCGGCGGCGAGCCGTATCAAATGTATGCGGAAAATAAATAATTATGTCGGCTTTCATGTAACAGATTTAATTACAGCTGGAATATTGTACCGGCCGCCTAATTATATGTATTATTATAAGCCAAGTGTGTAGGGAATGAACATTCAAAATTCCTTCCTTGGTGCTCACTTTCGTTAAAAAGGAACTCTTGTGTAAAATTCCATTGCAATGCATGAGCCTGCGGTTTAGGCTGTGCGTTGTGTATCAGTGAAATAATTAATGATTTTTATTGAGTAGAAGATTATGGGAAAGTTTTGGCACATTTTCATAGAGCATGATGCCTTTATCTGATTTTAAGGCGGTTCCGTGCCCAAAGGGTGCCAACGGGACCCTATAACTAAGGCTCCGCTGTCTGTCCGTCCGTACGTCTGTCACATCACAGGCCTGTATCTTCTGAGCCGTTATAGGTAGACACTTGATCACAGAGTGTGTAAGGACTACTAAGACCGCTATATCAACAAATAATAAAAATAACAGATAACGTAACATCACGCCTGTAATCCCCGAAGGGTTAGGCAGAGGTGTACCTATAGTACACCCACATTTCGCCAGTTATGTTTAAGTCCCATGTAATAGGGGGCGAGCCTAATGCCATCAATCGGGCACAAATCCAAATAAAAAAATAAAAATATAGTAAAGTAAAAAATTAAAGAGCTATAATTAAACGGCTATACAAGAAACGTGATTACAACGGCGATTAAAAAAAAAATGTGTTATGTATAAGGTTTATCTATTCATACACGAAATCTCTTAAGGGGTCTTTGTACTCATCAATATGAACAACTTTTACTAAAAAATTTGTTGTTCCCTACATTTATGTACTCGTCAAAATGTAGGGATCACCAAATTTTTTTTCGCCATTACAACTTTGGGCCCATAGTAAAAGTTGTTCATAATGATGAGTGCAATGACCCCTTAAGAGATTTCGTGTATGAATAGATACACCTTATATATTGTACGGTGGTACGGAACCCTTCGTGTTCTAGTCCGACTCGCACTTGGCCGCTTTTTTGGGAGACCTAATGATGCAATGAACGTGTTTTAGTTTATGTAATGATGATGACGTCATGCTAAGCGCCAAGTGATGTTGTCTCAATTACCAAGACAATTCTTAGTTTTTCTAACACGATGCAGGATATTTAGAAAGTGTGTCCACTATGTGACACCTCGTCACTAATACCTTAATTGCGTAACAAACTTTCAGTCACAATCTGTATGATTTTGAAGGAAATTGCTAATCCATTGCTTCTTATGTTCGAAAAATTTGTCTGCTCAACAACGTAAATAACGCTTTGAACTGTCAAAATTAGAGCCATTGCTATTGTAAGTTTGTTACGTAATGACCCCGCTGGACATACTCATAAGCGATAACAAACTTAGTCAGCAATGTAGTTCCCTATTTTCTTAACTTAAACTTCGGTTTGCTTAAGCCGACGTTTGCAAAATTATTGACTCCGTTATTGTAAAGTGTAAGTTTCTGTGAGTCTTAATCTAGACTTCATCTATCCTAGTTATTCAACTTCTATTGTAATCCTAAAGTCTGAATGTTTTGATTGATGTTTGTAACTCAATTACGGGGATTAAGTTTTGAGTTAGCGGTGGAATGTATCTTAAATTAGTTTTCTTGGAAATTCAAATAAGAGCCATGTCTCATTCATCATCGTTCTGCCTGTATCCCAATTTATTAAGGGTCGGAGCTGCATGGCTTCTTCTTCCAAACATCTTTATTAGCTTAGCCGTCATCATAATAGTCAAACAATCCGTCCTCAACAGACACACATTCTTAAAACTTCCCTCAGCATCACATGCGCATACCATGGCAACCGATCGCTCGGGTACCGGCGTAGCAACACATATCCCTCATCATCTCACCTGCATGACATATTCTTTCATTCATCCCTTATGTGGCTCAATATAAGAATGAGCCAATGAAGAAACTTTCCATGGAAAGCTATTTTATAATTCTCAAATCCCGGGTTTCAATACAATTGTATGCAAATCCGTGACGTCGCGTCAATAATGGCATCGTTCATATAAATCAAATTCTCGTTAAACAGTCCAATGCGTTTACAACACAATCGTTAACATTGATTTTATGTTTTCCGATATTTCATGTAAAGTATCCGTCAAGACTTTGTAGAATGTAAATATAGGGCTATAAAACTTTTCTGTTATCAGAAATAAGAAAGCTTAAACTTTAAACAACAATTTTTACAACTTACATCTTGACTTAGTTTTGTTTTTTGAGCAACGGAATGTTTTCTTACATTGTTTGTAGGCAGCTAATGAAAAGTGTTTTTGCTTTCTCTGTAATATCTTCAATGCTGGTCAGTTGCAAAGTATCACAGATAACAGAATAAAACGGCCCGTGTTGTAATGAACGTGGACGTGAACGTGTGAATAAATAAGTTCTATAAAATTTAAGTCCTTATTTCTATTTGACGTTATTTCTAATATTAACTTTATGTTAGTGTAAATTAAGTTGATTTCAGAGCTGTAAAAATGTTTAAAGTTGTAGCGCAAACTGAACTTTATGAGTGAGACATAAAGCCGATTTTTTCCAAAACCACTTATTTGTTTACACGTCTGGTAACTAATTCGAAATCGACTTAATATTATTACAACAGGTGACGTTCTAACCTATAGTATCTGCCCGTATGGGGAAAGGCGTGGATTTATGCATGCCTGTAGGTATCGATGCGAACTACGCGCATGATTGTAGATTTAGTAACATTTACCATCCAAATCATATAAAACTGAGTTGTATTGTTATCATGTTCACTGATCTGCCATACTAATTTTAATTAAGGTATCGTAATTAAACCCACTGAACTGATATTACCGTATCGGCAAGCGTAGTGTGGGACGCCCCCCAGCTAGATGGACCGACGATCTTTCTTAAGAAGGTGGCTGGGTCAGACTGGATGCGGAAGGCGGAGGACAGGGTGTTGTGGCGCAGCCTGGGTGAGGCCTATGTCCAGCAGTGGACTGCGATAGGCTGAGTTGATTGATTTGATTGAACTGATATTAATAATAATTCAATAAATTTGAATTCCCTTTCATGGAAAAAGATACAATTTCATTAATGTTATTGGTATTACGTCCTGATTGTGTATTGGGTAGGCTTTTTTTTTTTTTTTTTTGGGTGGGAAATTATAATAACTTTTCCCGCTCTGGGCGGAGCGGGAGGGCGTGTCAGACTTTTACTGACTAAAACCCACCCGTGTTCCTTCCGTTGCCTATGTGCCAGGGCCACGATATCCCTTTCGGACAAACTCGCAACCCTGGATATTGGGTAGGCTGGATCACTATCTCGCATTCTCACCTGATCGTAAAGTAGATAATTATCACATGCTTCACTTTTTCACGCTAGTTCTACCCCGTGTTACGTCTAACCAGACTGCTAGCCTGCATCATTAACTATGTTATTTAGTTAGTGTTCTTGTTAGAAGCTAACGCAAGACAACCTTTTTTCCTATGGTCTGTTCAGAAAATATACAGATAGTACAGTTGAAAATGGAAACAAATGGATGAACAGACGTTCATATGTGTGGATGCCAATTAGTAGTGCCACTTATGGTTTGATTTTTTGAATTCTTAAACCCGAAATTCTAATTTAAAATAACCTAAGAAAAAAATATATTTTTAAAAACCTTAGAAATATGTTTTTCATTTGACAATATTGAACTTAGTTTTATAATCTCAATTTTAGTCGAAGATTTTCCAATTACAATTTAATAATGTTGTACCGTGTGATGGCGGATGTAAAGAATAGCACCATCCTTGTTATTAACGCGGGAGTCAGGTGATGTAGGCGGGGGTGACGATGTTCCCTTGACAAGGGAATTTAATGGAAACCACTTTTAGCACTTTTAAAACTTTATTTTTGCTATTTATACACACACAATTATTTACACGAATATAAATCACATACGTAAGCTTCTAGATAATTGTACACAACACGGAAATACAGTCAATAAGATTCATCAAAAGAGTACACGTTATAAATCAGACAATAAGAAAAGTAAAATAATCCTAAGCTATGGATGAACTTTACTGCCCTGAGCTATTTATAGAAAGTATTCGCGACTTGTAAGGCTAACAGTTATGAGGAGCTGTTACTTCACCGGAGACTTGTTGAAGACTGAACTTGCTGACATAATAAGAACTTTTAAGCGATTAGAACTTGATTTAATTTAATTTCTCCTGTACATATAGTTTTCGTCATTAGCTCAAGTAGCGGGTGGGCCCTGAAGGGTTTTAGATTTCCTTCCATACAACACTTCAAGACACCAATGCGTAGTTGGGTTTGGCCTTGAGTCAGGTCGCCACCTCAGAATCATGCTGCAACTTGCTTAATCTTACGCAATCGACAATATTATGGCGTAAGGTTGATAGTACATCTTTTAACTTGAGTTTACCTCGTATTGTTACGGTCATCCAGATGATGACGTTATCAAAATACATGCTATTTAGGTTGCTGATGGCTTATGTGTATCAAAGTTTGATTCAAATATACTCTACATGCTAGGGTTACAAGGTTGTTATCATGTAAAGTGATAGCAGCTGTACTGTACAAAATATAAGTGTTATTACAACTGATTACTTAGCAACGGACCTTTATCTACGTCATTGGGTATTTACAATGCTTGTTAATGACAAACTGCGATGTTTACATAACATAATCTGTTACAGCATATCTGATTATTTCATACTACAGATAAATAAAACATAGTTACAACTTATGTTGTTACATTAGTAAATCATGGTGCTTCGCCTACAATCCTATTTCTTCCTGTGGGTGTCGTAAAAGGCGAATAGGGGACTTACTAGAGAATAGGCAGCAGCGGTCTCTAACACGATACTGCGATCGCCAACCCGCTTGCCAAGCGTGGCGATTATGGCAATACCCTTTGTGGGAGGTAGATGTCCAGCAGTGGTCTTTCGGCTGAAATGATGATGATGATGATGAATGTTATTCACAAAATGTTGGAAAAAGTGGTGAAATATTAAACTTTCTAATTGCCTTTAATCAGTGATAGCGTCAGAATTTAACCTGAACTGGGTTGGCTTGCACTTGCATTGGATACTTTTGGAACAGGCATTAATTAGTCTCTAACATATTTTTACGTAAACTATATGACCAGGCGCTCAGAAAACCCAAGGAAATCTTAGAAACGCGTCCACGTAAATAATGAATGCAAATCACAAGTTTTAAAGTCAATTTAGTCAATTTGGAAAGCAGCGGCTACCGCTCTCTTTTAATTAAGAGAAGGAAAAACTGGCAAAGCTAGAGTTGGACTCACGCATTGAGGGTTCCGTATTGCCAAACCTTAGGTAGATAGACGCCTAAATAGACGCCATATAGGTACGTATTCTTTGGAAATTTTAAGAGTATCTATCTACTTCTATCACGGTTCAAAACATAAAGCTCTGTGACTGCTAGACATACGGCGGGCGTTAGCTTACTAATAAGGATTTTAAGGTGCCCAAACGGTGCTATAGGTCCTTTTAGACACCTTAAAAATTATGATCCAGTTAGTTTACGGAACCCTAAAAACTCCAAATGAAATCGCCTCACATTTCAAATGGAAATATTAAGGTTTGGCATCCCTGGTGTCGGTAATGGTTGCAAAGTTTAGTATTTACGAGTATATGGAGTCCGCAATGGGAGCATGTAATTGTGGACGAAAAATATGGGAGATGGTCTTCATAATTTAGGTCGGTCCATGGGAATACCATGGGAGCTTCGTCGATATTGGATGTGATTAAGATTTTTATTACAGCGTGGGAAATAACTGACTGTTTGCCCATTGGTATATAGACCTGGAATATCAATAGACCAATGCATTTTAGTCCTTAAAGACCTAAGAGATAAGTTTCAAATGCCTATAATTCCATTTGCACTTAAGCCCTTTAAACTTGTCAGTGACAAAAGAAAGACTTGTACCAACTCTTCCACACTAAACTACACTACCACCAACGTTTTAAGCTGTCCAACTTTTCCTAATACCAATATATTATTGCATCATGAAGGTTTAGCAAATTGACTACGAACTTAAATTGTCCGCATATTCAAAACACAACTGACCTTTTTTAACAGTTGTATGTAAGGGCTTTAACACAGCAAATTGGTGTAGGGTGTCAATTTGATTAACAATTAATTTACCTATACCTTTACCCTTAGGTATAGGTAAATCAATTGTAAATGACTACGCTAATGACTCCCACAGCGACAAAATCATCACTAATTATCTAAACACACATTGCACACTGTTGACTTGCCTCACAACGCATTAGGCTCGTCAAACACTCACATTAATCTTTGTCGGCGAGCAGCCGCTAATTAGTTGCGAATTTATAACGCATAATGAGTCGTTGGGTGTGACGCCGCCTAAACAGGCGGTCACAATCACGTGTGGTAAAGTTGTAAACTGCTTTCAAATGAATGGCGAGTGATTAACTATACAGATCGTGTTACTAGAAAGTGCTGATTCTTACACTAAATTATCCAAATTAGGCTGAGAACCAGCACTTATTAGTCGACAAAATGTAAGTTTTTTTATAAATCTCGACTTGTGTCTTTTCTTGACCAATTTCGAGAGGTTTAGCTGAAAAAAGTAGCGCAACAAACTCTCCAGCAACACTTCTATCTATAAACACTCATTTATTCAAACTGGTCGTCGCCCACAGGTCCAAATTCGACCCCTTCTACTTACAATCTATATAGTACTTACTAATTCCATGAGTACACAAATTCTATGCTATTATACAGTACTTACTAATTCCATGCTATTAAAAAGCACTTACTTATTGCATGGTCAAGCTGTCACCTATCTATCTTCAAGTCATGAGGGCCTGCTACTATGTGTGTGTGTGTCAAACGCATGGCAGTGTGTGTAATGCTATTTTTAATCATTTATATATAATACATTCATAAACTCAAGCCTTCTTCGCATGGGGGTAGGCAGAAACTATAGAACGCCACCTGCTACTCCCTTACATACTCCTTTTGCTTCGCCTACGTTCATACATCTGGTCATACACGCACGCCGATTGCAAGTACTACGCACCTGACCTTTCTGAAGAACATCACCAATTTGGTCACTATATATCCTCCTACCCGTCCCCTCTTGGTGTTTCCATTCACCTCTGCTTTGTAAATAATTTTATTTATTTTATTTATTTCTAATGCATATTATATAAAAATATTAGCTTTCTGCACTCTTGCTCCATGTAAACTTTAACTGTGCTAAACATACTTCCCCGTCCGCGTAATTTTCGAAAACGGGGTACAAAGTTTTCGGTTCACGTAAATACGTGAACCAAAAACAAATTCGATTATTGATTTGAGATTTATTAATTATTGTTATATATTTATTATTATATAACTCAAATAATAAATAATATAGTACATTAATATAATAATGAGTGTTTATTTTGGTTGTAGCTAGTCAAACTCTTGCTTTTGTAGCTAATCACAACACACTCGCCCCTCGGTTTGTACTGCGTATGTACACTCGGCATGCCAATTCCTTTAATTTCGACAACACAATAAAATTCATTTCTTCATCAGTTCTAATACTTTGTCTGCTCGAGATCATATATAACACAGTGGATTTCGTTGAACTGCCGAACTAAATAGGGGTTGTCATTCCGGGTGTTTCACAGTTAGGGGCAGGTTTCATTACCAGATTTCTCGCCACAATTAAGAAATTACCCACTCCATAGTCACAATTATATCAAAGACTAGATTCGCAGAGGTTGGTTAATCCAAGTGGTGCTATTATGTTAAGCGTCGCTTTGGAGCGGACCCTAATTGGATGCGTCACTGTTTAGTTCCCTAGTAATATGGAAATTAAACGGAATACTAAGTTAATTGCGAAGAGAAACGCATGATAAGTAAAACAAAACAATGCTAACAAACAGAGACATAGGTATGTATTTTTGGGAAGTTCGTTTGGCACTTCTTCTAGGTTACACTAATAAAAAGTGCGATTTAATTATTTTAATAATATTTTTCAGGTACCAAAATCTAAAGTATTTTTTTTTTATGTTGGTCTGCACCTAAAGTTAATGTTTATTAAATGGTTGGTAAACAGATCTAATTCTGAGACCCTTTAAAACCTAAACAACCTCCGTTTATTCGGCATAAAAGAGATTCCGAGAAACCTTTTTGAATACTGATTTGGGAATTAATGAAAATGTAATTTCAGGTGTTTGCGATTTTACAGTTAAACGAAATAAGTGAGAGTTTATTTGTTTAGTAGTTTTCAACGATAATTAGTTTTGAAAAAACATGCCTTACAAAAATTCATAGGCCCGGCTAGAATTCCTAGTACTTATAAGTGCCTTTTTTTGAAGCTCGCTATATCCTATGTTCAAAATTAAAACCCTTAATACATCGTCTACGTACTGAAAAGCGAACACAGAGGTCCCTACAAAACGGCCCTCGAACTTTTCATGTAGGCATTATTGCACGATCAATCATCGTGTCGCGATAGTCGATCAATTGCTGTCGCTCCCCCTGCGTCAAGCGTGAAGGTTGCCAGTGTTGCCACAGATTAATTAAAAAAAGCCGATTCCCTTTGTGAACCAACAATTGGGCAACATAATAGCCCGCTTTGTTAGTCTGGACACATTTTTATGATATTTTCAGTCAAGGATGGTTTATATTAGTTATTTTACAGTGAGATCGAATTTCGTGAAGTAATTTCATAGCACATCTTTCATTTCTACCACTTGTTGTTAAAGCATGGCTAACTATACAGTGACCATAATAATTGGTAACTTCCTAGTTAATCTACAACACAACATGACTTACGGCAAAGTGAGGAAACATGTCGTTGGCTTAGAATTTTAAATTTAAAACATGCAGATGCATTTCTCTGCCCCGCGTCAAATACAGGCTGCTCTTCTGTTTTTTGATGGCAGTGTAATCTATTTAAGTATATATAAGTCCATACACCATCAAAACTTACCCCTAGCTAATGGGGATCCCGCACAAATTAACAGCTCCAAGCCCAGAATACCAAACATTCAATATTTGTATTCACGACCCATCCATGGACTTACCTGTTACTTGTTTGGCAAAGAAATGGGCTTGCAAAACTTTCCCATTTTCTGATATTTATGTTATTACTTTGTTACCGCTTTGAGTGCTCTAAACGTTCAATTTTATGTTTTTTATTCAATATTTCGTTCGTTCGTTTTTATTCATAGGATATTATTTTATAGATTATGCTTTATTGTACAGTCAATCGTCCCTTGTAACAATTTAACATTGACCGCACCTGTATTTTTGGTTTTCGGCGTTCAAGTGTTACCACGGTCGTGCGGTAGACCCTCGTATACCGATAATACCATACTGGAATCATAGGTAAAGTACCTTCGCAAATTAGCTCCACGACCTATGATGTTTTTTGCAATAAAAATAAAATCGTGACATTTCTCCCACGGTTACTCAACCGTATTCAACCCCACCATTCATCGCCACTTAACCCATAAACCACCATAGACGTAAAACAATAAAAATCATCCTAACCCGCTCTGAATCCTCCGTATGTCTGTACGGAACCTAATGGCGTCTATAAATAAAACATGCGTCCATAGACAATGAGTGATGGCTTTTATTGGCTTACGGTGTCATGCACGGCCTATGCGTTGTTGAGCTCTTTCTCATGTTGGAAATAGGATTGCGTTGATGTATGTAAAGTGAATGTGTTACTATTCATGTTACTATCTGACACCCATGGCCATGGGGGTAGGTATGTCTAAAAAGTACAGAACGTTACCTGCTGCAATCTTTACATACTCCGTTTACTTCACCTACGTTCATACATCTGGTCATACACGCACGCCGATTCACTGGGACAAGACCTGTGGCATCTCAGAGCACACGATCTCCATCACGATATGATTGAAAAACTAACTTCACTGACGATCAGCGGCCTAGAAGATCCCGGTCCCGCTTACACGAAATATGGATAACCCGGGTTGGGTTATTCCTTTTCTCAAATAGAATAGGCGACATAGTATATAATATATATTATAAACAAATCCGAGAGAGGCAAACCGCTCCACAAAAGTACGGCCCTCCCCCGTCAGTACAGGCTTTGACTCGCACAGTCACTCCTAGTTTTATTTTTTTATAAGTAACTTCAGGTCTGGGACCTGATGGAATCTTAAATCCAAAACTTCACACACTTGCTTTATATAATTCAACCGAGTGTGAAAAGAATTACACAATAGGTTGCAAAAGATCCCCTCCCGGACAAACTGCGCCAAATAGAAAACACTGAATGCACTTGTGAAATTTTGATTTGTAAGTGACATGTAACCCTTCATAATAACCATTGAAATAAATTAATATTCTATTCAATTCTATTCGCACGCCAATTGCGAGTACTACGCACCTGACCTTTCTGAAGAACATCACCAATAAGGTCACTACAGGTCCTTCTAGGCATCTAGCGTTACGACTCACATCTGCCTTGTAAATACCTTTTGTAAGTCGCGGTTCGTTCATCCTCTATCTAAGCATACTCTTTTTAATGTTTGTCACTATATCTTCTTCTTAATCTCAATGTTGCCTTATCACATCAATCCTCACCCAATACTATCTGTCTGCAGGGAAAATGTGATATATAGAGAAGGACTACATTGATCGCCGCGTTTGCTCATTGCGTGTTTGTAGATCATTATAAGTCCGGGTCTCCAGGATGTTTTCTTTCATCGGAAGTTAAGGGATCGTGCACGAAATCGACGGATTTTGATCAATTTTGTTCATTGTTTGTGAGAAAAGGAAAAACCATTTAAACAAAATTATTTGTGATTTGTAAAGTCGAGTTCTTTGTTTTGCATGTGGCGGAAAGGATTTTTTCAAAAAATTTAGAATTCCTGGAAAGTTACAAAAATTCGCATCAGGTTTTTTTCAAAAAAATACACGAGAGTAACGTTAGATTATCTTTTTACAAGAAACTACTTTTGAGTTTGAACATTAAAAAATATCATAAACATCATTTTAGCGTCTACTTGCACGTGGCGATACCACTTTTTTCAACTTTTATACAAAATACCTATAGCAGAAAAAAAATGTTTAAAAAACAATGCATAATAAACACAATTTTTCGTTCTTTCGTTCTAAATGATGGTGAAAACCGCATCAAAATACCATGCGTAAGTGTTCTTCTAGAACAACGCAGTCACGCAGACATATGTACGAAAGGTGGCTTTATTTAATTATGTATAGATATGCATTCATCTACCCAGCGGGTATACAGGTGCCGTCCTCTGGGTCTACTTCCTGTTGGTCACGGCCATATTGTGACGGGATGTTACATGACCTGCCGATCTATTCTGAAAAAATCTCACCGTGTAAACGTAGGTGAAGTGAGTAGTTAATAGTGTCAATCCCTCACTGACAGTTCACTCCACGCTCACTTCACCTGAGTTTTCACGGTGAAATGGTTACAGAATAGCACTGCTACCCATTTTCCACTTAAACGTAAACTTAGACGTCCTCGAACATACCCAACGTCTGTTGGATATGTTCAAGGGCGTCTCGACTATTGGGTCTCTTCATTTCTTTGTTTGTCTTTTAATCGGATGTTAAGGATACTCCTTTCCATTGCTCGTTGGCTCGTTTGTTAAATATCCAAGTCTGACAACCGTGTAGCATAGCCAGAGTAGTAATCAGGTGTTCGTGGGGAGTTTTGATTTTTAACCGACTTCAAAAAAGGATGAGGTTATATGGTCGTCTTGATGTAATTTTTGTGTGTTCATCGATATTTTCGTAGTAACTATTTTTTCATTAAATAGCGCTTGCGCGGTGGTCCCATATAAATGTTATTAACTTTGCTTGGGTAGTTTTTGAGTTATTTTTAAAAGGTAATACGTATTGTTCCCACTTAATGTATGTGGATGATGCTATAATAACTTCCTGTCACTGTTATTTACACAGCAGGTAGTGGTGTTCGAATTTGTGTGGGGTAGGTACCACAACTAAAAAGTGAAAAAAAAAACTTAAAAATGAAAACAACCGAATTACAATAAAAATGACTACAAAGTGAAAAATAACTTTAATTTCGGAATTCGGTGGCAAAAACAAAAATATAAAACCAAAGGCATTTTTTTTTTAAGTTTTAAACTCCAAAATCTCTTCCAAGTCATTTTTATTCTCCTTTCGATCCCATCTGTGTGTCTCGACTTTTTTGAAGAACATTTTCTTCCCTAGATATTGGTAGCTATCCATATATTCTAAAGCTTTTGGTTTACCGTCGGCTTAGCTTGGCTTGGTTTGGCTTTTGAGTAGGTACTGTTCGTTGCAACTTTAGTTTTTGATGTATTTATTTTTAATCCTATGTTTTCGCTAAGGTTGGATAACTCTTGTGATAATTTCTTCCAATTCTTCCGGAACACTGGATAGATGAATTCAACAAAAGAATAGGCAAAGACTGGATGATCAAAGCCAGAAATAGGGAAACCTGGAGATAATCTAGTTGAAAAAAGTGTACATTGTTTTTAAAGTATATTTGAATAAAACATTTTTATAATGTATCAATTATTTTTTTTGGTTACGGAATAAATACATTGTACATTGTTGTTGTATATTATAGATACACATACTCCTATAGCTGCCTCCTGTACCTCTCCTAAGTTTTGAAGCAAGTTACGTTAACATCACGAATTTTCCGTGTTCAAACATCATGTAGATTTTTTTTTCAACAAACTGGTAACTGAATTCCGGAACTTTGCGACTGCAATCGGAAGTTTGTATCAGACTTCGCAGTCAATCCGAGTTGCTCCTAGTAAAGCTACAAGTTCAGTGATTACTTGCACGTGGGGTGTACGTGCAGGTACCTGCTGGTAAGGTATGCAGGCACTGGGTAGGTTCAGTACGCAGTGGGATTTAATAAAACATATCAAAGCATCACGCCTGTTTTTCTCAAAGGGGTAGGAGTAGTCAGTAATAGGTATAACCGTATTTAGCCATGTTCAATCTTATCAGAATCAAATCAATTGATTTGCTGTAAGTGTTGGTACAATATTGGTCTTAACACTAGTAAGTTCATGAAATAGATCCATAACACTTAGTCAGAAATATTGTACATTTTTTTTTTCAGGGACAATAAACAGCTACAATATGTGTTCGAACAGAGAAAAGATAATACAAAATATTAATAATATTGCAGCCCACTACATTATCCGCATATTAACAAAAAAAATATGACAATGAGTGCCACTAGATAGGTAATAATAATAATTAATAACATCATGCAAAATAGCTACACTCTAATGCTTCTAAAGCTTAACACTCAAATTCCAATTGATTGATTGCTTGGCTGTTGCCAAGCAATCAATCAATTGGAATTTGAGTGTTATTACTCTGTTGAGTAATAACAATGGAAAAAAAAAAGTGGAATTTGAGTGTTATTACTCTGTTGAGTAATAACACTAAAAACAAATAAATATCATAATCTAGACTAGCTTACATTCCTAATAACATTATTGGTTTATAATAATTTTCATAACATTGCATTTAAATTTGGATTTTGAGCATACAAAAATATCAATATTAAAAAAATTACAATTATAAGATTCAACCATTCGACGGATAGGGCAGCGCAAACCAGAACTAGTTCGACAGGTGCTGACAGCAAATATGATACCTGCACGGATACTACGTCTATTAACAATGCGTGGAACTACATAACAAAGTATTCTCGTGAGGTCGATACAATCAAAATCCCCATGAACAATACCATATAGTACAGAAGCCTCTAGATACTTTTGTTTAGATTCTAGGTTGACCTGCCTATATTTGTCTAGTAATTGTGAGTACGACAAATACTTTTTGTGGCATCTGTAATGCATGGCTCTTAGAAACTTCCGCCGGACTGTCAATCTCGTCTATGTATTTCTGGTAAAACGGGTTCCAGATTGGGACGGTAGTCTAATTGTGGTCGTACAGGGGTCTTATATAGGTAAAGGTATGTGGAGACGCTCTTGAACTCAGTGGACGATCTCATAACGAAACCATACATTTGAAATGCTTTATTTAAAAAAAATTCTACATGTTGGTTTAGGGACAAACTGAAAATGCAAAGATTTCTGTCAATTAACTCAGGCTTTCGCAGTCCACTGCTGGACATAGGTGTCTCAAGATTTCCGTCAATCGAATTAAATTACAAAATATCGTATACAAGCGAATAGTTAATGATATGTCGGCTACTATTTTTTCCCTCATCGTCTGTCAACGACTTGGGGCATGTTACATTTGTCAATATTATCATTATCCTAATATCGCGATATTTCAAGATTTCTTAGTAATCTGTGATATTATCACGAGATCGCATATTACACCATGAATGTTACCACAGTATCGCAATATTATTGACAATGTAACATGCCCCATTGACACGACTTCAGACCTTATGTTTTAGTCCAATGCAATAGCGACGCATATTGCCCTTAAGTGGGCACACATCCAGATTTGAGCTTGATCTTTAGCCTTATTAATTCAGAAATACATGAATAATCAACCAATTACTCAATTCACAATTATTTTTGTCACCCATTTTGGTTTCTCGCAGAGCTTTGTGAAAAACCGAAAAATCCAGCAGTGTCTTGTCCCTGGCAAGAATGAATGTGCGGCGAGATCAAGTTCCACTGAGTAACACCAAAGTATAATAGGAAACAGAAGTCCTCGTTCCTACAATACTTGTAAAGTTTTGACATAGGTGTACAATTTATTATTTTTTAATTAAAAATTGCCCGGACTGTTAAGCTCCATTTACACGGTCCAAGTTTATTGCCCGTGGCATACCATAAAATTGAAGGGCAACTAACTGGCATCATTCTAATAACACGTACAATATTGTTGCACGATGCGGGCAAGTTACACGTGCAATAATCAATATATATATATAATAATCGCATGCAACTCTTATAGGTACGAACGAATGAAACAAGTAAAAGAAATCTTGAGAAGATGTTCAATAAAATTTTAATAAAATATTCGACTGCGCAAATACGAGCAATACTTGAATCAATTGCACAAGTACGTGCAAGTATTAGGACGAGGCAAGACTTGCATGCAATAATCGATTTATTCTGCGTTCGTCCTGAAGTTTTGTCCCACATTCCAAAAAAATCTTAGTTAGTCCCATATCACTATTGTAGTTGTGTTTCGTCCCAAATTCCAAGTACTTAAAAGGTATAGTCAACAAAAAAAAGGTTATTATTTAAAAAATTTGGAGCAATAATCTATATAAAAAGGAATCCCTATTTCCCTTCGTCAGACCTTTGTACAAAGACTAGGGCCGAACTGGATGACCAAAGCCAGAGACAGACACTACTGGAAAAAACTAGGGGAGGCCTACGCCAAGCAGGTGACTACTACTAATTTAATTTATTAATACCATTTATTATAAATACATTATTATAACATAAAATTCAATCAAATAAATTTTAAAAATCTATGCAATCTAAATAATAAATATCAAATAATTTAAAATGTGCTGAAACAAAAATATAATTTTGCATATTAGAAATTGTAATGGTTTATTGTTAATTAAGAATATGCATGCTATAAACATTTTCCTTTTTTTGTTGGAAAAAGTGTAAGAGGTTAGCAGAATAAATGGCTTTTTTATTTATTTTTTTATTTTATTATTTCCCTTCGTCACGCCATAACTTGAGAATGACTGATCCGATTTCATTTATCTTTTTTTTAACCGACTTCCAAAAAGGAGGAGGTTCTCAATTCGGCGGTATGTTATTTTTTTTTGTATGTTTGTTACGCGGTTACTCCGTTAATTATGGGCCGAATTTAAAAATTCTTTTTTTGTTTGATAGGGTATACTCCCGAGATGGTCCCATTGCCACCAAATCAGAATTACAAGAGAATCGCATGGAAATCGAAGGAAACCCTCAAATTTTATAGCCAAACCTATAGTGATTTGGGTATTTTTTATATATTAGTAACTCGTGCATTTGCTCTCGGAAAGCACCATTTGGTGAAGTGGAACTGATGATGGAGACCACATATGGCCACCGGAACAATATAATAATGAGTACCCCTATTCAACGGGTTGCGATTAAGCAATTTATGCTCGTCACAATGCATATGGTGAGTGGCAGTTCTCCTGGTACTTACCAGGAGAACTCCTCAACAATCAATGTCCCAGCATCGGGAAAATAAATATTTTGTAAAAGGTGATGAACAGTTAACATTAGGCTATTGTAACTTAGATAAATTCAAAACTGACTTACTAAAAAGTGTAATATAAAAAACTTTTTACAAAAAAATAACAACAGACTACTAAAAATAACACTACAAAGTGAAAAATAACTTTAATTTTGGAAGTCGGTGGCAAAAAACTCAAATACAGATCCAAAGACACCGACTTCCGAAATTAAAGTTATTTTTTACTTTGTAGTGTTATTTTTGGTAGTCTGTTGTTATTTTTTTGTTAAGTTAAGTTAAAAGTTTTTTAAGTTTAAGTTTAATTTAGTTTATAAACAGTAAAATACTAAAAAAAATAACAGAACCAATGTCAGCAAGACGCTTTGAACCTTCTGTTCGTGTCACTGTTGCCTGCATCCTCCCGGGCAGTGCTAGTTCCGCCTCCCGGTGTTCCTGCGAAGGAACACGACTTGCTTAATGACTCTGCATTAAGAGTGCCGATGCAGATCTTTTCCTTTAGCCATAGTCTGCAAGTAAACTTCATCGTTTTGCGGGTAACTAGTAAAAATATTATGCATTTGGTTTCAAAAAAAGAAGTTATATTATTATATATATTGTTTCGAGTCATATCTCTCTCTATTGAACTTATTAAAATTTTGATACTTTTGTGTTTAACAGTAATGAAAAGAGGCCGTGACCGACTATTGTAGGTGAACTTTCATGAGACCATTTCTTTTTGTTTCTGTCTAGGCCAGAAAAGCACCTTAAACAAAATTTCGGTCATTGCAAAAATTAAAACTTTAACCATTGTAAATCAATTTAAAGTCACGGCAATTCTATTTTTTTTTATAGCAAACAAAGCCGATGTTCAGGGAAATTAATTGTTTACCAAGTTACCTACTAACTTAAATTTTCCGTCTATTTAAATAACAACTGTAATTCTATGACAGTTGTATAAAATAGCTATGACTCAGCAAATAGAGAAAGGGTGTCAATTTCCTTAACAGTTAATTTCTCTGACCATACAAGCAGATAGGTAAGTATCTATTAGTATATGGTTCAGTCCGTCCAAACTCGAAACATCGCAATAAACCTAACAAATCTCTAGGGAATAGTTTATATTTCTTTCTATTCTGTAATAAATATTTGACGCGAAATCCACGGCATTATTAGTGATTTACCGCGGACGCTAAAACGAATGGCGGTGAGATTGAGAGCGAGATTGAATACTGAATGAGAGGCGTCTCGGCTATTCATAGATAAGCCGAGAATCAGCCGCCGGAGGAAAGTATTCTTGAAATGGGACTTTAAAGAAACGAATAATGGTAGAAGGAGGTTGTGTTATTGTGATTTTACTTTTGTTTGTGGGAGTTCCCTAGAGTTGAAATTTAACACAACAACAAAGCTGTACTGACGTGTGATACATTTAATGTTGCATTGCATATATTTGTTCGTTTCAACGTATGTTACATTTCATGTTACGTTTCACATAATATGCGTACCCACCATATTTATAAGCGTGACAGGAGTTTAAAAAAAATACAATTTCTTAGTAACAGTTTATCTTAGACAATACTTATTCCACAGCAAGGCACCTCTTTAAATAAAGACAAGGAACAAGCATTAATCACCAAGCTCACTGCAAAATCATCATCACCATTTCATCAGACAGCGATGTCTTAGAAATGAAAAAAGACACAATGTTAGCCAGGTTCGGGCACGTGCTCTTTGAATGCACAGGCGTCACCCAGATCAGAACAGAAACCCTCGGGTCACCCAGATCTTTCACGGATATCTTAAGCAGACCAGGAGACCTAATCATCTTCTGTAGGGAGGTGGGCTGGTTGGAATAACCAACGACGGCCGCCATGGCCCACGCACAATGGTCCACATGAAGGACTAGGTGCGGGAACCGAACCCGCTAACATAGAATATAGCCAGGTTCGAACCTGCAGCATCATTTTCGAGAACCATGTGCCGTAACTCCCGCCAACACAACATTTTTCCCTGTTCTCTTATTATCACTTCACCAGAGACTTAAAATGACAATAAACGTACTTGCTGTAATGTTTCGTACTCGCGGTCTCAACGAGCTCCTTACGGCACCAAACCGACTGTGTTTAGGATAGCTAATGTACAGATTTAAGCCGGGCCAGTTTTATTTTTAAACCAACAATAGTTTCCACACGATTAAACCCTTTGTTGTACTTGAATAAAGATCTGGAACATTTAAGTCTGTGGTACAGTTTTTGTTAAATTACCTAGTATATAAAGGTCGAAAGTTTAAATTAAACGTGGTTTAACTTGTATTTTTTGGAGTAGTTGGCTTGGACACTCTGGAGGTTTCTGCCAAAAATATATCATGGAGGCTTTAAAGATTTTGTGGTAAAAAAGTGCTGAAATTAAAACGTAGGTACTTCTAGCTGCAGTTGCAGTCTTCTAACTTCTGATGCAGCTGTACAATACTGGTATTCAGCTAACATCTGGTAGGACTGGGAGCCGACCCCATCATAGTTGGGAAAGGGTTAGGTAGAAGAAGACTGTACCTTCTAACTAAAATATGTAGTTTAAAATCTGACTATACATACTATTGAGCTACACGATTGTGCTATGCCGCATTCCGTAGCGCTACCGGCAACGGCTACAGAAGCGTAAACTTCACTTTGTACTGATAGTTTCACGACACCAGTTTCGGTAAAGAAACTTGATATAATTACTAAACTACCCACTGAGTTGAGGACTTTATAGTTGAGCCGTCGCTTCATAACAAAGAAAACTATTTACGTTAATTACGAAACTTTATTAGCGCTATACGACACAATTACTTTAGCGTTTTATTATGCGGAACCATTAACCGACCTCATTTTACGCCCATTTTCATTTTTATAGTTTAATAACGCCTCTATCCATAAATTGTGAGGGATTTACTTGTAATATGCAGATTTTTATGGACAATTGTTTTATTTCGTACCTACTAAGTACCTATCTTTGTGGAGTGTTCCACCGAACTTTGGGCTAGAATAGAATAGAATAGAATATTTATTTGCGTAAAACATGGTATACAGGGGTGTTAAATACAAATTGAGGCACAAGCATGTTTAGCTAGGATAAAACATAGCATGCAACATTTTAAAGACAAGTTAAGCAACAACAATCGTTTTTTTTTTATAAACATCAACATTTTTTATCTATAAATTCTTTTACCCCATAAAAAAGGCAAAGCTGTGTTCAGCAATAATAATGGAAGCGAATCATGTTGTCGCTTCAAAGACAGACATACATATTCACATATAAAATTAGTTATTTTGATTTATGATTTAATTGTTGGTTGATTTATTTGTTAAATACATATTTATTTAATAACCTTTTTAGGACTACGCAAAATGAAATAAGTTTACCTATTTACAATTAAAGATATTATTCGATTAATATTTTGGTTGGCAACACTGGTGTCGCGCCATTATTATTCCGTTGCGGACTTCCGGAGCAATGGTGGGGGCGACGCTTGCCACACGAATATTGGAGAGACTGATCGGCAGTTGGTGATCCGATACAGTGCGAGTAACAGCTCTAGAATTATGATAAAATAGTGTGGTTATTGTGTGATTATATTTTAGACTAGAAAACAAAGTTATAATTATTGTTTACGTGTACAGTTTGATTAAAGTGTTTTACATCAGAAGTGGTACGGACGCCCACAAATGCCGCGACGCCAGAAGCGCACTCGGGGGGAAAAGAAGTGCGTCAAAAATATGTAGTAAGAGTAGCTCGTCATCGAGCTCTGGTTCACCCTAGTCCAGCAGCAGCAGGTCTGAGGGACACAGGCGTAGGAAAAGGAGACGCACCAGGCGTGCGTCTCCCACAGTAAGCCAAAATAATATTAATAATCTTCAGTGATTCCTGATTTTGACCCATTAGTCGACGATATTGAAATGTGGATAAATGTTATGGAACCAATGCGCGTGCTTTTTATTGGTCTGATCGTATCCTATGATATCAAGCTTTGCAAAAATTGCTTAATACTGCTAAAACATGGTATGACTCGCTTCAAAAAAATAAAACACGATGGACTACCTGGAAATGGAAGGATTGGCGGAATACACTATTAGACACATTTTAAATAAAGCGTAATATTTATTGTTTGCTTAAAGACTTAATCCGAACGAAACCCTCGTATGGCCAGTCATTATACGAATTTTATTTTGTACAAAAAGGCAAAATTGACAAGATTAGATTGTCATTTTCTGATTAAGATATTATTTCAGTAATTTTAAATACTGTGATGAGTTGGCTTCATTTTTGCACGGGAAAATTCATATTGACCCGGAACAAAAGCCCGTTAAAAATTTGCACGGTAATAATTCACCTCTATTATCCTATAGTAATGTTGATAAAAAGACAGACAATTCTTCCAACTCTAATGGAGTACCAATGTATAATTCTGTTTCCAATGCTGGGACCAATATAACATGTTTTCGCTGTGGTGAACCTGATGGTCATAAAAAGACCACCTGCAGTCAGAAGGATAATGTCAAATGTAATGTGTGTGATAAATATGGTCATTTAGAGCTTGCATGTAGAGTTAAACCTAAAATGAAACCTGAAAAGGATAGCTAAGTCAAATTAATTGTTGAATCTACCTAAGGATATATATATATAAGGAAAAAAAGAAAGAAAAATAATTTTATTTGTCACAAACACGTGCAAAACATGAAAACATAAACTGGTAAAAACAAATAGTCGGCAGCTGCACGTCATGACTGACAAGAAGGCTTGCACTCAGCATGATGCTGTGCTACGGGGGACCCACAGCACAGCGCTGATTCTAAAGCAATTATAATTAATGGATGTAAACTACAGGCTTTTATTGATAAGGGCAGTGTTTTTTCTCTAATACCGTCTACTTTCGCACACAATTTAAACCTTGCAATTTTCCAATTATGTAAACCTGTTTTATTGACAGGATTTAAAACAGATTCTTGCTGTGAGGGCACACATGAGGCACAGGTTGACATTATGGTTGATAATGCTGAGCTTAATGTGGTCCTATATATCGGTGATGAATTGGCTAGCTGTCCTGTTTTAATTAGTATGAATTTTACGGAGGATAAAATAATTATATATGCAAGTGTAGGAAGTAGCCTTTCTTGTTGCCCCATAAGTAACTACACGTACCACGTCACTTTAATAGTCTTCATGTTTAACCCTGATTCAGTTGAACACATGTATTAAATTAACTATTTTCTAGATATCAAATGTTTTAAAATCGTTAGGGTAATTTTACTGTGTTGAATTGGACATTGAACTAATAACCAATATACCTATGTACCATACACCTTACCGTATGTTTGAATCCGAAAAGGCAGCGACTAGGTACCGCTCCTTTGAGTTTAGCAATAATTCTTGCACTTCAAAAATTCCGTCACTATTTATTAGGATCCACTTTTAAAATTTATACAGATTGCAATGCTGTTAAATATACTATAAATAAGCAAAAAATTAATTGTAGAATCTGTAGGTAGGTATTACTTGCACAAGATTTCACGTTTGTAATAATATACAAACCAGGCGCTCAAATGCAACATGTTGATGCTTCGAGCCGAAATCCAGTTGATACAAATTCCACCCCCATATACAATGAAAGTGTGTTGGCTATTACTGAGGCAGATTGGTTAATGTCAGTCCAGTTGCAAGACCCAAGTATTTGTGCAATAAGAGAAATATTAGAATCAGGTCAGGCCGAGCTTTAATAAGAAAGTGTATAATGAGTATGAGTTGTTAGGTAATAAGGTATACAGTCGGACTGACTACGGTAGAAGGTTCCCTAAACAATGTATTTGGCAAATTATTAAAGCTAACCACGATGACTGTTTCCATTTTGCCGTGGATAAGAAAATTGAAAGAATAAAATCATGTTATTGGTTTCCCAAAATTTGTATTTTTTAATTTGTATTGTATTGAATATCCTGTTCGTAACACTAAAAGTCAAGTTGTTTTTAGTACTGTCAGAATAAAAATATACGACATGTTATAGCTACTGCTGTTCTACGCTCAAACTGATAGGTGGAACGCTTTAATCGCACCATCGTTGACGCATTGACAAGTATGGGTGCTAATACCAGCTATGATAAATGGGACACTCATATTACCAGTATTCAACAAGGTATTAACAGTTCCATTAATAAAACCACTTCTCGAAGGACCTTTTCAGGTGACTCAAGTATTTGGTCATGACCGCTATGAAGTAAAGGATATGTGTGGCGCTGAAAGGACAAGCAAGTGCTATGAGGTGACCACGTGTGTCGAAAATATAAAACCTTGGATCAAGTTGGCAGACCTAGATGTTGAAGGTTCGGTAATGGCCTAAGATGTTGTCAGGTATTTATTATACCCAAAAATTATGCAAATTATTTACTACTACTTGTCATAAGCTGTCAAGTGCATTTGCTTCAAACATATTTTGGTACTTGGATTATTTTAAGTTGCAGTATTTATTCGTGTAAAATAAATCTGTGACAAATTAGGGTTTGTAGTGATATGCAACTAGGGTTGGCCAAAGGCATCGCCTAGGGAAAACTGCAAACTCTAAACATAACTGACCGCTGATGGAACAGTTAGATACATGTAAGTACCAACATATGTCATGTAAACAGGTCTTTTGAATTAGGGTCTTTCTTTGCTGGCCGTTGATGGAATAGTAGAGTAGAGGCTCAATTCGGATGAGTAATTTAGTAATCGCAGCTTCACTCTATGAAATATTGTGACTTAATGTTTATACTTTGTTCTCAGCAATTGCACCAGACTGTGACGCTATCCGAGGATGGATGCGTGCGCAGGACGGCCGGATGTTGTCGCTTCAAAGACAGACATACATATTCACATATAAAATTAGTTATTTTGATTTATGATTTAATTGTTGGTTGATTTATTTGTTAAATACATATTTATTTAATAACCTTTTTAGGACTACGCAAAATTAAATAAGTTTACCTATTTATAATTAAAGATATTATTCGATTAATATTTTGGTTGGCAACACTGGTGTCGCGCCATTATTATTCCGTTGCGGACTTCCGGAGCAATGGTGGGGGCGACGCTTGCCACACGAATATTGGAGAGACTGATCGGCAGTTGGTGATCCGATACAGTGCGAGTAACAGCTCTAGAATTATGATAAAATAGTGTGGTTATTGTGTGATTATATTTTAGACTAGAAAACAAAGTTATAATTATTGTTTACGTGTACAGTTTGATTAAAGTGTTTTACAATCATAAAAACCAACTACCCCAGGAGGGTACCTGCTGCTCCGCAGTAGGAGAATCCCTCACCGAGCAGAGCTCGGTCAGTCCCTCGTATTCTGGGGGGGACAATGATCGCCCAAAATCCCAATCAGATTTTTACCCGTCTTTCGGAGACACATTGAGCCAGGGTGGCTCACCTACCGGTGCTGAGGAGTCGCTGGGTTTTATTCCCAGTACGTCCACGGCACCGAAAGAAAAAGCACAAAGAGTGCCAAAGGCGCGAGCACAATTTGTGCGCCCGGCTACCCCGGTTGCCGTAGAGGAAGGGAGTGATGCGGGGTCGGAGTCCGACGCTGCATCTGGCGCGAAGGGCTCTTTTAAGAGCCCGGAGCTCGTGGAGGTGGGGGCTGCAAAGTTCCTGAAGAAAAAGCGCTCCAAGCCAGGGGACGGCCAGGGCTCGTCCTCTGATGGTGGGCTGAACTCAGGCCGGAGGAAAATTGGCCGGCGGGGCGGGGTCCAAGGACGGGGTGGGGGCAGAGGGCTCACCACCCAGGAGCCCAGCCGAGCTAGCCCAGCCGAGCCGGCCCAGGGAGCCGAGAGGCTCCCAATGGAGGGGCTGTCTGATACCTCTGGTGGTGAGCTGGACGCCGCTGCCGGCTCCAAGGCGGAGCGAGTCGCCAGCAGCTTTGAGCAGGTCGTGGTAGCCGCGATTAAGGGTGTGGCCTTGAAGAGGATACAAGCCTCCAAAGACAAGGTCGTACCCGCTGCTACGGCCTCCATTATGGCGGCAGCGAGGGCCCTTCAGGCCGGCCTAACGTCGGACGAAATGTCCGAGATGCGGGCGGAGGTCGGCCGCCTGACGTCCGCCATGGAGCTTCTCCGAAAGGAGAACGAGGTACTCCGAGCGGACCTGGCCCGGCTCCGAGGAGCTGGCCCTCAGGAGGTACGACAGGGGGTGGAGCAGCAAGGGCAGGGTCTTCCCGTGCCTGCGGAAGACCGGGTTCTGACCCTGGTGCGGCAGGAGCTGGCTGCCTTCAATAATCGGTTTTCCGTTCTGGAGGGCATTGTCCTACGCCCTCCATTAGCGGCGAGCAAGCCAGCCACCTTTGCCGCCGCCGTGGCTGCCACGGCCCGGCCCTCGGCCAAGCCCGCGGCAAATCCCGCGGCCAAACCCGCGGCCAAACCCGCGGCGGCGAAATTAGTGCCACCCAAGGCCAAGAAGGGCGGGACAGCTGCGCAGGCAGCTGTGCAAAGGGCGAGGCCCCCAGCCCTGGTGGCGGGAAGGCTGCCCCCACCCCCACCCCCGCCTTCCAATTCTTCTCCGGCGGATACCGAATGGCAGGTAGCTGGAGAGAACAGGAGGGCGGGTAAGGCCAAAAAAGGCTAGGCTCCGCGCCCCGAAGTCCGCGGCTGTAGTAATCACACAGCCGGAAGCGGAGAAGAAGGGCGTGACCTACCGGGAGGTGCTCGCTAAGGCGTGGGCAGCAGTGAACCTGGAGGAGATCGGCGTCGCCGATGGCTTCCGAATGAAGGTCACTGCGACGGGGGCACGGATGCTGGAGATCCCCGGGGCGGCCAGTGGCCCTACCGCTGACGCTCTTGCCGAAAGGCTCAGGGCGTCCTTAAATGCGGAAGAGGCCCGGGTGTCCAGGCCTACCAAGTGCGCTGACATGCGCATTTTGGGCCTGGACGACTGCGTGACGGCGGAAGAAGTTGTGGCCGCCGTGGCTAGGACTGGAGGGTGCTCTGCCGAGCAGGTGAGGGCGGGCACCATCCGTCCTGATAACACGGGGATGCAAACCGTTACGGTGAGCTGCCCCGTGTCGGCGGCCCAAAAGATAGCCGGGGAGGGCCGAAGGCTCCGGGTGGGCTGGGTATCCGCGCAGGTTAAACTGCTGGAACCCAGACCTCTGAGGTGCTTCCGCTGCCGGGTGGGTAACCACGTGGGAGCATGTTGCACCTCGGAGGTGGACCGCAGCGATCACTGTTTCCGCTGTGGTCAGCCCGGTCACAAGGCTGGCTCTTGTAATGCCACGCCGCACTGTTTTGCATGTGCGGCGGCTGGCAAGCCGGCCGATCACCGGGCTGGGGGCAAGGCCTGCGTTCCCCCCTCCCAAACCCAGGGGCAGAGGCAAGCCCTCCGCCACCGCCGTCACCGCCGCAGCCGCCACTATTGCCGCCGCCGTTGCCGCCACCACCGCCGTCGCTGCCGCCGCTAACACCGCGGCAGGGCCTTCACAGGGCCCAGGAGGGGGCTGAAATGGAGTGCCAATAAATGGCCCCACAACGCCTCCTCCAGGCGAACATCAACCACTGCGCCGCCGCTCAGGATCTCTTGCTCCAGAGCATGGCGCAGTGGTCGATTAACATCGCCGTGGTCGCTGAGCCGTACTTTGTCCCGCCCAGGGACGACTGGGTGGAGGACCTGAGCGGCTCAGTGACCATTATTTCGTCGGCCGCCGCCGGTACCCCGTCCCTTGAGGCCGTCAAGAGGGGAGGGGGTTGCGTGTCAGCACGGTTCGGGGAGATTGTCGTGGTGGGAGTATACTTCTCCCCGAACCGAACTCTCGCCGAGTTCCACAACTCCCTTGGGGAGTTGAGAATCATCGTCGTCGGGTACCATCCCCTCCCAGTGATCGTCCTCGGGGACTTCAATGCCAAGAACGTGGCTTGGGGTTCTCGGTATACGGACACACGGGGCAGGATGGTGGAGGACTGGGCTCTGGAGACAGGCCTGGTCGTCCTAAACCGGGGTTCTGTCCCCACGTGTGTGCGGATGCGGGGTGAATCAGTGGTGGACATCTCGTTCGCCAGCCCCACTCTGTCACCGCGTGTCATCGACTGGCGCGTCATGGAGGGGGTGGAGACCTATTCCGATCACCGGTACATCCGGTTTGACGTCTCCGCCCAGACCTCGGGCGCGCCGGTCCGACAGACCCCGAGTGGTCCGCGGTGGGCGCTGAAGCAGCTGGACCGGGAGCTCCTCCTAGAAGCTACGATCGTGCAGGCCTGGGTGTCATCACCGGACAGGCCTGCCGACATCAATGACGAGGCGGAGTGGTTCCGGGAGGCTATGTCCGAAATATGTGACGTGGCAATGCCCCGGGTCCAGCCCGGACGTGCCCGGCGCCAGGTGTACTGGTGGTCGCGTGAGCTGACCGCTTTACGCGAGGCGTGCGTTGCTGCGCGCCACCGGTACTCCAGGCACCGCAGGCTCCGTGTCCGCCCTCCGGATACGGAAGCCATTCAGGCGGAGCTATACGAGGGGTACAGAGCAGCGAAGACTGCCCTCCGAGCAGAGATCCAGCGGGCCAGAGGACTGGCCCGCGAGGAGACGCTGGAGACTCTCAACAGAGACCCGTGGGGACACCCCTACAAATGGGTGCGAGATAAACTCCGCCCATGGGCTCCCCCGCTGACGCAGAGTCTCCGGCCCCAGCTCGTGGAGGACGTGGTGAGCGCTCTGTTCCCTTCGCGAGGGGAACATACTCCCCCGCCCATGGCTCCGCCTCCTGCGGTGCCAGATGCGGACCACACCGACGACGACGATGCTCCAGAGGTGACCGAGGTAGATCTGAGAGTGGCGGTACGTAGGCTGAATGCCAAGAATACCGCCCCAGGACCCGATGGCTTGCCTGGAAAAGCCTGGGTTCTGGCTTTAGAGGCTCTCGGGCCTCGACTAAGGGGGCTCCTAAGCGCATGCTTGGAGAGGGGCCAGTTTCCACTTCGTTGGAAGACGGGGAAACTGGTCCTCATAAAGAAACCAGGGCGCCCGGTGGACTCTCCGTCCGCTTACCGGCCCATCGTGCTGCTCGACGAGGTGGGCAAGCTCTTTGAAAGAGTAATTGCAGACCGCCTTGTCGGGCGGCTGGTGCGGGTGGGGCCGGATTTGGCGGAGAGCCAGTTTGGTTTCCGTAAGGGGCGCTCTACGGTGGATGCCATCATGCGCGTTCGAGCCCTCACGACGGGGGATGCTGTTGCCCGGGCTGGAGTCGTCTTGGCGGTGTCTCTTGACATCGCCAATGCCTTCAATACCTTGCCCTGGAGTTGCATTAGGGAGGCACTTCGGTATCACCGGATGCCGACCTACCTCTGTCGTGTGGTCGAGGCCTATTTGACGGACAGGGCCGTCATCTACCCCGGTCACCACGGAGAGTGGAACCGGCGAGAGATGTCGTGCGGTGTCCCACAGGGATCGGTCCTGGGGCCGCATCTGTGGGACATCGGGTACGACTGGGTGCTGCGCGCCGACCTCCCTAGTGGCGTCAGCGTAGTCTGCTACGCTGACGACACGCTAGTCCTGGCACAAGGGAGTTCGCATCAGGCGGCGGCCGAACTGGCGGCACGTGGGGTTGCGACAATCGTCGATAGGATCCGGCAATTGGGACTCGAGGTGGAATTGCACAAGTCCGAGGCCATGTGTTTTTATGGTCCTCGGAACGCGCCACTGTCGGGTTCCCAGATAACGGCGAGAGGGGTTCACATCGGCGTCGAGTCGACGATGAAGTACCTGGGACTCGTCCTCGACAGCCGGTGGAACTTCGTGGAGCATTTTCGACGTTTGGCTCCCAGACTGGAGCGGGCCGGGGCTGCTTTGAAGCGGCTCCTGCCCAATCTAGGGGGTCCAAACGCCGCCTGCCGGAGGCTCTACGCGGGGATCGTGCGGTCCATGGCCCTTTACGGGGCACCGGTGTGGGCGCGTTCTCTGAGGCTGCGACCAGCGCAGCGGTTGAACGCGTCCCGAAGGGTCATGGCCATCAGGATGGTACGGGGATACCGCACGGTCTCCCGTGAGGCGGCGAGCCTCCTTGCCGGATTGCCGCCATGGGATCTGGAGGCGAAAGTCCTCGCGCACATTTGGGTGTGGCGCGAAGAGGCGAAACTCCGGGGCATAACTCCGCTGCCGCAAGAAATTGCGGCACAGCGGACGGAGCTCCGGAGGGATCTCATGGCGACATGGAGAGTGCGATTGTCGCAACCCAGCGCTGGGCACGCCACAATTGTGGCGATAAGTCCCCTCTTTGAGGAGTGGCTGGAGAGGCGCCACGGCGTCCTCACCTTCCGCCTGACGCAGGTCCTCACCGGACATGGATGTTTCGGGAGGTTCCTGATTAGGATTAAGCGGGAGGAAACGCCCGGGTGTCACCACTGTGTGGATCGCCCGGAGGACACGGTGGAGCATATGGTTAGTTATTTTTATGATGTCATTTATATAAATGAGGAATAATATTGGGCCTAGCACACTTCCCTGTGGAACGCCATATTTATTATGTTTATATTCCGATGAATAAGATATTATTACATTATTTTCATTTTTTTATTGATGATGACACATTGTTTTCTATTGCTTAAATAGGACGACAGCCACTGAAGTACCGGTCCTCTAATACCAACAGCTAGCTTGGTTTATAAGAATCTAAATTGATTAGTGGGTAAAACACACAATTATTTTGATAATATACAACATTATTTTTAGTATATGCGAAACCTGAATATACTTTGTTCAGAATAAGAAACTAAGTCGATTTCAATCATTTTTACACCATGTTATATTTTGTCCCAAAAATATTTAAGTGTGATGGAAAATGTTATCACCATTTAATTACAATACAATCGCCGTACGGTTAGGTACCTACTGCCGAATTATTATAAATGTGCGCAAGAAGACCCTGGAGGCGCGGTGACGCCGTTATTATGTTTTTGTACGGACAACCCGGTAACATAACAACCTTATAACTTTGAGATTTTTCATGATACAGTTTTGAACTTTTGTACATAATTATTATAGATTCTTTACATAAAAATACTAGACACGTGTCTCGGGTTTCGCATATACTAAGACTAATATTGTATATTATATATACCGAAGGCACTATCTTTTTCTTCTATCTCTATTTTATAATGCTTCGATCAAAATGATGTCTTATAGAAAAGCCCTATAAAATATTTATTTTATTTAATCAAAGTATGTATGTTATGTATTCATTCATGTATTTGTAATGAAGTCTAATACCTTGTTTATGAATATTGAGAAATTGAAGTTGAGTTGAGTTGTTGTCAAGCTCTACTTTAGCATGGCTTAAGGTGTTATAGGATTAGGTTGCTCTCATTAACTTTCGTCCTGTGAGTTCAGTAGTTAAAAGTCTGCTACTTTTCGTCATCCTACATTTCTACCTTTCGCTTCGATGGTCAACAGCAACACGCAATCAGTACCTACCAATTCAAAATCGACATATTTCTAACTTTAACATAATAAACTTATATTTTCGCTAATACATAGACGTCTAGAGTTTAATGTCCCATAAAAATGGCATTGAACGTTAAATTTGATGTCCTATGGAGTAAACGAATGCCCTTAAGATTACCCGCGGCATAACTGGAATGATTTGTGGATGATATAAATCGTACATGTTATAGGGGATGAACACTGAATTCAAACGGTTTGTTTGTACTACCTATTGATTTTGTGTGTTTGTCCTGTTCTTTATATGGTTATACTAGTTTCTGCCCGCGACTTGGTCCACGTGAACCTTCTTTGTTTTAACATAAAATATATCCTATTAAACTCAGCAATATTGTAGCTTCGTGAATGTTCGGAACCGGACAATAGTTCCGAAGATTACCTCTTTATAATATTAAGGGAATTCTTCTAAGCTATTATAAGAAAAAAAGTATGGTCAGGGAAAATAATTTCTACTCAGTAAGCGCCGTATAATAAAAGATTGAAAAAAAAAAATATCTCATGGATAGTACTTAAAAAAATATAACAATATTGCTACTCAATTTTAATTTTAATTGAATTATGACAATACCCAAATGTTGGCATGTTACATTGTTACATTATGAATTTATGACTAAGTCTAAATCTGTATAATTATTAATGTTACGACCGAAATTATGCCAACAATTATGGCAAATAATTTGATTTAATTGCAATCATCTATTAATTTTCAAAGGGTGGGGAAAATGAGGAAAATATAAATGTTCTCTTCGAAACAACTAATAAAATATTCAAATACAAATCAAGTTGCCTAGTCTTTTCCCAACCACCCCATGGTTGGGAAAAACCTGATGCAGCTGAATACCAGTATTTTACATGGAGCCTATCTGACCTCTACACGGTAACTCTGTCCCGGTAATGGTACTTTTGTAAATCGGATTAAAAAAAAAAAAAACACAATTTTAAATACCATGTTATCCCTGTGACAGTATTTAAAAGTTGGTCTCACTTAAAATATCATGTCTCCTTTGACTACATGAGACTCAAGATCGAGAATTTAGAAAATTATATTATCTATTACTATTAAAGAACTAGGGACAGAATTATGAATAGGTATCATAAAAAATACAAATTTCTTAAAAGATGTCGTAACTTACAAAAGTCACTCTCGACACAAAGATCGGAGACAGTGAAAAAGTTCCCTAATTAATAGTTTTTACAATAATTGGAATAAGTTTTTCACAAAAGCCACTTTAGTTTTGCAAAATGGTCTTCAATTGTATAATATGCCTTTTAAGAAGTGGGCCGAAGATAATAGAATGCTAGATAATATTCCGTTACAGTTAGATACTTTCATACGAACTAAATGTAACCAAGTATTACGCCTTACCCCCTGAACACAGGTAAGGCGGAAGCAAATACAAAGAGGCATTACGGTACTGTGATTCGTGTTAAATGGGTGGTTTGATGGGATGTAAAAAACATTTTTATTTCTTTCTTTCGAAGAAGTTCACAAAGTGTTCATTTAAAATTCGGACTCCTTACAACAGTTATAATTTTAAAATTGAATTTGTAAGTTCGTCGACCTGTCTCGCCTTTGTCTAGTAAACTATATCAAATGCAGTATTTCGACTAAGCTAATGCATAATTAGAAGACATTTAGAATTCTAAAGATAAGTTTTTGAGAAACTATAGGTACCTATTTGAGAATAAATGTTGTTTTGTTATCAGGTCGGTCTACCTACAATATAGTTACATACATGGATAACGTAACGTATTAATAATATTATTGACTCCTCTGTCTGCTTACCTTATGAATCGGGGCATAAAACAAAGTAATATTGCAAGATAAGACCTTACGACTGCTCCTGCAAAAAACCTACTTTATTCATATTAGGTATAAGGACTGATTTAACATCGTTAGATTAATTTTACCTAAAGAATAAATCTATGAAAAGTTATCAAACCTTCATATTTATTCTTCCGTTAAAAGTTATCTGATGATTGAAAAATCAGCCATAATTCGATATTAGAACCTCTTAAAACACAACAGAAAATCTAAACTACAAAGTTACCGACACTACTAAATCATCTAACTAAAATAATTAAAAACTATAATGAGGGAAGTGGTGGAAGGCTTCCGCATTTGATATTTAATTACAGCTCGGCGGGGGGCGGGAACTGGGGCAAAAGGGCCGGGATAATGGAAATGTGCTGAGAGTACGTAGTGTTAGATGGAGGGGAACCACTGGGTTTAGACGTGGAGTGCTGCCACGTGTTACGGATAATAGTGAGAAATGAGAAGTAAAGATTTTTATCAAATAACTTTAGCGGTACTTGGAGGCTTGGGCGTAACGTAAAGTTTGTCTGAAAAAGATTGCTTGTAGTATAAGATCGCACATTATGTCACCGTATGGATTGTAACAGAAAAAATAAAAAATTGTAAAAATGCAGGGTGTAACAAGACCCTTCAAGAAGTCGTCATCTACAGATTCTCTACATCAAACTAAGTAACTTAGTCTACAAATGATTTCTGGGAAACGACTTTTATTTTTGGTGTGTGAAAATGCCCTGGGCCTCAAGTCTGCTATTACAATAGTGTCAGAAAAGTCGATCATTGATTTCATAATTGTTGATTTTGACAAGTTTGGTAATCTACTATTATAATGGCGTCATTATGTCTTTCCAATGGTCGGCCACTGACACTACATTGAAAGAAATTGCATATATTGGTAATCTCGTACATAATGACAAATGAATGACATTTCCACTAATGGGTTTTATTATAATGGCAATACGACAATGCCATTATAATAACACAATTATATTACGAGAACATTGACCGACCAATGATCGACCATTATGAATTTACCAGATTACGAACTTTTAGCAAAATGACAATGGCATGACAATGGGATCGTGTTGGAATGACTGGATTTATAAAAATAGCAGACTTGGGCCCCTGTTTACTTACGGCAGTGCGCAATGTAACGCACGCATAACATTGTGCTTATAGTGCTCGCAACGGTACAGGGGTCGCGGGAGTATTTAAAGTTAAGTTGGAAGTTAAAACTAGTTGCGTAAAAAAAAACCATTTAAAAAAGTTGGAACTTTACCTTATTCTAAGGTGATCAATGCTCGTGCCTTCCCTGTATGAGAAGACGCCTTTGCCCAGCAGTGGCACAATAATAGGCTGGTGTTGTTATTGCCGTATAGGCAAACGTGATGATCTGTTTTAATTTATGACATTTTATTTTGCGTGTATTGTACTTACGTTTGAGCACATAAATGATTATCTTATCCTTTCCTACTACTATACTATATTGCAATCCCAAAGATTGGATCTGATACCTGCAATAATCAATGTTATAAAAATATTTTATGCTTAATAAAAAAAATGTTGCGAAGTGCCAGTAGCTCTAAGTACCTATCAGAGGGGACCGAAAAAAAAAATGTCGAGTCTTTATTTTTTGTTCGCTGTCAGCTTTGTGTTTATTAAATAAAGAAAAATAACTACTTGGCAGTTAATAAATCTTTGGCTTTATGCATTATAAATATATAAACAGAAGAATAATATATTCCAAATATTTTTTAAAGGCTAGCAACAAACAAGCCATTTTCCACTCCGACCACTTTACTCTCTCCATCTAGTGTAAACGCACATGTAAAAGGACGGACTGACACAAACGCCTGCACATCGGTCGCGCTGCTCGTTATTCAAAGCCAACAAGCCGTGAAACGGTCACGGCTTGCAGTTTGATCGGACGACTAAAAGCACACTTTGTACATTTTTGCGATAATATCGCACTTTGAAAGTTCACCCTTAAAAAACATAAACATAATTTTAGAGTTAGGTACGAAGTTTTTTCAAACAAATAGGTAGAACGTAATTATGTTTTGTTTCTCTAAAATTATGTTTATAATCCTCTACAGTCGCAGTTGCATTGTTCAAACGTGTGTATAGACACGCAGGTTGCCAATTATACCACCTACTCGTGAGTACTGTTATAAATTAATGAGTAATTTAGTTCATCGTAAGCTAACGGGGTAGAACATAATACTTACTGAATTTATGTTCTTCCCCGTTAGCTTATGACGCATATTTCAAGCGGATTTAGTGCATGTCCAGATAACGAGATTCACGTGCATTGTGCATACGTGGGTATTGTCAAGCACATTGCCAAATTAAGTAGCTGCTCGAGATGACTGTTTATAAATTAATGATTCATTCAGTACTACGTTCTTATAATTAATATAAAAGTAATGTGACCCTCTAAGCGAATTTTACCATCGCATCCAACAGCGAATCAAATGGTTGTGACAAGCTTGGCAGAGCA
This sequence comes from Tiliacea citrago, assembly GCA_963921375.1. Taxonomy (NCBI): domain Eukaryota; kingdom Metazoa; phylum Arthropoda; class Insecta; order Lepidoptera; family Noctuidae; genus Tiliacea; species Tiliacea citrago. Next base: position 1,566,294 of record OY992784.1, read on the forward strand.
TTGTAGATATCTACAGTTACGTGTTTTCCCAGCGTACATAAATACATACCTACATAAACTCACGCCTTCTTCCCATGGGGGCAGGCAGAAACTATACAGAACGCCATTGCTACCATACTTACATACTCCTTTTGCGTCGTTTACGTTCATACATTAATGATTCCCAACAATGAGCATCTTATACGATGACTAAGATTAGCACATACAATACAGATGTTAGTATGTAGCATAATGACCTACTTCAGAACAGTGAAGTTTCAAATAGTAATCATTAATCATCTGAAGGTCCCGAGCTCGACGACCGCTCTAAACAATAGGCTGCTTCGATAACTATTCCAAATCGCTCTATTGTTCCCGTCGGCATTACTAAAGCCCAGCTTAACGTGTATAATTAACTTTTTAAACTTAGTTCAAGAACTTTGAACGATCGGTTTTATAAATTTTTAATTGAGAGTTCGTCTGAAAACTTTGTTGGAGTAAGTTCTGCTAAAGTATTGTTCTTATGATTTTGTGATTGCGTTGTAAATATTAAGGGATAGTTGTACTGACTTATTTATTAATCCTCCCTCTGGAACGCCATACAGCAATTACACCAACGGAGCAAAAAATTACTTCAGGTGATCTGTAGGTTACAGAGCAGCTTGGGCAGTATAGACATGAGTTCAAGGCTTTAGAAATAATACTATGAACTTTTTACCGTCAAAGTTAATTTAGGGATCAAAAACATCAAATTAAGGGATATAATTAATTTAGGGATCAAATTTAGGGATATGTTGAAAGGAAACGTGATCTTATAAAAGTGTGGTACAGTCGGCCGCACGTCAATGGTGACAAAACCGGCATAAATTCGTCCTTATATTCTATTGAAACTTCGTACTACGCAAGGCCAGCTCAAGGTCAAAGAGTTACACTTGACACCTCGCCTGTACATAACGCCAACCCGCTCTAAGCAACAATTCGCCATTTATATTTAAGCCATCCAGCCTATATGACCTACCCGGGTACAAATCCAGACACCGCTGCTGAGAAATTCCTAATGGAAAACGCTAATGGCCTCTTTCCTGACATAGGGCTATAACCCTGGACCCCTATACCAAATGAAAACCGCATCGAAATCTGTTACATCGTTTAGGATAAAAACGCGGTCACATAGACACGAAACGCGACTAATGTATAATATGTATAGACTGTAAACTCGAATAAACCACTCGTGGATCCATCGAAGTATTCACCAACGACTAACCGGCTACTCTATTATGAACGATCTTTTGTTATTCCCAACAATAGACATGTTACGAGTGTTTGTTAGAAGTTGGCTCAAAAGGATGGAGTCACAGACTGTTTGTCAATTATATTGGTTAAATTGTGTTCTTTGGGGAGAGTGTGTTTGTCAATAGCGAGACAAGCGGTGTAAGGATCCGAGGCACGAAATAAACGAGTCTTGCGGTATTGCCCTTAGATAAAAGATCGTACAGGGTTGTATCATCAATTTGGCTTTGCTAGTCATCAGAGAACTCACGAAAGGAAATATAGTCAAAAAAATATATAGCAAATTAAGGCTGTCAGTGGAGGGAAAGTCGAGGGATAAGACGTTAAATTCTGTTATAGCTTATAGTTTCACGAAATTGTCTTGCGTTTTTTAGGGTTTCGTACGTCCAAATGAAAATACTGTCACGGCAAATTTTCTCCGAATCTATTAGATTCGGAGCAAAGGAGAGGTCAAAAGTGGTATAATATTCCGAAGATTTTCAAACGTTAATGTGATGTAGGTACTTTATTTGAAAGCTTATTTATTTAAGCTACTCGATTATAGTTAAATGGGTTTTTTTCAGGCGCCCGTTTTTGTAAAACAGTGAAAAATATTTGCAATACAATTTTTTTTTTTAAACGTTGCCCTACACTAGGAATTTCTCATATATCGCGTTTACAAACATTTAAACTCACATACACAAACAGCCAGACCCGGAACAACTACTTATAGGTCATAAAAATATTTGTTCCGTGCGGGAATCGAACCCGCGACACGCAGCGCAGCAGTCAATCGCTTAACCACTGCGCCAACCGTGCCGTCAATTATCTTAAATGTGGTTAAAGTTTTCGTTTCTATTAAATACTTTGAGATTTTATTATAAATTTAGTTGCAACTACATGAAATTGAGACAAAAAATATTGATTATCACGACAATGCAATAACAAAACGTGTTGAAAAAATGTCAAATCTGTGAATGTCAAGCCGTCTGTCTCAAGTCCTGCTGACTGTCATTGTCATTGTCATTGTCACGTCATTTGCCACAGGGCTGCGATCCCTAAAATATAAATAATGTTAGAGATGCAAGCATTTTATTTATCAAAACTTGTTTAAAAAAAACAGGTGGCTTTAAAAGAAAATGCCCAAAGACATCAAAATAATTATTACCCTCTTTCAGCCTATATAGTTCAGAAGGCTGTTTAAATTTTCAATTATTTTAATACCAAGCAACCCCTTACATTTATTGAACGTTTGTTTTGCTTAATAAACCTTAAACCATCCATTTGCTTTTTCTTGGTTTATTAAACCGATTAAGTCGAAGTTTGGTACACATATCTATTTCTGTGACCGAAACACGGACGTGTGAGGTAAATAAATACATTTTGAACATGGGAGTCGCTCTTGGGATGCAAACAAGGAAATTAAAAAAAATAAGTTTTGCAAACTGTACCGTGTGATATATCAAACGAAACTGTAAGGGAATCAATTTTCTTTTAAATCCTTTTGAAATAAATTGTTTTAAAGTTATTTAGGAAAATAGATGAAAATTGACCACCCTTATCTCCAAAATTCTGAAAAAAATACAGATAATAGTTTATAATAGAGATTACAGAAACACCTATAGGAAGTCTATGGTCTTGATAAATCTCTTAATATTGTGCGTACAAACTTACATTTGCAGTTGGAATGTATGGGAGGACATGTTTTTCAACTACCTACAATATTAATGAATGATCAGTAGTCATTGGATACATGAAGTGGGCTGCCGTAGTAAGACGATTAAAATGCCACAGTGTATAAAGGTAAATCGTCAACAATTAGCGTTTACTATTTATTGCCAGTAAAAATCACACACCAAATAAAATCTTTTATAAACAAAAGACCACTTATTATTTTGTTTTATATTTGTATTGTTGTACAACAAGAAACATTAATTTGATCGATCTATGAATCGTTCACCTTGTCCACCTTGGCCGTTGTCCAACGATTTTTTTCCTTCAGCTGAAAAGTACATATATTATATAATAGTTATGTAATTATGAGATTGAAAACTCACATTGCTCCTTTTCATGTTTGCAGGTCAGATTCCTTTTAAGAACCACGATGTATTTCTGAATAAGAATTTAACGAATGAACTCTAAATAGGAAATAAAAATTCTTCTCCATACCGCAACATTGCACACCAACAAGTAATGAAAGAAAAATATTTGCCTTAAGAAACAGGTAGGAAGAACTCAGGAAGTTAGTTCGCCAGGGAACATTTTATACAAGGCAAAATGTATTTAGAAGTGGGTAGGATGAGCGTTCTTAAGTGTATGGAAGGTCGTTGTGTAGTCTCTAGGGCTATTTTGGGCTATAAGGTTCTAGTGGACGCTTATAGTAGTGGTAAAAGATTTTGGTTGAAGGTACGGTGAAGGTAAGATGAAATTCAGTTTTTTGTTTTATTATTAGAAGTGTGTAAGAAATTATTTTTGGCAATAAGACCACCAAAAAGCCGACTTCCAAAAAGGAGGAGGTTCTCAATTCGGCGGTATGTTATTTTTGTATGTTTGTTACGCGATTACTCTGTTAATTATGGACCGATTTTGAAAATTCTTTTTTTGTTTGAAAGGGTATACTCTCGAGGTGGTCCCATTGCCACCAAATCAGAATCACATGAGGAAATCGAAGGAAACCCTCAAATTTTATAGGCAAACCTATAGCGATTTGGGTATATTTTATAGTAACTCGTGAATTTGCTCTCGGATAGCACCATTTGGTGAAGTGGAACTGATGATGGAGACCACATATGGCCACAGGAACAATATAATAATGAGTACCCCTATTTAACGGGTTGCAATTAAGCAATTTATGCTCGTCACTATGCATATGGTGAGTGGCAGTTCTCCTGGTTCTTACCAAGAGAACTCCTCAACAATCAACGTCCCAGCATCGGGAAAAGCAATATTTTGTAAAAGGTGATGACCAGTTAACATTAGGCTATTGTAACTTAGATAAATTCAAAACTGACCCACTAAAAAGTGAAAATAAAAAACTTTTTACAAAAAATAACAACAGACTACCAAAAATAACACTACATTAAAAATAACTTTAATTTCGGAAATCGGTGGCAAAAAACTCAAATACAGATCCAAAGACACCGACTACCGAAATTAAAGTTATTTTTCACTTTGTGGTGTTATTTTTGGTAGTCGGTTGTTATTGTTTTGTAAAAAGTTTTTTTTTTGTTTTAATTTTGTATTGCTGTACAATAATAAAAACTCGATCAATCTATAAATCGTTTACCTACTACTTCTGTACAAATGAATACAGTATTCTGGGTTCTAGTTATTTTACATGACCCTTACTTAACTTCACAGTCCGCATTGTCCTGTAATAAGTAGTTTTAACTTCAAGATTCGACCCGCAACTTTGACCTTTTTATTATTCAAATCATGAACATTGATATAACTTATTCTTTCCTATATCTTTAGATCCATAATAAAGACAAAAACCAGTTCATCCTCACTATAAGAAACTTTGAGACTTAACAACACAACAATGGTGTTCATAAAAATACAACAGCGAACAGTTGCAGCGAGCAATGAAGAGTTGCGGAGAGATTGCGCGGCAATAAAAGCGTTATAACTCAGTGATAACAAGAAAACCAACAATGGACACGTTCCGGCCGCGCCGCGCCGTGAGAATGGACGGCGAAAAAATTGAGACCCTTGTTGAAATTAAAGGTTCTGTAGATAAATGAAGATTATTCTTCTTAACAAAGTGGTTTACGCAAAGGTGCAGGTTTCTTAAATACGGGGCACCCTGGTTTATCAGCGTTGCTATTTATCTTGTTGTCTTGCTTGTCTATTTACTACAGTAGAAGCTATTTAAACCTCGATAGGTGAGACTACTTCAACCGTGAATCAGTCTGCCTAGCCTTTTCCGCAACCATGTTGTGGTCGGCTTCCAGTCTAACCGGATGGAACTGAATACCAGTATTTTACATGGAGCGACTGCCTAAGTGCCTATCTGACCTTCACAATCCAGTTACTGGGTAACACGATACCCCGATTCTTCAACCGTGAAAACGCAGGTATTTTTTATAGCAGCTAAACCCTATTTGTATATATCTCATAAGTAACAGGAGCAACTTCAGTCATAGATTCTTCTCTTTCAGTTAGTTTTAATCTTGATTTGGCAGTTTGAGTAATTTATGCGGCTTACCCAAATGTCCTTTATTTGGTATTGTTCGTCGAATCGTTGAGCTCCTTAAATTCTGAGTTGAGCTGCACGATTACTAACAATTAATGCGTGCACTGACTGGACAGCTCCACTCAATGTGTGTGGTTCTTACACCAGAAGACCATTTCAAACACCATAGATTGGTGTTTGAAATGGTCTAACACCAATCTATCTTCACATTGTCATGATCTGACCAAGATTATGTTTGGAGTATAAAAGAGACCGTGCCCTCTGAGTTTGTTTTGGCCTTTCTTCTCTTAGTAGTCCGATAGGAAACGCCGACCTCATCTAGTTTTTAAAATATGATTGACGTGTAAAGTAAAAGTGTTTGTAAAAACCTCTAGTTCAAGTCAAAGTCAGTTACAAAAACTTCTAGTTTGTAAGTTCTATATTAGAGAGTTTGGTTTCCGCATTTAGTCCTTCATGTGGACCATTATGCGCGGGCATGGCAGCCGTCAATGGTTATTCCAACCAGCCCACTTTCCTCCAGCAGCTGATTAGGTCTCCTGGTATGTTTAGGATATCAGTGAAGGATCTGGGTGATCCGAGGATTACTGTTCTGATTTGAGTGACGCCTACTCGTTCAAACAGCACATGCGCAACGGTTTCTTCAGCCTCCATTTATACCCTGCACAGAGGACTGTCCGTTATGCCTATAGTGTGGAAGTGTTTGTTTAGTGAGCAGTGTCCCGTGACGGTCTCCGTCAACAGGTGTAGGCCGTTTCTGTCCAGGCGTTATAGACGCCTGGTTAGCCTGCCATCTAGGGATAGCATAGCTTCCCTGGACTGCCTGCAGCTCAGTGTTGAGGTCCACTAGTTCTCCGCTTGTGTGTGGGGAACTCTTGTTGCCACCTGCGTAGTTAGTTGGAGGGGATGTGTACGATAGGTTCGGGTCCACAGACTGACGCGCTGGATGCTCTCCTAGCTAGTTCGTCAGCTGCGTCGTTACCTAGTGATCCGCTGTGTCTTTTTATCCATTGCAGTGTCACTGTGTTACGATTGCACACCATCACCCGTTCCAGTGCATTGTGACATTCTAGTGTTAGTCTCAAGGTAATATATTTTTTCTCTAAGGATTGCAGAACAGAGGCACTACCGGAGAATATACGTATACGAGTGTCCGTAACTCTCCTGGCTTCTGTGGCGTAAGCCGCCTGTTTATTGCCCACGCATTCCGCGTGGTAGTTGGTGTTGAACATTCTCCAGCGGGCTCCACCCCATTCCAGCGGGCTGGATATATTTATTTTAAAATAAAATAAAATCGTATATCATTATCAGATATAGTGTAAGTACTCCCCCCGACGCACTCCTTCACAAAGAGCTCTTCTATGACTATTCTTCACCAACACAAGACAACTCAATATAATTCAGTTCAGTAGATTTCTCGCCGGCATCGCGGAACCCTAGAAAATCAGCCATTTCGCCGAGTGTAACCGTCTCGTTTAGACTGTATTGTGAGTGTCGCCGGCTCCAGCAATTCCCCTTAGTCAATAACTCGCTCCGGCCAAATTTGGCCACTTTCGCTCTAGTAGTTTCTAATAAACATGACCCACTAAGGTTTCTTGTTGTCGCCATAAACATAAGTTTTATTCATTATTAAGCCCAAGTCCTTTTATGTCTTGCGTAAATACACCTCGTTAACGTGAGCAGCGGTGGTCCAGTGATTACAGTGGCTCCAACGAGATGTAGGTCGTGGTTTTGAACCCAGTTATACGTTTTAATTTGTGTAATTTATTTCATCACCACTGCTCTCAAAACGGTGAAGGAAAACATTGTGAGGAAACCGACATGTCCTAGAACCAAAAAGTCGAAGACATATGACAACATTTTGTGGGATCACACATCGTGGTCGAGGGGGCTCAAATCACTGTCGAGTCCACCATGAAGTACCTAGGTTTGGTGCTCGACAGCCGGTGGGATTTTGGCCCCCACTTCCGGCGGCTGGCGCCCAAGTTGTTGGGCGCGGCTGGGGCGCTATAAACGCTGCTTCCCAATCTGGGGGGCCCGAGCGCCGCCTGTAGGCGGCTCTACGTGGGGATCATGCGATCGATGGGGCCCCGATCTGGGCGGCTGACCTGACGGCTGGTAGCATCGCAGTCCTGCGGAAGCCGCAGAGAGCGATACACCTCACCCCTCCCCCCCCCAGACATGAGGTGGCCCGCGGAGACGGGCCGGCACTAGCCGGGGATCACGGAAGTAATACTAGCTCCCAAGATGGTGCAAGTGTGGGAAGGGAACACTGGGGTGGTTTTTAGTCAGTAAGAGTCTGATAGAATTCTGCGCCCGCCCCAGGGTGGAGGACATCCATGAGGATTTTCCACCCCGTGAACAAAAAAAAAAGGAACAGCTCATGATTTTTTTATTGACGCTTTTTTTCTTGGACAGCTTTCGTTGGTCAGACTCTGATATTTATAAAACTATTAATTTACGGTTTACTATGCCACGATAAAATTCCCCTCATCAAATGGGATTTAAACAGTGTCAGTGTTTTATTTATTCCTTTCCTAAATGAATAAATTCGTTGTGGTAATAAATCTACTTGGTATTTTAAACTAGTAAAATTTCATGTAAACGGTGACAAGGAGTAGCGACAGAATGTGTTTTAGTCCGCGACAGGTCGCCGGTAAAATTGTTTGAGAACAAATGCTTTCTGTTAGAACATTTTGTGCAGATTCGTCTTTCCGTCGTACTTACTTAAAAATTATATGTTATTTAACAAATCTGTTGTAAAATGTTTACTAGAGGAACCTAAATTAATCATTAAAATAAACTGTTATAAGAAATTATAGTGAGTGACTATTGATACCTTTGCGTTAATAAGGCAACGCAATGTTCAGAGGAAAGTAATCAGTGTGTTGAACTAAGGAGAAAAACCGGGCAAGTGCGTGTTGGACCACGCACAATGAAGGGTTCCGTAGTTGGGATGAATTTATCCCAAAAACAAACTTAAAGTAATATTTGTTTTATTAACATTTGAATAATAAAAATAAAATAATATAAGATAACCGTCTGTTATATACACCGTGGCTTTAAGCGTCTTACAACGGCAGCCCACTTAATGTATCCAATGACAACTAATCATTCATAAAAGTAATGAAAAATATATTAAAATGTGAATATTTTTTTTATTTAAAAAAAAATATTCTAATAATATATATTATTAAATATGACGCATGACGTAGTTTGAAACAGCCTGTTATGAGCACGGTGCAAGCCTTGTGCTCCATTCCGCGCCGCCCTTGGAATGCAAGGCTCGCACTGCACTCGTAACAAAGTGTTTAAAATGTCTGAAAATCATTTTAAAAGTAGTTTCAGAGTCAATGAGTAACAACTTTAATTTGCTAATGCAACAAACGAAAATCACCAATAAAACTACCCAGCTTCGTGATCATTATCATCAGCCTAAGCACTCCACAGCTGGATAAATGCTTGTCCAATCGCAAGCTGTTTAATAATCTGCTACCAAAAATGTGTTGTAGGTTATAACCGGACAGAATGACCGTGACAAGTTATCAACAATCCAGTTTATCACTTCAACAACGTAGCATCCTGGTATCGAAGGTGCACAATGCAAGTGACAATAGATTGACTGGCAGGCGCCTCTTCGGGGAAGCCATCGGCGGCGGCGTCGTAACGTCAAATGCGAAGCGGTTAGAACAGTGACTGACGGACCATTAGGGATCGTGGGAGAGTATACTAACAGAGAACTCACTCACTTTTAACTTTGCATATGACTAGCGATTCCTTTTTCTCTTAGATTAATGTAAGTTTAACATTGATGTATTATGCACATTGATCTTTCGGAAGAAATTTTCAAAATGATGGTGATATCCGCATCAAAATCCGTTGCGTAGTTTAGGAGAACAGAGAGATACGAATAGCGACTTTATTTTATAACATGTCTCGACATAATTATGTAGATATAGAATACATAGGTAATAATTATGTTTCTGTGTTGTTATGTGAGTACACTATTATATGCATCTCTGCCAACCCTTAGGCGTGATACAGGCGTGATGTGGGTTTTCCGTTTAATTTTTGCATAACTTTACTCGACGTAGGCCTAAATTGTTTCCCGAAAGAGTGACTATAAAGTATCAGGCCTGTTTCTCTCCATATGAAGCTAAGGTTTTTCCGAGTACTCGTACAGCTGGAAATGTGGAAACCATGTAATTTTCCATGCTCCTTCGTGAAATTGAATATTCCCGTAGAGCCCTTCCTACGACGATGTTCAAATTAAGTCTCCAAATAAAAACACCACCTCTTCTGCTTACCCAACAAAACAGTTTGTGTCGCAAAACGGGTGTTAAACTAGTTACAAAGAAGTTGTCGAGAAAATAACCACGTTCTAAATGACAGGTCTCCGGTTGAGTGCAAACTTGTTCCATTGCGGGTTTATTAAAACTTACAGAGGTTTTTCTGTTCACTGCTCTTCATTTTACGTTTTTTTCTGCTTTGTTGGTTTGTAGCGTACAATCCTGGGCTTTCCTTGGAATGGAGAAAGTGTTATTAGGTTTTAACATTAGAGGATTCTTAGTTGGAGCCCGGAGTTGCGATTTGTACGTGACCATAGCAGTGGGCTTGCTGCATATTACCCGGGACTTCTTACATTACTGGCTAAATGTGGGTGTGAATATTTTATTTTATTTATTTATTTTATTTTACAGAAAGGTTACAGACTAATAACACGATTAAAAATCATTAGTAGGTAAGTCAATTGCTAATTACAAGCTTCCACATGTATATTGCACATATTCTTATTTTCTTTTAAGGAATGCTGTCGTGATGCTAAGTAATTTAATATTCAGTATGATTTTTGAAATAACGGTCATCCGTATCTAACAGACCTTCTGCCTTAAAAAAACAGCACTTGTTGCGTTAGTAGGGCTTATTTATGCGCGCGTCGATGACGCGTATAAAAACATAGACCCTATAACTCTAGACTACCTCGCTAAGTGGCATATATGCATAAGCCTGATTTAAAGGGCACTGTCATTTTAGCAATGAATTTTATTGTTGAATTTTCCAGAGATCTCGTTGAAACGTTTCAAGCTGAATACAAATTCCAGTTTTCCTTATTATAAGTTACGACGTTTTTACAGTATATAATCTGTGTAAGTCTTCGTTACGGGACTTGCGACTTTGTTCCCTGTAATATATTTTTGTGTCGCGCGCTGAGAACATAATGTTTCTTTTAACGTCGCGTTTTGACGTATGGGGTTATGATGATGGTTTGTTTTGCAGGCAGTTGTGTACAATACCCGGAAGTAAATATGGTACATCTAGTTTTTGAAAAAGTTTGGCTTTGTAGATCGTTGTCTCTTTCACTTATAAATCTGTGAAGGAGAAGAAAAATAGATTAGTAGTATTAGTAGTTATCAACAAGGTTATTAACCTTGTTGATAATTACATTTTCGAGCCATTTGGGGTTGAAATCCTCGGGTCGAATGGAGTGCTCATGTCCTTTTTAAGGAAATCTCGAAACGGCTGGTTGACACTTCCCGTGACCCAAAGGCTGGCTTTTACCTTGGCCAGAGGCTAAGCATTGCCATACAACGTGGCAATGCCGCCAGTATCTTGGGTACATTACCTATATGTACCCAAGATATTATATATTATATCTTGGGTATTTTAGTTTGTGAATAGTTTTAATATTAAGTTATGATATACTTTTGTTATTTTTATTAATTAATTAGATATAAGTTGTTTTTTATGTACATATTATTTTAATTGTTGTTATTAAACGTTTTATAGCAATTGAAGAAAAATTGGTCCCACCAAAAACATTTCATGTAAAGATTAGATCGTGATTGGCCGTGTAGATTCAGAAGCTTGGCTCTACATGATATCTGATATCTTTTTCACAGGGCAAATCTTATGTGGTCGTCTTGGCAACATTTTACATGAAATGTTTTTGGTGGGATTTCAGTTCTTTTTGTAAGTTGCTAGGCAGTCTTTTTAGTGTTATTTCGGCTTTCTAGCACTTCAGGAAGTACCCTAACATTTTGAAGTCTCATACAAACTTCCACCCCCTCATTTTAGGGGATGGGGGGCGAAAGTTATAAGTTTATGATTTTTTTTGTTGGTTGTATACTAAACTTAGATTACATACCAAATTTCAGCTTTCTAGCACTTCAGGAAGTAGCCAAACATTTTGATGATCATCAGTGTGTCAGTGTATCAGTGAGTGTGTCAGTGACGAAATCGGTGTATTTTAGATATCCATAAAATCTAAAGTATTAGAGCTATTCGATTGAGACTTTGTATGTCCAATTAGTCTATTATTGAAATCATATCCTGAGAATATGAACTATCTGGTACATCGGAAACCAACTCTATGAGGGTTCAAAAAAACGACGAAACACTTCGAGAAAAGGTAGGTAGTGCCTTTGCGCTTCGCTTGGCTCGTCTTGGCGGGGGCACTACCGTGCCCCCAGATTAAACACAAAATTTAAACTTTTTAAATTAACTTTCTTGTTTAGGTTAAATTACACGAAAAAGCCTTTAACCATTCAAGGATGAACTATTCAAGATAAACGAATACCAGTATCATCTTCTTAAAACCGACCATCATTTAGCCATTGATCTGCTCCTGACATTTAAACTAATAACTTCTACTACAGATTAAATGTCAGTCTGTCAATGTCAACGCGGAATCTTCAATTAAATGGCGGAGAAATAATGGAAAGCCTCGTCTGTTTCTAGCATTGTATTAAGAAGATCGGATTTGTCGCAGGAAATTATTTTTAGGCCATTGTTTAAAATTCTTGGGAATCTATAAGAGTAACTGACATTCTGTAAATAAGTGGTTTATTTATACCAGCCTAAAGGGTATTCCAAAAACGGATGTCGATTTTTTTAAACAATATAGTCACGATTTTTAAAAGGTAAGTAGGTTAGTTCGTTTTGTCAAGGTTTATAATAAAATAAAAGTAGCCTATTAAATTGTCCCACTGAGGGGCAATGAACCCTTCTCATACAGAAAAAGAACGAACATTGATCACCACGCTTACTCAAGGTTTATAATATGAAAAAAAATATTACGTCACTTCCCCATCTTTCCCCTAAGAAAAATCACGTCACCCTAATCGGTGTGTTTCTGAGATACCCATCAAAACAAAACGGATAGCTACAGAAGGTCAGCTCCATACAACGAGCAAAAGCGCATGCACTTATTGATACGGGTCTATGAACGGCGAGTCAACTCACTCGCGCATCTGAGTGTTTTCAAAATAAATTGTACCATGTCTGAATTTATGGTAATATTTTAAATATCACATTTTCGATATTTTTTATTAAGATACATGATAGTTTATGAAGTGATATTTAATAATTGCTTACAGGGTCTAATTGAATTCATGGGCATTCTCTTACGGGGTCACTTTACTCATCATCATGAATAACTTTTACTATGGGACCAAACCCGAAGCCGGGAAAAAAAAATCTGCGGATTCCTACATTTATGTTCGCTTAAAGGCTCTTACAGACACACGCGATATCGCGGGCGTGACAGGCACCGACCAAGAAATTGTGCTACTGGTGTCGCGTCGCGCCCGCGATATCGCACCAGTCTGTACGAGCCTTTACTCGTCAAAATGTAGGGAGCACCAGATTTTTTTTCGCAATTTCAGGTCTAGTCCCATATTAAAAGTTATTCATATTGATGAGTACACACACGTCATTATAAATACACGTCAATAAATATAATTTTATTATTGTGAATTTGAAGACTATGTGGGTCATTGATTTTTTGTTTTTTTTTATTTTTCTCGGTTATTTTTTATCATGGTCTGGCAATTTGAGTAATTTATGCGTAATTTATCGGATTACCAACAAATGCATGCACTGACTGGACAGGTCCACTCAATCTGTGTGGTTATTTCATCAAAATACCACTTCAGACACTAATCTACATGGTCTTCACGTCATGATCTGACCAAGATTATGTCTGGACTTTAAAATAGACTGTGACCTCTGAGTTGGTTTTGGCCTTTCTTCTAACAGTAATCAAATAGGAAACGCCGACCTCATCTAGTTTTTAAAATATCATTGACGTGTAAAAGTGTTTGCACAAACCTATTTATAGAAATAAATAATTTATCAAAAACTAAAATAACCTTCGTAAATTTTCTAATGGCTGTTTTGGCCGTGACAAAACCAACATGTCCAGTTGGTACCACTTATTACGATTTTTTTGCAAATCAAATTATATTTAAATGAGCTTATGACTTGAATTACAAACTACCGGCAAGTCAGGGTATTTCAAGCGATAACGAAAAACTCATACTTCGTTAGGTCAGTGGGTCATCTTTTCATTGAACGGACAGCCCAAAAGTGAGAGGTACACTTTTTTTTAAAACGTTCTTCTAACATTCGTTTTAGATCGCCGTACGTACGTGTCTGTGTATGCGTGCTCCTGTTTTCAGTCGTTGTATGGAGCCGGCCTTCTGTACCTGACTATTCTGTGCTCTCGACCAATAATTATTGACATTCACGTCATTGAGATAACGGCCGTCAAGGAGTATGACAGCCTGATAGATGTAGCCGTTAATTAATTCTCGAGCCAGTTCGAGCATGTGTTGCTTGAGATTGACTTCATGCGGTGAGGAGATGGGCTGCACGGATTATTGGTGTTTGATCGTAGTGGAATTAGCATTGCTTGGGGTTGGCAGAAATTACAGAATGCCACCAGCGCGTCCACTTCATACTATATCTGGAAGTCAACATTAATTTGCAATAGAAGATTGTACTAAAACATCAAGAACAGGAAATACCAGACAGTAAAGATTATGGGACTTTATTAACGAGGATTTAACATAACATAACGCCTGTATTCTCCGAAGGGTTGGGCAGACAAAACTACAACATACACAACTAGCGATATGCGGGTGTAATGAGGTACACCACCTTAGTACCAACGTTTTTTTTTTAAACGTTGCCCCACACTAGGAATTTCTCCTGTATCGTGGGTGCATTTACAAACATTTAAACTCACAAACAGCCAGACCCGGAACAACTACTTGTAGGTCATACAAATATTTGTTCCGTGCGGGAATCGAACCCGCGACACGCAGCACTGCGCCAACCGTGTCGATATTGCGCTAGTTTCGTTTAAGTCCCATGTAACGGAGGACTTATTCCAAGGTTTTGCTGCTATTCATTGATTTACCAGAACGGTGTACCACTAACGATGGTCCAGAATATAGCCGCATGCTTCATATCGCTCCGAAATACCATCTCTAAGCTAAACCCGCTTCATTTACCTTTAACAAGTTTTGGTTCAAACTAATATTTTGTTCATGTCTTTGCACATATTCATAATCAAATTGCTTGATATGTTTAATTAGTTAGTCAGGGAAATTGCTAAGAAAATTGACACCCTACGTTAATTTGCCATGTTATAGTTATTATACACAACTGTCAAACATAGGGACAATTTTAATTGGTACATTCCACTCAGAACACTGATTTCAACAGCACTTGTCCGAACCGCACCTGAGCACTTCCACTAACCGCACTGAAACTAAAATTTGATAAGTGCGGTTCGGTGGACCAGTTTATTAATATTATTTTCAGTCCCCGAACGGCACCTATGTAAAATATTTTTTTAGTGATGGGGTGTATTTTTTTGCTCAAGTCATTAGCAAACAAAAAATATCAATACAAATCAGCAGAAGTTAAGTCTTCCGGATAATTCCACCTTGTTCACCTGGAGCAAAGAGTAATGTTTTATTTGTGTCACTGTCAGTAAACAAGAAATGACAGACCTTGTCACTTTTCTTAGCGATTTCGTTTGTTCAAATTTAATTGTTCTGAGGTTCAAATCATACAGTATTTCAATTAGGAGCAAAATTAAATCTAAGTATGTTTCAGTATGCAGTGAGTCGTGGCTGTCACATCGAGGCAAGTTTAGTAATTGCGTGTTATCATATATATATAGGATGTCTGAGGTCATCGGAAAACTTGAGACTAGAGATGCCGATGCATTCCACCAGCTTTTACGACAAGTCTTTTACAGTTTAAGTAGTATGGTTATGGAATGCCTTGCCCGTGTCGATAAGACGTGCTCAAACTTTGTCCACTTTTAAAATTCTGGTAAAATAACACTTACTCTCTCCTTAAACATCGTCGTTACAGAATACAGTTCCTTGCTCTTGTTTCATGTTTATTATTGTATATATTTATATAGATAATGTATGCTTTATGTATGTATGTATTTATTGTATATGTAAATGGTACAGCACTGACTACCTGCAGTATGGGTGTGTAATGTATGATATAACAACAAATGCTCTAATTTCACTTGAAATAACGTTCATATAATATAATTTTCATATGCTATAAAATCATATAACCTAATTTCATATGACCTAATGTTTCATATGATATAATTTTCATTTAATATAAAACATTTAGTATAACGTTCATTTTATATAATTTTCAATATGTATAATATTCTTTTTATATAACATTCATTTGACCTAATGTTCTTTTGACCTAATTTTCATGTTTAATGGTCACAGTTCTAACCTAACTCAAATGGCACCTAACCAAATCTTAAAATATTCAATGCATGGTTGAGGGTGGGCTTGGCCGACGGAGTCCCGCTTGGCGGGGCTGCTACTTCTGGATGGTTTATAAAAAAATAACCACGAAGGGGATGGCGGGGTCTATTCGCTCGCTTCGCTCGCTCACACGACCCCGCCATCCCCTTCTAACCTAACCTGTCCGAGTCGGGGTGCCCTAAAGTGCAGATTGCATCCAATTTCTACTGGTTACAATAGTTGAGGGTGGTAGGTGTATAGGGTATAAAGCGAAGAAAAAAAAAACAGTACAATATTTTTTTTATCATAACATAGCATCACATAAATATTACAACTTATTTCAGTTTTAAGTTAGAGGCCAAAGCCCGAAGGAATTCAATTTCAGTGTATTCCTTGGTCGACGGATTATGAATATTATAGTAAATGAATAATATACTACATGAATATTATGTCAAATGTGCATTATAGGAAATGTTTATTATATCATAAGAAATTAGATAAAATGAAATTATATCAACAATTCATTATCTCAACTGATCGTTATATTAAACAAAAGTATATTAACTGAAATTAGGTCAAGTGAACGTTACATTTTTTGTTATTATATCAACCGTTACACACCCCTGCAGTATTGTCTCTCTTTCTCTCTTTAATCCATCCAAAGGTTGTCTGTAAAAGATCGCATTTAGCGATAAGACCGCCCATTGTGTCACCCTATGTAAAACTACAACATTTATATCTGGAACTATTATGGTGTACATAATAAAGAGTATTCTATTCTATTCTAATTTATAATAATAATTATGTCGTTTGTTTTTTGTTTTCTTACCAGAATACATTTTTAAATAATTCCAAAAAAAAAAACATTTAAAAATATTTAAAAAATTGAGTTCCGCCGGTGTTGGGAGCTGGGTCCGAGCTACCAGTTATTAGGGCTGCAGGAGTTAGGAACTTCCTCACAATGCGAGCCGTATCAAGGAATACTGCCTTTTGAATCACGCCCTTGATCCAACCGCCTAACGAGAGCCTCGAGAGATGTTGATCGAGGCTTTCAGGCATCAGGTTTTTGGTCGTAACGACAATCGGCATAATGACAGCCAAGCTCACATTCCACATGTCAACAAGCTTGTGTCGAGATATTATGTTTCTCTTTCTCAGCTTTCACGACGTTCTCGTCATGTGGAATGGCAACATCTACAATCATTGCGCGGCGCGCTAATCGATCTATCACCACTATATCAGGCATATTGGTGACAATAGTCCAGTCAGTAATGATAGACTGATCCCAGTACAACGTGACATAGTAATTTTCGAGAACTAGGTCAGGCATATTAATTATTATTATTTTCCGCCATTTTGGACTTGTTAGTAACTTAAACGATTGCTTTCAAAATTGATTTTAGTTTAGATTTTTTAAAATGTATCTAGTATGTATCTAGGTATGTGTGAATGGAATCAAATCAACTCCTCATAATATGTGGCTGCAATGGAAGAAACCACAATCATGCCAACATCATACTACTACTATGATATAACATCAAAAAACACATTGATGTCTTGACATGAGCGAAAAAATATTTAAAAAAAAATGAACTGATAAGCGAATCCTAATACTACATAGATTTACATATTTACAGATTTTCCAATGTGATAAACAAGAACAAAAAATTACAGAACCAATATAATGATACTTTTCAAGTTACAACTTTGTTTCAAAATTTTGTTATGTGGTTAGTTAGGTTATGTAGGTACATTTTTTTACTTTTTTGTGTCAGCTTAAAGTTATGTGTATGAAAGGGTGATGATGGTAACATTAGAGCGGCTCGATGTTTTGTTACAAGTAAAATATATACTTTACGTTTTCACACGTTTTTACGTTTTCGAATGACGTTTCATCGAAAGTTTACTTCGTTGATGGTACGTAGCTTTAAAGGGTTTTACGACGGAGATACGTTACCTCGAAATCAATAATAACGGAATAAGTAACTATTATATCGTCCACTTGATCAATCAACTCAGCCTTGCGCTGTCCAGTGCAGGACATAGGCCTCTCCCCGACTGCGCCAGAATACCCTGTCCTCCGCCTTCCGCATCCAGTCTGTCTCAGCTACCTTTTTAAGGTCGTCGGTCCATCTAGCCGATAAGCGGTCTCCACTCCAAGACTCGTCTGCTCCATGGGCCACCGATCCTTCAACAAACATGGGTCGCCACTGCCAGTTCAGCTTGCTTACTCTGCAAGATATGTCGGTAAAACGGTTATTTTCCGGATAGTTTCATTTCTGATCTAATCCTACAAAAGAAACTCCAAGCGTAGCCCGCTCCATAGTGCGCTAAGCAATCTTGAATTTGTGGACCAACCCGACTGTATGTGTCCACGTTTTTACCGTATGTCATAATGGGCAGGACGCTCTAGTTGAAGACCTTGGTTTTCAAACATTGCGGGATAGGCGACGAAGAGACTTGACCAAGTTTTCCAAACACTGCCCAACCCAACTGGCTTCTTCTGTCGGCTTCATTCTCAAAGTTATATCTACCGAGCTAGATGACTTCCCCTAGGTAGACATACTCCTTCACAACTTCGAAAAGCGACCTTTTTATGTAGATTGGTCTCAGTAAGATGTGTGAATAGTACATGACTTTCGTCTTGTCCAAATTGATACCGAGGCCAACCCGTCGAGATGCTCCATTTAAGCTGTGCAGCATCTGGTCTAACTATTTCAGCGTCTCTGCTATTATGCTATGTTGAAATAGTTTAATGATTTGAATCCAACGTTAAACAAATTGCATACGTAAAAATTTGCCGCATTCATTACGTACGGTATCGGAGCCCTTTACTGTGCGTGGTTCGATTGCATTTTCTACTCGTTATGTTATAGTCTGTTGGTAATGTCCTGAACACAGAATATAATATACGTCCCATCACTACAAACTGTATGCAGGTGCCGTTAGGGGACTTAAAGTAATATCAGAAAACTGTTTCACCGAACTGCACTCATCAAAATTTTGTTTCAGTGCGGTTAGTGGAAGTGCTCAGGTGCGGTTCGGTCAAGTGCTGCTGAAATCAGTGCTCTTAGTGGAATACCTCATTTTCCTGAATTTGTATGACGTGATTTGCGTTTTCTAAAATCTCTGTATTTGCAAATATATTATAAATCACGGAATAATAATCTCGCGTAATTAAATCGGCGCAGTATGGGACGCGCCCCAGCTAGATGGACCGACGACATTACGAAGGTTTCTGGGATAGACTAGATGCGTAAGGCGGAGGACAGGGTGTTGTGGCGCAGCCTGGGAGAGGCCTATGTCCAGCAGTGGACTGCGGCTGCGTTGATTATTAACTAATAATCTTGAGTTACGCGATTCTTATTATTTTTGACATCATCTCCAGATGACAAATAAATTAGCAATGCGACTTTGAAATAATATCAAAGAAAATTTCAGCATAGTTGATGAAACTGTTTAATGAAGAATATTTTAATTAGTTTCATTTCATTTCTACGAAAACTTGTTACTCAATTTCAATATCTAAGTAAATTTAATTTCAGTAAATTTTTGAGTCTGACGAAGACTAGTGAATTATTTATTTTAACTTAATAATTCGAATTTTATGTTAAATCTTATCTGTTTACGTTACTATTAGTAATTCTACGAAAGTGTTTTTATTGATGTATTTAAATAAAGTAAATTATTTTAATTAATATTTCAGTTACGCACATTAATCTGAATATCATATATTATAATTAGTAGCTATTTCTTGAGCAAACTGATTCATGAGTATTTATTTAAGTAACAGAAGTAGGTACCTGTAGAAATTTAATTTGAGTTAAGATAAACAAACAAACACTTAAAATAGGTCAACATCATCAGCCGCCTGTCTTTTCCCAACTATGTTGGGTCGGCTTCCAGTCTAACCAGATGCAGCTGAATACCAGCATTTTACATGGAGCGACTTATACCTATATATCTGACCTTCACAACCCAAAAAAAACATAAAATAGGTACCTATACGTTTTTCTCACAACTTTAAGTAAATGCAATATATTAATGAAATAAAAAATCTATCAATAATATGTAAAATGTCTCCCAGTTCCAGTACCTCGCTTCGGAGCCCCACAACAAACTACATGTCTGTAGGCTAGTGACAGCCACTTAGCCACACGGTCGCCTGGTGGATAATCTCCAATATGTGAGATCTCCTAAGTAATATGTGACAACCGATGCTCTCACCTTTACATGCTTTCCTGGTACATTTTGCTGCTGAATTCTTCTTTTTAACCGACTTCAAATAGTAGGAAGTTCTATGTTCGTCAGTTTAATATGTTTTTTTTTTGTATGTTTGTCGATATTTTCGTCAATTGTCGACCGATTTTGAAAATTCTTTTTTCATTTGATAGAGGAAAAAGGTGTATTAGGACTATGTTTAAGTTACAGTCAACCGAAAGTTGTAAGCCCTAATTAAAAAAATATAAAATATTAACTCTGGCTTGCCTTTACATTTTAGACATTGTCATGTTTGTGAAATAAAATCGACACTTATTTCCACTCCAATCAGAAGTGGTCGATCACAACCGTAGTAGACGCGATGACAGTATTCTCTGTCTACATAGATCGTAAACAGCATTACTGCACAAGATTGTTTTCTGTATGGCCCCTAAAATTTTCAATAAACTCCCAAAGAGTTGGAAGGAGCTTAATGTCCGTCAATTAAAAAATAAATTAAAGATACTGCTAGAAGGGAAACATACTACAGTATTCTAGAATTTCTTAATGACAACATCTAATACCCAATATTATCAATACATCTTTGACATAATCTGTACATAAAGCAACATAATTATTATTGCTATGATGATAATTTTAATTGACATTTAGTAATTGTTTCGTAATTATGATCATATATTTAATTTTATTCTTAACAAAATTGACATTTACTATTTTTTTTTCCATATGTAATTGTAATACTTTTCCAATAACTTTTATTAGGTACTGAAATTTAAATATTTGTACGCCACTAAGACCAAACATGAATGGTCTTAAACTACAAAGTATTTAATAACTTGCATGCTCTGTATGTGTACTCATGTTTCCACAAATAATCTTGAATCTTGAAGCTTGTACACCCGGCTACACATCAAGCTATACATCTCCAGTTTACGCTGACCTCTCATTGTACGGAAATCGTACACAATGCGAGATCAGCTTATACTGGAATTTATAGCTTGATGTGTAGCCGTGCGTACAGTGGGCCCATATACATTTTAAGTTTGCTTTAGTAGTTTTTGAGTTAGCTTCAATAATTCGTATTTTTCCCACATAGTCTATGTGGATGATGTTATGATAACTTCCTGTCACTGTTATTTAGGTACTTAGTAGGTAGTGGTGTTCGAATTTATGTGGGGTAAGCACCACAACTAAAAAGGGAAAAATAAAAACTATAAAAAAAAAAACAACCGCATTGTAAAAAAACCTCTTCATAGTCAAAAATAATTTATATTCGGAAGTCGGTGGCAAAAAACGAAAATACAAAACCAAAGATATTCTTCCGAAATTAAAGTTATTTTTCACTTTGAAGTGTTTTTTTTGGACGTCGGTTGTTTCTTTTCTTACAAATATTCCCAATTTATGTGTGTTTTTTTCTTGAAGTGTTTAACACTCCAAGAAAGCTAATGCTAAAGCTTTTCCCATAGTTTTAGTACAAGATATTTCCTTAACTATCTTCATCATCATGGCAGCCAAAAGAAATCCACAGCTGAAGGTAGAAATAAAACGATAGCAAAAATAATTTAATACTTATTTGTGTTTGACTTAGGTAAGAGTAGGTAAATAAAGTAGAATGCCGTTTTGAAGAATATTGCGACCTCGTTTCACTGAAGAATTTCGAAACGTTTTAACAATTTAATATATTATATTATGTACCTATATTGGTGTTTTTAATATTTCGTGTATTTTATTAAACGACGCGCGACGACAAAAATATCACTTTCCACCTCCCATTGTTTCACTATGTTCAAATTCACGTCAGTAAAGTCAGAGAAATGAATTGTTCAGATTTACACCTGACGTCAATTTGCTTTACAATTGATTTCCCTGACCGTACTACTATTTACCTATTGACAGATTGTAAGTCTATTCTTCTCATGAATGATGTGGACTAGGAAGATTATGAATTTAATAAATAAAAAATACTTTTAATGAAAACCTAATCTATTTTATTTCTGTGATAGTTTGAAAATAAGTGGGTGTAAACAGTTACAATAGGTGGCATTAATTACTTAACACAAATTATTAACCATCATTATAATTATATAAGAGTTGTAAGCAGTGGTCGAACGAAAACAATATGCTTAATAATTCATTATAATTTCATATAATGTATAGGCATTTATAAAATACTGCGTACGTTATATTTTGGTGAATTAGAGCATAATCTATATTATCATTAAAAATAATCATAGGTCAAGTATATAATACTTGAATAGTTCATCAACCACCTATAATTCATTATTTTTAAGATAAGATAAGATAAGATAAGTCTAACAATTACAACAACAACAACAACGACAAACGACGACGACGACGACGTTAACAATTATACATCAAGAACTGCCGGTCGGCAATCAGCAGGATTACGATTAATTATTGCATGCATGTTGATATCGCGAGTCCTACCTATACCTTGGTTTTAATTTATTTACATAAAATTCACACCATATTTCTCGGTTACTCTTAACAACTATTAAAAAAACGGATAATACAAATGCATTAAAGTTCACTAAAAATATATCTAAAAGTCGTGTTATTGTATTCAAATAGAATGTATGAAATAAAGTTAAAACAAATTCAGACAACATAATGACGTCGCTCAATATAAATATCAAAGTCGCGATGTACAAGCGACGCCAGATGTTAGTACCTGTGTTTGGCTTCGTTTTGAAACTGCGACAAACTGAATGTACAATTATGATGTATATACAACAGTTGCCTATCAACGCTAAAATGGAACTGCCCCTGGTGAAGACTACAATTAAATCAACGGAACTACTGAATAGAACCACATTACGTAAATAATAAAGTATAGATATCAAAATGGTTGTTGTTACACAAGACACACCCCAGGCAAACAGGGTACTTTTTAAATATCTTCTTTGGATATGCCCATCGACAACTTTTACAAAATCTACATAAAACAAATGACATATTACTAACAACCAGTGGCTTTTTACAGATGATGAGTAAACATCTAGACACATAAGAAACCTGCGAACCCATGCATTATGAGTTCTTCCCATACTCGGTATCACGATTTTGATTACTGTAATTAGGAGAAAGTTTGTTAAAATTGCACTTAGAAACACATAGTTTCTATAATTACGGAACTTCCTTATTATGCACCATGATGTTACTCCGTACACCAACGTAACTAGTGTCAGCGCCAACAGGCTGCATTCTACAATCTTCTCGACTTTTGATATTAATAGAAAATCATAAAAATCGTCAACACCATCACTTTCTGCGTCAGATACGCTAGTATCGTTGTTAGACATAGCGAATTTCACTTCAACAGATTTGTTGATTCACTTTTTATTTTCAAAATACAAAAATATTTGTGAACAATTTGGCGTAAAGCACTTTCAGGACTTTTTTCAGGCAATAAGGGTGTCACTTCTGAAGCAGTCAATGCACAAAAGTTTTATATTGTAATTAAACGCAACAAAACCAATTTAGGTACATACGTCCCGAAATAATAATAATTCTGTAGATAAACTATTGTGACAAACAGGAAAATTACATTTGGGTTTTGCCTAATTATAAACTACTAGCTTTCTGCCCGTGACTTCGACCGCGCGGAAGTCGGAAAATAGCACGCATAGCATGGCCATCAATTAATTTAATTTTCTTATTTTGTATTATTTTTTAAACCGAACGACCAAATTGCGTGCTGAAAAAACGTAAATTTTATTTATATTAAATTCTCTACATGCTAATGTTATTTATTTTTATATGAATTGTTTTGTTATTCCCAATAAAATGCGGCTAAATACCACCGCCAGAATTATTAAAAAAAAAACCCAAAAAACTATAAAAAACCGTTATAGTATGTTAAAAATATTAGAATATATTTATATATAGGTACTAACACTACTACGCCATTGTGTTGATGTAAAGTTGATAATTAATTGTTCAGCAAATTTTAATTGCTTACCAACTTAATTTGTACTCTTAATTATATAACAACTGTCATTCGTTGACAGTTATTTAAATAAAATGGCTATATCACGGAAAATGGCCGTAGCACCCTCCGTCAATTTGCTTAACAATTAATCTTCGTGTTTGGATAACAAACCATTTGGTCAGTGCATGTGATAACATACAGTAGACAATAAGTTCATTTTAATAATATTTTTTTGAATATAAATAAAAACATTCTTCGACTTAATTTACAAATACTATGATTCTGATTACATACTTCAAGTTTCTTCCCGTGACTTCGTTCGCGTGGAAGTCGTAAGACACCACAATTTACCAAAACCACTCACCGCGTCACATCGCATTTCCCGCCCGCGCTATTATTTCTTCTAAGGGTCGTAGCGTGATGTTAAATAGCCTATAGTCTTCCTCTAGATATGAGCTATCAAAAAAAGATTTTTTCAAATCCGACTGGTAGTTTTAGAGATTAGCGCGTTCAAACAAACAAACTCATTAGCTTTAATATTAGTATATACTCGTATATATATAACATTTTATTTCACTCTGGGATAGTGTAGCTTTCTATCAGATAAATAATTTAATCAGATCAGTACTTCCAGAGATTATCTCCGCAAAAATATAAACAAACAACAGGACCTCGCTATAATAATAGTTTTTTTACACATTTTATTATGTTTTATATATTTTTATTTTATTTTCCTGTTTATCTTAAAACGCCTCGACACCGATAAGTATACACATTACCTACAAATTGGTAATTAAGGCACGCAACCACAAGCGGAAAGACTCCAGTACTAATTAATTACCTCCTAAATAAATAATGAACCTTAAAACAATAGAATCTCGCTTTGGTGTGTCATATTTCATACGACAAATAAAATGAGCAGGTAATATTCAAAAGAAAATCTAGATTATACGAGAATGACGTGGTCTCCTATAACAATACGTCGATAACAGCCACACGGGTCGATCAATCAAGTTAAGCTACACTTGCCGCTGTTGTTCCGTGGGTGGGTGACCAGCTTTACATACTAAGACCCCTCCGTTCCTCTGAAAGCACGTTAAGCCGTGGGTCCCAGCTGTCATTTGTAGATCTTTGACAGTTGTTACGGGTTATCAGAATCCCGAAAGTCTGACAACAAGTCTTACCAAGGAGTTTCGTGTTACCCAGTAACTGGGTTGTCGAAGTCAGATAGGCAGTCGCTCCATGCAGAATACTGCTATTCAGCTGCATCCGGTTAGACTGGAAGCCGACCCCAATATAGTTGGGAAACGGCTAAGCAGATGAGATGATGATGTGGTCTCGTTTAATGAGGGTTTTCTGGCAGCAATGAGATGTCAGGTCAGGAAAAGTGTCAAAGGTCCTATATATTCTTTAGTTGTGACTGAATGATGAACGAATGAATGAAACGAATATACGACATCATATATTTTATCCTACCTCTTGACGAATTGGCGCCAACTAGTGGCGTGATTTTTTATGAAAACCCTCATTAGAAGCGCACACTAGTGTTTGTCCCTGTTCTTCTAAACTTGCATGGAATTGTGTAGCCTCTGTTGGAGATTGTGTAGCCTCTGTTGGAGATTGTGTAGCCTCTGTTGGAGATTGTGTAGCCTCTGTTGGAGATTGTGTAGCCTCTGTTGGAGATTGTGTAGCCTCTGTTGGAGATTGTGTAGCCTCTGTTGGAGATTGTGTAGCCTCTGTTGGAGATTGTGTAGCCTCTGTTGGAGATTGTGTAGCCTCTGTTGGAGATTGTGTAGCCTCTGTTGGAGATCCAATAAATAAATACAAATGCGTTATTTCTAATTCATATTGATTTATTTTATTATAGCATTTGCCCGTAACTACGCTCGCGTGAGGCCGTCTCCAATCGTCGCGTGAATATGCGATCGTCGGAAATTGACACGGGGTGAAGGTAGGAATCAGAAGAAAGAAAATGATTTCCGTTTTTTAGTGGAAAACAACATAACTTCGAAAATTTGTCCCACGGGAAGGTATTCCTGGTATTGACTAACAAACGTCCAAATTCATGAACTCCCAAATATAAATAATTACACATTTATAATATTACCTAGCTTTCGCTCGCGGCTTAGCCCGCGTGGATGTCGGAAATTCATCAACATCATTTCAGCCGAAAGACGTCCACTGCTGGACATAGGCCTCCCCCAAGCACCGCCACTTCAACCGGTTCGGTGCTTCCCGCATCCAGCGGATACCTGCAGCCTTCACAAGGTCATCGGTCCACCTTGTAGGAGGCCTTCCAACGCTACGTCTTCCTGTACGCGGTCGCCACTCCAGAATCTTTCGGCCCCATTGGCCAACAGTTCTGCGAGCAATATGCCCTGCCCACTGCCACTTAAGCTTGGCAATTCTTCAGGCTATGTCGGTTACCTCGGTTCGCCTGCGGATCACTTCATTTCTGATTCGATCACGTAGGGAAACTCCAAGCATAGCCCTCTCCATTGCCCTTTGGCAGACTTTTTTTTTTTTTTGGGTGGGAAATTATCAAATAACTTGTCCCGCTATGGGCGGAGTGGGAGGGCGTGTCAGACTTTTACTGACTAAAACCCACCCGTTGCCTGTGTGCCAGGGCCACGATATCCCTTTCGGACAAACTCACAACCCTGGCAGTCATTGGTCCTAACGGACCCCGTCAGTTTGTGCTGACATCTCTTTGAGGCGCGCGTGGAACACAACGCGCCGTTGACCCGGGCCTGGTCCTTATCGGACGGCGAGCTACCCATCGCTCACCGTCCGCAGGCCCGCGCCTACGGTGGCCGGAAATCGGCTTGCGACTCCCGACGCCCGGGGCGTCTCCTGCGGCGACTAAGTGCGCGAGGGCGCGAACCTTGTCTCACCCTCACGCGTTCCGCCTCCTCCTTCGCTAGCATTACTGCTTCGCAGAAGGAGGTGACGGCCTCCCATGCACTCTCGCTCCGAACCATGGCCTGAACCAGGCCCGGACGCGAGAGATCGCCGCCGCCGATCGCCTCCGTGAGGACACGGCGGTGCTCCGCACAAGCTGGGCAGACCTCCACCGTATGCTCCACCGTGTCCTCCGGCCGATCCACACAGTGGTGACACCCGAGCGTTTCCTCCCGCTTTATCCTGAACAGGAACCTCCCAAAACAACCATGTCCGGTGAGGACCTGCGTCAGGCGGAAGGTGAGGACGCCGTGGCGCCTCTCTAGCCACTCCTCAAAGAGGGGACTTATCGCCACAATTGTGGCGTGCCCAGCGCTGGATTGCGACAATCGCACTCTCCATGTCGCCATGAGATCCCACCGGAGCTCTGTCCACTGTGCCGTGATTTCTCGCGGCAGCGGAGTTTCACCCCGGCGTTTCGCCTCCTCGCGCCACTCCCAGATGTGCGCGAGGACTTTTGCCTCCAGATCCCATGGCAGCAGTCTGGCAAGGAGGCTCGCCGCCTCACGGCAGACCGTGCGGTAACCCCGTACCAGCCTGATGGCCATGACCCTTTGGGACGCGTTCAATTGCTGGGCTGGTCGCAGCCTTAAGGAACGCGCCCACACCGGTGCCCCGTAAAGGGCCATGGATCGCACGATCCCCGCATAAAGCCTCCGGCAGGAGGCGTTTGGACCCCTAGGTTGGGCAGGAGCCGCTTCAAGGCAGCCCCGGCCCGCTCCAGTCTGGGAGCCAAACGTCGAAAATGCTCCACGCAGTTCCACCGGCTGTCGAGGACGAGTCCCAGGTACTTCATCGTTGACTCGACGCCGATGTGAACCCCTCCCGCCGTTATCTGGGAACCCGACAGTGGCGCGTTTCGAGAACCATAAAAACACATGGCCTCGGACTTGTGCAATGCCACCTCGAGTCCCAATTGCCGGATTCTATCGACGATTGTCGCAACCCCGCGTGCCGCCAGTTCAGCCGCCGCCCGATGCGACCTCCCCTGCGCCAGGACCAGCGTGTCTTCAGCGTAGCAGACTACGCTGACACCGCTAGGGAGGTCGGCACGCAGCACCCAGTCGTACCCGATGTCCCACAGATGCGGCCCCAGGACCGATCCCTGTGGGACACCGCACGACATCTCTCGCCGGTTCCACTCTCCGTGGTGACCGGGTAGATGACGGCCCTGTCCGTCAAATAGGCCTCGACCACACGACGGAGGTAGTCGGCATCCGGAGATACCGAAGTGCCTCCCTAATGCAACTCCAGGGCAAGGTATTGAAGGCATTGGCGATGTCAAGAGACACCGCCAAGACGACCCCAGCCCGGGCAATAGCATCCCCCGTCGTGAGGGCTTGAACGCGCATGATGGCATCCACCGTAGAGCGCCCCTTACGGAAAGCCTTAGGATCACTGGCAACACGCACTGGTCAAAGACTTTCGTCTTCAGACACTACGGTCTAAGGGACGAGAAGATATTGTGTAGCTTCCCGAACGTGTTCAGCCGAGTCGGATTCGACGATTGACTCCTTTCTCGAAGTTGGACCTACCTAACTGGACAGTTTGCCCGAAGTAAACATACTCGTCCACAACTTCGAGTGTAGCGTCTCCGATCTTCATGAGAGTGGGTGCTACATGGGCATTTGACATGACCTTTGTCTTATCCATGTTCATTTTAAGACCCACTCTTTCGGTAGCTCTACTGAGGTCATCGAGCATTGTACTGAGGTCTTCCATAGTCTCAGCCATGACAACTATGACGGAAATTATCCCATGATAATAAGTATCTTTTGTCCTAACTCAGGGCATGGCCTATCCATATATCTCTAATTCGGGTCTCCCTTGTTTTACCGAAAAGAAATTGCCAAATTATCACTTCCCAAATAAATTTTCGCATAATTTCATTTGCCAAATTATTACTTAGCAAAAAAACTATTCACAAAAAATTGTAACGCAAACCTAATGTTTGACAAATGAACGTTTAAACTATAACTTGTTTACCAACTAGTACTTTTAACATTTTTTATTTAGTCAAATATTTCAGTTGGAATAACAGTTTTTACGCAAAATCAAATAATAATATAAATAAGTAATTAACCTAATCTAAATAGTTCAGATCCGGGTAACCTACTAAAAACAATCTCTTTTTTCTATTAATGCAAGTCGTTTCTGGCACTCGCCGGCCGCTACCGCGGCACCGCTCGCTTCGCTCGCTCGGCTCGTGTGTAGGAGGTCACAGTATCTTTCCACTTCGTCATAGTTGCGTATGTATTTATTATTTTAATAGAATTATAATTAATAATATTCTAGTGATATTTATTTTTGAAGTATGTATGTTTGTGTGTATGTATGTATGTATATTAGTATATTCTCATATTATTTGTTTATTTTTATTATGTTTTTAATTTTATGTATTCTATTTTCTCTTCTACTCTTACACACGGTGTCTACATCTCTTTATCGACTTTCCTATCGCAGGTATGCTGGAAGAGATTTCTTTAGAAATAAGCATCACCTTTGTACGTATTTTTCTGTTCCTTTCTTCTTGTATGTTTATATATGTGTGTACATAAATGGTTAAATAAATAAGGAATGTAACTGGAATATTGTACGTTAAAACATTTTTGTAATCAATATTTTTGGATTTGCCATCTTTTGCTAGAATATGAAGATTTAGTGGCACCACGCCATGTATCGAGTAGGTACACTTGTAAACTGACTATCCGCTCTGCTGTTAGCAGAGCGGCAGTATTTTCAAATAATCTTGTTTTAGGGTTACCTCAAAAGGAAAAAACGGAACCCTTATAGAATCACTCGTGTGTATGTCTGTCCGTCTGTCACAGCCAATTTGCTCCGAATCTACGGGACCGATTAAGTTGAAATTTGGTACACATATGAATTTCTGTAAACCAAACACCGACCATTTACTAACTCAATATTGTGCGTACAAACTTACATTTGCAGTTGTTTGTTTGTTCTTGGGATAAACTCACCCCAACTATGGAACTCTCCATTGTCCGACACGCACTTGGCCGGTTTTTTTAATAAATAAAACAGGTTTTAAATAATCCCTCGCCGCCATTAATCACGTGATACACTATGTACGCCAAGACCGTAGTCGGCAAAATTAATTAAAAAAAACCGGCCAAGTACGAGTCGGACTCGCGCACGAAGGTTTCTGTACCATTATATATAAAAACGGCAAAAAAATCACGTTTGTTGTATGGAAGCCACGTTAAATATTTTTTTTTGTATTTGTTGTTATAGCGGCAACCGAAATACATCATCTGTGAAAATTTCAACTGTCTAACTATCACAGTTCATGAGATTACAGCCTGGTGACAGACGGACAGACGGACGGACAGCGGAGTCTTATTAATAGGGTTCTGTTTTACCCTTTGGGTACGGACCCTAAAAATTGACTAAGGCGTTTGAAAATGGCAATAATTTGTCCATAATAAGTTTGACGGGTATGTGTATTTTTTTACACACATCGATACTGGAAATATGAAATAACGTAAGGGAAATTTTGTCGAAAATGAGTTATATAACTCAACGCCTTATCACATTTAATTAGGTTACTATCACGCGACTGGGACGGCCCTTGGAGACTGAAAAAAAACGAAAAACTAAAAATAAACGAAATATTGAATACACCAAAATACTGGGCTGCAGTCTAAACTAAGCCTAGGCTTATAATAATTATATTGTAAACTTAAAAACCCCAAGAGTAACTTACACAAACCAACGTTTACGACGTTATATTCAGCGGTTAGGAATTCATTTGGCCAAGTTCTTAGCATAAAATTATTCAATGTTTCCGTGCGAAATGCCTCCGCATCCTGTCCTGCAGTGAAATGTATGCAAACGTGGAGTATTATGTGCAGGAAGCGACTCCAAAACTGCATGTGTGATTTTTAGAGCTTTTCCTCCTTTGTTAAAGTAATCGGAATTTTAAAAAGTGTTCTAAAATCCACGTTCGGTTCATCTCGTTTTCATATTTCCAACAGAAAGAAAATTGATTATGAATTATGACCTCGCTTTGAGATTGCATGTTGGCTATTTGAGTCAATCACTGAATATTTGTGTGAAAACCTAAAGATCTACCATAATTATTTGCATAGCAGATGATGTGCAGGGCAAGTCAACAGTTGGTAATATGGTACATAATCGTATGTCACTTCGCGTGAGATTTCTCTTTTCGTCGTATGACCTGCTATATGAACCTGAGGAACTGTCATTTCCTCCTATAAGAAAACACTTGAAAACACTTTTCTCTCAACTATAATGTATCAGCACCTTACCTGTGGGAGGGAACAGTGTATTAATGCCGCACTTAGCGCGATGCTCGGGGATAACTAAGGTAATCACCGCCGTGCAAAATGCAGGGATTGCAAGCGGTTTAATATAAAGCGAATTGTTAGTAGTTTGGTACTTGGTTTTTAATTTTGGATGATCTTCTGGGAGAATGTTGGTTAATTGATGTTTTTCTTGAAGATTTTTTTTTGATTTAGTTGTTCATGATTTTTCCGAAGGAGAAATTGAGGTCTTTGAAGGTTATTGATTTGTAGACATTCCAAATCACATATAAACCTAACGATTATTTCAGAAAATTTCACGTTGAAAAGAATTTCTTGGTACACATGATTTTCAGCAGGTGAAATCAAGGTCCGGAGCAGGCCCATAAACTTATAATAAGATTACTAATGATTATTGACATAGGTCCCGCATGACGGAAACCTCGTGAATGCCGAGAAAGATAAACGAATCAAGTATCTTGACTTGGCTCGTGAGGTTGTCGACATGTGGGATGTGGACTCAGCGATCATTGTGCCGATAGTCGTATCAGCCAATGGCTTAATTGTCAAGAGCCTCGACTAACACATAAGGAGGCTCTCGTTGGGCTGCTGGATTAAGAGCTTGATTCAGAAAGCGGTAGGTACTTCTGGATACGGATCGCATTGTTAGGAGGTTCCTCTAGCTAGCTTGGACCCTGTTCCCGATAACGATGAGCTACTATTTTTTATATTGCTTAATGTTTTATATTCAAATATTTAAAATTATAATGATGTAATAGGTACAATGAAATTACGGAAATTATTAAATAAAAAAAATCTTTTAGTTTAAATTTTTCTATTTTAAGAAAGCTATTAGAGTCATAACGATTAAAACTGGTTTTAGTTTATTATGGGTCTTTTCAGTCATTTCAAACCATTCTCTTCATTCAAATCTTGTTCCAAGTTGCTTTTCCATTCTCTGTATATCGGCTAGGTAAGTGTTGGGACGATATTCATGGCTTCTTAGCACGAGCCAGTGTGGCTTGCAGCGTCTCTCGCTGCAGCAAACTTTGAATTATTTTCCAAACATACATTCCTCACTGCATAAACATGTTTAAGTGTACTATATGTTTTAGGTATGCGCGTTTTGCTTTGAGAAAATTGAGACATTAAATTCTTTAAGTAATCAAGTTTTTGCTGTTATTTGTATTTAAAGTTTTTCTTGTTTGTAACTAATGCAATATCCTAATAAAATACATTAGGGACAGAGGACAGACGTATATTGGAAAGGGAGTGGGTAGGCCTTTGCCCAGCAGTGGGACATTATAGGCTAGATAGTTAGCTTTAAAGTAAGGATTCAGAGTGGGGTTAAACCTGCAATAATTATTTATTTGCTAACATGTAAAACACTGGTTAGTAGGCATGCATTACAATTTCATATCAAAGTATTAACATGGACCCTGTAAGGGCATGGACCCTGTAAGGGCATTGAACATATAATTATCAAATTACAATTATTAAATTAAATTGAGTAGTTAAATTACGTATTATTGATTCCAATTCTTGCAATTTATTAATACATTGTACTAAACATTAATCAATAATTTATTACATTTATTTTAAAATAAATCATTAATAACAATTCGTTCATTCATTTGAGTCATATACGGCACACATTTGCGTTAAGCATATTATTACAAAGTTCGATCGATTCACAATTTGTCAGTTTTAAATTCCTCAACGGTATAGTAGCCATTAAAAGAGAAGGTACCTATAATTTACTGATAACCGCGATCACCAATGGTGACACACATAGTAATAGAATATTCAAATCATGTTACATTGTTGTTCGTTTAATGGCGGGAAATTGTTTCAACTACAACAAACTAGCCAAAACACTCAAGCTAATGCATGGAGCTCAGTTAATCCCCAGTGACTTACTAAGTGAAGTACTAATTTACGTACGAATTCAACCAAATACTGAATCTCAAATGAATTATTAATTTTAGTAAGTTTGAATTTCAATCGTGCTATCTATTGCTAAGGGAGTATTTCACCAAAGGAACTGAACGCGATCAGCACAATATCTAAACTACGTTCAAGATCTCTCCATGCTATCATTGGAATATTGACACTGACAGCTCTTGAACGTGCTGAAATTTGCATTTAGTATAATTAATAATTAACTAGCTTTTGCCCGCGGCTTCGCCCGCGTGGAGGTCGGAGATTATCCCACTCACACTACTAGGATGAAAGGTATACTATGTCATACCCAAGTCATGACCTACCTATGTGCCAAATTTCATCCAAATCTGTTCAGGCTTTTCAGCGTAGCGTGAAAGCGTAACAAACAAATAACAAACTCACTTTCGCATTAGTAATATTAAGTTATAATTAATTAGCATAAAATCACGTCTGTAATTCCCCGAAGGGTTAAGCAGAAGTGTAGAAAATGTACACCCACATTTCGCCAGTTATGTTTAAGTCCCATGTAAGAGGGGGCGAGCCTATTGCCATCAACCGGGCACAATCCAGACTCCGGGCAGCTACTGAGTAATACCTGACAGAAAACCCCAATTACAC
This sequence comes from Tiliacea citrago, assembly GCA_963921375.1. Classification (NCBI taxonomy): domain Eukaryota; kingdom Metazoa; phylum Arthropoda; class Insecta; order Lepidoptera; family Noctuidae; genus Tiliacea; species Tiliacea citrago. The sequence continues at coordinate 1,600,290 of OY992784.1, forward strand.
TTTGTCCGACCTGGGAATTGAACCCAGGACCTCATGGTCAGCAGTAGCGCTTGCAACCACTAGACCAACGAGGCAACGAGGCATTAATTTTTTAATATAGGCGAAATGGGCGGACGATATTGTTGCCATTGCGGGTCGCACCTGAATGAGGCTGGCACAGGAACGTGGGGAGTGGCACAAGGAAAGAGAGGCGTATGCGCTGCAGTGGGTGTAGTGGGGTTGTGGGTGATGATGAAAATAAATATTATATTAGTAACCAAATGAATGTGACCTCCAATGTTATACAACAGTACCCACACACCTCCATTGTCTAGCCGACCTATAAGCTAAATACAGACAAGATTCAAACAATAATTCAACTAGCTAGGAACCGAACCCTCGGTCGTTCAATCGCCGTATCCGTCAGACTCGCATCCTATACGTCTCTGACAAAGTTATGGCTTGGCGAGAATTTCACTTGCAAATTCAGTTTTGGTCCACGGGCTAGTCTAGCCGTGCTCAGCTACATCTAGGCACGAGATAGACAGGTACAGAAGGTTGGTTCCATGCTCCATACAGTGAAAGAAAACGCACGCGCTTCACGTTACAGCAAGTGCAGGCGCACTCGCGAGTCAACTGGCATTTGTTCGGATTACCGTACGTGGTACGTCCAGTCAGGTAATCGTTAATCATATTGACAATCTAGGTCAGTTTACCGCGTTATAGCTATTTCTTACAACTGTCAAATAATGACATTTGTGATTTGGATATACGGACAATTTAAGTTTGTACCCAATTAATGAAATAATTCCCTGATATGACCTGTACATCTATGTACATGAGCAGGTGTTTTCGATCGTTATACGGAGCTGACCTTCTGTACCTACCTATCTTTTCTAGGCTAGGTAGAAAGGTAGGTACAAAAATGAATGTACGAAAAACTGTTTTCTACAGTTTTGTTCGTCATTTTAAGGCTTTTCCGGGAAAATAAGACATGGTTTTGCTTAAAATTTTAAGTGTGAAAAGTTTGGAGACGAGTAGAGATACAAGTTTCAGTTGGTGCCAACTTGGCCCTGCATCCCAATTGCGTAACACTGCTTCAATCAAGATGCGAAGGATTTTGAAGGAAATTGCTAATCCATTATCAAGCTAAAGTTTCGTATAATTTAAAAGCATTTTTTCGTTTTTGTAAATGTGAGTATCCATGGAGCCGTTTATTATGTTATGATGTATGTTGACTTAAAAAAGCTTGGTAGTTGAGAGTATGTCATGCTCACTTAAAATGTAATATCTCGCTGATGGTGGCGCGTGTGTTGGATCATTCGGTTCGCTACAAAATGGTTGAGCTGGATAGTGCTGATCAACGCGTCATTTTCGTAAACGGGCGCCGTCAGTTGAGACTGGTCATCTCTTAACTGCCAGGGAGTATTTGTAATCTTATGTTTTGAATTGTTTTTAAATAATTTATTTTTTCACATTTTTCTCACGTAAAGAAGCGACAAGAATAATGTACCCCGGATTTTGTAATATCTTGATTTAAAAGAGTGTCCTTGGAGTTTCTTGTCATTCTTCTCCATAGAGATAGCATAGGCAAATAGCTTCAACTCTCTGACTAACTGACTGACTCTTTGACAAAAGTGCCTGTAATTGGTTTGTTTGAAATAAATGCTTTGAGTTTTAGTTTGAATTCATTGCTCCAAATGTTTGAAAAATTCGTCTACTCGACAGCGTAACAGACGCAATAGCCGCAGTGATTTTTGTCGAATTGTCAAAATGAAAGGCATTGCCATTGTTGGTGTGTTCCGCAATTACGTCGCTGGTTCTTGGCAACGAGTCCGGGCAGCTGACGAGCCCTAACAAAGTATGTGTCAAACAACCTGCACTAAATGCACAATTTAATGGTGACATCAAGCGTGAAAAGACAATATTTTATTTCATAAAACAACTAGCTTCTGCCTGCGACTTCGTTCACGTGGCAGTCGTAAATAACACAATATACTAAAATAACAGCTACATTTTTATAAAACTGCGTTTGTAATGTTGGTCTCAGTAGCCAAAATATAAAGAGAATCAGGACTGAAGACGCGGGAGCAAGCGACGTACAGTTTGTGTGAGAAGCAGCTCGTCCCGAGGTCTTCAGTAGCAATTTCCTATTGCATGCGAAGTTGTTCGTTTTGAGTGAATTAATAAACGCCTGCGTTCTTGCATAGACTACCTATCCTATCCTAACTAATATATTGGCGAAAGTAAGTTTGTTTGTTACCTTTTCACGCCTAAACCACTGAACCGATCATCCTGAAATTTTGCATATACGTTGTCAGGTGTACAGAAACGGACATAAGGTACCTTCCATCCCGAAAAAAAGTACCGTTCCCGAGAAAACAAAAATAACGTTCTTATGACGATAGATGGCGCCACGTGTCTTTCGAATCATGATTGAATTGCGAAAGTGAGTTTGTTTGTTACGCTTTAGACCATGGCCTGCCCGCGGGCAAAAGCTAGTTTTTATATAAATTAGATTATCTTAAACGGCAATCTGACGGGCGTAAACCGAAAATATCCAAGGTTTTTCCGGCCAAAATATCGAAGCTTTTTTAAATGACGCTCCCGATGAAATCTATCTCCTGACAAAAGTAAGTATTTACTTACGTAACACCTTTTGTATTAAGTAGGTATTAAAGTGACTTAGTTGCTAATAGCAGCGTAGCTCATTTCGAGAGTCTTACTTTGTTTCTTTTGTTACAGGTTGTGTTGATTTTTGGAGTTCATAGGTTTTGTCGTAACAATGAGCTTCTTAATCTAACGATTGATAATGTTGAGACCCACTCGGACGAATTACTTTAATAAAGTTAAAAAAACTAAATTAAAATCGATAGATCGTTTATTACCCGAGGAGTGTATAAAACTTATTGTTGAATACTTACAAAAACTTCGCCCTTCTGATATGAATCCAATCGATTACCAAAACGGTAAATGTACCCATTGGAAAAAACAAATATTCGGGTATGCCTCAAGAAATCGTTTCTTATTTAAAGTTACCTGATGTTAAACAGTATATAGGCCACTGTTTCCGGAGAACATCAGCCACTCTCTTAGCAGATTCGGGAGTGGACATGTCATTGTCAGTTTTAAAGAGACATGGAAATCATCTACGGTAGCTCACGGATATATAGAAGAACCTATTGAAAACAAAGTCATAATTTGCGGCTATTTTAAAATATTAATTTAAAATAGCCGTCCCCACAACCATACACGTCTAAAGAACATCGTGAACCATCACCTATGCCAGAAAATAATCAAGTTTCTCAAAAACTACATCCTTAGACATCGTTTTCTGAGACTATTTCTAATTAACAAAAACATAAACATAAAACATAATTATTTCTAATAAATAAATAAATCAATCTGAAGCTGTTAATAAATCTACAATTGTAACGGATGGTAGTAATAAATTGGACTTCGATAATTGTGCAAATATAAACATTACCCGCTAATTTTTTCTAAGCCATGTTTTATTGTTCCTAATTGTACGTAAATAAATAAAGTTACTAATGTTATTCATAAGTTGCACTTATTTCTCATAGAGGGTGATAAAAAGTAATGTACACGTCGGGAGCAACACTATTTGAGGCACGAGTGACGTACTTTGAACCCCTCGCTCCTGAGCGCAACAATCTACTATTTATTATAACCAAAAATGACAGAAGAGGCCTTCATGTTTTTCTGTGCACGTTCTACGAACTATCATGTAATGGTATAACAAAATCCCATCAAAAACAATTCATGTAAAGTACGAGTAGGTTAGGTTGCCAAGACTCACATAACGTTTGCCATACACTTTGACCAAGATGTAAGTTTCGTTAGGCCTTGTAGAGTTGGGGCTTGGCTCTATAATAGATACGATAACTTTTTAGCAGTGAAAGCGATATGTGTGTCTTGGCATAGTTTACATGACATGTTTTCGGTGGGATTTCATTTATTTTTGTAGGGTGCTCTATTTATTTTTATTTTGTCGGGCGGTGGGGGTTGTAGGATGAGAGTTACAAAGGAGATTGACCAGACCTGGTACCTGGTAACCAATAATAATATCGCTCTTTCTTCTGTGGTGACATAAGTTTATAATGTTGATAATTCTTACTTTTAAACATAATAATTTTATCTAGTAATTCGAATCCTTAAATTCTCCGCATAAAAAACATCATAAATGTATTAGTTTCTATTTCGATTTCCTATTTTACCCATACATGGTTTTTTTTCATGCAAGAAATGTCACATGTCATTGGCATGGCATTCAAAAATTATTGAAGCAGTAAAACCTTCTTGACTTACGCAAAATAATTAAATTACGCTTCCAGTCATTGAAATTATAATTAAATACTTAATTACAACAGATATTGATACTAAAAAAATATTATTATACATTGTATTACACATAATATACATTGTAATATCAATTTGTTAAGGTGTTAAAAGTACCGAAGCTAAAATTTTAGTTATACGAAAGGCAGAATGTTTTCGAGACCTTTGCCTGTTTGATTCATCATATTATAAACTTTTTGAAAGCAGAACAAACGCGCGCCTTATGATACTGGATAAGATAAGATAAGATTCATTTATTTGTATAAACATGGTATATATGTTACGGCTAATACCCGAAGTGCGGCTACACCTAGTTTTAGCCGGTTAGAACTAGGTGGAGCCACTTACAAGAGTAAGTGGCTACACCTAGTTCTAACCGGCTTAGCCACTTACTCTTGGTTAAACCTAGTACGAGCCGATTGTTTTCGGGTAAAACTAGGTCTAGCCTTCATCATGCCGGCTACAACTAGGTCCAGCCATTCCCTGTTGGATAAAACTAGGTCTATCCGATATCATTCCGGCTAGAACTAGGTCCAGACAATCCCTGTTGGATAAAACTTAGATGCGTGTCCCGCCAAGCCTTCCGCCCCGCGTCACATATTATTTTAAGTAGAAAGTAGCAGCTCAATAATCAGTTTTTAGCTTTATTTTAATTTAAACTGGCATTGAATTTTTGTTTTGGTAACTGAATTTACCAACAATAGAGGGGATCTGGCGCTCGGCGGCCGCTACCGCGGCACGCTCGCTTCGCTCGCTCGCCTTCGCTTGTTAATGGTTACTGTTCTAACCTAACCTAACCCAAATGATTCAAGCTGCCAGGCGCCTGTTACTTGTTTCAACTTGTTTGCATCTAGTTTTATCCAACAGGGAATGGCTGGACCTAGTTGTAGCCGGCATGATGAAGGCTAGACCTAGTTTTACCCGAAAACAATCGGCTCGTACTAGGTTTAACCAAGAGTAAGTGGCTACACCTAATTCTAACCGGCTAAAACTAGGTGTAGCCGCACTTCGGGTATTAGCCGTAACATATACACACAAGAGCATGCAAGATGATAATAAACTACAATAAAGTCCAATCATTTTTAGCCATAATATATTGGCATACAAATATTTTAGTCACATTAAATATCTATAAAATTAAATTAATCAAACTACTATGTCAAACCTACATCTATAATATAATAAAATTAATGTCAGAAAAGTTTTTCAACTAAAAATTCAGACATACTGTAATACGCTTTTTGCGTTAAAAACACCATCCAACGTTTAGGTAGCTTGTTAAATATAGTTGGAGCCATGCAGATGATACTTTTGCGCATGAGTGCAGTTTTAGCAGGATATACGCGAATTATGCTCATATCCCGTCTATTACGTGGGACAGCGTCCTGTAAGCGTGGAAATAATTTGGGACTCGCTTTAACAAACATCACAGTTTCAAGAATATACAGACAAGGTAAAGTTAATATATTGTATCTTATAAAATACGGTTTACAAGTATCAACCGTCTTTAGTCTAAACATTGACCTAATGCATCTCTTTTGGGCCTTGAATGCGATGTTAAATCAGTAGAATTTCCCCAAAAGATGATGCCGTATCTTAAATGAGACGCAGCTATGCCGTGGTAGGCCGCAATTAAGGTATCTACATTCACGACTGCAGCTAGGGAATGTAAAGCAAAAGCAGAACTACTAATTTTTTTGCAGAGATTCTCTATATTATGTAACTGGGCGCGCGCATCCCGAGAATAATATTACTCTATAATATGCTGGCGACCGAACGGCGGGCGTTCTTTTTCTAGCATCAAAGCACGGTACAGTCGAACGGTGTTTACTTTTATTATTGTATAGTTAATTGAATCAATCAATCGAATGGTTTTATATAAATGTTTTGTTTTAATGTCAACTAAGTACTAGCCCATTAATGTTTTTCAATTTTGATTTAATTGAATACAAAAATAACATCAAATCGCGCCTGTACTATACATATTCCCTAAAGGGTTAGTCAGAGGTGTGTAGCACCTGCAACCAGGTTTCGCCAGTTACGTTTAGTCCCATGTAATAGGGGGCGAGCCTATTGCCATCAACAAGGCACAAATCCAAACACCGGGCTACTACTGAAAAATTGCAATAGCCCAATAGCACTGTCGGGTCTGGGAATTGAACCAAGGCCCCACGCTCACCAGACATGCTTTTTTTTTTTTTTGGGTGGTAAATCATCAAATAACTTCTCCCGCTCTGGTTGCCTGTGTGCCAGGGCCACGATATCCCTTTCGGACAAACTCGCAACCCTGGCAGGCATTGGTCCTGACGGACCCCGTCAGTTTGTGCTGACATCTCTTTGAGGCGCGCGTGGAACACAACGCGCCGTCGACCCGGGCCTGGTCCTTATCGGACGGCGAGCTACCCATCGCTCACCGTCCGCAGGCCCGCGTCTACGGTGGCAGGAAATCGGCTTGCGACTCCCGACGCCCGGGGCGTCTCCTGCGGCGACTAAGGGCGCGAGGGCGCGAACCTTGTCTCACCCTCACGCGTTCCGCCTCCTCCTTCGCTAGCATAACTGCTTCGCAGAAGGAGGTGACGGCCTCCCATGCACTCTCGCTCCGAACCATGGTCTGAATCAGGGCCGGACGCGAGAGATCGCCGCCGCCGATCGCCTCCGTGAGGACACGGCGGTGCTCCGCCCAAGCTGGGCAGACCTCCACCGTGTCCTCCGGGCGATCCACACAATGGTGACACCCGGGCGGTTCCTCCCGCTTTATCCTGAACAGGAACCTCCCGAAACAACTGTGTCCGGTGAGGACCTGCGTCAGGCGGAAGGTGAGGACGCCGTGGCGCCTCTCTAGCCCCTCCTCAAAGAGGGGACTTATCGCCACAATTGTGGCGTGCCCAACTCTACCGACCCTAACTTCACAAATTCTACACAGCAGTAAAAATGTATGGCTTCGCCGTTTCGCTATCGTCGTGGAGGTGATGCGAATATTTAGTTTAGTTAGGCCGTGTAGATTCAGAAGCTTGGCTCTACATGAGATCTGATATCTTTTTCACAGGGCAAACCTTATGTGGTCGTCTTGGCAACATTTTACATGAAATGTTTTTGGTGGGATTTCAGTTCTTTTTGTAAGTTGCTAGGCAGTCTTTTTAGTTTCGGCTTTCTAGCACTTCAGGAAGTACCCTAACATTTTGAAGTCTCATACAAACTTCCAGACATGCTTGCGGCTACTATACCAACGAGATCGACGAAAGAGTAATGTTAAATGTTATTACTGTTAGCACATTTATCTTCTTCCGGTATATTATTTATATTTTATATTAACAAAATCATCGGTGTTTCCTCGTTGAAATCCGTATTATCAATGCAATCATGAATAATACGGATTTCGGCGAGGAACCTTCATGGTTAGATAGTTACACACTTCAATGAGGGTGGAACTATATAGGTACCTAGATGGTATGTACAGCGTTTGGGAATGTGTAAAGACTCATATTATGCGATATTTACTATTAGACGCAGAACCTGTTTGTAAGATATCTACCAGAACCTAATTTAATTTAATGGTTAAATAGATTTCAGGTGATGACATAGTTTGTACTGAGTGCTCTGCTTGCCTAAATGATGCTCTCTAAGCTGGGCCTGCACCAGCTCCTTCATTTGTCCAACGAAGTGTATGTATGCTTTGCGTGTGGAAGCTCTATACTACGCGGACGTGCAATAAAAATGCCTTCAAATGGTGAAGAAAGGAATATGATTCTTAGTTGGATATCTCCTCACTTGGTAGGATGCATCTTATTTCACTGGTGTTGAAATTAAGTTGAAAACAATGTCGAACAAATGGTCCATCCATTATGTACAAATTGTATTAAATGTACAATGTGTACAAAAGTTTGATGTTCTGTTACATGTGAATTCTCGAGTTTGTACTGACCTCTAAAGCCTCTACATCAACCTTTATCTGTCGAAATTGACGAGTAATATTAAAAATGCTCAAACGTCATTTTGACTAATTCGTATTTTGAATTTACCAGCATACATTGTGACAAGAAGTTACTAAGAGATTCGATTCTAAATCTAGATTTTGAAACCTAATTACCGTGTAATGCTGAGAATTACGATTAAATGATAAAGGACATTTGATAGCTCTAAAATCAGCCTTTATATTAGAGCATAAATCTTTGAGTCACCGCATGTTTCATACCGATACTAAGTTTCATAGTCATTCGGTCAATCTCCTTTCTATTTTTGTTGTTGTTAATGTACACGTCCTAGCCTGCATACCAAATTTTTCATCTTTCTAGGACTTCAAGGGATTTTGTTTTATATACAGACTTGCACCTCTCTTTAAGGGGCTGGAGGGTAAAAGTTACAGATTTCTGTTTTTTTTGTTTGTTGTTTGCGTGCTATATAATCCTAGCCGCGAAGCAGCAAAGTCGATTTAATTTTAGGAATTCATAAAATCCAAAATGTAAAACTAGAAAAATAAAACTAAGTATGTTTTATAAATCTGTTTACCACACTTCCTGAAAATTTGAGCTTTCTAGCACTATGCAGGCCAAACCAATGAGTATTTGAAAATACGACGAAACGCTTCGAGAAAATGTAGGTAGTGCCGGGGCTGCTTTATGTTTTTGGCTGGTACTGGCGGGAAAAAAACGTAGTAAGAAAAAATAACAATTGTTGGAAATCGAGCACTGGTATAAAGTTTTCTCTCTCATCTCAGTCTAATTTCCCACAAAATGGAAATAGGACAAGCTTTTTTGGGATTTTTGACTTTTCTAGTACTTACTCAAACCTCAGTTGGTGTGATAGAGTTTTTTAATCCTTATAAGAAAAAGGATCGATAGGTATCCAAAAAAGTATTTCTGAAAATTACCCATTTCCTTGCTGACTGTACAAATAGTACGCACACAAGTACAATTTTTCAAAATCTGTGAATGCTAATAAAAATGTTTCAAAAAGTTAAGGACGGTCTCCTAAGACCGTTTTCTTGAAGCGACAACGGTTAAAGTACCTGCCGTTATTGCCCCATCTCAAAAAGTCAAAGTCAAATTATTTATTCCAAATAGGCACATAAGAGGCACTTTTAATGTTTATAATATTTTGTTTGAGTACATTAATTATGTATATGTGAAATGAGAATAAAATTACTATACCACAGTAGATAAAAAGCATTAAAAACTAAGCAATAAAAAATAACTTAATTACGAGATAGTTAAATGGTGCTCACATATTTACAAACATCGTAAAAGTATATGTTTCCTAAAAAAATAAAAATATAATAAGTCAGTGTGTGAGTATAGGTAACCACAGAATGTAAAATCAATATCATAAAAAAAAAATTATACAATTAAAACAGCAACCAGTTTGATTTTTTCGAGACTAGATTGTCCTATGGAGCTGGACCAGCATGTTTCAAAGCATTCCTATCCTGGGTATAATGCTCTAACTTGTTTACAACGGGTACTTTTATTATGTGTTTTAATATTTCTCTCATTTTATTGCAATAAATCACATTTATTTTGTTGTAACATTTAAGACAGTACCCCATAAAAGATGTATGTACAATATGTATAATCTGAAAAATGGTTAATGTATTTTATCTATGCTCAGGTGCGGTTCGGACAAGTGTTGTTGTAATACCTCTTTATTTCTAGTATTAAAACTCAAAAACTCAAACTCAAACTCAAAGCATTTATTTCAAATAAACCAATTACAGGCACTTTTGAATTGTCAAGGGGTCGGTCAGTCAGAGAGATGAAGCTAGTTGCCCATTCCAAAGCGTAGTAGGTTCCTATGGGGAAGAACGGGCAAGAAACTCCACGGACACTCTTTTTAATCAAAATATTGTGACAAAGTATTGGTAACATCATTCATGTTGAAATTATACATGTGAGGACAATGTAGAAAGACGCACGTTAAAAGCGTACGCAATAAAAAGATAAAATTATTAAAAAAAACAATTAAAATAAGTTAAAATAAGCCGTGGCAGCCAAGAAATGACCAGTCCCCACTGACGGCGCCCATTCACGAACATGACGCATGGATCAGCACCATTTAGCTCAACCATTTTGAAGGGAACTTAATGATCCAACGCACACGCCACCATCAGCGAGACATTTAAGTGAGCATGCCACACTCAGCCGCCAAGGCACATTCAAGTCAATGAAAGACGTACTTAGTAAATGTTGGGTACATAGTGCTCACACATGTGCTATGAAATTATACAATACTAAGAGATTGAATTTATACAATATAAAGATACTCGTAGTATTTACAATCTTCAGCAACTCAATATTTTTGAATGCTAATATTCAAATAGTGTATGCGCCCTTGTGGAGCAGGACCAGCGTTAAGCCAAGCATTTTTGTCAGCGATGTAATCCCCCAACTTATAATATGCTTGGCTACATAGTGTGCGTTTAATACAACATTTAAATTTCGTTTCAATTAGTTGGACGATGTGGGGAGGAATTTTATTGTAACATTTAAAGACTGGCTAAAGTAGACTCATCCTTCATGGGGTGGGGCCCCATGAAGGATGAGTCTACTTTAGCCAGTCTGAAACCTGGTTGAACTAATTGGTCCCTATTTCTAGTCCCATAATTGTGTCTTTCACCTCTTTTACTGAAAAGATTTAGATTTTTTCTTACGTACATGATGTTTTCATAGATATATTGACAAGGTACCGTCATGATGTTAATATCTTTAAACAGTTCCCTTAGAGAATCGCGCCTGCGGAGACTATATATTGCTCTGATGGCTCTTTTCTGCAGAATAAAAATAGACTCGATATCTGCAGCCCGTCCCCATAGTAAAATACCGTAAGACATGATAGTATAAAGTAGCTGAAATTTACTAGCCTCGCGGTATCTACACTAGTGAATTGACGGATTTTTCTCACAGCATATGCTGCTGAACTTAGCCGTCCTGCAAGAGATGTTAAATGAGGACCCCATTGCAGCCTTGAGTCTAGCGTTATCCCAAGGAAAACAGTTTTATCAACGAATTAAAGTTTCTCCCTATTCAATAATATGTCCCAATCACTACTTTTTACATTCGGTAAAGCAAATCTTATGCATTTAGTTTTTTCCCATTTAATACTAAAATATTAGCAGTGAACCAATTTTGGACCTGCAGTAGGGCGTTATTTACGTCGTCAAGATTTGATGCCCGTCTATTTATCTTAAAGATTAAAGAAGTGTCGTCAGCAAATAACACCATTTGTGGTTGTTTTTTTAATAAATGGGGTAGATCATTAATATATACTAAAAAGAGGAAAGGGCCTAATATTGAGCCTTGTAGAACACCCATTTTTACTTTTAAACCAAGTGAATTGACACCATTTATTTGAACTTGCTGTTGTCTTTCATTTAAATAAGATTTTACTAAACTTAGCGCAAGCTTACCTAGTCCGTAATGCTCAAGTTTCAAGAGTAAGGTTTCGTGATTTACGCAGTCAAATGCCTTGGAGAGGTCACAAATGATTCCTATGGCATCTTGCGCCTCCTTCCACGCTGTAAATATGTGTTTTAATAATGTGACACCGGCGTCAGTCGTACAACGTCCTTTGGTGAAGCCATATTGCTGATCGTGTAACATTTGGTTGGTGTTAAAATGATTAAGCATCTGATTCAGCATTACCTTTTCGAACACCTTGCTGAATACCGGCGACACGGATACTGGTCTATAATTTTTGGTGTCTTTACTATCCCCAGATTTAAAAACTGGTATAACTTTACTGTATTTCATTAAATCTGGGAAGACTCCTTGATCCACACACAAATTAAATATTAAAGCTAAGTATGGTGCTACAGTCTCGATTATGGATGTGCAAACTTTGATTGACAATCCCCATAGATCTTCGGTCAATTTGATTTTTATTTGCCGAAAAGCTTTAATAACTATCACAGGGTTTAAATTCAAATACAACCGGGGAGCTTAGAACGCTCGCTCTTAATAAATCAATTGACACATCGGGTGAGGAATTTAGGGCTTCCGTCGTTTTAGATGGTATATTAGTAATAAGTAAAATTATGTCTCATCACTTATCTCATTAAAAATATGTAGATTTTTCCTTATATACATAATATTTTCATAAATGAATTGGCAAGGTACCGTCATAATATAAATCTTTTTAAATAGTTCCCTAAGAAATTCACGGCGACGTAGATTATAAATTGCTCTGACGGCTCTCTTTTGCAAAATAAAGATGGACTCAATGTCAGCAGCCAGACCTCACAGTAAAATGCCATACGACATAATGCTGTGGAAGTAGCTAAAATAAACCAACCGCGCGGCCAAAAACACCATTCTGTATAATTTCATGATTTATTTCTGGGCTCCATAAAGGTATAGCGTGAAGATAATCATTTAAAAGGTTAAATCTGCAACTGTCTGTAATATAAAATTTTGGCTAGTCTTTTTACAATCTGAGGTATACTATAGAAGAAAGCGAACATAATGCAATATTGCTCATCCTTCATAGCAAATATCGTGATAATTAATAGCACACGGACTGACCAGACTTATAGGGAATATTTTTGCAAAACTTGAACAAAATCTATCCGATAGTATTTGCGTGACAACATACATTCAGACAAACAGACAACAATTCTAAAAACTATATTTTCAGCAACCATTCCCAGACCTCGTAGCAATTAGGTACTTTTTGTCAAAAATATATATGATTTTATTATGGATAGATATAGATTGTTCGGAAGGATTTCAGTAGACAAAGCGTCAATGCAGTCAACAGGCGGAAGGGAAAAATATTAAAATGTACAATGCGGCGTAACGAAAAGTTTTTGATCCGGGGAGCTTATTGGATGAGGATACAAAATAAGGGGATATCTTCAGAAGGCTAATATTTCATTATCATTGAGTAGGAAGTGACTAGACTGAAAATGTAGAAATTTACAAAAAATAAAAAGAACTCATGGGTTTATTCGACAAAACTAATTACTAAAAATCAACTCCTCACTTAAAATTTTCGACTAGTAGAAACAATTGTGAAAAAAATCTCCATTAACAACCATGGTTGATCACAGCTCCGTGTGGTGCCGGATGTAAAGAATAGCACCATCCTATTTCTTCCCGTGGGTGTCGTAAAAGGCGACTAAGGGACATCAACAGAATGGGCAGCAGCGCTCTCTAAGCATTTTAACACCATACTGCGATCGCCAACCCGCCTGCCATGCGTGGCGATTATGGAAAACACCCCCCTTAGGGGGAGGCCTATGTCCAGCAGTGGACGTCTTTTGGCTGAAATGATGAATGAATGATGTGATCACAGGGCAGGGAAAGGGTTCTGTAATTAAATACAAAATTAAATCATCATTTTCTGTGACTTTCACCCTCAAGGCGGTTTTCAACCATTTTCTTTGAATTCAACAGGGATCGAACGAAAATACGTTCCTTGGCAAAAAAAAATTGTTATTTCGGGAACTTTGAAGCTAATATTCCTGTTGAATTGGACTCCTCATGGTTTTAATGTTTTTTTATGATCTAATAATTTATTACGATCTAAAAACATGTTTTTATTATCGATACAATTTATTCTGTAGGTAAGAAAATATCATGTGAGAACTTGTCAGCTAAGTAATTGAAAAGGTTTATAGGCAATTTTATTAACAAGCTACTTCTATTATCATACATACATACATAAACTCACGCCTTCTTCCCATGGAGGTAGGCAGAAACTACAGAACGTCACTAGCTACGATCCTTACATTCTCCTATTGCTTCATTTACGTTAATACTTCTGGTCGGTCACACACGCACTCGGTTGGTACCTCTTTTATCCAACATTTTTATACTGGATTTTATTTATTTTAGGTTCAAAACTACAGAACCAGCTTTCATCTCGATACATTAAGGTAAGTACTCATGGTTAAAGCAAATACTTTTTTTATAGAAGAAAAGTGTGGGCCACGCTGCAACACGACAGTAAAATTTTGAAACCTCAGCTAGCAATACAACACAAAATACAAATTTTCCCCTATTTGAGCAGTCCCTATAGCACGTTTGCAAAAGAGGTCACAAAATTCTAAACAAAGGCTTTCCGCAGCAGCCTAGAGGATAATTCACCGGGGTATGTCCGGGACTCCCCGAATTGATTCGTTGTGGGTCCTCCCCTTCCCTGTAAGCAGGTATTGGCCGGGATTAAGCGCCGCTATGCAAGGAGCGCTTAAATAATATCTACATCCGCTACCGCTACTGCGCTAGTTACTAGCTAGCGAAGACAGTCTTTAATCATGTGCTTACATGATAACAGTAAATGGGAGACTCGGAGGATTATATACTCAATCTATCAACCCATGCCGGGTTGATAGAGTGAGTACTTAAAATGTGTTGCTATAGCCGGATGGTGTATTTTTGTGGGTCTAAGGAGATACTTAATTGAAAGGATATCATATATTTGATTGAAGGATACCATCCTAATTGACAGCGACACAGATGAATAGGTACTGATAAAACAAAAATTGGCAACAACAAATTGTCAATGGTGCAAAAGAAAACGATTAGCATATTTGTTTTCCCTATTAACATTATTTTTTTAAGTCGCTTAAAAACTAAAACAATTATTAAAAAAAGAGTTGTCTGAATTCAACAGGAGGTACTTGGAAATTTCTTGTTACAAAATGTATTTAATAAAAGAAGTAGACTGCGCCTAATTACTTCCTAGTTGTCGGGGCGCCAATTAACTCCATATGCTTGCTATTATGCACTCACTTTTGCAAATGTGAATACTTATACTAAAAGGAGAAAACTACTGAGGTATTTACACAAAAGTTTTTACGAGGTTCTGTTTACTTTTAGTTTGAACTCGTATGAAGGTAACAAAAAGATTTTTTGTGTCATTTCAAAGTTATGAGTTTGTACAAATATAACCTTTTATCAAAACTTTGTGATGGTTTGGAGTTTCAAGGATGCGTTTGTCGCAAGTATTTGCTGGTTCGAACTTGGCCAGTATTTAAGAGATTTATTTCACTGACCAAAATAATTTTATGTAAGTGCTTTCTAGAATCTCAGACATCGCCCATTACATGGAAAACACACAATAAGGACCAAAGTCAAAGTCAAAGTCAAATTATTTATTTCAAATAGGCACATAGATGGCACTTTTGAAAGTCAAAATTTACAAATAAAATAGAATTGATTCTAGTCGCCCCTTCCAAAAGGTAGCGTCGTATGGAGAAGAATGGGCAAGAAACTCCACCGTTACTCTTTTAAAATGTTTTACAATATTTGGTATTGGTACATCAATTATATAATTATATGTGAAGACGATTAGAATAAAATTACTATACCACAATAGGTAAAAATAATGAATAAAGTAATATGTGATAGATGGTGCTCACATATTTACAAACATTGTAAAAAAAAAAAAAAACGTTTTCCTAAAATAATCAGTGTGTGAGTTAAGGTAACCACAGAGTGTAAAATAAATGTCATAAAAATAATAAAATATACAATTAAAATAGCAATCAGTTAGATTTTGTCTAGACTCCAGATTGTCCTATGGAGCTGGACCAGCATGTTTCCAAGCGTTCTTATCCTGGATATAATCCTCTAATTTGTAATTAGCTTGTTTACAACGTGTACTGTTTATATGAGTTTTAAATTTTCTTTCATTTAATTGCAATATATCGCAAGGTATTTTGTTGTAACATTTAACACAGTACCCCATAAAAGATGTATGTACTTTAGATAATCTGAAAGATGGCTGATCTATTTTATCTTTATTTCTAGTATTGAAATTATGTCTATCACTTATTTTTTTTCTTAGACCAATAGTGTAACTGAAGTTTGACATCTTAAAAACATATAATGAAGTATTACAGTGTAAATTAAATATAAACATCTCCTACTTTGTGCTTCACAAACTACATTTACAAGTACTCAAGTACATAAATCACAGCAGCATAGTACACAAACACAAACAGGCAAACTTTAACTAACAATTTATTTTAATGTGGAGCGCCCGCGCCGCGCTGGTGACATACAATAAAGCTAGAACCGCGGTGCAGGTGTCAACAATGGTTTATTACGAATTAGCACAGAGCCGGATTAGGGGGCTATGGTTTTTGCTGCAATTTGTACCTACGGTTTTAGATGAGGTACCTAATTGAATAGCTGGGTTGATAAGCTGTTATTTAGCAGCTTTTCGGTACGAAAACTAGATTGGCTCCACTACCATTATTGTCTTGGCAGACATTTTCCATTCACCAAATGAATTAGAACTTTACAGTAGCAGCTTTATTTTTAATTGTATATTTTTTAATGACGTTTAACACTAAAATGTGATATCATTTATTTAAATTTATTACTTTTCTAATGGTATCTATATTATATTCTATTTTTAAATTATGACGTACTTTTACTTAATTTATATTTAATGAATAATTTTAAGGCTATGCTACTTTTCGTATTGTATTTATTATCTTGTACATACATGAGATATGCAATAAAGATTTGAATTTGTAGTTTACTGATTTTTTTTTATTATTGCATTTTATTTACAAAATTTTATTTGTGTATATACCACATAAAGTAAAAAAATATGATTATGCTGTAGTAACCTCCCGTTCGATGTTCACCGCACACAGTATGGATGGAAAGCAGCACATGAAATATTTTTTTGCTTCGTTGGCGTAATTGCTGTATGGCGTTCCAGTAGATGGATTAATAAATACATACAATAACAGTAGACTTGACAGTCCAAGGTGTGCCGGATGTACTAACTAAACCATCTTTACTCGAGGACTCAAGCTCGATAACTTTTCATTGCACGAAGCTTTCCATCCTCGAAGCTCCCATATCCAGGTAGCTCAACAAACTGAACCAGAGATGGAATATCCTTTTCCATATACCCTCTTTCGGAGTCTCTCTCCGCGAAGTCAAAAGTGCTGCATACATAAGTTTCAACTGAAACTCTTGCTTCTCGATAACGGGTTAAACAAAGCACCAATTAGCTCTGCAAGTGTGCAATGAACAGTTTCACGAGTAGGTAAATACCGTGTGGAACATAACTGAGGTGATGTTGGGGTTGACGAGGACATAAATAGAGTATCTGTGGCAATTGTACTTTAAAATTCGATATATATTTTTTTCCTAACTTGTCTCAATGGGTTAGTGGCTTTTTTTTTTTTTTTTTGGTTGGGAAATTATCAAATAACTTCTCCCGCTCTGGGCGGAGTGGGAGGGCGTGTCAGACTTTTACTGACACTAAAACCCACCCGTGTTCCTTCCG
Organism: Tiliacea citrago; assembly: GCA_963921375.1. NCBI lineage: Eukaryota > Metazoa > Arthropoda > Insecta > Lepidoptera > Noctuidae > Tiliacea > Tiliacea citrago. The sequence continues at coordinate 1,617,873 of OY992784.1, forward strand.
TTGCCTGTGTGCCAGGGCCACGATATCCCTTTAGGACAAACTCGCAACCCTGGCAGGCATTGGTCCTAACGGACCCCGTCAGTTAGTGCTGACATCTCTTTGAGGCGCGCGTGGCAACGCGCCGTCGACCCGGGCCTGGTCCTTATCTGACGGTGAGCTACCCGTCACTCACCGTCCACAGGCCCGCGCCTATGGTGGCCGGAAATCGGCTTGCGAATCCCGACGCCCGGGGCGTCTCCTGCGGTGACTAGGGGCGTGAGGGCGCGAACCTTGCCTCTCCCTCACGCGTTCCGCCTCCTCCTTCGCGAGAGGTGACGGCCTCCCATGCACTCTCGCTCCAAACCATGGCCCTGAACCAGGGCCGGACGCGAGAGATCACCGCCGCCAATCGCCTCCGTGAGAACACGGCGGTGCTCCGCCCAAGCCGGGCAGATCTCCACCGTATGCTCCACCGTGTCGTCCGGGCGATCCACACAGTGGTGACACCCGGGCGTTTCATCCCGCTTTATCCTAAACAGGAACCTCCCGAAACATCCGTGTCCGGTAAGGACCTGCGTCAGGCGGAAGGTGAGGACGCCGTGGCGCCTCTCTAGCCACTCGTCAAAGAGGGGACTTATCGCCACAGTTATGTCGTGCCCAGCCTTGGGTTGCGACAATCGCACTCTCCATGCCGCCGTGAGATCCCGCCGGAGCTCTGCCCGCTGTGGCGTGATTTCTCGCGGCAGCGGAGTTTCGCCCCGGCGGCGGCGTTTCGCCTCCTCGCACCACTCCCAGATGTACGCGAGGACTTTTGCCTCCAGATCCCATGGCGGTAGTCCGGCAAGGAGGCTCGCCGCCTCACGGGAGACCATGCGGTAACCCCGTACCAGCCTGATGGCCATGACCAATGTGTTAGTGGCTGCTAGTATGATTACAATATATTTATTAGTAGAACATAGATGGACGAGAAATACAGGTTTTATTACTTACTAGCTGCGCCCCGCGGTTTTACCCGTGTAAGTCTCGATCCCGTGGGAATATCAGGATAAAAAGTAGCCTATGTTTTAATCCAGGGTGTCAGCTACCTCCGTACAAAATGTTATCAAATTGGTCCCGCCGTTTATTAGTGTGATGTGATGTGATTCATAAAATGAAGACTGCCTCGTTTGTCTAGTGGTCGGAAGCGCTACTGCCGAGCACGAGGTCCGGGTTTCGATTCCCAGGTCGGGCATAGTGTTATTGGGTTTTTCCACCAGGAATTTCTCAGTAGCAGCCCGGAGTCAGGATTTGTGCCCGGTTGATGGTAATAGGCTCGCCCCCTCTTACATGGGACTTAAACATAACTGGCGCAACATGGGTGTATTATAGGTACACCTCTGCCTAACCCTTCGTGGATTTCAGGCGTGATGTTATGTTCTATAATAAAATTAACGGTTTTTCTTGCCAACTTTGTCAACGGGTATAAATTCTAATTACAATTTCTAATTAATTACTTTTCAAAACAAGTAAAACACTCAAGCTTCCAGCTCTATTGAGCGTGAACTTTCAATCGCCAGATCGGGTAAAGTGTTATTGAGTTTTTCTAGTAGGAATTTCTCAGTAGCAGTTGGCGTCGTTAATAGTGGCCGGTTAATTAATGGCAATAGGCTCACCCTCTATTTCACGGGACTAAACATAACTGTCACAATGTGGGTGAATTGTAGTACACCTTTGCCTACCCAATGAAGGTATTCTGGCGTGATGGTCCACTTAACTTTTAACGCTCGTTTGTTTTAAATAGTAGGTAGATTTTATTTACATTCAGCTCCCGAAAGATTGCACTTCTCAAATGCTCCGTAATAATATGTAAAATGCCGGTTTAACACTCCGTCCGTATATTCGACACTTTCATAAATGTGCATAAGGACCAACTTATCTTTGCATATAATGTGAAGTAAGGCTCCAGGGAGACGAGATGACGCGTCACAATCCCATTTAGTATAGGTGCTTTGTGTTATATAGACAGGTATTTAGATAGCTTTAGCTAGAATGTTTAACTTGGTCTCTAGGAAAAAATCCGATGGTCGAGTCTTCCACAACATATTCTTTGAAGACCTATCTTTTGCCAGCCTATTTACAAAAGACATTTACCAGTTCCTAAGTTAAACTTTTCAAGTCGTCGGTCTTACATTTAACATTCAAAATAGAAACAATATTGGCCCTTCGAGCCGCTCCCCCCAATCCGTCCCTGTCACTCGTCCACCGCTGATTCTAAAAGTCAATTACACGGGTTGGTAATAAAGGCCGTAGTAGTGACGTCAGCAAACTTCTCAGTAAGCCTCCGATCGGCACGGACCCACTCTAATTGATTTCGGGCTACGTGGCCCAAACGTCTGGGCTGGATGTTCTACAGTGACGTGGTTAATTTTGGTTTTGATTGGTCGGTGACTTTGCGGTGTTTATAGTAGATTTACTAACTAAGCCAGGCATTGATGGTGGATGAAATGGAACTAGCAAATAACCTTATCATACATAGCATCATAACTGTATTCCCTGATAGATAATGCAGAGGAGTAGGCAAATAATTCGAGAATATAATACTCATGTGCAAGTGACCGCTAACGGCACGTCGAGTTCTAAAAAACATTTGGCTTCGTAGATCGTCGTCTCTGTCACTTATACCTGTGTGACAGTCTTTTTTTAAAACTCGCATATTTACGTCTGGGTACTGAACTAGCTACGACATAATTTTTATTCACTCGATTCCCCACAACCAGGCGTTTCAAGAAAATAAAACGTAAGCCATCGGAAAAAGGTGCAAAAAGGCCAAATACTGATTACCAAAATAAAGGTAAAAGACAAAACATCAAAATGTAACATGGCAGGCCATCCTAAACAGTTATAATGAACGCTGAGCGGTCAACCGCGGTCGTTCGTAGAGAGGATGTTTCCGGAACGCTGAATCCGTACAGCCACAGTACAGTCTAGCTCTCCAAACTTTGCTTGTCCGTTTGTTAACTAATAATTTTGAGTACCTATGTCCATACAGCTAACGAATGCTGCCTAATTTTAAGTGCTGGACTGTACCTACATGTGTTCTGTGTTTTGTTTATGGAGAAAAAATATATTTGAGGAAGGAATTGTGGATGAAATAGCAAATAGTGTTCATAAGAGTATGTCAAATGAGTTTGATTGGAGGACGACTTATATCGAAAACATTTATATGAATCAGGAACAGAAAAATAACGCCTAATACTACTATTATATTAATCAACAGTGGTTGCAAACTATCATGAGAATAATTTCAATATTTAAACGTATATTTAGGCAGTTACACTCATTTTCCATTATAACGAACATTTTGACCCGTACCGGGTATAATTAACGTAGACAACTAACCGTGTCCGATCGCCAATGACGGACATTTCCGTCGGCCAGAGATTATACGCTGTTACCCCGAAACTTTGGACTGATGGACTCAACCATCACAGGCATCATGTAATTTGAAATCATGGCAACATTTTAGATATAATATCACATTAATTTGGCAAAATAAAACATTTATGGGTAAAGGGAAGTTGGGACGATAAGGAAAATTTTGGTTCGAAATTGGCAGCGGTTGTGAAAACACCACGACAGTGAGGCAAAATAAATATTGAATTTTGATTGGTGAATATTTTATTTATTATTCTGACCGTTATGGTGAATTGAAATACTGCCATTTATGATTGATTTGACTAATTATGATGTCAAATCTAGGTTAGTGCAAACCACACCGCCATACCCTAGGGTATGCCATCAAACCCTAAGGTATCACGGTGTCGTAATTGGTTCCATTTTTAGTGTTCTGTAGTCAACAAGGAACCCTTATAGTTTCGCCATCCGTCATCCGACCGTCTGTCTGTTTGTCCGCAGCTTAGCTCTTAGTATTAGAAAGCTGTCATTTTGTAGGGTAGGTACGTAAAGTCCGCTGCACGCAAAGTGGGGATGATATTTTTTCTCGTCTATCGCACATCCCACATCCCACGGTGTGGGGCTATCGTTAGATAGGCCGTCCAAAAATATTGCGGGTCTGTGGAAACCATTTCTCGATTCAGGGACCCGTTTGCGTAATATTAAGCAAACATTTGTGAGACTCAAGTGTCCCTGTCCCCTGGCAGCTAAATTGTTGTTTATGGATATGTGAAAAAGTTTACGGCAGTAGCATATTATAGCGAAGTTAAAAGGAAAACTATCACGGCTAAGTACGCGTTACAAGTTAACGAGTAATAGTCGACCAACTTACATTTGCAGTTGGAATGTATGGGAGAACATGTTTTTCAACTACAATGTTAAGTTTGTTCTTGGGATAAATTTATCCCAACTACGTAATCCTTCATTGTGCGTCTGACGCACTTGGCCGGTTTTTATAGACATAGACAAACCGAGTCGCCGATGGGATTTCACATCGGCGAAAATGACGAACTACCTTACAAACTTTCATTCCCTAGATATAGGATAGGATTTTTGAAAATTCATCGCCTTAAAGGGATTATCCCCTTAAGGCGCTTCTTTAGTGCTCCCTTTCACTATATAAGGAAAATTGTGCATTTCATGCTTTAAGACCCAGTGGTTTAGGCTGTGCGTTGTCTGTCAGTAATTTAATGAATTTAAGATTTTTATTTTAAGGCTCCGTGCACGAAAACACCCTTTTTCGTCAATTTCTTATCTAATTATGAGAAAGCTTGAAATAATTGAAACATTAAGTGTGTGTGACTATAAAAGTAGTTTTAGTGGTGGTAAACCATTCGTGTCAGTCCCAGCACCTGTTGATAATTTTATCACTTTTGGGCTTTCGAAAATATAGTTTTTTAGCCTTTGATTTACTTAATCATAAAATAATATTTTGATTTTATCTCAAGGATAGCTGAAGCCCAGTGTGTGATTTTTAAATTTCTTGATATGGTTCGCTAATAAATTATGTAAAAATACATTACCGACTGGGTTTTAAAAAAAATATAGGGTTTTTAACATTATTTTTCTGATATATTTTGTATTGAAGCTGAAAAAAATGCTACAGCTATATGCAAGTAGACCGTAATGTTAATTTTATTTTTTAATGTTCAAAATCAAAAGTAAATTCTTGTAAAAAGATGACCAAACGTCAGTCTCGCGTCATTTTTCGTAAAACTTGTTGCGAATATTAGTGATTTTCCAAGAATTATTAATTTATTTGATAAATCCCTTTCAGCCACATGCAAAACAATGAACTTGACTTTTCAATTCATAAATAATTGTGTTTAAACTCTTTTTCCCTTTCTCACAACCAATGAACAAAATTGTTTAAAATCAGCCGATTTCGTGCACGGCCCCTTATGTACAAATGCCTATCTTGACACTACAACAACTAACCTTTTGCAACTACTTCATGAATCAAGCTCAATATTTCTTCACCATAAAATCGTGCTGAAGCCTCAAGCCTGTCTAATTATGTAGCTGTCTTGTTAGCACAATTAATACCTCGTCCCGAAGCAGACGCTGGCCGTGGTCACGTCTTAGAAACCGATTGCGAGCCGTCACTTTATTAATAAAGTAGTCTAGTGGAGCAACTTTGACGGCAGCCATGATGGTTTTGGTGGGGCTAATGTATCTGAATGTGGGAATGAGTAATAAAGTGGCAACACACAAGATATGAGGAACGTTAAAAGATAGGTATGGCAATACTAGACAGAAGAAAGGCGGACGACAGTTAAGACGGAAGGTGATAGGAATAAATTATTTAAATTAAAATACAGAAGAATATACAGTTTGCTTTTTATTTACAACGATCCCTACATCTATAAATGTTATTTACCTAAATAATGATGTCTTTTATTGAGTATTTTTCGTGTCAGGTGCTATGGGGTATTCGTATCCACGTGGATAGAAAAGCAATTTTCTCAGAGTAATCAGATAGGAAACGCTGATTTCATCTAGTTTTTAAAATTTGATTGATGTGTAAAATCATTTATCATTTATTAAATTAATAAGAAAAATATAAAAAATAGGTTCTAACTTTGAAAGTGCTGCATATTTAAGATTTTTTTATTTTCTCGTGTTAAGTTCAGACATTATGGTTTTAATTACGTGACACTAAAGTAGTGAACATAAAGCAAGAGAGAGATACAGCAATGCAGTCGCGATTTCGTGGAAATCATTTAACCATTTGCACAAAAAGGTGTCGCTAGTTAAAGCAGTAATACAGAGGTAAGAGGCAAAACAACAATGTTTCAATTAGAACAGGCAATGACGGAAATTGTGTCTCAAAATCAACAATTATTTCGTTCCGACACTAATGAACTAATTAGTCAAAATCAATCCAGCAAACAAAATAAAACACTCATTACAACTTCGACATTGTGACATTGTCATACAAAATATGTATATTGTCACGAAATATTCAACCCTTGGTTCGCCGGCCAGGTATAACGAAGCTGGCAGGTGTGTTAAGATTGACGCAATATTTAATTAGAGCACTTCACGCTCCGAAGGGATTCAAAGGGCTCGAAATTCGCGTTTGCCGAGAATTATTGTAATGTTGCGCACTTACGCATAAGTGCGAATACAGTATGTTACGCGACGCCTCGTTGGTCGCTGTGACCGGCCCGTCGCGTCGCGTTGCAGGGTTGAAGGCGCGTGATTCTTTTTTAATTGTGTTTGAATCAAAGTTTGCGTTGCGACTGCGGTGCATGGTTCAATGAAAGAGAGACGAGAGAGAATTGCATACTACTCGTTAGTGCTTTTTTACTAATTTTTGCTATTGTCTTTCCCCTGCACAAATACCTCTCAATAAATAAAATAATAATTCAAACACAAACTCAACTCAAACTCAAAGCAATTAAACCATTTACAGGCACTTTTGAATTGTCAAGGAGTCGGTCTGTTACAAATATGAAGCTATTTGCCCATTCCAAAGAGTACACAAACACAAACATAAACATAAACTCACGCCTTCTTCCCATGGGGGTAGGCAGAAACTATAGAACGCCACCTGCTACGCTCCTAACATACTCCTTTTGCGTCGCCTACGTTCATACATCTGGTTATACACGCACGCCGATTGCGAGTACTACGCACCTGACCTTTCTGAAGGACATCACCAATTTGGTCACTATATGTCCTCCTAGGGCGTTTCCACTCACATCTGCTTTAGAAGAGCGAGCTTGCGCTTTTTTTTTGCGAGTAGTAGGTTATAATTTTTAAATAATTAATTGTTTAATAATCGTAGGTTCGTATACAACTGCATAAAAATTAAGACCAGCTCTGCTACTGAATAATAAAGAAGGTCGTTCTCCAGTCCCTGAAATAAGAAAACTGTATCATTTTTTGACAAACAACTAGTCTTGCGTTAGCTAGCATTGCACAATGGTTTCTTTAAGCAAAGCGGGCCTGAGCTCACAATGGCTCGGGAAAAAAGCGAGGCCACGGAGAAGATTAATTTCAGACCCTATTATTATAATAACTATGTCGTTAAAATAACATTATAAGGCTTTTAATAACATGGGTTTAAGGAGTAGAACATTAAATTCTTCGCTAAAATTAGTGCTAATTTTCAAAATTATAATGTCAATTAGTCTTCAAAAACAGACAAGTCAACCATTTTAGATAGTACTTGTTACAAAAATGTATCTAACATTATTTTACGCTTGAGACTGCTTTTCGAGATTGTCTACTATTAGATACTAATTAAAGCATAATATTTCGTGATAGCAGTATTTTATTAAATGACATAAAAGTAGTCAACAATCGTAACCAAGCGACACGTATTTAGTTTATGACACGCCTCCGCCGTGATTCCCAGGAATCAGAGGTGCCACATAATATTCCATTTTTATGTTTTTCAGGCTTTCTTCACATTTTGTAGACCAAGTAAATTTTGCTCCTTTCTTCAAAAGTTCATTTAAGGGGGCAGTGATGGATGCTAGATTGGATATGAATTTATTGTAATAATTTGCTAAGCCTAGTAACGTTCTTAGTTCATTTACATTATTTGGGCGTTGTGCATTTGAAATTGGTTTTATCTTGTCCTGATTTTTATGTAAACCCTCTTTATCTATTGTGTGTCCCAAGTAATTGATACTTCTTTTGAAGAATTCGCACTTTTCTTTATTTATTGTATTTTTAGGGTGGCGTTTTTTTCTTTATGGTAAAAACATTTTTTATTTGTAATACATTTTATTTTTACCGAATATATTTATATATATATATACTTTTCTTTATTAACACGAAGGAAGGAAGGTCTTTAAGTTTATACAAAACTTGTTTTAATCTGGATAATAATTGTTCTTCTGTCGAGCCTTGTAATATTATTAGGTATATCATCGAAGAAGCACTTAATACCGTGGAGGCCCAGTAGTAATTGGTCCATGTATTTTTGCCAGAAACTTGGTGCTACTTTGGCTTTAACTCCAAATATGAGTCGGTTCACTTTAAAAGTACCTTTATGTGTACTTATGTTTGCAGGAGGGAGCTTTTTTCATCCATCACCATGTTAAGGTAAGCTTGCGTGATGTCTTTTTTTTTTTTGTCGGGTGGGAAATTATCAAAATTAAATATTTTCTCCCGCTCTGGGCGGAGTGGAGAAAAAAGAAAGAGACTTTTACTGACCCTAACCTAACCTAACCTAACCCCGTACCAGCCTGATGGCCATGACCCTCTGGGATGCGTTCAACCGCTGGGCTGGTCGCCTTAAGGAACGCGCCCACACCGGTGCCCTGTAAAGGGCCATGGACCGCACGATCCCCTCATAGAGCCTCCGGCAGGAGGCGTTTGGACCCTCTAGATTGGGCATGCTTGCGTGATGCCGTTCATTTCAGCTAGAATGTCTTCAATTATTGTAATTGGGTATTTTTCGTCTTCTATCTGGATTCGTACTCTTTAAGTAATTGTTCAAGTTTCGGTATTTTCTCACATGTATCAATCGATTTAATTTCGGCTAGTTTAATTCAAACTCCTCCATCCAGCTTCTACCCAAGATGGGTTCAACGTCTGTGTTAATTACGTATAGCTTTCCATAGAACAATTGGTTTTAAAATTTGCATCGAACAAACGTGACACCGATTGGTTCAAAAACTTTGCCTGTATAAGTTCTTAGTTTGATGCTCTTGTGAAATAATCTTTCGTTTATGTTAAGCTTCTTATAATCCTTAAGTGAGATGGAGAGTGAGAGAGATGAGTGTTGCACCCGTGTCAAATTCCATGTTTGTTTTCTTTCCTTCAATTTCGATAGTTATAATGTATTTGTCTGAGATTTCATTCTTTACGAGGTTGATTTCTGCAATGCTGTCGGTACTGGCGCTGCTTGTAGAGTAATTCAGCAAGTTCGTTTCATTGCGTGTATGTCCTTGAAGGCAGACTCGGGATAGATGTCCTTCGTTTTGACACTTCCCGCACGTGCTTTTTATGGCCCCACATCCATTTGCTTTGTGGTCATCTTTTCCACAGCGGTAACATTTACGTTTAAGTTATCTTATAGAAGTCGGTATTTTAATTTAATGTGCTTTATTCGATGCTGGTTGTAGTTCATTATGGGCTTTTAAAACTGTTAATCGTGTCCAGTAGTGGTGGACTTATGGATGTAGATATGGTCAATTTTTCATTTTCTCCCATTTCCATAGTCGTGGCCGTATATACTAATTCTGAAAAGGACGCTGTTTGTTTTGTTTGATGAATTTTTGTGCGATTTTCTCCATCTTTTAATCTTCGAATAAATTGTAACGATAAAAATGAATCAAATCAAGGCTTCAGACAATGTGAGCACTTAAATTCACATTTTGACGACAGTCTTTTTAGTTCTGACGCGTAAACAGCAATCGATTCATTGGCTTGTTTTAGCCTTGATATGAAGGTGTGCTGTGAGGCCCATATGCTAGGTTTTGGATTGATGAAATTGTCCAAGATATCGGTAAGTTCTTCATAGGACTTCTTGGTTGGGTCGTCGGGTGAGCACAGGTCGTAAATTCTTTCATGAATGTCAGGTGGTAAAGTGGAGAGCAGGGTGTAAACTTTCGTAGTGGGATCCGTTACATTGTTGAGCATCATGTAAACAGACAATCTTTTTATAAAATTTGCAAACGATTCGTTTGCTTAAAATGGTTGGAAATTGAGTCTAGGATGTACTTCACGATGAGCGCTCGTGATTTCACACGCATGGTGTGTGGATGATACGTTGGGTAACGGCAAAGGTTTGAAAACGTGTTCATCAGTCGAATCATTTTTGTACGTGAATTTGCAGTCCTTGGTATTTTGAAGTGTCAGTAATCGTGTTTCTAATTCTTCTTGTGTATATACATTTTGTTCTTCTTGAAATACGTTATTAGTTTTTGTTAACAAGCCGCGTAGGATGGCTCGCGAACGTTTTGATTTTTTTCATATAGAACGGTATCGTTGCCAGATATTAGATATTAATTATAGCATAATATTTCCTGATAGCAGTATTTTATTGAATGACATAAAAGTAGTCAACAACCGTAACCAAACGACACGTATTTAGTCTATAACATCTACCTTGTTACTAAACAAATAATCTTTTCCTTAAGATTATTTCTTTAGTAACAAGGTAGACCCCTGTAATAAGCCACAGCATAAAAAACGAAACTACAAAAGTTTGGTATACCCTTATTTCTCCTGTAAGAGTCTGAATATTTTTTTACTCTGTGGAACTTTTTTTAACAAGAGGAAAGAACAAATCCTTGTTAGGAACTGGGACGAAAAAAGGAAAAATCTTTTTGAATAATGTCTGCAGGATATTTTGACGCGATGTCAGCTTTGAAAAGAAATATTAGCGTAAAATTTATTTGTATGTGAAATATCTGAGACCTCACCTTTTGCATAGCAAAGTGTGTTACATTGTTACATTTGTTCTTACATTTTTATACTGATTTGGGTGCGAGGGGAAATTGAGCCTTTTGTCATCTCGTAAGGAGTAAAGGTCAAATGGGGAGAGGTCAGCACTTTGGAGGGATGGACATGTGGATCGTTTGTAGGTATTTGTGAACCATTAACCCGTTTGCGCTATGGGCCTATATGACTAACTTTGTTGTAAAAATAAACGTTAAGTTGATTCTTAGCTTAGTTCGGTAAGTAAAGACAAAATTAATCGTTAGTAATTGCGTAACTGAGTATGCTTTTGCGCCTTTAGGCCACAGATCTCGGGTCCGATTCTCGTAAGCAGTAAAATAATATTTTTAGGGCCACAGATAGTTTATTACGGGACTGTTTGTTTGCTTTAAACGCGCTCAAGACACAGGACAAATTCAATGTCGGGCAACATTCAAAAACAAAATAATGTCAGCACATTCAAACTGAATTATCGCTAGGCACTAAAAGAGCTTTCGTGTCCGTTCCAGCAACTGAACAATGTTACCCAACACTATCTTTCCTATTTGGCACCTAACATGGTTTGTTCCTAGTTTCTTTTCCTAACATTTTCCATTAGAAGACAGTGTAAAATCCGTTGGACTGAAGGGGTAAATCCGTAAGAAGCGCGACCATTACTCAGGTGAGTGTAAGTTCTTCTTGCGACGCGCGTCGGTACTGCATGGAGATTTGTCATTGTGACACGCTTTTATATAACAAGGAAGGTTTTTACTAGACTTTGGGAGAACCATAGATACCTATATGATTTGTGTCTAGGAGTGTATTAAATTCATACATAGAAAGAAAGAAAATACGTGTATTTGCGGTAAACATAACGCAAGGAATAAAAACACAAATATGAAAGAACAAGTTGGGGAAAATATGCGTCATATCCACGTAAAACGGCCATCGCTCAGCATAATGCTGCGACCCTTTCGGAGAATGAGCCCCAGTGCTGGTTCTCAGTGACAGCCGCATATCTAAGGGTGAGACTTGGAGGGCGTAAACTAGTGTAATAAGCGCCGCTCAAAATGAGTCTAAAAATGACTTTTCAATTCCAGCGCAGTAAGTATAACACTTAACGTAATTCCAGCGATTCAATTTCAGTAACATCATCTACACGTGACATCAACCAACTCTGCATCTCATAATCTTCATCATCCAACAACCGTACTGGGCCCGCGACCGCGTGGTGAATGACGGCGCACTCCCACTCACAGAGAGGAGGCCTGTGTCCCAGCAGCCCGAAACGCCAAATATTAATACACGGAGCATAACATCACGCCTTGGTCCTCCGAAGGACCCATTCCTTCGGAGGACCAAGGCGTGTTGCGGGCAAGTTGTATACCAACATTTCGCCTGTTATGTTTAAGTCCCATGTAATAGGGCGCGAGCTTATTGCCATCAACCGGGCACAAATCCATACTCCGGGCTGCTACTGAGAAATTCCAGATAGAAAAACCCAATAACACTTTGTCTGACCTGGGTATCGAACCCAGGACCTCTTACTCAGCAGTACCTATCTAGCACTTGTGACCACTAGACCAAAGAGGCAATAATACAAGGAACGACCTGTGTATATAATATTAATAATCTAAAAATCTTAAACCAATCAGGAACATCAAAAAAGCTCGACTGCTAAACTCAACAGACACCTGTTCACAATCCCTTAGGAATTATAATATCGTTTGACGAGGTTCAGTGCAGCATCAGAGAGAGCAAATAATACGCCCACCGAGGGATTATATCGAGTAATTCTCTAATGCTGGCCGGTTAGGGGGATTTAGCAGCTGTGCCCGGTCGGAGTTCCGTGAAGAATTATAAGAGATTCTCTCTGCTTATATTAACGTGGTGTATTTGTTTATTGTGGTGTCGTTGGTTTTTGAGGATCAGCAGCTATTTTAAGTCAGATGGTTATGGTCTAAATGATGTTCAATACCTTTAAAACGTCTATCGTGGATATCCTCAGCGAAACGTAAGATTAGATGAATGCAGCATTAGGTACAGTAAGAAATATGGTAACAGTTGACTCGAAAAAGCTTTAAGTATAGTTTTGCACGAGATGTAAAAAAGTTGTATAGTTCAGCAATAGTGTTACCAATCAGTCAAAGATAACGATACCGGACTAAGGATGGCTCACGATGAAAAGTAAAACAAAACAAAATAACATCCTTAATCACCAACAAAAAATCAAAACACAATCCGCCATCGTCTAAATTGAAAATTTAACTTTCATTATAATAAAACCCGGACATTTTGCGACGTGATCGTTCCAACCATAAAATGTGAGTGCAAATAAAATAATGGCCCCGTTCAGTTTCCATTATTGAGCCAACGTAACAATAACATATAAAAAAGTGTCATAAAAATCTAGCGAAATTACTGCTTTTATAGCTCCGTTGATCTGTAGGAGAGATGTGAACCAATGAGATGCTGACAGCTGTTTCGCTTTTTTGCGTTAATTGTTTGTGTGTGTGACATTGTTTGACGACTGGGTTGTATTCCTCATGGGACCAACTGTGTTCTACATTTACAGTTTTCAGATTCAATTATGTTCAAGCGGGATGTTATAATACTGGCGATATTTTTCATTATTTTATTTATTTACATAAAAAAACCACACCGTCGTGAATCACATTTTGATCGACAAACTACCTTATGAAGGATTGTAATTTGCATTAGCCTGAATCGTTTATCTTAATGGTTTTCCGTCTCAATTAAAGTAATATCAACCTTTTATCGGGCACTGTCCAAAACCCTGGTAAGATTTTAATCGGATCGCCCGAAATTACTTAATTTTGACTCGAACAAGTGCAAGCGCTAACTGAGTGAACTCATTTGAACAGATAGGTACATTCTTATTTAATTACTTTATTTAAGAAACTGGATAAAACTGTTCACTAGTTGCTGCTAGCTGTTGCTCATGACTTGAAAGTCCTCCGTCATGAAGTGCACAGCTATTTACAACCGTTCGATACGCTTCCGTGCGCAGTCGAACATCAATCAATGCACAGACTAAGTAGAGCAAAGTTATCAAAAACGTCATCTAAAGGCTGTTCACAAATCCGAAATTCAAAAATTTTGTCAGTTTAAATCAAGTAGACGATTGCCATTCTTTTGACAGCTATTTGCTGTTGGGGTCAAGGCAAATCAGTAATTGAAAATATTATTATGTCATTTTCAATTCGACATCCCGTCGAATGGTTGTGAATAGCTGTGCAGAACTATAAAATCCTTTCTTTTTATCTCTTCAACTTTGCAGCGCTGTCACCTCCGCTAGTAGCGTAAACAATTTTCATAGTTTCATGGGCAGATGTCAAAGTTTTTCCTCTTAATGGCGGCCGCTCGACGGAAAATGTTCCAACTTGCTCCTTGAATTTTAACGCTGCACGAACTCTGATGTCGCTGCTATACTTTGTTTGTGCGATATTATTAAAAATGTCAAATATTGTATGTAATGTGATTTTGGTGATACTGGTGTGATGGCTGTAAGATACACACATGTCTAGGGATCAGTACGTTTTAGAGTAGCACCGCAATTGAGGATTATTATTTTGACTTTTTTGGATCGTTATTGATTCCTTTTTAAGTGAATTTCGCTATTTTAATAAAAAAATTATTAAAATTTGATTAAAAATAGAAAATTAACTGTCAATCTAGATTCCTATAAAAGTGTGTAATAGCGTTTTACAAAGATTTATATTTTACAATTTGATTTGTTAATTTACAGTTATCATAATATACATAATATTTTGCCAACTGACACAAACGGGTCCTTAGACAAGTGACATCCTATTATCGCAAACGATAAATAAATAAGAAGCGCCGTTCGTCGTTCGTATACATAAACGTTGTAGTTATAACTTGAGGGTATGGATTAATCTTTTTAAGAAACGTAAAATGTAACCCTCAAATTATAACATCTTTCGAATAGACAGAGACCTAAATATAAAGTGACTCGGACGATACCAGATAACAATTTCATCACAATTCATTTCGAACTTCATTCTTCACACTTCATTTCGACGTTCGGTGACGCGATGGTTCTAATCCAAGTCGAAATAATGTACTCTTTTTGAAGTATTCTTTAGTTAGATTATTCGTACCGAATTCAATGTCGTAATATTTTAAAACTTGAGGGGTTAGCACATACTGACGCAGACATCCAAAATACCGCTCGAGAGAACCGTACCATGACTGCCATGATGTTGGCTACGAGGCTCCACAGCTCTTCAGGCTTGCTGACAAGCAACCAAACCATCCGGAATCGTCCAAAACCATCGAAAGTGGGTCTGCGTTTCTGAAGGCCGCTGAGAGTTCTACCTATAGCATCGTAGGGCCTGTTTACAATGGGCTCGTGAATACAGAAATTAGGAAGAAGAAGACTGGCGTTGTGTTTGCTTTTCCGATGAATCTCATTTCAGTATGAGGCCGGATACAAGACGTAGGTACTCGAATTTGGAAGACCTCTGGACATCAAGTACGTTTGAAGTTTTGTCAGGAAGTTCATTCATATGGAGAGGGAACAATAATGGTTTGGGCCGGTATTTGGATCGGTGGAAGAACCGATCTCATTTGGATCAGGGGCAACCTCAATGCTCAGATTTATGCAGACAGGATTGTTCCAGCCGTGTGGGTGATTTGTTTCGACTAATGCACGACAATGCACTTCCACACATGGCTAGAGTCGTAACACGCACTCTCGTCAATGCTCGCATCAACGTTCTGCCGTGGCTTGCTCAGTCGCCAGACCTCAACCCAATTGATCACGCATGGGATATGTTCCAACGAAGAGCTCTGCCAAGTATAGATGCCGGGCATACCCCACAATAACTTTTTGACTTGTTAGAAAGAACGTGGGCGGCCATTCCTCAAAGTGATTTTGGTGAAGTGATTTTAAGCATGCCAAATCGCTGTAATTGTGTGATTTGTGTCAACGGTGGAAACACAGCACATTTTTTTTTATCTTTACAATAAAAATTTAAAATATCCTAATTTTTGCCTTTTTTGCCATTTAATTGACGACAATAACTTAGGTTAATTTCCCACAATTTGCAAAAATTGCAATTTATCTTAATTTTTACAAAATATAGGAATAAGTTGTTAACTTAAACATAGGAATTAAGGTAAGAAGCCAGTCTGGAAGACTAGATTTGGTAAATATTAATTGGATAATTTTTATAGTTAAAAATGTGCTTGATTTTTAGATACTTTTCATGTGTGTAGTTCGGTTTTGGTTATGATTTTGTTAGCAGCTTTGAGTGAGTGTCACATAATGATAATGCAAGAAGAGCCGGTAACATGCTTTAATGAAACTCCTGTCGTGTCGGCAGGAGTTATATATATTATAAATAGCTCGAGCAACAACAAACCAAGTCTTAACAAGAGACACTTAATTAGCTAAAAAAACTCCCACAAAATTATTTATCGTAAAATCTAGGTCAGTGTTATAAAACAGTGTTTAATATTTTACGAGCTCACACAGTGGGTGTAGCTAACACACTTCGAAGAAAGAGACTTCGCGTACGAGCACAAAACGGTCCAATTACTGCTGAGGTTACGTGCCATAATTAGAATAGTGACATCTAGCGGCAAGTGGGTGAACTCGTTAGTAGATCGTAATGAGTAATTTGTATGAGTGAGCGGAGTCTGAATCGCACTAATGATATTTTCGCTGAAGTTACTAATAGTTTTCCGTTTATTTTCGAGCTGAAAACCTTTTCATTCGTTTCATTTTCCATATGGCCTTCAAGGAATAGTAAGATTACACGTGGAATAAAACTAGCATAGTTTAAATTGCGAAAATTGAGTTACAATTGAGCATTCACCCGATAGCGCAAAAGCCAATCGGTAATTTGCTGAACCTCAAATGTCTTTTGCAACTTTTAACAAAACCAGTCCAAATCACGTTTATAGAGTGTTTCACCGGTAATTTTCTAAAACAATAAACAAATGAAAGCCGTGATGTGTGAAACAGAGGTGGCGGGCGCGCGGTGGCTACGCATCGATGCGTGACTGACTGTGAAGTACCACGCTATATAATTTGTGACACTATAATATATGTTTACTTGTGCGGCATTGGATAAGTTTGTGGTTTACACTTGTGAACGTGTTTTGATAAATAGAGGTTAGGTTAGTTTAGGCTTCCTCAGGCTTCTGCACCCTACCGCCCTCGCTCGCATCGACACGATCCGACCAGTGCCCGAGGAATGGCTCGGGAGGCGGCACGGCTCCCTGTCGTTTCGAGCGACGCAGGTGCTTTCGGGGCATGGCTGCTTCAAGAAGTACCTGTAAACGTGGAGCCGGACGCTCGGTATCATCACTACGTCCACTGTTGGAAGCACAGTGACCTCGTATCAAAAATCAGAGCCGACCTGTCGCTGCCAGCCGTCGCTCGTACGGTCGTTGGAAGCGTTGAGTCGTGGGATGCGGAGATATCTTTCTGTAAAACCGTCATTTCGCAGAAGGAGGCTGCGGAAAGGGAGAGGAAGATTAAAACCACTTTCCTAATGCGCAGCAGGCGGGCCAGGCGTCGGCGGAGGGCGGACAACGATGTCTTCCAGCCCCCGTAAACAGGTCCAGAGGGATCCACCAGGCCGACTCGGGGACATCCACCACCCCGCATCCAGCAGGACCCGAGGCGGCGGTGCGAAGTGTTCCACGTGCATCCCTATTGGACGTCCTTGGGGGGTCTTATACCTCACTCCCCTCGTGAACCTGAGGAAGCCCGCAAACCCGGGGATCGTGGAAGTCGCACAAGGTCCCATGATCCCCGGTCCAAGTGTGGGGAAGGGAACACTGGAGTGGTTTTTAGTCAGTAAGAGTCTGATAGACCCTCCCAAGGGCGGAGGACATCCATGAGGATTTTCCACACAGGAACAAAAAAAAACCGGCCAAGTGCGTGTCGGACCACGCACAATGAAGGGTTCCGTAGTTAGGATGAATTTATCCCTAAAAAAAACTTAACATTGTAGTGGAAAAACATGTTCTCCCATACATCAATATACGCCACGGTCAATTTTCCAACTGAAAATTTAAGTTTGTAATAGCAAAAAAATGTTTCTTTTATGTGATAAAACTACAAATTAACAATTTTCGGACTTTTTCCTTTACCTGTGCTGTGAGACCTTGCGTCTGCACAAATTTCATGATTCTAGTTCAACGGGAAGTACCCAATAGGTTTTGATTTATGTACGAGATATTCGCAATTTTTTTTTATGTGATAAAACTACAAATTTACATTTTTCAGACTTTTTTCCTATACTTGTGCTGTAAGACCTTGCTTCTGTCCAAATTTTATGATTCTAGGTCAACGGGAAGTACCCTATAGGTTTTGATTTATTTGCGAGTATCGAAATATGTCGCAATAATGTCGCTTAAATCGCCGTATTTTTTTATTGCGTTGACTTGGAAGTTTGATTTTTTTAGAGTTTCAAGGGACCATAGACTTACGTGTTTGTTATTAATTTCAACTTGATAACACTACGAGTCCCTGAGAAAAATGGTCTTGACAGACTCACAGAGAGACAGACGGACAACGAAGTGATCCTATAAGGGTTCCGTTTTTTCCTTTTGAGGTACGGAACCCTAAAAATAGGTTAGGCTTCCTATGCTGATCTTTCAACCAAAGGATGTTGTCTGCTGTGGATTTAAGCGAGTCCTCTTTAATAACTGCAATTCAGAATTCAATTTCGAAGCGTTGTGATTAGGTATGCAATGAGAGTACGCGTCATCTTTAAACGATATCAACAAGAAGTTATATGATATTTTGCACTTTAAGGTACTTACAAGTTCGGGAAGATGTTCTGAACAGATTTCAATAGAATTTGGCACTTTTTATCCTACAACAAGAAGAAGTTGCCGACAAGAAAGGAACTGAAACCGCATGCCACAGCTAGTATGCAATCATTCCCAGTAAGATAAACTTTCTTTCCACTCAAGTAACAGGTAATAAAATCACAAAGTTTCAGAGCCGTTCGTCATGAAACAGACTCGCCCGTGCATGAACTTGTGTTTTCCCTAATTTACTGTCAAAGCATTTTGGTACGGTAACTATGTTTCAAATACTAGTTCAACAAAGACTGGACTAGTTTTGTTTCTTACATGAGCTTGGAGTATTATTAGTGAAAATTATCCTTGTTTCTGTTGGTCTTGGGTACGATCTCCTGAACAAGAAAAGTGTTATTGTCTATTTCCATCAAAAAAACTCTATTTAGAGTCTTGACTTGCACCCGATTATTGGCAATAGGCACGCCCTACATGGGACTTATAACATGGACTGTACGATAACCACTAACGTGTACAACTGATAACACCTGTATTTTTGCAAAATAAATTATTCTTATTACTGACGAAATGTACTAATCCTGCCTATCCATTCGGTCTGCCTATACCTGTCCTGCAAGAGGACCGTTACTAACCAGAATGGTTATCCCGTATCTGCCAAGTAATATTTCAGGTCAGTCGCATTTTCTTCTCCACCATATCAAACTAAGTTCACATCTACAATATCAATTTTCTTTGATCGCATATCATGTATACTGCAGGTTCTATCTACTTTGAGTTAGCATCGAACGAGAACCGAACGCTTTGATATATAATATACTTTGTCGGAGCTATCGATCTCAAACGTACTGAAAATAACTGAAATAACGAATTCACGAGTGTTAGTTGAAACGTGAATTGGAACATTATTCATCTTGGTAGATACGAATAGAATTAATAAGAATTTGACTTAATCTTGGCGTTTAATTTTATACAATAAGTACTGCCAATCAATTCTGTATTAACTGCGCCACTGTGAACATTTAGGTGAAGCTGTCAATAGTGTCAATTCATCGCTTCAGGTGGAATGGCTTGAAGCTTACTTCACCTAAGTTTGCACGGTGAGATTTTTACGGAATAGAGCTACCGGTCAGTTACTGTCTTACTGCAGAGAAGGAACGAGCATCTTTACTGAGTGAGGGTTTGCGATTATAGACCTCATCAAACGTTTATCTATGCATAGACCTCTATTGGCCTACTAAACTCGGAAATGAAATTCGAGATCAAAAAATAAAATGAAAACAAAGGTGTTGCTAATTCAAAATAATAACCTCAATTGTGTAGTTTGTCGAAAAGTACTATAATATAGTGTTAAAATTGTAGGCATATATTATCTTGAACGAGTAGCATTTGCACACAGTTTTCAGCTTTAAAGTGACGTAAACTACGATCCAAGAATAAATATAATTGTTTGAAATAAAATCGTGCAAATTATTTTTATGATACTGGCAATAAGGCAGAAGCTCTAAATATTTGGGCTTTCATTTCTTATTTTCTATTTATAAAATGTTTTTCCTTCTTATCAAGAGAATCGTTAAAAAATCGTAAATACTATTGCGTTATTCTAATAATCGATTAAAGTTGGGCGTCCTTCATTGCCACTTTGGCAATGACATTTCTTTGTTTACATGTGTGTAGATATTTCAAACAAAAAAATCCGTGTCATTTTCTAACATGAAAATAATATCACTTAACTTGTGAAGTCTGCGGTAAGTCTGTGATACAACGATTTTAAATTAAATTCTGTGAAATATAATTCCATTGGAATTTCACTGGAATTCCTTTTGGATAAATGTCGTAGGTAGTGGTGGAAACCAGGCGTCAATTCATTTAGATTCGAAATCGAGTGCACATCATTTCCCATAGTACCTAGAAACACCTACAAACTTAAATTCAAAGCATTTATTTCAATTAAACCTCTCTCTCTGGCGCCATTGACCACGTAAGTGTTTTTATGACTTTTAATTGTAATAACTTTTGACCGAGTGGACAATTTTAATTAAATAATGACTGAAGGTTATCTCAAACTACGTACTATGACTATGTTTCCAAACCATTAAATCTCTTAAAAAAGTAGGTACACAAAAATGTCAATATTACATGAGAATTTTAAAGTTACCCCATATTTTACTCCCTTGGGGGATGATTTTATAAAAACGCTGAAACATGTAAATCTTACCAAAAACTTACATTTAAATTTTCATATCCCGCTAGGTTTCTCATCCTCTATATCACCCCTTATAGGTTTATTTTTAAAATAAAAAATTGCCTATGGCCTTCCCCAGGATGCCATCTGTCTCCTTGCCAAATTTTATCGAAATCCGATCAGTGGTTTAGGCATGAAAAGGTAACATACAGACAGACAGAGTTACTTTCGAATTTATAATATTCCATCCTATTATCCATCCTGGATTAAGCATACATCACAAACACAAACTAATTCAATAAAATTATGAGCACAATCCTAGCCCAGCTTTAATGGCCGCCAACGGACCGGAAACTGCGGGTAGCTTCACGTATTTACTTTACAAATACATTCGAGCTAAGCAGTTTGTTTGGAAAGCCGTTCATTTGGCTGGTCTTCGGTTTGAGGTGGTCTGGTTACTAATTTAAGATAATAATTTCATATGCCCGTGCTAAAAGTTTGAAGCTTTTCTTACATACAAAGATAAGTTAAGGAGTAAACGCTCTCATGTGTGATCAAGCTTTTCATATTGTAATAACTGACATTCTTGAAATTAAATCTTCGTATAGAAACATTGCCCAGTAAAATAAAATAATTAATGGAACAGCACATATAATATTTTCCATGAATTTGCACGAAATACCGAACTGATCAAACGTAGTGTAAACTATCCCAGGCTCTTTCTGAAAGGGTAGAAATGCCGTTACGCAAACTATTGAAGCTGACTGAAGTTCTTCGAAACCATAGTTATCGTAGAGGGCCAACAAAAAACATTTAAACTGCCAAAAACATAACCCTTCCTTTTGGCACCGCCGTAGTCGGGTAGTCAGATCTCAGCTGATCAAAAACTGGTAGTAGGTTCTATAAATCAAACATTCTATTCACTCTTACTACAAAATGGATAAAAATACACGATGACAGCTCAGCTCTCACGAACACTTTTGACGTGTTTGTGTAAATATTGCGTGTTTAGTGTTAATACAGAACTTGCTTTTGCCCGCAGCTTCCCCCGCATGGAGGTTGCATATTATCCCAAAGGAACGTACTACCGGGATAAAAAGTACCCTTTACTGTAACTCAGGTTGGTCTACCTGTGTTCCTAATTTTATCGAAATCCGTCCACCCGTTAGGGCGTGAAAAGGAGCGTTATTTTCACATTATTTTATCTTATAGTATGGATAGCGCTGCCGATTCTGTTATACCCAACTTTAAGCATCTGAACGTTATGGGAATAGTCATAAAGAACTTCAAAGCGGTTTAAAACAGTGTTTATTACTACTCAGTCACTAAAAACAATTAGTAGTAATTAGCTTATTTCCCTTACGACTCCCGCGGGTAAAATTGGAGTAACCTCCACTTAAGCACAGGCTAAAATATAGTCAAGCTGGCAAAAATATACGAGTAGTGTTGGGCTGACTGACGGTGAGCATCGGACGTCATGTGGAGCAATTTGTATTTATTGTACAAGTAACAGAGACTCAATATGTTGGTAACAATATTTCCTAATAACTATATAGAGGTATGCGGAACAGAGTGTAAAGTTCCCTCATCCTCCATAGATAAGGGAGGATCCTCCGAACCGACGGGTGTTGTGTCTGGTGGACTACTGCCCGACGATTGATATCGGAATGTTGTTTATAAGCTAGTTGCGCGTCGAACTTCGCTTGGCACCATCCAGCAGTTTGTGAAACGCCTCTCAAAGTGCTTTTTCGACTCTGCTATAAGTAGGATTTACCGACCAAGGCATACACTCATCATTCCCGATGACGCTATTACCCCTCCTCCAGGAGAGTAGTCCGATCTCTAGCACAGTTAGTAAACTCAAAAACGGACCGCCGTCCTCCCGTCATTGCCGCCGAGGCCCACCGCGCCGTCCACGTCTATCCCTGCCCCGACCCTTGCTCAAGCTAGCTCGCACAGGTGGGCTTGTACCGTTAAATTCGTCCCCAAATAATTTTTATCCGATCCAACCTGTCGCTTGCTCTGCCCTCCCCCAGTGACGCCCTAACCCGAGGTACGTGCCCCACAGAAATACTCCCTTAGAGTGTGGTCGCTTAGTTTACAAGTTGAACGCCCTGTTTGGAGGCCTTAATTTATTGAAGCACCCACAGGACAGTCCGGTTAAGCAACCGACAACCTCCTAGGTTGAACTGCAAGATGCCATTTCACATAAAAAAACTCGGTACTGAGGTCGAAAACTTGCAGTAGCGGTTCACACATAAGCAGTCCAGTCTGCTCGCATTACACCGCAGTATAATATTGGGACTGCCCGCACCCAGCACACCAGGGAAGCTTATTTTTGTTCGCATTGTAGCGCAGACACAATAGACTCCCTGATGCGCTACAGAAGCAGAACAGCCCCATGAACACTTGGAATCTATTATTATATTGAATGGGAAGGACGTTGTATGATTTTTTAGTGTAATAGACCCATAGGCTGCAGGCTGCAGGTGCATCAAGGCATTTGAATGCTCTTTGCTAATAATAATAAACTGAGATCACCAAACTATCACCCAAACGTGGTTATCCGTCAAAATGACAACTGGATGACATTAATTGTATGGGTAGGAATATTATTATTTTAGGTCGAAAATCATATTAAAATGTTTCAAGCTGTATCCCACGTATTTCGTCGACTAAGCTGTACGTATATAATATATAACTAAGCGTATGATAACAGTTAAACGGATTAGGAGAAAATGAACACGACGGGCACAAGTACTTACTAATAACTTGAGTGCAGGCCTCGGCTACTGCCTGCTAGTAGCCTTAGTAATGGCACCAACAGACGATCTGTTTAAAATCCCCTTGTAAAGCTAGTTATTTAATAAAATTTGTCATTTTATTAAATAACTAGCTTTGTGAAGGTCAGAAATTATCCCATAGGAACATACTACCAAGATAAAAGTATCCTTTATTCTAACCTAGGCCATAGTCCTTTCAATAAAATAAAAAATTGCCTACCCATGAGACTCTCATCCAAATCTGTTCAGCCGTTTTAGTCCCAAACCGTTTTTAAAAAACAAACTCACTTTCGCGTTTAGAATAGTTAGGACAACTTGATTACATCTTGTCAGTGTTACGTAAATTATGCAATGGGTTTCTGTAAGTGTTTTCAGTCTTTGTGAGTTATGTATTACAGGGTACAAAAAGCACGTGCAGATGACAAACTTTTAGATGTGCAGATCTTCAACAAGTGAAGGTACTGAATACCCATTCAGTATCATCATCATCATCATCACCTCGGGTCATCTTGACCTGTTCATACCCATATCACAAAGGTAAGGGCTACCTGTATTATGTTGTAAAACATCGTAGTTAAGGATCATGTTCTACTATATTATTTACTTGACGAGCTACAGGCGTTTCAACGTTCTTTTCCTACGTCAAATTAGTTTTTCATTTCTCAGTGTAGTCTATGACTACACTGAGAAATGAAAAACTACGATTACGTGCAATTGGACGAGAAAAGGAAAATTATAGTTTTTACATAAGTTAACAAAAAACCTAACTTTTTCTACGATTCGTGTTTCTAAGAGTAGACAAAAGTACTTTTCATAATTTCTACAAAGTATATGTTATTTATAACCTTATAAGCAGTTACCAATTTATATCTGTCGCAGCGTTTGTACACAAACTGCATTCTGTCTGGTAAGCATCTTAAATGCGAGGTCTAATCTGATCACGTATGGAGTGAAGTGTATTAATTCCATGTAAACGTTAGATCGGTAATACTAGATTATTAATGACATCTTTATTGATTCTTGGAATTAGGTACTCTAGATTCGAATTTGCTATGGGGTGCTTACGTTAGAGCTCTTTCAGGTATATTAAGTTCAGCTGCATATGCAGTAAGAAAAATAAGGCAATTGACTGATATAGCCACTGCTAGAATAGTGGTTAGTGTACTTTGCTTATTTCCATAGTATTGTCTTATGGCGTTCTGCTGTGGGGATCGGTAGCTGACGTAGATTCAATTTTCATTTTACAAAAGAGGGTAATCTGCCCGATTTATAGAATGGGTCCTCCTGAGTCCTTTAGAAACAAATTCAAAAATAAATTGATGTACTAACTCGGCTTTCTCTTTATGTCTTAGAAAGTGTTTTATTTATGATTGCAAAATTTAGAACTTTTCAAAATAAGATGTGATTTCCTTAATATCAATACACGTAGTAAACATGAAATTGCGATACCCTTAAGATTAACTAAAACAAGCAAATAATTTCTTATAAACACCCGGGTGTCACCACTGTGTGGATCGGCTGGATAACACGGTGGACCATACGGTGGAGGTCTGCCCGGCTTGGGCGGAGCACCCCCGTGTCCTCACGGAGGCGATCGGCGGCAGCGATCTCTAGCGTCCGGCCCTGGTTCAAGCCATGGTCTGGACTGAAATCGCATGGGAGGCCGTCACCTCCTTCTGTGAAGCAGTAATGCTCGCGAAGAGGCGGACCGCGTGAGGGAGAGGCAAAATTCGCGCCCTCACGCCCTTAGTCACCGCGGGAGACGCCCTGGGCGTCGGGAGTCGCAGGCCGATTCCCGGCCATCGTAGGCGCGGGCTTGCGGATGGTGAGCGATGGGTAGCTCGCCAAATTCAACTTATTTTCGTCATAAAATTGATATTTTATCAAAGATAATGTACGAATTTCACTCCTAGTTGGTTCCTGTTTACATCCAGACACAGTGACAGCGGATTTTTATGGTTTTTAGTATAAATATTGTATTTTTTCAACTTTATTCCTTTTTACATAGCTGCTACCGCAATGAACTCAATTATAAAGTAACTAATTATTAAAATAACAAAATAATAAAGTTTTATTTGTACTCCTAAAAGATCGTGTGTAACGAAACGTAATCGAATGTAAGCAACTGCTGCCAACCTTCTCAAAAATATTGGAGACTGCGATGTCAAAACGACTTTATTATTTTATTTCGACTTTATTAAAGATATAAAATATTCAGCGATAGCCAGAATGGGTTCAGGAAAAATAGATCCACGAGATTAGCAATATTTAAGTATATCCAGGAAGCTTTAAATATAATCAATAATAAAAATTATGCAGTAGGTATTTTACTGGGTATGAGCAAAGCCTACGACAGAGTTTCTTACGAAATTTTACTTAATGAATTATATGCAATAGGTGTTAGAGTTACAGCTTACAAGTGGTTCTGCTCATACCTAGAAAATAGGGAACAATTCGTAGAAGTAGAACATAAAGACCTACGCACTGGCCGAATAACACGCGTAAGATCTAATAAAGCAAAAACGACAATGTCAATACCACAAGGCAGCGTTTTGGGATGCTTTTTATTTCTAGTTTATATTAATGACCTGCCCAAAGAAATTAACGCTCAAAGTATTTTATTTGCTGACGATATTTCAATCATTTTTCAACACCGATAAAGTAAACCTAAACTTAAGTCTAGATCTCTCCAAAATAATAGCATGGTTAAAAGATCATACATAACTTGGAGTTAAATTTTGACAAAACAAAGCTAATGCAATATAGACCATACCAAAAACGCAAATTGGATATAGATTACTCATACAACAACATAAAGTTGCAATGCATAAACGAGTTTAAATTGTTAGGTTTAACTATAGATACCAATATAAACTGGAAAGCCCATGTAGATGCATTGGCGAACAAACTAGCCAGCTTTATCTATGCCTTGGCGGAGCTTAAAAGAGCTACCGATTTTGAAACTGCTCTAACAGCATACTATGCCTACGCATACTCCTGGCTAAATTATGGACTCGTGGTTTGGGGAAATGGTGTAGACAAAGACAGACTTTTTATTCTACAAAAGAAGTGTATACGAATTCTTGCCAATATAGAAAACACAGAAAGCTGCAAGCCATTTTTTGTAAATTAAAAAGTCCTTACACTAACTGGTATCTACATTTTAGAAGTTAGCAAATTTGTAAGAAAACACCAGTCACTATTCCCACTCATTAGGGACCTTCGCCCGCAACATCGCAGTGTTAGACGCCAAAACAAAAATGAATTAGCCTTACCAAGCTCAAAGTTAACTATGTTCCATTCAGGACCTTTAGCCATGTGCGTCAAAGTATATAATAAGCTACCAATTTCTATAAAGGACATGAATACAAAAATAAATTTAAAAACAGTCTCCAAAAATACCTTATTTTGAAATCATATTACACTTTAAAGGAATTTTTTGACGATAAGTAAATCTTGACATTGAAATTCATACTTACATAATACACACATCACCTACAATTTGACTTACTACCTACCTATTTCATGATTATTATTGTTATCGCTATTTGTTTTAATTTTAATTTTATTTTATTATCTTATTTTAATTTATGAATGGAAATAATGAAATTACAGTGCTTTTAATATTATGACGATGTATTAAACTTTTATATTGCTGTGCCCAGGCAGGGTTCATGTATGAAACCTATAAAATTGTATAACAACTTATAAACTACATGGATGCAATAAATGATTTGATTTGATTTTAAGTGATGCTAGCATTTGACCGTTGTCACTCATCATATAGAATATACATAAGGCACTGCCACTATTGTTACTAGGAGAACTTATGATGCAAGAGCGAGCGAAGTGAGCTCGGGACTTGGGTCACCCCGACTTGGACAGGTTAGGGTCGAAGGGGATGAGGGGTGGCTTAAGTGAGCGGGCGAATGAGGGCCTGTCATACCCTTCATGTTAGGTTTCTTTAAACCCTGCAGGCGAATTAGGCTCCGTCGACCACGCCTTATTAATTATTATTGCTTGGAAACAAATTTAGACCCGCCACATATTCTTCCTCCTGCTATCCCACCAATCCCGAAAGAAACTTTGGTAATTTTTTTCTCGGCATGTACGGTTTTGTGTAGATATTATCGGGTTTTCAAACAAACACTAAAAAAGGTCTATTCTACCCAAAAATGCTAGCGCCGGGTGTAAAATTTCAGCGGTTCCAGTATACCTACCTAAGTATAACTGCCTCATTTGTCTAGTAGTCGCCACCGCTACTACTGAACATGAGGTCCTGGGTGCGATTCCCAGGCCAGGTAAAGTGTTATTTGTTTTTTTTTTTCATCGTTACTCGCGTGTATTTGACCAGGGGGCCTAAAATAGACGCTTTGACAGAATCATAATATGACCTGCGTACAATTCATATCCCTTATCTGTTTGACAGTTTTGTATGGAGTTTCATAAAATGGTCCACAAAATATGAATTGCTATAATGAAGTCTAATGTCAAATAGCAGCTGACAAACAGATGAATTGGGGGATGTGTGAATTTCCAATCATTTTTAAGAAAAAATATTTTAAGGCTATGTCAATTCTCAATAGCGTCTGGAGTTTGGATTTGTGCCCAGTTGAAGGTAATAGGCTCGCCCCCTATTACATGGGACTTAAACATAACTACCAAAATGTGAGTGTACACCTCTGCGTAACCCTTCGGGGGTTACAGGCGTGATGTTATGTTATGGTAAGCGTGTGCACTTTTGTAAGTGAAGATACTTACAAAAGTCGTGGAAGTTCTTTATTGATGTATACTTGTAAAGGGTTAGGCAGAGGTGTATTTATAGTACACCCACATTTTGCCAGTTATGTTTAGTCCAACATAAAAGAGGGCAAGCCTATTGCCATCAATCAAGCACAAATCCAGACTCTGGGCTGCATCATTCAACATGGCTGACCAGTAAATCTTCTCACTGCTGAGCTATTATCAAATACCTCGTGCCGAGTTCACAAAAGCGTATTGAAATATACACCACTCTGAAATACACACATCGTTTTGTAAATGTCAAGCCGTCGAGTTTCGTATTTCAATCTGGAACACTTGTCACGGTTGGATGGGATGGCTGACTTCTGAGCCCCTTGTAGGCACGTGCTCACTTCACCTACGTCTTTCTGCGAAGTGCTTGTTCAGTTCTATGTATATGAGGTTATTAAGAAATAATTATATTATAATCTCGACTGAAAATAAACTTTACTAATGAGGCAGTACATTATTGAGACTATTTTTTGTACAGGTTTTTATCGTGATGTTATAGTGGAGATGCAAGACGTAGAAACAAAAAAAAAACCCACAAAAATATAAAACTTGGTATTTTAGGCTATTATTAGTTAATTTTTCAAAACACCAATGTTGACTTTTTAGGTTAACTGAGTATTTATTTAAATAAATTCTCTTTTTTGCTTTATCTTAGTCGAGTAAAAATTGTTTCAAAATATTACTTAAATTATCTTGCTCTATAGGGGAAGCACGCTACAAGGTCTAGTCTATCTTTCATTTCTACTTACCATTTCTCCGATGTATTCTGTAGCCAGGGGCAGCTCATTTAATTAACTTCCACACAATTACTAACTTTTCACATGAGACCTCCCTCATGGCATGTTTCCGGGTCTGCGCGAAACATTTGTCATCTAAACTGCTCGACTGGGAAAACAACATTTTCATGGAACTTATGATAATTTTCCTTGCATGTGGTTTATGTATTGTCGTAAAGGTTCATTAGAAAATCAGCGTTAGACAGCACCTCGACGGCCGCAAAGTACACAATGTATAATTTACTACACGCGTTCACGGCGGCGGCGTAAGGATAAATTGCGCTCAGTAGCTAGCAAAACTTATCTAATGCATGAAAGTACCTTTTGTACAGCTTCACGCATCTTTAATAACATTCCGGGGCCTATTAGAATAATTACAGAAATAAAAAGAATCTCCATGATCTGTTAGTAAACAAGTGATATACTCTTAGAAGACTTCCTATCAGACAAATCACTTCTCCAGTACAATCCCCGTCAGTCATGATGCGTTCAGTGCAGTTCAGTGTCTCACTTATGTGTTCCTACCTTATTTCGTTCCGTTTAATTATTATCTCTTTTTTTATGTGTAATTTTAATAATTTTTAACAATGTAATTTTAATTTCTATGTAACTATTGTATGTCCTAAAGGCAAACTGATCGCAATTTTTTTTTAAGACCTATATTATGTACCTACCTATGATCCACAATAAAGATATTGATTGATTGATTGACACCTACGGCGGTTATCTACAAAAGCTTGATTTTACAGGACAGCGTTTTGAACGCTAAACTGTGATAATTATTAATAGAAGAACAAAGCTATCTTCTTGTATTTTACAATATTTAGCTAATAGAGCATTACCAAGGAAATGGTTGATGCAAATTACTGTAATATATTTTCTTGTCCAAATACGGTAGACGTCTTTATCTACTTTGTACAAAAAGTAAACTAAATGAGTCAACTGCCATTTATCCGCTTCTACGCGGGACTTCCTAATTGCTTAAGCTTATTTAATTTTTGTATTAAGGGAGTTATACCCTTCTTCTTTTGTATTTTACATTGTTTATTGCTAATAAATAAAGGCATGTAATAATTTTCCTTATTTAACCAATATTTGTAATGCCGACGTGACTACGCATGCACTAAAACAACGCAAGTTTAGAAAACCGACGTTAAAACTGCAATGTTACTGATATCTTTGTTTACAACAACGGGGAACACGAATAAAAAGGCAATTGATCGCATTTTCTTTCATTTGACAGTTCCGCCACGTTCATTGCGTTATTTACGTTGTTGAACAGACGAATTGATTAAATCTATTAAGCACTGGACATTGTGACTTAAACGTCAGTCGCAGAGGGTTATATTAGTCAACTGTCGGTGAGGGATTGACACTAATTAACAACTCACTTCAAGCTCACTTCACCTACGTTTACACGGTGAGAGTTTTTCAGAATAGATCGGCAGATCGAACCTGCTTAGGTTCGATCTGGTGGCCTCGTGCAGAGTGAGAGTGCCTTAACTAAGAGGTTATTTTACCCGTCTGCTAAGAAGTACAATTATTTTTACAGAAACAATTTTTTTAGTAGATCGATACCTAATTCGTAGTATGTTCGCTCGTGATTGGTGACGTGCAAAATGTCACAAAAAGTACGTGTGTATTTTGACACAAACGTGTGCAAAGCGGATGGAGAGCCGAACGTATGTACGCGGCATGGCGGCAGAGCAGGCGTAATTGTGGATGTTCGGAGATACATAGTTTGAATAAAATATTATTCACACTATCTATCTATTCTATAAATATTATACATTCTACGAACCACTGACAGTCTGATAAGGCCCATCGACCACGACACTACTTAAGAGTCACGTGGTACGAACTCACATCAGCAATGATCAGCCAGAATGTTACGGTACTAGTATTTCAATGGCGGCCCATAAACGATTACTCTCGCGTTATTAACTAGTTTGTGATTGATAGTGTCCGTTGCGTAGTCCGTGTATTGCACGGATCGCTATTGAAAGAGTGCTGTGACATTCTGAAGATCAACCAAGTCAGCCTATCGCAGAACTCTGTAAAACTTCTCCCAAGTAACGCCACAACACCCGGTTCACCACTTTTTTGCATTTTGTCTGTTGCAAATCCTTTGTAAGGTCATCCGTCCATTCAGCTGGGTCTCACGATGCCCTTGCCAATGCACGGTTCCCTCTTGTGACCTCGTCTGCTTCAACGACAATCAGCCCAATGTCAGAAATTAATCTCCACTTAAACTGTAGATTTACTCTAAATATGTAAATATACAGTTTAAGTGGAGGCTTCTTTCTTGTGGTAAAAGTCTACTTACCAAGAAAAGATTATTCGTATGAATCTCAATCGGAATTCATACGTGAATTCTGTTTGGGACTCCTACGGATTAAAGTTTGTGTGTGGAGCGAACAAAATCAGCAGCTAGCTTTTTCTGAATAGATTTTTGTTAAAAGCTTAAATCGTATAGTAGAACCACTAGTTTCGATTTGTGGAAACTTGTCACTGGCAGTGTTCGGAACGCGTGCGAACCAGAGTGTAGTCGTGCGAAACATCTCGTTCAACCGTGACATATGTCCCACTTCACTGTATCATTCTAAAAATGTTGTTGTTGGGAAATATTGTTGTCTGTAACCAGTGTAATGTCTGTGAAAGTCGTGGAATTCATGTAACTATCGAGTACGACTTTTATGTTAGAACCAGAGGGCCAAGGAAAATTAGGACAAGTGGGGGTTGCTTTCAAAGCGTTTCGTATTTTTACAACGACTTTCAACAACATTGACATAAGCTTTTCGGTAGCTTATGTTAGTCCCATACGTTTTTGACTTTTCCATCATCGTTATCAATGATAGAATGTCACTTTGTGTAGGCCTTATATAATATAGCTATACAATTTTATAAACAATGTGATTTTTTCAATTTCTTAATGTATTTTATAAATTAATAAGAGACATAACTGATTGATGGTGACAGAAA
Source organism: Tiliacea citrago (assembly GCA_963921375.1). Lineage (NCBI taxonomy): Eukaryota > Metazoa > Arthropoda > Insecta > Lepidoptera > Noctuidae > Tiliacea > Tiliacea citrago. The sequence continues at coordinate 1,650,011 of OY992784.1, forward strand.
ACATCATAAAAATACCTGGACTTAGGTATAATCAAAGATAATAAAAGAAAAAAGAAGTAGATAGGTTATAATTATGTGCTCTGCAAGTGGCACGTTAAAACTTGACTAGTTAATAAACTTGTTCTGCGGGGCGAGCACGGCCTACTGTGACATGACTTGAGTCACACATTTTACCACAGTTTGAGCGATAAAACTGTATTGTCATAAAATGCTAGTACAAATTGACATGACATAATTTATCATGTCTTGTCACAAACGTCTTGGCCCGTGCTCGGCCCATAGCATTGAGATGGCGTCACAGTGCAATAGCTATTACGTTACTTATGTTAGCGCGTTCGTGTGCCGTTTTTGAAGATGGAATGTTGCGGAGCTGACCTACCTGCACATACATACATACTCTTTTTACTGATAATATTATCATTGGGCATAAGTATAATAAGCCTATACAGTTCCCACTGCTCAGACACAGGCCTCCTCTCTGTGAGAGAGACTGGGCCGTAACCCACCACGCGGGCCCAGTGCGGGTTGGTAATGTCACATGTCTTCGAGTTTTTGATTCTAGGGCATGCCGGTTTCCTCACAATGTTTTCTTTCACCGTTTTGAAAGCAGTGGTAATAAAATACATTGCACAAAGTGAAGCGCCTGTCAGGGTTCGCATCCACGGCCTACAACTCGGAAGTCAGGGTCGTTACCAAAAAGGCGACCACGGCGCTCCTCATTGGGTATACTGGTGTGAAACCGCTTACCCGCGCTGAGAAAATGTGCTGATATACATTAGTTATATAATTTTATGTGAATACGATGCACCTAGAATATAATTACTATACCTCAATATGTAAAAATAATTAAAAAGGAAGCAATGACAGATATAATAAATATGTGATAGCCACATGCTGCTCACATAATCATATTTACAAACATTGTAAAAGTATAAGTTTTCCTAAAAAAAAATCAGTAATAAGTCAGTTGTGAGTTAAGGTAATAACAGAATATAAAATCAATGTCATTGAATAATAAATAATACAATTAAAATAGCAACCAGTTTGATTTTGACCAATGTTTGTGTTGTGTTGTATATTAACAAATAAATAAATTAAAATCATAACTTATTATTTATTAATCGTATGCAATGGTCATAACTCGGTTTAACCTGCTAAACAATACACTTTCTTGACTGTACGTACTTAAATCTATGCGGTGGTATACTTGCGTAACACATAAAATGGCAGTCGATCGCAATGCCTTTGGTTGTCATTGTCAAAATGAAAGGCATTGCCATTTTATAAGTGTTACGAAATTACCCCAATGAATCTGCAGCATAAAATTCCTGTATATTAAATATACCTTTATATTTATCTACTACAAACTTCGCCATTGTTGCTCCATTGACGTTGTAAGCGACAATGGCTCAGGGTGCGGATATCCGCTCGGAAGGGCGCGGGTTCAAGTCTACTCCATTGAACTATTGAACCATTTCACCACAATCATGCTAATGCAAAACTAATGGATATTTATTGCTTATTTTATGTTTATCAGCATTAGTGACCGTAACTTTTTTTTTGGCTACGTTTAACAAAGAAAACACAACACCATCCATAAGGATGCGTGCTGGGTGTAACATACGCCTTGAAATCGTCCGGCAATAGCGCGGTTTTTAATGCATTACAGTTATGTTTGTTGTTTTTGTATTATAATAATTATTATGTTTACGTTGTCTGTTATTATTTACTGATGATGATATTATATAACACTTTTCCATCAATAAGAAAATAAATAAATAAAAACGTTACCTATTACCAAAAATACTATAAGGATTTTACACTGGTCCTAAACCAGGTAAGCGTATCTTTGGTACCAATGTTGGTGTGTTTGAGGCGATTTAAATCTTTGGGTGTTTAAGCGAGAGTATGCGTGAGTCGGGTCCACTACGTCGGGCAGAGAACAACTCAAACAAGAGTAGACTGGATAGAGCTGGAGGAGGCCTTCGTGTCGCAAAGACACGCCGACGCTTTATACCTAACTAATATATACAACCTCAACTATTTAGATTGTTAAATAATGAATTACATGGTACAAAAGTTATATTGTTGAAATTATCTATATTGTAAGATTGTTTATTGAAAAATTATGTTGGTACTATAGGCTTCATTACTTAATTATTATTAATTAAGCCTTTCTTGCCACACTTATACATTAGTGTGAGTCGTATAATGTGTGCAAAAACTATTTTACTATATTACCTACTCTGCTTCTTAAAAAAGCTAAACTAGGGAAATCTTGAAGCATTTACCTCGTTTTCAGTCTCAGTCTCCGACTTCAAGCGTAGGTGTAAATATCTTCCTTCAAGCTAATATCTCTTAAAATACCCGGCCACAGGCCCGGACCTTCGCTACGCATTCTGGCCATGCCAACCAGTGACAAAGTGCAGTACTCAGACTCGTAATTTATGTGCTCCCTTGGACATGAGGCTTGCCGTGCTCCTAACTAAGGGCCATTAATTTAGGACCAGTTCTAATGTTGATGTATTTTATGAGAACTTAATGCATCTGGAACGACATATTCTTGAGTGGAAAATAGAAGAGCTACAAGGCATTATATTAAGACTTGCTATGTCAGTTATAACAGTGCTAAATACGAATAGGTAAAACTCTCTTTGCCGTGTTATGTTAAATAGATAAAAAACTTTTTACAAACAAAAAAAAACGACTCCCAAAAAAACACTACAAAGTGAAAATAACTTTAATTTGGGAAGTCGGTGTCTTTGGATCTGTATTTTAGTTTTATGCCACCGACTTCCGAAATTAAAGTTATTTTCACTTTGTAGTGTTTTTTAGAAGTGTAGGTTAGTTTGGAAGCTTTTTTTTTTGTAAAAAGTTTTTTATTTGTCACTTTTCGGTGCCGAAAAAGAATTTTCCAAATCGGTTCGTAAATGACGGAGTTATGCGCGAACAAAAAACGCAATGCAGAGTAAACGAAAAGATCGTTAATGTAGACAATGTAGATACATTATTAGATTTTTGTTGATTTTTCAAAAACCGGTTGTCCGATTTCGATAAAAATTTTATGGGACCATTTGGGAAGTATACCCTTTCCAACAAAAATAATTTTTCAAATCGGTTGGCAAGCGACGGAGTTATGCGCGAAAAAACATAAAAAAAAAAATACAAACATCCGAATTGAGAACCTCCTCCTTTTTTAGAAGTCGGTTAAAAATGAAGCTCGAATTTTTAAATTTTTACTAAAACTTATTACACCAATTCTGTTCTAAATATCTACGTGTAATAATAATGATAAAAATGTTTTAGTAATACCAAGGTATTCTATTCACTGTAATTTAATTGCTGAATTTTCCTGCGCCAAGAAAAAATATAGCAAAGATTCAAAAAGCTGAGATTTTCTTACACAGATTACATACCTACCATTTTCAACTTTTACCTAAAAACAAGACACATACTCCATTACACCGTGTGATAATAAATTGTTAACTTTGCCAACGAACGGACAATAATTCATAAATGCTTTTGAGAATCTTGCCAAGAATGCTCGTTCTTTTTCAATACTGACGACTTGGCTGCGTGCGTACCTGCATAGTGCCAAGGTCCTGGATCATTAATTTATTCGTGGACCTGAAACGATAAAATAGTAACAGTAGTACAGTATAAACTCACGCCTCCTTCCCATGGGGGTAGCCAGAAACTATAGAACGCCACCTACTACGCGCTTTTGCTTTTGCTTCGCCTACGTTCATATATCTGGTCATACACGCACGCCTGTTGCGAGTACTACGCACCTGACCTTTCTGAAGAACATCACCAATAAGGTCACTATATGTCCCCCTAGGGTGTCCCCTGCCGGCGTTTTTCCACTAACCTCTGCTTTTTGCTAGTCGCCTTTCATTCATCCTCTCAATATGAGTAAACCATCTAAGTTAAGTTTGTTCACTAGGTACATTTTTTTTTCAACTGCACCGTTTTGCCTTAACACATCACGCTAAAATATTTACTATTAAACTACCTTAACCCCGCGGCTTCGCCATCGTGGAGGTCGGTAATTATCCCAAGGGAATGTACTACCGGGATAAATTGTATCTTATGTTCTAATCAAGGTCCATGGTCTATTTGTGTACAAAATTTCGTAAAAATGCAATCAGCCGATAAGGCGTAAAAACAGACAGACAGACAGAGTTGTACATAGATATAGTATAGACTATGAATATTTATTTATAAAAAAACTATAGAAACAAGTGGAAAAAGTAAAGTTAAGATCATTGATTGATTGAGTATTATTTGTTGGTACGAATTTTAGAAAATATTTTGTTTTCTGCAATCAAGTAGGTAAATCTATTTAATACTATTCAATGATTGATAAAATAAACTTAGGTTACCTACAAACATCAGCCTGTAACTACCCACCGCACTGTAATACCTTGAATGTATTGATCACTATCACGCTGACTGCATTTTGTCGTCTTCTTTACGTCGTATTTTTTATAGCTTTACTTAAAAGTAGCATTGATTTCGAAGAAGTCACACTTGCTTTATACAACAGACAGTAAATCTGCGAGCGTACTTCAGAAAACCCTTAATTGTTCTACATATTTTCGTATTGTAAAACCTTTTTTTTTTCGTAATTACTATTCCTATCCTATCTTAAGCATAACCCCACTCAAGTTGAGGACGATCAACAATTCTCGTGCATACGCCATCGACTCAACTAAACTGTCGTTTCGCCCACAGTTGTCCCAAATTAACTCGATGAATCAGTTTAGTCGTGAACGCGGACCGAATACCAATACTCGAATAAAGCGATGTAAAGCGATGAACGTAGTGCGGTCGGAAGCTTTAGTGGTGTAAAGTTTATCTAACACTATGGCTGAATATTAAGATCTTTCGATGATGTTGCTGCTACACGTAAATGAAAGTAGTAACTGATGAAAGAATATTTTATACTTAAATACGTACTTAGAGATATCAAATATTGAGGACAACAGACTAAAGTGAGTATTTTGGGCTAGTGCATGATGATAATATTGTTCGTATCGCCTTCATTCTTGTTTAACAGCTTGTATACAAAGAACAGAAGACGAAACATAACATTTTAAAACAAATTAATACAAACAAGCAAAAAGCTTGGAGACAATTTTGTTTTGAAACATATGAACATCAACATGTTCATTTTGTTTTGACACATATGAACATCAACCATTTAATTTTTTTAAAGCGTTGTTTTCGTTCTAATAACCCATTTCGTCATGGCCTTCCACCCATCGATGATGCCAGTAAAAAATTAAATATCAAAACACACTTCCCCGTAATATGCACTGCAAAACTAGAACAAATAAAACTAGGAAGAGCCTCGAAAATCGCACTAACACCGAATAGTCTGAGCGTTTCACTTGACGTAAAGTTCGTTACTTAGGCACTCGCTGTGCGGCGGCGAGTAGCGTCGACTTGTCAACTATTTGTTAACACACTACATAAGTACTGACTACTAACAGTGGTTTCTGTTCAGAACTAAGGGATTGCTTCGTTTTTGCCACAACACTGTTCATAAATAAATTAAAATAATCAATGAAAAGGTGGTTAAAAAACTGTGTGTTTTAGATAGAACAGATTTTAAGGACATTACTTATTGACACAACGGGCCTCTTTATGCAATGGAACGGTGGGTTTAACTTCCAGCAATTGTAAGATCATGTCCATTCAACTGATAGATGACATCGGCTGGACACAGGCCTCCTCCAAGCATCGCTTCTTTGGCCGCTCCTGTTTCTAGCATCCAGCGAATTTTCAATTAAAAAACATTGTTTCCATTACAATAAAAGTAATGTAAAGTTAAATAATCCTAATTAATATTATAAATGCGAAAGTGAGTTTGTTTGTTAAGCTTTCACGCTAAAACAACGAAACGGATTTGGATGAAATTTCATCCAACCTGGATTAGGACATAGGAAACTTTTTATCACGATATTCCCCCGGGATCAAGACTTATGCGGGTGAAACCGCAGGGCGCAGCTAGTCATGACATATTTCGCAATAATATAAACTCAAAAATGCACAGTTATAGAATATCTTCATACTCTCTTCACTTCAAATTCCTGCTAATTCTCTAAGCATACATTCTAAACTATCAAACGTCACAGGAACAGTTTCAACAAAACCAGATCCGGTTCAATAGAAGTGATTCTGATATCTGCTGGAATTCCAATATTTACTCAGATATGGCCGGGCTCTCATCGGACGGTGCCGTGTACGCGCTAAATGTCTGCAGCTATTAATACTTCAGCTTACAATAGTTTTAATACCGGATTAGGTTGGAGTGTGTTTAGTGGGAGGCCAAACGAGCGTAATTTTGTGAGTCGTATGTCGCAGAATTTCGGTCGCTGAAATTCTGCCAGGCAGAAATTCTGTTGGGATGCCAGACGAGCGCATTTTATTCAGTAACTATCCAACGTTTATAGCGGATGTTTGTGTCATGCAATGGAACCAATTTCTTGGAATCAATTTCAATTATCATTTGGGTTCCGTACCTCAAAAGGAAAAAACGGAACCCTTATAGGATCACTTCGTTGTCCGTGTGTCTGTCTGTCTGTCTGTCTGTCAGTCTGTCAAAACCATTTTTCTCAGGAACGCGTAAAGGTATCAAGTTGAAATTAATATCAAATACGTAAGTCTATAGTCCCTTAAACTTCTAAAAAAATCAAGCTTCCAAGTCAACGCAATAAAAAAATACGGCGATATAAGCGACATTATTGCGACATATTTCGATACTCGCAAATAAATCAAAACCTATAGGGTACTTCGCGTTGATCTAGAATCATGAAATTTGGCAAGAAGCAAGGTTACAGCACAAGTATAGGAAAAAGTCCTAAAATTGTAAATTTGTAGTTTTATCACATAAAAAAAAAATGCGAATATCTCGCACATAAATCAAAACCTATAAGGTACTTCCCGTTGACCTAGAATCATGAAATTTGGCAACAAGCAAGGTCTTACAGCACAAGTAAAGGAAAAAGTCCGAAAATTGTAAATTTTTAGTTTTATCACATAAAAATAATTGCGGATATCTCGCACATAAATCAAAACCTATAAGGGTACTTCCCGTTGACCTAGAATCATGAAATTTGTGCAGAAGCAAGGTCTCACAGCACAAGTAATGAAAAAACTTTTTACATAAAAATAAGAACCGACTAACAAAAATAGTGAGTGTCAAGATGGAGGGACCAAATCTCCAATGTCTGTCATACTTATATAAAAAAATAATACCATTAATCTACTATTTCCTACCTTTGCTATAATTTTAGCTACCTCATCATATACATAATATTTTAACAAAATGCTTGGTCCCTCCATCAAGATATCAAGATGGAGGGACCAAACTGATAGACTACTCCCTGGAATGTTCTACCTACTCAGTGTTATAACACCTTAATTCTATTTTAATATTTGAGTTTTTGCTACCGACTTCCGAAATTAAAGTTATTTTTGACTTTGTAGTGTTATTTTTGGTAGTCGGTTCTTAATTTTTTGTAAAAAGTTTTTTATTTTTCACTTTTTAGTGGGTCAGTTTTGAATTTATCTAAGTTACAATAGCCTAATGTTCACTGCTCATCACCTTTAACAAAATATTGATTTTCCCGTTGCTGGGACGTTGATTGTTGAGGAGTTCTCCTGGTAAGAACCAGGAGAACTGCCACTCATCATATGCATAGTGTCGAGCATAAATTGCTTAATCGCAACCCGTTAAATAGAGGTACTCATTATTATATTGTTCCGGTGGCCATATGTGGTCTCCATCATCAGTTCCACTTCATTAAATGGTGCTTTTCGAGAGCAAATGCACGAGTTACTAAGACCCAAATCGCTATAGGTTTGCCAATAAAATTTGAGGGTTTCCCTCAATTTCCATGGGATCCGCTCATCTGATTCTGATTTGGTGGCAATGGGACCACCTTGGGAGTATACCCTTTCAAACAAGAAAATAATTTTCAAAATCGGTCCATAATTAACGGAGTAATCGCGTAACAAACATAAAAAAAAAAACATACCGACGAATTGAGAACCTCCTCCTTTTTGGAAGTCGGTTAAAAAGTCCGAAAATTGTTAATATGTAGTTTTATCAGATAAAAAAAGCATTTTTTGTGATTACAAACTTAAATTTTCAGTTGGAAAATTGACCGTGGCGTATATCGATGTATGGGACAACATGTTTTTCAACTACAATGTTAAGTTTGTTTTAGGGATAAATTAATCCTAACTACGGAACCCTTCATTGTGCGTGGTCCGACACGCACTTGGCTGGTTTTTTTTTTTCTGTGTCCAGCATTTTGTGAGTAAAAATACTTGTCGACTCTCACGCAATCTGTACCTGACTGACGTTTAGCTAGGCCCGCGTCGGCCCCCCGCAAACTCAATTCGGTCCGAATAATGCGTGTGAGTCGGCAGACAACTCATTTTGCGTCACCGTGTGAATCAAATATGACTTTTTTTATAAAACTGAATGCAGCAGAATTTCTGCGACCGAAATTCTGCGACTCACGACTCACAAAATTACGTTCGTTTGGCTTCACCCTTAAAGTGTCGTGACGCTTCGTTTTCACACAGAAATAAATTGCGATACTAGTATTCAACCAAACTTAAGCATCTTGTACCTATTGACATTGTTTTGATTGATTTGTGCTATATTTGATTAGTATTTTTGCTTTAAAGTGTAAACAAATACTTTAAAATAGGATCCATAATGTGGACAAAAATGGCTATTTCAAGTAATTTGTGATTTGAAAGTGAAACGATTTGGCTTTTTCTCTCAAATGCTTGTACCTTATAGTATTTGGCATTACAATGTAAATTTACATAAAATGGGTACAACTTTTTTTTTTGGGTGGGAAACTATCAAATAACCTCCTGCTCTGGGCGGAGCGGGAGGAGTGTCAGAGTTTTACTGACTAAAACCCACCCGTTTTCCTTCAGATTCCTGTACCGGATGATTTTTTACCGTCTTGAAAAAAATAGGGTATATTAGGTGAACAGAGTAGAAGCCTATATTATGACATAGTCCTTTTTTTAAACCAAGACATTACGTATTGCCATGTAAAATTATCCATTTTGATTTTTTTAAACCAAAACCTAGCCTAACCACTGCACGACCTAGACGAGTCGATAGACACTTCATGTATTCTTCACTTGAAGTATTTAGTTTTAATAAGTTGTTATTCTGTTTGCTAAAAATGCAGTGCAACTCAGGAACTCCAAAATAATTAACTTACACATTCATTTAATACGAATAACAAACGAAAATAAACAGTAGCTCCAACTCACTATGGAGGCGACAGGTTCAACAATAAATTCAACATGTGCAATTTACCTGCGCTCCTGTTTACTTTAGATTTATAAGAGCATTTCTCATGCAAATGCATTGGGACTACCCAAATGAATGTACGTTTCATTAAAACTTTGTCCGGGTCACCGCGGACAAGGCACTAATTTGCGCCTTGATATACGTGCATTAGACGAATAAGTATTTAATCCTAGGATTTGAATGTCTTTGTTCTGTCTTTTGAGGATGTTGAGCTGCAGTAATGTGTCTGGAATATTAATTTGGCTCATTGTGTCTTTTAGAGGTCTATGATGTGAACAGTTAAGTCACTTCGTCTTTGTATTTACAGAAATTATGAGAGAATTTATTAGAGTGGTCGAAGATGTGCAACATGTTTTGATGGAGTGTGTGCGGAATGAAGCTTTGCGATTTAATTTACTTGGTCTCACAAATAAGTGCGATATTGGAGAGTGTAATGCTATCCTTTTTTTTTCCTTCGCTAGCATAACTGCTTCGCAGAAGGAGGTGACGGCCTCTCATGCACTCTCGCTCCGAACCATGGCCTGAACCAGGGCCGGACGCGAGAGATCGCCGCCGCCGATCGCCTCTGTGAGGACACGGCGGTGCTCCGCCCAAGCTGGGCAGACCTCCACCGTATGCTCCACCGTGTCCTCCGGGCGATCCACACAGTGGTGACACCCGGGCGTTTCCTCCTGCTTAATCCTAAACAGGAACCTCCCGAAACATCCATGTCCGGTGAGGACCTGCGTCAGACGGAAGGTGAGGACGCCGTGGCGCCTCTCCAGCCACTCCTCAAAGAGGGGACTTATCGCCACAATTGTGGCGTGCCCAGCGCTGGGTTGCGACAATCGCACTCTCCATGTCGCCATGAGATCCCTCCGGAGCTCCGTCCGCTGTGCCGCGATTTCTTGCGGCAGCGGAGTTATGCCCCGGAGTTTCGCCTCTTCGCGCCACACCCAAATGTGCGCGAGGACTTTCGCCTCCAGATCCCATGGCGGCAGTCCGGCAAGGAGGCTCGCCGCCTCACGGGAGACCGTGCGGTATCCCCGTACCATCCTGATGGCCATGAGCCTTCGGGACGCGTTCAACCGCTGGGCTGGTCGCAGCCTCAGAGAACGCGCCCACACCGGTGCCCCGTAAAGGGCCATGGACCGCACGATCCCCGCGTAGAGCCTCCTGGCTTGTCCGTTATCGGAACAAGCTAGGACAAACTGGCATTTTTTGTTTTAAAGAATTAACGTTAGAATGATAAAGTGTTTTTAGGTTAAGTTGATTGTGCTGATGTTACAGGGTGATGTTATCGCTCAGCGATAAAGCCCTTAAAAAAAAATCCTATCTATCGGGTTTTTTACATTAGTATTAATCATTATAAATATATTATTATCAGGTTTTTTACAATATTGTTAATTATTAAAATTTATATTATTATCACTCATTTATTTATCTAAATGTAATATGTGTCGGTCAATCAATTTATTTATTTTTGCATAAGATTTTATGTTATTATTGCTTATTTAATTATTCACTTAAATTGTTTGTACTGAAATTAGTGTATTAGATAAATGTAAATTAGTGTATTAGATAAATGTAAATTAGTGAATTAGATAAATGTAAATTAGTGTATTAGATAAATGTAAATTCAAATGAATAATACTATGTTAATTATATTGTAAATCATTTATTTTTATTGTTTAATTATCTGGTAAACAATTAAATCTATTTATTATTGAATTTATCCGTTAGATATTCGTCCATTGTATAATAACTTTTATTCATTAAGAATTGTTTTAATTTATTTATAATGATATATGATTCTATACAATAGTATGCAAAATAATTTACATTACGCAACACAAAACATTAAATTAAATTGTTTGCCTTATGTCAGCCAGCACACGCCACTATACCAACAAAAAACATCGAAAACTATAGTCAAGCAGATATAAAAGATAAAAAATAAAAACGCAAATAGAAAATAATACTCTAAAAACCTACAGGCTTAAAAGGCGTGCCCGCTTACACATAGCTATATAGCTGTAACTGGAAATCACAAATAATTAACTAGGAGCATCGAAGTAAAATAAATAAACAGTTCATTACATTGATGTATTAAAAGCGGTAGATACGGGACTCAGTAACAGCGCCTGGTCCTATCAAACTAAGTAATGGTCCGTAGTTGGCACTCAGTCGCGTACAGTTTTTTGTGATACATTTGTATCAAAATGACTTCTTCTGCAGCTAAAAAGTGTTTTAATAAAACAAGGAAGAAAAATAAGACACATGGGATTACTTACCACTCGTAAGTACAGCCAATTTGTTGAAAGTTATAATAATATTTAATGTTTGCTTCGCCATGTTTGTAAGAGCGAGATAGATATTACAAACATGAATTAGAGACACGATACGCACATAATGCACGAGTTGCGAGACTTATTGGCGATGAGTACTATGCGATTTCGCTCGCACGACAGCGCCGTCTCCTATCTCTGTTCTTGTCTATCGGTAACCTACAGAGGTTTGCGACTGTGATCACACTGATCAGAGATGTGTGAGTTTTGCGAGTAACATATCTTCCTCTTTTTAATATATCAATGGTTAATTACTAATAACAGTAACAAAACCATGGTCAGCAAGACGACGAGTCACCACAAACAACACCCATTCACGAGCATAACGTGAAGATCAGCCATTACCCCACGCGCCATATTTGAGGTAAGGAGGCAACCCGAACCCCGCAAGTAGTGACGTGACGAAATTACTGCCGGTTGCTCAGGCAAAAATATTAATTATGATCAATTTTAGAGGTCACTAGCTAACCACATAATTATTGCAATACAACTCATAAAAAAAAACATTTAATGAGAAGATTATGTCAATAATAAATGAAAATAAATTGACATCAACAGTTAAATAAAATAAACAATTATAATGAACTCATGTACCTGTCAATGGATAAGCTAATTCTGAAGAAAGAACATAAACATTGTCTTGAGTTAATCACAGCGACCAACTATTTTTATCGTTCCAGTAGTCGTTGAATACGACTTTGAAGAAAGGTTGGATTTTAATTTAGCTTTAAATGCATTAAAAGGAAAATCTAGCAAATAAGGGTTAGCTTGTTATAAAAGGATAAAGGTACCAAGTCCAACAAATGAGTTATGAACCTTATGAAGCCGGTGAAATGGAGCACGTAAGTTGTCCTTATTTCTGGTGTTAATATTGTGAATATCACTGTGTTTAGAGTAGGTATAAGTGTATATTTTGCTTAATAGATGAGACTTTGGCGAATATGAATTATTATTGTGATGCCATCGTAAGAATACCAATATCTTAAAAAAAAAACTCTCACACAAACTGGGCCACAAGTCTGCTATTACAATAGTGTCAGAATGGTCGATCATTGATTTCATAATTGTTGATTTTGACAAGTTTGGTAATCTACTATTATAATGGCGTCATTATGACTTTCCAATGGTCGGCAACTGACACTACATTGAAAGAAATTGCAAAGAAAATGATCGACCATTATGAATTTACCAGATTACGAACTTTTAGCAAAATGACAATGGCATGACAATGGGATCGTGTTGGAATGACTGAATTTATAAAAATAGCAGACTTGGGCCCCAGCTCGCTGGTAAACTGCTCGAACAGCTCGTTTTTTTAAACAAATATACACACACATTTGACGGACCTTAAAAGAAAGGCTACTTTAAAAAAAATACGGTTTAATTTCAAAATCTAGGATTTATATATATATAAAATTAAACCTTTTTTAAATTAAAATAAGATCACATTTAATATTATTTTTGCGAGAAAAATACGTTTTTTGTGAAAAGTTTACTTTTTTGATTTTTTAAGGTTGCAAAGAAAAATTGAAAAAGTTAATCAAAAAATTTTAAAAAAAATAAAAAGTAGCCAAATTAATATCGCGTGTTTCCTCCACGTTCTCTTATTAAAGTTCCCACCCACCTAGACATGCTGAGAATAATGTTATCTATTCCTTCCTGTGATAGTCGCTGCGATTCCTCAACTACGGCGATTCGCAGTTCACCCACATTGATAGGAGCTGGGATTCTGGATTTTACTCTTCGTTTCAGCAGGTCCCAGATGTTCCCTATTGGATTCACATCTGTTGATCTCGCCGGCGAGTCCATAACTGTGATATTCATATTATTAAGGTATGATTGAGTTGAACGAGCAGTATGCGGCCGAGCATTATCCTGCATCAAAACGAAGTGGTCACCGAGAAAGAGGGCAAACGGTACCACATTTTCTTCTAAAATTGCTCTTATATAACAAGCTGCAGTCTGAATTCCTCCATCGATCACCACCAGGTCCGTACGAGCTCTCAAAAATATCCCCCCCAAACAATTATTGATCCTCTACCATATACCACCGTAGTTTCGAAATTTGTCTGATTATATCGTTCTCTTTTGTGTCTATTTATTCTTTGCCTTCCCTCAACTTGATTTGAAAAAATCTGTACTTATCACTAAACAATACCCAATCCCTATTTTACCCCATTGGTCCGTGGTCCAAAGTCAATGTTCCCGAGCAAAACTTAGTCTGTTTCTACGATGATGTATCTCAAGTTTTGGAGCCTTGGCGGGCACCAGCGAACCAACCAAACCAGCTTCTTTGAATCTTCTTCGTGCCGTACGCTCACTTACTGTGACACTTCGAACTTCCTCAACCTCATTTCTCTATTGGACGGTCGTTAGACGTGGGTTCCGACGTACGCGAAGCTGAATGAAACGATCATTCCTGCTCAAAGCGCGTCTTTTTCTGCCTTGTCCTGGTCTTCTCACAAAAGCATTAGTCTCCCTAAATCGTTGGATACTGCGATAAAATGTTGAAACAGGTCGGCGAAGAATTCTTGAGATCACTCTGTAGGTTTGATTATTTCCCCTCATCTCAATTGCCGTGGCAATCTCAGTTGCGCTCAAGTCAGGCATAATGAAGTCCTTGACTTTTAAAAAGATTGAAAAACAAAAAAAAAACAAATGAAACCGATTTTTAATGAAAATTTTACGAAATCGAAAAAAAGGAAAATTCGCTCGAAATGATGTAAGTACAAATAAAATTAAAACAAACGCATAAAAGGTGACGTTCAATTGTTTGCTCCATTTGAAATAATTATTTCTAAAATAAAACGAACTAACAACCAGCCAGCAATGTTACACAAACTAGTTTTTCGAAAAAAAAAAATATGAGTTTCATTTTTGTATAGGACTCCGGCCATAACATGTACGCTTTAGAAAACCTGGGAAACGAACCCCTGAATACAGTAAAGAATGTCTTTTTTCATAATAACTAATATTTTTAGGCACTAAATAAAAACTGAAAACGTTTGACGTTTGTCATGTTGTTACGGCCATCGACAGCCAGCCATTTTTCGTCCAAGAAATAGCTACAAATCTACAATCTACAAAAATAAAATATATTTTTTTATCGATCACTTTCTTATAATCAGCCAAAAAAGTTGTCTAAGATAGCTATCTTATTAGTTTAACTTAATAGCACAGAAATTCATGCCTTTCATATTTATATACATAACTTCTACGTGATATTATTACGTTTTAATGTAACATGATTTCTGGACGAAAGCAGTGTATGCAAGTAAGACGACGCCATGTTCAATAGAATAAGACAATAATTTGAAAAACTATTATTTTTTGTAAATAAATAATAATAAATAAATAAATAAATCATTTATTTTGGACCAAACAATTGTACACATTTTATAAACCTGCCAAACTGCGTGACAGTTTGTCGGCAGGAATAGCGCTCGTCTTAAAATATTTGGTTTACACAATAAATAGCATACTTCTTCATCTAAGAAGGGAGATCCAGGTAGTTTTTAACTGGTTCAGTGATCGATCAGTTACTGCCACATGTTGCGACCATTTCATTCAGCAGTTCAGCCTTTAATTTATTCCCCACTGTTCGCCTGCTAATCACACCATTATCCCTTCTCAACCAGTCGATACTATTGTACAGTGTAGGGGTCAAATACTTATTGGTTCTTTTGCCATAGTAATTTTTTACTGGTGCTCGCACGAATTTACGTTCTCTAACACTTCTAGTATTGTAAGCGTTTTGCACATGTACTTTGAATTGGTCGTTATAGAACTGCTCTAGAACCACTAAGTACTTGACCTTCTCATGCACGGGAAGCACCTTACACACAACAAAAAGTTTTTCATAATTTTCTTTACACTCTAGTTTTAGTTTTGGGTTAACAAGGTATTTCATAAATCGAATTTGCAGTGATTTTATACTGTTCAGATAGGTTTTAAATGTACGGCCATAAGTATTTAATCCATAACTTAGCAAAGACTCGGCGAGAGCAAAATAAATCACACGCAGCGTTTTCCTACTCAACGGTGCCTTCAGCACATAGAAATTACTTAACACTGACCTAAGCTTTGCACACACTGTGTCAACCTGTGTCTTCCAGTTCATGTTACGGTCCACCCACAGACCTAGATACTTAAATTTACTGACATACTCGAGCTTTTGACAGACACAGTTGATATTTCTCACGTGCATGCAATCGTAGGTGTGGCCCACGATACCTATATCCGCACTGTCAACTTTTTTGGCGACAAGGTTGTGCGGCGAGTGCACATGCATCACTTTCGTCTTACTTAGATTTAGTATGATACCGTTATCGTGCGCCCACCTGGTAATATTGTCAAAGTCAGCTTGCAACACAGCCCTGACTTCCTGTATATTCTTAGAGGAGTACATAAGGCACATGTCGTCTGCATACATATAAACCCGACACTTTCTAACTACATTACTGACGCTATTGACATGCATGACATAACCAACTGGTCCAGATACGGAACCAGTCGGAACGCCAAGGTTTACCGCAGCTTCTTTACCAGCCACACCAGAAATGCAGGTCTGTAAAGTTCTGCCACTTAAGTAGTTCCGGAACCACCTGTTCGTGGGCCCCCTGATCCCACACTCATCCATGGCCTGCAACAGCACCTCGTGGTCCAAGGTGTCAAACGCCTTTTTATAATCAATGAACAGTGCCAGGACCTGATGACCCTGGTCCAGACTACTATTCATGTCTTCCGAGAACTGTGATAGTGCTGATGTTGTGCTACGACCGCGCCTAAAACCGTGTTGTGCATCTGCTAGTATACAATTCTGCTCTAAGAATTCGCTAACCTGACCGACTACAATTTTCTCCACTATTTTATTAATTACTGATAAGATAGCGATGGGCCTATAGTTAGCGTAATCTGAGTGTGCTCCCTGCTTAAAGATAGGCCTAATTAAAGCTTTTTTAAGTGGGCTTGGATATTCGCCTTTCGATAAACACAGGTTGACAAAGTGCGACAAGACCGGTGAGATTTCCTTCTCGATTATTTTTAAGTCAATGACACGAATGCAATCAATGCCCGGCGCCTTATCACTGCTCAGCTGATCGATAACCTTACACACCGTGTCGCTGGACACTGGCCTAAACAGAAACGTTACATCACTTGCCATAACATACTTACTTCTGTCTAATAATTTAATATTACAGTTATGTTTAATATTAATAACTTCTTCAGTAAATGTATCTGCAAAGTTACTACATATATTATACATTGTGTCTTTACCTCCAAAGTATCTTTTAACAATATCATCTATATTTGCCTTTTTTCTACCCATCCAACTATTAATTTTGTCCCAAAATTTTTTTGGGTCTCCGTTACACTTCTTTATTTCTTCTTGCCGAAACTTATTTCTTGCTTTAAATATCAATTTATTTACTTTATTTCTAAACCGTGTGTATAATAGCCTTTTCGTGTTATTGTTAGGTGTATCTTTCCAATCCCTAAATAACATATCCCTACGCAGTAACATATTACTTAAACGTTTACCTATCCACGGTTGTGTATTCCGTTTTTTAGACGTTGGTATTACAGTCTTACTATTTATATAAATATCATCAAAAATATTTTGTAACCTATCATACATAGTTATCGGGCAATCAATAAACAATAGTTGAGACCAATCATAATCAGTGATTTTCTTAGCTACTATCTTATTATTAATCACATACCGAGTGTCTGAGTTCTTGCTATCAGTGCACAGTCGCGTCACATCTAACGGTATCGAAACTCCAACCACATGATGATCCGACATGAAGCACTCAATAACAAACGACTGGCAGTCCTGTAGCTGTCCTGTTCGCACCCAAATATGATCGATGCACGACACTTCTTTTACACCCGCGACGATAGCCTCTCGCGTCACCTCCGTAGGTGGTATTACGCACTGTAAACCTAGTCCACACAGGCAGTCCTTATACTTAGATGTTTGATGAGTTTCACCCAATCCTAACAGGTTTATGTTGACGTCACCTAACATGATGATGTCTTCGTTTGCTGGGATCTTCCCGATTAACTGCTCGATTTCATCAACAAATAACAACTTATTCGTTTTAGGTGGTTTGTAGACTGCAAGGATATTTATAGTAGAATGATTAAAAGTTAGTTTACCATGAAGGCCTTCCACAGAACTCGTCAGGGTTTTATTTGCGTTGAAAACAAGATACTCCTTAGCATAAATAAGCACACCTCCTCCTCTTGTATTCTTCCTCGTGTTTGCAAATATATTATACCCCTCTATGTAGTATAACGATAACTCGTCTTCCTTAATGTTAACCTCTGTGAACACTAATATTTCTATCGCCTTAGAGCAATTTTTAAGAAAAACCAGCATTTCATTAAAGTTTTTTCTTATCGATCGAATATTTAAGTGCACTGTATGTAGGTATTTGTGCCGAAGTAATCAGGGGAGAATTCAGGAAAGAATACTTTCCCTGAATTTGTGGATATTTTTCCTCTTTTTTCATTACCGTACACTTTATGGCCGAAAATGAAACATCTCCTTTGCAGGTGTGTATTTTGAATGTCAGTGGCTTTGCCCCACAGCTTTAACCATACTCAATTTCAAAGAGAGATGTGAGCTATGTGTATCGGATGGATTACTACTTCACCCCATAAGATTAAAAACTGTCAGTCAGTGTTTGTATTAGGATTTGGCTGACTTTCATTGTCAGGACTGACTGTCAGGTGGAGTAGCATCTACCTAGTTGGCCAGATTCTCATTTGTTCCCCATTTACTATAAAATAGTTTCACTTGACTTATTTTGTTCTATCAAACGAATATTATTAATACGTACGTTTGAGCACCAAACGGAAGATCGAGTATCCAGCAAATTGTAAGCTAAGAAAGAAAAGAAAACAAAACACGAGCTAGCGAGCGTGAGCTATTAGAGATACTGAGAAATGAAAAATATCAAGCACAAACGCACAGGTACAGGCTTTACTAGGATAGAAAGTCATTTACAGCTAAGCAGCTCTGCCTAGACCTATGTCATAATATATACTCCTAAATCAAATGAGGTAGTCAGCTTTCAATAACAACACGCTATAGGTAATCACGTAGCACAGACTTCTCAACAATTTGTGAGAATATTATCTACAGCAGAAAGCCTCTAATAAATTAGAACACGGTGTACTTAATGCATGAACTCGCGCGACCTGTGAGTTATGCGCTGCGTTTATAATTGCTGTCGCTGGATACAGCGGCTAATATATCAGGTGGAGGTAGCATGTGTTTTAAAGGTGTGCTGGTTTTTCTAAATAAGTGAGTTTTGTAGAAAGGTCAACATTTTAGGCCAATTTCTAACAGCGCGTTTACACTGACACATGACTAAATGTATTTTTTCCGGTTTGTGAATTATTTCGTATAGTCCCCAATTTGATATGCTCAAGAATCGTGAAAATTACAAACACTTTGAATGTGTTTAACTTTGTGTGGATAATAGTTATATGTGTGGATAAAGTAATTCACAAAGGCAACGATTTTATTTGAAGTCAGTTTCATTGAAGCGTCCAAAATTTTTGACATTTCCCTAGACAAATAATATTCAAGAAGCATCCTATTTCTGAGCACTTGACACTTGGAATAATTGCATGCACCCGTCACCGACGTTTGGGCGCAAATATGGCGTGAAATGCACCGCGCGTTCGCGACCTCAGCAACTTTTCCAATATACCGAGGTACGTCCATGATGTCGCAGATCATAGAATGAATACTGAGACATACCAGATAACTTACCTTTGTTGACTGAATATGCTCAAAATGTACTTACAAAAAGAGAGGCACGCCCCTCTTTTTAATAACATCACAACTTTGGTCGACGATTCCGATTTCCTGGTGGGATTGCCACTATCATGTGGGGTGGGGTGTCCCTATAATATTTTACGTGAGCTTAGCAGTGGTGATACTGCACTGTACGGTGAAAAAGGCAAATATGATGTATGACGACCATAACCGCATGCGGGCAGTGAAAAGCTTAGTACCGGTGCTTGGTGCTTTTATTAGCACAACAACTACTTAAATTGTACCTTCTATGTGTAGATAATCTTGATTTTTAATAACATATCCATATTTTGTATAATCTCTATTCAATGTAATGCAATATTGCGGCCGCCAAACTATTACAGGCCCCGCAGGAGCCTGAATATTTTCAACAGCGAATTGACTGGATGGCTGTCGGATTGTGTTCAGAATTGTTAGAAAACTCCAATGGAAGTTATTGTTTTTGAAATGAGTGAAAAGTGATGGGTAATTTGAGTTAACACGCTATTGTTGTAGCAGACACTGACTTAATTAATATTTAAATGAAAACATTTACCTACAGCACATTGATAACTAAGTACGAGTATGTATAGCGCCAAAAGATTATTTTCGCAAACATGCTTGGAAATTCGAGCATTATTTTGACAACCTTCTTCGAGATAAATCGAAATTGATGTACTGGCAAAATACATGCGAGCAGCGGCCACCAAAAGTTGTATGAAAATCCATATTTGTCGAGGTTTAACGGCTAAATAAATTACGTAGTAATCTCATATCTATCGTGTAGTTTAAAAATGGAACGATCTTTTACTCCAAGACATGGCAACCAAGGAGGTAACTTATCAAAGATTTTATTTAAATTTCGAACGGGCTTGCAAATAGAAAGCTGTTTATTGAAAAAAAAAAAAACAAATGAACACATTGGCGCGTGAAAAATTGTAGTTGTTCGTAAATTCGTAATTGAATCTGGAATTTATAAATAATTTAATTTGTTTGAATTTCCGCGCATTATTTGAGAAAAGCACTATACACGCCTTGGCCGGAACCAGGCATTGATGGACGAACGTCAAAATGTGGGCCGAGGCTATTGCAGGCCGCTGCAGTAATGTACTATTTGTCACGTGGCTAAAATCGTAAGTTACGCCGTAATCTTGTTTTTTGAATACATTAGCGCGCCCATGTCAACGTCATTCGAACGCCAAAAGATCCTTGTAGTACTGTATCATGTTCGACTATTAGAATGGTTTAGGGGAAAATAGTTGCTGCCCGCGACTACGTCTGGGATCCAGAATGAAAAGTAGCCTATTTTCCAAGTTATGGTCTACCCATCTGCCAAATTTCATCCCAATCCGTTCAGCCGTTTTAGCGTGAAAGCGTAATAAACAAACTAACTTACTTTCGCATTTATAATATTCGTTACGATAGTTAGGAGGAACTCCATAGGAATGTCACCCAGGGTATTTTTCAGAACCAACACATGCAAAAGGGTAGTCATCGACCCAAGCCAAGGAAGAAGTAAATTCATTTTAACTCCTACGGCCATGTAAATCTCCTGAGGAGGTCCGAGATTATATCCTCGTTTGAACCACGGTTGTCCTTATGCCTCATCGCCTGATATTCTGGGTACCAAGTGGAGTGTGCTCGAGGTTTACATACCTACATAGGTACATACTTACCTTCAACTCATGTCTTTTCCATTGGGGTAGGCAGACACTTTGGTTAGTGAGTATCACTCCTTTTGCTTCATGGCTCAAGCGCTGCAACTTAACTTAAATTGAAATGTTTTAAACTAATTTAGTAATATGTTTAGTACCTAATTCTAAAACAACGTAGAACACATTAAAGTATTTTCGGCGAATTATTACAAATTCTATCTCAGTCTTGTATTCAACTTTCCAATGAATAAACAATGATGTTTTAAAAGCAAAGAAAAAAGATAAAACAAAGATTTTCGTTCAGCTTAAATCCAAACTAATTTTAAGAAAAACTTGAATAATTTAAATTGTAATGGAAAATGTATCTAAATGCAAAATTATGTAAAGTTTGTGTAAAACGTGATTGATAAGATCTGAAAATAAAAGCTTATATTTCAATTTATAAACATCTATACTATATAATACGTGGATATTTTTTTGATACATTTAGCGCCTAGGATGGGTTATTCACTTAAAAGCACATTAGGGTATTGCATGAAAAATAGATTTACCAAGTTGTTGTTGTGGCAGTTTAACTGTCCATTGTCTGCCTCACAGTCATTCTTGTTTGCTTTCTCATAGATTCGAGTTTCATCCTGTGTTTTTCGATTTTATTGCTTTTATTTTGTAGGTAACATAATACCTACAAAACAAAAGCAATAAAACCGAAATAAATCGTTAAGAGAATTTATGCATAAGTACATACAAATAAATAAAATTGAAGTATCTGTTTGTAATGTCAAAATAACAGCTTTTTACTAAAGTCAGTACATACTGTACTAATAATAGAAAAAAACCAGCCAAGTGCGTTTAGCGACCACGCACAATGAAGGGATCCATAGTTAGGATGAATTTATCCCAAAAAACAAATTAACATTGTAGTTGAAAAACATGTTCTCCCATACATCGATATACGCCACGGTCAATTTTCCAATTGCCAATGTAAGTTAATAAGAGCAAAAAAATATTTGATCAAACTACTTTCCGTTACTTGTGCTGTGAGGGGAACCTACACTACATAAATACGAAAAACTTTATTCTGACAGTAAAAAATACGAATTTCAAAATACCGATTTTCATAATTCCGAATGGTTCAAAATTCCTAATTCAACAACTCCGATTTATCATTCATCCTATTTTTATAATAATTCCTAAATTTCAATGGACATGGATGTCCTCCGCCCTGGGGTGGGCGGAGGGGTCTGTCAGACTCTTACTGACTAAAAACCACCCCGGTGTTCCCTTCCCACACTTGCACCGGGGATCTTGGGAGCTAGTATTACTTCCGTGATCCCCGGCTAGTGCCGGCCCGCCTCCGCGGGCCACCTCACACAGTTCTAACCTTTTTTTTTGCCGGGGTGGAATATCCTCATGGATGTCCTCCGCCCTGGGGTGGGTGGAGGGGCTGTCAGACTCTTACTGACTAAAAACCACCCCGGTGTTCCCTTCCCACACTTGCACCGGGGATCTTGGGAGCTAGTATTACTTCCGTGATCCCCGGCTAGTGCCGCCCCGCCTCTGCGGGCCACCTCAAGTCTGCGGGGGGGTGAGGTGTAAGACCCCCCGCGACGTCTAAAAGGGGCGCGCGTGGAACACTACGCGCCGCCACCTCGGGTCCAGTGTGATGGGGGGCGGCGGACGTCCCCGAGTCCGCCGCCCCTGGACCCATTTAGGGGGGCCGGAAGAGGGCATTATCTGCCCTCTGCCGACGCCCGGTGCGCCTGCTGCGGGCCGGGTGAGTGGACGAGATCTCCCGCTCCCTTTCCGCAGCCTCCTTCTGCGACACGACTGTTTCGCAGAAGGATACCACCGCGTCCCAAGACTCCTCGCTGCCGGCCATCGACTCGACCACAGCCGGCAGCGACAGGTCACTGCCTACTCCTGAGATGAGGGCACGGCGAGGCTCCTCCCAAGCGGCACACTCTGCCAGCGTATGCCGCGCCGTGTCCTCCCGGCAGTCGACGCAGTGGTGACACCGGGCGTCCGGCTCCCACACAGTTCTAACCTAACCTAACCCAAATGATTCACCAACAAAAGAGTGGATCTGACACTCGGCGGCACTAGGTCAACGGTAAATACCCGAGGTTTTGATTTATTTGCGAGTATCGAAATATGTCGCATTAAATTGCCGTATTTTTTTATTGCGTTGACTTATAATCTTTTATATTATATTTTCAACTAGATACCTCCACGCACTCCTGAAAAAAAGGGTCTTGACAGACACAGACGGACAGACAGACAGATGGACAATGAAGTGATCCTATAAGGGTTCCGTTTTTTTCCTTTTGCGGTACGGAACCCTAAAAACTATTTTTCGATATGTGTCTGTCTGTCTGTCTATTCCGGCTAATCTTCGAAACAGCTGGACCAATTTTGACGGGACTTTCACTGGCAGATGATGTTACTTATAACATCAGTTAAGTTATTATGTTATGTTAGGCTTTTTTTTTTTTTTTTTTGGGTGGGAAATTATTAAATAACTTCTCCCGCTCTGGGCGGAGCGGGAGGGCGTGTCAGACTTTTAACTGACTAAAACCCACCCGTGTTCCTTCCGTTGCCTGTGTGCCAGGGCCACGATATCCCTTTCGGACAAACTTGCAACCCCGGCAGGCATTGGTCCTAACGGACCCCGTCAGTTTGTGCTGACATCTCTTTGAGGCGCACGTGGAACACATCGCGCCGTCGACCCGGGCCTGGTCCTTATCGGACGGCGAGCTACCCATCGCTCACCGTCCACAGGCCCGCGCCTACGGTGGCCGGAAATCGGCTTGCGACTCCCGACGCCCTGGGCGTGTCCTGCGGCGACTAAGGGCGCGAGGGCGCGAACCTTGTCTCACCGTCACGCGTTCCGCCTCCTCCTTCGCTAGCATAACTGCTTCGCAGAAGGAGGTGACGGCCTCCCATGCACTCTCGCTCCGAACCATGGCCTAAACCAGGCCCGGACGCGAGAGATCGCCGCCGCCGATCGCCTCCGTGAGGACACGGCGGTGCTCCGCCCAAGCTGGGCAGACCTCCACCGTATGCTCCACCGTGTCCTCCGGGCGATCCACACAGTGGTGACACCCGGGCGTTTCCTCCCGCTTTATCCTGAACAGGAACCTCCCGAAACAACCGTGTCCGGTGAGGACCTGCGTCAGGCGGAAGGAGAGGACGCCGTGGCGCCTCTCTAGCCACTCCTCAAAGAGGGGACTTATCGACACACTTGTGGTATGCCCAGCGCTGGGTTGCGAAAATCGCACTCTCCATGTCGCCATGAGATCCCGCCGGAGCTCTGTCCGCCGTGCCGTGATTTCTCGCGGCAGCGGAGTTTCACCCCGGCGTTTTGCCTCCTCGCGCCACTCCCAGATGTGCGCGAGGACTTTTGCCTCCAGATCCCATGGCGGCAGTCTGGCAAGGAGGCTCGCCGCCTCACGGGAGACCATGCGGTAACCCCGTACCAGCCTGATGGCCATGACCCTTTGGGACATGTTCAACCGCTGGGCTGGTCGCAGCCTTAAAGAACGCGCCCACACCGGTGCCCCGTAAAGGGCCATGGACCGCACGATCCCCGCGTAATGTTATGTTAGGCTGCTTTTATTTTCGAAAAAGGCACGCGGTCGAAGCCGCGGGCAACAACTGGTAAGCTATAACATTGTAACCTTTATGTAAGTGTATTAATTAGGCAATTACCTATCCAATTACCAGTTCACTACGCTCGTACTGACCATAATTATTAAAAAGTTCAAGATTCTAAGGTATAATGTCATTGATGTAAGGTGTTTGTAAGTTTCAGTTTATACAACTGAAGGCTACCTCAGAAAGGAAAGGTCACCATCGGTGTCAGATGCAAAGTTTAAAACACGCAGGATTCCATAAAGAATTTGGAAAAATATAAATTAAAAGCTTTAAAAATAAAAAAGGCAAATAGTACAGAACAGCCCATTAAAGTTTAACGGTAAATTAATTAAATATTTTTTTCCATACTATTAGCGCTCTCAATGGTATTACTGCATAATTTTCAAAAGTAAATTACTCGTGACCGCGAACCAATTGAAACAATTTAAGCAATGATCCAGTAAATAAGTAAATAATCAATGACTGCAAGCAAATATTGGATAGTGGTTTTAATTTATATACTATCAATAATTTATGTTTTTTATTGGAAGATACACATGACGTCATAATTTCGGATATCTTATTTAAACATTAGCCCATACTAGACCGCTTAAGCATTCAAATCAACATTTGAAGGCTCGTACAGACTAGTGCGATATCGCGGGCGCGACGCGACGCTGGTAGCACAATTTCTTTGTCGGTGCCTATCGCGCCCACTAAATCGCACGAGTCTGTTCAGAGAAAAAGATTATCACAATACGCTTCTATACTATGATTATTTATTTACGTAATGTTTTGTACGGTTCAAAATCAATCGACACGAAAGAGGTAGATCAACAAGAGTACCGTTTCCTTTTTTAATCATACATGTAGGT
Source organism: Tiliacea citrago (assembly GCA_963921375.1). NCBI lineage: Eukaryota > Metazoa > Arthropoda > Insecta > Lepidoptera > Noctuidae > Tiliacea > Tiliacea citrago. The sequence goes on from OY992784.1 coordinate 1,675,672, forward strand.
AAAAACGTAGCATTATAAAAATGCTTTTCAATTAAATTGCGTAAAACTCGTTATGTGTAAAATCATCCTCATTTTACTCAAGAAGGCGCAATTCAGAACTGTCAATTCACTGACAAAAGTCCCAAAGTCACAGTCAAAGTCAAATTATTGCTTTCAAATAGGAACATAAGAGACTATGGAACGTCAAAATTTACAAAAAAATAGAATTGATCCTAGTTGCACCTTCTTAGTGGTCGTATGCATTAGAATGGGCAAAAACTCCACCGTTACTGTTTTTAAAAATGTTTAACTATATTTTGTTTAAGTACATTAATTATATATATATAGTGCTGGCTAGGTAACCGCATCGATTACCTTCCAGTAATACCTGGGTACAACTTAATGCATACCAAAATAAACCACAGTCAAAATGATGGTGTGGTAGTCTTTACAAAACAATCACTTAAGGTCACAGTCGAGGAACCTACTCTACAAGACTGCATGAGTAATTGTTTAGTTATTAAAATTGGTACAACCACAGCGATAATCGCTATGTATAGGTCTCCTTCCGCTAGAAACTTGGATTCATTTCACAATTCCTTAAACCAATTTTTTCAAGGGCTAAGCTCGTTCAAGAATGTAATACTAACAGGTGATTTAAATATAAATATTAGCTCTGAAAACTGCGATGCTGGGACCCAAGATTACCTTAATATCTGTTCGTACCATGGATGTCTCCCCGCTCACACGATGCCTACTCATCAGAGCGGTTCCTGCCTTGATCATATGATGATCAAAACCAGTCTATCATATATTACGCTTGTTACTAACGCAACAATTACTGACCATCACGCTGTCCTACTCACCGTAAATTTAACGCTGCCTAAGCTAAATCGTCCCCAGACCAAAAGCAAATTAAACACAAATAAACTCGAATATGAATTATGCAACCTTGATCTTAGCCTAGTTTACAATACTGCTGACGCTAATTTGGCTTTATCGTACTTAATAAAACATGTCCAACAAGCAATTTTACGTAGCACGATAGTTTCTACAGTGAATAAGAAACTTTATAATATTAAACCTTGGATTACTCCTGGACTAATTCGGTGTATAAGACACAGAGATAAACTTCATCAGAGAACTAAGAGATACCCAGATAATCTAATAATTCAGACTACCTATAAAAGATACAGGAATTTCTGCAACAATCTTCTAAAGAATTTAAAAAATAACTACGATAAAAATGAATTAAAAACAGCAGGTAACAATAGTAAGCAACTTTGGAAACATATTAAAAACGTCACCAATATGTCTAAACAGCGTGAAGCAAATTCGAGTTTACTGCTTACTAATCCTTCACCAGTCTTGTCAGCTAACAACGTTAATAACTTTTTTGTCAATATTGGGAAAACTCTTGCCGAGCAGATTCCGAAACATTATTGTGACCAACCTTTTCAAAAATCAATCAATATCTGTAACCTGAAATCTTTTGTTATGCTTGACACTGACGAAGACGAAATTACTCGTATCATTTCTGGGCTAAAAGATGACTGTGCAGTTGGATTGGATAACATAAGCAATAAGATCCTTAAACTTTTTAAGCATATATTGGTACCTCCTTTAACGCATATTTTTCGAATCTGTATTTCCAAAGGTATTTTCCCTACTTGTCTAAAAAAGGCAGTTGTAATCCCTGTCTTTAAATCTGGAACTAAAGACTTAGTTAATAATTATAGGCCAATATCGTTACTCCCCTCAATATCAAAAATATTAGAGAAAATTGTAAACAATAGACTGGTTAACTATCTAGAAAAAAATAACTTTTTGTCCTCTGCGCAATTTGGTTTCAGAGCAAAACTATCTACAGCCGATGCGGTGCATAGCCTAACAAATTACATTTCAGAAGAACTCGGCAAAGGGAACCAGACCCTGGGAGTCTTCCTTGATTTAGCCAAGGCCTTCGACACGGTGTCTGTTTCTGTTCTTCTAAACAAATTACAGGCCATTGGAATAAGGGGAACGCCCCTGAAACTATTCGCTGACTACTTAGATGACCGATACCAGTGTGTTAGAATAGATAATATCACGAGCGCTGAGCAGAAAAGTACTGGTTTTGGTGTTCCTCAGGGAAGTATTCTGGGCCCCACGCTATTCCTGATTTACATTAACGACTTGTGCAATCTTAATATTAAAGACGGCAAAATTATATCATACGCCGACGACACTGCATTAATATTTACCGCTAAAACCAGTAGCGAACTGTTCCAAGTCGCTCAATTAGGTTTTAATCATGTGACTAACTGGCTTCAAAGCAATTTACTTACACTAAATGCTGACAAGACAAAATATATTCACTTCTCCATGCGCAAGCCTCAACTTAACATTGCTAACCCTCAGTTATATGCCCATCAATGTGGTATCCGTTCAGTCAACATGTGTAATTGCCCTCTTATCCTCGAAACGAGCAACATAAAATACCTCGGAGTAATAATGGACGACACACTGTCTTTCAGAAAACATATTGATAGTTTAGTTAAAAGAGTACGCAAATTAATGTATGTTTTTAAAAAATTGCGAACATTTGCAGATTCAAAACTAATAACACAAGTTTATTTAGCCCTATGTCAATCTATAATTCAATACTGCATTACTTCATGGGGTGGCGCAGCAAAAACCAATTTACTTCCTCTTGAAAGAGCTCAGAGAGCAATTTTAAAGGTAGCAAACTTCCATCCCTTTTTCTTTCCCACTGATCTGCTGTATAAATCCTGCAACGTGCTGACTGTTCGCCAACTTTTCATTATGCACTTAGTATTAAAACAACACACCATGCTTACCTACACTGCTGACATTACTAACAAGAGACGGAATGATATAGTATGCGCATCAAATTTTACTTCAAAACGTGTCTTTGTGGAAAGATTTTTTACATTCTTAGGCCCATTTCTGTACAATAGATTAAATAGAAAACTAAGTATCTATAAATTGAATTATTTTAGCTGTAAAAAAATTATACTTAAATATTTACTAACCATCGCCTATGCACAGACAGAAGAGCTACTTGTTGTCTGCAAATAGAAACGCTTACATGCAATTTTACTGTTACTAACCTAAATTAGTTTTAGTTTTCACTTTATACGCATTGTTAATTTATTACATTAAGTATTTATGCACTTCCTAGCCTGAAGCACAGGTTCAACCTAGTTCAGGCAAATAAGAAATTGTGTTCTATTTTAATTGTTAAGAAACTTATTGTAAATGTGCCCTTTTTATAAATAAACGATTATTATTATTATTATTATTATACAAAGTATAAGTGAAGACGACCACCCACAAACTACAAAACTGCTTACCCGACAGCCCTTGCAAACAATGTCACCAATAAACCCAGTTTCAACGCATCAACTAGATTCCAAGAGAATGGACGCCGATAACTCGATTTCAGTATCCGAGTAAATATCGATACTGACTAAACGTAGAATCGTGTTCCTACAACCAGCTCACGATTCAATTTAAGATTCTACTTTATTCGATTATTCGACTCCCAGGAAAGTCAGATTTTTTGCGAAATGATGTTTTAAATTCGATGGGAAGATTATTTTTTAAAGGATCTGATCCAGCTTTTTAGGGTCTGAGTAAATACTGCGAGTAGTCTCGAAAAGCATTCTTGTCATGATCATCATGATAGTAGGTAATTAGGTTTAATAATAAGGCCACGGTGGTTCTAATTACGAAAAACTACTACATGGACCCGTTGTTAGCTTTGAAATAGTGCTACAAATTAAACTGTAAGGTTCGTGAGGAAAATGTAAGGTGCCAGCCATAAGTCTTGGGTATGTTTAGTTAAACACCACTAAACTCTCTGTATGACCAAACACTCCAAGTTCGTCTGTAAGCCACTGTAACATTCTAACTCAAGTATCGAGCGGTCACTCGCTTCAGAAACTACAACACCAAAGAGCAACAATCGCTAAGATTTTGTACCTAACTGTCACAGAGTGAGTAGTAAATGGAGTGGTTGCACTTCTGACGGAAGTTGCGACGGGCATTACTTCGTTAGTATGCTAGACGCACTAACACATCATCAGTTGAGTTGTAAGGTTGAATGTTTTATTATCTATTTGTCGATTCTGGCGTTACGCGACGGCATTTTCCGTTAGATATGCGACCACCCTGATAATGTGAAGACATTTGGCGTGAAAGATGCACTGTACATGTACAGTTACAGGAATCGCCTGTATGCTCATGAAGGGGCTGGTTGTCGTCCTATGGCAGTTTTATTTTAATGTTTTGTAAATGAGTTTTCGCATATACAAACTTGCAACGTACAATAGGTTTGTTGCTAATCATGTGGCAAAATATAATCGGTTCAATCGTGTGCCTGTTTCTCCATTTTTTTTAACTTGCTTTGTGCTTCTCGTTATACTGCAAGCAAGGACATCTACTGCAAAAATTACTAAACAGTTTCCTCGACATTTGGTGCAGACATTTTGCAATATTTGATTTTTTAGAGGCCATGACGTAATATTTTTTTAAATATGTTTTTTTAAATGATGAGTCTTCCATTTACTATGAACTCCTTTGAATCAATGAACTCGCAATACAAACTTGATGCGAGAACACTAAGTTTGCCGATACTGCATTATGTAAGCCAAGACTTAGCTGCAGGATATGATACGCAAACAATACTGTAGGATGAACCTACAAAGGGAGGTTTATAGTGCAAGAGTTTCTCAATAAGTTCCACAGTTTAAAAATTAAAGGAACTCTTAAACATTTCAGCGTAGCTTTTCCAAGCCATACTTAAATAGTTAAGTTCTTTAATGTTTCAGGAAACCATTGACACAGTGAAGGAATATTTCATGAAAGAACCTGGACTCAATTTTAATTTCAACTGTGTTTTTTATTATGATTACGAAAAGATTTAAGTCACGAAAAAAACGTCGGTGTAATGTATATTTTGATTTATTGACAAAGAAAAAGCGAAGTAGCCTTAGACCTCGTGTGGTCCTTTTTTTTACTCAAGTTCTGGCACCCTAAAATAAATATTTTATAGTGTATAAATATTTGCGGCGAGTCTAGACGGCTTTGTGTGTTACGACAATATATTACTTTTAGAATGTGATTCTAGAAATACTTAACTACAACGCGTTTATTTATTTTTATTCCTTTACTACGACTTTAGTTTTCTGGCTTTCTTGTAAAAATAGCCAATTTTATTTTGGTTGGCCGATGGCATTTTTGTTACAAGTAAATAAATACCGTCATTCTAAGAAGTATATCTTACCGCAAAAATCTGAAGAAATCAAAATTTAAACATCTTTAATAACTAATAATATTAGAGACGACATAGCTTACATGACAATGTTACAATTTGGCAATGATAAGGGGGAGCACACATCAACCAGACTCGCCAATGTCAACCTCATCTGCGTGCGGTACACCCTGACACTGACGGATGAGGCGCTGGCGACCGGCCGATGGCGGTATAACCATCCAACAAGCCAATCTAAATTCACCAGAGCGATGACAGGCAGCAGCGTCGTCGTTGCGAAAAGATTGGCCCTGCGGTCACCAACCCCCCAGCGTCGTGACTACGGGCTTTAAACCTCCCACATGAACAAAGTGCGAAAACAACGGCCCCCAGTTCCCGGTGGTCCCGCTATTCCTGGTTAAGGTAGTAGTCACGGTAATGGCGGCACGGGGGGTGCCAAGAATCCCTGGGCTACGGCAGGCTACCAACGACGACTATATCTGGCTACGGACGTTCTGTGAGGCTGGATCATCACCTCGCCGAACTTGAGGTAGAGTTAGGTCACATTAACTGGCATATCTGAAGTCCGAAGACAGGCGGAGGACACGATAAATCTGGAGTCAGACCACCTATTCTACTTCCGCGAAGGTGATCAGCTCTCCCAAGGCGGTATCGGCTTTCTTGTAAACAAGGAACTCACTAGCAGCGTTGTGGAAATCGGTAGTGTGTCGACACGGGTAGCGTACCTTGTATTAATACTCACTGACAGGTACTACCTGAAAGTACATAATCTGCCTATAATGTTCCCACTGCTGGGACACAGGCCTCCTCTTTCTGTAAGAGGGAGTGGGCCGTAATCCACCACGCAGGCCCAGTGCGGGTAGGTGAATGTCACATGTCTTCGAATTTTTAGTTCTAGGACATGCCGGTTTCCTCACGATGTTTTCCTTCACCGTTTTGAGAGCAGTGGTGATGAAATAATTTTCACAAAGTAAAGCGCCTGTCTGGGTTCGAACCTACGACCTACTACTCGTAAGTCAAGGCCGTTAACCACTGGGCCTCCACTGCTCTTAACTGAAAGTGATACAGGTATATGCACCGACTTCGACATGCTCTGACGAGACAGCCGAGGCCATGTACGAGGACATTGCCAAAGTAATGCACAGTACAACAAAGGCCCACTACAACGTCGTTATAGGAGACTTCAATGCCAAAGTGGGAGTACAAGAACGCGGTGAATCGAAAGTCGGATAGTTTAGTTTGGGGCCCAGGAATCACAGTAGGCAAATGCTGGTCGACTTTTTGAGTCTAGAAAAGGCTTCAGTACCGTAGACCGCATCCATACTGTTAGGCAGATTGTGCAGAAGACCGAAGAGTACAACCAACCGCTGTGTATGGCATTCGTGGACTACGAGAATGCCTTCGACTCCATTGAAATATGGGTAGTTCTGGCCTCTCTGCAACGATGTCAAATTGAATAGCGCTACATCGAAGTGTTGAGTGTTTTTATGACACTGCAACGATGACTTTCCAGATCCAGGATAAGAAAACTAACCTCATCCAACTAATCAGGGGGGTGAGACAGGGGGATGTGATATCCCCAAAACTGTTCACCAAAGCGTTGGAGGACGTATTTAAGACGCTGGACTGGACTGGACTGGACAGGGTATCAACGTAAACGGCGAGTACATCTTACACCTTCGTTTTACTGATGACATCGTCATAAAGGCACAGACGCTGGAATAGTTAGACCAGATGCTGCACAGCCTAAATGGAGCCTCTTGGCGGGTTGGCCTCGGCTTGAATTTGGACAAGACGAAAATCATGTACAATTCGCACGTCTTGCAGAGTCCAATCCATATCGAAGGGTCGCTTCTCGAAGTTGTGAACGAGTACGTCTACCTTGGGTAAGATTTCCAGCTTGGTAGGCACAACTTTGAGAAATAAGCCGAGAGAAGGATCCGGTTGGTTTGGGCAGCCTTTGGAAAACTGCGTCAAGTCTTCTCGTCGCCAATCCCGCAGTGTTTGAAGACTAAGGTAACCAGTGCGTCCTGCCCGTTATGATATACGGTGCCGAAACGTGGACACTGACAGTCGGGCTGGTCCACAAATTCACGGTCACTCAGGGTGCTATGCTCAGAGTTTCTTTGAAGGATAAAATCAGAAAGGAAGTTATCCGGAAGGGAAGCGGAGTTACCGACATAAGTAAGCGACGTAAGCAAGCTGAAGTGGCAGTGGGCTGGCCATGTTTGTTAAAGGACCGATGGCCGGTGGAGCAGACGAGTCCTGGAGTGAGGACCACGTATCGGCAAGCATAGTGTGGGATGGCCCCAGATAGATGGACCGACGACATTAAAAAAGTGGCTGGGACAGACTGGATGCGGAAGGCGGAGGACAGGGTGCTGTGGCGCAGCCTGGTAGAGGCCTATGTTTAGCAGTGGACTGCTATAGGCCGAGTTGATTATTGACGTGTAAAAGTTTTTGTACATATCTACTTACAGAAATAAGTCATTTATCATTTATCGACACCAATAGGTATCCAAAATAGGATCCCAATATAAGCCAAATTTGCCACAAAAACAAGGTAACAAATTAAGCTATTGTCGTGTTGGACGTACCTCTTGAAACTATTCTGTGAGACTTTCTACGTTGTTTACATTTTGCTGCTTGAAAGCAATCATTTCAACTCGACAACTTTTCGTTTGTGCCTAATGAAATATCTTCCGGTCGGGACGAGGAGTTTAGTTAAGAAAATCTATTTAATGAAACGATTTTATGTTTGTTTGAGTAGAAAGGATCTAGTGATTACTTATTTTGGTTTTGTTCTTGAAGCTTTGAAATGCTTTTGTTCGTGTATTATTTATGGAAGACTTGAACTATCCCAATATTCTTTTTAGGGTTCCGTAGTCAATATGACTACGGAACCTTATAGATTCGCCATGTCCGTCTGTCTGTCTGTTTGTTCCGGGCTTAGCTCAGAGACTCTTAGTACTAGAAAGCTGTAATTTGGTATGGGTATACATATTAATCACGCCAATAAAGGGGTAAAATAAAATCTTGAAAAATATCTTTAATTTATGGGAGGTACAAAATATTCAGGGCCTTTGGAGGCCATTTTTAGATTCGGGGATCCGTTTGCGCAATATTAAGCTTAAAATTGCAATGTTTTGTTAGAGTCAAGTGTCCCCCCGCCAGCTAAATGGTTGTTTTTGGATATGTGAACAAATCCATGGCAGTAGTATATTAAAAGGAAATCTATCACAGCTAAGTAGGCTTTACAAGTTAACGAGTAAATAGTCGACCAACTTACATTTATATTTTATAAAACGTAGCGATAATATTGATTTAATCTTTTTGTTCAAAATTCTTCACAGTAATATAGACTGCCCCCAGTTATTAAGTAAGTTTAATCTCAACCTACCCTATAAACATCCGCATCACCCTATCAAACTGTTACGTCCCCCATTCCGCAAAACTGTTTCAGGGTCTAACTCTCCAGTCCCAAGACTGTGCAGACTTCTAAACAATTGTGATGAAGTGATTGATATTTGTTGAACGTCACTTCAAGAATTCAAGCGTCAAGTACCAAAATAGATAACGATTTCCCAACTATTGTCAACTATTCGTGTTAAAATTGTGAAAAATTATGTGTCATTTCTGTACTTATATTGTTTTTATTTTTTATAAAATGTTGTTTTTGCAGGGTGTGTCTATCGCTTAATATTGTGTGCTTGGCTTGTATGTTGGCTTGTGTTAATTGATTGAGCAGTGTAACGATTGGAGATAGACCAATAAATAAATTTGCAGTATGAGAATTGACCGTGACGTATATCGATGTATGGGAGAACATGTTTTTCAACTACGGTGTTAACTTGGTTGTGGGATAAATTCATCCCAACTACGGAACCCTTCATTGTGCGTGGTCGACACGCACTTGGCCGGTTTTATATAATAGTATAGTTAAGTACTTACCACTACTACTGAGCAGTGGTGGCTCAGTGGTGACGACCGCGACTTAAAAGTTGTAGGTTCGAACCCTGACAGGTGCTTTACTTTTTGTAAATTTATTCATCACCACTACTCTCAAAACGGCGATGGAAACATCGAGAGGAAACGTAGAACCAAAAACTCGAAAACATGTGACATCTACCAACGTCAACAATCTACCGCGTGGTGGATTACGGCCCACTACCTCTCACAGAGAGGAGGCTTGTGTCCCAGCAGTGGGGAAATTTAGCCTTCGAGTAGCTTAATCAGTGAACCGAACATACAAAGTGGAAACGTCCAAAGCACCTATAATTCTATAAACAGCACATTCAAATACACATCATCATTCAAAATCCATGCAAAGAAAAAGATCTCAAACTTCACGCGTGCAGTCACGACGAAAGGCTTAATAAGGGACAGCCGTTTGACCGGCTCCATTGAGAAACACCCGCTGGCAGGGTTTGCATAACTCCTAACTCAAAGGGATAAATACGAGACAAAGTTTTCAAGGTCCCTTATAAAAAAGTAATAGAGAACATTCCTTTTGGCGATACGCTCAAAGGGACCGTGAAAAAAATTCTACGAGATATTAAGCTGAAAAGGTTAGCCTTGAAAGGAATGGACGCTAACTTTCTGGACGTGTTAAGGAAGTGGTCCTAAAAATATGTAACTACTGGTTTTTTGTAGTTTAGGTATGTGGGTTGGGATTCCCGTTTGAACTGAAATTGGTTTATACTTATTTGTTTCTGTTTCTAAAAAGGTTGGTAGTTTATTTTGGTAATTTATAAAGAGTATTTTGTAAAAGTTAACAAAGACCAAATTAATTAACAGTAAAACTGAAAGCATTGTTAAAGGAAAAGCATTATACCGCTGTTTAGAATTTCTTGTGACATTATTTCACCTACTACCAAAATATCGTACATTATGTGCCTGATATTCATAACACTTTCTTTTTGTCATAGTTGGGTAATAAACATAACACCGTATCGCTACCATATTATCATAGCTTGTAACATATAAGTAAGAATAGCTCTCATAGCAATAAAAAGTAATGACAAACTAATCAATGGGGCAATATGGGCGTCTTATAAGCAATAGTGTCTTCCGAATAGCAACTACTGATCAACTTGAACGACCATGGGGCCTATACAGGATGTTGTTTGATCCGAAGCACGTTGGAACAATTTCAGCATCGGCTGAGATTGGCTATTGCTGTGTTTGTTATAAAGATCTTCATAATTATACAGCCCGGGGTTTTTTTTACAACAAAATGCATAAAAATCATCAAAATAACCGTATCTTCTGCATGAACATTTTTGCGGGCGGGTGGTGCTGCATTCGGCATCCAAGACTGGATCTAGTTATTGCGAAACTAAAATTCAATATTTGTACAAAATATTTTACTGAGAAACGCCTGATTTCAAAACTTACATAATCAGCCTATAATGTTGGGACTGCTGGGACACAGGCCTCCTCTCTGTGAGGAGGAGTGGGCCGTAATCCACCACGCGGGCTTACTGCGGGTTGGTAGATGTCACATGTCGTCGATTTTTAGTTCTAGGACATGCAGGTTTCCTCACGATGTTTTTCCTTTACCGTTTTGAGAGCAGTGGTGATGAAATAATTTATAAAAAGTAAACCGCCTGTCTGGGTTTAAAATCACGACCTACTCTACTCGCAGTTACCACTGGGCCTCCACTGCTCACGATGCCTTCCATACTCGTATCTTAAAAATATCTATTTTAAAACTCAAAGTAGGGGTAACTTAATTAAAATTAGAAAAACCATTTGAACCTTAGCATTTATTTTAACACACACACACACTCACACACACATTTTTATTTTGAATCATTTTGTGAATATTATTTTAAAGAGTGTCTAAGGAGTGACCTATTCTTCTCCACGGCAACTCACTTTCTGGAATGGACACAAGCTTCAACTTTCTGACTGACGGTCTTCTTGACAATTCAAAATGGTAAATGGTTTGATTTAAATAAATGCTTTTATTTTTGAGTTTCTGATAGTTCTACGATAAACCCTCGACAGTCAGCCCTACTGACATGGCTTATACTTTTCCCACGACACAACCTATTCATAAGTAATTGATACCGATTTGCGATATCATCAACGATTTTCAAACCAGATTTCTTCCATTATATCCAATTCCTACCATAATATACAAAGTTTCAATCATAATAGAGTCCTATTAACAGTGTTCGGCATAAACAAAGAAACATCAAAGTGAGATTCCGAAACGGATCGCTTCCGCCTTCCCGCGCCGTTGTCCCCTGTTTGCGCCAGAGGGCGTCTCAGTCTAAGATTCTGTTTCATCCTCTCTTCAGAATGGGAAACTGAGGATTTTTTTCTCTTTTCGTTGATCGAATTGCGTTTATAGTTCCTTGGGATTCTTAAGGCGTGATTGAGTTCGGTGGTGTCGGTTTTAAAGTTGGATTTTGTTGTGGATTCTAAAGGATTTCAAATTGTCGGTAGGTGCATTTAATGACGTTTCAATTTAATGACCTATGGTTTCTAGAATAAGAATCATATATTAGCAAGAATGTGAGTGTCTACAGAGTACGTAAGATGACAAAATATAGCATACATTGTTAGGATTCCGTCATGCTCTTCCAGGTTTCTGGTGTGCAAATATTAATTGAACCTGGGAATCTAATAAAAACTATCTAAAAAATAAACAAGCCAAGTGCGTGTCGGATCACACAATGAAGGGTTCCGTAGTTGGGATGAATTTATCCTGAAAACAAAGTTAACATTGTAGTTGAAAAACATGTTCTCCCATACATCGATATACGTCACGGATAATTCTCCAACTGCAAATGTAAGTTGTCGATTATTATTCGTTCATTTGTAAAGACTGCTGTGATAGTTTTCCTTTTAATTTCATTATATAATAATATGCTATTGCTGTGAATTTTTTCACATATCGAAAAATAACCATTTAGCTGGCAGTGGAAACTTGACTCTAACAAGTACTTTAAAACTTCATATTACGCAAACGGGTCCCTGAATCGATAAGTGGTATTCACAGACCCGCAAAAAATTTTAACGACCTATCTAACGATACCTCACACCATGGGCTAGACGAGAAAAAAAAATATCATCCCCACTTTACGGGCAAGGGTTTCTTTTTTATTCAAGGTTTTATTATGTGATTAATATGTATTCCCATGCCAAATTACAGCTTTCTAGTACTAAGAGTCTCTGAGCTAAGCCTGGGACAGACAGACAGATAGACGGACATGGCGAAACTATAAGGGATCCTTGTTGACTGCGGAACCCTAAAAAGAGAAAAATACTATAAATCTACAGGTAAATTCAACAGTAAATTGAGACGCTTCAGCTATAAGCTAAACATATTCGGTGAGAAACATAAAAGAAAAAAAAAAAAACCTCATGATTTTTCGAACTTTTCAAAGTGCAGTCTCCTGACTTCTTAACTCTAATGAGAGGACTATTTTTTCGCAGCGCATCTCTCGGAGCAATTTGGCCTGTTTGTTCGTAAAATGATAAGTTTATGAGAAAATATTTTTGCTCTCTTTCACACAAACTTGCTAATGAGGGGCAGTAGGGATTGCAAGGAAACGAAGCAATTTTTTGGAGAGGGTAAATTTTAATATGGGGACTTAAAGAAGTTTTTTTAGTTTTAGATACTGGGAATAGTTGACCAAATAGTAACACAATAAACTCAGTCGTACTGACTCTGTCGCTAAACAGCAAACAAATCTATTATAATAAAGCTAAACCTTATGTAAAGTTAGGGAAATTAATTGTTAAGCAAATTTACTACCAACTTAATTTGTCCGTATATTTAAATCACAAGTGTAATTCTTAATTAAATTGCTACAACACGGCAAATTAACTTGGGGTGTCAATTTACTTAACAATTTTCCTGACTCTACAAGATGAACTGAAATTCTCAAAGTAAAGCAACAAAATAAACAATCTCAGGTTTTAACTGATGTTTATTTAATAACATTGCTACAACATGTCATGTAGAAAATGTAAACAGTATTCATGAACAAAGTTGTTCAACAAAACTAGTTTACTCCAAAAAGTGTAAGTACGCAATAAAATGTTGTTACCTTGAGTTTGTACTTTGTATTACATTTTTATTTTTCAGATCGTTCTTTATATTTGAATTTGAAAAGTTTTGAATGCATTTTGGAGTTTAATAACTGGGTTGTTAAATCTCGTTTGTAACTTTTAAAATGTCAAGAACAGCTGTTACGTAGGAGCAGAGTTTTTTCTGAAAGATGTAGGTATCCATTGTCATGATACCTGTTTCATTCTGGGGAGTTTTTTGCGCCACTTCTTCTTTCCAGCTAAAGCACTAGGAAGTGGTGTAAGGCGGGCGTTTTAGATCTGGACTGGGTCTATCTTATGTAATTTTGACGTTCGTAAAGTGCTGATTCTCAGCCTAGTTTGAATAAATTACATTTGATTTATGAAATATTAATGAATTTAATAAAGGCACATAGGACTTGAATCACGCATGTGTAGGCGGCAGTAATCACTTTCCACCAGCTGGGTCAGACTTTTCGCTTAAAGCAAAAGAAAATTAGGTCAGGAAACAAATGTACCTATTTAAACGTTTAGGTATCTAGTGCTGCAAAAAATCTTAGCCATTTCCTCTAATTGCAATAGTGCCCAATACACATATTGCATGAGAACATGTGCCAACATTGGCAACAGCTCAGTGAGCTAATAAATGCCTACCCCATTAAAGTATCTCCAAGTTAAAACCACGTCAGAAACATTGATCAAAATATACATTATATTTATTCAAATTAGTTCACAGCTAAATCTGTTTGAATATTGAATTAAATTTAACTCTTTAATCCTTTTGTATTCATAGCTGAGAATTTAAACACAAATTAGACATTTATTTGATATCTCATACACACTTGGACCGTTTTAATGTAATAACGAGTACTTTGTATAATTATATGTAAACGATTCCCTTTCATTACGTTTAGGGTTCATGGTGGATATACGGGTGGATAAAACTTACGTGAACGGCGTACGAAAACCTCCGGCCTGTCAAAATTCTGTCACAAAGAACCCACACTGTCTAGGAAAAAAAAAATGTGCTTAGAAACAAGTTTCGTACAATTTTACTACGAGTTTGTTAGTTTGTATTTTTACATATACTATCATGATAGTACCTACCTAGGAAATATCGGATATAGCTCTTCACTGTAGTGAGTTAAGACAAAGGCTGCGCTGTTTTGAAACCGGTAAACAAGCAGAAGTTCTACTCCATAAGAATTCATGAATCCATTTTTATTTCGTACCTTGTCAGTTATCCTCTGTCGTTTTAAGATTTCAACAGACCCGTCCACAATATCACTCCATAGATCCTCAAAAAAATCCTTTTACAAATTCAGCGCGCGAGTCGAAATATTACGTACCACCTTAATCGAATGAATTGAATAATTCAAACGCCGTCTCTGAGGGATTTGTCTTTTACAAAGCGGATTTCTTTAATTTTTCATCCCTCATCTTCGACGTTTTCATAATAATGTCTATTGTTTATTTTTAGTATTATAGCGTCCTGTTTTGAGTTCTAAATGAGTTCTGTAAGTAGTATTTTTTTTAAAGATTGCCGCAGTGAATTTTCTTTGTGTTTAATGAGGTAATCGGTGCTTTGCGTTCGAATATATATTCTATTAATGTTCTACTGCAGAAGAAATGTATTTTCTCACCTCTTCAATTGACTGATTCGTTCTTGAAGCTTTCTTTAATGCAAAAATTAGTGGATTAGCTATAAAGAATTTATTCTTTGTCTTATGTCTAACCTTTTAGTTCCGACTAACTTAAAATTATTATACGTTAGATGGCATATTGTATCAGACAAATTCACATAATTTCCTTAAACTAATGCATTTACTATGGCGCCGATCAGCACACTGTAAAATAACTACATTTAAAAAAGAAGTCAATGCTTCTTTCAGCTTTGTTGGAAATTTGTATTGTTCAGATCAATATCTGAAATATAAAAATTTCCAACAAAGCTTCTAAATAAAAACTATCACTTAAAAATGTACCTCTACACTTGGTAACGCGTTAAAGAATTTCCTGCATTGCCTGAGGCTTCAGCACGGGTCCAGTAAACGTTTTAGTATCGATTGTGGAATTTACTCGAACGAGTACAAATGTGAGCTAGAACAAGCGAATCGATATGGGGATTGAAAGAGCTTTAGTTTGCTCGTATTTGCTGTTCTAGATCGTTTCTAGGAGGTGTTACACTGTGAGTGGAGTTTCAAAGATATTATAAAAACAAAACACTGGCGAATATTGAACATACAGAACAGGCAGAAGATCACAAAATGTGAGAACAGGCCCAGTTTTTGAGCAAAATTGTGGTACCCTAAAAGGGTTCTAGGGGCTCAAAAGCAAAAATGAAACCCATATAGTTTCACTCGTATTGTCTGTCTGTCCGTCCGTCTGTCACAGCCGATTTGCTCCGAATCTACTCTAAATGAAAATATTTTATTTCTCCTAAACCCATACCATGTATGGGCACGTATGAAACGTCAGAAGCTACGTGCACGGTTTAAATTGTTCGTTTCCCATGGAGAAGAGCCGGTAACAAACTCCACTGTATTGATTAAGCTGAAATTAGGTACTCATATGAATTTCTGTGATAGAAACACGAACCTGTAACGTAAATAAAAGAATTTTGTTAATAGGGTTCACCTGAGGGAGAAAATAAATAAATAAAAAAGATTTGTAAACTATACTATATGACATCAAATGAATCATCACATCACACTAATATTATAAAGGCGAAAGTTTGTGTGTGTGTATGTTTGTTACTTCTTCACGCTCAAACGGCTGGACCAATTTTGATAAAATTCACCCTGACACCCTGGAATAGGACATAGGCTACTTTTTATCCCGATATTCCCATGGGATCGAGACTTACACGGGTAAAACCGCGGGGCGCAGCTAGTTTGTTTATAATTAGTTTTAAATTTATTAAGAAAATAGATTAAAATTGACCACTTGACCATTGACCTTATCTCCGAAACTGCTGAGCTTAAAATATTGAAAAAAATAACGATAATAGTTTTGTACTCACATAAAGATTATAGGAAAAACCCATGTTATTTACCATAAATCACTCCATATTGTGCGTACAAACTTACATTTTTGAAGTTGCAATGTATGGGGAAAATGTTTTTCAACTACAATGTTAAGTTTGTTCTTGGGATAAATACATCCCAACTACGGAACCCTTTTTTGTGCGTGGTCCCACACGTGCTTGGCCGGTTTTTTATAACTAATGCCAGAAACCGCGCACGCATCGCGGATGCTACTAAGAAATTCCACATAGAAAAACACAATACGTACTGTACGTATTGTAATGATTTTTAAAAGCAAATTGACGATTAGCAAAAGCTAGTGAGATTACTGCATTACTCGCGTATAATATTCGAGAAAATTTCTAGAAATCAGTCGCATTTGTGGTCACGTGTATTTTTTTAATTTGAATTAAATGTCTATCTAAGGTTAATAAGATAAGATGCTCCGGTAGACACAGTTACTAAAAGCTGTCTCACCTGATTCAACTCTCAAAAAAGTCACAGATACACATTAAGGGTGCTATCACAAAAAAAAAAAACGTTTTTCGTCAATTGCTTATCTAATTATTGTGAGAAAGCTTGAAATAATTGAAACATTAAGTCTGTGTAACTATAAAAGTACAGCTTTCGTGGTGATAAACCATTCGTGTCAGTCTCAGCACCTGTTAATAGTTTCATCACTTTTGCGCTCTCGAAAATATAGTTTATTTCGCCGTTGATTTACTTAATGAAAATATTTTATAAGCATAAAATAAATTTTTGATTTTATCACACGGATAGCTGAAGCCCAGTGTGTGTACAAATTTTTGTCAGATTTTGTGATAGCGTCCTTAAAGCTCTGGGAAGCTGCCGTTTAAAACGACAGAAAAGTTGGAAAATCTCACTGAAACTTGATTTGAAACGTTTCGTAGTTCGCGAGCTTGTAGCGGTAGTTAAAAATTCCGCACAACTTCGACTCAGTTTTACAATTTGATTGAGAAGTTACGCAAGTAAGATATGGAAGACTGTCGTGTTTACATAAAGATGTAGGTAGGTTTAGGTTATTTTAAATGACGTATAAAATAAATGTGTTCTTGCTTGTCTTAAAGACGTTTGAATACCTTGTTGGTTCTTAAAACGTGACATAATCTTGTAATGTTCTCGCTACTGGGACTCAACCACCACCACCACGTATCCTAGTGTGGGTTGGTGTTGACTTTGTAACTTGAAAAAGATAAAATAAAATAATATTTTTGATGTGTAACATCTTTTCTCTCGCTTTCTGTGGGAGTGATTTCGTTAAAAGGGACGGAAGTGTGTAACAGGAAGTGACAGCTTGAGCTTAGAATAAGTAGGAACTTTTTAATAGCATGGAATTAGTAAGTACTATGTAGATTGTAAGTAGAGGGGGTCGAATTTCAACCAGATGGCGGACAGTAGTAAAGAAAAGAAAAAATAAATATTTCAGTATTAAGCTTTTTTAAATTTTCTGTTTCTGCTCAGTTGCTTATTACCAAGGTGAGATATCAGATGTTACACATCTTATCTGACTGCTGTCAGGCTAGCTCTTTTTTTTTCAGGAAGATTCAGCTGCAAGTTTGTCATAGATACACATACAAACATCAAAATAGTTAAGAAATTGGTAGGCAAAAAAATTGTAAACGTGTATAGTAATATGGCCGTATTCATGTAAGTTTGTCTATTAAGACATCATATCTTAGGTCTGAACAATCAAGTATAATCAAGCTTTTTACCTTAGGAAAATATCGTGAGAAATCCATACATACCATGTTCTTGTATAATAAAAAAACCGGTCAAGAGCGAGTTGGACTCGCGCTATGACAAACTTGCAGCTGAATCTTCCTGAAAAAAAAAGAGCTAGCCTGACAGCAGTCAGATAAGATGTGTAACATCTGATATCTCACCTTGGTAATAAGCAACTGAGCAGAAACAGAAAATTTAAAAAAGCTTAATACTGAAATATTTATTTTTTCTTTTCTTTACTACTGTCCGCCATCTGGTTGAAATTCGACCCCCTCTACTTACAATCTACATAGTACTTACTAATTCCATGCTATTAAAAAGTTCCTACTTATTCTAAGCTCAAGCTGTCACTTCCTGTTACACACTTCCGTCCCTTTTAACGAAATTACTCCCACAGAAAGCGAGAGAAAAGATGTTACACATCAAAAATATTATTTTATTTTATCTTTTTCGACTTTAGATTTTTGGTTGCCTTGCTGAAATATTTAATGCAAGCATGGATGACGTATTCATTTTATGTTTTTCTAGCACACGACAAAAGCCTCTAGTCATTCAGAGAAGGAATAAGCATGAATTGCCATAGTTGTAAATGATTTGAATGAGGAGCTTGTGGCTAAGTAATAACAGCCGCACGGGTCGATTGATCAGGTTAAGCTACGCTCCCCGTAGTTGGTTTGTGGATGGGTGAACATCTAGTCATACTAAGATTCCTCCATGTCTCGGAAAGCACGCTAAGCCGTTGATCCCGGCTGTCATTTGTAGATCTTTGACAGTTGTTACGGGTCGTCAGAAACCCGAAAGTCTGACGACCAGTCTTACCAAGGGATACATCGTGTTACCCAGTAACTGGGTTGTGGAGATCAGATAGGCAGTCGCTCCATGTAAAATATTGGGTGCATCCGGTGAGACTAGAAGCCGGCCCCGACATAGTTGGTAAAAGGCTAGGCAGATGATTATGATGGTTTGTAAATGATTTGACGAATTCAGACTGTTATAAAGTTACATTTCTCTAACGATGCCAGACAACAACTTGTGAAGGAAATAATAGGAATTTATGAAATTATCATGACTACACTTGCCAGATTCGAACCAACACAGCAACTTTGTGGTTCAAAATAATCGGATCCTTAAACCTCCGAACCATCAAAACATGTTGTATACATTAGGAGATCCAATGGTTTTTAGGGTTTCGTATCTCAAAACGAAAAAACGGAACCCTTATAGGATCACTCGTGTGTCTGTCTTGGGAAAAAATTAGATTGTAGTTTGTGGACTGTTTTGCAAACTGTTCCGCGTGACATATCAAATGAAAGAACTAGTAATGAGATTTTTTTCAGTTTTTTTTCAAAAAAAAATTTGCGGCTGCCAATTGTTTCGCATCCCCTAGCAAATTTAGGTATAACACACTCTATTTTTCATCAATAAAAAGAATCTGAATTCTTCAAAGGGGCTGGTTGAAAAAGTTGCCACAATTTTTTTTTGTAAACTACGTGTTTGCGCATCAATTGTACGCACACCACTAGGTTTGACATCTAGTTTTTGTCCAAAAAACGATAGTTAAATTGTCGCACTGTGTCCGTAGTGTGACGTTCCTGTTGGCAATACTATCATTCCGCGTCAGTTGCTGTTACTTTGACATGTAACTCGGTGAGCATGCGAATTGGACTGTTCGGTGATTTGTTTTATTTTGAAAGGGTTTTAGGTTATGCTATTGCTGTAGTGCTATTCCATAAAAATCGCACCGTGAAAATTAAGGGGAAGTGAGCTTGTAGTGAACTGTCATCCTACCTGACGCTAGATAATCTAGGAACTTCATCTAGACCGGCTGGTCTGTGAAATGGGACCTTATTGCCAAGCTTGCTCAGTGCGGGGTCGCTTATAATTTTCTATCATTGTTAATCAATGATTTCTATGAAAAACTTTCGTTTGTAATTATGATATTCAAAAGTCATATTGACACTTGCTATGTTTTTCCCCGCAACTTTGTGTGGGCAAACTGGTAAATGACAGTATTAAAAATTAAGTGACCTATTCAAAATTGGTGTATAGTCAACCGAACATCAGTGGTTATACTTGCACTATGAAAATCGCCTTTACTGTTACGACATAAATGCGCTGTCAATGCCAAATTACCACTTTTGTGTGATTGTTTGACATTGACATTGAACTGATCCAAGGTGAAGATCAGACACAGCAGCTGTCTATGAACGGCGAGTTACCCTTAAATCTATGTATATGTACTGGGTACTTACCTAGGCATGTTTAAAACATGCATTTTATTTTAGCACGTAAGTTTCTAGTTAAGACTTACGAAAGTCGTTTGAAGTGTCTCCGACGAACTTTCCAATAGATGTATCTAGAAATTTATAAAACTCTAATGGCTTCCTGTTGAAAAGATAGGAGCTGAGGGACCGTTGCAAATAATTAAAGACTTAAAAGACGTCGTTTTAAAGTCTGATTTTCAACGAGGATAGAGATTTCGTCTTTGTAGTAACTTATTCTCTTAGCTAAATAACGTATGAATGGTTCTATTGTGTGTAGAAAAAATCACCCATCTTCATGCTAACCGAGTCAAGCATCGCTGAATCTGGCAGATCATTTGTATTATTCCAAAATTATTTTGTTACTATTTAAAAGTTAAGACTTAAATTTATATAATGTCCAATCAAAGGTTTCCACTTCCATTGAAAATTAATTTAGATTTCATTCGTTAGTTCATCTAACTAAATATTGATTGTTCATTGTTAGTTACGTTATAATTAGATACAGATTTGTTTGTTTCGGCATTGTTAATTTCAGACTGAAATGAAGCATTAAATAAGCTTACCATTCGAGAAACCCAAACCCTTCCACTACAAAATAATACCTTTTACTATAAAATAATATTCAAGCTTAAGTTTAATTTTTATTATTTTACCCAATTATCTCTAGAGTGCTTGTAACGAGCAAAATATTAAAACGCCGCAAACGCTTAATTTATCTAAACTAATGATGTAAAGAGAAAAGATTTGATTTTTTGTTTATAATAATTATGTTTGTTTGTAATGGATAAACTCAAAAAATAGATACACGATCTAAAAAAATATTTCTTCTGTAGAAAACTACATTGTCAGCGAGTAACATGGGCTGTATTTTATTTTTGAAAAAGAAATTGAGATCCCTACGAAAACTGTAATAATGTAACTCAAGGTATCACAAATTTGCTTATATTTGTCGCTATGTGGCGTGCGCTGCGAAAACTATTGATGATACTCGTACATACAATAATGTACTACATGTTAATAGTAGTCATCATTACGCACAAAAAAGTCTACGAGGCTATACGTCTAACTATTATAGTTACGACACAATAACCGCTTTTTGTTCAAATTATACAAAAGTACTAATTTATAGTTTAATACATAATCAGCCTATAATGTTCCCACAGCTGGGACACAGGCCTCCTCTCGGTGAGAGGAAGTGGGCCGTAATCCACCACACGGGCCCACTGCGGGTTGGTAGATATCACATGTCTTCGATTTTTTGATTCTAGTTTCCTCACGATGTTTTCCTTCACCGTTTTAAGAGCAGTGGTGATGAAATAATTTACACAAAGTAAAGCGTCTGTTTGGGTTCGAACCTACGATCTACAACTCGTAAGTCGTGCTCATTACCACTGATCCACTACTACTTCTTTCATACATAATTATACCTATAGTTTAATAACCTGGATTAACACATAGATAGTTTGGAGTCGCGCGCGCGCGCCCGTTCGACAATGACCTCGAACGTAGTGAAATGTAGTTCGTGCAATATTGTTATTAATGAAGTGCTCGCCTATATACATAATAAGATTTGTGTGATGGATGAGATTTCCCTAATACGGATATGTGATACGGCTTTTTCTCCAGACGAAGTTTTAGCTGCTAAGAAATTGTTATTTGAAGCGGTGCCGATCAAGAAAATGAAAACACGAAGACAGGCAGGTAAGTCAAACAGAGATCTACAAGATATTATAGAATTAATTAAGCACACCGAGGCCACCGACCCTGAGAGGCTTCCTACTTTTGTTGCCAAAGAATTACACCGACTACCTCCTGTAACTTTCGATCATTTGGATGCAACAAGATTGTTAAAAGATATTTTATTGCTACAACAAGAAATAAAACACATAAAAACCGACTATATCACGAGGGAACTGGATGAATTTCAAATTGCCATGCGAACACAGTCACTGAGTGAGTTTGATTTTGATCCGGTAAATCGCAAGCGAGGTGCACATTTATTGGATAATTTCGAGTGTGAGAGTGGGTCTATGGGTTTAAATCACATCACTGTGTCACCACCAACCAACCATGATAATGTCTGTGTTGCAAACAGCGAACTATCCCAAACACCTGTTCTAATATCGGAAAAAATCGCAGAAATCCGCCTACCTACATAAACACATCGTTAACAGCTGGCCAATGCGTCGAAGCCCACACTGCGGTTCCGACGAAGCGTATCTTGAAACCTGTCTGTGTGAGCGACTTCGATATAGCGACCACACACAGGAGTGTGAAGGGCTCGACCGCGGTTTTAAACACAGAACTGGTTTCCGTATACGCGCCAGTGGAGCTCGCTACTAATGTTACTTCTCACTCATTAGTTAATACACCGAGTACGCGCGCGAATTTTTTAGCCAAGCAAACCGAGATAGGTTCCAAGCCGAGTATGGCGGACGTACTAAAAGCGAGTAGTGAATGTATGCAAAAAGTAGTGGCCCCAGATGATTGGATGAAAGTACAGTATAAAAAGTCATATAGAAATAGGTTTGTTAGCCATACAGGAAGAGCAAATAACGAACATAATGGCAAATTCAAGGCAGCACCGATATGTAGAATACCATTGTATATATCAAATGTTTGTAAACAATCACAAGAAGAGGACATAATAGAATATATTTGGAATAAAACACAAGACAAAGTTGTTTTAGAAAAGATTAAAATGAAAACAGAAAAAGATTATAACTCATTTATATGCTATGTATCTAGGCAGAAGTTAAGGTTATTTTTAAATGATAATATGTGGCCAGATGGCATATGTTTTAGACGCTTTGTGCAGTTTCGAGACAAAGCGATAAGCAGTAATGATACATCTCATAAAGGACTCAAACCAACATAATGACTAGTTATAGTACTAATAAGTTTATTACGTTTAACTGTAAGTCGTTGAAGCGCTCAATGGAAAGCGTAAGGCATTTATGTCAGACAGCTGACATACTGGCACTGCAAGAAACTTGGCTCCTGCCGCATGACCTGCCATTGCTTGGCACTGTTCATAAGGATTTTGAATACTCAGGAAAGTCGGCGGTTGACACGTCGGCAGGAATGCTCATAGGACGACCTTATGGAGGAGTAGCATTACTGTGGCGTAAGGGGCTCTTCAAGTCTGTATGTGTAGTGCAGTGCAATAGTGTTCGAATCTCGGCCATAAAAACTTGCTTAGTGGATCGTGCAATTTTAGTGTTTAGTATTTATATGCCAACAGATAAAATAGAAAACCTTTTTGAGTTTACTGAGTGCTTGAGTGAAGTAAGTGCCATTATTGAGGCTAATGATGTCGAAGCAGTTTATATGTTAGGGGATTTTAACTCTCACCCGCATCAGCCTTTCTGGACTGAATTATGTAAATTCAGTTTTGATCAAAACTGGGTATGTGCTGATGTGGAAAGTTTAGGCTTAAGATCAGACAGTCATACGTATGTGAGCGACATGAATGGTAGCAAGCGTTGGTTGGACCACTGTTTTGTTACTCAAACAGCCTGGCACTCCGTACTGAGTGTTAACATACAGTATGATGTTTTCTGGTCTGATCACCTTCCCCTAGCTATAGAGTGCAATTTGTATACGATTCCAGAAAAGCTTGAACTAACACAGCTAGTGACAGACAAAGTAAAATGGCATGAGCGTGGAGGTGATCAGATCAAAAAGTATCATGAATTATGTAACTCTGAGTTCAAACATATGCTTTTTCCGGAACTCTTTTCCAAGTGTGCTGACAAAGTTTGCGATAGCGCAGAACATAGACGTGGCTTGCAGATAATGTACCAAGATATTGTAGGTATTTTGTCTAGGGCTGCCATACAGACCCATAAAGGTGTTCGGCCGCAAGGAATAAGGCGTATTATAGGGTGGAATAAGCATGTTCGCGCTGCTCACGTGGAGGCGAGGTTGAAGTATCAATCATGGTTATCTGACAATAAACCCAATTCCGGCAGAGTTTGGGAAGAAATGCGGGAAAGTCAAAGGGTTTTTAAAGGCAAGCTTAAATGGTGCCAAAATCATCAACATCAAATAAAAATGGACATAATAACTTCTCAAAGGTCGTCCAAAAACCTTAGCCGGTTTTGGAAGTCGACGTCCCGGCCGCTGGGGCCTTCTAAGTCAATGGTCGATGCTAAGATCTGTCACGATGGCCCTCTTATTAGTTTTACAGCCAAGCAAGTATCATTTGCAATTCAGAACATGGCCAGAGGCAAGTCTTCAGGGCATGACAGTCTCGAGTCGAGCACTTGAAACATGCGGGTGTACACTGTCCGAGAGTGTTATCCATGTTTTATTCTTTATGTTTGAGTCATTATTATCTTCCTCCCGAGTTAATGGACACGTTAGTTGTCCCAATCATAAAGAATAGGACTGGAGACGTATCCGACGTGAGTAACTACAGACCCATATCACTTGCCACTGTACTAGCTAAGGTATTGGACAGTCTGATAGATAAAACTCTCAACAAATGGTTGAAATTAAACGACGCACAGTTCGGGTTCAGGCCTGGACTTTCCACTGAAAGTGCAATACTGAGTCTTAAACAGACTGTCCAATATTATACTGACAGAAGCACGCCTGTGTACGCGTGTTTCCTCGATCTCTCTAAGGCTTTCGACCTCGTCTCCTATGAAATATTATGGAAAAAGCTCGGGGAAGCATGCGTACCAGCTGAAATTATACGTGTTTTCGAGTACTGGTATGGTAATCAAGTGAATTATGTAAAATGGAATAATTCACTCTCTGCTGCGTATGGGTTGGAGTATGGGGTGAGGCAGGGGGGGCTGACCTCGCCCAAGCTTTTCAACCTTTACGTCAATGAGCTGATCGCTGGACTCAGCAGTAAACGGGTTGGTTGTTGGATTGACAACGTTTGCGTCAACAACCTAAGTTACGCGGATGATATGGTGCTGCTGGGTCCAACAGCCGGCTCCATAAGGGAGCTTTTGGAATATTGTGAAGGGTACGCTGCTGGCCACGGTTTAGTTTACAATAGTAAAAAGAGTAATTTCATGATCTTTAGGGCTCCCGGTAGGAAGCAGTCATACGAGCCAGTTATCACCCTCAATGGCCAGCCCTTACAAAGGGTGAAACTTACAAAATACCTTGGGCATTACGTAACGGAGGACCTTAGAGATCATGAAGATATCGAACGGGAGCGCCGGGCTCTTGTTGTGAGAAGCAATATGCTGGTTCGCAGGTTTGCTTGTTGTAGTAAGGAAGTTAAGATAACGTTGTTTAAGGCATACTGCCAGACCTTCTACACGAGCAGCCTGTGGGCCAGCTACACACGGAAAACAATGGACGCCCTGAGGGTCCAATATAATAACAGCTTCAGAATGCTTTTGGGGTTGCCGCGCTTTTGTAGTGCCTCTGGCATGTTCGCGCAGGCAAGTGTTCACGACTTCCACGGAATGGTGAGAAGAAAACCGGCGTCGCTATTGCAGAGAACGCGGTCAAGCCCTAATGGCATTCTGAAGATGTTAGTGGACAAATTTAACTCGCCGATAATGAATCACTTTGTGCAGGTGTTGGTTAGGCAGGAGTGATTCATTACGTCCGGTGAACGTAATATGTAAATATTTGTATTTCTTTTTTCTGTATTTTTTATTGTAACACACTAACATAGCTTTTAAGGTTGTTTTTGTACCTAACTAACTAACAAATAAATAAATAAATAGGATAAAACTACTTTTAATCGCGGTAGTACGTTCTCGTGGGATGTTTTCCGAAATACACGTGAAAGAAGCCGCGAGCAAAAGCTACTATTTAATAAACTACGAATCGGTGTGTTGGGTTCAGAGGAGAACAGTTTACTTGAGTGGTTACTGGCGAACGTTGAATGTCGAGGTATTAGAAAGTGAGCTAAGATTATATTGGTTTTGTTTAAAGAGATTGACTATAGAAACGTTTGCAAGCTTTTATCGAAATCCCTTCGGATTTTACGATCATGAAAATGTTTATTGATTTAAAAGATTTTTTTTAATGATAAAGGCAAACTTGTTCGTGATCTTTTTTGATCTTTACATCGTTTTTTTGCTTTTTTTGGTGCATAATCAACTTACATTTTCTATTAGGTACTGGTAAGGTATATAGAGAGGAAACTTGCAGCGGACCCAGCACCACCTCTAATATTAATGTTATGATCTTCCTTCAGTTTGAGATGAAATGTTCGTTAAAGTGTTACCTAGTCTATCGATTGATGTTTCGCTCAAGTAAGCGACTATTCAAAACAATTAAAACCAGTTTTACTTAATTTTGAAAAAAAATTGTCTAATATTTCTTTTGTGTAAAAATTGGTAGCATCAATATTAAAAGTACATCTCCTCCAGAGCCCGCTTCAGCTTTCCATCCTGTATAATAGTTATAATAATTATACTCTACTTTGTTTTAAGCAAGCGACGATTATTTATGACGCTTATTTTTCGACACGCAATATTCTTTCATCCCCAAGTAAACAAAAATCTCAAACTTATCTTCCCGCCATCCATCTCTAAGCAAGGCGTTACTCTAAATATAAGGCCGTAAGAGCCGCAACCCGCATTTATCTATCACAGTAGATAAGCGAACTGCTAAAATTTCCAAGACCCTCGTTATCAGAACCAAGTTTCGTAAAATGTTATCTTGTTAAATTCGTTTGTAGTCTGCGGTAAAAGATCAGTGATGTTTTTTGGTAAATTTAACTAGATTTGGCAGTTGTCATTTTTTTGTTGGTTTATAATTTTTTTTTTTTTATCGTAACTAAAACACATTGAAAAGTTGTTTTTTTTTAACTTACTGTGGCAACAGATTTTCCATGAAAAATAGTGTAAGCTGCAGATGTTAAGCTAGTTTTTGTCATCTAATAGTACATAGAGACCTAGTTTATCTGGGTAAAATATCGAAGTGGGTACTAAACAGATACAAATACTTTTTTCTTCATTTTCGCATTTATACGACAAAATGTAGTTATAGGCAATTTAATATCATGTCTTGTAGGCTTAATGACTTCCTATTGTAGTGTTATTCACTTAGTTTGACTAAACATTATGAAAATATTTATTATTATCGTAGCTATCATAAATTACTATTTTAGTGTAAATACAGCCACTAAATAGATTTCAACAAAGACTGGATTAAAATATTATTTAGTCTCGGTTCTCTTTGTTAAAACATTAAAGTTTCATCTTAGAATATTTAAGTACAAAGTTTATTGTCACTACCAATCGAGAATAAATAATGAATGAATTTATAACTTGAAACTACAACCACTGATTTTTTTTTACTTCTATCCGTGCGTAGTGTAAAAAAAATCAATTCGTTTTCCATATTTTATGCCAGTTTACCAGTTTGTTTGAAGACATTTTGAATTTTCATAATTTGGTTAGTTCAAACTTCTGAAATAGAAAGTTTGTGAATGTTTTCGAAAGAAATCAATTTAGTTTCCAGTGATGTGTCGCTGCGAATAAAATATACCCTTATTTATCAGGCTATATTGGACAAACAAGTTAGTGGAATTAGATTGCAGACGGGGGAGTTATGTTGGGGACAAACTTTGAAGAATGTTAGTGGCATTGCCCAGACTTTGTGGTCATTCTATATTTGTACATTTACCTACCCTTGTGGTATCACCTAAACAGTGCAGTAATTAGAGATGCATATTTGTGTTGTTTGTGGTATTTGATTTGTTTTTAGGGTTCCGTATCTCAAAAGGAATAAACGGAAACGTTATAAGATCACTCGTGTGTCTGTCTGTCTGTCCGTCTGTCACAGCCAATATGCTTCGAATCTACTGGACCGATTAATTTTAAATTTGGTACACATACGAATTTCTCTGTATTTAAGTTACACGGACGTGTAACTTAAATAAATAAAATTTGAATTTGGGGGCCACTTTTGGGGGGCAAATTAGAAAAACAAAAGTTTTGTAGACTGTACCGTATTGTATAGACTGTACTGTGAGCGGCTCAGTGACTCTAATTTCGTCGGCCACCGCCGGTACCCCGTCCCTCGAGGCCGTCAAGAGGGGACAGGGTTGCGTGGCAGCACGGTTCGGGGAGATTGTCGTGGTAGGAGTTTACTTCTCCCCGAACCGAACTCTCGCCGAGTTCCACAACTCCCTTGGGGAGCTGAGAGTCGTCGTCGTCGGGTACCATCCCCTCCCCGTGTTCGTCCTCGGGGACTTCAATGCCAAAAACGTGGCTTGGGGTTCCCGATATACGGACACACGGGGCAGGATGGTGGAGGACTGGGCTCTAGAGACAGGCCTGGTCATCCTAAACCGGGGTTCTGTCCCCACGTGTGTGCGGATGCGGGGTGAATCAGTGGTGGCCATTTCGTTCGCCAGCCCCGCTCTGTCGCCGCGTGTCATCGACTGGCGCGTCATGGAGGGGGTGGAGACGTATTCCGATCACCGATATATCCGGTTTAACGTCTCCGCCCAGACCTCAGGCGCGTTGGTCCGACAGACCCCGAGTGGTCCGCGGTGGGCGCTGAAGCAGCTGGACCGGGAGCTCCTCCTGGAAGCCTCGATCGTGCAGGCCTGGGTGTCATCACCAGACAGGCCTGCCGACATCAACGATGAGGCGGAGTGGTTCCGGGAGGCCATGTCCGAAATATGTGACGTGGCAATGCCCCGGGTCCAGCCCGGACGTGTTCGGCGCCAGGTGTGCTGGTGGTCGCGTGAGCTGACCGCTTTACGCGAGGCGTGCGTTGCTGCGCGCCACCGGTACTCCAGATACCGCAGGCTCCGTATCCGCCCTCCGGATACGGAAGTCATTCAGGCGGAGCTATACGAGGGGTACAGAGCGGCGAAGAGCGGAGATACAGCGGGCCAGAGGACTGGCCCGCGAGGAGACGCTGGAGACTCTCAACAGAGACCCGTGGGGACGCCCCTACAAATGGGTGCGAGATAAACTCCGCCCATGGGCTCGCCCGCTGACGTAGAGTCTCCGGCCCCAGCTCGTGGAGGACGTGGTGAGCGCTCTGTTCCCTTCGCGAGGAGAACATACTCCCCCGCCCATGGCTCCGCCTCCTGCGGTGCCAGATGCGGACCACACTGACGACGACGATGCTCCAGAGGTGACCGAGGTAGATCTGAGAGTGGCGGTACGTAGGCTGAATGCCAAGAATACCGCCCCAGGACCCGATGGCTTGCCTGGAAAAGCCTAGGTTCTGGCTTTAGAGGCTCTCGGGCCTCGACTAAGGGGGCTCCTAAGCGCATGCTTGGAGAGGGGCCAGTTCCCACTTCGTTGGAGGACGAGGAAACTGGTCCTCATAAAGAAGCCAGGGCGCCCGGCGGACTCTCCGTCCGCTTACCGGCCCATCGTGCTGCTCGACGAGGTGGGCAAGCTCTTTGAAAGAGTAATTGCAGACCGCCTTGTCGGGCGACTGGTGCGGGTGGGGCCGGATTTGGCGGAGAGCCAGTTTGGTTTCCGCAAGGGGCGCTCTACGGTGGATGCCATCATGCGCGTTCGAGCCCTCACGACGCGATGCTGTTGCCCGGGGTGGGGTTGTCTTGGCGGTGTCTCTTGACATCGCCAATGCCTTCAATACCCTGCCCTGGAGTTGCATTAGGGAGGCACTTTGGTATCACCGGATGCCGACCTACCTCTGTCGCGTGGTAGAGGCCTATTTGACGGATAGGGCCGTCATCTACCCCGGTCACCACGGAGATTGGAACCGGCGAGAGATGTCGTGCGGGGTCCTACAGAGATCGGTCCTGGGGCCGCATCTGTGGGACATCGGGTACGACTGGGTGCTGCATGCTGACCTCCCTAGTGGCCTCAGCGTAGTCTGCTACGCTGACGACACGCTGGTCCTAGCGCAGGGGAGGTCGCATCAGGCGGCGGGCGAACTGGCGGCACGTGGGGTTGCGACAATTGTCGATAGGATCCGGCAATTGGGACTCGAGGTGGCTTTGCACAAGTCCGAAGCCA
This sequence comes from Tiliacea citrago, assembly GCA_963921375.1. Taxonomy (NCBI): domain Eukaryota; kingdom Metazoa; phylum Arthropoda; class Insecta; order Lepidoptera; family Noctuidae; genus Tiliacea; species Tiliacea citrago. Next base: position 1,705,946 of record OY992784.1, read on the forward strand.
TGTGTTTTTATGGTCCTCGGAACGCGCCACTGTCGGGTTCCCAGATAATGGCGGGAGGTGTTCACATCGGCGTCGAGTCGACGATGAAGTACCTGGGACTCGTCCTCGACAGCCGGTGGAACTTCGTGGAGCATTTTCGACGTTTGGCTCCCAGACTGGAGCGGGCTGGAGCTGCTTTGAAGCGGCTCCTGCCCAATCTAGGGGGTCCAAACGCCTCCTGCCGGAGGCTCTACGCAGGGATCATGCGGTCCAGGGCCCTTTACGGGGCACCGGTGTGGGCGCGTTCTTTAAGGCCAACGACCAGCCCAGCGGTTGAACGCGTCCCAAAGGGTCATGGCCATCAGGCTGGTACGGGGTTACCGCACGGTCTCCCGTGAGGCGGCGAGCCTCCTTGCCGGACTGCCGCCATGGGATCTGGAGGCAAAAGTCCTCGCGCACATCTGGGAGTGGCGCGAGGAGGCGAAACGCCGGGGCGAAACTCCGCTGCCGCGAGAAATCACGGCACGGCGGACAGAGCTCCGGCGGGATCTCATGGCGACATGGAGAGTGCGATTGTCGCAACCCAGCGCTGGGCACACCACAATTGTGGCGATAAGTCCCCTCTTTGAGGAGTGGCTAGAGAGGCGCCACGGCGTCGTCACCTTCCGCCTGACGCAGGTCCTCACCGGACACGGTTGTTTCGGGAGGTTCCTGTTCAGGATAAAGCGGGAGGAAACGCCCGGGTGTCACCACTGTGTGGATCGCCCGGAGGACACGGTGGAGCATACGGTGGAGGTCTGCCCAGCTTGGGCGGAGCACCGCCGTGTCCTCACGGAGGCGATCGGCGGCGGCGATCTCTCGCGTCCGGCCCTGGTTCAGGCCATGGTTCGGAGCGAGAGTGCATGGGAGGCCGTCACCTCCTTCTGCGAAGCAGTTATGCTAGCGAAGGAGGAGGCGGAACGCGTGAGGGTGAGACAAGGTTCGCGCCCTCGCGCCCTTAGTCGCCGCAGGAGACGCCCCGGGCGTCGGGAGTCGCAAGCCGATTTCCGGCCACCGTAGGCGCGGGCCTGCGGACGGTGAGCGATGGGTAGCTCGCCGTCCGATAAGGACCAGGCCCGGGTCGACGGCGCGTTGTGTTCCACGCGCGCCTCAAAGAGATGTCAGCACAAACTGACGGGGTCTGTTAGGACCAATGCCTGCCGGGGTTGCGAGTTTGTCCGAAAGGGATATCGTGGCCCTGGCACACAGGTAACGGAAGGAATACGGGTGGGTTTTAGTCAGTAAAAGTCTCAAAAAAATGATTATAGTTATTTACTTATAGATCACAGGAAACCCTAGGAAGTCTATGGTTTTAAATCCACATGGTAAATCTTTTATATTGTGCGTACACAATTACATTTGCAATTGGAATGTATGAGGGATCATGTCTTTCAACTACAATGTTAATTTTGTTCTTGGGATAAATTCATCCCAACGGAACTCTTCATTGTGCGTGGTCCGAAATGCACTTTGCCCGTTTTTTTTAATAAAGAGATTATTCTAAAAGGCGTCGGCAGCAGCATCTGTTTATAACCACAACCTGTGATAAAAAAAAAAACTTTTATGATTGCACAAAAACTCTTTGAAAATAATTTGTAACGGTCATTAAGTTTTTCTAACAAACAAAAAAACAAACGGCCCAAAATATTTCGAAAGAGAATTTCAATAAATACCGAAATATTATTTCAATTTCCTTAATTGGTTCGGGAAACGACAAAAGTCCTTAGCCCGGAATGTTCTAGAACAAACTGAAATTATTAAAGTAAGGGGGCTTAACACAATTGTTGGAGAACGGGCACGAATAATTAAATCTGTTGAGCCTATTGGGACCGTCATCTTAGAATCGAAGTTTTTTAAGATGGCATTTTTAATATTTACGAAGAAGAATTTTTTTTTGCCAAATATTAATAATTTATGAAGGGTAAGTTAGGATTAATAGCAGCATCATTCTGGAGATCAAGTGATGTTAATCCATCCACTGCTGAGTAATATCAGCTTTGTTATTGCTAAAAACCTCAGAGATTTCGAACGAGTTTCTGTAACCTGTTATGTCAATAAAGAAATATTATTATTATTATTTGTATGTGTTTATATATCTTAGTACCATGGGGTACCGATCCTTTGGAAGGCGTACAAGGGGCCAAAGCTAACTCGCAGAGGCCCCTTAGACATAGAGTCTCATGCTCTCAATATACCTAAAACTGATTTACATCCGTAAGACATCCTCGTAACATAAGGTCCAGTTGAAAACCAGCGTCTGGCACTAGTTGTCTGGCATTTATGCTGAACTGGGCCTATTTAGCGAAGACGTGAGGCACACAATACTATTTTAAGCATTTTCTGTTTTTGTGTGAATATTGTGTGCCTTGACCTGGGTCAAATAAATTTATTATCTTTTATTTCTTTCTTCTTCTCTCTCTCTCTCTCACTCTCATTAGTATTATTAATAATAGAATAGAATATAATACTCTTTCTACGACATGCCTATAAAGAAGATAGAGGTAGCGCCAAAGGATTCCAACAAACATTACAAACACGACTTTTTCCCACATGATACGATCTTTACATGCATCTTATCCACGTTCATGCTGGTTCCGAGTTCTATGCACCAGACAATTTTGAAGCACATCACCAATAAAGAAAGGCATAGATAAATTAAATCTGTCATGTCTCATCCTATTTTCTTCTAGCTAAACTGTCGCCACTTCGATAGAACGAGCACCTGACAAGTATTTTCCTTTATATTTACACCATGAAAAGTACCAACAAAATACCCACTATTAAACTAAGAAATTACATGTACACAATCAATCACCGGGAACGAAGCCGAACTTTCTTTACCACACTATGATCGATCTACTGAACTAAACTGCTAAATTTGATCGCGCTTCGGGTAAGGAAAATACTTAAGAAAGTAGGACGGAGTTAGGAACTTAGAACGTGGTTAAAATGTCTTGCTAGAGCTGGTTCCACCTGATGATAAGAGTAAAATCTGCTTAAACCTTTGTAGGCCACTTCCATCTGGGCAGCAAAGAGAGGAAACAGTTGTTGATATACCTACATTCATAAAGCACCTAAACATCGTCCTTGCAAGGAAACACGACTGAAATAATGATGGTTTAATAAACAATATTGCAGAATCTTAACTACTTCTGAGCGCGTTAATTATCATCCTTATTCAGAGCCCGACCGCTCCAAATTCCTGCATCACTATCATGCAGATTCGACCCAGGATGGCAACAATTTTCTCTAAAATTACAAAATCAATGAGTCTATATTTTTTTTCACTGCTGGGGTTAAAGCCTGCTGTGAGAGGGAGGGCCGTAATCTACCACGCGGGGACAATGCAGGTTGGTGCGGGTTGGCCCCTAGACTCATCTATTTCTAATCATGCTAAGGGATAGTCCTACATGTATCTTTATTTCCTTGCAAAAAAATTGTTAGAATTCTATATTTTTGTCACAATGTTTTCAGGGTAGGCTTCATTGGGCAAATTGTTTACCAGCCCCGGAACGTGGCGTGCAAACAAATTTTGGCAATTTGTAATGGAATTTGGATATTTGAATGATGTTTCAACAATATTTAGGCATTCAAGTACTAGATGATTATCGTCTACTACTTGATGGCTAAATATTTCCTTTGACTTTTCTAAATTGGTACCTACACCTTAACTCACAAGTACCTGCTACAGGAAAAACTTGTTGTTCTAGGTTCAGTAAAAATTTTAATAGTGAAGCATTAGAGTTCAATGAAGCGAAGTTGTTCTGCACTAAAGTTTGCTTGAACTTTGTAACGTCGCTTGTCCTTATTACTAGATAGTCGGTGTTTCCTATCTGACTACTCTGAGAAAAAAGGCCGAAATAAACTCAAGGTCACAGTTTCTTAAGTCCAGACATAATCTTGGTCAGATCATGTAGCGGTGTCTGAAATGGTATTTTCATGAAAGAACCACACAGGTTGAGTTGACCTGTCCAGTCAGTGCAATCATTTGTCGATAATCGTGCAGCTCAACGCAGAACTTAAGGAGCTCAACGATACGTCTCTTATTACTTTTGTAAAGTTATAACCACTTTCTTTTTGTTGATTTTTTTTTGTCATTTCATGACTGAGAAAGTTCCTCGGTCTTGCAAGATTTTGCGATAACGATAATGTCGATATTTAGGTTCTACGGATAACATCATCAAACACAAAAAAAAAACGTTCCTGCTGAAGAAAGAAAATAACAAAACAACATTGACTTACTATGGTGTACTAGTGTGTTGAAGCTATTTGCCCATTCCAAAACGTAGATCTCTATGGAGAAGAATATACAATTTAACATAGCAGTATAAAATGCAATCAAGCAGAAAACACGTATCACATTCCGTCACAACTTACTGAATAGAAGACTCCTCCATTCAGCGAATATTACAGTAATTACTATGTAGTCTCGACTTGCAAAGTCCTTGTCTACAAAATGTATGGCAGCCTTTATACTCTCTCGAAATGTTGGGCCAACACGACTACATGCACGCCAATGCTGATTGTAAATAGTTTTCATGTTGGTTTCTAGACGCGAATATCGACCAAATGTGGTACGGGGCATAGGACAAAGCGCTGGAAATTAATGCTTACTAGTGCATTGTTGGAGATTACTGAACCGTCTTTTTAAAGAAATAGTTGCGTATTTACTAAAGTTTTTACTCAGTCGGAAGAGAACAGAGATTAAACTCCATCGTACTCGTACATATACTGATTTAAAAGGAAAATGATTTGTACGTAACTTTACCCTATTTTATTATTTTAAAGTCAATTTGAAATTAATTTAATACACCGTCTGCCTTGGTCCTGGATGATTAAAATGTAGAAATAAAAGAAGTATCATTTAAGATCATTAAACTTATTGTCACAAACATTGGTCACTGCCTCATTGGAGGCCAACGTTCAATTAACTATGAGACAGCATCAACGATAAGCATAGAAGCCCGCTGCGAACATTTCCTTTCAGTCGTTGCCCCCAAAGTGGCATATTCATTAAAACCACGTGGATGGTAATTAAAAATGCTGAAGTATTGTAGAGCTTATTTCCCAGAGGTGGGGGAGACTTAATGGAGTGTGAAAAATCGTGCTTACTAGATAGGAAAAGCATTTTTGCTTTAAGATAGTTGGTGTTTTTTGTTGGATATATTTTCTAATACTTTTTATGAGGCATTCCACTAAGATGGTTGCTAGGAGGTATTAGCAAAATTCTGAGTATATAAATGACCTTTTATTGTCTGCCTAAATGAACTACATTAGTAAAAAAAAGCAGAAAGGTCACGATTTTGCGAAGATTATTTTTAGATCAATTTCGGAATAAATTGCTAAATATCCCTTTAATGAGAAACAGAAAGAATACATGGTTCGGTAACCGAGAAGAATTGCAGTTTCCATTTCGTTACAGTCTTTTTCATCACAATAGGCCCGATGATCTAAAAACAGTTCTACCTTTTAAAAACAACGGAACGAACCACGACTCGCTCGCCGATCTCGAAATTCACGCAATAACAAACAACACTACATCGACAACGAACATTCACGAATCACACAATATCGAATCACCGACTATCGAGTATTGAATCGGGACGGCATTTTCGATATCGAGTTACTTAACTCGGAATTTATGTTGGTTTTGTTTATAAAAAGTACTGTTATTTGGTGTAACTTTTAGGTCAGCCATTGTTACGTGCAGTGAATTAAGTCATTTATTTATTTATTAAAATCTCCCTTACAACTATCATTACAGGTGTATACCTAATGCGATAGCGCGGTCTTAAAATTGACTTACAATTTAAAACTATGAAAAACGTAAAAACTAAAAACTAAACTACTAGTACTTTAATTAACCTCTAAAAATAATATAAATATTTCACTAACTGCCCTAAGTATAAAAAACACAATATGTACAATATAAACAAAAATATTTAAAATAAAAAACAACAACATATTATAGCCTACTCTAATCTCCACTATAACATAAAATAAACAACAGTATTTTTACGAATTCACTCAAATGGCATGTAAATACATCGATCTTCACGTGAAGATCGTTAATAACCCGAATTGCGCGGGTCAATGGTGCTTTGGCGAGGAGGTTGGTCCTGGCAACCGGCACGGCCAGCAGCGGCGGGCGGCGCCGCCTCCACACATAGCGGTCTGGTACCCATACACTCAGGCGCTGCAGTACTCCTGGGTTATGCTCAATGCCACGAAGTAACCTAACCAGATACGCGACAAGCGTGAATTCCCGTCGCACCCTCAGTTGGTTGTACCCGACCATACCGAGCACAAACAGAGTGGGGTACATCAACGGGTAAAACGGGTATACCCCATATAATTTTCTATACAAGTGGCGCGTGAACTTGTTCTGTACGCGTTCCAGCATTACCGAGTACTTGGCCTCATGCGGAGCCCATATGACAGCACTATGTTCCAGGTGACTTCTGACAAGTGCGTCATACAGGACCCTAACTGTTGTGATGTTAGTGAAGTGCCTTGTCTGTCTTAGAACAAACCCCAAGTTTCTAAACGCCCTTTTACAGATTCCCGTAATATGATCGCGAAACGACAGTTCAGGAGTGACCGCAACCCCCAAATCCCGTACCGCAGCGACTCGTTGCATAAGCGCGGCGCCCACCACGTACTCGTGCATTAGAGGGGCACGCGCGCGCGTAAAACTCATCACCGAGCACTTCGACACGTTGAAGAAAAGCTTGTTGTCCTGACTCCATTCCACTACCCTATCTATATCCTCCTGCAATCGTTTGCAATCGGATACACTCTTAACCTCAAGCAGCAACTTAAGGTCATCCGCAAATAATAAACAAGAGCCATGTTTGACGACCTCCGGCAAATCGTTTATCATTATGATGAATTCGAGAGGCCCCAAATTGCTGCCTTGGCTCACACCGGACCAGGTGTAATATGGGTCCGATTCACACCCATTATAATCTACGTACTGCTGTCTATCTCGCAAGTAGCTGGCAAAGAAGTGCAATAGATGTGGTGTGCAGCCGATTTCTGCGAGCTTCGTTAGTAAGATGTCATTGTCAACGGTGTCGAAAGCTTTTTTAAAATCAAAATAAGCAGCATCAACCTGCACCCCAGCATCCACCGCCGGCACCACCTGCGCCATAAAGTTCAACAGATTGGTGGCAGTGCTGCGCGCTGGCCGGAAACCGTGCTGCGCGTCAGCCAATTGTCCGCGCACCTGCTCTAGCATGCAGCGCTGGATAGCAGACTCGAACACCTTGGCCGGCGTCGACAGCACGGCCACCGGTCTATAACCAGTTATGTCCGATCCCGCCTTACCTTTGGGTACAGGAATGACCCGCGTGATTTTCCATTGAGTGGGGAACGTCGTCGAATGAAGACACATATTAAAAATATAAAGTAGCGGTTCCGCGAGCACCCTACCACAATCTCTAAAATGAAGTATACCGTCCGGGCCCGCTGAACGCTTCGGTTTCAGGCGTTCAAGTGCACATCTGACGTCCTCCAGACTCAGTGCGTGAATTTGTACCCGCGCACCGCTCGCCGCTCCCGCCGCCGCTTGTACGTCTAACCGCGGCGGCTGATCGCTGTAAACCGATTCGAAAAATTTTGCGAACTGTGTAGCACACTCGTTATCCGATAAATGCTCACCATCTTTTATAATAGTTTTCTTGCCTACTGCACTTTTCTTTGATCGTATGTATTGCCAGAATAACTTAGGATCTTTAGCAAACTGACTCTGGATTTTATGTTGATGCAGTTTGTGAGCAGTTTCTATAGATTTTTTAATAAGCGCTCTGCATTTAGAATATTCTTCATAATCCTTACTAAGTTTGGTTGTTTTAAATATCTTGTGTACTCTAGCTTTAGTTCTTAAATATTTTATTATTACGCTCGTGTACCATTCCGGATAAATGTACCGCGACTTTGAACTATGTTTTTTCTTGGGAACACAGTCATCCAAAATGTTATTAAGAGTACTGTAAAATAAATCAAAAATTCCTTCTAAATGGCTGATCTCATACAAGCTTCTCCAATCAATCGAAGCTAACTTTGAATACAGCAATTGATAATCCGCTTTGTAAAAGTTCCACTGCGGTCTAATATTACGTGCACATGAACCGGGTACGCGAGCGGAGCAAGCAGCGGGGGCGGCGGCGGCGGCGGGGACAGCCGCACTCGCAGTCGGCACGCGGATCGCGAGTGGCGGGTGATGCGCGTCGACCGGCACAAGTGGCTCGTCCGCCGTTACTACCGACACCTCACCGTAAAAACCTGAACTAAAAACCAAATCCAGCTGTCTATTTAAACAATTGGGTACATTATTACTTTGAGTGAATTCGCAAAATGAAACGAACCATTCATAATAACTAGTTACATTCAAAGGACACGAATGTAAATTAAAATCACCTATTACTACAATTTCCTTATATTTAGTGCACAGTTTTTCTATTATACTAAACAAAATCATGTAGTCATTCTCTGAACTACCAGGCGGAATATAAATCACCGAACACAAAAACAAAAATCTGTTATTCAAGTGTACTTTCGCACAAACCATTTCAAAAACGCAGCTGTTTAACGGTACGTCCGTAACATGTACTTGCCGCAGCTCGTACCGGTGTGTGGCCACTAAAAACACGCCTCCCTGTTTGCGACCATCCACTCGATCACAGCGAAGAATGTGATATCCCGGCGGGATAATTTCCGGATCTTGTATAGAATCATTGCACCCAGATTCCGTGATTAGATCAAAGTATAAGTCAAAATTTAATGAATTTATATTATTTCTGAATTTGTCCAACTTCGTTCGCAGACCTCGTTTTGGTAGAATATTTCAATGTTATTCATTTGGTGTTGTTTTGGATGACTTCCGAAACCAAATCCACTCACTAAATTCCGCGTTCATGGGCCAAATTTCTGTTTGGTTTAATTTTTCAAAACATTGTACAGGCACGCCTACAATAAACGACGAGTAATCTCGCTCGGTTTTGTGTTTGATTTTGTCGGCTTTGATTGAAACATTTGAGCCGCATACGTTTTTCACGTGACCGGTTATGGCTTCCAGCGTAGTTTCTGGATTCAACCGCCAGACATGCAGGTGCTTTTTCCGTTCTGTAGCTTAGATTGCCTTCAACTCTGTATTTGTTCCTAATCTGACATCTTTCGGTTGCTTGTTATTTTTTTTATTTCGTACAGTTGTCCAGCCTGATTCACTATCTTCTGTCCCTACATTCGTTGGTTCATTAGCCGCTAGTGGGTAAATAATAGATGTAGTCTTTACCGGTAGCACAGCGGACTTCGTGGCCCCACCGTTGTTTACATTTTGCGCTATGGTGTAGGTAGAAGACGTTTTCTTTGACACGCGTACGTTAGCACTGACATTCTATTGACCAACTATTTCTGCTAAAGTGGAAGGAGATGGAGGATTGTCAGATGAGTCCTTAATTACATCTTGAGTTGGTCGTTCCTGGTTTATCTTAGCCTCCACTTTTTCCTCGAGTACCCTCATCATTTTAACAACGTTGTTCATTTCGGTCTTTGTTTGAGAAAACTGGTTCAATAAGAGCGATATAGTCTTTCCTTGGCTGTCCATGCGAGCTACCATATCTGATCGAAATTCTCTCAATTCCTCTAGGAGTACAGAATCCGCATCTCTAATTATTGGTGAGAAATTAGTCTGACTCCCACGCTACAAATTGACATAGCTAATTGGTGAAGCAGTGTTAATCTTGAGGTCAGGTGTATTCATGACCGGAATGTCACTATTCCCTCCTTTCGGTTTTGAACAAATGCATTCCGGGCACGTCCAGTTATTCTTATACGCCTGTGTATATGTATTAAACGCTTCTTTATTTATTTCCAGACATGCTAAGTCGTATTTTCCCTTGCATTCTACATTGGAACATTCCATATATAAATCTTGTATTATTGAACCACAAGCACTGCAATTATTAGGCATTTTTGTTTTGGTTCATAAACAAAATTCAAAATCTTGTAGCAACTGCCACGAACTCAGCGGTCCACAGCGGTGCGACAGTGGTAAATTATTTATTTTTCGGAGCCTCAGCGATCGCGAGCAAGATGTCACGTCACACTCGCTAATAAAATTCACTAACTCAGTTCACTCCACTTTAGTACTTGTTACATATTATTGTTAATACACTTCAGAGTCAATATTGCTTACATTAATAAATTAATACTCAAAAAATAGGTAAAATAACACAAAACACGTCTGCACCTGAGCGCGACCCGAGTTTGAAGACGAATGTAGACATATTTTTTATGAATTCAGCTATCACAGTCTATTGCTGGACATTGTTTTATGCCTGTCGCATTGTGCCACCACCATAATTTTAATCACAGCTGCACTCTCTCTTCTTGACACGACCGAAGGGAGATCAGGCTCAGGCTCACTGATAGCTTTACGTGTCCTCTGAGGCACGGGGTTGTCGCGTCGCCAACTTCATAACTCTGCGTCAGAACTTCTTGTCAAAATAACTATTTTTGGATTCAATAGTCGCATACGCTAGCTATTATGGAACTCAAATGGAGTAAGCAGGACTCCTGGCCAACTCCATTTGAGTAAAATGTTAATTAAGGCAGTGACCGAAAACATCCAAGGACTGGAAGATAAAGTGCCGGTCGTCCGGTGGCGTGATGGGTGGACGAAATTTTTTCCATCGCGGGTAGAATCTGGATGATGCTGACTCTGGAGGACCATCGAGGCAGTCAAACAAGAGCATTCTTTTACTAACCCCATCGCATCTGCAAGTGTAAGGATAATAACAGCGTGCTTACCAGCGCGAGAACACAACAAAGGAGAATAGTATCGATACAGTGATACAGTGTGAATCACCACTTACAGCAGTCGTTAATTCTCGCAGATAACAGTTAACCGGCCACGCTCATGAATCGAAACACAAATGATCCGTTCTGTGAATTACTGGTTGGTTTTAAAGCTTAACTTGCTTGTATTGGAGTTTTCATGAGTCAGAACTGCAAAACATACAGGTTCAATTTACCAGATATTTTATTTTTGCGCCATTTTTATCACTGTTCACGATCAAGTTAAGTCGGATTTTACTGAAAGAGAGTTGCAGTTGGTTGTCATATTTATCAGAAGTAGTTGATGTAATATCTAGAAAGAAAAGAAAGAAAATACATTTGTTTGCACTTCATGTGATGCAACAAAGTAATGAAATAACACATCAAATAAATAAATAAATATATATAAACCTACAGATGACAATATTTAACAAAAATACACAATATAAGTAAATCAAGCTTTATACAATGTGTAACTGCATTAATGCATATAATGAAAGTGGTTTGTTCAGAATGGTTTACTGAATTGATGTCTGTCATTTTTAATATACATAATTTTTATCCCAAAAAAATTTAAGCTACGTAAGTTACGGTCACGCCACGTAGGTACTTCGTCCATTTTGGTTTCTTTTGACTAAGGAAACCAAAATAGACGTAGTACCTACTACGCTAGACCCTTAAGGCTTTTACACACTCACGCGATATCGCGGGCGCGACAGGCACCGACAAAGACAATTCCTTTGTCGGTGCATGTCGCGCCCGCGATATCGCGTGTGTGTGCATAAGTAGATTTGTAATGGGACCACAATTCTTCCCACAGTGAGTACAGTTAATTTAATAAATAAACAATGTTTAGTACATAACAGTGAAAATTCAGTGATTATGATTATGATATAATATTCTAACTGAGGTGTTTGGTGGAATGCGCTAATTCTGGACCATGTTGTATAAATATATATTAATCTACTCTAATATTTATACAATAAGATCATCATTTCTGTAAGATACCCGAAGGTTCAGTCAATCTCGGTCAGTTTGTAACTTATCTAATTTACAATAGCCTAATGTCAAATGCTCATCAACTTTTACAAAATATTGTTTTTCCCGATGCAGGGGCGTTAATTGTTGAGGAGGGCGTTAACTGATGGTGACTTCACCATATGCATTTTGACGAGTTTAAATTGCTTATCAACTATATTATAGTGCCTAATCGAATCGCAACGGTGAAATAGTTATTATTAAGTAGTTCCGGTGGCCATCTGTGGTCTTCATTATCAGTTCCACTTCACCAAATGGTGCTTTTTGAGAGCAAATGCATGAGTTACTATAAAAAATACTCAAATCACTATAGGTATGTCTATAAAATTTGAGGATTTTCCTCGATTTCAATGGGATCCCCTCATCAGATTCCAATTTGGTAGCAATGGGACCATTTCGGGAGCATACCCTTCCAAACAAAAAAATAATTTTTAAAATCCATCCACAATTGACGGAGCAATCGGTGAACATACATTTTATAACCTCCTCCTTTTTGGAAGTCGGTTAAAAAGAGTGTCACTGGAGTTTCTTGCCCGTTCTTCTCCATAGGTACGCTTTGGAATGGGCAACTAGCTTCATCTTTCTCATTGTCAAGGGATCGCCCATGACAATTCAAAGGTGCCTGTAATTGGTTTATTTGAAATAAATGCTTTGAGTTTGAGTTTGAATAATATCGTAGCGGCTAGGTCGGTTTTCATTCGTAAATCTTTGACAGTCGATACGGGTCCCGAGAAGCCCGAGTCGTCGGACCATTCTTACCAAGAGGGGTATCGTGTTACCCATTACCTGAGTCGTAGAGGTCAGATAGGCAGTCGCTCCATGTAAAACGTTAGTATCCAGCTGCTTCTGGTTAGACTGGAAGCCGACCACAACATAGTCGGGAAAGGGCTAGGAAGATAGATTGGTTAGGTTGGTTTTCGTAGTTCAAGGCAGTGTGGATGTGCAGTTGACTGTACCTTTTTATTATCTCGAAGAATGACCGAAAAAGTACCCCACTTTAAACATGTTATAAATGCTTGAGTTGCACTTGGCAGTTGGTTGATATCCCGACCAGTCGTACTCAGCACTTCTCCTCCACATATATTATGCGCACACCCAAAGTGTGGAACTCTCTGCCAGCGTCTGTGTCACAAATATTAAAATCCGTCTGGCTTCAAAGCAGTAAACAGGCATCTTCTGGGCACGCTCGTTCCATGGTAGACCTCATTCATCACTTTCCATCAGGCTACATCAAGGTCAAGAGGAGGCTAATTCCGAAATAAAAAAAAAATTAAGTTGGCCCTAAATAAAAATCAATTTAAACAAGCAAATCATTTTTAAATTTTACATTACAGTTTACCCCTCAAACACGTGCTGAGCATAAAAAATAAAAGGACAGAATTACAAAAAGTCGTCAAACAGATGATTTAGAGCTCAGTGTTGAATGAAATATTGGAGCACTCTCTTCAACTGTGACCGGTCCTTTGATGAATTGAAAACAAGTTTCGCTGAGGGGTCAAGTTCTGAGCAGGCGTATATGTCAAAACTTAATAACCGTATGATCTTACTGCTGGACTGCCTTTTCTAAATATTGCCGAACAAATCATCGTTAAATGTTAATAGAAGTCAAACAGGCTTGGGTATATGGACAGTACCGCTTTTTTTATGGTGTCATTGAGGATAATATTCCTGCTAAAACTTAGCTACATTTTATGGGATAAGCAGTGCAGCAAGCGTACAAGCAATTTTAAGAAACCGTGTTTACATAATTTTAGCAGATCAAAGAACAGCTGAACTTCATATAATATTTGGTACTTAACACTTGCAAGGACACCGAACGAGACAAAATAGAAATTTTATTGTTATGACGCTTAGGGGCGTTTAGTATCCCTGAACGTGTTAAGTTGGTATTTGTAAACGTCACGATGCAGGAGAAAATTCTGATGTGGGGAACCATTTTCTTTATATGATTTTGATTTTATTTTCTGTAAGTAGGTTTGTACAAACACTTTTTACACGTCAATCGTATTTTTTTTTTTTTAAACTTTGCCCTACACTAGGAATTTCTCCTGTATCGTGGGTGCGTTTACAAACATTTAAACTCACATACACAAACAGCCAGACCCGGAACAACTACTTGTAGGTCATACAAATATTTGTTCCGTGCGGGAATTAAAAATCGAACCCGCGACACGCAGCGCAGCAGTCAATCAAATCATCAAATTTAAAAACCTAGATGAGGTCGGCGTTTCCTATCTGATTACTCTAAGAAGAAAGGCCGAAACAAACTCAGAGGTCACAGTCTCTATTAAAGTCCAAACATAATCTTGGTCAGATCATGTGAAGACCATCTAGATTGGTGTCTAAAATGGTATTTTGAGGAAAGAACCACACAGATTTAATGGTATTTATCACAAGGTACCTAATGATAAAAAATATTCATAATCAAATCCATCCATGAATCAATGTACCTACGCATCATTATTATTGGTACCCTTGTTCCACCCACTGCTGACTACTTACTCTCAAAATCAATATTTTGAAGCAACTTAAATCATTTGTACTGCCTTTTTTTTTTTTTTTTTGGGTGGGAAATCATCAAATAACTTCTCCCGCTCTGGGCGGAGCGGGAGGGAGTGTCAGACTTTTACTGACTAAAACCCACCCGTGTTCCTTCCGTTGCCTGGACAAACTCGCAACCCTGGCAGGCATTGGTCCTAACGGACCCCGTCAGTTTGTGCTGACATCTCTTTGAGGTGCGCGTGGAACACAACGCGCCGTCGACCCGGGCCTGGTCCTTATCGGACGGCGAGCTACCCATTGCTCACCGTCCGCAGGCCCGCGCCTACGGTGGCCGGAAATCGGCTTGCGACTCCCGACGCCCGGGGCGTCTCCTGCGGCGACTAAGGGGGCGAGGGCGCGAACCTTGTCTCACCCTCACGCGTTCCGCCTCCTCCTTCGCTAGCATAACTGCTTCGCAGAAGGAGGTGACGGCCTCCCATGCACTCTCGCTCCAAACCATGCCCTGAACCAGGGCCGGACGCGAGAGATCGCCGCCGCCGATCGCCTCCGTCAGGATACGGCGGTGCTCCGCCCAAGCTGGGCAGACCTCCACCGTATGCTCCACCGTGTCCTCCGGGCGATCCACACAGTGGTGACACCCGGGCGTTTCCTCCCGCTTAATCCTAAACAGGAACCTCCCAAAACATCCATGTCCAGTGAGGACCTGCGTCAGGCGGAAGGTGAGGACGCCGTGGCGCATCTCCAGCCACTCCTCAAAGAGGGGACTTATCGCCACAATTGTGGCGTGCCCAGCGCTGGGTTGCGGCAATCGCACTCTCCATGTCGCCATGAGATCCCTCCGGAGCTCCGTCCGCTGTGCCGCGATTTCTTGCGGCAGCGGAGTTTCGCCTCTTCGCGCCACACCCAAATGTGCGCGTGGACTTTCGCCTCCAGATCCCATGGCGGCAGTCCGGCAAGATCATTTGTATTGCCTGGCATCACGTTTACGTATCTAGATTGAGTATACAAAAAAAAATCTTGCCACTTGCACCGAATAAAATGGTATCGCATCGTTTTAAGTTCCGGAGTGTGGAGTGGCCCCTCCTGTTAACTTTCCTATGGATGTATAAATTAAAGATAAATTTGAACTTCTTCCGTGATTTGATTGTTCCTATAATTGTGATATCGCTGTCTCTGCGAAGACGGTTTTATTTTTGTTTTATTTACTTTAACTTGAAATTAAGGAACTTTTATTTTCGTTTTGAGGAAGCTTTTAAGTGTTTTATTGATATTAACAAATTTATTGTCTTTGGGTCGGTTTTGTTAATGGGAGACAATCTACTGAATAAAATCAAAATTAAAAGAAATAAGTCCTTATTTCAATGTGATCTATTGAAAAGTCAAAGTCAAATTATTTATTTCAAATAGGCACATAAGAGGCACCTTTGAACGTCAAAATTTACAAAAAAATAGAATTGATTCTAGGTGCTGTTGTTGTTCTAGTTGCAGTGTGTGTTGTAGTTGTTAAAAGGTATTGCTATCATCTACTCATGACTTCTACGTGCGTTATTGAAAACGCCTTATAATTAATTATTATTGTTACATAGAATATATTTTTTTATCGAAGCATGAATGACCGCCAATTTTTTATCAAACCCTCTAAAATATAATTCCTAAAACACCTACTATCTAAACACAAAACATTATTCAAGCTCACGCTCCATCGTTATAATAAAAAAAAAATATTCTATATAAATAAATAAACATTGGTACAGGCAATATTCGATAAAAGCAATCTTGATACCATCGGATCCGGCCACTAGAGTTTATGGCCGCTACAACTTAGGACGGAAGATTTATAAGGCCTGACCCTACCTGAAATAAAAAGGATTTTTCGGGTACGAACAAAAAATTGGCCACACGATATTTTTAGTGGGTGTCGGTCCGATAGTTTGCAATGAAAAGTTTTGCGGTAATGTTAGTATGTGGTGAGATGTTTTATACTCATAGGAACCTTAGGCGCCGTTTTGAGGGCGAGACGGTTTGTGTTGTGCTTGAGAAAATTATTTTTAAAATCCATGCGTAGTTTTACTTTAGAGCTTTACTTTACCAAACAATACATGTCGATGTCACTTGCTGTGAATTTGAAAGTCAAAGGACCTGAACTAGACAGTCATCTATCAATCACCAATTTGTCAATATATTGTTGTAAAACAATGAATTTTCGGTTGATGATTTTTTTTAAGGCCTAGCATTGCAGTCTCTTATTTTAAATCACGTCTAGTGGAAAGCGGCTGATTCGGTCTACGATGATAGGTACTTAGAAGATGCGATTGTCGATGTAACCAAAGAATGGTCATCAATGCAGAACATTTCAACTCTGTTAAGTTACCTGAAGCAAGCTAAGTTTTAGCTTGCCATTCCTGTCAAAACTTAGCTCACATACTAATTCAAATCATTATCAGCTTTATAACAATATAAATTAAACAGAAACCTAAATAAACTGTCCACACAAGGTCTATTTAATTACTAATAACACATCAACTTAATCACTTAACCTTTTGTCACCCTCTGTTTGTTCTTGCTAAAATGTTTATGAACCCTGAAGGTACTTAAGATAGTAATTCCCGATACGGTCCGGAAAGCTACCGTTTTACCGCAGGAGAGATAAAATCAAGTTAGTGGCAAACATAGGAGGTGACGGGGCCCATGGGCTTTCTCTGGCGCTGTGAATCAGTTGACGGTAACTGGAAGCCGTTTGGGCCATGATCAATAGATATGGGAACAATATGATGCACGAAGGCAATTCTCGCGTTTACACTCGTAGCATGACGCATTCTTCATGCCGCTCTCCTATGTCGTTTATAAAATGGTGACATTATCCGGAATTATGTATTAGGTTAGGTTTAAAGAATCTTTATTTCTCATAAGAACATGATACAGTTAAGTTTTTTTTTTTTTTTTAAACGTTGCCCCACACTAGAACGTGGGTGCGTTTAAAAACATTTAAACTCACATAAACAAACAGCCAGACCCGGAACAACAACCTGTAGGTCATACAAATATTTGTTCCGTGCGGGAATCGAACCCGCGACACACAGCGCAGCAGTCAATCGCTTAACCACTGCGCCAACCGTGCCGTCAAACTTATATCAGATTTAACTTTTAACATAAATAATCGTCGTCTAATGACGAAGCATGCAGATGTAGAATAACTAAAAGTATAACAACAACGTACGAGATCAACATCAAACAAAACAAAAGTGTAGGTACATACATAAAAAATAAGTTAATACAGCTGGCCAATTTGTCACCAAAGTACCCTCATAAGTACTGATTATTCACTTTGTGAGAAACACAAACATCAAATACTGTGTGAATGTGTGCTAGTATAGTGCGCGCACGTATTCACAGTAAAAGTCTATCGTAAATCAGGACGACAAAATTTTCGCCATTATGTGTCGCATGAAGTAATCCATTCCACATAACGATGCAATTTTAATTATCTACATAAATTAAGTGATTAAATAAAAACAGTATGACTGCCGATGATATTATAAGTAAACTGATAACTACTACGATAACATTAAGGCTTATCAAGATGGAGACGAAGAAGAAGTGAGGTTGTCGTAGAGTGCGGTACAGCACCAACCGGACCGCCGCGCGCCGTGCTGTTCCAACGACGCTGCTGTACCTACGCGTCCTTGCTACATTACTTTACAAAGGCCCAAAGGATTGTTATGAAAACCATAAGAAAACAAAATTTGACCTGAGGGTCGCTTTAGGAGTCTCGTCACAACACGAATTCAAATTTATTTGTGATCAAAGTGCAATAAACATTTGTCAAAATTCTTGAAGACTTTGGGCGATAATGGTCCGGCGATTCCTAAGCTCGCGGACAGCGCCCGACACATAATATAACGCTGGCTGTTCGTGTTCGTAAGTGATTATCATAGTGTGTTGTATACGTATAGTATTTTTGTTAGTTATTTAAGTTTTACATTGAAAAAATATAATAAAAAATTGAGTCGTCACGGGACGTCTGGCAGATGTGACACATCACACTACACACACATTTATGCACTACTACATATAGCTGTATAAGTGTATAGTGGCCAATCGCCACGCGGCATGCGTTTTCCCGCCAGCCTCCGTCCAGTAAGGTTAGTGGAAGTGCTCAGGTGCGGTTCGGTCAAGTGCTGTTGAAATCAGTGCTCTTAGTGGAATGCCTAATCGATTTTACGTGCGCCATAGATGTTTCACATCAAAAACATTCTAAATCTTTATTGTTTGGAATGCTTTTGAAACACTGCATCATGTTGGTGGTACAATAATAATAGGTGAGTAGGTATATCATTAATTTCTAGTGACGAAATAATCTTTACATGAATACTTTACGGACTCATAAATAAATTCAGTATCCACCCTTGTATAAACCACAAAAATATATTATTACATCACACATGCGAGTATAGTTTTGGTACAGAGAATCATGACCAACGCAACTCCAGCCGAGAAAAATTCTGGGCTGAGGACGACAGCCTTTTATAGCGCGGGAAACTCGAGGATGTAGGACTTAAAATTTTGTAGTCCTGCTAAACTTTATCAGCGACAGCTTCAGCAACGTGCTTCCCTCGGTACTGATTTAGCGTTAGCTCCTTTTTTCTCGATATGTGTGGATCCAACCGGGAAATATGCAGTACTTACCATCCTCCAGGTACCGCGTTTGTTATGGTTGCGACGCACTAGACCTTTCTTGCTCTCAACCTGAGTCCATTTGACTAGTTTTCTAGAATCTGGAAATTTCAGTTTCTGTATCTCAGATGTGTCTCATCAATCGATGTTGCACAAGCAGTGGATAGTAGACAACTA
This sequence comes from Tiliacea citrago, assembly GCA_963921375.1. Taxonomy (NCBI): domain Eukaryota; kingdom Metazoa; phylum Arthropoda; class Insecta; order Lepidoptera; family Noctuidae; genus Tiliacea; species Tiliacea citrago. Next base: position 1,725,194 of record OY992784.1, read on the forward strand.
TCTTCGTGTGTTTTCCTTGTTGTGGCGATCGCAGCGTCTTCTAACATGATTGAAAGTTGGCAGTAGAGTTCCTTTTATTATTATTATTTTCCTTTATTTCATTTACATATAAATTACATTTTTAAATATTACAATATAAAAAAAAATATATAAAAACATTTAAAAATATAAAAAATAGTGCTTCGCTGGTATCGGGAGCAGGGTCCAAGCTACCGGCGGTTAGGGCTCCAGAGATAGGAACCTCCTCACGATGCGAGCCGTATCGAGGAGTACTGCCTTCTGAATCAGGTCCAACCACCTAACGAGAGCCTCGAGAGATGTTGATCGAGGCTTTCGGCCATCAGGCCATTAGCTGATACGACAATCGGCACAATGACAGCCGAGCTCACATTCCACATGTCAACAACCTCATGTGCCAAGTCGAGATATTTAATTTGTTTCTCTTTCTCAGCTTTCACGAGGTTCTCGTCATGTGGAATGGTGACATCGATAATCATTGCGCGGCGCGCTAATCAGTCTATCACCACTATATCGGGCTTATTGGTGACAATAGTCATAAGTAATGATAGACCGATCCCAGTACAACGTGACATGGTCATTTTCGAGAACTGGGTCGGGCACATACTTGTAATACGGTACCTCAGAATCCACAAGTTTATATTTCAAAACAAGTTGCTGGTGAATTATCCTGGCCACTTGGTTATGCCTTTGCAAGTACTCGCCCTTAGCCAGACGAGAACCAGAAGATTATATGTCTGATGGACTCACCCGGACGGTGGCATGCCCGACACACGTCAACCGTCCCGTCGTTCATAATATGTCTCCGGTAGTTATTCGTCAAGATAACTTCGTCCATAATTGCACGGGCAAAACCTTCAGTTTCCCCGAAGAGGTCACCAAAACGTAGCCAGGATACGGAAGCTAAGAAATCTACACCGGGCTCATGAAGAGCCCGATAGAAGCGTCCGTGAAGCTCCTTGCTTTGCCATATCTCCTTGCGGTCATCGGTAGTAAGTACTACAGGTTTGCGCCAGTTCTTTTTAGCCATGGAGAGTGGGGTGAGTCCCTTGTCAACTGCCACCACATCACGGTGCATACCCAGTTCGGCTTTTAAAAATTATTCCCTGAGACTGCACACCTGGCGATTGTGGAGGGTCTTCGCATTTAAAAAGCTCTCAAAATGGATGTAAGAACTTTATAGACCGTCGGTAAACACGTGATCGGCCTATATTTTTTGGGTTCCACGGTGCTACCTGATTTATCGAGCAGGTGGATTATTCCTGTCGTTAGAAACTGGGGTAGCGAACCAGACTCCAAAGCAGTCTGGTACTGAGCCGCCAAGCGAGCGTGCGACCCAATAAACCATTTAATCCAAAAGTTGTGCAGCCCGTCCGGTCCTGGAGACTTCCAGCTAGGCAACGGACGGACTGCACGAGCTACATCTTGGGGGCAGATGGTAATAGCCCCCATTTCTGGTATTGGATCGCAGGCTCGCTCGACTTCCTGAGCCCAGTCACCTTCAGTGTGATTGACAGGCACCGACCAGATACTGCGCCAGAAAGAACACATGGCATCATTATCTGGCAGGCGCGTGTCAGCCACATCTTAGTTCGGTCGCTCCCAAGCCCTATAAACCCACCTTTCATCGCTTTGGAAGGTGCGATTCTGAGTGTATCGGTCCACCCGCCGCTTATACCTACGAATACGGTTCGCCCAGGCATACACTTTCTGCTTCAGGAAGTCTATGCGCTCTGTGACACGAGACAAATAGTCCTCAGGGTTGGTATCAGTCCCCGAGAACACCCACCTCACAAAGCGCATCACTCTTCGGCGAGTATTGCCCTCCCTGAAGCAGATTAGTTTGCCGATGAGCGCTCTGGCCCCATCAATACGACGCTCAATTCTGCACTGCCAAGCTGGTACGACTGGTTTCGGTCGTGTAGCTATAGAGGCATTAGAAAATTTTACGACATGCCGCTACAGCCGCGCAGTACAGAATCGAATGAGTATAAGTGAGGTCTTCGCAGTCATCAAAATAGTTGGCAACTGCGAATCCAGAGCCGCCACCAGCGCCCTATTTTTGTTATGCATGGGCAAACAAGGTAAGCGTGGTCTAAGTTCGGGTGACATAAACCGATATTCCCGAATCGCATCCTCCAAAGCACTCCTCAATTTGTCATTGCACTGGGTACTTACATTTGTAGCTCTGTCATCACTCCCCCCGTCAGCTTGGCTTGTGTTGGGCTGTGGTGGTACTACAGCAGTCTGCGATAGGGGGACGATGACATGGCTACTCTGCATTTCATTTCGCAGGCGATCAAGTACAGTGTCATCCAACATATGATTACGCTGGATGACCCGCACCTGATCCGACAGTCGTTGTGCCGAAACGTTGACAGCCGGCTCAAGCACCTGAAAAAGAGAGAGCATCCGAACACGGTACGCGGTCAGATTGTTTCCCCCCTCTGTAGCCCCATAGTATGAGCGCATGACATTCTCATTGATGGATTGTGTCCATCTCATGCGCTGCACACTTCCGCCGGGAGCTGGGACTCTATCAGAGGCCGGTGGGCCTCGAGGTCCTAAGCCGTCCGACGGCCGGCGTCCTCCCCGTCGACGAGCAGGTGGTGGCGTCGTGGGCGGAGAAAATAAATGTCGCTCGAGCTCGACGCAACTACCGCGGCCGGTGTTGTCACAGCGTTCACAATGGGGCTGGGTACCGGTGGCGGCGAGGCGGAGCTGAGCGACGAGTCTGGAGGTGGTAGGCGTGCACGGCGAGCTGCTGATCTCGTCAACATTCCGTTTCTTGGTTTTCTTCACATTTTACATTTTATTGGTTAAATTTGACAGCCGTCAATCTTGCTTTTTCCGTATTTTTTTATTTGGTTTTTCATTTTCTTGTTGTATATGTGTTTCTAAAGGTTTTAAATGTATTTCTTTAACTTTCTGGGACTAAAATGTGGCTGTGGAAATAAATAAATAAAGAATATATGGGATGTGAGAAATTTGACGTGTGTTGACTTGCCAGTGTTTTTATTATTATTATAATTTTATTTCAGAGAATCTCCATATAAGTTCACATAATTTATATCACACAATAACACACAATCATAAAATAAAATCATAAACTATTAGTGTGTTAGTAATAAAAAATTGTACCTAAAATTATGTTAGTATGGTTAGTACCTATACCTAACTGATGCCTATGGCCGTCCTTATCCACTGATTTTGGAAAGGACAGTCAAAACGGGCAGCAATAGCCTTTAGGATGCTGTTGCTGCTGGTTCGTAGACGGTGCAGCAAGGAGTTTGCTTTCTTGCGCATGATGGCTTGAAAGCCATCCGTACGCGTTTCATTAAACATACCAGACGCGCTGCAGCGCCACGGCAGCCCCAACAGCATCCTAAAAGCGTTATTATATTGGGTGCGCAGGGCTCTAAAGCTTCGCTGCGTATGTTTCACCCACAGGCCACTCGAGTAGAATGATTGGCAGAACGCCTTGAAAAGCGTTATTTTCACCTCGTAGGTGCAACGTGCGAACCTGCGAGCGAGCATATTGCCTCTCACCGCCAAAGCCCTGCGCTCCCTCTCTATGTCCTCGTCATCCTTAAAGTCACTTGTTACGACATGACCCAGATACTTAAACCTGTCCACTATAAAGAAAGTTAGCAATATGAAAGATTTTTTTTTAAATTCATTCTCTAAAGTATACATTGAAATAGTGATAAAAGTTTATATTGAAGGCTATATTAAAATTCTTTATAGTTTTCCTACAAATACAATACGATACATTTGTGACCAAACGGTTCTATATAAAAATACAAACGTGACCACACACAAAAATTATTGTAGGTGCACAACCTCCCTCCCTCCTGTTACGTCTTCTTGATTACTCCAAGATTTCCTTATCATTTGGTTTCTTAGAAAATCTTGGAGTATCAGGAAATAATGACTGAGAAGCACGGCATCATTACAACGGTCCCTCTCAGCTCCGATTACCATAGCAAAGGAGGTTTTTTAGACGCGAAAAGAAAAAATTCTAAACAATTCAAAACCTTCGGGACAAAAGGAAACGCAATCATTTTATTCTCAAGAGTGAGAAAAATTTAAAAAAAATCTCGGCGTGAGGAAAAAATGCAAATTCTTTGCGAGATTCATATTAAGAGGAAGTGTGTAAGAAAGAGATCTTTATTATTATTTTGGACTTGTTTTGTTTTTATTTTCTTAACCAATAGTGTTGGCTAAGTCTTTTATGTTTTCTTACGAGTCTAACGCTGAGATCTATAAAAGATAATTAGCACGCACTTTGGCTTGTATTGATTCTAGTTGCCCCTTACAAAAGTAAGTTTCGTATGGAGAAGAATGGGCAAGAAACTCCACTGAACTTCTCTTTTTAAAAAGTTTTACAATATTTTGTTAAAGTACATTAATTATAAATGTGAAGACGATGCACCTAGAATAAAGTATGTAAGTATCACACAATAGGTAAAAAAAGAAAATGAAGCAATGACAGATAATTTAATTGAAATTCCTGTCAATGTCGCAAAACTATCAAACTACAAGTAAAAGAAAGAGACGGAGGAACACATCTAAGTCAAAGCACGTCCTAGGTACACATAATTTCGGTTACTTGACTGAAAAAAACGGTTTATTTAATTATGGAACTAAGCAAATACTCAAGTTAATTATTATCTAACAAAGGTTGAAGCTACGGATTAATTTAAGTTAGATTATTTAATTTAGATAGTTTACTTCGAACTTATTACCAATTGTGGCAGAAAATCTTGGTTTATAATGTTAGGTATTTCTATGAAATGTGGTTGTTCAAATGTAATCTCGTTGAGTAATTTATGTTGATTACAGTAACCTCCTACAAGTTTCAGTTGAAAACAACCGCAAACCTTAATTTACCAAGAATTAAAGTTTCTGTTATTGTGGGCTTATTGTATTTCAATTAATACTCTTTGTATTATTTGATGAATTCTCTTATTCAAAATATCACTTTTTGATTTATATGACCGTGAAAAATAATAATGCTTTAAATTGAGAGAAACGCTTGATGCAAATAAATTCGAAGTTATTGTGGCGCGTAGCATTTCTGCTACGGCAGCGTAGCAGCGTAGCGGACGTAGCAATGGCGTAGCTACTGCATTCAAACTAGTTCGTTACTTTTCACAATAATAATATTGTTTGACTAAACTTTTTAATTTTCTTGAAGTTTTTTTAACTATTGTAGACACGTAAAAATAGTACCTATGTGTATTCAGATTTAATTTCGTCAGAAGCCCGAAAGTCTGACAACCAGTCTTACCACGGGGTATGGTATTACCCAGTAACTGGGTTGTGGACGTCAGATAGGCAGTCGGTCCATGTAAAATACTGGTATTCAGCAGCATCCGGTTAGACTGGAAGCCGAATCCAACATAGTTGGGAAAAGGCAGACTCGCAGATTCAGATTTAATTTGCCATTGACTTGTAAGCCTGTTAGCTTACCTTTTAATCTACGGCACACGATCTCCGCAGAAAAACATTATTTTGTCTACCAACCATGACGCTTGCGGACGCCGCCAGCATACAAATTAGATGACAAAATCTTAAAACTCACCTTTATGGTAATTTGAACTTTATAGCATTAAAATTAAGGTTTGATTTGGTTATGCTGGTGTTTTTCTATCTGAAGGGAGTCATCATCGTTAAAAGCTAATCGTGTACAAGTTCTCATTATGCTAAACAGTCGACGTCTTCATTAGGAGCTCGCCGCTTCGTAACCGAAAGAATTACGCACTTTTTAGGGTTCCGTACTCAAAGAGTAATAATGTGACTCTGCTGGCTGTTAAGGCTTCGATCTCTAACACATAGCCTTCCGTCATAAAATGTTGTCTCTGTAATGGTAAAAGGAAGTCAGTAAGGTCTGAAGAAATTGTGAGTCTTTGTAGCCTGTCTTGACAAATGATACCTACAAAAAAAAGAATCCCATGAAAACAGAACGGAGATAGATAGAATTCTTAAAGGAGATTTGATCCAGTAGGACCTATTTCATAATCATCTGCCTAGCTTTTTCCCAACTATGTTGGGGTCGACTTCCAGTCTAACCGGATGCAAATGAATACCAGTATTTTACATGGAGTAACAGTCTATCTGACCTCCACAACCCAGTTATTGGGTAACACGATACCCCTTGGTAAGACTGGTTGTCAGACTTTCGGGTTTCTGACGACCCGTAATAACTGTCAAACATCTACAAATGTCAGCTGGGACCAACGGTTTAACGTGCTTTCTGAGGCACGGAGGTATCTTGGTATGTAAAATGGTCCATCCAGGGACCAACCGCAGCAAGCGTAGCTGCCCTTTGGTAGCCAGTAGGACCTATTTATGTTTGGAATATTAATAAATCTCGATATTTTGTCAAATCATAAAAACCACGTGAAGCGGGGGCGGATCGCTGGTTCAATTATAAATGTAATTAAAAAATACATCAAATAATAATCTTTTGAGATGCGGAACCGTCAATACAACAAAATGAGACGAGCGTGTCCCTTTTCCATAATATATTTTTCTAATATATTCCCTGCTGGACCCGATCGGGCGCTGTAACGGCCAATTACCAAAGATTTTATAAATCTTTTTTTTTTTTGGTAAGAAATGAAAATGGTCGTTGTTAACATTGTTAACGAGGGCGATTTTGGTCCCCGAATTTTGTTATTAGTCAACAGTTAGGAGTATTATAAGCTTGTTTTACGTAATAAGGTAACTGAAAATAATAACAGTAAGTACATAGCGCCACCTTCGTCGCAGTAAGTCTCGACATGACCACTTCACCAGAACTTCCACAATTGATAAGTAAGTAGATAGTGGCCGAAGAAGGAGTTTTAATGACGTTTAGGACTAAAAATTGGAGATAGATATAGAAGACGTAGATTGGAGAAGTCTATTTTTACCAGTGGAATATTGTTTATAATCACACTACTAACGGCGAAAGTTTGTGAGTGTGTGTGTATGTTTGTTACTTCTTCACGCTCTAACTGCTGGACCAATTTTGATAAAATTTTGTATGCAGGTAGCTGACACCCTGGATAGAGACATAGGCTACTTTTTATGTTGACATTTCCACGCGATCGAGACTTACGCGGGTGAAACCGCGGGGCGCAGCTAGTAAGCTAATAAAACAGGCCATGTAATTCGTAAGCTTATCTTGCAAGCATTTTTATGTGCCAGGAAAAGTAAGTCAGCTCTAATGCACAAAAGCTTGCTGGGAATAGCACCCAGAATATTATATAATAATTTTCCTGACTCCTTGAAGCAATTGAAGATTACGAGCTTTAAGAAGAAGCTATCCCATTTTCTAATACATAATGCTATAATTATGTACTGTAGACGAATTTCATAATGATAATAATATTAATATAAATTGACTAAATAGTGAATGTGTGTGCAAAGTCAAAGTCAAATTATTTATTTCAATAAGAGGCACTTTTGAACGTCAAAATTTACAAAAAAAAATGAATTGATTGATAGAATTGATTGTTTGTTTGATTGGTTGATTGTTTGCTTTTTTTGATTGATTGTGTTTTGCTTTGTTATAATTATATTGTGTCATTAAATTATGTAAATACTCCCAATAAAAATCTGAATCGATAAAAAAAAAATGTCAAAATAAAAACAATATCATTGTGTCATTTGTTTCATCATAATCTGCCTATAATGTTCCCACTGCTGGTACACAGGCCTCCTCTTTCTGTGAGAGGGAGTGGGCCGTAATCCACCACGCGGGCACAGTGCGGGTTGGTGAATGTCAAATGTTTTCGAATTCTTGGTCGTTTCCATTGGCCCACCACTGCTCTCATTTTTTGTTTACTGAATTGAATATTAATTAATCTTAACTATCTCTAACTTAATATTTAAATGTTTTAAAATATTTTTTATTTTTTATTATACCTACTACAACAATGAAATTTGAACGCCGCCGCTGGCAAAATATAGAGAGTCAAGTGAATTAATACTGAAGACCAAATGTATAACATCCATTATGTCGTTATTGAAATCATGATGACAAATTTTCAACATAATGGCGTTAATTGTGCCCGAAAACATGGCATAAATAGTATTGCATATCAAAAATTTATGGGATAGCCGTCACAGTATCAAAATTTAATTTGAGCAACCTGATTTATAAATTGAACTATCACTGTAGAATATTAATGCGAAATAATTCATTCATAACAAATTAATACAGTGCCAAGAGACTGAATTTTACGTGACAGATTGAATGATTTCATTTATTGGTTTACTCTTGCAAAACACTGAGGAAATATTGGCATTTTTGCTTTTGGTTGTAAATGGGTGAATATTGTATAGGTATACGTATATGGAGACTACACTGCCACTGGTTCTTGTAAACTATGATCTAGTTGGAACATCCAATTATATTAAGTTCTTGTATTTGGAACCTCGATAATGACATCCAGTCTAGGACGGTATGTAGTTGTAGGTAGCGACCAGTCATTAAGTTGTGAAGCTGTTTAGCTCCACGTAAATAGTAATTTTAAATCGTATCTGAGTTAAGTGCGAACTGACCCTTACCTATTTAGGATAACGTTAGGTAAATGATAAATGATTTTTATTCCTGTAAGTAGGTTTGTACAAACACTTTTACACGTCAATCATATTTTTGAAACTGGATGAGGTCGGCGTTTTTGTCTGACTACTCTGAGAAGAAAGGCCGAAACAAACTCAGAGGTCACAGTCTCTTGTAAAGTCCAGACATAATCTTGGTCAGATCATGTGAAAGCCATCTAGAACATAAACATTTTGAAGCCTCGGTGTGGTCGGTCGATGTCATGAAAAACAATCCCACCAGGCTAGCACTAGTTTAAAGCCAGCTATAAAGGTGAAACTACTTTTGAAATTCGTTCCTTCATTTACTTCCACCAGTTTTATCTCAAAAACAATACTATAACAATCTTAAACATAATACAGAACAGAATTTCATTTCATGACTGTACATTTCTCACTGTGATTGCAAATTGCGTGCACGTGACCGAGAAGCCGATGGCATAGACTTGAGACTTCAGTTACCTACTATGAGCTGCTGCAGCGACTTCATTTGCATGCTTTATGCTAGCTTTGACAGGAACTACAAAAAGAATTGGAAAGAGGAGTTTTGTTTTAATCAAGTTTGATTTTAAGTCGAGTAATAGTTTTAGAAGACTTTTTAGCAAGTCGGTATTGTACCGAGTTTGTAAAATGATATTCAGTCGTTTAGTTTGAGAATCACGTGTAAATTGTCGAAAGTTTATTTACCTTCAGTAATAAAACCTCTTTATACATACTGCATTTCAAAACTGTGTAAGGCAGAATTGAGTAGTCTTTTCATAATAAGACAAACACACAAAGCAGTTCTAATGTAAACAGAAATTGGTTTTATTCGATTGATCTTAGATTTACTGATAAGTCACAACCACATTTGACATTTCCTCAATCACAGGCATTTTGTTACGAAAAAGCTGCCACGAAATACATTAGAACCATTCGTCTCTCACCTGTGCATGTAAGTACAGACAGGTAAACCGATTTATTAGTAGACGCGACAACAATTTTATATCTTCGCGCTACATCCCAGGAATCGTATAAAGTGAATATTTTCTTCGAAAACCTGCGGGACATTGTTCTCGCGTTCATTCAAACTTTTATATTCGATTCAAAGTCGTTGTTGATAATGTGAGATATGTATTATCAGGTATTACCATAACATAACATCACGCCTGTAATTCCTAAAGGGTTAGGCAGAAGTGTACATATAGTGCACCCACATTTTGTCAGTTGAAGTCCCATGTCATATGGGGCGACCCTATGGCCATCAAGCGGGCATAAATTCAGACTCCGGGCTGCTACTGAAATATTCCTGATGGGAAAACTATACAACAGGGGTTTAGTTTATATGTATCGGTTCGTATGGTAGTAGTAAATAATAACCTAGGTTATAGGGTGCCTAGGTTTACGAACAGTATCTACGTGGCCATTTTTTATATACCTCCCACATCTTATTACAGAAAAAGTTCGGTTCTGCAGAATATTGTCTCTATCACTCATTCCTGTATATCAACAGAAATTTATGACCTTTTATTGCGTACTATTTTATTCATTTTCTTATAGGTAGTGCTTCTTCTGTTTGAATAATGGAAGAAGACAGTAAATACGAATATTTGGTGTATTTGTACCTATTCCTTTGAGTCATGCATCTGAGTACGGTGAGCATCACCGTTGATTTGCGAAACAAGGGTGAAACTATTCCACTTTTAGAACGTCAAAATAACAAATTAATGTCAATCAACATCTCAAATGAAACCTCAAGTACTATGGTTCTGTTATAACTGAGGAGGATAATACTTAATACCAAATACCTTTACGTACAGACTCATCAACAAAAAAACCAAATACCTAAATTATGGATAGTTCAATAAATTGACGTACGATTTGTTGAAATAAGAATTAAATTTTATAATGATGAGGCCACAAATTAACTTATAGTAATTACTATAATTATAAAGTTGAAAAATGTGAGTGTGTGTGTGTTTGTTACTTCTTTACGCTGAAACGACTTGACCAATGTTGATACAAATGTGTGGAGGTAGCTGACACCCTAGATTAACATATATGCTACTTTTTATCCCGATATTCTTACGGGATCGATACTTACGCGGGTGAAACCGCGGGGCGTAGCTAGTGTTTTATAAAAATCCCAGTTGCGTCTTCAAGACGTTATAAGATCAATAGCAGCAAAATATTAATATAGACTCATTTAATTTGACTGGCTGACCCGTTAGGTATTTCGTGACGCCTGACACATGCTGAGCTGGAGTGTCATCTGGTGTATCCGGGATTTTTTTCCAATTTTTCTTTACATAAAAACCTAATTGGTTCTATTACGAATATTTTAAAACAAAAACAGCTAAATCAGTCCAGTTCTTCTCAAGTGTTGCGCTTACCAACGAACATATTTTCATTTTTATTTATGCACGTGTCTGTAAAAGGTGTGGCGAAAATTAAGGGTTGTGGTACAGACTATCAATGAAGAAATTAATTCATTTTACGACGAGTTACAAAAGGCACAAAACCTGGCGATAGGAAAACTTATTGTAATGGGCGACCTAAATGCAAAAATTGGCCAAAGGAAAACAGCTGAAAGCTTTGTAATGGGACAGTATTGCCATGGAACCAGAAACCAGAGAGGTGACTTACTTCTAAAGTATGCACTGGAAAACAAACTTCCCATTATAACACAATTTTCAAGGAAAAATCTAAGAAACTCTGGACCTGGGCAAACCCTGATGGAAAAAAGAACAACCAAATAGATTTCATTTTAAGCAACAGCCCAAGAAGTTTTACAAACGTAGAAACAATAAATATCAAAATATTTTCAGGTGACCATTGACTTATAAGAGGTTCATATAACTTGGAAAAGTAGCACTAAATATAACAACATGCAATCCCTACTAACAGATCAAGAAAGTGAAAATAAATTTCTACACTTACTCAAAGAAATGACGAAGTCATTACCTGGGACGAATCCGATAACATAAATTTTTACAACAAAAAAAATGCGACAGTTATAACGCGAAGTATAAAAGCTGTGAATTCTATGGAAAAAACAAAACACATAGGTACTCTCAGATGAAACAAAAAATATATATAAAAGAAGAGCACAACTACAGCTTAAACAGTACGGAAATAAAGAAGAGAAAAAAGAGCTTTCCAACTTCTACAAAATCGCATTCAAACTGTTGAGAAAAACTACCAAGACCATAGGATGGAAATTATAGAAATTATAAAAACCAGAAGGAAGCCAAAAATAGCCTATAAACAACTAAACACTGACAAAACCTGGATACCTAAGTTGAAGCCCCAGGTTCGAGCAGAAACGGTAAAATCGCGACCAGAGATAGTAAAAGTTGCCACTGAATTTTATAAACATCTCTACAGCAATAAAACTGACACTATTCAGTGCAAAAATCACCGGTTCAAACAAAAGCAACCCTAGATAACATGAGTTTTCCAGTTGAACCCTTTGACAATCTAGAAATAAAGAAACGAATAGAAAAATTGAAAGTGGAAAAAGCCCTGAGCCCGATAACATATTATATACCAAACAAAGCTCTAAAGATGGGAAAGTTTGTTCTTTGCAGCCCCTTAACAAGACTTTTAATTTAGCCAAATACTACGAGTACAAGAACAAAGGACAGTAAAAAGCTAGGCAGCATCGAGAATTATATGACTGTACAAGAAAGGCCAGCGGATGTTACCAATTACCGACTGAGAAACACCAAGAACGGAAAGCACCATTCTAACTAGCCTACTTTGATTTTGCAATGGTTTATGACTCAATATCACATGAAAGCATCCCCAACGCCGACATAACTATCTTAAAAGACATATACAACAATTAATAGTGTAAGCCGAGTGAAGCTGGACCGACTAGATGCAAAAATTAAAATATGTAGAGGGGAAAAACAGGAAGTTTTGGGGGTTAACCCCTAAACTCTTCATCTCTGTCTTGGAGTTTATGATAAATTTCCTAAAACAAATGAAACAGAAAGGAATCTACATAAACGGACACTTACTCAGCAACCTAAGGTTTTTTTTCTTTCAAAAACGTTGCCCCACACTAGGAATTTCTCCTGTATCGTGGGTGCGTTTACAAACATTTAAACTCACATACACAAACAGCCAGACCCGGAACAACTACTTATAGGTCATACAAATATTTGTTCCGTGCGGGAATCTACCCGCAACACTCAGCGCAGCAGTTAATCGCTTAACCACTGCGCCAACCGTGCCGTCATATAGTTAAGCAACGATAGTGAAAACATAGGATTAAAACTAAATACGTCAACAACTAAAGTTGCAACGCATAGTACTCAAAAGCCTATAGCTGTAAACCAAAAAACTTTAGAATATGTTGATAGCGACTAATACCTAGGTAAACAAATGTCCTTCAAAAAGTCGAGACACACAGACGAGATCGAAAGGAGAATAAATATGACCTGGAAGAAATTTTGGATTCTAAAAGAAATATTAAAATTATAACTCCCCATGAATTTAAATAAAAAGGTAATGGACTCCTGCTTACTACCCTGTATAACCTACGGTGGTCAGACTTAGATATTTAACAAAGCGACGAAGGTTAAAATACAAACGACCTAACGAGCAATGGAAAGGAGCATCCTTAGCATCCGTTTAAAAGACAAACAAAGAAATGAAGTCATAGTAAGAGAACCAACGCTCTAGACACCCTCGAACATACCTCGTCTGAAGTGGAAATGGGCAGGCCATGTAGCACGTCTACCTATCACAAGATGGACATGGTCGGGACCAACAGGAAGAAGACCCAGAGGATGTCCACCGGAACACTGGGTATAGATGAACTCAACAAAAGCATAGGCAAAGACTGGATTGTCAAAGCCATAAATAGGGAAACCTAGAGAAAATTGGAGGAGCTGTACCCGAAATGGGGACATAACATAGTTGAAAAAAGTTTAGGTGTTTTTAAAGTAGGTATATTGTTTTGAAATCAATTTTTTTTTAGTAATCCACTTGTACAAATTATAATGTTATTCTTTTTTTGTGGTTATGGTAATATAGGTTATATTATTATTACAGACCATCAAACTGAACACTTTTTCCCGGGGACCAGCCTTCTGTATCTATATTTTTTGTGAAAGAATCGTACTATAGTAAACACATTTTTGTCTTATAAAAATAATTCTAAATATTCAAATATCCAATACCGATTCCCAGAAATCGTGGGACACACCTCAGGAATAGTTGAAACATAGGAAATATTCAGTTGTAATGGTACACGGGCCGTATAAGGCCTAATAAAATACGGTTTTACGACAAATTACTGAGGTAACGCGATTTGGAAACGCGACAGACGTTTTTCGCGACAATAATCCCGCGAATGTGACTTCGATGTGTTTTGTGAAATTTTCTCGTATTTTTGTCTGTTTAGGTATTTCATTATCGTAAATTGGTTTTTGATTTGCTTTCTGTGATACGATTATCTGTGTAATGTTAACTTCTTGATAAGGGAATTTTGAATCAAGGCATTTAGTATGTTGTGCGATTTGTTTTTATTCAAAAGACTGTAATTATTTAATTAAGCGTTGACCCGCACAAATTATATCACAAGGTTTCAGGGATGTTTAGGGAATGTTCAAATTAGGAATATTATTCTTAGCCACGAAATTATATTCTCAATAAGTCAATGTCATCTTGACTGCTGGATCTAGGTCTAGACCACAGACACTATTTCTCCGAAAACCACTATATTTATTCGAGAAAACATTGCTCCATTCTAAGAATCACTCCTGCCACACATACACAATCAATCAATCAACTCAGCCTATCGCAGTCCACTGCTGGACATAGGCCTCTCCCAGGCTGCGCCACAACACCCTGTCCTCCGCCTTCCGCATCCAGTCTGACCCAGCCACCTTCTTAAGATCGTCGGTCCATCTAGCTGGGGGGCGTCCCACACTACGCTTGCCGATACGCGGTCTCCACTCCAGGACTCGTCTGCTCCATCGGCCATCAGCCACACATACACGAACACCCCAAATTGTGACAACAACATATCAGGTAGGCCATACAAATATTTGTTCCTAGCCAGAATTGAACCTTTGTTACGCTGTTAACCTAGTACAAACCGCATCCAGTTTACCTAGCACCCTTGACATTTTGTATGAGAAACTTAAATGTACCACATTTAAGTATCTCATACAAAATGTCATAGCATAATCAGAAGTATAATGTTCCATCTGCTGGGACACAGATCTCCTTTATGTGAGTGGGAGAGGGCCACAATCCACCATCCGGGCCCAGTGCGGGTGTCACGGGGGGATGTCACGTGTCTTCGAATTATTGGTTTAGGACATGTACATGACATGTGTATGTAGATAAGAGGACGAGTTTAGCTCCTACCGAATGTACTGGCCGGTGGTCAGCACTAGCAAAAGACAGATTTGTGTGGAAAAGGAAGAGGGAGGCCTTTACCCCGCAGTGAGATAATACTCGTACAGGCTAGATAGATTAGATAGGACATGTAAACACGTTTCCTCACGATGTTTTCCTTTAGCAGATAACCGTATGAGGACGGTCTTTAAAACGCGATCATTAGATGCCGTGCATAGAACCCATAAAGATAAAAATGCTGATGAATTAGGGCAGGTTGATGCTCGTTGATTAATACTGGAAACCCTGCCCATTGGTTAATAGGGCGTGTACATAATGGGTCAGGTTGGTGCGTTTTAGAGTTAATTGTTACTACGTCATATTCTTATTGTCATATGTCATAGGTTTGAACCCAGACAGGTGCTTTACTTTGTGTAAATTATTTAATCACCACTGCTCTCAAAATGGTGAAGAAAAACATCGTGAGGAAATCGGCATGTCCTAGAACCATAAATTCGAATAAATGTGACATCTACCAACCCGCACTGAGCCCGCGTGGTAGATCACGGCCTACTCTCTCTCACCGAGAGGAAGCCTGTGTCCCAGCAGTGGGCACAGTATAGACTGATTATGTTTATGCGACTTCATAGTTAGGTACACATATGTACAAGCAGGCCACCCACTGCCAAACTAGCCGTTAAAACAGGAGATAATTACTTTGACAAGGTGTGAACATCGTGTAACGTTAGATAAGTTCTCGCCGACTATCTACAATTCTACATACAAATAGACATGAGTTTAACATGTCGTATACATGTTCGTATGTATACGAAATCTTCGTAAGTATACGACATGTTAAACGCCTGTTTTCGGATTGATGAATTACTGTGACAATGAATGATTAACATGTTTTGGAAACTAGAGAAACCCGTTTTATGTTATTATAAAATATAGTTGTCTTTTTATACGTGTCTATTAAGTATTTTCAACGTCAATTTTTTATAAATTATGTTTCTCAATATACGTGTGTAATGTACTTACCTACAATTAATAATGTTTTTAGGGTTCCGTAGTCAACAAGAAACCCTTATAGTTTCGCCATTTCCGTCTGTCTGTCTGTCTGTCCCCAGCTTAGCTCAGATACTCTTAGTAGGTACCAGAAAGCTATAATTTGGATATACATATTAATTACGCCGGCAAAGTGGTAAAATAAAATATAAAAAAAAAATGTAGGACCTCCCTTGCACGTAAAGTGGGGATGATATTTTTTTTGTCGTCCATCCCATTGTGTGTGGTATCATTGGATAGGCAGCTTAAATATATTGCAGGTCTATGAATACCATTTTTCGACTCAGGGATCTATTTATGTAATATTAAGCTTTAAAGTACACATTTTGTGAGACGAGTGTCCTCCGTCCCTGCCAGCTAAATAGTTGTTTTTGTATACGTGAAAAAATGTATGGCAGTAGTTATATAGTATAACGAAATTAAAAGGAAAACTATCACAACTAAGTAGGCTTTACAAGTTAACGAGTGATAGTCGACCAATTTACCTTTGCAGTTAGAGTATTGACCGTGACGTATATTGATATATGGGAGATCATGTTTTTCAACTACAATGTTAAGTTTGTTTTTACGGAACCCTTCATTGTGCGTGGTTCGACACGCACATGACCGGTTTTAAATACTTAGTATGAAACTGAATTCTCAAAATAATTATTAAAACAACGTTAAGTCACGCATTACCAAAAACACTGAAAATAAATGAACAGTGACGTTAAATAGTAGTTTGCATATTGCTTATTCATTGGACATTTAAAACTGCGGCTTTTTCTATTTATCCGTCATTCATGTTATCAGTGACAAGTTTAAATGAAACACAATGGGGCTATAAAGACATAGTTAGACGATACAGGTCTGCAGTACTGCAAGAGTAATTGGTCGCTAGAAGTTATTTTGAAATAGATATTTTAATAATTACTTGCAAGATTTTAAACGTGTCTACTGGTCTGTTTTGACGTCTGATAAATTGCCAGATAGTTAGTTAGGACGGCGTATAGTGGTACACTAGCGCCACTCCTTTAAAAAAGTATTATCTCGTGACTGAGAATGAATTATGAACAACGCTCAATAAGGAGCCTCGGTAAGTGTGTCTAGAATTTGAGCGTTATTCATAATTCATTCTCAGTCACGAGATAATACTTTTTTAAAGGCGTGGCGCTAGTGTACCATTGGACGCCCTCCTAAAGCGTTATTGTGAAAATATAAAACATAACAAACATTCTAATGTAAACTGCTTAATAGAAACAAAACGTAGAGGAAATTCCACACCAACCCTGATCAAAACGCCAATAAAGCAAACTGAACTAAAATAAATACAAACATTACACCTAAAGCGCTAAATTAACACATCACTATAAAACAAACTGCTCATCAGAGAATAATCAAAACATCAAACGGGCAAATACACATCAACAATTTCAAATTGCAGAGTTAACTATTTAATATACTTCAACTAAAATGCCAGTAAAACCTACGTCAATTATCGTGAGCTCTGCAGTCTGCAGATTATAGACTGTGACACGTCACCCTAACAGTCGGCACACGTTTAGTTATTAAAATGGTAATTACAAGCACACGTTGTTTGAGCCCTAATGTGGGGAGCTCTGACGTCACGTTCACAGTTTAATATGCTCGGTTTACGAACGCGATGATTTAGGTACTTCACGTCAAGTAATCTTGGAAGTTTGTTAGTAGTTGCCACTTTAATTAGGTTGTTAGTTTCTTGGAAAATAGTTTGAATAAGACGCGTTGTTAAGTAGCTGACGGGATATAAACTAGAATCTGAATAAGTAGGTCGGTATATTTAATTTTAGAAATATCCTATTACATTAAAAGTCCCTTTAAACACTACTGATGAAATGTGTATTTACTGTGCATCTCTGCCTACCCCATGGGAGGACACCAGCTTGATGTTATTTTGTATATTTTGCAACTAATTACGACTACTCTGATTCTAAAAATGAGACGAAATTAACCATTGTTTCTAAAAGATTATAAGTTTATCTACTCATAATAATTTTTGCTGGTTTGAGCGATCAAACTAGAAAGAACAGCCGATAGCATACGTGAGATGACACAGCAAAATTTCAATTGGTTTTTAAAATAAAGGAGGACAGGTGGGTAATCAATTTTGTTTGTCGAAGATTTTTACTAAGATATATTTATATTTAAGATATTTTTTCGCAGGTGTAAATAAGTATTATTTAAGTGAAAATCAAAACAAACTATATTTTAGTTAGCAACACCGTAGTTTAACTAATACAGTGACAAGCAAAACTTGCAGCTTGCAGTTTAGTGGGAACTAAAACAATCTGCAAACGATGCTAAGTCACTTAGGTACTCGTATAGCTGCAGCTTGAATATTATAAGCTGTTCGTAATTTAGCTTTGAGCTAAATTGGGACTGATTAACATTTTATTTTGGTTAAACTATAAATGTATTTTATACACCAGCGACCCGCCCCTGGTATTAGTCATATAAATTACATTCCTTGATAAAATGGGAATATTAATAGATCTAAATCTTTCCGTTTACTCAAAAGCACTTGCAATACAATTGTCATGCATAAGCTTCCACAAATTAAAGCCGATTTACCTAATATTAACTAAATACACACAAAATAATAATCTTTTACAAAAAAAAAAAAAAACAAAACAAGTTCTTCTGTAAAACAAAAGATTAAAAATACCTTGATAGTGTTTTTATGTAAAAATGCTTGTTTCAGCAAACTATTAAATATCTGTTTGTTTGAATGTTTTATGTTGATTCGTTATAACATTCGCAGTTTTAAATACTAACTAAACTATAATTTTATTTTATTCAGCTGGTAACTGTTATGTAGATTTGTATTTTATACACTGTTACAATTAGATAAATAATAAATGTAGAAAACGAAAAGATTACTTCATAATTTTGGTTATAAAAAAAGTTAAAATACACACACAACATCACGCCTGTAATCCCCGAAGGGTTAGGCAGAGGTGTACCTATAGTACACCCACATTTCGCCAGTTATGTTTAAGTCCCATGTAATAGGGGGCGAGCCTATTGCCATCAACCGGGCACAAATCCAGACTCCGGGCTGCTACTGAGAAATTCCTAATGAAAAATCTCCATAACACTTTACCCGACCTGGGAATCGAACCCAGGACCTCATGCTCAGCAGTAACGGTTGCGAACACTAGACCAACGATACTTATTACCACCTATTTGGATTGGATGTTTATTAACATAAACATCCAATCCAAATAGGTGGTAATAAGTAGGGGGGTAGGTAACCCTACCCTCTTTGCATGATTGTTAGATATTAACCTAGTCGTGTTATCCTATTGGAAGGGCGCACGCTTCCTTATTGTTTTGATTGAGATAAGCAGAAGTAACATTGTACTGTAATGGAAGTGAAATTAACTAGTAATTATCGGCGATAATATTGTGTATGGACTCAACCAGTGATCTAAGATTAGCAATATGTATGTCCCTGCCTTTCGGGCTAATTAGTTAGTTCAAGACAGTAGTATCGTAATAGGAATCGATATCAAAACCTTCCACTCGACGGTTATTCTAATGATGCTATGTTAATGTGTTTGAGTGCTATGAGCGTGTGTATGTATCTAAATGATACTCAATATTATATCAGTGAGTGGTAATTTTATAGCCGAGCTCATTTTTATAGCCGAGCTCATTTTTATAGCCGAGCTCATTTTTATAGCCGAGCTCATTTTTATCAGTCATCATGTCTATATTTTAATTAAAAGTCAAAATAATAAGGTGTCATTTACGCTACATAAAAGATAGACGTCGCTACAAGTCGACCCAGATATAATAAGTAGTTAATACTTTCCCAATCACATCGGAGTGAGTTTTAAATTATTATTTCAGCGTTATGGAATTCACAGTTCATTTGTGGCGATAAGGCATGTACACATGCGGGTGGCCAAAGATAATAATAAATGTAGTGGTATTTATTGGTAAATGAATTTAAATTTCACTGCAAAAGTTTTATTGGCTGTTCACTAAAAAGCTGGGATGAACCATAACATTTTTATGTACCAGGCTCAGCCTCAAAAATAAATATACCTGGCCAGGGTTTCGTTCTATTGTAGCTAGCAATGTATAAAAGTACAGTCGACAGCACGTCGATGGTAACACTCTGACCTTGAGCTGACCTATCGCAATAGGTACGTAGGTAGGATTTTGTTACCACTGACGCGGGGCCTACTGTACGTTGAATACTGACATACGTTGTCCTAGTGCGGGATCCAGTGTCATACCTAAATATTGTTAAAATTGTGTATGCATCAATAAAACTTTTTATTTTTTTATTTATTTTATTAATAAATAATTTCAATAACTTACGGATTATTCTGAAATCCATTTATCCATTTATAATTTTAGATATTTTATTTGGCTGTCGATTTCACAGTGATTTGAGCTTATTTGGGAGAATAACTACGAAAATGTTGATTTTGTGACAATCTAATATTATTATTTTTATCCTGATGGTATCTATTAAATGTGAAACGAAACGTAAACGCATTGGTAGCCATTTTGTGAATTTTTGTGTCATGTCATTCAATTTCTTTACTAGCGAGCCTAGCGAGCTTGAGACTTGGGGTACCCCGGCTCGGACAGGTTAGGTTCGAAGGGGTTGGCGGGGTCTAGTGCTCGAGTGAACAAAGATCTTGCCATTCCCTTTCGTCTTATCTGAGTTGGAGTGCCCCAAGACCCGACACGTCTCGGCTTAGTAAAAAGGCAATGAGAACTTACCATGCAAGAGCGGGCGAAATGAGCCTGGGAGTAGGGGCTTTCTTAAAAAAATTACCAAAACATAACCTCAAAAACAGATTAAAAAAATGCATTTAAAATAACTAAAACTTCCCCCATGCGGGGGATCTGCTTTATTTTTTTTACTTTAACATAAAACGGCCAAAGGCCAATTACATCAGTTAAAGACACAACACATTATATAAGTGCAAAAACAAAAGAATCAGCTACTCAACAGTTATACGCTCATCTCACAATACTCCAGACATGTTGACAAGATTTTCTTCCATTCATCCGCAAACACATCACAGTGAGGCTTAGCGTCCAAGAGAGCGTTGAGCGCAGAGAGTGTGTATAATATAATTTAATTTTATATTATTCTTCGAGCAGATGATTTTAGTAGTAACTTTTTTTTTTTTTTAAATAAAGATATTCTATTTAAATAAAACCTCTTTAGGTCACAACCTAAAGTAAACAGTCGAGCCATCATTCGCATCTTATTTGAAATAATGTTCACACTTTTTAATTTGTTATCAAGTAGATTGCATCCAGATATTAAAGATACGTCATTATCTCATACGAGTACAACACTCGTTTGCGAACTTATTAGTTAAACGACTCTTGGTACAAAGTTACGGAGTTATGCTTTCAAGGGATTTCGGGTCGTTTGTCTTAATTAGAGTTGATATTTTTAAGTATTTTGTTTTGGTGTTGAGTGATAAACAATGCCAGATTGAAAGTATTTCTTTCATATTGTGCACTGTTTTCTTTAGATACTAAGATTCAAAATTGTTGGTACACCACGTAGCTTTAAGCATTGGAAGAGCGAAGTGTCCTAACACAGGCAATTTTTGTCTAAAAGGTCACTTCAACCACCTAGATGTAGTAAATAACTTGTGAAAGAAAATATACTGTCTCTTCTACATTAATCTAAATAAGAGCGCTTCACGAATGAAAGACATTCTCAAATCAAATACGTTTATTTGTGCACACAGGTACAAGGTAGGTGCCATAAAGGTATAACTGAAACATTTAATAACATGCCCAAACGGAAAGATTTAGTCACATGCGATTAAATCCTGCTGTCGATAAGCAGATATGTCACAGGTAGATTGTATGATTCGTCAATACAAATACGGCGCCGTCCGATCAAAAACGCACGCAGTTATGAAATATGCCGAATGCAATCTGGCAACTCGTTAAATTGTTATAATTTCGACATTGATTGCTATTGTAGGTTCGGTTAGAAATGTGACCAACTACGCGCGAGCCTAAATTGGTCGCTAACATAGCTAGGGCACCCGACCAAATGGGTTAGGTTAGGCTAGAACTGTGACCCGGGAGGGCACGGCGCGGCATACGCTGGCACAGTGTGCCGCATGGGAGGAGCCTCGCCATGCCCTAATTTCAGAAGTAGGCAGTGACCTGTCGCTGCCGGCCATGGTCGAGTCGATGGTCGGCAGCGAGGAGTCCTGGGACGCGGTGGTGTCCTTCTGCGAAACAGTCGTGTTGCAGAAGGAGGCTGCGGAAAGGGAGCTGGAGCTCACGTCCGCTCACCCGGCCCGCAGCAGGCGCACTGGGCGTCAGCAAAGGGCAGACAATGCCCTCTTCCGGCCCCCCTAAATGGTTCCAGGGACGGCGGACTCGGGGACGTCCGCCGCCCCCTATCACACTGGACCCGAGGTGGCGGCGCGTAGTGTTCCACGCGTGCCCCTTTCAGACGTCGCGGGGGGGTCTAACACCTCACCCCCCCAGACTTGAGGTGACTTGCAGAGGCGGGCCGGCACTAGCCGGGGATTGCGGAAGTAATAACAGATCCCAAGATCCCCGGCGCAAGAGTGGGAAGGGAACACTGGGGTGGTTTTAAGTCAGTAAGATTCTGACAGACCCCTCCACCGCTCTAGGGCGTAGGACATCCACCCCGGGAACAAAAATAAACTGTGAACAAGTAAAGATACGAACAATAATATTACTATAGTAAACAATAGTAGGCCACTTTAAATAAGTATAATCTAATAAATAAGTGATGATAAATAAATTAGACTACTAATACCTACTTAATTTAAATGGGTCATAGGTATATTTTGTGTATTTTGTACCTATACAGCATCTCCAAAAACACACATAACTACAACTGAGGGCTGACGTCACAACATTGGATGAAATGCAATATCTATAGTTACGTTCGTCACCGCTCGCTGAAGCCTCGTCATCACGTTCTCCGTTTCAACCATTATTGCAACGGTGACGCACACACGTCGTGATGCACTTGGGATACATTTTAGTTGAAGTATTTTCATTCTGGCATTTATAGTTTTATTTAACCTTTAATTATTTTGTGATTCCTACCACTACGTACTTTATGTAGTCGTTTTTAGGACCATACCTTAACATTTTGTAACAGTAATGCGTCATGGAGGGACGGAAGGGAGTGCTACACAAAAGGCTGATAATAATATTACGTGGTGCTTCTGGAAACGGCTCGTATTGTTATTGTTATTATTGTATGGTTCCTCGTTCTGGAACCTGATCTGTAGCTTGGACTCTGTTCCCGATACCGGTGAGATTAAAAAAATATATTTTTATATTCAATTGTCGACACGGTTGGCGCAGTGGTTAAGCGATTGACTGCTGCGCTGCGTGTCGCGGGTTCGATTCCCGCACGGAACAAATATTTGTATGACCTACAAGTAGTTGTTTCGGGTCTGGCTGTTTGTGTATGTGAGTTTAAATGTTTGTAAACGCACCCACGATACAGGAGAAATTCCTAGTGCTATCCAAATTTAATGCTATTCAATTATAAAAGTAATTAATATGAAGTATGTAGACCGTATATTTTATGAATGATCGAGTTATATTATTATTGTATAATGCATTTGGACTCAGTATTACACTTCTTGTATTAGAGCACTGTCAATACATTGAACTTACAAATCTCTGTATTAACAGGGACAATTAATCCCGAAATCAAGTTTTCAAGAGAAAAGTACTGCAAAAATTTACAACGTCATGATCCATTCCTAAAAACAAAATACCTAGAAGGCCTACCTGGCATTTTAGTGCCAATTCGTCAGCACTTACAGAATTCCCGTCACCACGCAAAGCACATTCGTCACATCGTATGTGCGTCACAATTCGTAGTGCCACTTTTTATCAAGATACGACGTTTTCATTTGCATTTATAGTGGTTGTTGGTGTTGCGTATTTTTTGCGACTACGTTTCACACGTGTGTGCTGTAAAAGTTATAATTTATCGACTTTCTGCTGTCGTGAGAGAGCTATTGACTTATGGCTTGTGTGGGTAGGTTCCTATGGGCTTGGTATTAAGCTTTTACAGTTGTACGAACGGTGTGTCTTGCCTTTACATTTTTGTGACGGTTCAATCACTTATGTTTGTAATGTCATTAATGATTGATGAAAGAAAACTTAGACATTTAATTACAAAATATTTTAACAGGCTAATTTAGGTCAGTATAAGTGATGCTCATCTGTAGCCGAACTAGGCAGAGCCTGTATTTCGGCTATCAGCGCCAAACCCCTCGAGTATTACACATATTATACATATACAGCCATTAATATTTCTTTAGTAGATATCGTAAACATAATAATAAATTATAGTTATGATTAGGTTGTCGAGCTTACCTATAACTTAAGTGTCTTTGTAAAACTGTTAGAAATAGTAGGTATTTCTAAAATACTATAACAACGGTGTCTGCCAGTTGATTAGATAAAGCATACGCTTATGTACCTCCATCCCTCAATGATATCTTATCGCTATACTTACACGGTAGAATTTGACTAGGGGCCATTCAAGGATTACGTAATCACCGTCAGCGGGTCTTATTTTTGATGACATGGGGACAGGGGGGTCTGGATGGTGTTATTTACGTCAACCATATTTATTTATTTACTTTTTCTAATTTTTCTGCAAAATTTTGTAGATTCCGAACATGCGTTTTGCTTTCAAGCGAGTAAGTAATATGCTTACTCGCTCTCACGCGGTGTTATATAGTTAAGTTAGACAGAACCAACGTAGGGAAATTCCTGTAAAGTTTGAAAAGCTAGGTGCTTGCCACAGATTTAGAGCCGGCTAGATAGTTCAAGCCGTCCGATCAAACGTGCCCCATAGTTTGTGCACAAACTTCGGGCATTATTGCGACTTCCTATTGCATGTCAAATGAAATCATCTGTAACGCCAGCCAAAGATGTCGCCACGGTATTGACAGCCAGCCAGCCAAACCGCCATCGCCATGACATCCTACCACAAGGCCTAAGGGGGGGGTTGTTATATAGTCTTTGGATAAAATATTACAAAAAATCTGTTTACCTAATACTTGAATTACCCCCTACCCCTCTCAGCGTAGATTTCGGTCAACCATCTCTTTGTTTAGTTTCTACCCGACCTATCTTTAAAAAGGTCACGTTGAAAAAGCGGCTTCATCAAACACACCTGACACACTTCCTCTCAATACTCAAAATAATAAAAAACACGGTTCAAAATGGTTGATATTTGCTAAAACAATAGTTCGTGCTAACCTACATTTTAAGCTTCAGTAAAAGAAACAAAAGTAGGTTTGAGCGTGTTTGTTTGAATAGCGATCGAATGGTATCGCGCCGGGGCAGACGACGCTACCTAAACGCTTGTCAGGGTTGCCCCACACAAATAAAATTATTAGAAATCACACTAATATTATAAAGGCGAAAGTTTGTGAGTGTGTGTGTGTGTATGTTTGTTACTTCTTCACGCTCAAACGGCTGGACCAATTTTGATAAAATTTTGTATGGAGGTAGCTGACACCCTGGATTAAGACATAGGCTACTCTTTATCCCGATATTCCCACGGGATCGAGACTTACGCGGGTCAAACCGCGGGGCGCAGCTAGTATACTATAAAGCTCCTAATATTTGCCAAATTACCGTTCATGTGTGTGACAATGGCACCCCTCAATTATTCTGACATGCAAAACTGATAGTATATTTGCCGATCTATGAATTAAACCCTAAAAGTCACGTTAAAGATAGCTTAACTTATGAGCAAGGCAATTATCTACTTATGTACATATTGTACATGTGTGTCTGCTAGAATCACAGTTTTCTAAATAGGAGGTAATGCATGAACCTCCATCGAGCTTCCTTTCCTGGACTTGAGCCAACCTTCTCGCTGCGGTAACGAAACAAGTTATTAAGGTGAATATGATTTTTGTAACATTATGCTATGAGGTCTACCTGCATGCTGAGGGTGTATCCATATTTGCCTTTTCCATAAAAACAAGTGGTGACTGCGAACCTTACTTATGACTTTTCAGCCTTGAATAGAAAATTTTCCGTAATCAAAGAAGATCACTAACGTTAGGGTAATCTTTGACTATGTATCCTCTCTGTAAAATCATTCTACTTTAAGAGCTGGAAAGATCTCATTTGAGGGAAAAACATTATCTGGTCTTCAAACTGTGAAAGATTCAGCTGACTTTGACTGTAAATTGTTCGTGTATATTTTGTGAGAGCTGGCCTGTCACGGGTCACACACGCGGATAAAATGAACTGTAAACCGGCATAATATTTCGAATTTATTCGATAGACAAGAGAATCCAAGCGTAGGTAACAAAGCCAAAATGTCATCTCAGTTCTCAGAGTAACAGAAAATGAGAAATAACTGCAAACAAGGTACTTTAAAAACAAAACATAAAACAGTTACCTATATCATTCGAAAGTAACAACCCGTTCAACGCCAAAAATACTTTTAAAGACCGACTTTAAATTAAATCGTTGAGGAGAATAGAGATAACCCTGTGCTGCAGACGGACGGACGAAACGTTGAAAAAGTTTCGATGGCACTCTGGCTCGTATTTCAAATTCTACAATAGCCCCCGCTCGAGCCGAGATTTATTTCAAAACTAAAACTCCGGCATTGGTAGGGTTATTATGGACGATAAATTAGAAATTTCGAAATTTCCGTGATTAAAATTAATTATATTTTGTGGCGAGGTGAGATTTATAATTTGAGTGGGTTTTCCGGGAATTGAAAGGCGAGTATTGTTTTCTATTATTTTTTGGACTACTTAATTATTTAAATTACTTAATTGTTTCACTAAGCTTGGGTTTCTTAAAAAACGGTAAGTACTGCAATATAACGGCCGTCCATTTATAGTGTTTACGAAGCCGTAAAGCCGTCGTCATTTTGCAACTGACCACGAGAATTGCATCTTGACGGTAGAAATTGAGATGATGGTAGATTTTTGTCAGACAACATTTTTACCAAACTACATGACAACATTTTAAAATTGTTGCATCGTCGTCGACAGGTAGAAGAAGGAAACCATTATTGTAACACTGAGCTATACCTACAGTTGTTCATAAAAAATCAAACAATTTAGATCCTGTTTGATTTTATTTGGTAAAATCTTTTCAATCCTTGATCAAAAACAGGAGGCGAAAATATAATCAAAAAACAAAATTACCGATCAGCAGATCTATCTATGCGAAACAAAATCGCCACTCAGTCCCGAATCACGTCCTTAAACAATTACCTCTGGCCCAATTTTCCACAGCGCCAGCATTAATCAATAGAAAAACAATAAAACCCGGACATCGGATCCCGAAAAATCGGTAGAATAGCCAATTTTTATAGAGCAGTGCCACGATGATGGATAGTGACAGAAGGTTCACTACTTACCTAAATAATAATAATATGTAACCATGATAATCACATGAAAAATCCGACTTCTTCTGTGATTGTGATAATTACATCATCAGCTCAGTTTTATGGTCAATATTGGTCTTAAAGAACTCTTGTTCAGTCAGTCCAATCACATTCAAACTATGACACAATTTTGAAGCTGTTTGCTCTGACCACCTTTGACCTATTAATACAATAGCAACAATGTATGAGGTCGTTGTTAAGTGCAATGAATGGAACTTCTGGATACCACTTATTTTATATCTGATGTAGGAAAGCAATCTGTTATTCTGCGCGCAGAACCCTAAAGAACCCATCTCGTTGGTTCAGCATCAATAATTTCAAAGACAACTTATGTCTGTATTGTTTCTCATTTACTAATAATAATAACATACTTTTGCTTTCTAGTTCTTAAAGTAGAATGATTTTACAGTTAAGGACGCTATCACGAAATCTGATCAAAATTTGGTATATTTTGCGGCAAAATTTAACTAAACCAAATGTAACTAATAATTGCCACAGATAGATTACTCTTTCATCTCCATTGGTAAATAATCTAAAATGTTCGTTTATAATATTGTAAAAAATAATTAGGAACATTTTTCTTTAATATAATAACATAAATTTAGTTATTAAAAATATTGTATCTAAGCAGACATGTTCAACTCAAAACATACTGATAACTAGTAACATTTTGATAGTTCTTTTTGCTACCTCAAAAAGAACTATCAAAATGTTACAAATAGTCTCAGATAATAATGTTGAAAAACCTCTATTTTTTTTAAAAACACCGCCGGTAATGTTTTTTTTCCTATTATTTAAGTAACCATATCAAAAAATTTAAATATCACACTCTGGGCTTCAGCACCCCGTGTGATAAAATAAATATTTTATTTTATGATTATACAATATCTTCATAAAGTAAATGAACGGCGAAATAAGCTATATTTTCGAGAGCGCAAAAGTGATGAAACTATTAACAGGTGCTGAGACTGCCACGAATGGTTTATCACCACGAAAACTGTACTTTTATAGTTACACAGACTTAATGTTTCAATTATTTCGAGCTTTCTTACAATTAGTTAAGAAATTGACGAAAAACGTTTTTTTTTTTTTTGTGATAGCACCATTAACGAGGATACATAGTCAGAGATTACCCTAAAGTTAGTGATCTTCTTTCATTGCGGATTTTTTTTTTATTCAAGGCTGTAATGTCATAAGTAAGGTTTATTACTTTTTTGCCATTTGCAGGTCAGTGTCAGGTTGTATCTTAATCACATTATGATTTGCGACTATAACAGATATGTGTTTACATAATTATAATCGTTAAAATCATTGATACAGCTACAGCTGCGGATTCACCTTAAGAATGTTCAATTTTTCGTTTTTGTAGTTGGTAATAGATAAAAAATTTTAAAAAAAACTTATTCCCCTAGAGGAGGTTAAGCTATTTTGGTCCCGCTCTGGTACGCTAAAATGACGGACTTTTTGAGCAAGAGTGAAAAAATAATTTATCCCTTTTAGGGGTTTAATAGAGGATAAAATTTTGTATGGAAGGTCGTCATTTTAGCCGATGTGAAATCCCATCGGGCACATGAGAGAAATGTCTATCACGTAGAAAACAAGCTCTTTTTATGTACGAAAGAGGCCTTTATAACGCGATACGAACCATACCATTTTTAACCTTATTAAACCGGGTAACTATTGTCATGGAACAATTGTGTATGAACAAACACACAAAGGGTTAGTGATCCTTCAGGGATGTATTCAACAAATGTAGTTCCCAGCCTATAATTGGTTTCGTCCGATAGATAAAACCCTGTGTACAAAAGGTTTATAATATCTTTGTTTTGTTCAACGTTTCTTCTATTTGCAGTAATTCAACGCAACAATTGAGAGAAAACCGATTGAAAGTATTCCACCCGAGATACGCTTTGAGAGACTAATTGTTAAGGGAAGTTTCGAAAAATTGGAAAAAGAGACATTGTTGAAGTACCCCCTTTGAAATGGTTTTATTTTCCATCCTTTTGTTTTGGACAGCGTTAATTATAGGGTTTAGAATCGGATGGAGTGGAATGAATGGGTACTCGAAAATACAGATAAGAATAAGATGATTAAATGTACTTCAGTTGAAGATCGTCGTTTTAAAATACAATTGACTTGAGGGGTTGATTTGATTGTGTTTCTGATTTTAATTAAAACAACGATAACAAATTAGGTTTATTCTAAACTTTATTTTTGATAGTGTGAACGTTCCCAAAATCACGTGTTTAAGGAACAAATGATGCATTTAAAACAGTCGATATTAGCCTACAGACTGAATGAGTAATTCATACTCAGCTCTTTATTTCATTCTTAGTCTATGTAAACTATTGATATTCATCATTTACAATAGTCTAAGCGATACTATACCCATGCCACAAACATTCGACATCGATTAAAATACTTATCCAATTAAATTTTACATTCTGCAAAAGTCTCCTTACAAAGTTCTAGCGTGTTCTATTCATTCATAAATAAAAGTATAATATAAGTCTAGGGCTTTCGTATGTTTATTTTAATCTCCCATCTACATGGCAACGAAGTAATAAGGTCGGTATAACTCCTCGGCTATCAGATTTACGTCACAGCACAATTATCATAAGCTTTCTCCTATGACATTTAATCAGATGATAAATAATTTATTATAAGAGGAAACAATTGCTTCTGTAATTATTGTATGATAAGGGCTTTGGCATTTATTTAGTCTAATTCTTTGATTAATTAAATACTTATAAAATTGATTCTAGTTGTACACTAGAATGGAGTAGTCCTACTGAGATGATGGCCAATAAAAGCTGTATGGAAAAAGAAGACCTGCTGCGGCTGCTGCTTTAGCGACTTCAGATCAATAGGGATAAGAGCCGGAAGATCTTGATGATGATACTATTTAGAAACATTTTTCTGAAACTGAATACTTTTGCCTCTTTTAAGACTAGATGTTTAGTTGTGAAGGTTTTTAGTTGTGTTTTCTAGTAAATTCTAGCTTATTTCTTCTTCTAACTTATTTTAAAACGAATGAAGAAGAGAAGATGGCAATTCTGATTCATGAGTTCATGACAACCGTTTTACTTAGAGGCAAACAACTAAGTAAAACGTTTGTCATGAACTCATGAATCAGAATTGCCATCTTCTGTGTCTACTTCTGCCATCACCAACACGCTGTGAGTTACGCTAAGGCATCAGAGCTTGTTCCTTCTCTGTATCAGAAGAGGTTCTTACCCTTAGAATAAGATCAGACTAATATTACCTCCATATCCTGTTTTTATTAACTTGTTCCCAACTTTAAGGAACACAGCGATGCATAAGCAGACAACTTAAACACTGTAACTTGCTCCTTCCCATTACAGTGTAAAACTGCAAACTAAGCAAAAAACTTTTGTGAAATTTATTTCCTTGCCTGGAGTACTGTAGGGAGTTGCAAAGCACATACATTACAAGTATTGCTGCTTAAATTTGCAAAGTAGCGAAGTAGGGTCCCGAGCCGAAAGTTTCCGACTCAGAGTTCGGGTATCATTATATCTTGGTAACTCAACTTGTTGCAATCGTGTCCCTGGAGTTAGGGAAGGTATGTGGTTTTATATTTTTAATAATTTTCTTTGGTTAAAAAGTTGTGAAGGTACCAAAGTGGTCGACTTTTGTTTCATGCAGGAAAAAATTCAGACATTCACCGTTTTTAAGTTGAGACTAACTTCTGTACAACGCAAATCCACTGTGTTCTAGGCCCTTATCCACCTACTGCAGGGTGAAACCTCTTTTCTTTTTAGGGTTCCATAGTCAACAAGGAACCCTTATAGTGTTGCCATATGCGTCTGTCTGTCTGACCCTGGCTTAGCTTAGAGATTAGTACTAGAAAGCTGTAACTTGGAATGGTTGTACATGGATATTAATCACGCCGACAAAGTGGTACAATAAAATCTTGAAAAAAAGTTTTGTATTGTACCTCCCTTGCACGTAAAGTGCAGATGATTTTTTTTTTCGTTTTTCCCATGTCGTGGGATATCGTTGGATAGGCCGTACAAAAATATTGCGGGTCTGTGAAAGCCATTTTTCTGATCAAAATTTTGTTAGTCAAGCCCCCCTCCCTGCCAGCTAAATGGTTGTTTTTGGATATCTTTTTTGTATTGTTGAAGAAAGAAAAGAAAGAAAGAAAAAATGTTAATTCTGCACAAACAAAACGCACATTACAACAAAATATAAATATATATAAATAACACAGGCATAGAGAGAGAGCACAGGCGGAGAGCACAGGCTTATCCTAAAATAACCCCCCCCCCTGGGTTAACGCAATAATTAATTTATTATTTATTGTGTCTCGTTAGCCAGGCGTGATAAGTTGAGCTCGACTATAAATTTATCAGCCATCATATAAAAATCTCCAAAGCAGATTAATTTTCATCCTTAAAGCTACAGAATAATCTATTAAATCTATGAAAACCGACCATCTAAGCGTTTTCCGATTTAACAGCCAGTGCTCGTCATGCGAAACTAATAACGTTTTTAAAAAGAATAAGAACTAGAATTTATATCTCCAGATTTCTTAATAATAAATCATATTCACTTTGTGCATTGGTAATCGTATTTTTTTTTATTTGCTGAAGTCAAATGCAGCCTTTTTGAGAGACATAATTTTCTAATCTTCTTGGTGCCATTCTTAATCCTTTTGTCGATTTTAAAGTAAAATAAGTTGTTTTTCTCAAACATGCTTGGAAATTCAAGCATCATTTTGGCAAACTTCTTCGAGATAAATCGAAAATTGTGTACTGGTCAAATACATGTGAGCAGGCGGCCGTTGATGCTAGTATGAAAATGCATATCTATCGTGTTTAGCGATCGAATAAATTAATATTAAAACTAATATCTGTCGTGTAATTTAAAAATGGAACGAACATTTGGCTTCTATGCATGGCAATCAAAGAGGTAACTTACCAAAGGATTTATTTAAATTTCAATTTGGCTTGCAAATAGCGCTTTTTAAAGTAAAAAAGAAACAAATGAACATATTATTATTGGCGCGTGAAAAATGATCGTTGTTTGTTATTGATTCTGGAATTTATAATTAATTTACTTAGATTGAATTTTTGCGCATTAATTGAGAAAAGTTCAAGCCTTGGCTGCAACCAGGCATTGATGGACTCACGTATGTGTGCCTAGGCCCATATTTTCACATCCGTCCATCAATGCCCCTTTTGCAGGCCGCGGCAGTAATGTAGGTACCTACTATAGTTGTTAAAAAGTATTGTTGAGTTCTAGTTTGAAATATATGGATAATTGTCAGTGTAACTTTTCAAGAGAAGTCCAGCAATGATGCAGAGGAATAATGTCAATGAGGTAAGTACTTTTTGCCCCGTGGTTGACCTTTGTCAGTTCCGTCACAGACGTCACCCACACACATGGAAGCACAAAGTCTATAAATGCTTTGATTATTTATATGTCTAGATAGAGTGTCGCGCTGCAAAAGAATTAAAACAAACAGGCCAGCTTTGTTTCGCTGGTGTGCGTGATAGCTACGTCTTACGTTAATTGTCGTATCGCGTTGTTATTCGCGTGCGTGCATTTTGCGGCCAACAGTTTGACGCAATTTTTTTCGACTATTTCACAGCTTTGACTGTCTATCTAGACATATTTATATCTTTGAGTGTATGATTATTTCTTAACCTCCTAAACTAGCATGAACTAAC
Source organism: Tiliacea citrago (assembly GCA_963921375.1). NCBI lineage: Eukaryota > Metazoa > Arthropoda > Insecta > Lepidoptera > Noctuidae > Tiliacea > Tiliacea citrago. The sequence goes on from OY992784.1 coordinate 1,758,365, forward strand.
AGTTCAAGTCGTGGTTTTTATACTATTAGCCAATCGGCAATTAATCCCTTAAAGTCATTTACCTATTTAAACTGTTGATTCGTTGATCAGATAGGTATCAACCAATATTATTGATAAATTTTACTTTTATAAGTTCACATAATATGGATGAGATTTAATAACAGATTACATAGATCGTGTCGTTTCCACATTAGAACAATTCCACCACCACACAACCCACGTTTCTAAACAATCTCCTAACATTCCACACTAGTTACGTAACTCTAAGAAATAAATAAATCACGGTGTTTACAAACAATGTAAATGTATTCCACTATTCGTGTACCGCCGACTGACACTCCCAAGGCCCATCCGGAACAACTTTACTCATATTTCCTGTGATGCTATTAGTAGTTTTGATGGCAAGTTGTTGCTATCAGGTGATGGCGATTACTTCTGTCAAATAGTGTAAAATTCCATAACTAGGTGAAATTCTTCTTGACAATAATTCAAAGCACGTTAAAGTAACTTTATTTAGTTAGATTCTAAATAAATTTCAATTATAAACTAAGTTTAAATTAGTCTCAAAACAAACTTTAATTCATTTTTCGTGTGCTGAATATAGATGAAATAATTTTTTACAAGATTTATTTTAGGTGCGCAAATAACTTTCTGAGAAGTTTCATTTTTACTTGAAATTTGCTAAGAGAATTTTCGACTTATAAGATTTAATTAAGAAAAAATAAACTGAGTAACTCTAGAGTTAACTTAGAAACATCACTTCATTATCTTTATTATATCTTTCTCAAAATTGATGAGGTAATAAGCGAAGAAAGTAAAACTTTACTGTTGTTTGTATCTATCTTTTGATTGTTTTTGTAAATATTAGACATTGATCTTAGCCACTCCATCAATCTGCCTAGCCTTTTTCCAACTATGTTGGGGTCGGCTTCCAGTCTAACAGGATGCAGCAGAATACCGATATTTTACATGGAGCTATTGCCTATCTGAGCTAGCCACCCAAAGGATAAACAAATTTAATAATAATATTGTTTGTTTTGCTGCAACTGTTTTATAATCACTTTCTATCCCCAATCTCTATAACTACACGTAATAACTACGCCAAAACACAATGTTAGCGTATTTTACGATTTAATTCCGTACATTTCCCTCAAGTATGTGCTTAAGCGGCTTACAGTACAGTATGGTTATAGCTTTACGACGCTCAATGACGTATGCGTGTAGTTGAACAGTTTAAAAACAAAATGTTGCGGAAAATTATATGAGAACTTAATATAATGTCCTTTAATTTTTTTATTGAGTCGGGTAGTGGATTGTGTGGGTCAGTTAAATGGCTTTCCCATGTGTTTATTTATTTAAAGTTGCTAGTTTACTTAATAGTTTGCAATTTTCCCACTGCACGGTAAATGTCTATTTTGATGCAGGAAAGTAAGGAGCACTTACCACACTTGCTCACTGAGAGTTAGCGATTTCAAAATATTATTATAAGTCCTTATTCTCTGAGGATGTTTTCTTTCACCGTTGGTCAGACATGTCCAAAATTAGTCAAGATCCTAAGCTTAGGCGCCACCTCGAAGACGAGAGAATCACGGCTATTATAGTCACGCTGTGCCTTCAAATGATCGCCGCAATGATATCGCCATGTGGAGATCGATTCATACAGTTTCTATTGAATTTGATGGCACGGCCGGACTATCGCCGGGATTTTCTCGCCCGTGGAGATGGTGCCTTAGGAATGTTATGATGGGTGGCTAGGTTTATAGAGGCTATTTTAAAATAAGACTATTTTGTAAGTAAGTGTATTCGGCCATGACGGACGGGCAATGACGACAGAGTGGGAGAGGCTGGAAGACCATAGACAATATATATTTATTTAATTATTTGGGAAAAACAAACAGTAACACGTTATATCTGCGCAAATAATATAAACAAAGATATTATATAAATGTGAAACTCACACCGTTATCCACAGCATATACAATTCATATAACTTTACTAATGAACAATCTATGCGAGTAAGACTACAAGACTGTTCAAATAACTATACATCAGAATCCTTAAGTTTCTTTAACAAAGCAGAATGAAATCTATTTGCTGACACTGAGAATAAATCTAATTCTGTAGTTTCTGAACCAAAATCATTATAGTTTTTGCATAAGCGACGTAGAGGCGCCCGCAAACCAGCATTGGTGCGGCAATAGGACGCAGCAAAAAGAGGACGTGCGCGCACCTCTCGTCTAATAACAGTTCTTGGGACACAGTAGCATATTTTATTAGTACGAGTAATCTCAGAGCATATATTTTATAAGGTCGGATACATACGTAACATCTCCCATAATAGAAAAAGTAAACACACTGCATGGAGCGGAACATGGAACGTACGTAAGTATACTAGTTTTCTTTTTTTACAATTAATAAAATTCTTACTTAATAAAAAAATATATAATAATAAATCCATTTATTTTCAGGCAACATAGGCCCATAGATAAATACCTTAACCTAAACAAACATATTTTTATTTTAAAAACCACTTAGTGCCACCAGTAAGTGTATTCAGCCATGACGGACGGGTAAAGACGACAGAGTGGGAGAGGCAGGAAGACCATAGACAATATATATATTTTATAAGATCGTAACAAGGAAAAGTAAAATAATTATGAAAAAGTCACCTATAAATGTCAGTTTACTAGTTGCTAGAGCCGAACCCAACCTTCGTGCTTGAGATGTCATTATATCTGGAAAAAATGGCACTCTTTAAAGATAGATAAAGGACTTCTTGGCGGGAAAGTGAAGCGTCATGTTAGCAGTTTTGTTTTATTTTCTAAAATTTGTGTTTAGCCGAATATTAATGTGTAATAGTGGTGGATTATTAACCATTAAGTGTTCGTGATCCTGCATTAATGTAGGCAAATGAAACAAAACAGTGCAACATCACTTTAAGTTCTCTCAAGAAGTCCGCGCGAGGTTTCAGTAAAGTGCCGCGTCTTTACTTAAACCCAAGGGGAGTGGGGCGGATATCATCAATCATCTTTATCATGCATTGAGTGGAGTTCATTTCATAATTATTTAAATAACTTTGTACTTGTTACCTAATTTTACATGACACTGGCTAAATGCACAAACCGTGCGAAGCCAAAAAGAAAAAAAAAAAAAAAAAAAAAAAAGATAGATAAGACTTCTTGGCGGGAAAGTGAAGCGTCATGTTAGCAGTCTTATTTTATTTTCTAAAATTTGGATCTCTGGTGGATAATTAACCATTAAGTGTTCGTGAACCTGCATTAGTGTTGGCAAATGAAACAAAACAGTGCAACATCACTTCAAGTTCTCTCAAAAAGTCCGCGCGAGGTTTCAATAAAGTGCCCAGTCTTTTACTGAAACTCAAGGGGTGCGGGGCGGGATATCATCTGTCATGCATTGAATAAAATTCATTTTATAATTATTTAAACATTTTTGTACTTGTTACCTAACACTACATAACATTGGCTAAATGTGCAAACCGCACGAAGCCACAATAAAAAAAAAGGATAGATAGATTATTATGTTTAAGTATACAACGTACACGTTACGAGTCGTCAGAAGCCCGAAGGTCTAACAAGCAGTCTTACCAAGGGGTATCGTATTACCCAGTTACTGGGTTGTGGAGGTCAGATGAAAGTTGACCCCAACATAGTAGGGAAAACGCTAGGCAGATTGATTGATCACCCATGTTTTTGATTTTAAATTATAAAAATAGTTCAAACCTAAATACACTTACTTTAAAAAAAAACTTCAAACAATTGTTTGTCTTCCTAAGTGGCGAAATTACAAAAAAAGTAGTTCTCTGTTTTCAAACTAACCTATCCCAGCCGCTAAGATAAACAAATGTGCCTAATTTGAAGCTCGTAGGCTTTATGGTTCCGGAGATGACGAGTAGGTGAGTCAGTGGATCTTTGCTCTTAGGTAACACGTCACGCCTGTATCCCGCTATGGGGTAGCTACACGTGGAAGCTATTTTAAGCTCTGCTTGGTTCAAAATAGCCACCACGTGTGGCTGTACTTACGCGTACATCTGACTGTCAGCCTCATGCCATGCATTTTGCTGACTGGTTTATTATTTTACATAAACTCACGCATTGTTTATTATTTTAACTAACGCGGTTTGAACTATACTTATCTTCTTTCTTCTTCTGTAAATCAGCGCTGTGCTGTGGGTCCCCCATAGCACAGCATCATGCTGAGTGCAAGCCTTCTTGTCACAGTCATGACGTGCAGCTGCCGACTATTTACCTACTCGAGTTTATGTTTTGCACGTGTGTCTGTGACAAATAAAATTATTTTTCTTACTTTTTCTTTATTTCTTATACTTATTTAAGTTTGTAACGCTGGAAAAATAATACTAATTCAGTAGCTTTTTGAATTTTACTCAATTTTCCCAGACGAAAGGTATCATAATTGTTTGTGAGAAAATAAATAAATAAAATAAATAAATAATTAAATTCTTCACGATCCATCGATCGACATCTATCTATCGATCTACAAATCGTATTTTTTCCCAACCTTCTCAATAAAACTACATACCTCATCTATAATATTATCTATATATATAATAAATTACAGTCCCTTTTCCTGCCTGTGTGCGCTTAGATCTTCTAAAGTGAGCAATGGATTTTGCTGCGGTTGGCACCATTATTTCGAGAAGTATAATTAATATTTAACTTAGATACCGCACATACCTAAATCTTGATGTTTTGTCGCCATTGCACTGGGGCGGGTCGCTAGTATATCAATAAACTCAACATTCACCATACACATTTCCATTTTCTACGTTACAATTCCGAAGCTGCAGGTCAGCACCCGTGCATACATGCATACATACTAATATACTGCAACTACACGAAGTTAGTACTCAATTGGTTTTGTTCCGAAGAGCTTTAAGCTCCGATATCGTTCTCGTTATTGTAAGTTTAACCTCGTGTTGATTCTATCGTATTTGACTTGTCTTTATTTAAAGATCTAGGATTGTAGATTTAATTTTTAGTTGGTATTGTGGACGTGTTAACTCGTCATACAGTAAGAAATAAATACTTAGGTGGCTATTATTAGGCGTTGTATATTTGAATGGCTTACAGACATATTATATATCACGAAGAGGGATTGAAAAATGAACAGGACTAAGGCTGGTCTGTGGACAATTATTAAGTCTTGTTCATTTCACTTGGCATTTCTTATTAATCTTAAATGCATTTACGGAACAATCTCACTTCGCGCATCTCTCGAAACAAGTTCAATCTATCTGGATAGATATCAATAGTAGGTATAATTTCAATCTATCTGGATCCAATTTGCAATGAACGGCCTGCGTTGTCCCATCGGACTTCCAAGGAGGCAATGATACCCAATTTAGCAAAGAGATTCTAACAACCTTAAACTGAAAACCCTTCTACTTTCTCGTTTTATGACTACGATACTTTTCTCCAACTCATTTAATTTAATCATACATTCAAACTCAACAATTCCCAAGATGCGTAATTCCAAAACGCATTTTAAAATTCAAAATTTAAACATTCAAAAGTTGCGTAACTCCAAAACACCCTATTCCACCAACTCTGGAGCTAATTATGTGCTGTTATTATGAGTTACGAATTCATAAGCGGAAAAACAAAAGCTATTACTCGTCAACTTAAACTTTTAATTAGTTGTCTGAAATGCTTGCGCTGACCTAGGTAATTTGAGTACAGCGCTTAGTGTTCGGTAATATTATGGTTAAATTATATATATAAGGTTGTTATCTACATCAGCTCAAAAATTTTAATTGCTGATCGTGGGACCTTCATTGACATTGAAAGGTATAATAAAAAAATGGAATATTTCCATAATACACCTAGGTATACAAACCGGTGACAAGGTCAAGCTCACAGCAAATAAGAAACTCAAATGCGTCTAAAAAGTCGTACATAAAAGAAAACTTTCTCTGTAGTCTTTCACTACAGACATCCAAACAAGTCACACAAACATTTCAATTCTTAAAACTCGTATTGCATTTCAAATAGCACACTATTATAAACCAACACATCGTACTTCCATTGAAACATACTTACACACTATTCGTTACAATCTGCAAGCAGGACTTTGACAAATGCTCGCCCATAATTTCTAACCATCTCTTCGGACACTGCTAGTTTAGTTAGACCTCCCCCTCCCTTTTGAACAGGATACGAAATCAAAGAGCAGACGGGGAGAGCGGGGGGCCATCGAGAGTGATGTGGGTCTGAGTAAAATGGATGTTACAGAAACATCGGTTCGAGGTATTATCAAGGCGGTAAATGTGCTAAGTCAGGGGCTACTTATCTCAGCTATTACTCTTTACTAAGTGAAAGGCATTTGCATTCAGCATGTGGGTATGAAGGTGCTCCTGGTTATGGATCGGTCGGACTGTGGAAACGCTCAGCGTTAAATAAATTTTCCTCAGTCGCTCTCGCAGTTAACGTTCCAGAATGTTAAGTCTGAATTTATAATCGTTTAATGCCGGCAAATTGCTTTAAGCCCCACTTCTGCTTCATCTGGGCAGTCTATTTTGTTTAATGACACCTATTATTATTGAGTTGGAGCTTAGTATTATGCCTAAGATTTTTGGTGAGAATTTTCTTCAGTCAGGGATAAGATTTAAGGAGAGAAATATCTCAGTTAAATTCTCAGTTTACAACTTTTCAAGCATTTAAGATTCGTTTATAATTCCTTGACATTACCGCTTTTATACTCGTAGTTGTTCCTGATCTTTGAAGAAATGCTGATAAAGACAGTCTTATACTCGTATGTCCATAAAATGATAAGCAACAGAATTTCACTCCTTGTAGATGGAAAAATAATAAGATTGACCTCAATGTGGTTACCTAATATCTATAGGCTTTGCTAGTCGCTATGCATTAACAAAAACAAAAAGCAGAGTTCTAGCTTTCTATTAGTAGTTTACGATTTTGGAAGGAATAGCTTGGCAAGACCAAGAAATACTAACCAAAGTTTGCAAATAATTTTTGTATGAATTTAGAACTTTTACAACGGATCATATGGGTCTATTTAAGAATTATGATATACTTCAAGCGATTCTGAATTAGGTATACCTACTAGTGACTGTAATGTCAGTAGCAACAACCTCTACTCTGCAACCATCTTTATTATGAATTAGTAATGGTATTGAGGTATGAGGAATATAATGTAAAGTCCACTCATCCTCCATAGAAAAGGGAGGATCCTCCGCCCAGACGGATGTTGTGTCTGGTAGGCAACTGCCCGACGGTAGATATCGGGATGTCGTATATTTTGCCGGTCACGCGGTAAACAATGCTTGCGTGATGCAGGGTGTGTGTGACATCAGGTATTTGATGCGTAGTTCTCATGTGGCGTTGGATACCGCCAAATTGTTTGTCTATGTTGTTAAAATGTGTTCAGAGTTCAGACTTTTATTTTATGTTTCGTTGTAAATAATGCTATTAATTTATTGACATAATAATATGGTTTTCTAATTTATGTTTGAATGATAATCTATAATTTCTATGTTTTATTTTATTTTTATTTTTTATCTAACTAATATTTTCTCATTTAAATTGAGTTGCATGTTTGGTTTGTTTGAACTTTTTTTTGTATTTTTATTTTTGTATATACGAACGCAATGTGAATAGTTACTGAATTAAATAAATTGAATTGAATGGAATCAGTCATTGAGACACTCATATACAATAGTAAAAGTATTCGGACTGAGATCCCTTTTGCACCCATTGTGCACCCTATTGTACCCTTTTTAACCTCCATTGCACCCTTCTGCCTACCATTATCAGTTTTCAAACACACCTACCTCACACATTTTTATGCCATTCCATTGTTATATTCCCTATTTTATTATTCTCATTATTTCCTCACTCATTTGTGAGAAAATAATTGGAAAAGTAAAGTCAGCTATGAAATAATGAAAACAATAACCGATTCAGTTCACAGTGAGAGTAACATTAACAACGGAATCGGAAGTGGAACAAACATTAATAATTAACACCGTAATTAATTTGTAGGGGTCTCATTTATTAATGCTACGTTAGGTGGTATTCATTGATCTCGTGTTTCATCGAGCAGTGTCCTAATAAGAACGATAGTCGCTCAAATACGCGATCCTTGCGTTAATTTTGAGTGATTACTATAGTTTAAAAGTATTCATGGATAAAAAATTGTAACATTTTGTTAAACCCTTAATTTTTGCATACTATGTTTTATCCTAGCTACTTAAATATGTTTGTGCCATTCTAATCATATTTAACACAATTGTACCTATACCATTTTTTAATGCAAATAAATGATTTATAATTATTATTGACTGAGCGAGCGAAACGCTTCAAGTCTAGAAAAATATGTTATTCTCTGTCAGTTTGTTACTACGAGGAGTAATAGCAACAAACTGACAGAGGATAACAAATTTACAGGTCGTATTTCACAACCGATCTGGAAGAAACTTGGTATACAGGTTTTAGGACTTTATAGATTTTTTTGTCATCGGGGATTTTTCTTCCAAAACGGGCAAAAAGGGGGCTACTTGATTTTTTCACCTTATGCGATCCGATTTAGATGTTTATTTTACTTACTACTTTAACTTTAAATTGATACTTAAAATTTTGTGAAGATCTAATGAGGATCTTCGGCGTGATGCGCAGAATAGCTCCTTAAAATGCAGTAAATTGCTCACTTTTAGATTTCCACCAGTGAAATCACCTGGTATAATAATTGTTAAAAAAAAGTTCGTGCTCGGGAGGTCTACTGATGCATAAATTTAAGACCCGGTCGCACTGGCGATTGTTTTTTATGCGACGATTTCTTATAGTCACTTCAACTCTCGGTATTGAACCGAGCATTGAGAAACCAACAGAGCACAGCCCAGCGCGTAAAAATATACCTACTATTCGATTTTCAACTCAGGGAGCTGAGCAGTGCGTTTAAAATCCATGCGTAAAAAAAAAAGTGTATTCCCACGTTCGTCCCACTGATGAGTGAGTCTGTTGCTTTATTTGTTACACTTTCTTGCTAAAACGGCTGGATGGATTTGGATAAAATTTGGCACATGAGAGAATGAAAAATGCGTTTATTGGCATTACAGCAAAAAAAAAACCGGCCAAGTGCGTGTCGGACCACGCACAATGAAGGGTTCCGTAGTTAGGATGAAGCTATCCCTAAAACAAACTTAACATTGTAGTTGAAAAACATGTTCTCCCATACATTGATATACGCCACCGTCAATTTTCCAACTGAAAATCTAAGTTATAATCGCAAAAAATGTTTTTTTTTATGTGACTAAACTACAAATTAACAATTTTCGGACTTTCCCTTTACTTGTGGTGTGAGACCTTGCTTCTGCCCAAATTTCATGATTCTAGGTCTACGGGAAGTACCCGGGGGGTTTTGATTTATGTGCGAGATATTCGCAAATTTTTTTATGTGATAAAACTACAAAATTACAATTTTTGGACTTTTTCCTTTACTTGTGCTGTAAGACCTTGCTTCTTGCCAAATTTCATGATTCTAGGTCAACGGGAAGTACGTTATAGGTTTTGATATATTTGCGAGTATCGACATAATATGTCGCAATAATGTTGCTTATACTCGTATCACCGTATTTTTTATTGCGTTGACTTGGAAGCTTGATTTTTTTAGAACTTCAAGGGACCATAGACTTACGTATTTTTTATTAATTTCAACTTGATACCTCAACGCGTTCCTGAGAAAAATGATCTTGACAGACTGACATACAGACAGACAGACAGACAGACGGACTACGAAGTGATCCTATAAGGGTTCCGTTTTTTCCTTTTGAGGTACGGAACCCTAAGTTCCGTTTTTTCCTTTTGAGGTACGGAACCCTAAAAATATACTTTATTACCTATATAAAAACAGAAAACAATTATGACTGTTTACGACACTTAGTGCACAATTTGTGAGAAGTAATCTTTTTTTTTTGGGTGGGAAATTATCAAATATTTTCTCCCGCTGTGGGCGGAGCGGGAGGGCGTGTCAGACTTTTTCTGACTAAAGCCCACCCGTGTTCCTTCCGTTGCCCGTGTGCCAGGGCTACGATATCCGTTTCGGACAAACTCGCAACCCTGGCAGGCATTGGCCCTCTCGGACCCCATCAGTTGGTGCTGACATCTCTTTGAGGCGCACTTGGAACACAACGCGCCGTCGACCTGGGCCTGGTCCTTATCCCCGTCGCGTCGCTCACCATCCGCAAGCCCGCGCCTACGGTGGCCGGAAATCGGCCTGCAACTCCCGATTCCCAGGGCGTCTCCTGCGGCGACTAGAGGCGCGAGGGCGCGAATTTTGCCTCTCCCTCACGCGTTCCGCCTCCTTCTTCGCGAGCATTATTGCTAAAAAACACAGAATCAACCTTACGTAAGTATCGAAATACTCATAACCTAAACATGACAATAAAAAAGATTTTGTTCTCCATAAAGCTAAATATTGTAATAAAAAAACAGTGTTTAGAGCGGATAATTAAAACAAGTCTCTATAATTATCACAACTGACGTAGAGTCCGCGAGCCCTAAGCTGTGCTTTGCATTAATATAGATAGTGTAGGTTTGACTTCGGCCTAGAGCGCGGACGCGTCCTTTGCTTGGTTTAAACCGGTTTATACCGGGTATTTTATCGGTTTATATTATAGGTACTCTACTTTTGGTAATCACAAAAATGCTAAGCTCAGCTTAGGCCTCGCAGACTGTAACATAGGACACACGATAAACGTACCATTCAGTTGTTTCGTTTTGCCAGTTACACTACAGTTATACTTACTTTTTGCCAGTTTTAAGTTTTCCTTGTTGACAACGGTAGTGGGACGAACGGGAACGCCCGAAAAATATCGCCGCCATAAAATATCACCCCAACTTATTCGTCGAACCCAAACGAGTCGCTCCACCGCCTAAGACCAGCCAGCCAGGATCGCCAGGATTTTGTAATATCTTGATTTAAAAGAGTGTCCTTGGAGTTTCTCGCATGTTCTTCTCCATAGAGATTTAGAAGTTATGTTACCAGGTTGTCCGTACAAAAACAGCGGCGCGGCGCCCCCGCGCCTCTAGGGTCATCTTGCGCTCATTGATAATAATTTGGTAGTAGGTACCTAACCGTACGGCGATTTTATTGTAAGTAATTAAACGGTAATAACATTTTCCATCACAATTAAATATTTTTGGGACAAAATATAACATGGTGTTCAAATTATTTTTTGGAATGGGCAAATAGCTTCCACTTTCTGACTAACTGACCGACTCTTTGACAATTCAAAAGTGCCTGTAAATGGTTTAATTGAAATAAATGGTTTGAGTTTGAGTTTATAGAGCGCATTTGGGTTTCTCCAACAAATGAGTGACAAATGATTGCGACGATCGCGTATTTGCGCGTCGATCGCTTCTATTAGAGAACACGGGGTAACATTTCTGTTCTATGTCTGTTTTGACTTTATCATTAGTGATGTTAGACACAGATAATAATATTATTAAAGTGTAAATTTGAGGTAAACTAATAAACACTGCTTTTTGTCTTGGTTTTGAGTTATCGATATTATTGTCATGATCTTTTGCGGCATAATTCTAAACAGTCATTTTCAAAAGACTTATAAAAAATAAATTATAACGATTATTTTTAATATATAGACTCAATGCGTGTCGTAATATTGAGTTGCTGTTATATTTTAATCTAAGGACCAAGACCAAAAAAAACCCTAACTCCAGCAAAACATTCTTTGAAATGAAAACTAAAGTTTAGAATTTCTAACAACTCGCACAGCATTACGTTTGTGTGCACAGCCATTACCTTTGAGTTCGCATTCTCATCTGACTATTACAAAATGTACGTAACCAGATGTAGCTACAGACTGCTGAGTCAGTTTTTCTTTCATACCCGTAACAATATGAAAATTGTATGAATTCGATAGAACGGACAAAGGACCATGTGTCGTGTAGATATTTTACGTTGACTGTGAGTTTGAAAACAGTGGAGTCAACCGGAATATTTTGATTAAAGTAGCAAAGTTATGCTGGCTGAGAGCAAGCATGATTTTAATAATATGTTGGTATTGTTGGTAACTTTCAGTGGTTTGTTTACGTATTTAACGAAATATACCTACTCAGTCTTGTGATAGAATAAAGAACTAGACAGCGACTTATTATCGAATTTTGCATACATTTTGATTAAATTATGGTAAGATTGTGGTTGCATTTTACTTTCTCAAAACTACTCACTTTTCTGCACAGCGGGACTTTAACGCACATAAAAGCTTCATGAGTTTTACATAGCATCTGAAATATATAAGCTACATTCACATGCCCGAAAAAACCACGTACGGTTGGGGGACTCCTGTCAGGAACGAAGTAGCTTTTCACGTATGATTTAAAACAAAAACAAAATTTTCGCAGCCGCCATCTTGGTTTTTTATTTCAATTTCACTATCGGCCTTAACACCCTCGAAAACCATGAAAACGATACCCATGATGGAAAATTTGAAAATTGTCGCACCAGCCATCTTGGATTTTCATTTTGGCTCCCACCCCCATTTTGATCACCCTCGAAAACCATTAAAACGATACATATGATGAAGAATTTCAAAATTGTCGTATCAGCCATCTTGGATTTTCATTTTAACGCCACTATCGGCTTTAATACCCTTAAAAACCATGAAAACGACACCCTTGATGAGAAATTTGAAATTTTTGCACCTGCCATCTTGGATTTTCATTTTGATCAAATTTACATCTTCTCTGAGAAAGAGAAAGTCGCATGGAGAAGGCATAACGCTTTTACGTTACGGGACGATTTCTACCAGGCAACTCCTACCGCAAGCCGTGGTTATAAATTATTTCTAAAAAACGGTAGGTAGCTTAAAACCTATGTGCCCTCAGCCAGTTCCACTCTCAAATTTTCCATAAAAAAAACCGTTTTTGTTTATTTAACGTTTTCAAAACAATGTCGCATTGGCATCGTCACAGCCGTGCGCTATCCGCACCTCCAGGGATTTCCTCTTGCCGTCGTTTGTCGTAATTGACAAATTGCCGGCACACGTCGCAAAACCCCGAGATTATTTTATCGCGTTACAACAGTTTGGTAATTGTATTAATTAGCTCGGTGGAGTTTTTCGTGTTGGCTATCTGTTTGACGAATTTTATTTATGTTTGTATTCTGTTTAGCTTTAATTAATAGGTTGCTTAACTATAGGTTTTTCAGTGCACATCTGCCTTGTTGGTGTTGTATTTAGTTTGTTTTGACTATATTTCAGAAAACAAAGACAGTTAAAGCCATAGTTGACGAGTTCAAGACACATAAACAGTGGAAGCAATTAATAAAATGCACCGTAGGTACAAGCGCTTCGCAATTTTGCTTTTCCTTGCAAAGATAACACACACAGAAGTTGATTCAAAAATTCAATAGCTCGCCCGTACGAACCGCGGCAAACAAAAAAATCTCCATTCATAATTAAAAATTAAATTTCAGACAAGGCTGTACCTAAAAATAAATAATTGAGTAACCAAACGGAAGCCGTATTTAAAAAAAATGTTGTCTAAAACTTTTGGAGTACCCAAAAAGATTTGCGTACAAAAAACCTAAATTCACGTACTGCTACAGAACCAAATGTGCCAATTTGAGCGTAAAATTAACTTTGTAACGACGTAATGCCCAAGTGGGCTAAATGAAAATGGTAAATAATAAAGTAAAATCGAGAGGGCGTGCCAAGTCAATTTTGCGACTAAATGAATCGAATGTCGTTACGGATAAAAATCGTTTGGTCCTCACGGATTGGGAGTAATGTCCCAAATTTTTGGTTTCCTTTATCTGATTAAGAAGTCAATGGGGCTGTTATAAATAGTTAGTTTTATGTACTTTAACTTTAACTTGAATAACAGCCACGCGGGTCGATCGATTAGGTTAAGCTACGCTTGCCACAGTTCTTCTTCTCATCTTTACATACCAAGACCTCTCCGTACCTCGGAAAGCACGTTAAGCCATTGGTCCCGGCTGCCATTTGTAGATCTTTGACAGTCGTTGCAAGTCGTCAGAAAGTCTGACAACTAGTCTTACCGAGGGGTATCGTGTTACCCAGTAACTGGGTTGTGGAGGTCAGATAGGTAGTCACTCCATGTGAAATACTGTTATTCAGCTGCATCCAGTTAGACTGAAAGCCGACCCCAACATAGTCGGTTAAAAACTAGCTAGATAATGATGCACCTACTTTAACTTTGTCTGTATATGCGTCTAAATCGGTAATTGGCTTAGCTTTAAATGATAGCCTGGATTAAAAATAATATTGAATAATTATTCATTGAAATGAAGCTGTATTGTATCCCATTTGCAAGGTATTATAATGTCTATACTTAAAGTATGACATGGACATAATAATATCGTTATATCTGTAATACATACAAACATAATCGAGGAAATTTATGGAGCAGCTAATTGTTTTTCGCCATTTATTGGCTGGAGGACCACCCTATAAACTATATTATATTATTAACCATATTAAAATTCTAGTAAATTCTCCGCAAAATTTCTAGTATTAGTTTACCGGCTTTCATATCCTCGGTCCACGGCATTGAGAAATTAATCAGGAAAATCCTAGCCTCTACACTGATTGATTTTGATGTGCGGTGGTTCACCGAGGCTATGGATGTCTGGAGACTCGCTTGCCCGAATTCAGATCCACCCGACAATCCATCTTCCCAGAGACGGTGGGATGAGCAGCTCTGCAGAGTAGTACAGAACAATTTACTTGACACGTCTGCTACTACTGCGGAGCGTGCGCGCTCGCTGGCTGTGGGTAAATGGGAGTCGGGGCTTTGGCCTCATGCACTACCGTCGTCGAACATAGGCACTTTGTTCGACGACACTACTTTCCGCCTCGCTGCTTCTCTGCGACTAGGAGCTTCTTGTTGTTCTCCTCATCGCTGTCACTGTGGCGAAGTTGTCAACAGCCTCGGAAACCACGGCCTGTCTTTCAGGCGTAGTGCGGGTCGCTTAGCACGGCACGCGAACATCAACGACATCATCCGACGAGCTCTTGTCACCGTCGGCGTTCAAGCTGTATTAGAACCTAATGGCTTGGCACGTGACGATGGCAAAAGACCGGACGGCATGACTTTATTTCCTTGGAAGGTGGGTAGGCCTTTAGTGTGGGACACAACGTGTGTCGATACTCTTGCGCCATCCCATCTTCCTGACTCCACGTGCTGTGCTGGCGCTGCTGCTGCGTCTGCGGAAAATCTCAAGCGGCGAAAGTACAAGAACCTTATCTGTAATTATATTTTCATGCCATTTGGGGTTGAAACCCTCGGGCCGTGGGGTCCGACTGCTCATGTTTTATTCAAAGAAATCTCCAAACGGCTGGTTGACACTTCCCGTGACCCAAGGGCTGACTTTTACCTTGGCCAGAGGCTAAGCATTGCCATACAACGTGGCAATGCCGCCAGTCTCTTGGGTACCCATCGTTGGATTACCAGTCGACAGCGATGCGGAGGAATTTTTTGACGCCATAATATTTTAGTTTAAAATAACAAAATCATATCCTATATAAACTAAAACTATTAAAGTTTTAGGGTATATAGGATATGATTTTGTTATTTTTATAAATTAATTAGATATAACTTGTTATTCATATATAAAAATAAATTCGACTTTTAGTGTCATCTGTCAACGGTTCAGAGAAACGTTTACAAATGCTGTTGTGGTGTACGTCTACCATATTATAAGTTGATCTTAATGATGATTACAATGATCCCTTTTTAGGTTAAGGGTAAACAAAAACTAAGCTTGTACATCTTTATGTAAGAAATCACTTAAAATAACAACGTCAACCATTCATGAATTAATTTTATACAAAACTATCGTTCGATTTATCCAGACACACACTTTCTGCCTTCCAAGTTATTTTTCGTGTGGCTAAGTTATTACTAAGCAAGCTAAGATATTGATATATCATAATATGTATTAGTCTGGCCTTCAGACATTTTGTCGAGGTTCGCTTATTTCTGAATAAGATGAAATAAAACAGTCTGAATGATGAGCAATGAAACAGAGGCTAGTTTATGTGTTTGGGCTTAGATAACATATGTTTTTCTTGACTTATCTGAGCTACCGATACCTTTTTGTAACTTTACTTATTCACGATCACAATGTACTATTTTTGGAAAGAAATCGGTTTTGCGACCTCTCTGACACTCACACTTGTATGAGTATTTTTCTAAACCTTATAAATCCGCCTGGGTGCTTTACCTAGCTGAACGTACACACACACAACATACATTTTTTGACATTTATTTTGCAAAACTTTTATCACTATCAGATCTCTCGAAAGATAATCAGAAGCTAATCTACCCCCACCCCTCCTTAACTCCCAGATAAGCTCCGAAGTAAAATCCACCAAAATATACAAAATTAAACATTTATATCGATGATAAACTTCTGCCATAATTTCTTAGCCTCCAACTTAGGCGCCCACTTCCAGTAATTAATGGCATTGGGTCTTGATTAAGCAAATAAATGATTCCTTTACGATTTTAAACATTAAACTTTGTTCTTGGCTGCAATTAAAATGTTTCCGTATGACTTGAGAAATGGATCGGATGCTTGGGGCAGAAGAATTTCTGAAAACTTTCTGTCAAACATCGGTGTGTTATTAATGGGTGTTTGCTTGATGTTTCAATGTCTCAACTTTGTTACAGATCTTTATGAACGATTGATGGATAGACTTTCTGAATCATACTGTAGTTAATTATTTAAAGGGAAGAAATTGGAAGTAAGAGAATATTTTCGTTTGTTTGCAGGTGAAAAAAGTTCAAATAAAATGAAATAAAATCAATGGAAGCAGAGGCTCAAAAAATTAAAAAGAAGAGAAAGACCAATAAGAATAGAGAAAGACTAAAAAAAAAACATGGTCTAATCTCAACCAGTCGTAGAATGAAATATTACTGAAAAATCTTTTTAATAACAAGTTTTTGTAAATAAAAACTGCTAAGTAAAACTTACGTAAAACTTTAATGTTTGCTTAAAAGCTTGAGGCTTATCTTTAAGTGTAAGAAGGATATTTACGCTTCAAGCTTATAAGAAAGTTTAAATATCTGTTCTATCACTTGTAAAGTACTTATCAAGACAAATCCATTGCGCCTAACAATACAGGGCTATCTTGAGAGGTTGAGCAGTTCCTGTGGCCACTTTTCGCCTTATAATCAAACCCTGGACTAATTCAGGGTCTGATTATAGAGGCGGATGGTGGCCTTAGGCTATAGTTTTTGTAACGACAAAAATTAACATGCCCAAACACATCGGGGCTATCTAGTTTAGTTGAGGGTTTCCTGTGGCTACCTTCCAACTCCATCATCAGACCTTGAGCTGCACCTTTGGCTATAGTTTTTGTCAAGACAAAACAAATGAACCCAAACACAAGAACGCTATCTTGATTAGATGAGGAAATCCTATGGCGAGCTTCCAGCTCCATCATCAGATCCTGGACTACACTTTGGGCTACGTATCTACTTGTCAAAACAAATCCAAATGGCCGAAAAAAAACAGGGCTATCTTGTTTGGTTGAGGACTGCCCACCGCAAGGTGATCCATACCCGCGCAGGCCCAAGATGGTGTCCAAGGTCTGATGATGGAGCTATAAAGCTCCATTATCAAACCCTGGACACCACCTAGTGTAATAGCACTTGTCAATACATATATATATATATATTTTATTTTTATTTTGTTTTTAATTAAATGTAAGTACTAACATAGTTATGTAAGTTGTATCACTAACAAAGATCTATGGAGCAAGGTTCCGAACTAAACGGTTTATTATTATTATTTTTTCCTTTATTACATTTGTATACACATTAATTACATTTTTAAATATTTTTATAAAATCAAAAAAAAACATTTAAAAATGTAAAAAATAGTGACCCATTGGCATCAGGAACAGGGTCCAAGCTGCCGGTGGTTAGGGCTCTAGAGAGAGGAACCTCCTCACTATACGTACCGTGTCCAGGAGTACTGCTTTCTGAATCAAGCCCTTGATCCAGCCGCGCAATGAGAGCCTCCTGAGGTGTTGGTCAAGGTTCTCCGCTATTAGGCCATTTACTGTTACAATTATCGGTACAATGATTGCAGAGTCCACGTCCCACATGTCGACAATCTCGTGTGCTAGGTCAATATATTTGATTTTTTTATCTTTCTCAGCTTTCACGAGATTCTCGTCATGAGGGACAGCGATATCAACAATCATTGCACGGCGCTCTCGTCGATCTATCACCACAATATCAGGCTTATTGGCTACAATAGTCCTGTCAGTGATGATAGATCGATCCCAGTACAATGTGGCGTGACCATTCTCGAGAACTGGGTCGGGCACATACCTGTAGTATGGTACTTCAGATTCCACAAGGTTTTACTGCAAGGCAAGTTGCTGGTGGATAATCCTAGCCACTAGATTGTGTCTGTGCAAGTACTCGCAGTTAGCAAGACGAGAACAACCAGAAATAATATGTCGGATTGATTCACTGGGACGGTGGCATGCCCGACAGATGTCAACCGTACCGTCCTTGACAATGTATTTCCGATAATTATTCGTCATAATATCTTCATCCATAATCGCACAGACAAAACCTTCGGTTTCCCCGAAGAGGTCGCTGAAACGCAGCCAGGATACGGACGCCAGAAAGTCTACATCAGGCCCATGGAGGGCCCGGAAAAAGCATCCATGAAGCTCTTTGCCTTGCCATACTTCCTTACGATCGTTAGTATCAAGAACTGTAGGTTTGCGCCAGTTCTCTTTCGCCAAGCAGAGCGGAGTGAGGCCCTTGTCTACTGCAACCACATCTCGGTGCATCCCCACGTCAATTTGAAGGAAATATTCCCTGAGACTGCAAATCTCGCGGTTGTGGAGGGTTTTAGCATTTAAGAAACCTCGGCCCCCACACTTCCGCGGGATGTACAGTCTCATCACTGATGACCGTGGGTGATGCATTCGATATGCCGTCAGCAATGTACGGACCTTCCTATCCAGGGCATCAAGTTCTGTCTGAGTCCATTTGAGTATGCCGAAAGAATACATCAAAACCGGCATGACCCAACCGTTGAAGGCACGTACCTTGTTTCCGCCTGATAGAAAACTATTTACTACTTTATTCAGGCGGCCAAAGAAGCGCTCTCCCAACGACTGTTTCATGTCACTGTTTTATTATTATTATTATATCCAAAATCAATATCAATAGTCATTTATTCAAACTAGGCTGAAAATCAGCACTATTCGAACGTCAAAAGTACATAAGACAGACCACCAAAAACGCCCACCCTTCACCACTTCCTAGTGCTTTAGCTGGGAAGAAGAAGTGGCGCAACAAACTCCCCAGCAGCACAGCTGTCTGTTTAGATATAAAACTTGAATCTATACAATAAAATGTAAAATAATTTGCATTATGCAACACAGAACATTAATTTAAATTATTTGCCTTGTGTTAGCTTAGCACACGCCACTATACCAATGAGTTAAAACACGATGTTGCTATCTTAGTTGATTGAGGTTTTCCCATGCCCACCTTCCAGCTTCATTATCAGGCACTCAACACCACCTAGTGTCAAAACACTTATTAATACAAATAAACAAAATGTCCAAAAACCATTGTGCTATCTTGTTTGCTTGAAGAGTTCCTATGGGCACTTTCCTGCTCCATCATCAGACCCTGGACACCATCTTAGGCTAAACTTCTTGTCAAGACAAAAACAACGAGTTCAAACTCAAATACGCTATCTTATTTAGTTGAGGAGTTCCTATGGCCATCTTCGAGCTCCAACATCAGACCAGCTCCATGGTATCATATTTTTGCGTTGTCACCACAGTTATATAAGTATGCCAAGTTTTAGCTTAATCGGATGGCAGGAAGTGCTTGAAAAATAGAAGACAATGCGACTAACCGGAAACACATACGAACGAAGCATACTATATAAAACCTTGTAAAAGAAGACATGCACCGACCAATAACAGCAAGAGGATAAAGAATTATCGATAACAGAAACCTTAAAAACTGTATAATAAGTCGCATGATATAAACCAGTAAATAGTTATGTGTAATATTCAACACAATATGGAGTTTTGCTGAAGTGCTTGAATAATATTGAAGCGACCACGATAAGCTAACAAGCTAAGCTTTGCTGTAACGTTGGTACTTACTAATACCTGGAAACTTGCTAATAATTTCACTAGTAGTGCTTACTGGTTCATCTTGATCAAGTTTTACACTATTACTGAGTTAAGTTAATTTCCGACAGTCACAGAGCAGTTGATGTCTGTCAATTAAAGTTATGTAATATTGAGACTTTAGGTACAAAAAATCAATTAAAGTAGCTAATCAAATGTTATTCTAAGAAAACGCTAAGCACAACGACAACCACTCATACTGGTATGCAACGTTTACTGCACGTCCCCTATATTTACAACATTTTATAAAAATAAAGACACTTATCTAGCTGATCGCTAAGAACAGGGGGTCTACTCCGAAGCGCTAAACCGAAGTATCGGCCGAATGTTTGGCCGTTTTATAACTTCCACAGTATCTTTTTTTGACTTTGAGTCCTTACCCGACTTCAAGTCACAGTTTTGACTTTGGCTTATCTCTTGAACTGTCTTTTTTTTTTCGCCGTAGTCATCGATAGTTAGCCGTAGTAAAGAAACGACCGAACATTCGGCCGATACTTCGGTTTAGCACTTCGGAGTAGACCCCCAGGTTTCGCCGTTCTTGTTGTTTTTGTAATTGTATTTGTGTGATTACTAGTTTATTTATCTATTTATAAATATAAAAATATGTATTAGGTATGATGAAACTGTTTGTACTTCTGGTCACTAGTCCCTAAAGTTTCATTAGAAAACCAGCGTTAAACAGCATCTGTCTGGTATTAATGCTGAAATGAACCTTTTTGGCGCAGCCGAGGCACACACTATTGTTGTTAAAACATTATTTTCACTGTTTTTTTTTATTGTTGTATATGTATTTCGGTGTTTCACGAACTGTGTCCAAATTAACTTTATACTTTCTTTCTTTACTTATATAAGTACTAGGCAGTCACTCCACGTAAACTACTGTTAAATAATAATAAATGCTTTTTCTTTCTTTCTTTTCTTTATTTTATTCAGCTGCGTTCAATTAGACTGGTAGCCGACCCCAAAATAGTTGGGAAAAGGCTAGTCAGATGATGCTAAGAAGCTTCCGTAGTCGACAAGGAACCTTTATAGTTTAGCCATGTCCGTCTGTCTGTCTCCGACTTAGCTCAGAGACCCTTAGTACTAGAAAGCTGTAATTTGGCATGGGTATTGGACATGGATATTAATCACGCCGACAAAGTGTAAAATAAAACCTAGTAAAGTTAAGTAAAATTTTTTAGGGTACTAACTACCTCTCTTGTACTTAAAGTGGGGATGATATTTTTTTTCTCGTCTTCCAATAGTGTGGGGTATCGTTGGATAGGCCATTCAAAAATATTGTTGAGTTGTGCAAACTATTTTTCGATTCAGGGTTTCGTTTGCGTAATATTAAGCTCCCCCCCGGCCGGCTTTATGGTTGTTTTTGGATATATGAAAAGTTTATCGCAGTTGTATAGATAACGAAGTTAAAAGGAAAACTATCACAGCTAAGTAGGCTTTACAAATTAACGAGTAATAGTCGACCCACTTACATTTGCAGTTGGAGAATTGACCGTAACGCATATCGATGTATGGGAGAACATGTTTTTCAACTACAATGTTAAGTTTGTTTTTGGAATGAATTCATCCCAACTACGGAACCTTTCATTATGCGAGGTCCAACACGCATTTGGCCGATTTTTATTAATATATCACTTGTTAAATCAGTAAAATCTAACCAAGATTTACAAAGACAAACTATTCCTAGCCATTTTTATAAAATTTATAGGTTCAACCAACAGTGGCATTAATCTTTCCCCTTCAACTCAAAACAAACAACCTCGGATTTACCAATTAGCATTTCACCTTCGCCACACTTCAATTCACTCCATACCTTTCTCATCGTTTTTTTTTTTTCAATCAGCTAAAACATTTCGAGGCCGTAAGGAAAGAAAGTAAGCTCTTACTCTAATTACACGTCATCAAGCAAGGCTGAGCTCCGGAAGAATGCGATGAGCAATGATCCCGGTTTACGAGCTCCTCCAAATGTAATTTAAATGGGTAATCAGAGGAATCTAATTTTATTTTCTTCAATGAGTAACGTCTGTGATTATTTAGTGGTGGTCTGGTAATTTGTGTTTAGTTTCTATACCGCGCCTGGATCGTGGTTTATGGTTATGATATAAAATTATTTTGATTTGGATAAGTTATAATGTAAGATGAAAAGTTAACTTGAGTTAAAAAGATTAAAATAAGGTATTTCTGTGATGTTAAACTCAACAAAGTATATCGTTCCTGACCAATAACCAATTCTAATCAAGACATTTTTCCCCTCATTTAAAATCAACTCCAAGAGAAAAATATAACAACACCCTTGATGATCTCACTTCCACATAGATAATACTCTCGCAAATCCTTATTATCTGAGGCTGAACTAAAACTGACACTTCACACGAGATATCGGAAAGCTCTCCGACATCACACAGACGATATTGTAGGTAATTTAAAGACTGAACATCTTGGCTGCCAAAGAGGATTACGTACTTCCTATGGCAAATATTTGTACCAACATTGCTTAGAGTATGTGTGACATGGATGTTGTAAGAATGGTTTGTTGGTCATTTTTGTAGCATTGTTGTAAATTCTAGCAGTAACCAGCAAAAAATATTTTCCATGTATACAAAATACCTACATTTAATCAATAACATCAGAAAGTGATAGGCATCTTCCAAAAGGTATAGGTGGTTATCACAATGTTAATAATGATACTGGATTTAACCCAAATGTCACCAGCGAGGCGACGAGGCGACCTGAATATAAAAAACCGGCCAAGTGCGAGTCGGACTCGCGCACGAAGGATTCCGTACCATTATCTATAAAAACTGCAAAAAAATCACGTTTGTTGTATGGGAGCTCCCTTAAATATTTATTTTATTCAGTTTTTTAGTATTTGTTATTATAGCGGCAACCGAAATACATCATCTGTGAAAATGTAAACTGTGTAACTATCACGGTTCATGAGATACAGCCTGGTGACAGACGGACAGACAGACAGACAGCGGAGCCTTAGTAATAGGGTTCCCGTTTTACCCTTTGGGTACGGAACCCTAAAAATATGAGCGAGCCTTACAATATTCGGTCCCAATAAAGTAAAATAAAAAAAACATCTGATATCTCACCTTAGTAATAAGCAACTGACCAACGACAGAAATTAAGCGCAAATTGTTTAATAGCTAAATAAAGCTGAAATATTTATTCGAATAATTATTCATTACTAGTGGTCGCCCACTGGTCGAAATTCAACCCCCTCTGCTTAAAATCTATATACTACTTACTAATTCCATGAGTACACTAATTCCATGCCATTATAAATTATTCCATGCTCAAGCTGTCACATCCGTCCCTTTTCACGAATGCACTCCGACAGAAAGTGAGAGTAATGATCTTACACGTCAATAAATATATTGGCAACATTCATAATTGTAGTGTAGTTTAACGTTAAAATATAATACTGACTACAAACAAGCTTACACCTATTTCCAACTCTAAGCTAAAATAATTATTGTATCTTCAATACAGGTGCCAGATTACTGCACGAAACTTGTTACAACAGTGCAATAGATACCAACCAGACTAAGTTAGTCTGTACTATCGTTCTGACTATTATTCGCAGCTCCCCGATAGAACAAACAATGTAAGCCGCGTAGAAACTTGACGAAAACGTATCACGTTCCTAAATGTGTGGTTGTTTGAAGCTAGTGCTCGGATTTCAGACGAGCCGTCAAATATTCGATATTTTCTTCCAACTGGGCTGTGTGTATTATGAGAATAGGTACTTAGGTATTTTAACTCTGTTTTTGTCAAGGTGGGTTCAAATCAGGGCAAGTATTAATGTGACTTTTTCAATCTTTAGTACTTTCTGACTTTATCTTGGATATTACTGACATGGGTGAAAACAAAAACATCGTGAGGAAACATGTAGGTAATTATGACAACATGTACATACATAATTATTATAAATTGAAGTCGTGTTTCGTGTCTGTTTATGACCGTAGTGTTCTATACTACGCAACGGATTTTGATACGGTCTTCACCATCATTTAGACTCTAAATGATGGAGGACACCGTATCAAAATCCGTTCGAAATTGTTTATTAAATTAGTATTAAACTTAACATAACATTACGCCTGTAATCCCCGAAGGGTTAGGCAGAAGTTAGACCCACGTTTCGCCAGTTATTTTTAAATCTAATGTAATAGGGGCCAACCTATTGCCATCAACCGAGCACAAATCCAGACTCCGGGCTGCTACTGAGAAATTCCTGGTCGGAAAACCCAATAACACTTAGCCCAACCTGGGAATCGAACCCCGGACTACGTGCTTGGTAGTAGCGCTTGCGACCACAAGACCAACGAGGCAGTCTTAAGTATTAATTATAAGTATTTATAATAATTAAATCAAGCTGTTTTGTCAAGTCGTAAAAGTCGCGGGAAGCAGGGGCGGGTCGCTAGTAGTTAATATAAGTCTAAAATCACCAACCTGCCTTGAGCAAGTCAGTAAATTTGTCAGTTTAAGACGTGTTCATGTCGTCTAGATATCCCCTAAAAAAAAAAAAAGACAAACCCCTAAAAAAAGGCGTAGTTTATGTTTGTTTATAATTTCATTGTATTTTTTTTGTATTGTGTAACTATTTTATCGTATTTTTTATGGACCATGTCGCACCTTTAATCAAAAAAAGAAATAACTAAAAAAATCTATTTTGTGGGAAAACGCATCCAAAGTTTGACATGTTTTCCTCTATGAGTTAAATTTATCACAAAAAATTAAAGAAATCGTTTAGGTCAATTCTAAAAGTAGGGATAGGTAGCGTTATTAATAAACTAGTAGATTTTCGTAAAAAATATCATATTTTTTATCAGGAAGCCGCTTAAATAAATTATTTAAAGAAAAGTTCGTTGTTATTTCACTTTTCAATAAAATATGTAAACAAATAATTTAGTTTCGGACGGAGTAATACTAACTGTTGCAGTTTTATATTAAAATCATCTTGCAAGTAAATGAAATATTTAGATTTTTTTCATTGTTAACCTAAGAAGCATAAACTGTCAGAGAAATATTCATAATTGTTTCAGTGTTAATTTTAACTGACAAATAATTACAAACGTATTATTTTTCATAAAAAGGATGTATTACTTCGTTTTATCCGTATTTATTATCGAAAATGGTTCAATTTGAATGTAGAATCATATAAAAACTCAACTAACAATATTATATGTGTATCAAAGGCAATTATAAATTAAAACAATGCAAAAATCTTTCTAAAATCTTCTTCTTCTAAAGCTTTTTGTGAAATGAACAAAATAATAATATAAAATACTTATTATCAACAAAAAAATTGTTTGAGACTAGCCCTAAACAGACCATTTTATTACACAACAAAACATTTTGATTTTATTATCACAAAAATTACACAATAAACACACATACATACATACATAACCTCACGTCTTCTTCCCATGGGGTTAGGCAGAAACTATAGAACGCCACCTGCTGCGCTCGCGCTTTTGCTTAGCCTACGTTCATACATCAGGGGGCCGATCGCCCCCACCGAGTGTGTCTCCACGTTGTCGTCGTGGTGGGGCTTGCGTGTCTCAATGATCTTGGGGGCTTTGCCGGTAGAGTCACTCATGCCGGAAGGCCTCAAGTGAGAGACCTAACTAAGAGAGACATGGGGCGGAGTCAATGTCATCTGACTTCCGCGAGGGGCGCGCCGTCTGAGGACTTCAACAGTTGTTGGTGTTCTGGACGGCGCGCGTTTCTCTCCTCATCGTTGGAGAGTGGGAAGAGTGGTTCACCTCTAGTACGTGTCTGCTCATCAGACATGACTGAGGTGAAGGAGTGGTCTGAGGACCCCACCCCATAAAAAAGGCAAAGCTGTGTTCAGCAACAATAATGGAAGCGAGTCATGAAAACACACTACCCCAGGAGGGTACCTGCTGCTCCGCAGTAGGAGAATCCCTCACCGAGCAGAGCTCGGTCAGTCCCTCGTATTCTGGGGGGGACAATGAACGCCCAAAATCCAACTCGGATTTTTACCCGTCCTTCGGGGACGCATTGAGCCAGGGTGGCTCACCCTCCGGTGCTGAGGAGTCGCTGGGTTCTATTCCCAGTACATCCACGGCACCGAAACAAAAAGCACAGAGAGTGCCAAAGGCCCGAGCACAATTTGTGCGCCCGGTTGCCGTAGAGGAAGGGAGTGATGCGGGGTCGGAGTCCGACGCTGCATCTGGCGCGAAGGGCTCTTTTAAGAGCCCGGAGCTCGTGGAGGTGGGGGCTGCAAAGTTCATGAAGAAGAAGCGCTCCAAGCCAGGGGACGGCCAGGGGTCGTCCTCTGATGCTGGCCTGAACTCGGGCCGGAGGAAAATTGGCCGGCGGGGCGGGGTCCAAGGGTGGGCAGAGGGCTCACCACCCAGGAGCCCAGCCGAGCTAGCCCAGCCGAGCCGGCCCAGGGAGCCGAGAGGCTCCCAATGGAGGGGCCCTCTGACACCTCAGGTGGTGAGCTGGACGCCGCTGCCGGCTCCAAGGCGGAGCGAGTCGCCAGCAGCTTTGAGCAGGTCGTGGTAGCTGCGATTAAGGGTGTGGCCTTGAAGAGGATACAAGCCTCCAAGGACAAGGTCGTACCCGCTGCCACGGCCTTCATTATGGCGGCAGCGAGGGCCCTTCAGGCCGGCCTAACGTCGGAAGAAATGTCCGAGATGCGGGCGGAGGTCGGCCGCCTGACGGCCGCTATGGAGCTTCTCCGAAAGGAGAACGAGGTACTCCGAGCGGACCTAGCCCGGCTCCGAGGAGCTGGCCCTCAGCAGGAGGTACGACAGGGGGTGGAGCAGCAAGGGCAGGGTCTTCCCGTGCTTGCGGAAGACCGGGTTCTGACCCTGGTGCGGCAGGAGCTGGCTGCCTTCTATAATCGGTTTTCCGTTCTGGAGGGCATTGTCCTGCGCCCTCCACTAGCGGCGAGCAAGCCAGCCACCTTTGCCGCCACCGTGGCTGCCACGGCCCGGCCCACGGCTAAGCCCGCGGCAAATCCCGCGGCCAAACCCGCGGCGGCGAAATTGGTGCCACCCCCACCCAAGGCCAAGAAGGGCGGGACAGCTGCGCAGGCGGCTGTGCAAAGGGCGAGGCCCCCAGCCCTGGCGGCGGGAAGGCTGCCCCCACCCCCACCCCCGCCTTCCAATTCTTCTCCGGCGGATACCGAATGGCAGGTAGCTGGAGAGAACAGGAGGGCGGGTAAGGCCAAAAGGGTGGCCAATAGAAAGGAGAGGCGGCAACGGCGCAAGAAGCGAAGCGCCGCGGCTAGGCTCCGCGCCCCGAAGTCCGCAGCTGTAGTAATTACACTACAGCCGGAAGCGGAGAAGAAGGGCGTGACCTACCGTGAGGTGCTCGCTAAGGCGTGGGCGGCAGTGAACCTGGAGGAGATCGGCGTCGCCGATGGCTTCCGAATGAAGGTCACTGCGACGGGGGCCCGGATGCTGGAGATCCCCGGGGCGGCCAGTGGCCCTACCGCTGACGCCCTTGCCGAAAGGCTCAGGGCGTCCTTAAATGCGGAAGAGGCCCGGGTGTCCAGGCCTACCAAGTGCGCTGACATGCGCATTTTGGGCCTGGACGACTGCGTGACGGCGGAAGAAGTTGTGGCCGCCGTGGCTAGGACTGGAGGGTGCTCTGCCGAGCAGGTGAGGGCGGGCACCATCCGTCCTGATAACACGGGGATGCAAACCGTTACGGTGAGCTGCCCCGTGTCGGCGGCCCAAAAGATAGCCGGGGAGGGCCGAAGGCTCCGGGTGGGCTGGGTATCCGCGCAGGTTAAACTGCTGGAACCCAGACCTCTGAGGTGCTTCCGCTGCCGGGTGGGTAACCACGTGGGAGCATGTTGCACCTCGGAGGTGGACCGCAGCGATCACTGTTTCCGCTGTGGTCAGCCCGGTCACAAGGCTGGCTCTTGTAATGCCACGCCGCACTGATTTGCATGTGCGGCGGCTGGCAAGCCGGCCGATCACCGGGCTGGGGGCAAGGCCTGCGCTCCCCCCCCCAAACCCAGGGGCAGAGGCAAGCCCTCCGCCACCGCCGTCACCGCCGCAGCCGCCACTATTGCCGCCGCCGTTGCCGCCACCACCGTTGTCGCTGCCGCTGCTAACACCGCGGCAGGGCCTTCACAGGGGGCCCAGGAGGGGGCTGAAATGGAGTGCCAATAAATGGCCCCATTACGCCTCCTCCAGGCGAACATCAACCACTGCGCCGCCGCTCAGGATCTCTTGCTCCAGAGCATGGCGCAGTGGTCGATTAACATCGCCGTGGTCGCTGAGCCGTACTTTGTCCCGCCCAGGGACGACTGGGTGGAGGACCTGAGCGGCTCAGTGACCATTATTTCGTCGGCCGCCGCCGGTACCCCGTCCCTTGAGGCCGTCAAGAGGGGAGGGGGTTGCGTGGCAGCACGGTTCGGGGAGATTGTCGTGGTGGGAGTATACTTCTCCCCGAACCGAACTCTCGCCGAGTTCCACAACTCCCTTGGGGAGTTAAGAATCGTCGTCGTCGGGTACCATCCCCTCCCAGTGATCGTCCTCGGGGACTTCAATGCCAAGAACGTGGCTTGGGGTTCCCGGTATACGGACACACGGGGCAGGATGGTGGAGGACTGGGCTCTGGAGACAGGCCTGGTCGTCCTAAACCGGGGTTCTGTCCCCACGTGTGTGCGGATGCGGGGTGAATCAGTGGTGGACATCTCGTTCGCCAGCCCCGCTCTGTCACCGCGTGTCATCGACTGGCGCGTCATGGAGGGGGTGGAGACCTATTCCGATCACCGGTACATTCGGTTTGACGTCTCCGCCCAGACCTCGGGCGCGCCGGTCCAACAGACCCCGAGTGGTCCGCGGTGGGCGCTAAAGCAGCTGGACCGGGAGCTCTTCCTGGAAGCCACGATCGTGCAGGCCTGGGTGTCATCACCGAACAGGCCTGCCGACATCAATGACGAGGCGGAGTGGTTCCGGGAGGCCATGTCCGAAATATGTGACGTGGCAATGCCCCGGGTCCAGCCCGGACGTGCCCGGCGCCAGGTGTACTGGTGGTCGCGTGAGCTGACCGCTTTACGCGAGGCTTGCGTTGCTGCGCGCCACCGGTACTCCAGGCACCGCAGGCTTCGTATCCGCCCTCCGGATACGGAAGCCATTCAGGCGGAGCTATACGAGGGGTACAGAGCAGCGAAGACTGCCCTCCGAGCAGAGATCCAGCGGGCCAGAGGACTGGCCCGCGAGGAGACGCTGGAGACTCTCAACAGAGACCCGTGGGGACGCCCCTACAAATGGGTGCGAGATAAACTCCGCCCATGGGCTCCCCCGCTGACGCAGAGTCTCCGGCCCCAGCTCGTGGAGGACGTGGTGAGCGCTCTGTTCCCTTCGCGAGGGGAACATACTCCCCCGCCCATGGCTCCGCCTCCTGCGGTGCCAGATGCGGACCACACCGACGACGACGATGCTCCAGAGGTGACCGAGGTACATCTGAGAGTGGCGGTACGTAGGCTGAATGCCAAGAATACCGCCCCAGGACCCGATGGCTTGCCTGGAAAAGCCTGGGTTCTGGCTTTAGAGGCTCTCGGGCCTCGACTAAGGGGGCTTCTAAGCGCATGCTTGGAGAGGGGCCAGTTTCCACTTCGTTGGAAAACGGGGAAACTGGTCCTCATAAAGAAACCAGGGCGCCCGGCGGACTCTCCGTCCGCTTACCGGCCCATCGTGCTGCTCGACGAGGTGGGCAAGCTCTTTGAAAGAGTAATTGCAGACCGCCTTGTCGGGAGGCTGGTACGGGTGGGGCCGGATTTGGGGGATCCCCCACAGCGCATACTTCCACGTAGTTTCCCCCGGGCAACGCCGTGTCTGACCACCGAAACGGAGTGGCAGACCGGCGGCTAAAGTGCGCTGTGATTCGTAGATATTCATGCGGTCGTCTGCGAATACTGAGAATTTTAATTTTATTATGATGGGTAAGCCAACGCGGGATGCGTCTGGTCGTTTTGTCACGAATCGCTCCTCCCAGGGCGATTCAAACGGCCCTTCTCAGGGCCAACCCAACGGCCCTTCTCAGGGCCAACCCAACGGCCCTTCTCAGGGCCAACCCAACGGCCCTTCTCAGGGCCAACCCAACGGCCCTTCTCAGGGCCAACCCAACGGCCTTTCTCAGGGCCAACCAAAAGGCCCTTCTCAGGGCCATGCCGGCGGCGCTTTTGCGTCGGAAACTGACCGCACACCATCTGCGGCCAGCTTGTTTTGTAGGCCGGACGAGCTGTCGGACTCCGACGAGTCCAACATGGACACGTCGGCGGCCGAAAGTGACCGCTTCAAGCGGAAGAGGTCCGAGGGCTCCTCGGAGTCGGCCGTGGGTAAGGCGAAGAAGAAGTCGAAGTCGAAAAAGGCTTCGACTTCTGCTGCGGCTCATACCCACGTTGTGGGCTTGATGGACGCCGAGCGCCAGCTAAATTTGGCGAAAAGGGCGCAACTCCAGTTAGACCTGGAGGAGAGGGTCGCCGCCAAGGAGCGGCAGGCGCAAGTCGCCAGGTCGAGGGCTGGCTATGGTGCATCCAATGTGCTGTATGCTGACCACTCCCTGGCAGAATTGGAGCGCATGGCGCTTGAAGATAAGGAGGAGGTCCTGGAGGTCGCCTCCAAGTCTTCAAATTTAAAGGGGACCTTCCAGAAGGCCCTAAAATGCCGGGCTGCCAGCATGCACGGCATTGTGTTGGAGCTGGTGAAGAGGACGGCCACGGACGAGACGCGGCAGCTGCAGGCGAAAGTGGATCGCCTGCAAGCGGAGGTCAGCCAGCTACACCAGAAGCTGGCTGAGGTCACGGCGAGGCCTGCGCAATCTGCCCCGGGTCCGGTGGCGACAGGCTCCTCCTCCTCCCCTGCCAGCCTTGAGGAAATGTTCCGCAGGGTTGTCATGGAGGAGAGGGCCTTCACCAGGGCCTGCTTCGCAGGCATCGAGGACCGGCTCTTGCCTGAAAAGCGGCTCCGCCCGCCGCTAGCAGCGGACAAGAGGCCACCGCCGAGGGAGCCGGAACCTGCGCCTCTAGCAGGCCCGGTACCGGGTGCGAAGCCCTCCAAGGGCAAGGGTAAGGGCAAGAGGACCAAGGCGGCTCCTCATGCCCCCACCTCAACTGAGGAGGGAGCGTCTGGGTCGTCTGCCACTCCAGCAGCCTCCCAGAACTCGCAGGAGGAAGACGCCCTTCTTCCCTCCACCACCCCGTCCAACCAGTCGTGGACGGAAGTGGTCAAGAAAGGGAAGAAAAAGGGGAAAAATTCGGCCCCCAAGCCCGCTGCGGCTGCTCCTGCAGCCAAAAGGGCTCCAGCCGGCGGGAGGAAGGTGGTTCCTCCCAAAACCGCGGCCGTCGTGGTGACCATCACCCCGGAGGCCGCGCAGCGGGGCGAAACTTACGAGTCCGTCCTAAAACGGGCTCGTCCCAACGCTGATCCCTCCCAGCTGGGGATCAGCAATATCACGTGCAACTGCAAGCCCCCCGCGAGGAAGGGCGTGGTGCCGGCGCAGGTTCGCCCTGTTGCTACCGCCGCCGCCATCGTCGCCGCTGTAGCTCCAGCGGCGGCAGCTGAGGAGACTGGTGCGATGTCGGAATAATGGTTTCCGACTATCGCATCCTCCAGGCGAACACCAACCACTGCAGAGCGGCCCAGGACCTGCTAGTGCAGGTCATGGCCGAGTGGTTGGTGAACGTGGCGGTGGTCGCCGAGCCCTACTCGATCCCCGGCAGCTGGCTGGGTGACGAGGACGGCTTGGTGGCACTAGCGGCGTGGTCTTCCACAGACTCCCCTCCCGTCTCGCTATTAGAGAGGGGACCGGGATACGTGGCCGCCGCGTGGGGAGACTTGGCCCTTGTGGGGGTCTATTTCTCCCCAAACCGCCCTCTTCAGGATTTCGAGAACTATCTCGGAGTCTTGGCGGCCGTGGTCGGTAGGGCGGCGCCGCGTCAGGTCTCCGTACTGGGAGACCTGAATGCCAAGTCGGTGACCTGGGGCAACCCGGCCACCGACGCACGTGGGCGGGCAGTGGAGATGTGGGCAGCCTCCTCTGGACTCTCCCTCTTGAACAGAGGAAGCGTCCAGACATGCGTGCGGCGGCAGGGTGGCTCAATAGTGGACGTCACTTTCGCCACCTCTGCGTTAGCCGCGCGCGTGCTGAACTGGCGGGTGGACCTGGTGGAGACTATGTCGGACCACCGCTACGTGCGGTTTGACATCTCCACCAGTGGCCCCGGAGGGACGCGGCCCCTCTCGGGGCGATCACCGTTTCCACGGTGGGCTCTTGCCCGCCTGGACAGGGAGGCGGCGGCGGAGGCGGCGTTCGTCCAGGACTGGCTTTCGCCGCCTTCCGCCGGCCTAGATGTGGACACCGTGGCGGGGCACCTGAGGGAGTCTCTGACCGAGGTATGCAACTCCAGCATGCCTCGGTCTCGCCGGCCACTGCCCAATCGCGCCGTGTACTGGTGGTCGGTGGAGCTGGCGGGGCTTCGAGCAGCGTGTGTGGCGGCAAGGAGGGCCTACTCGCGGAGTCGGCGGCGGCGTCTACGGGACCGGGCCAACGAGGACCACCTCTATGAGGTATATTTGGAGGCAAAAATGGTCCTCGGTGGGGCCATCGCCGCCGCCAGAGACTCGGCGAGAGCAGAGCTGCTGGAGGGTCTCGACAACGACCCCTACGGGAGACCATATAAGGCGGCGCGCAACAAATTGCGTCCCTTTGGTCCTCCGGTCACCGAGACCCTGGAGCCCTCCTTTCTGGATGGGGTGGTTCAGTCCCTGTTCCCGTGCAGGGACGACAACTTCACCCCACCAGTGATGGGCCCACCGCAGGGGATAGCTCCGCCAGCTGAGGAAGAAGAGGAGGCCCCTCCTGTCACGGACTCGGAACTTGGCGCGGCGATTCTTCATATCCGCGCCAAGAAGACAGCTCCGGGCCCCGATGGTGTTCCGGCGAGAGTGGTGGCGATCGCTGCCACTCAAATGCAGGAGAGGTTTCGGGAACTCTTCAGCGCATGTCTTGCGTCTGGAAGGTTCCCAAAACCGTGGAAGGAGGGACAGTTGTGCCTCCTTCGCAAGGAGGGCCGCCCAGCAGACTCCCCCTCGGCATACCGGCCCATCGTTCTGCTCGATGAGGTCGGCAAAATGTTCGAGGGGATTGTCGCTGCCCGCCTAAAGGGCCATCTGCGGAGTATCGAACCAGACTTGTCGGACGCTCAGTTCGGTTTTCGGGCTGAGCGTTCCACGGTGGACGCGCTGGCCTGCCTTAAGGGCCAGGTCAAGGAGGCGATAGAAGCGAGGGATGGATTGTTGGCTGTGTCATTCGACATAGCCAACGCCTTCAACTCCGTTCCCCACTCCACCATCCTAGAGGCGCTCCGATTCCACGGAGTGCCTCGACACATGCGCAGTCTGCTGGCCAGCTACCTGGAGGATCGGGCGATCCTCCTGGTGGATAGGACTGGCCAAGTCCGGCGGTACGCCGTTGAGGCCGGCGTTCCGCAGGGGTCAGTCTTGGGACCTCTCCTTTGGAACGTCGGCTACGATTGGCTCTTGCGGGGAACTCTCCTCCGAGGTACGAGTGTTGTCTGCTATGCGGACGACACTCTCCTCACCGCCCGGGGGGGGAGTTTCAGGGAGGCGGCCAATTTGGCATCGGCGGGCGGATCCTTGGTTGCAGGGAGGATCCACCGTCTAGGCTTAACGGTGGCGCTGCACAAGACCGAGGCCGTGTACTTCCACGGCCCTCGGCAGCGCCCCCCACCTGACGCCCACATATTTGTGGAGGGCGCCAGAATTGAGGTGAAGGCCCAGATGAAATATCTGGGCCTTGTACTCGACAGCAGGTGGCGCTTCGGTCCGCATTTTAGCGGGCTGTCGTCGCGCCTGCTGAAGGCCGCGGGCGCCCTCTCGTGGCTGCTTCCCAACTTGGGGGGGCCTAGCGCGCGATGCCGGCAACTCTACGCCGGCATCTTGAGGAGTATGGCCCTCTACGGAGCTCCCATCTGGGAGGACTCCCTCCACAGGAGGGAGAACGCCGCGGCCTTGCGGGCACCCCAACGGGCCATAGCACAGCGTGTGGTGCGGGCCCATCGCACAGTGGGCTTTGCGGCAGCATGCGCTCTGGCCAGCACCCCTCCTTGGGAACTCGAGGCGTGGGTGCTCGCCAGAGTGTATGAATGGACGGCGGGGCGGAGGGCGAGAG
Organism: Tiliacea citrago; assembly: GCA_963921375.1. Classification (NCBI taxonomy): domain Eukaryota; kingdom Metazoa; phylum Arthropoda; class Insecta; order Lepidoptera; family Noctuidae; genus Tiliacea; species Tiliacea citrago. The sequence goes on from OY992784.1 coordinate 1,792,782, forward strand.
GAGAACGCCCAGCCCCGGAAGAGCGGGCTGCAGTCCGGCGGGAGGCGAAAGACGCCATCGTCGTCCATTGGACGGGGGAACTCGCCACTGCAGCCTTCGGCCGCCGAACCCTCGACGCGATTGGGCCAGTCCTGCGAGACTGGCTCGAGCGGTCGCACGGGTTCCTCTCGTTCCGTCTTGTGCAGGTGCTGTCCGGACACGGTTGTTTCGGATCGTACCTGCATCGAATCGGACGGGAGGAGACGCCGTCGTGCCACCACTGTGGCGCGGCGGAGGACACGGCACAGCACACCCTCGAGGTGTGCCCGTCGTGGTCCGAGCCGCGCCACAGTCTGAACGCGGTGATTGGATCGGACCTCTCACTCCCCGGCTTGGTTAACGCCATGCTGAGGGATGAGGGGTCCTGGGCGGCAGTCGCCTCCTTCTGCGAACACGTCATGTCCCAGAAGGAGGCGGCAGAGCGCACGCGGGAGGACGATCCTGCCGCGGCGCCGCTCCGAAGGCGGAGGAGGGGTCGAAGAAGACGTCAGTTTGAACGTCATCTCCGACTCCTCCCAGGTGGAGGCCACCAGGCAACGGGTGCGGGGGCACCCTTACCTGTATTGCACAGGCCTCCACCAGTGTCGGACGGGAATGGCCAGGTGTTCCCGGCCATTCCCGTAGCCCCCCAGTAACGGGGGGGCATGAGGGGCCCGCCAGCTAGGCGGGCATGCGCCGGGAGGGTTGTGGAAGAAAAGGCTGAGCCGTTATCCCATGGCCCTCCCAACACGGCGATGTGGGAACACCGCTGAGTTTTAGTGGGTATACTGTAGTGACAGGAGTCCCACATACCCCGACTCGTCCCCCACGAGCGGGCATGCGTAATGCATTTCTCAGCGTGAAAAAAAAAAAAAAAAAAAAAAAAAAAAAAAAAAAAAAAAAGGGTGGGGCCGGATTTGGCGGAGAGCCAGTTTGGTTTCCGTAAGAGGCGCTCTACGGTGGATGCCATCATGCGCGTTCGAGCCCTCACGATGGGGGATGCTGTTGCCCGGGGTGGGGTCGTCTTGGCGGTGTCTCTTGACATCGCCAATGCCTTTAATACCCTGCCCTGGAGTTGCATTGGGGAGGCACTTCGGTATCACCGGATGCCGACCTACCTCTGTCGCGTGGTCGAGGCTTATTTGACGGACAGGGCCGTCATCTACCCCGGTCACCAAGGAGAGTGGAACCGGCGAGAGATGTCGTGCGGTGTCCCACAGGGATCGGTCCTGGGGCCGCATCTGTGGGACATCGGGTACGACTGGGTGCTGCGTGCCGACCTCCCTAGTGGCGTCAGCGTAGTCTGCTACGCTGACGACACGCTAGTCCTGGCACAAGGGAGTTCGCATCAGGCGGCGGCCGAACTGGCGGCACGTGGGGTTGCGACAATCGTCGATAGGATCCGGCAATTGGGACTCGAGGTGGCATTGCACAAGTCCGAGGTCATGTGTTTTTATGGTCCTCGGAACGCGCCACTGTCGGGTTCCCAGATAACGGCGGGAGGAGTTCACATCGGCGTCGAGTCGACGATGAAGTACCTGGGACTCGTCCTTGACAGCCGGTGGAACTTCGTGGAGCATTTTCGACGTTTGGCTCCCAGACTGGAGCGGGCCGGGGCTGCTTTGAAGGGGCTCCTGCCCAATCTAGGGGTCCAAACGCCTCCTGCCGGAGGCTCTACGCGGGGATCGTGCGGTCCATGGCCCTTTACGGGGCACCGGTGTGGGCGCGTTCTCTGAGGCTGCGACCAGCGCAGCGGTTGAACGCGTCCCAAAGGGTCATGGCCATCAGGATGGTACGGGGATACCGCACGGTCTCCCGTGAGGCGGCGGGCCTCCTTGCCGGATTGCCGCCATGGGATCTGGAGGCGAAAGTCCTCGCGCACATTTGGGTGTGGCGCGAAGAGGCGAAACTCCGGGGCATAACTCCGCTGCCGCAAGAAATTGCGGCACAGCGGACGGAGCTCCGGAGGGATCTCATGGCGACATGGAGAGTGCGATTGTCGCAACCCAGCGCTGGGCACGCCACAATTGTGGCGATAAGTCCCCTCTTTGAGGAGTGGCTGGAGAGGCGCCACGGCGTCCTTACCTTCCGCCTGACGCAGGTCCTCACCGGACATGGATGTTTCGGGAGGTTCCTGTTTAGGATTAAGCGGGAGGAAACGCCCGGGTGTCATCACTGTGTGGATCGCCCGGAGGACACGGTGGAGCATACGGTGGAAGTCTGCCCAGCTTGGGCGGAGCACCGCCGTGTCCTCACGGAGGCGATCGGCGGCGGCGATCTCTCGCGTCCGGGCCTGGTTCAGGCCATGGTTCGGAGCGAGAGTGCATGGGAGGCCGTCACCTCCTTCTGCGAAGCAGTTATGCTAGCGAAGGAGGAGGCGGAACGCGTGAGGGTGAGACAAGGTTCGCGCCCTCATGCCCCTAGTCGCCGCAGGAGACGCCCCGGGCGTCGGGAGTCGCAAGCCGATTTCCGGCCACCGTAGGCGCGGGCCTGCGGACGGTGAGCGATGGGTAGCTCGCCATCCGATAAGGACCAGGCCCGGGTCGACGGCGCGTTGTGTTCCACGCGCGCCTCAAAGAGATGTCAGCACAAACTGACGGGGTCCGTCAGGACCAATGCCTGCCGGGGTTGCGAGTTTGTCCGAAAGGGATATCGTGGCCCTGGCACACAGGCAACGGAAGGAACACGGGTGGGTTTTAGTCAGTAAAAGTCTGACACGCCCTCCCGCTCCACCCAGAGCGGGAGAAGTTATTTGATGATTTCCCACCCAAAAAAAAAAAAAAAAAAGGGGGCCGATCGCGCTATTTCTCAACGTAATTACCGTCCGAACGGAACGTTTTTGGTTTTGGTTTAGTTTTGGTTTAGCTGATGTAACAAACGGTGTCGCGCTATTTTTTGTGAGAGTATTGTTCGATCGAACGTTCCTCCAACGTAACTTCCAAAGTAAAGCTAAATCGTTTCCGTTGAAATGATTAGCGCGATACTAAATGTGTCTAACGAAACGTTTTTGGTTGTGGTTTAGTTTTGGTATTAACGTTCAAAATTAGCGCGATCGGCCCCCTGGTCATACACGCACGCCGATTGCGAATATTACGCATCTGACCTTTCTGAAGAACATCACCAATTTGGTCACTATATGTCCTCCTAGGGTGTCCCCTCCCGGCGTTTCCTCTCACCTCTGCTTTATAAATACCTTTTGTTAGTCGCCTTTCACTCATCCTCTCAACATGACCAAACCATCTAAGCATACTCTTTTCAAGAACGGTGCTTAAGGGCTATGTTTGGGCTTCAAATGGTCTAAACCTGTAAACCGTTTTTCCAAGACTATAAGATTCTGATTCTCCCAAGTCTGTATATTTATGAGGTCTCATTATTTGTGAAAACCAATAAAAACATATTTAAATTAGCATCAGAAATAAATAATAGGCAACAACGAGACGCACTACGCCTCTATGTACCCCGAACATGTACCTCTTTAATGTACAGGAGTGTGTTCCATATGGCTCCTGTAATCTTCAATAAATTACCTAAAGAAATAAGGGCAATGAATACGGCCCTATTTAAGAAAAGTCTAAAAAAAAATCTGATTAATAAATGCTACTATAACTTGAATGACTTCCTCAATGATAATTTTGCCAAACTAAAGACCTCACAGTGACATCAAGTAAAATCAATTATTCAATGAATTATGCATGTACGAGTATCTCTTAATAACTAATTTTGACATTGACATTGAAATAATCTAAATATTTTTATTATTTAATTTATAATTTATTATCCACTATGACTTTAACTTATTATAACTATATCGTGCTTATTTCATCTAATTTTATTTATTCCAATTCCAAAGTCTTTTTTGATTAATTGATGAATAACTATGACTGTATAAATTTTGCATGCCTTACGGTAGAATCACTTGAAACATGTAATTCTTATAACACCATTGTAACAGTGTATTCAGCAAAAATAAATGATTTGATTTGATTTGATCAATTTTTGTTACTACATCTTCTTTTAAACTGCACCGTTGCCTTATAACCTCATTTTTCAGCCTATCATTCATAGTTACGCCAGACATGCTTCGCAAGGATCGCATTTCCACTGCATTTATTCTACTTTCATGCTTCTTTTGCCACACCCAACATTCACTTCCATACATAAGCGTAGGCACCAGCACACCATTGTGAACAGCCAGTCGAGCATTTTTGGGCATCGACTGATTGATCACAATCGCATGTATAGCACCTTTCACTTTATTTCCCGCATTTACTCTCCTTTCCACATCTTCATCAATCTTTCCATCCCTTGTAAACTGACTCCCCAAATATATAAAGTCACTTACTTGCTCCACACTCTTATCATTAATTTTCACATCACACACCACTACATCCTCTTCTCTTTCAAAAACCATGACCTTCGTCTTATTCCCATTTAAATTCATCCCATTCCTCTTATATGCTTCATCCATCACAGTCACCCGGTCCTGCAATTGTTCTGCAGACGAAGCAAGTAAAACTTGATCATCTGCGTAGAGAAGGCATTTGACAGGCAACTCATTCATTCTCAATCCGCACTCACTCTCTTTCAAACCTATCAGACGACTATCTATGTACAAGTTGAACATCGACGAACGACGATCGACATTGACGCTACACAACCCTGTCTAACACCCCTTGAAATGCAAAACCAGTCCGTGTATGCCCCATTTAACCTAACACAAGCACTGGAATCTTTGTATAAAGATTTCACTGCCCGTACCAAGCTCCAGTCCACACCATACACTGATAGTATTGACCACAGTTCTTCCCTCTACATACTGTTATAGGCCTTCTCCAAGTTAACACATCCCATATTTTCTCATATGTCCTTCTTACCACTCTATTTATTAAAACCTTCGCATACAGTTTGCCGACAACCCTCAAAAGACTAATGCCGCGGTAGTTTTTCCACTGCTGAGAGCCTTTTCCCTTATATAGTGGTAAGATTACAGCCTTGCACCAGTCATCTGACACACGGCCATATCTCCAGCACATATTAAAGATCCGGCACAACAGGCTTGCTACCACCCCGTCACCACCCTTCAGCATTTCAGCAGACACTGTCATACCCTGCAGCTTTCCCAATTTTAATATCTTTCAACGTTCTTACAATCTCATCTATTTCTATTTCATTCCACTCATCTGCATGTGAGCTTGGGTCATCAAAACTGGCTTCTGCCCAGTTACCCACTCCTTGTACACTATCCTGACAACTAAATAAACTTTCAAAGCATCCCTTCCAGCGTCCCAAGACCTTACATTCTTCGCTTAATAAACATCCATCTTCTGCTCTTATAACGTTCATACTCGATGTTCCTGTCACTCCGCGAGCCAATCTTACTTATTTCCAGAACAGCTTAACATAGGCTCTGAAGTTACCAGAAAACTTCGTGTTATACTTTTCATCCTTCTTCATTTTTACAATTTCTTTCACTGTCGCTTTTATTTCAGAGTATTTCTTCTTCACTTTTTCCAAATCGTCTGCCACATTCGTTGCCTGATTCATCCTATTTTGGGCCTTACAGGCTAACATGTAGCCAGGCCTCTTTCTTCTTCCTCACATCCTCTTTAACTTCTTCATCTACTCAAGAATCATTTGTTCTACTACCACGTTTCCTCTGCGCCAGACCACATACTTTTGTGGCTACTTGCACCATACTATTTTTCGCTATATTCCATACTTCTTCTTGACTGTAATCATTCGTATCATCAAATATTTTATCCGTCTTCACTTTTACTTCCCTCTTATATTCCTCTTTTACTTTCAATTCTTGCAGTCTTTCCACTTTTATTCTTTGTAGAGCAGTTACAGGAACTCGGACTCGGTGACGCCAATACCTGAACACACCATCCATCCGACACATAACCAGATGATGATCAGTCCCTACATTAACACCCCGATATGCTCTAGTATCTGTAACTTTGCATTTTAATCTTTCATCCACAATTACAAAGTCAATCATACTTCTACAGTCTTGCCTTTCCCACGTATACGAGTACCTGTGAACCTTTCTATGATTATTTTGTGCATGAGAATGTAAAAAAATAATCTTCTTTTTTTTTAAACACTCTTGTTAATGTTTAATAAAAAATCCGACAATCGTCATTATACTAAAAGAAAATAACTATAAATAAAACGAAAGTCATACCTGAAAAATTAAACTTTAAACAGCAACAAACCAAAAAAAATACTACGTTTCTGATAAATCATAGTACAATACTGAAATAATACCTATTCACTTTACGTTTGCTTAGGAATTTTATTATAACACTGCATCAACTTGAAATGGCTTCGTAATCGATACGAAACAATTTACACAAAACTGAATTAAGTCACAATATTATCGGAATAAATTACTTCTACTTTTCTAATAAAGTGAAATAAGTAATATAATTGCACTTTTTGAATAAATAAGAGCATGTAAAATAATACCCTGATAGTAAAACACCGAGCTTATTTCGTTTTACTCCACTTTCTTCCGGGATCGTACGTTGAGCAAAGACGGCGCATCACTGAATTCGATCACTTTACTAGTACCAACTTGATCGCGCGCGTAAATCAAAAAGAGAACGACAGACATCTAACACTGTAATTTTCGTCGTATCGAGTCAGCTGTTAAACTGGACTTATTCTCCGTGCAAAGTTAATTCACTTTATGGTAAAATCTCGAAAAAAGTGTTTTTTGAGTTATTTCTTTTTTTTGAATAAAGGTGCGATGTGGTCTGCAATAAAGATTTTTATTTATTTTATTTTTAATTCCAGCCTGCTCACATAATAGCATGAATAGGTAATTTAGTCCATCGCTGTCCACTCCTGGACCCGTAACATAACCGTTTGGGCAACGGAAGGTCTTGCTCTATTTACTTGGTATAGAATAGTTGCACCGCACATGGATCAAAAACACGACCGTGATAATTCTCATGACTCTCGACTTTGTGACACTTGGCCAATAATTTACGTACATAATAAAAATCTTAAATTAATTCATAAAATTAATTCATTCAATGACAGACAACTCGCAGTCTCTGGATCTTGACCCATGCAATTTAACACAACAGTTTCTTTTTATAAGGACGTTGGACCTTCCCAATAATTAAAAAAAAAAATCATCTCACTCACGGAGAAGATTGAACAGACTAAAATCACCCGTTATTTTTGCAATAACCTATAGATTTGTTTTCTGTTTTTTTAGGCCCTGAAGCAAAGTACAGCATAATAACTAGAAATAAATGAAGAGTTCTCAAATGTCAATGTGTGTGTAGATTACTCCAGATCTATTATTGTTAGAGCTAATTCATCTCACATACGGCTGAATAACGAAGAGCGATCGCTTCTAATGCTTTTCTATCTATTAATTTTCATTTGTTTCGTACGAGACTCTGTGGGATAATTGTCCGTTTTCACTAACGTCAAGTTTATCAATGTCTGACGTAAGGTTTTGCCTAACCAAAAACTCCTGCTTTACCATTCGTGTTTCTAAATTTACATTTTTAACACTTGTGTGTGGTTTTTTAGTTTAAGTTCGTTGTCTGTTATAAATCAACCTGCAAGAGAATCACAATCAGAAAATTAAATTCTAAAACATAGGTATTTACATAAAAGGTTAACATTTAGGCGCTATGTTTTGCCGTGAAGGCGTACAATTATTAAGTGTAATTAATAAAAAACTAAAATACTTAAAAACTAAATAAAACATACAATAAACAAAACAAAATAAACTAAAAAATATTAAAAACTACCATTTATTAAATCTGGAAACAGTGTAATAACATTTTTCAATTAATAGCGAGGTGAGAGCTTTCTTAAACTATAATATGGGCATATTTTTTATAATATCGGGTATATTATTATACATTTTCGAAACCATTAAAAAAAACTCTTTTTTATAAAAGCGGTTCTACGTTTTATGCCGCACAATTGATTTATGTATTATGAACGCATTGGAGCTTTTTATACATCGGATAATTTTTGAAAAGGTGTAAATTATTTTTAACAAACAAAGCAGTAAAAGCATTACGCGTCGGCGTATCGGTGTCGTAAATTTAGTGATCGCCTTGTGTCTAGTGAAAATTAAATGTTTTTTTGAGCTAAGTAACTGCTACACATCTACGCTTTACAGGGAGATGTCGCGTATTGTTCATTAAAACGGGCATTAGTTTGTTCACTAAATATCTATGATAGTTGTTATGTTGGGAGAACGGGACACAGCATTGAAACACGGTGGTTGAGCAAAGACTAGTTTATTGTATTCGTATGTTTTGTCCTGCCTACCTTCACATGCATTACTAATATTAAACAATCGCATTCATAGTAATTTACTTATACCTACAACCCCCTTATTAATTTATTTGAATCAAGTTTGCATTCCATTAATTTTATAATTAATTACATACTGTATATTTTTGATTTTGAGATTCTTCAACAATAAAGAAAGAAAATATAAAAATAATCTATTTACCTACTTCATTTTAAACAAAAACATCATGATAGTGATTTACTTATAACTACAACCCCCTTATTAATTAATTCGAATAATGTTTACATTCCATTCATTTTTTAATTAATTACATACTTTTGATTTTGAGATTCTTTAACAATAAAAAAAGAAAACAAAAATAAACAATATTAACTACGTTAAGAACAAAAACATCATAATATGGTATACAATTACACACCTTATAAATCTATTACTATAATAACAATTGATGATGATTTGATGCTTTTTATAATTTATTTATCATTATAATAATTTAACATTCACTGTATTTATTGCTAAATAGGAGAAGGAGTTTACGGGAACGAGGGGTGTGGTGAGCAAGGTCGGTGTTAAAATCGCCCATGATGACGCAATGTGCAAACTCTGACCCTACGGATTCCAGTGCCAATTCGAGATTGGAGAAGTAGTCAACAGCGGGTACTCAGCGGAAGCATGATAGATTGAGGGAGATGAGGCAATGATTTTGAAAGGGAAATCGCTACGAAGATAGATAGCAATAACGAAGATAGATAGCAACAATATGTGTGTTTTATTGTTATTTTGGAATCCTAGTTTAGAGTTAGTTATTACTTTTGCTATTTTGATTGCCTATTCTTGTGATTTATACTGTATTTACACTGTTGTTAAGTTATTTTATTTATACATGTACTTATGATTTTTAAATCATCAGCGGCTTGACATTTTTTTTTTTTTTTGACATTTGATTGCTTCAGGTGGATTGTCCTCAGCGATCAGGTGGTTTCACTGTCCTGCCAGAACGAGTTTTATAATAATTAGTGGTACAGCTATTATGGTCTATGTGTGTCGTTGTTGGAGCACTGGAGCCGCTGTGTGACTCATCCATGCGCATGGCATGATTTTGCGGTCTGTCTATATCGTCATATGTATGTCTACAGACATACATAAATGACGATTCATTTGGTTGTTTTTTATTACGCTCTGAATCAATTATTATATGTTTTCTATTTCGTCTTAAGATTTGTCCTGTGTTCATTCTTATTAAATAAGATCGGTTAGGCAGTAGACGTTGAACTACTTCACTATTCCAATGATTATGCATTTTGATTTTGACTTTTTGATTTATGATTAGTGGTTTTAGTCTTTTTGATCCTTTATCAAAGTACTTTTTCTGCCGTATTTGTCGATTCTATAATTTATTTGACACATTCCCCTGCAATTTTGGTTGAAGAAGATGTGGAGAACACGGAATTATACTTCGTAATTTTCTGTTGTATAATAGCTCGGCCGGTGAACTTAACTCATTACTTAACGGCGTATTCAAATATTCTAACAATCCCAAACTGAAGTCGGTATTTTGAAAGGTGGTCTTTTTCATCATATTTTATATTGTCTGGACCGCTCTTTCTACCTGTCCGTTTGATTGTGGGTACCTAGGAGAAGACGTTATGTGTTGAAAACTCCAGTTCAACGAAATCTCTTTAAACAAATTAGAGGAGAATTCCGGGCCATTGTCTGACATTACTATTTGTGGTATTCCATGACGTCTAAATAAATGTTTAATTTCCTTGATTACCTCTAAGGATGTGGTCTAACACACTTTAACTACTTCTATGAACTTACTATAATAATCTACTACTATCAAATATGATTTAGTGCCGTAGTGGAAGATATCTGTGCCTATCTTGTACCTAGCTCTGTCGGGAATGTCATGCGGAATTAACGGTTCTTTTGTGGTATCTTTTCTATATGTTAAACAGGCCTGACAATGAGATAAGTAATGCTGTAATTGTGAATTCATATTAGGCCAATACATGATCTCTCTAGACCTAAGTTTACACTTTTCTATACCTGAATGCCCTATGTGTATTTTTTGTAGCGTTGTTTTACGCATACAGTTTGGTATAATGATTCTATTGCCTTTCCATATTAGTCCATAATTCACTGTTAACTCATCCCTGCTATCCCAATAAGGTTTTAATTCATTACTAATTTCACTTATAAGTACGGGCCATCCTTTTTTTTTTTTTTTTTTTCAATCCCTGCATTTCGTTATCTTAGTCCATTTCTGTATTTCTAAAAAATGTGAGTCTGTTAGAGGATTCATCGTTGTTATGGCACACACTTGTGCTTGTGCGTCGAGGTGGTCGCGCGTAGTGATATTACCGGGGTGTGGCAGCGCCGCTCGTGATAATGCGTCCGCTATGTATAGATATTTACCTTTTTTTTGGGTGGGAAATCATCAAATAACTTCTCCCGCTCTGGACGGAGCGGGAGGGCGTGTCAGACTTTTACTGACTAAAACCCACCCGTGTTCCTTCCGTTGCCTGTGTGCCAGGGCCACGATATCCCTTTCGGACAAACTCGCAACCCCGGCAGGCATTGGTCCTAACGGACCCCGTCAGTTTGTGCTGACATCTCTTTGAGGCGCGCGTGGAACACAACGCGCCGTCGACCCGGGCCTGGTCCTTATCGGACGGCGAGCTACCCATCGCTCACCGTCCGCAGGCCCGCGCCTACGGTGGCCGGAAATCGGCTTGCGACTCTCGACGCCCGGGGCGTCTCCTGCGGCGACTAGGGGCGCGAGGGTGCGAACCTTGTCTCACCCTCACGCGTTCCGCCTCCTCCTTCGCTAGCATAACTGCTTCGCAGAAGGAGGTGACGGCCTCCCATGCACTCTCGCTCCGAACCATGGCCTGAACCAGGCCCGGACGCGAGAGATCGCCGCCGCCAATCGTCTCCGTGAGGACACGGCGGTGCTCCGCCCAAGCTGGGCAGACCTCCACCATATGCTCCACCGCGTCCTCCGGGCGATCCACACAGTGGTGACACCCGGGCGTTTCCTCCCGCTTAATCCTAAACAGGAACCTCCCGAAACATCCATGTCCGGTGAGGACCTGCGTCAGGCGGAAGGTGAAGACGCCGTGGCGCCTCTCCAGCCACTCCTCAAAGAGGGTACTTATCGCCACAATTGTGGCGTGCCCAGCGCTGGGTTGTGACAATCGCACTCTCCATGTCGCCATGAGATCCCTCCGGAGCTCCGTCCGCTGTGCCGCGATTTCTTGCGGCAGCGGAGTTATGCCCCGGAGTTTCGCCTCTTCGCGCCACACCAAATGCCATACCAAATGTGCCCGAGGACTTTCGCCTCCAGATCCCATGGCGGCAGTCCGGCAAGGAGGCTCGCCGCCTCACGGGAGACCGTGCGGTATCCCCGTACCATCCTGATGGCCATGACCCTTTGGGACGCGTTCAACCGCTGCGCTGGTCGCAGCCTTAGAGAACGCGCCCACACCGGTGCCCCGTAAAGGGCCATGGACCGCACGATCCCCGCGTAGAGCCTCCGGCAGGAGGCGTTTGGACCCCCTAGATTGGGCAGGAGCCGCTTCAAAGCAGCCCCGGCCCGCTCCAGTCTGGGAGCCAAACGTCGAAAATGCTCCACGAAGTTCCACCGGCTGTCGAGGACGAGTCCCAGGTACTTCATCGTCGACTCGACGCCGATGTGAACCCCTCCCGCCGTTATCTGGGAACCCGACAGTGGCGCGTTCCGAGGACCATAAAAACACATGGCCTCGGACTTGTGCAATGCCACCTCGAGTCCCAATTGCCGGATCCTATCGACGATTGTCGCAACCCCACGTGCCGCCAGTTCGGCCGCCGCCTGATGCGAACTCCCTTGTGCCAGGACTAGCGTGTCGTCAGCGTAGCAGACTACGCTGACGCCACTAGGGAGGTCGGCGCGCAGCACCCAGTCGTACCCGATGTCCCACAGATGCGGCCCCAGGACCGATCCCTGTGGGACACCGCACGACATCTCTCGCCGGTTCCACTCTCCTTGGTGACCGGGGTAGATGACGGCCCTGTCCGTCAAATAGGCCTCGACCACGCGACAGAGGTAGGTCGGCATCCGGTGATACCGAAGTGCCTCCCCAATGCAACTCCAGGGCAGGGTATTAAAGGCATTGGCAATGTCAAGAGACACCGCCAAGACAACCCCACCCCGGGCAACAGCATCCCCCGTCGTGAGGGCTCGAACGCGCATGATGGCATCCACCGTAGAGCGCCCTTTGCGGAAACCAAACTGGCTCTCCGCCAAATCCGGCCCCACCCGCACCAGTCGCCCGACAAGGCGGTCTGCAATTACTCTTTCAAAGAGCTTGCCCACCTCGTCGAGCAGCACAATGGGCCGATAAGTGGACGGAGAGTCCGCCGGGCGCCCTGGCTTCTTTATGAGGACCAGTTTCCCCGTCTTCCAACAAAGTGGGAACTGGCCCCTCTCCAAGCATGCGCTTAGGAGCCCCCTTAGTCGAGGCCCGAGAGCCTCTAAGGCCAGAACCCAGGCTTTTCCAGGCAAACCATCGGGTCCTGGGGCGGTATTCTTGGCATTCAGCCTACGTACCGCCACTCTCATATCTACCTCGGTCACCTCTGGAGCATCGTCGTCGTCGGTGTGGTCCGCATCTGGCACTGCAGGAGGCGGAGCCATGGGCGGGGGAGTATGTTCCCCTCACGAAGGGAACAGAGCGCTCACCACGTCCTCCACGAGCTGGGGCCGGAGACTCTGCGTCAGCGGGGGAGCCCATGGGCGGAGTTTATCTCGCACCCATTTGTAGGGGCGTCCCCACGGGTCTCTGTTCAGAGTCTCCAGCGTCTCCTCGCGGGCCAGTCCTCTGGCCCGCTGGATCTCAACTCGGAGGGCAGTCTTTGCCGCTCTGTACCCCTCGTATAGCTCCGCCTGAATGACTTCCGTATCCGGAGGGCGGATACGGAGCCTGCGATGCCTGGAGTACCAGTGGCGCACAGCAACGCACGCCTCGCGTAAAGCGGTCAGCTCACGCGACCACCAGCACACCTGGCGCCGAGCACGTCCGGGCTGGACCCGGGGCATTGCCACGTCACATATTTCGGACATGGCCTCCCGGAACCACTCCGCCTCGTCGTTGATGTCGGCAGGCCTGTCTGGTGATGACACCCAGGCCTGCACGATCGAGGCTTCCAGGAGGAGCTCCCGGTCCAGCTGCTTCAGCGCCCACCGCGGACCACTCGGACTCCGTCGGACCAGCGCGCCTGAGGTCTGGGCGGAGACGTTAAACCGGATGTATCGGTGATCGAAATACGTCTCCACCCCCTCCATGACGCGCCAGTCGAACACACGCGGCGACAGAGCGGGGCTGGCGAACGAGATGTCCACCACTGATTCACCCCGCATCCGCATACACGTGGGGACAGAACCCCGGTTTAGGACGACCAGGCCTGTCTCCAGAGCCCAGTCCTCCACCATCCTGCCCCGTGTGTCCGTATACCGGGAACCCCAAGCCACGTTCTTGGCATTGAAATCCCCGAGGACGAACACAGGGAGGGGATGGAACCCGACGACGACGACTCTCAACTCTGCTAGGGAGTTGTGGAATTCGGCGAGAGTTCGGTTCGGGGAGAAGTAAACTCCTACTACGACAATGTCCCCGAACCGTGCTGCCACGCAACCCTGTCCCCTCTTGACGGCCTCGAGGGACGGGGAACCGGCGGCGGCCGACGAAATGAGGGTCACTGAGCCGCTCAGGTCCTCCACCCAGTCATCCCTGGGCGGGACAAAGTACGGCTCAGCGACCACGGCGATGTTAATCGACCACTGCGCCATGCTCTGGAGCAATAGATCCTGAGCGCAGGCACAGTGGTTGATGTTCGCCTGAAGGAGGCGTAATGGAGCCATTTATTGGCATTCCATATCAGCCTCCTCCCGGGCCCTCTGGGATGGCCCTGCCGCGGTGGTAGCGGCGGCAACGACGACGTTGGAGGTGGCAGCGGCGGCGGCAATCGTGGCGGCCCCTGGGTTTGGGGAGAGCAGCACAGGCCTTGCCCCCAGCCCGGTGATCGGCCGGCTTGCCAGCCGCCGCACATACATAACAGTGCAGCGTAGCATTGCAAGAGCCGGCCTTGTGACCGGGCTGACCACAGCGGAAGCAGTGATCGCTGCGGTCCACCTCCGAGGTGCAGCATGCTCCCACGTGGTTTCCCACCCGGCAGCGGAAGCACCTCAGAGGTCTGGGTTCCAGCAGTTTCACCTGCGCGGATACCCAGCCCACCCGGAGCCTTTGGCCCTCCTCGGATATTTTTTGGGCCACCGACACGGGGCAGCTTACCGTAATGGTTTGCATCCCCGATTTGTCAGGACGAAGGGTGCCTGCCCTCACCTGCTCCACAGAGCACTCTCCAGTCCTGGCCACGGCGGCCACAACATCTTCCGCCGTCACGCAGTCGTCCAGGCCCAGGATGCGCATGTCAGCGCACTTGGTGGGCCTGGAGACTCGGGCCTCCCCCGCATTGAGGGACGCCCTGGGCCTTTCGGCCAGGGTGTCAGCGGTCGGGCCGCTTGCCGCACCAGGGATCTCGAGCATCCGGGCCCCAGTTGCCGTGACTTTCATCCTGAATCCCGCGGCGACGCCGATCTCCTCCAGGTTCACCGCCTTCCACGCCTTGGCGAGCACCTCGCGGTAGGTCACGCCCTTCTTCTCCGCTTCCGGCTGTAGTTTGATCACTACAGCTGCAGACTTTGGGGCGCGGAGCCTAGCCGCGGCGCTTCGCTTCTTGCGCCGTTGCCGCCTCTCCTTTTTTTTGGCCGCCCTTTTGGCCTTAGCCGCCTTCTTTTTCTCCCCGGCTACTTGCCATTCGGCGTCGGCCGGAGAGGAATTAGAAGGCTGGGCGGGGGCGACCGTCCTGCCGCAGTGGCTGGGGCCCTTGCCTTCTGAGTAGCCACCTGTGCAGCCGTCCCGTCCTTCTTGGGCTTAGGCTGGCCGATTTGGCCAGAGGCGCGGGCTTGGCTGCAGGCTTGGCCGCAGGCATGGCGGCGGCAGCCACGGTGGCCGCAAAGGTGGCCGGTCTGCTCGCCGCTAGCGGGGGGCGCAAGACAATGCCCTCAAGTACGGAGAACCGGCTGTTGAAGGCAGCCAGCTCCTGCCGCACTAGGGACAAAACCCGGTCCTCCGCCGGCAAGGGCACACCCTACCCTTGCTGCACCCCTCCATGCGGCACCTCCGGAGGGCCAGCTTTTCGAAGCCGGGCCAGGTCCGCTCGGAGCTCCTCATTTTCCTTTCGGAGAAGCTCCATAGCAGCCGTCAAGCGGCCGACCTCCGCCCGCATCTCGGACACTTCGCCTGACGAAGGCCCGACCTGAAGGGCCTTCGCTGCCGCAATTATGGAGGCCGTGGCAGCGGGTACGACCTTGTCTTTAGAGGAATAAATCCTCTTCAAGGCCACACCCCTGATTGCGGCTACCACAACCTCCTCAAAGCTGGCAGCTCGCTCCTTAGAGCCGGCTCACCACCGGACGACTCAGTCCCTGGTACCCCAATCCTTGCCTGCTTTGTCGGTGGACTCACAGGCTCGGAGTCTCTGTCCTGCTCTTTCCCAGACTTCTTCGTCATCATTGAGACACGCAAGCCCCACCACGACGACAACGTGGAGACACACTCGGTGGGGATATAGATATTTACCTGGTTTATATATTATTTATTTATTTATTTATTTATTTAACCATTTATGTACACACATTATAAACATACAAGAAGAAAGGAACAGAAAAGAAGAGTAGAAGACAAGAAAGGAAGAGTAGAAGAGAAAATAGAATACATATAATCAAAAACAATTTACTTTATAAAACTAAACAAATAATATACTAATATACATACATACATACACACAAATACATACTTCTAAAATAAATATCACTAGAATATTAATTATAATTCTATTAAAATAATAAAAACATACGCAACTATGACGAAGTGGAAAGATAGTGTTCTTTCACTCTTCTTTTAAATACTGAAACAGTATGGCAGTCCCTTATATCAGGTGGCAGTGAATTCCACAACCGCACCGCGTGCACAGTGAAGGAGTAGGAGTAGAAGTCGGTGGTGTGGGGAGGGGACTTAAGAAGATTTCTAAGATGCGACCTGCAAGGCGCTTTAGAAGGACGAGCGTAGGAAAAACGTTCCCGCAGATAGGATGGTGTTTTAGGATTGTGAAGGAGGTTACATAGCAGACACAAAATCCGCGAGTTCCTGCGAAGTCGAATAGGGAGCCACTTGAGTATCTTGCGAAAGTTAGAAACGTGGTCATACTTTTTAAGGTTGAAAACAAAACGAATACAGATGTTTTGCAAACGCTCAAGTTTATTTAAAAGCTCCTCGGTGGCATCCAAGTAACAGGCATCAGCGTAATCAATAATGGGCTGACAGAGAGTTTGAGCAAGGGAGATTTTGGTGTTCAAGGGCATGAATCTCTGGAGACATTTCAACGAATGGAACGTGTAGTGCACTTTGCGACTGACTTGAGCAACATGGGCAGTCCACGACAAGTAGCAATCCATGGTCACCCCCAAGTTTTTAACCGTATTTGCGTATTCAATCTGAACTCCATTCAAGCAGAGAGGAGACAGCGACGCAACATTGAGCCTATTCCGCATATACCTGCCGCCAATAATCATGGCCTGGGATTTCCTAGGGTTGATTAGCAGTCCAAAGGACCGCGACCACTCACTAATCAAGTCCAGGTCCCTGTTCATGGCAGCCACGGCAGCTGCCGCGTCTTCCCTTAAGAAGTTATTGTAAAACTGCAGATCGTCGGCATAGAGATGGAAGTAGGAAGAGATGACTCTCGTGACAGAGTTAATGAAAATAGAAAAGAGAAGAGGAGAGAGAACGCTACCTTGAGGCACACCTGCGGTAAGAGAGCACCAATCAGAAGACGACTCATCGAGACGAACACGCTGTGAACGGCCTCTGAGATAGGAGTCGAACCAACCAATAGTGGAAGAGGAGAAATTTAAAGAATTAAAAATCCCTAGAAGGATGTCGAAATCAACAGAATTAAAGGCACTGCTGAAGTCGAGAAGTACAAGTAAAGTTAGAGATTTGTGGTCCATCGCCCAGCGGATGTCATCAGTAACCTTCAACAGAGCCGTCACTGTGCTATGACCCGGTCGAAAACCGGACTGAAGAGGACTAAGTAGGTCATTCGCAGATAGAAAAGCCGAAAGTTGCCGATGAACAATGTGCTCAAGAACTTTAGAGAGATATGGGAGTATAGAAATGGGACGGAAATCAGTGGGTGAGACCGGCTTAGGAATTTTGGGTAAGGGGATGATATGAGCTTGTTTCCAAACCTCAGGAACAGTACAAGAAAACAAGGAAAAGTTAAAAATGTGGGTTAAGACGGGAAGTAATGCGGGGAGAATAGGAGAAATCATTCTTGAGCAAAGATTATCATTACCTACTGTGGTAGAGGAGATAGCACAAATAGACTTTTTAACCTCAATTTCACTCACTGGACTTAATTTGAAAGGAGAACACTGCGGTACTGGCAAACAGGAAAGTTTATTTAAGGTAGCTGATTTGACGTGCGGATCTAAAATAACAGGGGGAAGTGAGAAATGTTTGTTAAGAGCACACACGTCAGTGTCATTATTGGAAACGACTGGAGACTTGCCAATGCCGACAGTTTTCAGAAACTTCCAGACTTCAGAGGAGTTACGGTTGTCGAGAGAATTATGGAAGTAGCGTCTCTTAGCATCTCTACACATACGCCTGCAACGATTACGCAAAACCTTATACGCATTCAGGTTGCGCTCGGAAGGACAGCGTTTCAACCTTCTTTTGGCTCTGTCCCTACCTGCCATCGCATCCTTAATGGCAGAAGTAAGCCAAGGAGCCGGAACATATTTGACTTTGACTCGACGTATAGGGGCATGATGATCGTATAAGTTGAGTATAGTTTCGTTTAAAATGTGAACCATATTGTTGACACATGAGCTCTCCAAGACGTCCGTCCAGTCGATGCTCTCTGCATCACGCAGCAATGCCTCCAGGTCTATGCCCTTGTAGTTCCGAAGGAAAATATATTGCGGCTTGCGCTTGGGAGGGCGAATCCTGTAGGACATAAAGATGAGGTCGTGGTAAGAGAAACAAGCAGTGATCTGTCCGTGGACAGCTACATTATTAGAATTAGAGACAATCATCAGGTCCAACAGAGAAGGAGTGCAATTTGGGAAATGATGAGTAGCAGATAGAGGCAGAATACTAAGGTTATAAGAAGATAAGAGAGATTGAAGTTTGTGAGTACGACTGTCGTTTCTAAGAAGACAAGTATTAAAATCGCCCATCAAGATAACGTGGTCATAAGAGGGACAAAAATCATTTAAAAGGGAATCAAAAGAGGCAAAGTAATCGATGCTGAGGTTAGGACTGTAAACAACTCCAAGTAGCATTTTAGCATGATGCAAGGAAATTTCAAGAAATAGATGCTCCGCTGACCCCGAGTAGGAAGATGGTGATGTGCTGATAATCTTGTAGGGAATATCATTACGCAAGTAAATGGCAACACCACCACCACCCTTCCCAGTTCTATCATTACGGATAAGGACAAAACCAGGAAGAGCATATTGAGCAGATAAAAGAGAGGGTTTGAGGAAGGACTCAGAGATGAGCAAAGCATCTATATGTGCACAGTTAAAGGACGCCAGAAGATCAGAGTAATGGCCAGGAACACTCTGGGCATTGATGTGGGCTATGTTGAGATTGTTGGGGAGGTGGGAAAGCAAGGAGGAAATCTGATCGCCGAGAGTAAGAGGAGAGGACGAACCACTCGCCGCACTATGAAAACTGCTAGAAGACGAAGAACAAGAGAAAAAATCATCATCAAGGTTGATATCGGTCATAGTTTGCAAAAATAATAATAATACGTATACAAATAAAAATAATACCAAAAAATAATAATATCAAAACTACTTAACTACGGTAAATGAACAAAATAATAATAATAAATAAATACGCTCAACCAATAAAAACACCTATTCGCTGTCGTTGGTAGAGATTTTAACACAACATTTTATAAACTAGGTAAAAACTGTGAAGAGAATAAATCAAGGCTTACATTATGATTATGAACAGAAGACATAAAAAATTAATAAAATTAAAATTGAAAGCTAACTAACGATGTCAGCCACAACATTCGTCTAAAGACTATGAAAAAAAAAACAACAAGTGTAACGAAACGTAACGTCATTTGAATACTAAAATGACACTGACAGTGACAGACGTCACGCCACTACTTCAGGTAAAATAAAAACGTCTACCGGCAAGCAAGAAGAAGTAAGAAAAATTTAACTAAAAGTAAATGCAATGGGTAGATTAACAAAAGGAAAATCAAATTTTAAAGTGAACCGACATTACACGAATGTATTACAAAACGGACAACATAAAACATGCAAGGATACATCTAAAACAGTAAAGTTAGCGACGAGCCTTCCTCACGACCTTTCTTTTAGGGGTTGCAGTCGATGTAGATGCCAATGCTGGCGGGGTAGAATCGACAGGCACAGGATCATTGGGTGCGGCAGCACTGGCCGGAGCAGGGAATAACGCGATTAACGTTTCAAGCTCACCCATGGACGCTATTTTCCGGCGAGCCTTGTCAGGCGTCAAGACAATAACTTTGCCCTCTGCAGACCAGCAGCTATTGATGTTAAAGTGCTTGCTGGCAGCAATAAATACCTGGTGCCGTGTCTTAGTTAGAAACTCCGAAATGGTGATGCCGCTGCCCTTGAGAGTAGTTTTACCGTCCCAAACTAACCGACGATGCTCCATGTCATAGAATCGCACCAGCACAGGTCTTGTTTTGCCCTGGGGCGCACCTAGTCTGTTATCATTTAATGTTATCAATCATTAGTTGCTTCGTTAAAGTAAGGAGAATCACATCACACAGCTTTTCATTCGGTTTTTCAGGAATACCGTGAAACAGCAAGATCTTTCTTCGCATTGTCGTCTCATGTCTGTCCAGACTCAAAGACAGGAGTTCAATCTGAGTTTTGAAGTGAGATAAAGTTTTGCAAACAAAGGATTTAAACTCGGAGAAATCCAGAGAAAGAGCAGCAAGATCCGAGTGTGCAGGGTCAGTCCCAGCTGTGGCTCTCTGCAGCTTATCCTCGTACTCACGCATGCGGGAGCCAAACAGTTTCTCTAATTCCTCCATACTGTGTACAAGCTTGCTGTCCATACTTTGTTGGAATATTTCAAATGTTGTGGTTGTTGAAGAGTGAAAGTGAAAGGAAAGTTCCGAGCGAAGGTGGGTTTATTAGTTAATTAGCACATAAATATAGTGAAAAAGGACAATTAACTATTTTAAAATAAATATTAAATAAGGAAGCTACAAAATTACGTATATATGTCAAGCCTACCCACGTAGGAAAAAAAATATTATATTATATTGGCTTGTGATCTGTTTCTATTGTCACATCGTTACGGCCATATATATATATGTATAGAATCGCTCGCATGCAAATACACAGGCATATAATTCCTTTTCGATCTGAGCATAGTTCTGTTCAGTTTTAGTTAATGATTTAGAAGCGTAACATACGGGACAGTTGTCCTGCATTAGACAGGCACCTAAACCATTTTTACTCGCGTCTACTGAGATCACTATGGGTTTATCGAGTGTGTAATATCTTAACACGGGTGGGCTTGTTAACTGATTTTTTAACATTTCAAAACATTATTCATGTGTATGATCCCAGTGCCAAGCTACGTTTTTTCTTAGTAACTCGCGAAGAATTGATGTCTTTTCAGAAAAAATTTCAATGAAATTACTAACATCGGTTATCATACCTAAAAATCTTTCTACATCTTTAACATTTTGTGGCCTTGACATGTTTTTAATAGCCAATACCTGTGACTCATCGGGCCTGATGCCGTCTTTTGTTATTGTATGGCCTAAGTACGTTAGCTCACTTAAACCTATTTTACATTTATTTTTATTTAATTTTATGTTTATTTCCTTACACCGTTTCAAAACTGCTCGTAATCTCTGATCGTGTATTTCCTTTGTTTCTGCGTAGATTAGGAGGTCATCAATGAACAATATAACACCCTTTATATCGTCAAAATGTTCATATAAGCGTTTGTAGAAAATTTCTGACGCCGATGATATACCGTACGGCATTCTTAAAAATTTGAACCTTTTAAAAATTGTATTAAACGTACAGAGGTCTGTGCTGGCGGGGTGTAAATTTACATCCCAGAATCCCTGTTTAGCATCTAAAGTACTAAAATATTTGGCGCCGGATAGGTTGGCGGTTATTTTTTCAAGGGTAGGCAACTTAAAATGCTCCCGCTTTATTGCTTTGTTTAAGTCACGCGGGTCTAAACAAATGCGGAGATCTCCGTTAGGCTTTTTTACAACCGTCATACTATTTACCCAATCGGTGGGTCCCTCAACTTTTGTAATAATACCCTGATTTTTCATTTCCGTTAGTTTTTCTTTTACTTGTTCTTTTAACGCAATAGGTAGCTTTCGTGGAGCATGAACCACAGGTTTGTACCCATCTTTTGATTGTATTTCATATGTACCTGGTAAACAACCCATTCCTGTAAATATGTCAGGAAACTCATGCAATATATTGTTTGCACATCTTTTATCAGTCTGTTTTATACTCATTACTCTTTTCAATAATTTTAATTCATCACATGAATTTCTTCCCAAAATGGGAGGTGAATTAGTGTTAACAACTATGAATTGTATAATGTATGTATTGTACTTTAAGATAACATTTACCAATGACTTTAATCTGACTATCCTACCGGCTGCGCCATGTTATGTTGGGAGAACGGGACACAGCATTGAAACACGGTGGTTGAGCAAAGACTAGTTTATTGTATTCGTATGTTTTGTCCTGCCTACCTTCACATGCATTACTAATATTAAACAATCGCATTCATAGTAATTTACTTATACCTACAATAGTCTTCAACTCTGTGATAGTCTTCAACTCTCTTCAATTTGGTGAAAGGTTAAGTTTTAAAAAAAACTTGCCTTTCAAACTGAGAACCTCCTCTTTTTTAAGTCTGCTAATAACCTTTCTAAATGTACTGTAACAGCTTCCTAGGAATATATTCCGCCGTGGGCCTCGTCTTGGACTGTCTGCGATTCAGCCATCTACGGAATGTTTTCAACAAAATGTTTAGATTTAAATTGATAGAAGTTCCACTTAGTATTTCAGTTTAAAATGTAGATTTTGCAGGTGTATCGCCACAAAAGGTATGGACGCACGGATACAATATTTCAAATACCATACCGGTAGTGAACAATTCCTCAAAACACATTGGCATGAGATTGGAATTCTGTGTCTTTCAATAACTCACTAAAGCAAAAAGTGTGAGTACTCATAGTTTATTTATGATTTCGTATCTGCAGGTTACAATACCAATCCATTTAGGAATAGCCGGAGAAATTAATTTAAAAATAATTTATTTCAAAGTGCAAACATGTCTTTTTTAAGTGCAGTTTTTTCATCCCTACCTTTTTTGTACCATGTGTCAAATATTTTTAAACACATGCATACATACTCGTACATAAACTCATTCCTTTTTCCCATGGGTATAAGCAGAAACTACAGAACACCACCTGCTACTATCCTTACATCTTATATTTTTAATTTGGTTTACGTTAAAGATCTATCTTTTTGTTGCAGGATAATTGGACAAAAATTGTCTTTGTGAAAATCCTAAGATTATTGCCATAAACCTGATTATTATTAGCTTGTATGATTACAAAAATATTTCTCAGTTTTCAATAATCCGGTCCTTTGCTTATTTTATTATTCATTTATTGATTAGGCATGAACATCGTTTTATATAGATATTACAAGTGAATTTTTTAGATAATGTTGTAATAATCCTAGGATTTTCGCAGGTTAATTTTTTCGTGTATCGATGCACCGCCCTTACCCAACAACTATTATCATCAGTTAATTTAACAGTTCTTCGGTATTCAAAGGGTCTCATAAGTGATGTTTTTACTCACTTATCAGCCTTTCAGACCACCTCCTATACTTAGAAAAACAAAAGCTAAACACATGCGGTGCAAAACACGCGTTACTAAAAAGTGAAAAGGGCAGGTTACGAATTAACTTTGATGGGCTTGGATTAGTGGAGGGTGGATAAGAAATTTCAAACGCTTGGAAAATTGCTAATAACGGTGCTTTAAATTAATGTCTTATAGTCATTTACCCTTTTTAGTTAAAGAGAGATGAATATGGATGAAGAAGAAGAGGAATGCCAAAGAAATGATGGATGGATTGTGTGAGGAATGATATGAAAGTAAAGGTAGTGAATGATAGCGTGATGGGTGGGCGGGGGAGAAGGGAAGAAGAAAACGTGTTGCACCTGTGGCGGCACCAACATCGCCACATGCAAACTACGCGTCACACTGACGTCACGCAAAATTCTGCGTCGCGCAAGCAGAGTTTACCGCGGGACTAGCATATATACAACATCCCGACATCAATCGTGCTCCCTTTTCTATGGAGGATGAGTGAACTTTACACCCTGTTCCTCATACCTCTATACGCCGACCCCAAGTAACATAGGATAAAGGCAGTCGTTATGAATTATAACAACATTTTAATCACGTACCAATTTATTCAATAAGTTATCTAGATAGATTTACAATTTTTTTTTTTTCAAGCCAACAGAATTGCTGTTAACGTAAGTATCTATGGTCGGTCACATAAGTATAGTGTCTTTATTACCATACTTTGACATACTTGGCACTATAAATCGGAAGTCACAGCAAACCCCTGTTTTTAACATTGAGAAGCAGAAATCCATCTTTAGAGCACAATCCCTTCGTCATCATTCACGAAACCCTCAGAGGGCATTATTCAGAAACCACAAATCATATTTCTTATAAAAAGGTACCCACAAAGAAATAAATCTAGAATTGAGAGATATTTTATATCTCCAATACACTATCACTTACCCACCTAACGTCTTCCAACTAAATCAAAAAGGCTCCTTCGATACTATAAGGCTCAGAAAAAAGCTTCTTTTACAATGTTCGTCTCATTTGTGCTGCGTCACCATTGTTTCATTACATGTGCCCACTTACAACCATGTGTTTGTCTGCCCTTTTTTGTGTCCATTTCATGAGACGCTACCTGTCCGAATGTAGTAATTGAATACATCAGATATCTCGGTTTATTTTTATTTGGATGGCGAGATATTTTTGTGTGGGTTGGACTGTTTAAGCTTGTATATATTAATAAGTGGTATAGGGAAGTTGAAAAAAAATGTTTAAGATATGACCAACACTATTATATAGGTAAGGCTCGTTTGATTATACTAATACTAGTTTTTTCCTGAACCTCGCCTGCGTGGAGGTCGGTAATTATCCCACGGGAACGGCATAAAAAGTATGATGTACCTGTGTGCCAAATTTCATCGAAATCCATCATGCAGCCATCAAGACGTAAAAATATAACAGACAGACAGACGGACAAACAGACAGATAGACACAGTTACTTTCGCATTTATTATATTAGCATGGGTTATCAAAAACAAATCATTTATTTACCAGATCATAAAATCCAATTAGTTATTTGCATGATAATTACACACACAATGTAAGAATACGAAAACGATAAACGTAGCGGTGTTTTATGCTTTATTTATTTTCGCATATCTACGTTTTTTTTACATCTTTTTCAGTCAGTGTAATAAAAATGAGTTGAATTCATAAAAATAAACATTTTACATTCAATTTTAATAACAGTTTCCACTGTAGCTAGCAAGTGGTTTATTATTGATAAATGTTTTTTACGTAATAATAACGCTTGCTTTTATTTATTTATTTGTTAATTAACCGACAGGCCGACGGTTTGGTAAATAGTTCTGAACATGGCGCTCTAAAATATTTGTAGCCATTATTGGGCAAATTCACACTTGCATTCTGTAAATATCAGCTGTGATATATTATGTGTGCATGATAAATATTTGTTAATGCTACCAAATGTTTAAATTATGAGAGCAATTAACAAACTCGTGTATAACGTATTCCTACGTAGTACAGTGACACTTATTCGAAGTAACTGTTTTACATAGGTCAGTGAATCTGCCTAGCCTTTTCCCAACTATGTTGGGGTCGGCTTCCAGTCTAACCGGATGCAGCTGAAGAAAAGTATTTTACATGGAGCGACTGCCTATTTTACCTCCACAAACCAATTACTGGGTAGCACGATACCCCTTGTTAAGACTGGTTGTCAGCCTTGTGGGCTTCTGACTACCTGTAACGACTGTCAAAGATCTACAAATGACAGCCGAGACCAACGGCTTAACGTGCTTTTCGAGGCACGGACGTCTGCGTGGCTCGAAATCTATGTAATGGATGTAGGCAATGAATGAACGTATGTAATGGATCGTCACCCATCCACGAACCGACAGCGGGAAGAGTAGTTTAACTTGTGCTTTATTACTTAACCACGAGCCCATGTATGTAGTTAAATTTATAATTTGGATAGGACTAGAACTTAGGTAGCTTATTGTAATGACCTTATACCTTCTTATCCAACAACAACAGAATCCTGGTCCTTAGCTCGTTAATCTCTCAAACGGCGCGCTCAAATGACGTAACCGTCAAACGCGGCCGCTCATTACTTTTAATGAGAGGCGCGTTCATTAACACGAATCAATTGAACCGAACCAACTTACCAATTAAATAGTACACCTTTTTCAATGGATTTCAATTAAATCTAATTGCGTGAGAGTTATTTTTTTAATCAGTGAAAGCAAATCAGTTGGATGAAGTAAAGTTGTTGAGACTACATTGACTTTTACATTGTACTATTGCTACGCCGGCCGTAGCCACGATGAGGATGTCAGAGCTACGCTGTCGTAGCACATAACCGATCCGCTACGCGTTGAAAACATTCTTGATTTTCGGATCTTTAGTTTGTACGGGACGACCATTTTGTTTTAAAGAATTATTGTTTTTAGAGTTCCTTATTAAGTATTATACTCCTCTTGTTATGACGCATGGTATCTAAATGCTAACTTTCAAACTGTAGCATAACGTAAACCGAAAGAACTGTTAATTACACTTGAGCTAGAATAACCGTTTTTGCTTCTACGACTTACAGGCGATATCAATTCCAAATTGTTACCATGGACGTGCTGTCGACTGTACAATAAATAATGTAGTACTTTTAGAATGTGGTAGGTATAAACCATTTGTATAAAAAATACGAATTTTGCCATACCTTCATTAAATTTTGAACACCAAAATATAAATTAACCAACTACCTTCTACGAATAATTCTCTTACACAGCCCGTACAACATGATATCCTAAAGTCTCATAAGCGAAATATATCGGAGTCCATTTGAAAGGGAAGTGTTCCCAGTAGGGCAATAACTCACGCACATACACTCGCTTCAAGGGCTTGTTATCTCAATAGTTCCATTTAAATTATATAATTTTATAGAGGGGCGTAGAGAAATATATTGTAGTAGAAAGTTTTATTGCTTAGATTATGATACTGTGATATGTATACTGAGTATTTATTAGATTAATCGTTATTTTTAGGGTGCCGTCCCACAAAAGAAAAAAAAACTGAATCCATTTATGATCACTCGTGTGTCTGTCTGTCTAACCGTCTGTCACAGCCAATTTGCTCCGAATTTACTGGACCGATTAAGTTGAAATTTGGTACACGTATGCATTACTATGACCCAAACACGGACGTACAAGTAGCATTATAAGCTGTATTTATTACTAGAAGTTCGTTTTTATACTAGAAGCTGTATATTCAGGCTGTATAAAGGCTGTATGAGCGCTTATACAGTCCTTATGAGTAAAAAATGGCTTATACTATACAGCTGATGCTGTAGAAGCAATAGAGCAGCTGTATAATAGCTGTATTAGAGTTGTTATTCCGTCTATAAAGAAACCATTACACTATCATCCTATAAGTATCTTGTAATAAAAAGTGTTCTAAATAGGTTCTTGAAGAGAATTACAAAATAATAAAAAATAAAAAAAACTATTTTCAACAGCACAACAAAACAAATTATAAAAGATAATCTTGGAAAATATATACAGGGTGGAAACTTTCAGCGGGGCAGTAAGGGGAAGTACCTTATCCGTTGCAGCTACGTGAAAATGGTCTTAAGAGACTATCCATAATTTTTTTATGGAATTTTGACCCCCATTCACAGATTTTGAAAAAAAGTACAGTCAGCAGGAAAATGGGCAATTTTCACAAAAACTTTTTTTTATGCCAATCGATCCTTTTTCTTATAAGGATCAAAAACTTATATTGGACCAATTCAGGTTTGAGTACCTACTAGAAAAGTCATAAATCGCAAAAAACTTTTCCCATACATTTCGTAGGAAATGAGAAGTTCCAACTTACATTTATTACCATCGATAAACAAATAAAACACTATAACTTCTACTTTCGGTATTATTTCACCGTAAAATTAAAAACTTTAAACTTTACATTTGAACTCACCTAGAAATTTTACTTTTGTGCTCTAAGTTATGAGGTGTTCAGAATGGTAGCCGTTTTGACGTAGGCATAGGTTTATTCTCTTTACTACAGACTGGGTAGCAGCTGATAATGTGCTAGGATTAATTCCATATAGAATCGTGGTAAGTAAATCTTTGAGTTCCTGAACACTGTTGTATTTCTTTTTATAAAGTTCAATTTTTAAATAGCGCCACAAGTGTAGAGGCGTGAGATCAGGACTGCGAGGTGGTCACGTTATAGGACCATCATTATGTTTGTATCCACTGCCTTGCGAATTGCCGGAATTCGATTTCGAAATACGAAGTTTATTTATTTTTGGCCAGTCTTCGTTGTAGCGGTCCATCTATCGATCATAAAAAACTAAGTTGGAGTATCATTTCTTACGAAATGTATGGGAAAAGTTTTGCGTTTTATGACTTTTCTAGTACTCAAACCTGAATTGGTCCAATAGAGGTTTTCGATCCTTATAAGAAAGAGGATCGATTGGCATAACAAAAAGTTTTTGTGAAAATTGATCATTTTCCTGCTGACTGTACATTTTTTTCAAAATCTGTGAATGGGGATCAAAATTCCATAAAAAAATATGGATAGTCTCTTAAGACCATTTTCGCGTAGCTGCCACGGATAAGGTACTTCCCCTTACTGCCCCGCTGAAAGTTTCCACCCTGTATATATATGTAATATAAATATAATAAATCTTGCAAAATATTTGAGCTGACATAAAGAAAAATACTAATTATGGTAAGTAAGTGTTTGTTTTCAATAAAAATATATTTTAAAATAATACATTGGTCATTATTCAAGCTGCAAATTATGATATGGCTTCAGCTGTTGTAAATTATTCCTTAATTTATACTTTTTTTTTTTTTTTTCTATATATTCGAAAATGGCGACAATTTTCTAAACAGCCTAAACGGTATTTGGAGAGTGTTATAGTCTGAGTAGCTGTGCTAAGTAACTTAAGGATTATATTGTATTTAAATCAGCTATGGATTGCTACTTGCCGGTCGTAGTGAACAGACGTATCGAACAATTATTGCAATAAACAAATAATCACTTGCGAAATTGTGACCTAGTTATCAATAGCCAGTAATAAACTCATTCTCGTACAGTAAATTTGTGTAAGGTGTATTATTAGATGAAATGACAAGTGTTTAACAAGAACGATATAACCTGCTTCATGATGGAGGATAGTCCATTCAACCGGAGTAGTAAATGTGTTCGCTCCCCGCCTTCTACTCCTGTGCCCGTGGCCGTAGCCGCCTCTACCCCTCAAGCACCTATACAAAGGAACGATGCCCCTGAAGTTGTATCGACGTCAGAACTTCAGAGCTGGATGGCGACTATCGAACAGAGCCTGAAAGAGGTGTGCGCTATTGCAGCTGAGGGAAAGCTGAACGTGGAGCAGAAAACGTGCATCACTAACCTATGCCGGAAGATTGGTCACGGAACCTCGCAGATGGCCGTCATGTACCAGTCCATCAAAGCTAAAGCCCTCCAATCGCACTATGCCGTCCGAACTCTGGAAAACCAACTCGACTTTTCGCAGCAGCTACAGAACCTTAGGCTGAGTATTGAAGATTCGACGAAATCTGCCCAGGGATCTTCCTTTGCTGACATGGTAAAGAAAGGTGCCAACAATTTTATCCAGCCAAGTTCTGTAAGTTCTGTGGCCATATATCCGAGTGACAAATTGAAGACCAGCGATGAGACTAAAACTCTTGTCCAAAAAATTATCAGTCCCGAACAAATGAAGCTCCACGTGAGAGGCCTGCGCAAAACGAAGAACGGCGGTGTTATCATCAGCACCGAGACGAAGGACGACATCGAGAAGCTGAGACAATCGGTGCAGCTCACCAAATCAGGTCTAACAGTCGACGAGCCCCTTAAAAGGAAGCCTAGGGTTGTAATTATAGGAGTGCCGACATCCATGCGGGAAAATGAGGTTTTTACCTGTGTGTACAACCAAAACCTAGCTGAAAAAGTTCAGGACTGCAGCCTTGAGACGTTTTTGAGTTTGATTAAATTGAGTCATAAGTCAGGTAAGAAAGAATCTGATACATGTAATTACATTGTTGAGGTACCTGCAGTCATACGCAAAGCCCTGATATCACAAGACCGAGTTTTTGTAAATTGGTCATCATGCCCTGTGAGAGACTTTACTTTGGTCACACGATGCTATAAGTGTCAGCAGTATGGACATGCGGCCAAGTCATGTCGGCAAACATCGCATACCTGCGGCCACTGTGGTGATCAAGGTCACTCAGTAAAAGAATGTCCAAAGAAGGCTGACGAACCAAAATGCGCTACTTGCTTGCATTTCAAAAAGCCAGACAAGCATAACACAGGTGCTGCTGACTGCCCGGCGAAAATAATGGCTGAAAAAAGGTACATCAATTCTGTAGATTATGAAGGCGCCTAAGAGCGCCGTTAATTTGTTATTTTTCTGTCCTTTTTTTTTTATTTTTTTTTTTATTTTATATTTTTATTTGAACTACCATTATGATTAATAATTTAATTAATGATTTAGATAATTTCTCTGTATCCGAGTCCAAAGTTTGTGAAGCTGAAAACTGCAAACAATATCTATCCGGCTATAAATCTCCATTAACCATATTAACACAAAATATTCGCAGTGTTTTTAAGAATTTTGATAGCTTTAGTACATTTCAGCAACGGCTAAGCATAAATTGTGACGTCATTGTTTTAACCGAATGCTGGCTTGCCAAACAATATAACATACCACAAATCCCGGGATATAATATGTATCGAAGCACCATAAATTACAACCAAAATGATGGTGTGATAGTTTATGCAAGAAATCATCTGAACGTCTCTGTCGAGGAACCTGATATGCACGACTGTAACAGATTGTTAGTTAAAATTGGCTCAGAATTTGCGATATTAGCATTATATCGACCTCCGTCTTTTAAAAATACTAGCAATTTTACTGACTCTCTGAGTGAAATCTTGCAGAACCTGTCATCCATCAAAAACACGATTGTAATTGGAGATATTAATATCAATATTCTTCCCGGAAGTGCTGATGCTACTGCTCAGGACTACCTCAACCAATGCGCCTTTCATGGCCTGCTCCCAGCACACAGCTTTCCTACACATCACAGTGGTTCCTGTTTGGATCATATTATGCTTAAATCGAATTTCCCTTCACTTGCACTTGTTGTTAACTCAACTATTACCGATCA
Source organism: Tiliacea citrago (assembly GCA_963921375.1). NCBI lineage: Eukaryota > Metazoa > Arthropoda > Insecta > Lepidoptera > Noctuidae > Tiliacea > Tiliacea citrago. The sequence continues at coordinate 1,823,853 of OY992784.1, forward strand.
CAATGCTGCCCTACTAACCCTAAATTGTAAATTACCTAAACAAGACACTCGCAAAATTTCAAAACTGAACATAAATAAACTTGAAGATGATTTACGCGTCATCGATTTCGATCCAGTCTATAATTCCGCTGACCCGCACTTTTGCATGTTGTTTGTAATTGAAAACTTACGAAATGCAATTCAGAAAAACACAGTTGTATCGCAGTTTAGCAACAAAAACTACATCATAAAACCATGGATCACATCAGGCCTTATTCGTTGTATGAAACATAGGGATAAACTGCATTTGAAAGCTAAATCGAATCCAGAAAATGCAGTATTGCAATTTTCGTACAAAAGATATCGAAATTTCTGTAATGATCTCCTTAAAAAAATTAAAAGCAACTACGACAAAGTGGCATTGGAAAAGGCTGGAACAAATAGTAAAAAGATCTGGAAATGTATTAAAGACGCAACGTATACCACAAAACAATATGAGTCATCTTCAAGTTTATTACAAGCACACTCGTCACCGGTGGAATCCGCTAACATAGCAAATAATTTCTTTGTAAATGTGGGTAAGTGTCTGGCAGAGAAAAATCTGGGTCAATCCCAAAACCTAACGAGCACTCCTTTTACATCTAACACTGCTTTAACATCCTTCGCGCTGCTAGATACTGACGAGACTGAGGTAGAAAGTATAATCATGACCTTGAAAGAAGACTGTGCAGTAGGCTGGGACAACATATCGAATAAAATTATTAAAAAATTCAAGGACATTTTGGTACCACCACTGACTTATATTTTCCGCATTTGTTTATCTTCAGGTAATTTTCCAGAGTGTCTCAAAAAAGCTGTAATTGTCCCTGTCTATAAATCAGGCAGCAAAGAGCAAGTGGCAAATTATAGACCTATTTCTTTACTTCCTTCTATGTCAAAAATACTGGAGAAAATAATAAACAAAAGGTTGTTGAAATATTTGGAAGATAAATCTATTCTGTCTGAACGGCAGTTTGGATTCAGGCCTAAAGTTTCAACTGCCGATGCGGTACATCATTTGACTGACTATCTGGCGCAAGAACTTGACAAGGGTAACCACACAGTAGGAATTTTCCTGGACCTTGCCAAAGCTTTTGACACAGTTTCCATTCCAATTCTGTTGCGCAAGCTTGAGACCATGGGTGTAAGAGGCACCCAGCTGAAAATATTCAAAAGTTATTTAGAAGATCGTTCCCAGTGCGTAAAGATTGGCGATGTTCTAAGCGAGGTTCAAAAAAACACATTTTTTGGTGTTCCCCAAGGAAGTGTTCTAGGGCCCACTTTGTTTTTGATCTACATAAATGACCTTTGCAATCTAAAGCTAGAGCATGGCACTATCATAGCTTACGCTGATGACACTGCTTTACTTTTTTCGGCTGACTCAGAGAACGAAGTCTACAATCTTGCGCAACACGGATTTAATATTGTAAATAAATGGCTTAAAAATAACTTACTAACTCTAAATGCAGAAAAGACAAAATACATTAAGTTTTCGATGCGCAAGCATATATCGAATATCCCCACAGCGTTGCATGCTCATTGTTGCCCAGAACCAGCAGATGACAGGTGTAAGTGTCCCAATATTAAAAAGACTGATAAAATAAAATACCTAGGTATTATAATAGATGAAACCCTTTCCTTTAAACCACATATGGAAGCTCTAAATAATAGAATTCGTAAGCTGATATTCGTATTCAAAAAGTTACGATTTATTACAGATCCAAAAATGCTGAGGCAAGTATATTTTGCTCTTTGTCAGTCAATTCTGACTTACTGTATTACCTCATGGGGTGGGGTGAGTAAAGGTCTGTTATTGCCCATTGAAAGAGCTCAAAGAGCTATTCTCAAGGTGGCTACTTGCCGCCCTTTCCTTTTCCCCACTAACCTCCTGTATAAATCTTGTGAAGTACTAACAGTTCGACAGTTATTTATTATGAGCACTGTACTAAAACAACACGCAGCACTTCCATACAGCACCGATTTTACTAAAAAAAGACGGAAAGATATAGTTTGCCCTCAAAAAAGTACAAAACATGCTTTCTCAGCCAAGTTCTATATGTACCTCGGACCGCTACTCTATAACAGGCTAAATGAAAAAGGAAACATCTACTCCTTAAACCACAGTAACTGCAAGAAAATCCTTAAGGAAGCTCTTCAAACTATGTCCTATGAAGATACAGAGAAGTTATTACTTGTGCTAAAGTAAATATTGTTCATATTGTTATTTTGTATTTTTGTTTTATTTTAGTTAGCTAGGTTAAGATACTATATTTTTTTATTTTTTTTATATACCTTGTTACCAAATATATTATTAAGCTATGTGATTATTATGTCAACTAAAGTTACCTCCAATCGCCTGAAACACAGGACTTCCTAGTTCAGGCACAAACCATCGTGAACTTGACGTAGATTTAAGGAAAACTGTAAACGTTGTATCTTATATTTTTGAATAAATTTTATTTTATTTTATTTTATTTATTTTGCTATTGGCTTTAAATCAGCTTTATAATAAATAATATTTGTGTTACTTACTTATCAGTTATCTTTAAATAAATTATAATGCTCATTAGAGTTACTTAAAAGAAGTAAAAAACCCTGAGCCCAAGATGACTTTGATCCCTTCCTCACTTTATCAATAAAAAAAAAATTCATAAAAATGCATTGCTTGTTGTCAATCTACTATTGTACAGTTATCGCCAATATATAAGATACTCTTGGTTCTACCAGTCGTGTCTTTCTTTGCCAAACGATATTATGATGATACAACGATAGGGCTATTTCATCTCACTCTACGCTATGACCATGATATTTTGTTTAGTTGATAGCACATAATACAGTACGGCCGATTTTTTTTGGCGAGGCTGAACATAGGCACTAAGAACTTTGTCACATGTTCTCTCACTCACACTCACTTCATAATATCACCATTTAGTTCCTAAAAAATGTTACTGCGCAGTCTTCTGCGCGAAGTTCGGACTCGCCAAGATATTTCAGCCATGCGTACTGTTTTAGCATAAATAGTTGATCGGTAACTCCTGGCAAGCGCGCACGCATTTCGTTTTTGTATCATACGCTCGCGTCGCCGTCGTATTTTATGCCATAGCGTAATTATAGATACATAAAGCATTATTATGCCTCTTTTACTTTATTTTTAGGAAAATATGATGTTTCAAATTATAGAAACTATAGAGAAGGGGCAAAACAGGCTTTGCATTTTACCAAGTTTGTGGGAATCAAAAGGCGAGTTAAGATGGTCAAGTAAGCTATTAGATGTCAACAACTTAGTAAAGGATGTTTACGGAACCGTACATTACTTTACCGATGTATGCGCAATGCATTCAGTAGTTTGCACAAGATTTGTAACTCAAACAAGTCCATTATCACTTGTGGTGATTTTAATGTTAATTTGTTAGAGAACTCAGGTTCTTGTAGAAAAATAATAAGTGTGTTTCAGTCATACAATCTTGTAAACCTGTTTTTGGAGCTCACAAGAATAACCTCTACTAGTGCCACATGTCTAGATAATATTTATATAGATATTATAGCAAGCCACAAAGAAATTATAAATTTACTTGATTCTGATCATTGTGGGCAAAGGATTACTATCCAAAACCGAAACAACAAAGTGGCTAAAAAGGATATCACTGTTAATCCCAAAACAGCACGTCGCTTGGAAGCTTTTAAAGGTAAACTCATTGATAAATTACCAGTTCCATATATTAATGATGATCTTAATCATCTTTATAATGTTTTTTTTAATATTTACTGTCAACAATTTAATTCAACATTTATTCCCAAGACTATCTCGGTTAATAGTAACGCATCTTTCAGTGATTGGGCTACCATTGGCATTCATAAAAGTAGAACACGGCTTTATGAGCTGTACAATGAAAGGTATTATGTAAACACTGATGAATTTAATTTGTATGTTAGAAATTATTCAAAATTATTTAAAAAGTTTGTTGTATGGCCAAGTCGCATTACTTGAGTTCGAAGATTAAAAACAGTAGTAATGTAATTAAAACGACTTGGAATATTATTAATAGTGAAACGGGTAGGTCTAGGAACCGGAATACTGACTATAGCCTGTCAATTAATGACAACATAATTAAATCAGACTCACAAGTCACCGTGTCGCCTTTGAAAATTTCTTTTCGGATATTCCTGTTTCAACTACTAAATCCCTAAACTCATCACCTTCTGTTGCTGAGTCTTTGCTTAAGGAAAATGTAAATGTTTGCGATTTGGAATTTCATTTTGAACATATTACCTGTAGAGATATAATAAAAACCTTTAACACTTTAAATGTAAAAAAGACTGCAGATCTGTCCGGTAATTCTGTAGAAGTTGCTAAGTCTATTATAGACATCGTAGCACCTACTTTAGCTCTTATCTTTAATAATTGTATTGACTGTGGGGAGTTTCCTGACATCATGAAGAATAGTAAAATAATAACGTTGTTTAAATCAGGTAGTACATCAAACCACACAAATTATAGACCTATTTCAGTACTACCTACCTTTAGTAAAATTTTTGAGAAATTAATTTTGGACCAATTGCAAAGATTTTTTAATAAACATAAATTACTACATAGCAAACAGTTTGGTTTTACAAGGGGTCGTTCGACTACTGATGCCGGTGTTGAACTGTTAGGACATATTTATAATGCATGGGAAGATAAATTCGATGCTTTGGGCAATTTTCAAGATCTGTGCGGTAATTCTGTAGAAGTTGCTAAGTCTATTATAGACATCGTAGCACCTACTTTAGCTCTTATCTTTAATAATTGTATTGACTGTGGGGAGTTTCCTGACATCATGAAGAATAGTAAAATAATAACGTTGTTTAAATCAGGTAGTACATCAGACCACACAAATTATAGACCTATTTCAGTACTACCTACCTTTAGTAAAATTTTTGAGAAATTAATTTTGGACCAATTGCAAAGATTTTTTAATAAACATAAATTACTACATAGCAAACAGTTTGGTTTTACAAGGGGTCGTTCGACTACTGATGCCGGTGTTGAACTGTTAGGACATATTTATAATGCATGGGAAGATAAATGCGATGCTTTGGGTAATTTTTGTGATTTGTCCAAGGCTTTCGATTGCGTTTTTCATGAAACGTTAATCAGGAAACTCCGCCACTACGGGATCCGGAACACCGCTCTGGATCTTCTTACTTCATACTTGAGTAATAGGATTCAGAGCGTTGACGTCAATGGAAAAAGATCTCCCGGATCTATAGTAACAATGGGAGTTCCACAGGGCTCAATTCTTGGTCCTTTATTGTTTCTTATTTTTATATTATTAATGACTTGCCTTACCTCATAAAGGATAATCATAATATAGTGTTGTTTGCAGATGACACTTCACTTTTGTTTAAACTTAAACGTCAGCAGCTGGTTACTGATGATGTAAATAGCGCGATCTCAAAAGTAGTTCACTGGTTCAATGTTAATAATTTACTTCTAAATTAAAAAAAACCAAATGCATTAAGTTTACGCTACCTCACGTTAGGCAGGTGAAAACTGATGTGTTGATAAAGGGCGAAGAATTGAATCCTGAAGAAAGCACAGTATTCTTGGGCTTAACTTTGGATGCTAAGCTTCAGTGGGGCCCACATATAGATAAACGGTCTAAAAAGCTAAGCTCCGCAGCATATGCTGTTAGAAAAATTCGTAATTTAACTGACATAGAGACAGCCCGTTTAGTGTACTTTGCTTATTTTCATAGTGTAATGTCGTACGGTATTTTGTTGTGGGGAAATGCCGCCGAAATTCAGACTATCCTTGTTTTGCAGAAAAGAGCTGTACGATCAGTTTATAAATTAAGTCCAAGACACTCTCTCCGAGAGAAATTTAAGGAGATTAATGTAATGACTGTACCTTCTCAGTATATTTTTGAAAATCTTTTATATGCCCATAAAAATATAAAATTGTTTAAAAAATACAGTGATATCCATAATATAAATACTAGAAACAAACATAAATTTGTTGTACCTACAACAAGGCTCAAGAAAATAGGTGGCTCGTTCCGATGTCAATGTATACGCTTTTATAATAAACTTCCAAGCCACGTTCAAGATCTAAGCCTTAATAAATTCAAATCATTCATTAAACGTAAGTTGTGTCAGAAAGCCTTTTATACCGTTAAAGATTATATTGAGGACAAAAAGGCTTGGGATTGAGCTGCTCCAATTTTTACTTATTGAAGCGGTTTATTTTTATTGTTTGATGGTTTTTTTTGCTAACTTTTATTATTTTATATACGTAACGTAATATATACGTAATGACATGATTATTTACTTGTAAAGTATTATATTATTTTAATTATTGTGAATGTAAAGACTATGTGGGTTATTGCTCTTTTATTTTTATTTTCACTTTGTCTTTTATTCTCAGTTAGTGTTAATCATGGTCTGGCAGTTTGAGTAATTTAAGCGGCCTACCCAAATGTCCTTTCTTTGGTATTGATCGTCGCATCGTTGAGCTCCTTAAGTTCTGAGTAGAGCTGCACGATTACTGACAAATGCGTGCATTGACTGGTCAGGTCCACTCAATCTGTGTGGTTCTTTCCTCAAAAGACCATTTCAGACACCAATCTACATAGCCTTCACATGATCTGACCAAGATTATGTCTGAACTTTAAAAGAGACTGTGACCTCTGAGTTTGTTTCGGCCTTTCTTCTCAGAGTAGTCAGATAGGAAACGCCGACCTCATCTAGTTTTAAAAATATGACTGACGTGCAAAAGTGTTTGTACAAACCTACTTACAGAAATAAAAATCATTTATCATCATTTATCATTTATCATTTGTACACACAGAATTTGTAGCTATTTTGCAAATAATATGTAAAAATATATTTCAATAAATCAGTGTTTAACGAACAATCAGAGTGGTCGGTTTTATTTCATCATCCCAATAGAATCGGCCCGTTATCATATCACTAAGTGCAGGGATATGATAATGGAACCACAAAATGAAACATCTTAGCCTTTAGATAAATTGGTCCACCTCAAAATGCTGTGCGAAAAGGCTGTCATTATCGTCATATGACAAAGCAGTAACAGAAGTAGATCTCAGTGTTCAAATTATCACTTTTTAATGTTTTGCTACGGTACCATCTTCGTTGGACGTTGATGGAATTGACGCTTGACTGTAGTTTGTCCGATTTATTAATGATTCTGTATCTTTCTCAATGAATGATGGTTCACTATCATTACTGTTATTTGGTTGGTAATTTGTAATATTCAAATATTTCAATCCTTTTTCTTTTTTCCCACATATTTCATTCGTTCACAATGAAAACATTAATTCATGCAATCGAGCGACTGTGTCCGTAATGCAGACAAAACCTGTAATATAGTTGTCCTATTTTTTTCTAAAGTTTTAAAACGGGTGTTTTAAAACTTAATAAAAATCATAGACAGAAGTCATAAAACCACTGTATTTACAAGAGTGTACAATTACGCCATAAAAATAAGTTTGAGAACGGAGTTTTCATATACTATTGTACAGAATCAAGTATTAAGTGATACTATAATAACACTTATAGATGTAATAAGTAAGTGATCTTATGCAAAATACACCTTATCACAAAATACTTATATAGTATAGTTTTAATTTGTAGTGCGGCAGTGTTCGCTTTTGCGTATACCGATGATTTTTCCGCCATAATGCGCAAAAAAACAAATTCCACCTTGTCAATAGCGCGGTCTATTTCTAACGGTATCCTAAGTCTGTTAATAGAAAAGTACGACACACCTTGGTTGTCGCACGCTGTGGAGCTGCTGGTCAGACGGCTCACAGCTAATCTTACTATTTTCTTTTCTTTTAGTTTCTGTGTTTGTTTACTACTAATAGTTATTTTAAGAACAATGTTACTAACAATTGGACCTAGTTGCCATAAATAAACAAATACTTAAATTAATTTAATTTAATTTTAATATTCTGTTTATTCACCCCAAGCTTACGTGGAACAAAGATTGTATACAGTTACAAAATATTTTGTTGAAGGGTCAGACGTACAAGAGGGCTTGTACGTCTCTGAAATAACTTTAAGTTCTAAATAGGCTGGCATATTGATGTTAAAACGCTTGCGTGCTGCTTGGAGTCACTTTTGGGTGGCAAATTAGAATTGAATTAAAGAATTAAATAAAAAAATTAAATACAGTTAATAGTTGTTTACAGGATAACACAAAAGTATAAGGTCTTAAAAAACATGGTAAATCTCTCAATTTGTGCGTAAAAACTTACATTTGCAGTTGGAATGAATGAGAGAACATATTTTTCAACTACAATGTTAAGTTTGTTGTTGGGATAAATTCATCCCAACTACGGAACCCTTCATTATGCGTGGTCCGCATTTGGCCGGTTTTTTAACTGTATTTGAGCTTAGGTTATGATAAAACTCCACTGTCGACAGTCCTAATATTTTTTTTTATTGACGAAGGGGTAAAAATGGAATTTATGGCAGTAAACTTAAAGTTATCAGCTGCAGGGTCGTTTTTATGAATTTGTGATCCCTTAGTAGTAATTGTCAGTCATAAAACGAACAGCCGTGCTTATCAACACTCGTTACTTCTCTGTATGAGAAGAGACTATTACCTACAATATGGGCTGATATAAAGTAACCTATATTGCTTCTAATAAAAACTGTATTTGGCATTGCTTTTCAAGCTAAGTACCGACTTACACAAAAAATTGCTAAAAGTAAAAAAAAATATATTATAAGTCTCTCAAACACAAACAGTCATTTCCCCCGAAAAACTATACCAATTAAAATGCAAATCCGAAGCCAGAGCTAAGTGTACAAACCCAACACGATTCATTTCAGATGTATTTTACAATACTGTGTGGCCACTGAATATTTATCACGCGTTCGCGGCATTTATTATGAAACCTATGCAAATGTGGCAAAATAAAGGAATCTATTTGTCAGAGAGTGTGCCGTGGGGAGGTATCTCGGAAAGTCCGGCTACCCTTGGGAACTGTAGCTTTTATAGTTGGACGGTGATGAAGTGAGGGTATGTATGAGACTAGGTGTGTAAGTCTGGTCGAGTCTTTAGGCCTGCGTGTACCTTCTTAGGCCCCTTTAACGGTCTCAAGCGTTGCGACTTGAGTCACGAGGGACGTTACCTGTTTCCGGTCCTCGCTTCGCAAATCACGTGGTTTGCTTAAAACAACTTGTTTTATTTGAATAATTCCACATTGTGCCTAAAATTTTGTAGTGGAATCTGCCCCACTACTTCGATTTAGTGGGGCAGATTCCACTACTCTAAAATCTTGTTGGATTCTGCGCCACTAGGGTTGGCACCTTAGAATAAAAGCATTTTTTTTTCATGTTTTGATTTCCTATTTGTTTCTGAAAGGAAACGGGTTGTAAATCACAGGTTAATTACACAATTTGTTACAAATAAAATATAACTACACTAAACTAAAATCACAGATATACAATTTGCTCTTACTGGTTCATTAAAGCTTTTTATACTAAGATCAAAATCACAAACTGAGTACGAGTTGTCCCCGTAAATAGAAAACGAAATGCTATTTATTCTAACTACTTCACTATTCAAAATCACATATTAATCATCATTTGGCATGACATAATTCTCTTAAGTCTTATGATTACCTTATAAATAAGAAACAACTTAAATATATACAAACAGCCACTAAACTACTACTTTTCTGACTGTAAGGAATAAAATCAACTAAAATCACACATTAATCATCATTTGGCATGTCAAAATACAGTCTCATGATTACCTCATAAATAATAAACAACTATATACAAACAGCCACTAAACTACTGACTGTAAGAAATAAAATCAACTAAAATCACAGAAATGCCCAACTGACATATCGCCGTTTATGAGCTCCGTTTGGGCATTATGTATATTCTGATCACTTTGTATGTATTTCTTAAGGCGTGGCTTGGAACGTTGGTTCTGCATAGATTTAACAATGGAAAGTGTTTTGTCTTCATATAAGACATTAAGGAGTCTTAATAAACTGGGAAGTTTTTTGTTAATCTTTTTACTTCGTTTATTATGCCAACCTTCAAGAGCATTGGTTGTACGATTTTTTGTACCAAATACACACCACACTTTTGGAAAACCGTCTTTTAGCCAATTTCAGAGGATATATTTTATATTTTTTTTACTCAGTAAAACCAACCTTCAGTTATCCTTTCTTCTGGTAATAAGGGTAAAACTGAACCGTTTCGAAATGAAACTTCATACGCAGAAGCAGGATACAAAGGTCTAAAAAGTTAGTTAAGAACATTTTCGAAATGTCTTATTTAAAAACAGATAACTGGAAATCTCCGTTTCTATGGACAATTTAAATTCGGTCTAATTTGGCTGTAACACTATTTTTCTAAATATTCTTAACTAACTTTTTAGGCCTTTGTACCCTGCTTATGCGTATGGATATTCATTAGAATCGGTTCAGTCATTTCGAAAAACAAGGGCTTGAAAGTTTGTATGAAATGCCGTAAGTCGAAAACGCTTGTTTCTTATTTATAAGATAATCATCATAAGACTATATTACGCCATGCCAAATGATGACAACAACAATGATGTGATTTTGAATAGATAAGTAGTTAGAATAAATAGCATTTCGTTATCTATTTACGGGGACAAATCGTACTCGTTTGTGATTTCAAGCTTAGTATAAAAAGCTTTAATGAACCAGTAAAGAACAAATCGTATATCTGTGATTTTAGTTTAGTGTAGTTATATTTTATTTGTAACAAATCGTGTAATTAACCTGTGAAAATAGAAATTTGCTAAAAAAAAATGTACTTTTATTCTAAGGTGCCAACCCTAGTGGGGCATAATCCAACAAGATTTGAGAGTAGTGGAATCTGCCCCACTAAATGGAAGTAGTGGGGCAGATTCCACTGCCAAATTTTAGGCATTCCACTTTGCCCCACCAGTGGGGCGGCTCAGTGGGGCAATGTGGAATGATTATTTTATTTGTTTTCTCCGCAGTTGCTGTCGCAAGTTGCGTATCGCTTGAGGTCGCGTTTTGATGACCACGCGCTGCTAACGCGCAGCCTCCGAGAGGCTGCCGCTGATCAGTTGACTTTACACTCTGTTTCTCATACCTCTATAGGTTCATCCTATTTTAGCTCGTTTAAAAGAATGTGGTGAGTATTGTCCCACGAGACACCCCTCTCTTCTATTTACGAAATTAATTCTTCTGTGGACATCGTACTTCAAGGTAATGCGCATCCGTCTCGTCCGTGTCCGTTTCCGCGGCTCGGGTTTAACGCTGGTAGCACACCTCCGCCGCGAAACCATAGCAGCGAAACCGCAGTAGTTCAATTGTGCTGGTTCTTGTCATGTTCCGCTACTCGAGTCGGATGCGATTAGCGGAACATGACGCGAACCAGTACAATTGAACTACTGCGGTTTCGCTGTTATGGTTTCGCGGCGGAGGTGTTCTATCAGCGTAAACGAAATGAACCACACTAGTGACGTGGAGATGGCGCGGGTTCTGAGCGTATACTGAGCGGAGGCTGCACGTACGCGGTGTTTGTAGGAAGATTTCAGAATAAGCTTTATGTAATTAGCATAGGACTGAAAATTACAATAACCGACATGCGCTGACTTCGCGCGCGCATAAAACACGTACGTTGGTAAGTGGCCTGAGCGTGTAGCTCGTGGCGACTAGTGAAAGTTTGATTAACGTTACTTAGCTTAACGTTATACATTTTGCCTGCAAGTTTTTGTGTGACATTTTAGGCGGTATCAGTGGAATATGTCTTGGTCTGATGTGAACAAAATTATGCCTGTACTTTAAAAGAGGCTGTAACCTCTGAGTTTGTTTCGGTTTTTTTTCTCAGAGTAGTCAGATAGGAAACACCGAACTAATCTAGATTTAAAATATTATATAAGATATTTTGGACGTGTAGAAGTGTTTTTTTACAGACTTAATTACAGACATAAATATAATTTCATTACATCATTTAATTTCATGATCCAAGCTAAGAACCACAAGTAAACTATCAGAGGGAAATGCATTTGTATACCACGCGTGACTGTTAATTTGCTATTCACAAGGTTTTGTAGTACACATAAAGTTTTAGTTGTTAAACTGACAGAAAGCTGTTCACATTAGCGGTCAGCATTAATGTTTCTGTGAATGCATGCACCTTGACTCATTCATACTTCATGCTCTCTGAATTGTACTATTGTTGGTTAATTTTTACCTGTATTTTTGTAAAGATAAAATGTCTCGTATGTTTCCGTGTTTACGGGCCGCCTGTCCCATGGATTTTGTAAGGGATAATCGAAAGGGTAGCAGCAATTCTATGGGAGGTTTATATTCGTCTTGGCGTTTTTAGGGTTATCGGAAGGGTTCCATTTGCTCACGTAAATATTTGCATGCGGTACAACACGCTTGTATTGTTCTTAGTAAATAAAGGTTGCGTGTAAACAAATTATCAATTTATTATATAGAAGTGATCAGCTGGGTAATTGCGTAACACACTTAAAATAACAATGCCTTTCATTTCGACAGTTCAACTACATTCATTGCGTATTTACGTTGTTAAGCAGACGATTTTTTAAACAAAATAATTATGAAGCCAATTTTCTTAAAAATTATTTCGAATCGTATTTGAAAGTGTGTTACTTAATTACGGTGGTGGTTTTCGGATGGTTTTATTATTCTCGTATCGGTAATTACCTAACTGTGAAACGGCGAGGTCTGTGCAGGGGCTGAGTCACTCTCTAGAAATAAGAAATTTTAAATCTGGCAATCCTGGTTTCAAGGCTCTTAATTTTTTTGTCAGAAGATCATGTTGAGTCTGTTAAATTAACGATTGAATAATCAATTGATGACAGTTCGTTTTTTCACATGGGGACAAAATGCCAACTTTCTGCTGAACTACTACCGTACCTTAGTACCTTTCGATAAGAACGTACCATGCTCATGAAATTGTTCGCCATGACTTTTTCACGTCACTAGTCCATTTAACTGTATCTAGACCCATTAGCTCCACTCTATCCACATCCTGAGAGCAAACACCAGCTAAACTTTTAACAAATTCAAATTTTATTCATACACACTCTGAATTTTTCCGAAAAGCAAATAAGATGTCACGGGAAGTCCAACTTTAATGTTGAAAGACTTAATGAGAGCCGCTGACAACCTACATGAAGTTGAAAAATTGGACGATTTTAAACGTCTCTTTTGCCACGATAAATGTCAGCAGAAACATTTCAGAACTACCGTCAAAGTCTCGATTTAAGATTGAAATAATGTTTTGAAAGAAAACTTTTCGTTCGATCGGAGTCTGTGTGAATGGATTTTGTTATTTTATTCTTTTGAGAGATAGAAGCTTAAATAAATCACTGTAGAATTATTATTTCTTCAATAGCATGGCTGCCGAGAGAGCAGTGAAAATTTCATAGCTATAAACATAGAGAGATGACTTTGTCTGAGAAAGTCAGTGAGAATTTCAATATTAAAAGCTTTACAAAGAAATTATTGACATTGATAGTAAAATATTTTCAAATATACATTTGGAACTTAGCTTAACTTGTAATCTGATATAATGAATTAAAATAGTATTAGGATTTTTAAAATACCACTAACATAATTCGTTTATGATGCCCACTCAGTAAGTAATGAATATTTCGATTTTGATGTCGCTGTCACTTTAGACTTCAAAAGGCTATATTCTCGTAAATTGATTTAAGTAGAGGATGATTGATAAAAGATTTTCAAGTGGAGATGAGTTACAAATACTATTAAAATTTACATTACCTCTTTATTATTTTTTTATTTGAATGAATTTGCATTTTGAAATAAAGATCAAAATTAAGTCTACATAAAGTTGTAACTCAGTTTTCGTCGAACAAAAACCTCTAGATACTATTACAATTTATCTTAGATCATTTTCAAAAGTTATCATATCTATAATCTCACAGTTAAAGAATGGGGACATATTCTTCTACATTTACAATTTGAGGATTTACAAATCGAGGCTTTTTCCAACGACGTTTACTCTACCATACATCACATTACCATCTTACTATTCACTGACAATTGATTTCGTGGGAGCCTTTTTCAACATTTTCACAAGTTTCATTTATACATTTTCTGCTTCATTAAACCTAACGAAATGTGTCAATTTTGAAATTTTTTGACAAATTAATGTAGCTTTGTCAGTTATATTAAATAGGGCCCAGCTGGTTGCATGGCCAATTTATCACACCGTTTAACCGTTCGTTAGAATCTATACAAACACGGATGCATCTTTCTTATCAACGAAATACATCTATTTAACATCCAACAAACAATACAGTATCGCGATCCGGCCGTCGCGCGTCGTAGTAAATGTAATAAGTACAGCAACATGTTTGTGGACTGGCGTGCCCTGCAATGGAACGGCTTAGCAATTGCGTTTGCATCGGCACTATATGTAAACGTGGAAACAACTTTGTTTCACAACGGACTTGATAACTGTTTCATTGTTGTTGAAGTACGTGCAAGATAAATCATTTAGTATGTGATTAGGTGAAGTATTTTTAGCTCATATGAAGATTTATATGGTCTCAAGATTAGGGCAAGTTTTAAAGTATGTACTTTCGGCACACCCAGGCCAGTCAGCCTTGCATCACTACGCGGACTGGCTTCGACTAGCTAACAATATCGTCGAGCAGTTACCCACCAGACACACTCGTCTGGTTGGAGGATCCTCCTTATTCTTTGGAGGATGGTGAACTTTACACCCTTTACCTCATACCGCTATAGGCCAGTTAATATAAATTTGAATTAATTAAAACGCATTTGGTGTATGACACAGGAAAAGTTGTATCAATAAATCAAATGATTGATACTTTAGTAATATTCAAGTAGGTATAAATCATCATAACATTCACCTAATAACATTCAAATTAGAACCCTAACCCATATTCCCGTAGGTACAAAAGATCGCCATTCATTCCCAAAGTCCCTTGCCCAACAATAGTCAACACTCCTAATATCCGACCAGGAATTGGGACGATCTCATACAATCCCATTCAAAGTTCCACAGAAACTTAATCTTGCTAGTTTACACTAGATAAAACTTACTCCCACAACCTGAATTTGTTCCGACAAAACTTTTGCAAGTGTTAATTTCATTGCATTGTCTCGTCTTAAGCCGTGGTTATACACGGGAAATTTTTGTCATTGTTTCTGGCTACACTTCCCGGAGATACATACATAAATTCACGCCTTCTTCCAGTGGGGGTAGGCAAGAACACCAGTTGCTCTTATCCTTATATACTCCTTTAGCTTCGCCCACGTTCATACAAATCTGTTGAAACACGCGCGGCGGTTGCGAGTACTATGCACTTGACCTTTTTAAAGGACGGCATTGATAAGGTCTATGTTATTGGCCTTTCTAGGGCGTTCCCCCCGGGTGTTTTCACTTTCATCCGTCTTGTAGATAGCTTTTGTTTATCGCCTTTAATGGTTAATTGCCAGAAGTGGTAGCATTAGTCAGTACATGTACACTCTTTCGACTGCCAAGAGTTGCGCAATTTTAGTTGCCCGTGTAGGCGTAAGTACCTGAATAAGTTTGTTATGGAACTTATATAGTTTCAGTAGTTATAAGTATGTTGGTTTGTTTTCAATGCAGGCAGGCATATTGTGTTCAGGTATTATTGTAGGACAACAATATAATTTAATCAAAACCCTGTATGAGTAAGAATGAAAAACAACGTGCCCCTTGGGAGTGGGTAGCGCTTGTATCGATTTGTTAGTGTAAAGAAATGATCCAAGAAGTAGATTTTATGAACAGGGTCGATGTATATTATTCATTCGGGCTCAAAAAAAGAAGCCACCGTCAATGTTCCTTTCACCAAATTTTCGGTTCAAATAATTCACTGCAGCTTATCACAAGATCCTTCTTGATATTCCCGTCACCTCTGCCACAGCACGGCACGGGCCCTGAATATTTGACGTCAAGTGACCGTAGCGATCTGCTACATAATCTCCACAGAGCAAACATCTCATAAATATGCGAACTCGTCTACCCGCCTGTATCGGTTCCTGAATAAAATCTCAAAGAATTTCGCGCTCCATCGAGTTTCACTTATACGATATGCATTTTATGATTCTCAGGCTTCCCAACGATGCATATTGTGCCGTTGAAAAACTGAAATAATCCACTCAGACTTCTAAAAGCCCGCGAAAATTCTTGACTTCGGGGAAATTTCGAAGTTTGGAAAAATTCCGAATTGTCATCTTTGAACGTCGCGTTTTAACCCTTGTTCCACATGAAGTGAACTGTAAGATCTTTTCTGAATATTGAAGGCAAGTCGCTCGTGTTAGAATATCGGGTTCGAAACGTGTGAAAAGCTTTCTCGCGTGAGAGAGACATCTTGACCGCTTTAGCTCTTACGTGAAGTCGAATTTGCTTCTAAAATAACTTAAACTGTTAGTCAATATAAAACAAAATTTATCAAACTTAAAAAGTGAGACGAGAGTGACTCTAAAAAATGTGTCTTCTAATTTAGGTCTAAGGCTTTTTTTTTACTCAAAATTATTTTGAACTCTCAAGAGTACCATTTTTAGAGATACGTATTTACAAGGAACCCTTATAACCGTTTCGCCATGCCCGTCAATCTGCCTGTCTGTCTGGACTGACAGACAGCTGTCTCCAGCATATCTCAGAGACTCTCAGTACTAAAAAGCTGTAATTTGGCATAGGTGTGCATAAAAATCACGCCGACAGAGTGGTAAAATAATATCTTGGAAAAAAAGTTTAGGGTGGGTACTTCCTTTGCACGTAAAATGGAGATGATATTTTTTTTCTCGTCTATGCCGTGGTGTGGAATATCGTTGGATAGGCCGTTCAAAAGTATTGCGGGTCTATAAAAACCACTTTTCAATTCAGGGATGTGTTTGCGTAATAATAAGTGCATTTTTTTTAGTCAAGTGTGGAGGACACTTGCCACAAAAAAAAATGCCCTGTCAGCTAAATATTTTTTTTTGGATATGTGAAAAAATTCATGGCAGTATGCATGGTAGTATTAAAAAGAAAACTATCACAGCTAAGTAGGGTTTACAAGTTAACGAGTAGCGACCAATTTACTTTTGCATGTATGGAAGAACATGTTTTTCAACTAAAATGTTTAGTTTGTTTTTGTGATAAATTCATCCCAACTACAGAATCCTTCATTGTGCGTGATTCAACACGCACTTGGCTGGTTTTTGAAAATGGTGCCTGTTAGCAGAGAGAGAGAGAGAGCAGAGCAGACCTCAAAAAGAGGCGGCGTCAACGTGGCCTATAGTCTGAGTATAGTGTAACACCACGCGGACCTGGTGCGGATTGGTGGATGTCACATTTCTTCGATTTTTTTGGTTCTCGGACATGCCGTTTCCTTGCGATGTTTTCCTTCACCGTTCAAAGGTCGCCTATGTTTCATTAATTTGGCAACATAATACGTCATATTATTTTCTTTCCTTTAGCATGTCTAGAGATAACAAAAGGGCACTTAAAGGGCAGATCGCAACAGACAGTTATTTATTATTACAATCCTTATAAATAAAAATATCAACAGGATTCCCGAAAATACTTTAGTCTAAAAATCCCCAACGGAATCGTGTACAACTTCAATATTTTGAAAACAAATATTTATATTTTCGTCAAACAAATAAAAAATAAATGTTTGTAATCCATAAAATTCAATTGAAATATCAAAAAGAAAGAACACATACTCGTACATTAAAAACTTTATCGAGTCTGAAAAGTTGGGAAACATTTCAGATCAAATATTCAAATGAAATATGTCGTCCAAACTTGGTTGGGCTTAAAAAATTGAGGCTTTGTACCAAGTTTGAGTCATTTATTACTTATGGCCACAGAAGGCACTTGAATGATTTGTGGAGTGATTGTGGATCTATATCTAATTTCAAAGTGACACTCAGTGTCGTATCTATTTTGATGAGAGAGAGTGAGACAACTTGGTAAAATTTTTTGTTGATAACCCGGACCCAGATTTGATAGAGAAGGAACTTTATGCGAATTCAAGTAATTTTCCAAAACCACATTTTTGTTTACAATATTCAGAAACTAAATCACAAAAGGGATGAATGAAAGGCAATTGCATGTAGCTGAGATGAGAATGCCAAGAGGAATGTGTGATTTGACAAGAATGGATTATATTCGAACGCAATGTGAATTGTTACTCAATTAATGAATTGAAATTGAAAAAAAAAAAAAATTGAAATAGGATAAGAAATGAGTACATAAGAGGAAGTCTGAAAGTGGCACCGGTGACTGAAAAGTTGTGCGGAAATCGGTTGTCACGGTATGGGCATGTGATGCGGAGGAATGAGGAAAATGTCGTGAGGAAAGTTTTGAGTATAAATGTCAATGGCTATAAGATTATGGGAAGACCAAAGAAACGATGGATGGACTGTGTGAATGATGATATGGCTAGAAAGGGAGTGACTACCGAGATGACGACTAATAGAGAAGTATAGAAGAATGAGACATGTTGCGC
This sequence comes from Tiliacea citrago, assembly GCA_963921375.1. Taxonomy (NCBI): domain Eukaryota; kingdom Metazoa; phylum Arthropoda; class Insecta; order Lepidoptera; family Noctuidae; genus Tiliacea; species Tiliacea citrago. The sequence continues at coordinate 1,842,388 of OY992784.1, forward strand.
CGACCCCAAATAAATTGGAATAAGGGCAGGAGAATGATGATGATTTGGAACTAAATTGAATACGCCGGATAGATGGTCATTGATGCTCACTGCGTGTTCGCGATTTCAAACTCGAGTCTCCAAGTTGTCATGATGTTTTTATAACTGTAAAGTCTCTTCTAAGCATTTATGATTTCGCCAAACATTTTATAATTACAATTCCCACAAATAATAATGCAATTCCTACAAAATCAGGCACGTGAACATCCAATATCACTACTACACCAAAACATAGGGCAACAATACAACTGTCGGCCATTTAACCATTACACACTAGAATAGACTGCCGTCAATGTAATTGATGCGTGAACACCGTATTATTAATTATATCATGTACAAATACTAACCAATGTGTGTCTGTTTGAAACTATTCTGTTTATATTACCTGTAATTTGGGGGTTTGTAGAAGCCATAATTTTAGGAAATAGGTTTGATTTAAATCGGTATCTAATTACAGTCATAGCGCTACAAAGTTATTTTGGCGCGTGGCTAAAGTAGGAACTAACGCCGCCATATTGTTTTCTGAATACATTTAAAGTGTCATTTCACAAAATAATAATTGCACATATGTTTATCAACTGTGCCCCCTTGTCAACGTCATTCGAGCACCAACAGATCCATCTAACAATGTACGTATTTATGAATCGTCATTAAATTTGCCAAAACAGACATTGTATGCATTTTGGAGCGTGATCTTCTTGTGCTGCTTTGTACCTAGGAAACTATTTTGATGTATATTAAAGCATAATTATTTCGTCTTTATTAATCATAGCATAATTATAATCTGTTTCATCATTTGAACGGTATAGATGGACTTGATAAAATAACAGACACGTGGTTACGGTTACAGCAACCACAGATACAATAATAGTGTAGGTATACTTGATGAATACAGACGTAATAACATTTCATAATTGAAATGGCATTACGCCTGTATTTATCGAAGAGTTACTATAATTTATATGTAAATAATAATAATAAATCTGTAGAGTTTGTTTGTCTAAACGCGCTAATCTCTGAATCAACAACAAAAAAATACCATAAAAAAATATGTTTTTTTTTTTTTTTTTTTGTAAAACAAACCACATAATGCTCCACAAAAACTATTAAGTTGATACGTTTTGAATAGTTATATTTATTTTATTTTATTTATTGACGCTATACCGTACCAGCACACCACCGCCATACCGTTGCGGGTTCACGGGAACGCCTTCCGTTAATTAACATACTTACGTATACTTTAAATGCCTCGTTGGTCTAGTGATCGCAGGCGCGACACCTGGCATGTCTTGGGTTCGATTCCCAGGTGTTATTGTTGCCAAAGTGTAATTGGGTTTTCCCATTAGAAATTTCTCAATAGCAGCCCGGAATTTGGAAGTTGGTGGTGTGGTCCTTAGTAACCGAAATACGGTCGGCAGGATATTGTTTATTACCTTTATCTATATCAGAATATTAAAATAGTACCGAAGTACATACAATATAAAAAAAAGGAACGTGTTTGATGCCGAATAGTTTTTAGAATTTTTGTCCGTTCGTCTGTTTGTCTGTATCTGGATGTATGCTCCGGATTGGCGCAAAAATGGATAAACGGATTTGGATGAAATTGAGTACACAGATAGTTTATAACGTGGATTAACACATAGGGTAGGTACTTATAATCCTGGTAGTACGTCTCCATGGGATAATTTCCAACATGTACGCGGGTGAAGCCGCGGGCAAAAGCTAGTTATTATCCTAACTTTAATAATATAAATGCGAAAGTAAGTTTGATTGTTTGTTTGTTACCTTTTCACGCTTAAACCCGTGAACAGATCATCCTGAAATTTTGCATGTACGTTGTCAGGTGTACAGAAACGGACATAGGGACTTTTTTTCATCCCGAAAAAAAGTACTGTTCCCGAGGAAAACAACAATAACGTTCTTATGATAATAGATGGCGCCACGTGTTTTTCGAATCATGATTGAATTATGTTATGGGATGTATTTAATAGGATTTTAAATGTCAAAAAGCAGAGTACAACCCGAAATGATTGACAAATTCAAAATTAACGCGAGTGAAGCCACGGGCGAAAGCTAGTCTACTATATATAGGAAATCCTCATATTGCCAGTCTTGTTATAAGTCCCAAGTAATTTACGAAAAAGTGATATCAATGCTAATCACTACAAAAAAACGAAAACCAAATGAAAAACTCATCAAAGTGACTTCGCCAAATTAGATGAGATTTAAAAACCGCCTGGCCTCGGGTCAATTACGACCTATTTGTCATATGATTGGTCAGACGCGTGAAATGGAGCGTGTGATCCAGGCGGGGAGTGGTAGATCTGTGACGAATGTTCACTGCGGTTAGTGGCATTACATACCTGCTTATACGGAGATCGTGTTTAGTAGAGTATGTGTTAATTGAATGATTTGTTATAGGAAGATAATTATGTAGGAATATAATGAGTAAAAATATGGAAAAAGAATGGAAGAGGGGGAGAAAGATAAATAAAAAACCGGTCAAGAGCGAGTCGGACTCCCGCACCGAGGGTTCCGTACGTATATATAATGTTGATGATTTCTGAAAAACTGTGCTGTTTAGAGACATCGTTTTATTTTTCCTGTAATCTTTACATAAACTTCTATCACATAGAAATATTTCAGATACCTAATTTCTTTCTTGTTTGCAAAATAGTTGGGTTAACGTCATCTAAAAGTATTCCAAATTTCAAGTTGATAGCAGTAGTAGTTCTTGAGATATCCAGCTGTGACAGACAGACAGACAGACTTAGTCTCACCATAAGGGTTCATTTTTACCATTTTGGTACGGAACCCTAAAAAGAGATCCCTTTTATGAAGAATAAATAAATTGCTTGAATAGCGAAGAGTTCTACCAAAAAAGATTACAAGCTACAGATACTTGAGCTTACTTGAAAATGTTCGCTGGAAAAGTCATCAGTTGGTAATGTGCAAACCATTTGATAAGAATACTTTGAATTTTCATTCATAAATACATTCGTTTCAGCCGAAAGAAGTGCACTGTTGGACATAAGCCACCCCCAAACATCACCACTTCGACCGCTTCTGTGCTTCCCGCATTTGGCGGATTCCTGCGGCCTTCTCAAGGTCATAGGTCCATCTTGTAGGAGGCCTTCCAACGCTACGTCTTCCGGTACTCGGTCGCCACTCCAGAACCTATCGGTCCCATCGGTCACTTGTTCTGATAGCAATGTGCCTCGACCTTGCACTTAGCATTAAGGCCATAATAATATTTATCAAAGATAGACAAAAAATTTAAAAAATATCTTAGTACAAACTGCTGCAATGAAGTATTGCAGCAGTTGTACAATGTATCCCACTGACCCAATAATACACTAAATATACCGTAGCTTCTAACAGACATCTCGTATCCAGGTAGAATAAAGCATCCGATCGATTGAGCGAAACAGCGCCCCACGAAACGCTACCTAAAAATCTGTTTGGGTTCCTACCTAGTTACCTACTCTCATTATGTAGCAATGTTAGGTAATTGTGTGGAGTGTACTTAGGCTAATTAAGTAGTTTGTCTTAGGGGCAGAACATGCCAGTAATTGTAACAAATAGTGCCCGAGGACGGTACCTCGCGAGTTTTTTTTCAACTTTATTGCCCATGGTAACGGTGAACTCACAGTGTGAGCTGGAAACGGACGGATTTTCTTGGCATTTTTGTCGCAATGTTTTTTATTTAATTAGAGACATATTTATGGAGTGTTTTTTTTTTTAAGTTTATTAAAAGTCTTACCTAATTTGTGTGAACCTGACCAACTCGTATTAAATTCGTTATTTCGCTTAATAATACACCGGCTAGTATCCAAAAAATCAAGTACTTATTTAATTTTCTAACAATATCTATTCTCGGACTACTAACCTAAACACACATTTTCTAAGCTCTGTATATTTCTTTACGGCCCGATTTTATATCTAGACTTCAATGTCATTAAGCCCTTATAAATCATCCCTAACAAATATTTAGTTACATTCCTAAATGCAGCCTTTTATAATATTCTCCCTTATTTTAGAGAGAACTTTCAACATTCCAAATTAGTTACCGTTTTCTGAAGGTTGAATTTTAGATTAAATTATTGAGAGCAAAAGATTAGTCTGTTTAAGTATTCTACTCATGAATTCTGCGCTTGTCTATTTCGCTTTAATCCAGGAATTGGAATCTCTCAAATCAATGCAGCTTTGATAGTATTATTTTGGTTCAAGTAAAGCGTTTGCAAATAATACAGCAGTGGTCGTTATTGTCGTAGATTATATTGTGACCAAAAAGCCCCGTACGCGTTGTAAAATACTGGGATCGTAATAACTGATAATCACCATAATTGGTAATGATTAACCATATAATATAAATTAATATGCATGAATGCTATGGAACCCGACTTAAAGGAACTACTCTACAACGAAATATAATTGAAGCTGATATTTGTACTGGATGTGGCTCAGGTGAAATTGTTTTTGTACCGCGTATAATGCTTATCCCCAATAACTTCCCATTCGAGTACAAGCGCATACAGTTTCCGGTAGCTGTTTGTTTCCCGATGACAATAAACAAATCCCAGCGTCAATCCTTTAAGGCTGCTTGCTGGCGGTGACTTAAGGTCTGATTGTTTTTCCGACGGTCAACTGTATGTGGCTTGCTCACGGGTCAGTAATGCAGAAAATCTTTTCATACAAGCTCAAGACGGGAAAACAGTAAAATGTGGTCCCTATATACATTTGAAAGTAGAGGCTTATCGCCCAAAAAGTAGGCAGTAACCATTTGTTATTGCAAAGATTGAAATAGAAATGGGCAGTTTATCATTTGTAAACATAAGAAAACTACTACAACTGTATCAACTGTTAGATTAAAATATTTTAATTTCTAAGTGGTGCAAGATAACACTAAATTCCACGCGGCCGAAGTCACGGGAAACAGCTAGTACTGAATACAATGATAAAGTCACGTTAATGTAAAATATTTTTATTGCACATTTGCAATCTTAAGACTTAGTTACGTCTGCTAGATTAAAAAAAAAATATTTTTGTCATTAAGAGCGTATACTACCTCAAATGGCTTAGCATGATCCTCCGTTATGTCGAAAATACTGCAGCATTAATTTTGAAATAAATATAATTATGTTAAAGTTGAGGATTAATTTTAAGTACTATGTTTGACGAAAACACGATTCCATTATATTTTCTTGTTAGAAAAAATTCCAAAGTAGCCTCCAAACCGAACAATAAACCACTGGTATTCAAAAAATACTTTAAATTAGATAATGAAACTTTGCATATTAACTGAACTAACTATACGGCAGGTCTTATGTTATTTTTAATTTACCATTATTTTGACCGTAAAAAGAAATAAACTAAAATATCGGCCCCTTGAAGTCTTCTCCCTGCCACCCTGTCTCGCTTGCTCGCGTGACCGCGGGATTAGTGCACGAGCGAGATAAAGAGTGAGGTGGCGCTGAGGTAGTATAGACTCTTAATTATAATCAAATTATTAAAAAAAAATCCGTTGTAGCTACAATTTTTTTTGTACACGAACAAAATATATCATAACTCATTACCGACTAGCAATGACTAAGTAAAAATATTGTGCCCAATATACAGAAAATTTATAAAACAGCGAAAAATATTTTCATTCAATCCATTTTACTAAGCAGGTTAATGAAGCGGTTGATAACCGCCAAGTGTATAACCATAGACTTTTTTTTTTGTTTCCGGGTTGGAAAATCATCATGGATGTCCTCCGTCCTGGGGCGGGCGAAAGGGTCTGTCAGACTCTTACTGACTAAAAACAACCCCGGTGTTCCCCTCGCACACTTGCACCGTGGATCATGGGATTAGGTGCGACTTCCGCGATCCCTGGCTGGTGCCGGTCCGCAAATGTTATAATGTTTCTTTCTATGACCTGAAGCTGTGTGTTCTATTTTATTTAAAGTCAGTTTTGCTAAGAAACTGATTTGACTGCAATATGTTCAGATGGATTGCCAGGAAATTATTGATTTTCAATGATTTTTTCAAAGAATAAAATGCGACTCTCTTTATTCTTTGAATATACAACATTATTTTTAGTATATGCGAAACCTGAATATAGTTTGTTCAGAATAAGGAACTGAATCGATTTCAATCATTTTTACACCATATTTATTTAATTTATTATTATTTAACCATTTATGTACACACATATATAAACATACAATAATAAAGGAACAGAAAAATACGTACAAAAGTGATGATTATTTCTAAAGAAATCTCTTCCAGCATACCTGCGATAGGAAAGTCGATTAAGAGATGCAGACACCGTATGTAAGAGTGGAAGAGAAAATAGAATAGATATAATCAAAAACAATTTACTTAATAAAATTAAACAAATAATATGAGAATATACTAATATACATAGTACATACATACACACAAACATACATACTTCTAAAATAAATATCACTAGAATATTAATTATAATTCTATAAAATAATAAATACATACGCAACTATGACGAAGTGGAAAGATAGTGTTCTTTCACTCTTCTTTTAAATACTGAAACAGTATGGCAGTCCCTTATATCAGGTGGCAGTGAATTCCACAACCGCACCGCGTGCACAGTGAAGGAGTAGAAGTCGGTGGAGTGGGGAGGGGACTTAAGAAGATTTCTAAGATGCGACCTGCAAGGCGCATCAGAAGGACGAGCGTAGGAAAAACGTTCCCGCAGAAAGGACGGTGTTTTAGGATTATGAAGGAGGTTAAATAGCAGACACAAAATCCGCGAGTTCCTGCGAAGTCGAATAGGGAGCCACTTGAGTATCTTGCGAAAGTTAGAAACGTGGTACATACTTTTTAAGGTTGAAAACAACACGAATACAGATGTTTTGCAAACGCTCAAGTTTATTTAAAAGCTTCTCAGTGGCATCCAAGTAACAGGCATCAGCGTAATCAATAATGGGCTGAATGAGAGGTGTCTAAGGGCAAGAATCTCTGGAGACATTTCAACGAATGGAACGTGTAGTGCACTTTGCGACTGACTTGAGCAACATGGGCAGTCCACGATAAGTAGCAATCCATGGTCACCCCCAGGTTTTTAACCGTATTTGCGTATTCAATCTGAACTCCATTCAAGCAGAGAGGAGACAGCTACGCAACATTGAGCCTATTCCGCATATACCTGCCGCCAATAATCATGGCCTAGGATTTCCTAGGGTTGATTAGCAGTCCAAAGGACCGCGACCACTCACTAATCAAATCCAGGTCCCTGTTCATGGCAGACACGGCAGCTGCCGCATCTTTCCTTAAGAAGTTATTGTAAAGCTGCAAATCGTCGGCATAGAGATGGAAGTAGGAGATGACTCTCGTGACAGAGTTAATGAAAATAGAAAAGAGAAGAGGAGAGAGAACGCTCCCTTGAGGCACACCTGCGGTAGGAGAGCACCAATCAGAAGACGACTCATCGAGACGAACACGCTGTGAACGGCCTCTGAGATAGAAGTCGAACCAACCAATAGTGGAAGAGGAGAAATTTAAAGAATTAAGAATCCCTAGAAGGATGTCGAAATCAGCAGAATTAAAGGCACTGCTGAAGTGGAAAAGTACAAGTAAGAGATTTGTGGTCCATCGCCCAGCGGATGTCATCAGTAACCTTCAACAGAGCCGTCACTGTGCTATGACCCGGTCGAAAACCGGATTGAAGAGGACTAAGTAGGTCATTCGCAGATAGAAAAGCCGAAAGTTGCTGATGAACAATGTGCTCAAGAACTTTAGAGAGATATGGGAGTATAGAAATGGGACCACACAAAAATATTTAAGTGTGATGGCAAATGTTATCACCATTTAATTACTTACAATACAATCGCCGTACGGTTAGGTACCTACTGCCAAATTATTATCAATGAGCGCAAGACGACCCTGGAGGCGCGGGGGCGCCGCGCCGTTAACATGTTTTTTTACGGACAACCCGGTAACATAACAACCTTATAATTTTTTAACTTTTCATGATACAGTTTTGAAATTTTGTACATAGATTCTTTACATAAAAATACTGGACACGTGTTTCGGGTTTCGCATATACTAAAACTAATATTGTATATATTTGCTTGTGGCTAAGTAATAACAGCCGCACGGGCTGATCGATCAGGTTAAGCTACGCTTGCCGCGGTTGGTCCGTGGATGGGTGACCAGCTTTGCATACCAAGATCCCTCCGTGCCTCGGAAAGCACGTTGAGCTGTTGGTATCGGCTATCATTCAGTCAGGTTGTCAGAAGCCCGTAAGTCTGACCACCAGTCTTACCAAGTTAGGGGTATCGTATTACACAGTAACTGGGTTGTGGATGGGGGCTATCTGACCGATAGGCAGTCGCCCCATGTAAAATACTAGTATTTCATCTGGAAGCCGATCCCAACATAGTTGGTAAAAGGCTAGGAGCTGATGATTCATCATCTGATTGAAAAAAGAATAGAAAATTCTTCAGGAAAAAATATTCATAGTATATTCCTTTCTATTGGGATAAGTGGCTTACTGGTAAAATGGTTTTGAAAGTCTCATAGACCTTTGAAACAAGATTCTCCATTAGATTACTTTCTTATTAGGTCATAAATATGTAGCAGCCGTGTTTTATCTCGTTGAATGCATTAATACCGTAAATAACGAATAGTAGCAGGCCACTAGCATATTTATCACTACTACCTACCAGATTATGGTAATATTAGTGAATATTTCTGTGCAGATCTGAACCGGGGGGGAATATAGATCGCTGTCCTCTCGCGAGATACTATTTAGTTTTTTGAATGAATAATGGCTATAATTTGAAAGAAGGATTATTTAGCTACTTTTAGTTATGACAAAAATGTAGGTAATTTCAAAGAGGATCCTTTAAAATACCTTTTAAATTATAACATTATTTTGAGTAATAAATCTACCTCTTGTCATTTTTTTGTTAACATTTTACATAACATAACATCACGCCCGTATTTCCCGAAGGGCTAAGCAGAGATGTACATATATTACACAAACCTTTCGCCAGTTATGTCTATGTCCTATGTAATAGGGGACGAGCCTATTACTATCAAACGGGCACAAATCCAGGCTCCGGGCGGCTACTGAGGAATTTCAGATGGGAAATCCCAATAAGACTGCCCGACGCGACCCGGGAATCTAACCATTATTACAACGAGGCAGTCAAACTACAATAAGCCATCATTAATGCCTATCACAAGATGGATACCGATGGCCTTGTGAAGGCTGTAGGAGTCCGCTGGATGCGGAAAGCACAGAACCGGTCGTACTGGCGGTGCTATGTCCAGCAGCGGTGGTGGCTGAAATGTTGATGGAATGCCTATCAATATAACATTATAAATTGTACCCATTACCTGATAGGTACTTATGTAATATCGTTATATATTATCGTTGTTATTATATATATTATCGTTATTATGCAAACCGTACCATGAAGTACTTAATTGGAGGAACCGTGAACAAACATGAGTTCTATTACTATCTGTTTGAATACAATGTTAACAAACATATTTCATGATCATCATTTCGTCCGAATTTCGTCCAGTGCTGCACTTAGGCCGGTCCAAGCATCGTCCTCCTTCCTGATGACTGAATAAAAGGTCTCTCTAGATATGGAAAGTACATATTGGAAAAGCCCATTGTCTACTAGAAAATCGCGCTAAATTAAAGATAGTAGGTACAATAATCAAATAGTCGGTAGGTAATTTAAACTCCGAAACTGTTTCAATATTTGGTTATGTCTCAATTTTCGTCACATTAATATTGTAAATAGTTTCATGGCTTTTATTCGTAAATATATGAAAGTCGTTACGGCTAGTCAACCTGAAAGTCTGACTACCAGTCTTACCAAGGGGTATCGTGTTACCCAGTAACTGGGTTGTGGAGGTCAGATAGGCACTCGCATCATGTAAAATACTGGTATCCAGCTGCATCTGGTAAGCCTGGAAGCCGACACCAACATAGTAGGGAAAAAGCTAGGCAGATGTGATCAACATTTATGTCTCCTCCACAATGAACATAAACACGCAATAATACAAAATTCAATAAAATAAAAATAAAACCAAGTTAACAAAAGCAAATTTACAGAGAAGCAGGTTGTTATAAAGACACGAACGTTCACTGGCTCTGTTAGACGTTGAATTGCAAGCGATCTATTGGAGGTACAATGGGACCCCAAACGGCTGCTATCAAAGACCTGAGGCATTCGATTACTGTACGGATCGAGTGTAGGAGGCTAGGAAAGCGACACACATGCGATTGGTTGCAATTTTGTTGAGTATTTTGTCGTGGATAGGTTGGGGAGAAGTCGACGAATGTAAGATGCAACTATTGTCGTGCAATTAGATAACATCACATATTATTCTTAACAATAAAAGATCGTATAAGTGAATGACGATACAGAAGACTTTGACACTTAGGATATTCTACAGCTACCTTTAGCTTTCTTTACCAATGCATTAGCTATAGTAGTAAGTACCTAAATCTCATGCGAGAAACGGTATCTCTGCAACAGCTAGTAGTTCTGGGAACAGTAGACCTCGCGAGCACAAACTTTTTGCAGTAATTATTATACCAGCTGATTTAGATTTAGAATTTACTGCATTTTGAGGAGATCCTCATCAGATCTTCACCAAATTTATATGAGACCAACTTAAAGTTACTACCTTTCATATAAAAAGGAACCGTCAAAATCGGACCTCAGAAGGCGGAGATATCCAGTGACCCCCTTTTTGGAAGAAGTATCCTTCCAATTAAAAATCCCCGACGATAAAAAAAAACTATAAAGTCGTAAAACCTGTATACCAAGTCTCGTCTAGATTAGTTGTAAAATACGACCTGTAGAGGAGTAGCAACAAACTGACAGAGGAAACCAAATTTCGCCCGACTTGAAGCAGAGACGCTTCGCTAGGTTTATTACGACGGTGTTGAGATATCCTGGCGTTAGTTTTCTTGTACAGTCAGGGAAATTAATTGTTTATCAAATTGTCATACTACGTCAATTTGTCTTGATAAAACCGTTACATAAATCTTTCAAAGAATGACAGTTGTGATTTGAATAAACGAACAATTTAAACTGATCATCAATAATTTACCAAACAGTTAATTTTCCTGATTTTATTTATTGCTCATGTTAGCACGATATAAGACAAATAATATGCGCTTTTCCTTCCCAAAAGTTGAGGAAAAAATGTTGTTGTTTATTCTAAAAAATATTATAAACTAGTGGTCGCCGACTGTCTAATAGTACTTACTGATTCCATGAGTACACTAATTCCATGTTATTAAAAAGTACTTACTTATTCCATGCTCAAGCTATCACTTATGTCACCTATCTATCTTCAAGTCATGAGGCTCTGGTACTATGTGTGTGTGTCAAACGTATGGTAGTGTGTAATGTTTTTTTTTATTAATTTAATTTATTTCTAATGCATATTCTATAAAAAATATTAGCTTTCCGCACTCCTCCTCCATATAAACTTTAACTGTGCCAAATTTCGTACTCCTCCATCCGCGCGAATTTCGTAAAAAGGGGTACAGAATTTTTGCTTCACGCATTAATATAGAATAGTTATCTCCAAAACTTTCATTTTGCATCCGAAAATTTTTTCTACACATGTTGTGTAAGCCGCCTAAGATTATTAGTAGAAATTTAATATCGTGTCTGAATCGCGACGGAGAGTTTAAATGTGACTACCAATACGTTGAGAGCTATGTCAGATTATCAGCAATCCTAGGAAGTGGGAATGTCACAAGAAATGTGTTGGATGTTTGAGAGTAGTGTTGGTTGGCCGAGAGTAATTAGATAGTTTCGGTTTAAATACTGTGTACTCAAATTTCAATATATATTGTAATATTGAAATTTGCTTTTAGTGTTTGAAAGTACTCTATTATTACAACTGATTACAATTATTGAGAGCGAGAGCGATTTATCAAAGGATTGATGACGAAGAATTTGGTGAAAAACTTGATCTTATCTGGGAAAGTTGGAATGCTTTATTGTATACCAAATGAGTACCTACATATCTCATCAATCCAATAACATGTTTTTTTTTGGGATTTTTAACCGAGTGGTTCAGTAGGTATCACTTTCTAATCGCTTTTGGATATTAGTTATTTTAGCCCGCCATATTCTTGTATAGGTATATTATCGTGTTATGAAAACTTCAGAGTTTCAATATATATATATATATTTAAAAAAAAATTAAATACTCAATTACATTCACAGTCAACAAATAATCATTCCCAGTCATTATAAAAGGCGTCGACAGACTTTTCCACACATCGCCAACAAGTCGTTTTACCAGCTCATGTACCACTGGCCTAACTTCAAACGGTGCCGGACGAAACCTAATATCAGCTGCCTTTGAAGCACGGGACTGTCGCTCCGGTTGATCCGCGTTGATCCACGTTGTTGCTACCTGCAGACTTTGATGGACAATGCTGTAATAGACTGGGCGAAATGCAGCTAGATGAAATGGTTATGTTTGTAAGGAATTAAATATGGTAGACACAATTGGAATAGCGTTCTTGGATGCGTAGATTGTCGCTGTTATTTTTATATTGTTCTTAATTAATGAAAGGGGGTTTTTATCAATATGGATACGCCAACCTCAACGTACCTTATTAACTTTAACTTAGGTTATTACATACTATGTCAAATAAATATAATTGTTCGTGTTGGAGTTCGTGCCAGCACCGCCGGGAAAGCGTTTATTTTTACAAAGACATTTGCGTTAGCCTTTTTGATGTGTAACGTCTTGCCTCTCGCTTTCTGTGACGGAAGTGTGTAACAGGAAATTACAGCTTGAGTATTGAATAAGTAATTACTATATAGATTGTAAGTAGAGGGGGCCGACTTTCGACCAGTGGGCGACCACTAATAATTAATAATTATTTCAGAATTTAGCTTTTTTAAATTTTGAGGTTAATTTCTGTCACTGCTCAGTTGCTTATTACCAAGTTGAGATGTCAGCTGATGTTACACATCATAATATGCAATTATTGTAAAGCTCTCGATTTTTTTAAAGTCCGTTTTTGTACAAATTTGGGCCATAAATAAAAGGAGGCTAAGAAAAAATAAGACACCAGCAATAATTTTCATAAATTAATTACTAACTTTGTTCCTTTAATCTACAACACAACACGTCGGATCGTGATAACGCCATAGTCAAGAAAGTGTTAGTATTAAACTACCCGTTTAAAGATAAACATTTCACGAGATAGTCTCGTCGCCCCGGGATACAGGAGCAATACAGATGTACGATTCAGCTGAACCAGGAAGCCAGCAAGGAATGCGAAAACTAGGAGACTGTGTATTGAGTTCGCTGACAATGTCTTTATTTGTTAGTCGTCTTGGATAAACCGATTTTTGTACTAGGTATGACTTTGGATTTTAAATGCTTTGTAAGGTTTTAATTCAGCTGAATAACAATGCTTGTCATACAATGTTCTTTTTTTAAATCTTTACCGTTCTATTTCAAATGCTGATAAAATTTTGAGCTTTTCTTTCCAAAATCGTGTATTTTATTTCGAAAACGTGTTAAAAGAAGTGCTCTAACTCAATAGATCACTTGTAGATATATTTATTTATTACATTTGGGAAAACAAACAGTAGTATATAAAGCATAAACAGTGTTGTCTTCAAATTAAACTTAACTAATATACTACCCATAACATTTATATTAATTTTTAATTATATTTATAGATCAATTAAAAATAAGCACTCTTGTGATGTTGGTGTACCGTAATGTTTGACTTCAGCGAACTACAAGTACGATTCACTTATTTTTAGGTAATCAAATCCTCGCATAAAATCGACAATTTACTACCCCCGCTGATTTGCCCAATATTCAGCTCCTTCCCACAGTCTAATACTCCACATTTCCCTCCAATTCTCCGAATCAGTGTCCCCAAAATAAATAATGTGGCAACATTGTCCAAGTTTGGAGTCACTATGGTCGTTACCGTTATTGCGCTTCGAGAAGTTCCGAGGAAAAATAACGCACAACTTACATATCTTAGGTTCGGAACTGGGGGTTAATTTATTTTAGATCGCTTCGTTCGTGTTGTTCGCTATCGATTCTATTGTGTGCCTTTTACGAAGTTCAGGGTAGGTACAGGGAGTTTGGATTACGAGTTTTAAATGATTAGCTTGAAGATCTTATACTTTCTGTTGAGTAGGAAAGAGAGGTGGGTACATACGTACCTCATAACGAGACGCCAGTAGGTCATTTGCCTAGTCTTTTCTTAACTATGACGGGTCGGCTTCCAATCTAACCGGATGTAGCTGAATACCAGTATTTTACATGGAGTGACTGCCTATACATATAATATGACGGCGTAGCAAGTGGCGCCATCTATTTTTGTTATGAAGATACTGGAATCACCGAAACGATACTGGAATCACGTTACATGGCGGCTGTCTTCTGATGACAGAAGATCGGTAAAATGTAACTTCGAAGTCTAGAACATTCTCTGTATCGATATTTCAAAGTCTTCCAATTATGTCTTTCACTGTAATGCACAATTGCCCACTCACTTCACTTACTAATTAATACCTACGTATAAAGCAAAAGAGTTTGTTAGTTTTTTTGTTTAAAAACGCGCTGATCTCTCTACCAGTCGAATTTGAGAAATTGTTTTTGTATTTGATAGCCAGTCTTGAGAAAGGTTATAGCTAGCTATATATATATATTAACATCACGCTACGAAAAAACGTCAGAACGAACACAAAACGAAAACGAAGTAATAGCGCGGGCGGGCGATGCAATGCGACGCGGTCGGGCGGGGCCGATTTTAAATTAAACAATGGGAAAAACTGCGGGAGCAGTGGTAATGGCCCCGATTTACGAATTGTAGGTCGTGGGTTCAAACCCAATCAGGCGCTATATTTTGTGTAATTAATTTTATCACCACTGCACTGCTCTCAAAATAGCGACGGAAAACATCGTGAGGAAACCGGCATGTCCTAGAACCAAAAAATCGAAGACGTGTGACATCTGCACCCGCATCATGTGCATTATGTGCACTGGGCATCAATTATATCAAAGAAAGGAGCCCTGTGTCCCAGCAGTGGGAACATTATAGGCTGATAATGATGAAAACCGCGAGGCGCAGCTAGTCAAACAATAAAACCCCAACCTGCCGTAACGGCCTATTATTTTTGTGTTACGAGCATTTCTACCTTATTTATGTAATTGGAAACTCAGCTAATTGTGTTATTTGAACAAAATATACTTTATGCTAAATATCTATTGTTATTCCATTATAAAAGTAAATTTGTGTGTTTAAAATTATGGACCTTGAAGCAAGTATTACAATAAAGTAATTTTAATTAAAAGAAGAGAACCAGAGTTACCGTCATAGCCTTCAGAGTAAGCAAGCTGAAGTGGCAGTGGGCTGGCCATGTCTGTAGAAGGACTGATGGCCGGTGGAGCAGACGAATCTTGGAGTGGAGATCGCGTATCGGCAAGCGTAGTGTGGGGCGCCCCCCAGCTAGATGGACCGACGACCTTAAAAAGGTGGCTGGGACAGACTGGATGCGGAAAGCGGAGGATAGGGTGTTGTGGCGCAGCCTGGGAGAGGCCTATGTCCAGCAGTGGACTGCTATAGGCTGAGTTGATTAATTGGTTTGAATTTTAATTAAATTGCGAAAAACGTAGACCGATTAAATGGTCTATTAATTGTGTAGTTCAATATCAAAACCCAGATGGATGAAAAGTGGGAAATGAAAGTAATATGTTTTTGGCTATAGATTATTAAGTTAAGAGAGTTTTTATCAAACGATGACTCATGTAGAAGATTGTATTTATTACAATAGAAATAAAAATAATACATATATAAATGACGGACTAAGCTAAAAAATTATGTTATGGAATGGATATGTTTGATATAAACTAGCGAAACATACCAGAGTTTGAAAAAAATCACGTTGAACTTAAGTACCGGTTTCACGCCCGATAACTCATGAAAATGGCAGCTATTTTAGACCTCATACTTTACGCTGATTGGTCGTCGCGGACGTGCTTGTCTTTGATAAGCACTGTCAATTCACATACCGGAAATTTAAAGAAATCATCGATTTTAACCGTTATTGTAGTAGTGTTTTTGCCTGACCTTGTTAAGGAAAAACTGAACATTTAGTTATGAATTTTAAAATTTCAAAGGGGAATGGCCAAAAAAATACCCAGAGTTGATTAAAACAACTTATATGTAGATGTACGATACTACTATCGTACATACCGTATATCATAATGTGAAATTAGTTTCTCTCAAAATAATCACCATATGCGCCCCAGCGTGCACAAACCGGAAACATTGCAAGCATCGAATAAAGAGTTTCCTGTGGTCAAAAAGAGATAGGTAGTGTTATACGGGTATGTTGCTTGTATTCCACCATCCAACCAACGTAATGAAAGTCAGTTAAGCACTGAGAGAGCACACCCTTACCACTTAACACTTATTTCAACAAAACAACTACGAATGCAAAGAGTGACTTTAGACTTGCAGTAACCCTCATTAATGCATATCGATAACCCTACCGAGATGAGGGTGCCAGTATGCATTATAAAAGTAAAAAGAAACATCTGTCGTTATACGTTGGGAAGTTGTGCGCATGTAATCAGTATTTATTATCTCGCCTATGCTACGCATACAACAACCAGCTAATTTTCTAGATTATTTTTTAGTCGATCTCGATATTATGTAACAGCGATATATTTTTTTATAAATACCTACCTACGCCTAACCTACTAACTACCTAAATACTTTACACACTCTTTTTATATACTACTAGCTGCTGCCCGAAGCATCACCCGTGGTTTTTTTTAAAGTAATAGTAGGCTAGTTACTCCATAAAATATCAGCTTTATGCCAGTGAAAGTCCTGTCAAAATCGGTGCAGCCGTTTTGAAGGTTAACCGGAACAGACAAAACTTATAAAAATAGTTTTTTTTAGTTTTCACCGAGTATACTTCCATTTGCACTGCTCTCAAAATAGCGACGGAAAACATCGTGAGGAAACCGGCATGTCCTAGAACCAAAAAATCGAAGACGTGTGACATCTGCACCCGCATCATGTGCATTATGTGCACTGGGCATCAATTATATCAAAGAAAGGAGCCCTGTGTCCCAGCAGTGGGAACATTATAGGCTGATAATGATGAAAACCGCGAGGCGCAGCTAGTCAAACAATAAAACCCCAACCTGCCGTAACGGCCTATTATTTTTGTGTTACGAGCATTTCTACCTTATTTATGTAATTGGAAACTCAGCTAATTGTGTTATTTGAACAAAATATACTTTATGCTAAATATCTATTGTTATTCCATTATAAAAGTAAATTTGTGTGTTTAAAATTATGGACCTTGAAGCAAGTATTACAATAAAGTAATTTTAATTAAAAGAAGAGAACCAGAGTTACCGTCATAGCCTTCAGAGTAAGCAAGCTGAAGTGGCAGTGGGCTGGCCATGTCTGTAGAAGGACTGATGGCCGGTGGAGCAGACGAATCTTGGAGTGGAGATCGCGTATCGGCAAGCGTAGTGTGGGGCGCCCCCCAGCTAGATGGACCGACGACCTTAAAAAGGTGGCTGGGACAGACTGGATGCGGAAAGCGGAGGATAGGGTGTTGTGGCGCAGCCTGGGAGAGGCCTATGTCCAGCAGTGGACTGCTATAGGCTGAGTTGATTAATTGGTTTGAATTTTAATTAAATTGCGAAAAACGTAGACCGATTAAATGGTCTATTAATTGTGTAGTTCAATATCAAAACCCAGATGGATGAAAAGTGGGAAATGAAAGTAATATGTTTTTGGCTATAGATTATTAAGTTAAGAGAGTTTTTATCAAACGATGACTCATGTAGAAGATTGTATTTATTACAATAGAAATAAAAATAATACATATATAAATGACGGACTAAGCTAAAAAATTATGTTATGGAATGGATATGTTTGATATAAACTAGCGAAACATACCAGAGTTTGAAAAAAATCACGTTGAACTTAAGTACCGGTTTCACGCCCGATAACTCATGAAAATGGCAGCTATTTTAGACCTCATACTTTACGCTGATTGGTCGTCGCGGACGTGCTTGTCTTTGATAAGCACTGTCAATTCACATACCGGAAATTTAAAGAAATCATCGATTTTAACCGTTATTGTAGTAGTGTTTTTGCCTGACCTTGTTAAGGAAAAACTGAACATTTAGTTATGAATTTTAAAATTTCAAAGGGGAATGGCCAAAAAAATACCCAGAGTTGATTAAAACAACTTATATGTAGATGTACGATACTACTATCGTACATACCGTATATCATAATGTGAAATTAGTTTCTCTCAAAATAATCACCATATGCGCCCCAGCGTGCACAAACCGGAAACATTGCAAGCATCGAATAAAGAGTTTCCTGTGGTCAAAAAGAGATAGGTAGTGTTATACGGGTATGTTGCTTGTATTCCACCATCCAACCAACGTAATGAAAGTCAGTTAAGCACTGAGAGAGCACACCCTTACCACTTAACACTTATTTCAACAAAACAACTACGAATGCAAAGAGTGACTTTAGACTTGCAGTAACCCTCATTAATGCATATCGATAACCCTACCGAGATGAGGGTGCCAGTATGCATTATAAAAGTAAAAAGAAACATCTGTCGTTATACGTTGGGAAGTTGTGCGCATGTAATCAGTATTTATTATCTCGCCTATGCTACGCATACAACAACCAGCTAATTTTCTAGATTATTTTTTAGTCGATCTCGATATTATGTAACAGCGATATATTTTTTTATAAATACCTACCTACGCCTAACCTACTAACTACCTAAATACTTTACACACTCTTTTTATATACTACTAGCTGCTGCCCGAAGCATCACCCGTGGTTTTTTTTAAAGTAATAGTAGGCTAGTTACTCCATAAAATATCAGCTTTATGCCAGTGAAAGTCCTGTCAAAATCGGTGCAGCCGTTTTGAAGGTTAACCGGAACAGACAAAACTTATAAAAATAGTTTTTTTTAGTTTTCACCGAGTATACTTCCATTTGCACTGCTCTCAAAATAGCGACAGAAAACATCGTGAGGAAACCGGCATGTCCTAGAACCAAAAAATCGAAGACGTGTGACATCTGCACCCGCATCATGTGCATTATGTGCACTGGGCATCAATTATATCAAAGAAAGGAGCCCTGTGTCCCAGCAGTGGGAACATTATAGGCTGATAATGATGAAAACCGCGAGGCGCAGCTAGTCAAACAATAAAACCCCAACCTGCCGTAACGGCCTATTATTTTTGTGTTACGAGCATTTCTACCTTATTTATGTAATTGGAAACTCAGCTAATTGTGTTATTTGAACAAAATATACTTTATGCTAAATATCTATTGTTATTCCATTATAAAAGTAAATTTGTGTGTTTAAAATTATGGACCTTGAAGCAAGTATTACAATAAAGTAATTTTAATTAAAAGAAGAGAACCAGAGTTACCGTCATAGCCTTCAGAGTAAGCAAGCTGAAGTGGCAGTGGGCTGGCCATGTCTGTAGAAGGACTGATGGCCGGTGGAGCAGACGAATCTTGGAGTGGAGATCGCGTATCGGCAAACGTAGTGTGGGGCGCCCCCCAGCTAGATGGACCGACGACCTTAAAAAGGTGGCTGGGACAGACTGGATGCGGAAAGCGGAGGATAGGGTGTTGTGGCGCAGCCTGGGAGAGGCCTATGTCCAGCAGTGGACTGCTATAGGCTGAGTTGATTAATTGGTTTGAATTTTAATTAAATTGCGAAAAACGTAGACCGATTAAATGGTCTATTAATTGTGTAGTTCAATATCAAAACCCAGATGGATGAAAAGTGGGAAATGAAAGTAATATGTTTTTGGCTATAGATTATTAAGTTAAGAGAGTTTTTATCAAACGATGACTCATGTAGAAGATTGTATTTATTACAATAGAAATAAAAATAATACATATATAAATGACGGACTAAGCTAAAAAATTATGTTATGGAATGGATATGTTTGATATAAACTAGCGAAACATACCAGAGTTTGAAAAAAATCACGTTGAACTTAAGTACCGGTTTCACGCCCGATAACTCATGAAAATGGCAGCTATTTTAGACCTCATACTTTACGCTGATTGGTCGTCGCGGACGTGCTTGTCTTTGATAAGCACTGTCAATTCACATACCGGAAATTTAAAGAAATCATCGATTTTAACCGTTATTGTAGTAGTGTTTTTGCCTGACCTTGTTAAGGAAAAACTGAACATTTAGTTATGAATTTTAAAATTTCAAAGGGGAATGGCCAAAAAAATACCCAGAGTTGATTAAAACAACTTATATGTAGATGTACGATACTACTATCGTACATACCGTATATCATAATGTGAAATTAGTTTCTCTCAAAATAATCACCATATGCGCCCCAGCGTGCACAAACCGGAAACATTGCAAGCATCGAATAAAGAGTTTCCTGTGGTCAAAAAGAGATAGGTAGTGTTATACGGGTATGTTGCTTGTATTCCACCATCCAACCAACGTAATGAAAGTCAGTTAAGCACTGAGAGAGCACACCCTTACCACTTAACACTTATTTCAACAAAACAACTACGAATGCAAAGAGTGACTTTAGACTTGCAGTAACCCTCATTAATGCATATCGATAACCCTACCGAGATGAGGGTGCCAGTATGCATTATAAAAGTAAAAAGAAACATCTGTCGTTATACGTTGGGAAGTTGTGCGCATGTAATCAGTATTTATTATCTCGCCTATGCTACGCATACAACAACCAGCTAATTTTCTAGATTATTTTTTAGTCGATCTCGATATTATGTAACAGCGATATATTTTTTTATAAATACCTACCTACGCCTAACCTACTAACTACCTAAATACTTTACACACTCTTTTTATATACTACTAGCTGCTGCCCGAAGCATCACCCGTGGTTTTTTTTAAAGTAATAGTAGGCTAGTTACTCCATAAAATATCAGCTTTATGCCAGTGAAAGTCCTGTCAAAATCGGTGCAGCCGTTTTGAAGGTTAACCGGAACAGACAAAACTTATAAAAATAGTTTTTTTTAGTTTTCACCGAGTATACTTCCATTTGCACTGCTCTCAAAATAGCGACGGAAAACATCGTGAGGAAACCGGCATGTCCTAGAACCAAAAAATCGAAGACGTGTGACATCTGCACCCGCATCATGTGCATTATGTGCACTGGGCATCAATTATATCAAAGAAAGGAGCCCTGTGTCCCAGCAGTGGGAACATTATAGGCTGATAATGATGAAAACCGCGAGGCGCAGCTAGTCAAACAATAAAACCCCAACCTGCCGTAACGGCCTATTATTTTTGTGTTACGAGCATTTCTACCTTATTTATGTAATTGGAAACTCAGCTAATTGTGTTATTTGAACAAAATATACTTTATGCTAAATATCTATTGTTATTCCATTATAAAAGTAAATTTGTGTGTTTAAAATTATGGACCTTGAAGCAAGTATTACAATAAAGTAATTTTAATTAAAAGAAGAGAACCAGAGTTACCGTCATAGCCTTCAGAGTAAGCAAGCTGAAGTGGCAGTGGGCTGGCCATGTCTGTAGAAGGACTGATGGCCGGTGGAGCAGACGAATCTTGGAGTGGAGATCGCGTATCGGCAAGCGTAGTGTGGGGCGCCCCCCAGCTAGATGGACCGACGACCTTAAAAAGGTGGCTGGGACAGACTGGATGCGGAAAGCGGAGGATAGGGTGTTGTGGCGCAGCCTGGGAGAGGCCTATGTCCAGCAGTGGACTGCTATAGGCTGAGTTGATTAATTGGTTTGAATTTTAATTAAATTGCGAAAAACGTAGACCGATTAAATGGTCTATTAATTGTGTAGTTCAATATCAAAACCCAGATGGATGAAAAGTGGGAAATGAAAGTAATATGTTTTTGGCTATAGATTATTAAGTTAAGAGAGTTTTTATCAAACGATGACTCATGTAGAAGATTGTATTTATTACAATAGAAATAAAAATAATACATATATAAATGACGGACTAAGCTAAAAAATTATGTTATGGAATGGATATGTTTGATATAAACTAGCGAAACATACCAGAGTTTGAAAAAAATCACGTTGAACTTAAGTACCGGTTTCACGCCCGATAACTCATGAAAATGGCAGCTATTTTAGACCTCATACTTTACGCTGATTGGTCGTCGCGGACGTGCTTGTCTTTGATAAGCACTGTCAATTCACATACCGGAAATTTAAAGAAATCATCGATTTTAACCGTTATTGTAGTAGTGTTTTTGCCTGACCTTGTTAAGGAAAAACTGAACATTTAGTTATGAATTTTAAAATTTCAAAGGGGAATGGCCAAAAAAATACCCAGAGTTGATTAAAACAACTTATATGTAGATGTACGATACTACTATCGTACATACCGTATATCATAATGTGAAATTAGTTTCTCTCAAAATAATCACCATATGCGCCCCAGCGTGCACAAACCGGAAACATTGCAAGCATCGAATAAAGAGTTTCCTGTGGTCAAAAAGAGATAGGTAGTGTTATACGGGTATATTGCTTGTATTCCACCATCCAACCAACGTAATGAAAGTCAGTTAAGCACTGAGAGAGCACACCCTTACCACTTAACACTTATTTCAACAAAACAACTACGAATGCAAAGAGTGACTTTAGACTTGCAGTAACCCTCATTAATGCATATCGATAACCCTACCGAGATGAGGGTGCCAGTATGCATTATAAAAGTAAAAAGAAACATCTGTCGTTATACGTTGGGAAGTTGTGCGCATGTAATCAGTATTTATTATCTCGCCTATGCTACGCATACAACAACCAGCTAATTTTCTAGATTATTTTTTAGTCGATCTCGATATTATGTAACAGCGATATATTTTTTTATAAATACCTACCTACGCCTAACCTACTAACTACCTAAATACTTTACACACTCTTTTTATATACTACTAGCTGCTGCCCGAAGCATCACCCGTGGTTTTTTTTAAAGTAATAGTAGGCTAGTTACTCCATAAAATATCAGCTTTATGCCAGTGAAAGTCCTGTCAAAATCGGTGCAGCCGTTTTGAAGGTTAACCGGAACAGACAAAACTTATAAAAATAGTTTTTTTTAGTTTTCACCGAGTATACTTCCATTTGCACTGCTCTCAAAATAGCGACGGAAAACATCGTGAGGAAACCGGCATGTCCTAGAACCAAAAAATCGAAGACGTGTGACATCTGCACCCGCATCATGTGCATTATGTGCACTGGGCATCAATTATATCAAAGAAAGGAGCCCTGTGTCCCAGCAGTGGGAACATTATAGGCTGATAATGATGAAAACCGCGAGGCGCAGCTAGTCAAACAATAAAACCCCAACCTGCCGTAACGGCCTATTATTTTTGTGTTACGAGCATTTCTACCTTATTTATGTAATTGGAAACTCAGCTAATTGTGTTATTTGAACAAAATATACTTTATGCTAAATATCTATTGTTATTCCATTATAAAAGTAAATTTGTGTGTTTAAAATTATGGACCTTGAAGCAAGTATTACAATAAAGTAATTTTAATTAAAAGAAGAGAACCAGAGTTACCGTCATAGCCTTCAGAGTAAGCAAGCTGAAGTGGCAGTGGGCTGGCCATGTCTGTAAAAGGACTGATGGCCGGTGGAGCAGACGAATCTTGGAGTGGAGATCGCGTATCGGCAAGCGTAGTGTGGGGCGCCCCCCAGCTAGATGGACCGACGACCTTAAAAAGGTGGCTGGGACAGACTGGATGCGGAAAGCGGAGGATAGGGTGTTGTGGCGCAGCCTGGGAGAGGCCTATGTCCAGCAGTGGACTGCTATAGGCTGAGTTGATTAATTGGTTTGAATTTTAATTAAATTGCGAAAAACGTAGACCGATTAAATGGTCTATTAATTGTGTAGTTCAATATCAAAACCCAGATGGATGAAAAGTGGGAAATGAAAGTAATATGTTTTTGGCTATAGATTATTAAGTTAAGAGAGTTTTTATCAAACGATGACTCATGTAGAAGATTGTATTTATTACAATAGAAATAAAAATAATACATATATAAATGACGGACTAAGCTAAAAAATTATGTTATGGAATGGATATGTTTGATATAAACTAGCGAAACATACCAGAGTTTGAAAAAAATCACGTTGAACTTAAGTACCGGTTTCACGCCCGATAACTCATGAAAATGGCAGCTATTTTAGACCTCATACTTTACGCTGATTGGTCGTCGCGGACGTGCTTGTCTTTGATAAGCACTGTCAATTCACATACCGGAAATTTAAAGAAATCATCGATTTTAACCGTTATTGTAGTAGTGTTTTTGCCTGACCTTGTTAAGGAAAAACTGAACATTTAGTTATGAATTTTAAAATTTCAAAGGGGAATGGCCAAAAAAATACCCAGAGTTGATTAAAACAACTTATATGTAGATGTACGATACTACTATCGTACATACCGTATATCATAATGTGAAATTAGTTTCTCTCAAAATAATCACCATATGCGCCCCAGCGTGCACAAACCGGAAACATTGCAAGCATCGAATAAAGAGTTTCCTGTGGTCAAAAAGAGATAGGTAGTGTTATACGGGTATGTTGCTTGTATTCCACCATCCAACCAACGTAATGAAAGTCAGTTAAGCACTGAGAGAGCACACCCTTACCACTTAACACTTATTTCAACAAAACAACTACGAATGCAAAGAGTGACTTTAGACTTGCAGTAACCCTAATTAATGCATATCGATAACCCTACCGAGATGAGGGTGCCAGTATGCATTATAAAAGTAAAAAGAAACATCTGTCGTTATACGTTGGGAAGTTGTGCGCATGTAATCAGTATTTATTATCTCGCCTATGCTACGCATACAACAACCAGCTAATTTTCTAGATTATTTTTTAGTCGATCTCGATATTATGTAACAGCGATATATTTTTTTATAAATACCTACCTACGCCTAACCTACTAACTACCTAAATACTTTACACACTCTTTTTATATACTACTAGCTGCTGCCCGAAGCATCACCCGTGGTTTTTTTTAAAGTAATAGTAGGCTAGTTACTCCATAAAATATCAGCTTTATGCCAGTGAAAGTCCTGTCAAAATCGGTGCAGCCGTTTTGAAGGTTAACCGGAACAGACAAAACTTATAAAAATAGTTTTTTTTAGTTTTCACCGAGTATACTTCCATTTGCACTGCTCTCAAAATAGCGACGGAAAACATCGTGAGAAAACCGGCATGTCCTAGAACCAAAAAATCGAAGACGTGTGACATCTGCACCCGCATCATGTGCATTATGTGCACTGGGCATCAATTATATCAAAGAAAGGAGCCCTGTGTCCCAGCAGTGGGAACATTATAGGCTGATAATGATGAAAACCGCGAGGCGCAGCTAGTCAAACAATAAAACCCCAACCTGCCGTAACGGCCTATTATTTTTGTGTTACGAGCATTTCTACCTTATTTATGTAATTGGAAACTCAGCTAATTGTGTTATTTGAACAAAATATACTTTATGCTAAATATCTATTGTTATTCCATTATAAAAGTAAATTTGTGTGTTTAAAATTATGGACCTTGAAGCAAGTATTACAATAAAGTAATTTTAATTAAAAGAAGAGAACCAGAGTTACCGTCATAGCCTTCAGAGTAAGCAAGCTGAAGTGGCAGTGGGCTGGCCATGTCTGTAGAAGGACTGATGGCCGGTGGAGCAGACGAATCTTGGAGTGGAGATCGCGTATCGGCAAGCGTAGTGTGGGGCGCCCCCCAGCTAGATGGACCGACGACCTTAAAAAGGTGGCTGGGACAGACTGGATGCGGAAAGCGGAGGATAGGGTGTTGTGGCGCAGCCTGGGAGAGGCCTATGTCCAGCAGTGGACTGCTATAGGCTGAGTTGATTAATTGGTTTGAATTTTAATTAAATTGCGAAAAACGTAGACCGATTAAATGGTCTATTAATTGTGTAGTTCAATATCAAAACCCAGATGGATGAAAAGTGGGAAATGAAAGTAATATGTTTTTGGCTATAGATTATTAAGTTAAGAGAGTTTTTATCAAACGATGACTCATGTAGAAGATTGTATTTATTACAATAGAAATAAAAATAATACATATATAAATGACGGACTAAGCTAAAAAATTATGTTATGGAATGGATATGTTTGATATAAACTAGCGAAACATACCAGAGTTTGAAAAAAATCACGTTGAACTTAAGTACCGGTTTCACGCCCGATAACTCATGAAAATGGCAGCTATTTTAGACCTCATACTTTACGCTGATTGGTCGTCGCGGACGTGCTTGTCTTTGATAAGCACTGTCAATTCACATACCGGAAATTTAAAGAAATCATCGATTTTAACCGTTATTGTAGTAGTGTTTTTGCCTGACCTTGTTAAGGAAAAACTGAACATTTAGTTATGAATTTTAAAATTTCAAAGGGGAATGGCCAAAAAAATACCCAGAGTTGATTAAAACAACTTATATGTAGATGTACGATACTACTATCGTACATACCGTATATCATAATGTGAAATTAGTTTCTCTCAAAATAATCACCATATGCGCCCCAGCGTGCACAAACCGGAAACATTGCAAGCATCGAATAAAGAGTTTCCTGTGGTCAAAAAGAGATAGGTAGTGTTATACGGGTATGTTGCTTGTATTCCACCATCCAACCAACGTAATGAAAGTCAGTTAAGGACTGAGAGAGCACACCCTTACCACTTAACACTTATTTCAACAAAACAACTACGAATGCAAAGAGTGACTTTAGACTTGCAGTAACCCTCATTAATGCATATCGATAACCCTACCGAGATGAGGGTGCCAGTATGCATTATAAAAGTAAAAAGAAACATCTGTCGTTATACGTTGGGAAGTTGTGCGCATGTAATCAGTATTTATTATCTCGCCTATGCTACGCATACAACAACCAGCTAATTTTCTAGATTATTTTTTAGTCGATCTCGATATTATGTAACAGCGATATATTTTTTTATAAATACCTACCTACGCCTAACCTACTAACTACCTAAATACTTTACACACTCTTTTTATATACTACTAGCTGCTGCCCGAAGCATCACCCGTGGTTTTTTTTAAAGTAATAGTAGGCTAGTTACTCCATAAAATATCAGCTTTATGCCAGTGAAAGTCCTGTCAAAATCGGTGCAGCCGTTTTGAAGGTTAACCGGAACAGACAAAACTTATAAAAATAGTTTTTTTTAGTTTTCACCGAGTATACTTCCATTTGCACTGCTCTCAAAATAGCGACGGAAAACATCGTGAGGAAACCGGCATGTCCTAGAACCAAAAAATCGAAGACGTGTGACATCTGCACCCGCATCATGTGCATTATGTGCACTGGGCATCAATTATATCAAAGAAAGGAGCCCTGTGTCCCAGCAGTGGGAACATTATAGGCTGATAATGATGAAAACCGCGAGGCGCAGCTAGTCAAACAATAAAACCCCAACCTGCCGTAACGGCCTATTATTTTTGTGTTACGAGCATTTCTACCTTATTTATGTAATTGGAAACTCAGCTAATTGTGTTATTTGAACAAAATATACTTTATGCTAAATATCTATTGTTATTCCATTATAAAAGTAAATTTGTGTGTTTAAAATTATGGACCTTGAAGCAAGTATTACAATAAAGTAATTTTAATTAAAAGAAGAGAACCAGAGTTACCGTCATAGCCTTCAGAGTAAGCAAGCTGAAGTGGCAGTGGGCTGGCCATGTCTGTAGAAGGACTGATGGCCGGTGGAGCAGACGAATCTTGGAGTGGAGATCGCGTATCGGCAAGCGTAGTGTGGGGCGCCCCCCAGCTAGATGGACCGACGACCTTAAAAAGGTGGCTGGGACAGACTGGATGCGGAAAGCGGAGGATAGGGTGTTGTGGCGCAGCCTGGGAGAGGCCTATGTCCAGCAGTGGACTGCTATAGGCTGAGTTGATTAATTGGTTTGAATTTTAATTAAATTGCGAAAAACGTAGACCGATTAAATGGTCTATTAATTGTGTAGTTCAATATCAAAACCCAGATGGATGAAAAGTGGGAAATGAAAGTAATATGTTTTTGGCTATAGATTATTAAGTTAAGAGAGTTTTTATCAAACGATGACTCATGTAGAAGATTGTATTTATTACAATAGAAATAAAAATAATACATATATAAATGACGGACTAAGCTAAAAAATTATGTTATGGAATGGATATGTTTGATATAAACTAGCGAAACATACCAGAGTTTGAAAAAAATCACGTTGAACTTAAGTACCGGTTTCACGCCCGATAACTCATGAAAATGGCAGCTATTTTAGACCTCATACTTTACGCTGATTGGTCGTCGCGGACGTGCTTGTCTTTGATAAGCACTGTCAATTCACATACCGGAAATTTAAAGAAATCATCGATTTTAACCGTTATTGTAGTAGTGTTTTTGCCTGACCTTGTTAAGGAAAAACTGAACATTTAGTTATGAATTTTAAAATTTCAAAGGGGAATGGCCAAAAAAATACCCAGAGTTGATTAAAACAACTTATATGTAGATGTACGATACTACTATCGTACATACCGTATATCATAATGTGAAATTAGTTTCTCTCAAAATAATCACCATATGCGCCCCAGCGTGCACAAACCGGAAACATTGCAAGCATCGAATAAAGAGTTTCCTGTGGTCAAAAAGAGATAGGTAGTGTTATACGGGTATGTTGCTTGTATTCCACCATCCAACCAACGTAATGAAAGTCAGTTAAGCACTGAGAGAGCACACCCTTACCACTTAACACTTATTTCAACAAAACAACTACGAATGCAAAGAGTGACTTTAGACTTGCAGTAACCCTCATTAATGCATATCGATAACCCTACCGAGATGAGGGTGCCAGTATGCATTATAAAAGTAAAAAGAAACATCTGTCGTTATACGTTGGGAAGTTGTGCGCATGTAATCAGTATTTATTATCTCGCCTATGCTACGCATACAACAACCAGCTAATTTTCTAGATTATTTTTTAGTCGATCTCGATATTATGTAACAGCGATATATTTTTTTATAAATACCTACCTACGCCTAACCTACTAACTACCTAAATACTTTACACACTCTTTTTATATACTACTAGCTGCTGCCCGAAGCATCACCCGTGGTTTTTTTTAAAGTAATAGTAGGCTAGTTACTCCATAAAATATCAGCTTTATGCCAGTGAAAGTCCTGTCAAAATCGGTGCAGCCGTTTTGAAGGTTAACCGGAACAGACAAAACTTATAAAAATAGTTTTTTTTAGTTTTCACCGAGTATACTTCCATTTGCACTGCTCTCAAAATAGCGACGGAAAACATCGTGAGAAAACCGGCATGTCCTAGAACCAAAAAATCGAAGACGTGTGACATCTGCACCCGCATCATGTGCATTATGTGCACTGGGCATCAATTATATCAAAGAAAGGAGCCCTGTGTCCCAGCAGTGGGAACATTATAGGCTGATAATGATGAAAACCGCGAGGCGCAGCTAGTCAAACAATAAAACCCCAACCTGCCGTAACGGCCTATTATTTTTGTGTTACGAGCATTTCTACCTTATTTATGTAATTGGAAACTCAGCTAATTGTGTTATTTGAACAAAATATACTTTATGCTAAATATCTATTGTTATTCCATTATAAAAGTAAATTTGTGTGTTTAAAATTATGGACCTTGAAGCAAGTATTACAATAAAGTAATTTTAATTAAAAGAAGAGAACCAGAGTTACCGTCATAGCCTTCAGAGTAAGCAAGCTGAAGTGGCAGTGGGCTGGCCATGTCTGTAGAAGGACTGATGGCCGGTGGAGCAGACGAATCTTGGAGTGGAGATCGCGTATCGGCAAGCGTAGTGTGGGGCGCCCCCCAGCTAGATGGACCGACGACCTTAAAAAGGTGGCTGGGACAGACTGGATGCGGAAAGCGGAGGATAGGGTGTTGTGGCGCAGCCTGGGAGAGGCCTATGTCCAGCAGTGGACTGCTATAGGCTGAGTTGATTAATTGGTTTGAATTTTAATTAAATTGCGAAAAACGTAGACCGATTAAATGGTCTATTAATTGTGTAGTTCAATATCAAAACCCAGATGGATGAAAAGTGGGAAATGAAAGTAATATGTTTTTGGCTATAGATTATTAAGTTAAGAGAGTTTTTATCAAACGATGACTCATGTAGAAGATTGTATTTATTACAATAGAAATAAAAATAATACATATATAAATGACGGACTAAGCTAAAAAATTATGTTATGGAATGGATATGTTTGATATAAACTAGCGAAACATACCAGAGTTTGAAAAAAATCACGTTGAACTTAAGTACCGGTTTCACGCCCGATAACTCATGAAAATGGCAGCTATTTTAGACCTCATACTTTACGCTGATTGGTCGTCGCGGACGTGCTTGTCTTTGATAAGCACTGTCAATTCACATACCGGAAATTTAAAGAAATCATCGATTTTAACCGTTATTGTAGTAGTGTTTTTGCCTGACCTTGTTAAGGAAAAACTGAACATTTAGTTATGAATTTTAAAATTTCATAGGGGAATGGCCAAAAAAATACCCAGAGTTGATTAAAACAACTTATATGTAGATGTACGATACTACTATCGTACATACCGTATATCATAATGTGAAATTAGTTTCTCTCAAAATAATCACCATATGCGCCCCAGCGTGCACAAACCGGAAACATTGCAAGCATCGAATAAAGAGTTTCCTGTGGTCAAAAAGAGATAGGTAGTGTTATACGGGTATATTGCTTGTATTCCACCATCCAACCAACGTAATGAAAGTCAGTTAAGCACTGAGAGAGCACACCCTTACCACTTAACACTTATTTCAACAAAACAACTACGAATGCAAAGAGTGACTTTAGACTTGCAGTAACCCTCATTAATGCATATCGATAACCCTACCGAGATGAGGGTGCCAGTATGCATTATAAAAGTAAAAAGAAACATCTGTCGTTATACGTTGGGAAGTTGTGCGCATGTAATCAGTATTTATTATCTCGCCTATGCTACGCATACAACAACCAGCTAATTTTCTAGATTATTTTTTAGTCGATCTCGATATTATGTAACAGCGATATATTTTTTTATAAATACCTACCTACGCCTAACCTACTAACTACCTAAATACTTTACACACTCTTTTTATATACTACTAGCTGCTGCCCGAAGCATCACCCGTGGTTTTTTTTAAAGTAATAGTAGGCTAGTTACTCCATAAAATATCAGCTTTATGCCAGTGAAAGTCCTGTCAAAATCGGTGCAGCCGTTTTGAAGGTTAACCGGAACAGACAAAACTTATAAAAATAGTTTTTTTTTAGTTTTCACCGAGTATACTTCCATTTGCATTTAGTAAAAAGCTGTTATTTTGACTTTAATAGACACTTCCATTTTGTTTATTTGTAAACATGTATCTACTGCTAAACAACTTTATTTACATGAAGAAATCAAGAATATCTATCCATTAAAAAAAAAGCAATCATGGGGATATTTTTAAAGACAGTATTTTTATATAATAATTGTTATGTACAAAGAATGCATTTAAACCCCACATACGTTTTTTTTCTATAGACTCTGGGTTTTTTACCCATTCATTTTTTTGCATTCTCCTTTGACCCCATTCACAGTTCAATCTCGACTAAGGGTTTGTGACTTACCGGGTTTCGATATTGAACTACACAATTTTATTATTATTATTTTTGAAAAAGTTTTGCATACAAAACGTACCTTATAACGATAACTTTGGACATACTTATTTCTGTGCTATTTAATTATTATAATACTTAATAAAAACAAAAAAAAATATAAGCACCCAATTCAAGAATCAATGTGACAAAATCACCTCTTTTATTCATAAACGTCTCTTATCCATTATTAATAATATATGGCTTTATAAGTTTGTAATAGGTTATTAATAACACGTAACATAAAGTCACGCCTGTAATCCCCTAGGGTTAGACAGAGGTGTACCACACACATTACGCCAGTTACTAAATAAATTAATAATACGAGTAAATAAACTAATTACAACCAATTTCTTATTGTCGCTATTAGTAAATATATTGTAAGCACCACTTGAGGCTATCGGTAAGAGGCCAGTAAATTCTCATCACGCTTGTAACCCCAAGAAAATAGGCAGAGCAGTATGGTAAGCCCACAAAGGTACTGGCGGTTGTAAGTCTCTCTCACAATAAGGAGCGGGCCTATTGTCATTAACCGGGCACAAATCCAGACTCCAAGCTACTGACGATTTCCCAACTCTTTAAAAACTCACTACCTCTACCCGGTAGTCGAACCCAGGACCCCACGTGCAGCAGTCGTAGTTGAAATCACTATAACCAGGTGGAAGTCAATTAAAAATAATCTACCCTTGACATATTCTTTAAAACATGTTTAAATAGACCAAACCATAATATCCTCCCCTAGACCATTAATTAGCTAACAGTTCATAAAGTAATTCTAAGTTGATGCGCCCGCATACTTATATTAATTATGGTCTGTTTGGCGGGTAAACCAACTGCCTATATTAGGCGCGTTTGTGTAAACTACGCTATAAATATTACCATGCTGCTGATTTCTACACAGTTATCATGTTTTTTAGGCCAGTTTATTAACGTTCTGTTCTAATTTGTAGTGAGTAACAGGTTTTGTAGACACATCAGGTATTTAATTTTTTATCATATTTGAAAAAAAAAAATACCTAATGTGTAAGCTTTTTTTTATTTGTCCTAAGATCACTATTTATTCATTTTGCTGTCCCACTTCTTCGCAAACGTTTCAGATACGTAAGTGACTTCGTGACTTCTCTAAAAATTTTAGCAATTAAAATATATGGTTTCATTTGTCGTTTTTACCAGTAACGTAATGTTTTTAATCGTATCTATCAAAATTGGGGATTATAGATCGCTCTGACACCCTAGTGCGAGTGCGATGCTCTTATCCAAGCCATGCCCCCATATTATGTTAGTATCTAAAGTGTCCATATACCTGCACTTTTGAAGACTGCGTTATCGTGGCCGCCTACTGAGCTCAACTCATTTAATATAAAAAAGACTGAAATCGCTTGTTTCTGTAATTTTACTATGGTAACCAGTTTAAAAATCTTCTTTGTTACCAGCACAAGCTATACAAGACTACTTATATATATAATATATATATACTGCAGGTAGTGAAAAGGGTAACCTGTCTGCAAAGGGTGTAGCTCATAAGTGTCATCACTTTTGCACTACCTACTGACCAGATTACCTTCCAGCAGTACCCTTAAACCAAAACTTAGTCCACGAACCCCACTAATCATAACTATAAACCCTCAATATCTTTGGGCGGTCACTTCCCACACTAAACCTATTTGTTCGTCGACTAACTGACCTTGCTTGCTTCAGTCTGACGTCGACACCCCACGTCCCCAATAACGGCCACTATAGGGCTGCTGAAATATAAATTACACTTTAGGGTTTTTCTTTGTTATTGTTTTTGAAACTATTAATGGTTTAGTTGTATTCAAGTTGAGTTTGATTGTTTTTTTAGGGTTCCTTACCTCAAAAGGAAAAAAACGGAACCCTTATAGGATCACTTCGTTGTCCGTCTGTCTGTCTGTCAGTCTGTCAAGACCATTTTTCTCAGGAACGCGTAGAGGTATCAAGTTGAAATTAATAACAAATACGTAAGTCTATGGTCCCTTGAAGCTCTAAAAAAAACAAGCTTTAAGTCAACGCAATAAAAAAATACGGTGATATAAGCGACATTATTGCGACATATTTCGATACTCGAAAATAAATCAAAACCTATAGGGTACTTCTCGTTGACCTAGAATCATGAAATTTGGCAAGAAGCAAGGTCTTACAGCACAAGTAAAGGAAAAAGTCCGACAATTGGAAATTAGTAGTTTTATCACATAAAAAAAAATTGGGCATATCTCGCACATAAATCAAAACCTATAGGGTACTTCCCGTTAACCTATAATCATGAAATTTGGGCAGAGGCAAGGTCTCACAGCACAAGTAAAGGAAAAAGTCCGAAAATTGTTAATTTGTAGTTTTATCACATAAAAAAAACATTTTTTACGATTACAAACTTAAATTTTCAGTTGGAAAATTGAGGGAGAACATGTTTTTCAACTACAATGTTAAGTTTGTTTTTGGGATAAATTCATCCTAACTACGGAACCCTTGATTGTGCGTGATCCACACGCACTTGGCCGGTTTTTTTTTTGTTGGGTTTTGTATTGTGTTTATAAAAAAATTCAGAACGACTGTTTTTTTAACTCATTTCTGTACTGTATTTAATTGAAGCGTTTGGCCATCGGCGTGATCGTAGTCATTTGTTTATGTATAAAAAAAACAAATTTGCGTGTACTATTCACCCTGCCCAACCCTTCAGCGAATACAGGTGTGATGTTATATTGTGTTGTTTTTAAAGTTACTAATTCATTAATTGGTTCTATTTTAGTCAAAGGTGGTTTGAATATTCTTGGCTTTAAAGTTTGGTTCATGCGTCTGTCCTTCAAATATCTCATCATCCAAAATGATGTTGAAAAGAACAGAAAAAAAAACTCGAAATAATAAACCATCTTTTCACAAGCACATAAGTTAAACAGCCTTTACAAAACAAGAGTACTTAAGCACCTAGCTGGTCCGTACAACCCTAGATAGACCACGGACAATGTCGCTGAACAAGGCTATTTGGGCACTCGACCCACCGGTAAACGAAGGCGCGCATACCGACCGGTAAGGGTAAACGGAGTACGAACGAATGAGATAAGGCACTGCATTGGACCTGAATGTATAGAGTTTGGTTTTATAGTGTTCATAAAAGCAAATATTTAATAAGTAATGATTATGACTGTAATAATTATTGTTGAAGTTGAACTGCTAGGACTGATAGATATAGAGCTAAATAGCAGGCTGCTGTTGGTAATAGTTCTTTCATAAATAAATAACTATCTAATCTAATAAGATCAATGAAAGTCACAAGCTAGATAAAACGATATAATAAGAATAACAAACTTATAATTAGTAGATGAATACTTAAGAAGTTATCATTTGAAACCTATAAATATAAACTAGGTACAATCATATCCATAAATTTATTATGATGAAAGATTTTGGTTAAAAATGCGTCTAAGACTCTGTCTCCTACAAAGATACAACAATGCTTGAACATCTTTCAATTAAGGCTCGTACAGACTAGTGCGATATCGCGGGCGTGACGCGACACTACTAGCACAATTTATATCGCGCGAGTCTGTACGAGCCTTATTTCGGACTGCCTCGTTGGTCTAGTGGTCGCAAGCGCTACTGCTGAGCATGAGATCCCAGGTTCAATTCCCGGGTCGGGCAAAGTGTTTTTGGGTTTTTTCCATCAGAGATTGCTCAGTTGCAGCCCGGAGTCTGGACTTGTGCCCGGATGATGGTAATAGGCTCGCCCCCTATTACATAGGACTAAAACATAACTGGCGAAAGTTTTGTGTAATATAGGTATACCTCTGCTTTGCCCTTCGTGGAATACAGGCGTAATGTTATGTTACGTAATGCGGTCCTAAAGCCACAAACACAACACCCACATCATATAACCCACAACAAAGAGTGCTTACTCGAAACTTTGGGCCAATAACTTAGGCACCCACTTCAGTGACGGCCGATCAAACACTTGACATCAGATTAGTGGGATCCTCCAGGTATCTTCGACATAAACTTGCTAATGGCCAATAAATAGCAAAGTGTACTACGTAATGTTTAGCGTTGAACCACCTTGCAAGTTTCGGTATGATTTCGTATTAGGGGCCTTGTATATTGGTTTGGATATCTTGGGAATTCTGTGATATAAAACAATCTGAATGTTGGTTTAGTTTAGGCTTTAGCTGTAGATTATTTAATAGTGTTTCAATGGGTGCGTTTGGTTATTTAAAGCCTTAGGGCCTGCTTTATAGTGCCTGAACAAGCACTATCCACCAAAATACACAAGAATTTGCCATAATTTTTATCTTTCCACCACCCATGAATAAAGAATTTAAAGGCTTGAAGTCTTCTTCTACAATTCTTATGTGCTCAAAGTTGCAGTTGAAGAATGAACTTATAAAGAGATTATATATGCCATATTAAGCTTCATTCTTTTGTAGATGGTGGTTCAACATCACTAGATAGCTCATACAGAGTCCACCATAGTAAAATTCTCTGGTATGCTTTTTGCAAATGCGCGATTAAAGCCACTTCTTCCTTTTCAACACATCATGCAGGGCCCCTTAAACTTGAGAAGTTCGATCCGTGGGTTCGTTGCAGACGCATGATTAGATCTTACATATATCGCAAGTTTTCAAGTTTGCCAAAAACTTGGAGCAACGAGCAAATGCCGCCCGACCTAGTTTCGACACGACAGACTGTATGTAGTTTGCCATTAAGAAAACTATAGTTAGCATTATAGAGATAGGTTCTGTTTATCGACCTGATCTGTCCTAATTTGCGTTCTGCTCAAGTGGAATAATTGTTATGTTCGGTTGCTTGGATGTCCAGAAACAGTGCGCTATACCTGCCAATCATGCTGATAATCTAAATTTTAAAGACTGATGCAATTATTAATCATCTTTCATTACTGCAAAGTTTTCTTCCGTATGATAAAAAAATATCGTATGCTAATCTGTAACTACGATTATTTTCGAAGAAAAAGTTGAAGCTCATTCTCATTTCGTTTGGCATGACTTAGAAATCTGGGAATCCATAAAACTTCTGAATTTTCGCTGACTCAGTTCTTTACCCTCCTATATCTCAACATAAAACCAGATCTTTATACATTTCCAATTGCAGTGCAGAATCAACTGGCAACAAAAGCGGAGATAACGTACTCCAAGCTCAGAACGACATCGTAACATTGGCAAGATTATAAAAACATGCCATAAAAATTGTGTATCCTAAGAACGAAATAAATATTCATTGTACAAGTCAGCCATATTGAGAAGACTCTATGTTTAGGGAGCTAAGGTTGAGGTTTCTTTGTCATGTGTGACGAAAGTTAAGGAACCTAGCTTATGCTTTAAGCTTAATGGAGCGTGAGTTATCACGGACATAACCTCGAAATTTGACATTCTTTTATTGATAAGAAAATGACTGTTATTCGCGTGACGGTGGAACTTTGTTTGGACGACATCATTCTGCTAATATAGATGTGAGTTATAGCATTGGTTGAACACGGTAGTTTTAGCGAAGATGTCGCCACATGTTTGTATAAACTTTGTACTTTTCTGAAAACAAATAATGTGCATTGTGAACCGAAGATTCCATGATTTCTCTTTAGAAATAATCTTGCCCATCGCTAAAGAAACAATACAACGATTCACGGTGTAGAGGATACAGTTCTCGAATGTTGAATAAATCCTTGAACCTTCAGAAGAGTATAGATCAAAGAATCAGACCTAGTACAAAACTGAAAACCAATGGAACCTCACGTCATTAATACAAATAGTTATCCGAACATCAATCACGATTACCATCAAAAGGGCACATAGCTTGCCACAACTCAAACGCAACAAACCCGTAAAATATTCGACCATTTAAAAGGCCCTATCAACTTACTGTGTAAGATTTAAAGTCCTATAAAACAACCACTATATACGCCCTTATTACATAACGTGTGAATATCTTTTTGTTATGTAGATCGAATGACCCTATTGGGGCCCGAACCGTATATTTTAAGGTTCAAGGATTGTTATGATCTGTATAACTGCTTTTATTGTACCCATTGATAGGTCTATGAAAGGAATGGAAGAATGAAATGAATATTTGAAAGGAGATGATATAAAATATTGTAATGTTGATATGGGTGTAGGAATATTGAATGTACAGTCCCTTGTCATCATGCTTTAACGTTAATTTGGAATTATTTTCTACGCCTGACATTCTTTCATTGTTGAGTAAGAGGAATAAGCTTCTTCTGCTGTACGCTAATTCAGTTTTGTTTCTTTGAGAAAATCGGGTATATTTAGCATGGTTTCAATGCAAGTGCAAAATATTTTAGATCGCACATGTGTGCTAATTGTGTTGTTTTATAAATTACACTTTCTTTCACAACAACCGCACTCATCAAAATGTTGTCTCAGTGAAAAGTATAGTAGTTACAACTACTGCCAACCTACATCATAAAATACTTAAGAACTGCTAACTAATCTTTCTTCAGCACCAACTACCAAGTTCATTGTCTTTACGGAATTGTCATTTTTAGAGTTCCGTACCCAAAGGGTAAAACGGGAACCCTATTACTAAGGCTCCACCGTCTGTCCGTCTGTCACCAGGCTGTATCTCATGAACCGTGATAGCTAGACAGTTTAAATTTTTACAGATGATGTATTTCTGTTGCCGCTATAACGACAAATACTAAAAAACAGAATTAAATAAATATTTTAGGGGGCTCCCATACAACAAACGTGATTTTATTGCTCGTTTTTGGTCGATATTGATAACGGCAACAGGTAGACGTTTGAAATATTCACAAAATATTTAGTTATATATTCACTTTAAAAATAAATAATTAAATTAAAATAAAACAAATATTTAAGGGGGGCTCTCATACAACAAACGTGACTTTTTTTCCGTTTTTATAGATAATGTTACGGGACCCTTCGTGCGCGAGTCCTACTCGCACTTGGTCGGTTTTTACATACACATAAAATAATGTACCTACACGTCACAAGTAACAGACATTTTTATGTCTCAGTAAAATGATACAGCGTGTTCGTTAAAAATAATGAGTTAAAAGCGTCATGTGTCGCGCGACGATGGAACAATCATGGACGACAAAATGGCGGACGTAACTGTCAATCATTTGAATTTACTTGTGTATGATGTTTGGATGAGACTGTAGGGAGTTTTAATAATGAGTTATTTCAGTTGATGTTAAAATATTGTGTTTTACTTATGATTTCAGGTTCAGATACGGTCATCCAAAAGCCGCCCATACTGCAACGTCATAAAGGCGCTGTCAATGTCAAATTATTACCATGAATGTGCGGTAGACTGTTACTCCCGATTTCGCTAGATTTGACAATATTTTGATTCATTTTAAGAATACTGCAATTAACAAAACGCCTCCTATATATAATTTTCTCTCCAAATCAAAGTCTCACCAAACGATCTATCTTCCATTCTTATTGTAACACTAATATTGTCTGCCATTATCTTCACGCATAGGATAAATACCGCAGCAATATAAACGATGCAAACTCTACCAGATTAATCTAGATTAGCCTGAATATGCAGGCAGACGCAGTTAGCAGCTTTATTTTATAACCCAAACTGATGACGGATTATTAATTCCCTCACCAAATCAATTTGCAGCATTTACGAATTGATTTCGCAAATTCCCCTTGAGCTTAGTTAATGCAGTTTCAATATTCATTACTTAACGTCTCGCAGCTAATAGACAATGGAGTACACGATGCATCGATGCTTCAGTGATCTTACTACACAACTACTCGCACATAACCCGCAATGTATGTGAACATCGATATTTCCCTCAGGTGTTTGCATATTAGTAGGTATATTAGTATAGGCTTAAGGTACAGTGAAATTATATTGAGTTTAAGTTCTAAATATGAGCTGGAATACTAAGCTTACGATTTTGCTTAAGCTCTTAAGGTTTTGTCGTAGGCAAAATGAGATTTGGCATTTGTTATTTAGTGTATAGTATATATTTATTTGCTAGAAACATGGTATGTTTACAAAAGGTGTTCGTATCATTACATAGTGCTACATATCTCACCGTTTTAACGGTATGCAAATCCATTTACAATTATTGTTACATGCATGAGTGCATGAATTTTTAGTTAACATTATTATACACATACATACATAAACTCACGCCTTTTTCCCATGGGGGTAGGCAGAAACTGCAGAACGCCACCTGCTACGATACTTACTTAATCCTTTTGGTTCGCCTACGTTCATACATCTGGTCATACACGCACGCCGATTGCGAGTACTTCGCACCTGACCTTTCTGAAGAACATCACCAATTAACATTATTATAATATTATTAATTATTATTTTACATTATATTAATATTACAATTTTAATCTATAATTCAATAATTATATTACATATACTTCTATTAATTTATGCTATGTCGTTAAATAAAACAATAGGTTAAAAATAATATCACTTAACTTAAATTACTACTTATGTATTTTGATGCCAGATCAAGCGAAAAAAATTTACAGAGACATTAATTAATTTACAGAAAACTCATGAATTGAGTAAAAACATTCCTGCAGCAGCCACTTTCGTATTGCCGAACCAAATTTTTGGAAGGGTAGTTGGGTAATTGTATTCGGCAAAACATTATAAATTAGGGAAGCCATGTAGATATAACTCTTTCGGAAGAGTTGCAACTTAGGAACAGGTATCTCGAAATCTAAATGTGCAGCTTTCCTTTTATTTGTATTATCCCTTTGTTCAAATAATGCAAAATTGGATCTCAGAAACTTGGCAACTTCGAGGATATGTTATTTTTCTATTATTTATTACCTTTTATAACCTCCTTTGACCGTAAATCAAATTAGTTTATTATTTCAATCCTAGAGGTGTAAATTACTTATATCTACTCTCATAACGTAAAATTTGGATTATAAATTTCAAAACGACTTTTTATTAACATACTTTATAAACACAAAACCGTAAAAATATAATCATATTACTATAACACTTTTGTTTAACGAAATAATGTTATAAAACAATTTTTTTACCAATAAGATACAGGGTGAATCCAAGAAGTTAGTATCACCAAAGAGTTTCCATCAATTATTTATTTCTAATGATACCCATTTTTATGCGGGGCGCGCAATTTTTATAGCATTACAAAAAGTTTTGATTCCAATTTTTACTTGTCTGTGGCAGCGCCCGCTTTATGTCTTTATGCGCGGTACAATAAACTATTTCTTACTCTTTTAACTTTGATCTTTTATTTAGTAGGTGGCCAATGTATAATATGAGAGTACAAAGAGTAGTGTATGAAACTGCACATAAATAAAATAAAAAGCCTTTATTCTACCATAATTTACAAAAAACAACTTGAGCATAATAATAATTATATCATTTCATTTAATGGATAGTACACATTTCATTATCATTATTTATTTATTATT
The DNA here is from genome assembly GCA_963921375.1 of Tiliacea citrago. NCBI lineage: Eukaryota > Metazoa > Arthropoda > Insecta > Lepidoptera > Noctuidae > Tiliacea > Tiliacea citrago. Next base: position 1,883,647 of record OY992784.1, read on the forward strand.
TGAGTTAGATTCTTATTTATAATTGTATTATTATTATATGGTTGTAAGCAAAATATTGTTTAAAATATGTATAATATATATGGATTTAAAAAAATATTATTAATATTGGCATGCACGTGAAATTATTTATGTATGGAAGTCGCCTCTGCAGCGTAGGCCTCCCCCAACTTTCTCCATTTTTCTCTATCTTTAGCTTGTCTCCTCCAGTCTGGTCGACACCTTTCTTTAAATATATCTTCCCAGCGCTTCCGCAGCCTTCCTCGTTTTCTTTTTCCATCTCTAGGTACCCACTTTATAATTTTCTTTGTCCATCTTTCTTTTTTAATTCTACAGAAGTGGCTCACCCATTTCCATTTCAGACGTCTTATTCTCTCTTCTACGTCAGTTATTTTAGTTTTCCTCCTAATTTTCTCATTAGTACCTTCTCTCCATTTTTCTTTGCATAACTCCAAGTTTGTGTTCCTCTTTTATTCGTAGAGACCATGTTTGGCACCCATATGTAAGGTACTTTTTTTTTAAATTCATGTTTATCTTGCTGTTCTTCATGATTTCTTTAAAACTCCAGTACTTTTTCCATGAAATTGCTATTCTCCTATTTATTTCTTTTTCCGTCTGGTCTTCAAATGAAATAGATTGCCCAAAATAGATGTATTCTTTAACATAATTATTCTATTTCCTGTCCATCTATAATTACTGCGATCCGTTTGTTAAAATCTTTGTTTTTGCATCATTCATAGTCAATCCAACCTTGTTACTTTCTTCCACAAGTCTCTTCTGTAAACACTACGATGTCGTCTGCAAAACACAAATGGCTTAAATATTCACCGTCAATTTTCACGCCCTTGCATTCCCAGTCTAGGTTTCTAAATATTCTCTCCAGAACAGACGAAAATATTTTAGTTGACAGCGAGTCGCCCTGCCTGACGCCTTTTCTTATGAGAAAAGTTGGTCTTTCCAATTCCAACTTAATTTTTGCGGATTTTTTTTAATAAAAAAAAAAAAAATGCTCTACATATTTTATGTCTATTCCTTGTTCTAGTAGTGTCTTCCATATTGCACTATATTCTAGAGAATTAAATGCCTTGGTGTAATCGATGAAGCATAAATACAGAGTTTTGCCATATTCTTTGACTTTCTCGACTATTTGTGTTACCACTTGGATGTGGTCAGTTGTTGAGTAGTGTTTACGGAAACCAGCTTGTTCACGAGGTTGATTTTCATCTAGAGTAATTGTAAGTCTATTTAATAGTATTTTTGAGAAAATTTGTTATGACAAACATGTATAAAACTTACTGGTGCTTTTGCTAATTGTTCTATAGTTACTGAGGTCACATCTATCTCCTTTTTTGTGAAGAAGAGTTATCGAGGATTTGGACCATTGCCATGGAGTTTCTCTTCGTTCTAGAATGTTATTGCTGATTGCATGATTTCCAGTGGGTGTTGGTTCTGATATGTTCAATGTTTCATTTGTTACCTTGTCTTGTCCGGGTGCTTGTCCTTTTTCTGAGTTTCGATAGAAAAACCAATCTCTGACCTTAGTATTTCGGGCAGTGGTTAGTCGACAAAAACTTTGCCTCTGACGTGCTGCGTTAAATTGGATCTTTCTTGTGACAAGTAAAGGTTCTGATAAAAGTTAGTTCCTTCTGTAATAATTTTTTTATTTATTAATAAATAAATAAATAAATATAATATATAATTATATTATATCTGACAGCTTCGAAATAATCTTTCCTTTCTTGTCCACCATGCTTGTTGCCTATTTTGATGTACTTTGAAGATCTTTGTATGCCTTTTTAATGGCTCCCTTTTTTGACAAGTATTCCTCAAAAACATTGTGCCTGCGTTTCTTTCTGTTATTAGATATTTGTTTATTTATTTTCTTACTTGTTTGAGCGATTTTTCTTTTTATTTCCTTTGTTCTTTTCACAGTTGTTTTCTATCTTCTAGAAGTTGAAAACCCTCTAAACAAAAACCCAAAAAAAAGGATATATCAAGCAACTTATGTGTCGCAAGTTTGAACGTTAGAACTTTACTCTCTGAAACAAGGATTATAGAGCTGAATCATGCTACAGAGAACCTACTGTGGGATGTTATAGGATTATGTGAAACAAGAAGAAGTGAAGAAAGTATAGAAGAATATCCTGATTTTATATTATACAATATTAAGGCAGCAAAAGGAAGGTATGGAGTAGGATTTATTGTAAAAAAGTACCTAAAAAGAACATAGTTGGTTTTAACTGCTATTCAGACAGAGTCGCGACTCTAGAGTGAAACATGTCCGAGAATAACTTGTGGTCTGTAGTACAAGTCTATGCACCCACCGAATTGTGTGACGAAGATGAGTTGAGCGAGTTCTACAAAACCTTAGAAACCGCTATAGAGACCTTCAACGCAAGAAACCTCATTATAATGGGCGATTTCGATACTCTCATGGCAAAAGGTCAAAGTTGATAGAGTTTGCTCTAGAAAAAACATTAAATTCGTAAATAGTATGTTTTAAACAAAACTAAACAAGAAATGGAATTGAATATCGCCGAATGGAGAATTCCATAATGAAATCGATTTCATCTTAACAAACAAAAGTTCAGATATTTTTGCTTTCGACATAATAAAATCCTTAACTTTAACACTGACCACAGCATGATAAGGTGCAAACAAAAAGGTTCAAATCTATAAACGCATGTTGTACAAGAAGCTTGTCAATATTAACAAGAGAAGACGGGATGCACTGGGAAAATAAACTTAATGACTTGATCAAAACAGCCTCACTAGTTCAAACACAGTATGATAACTTCCAAAAAGGTATAACACATTTATTAACACAAATACTGTGCGAAAATACCAAACGAAAATACCCGATAAGTGCACACTTGCAGTGGTTAAGCGATTGACTGCTGCGCTGCGTGTCGCGGGTTCGATTCCCGCACAGAACAAATATTTTTATGACCTAAAAGTAATTGTTCCGGATCTGGCTGTTTGTGTATGTGAGTTTAAATGTTTTACACCACGATACAGGAGAAATTCCTAGTGTGGCGCAACGTAATTTAAAAAAAAAACTTCTATGAAACTGCACATAGCTTGGTATTAAAACACTCGCGTGATACTATTAAAACCTAGCCTAAGCTACGGATCGGTTTGTAAACACACACTCGTGTTTTAATACCCCTCATTATGCAACAGTTTCATAAACTACTATTATCTGACGGTATCTGCACAATATAGCAGTCAAGTGCGTAGGTCAAAGGTCCGGTGCGTAGTACTCGCAACAGGCGTGTGTGTATGACCAGATGTATGAACATAAATGAAGCAAAAGGATTAAGTAAGTATCGTAGCAGGTGGCGTTCTGTATTTTCTGCCTACCTGCATGGGCCGGAAGCGTGAGTTTATGTATGTATTATGTACATCAGTCACTTGACTCATGATAGTAGTATTTATACACCAACCGGTATAAATCTGGGCAGAAATATATTATGTGCATCAAAATTCGTTATTCATTTCGTATAAGAATACAGACGAAAATACTGACAACATCTTCTTATAATCCTGTACGTTCAACTTTCATATTGCACTTTAAAACTCAATAAATATTTACGTCACTGGAGCACACACGGTTGGTACATCTTCAACTTTCCAAGCGCCGTACACAAACCACAAATCTCTTAGAACCACAACAAATATTATTCTTCGCTCTGTATTCAACAGACGTAGAAGCGTTTAAGGCCAAAACTCTAAGGAGTCATTGTTTACCTTGTAACTTTGGTCCGGGTCAGGAAGGGATGTTTTACTTACACCTCCGGAAAGGCCGTTTGTACTTACGTTATTTATTTCCTAAGCAGAATAGTTTGAGATAGGGTTTTATGCTGAGGATTTGGTAGAATTTTGGGATAGTCATGTTTTGATTGGTTAACAAGAATGTGGATGAAAGGCTTACTGAAGTTACTTATTCATGCCCTGTTTTTCTTTTTTGCAATAAATTCAAGTTAGTTAATGCTTGAGATTTTATGTTAACACGGACCGGTCAAGCTTTTTTGAAAAGTGTTTTAGTCGATGGCATTCAATTTAAGGCTGATAACTTTCACAGTCCAGTAGTATTGCAAGTCAAACAGTTTGATCAATCACCGACTTATCTTGTTATTGATCACGGCAGCCTCAAACTGTTTCAATTTCTGAAGTGATAAGTAAGTTATACTTTAAGAACTTCTGTGATATGCAAGCTATGCTTTCACGTCTTAATTATTACAAAACAACTTTGAATAGGTAGTGATATTTCTAAAATATTATTAGAACATCCTACTAGTTCTGAGTAAATTCAAATTATTTATTATAACACCACGACTATATTCCTTGTAGTGGTAGGCAGGCATGTATTAATAGTGCACCCGCATGTTGTCTGTTAATTAATACCTAAATGCTTTATTTTTGTAGATAGGTTTTAGAAAACACTCTAACACGCCAAAAATTATTCATGTTTTAAAACTAGATGAGGTCGGTTATGTTTGTAGTCTCATGACTAGAGCCAGCCCATGTTTTAGAAAATAAATTAAAGCAAGTTAATCCTAAAGACACCATATTCTCCTAGTAAAACAAATTAACACACTACAGGGTCAAACTACCCTGATCTCATGTTCTGTTGACTTCAAGTAGGCTTTTGACTGCGTTGTTTATGCCAAGACGTGGCATGTTTTGGGTTCAGATTGAAATGGGCGAACCGCAACATCTTGTAACCCTCATAAAGTACTCACACAGGGGCCACAAAGGTGCAGCGAGAATTGTATTTGAAAATGAATAGGGGTAAATACAGGAGTATCTCTAGGGTGTATATTGTCACCTGTGTTACTAAAATCCTCAATTAAAAACTATTCATTTTACTAGTGGTAAAAATCTAAAAGCAAAACCAATCCGGCCAAAAATGCAAATAGTACTTGACGAGTCGTAAAACGAAATCAAACGGTTTTCTTAAAAAGTTTTGCAACTAAAATATTTTAGTTTCCAATATCACGCAAAAATACGACCGGCAATGAGTTATAGCGGTATTCACATTTGTCACATCAGCGCTTCTTCCCGCACATGTACTGAATTTTCCGTAAATATTCATTTTGTAATGAAATATTATTACTGGAACAGACCTGGACTTGCAAATTCTTAACTTGGTTAAAATCTTATTATGTAACTTACCTTCATAAAATTATAAACCAACATAAACTTATACCCCCTTGTTACAAAACAAGGTTTATCTTCAGACCCAGGTTTAAAACATGGAGCCATTATAGAATTTCGAACTTTATTCCGACTATGGTAAAGTTCCTAAACACAAAACTGACAACTTAGTACCGAACTAAGTTTTCAGTTTTGTATAAAGAACGGTATTTCAATCACTGTTACGTTCTTATTACAAAAAAACTGGCTGCATGGTTTAAGCCATGTCAAAATATAAATCTTGTTTCGTAATAAAGCGGATAAAGATTAGTAGTCTGTTCACAAAATTATAAAAAAAATTTGAGTGCAATATAATAATTAAAAAGCCGAGAACGTACGTGCATCACTACCATTCCTGCAAAATTGTAACGAGAAATTGATTATTATACGGACTCCGCTTCCATAGATTACGTATCGGGATGTTCAATGAAATAAAAGACTTATTTTTAAACGCGTAATTATTCCTATCGAACCATTTAATTATTTGAAATTATCTGAATACAAAATAGTGTTCAAAATAATATGCCATCAACTTATAAAATACTGGCGGAGGATGCATAGAAACGCCACTCAGGATATAGTCTCTACAGTACATGACATTGCATTTTATTGAATTACATTTAAAATAATTGATATTGATACTACTGAATTATTATAAATGAATTTACTTAATTGGCAAAAGCCTTCCATCAATGTATATTTGGACGGCAAATTGCAAAACATTGAGAAACTGTAATTATAACAATTGAAACATCTTGCATACTGTTGTGACCTATGTTTATAAATAAAGACTATTGTTGATTGATTGAGTACCTAGGTTTAAACGCAGTAGGTACATAAGCATAGATATCATGAACGTCTAGTGAGAAAGGCTTTGATTATTGCTAATTTAACCATGCAAATATTTTAAATAACACCTTATTAAAGTAGCACCTCAGTAGTCTTCTTCTTCTATATTATTTTAGAAAAGGAAAGCGTGACGGACAGACTATCAAGCCACAGCTCAATCCGCTGAACGGATTGGGTTGAAATTTGGCACACAGATAGCTATTATGACGTAGGCATGCTAAGAAGGAATTTTTGGAAATTCGATCTTTAAGGGGTAAAAAGGGGGATTTTGTTCGTATCATAATCAGCCTATAATGTTCCCACTGCTGGGACACAGGCCTCCTCTCTTCGAGAGGGATTTTGTTCATATGAAAACTCGTATTTCATAAGTTAATAAACTTAAAACTTAGCACAAATACTTACCTAAGTAAATTATAAAGTTTATCATTTTTGTTTTTTTAAACTACGCCCTAAAGGGGGATTGGGGATGACAAAGTTTGTATAAAAGAATTTTAACGTGCGGTCCAATTAACCCGAAACGCAGTGTTTATACTTAAAATCAAAAATTAAGAAAAACATGTATCAAGGTTTTTCGAAAATTGACCCCTGACGGGGTGAAAAGAGGTAGTCAATTTTACAAGAGAGGACTTTACTGCGTGGCTTGATTAACTCGAATATTAGTATAAATAACCTACAAGTCAAATAATGGAAAATCCGCAAACCACCTTTCAAAAATTAACCTCTTTGGGGGTGAAAAAGGGGAATACAGGGAGTTTGTTGCGCCACTTCTTCTTCCCAGCATAAGCACTAGGAAGTGGTGAAGGGCGGGCGTTTTGGAAGATTGTCTTATGTGTAATTCTTGACGTTCGAAATGTGCTGATTCTCAGCCTAGTTTGAATAGATGACTTTTGATTTTGTTTTTATTAAAAAAAAAAACTTCTTACGATGATCTTTATACTTAAAACTTGGCCCAAATACTTTATCATCATTCCCCTGCCCTAATCCCAATATATTTGGGGTCGGCGTAATATTTTTTCTTATACTTATGTATAAATCTATATTTATATGTTACATCTTCTTCTTCTATATCTTCTACTTCTACATAAAAAAACTTTTTACAAAAAAAAACCACCGACTTCCAAAAAAAAACACTACAAAGTGAAAAATAAATTTAATTTCGGAAGTCGGTGGCAAAAAACTAAAATACAGATCAAAAGCCACTGACTTCCGAAATTAAAGTTATTTTTCACTTTGTAGTGTTTTTTTTGGAAGTCGGTGGTTTTTTTTGTAAAAAGTTTTTTATTTTTCACTTTTTAGTGGGTCAGTTTGTAATTTATCCAATTTACAATAGCCTAATGTCAAATGCTCATCACCTTTTACAAAATATGGCTTTTCCCGATGCAGGGGCGTTAATTGTTGAGGAGTTCTCCTGGTAAGAACCAGGAGATTTAATGGTGACTTCACCATATGCATTTTGACGAGCATAAATTGCTTAGCAACCATATTAAAGTGCCTAATCGAATCGCAACGGTGAAATACTTATTATTAAGTAGTTCCGGTAGCCATCTGTGGTCTTCATCATCAGATTTCGAGTGCAAATGCATGAGTTGCTATAAAAAATACTCAAATCGCTATAGGTTTGCCTATAAAATTTGAGGATTTCCCTCGATTTCCATGGGATCCCCTCATCAGATTCTGATTTGGTGGCAATGGGACCACCTCAGGAGCATACCCTTCCAAAAAAAAAAGAATTTTTAAAATCCGTCCACAATTGACGGAGTAATCGGTGAACATACATAAAACAAACATACAGCCGCACATATAACCTCCTCCTTTTTGGAAGTCGGTTAATAAAAGGAAATCGTGACTGACTGGTCAATTAACACATAACTCAAACCACTGAACGGATTGGGCTAAAATTTGGCACATAGATAGTTATTATGACGTTGTTGTTGTTATTCATCTGCTACAAATGAATTTAATAAAAATTCAACCCTTAAAGGGGTGCAATGGGGGTCAACATTTGTATGGAGAAATAATATATGATGGATGTATCAATTCGAAAATTCGTAGGATTACTTCTGTCAAAAAATAAATAAAACGTATTTCACGCTTTTTCAAAAACAACTCCTTCAGGGGGTGAAAAGAGTAGGTGGTCTAAAAATCAACATGCGTATCATTTTTAAGGTTTGCCGGGACGTTGATCACGTAAATTTCATCAATTTTGAAAAGTATTACACTTGAACAACAAAAAAATCTAACAAGTCCTAATTTATTGTTTTGTATTAATCTAAATAACAAAATTTGTTCCCCTATGAATCTACAGATGGCGTATTAGGCGTATAGTATTTTAAAACCCGGTGGTAAATGGGCGCTTCAACCTGTATCACATACTATTCACCATCAACTCCAGCTGGAGGAGTTCTGCTGGTAAGAACCAGGAGAACTCCTCAATAATTAAAGTTTGTACCACGAATTCCTTTAATTCCGAATGACCTTCTGTTTGAATTCAAATGATTACAGTTTCCTCTCAAAATCTGCTTTGCAATGCGTATAAGCAAGTCTCAAGGGCAAACACTAAAATTTTCGGGAATAGACTTGAGAGAAAACTGTTTCTCACACGGGCAATTCTAATACGTAGCTTGCTCACGCGTAAGCTTGCCCAGTAGTTTGGTGGTTTTGTCACCAACAAATTTAGTGAAGAATATTGCCTATAAAGAAGTTTCGTAAATATTTTTTTTTTCTATACGTATGATTATATTCTTTGAACCTAAAATTAAAACGCTAAAAGTAAAAGGCTAAAAATTAAACTTATCAATCAAAAAAAATGTTGGCGCGAGCGAAGCCGTGGGCAAAAGCTAGTATAACATAAAATAGTTCATACAATTTTAATTTCAACAAAAATTTTACTTTTATTAATTTAATTTGACGGGCCTACACTATCAACACTGTAATTTGAAAACAATTTAATAGCCAATTATTTTTTAAATGAGTAACTGTGGAGTTCCCTGCCGGCTCTTCTTCATACGAAACGACCAATTGGAACCATGCACCTAGCTTCTGACGTTTCATAAGTGCCCACTAGGCATAAGTGAAATAAAATATTTTGATTTTGAGTAAAGTCAAAACTGTACATTGAATATTTCTGAAAATAAGTAATTGCTACGAAGTGTGAGAACGAGTCTGATGCCGAAAATCTAGTTTTAAGAATTTTCCGTTTGTCTGGATGTATATTTCGGATTGGCGCAAAACGGCTGAACGGATTTGAATGTTTGGCACACATAATATAAGTAGTTTGTAACCTGGATTAAAACATAGGGCCTTTAGTCCCGGTAGAACGTTCCCATGAGATTTATTCCGACTTCCACGCAGCCGAAGATGCGGGCGATTTCTAGTCATTCTATAAAGATTGTAAAAAGGTACCTATGTGATTTGACATTTAATTGAAACTGACCAATTAGCTCCCAATGAAAAAGGCCTAACCGATAAACAGGTATTTTTGTCCCAAAACCCTTTAAAAGTAAGCCCCAATAACTTATAACGGTATTCGGCAATTTTGTCACATCAGCGCTTCGCCCGCAGAATTTGCCGTAAATATTCATTCGGGTCTGACATAAGGAATGAGTTACGGTCATACGCACACAAAAATTGTTGTATCTCTTTATTATGTGGTATCTTAAGGTTATGCCATCGTTCATGGTTAGGACAAGAGCTTTGACAGTATTTGCATACCGAGGTTTCTTTAGAAAGGTCAAAGAAGTTAGTCTAGTTTATAAGGGCATTGATGGTACTAACTAGGCATTTGGAAATAAACAGCATCAGGAACAGGGTGTAAAGTTCACTCATCCACCGTAGAAAAGGGAGGATCTTCCAACCAGACGGGTGTTGTGTCTGGTGGGCAACTGCCCCACGGTTGATGTCGGGACGTTGTATATATGCTTGTTGCGCGGTAAACTCTGCTTGCGCGATGCAGGATTTGCGTGACGTCAGTGTGACGCGTAGTTCGTATGTGGCGATGTTGATGCCGCTACAATTCACTCCCCCCCGGAGACCGGAGGTCGAAAGTGGGCTGAGTCATGTATCTTTCGATGTTTGCCAGTGCCAGTAGAGGGTTTCAGTGAGTCGGAACCGGGTGCCGCATAGTTCTCGGTGGGTCGGAACTGTCTGCGGTGATTCCCCAGTGAGTCGGGGTGGCGCTGTATTATGCTCCAATGAGTCGGATGTGGTACAGCACCGAGTTGAGGCTGACTGCTGGCATCGACCAGGAGAGGTATAATGTTCTCTGCTTGTGGACCGGCCGAAGGTGCAGTGTGCTGTGCCAAGGTTGCTGATGAGGCTGTGGGTGATGACCAGGAATGCGCGTCCGCTGCATGCTGGTGGCCAGGATACCCGTTGAAGCCGTGGGTGCTGGCTGGCTGTGTGACTCGCCGCTCGAGAGCTTGAGGAAGTGATGTTGATGATGACGTCACGCTGAAGTAGTTGCACGAAGGCTTCGCTGACGTTCATACTCGGGGTCACCAGTTTGGGGGCATGAGGAACAGGGCGTAAAGTTCACTCATCCACCATAGAAAAGGGAGGATCCTCCGACCAGACGGGTGTTGTGTCTGGTGGGCAACTGCCCGACGGTTGATGTCGGGACGTTGTTTATATGCTAGTTGCGCGGTAAACTCTGCTTGCGCGATGCAGGATTTAAGTGACGTCAGTGTGACGCGTAGTTCGTATGTGGCGATGTTGATGCCGCTACAAGTTAATTAAATATCAAATCTTAGCAACAACAATAAAAAAACCAACCATGTGTGTGTCGGACCACGCACAATGAAGGGTTCCGTAGTTAGGATGAATTTACCCCAAGAACAAACTTAACATTTTAGTTGAAAAACAAGTTCACCTATACATTCCAACTGCAAATGTAAGTTTTTACGCACGATATTGAGTGATTTAGCATGTTATTTAAACATTATAGATCAAAAATCCATCCAATCAAAATATTTTATTACACATAAACCTAAATGTACATGTACAGGAATTAGGAAATGTCAGAAGCGAGGTGCATGGTTCCACTTGGTCGTTTACCATGGAGAAGAGCCGGCAAGAAACTCTACGGTTACACTTTTGAGAATAATTGGTTTTTACAATGTTTTCAAATTACAGCGCTAATAGGTATGGGAGGACAGTGTAGACCTGGCAACAAGTACCAGGTACTTAACAAACAAAATAGAAAATGGTCTACAAATCTAGTCTATTATGCCTACAATGTTCTCACATTCACAAAATATAAAAGTATCTATAAAAAGTTATTATGAAAATAATAGAAATAAAACATATTTCAACCAAATGATATGATTGCCATTACAACTGTAACAAATCTGAATTAATATCCTGTTCACAAAAGACACTAATAAATAGTTGAAATCAATTTGTGGGTATATAATGTCAAACAATAAAAAGTTTATGTCAATGAAGTAAAAAAAAAAACATCATAATTTGGGAGCAGATAGACATTTACATAGTTATGCCAATAATGAGGTACCAGGGACATGCCACATGTACAGAAGGAGTTATGGCCAAACTTCGTTGTCTTCAACGTAGTTTTTAATCTTATGCTTTTTTTATAAGGACACGTTTGATGGGGGTTTTTAAGTTTCCATCGCTAAGTTCTGTAACCGAATTTAGCAACTAGATATAGACTTCTTATAGGTTTTCCTGTAATCAATTGAACTATTTTCTGTATTGTTTCAAAATTTTAGGCTCAGTAGTTTCGGAGATAAGGGATGGTCAATTTTCATAAATTTTCTTAAATATCCTTAAAACTTTTTATTTAAAAACTATAAACAAAATATTTGAGATCCTCCAGAAGCTCATTCATTTGATATTTCACACGGTACAGTTTGCAAAACTATTATTTTTATTTTCTTTTTTACCTCTCAAAAATGACCCCCAATTTCAAAGTTCATTTATATATGTTACATACGTCCGTGTTTGGGTCACATAAATTCATATTTCTACCAAATTTCAACTTAATCGGTCCATTAGATTAGGAGCAAATTGGTTGTGAAAGGCGGACCGACGTCACAGACGCACAAGTGATCCTGTAGGGTTCCGTTTTTGCTTTCAGACGTACGTAACCCTATAAATCAGTGTTTCCCAAAGTGGGCGATAACGCCCCAGAAAAAAAAATGGAGGCGTTGTGTAGAGGCTAGCGGGGCGATTTGTAATTTCATCTAGGAGGACTCTTAGACACCGACTGAGCTCTCGACTCTCGACTACAACTTGTGAACATCAACTAATATTAATTAAGAGATTGCTCAAATTAACTCGGTTCGATATTTCTCTCCATGTAGTTCATATATCTGTCCTGTTTTATTCAATAAATAAAACAAAACATGTCAACGTGTGTAAACATGTCGCTCAGTTTTATTTTGAATAAAAGATACTCTGTCTGAATACTATAAAGTTGCGTTTCAATAATCATTCTCATTGACAGGTGCAGGCCGTAAGAGTTAACATGAGATCTGAGCGCCCGCCGTTTTGTACTACCTACTGCGCTCAGGACTCAATTTAACTCTTGCGGGTTATATTGAAAGTCTCGTTTAGACTTAATGTTTAATCTCCGCTAATATAGCTTACAAATATTAATTTAATTTGAAGTTAGTTGGTTTTGAAGTAGGTGAAAAAATGGGGGCGCTAAAAAATAATTTATTCTTAAAGTGGGCAGTAGACAAAATAAGTTTGGGAGTTTAAGTAATAACACGTAAAAACATAACATCACACCTACCCCATATGAAAAAAAAATACTAATTATATATTTAAATAAATAAACTACCGTGTATTTATTGCTATTACGTTCATTTTCCCCGAAATAGGTATTTGATTAAATTCATTGATTCGACGACCAAATTAAATGTTACCAGAATTAAATAACTGTAAGTGACACTTTATATAACAAACAGAAACAGTTCCATTTTCCTCTAATTCCAATATCAGCAGAAACACAAAATTCTCTGAACATAAAATCCGCCATTAATAGTGTCTAAAAATATAATTACAATCCCAAAAGCAATTTTCCCGCTTTAAGTGCTATCGATTCTCGCAGTGCCACTAAATCGTTACAAAGGACCTCAAATTACATCCGTAATTTATTGTCCAGCCTATAAATCATCAATCTTCTACAAGGTCAGGGGGTAATCAGGTTTAATGTGGCCACATGGCGATTTATGAGCGCCGTATACCAGTTACGCGCTATGGCTTTGTCAACGCTCTGACGTCACGGACGTTTAATTTGTTTTTCATGAGGCATTGTGGTAATAATATATTCGGGGGTGGTATGAATGTGAAAAATATCTTTTGATACATTTTTGGGTTGAACGCAAAAGTAAATAGATTTATTATAAAAATAATTATAAAAGTGCAGTCGTAATTAAAAAAAACTCTTCATTCATGAACAGTTTTTTTTGTAAATGATTTGCTGGCATTATGAAAGGACCAAATATTGGAAAATAAAATGCATGCAGTAAAAACGTGAATGGTCGAGGAAATTGTGAGAGGTGTTCAATAAAGATTTTTTCTTTCTTCATTAATTTCCTTTTTACCTAATTTGTATGGATATGTTAATAATTCTAGCGAACTAATAACGTCCAGCTTTATATTTTTTACTATATTGCCATAAACAACAATGTGTGGAAAGGAGGAATTTGCCCTGAAGTGAGTGGGACAATACAGATTAGTTACATTAGATTAGATTGTGCAAATGGCAGTCACTGTTTTTAAAATAAGGTCGGTACTGATATTTAACCACAACTGCAAGCCAAACCCAACATAGCTTGGATGGGGATGACGATGCCTTTTCACAAATTTAGTCTATTATTTAGTCGCATGCTACACCCAACATTTACCTTAACGCAAACCACACGACACAGCTCGTTAGCAAAACTTATCGTGAAGACGCTATAATAATATTGATAACATCTCAGCGCGCTGCGGTGCCTTAATTACCATCTACTGAGTAATTGGCCTGTAATTACCTCATCAAAGTGTTGTTAACATCAGTGGCGGCACTAATTTGTAGGGGCAATTCGGTCCGGTTGACTTGTGTGCAGTGTTGCGATGAGCTTGAAGGTAATCAGGGAAGGTGGTGTGACGTTGATAGTGATATTGTTGTCTATGAAGGGATATTTGAGATCAATGATACGGATGGATTTGGGATCAATGATGTACTGTCATTTGGGGTTTGTGATCAGAACTGGTTATTGTGATGGCTCAATGGTAGTATAGGTGCCATCAGTATAGTTACTGGTCGCAAGATTAATGATACGAGCTGAATTGAATGGCTTTAAATTATTGAAGTGAAAACATCTTTAGGCGCGTTGAGCACTTTTTGGGTGAACAAAAATCATGGAACCCGCGTCATCGACGCCGAACACTTGTTTTTATCATCTATCAGCAGTCCCCAAAGACTGCCAGAATAATAGAACTAGGACGGTACTGATTGAGATCGAGGTAGATTCTTTATCCTTGATATTTCTTGCTTTTTCGTGAGTGTCGGAGTTTTTGTGCCGCCCATGGGTTCGACATGACTTGGCTTTACATGCCGTCGAAAAATTATTATATATAGAAAAATTATTTATATCGTAGATAAAGATGCTTGGCTTAATGCTGGTCCTGCTCCACAACAACTTGGGCTCACTTGTTAGAATTTTAATATTTGGAAGTGATGCTTCCCCCCTTTTTTATTTTTTGTTTTGACATTACATTCGTAACTATCATTTATTTTTATGTACTTAATCAAGTTTTAGTTGTTGAATACTTCAATAGGTAACAACGATTTTCTTTTTGCTAGTAATTTTTTATTAATCATTGAAATACATTGCAAGCTATAGTTTTGTATAATTTAAAAGCATTTTTTCATTTTTGTAAGTGTGAGTACCATGGAGCCGTTTATTATGTTATGATGTATGTTGACTTAAAAAAAGCCTGGCAGTTGAGAGTATGTCATGCACACTTAAATGTCTCGCTGATGGTGGCGCGTGTGTTGGATCATTCGGTTCCCTACAAAGTGGTTGAGCTGGATGGTGCTGATCCACGCGTCATGTTCGTGAACGGGCGCTGTCAGTTGAGGCTGGTCATCTCTTAACTGCCAGGGCTTATTTTGTAATCTTTTAACCTTATATTTTGAATTGTTTTTTTTTAATATATTTATTTTGGTTTTTTACATTGTTCTCACATATAGAAGCGACAAGAATAATGTACCTACCCAGGATTTTGTAATATCTTGATTTAAAAGAGTGTCCTTGGAGTTTCTTGCCTGTTCTTCTCCATAGAGATCTACGTTTTGGAATGGGCAAATAGCTTCCACTTTCTGACTAACTGACCGACTCTTTGACAATTCAAAAGTGCCTGTAAATGGTTTATTTGAAATAAATGCTTTGAGTTTGAGTTTGAGAAAAATATCTCTCGATGTTTTTCTTAACTGTTTCTTAAGCAAAAGATAATTATACAGTATGCACATTATAAATCCGAAAATTCAGAGGTTTTGGGTTTGAACTCGAGACCTATGACTTGGCAGTCCAACGGCCACACCACTAGGCTATCACTGCTGTTATAAATGTTCTGTCCTTGATGATTCGTTTGATTCATTATCAATATTAATTATTTAAATAATTAATACCTATTAAATGAATCACTCACGACAGTCGTTACGGGTAGTCAAAAGTCTGACAAGCAGTCTTACCCAAGGGTTTTGTTACCTATCTGACCTCCACAACCCAGTTACTGGGTAATCCCAGTTACTGAGTTATGGAGGTAAGATAGGTAGTTACTCCATGTAAAATACTGGTATTCAGCTGGATTCGGTTAGACTGGAAGCCGACCCCAAAATTGTTAGCTAAAGGCAGGTAGATGATGATTGTTTTCATCGTCATCATTAGCCCACAGATGTCCACTGCTAGACATAGGCCACTAAGAAGGATCCCGACCCATATAGCTAATAATTTATTTTAAATAATAGTTTCAGAATCAACCACGCAAATGATTTACATATTTCATAAATTGATGCGTACCACAAAACAACGCGATTTTTTTTAGTTTAATTCTTTCATACTTTTCCTGTTATTGATGGAAAAAATACTGGATATTTTCAACAGTTCACAACTATCACTTTTTAAAATTCCGGTTAAATATTTCGCTTAATTATTTTATCGATACCAGTTAAATCTCTGTTGCTATGAGTGAAACTAAATACTATTTATTATATTTGCACGTTGCATCCGCATGTGTCTCACGCCTTACATGACAGATATCATTATGGATCCCACTTTCAGGGCATTACACCCGTCAGATGTTATTATAAATGTAGGGCTGTTGAGGCTTCCTCTGGGTGGTTCATACTAGAATGATAAACAGAGGCAACCGGTGACATTTCATTACTACCCTGTTGTGGTGATAAATTCATAATAATGGTAATATAAATTATGTCAAAGTACGACAGTACCAAATTACGCCAATAATTGGAACATAGACAATTATTTTTGTAACCTTCTTTTGCATATGAATCTTGATATTAATTTAACTAACGTAAGTACTAGAATGATAAACGTGAGAGGTAAACTGTGACATTTCATTATTTTTCTATTTTGGTGATAAATCACATCACACTAATATTATAAAGGCGAAAGTTTGTGAGTGTGTGTGTGTGTGTATGTTTGTTACTTCTTCACGCTCAAACGGCTGGACCAATTTTGATAAAATTTTGTATAGAAGTAGCTGATACCCTGGATTGAGACATAAGCTACTTTTTATCCCGATATTCCCACGGGATCGAGATTTACGCGGGTGAAATCGCGGGGCGCAGCTAGTTGATAATAATTTTTAATAATTATATTATGTCGAACTTATCCAAATTATGACAATAATTGGAACATAGACAATTGGTGTCATAACCTTTTTTTGCATAAAAAATTTGATATTCAATAACGTCACTGGTCTGGAGTCTGGATTTGTGCCTGGTTGATGGCAACAGGCTCGTCACCTATTGCTTGGAACTTAAACATAAATGGCGAAATGTAGGTGCTCTATGTGGACCTGACCCTTCGGGGAAAACAGGCGTGATGTTCTTATGTTATTACTTAAATTCTGATTTGGTAACATGATCAAGTAGCTCATAATATTTATTACCTTGCTCTCTGACATTAAACAAATTAATTTAAAAAAAATCATATCAGCCTAAAATAAACTCACATCACCTTTACATTTTAAAACGCCATTTTGTTTATCGCAATTTGGGATTCAACGTTTTTATCACCTGACAAACAATTTATCCCACTTCATAAAATTAATTTAACAGTTTTTGAATGCAGAAAATTGCCTGCGCTTAATAGCATTCCGCTGGTGTACTGTTATTAATAACTTTTGTTCAAATATAATGGTGTATTGTGAGATTGGGGCTTGAGTTTTATTGTTGCCATTTTTAATGTAAGGTTATTAAGGTTTTACAGTAGGTGTGCGGTTAATGGAGAAATTATTAAAACGTAGTTATTGCGTATCATCAGACATCTGAACACAAAAAGACTATAAACAAGAACACAAACGTGTACTTAAATTGTTAACAAATAATTACATAATCAGCCTATAATGCTCCCACTGCTGGGACAAAAGCCTCCTCTTTCTGTTAGAGGGAGTAGGCCGTAATCCACCACGTGGGCCCAGTGCAGGTTGGTGTTCGTCACATGTCTTCGAATTTTTAGTTTAAGGACATGCCGGTTTCCTTACGATGTTTTTTTCCTTCACCGTTTTGAGAGCAGTGGTGATGAAATAATTTACACAAAGTAAAGCGTCTGTCTGGGTTCAAATCCACGACCTACTACTTGTAAGTCGAGGCCGTTACTACTGGGCCAGCACTGCTCGCAAATAATTAATGTAAACGAAATACCTACTGTTGAATCATTTTTTGCCAAAGTGCCTTTTAATGGTCTCATCGCAATATACGATCTGACTTTGACTTTGACAACAGAATTAGTTAACAAGATAACGTTTACACTGTCATTTATTTTCCTTTTGTTAAAATAAGTCTGTTCGAAAATGACAAGTAGATAAAAACAAAATAAGTCTGTTCGAAAATAACAATTAGCTAAATAGTGGACAAAACCCGTAGCAAAATCAACAGAATAATACGAGTAAATCAACGAAGCACCACAATCTACGACTCGGTAAACTGCAACCCGCATTCAATTACCATTACACAAGAATTAATGAAACTATCTCAAACAACGAGAAACTACGGAGAACGCAATTACAGTAAAACTGGAAAATCTTAAACAACGAGCTGAATTTTAAAAGAAATTTTCAAAGAGCATGTTGAGTAAGCAAACTGGACTGAGGTTACAAGTCTAATCCAGTTGTTGGCAAATTGGCGGCTATGTTGAACAAATTGTTTTTTTTTAGGTCTTTTTGAATTGTTTTTAGTTATGATGTTCAGAATTTTAGGATACTGATTTCAATAGGGTCTAAACGTTGTGTAGGTGCTCAGACCAGTTAGTCTATTTTTGTAAAAAAACTAATCGTGAACACTTAGGTGAAGTGGACTGTCAGAGAAAAGAATAAAAAAAAAAGAAAGAAAAATTGTTTATTCTGCACAAACAGGACAAATTTTACAAAACAAAATAAAAAAAATACAAAATACACTAGATCAACACAATAGATCGGCTGGTGGAGTGACGATCCTTTTAGGGTAGTCAATAGATGAAAGTAGCCAGTGATCTAGCTTAGTGGAATGCGAATGGAAAGACCTAAGTGGTGAACTAAAGTAGGATGTTGTGAAACGTATTCGCGACGATGCGTCACCAAAAAACTTAAGTGAATAGTGTTTTTTGGAATAATCTTGATTACTATACTAGCATCAAAATAGTGCTCGAATTGTGATTTTGTAACAAATCGTAAGTATAACCCCTTATGATCTCGATTAAGTGGGCATTAGCGGTAATTTTGTAGTTTTTAGGGTTCTGTACCCAAAGGGTAAAACGGGAACCCTATTACTAAGGCTCCGCCGTCTGTCTGTCTGTCTGTCTGTCCGTCTGTCACCAGGCTGTATCTCATGAGCCGTGATAGCTAGACAGTTGAAATTTTCACAGATTATGTATATCTGTTGCTACTATAACAACAAATACAAAAAAAACAGAATAAAAAAAATATTTAAGGGGGGTTCCCATACAACAAACGTGATTTTTTTGCTCGTTTTTGCTCGATATTTATAACGGCAACAGGTAGACGCTTGAAATATTCACAGAATATTTAGTTATATATTCACTTTAAAAATAAATTATTAATTTTTTTTTACCCATACCCATACAACAAACGTGTTTATTTTTGCAGTTTTTTTAGATAATGATACGGAACCCTTCGTACACGAGTCCGACTCGCACTTGGCCGGTTTTTAGTGTGTTGTTCAAATTTTGTTGTCGCAGCATTGAATGGGCTCAATCGGGACTTTATAATAAAAGAAGTAGTGGACTGTATATAAATAGGTATAATACCTTAATTAACATGAACAACGTATAAAGAACAGAACAATGAAATGCCCGTAGTGGAGCGCGTCTGTGAGCGTGTGTTCTAAAACAGGAAGCGATTTGCGGGCCTCTGTGAGGTAAAGGCTTATGATACTGAAAAGAGGGCATAGTATTTTGATGAATTCGTAGCCATTAGCAAGGTAACCCATAGCTTCTCAATACTTCAAATAGTAGTCCTGAAGAGTTACGCAAGCGCTTCCTGAAACCTTATGAAGACTTATCATACTCAGTGTTATTATTTCTGCATTAAGAATTTTTCACGACGTTTAGCCGCCGGCTGATTCATGAAGGTACCTCGAACCCATATGTGTTTGCGTCAGCGCTGTCTGGACTTCAAGGAGAGACTTACCCTCACACCGGGATCAACCTAGATAGGGTTACCGACTCCCTCCTTCAACACTTCGTATCCAGCGATAACGCCCGTCTGGCACACTATGTTTAAATGTGAACTACGAGTACGATTGAGTAATGATGAGGATCTTAATTATTTAGTACAATAATTCAGTTGGGGAAAGAAAATCTCCCTTTTCCATTATTTCATGACAAAATGTAACGAACAACGAAAGTATTACTGTCAAAGTCATGACGTAGATACCTATGTACTTTGACATTTCTTCGTACGATTCCCTCGAGTCTAGAGATCAGATTATTTTAGCTGGAGATAGAAATGATGCCACTAATATGAGATGCGAACCATTAGCAGGCACGACAAAAAAAATCGCTTTATGTAATTGTGTCATTAAATGACTCATTCAATTATAGTCAAGGAAATTAATTATTAAGCAAATTGACTACCAACTTAAATTGCCCGTAGGTATTTAACAAGTATACAACTGTCAAAGAAAGACAGTTGCATGAAAGGGTTAATGACACGGTTAATTGACGAAGAATGTCTATTTGCCCAAAAAAATAATATCTCTGACTGTACAAGAAGGGCATGAAAATTGAAACAATGATAGTAAGAAACAATAAAGAAAGTGTCGTATAACCTGACTGGAAAACTTACTCCGAACTCATGGAATAGTATCGCACCATGTGTGGCAAATGACATTACTAAGCTTCATGTACCGACTTTTACCAACTAATATGAAGATGTCACTGACATTTTTAGGGAGTAATAAAACTGTTACAGATAACTTATGGTTTGAAATAACAGAAAATTATGAAACGTTATTCAGGTTCTTAGCATTTCATGAATTTGTGTGGTAAATGTGTAATATGGAAGTCAAGTTATTGTTTTTTTTTTTTACAATAAAATAATATCTTAGGGCCTGTTTACGAAATAAATCTGGAGGTTGTAAAAGAGACCACTATATCAGACTTTCGACGACATTTTTTTTCACCTTTAATCTTTAATTTAATCCTTTGAAACACCTTAAAGTAAAAACAGACCTTTCAAAAGAAACCGTATAGTTTGTAAATACCGGTGCTTTGATAGGAATCTCTGATGGTATCGCGACGGAACAATTCCGAGCCATTAGGAAGGAACATCGCTCAACCCTTTCATAGATACCCTTTAGGGGAGCTGATTGAATTTCTCACTACAGCCTGCTTGGTACCTGATAGTTTGTTCTCGGATTTAGTTTTGTTAGGAGCAATTTCCTTGATAGGAATTTAAGGCTATTTATAAATTCTGCTCATTTGCTGGTCTCACTTCAGTGTAGGAATTAGATATCGCTAAATAAGATAGGTCCTAATTTAAATTTTGACAGGTTTTAGGGTTCCATACCTCAAAAGAAAACAACGGAACCCATATAGGATCACTCGTGTATCTGTTTGTCCGTCTGTCACAACCAATTTGTTCCGAATCTACTAAACCGGTTAAGTTTAAATTTGGTACACATATAAACTGTGACCTAAACACGGACGTGTAACGTTAATACATGAATTTTGAATACACTTGGTCATATCGATGGTCTAGAAGACAAAAGTACTAATTACAGATCTAGCAATTATTCAGGAGGACAGTTTTAGTTAATTTAAGTTTGAAAAGATGAAACTCAAAACTGTTTGTAGGTAGAGTGTATATTAAAGTGAATATATGTAGTTAAGTATTATCTGTGTAACATTGATCATAATTAAAAACGACCGTTTTCAGAATATAGTGAAAAAACAGTTTTATAAAAAAAAACGTTACTTAGTACTATTGTACACTAAAGTGACTTGTAAATGATTACTTAGGATTATTGTGTATTGGGCACGCCAAAATTGTGGCGATAAGTCCCCTCTTTGAGGAGTGGCTAGAGAGGCGCCACGGCGTCCTCACCTTCCGCCTGACGCAGGTCCTCACCGGACACGGTTGTTTCGGGAGGTTCCTGTTCAGGATAAAGCGGGAGGAAACGCTCGGGTGTCACCACTATGTGGATCACCCGGAGGACACGGTGGAGCATACGGTGGAGGTCTGCCCAGCTTGGGCGGAGCACCGCCGTGTCCTCACGGAGGCAATCGGCGATCTCTCGCGTCCGGCCCTGGTTCAAGCCATAGTTCGGAGCGAGAGTGCATGGGAGGCCATCACCGCCTTCTGCGAAGCAGTAATGCTCGCGAAGGAGGAGGCGGAACGCGTGAGGGTGAGGCAAGGCTCGCGCCTTCGCGCCTTTGCGCCCTTAGTCGCCGCAGGAGACGCCCCGGGCGTCGGGAGTCGCAAGCCGATTTCCGACCACCGTAGGCGCGAGTCTGCGGACGGTGAGCGATGGGTAGCTCGTATTCCGATAAGGACCAGGCCCGGGTCGACGGCGCGTTGTGTTCCACGCGCGCCTCAAAGAGATGTCAGCACCAACTGACGGGGTCCGTCTAATGCCTGCCAAGGCTGCGAGTTTGTCCGAAAGGGATATCGTGGCCCTGGCACACAGGCAACGGAAGGAACACGGGTGGGTTTTAGTCAGTAAAAGTCTGACACGCCCTCTCGCTCCGCCCAGAGCAGGAGAAGTTATTTGATAATTTCCCACCCAAAAAAAAAAAGGATTTCAGATATGTTTGTTTTAAAATTTTAAAATAAAAAACTTAAAAAATAGATGAAAATTCACAGACACAGGAAAACCTATAAGAAGTATTATGGTCTTAAAATAACATGGTTAATCTCTCTATATTATGATTACAAACTTACATTTGCAGTTGGAATTTATGAGAAAACATGTTTTTCAACTACAATGTATTAAGTTCGTTCTTAGGATAAATTCATCCCAACTACGGAACCCTTTATTGTGCGTGGTCCGACACATATTTGGCCGGTTTTTGAAAGTGTGTGTTTCAAACGTTAGTGGAGTAGACCACAAATATTATAATTATAAGGACGGATAGACTCTTAGGTGTGTATGCATAATTTGACAGAAAATTTGCAAATAGAGTACAATCAAGATGCATAGGGTGTGGATGTGTGGGGTGTGTGGGTGGTGCTCTTATTAAATCAACAGACTTCGAAAGACTTCTCATCATTACAAGTATATTTTTACCTTCATTGTATTATGGGCTCACACTCACATACTGATCAAAGTTAAAATACGAAATTAGTTAACACAATCATTTATTTACATCAACAATTCATCATTCTTATAATTTACAATTTGTACAGTCAGTCATGCCTCATTGGTCCGTTGCTAGCAGTACGACAGCAGTTCGTCCATAGTGCAGGGTTTGTAGCAGCACTCGTCTGCGAGGCCTCGCTTGCCGCGCACGCCACCCAGCGCCCGCGCCGAGACCCCCGAAACCCACCCCCCACCATCACGCTTAACCTCCTCAGAACCCCAGCAGAGAGCCGCCAGAACTTCTGAGAGCCGTCGTCCACAGTAAAACCTTTCAACAGTAAAAAATAACTTTGCATCACGCCTGTAGTTCCCGAATGGTTAGGCAAAGGTGTACCTATGGTGTACCTACCTAAACATAATGGGCCAAATGTGCACGTACACCTCCAGTGTAGTGTGTGTGTGTTATGTTTAAGTCTCATGTAATAGGGGGCGAGCCTATTGCCATCAACAGGGCATAAATCCAAACTCATTCAGAGAAATTCCTGATGGAAGAATCCAATAGGTAACACTTTTACCAACCTGGGACCTCGTGGTCAGCAGTAGCGCTTGCAACCATTCGACCAACGAGGCAGTCGGTAGAAAAAGGATTAACATATAATAGAATTTATTGTTATTACAGATGTTGATGGATGGATTGTGTGTGGAGTGAATTATAGATTAACAGCTGACAGGGTGAAAAATAAGAAATAAACGTATTGCGTTAACCCTAAGTAATATAGGGCAAAGGCAGGAAGTTACCGATAGTTATAATGACAAAATATTAAGATAAACAAAATTAAAAAAAAAGAGTATGTTAGAGAGTGTACAAAATTAGGAAATAAAAAAAGAACACTCAAACGTAGACAAATAGAATACTAAACTATGTATATGAAACTATACTGACCTCGCACCATCCTGTGCTTCAGAGCACCATGAGCACGCTACCACGAGAATAAGAACCAAAGTCAGTTTCATGTTGACTGATGATTTTGTTAGATCTTCAACTGACGTCAAATTTATTTCCCAAAGGGTTTTATAATGGAGGATGTATGCTGTTGATCCCACGGATGTGGTTCGAATATACTGATTCTCAGTAATCCTGCGCTTATATATCCGGAGAAACCTCGTTAATATTCAGACAAATTTTATTAATAGATCCAAAATTAAATTTATGTGTGTAGGTTAAAGAAAATTTACCACATGTCACCTTGATTTTCTATGTGGATGAGCACCATGTAGAATGTGGGTGAAATATAAACTAGCTGAGGATTTTGTTCAAAGACAAAAATACAACATACACTCGGCGGGCTCGGCGGTCTTTTTTAAGGTTTCGTAGTCAACAACGAACCCTTATAGTTTCTCCATGTCCGTCTGTCTGTACGCGGCTTAGCTCAAAGGCCCTTAGTACTAGAAAGCTGTAATTTAGCATGGGTATACATATTAAGGCTCGGGATATTTTAATGTTAATTTGCATGAATATTCTGAAACAGCTGCATCCTAACCTGTTTTTTTTTCAAATACATCAAAGGCATAACTCGACTGCTTGTAAAGGCACATCCATCGATATCAAGTAAATTTCACGGCTTAATAGACACAACTACAAGAAGTACCAAAACACAATCAGATGCAAATACATAAATACAGTGAATCTAATTACAAAACGAAAAAACCCATATAGTTCCACAAGTTTTTTATACATAATAAAAAATAAATGCAGGTAATCCATTTGGTAAGCATGTTTGAAGGGGAGCAACTGCATTTATGGCGTTTGCTTCAGATGTGATCACTGTATTGCTATTAGTGGATTAGCGCGTGGTTTGTTGTTCCTGGGAACAAGTCATTTCATTCCTTATTTTGGAATTTGCTAGTTTATTTTGTAATAATTAAATTAGTATTATGCGTACTAAATTAAAACTTTCTAGACAAACTTTTAAAAATGATATCACATTGTTTGAAGCTAGTATTATATTAAACCGATAATAAGACTTGTAAATGATTTTTGACACTTGTTTGAATTTTCTGTTGTTTGTACAGTGTAGTGTTTGTATTGTTGTCGAAAACAAACTTTTGGGACAGTGATGACAGCGTTGCTGATATTACTTAGCAGCCACCAATAAGAAGGAAACGTGTTGAAGATTCCGATATTGATATTGCCGATGTGGAAGCAGGAGAATCAGGACATACAAGAGCAACAAACTTAAGAGAAATCGTGAATAAAACTACTAAATCCAAACCGAGATCATTGAATAACTTCCGCACTGATGTGATGTGCATAAAAATAAATTATTGAGGAATACTGGACAGGAATACATCTCAAGAAGCAAGATAAGGTCAAAACGACAAATGGAAGAACTTGAAATTTGTAGATTAAACTGTAAAAATAGAATACCTGAAAACGTTAGACAAAGTTTATTTGAAAATTACCGGCATTTGGGAGCTTATGAAAAAAGGGTACATTACATTAGTTCATTGATTACAGTAGAGGAGAAAAAGTTTGCAAAATGCACGCTAAAACCCTCCCTATTGCCTATTATATTCATTGTGGCAAAGCAGTACATGAAATAGTATGCAAAAATTGCTTTAAGACAATCTTTGATAAAACACACAAGTTTGTTTCACTGCTAGCTAAAATGAGAAAGGATTCGTTATGCGGCATTTATATCAATGAGCTCAAGAGGCACTAGTTCAAACCACAAGTAGTTTGAAGAAGACCTGGAAAAAGTACGCCAGCATGTTTTATCGTTTCCGCAAAACGAGAGTCACTATGGTCGAAATACAACATAGATTTTTTTTTAAACCGAGTCATCTTAATTGAGATAAATTATATTTACTGTATCGCGATCAAGAACCAGAAAATCAACGAGTGTGGAAAACTATATATTGACGGTTGAAAGGCTAATTGATCTAAGCGACATTTTGTAAAACTTGCAGGAGGTAGGATGAAAGTTATTTTTTTGGAAAAAAAAATCATAAAAAAACAACTATTTGATAAACTTTTATTTATTTAATACAGTATATCCCTAATTAAGTAAGGAAGTTTTGTAAGTTATTACTGTTGAAAATTGTGTATTATTTTAGAAAATTTATGTTGGTTAGCCCAAAATACATCAAATTTTGTTATTTTTTGAGAAAAGCAAAATGGTTCAAATGCGTACTGTAAATAAAATAGCTGAAAGTAAACTGGCTCAAGCATCGACTTAAAATAAAATAATACGAGAAAAAATGAATTTAGCGCCAAGTCGACTGACAATTGAATATGCCCAATAAGCCTGAGCAACATGATGGTGTTGCACCAGAGAGAGGTAGTTTGATGCAGATGCCCATTAGAGGGACTGCAGGATGAAACAAAATGAACCCTTATTAGATTATAGTAGATATTGATGCATAAGCTATCATTATTCAGCAACGTCCAGATATTTTTGAGGTGGGTATGCCACTTTATACAATTTTAGACAGTGACTTGTATAAGTTTTATTTAAAAAAAAACATTTTTGTGTAGAGGAATCTTTCTAGATGTTGATCCAAGTGTCTTGGAGCAAGATATTAGATAAGGTGGTATATCAGCCTAAGCTAACGTAGTAGTATCACCACGTAATACATTGTACTTAAGTATCACTTTATAAATAAAACAACAAATAAATTGTTATTAATTATAATTTATTCAAAATCAGTCTTCAACATGGACGTACCTAATTTAAATCAGTAAGTAACAATCAAACATTAATATTAAAAAAAAAAAAACTTTTCAGTAACTTGTGATAAATCAGAAGTAGAAAAAAATAACAATCTCGTAACAAAACAAACAAAAGTTAACATTCTTTATCAAAAAACAATAGAAAATTGACATTCTTTACGAAAAAAAACAAACAATTATAAATTTTAATTAAAAAGCAAAAAGATAGAAATGTAATATTCTTTAAAAAACAAAATTTTAAATGTTGACGATGACGAAGAACCTTAAGCTTCATCCCCAGTTTCTTTCCAAGAAGAGGAATCCCACACGAAGTCCTCTTCCTCAGATAAAAAATCGACATAACTTTAATTAATTTCGCTTCTCTTGTTGCTTTTCTTAGATTTATTGTTCTCTGCTTCTATCTCATCTTTGTCTGCTTCAAGGGACTTCCTCAGCAACTCCATCTCACATCTCACCCTCAGCAATTACTTTCGTTAATGTAGAAAGAAGTTCAGGTTCATTTTCTTTGTCATTTTTTTCATTTGTAGTTTTATTTCTCTTGTTCCTTTTTTTGGATTTGACTTGATCATCATTTGTATCATTATTGTTCTCAGTTTCTATGTCATCGTCATCTGCTTCAAGAGACTTTCTCACCAACTCCATCTCACTCTCAGCAATTACTTCCATTAATGTAGAAATAAGTTCAGGTTCTTTTTCTTTGTATTATTTTTTTCATTTTTAGTTATCAGTTCGTCATTATCGTTTTCTTTTTGTTGAAATATATCACTCGAGTTTTCCTTATTCCACACTCCTTCAGTATTCTGTCTAAAATTTAAAAAAAAATGAAATGCTATTTCCACGCGGACGAAGTCGTAGGTAAAAGCTAGTATTACAATTAATTACATACCGACTCAAATTCAATATCTATTCGTATATCTTCTATATTTTCTCTATCTTTGTTAGTTATATCTTCTAATAGAACTTTAGTGGTACTGTCATGATCATCCTAAAAGAAAAAAATAACTTAAATCAACGAGAACTAATGTTATAATAATAAAATTCTTATAGGTAGGTATAATGGTTTATTTACCTGTGACTCTTTTTCCATATTGCTGTTATCAGGGTTTGAAGGAATCGTATTCACAAATGGAAATCTTTAGATTTGGTCGTAGTAGGATTGACTTCCTAATAGTGTAAAATCACAATCTTCATCAGCTTCATTATTTTTACTGTTTTCATTATCTGCACTTGTAGGTACTTCAGTCTTCTGTTTTACAACTCTTTTACTATCTGTTTCTTAAAATTAACCCGGCGTTGTGATTCCATAGTTGCTGAAATGCAATCAAACCCGATTTAAGAACATTTTATATTGATAAGTAATTCTAATGTACAATGCCTCATTATAATAATTGAAAGAGAGACTTAGGGACATCTAGTAATTATAAGCTAACAACAATGAATTAGGTCCTAATCCTAATCTAACATATAACTTAGTTTTGGCTTAAATACTTATTTAACCCAACTAAGTAGGTATTAGTACTGCAAAGTACTAAACTTAAAATGTCACTTACGGGACATCTTCCGTGATTATTATTGAGCGTCGAAATATCGGGAGCTCAAAATCAATAATCATAATAAGTTATAAACCGTGAGAGCTTAAAACAGTGTCTGCAAAGTACTTTCACCATTCACTATTTTCACGTACAGATTTTCTAATTACGAATAGGTAGATAAATAATTATTTTATTCAATCATTTAGATACATAACTATACTAAGAATATTACTAGTAAGTAACCTACCTACAAAAGTTATTTCGTGAACAAGTCACGACACGAAACTAGCTTGAATTAAATTCCTACCTATTGTAAATCAAAGCAATGTCTTCCTTATTCTATATTCTAGCGTCATTACAGATCTTTTCATTGATTATCACATAAAACAAAATAATTTGTACTTACCAGAAAAATCAACCGTCTGTTTTCACAGCTCGCTCGTACACAATGCACTTCCTTTAGTGTTGGCGGCTGACTGACGCGCTCGCGTGGGTGGGTGGGTGAGCTACTTGTAACGGACACTTCACAGAGCGCGCAATAAATTGAACTTAGCTCCAACCGACTAGGAGTAGCTAACCTCATGAATTTATTGGACGGCCTATGTGTTAAAATCGATTAGATAAAATAATGGAAATGCCAATTTTACAAATACTGAATTTAATCAAAATGTTTCAACCGCCTTATCACTAACGAAATAGTTAGGTCAAAATAGCTGAAGTAGCATTACTCATTATCCTTAATAGAGGCTAAATGGGTCAAGAGACATAGTTAATTAATATAACTTATTGCAAAATGGTTCAAGCGGCACGGTTTTTTAATGTAGTTGAATGCAAAATGGGCCAATCGACATAGCTTATTGTTTTGGTTTAATGCAAACCAGGCCAAACGACAAAACTACAACCATGGCGAAAAAGCCAAATGCTTTAATCGACCCACGTTATAAAAGTTTGAAAAATCAAAATAGCTTAAGTCATCTAGTCCTCAAATTTGTCTAATTTTGTGTCGTTTAAATCAATGAGCTTAGAAATGAGCCCTGTTTTGCTGTGGGTGCTAAGCGCCAAAAAGTATTAAATAAAATTGAAACCTGACTCAAACGACGGAGAAAAATTTGCTGATTCCGAATATGTATATAACTCAATATCGCAAAAATGTCGCTTAGACCAATTAGCCTTTCAACCGTCGTATACACGAAAATATTTTAAAGCTTGAGGTTATCCTTCAAACCTTCATAGGTGGATACTTGCTTAAAGTGTGACATGTTACAAGCTCAAATTCAATCTTCTCATGCCCCCGAAAAAAAATAAGAACTTATTAAAACTAAATGATCATCAAGAAGAAGCTACATAAAACCTCTCGAATGTCTTATGTTACACAGTTCGACATAAGAAAAAATGCTCCAAGTGTTTTAAGTCGGACAGTTACACTTAAGGGCTTGGTCAAGATTGGTCGCTAAATATCTTTAGTTGTGTTGCAAGTAGCAATATGTTCTGTATTTATATGAAAGAAATGGTTCATTCACTCTTAATTTTAATATTTTTCAACAGCAGAAACATTATTTTGAACGAACTAAAGAATAAATAAATTCATCTGACATTCCAGTCACGGCCAACGTCAAAGTGTATAAATTTGTGCGTAACGAACGGAGAAATAAACGATGAATAGAGGCAGAAAACCATAAGTTTTCTTATAAGAATCTAAATAGAATTACTGAGAAATAAGTGTAGATTCCGTATTGAGTAATTGTTTTTCAAAAAGTAATGATTATATAGGCGAAAAAAGTAACGAAAGTTTAGACTTAAAATTTTTTCCAAAATGGCCGTTGTGTTATAACATGGTTTTGCTAAAAATATTCTCGTAAATAGTTTGTAAGTAATATATACTTATACCATCACGTATTAACATCATTATTGTGTGTCTAATTAGAAAAAGTCGTCAAATTGGCGCCAACCATGACGGTTGCGGGACAAAGTACGTTACCGGCCAGGCAGTATTGCCGCCGGCGCGCGCCGGCGTTCGCAGAATTTTTATCGGTTGACAGAATAAGTTGTTGTGTCATGCAAATAGTGTATTTAGTAGTGATATTTAGTATGTTATGAATGTGTAAACATATGTGCCATCATATTCTAGTGAAGTTTTAGTGAATATATTTGTGGATTCGACGTATTGTGATAAAGTGTGTAGGTTATGTGAATGAATATTATCAAAATGAAAACATATCACGCCACTGCAATATCAGGTCAGTTTTATTTCACTACGTAGCTGTTTTATTAGATAGGAAAACTAATGACGATTACGGGAAGGTATCATTTATAATTTGTTATTATCGATTTAACAGTAAAATCTTCCTTTTTCTGAAGGCCTACCTACCTATATTACCTACTTGTAAAAGTACTGTCATTTACGTAATATGCGTTTTCCGGAAGCCGACATTCGAAAGGATATACAGTGAAAAGAAAAAAGATAAAATGTTATCAGAAACTGCTGATGAGTGTGCAATAGTTATGATGTTTGATCTTCAACAATGCCAACAACAACAATGCTGCTGGAATAGCATTTTATAAGAGAAGTCTTTGGGCTTATAATTTGACGATACATGAGTGCAAAGAAAAGAAGGCCACTTGCTTCATGTGGCACGAATGTTCTGGTAAACGTGGCGCAAAACCGAATAGCGTCATGTCTGTACGATTACATAAAAAAACTACCAATGACAATCAACGAAATTACACTGTATTCGGACACTTGTGGCGGGCAAAGCCAGAAATACAAGCATTTCTTTGAGTGTCTTCTCCGATGACACTTTTGCCCTTTATAGACACAGAATACAAAAAAAATTGACTTCAGAATTGGAAAGGCCAGAAGACGATCTTGATTTAAGCTTTGGCAATGAAGAGAACAGCAGGGACAATTGAAATGTTCAATTAAAATTGTTGATTTGATTTATTAAATAAATGCGAGAATTCATAGACCTATTGTTTTAATTATAGATTTCTGTTAGTTATCTTAAATCCTTGACATCGATAGCAGAAGAAAATAAGTCGTTATAATTATTTGCCTTAGGCATTTTTAAAATAAGGGAATAACTCGTAATATGGCTTCAAATACGACCAAAGTGAGTGGTATAAATAAAGTAAATACAAACTTTAAAAAAATACAGTAAGAGTGTCTAAATGTGGAAGTGATTCCTATTAAATGAAAGGGTATTTTTTACCTACGAGTCTGAAATCAAAAAAGTACTGATTTTAATTGCGAAATATCCTCTCCTGAAAAGTGACGAATTTGAGTTGTGCCCTTGACTGGAGGCACTGATTTTTTCTCTAGATCAATTATTACTTTAGTTATAAATGAAATAAGAATTGAAACTTACGCCATTTAATTTCGTGCTCTAACACGATCAAAGACCGCATGCGATATTTAACTTTATTACTGATGTGCACATAACGGAGTGGCGGGGAGCAAGGGGCGGAGTTTCCGTGGAAAGATTTAGTCTGCCTGGTCTTAATCACGCCGACAAAGTGGTAAAATAATGTTGAAACAATTTTTTTTTTTTTGTGTACCTGCCTTACACGTAAAGTGCACAGTGAACATAGAACCAGAATGAGAGCTAGAGCGTTCTGTTCTTGATATTTTAGTGTGGATAGACCAACGAAAGAATGATCTGACCCTGCTTACCCAAATAGTATTGGGTAAAGTGGGGATACAATGTGGTGCATTCGCTCGTTTGGTTTTAATTGATTCTTGACCTATATTGGTCACACTAATGTGAATCACTTTTTCTTTTGTAACACTGACTAAACAAATACGTAAAATTATCATTGCTGTCGTGGGACCGTTCTATGGAACACTTTTTAGTCTATGAGGTCCCCCCGACTGCAATGATAATTTTATTTATCTGTTTATTCAGCGTGTAAAGTCGTGTTTTTATTTTTTTTAATTATTTATTTTTATTTTATACATTTTAGTGACAAGTTTTATTTTAAAACATGCTAACATGTAATGCTACGTTGTGGTATTCTTATTTTTAGCACTAAAGGTGGTTTTATACTCTCACGGTGAGGTGAGGCGTGGCGATGGTGTAAAGATGAAATGTTTATTTTGCATGCATACCTTACCTATGTAAAATGTATGCCAATATTTTTTATAGTTTTGGCATGTGCTCTTGATGAGCACATGCCAAAACTATAAAAAATATTTAAATCCTTCAATTTGAAACCCATATTGTAATAATTGAAAATTGTTTTTTTCAAATTTGAAATGGAGCCATACTGCCGCCTTGTTAATAGACATTTCGCTCTCGGTGTATAACGGTCGCGGCGGCGAACGCTACTGCCCGTGGTTGATTTGTTTCAAAAAGATTTTTATAGCTTATGTCACTCAGGATGACGTAAGAATTCTAAAGATACATCTAAATCTGTTCAGGCATTTAAAAAGTTATGGTGGCACAAAAAAACTCACATAGATGAACCCTAAACGTAAACATATTACACTCCTGTTTAGGCAGTCATGTAAAAAAATACCCATGGGCTATTAAATATATTTATACACTTTTTGTGACGTTATTTTCCATTTTGGTAAAACAACTTTGTAATGGAATAAAAACTGTTCGGGACAGTGTCTTTTCTCGTTAAACGGTTAATTGCTGCTCAGTCAAGGGAGGAAATTAAAATCTGCCAACTTAATTAAGCGTCGCACGTTGCTCAATAGTCAATAATCCAATATCCAATATGTGCTGGATTGAAATTATATACGTACATATACAAACTCAATTGGAACAGATCATTTCAAGCCTGAAATTGAATTGTATTCAATGTGTCGAATTTAATTTTGTATTTGTTTTGTTTAGAATGGACATGAGATGGAAATTTTAATTCGTTCTTTGTATGTACGTTATTGTGTTTTTTTTTGAATAGATGGGATACACAAATCCCATTTGTGTGTATTATACAAAATACATAAAATCATATTAATTCAAAGAACTAAAAGATCCATAAAATGTTACTAAGAGGTTGGCACTTTAAATACTATTGTTAGTAACTTAAACTAAAGACGAACTAATGAGAAGATCACCCAACAACTGGACACAACGAGAAATGGAAACTATGATATAAGTCTTCGCACAAATTACCTTATAATGGCGGAGGAAGTATCTGCCGCTACAGCCCTCAGTGAGGTCGTTTTTTTACAGATAATGGCATGAAATCCATCGGTATGGGTTAAGGCGAACATTTTTTAGACAATGACTAATCATAATTTATTTATCCCATAAACCTACGGAACTTGTTTCAACATCATTATCCTCCCTTGGCTAAATTTATTCAGGGTCGGCGTCACAAATGTTACTTTCTTCCATACTTCTCTGTTAGTCGTCATCTCGGTATTCACCCCCATTCTAACCATATCATCTTTCACACAGTCCATCCATCGTTTTTTTGGTCTTCCCCTACTCTTATAGCCATTCACATTCATACTCAAAACCTACGGATCTTGTTTAATATGCTTAATTATGTTTGATGAGTATTAATTTTATGAATGTAGGTATAGAGGTATGAGGAACAGGGTGAAAGTTCACTCATCCTCTATAGAAAAGGGAGGATCCTCCGGTATTGTGTTTGGTGAGCAACTGCTTGATGGTTAATTTCGGGATGTTGTTTGTATGCCAGTCGCGTGGTAAACTCTGCTTCTGCGATGCAGGATTTCGGATAACGATGCGATGCAGGATAACGTCGGGTTTTAAGAGGAGTATTACAAAAATACGCGTAGATACTTGATTTCCTGATGAAATTGAATACTATATGTTGGTTCGTATAAATAATAATAACTTGGTAAAAATAGTTTGTTTTATAAAATAAAACGATTTTTGAATTATTTATTTACTTATTCAGCAATAATCGTTCTCCTGATGCATGTTTAGGCAAAAACTCATGGAGAACTTATTTGAGAGCTCTAATTTGCAGATTTTGTTGAATATAATCCATCAAAATATTTTTCTCATATTACGTATATTAAGAAGACTAAATAGGGCAAAAACTTTTGAGTTAGTTTAGTGCAGTGTAAGTGAACATAAACTGTATATTGCAAGTGCTGACTTTTATAAAGAACACGTGAATCAAGTGTCTTAGCTTATAGTGAATAAGAAAGACTTATTGGACGATTTCTTAATTTTATAGTTACTTAACAGTTTAAGTTATATTTAAATTACTTATTAGCTAAAAGGCTAGATTGTAATGTAAATAAAGTATCCCCAATTGTGATTTTTTATACAGGAAAAAAATCTAATATCCTGTACCTACTTCTATAATAATAGAAGACATTTTTGTTTTATGCCTTTTATAGTATAAAGAAAACACGAGTGGACCTAATTCAATTTTCTACTGAAAATGGTTGGAAACAAGTCTGAATATCTCCGAAGTTCTACATCATTTTGAAGTAGTTTTTATACCAAAATAATCTACAATATTTTCTTAAGCAATGTTTTTTTTTTCCATTGCTTCTTTTATTTTGTTATAAATAAAATAAAAGTACTATATATTTCATCGTGTCGGTGATGTGTGCTCAATATTACACGAACGCTTGTCGAGGACGGACCTATGTCAATTGATTTCGCGCTCTTTGTCGTGTCGGTACTATCGTTGTGTAAATATAATATAAATATAGTGTAAATAAAAAATAAAAAAAATACCTAAGTTAGCGCAGCGCCGAAATATAAGAGGACTCTTAATGCGCTCGCTTGTGACTGAGAATAATTTGTCAAGCATAATCAGTCTATAACTACTACACTTTTTGATTTTTTTGATATAATAATTCTGTACCTATTTGGATTAATTCTAGTCCTAGAAAAGGAAAATTAAGTTTCGAATCTTTGAAAAAGTACTCATCAAAACATTGATGCTACGAGTACTTTTATCGGTCGTTGCATGACCTCTTCAATGATTGCCAATGAATAGAGTTTTTCGAGAAAACTTTTCCGTGTGTGTTGAGCAAGCATTGCCCCCTTTCCCCAAAAGTTTGTCTTTGCGCGCACAAATAGCCTCTAGACAAAATTCATC
This sequence comes from Tiliacea citrago, assembly GCA_963921375.1. NCBI lineage: Eukaryota > Metazoa > Arthropoda > Insecta > Lepidoptera > Noctuidae > Tiliacea > Tiliacea citrago. The sequence goes on from OY992784.1 coordinate 1,918,997, forward strand.
AAGATTTTTGGCAAAATCGAGAGAAAGTGAACGTCAATGTTTACCAACTCAGTCTTTATAACATTTTCTATTCTTCATTGGAGAATTATTACCGATGGCTATCTTTCTGAATTTCCGTTCATGTTTGCTTACTACACACACTTTGACATGTTACTACTGTTGAAATATTGCCATAGGGAACCCTTTTGTGAGGGGAATAACTTATTATTTATTTATTCCAACAAAACATGAAAATCCGTACATATACGTTTGTAAAAGACCATCATGTGGCCTCCGATTGTGACCTTCAAGGTCATAAAAGAACAACGTCAGCCGTCAACTGATTGCCAATTGTTTTTCATACATCGGCGGTTAACTATACTTTTCGTGTGAACGAAGTCATACCTAGTTACAGTAGACCTTACACTATTTCCTATTTCTACACATCTTAGTACCCACATAAACGAATTAAGACAAGCAATCATTACTACCTTCTAAACCCTACCTCCCACTGATCCCTGTCCTAAAGACCTCAATGCATAAAGTTTGGAAGCCATCCATTTCTAGTTAATCTTAACAACCTTCAGGCACATCAACACACGGTTTCTGAATTGAGAATTTGTAGTTGAGAATTTGTGCATCTACTTCAGTGTCACTTAAGGTGACTCCTTTAAACTACCATTCGAAATTCAAAATTTATTTGCAAAAAACGTAAGATATTTTGAATTTCACCAGTTACGTTGAAGGAATCACCGTAAGTAATGGTCAAGTAGAGTTTGACAAATACTCAACTTTAAATTCTCAATTCAGGAACCGGGTGAGAGTCTAGACGGGGATATATTTTAAAGTGGCTCTCTATTGGCTGACTGTAAGGGATGGCCGAGCAACTAATTGAAACCACGCTGAGCACCTTTCCGCTTCGGTGAACGTGTTACTGGGTGGCTGTGTGGCTCAAGTTGTAGGAGAACGAGATGATATGATTTTAAAAGCTTTGCTGTAATTAATATTTTTATTTTCAAGTCTGTGAAGTAATTACCAAGCGTCAAAAGGGGTATCGTGTTACCCAGTCACTGGATTGTGGAGGTCGGATAGGCAGTCGCCATGTAAAATACTGGTATTTAGCTGCATCCAGGTAGACTGGAAGCTAACCCCTACATATATGGCAAAAGGCTTGGTAGATTGATTTTAATAGCATGAGTAGTTTTTAAATAGTTTTTTTATGTAAATAAGGAAACATAAAGAAAAATGTATTTTGCTGTTATGATCCTACGTAAAAAAAACACAAGGCTGACTCAATAATAATGAACATTCTGAACAAGTCAAAACTTTGGGTCAAATATTAAAACGTCGAAACTGCAGACACAAAAAGCATGAGTAAACATAAAGACTCGTACAGACTGGAGCGATATCACGGGCGCGACATGGCAGGCAACGCAACCCTTGTCGCGCCCAGGATATCGTGCCTGTCTGTATGAGCTTTAACGGTGAAAATAATATGAGTTTTTGTAGGTATTTTATATTTTAATTATGTAAAAAACTTACGCAGTTGATTGTGTATTTTTGTAACCAGAAAACAATTATTTGTTCCCGGTATTCAAAATTCAGGTGGAAAGGCGTGTATGGGTTCTACATTTAATTGTTTTTACGGGCCCTGGATACTCGTACATCAGGAAAATAATAAAAATTGGGATGACAAGGAAACATGTTTTATGTTAATTAAAAAGTGAATTATATAATATAATTTTAAATGGAATTTGAAAAGAAAATCTCCATATTCGCTTTGTTTTGACGATCATTGTTGAGGAAAATAACAGTTAAGAATATTTCATAAAAACTGACATTGTTTAAAGACTAAATTATAAAAAGCAAAAACACATTTTATATTCAAGAAAAGTTTGTTGAATATCATCATTTGTATTACAAATATATCTAATTTCAATTTACAATTTCACTGATAAAAATATTTGGGCCTAATATCAATACAATATTTTTGCCTTCCTATAATAATAATAATATGTATTTGAACCACCATTACACTACCCGTTATAAGGCACCATGTGGAGTTAAAAGTTCCATCAACGCACCATATAATTAAATTGCACTTTCCTGACTGTAACGGCAATTTACTACTCTCGCTAGTTTTCCCTGATGGGGTAAGCAGCGAGCCAAGTGGAAGGAAATAATAGTACGCACACGACACTTTGAGACTTATGGTGAGGGTAAATAGATGTCTTTATAGGTATATTTTTTCCAAAGATTATAATTATAGTAACTTATACGAACGGGACTCAAATCTGTGAAATCTGGCGTAATGTCATGGTTCTGCAACAAATAAAATATTATGTTAATAATAAATATTAAAAACAAGTAGGCACCAACTAATAAAAATAAAAAAAATACTCAACAAAATATTTTATTTCACATGAACCTAGCTCTTAAGAGTCTGCCTCCACCTCAGCGCCACCTCACTCTTTATCTCGCTCGCACCTACTGCTGGCGCTCACGCTAGCAACCGAGACAGGGTGGCAGGGAGATGACTCCAAGGGACCGATAATTTAGTTTATTTCTTTTTACAGTGAAAATAATGGTAATTAAAAAAAAAAACCTGCTTTATAGTTCAGTTAATATGCAAAGTTTAATTATCTAATTTGAAGTATTTTTTTAATGCGAGCGGTTTATTATTCGGTTTGGAGGTAACTTTGGAATGTTTTTTTATAGAGAAAATTTTATGGAATCGTATTTTCGTCAAACATTAATCCTCAGTAGTACTTAACATTAATCCTCAACTTTACCATATATTTATTTCAAAATTAATGCTGTAGTATTTTCGACATAACGGAGGATCATGATAAGCCATTTGAGGTACTATATGCTCTTAAGAAACGTCAGAAGCTATAGGTGCGCGGTCCCAAATAGTCGTTTCCTATGAAGAAGAACCGTGAAGAAACACCACAGTTGCTCTAAAAATAATTGGCTTTTGCAATATTTTCAATTAGCAGTGTTAAGGTTGTTAATTACAGTATAGGCTTGTCAACGAGTACTTACGTACGTACTTAACAAAATAGGAAATTACCAACAAATCTAAACAACGTTCTCACATTCACAAAGAGAAGAGAAAAAATAAATAAATTAAAGATAAAAGATAAATAAAATAATCATCATCATCCTCCTGTCCGTATCCTAATTTATTTTGGGGTTGGCACAGTATTGTTTGTCTTCTTCTATACAACATTCTCTTAGCTCAAGCTTCACTCAACTCAGTATTAATTTCATTCTGTACAAAGTCATAATCTTTTATCCTCATTCGTCATCGTGTCTTTATACTGCTTATAATTTTCAGCGAATAGCCAATTCTGAGCGTAAAAATATCCTTTATAAAATCTTATAACATAGACGGGGATGCAGTAGTCACGCGAGCTTTATTGCTAATTCCCAAAACCCAATAAACGCTGTACTTCACTCTCACTGCAATCTCGCGCCTGCCTCTAATAAAATTTATACTCTACTTATTTACTGCACTTGGCAGTAACTGCTTAGAACCTTAGACTCTTTTGCTTTTAGAGCTCTTTCGTTAGTTAATTGGAATTTGTGCAATTTTATTTTTACCTGTTTAGTTTTAGCCTTTTTTTTGGGTTCCATTATCAACACGGAACCCTTATAGTTTCACCATGGCTGTCTGTCTGACTGTCTGTCCACAGATTAGCTCAAAGACTCTTAGCACTAGAAAGCGGTAATTTGACATGAGTATACACATTAATCACGCCGACAAAGTCGTAAAAACAATTAGGGTGCCTACCTCCCTTACGCGTATAGTTGGAATAATATTAATTTCTCATCTATGCTATGATTATGGGGTATCATTGGACAGGAGTATCAAAAACATTGAGGGTCTGTGAAGACTATTTTTCGATTTAAGGATCCGTTTGCGTAATACCAACGTGTTAATTTTTGTTAGAGTCTGCCCCCCCCCAAAATCCAAAAAAAACCATTTAGCTGGCAGGGGGGGGGCCTCTGCCAGCTAAATGGTTTTTTTTGGATATAAGAATAAATTCGTGGTAGTAACATAACAGTAGTAAGTATTAACATAGTATTAAGTAGTACATAATTATAACGAAATTAAAAGGAAAACTATCACGGCTAAGTAGGCTTTACAAGTTAACGAGTGATAGTCGACCAACTTACATTTGCAGTTGTAGAATTGACCGTGACGTATATCGATGTATGGGTGTTAAGTTTGTTTTTGGGATAAATTCTTTCCAACTACGGAGCCCTTCATTGTGCGTGGTCCGACACGCACTGGCCGGTTTTCAGATATCGTTTTGTGAATTGTTTCTATTCTTCAGACCAACTATCACGCTAAGTCAAAAACAGCGATCAATATAATTTATACTGGTCACAAGCGCTATTGCTGAACATGAGGTCATGGGTTCGATTCCCAGGTCGGGCACAGTGTTATTGGGATTTTCCATCAGGAATTTCTCTGTAACAGTCCGGAGTCTGGATTTATGCCTGGTTGATGGCAATAAGCTCGCCCCCTATTACATGGGACTTAAACATAACTGGCGAAATGTGGCAATACAGGTACACCACTGCCTAACCCGTCGGGGATTACAGACGTGATGTTATGTTATATCACCTCACACAAGTTTGCTGCAGCTAGACCTCTTGATTGGAATCTGTTAAAAAGTATAAAATGAAGTCTGATTAATTCTTCGTCGCTATTTTTAGAATTCTACTAATTCAAAAAATTAATTTGTAATCAATTAATATTAATTCATCAATATTCAGTAGTTTTTCTTTTCAGATCACCGAACAAGCAATTAAATGATTCCCGGAAAAACAGAAACATTAATAACTGTTGTAAGCATTTCCGTTCATTCGCAAATGAAAGAAACTAGCCAGTCATTTTGGCCAAAGCGCGCTAGATGAGCAGTTGATACATTTTTCGGTTATCTGACCCAATTCCATTAGAATTAGGTCACAAACGGCCGAGGGGCAACAATCTATCATTGTATCCCACGCTATTTTTAGCATACCAACCATCTGCATCGCAGGTAGGGATGTCATCGCCTCTTAGCAGATAACTGCACTTTCTGGGCGTAAAAAGTGTTACGTTGTCTGAGAGACTGCTCCAGTGTATTTGTTATTGAAAATTAGAACTCCGACGTGCCACAACCAGACCACAGCGGTAAAATTGTGGCCAATTTGTATAGAAACGTGTAGTGCAATTTTGAATCACTACAATGCAGTAGGTTATCGTGAACGGGTGGCCAACGCCGACCACAACGCGGTCACTAACGCAATTACTCACACGCGAGCAGCCGACCACGTCGTGACCACCCACGTCTTCTATCCACTCCTTCTCCACTTATTTTGTGGCGGCCATAAGGCTTCAAGCAGTCGTAACGATATCAGAAATCTTCGACGCGACGCAAATGTCTGTTAATCCCCTTTAAAAATGTTACACCAGTCAATAGTCTGTTAAAAAACCTAACCAAAAAATCTTTAATATTATGCCTTGTAATAAACGTAAGAAAAACTCTAATACAATACCTAAGAATTATAAGGATCCGGATTTAATATGAGAAAATAAAAATATAAAAGAATATTGCCATTAGCTTTTATTAAAAACAAATGTAAAATGATCTACAATTCTAATTCATCCTGGGATATGAGATCTAACAAAATGAAATTCTACCCTAACTAATATTATAAATGCGAAAGTGAGTTTGTTTGTTTGTTTGTTACGCTTTCACGCTAAAAAGGCTAAACGAATTTAGATGAAATTTGGCACATGGGTAGACCATGATCTACATTAGGACAGAGCATACTTTATATCTCGGAAATTATCGTCTTATTTATAGGGATAATTTCGGTGAAGCTGCGGGCATAAGCTAGTAATTGTAATTTAATACATACTTAGGCTTATTTTGATAACAAATGTTTATATTTTTATTTTACATAGCATAAATAAATTAAACTATAACAATGTTATCGTGACGACTTTGTATAGAATTACTCATTGTGCCAGCACTTATTTTCTTCTATCAAAACTTTTTAAAACAAAAGTTACTGATTCGTCTATCCAAATCTCCGAGTACCCAAATTACCTAAAACATATTCCAGTATTTCAAATCATAAATAAACACAACCTTATGTTCTGTCATATAGAATACTTTATCTCACTGCTTTATCGCCCGTAAAAACTGATTAGTTCGTAAGATCGTCAGATGCATACGAAAATAAAGAATTTTCTGGAAATTCTCAGATATAATCAGACTGTCTAGACTAGAATGACTAATAATAATTGTTCTGGAGCTGATAAATTACAGTTGAAGCCACGAAAAATATACCTAAGGGGATTGGAAAAATGCAGCATTGGAAAGTTGGCGGGACAGACGACTTTTTTTTGACATTTTGTAATTTTTGACATTTACCGCTTTAATAGTCTTATTGTTGTCTTTGTTTTCTTGCTAAATTAGTTTTTAGTACATTGGCATTGTCATTTATTTTGACAGTTGAACAACATTCAAAGCGTTATTTACGTTGTCAAGCAGACGAATTTTCAAACTTATTATGAAGCAATAGCTTAGGAATTTCCTTCAAAATCTTCGGATTGTGATTGAAAATGTGTTAAGCAATTATTATTATTATTATTTATTCATTAAAAATAATGTTTACAAAAAACCTTGACTTATGGAACTTGCCCCACAAAACCGTTTTGACGGTTTGTCTGTGGGAACAGAACACAGTTCTACAACTTAGGTTTACTAGTGCGGACACTTAACTTTCACTAATTGTACATATAAAGTTACTAACAATATAATATCTTATATAATATACCTAATCACTCATCTGCTCTCCCCCAACAATCTGCAAACCATTTTCCTAAGAACATCGTTTACAGACTCTTGAGAAAGAACTGCTTAAGTAACTTGGCAAATTTACCTTTTATTTCCTTTTATTGATCTGCTTATTCGGGTAACTTTTGGTTTGGTTTTTCTGTCCCATTTTTGAACGTCAATACTCGTATCAAATGGCAATAAAAGTGACTCAGTTCTTACAACTATCTAAAATTTACTGCTTGTCGGCTCTTTGAGACCATACAATCCAGGTGTTACGATGTTCTTCTTTATAACATAAACCTTAAGAAAGTCACTCGTTCTTAGTTCTGATGACACAGTGAAACTTTTGGTATTCCATACTTTATCTATACTACAGCTGTTTCAGATCAGGAAGTTGGCACCAATGTTACATCAGAGCAAGCAAATGCGGGGCAAGCCTGTCCGATAATCAATAAATTAATCGAGTGTTCACGCGGCTCGATAAAAATAGATAGGCAGGGAACGAGCGAGTGGCGGCATTTGTAAACTGGATGCTGGCCTATTTGTGTCAGTGGGACTTTTTTGTACTGTGGCTTCTTTTTTGACAAAACTGGCGAGTGATTCGGACGCTGTTGTTGTGTGATGTTTCTTTACCATTGCGTTGCGTGCTTTTTTTATTTCACGCTGAAAATTGTACACGTTACTGAATGCAATATTCCTCGAAAGAGTAGTCAGGGTTCTCTAAAGTTATATGGTGAGACTAAATTGCCATTTTAAAATATCTTTAATTTTCTTTTGTTTTATGGATCAGACATTGTTCTGTAGTTAGTTAATTGTGTCCAAGTGTCAGATTTCTCGTTTCATGGAAAAAGTAGAAAACATTGAATACTGGTACAGATGCCTTCCGAGAATCGAGTTTTAGTTTGTCATAAACTTGTAACGTTATTCGTAACAGTTTCTGAAACCTTTTTACTGATAAGTTACGTTTTAGTCAACTTTTTTATCACAAAAGATACCTACTTGCCTAGGTTACATAGGGTAAACAAACTGGGTAGACAGTACGCAGTGATATGTCTAAACATACAAAACACAGTTTTAAAAAGAAAAAAAAATGTGACGTCTTTGATTCCAAAAGGAGACAAGCAATTTCCAGCCATAATCCATTATTTCAAGAAGCCAGGTGTTCGAAAATTTCATACTCATTATTCTCGTAAAAAATAAGGACTGTCGCTCAAAATGTTTTAAGCCATAAATCAAAATAGCAACGTTATTAAAAATAAGCCTTTTCCCCGTCAGCTTTAATATATTATTAATATTTTTATACTCAACATTATTCTGATGGATTTTACGAAACCGGGAATTTATAATTTGGTCTCTCTCAGCAATGAAGTGGAAAGCTACTCAATTTTTTATTGCTGCTCTCTTTTTTCTCGGTCGTATCTATAACAAAATATCTCGTTATAATTATGGTTCTCGTTGTATTTCCAAAACGCATGTAGGCAAGAAGGCTGATAGGCTCAAATGGGATTGTGCGGGTCACATCAGCAGCATGCTCAATTATCGCTGGGCAAATTCTCCACACAATGGATGCCTGAAGATGGCCGGCGGCGCTGCCGAGGCCGGCCCATAAAGGGGTGGCGGGATGGCCTGGACGCGTACCAGCGCGAGGGCTGGTTCGAGATGGCGCGGAAAAGTTTTTAGAAGAACTTGGCCCAGCAGTGGGACAGCATAGGCAAAACAGAAAATAGCAAAAACCGGTCAAGTGCGTGTCGTAATACGCACGATGAAGAATTCCGTAGTTGGGATAAATTATTTATCTCCAGAACAAACTTAACATTGTAATTGAAAAACATATTCCCCCATACTTACCAACTGCTAAATTAAATGTAAGTTTGTATTGAGTTATTTACCATGTTATTTTAAGACTTCTTATACGTTTTCCTGTAATCTCTAAGTATTGAATTCTTGGTTTTTTAAGTCAAAATATTTGGCTCAGCAGTTTCGGAGATATCTAAGGGGCAATGATCAATTTTCAATCAATTTTCTTATTTTTTTTTAAATTATTCACAAACATGTACATTATTTGTTGATTTTACAATTTCACTCGCCAAACTTTCCAGTTTGATGGCGAGAAGTGCTTGTTGAGATACACAAAATTTAACCTTGCAACCACCAACCACTCACCACTACACTTTAAAGGACCAATCGCACCCGCACAAAACTTTGTTGTAGTTTAAAACTAAATAATTAAAATTAAAAAAAAGATACTTATCCTCATAATAGGTACTTTCATTTAATATATCACTCGGTACAGTTTGCAAAACTTTTTTAAAAAATTTCTAGTTTTTCCTAACTTCCTTTTGAGGAACGGAAACCCTAAACATTGCCAAATAATATATCGGATCTACCTTTCCAGAACGCACCGGAAGTACTTATGCAACATCTTTCCCGTAGTAACAAAATAATTATTAGTGATATTTTGGAGATACTTTTTAAAGAAAGAAAGAAGAAAGAAAATACGTTTATTTGCGGTAAACATAACGCAAAGAAATAAAAACACAAACACGAAAGAACAAGTTGAGGGAAAATATGCGTCACATTCACGCAAAACGGCCATCGCTCAGCATAATGCTGCGACCCTATGCTAGACAGAGCCCCAGCGCTGGTTTTCAGCGACATGTAGGTGTATAATCTGATCACTATTCATAAGCCACAGATTCAACTTAGTATACATTATGAAGATTTGTAAAGGTTATACAAAGGTCACTCAAATCTGTGTTAACAACATTAGTATTATTCTTGTTAATCTATTAAGTTTTACCGAAGTATTGCGGCTAAGTGATCGAGAGTTTGAGTTTATTACTCAAAGTCTCTATAACCTAACCGTAAACTGAAAACTTTACCTGAGACCTTTGAGCTACCTATTTAATAGTCAACTAGTTTTTCTGTATAACCACTTAATCCACTTATTCAGTTAGAGAACTGCTACTTGTAAATCTTTTACGAATAGCCTGAATGTGTAGTAAGCTATACCTTTTACTTACCTAAAGTTTTTTTTTGAGAAGCAGTCCATGTTTGCTTTAAAGAAACACGTAGGGCTATAACAGACGACACTGTTAATCCATGTATTGTATCAAAGTCGAGTATCGTAAAAAAACTAAGCATCGAAGTTATTTAGTATATAGGTATAATAAGTATTCAGCAGATGCCAAAGCATGATTGAAATGAAATGAAATCGTTTATTCTGTAAATAAGATATCGGCATCACTTTTACACGTCATATTAAAAAGCAAAAAATAAGCTAGATGTAGTCGACATTTCCTATCTGACTACCCCTGAGAAGAATTGGCGAAACAAACTCAGGGGTCAAAGTGTCTTTTAAAGTCCAGACATAATGTAGGTCAGATCATGTGAGGACCATGTATGTAGTATGTCTGAAATGGTGTTTTGAGGAAATAACCACACAAATTTGAGTGGACCTGTCCAATCAGTGCAAGCATTTGTCAGTAATCGTGCAGCTCGACTCAAGACTTAAGGAGCTCAACGACTCGACCAAAGAAAGTACATTTGGGTAGGCCGCATAAAGTGCTCAAAATGTACCACCATTAAATCTGAAAAAAGCAAAAAAAATGATGGAAAATATTAAAAAAAATAAAAACTAAACCGAAGAAACTAAATCGATGTGACTGGCATCAGAATGTGTGAGGAGTGTAGTGTTAAGTCGCTGTATCCAGCTTCCGAAAAGCGACAATCTCCGATCACCGATACTAAAAGTATTGTGTCTGTTATATAAGTAATACCACCATTACCTTGGCAACCTGCTTTAAGCAGTTAATATCAGGTGCCCAGCACAGCTTGTATGTAAACTGTGCGTAACAATGTAGCGACACGACAGCCGTCAAGAGAGGTGATATATGCGCTGAATTAGCATAATAGTATAAATATGATTATCCGTGTAACAGCCTACATGATGGGTTATTAGTGTCAGGTGGTAAAGAGCTGACTGTTTTGTGATGGGGATAATGAAATAGCATTGGGTATAAAACTTTATATAGGCGCCATAGTTTTTATCTCTTATGAATAATTTTTATCTGGAATTTCTTGGTCTCTTATCAGCTAAAACTTCAGAGTAAACTTATTTGATTTAAGATTTGTTAAGACATGGGAAACGCATCAGTGATTTTCCATACGAGTATTACCGTTTACAATTCATTTAAATTAACAGATTTTTATTCAATCTTTCTTTGTTTATAAACTGTCATAAACATTATTATATAATATATTGGAATATTTTTACATTAAGCTTTTTGACATTACACATTACGACATAATTATATTCTTCATTGTATGATTTCCGAGAGATTTATATTTAACTAGCTGCGCTCCGCGGTTTTACCCGCGTAAGTCTCGATCCCGTGGGAATATTGGGATAAAAAGTAGCCTATGTCTTAATCCAGGATGTCAGCTACCTCCATACAAAATTTTATTAAAATTGGTTTAGCCACTTGAGCGTGAAGAAGTAACAAACATACACACACACACACACACTTACTCCCAAACTTTCGCCTTTATAATATTAGTGTGATTCATTAATCATTTTGTTTTTAGGGTTCCGTACCCAAAGGGTAAAACGGGAACCCTATTACTAAGGCTCCGCCGTCTGTCTGTCTATCTGTCTGTCCGTCTGTCACCAGGCTGATCTCATGAGCCGTGATAGTTAGACAATTGAAATTTACACAGATGATGTATTTCTGTTGCCGCTATAGCAACACATACTAAAAACCAGAATAACATAAATATTTAAGGGGGCTCCCATACCACAAACGTGATTTTTTTACTCGTTTTTGCTCGATATTGATAACGACAACAGGTAGACGCTTGAAATATTCACAGAATATTCACTTATATATTCAATTCAAAAATAAATAATTAAATTAAAATAAAACAAATATTTAGGGGGGGCTCCCATACAACAAACGTGATTTTTTTGGCATTTTTATAGATAATGGTACGGAACCCTTCATGCGCGAGTCCGACTCGCACTTGGCCGGTTTTTTTTTATAACCTGATCTGTAACTACCTATTAAATTCGACTATGGCTAATAATAATCGTATTAGCTGTATCTATATTACTATTCAATTCAAACCTAATATTTTGCATACCGTAAAGTAAAATGTATCGGGGCACTTAATAAATATTCCAACTTAGTATACCTACATTATCAGCAAATAAATGATTTCTTTCTTTCTTTCTTGTATTTAAAATGTACATGATTAAAATTTACGTATTCAGAAACTGTCATAAAATTACAGTTATTCCGTATTATTTATCCATTCTCTAGAAAACTAAAGAACAATGCCCACTTCCCATACATTTGAAAACCTGATAATGAAAGTGTATGTATAGTTAGAAGGTATAGTAGAAAGACTACCTGTCAGTTTAAAAAATAATGTCGTATACTCATTTTTACGATTTAAACGCTACGAAGTTCAAAAAATATTAATATTACTTTTTAGGTTAGGAATTGCCGATACCAAATACGAGTATAAAGAAATAAATGTGCTAGAACTAATTATTAACGCTTGAAGTTCAGTCTAAAATAGGAATACTTGGTCAGTGGGTCGTCTTAGAGGTACCTACTTACCTAACTATGGTCTAAAACATATTTTTTACTCTGTGAATTCCTTGAAACCAACTGCCCTCGTCACTGCTTAGACTCTCGATTATTGTTAATATAAATTGAGTGTCGAGCATTAACTGTTGTTTCTCCAGCACACTTATTTACTTACTAAATACATTTTTAGTATAATAAACGATAGTTAGATAGTTTCTATATCTCTAAAATGTCTAACTTAGTTCTTGTATTGTCAAAAGTGATCACTTATCTACCCAACACATTTCATTGGCCTACGGTACATACATACTTAACTGATGAACAAAACCGAAAAAACAAATAAAACACTATGTTAAAGTGGAATGTTTTATTAATTATCATCATTTTCCTCTAAATCTCTTATAACTACGTCATCCAGAAATGCTGCTGGAACAGATATATTTTCTTGATTGGTACCTATTTGTACCAAGGAAATAGCCCATAAGCCCATCCAAGGTACCACACTAATGTCATAACGTGAGCGCACCATCCAATGGTTCGATATCAAGGTCCAGGGGCGGTTAGTCATATAGTGTCGTATAAAGAAGTAACACACTCAAAATGGCACAGTTCACAACGAGATGCAAACACAACTATGAAGGACTTAGGGGCGAGGCGTATTTATCGTAACAGATAGAAGTAACAGATATTTAAAAATAACAAATAACAATAATTTGTTCCTACCAATATAAATTATCTGTTACTTAAAATAACAGTCCGTGAGGGTCTGTTATTTTAAGTAAAAAATACTGTTACCGTGGCTGTTACTTACATACACAATCACACAAAAAAAGAATATAGCAAATAAAATATCGCCTAAAATACCGTTGGTGGTCTTACAAGAACAAACAACAGAAAATAACAGACCCTCGCGGACTGTTATTTTAAGTAAAAAATACTGTTACCGTGGCTGTTACTTACATACACACACACAAAAAAAGAATATAGCAAATAAAATATCCCCTAAAATACCGTTGGTGGTCTTACAAGAACAAACATTTAAAAAAAAAGTGACTTCTCGATTAGGTCATGTTACCTGTTACTGTGACCACTGACCCATATAAAAACAACTTAATAAATACGTATTTATCGTCCGTACATAACTAACAGATCCAAATAATTAATTATTTGGATCTGTTATTTTTGTGCAACAGTAGCAGTGATAACAGATATCGTGTCAACCCATCTCTCAGTACTGCGCCAATGCCAATCGCAGAACTGTCAAACGTCAAAAAAATCCGTTTCAGTTGTGCAAACTCATACATACTGCATGATTAATTATTTATTTAATTATTATGTTATTTTTATTTAATCTGTAGGTGTGTAGGTGGCTAATAAAGAAATAATAACTGATTAACTAAAACGTAAAATAATTTATAAAACTCAGAAACGAGAGTTGAATAAAGTCCAGTAGCAGTGTCTAAAATGGAACGTGGTAAAAAAAGGGGTAGTTGAGATGCGTTCAAAACATGGTAATACGTTTACCCTTGACGTAGAATCAATAAAGAAATATTAAAAAATACATTTTTACTGCGTTTCTTTTAACATTGTGATAAGCGTAATTAATATACAATTCAATTAGCTGAATTTTAAGATTTATTTCATGTCTATACATAGTCAGGTGAAAAATGAACATTCTTCTTTCTGCATCTTTTTTATGCTGATTGTGTAATAGCGACTCGATCAAGAATTGAAGCGTCCTCCCCTTGTCTAGTCTCATCGCTTGTCCGATTTCTGAATCAGTAAATATTTTATTGCTTCTGCAGACACTATTCAAAATTAAAATGAAATGGTTTTCTCAAGATCAGTAATTTTGCTTTGCTGTCATTGTTTTATTCGTTCTTGCTTTAGGTTCTATAACCTACTACTGGTAATACTATTATCAGGGTCAAATTCATAATTAGGTATTAAATACAAAAGATGTGTCAAAATAGTTAGACAAAACATGTTTTCACTAACATTGTCAACCTGTAAAGCTTAACATCACTCACTTCAGAGCCACCAATCGAAACGATCGCGTACCTTGAATAGCAGACCAAAAATGGCCTGAATTCGATTACTCGGCCTTTGAGAGGCCCAATTTCATCTGCAGCTCTAATTTCAGGTTCTGCAATATTCCGCGTACATTTCAGCGAGCTGGGCGATAACCCAGCTATTCAAAGTCGCCGCCAATCATAACGAGTCGATATGATCAGTTTCACTGTGTGAATATTAAGTGACCTGTATTATATTTGAATGGATGGCTGCGGGCCGGGCAAGGTTGTCTACCTACCTGTGTTTTGGGGATGGGGTGCGTGGAAGTTATGGTTAGAGACGTTATAATTATTTTAATAGACCGGATTGTAAATTAGAAGGTATTGTTTGTTTTGTCATTTAAAATTGACATGTTATTACCGAAATATGTATATTGAAACAAAATGAAAAAACTGAACTACTTTGGAAAAAAATCAAGGTTATTACGTATCAAGATACATTAGGTACTACAATTTTACATTCTCTTGCACTCGTGATGGTTAAAACCATAACCCGCAACCCTCTGTAGCACTCTAAACAGCCTTATCAGTGGACAGAGAACTTTGAGAGATAAAAAAGTAAAGATAACTCCTTACCTCCTCATCTGTCTTTAGGTACTCAAATCTCATCAAACATAATATCTCCATGCACACCCCTTCTAGTTGAACAGAAAACATAACTAAACTAATACAATTACACTTACAAAACAAGAACGAGTTTTCCGCCCCAAAATACCACAAATTCGCCATCTAAACAATACGAGTTGGCAAAACCGTTCACATGAACGGTTTTGAAGCGACGCCTCATTTACATACGCCAATCACGGCTTAGCATACAAATCGAATTTGGACGGACAGATGGACGAATTTAGTTTAATTGCATGTAATCTTGCTGTAAATTTTGGACAGGTGCAGTGTTGGCTGATTATTGGGCTTCTTATGGATACAGGTGTTTCATTATTGACACCTCGTTTTAATTTATATTCAGCCTGTAATATTCCCACTGCTGGGACACAGGCCTTCTCTCGGTGAGAGGGAGTGGGCCGTAATCCCAACACGCATCACACGAACACGGGCCCAGTGCGGGTTAGTAGATGTCACAACTCACATGTCTTTGAATTTTTCTAGATTTTTTCACGATGTTTTCCTTCACCGTTTTGAAAGCAATGATGATAAAATATGTTTTTTTACATCTTCTTCTATATCTTGTAAATAGTATCTATAACACAAAGTCACGTTTCGTGTTTGTATGTGTGTCCTTAGTTATTGTAAACTATTTAGTCATCATAGAGACTGTATTTCAGTTTTTTTTTGTGTATAATGGCATTAATAATGTACGTAGACATAACACAAAAATCTCGATGTTTTAACAGTATATTGCCACATTAGTAAAATGCAACCGTACGAAGAAGGGTTAGGTCGCTAGTTGCAGTAAAAATGTCTAATTTAGCTGAAGAATCTCGTAGTGGTGGTGATAAGAGTGATTGTGTCATTGTAGTTAGCGACATTTCTAATCAAACCTCGTTTGACACTGGCTTCCGTAAAGGCATGATCAAACTATATACCCAAAGTTTATGTTATCGAATTCAAAATTTACAATTCACTATACGTATAATAAATCAATTGGATATTTTAAGTGAGTGTTCATTTCGAAAGCGTGACAAGCCACACGTAAAAATAAAAAAATAACACATAAAAACTATTGATATAAATTAAAGAAGCCCACAAAACAAACATGTCACAAACGACGGTTTAAACCATTCGTAATGCGCCACAAAACATCCTCATTTATCAAACGACCTACATCCACCTCCGTAGCTATACAATTTTCTACACGTCGAATTCCTTCCCAAATAGGGTTACTACTAATGAAACGACCCCAGTTTATTTATGTTCGAACAAAGCCAATTTTGTCATCAACTAAAAGCATCGATACTACTTGTGTATGGGCAATAAAAGAAAATTACACAACACATACATTTCGTGACTACAGACAATTTGCCGTGCACACAAAAAGAAATGCTTACAACGATAAAAGATTCAGAGAAAGACGTTCGTGTTTTTGTTATTAAAGACGTATCTTTATGCATGTGTAACATCACGCCAGGTAGTGGGTGGAAGTAGACGGATAATCAAGCGGTAAAGACGACGACCTTGTTTTACGTCTGATTCCAACGACGGTTCTTGTTTTTATCTCAATTTTGCGAAGACGGAATTGGACGGTCCCAAAATTTCTTCGAGAAGTCCAGGAAATGGTGTCCTTCAACGACAGTTAATTTGTCGTGGTCGTATTATCTGCGTTACTTTGATTTTTAGGGTTCCGTACCTCAAATGTAAAAAAGGAACACATAGGTTCACTTCGTTGTCCGTCTGTCTGTCCGTCGGTCTGCCAGTATGTCAAGACCCTTTTTCTCAGGAACGCGAGGAGGTATCAAGTTGAAATTAATAACAAATACGTAGATCTACGGTCCCTTGGAGCTCTAAAAAAATCAAGATACGTCAAAGCAATAAAAAATACGGCGATAGAATAGAATAGAATAGAATACTCTTTATTATGTACACCATAAAAGTTACAGATATAAATGTTGAAATTTATGGGACATAATTTTGATACTCGTAAGTAAATCAAAACCTACCTATAGGGTACTTCCTGTTGACCTAGAATCTTAAAATTTGGCAAAAATCAAGGTCTTACAGCACAAGTAAAGGAAAAAGTCAGAAAATCGTTAATTTGTAGTTCTATCACATAAATAAAATATTGCGATTACAAACTTAAATGTGCAGTTATAAAATGGACCGTGGCGTAAATTGATGTATGGGAGCACATGTTTTTCAACTACAACGTTAAGTTTGTTTTTGGGATAAATTCATCCCAACTACGGAACCCTTCATTGTGCGTGGTCCGACACGCACTTGGCCGGTTTTTTATTCTCAACGTTTCTTATTTCTCTACAAATGTGTCATATATACCTAACAGTACACAACCAGACAGTCGTTGTGTTTCTAAATTCAGCCTATCCCAATTCCATTTTTATCTCAATAATTAAAAATGTACTCATTGTAACACACAGTAATTCCAATGATAAACGGAATCACATAACAGTTCACTTTATTTAATTTTCCACCATACTTCATCACAACTGACACTATTGTGCTCTTTATCAATTTCACATTGACCCTCAATTCTAATACATCTGGAACGATTGATTACCAATAATCCAATAATAGGCCAAAGGTCGCATAAAAGTCAATGAAGATCAGTTATGTAATGGTCTTCATAGTGTTTTATGACAATATCTGGTTTCTGAGAATGGGAGACAAACATGGAACTCATTCTCATAGAGTTTTAGCTGATCTCCAATCGTTTCCGAGTTTATTTATGTAAGTTTTGAATGATACATGTGTTAGGTAGTCTTGATCCCTAAAAATCACGACCTAAAACTTAAGAAAACTTAGAGAATTTTTATTAAAATATTCATGTTTGTTGTCCTTATAAGAAACAACCAAACTGCAGCGTTTCCTACAATGCCTCCTTGCTTTACGACAAAAGAAACAGAAACGAGATGCTGAAAATATTCTTACATAATTTCGTCACAAAGAAAAAGTTTTAATGTTATACACTTTTTTACTAACCAACATCGCGAACTTTTCGACCAATTAGACTTGCTATTCAAATACACCAGAGTTTTCCATTAATAAAAGACTTCGAGGGGTTTCCGCCATCTTTGTCGGGACTTGAAAACACTTTTTATTTTTGGAGCGAGTCTTAAAGTCAACGTACTTGTATTTGCTTAACCATTAAAGGGGTGTAGTTGAAAGCTTTTCGCTTCGAATATTTGCATGTTTTCAACGGATCCGCTGTGCTGACAAAGAAACATCTCGTGCGAGGGTGTTAGGCTGAATAAATGATGCCCACATCACCCTCTGATGGCTCCCATTGTTTTCAAGTGAAATGTTTTGAATGTTTGCTTTGGAGGTGAAGGATTTGAAAGGATCTTTATTGTTTTCTCTTTCGTATTGTGTGAGGGAGACAGAGATAGATGGTTGTGTGGATTTCGGATGATCCCTGCGAATTTTGACAGGGCGATGAGATGGGGTATGATAAAGATATGAGGAGGGTCTTCAGGTCGACAATGCAGCACATTCCTGAGAGTGTTGCAAGACTTTGTAATAAGACATTAGTGATGAAAGGTACGGTATTAAAGCTCGAAGGTGCGTGAGGTCCTTCACACCGAGCCGAGAGCATGTTTTACAAAATGTAACGTTAAATCACCGCGAGAAGTTACGTTTGCTGGCGGTAATTTTGGAGAAAGATGTCCGTTGGTACAAATTTTCTTAGAAGTAACAATGTTTTTTTGTTTGTTTGTCTTTTTAAAGTATAACTAGCTTTACTTGGCCTGGCGTCGCACGGGTTGTCGTCTACCCTACCCTATCTACCTACCCTACTTACCCTACCGAACCTTCCTACCCAGCTACCCTAACTACCTACCCTACCTACCTACCTACCCTACCTACCTTCCTTCCCTACCTACCTAAGTACCTACCCTACCCTACCTATCTATCTACCTACCTACTCTACCTACCTACCCTAATAATTTGTATGGGAAAATAAAATAGTTACAACTTTTTTTTTTCTTGAACTTCTACAAATATTTCTTAACCAAAATTAGGCAAATCGGTTCAGCCGTTCTCGAGTTTTTGTTTTCGTTTTTTATATATAAATTTTTGGGGTGAGCCACCCTTATCACTTAGGAGTACAAAAAATTATTTACAACCTATTCTCAGAGCTACCGAATATACAAAAAAAAAAATCATAAAAGTCGGTCAAGCCGTTTCGGAGGAGTTTTGTTGCAAACACTGTGACACGAGATTTTTTTATATCGAAGATAGACAACAAGAAAAGCAATATTTTGTACCGTTTTATCAAATCTAGTATACACAATATCAACATATTCAATTCTCACTTGTAACTATAATATTACACACAGAGGAGAAGTACTGACGATGTTTGTTATTATTTTAGCAAAGCATGCTTACGTATACCTACTAGTAAACAGCTGACTCATTCTTTTACTAGAACTAGAGCAAAAACGTAACCCGAGACCTAACTATTGGCAAATTACCCCACAACGTCAGCACAATAACTAGAGTTGACCTGGATAACCGGATAACCGTATGTTAAAAAGTCACGCATATACGCAAACGCTGAAAATTAAAATTTTCCACTCCCATGCCAAATCCGGGGTGGTCGAGCAAACTTAATATCCGGGGAGGGGTGAACCGGCACAATTTTAGCTTTGAACCACTGTCTCGTGTGGAACTAGAAATACTGCTATACATATAAATGTTCAAATATAATGGGTGTCACGATTATCATATTAATCAGGGTGGGTAAATGGCTTCTAAAAGTAGAACTTTTAGTTGACAGCAGGAAATTGTATCGCGTAATTGGATGTACTGAAAAAATTTTGACCAACTAGCAGTGATTTCATTTAAAATGCCTCGTTGGCATGAGGTCCTGGGTTTGAATCCCGGATCGAGCAAAGTGTTATTGGGTTTTTCTATTTGGAATTTCTCAGTAGCAGACCGAAGTCTGGATTTGTGCCCGGTTGATGGCAATAGGCTCGCCCCATATTACATGGGACTCAAATGTAATTGCCGAAATGTGGATGTACTATAGGTATACCTCTTTTTTTTTTTTTTGGGTGGGATATTATCAAATAACTTCTCCCGCTCTGGGCGGAGCGGGAAGGCGTGTCAGACTTTTACTGACTAAAACCCACCCGTGTTCCTTCCGTTGCCTGTGTGTGCCAGGGCCATGATATCCCCTTCGGACGAACTCGCAACCCTGGCAGGCATTGGTCCTACCGGACCCCGTCAGTTGGTCCTGACATCTCTTTGAGGCGCGCGTGGAGCACAACGCGCCGTCGGCCCGGGCCTGGTCCTTATCGGACGGCGAGCTACCCATCGCTCACCATCCGCAGGCCCGCGCCTACGGTGGTCGGAAATCGGTTTGCGACTCCCGATGCCCGGGGCGTCTCCTGCGGCGACTAAGGGTGTGGGGGCGCGAGCTTTGCCTCACCCTCACGCGTTCCGCCTCCTCCTTCGCGAGCATTACTGCTTCGCAGAAGGAGGTGACGGCCTCCCATGCACTCTCGCTCCAAACCATGGCCTTAACCAGGGCCGGACGCGAGAGATCGCCGCCTCCGTGAGGACACGGCGGTGCTCCGCCCAAGCCGGGAAGACCTCCACCGTATGCTCCACCGTGATAGGTACACCTCTATCTTACCCTTCGGGGAATACAGGCGTGATGTTATGTTTGTTTAAAATACGCTCGCCCCCTGTTACATGGAACTTAAAACATAACTGGCGAAATGTGAGTGTATACTGTACTATAAGTACATTCCTGCCTAACCCTTTGGGATTACAGGCGTAATGATATGTTCATTATAAATCATTATGATTAAAAACCAGTATGAAAAATAGCAGCTTGATGAGGAACCTAATTTATATGAGAAAGCTAAGTTAGCTTATTAGGCTAAAATAGTTTGTGTACAAAATGGATTAAAAAAACACCTGAAACCGATTTTCAAATTAAACCTTCAATTATTAACATAAACTAAAGCAAATTTCGTGACTAAATGTAATTGTCTATCTTCAATTTACCAAATCTTAATTAAAAGTAAACAGAAAATATCAACTTTACTGCTCGTCGCTGATGAGAAGCAATTTTGATATTTATCTAAAATACGGTCCTTTAAAAATTAAATATGTAAACCTAGATAAAGGGGTTGTTACTTTAAAGTTTTTCTAATTACTATAGAAGCAATTTAAACGTTATTTTTTTGAGATAGTTTATACTGAGCTGCTTCTGTAAAGGTACTTGTTTGGCCTCTTAATAACCCTTAAGAGCGGCCAAACCGACATGCTTTTCGTACAAACGCTCGTACGTGATTATGGCGTTGTAACACATTTTTCTTTGAAATTTTTGAACCAATCTTGTGCACTATATCTAGGTTTCTATGCAAGCAAAAAAATCAGAATTTGAAAAAGAAATTCAGTATAAGGCTGCAAAAATCTGCTTTCTTGCACAACTTTTACCTGAACTTTGGCCATTCATAATGTACTCATAAATATAAATGTTAAGAAAATATAACGATAGAAACCTTTCAAATGTAATGGAGATTCTAAATTAGCAACATTTATTTCACAAACTGGTAAGGCTTACTCAAAACCACGTATTTCCTGAAACAAGTTTTATGAAATTTCCGCACATTAATTTTTTGTTCAATGTTATGGCGTTCTCACTCGTTTGTTAATAGTTTTCACTTGCGCTGGATGAAACAACAAACTTTTCGACCATGCTCGCGTTGACGATAGACGGACCGGGAAGGCCCCTCTTAACTGTTCCACACGGCATTTGTGTGTGTGTGATTTTTCATACAGTTTGTCAGTTTGTCGTATGCTAATTCAATATAAATTGCTATTTCGTGAAACCCTATATACAAATTGTCTAGTTAAATACATATCTATTTCTTCAGAAAAGATGTAAGCAAGCGTAATTTGTTTACCATACTTGGCGCAGTAAACAAAAACAATAAAATTGACCCATACTACACTCCTTTGCAAAAAAAACGGGCACCTTATAGTCATTGGCTTTTCTATAGATAATATTAATATTTTCAGTGTGTCATTAGCATAAATGACTAGAAATTTCTTATTACCAATGAGAATATAGTTTTTAACACTTGAATCCTAGAATCAGTGTTTTAGTCAATGTAAGCAGAGAGCCGTGTTAAAATGCACTTTTTTATCGGTATAATGAAATTAAGACTACGAGTCTTTCTATGGTATTTTAATAAATAAGACATTAAAAAATAAAAAATAATAACGAGTATGACCTCCCCTTGCAGCGATTACGGCATGCAATCGTCTTGGCATGCTTTGCACCAGGCTTTTGATGGTGTCGTGTGGAATCTGTTCCCACTCAGCCGAGATCACGCGTTTAAGCTCCCTGATGTTTTGTGGAAGTGGTTGGACAGATCGTACTCGCCTTTTTAGGAGGTCCCAGACGTGCTCAATGGGGTTAAGGTCGGGATTCCGAGCTGGCCAATCCAAACGACGAATACCGACCCCTTGCATATAAGCATTTACGTCGCCAGAACGGTGGGCCCGAGCATTATCATCCATGTAAATGGCATCTTCACCAATTACAGTCAGTGCGGGTTGTGCATGTTTACAAAGGATTTCTGTTATGTACCTTTGCGCATTTAGGGAGCCATTTTCAATGAATACTATCTCGGTACGATAGCTGGAAGGTACGCCCGCCCAAAACATAACAGACCCTCCACCATAAGGGATGATTTCTTCAAAACACACGTCGGCATAGCGTTCCCCTGGTCTTCGTAACACTCGCCGACGTCGGTCCTCACCATTAGACAAATTCGAGCCTCATCGGAGAAGAGTACGCTACTCCAGTTACCTAGTGTCCAAGATAGGCAATTTCTAGCGAACCTCAATCGAGCAATCCGGTGCTCACGGAGTAACTTGGGGGCCCGCGCTGATCGTCGACTGTGTATATCAGCTGCTAAAAGCCTCCTCCTCACTGTCCATAGGCCAACTTGTGCTCCTCGTACCTCTTCAAGGTTTCTTTTGAGATCTATGTAACTGCATTTGCGGTTCCTCAGCGCCTGAGTCACTAAAAAGCGGTCGTCTCGTGGTTGTGTGCAACGTTTTCTCCCAGAACCTTGCCTTCTCTGGACGGAACCTGTCTCTTGGTATCGAGTCCAGGTTCTTTGGACGGTTGAACGACTCACGTTTAACCGCTGTGAGACGTAACATTGACTACACCCCTCTTCCAGCAGCGCTATAATTTTACTAGCTCTTAATTCTTTTTCTTTCATTACAATCGACACAAAGATATCTGTTTTAAGTCACAATAAGGCAGGATTAAGCGACAAACATAAATTATTCTTCTAAAAATAACGAAAAGTTCGTTTTAGTTGTTTGATAACCTTTTAAATCCAAACCCGCGAAAATTAAGTAAAATGTCACAAATTGAATATAGGATTATTATTTTTTTAAACAAAAGTTTCGAATTTGGTATTAACTTTTTTTTATACCCAGACCCTTTATTAAGTGCCAGTAACACAGTTTGGCTATTAAAACCTCCTTAGAACTAAATGCTTAACAATAATGTAGACAAATCAAAACCGCCCGTTTTTTTTGCAAAAGAGTTTATATATAACTTTGCTGACGAAATTTTCAAGTACAATCCACCTTCTTCTACCGAAATGTATAGGATAATTATATCTTCTCAGATCCTCTTGGGTCACAATAGCGATAATACACACTTACCTTTTACCCTGACTTTCTTTGTTCTTACCCGTAAGGTTCAAGGGTCCGCCATAAAGTCTGTTAGCGAACTATCTGGCGGTCATTATCGAAATTAATGCAAGTTTACGAGGCCGTGTGTTGTAAACAAATGTTGAGCCGTTAACACTAACGATGTAAATTTGTGTAAGCGAGCCCCTTGGGTGTGTGGGACTTTGGATGTAAGATGTGAAGAGAAGCGGTTGAAATTTTAGTACTAGATTTTGCCCGCGGCTTCACTCCCGTGGTCTGACCCTTACGAACAGTGTATTTTTCTGGATCAAATGCCTTCATTTTTCGGCTTATGAATTATCTCTGTGCAAAAAATCAAGTCCATCTGTGGTTGCTGCGTGAAGTAAAGACAAACGAACAAATATACTTTCGCAATTATAATAAAGTAGCTTAGCAGTTTTATTTCAGGTCTGGCAACGTACCTGCAAAACCTCTGGTAATAAAAAGTTTCAAAGGCAAGGCGGTGCCACATATTGACATACCACCAGGCCGAAAATTTGTTAGGCAATCCTAATTTTAAGTTGAGAAGAAAAATAATCCCAAGTACACGGAATACCGTATTTAATGATTTTCTGTTATTTCAGACATTCGTCTATTACAATAGTAAAATTGACGCTATTCATAACCCTTAACCCCACAAGAAGATCCAAAGTAAAACCAAGACTACTTTTCAGCTAGTTTCAGATTTGTCTAACTCATAAAAAACCACGACGCCTCTGCCCTCGGCAAAAGCGAACAAAGTAAAATTAATGTGGAACATCTTCCCAAACCGCGACCCGTCCGTATAACTACGGATGGAGCTAACAGTCAAGTATTAAATAATATATTTAGTCTGTTACCGACAGCCGGGATTAATTATTCAGTAACTAGCTCCGCAGACTTTGTAAGCTTCATTAGCTTGGGAGATATAGGATTTAAGATAGAAGATAGATTTATATTGGAGGGTTGTGAGGATCAGGGAATCGTGGTTCTCGTGAACGTAATCGGTTATTGTTGGGCGTAAGTCCGTCGATAAATGGGCCGAAGAATAACAAATTGACGAGATAAGGATTTTTTTTGGCAGATATAGTACCTATCAGTAATGGCAGCTTTTGTAATTGACTATATAACGTAGAAAACCATATTTATTATAGGAAAGAGAGGCATCGTTTTTGGTAGAAACCACGAGGATTTAATTATACAGCCAATGTTTGTGATCCTGATGAACACAACGTCTAAGCTTGGTACCTATTATACGAATTGATAACTGTGTCAAATTTAATAGCACAAAATAAACAAAAGCCGAAACCTTAATCCGAAAGTTGACCTTACAAAACCCGTAAAAATAAAAATTAAGCAAATCCTTGCTTTTTCCTCATAAAAATTCTCATAAATATTTACCCATTGTTAGAACTTCAACATTATTAATCCGTGCCCGTAATGCAAAGTGCTCGAGATGTTCCAAATCATAAAACAAAACGCCGCGAGATTTCATCCGTAAAAGTGGTTTCAATTCAATTAAATTTTTACTCTCATCCTCATCACGCAATTCTCATCATAGCCTTAACTTTTATATTTTTCTGTTTAGCTTTAGACGCTACGCCACTAAATATTTTCCTGTTATATTAAAGAGCTTTGTTATAAAGAGGATTTTGCTAGAAGCAGTTTCAAGTGTCGGGAACATCGTGCACGTTTGAGCCTTAACGCTGAAAAAATATGCGCACATTTTGCCATTTTTGTTCTATTTTACGTTTTGGTTCATCTTGGTTATTTTTCAAGGCTTTTTTTATTAAACTAATTAATGAGATAGGAATATTTGAATTCAAATGTTTTAAATTATCGATGAGTTGAGTTGAGTAACGATAGTCAGTATATACCGTGAAATACTTACTTTACTCTGCGAAAAATGTATTGTCAACAATTAAAGATGAAGTATCAAGAGATTATATAACAGTTTATCAAGTACAAATTAATCTTATTGGTAGAATTATATATCAGTTACAAACTAGATATTTACTGTCTCTATCAATAACAAAGAGGAGTACAACAAAAAAAAAAAAAATAGTAAAACAGAAATCTTATTTCTAACATTTCTGTTATACATTTTTTTTTTGTTTAACTCCTATTCTTCTCCTGTTCTCCTCCTTTGGCTACCTCTGTTGGCTTCTCAGTTGACTTTCGCAGCGTTAAAATTCTCCGAAAATCGAAGATAGGGTAAAGTGTGGTCTAAGATTGTGGACCAGACCATCAAACTATCCCATACAATACTTCAATACTTACTTGGCTAAAATGTATGGGATGGCTATCCCGTGGAGAAACTTGTTCAGTTTCATGGTCTATACCACGCCCTTACATTTGTTCAGTTTCATGGTCTATACCACGTCCTTATATTTGTTCAGTTTCATGGTCTATACCACGCCCTTATATTTGTTCAGTTCCATGGTCTATACCACGCCCTTATATTTGATCATACCTTTCTGATAGATACTGTAGATAAGAAATTATATACGATTGGTACCCTAGAATAGATACTGAAATTAGATTTCAGTATATTATTTTGCCATGGTCTTATAATTATAATCATGATTAATTTTTCGAGTAATGTTTTGTTTATACTGAAGATTATATAAATTTTGGTTAATACTACGCCTCACTGTAATTGTTAAAGAAACACGAGACAATTCGGCGAAAATTAAGCAATAGTCAACCCAGTTAATGTTAAACTGTTATTACTAAGTACTGAAGTGTCGAATAAGACGAACTTAATTGGATTAAATCTTATTTCAACTAATTACGATTGGTTGTTTTTTATGTAAACCAACTAATTGCAGCAACTAACATGGCATTATTCGACAGCAGATAGGAACATACGAGTCTCTACGAGACCTTGCGGTCACGAACCTTTTTCTAAGACACCATATCAAAACATGTATTTTGTCTATTTAAGACTAAATAAAACAACGAAAGTAATTTTTAGAATTTTTCTTTATTAAATTTTTTAGTCTGTATTCCGGTGAGTACTTTATAATGAAGTCTTTGTACAGACTTTATTGATATCTATAAATACACTTACGTTTTTATAACAACAAAATTAGTGCGTATGGAGAAGGATTGTCATTACAAAATTCACAGAAATTACTGATTTTGAAAATTAAATCACGAAATCACCCATATAAAATACTACATTGTCATTCAAGACATTAAACTGTGACAAAACTCATTGTCCTTCTTCGTTCCGACGAAGATGGAAAATGACGAAAAAATAATCTGCTATAACTCATCAGATTATATTTTCGTTCAACCTTATTTACAATTTCACATAAATTAAGATAATAAATAATCAAAATGAACGGGATCAGTCGTGGTTGGATATCTAAATAAAAAAGGATGTTTTACAACCTGTTATACCGTTTCCTAAGTTTATTTACATATTTACAAACACTATTGGTCCATCTATGTTGAAAACTAAAAATGACGCGTTTACTGAAGAAACAGATGATATAAAAAATTGTAAGCAGACAAAACACAAGAAGAAAATGTATGAAAAAAACATTGTCTAAGATGTGCGTGTCTTTAAGCTCGAAAAAGTAACATGACCAAATACATTTTATAAAGTTGAAAACAAAGAACGTACGAGTACTTGTCAATCACCGTGTTTCTCCAGCAAAACTTTTTTTTCTATTAAAAACTAAAATCGCTTAAAAACTGTCTTTTTCGAAGAACCATTAAATTGCTTCTAACTTCGAAAATCTTTCGGCGAAGAGTACATTGGTGTCCTTTTATTCTTCAAACATCTAGTTTTTAAATTCAATATTAAATCCAAGTTCGATCGGCTGTTACAATTTTATAAAAATGTCATAAAAGAAAATGGCCGAAATTTCATTACTCGAAATGTTCAAAGGAAAATTATATTTGAAATCAAGAGGGCCTTAAAAGGGTCCTCTGTTCCCTCTTAGATTTGTCCGCTAGAACTATTAATAAAATACACTGATTCGCGTTTGGAGCTCACGCCAACATTATAAGAGAATCGAAATTAATTTTTCAATCATACAGCTTTATACAATATCTTATTATTGGATTTAATCATCTTAATAGCTAGTATTTAAGCAAATAGCTGCACTTAAACACAATAAAACTCCATCTCAAATGGGTGGAATATAAGCATATTACCCCGTCAAATATTCCAGAACATAAATCTCTCGAAAATATCGTTTAAGAAACAATGTAATTTCTTTTATCACGCTGAAACAATGAAACATATTCTGCATTTATAAAATTTTAACAGCCGAACGAAAATAACGACGATTAATCTTTCATATTTTATTTAAATTTCACTATTTTTCAGATTATCATAATTGTAATTAGGATGGATATGCGGCTGAGCTGCTGAACTATATACAATTATTTTGCTATTTACAACCATTATTAATATATCGATAAATCGTCCAATAACACGCTATTATACACTCCAACGTCTTAGATATGATAATCACGAACGTCACTTAATCAAATATCTCACTTTGAGCTTAGAGAAAATCACTGATTCAGTTCACATTGTCTTTGGAAGAGAAGTATTTAATATTAATAACCTTCAAAGTTCAAGTGGCACAGTAAAAGTCTATATGTAATCTGTGACACACTTGAGAAGGTCCGGCTCAAGTCACACGATCTCGTCTTGATGGACCACGTCGCTGCAACTGCCGGCTCGTTGCAGTCATGCCCTCTGACGTCACACACGCAACTCCTCCATCGTCACGTTCGATTTCGCGTTCAATTGCGTGTTCTTTTTCGTTAAAGTGTTCGTGTTTATCATTTGCATCTGATGTGCTGATAACAACGGTTGGTTCTCCTGCAGCTGCCCACTTGCTAAAGTATTTATATTACTTTTCCCAAGTTTTGGCGGCGGAGGCGCCCGAGGTAATGTCGCCATACCGGCAACGTTATTACTTGGAAGATCTGCGAATTCTGGTGGTGGTAACTGATGATGAGAATGATGGTGGTGACTTAAAATAGTAGCAGGATCGTTTTTCAAGCTAGTTTGATAATTCAACGCTCCTTCTAGGTCACCACAAATATTGTTCGGCATCTGTCCATTCTCCACTCTTTTTTTTAAGTGAGCCCCATTTGTGTGGCCGTCTTGTCCATTCATTCTCGTTTTGTCTCGTTGGTAGTAAACTCCAGCGAATATAAGAACATTCAGTATGAGCAGTGAGCATCCGATAGCGATGGTCACACTAAGAGCTGTGGAATATGCTGCGAAGCCATCCTCAGGTGGAGTGGCAGTAGTTGCATCAGTTTTGTGTACATCAGTACCGGCAGTGCTTTGGGTAGGAGGATTGATGCCGATGATATTGAAGTTTAAAGGAGAAGTTATATTTTGGACACCTAAGACTGGGATTTTCGTGGCCAACCCAGTATCAGTAATTACCATATCTGTAGTCTTTTTGAATGGTGGACTGAACGTTTTCAAGGTCGGCTGGAGAGCCGAGTCTTCATGTTCAAGCTGATGATGTGATGGAGGCACGTCCTCTCCTCCAGGGCGGTGTAGGTCTGGCACTAAGTTCAACCAGAATGATAGTCTGTAGACAAAACAAATACTTTCTTACAACAGTACAAATACCTTAGGAAACCCGAGGTTTATTAAAATAATATAATTATATACCTATTCACGTTAAATGTCCTGTTTAATATATGGGAAAAGCATGAACAGATTTTAGTAATATCATTTTCTCAAATATATCAAAATACTGCAGGAAAGTTCTTTGAAATATTTGTTGAAATTTTCTTTTGTAATAAGACGTACCTGTGAGCTCTGTAGTGGTTCTTTAATTTAGCTTTGGTGTCGATGTTCAAGTACTTCTTGTGCACTGCTTCGTAAGCCGTCCATTCTATGTTCTTCATCCTCACTCTCTCTTGTCGGCCTGCCCTTATTGGATCACTCTCTTGCGCTTCGTTGGGATTCCTAGACAATAAATTAGGAAGATTTGTAGCGTCAATAAATAATCTAGTTTGATAAAATAATATAATGCCAGCCTGCTACTGTACCACTGCAGACCAAAGGCCACTTCTCATACACAGAGGGCACAAGTATTTTGCTCAAGACGGGTTGGAGATTTCAGACTTAGGGATAATTATTAACTTATGTCTAGGTTCCCTCACGATGTTTTCCTTCACCAAGTCAGTAATATCCAAGATAAACTCAGGCAGTACATCGTACTTCTAGTTTAATTATGAATCTTATAGGGGTCAGCTTCAGAATCAGAATGCTTTATTTGTAAACATAGGTCAAATTACAACAGTATGCGAGATGTCGAAATGCATCTTAAAGATGTGATTTTGAATAGTAAGAAAATATTTGGTTATTTGGTCACGTGGATAATTAAATAATTACGGGACCATAATGCCTGCATAATCTAACTAGAATTTTAGTAATGTGGGTAAAGATATCTGCTTTATTTTTTATTTTTTTAGGTATTAGGGAAAACAAACAGTGACACTTTACATTTTGTAAGAAGAAATACAAAAAATCTACGGTCAAATACGTAACCAACAACACTTTCCACTGAATACACATAAAAAATAATTCTTACGAACCATGCTACTTAAACTAAAACATACAAACTACAATCATTTAAGTTAAGAAAACAATTATTGTATTAAATAGTAAAACAAAAATAAAAGCAAACAAAGAAAACTCATCAAGGCATGCAAATCTTAATTAAAATGTGACTAAGTGTTTTGAGTACAATATTTTTGAAGCGTGTACTCAAAACACTTAATTCTTACTAACTTTGCTCTTACTGCTTACTATACTATAGAAACCTGTGTACTAGACATCATAAGAAGTAGTTATGGTTTCCATTTATGCCTAAAGGAAATTGCTTCAGTAATTATCCCATTATGGGCGTGCCAGTCAAAATGCTAAATGTTTACCACCTCAAGCTGTTCAGCCAATAATCCATGTTTATCGTGACTAGTTACTGTAGCAATTAATATTTCATTGTTCATACTGTGAGTAGGTATGAAATTAACATTTTTATTCGTTTTTAAAAGAGATTCGAGCAGATTTTCCTTTTATTTTTCAACATTTTAATTAAATGCGCAGTGATGAATTCAACGCGAATTATTTTTTAAATTGGTGTTAGCAGCTGTTATAAAAAGAAAGCTGGATTTTAAATTAAATACTCTGGGTTGAATTTCAGAATCAACTTTTATTTTTTTATGATAACAAAATGAGATTAGAAAAAAAGGATCAAATAGAGGCGGTAATGGATTGGAAAGATTATTCACACATTATTTCATCTCGTCAATTTAATTCATACTTTAATTGTACGATTTCTTTGACAAAAATACAATGGAAGTTGATTTTTTTTATGAAGGGGCGAGTACTGAGGGTCGATGTTTCTTCAAAGACCCTTTTACTAGACTTTGTCCCAGTGACTTTGCGAAAATTTGGGACGACCAAATCTTATTTCGGTTTGTTCAAACAAAAAGCATTTTGTAGGGTAGACTTAAATAAAACAAAAACCTTAACCACAGGTATTTAGAACCTTGTTTGTCATAATAGACAAGTAACAAGTTTAATGTGACAACGTCCAAAAGTGATCAATGTTATTATAAAGTGTTTGTATAGTTAGGGAAATTAATTGTTAAGCAAATTGACTACCAACTTAAATTATCCGTGTATTCAAATCACAACTTACTGTCATTCATTGACAGCTGTTGTATAAAATACCTATAACACGACAAATTGACACTAAGCTTAACCATTAATTTCCCTGATTGTACTATTAGCAGCTACTTTAGCAATTACATTTTAAATATACATGGACCACAAATTTTACTTACCCAGTTTTAGCAAAGTTTCCCCAGTATAGCATGACAGACTCTGACAGGGCCACCTCAGCCTTCGTGTAGTTCCTCGCAAAGTGTGCCAGCCCCCCCACCAGTGGGGCCCCAAAGACGTAAGGCAACTCTTCACCGTGGATGCAACCTTGGCGCTGGAGAAATATGGAATATTTAGGTGGGAACAAAGAATTTTTACATTTACATTTTGTGTGTTATCGCTAAATTGCTTTACTTGGTTAATCCCTGATTACAAACTAAACGACCGTGTACAATTTTATCTTTCTGTACACATTCCCCTGAACATTAAACACACCAATAAAAAAAAAATATCATTTTTAAGCTGGTCATGGCTATTAGCCTATTAGCCGTCGTCATTTTTTTCCTAAATGGTGTTTCTTGCAGGTCAACCTAGCAGGTTGTCGTTAGCTTAACCATGTCTTTCCAGTGGGTGGCTCAATAAATGAAGGCCTTCAGGGCATAACTTAATAAACTAAGCGAATGCACGCTGGACCTCGGCTTAGGGCGTCGGTGGGGGAGGACACCAAGGAACAGCCTGGATTGGAATAATATTGAGTTGTGGTTAAGCGATTGACTTCTTGCTGCGCTGCGTGTCGCGGGTTCTATTCCTGCACGGAATAAATATTTGTATGACCTACAAGTAGTTGTTCCGGGTCTGGTTGTTTGTGTATGTGAGTTTAAATGTTTGTAAACGCACCCACGATACAGGAGAAATTCCTAGTGTGGAGCAACGTTTTTTTAAAAAAAGATAAAGAAAAAGATGAAAATATACGTTGTTTAAAGTAAAGTAGTAATTAGCGACTGTTTAACCATTCATTTTTGACGTTTAAACGTCTATTTACTTTAAAAAACGTTCACAAATAAACCCCAAAGGGTGTATCAACTTCTCCTTTATTGCATGGGACCTTCATAATACTGTTTCCAATATACAAAATTGTTCCTTAAGCCGCCTCATTGCCCTCGTTAGTTCATCTTTAACAAACAAGGTAACTCCACACTTCCATATTAACAGGAACATCGCCAAACCATCCAGTTAAGATAGACCTCTAACTCTGCTATAATGCTACGTGTAAAGGGTCTTCGTTAAATGGTACGATAGTAATTGCTCCTCAAAATGTGGGTAGTTAGCAGTTTGTCGGAAACCGGCTGATGTTGGATGTGTGATGTATCGGTGTTAATGAGTAGGTTAATGTGCACTATTATTAAGACGGGTGATAACTCCGATTGATGACCGAATTATGCGGTAAAACACTGTTCATTCTGGACAATTTGGGATTTACGCCACGTTATTTGAACGCTGTTAAATAAATTATTTGTGGAATTTAAATGCGATTAATTTATTTTATGTACCAATCCGATAGCCGAGCTATCTAATTTGGTAATTTAATGCATATTTTAGTAGTAAACCAAAAAACTGAACCAATTTCAGCAGCAATTTTAGTAACGAAGCTCAAAGCAATTTTTGTTCCAGCTCAGGTAAGCTATGTTGCATTTTTTAAAGATAGATGACCTAAATGCTTCCACGGCACGTTTTGTGTTCAGGGCCACGAGTTCATTGGTACTGATATTTGCATGGCCTACACAAATGTTTGTTCCAATTCCAAATATTTGTGGCCAAATGAAAGTGGCTTTTAAATTCAGAATCTATTACGAATTCTGTTAATGAAGGCATGAAAAATCAGTTTACCAAACTATTTACAATCAAAACTTAATCGATTCTCAACTCCAAAAACTAAACAAACTCGAACCTAAGTTATGCAAAACTTTCACTTACCTAATGGAATAATTTCATAAATCCAATTTGTGCCCAGTTTCGGCTCGTTAACACAAAATGTGAGCTATTCAAGACCAAGTCAATTGTTCGATGAAGTCCTATGAAGTAAGTTTTGGAGAAACAATTGTGTTTGAAATTTAACGATTCGTGTTTGCGAAATTCAGAATGATGTCAGTAAGTTTGAATGTTTGGATATTTTGAAATGTATTGTGAATTTAGTATTTTTATTGCTTCTTTGAAAACAAGTTACGAAATCGCCGAAAGGGGTGAATTTCGCCGGGAAATTATTTGGAAGATTGGTACATGTACACAATAAAATTTTAATTACAAGTTCTCAATAATAGCAAAGTGACATTGGTTTAATTTGTAAAATCTATATAACTCAAACTAACTTTGTAATATATAAGAATTTAATATTCATTATGGCCAATTCAGTTTTCAAAGATTAGGTACACAATTTCTAAGGTCAAGATTAATAAACATTACTTAGCACGTGCTTTGGCTTACATTATGTTCTTGTCTCGTGCACTTGAATGAAGTTTGACAGTTGTACATCCTCATTCTCTTGCAATTGGGTAAATTGGAATAGGGTCCAATTTATTTGGGGTTAGTGTCAGTTTGAAAGTTGTACAATAATATTATAATCAAAGTGACATTTATATGTCGCATCCGGCAATTAATGTTTAGAACAAGACACGGTGCGCCACCTAGCGGCAACTATCAAGACTAGAATTGGCGGGCTTTTGACAGAGTCGGAGCGTTTCCGGTCGGTTACGAGGTTGAGGAGAACGCGCCAAGTCGGCGCAATTCATTATCTGGTGATCGAGCTGTCCTACGTTTTGTTGTGGTCAGTGATTGTGTGAATTTGTGATTTTAATAAACGCCGTGTAACGTACATTCGTACCCAGTGTGTTTTCATTGCACGAAACCTACCTTATGCCCACATGATGTTTGAATCTAACTGAGTAAATTCTGACGATCCGACATATATAAATGACCTAAGATTTTAATGTGCAGATTCAGCGTTAAGTACAAACTCCTTTGACGCCACTAACTCACCTGAGGATAGTCTCCGTACTTGGTCTGGTAGTCAAACACGTAGAGGTAGGAGTTACGTCGCAGCGCTGAATGCGTGTCAGCTGTCAAGACCATCGGTGCCACCACTTGAGCATCGCTTAGTGCTTCTAGCGTCTCGTCCCTGGTGAGAAATTGTGGAAGGTTAGTTTGTGTCATATACAGCGGGGTAATTGTGGAGGGTTAGTATGTGTCATATACAGCGGGGTAATTGTGGAGGGTTAGTATGTGTCATATACAGCGGGGTAATTTGGAGGGTTAGTATGTGTCATATACAGCGGGGTAATTGTGGAGGGTTAGTATGTGTCATATACAGCGGGGTAATTGTGGAGGGTTAGTATGTGTCATATACAGCGGGGTAATTGTGGAGGGTTAGTATGTGTCATATACAGCGGGGTAATTGTGGAGGGTTAGTATGTGTCATATACAGCGGGGTAATTGTGGAGAAATTGTGGAAACCGATCGATCAAACCAGAAGTTCCCATATTAAGTCCAAAAATATATTCGGCCCTATGCGGCTACAAGGTAATAAAGAATATCACATGCATACATATTATTATGTAAGCATGTGATATTCTTTAAAAATGGATTTTATTTTTCACACGATCTGTTTACTATATATATAGTGTGAAAAACAAAATCCATCTTTGCATTCGGGTAAAATAGCAACCGGTCATACATTTTGCATTCAGTAACTTAGATGTTGAATTAGACAGTGGCAAGGGTCTATAGAGAATAGTCTAATCTTCTATTTACGTAAAGGAATGAAATCATTAAACATTCTGATAAATCATTCCAAATGGATACCATTTACCCCATTTTCACCCAAATCATCACTTCCGTCTGTGAGAGATTAGTTTCTCATTCTTCTCTAATTAAATCTCAGAGGAAACAATCAAATCACTAACTTAGTAGTTGGATGGACCTCACGACGGGGGATGCTGTTGCCCGGGGTGGGGTCGTCTTGGCGGTGTCTCTTGACATCGCCAATGCCTTCAATACCTTGCCCTGGAGTTGCATTAGGGAGGCACTTCGGTATCACCGGATGCCGACCTACCTCTGTCGTGTGGTCGAGGCCTATTTGACGGACAGGGCCGTCATCTACCCCGGTCACCACGGAGAGTGGAACCGGCGAGAGATGTCGTGCGGTGTCCCACAGGGATCGGTCCTGGGGCCGCATCTGTGGGACATCGGGTACGACTGGGTGCTGCGCGCCGACCTCCCTAGTGGCGTCAGCGTAGTCTGCTACGCTGACGACACGCTAGTCCTGGCACAAGGGAGTTCGCATCAGGCGGCGGCCGAACTGGCGGCACGTGGGGTTGCGACAATCGTCGATAGGATCCGGCAATTGGGACTCGAGGTGGCATTGCACAAGTCCGAGGCCATGTGTTTTTATGGTCCTCGGAACGCGCCACTGTCGGGTTCCCAGATAACGGCGGGAGGGGTCCACATCGGCGTCGAGTCGACGATGAAGTACCTGGGACTCGTCCTCGATAGCCGGTGGAACTTCGTGGAGCATTTTCGACGTTTGGCTCCCAGACTGGAGCGGGCCGGGGCTGCTTTGAAGCGGCTCCTGCCCAATCTAGGGGGTCCAAACGCCTCCTGCCGGAGGCTCTACGCGGGGATCGTGCGGTCCATGGCCCTTTACGGGGCACCGGTGTGGGCGCGTTCTCTGAGGCTGCGACCAGCGCAGCGGTTGAACGCGTCCCAAAGGGTCATGGCCATCAGGATGGTACGGGGATACCGCACGGTCTCCCGTGAGGCGGCGAGCCTCCTTGCCGGATTGCCGCCATGGGATCTGGAGGCGAAAGTCCTCGCGAACATTTGGGTGTGGCGCGAAGAGGCGAAACTCCGGGGCATAACTCCGCTGCCGCAAGAAATTGCGGCACAGCGGACGGAGCTCCGGAGGGATCTCATGGCGACATGGAGAGTGCGATTGTCGCAACCCAGCGCTGGGCACGCCACAATTGTGGCGATAAGTCCCCTCTTTGAGGAGTGGCTGGAGAGGCGCCACGGCGTCCTCACCTTCCGCCTGACGCAGGTCCTCACCGGACATGGATGTTTCGGGAGGTACCTGTTTAGGATTAAGCGGGAGGAAACGCCCGGGTGTCACCACTGTGTGGATCGCCCGGAGGACACGGTGGAGCATACGGTGGAGGTCTGCCCAGCTTGGGCGGAGCACCGCCGTGTCCTCACGGAGGCGATCGGCGGCGGCGATCTCTCGCGTCCGGGCCTGGTTCAGGCCATGGTTCGGAGCGAGAGTGCATGGGAGGCCGTCACCTCCTTCTGCGAAGCAGTTATGCTAGCGAAGGAGGAGGCGGAACGCGTGAGGGTGAGACAAGGTTCACGCCCTCATGCCCCTAGTCGCCGCAGGAGACGCCCCGGGCGTCGGGAGTCGCAAGCCGATTTCCGGCCACCGTAGGCGCGGGCCTGCGGACGGTGAGCGATGGGTAGCTCGCCGTCCGATAAGGACCAGGCCCGGGTCGACGGCGCGTTGTGTTCCACGCGCGCCTCAAAGAGATGTCAGCACAAACTGACGGGGTCCGTTAGGACCAATGCCTGCCGGGGTTGCGAGTTTGTCCGAAAGGGATATCGTGGCCCTGGCACACAGGCAACGGAAGGAACACGGGTGGGTTTTAGTCAGTAAAAGTCTGACACGCCCTCCCGCTCCGCCCAGAGCGGGAGAAGTTATTTGATGATTTCCCACCCAAAAAAAAAAAAAAAAAAAAAAAGTAGTTGGATGGACACGAAACAATTAATTCTGATTACTGTCCGATGTCTTGTTAATTATTCTCAATAGAATTGGGGCACGGACTAATTTCTAATATTAATTAGTTTCAGCAAGGTCTTGACTGTAAAAATGCTTTTGTCTCTCTCTCTCTCTTTGATTATCCCGTGACAATTGTAATTATCTTAATAATGTAATTAAAATAATCCTTGATATAAGTACACATACATATTTTCATTCCAAGCAAAATCCATTTACATCAGTAATCATAAATAAATCATAAATAACGCTGATAATTATATTTTATTTATCTTATTTAATTTATCTGGTCTATCTGGACACTGCTACTGAACATAGGTATCTTAAGATCAATATCAATTCGATGGTATGCTAACCTAAGTTTAAAACTCTGTGCTTGGGAAGCATAACACTGTAACTCAGTTTTTTACGATTTTGAGTTTTATACACTATCCTATTGTATGTGTCCCTCTCTACAAAGCCATAATACTGAAACTAATAAAACTCTGAAACAAACACTGAACACTAATAATACTGAAACTAGTAATACTGAAACTAATAAAACTACTAAACTAATATAATCAATTTTACTACAGAGTTTCTAAATTGTATTATAATTATATTTCTAGGAAACATTCTAAAGCATAATGTTTTAAGTGAATATACATTAAAATACCACGATAATATAATTTAAAATTTACTGTATATACGGAGTTTTTGACGGCACGGTTGGCGCAGTGGTTAAGCGATTGACTGCTGCACTGCGTGTCGCGGGTTCGATTCCCGCACGGAGCAAATATTTGTATGACCTATAAGTAGTTGTTCCGGGTCTGGCTGTTTGTGAGTTTAAATGTTTGTAAACGCACCCACGATACAGGAGAAATTCCTAGTGTGGGGCAACGTTTTAAAAAAAAAAGAAAAGAAAGTTACATTGTATTGCCGTTACATTTTCGATGAATATCATGATAATTTTATTTGTATTTTACTTTAAGTACGGAGTTACATTTTTTGATGCTACACTATTGATGACGTGGCGCACGGTGCAGCGATCTTATATCACTGTATGTGATATTCTTTTTAATTTCCTTAAAAAATTCAATATACTGTCAAATTGATCTCAATATTGTTAAAGTTGAATAGTGTAGTTAGCTAATAAAACATTTTATTCAAAATATTGGCACATTTTATTACACAAGCCCCTTAAAGTCAAGATAATCAGTTATTTTTGAGAAAAAAACTTCTCATGTAAAGTTTGATGTACAGTTGCATGCTTCTCAGGCACAGACTATAGAACGATGAAACGCATAAGTTTTAAGCAAGTAAATGGTATTCATTTCCTTCACAGAACATGTTGGGTATATTATGTACTAAGTTTCTTCTAAACCCTGCTTCCTAACACCCTGAGCTTAAGCTTAGTTTTAAACAGTTTCTAAATACAGTCTGAACTTAGCGCAGTTCAACACTGTGCTCTACACTTTGAAGATATTATCTTGGTCTGCAATTTTGAAATACAATCTGGCTCTATCTTGGGAGAAAATAGAGACTTTGTCTGTTAGTAAAAGGAGCAATGTTGCAAGTTTGTATTTAAGTGTTCTTATTTACAACGTTTTTGCACAAGACTATTGTGTGGTATATGTTTATGTTTAGTAGGATATGTCTTTAAAAGAATGCATTAAAGATACGAACTGTTTCAAGCTCAATTATGCAGATTCTGGTATTTATAGTGGTTTTTAGTTCAGTTTACATTTTGATACCACATTCATACCTACATTCACGGGTTTTTCCTATATGGGTAGGCCTGCTGCGAATCTTAAATACTCCTTTTGCCTTATTTACGTTCATAAATCTGGTCATACATGCACGCTGATGTTATTAGTTAGATACCTACTTAATATTTTTGATAGTTTTTCTCCCTTAGATAAAAGCGAAGGTAGGTAGGGTAGGTAGCAGGGGATAGTCCTTCTGCTCAAACGTAATTTAATAATAGTTTTTTTTTTACGTTGCCAATTTGAGAGATACTTAATCTGTAGCCCTATCCGCAAGCGATTGCCGCGTGTTTTTTGTATGAATATGACGTAAGTGCTCGATCAATCAAGTCGCGTATGTACGTCATTATTCAGGTAAACGATTGCGTAATCGCGTATTCGCGGGACAGTCGTTTTCGATTAGAACGCTGGGTAGTTGTGTCACTTCTTACAATAATAATGCCCATTTTCACTAACAGTAGGCGACATCTAAATGACCGCGCTTTTCGATTTTCAACTTTCGGTGCTAAGATAAGCGTTGAAAGTTTTACAGCGCGCTTTTATTTAGTTCCTAGTATTTGGATATTTTACTCACCTAATATTAATTGGATGCTGTACAGGCCTCTCCCAGTCAGTGTACTCATTAATAATAGTGGCCAGGATCTCCGACAGATGGTAGCTGTATGTGTTCCTGACGAACGACTTGAGGATCTTCGATCTTCTGTCGGCTTCGATCCCGTATTGTACGTCATCGCCGCTGAACGCGAAATACGCTTCCGCTTTCGTTACTCCTAACATTAAGTCGTACCTGGGAAAGAAGGCGACGGATTAGCAATCATGTTTCGTGGCTATTCACGTACGTAGAGTACTCGTATGCAAGTATGTTACCGTCAAACTTTAAAACAGTTTGCAATTTTTTTTTTGCAATTTTTCTGTCACAATAATACTATTGGTATTCTATTATGTTTAAAAAGGAAAAGAAACCTACATTGGTATCTTAATGAATAATAGATTTTTTAACACTTAGGTATCTTTCACGTAAGGCAGACTAAGAAGGCAAAGTAAAAAGTTTATTGCAAACTAGTCGTGAATTTCACCAATGAAACTGAACGCGATCCACAACAATGATGACACTGACAGCTCTTGTATGCGGTTTAGATGTGCTTATCGCGTTCAGTTTTATTGATGAATTCCGCCCTAAATATATTAGATTATTTCGGAATAATTAAAACAACACTCACTTAGTAAGCTGCGCCACAGCGCTCTTCCTCATCAGCACAGCATTAATGATGTTGATGGCGTTCTGCGCCTGCTTGCCGAGTGGCGCGTGCGCCACGGTCTGTCCCCCCCACTCGTACCCGTTCTCTGGGTTCACTAGCAGGTCGCCGGTGTCTGGTCAGAAAGAGACAGGGTTGTATTATACACAGGAAGACCAAGATGAGCATCTTGATCTTCCTGTGCATAATATTTCTTTTTTGGTTCACTACGAACGTTATTTACTACAACAGTTTTAAGGTAGAAACTCAGATTATAATAGTTGATGAAGACGGTATTTTATTTAGGTAGGTACAGCCGGGAAAGTTAATTGAAGACAGCTGTGATTTGAATATATACAATGTAAGTTTATTGTTGATTTGGTAAACAATTCATTTCACTGACTTTGAACAAATGAGGACTTATTTGCTTTGTAAACTAGACAGAAAAGATTTAGATTACGAGTAAACACGACTAGTCATATAAATGCCGTCTAGAAATATTCTAAATCTTCTTTCCAACTCTCTTAACAAACATCACAATAGGAATGTAAACTAAAAAAAACTTAAAATTATCAAAGCTATGAAAGCGAAAAACAAGAGCGAGTCAGAAAAGGCCATTAATTGTCCAACATCACAAAGAGCGGAGATCAAGCTAAGAAAAAAAATCATCGTTGTTCAACAAACTGAGCTAACAGAGGACGTTGTCGCTCCAAGAGCTTGAGATGAGAAAAGTTCTCTGAGACAATTTAATAACACCGGGTGGACGAGACGCCGGAATGCCGATGTGAAAACACGGAAACTTTTGTGAATTTATGTCTTGTGTTTGGGTTGTGGTGGCTGCACTTCATGAGGTTTTTGTGTCTGGCTGTAATGTGACGAAATTGAAGAGTGAAAAGAATAATAAACATTAAAGGCAGTGAAGGAGAAATAGCAGGAACAACATAAACGTTTGAATTGTACAAAGCAGCTACACTTCGTTTGAGAATTGTGTTTGTCTTTATATTCTTATTTTCAGAAATATTGATATTTATTACATTACTTACACTACCATTCAGGCTAAATAAACTAGATTACAGACGCACAGCATTTTAGGGGTCAGGTAAGCGCCGTTGACGTTGGCCATGCAAATGCGCGTTCGCCAACGTTCGGTTTCATAGGGAATATTTATCTTTAGCAACGAAAATATGAACATTTGAAAAAATCACAGATAGAATGATAGATAATAAAATAGTCTGTTTTAGAATAACAATCATGAAAAAATCGTAAGTAGTTTGAAAGTAATATCGTTTTTTATGCTTTGGGTAGACGTTACTTCCTAAAATTCAGACATTATTTCATAAAATTTGAAAATTCACATATGAAATTGATTAGTATGCGTTCTAGTTTAACATACATTTTTTGCATAACTTACTTGCATTATAAGGCGTAATAACAGATTTAAAAGTCACGAAAATCAATCCTTTTTTCGGACATCGCAATCACAAACAAAAATCCAAAGGAAATAATCATTTAGATTTGTAGTTTTAGTTTATGAGTAATAATTTTTTGAAAAGCGTGCAATTTACATCCGGATATTTTGAAAAAAAAAATTCTTCGTATCTTTGTTGGATCCAGATATAAAAGAGTTTTTTGGTATTTACTTTTTCTTATTTTTATCGAAAAATCTGCCTTACTGG
The DNA here is from genome assembly GCA_963921375.1 of Tiliacea citrago. Lineage (NCBI taxonomy): Eukaryota > Metazoa > Arthropoda > Insecta > Lepidoptera > Noctuidae > Tiliacea > Tiliacea citrago. Next base: position 1,960,966 of record OY992784.1, read on the forward strand.
GAAAGGTTATTTATACTGAAATTCTCTTGACTTGGGATAACACACCACATAAATAATATTAATAATATTTGGGACAAATGAGTCCAAAAGCCTTCATCTCTTTCCTCTTTCCACCTAATCCTTCTATCTTAAATTCACCCTTCTTAAACAGCATAAAATCTCCGCTAAGAAATTCGCAATGCGCATTTACAGAAGCAGTCGGGTCATCCAAATGAATTGCAACAAATCTCAGCTTTCTTAGCAGCTGCAGCTGTTGGTTTCTTTGAAGATTTGTAAAAGTACCGCCCACAGATCAGTCTTGCCCATAAAGCTCGAGCTATTGTTAGCAAGAGACGAACAATAGAGCAGCGATAATTAAGAAAAGGAAAATATTAAACTAGCAACGGCTACGAAGATACAGAAATAGACATAACTCCATTCATAAGTAACAAAACAAATGAAAAATATAAAGACGCGTATTTATTGGGAAACAAAGTTGCACGACATTGTTTTTGTGTAGCGGAAACAGGTTGCTGACAACATAACTGTAATGTTGCAGTGTTGTTGGCAACATTCTAATGTTCCATATTCATGGTGGCCAAAAACTGTAAGACATTATTGCCAACAATTTTTAATGTCGCAGCAAACAATGTTGCACAACTGTTTCTCAACTTTGTTTTCAATGAATACGGAACTTAAAACATTGTGTTTATTACTACATCACAATTGTCTGATAAAAACTCCCATTCATTTCAAACATCCAAAATATTTATCAACAAGCCAAAAAACTTTGAGAGATAATGAAAGAATCTTCTCATAATGACGAGTACGCTTACTCGTGTTTTCTTATCGGACAGAAATGTATTGATAAACTATGTGGGCGTTGGCCAATCAAATTGAATCGTAACCAAGTAACTCTTGAAATGACCTAGAAAGATTCTTACTTGGGGTTCCGTGGAAAATTGGTTAATGATACAACGTTAAATGAATCCAATTAGGTCCACATCCGTTTGCAACACCCACAACCTAATTATCATCATGATCATATATTACATGAGAAAACATTATCCACCGTAAGATATCCAACGCTGAACGAGATTTCTAAGAAATAATTTACTGCTTTTACTTTTCTGGATGAAGAGGTTTCAACTGTGTTAGAAGTGTCATGCATTAGTTCTGAGTTATCTCAACACTAGTTTAATTATGTATAAAAGGTATTGTTTAACTGGATTCACTTGTTACTGATACCTGAAGATTTTATTTTTGTTTTATTTTTTGTTCAACAGAGAATACTATTTTCCTTGCCTATACAATAATAGCGTTGTTACAAGTTTATTGAAGCCTCACGATTGATGTAATAAAAATGGCAATTCCGTTGTAGACGTCTTTGTATATTTATAGGGAAATGTATTTGGAAATGAGATTTTCTTTTGAAATACTTGTCAATAGTGGAGAGCGTTTATTTATTTGACACAAATCCTTTTTGTGAAGTTAGTAGCAGACGTATAAAAGAAGTCATTGACCGAAAATAAACGGCCTTTTTTTGTCCACGAGACGAAGTTTCGTCTTAAGTAAAGACAAAATCTAACTACGTAGACTTTAAGACCACCTTAGGCAGAAATTGTGACAAAAGTAAACCTACAATGTAATACTAAAAGAAAGATTCTTCTTGAGAACTATGTAGGTTCATTTTGTGAAGACATACATTTCTAGACTAGTCTACAATCTACCAATATAACAGATTTGTATTTACATGATACTCTACCTATAACAACACCGTCGACGCTAGGCCCGAAAGCGTAGGAAAAGTCAGGGGCCTGCACTGGCGCGGACAGCAGCGCCTCTAGCGGCCGTTCTCGCAAACACCGCAGCAACGCAGGCGGTGTTAGTTCTGTGGACAACGTTGTTTTGTTAATGTATTTTATATCTACCTGTTCTCATGAATAATTTAGGTACACCTCAGCTAACCTTGCTGATCAGCTTTTTCACTAAAACCAATCACCTAATATATTATATTATTATTCTCCGTAGTAGTTATAGTTCGTAACTGTACTTTGTTCAGAGACAGTTGTGTAAGTGTTTGCTTTGAGTTTGTTTGAGACAGATATGTGATTACTACTATTCCGTACCAACTTTACATTCAGAATTTTTCGTTATAGTATCTGCTAAAGTTCCCCATTTGATCTTTGTTCTACTTGTGATAATGCTTATGGTTACTTCAATTTAAAGTTGGTACATTTCCCCTAAATATAATTTATACTTTATGCACAATGGTATACATACTTAGGTCATCACCTACTAACCAATTACTATGTACCAAACTGATCCTTCAACATCATCCTAAAATTCTGTTTGCAACCTAACCCCTCAAATGCACAGTCTATTGTCATTCCGAAACAGCTGCTAGTGAACATCTGCTGAACACTAAACTCCAGGTGCCAGGTGTCACAGTATTCATGTCACAGTCGAAACTAAACAGAACGCTTGGCACACATCGCACTTAATACCACTACTGACGTGGCTGTAGCGCGATTGTGGGACACAATTCGATGGCCGAGCATTTTCATTTCAGAAGTTCTAGCGTTCAATGTGTCACAGGAACTATTTTGTCTTGTGGATTTGAAATAACTGTTACGTTATTTTGTATTATTTTTGAAGTTTTTGGAAGGTATGTCTTTGATAGTAGGATATTTTCAAGCGTCAGAATTTTGTTAGAAATATTTTGTTTTACGAATTTTAAACTTCAAAAGTGCATTTTGAAATGGTCTACTTCAAATAAATGATTTGACTATGACCTTGAGCGTATAGCTTTCGAATATCTTTTTAAATAAATCACAAATATTATTATCCGAATTGGTGATGCAGAAATGATTATTTTAAGTTGGGATTATTTTTATAAGAGTTTGTTAGAAGCAAACCAGGGGTTGGAAGACACGACACCAAATTCAATCTAGAAAACAGTAGTATAAGGGATTACCCTGACCTGATCTTCTAGATTCTCTCTCCACTCGATGGCTGGTTAGTTATTTTGGTGTAGGCAGGTTTAATGATTAGGTTTTGAGCGCGTATTAAAACTACCGGCGGGGTTTAATTATTATTTTGGTAATCTTTCGTTGAGATGAAATAGACTTGTTAAATTTGACTCCACTGCGATTAAAGAGTAGCTGGCAGGTAAATCTTTGACAGTCGTTACGGGTTGTCACAAGCCCGAAAGTCTGATTACCAGTCTTAACAAGGGGTATCGTATTACCCAGTTACACAGATACTTGGGAAAATGCTAGGCAGATTGATTTTTTATCATCCAAATGTTTTAAAACGTTTATTGCATCAACAGCAAAGATCTTTCCAAGGTATTTTGTGGAAATCTGTTTCCCATTTTGAAAGTATGATTACTATGTTTCAAGACAACTGTCTCACAATTTCTGGGACCTGATTATTTACTTTGGAATGCTCAACTTGTTCCGTAGCTTTTGTTTGTTCACTATTGTACCCAAATGAGAATACCGGCAACATTGCAAGGTTGATACCGAGACAGGAATCTTTTCAAGCTTTGGTTTTCATATTTATTCTATTTGTTTTTCATATTCTATTTGGTTTTGTGATAGTTCAAAATAAGTACCTGTTTTTCCTATCCGTATTTTTCTTCAATACCTAAGCCATGTTTTGAAGAGTCAAGGATGAAGCCTATGTAAAGGATAAAAGCCAAAATTGGTGCCTTTTTTCGGCGGCCATAAATGAAGTACAAAATAATATACCTATTTGGCCATTATCTTTTTACGAAAACTGTATCATTCTGCTTGCACTTTATGTAGCTATCAGTCAGACTTTACAAAGCCGGTAACATGAAGTGTGTCGCCTGTACGAAGCACCACGTGCGTCATATTGGAGGCTTGCCAAGCCTGATGCCCCAATACTGTGGCAGTTCACTTAACAAGGACTTACTGGATTGTCCATTGCGTGTGTGCGAGTAGCTACGTTCTAGTTTAATGTAGAGATAAGGACAGATGCTGATGGTATAATTTTGTAAAAGTCATATTGTGCTAGATGTACCCAGGATTTTGTAATAATATATCTTGATTTAAAAGAGTGTCCTTGTAGTTTGTGCCTGTTCTTCTCCATAGAGATCTACGTTTTGGAATGGGCAAATAGCTTCAACTTTCCGACTAACTGACCGACTCTTTCACAATTCAAAAGTGCCTGTAATTGGTTTAATTGAAATAAATGCTTTGAGTTTGAGTGTGAGTTTGAGATACTATGGAGTGGTCTTCATAAACAGTCAACAATATTTTTTTATTAATGATCTTACCTCTCGCTTTCTGTGGGAGTGATTTCGTGAAAAGGGACGGAAATGTATAACAGGAAGTAAAAGCTTGAGCATAGAATAAGTAAGTACTTTTTAATAGCATGGAGTTAGTAAGTACTTTATAATAGCATAAAATAAGTGTACTCATGGAATTAATCCTACTATTTAGATTTTAAGTAGAGGGGGTGGAATTTCACCCAGTGGGCGACCTCTAGTCCTAATCCTAACTAATTTTATAAATGCAGAAGTAAGTTTGTTTGTTTGTTTGTTACCTTTTCACGCCTAAAACACTTGACCGATCATCCTGAAATTTTGCATATACATTATCAGGTGTACAGAAACGGACATAGGGTACCTTTTATCGCGGAAAAAAGTACAGTTCCCGAGGAAAACAACAATAACGTTCTTATGATAATAGATGACGCCACGTGTCTTTCGAATCATGATTGAATATTATGATGGGGATGTATTTAACAGCACTTTAAATTTCAAAAGCAAAGGACAGCCCGAATTGATTCTCAAATTCTAAAATAATGCGAGCGAAGCCGCGGCCAAAAGCTAGTTATGAATAATTATTCGAATAAATATTTCAGTATTTAGCTTTTTAAAATTTTGAGGTTAATTTGTGTCGCTGCTCAGTTGCTTCTAACCAAGGTGAGATGTCAGATGTTACTCGTCTTATGCGACTACTGTAAGGCTCGCTCATTTTTTTATTATTTGATATTATTATAGAGATCAATGTTATACCCATGGACCTATAACAAACTGTTATACCATTAATATTGCACATCATGTTTTAATAAAAGACTGCCACGTCAGCCACACAGACATGACTTATTAAGATGAAGTTCCACAAAGCCGGCCTTTTTTTACTTTTTCTCCTTCTCCGAACCAATAGCAAATATTTTTTTAGATTAAGTTAATAAATAAGTTAATACTTACTACTTGTACTATTTATTAGAATAATTTCGTTTAATTTTTTTTAAGTAACCATAAATGTGGATCTTCCCTGACTTTCGAATTGTTTTCCATTTAAGTTATATATAAAATAGCAAAACTTAAGAAAAGGGAAGTTAAAACTTACCAGGAGAACAGTTTGCATGTGTGGCGACTAGCGCCGCGTATTTGCTGGGATCTGCGACCAGCGACCAGGGGCTCAGCCCAGACCCTGACATGAGCACTGCTCTGTGGAAGAGTAGACCTGCAACAAATTGTGAACATTATTAAGAGTTATTTTGTGAAGGAGCGTGTCCAGCGTCCAAGGAAGTACAACCACCTGAGGTACCTATTTCTGCCACTAAGCAGTGTTGCTGCAATATGTTACTATTTGAATGCTCTGGGTCATTATCTGCCTAGCCTTTTCCCAACTGTGTTGGGGTCGGAGTCCAGTCTAACTGGATGCAGCTGAATACCAGTATTTTACATGGCGCGATTGCTTAACTAACCTCCAAAACCCAGTAACTGGGAATACGATACCCCTTGGTAGGACTGGTTGTCTGGCTTTCAGGCTTCTGACGACCCGTAACGACTGTCAAAGATCCACTAACGACAGTCTGAACAAACGGCTTAACGTGCTTTCCGAGGCACGGACTAACCGTGGCAAGCGTAGCTTAACCTGAACGATCGACCTGTGCGGCTGTTATTACTTCGCCACAAGGCTATGGATAACAGTGTAATTTTAGGCAGTTGAGATATTTCTGCATTGTCACTGCGTAAAAGTAGTGATAAAGCTGGAATGTCTCAAATGAATGAATGATAATTGGAACGAGCAATGCTATCATCAGGTGGACCGCCAGTTTGTTGGCCACGTAACAACATAGTGTCAAATCTTTTATAAAGAAACTAAACGTTTGTTATTCCACACCATGTACAGCTCCTAAAACGCTTTCAATCTTCATCGTCGACTACAAAGTACGGGAATAGATGAACATTTTCACGTTCCTAATTTGTTGAAGCACTTAACCTTGTTTGTCCATCAGAATCTCGAACGTCAAACAACGGAGCATCGTCAACGTTTTAAAGTGAAGTACTCGCGAGGGAAATCTCTCTCCGTGTAGACACGCTTCAATTTTCACCAGTTCAAATAGTTTGTACACATATTTTCCTGTTTTTTATTGGAAAAAGTTTGAGCGATACGCGTTCCGAGACCAGGTGTCGGAATGTTTTGTTGTGGGTTTAGAAAGATATTTGTTTACGGATTCCTTTTTTTTTTCTAGATTTCCCGAATGAATAGGTAGGTTGTACAGTTCACCCACATTATTATTTTCGCTAGTTATGTTCACTCTCATGTAAAGGAGATGAGCCCATTGCCATTAGCGGGGCATAAACTCAAACTACGGGCTGCTGCTGCTACTGAGGAAATTCCAACAAAATTTACTTTTGATTAAACACTTAGAATACTCAGGCTCATGTTTCTTATATTAGTATTATGAAAAGCATAAAATAAAATACAATTTAGCTAAGACCCTAATATCTACCAGGCACAATATTTTGCAACTATGCAACTAAACGATAATAACTTAACAACAGATTAAAATTAACTTTAACAATCTCCATAATAAAATACCTGTTAAAAACTGGAATATTTTTATTACAATCCCTTGTCGGAATGGAAAGAAAATGTAAAACCAGAACGTGGTGGAAAGTCTGGAAGCTCAGACTCGGTGATAGTTTCAATTGTGTGAAAACAGCCGCTTAGGGGTGTCTCTAGCGGGACATTGTGGAGTGAGTGGTAATTGTTAATAATAGCCTTTTGACAACGTCTTTATGTTACCGGGAAACTAGTGAGAAAGAAATGATACGAAAACAGCAGCTTAAGTGCTTTTCGGTCATGGCCATAACAAATATGGCTTTACAGAATTATAATCATTAGAATCAGCATTACAACTTTCGAAGTTCAAAAAATCCTACTGAATGATTATTTCAGAATAATCCTGTTACTGACCTGAAAATTGCAAAAAACGTAATAAAATTTTAATTTCGCGGGCTACCTTAGCGCATCCGCCTTAAAAAAAAAGAAAATTAATTAGACCAAAACGAGATGGGTGAAAAAAACTCTTTAGCTACTAGCTAAGGTCAACGAGAAGTACCTACAAATAAAAATTTGTGAGCCAACAAAGAGCTTACAAGCTTTGTTTTCGCTTTCTCTCGTTCCTAACATTACACTCAAATTGCTTTTCTCAGACCGACACCAGCAATTTACACTACGCTAACTTGAGTTTTGGCCAATTTCCGTTTTTAATGCCAAATTATTTATAGTAAGCACTTTAAATGAGTACAAAAAACAATTTACGTATTTAACACAACGCTAAGTGATTGTAATTTTTTCAATGACGCGGTATATATTAAGCTAATCTTAGTGAGCCTAGTTTAGTCTGTTCGTGATCGTTTGTAACAAAAAATGCACGAGTTACCTGATAGTAGGTACAGTCTTACGAGTATTTATTACATAGTGGTAAGGTATTAGTATTGATTTTTGTTGTTGTTAATATTGTAAAGGGTTAATCCTTTTTATTTTAGTTATAGTTGTAATGTATTGTTTTACTAGTCTCGCCATTTAACATTCTATAATACAGTACGCTAACTGTGAGTTGGAAATTCACGTGTAATAACTAGAGATCGGATATTCGGATGCATATTTGCCTAAAATTAATTTTTAGCTATGAAAGTATGGAAACGGCTTCTTAAAATATATTTTTTTCCCGGGATCGCAGAAATTTGCAATTTCTAAACATAACAAATATTATGGAGGTTAGATAGGCAGTCGCTCCATGTAAAATACTTGTATTCAGCTGCATCCGGTTATTCTGGAAGCCGACCACAACATAGTTTAGACACAGTACAAAAGAGTAGTTCTTAAAATTTCGTCGGTCCTCGATACCGACACTTTTCCCGTACTGAAGCGCACTCCATACTAGTCAACTCTCAAACTTTAGGTAAATATGCATCCGAATATCCGATCTCTAGTAATAACACATGAATTTATCGCCTTTTTTGTCTACACACGGCTAATTCGAGTTAAATTCAAAACTAACGATTAATAAAGAAATTAAATGACAACTTTCTTGTATTATCAAAAGAACTGACAACAGTGAAAATTTCAATAAATTATTTTTATTAATACAAAAGTTATCACATTTTTTTCTTTGTAGCGCCTTTGGTGTAAAATTGTTTTTTTCAAGTTAGCGTAGTGTTCATTGCTGGTGTCGAGACGTCTTCAATGCAGACAGGACGTTCCCAGATGTTTAATATTTTATGATTCCTACAACATTTTCTCATGACTTAGGTAAGTACCTAGATATAACTGTGGTATGATTCGAATTACTGTAATTGCTAAACGTTTTCAAAATTCTAAGTACCTACATCAGAAAATTGGCTAATTTAAGAAAATAAATTATATATTATCAAGATATAATTTATATCCTACTAACATCAGAAAATCTGTTACTCTTTCTTGATTAACAATTATTCTCTACCAATTGCATGCACGTTTTGTACTCGTAGTAGAAAATAAGGACACGCCCGCAACAAAAAAATAAATATCGCCTGCCCTCTGCATTGCCACCTAAAAGACTGTCACCGCCTTAAAAAGCTTGTATCCATCCAACGAAATGCATCCCACCTTAATTAGGAAAGACCGTAATCCAAAATAGAGGACATCTCCAGAATAATTTTAAAGTCAAACACGACCAAATAACTATAAAATTAACGAATCTCGAGCTCCTCCTGCAAAAGACGGTTTTAAAAACCAAATTACGTTCACATCTTGTTAAGGAATACCCGTTCCTATGCTGCGTCGGCTAGAGGCATCTCTGCACACAATGAGAAATGAAAGTTAAAGGTATGGATGTAAAAATGTCACTTACAGGGATTTGTTCATTTATTTTCTCTTGGGGTAAATGCGTTGGAGATGTCTTGTTTTTTTCTTTTTGTGGAATGAGTCGAGTGTTAGTTATGGGGGCGTCTGCTTCGTTTCGTTGTTTATTGTGTAATTACGCATTTAGAAATGTTGTCTTTTTTGTTATTTCGTTAATAAATCATTTATTTGTTGGTGGTATAAATTATCGTTTTGGAGGTAATTTCAAGGATACAAATCGGCGTTTTTACAAAAACTATACTTGTTTTAACTTTAAGGGCATAACTAGGCAAGCAAAAATTTATATTAAACATTTGTAGATACAACATACACTCCTATTAAGAAAAGAAAAGAAATAAGAACAAAAATTATCAAAATCATGACGATACCCAGTATAGCCTTTTCATTTGTGATTTTTCTTTATTCCTTTGTTTTTCAAGTTGTTTACTCTCAAAGAGAGAACCCTATTAATATCTCTTCATTAGTCTTTGTGCCGTACCGGAACAATCGGATAAGAAATAAAAGAAACACTGTTTGCGATGCCAAGAGACGGTTCATTTTAATATAGAACCACGATTTATCAAGTATCTTGAATGAATTGCGCCCATTCTCTCTTTGCTTGAGTTCCATAAAATCTATACAAAATGTTGAAAACTTTGACCTTAAAGCAACAGAAACATGTCTATATTGTATTTTAACGGATAGACAAAAAAACATATCCACAAAACACAAAAAAAAGGACATATATAAAAGTACCCAAACTCCTTTGAGCACTCCCAAGCATAACAACTCCAAGTTCAGCTATAAAAGGTACTAATAATAATGTAACCGACACGCTTAAACTCCGTGGAACTTAAGGCAGATATTCAAGCACAGCTTCTGTAATAGACTTAAAAATAAGCGCATATTACCGACGCCGCTTCGAGGCAACGAGGCAAAATAAGAACAGATCTGAATATCTCTGAGCTGCTTCGCTCTCAAGATATTATGTTCCTTCGCAAGTATTAAGATTTGATTAAAAAGTGGGCTCTAAAGATGCACAAGTGCAGTTATAGAAATGGAGGAATGTTAACCATTTGTGTTACAGTAAAACTGTACTATATTTCAGCTACTGTCAGATTACCGTCTCAGGTTTTTCTATAGTGAATAATTAATAATGTACAGGGTCACTGTCCCAGCAGACGCAGTAGTTAATACAATGGAACAGACCACATATGGTTAATTGGACTGTGAGTCGATTCATATACTCATATTATTACATAACCTCACGTCTGTATTTGTGTATTATACCAAAGGGTCAGGCAGAGGTTTACCTATAGAACACATTTCGTCAGTAATGTTTAGGTCCCATGTAAAATGCAGCGAGCCTATTGCCATCAACCCGGCACAGATCCAGACTCCGGGCTGCTACTGAGAAATAAATATACTATGGGGTATGTAAGGATCGAATCAGGTGGCGTTACGTTGTTACCCCCATAGTTAAAGACTTCGGAACTATCTCCTCCGGACAATTTTTATTAAGAGTCTATACTACCTCAGCGCAACCTCACTCTTTATCTCGCTCGCACCTACTGCTGGCGGTCACGCGAGCAAGCGAGACAAGGTGGCAGGGAGAAAACTCCAAGGCACCGATATTTTAGTTTATTTCTTTTTGATGGTAAGGTGAAAATAATGGTAATTTAAAAAAAAAACACATAAGACCTGCTTTATAGTTAGTTCAGTTAATATGCAAAGTTTCATTATCTAATTTGAAGTATTTTTTTAATACGAGCGGTTTATTGCTCGGTTTGGAGGTAACTTTGGATTTTTTTTCTATAGAGAGAAGTTTATGGAATCGTGTTTTCGTTAAACATAGTACTTAACATTAATCCTCAACTTTACCATATATTTATTTCAAAATGAATGCTGCAGCATTTTCGACATAACGGAGGATCATGCTAAGCCATTTGAGGTAGTATAGGCTCTTAAGAGCAGGCAGTCTAAATCAAATTTCGAACGCAAGCTCCGTCCCTCGCTCCCCGCTACTCCGTTATGTGCTAAACGCTAATACATTAGTAATAAAGTTGAATATTGCGTGCGCTCTTTGATCGTGTTCGAGCACAAAACTATATCGCGAAATCTCAATTCTTATTTAGTTTATAACTAAAGTAATAATCGATCTAGAGAAAAAATATCTCGTGTCGGGATAATTAACTATATTTTCTTGCTGTGAATATTTATTTTAGACATAAAAGCTAAACAAATGTGTTTGATTTTTAGAATTATCCTTAAAAAATACGTGATTTTTGAAAAAAAAAATGGGGGAAAATATTACAATTACGTAACTGTCTTCAACATGGACAGAAAAATATCCAATAAATTATATACTAAAGCTTCATTTTGCTTGTATGTGTGACTGTTCCAGAATATTCATGCAAATTAACATAAAATAGGGAGCGTCCTCTTAATATAGCAGCGCGTATTCTAAAATATAATTTATCTGGATGTAGTGATTATAAATTCATCCCTATTCTTTAGTCCATCTCATCTAGCCTTCCACCACGAACAAAAATGATAGTCATCATTCACGCTTCTGAATTTGATTCCTAACGAACAATGGGGACTGGCTAGTTCAAAATAGCCACATTTCTCAAGCTCCAATGTAGGTCGATGCCCGTAAAATAAGATGAATGGAAACTCTATTCAGTAGAAATTGCATGGACTTGAACGTTGCATACGCTGAATTGAAGGAGTTGCTTATTTTCGCAGCGAGTGTAGCGAATGAAACGTATTTTTCTTCTTATTTTGATATAATGTATTGCTGAGATGTTTTATGTCTCCGAGCTTGGTTTATTAGGATAGTTTTGAGGGAATTGAGTTTTATACATTTGAACTGGAAAGGTAATAATAATAATAATTATAACTGTCGTAGTACTGTGTTGCTCATCCAATCAAAACTAGTTAATAGCGCGCTAGTGTAGGTACGGACCGTTATTGAAATATTGGTGATTTGAGATTGATCTGGTAACTTTGAGTTGTTGAGTAGTATCATGGATGAGGCTAAATAGTTCACCAGGTGGGTTTCTAGTCTAGTTAGTTAGTTAGTAGTTTACCGCATTGTCTTTTGGCACCCTTTAATGTAATGTCCCACTGCTGAGTAAATTCATAACCTCGCATTTTGGAGTCTTGGCACATAAATTTCATAAGCATTATCATAGTTTAAAAGTCATAGTATAAATAACAATACCGTTGCCTTCTTCTATGCCATCGATTTCTGTTTTATTTCACATTTTCACTATTTTCTTCCTAGCATACTTTCAATACGTCCAGAAGAGGCCATTATTCATTTTCGCGCCATAATTTATGTCCGGCGATTTTTACATTGTTCTTTTCTGAAATTTATTCCTTACCCGCTCGTAACCCATAGCTATCTTCACAACAATTTTCCTTGTGATTTTATATTTTGTACCTAACTGATGTAGGTTATTTAGCGTTATGTTTTTAGATAGGTACCTATTATTATAAGATGAATGTAGTTTTTGTTAATCAAAACATAGGTATGGATGGCATCGGATTGTGGGACCCGATTGGAACAAGCCTTTTTATTGCGTAAGTTTTATTAGTAATAATATGAAAATAATGATAGAATAATCTGTGCATTCAGTGTTGACCCTATTATTTATTATTATCAATAAGACCCGGCAAGCCTTACTCTGTCCTTTTAATTGTTATAGTATTACTCCGTCACTACACTTGTAGGAACCGCTTGTTGGACAAGCATAATCAAAAACATCCGTTTCTAAAAGACTAGGCCAGATTTCTGATCGAAGAATGAAAATGTTTGTATATAGTTTCTTTATGTATTTGTTTAGGTATATGTAAGTTTTTTTGCACAAGTGTACGTGTACGTATTCATGTGTACATTTTATATATAATATATAGTAGATATGGTATAGTATAGGTTTATATAACTTTTTAGTTTAAGACTTCGCATATTCATATTTTCTCTTCTTGTTCTCACACACTATTGTCTACATTCCTTTTTCATTTCTCCTTTCGCAGGTCTGCTGGAAGAAATTTCTTAAGAAATAAGCAGTACCTTTGTACTAATATTATAATTATGTCTCTCTGTAAACAAAATATTTGTCTCTTCTTTTCTTCCGCACACACACGTTGTTCACCATAATGTTGCCACGAGGAGACGCATGGATTATTATTTCCTTTTCATAAGTTACGACTTGTTCTCTCTCCTCTCATCAGTTACGACTTGTTCTCTCTCCTCTCTCGCTTTCTGAGCGAGTGATTTCGTGAAAAGAGACCTGTCTCTTTTCACGAAATCACTGAAGTGTGTAGAAGTAATTTTTCATTTCTCATACTCGGAAAGTAGTGTTTGTTTGGTCATAGTAGCGGGTGTAAAAGCTCCTAGTAATTGCTTCCATCCCTAGGGTGGGAATGAATTTAAAACATAGAACTAAATTTGGTTAGGTAGTCGGTTACGAAATTTTTTACATAATTAAGAAAAATATCGATTAAAAATAAAATGCTGCCGTCTTGTGTGTTTAAACAGCCAATGTGAATTAAAAAAAATACCTATCAAGCGAAACGGCCTGCGGCGGTGAAGCGGTGTGTTCCATATTTAAAATTTAAATAAAACTATATAATTTGACGGAATACTAACTCTGTAAGCTCAAAGCCCGAAAATCAAAATTTATGGGTTTTAAATAAACAGGTACGTACAACTTTGCATAACCACCCTTCTGGGAAAACTGGCGTGACGTTATGTGTGTGTGCGTATCAAGTAACACTCTTCTTTAATAAGTGACTATCTCCTATTGTTACACGTCAGTTGATGAGTACCTTAACTCCGTTCATTATAAGCCAGTGTACACACTCCCACGTTTATGGCCGGTAGTCCTGTGTAAACTATCCTAACCGACGTCGTTAAGGTCTGTTTGTATTTAAAATATGTCCGTGTTATGATAAAAGTTATCACATTTTTTTCTTTGTAGCGCCTTTGGTGTAAAATTGTTTTTTTCAAGTTAGCGTAGTGTTCATTGCTGGTGTCGAGACGTCTTCAATGCAGACAGGACGTTCCCAGATGTTTAATATTTTATGATTCCTACAACATTTTCTCATGACTTAGGTAAGTACCTAGATATAACTGTGGTATGATTCGAATTACTGTAATTGCTAAACGTTTTCAAAATTCTAAGTACCTACATCAGAAAATTGGCTAATTTAAGAAAATAAATTATATATTATCAAGATATAATTTATATCCTACTAACATCAGAAAATCTGTTACTCTTTCTTGATTAACAATTATTCTCTACCAATTGCATGCACGTTTTGTACTCGTAGTAGAAAATAAGGACACGCCCGCAACAAAAAAATAAATATCGCCTGCCCTCTGCATTGCCACCTAAAAGACTGTCACCGCCTTAAAAAGCTTGTATCCATCCAACGAAATGCATCCCACCTTAATTAGGAAAGACCGTAATCCAAAATAGAGGACATCTCCAGAATAATTTTAAAGTCAAACACGACCAAATAACTATAAAATTAACGAATCTCGAGCTCCTCCTGCAAAAGACGGTTTTAAAAACCAAATTACGTTCACATCTTGTTAAGGAATACCCGTTCCTATGCTGCGTCGGCTAGAGGCATCTCTGCACACAATGAGAAATGAAAGTTAAAGGTATGGATGTAAAAATGTCACTTACAGGGATTTGTTCATTTATTTTCTCTTGGGGTAAATGCGTTGGAGATGTCTTGTTTTTTTCTTTTTGTGGAATGAGTCGAGTGTTAGTTATGGGGGCGTCTGCTTCGTTTCGTTGTTTATTGTGTAATTACGCATTTAGAAATGTTGTCTTTTTTGTTATTTCGTTAATAAATCATTTATTTGTTGGTGGTATAAATTATCGTTTTGGAGGTAATTTCAAGGATACAAATCGGCGTTTTTACAAAAACTATACTTGTTTTAACTTTAAGGGCATAACTAGGCAAGCAAAAATTTATATTAAACATTTGTAGATACAACATACACTCCTATTAAGAAAAGAAAAGAAATAAGAACAAAAATTATCAAAATCATGACGATACCCAGTATAGCCTTTTCATTTGTGATTTTTCTTTATTCCTTTGTTTTTCAAGTTGTTTACTCTCAAAGAGAGAACCCTATTAATATCTCTTCATTAGTCTTTGTGCCGTACCGGAACAATCGGATAAGAAATAAAAGAAACACTGTTTGCGATGCCAAGAGACGGTTCATTTTAATATAGAACCACGATTTATCAAGTATCTTGAATGAATTGCGCCCATTCTCTCTTTGCTTGAGTTCCATAAAATCTATACAAAATGTTGAAAACTTTGACCTTAAAGCAACAGAAACATGTCTATATTGTATTTTAACGGATAGACAAAAAAACATATCCACAAAACACAAAAAAAAGGACATATATAAAAGTACCCAAACTCCTTTGAGCACTCCCAAGCATAACAACTCCAAGTTCAGCTATAAAAGGTACTAATAATAATGTAACCGACACGCTTAAACTCCGTGGAACTTAAGGCAGATATTCAAGCACAGCTTCTGTAATAGACTTAAAAATAAGCGCATATTACCGACGCCGCTTCGAGGCAACGAGGCAAAATAAGAACAGATCTGAATATCTCTGAGCTGCTTCGCTCTCAAGATATTATGTTCCTTCGCAAGTATTAAGATTTGATTAAAAAGTGGGCTCTAAAGATGCACAAGTGCAGTTATAGAAATGGAGGAATGTTAACCATTTGTGTTACAGTAAAACTGTACTATATTTCAGCTACTGTCAGATTACCGTCTCAGGTTTTTCTATAGTGAATAATTAATAATGTACAGGGTCACTGTCCCAGCAGACGCAGTAGTTAATACAATGGAACAGACCACATATGGTTAATTGGACTGTGAGTCGATTCATATACTCATATTATTACATAACCTCACGTCTGTATTTGTGTATTATACCAAAGGGTCAGGCAGAGGTTTACCTATAGAACACATTTCGTCAGTAATGTTTAGGTCCCATGTAAAATGCAGCGAGCCTATTGCCATCAACCCGGCACAGATCCAGACTCCGGGCTGCTACTGAGAAATAAATATACTATGGGGTATGTAAGGATCGAATCAGGTGGCGTTACGTTGTTACCCCCATAGTTAAAGACTTCGGAACTATCTCCTCCGGACAATTTTTATTAAGAGTCTATACTACCTCAGCGCAACCTCACTCTTTATCTCGCTCGCACCTACTGCTGGCGGTCACGCGAGCAAGCGAGACAAGGTGGCAGGGAGAAAACTCCATGGCACCGATATTTTAGTTTATTTATTTTTGGTGGTAAGGTGAAAATAATGGTAATTTAAAAAAAAAAACACATAAGACCTGCTTTATAGTTAGTTCAGTTAATATGCAAAGTTTCATTATCTAATTTAAAGTATTTTTTAATACGAGCGGTTTATTGCTCGGTTTGGAGGTAACTTTGGATTTTTTTTTCTATAGATAGAAGTTTATGGAATCGTGTTTTCGTCAAACATAGTACTTAACATTAATCCTCAATTTTACCATATATTTATTTCAAAATGAATGCTGCAGCATTTTCGACATAACGGAGGATCATGCTAAGCCATTTGAGGTAGTATAGGCTCTTAAGAGCAGGCAGTCTAAATCAAATTTCGAACGCAAGCTCCGTCCCTCGCTCCCCGCTACTCCGTTATGTGCTAAACGCTAATACATTAGTAATAAAGTTGAATATTGCGTGCGCTCTTTGACCATGTTCGAGCACAAAACTATATCGCGAAATCTCAATTCTTATTTCGTTTATAACTAAAGTAATAATTGATCTAGAGAAAAAATATCTCGTGTCGGGATAATTAACTATATTTTCTTGCTGTGAATATTTATTTTAGACATAAAAGCTAAACAAATGTGTTTGTTTTTTAGAATTATCCTTAAAAAATACATGATTTTTGAAAAAAAAAATGGGGGAAAATATTACAATTACGTAACTGTCTTCAACATGGACAGAAAAATATCCAATAAATTATATACTAAAGCTTCATTTTGCTTGTATGTGTGACTGTTTCTGAATGTTCATGCAAATTAACATAAAATAGGGAGCGTCCTCTTAATATAGCAGCGCGTATTCTAAAATATAATTTATCTGGATGTAGTGATTATAAATTCATCCCTATTCTTTAGTCCATCTCATCTAGCCTTCCACCACGAACAAAAATGATAGTCATCATTCAGGCTTCTAAATTTGATTCCTAACGAACAATGGGGACTGGCTAGTTCAAAATAGCCACATTTCTCAAGCTCCAATGTAGGTCGATGCCCGTAAAATAAGATGAATGGAAACTCTATTCAGTAGAAATTGCATGGACTTGAACGTTGCATACGCTGAATTGAAGGAGTTGCTTATTTTCGCAGCGAGTGTAGCGAATGAAACGTATTTTTCTTCTTATTTTGATATAATGTATTGCTGAGATGTTTTATGTCTCCGAGCTTGGTTTATTAGGATAGTTTTGAGGGTATTGAGTTTTATACATTTGAACTGGAAAGGCAATTATAATAATAAATATAACTGTCGTAGTACTGTGTTGCTCATCCAATCAAAACTAGTTAATAGCGCGCTAGTGTAGGTACGGACCGTTATTGAAATATTGGTGATTTGAGATTGATCTGGTAACTTTGAGTTGTTGAGTAGTATCGTGGATGAGGCTAAATAGTTCACCAGGTGGGTTTCTAGTCTAGTTAGTTAGTTAGTAGTTTACCGCATTGTCTTTTGGCACCCTTTAATGTAATGTCCCACTGCTGAGTAAATTCATAACCTCGCATTTTGGAGTCTTGGCACATAAATTTCATAAGCATTATCATAGTTTAAAAGTCATAGTATAAATAACAATACCGTTGCCTTCTTCTATGCCATCGATTTCTGTTTTATTTCACATTTTCACTATTTTCTTCCTAGCATACTTTCAATACGTCCAGAAGAGGCCATTATTCATTTTCGCGCCATAATTTATGTCCGGCGATTTTTACATTGTTCTTTTCTGAAATTTATTCCTTACCCGCTCGTAACCCATAGCTATCTTCACAACAATTTTCCTTGTGATTTTATATTTTGTACCTAACTGATGTAGGTTATTTAGCGTTATGTTTTTAGATAGATACCTATTATTATAAGATGAATGTAGTTTTTGTTAATCAAAACATAGGTATGGATGGCATCGGATTGTGGGACCCGATTGGAACAAGCCTTTATATTGCGTAAGTTTTATTAGTAATAATATGAAAATAATGATAGAATAATCTGTGCTTTGAGTTTTAACCTTATAATTTATTATTATCAATAAGACCCGGCAAGCCTTACTCTGTCCTTTTAATTGTTATAGTATTACTCCGTCACTACACTTGTAGGAACCGCTTGTTGGACAAGCATAATCAAAAACATCCGTTTCTAAAAGACTAGGCCAGATTTCTGATCGAAGAATAAAAATGTTTGTATATAGTTGCTTTATGTATTTGTTTAGGTATATGTAAGTTTTTTGCACAAGTGTACGTGTACGTATTCGTGTGTAAATTTTATATATAATATATAGTAGATATGGTATAGTATAGGTTTATTTAACTTTTTAGTTTAAGACTTCGCATATTCATATTTTTCTCTCCTTGTTCTCACACACTATTGTCTACATTCCTTTTTCATTTCTCCTTTCGCAGGTCTGCTGGAAGAAATTTCTTAAGAAATAAGCAGTACCTTTGTACTAATATTATAATTATGTCTCTCTGTAAACAAAATGTTTGTCTCTTCTTTTCTTCCGCACACACACGTTGTTCACCATAATGTTGCCACGAGGAGACGCATGGATTATTATTTCCCTTTTCATAAGTTACGACTTGTTCTCTCTCCTCTCATCAGTTACGACTTGTTCTCTCTCCTCTCTCGCTTTCTGAGGGAGTGATTTCACTGAAGTGTGTAGAAGTAATTTTTCATTTCTCATACTCGGAAAGTAGTGTTTGTTTGGTCAGAGTAGCGGGTGTAAAAGCTCCTAGTAATTGCTTCCATCCCTAGGGTGGGAATGAATTTAAAACATAGAACTAAATTTGGTTAGGTAGTCGGTTATGAATTTTTTTACATAATTAAGAAAAATATCGATTAAAAATAAAATGCTGCCGTCTTGTGTGTTTAAACAGCCAATGTGAATTAAAAAAAATACCTATCAAGCGAAACGGCCTGCGGCGGTGAAGCGGTGTGTTCCATATTTAAAATTTAAATAAAACTATATAATTTGACGGAATACTAACTCTGTAAGCTCAAAGCCCGAAAATCAAAATTTATGGGTTTTAAATAAACAGGTACGTACAACTTTGCATAACCACCCTTCTGGGAAAACTGGCGTGACGTTATGTGTGTGTGCGTATCAAGTAACACTCTTCTTTAATAAGTGACTATCTCCTATTGTTACACGTCAGTTGATGAGTACCTTAACTCCGTTCATTATAAGCCAGTGTACACACTCCCACGTTTATGGCCGGTAGTCCTGTGTAAACTATCCTAACCGACGTCGTTAAGGTCTGTTTGTATTTAAAATATGTCCGTGTTATGATTCCTTACTACTTTACCATAGTTCGAAGGGTAAAATGTTTTACTTTCAATTCTAAACAAGTAAATACCTAATATAATTTATTAGTCTATATAAGTTTGTGAATCTTTTTCAGTAACGTTTGTTTTGAGCGATAGTAATATTGACTGTTAGGCGATTGGGAATACGTGCTGATATCATCTGCCTAGCTAAGCTCCATGAATGACAGCTGGGACAACAGCTTAGCGTGTTTTTCGAGCCACAGAAGCGTCTTGGTGTATGGTGGATTTAAAGATGGTCACCCATTCACGGACCAACCGCGGCAAGCGTAGCTTAACCTGATCGATCGACCCATGAGGCTATTATTTTGCTTAATCACAAGCCTCTCGAATACGTTCTGATAATGATGATTAATAAATGTGAACCAATCGCAATAATCATGAAAATTAGACCAGGGAAGCATGCCACAAAAGAGAAAAAGACTATTACTCATCAGTGAGTGGAACTGCCAATGATGATAAAGATCAACTTGGTTACACCTCACTCGATTTTACAGATTATTGAGCCAAGTTACGGATTTTTGATAACAGTCATATTTTTGGAAACTGAATCATATCTGCTGGAAACAGTAACCCCTTCACTAAATGATATATAAATATGTGCATCGGTAAACAAAACGTAATTGCCACGGGAACAAAACTTTTGTACAAGTTATAATTAAGTTATCGACAAGAGCCTCATCGGTAACTTTCCCTCTTCAGATGAGGGTTTAAGTTATACACTTTGCTTTATTAGAGACACTTTCTGAATGAACATAGTATGACTAATTACTTCTTCTACTTCTCTTCTTCTTCTAATTAGTGGTAGCAAAACGTATAAGCTGGCCTCTTATTTTATTACAACTCCGTACTACGCTAGGCCAGCTTAAGGTCAGTGTTAACACTGTCGTTTGGCCTACTGCTGCTGTATACAAACTTGTTCCTTTTCGTGTTAAAATATTGCTCTCAGAAATATTTTAATGCGAAGGACAGAGCACTTTTATCTTTCAACCTCGTAATGTAAAATGGGTTACAAAATCACAAAATGCATGACTTTATGGTGAGTAGACACCATAAAGTTTCAAGAACATGAAAGAACCCTCTTCACCCTATTACTGGAACAGAACGAGCCCCCGTAAACCATGGTATTTCCCCATAAACTTATAACTAGTTAAAATGCTCCCCAATATTGTATGAGAGGCAGCGTAAAATCTTAGACACCACGGACTGAAGTTAAAGAAAAATATTACCAGTAATATACAGATAAAACATCACGCTTGTATTCCCCAAATGGTAAAATAGGCATAGGTAAATAATACACCCACATTTCGCCATTTATGTGTAAATCCCATAATGTTAATAGAAAATCATTAAAAAATGAGTTGGTACCTAGATAGGAAACAGCAAAATATTTCTCCAACATCTTGCATATTTCAGTCGAAAACAAAATTCCGGCGAAGTAAGAAATTCCCCTCTCTCTCATAAATGCGTTACCTTCAGATTACGTGTCACGGATAACGCACGGTATATCGTCGGTAAATCGCTGCTGCATATTATCGCCAATGGTGGGACGTGGCTTCGGGGCTTTAGAAGTAGCGTGATACAAAATCTGTAGGTAATTGAAAGATCTGTAAAGGGCATCAACACTCCAACAACCGAACGTGTCATATATTGTAGGTCTGTAACTTCTTCTAATGCAATAAGGACGCCCGCGCACTGGATGATGCTGCGAAGGCTGAGACAGAGTTGCAGCGACCAACGTTAGAATGGATGAATGAATGTAACAACCAACCATAAACAATATAACGTAAAACGTTGGTCGCTGCAAATATGATTGCGATCGTAACCGCTCAATGTACTGCTACTGTTTTTATACCGACATGTTCAAGTTTACTAGAAAATTCTCAGCAGCAAGCCTAAGAATTTATGCTAATGCCAATAGCATTGCCTTCTAAATTATGAAACTTATTCATAACCTCTAAGTGAAACCCCTTCGTAGCGTTGAGGAATCCAGGTGTGATGTTTATTATGTCAAGTTAGACAACAAGGCAGAATCGTACATCGCTCAATAATTTATTCCCGGGTCTACATAGTTGACAATCACTTCAAACAATGGCCTATTTAATATGGTAACAGATGCCACGAGATATATATTTTTTTAACCACAATAGGGTAGCTCTTGACCTTCATCTCACCTGTTGGTAAGTGATGATCAGACCGAAGGTGGAACCTAGCTTTACTGGGAATCCTCCACCACAGAGGAACTGGCTATCTTACCTCTGACTGCCGAAACACAACAATGCTGTTATAACATTGTTGCTTTGGTATCCGGGACAAATAAAAGTCGGGTCTGGTATCCTGTGCTATGGGCATGAGTTTGTTCTGCCAAGTCCAGTTTTTATAGATGTGTGTTGTCGATGTCAGTTCGATGTGGTCTGAATAATTAGGCGACGGTTAGTCTGTTTTAAAAACCTTCATGAGTGACGTATTGACAATTCTTATGTGCCTCCAGCGACCCAGCGGGTAATCTGCATCAATACCAACCTACTGATTGACTAGTATTTCTTTTTACAACGGTCTTGCATGTCTTCTTATAGCCCAAATATCGTGACTAGTTTTAGTTATAAATTTTTTTATGCTTTGTATGAACTTCAACGCCAATAAATTCCAGCTAACCGCTACTTTCGCGGCCACAGCTTGTAAGGAAGTAATTTTGCGTTTAGTTCGCTCCAAACGCCCCTCGCAGCATACCTGATGAAGGGAGCAAAACAATTTGGGGGCTCAAACTTTGGAAACTAAAATAAAATCCACTGCCCCTTACCCGACCGGAATACAGACTACTTTTGAATAAACATGCGCTAATTTCCTTCTAGTATGTTTATAAGCAAAACTAAAATAAACTCACGAGTAACTTATGTGGAGGGAATAAAGACTAGTTTTGAATGGACTTTTAGTTAACTTTGTTTCAGTTTGTTTGGTTTGCTTGTATTATGGAGCTGGCTTGAATGTGGGATACTAATGATGTTTGGACATTAATAGAGGTGCAAAGTTAATGTGCGGTTGGATTAACTAAAATTGTTAATGTGGATGTTGCCGAGAATAGACCCAGATAAAATTAAGTTTTTAAAATAATTTACGTTGTTTATTAAACTATAACCCAAACACGGATGTGTAACGTAAATAAATGAATTTTGAATATGAGGGTCACTTTAGGGGGGCAATTATTATTAAATTTAAAAACAAAGTTTTTCAAACTATACCTACCGTGTGACATCAAATGAAAGGGCTTGTTGTGAGGGTTTCAAATACATGTGCTTTTGTATAATTTTAAAATAAATCGTTTTAAAGTTATTTAAGAAAATAGATGAACACTGACCACCCCATTATCTCCGAAACTACTGAGCTAAAAATTATTAATATTTCTTTAATTGTAGATTACAGGAAAACCTTTATGTAGCTTATGGCGATAACATAGCATAGTAAATCTCTGAATATTGTGCGTACAAACTTATATTTGCAGTTGAAATTTATGGGAGAAAACTTTTTTTTCAACTACAATGATATGTTCAGTCTTGGGATAAATTATCTTAGAATAAAAACATGGGGTAGATAACATATTCATTGTATGGAACCCTCACCACAAGAGTTCAACTCGCACTTGTCCGGTTTTCTTTATATAAGCTGTATAGAAGTACCCACAGTACTTGACCGTTAACAAATGTAGTGTTAGACAGAGACTAATCACAATATATTGATGTGTGAGTGACAGAGAACACGCTCTATACCGAAAGCTTAGAAAAAAAACAGCCGGGTACTGTATGAAAATAATGTTTCATTACATTCCAATATTACCACTCTTTGAAGGTTGTTTTTTTTTACACTTCTAAAGGCTGAATTTAGTTCACTGGATGTATGAGAAAGTACACCTTTTTACGCACGATTGAACACTCATCAAAAGAGGTCGAATTATTACTTATTCATTTCAGGATTAGTCTTTCATTTACCGATCAAAAACTGAACAGAAATAACCATAATAAGGTTAAAGTTGTAGCTAAAAAACTCAAAAAGTAATTGGAATTCCATTCATCGTTTAATTCTCACAATAGCTTTCATACTACCTATCAGATAAGGGTTGAAAAGGTTTTCAAAAGCAATATTTATGTTTCACTGAATTTCATATAAACTCGAGCGTGAACTGAATTCAATTGCTTATTCAGATATTCATGCATCTCTTTGTTAAAACATGTCTATATGCACAAGGTGACAGGCAGGCGTCTGTCGTGATTGAAAACTATTTTATTAAACTTCTGACATTGATTTATGGAGGAGCATTCGTATTTTAGGAATTTATTCTTTAAAATAACATAACGCAACATCACGCGTGTATTCCTCAAAGGGTAACGCAGAAGTGTGCCCACATTTCGCCCGTTCAGTAACAAGGGGCGAGCCCCTCAACCGGGCACAAATTCAGACTCCGAACTAACTTTACTAAAAATTCTACATGGAAATACACTTTGAAAATATTTACTGTTAAATAGACATGCAGACAAATCAAACACGTATATTTTAGGACACCTAAAAAAACCCACCCAAACCCACCAAACCCACCCAATACTCTTTTATTGCATTCCACATGTAGGTATTCTTAGGTGGTATACTTATAATTAGGGGAAAACCATAAAAGCGTCTGCGTAAAAAAATGCTATTAACTATCTTGAACGTATGTACCTGTTTCAGAGTATTAACCGTCTTACATCATTTTCTATATTATTATTACACTCTAGCGTGCCGCTTCAGTCATTAAAGATTGGCATAATCTTTTAGTACAAAATTGTTACGATCTCTGAGGGTTTTAACCCCATCCGAATCCCGATCTTAGCTTTTTACCAACTACGTCATGGACGGCTTCCAGACTAACCGGTTGCAACCGAATAGTACCAGTATGTTCTAGGGAACGCTTGCCTATCTGACCCCCACATAGAGAACTTAGCGATGGAAAGTTCAAACCCACATCAAACGTGTCCTAATCAAAAATGCATATTATAAGATTAAGGACTACGTTGAAGATAAGCAACTTCCTTTTTCTTTTTTTTTTTTGTTGCCGGGGTGGAAAATCCTCATGGATGTCCTCCGCCCTGAGGTGGGCGGAGGGGTCTGTCAGACTCTTACTGACTAAAAACCACACCGGTGTTCCCTTCCCACACTTGCACTGGGGATCTTGGGAGCTAGTATTACTTCCGTGATCCCCGGCTAGTGCCGGCCCGCCTCTGCGGGCCACCTCAAGTCTGCGGGGGGGGTGAGGTGATAGACCCCCCCCCGCGACTTCTGAAAGGGGCGCGCGTGATAAACTTCCTACCTTAACTTCCTTCCTTGAGGAAGCCACATGGCTTCCCTAGTACGGCTCATTAACGGCATGACTATGTAATTATCTATTAACTGCTCCCAAATTACGATGTTTTTTTTTTAATACATACCTACTTCCTTGACATGATCTCTTCATTATTTGACACTGAATACCTACAATTTTGATTTAAAATATTTATTAGTAACTTTTGTTGACAGAATTAATTCAGATTTTACACTTGTAATGGCAATCTTGTCATTTGGTTTTAATAGGTTTTTATTTTTATTATTTTAGTAATATTTTATATAGATTCTTTTTTAATTTGTGAATGTGAGAACGTTGTGGGTTTAATAGATTGTAGCTTTGTAAACCTTTTTCTATTTTGTTAAGTACTTGGTACATTGACGGGCCGACACTGTCCTCCCATACCTATTAACACTGTAACTTGAAAATATAGTAAAAGCCCATTCTTTTTAAAAGAGTAACCGTGGAGTTTCTTGCCAGCTCTTCTCCATAGGAAACGACCAATTGGAACCGTGCACCTAGCTTCTGACGTTTCATAAGTGCCCATGTAGGTTTATGTGAAATAAAATATTTTGATTTGATTTGACAAACCAGTTAGCCACAAGTCTCACATTTAGCTCAATAATACTAATATCCTCCCGATCGAATTTTCATTACAGCGGCCAGTCTCAACAAAGACTAGCCAAGTACGCAGAAGATATTATAGTGGACAGTGTGTGCGTAAATACAGGTGCACTGCTCTCTCTATTCCTTTACTCTCATATTCCGATGGGACGATAATCCAACACGACCGGAGAGAGATCGGGCGAAGTACCAACGATTTAACGTGCTTTCCGCGGCACGGAGTGTCACACCACAAATTTCCAAACTACGAGCTGGTACTAAGGAATTCCTAATGGGAAAACCCAATAACATTTTGCTCGACTTTGGAATCGAGCCCAGGTCCCCAAGCTAGGCAGTCAGGCTTGCGACCACGAGATTTAGCCCAATACTGCTTGTTAAAATGGATCACAAACAGGTAGAGTTAAAATATATCTAGTTCAGCAAATCAGAACAAGCTAGAACCACTGTTGGCCTATAAAGTTAAACACACAAGACATTCATTCGCGAGGATTGAACGGAGACACGCTCCGTTTTATTATAGATACCTAGGAAATATTTCCTATCAGCATTGCACCCTTATTCAATTCCAACTTGAAGATTTGCTAGGTCACAATATATTACGTGCAAGAGAAATATTTTGTGAGGTTTTGAAATATTTCAGTGGATTTTGTTAAATTACGGCTGGTTTGAGTTAAGAATATTTTAATGCAATTTGAAATATTTTTTTAGTTTTTTTGGTATTTTTTGGTCATGTGTCACAGTGTTGCTAAAAGTTATTTCTAAATCAAAATATGGATGTAACAGTACACTATGGCACAGATATTAATAATGTTACTATGGAAATCGTTTTCGTGACTGCTTTGTTTAGATTACAGTTTATTAACTATGCGTATATGACTTTCTTTGAGCCAAATATCATAACATCACGCCTGTATTTCCCGAAGGGTGACGCTAAGATGTACACGAACATTTTGCCAGTTATAGGTACTTAAGTTCCACATAATAGGGGGCGAGCCTATTGCCATTAACCGAGCACAAATTCAGACTCCGGGCTGCTACTGAGAATTGACATATTCAAGCCTTCAATTATTTTTTATTAAATTCTGAAACCCTTTATACTTTTCTGAAATTTCTCACTAAGTATGGCGAAGTGGGCTCTCAGAACCGACGAAACAATAAAACGTAATTTCTTTCAGAAAAATTCAATACAGATACAATATCTTCATTTATTGCTCGGTTTTATACTTGGCACGTAGCAAACTGGCCGGCATGGAACAACATCATTTCATGGTTTATTGTTCCGTTAGTTTGCTTTTGTAATTAAAACCAGTATTCTCCTCGAGTATTGTAGATTCTTTGCCGTTTTCGAAATGAGTTTTATTTATTTTTGCATTTTATTCAGCCGTAGGAGGTGTTTGGAAATGAGAATCGGTTTTACGGTGGTTTTATGGAATTTATATTCTTCCTGTTTGTTTTGTGAATATCTTGAGTTGATAGGCTATATCACAGAAGTTATTTTTTATTTCTCATACTCGGAAAGTAGGTAGTGTTTGTTTGATCCGAGCAGCGGGTGGAAGACGCTGCTCCTCCCACCTTGAGCGGGAAAGACTCATAGTAATTGCTTCCCTCTCTAAGGTGAGACTGAACTTAAAAAATAGAACTAAATTTAGTTAGGTAGTCGGTTATAAAAATTTTGACATAATTAAGAAAAATATCAATTTAAATTTTAAAAAAATGCTGCGGTCTTATGGTTGTATGTCTTGTGTAACAGGCAGTGCGAATTAAAAAAAACCTATTAAGCGGGATCGCCCGCGGCGGTAACGCGGTGTGTTCCAAATTTAAAAAAGACTATAATTTGGCGGAATACTAACTCTGTAAGCTGTACCGAAATTCAAAATCTGGTTTTACGAGTATGTAGACTAATATTTGATTAGAAATGAATTCAAGCGATTCTGAAATGTTGACCCCAGATTCGGTTAAAGACGAGGCAAATACAGTTATCGAAAATATTTTGCCAGAAATTTCAAAGAAAATATATTTAAATACATATAATGATTTTATGAAGTGGCGAACAATCAAGAAAATAAAATATTTTAGAAAAAATACTATTTTTTACTTTCTTTATATTCGAAAAGTGGAGTGTTTTAACATGGGTCACTTATTTCTACTCGGACTATAGCCGCCCTCGGTGCGCTCGGGCGTCTAAATACCTCATAAGGGAATTGATTCCTTTCAACCCTTGTAAAACAATCTACTATTGTGGAAACGGGACAGTAATTTGCCTATGTATGAATAGCATTTACATACATACATACAAACATGCATTTATCAACTCATACATTTCATTTTTTTAGTTAGTGTGTAAATGAGTGACCTTATTCTTTGTTTATACAGATACAACTTGTTTTTTAGGGTTCCGTGGTACCCTTATAGTTTCACCATGTCCATCTGTCTGTCTGTCTGTCCCCAGCTTAGCTCAGAGAATCTTAGTACTAGAAAGCTGTAATTTGGCATGGGTTATACATAATTTAGTTACGCCGACAAAGTGGTAAAATAAAATCCTGTAATAAAAGATAGGGTACCTCCTTTACAAGTAAAGTGGGGATGATATTTTATTTCTCGTCTATCCCATGATGTGGGGTATTGTTGGATAGGTCATAAGATAGATATTGAAGGTACGTAAAGACCATTTTTTGATTCAGGTATCCGTTTGCGTAATATTAAGCTTTAAATGCATATTTTTGTTAGATTCAAGTGTGTGTGTGTCCCACTAGCTAAATAGTAGTTTTTGGATAAAAAAATTCATGCCAGCATGTAGTACATATTAAAATAACGAAATTAAAATATAACAAATCTATATTACGCGTGTCCTCGAGGTCAAATTAAGGTGGCCAACGTGTGTGTGAACAACGTTTTTTTTTTTATTGTACTTGTCCAATATCCGGATGCTGATGGAAAAAATAAAATAAAAATTACATAGAAATGCGTTTACCTACCTGGGGCTGCAGTCTCATCGCTTTACGACCGAATTCGGTCGCAAATTCCTAATGGGGTCTCTAAATCAATGGGATAATCTAATCAATGGGATGTCAAATAGCTTGACAAGATTGTAATTTTTTCGTGCTTATCAAGCAATTTTGACTGTCTAGTCCTAATGGGGTCATTAGGACTTTGCGACCAAATTCAGTCGTAAAGCGATCGCTATCTATGTCGAGACTGCAGGCCTTGGGTCAAGTTTTATATTACGTAAATCGTCCCGGCGAAGTGAAGACTCTAAGAACAACAAAATTACTACATGTTTGCTGTCTTAATAATGTTCCAACTGCTGGGACACAGGTCTCCTCCAGGAAAAAGGTACAGTCCAAAAAAAATGTGTTAGAATACTGGCTCATATTGACAATACACAAAGCTGTAAGCCATATTTTATTAAATTAAAACTCCTAACTTTACCTTCTATATATATACATGATCTTTGCACATTTGTATTTAAAAATAGCAAGATTTTTCCAAAAACAAAAGATATCCATAACTTAAACACACGCCATAAAAACAGACTACATCTTCCACCCTCTCGGATCAAAATGCTTTACCATAGCCCATATAACATGTCAGTAAAAATTTTCAACAAATTACCGGAACAAATAAAAGAAGAAACCAAATTCAATATATTTAACAGAAAATTAAAAGAGTATCTAACACAAAAATGCTTTTACTCGGTCGCGGAATATCTAGAACAAATTATTTAATACAATAAGATAGCTACATAAATAATTACTTATTATAATATAGTCATAAAAAAGCACACATACATACTTTTATTATTATTATGTTAAAATTATTGTGCTATAATAATTGCAATAATTATTATAATATATACTTATAATAATTATCATTGTTATTTTTATTATTAATATGTTGCCGTGCCCTAACCGGGTTTCATGTTGGAACTTTCTAATTGTAACAACTAAATGTACACATGAATTCTTTATTGCAAAAA
Organism: Tiliacea citrago; assembly: GCA_963921375.1. Lineage (NCBI taxonomy): Eukaryota > Metazoa > Arthropoda > Insecta > Lepidoptera > Noctuidae > Tiliacea > Tiliacea citrago. The sequence continues at coordinate 1,990,706 of OY992784.1, forward strand.
AGAATTTGAATTTGAAGGGAGTGTGCCGTAATCCACCACGCGGGCCCAGTGCGGGTTGGTAGTCACGTCTTCGTTTTTTTGGTTCTAGGACATATCGGTTTCCTCATGATGCTTTTGTTCACCGTTTTGAGAGCAGTGGTGATGAAATAATGTACACAAAGTAAGCACATGACTGGGTTCAATTCTATGATCTACAATTGTAAGTCACGGCAGTTACCACAGTGGCCACTACTGCTCCAATAGTTGCAAAAACGGCATAAAAAGTGTATTAAAAAAAAACGAAAAGGAACTGTGCTTCATACCGCCGTCTGTGCTATCCGATAACCTGGGAGTCTTCAAGTCTAAAGTGAAGGTTACTCCCTAGAAGTAACCTTTATTCTCAAGCATGCACCATTGTCGACCACATTCTTGCTTAGGAAAGACAGGTACTACTCAAACAGGTTATAAACTTTAGTCATTAATCAAAAGAAGTCTTACCTTCTGGCACAGCCAAGGAAGTAAGCAAAAAGTGCACGCAAGCAGCACCAGTGCCATGGCCCATGAGAGTGACATTCGTGGGGTCTCCTCCGAAGACTGCCACGTTCTCCTTGATCCAGTGCAAAGCAGCTATCTGGTCCATGAGGCCGTAGTTAGCGGGGGAACGAGGGTACTCGTCTGACCGCGGGTTGAGGAAACCTGCAAAGAAAATTTTGATTAGAATCGTGTGGGTTTTAGGATGAACATGATGTCACAAGCTTCAGGGGAACTAGTGAAACTGTTTTCAAGGAAAAGTCTAGAAGAATAACGAAGCATTCTATTCGCGTCAAATAACCAAATCTATTTAGCTGTTTTTGTGGTTGAAGATATTATTTTTAGATTTGGTTGAGGTTTGATGCAAAGTTGGTGTTTCATAGGATTATCGGCAAGATGATAATCAGCCATTCAAAAAAATTTACGTCGAAACTTAATCTTTTACAATACTTAACACGTTCCGGGACACTTGACTATTTGCAAATGTAATGATATGACACTTCAAAATCCCATACATTTTGTCATACCGTCTACAGCCGTACTACCTCATTACATATATTTTTAATTTTTTGATATGACAAATACGGCCACAGACGTTGACGGTCATTGTACTTGTATGGCTCAGTCTACGCCTGTCGGCGGTGTGCATGTGTTGTTTTGGTGCATTAGCACTGCGTATGTGTGTGTTGAAAAATGACTCGAAAAGAGTTTGCCGTGACACCCACGAACAAATGAAGTCGCGTGATGTGACACTAGATCATGTGCTTCTTAGGAATACTATGGGCAAGCAACGGCTATCGACGGTTTGCCAAATTACATGAAATAAAGTTCACCGCCCTTAGCCGTACTGTCACGTAACGATATACCGACATAACGTCAAGAGGCGGTCTGTCCCGGAAAGTGTTAAGTCATTTCATGTGAAGCTGAACCGGCAAGAAACTTCTTTATTGAAAGAAGGAAATAAAACTGGGAAGGTACCTTAAATTAGTGGCTCTTCTCCATAGGAAGCGACCAATTGAAACCGTGCACCTACTGATATCTTCTGACGTTTCATAAGTGGCCATGTAGGTTTATGTTAAATAAAATATTTTGATTTTGAATTTTGATATTGATCAATCAAGTCGTGTTTGTACGTCAAAATGCATACAAACGATCGCGTCGGTCGCATACTGGCGCGGCTATTGCTTTTGGTTAGGAAGCGGTGTTATAGCGGGGGTATAGTTGTTAGGTAGGTACCGTCGGCTGCTCGTGAGTGGTAATAAAACTGGTATAAGCTGAACTCTTATACATTAATATATTGAAACTCGTACTCTAGCTCAAGATCAAACTGTTACCAACTTTCGCTGGAAACGGAAGTACAAATAGTTTTGTAAATGCCTGAATTTGAGTCTATTAGGATTACATATCGAAGAAGTAAATAGAAAATGGTTATTAGCTATCTATTTTATAAAATATTTATATCGAATTTGTAACGTAATTTAAATCATGTTACAAACATTTTTATAAAAACATAATAGGTATAATCATTTTACGCAAAATATTTTTAATAAAAATCTTTTTACAAGCGATGCTATAGTGCGTTGCGTAAACTGATTCGATAATTAGTCTATCGTTAAAAAAAAAATTGGTTTAAAAACATATTTTTAAGCAAATATTTGATGAACGTTTACTAACGTAAATATTGGATTATTTAAAATACTTAACTAGATTTTCGCCTAGTTTATTTTTAAAGTGGTTTATGTATTTTAAAATTAAACTGAGTGTATTACAACCTTGAAATTACCAGTGTATTTTTACAACAGAAAAATACAACATTATGTTGTTTTTTGGTACACACGTTACGATATTCTTGCGTTCTTGTATTAATCAAAAGTTAAACTTTCATTGGCCTCGGTCATTAGCAGTGATCGGAGTAGGTAGATTGAACTGGGGCCATTGATCCGAAACGTATATATTAATATGGACATTCCTCCGGAATTGGTGGATTATTAAAAAAAAACCGGAACTTATGTAGGAATTGTATTCTGCCAGAGTGGAAGGAGTCATTTGATGATTTGCCATCCCAAAAAAAAAAAGGTAGGAATTGTAATAAAATGAGCAATATTATATTCTTCATATTTTTTTTAACGGCACACAGTCACGATTTGACAAAACCCAACGACCAACCAGAACAAAGGATCATGGGTGGAACAATAACCGGTTATCAGAACAATGCATACGCCCGCCGACGACATGCCAGGTAGCTCACTCGTTTACTTCGGTTCGTAGAGTGCGCATCTTTGTTTGTTACTGTGTTGTGAAAACGTTACTTGACCCTGGCTTGTGTACATACTGACTTCTACCCTTAATGTACATTACCATGACCACTATGAAAATATTTAAATTTAAGTGCAACAATTTATAAAAAGTTCTAGCCATAAAAGGCTAACAATAAAAAATAAATATTAAAGCTTCGATCGGAATTCGATTGTTTTTATTATTCAACAGATAAATAATGAATTAATTTAGTTTTGATACCTTCCTTTAAATTTTGAATTGAGTAGTAATAATATCACTACCAACATTAACAATATTTAATTGAATCCGGAAATACCGGAAATACTTCCAGGAAAAATGGCTTATCCATGTTATTCTTTCTGTGTGCATTTATGATACAAGTACCAAAAATCAATCTACCTACTCCGATCACTGGTCATTAGGGTACTGTGAACAAGTGGGAAGTTAAAACAAAATCCTAAATAATATTTTTATTCTAATAAATTACTTATTTCACGGAAGTGAAAAGGAAATAAAAGTTATTTCTTTCTACGTAACGCTTGTTTACAAGATTAATTGCTCAAAAGAATTTGTTTCTTTTATTTAAAATGTGGGTAGTCATTACTTTGTTTGGCATCTAGGAGGGCCAAAATTATATCGCGACAGGGAAACATTTAAGAGGCTTTTGTTAAACTTTGATTTCGTAACTTAGTTACTTATACTTAATTGTTGAATATTATTTTTCTTTTTGTTTTGCAGAAGAAAAAATTTATTGATGTGTAACATCTGCCCTATCGCTTTCTCTGAGAGTGATTTCGTGAAAAGGGACGGAAGTGACAGCTTGAGCGTTGAATAAGTAAGTACTTTTTAATAGCATGGAGTTAGTAAGTACTTTATAATAGCATGAAATTAGTGTACTCATGGAATTAGTAAGTACTATATAAGTAGTAGTAGGGTCAAATTTCGACCAGTGGGCGACCACTAGTAATGAATAATTATTCAAATATATATTTCAGTATTTAGCTTTTTAAAAATTTTCAGGTTATTTTCTGTTGCTGCTCAGTTGTTTATTACCAAGATGTCAGATGTTACAATAATTATGTGACTACTATAAGGTGCGCTTGTTTTTTTAAACATTTATATTTCAAAGCAAAATATAAATTCAGTAATTGTAATAACCGCTTGAAGACGGGCGTCGTTGCCGATCGAGGCCAAGGAAACGCTTGCCTGATGCGATGACTTAGATGCGTTTCCGGGAGACTGGCTGAAGAAGGCAACACACAAGGAACAGTGGAAGTATATAAAGGAAGAAGACCTTTGCCCAGTAGTGAGACTATACAGGTTGATTAAAAACAAAAAAAAATACGGGAGTCAATCTGCCTCGCTTTTTCCCAACCGTGTTGGTGTCGGCTTCCAGTCTAACCGGTTGCAGTTGAATACCAGTATTTCACATGAAGTGACTACCTATCTCTATCTAGACTATCGTTCTCAAGGTCCTCCAGAAGCTGTTTGATTCCGTCATACTCGAGGGCAAAACGCCACAGGCATGGAACAGAGGTGTGGTGATCCTTTTCTTTAAGAAGGGTGATAATACCCTCCTTAAGAATTATAGGCCCATCTCACTTCTAAGCCATGTCTACAAGCTGTTTTCAAGAGTCATTACGAACCGTCTCGCGCGCTGGTTTAACGACTTCCAGCCTCCCGAACAAGCCGGATTCCGTAAAGGCTTTAGCACAGTACACCACATACATACGCTGCGGCAGGTTATAAGGGAAGACCGAAGAGTATAACCTGCCTCTCTGCTTAGCGTTTGTGGACTACGAGAAAGCTATCGATTCGATTGAGACATGGGCTGTACTGCAGTCTCTTCAACGGTGCCAGATCAACTATCGGTACATCGAGGTGCTGAAGTGTCTGTACAAAAACGCTACTATGTCTGTCCGATGTCCGACTCCAGGACCAGACCTCGAAACCTATCCTTCTGCAGCGAGGAGTGAGGCAGGGAGACATTATCTCTCCGAAACTGTTCACCGCTGCACTGGAGGATGTCTTCAAGGTTCTGAACTGGAAAGGGCTAGGCATCAACATCAATGGCGAGTACATCACTCACCTTCGGTTTGCCGACGATATAGTGGTCATGGCTGAGACTATGGAAGACCTCAGTACAATGCTCGATGACCTCAGTAGAGCTTCCGAACGAGTGGGTCTTAAAATGAACATGGATAAGACAAAGGTCATGTCAAATGCCCACGTAACACCCACTCTCATGAAGATCGGAGACGCTACACTCGAAGTTGTGGACGAGTATGTTTACCTCGGACAAACTGTCCAGTTAGGTAGGTCCAACTTCGAGAAAGAGGTCAATCGTCGAATCCGACTCGGCTGGGCAGCGTTCGGGAAGCTACGCAATATCTTCTCGTCCCACATACCGCAGTGTCTCAAGACGAAAGTCTTTGACCAGTGCGTGTTGCCAGTGATGACCTATGGCACTAAAACTTGGTCGCTCACAATGGGCGTTATCAGAAGGCTAAAAGTCGCCCAAAGGAGAAGGCTATGCTTGGAGTGTCCCTACGTGATCGAATCAGAAATGAAGAGATCCGCAGGCGAACAAAGGTAACCGACATAGCCCGAAGAATTGCCAAGCTTAAGTGGCAGTGGGCAAGGCACATTGCTCGCAGAACTGATGGCCGATGGGGCCGAAAGGTTCTGGAGTGGCGACCGCGTACCGGTAGCGTTGGAAGGCCTCCTACTAGGTGGACCGATGACCTTGTGAAGGCTGCAGGTAACCGCTGGATGCGGATGCAAAAGACGAGATTTCCGAGGCATGAAGAAGTCTTGGTATGTTATGGATGGTCACCCATCCACGGGCCCACCTTGGCAAGCATTGCTTAACCTTGATGATCGACCCTTGCGGCTGCTCTTATTTAGCCATGAGTCTGGAGCGGGTCGATATTATCGAAAATGCTAGATGCCTTGTGATAATAATAATGCTATATGTGATAATACTAGATAATACCGAAATAAAGCTGAAATCAAACAAACAATGGATTTGTCATGAGTTTAGTAGACCTTTGATTCGTTGTGACATTATTGTAGTATTTGGCCGACATATTTGCTAAGTATTATGTTGGTCTATTAAATTTGATGTTAAACTAAGACATAGTTATCCCAGCTGTTTTAGAACCCAATGGCTTGGCACGCGACGATGGGAAGAGGCCAGACGGAATGAACATAATGTCGTGGAAGTTAGGTAGGCCTTTGGTGCGGTAAGCTTCCTGTGTCGACACCCTCGTGGGATCCCATCTTCTTAGCGCTGTGGGCTGTGCTGGGGCTGTTGCAGGTGCAGAAAACCTCGCAAATACAACTACCTTATTGGGAGCTATATTTTGACCAGTTTGGTGTTGAAACACAAAGGCCACGGGTCCCGAGTTCTTGACAAGTATTTCTGGACATCGCCAAGCGGTTGGTCGATTCTTCACGTGACCAGAGGGCTGGCCTATTTCTAAGCCAATATATCAGGATTGCCATCCAACGTGGCAACGCTGCTAGCGTTTTGCACACTTTTCCTACTGACAGCGATGCGGACGAAGTTTTTAATGCCCAATGAGCTGTTCCATCCCTATGGCAGTGCAAGCGACTGCTTGAAAGGAATTGGGATATCAGCCCCAAGGTCACCTACTGGCTATACGCCACATTTATCTGACCAATTATCACATATGGCTCACTGGTCTGGTGGACCAGGACTGACCTGAGCACAGACAAAAAAACCTCGAAAAACTGCAGTGGTTCACTTGTGTAGCAATAACTAGCAGAATGAGGACTGTACCCACTGCCGCACTACAAGTAATGCTAGGACTGCCACCCCTACACCTCATCGTGCGAGAGGAAGCAGCCCTGGCCGCCTTTAGGCTCTATATATCAGGAACCCTGAGCAAAGACTTTAGGGTCAAGCACACACGCATAAAGGAAGATGCAATCAAACGACAACCGATGATGGCATCACCCTGCGACAGAGCCCCGAAACTACACTTCTTTCAGAAGCACTTCAACATTATACTAACAGAAGAACGGAGTGTCTACTCAGGCCCAAAAAAGATGAGAGTCAAAATCAAAATCAAAATCAAAAGTCATTTATTCAAACTAGGCTGAGAATCAGCACTTTTCGAACGTCAAAAATTACATAAGACAGTCCCCCAAAAACGCCCACCCTTTACCACTTCCTAGTGCTTTAGCTGGGAAGAAGAAGTGGCGCAACAAACTCCCCAGCAGCACAGCTGTCTGTTCAGATATAAAACTTGAATCTATACAATAAAATGAAAAGAATTTGCATTACGCAACACAACATTAGATTATTTGCCTTATGTTAGCTAGCACACGCCACTATACCAAAAAAAAACATAAAAATCGTCGAAAACTATACTCAAGCAGAAATAACGTAAACAGAACGTACCTAAATAAAAGCCTCCAGGCATAATGGGCGTGCCCGCCCACACAAAGCTATAGCTGCAACTCGAAGTCAAAAATGATAAACTAGCACCATCGTAGTAAAATAAAAAACAGTTAATCATTAATAACAATAATAAAACCCTGGTCAGCAAGACGACCAGTCACCACAAGCAGCACCCGTTCACGAGCATAACGCAAAGATCAGCCATCACCCCCCTCGCCATATTTGAGGGAAGGAGGCAACCCGACCCCCGACGCTACCGCAAGCAGTGACATCTAAGGGAGCATGACGAACTTGCTGCCGGTTGCTCAGGCAAGAATAATATAATCAATTGTCTAGGTCGCTAGCTAACCACTTATTGCAATACAACTCATAAAAAAAAACATTTTCATGAGTATATTATGTCACTAATAAATAAAAATAAATTGACTTAGACAGTCAAATAAAAATAAACAATTATATGAACTCATATAACCTGTCAGTAGGTACGCTAATTCTGGAGAAAGAACATGAACATTGTCTTGAGTTAATCACAGCGACCAACTATTCTTATCGTCTAAGTAGTCATTGATAGAATAGTATGCCTTTGAACAAAGATTGGATTTAACTTTAACTTTAAACGCATTAAAAGGCAAATCTAACAAAGAAGAGGGTAGCTTGTTATAAAAAGTTATACCAAGTCCAACAAATGAGTTATGAACCTTATGAAGCCGGTGAAAAGGAGCACGTAATTTATCCTTATTTCTGGTGTTAATATTGTGAATATCACTGTTTTTAGTGTATAAGTGTATATTTTGCCTAACATATAAGATGTTGGCGAAGATGAATTGTGATGCCGCCGTGAGTATACCAATATCCTTAAAAAAGTAAGAGTATAAGTATGAGTAAAGTATAGTATACACCGACGGATCAAAGACCGACTCCGCAACCGGAGTCGGAGTTTTTTCGCACGATTTTAACAAAAATATATCCAGCCCGCTGGAATTGTTCAACACCGTCTACCAGGCGGAATATGTGGGCATTATACAAGCGGCTTACGCCATAGAAGCCAGGAGAGTTACGGACACCCGTATACGTATACTCTCCGATAGTGCCTCAGTTCTGCAATCCTTAGGAAAAAATATATTACCTCCAGACTAACACTAGAATGTCACAACGCACTGGACCGGGTGACGGTGTGCAACCATTTTTTTTTTTTTTTGGGTGGAAATTAATAAAAAACTTCTCCGGGCGTGTCAGACTTTTACTGACTAAAACCCACCCGTGTTCCTTCATTTGCCTGTGTGCCAGGGCCATGATAGGTTCGGACAAACTCGCAACCCTGGCAGGCATTGGCCCTAATGGACCCCGTCAATTCGTGCTGACGTCTCTTTGAGACGCGCGTGGAACACAATGCGCCGTCGACCCGGGCCTGGTCCTTATCGGACGGCGAGCTACCCATCGCTCACCGTCCGCAGGCCCGCGCCTATGGTGGCCGGAAATCGGCTTGCGACTCCCGACGCCCAGGGCGTCTCCTGCGGTGACTAGGGGCGTGAGGGCGCGAACCCTGCCTCTCCCTCACGCGTTCCACCTTCTCCTTCGCGAGAATTACATTACTGCTTCGCAGAAGGAGGTGACGGCCTCCCATGCACTCTCGCTCCAAACCATGGCCTGAACCAGGGCCGGACGCGAGAGATCGCCGCCGCCGATCGCCTCCGTGAGGACACGGCGGTGCCCCGCCCAAGCCGACGGTGTGCAACCATAACACAATTAAACTGCAATGGATAAAAGGCCACAGTGGATCACTAGGTAACGACACAGCTGACGAACTTGCTATGAGAGCATCCAGCACGTCAGTCTGTGGACCCCCACCTATTGTACCCATCCCCTTCAACCAACTACACAGGTGGCTACAGGAGTTCACCCACACACAAGCGAAGAACTGGTGGACCTCGAAACCGGGCTGCAGGCAATCCAGGGAAGCTTTGCCACCCTTAGATGGCAGACTAAACAGGCGGTTGCCACTCCTGGACAGGAACGGCCTGCGCCTGGTGACGGGGACCATCACGGGACACTGCTCGCTAAACAAGCACTTCCACACTATAGGCATAACGGACAACCCTCTGTGCAGGGCTTGTATGGAGGCTGAAGAAACTCAAAGTCAAAATCAAATTATTTATTTCAAATAGGCACATAGATGGCACTTTTGAACGTTAGAATTAGAATCAATTCTATTTTATTTACAAATAGAATAAAATTGATTCTAGTCGCCCCTTCCAAAAGGTAGCTTCGTATGGAGAAGAATGGGCAAGAACCTCCATCGTTACTCTTTTAAAATGTTTTACAATATTTTGTATCGGTACATCAATTATATAATTTAATTATATGTGAAGACGATGCACCTAGAATAAAATTACTATACCACAATAGGTAAAAATAATTAATAATGAAGCAATGACAGATAAATTAATTATGTGATAGATACATGGTGCTCACATATTTTCAAACATTTAAAAAAAAAAACGTTTTCCTAAAATAATTAATATCAGTGTGTGAGTTAAGGTAATCACAGAGTGTAAAATAAATGTCATAAAAATAATAAATTATACAATTAAAATAGCAATCAGTTAGATTTTGTCTAGCTGTAACTGTTGCGCATGACTGTACTTTTTGAATGCAAAGGCATCACCCAGGTCAGAACAGAAACCCTCGGGTCACCCAGATCCTTCACAGATAGCAGACCAAAAGACCTAATCAGCTTCTGGTGGGAGGTGGGCTGGTTGAAATAACCAACGACGCCGACGGTAGCCATGGCACACGCACAATGGTCCACATTAACCCAGTTGTTACTGAAACTTTTTTTTATCTCGAATCTCAGTAATTTTTTAGTATTGTTACCTTGATGCATATAGTAAACATGGAAAAATACCAAAAAAAAACTGAGTTTTCAGGAAAGCTCGGAAAATGCGGATCGTTTTAACGATCAGTAGTAATAGGCAGGTAGGTTAACGCTCATATAACTACCACTTTATCGATTGTATCCTATTTTAAATTAAAGAAAGTTATAATTATGAAAAAGGCTTTATTATCTAAATATAAAACGTTAATTAACAAACAAGTCTATGTAGGAGTATGGTAAGTAACAAAACATGTTTTAGGGTGCAAATGGATTTTACATTTTTGACAGGTGAAGTTTGTATTTTTTTTGCAAAGCGAACATCGAAGCTGAGAGTCATTGTACTCTACTAGATGATCAACTCTATCATAGCGTGAAGTTTCCCTGTATGTTCTAGGAGTGGGACAAGGACCGCGTTTCTCATTTTTTTTATATGTTTCCAAGATACCTCTGGCGATAGTTCTCCGGAATGTGAGATGATCGTACTCTCCTCCATTCGTTTTGTAAACTTGCCACGCATTGTGAGTCGCCATGTCCAAGCAGTGACAAAACAATGAGAAATACCATTTCTTGCCACGGATAGATGTACGATAAAGACCAATGTTTTGGTCGGACCTATCGACTCCCCCCATATTTTCATTGTAGCTTTTTATAATTGCAGGCTGATCGATGTATACATATTTTTTCTGCTGATGCGAGAACCGTTTAGCTTTATGTAAGGGCTCGATGTTTTCTGAATTGGATGCAACCGACACCACACTATTATCATTCCATTTGCAAACCAAAATATGCTCTGGTTGGCTAGACTTGTACTTGAATGTGCCTCTTTCTGTCTTCTTGAATTCTTTATTGGACGGCAAAGGACACTTTTTTGTACGGTCCTCGCGAATTGTTCCAGTGGCTTTGAGCCCTCTGTTACTCAATTCGTGGAAGAGTGGAATAGAAGAAAAGAAATTGTCAAAGAATAAGTGACAAGACACACCTGGGTGACGAAATTGTAAATGATCAGCAAAACGCAAAATCACACCAGCTCCCATACCTAACTGCCTATAAGCCGGTGGAATAATTGCTGCATGGCCTTGGTACGGATCAAACCATAGTACGTATCCCAATCTAGTCGCTCCAACCCAGAACTTATATCCCCATCTAATCGGTTTTCCACGTATAAATTGTTTACAGCTGTGTCCTCCATAATATGGTACCATAGCCTCGTCTATGCTGTACATTTCTTCTAAAGGAGCCATATTCAGGAATATTTCATTCAGGACATTGAAAAGCGGTCTCAACTTTGCAAATTTGTCATTTCCAGTAGTTATCTGAGCGTTGTCACAACAGTGGAGGTGAGTCATGATAAATGTGAATCTATCCCTCGACATGGCGTTATATATAATACTAAAATCAGTGTCTGATGATTTCTCCCAGTACATGTATCTTCGGGGAACTTTGATATATCCACTGTAAAGAAGTATAGCAAGGAAACACTTCATTTCACTCGTTGTCACATTGCCCACTTTGTTCTTTTGAATCGCGTAAATATTTGTATATTTGATCAATAATTCGATAACAGAGTCATCAAACATACAGTCAAAGTAATACATGGGTGTTTGAAGGTATCTTGGCCCATGGTTTTCTTGCCATTGTGGTCGGTCGCGAGGATTATGGCGATTTCTCCAAGTATATGTTTGATTTTTTGGTACGGTTGGATCAACAAAAGAAATGGCTGACGTGCTGCTAATAACTGGAGCTGAATTAGATGTAGATGGCTCAAGTTGCCGACCTTCCACAATTAGGGGTTCTTCGGTGGTTCGACTTCTTTTTGCTAAAGAAGACAAGGGTTCACTGTCCTCGTCACTTTCGGAACAAATGTATTCTATCTCAGCAGGAGCTCTTAGCTGAGAACCTAGATAGAAAAAAATATATATAACACCTGTCATGAGAAAATAACGTAAGGATTTATATGACATCTATATCAAACCTGGAAGATTATTCAGAGTTACAAACTCCTCATCACCAGAATCTTCATCTGTAACATCAGCATTCGCGTTATCTGGTGGTAAAATAGTTATATTTCTTGGAAATGGGGCATCATCATCTAATTGTTCCAATTCGTCAACGATTTCATTGAGAGACAATGGTTTATCGGTATTCCTGGGTCTGAAAGTCAAAAATACATCCCCAAATTACGACCGATCGTTAAAACGATAATCAAATATAATATCATTTGTTTTTTATAAAAGATATAACAAGATCAAATTTTAATTCACAGTTTTGTTAGACAGGTTATAAATTTATAAAAAAACGTGCATAAAATAAATTTCAATCACAAGCTAATTTATAAACTTACCGTTTTGACGACATAGTGAAAGTTAATTACGCCAATACGGACTAAAATACAAACGCACTTCAAAATTATGATCATAAGATAATTTTCTATGCACCGAAACACTGTCAAACGATCACTGCAGCGATTGGTATACAATAAGCAAAAGTTATCCGCTCGTTATTATTTTTAAATTGAGGGTATTCCCCAGTATTTTTTTTGATCTTTATAACGATCGGTCGTTATAAGTGGGTTAAGGACTAAGTGTAGAAACCAAATCGCTGACATAGAACATAGAGCTGTTCCATTTTTTTCCTTTATATACCTACTTTATTGTGTGTTGTGCTATGTCTTTTGTGTGCACTGAATAAATGTTTTATCTATCTATCTATCTATCTATCTACTTGTACATAATATAAATATTTTATGGTAAGATTGTATTTAAGGTTTGTTAAGAAATAACTTAGTTAATTATATTATTTTGAGTACTACAATGACGTCATAAACAAACTCTGAGAACTATACATCTCATCTCAACCCTTCATAGATACTAAACATTACAGTTATGTCCAATTCTACTCCACGACAAAAGGAGTAAGTAGAAACAGTAACTGTTACAAGTGCTCTGAAGGACAGAACGGTACAAAACTACCAAGTAATTACTCGCCTCTAGAAATTAGTCTTTGTTTAAACACTTCAGTTACAAACGTTCAGAGATGCCCAAGTATTTATTGAAATAAATGAGTTCATTCCCAGTTAATCGATCCGTCTGACTTGTCAAGTGGTCCGTTTGTGTAACTTATGTAGATTTCGTACATTTCTGTGGGATTTAGTTAGATTTAAGGAGAGATTTGAGGGCTATTTATGGAAATAATATTTGTGTGAATGGATAATTCTCAGGTTGATGAAGGCTTGTGCCGAATGGTTGCAATGATTGGATAGAAATAGTCATAGTTTGAGACTTCAAAGTCAAATAGTATTCAGAAGTTTCATGTTTAATAACAAATCCAAGTTTTGGTTTACAACAGATATAAAAAAAACAGGCAGACTCCAAAGCTTCGATTATCCCAAAATGTAACTTCAAATCACATCAAAGTGAAAATCGGCCCGGGCCTGGGCTTTGGTGATATGATCAAGGCCCAGGCCCGGGTCGACGGCACATTGTGTTCCACGCGCGCCTCAAAGAGATGTCAGTACAAACCGACGGGGTCCGTTAGGGCCAATGCCCGAAAGGGATATAATTATGCGAGTTTGTCCGAAAGGGATATCGTGGCCCTGGCACACAGATATCTGAAGGAACACGTGTGGGTTTTAGTCAGTAAAAGTCTGACACACCCTCCCGCTCCGTCCAGAGCGGGAGAAGTTAATTGATAATTTCCCAGCCAAGAAAAAAAAAAATATTCATCCTAACTAATAATATAAATGCGAAAGTGAGCTTGTTTGTTTATTTGTTGCGTGTTATGTTTTAAATCTGCAGTAAATTGCCGTTTTTCTTTTGTCATGTTCTTTACTTGTCTGAGAGCATAAGCATATTTATTAATCCTATTGCACAAATTATCTAGATGTACTTTCCAATTTAAGTCTTGATCTGTGAGTAGACCCGAGAATTTGGTTTGTGTAACTTCTTTCATTCGATCAATATTAAGATTAAAATTGTATTTAGCATGTTTAAATTGATTAAATTCTAGAAAATTAGGTTTGTCTAAGTTGATTTTAATTTTTTTGTCTGTAGCCGTCCTAAAATATTGTCAATCATTTTATTAATGTCCATTTCATGATCAGATATTGATTTATACTTCATATCAGATGTCACGATAAATGTCATCTGCTAACAATATACATTTATGAATAGTCACTAGTGGTATGTCATTTATATATAATATAAATAAAATGGGTCCTACGACACTCCCTTGAGTCAGAAGTCAGAAGAATAGGAAGAAAGTAATGTTTTGATGTACTTTATCTATGACAACATATTGTTTCCCATCACATATATAATTAGAAGAAATCCACTGTAGTGCTAGTCATCTCATTTCAATGCTTTAATAACTTTTTAATAAAACGTCATGTGCTACAAAGTCGAAAGCTTGTGACAGGTCGAACGAAAAAAGTCATGTTGTTATGTGATTATTATTTAGATTACTCAGGATATTGCTTAAAAGGGAAAATATTGCCTGTGTTGTCGACTTGTGATATTTTAATCCAAACTGTACATTTGCTGTAATTTTATTTTTGCTACACTTCGAATACTTTTGACAAAATAGGTATAAGAGTAATCGGGCGATAGTTTTTCACGTCATATTTATCGCTTTTTTGTAAATTGGTTTCACTACTGATAATTTTAAGGCATCAGGAAATGTACCCGATGAAAATGAAAGGGAATTAGATAAGTAAATATATAAATTAATTAAATGTTGCACGTTTTAATTATTTTTGTACCAATTCTATCATAGCTTTCGGAGTTAGTATTATTTAAAGCCATTATATCCTTTTTTCATCTTCAGTCATGAAATTCAAAAAAGTTATTGTCACATTTTGTATTCCCAATTTCGTGATTAATGACTGTCCACGTTGCTCTACATTTGAAATGGATTTATACAATTACATTATTTTTTACAAATAACTGGTCATGTTTATTCGTACAGTGAAGCATGAACGTTTACTCTATTAAAATATTTGAATAATAAACGTCAAACGGTGTCACAACACGTATTTATTTTTTGTGTGAAATCCGTGACAATTTATAGTCTGTAAAATATTTGGTGTTTCTTAAATTCAGTGTTAATGGAAGTTCTAGTGAGCACTTGTGTTACTATATACCTAAATTGTCACGTTTGTACTGCGCATTAGCAATCACAGCCTACCGTACAAATCTCAATCTACGTAGCCTTTTGCCAACTATGCAGCTGAATAGCATTATTTTACATGAAGCGACTGCATATCTGACCTTCACAACTCAGTTAGTGGGTTAAATGATACTCCTTGGTAAGACTGTTTGTCAGATATTTGGGTTTCTGACTACCCGCAACGAGTGTCAAGGGTCTACAAATAACAGCCGGAACCAACGGCATAACGGGCTGTCCGAGGCACGTAGGGATCTCCAATATGTAATGGATGGTCATCCATCTATGAACCGGTCGTGGTAAGCATAGCTTAACCTTCGATCAACCCCTGCAGCTGTCATCATGTAGCCACGAGCCCGTCCGTTTATACTGAGTATTGGCAATCATAGCATACGTCGTGGTATATTCACAATCTTGTCATTCATATAGAAGAAAAAAGACACGTGAATATCAACTACGTTTATGTAGGTTAGTCATTTAAAATTAATAAGTACTTAAACTTGTCTGTGTGGTTCCGGACGTAAAGAATAGCACCTCCCTATTTCTTCCCATGAGTGTCGTAAAAGGCGACTAAGGGACTTACTAGAGAATGGGCAGTAGCGTTCTATATGCATTTTAAAACCAAACTGCGATCGCCAACCCGCCTGCCAAGCGTGGCGATTATGCAAACCCCCCCTTTAGGGAAGGCATATGTCCAGCAGTGGACGTCTTTCGGCTGAAATGATGATGATGATGAAGTACTTAAAAATAATAGTATACCTAGGCACGTTTCTAGTACTGGGTATGTAAGTTTACACGACATTCTTGGTTTCTCGATAGACATAAAATGACGTCACTCAACTTCTAATATGCCAAGTCGCATCGACAACAATATCGAGTGATATAGTACGCAGAAATCTTTAGACCTATTGAATAATGTAGGTTTATGGCTCATGTATAGGTTTATATGAAATCAAATATTTTGATTTGATTTGAATAATTATGTAGGTATATTCACAATTTTTCAGCTAACAGATTGTTAATATCGAGACCATTGTTTTCCTACATTTAGACGCGGTGTCTGCAAAAGAGTAGGAACAAAATGCAAGAATCACGTCATCACTAAAAAGTTTGAATATAAATATAAAATTGGTAAGGGAAAGGCGCCCGGACAGTAACGAAAACTTTATTTACAACTCATAAATCCAAAATATTCCCAATAAACATTTCAACTTTATTGAACCGAAACCGAAAACTTTCTAGTCTGCAACACTAAACTGAACTTGCGTCTTGTTTATTATGTTTGCGCCATAAAATCTACGTAGCAACGATAACCATAACGTTTGAGTTAAACGCAAACAATTACGTTAGCATTTATCGAGTTAAAATACATTTTGGCCACAGGACGATACATTATGGGTGATGTTTGGGTTAAAATATGCTTAGTTTAGAATAATATTGAATATTGATGAGTTTGGAAATAACTATGTAGATTATTCCTGTATGAGGTTTTGTCTTGAGTAAGAAACAGCTTTCCTAGTTATAATCTAATTCGTCTTTCTGGAATCCCTTCTGAAGTTTCTACTGAATTGTTAAATATTACTTGTAAAGTTAGTATTATTACTTACAAGTTAATTTTTCAAAGGTTCTGCTTGAAAATATCTTGCCATTGGTGTATAAGTTTTGGCTATTGGGCGCCAAGAAAATTCCTTACATATCTTATTTAGGTCAGTAACTCTGAACTGGGTTACAATTGGCAAAAATCGTGTTAGCAGGGAAGGTTCCCCTTGAAAAGCTTTTTCTATAGGTATATAATATTGTATGGCTATCGGGCTTCAGGACAGAATCCCATAGTTCGGTGCCCATTCTCCTTTGATATTAATAATAGTATTGGAATAAACAATGATCAGTTTAAAATCCAGCTAATTTCAAATTCTTACCTCTGATACCTACGATGAAAACTCGTTTTTCCGCGCGTCATCCCTAATTTCCCTCCCCGTGACTCCGCCTAAGTTATTTCCGTATAAAGTGGAAATTTTCGCAACAATGTGACAAGTTCCCTTTTTGTGTCGTTCTCTATTACAAAAGCATGCCGGCTGAGGTATGCTTGCTCCGTTTATATTGGTGCTTGTGGAAAAGCGTTTCAAAGTCCGTTATGTTCCGATGCAGGAATTGATGCAAAATCTCATGTAATTACTTATTACCAGAATTACGCGAGTCACTTATAGTTGCTTTTTATTAGTAAGCAATTTTCCTACAGCTTCATTAACCCAGCCTTTTAGTAAGTTAAAACTATCGCAGTATATTCAGTTTTAGCGCGCCGTAGGTACCTTAGTACTCGTAGTACATGAAAAATGTTTTGTATTTTGCTTATTTCTTACTTTCGTAAGTCTCGGAGACATTTTTTCATACTATTTTCTTTTCTATTTTCTTTTACAGACAATACAATTCTTACAAGGTTTTTCTTTCATCGTTTCCAGAAAATGAAGTACCTACTTATCCCTGAATTTAAGTGTCTATAGTTAAGTCCAGACTTAATTGTGTGCCACAATCTTATTATAAATATTACTAACTCCATTAACGAGCTGTTTATTTAATTAACTCAGACTTCAAGAGATAATTTAAAGTTTCGCCTAAATTATTCGTAAAAAAGTAAGTACTAGCTGGCCCAACAGACGTTGTCCCGTCCCAATTTCAATAGCACCATGCAGTTTATGTCGCCATAGTACTTTTTCAGACAAGAATCCGTAATGCTTTGACTCATTGCTATGGCAACGCGTTCCGTCGGACCTTTGGATTAGAGCACCACCTACCGGTTCTAATTGTAAATATAAACCATCCAGGAACCCACTCAAACCCGTACATTATATACAGATATATATATAAAGATCTTATTATAAATATTACTAACTCCAATAATGAAGTGTTTATTCAATTAACCCAGACTCAAAGAGTTAATTTTAAGTTTCTCGTAAATAATTCGCAAAAATAAAATACGGTTAGTATTCAAGTGGTGAAATTTTGATTAAAAATAAATATTCATAGAATACAAAATTAAAAAACCAGCCAAGTGCGAGTCGGACTCCCGCACGAAGGGTTCCGTACCATTATCTATAAAAACGGCAAAAAAATCACGTTTGTTGTATGGGAGCCCCCTTAAATATTTATTTTATTCTGTTTTTTAGTATTTTTTGTTATAGCGGCAACAGAAATACATCATCTGTGAAAATTTCAACTGTCTAACTATCACGGTTCATGAGATACAGCCTGGTGACAGACGGATAGACAGACAGACAGACAGACGACGGAGCCTTAGTAATAGGGTTCCCGTTTAACCCTTTGGGTACGGAACCCTAAAAAGTATCAACTGTCCCTTATATATGGGAGCCCCCTTAAATATTTATTTTATTCTGTTTTTTAGTATTTTTTGTTATAGCGGCAACAGAAATAAATCATCTGTGAAAATTTCAACTGTCTAACTATCACGGTTCATGAGATACAGCGTGGTGACAGACGGACAGACCGACGGCGGAGCCTTAGTAATAGGGTTGCCGTTTTACCCTTTGGGTACGAAACCCTAAAAACCGGCCGAGTGCGTATCGGACCACGCACAATGAAGGGTGAAAGTAGGTAAAATATCATCCCCACTATACGTGTAAGGGAGGTTACCCTAAAACAATTTTTCTTTAAGTAGGTAACTCAAACTCAAAGCATTTATTTCAAATAAACCAATTGCAGGCACTTTTTAACTGTCAAAGGGTCGGTCAGTCATAAAGATGAAGCTAGTTGCCCATTCCAAAGCTTAGTAGGTTCCTATGGAAAAGAACGGGCAAGAAACTACACGGACACTCTTTTAAATTCCTTTTTGACATATGGTTACAAAATATTGGTTTCATCATTCGTGTTGAAATTATACATGTATCAAAGCGTCCGTAATAAAAAGATAAAAAAAAAACAATTCAAAATTAAATTAAAATAAGCCATGGCTGCTAAAAGAAGAATTTATTTTACCACTTTGTCGGCGTGATTAATTTGTATACCCATGCCAAATTACAGCTATCTAGTACTAAGACTCTCTGAGATAAGCTGGGGACTGACAGACGAGACAGCCAGACGGACATGGCGAAACTATGATTCCTCGTTGACTACGGAACCCTAAAAAAGGTCTGCTGGTGATTTTTTCGGTGAATTAAAGGTTATTTTGGTAGCATGTCCTTTCTTTGAAAATACTGTTAGCTATCTTGATATTTTTATTTTATGTCGATTTAAAAGTATTTGTACAGGTACTATTGAATGTTTAAATCATAACGTACGTTTCATCTGCCTAGCTATTTCCTAACTATGTTAGAGTCAGATTCCAGTCTTACCAGATGCAGCTCAATGTATATTATATAATAAAAAAGTGACACAGATTTTTGTCGGTTTGTCTGGATATATGTTCCGGATTGGCGGAAAAAGGACTGAAAGGATTTGGATGAAATTTGGCACATAGATAGTTTATAGCCTGGATTAACACATATGGTACTTTTATTCACGGTAGTATGTTCCCGTGGGTTATTTTCCAACAACTAAGAGGGCAAAGCTGCGGGAAAAACCTAGTCATGCATGAATCCAAACTGAAAATTAGCAAAAACCATTAAAAACCCTTTTTTATATTTCACAAAACATTTGCTCGCCTTAAAAAAAATACAAGTTACGAAGCCCATCCCATTCACTCTCCCACTTATAAACAACATTGCGTGTTGTACTTCTGACATCCAACAAAATTTTGACAATAAAAATTGGATATCAAATCAAAAGTTTTAATTACTTCATGATTACAAGCACCTGTTTGCATATAATGTATTCAAATTAAAAGTCTGCACGAGAGTTTTATTAGTATTTAAATTATTATTGTTTTGTACCTTTGACCAAAGAACCTTCAGAGTACGGGAAAATTCACTCAATGGCAAACAACAAATACTTGCTTAACCTCTGGATCTAGAAGAAGCATGTGCGTAAGAGCCCTATACAGTAAAGGTGAGCACTAAGGAAGGATTTTTGAAAATTATTTCCCAAGGTTCATATAGACCACTATATGAACCCCTTGGGAAATAGGATAAAAATTTCTATGGCAGTTCGTCACTTTTGCCGATAGGAATTCTTTTGGGCACACGGCCTTTTTAGAAATCACTTTGATGCTCAATTAGCATATATTTTTGTTCGTGATAATGTTCCATGTAATCTAATAAACATGAATGACAAAGATAATGGTACTTATAAATGCAAGTGAATCATATCAAGAACCAACAGCATTGTGTCGAAATTAACTAATCTCTTACAAGTTAACGCATAATCGGCTTATAATGTTCCCACTTCTCGGACACAGGCCTCCTATCTGTGAAAGGGAGTTAACGCAATCACAATAAAGCATGTTGGGACAGCCCGGAAAAGGCAAAAATAAACATAATGTAGATTGCCAAGAATAGCCTCAGTCAACAATACAATACATTTAGCAAATAACAATCGTCTGGTACAGCCTTTATCTCTTTATTGGCTTATCTACCTCAGATATTGACTCGGATACTTAAGATTCTTAAGTAATATCAAAGCAGCAGTACAGCTATATTCTATATTTATCAGCGATATCCTTTTAACAACAGGGTCTTATCAAATTCCCCGCGGCCATGATGGCCCACACAGAGAATAAACTGAGAATAATGCCAAAATAAAGTGGGATTGTCTTGCTAAGTGGAATATTATCCTTTTGAGACAATGATTTCGAAATAGAATGGTTATTGTAGAGCTCTTGTTTTCTTAAGTACGTAATGTAAATGTGGAGTTTGCGTAAGTATGTATTTTTAGGGTTAAATAAACGTTCGTTTGAATGTGGGCGAATGTTTTTGGGTGCAGAGGTAAGGGCCAGGTTAACTTTACATTTCTTCGTGTCAGCGCTTTTGCAGCGTTTGTTTTGTTTGAAAATCCCGGTTGTTTGTGAATGCAAAGGAGAGTGAAATTGCATGTATTTGTTTTGAATGGTTTAAGTAAATGTGAAGTGTTTTTTAGGGTTCCGTACCCAAAGGGTAAAACGGGAACCCTATTACTAAGGCTCCGCCGTCTGTCTGTCTGTCCGTCTGTCACCAGACTGTATCTAATGAACCGTGATAGCTAGACAGTTGAAATTTTCACAGATGATGTTGCCGCTATAACAACAAATACTAAAAAACAGAATAAAATAAATATTTAAGGGGGCTCCCATACAGCAAACGTTATTTTTTTGCTCGTTTTTGACCGATATTGATAACGGCAACAGTTAGACGCTTGAAATATTCACACAATATTTAGATAACTATTCACTTTAAAAATAAATAATTAAATCAAAATATTTAAGGGGGGCTCCCATACAACAAACGTGATTTTTTTGCCATTTTTATAGATATTGGTACGGAACCCTTCGTGCGCGAGTCCGACTCGCGGCTGATTTTTTTTTGTCTTTTAAGTTCCATGATGTACAGTTATCTCTTATAATAGCGTCCGTGGTAAAATGTTGACGAATAAACCTGATTTTATTATTATATTGTAAGAGTATAGGATATTATGTAATATTGCCAACAATAAAGATAATTTTACAAATAATCCTTTTTCGGCGCTTAAGTCCGATACATTTAAATTAAATGCAATCTGATAAAGAGCAATTAATTTGTTAATCAACAACCAAAATTCAAGTTTTACTTTGAAATAATTTAAGTTTCGATCATTTCAAATTTAAATGAACGAATTGCAGCTTACCCAATCTTGTTCTGAATTAATACATTTTAAGTAAGATAGGTTAACAGACAGATACGACGGATAGTTTTAGTAGGGAGGAATTTCTTTTAAGAGTTATCTCTTCGAGTTAAATTGGAATGCAATTAGTTTTGTTGCTTCGTTATCACTCGGGAAGATTCGGGAAGTGGCCAGCTTTGATGTAACAATCTTATTCAAGACCCAAATTAACGGAGCGGCGCGCGGCGCGGCTCGTCCTCTTCACGGAATCACGGTATAAAAATAATTTTATCCGTTTCGACAATTAATTTTGTTTTGAATCTAGATGTTTTTGAACGTACTTTTATATTTATTTGTATATTTTTTGTATTAAGGGTTGATTAGAATGTTTACCTTTCTTGAAGTTGAAAACTTTACGTTTGCTTTATTAATTTAGAAAAAAAGCAGCATTTCTTTGATCCACATTATTAATATTTTAAAACCGGAAAAGTTTATTTAAAAAAAATATATACATAAATAAATATAAAATGATTCAGACTTGAAGATTTGGAAATGCATGAAAACCTTATTTAATTTTTTTTTATAATCTCTGCTTGCGTCTCCGTCTTACATAAAGAAAACTTTGGGCGAACCTACTTCAGTCTTAATCGATGGTCAACACAAGAGGCCACGAGTGTCCTACTGCTAGACCCAAACCCTACCCTTAACTTACCACAGAGAGGTCCTCTACCCTACTTATTATTCAAACATTTCACTTACCCAAAACCTGCACTTAATAATGTCAACCTTGAGGACCACGTGTGCCGTAACAAGCACAAAGTTGGGTATTTTCATAGTTTTCTTCAAAAATAAGTAGGTCAATTCTTTTCTTTCTTTTTCTTTAGAAAAAAAAATATCTATTCTCTCTTATACTCCTTGAATATTAGGGCAAACCCACATTTCAAATGATTGAGAAGTTAGAAATAAAACCCTGATAAACCCACATTTCAAATGATTGAGAAGTTAGGAATAAAATCCTGATAAATAAACTTTTTGTTACATCATCATCATTTCAGTCCGGAATCAAGAACTGCTTGATACAGACCTCCCCTTCTTCTGCCATAATTCTCTGTTTCGTGCACTCCTCATCCAGGTGTTTTCCGCGCCTTTGACAATGATAATCATCAACCCAACGCGCTTTTAGACAGCCCTGGTTTATTTATTTTAAATAATATTACAATACATTATCACACAATTTGGCTCTAATAGAGTTCACAATGTTAAAAATAAGTCATACAATTTAACGCAGCATTTTCCGTAGTAGTGTTCAATATTCTCGTAAAAGACAAAATTCACGGTGACGATCAGAGACAGCATACGAAAACATAATAAAAGAACAAAGCAGACAACTGGCTTAGTAAACATTATACTAGTTAATAGACTTACCCAAGATCCCGAGCCTGTAGTTGATAGTGACGACGACCAGGCCAGCATGAGAGGCCAGGACAGTGCCATCGTAGGGGTTTCCAGAACTCCACTCGTAGCTCTCTCCGTGCACGAAGACTAGAACTGGGTAGCGAGCCACTGCATCTCTTACACCTGCTAGAAGAATTAAAGAGGTTAGAGATGTCGATACAAGAAATACTTTAAGAGTGGTCAACGTGACCTTGACAATAACTATTTCAAAATGCGAAATGTCTTTGTCTTCCCCTATAATTATAATTATTTTTTGTTCAAGGATAACTCAATAATTTTGTATGTGTTAATTTTGTATACCATGGTATTGCCTGACTTTTCATTTTGGTCTCCAATGAACCTAGAATGTTACAGCGACTTGGTAGGTCCTAAATTGAGAAGTATCCACTTCAAAATTTTCTTCGTCGTATATTTCTGTTTTAATTATTTTTCAAATATACGCATAAATACGTTCCACTTAGCAAAAAATGCTAATCGAACTAACAAAAACAAAGATAATTCCCACATATATAGTAATACATTCCACAAGAGGCCCCCACGAAACAAATAGTACTTAATCAACAATATAGAAAGAACGATAACAGATAATCACCAAACTTATCCAAAAGAGCAATATAGCCCGGGTCATAACCGAACTAATACGTCGCCCCCAACAGAAGGACAGACATGATATGTTATATCTATACTTTATTTTTATGAGCCTCTAGAAACCAATAAATGTAGTGATGATAGCTTTCAAGGCGGTAACACATAGTGTGGGCATTTTAGTAAAGTCTATCTAAATAGCTATCTACCTACGTAGTACACACGGCTACACAGTACACAGCAAGCTATAATTTTCCAGTATAAGCTGATCTCGCATTGTGTAGGATTTCCTTACAATGAGAGGTCAGCGTATACTGGAAATGTATAGCTTGATGTGTAGCCGTGTTTACATAATATTATCTATTTGATAAAGAAAGAAAGGTTTAATACCTCCTACGTGGATCACAACTTTTTGATATTGATGCACACGAAACAACACCTCAAGACTGAACAAAATTCTAGCTAGACAAAACCTAAATATAAAATCCATTGAACTGGTTATCGAGAACTTGATCGTTCAAGAGGAAATAGAGAATATGAAAACCGAAAGCCAGATGAAAATGGATGATAATATAAATGGAGATAATCTACCAAACCTGTCACTACTTATGCAAAATTGTGACCTTTTAACCCAACGTATTACTTACTGCTCGCCTGAAGCTTGGAATAATGCCAACGCACTTAGTGTTAAAATTTGGCGTTCAGCTCACTCTGCAAAGATAAAAATGCGAGAAAACGTACCTACTTTAGTTTTAAAGGTCGATAATATACGAACGGTGGTGCTAAAGGCATAAGTAGGTATAGAAGATTTAAGAGCCACTACACAGGGGCGTAGTGAAAGAATTTCTAACCTAGTTAGCCTATTTTTCCCCGAATGACCCTATTCGATTTTTATTTATTTTCTTTGCAAAGTTATTTTGTCAGTTTTGAATGGGGGACGAATATCGACTTTGTGATCTGGTAATAAGGGCTAGTCTGACGTGAAATGAGATGACATATTTATTCGGAGGCGACGAATGTGGGGCATAGTAACATGGTACAGGCAAATGAGTAATTGATGTACTTTTAAAATAAAGGCAGTGTAGTAGTTTAATGAAGATTTATTCAATGATCATCAAAGTTTCATCAACGATCAATACCATAATATAGATTCATTAGAACATTAAATAAAACAATTCATTGCGTGTTCAACTATTTACCCCTGATAATGGTGCCTATATGATTCTGCTCCTCACAAAAACCTTTTACCAAGATCTTTGTTAAAAACTCATCCCCTCTAATCACAGGAGAAGTCATCTTTTCCTTTTAAGAATAGAGAATCACTGAAACAGTACCAATCCAAGAAGCATTGTCTGCCCAACAAAAGGACGAAAAAAAAATGACCACATAAAAATTCAAACAGTTTGAACAATACCGAACACTCACTATCTCGCATCTTTCCATTCAGATTGTCGGATGGAAACAAAAAAAAAGGATAGCTGTCTATCGGATTCGACGAGAATTTCCAGTGAAGGTTCGAGATATCTCGCCCGTCCTCCCTCCACCCCCACTTCGTCTTATCTCAGCCATGATGGATCGGGAAGAAAAGGATAAATCAAGTTTTTGTTGGACGTTAGATGTGTGGTGCAAGACGGGAGTGGATAGCTCGACTACTGCAGTGTTTGTGGAATAACTTAAAAACTTAAAAATGTAACATAAACTCGTAACAAAGAACTGTAGTTCCAAACAACGCCAGATAGCTTGTGACGACCCACAAATAGAAATGAAAGAGTGTAATGGAATATCAAAGAATTTCGTTGCGTTGGTATGATTGTTCATTTAGATATTGTGGTCCGTATCGTTTGTAAGCTTATATTTTTTAAGTGTTCTCTTGCAAATTCAATGTATGTATGTTCCGTTTGAGTTTTGTATTCTGCTTGCAAACACTGATCCAAAATCTACAGTCACATTGACACCAAAATTCACACGAGACTCACCAAACACGCTTAAATCTCACAATGCCCATTTAAAACAACACGGACATGCAGCAATTAGCACGTCATCCTGTATATGACCAGTTTATTACTTAGACCATTACAGTAGGGACTTTCATAAACACTGGCCGGGAACATCGAGGCTATCTTTCAAATCTACACGGTAATGAGGGTAGAAAGGGATAGATATACGTCTGTATGATCCCACTGCATAATGTGTAACTCTAACGATGTTGAAAAAAATAACATATTATTATGGTTTAGAAATATTCGGAAGATATTGGGAAGTTTGTCATGCGGCTTTGGATAAGAGTCATTAAGATGGTGTTATTATAGTTCTAAGATTGTCAAATCAAAATTACATCAACACCCGTTTGAATTAATTTCTTCGACGTCTGTGTTTACTATATTATGATCGCGTGTTTTAATTGTAATTTATCGCTATCATCATACCTAAGGAATTCACATTCCATTTACTTTACAAGTTAACCGAAACTTCGTCCTAACTCTGTCGTATCATCTTCATAATAATTCACCCTTCAAAGTTACACTACGTACAAATTGAAACATACTCCTCCATACATCATATCCTCCTCATCGATTGTAATGCAATTCACAAAATCGATGTGTTGTAAGTCAATCCACTCCTGGATATAAATCAAATCCGTATTTGGGTCACCATTTACTTGTACTCATCGTGTTTTATTCAGTTGATGATATAAGAAGCGTCTCTTATAAAAAACCGTGGAGCAAAAATACGGAGTTAGACGTTGGTATTTAATATAGTTGACTATTTGTTTTCGGGCTCTTTATAAAAGGGTTGAGTAAAGTTTGAAGGAGTGGGTGATGCGAAAATTCCAGATGAGTGGTTTTTGAAGCTCATAGGAAAAAATACTTAACTATGAATATGATACGTTATACTTTTTGGGTTATTATAGTCCAGGAGAGATGCTTTATGAAAGATTAAAAAACTTTTTATTTTATTTTTCACTTTTTAGTGGGTCAGTTTGTAATTTACAATAGCCTAATGTCAAATGCTCGTCACCTTTTACAAAATATTGCTTTTGTCGATGCAGGGGCGTTAATTGTTGAGGAGTTCTCCTGGTAAGAACCAGAAGAACTGATGGTGACTTTACCATATGCATTTTGACGAGCATAAATTGCTTAGAAAACATATTAAAGTGCCTAATCGAATCGCAACGGTGAAATATTAATTACTAAGTAGTTCCGGTGGGCATCTGTGGACTTCATCATCAGTTCCACTTTACCAAATGGTGCTTATCGAGTTACTATAAAAAATACTCAAATCGCTATAGGTATGCCTAAAATTTGAGGATTTCCCTCGATTTCCATGGGATTCCCTCATCAGATTCGGATTTGGTGGCAATGAGACCACCTCGGGAGCATACCCTTCCCTACTCCTTTTTGGAAGTCGGTTAAAAAATGGAAAGAATGTGTAAAAATAATCTCTCAACTTAAATGTCTGTTTAACCTGTTACGATAAAATTTTGTATTTCTCAAGAAAATCTAGTAACCAAGTTATTCCAATTATTTATAATATTGTCGTAACAAACTGTAACAAATTTTATCTAGATGACTTTATAGTTCCCCTGAAATTCTTGAGAATTAACAAAAAAAAGTCAATTTTTTGGCCATTCATTAAAAAATAGAAGTCAAAGTCAAATTATTTATTTCAAATAGGCACATAGATGGCACTTTTGAACGTCAAAATTTACAAATAAAATAGAATTGATTCTAGTCGCCCCTTCCAAAAGGTAGCTTCGTATGGAGAAGAATGGGCAAGAAACTCCAGACCCCTAGACCTAGGCTATTTTAGAAAAATCCTGTACCACTTCTTTATCAAGAGCTCCAAAAATCTTGATAAACTTTCTAGTCTCGATCAAACAAGGTTCTCTGGGGACAAGTATAGAAAACTTTAGCCTACATCCAGACATGAATAAAGAAATATTTATCCACAAAAGTGATCGTTGCGGGGCGCACAGTGAGCCCATACTGAAAATTTGTGGACTTAGGCAACAAAGTTCCAATATCGATGCGATTTTTTTTTATATGACGTGTTATGATATTCCTGACAACTTTTATTCTTATAAAATTTCTCAAAGTTGATAGTTTGTCTCGAAAAAAAAATTAATTAGATTTTTGTGTATGGAGCGAATCACGTTTAATTTTTTTTCTTCAATTGTATTAATATTTTGGGTGTGTGGCGTGAGTATATGATAGCTAGGGTTATTTTCTATCCACGAAAAATAAAATCAGCGCCGGCCATCCGCGGCAGCGCAAGTAATCATTCGGTAAAAAAAAAATGTTTTGTATGATTTTTTTTGCCATTTAAAATAAATTCAAAGTATATTTTTGTTTCATTTAGTTGTTTTGACCTTCTTTTTAGTTTAATATATAGTTTTCATAGCGCATAGGTACTTATAACTAGTAATTCTGGTAGAGATTTAGTTATTATTGCTATGTTATCGGTAGCACCTGCATTGTGATTGATGACTCATTTGTTTGTAAGCTCGGCTAAGCGCATAACTAATGAGTCATCGTAAAATGCTCGTCTCTGATTGGCTGAATAATTTTCACTCACTGTTATGACCACTGGTATGGGGAAACTCGGTGCATCTCGAAAGAGCATTCCCACTTACATTTTGTAAACCACTGTTTCGTAAACTTAGAATGCTAATGTAAGCATTCTAAATTTACGAAACAGGTATTTATATTGAGGAAGTATGTTAATTTACCAAATCTCACCCTGAAATGTTTGAAAAACTGGGAGAGAAGTGTATGTTCAAAACTAGATATCCTAATAGATTAATTATTCCTAGAATGAAAACGGAATTATATGGGCGAAGTTGCTACCCTATGTGTATTTAGATCTATAACAAGATTCCTAACCAAATGAAAGAACTTCCAATGGTCCGCTTTAGAAGGGCTTTACGCAGTTGGTTAATTGAGAATTCCTTCTATACTTTAAAAGAATTCCTTCAGTTTAATTAAAATAACCTAATTGTACATATACCATAATTTTGCATGTCATTATGTTATGATTAAATATGTTAAGCTACTGTAATACTACCGATGTAAGAACTTTTATAACCATATTTATCAGCAAATAAATCTTTGACTTCACTACCCAACACAGCTACAGAGTTTGATGATTTATCAGTAGTCATGATAAGCACCGTCCCTCTTCGGCTAGTGTCTTCTAGCTCATCATCTGGGAATGAAAATATAGTTTGGGAAAACCCCACACCTTGCTCAACTCTGTACTGTCGACCAGTGAAGTTCACTTTCACTTCGGAGACAGCTGATTTTATAAAGTCTGAAGAGTCTGAGATGAAAAAACAAATTGATGAACGGATATCTACACAGTGTGGAAATATTATTGTATCACATGAATTGCAAATGACCATGATTGATGGAAAAGTGGCCAATATTATTGCTGAAGTACCATCATATGCAACGTGTCCCATTTGCTTGGCAAAACCGAGCGAGATGAATAATTTAGACGCTTTGACTTCCAAACCACTTCGTGAAGAAATTAACAAACATGGAATTTCTTCACTGCATATGAAGATTCGGTGTATGGAATGTCTTCTCCATATATCTTATAATCTGGATTTTCAACGATAGACTGCTAGAGACGAATATAAGGCTTTGAAACAAGCTAAAAAAATACCACGCAACAAGAGTTTCGTGAGCAAACTGGAATGCTGATTGATATAGTCAAACAGGTATGTATTTAATTTTCGCTCTTTTTATGTTTTTTGTGTATTATATCTCTATGTATTGTATATTACAGTATTGTTTTCCCATTTTAGGGTTTTGGAACTACAAATGACGGGAATACTGCGAGGCGTTTTTTCGAAGATTATAAAAGAACATCCAGAATAACAATTTGTTGCGCCACTTCTTCTTCCCAGCTAAAGCACTAGGAAGTAGTGAAGGGTGGGCGTTTTTGGGGGACTGTCTTATGTAATTTTTGACGTTCGAAAAGTGCTGATTCTCAGCCTAGTTTGAATAAATGACTTTTGATTTGATTTGATTTAACAAGAATTGACGGAAATCTGATTTTCAGGTTTTCCGTTATTCTACAAGCCATATCATCAGCCAAAAACATTGACTGAAAAATTTAGAAGATACTGTAGAAAAACAGCTGATGTGTACGTGCAACACTACTACACGCTACTACTATATGCCAGTTAGTGAACATAAACGTCTAATGCACGGTGCGGACATCTGTAACCACTTTGGTGTTTTGCCAATCGGTAAGTAAAAAATAAATATAGTTTGATGTATTATGTGACTCGATTACGTTTTGAAATTAAAATGTATGTACTTATTCGTTTTAGGTACGTTATCTGAAGAAGCTTTGGAAGCCCGTAATAAGGACTTCAGAAACGTCAGGGAGAGGCACACTCGGAAAACGGGGAGAATAGCAACAAACGAAGACATTCTCCATGGACTTCTAATAAGCTCTGATCCCCACATATCCTACATAAGGCTTAAAATCACAAAACAGGTTCATAATGAGTTGTTGCCTGAAGCAATTCAGTTGTTATAGACTACTGAGCCTCCCTGTGACTGTGAGATTATGGAGGAAGAAGAATGCCAGATAGCAGAGTCCGAAATTTTGCCGGACCCACTAGCACTTCTGGAACAAGAAATAATGTGATCCGGCTCTAGATTATTCCTACAAAAGCCCATCAGGGCTAGGAATATGACAAACAGCCCTTCTCAGGGCTACAATTACTTCACGGTTTCATAGTGATCATACGGACAATAACTTATACTATAATATATAATACATACGCTTGATTATGTAGGTAATTTTTATAACCTGAAACTTATTACTATATTTTTTCAACAATAGATAACGTGCAGTTAAAAAAATAACACAGCCAATCAGAGACGAGCATTTTACGATGACTCATTAGTTATGCGCTTAGCCAAGCGCACAAACAAATGAGTCATCAATCACAATGCAAGAGCTACCGATAACATAGCAATAATAACTAAATTTCTACCAGAATAATTAGTTATAAGTACCTATGCGCTATTAAAACTATATATTTAATAAAGAGAAGGTCAATCAGCCTAATGACACAAAATATATACTTTGAATTTATTCGAAATGGCAAAAAAAATCTTACAAAACATTTTTTTTTTATCGAATGATTACTCGCGCTGCCGCGGATGGCCGGCGTTGATTTTATTTTTCGTGGATAGAGATAATCCTAGCTATCATATACTCACGCCACACACCCAACATATTAGTACAATTGAAGAAAAAAAATTAAACGTGATTCGCTCCATACAAAAAAATCTAAATAAGTTTTTTCAAGACAAACTATCAACTTTAGAAGAAAGGAGATGTCCGCTTTTTGTATGGGCGTTGGTTTTTTATTCCGAGAAAAATCTAACTAGCGTCAAACTACACCTAAATAAAAGCGACAAAAATATGGAATTTGTAACCACTGAAATAATATTTTTAGACCCCTCCATTTAAGAGAAAAATTATAATATATTTAATGTTAGTACATATATTTTATTTTTTGATGGCAACCCAAATAAATCTAAAATCTAATCCTTTTCAGTTCTAAAAGGTTAGGCTAAACATTTTTGACTGTAAATATCCCATTTCATCATATTTTATAGTGTTTACATTGTCTTCCATCATGTATTTATAGACAGTAATGACAGTGCCATGTGTCAATTTTGTCAAGTTTTCTATTTAGTTTAGTGTTCACTTTAATAAACCAGTTAGTTAGAAAGGTTTGTTCGTTTTAGGAGTAAGTTCACTTTTTTTTGTCTCAAAAATGGAGGCCTTTAAAAAATGTATGTTATAGTTAGAACCGCTTTTTGGTTCTCTATCCAAATATATTTAACTGATCCTGGTTAGAATTATTGAATAATAAAAAACCATTTTTGGACATGTCCTTTCATAAGAATAAAAGTTGTCAGGAATATTATTACACGTCATATAAAAAAAAATCGCATCGATATTTGAACTTTGTTGCCTAAGTCCACAAATTTTCAGTATGGGCCCACTGTGCGCCGGTTTGGTCCGTTGGGATTTTTTTTCGGTTAAAGCGAGTGAATCTAGGTCTCACGTTGGGGATAAAGTGTGTTAATGTTTACGTGGCAGTTGTTTTAAGATGGCGCGCGTTGGTTGTACGTTCATGCGTTCTTTTTTAAAGGGTTCTATATTAATGTAGTGTTATTCTGGAATTTATATGAGCGTGTTAGTGTTAACCAAAAAAAAATGAATGTTGAGTATACTAAGTATATGATTTTCGATCTTTCTTCACCATCGAGTTGTTTTTGACTTGAAATCTGCTATAACTTATTATTATATTATATAATATGTTTATTCATCAAAAAATATATACAGATAGTTATAGCAACAATCAGTGGGTAAAAGTTATACATATAATTATGTTTGTTGTAAAATCTGTTCTAAAATTTTAAACACCCTGCCTCTCAACCTAGGTATTTTTGGTACCTGTATTTTGAGAAACAGTGTACGGCCACAAAATTGTTATACACTATAACTGTTACAACAATTAACGAACGGTGTCGTTCTACCGCTGCAATAATTTATGAGCTTTTATTAGATTTCTGTAGCAGTATTCATAACATAAATAGCTGTTATAGGTATTCTGTTAAATTCATTGATTAATATTGCCGCAATATATCCTAGAATCAGTTCGTATCGAATCGCGTATTACCCAGTACCTGGGTTGTGGAGTTCAGATAGGCAGTCGCTCCACTTAAAATACTGGTATTCAGCTACATCCCGTTAGACTGGAACTCGGAAAAGGCTAGGCAGATGATGCAGATGATGATATCCTAGAATCAGTTTCAAATTAAAAGTTCTGAGAATGAGTAACTTTCATCTTGTTGTTAATAACAATTTAATAATGTAAAAGTCATTGTAAATGTCAGATATATTAGAAAACCTTTTAACCCAACAAAAGCATGTTACGCTTCCAATATTTCATCTAACGTATCCCTATTACGTTCAAATAGAGTTAACGTTCTTCAATCACTTCCTCGTCATTGGCTTTAAATGTTGAGCAATTCACTCGAATCGAAGCTTCATAAGATATAACATTTATAAAGAAATATAAAGAAAATCTTATATCAAAGCAGCATTCAATATATCGAGATATATTTGGTCATGAAGCGAAAGAGACTCAAAAGGAAAAATGGATATGTACTTTACGTTGTAGAGTACTTTTGTAATGTTGTATTGGTAAATTAGCTTATGCACGTTGGTTTGGCTATATTGAACTCTTTGCTCTTGCTGGGATGGAGTTCAAATGTTATCGATATAATGTTATCATTCTTGCTTGTTTAAGGAAAAACTTGAATTGTTTAGGCTTAACAGGCACTTAAAAAAAAAAGCAGTTTTATTCACTAAATCAATAACAACCTTGCAACAATTCATGTCAGTTACAAATAAGCAGTAACGGTGGGTATTTTTTTATTTTGGTATGTTTCGGTACTTATTAAGATTGTTAAAACGGAACTGATTCACTCTGTTCCCCGTACGAGTATAAACTGTACTACGGTGGAACAGTTTTCCTCGTTCTCTGTGAATGTAGGTACTTATAGTAGCAGACTTGTGACAAAATGATTATTTTAGTAGTAAAAATCATTTTAGTTATTAATAACAAAGCATAGTACAGCAGAAGTTAAATTAAGGTAGGTAAACATAAAAAAAAACACAAATTTGTGAACTTAATTTTTGAAAATCTACGGTAGATGTTAAAGTTGACATAGTATATGCAAAATATTTAGATGCTAAGTTTGTTTACATATAGTTTGTTCCACTTTTTATCATACATACATGCATGCATATAATATAGTCTATTATTATAACCAGTTGCAAAGAAAATTCAAAATTAAATAAAAAGTAGGTCCTTCTTGTTCAAATCTGTAGAAAATGTACGATGTGTGTGAAGTGACGTGAAGTGTGAATGTATTATGCATTTTGGTGATTTATTTTTATTTTTATTAACTACTTAGTAATTTTAAGTATGGTTTCAGTATCATCATAGTTCTGTGAGTTAAGAAACTTAAAAATTTCGGTTTTACAATCATGACTATTAAAATTACGAATTCGGATTTGCTTTGATATTTTATTATATATGAATGATCCTAAAAAACTGGAAAATCTGTTTGCAAATGAAGTTTTACAGTAAGGCACGGAGTAAACAATATCTTGCCTTCTTCTGGTCATATATTCAGGTATATTTTTGTGTTGAGTTAATATTATTTCTCTGATGAATACTTGCTAGAACTAATAATTGCGAGTATAACAAATAAGTGGGGTGTCTAAATCTCCTATAACTCATCACCTTAAGAACGGCACGTTGTGCTCGTTCTAAACTAATAAGAACGGTCTTGGAAGCACCCCCCATGCAGTAATAGAGTAAGTTATGATGGACTGACACAACGAAAGATACACCAATAATAATAGGTTTGGCGGACAAAAGCAACGTATATTTTTAAATTGTTCTTGCCAGTTTAAATGTTGATCAATGATCAATCCAAGGTACTTTAATGAGGAAGTTTTATAAAGTTCATGGCAAGAACAGTTTCCCAGCATATTACATGTGTGAGCATTTATGTGAATAATGCCAGGAGGTGGTTGACTGCTCTTTTTTATACTAAAAGGTATGTATTTCGTTTTAAGTGTGTTTAGGGTAAGAAGGTTTAACTGTAGCCACTTTGAAACCAGTCTGAAATCTTTATTCGCCATTTATATATATGTATAAGGAAAAAGTGTGGGTCCCATAACACTTCCTTGTGGCACACCGAAAGTCACACACTCCAGCTCACGCATGAAGCCATTTATTCCGACACATTGCATCCTATTAGACATGTTGTCTGCGAGTAGTTTTAGAGCTGTTCCACGAACTCCTAAATGTTCTAGTTTTGCAAGAAGCAAGGGAACAGAGACTGTGTCGAATGCCTTTGCTAGATCCAAGAACACGCCTATGGTTTTCCTTCCCCTATCCAGGTTATCAACAATGGTAGAAATTAGATTTTTTATAGCATCGTTAGTCGACTTGTTTTTCCTAAAACCGAATTGATTGCTTGAGAGTAGATTTTGAGATTCCAGGTAACAAGTTAGTCTTTTGTTAATAACCTTCTCAAGTACCTTAGGGAGGGCAGTAGCGATATTGGCCTATAGTTAGAGACACAGTCTTTATCCCCGGCTTTGTGTATAAGAACTATCAAAGCCTTCTTAAGGACGTCTGGAAAAACGCCCGTTGCCATGCACTGATTACATATTGTTGTTATAGGCCAAACCAAATTAGCCACGCCTAGTTTTAATATTGAGATAGGAATTCCGTCGCAACCAGTAGCACTAGATTGTTTTAAATTAGTAATTTTTTATAAAGGCACTGGATCAAAAAGAACATAGACAAAGGAAGATAGAAAGATAATATCTGTCCATAATATAATTAACCAACATGGAACTAAGCTGATAGACGTGAGGCATAACAAATGGAATCGTATACGATACATTTGCATTTGCTTCGTGTAAGCTCATTGCTTTTAAGCCTTTGCAAGTTGTTAAAATGTAGGTATTGAATTTTCGATGATGAAGTAAAACAAAAACCAGCCAAGTGCATGTCGGACCACGCACAATGAAGGGTTCAGGAGTTGGGATGAATTTATCCCAAAAACAAACCTATCATTGTAGTTGAAAAACATGTTCTCCCATACATCGACACACGTCAAGGTCAATTCTCCAACTGTAAAATTAAGTTGGTCGACTATTAACTTGTAAGGCTTACTTAGCTGTGATAGTTTTCCTTTAAATTTCGTTATATATACTACTGTCATGTTTTTTTCACATAATTATCCTGAATCAACCATTTAGCCGGCAGGGGGTCCTCCCCCCCCCCATTTGACTCTAACAAAATTTAGCACTTTAAAGCTTAATATTACGCAAACGGATCCTTGCATCGAAAAATGGTTTTCATAAACTTACAATATTTTTGAACGGCCTATCCAACGATACTCCGCACCATGAGATATACGAGAAAAAAAATATCATCCCCACTTCACGTGTAAGGGAAGTATTAAAAAAAAATGTTTTTCAAGATTTTATTTAACGACTTTGTCGGCGTAACCAATATGTACATTTCATGCCAAATTACAGCTTTCTAGTACTAGGGGTCTTTGAGCTAAGCTGGGGACAGACGGACGGACCAACAGACAGACAGACAGACAGACAAATGGACATAGCGACACTATAAGGGTTCCTTGTTGACTACGGAACTCTAAAAACGAACTTAATTTGATTATTAAGAAGTTAGGTAAATATTACGCGATACGCAAAAATTACCCAAAAACATACTTTAGCCTACGTCACGCAATTTACAGGACCAGAAAAATGTAACAACACTATACATCATTGTAAGTAGATCCCGTGCTTCATAAACCGCCAACACTATCGGTTATCCCTTGATGGATCGCATCGGGGGCATAAATCAACTTTCGCTGTATAAATCCATAGCTTCACACGGCTGTCAAATCAATTTTTTGCTATAACCTCGTGGTTAGATTATCTTGTTATTCTATTTTGAGATTAGATTCCCCTAAAGTGGTTGTTTTCGCGAGAAAATAGACGAGAATTTTGTCGTAAACGGCGTGTGGTAAGTGATTCTATGTGAGTGGGTGTGTCATGTTGAGGTTATTTTTGTGGACAAGTTCCTAATGTAATTGTGATATATCTTCTTTAAAATAATGAATTCACATTTATGAAACTACAATATATTGACGTAGATATTTCGAGGCATCGCCGGAAATGTGAAAACTGAAAACATCTGACTACCACTCAAAATTAAAGTGATTAGGAGCAAATGGTCGCTCTGCAGATAACAGTACTTATCAGTGGATGTGTATCCATCAAAACACAAATTTGGAAGATCGTGCCCAATTCACGCGAGATAGAATTTATTCAGCACATTCAAATTGCATGACCACGTTTTGGTCCGCGTAAATTCTGTACCGGAATTATGAACGCTTCGGGAACGAATACCGTAATACCGTTTAGACTCAAATACCGGAATCCGACGTACCGTAATTCGGAAGTTTTCCGGAACGCACGACGCTACGGGAAGTATGTTAATGCTTAAAATGATCGTTGCCTTTTTGGTATTTCATTTTCGGGATTTTAACAAGTTCTTTAGTAGTTTGTCGCAGAATTTTGTAGCATGAATATAGGTAAGGTATATTTTATGTGATTCAGCAACGGATCAACAAATTTATGTGCTATAATTATAGCCTATCTTCTAGTCCTACAAGTTCAATATTTATCATTATCTTTTTTCTATAATATTGGCATCTTTTAGGTGTTTTCTTGATAATTGTAATTTGTTATTATTCAATCGTGCTTTTGTATGCTGTCCTATGGCTTTTGTGTATCCCAAATAAACGATTTATCTAGCTTATCTATTTGTCTTTTTTTTTGGGTGGGAAATTATCAAATATCTTTTCCCGCTCTGGGCAGACTTTTACTGACTTAAACCCACCCATGTTTCTTCAGTTGCCTATGTACCAGGGCCACGGTATCTCATTCAGACAAACCCGCAACCCTGGCAGTTATTATCGGCCCTACCGGACCCCATCAGTTTGTGCTGACATCTCATTGAGGTGCGCGTGGAACACAACGCGCCGTCAACCCGGGTCTGATCCTTATCGGACGGCGAGCTACCCATTGCTCACCGTCTGCAAGCCAGCGCCTACGGTGGCCGGGAATCGGCCTGGGATTCCCGACGCCCAGGACGTCAGCCTTCTTGTCACAGTCATGACGTGCAGCTGCCGACTATTTGTTTTTTTTTTTTGCTCGTGATTATATGTAGATCTGTTTTGTGTAATGTTTACCTTCGAGTTTATTAGATGTGTTTTTGTATGCTCGTTTTTCTGTGACAAATAAAATTATATTTCTTTTTTTCCCTTGCGGTGACTAGGGGCGCGAGGGCGCGAACCTTGCCCCTCCCTCACGCGTTCCGCCTCCTTCTTCGCGTTTACTCGCATTACTGCTTCGCAGAAGGCGGTGACGGCCTACCATGCACTCTCGCTCCGTACCATGGCCAGGACCTCGGCAAGGCGCGAGAGATCACCGCCGCCGATCGCCTCCGCGAGGACACGGCGGTGCTCCGCCCAAGCCGGGCAAACCTCCACCGTATGCTCCACCGTGTCCTCTGGGCGATCCAGACAGTGGTAGGTAACACCCGGGCGTTTCCTCCCGCCTTATCCGGAACTGGAACCTCCCGACATCTATCTAGTTTAATAGAATATTTTGTGACAATTTATTATTAATAAAATTTTCTTTCTCTCAATCAAAATCAAAAACCACTTTTTATAATTCCAAATATCTATGGTACAAAACATATCTGCTATACTCATAATAACTTCGCCTCACATCAGCGTTATAGACACAGGTAGTAGAGAATTTTAGGGAGAGGCATAGAGCGTCATTTACGGTTATTAAAAAGCCAGAACACTATTTCGGAGTGGCGTCCCAAAACCGCGCACGTACGTGTTCGGAGTTTGGCGCAAAAATTTCCGAGAAATCGCATTTTTGGGAACGAGGAAAATCATCTGAATTTCAATGTAGATCGAAAATTTCACGGTGTATTACACATTAGTTATGTTGTTTGAATTGTAGATGACAGGAAAGGTTATGCTGCTGAAGTTTATGAAAAAAGTATATTTTACGTCGGGAAGGATATCCTTATATTAAATTTAACCTTTTTGATTGATGACTAGACGTCCATTGTAATCAGGTATTGTAGCAGGTATGATGTTATCAATACGACAAAACTATTATAATCATCATCAGCATTTTATTAGTACGTGAAGCATAAACTTTTTAACCCTTTTTACGAAAATTACGCGGATGGAGGAATATGAAGTTTGGCACAGTTAACGTTTATATGGAGTGCAGAAAGCAATTTTTATATATAATATGCATTAGACATAAAAATAAATTATTAAAAAAAAACATTACACACACTACCATGCGTTTGACACACACACATGTAGCACCGAGGCCTCATGACTTGAACATAGATAGGTGACAGAAGTGACAGCTTGAGCATGGAATAAGTACCTATGAACTTTTTAAAAGCATGGAATTAGTAAGTACTTTATAATAGAATAGAATGGATATTTATTTTGCAAATAAGGCATTATAGGTTTTATGATACATTAAAGCTCAGCCATATTTTACCATTAGGCCAAGCCATGCAAACATTACATTATGACTCACCAAAAGTTAGAGCAATTCAGCAAAACAAAATCCTTGATAAAACTCAGTCACACTGTAGTACGTTTTATCCATTAAAATATAATATTTATATGTATAAATTATATAATTGCATGGAATTAGTAAGTACTATATAGATTGTAAGTAGATGGGGTCGAATTTCGACCATTGGGCGAATAAAAGTTAATATTAATATGCTTCATAAACATATATTCAAAAGTTCAATATTATCAGTCCAATACAAAATAGAATAATAGTCAGTTTAAAAATATTTATATTGGTTAAAATTTTGAATGCTTCATAATAAAAATAAGTAAGGCACTTAAAATGACTACTATTGACTCTCAGAGGTACTTTTTCAGCGGTATCGACACAAAAACCTCTTAATTCATCTCACATACCTTCCCCACAACAACAGACATGAACATAAAAATGAGACAAAACCAAAGCAAGCTACAAATTCAGGAAAGTCTCGCTAATCGCTCCCCGTTCCAAACTCAGATCCTGCCCAAAAAAAACATACCTAGCTGGAAAAAGTATTTCGTATGCGCAGAGCCGTACCACCGCATTTGTGACAAAAGCCAGTGACGTACTACCTACGGAGGACGAGAGGGAAAATACGGCTGCCTCGTAATAAGAGAGAACAAGACGTTTTT
The DNA here is from genome assembly GCA_963921375.1 of Tiliacea citrago. NCBI lineage: Eukaryota > Metazoa > Arthropoda > Insecta > Lepidoptera > Noctuidae > Tiliacea > Tiliacea citrago. The sequence goes on from OY992784.1 coordinate 2,030,661, forward strand.
TTGGACATAACCGTGTGTATGCCTTTATTACGACTTTCGTTGACAGGGTTCTATTGGAGTGGCCCGGATTAAAGTGCAGTCTCGTAATTAGTCAGTAGTTTTGGTGACGGTTAGTGGCTGGTTTCTAAAAGTTTTGGGGTTAATGAAGTGACGAATTGGATTTCGCTTCTAAGGGTGTTGTTGTTGTTTAAATGTGGAATGAAATAAATTTTATATTTTTAAATTTATCTATATTATATATAATTTAAACTATATTTAAATTATATTTTAAACCATGAATTTGAACATTGTAACGCCTGACTTATTCGGCTATCGTTCTTTCTTTTTTCTAACGAAAGCCAAAATCACCTGAATCCGCTTTGCGGATTTCTATAAAAAAATATTATGCGGAGATCCATAAAACGAATTTTTAATCCGAGAATTTATCCTGTTTCGTTTATTGCTCAACTCCAACACGAACCAGATCAACGCAGAAACGCAACATCATTACCGCCATTCACGTTCCAATTAGTCACATCCGTGGGTTCCGTAATAAGAGACATTTCATTTATTTTTAATACCGGCCCGCAGCCATTCAAAAAATAACCCTGTCCGGCCAACTGCTAAAATGAATGTGTATCTCCACAGACAAGGACAAAAGTCTTTTTGAAAATTAGCTCACTGGAGCTTGGGGAGGTTTTAACTGAAATTATAAATCAAGTTTTTGTTCCCACCCTCAATTTACGAGTGTAATGCTTGCCTGACGAAATTTGGATTAAAATGCCTTGTTTATACATCCCAGTTGCCACTTTGTCGTAACAAAGTAAGGGAATAAATTTATCAGGAATGAGAAAGTGGAGGTTGTGTTGGTGACGACGTTTTGATGGCATTCCTCAGAAATGGGTCACATTTTTCATACTATAGCACTTCTAGCTAGTTACATAGCCGTGAACCAACTGGTAATCAAGGAGAGCTGGCTTTGTATTTATTTACATGTTAATTTTCTTATAAAAGAAACATTACAATGCACGGCGTCTCTTAGCCTGCTTATCCATTTGAATGTTAATAAGTTCTGAGACGCTAATCGGATTTGTAAGTACTCTTTTTATTCTTATCTTGTCTATTTGGACGAGAATAATGAAATGGAGCCCGCAGACATTAACTGGACTTACCTTGAGCGGGTGCGTAGATGTTCAAATACAAGCAATCTTCAGACTGGTTCGTCAGGAACGGAAGTATCCTTTTCAAGTACTCTAGCCGTCCTTTTGATATCCTCTTCAATACAGCAGTTTCATTCCTTATATCGGGAAGCACTTGCGGACACACTGGGCTGAACTCTTCAGCAATTTTGACTCCTGACCATTGCGCGCCAGAAACAGGAGGCATGAATCTCAGGGAACCTACAGGAGGCGATGCATAAGGCACGCCTCTGAAGACTTCAACTGGTTCTAAGAACCTAGATTCTGGAGTCACTATAAACCCTCTGAGATCACCATACTTAGTCCTCACTACCCGGGAACTGATGAGCGGTTGCGGCTGTTTGTCATCCATTGTGGTCTCGCCCCTAACGAGCCTGGATGTTAGTACTGGTAGCGTAATGAAGTGTATGATCATCAGAATTAACATGTTTCCGCTTCCACCGCCACCGTCCCAGTAAATGTCCCCGGCCGCTGACTGCTATAAGTCGACCATTTTGCAGTTTTGGTACGGTTCTGTAGATCATTTACTGGTTTATCTGTAACAAAGAAATGTAATGGTAACTTAACATAGTAGTTTTAGAATTATCGAAGGTGGGGGAGGCACAAGAGATTTTCTCGTGTTTACAAAATAAAGCCTTTCCAGTTCTTCTGAAGACTGGGATAGTTACACTATTGTCATTAAATGAAGAAACATGCACCCAAGTTTGACGAACATTAAAATACCAGAATATACGTAGATCATAACAGATCACATCGCTAATGTTCATAACATACACAAAACACGGTTTTCTAATAAACAAAACACCCATGTATGATCATATATTTCATTAAATCAAATTCAATGAAACGCGAGACACAACAATAACTAGACAGACATATACCGAAAGTCCAGTTTAAGCAACATTCGAATAAATTATACACACACATAATTATGGGCCCAATGATTAAGTCAGTCGACCATTTCTACGTTTAGCGTCTTTCTAAGCATGTTACTAATTGCACTGCCGCAAAATTTCTCGGTTTTATTTAATCAACATTTTTAACTACTGCACCAAACAGCAAGCTGAATGCAGTCCAGAATTGGACATTAATCTCGTCAAAAAACTAGAGCTATGGTAAGTAAAAACAGCATGAGCGTAAAACCGACCTTTATTACTTAAATCTTCCTTTCTTTTACTGCCTGTAAATCATGTCATGGTGAAATTACTAGCCAGAACGCGTAGCATGACCACCGTGGAAACGGCAGAAATGAAAAACAAAATGATAGATTAAATAAACATTTTGAACGTATTTGACGCGGCTGTGAGGCACAAATAATCCTTTGTTAGTTTTGCTTCATTTTTTTAATTTCTACGGCTACATGTCAAAAATTAAGAAAATATTTCGCGTTGTAAAGAAATAAATGTCTTAGTCTATTCTTCTTCTAATAGAGATAGAAGTGGTAATAGTACGTGTGCACGCTGTTGCGGCAGCACTGAACGTAGATATTACATTACCGTAATTTATGGATGCACTTCAATTGCACTCATTGACTATGAATAGTATGCTATGTATTGTGCATAACACTCGCTCTCTTTCTTACTCATACCAAAGATCCGTATACTGCTATATGACTACTCTCACTAGCAATTACTAAACCTTCTGTAACTTGTATTTTACAGGTATAAGTCGCTACGTCACGTCCCGCTCGCTCGCGGCTCTCATTATTAGAACATGTTCAATCAAAACTGAGGCACGTCTTTAATCATATTCGCCTTAGAATTCGGCTTTATTATACAAAATAGTATTTAGTTCTATATATTCCATTTTGTAATGAGTTTGTGTCAAAATGGAAGCAGCGTCGTCTGTTGGTGTAATGGCAAATATTTTATGGCGCCTTTCAGCTGAATGATGAAGTTGACGATAAGTCCGGAGGGCTTAGACAAAATGATATTTTATCAGCGATAACGATGATCTTCTTCTTCTTCACGTCACTGGCGCGACAGTTGTTTAGATTTTGTTGACCCGAAACTTCGCTACTGCCACGGCGTTATCGGTGGTAGCGCAGAGTCTCATTATGCTGCACCGGTTGACGTCATCACGTCAACGCCGGCGGTCGCTGAAAACCAGCGATGGGGCTCTGTCTAGCATAGGGTCGCAGCATTATGCTGAGCGATGGCCGTTTTGCGTGAATGTGACGCATATTTTCCCTCAACTTGTTCTTTCGTGTTTGTGTTTTTATTTCTTTGCGTTATGTTTACCGCAAATAAACGTATTTTCTTTCTTTCTTTCTTTTTTCTAGTTCACTTTGACGTGCATGTTATGGGACATAGAAGGCAGGATAGGAGGTGGAGCACAGTTTGTGACACAGCTCCACAACCAGACGCTGCTGCCGTTCCATCGTGGAACGGCAGCAACTTTTCCAGGTTCGATTTACACCTTCCCACTTGGGTTTGGAGACGGTTCAGGGGCTTCTAAGTGGACCAAGGAAGGTTACACAAGATGGTCGTCTGGTGGTAGATCCCGTCGACCGGGTTACCTGATAGAAACGCTGTCGATTGGAAGAAACTGTGTCTTTGTGATAATCATGATGAAAAAGTGAAATGTATTGGATTCACTTTCTGTCAATCCTGTTGAAAGTATTTTTAACTGACTTCCAAAAAGGAGGAGGTTATATATTCGGCTGTATGTTTTTTTTTTTTTTTTATGTATGTTCACCGATTACTCCGTCAATTGTGGACCGATTTTGAAAATTCTTTTTTTTTTTGGAAGGGTATGCTCCCGAGGTAGTCCCATTGCCACCAAATCAGAATCTGATGAGGGGATCCCATGAAAATCGAGGGAAATCCTCAAATTTTATAGGCACACCTATAGCGATTTGTGTATTTTTTATAGTAACTCAAGCATTTGCACTCAAAAAGCACCATTTGGTAAAGTGGAACTGATGATGAAGACCACAGATGGTCACCGGAACTACTTAATAATAAGTATTTCACCGTTGCGATTCGATTAGGCACTTTAATATGATTGCTAAGCAATTTATGCTCGTCAAAATGCATATGGTGAAGTCACCATCAGTTCTGCTGGTTCTTACCAGGAGAACGTCCCTGCATCGCGGAAAGCAATTTTTTGTAAAAGGTGATGAGAATTTGACATTAGGCTATTGCAAATTAGATAAATTACAAACTAACCCACTAAAAAGTGAAAAATAAAAAAGTTTTTACAAAAAAAAAACAACCGACTTCCAAAAAAAACACTACAAAGTGAAAAATAACTTTAATTTCGGAAGTCGGTGGCAAAAAACTAAAATACAGATCCAAAGACACCGACTTCCGAAATTAAAGTTATTTTTCACTTTGTAGTGTTTTTTTTGGAAGTCGGTTGTTTTTTTTTTGTAAAAACTTTTTAGAAATACGTAACGCTTTGTAAGTGATTGTACACAATTAAGAAAAGGCACATCGATATTGACTAGGTTGAAACCAGCACCATCCCGCACGAAAAGCCACTCTCTAGCCTCCCGGCTATCACTTTTAACTAATTAATTTGCTTATGTATGTATGAAATATCGAAAGCGATAGTGATTTAGTTCTAAATAGTATGTAGACTTTTGTTTAATTTACGACCGGGAACGTTTTGTAGTTCTAGGCAAAAAATTACTATTCCATTCGCTAGCTATGTATTATTATATTATATTAAATTCTTAGACACATAAAGTAATATCATATTTATATTTGATAACTGTATTTGTACGAAAACCATGGATTATGTATTACCATGTGGTAATAAAATATTATCAAAATTAATTGACCGATCGAGCGAAGCGTTTCTGCTTCAAGTCTGGCAAAATCTGCTTTCCTCTGTGAGTTTGCTGCTACTCCTCTACAGGTCGTATTTTACAACTGACCTGGACGAAACTTGGTATACAGGTTTTACGACTTTATAGAAATTTTTGGTCGTCGGGGATTTTTGATTGGTTTGATTTTTCTTTCTTCAAAAAGAGGCAAAAAGGGGTCTACGAGATATCTCTGCGTTAAGAGATCCGATTTCAATGGTTCTGTTTTATTTGAAAGGTAGTCAAATTAGTCTCATAGAAATTTGGTGAAGATCTGATGAGGATCTTCGGCGTAATGAGCAGGATAGGTCTTCGAAATGCTCACGCTTAGATTTCTACCAGTCGAATCGGCCCTTTAAGCACTAGGTAGGGATTGATGGAGCACCTGGGACCACTATCAACTATCACTATCACATCACAAAACTAGGCTGCAGCGTTAACTCTGCCGATTAAAACCGATTTTTTTTTTCTAGCTTGCCTACAAATTTTTACTCTACTCGTGGTAGGTATATTAACAATTGCAAAAAGTTTGTGGTCGCGATGTCTACTACTCGCAGAACTACTATTATATTTAATTTTGAAATTTTGTGCTTGTTTTGTTGCTGTTAATATGCACCAAAATAAATTAAGTGTATATAAAAGTTCATTAATAAAAATATTTAACGTAAAACAGCCAAAAACCAATATTATAATGGCTGTAATTGAGTTATTATCAATACGCTTGTTAAAAGTCATAATTACAAATGAGCAGCATATTCTCGAATGAATAATTAAATAACCACAAAACTAATTTGAGGTACTTAACCAGTTCTGGGAGGTTTCAACGGAGAGAAGTTTTCCATATATTAATTTATTATTAAAAAAAAAAATTACACAAGCGAATTTTCAAAAAAAAATATCACAATGAACGCACATCCAAGGTTAATATATAGATTTATACGTATCTCTGGGTAAAAGTGTCAGAAGCTTTACTCACACACAGTAACCGAGGCTTCAATTTTCTTTCGGATGGATATAGAATAGCACCCGGTAAAATACCAGTCATCAGTATAGAAAGATGAAAACGATGCTGACTGTCAAGGGTGCGATACGCTCAGATAAAATAATCGCCACTCATAGATGCTGTTTTAAACGCCTTATTCTACCAATAAAACAACAATAAGTTTCCATTCTCCTTAAATTCGAGCACTATTCAGCCATTCAGCCTCCACCACAAAGTCACTATTCCACCACCCTACTTTCGATCCCCTATTTATCTCTTCACCAAACGTATTTGTTAACCCTATCCATGCTGATCAGATGCCACGTACCCTGAGTTATTGGTACAATAAATACGTTCCAGATAAAAACAAGCTAAAGCTAAACATGTAAACAGCAGTCGTAAAATGTCCTCTCCCAAAGGAATCGCTTCCTTACCGAACATAAAACACGTGATATGTATTCTTTGAATATTTATAGCAAGTGGACAACCAGACGAATAGTTTGGGTTCCGTAATAAAATTCGGTGCTGAATGATTTATTGTTTGGGATCATGTAGTGACGTCGGGTTAGCATCTGGTTGAAAGATTGTAATGAAAGAAATAATGTTTATACATTAAACATTCCTTCAACTGTCAACAACTGACCCCGTGTTAGGCCAGTTAGTACTGAACCAAGGGGTATCGTATTATGTGGTAGTGGTGGGAGTCGATACGCAGACATTCCATGTAAAATACTGATATTCAGCTGCATCCGGTTAGACTTGTAGCCAACCTTAATACATAATATAGTTAGCATAAAGGCTAGAACGATGATGATAGCAATGTCCAGCTGATAACATCTCCGAGATAAGAACATTGACAAAACATCTAGAAACGGAATTAAAATACGACCAAAACCACCACAAAACGAAATTATCTTCTAAATCCATCTGATAGACCTTAAACATAACACAACACAAGAACATCAAGAAACGGAATTAAAATACTACCAAAACCAACACAAAACGAAATTATCTTCTAAGTCCATCTGATAGACCTTAAACATAACACAACACAAGATCAGTCTGTACGAGAATTTTTACCGAAGCGTGATTAATAAATTCACATTACACGACTAACAATGTATATTGTAAACATGACCTTACTTCTGAAGCGTATCAGCGACCATTGTACACGATCGGACAATATGCCCGGTTTACACCAGCAGATAAGTCGAGAGACACAATGGCTGGAACGCGATACAGATGCCTTTAGGGAGGACTCACATAGCTACTCTTCATCTGGATTTTTTGTAAGTAAATAAGAATTGGTGTTTATTGCTTGACTTTGTTCTCTGTTGTAATGGGTTTTAAGTTATTTGTATGAGTATAATAATAATAAAAACGTTACGTACCTGACGTTGTCAATCAAATATGATTTAAATTGCTGTCATTGGTTACATAGAATCACCTGATAAATAAAAGCAATACAAAATACAAATAATAAAAGAAGAAAGTGAAAATAATGTTATACTCGTATAGAGAGTGAGAGTTATGTGTTTGAGAAGAGAATTTGCAACAGTTCTTTAGTAAATTAAACCAAGCCATATCAATAATATTTACTATTTCTTAGACTCTTGTTATCTGCGGTTTACTTCGGGCCCAAATTATAAGGAATCCACAGGACAGCCCGTTAAGCAGTTAAAAATCTCCTAGATAACCTGCAAAACTCCTTTTCGATAAAATTAAAAATGGGTGCGGTCGGGGGACCTCGTCAGGAACTAATTTCCTTCCAACGTATAATTTAAAACAAAAACGTTTGACACTTGAAACTTAAGACATTGAAACTGATTTTTTTTAGAAGTTTCGTTTTGCTAGAATATACTGTTTTACCCGCCCAAGGACGCGTTTTTAACACTGAGCCATAGTATAACACATGAACAAAGTTGTTTTAATAAAATATCAGTCTAAGAAAGTGGAACGGACTTGTGTAAAGTGCAATACATACTATTCTAAGTTTAAAAAAAATTATCACGTAAAAAAATAAGTTAGATTAAAATTGCTTAGTAGTCCTAAAGACTAGATTGTAATTAATTATTAAGAACCTGATTCCTTTTAATAAAGCACAAGAAAAATCTAGCATAAGTTTTTAGAAGCTTTCATAAAGTTACACTATACGAGAACGTAACTTTGTAGTATTAAATTCACACTTTCTCTCTCTCTCTCTGTCTCTTTCTACTGAATTTCTACCTGTCAACTCCTACTGCAAGCCGCGTTAAAAGAACTTCGTTCCAAATAGCGACCAAGTGCAAGTCGGACTCGCAGACGACGGGTTCCGTAGCACTGTAGAATATGACTTAATATTTTAACACTACATATTTTTTCGTTTCTTGTTTGGTTTTTTTTTAACTTTGTTTTATTTTTCTTATAGCGGCCATAGTAGTGAACACTCTGTAAAAATTTCAAGTCCATTATTTGTCGACCTATTACGGTTTAAAAGATACAGCCCTGTGAAAAATGGACGGACGGACAGTAGAACCTTAGTAATAGGGTCCCGTTGGCACCCTTTGAGTACGGAATCCAAAAAACACAGACAACCATGTGACTATGACTCCTATAGCACCAAGTTCTGAAAGCTGCCGTCTTACGTAACCTAACCTAATACATTACTGACACTGCACTGACTGGACAGGTCCATTCAAATCTGTGTGATTATTTCCTCAAAAGACAATTCCACACACAAATCTACATGGTCCTCACGTGATCTGATCAAGATTATGTCTAGACTTTAAAAGAGACTGTAAACTCTTAGTTTGTTTCGGTGTTTCTTCTCAGAGCAATTGGATAAGAAACACCGATCTTATCTAGTTTTTTTAATCAGTGTTTGTATAATCTTTTTTACAGAAAAAAAAAAATTAAAATCCAAAAAATATGCTACACTGTGAAAAATAACTTTAATTTCTGTATTTTATTTTTTTTGCCACCGACTTCCGGCATTAAAGTAATTTTTCACTCCGTAGTATTCTTTTTGGAATTCGGTTGTTTTTTTTTTGTATAAAGTTTTTATTTTTCACCTATTAGTGGGTCAGTTTGTAATTTATCTTAGTTACAATAGCCTAATGTTAACTGCTTTTCCCGATGTAGGGACGTTAATTGTTGAGGAGTTCTCCTGGTAAGAACGAGGAGAACTGTAGCTGATGGTGAAGTCATCATCAGCTCCTCTTGACCATAATTATGCATTTTGACGAGCATAAATTGCTTAGCAACCATATTAAAGTACCTAATCGAACCGAAACCCGTGAAATAACATTATTTAGTATTTCCAGTGGCCATCTGTGGTCTTCATTATCAGTTCCACTAGACCGAATGGTGCTAATAAACAGCAAATGCACGAAATACTATAAAAATACCCAAATCGCTATAGTAAGGATATCCCTCAATTTCCATGAGATACCCTCATCAGATTCTGGCTTGTGTATACTCGAGAGTATACATTTTCAAATTAAAAACAAAGTCAGAATCGGTTCACAATTGACGGAGAACGCGAAAAAAATACGAACTTATATAACGACTTTCTTTTTGGAAGTCGGTTAATAAAATCATTTATCATGTACAGAGCCTGTGTGGACTGCTGTACGCTGATAATGATATATGGAGTAAACCTGACTAGAGTTTCCTTCTTGGTTCACAATAGCCAAGATGCAGGAGGTCCACTTAAGCTAAGACACGGTAGGTCCATTTTAGCTAAAATACGGTAAGTCCACGTAAAGACAAAGACACAATAGGACCACGTAAGCATAGATGCGGTAGCTCCATGTAAGCCAATTCCACACAAAACAGCTTACTTCTGAACGACGGTATTCGCTTGTATTTCGTTATTCGCAATCAAGTTCAGTGGAACGTTTAGCTATCGGTAATACGGTTGTATTGAATGTGACTGGACCGTTTGCTTGTGTTTTGTTTGTGTAGGTATAACGGTAGATAAAGGACATGGATAAAGTTTAACCTGGCACAGACATGGCGATAATAATATTAAAAAAATAACTGATTATATTTGAAATCCCACCACAGCTTTCGATACTTGGCAAAACTTTGTAGGAATTATTTCAATTTATAAGATTATTATTTTGATTCAAGTATTCGGGGAGATATCTAAGTTGCCAGTTTTGGAAATCATTACCATCATATCAATTATAAAAGGATTTATGTGATTTCACGAGTATTTCTCGAATATAAAATATTAAAACTGTATTTAAAGCGTATTGAATAATAACTAGACTGTATTGAACATGGTATTTAATAACTTATTAATGTATCAAATTCCAGTCCTAAAAGTATGTAATGGCAGCACCTTATTTATCATTAATAATCATTGTCACTGCCCGTCATTGTTATGCATTTGTCATAAGTCATTTATGCTTTGCACAGACCTAGAACTAACATTGAAGGAGGCATTCAAAATAAACTTTTTCTATACGAAATATCCTGCGTCTTAGAAAGAGTACGCTTTAGTACTTAAATAATTATGTCTTTAAGTATTTTTTGAAGCATACACTAGACGATTCCTAAGATATGACATAAGACTGTAAGTAATTGTTCCACTGTTGCATCACACTTTTGCATGTTAACTTCAGCATAAAACCAGTGTAAGCAATTGTTGGTGAACCAGTAAAAACAAATAAACGATCCTGGTACACCCACGACCATAAATCATACTTTTTGAATCGTCTTCTAAAGCCCTTTATTTTGACGTAGTAAAAACTTTTTTTATAGTCCGTCATGTTGATTTTCGTGAAACTTCACCTTTCATCTATTGAGATTAGTAATTCCCTTCAAAATCCTTCGGATTGCGATTGAAGGTGAAGTGCGTTACGCTGGGCGGTCACTACAAACCTAACGACATGTAAATCGTTAAAATACATCCAGCCATCTGGATGCTACGAGAGAATATAGTATGTACCATACAAATACGAGTACATGCGCCAAAAACATAACCCTTCTTGTCAGTCGATGAGTGTCTTTGATGATTTCTATTTTAGTTATAACTGTGTGGTGCTACGTGTGACAGCATCATTAATGTTTTGTTGTGATTTCTTTAAAAATATCATTGCCTGTGTTATCTTTTGGATTTTCTGAGTGACTTTGACTTTCTTGGACTATGGATTTTTTCATTAAAGTTTACCCGGGCTACAATAACAATAGCCATAACTCAAATCTCGGACCACTCTGATATTTCCTGGTTTCCAACGGAGATCTAATGTTCTATAAACTGGGGCATAGCAAATGAATCATTTGGGATACAGTCGTTAGACTTGGGTGAAATTCAATCTGCTGGAAGACAGTGGATTACTCCGCAATCGACAGGTTGAAATTTGTTTTTTGTAGTCATCAGATTTGAGAAAGTTCCTTCACACAGTTTTACGACGTACAAAAATATCAAGGGCTATGAATCACTACTATAGCTTCATAATACATTTTGTTTTATTTGTGTTCAGTTTTGGGCCAAGCTTGTATGAGACCATTATCCAACTCCTTTACTTACATGAGACATGTTGATGATTTAAAAGAAGGAGTTAAAAGATACGAGATATCAAATTTTCCTTAACAAATTGCATTATTGTCACCGCTAATTAAAAATCATTCCAACTTTTAATTCTAACGGAACAATGTAGGCGATTTTAGCCACTACCCACATACCTAACATATCATTTAATTACGTTTTGTTCGAACACTTGTTATCATTAGGTTTCTTATAAACCAGTAACTGTGTCAGTCTTCGGGAAACGTAACGTAAAACAATATGACAAGGAAAACTGCAGTTAATAACTATTAAAACAATTACAATGAATTGATACTCAAATGATACACAGTCACTTTCACCTATTATCCAAGGAGTGCATTCAATAAAGATTTAAAATCTTCGATTCTGCAACCGTTCTCCGACAGTCGTTTCTCCTTTGGACTGTTCACCGACAGGACGTTTCGTTTTTGAGAGATTCGTCGATAGAACGTTTCACCTATGGATGTTTCGCCGACAGAATGGTTCGCATTTGTTAGTTTCGACGACAGGACTTTTCAACTATGTTATACTAAAACTAACTATATCATACTTTTCGCCGTCAGATCGTTTTATCTACGATTGTTTCGTTTCTGCCACAGTTCACAGGTCACAGTTTTAACCTAACCTAACCTACCCATTTCTTTTAAAAACGAAATTAACCCAATCGAAATAGTTGAGTTCCGGGTAACCTATGAAAAGTCCTGTCGTCGAAACTAACAAATGCGAACCATTCTGTCGGCGAAACATCTATAGGTGAAACGTTCTATCGACGAATCTCTCAAAAACGAAACGTCCTGTCGGTGAACAGTCCAAAGGAGAAACGACTGTCGGAGAACGGTTGCGGACTTAAAATCTTCACAAAACACAATTTCCATCCGGTACAGGTACCGGTCCAATACTAAGTCAGCTCCGCTTTCAACATGACCGACTGGCTGATCTATTCACCACAACATTGGCTATTTCCATTTAGCTAATGCCGACACAGGTGGAGTAGAATCCTCTGGTTCATAATAATTCTGAGCTATTTTCGTATGGTTTATGTTGACAGGTATGAAGTAGAGTTCTGCAACCCTAAAGACTAGACCATTAAAGTATATCAGTGACGAGGCCGTTTATCTAAATCAAAAGTAATTTATTCAAATTGGGCAGAGAATCAGCACTTTATGAACGTCAAAATTACATAAGACAGTCGCTCAAAAAAACTACCCTTCACTACCTAGTGCTTTAGCTGGGAATGAGACGTGGCGCAATAAACTCCTCAGTAGCACATCTGTCTGTTTTATGTTAGAAAACTTGATTTGTTATTAATTTGTTATTGAGTTGTCAAAGTCATCCAGTGCGAAATAGGGATGGCGCTATATGCCCTGTATAACTCCATCTCTCTTTCTCACTTGATGAAGATCGGCATTAGAACGGACCTGTTTACTAACATTATAATGATGACAAACCCTGTTGGGCAGTGATTTAGGTCACAGTAAATTGAGGATAACGGTTTGTTTTTATTGTGAAAGTAGGCCATTCAAGCTGTCACTATGAAATGTCAACTTCATTTTTTTGCTTAATTGCAAAAATGTAAAGTCAGTAAAAAACGGACTTTGCTTCGGTCGAATAAAACTTCCGTTTGGTGTAAAAATTAAGCATTCATTATAATATAATACTTGTAGTGAAAAATTTGTACCCCTTTTTACGAAAATTACGCGGACGGAAGAGTATGAAAGGCACAGTTAAAGTTTATATGGAGGAGGAGTGCAGCAAGCTAATATTGTTGCATTAGAAATAAATTATATTGATTAAAAAAACACTACCTATACTGTACCATGCGTTTGACACAAACACACATAGTACAAGGCCATACACACATCCTCATGACTTGAAGATAAATAGGTGATAGAAGCGACAGCTTGGGCATGGAATAAGTAAGTACTATATAGATTGTAAGTAGAGGGGGTCGAATTTCGATCAGCGGGCGAACACTAGTTACTACAAATGTGCCTGTTAATGTTCTAATTAAAATAAATGATTTGACTTCAATCGAAAACTTATTCTAAACATCCTTCATCCATCCATTAATTGTGTGGCCACAATTGACAAAAAAAGGTAACATTAAATAATATATTGTAATATTAATGAATAAGCGTTTCTCGTTCGCACAGTCCCGAACTCCAGTCTGTCACTAAGTTTATAACAGAAAACTAAAGATTTCTGTGAACCCCATAGTTAGTATTTTCGCATCATATTCTCATAGATATTCTGGAAATATCGACTTAGCTTGTTAACGTCACTTATCTTTTACACACAATAAACAACCAGTTTTTAAATAATATTGGAAAAAGATTTTTCTAAAAATATATCACAGGTTCCAAATCATGTTCTAGAGTAATGTTCGTCAGGATAAGGTGACAAATGGTATGTGAAAATGATATTTACTTAGTGTTTCGGAGTTAACGATGCTTGAAGATTGTTTAGCTAGTTCAGACACTACGTGGTTTATCTATCCTAGGTTAAGGTTGTGTTTTGCACGTCCTTAAGTTCGTTCAAGCAAACCTTTTTCTTGAACGTTGTTTTGACTTTTTGCCTTATTCTGGTGTTTGATGATGACAGCCACAATAAAACCATTATGTCTTACGTAGATCTATGTTTCGGTCGTAGAACGGGTTAAATATGACGAAAGATATTGACAAAACGTAATAGTAAAAACAAAACACGACTGCCCTGCCAAAAGTGTACTAAAAAGTAAAACAAGTTGTATTACTTAATCTGTATATATGTTACGGCTAATACCCGAAGTGCGGCTACACCTAGTTTTAGCCGGTTAGAACTAGGTGTTCGCTGCAAAGTCATCTACTGTTATTGAATCATTTGGGTTAGGTTAGGTTAGAACAGTAACCATCAACAGCGGCCGCCGAGCGCCAGATCCCCTCTATTGTTGGTCGAAAACAATCGGCTCGTACTAGGTTTAACCAAGAGTAAGTGGCTACACCTAGTTCTAACCGGCTAAAACTAGGTGTAGCCGCACTTCGGGTATTAGTCGTAACATATACAAAGCGAAAGGTCACTCATTTATATAAATAAAATTGTCATTGCTGTCGGGGGACCGTTCTGTAGAACACTTTTCAATCTAAGAGGTCCCCCGACCGCAATGAGAATTGTGTTTATCTGTTTAGTCAATCGGGATGATGTAAGAATTCTAATGATACTCAATATATCTAAATCTGTTCAGGCATTTAAAAGTTATGATATGGTGCCACAAAGAAACTCACATTGATACATACATATTAAAATATGATAAACAATTTAGGTACACTCATTTTTGGGCAGTCGTGTAAAAAAAATAAAAGAGCGTGAAAAAATGTCTTGTTTTAAAACTCATTTTACTCTTGTTATAATGATAAGCGTCAAAACTTCGCGTTTTTGTGTCTGTCTCCTAATCTTATCAAAACAATTTTTTATTTTAGTTGAAACAACATTTACATCAGACTGAAATATAAAAAAATATTCTTTGCACAATTTTCTTAGATAGTATCGACGCTTTAATATGTCCTTGTAGCATGTTTCGGCCCCATAAAACGGGTATATAAAATAGTCCAGGGCCATTCAAGAGGTCAAATAGGACAATCTGCAATAAAATGCTGCTGAACGGCCGTCGACCTTTGAAAATGTCTCATGCACTGTGTTGTAAAAGATTAAGTTGAGACCAAGATTTAAAAAAAATCGGTTTATTTCGTTGAAGTAAAAATTTGAATTTTAAAATAAATTGCAGAATAAAATAAAGAATTTTATTAGAATTTTAATTGGTTGAGTTTCGGCCAAGAATGCTATTGATATACTATTATTTGCCTGCATAAACAGGGCATTTCAAATGTCATAAAATAAACACAGTTATTTTTTTTATAACTGACGTGACCTGGCTTTTGCCGCATCTATTCAAATCCGAATAAAACCTTTTCACGCCAAGATAAAAAAGTTAAAATAGAGGCATAAAGAAAAAGAGCATGACCAAGAAGAAAGTACAGATGAACTGAAGGCTGTAAATGAAGAAGTAGGTATATACTTAGCTACATATACGTGGGTAAAAGCTAAAGAAATTGATACACCAGCTCGTGTGCAGTCAAGCTATGGATGCACGTGAAGACAAGCCAATAACCTCAAAACAAAACACAAACACTTCTATTAAAAGCGCATTGCTAGTTGCTCCAGGCACAATATTACGTGGTAACTGCAGCTTTGCAAACGAAGCCAGTTTGCAAGCCAATAGCTGCAAACGTAGTCAGTTTGTGAGTCAATAGCTGCACCTTAGGGATCTGTTCTCCAATTAAACGCAAGTTGCAGAACAATAAGCAACTGATACGTTTACAGAACTGGGATTCACTTGGAAGCAATGCAGTCCATATCTTTGTTAACTACTTTCTATGCAATCGGGAGTCTGTAGTTTGTAGGTTGTTTATTAAAACTTATAAAACGTATCTAAACAATAATACTTAGTAAAAAAAAATTAAGGGTGAGAGATCTTATGAATATGAACAACTTTTGCTAAAAGGCCAAGTCTGAAATATTAAAAAAAAACTGCTGTTTCATACGTTTTTTTTTTCGAAGTATTGTATTTATTTTATTTCTTATTTTGTTTATTTTTATCTCATTTAATGCTGCACCGGTTGACGTCATCAGGTCAACGCCGGCTGTCGCTGAAATCCAGCGCTGGGGCTCTGTCTCGCATAGGGTCGCAGCATTATGCTGAGCGATGGCCGTTTTGCGTGAATGTGACGCATATTTTCCGTCAACTTGTTCTTTCGTGTTTGTGTTTTTATTTCTTTGCGTTACGTTTACCGCAAATAAACGTATTTTCTTTCTTTTCTTTTTCTTTCATTTTGATTGGGACGTAGACTGCTTTTTATGGTAAATATTCATGAATTATTTATTAATATTTTAGTGTTAGACGTTATTTGATGAGCATAGACCAGATATTATGTCAAATTTAATAAAGATGGTACACACCATTGTATTAGTTACCTTAGTGTCAGATGATAACGATGATAAATAATATGGAGAGAATTAAAGGAATTCTTTGCCCGCGGAACTCCTCTCAAAATCTACAGCAAATAAAGAACAAAATCAATCTTAATAATGAAGTTACTCACAATAAAATAATTCCCACTCAGCACAAAGCGCTCTAAAGCGCTGTATTCTAGTTCAGCGCTCGTCATTTCACTCCTGAGTTCTGACGTCACTAGTACTATTCAATGCGCCTACACGGACCATGAGACTGCAATTTCCCGCCAGACGTGTCTATTCACTCCTATAGTCATTGCTATAGGGCTATAGTTGCCTGACAAATGACTTCCTTCAATAGCTTAGGTATAAGTGAAAAATATCCAGCTGTATTTGAGCAGAAGATATTACGGGTTAGTTAGAATGGTCTGGGATTGGACTTGTTACTTAGATGATTTAACTGTAGTTAGGCACCTGACTATGTAGGAGGTTCGTTTGGGAAGATGGTCGCTTTTGAGGGCTGTCATTTCGTAAAAATGAGTACTTATTTAAGTTTGAATAATTATGTGGTATCATAATAAGATTGGGCAAAATATTTCTACGGATGCGTCTTTAGAACATAATAGTACGGAATTATGTATTAAAGAGATTGCTTAAGCATTTGTAAGAAGGACAAAAAACACGTTCGTGTTATTAATCTAAAGCTTGAAACACATTCGCAAGAAAATTAGACAAACAGAACATAAAATACACAATTTACAACAAAGTAAATTGTGTGCGCACCAACAAAAAAAAACCAAGTACTTAAAACCCATATAAAACATCTCATTCATAACTCCTTTTATTACGGCAAAAACGTGAAACTGCATTACCATAATACCTCCGAGGAAAATTACAACGCGCACTAAAAGTTAGTTCGCAATGTAGCCTCACCATTGCGGGGTAAGTGACGTTCCTAAAACTGCTTTTAATTTAAAACCGCAACGTATTGTCCGTTCCAACAGGAAGCGGTCGCGTCGACTCGGTTCTGTTACAGGAAATTGCGGCCCCCACGCCACGACCCGACTCTGACAGTAAAGCTTAGTATGCACGGGTGACGTATCGCGTAATCGCTATGTGCGTTCTGAGGTTGACACACCTGTACCTGACCCGAATTGATAAAGTTGAATTTGATACAGTTTAAAGTGCTTAGTATGTTAAGTTAAGTGACACGTTGTTTAATTTTATAATGGGGGTTAAGATTAATTGTTTGTCTTAGTGATGAGGACTTTGTTCTTAACAACTTCTCGCGTATAAAGTGAAATGAGAATCTACGTAGACTCGGAGATTCAAGAATAATGAATTCAAACGCCGAAGAGAAGCTGCCATTATTCTTATGAAATATCCTAACGCCATCAACAATCCCTTTGTGAAACCATTGTGATTACCTCTCATGGATCTAGCTGTAGTGTTTTTTATGGGAGGCCATTTACAGGCTATTTCGCGAGTAATCCCGCTGATCGTGCCAACGTGTCATGCTTTTCCACCGCCATGACAAGGTTCTTTTTTTTATCCCTAGCCTTTAAGAGGAGGCTCCCTATTTTTATGTTATTTTTTATGAATATTCTGAAACAGTCACACATTCAAGCATAATGAAATTAAATATATGATTTATTGGATCTTTTTCTTTCCTTGAAGACAGTTACGTAATTAATTGTAATATTTTGTCTTAATACATTTTTTACTCGAAAATCATGTCTTTTTTAAGGATAATTCTAAAAACAAACAAGATTGTTTAGCTTGTATTTCTAAAATAAATATTCACAGCAAGAAAATATAGTTTATTATCCCGACACAAGATATTTTTTCTCTAGATCAATTATTACTTTAGTTATAAACGAAGTAAGAATTGAGACTTACGCTATTTTAGTTTCGTGCTCGAACACGATCAAAGAGCGCACGCGATATTCAACTTTATTACTGATGTATTAGCGTTTAGCACATAACGGAGTGGCGGGAAGCGAGGGGCGGAGCTTGCGTTAAAAATTTGATTTAGACTGCCTGATCTTAAATGTTACATTACCATTAACACCTAAACAGAAAATTAATCAATCTGCCTAGCTTTTTCCCTACTATGTTCCGGTCAGCTTCAAGTCTAACCGGAAACCAGTATTTTACATGAAACGACTGCCTAAACAGAACATAATGTATTGCTAGCCTATTATTGCCCCACTGCAGGGCAAAGCCCTCTGGCAAACAGAACATGCTATATCAAAAACTAATCCGGGAAATTAGTACCAACGTGTATTTTTCAATTCATATTTACTTTCTGAGTTTATCTTGGAAATTACTGACATTGGTAAAGGAAAAATAAGGAGACATGAGGAGACTTGTACTTATAGTTAATATAAATCTAACTAAATTGATCACGGCTCGTACAGACTCTCGGAATATCGCGGGCGCGATAGGCAGCGACATATAAATTGTTCTACTAAAGTCGCGTCGCTCCCGCGATATCGTGCTACTTTACACGAGCCTTAACACGTCTTGAGCAAGCGTGGTGATCAATGCTCGTGCCTTCTCTGTATGAGAAGAGGCCTTTCCCCAGAAGTAGGGAAAATATAGGCTGGTGTGGTTATTAAATCTTAGTACTTCTTGCAAAGATGGTCTTTATATAAAATCCATATTTCTAAAGCACTGACAAGCACAATACAAAGTTAGTAAGACTTAAGAAGAAGCCGAGATATTGATTGACAAATCGAAATTAGAAAAGTTTTATAACTCTGTGTCCCTTGAGAGCAGCGGGGGCACTTAATTGGGTACCTATCTGTTAAAAGCTGGGCTTAATATATTGGATTTCTATACAGTAAAACTGGTAGCTATGTAATAGTCTCCCTAATTTTGCTTATAATAGACTACTATTGTTCATCATACTTATATTAGAATAGAATAGAATAGAATAGAATACTCTTTATTATGTACACCATAAAAGTTACAGATATAAATGTTGTAGTTTTACATAGGGTGACACAATGGGCGGCACAAATATAGGCTTATCGCTAAAAGCGATCTTTTACAGACAACCTTTGGATTAGATATCTTTATATAATGGGTAACGTTTTCTTTCGTGAAATTAAGACTTATTTTTTAACATGTTCACTTAGGTATCAGCAAGTACCTATCCAAGATACGTTATACAAATACCAAGAACACAGCAGTATTATTGACAAGGATAAAACCAGAATAAAGTAAATAACAAATCAAAAATATTGTCTCTTCTCTGCCTTTGTAGCGTTTCATGTTTCCGTCTGTTGACAAACGTATCGGTTGTGGCTATAAAGAGTGTTGTATAACAACGAAAACCAACAGAATTATTGTGCGAAAAAGTCCTTGAAACAAAGCGTGTAGTGTTTCAAAGTCAAAGTTATTGTTATCGCGAGACAACTCCAAGCGATACGTTGCGAGTGTCAACTAAGCCTTAGAATGGCTGCGCTGTTGTATGCTTAATTATATTTCGCGAATCGTAACTCTTTTTTAATGGAACAAGTGGTTTTGATTTTTGTTTCTGTTACAATCATTGTTTTTTATGGCGTTTGAGCTTAAATTACGTGATATTTTTAGAGTTGGTACCGTTATAAACATTGTTTATTTGCACGAGGTACCTAATTCTTCTCTTGAAAGATTGTCGTAAAGTCAACATCACCTGTATTTTACTAAAATCTACTTCTCTTGTTTGTATAAGAACCGAGTGTCTAAAATGAAAACACAATCAATATTTCATTAAATCCCAGTCACAGAACGACAATTACCACTTAATTTACAAATTATATCAAAACTGGGCAATAAACATAAAATATTTATCATCGGACGAAGTCACGACAAAGTCACTTCTAACAAATTAATTAGCAAACTCGTAGTTACGACTTTTACGAGTATTTTACTGTAGCTCGAAAAGTAATCACTCCCAGGGTGGATGGTGTTAAAACATTAAATGATAACTTCATTACTGAGTTATATTTTGAATGGAATAATTAAAAATGTTGGCTTAACGTCACGGCTGAGAATGATAGTCACGCGATGTTAAACCCGCACGTTTTCAGATAGGCGTGACGTATTCTGTTCACCGCAATTTTAAACCTTATTTTTCATTAAACAATGTCGGTTTTTCCATGTCGTCTTTGACCCAGGAGTATTCGCTTTTGGGGTAATAACAACATACTTCGATCATTAATTCATTTTCCGTTGTAGTGATTATGGATATATTCCCTAGCGGGTACGAGGCTTGTTTTCATGTTCGTTTCGATTAGAATACGTAGGTCGTTATAGTAAATAGGACGTAAGTACCTTGTATATTTCTCTACTTTATCAAATGAAATACAATACAGTGAATCGACCAATAGCCTAAAAGTTAATTAAATAATTCTTAAGTATTTTTTTTGTGATCTTTAACACAAAAATAGATACTCACAACCTTAATTAACAGTTGCACTATCTGCGCTTACTATTTATTATACACTGATCAGAAGATCATTTGTAGCATAATTACGTAAACTATACCATTCAATACTCAATACTTTATTGCATTCCATAATATGTACATAATATAACAGTTAGTATGATAAAACATTGAATCAATTATGGACCCTGTGGGGCATAGTAAAGTTAATTTTTAATAGGAGGGAGGATGAAGGCGCTTTTTGTTAAGAAAAAAGCGCGCGAGCGAGCGGTGATGGCCAGTGGTTAAAGCCTCGCCTCTCATGCACGGCTCACGTTGTGGGTTCAAAGCCGGGCAAGTACCAATGTGTAGTTAGTGATAAGGTAGATAGTAATCAGCAATTTTGTGTTTTTGGCACTGGGCGATGTGGTCGCTAAGCGACAAAGCAGTAACGACAAAAAGTTCACCTTGGACATCCGTGAAAAAAAGATCGTGAGGAAACCTGGACTTAGTTATAGATAAAGATACACACACTTACACACTTTATTTATAATCAAAATAAGTCTGAAAAAGCCAACCCGTCTTGAGCAAGCGTGGTGATCGAAGCTCGTGCCTTCTCTTTATGAGAAGCGGCCGTTGCCCTTTAGTGGGTTAATAATGGGCTGGTATAATTATTATTATTACAAGGAAAACATCAAAATCAAAATATTTTATTTCACATAAACCTACATGGGAACTTATGAAACGTCAGAAGCTAGGTGCACGGTTCCAATTGGTCGTTTCCTATGGAGAAGAGCCGGCAAGAAACTCCACGGTTACTCTTTTAAAAGTAATTGGCTTTTACAATGTATTCAAATTACATTACAGTATTAATAGGTATGAGAGGAGTGTATGCCCGTCAAAAGTACCAGCTACTTTACGAAAATGGTATAGAAATCTACACTTTGTTAAGCCTACAAAAAGGTGCAATACTAGTAATGTCCACATTACATATTAATCAATCTGCCTTGCCTTTTCCCAACTAAGTTGGCGTCGGCTTCCAGTGTAACCAGATGCAGCTGGATACCAGCCATATAAATAGTCTTAAAGAAAAGGCATACAGATCAAGTTTATTCTGCATTGCTAAGACAGCACTGAGACACTAATAGGTCTGTGTAAAGCCAGGAACCCGTTCACTGTGAATATGACGATTCATCCACCTGATTTAATCACTTAGGCGTCCACAACAAGTAGGTCATCTTTATATACGGCTGGAAATCATTATTATTCTCCACATTTTTTCTTAAACAACTTCAGTTTTGTTTACAAAAAGCCCTCGTGAGACACAGACAAAAAAGTAATCTTATAATGGTTCCGTTTTCCGACAAAACGCTATTATAATTACGTAATGAAACGTTATTTATTTTATAAACATTGACAGAAGCAAACAATTTTCCTGTTACGAAATTGGGACGAAATTATTTTTTGCCACAGAATTCTGCTCTTTAAACTTCGCCAACCGTATAATGTGCATGTAATCTTACAATATATAATGGCGTGCTCGCCCCACATTTAAGCGGGGAAAGTTTTAAATATTAACCTTTTACATTTTTCATTTAAAATTATAACGTAATATGAAATAAGTCACGGCTTTTTGTTGTTTTAAAAAAGGCTATTTTTAGGTTTTTCAGGAAAATAAGAATAGCTGCAAAATCAACAAAAAAGTTTGTAGAAAATCTACATTCGTAGAGTCAAGAGCAAATAAATATGCACTTAAATGGGTACGTCGGTGGTCTAATGGTCGCAAGCGCTAGTGCTGAGAATGAAGGTTCGATTCCCAAGTGGGCTAATATGTTGTTGGGTTTTTAGATTAGGATTGTTCTTTGTAGCAGCCCTGTGTCCGGAATTGAGACCGGTTGATGGCAATAGGCTCCTATTACATGGGACTTAAACATAACTGGAAAATGTAGGTATACTATATGTACATCTCTGCATAACCTTTCGGGGATTACGGGCGTGATGATATGTTAGTTTATATTAAATAAACACCAGATTTGAAACCAAAACCAGGTTCTAATGAAACGAGTAGTTAAACCTCCAAATCACAAAGATTTTCACTCAACATAACCGAGTTTAGTACTCTGTGATTGTATAAGAAATACTAAATGAGGTCAATTTCATTAGAGAAGTAAATGGTCCTTAATTATTTAACGGGCTGTCTTTTCGGGTGAACGCTGCTGTTGCTAGGCAACGGGCTGGGTATCTGTTAATAGACTTAACTTTAGGTGGATAACGACATTATCTAGGCCGGGTTATTTTAGGGCTAAAAGGTCACCGAAATACCCTTAATTCCACATTAGAGCTAGGACATTTTAGGCATCTAAGACTATGGATGACAATTGTGTCGGTTTCTGTAGTAACTAACCTATTTCTTGATGTTGTTATTGTGATGTTGAATGTGAACAAAATGACTGTTACAATATTTTGTCAGTTCTTCTTTTATTCCTTGTAAGCTCGCATTTTTTCTACTGCTAAGCAAAAGTGTCTTCATAAAGAGATATGACGGGAAAAGGCACTAAATTTGCTTTGGTCATTGTGTTTTGGCGATTTTCTGATCTAATACATTTTAAGTAACTTCATTAATAGAAATAGAAATAATTCATTTACTTATAATGTTGGTGTACAGATAAGATAGATATTTTATTAGGTATTATAACGGTAACGATACATTTTACCTTACGGCATGCAAAATGCGTTTTTTTTATTTTAAATTAGTAGTGACAATAATTATGATGACATTAGAAAAGTCACAGCTTATTGGAAATACATAAACCATGGCTTAATCCGCCATTCCAAAGTGCATGAGAAGTAGAGCCTTCAATGTTCAGGTCATTAACGTAAAAACGGCTTATTGGTCGATTCACACGAATTTACTCACCCGAAACAGGCGAATTAACACTTTTTATTTTTTCTGTAGGCGATTCGCTACAATTTAATTTATTTGTGGGCCAATCGAAAACTCCAGAAATACCTTATTTAGTAGGTGTACGATTGGCTCACAAAATATTTTATTTTATATATCTCATGAATATTTGCTGAATAAAATATAAACTTGTACAAAAATTGTTGTCAACCGTAGTGTAAGTAAATTAACTTTTTTCATAACTTTATTGCATAAAATTCAAAATGTGCCAATTGCCTTTTGAGAGTTGCCCTTGAGTTGTCGATTCGCCCACTAATAAATTAACTTTGTGCGAATCGCCTATGGATAAAGTCATATTATTTAAAAGAGCGGATTCGCCCGTTCCGGGCTAGTAAATTCGTGCGAATCAACCAATAAGACTTATAACCACTTCAAAAACAATCACAAAAGACAAGACGTTAGGTGTTTTGTACATCCACGCTAAGCTATAAACATTTTTTTTTTAGTAACGGGGTGGAAATGCTCACGGATGTCCACCACCCTGGGGCGGACGGAGGGGTCTGTCAGATTTCTACTGACTAAAACCACCCCGTTTCCTCGCACAGTTGCACCAGGGGACTTACTTAAGCACACTTCAACGCAGCCCTCACTGATGCCCGCCTCTGCGGGCTCCGTCTGTAAGCTATAACCCTACCCCAACATTAAACCAATACTAAGCTACTACCATAATAGATGGTCGGATCTCAGTCGAGCTGAAAGTCCATTACTCAGTATTGAGTAGTATCGAGTCATTAATCGAGCCGCTGACGATTAACGTTCCGATCGTTAATCAAATGTATTTGGATTCAACCGAGTCGCTGCACTGGCTTTTCGATATATACGATAACAATGTGCTGTTGTGCTGAATATCATAATGCATTTATGATTTTGGTTGATGGAAACCCCACCTATTTTTAATATATTCGATGTAGCTATAGGTACGGTTTATACGTTATTTGTAAAATGCTGGTATTCACCTGCATCCGGTTAGACTGGAAGCCACGATAGTTATGTTAGTCATGCTCACTTAAATGTCTCGCTGATGGTGGCGCGTGTGTTGGATCATTCGGTTCCCTACAAAGTGGTTGAGCTGGATGGTGCTAATCATGTTCGTGAACGGGCGCCGCGCGCCGTAGTTGAGATTGGTCATCTCTTAACTGTCAGGGCTTATTTTGTAATCTTTTAATCTTATTATTTTATTATTTATGTACACACAGTAAAATACAGAGAGATACTACATAATTATAATATTAGTACAAAGGTACTAATATTATAATAATAATAATTATTACTACTGCTGCTTATATTTTGAATTGTTTTTTTTTCATTGTTCTCATATATAGAAGCGACAAGAATAATGTACCCAGGATTTTGTAATATCTTGATTTAAAAGAGTGTCCTTGGAGTTTCTCGCCAGTTCTTCACCATAGAGATCTAAGTTTTGGAATGGCCAAATAGCTTCAACTTTCTGACTAACTGACCGACTCTTTGACAATTCAAAAGTACCTGTAAATGGTATAATTGAAATGAATGCTTTGAGTTTGAGTTAGGAAAAGGCTCGGCAGATTGATTGATTGTGTAGCTACGGAATGTGTTTAAAACCCAGCTAGGGAACCATAACATAAAAGAACAAGTGTAAGGCTTTTTGATCGACCTTTAAATGCCAAAGCAATCCTTATTAACAGTTTAAGTATTCATTGAATTCATTATTCGGCGAATGTGATAATAACAGCTATTGAGTCTGTTTTGCTGACTGATGACGTGCTTGAAAGATAAGTAATTATATTTCAAAAATAAAAACCCTTTACAAGTTACTTATTTGGTGACTTACTAAGACGACATATTTGACTTATACATATTATGTGACCAAATTAAAGCTTTAATGCCTTCTGTCTTAGGTAATAAGGGAAACATATTGACGGCCTAACAGCCAAGTGTGTTCTTTAAGTTTTTGGTTTTTTAATCACTCTAGATTTTCAAAATTTGCGGGGCTAAAGTAGGTAACTATGTTAGATTTCGAGTTGAACAGATAAGTCGGTCAAATTGTGTAGTTTGGTAATAGTCCGGAATTGGCAATGTACCAATAAATGCAATAAGCATGCCGGTTATAGTATAGGATAATCATTGTCTTTCAATCGGAAATATTAGGTACAGGTTGGTGATAGTTTTGTACCTACAGATTGGGTATATAATATTTAAAGGGATCAGATAAGTTTATAGTTATATTTTTGAAAGACTCGCGATTTTCCACTATCTCAACAGATAGTAAGCAATGATACGGTCGACGATGGTGCACACTTGCCTAGAATAATCTATTGACTCCCGACTTGCAGGCCTCCAGCTATCGGGAAACACGACTCCAGCAGGCAGTTTCTCTCCTAGGCTGTGTGCACAATTAACCTGTTTCCAAAGCAATGTGCGTATGGGATAATCACTAGTCAACTTACTTAATATCTACATTTATATTGAATTGGAAAAGTGACCATTATGGAGTTGAATCTAACCACCCTACTTACTCTCTGCTCCTTTTACACAGTGCACTCAATCGCCACGCTGGCAGCTCCTGGAGACAATAGTACTTACTAAAAAATTACGTGTCGCCGAAAGTGCGTTGAACGCACAACTTTAGTCATGGGCCGCCATTCAAAGTCGTCAGTTTCTGTATGTCATTTGGAAACAGTTGACAATGCCGTCTCTAGCTGTGGCCACTGAGGTGTCTCTGGGATCCAACCAACCACGCTTAGTGGTTAATCTTTTCCTCTAACAATACACGGCAAATATATTACTGAAACCAATAAATATTCAAAGAACGTCTCTAATAATAAACCTTTTACATGATGCTTGTTTTTCCCGAAGGCGTAGGTAGAGGTGAAAGTACACCCACACTTCGCTAACAAGTTCGATCAGACTCCACGCTATTACTAAGAATTACCTAATGGAAACACCGAATAATACCCTCTTACATTTTTTTATGAATATATACAACTGAAAAACATAAACTGAGATTTTTTTCTCTAATAAGTTACCTAGTTATGTTTTTGTCTCTCTCAACTGTTCGTACATTTCCGTTGTGACTGACAAACACTCTAAAAAATATATTTTCAAAATAATAAACCTAGGATCATATTTATCCAATTTCCTTTTCATTGAAATAATATTTATTATTAAGGCAGCGTTGAGCCATTAGACGTACAACATTTAATACTGTCTGACTATGAAAAATCTGTCACCGTATACCTAACATGACCTAATTTCTAACAGAGTTTGCTGAAATTAAACGGGCCCTAATGTGAATCTTACAAATTCTCCATCAGCATCGTTATCAAAATAACCATTTTTTTGTTCTCATCTGAAAACGTTATTCCAATATTTCGACGTAAGGTAACTCTGTAATTGGATCCCGAGCTGTTATTAAAACTTATTAACGTCCGTCTCAATTATAACGAACAAACTCGACGAATTTTTAAGCGGGTTAATACTTATGAATGAAACAGAATGTGTCGTTGTAACGAGAAACACAATTCCGATGATTCTGTTGTGATTGCATGTTAATGAATGTTTTAAACATATTCTTTACAAAATGAAATTGTTGTGTATTTTGTAAAAATATTGTATCTGACCAACTATTATTTTATTTAAAAAAAAAAACCATTGCTAGGTACAATTAAAAAAATACATTTTCACCTCAGCACCTCAAACAAGCAGGTTTTGCTGTTTAAAGACCGTGAGCAAAATTCGATTTTCCTGCGACCGTGAGACAAAGTAACTTTTTAATTATTTTTTTTAAATGCCGAGAACAGTGCTGAGTCTATTAATACGAAAAAAGCAAGAGATAGAAACAAGTCGATTCGAAGTTCGATTTTCTTATTCCATACCAAGTAGGCCCAAAAAGAAACAAACAATAAAACGTTCGGATACACTAAATAGCCGTAAAATTACAAATCATCTGTTAAGGTTTTTAATGTTACTTCGTCGACTTGTTTCTATCCCTCGCTTTTTTCGTATAGCAGTGAAAGTGACAGGACAAAGTGAATCAAATCTTCCGAATTTTGTGAGTAGACCCAGAACTGACCTCCGCGTTAAAAAAGAAACATAATTACAAAGTTACTTTGTCTCACACTCGCACCAAAATCTAATTTTGCTCACTGTCTTTAAACAGAAAAACCTGCTTGTTTGAGGTACTGAGGTGAAAATAACTTTTACAGTACAGTGAATACATTTCACATAAGTGACACTTTGAACAATACTCATGCGCTGAATTTAATACTCTCGATTTTCACGTGAAAAACACATTTTATTAAAAGCAAATAACAGGAGTCCTCAATAAATCCGCTTCGAATAAAAAATTTGGGGCATAGATATTAAATTTTCAAGCTGACGCGGAAATCCTGAAATATCAGTATTTCAGCACATACATTTATAATGAAGTGCAGAAACTCGGCGAAATACCATGGGGATAGAGACGAGCACTCGGTACGGTCAGATAAAATGTGTTTGAGACGCTTTTAGTAGCGCTAAAAGCTAAATTTTAGGTGTGTGTCGCTATTTTATGCTTTAAAAACGTTTTAAATTTTTGACTTTTCAACCTAGAATATGTTTTTGTCTGTTAGCTGGAAGTTCCCCAATTATTTGCCTAAGCTTTTGATATGACTATGTTCTGTAATTTTAAGCCAATTCTCTGAGATTAGCTTTAACATGTTGTCTTTTGTAACTATTCAAATTTCAATGTTATTAGAAACATATTGCTTTTAGCATTAAATTCTTTGTAAACATTAAGAAATTAGTAACATTAAACTTAGAGTTTGAATATTAATTTCCAAGGTAAAGTGAGTACTTTAACTAAGATCCTATGGAGTGCCAAGTGGCACTCAATTTACTTAGTTCAGTAATTAATACCTTAACGACTACTGAAAGCCAACTACTACTTGAGAGTTTACTAGCATTATAAATAATTATAATGTTAGAATTAATTAGAAAGTTTCTAGAGGTTAGAAATAGATTTTGATAAGCTCTTTGAATTAATCATGAATCAATTATGAATCAATCTAAATATATTAAATAAATGAATCAACCAATACATTAACAAACTCCTATCTAAGTCCACAACTAAATATAGGGCTCTCCGAATGTGAGGTCATAGTAATATTTTTGCAATAAAACATTCATAAAATTATGTTTTCGCGTAAATGTTATAAATTATTCAACATCCCCAATTTGCTACTCACGTTTAAAAACTTCTAAGTATTCAATTGCTACAGTTTCGCACAAAAAGAACAGGTTAATAAAAACATACATTCGAGGAAACACAACAAAGGCGAACCTTACCCTCATTTGTGTGAATTTTTCCTGTACCGAAACAAAAATTCACAGTCATAATCAGCACTTGATCGTAAGTCGAAAATAATTGCACCCTGACATACGGGCTGACACGTCGACGTGCAGGTTAATTAAAAACGATTAAGGCGAATACCAGCGTGTATTGTTAGTGCACGACAGATCGGGGCCACTGACGTCACACCCGTAGTCCAGTTCCAAACATGCAATAAGTAAAAGAACGGTTGCAGCACAAACTAAAATAAACTTTATCATCCTTGTTTCAGAGTTGGTGTTACTTTGGTAAGTAAAGTAATAAAAATCAGGGCGAATTTACGATATACATATAAAAGTGCGAAGGTTGATTTTTTATAACTTGACAAATACAGATGTTATCGTTCATAGATCTTGCGTTACGCAAATATTAACAAGTGGTAAGTTAACATCTTACTCCGGACTTTTATGGAACTCGATGAAGGTTTTAGCAGTGTTTATTCGCGAATGTTTGAATACCGACGATGGAAATGGTACCAAAACCATAGTAGGTACCTATACCTACAGTTAATATCACTGAGATGAATCTTGAAGAGAATTACAGCTTTTCAAAGACGAATAATAAATCAAGCATTTGTTGAATCAATCATTGTGTTAATCCCTGAATCAATCAACGCGTCGCGTTGAGGGAATCAATCTATGAGTTAATTAACCGAGTAACAAACTAATTAATTTGTGATTAGTCAGTGATAGTCAGTTACAGTTCGGTTGGTTGAATATTTGATAAATCTATTAATCAATTTAATAGAAAACTATTGACTTTTATCAAAATTGTCTCGCATTCCGAATTTTAGCTAGTAGCCATTTTACAATATTTATTTTGTTAACTGTCAACAGGCAGAATGTTATGAAGAATCAGGGAAATTAATTGTTTATCAAATTGACGCCCATGTTAAATTGACCCTCTATTCAAATCACAACTGTCATTCTTTGATAGTTGTACCACGCCAATTTGATAAACAAATAATTTCCCTGACCGTACATACACCCAAACAAAAGTTTTTCCTGTCGTTGACAGAATAGTTTTTCGTTGTACTTAAATATTTTTTCTGTTCATTTTGAAAACTTTGACAATGAGACTGTTTTGTTGCGATGTGCGCACTATAAATTATTTCCTAAGTAATGATCTGATATTTAAGGTTAAGACAGTTTTGTCTACGTCTGTACAGAGCCTTACGCCAAAATTAATCTCACCACTCCTGAACAGAAATAACTCGGTATTGAATTAATTCAAGCGGAAACCTCCCTTTTCTAAGTTTATAACCACAATACAATCTAGGCAGGCATTGATAATAATTCTAGAAGCACGTGCATGCCTGTGTTCTATTTGTAAAAACGAATTGGATTGCTTACGGTAAAATGTTTTTGTTTAACTTAGTTGGTTGTTTATTTGTTTGTTTGTTTGGAACCTTAATTATTATAGTAATTATTGTATTTATTTCATATTATTTTTTGAAATTATCTAAACCAATCATTAGGGTAAGCTTGATAATGATGAAATATGTAATCGCATGCATATTGCTTTCATCTTCAATAACAAAACTAAATACAAAAAAAAAATATTACTGATTCTGAACTACAACTCCCAATAACATATTAATACCTCATTTATCCGACAAAAAACCACAATAGAAATAGCCGTCCGAATTAGTTCGCCTATAAACGTCCCAAGTTTATCCGGGTGACACAATCTCACCCGGGTATTGATTTTAATGCGGCCCGGTTTGATCTTCCATATACGGCCGGCGATCCGGTTATTATTAATTGAATTTATAAAGCCGTCCGGCCTTTGTTGGATCAAATGGGATGAATGAGGCTTTTTTGCAAGAGTTAAGCTAAAATATTCGTTCGAAATAGGTTTGGAAAGGATTTTTTATTAATATTCTCATTTCTAGTCGCGTCGAGAATTTTTAGGGACATACATAATTAATTTGGGAGTTGTTTCGATTCAGTTATTAATTAATACAATCATGTAAGTTTTAATTTATAATCTAAACAGATACGACACAGTGTAATAGGTCCTTTTAATTTTCATGTAAATTAAAAAATTAAAAATTGGTTTGTGGCTTTAAATTGAGCTATGAAAACTTTTATGGAACTATTAAAGTTACACATGAGTGTTACTTAAAATTCTTGGCATTAGCAGACCAATAGCCAGGTAGGTGGACGACCTACAGGCAGATCGCGGGGAAGACCCGGATGAGACTCGCACAGACCAGGGACGTATGGCACAAAAGGGAGCAGGCATATACTCAGCAGTCCAATGCGTGGAACAAGGCTGCCAATGATAATGATGATGCCATAAAACAGTGCATACACTAGAAAAAATAACGTTTTTTTCCTGTCAAAATATTTTTTCAGTACACGACCTACATTTTGACAACTTCCACTATGATCTCGCGTCCTATTTAATGGCGATCGTCGCGTCCTTAAGTCACTCATTGTTCGGGACACCGGAAAGCGCCTTCTGTCGGCGCGACAACGCGTTCAGGATCACCAAACAAAAAGTGACATGTAAACACGCCGATCGCGTAAAAAATGTCAAAGAAAAAAATAGACTGACAGAGCCTGCACACAGCCTCAGTTCACTCATTAAATATTGACATCTGAGAAGGCGGATATAGGCAGGTACACACAGCTCCATTAAGTGGTTACCCCCCAAGACATGTGCGTTCAAATCCGTGATAGACCCAAGTTACATAATCTGCCTATAATGTTCCCACTGCTGGGACACAGGCCTCCTCTTTCTGTGAGAGGGAGTGGGCCGTAATTCACTACGCGGGCCCAGTGCGGGTTGGTGGACGTCGCATGTCTTCGATTTTTTTTTGTTCTAGGACATGCCGGTTTCCTCACGATGTTTTCCTTCACCATTTTGAGAGCAGTGGTGATGAAATAATTTACACAAAGTAAAGCGCCTGCCTGGGTTCGAACCTACGACCTACTACTCGTAAGTCGAGGCCGTTAACCACTGGGCCACCACTGCTCAAGTTGGTTTTTGTATTTTGCAAAAACATTTTTTCACTAAACACAATACCTATAATAGGTATTGTGTTTAGTGAATAAATAAATTTAAGTTAGTATTTATATTTTAAATTATTTTTTAATATTGTCTTTTTTCAATAAAACGTTATTAAGTACTTTTATTGTTGCGTATAACGATAAGCAATAGATAATAATAGGGTTAACGTTTAAAAAGAGTTAGTCAACGTTTAAATAGACCGGACGCTTCAAGATCACTTGCCGCGCTTAAGATTGGAGGTTCAAATCCTAGGCACGATTTTAATCTTATGTTGTTTTTGTCGTGCATTATATTATTTTAATATAAAGTATTTTTTTTATTTTGTTTTAGTAATTTTTATAAAGAATTTAAAAACCAAGAAAAAATTAATATTTTAATTATTTAATAATATTTATTAACCAACTTTTATTTATGCCAAGCTGTTTCACAATTCCTCTTATGCTCACATTTTGTTCGTACAGAACAACTATTTTTGTTCTCATAAAATTAGAATTCATTTTAAATAATAATAGGTAAATCGTAGTCGTTTACTCTTCGTCGTTTTAAGTAAACGTATACAACAAAAGTTGTAGTTATAACTTGAGAGTATGGATTATTTTTATAAAGAAAACGTAAGTAAGAATTAACGGATACCTTCAAATTATAACATCTATCGATTAGACAGAGACCTAAAGATACAGTGACTCGGACGATAGTAGATAATAATTTCATCGGGATTCATCTGGGCTCGCTGGCTAGTTCGGCAAACTTTCGGTATAAGTATGACGACGTTTGGTGATGCAATGGTTCGAATCCAAGTCGAAACAATGATGTCTTTTTGAAGCATTCTTTAGATTATTCGTAACGAATTCAATGTTGTAGCAGTGTAATATTTTAAAACATGAGGGGTTAGCACATTCTGACGCTGTGTGAACCTAACAAGTTGTGTTTTCTTTTATTTTTCTTATATTTCTTTAGAACAAAAAAATATCCAGTGTCAAATAAAACACATGCCAGTATCATGTCGCTCCAGTAATCAGATTGTCGTCCGTATAAAAAATCGCGTTTTATTGTACCAAGCTGCGATGTTTTGTTCTTAACATCTTCCTTTGTATTTAGGGTAAAGATTTTATAAGATTTGTTGTCAAGCAGGGACAATAAAATGTAATTGGTTTTTGTAGCGTTTTGGTACCATGTGGGACGTCAAAGTAAATTCATCTTACACTAAGTTTCTGCAAGAATTTTTTAATAGAATACTCTTTATTAAGTACACCATTGAAATTACAGATATGAATGTAGAAATTTTACATAGGGTGACACAATGGGTGGCCTTGTCGCTAAATACGATATTTTCAGGACAATATTTGGATGGATTTAAAGGAAGAAGGAGAGACAATACTGCAAATAATTAATAATGCTAATAATTACTATTGCTGATAGTTAGCTTGACTGACAAACTTGACTGCTCTAACATAACAACACCTGACTGAAATTAATTGAAATAATGACTGATTTGCATTATTTAAGTAGCGAGTTTAGTTCAAGTATCAAGATGTGTCCAAACGTCGTCAGTACAAAAGTGTCAGTTTTTCATTGTAAAGTTTCACGTTCAACTCAAAAACTCTAGTATTTATTTACTTTAAAACAATTAAGAAATATGAAGCTAGTTGGCCATTCCAAAGCGTAATAGGTTCCTATGGAGAAGAACGGCCAAGAAACTCCATGGACACTCTTTTAAATCAAAATATTGTTACAGAGTATTGGTTACATTTCTATTGAAATTAAATTATCATACTGCCTCGTTGGTCTAGTGGCCGCAAGCGCTACTGCTGAGCATGACGTCCTGGGTTTGATTCCCGGGTTGGGCAAAGTGTTATTGGGTATTTCTATCTGGAATTCCTCAGTAGCAGTCCGAAGTCTGGATTTGTGGCCGGTCGATGGCAACACTCGCCCACTATTACATGGCACATAAACATAACTGGCGAAATGTGAGTGTACTATAGATACACTCTGCCTATCCCTTCGGGGAATACAAGCGTGATGTTGATGTTATGTAAATTATTATAATAATATAAATGTAAAGACGTCAAGTTTTTGTCCAAGTGATGGTAAGTAAACCTTATCATTGTTTTGACAGAACTGACGGTTAAGTAGTACGAGTAAGTTGATAATTAAGGTGGAAACAAAAGGAATAACAATCTATTTTTAAACATGCCTATTTTCAAACCAAACTCGCTATTTAACTTATGTATATAAGCCTCAAGCCCACTCTACACTATGTTAGATAATATTTCTGTTGATTATCCATTCAGAAACTTGGTACCTACATAATATATCCAACCTTTTAAAGAAACCTTTAAATCTTTATAAAATTCGCTTTTACAAAACTTTACACAAACACGATCACTTGAAACTGATTATTATTAATTTATTAATAAACCAACTCCAGCGCTGTGGCGGTGGTATTAATTATGAACTATTTAGATAATAATCCCCTGCCTTGTCTGATGCGGGTAATGACCACGCCTATCGAAACGTAATAATATTAACTATAGCTAGTATTTATTGAGTTTCTATTATGTCTTGTTGGTAGGTAAGGGGACGACATGGCTAACGCTCTGCTATTCAAGTATGATTATCATTATGTTATGATATCAGTATTTTAACGCTACGCTTGCCGCGGTTGTCCGTGGATGGGTGACAATCTCCATGGTGATCCGGTGATCAATCAGTGCTATGGCTACATATTTTGTGGCATACAGAATTAGAGGTGAGACATAGTTGGCATCACATCTCCACATTCACACCCTGCTGTACCGTGGAGGTAGCCTCACTTTACGAGGCTGTAGTTAAAAGAGTTTCCATGGAATTTCTAGCCCGCTCTTCTCCAATGGAACCTATTACGCTTTGAAATGGGGAACTTGCTGCACCAACTCTTTGACAATTCAAAAGTGCCTGTAATTAGTTTAATTGAAATAAATGCTTTGTGTTTGAGTTTATTTTGAAATAGTCATTCAAATATTAATCATCCCTTCGTGAAAAAGCATCACGACTTAATAAAAAATAAAAAAACAGATTATTTTGCATAAGTTATTTTACATAATATTATAAATTTTGTGAGACATGACATAATGAGTCATTCATTTATTCATTTTTGTTCATGTTTATTCAAATAAACTTAGCTTTCTTTCAAATTATTAACGTAAGAAAGTAGGTACATGCTAAGCACTATTTGACAGTCACATTAGCATCAAATTGACTTATATTTTAAACACTACAAAATTTATTTCCAACATGTAAAAATAACAATTTCAAAGAACCAACTGACAGTCGCAGTAGCCAAAAAAATGGCTCATATCTATTTAATACACTTTACAAAAATATATTTAAAACACGTAAAAAATATCTTCACTTAATATTGTCTGGAGGTCAGGTCAGAATCAATATTTAATAACACACGAGATGTTTTACGGCAAAAAAACGTAGCGAGCTGTGGGTTTATTGAACGTTGTTAAACAGGCTATACAGGGATTGATAAAATGTAGAACAAATCATGGTTTATGACTCAAACCACAATGTTTGTTCAACAACTAAATTATAATTAGAAAGTTTCCTTATTTTATTTACAGACTAGCTAAATTAATGAAAGTTAGGTTTAGGTCTTAAACTAATTGTAACTTTAAAACTAATTTGAAGTTGTAAAATGATGCTAATTCTTACTCCTTATAAACAAGTTTAGACGTAACATTTAAAATTCCATCTTACAACTATTAGGGTAAGAATGTATGATCTCTTAGTTGGCTTTTGAGTTATTCGATTTACCTAATGTAACTAAGTAAAAAAAGCCGTTGAATTATCTTGTTAACTTACAGCTAAGTGAGGTATTCCACTAAGAGCACTGATTTCAACAGCACTTGAACCGCACCTGAGCACTACCAATAATCGCACTGAAAAAAAAATTGACTCATGTGTCCAAAAAATCCCTTATGAACAGTCAACTAATAATATTCCCATTATGATAACGTCAAATTAAAAAAAAAAACATCCCATCATAATTATCATAAAACATTTTTAATTTCCCTATGGATTCTAACAAAGCTATTTTATAAACAAACTGTTTGTCCAGTTACTATACAAAGACTATTAAAACATTGATGTACAATGTATATAGTGTTTGTGTACTATTCAATCGTGTATTACGGCGTGTAAGCGAATTCGACCAATAACGGTCTGTTTATGTATACAGTAAAATTTTATGGCTTTGTCCAGGTTCTGGCTAAGTTGGACAACTGTTGCTTATTTGGCTGTTATGTATATCAATATCTATACATATTATTAATTAACTAAGGTCGCCCCCTATTACATGGGACTTAAACATAACTGGCGAAATGTGGGTGTACTATTATATAGGTACAACTCCAACTCCGGTGGTTTCTGCCCAACCCTTCGGGGAAACAAGGCGTGATGTTATCCTAATCCTAACTAATATTATAAATGATAAAGTAAGTTTTTTTGTTTATTTGTTACCTTTTCACGCCTAAACCACTGGCCATAGGGTACCTTTCATCCCGAAAAAAAGTACTGTTCCCGAGGAAAACAACAATAACGCTCCTATGATAATAGATGGCGCCACGTGTCTTTCGAATCATGATTGAATTATGTTATGGGATGTATTTAATGGCACTTTAAACTTCAAAAAATATAGTACAACTCGAAATGATTGTCAAATTCTAAATTAACGCGAGCGAAGCCGCGGGCAAAAGCTAGTTAAGCTGTTATTATAAATTAAAGTCAATTTTCATGTCTGTTTGTCTGACCGCGTTGTTATCATGTGTTAACATTGTAAGATTAAAGATCCTCACATCTTAACATCATAAATTATAAGCAGTATAAATTGATTTAACTTACGGACCTAAACGTGGACACTCACGGTACGGCAGTACCTACTTATACCCTCACGCGTCTCGGTAAATCATTATGTATGAAATATTTTACAGCGCCCCTTGCTGACACAGCAAGAATTATAGATTTCGATAGGTAAGAAACCTAATGTAACCTATTCGATAGTCAATAACGTTTTTCAGCTGTCACCATACAAAACGGCACCATGAGTCACTAATTCGACAGACACTATAGAAAAATACGCTTGCGATAGTAGTTACGTAGCTCACTAGCATTTTGAAGTGTGAAACATTTGTTTATATTAAAATTATACACGTTATTGAGTCTATAAAAGTGAAAATAATGTCGGGAAGAGCTTATTTAGCATGAAAGTGATATTATTACTTAGATATTATTGAATAATGTTACGGATTTGAAGTCAACACAAATTAGTACTAAACAATAATTTTCATTTCTCTATACACCTAACTAAATTGTAGTGTGACCCACTGGTTCTCGTTGTATTATTATATTCTATTTTTGTAAACTTATTTCAATTTAAATTAAAAAAAATACAAATTGAATCGACGACATGACATAAGGAAAAAAAATTCAACAACTACTAAATGCCACAGGTAGTCCATGAACCGATAACCTTTCTAATTATTCAGATTATTTCTTGATATTTAATATAATACGAGCTTATGAGCCGATCTTTCTTCTTATTACTGAGAAAGAAAGAAACAAAACATAAGGAGTGAAGTTAGCTATACGGCACGATCTATCGAGCTTACCTTATCGCCTGCGTTAGACTCCGTAAAGTTCATGGTGCAAGCGTTATCGCAATCTATTTCATCCACGTTAATACGCTAGCGAGTAATTTTTCAATAACAACTCATGGTAGACGTACTGGTCTATAAATTCAAGGTCGCTCAGCGAACTATTTAACGGGTTATGCCTGGAGTCTGAGGGATCGAATGCGGAACGAAGTGATCCGGCAGAGAATCAAAATTATCGACATCGCTCACAGAATAAGCAAGCTGAAGTTGTGATGGGCCGGCCATATTAGCCGTAGATTCGATAACCGTAGTTCCGTGTTCTGGAGTAGAGACCGCGAATCGGCAAACGTAAGATAGGATGCTCTCATGCTAGGTGGAGCAACGATCTTCGCAGGCTGGCTGGTAGCAGATGAATGAGAGTTGCCAAGAATTGAAAGGAAAAAAATAAAAGAAAGAAAAAATGTTTATTCTGCACAAACAAAACGCACAGTACAACAAAATAACACAGTCAAAATACACACAAAGTAGCCAAAAGCCTCGTATTTAATACACTAAACATTTTGACAATCTTGTCCATTGGTTGATGTCAGGCACCAAAGACAATTTACAATGTGTTTACTAATATGGAGTCATTTTAATAGGTAACATTTGACAATTCATCAAAATTCAACAACGTAACCTTGTAACGGCGGTCATAAAATAATATATTTTATCGTTTTGTTAGAACTGTTTACACAATTGCTTAACTTTTTTCAATTACGATTACATATTTATTGTAATAATGACCGATACGAGTAATTTTACGATTTGCTTTCACTAAACTGACAGACGTCAAATGTTACCTATTAAAATGACTCAGTAGTTATAGTCTATATTCTACTTAATATTCTGTTGCTGTGGACCGTAGACAGAGAATGCTACTGTGG
Organism: Tiliacea citrago; assembly: GCA_963921375.1. Taxonomy (NCBI): domain Eukaryota; kingdom Metazoa; phylum Arthropoda; class Insecta; order Lepidoptera; family Noctuidae; genus Tiliacea; species Tiliacea citrago. Next base: position 2,069,460 of record OY992784.1, read on the forward strand.
ACTTGTAGTCACAGAGTACGTTCTAATATACTGACACTTGTGGTACTGGAAAATAACAACCTGTGATGACAACAAAGTCGACAAACAAACAATCAAAACAAAAACAAAATGCCGATTGCCGAGTGGAACAATAACTACGAAGCAACTGAGTAGCCCTGCAAGTGTAAGTTTACAAGAGAGTAAACGTAACTAGCGCGTTTGCGTTAAGATTTTTATTCTCACCCTTATAGTCTTAGCATTATGATCTACCGGTCAAATTTTAACGCAAACGAAATAGTTACGTTTACTCTCTTGCAAACGTACACTTGGGGTACTGAATGGCATGCAGGATGGTTGGGGAGTCCTATCTCCAGCAGTAGACTGCTATAGACTCATGATGATGATGAGTATAAATTGATTTTCTATCGCACAGAGACCTTTCTGGTGTCCCATCAGTAGCAGTAATTAATCATTTTGTAATCGATAAAATTATTTATTATAAAAATAAAATCAACTGTATTATATTCACTTGTAAATTCCCAGTACACTAAATTCAGGTCTCCTACTGTTTAATTAAATCTATTTGAGTGGCTAAGTAATTGTTCTAGTTGCTTAAGCTGCCATTACTCTAATGCTTAATTACAGGACCTTTTAAACAGCGGCCCGGAGGTTCCCTTTTAAGTTCACGACCCTCGAGTTACGTCATGGATTCTATTCATTGCAACTGTATTCCTTGAAAAGTAGGTAGAGATGTAACTGGTATAAAGAGACACAATGAATCCGAGAGTTATTTGTTCCTACCGTCATTGTGATCATGTTTTTGTACTGGACCACTCCTGGGAACCTTCTGATTTTGGAGGTATTAAAGGTCATAGTTTCAACTTTTTGTGTCTTTTTTACGAAAACGTTATAAATCATACAACTTAAATACCCTCTCTACTCCTGTACTGTTGTATGGACCCATGAGTTCAATGTTATGCGCGCGCTGCGGAAGACAGCAATTTTTCATATAAATTATAAAAGTCGTTTCCCAGCAATCATTTTTGCTCAATGTCATTTAGTTTGATGTACTTGAATGCGTAATTGACGGCTATGTGATGGGTCTTGTTACAACAGCACTCAAATTCCGCTAGTTATGGGATGAGTCCCACGTAAAGGGGGGTGGTTAACTGGGAACTGAACATTTCTATTTTATTAAGTACCTGGTACTTTTGTCGGGCCTACACTGTCCTCCCATGATACCTATTGACACTGTAATTTGGAAACATTGTAAAATCCAATTATTTTTAAAAGAGTAACCGTGGAGTTTCTTGCCGGCTCTTCTCCATAGGAAACGACCAACTGGATCCGTGTACCTAGCTTCTGACATTTCATAAATGCCCATGTAGGCATAGGTGAAATAAAATATTTTGATTTGATGATTTGATTTTAACAAATCCAGATTCTATATTTCTTCATTCATCTATACTTGGCTATTTAGTGTTTTTAAAACCCCAAAATAGAAATTATTCGAGGTTCAGAAAAAGAGGCGCAATCATTATCCAAATTCAATCCAAATCAAATTCAGAAAATTCAGATCTTCAAAGTTACTACCTTTCAAATAAACATGAACTATCGAAATCGGATCTCATAAGGCGGAGATATCCAGTAGCACCTTTTTTCCCCCTTTTTGGAAGAAGTACCCCTCAAATCAAAAATCCCCGACGACAAAAAAATCTATAAAGTCGTTAAACCTGTATACCAAATTTTGTCCAGAACGGTTGTATAATACGACCTTTAGGAGTACCAAAAAACTGACAGAGGAAAGCAAATTTTGCCAGACTTGAAATATAGAACGAGAACGCTTCGCTCGCTTTGCTGGTCTATAAATATGAGCACAAATAAATACTCGCAAATACACAAATATAGAAAAAAAACTAAGGCAAAGAATAGGGTTTTTAGGAAAGCAAAAGGCTTATGAATTTAAAATAGGTTTAAATGTTATATCCTAACTTTAATTACTATCACGAACCTGTACCGTTGCATTGCGCGCGATACCCTAAATAAAAAAAATCGTTTCCCGGCAATGTTACTTAGTTTGGCGTACAGGATGTGGAGTTTATGGCTATGTGATGGGTCCTTTTATACCCTGTATATTATTAATAGTTTTAACGTTTGATTTTACTACTACCTCTGATTATGATGGTAATAGAACAAAATAATTAAAACAGCATTCTAGCGTCTTTTTTTCTTTTGCAGAGCGTTCAAACCGCCCGTCTGGTACCCTACCCTAAGACCTGATTCATCGAACACAATATCCCACGAGGGTTCACCCACGAATACTTTATGTCCGGACCCAAACTGGGCAGATTAATTCGTAAAACGGTCGCCCTTCTATGAAACTCAATGAAGGTCCCTTAATTAGAAAACGTCTTAAGTTAGAATTAGAGGGCCCCTATTTTTCGGACTGTACCTTGTTAAGGTGAAATGTTTTACCGATACGATAAGTGGTGCTTATGTGGGTTTTGAATGTATGAGATTAATGAAAGGTTGCTGTGCTGGTTTAGAGGTGGTGAGGTCGGACTTGTGGTTGGAATTCATTAACAGACAGGACTTTAATGAAGGCCGGCTACTTATCAGACTTATAGAGTCCAACTACAAAATGGAATTAAAACGAACTTAATGAATGAAAAAAAAAGGAAAAACATCTTTGGCGTTAAGCGATTTTTGGTAGTGGTAAAACTTCTGGTTTCGCGTCACCGACATGCTTAACCGCGTTCCCAACATGCTAATGTGACATGTCGCGCCAGACTGGTGACGCGCAGCGGCCTGTGTATATGTATACGCATATATAGAAAGAAGAAAGAAATAATGAAAAATAATTTTATTTGTCACTGAAACACGTGCAAGATAATTATATGAAAACATAAACTGGTAAAACAAATAGTCGGCAGCTGCACGTCATGACTGTGACAAGAAGGACTCAGCATGATGTTGTGCTATGGGAGACCCACAGCACAGCGCTGATTTTCAGTGGTCACCCGAAAATATATATATATTATATTCCAAAGTTTTAGGTTTTCACTTCTGTCAGCTGCCTATGTTTTTTATTTTTTTCTAGATACAGTTTTGACAATACCCCTTTAATTTAAAGTTCGCTAAGGTTGAAACTGTCACGAAGCCAAATACTCGTAGACACATACGCACAACCTGTATTCCCCAAAGGGTTAGGTAGAGTTTTACTTTTGGTGCAGCCACACTTCGCCAGTAATGTTTAATAGACCTTGTCGTTTTATGACGTGCAAGTGGACCTCAAGATGATAATGCAATTACGGGGTCAAATGTTTTATTTCAAATAAACCTACATGGGCACTGATGAAACGTCAGAAGATTCCAATTGGTCGTTTCCTTAAAACTAATTGACATCAAAACAAATATGCGAAAGAATGCGAAAGTGAGTTTGTTTGTTACGCTTTCACGCTAAAACGGGTAAATAGATTTAGATGAAATTTAGCATATATTATATAGACTATGACCTGGGTTTGGACATTGGATACTTTTTATCCTGACATTCTTCTGGAATCGAGACTTATTCGGTTGAAACCACGGGGCGCAGCTAGTTTACAATATTTCTAAATTACATTGTTAATAGGTTTGGCACAGTGTAGGCCTGTGAACAAGTACCAGGTACTTAATAAAATCTATTTGAATCAAATTACATGATTGCCATTACAATTGCTACAAATCATGAGTCAATTTCCAGTCCACAAAAACCACTAATGAAGAGTTGAAGTTAGAATTGTTGGTTTGTGTGTTCTAGTTCGACTAAACTTAGCTATAAATATTCAAGTTATGTGTAAATTGGTATTTGACGGGAACATTTGCAAACTGGGAACCAAATCCCGTCAAATAAAATTTGTTACAATGTAAATACTGCAATGCTACGTGTGTCGTAGGCTCGTAGCGGATATCTACGTGCTACGTCGTAGCACTTCGTAGCCGATATGTAGCACGCACCGAACCGCAATGTAGGCTGTGCCCAAAATTTAGTTCAACCAAAATGTAGTGAGAATTTGTGGAACTATTGTTCGAAACGTGTTAAATTTGAGCCTTAACTGTATACCGCGCTAGTAAGTCCTACGGGGTTGGCAGAGTTACCTTAAATTTAAAATGCTGTTTTTTAGGGAGTATGATGACATGAACCAATTGTGTAACTATCTATATTGATTTAAAGGTTTTTTTTTTTTTTTTTTTGGGTGGGAAATCATCAAATAACGGAGGGCGTGTCAGACTTTTACTGATTTAGTCAGTAAAAGTCTGACACGCCCTCCGTTATTTAAACTACTACTACCGTTACTAAAACCCACCCGTGTTCCTTCCGTTGCCTGTGTGCCAGGGCCACGATATCCCTTTCGGACAAACTCGCAACCCCGGCAGGCATTGGTCCTGACGGACCCCGTCAGTTTGTGCTGACATCTCTTTGAGGCGCGCGTGGAACACAAAGCGCCGTCGACCCGGGCCTGGTCCTTATCGGACGGCTAGCTACCCATCGCTCACCGTCCGCAGGCCCGCGCCTACGGTGGCCGGAAATCGGCTTGCGACTCCCGACGCCCGGGGCGTCTCCTGCGGCGACTAGGGGCGCGAGGGCGCGAACCTTGTCTCACCCTCACGCGTTCCGCCTCCTCCTTCGCTAGCATAACTGCTTCGCAGAAGGAGGTGACGGCCTCCCATGCACTCTCGCTCCGAACCATGGCCTGAATTAGGCCCGGACGCGAGAGATCGCCGCCACCGATCGCCTCCGTGAGGACACGGCGGTGCTCCGCCCAAGCTGGGCAGACCTCCACCGTATGCTCCACCGTGTCCTCCGGGCGATCCACACAGTGGTGACACCCGGGCGTTTCCTCCCGCTTAATCCTAAACAGGAACCTCCCGAAACATCCATGTCCGGTGAGGACCTGCGTCAGGCGGAAGGTGAGGACGCCGTGGCGCCTCTCCAGCCACTCCTCAAAGAGGGGACTTATCGCCACAATTGTGGCGTGCCCAATATTGATTTACAGGTTGATCCTTAATTGCTTGTGGCATACCTACCATAATTTGAAGCCACAATAAAAGTTGATCGCAAATCGCTTTAATTATTGTCTGAAGATGATTAAACTACTAAAATTGAAACATCTGTCTTGAAATATCCACAGCGGGGAGCTCTTGGCTGTCATCTCACCTGATGGTAAGTGATGATAAGGTCGAAGATCGAAGCGAGCTTCACCCGGAATCCTCAACCACAGAGAAATTGACTATCTAAATGCTGAAATACTAAAATGCTTTTAAAATTGTTGATACGACGACAGACTTAGATAAGATGGTGGTAGCTAGCCAGGCCGACTTAGACCAAGCCCTACCACCAACCAAACCTAGCAGTTTTGAATTTAAATATAACTTTAAGTAATTTAATTAGTACCTAACTGATTAAAATAAAACCTATCCCCATTTTAATTTAACACAAAACTGATCAGGCGACGGACTTTTTTGTAATTTCGAAAACTTTGCACTTTGATAGGCACCGCCTATCAATTTATGCCAAACAAATTACAAGTACCGTAACAATAGAATTTAACAACAATTAAAACGCAATCTAAATTCTAAATAGCTTTATAATTGCCGATAGTATTTCGTTAACAGGCTTCGGTAATCCGAAATCGTTTAATCTGCTCTGTACGAAATCTGATCGACTAGAATATTTAGGATATAATAATACTTACCTATTTACATTAATAGATAATTATTTATTTTTCTTCTACATCTACCATTAAAGGGTAACTCAATGCGATAAATGCGCTTATCCTCACTTAAGTATCCTAAATACTAACATTCATGTACCTACCTATAATAAATTACAAGCAATGTATTCCTTGTGAATTCACTCAGAGAACAACAGAATAAGTCCGTCTCAATCGCTATGAGCATGGGCATATGTATGTTTATTCTACGAGCAGTAACCACCATCCTCCGTATACCAAGTAACCAGGGCCTCAAGTCTGCTATTACAATAGTGTCAGAATGGTCGATCATTGATTTCATAATTGTTTTTTTTTTATTATTTAAAGGGCTTTGTCGCTTAGCGACCACATCGCCCAGTGCAGAAACTAACAAAATTGTTCATTAGTATCTACCTTATCACTAACTTGTACAATTGTTTAGCCTTATCGGACATTGGAAAAGCAAGGATGGCATTACAAAAGCCCATATCATACCTTTTATATTGTCCAAAAACATTTATTCTAGTATTTTCATTCCGGACACACTCCATCAGAATATGAAAGACATCATCAACCACACCACAGTCATCACAATTTGGAGACAAAGCCTTCCTCATTAGGTAATAAAACTTATTTGATGGAATATGTCCGGAACGAAATCTTAAGGCTATAGTAATTAGGTTTTTATTGAGGTCACAATCAATCCACGGAACCCGAGAAATCTCTGGCTGGATAGTTCGATACCATATCCCTTTTTCTTTTGATCTTTCATCAAAATACTCCTGCCAAAGATCTAAACATTTTATTTTAACTTTTCCAAAATAGTCCGAATACAGTGGAGTAGTATTCATGAGAACTCCATCAACACACGCTTGTTTGGCAAGCATATCAACCTTATCATTTTCTTCTACCTGACAATGCGACGGAATCCATTGAAGGCATACCGTTTTGGAATTTCATAATTGTTGATTTTGACAAGTTTGGTAATCTACTATTATAATGGCGTCATTATGACTTTCCAATGGTCGGCCACTGACATGGGTTTTATAATAATGGCAATACGACAATGCCATTATAATAACACAATTATATTACGAGAACATTGACCGACCAATGATCGACCATTATGAATTTACCAGATTACGAACTTTTAGCAAAATGACAATGGCATGACAATGGGATCGTGTTGGAATGACTGAATTTATAAAAATAGCAGACTGGGGCCCCTGTTTTTATCCCAGCCGATCTATTCAGTAAAAATCTCACCATGAAATCTTATGTGAAGTGAGCTTGAAGTACTAAGTGCCATGAGCTGGAATGATACCAGCTACCTTCACCTGTTTTCATGGTGAGATTTTTACAGGAAAGACCGACTGTTTATTCGAGTGACCATGACTCGTTAATAACAGGTAGTCGGGTCTAGTCTGTTTATACTTGGAATTGTTATAGTTTTATGTAGCACTAGCTGCACACCACGGTTTCACCCGCGTAAGACTTAAATCTAGATCTCGTAAGAATATCGGGATAAAAAGTAGCCTATATGTTAATGCAGGGTAACAGCTACCTCCATACAAAATTTTATCAAAATTGATTCAGCCATTTGAGCGTGAAGAAGTAACAAACACACACACACACACACACAACTTTTAGCCTTTATAATATTAGTGTGATATATAGTGTGATTAGTGTGAATTGAAAAAAAAACAATTTTGAGCAATGAAAAGCTTTTAGTGTTTGAATTTACAGTTAACTGTAATATACGTATTCATCTTATCATTTCATCTATGTAGTTACAATCAATCTGCCTAGCCTGTTCAAAACTATGTTGGCGTCGGCTTGCAGTCTAACTGGATGCAGCTGAATACCGGTAAATTACATGGAGCGACTGCCTATCTGACCTCCACTACCCAGTAACTGGGTAATACGATACCCCTTGGTAAGTCTGGTTGTCAGACTTTCGGGCTACTGACGAGCCGTAACAATTGTCAAAGATCCACGAATGACAGGCGGGACCAACGGCTTTAGTGCTTTTCGAGGTACGGAGAAGTCTCGGTATGTAAATATGGTCACCCATCCACGGACCAACCCCGGCAAGCGTATCTTAACCTGATGGTACGACCCATGCCGCTGTTATTACTTATCTACAAGCTGCTCATCTAAGTAGTTACATACCTTTAATTAAATTTTGGTAGTGCTTGTTTGGAGTCTAAATAAAATTGCACCTCAACTAACTTTGCTATAAGTATCTAGCCGAATGATGAGCACAAGTATTGACTTGAGCTCATCATTCTGCTTGATACCTAGATAGACGATAGACGTACCCAGTAAATGGTAGCTTTACTGGGTACGTCTATCATTGACTTGAATGTGCCCCGGAAGTATGTCATGCTCACTTAAATGTCTCTTCGATGATGGCACATTTATTAGATCATTCGGTTCCCTTCAAGTAATAGTTGAGCTAAATGGTGCTGACACCAAGCGTCATATTCGTTAATGGGCGCCGTCTGTTGGGCTAGTCATCTCTTAGTTGCCATGGTTTATTTTTTATTTTATTGTTTACTGTGGACGCTTTTAACGTGCACGTCTTTCTATATCGTTTTCACATGTATAATTTGAACTTGAATGATGTAACTAATCATCATCATTATCATTTCAGCCGTAAGACGTCCACTGCTGTACATAGGCCTCCCCTAAAGAGGGAGTTTGCCATAATCACCAGGCTTGGCAGGCGGGTCGGCGATCGCAGTATAGTGTTAAAATGCATAGAAAACACTTCTGCCCATTCTCTAGTAAGTCCTTTTGTCGCCTTTTACGACACCCACGGTATGTAACTAATATTTTGAAACAATATTTTAATTTAAAAAAAACTTTTTACAAAAAAAAAATCAACCAACTTCCAAAAAAAACACTACAAAGTGAAAAATAACTTTAATTTCGGAAGTCGGTGGCAAAAAACTAAAATACAGATCCAAAGACAGTCGGTGTCTTTGGATCTTTTTTTTTTTTGTAAAAAGTTTTTTATTTTTCACTTTTTAGTGGATCAGTTTGTAATTTATCTAATTAACAATAGCCTAATGTCAAATGCTCATCACCTTTTACAAAATATTGGTATTCTCGATTCAGGGGCGTTAATTGTAGAGGAGTTCTCTTGGTAAGAACCAGGAGAACAGATGGTGACTTTATCGCATTTTGACGAGCATAAATTGCTTATCAACCATATTAAAGTGCCTAATCGAATCGCAACGGTGAAATACTTATTATTAAGTAGTTCCGGTGCCCATCAGTTGTCTTCATCATCAGTTTCACTTCACCAAATGGTGCTTTCCGAGAACAAATGTACGAGTTACTACAAAAAATACTCAAATCGTTATAGGTATGCCTATAAAATTTGAGGATTTCCCTCGATTTCCATGGGATCCCCTCATCAGATTCTGATTTGGTGTCAATGGGACCACCTCGGGAGCATACCCTTCCAAACAAAAAAAGAATTTTCAAAAACCGTCCACAATTGGCGGAGTAATCGGTGAACATACATAAAAAAAAAAGCAAACATACAGCCGAACATATAACCTCCTCCTTTTTGGAAGTCGGTTAAAAAGAGTATCCATGGAGTTTTTTGCCCGTTCTTCTCTATAACTTCTACTATGCTTTGGAATGGGCAACTGACTTCATCTATCTGACTGACCGACTTCTTGACAGTTCCGAAAGTGCCTGTAATTGGTTTAATTCTTCTTCTTCTTAGCCTGTCGAGTGCAATCTAAATGGACTCGGCCCAGAACTCGGCACCGTGTTTGGCGCGATCACTAGCGTCCATCAGTTCGTGAAACGTGCAGCTGACAGGACACGCAGGACAAGATACTAAGTGTCCCATCGTTTGTGAAACAGCATCATATTTATACTCCAAGGCGGCGTCATTTATGAATCTCCACCAGAACAGGTTTTCTTTGCTTTGGCCAACCTGGGTCCGGAGTCTGTTTAAAGACTTACAGGGTAGCCTTTGGTTTAATTGAAATAAATGCTTTGAGTTAGAGTTTGACGAGAAATTTTAAAGTGAGAAATCAACACTCAGCTCAGATATCATCAAAATTCAAAACATGACTTCATCAGCACAAACGTCATTCCACATAACCAAACCGAATTCTAACCAGATGTAAACGGCGGGTAAATAGGTGCGTGTTACCCACACAAATGCGCCGTTTTAGCATCCACACAACCTCACATAAATGCTCCATTCCAACCACCACACGACAATTGTGTGGTGGTCATTGTTATGAATATGATATTATAATGTACAGTTGCGTTTTGTCGGCTCACTGAACAAATTGTACGGGAAACGACAACACCGCTTGGGGCAGGCCAGCAATTGAAACATTTCGAATTTGGAAAACAATAGATAGGTAATTTATTTGTGAATATAGGTTTTTGCATGATTTTAATTTATATTTTCAGCCTATAATATTGTCCTATTAATCTGTACGCCAAACCACACTTCCTCTATAAAGAAATAACATAAAATGATTACCTATTGATAACTATGCGTCTTTAGTGCGTGCTGGTGATTTGAAGTATTCAATTCCAGCATATCTTACGACGTTATTTGAGATATCAATAAGTTTTGCTTTTCAGTTAAAACAAATTGCAATCAAATTTATAATTAAAGGCGACGTATGATGTGTTCAGGTTCAAAACCACTGCAAAAGTTTTCATTACGATGTCCCATATACCATACACACCACCAAAACATGGTAAAACTATGTTCCAGCCTCAAAAGCATACATTAACAACCCGCTCACTAGGTCATACTCATATACATAAACAGCAGAAAACATTATCCACAGCGAGGATAACTCAATGCTCGTAAATATCGATTGGCAGGAAACGGGAGAGTAACGATCCGTGGCGTACCATGATTTATGGGCAGCGGCGGCTTACAGTTACTAACTGCTAGTAACTGGCAGTAGACATCATTACCTGAACGTTTTGCTATGGTTAGCAGCTTTGGGGTCGCAAGTATCGAATTTATTTAGTGAAATTTTATTTACGGTGGAATTTTCTATCTCTTCTTTTTTTTCGATTCGACGGTAGCTATGTTTCTTATACTGCTTAGGCCTAGTAGGGGTGGGGGGCATTATTTATTGCGGCGTCAGAGGCGTGAATTTCTTAGAATAAGGTTTTGTGATCAAAGTAGTAGATTGAAGTATAGAGAAAAATATAGGAGTTAAGGTAACAAGAAAGAGTTGGATGCCCAAAACCAGTAAAAAGGGCGTGGAATAGAGAATACTTACACTTAGCATTGGGGTGGACAAGAATTGATGAAAGAGAATAGTTTATATTGGTTCTTATTTTACATAATATGTTTAAGAAAAATTACAAACAAATAGGTTACCATTTTTATTGCAATTTTTTTCAGGCACTTTTTATGAGTGAACATGATTGAAATTGATTTATAGTCACCGGCGTATTTTGGTTACTCACTGGTAGTAACTGATAGTAGGCATCATTACCTGCATATTATGCGAATCGTTTTGATATGGCTAGCGGTTTATCGAGTTAATTTTTTAATTTGCTCAATATAATTTTTCGTACTGTATAATTTGTGTAAGGTTTGGTGATAATATTTTGTATTAATAGAGGGCGGTCGTTGGAATATTTTTTTTACAATACGAAAAAATTTTTTTATTGGATTTCTTGATCAGTAATTTAGCATAGGAAATAAATTCAATAAAATAACGGACTCAGGTGAAGGCGTGGAAAAGCATTAATAAACTGTCATTAACGTTCAGGTAATGATGACGTTTAGTACTGGTTCGCGTCATGTTCCGCTACTCGCATGCGATTCGAGTAGCGGAACATGACGCGAACGAGTGCAATTGAACTACTGCGGTTTTGCTGCTATGGTTTCGCGGCGGAGGTGTGCTATCAGCGTAATACTTAAGAGTTCGAAAGATATGACAGCCAGACAACGGCTAAAATGGCGCATTTATGTGGGTAATAATGATAAAACAAAAGTCAACTGAAAACCTTACCACATAAAACGGTATGAATAACTAAAATTCTGTAGATAAATTTGTTAATAATGAAGTGTAGGTACTCTCAATTAACTCCTAGAACTGAAGAACATAACTGACATAAAAACTTACAAATTAGTGAAGTAATAGTTTTTGAATTACATAGAATTGTTTAAATTATTTCGGAAATATTTATTTATCTTTATTAATTGTCTCTAATTGCAACATAATTTGTATTAGTATTGTTAAATGACGTGAAAGTGAATCACTCCATCTTGGTTGATATCACTCCATGTGGTGAAGGCACTTGCTGAAACAATTGCAACATTCTTGGAAATGCCATAAATTGCTCGGTATTGCATGACGTTACAGTTAAACACAATGGCCGAGAATTGAGAAATCTTAGATGCCCGTGTAAGCGTACCTTTAGTACTTCGTAGATAAACTTTAACATTAAAGACGCCGTTCGATCAACAATAATATATTAAATAAAATGGTTATGGGTGGGAAATGGATGGTCAAAGTTAGTCGAGCTGCAGTCGTGAAAGCCGTTTGACGAAGACGTTTGACAGTATTAATAAAATAAAATAAAACCAGCCAAGTGCTAGTCGAATCACGCACAATGAAGGGTTCCGTAGTTGGGATTAATTTATCCCGAGAACAAACTTAACATTGTAGTTGAAAAACATGTCCCCTCATACATTCCAACTAAAAATGTAAGTTTGTAAGCACAATATTGAGAGATTTACCATGTTATTTTAAGATCATAGACTTCTTATAGGTTTTCAGTAATCTATAAGTAAATAACTATTTTATGTATTATTTTTAAAATTTTAGGCTCTGTTGCTTCGGAAATAAGGTGGAGGCAGCGAGGAGGCTGATAGACTGTCAAAACTGGCAGTGGAGATGGGCAATGTTACCCCATTTATGTCCGATTATTGGGAATATTTCTCCAGGTTTAAGAATGTGTGTTTCAAAAATTGTAAAGAATATTTTAGTGAAATATCCAAAGAAAAGGCATTTGGTATAAAGTCATTCAAAACGAGCCACCTCGTGAGCCATGGTGTGATGATAGATGTTTAACTAGGAGTTATGTTAAGTTAGCAATAAGACTTCGTTCTGGCCACTTTCCATCGGCAAAGTTTGCTTTCTTAATGCGAAAGGCTACATCGCCTAATTGTGATACATGTAATAAAATTGAAGATGTACAACATTTGCTGATGGAATGTGTTAAGAACAAGAATGAAAGGGAATCTTTGGCTAGGGAGTTTAAACTGAACATGTGGGATGTTGGACTTATCCAAAATATTTTGGCATACCCTAAATCAGAAAGAACTAAACGCATCATTAGTGGTTTAATGCAGAAGTCTAGGCAGTGATTCACTTTTGTATTTTCATAGTATTTATGTATAGCGGTGGTGGATAGTAGTGTAGTAAAATATAGTATAATATAATTAAAAGTGTATGTTGTGTGTAAATAGAGTATAAGGTACAATGGGGTTGCCGTATCCGTATGGATAAAAACCCCTTATTATTAAGAATAAAAAATAAAAAAAAGGTGGAGGGAATGGCTATCGTTAAACCATTATTTAAGAAAGAAGACAGAGAGCTGATGGAATACTACAGGCCTATTTCTCTGATACCTATCTTCTCTAAAATATTTGAGAAATTCATTCAAAAGGAATTAAACGGTTATATAGAAAAAAATAATATACTATGTAATGAGCAAAAAGGATTTCGCGAAAATAAGACTATAAGTATGGCCATCTATGACTTTTTATACACCGTATTGACAAAAGTAGATAAAAAAACACATGTATGTGCTATCTTCTGCGATATGACTCAAGCATTTGACTATGTAAAACATGACATTTTAATTAGAAAACTTGACGCGTATGGTATTAGAGGTAATGTACTTAATTTATTTGAATCTTATTTAAGCAATAGAAAGCAAAAGACCGAAATCACTAGAATTAATACCAATACCAAAAAGGAAGAGATTTACTTATCAGAGGAACGTCTCACTACCTTTGGTGTTCCACAAGGAAGTGTTTTGGGACCTCCGCTTTTTACACTATATATTAATGACTTACCTACTTCAATTTCACATCCTATGACTTTGTTTGCGGATGATAGCACGGTGACAATCTCTAATAATAACAGTGACATGATCCAATATAAACTTGACATTCACAATACTCTGACATCAATAATAAAGTGGTTAAATAATAATAATTTAAAAATTAATCTAGATAAAACTAAAATCATACATTTTAGTCAACGTTCGACTGTAGAAAACATGGACATAAATATAACGAATAAAACAATTGAAAGCGTAAATAGTACGAAATTCCTTGGACTAATGATTGATAAAAGGCTTGACTGGAAATCGCATATAGAGAACCTTTGCAAAAAAAATTGTAGTTCTGCATTTGCATTGCACTCTCTAGCTGCAGTTGTGAATGTAGACACCTTGATTGCAGCTTACTATGGTTTAGCTGCGTCTCATCTAAGATACGGCATTATATTCTGGGGAAATTCTACCGACGTTAACACGGCATTCAAGGCTCAAAAGAGATGTATTAGATCTATGTTTGGGTTAAAAACGGTTGATACATGTAAACCATATTTTAGAAAGTACAAAATATTAACACTTCCCTGTATGTATATTCTGGAAACCGCAATGTTTGTTAAAACTAACCCCAAACTGTTCCCACGTCTAGCGGACGCCGTACCGCGTAACAGAAGAGATGCGACTATTCTTCGCATCTATCCAGCAAAAACGGCACTCATGCGCAAGAGTATCGTCTGCATGGCTCCCACTATATTTAATATACTGCCTAAACGATGGAAAGAGTTAAATAGGAATGCATTCAAGCGTCAATTAAAACTGTTCCTTTTGCATAAAGCATATTACAGTGTCTCCGAATTTCTAGCCGAAAAAGTTTTTTAGTTTGACATAAATCCTGTAATCTGAACATTTAACTCATAATTTTGACATAAATCCTGTAATTTTGACATAAATCCTGTAATTTTGACATTCATCTTGTAATTTGACATGATCTAGACGTTCACATTGTAATTTAGCAATCAACATTGTAAAATCGACATAAATCTGTTAATTTGGACTTCGGTTATAATTTTGACATGTATCTTTCAAATTTGACATACATTTTTAAACTTTGACATTGTTCTTGTATTTGTGATTTATTTTTTCAATCTGAATGTTGACATTATGTTATAATAATAATTTCGAATTAACAGGTCTCTAAGTTAAAAAAAAAAATGTATTTGCAATTCTGGGTAAATATCTTTCTTTTTGTGAAATTTTATAATAATATAACTCATAACTTTCTTTCTTTTTGTGAAATTTTATAATTTTTTAGTTGTCAATAAAAAGAATAATAGTTTTCAATATTATAGAAATATTTGTACGCCGATACTTACGGCTAAACATGACTGGACTTAAACAATTGATTTTAATCTTGCATGCTCTTGTATGTATACCATGTTTAGACAAATAAATAATATCTTATCTTATCTTATCTTATCTTATCTTATCTTATCTTATCTTATCTTATCTAATGGTAAATTTTCAACCATTTTCATAAATAAATTTAAAAGTATTTTTATATAAATAAACTAAATATTTGAAATCCTTACAACAAGCCCTTTCATTTGATAAATTATGTCACACGGTACCTAGTGTCCATTATTTGCAAAATTTAATTTTTAATTTTCTAGTTTGCCCCCTAAAAGTGACCTCATATTCAAAATGCATTTATTTACGTTACACTTACGTATTTGGGTCACATAAATTCATATGTGTACCAAGTTTCAACTTAATCGGCCCAGTAGATTCGGAGCAAATTGGCTGTGACAGACGGACAGACAGACAGACACCCTGCCTGGGTTGCGGGTTTGTCCGAAAGGAATACCATGGCCCTGGCACACAGGCAAAGAAGGAACACGGGTAGGTTTTAGTCAGTAAAAGTCCGAGACCTCCAACCTCCGCTCCGCCCAGAGCGGGAGAAGTTATTTGACAATTTCCAACCCAACAAAAAAAAAAAAACAGACAGACACACGAGTGAACCTATAAGGGATCCGTTTTTTCCTTTTCAAAATCAAAATCATAAGTCATTTATTCCAACTATGTAGACTGAGAATCAGCATTTTTCGAACGTCGAAATTACATAATTATACTAGGTTAGGTATACAGTCCACCACATTAATGCACATTGTGAAAGTAGATTGTTCAGAATCGTTTACTGAATCAACTTCTGGCATATACATTAATAATAATAATATTATAAAGAGATATTTGTTTGTTTGTATGTAATAATATCTGGAACCACCTGTCGGATTTGAAAAAAAAATTTTTCGTTGCATTTGACATCAGTAAAATAAAGTTTTTAAACAAAACATTTATAATTTGTGTTACAGAAAAAAAATGATATAAAAGAATATAAGTTTACCAGAAAAACATCCATTAGAATAATTTATAATTATGATTTTTTTTCGTAAAAAAAACTATAAAATGCTCTCCTGAGATTCTTTTCTCTCTGTGGATAATAATCTAATTGCGGTAATTTCGAGACATTGTAAAATAGGTAACACTCAAGTTTACTCTCCCACTTCATCCCGTTCAACAATAAGAATAATAGCCATTCTGTGCAACACAGCTTGCTATTATTGACTTGGATGGAAATATGAAAACCTTTATTTCTTTTGTTTCATTGCCTGCAATCATTAATTTTTCGATGCCTTATTTTAGTTTTTAGTAACTTTAAAATACGTTTTTATTGTTTTGTTTTTTTATTTATATAATGTCTATACAGTTTCCCTCGGGGGAGCTGGACAAAACAAACGTCATAGGTCCACAGTAGCTCTGGATCGCAAGCACTGGAAGTCATGGGGAGAGTGGCCTAGCAGTGGAATGATAACAGTAACCGTGTATATTTATTTAGTTATACGTATTTGAAGAAGTAAATTAGTTTATAATTATGGTGAATATATTTTTATTTTAATCAGTAAATTCAACGCCCTTGATTAATTAAAAAGTTAGGTGTTAGTGTTTTACAAACATCATTATAGTTACAAAAGAATGTATTGCCACTACAATCCTCAAGAAACAATCCCTTAATCGTAAACAATACTCACAGGAAGAAGATACAAATAACCTTTTGTCGGAGGTAGGATCCATAATTAAAATATATGAAAACGGTAAGTAATAAATACATCGCAATGATTGCATGCATCATACAGCATGGGACTTAGAGCAAGGTCAAGCAATAAAAAAAACCGGCCAAGTGCGAGTCAGACTCGCGCACGAAGGGTTCCGTACCATTATCTATAAAAATGGCAAATAAATCACGTTTGTTGTATAACTAATAAATATTTGTTTTATTTTAATTAAATTATTGATTTTCAAAGTGAGTATATAATTAAATATTCTGTGAATATTTCAAGTGTCTACCTGTTACCGTTATCAATATCGAGCAAAAACGAGCAAAAAATTACGTTTATTGTATGGGAACCCCCTTAAATATTTATGTTATTTTAGTTTTTGTATTTGTTGCTATAGCGGCAACAGAAATACATCATCTGTGAAAATTTCAACTATCCAGCTATCACGGATCATGAGATACAGCCTGGTGACAGGCGGACAGACAGATAGACAGACAGACATAGACAGACGGCGGAGCCTTAGTAATAAGGTTCCCGTTTTACCCTTTGGGTACGGAACCCTAAAAAGGTGGACTACTCAAAACAAATCAAGCAGAATTCTAAATAAATGAACCTCCCCAAATAATTTAATTTCACCCTACAATAGCTCTGAAATACAACGTGGTCATAAAGGAGCTCTGAACTAGAAATAGAAAGGCTTCCTTTTTCTGATATATTTTTAGTTTGCCCTCGTTGTTTTGGGAATCGCCAGTCACTCTGACGTTTTGCTTTCATTTCTGGGTCAGCGGTGATGAAGTGGCGTGTTAATTTTTCTGACCGTTTATTTATCTTTGTGTTCGCTTCTGTTTGGAACGTGAGTAGACATAATGGGAGATTTCTGATTGCAGGTAAGTTTAGAGTGTCAAAGATCGTTTAAAAAAGTCACATAATAATATATAATAACATGCCTTTAGATATTTCTTGAAGAGGAAAAACCTCGTTATTCTTCTTTTTATTCATTCTTTTGATTTCTTAAGAAATAAGCATCACTTTTGTACGTGTTTTTCTGTACCTTTCTTCTTGTCAGTTTATGATGTGTGTAAATAAATGGTTAAAATAAAAAATAAACAAAAATATCCGAAAACTTTGTTTTGCGTTCGATACCCGTTGCGTTGGTCTAGTGACCAAAGACCAAAGTGGCAGTCATTATTGATATAAATCATAAATCCTTGATCATTTTCGAAGTCTCTTTAGGTGCGTCTAGACAGTGTGAAGCATGTGCTTCAAATGATAAGCCACGCCTGTGACACATGCCCTAGGTTTTTTTTTTGTGAATTGCATCTTGCAAGTCAACTTAGGAGGTTGTCGGTTGCTTAACCGGGCTATCCTGTGGATGCCATAATAAATCAAGGCCTAATACACGCTAGGGTACGGGCCTCGGCTTAAGGTGTCGCTGGCGAAAGGCAGCAAGGGACAGAGTGGATCGGATCAAACATGCCCCAGACTGAAGCATTGGGCTTATGAAAAAAAATGCATCGCACTAACTAGAGGTACACCTACACCTACAGAGGTAACCTAAACCTTTAGAAATGTGTCACTGTTCTCAGATTTTCATAAAGGCAATTTCAACCTCTTATTTGAAGGAAAACCAAGAAAACTCCCGCACGAGTTGTTTATGTCCCGATGAAAGATAAACTAGTGTGAAAACGTGCTACATGCGGGGGTGTGCCGTGCGGACGTATCTTAAGCTGACGTCACTCCACATGCCTTACTGCATAAGGAGATTAGGTGTGAGTATAGTTTTGAAGACTAATACAATATATGCCTTTTTCAATATAACATTAGGAAGGAACATTATAACTATTAGAAAACACATCGTGAGGAAACCTGAACTTATCATCACTACATAATATTATAAAACAAAGTCTGTCTGAACGCGATAAACTGAAACCATATCGAACGGATTTTAGTTAGGTATACAGTTTTGACCAATGGACGGAGTAATTCATAAGGAAGGTTTAAGTATATAATTCAATAAGGTTTTGGTTTTGTGTAAATTGGCTGAAATAAGACGATGATTGTCAAAGATGTCGGAAAAAATCATACTGACTGGGAGCTTTACTGGCGTGCGCTGCGTAAACCAATAGAGTTATATGAAAACAATGAATTACAGAATAATTCCTCTTCTAAAGATCTATTAAACTGTAGCAACGCTATATAATGTTTATCTTCTAAATTGACAACAAAACACAATAACGAAAAAATATTGCCAGAAAATGCTTTTAAACATAATATCTTTTAATGAAGCGATTATTGGGGTAATTATTCACGTATCCTTACTAAATAAAATTTAACCATCGTTTTCTCCATTTTATCTAGATTAAAACTGTCTTCATACAAATCAATTCAGACCCGTAGTTTAATTTTTACAAGTTTATTTTTGTGGTACGTTGATTGCGCGGAAAAACTCAGCGTAACATCTTTAAAAGAAGTTATATTAAGTGATTTGGATGAAATTTTAAACACCCACACACACACCCACACCCACACCCACACTCACACTCACCCACACTTTATAACCTGGATTAATATATATAGGGTACTTTTGATCCTGGTAGTTCGTTTCCGTGGGATATTTTTTCCGATATCCACACGGGCGTAACTGCGTGCAAAAGCTAGCAGCTAATATAAGTCTACAATCGCCAACCCGTCATGAGCAAGCGTGGTGGTCACTCGTGCCTTCTCTGTATGCCCCACTGTATGGCCAAACCTCTTCTGGGTTTGCCAGAAGGGGTTTGGCCATACAGTGGGGCAATAATAGGCTGGTATATTTATAATTATTGTTTCTTTTATTAAAAATTAAAGTTGAATACATGACACGCTTAAATACACATGGTTTCATAGACGCAGACATAAAACAAACGCAGGCAGATAAAAGAACAAAAATTAAAGACACTAGCTCAGAGTAAACTTATTTATAACGTTTCTTTATCTTTTATTAATTTCTAAAGCTGCCAGGAAACCCGCAGAGATACAAACTTAGCTTTCTCTCTAAACAAACTCGCGTTCAGAACGTATGATTTAGTGTAATCTTCCTTCTACAGTTGATACGGTTCGCTTTCTAATCTAAGATCGCTCAAATTTTCTGTTGTTATTTTAGAAAACTCTCAAACTTGGTAAAGTGATCGCTTTCTAATGTTTTGATCATGAAAAGCATCCTTAGAATAACGATGCTTGTTTAACATTTCTTGTAAGGGTTTATGTTGACGCTTATAATCGAAGTTCAGTGTAATAAGTACTTCAAAGCGTAAGAAATAAGCTTCTTTTTTGGAACACTGACGTGATTAAAATCGATGGGTGCGTTTTAACAATAAGAATAATAGCCATTCTGTGCAACACAGCTTGCTATTATTGACTTGGATGGAAATATGAAAACCTTTATTTCTTTTGTTTCATTGCCTGCAATCATTAATTTTTCGACGTCTTATTTTAGTTTTTAGTAACTTTAAGTTACGTTTTTATTGTTTTGTTTTTTTATTTATATAATGTCTATACAGTTTCCCTCGGGGGAGCTGGACAAAACAAACGTCATAGGTCCACAGTAGCTCTGGATCGCAAGCACTGGAAGTCATGGGGAGAGTGGCCTAGCAGTGGAATGATAACAGTTACCGTGTATATTTATTTAGTTATACGTATTTGAAGAAGTAAATTAGTTTATAATTATGGTGAATATATTTTTATTTTAATCAGTAAATTCAACGCCCTTGATTAATTAAAAAGTTAGGTGTTAGTGTTTTACAAACATCATTATAGTTACAAAAGAATGTATTGCCACTACAATCCTCAAGAAACAATCCCTTAATCGTAAACAATACTCACAGGAAGAAGATACAAATAATCAATTCAAACTTTTGTCGGAGGTAGGATCCATAATTAAAATATATGAAAACGGTAAGTAATAAATACATCGCAATGATTACAGCATGGGACTTAGAGCAAGGTCAAGCAATAAAAAAAACCGGCCAAGTGCGAGTCAGACTCGCGCACGAAGGGTTCCGTACCATTATCTATAAAAACGGCAAATAAATCACGTTTATTGTATGGGAACCCCGTTAAATATTTATGTTATTTTAGTTTTTGTATTTGTTGCTATAGCGGCAACAGAAATACATCATCTGTGAAAATTTCAACTATCCAGCTATCACGGATCATGAGATACAGCCTGGTGACAGACGGACAGACAGATAGACAGACAGACATAGACAGACGGCGGAGCCTTAGTAATAAGGTTCCCGTTTTACCCTTTGGGTACGGAACCCTAAAAAGGTGGACTACTCAAAACAAATCAAGCAGAATTCTAAATAAATGAACCTCCCCAAATAATTTAATTTCACCCTACAATAGCTCTGAAATACAACGTGGTCATAAAGGAGCTCTGAACCAGAAATAGAAAGGCTTCCTTTTTCTGATATATTTTTAGTTTGCCCTCGTTGTTTTGGGAATCGCCAGTCACTCTGACGTTTTGCTTTCATTTCTGGGTCAGCAGTGATGAAGTGGCGTGTTAATTTTTCTGACCGTTTATTTATCTTTGTGTTCGCTTCTGTTTGGAACGTGAGTAGACATAATGGGAGATTTCTGATTGCAGGTAAGTTTAGAGTGTCAAAGATCGTTTAAAAAAGTCACATAATAATATATAATAACATGCCTTTAGATATTTCTTGAAGAGGAAAAACCTCGTTATTCTTCTTTTTATTCATTCTTTTGATTTCTTAAGAAATAAGCATCACTTTTGTACGTGTTTTTCTGTACCTTTCTTCCTGTCAGTTTATGATGTGTGTAAATAAATGGTTAAAATAAAAAATAAACAAAAATATCCGAAAACATTTGTACGAAAACACCACGCTTAGCAGTCGCTAAGCGTGGTGTTATAGTTGTGATACCCGTTGCGTTGGTCTAGTGACCAAAGACCAAAGTGGCAGTCATTATTGATATAAATCATAAATCCTTGATCATTTTCGAAGTCTCTTTAGGTGCGTCTAGACAGTGTGAAGCATGTGCTTCAAATGTTAAGCCACGCCTGTGACACATGCCCTAGGTTTTTTTTTTTGTGAATTGCATCTTGCAAGTCAACTTAGGAGGTTGTCGGTTGCTTAACCGGGCTATCCTGTGGATGCCATAATAAATCAAGGCCTAATACACGCTAGGGTACGGGCCTCGGCTTAAGGTGTCGCTGGCGAAAGGCAGCAAGGGACAGAGTGGATCGGATCAAACATGCCCCAGACTGAAGCATTGGGCTTATGAAAAAAAAGCATCGCACTAACTAGAGGTACACCTACACCTACAGAGGTAACCTAAACCTTTAGAAATGTGTCACTGTTCTCAGATTTTCATAAAGGCAATTTCAACCTCTTATTTGAAGGAAAACCAAGAAAACTCCCGCACGAGTTGTTTATGTCACGATGAAAGATAAACTAGTGTGAAAACGTGCTACATGCGGGGGTGTGCCGTGCGGACGTATCTTAAGCTGACGTCACTCCACATGCCTTACTGCATAAGGAGATTAGGTGTGAGTATAGTTTTGAAGACTAATACAATATATGCCTTTTTCAATATAACATTAGGAAGGAACATTATAACTATTAGAAAACACATCGTGAGGAAACCTGAACTTATCATCACTACATAATATTATAAAACAAAGTCTGTCTGAACGCGATAAACTGAAACCATATCGAACGGATTTTAGTTAGGTATACAGTTTTGACCAATGGACGGAGTAATTCATAAGGAAGGTTTAAGTATATAATTCAATAAGGTTTTGGTTTTGTGTAAATTGGCTGAAATAAGACGATGATTGTCAAAGATGTCGGAAAAAATCATACTGACTGGGAGCTTTACTGGCGTGCGCTGCGTAAACCAATAGAGTTATATGAAAACAATGAATTACAGAATAATTCCTCTTCTAAAGATCTATTAAACTGTAGCAACGCTATATAATGTTTATCTTCTAAATTGACAACAAAACACAATAACGAAAAAATATTGCCAGAAAATGCTTTTAAACATAATATCTTTTAATGAAGCGATTATTGGGGTAATTATTCACGTATCCTTACTAAATAAAATTTAACCATCGTTTTCTCCATTTTATCTAGATTAAAACTGTCTTCATACAAATCAATTCAGACCCGTAGTTTAATTTTTACAAGTTTATTTTTGTGGTACGTTGATTGCGCGGAAAAACTCAGCGTAACATCTTTAAAAGAAGTTATATTAAGTGATTTGGATGAAATTTTAAACACCCACACACACACCCACACCCACACCCACACTCACACTCACCCACACTTTATAACCTGGATTAATATATATAGGGTACTTTTGATCCTGGTAGTTCGTTTCCGTGGGATATTTTTTCCGATATCCACACGGGCGTAACTGCGTGCAAAAGCTAGCAGCTAATATAAGTCTACAATCGCCAACCCGTCATGAGCAAGCGTGGTGGTCACTCGTGCCTTCTCTGTATGCCCCACTGTATGGCCAAACCCCTTCTGGGTTTGCCAGAAGGGGTTTGGCCATACAGTGGGGCAATAATAGGCTGGTATATTTATAATTATTGTTTCTTTTATTAAAAATTAAAGTTGAATACATGACACGCTTAAATACACATGGTTTCATAGACGCAGACATAAAACAAACGCAGGCAGATAAAAGAACAAAAATTAAAGACACTAGCTCAGAGTAAACTTATTTATAACGTTTCTTTATCTTTTATTAATTTCTAAAGCTGCCAGGAAACCCGCAGAGATACAAACTTAGCTTTCTCTCTAAACAAACTCGCGTTCAGAACGTATGATTTAGTGTAATCTTCCTTCTACAGTTGATACGGTTCGCTTTCTAATCTAAGATCGCTCAAATTTTCTGTTGTTATTTTAGAAAACTCTCAAACTTGGTAAAGTGATCGCTTTCTAATGTTTTGATCATGAAAAGCATCCTTAGAATAACGATGCTTGTTTAACATTTCTTGTAAGGGTTTATGTTGACGCTTATAATCGAAGTTCAGTGTAATAAGTACTTCAAAGCGTAAGAAATAAGCTTCTTTTTTGGAACACTGACGTGATTAAAATCGAGGGGTGCGTTTACTAAAAAACCGTTTTTCGTAAATGTTCATATTAGTGTAATAAATTTCATATTAGTTATAAAAGTACAGTTTCGTGGTGATAAACCATTCGTGTCAGTCTCAGCACCTGTTAATAGTTACATCACTTTTGCGCTCTCGAAAATATAGCTTATTTCGCCGATGATTTACTTAATGAAGATATTATATAATCATAAAATACAATTTTGATTTTATAACAAGGATAGCTAAAGCCCAGTGTGTGATTTTTAAATTTCTTGATATAGATTTTTAAATAATAGGAAAAAAAACATTACCGACTGGGTTTAAAAAAAAATTGGTTTTTTCAACATTATTTTCTGAGACTATTTGTATTATTTTGATATTTTTTTTACAACCTTTTTGGGTTGAATATATCTGCTTACATAAAATATTTTTAAATTACTAAATTTATGTTATTATATTGAAGAAAAATGTTCCTAAACTCAACACAATATCGTCAATTTTGTGAGAAGAGACAACGGAAATTATTTTTTACAATATTATAAACTAACATTTTCGAATAAAAACGACTACGATTTGGCGATGAAAGAGTAATCTATCTGTGGAAATCATTAGTTACATTTGGTTTATTTTCATTTTGCCGTAAAATGTACCGAAAAAAAAGCAAATTTTTGTCAGATTTGCATATGCGTCCTTAATAGAACGTAATTACTGTTATGGATAAGATAAATTAAAATAATGGGCGGTAATAAAATGAAGATAAATAAAAGTGAATAGACTTTCAAGTTATTTATTTATAAGGAACATCAATAAGGAATTATTAAGTACTAGGTAGTACTTGATTGAAGCTCGAATTAAGTACGACAGTACTTATTATTTCCATGCACAAGCTTGATAGCTGTTGATTCCGGCTAGTGTCACTTGTAATAACGTCGCTCAACGATTTTGAGCGCTTTAGCGCAACATGCATCTGTTTGCATGAACACAACCACTATAAGTGCTGAGTTTATTTAATTTTCGTTATCTCGCTTTGATTCGTCAAAATATGGCGCCGGAAGATCAAGATTAAAATCATGATACCATTTTAAAATGTTTACGAGATTTCGAAGTGTCCATGCGATTTTAATATTTGTTATCTATTACGTAAAATAAAGCATGTAATAATTTTGCATAGGTAGGAAATGTAGTGTTAATAATAAAAAAGTTTACGTTTAAACAAAAAAAAAGCATTAAAAAAATGGGAATCATACAGATACCATGTATATTCATAGGACCATTTTAGAGCAAAGTTCTTTGAACATTGATATGTGTATTTACGAAGTTCGTGGGAGTACTAAGGGGCCGTTAGTTATTCTCTGTATGTCTTTGTAGACTCTAATGTATTTTCGGGAATGTGTCTTGGGTTAGCAGATTACTTACTTAAAGTAAATCTGTATAATACATTTCGTTGTAGTGTAATGGTAAATAGCTTGGGAGATCATATAATCCTAACATAATTGTGCCGTTGGTTGGTACCCATGAGTTCTTTATTTTGACTTTTCTTGATCATTTGTTCCAGTATAAATAACTTTTATAATATTTAAAATAAATCAATGTAGGTTAATTCTTCAATTTGACCCCCTTATTTCCGAAACTACGGGGCCTAAAATTATGAAAAAGTACAAAAAAATTGTTCTATACGAGTACTTATAGATTACAGGAAAATCTATAAAAAATCTATGGTCTTAAGATAACATAGTAAATCTCAATACTGTTTACATTTGCAGTTGGAATGTGAACACGTTTTTCAACTACAATGTTAAATTTGTTCTTAGGATAAATTAATCCCAACTACAAAACCCTTCATTGTGCGTGGTCCGACACGCACGCAGCCGGTTTTTTTTTAATTACGTGGAAAAGTGATTCTGAAATTCTATTTACAGAAAACAATTTCATTGGATTTTTAAAACCTCAGATTTATGGTATTTTATTTCTTTAAGCGAAATGCGTTATGAATGAATGGGTTGTGGAGGTCAGATAGGCAGTCGCTCCATGTAATAATAGCGAGTAAAATACTGGTGTTCAGCTGCATCCGCTACAGTATTGAAATCGATTGAATTGGAAGCCGACCCCAACATAGTTGGGCAAATGCAACGTTTCTACCATACAAAGATTATTTATTTAATCATCTATTCTACAATAAAACTATTCAACATAATAAACAAATCAAATAACTGCAAAACTTAAATACTAGTAAACTTCAGTTAGGCGCCTTAATTGCCAAGTCCTTCAAATCCTTCCATTTAAGCGACACTAAACACCCAAACATTTATAATATTTTAAGCTTCAATTTCAATTGGCAAACTTTCGAAATTCAAATCCAAAACAATACACAAAAACTTAAATCAGCGCAAACTATTTTAGGCCATAAATCCTTTGAAAGTAATTTCATGGCTGTGCGCCGTCCCGCGTCAAGTGAAACTATCTCGTTAGTTGATATATATTGAGGAAATGAACGCCTTATTGCTTGGCCCAGAGGACGGTACAGATATCAACGTAATTTGAATCTGCTACAATTTCAGCTAATTGATAGAGGTCTGGATTAAATTGATTTCTTGTAGAATCGATTTTGGATGGAAAGGGCATTTTAATGTCAAATTAAATTGACCTCAAATGAAGCGACAGACGGCAGGCGATTAACAAGAAGCAAGTAGAGCTAGCATTTAAAAACAGTTTGGCGAGCAATGAGCTGTAGCGAGTGCGCCACGGCGACGAGCATGGAGTCTCTGAACGAGTGTTCTGCCCGCCAAGCGAGCGTCAATGAGTGAGTACTCTCTTTGATAGCTCTTGTCACTGATACAAACGAGTACTCGCCGGCGAGCGGTGTAAACAGTCAGCGATCAACTATTAATATACCCATCTCTTTTACTTACACGGGACCTACAATCTTATGTACGTGTCTTGAGCGGAAAAATCGTTGATAGCTGTCGCTTCCTTCTCGGTGGTGGGGCAAGTGCCTAACCCTAGTCTGTCAGTCGAATTCTCAAATGCAACCCAATTTCTTGTCTTCGCTAAATCTCATGCTGTCTCAGTCACTTTCAAAGTGTGTTGTAGAGACAGAAATACTTTTGACAACATTTAAAAGTAAAATGTCGTGTGAAAAGTCTCTGGTTAGATGGGCGTATCGTCGTATCGCGTATCTAATCGTAGGTCAATCTGTTAGGTACAAAGACTCGGTTCGTTAAAAACTAAATCTAAAACTGTTGACCGTTCAGTCGTAAGTACTTTTAATTATTTTTAGAACAAAAAAATTGAAGTTCAATCTACTTTTTGTAAGAGAATAAGGATAAATCTACAAAAGAAAGGTTTTTCTAGTATGCCATCCCGATTTTGAACTGAAGCCAAATAATGAGTCGAGCAACTGCAATTCTCGGTGCAATTTGCGTATTCACTAAGTTACATCTCTGTGCTGGATCAGTTTTAAGTAGCCTAATTAGTCTAAAATTAGTCGTTCAAAAGGAAACATAATTAATGTATATGTATTGGTGGTATGAGGAACAGGGTGTAAAGTTCACTTCCACCATAGAAAAGGGAGGATCCTCCGACCAGACGGTTGTTGTGTCTGGTAGGCAACTGTCCGACGGTTGATGTAGGGATAAAAAAAATTAGCACTTCTAATGCATATTTTGTTTGTGTATGCTGTGAATTGGGGTTCTTTTGTTTGTGAAACAAAATAGTCATGGTATTCATAAAAAAGTTAAATTACTTTTTGGTCAGTATCTCTTACAGATTGCTTAATATAAGGTATATATTAGACCTTAATCTTGAGTATAAAATGCGAAGAAAATTGCGGTCAGCTATTACTAACGATAAAATGAAACTACTAGAGTCATCTCAGAAAATTAGATCTCTGATGCTTTACTATCACTAATCTTGAAGTAACGATATTTTATAATATAATATTATATCTCTTGCTTTTTACCTTCTAGAAATGAATTCCTATCTTTATTATGAAAACTACCATAACGACTAGTCGGTACTTTCTCAAAACTTAATATATCGCTTACAATAAATTCTGGGAAGCACCCATTCACTTCCTTCATAATAAAAAGAACGTTACCATAGGTACGTTATTATTGTATTTTATTTTCAACGGAGATTAACGAAGAATAATGTTCTATGTTCTATGTTAGAGGGTTTGGTTTCCGCACTTAGTCCTTCATGTGGACCATTGTGCGTGGGCCATGGCGGCCGTCATTGGTTTATTCCAACCAGCCCACCTCCCTCCAGAAGCTTATTAGATCTTCTGGTCTGCGTAGAATATCTGTGAAAGATCTGGGTGACCCGAGGGTTTCTGTTCTTATCTGGCTGACGCCTGTGCAGTCAAAGAGCACATGTGCAACGGTTTCATCAGCCTCCATGCAAGCCCTGCACAGAGGGCTGTCCGTTATGCCTATATTGTGGAAGTGTTTGTTTAGTGAGCAGTGTCCCGTGATGGTCCCCGTCAAGAATAATGTTTTTCTTTAGATGTTCTATTATGTTTGAGGTAAAATCGACAATCGAGCCAATAGAAAAGTGCCAATAATGTGACTGTTTGGCGAAACTAATGTAAGGTTTGGTTGAAACACACGTCAGTAGAAATGAAATCATCTGAGTCAATCTTCGAGATTTTTCTAGCTTCAGTATTATGGTATACTACACGGAACTAATATTAATAGGGGGTTGTCCTTGGGTGCACTTGCATAATGCATACAGGAATACGAGTAATAGTCGGTTGGTATCTCCTCATCATTTAAAATTGTCTAAGGGGCGTCTGCTAGTTTGCTTCGGCCCCTCGTACGCCTTTCAAAAGTTCAGGACCCGAGATTATGTAAAGGACATTTTTAAAATAACGTTTTAACATTTATTTTCAAATATCATGGATCCATGTAAGTAACAATTTACTTAAAAACTATGTTAGTAATATTTACAAAACGTTATGACTTAAACAACTAAGTTCCTATTAGCAGGCACATGTAGCTGGCTTAAATAGTGAACGCAATTTTTTGTGCTATGAAACCTAAAGATAAATCAATTTCAAAAACATCATTGTTCCATATGAATATACTCGTAAATATTCTCTACTATGTACTACTCTACTCCACTTAGTTTTCCCCCGCTAAAGGTACCACGAAATTGACCGCATTTGTTTTATTTTCCTGCTTTTTTTTTGCTTTCACCTTGGCCTTAAAGGCGAAGGAAAATGTTTATTGTCAGTGAGCAATAAACTTTATTGCTGAAATACTTAGTCAATACCAACACTATTATTTGGATTTAACGTCTGTGTTCTCAGCTCTCGTCACAGCTAAGTACCCAGAACACCATTTTCATACAAACGAGGTAGTTTTAAAGCTTCGGTTCTCCGTCAGGTAACGATTCGGATAAAATCTGATAGCAGTTCTCCAGACTACGGATGAAGAAGGGCTAGAGCGCATCAGGCACCCAACTGATCAGACAAACCATTTACACCAGAGAATGTGTAGAGTTCTGAGTGTTCGGATTTCTATACATTTTGATGCTATTTTTGAGGTTTTTTGTTTCATGGACAACTCCGATATGAAATGTCGGTTTGATCAGTTGGATACCTTAGGCGCTCTAGACTTCCTGCATACGTACTCTATAGAGCTGCTATCAGATCTCATCGGAATCGTTACCTGACGGAGAACCGAGGCTTCGAAATTACCTCGTTTGTATGAAAGTGTTGCTCTGGGTACTTAGTTTTGACGGTAAGTATAAATGGCTTATCATAATAATTTAATTATTAAAATTCAGATTTTCACTCTCACCTCCATGAGTGTGTTGATACACAACTGAGTCTGGCACACCCTGAGGGCAAAGACAAAGTGACGTTATTCAGTCAGCGATAATGGCAAAGTCAAAAACGTATGCGACTGACATAAGCTACCGAAAAGATTATGTCAATGTTGTTGAAAGTCGCTGCAGAAATACGAAATGCTTCGTAAAGCGATTGTCACTTGTCTAGGCCCTCTGGTCAATTTTACTAACAAATAATAATAATAAGTTTATTTAAATAATTACTACACACCTGTCCTTTCTGAAGAACATCACCAATTAGGTCACTTTATGTGCGTGTATGTAAGGAGCGTAGCAGGTGGCGTTCTATAGTTTCTGCCTACCCCCATGGGAAGCAGGCGTGAGTTTATGTATTAACAATGGTACAAATTGATATACTTACCTATTTTCTTTTAAAGGCCCCCCAAAAGATCATTTGCAATTGTAAATTTTTACGCGATTGATACACATTGATGCGCAAATTGATCGTCTTCCAAGTGCAATTGAAGCGAAAGACAATAATACTACAATAGAAATTGATGGCAATTGATCAATGGCAATTTATCAATTGCAACTGATCGTTTCGGGGACTCCTTACAAATTAATTGAAAGCTAATGCTAAACGCTTTATAGCCAATCTAAACAAAAGCCTGTATTTCGGATATCAGCACCAATCCTCTCAATTAATAAAGAAATCATGAAATACATCAAGTAGAAATGTAAACGGTTTGTAGGAAATTTTTAAAACTGACTGAACTAAATAATCTATGCAGATAGGCTTTTTTTTTGGGTGGGACATTATCAAATAGCTTTTTCCACTCTGGGCGGAGCGGGAGGGCGTGTCAGACTTTTACTGACTAAAACCCACCCGTGTTCCTTCAGTTGCCTGTGTGCCAGGGCCACGATATCCCTTTGGACAAACTCGCAACCCTGGCAGGCATTGGCCCTAACGGACCCCGTCAATCCACGCTGACATCTCTCTGAGACGCGCGTGGAACACAACGCGCCGTAGATCCTGGCCTGGTCCTTATCGGAAGAGTTGTGAAAAAGATTCATATTCTGAACTGGATCTGATGTCTATTTAGATTATATTCCATATAAGTGGATAGGTATTTCAATACTACAATAACAATGTTCTTCTTTATGAATTTGTGTTCGATGTCTTAAATTTATAGCATCGCTTAATGAAATCAATAATAACCGTTACACATCTCTCTTTGTTAGTGAAGAGATCAAACATTTAGACGTAAGTCTTCTATGGATCAAAGTATAATCCCTCTATACATTACATTCACCAACTATAGTCACATAACAGATTAGCAGGCCCAAATAATTAAGTAATATCTAGGCATAGTCCCACAAAGCGATACGCAATTAACCCTGAATGAATTAAACCCACTATTATATACAGGGCTAATTAATTACAGTAATATATAAGTGGCCCTCGAGACAGATAAAGATATAGGTAGATACAGATGACGGGCGGCCGCCATACTCAAATAGCCGGAGAAGCCCATAGGTACAAGCAGTGCGTAGGATGAGTCGGCAAACTGTCCGAGATACAAACAGTTAATTTATCATTTTGTATAACATAGAATGTGAAGGTTTTTTTTGACAAAAGTAAGGTCGATTGTACGAGTACCAACAATTACGTTGTGTCAGTCGATTTTAAGGCATCAAAGATTCTATAATTCTGTTATAAACTGGAAAAAGTCTTTCCAATTTAGTTTAATTTAATATGTCTCCTGGGCAAAGCACTGTTTCATTCATAGCCACGATGAATGTAGATTTATTACACTGAAAAGTAAACGGTAAAACAGAAATTCATTTTGTACTGAAATTCATGTAGATTTTTCATATCGTAAATGAACTTTCTCTGTTCAACACCAAACCCGTTCGTCACTGTGATGAAAAGTAAAAAGTCGAACAAATTAATTCAGATCGTCACGAAATTCTAGGAATCAAAACATTATGTATAAAGTTCTATTTATTTATGAACGTGTAACTTAACTCCAAAATAATGACTCTTTGACTAAACAATTCGAAAACCTTCATTCATATTACTAAAATATAACGCCTTCAAAATATCAAATAACACAATTAAATTCGTCCGATGCTAAGCTCTATTGCTTATTATGGTTGCCCACATTTCAATTATGGACATGTAATCCTATTACTCGTGTAATTGTTGAAATGGACCGCATATTCATCCATTCATCAGTAATAGCTGGTACAATAACCAGATTACGTGTCTTAATATTAACAACTGAGGAAGATTTGGTTGGCTGACTATAATTGGGAGAGGGTTTTTGATGGTATTATTTTGTGCTTTAGGTTAAAAATGGAGTGTTATAATCGTCATCTTTTTTGCTCAGTCATATAATAGAGTGTACCAAAAGAACGCTCACAAGACAAGTGTCAACGCAATCTCATCAGTCACTCCCTAAACAAATCTTGTGATCTGGCTTACATTTTCACGATACCAAGAAATCTAGCTGATTACCATAATTGTTATTCACTCCATCGCATACAGATTTCAGATCTCTTTTCAGATCTTTTACCAAAAAGCAAACCCATGTATAATAGCAAGAAAATGGACCAAACTAAAGCTACGCTATTGTAAAAATAAAGGTACTACCCCATCTTGCATAAGCACAATAACCTTCTTACTTTTAGGAGATACTGAAATATTTTACGACTGATAAATATTTCAGTAGTATTTATGTACTCTGCAGTGGATGTAAGTAAGCTGGTTAGATGGTAGATAATATAATTAATGGTAAAAATTCCTCATACTTTTCTCTCTTAGGAGGATAGTGTAGATTATCTCTTTGTTATTTTGTATGTATTATAATAAGATGGAAGATTATAATGGTAAATAGTCAGAGATTTGTCAGTGGCCAGTAGTCGAATAACACAGATCACAACAGTGATTCATTGAATTCCGTCTTTATCTGGTGTGAAGAGCCTAAGAGTCTGATTAAAGCATGTGATTCGTACTTAACGAGATTAATCATCTAAAATAGAATGTCAAACGGATCGTGTTTATTCATGGCTTCTATTTTAAGAGCCTGTGAGGTCTATAGTATTTTAAATAATAAATTCAACTTGACCATAACTACTAACTAGTCATTTTGATCAAAATTGTGGCCGTAAGGTTAATTTTTATGACAAATATAAGCTGTATCTTGAAGAAAAGCTGTAATATAATATATCATGTGAAAACACGTAACGTTTATTTACCAAACACGAACTATTACTAAACTATGCCAACCTAACAGGACACCAACCTATTTATTGACAATCCTATACAATCTGTAGTATATTAATAAAGGTGAACGTTATGCGCTGTACTGATAACAGATTAATCCCGCATCGGACGTATGTTACGCTGTGTAACCAGATATATCATAGCAATGCTTGCCGGATACCGTCAAATTACGATTTACATTTTGTTTGTTAATTCAAGCTAAAATATTTTAGTATCTGGGGAATATTATTTTAACTCATTAATAACAAAATTATGGTACAGTAACCATGGTACGAGTAGTGTGGGACTTCATTGATATATAATATTAACATGGTTGGTTTATTTGGATGACATAATAGTTATTGTATGAATGTTAAAATGAATGATTTAAAATGAATGTAGGTATTATACTAATATTGCTAAATTAAAAACTAAAGCATGTTATATAAATCAAGATAAGAAATGAAGAATAGAATAGAATACTCTTTATTATGTACACCATAAAAATTACACATATAAATGTTGAAATTTGAAGAAGTTTTAACAAAGGCAGAATTTAATCTAACTTTAAAGACGATGCAAGCACTGTAGATAAAGACTAAAATCTCAACAACAGACATCAAAACCGCAACTTTGCGACTTTTATTCGCAAGAAACGAATTACAAGGGGTGAGGGACCATTAATTATACGTCATTGTTACGGACCTCTAGGGAGGGCCTCGGGCACTCAAGCACTCCGAACTGAGATGCTGATGAATCAATTACAAGCTATGTGACTGAATTCTGATGATGTTGCCAAAGTTTTTCAGGTACTTTATTTCTTGACTATAGAACTTTGTTTAATAATTTACCACATAGCATCCCATAAAGGTTTACTACAAAATAGAACCTTCCGGATGGCCATACATTTATTATGCTGGATTGAACATTAAACTTGATTTATTGAATGGCCCGCCCACACTTGAGATCGTTATTTTGTTTGAGTATTCTCTCATAAATATGAAGAAAACTGTATGTTAATGAATATTCTACATTCATTTATAATGTAATAATAAAGAACAACCAATTTTATCAACCAAATAAATCTATGTGATGTATAATTTTGTGTATAAGTGGCCCCTTTTCAGCATCGTATTTGGTTCTCATATAGAATAAATATTCTAATTAAATAACAACTTGTAAGTGCCCAATACGAGTATGTAGGGTAAAGGTTTCTTTTCAAACGAAAAATTAATTGATAGTAGGTACCTACTATCAATTAATTTTTCAATTTCAATTATTTTACGGTAACTTTATGTACATTAATGCTAAATAGGTACAAAAATATCAAAATGGTTGGTATTCTATAAATGAATGTAGATTACTACATTCATTTATAGAATACCAACCATTTACCCAATATAACCAACATAACGTTACATCTTTTTTAGGGTTCCGTACCCAAAGGGTAAAACGGGAACCCTATTACTGAGGCTCCGCCGTCTGTCTGTCTGTCTGTCCGTCTGTCACCAGGCTGTATCTCATGAACCGTGATAGTTAGAAAGTTGAAATTTTCACAGATGATGTATTTCTGTTGCCGCTATAACAACAAATACTAAAAAACAGAAAAAAAATATTTAAGGTTTTTTTTTTTCCCATACAACAAACGTGATTTTTTTGCTCGTTTTTGCTCGATATTGATAATGGCAACAGGTAGACGCTTGAAATATTCACAGAGTATTTATTTATATATTCACTTTAAGAATAAATAATTAAATTAAAATAAAACAAATATTTAAGGGGGGCTCCCATACAACAAACGTGATTTTTTTGCCGTTTTTATAGATAATGGTACGGAACCCTTCGTGCGCGAGTCCGACTCGCACTTGGCCGGTTTTTTATAAATTAAGAGTTTTTATTATCCTTAAGCAAAATTTCTTAAGGGTTAAGAGATAAAATGTTTGTAGAATTTCCAAGGGACTAAAGTAAAAAACTCGTAGGTGTATCAAAGTGTTATAAATCTTTCCGCCTACTCCCAAGTTTGTCTTTGGTAACACTTTATGAAAATTATAAGTGTCAAAGTATTCGTATGTTATGTCAGTTCATTTAATTTATGAAGTTAATAAATAACAGTTAAGTCAATAATTTATTTCTATTACAGTATCTGGCACTTTACCAGTGACTTCATCCTGGTTATTTCTTCATCATAAAAATAACCTCTATGCAAAATTGCAGCTTTTTAAGTCCAAGAATTTGGGCTGGCCTGTCAGTGAGTGACTGAAGGATATTACGTTCATATAAATAGCACAATCAAATCAATACTATTAGCCTTTAAAGTTTACAAGAAATACCAAGAATACTCACTAAAATGATTGTAAGATGTTTAGAAAAATGCTACAATTCGGAACTGACATAACAAAAACTAATTGAAGTAAAAGCTTTCTGTTTTCATTGGCTTTCCCTGGAAGTTATTAAATGGATAACTATTGACCCATGTCAACTTACCACCGTCCTTTTACTTTGTTCCAATTTACTACCTCTATTGTTTTGTTATCTAATTATTTTAATGTATTAATAGCAAACATTTCTGTAGGCATTTCTAAAAAAAAAAATCATTTCATTCAACTTTTCTATCACCAGTTTGACGGGTGTCGTGTTTGGTGGGCATCTGCCCGACGGTTGATGTCGGGACGTTGTATATATGCTAGTTGTGCGGTAAAATCTGCTTACACGATGCAGGATTTTGCGTGACGTCAGTGTGACGCTTAGTTCACATGTGGCCATGTTGATGCCGCCACAGTTTCTTTGTGTGTTTCATTTTCCTGCCAATCTCTCCTGTAAAGGTATCTAAGTCATCATCTTTTGTACATATTTTGGTTTAATTCCCACAGACTGCCAGCGTATTACAAATCTTGCATTAATACGAGATTGTAGTTAAGTAATTATTCAGCTCAACTCTGCACCCATAACACACACAAACGATATTAAACACGAAGCCAACCTAGTGAAGCAGACTATTGACGCAGACCATGTCTTTAAAAGACTCCCCAGCGAATTTTTTTGTAGGGTTTTACACAATTTTGTTTGTGTTCGCAACCCTCCAGGGACACATGTTTCTCGTTCAAAACAATTACAGTACGCTTAAAGGTAGGAATACCGCTCGAGTTAAAACGTGAAAATGCTTTGTGAGTTTTTTTTTTCATATAATTTAGAATACGTATGTATGTAGATTTGTGTGGTGATCTGGAAGTGAAGTAGATTTGTGTGGTGATCTGGAAGTGAAGTAGATTTGTGTGGTGATCTGGAAGTGAAGTAGATTTGTGTGGTGATCTGGAAGTGAACGAAGAGGAATGGGTATGAATTAATGTGTTTGACTGAGAGCGTTTGCTAAGTTAGTATCTATAGACTTTTTAATGTAGAACCTGAACAAAAAATAATTTTGTGGAAACCATGTTTTTTAATAAGTACCTACTTCAAAGTACCCTTTATGTGCCTATTTGAAATAAATGATTAGACTTTGACTTACTCTGAAATCTGTAACCCTGTGATTAATGTTAGTTTCTAAATTTTTCAATCGAAGCTTGTTTACATATCTGAAATACTGTAATTTTAGTGTTATAGATAGTATTTTCAGATTTTACAACCCATGAGTGTGAAGTGGGTTAAACCCTTATGACAATTCTTTAATTATTATATAGATCTGTGTAAACTGCTCAGCAAATTCTGATGACGTAAAGTTCACAATGGTTATAAAGCATTTAACAATTTTGAACTATACAAATTCACATTGTGAGAGCTGGTGCCTCAAGTAGGTTTTAGAAATAACCTGTATTACAAGTCACTAGGTACCAGGTCCAGGTCACAAATCAAAACTAATGCTAATAAAACGATAAGTAAAATAATTAAAATGCTAATCCATGATGGATGATGGAAATATAATGGTTATGATCATGATGACGAATTTCATGAAACCAGTATGACTCCTTGTCTATTTTTACTTATGGTTGGAACAGAAAGCCAAAATCTATGAAGGCCTTGGGTCCATTTCGGGTCACCTGGCAAGCTCTCAACGGCTGTATCCCTCTTGTCAGTTTTGTCGTTTGTCGGTCCCTCATTTATTCAAGTGTGCTAAGTGAAGCAAGCATAATAACTCCATGACTTAGATCTACCTTCTTGGTCTTGTGATCTTGACTTTTGAATAATTCCCTTTGTTTCACACCTTCGAGAATTTTATTGTATTCGCTTAGAGACTTTTTCCCGCTACATCTTACTATGTTTTGCAAATATCCTTATAATTATTGTGTTTATGGCATGAACTCGTTCAAGTTGCAACAAAGAATCCTGCATGGAAAAGAGGATAATTTTGAAGTTTATGCTCATAGGTTATTGGTAAGTTAACGTCTCTGAACCAAAGTAATAATATATTAGGTGGAAAATAATCTTGATACAATGGATACTTACGCTTGACTACACAACTTCACTTGCTTCGTACCCGGATACATATTTCTAGCAACTTGAGTTCTTTTTAATCATCTACTATACTTACTTTGTAAAGTATTATATTATTTTAATTATTATGAATGTGAGGACTATGTGCACTATTTTTTTTATTCTCTTAGTTTTAATGCAGGTCTGGCAGTTTGAGTACTTTATGCAGCCTAACCAAATGCCCTGTCTTTGGTACTGCTCGTCGAATCGCTGAGCTCCTTAAGTTCTTAGTTGAGCTGCACGACTACTGAGAAATGCGTGCACTGACTGGACAGGTCCCCTCAATCTGTCTGGTTCTTTCATCTAAAGATCATTTCAGGCACCAATCTACATGATCTGACCAAGATTATGTCTGGACTTTAAAAGAGACTGTGACCTCTGAGTTTGTTTCGGCCTTTCTTCTCAGAGTAGTCGAATACGAAACGCCGACCTCATCTAGTTTTTAAAAAAAAATATGATTGACTTGTAAAAATGTCTGTACAAACCCACTTACAGAAATAAATTATTTATCATTTATCATCATGAGAGTTGGTTATTTCATTAAAATTGAATACCTTAATTCTATGAATGGGTAATTCGCAGTACATTTTTTTGTGTTATTTTTAATGCCCCTTTTTACTGTTTGTAATTCCTGTGCATGTCCCAAATAAAACATTTTTCTGTTTTTTTTGTTTAACTTTACTTTATTTTTTATGAAGGTTAACAATTTGCATACATTACGTTCACAGTCTTAAGAATAATTATAATTACCTAAGTAAAAATGTAAATTACTATTACTAACGCCTCTAAATGCGTAATGAATTCAGAATTTTAAATCGTACTTTTAGTTCAGCTACAATACAGTATGCAGGCATAAGCCTTTTTCACCGAATATTGAATTTTATAAAAAAATCTAGTGTAGAACTCTGCCTCAAAAATATTATTCTCTGTTCGTGGAAAATTGATACTGGTAATCATTGTTTTTGCTTTATTTTTTTTCTGTTTGTGTCATGTTTTACTGGATTCTTGAATAAAGTCTTATAGGAGATTATTCTAATTTAAACTTCATGTACAGACGCCAGCAGATCAAGCTACCCGAAACTGTCAAATTTTCCCAATCAGCCTTGAACCTTATGCTGTAGGATTAAAGTTGAAAATCTATTGAAGAAATTTGACAGATTGTAGTAGCTTGATGTGCTGGCGTCTGTACAATGGCAGTACATAGGCGAATTTAACGCTACAAGGCAGATAGCTGTTGATTACTAATTGCAGAAACTAGTCGATATATTTACCACCAGTATAATAAGCCATACACAAGTATCAGCATAAAGTTAAGCGTTGAAATTTTTGGTATAGATTTACCATGATAATTTGAATCTAGAATGCCAATTGATATATTGTCAACTCAAACACAGACATATTACAAAACAAAATTTATATTTTGACATGGCTTAAACCATGCAGCCAGTTTTTGTAATAAGAACGTAACTGTGATTTAAATACCGTTCTTTATACAAAACTGAAAACTTGGTTCGGTACTAAGTTGTCAGTTTTGGATTAGGAACTTTACTATAGACGGAATAAAGTTCGAAATTCAATAATGGCTGCATGGGTAAAACCTGGGTCTGAAGATAAACCTTGTTTTGTAATAAGACGGAGAATGATTCACAGATTTCAAACTAATCTTTACTCACACCTATACTTCAATCGAGATCCATATTTGACCCTTAGCCTATCATTTTCACCTACGTTCCCTTCAATCATACCCCACAAAAACCGGCTAAGTGCGTGTCGGACCACGCACAATGAAGGATCCCGTAGTTAAGATGAATTTATCCCAAGAACAAACTTAACATTGTAGTTGAAAAACTTGTTCCCCCTATATTCCAACTGCAAATTAAGTTTGTACGCACAATGTTGAGTGATTTACTGTGTTATTTTAATACCATAGACTTCTTATAGGTTTTTCTATAATCTATATGCTAAGAACTATTTACTGTATTTTTTTCAACATTTTAGCCTCAGCCGTTTCGGAGATGAGGGGGAATCAGTAAATTTTCATCTATTTTCGTAAATATCTTTAAAACTATAAATTTTACAAAATATAAACAAATCTGTTTAAGACATTCACAACAACCCCTTTCATTTGAAATGTCACACGGTACAGTATGTGAAACTTTTTTTTTTAAATTTTCTAAATTGCCCTCCAAAAGTGATTTTCATATCTCTATCTCTCTAGAGATTGAATCTACTAGATCGATTAATCGGTCTAGTAGATTTGGAGCAAATCAGCTGTGACAGACAGACAGACAGACACACGGGTGATCCTGTAAGGGTTCCGTTTTTTTCCTTTTGAGGTACGGAACCCTACAAAACATTTCACAGAGAAAAATAATTCGAAATTTGTTGAACCCCGCATCAAACCTGTCTGTATTTACAGAGAATGGGAACACTTATCGCATCGTCGCCCTGCTAATGGACCGTCGGGGCCGGATGTATCGCTTTTAACGTAAATAACCGACGCCCTCGAATCGATTACGACCGCGAATTTTGTTGGCAGAAATTTGGACGGCGATTTGTCTAACAGGTGAGGAGGGCTGGCTGCAGTTTTAGAGTGGTGATGTTGTAATTGTTTGTGGTTTGAAAGGGTATGTTAGTGCGTTGTTAGGTGTTTTTTGGGTTCCGTACCCAAAGGATAAAACGGGAACCCTATTACTAAGGCTCCGCCGTCTGTCTGTCTGTCTGTCCGTCTGTCACCAGGCTGTATCTCATAAACCGTGATAGCTAGACAGTTGAAATTTTCACAGATGATGTATTTCTGTTGCCGCTATTATAACAAATACTAAAAAACAGAATAAAATAAATATGTAAGGGGGCTCCCATACAACAAACGTGTTTTTTTTGCCATTTTTATAGATAATGGTACGGAACCCTTCGTGCGCGAGTCCGACTCGCACTTGGCCGATTTCTTTTTCTTTGCTTCTTTGACTTGTATGATCATTTAGTATTGAATTTAATATACGTATTTTCCTGAATCAATGGGGTGACTTTTGTTTTGGTATTGCAAGAGTTACACAACATCACGTCTGTTTTCTCGAAGGGTTTGACCAGAAGTGTACCTACTTGCTAGAGTTACTGGAAAGATAATTTTTAAGTTAAAAGCGATTTAGATTCAAAGTAGTAGTAATTTTATCTCTCAGACTGATAAGACAACTTGAGAGTCTTAAATGCTTTTTTAACTAAACACTGAAAATTAATTTTAAATTCAACATTCAAAAAATTACTAACTGAAGGTAACAGAACGATCGTTGTACGTTCACCGTAGTCTCTCAGTACGATCGTATAGCGTAGTGGTAAAACATTGATGTTTGTTAGTAGTAACGCGCTAGATACGAGTCAATATTTGTGCAGCGGTTTTGTACGTTTTGTTACAAGTGGTGTCCGTTTGCTTTACGTACGTATTATTCACTGTGGCTACAGGATTTCAACAAATATTACGTGTATTGCGTTTGAAAAAGGAACAAAATTCGACAGAAAACTGTTCCTTTTAATAAATTATATCAGTTTCATTATTCGAACCCCGGGTTGGACATTTTAATTGGGTTTGCCATTAGGAAATTCTCAGTAACATCTCGCAGCCTGATTTCGTGACCGGTTAGTGGAGTTAAGCACATCCCCCTATTACATGGGTTTACGGAACGCGCCAAGGTGTGGGTGTGGGCTGAAGGGTAAGTTAAAAAAAAAAAAAAACATTTCTATTTGTGTCCTGACCACCATTGTCATGTAAATAATTTTATCAAAGCCTTCAAACTGTCCAACTAGAGACCAGATTGACATTTTAGAGAAAATCTCTTGTATTTCCAAACACGTGCATACATTACGCTGTTTTATTTAAGGAGAGCAAGCAAAAATGAACTTCATTAGGCACTATCGTAGAAATCAAAATGACTGAAAAAAGTTGCTTAGCCAGCGTGTGCCTGACACATGTGTCACAAAAGTCACTAGTTGGTACTTGATCAGCAGTTATATGTTCCGGTTGAAATATGAACCAATATTGTGTGTTGCTGCTTTTGTTAAATTGAAAAAACATGCTAGATTGCCTCCGCCATTGTCGTAGCGTGAGTAGTCATCCTCAGTACCTAGCACCTTGCTGATTGGCTACTATTTTGACCACGATATTAGCTATTCTCTTGGACATTTATACAACAATAACACAACTATTTTTCGTGAGAGAAAAAGATTAAAGGCAAGTTTAATGACGGCTTATTGGTCGATTCGCACGATTTTACTCACCTAAAACGGGCGATTCGACACTTATAAATAATAATATTTTTTTCCGTAGGCGATTAGCACGAAGTTAATTTATTAGTGGGCGAATCAACAACTTTAGACATACGAATTAGGCAATCGGCACATTTTGAATTTTATGCAATAAAGTTATGAAAAAAGTACACTAGAAACTATATTTACCAATTATTATTATATTATCAATTTATATTTTGTTCAGCAAATGTTTATGAGTAAATATATTTAAAAAAAAGATTGAAATGGTAAATTTTCATCTAGGTATTTTCTGTAACGCGGTACAATAAGCAATTTTTTTACAATATGTTTTACAATAAGTAATTTTTTCTAATTTGCCCTTCAAAAGTGACTTTCATGTTCAAAGTTCATTAATTTACGTTACACGTCCCTGTTTGGGTTTTAGAAGTTCATATGTGTACTAAATTTCAACTTTTCGGTCCAGTAGATTCGAAGCAAATCGGCTGTAACAGACGGACAGACAGACACACGAGTGATCCTATAAGGGTTCCGTTTTTCCTTTTGACGTACAGAACCCTAAAAAGTCAACTGTTTCACAAAAGTGCGGTCTAACGCGGTCAAAATGTATGGAACAGCAGATTTTATTTACCGACGAAAAACTTCTGCGGTGGGGGTCTAGAATCATGTTCTGAATTTATGGTAAAACTTTGCACGTCTATGTCCCTGGCACCCTGTACAGCTTTAACATACTAATGGGGACAATATTGCTGCTCCGGGGTTCGATTCCCAGGTCGGACAAAGTGTTATTGTGTTTTTCCACCAGGAATTTCTCAGTAGCAGTCCGGAGTCCGGATTTGTGCCCGGTTGATGGCAATAGGCTCGCCCCCTATTACATGGGACTTTAATATAACTGGCGAAACGTGGGTGTACTAAAGGTGTACCTCTGCCTAACCTCTCGGGGATTACATGCGTTATGTTATGTTATGTTGTTGGAACATTACCTATGAACAATTCAATTAGGTAATGTCAATAGGGAATTGTCTCTTGAGTTTACACGTAGTTACGACTTGAGTGAAGTGATGTGTACATGACAACATTACCTACAAACTTTACTTTCGGTCAAATTGGAAAACTGGGAGATTATAATAATGGTGCTGGTGCCTACGCTTATGTATGGAAGTGAATTTTGGGTTGGGCAAAAGAGGCATGAAAGCATAGAATAAATGTTGAGGAAATGCGTTCCTTGCGAAACATTTGTGGTGTAACTATGAATGATAGGCTGAGGAATGATAACGCTGTGGTTGCGGTTTAAAAGAAGATGTAGTGACAAAAATTTAAAAGAGCATGCTTAGATGGTGTGGTCACGTTGAGAGGATGAATGAATGATGACTAACAAAAGGTAATTATAAGGCTGATGTGAGTGG
Source organism: Tiliacea citrago (assembly GCA_963921375.1). Classification (NCBI taxonomy): domain Eukaryota; kingdom Metazoa; phylum Arthropoda; class Insecta; order Lepidoptera; family Noctuidae; genus Tiliacea; species Tiliacea citrago. The sequence continues at coordinate 2,112,659 of OY992784.1, forward strand.
AAACGTCGGGAACGATGCTCTAGAAGGAAATAATTATAGTGACTAAGTGATGTTCTCCAGAAAAGTCAGGTGCGTAGCACTGGCTACCGGCGCGTGTATGAACGTAAACGAAGTAAAAGGATTATATAAGGATTGTTACATCATAAATGATGGTATCAATATTATGATTTAAACAATAGATTTTCCATTAAATAAACGTTATATCCAATAACGTTATACGAAATAAGTTTTAGAGTATACATAATATGTAAAGAAATTATATCAACAATTGGTATATCTACGTTTATTATATCTTGTGAACGTTATTGAAATCAAAATATGCTTAATAACTTTATATGATATGAGACGCACCCGGGAAGAATGATGATAAAATAGTCATGAGCCTATAATTATAATGTAGGTATACCACTTCCTTCTCTAAAGGTATTCTTATGTGACAAAGTTTACCCTTTACAATACGCTGTAATTTAGAACCATACATAATTACAGGAATCGCTTCCGAAACTTCTTCAAACCGCTGCCCCCACGCTCCCCTCTTAAGATTGAACTGTAATAACGTTTTCAAACTACGCCACGATACTCAAACAAGTTATAGACACTTCCAACAAGCATCTATTATATTGTGTCGGAACTCATCAGCACAGTATTTGGTGCTACATGAGTGAACAACATCGTTTCGTGAAATTCTTTGTTAGTAAGATACCTTCCTCTTTCGTCACTTATTCCTTCTTTTGTGTCGGAGAGGCTATTCGGGAAGGATTATTAGCTCATGCCAGTCAAGATAGTCTGTTCCAAACGTATCTGATAAAAGTGTCAACAAATGATCAGAAAAGTACCTAAAGATTGTGACAACTTGTGGTATCACTTACAAATAGAGTGCTTTGATTTGATTATTTGAATACATAAACCTGTAATTCTAATTTTTATTAGGAAATATTTAAATGCGCGCCAACATGGTTTGCGCTTCTAATGAAGCACACTTTTTAAAATAATTGAGCCTCTTTTTAACTTTCTGGTCTTTCCTCACAGTTGGTCGTAGTAACTTAGCTAGGGCATCCCGACCAAATTGTTTAGGTTAGGTTAGAACTGTGATCAACGACGCGCAAGCCGAGCGAGCGAAGCAAGCGGTGCAGCAGCAGTGGCCGAGAAGCGCTACTTCTAGGCTACTAGTTTTTTGCAGTTACTTGGCTATTTAGTATTTTTAGGACCCCAAAATAGGAATTATTTTAGGTTCACAAAAAGATGCGCAATCGTTATTTATAAGAATGCTCAACAATATTTTTAGGAGTGCAAAATTAGAATTATTAGAGGTTTGATTAAATACATGCCATTTTAAATCACCTTTAAGATGTTTTTCATTTGACAATTGCGGTCGATTTCATATTATCAATTTTCGTTTACGATTTTTCAATTATAATTTAATAATGTTATTCAAACAATTTTAAATAATTGTTGTAAAAAGTGGTAAGCTAAGTAGTTGAAAGTTCAGTTGCTAAATACCGATGAATATGTTACTAATTCGCTTTACGGAGTAATTGCTTATGCAGGGTTTGTTTTTACTTTCATTACACAGATTAGGATCAGACTATAGGTTGGTAGCGCGGCTGACTGTCCAGGGCGTGCCATCGAGTAAACGTTGAATACCATCGTTTGTGGAGGTTCTTTTCTGTTGTTGAATTCTCTAACTTACAGCACCGGAATGTGAGAAAGTTTCCGTGGAAGCCTTCATCGGATACCAACATCAGGAATAGGTGGCTACTGGGTGCAAAACGGTGACGGTATCTTTTTGAGGATGACAGTTTTGGTCCAATCTTCACTCACTCCTTTCCATATACGCTTGTTAATGGAAAGGTACTTTCATTATGAGTTCGGTAGAATTAAGGTTCTAAGTCCCACAAACTCTTAAAAGCTGTGCACAGAATGAGGTAAACCATCCTATTAAAGACAGACCATGGCTCTTTATAAATAATGGTAGCACCCCACAGTTGCAAAAAAACAGTCAACGCAAGCAAGCAAGCAGTCGACGTAGTTTGCAGAGCATGTTAGATATGCCCTGCGTACTACGTTGACTGCTTGTGAAGGATTTTTTTTTGGGCCAAAATTACCCCTGCGGGCTAAAGTAATGTGCGTTTACGGTACTCAAAGTTGTCCAAATTTTGATAAAACTGTTCTGCCGATGATATGCAAAATAGTTCTGCTTCTAGTGTGCGCACCGGTCAATAGGCGGGTGGGTAGGCGAAAATAAATATCCCTACATAATACCCGAGTGACGAGAATGAGGCGTCATCCCTTTCAAATAAAGAACGTTATCGCACCGTACCATCGACATTTTAATTACTTTTAAAATTTAAATAGGTTGATTAACTTTCAGAGGAGGAATGATTAATGCTTATTTATGAAGTATGGGGTATAAGTTACCTTACAAGTTTGTGCCTACTATATTAAAAGGATTGATTGCTTTAGGAAACAATTTTTCATACTTAAATGTGGAGCTGTCGTGTGAATTGGTGATTTTGTGGGGCTCCCCGGAAAAGTCGCGAAAGTCGGACAGCTTTAATTAAGTGTAACCTACATTATGTTGATAATAGTCGTGTAGCTTTAAATGAAGGTACCTACAAAAAAAACTTTCAGTAATAAGTTTTGCTTTAAAAAGCGTGTATAAAAATATAATATAATTATTGTTCCATGCATGAAATATTTTTATTATATTTTTTATACTGGTATACGATGATTTAACACTCGCAGACGTACTGTAAAACTAACAAAATTGATAAACTGCCATCGAAACGTGACGTAAATACTCCATAAATACTCAATTTCATCGAAAAAATTTACGAAACACGTCGTAGTAGGTATGATTAAATTTATGGATCGTAAAAATTCTTCGTAGAATCTTTATCACCGAGTAGCGAGTTTATATCTATGTCAAACCTCCATAAATCCGGAAAATAAGAAACACGAGACACAAAAAGCTTTCTATAGTAAATACACTGAACTGTGTGTTCCAATTACCCACCCTGTGAGCCTCTTATTTTTTATTTTTATTTACTGCTATTAATCGCAATTGTTTGAAACGTTTTCAAAACTTACCATCGAGATAATCCCAGTACAATCAAACACAATCGTCAAAAGTCTAAACACACACACTAAACCGGCATACTCCATTCCACTTTTACATACACAGTAACTCACTTATACTACAAATTCGAATGATCGTATACACTACGCGAACAGTCGATCGCGCAGAAAAATGTTTCAATAAAATTATATAATATTTTTTTACATTCGATTTCGGTACACTCACGTGGGATGGGTAACGTGTTGTAATTTATAATATTATTGTTAATTTTTACATCGGTAGTATCGAGGGCGCGGCTATAACGCGGTGCGGCAAGGCGCGCCGCTCCACTGACGGCGTTTGACGGGGACTGGGCACTGCGCATGCCTGCCCGCGCAGCCTCGTCTGAAAAGGGATGAAAATGGCGCGTGCCGATTGTTAGCGAACGGACGCCGAATTGTGACGAATATTTCTCAGCTGCCGTGACGCGGCCCTCGTTAACGGTACCTCAGTAACGTCGTACGGCGATAAATCGCAGTTAATTCTGTTATTGTGTTACGGATTTATGGGTATGTTGGCTTATTGTGAATACGTATTGCTTTATAATGGCGTTGTGTAATTTTATGAGAACACACGACGTAAAGTATTTGCGTTGAGGTAAATTAAAACGCGCCGGTTTACTCAGACGAAATTTTGCCGACGTAACAGGGGGCGCATGATTCTCCTCCCATAACTAACCAGTACTACATTTATGATTGGAAACTTTACCTTAACTTCATACTGCTCATAATGGTTTAAATAATTTTATAAAGATCGATCATCGTGGTTATCCTAAAAAGGACTTCAAAAAAAACGCTATTTGGAAACCTTTCATCAGTTGAAAAGTAGCCAGCACAATCGCCAAACTACTGTCACTGATCAAAGATTCAATCCGTATTATCCAAATCCCAAGTTCCCCGACCGAACTGAAGACGAATTTCATTTTACTATCTAATCACATATGTAAATTTGGTTCCATCCAAATTGCCTTACTGAAAAAGTTTTCGCTTCGAACCCAAAGTCAGCGAAAACCGGAGGCTGTTGACTCTATAGCCGCTCGGCTAAGTTCGGGCGTCTTCGGTTATCATCGGTCGCTCGTAAACGGAACGCTATTTTTATGAGAACATAGTTACATGGTCAGACCACGTTATTTTTACGTTTTGGTAAGACTCTATGTTATTTCTTTCAAGGTTGATTTTTACTTGTGTTCCAGGAAGTCTAGTTGTGAGTGAGCAAAGAATCGGACCGTGATAGCCTTTTCTGAATTTTTTTCCGGCTATCTTTCTTTGAGTAAAAGGATAAACATGTGTGTGCTGTGAAAAAAATGTATTTGTCCGCGCTTTTTGGAAGTTTGTATGGAAATTCTTGATGTACTTTTTATTTTCAGGGTCATTGTTGATTTACACAGTAGCAAGCTAGGGAAGATACAACAAAATATGCAAAATAAAAATAGCGCTTGACAACTGGAACAGGAAGGTCGTAAAAGGATCAATTAATATTCTAGAAAATTATAAATATCGACGGATTTAATTTTTTCTGTTTAATCCGTAACTTTTACTAATAATATGTCACGTATTTACAGACAACTACACCTATTTTTCCCAAAGTGACCACATAGACACAGCATATTAGACCATTAGTCCACGTATACGTCGGGCAATCGGTGCGTTCACCTGTTGTAAGCAAATATCAAGAACAAAGTCACATTGCCAAGTGCAACAACAATAATAAGTCACGTTGGCGTTACAAATAATAGTTAAGTAAACATACTTTTATTTATTATAGCAATCAACAACGTAAAATACAAAAGAATAGTAATAACTGTTTTAATATTTAAAATATAAGCTTAAGAAATTAATAAGTCCCACGTAGAAGCGAATATATAAGAGGCAGTTGACTCATTTAGTTTACTTTTTGAAGTTTACGAAGTAGTTCAAGACATACAAACAGTAATTGGCATTAATCATTTCCTTGTAAAGGAAGAGGTGTACCTATAGTACACCCACATTTCGCCAGGTATGTTTAAGTCCCATGTAATAGGGGGCGAGCCTATTGCCATCAACCGGGCCCAAATCCAGACTCCGTGCTGCTACTGAGAAATTCCTAATGAAAAAACCCAATAACATTTTGTCCGACCTGGGAATCGAACCCAGGACGTCATGCTCAGCAGTAGCGCTTACGACTACTGGACCAAAGAGGCAGCTAATGTAATTAATTAAATATTGTAAAATAGAATATATAATATATTTGTTCTTCTATTAATTATCATAGTTTTGCGTTCAAAACGCTCCCTTGTAAAATCATGATTTTGTAGATAACCGTTTAAACTTTGCGACCGTCGAAATTTTCTGTGTCTAATTTTATGAACCACCTTGTTCAAAATAAAGTACACATATTCTGTTACTTAAATCATGAACTACGGGCAAGACGTGGATATATCTTAGAGATAATAAAATGAAAAGCAACAAGAATAGGAATAAGCATACTTAAAGGGATAATCATACTAATGGACCATATCGCTATGAAATATTTATTTAATATTTTAAAAAGCTTTTATATTCGACTGTACAATAAAGTCGAATAATATTATTTAAAAAAGATATTTACATATTAATCCTATACCGAATTTCACGCGTATGTCGCTACTACGAATGGTAATAAATACAAAGAAATTGACTTTTAATACGTTGATGTAAGTAGATTTCCAAGAACATCACAAAGATCTGAAAAAATTATCTGTGCTTAATAAATGTATTTTCTTACTTTCTTTCCAGTTAGTACTCACAGACTGCTAAATGTTATTGTGTCATCTAATCTTACAAAAGATTGAATTGATATATTTATAAATGATTTTATTTCTAAAAGTAGGTTTGTACGAACACTTGTACACGTCAATCATATTTTAACTAACTATATGCGGTCGGCGTTTCCTATCTGATTACAATGAGAAGAAAGGCCGAAACTAACTCAGAGATCACAGTCTCTTTTAAAGTCTCTTAATCTTGGTCATCATTGAAAATTATAATGATGTTTGAGAAAAATTAAAGAACTTCAGGACCCTATAAATGTTTGCGACTAAAACAAGAGAAAATAAATCGCAAAATCTTTATTAAAAAAATCTACACAACGCTTAAAATAGAAGGGACTTAAGTTAGTATATTTTATTCATAAAACGATCCACAAAACCTTTTTATACATGGGAGATATGAGAAATTAATTATCTTTCTTTACTTCGCTCGAATAGAATTAATTCTATTGTTACCGTCCTTTTAAGGTCTGTTCCGGCATGGGAGGAAGCTCAAGATGGATTTATGATAATCTTATTATCTTAAAGTTAAATATGGATTGGGGATCGGCGATTAAATATTGTTCGTATGGACCGGTATATAAGCGTAGTTATGGCGTATTTGTATGCGGCTCGGGCAGTGGGGTGTAGATGTAGAGTTTATCTGATATTTGGTATCTTGGGGTCGTTGGTACAGACGATTGAGGATTGGGGGGCAGTGTTTGTAGTATTCTCAACACAAATTTTCGGGAGCATTGTCATTCAAGATTAAAGTAGTTTATGGCTGTGAATGTCATGATTTATTTTTCATAAAACTTGGAGAAAGAAAATTATGAAACTAACTTTTTTTGTAGTTTTTCTAGTACGCCTAACTCTGTAAAGTTGTGATTCAATAATTAAGATAAAACAATAATCAACATAAAACGGAGTAATTATCAATTCGCATGGGATGACTATTTCTAAAAATAAATACACTGTTCATTAAATAAACCGCTCAACATATCTTCAATTTGCAGACCTCAGACACTTAACAAAGTTAATGGTAACTCTTCAAACTATCCAACGCTTGTCTATTAGACATCACTAAACCGTCCGTAATTAAAAACATACCACAAAATTGTTAACAATTATGTTAACGACTGAACATGACTGTACCAAAAAATATAGGTAGGAACAGAAGGTCGGCTTCATACGTCGAGCGAACACGCAAGCACACCTATCACGCTTCACGCACAGCGAGTGCAAAGAAAATCATTCTAATGAAAGTGGATCAAGAAATGTATTGAGTAAATACCTGCGGAAGCCACTTTGTGGTGCCACTTACAAATTGAGTATTTTGATATGATTCACACTAATATTATAAGGCGAAAGTTTGTGGGGGTGCGTGTGTGTGTGTATGTTTGTTACTTCTTCACGCTCAAACGGCTGGACCAATTTTGATAAAATTTTGTATGGAGGTAGCTGACATCCTGAATTGAGACAAAGTCTACTTTTTATCCAGATATTCCTACGGGATCGAGACTTACGCGGGTGAAACTGCGGGGCGCAGCTAGTATATAATAATATATTCTTTATTTCGGACTACACAAACAAGTATACACTGTTTAGTAACAATTACTTAAAACAAACTAATAAACTAAATATGACGTGGCCCAACACATGTTGGCACGTGCCTCCGTACCCAGTGCCTTATAAAAGGACTGTCCACTTTGTCTAATAATGTTTTTAGTATGCTGTTGGAGCTTCCGCGCAACCTACCCTTTGTTGACGCTGCTCTTTCTCATAATGGCATGAAAATCGTCAACACGGGCTTCCGCGAATATATACTTTATTAATTCTGACTTTCGGTTTAAGAAATTTATTTCTCAAAAAGAACATACATAGTTCACTTAAATATGAGAAACTAAACAAAATATCTTAAGGGGAACGCGCTAAGGTGGTAGCCCGGGAAGTTCAATTTTTATTACGTTTTTTGCAATTTGCAGGTCAGTAACAGGTTGTATGTTGATCTAAATATGATTCGCAGCCGTAACAAATATGGCTGTACAGAATTATAATCATTAGAATCGGCAATAAATCTCTTCGAAAAATCCTATTGAATGATTATTTCTGAAATAATCATTCAGTAGGTTTTATGAACTTAGAGAGTTGTAATGCTGATTGTAATGATTATAATTCTGTAAAGCCATATTTTTTATTGCCGCGAATCATATTTAAATCAACATACAACCTGTTACTGACCTGCAAATTGCAAAAAAAAATTGAATTTCGCGGGCTACCTTAGCGCATCCCCCTTATAGGTAAGCTCTAAACTTAAATGTTAAAGACAAGACCTCTTATCCTCAGTCTACACAGCCACATTTACTGAACCATGACATTTGTTAAGCGTTATGTTGGCTACGCAGTAAGGGGCGTAAGTAAATTGTTAATTTCTGGAACGTTTGACCCAATTTCCAGCTTGCAGCAGTGGTCACAGAGTATAATGGACAGAGGTGATAACTTTGACATCAAAAAACCGGCCAAGAGCATGTCGGACCACGCGCAATGTAGGGTTCCGTAGTTGGGATGAATTTATCAACCCCACTTTACGTGCTTACGTGCAACATTTTTTTTTCACTTGTTTTATTTCTCCACTTTGTCAGCGTGATCAGCCTAAATCAAATTTCGAACGCAAGCTCCGCCCCTCGCTCCCCGCTATGTGCTAAACGCTAATACATCAGTAATAAAGGTGAACATCGCGTGCGCTCTTTGATCGTGTTGGAGCATGAAACTAAATATCGTAAGTCTTAATTCTTTATCGTTTAATAACTTAAGTAATAATTTATCTAGAGAAAAAGTATCTTGTGTTGGGATAATAAACTATATTTTCTTGCCGCGAAATCTTCAGAATTTTTTATCTAATTACAAATTGAATTGGTGACCGTAATTTATTTTACAACAGTGAAAATGTCATCATCTAGTGAGAATGACGACCCGTATTTGCAGATGGAAGATAAAAGGTAAATAAGTAATATTCAATCTGTTGCCGTCAAGGTGTACGTAATGGATTATTTTATTTTCTCGCAATCTTAATCGTAGTGAAAAGTATGGTGTACCACACGGCGCTAAAAACCCATCATAACTCGGTGTCTATTTACTCCCTCGCTAATGCTCGGTAGTAAAACTACCTCGTATATAATGGGTCATCTTAGCCCCTTGTATAACAATCTACTATTGTAAAATTCATGACTGTTTGTCCTCCAGAGGGCGCCATATTCAATTTAATGTGAAGTCAAATATTCTATAACCTGCAAACGATCAAGACGCTTCCAACGATAACTCATTTGATATATTATGATAAGTAGTTTAGAAGTTATGAGGAAACAGTTGAATATATAACGGTCGAAATTATAACCCTCCTTATTCCTTCGCCGTTGTCGGGTAATAAAGTAAAATGAAGGAAATTTTGTGTATGCATCATGCTCTTGTTACATATTAATATTATTACACACACACACACCACGTGTCCTGTAATACAGCCCTTAAAGCGGCAACCTGGAGTAAGCAAGCGTGGTGATAATTGTGAAAAGTGTGGTAAAAGTTTAATACATTCTTATATAAATTAAAACAATTTTCGTTATCTAAATACTATTATAATATTAATGAATATTTAAATGACAAATTTTAAATTACATGGTTTATAAAATAATTACAATATATTTAACAAATAAAAGCCGTTTTCCTGTCTTCTACTTTTGCTGTGCTCGACAGAGTCAAAAATGATTATATTTTGTAAAACCTACCACCTAAGTTCACATGTGGAAGCAATAAATATATTGAGGATTGAGTATTAATTGCTTGGGCCTTCTGTGGATGATAGTTGATAATAGACGTCTCACCTATTACCAGACCAAGCAATACCATAGCATAGTAAGATAGGATCAAGCTAGTAGGTAAATAGACTTGAGCCATCTAGTTACTGGCGTACTCTATGCCCTTTAGCACAGCTTTCATGCACTGCTTGACTTATGATTTATTTTGCAAATACGTTACTATTGTAACTGCGAACTGTTGGCTTGTTTTGTTCGTATTATGGCATTATGACACACGTGGTGCATTCTAGGAAGTGGCATTTGATTTATAAAACCCATGGAACTAGATGATGATGTGATCCAAAAATTCAGATGTGATAAAACTGATAGTTCTTAAAAAATAAAGTACGAGTATAAGAGAGATTTAATGTGAGCGACAAAGAGAGCTATATGTTTTTTCTCTCTCATGTAACGAAATGGGTCTAAACGTCCCCATGAACGCATCCCAGAAATTTCATTCTCAATTCTCGTCCAATTATCGAATCGCCGCCTAGGAAGTTTCACTTCAAAATGTTCAAGATAGAGTGGAGAACAGAATACAGAAAATAACAAAATCTATTATAAGTCTTGTGCCATTTCTGCAAATGACATTGCGGTCATTGTTATTATATAGCAACTTGTTTGATTCCATCTAGAAATTTAGTATATTTCTAGATGGAATCAAACAAGTACGGGTAAGAACCCGTATGTCGGGGTTTATCTCTACACAAAACATCAGTCAGAAGCCGGACCGGTAGTTCTATAACCGATGACATCAACCTCAGAGATTTGATATCTGTCAACACAAAGGACACCTTTACGCTACACCGATGTTATCAACACACTGGCAGGATAACCAAGTGTGTAGACTGCCCCGCGTAAATTTTATAAATTCAAACCACATATCTTATTCATACGCTGGGGTTCGCAAACTAAACTAAACATTGATTTGGTTAATGAGTGTATTATTGATGTGTAACATATTTCCTCTCGGTTTCTATGGGAGGGATTTCGTGAAAAGGGACGGAAGTGTGTAACAGGAAGTGACAGCTTGTGTATGGAATTAGTAAGTACTTTTTAATGGCATGGAATTAGTAAGTACTATATAGATTGTAAGTAGAGGGGGTCGCATTTCGACCAGTGAGTGGGCGACCACAAGTAATTAATAATTATTCGAGTAAATATTTCAGTAATTAGCTTTTTTTAAATTTTAGGGTTTAATTTAATTTAATTTCTGTCGCTGCTCTGTTGCTAATTACCAAGGTGAGATGTCAGATGTTACACATCATATGCGACTACTGTAAGGCTCGCTCGTTTTTTGCTCGTCTCGATCTTTCCTCTCGCTATCTGTGAGAGTGATTTCGTGAAAAGGGATGGTATATAATTTATACATATTTTTTAAAGACGGTTAATGTACGATTTTTTTTAAACGGTTTATAACGTACTTACTAATTCCATGTCATTAAGATGTACTTATACTCAATCTGTCAATTCCTGTTACACACTTCCGTCCCTTTTCACGAAATCACTACAGAAGACGAGAGGAAATATGTGGCACATAAAAAAAAAAATATCCTTCAATTTTTTTTTATGGTGAATTTTATCTTCGTAAACATGGGGCGCAAGCGGCCGTCATGTAGCGGGTGTCTTCAAGTCATAACTTATAAACTCTGTTGAAAAATTGCTAATATTAATGAAATTGGGGTAATTTTGATACTAAAAACGTGAATTTTAAATAGCAATAACTTTTTATTGTAATAAGAATAAGATTTTGATTACTTTTTGGCAACGTTATTGCAGTACCTATATGCCCATTTCGAATTGGACAGGGTGTTTGTTACATATTGTATGAACGATATAAAATGCTATATACCTCATCATCTGCCTAGCCTTTTCCCAACTATGTTGGCTTCTAGTCTAACCAGATGCAGCTGAATACCAGTATTTTACATGGAGCGACTGCCTATCTAACCTCCACAACCCAGTTACTGGGTAACACGATATCCCTTAGAAAGACTAGTTGTCAGACTTTTGGGCTTCTGACGACCCGTAACAACTGTCAAAGATCTACAAATGACAGCCGGGACCAACGGCTTAACGTGCTTTCCGAGGCACGGAGGAATCTTGGTATGAACAGATGGTCACCCATCCACGGACCAACCGCGGCAAGCGTAGCTTAACCTGATCGATGGACCCGTACGCCAGTTATTATTTAGTTGTGTACTTGTTTATTATTTAATTATGCTATATACCTACCTAATAATATTGTTTGCTAAGTTGTGTACCAGATTTTTTTTTAGAAACTAAACTTGTATTGTATTACTCTCTAACACAAACCTCAAGATTATCAATTCTCTCAGTCAATAACATGTAACCGTAGCTGGTCGGGATTCCCCAAGCGCTGGCTAACATTACAGAACGGCCGCAATCATTTGAATAGAGACGATACACTGTGGCACGGCTGTATATCCTGCTGCCTCGAGGCTTTATAAGTCTTGGTGCAAGGCACAAACTTATTCCGAGGCGGACAGTAAAAGTAATATCAACAAGTAGCGACCCGCCCCGGCCTCGCATGACTTTTATAACTTTGCATTGAGTATACTTTATTATAAAATTATCAGCATTTCAGCCGAAAGACGTCACTGCTGGACATAGGCCTCCCACAAACGGGTTGTTGCCATAATCACCCCGCTTGGCAGGGGGGTTAGCGATCGCAGTATGGTGTTAAATGCATAAAGGCCACCTATTCTCTAGTAAGTCCCTTAGTCGCCTTTTACGACACCCAAGAAGGAAGGAAGAAATAGGATGGTGCTATTCTTCACGTCTGGCACCACACGCACGGATTATACGTACTTACGTGTAGATGTATTATAAAAATAATGTAAGTACCTATTATAATCATGTTGTATAAACATAAACCTTCCGGAATAAATTCTCTTAATGATGGTGAAAACCGTTGCTTAGTTTAGATTTAGAAGATCACCGCGGTCACACAGACAGACACTAAAACGGATTCACTATATTACATGTATATTAAAACGTAACAAAATAAATATGTTGCTTTTTTACTAAATTATAGGATTGTAACATTTATTATACCTACAGGGCCATCCATGCTCGTTATTCCGCTTTGCATTGGACCATCCAAAGCCAATCTTGATAGCAGGTAATAAAGTTTTAACCTCGGCTAAAACTGCAAATCCCATAGGATCAAAATCTCATTGAAACTCGACTGAAATGTGAATTTTATAGTGTACTGTTTCAACTGAACTTTTTTATTGTTTTACACTACTAGTTTATATAAATTTGGTATAGGATTTTTTTAAGCCCCTTACAAATAAATTTTATTTTAATACAAAATATTCATAGGGAACTAATAAAACTATTTTATTGTTAAATTATACACTACCGGATTTCTTTTTTTTTTTTTTTTTTAATACTTATGCACACAAATGTACAGAGGCGGACTTAATGCCATAATAGACATTTTCTACCAGTCAACCTTTAAGGCTCTTACACACTCACGCGATATCGCGGGCGCGACAGGCACCGACAAAGACAATTCCTTTAGGCGATGCAGAGACAAACATTGGTAGGTGCAATAGCGAGAATTGAGGAATAAATATTATTTAAATATAAAGAAATATAAGATATATACATATACCTATTAAAACTATAAATATAATAATAATATATACACCTTATTATATATAAATCTAGGCACTAATAAATATACACAAATAAAAATATATTAAAATAAATAAGACAAATAATGGGAAAACATTACCGTTGTGATGATACTGCCAGCTTCTTGTGAATGTGCTCCCAAATGTAATCGGCTGGTTGCCATCCTGATTTCCATAATTTTATATATATATTATATATCCGGTATTTATTTATTACATAAATAAAAAAATAAAAAATGTGAGGTTAATAGGTCTAAAACAGCAAAATATTAATGAGTTAAAGAAAAAGTTTTATGCAATTTCGAAACCGACACACTGGCCATCATTTTGGTGTGGTTATTGTTCCGAATTTGAATTTACGATTATCTAAAAATTTATTGACTTCTAAACAAAAAGTGCAGGGTGGCTCGATTTGAGTGGGGCCAGATTTGGTGGAGACCCAGTTTGGATTCCGCAAGGGTTCGCTCTACGGTGGATGCCATCATGCGCGTTCGAGCCCTCACGATGGGGGATGCTGTGGCCCGGGGTGGGGTCGTCTTGGCGGTGTTTCTTGACATCGTCAATGCCTTCAATACAAAAGAGTTCAACAGTTTAAATACCTGGGGCATATCGTGACCTCTGACCTGAGGGACGATGCGGACATCAATAGGAAGCGGAGGGCGTTGTCTGTGAGGGCCAATATGATCGCCTGCAGGTTTGTGCGTTGCTCGGGGGCCGTCAAAATAACCCTTTTTACAGCGTTTTTTACGTCCCTGTACACAGCCAGCCTGTGGGGGTCATATACCCGGAAGCAGTACAACGCCCTCCGTGTTCAGTATAATAATGCGTTCAGGGTGTTGTTGGGGCTGCCCCGGCACTGCAGCGCGTTGGGGATGTCCGCCGACGCCCGTGTCGACTGTTTCTACACGACGATGCGGAAGCGGTGCACATCTCTGGGGCCCAGGCTGCGGACCACAACCAACACCATCCTGAGCGTATTTGCAAACAGGTTTGATTGTCAGTACATTAACCATTGTTATATAATTAATGTTATGACAAACAAACAAACAAACTTGTGGCTAAATAATAATTGCCGCACGGGTCGATCGATCAGGTTAAGCTACGCTTGCCGCGGTTGGTCCGTGGATGGGTGACCATCTGTTCATACCAAGATTCCTCCGTGCCTCGGAAAGCACGTTAAGCCGTTGGTCCCGGCTGTCATTTGTAGATCTTTGACAGTTGTTACGGGTCGTCAGAAGCCCAAAAGTCTGACAACCAGTCTTTCCAAGGAATATCGTGTTACCCAGTAACTGGGTTGTGGAGGTCAGATAGGCAGTCGCTCCATGTAAAATACTGGTATTCAGCTGCATCCGGTTCGACTGGAAGCCGACCCCAACATAGTTGGGAAAAGGCTAGGCAGATGATGAGGTATTATGTAGCATTTTATATCGTTCATACAATAAATGTAACAAACACCCTATCCAATTCGAAAGGGGTAAATAGTTACTGCAATAACGTTGCCAAAAAGTAATAAATTTTTTATTATTTTTACAATAAAAAGTAATTGCTATTTAAAATTCACGTTTTTAGTATCAAAATTAGTTAATCGTTTTTTGTTTATTTATTTATTTTATTGTATTTTATGATTTTAATATAATTTTATAATCCTATTTTGATTTTATTAATATTGTTTTTTTATATTGATGTTATAATTTTAATTATGATCCTGAATGGGTTGAAATAAATGATTTTGAATTTTGAATACCCTGCCCTGGAGTCGCATTAGGGAGGCCCTCCTGTATCACCAGATACAGGCCGACCTACCTCTGTCACGTGGTCGCGACCTATCTGATGGACAGGGCTGTCATCAACCCCGGTCACCACGGAAGTGGAACCAGCGAGAGATTTCGTGCGGTGTCCCATAGGCATCGGTCCTGTGACCGTATCTGTGGGACATCGGTTACGACTGGGTGCTACGCGCCGACCTCCCTAGCGGCGTCAACGTGGTATGCTACGCTGACGACACGCTCGTCCTGGCGCAGGGGAGGTCGCATGAGGCGGCGGCCTGCGGGCTGGCGATACGTGGGGTTGCGACAATCGTCGATAGGATCCGGCAATTGGGACTCTAGGTGGCCTTGCACAAGTCCGAGGATATGTATTTTTATGGTCCTCGGAATGCGCCTCTGTCGGGTTCCCGGATAACGGCGGGAGGGGTTCACATCGGTGTCAAGTCGAAGATGAAGTACCTGGGACTCATCCTCGACAGCCGGTGGAACTTCATGGAGCACTTCCGACGTTTGGCTCCCAGACTGGAGAGGGCCGAGGCTGCGTTGAAGCGGTATCTGCCCAATCTAGTAGGTCCATACGCGTCCTACCGGAGGCTCTACGCGAAGGTCGTGCGGTCCATGGCCGTTTACGGGGCCCTGGTGTGGGCGCGATCTCTGAGGCTGCGACCAGCCCGGTTGAACGCGTCCCGAAGGGTCATGGCCATCAGGCTGATACGGGATTATCGCACGGTCCCCCGTGAGGCGGCGAGCCGCCTTGCCGGACTGCCGCCATTGGATCTAGAGGCAAAAGTCAAAAACTATCTCGGAAATCACGGCACAGTGGACAGAGCTCCGGCTGGATCTCATGGGGACATGGAGAGTGTGACTGTCGCAACCCAGCGCTCGGCACACCACAATTGTGGCGATAAGTCCCCTCTTTGAGGAGTGGCTAGTTCCGCTTGACGTAGGTCCTCATCGGACACAGTTGTTTAGGGAGGTTCCTGTCACCACTGGGTGGACCGCCCGGAGGATACGGTGGAGCGTACCATAAAGGTCTTCTGCCCGTCTTGGGCGGAGCACCACCGTATCCTCAAGGAGGCGATCGGCGGTGGCAATCTCTCGCGTCCGGCCCTGGTTCAGACCATGGCTCGGAGCGAGAGTGCATGAGAGGCCGTCACCTCCTTCTGCGAAGCAGTAAGCGGAACGCGTGAAGGAGGGGTATGGTACGCGCTCTCGCGCCCCTAGTTGCCGCAGAAGACGCCCCGGGCGTCGGGAGTTGCAGGCCGATTCCCGGCCACCGTAGGCGCCAGCTTGCAGACGGTGAGCGATGGGTAGCTTGCCGTCCGATAAGGACCAAGCCCGGGTCTACGGCGCGTTCTTTTCACGCGCGCCTCAAAGAGATGTCAGCATCAACTGACGGGGTCCGTTAGGGCCAATGCCTGCCGGGGTTGCGAGTTTGTCCGAAAGGGATTGCGTGACCCTGGCACAGAGGCAACGGAAGGAACACGGGTGAGTTTTAGTCAGTAAAAGTCTGACACGCCCCCCCACCCAAAATGAAGTTATCAAATAACTTCTTCCGCTCTGGGCGGAGCGGGAGGACGTATCAGACCGTTACTGACTAAAACTAATCCGTGTTCCTTCAGTTGCCTGTGTGCCAGGGCCACGATACCCCTTTATGACATTTTTTAGGAGTCCTGGGTGTTTATATAATATACCTTTTCTCAAACATGCTTGGAAATTCGAGCATTATTTTGACAACTCGAAATCGAAATTGCTCGACCAAATCGAAATTGCTGTACTGGCCAAATACATGCGAGCAGCGGCCACCAAAAGTTGTATGAAAATCCAAATTTGTCGTGGTTTAGCGGCCAAATAAATTACATAGTAAACTCATATCTATCATGTAATTTAAAAAACCGGCCAAGTGCGTGTCGGACCACGCACAATCAAGGGTTCCGTAGTTAGAATGAATTTATCCCAAAAACAAACTTAACATTGTAGTTCTCTCGCTCTCTCGCTCTCCCATACATCGATATACGTTACGGTCAGTTCTTCAACTGCAAATTTAAGTTGGTCGACTATTACTCGTTAACTAGTAAACCCTACTTAGCTGGTATAGTTTTCCTTTTAACTTGTTATATATACTACTGCCATGAATTTTTTCACATATCCAAAACCAACCATTTGGTTGGTTTTGGCCACTTGACTCTAACAAAAAATAGCACTTTAAAGCTTAATATTACGCAAACGGATATCAGAATTGAAAAATAGCTTTCACAGACCCACAATATTTTGAAACGGCTTATCCAACGTCACCCCACACCATGTATTAGATGAGAAAAAAAAATATCATACCTGTTTGACGTGCAAGGGAGGTACCCTAAAAAAAAAATGTTTTCCATGGTTTTATTATACCACTTTTTCGGCGTAATGAACATGTACACCCTTGCCAAATTACAGCTTTCTAGGACTAAGCGTCTCCGAACTAAGCCGGGGACAGACGGACGGACGGATAGACAGACGGACATGGCGTAACTATAAGGGTTCCTTGTTTACTACGGAACCCTAAAAATGGTACGATCTTTTACTCCGAGACATGGCAACCAAGGAGGTAACTTTATCAAAGGTTTTATTTAAATTTCGAACTGGCTTGCAAATAGAAAGCTGTTTATCGAAAAAAAAAAACAAATGAAAACATTGGCGCGTGAAAAATTATCGCTGTTCGTCATTGAATCTGGAATTTATTAATATTTTTTTTTTTTTTTAATTTCCGCGCATTATTTGAGAAAAGCACTATACAAGGCAACCAGGCATTGATGGACTCACGTATTTATCCCTCGGCTTCGCCTCGGCCCACATTTTCACGTTGGTCCTTGCAGGCCGCTGCAGTAATGTACTATTATGTAGGATAAAACAAAAAAGATTTTTATATTTTATTTCTCCTCTGTCTAGCACTATGGCATATAAACAAGATAAAATATATAAAAAAACCCACTGAAATATTTTCATCTCGCTAAAATAGATCCCGTAAAAAATTCAGTACCTAATACAATTTATATACCTAAAATTGCTACAAATTAATGAATTTTACATCACTGCTTGAAATGAAAACAAAAATAAACTCGTAACCTCAAGAAATCTGACTGCACAAGCAAAGGAACCTATTTTGTTGGCAAACACGAAACTCCAAGTAAACAGTACATGGTTAGTGCTTATAATAGGCAGTTAGTATTCGAGCCTGAGCGCCTTAGAGACTTCCTTTACCAACTAGTACTATTTAGACGGTAAATATTAACGACTGCTCTGGTTTTGGGTAGCATTCGAGAATGCTGACTACTTAACATCACGCCTGTAATTCTCCAAAGGGTAAGGCAAAGTCACAGTCAAATTATTCATTTGAAATAGGCACATAAAGGCACTTTGAACGTCAAAATTAACACGAAAATAGAATTGATTGTAGTCGCATACCCTTCCAAAAGGTAGTTTCGTATCGAGAAGAATGGGTGGGTAAGAAACTCCACCGTTGTTACTCTTTTAAAATGTTTTACAACATTTTGTATATAAAAAATATAATTATGTGAAGACGGATGCACCTAGAATAAAATTACTACGTATGCCACAATAGGCATTTTTTAATTTTTATTAATTACTAGCTGCACCCTGTGGTTTCACCCGCGTAAGTCTCGATCCCGTGGGAATATCGGGACAAAAGTAACATAATATGTTAATCCAGAGTGTCAGCTACGTCCACGTAAAATTTTATCAAAATTGGTAAAGCTGTTTTGGCGTGAAGAAGTAACAAACACACACACACACTCACAAGCCTTTATAATATTAGTGTGATATATAGTGTAATGTGATAGCTACATGGTGCTCACAATTATTAACAAATATTGTGAAAGTATACGTTTCCCTAAAAAAAATAAAGCAGTGTGTGAGTTAAGGTAACCACAGAATGTAAAATCAATGTCATAAAAATAATAAATTATACAATTAAAACAACAACCAGTTTGATTTTGTTAAGACTAGATATGCAGCTGGACCAGCATGTTTCCAAGCATTCCTATCTTAGATATAATCCTCTTTGTTGTCACATTCAACACAGTACCTGATCGCGACGATAGGTCGTAGTGGAGCAAAATAAAAGGTGAGTGGACTGTATAATATTATGTATAATGAATATAAACGAAAATATAAAATTCCAAACAACTGTGTCGGTTACAAGCAAACAAAAATAAGGACGTTAATAAAAACGCGTAAGGCGAAGGCGTGCTACAGCAGCCATAAAAGATGTATGTACTTTAGATAATGTAAAAAATTGTTGATCTATTTTATCTTTATTTCTTGTATTAAAATTATGTCTATCACATACCTTATTAAAAAGATTTAGATTTTTATCTTACAGACATAATATTTTCATAAATGAATTGGCAAGGTACTGTCATAATATTAATCTTTTTAAATGGTTCCCTAAGAGATTCGCGGCGACAAACGTAGATTATAAATGGCTCTGATAGCAGGCAGAGGTATAACTTTGTATGTATCTACACCAACATTTCACCATTTCACATGGGACTTAAATATAACTCAAAGTCCACGTTATAGGGGGCGAGTCTATTGCCATCAACCGGGGACAAATCCAGACACCGGGCTGCTACTGAGAAAGCCCTCTTATAAAAACTCAATTACCCCAGAACCCAGGACCTCATGCTCAGTAATAGTACGTAGTATTATATTATCTGTGGTAAAATATAAACGTATATAATTATATACTTAAACCTTTTGGAATAATTTCTCTAAAATTAAATTATGGTAAAACCGCATCAAAATCCATTGAGTAGGTTAGAAGATCTAATTGGTCACACAGACAGAACAGTGACTTTATTTTATACTGTGTATAGTTATACTACAGCAAATGGCCAATAATAATATCATCATCATCATCAGCCCATAGCAGTCCACTGCTGGATAAAGGCCTTTCCAATTTCCAAGGCCAGCTGCTGCCAGCCACCTTGCGAAGATCGTTACTTCACCTAGCCAGAGGGCGAATTTGGTAGCTTACGTTTACCGATTCACGGTCTCCACTCAAGAACACGTCAACCCCAACGGTCATCGGTTCTATGGCTAATATGGCCGGCCCATTGTCACTTCAGCTTGCATATTCTGTGAGCTATTTCAACAACTTTGGTTCTCTGCCAGATCACCTCGTTCCGGATTTGATCCATTGGAGAGACTCCAAGAAGAGCTCGTTCCATAGCTCGCTGAGCGACCTTGAATTTGTGGACCAGCCGTACGGTAAGTGTCCACGTGTAGGCTCCGTAACAGGCAGGACGCACTGATTGAAGACCTTCATCTTTAGGTTCTATGGAATAAGCGACGTGAAGACACAACGAAGCTTCACAAATGATCATAATAATATACCTACTACTAATATAAAACAAGACAACAATAAATATACAAGATTAATTACTCATTATTATTTCCTTATTTACAGAACATAAAGTTAATAATTTATCCTGTTTGTAACTTGATCTAGCACACCTCTTTTTTTTTTGAAAAAAATTAATTGGTTTCAGTATTTATTTTCATCTCCCACTGTATTTAGTGAAGCAATTATTACCAAACCTGCTTCAAATATATATATAGCTTATCCTTTTTAGGGTTCCGTAAAAAAGAAATATTGTCTTCATTATAAAAAAACAAAAATATTGCGTAAAGTTTTTTGTTTTAAGGGTTCCGTACCTCAAAAGGAAAAAAACGGAACCCTTATAGGATCACTCATGTGTTTGTCTGTCTGTCCGTCTGTTATAGTCGATTTGCTCTGAATCTACTGGACCGATTAAGTTGAAATTTGGTACACATATGAACTTCTGTGACTCAAATACGGACGTGTTACGTAAATAAATGAATTTTGAATATGGGGGTCACTTCTGGGGGGCAAATTAGAAAAAAAAAAGTTATGTAGACTTGTACCGTGTTACATATCGAATGAAAGGGCTTATTTTAAGGATTTAATACATATTTTTCTTAATTTTGAAATAAATACTTTTAAAATTATTTAAGAAAATAGATGAAAATTTACCATTCCCTCTTATCTCCGAATAAACTTAGCCTAAAAATTTAAAAAATATACAGAAAATAGTTCTTTACTTATATATTATAGAAAAACCAATAAAAAGTCTGTGCTCTTAAAATAACGTGGTAAATCACTCAATATTGTGCGTACTAACTTACATTAGCAGTTGGCATGTATGGGAAAACATGTTTTTAAACTACAATGTTAAGTTTATTTTTGGGATAAATAAAATTCATCCCAACTACGGAACCCTTCATTGTGCGTGGTCCGAAACGCACTTGGCCGGTTTATTATTTAAAACGGCTATAGAGCGCACCATCTGAGGCCTATCATTTAAAGACCGAGACCGTTACTACAGTTACCATTAGAGATCCGGCGAAAAATAAATGTTCAAGACGTCGGCCTACTGGTAGCGGCTCTGACATTAAAGTGGGCAGGACACTTGTCTAGACGTGATGATAGCAGTTGGAGCAGAGCCCTATCGGAATGGTTGCCAAAAGACGGTAGACGGAGCGGTGGCAGGCCAACAGCCAGGTGGATGAACGACCTACAGAAGATCGCAGGGAAGACCTGGATGAGACTCGCACAGATCAGGGTAGCATGAAAAAAAAGGGAGGAAGCCTATATTCAGCATTGGATGGAACAAGGCTGCCAATGATGATGATGATGATGATAATGTCGATAAAACAACAAACGTTCCTATAGCAAACAAAGCACCTACATAATATTATTCATACAGTCATATCACCATGGGTCAACAAAGGCAAGCAAACTTATCAGCGCTCTCCATGCCTGTTCAATAGCTGTATTGTGCTAATATTAAATGAAATAAAATTACATCCACTCCTTCCAGGGTGCGTTACACTCGGATCATAATATATTATAAATGAGAGATAATAATGTTGACGTTTTAAATTAGAACAATATTATACCACAACACAGGGGTGATTCCCGAGATGACGAATAAGAGAGAAGTATGGAAGAAAAAGTCATGTTGCACCCACCCAAATATGTGAATTGGGATAAGGGTAGTATCATTATCATCATTCTCCTAGAATTATGAAACTGATACTACAACATTCGTTGCGAGAAGTAAAGGATCGGTCGTTGAGGTAATGCTTAAAATAGCCTGATCATTGTTCCCACAGCCAGCAGTGGAAATATGCGGAGTTCTATATCCAGCAGTCGACGTCTATCGACTGAATGTTGATGATGCACAAAATGTCTGCCTTGCAAGTTTGTCGAAAGCGTGACTAAACGGGGAGTGTTAGACCAAACATAACATGATGGTTTGAGCATATTGAAGTATTATCTCCTTTTCCTATTCTTAATTTCTACGATCCTAAGTCAGAATGTGTCCCTAAAACGAATTAAACAATTAATCGGGTCTTTGTGAAAGCTCAAAAGTACCGTAGAAGTGGGTACCTTTCTGAAGAGCGCACTCCTCACAGATTTGTGTGTGAAAAGCTTTATTTTAGTATTCGTGCTTGATGTAAGGGGGGCTTTATGAGGGATTTTAATGAGAGGTCACGTTTAAAAATGGAGTAGGTTGAAGGTATTATTTATGGTAATTGAACTTACCTTAAACGAACTTCAACTAAAATTATACGAGATGTTGCATCCGAAGAGATTTAACAAACATTGTAGTCCATACTTATTGCACTACACTGTCACACTGTTCAAAGATAAAAAAAAGAAATATTCATTTGATGGTCTGTGTCATCTGTCAACTGTCACCTCATTCGTTTTAGAGCTCACTGTTTACTCCATTCCGTAATAATAATGAGTGTTATGTATATGGATGGGTAGGGTGTTAAATCTTTTCGGATGCCACATCTCGTATATTTTTGGTTGAAGTTCACATAAGGTAAGTTCAATAAACCATAAATTATACTTCAGTTTTGCATCCTCGAGATTTAACAAACATTGTAGATGTTTTATTGTGGAATGGAAAACCTGTATGTTCATTTTTATGTGTGAGTAGTTTGTAATTTGTTTTGGAAATAAGCAAATCCGCTCAGTGATTACAATCAGTTTTTATAATAGCAAGTTAACACTTTTTAACCATCAAAAGGCTAACACTTGGTATGAATCAAATGGCACTTGGTAATAATCAAATAACAAAGCAGATTAAGAACAGACTGAAGACTATTTTTACAGGTTTATGAATTGATATTCAATTCATAGCCATCAGCAAACGCCGTCTTTTACAGATTTAATAACAGGTTGGTTGTAAAATTTTGCAAAACATAATATTATTGTGTCATTATATTTTATTTTATCTAGATGTATGTCATTCGAATTTAATGTTAAGTGTCTAGTAGTACCTCGAATAACAGGAATCTGACCAAATTCTACAATTAATACTGAGCATATAAAAATACCTGGAAATATCACTCTAGCTGATCCTAACTATTTTTCCCCAGCTGAGGTTGACATCCTCTTAGGAGCAGATGTGTATTGGGATATAGTAGGATCTAATTTAATTAAGTTAGGCAGTAATAAACCGGTTCTACAGGAGTCTATGCTCGGATGGCTCATAAGTGGCCCCATACAAGGTAGTCAGTCCGCTTCAAAAGTTTATTGTAATTTCACTCAAGAGATAAAGGACTCTTTAATTTTTTTTTGGAAAATTGATGACTTAGCTGCTACAAAAACATATTCCATCGAAGAGCAACTCTGTGAGGATCATTTTATACAAAATGTATCTCGTTTAACAAATGGTAGATTTTCTGAGGTATAGCCCATGAAAGAATCACCTGAAAAGGCTCTTGGGGACTATATCGCAAAAAAATGTCTTGAGAGTTTAGAAAGAAAATTCCTAAAATATCCTGATTTAAAGGCTACTACAAGGGATTGATAGATGAATATGCAAATTTAGGGCATTTAACAAAAATTCCCAGTCCAGACTTTGGATACTACATGCCGCATCATGCAGTAATCCGTGAAAAGAGCGAAACTACAAAGCTCCGCGTAGTATTCAATGCCTCTTCTAAAACCAGTTCTGGCAAATCACTTAATCAAATTCAAATGATTGGTCTAGTAGTGCAGAGTGATTTAATCTCTATTTTATTACGATTTCGTGGGCATAAACTCATTCTCACACCCGACATCGAGAAAAGGTACCGGCAAATTGAAGCCGGGTAACAGCAGCGCCATCTGCTGCTTATTCTGTGGCGTGATGATAAGCCCCAATCGATAGATGTCTTACAACTAAATACAGTTACTGGTATATGGTACTGCCTCTGTACCATTTCTAAGTACTCGATGCCTCTTACAACTGGCAAATGAGTGTAAGGACGAGTCTATTGCTTGTGTAATCCAAAACGATTTTTATGCAGGTGACTTAAATACAGGGTCAGAAACGATAGAAGGGCTAAAACACATCTATCATGAAGTTGTAAATACACTTACTTCTGCATGCCTACCTCTAAGGAAATTTCGCACAAATTGCCCTCAATTATTTGATGATGAATGTGATTGTTCAAAACCTATTGATTTCAACAAAGAATCCAGTGTATTAGGTCTCAATTGGTGTCCCAAGGCTGATACGCTGCAATTCTCAACAGATTTAGAGCCGTCTAATCATATTACTAAAAAGTCAATAATTTCCACAACTTCCAAGGTTTTCGATCCCTTAGGATTATTGTGTCCCTGCACTATAGTAGCTAAGATTTTACTTCAACAATTATGGTCCTCTAAGCTAGACTGGGATGATCCAGTACCAGCTGTGTAATGTAAAAACTGGGCTAACCTATTAAAGGAATAGTCAAATTTGACTAATATTCATATTACAAGGCGAGTTCTGTGTGATACACCCAATAATATAGAATTACATTGTTTTGTGGATGCCTCTCAATAAGAAAATGCAGCTTGTATTTACCTGCGTTCTGTGAATCATTACCAGAAAGTCACAGTCAGATTGTTGTGTGCTAAGGCACGAGTTGCACCGATGAACCCAACCACTATACCCACATTGGAGTTATGTGGCTTCTTGTTAGGTGCACGTTTATGTTCAAAGGTGTTAGAGTCATTAAATTGTAATATCAATCGTAAATTCATATGGACTGATTCAATGGTTGTAATAGGGTGGGTGAAGACCCCACCCAGGGATCTTAAAATATTTGTGTGTAACAGAGTGAATTAAATCAATCAACTTTCAACTGGATTCACCTTCTGTCACGTTCCCACAGATCAAAACCCTGCAGATATTGCGTCTAGAGGTGTGACTACTAAGCACTTGCACTCTTGTCTGCTCTGGTGGGAAGGGCCTTCGTTCCTCGCTAATGACCCATCTTGTTGGCCTACACATAAACACACACAAATCCCTAACATCTTACCGGAAGTGAAACACTCGCACAACATTGAATGTCATGTTGTAACAAAACAAATTGTGCAATTTGAGAAACATTCTAATTTGAATAGATTAAAAAGAATATATGTCTATGTACAACGTTTCATAAATTCCTGTAAAAAGAAAGTTACCAAAGTTAATGGACCGTTAGATATTAAGGAATTAGATGACGATTTGCTGATGTTAGTTAAGTTAAGTCAGATAGAAAGTTATCAAGAGGAAATTAACATTATTAGAAACAATAAAACTCTTAATCGTAAGTGTAAATTATTGCCGCTAAATCCCTTTGTTAATTCAGATGGCATATTAAGAGTTGGGGATCGAATACAAAACTCTGATTTCGCCTATGATAAAAAAAAACACCCCATTATTTTAGATGCAAAGCATCATTTAACTAAATTAATATTAAGATACAAACATGAACGCTTATTTCACGCTGGTCCTCAACATCTTCTAGCCTCAATAAGAGAACGATTTTGGCCTATAGGTGGCAGACACAGCACGTAGCACGACAAAGCAGTGTATAGTTTGTATTTGCCTACATGGGAAGACAATACAACCTTTAATGGGAAACTTACCTGCTGAAAGAAGCTATTCCGTGTTTCCATTCTACTCGTGTGGTGTTGATTTTGCTGGTCCGTTTATGATCTCTAGCCGTAAGGGTAAAGGCAATCGTATTTCAAAATGCTACCTATGTTTGTTTGTATGCCTCTCGTCCAAAGCGATTCATTCAGAGTTAGTCAGCAATATGAGCACTGATGCTTTCATTTTGTCTTTGCGAAGGTTCGTCTCTAGAAGAGGTAAACCTAATGTCATATATTGCGATAATGGTACCAATTTCAAGGGCGCAAACAATGAGATAAGTAGAATACTCAGGTCCAGTCGTGAGTCAGCTATTAATTACGCCAATAATAAAGGCATTATGTTCGTGTTTAGCCCTGCATACTCACCTCACTTTGGAGGTATATGGGAAGCGGGCGTTAAATCCGCAAAGCACCATTTTAAGCGTCTAGCGGGTAATGCTTTTCTGACATTCGAGGAGCTCGCGACGCTATTCACACAAATCGAAGCAATTTTAAATTCTCGTCCCGTTACTCCTCTCTCATCCGACCCAACCGATCCCTCTCCATTAACCCCAGGACACTTTCTTATAGGTCGACCTCTCGCTTCAGTGCCATCGTTGCCTATCACCTGCAAGCACCCCAACAGATATCAATACATAGAGCAGCTAAGACAACAATTCTGGGAAAAATGGCGCTGAGAGTTTGTAGCCGAGCTTCAAGAACGCACCAAGTGGAAAACGAGGCAATATGAGCTTCGTGTGGGCGATCTAGTGATCCTTAAAGAAGAAAATCTTCCCCCACTGCAATGGAAACTTGGCCGCATCACCCATTTATATCCTGGGAAAGATGGAATCAGCAGATTTGCCGATGTTTTTACCTCAATCCTAAACAATTGAGGTCCGAAACTCTTTCATTGGTGTAACAATAACCTATCAGCTTGTATGTTGTATTGTATGCTTGTATATTGTATGTTTTAGGTGACGAGTCAAACGATGATGACCAAGCGCATGGAAGCCTACCATTGGACAACCCATCCAGTGGTGGCCAGACGGACGAGGAGCTGAAGCCACGAAGCCAAGCTGACGGGGACGTTCAGCTGTCAGGAGAGGCCGTATTAGAGGATTTAACAGCAGAGAGGGCGGCGACATCCGGTCGCTGCGATGACGTTGTCAGTGGAAGGAGTGACACACCATGAGCCGTGTGCTCACTCGCCTCGGTCACTTTTGCTACGGAGCTCGGATGCGATGGACGCGTACTAGTGATCATATTGAAATATTTTCTTGTAACGGTTTTTCTAATTTAAATAAATAACAGTAGTCCGTTTTGTATTTTGTTTGAAAAAAAACTCATTAGGCTTCTGATCCCTAAGAATATTATAAATCATTTAGATAAGCATAACAAAACACAACTAAACGCTAAAAATATTCAGATGAAAATCCACTCACCGCCTTTGGTTATCCATTTTTAGGGTTCCGTACCCAAAGGGTAAAACGGGAACCCTATTACTAAGGCTCCGCCGTCTGTCTGTCTATCTGTCCGTCCGTCTGTCACCAGGCTGTATCTCATGAACCGTGATAGTTAGACAGTTGAAATTTTCACAGATGATGTATTTCTGTTGCCGCTATAACAACAAATACTAAAAATCAGAATATAATAAATATTTAAGGGGGCTCCCATAGAACAAACGTGATTTTTTTGCTCGTTTTTGCTCGATATTGATAACGGCAACAGGTAGACGTTTGAAATATTCACAGAATATTTAGTTATATATTCACTTTAAAAATAAATAATTAAATTAAAATAAAACAAATATTTAAGGGGGGCTCCCATACAACAAACGTGTTTTTTTTTTGCCATTTTTATAGATAATGGTACGAAACCCTTCGTGCGCGAGTCCGACTCGCACTTGGCCGGTTTTTTTTACCAATTTTGCACAATAACCTATTTCAATAGGTTATATCACGATTATATTTCCAGAATAACCTCAATTATAAAGAAATAAATGACAGTCATTGAAACCACAGAGTACAAACAATGCAATAAGGAAAAGTTTTTTTTATCATGCAGTGAAATGATGACTAATAATTTTAAAAACATACTAATTGCGTGTCCAAATGGACACGCTAGGCATTACTGGGTTTTGAATACGCGGTATGTCCGCTCAGTTTTGAGACAGGCACGCGTGCTCTGTGCGAGGCCGCGAACGGCTGGTAATCTCGGACCAAATAATCCTGGCATTAAAAGACTTTATGTGTCTATGGCTGATTGCTTCCGAAATGACAATTACCCCTCATCCCTTTCTCCTATAACGCCTTTTTTTTTTTTGGGTGGGAAGTTGTCATATAACTTCTCCCGCTCTGGGCGGAGCGGAAGGGCGTGTCAGACTTTTACTGACTAAAGCCCACCCGTGTTGCTTCTGATCCATCTATACCTTTTTTTTTTAAGTTTAAATATTTGTGCCGTGCGGGAATCGACACGCAGCGCAGCAGTCAATCGCTTAACCACTGCGCCAACCGTGCCGTCAAACAACACAAACTCGCAACCCTGGCTCCTTGGTCACCTGTGAAATCGTCGCCATATTTGTTTGTAGTAAGTCTATCGTAGTCTGTGGTTATACAGCCATCCCAGACTACAATATAATTATTGCAGTGTTATTGATACTTAACAACTTAAAAAAAAAAAAACCGAATATAACTGAATGAAATTGGTTACAATAAATTAAATTAAAATAGATGAGGTTTTATTTTTGATAATTTTTGTATAAGATTATGTTCATATTTGATTTAAGACTAGAAACACCCATTACGGCAAGCACGGTTTTTTTAGAGCTGGTACTGATGAGTGAACGAGGTCAATGTCCAGTTCGTGCTCTTTGTATGCAGCATACATTCTAGACAGTGGACAGTATTGCCTTAAGTTGGTACGACATCTTGGCATGCAAAAAGCCTCCATTAGCACTTCTTGGCAGATTACGCGGCCCATGGAATAACACCCTACTGAGTAAATCGGGACAGTACAGAGAGCCTTTTACTAACTTCTTAAGGAAAACCAAATATAGCATATCCCTTCGTTTCTCCAGCGACACCATCTTAAAATACTTCAGTCATTCTTGGTATGAGTTCACCTTTTTGCCCATATTACTGTTATAAGTGAGATGCCATAAGAACCGTTTTTGCAGCCGTTCGATGCGCTTGATGTGGACCTTATACTCAGGTGACCAGACCACACTGCAATATTCGAGACGGCTTCTAACGAGTTGTACATGATTTGTTTAGTGTTAGGTTTTTGAAGTTTTGACTATTGTAGTAATCATTGACTAGTAGTGTTGCAGCAAATATGAATATTTGTTTCCACTTTTAAACAGATATGTGTTTACACTACTTAAGTTTGATACCTCGAATAAACTAAAACCCAACAGTAAGAACGACACAAAGGGTATACATGGTCTAACTCAATCTGACCATAGTGCATATGTTATTGTTTAAAAAACAAACAAATAATGAAGATAGAGAGCACTGTTATCATTGTGCTGGTACGGAATCCTCAGTGTAGCTCTATGCAGATATTTCAGGTTTTTCAATCTGCTAAGACTCTTTTTCCTAATATTTGCTTTACTTGTTTTCACTTTTACAGATGCAGTTATTCCTGAAGTTACAAGTCTCAAGAACAGAAGTCCGAAGAAGGAGAAGTAGTCTGAATAAGGCATGTAGTTCTAATCGAACGAATAAACGAAAACTTCTAACGAAGACTTTGATATCTGTAATTTTATGGTGTACATAATAAAAAGTATTCTATTCTATTCTGTCAGTAAATTATGCCTAGCTCTAAACTGTGTCATGAATTTGTTAAATCGTTGAAGCAATTTAAATTCAGTTATAAAGGTTGAAAAGTACTCAAAAATTTTGTATTACTCGGTTGTCAACTACTTGTTTCAAAACGAAATAAAAGTAAAATTGAAGGTATCAAAATAATACATTTTATTAATAATAATTTCCAATTCTAATACTCGTAGATTTAAAACAAAACCACAGTTATTTTTTTCACAGGTTAAGTTGCTTAGAGGGCTAGTATTCAACTATTCTAGGCTCGATAAACCTCAGCAAAAATACTCAGTTTCATACCACTACGAGCGACAACACTTTAGTACGATAAAATTAAAAAAATACACGGCACAATCGAAGCAAGCAGATTCTAAAGCGATTTTTCTTCTATAGGAGTTTACCGTTGAGTACTACTAAAGTCTATGAGTGTGACGGTGAGAAATCGTGTGTTGTAAGCTTATTGCTTATCGTTGATATGCTTGTGAATACAAAACGAGTACAGTAATAAAACTGTGTCCAATCAGGGTGAGGTGTGTAATTCAACTTCCTACTGCCTACCTGCGAATAGTGCTGATGTACGAATAGCCTACATTTTACTGTTTTAATTGATTATGATAATATTTTATCCAATAAAAGTACTTAATTTATGTAATTTTGAATTAATTTGTTAATCCTTTAGCTACAAAGTGTGGCACATAAGACGAATCTTACGACACAAGGCATTTTCCACCAGTCAACCTTTGGGTTAAAAAATAAACTGCATTGTGATAGGAACAAAAAGTAATAATAATAAAAGTTTGCCGTCACGGAATGTCACCGGCAGATGTGAAACATCGAAATTGATGGCAAGACAAAAAAACAAATGACGGCGGGGAGGAGGCATAAGAGAGCGACATACCGTTCGCCGTCACGGCATATGAGTATGAGGCGATTTTACTCCCGTGTAGTTATGTGTAGGATAAGCGTATTATAAACAAATTAATGTTAAATTAAGATAAGTAGAGTAACTTGTAGCGTGTTAGGCATTCTGATTAAATATTTCGTAGTGTAATGACGTTCCCTTTTATTTACTTTAGACCCCTTCTGTCATCAGAAGTGGTATCATATTGGACTTATTTTAATACAATTTAAATAACCAAACCCACAATGAACAGTACAAAGTTATACAATAAACGTAGTAATAGGTAATCGTGAACAATCCGTAATAAGTGAACATTCAGTGTTATGTGTTACTAACGAGAGATAATAGAATTTGTGCACACATTCGTTACGTATTAATGAATTATGCGTCAAAGTTAGGGTTACAAACAGTTTTTCAAATTGCATAAACGAATTAAATACGTACACGTTGAAGATAATTCAGTTTTACATTTTGATTTAACTGTTTTTAAACCGCAGTCTCGAATTAACCACCTAAAATGGTATTTACTTCGTTAAATCATTTCACCACACGCGCGTTCTTTCACTTGTTCAAGAATGAAGCAGGCATTTCATTTGTTATTGCTTGGTTGCAAAAACATAGCTGTTTGTGCCAAAATGTTTATCAATAAATTAAGATTATCTTTTGCAAGGATTGACAGATACTTAAAAAAATACTCAGGTTTGGAAAAAAATGAAGACAAAAGGGGAAACATATCAGAAAACACTCGTAAGATGCCTCAAGATGTCGAACAAAGTATTATCCAACACATTGATAATTCCCAAAATATAAGTCCCATTACTGTAGAGCGCAGACAAACAGGATATATTTACCACCGGATATGACTTTATATTTAACGGAAGCAAGCTTTGATGAATCAAGAAAGATTCCATTTGCATTGTATAAAATAATATTTTATAACAAATTGAATCTACAAAAGAAAAAACCACAGAAAGAAAGACACTTAATAAGTGCGACCTACTTGCAGTAAAATCAGAGATAGTACTTCACAAGAAACCAAATTAAATTAAGTGAAGGAAAGAAAACAGCACCATAAAGAAGCTGAAGACGCACGTGTAATGAAAAAACAGGACATAACTTTGACTAAGACCTGTGATCATAATTATTATTAAAACTCACTTTTGATATGGAAAAAGCCCTACCACTGTCAAGAAATCCAACTAAAATTGTTTTTTTACAAACGCCAACAGTGGCTATAAAACTGCGGTGTGCATTCAGGCAAAACTGGTTTAGTTATATGTGGGTGGAAGATAAAGCAGGAAAACACATATCTTTAAATCTAGACTCCTAAGTCGAAGAACTCATCCTGTGGTCAGACTCCTATGGTGGCCAGAACCGAAAAATTAAGTTGACTTTACTACCATTTGCATTAATTGAAGGAAATTACAACCTACAGAAAACCACCTTACGATTTATGGTTACTGGGCATAGATACTTAGAAAATGATAGCGAGTATAGTGAAATCGAATCAGCCTTAAAAACCCATACACGGATATAATATAATCCACAAAACTACATTACATTATTATACATTATTTACATTTTATGTGATGATCAGTTGTCATAAGAGAAACAAGTTGATAAGTACTATAGTTGTACGTTGACCATCGCGACGTAACTAGTGAAGTAACTATACGACTCGGTACTCGATACTCACGATAAATCGATTCAAGTTAAATGTCAAAACGGGCCTATTATTTTTTCGACAACTTTAAAATGGAAAGAACAGGCTTTTTCGGAGTTTCTAAAATGATGATGACAATATAAAGAGAAAATATTATGAAAATTTAACTGGATTTATATAATTATAAAAGATGATGTTGAAGGTTTTGATGGATAGAATGCAATCTGAATATGGATCAAATACGATCGATAGAATACAGTGGATAGAAAACAAACAATCGAGATAGAAGACAATATCTTTAGAAGTTGTTAAGATAGAATACAAACAATGGAGATAGAGGACAAATAATAAAAAAAAATATGGTACAGCGTAATGAAGAAATGAAAAGTATTGGCATATTTTTAAATAACTAGTAGTTCACTCACACACTCACTCCTACATCACTCACTCCACCACTAATCTTCACTCTTCAGTTTTACATCTTAATAAATCATTTATTTATGATGTAGAAGTGTTACAAGATTTGTTTTAATTGAATTCATTTTATTAAAATATCTGGATTTAAACTTACGGTCCTATTTATTTCACCCGAATCTAATCGCAATAAAGTATTAAACGACAATAATTTCGTATAGCACGTTATTGATAAATAAAATTGTTCTGAATATGGCTTAAAATTAACAAATTAAGCGCAAAAATTGCTAAAACTACAATATATTATTCTATTTTTATATTTTTTAAACTAATGTGAAGTTATACACCTTCAAAATAAAAATGATACTCTAAACATAATAAGTTGGCACAGCGACAATTTTAACTTTGCAATCTTTGAAGCTCATTTTCTAAGTTTTCTTTGTGGCGCTTAATCGGTTCCTACACAACGCAGTCCAATTATGAATGATAGATTGAGGAACTATGTGGTAAGAGAACGTTGCGGTTTAAAAGAAGATGAATGAAAGGTGATGATGTCATGTTGAGAGGATGAATGAAAGACGACTTACAGAAGATATTTACGTGAATGGAAACGCTGGGAGTGAACGCCTAGAAGGACATAAGTAGTCTAACCTTATTGTTGATGTTCTTCAGAAAGGACAATTGCTTAGTACTCGCAACGAGCGTGCGTGTATGACTCAGATGTATGAACGTAATTGAAGCAAAATGGAGTATGAATGGATTGTACTAATTCTGTAGTTTCTGCCTAGCCCCATGGAAAAAAGGCGTGAGGTGTGTATGGATGCATAATAATTATATTTAATTAAAAAATATATATTTTTTCGTTATTTTTTTGTGACACGATATCGGTACCCATATAAAACATTGTTACTATAAATTGCTATTAAATTCCTTGCGTCAATATCAACAGAATCGTAATACCGAGACATTTTAGAGGTTTTGTCAGTAAGTGGCGGCATTACAAAGAATGATGGCCGCCTGTCAGTGCCGCTGCGCTAAGATTGAGGGCGCGGTTGACACGGCGACATTCCCAATTTACTTGGATTTACTAACCGAATTCCAAAAGGAGGAGGTCATAATAATTATGTTCGTCTATGTTTTGTTTTTTTTTTGTTTTATGTATATAGGTACCGATATGTCCGTCAATTATGGACCGGACTGGTAAGAACTGCTACTCATCAAATAACGTCCCTGCATCGAGAACAGCAATATTTTGTAAAAGGTGATCAGCAGTTGACATTGGTTGACGGATTCGTGACGGTGTAATTTTAATGAACTTTAAAGCCTTGGTAAAAAGTCGTTCAGAGCTTCAACATAAAAGACCGCAAAGCGTTAAAGACATAAAAGAATTTTCAAAGTTATATTCTAAGACGACGAACAAGAACTTTAAGAGAGACTACCACAGAAATAGAACCCAGGTGGTTGAAAAGCACCTCTGCAGCAGTGGGAGCCTCAATAATGCTTATAAGTAATTAAACAAAAAATAAAACGTAGATATCACTACTAAGTACAAAAAAGAAGGGCACCCAAATAAAGACAGATATAGTAATTATAGCTATGGAATTCTATAAGAACCTCTATGACGTCCAAACGACACATAACTTTGACGCTACAGAAACACCAGACAAGACTAACGTCTCGAACAATAATAACGACATTAAAAATTCAACCGTAATGGAAATTATTCAAAACATAGAGAAACTGAAAACAGAAAAAGGTCCGGGGCCAGACAGTATAACCAACGAGGCTTTGTAAATGTGAACTAAGTAAATTCCCTCTGAAATGGGAAACGAATTAATATCAATGGAAATTACCTGAGCAACTTTCGTTTCGCAGACGACATCGTTATTTTCTCCGAATCGCCTCAGAACCTCGATGGCATTGTAAACAAGCTTAACTATGTTAGCACCAGAATAAGCCTAAAATGAAATATGAACAAAACGAAGGCTACAAATAGTCTTATGTATCCCATACAAGTAAATGGATCAGTTCTTGAATATGTATAGGACTATACATACCTATGAAAACAAACTTCCTTAAAACCTTCGAGAAATGAAAACAAAATCATTAGGCGAGTGTTCATGACATGGAATAAGTTCTGGAGCCACAAAGAAGTAAAACTGCCACAACATCTGAAAAAGAAAGTTATGTACTCCTGTATACTACCATGGCTTACATACGCCTGCCAAACATGGAATTTTTACAAAAAAACAGAACTATAATACAAACGTGCCAGCGCGCTATGGAAAGAAACATATCGAACATCAAACTTAAAGACAAACAAAAAACACCACCATTCGTGAGAACACAAGAGTGATGGACGCCCTACACACTTGCAGAAACTGAAGTGGAAACGGGCAGGGCACGTAGCACGCTCCTAAGACATAAAATGGAGTAAAATAACCACCACGTGGGCCAAATGGAAAACGAAAACATGGACGGCCCCGAGAAAGATGGATCGACGAGATCGAAAAAGTAGCGGGCCAGAATTTGCCTACAGCAGCACAGGACAGAAAAGAGTGGCAAGAAAGGGAAGTAATTAATTTCATTTTATATAAGTGAGGATTTGTAATTGGGTTTCTGGTGACTATGGTTTCCCTTTTTTGTCTGTTTTTATTAGCTGTGTAGCCCTCCATGTACTAAAATAATTATAAATTATTTATTTGTTATTTTCTCTTTTTAGTTATACTTTGTTTATTTTTTAATATAGGAATAAAGATGCTTTATTATTTGTTGACCAGTTGACATTAAGCTATTGTAACTTAGATAAAATACAAACTGATTTACAAAAAAGTGAATAATAAATAACTACCTACAAACTCTTTTAAATATAATTGGCTTTTACAATGTTTTCAAATTACAGTGTTAATAAGTACAAGAGGACAGTGTAGGCCCTTCAACTAGTACCAGGTACTTAGTAAAACATAAAATGATAATCTTTATAAACTTTTGAAACTTTGCGAGAGTTCCTTAAAGCAAGTCACTACTTTCAAGTATCTGGGCCACTGGGTTTCCGAAGACCTAAAAGACAGTCTGGATATTGAACGTGAGCGCAGGGCGTTGGCTGTCCGCTGCAATATGTTAGCTTGCAGATTTGCAAAATGCACGACTGAAGTAAAGGCTACACTATTTACAGCGTACTGTCAGTCGTTCTATACATGCAGTCTGTGGGTCAACTACACGCAGAGGGCATACAGCGCTCTGCGCGTACAATACAATAATGCTTTCCGGATGTTGATGAGGTTGCCGCGCTACTGCAGTGCTTGTTGCAGAGGCGAGAATAGATGGCTTCCGCACCATCATGCGCAAGCGTTGGGCTTCCACCATGCGAAGGGTAAGCGCCAACCCCAACAACATCCTGAAAACTTTAGCTGATAGGTGGGACAGCTCCATACTGTGACATTGGATACGCCTACATGCTACTGTGGCATAGT
Source organism: Tiliacea citrago (assembly GCA_963921375.1). Lineage (NCBI taxonomy): Eukaryota > Metazoa > Arthropoda > Insecta > Lepidoptera > Noctuidae > Tiliacea > Tiliacea citrago. The sequence goes on from OY992784.1 coordinate 2,149,067, forward strand.
AATTAATAGTTTGTGTTGTTTTTGAACACTAGTTTCTATGTCGTGTGTATACTAATCAAATGGACTATTATCTGGGTCTGACATAAAAGTTTATATTTTTTTTATAAAATATTACTTAAATTTGAAAAGTAAAAATCTATTTAATCGAAATGACATGATTGCCATTTCAAATGTAATAAATCTGTTTTTTTTAAATTTATTATAACTTTATGCACAAGTAAAAAATACTGTACAAAGGCGGACTTAATGCCTGAGGCATTTTCTACCAGTCAATCTTAGGGTGATGCAGAGACAAAACATGGTAGGTGCAACAAAGGGGATAGATAACTTGAAAATCAAAAATATATACTAATACATACATACATACTTATAAACAACATAAAAAGTGTCAGGAGAAATAACCATTGGTGGAGCAGAAAACGAATCAGCGCTGGGATGATTCTGCCAACTGGCACTCATTACCGGCATCATTGCAATTTTGAATGTAGAGTAATCCCTAGAAATACAGTTTCTGTAATAGCATCTAGTTTCTTGCAATCATGTTTCAAATTTAGACCCACTTGGGATATATTTGGTATTGAGAACTTAAGACACAGATTAAACGGAGTAGATGTTTGGAGTTGTTGGAAATAATTCAGTTAGTTAATTAATAAATAAATTATCTGGTTATAAATATTCTGGTTTGTGAAGGGTACTTTTATTTTTGTTCATTAGCGTTGTTTAGAATGATAAGCTATTGCTACTGAGCAATGAGACATAATCAACAGCAAGAAAACCCACATTGTGTTTGTCTCAATTGATGTCAACTTTAAGTTGAGCTATTGTATTTGTTGTACTGTGAGAGGAACAGAATTAATGTTACTTTCACTTACTATTTCGCTTATCGTAACTTATGGTTACAATCAGTTAAGCGCTTTAAGCGCTCTAGACCTCCTCCATCTGTACTCTGGAAAGCTGCTATCAGATCTCATCCGAATCATTACCTGACGGAGAACCGAGGTTTCAAAATGACCTCGTTTGTATGAAAGTGTTGCTCTGGGTACTTAGTTTTTACGGGCAGTGTATTTTAAAAATAAGAGAAGTGTCATCAACGAATAGAATTATGTCCGATAAATTAGCCATCATATTGTAAGGAAGATCATTAATAAAAACTAGAAATAGGAAACGGCCAAGAATTGAACCTTGAGGCACGTTCATCTTTATTAGAGACCCCAAGGACGTCGCCCCGTTAACGTTTATGTTTTGCTGCCTATTTGATAGATAGGAAAGAAAAAGATAAGCAGCTTGTTCACGAATTCCGTTGCGTGTAATTTACAGATCAGTGTATTGTAGTCAACGCAGTTAAACGCTTTTGAGAGGTCAAAGAAAATGCCAATGGTATCCTATGATTTCTCCCAGGATTCCAAAATGTGACTGATGAGTTTTACTCCTGCGTCAGTCGTCGACCTATCTTTCTTGAAACCAAACTAGCGACTATGTAAAATCCCATTTTAATTAAATTGTTGTGACATCTGGTCTAGCATGGTTTTTTCCTATATTTTACTGAATGCTGGTAGCATGATATAAGTCTATAATTAGAGGGATCTCTTTTACTAACCGATTTGAAAATTGCTACTATTTACTATGTTTCATTAAATCAGGAAACGTACCGCTGTCTAAACATTGATTAAATATGTCTGTTAGGACAAGGGCTATTGTGTCAATGATATCTCCAAGAATCTTAACGGAAATCTCCCATAAGTTTTCAGTGTTCTTTATGTTAAGACTTCTTAATACTTTTTTAATTGTGACAATAGAAATGGGCTTGAATTCAAAACTTGGAATGTCCTTAGAGAATTTTTCTTTGAGAGCAGATTCAGCTAATATAGATGATGAGGGGAGAGATTTCGTAACACTATCGGTGTACATGCGTGCGCATCTTGCACATGCGCATTCGATACAATGGCGGTGAGCCGAGACACACGAGCTCCGCCGTCATTCAGATAGCAGCTAAGACCGAGTGCAAGTCTCTATATAAATATATTTTCTCGGCTATCTTATTTAAATAAAACTATTTATTTTATTGCTGTTACCGTTTTCAATCATCTCCCAACATTTGGCGACCGTGACAGAAGAAACTGCGAATTGAAATTCGAACGAAGAAAAAGCAACTGCGGTTCGGTTACGTGCTCTCGTTTGTTCGAAACAATTCGAACCGGGCCACGTCTCTCCGGGCAAGCGCCGCTGCTCATCGTTCATCGCATCCATTTTGAAGATCTACCTGGATATTGTGGGCATCGCGTCAGGTGGTCTATCCGAGGGAAGTAAGCTCGTTCCTATTATATGTTCCGTTCCTGATTTCCGCTTTTATTTGTGTTTAGGGTTTACTGCTTCCTCTAATGTAAAGGGCAGCTAACTGCTAACATCATTGCATTGTGGACATTTAAATTCTATAGGTAATTAATACCTCTGTAACCTTATACCTAGTCTAAATAGGCGACTATTTATGTCGAGCATGTCTATAATCATGCATCATGGCCTAATGCGCTTTAATTTCTTAATATTTACATTCCTGTACTAAAATCCCAATTCCGTGTCTCTGTGCACCAATTGCACAGCTTAAAGCCTTGCACTGCATCCGTGCTTCAAATAGATTTGCCAAACGATTCCAGAAAATCATCGGCTGCGGCTGCGTGCTGCCTCCCGTCTACATACGCTACCGCGTGGCCACCAGGGCTCCTCGGCCGCCGCGGAATAAGCAGCAGAACGGCCATCTAGCCGGCGCCGTGCCTGCTGTGACACCGCGTGACTGCGAGCTGCGTCTGGAGCGTACATACTTGTAGCGACTGTTTGGTTTGATGCACATTTTATTATCTATTTCATTGTTTGTTTGTTTTCGGTTATTGTGATTTAAAGATGCCGATCATAGATAAGGATGTGGGCAAAAGTGAATTAAGTGAATTAATTAGGAAACGCGGTAATATTAGAGGGCGTTTAACTAAATTAAACGAATATGTACAGGAAATGCAAAAGCTGGACATTGGTGCTCTAAGAAGCGTAAATATATAAGAGTTAGGTAGACGTTTGGATATTTGCCAAGAATTATTTAGGCAGTTCCATGACGTTCAAACATCAATTGAAAACAGCTGTGATGAATCCGCTACGGATGAACAAATCACGTTAAGAGATTCAATTGAAACTAAGTTTATTTTCGTTATGTCAATTATTGAGGATATAATAGAAAGACAAGGGTCTGAGAAAGAAAAATTTGGTGATGCATGTAGTAACAAAGGTTCACATGCAACCTGCCTATCTCATGGGGTCCAGTCAATAAAATTGCCAACGATAAAATTGCCAACATTTAATGGTTCTTATTTAAAATGGCTAAAATTTAGAGACACTTTTCAATCTTTAATTCATCGCAATGAATCAATACCAGGTATCAATAAGTTTCACTATCTGAGATCCTCACTGGAGGGTGGTGCCATTGAAGTTATCAAGTCGTTGGAGTTTACCTCTGAGAATTATATTGTAGCATGGGAGTTACTTTGTGATATATATAATAATAAGAAAATCCTCATTAACAATCATCTTAAAGCATTATGCAGTATTGAAACACTGACTAAGGAATCATTTATAGACTTACGTAACTTAGTTGACGTTGTTTCAAAAAAATTAAGAGCGCTCAACACTCTAGGGCAACTGACTGATCAGTGGGACACTTTATTAATATTTATGATTACTGGGAAGTTAGATACCAGTACGGGCGTAAAGTGGGAAGAACATAGGAATATTTTACCTGACTTACCAACGCTAAATGACTTTTTTAATTTTACACGTAGTCGTGCGGATATTTTAGAAACTACATCAGTCACGTCACAACTAAATAAAAATGATAAGGGGAATTTTAATACAAATATTCGAACTAACAATTGGAAGAATAAACAACGTGATAGATCGAATTCCTTCGTATCTTCGGTTGAGAACTTGTGTGAATACTTGTGTTTATTGTGTAGTAAGTAGGGTCATCGCATTTACCAATGTACTCAATTTAAAAATATGAATGTACAAGACAGGTGTAAAGAAGTATCTAAATTAAAACTATGCTCGAATTGCCTGCGTGAGAGTCACAATTCATTTCGTTGTCGTATGAGGAGTTTATGTAAGTTTTGTAAACATAAACATAACAGTTTATTACATGTAAACAAACCTCAAAATAATAATACTGACAGAGACCCAACTACCGCTACACCTTCTACATCAACTCAACCACTACCAGTATCATTGTCTGCCGTCTCCGTCAACCAGGTTCTGTTGTGTACCGCTATGATAGAAGTACTAAATGGACATACTCAACATACTTACCTTGTCCGGGCTCTATTAGACACAGGCAGCCAATCTTCCTTTGTGACAGAAAACTTGAAAAGTAAGTTAGGACTTTCGATTAAAATTACCGAACCTTTACGGATTTCAGGTATTAATAATGTTTCTTTTAATATATCCGAGCGCTGCAATGACAAACTCGCAACCCCGGCAGGCATTGGTCCTAACGGACCCCGTCAGTTTGTGCTGACATCTCTTTGAGGCGCGCGTGGAACACAACGCGCCGTCGACCCGGGACCCCCGACTACGGTGGCCGGAAATCGGCTTGCGACTCCCGACGCCCGGGGCGTCTCCTGCGGCGACTAGGGGCGCGAGGGCGCGAACCTTGTCTCACCCTCACGCGTTCCGCCTCCTCCTTCGCTAGCATAACTGCTTCGCAGAAGGAGGTGACGGCCTCCCATGCACTCTCGCTCCGAACCATGGCCTGAACCAGGGCCGGACGCGAGAGATCGCCGCCGCCGATCGCCTCCGTGAGGACACGGCGGTGCTCCGCCCAAGCTGGGCAGACCTCCACCGTATGCTCCACCGTGTCCTCCGGGCGATCCACACAGTGGTGACACCCGGGCGTTTCCTCCCGCTTAATCCTAAACAGGAACCTCCCGAAGCATCCATGTCCGGTGAGGACCTGCGTCAGGGGAGGACGCCGTGGCGCCTCTCTAGCCACTCCTCAAAGAGGGGACTTATCGCCACAATTGTGGCGTGCCCAGCGCTGGGTTGCGACAATCGCACTCTCCATGTCGCCATGAGATCAGGAACTTAATTTACCCAAAAATATCGTACTTGCAAACCCAAAGTTCCATTATTCTTCTAATATTGATATTTTATTAGGGGCGGATTGGAACATTGTAGGGACTAAACGTATTTCACTGGGTGTAGGTAAACCTATCCTACAGAATTCAGATTTCGGATGGTTAGTCAGTGGCCGTCTAGGAGAATGTAGCCTTAGTCACTTGACATGTAATTTCACAAAGGAAATTCATAACGACCTTAAAAGGTTTTGGGATGTTGAAGAACTTAGTTGTGTCGATAACACTTCACCCCAAGACAAATTATGTGAGCGACACTTTTTAGAAAATATGAAGCGTCTTCCCAATGGTCGATTTTCTGTTAAAATGCCATTCGAGGAGATTCCTGAAGAGGCACTAGGTAATTCTTATTTCTTAGCGAAAAAACGTTTCCTTAACCTGGAGAAAAAATTAAATAATAATTATCAGCTCAAACAGAGTTACAGTGCATTTATTGAGGAGTATAAAAACTTAGGTCATTTACATGAGATTAAGCGTCCTATATTTGGATATTATTTACCACATCATGCGGTATTGAGAAAACAAAGTGAAACCACTAAATTACTTGTTGTCTTTGATGCTTTTGCCAAAAAGACTTCAGGGAAATCGTTAAATGACATTCAGTATGTTGGTCCAGTGGTACAAGACGATTTGTTGTCTATTTTATTAAGGTTTAGAACTTATAAGTATGTGCTAACTGGGGATATACAAAAAATGTATAGGCAAATTGAAATAGATCCATCTCAGCGTCATTTGCTACTAATTTTGTGGAGAGATGATTATTCTCAGCCTATAAATGTATTGCAGCTAAACACTGTCACCTACAGCATCTGCACCTTTCTTGAGCACGAGTTGCCTTGTTCAGTTAGCTCGCGAATGTTCTGATCCCATAATTTCAAATATTTTAGAACATGATATTTACATGGATGATTTAAATACTGGATGTCAGTCAGAGAAAGAAATTAAGGAAATCTATGTAGAGGTCACTAGAATTTTATCTTCAGCTTGTTTGCCTCTTCATAAAATACGCACAAACTGTCCCAAGGTGTTACAAACAGAGACCACTCCTAAAACTCTTGATCTGAGTAAACATGCCACAGTTTTAGGACTAAACTGGTCACCTTCACCGGACACGTTACATTTTACGGTTGATATAGATATGAGTAGGAAACTTACTAAACGTACTATTATATCATTAACATGTAAAATATTTGACCCATTAGGGCTGCTATGTGCATGCATAATTAAAGCTAAAATGATTTTGCAGCAATTATGGAATGAAAAGTTAGGCTGGGATGATCCTGTGCCACCCCATATCGAAAAAAAGTGGGTGAAGATATCAGAGAATATGAATTATCAGTGTAAAATTAATTTGCCTAGAAATGTAGTATGTGATTTTCCCATGTCAGTTGAATTACATTGTTTCGTAGATGCATCCCAGGAAGCCTACGGAGCCTGTGTCTATATTCGGTCAATTAATAATGAAAATATTGTAAATGTAAAATTGTTGTGTGCGAAGGCAAGGGTTGCAGCTCTGAAAGCTATGACCATACCTCGCCTTGAATTGTGTGGCGCACTACTTGGTGCTCGGTTGTCTATAAAGGTAATCCAGTCCATTCGATGTAACACAAAAGATAATATGGACCGACTCAACAGTAGTACTTGGCTGGATTAGTGCACAACCAAACCTTTTAAAGGCATTCGTAGCCAATCGCATAATTGAAATAAATAAGTTGACACAAGGCTTTACGTGGAGGCATGTTCCAACCCACCTCAACCCTGCAGATCTTGCTTCTAGAGGTGTAGATCTTCAGCCTCTGCAGGTTGAACCCTTGTGGTGGGAAGAACCCTCCTTCTTAAAGGAGGGATCACCTGCTTGGCCACAGCAACCTGATAAGTCAGTGGAATTACCTGAACTAAAGGTTTATGTTGCAAGCAAAGGTGGCTCACGATGACAGTTTGAACTCTTTTATTAATTTTAATAATTATTCCAAGTTTAATCACATAAGTCGCGTGTTTGCATATGTATTGCGGTTTTTGCATAATTGTAGGAACGAAACTAAACTATATGATTCACTACAAACTAGCGAAATAAATAAATCACATACTATTCTCTTTAAAATATGTCAACACGAATCGTTTGATATAGAATTGAAATCTCTAAATAAAGGTTTAGCAATACCTAAAAAATCCAAAATATTCAATTTAAATCCGTTTCTTGACTCTGAAGGTTTATTAAGAGTAGGAGGTCGTCTTGACAATTCAAGTTTTGATTATAACAAGAAACATCCAATTATATTCGATCGTAAACATAGGCTTACCCTTTTATTAATGCAAAATGAACACCAACGTTTATTTCATGCAGGTCCGCAATTGTTATTATCTTCTATGAGAGAAATGTACTGGCCTGTAGGTGGGAGGGTCTTAGCGCGCAAAGTCAATAAACAATGCATGGTATGCACTAGATTTCGTGGTAAGACTATACAGCCAATAATGGGCAACTTACCATTTTCTAGGATGAGGCCTACTTTCCCTTTCCACTCGACTGGTACTGACTTCGCGGGACTATTTCAAATCTCTAGTAAAAGGGGAAGAGGTAATCGAATAAATAAATGTTACCTCTGTCTATTTGTTTGCTTAAGTACCAGAGCGGTTCACCTAGAGCTGGTGACTGATCTTACTACATCAGCATTTATTTTGTGTTTACGAAGATTCGTGTCTCGCAGAGGTAAGCCCTACGAAATTTGGTGTGACAATGGCACTAACTTCGTGGGGGCAAATAATGAACTAGGTAAAGTGCTACGCTCTAGTCGTGACCCAGTCATTGATTATACTACTAACGAAGGCATTTTATTTAAATTTAGTCCGGTCTATTCACCGCATTTTGGTGGGCTTTGGGAAGCAGGCGTAAAGGCAGCCAAATATCATTTAAAAAGAACAGCAGCCAACGTTTCCCTTACTTTTGAGGAGTTGTCAACTCTTTTTTTACAAATAGAGGCGATCCTCAATTCTCGCCCTCTCTCCCGTTTGTCTTCGGACCCTCTCGACTTAAACCCTTTGACCCCCGGGCACTTCCTAATCGGGCGGCCACTGACGTCGGTGCCCTCTTTTGCAGCAGAAGACTCCAGACCGAAGTACCACCTCATCTGCAAACTACGCCTCGAGTTCTGGAAGAGATGGTCTCAAGAGTTTATAGCGGAACTCCAGCAGCGGTCCAAATGGAAAACTGGGTCTATCGGTCCTAGAATTGGAGACATGGTATTAATAAAGGACCAGAAGCTGCCTCCGCAACGATGGCGGCTTGAACGCATTACACGTCTACATATGGGCGCAGACAACACTTGCCGTGTGGTAGATATCTACACATCCAAAGGAACAATCCGCAGAGCCATCCATTACATCGTCCGGCTGCCGGGTGAAGAAGAACTTGAGGAACCCGTTAAAAGTTAGCTCTTTCAAGGCTGAGAATATGTACATGCGTGCGCATCTTGCACATGCGCATTCGATACAATGGCGGTGAGCCGAGACACATGAGCTCCGCCGTCATTCGGATAGCAGCTAAGACCGAGTGCAAGTCTCTATATAAATATATTTTCTCGGCTATCTTTTTTAAATAAAACTATTTATTTTATTGCTGTTACCGTTTTCAATCATCTCCCAACAATCGGAATGTTGGTAAATAAATTTTCTTGTGTCTAAGCAACTTTTAACTTATCTGAGACTTATTCATTATGAACTTTTAAACACACATTCTGATCTCGCTGTTTTGTTAAGAGCTAAGAACATTATTAGTAAACATTTTTTACTTATTTTTAGTGCGAGGTCTTAAATTAATGGCTTCATCTACGTGCACCTTTTTATCTAAGTCAAATGATACAAGTTGACCAGTATGGCCATACTTTTTTCTTTTTTTAGGTGGGAAATTATCAAATAACTTCTTCCGCTCTGGACGGAGCGGGAGGGCGTGTCACACTTTTAATGACTAAAACGTACGTGTTCCATCAGATGCCTGCCATACCTGGCCACACCTGACATTTGTGTGCACCACACCACACATTTGTGTTAAACATTTAAACAATGTATAACATTGTTTAAATGTTTAACACAAATGTAAATGTACATTTATGTGGTGAATTAACTAATAGATCAATATAAAGGTCACCACAAACAAGAACTAATTTATTATTTTTATAAAGTTTGCTTAGTATTTCTTCCATAATTATCAAAAATGATGACAAGTTTGACGCTGGGGAAAAACATTAGAAAGTATGCCTTCAACCTCTGCACATGCTACATTGAAGTAAGTAGGTACCTAAAATGAAAGAATAAGAATATTTGAACCTATTTTAGAATATTTTTGAACTTGGGGTCCGAGTGCTCATCAAGTATTTCGGGATATCGCCGAGCGGTTGGTCGACTCTTCACGTGACCAGAGGGCTGGCCTATTTTTAGCCCAAAGAATAAGTAGCACTGCCCCACTTTTTTTTAATATTTTATTATATACTTATACATACTATACATATTTTAGAGTTAGCTTATGTGCTAAATAAAAGCTTTTAACACTCACTCACTACCGAAAATTACACTAAGGTACAACAACGTGCTAACATTACTTATTCATTAAATAAATTACTTACTCGAAAAATACTCTAAAATACCGACGTAATCTGACTTCACGAAGGTGTCGACAAGTAACATAGATTTAAGTTACCAGTCACCCTCCGTGGCGTGTAACTTAAACCTTCAACTTAGTGTTGAGACTAGTAATTTTCTACATGAACCACCACGCCTCCGCCTCGATAAATATCTAAATTTTGATATTAGACTGGCTTTTACCGCGACTTTGGTCGGTTTAGTTTAGATATTAGCTTAAGACTTTTTTAAAAGGTTGATCTGATTCTAACACCATCAATTACCATCAATTAACAAAAGTTCTACTCAAGTCCTCGGTTTCAAGTAAAAATACTAAATTAAGCATAGGTATTTCGAAATTAGACAAAGTTCGTTAGTACATCTACGTCTTCGTTCTCATTATGCTATACCGGTTGACGTCAACACGTCAACGCCGGCTGTCGCTGAAAACCAGCGCTGGGGCTCTGTCTCGCATAGGGTCGCAGCATTATGCTAAGCGATGGCCGTTTTGCGTGATGTGACGCATATTTTCCCTCAACTTGTTCTTTCGTGTTTGTGTTTTTATTTCTTTGCGTTATGTTTACCGCAAATAAACGTATTTTCTTTCTTTTTTCTTTCTTTAGTATGTTAAAATCCATCATACATACATGCTAAAACTTACCTAATGAGTCTTAATGTCTTAGTGTTTATTGTCTCTTAAAGATTCATATCACACAAACACCTTGTATAAGCGGCAGACTCTTTTTATTACCATTACGAAGCATCCTGCTTTATGGTAGCAGACACATCTATAGCCTGTGACCAAAGATTATACGTAAGATGCCAATACTTACTGCACTTACCCCAAGAATATTGGAATAAAGAAAACAAGATGGCGACGGAGGTATACGAACATAATCAGCCTATAACCTTTGCACTGCTGGGACACAGGCCTGCTCTCGGTGAAAGGTAATGGACAGCTATCCACCACTCGGACCCAGTGCGGGTTGGTTGATATTGTCACATGTCTTAGAATTTTTGGTTCTTGGACATGCCGGTTTCCTCACGATGTTTTCCGTCACCATTTTTGAGAGCAGTGATGATGAAATAAATGACACATACAATGTAAAGCGCCTATCTGGGTTCGAAACTACGACCTACAACTTGTAAGTCTCGGCCGTTACATTGCTCAAGCTAAGCAAGAATAAATAGGTAATTTCTTCGGCCTCATTTTTCTAACACTAAAATACCAACAGTTTCTCAACGACAGTGCCTCTTCAAAATAATAAACAAAACAAAATATTTTGCTGCTCAACACCATGATGAGCTAATGTCGTGGGTAAAGTTGCGGTGTCACGCGCGAACCCTCTGCATGCATCAGAATTATTAGCCTGATATAATATTTATAAGAATATGGATGTTGTGATGGCTCAGATATTGTGGGATACGCTTCTCAAGCACGGTGTTGTGCGTCGACTCAACTTATTTGAGTGGTGAGGAAAGCTTGACTCATTTATCATCGTCATTATTTCAGCCGAAAGACGTCCACTGCTGGGCATAGGCCTCCCACAAGGGGCGTTTGCCATAATCACCACGCTTCGCAGGCGGGTTGGCTATCGCAGTATGATGTTAAAATGCATAGAGAACGCTGCTGTCCATTCTCTAGTAAGTCCCTTAGTCGCTTTTTACGACACCCACGGGAAGTAATAGGATGTTGTTATTCTTTACGTTCGGCACCACACGTCAACATGACTGAAAATGCAACCTGTACTGAACAAGCGTGGTTATTACTGCTTGATCCTTTTCTGTATAAAAATCTTTGGCCAGATGTGAAAAAATTATAAACTACTGATTATTAATTGTAGTAGATTCCGGAAAATGGCAGAAAATACGATAAAATTAAATAAAAAGATAAAGAAAACTCTGCTACATTCTTTGAAGTTTGAACTTTGTCATTACCTTCACATTCAGATTAAATTCTAACTTATTATTAAAGTGTGGTAAGACAAAATCGTTTGGTCAAGGTGACGGTCAAACAGTTAAGGACGGTCATCCAAGTCTAGCCGGCGGTCTTACTAACATTAATTAATGTCGTGCAAAAACGGTAATTTATTAGGCAAAGTTCATGTCATGTCTCATATGGCCCGTCCTGAAGCCGAATGTTCTATTTAACGTCAAGTTTTTGGAGTTTTTAAAAGCTGTTAGACAAATCTAAAAGAAAAAAACCGATGAACAGATAATTCACTTTTTCTTTATGTCTGAGAATTCTGAAGTTTTATTGCGCACATCGGGTGCGAAAAGGTTTTATGTACTTTAAAATATCCTACTGGCAATGTTATCTCGGTGTCTAGCTAGAATATTTACTATTTTAGACATCCCCGAACACCTTTGAGTATAGTTTATGCTCTAAGCCGAACACCCTCGAGAACTATTAGTAGATTAGACTAGATGTAGTAAATTAGGTTACGGGCGTGAATTAAAAACCGGCCAAGTGCGAGTCGGACTCGCGCACGAAGGGTTCCGTACCATTATCTATAAAAATGGCAAAAAAATCACGTTTGTTGTATGGGAGCCCCCCTTAACACGTTCATCGCCACGTAGGTCACCGGTGACCTGACCCTGCCCAGTATTTAGGCGCCTCGTAGGTCACCGGTGACCTCAAGGCAGACCTGTTTTCTATCCTATTTTGTGAGCCGTAGGACACTTATTCCGTAAATTTTGTGTATGCGTGTGACTGCTGCGGCGCTGTAGAATATGTGCGCACAATGTTTTTCATTTACCTTGAAATTTGTTAGATTCACATAGAAAAATCTGCAGTTTTCGGCGAACTCGTTCATGGATCCGGAGGTTTGGGTTTTAAATGCAACATAACTATTCGTTTTAAACATTTTACGTAGCTTTATTATATTACCATTTGTAGGCTTTTTAACAGTAAAGTAATTTTTTAAAATGCATAAGTAGTTTCTGAGAAAACTCTGCTATTTTACAATATATTGGATAAGGTAATAAAATTAAATAATAAATACAGTAATTGTGTAAGTAATGAAAATATTTATTAGAAAATGAATAACAATAAATAATAAAGAAAATACGTTACTTCTTGTGGATCTTGTTGAAACAAAAAGTATTTGACTGCGGGGGCGGGTGACCGGAGGTGTGACCTATCTGGCGCCAAAATAACGTAAATGCAATTTTCGACATCACAGCGCCGTGTAGGACATCGGTGACCTCATGGGGTTTTTTGTGATGATTTCATAAACTATACATACGATTGCAGCCTCAACTAGACATAAATCCATATCTTATTAAACTAAACCCAGGAGCACCAAAAAAAAAATGTAAATTTTGACCGTTCCACTACGGCGGTTAACGTGTTAAATATTTGTTGTATTTTAATTTAATTATTGATTTTTAAAGTGAATATTTAGTTGTCAATATCGAGCAAAAAAATCACGTTTGTTGTATGGGAGCCCTCTTAAATATTTATGTTATTCTAGTTTTTTGTATTTGTTGCTATAGCGGCAATAGAAATACATCATCTGTGAATATTTCAACTGTCTAGTTATCACGGATCATGAGATACAGCCTGGTGACAGACGGACAGACAGACAGACAGACGGTGGAGCCTTAGTAATAGGGTTCCCGTTTTTTACCCTTTGGGTACGGAACCCTAAAAAGCAGGACTTTGAATTTAAATAACGTTAATTATATTTGACGTTTCACAAGGAAGGTTTTATGTCTCTCTCTCTTATTGCAGCAAATATAATAAGGAACTAACTGAGAGCAGTTATCGGTTTTATATTAAACATTGAGTGACAGTGTTGCCATTATCAGAAAGTTAGAATCGATTCATTTTTGCACATTCAAATCGCGTAAATACCAACACTATACGAGTAGATAGCTCGATATTCATATTTTGCATGTTGTATGATGTAGGAAACCTGCAAGATGAAGGTAATGATTATGTAGAGGAAGATGATAGACAGAAGTATACATTTATCATTCATCCAGCTGCAGCTCGGTCACTTCCATCATCAGCATTTTTGAAGTGAAAACTTCTTTAGACGCGTTGAGCGCTATAGGGTAGGATATCTTATGGGTTCGCATCACCAACTTGCTAATGTGTATGACGTGTTACGCTTGGCCAGGAGTCAGAGCGCTAATATTAGGTATTTTAATTAATTATTTGAATTTACAAATTATGAAGTTTAATTTTTGACACTAAGTACAATTAAATGGAAAATTACGCACAATGAAGGGTTTCGTAGTTGGGATGGATTTATCCCAAGAACAAACTTAATATTGTAGTTGAAAAACAAGTTCTCCCATACATCGATATACGTCACGGACAATTCTCCAACTGCAAATGTAAGTTTTATTTATTTATTTATCACATCACATGTTTCCTTTGCCATTACAGGTAATAAATCTAATGCGGCAAAGTAACTTAAATATAAACTATACCTTACATGCTATACAGTACGTGGCCCTTGTGAACTCACCCAGTGTACAGGTTAATATGTCTATGGCATCCGCCATCGTGTTGAGAGTGCGCAGCGCACGAGACAGCGGGGCGCGCCCCAGCAGACTAGTGCGCGCACTTGGCACAATACCCATCCGGTAAATTAAACCCTATTTCTGATAATATACCTGGGTTTTGTATACTACCTCTTAAAACTAAAAAAACATCGTTGCCAGTGCCACTTCACGCCTAATTTCTAATTTATAGTAGCCCACCATACCGAGACAGAATAAGGTAGTATACAGTAACGGGTATCTCGGGTATCTCCCATACAGCTTTAAATAAATAAATATGGCGAATTTGTTCTGTATCCGTTCGAGCATATTTTTGTATAAGTTGGTCGACTATTACTCGTTAACTTGTAAAGCCTACTTAGCTGTGATAGTTTTCCTTTGAATTTTGTTATAAGTACTACTGCCATACCCATGCTATGTTGCGTCACTAAAAAAGCCAACGTCTTTAAGGAAAGCTTCATAAAGAAATATACAACACTAACGTTTCCATATGATTTCCAATAAACAGCTTCCAACCCTCTCTGACCTTGAGTTGCCCTGTCATAAAAATTGTATCATTAGCTAAAAAGGAGAAATGCTTTCCTATAACGGCCACTATTACCGATGCCGTCAGCCCCGGTTCCACGGGTAAAACGTTTCCCGCCGCTTCTAAGGCAATTGTTATGGAATTGAAGTTGACAGGTCCATTATAAGCTTTCTATGTTGTTAAGCGACTACGGACTTTGAATAAAACAATATTTTTTATTAATTTCTTTTGGTCATTTATATTTATTTATTATGTGCTCACAGCTAAAAAAAAAAACTGGTTTGTATTTGTGCAAAAATAGGTACTTTACGAATATAATATGAGATAGTTTTTTTCAGAGATATTTTTCTTGTCTGTTTTTGCTTGGTAGAATCAGATGTATTTATTGTCCGTTCTAATTATGCGATATTTATTAGATTTATTAGAACTGGAGGATGCTAGTTATAAATAACTGTTAATATTTTACTAACGTAACCTGATCTACAGACTATGGTCTACATCTGTACGATATACAAATTTTGATTGTAAATTAAATCATCACTGACCGCAAGTAATCATTCTGTATGCTAATTGTTGTATGGGTGCACAATTTTCTTGTTAAATCAACTTTTGCTAAGAAACAATACGCTAGGCAATCCTCTCACTTATACAACATTATTTTTAGTATATTATGTGAAACCTGAATATAGTTTGTCCAGAATTAGGAACTGAATCGATTTCAATAATTTTTACACCATGTTACATTTTGTCCCAAAAATATTTAAGTGTGATGGAAAATGTTATCACCATTTAATTAGTTACAATACAATCGCCGTACGGTTAGGTACCTACTGCGAAATTATTATCAATGAGCGCAAGACGACCCTGGAGGCGCGGGGACGCCGTTAGCATGTTTTTGTACGGATAACCCGGTAACATAACAACCTCATAACTTTGTGATTTTTCATGATACAGTTTTGAATTTTTGTACATAGATTCTTTACATAAAAATACTAGACACGAGTTTCGGGTTTCGCATATACTAAAACTAATATTGTATAATTTGATAAAGGAATTAAATATTTACTTACTTTCATGTCGAGACCGATGGCCGGTGGAGCAGACGAGTCCTGGAGTGGAGACCGCGTATCGGCAAGCGTAGTGTGGGACGCCCCCCAGCTAGATGGACCGACGATCTTAAGAAGGTCGCTGGGTCAGACTGGATGCGGAAGGCGGAGGACAGGGTGTTGTGGCGCAGCCTGGGAGAGGCCTATGTCCAGCAGTGGACTGCGATAGGCTGAGTTGATTGATTGATTGATTGATTGATGTCGAGACTGCAAACATGCTCTGACTGAATGGCTAAAGTCCAAAACTTACGATGAGATTGAGAATATAGTCCAAACGATAAGCTTATAAATACTAACAATTCCGGTTAAATATCTTCTGAGACGACTTCTCCCTCATTTTCATAACATCATAATAATGCTATTTATATATGTACTATATACTATCATTAAATACACATATACTCACACGAACACGCACACACACACCCCCACATGCGCACGGGCGCGCTCGCACTCATGCACACCTCCACACGACAGCGCGTCTATAATTAATGATTACTTAGAAAACGTAATGTAAACATATATTTAAGTTATTGAAATAAACATTTTGTATTTGTATTTGCTAAAACGAGAATTGAGAAATTTTGCGCCAGTAGCACACCTCCGCCGCAAAACCATCACAGTACGTTACGTAGTTCAGTTCAACTGGATTGCGTCATGTTTCGCTACTCGAATCGGATGCGACTACCGGAACATGACGCGAACCAGTTGAATTGAACTACCGCGGTTACGCTGCTATGGTTTCGCGGCGGAGATGTGCTACCGGCATTAATCTTCTTTCCTATCGACACATCAAAGAGCTGAGTTTCAATTATTCAAGGCGTAAGTATTTGATCCACTCAAGTATGACGTGTGTATATCAATAGGTACATACCGAAGTATATCAACCATCACGTTTCCCCCGACCCGTTATTTTCAAGAACCATTCACTTATTTTGCTGATTGTAACGAATTCGTTTCGAGTTTTCATATAAAATATACGTTTAACGAGCTCTTCAGCGCTTTTGAGTGTGTTTTATCGAAATTCAGCATAATGGCGTATGGTTTTTATTACCTTGACTTTTTATAATTTTATTTTATAATGATTCGTATTCCAACTTTTGCTGATTTCTCAAGGAAGGATTAAAATAAATAAAAATAAAAAGATTTATTTGACACTTAAAATACGTATTACAAACAAGTAGGTCGAAAAAATTATAGCATACAAATGTTTTGCCAAGAATCTGATCCTAACCACCAAACTAGGCCTAGACCTGTATTTTGGGGGCCAGCGTTCAGCCATGGGCTCTATTATTGCTCTTACAACATCGTGGAGAAGTGTCGCTACATAGTTGACAGTCAAGTGTCATGTGATAAAACGTAGTATACCTATAAGTATTATCATTATAGGAGTATTTTTTTTATTGTTCGTAGGTACACGGGTACGTATATCGAACCACCGTAAGCCCTATTCCTGCTTGCAGCGCTTGGTCGCTATAGTAACGCTTACCTACGCTCATCAACCAATAGCATCGCCACATTCGATTTTTGCTGAGCCCCTTGTTTTTGTTAATGAAAAACTAAGACCATAAAAAACGAGTAAAGGGTGGTCAGACATCTATGATCATTGTAACAGAGCCTGAGAAAATAATTTAAATATTTTTTATTTGGTCGACGCAAAAAGGGACACAGATAAAACAGATGTGTATAGTAAATAGTAACGTGGTAACACTTACTACATAATGGGCAGCAGCGTTCTCTATGCATTTTAACACCATACTGGGATTGCCAGCCCGCCTGCCAAGCGTGGCGATTATGGCAAACCCCCCTTTTGGGGTGGTATATATCCGGCAGTAGACTTCTTTTGGCTGAAATGATGATGATGACGTTACTATTTACTACACATCTGTTTTCAGTAACTGGGGTTTTGAGAACAAATGGGCAGTTCATCCATGTAAAAAACTGGTGGTTAGTTAGACTGGAAGCTGACCCCAATATACTTGGGAAAAGGCACGCAGATGATGATAACTAGAAATTATAATTATTACACATTAGGCTGCTTTAAAAGAAGGAAAATAATATTAGGAACGGATTATGTATTTAATTTTCTGACTATGCATTTCTGTGGAATAGTAACTAATTGATCCGGCAGAGGTTGTCCTGTCAAAACAATAGTTTATACAAAAATCCAATAAAAGTTTTTCCCGAATTTGACCCAATTTTTCCGGGAATCATTTCCATTTTTCTTTTCATAAAAACCTAATTCTGACTATTTTAAACATTAAAAAAGAAAATATTGCGACATCGGTCCAACCGTTCTCATGTGATGCGCTTACCAACGAACAACATTTCATTTTTATATACATACATAGATAACGGCGGAGTATTTTTTTTTTTTTTCCTTTTGGCTTCGCACGGTTTGTGCATTTAGCCAGTGTCATGTAAAATTAGGTAGCAAGTACAAAGTTATTTAAATAATTATGAAATGAACTCCACTCAATGCATGATAAAGATGATTGATGATATCCCGCCCCACTCCCCTTGAGTTTAAGTAAAGACGCGGCACTTTACTGAAACCTCGCGCGGACTTCTTGAGAGAACTTAAAGTGATGTTGCACTGTTTTGTTTCATTTGCCTACATTAATGCAGGTTCACGAACACTTAATGGTTAATAATCCACCACTATTACACATTAATATTCGGCTAAACACAAATTTTAGAAAATAAAACAAAACTGCTAACATGACGCTTGACTTTCCCGCTAAGAAGTCCCTGCGGAGTATTTGTGTAACACGCTAACAATGACAATCCCTGTCATTTTGACAGTTCAACTACATTCATTCCGTTATTTACGTTGTTGTGCAGACAAATTTTTCAAAATGAAGCAATGGATTAGCAATTTCTTTCAAAATTCTAAGGATTTTGATTGAAAGTGATGTCGCAATTGAGGTGCAGGGTTGTAAGTCGTTTTCAGCTAGATCTTTCTAGCTAAATCTACCAGCAAAATGTGTAAAGTGCTAGGTAGTGTAATTACATTTAAGTAGGTCGTTCGTTCTTCGTGAATTCATCAGCATCTTTTACTCCTCTATTACCTGTTCCATTACCATGCTAGAAGTGGCTGTGTTTGATTAATGTGCTACGCAAGAAGTAGTTAATGTTGGCACTTATTCTGTATAAAACATTTAGGACATGCTTCACCTTCGCTTGTATCGATCGGGGTGAAGTGGAATTTACGATGCTCTTGTACGCACAGTCAGAAATTTTAATTGTTAAACTTTGCAGCCAACGTCAATTTGTCGTGCTAAAGGCATTTCATAAAACTGTCAAAGAATGACAGTTGTGTATTTGAATATAAGGAGAATTTAACTTGGTAGTTAATTTGCTTAACAATTGATTTCCCTGACTTTACGCGACGTGTATTTTGTTCAGCTGATATATATTTCCACATTCAGGACCATATAAAATAAGAACGACATAAAACTCAACTTACGAACGAAACCCACGAACTTTCAGCTCCAAATGAATTCGAAATCCAAATAATTCATTCCAAAGACGAATCAATCACTTCATTCCTGATTCGGAAACTTCGATTATTCTCTTCAAAACTTGATACAATTGGAATCGCACTTCGCATTATACTCTTACATACTAGCGACACGCCCCTGTTTCGCATGGATTCGATCTACTGATGTGACAACACGTCAGAACATCGAGATTTCGGACAGACAGACAGACATAGTACATACATTCATGAACTCACGCATTTTTCCCATAGGGTTTCTGTAAGCAGAAACTACTGAACGCCACCTACTACGATCTATGCTATCGATTTCTATGTTAAATATTTCTGAGTGAAATATTAAAGACACATAAAGTTTCCGACATAAATTCTCAAAGATGGCAAAAACGCATAAAATCCATTTAGTTTAGAAAAAACTAATTGCACACACAGACACGAAAAGCGACTTTTTTTCATACTAAGATATTATAGATGATATCAGCTTTGCAACAAACATGAAAAGTCCAATAAAAAGTACCTAAGAGTGTTCAGTTAGCTGGAAACCAGCTAATACATCATTGTCGTCGCAAACGGTGCTAGAAAAACTACCTAATGACCTGCCAGGGTTTTTGTACCTCATGAAGTAGTAGGACAAACTGACAGACGGAAAGGTCGTGAGGACTGACTTTTGTGCACGTTATACCGTTCGTTCTTAAAGGGATTTCGGTGCGATGTTTATGGAGTGATTGGCAAGAGGCGTATCTATATAAAATCCAAACAAGTGCACGCTTTACAGACAAAAACATGTTGACGGTAAATTTTCCGGAAAAAAAATCTAAGAAAATTCATCGATGTACAGTTATAATAAGAGTTCGATAAACGAAGATTTAGATTAATCCATTGTGTGTGACGACGTGAATCATGACGACAAACAGACACATTTCCCAAAGGAAAGCACTACACGTAATTTTTTTGTAATTACATTTTTGTTATGTATAGAAGTATATCTATCTAAAAATATATTAATCTTATGATGTCAAATTTCTAGTTTTTAAAACACCCCTGCTAATATGAATTCCATGTATAATTAAGAGCTTAGAAACGATTTCATGTTAGAAAATGTTGACAAGGTGACTTATCGAGAGTAGAGCACTCTGAAAAGCTGAAGCGTTGTGAGGCGTGCAAAAAGTAATGTTTTTTAACTCATTTTAGGGTTCCGTACCCAACGGGTAAAACGGGAACACTATTACTAAGGCTCCGCTGTCTGTCTGTCCGTCTTTCACCAGGCTGTATCTCATGAACCGTGATAGTTAGACAGTTGAAATTTTCACAGATGATGTATTTCTGTTGCCGCTATAGCAACAAATACAAAAAAACTAGAATAACATAAATATTTAAGGGGGCTCCCATACAACAAACGTAATAATTATGTTACAATCATAATACATAGTGGATTTTTACAGCTATGTATAAAACATTATTTATTTATTAAATTAATTATACTGATTGTAGGAAAAAAATGTGGTCACATTATAAATCTACGCATGCACAGTCACACACTTATAGGGGTCAAGCGTAGTATCGTGGGTATTTCGTCCATTTTGATTTGTTTTGGCTGTACAACGGAAGTGTGACAGTAATTTATGTAGTTTCAATTATTTATGATATAAAAAATTACCTATATTAAAAATGAAAAAAAAAATCCTTCGTAGTCTACATTAATTCAGTTTTACTCGTACATTGTATTTAATTACTTTGCTAGGTCAAACGCACGCCAGCAACACTTGAACTACGCAAACCCGACTGATACGAAATAGACGCCTATGAGTCAACCCGGTTGTCAAAGTTAAGTTGGGACTATGGACGTACAGTAAAGTTGATATGATAATGGGCGTTCCTCAAGGCTCGATATTGGGTCCTTTCCTCTTTTTAGTGTATATTGATCTACTCCATTTATTAAAAAACCGGCCAAGTGCGTGTCGGACCACGCACAATGAAGGGTTCCATAGTTAGGATGAATTTATCCCTAAAACAAACTTAACATTGTAGTTGAAAAACATGTTCTCCCAAACATCGATATACGCCACGATCAATTTTCCAACTGAAAATTTAAGTTTGTAATCGCAAAAAATGTTTCTTTGATGTGATAAAACTACAAATTAACAATTTTCAGACTTTTTCCTTTACTGGTGCTGTGAGACCTTGCTTCTGCCCAAATTTCATGATTCTAGGTCAACGGGAAGTACCCTATAGGTTTTGATTTATGTGAGAGATATTCGCAATTTTTTTATGTGGTAAAACTACATTTTTACAATTTTAGGACGTTTCCCTATACTTGTGCTGTAAGACCTTGCTTCTTGCCAAATTTCATGATTCTAGGTCAACGGGAAGTACCCTATAGGTTTTGATTTATTTGCGAGTATCGAAATATGTCGCAATAATGTCGCTTATATCGCCGTATTTTTTTATTGCGTTGACTTGGAAGCTTGATTTTTTAGAGCTTCAAGGGACCATAGACTTACGTATTTGGTATTAATTTCAACTTGATACCTCCACGCGTTCCTGAGAAAATGGTCTTGACAGACTGACAGACAGACAGACAGACGGACAACGAAGTGATCTTATAAGGGTTCCATTTTTTCCTTTTGAGGTACGGAACCCTAAAAATCAACCAAAAATGGTGTTATTTGCTGACGATACTTCCTTAATTTTTAAGGAAGATAGACGTGCTACAAATTTTGACGACGTAAATAACGCCCTACTGCAGGTCCAAAATTGGTTCACTGCCAATAGTTTAGTATTAAAAGGAAAAAAAACGTATGTGCATACGATTTTCTTTACCAAATGTAAAAAGTTGTGATTATGAGATAGTATTGAATCAAGAGAAACTTGAATTCGTCGATAAAACTGGGGATCACGCTCGACTCTAGGCTACAATGGGGTACTCATTTGACATCTGCATTGCAGGACGGCTAAGTTCAGCAGCATATGCAGTCAAAAAATCCGTCAATTTACTGATGTAGATACCGCGAGGCTAGTCTATTTTAGTTACTTTCATAGTATCATGTCTTACGGTATTTTACTTTGGGGACGGGCTGCAGACATCGAGTCTATTTTTATTCTGCAGAAAAGAGCATTCAGAGCCATATATAATATAATCACCGCAGGCGCGATTCTCTAAGGGAACTGTTTAGGTATATTAACATCATGACGGTGCATTGTCAATATATCTATGAAAACAAGTACGTAAGAAAAAAATTATATCTTTTTAGTAAAAGAGGCGAAAGACATAAATATAGTACTAGAAATAGGGACCTATTAGCTCAACCAGGTTTCAGGCTGGCTAAAGTAGACTCATCTTTCATGGGGTAGGTACTGTTTAAAATGTTAGAATAAAGTTCCTCCCCACATACTTCAACTGAATAAGACGAAATTGAAATCTTGTATAAAACGCACACTATGCAAGCAGGCATAGGCTGGGGAACTAGATCGCCGATAGAAATGCTTGGCTCAATGCTGGTCCTGCTCCACAACCTCAACTAATTGATTAACATTTGGAAATACTGTTTGAGCTGCTGAAGATTGTAATACTATATTTTCATTGTATAAACTCAATCTCCTTTGTATTATATAATTGCATAGCACAGATGTGAGTACTATGTACAATAGAGCTACCATTTACCGGGTAATATGTCTTTCATTGCCTTGAATGCGCCCTGGTGGCTGAGAGTATGTCATGCTCACTCAGATGTCTCGCTGATGGTGGCGTGTGTTGGATTATTTAGCTCCCTTCAAAATGGTTGAGCTGAATGGTGCTGATCCATACGGCATGTTCGTGAACGGGCGCTGTCAGTAGGAACTGGTCATCTCTTAGCTGCCACGGCTTATTTTAATTATTATAGATTTGAATTGTTTCTTTTTAGGGTTCCGTACCTCAAAACAAAAAAAACGGAATCCTTATAGGATCACTCGTGCGTCTGGCTGTCTGTCCGTCTGTCAAAGCCGATTTTCTCCGAATGTACTAGACCGATTAAGTTGAAATCTGGTACACCTATGGACTTCTATGACCCAAACCCAACTGTAACGTAAATAAATTAATTTTGAATTTGGGGGTCACTTTTGGGGGCAAATTAGAAAATTAAAAAAGAAAGTTTTTCTAACTGTACCGTGCGATAAATCAAATAAAAGAACTTTATTTAAGAATTTCAGATATAATTTTTTATTATTTTAAAATACATACTTTTAAAATTATTGATGAAAATATATGAAAATTTACCTTTCCCCGGTATCTCCGAAACTACTGAGCCAAAAATTTTGAAAATATCGCATTAAATAGTTCTTTACTTTTAGATTACAGGAAAACCTATAAGAAGCCTATGATCTTAAAATAACATAGTTAATCTCTCAATATTGTGCGAACAAACTTACATTTGCAGTTGGAAGTTAAGTTAAGTTTGTTCGTACGATAATTAATCCCCACTACACTTCATTGTGCGTGGTCCGACTTAAAATAACTGCCACTTCCAGCACTATACATTTTTGAAATTTGTTTTTTTTTTTTCTTTAAAAAAACGTTGCCCTACACTAGGAATTTCTCCTGTATCGTGGGTGCGTTTAAACACATTTAAACTCACATACACAAACAGCCAGACCCGGAACAACTACTTGTAGGGCATACAAATATTTGTGCCGTGCGGGAATCGAACCCGCGGCACGCAGCGTAGCAGTCAATCGCTTAACCACTGCGCCAACCGTGCCGTCATTTGTTTTTATACCAAATAATACATGATTTTGACTTGTATAATGATGTTGTATCCCGACACAGCCGCAAAGTGCATAATTATGTTTAATATTCCTAGGCATAGAATTAAATGGTTTTCTAATAATGTATACTATAATGAAAGTCCATTACTGTTTATAAATAACTAGTTTTTTCCCGCGGCTTCGCTCGCGTTAATTTTGAATTTGACAATCAATTCAGATTGTACACTACTTTTTGTTTGGCGTTTGGCGGCAAAAAACTCTTAACACACTATTAAAGTTTCTATAATAATATAATTCAATCATGAATCGAAAGACACGTGGCGCCATCTACCAACATAAGAACGTTATTGTTGTTTTCCTCGGAAACAGTACTTTTTTTCGGGATGAAAGGTACCCTATGTCCGTTTCTGTACACCTGACAACGTATATGAAAGAAATTCAGGATGATCGGCTCAGTGATATGGGCGTGAAAAGGTAACAAACAAACTTAATTTTGCATTTATAATATTAGTTAGGATTAGTATTACCTGATGGCTTCAAAACTCTCAGCCTCAGAACATTTAAATTTTTGCCTATATATCATATTTTATGTGTTTGACCTTATTGAATTTCGACTTATATAATTAATCTCTTTCACAACTATTGTTCAATTTATTTCAATTATTTGTAATTCCAATTCTAAAGATTTATAATATAATTTTAATGTAATAATGACCCATAATTTTACAAACCATATTATTTGTACGCCGGAAATGGCAGAATATTATGATGGAAAAACATAATGCACATAACAACTATGTACAATATTCTGACAAATAAATCAGTAAATTCTATTCTATTCTATAATTTTATTTCATAAACAGCTTTATCTACAATTTTTCTGCAAAATCTATCGAGAAAATTGCCACGTTGAGATTCAATAGATAGTCGCCTCACTCTACCGAGAAAGAAAATGGACCTACGTAAATTGATTAACATAAAAAAAGGTTACAAAAGTTTGTTAACTTACTTTGTTTCCTTCACATTTTTCTGGGGTAAACAAACTCCATAATGCCTAGAAATAAAGGTAATTTAAAATACATAGGTATACCGAAAAATCGGCCAAATGCGTGTCGAACATTCATTATCCTAGGTTCTCCTAACTGCTGTGGAACTGGTTTTGTTCATATTATTTGCTGAACTAATAATTTTATACGGCTCATAATAATCTTGAGCGGTGAAAAATGTACGAAGGATATAACACTAGAAGTAGTTTTATAATGTACCTTTATTTTACGCGTAATTATAACGTTCGTGCTGCGCCATTTGAGTTGAAATCAAAATGGCAGTGCTTTGGCATGATCAGGGCCTCAAGTCTGCTATTACCATAGTGTCAGAATGGTCGATAATTGATTTCATAATTGTTGATTTTGACAAGTTTGGTAATCTACTATTATAATGGCCTCATTATGACTTTCCAATGGTCGGCCACTGACACTACATTGAAAGAAATTGCATATATTAGTAATCTCGTACATAATGACAAATGAATGACATTTCTACTAATGGGTTTTATAATAATGGCAATACGGCAATGCCATTATAATAACACAATTATATTACGAGAACATTGACCGACCAATGATCGACCATTATGAATTTACCAGATTACGAACTTTTAGCAAAATGACAATGGCATGACAATGGGATCGTGTTGGAATGACTGAATTTATAAAAATAGCAGACTTGGGCTCCTGATGTCCTGTCTATGTACTTACCTGCCTTATGTACCTAAATAATTCAGAAATAAAATAGCGAAAAGTACTAGGTACTAAATAAATTGTTGAAATACCAATGATAAAAATTTAAACCTGAAAACAATCATTATATCAATCAGAAAACACAACACAGCATTCAGAAAATAGAAAATTACGATGATGTCGGGGTGCCATAATTTCTGCGTACCATAATTTCCCTCAAAGTAACTTCCACCCAATTTTGCAGCGGATAATCCCAAAATTGACCTTTGTTTGTTATTTACCGATTTACTATGAATCAAATTTTGAAGTTGTATCAAGCAGAAAAGTCAATAGAGAGTTAATCTTCAAAATAACCCGGAGCGCGTTGCGGGTTCTTGAGCAATCTTCTCCTGTGGCTAGTTTCTCGAAAGTCAATGTTTATCGTAACTAACTTAACGCTGTGTTTGTTTGCATTATTATAAGTTGTGGTTATTTTCGGAATCTTATCTATACTATCCTTTAACACTTTCGACTCCACCCACTTTTCGTAGAGCTCATACGCCATGCTGCCATATATATAGCACGTTATAATGAAAAAAAAAAATATGAATCTAAATACAATTAAAAATTCTTGTACCTATTTGAAAACCAACGAGTATACTCTTAATCTTGGTAAAATATACAACTGATTTTATTTTCACAATTTATAATGCTGTATTCGCCAAGAAAAACGGATATTTAAAATGAGCTCTCGGCGAAGGCTCCCGGCATCCTATACGCGACTTGAGGGAACCCTCCGGGAGGGCTCCCGGCACTGAACGTGTTAAGATACAGGATTTTCCAAATTTGAAGGACAGGGGGCCGATCGCGCTATTTCTCAACGTAATTAACGTTCGAACGGAACGTTTTTGGTTTTGGTTTAGTTTTGTTTTAGCTGATGTAAGAAACGGTATCGCGCTATTTTTTTGTAACGACAAAATCGTTGACGTTACCCAAAACTGAAAGTTCGATCGATCGTTCCTCCAACGTAACTTCCAAAGTAAAGCTAAATCGTTTCCGTTGAAATGATTAGCGCGATACGAAATGTGTCTAACGTAACGTTTTTGGTTGTGGTTTAGTTTTGGTATTAACGTTCAAACTTAGCGCGATCGGCCCCCTCGGGTCTTACTCATTAGTAATAGCCATACAAAGAAAAAAGATAGAAAAATATTTACCTATCCTTTATTGAAACAGAAATTTTGTTACTTAAGCTAAGTTCTTGGTAAATAAATGATTACTTACTAACCTACTTGTACTAATATTTTAAAGAGGTAATATTTGTGAGGTTGTGTGTTACCCCTACACACAACCTCACAAATACGAGTATTACCTCTTCTTCGGAGCCGAAAATTCTTACACTAATGAGAAGCTACACTATCCCCGAGTATCTTATGATATGTTTTATGTTAAGACGAGTAACTTTACGCGAAGGGAGTCATGGGCAGTAGCTAGTAATAAAAGAACAAAAACATAACAAACAATATATTGTTTTGACACAAACGGAAATTAGGTAAAATAAAATAAAACATAATTATATATTTATAGAACGCTACCAACTACGATCCGTACATACTCCTTTGCCTTTTATCCTGTCTAGATCTCATTTATTCGTATTCTAAGACATTTTTTACGTCATAAATATAGATAATAGGCATATTTACCCGTATGTGTGTGTTTTTTATAAGTGGGTAAATGGGTTTCAATTTCATATTGTATAAGAACACTGTATAAGTTAACTGTAAGTTTCCCGAATATAATAAAATAAAATTTACTTATCAATAAACATACATACATACATAAACTCACGCCTTCTTCCCATGGGGGTAGGCATAAACTATAGAACGCCACCTGCTACACTCCAACAACCGCGCTTTATCAATATTTAGGTAGTAACTAACTAAAATTCTATTGTATGACAACTTGTTATACAATTAATAATGATTGTGTCTTCAGAATTTTATCAAAATTCATTAGTCTATGTTGTTTCAGCTCATTAATTTAATCTGAGACACATTTTAAATAGACTCAAAAACAATTTTTAAAAATTAAGTAGAATATCTCTCAAACACACTAATTCTCCGAAAACTCCTAAGCCCCCGTTAATGGCAAAAGGCACTGACGACCAATAAACTGCTTTCTCTTAATAAGATGGTTTAAATTTCCAAAGATTTGCGGCCAAGGATCTGCAGTAATGAAGAACGACTTACAACTCTGTTCCAAATGGAATAGTCTTGTTCGGTAATCCTTCGATTTTTCTATATATAATTTTCTTTCCATTCTGTGGAAATAGCACTGTTGGCTAAGTTCTTATCGTAAATAAGTTATCGTTCGTGAAGTATGAGCCCAAAGTGTTTCTTTGTTTTACCGGAGTTACAGGAAATAATTTCGGGATCGGAAATTCTTGGCCTAATTTATGTTTTGGTGTTAGATGATTAGGGTTCGGCTTTTGAATTTCATTGTTTTCTTAACAAAATGCTGAGGTTGGAGAGATGAAATAAAATGTAGATGGGCTTTCTGGCTTTATCTGTAAGTTACATAGACATAAACTTGCGCCTTCTTCCCACTGGGGTAGGCAGAAACTACAGAAAGCCAAAAAAAAAGAGCTGGCGTTCTGTAGGTTCTGTAGATTTTGTTTTTATGTTCAACTAGCTGCGCCCCGCGGTTTTACCCGCGTAAGTCGCGATTCCGTGGGAATATCGGGATAAAAAGTAGGCTATGTCTTATCCAGGGTGTCAGCTACTTCCATACAAAATTTCATTAAAATTGGTCTAGCCGTTTGAGCGTGAAAAAGTAACAAACATACACACACACTCACAAACTTTCGCCTTTATAATATTAGTGTGATGTGATAACCTACATCTGTAAAATAAGTCTTTGTTTTTTTTGGGTGGGAAATTATCAAATAACTTCTCCCGCTCTGGGCGGAGCGGGAGGGCGTGTCAGACCTTCATTTGCCTGTGTGCCAGGGCCACGATATCCCTTTCGGACAAACTCGCAACCCTGGCAGGCATTGGCCCTAATGGACCCCGTCAATTCGTGCTGACGTCTCTTCGAGGCGCGCGTGGAACACGACGCGCCGTCGACCCGGGCCTGGTCCTTATCGGACGGCGAGCTACCCATCGCTCACCGTCCGCAAGCCCGCGCCTACGGTGGCCGGATATCGGCTTGCGACTCCCGACGCCCAGGGCGTCTCCTGCGGCGACTAGGGGCGTGAGGGCGCGCACCCTGCCTCTCCCTCACGCGCTCCGCCTCCTCCTTCGCGAGCATTACAGCTTCGCAGAAGGAGGTGACGGCCTCCCATGCACTCTCGCTCCGAACCATGGCCTGAACCAGGCCCGGACGCGAGAGATCACCGCCGCCGATCGCCTCCGTGAGGACACGGCGGTGCTCCGCCCAAGCCGGGCAGACCTCCACCGTATGCTCCACCGTGTCCTCCGGGCGATCCACACAGTGGTGACACCCGGGCGTTTCCTCCCGCTTTATCCTGAACAGGAACCTCCCGAAACAACCGTGTCCGGTGAGGACCTGCGTCAGGCGGAAGGTGAGGACGCCGTGGCGCCTCTCTAGCCACTCCTCAAAGAGGGGACTTATCGCCACAATTGTGGCGTGCCCAGCGCTGGGTTGCGACAATCGCATTCTCCATGTCGCCATGAGATCCCGCCGGAGCTCTGTCCGCTGTGCCATAATTTCTCGCGGCAGCGGAGTTTCACCCCGGCACTTCGCCTCCTCGCGCCACTCCCAGATGTGCGCGAGGACTTTTGCCTCCAGATCCCATGGCGGCAGTCCGGCAAGGAGGCTCGCCGCCTCACGGGAGACCGTGCGGTAACCCCGTACCAGCCTGATGGCCATGACCCTTTGGGACGCGTTCAACCGCTGGGCTGGTCGCAGCCTTAAAGAACGCGCCCACTGTAAGTAATAAGTAATAAGTCTGAGTGATGATTTCGAATATTGTGAATTATTTATTTATGCGATAATTGAAAAGTTAGAGCCATGATTTCATGATTTTCTTGAATAGCTGTAATTGTCATGAGAATAGTAATAAAGTTAAATCAGAGATTAAATCGTAAAGACACTCAAAATAACGGCTCGACATAATACAAAATCATCATCATCATCATTTCAGCCGAAATACGTCCACTGCTGGACGCGTCCCCCAATTTGGGGAGGGTTTGCCATAATCTCCACGCTTAAAATGCATAGAGAACGCTGCTGCCCATTCTCTAGTAACTCCCGTATTCACATTTTACGACACCCACGGGAAGAAATAGGATGGTGCTATTCTTTACGTCCGGCCCACAAGGAACAAAAAAAAATTAGTAAAAAATAAAATGACTCGAACAAAGTTGTCACATGTGGATATCGTAGTTTCAACCAAACAGACACTTACCTGAACCATAAAGCTTCAACTGTCGACGCGTTAACATTTCTAAAGGTACATTCGAGTCAGCAAGCTAATACCACTTAAGCAATATTACCTACAGTCTATAATCTAACGCGTTATTGCCATGCTTGGCTTCAGCAGGTGCATTAGTTTACCGGCTGCAGTACTAATTACTCCTTTGGAGAAGGATATTACAGCCAATATAAGTGGGTCTGTAGCTGGTGGAGTTTTATTAGTAATATCGGAAGCTATTATAAATAATATCATAAAGATTGTTGTTGTGATTGTGATATGCCGAAAAATGGCCTCAAACCCACCAAACCATATAAACTATGTGACTCAAACATAAAAAAATATTTTACAAAAAAAAAAACAACCGACGTCAACAAAGCGACTCTGTAGTGAATAATAATCTAGACAGTTTCTGAAGTCACTGGCTTTGGTTTGATTTTTTTGTAATTACCACCAACTTCCGATATTAAAATTATTTTTCACTTTTTCGTCGTGGTATAATTATACAAATTGATGTAAAACTACTTGTTATGTGAATATAACAACATCATTAATATAGCCGAACTGGATTATAAACGTACTATTTATTGAAGCTATCTCGAAAACTACTAAAGTTAATCAAATTGAAATGGTACCAAAGCACGGGCTTCCTCTACTAAATGATGAATAATCACGTATATCGGCCCAGTAATCACGGATAATAGGTAAAAAAAACTTTCCGAATACGTATAACCTCTTCCTTTTTTTGAAGTCGGTTGAAAATAATAAAAACTTGAGAGATTTGACATGTTGGCACAGTACCTCCAAAACTTAAATTCAGAAACGTTTTAATGACAAAACAGTAAATAATAAAACAATGACACATTGACACAACAGTGTGCAAGATGTAGAAATTTATTTATTTTCAAGAATTGTAGAATATTAGTTTCTAAAACAATTCGCTAAAAGTAGCATGCAAAACAATTGATCACATTAATTAAATAAATGAAGATACTAACATTTTAAAATAAAATCATAGTTCTCGTATAATAAGAATAAGAATGTCAATGATTTGTCAAATTATGATACGAGTAGTAAAATGTCAGAGTGAATCATAAAAGTATAAGTACTCATTCACAGAATAGAATGATGTCTCTATAAGCCATTTCAATAACGCTGTTTTAAAACGGTTGATTTACAGTTCCATAAATGATTTTGGTAAATTATTATATATCCTTATAACCATTGGAAAACTACTTCTGTGATTTAAGTGGCTTTCATTTGAGGATTATTTAGTCTAGCAGTATATCTTGTGTTAAACGTAATAGTTTCTCCAAGACATTGAAATAATTCGGAGAGCATTTTAACAAATTTGCAGCATTCAAATATGTACTTAACGGGAACAGAATATATTTAAAATCTTTAAAAAGTGGTTTACATGAATTCAATTCAATTTGTTATATGTTTATTTATTTATTAACTCATCATCACTATCATTACAGGGATTTCCTAATTCAATAGTGTGGCCATAATTACAATTTTAGTATTCACTATAACATATTAAATACATCGTGGTTTTTGTGAACTCACTCAGAGAACAAGTAAAAATATCAATTCTGTCTGCTACGTCATTAAGTACACGCAAGGTACGCGTTATAGGGGCTTTACTCAGTAGATTGGTCCTACTACTGGGCACCGCCAATAGACGTGGTCGTCGCCTTCGCAATACATAGTTGTCGGGCACACACAGGTTTATTTCTTTCAATATACCAGGGTTTGAACTCCTGCCACGTAATAATTTAAAAATATAGGTAGCAAGAGCTATGTCCCTCCTTGTTTCCAATTTATTGTATCCCACCATGCCTATAACAAACAAAGTTGGATACATCAATGGATAAAATGGATATATACCGTACAACCTTAGGTACAGAAACCTAGTAAATTTATTTTGTATACGCTCCAGCATGAGACTGTATTTAGCTTCATGCGGAGCCCATATGATTGCGTTACATTCAAGCTGACTTCTTACTAATGCATTGTAAAAAAAAGTTAGCGCAGCGATGCTTGTAAAACCCTCTGCTCTTCTTAGGACGAAACCTAGGCTCCTATAGGCTTTTTTACAGACATTTACTATGTGATTACGAAATGCTAGGTCCGAGTCAAGGCGTACTCCTAAATCACGCACCGTTTCCGTTCTTTTCAATAACGTGTTATCCACTTTATAGTCATGCTTCTTGGGCATTTTCATCCTACTAAAAGTTATTACCGAACACTTTGACGTATTAAACACCAACTTATTCTTCTTTCCCCATTCAACAACCCTGTCTATGTCTTCCTGTAAACGCTCAAAGTCCTTTTGTTCTTTCATAGCTAGTAGTAATTTTAGATCGTCAGCAAACAACAGGCACTTGGCATTCCTGACGACCTCGGGCAAGTCATTTACCATTACTATAAATTGAAGTGGTCCTAAATTACTGCCCTGACTTACGCCTGACCTCGTAAAATAGGGCTCAGATTTGTACCCAGCATATTCGACATACTCCAGCATATTCTGTTACTCATATGATCAGCAAAGAATTTCAGCAATTTAAGAGTGCATCCGACTGCCGCAAGCTTTGTCAATAAAATGTCATTATCGACCAAATCAAAAGCTTTTTTAAAATCAAAGTATGCAGAATCGACCTGCACTCCTAAATCAACGCTAGGAACCACATATGCAATAAAATTTAGGAGGTTTGTAGTCGTGCTACGAGCTGGCCGAAACCCATGCTGTGAGTCGGACAACGTGACTGAAACCTGATTTAAGACACAATGATGGATTACTGACTCAAATACCTTCGTGTTGTTACAATTGATGTTACAAATAAACATATTTTATGGAAGACTTCTGCAAATTAAATTAATTTATAATATCTGTAGTGTCAATACTGGTATCAATTTTTATTAATGTAATTTAATAAAGAGCATGACTAATGACTAATTGATGATACAATAGTCTCCAAAGCCCATAATTTCAGCTGACCAAATTAACAGGGAGCCAAAAATTACGGCTCCCCAAACTCCTCCCATCTAAATGGTTTCTAGGACAAAATGAGAGATGGGCGGAACTGGTGTCTTACCCAGAAGTTTTATTGCCGGCTCCGGGGAAAATCCGGTTTTAAACGGTTTTAACCGAGTGTAATTGTGTGTGTAGGTATGTGTTGTAAATTACTCATGTCTAGGGACGGGAACACGACTATACTGTGAACGAATATACAAACGATAAACTTTATGTTCTATATCATATATATATAATTATATATTAACCATTGTTTAAGGAACTTAGTTTGCTCACTCTACCGTCTATGTACATATATGAAATGGGAGTGTTTTTGAAAAACTGCGCTCTCGCCATTATCAGGATACCATTCAAGTTACCTCTCATAAAACTGCATTTTTCGGCAAAAGTATGCTAGGTATGGCCCCAAGAATATATAATAGTATACCAGCGGCTATTATAAATAAACAGTGTCTGGGATCCTTTAAGAGGTATTTGTTTAAATTTCTTGTAGATAGATGTTACCACTCCATCACTGAGTTTACTACTGATAAACAGAGATATGATGATTCCGCCTTGCTATTTAAACACTTATGATTTTATTTATTGATTATGTGTGAATGTGTTTATTTATCTGAAATTATAATGACCTGTTTATCAACTGACATATTTTAAATTGAATTATTATTTAATGGAATCTATTGATGGCATGCCACCTTAATTGTAATTGCTTGTATATGTTAATTTTGTACGCCATATATTAGCAAAACATAGTGCACATATTTTAGACAATATACTATCTGTAACCTTACCTATGTTTAACAAAATAAATGATTGATTGATTGATTGATTATTTACAAATAATTAGTACAGACGAGAATCTCGTGAAAGCAGAGAAAGATAAAGAAAAATCGAGTATCTTGACTTAGCACGCGAGGTTGTCGATATGTGGGATCACGTGTGTGCGTGGGTGTCACATGTGGAAGTCTGCAATCATTGTACCGATAATCGTTACGGTTAATGGCCTAATAGTGGAGATCCTCGGCCATCACCTCAGGAGGCTCTCATTGCGCGGCTGGGTCAAGGGCTTGATTCAGAAAGCAGTACTCGTATGGTAGTGAGGAGGTTCCTCTCTCTACAACCACCGGCAGCTTGAACCTTGTTCCTGATCCGATAAGTCACAATTTTTATATTTTTAATTGTTTTTTTATAAAATATTTAAAAATGTAATGTATTAAGAATATTATGTTATAATCGTTATATATTTACACTGAATTTGTATTATTTATCTATAAAACATTGTTTATTTGTTGTATTAGATACTGATTATGTAAGAAAATTGTGGCCACATTTTTGGGATAAAAATTACATGAATTACAAATGACGGAAATCGATTAAGTAAACGTTTCTGAACTAATTACGACGGTACGGTTGGCGCAGTGGTTAAGCAATTGACTGCTGCGCTGCGTGTCGCGGGTTCGATTCCCGCATGGAACAAATATTTGTATGACCTATAAGTAGTTGTTCCGGGTCTGACTGTTTGTGTATGTGAGTTTAAATGTATGTAAACGCACCCACGATACAGGAGAAATTCCTAGTGTGGGGCAACGCTTTTCAAAAAAAAAAAAAAACTTTCATGCGCATTAATTCAGTTACTTTCACATTGTATATTTAATTTCTTACATTATTGAAAAACCTTAATAACATAAAATATAGTTAGGAGGACTGATAAGTTAAGATTAGAAGTCTCTCCTACTATTTTTTTGTACCCAAAAAGGTCCATAGCGATCTCATGAAAAAGTTTCCACCTAAGTACACATTGTGGAATGTAATGAATGACGAGTATTGAATTTTATAATTAGTGTTAGGTGTATGGTTGTTGCAAGATGGCGGTGTAATAATTATAACCTAACCCGTAACCCCCCCACCCTTACTACGTGTTATTTATAATTGTTAAAAAAAAAGTAAAAGTTTTATTTTGGAACAACAACAAATTTACATAATTACAATACAAACAATGATGGCAAACAAATGATTCAAAAGTTAAAAACTGTGTCGCAGCTATCAACACCCGTCTAAACATAACAAACACATTGTTCCAGACATCAGCTGTGACATGGGTACAGTTAAGCTAACTTCGGTGTTTAAAAAAAAAATTTCAAAATGCGAAAATAAAAATAAAAGACAGTATGTTGATAAGTGTGGTGCAGTGTGGAGTGGCAATGTGAGTGAGGGTGTGTCTGAGAGTGAGGATGTGTGTGACTATGGACTAATGAGGTATTCCACTAAGAGCACTGATTTCAACAGCACTTGACCGAACCGCACCTGAGCACTTCCACTAACGGCACTGAAACAAATTTTTGATGAGTGCGGTTCGGTGGAACAGTTTATTAATATTATTTTCAGTCCCCGAACGGCACCTATGTAAAATATTTTTCTAGTGATGGGGTGTATTTTTTTGTTCAAGACTTAAGCAAACAAAACATATCGATACAAATCAGCAGAAGTTAAGTTTTCCGGATAATTCCACCTTGTTCACCTGGAGCAAAGAGTAATGTTTTATTTGAGTCGATGTCAGTAAACAAAACATGAGAGACCTTGTCAATTTTCTCAGCGATTTCGTTTGTTCAAAATTGTTCTGAGGTTCAAATCATACAGTATTTCAACTAGGAACAAAATGGTCGAATGAACACTTTCACACATACAGACCGCTACATGAAATCTAAGTATGTTTCAGTATGCAGTGAGTCGGGGCTGTCACATCGAGGGAAGTTTAGTAATTGCGTGTTATCATGGAGGAAAAAACAAACGACATAATTATTATTATAAATTAGACATCGTAGGATGTCTAATTTATAATAATAATTATGTCGTTTGTTTTTTGTTTTCTTACCAGAATACATTTTTAAATATTTCATACAATCAAAAATAAAAAACCAAACATTTAAAAATATTTAAAAAAATAGTTCCGCCGGTGTTGGGAGCAGGATTCGAGCTACCAGTTGTTAGGGCCGCAGGAGATAGGAACTTCCTCACAATGCAAGCCGTATCAAGGAATACTGCCTTTTGAATCACGCCCTTGATCCTACCGCCTAACGAGAGCCTCGCGAGATGTTGATCGAGGCTTTCAGGCATCAGGCATTTGGCCGTAACGACAATCGGCACAATGACAGCCAAGCTCACATTCTCATCCTCAGCCATGCTCCCATTCTCATTCTCTTTCTCTTTCTCAGCTTTCACGAGGTTCCCGTCATGTGGAATGGCAACATCTACAATCATTGCGCGGCGCGCTAATCGATCTATCACCACTATAACAGGCAAATTGGTGACAATAGTCCGTTCAGTAATGATAGACCGATCCCAGTACAACGTGACATGGTAATTTTCGAGAACTAGGTCAGGCCTATTAATATTATTATTTTCCGCCATTTTGGACTTGTTAGTAACTTAAACTTACTACTTGTTACTTTTTTACTTCTCGAAGAGAGGAGGCATGTGTCCCAGCAGTGGGAACATTATAGGCTGATTATGTATGTGTGTTATGTAGTAACTTAAACGATTGCTTTCAAAATTGATTTAAGTTTAGATTTTTTTAAATCAACTCCTCATAATATGTAACTATCGTCAACGTGATCTATCAACTCAGCCTTGCGCTGACCAGTGCAGGAAATAGGCCTCTCCCAGACTGCGCCACATCACCCTGTCTTCCGCTTCCGCATCCAGTCTGTCTCAGCTACCCTTTTAAGGTCTTCGGTCCATCTCGCCGATACGCGGTCTCCACTCCAAGACTCATCTATCTATGGGCCATCGGTCCTTCAACAAACATGGGTCGCCCACTGCCACTTCAGCTTGCTTACTCTGCAAGATATGTCGGTAAATCCGGTTCTTTTCCGGATAGTTTCATTTCTGATCTTATCCTAAAAAAGAAACTCTGAGCATAGCTCGCTCCATAGTACGCTGAGCAAACTTGAATTTGTGGACCAGCCCGACTGTATGTGTCCACGTTTTGTCACCATTTATGTCATATCGGGCAGGACGCACTAGTGTTCAAGACCTTGGTCTTTAAATATTGCGGGATAGGTGACGAAGAGACTTGACGAAGTTTTCCAAACACTGCCCAACCCAACTGGATCCTTCTGTCCGCTTCATTCTCAAAGTTGTGTCTACCGAGCTGGATGACTTCCCCTAGGTAGACATACTCCTTCACAACTTCAAAAAGCGACCTTTTTATGTAGATTGGTCTCAGCAAGACGTGTAAATAGTACATGACTTTCGTCTTGTCCAAATTGATACCGAGGCGAACCCGTCGAGAGGCTCCATTTAAGCTGTGCAGCATCTGGTCTAACTTTTTCAGCGTCTCTGCTATTATGCTATGTTGAAATAGTTAAGTGATTTTAATCCAATGTTAAAAAATTGCATACGTAAAAATTTACCCGCATTCATTACTTACGATATCGGAGCCCTTTACTGTACGTGGTTCAATTGCACTTACTACTCGTTATGTAATAGTTGGTAATGTCCTGAATACAGAATATAATGTACGTCCCACCACTACAAACTGTATGCAGGTGCCGTTCGGAGACTTAAAGTAATATTAGAAAACTGTTCCACCGAACCGCACTCATCAAAATTTTGTTTCAGTGCCGTTAGTGGAAGTGCTCAGGTGCGGTTCGGTCAAGTGCTGTTGAAATCAGTGCTCTCAGTGGAATGCCTCGGACTAATTACGTTTTAAGTTCACACAATTTTTCCAATTACATCATTTGATAGAGTTTTCAACTAGTCGCTCAACTTTACTCTCAAGACATTACGAGGTAAGCGGTAAATGTCGATACTCTTATTTACTAAAGTAAATCATTAGGTTCGGTGGGTTCTTATGAACCTAATGTGTCTTCTCGCCAATTGTATTCCTTATCCTTATGATTTTTTATCTCTAATAGTTTACGGAAAATAATTGTTTATTAAATGAAGTCAACTTTAATAACAATAAATAACTGTATTTCCAACTTTAATCCAAACTAACATCATATTATGCGAAATTGAGTTTATTTATGTGTTACGCTCTTACGCTAAGACGGCTGAA
Organism: Tiliacea citrago; assembly: GCA_963921375.1. Taxonomy (NCBI): domain Eukaryota; kingdom Metazoa; phylum Arthropoda; class Insecta; order Lepidoptera; family Noctuidae; genus Tiliacea; species Tiliacea citrago. The sequence goes on from OY992784.1 coordinate 2,187,481, forward strand.
TGGATTTGGATGAAATTTGGCACATGACTTGGGTAAGTACAAAGGATACTATTTATCTTGATAGTACGTTTCCGCGGGATAATTCCCGACCTCCACGCGGGAAATAGCTAATATCTTATGAATTCGAAAGTATTTCAAAACCAAAATCAAAAGTAACACTGAAAAACATGCGAGCTAACTTAGATACATTTTCTCTTAGTTGGCATTAAAATGTTGGGAATAATTATTCATTTATTTACTATAAACAAGATAGCTTATTTGACAATGTGACATGTACAGAATAATTACAAGTCTTTGTTACATCATACATGCTTTGTTTGATTTTACTTCTTAGTTTTGTATATCAAATAATAATTTAAGTTGATGGTAAAAAGCAACTTGTTAGCATTATATAATTCTTAAACTAGCCAACATTTGAGTTAAATTAAATAACTACCTGTAATTTAACTAATTCATTACTTAGTAGACGAAACTATGATAATTTAACAAAGTTCTCCGAGCTTCAGAAGTCAAGATCTTGTTAGGCTCGTATGGAGTCAAAATGCGTGATCACATAGTATAGTATTAGCAAGGACGGCGAATTTTACGAAATACAGAGAGGGGCAGGAAAGGTCGGTAGGTTAAGAAACTGTTCGACGCTCGAGGTCATTGAGACTATGGGCAAACAAGATTTTTGTTAAAGCGAACTTATTTTTCAGTGCACTTATTCAAACTAGGCTGAGAATCAGCACTTTACGAACATCAAAAATTACATAAGACAGTCCCCCAAAAACGCCTACCCTTCGCCACTTCCTAGTGCTTTAGCTGGGAAGAAGTGGCGCTACAAACTCCCCAGCAGTTGGTTTTGATTCTCCTTTTTTTACACAGAGATTAACATGTTTTGTCACAAGCATAAATTATGTATGAAATAATGACAGAAAGAAAGAAAAAGCGTTTATTGGGACTCGCACAGATCACAAATTAAAATAAAACACACACTCATAGAAACAGTTTCTGTCAGTTAAACCACGGGACTGAACACACGGGCAAAACATTTTTTTTTAAATGTAGGCTCGCATTTGACCGGTACCTTACCTGATGTTGAGCAATGTAGCACGCATGCTCCAATACTTGAAAAAAAATAACATAATGATCCAATTGCATACATGAAACGTTAATAAATTGATTCGTACTAGAGACAAATTATTTGCTCAAAGGATTGCTAAAGAAATATTAGCTGTTACCTCTGTATACATATTATTATAAATAAAAGCCACTCTACATGTATGTCTGTGTGACCACGTTTTTCTTCTAAACTACGCAACGGAATTTTATGCAGTTCTCACCATCGTTTAAAGAAAGTGTTTCGGAAAGATTATGTGTATAATGTATGATTTTATTTCTGTAAATAGGTTTGTACCAACACTTTTACACGTCAATCATATTTTAAAAACTAGATGAAGTCGGTGTTTCCTATCCGACTACTCTGAAGAAAGGCCGAAACAAACTCAGAGGTCACAGTCTCTTTTAAAGTCCAGACATAATTTTGGTCAGGTCATGTGAAGACCATGTAGTTAGTGTCTGAAATTATCTTTTGATGAAAGAACCACACAGACTGATGGGACGCGGTATATAGATTGAGTAATTAATGCGGTCTACCCAAATGTAATTTCTTTGGTATTTTTGTTGAATGATAAATGATAAATGATTTATTTCTGTAAGTAGGTTTGTACAAACACTTTTACACGTCAATCATATTTAAAAAACTAGATGAGGTCGGCGTTTCGTATCCAACTACTCTGAGAAGAAAGGCCGAAACAAACTCAGAGGTCACAGTCTCTTTTTAAAGTCCAGACATAATCTTGGTCAGATCATGTGAAGACCATGTAGATTGGTGCCTGAAATGATCTTTTGACGAAAGAACCACACAGGTTGAGGGGACCTGTCCAGTCAGTGCACGCATTTGTCAGTAGTCGTGCAGCTCAACTAAGAATCATTTACAACGTAAATAGTTGTAATTGTATCTTTATAAATAAAATTCATCAATGTCAATGTGTGTATAAAAATACGGGTATAATCTTGGCCAGATCATTTGAGAACCATGAAGATTGGTGTCTAAAATGGTCGTTTGAGGAAAGTACCACATAGATTTGAGTGGACCTGTCCAGAACGATTCAACGAACAATACCAAAGAAAGGACGATGATACAATATCTTCATTAAGTAAATGAACGGCGAAATGAGCTCAAAGTCAAAGTCAAACCATTTATTTCAAATAGGCACATAAGAGGCACTTTTGAACGTCAAAATTTACAAAAAAAATAGAATTGATTCTAGTTGCCCCTTCCAAAAGGTAGTTTCGTATGGAGAAGAATGGGCAAGAAACTCCACCGGTACTCTTTTAAAAATGTTTTACAATATTTTGTTTGATTACATTAATTATGTGAAGACGATGCACCTAGAATAAAATGACTATACCATAATAGGTAAAACGAATTAAAAACTAAGCAATGAAAAATAACTTAATTATTAGATAGATACATGGTGTTCACATATTTACAAACATCGTAAAATAATGTTTTTCTAAAAAAAATAAAAAAAATAAGTCAGTGTGTGAGTATAGGTTATCACAGAATGTAAAATCAATATCATAAAAATAACAGATTTTACCATAAAAATAGCAACCAGTTTGATTTTGTCTAGACTCTAGATTGTCCTATGGAGCTGGACCAGCACGTTTGCAAGCATTCCTGTCCTGGATATAATCCTCTAACTTGTAATATGCTTGTTTACAAAGTGTACTTTTAATTTATTTATTTATTTAAAACATGGAGGACTTACAGCTACTAAAAACAGACAAAAATAAAGAAACCTTAGTCACTAGAAAGCCAATTACAAATCCTCACTTATAGACTTATAATAATAAATTATGGTGTGAGCAAAACAAAAAAAAAAAAACAACACACAAAAAGCACATCGCCTTAAAAAGTAAGAAGCAATATAAAACATACATAATAGACATTACTTGGTTACTTGGTTTGCAATTAAATTATATAACAGAGAAAATATTATGAAAAAAAAAAGAAAAAAATAAACAAATAATAAACCTACTGCTACTTGAAAAATTTGAGGCTTAAGCACCTTCTGGCCGAATTCACACTAATTGTGAATGGATCAAAATCATATTCCTTGCATATATCATTGAAATTTCTGCTTGCGCGCACAATATAACTGTTTTGCCTATAATTCGAAGAGGTATGAGGTACACGTATGGGTGGATAAAAACGAAATGCTTTACTTGGCACATTAAAATAAAATTTTGACAATAACTCAGGGTTATCAATATTGTTATTGAGGATTTTCAACAAGAATAAACAGTCTGCAATTTTACGTCGATCTACCAGTGGTAGCAGATGATACTTCTTACAGAGTCCAAGATAATCAGTTGACTGATATGGAATCTTTTGATGAAAGCAAAGATATTTTATGAACCGTCTTTGTATGTTTTCTATGCGGTCAATGTATTTATGATAACGTGGATTCCATATCTGAGACGCATACTCAAGCTGACTTCTTACAAAAGTGCAATACAATATTTTTAGTGTTTTAGCATCAGTAAAACACTTAGACAGACGTATAATAAACCCAAGCAGTTTAGAAGCTTTTTTGACAATTGCATCAATGTGCGTGTCAAAAACTAACTTATTGTCTTGATGAACGCCCAAGTCACGAATAGTATTGCATCCTGACAAGATCTGGCCCGCCAAAGTATAAGTAGTGGCTAGGACTGCACGTTTTCTAGTGTAAGTGATCACCGAACACTTGGATGGGTTGAGATCCAGTTTATTAGCCCGACAATACTCTTCAAGCCGATACAAATCAGCCTGGAGTGCTAGACTATCTTCGAGCGTTGAAATAGTGGCAAATATTTTCATGTCATCGGCAAAGCATAATAGTTTGGATGACTGGAGGCACTGATCGATGTCGTTCACATAGACTACAAATAACAGAGGACCGAGCAACGAACCCTGAGGCACTCCGCTGGGGATGGTTACCCAACTAGACATATAATTATTGAGCACTACTGCTTGGGACCTGTTATCAATGTAAGAAGAGAACCACCTTAAGAGATCCCCACGGATGCCCATGTAGCTTAGCTTCTTTATCAGGGTATCGTGGTCGATCCGATCAAATGCCTTGCTATAATCTGTGTAAACCACATCGACCTGCTTACCATTATCCATAGCATCCGCAATGAAATCATTAAATAAAATCAAGTTAGAAGTGGTAGACCGTCCTTTCAAAAATCCGTGCTGAAAGTAGTTGAAGGAGCCAGCAAAGGCGGAATATAACTGGTTATAGACAATCCTCTCAAATATTTTAGCTATAATACACAGCTTGGATATAGGCCTATAATTGGTAATCTCCGTTTTAGACCCCTTCTTATGTACGGGTGTAATAAAAGCAGATTTCCATACTTTGGGGACAACACCTTGAGTCAAAGACTTGGAAAACAAAATTGATATAGGTAGGGCAATAGAAGGCGCGCATTTAATTAGAAATTTAGATGACATATTATCAGGGCCAGCACCTTTAGTTGGATCCAAGTTACGAAGCAAACCGGTCACAGCATCAACATTCACTTCTATGTGACAAATATCAGATGAAGTTCTGTTAGTATCAAAAGAGAAGCCAGGAGGTGGGCTGGGAGTATTAGACGAAGTGGGGTTGAGGAAGGTCGACATGAAATAAGATGAAAAACCCTCACAAATTGAGTCTCCAGTGAGTAATGATTCATCGTTATACTTTAATGTATTAGGTATAGAATTAGAGTTGTAGCGATTTTTAACAAAGGTCCAGAAGTGTTTAGGGTTATCTTTAATGGATTTTTCAGTTTGACTAAGATAATATTTATAACAAGAAGCTTCCATAGTCTTGACTCTGTCACGCAAATATTTAAAAGTTAACTCGTCAGATTTATTGCCGTAAATCTTGATTTTTTTTAGATATTTATATTTTTCTTTAATTTGTTTGACGAGCGATGAGCTGAACCATACTGGGTATTTATTATTACATACTAGCTTTTGTGGTATATACTTGTTTTGAAACTGTTTTAAAGTATCTATAAAGTACTCAGCCGACCCATCCAGTGATCGGATTGAAAACTCATGTTCCCAATTAGTGCTTAATATGTGTTTTAAATTTTCTCTCACACATTATATTTTATATCACAAGGTATTTTGTTGTAACATTTAACACAGTACCCCATAAAAGATGTATGTACTTTAGATAATCTAATTAAAAAAGCTATATTTTCGAGAGCGCAAAAGTGATGAAACTATTAACAGGTGCTGAGACTGACATGAATGGTTTATCACCACGAAAACTGTACTTTTATAGTTACACAGACTTAATGTTTCAATTATTTCAAGCTTTCTTACAATTAGATAAGAAATTGACGAAAAACGTTTTTTTTTTTTTATAGCACCCTAAATAATCATCCAAAAGTAAGCATGTCGAATTTGTTTTTATAAAATAAAAAGTAAGAAATATAAAAGATAGATTTATGGTGTCGCGGACCTTTTTGTAGAATTATTTAAGACTGACCGTTGTCATATATTGTTTTCAATTTTATACAATAGTTTATGCAGCGCATGCAAATAATTTTGCTTTAGGAGGTATTTCTTTCCGACTTGCTAGACAAAAAATATTATAGATCGGCTAATATGCATGATATTAATATATAGACAGCACTCAAGAATAACGTATCTTTCTAACAGTGTTTTTTTTTTATTGTATCTTTAGTTTCGAAGAATAACCGCTACATACAAAAATATAAACAAATTTTACCATTTTATAATATTAGAATAGATTAATAATAAACTTACATATAAGAAAGATATCCCAGCGTTTTGTCAAGTCGTAAAAACCGTGCAAAGCAGGGTCGGGTCGCTAGTTAAAAATAAATTCAAATTGCATAAATTGTAACCAATTGATTTAGTATGATATAATTATACTGGATTTTTATAAATAAACTTAAACAACCATCAAATCGTCAGTGAGCTTCAAGAGATAGAAGGATCTATCGAAGAGAAAAAAAGAAGAAAAGGGCAAAATGAGACTGTTGAATTTACTTGTTCTTCTTGTTTTGATAGTCAACATGGGGAGTATCAACTGCCAGGATTATGACAGATATAAACAGCCGAACTATAGTGCCCGACGTGGAGTTATCTCTGCAGACTGGTGTCCCCCAGGTACTGATAGAGCTGACGACGGTACATGTGTGGAAATTGTAAGAAAAATGATATTTTGATAAAAGAGTAAATACACAATAACATCGAGTAGTATACAATAAATAATTTGAATTTGAAACAGTTATTTTATTTCATTTTCAATAACGGGACTAAAAAGAAGTCTTAACGAGCCCGAGAGTCACTGGTACTCCCCTTCATTATGATATTTTTTCTATGCCAGACCGTACCATGGAACCTTCTGGTTACGAAGTTATTGAAGGTAAAAGTTCCAACGTTTTTGTGCTGTATGTTTTAAATGTTAAAACATAAATACCCCCACGACTCCTGTACCGCTGCATGCAGCCAAAAGCACTATGTTTTGCGTCTATTATATTGCGTGCTGCCTAAACAGTAGCGGTTTTTCACACCAAAAATAAAAGTCTTTTCCTGGAAATAATATTTATACAATGTTACTTAGTTTGATTTACAAAATGCGTAGTTGACAGCTAGGTGCTGGGTCTTGTTACACCCTGTATTTACTTCAATAGTACTTGTGAAACTGCCTCATTTGCTAGCATAAAAGGGTCCACCTATCAATCATAAAATCCTTGGATGAATGAATTATTAAATGTCGAGTCTAAAAATTGATTGGGTGTTTCTGTACTTAAACTAGTAGAGACTAAGTAGTAGCCCGGAGTTGGGAAGGTAGCGTTGTGGCACCCGTCACGCTGAGCAGCGGTCATCTTAATATCCATGCATCGTTTGTAAAAAATAAAATCTAAATGACCATAAGGTCATCAACTATTTGTGTAGCCATCAACATTTATACTCATAACTGTTTCATGACACTCTTGTTTCTCAGCACCATGCTCCATACATCTCGGCCACTGGCGAACTATCAGACTTCCTCATATCTGCCTAGCCTTTTCCCAACTATGTTGGGGTCGGCTAGCAGTCTAACCGGATGCAGCTGAATACCAGTATTTTACATGGAGGGACTGCATATCTGATCTCCACAACCCAGTTACTGGGTAATACGATACCCCTTGGTAAGACTGGTTGTCAGACTTTTGGGCATTTTACTACCCATATCGACTGTCAAAGATCTACGAATGACAGCTGGGGCCAACGGCTTAACGTGTTTTCCGAGACACGGGGGGTCTTTAAATGTAATGGGTGGTCACCCATCCAAGAACCAACCGCGATAAGCGTAGCTCAACCTACGATTGACCCGCGTGGCTGTTATCATTTAGCCACGAGCCCCTCGTATAACATATTTGACTTCATTCATCATAATTTCAGCCGACAGCCGTCTACTGCTGGATATAGGCCTCCCCAACCTTTTCCTCTCCCAATTTTTGAACTTACTTCCTCTTAATATAACAAACTTATTTTTATTTTACCTCTCCACATAATCCACACGTGCCTCTTACCAATCTCATGTCAGCTGTAAGTAATTTTATATTTAAAACCAACACGTATAAATTAATAATACTGGTCTCACGTAATACATTATTTAACGTGTAATTTTACCTTCAAATAATGACGACCTCCCATATTAAATTCCGCTACAACAAATAAAGTCATCAGCGCAATTTGGATATTATAATTACGGAACGAATTAGTGTCGCTCCGTAAATTGATAAATAAAGTTTGCGTCTTTGAGTTGTTCCACAGAATCAAAATTACAGAGAGACCCAGTCTTTAATGCTTAGAGGGAGAAAAAGTATTTTCAATAAATTCAAAGAGTTAGGTATGGTTAGATGATCGAATAGGAACCAGCTTAAACTTAATTAATAATTTTTGGTATTACTCATTCAGGGAAGTTTTTTAAATCGGTACAGAATTTGTTTATTTATTTATGTGGTGACAACTATATTATGGTTCCTTTCAAACTAAATAGTCGATGAATGGTGACTGCGTCTGAATAGTGGATGAATATATTTTGTAGTCAGTTGTAACTGAGGGTTACCATATCATAGTGACAATGTAGGCTGGTAAGCCGAGGGTCCGAATTCCGACGCAAAGTCGCAAAACCATACACTTTATTTTAACTTCAAATACACATATAATTTATCGAAGAAGAAAAAGATAACAATTAGGATACAAAAAAAAATCTGGCCAGGTGCTGTGGTCGGACCACGCACATTAAAGGGTTCCGTAGTGGATTAATTTATCCTAAGAACAAACTGTAGTGAGAACATTGTAGTTGAAAAACATGTTATATTCCCGCATACATTCGAACTGCAAATGTAAGTTTGTACGCACGTTATTGAGAGATTTACCATGTTATTTCAACACCATAGGCTTCTTATAGGGTTTCCTGTAATCTATACGTTAATAACTATTTCCAGTATTGTGTCTAACTTGTAGGCTCAGTAGTTTCGGAGATATGAGGGGGAATGATACATTTTTCATCTATTTTCTTAAATAATTTTAAAAGTATTTATTTCAGTCAGTGCGCACGCGCCGTATCGTGCGGTTGTGAATATACTTACATAAATAAAATGTCGAGTTCTAAAATTCTAAAGTGTAAATCATGTAATATTGTGATTAACGAGTTGTTGGCATTTGTACAAAACAAATTGGATGTTATGGACAATGAAAGACTTATTAATATTTGTGCAACGGGTTTCTCCAGTGAGGATATTAACGAAGCAAAGTCGTTATTATTTGAATCTTTGTCGTCGGGTAAGCGTAAAATATCCAGACGCAAAGAAAAGCAATATAAGGATTTGGAGGACATTATAACGCTGTTTAAGAATACAGATCCTGAGCTTATCCCCATATTTGTGGCCAGAGAACTGAGCAAACTGCCTCCCGTAACGTTTGACCACATCGATGTTACAGGATTACTCAAGGATGGGCACGCCACAATTGTGGCGATAAGTCCCCTCTTTGAGGAGTGGCTGGAGAGGCGCCACGGCGTCCTCACCGGACATGGATGTTTCGGGAGGTTCCTGTTTAGGATTAAGCGGGAGGAAACGCCCGGGTGTCACCACTGTGTGGATCGCCCGGAGGACATGGTGGAGCATACGGTGGAGGTCTGCCCAGCTTGGGCGGAGCACCGCCGTGTCCTCACGGAGGCGATCGGCGGCGGCGATCTCTCGCGTCCGGGCCTGGTTCAGGCCATGGTTCGGAGCGAGAGTGCATGGGAGGCCGTCACCTCCTTCTGCGAAGCAGTTATGCTAGCGAAGGAGGAGGCGGAACGCGTGAGGGTGAGACAAGGTTCGCGCCCTCGCGCCCCTAGTCGCCACAGGAGACGCCCCGGGCGTCGGGAGTCGCAAGCCGATTTCCGGCCACCGTAGGCGCGGGCCTGCGGACGGTGAGCGATGGGTAGCTCGCCGTCCGATAAGGACCAGGCCCGGGTCGACGGCGCGTTGTGTTTCACGCGCGCCTCAAAGAGATGTCAGCACAAACTGACGGGGTCCGTTAGGACCAATGCCTGCCGGGGTTGCGAGTTTGTCCGAAAGGGATATCGTGGCCCTGGCACACAGGCAACGGAAGGAACACGGGTGGGTTTTAGTCAGTAAAAGTCTGACACGCCCTCCCGCTCCGCCCAGGGCGGGAGAAGTTATTTGATGATTTCCCACCCAAAAAAAAAAAAAAGGATTACTCAAGGATTTAGTGCTGCTTAAAAGCGAATTAAAGCATATAAAGGATAACTACGCAACTGTTGAGCAGCTGCGAGAAGTAAAAAGTGAACTGCATAATTGCAAATACGGCTCAATTGTGGGGATGGAGGATTACAATGTTAACTCGCGCATTTTGCATGGATAGTGGGCCGGTGGGAATATCACCTATGATAAACAGAGTTAAGGAGCCTACACAGAGACAATGCAGTATTGACAAATCGCCACAAGTGCCGTCTCCGTCATACCTGTGCGCGGAGAATAATACAGCGAGCGAGACCGGTGTAACCGAGCGTGACACAGATATACACAGTGTCGTGTCTGTTGGAAATCAACGGGATGACTTATCGGAAGAATTGTTAACACAAACAGCTGTGAAGGAAGTACATCCAACTATGCCTAAACTTTGAAGTTTCTAATTGGAGTGTATAAGAAACCGATAAGCATGGCAGAATTGGTAAAGAATAACAGGGATTTCAAGACAAATATACCCGATCCAGGTTGGACACTAGTTCAAAGATATCGTCTAAGAAACCGTTTTGTGAGTCAGTTAGGCAAAGCAGCCACGGAACCTCTTAGTAATTTTAAAGCGGCAGACACTAAAATACCCTTGTTTATTTATAATGTACATAAAGACTGTGAAATCTGACCGTGGAAGCTGACATAACTGAATACATTTATAGTAAAACGCAGGAGAAAGTGACACTTACTAAATTAAAAATGAAATACGATAGAGGGTATAACTCATTTAAATTATTTGTATCAAAATGCAAATTGCATTTGTTCCTTGATGACAACCTATGGCCGGATGGAATAAAGTTTCGCCGTTTTGTCAACATGAAAAAGGGGTCAAATGATCAAAGTGATAATGGAGCACAACCGTAACAGCACATTGGTTACTTTTAACTGCAAAAATGTGAAAAGGAGTGTGGAGTGTGTGCGGTCATTGTGTAAGCGCGCGGACTTGGTAGCACTTCTGGAGACCTGGCTGGTAGCTCAGGACCTGCCTTTCCTCGGCTACATCGATGATAACTTTAGTTATACCGGAAAATCGGCGATGGACTTATCATCCGGAGTGAGGAGAGGTAGACCGTTCAGCGGGGTCGCTATTCTGTGGAGTAAAAGTGTGTTTACAAATGTGGCAGTTGTGCTTAGTGAAAGCGATCGTATTACGGCAATTAGAGCGAATACAGGTAACAATCGTGAAGTTGTAGTTATATGTGTGTACATGCCTACCGACCAGTCTGACAACCTGCCTTTGTTTACAAACTGTCTAGGGGAAATTAGTGCTATTGTGGAACAAAATAACGTGGAATCTGTATTTATTCTGGGTGATTTCAATGCTCATCCGTCAGCTTCTTTTTGTGACGAGTTACTGGATTATTGTATTGAAAATAGATGGATTTGCGCTGACATAGATAAACTTGGTAGGTTGTCAGATACCCACACGTTCTATAGTGATGCACATCATTGTAAGCGCTGGTTGGATCACTGTTTAGTCACGGAATCAGCATGGCAAACCATAACTAGCATTCGTGTTGATTATGGAACGTATTGGTCGGATCATTTACCATTAATTGTTAATTGTAATCTTAACGTAATTAAATCTAAGTGTATAATGGATAATTGGGTTTCTAATGACATTGTGTGGGGTGAGAGGGAAAGTAGCGAGATAAGAAATTATTCTGACATTTGTAATACTAAGCTAAAAGACCTTGACTTTCCGATTGAATTTTGTGTTTGTGCAGACAGTATGTGTTGTAACTTTGGACATAGATATATTATTGACAATTTATACGGTGACATTGTAAACATTTTATGTGAGGCTTCTGTGCAAAGCAAGAGAGGAAGAAAGCTCAAAAAGGGTAAAACGGTAGTGGGGTGGAATAAACACGTTAAAGAGGCGCATAGACAGGCTAGAGAGGCATATCACCAAGACCAACTTAAAATGGATGTATTAGCCTCACACGTTACAGTTAAAGATTTTAGAGCTTTCTGGAAAAGTACTAAGAGGTTGAGTGGTAGGGTTAGTTTACCAGTGAGTGTAGGCGGGTGTAGTGAGCCTAAAGGTATAGCTAATCTTTTTAAAAACTATTTTAAAGTTGAGGCTCCTCTTACCAGCGATGTTGATGTGCCCAAGGTTGGGGCCGTGGCTGCCTGTGAGAACCCAATTGGGTTTTCTGCTCAAGATGTTAAGAGTATCATCGATAACATGAAACGTGGTAAATCTCCGGGCAGTGACGGACTCAGCATTGAGCATCTGCAGCATGCAGGTACACATTTGTTTAGAGTGTTGGCTATGCTGTTTACTTTCTGCATACGTCACTCGTACCTACCACCGAAGATGACGGAAACTATTGTTGTGCCTATAGCAAAGAATCGCACTGGTGATGTGACTGATAAATGTAATTATAGGCCTATCTCCCTGGCTACCGTGATGGCGAAGGTCTTCGATGGTCTTCTTGATGCTCAGCTCAGCAAGTATGTTAAGCTTCATGATGCTCAGTTTGGGTTTCGTGAGAGTTTGTCAACCGAAAGTGCTATTTTGACTTTAAAACATACAGTCGCCTATTATGTTGATAGAAAAACACCCATCTATGCTTGCTTTCTTGACTTATCGAAGGCCTTCGACCTAGTCGATTATAATAGACTCTGGTCTAAGCTTGGGGAGGTCGGAGCTCCTGCTGAACTCATTAACATATTCTCTTTCTGGTATAACCAACAGAAAAACTTTGTCAAGTGGGGGAACGCATATTCTGATGAGTATAAACTTGAGTGTGGTGTGAGGCAAGGGGGTCTGACCTCTCCAAGACTCTTTAATCTGTATGTCAATCAGCTGATTGATGAGCTCAGCAATAGCCATGTCGGATGTCACATAGATAACGTTTGCGTCAATAACATCAGTTACGCGGACGATATGGTGTTGCTGAGTCCATCTGTTGGTGGCCTACGGAAACTACTAGGTATGTGTGAAGCCTATGCTGAGAGTCACGGTTTAAAATACAACGATAGAAAGAGTGAGTATATGCTTATCAGAGGTAAGATTAAACAACCTGAACATATACCACCAGTATATCTTAACGGAGTATCGTTGAGTCGGGTCTCTCAGTTTAGGTATCTAGGGCATGTTGTGACGAAACCCTACATGATGACGCAGATATTGAGAGAGAGCGGAGAGCATTGTCGGTACGGGCTAATATGTTGGTGCATAGATTTGCGCGGTGTACAGCATAGGTAAAGATAACTTTGTTCAGAGCCTATTGCCAAAGCTTTTACACCAGCGCCCTATGGACCAACTACACGCAACGGGCCTACAATGCTCTCAGAGTACAATATAACAACGCCTTTAGGATTCTGGTGCGACTACCTCGATTTTGCAGTGCCTCGGGCATGTTTGCCGACGCAAGGGTGGATGACTTTTACGCTATAATGCGCAAAAATTCAGCCTCACTAATTCGCCGAATTCGAGGGAGTGGCAACGGAATCCTAAGGATGATTGCAGACAGACCAAATTTGGCAGCTGTGGGACGGCTCATCAGGCTGCATGTCTCCTGATTCTTTGTATTTTAATTTAATAATTTATTTCAACTTAATTTTGAGTCAATTTTTAATTATTTATTTCAATTTAGTTTTAATTTTAGTCAATTTTTAATTATTTACCTATTTCAATTTAACTTTAATTTTAGTCAATTTTTAATTATTTATTTCAATTTAATTTTAATTTTAGTCAATTTTAAATTATTTATTTCAATTTAATTTTAAATTATTTCAATCTCATTTAATTTACAATTTTATTACATTATCTACTTCATACATTAATTTATCTCCTAATGTCTAACAAAGTTTTAAGATACTGTAACACTAACAAAATATGGACTTTTAAATAGTCTGAATTAAAGGAATTTTATTTTATTTATTTATTTTAAATAATAAAAAAATATATTTGAGATCCTCACAACAAGTCCTTTCATTTGATAAGTCATACGGTAGTTTGCATTTTTTTTTCTAATTTGCCCCCCAGAAATGACCGCCATATTCAAAATTAATTTATTTACGTTACACGTCCATATTCGGGTCACAGAAATTCATACTTGTACCATCCGTCCAGTAGATTTGGAGCAAAACGGCAGTGACAGACGGACAGACGGACAGACAGCCAGACAGGCAGACACACGAGTGATCCTATGAGGGTTCCGTTTTTCCTTTTGAGGTACGGAACCCTAAAAATGATGACGGTTCGCTTTTAACAGCTAATCTTACAATTTGAACGACATACAATTAAAAAAAATTGAGTGCACAAGTGATCTTGGCGTACTGCTTGACTGCAAATTACATTTATGTAGTGTGGGAATCTCCAGGAAAACTTCACTTTACTCAAAATAACTGTTTATTGAAATAAAACACCTTTACACCTTTTAACATCTTCCAATCGTCTCGCTTTCTATTCTGTCCTATCGCCATCTTTTCTTTTATCCGTCACCTTTCACTCGTTCAAAAACATACTTTTTTAACGTTTAGAAATGCTTATTTATACAGCCTATTGAATCCACAAGTCTTGAAATTAATCCTACAGGCTCGGCCATTCTACACATATTTCTGGCCTCAGAAATGATAAAATTAGCTTAATGTTATAATAATTCAAACCTATGGTAGATTACTTGGGTATACAAACACTAGAAATAATATAATATAATAACAACCTATTAGCAAATGGCTTAACTATACTGACAATAGAATACAAACTTACAAGTAAACAGCTTTAACACAAACATTAGAAAATATTAAAATACAAACTTTAGCTTAGGTTTACCAACATAAATATCTACAAAGGTTCAGTCATCATTGGGCCACTTCTTCATGAAGTCAGCTACAGTGGATGTCTTACCTGGGCCTTCTGTGGTGAGGTCCACCTTCTGAACATCATAGCGGTCATTTCCTTTGACCTTCATAAAATGGCGTATGGCCCAAGGTATTTTGGTTTAAGCTTCATGCCTGAGCCAAACTGGGTACGCTTGATGGCAACCAGGTCCCTATCCTGATACTTTGAACTTTGCTTGCGCTTCTTGTTAAATGTTCGTTCGTTTTCTCTTTGTATTTCCAAAATATGCTCCTTTGCTTTCTGTCGTCTTTCTTCTCTATCTTTTATGAAGATGTCTCTTCCTTCCTGCATAAGTAGGTCATAGATTTCGATTTCTTCTTTAATTTTCATTTTTGTTCCAACCAGGAGTTCATATGGGGTACAATTTATACTCCTTTGCCAAGTACTATTCAATGCTCTCTGTACACGACTTATGTGTTTGTACCACTGGGTAGGGTCCTCTATGCACAGCTTCGTAAGAACCGAAATCATGGTCCTGTGTATTCTTTCTAATTGCCCATTTCCCCTAGGCACGCCAGTGGTGATTTTAACATGTTTGATTCCTTCCCCTTCACAATATTGTTGAAATTCTTGACTAGTAAACGCTGCTCCTCTGTCACTTATTATCCTAGTAGGGTTTCCAAAGTGTTGTTGATGGATTCTTATCTTCTCAATGGTCTCCCTGCTAGTGGTACTCTTGGTGGGAAATATCCACACAAACTTGGTGAATAAGCTACTATTGTAAGCAGATGATTGTACAGTTTTTTCGTCTCTGTCATCGGTCCTAGGTGATCAATGTGGATAGTGTGCAGGGGTGTGTGTCTTTCTGTAATAAATACAGAAATCCTTCCTGCTTACCTTCTTTACGGCTTCCTAGTATACATGGAATGCATGTGATCATGCACTCTTCTAGTTTCTTTGATAAATCTTTAATATAATAATCTTTACTGATTAGTTCTGTCATCTTCTTCGTGCCAAAATGTCCATTGGAGTGTACTCTTTTTATAATCTTCATCTCCATGCCCTTAGGTACTACCAGTCTTCTCTCCAACCCCTTGTATAGCAGGCCACTTTCCAAATAGTAATCGAGGTAAGGTTTGTCATCAAGTACTTCCATAATAGCTTTTATTCCTTCATCTTGCTCTTGTGCCTTCTTTATTTGATCATGTAGGCTATTGGTGGTCACGCCTATGTATGGGTTGCGGCTCAGCGCGTCCACATGTTTCATTCTCGTACCAGATCTGTGTTCTACCTGAAAATCAAATTCTTGTAATAACAATACCCATCTGGCTACTCTTGTTGACAAATCCCTTTTTTGTAATGCCATCTGAAATGCTTGGCAGTCTGTTACAATTTTAAATGGAATACCATATAAGTAATGGCGAAACTTCTTAATGCCTTCTATTATAGCAAGAGCTTCCAGCTCATAGCTAGAATACTTCCTTTCTGCTTCACTTGTCTTCCGGCTCATATAATACACGGGATGTAATCCATTGTCTTCACATCGCTGCATTAATACTGCTACATATGCTATATTGGACGCATCTGTGTGCAGTCCTGTTGGTCGTTTTACATTGAAAATAATGAGCACTGGACCACTTCCTAATTTCTCCTTTAAAATATTAAAACCATACCTCTGTTCCTCTTCAAATGTAAAACCTTGATCCTTTTTTAGCAGGTTCGTTAATGGACTGGCTATTTGGGCAAAATTTGGTATGTACTTCCTAAAATATGATGCTAGACCCATAAAGCTTTGTACTTTTTTCACTATTTTGGGCTCCGGGTACTTTATAACCGCTTCTGTTTTTTCTGTAGTGGGTCTCACTTCACCACCTTGCACGATATGACCCAAATACTCAACCTTTGTTGTCAATATTTCACTTTTCTTCCAGTTAATCTCGAGTCCATAGTCAGATGCTACCTCTAATGCTTCACGTAGCCTTTCAACTGCTTCCTGATAGTCGTTCGCTGGAATTATGGCATCATCAATAAATATAAGAATGTGACCTTTGGCAATGAGGTCTCTAAAGATAATTGTTATAAATCTTGTAAAGTATTTAGGACAAATTGACAATCCAAACGGTGCTCTGAGAAATTCAAACTGACCATGATGTGTGACGAAATTTTCTTGTGACGAATTTAAGGACGTTTAACAGAATTATCATCTATTCTCAAATGAAAGAATGCATCTTTCAGATCCAATTTGCTGTAAACCTTGGCCTCTGATAACTTGTCAATATGATCTTCTATAACTGGAAGTGGAAATTCATCCTTGACCATCTTCCGGTTAATTAATCTGTAGTCCACACATACTCTTGTTGAACCATTCTTCTTTTTGACAAGTACCAGTGGACTTGCATATTCTGAAAAACTAGTTCTGATAATACCATTTATTAGCCACTCACCCACCTGTCTCTCCACTTCCTTTTGCTCCGCAAGAGATAACCTTCTCGGCCGTAGCGCTATGGGGATGTCATCCTTTAATATGATCTTCATATTTATCGGCGCCTCCTTAATGCGTCTGGGTTGATAATTGTCTACTAATCTTTGAGCTGCTTATCTTATCTGTGGATCAGAAACAAAACACACGGGATCTGAAACCTCGACGAGCATACACTGCGGCAATACATCACCATAATGAGGCACAATACTGACTGAACCCTTATCAATTACAGCCGTAACATTGGCTAAAAATGGTTGACCTAAGATGATATTATATGGCATTACCTCTTTTGGGACGATGAAAAAGCACACGTCGTAACAATATCTACCGATCTTAATCGTTATATTAAACTTTCCAAGTGAGCAAACCCTTGTCGCACCGATTCCGGATAATATCACCTTTACCTTTTTTGTTCATAATTGATTTATTGCACACAATGTCTTTGTTTACATCTAACACCGTTTTCACTTGACACTTTTGACGTTGACACGTTTGACAGGAGGTCGACATTGACTTAAACGAGTTTGAAGTTGATGGACGTTCATCCGTTCCTGTCGTTCGTTCGCTCCGTTTTCGTTCATCTTCATCATAGCCGCCATGTTTTTCGCGTTCCGGTTCAGAGGCGCCCTCTTCCGGCGAAATCTTCGTGCACATCGATTTTCGAGAACTCTCGCCGCCATCATTATCATGCGGCTTCGTGCTTGAGTTTGAAACTGATGCCTTGCACTCCTTTCCGATATGACCGAATGAGTTGCATCTGAAGCATTTTACACTTTTCGTGCACGTACTGGCGATATGGTCGGCTTCACCACACTTGAAACATCGACGCGATGATTTTTCGGGATGACTTTTTGTTTTCAGCTCGGACTGCTTCGTATCATCGTGCCGTTTCTTAATTTTATTCTTCATTGTCTCGTACAACGTTATTTTCTCTTTCAGCGCAGAGTACGTAGTCGCGCCGTACAGGATCATCTTATTTGCTTCGTAATCATGTATGCCATCAATGACATATTGTATGGCCACGTAGTCCGGAAATTTAGCACGTTTACCTAACTCCTTCATTGTTAACAAATACTCGTAATATGTTTCATTACTTTTTTTCTTACGAGCTGCCATAAGTTCGTGCATCTCTTTAGTGTTGATGGACTCGGGAAATTCTTTCAACAGTGCCGAGCGTAGCTCCTCGTATGATTTGAAGGCTTTGTCCGATTTTAGCCACAACTCCGCTGTGCCGGTTAGTTGTCTTCCACGTCCTGCGCCCACTTTCCTGACGAATATGTTCGGTCAGTGCCATTATATTTTGGTATGATATCGGCAAAATTGAATGATGGTGTCGGATTCTTATCGTCAGTCATCTTAGATGGTTTGCTTCTTGCTCCTTTGAATCTAATTTTCTTCGTGTCGTAACGGTAATGGCCGCGTGGGTCGCGTCGCGGTTCACCGTGCCGCGAAACGCACCAAACTTCTTCCTTCTTCGCTTTTCCTGAGGATCCCGGACGAGCCCCCAAATGTAGTGTTGGAATCTCCAGGAAAACTTCACTTTACTCAAAATAACTGTTTATTGAAATAAAACACCTTTACACCTTTGAACATCTTCCAATCGTCTCGCTTTTATTCTGTCCTATCGCCATCTTTTCTTTTATCCGTCACCTTTCACTCGTTCAAAAACATACTTTTTTAACGTTTAGAAATGCTTATTTATACAGCCCAAGTAAAAATCCAGAAGTCTTGAAATTAATCCTACATTTATACATCCATAACATAATTAACAAAGCTTTTAAGATGTATGGTTTTGTTATGCGGCCTTGTAAAGACTTCAAAAAGCCTTCTACTTTTCTCTTCTTATATAAAACAATAGTCCGTTCTCAGTTGGAATACGCGGTACCCATCTGGTGCCCGTATTATGATAAATATAAGCAAGCAATAGAAATGGTTCAGAAAAAAATTCTTCGTGCCACGCATTACAGGTGCTTCCGTACAAGGATTCCCTATGCAGATTTGCGTAAGCTATATAGGATATTTAGCTTGGATTCCAGACGTTTACTGATCATGGTTGTGATGCTGTATGGTATATGCAATGACACATTTAATTGTTCTGAGCTCTCGAATAGACTTTGTTACGTAGTACCTTTTTTTTTTTTGGGTGGGAAATTTATCGAATACCTTTTCCCGCTCTGGGTGGAGCGGGAGGGCGCTTGTCAGACTTTTACTAACTAAAACACACCCGTGTTCCTTCATCTGCCTATGTGCCAGGGCCACGATATCCCTTTCGGACAAACTCGCAACCTTGGCAGGCATTGGCCCTAACGGACCCCGTCAATTCGTGCTGACATCTCTTTGAGGCGCGCGTGGAACACAACGCGCCGTCGACCTGGGCCTGGTCCTTATCGGACGGTGAGCTACCCATCGCTTCAGTAACAGTCTGACACTCCCTCCCGCTCCACCCAGAGCGGGAGAAGTTATTTGATAATTTCCCACCCAAAAAAAAAAAAACCCATTGCTCACCGTCCGCAAGCCCCCGCCTACGGTGGCCGGAAATCGGTCTGCGAATCGCCCAGCCCGGGGCGTCTCCAGCGGCGACCAGGGGTGGCGTATGGCGTTTCAATGCAAAAAATCCACGAAAAATTGTTTATTTTTTTCAAATATCTAATATTTTTTTATTAATATACAAATTCATATATTTCGAATATGAATACGTGTAAGCAGCTAACCCAACATGAATTTAAGGTTTTTTTTATTATAAAAAAGGGGCCATGCTCCATGGTCTCCGAGCCTAAATGGTTTCTATGGTCATGTTTTACCCGATACTGCAATAAAATTGGTAGGATTTCGAAAATAAGTCCTCGCGCCATAGGGCCCCTAAGACTATACTCATTAACGCATTTTTTTTGTGAAATCGAATGTTTTTAATAATAAAAAGTTTTTATATTATTAAATAAACCCATAATATAAAGATTTAATTGATGAAATTGGATTTTAAAAAGTGGTAAGTTTGGTGTACCTCATGGTAGATTTTTGATAGCAACACTAAAAACTATTGGACTGCCACACTATCGAGACACTACTGAGACACCACTGAAACGCCATTGAAGTTTTTGTAGAATGCCAAATTTGCAACAGTGGCAAAATAATGTCTATAGTGTGTCGATAGAGTGTCAATGGCGTGTTGCTTAACTCAAAGTTACAGAATTATGTTATTCGTGCGCGCACCTCGACTATTCTACACTGCACTATGTAGAACAAAGGCTGGGGTGCGCGCCCCTCTCCGCCGACTTTTAGAAACCTATAACTCACAATTCATTGATTTTGATATGTTCGCGCTGTCGGAATCTAAATTCAAAAGAATGGTTTCACAATCTCTTGCAAGTCGCCTATAAGAGGGATGCTCTTGTCATCCGCTTCTTTCGCTCAAAAACATGCGCTCGTTTTCATACACCGATGTCACTTCGTGGACAATACTGTGGGGTTATATGTTTTTTCGACTGTAATAAAACTACTTTTTGTAAATGCTGTAATGTATTTATATTTTTGTCCCAAATAAATAAAATAAAATAAAATATTGTGCATACAAACTTATATTTCCAGTTGGAATATATCATAGAACATATTTTTCAACTACAATGTTAAGTTTTTTCTGGCATAAATAATATAGTGGGATAAAAAACATGGGAGATTACACATTCATAGTACGGAACTGTTACCACGCGAATTCAACTCGCAACTATCCAGTTATTTTTTACATAACATAACATAACACCTGTAATTCCCGAAGGTAAAGGCAGAGTAGTTGTTACCAAAATTCCGCCAGTTGTGTTTAAGTCCCATGTAATAGGGGACGAGCCATCAACCAGGCACAAATCCAGACTCCGGGCAGCTACTGAGTTATTCCTAAATTAACCTATTTTAATTTTTCTTTATTTATTTGTTTATGTCAGTGTGAAATATAATTATTGAATACTACTTTACTGTGGCAGGCCATAGAGATACCCTTTTATTTTGTAACACCATCTAACAGCTGTGTCATCAAATTAAATTTATGTGTGTGTATTTCAAATGGTGATCCGTATACGACGTAAAAACACGTTATCAACTACATTGGTGATTCGAGTATGTGATACGTTACTTTTGATTACTTACAACGCTGATCAGTCGAGTGGCGGTGCCCGTTCTTGGGTACTCCCTTTCTTCTCCTAAAGTTGTTTGTCCGAAAATCATCCATAACACGTTTGCTATAAACTTCAGTAACCATAATGTTCAAAAATACGAAATGTTGTTTTACATTATTGTCTTTACTTCTAAAACTATTCTGTCATAATATCGCGTACTAAAATAATTGAATTTCATAATTTTGCATGAAACAAAGTCATAAGTACCGGTATTGTATTATAGAATGTGTGTTATTCGGAATTAAATGAAAATAAAATCAAAAATCGAATTATCTACAAAAGTGACATCGAAAGACCTCAATATCGAAGTACAGAGTATCGAATGTCTAAAATATCGATAAAAAAAAATGTGTTTTCTTCTTTTCCATAAATATGTTATGGACAAAGTGATTATTAGGACATTATAAAAAATGCCCAGGCAAATTGATTATTTTTATTTCAAACGTAGAATCAATACTTAAAATCAATGGGAATGCGTCAGATACATCTACTGTTTGACATCCATTGAATCATTTGGGTTAGGTTAGGTGAGAATAGTGACCACTAACGTGCGAAGGCGAGCGAGCGAAGCGAGTGTGCCGCGGCAGCGGCCGCCGAGCGCCAGATTCCCTCTATTATTGGTGAATCTTTTGGGCTAGATGAGGTTGTAAATAGAGCATTATATACATTGAACATTAACATTAAATAAACATTGTTGATAAATAAACATTAAATAATTAGAATTTAGGACTTATAACTTTAATTGAAAACGGTTTTAAGTCTTTTCTATATTATTCATTGTAATATTTATGACAAACAAGTGCATATGGTATTTAGTAGGGATTTTAATTTTATGCCATGTGATATTATTGGTTTCCGTGCTGGAAAGTCCATGGAAGAAGCATTAAATGAGTTTACTGAACACAATATCAAAACTCACGGCTCAACTCAAGGCGTGAGTTTATGTATGTGTGTATGTGTATTATCAAACCTATAGATAACAATAAGTTTAAAAACTAAAACCCGAATACTGAATAATCACGCTCTAAAAAGTATGAAACAAGAAAATATTCTCATCTGAAATTATTATGTACAAACTATTCAATATTTATTGTCTATTAAATAAACACCTTACACGTAATATATTCTTATGTATTTAATACATATTCATAGTGATGTTCAGAAGACAGCCGTAGTCTCTCTTACTTATTTTCTCTACTAGAAATGCGGACCATAAGAGAGGAAGTAAACAACTACAGCAAAAAGTACAAAGAAAGACTAAACAACCACAGCAACACATTAGCTAAAGATCTACTTCAAGACAAAGACCACATAAAACGCCTTAAAAGATGGCACATACTGGACCTCGACCAAAGGAACTGAAGTGTTCCGACATGTAATTGGTGCTATTCACTGGAATGGCAATCAAAAGAAAAAACCCATCCCAGACCACATCTAATTATGGCTAAGCAGCCGAATGTAGATAACAAGAAAAAAAAAAAACTTACTTATTTGTTCAAGTTGTCACTTATGTCACCTATCTATCTTCAAGTCATGAGGCCCTCATACTATGTATGTGTGTGTCAAATGCATGGTAGTGTATGTAATATTTTTTTTATAATTTAATTTATTTCTAATGCCTATTATATAAAAAAATATTAGCTTTCTGCACACCTCCTCCATATAAAATTTTACTGTGCCAAATTTCATATTCCTCGGTCCGCGTAATTTCCGTAAACAGGGGTGCAAAGTTAAGTTTTCGCTTCACGTATTAAAATGATAGAATGCATACTACAATAAATTAGTACCTACAAGGCATTTTTTTTTGTTTATAAATAATGGTTCAACGGTATTTTTCTAAAAGCTGTAATGCTTTTTTGAAATCTATCTTCTTCGTCCTTTTCATTCTCATATAAGGACGAAATACACAAAAACACCACATTTCCGTGTAGGAGCGCCAACAATTGTGTCCTTTCGTTCAGGTCTGCCGTCTGTGCCCGGAGGCGTTTCGTTCAGTCTCCCTTCGTTCATATAACATGCATTATGTGTGCTGACATTCTCGCAACATAAAGCATTGCTCCAAAGACACCATCGGCCGTGTTGCTATATTTTTTGCGGTATATTTAAGATTTTGATCCTTTTTACCCGACTACCTCAGAAGGTGGGTTATGTTTTTCGAGTGTATGTATGTATGTATGTCTATTTCTTTGGCACGCTCTGTAGCATACACGGCTTGATGGATTTTAAACATATGAGGTATCGTTAGATTCGTTTTAATTGCAGAAGTGTCATAGGGTATAAAATTTTCATATTTGCCGATGCCGGCGAATCAAAAAAGACAGAATAAAAAAAAAAATTTTTTTTGATTTTAATAATATGGATATCAAATAAAAGCTAGTAAAAAGCCAATTCCAAATATATATACATTATAACACTTTTTAGCGACTATTTTGACTCAAACTACAAAAAGTACATTTTCTATACAATATCAAAATGGTAGCGAAATCAAAATTGTACATTGAATATTTTTGAAAAAATAAATTGCTATGCGGTTTGGAATCCATTCTAATGCCGAAAATGTAGTTTTTAGAATTTTTGTCTGGTTTTCTGAATGTGTGTTCCAGCATCACGAAAATTCTAATGGATAGATTCTGTTCAAATTTTGAATAATATTACCTATAAGTCTGGTCACCCGGTAGGCTATATTTACTTTATCACGCTATTTATTATGGGGGATAAGCAATATTGTATTATGTTTGTATTCCTCAAAGGTTTACAGTAAATTGTAAAAAGAGCCAAACAGTTAGAACATTGCAGATAGGTACAGATTTAATCTTTTAAATGATTATTATTACGCTATATCTTTATGGGGCTAAGCAGTCAATCATCATGACACATACACGGTGGATTTTTAAGATGGGGAAGTAAATCTTAACTGTAGCTACATAATAACGCGAAATCGGTCTTAGGAGACTGTCCTTAAAATTTTGAGATATTTTAATCTGCAAATGAGATATTTTCAAAAAAAAAAAACCAATAGATCCTGATTCTTATGAGAGAGTTAAACCAACTGTGGTTTGATACATCGGATCTGGTACACTTGCGTGAATGACATTTCCACTAAAGACAATTGCGCGAACTTACTTGCACAAAAAGATGGTTGTCGTGATTTTGTGATGATTTTTCATCATGGGTGTGGTTTTAATAACAAAATGTGTTTTGATAACAGAACTGGGGTCAAAATCAAAGTTCAAGATGGCATCAACGAAAATTTGCAATTATTTTGTCATGGGTATCGTTTTCATGGTTTTCGGGTGCTGACGACGATAATGGGGTCAAAATCAAAACACAAGATGGCGCCAACGAGAAGAAACCCGAAACCCTCATAGGATTACTTCGTTGTCTGTCCGTCCGTCCGTCTGTCTGTCTGTCAATACCATTTTTCTCAGGAACGCGGGGAGGTATCAAGTTGAAATCGATATCAAATATGAAGGTCTACGGTCCCATAAAGCTCAAAAAAAATAATCCTTCAAGTCAACGCAATAAAAAAATACGGCCATTCATGCGACATATTTTGATGGGATAAATTCATCCAACCTACGGTTATTGTGCGTGGTCTGGACACGCACTTGGCCGGTTTTTTATAATGAATAGACTGGCCGCTATAAAACTCAGAAATAGCAAAAAGCGTTTCCCATCAAAATCGCTTATTTGCATATATGTGTACAAATGGGTTCAAAAGATGTATAAAATTCAGCGCAAAGACATATTCCACCGTATACTGATGGCATGCAAATATTTAATGGGCGTTAGTCAGTTAAAGGCTCTTACAGACTCACGCGATATCGCGGGCGTGTCAGGCACCGACAAAGAAATTGTGCTACTAGTGTCGCGTCGCACCCGCGATATCGCACCAGTCTGTACGAGCCTTAAATAAAAAAAATGATATTAAATCGGTGTCTTAACGTTAACAATTTTATGAAAGAAATGAATAAATTATTCAAGTCAATACAAGTCATAAAAATATACCCATAAAAGTCTAAACCTTTTAAATTATTTGAGGTCCTAATTTTTTTCTTAGAATGTCCGAAATCACAAGCAACATACTATCTATATAAATTAATGTTAGGCGACTGTTAATGAGAACTGGTGACTGCTATTTTAGTGATAGCCGTTCTTCAGAAAAAATCTGTGAGAATGCATCAATCAATGTATCAGTGTTCTGACATTAGGTAGTTTAAGCAGGAACGCAGGCATTCATTAATTCACTAAAAACTAAAAACTTCGCAAGCAATGGGGAATTGCTACTGAAGACTACGGAGTCGACCGCAAGACTAAGACTGCTTCTAACTCGGACAACTGTACGTCACTTGCTCCCGCGTCACCAGTTCTGAGTCTCTGTATATTTTGACTGTTGAGATCAAAACTACAAACGTAGCATACAGGGAATTCTTATAAAAATAACATAACAGCCTATATTCCCCGAAGGGTTGGGCAGAGGTGTACTTAGTACGGCACATTTTGCCAGTTATGTTTAGGTCCCATGTAATAGGGGGCGAGCCTATTGCCACTAACCGGGCACAAACCCAGACTTCGGACTGTTAGTGGGAAATTTCAGATGGAAAACCCAATAACACTGCCTGACCGACCTCTGACCGGAATCGAACCTAGGACCTCATACTCAACAGTAGCACTTGCTAGCGACCACTAGACCAACGAGGCTGTTTTCTATAAAACTGTGGCTGCTATTTTAGTATATCTTACGACTTCCACGCGTATGAAGTCGCGGGCAGAAGCTAGTCTTTACTAAAACCTATCCTATCCTATCTTGCTACCCCTACTTAATAACCTAAATGAACAATACTTAACTGAAAAATTTGTTAAATAACACTAAAAAGTTTAAAATAAAACAAATGATTAAGAAAAATAAAAAACCCGACTGCAAAAACCTGAACTGAAAATATGGAAACAAGATGAAAAGAAAACGAGTATTCTATAAGTACCAAAAATAAAAAAAATGCAGTCGGAGGCATCTGGGATTAACGAACGCCTTAAAATTTGCCTCCGACTGACTACTACTTATAGAATACTCGTTTTCTTTTCATCTTGTTTCCATCTTTTCAGTTCATGTTTTTGCAGTCGGGTTTTTTGTTTTTTTTTGAATAATTTGTTTTTATTTACTATAAAAACGAAACTGACGAAATGTGGGTTTACTACATGTACACCTCAGCCTAATCTTTTTGGGAATACTGCCGTGATGTTTTGTTGTGTGCAAATGTCCTTTCTTTGGTTTTGTTCGTCGCATCGTTGTTCTGAGTAGAGCTGCACGATTAGGTACTGACAAATGCGTGCACTGACTGATCAGTTCCAGTCAATCTGTGTGGTTCTATTCTCAAAATACCATTTCAAAATCAAAAGTCATTTATTCAAACTAGGCTGAGAATCAGCACTTTTCGAACGTTAAAATTACATAAGACAGTCCCCCAAAAACACCCACCCTTCACCACTTCCTACTGCTTTAGCTGGGAATTTCAGACACCAATCTACATGGTCTTCACATGATCTGACCAATATTATGTCTGAACTTTAAAAGAAACTGTGACCTCTGAGTTTGTTTCGGCCTTTCTTCTCAGAGTAGTCAGATAGGAAACGCCAACCTCATCTAGTTTTTAAAATATGATTGACGTGTAAAAATGTTTGTACAAACCTATTTACAGAAATAAAAATCATTTAATCATTCATCATTCATTTATTCATTATCTACGGTCAGGGTAATTAATCCCTCTATTTAAAAACGTTACTTAAAGATAAGAGACGTTTAAACGTCATAAATGTATGGTAAAGCAGTCGCTAATCAGTACTAAACTTTAAGTAGGTAACTTTTATAAATAAACCTCTTAATATTGTCTATCAAATTGACACACACAATCTATTTCCCGTATTATAGCCATTACATACTAGCTACTGTCAAGGAATGACATAAAATATGAGATTTGAATTTACGGACAGTTTTAGTTTAAATTTTTTGATAAACAATTAATTTCCCTGATTCTTTGCGTGGAAATGTCCACGATGGACATTTCCACGCAAAGAATCATGATGTTGCTAGGTACCGAAACGAAAAAAACCGATCCAAACAGACTCCCCAATTTCGGTCATATTTAAATATGCGCTGGTATTAATAACAAAAGTATGATGACATACCATCACGCCTGCTATCAAAATAGTTTAATTTACATATACCTACATAGGCACATATGAAACGTCAGAAGCTAGGTGCACGGTTCCAATTGATTGTCTTCTTGGAGAAGAGCCTGCAAGAAACTCCACGGTTACTCTTACAGTTTTAATAGGTATGGGAAGACAGTGTCGGCCCGTCAACAAGTACCATCCCAAAGTCTTACCTTTAGGTGGTACTGAGCAGGCGTGAATTATGACCTCTGTCTACGAGTGTACCTATATTACGTAGGTACGTTCAAACTCAAACCATTTATTTCAATTAAACCAATTACAGGCACTTTTGAACTGTCAAGGGGTCAGTCAGTCAGAAAGACGAAGCTAGTTGTGCATTCCAAAGCGTAGTAGGTACCTATGGAGAAGAACGGGCAAGAAATTCCTACGTTCATATAGCTAAAAATAACCGTAATTTAACCAACGCCTTAGATAACAGAAACCAACTGAAACCCGGAAAACTTTCTTTCGTCAGTCACAAGACTATTACTCATCCGTTTGAATAACAGCGCGAGAAATAACACAGTTTTTATCGTATGAAAATGATGAATCTACGTTGCGGGGACGGCGACGTTAACATAAATCATGATACAAGGCTTTGAGCAACAATTTTTTTTTGCGTAAAACAACCTTGGGAACTTGACGCACAACTGTGGGTCAAGTTGTGTATGTTTTTACATACAGAGCTTGACCCACTCACTTGACACTTGACTTGGATAACTTAAATTCTAAATCAACGCTTTCCTTTGTAAGCGTTGATTTAGAATCTAAGTTATTTAAGTTGCTTTAAAAAAGGATAGTAATTATAGACAAGTGCGCGTTGTACTCGAGTACGAAGGGTTCCGTACCACAGTACGATATTAAACCTAACATATTAAAAAAAAACACATTTTTTGTACGAGGAGCACATTTAATTTTTAACTTTATTTAATAATAATAAAAAAACAAAAATAATAAGGTTATTGACACAAAATACCTTTGTATACAATTCCAATATATTTCACAATAAGTACATTTGATTTTGGGAAAAAGCTGCATAAGTAGTGAAAAACCCTGCCTCCCAGGGGGAACCTGTGACCCTGATTTTTATTATTTGTTCTAATAGCGGTCATAATAGTACACACTGAAAAAATTTAAAGTTAGATCCATTACGGTTCAAAGATACAGACCCTGTGACAGACGGACGGATGGACAGCGGAGCATTATTAGTAATACCCGCTGGCACTCTTTTTGTTTATTTAAAACAAGTGCGTGTCAGATCACGCACAATGAAGGGTTTCGTTGTGGGGCTAACTTTATCCTAAAAACAAACTTAACATTGTAGTTGAAATACATGTTCCCTCATACGTTTTAACTGCAAATGTAAGTTTGTACACACAATATTGAGAGATTTACAATAATATTTGAAGACCATAATTATATTATTTAAGGCTCCGTTATTATTAGATTATTATTAATAGATTATCAAATTATAAATTTAATAATCTATTTTCTTTTTTTTTACATTTTTTTTTTTATCTGAGTAATGCTAATCTAGTGGCACTTTTTACAAATCTTATTAATTTTGTTAACATGTGGATAATGTAGTGGGCTGCAATATTGTTAATACTACTTATGAGCTTATATTATTATTTGTAAACAATTTATATTGTAGCTGTTTATTGTCCCATAATAAATAAAAATAAAAATGATTTCAAGTCGTCTGGACTGTGTTTTCGTGGGTCGCTGTTGCCATCTCACATGGGTTGCCACAACGGTGATCCACTGTCATTTGTTTATTTTTGTGAAGTGTCTTATACACATACATACAAATGTTTTATGGTGTACATAATAAAGAGTATTCTATTCTATACATAAACTCACGCCTTATTCCCATGGGGGTAGGCAGAAACTATAGAACGCTACCTGATACGCTCCTTACATACTCCTTGTGAAGTGTTAGTTCTTACTAATATAGTTGTAAGTCTTACTAATCATTTTTGAGTTATGTGATACCTGAATAAAGATAATTCTATTAAATTCTATAGGACGCACGCTCTAAGGCACTTGTCTCAACGCCGCGCGCCGACGAGAAAGTACAAGAGATACATTATATTAATAGTTGATCGCTGACTGTTCTGTTGGGAGCAGTGGTGGCCCTAGGAGCAGTGGTGACCCAGTGGTAACAGCGGTGACTTACGAGTTGTAGTTCGTAGGTTCGAATCCAGACAGGCACTTTACTTTGTGTAAATTATTTCATCACCACTACTCTTAAAACAGTGGAGGAAGAAATCGTGAGGAAACTGGCAAGTCCTAGAACGAAAAATTCGAACACATCTACTAACCCACACTGGGCCCGCGTGGTGGATAACGACTCATTCCCTTTCACCAAGAGCAGGCCTGTGTCCCAGCAGTGGAAACATTGTAGGTTGAAAACATTGTAAAAGCCCACTTTTTTTTTTAAAGAGTAACCGTGCAGTTTCTTGCCGGCTCTTCTCCATAGGAAACGACCAATTGGAACCGTGCACCTAGCTTCTGACGTTTCAAAAGTGCCCATGTAGGTTTGTGAGATAAAATATTTTGATTTTGATTTTTGTTGATTAAGCAAAATGCTGACCGTTCACACCGTTGGCGAGTGCTAGTTTGTCGCAGTGTGTTTATACCAGCAAGTAATCGCTCATCGCCATCGCTCACTGGCTCATATTTGCTCGCTAACTCGTTTTTAGTTGCTAGTTCTACTTGTTTCCCGGGTGCTGGCGGTGCAGCAGGGACCTAAGTTTAATTACAATTTTTCATTTTGTAAGCACAACGCCATCTACCGGCGTGATGGGGCAACTGAATCGGAAATGAGCGAGCGAGACGGTACGGCACTCACTTCCTGCCTGAATCACCCGCCGGATGCAAATAGAGTTTTCGTAATTTTCTCGTTATAGCTGCGGCATTTTCTTTTTCACTATGAATTTTTACCTGTTGAGTTTGCAAGTTTTTCCTGTCATTACCTATTTTCGTGAAACAGAAAATTTGGTAAGTACATTACGTATGTGCCCGTTTGGTAATTCTATCTGAGGGAAACGTGCGTCGTTTGATGTGTAATCGTTCATATTTTCCTGGAAATACGTAAGCCTTTAGGACGATATTATTATCGTTTATTTGTGTTGGAACATTTTAGATGGGAGGGAAGGAGGTGATGTGAACTGCTTGATATCAAATAAATGATGTCACATGATTTTGTGTTATGTATGTAGATATTATGTGATGCTAGAAAAGAAGAAAAAAATAAAAATTGTTAACGCTGCAAAAACAAGACGCACGGTACAAAAAAATAAAATACGCACACTAATACAAAGTAGCTAAAAGCCCCGTATTCAACAAATATAATTTAAAATATTTAATCTCTAAAACACCGACATAATATTATTAAAACCTCATTTACTGAATGTCCACATTGTCCACTCCAACGAATAAAATGACTTCATCCGAAATGAAGTTATTAATTCTGTAAATTGAACGGCACAATACGATTGTACAAAAACAACTACCACTGATGATACTATTGTATTAAGAAGCCCAGCAATCTCCTAAGCCCACACCGAATAAAAAACAAATTGCAAAAACAAGAACAAACAACATAAAATTAAAATGTTCATATCGCTTACCAATCAAAATTGTAACAGACAAAGTTCTATTAATCAAAATTAAACTTTGACAGTAACAAAGAAAGTTGCAGAGTAACAATATCGCCGTACACACACGTCAGTCTCACCAACGTCCGGTCTCCGATCAGTCACCCAAAAAAATATAGTTACGTAGAAGTTATAGGACGCTGGCTACACACATCAGTCACGTCACTACCGGTGCGTCTCAGTCGACGTCACGTCACCGAGTCTAAACTTGTATTGCTATGAACGAAACGTGGCATTGTGACAGAGACAATTTGTAACCGAGCCGTTGCTATGACTGACTGACTATGTGTTCACACACATTTTTGTCCCTGGAATTGACGTGACTGATCGACGACTTGACGTGGACGTGACTGACGTCTATGAAATCTACGGTACCGATGTAATATTTGTGTACGTACCGCACGTCAACATTGGTAATTGCTGCATTTCATTTTCATAAATTGTAATATATAGGTTACTTTTACATTAATTATGAGGCATATATTGACAGTGACAGTTAAGCTACGCTTGCCAAGGTTGGTTCGTGGATGGGTGGCCATCTATAATATATAAAGACTCCTCTATGTCTCGGAAAGCACGTTAAACTGTTGGTCCCGACTGTCATTCGTAGATCTTTGACAGTTATTACGGGTAGTCAGAAACCCAAAAAGTCTGCCAAGCCTGTCTTGGCAGACTTTTTGGGTTTCTGACTACCAAGATTCCTCCGTGCCTCGGAAAGCACGTTTAGCCGTTGGTCCCGGCTGTCATTTGTTGATCTTTGACAGTTGTTACGGGTCGTCAGAAGCCTAAAAGTCTGACAACCAGTCTTACCAAGAGGTATCGTGTTACCCAGTAATTCGGTTTTGGATGTCAGACAGGTAGTAGCTTCATGTAATATTCAGCTGTATCCGGTTAGACTGGAAGCCAACCTGGACCGAAAAGGCTAGGCAGATTTATTGATATTGACAGCGGATATTATTGTCAGTAATAATTGTCATCATTAAGGTAAATGATCCTGCTAGGGTTGCGAGTTGGTTCTGAAAGGGATATCGTGGCCGTGACACACAGGCAACTGAAGAAACACAATTGGGTTTTAGTCAGTAAAAGTCTGACACGCCGCTCCGCCCAGAGCCAGAGAAGTAAGAAAGTAAAGGTAAATGTTATCTATATGATGTGGTGATTAAAAATAGTAAATAGTCCAAGTGGTTATGGGACCATACGCTTTTGCCTATTGTTCTTTCTCCTGAATAAGTTCAATTAGGGGTATACACTCTAAGTTATAGAGGCCAAACCATTTTGCACCATGAACGGTGTAAACTATTAACGATCACTCTGAATTCCGGTGTCACAGGCAAAATATTTCACAGTTCTCTGTGAAGTTAAAAACAACGCGGTATTTATGCTTTATATAAAAGATGGCTAAATAATATCTACTTTCTAAAATACTTAATTTCATTGATTCACTGACAGATAAGGCACAGCCTAAATAAACCGCAGGGTCTAGAAGTATGAAATTAAGCGCAAGAGTTATTTTTATAACGAAATTGAGCACTACGGAAGTAAGGAAGGTATAAAAATAAAGGTTATTTTTCACTTTGTAGTGTTTTCTTTTGGAAGTTGGTAGTTTTTTTTTGTAAAAAGTTTTTTATTTTTCACTTTTTATTGGGTCAGTTTGTAATTTATCTAAGTTTTAATAGCCTAATGTAAACTACTCATCACCTTTTGCAAAATATTGCTTTTCCCGATGCAGGAGCGTTAATAGTTCAGGAGTTCTCCTGGTGAGAACCAGGAGAACTGGAACTGATGGTGACTTCACCATATGCATTGTGACGAGCATAAATTGCTTAGCAACCATATTAAAGTGTCTAATCGAATCGCAACAGTGAAATACTTATTATTAAGTATATAGTTCCGGTGGCCATCTGTGGTCTTCATCATCAGTTCCACTTCACCAAATGGTGCATTCCGAGTGCAAATGCATAAGTTACTATAAAAAACACTTAAATCGATATAGGTGTGCCTATAAAAATTGAGGATTGCCCTCGATTTCCATGGGATACCCTCATCAGATTCTGACTTGGTGACAATGGGACCACCTAGAAAGCATACCCATTCAAATAAAAAAAGAATTTTCAAAATCGTTCCACAGTTATTGACGGAGTAATCGCGTAACAAACATACAAAAAAAAACATACTGCCAAATTGAGAACCTCCTCCTTTTTGAAGTCGGTTAAAAATCAATTTATATTACGGTAAAATAGGGTGCAGAGGGTGAGGTAGGATGAACGTTTGTATGGAAGTTCGTCATTTTTGCCGATGGGAAATTTCATCGAGCACACGGCTTGTATGAAATAAATTGCAAGGTTAAACAAGTCCCGCCTTTGTTTGTGTATATTAGATATATTTTATTATCTGTATTTTAGGACGATGATAGATTACCAGACTTGTACTGACAACAAAATAAAGTCGTATTAAACTCGGCAGGAGCTCCTGCCTCTGAAAACGGACCTTCTTTTTATGCAGTAAAATTCAATATACATTCTGATTGAAGCAGTGAAACAGTTGCAAGTTAGCAGTTTGACTTTTAGTTTCACTACCATATTTGTTTAAATTTTGTTACTAACTTTGTGAGTCTTGTTCTGAAATTCATTTATTCATTCAGGTATTTTAGGGTTTTTTGGGTAATATTGGGTTTTGTTTTGTGCTACTGCTGAGCATGAGGTCCCGGGTTTGATTCCCAAGTCGGGCCAAGTGTTATTGGGTTTTTCTATCAAGAATTTCTCAGTACCAGCGAAGAGTCTGAATTTGTGCCCGGTTGATGGCAATAGGCCCACCCCCTAATACATGCGACTTAAACATAATTTGTGAAACGAAGGGTGTATTGTAGGTACATCTCTACCTAACCCTTCGGGGATTATAGGCGTGATGTTATTTTTAGACCCTGTATAATATGAACGTCTGGCACATCCTGAGAACCCAGCCTCCCCAGTTGAATATTTACACTGACGGCTTAAGCTTCAGCCAATCTGTTCGTGAAAATAAAAGATCAGTTTTTATTGCCGACTTCAAAAAAGGAGGTTATTTAACTTTTGGTTATTATAGATCGTTGTCCCCCCTATTCGAGGCCTAAAACAATTTTCAAGTGGTTGACTATATTTCACTTCCACCCTTATTTTCTATTCTTTTTACAACGTATCTACCTAATTTGAATGTCTACGTTCAGGTTTATGACTTACCCCAAAATAAATTTCTTAACTAATTTCGCACACTATGAACACTAAATCATTAACCCAATTGGCACTTCAGCTTTAATCTTCAGAAATCCAGTGCCATATGCAACCTTATTAAAATCCCCGGGAACCTTAAGCAGTTTCATTATAACTAATATCTTGTCCCGACTTAAGTGTTTCTTTTGATAATTTATTGTTAAAGAACGACATCTTTTAACCACATTATTTTACTTTGTAGTAATTGTTCAGTACAGCGTACATGAACATATAATTTTTTGATTATTACTGGCCACTGGTTTGTCTATGGCTTAAATTTAGTTTTTCTTGTATTTTGTGTTGTTCAAATATTTTCCTTGTTATGAGTGCATTGTGCTCTAAATCACGTGTAGCGCCGCTATCTCGAAATCTAACAGTACCTCAATTAGAGTTGATTACTGCTAGCCGAACTAGTTAATAGAGTAAGCAAAGTACTTAAATCCAGGTTTTCCCATGCGATTTTCTTGTATAGTGATTCCCAAATTGTGTTGGCTTGGATAGAGTCTGTAAATATAAAGTCGAATACTTATGTAAATAATAGAGTTAAGCAAAGTATTTCTCTCACTGATAAAATCTCTTGGTTTCATGTGAAGTCTGCGGATAATCCTGTTGATTTGCTCTCGCGTGGTGGAGAGCCACAGAGCTTGCAAGCTCGAGCTCTATGGTGGCATGGTCCGCCGTATTCATCAGATTTAAATTACAAACACGGGCTCCATAGTCCCAAAAAACTCGAGGTAGGTACCAGAAGTTCTGGACCAAAACTCAACTCTTTTACAAAATGTAGAGCCAATGGATTTTGCGTTGCTGGACAAATATTCAGATACATTTTCAGGACTTTTAATAATGTCTCAAAAAAACAGGACTTCATTAAAGATTCTAGATTACGTCCTAATAAATTAAACAATGCTTTATAAATAATAATAAGATGTGTGCAAAGGCATTTCTTCGCTGATGAGTTAGGTGCCTTATTGGCAAATAAAAACGTTAAGTCTAACATTGCTTAGTCTAAATCCTTTTGTGGACGCCTTCGGTATTCTTCGCTTTGGTGGAAGATTGCAAAATGCTGGCATTCCGCA
Source organism: Tiliacea citrago (assembly GCA_963921375.1). Classification (NCBI taxonomy): domain Eukaryota; kingdom Metazoa; phylum Arthropoda; class Insecta; order Lepidoptera; family Noctuidae; genus Tiliacea; species Tiliacea citrago. The sequence goes on from OY992784.1 coordinate 2,222,984, forward strand.
AAACAAAATGCATCCTATCATACTCCCTAAAGGTTTTCATATTACTTCATTGATCATTGATAAAAAGCATCTCAGATTGTTGCATGCTGGTGCTAGATTAGTACTTAGCTCACTTTCACAGAAGTTCTAGATTATTAACGGCATCCGGGAAGTTAAAAAGGTAGTACGTAAATGTTTAAAATGTATCCGTTTAAAAGCTGAAACTGCGAAACAACTTATGGGTTCTCTGCCTTCTGCTAGGGTCACCGCTACAAGGCCTTGTCAGTATGTTGGTATAGATTTTTGCGGTCCGTTTAATATTAAAATAGCTAGGATTCGTAAACCGCTCGTAACCAAAGGTCACATTGCACTTTATGTTTGTTTTGCCGCAAAAGCTGTACATTTAGAGGTAGTATCTGATCTATTTACAGAAACTTTCTTGGCATGTTTTAATCGCTTTATGTCAAGGCGAGGCATGCCCACAAAGGTATTTTGCGATAACGCAAAAACTTTTAAAGAAGCACAAAATCAACAGAATCAGTTGTACAAAAAGCGGGTGTCAAGAGCGTCAAACACCACCTACAAAGACTGACAAGGAATTAATACGGTAGCATTACAGTAGAGGGTGTCTTGAAGTCGCGGCCCCTACTTTCCCTAGACCCTAAGGAAGGTAAATATTTGACACCTTCACTGTTGTGTGGTTATCCCGAGATAAATTTGTTGGAAACTCCAACAAATCGGTTAAAGTTCTGGAAACTGATAACTAAACTAAAACAAGACTTTTGGAAGACCAGGTACTCAGATTATGTAACACAATTGCAAAGTCGTCCTAAATAGAGATACAATGTTCCGAATTTAAAGAAAGGGGACGTTGTTCTTGTAAAAAATAAAACCGGTCAAGAGCGAGTCGAACTCGCGCACCGAGGGTTCCATACGTATATATTATGATGTTGATGCCTAAAAAAAATGTTTGAGAATGTGGAAACAGCGCTCTTACATATGATACCCCATGTGTCCTAGTAGACTCCATTAGATTTTTTAAGACCCCCTTTCAGGCCCCCCTCCGGTCCCATTCCGGTTACTCATTGGTTAATTGAGTTAATTTTTTATAAATGTCATCTCGCAGGTCAACCTAGGAGTTTGTCGGGTGTTTAACCTGCCTGCGGCGGGCTTGCCTATGGGTGCCTCAAGAAATTAAGGCCTCCAGGCTGGGCGTAAAACTTAAAAACTAAGCGACTACATGCTATGGCCATCCTCTGTGGGTTCGGACCTCGGTTTATACGTCAGCAGCCGATCCCCACAGCAGAATGCCATATGACATAATACTGTGGAAATAAGCAAAGTACACTAACCTAGCTGTGGCTATATCAGTTAACTGCCTTATTTTTCTTACTGCATATGCAGCTGAACTTAATCTACTTGAAAGAGCTCTAATGTGGGGACCCCATTGTAATTTTGAATCTAAAGTAATTCCTAGAAATACAGTTTCCGTAATAGCATCTAGTTTCTTGCCGTCAAGTTTTAAATTTAGACTCACTTGGGGTACATTTGGTAATGAAAACTTAAGACATTTTGTTTTGTTCGCATTAAGTAAAAGATTATTAGCTACGAACCATTTTGAAAGAACAGCCAGACTATCGTTGACATGTAAGACATCCGTATCTTTTCTATCTATTTTAAAAATAAGGGAAGTGTCATCAGCGAATAGAATTATATTCGATAAGTTAGCCATCATGTAAGGCAGATCATTAATATAAACTAGAAATAAGAAAGGGCCAAGAATTGAACCTTGAGGGACGCCCATCTTCACTAGAGACCCCAAGGACGTTGCCCCGTTAACGTTTACTTTTTGCTGCCTGTTTGATAGATAGGAAAAAACAAGATCAGCAGCTTGTCCACGAATTCCGTAGTGGTGTAATTTACAGATTAGTGTATTGTGGTCAACGCAGTCAAACGCTTTTGAGAGATCACAGAAAATGCCAATGGCATCTTGGGATTTCTCCCAGGATTCCAAACTGGCGACTATGTAAAATCCCATTTGAATTAAAATGTGACAACATCTGGTCTAGCATTATTTTTTCGTATATTTTATTCAATGCTGGTAGCACAGATATAGGCCTGTAATTAGAGGGATCACTCTTACTACCCGATTTGAAAATTGGTACTACTTTACTATATTTCATTAAATCAGGAAACGTACCGCTGTCTAAACATTGATTAAATATGCCTGTTAGGACAGGGGCTATTGTGTCAATTATATCTCCAAGAACCTTAACGGAAATTCCCCATAAGTCTTCAGTGTTCTTTATGTTAAGAATTTTGAATGCTTTTTTAATAGTGACAACAGAAATGGGCTTGAATTCGAAACTTGGAATGTCTTTAGAGAAGTTTTCTTTGAGAAGAGATTCAGCTAATACGGATGATGAGGAGAGAGATTTCGTAACCTCTATTGGGATGTTGGTAAAGAAGTTTTCTAGTGTCTGAGCAACTTTTAACTTATCTGAAATGATTTCATTATTAATTTTTGAAGACAATTCATTCTGATCTCGCCGTTTTGTGTTTCCAGTTTCTTTGTTAATTACCTGCCACACAGCTTTTATTTTATTATTAGAAATACGAATTTTGTTACTTATTAATTTAGATTTAGCTTGAGCGCAGACTCTTTTAAATATCTTAGAATAAGCTAGGGGAGGGCAGCAAGGGATCGGCTAAATCAGATTCAGATTGATTTGGGACGAATTTAAAGCTATAGGCTCAGCGGCGTGGGCTAGTTCGAGCTAGGGTCGGGGTGGGCATGGACTATGGTGGCACGGTGGACCTCGGCAGCGAGGACAGAAGTATGGCGGTCTGATTTTGTATTAGCGAACAGTGCTATTAGCCCAACTACTCTCCTGGAGGAGGGTTGTGGCGTCGTCGGGAATAGTGAGGATGTGCCTCGGTCGGCGAATCACACAATATTTGAATATTTTATTTTATTACATCATGTACCAAAATTATACCTTTTTTTTTTGGTGTGAAATTATCAAATAACTTCTCCCGCTCTTGGCGGAGCGGGAGGGCGTGTCAGACTTTTACTGACTAAAACCCACCCGTGTACCTTCATTTACCTGTGTGCCAGGGCCACAATATCCCTTTTGGACAAACTCGCAACCCTGGCAGGCATTGGCCCTAATGGACCCCGTCAATTCGTGCTGACGTCTGTTTGAGGCGCGCGTGGAAAACAACGCGCCGTCGACCCGGGCCTGGTCCTTATCGGACGGCGAGCTACCCATCGCTCACTGTCCGCAGGCCCGCGCCTACGGTGGCCGGAAATCGGCTTGCGACTCCCGACGCCCAGGGCGTCTCCTGCGGCGGCTAGGGGCGTGACGGCCCGAACTCTGCCTCTCCCTCACGCGTTCCGCCTGCTCCTTCGCGAGCATTACTGCTTCGCAGAAGGTGGTGACGGCCTCCCATGCACTCTCGCTCCGAACCATGGCCTGAATCAGGCCCGGACGCGAAAGATCGCCGCCGCCGATCGCCTCCTTGAGGACACGGCGGAGCTCCGCCCAAGCCAAAATTATACCTAAGTGTAAAAATAAATAAAATTGAATTTTAAAGTTCAACACGACTGGCTCCAAAGATAGGACGAGTGGGTTGATGTGAACTCTATTCGAGAGCCCGAAATCGGTCGACAAAAATGTGTAAAAATCAAAAAAAGTGGTGCAAGACTTAAATATAAATGGATTTGTCCCGATCACCAGGCTGCAGTATACTCTAAATGCTACGAAAAAAAAGATAACAGTCGTAAATAATAGTTTTAATTAAAAAAAAATACGTTGATCCCAGAAGTTTAATTTTTGTTAAATTTTCTTAGATTTTTATTACCAAATTGTTCACATTTCCTAAATAATTTATCTAAAAACCAAGGTTGTAAAAATCAGTAAAATATATATTTTTTCCATTCCACGTATTGTTTTAATCAAATAATTAGTAATATACAATTTATTTACATTATAAACTGGTTTCATATAGTAGGCCGGCCACGCGTGTACACGAGTAAAAACAGGGGCGCGTGTAGGTACTGTGTTAGTAATATAGTTTTGCATAAATTATTACGCTTTTATGTAACAAAACACACCGTATAGGTTACTTACCTATACAGTGTGTTTTGTTGGTACATACATAAATGCTAATTGAACTGAGCGATAGCTTCATTGAAGACGCTCATGTTTGTTTATGCGAATGCAATGACCGTTTGTACGGCTGGAATGAGGATGGGGCTGTCCAAACACATTTAGAAAATGTAATCTACTATTCCTGATTCTCCAATGATTCTCTCTAATAGTAGATTTCTTCGTGAAGAAGGTCGTTTGGGAAGTACAGTTACCGTTAATCTTATTGGTAAACTGTTTAAAAGTGGGTTAACCTTGCGCTAGTTCAGGAAGTGGGTTTACAACAGTTTGAGAATCGACCTGAAGTCGATGCATGCCTGTTTTGGCTTATCCTTTAAATATTTTAGGTTTAAAAACTATTAAACTGTGGTCCTTAAAAATAAATTTGTTGGCTTTTTGGGATTATAAAGCAAAATCATTTTTTGTTTTATTCATGTTTTTTAATAAAAAAAAATATTGTGTCCTTTGGTTTTTGTATAACAGGTTTATCACTTTGTATTGTTTTTTTTTATGTTTTTCAAACATATCATCATTATCTGCCTAGCCTTTTCCAAACTATGTTGGGGTCGGCTGCCAGTCTAACCAGATGCAGCTGAATACCAAACATAAGCTGCTGCTACTGTTTTTCAAACATAATTTATGATAATAAGGTTATCTATACACACTAATATTTTAAGAACACGTATACTGTTCAAAATTCACCTGTTATAAAATTATTTTACCGCATTACATAACATTATCTCATCACTTAACTTGAAAATTAAATCGCATTAGCATAAGTATATGTTACCCGTGGGAAATCACGTAGAACAATGTGTCCTCGGCCGAGCTAGACACAGGCATGCTCGCGACAACTACACTACAGCCCACTTTGAGCACGAATTACCTAATTGTTAATTATGCCAACGAAACAAACGCGATGTTTGCGAGCGACGCGCTGGTCTGCTCTCGGCTTTAACGTTTAACGAGTCGCTTTGCTTAAGCCTTTACGTTACCTTTGTTATTTTGAGTTTGGTAGCTGATAGGAATTTGTGGAGGTCCAGTAATGTAATTAGTTGAACTAAAGGCTGTTCGTAAAACACATTTTCAACACATTTGCTCAAAAATGTAGGTATTTACGAAGCCTATATACATTGTTTGAAAGTTAAAAACTATGCACCATACAACGGAATGTGCGGAAAAAAGGTACTATAAATGGTTTGTAAACATGGTATTTACAAACTCAGGACTAAGGTATACAGGGTGGCAGGGACATCGACGCGAAACCTGTTACCACGGATTCAGTACATCATACTTAACCTCCGTGAGTTGAAATTTCTCGTCGGTAATTTAAAAAAAAAAAATCGGACAAATGTATGGAACAGCGAATTTTTTTTTAATAACCGACGAAAAATTTTACCGCAGGGGGGGTCAAGAATGATGTACTGAATCCATGGTAACAGGATGCGCGTCGATGTCCCTTCCACTCTGTATATTCGTCTACTCGTTTGTAAAAACCAACTTACCGCACTAGTATTATTAATAACTACTTTAATACTTGGGTACTAACAACAGAGCTCCCGTGAAAGAATTGCCCACGTACGTACTGATGGAGAGGTACTTCAATAAAACATAATCTTTCAAATTAATAAATAATTATCCTCAATAATTATTTAGGAATCGTTTTACGTTTTTACATCATAACATACACATTGTCAGCCCTTCAGCTAACTCCTACTGTTTTTCTTGTATTCTAAATAAAAAATAATGTTTGTTGGTCATTATTATGCCATCAACTTAGAACGGACTCGCGGAGGTTGCATGTTAAAACGATGCTTAAAGCCTCTAAAGTACTAAGCAGCATTGTTGTATTCCAGTTTGGGTGCTTGGGAATAATAACTTTGAATATTGAATAAATTATTTACCAAAATAAATTCGCGTCTAGCCTACTCATAGCGTCCAAAACAAAAGCAGCCCATCCATGAATCACAGTCTAAAGGTTACATTGATTGAGCCTTCCTAAGGAAACGGATAAGCCAGGCCAGTAATCCGCACAGATCCGCCCCAAGCCTGCTGCATGTATCCCAACGGGTCGTAGTCGCATTGACTCACTACAAACATAAACGACAAAAATGCCAAAGAAATTTCGCATTTACTCCATTCAAATTAAGAGTTTCCAGAAGTAAGCTTGCTAGCCAGATTGGTAAGCTTGTCGTTGCGAATTATCGTCAAAATAAACGATGGACATTGAACGGCCTCCTGTAATAGACAAGTTAAAACTTTAATGCCTCTGAACTATTTAATCCCTGATTAGGAATCTTTGATTTGATTCTCAATGATGGTTGACAAAGCGGAAAGCCGCGCCGGGATTCTTTGGCATTTTAATTACATAATCAGCCTATAATGTTCCCACTGTTGGGATACAGGCCTCCTCTTTTCAAGAGGGCTGTAATCTACCATGCGGGCCCAGTACATGTTAGGAGATGTTACATGTCTTCGAATTTTTGGTTCTAGGACATGCCGGTTTCCTCACGATGTTTTCCTTCATCGTTTTGAGAGCAGTGGTGATGAAATTATTTACACAAATTAAATCGCCTGCCTGGGTTCGAATCCATGGCCTACAACTCGTAAGTCGGGGTCGTTAAAATCACTGGGCCACTTTGCTCTCAACAAACGTAGTATACAGCTGAAAAAGTTATCAGCTACAAATACAAAAAGGCATTACAAAATGGTGTCACTTGCAGACAGACGGAAAACGGTAGACCTGATACTACTGCACAAAGTATTTGATGGAGTCATAGACTGCAGCGAACTACTAGGCAAGCTGCATATGAACGCACCATCTCGTCTGCCACGGAAAAGCAGCTACAATTTATTTTATGTCTCGGGATCTAAAACTGATCCGGGACACTTTGTCGCCCTCCCAAGACTGTGTAGGCAGTGCAATGAATTGTTGAAGCGTTGTAACCTGGACATAACCCTCACCATTTCAAACTACAAAAATTATTTAACCATTGGAAAATAACTAAGTATGTAACTATGTTTCTTCCTTCCAATAGTCAACAAATGTGTAAGAATTATTATTATAATCAACAATTTGTATTATGAATGCTCAATCTTGAAATTTTTTTTTCTTTCGTCATAAATTTTCTCAATTTTAAAATTTATCCTATTGAAACCTAGTTATAAGTGCATGCTGTGGTCTCCTGTAATTGAAGAAACTCACGTAAAATAACCTGCTTTAGGGCTCCGTAGTCAACAAGGAACCCTTATAATAGTTTTGCCAAGTCCGTCTGTCGGTCTGTCTGTAGCTCAGATACTCTTAGTCCTATGCGAATTGGTAGGGCAGGTACCACAACAAAAAGTATAAAAACTTTTTACAAAAAAAAAACAACAGCGTACACAAAACACTACAAAGTGAAAAATAATTATAATTTCAGAAGTTGGTGGCAAAAAACGAAAGTACCAAAGACATCGACTTTTTTACGTTTATGTGTTTGGTGGGAAATATTTTTGGGATAAATGGTCTGAGTTAAAAATTATAAAGGTAATTTAGATTTACAAGGAGTATATTTTACGAATCTAGTTCCATATACACACAATACACTCTATAGATTGCGTCTCCAGCGATTATTTCCCGATAGGTATAAGGCCCCCGGGCCCTACGCCGTTGCTTCGTCGGGAATGTATTACATAAGCAAGTTCTCGTCTACTTAATGGCAGGAGAACATCATAGAGGACTCCGTTGGTGTTGCTCCGCCGGTGAGGTGCATCCCCATCATCACGGTATTCACTGTTCTGACATTTGATTTCACTCACAATTATGGTAATCGTGAAAACCAATACGAGTAATTTAAACATTTTTCTTGCGTTCTCGAGCTTTTTTTGAACTTCACTGGATGACTGCTGATTAATGCGCCGGTTATGTTTAAGTCCCATGTAGGTAATAGGGGGCGAGCCTATTGCCATCAACCAGGCACAAATCCAGACTCTAGGCTGCTACTGCAGGGTGCTGCTGCTGTTATTTTCCTAGTGACAGTAATAAATCAGCTCAAATCAATTTATCTGAGTCTGGTGTATCTAATTGCTCATTAAGGGTATGTAATCGAGTTCAAGTTAAGGAAACTACGTTATGCTGTGGCTAGTCATGGGCTCGTGCACCTTACCGGCTTAAGAAAGCCGGTAAGGTGCACGAGCCCATGACCGCCAGTCACCGCCAGTCACCGCCAAGTCGCCGCCAGTCACCGCCAAGTCGCCGCCAAGTCGGCGGCGACTTGTTAATCAGCACCACATGTGTTTGATGTCGATTTTTCCCTTTTAGGGTTCCGTACCGGAAAGGTGCCAAACGGAACCCTATTACTAAGCCTGTCCTGTCCACCCGTTCGTCCATCCGTCTGTCTATCAGCCAGCTGTATCTCATGTAGCGTAATAGATAGACTGTTGAAATTTTCACAGATTGTGTATTTCTACATCACTCTATTCTAGGTCACAATAGGCTCGCCCCTTATTACATGGGACTTAAACATAACTGGCGAAACGTGGGTGTACTATAGTACACCTCTGCCCTACCCTTCGGGGATTACAGGCGTGATGTTATGTATGTATGTATTTATCATTTCGATATTTCTGTTATTTTACATAAAGCAACTAAAAGCATAACTGCGTTTAGTTTACGATTGTATTACGTTTAATTATTAAAATCTTTTCATTGATATTATGAATTAATCCAAAGTTCTAAAAATAGTACACTTACATGAAAATAAATGTCTTAGTTGCCTTAATAAGTGGTATAAATTCTATAACAAAACAGCAAAAAAATATGCGGTACGAAATCTGGCGTTCTTCTTTGTAGAACAACATATTGACTTGTTATGACACCATTTTAATTTAATATTGAAAATGCTACCAAGTAACCGGCACCGTGCACCGTGGCATTTTAATCGTCTTCTTTTCAAATTAAAAAAAAAAAAAACTTTTATGAATGATTAGTAGTTATTGGATACATGCAGTGGGCTGCCGTTGTAAGACGATTAAAATGCCACGGTGTATATTTGTGACCAAATAATATTCCGTAAAATGTTGTTTCGGTGTGGTGAAAAAATGGCAAATAAATCATTTGGCAAATGAAAAAAGTTCAAAAGAGGCTTCGGCCAATAGCAAAAAGTTATTTTGTAAATCGGCGAAATATAGTTCGTTAAAATAACCTATGACACATGATACTTCGATGATCTAAAAATATGACAAATATTGCATAGGTATAGCAAAAAATACGTCGATCAATAGTTTTGGTAAAACGGTAAAAGTGTTCGGTTCCCGCTCCAAACTGTACACTGCCCAGAACTACACACTACACGAACCTGCAAGCTGTACTGAAGCCGCATGCTACCTCCGGTCCTACGAAGGCCTGATCGGCCACTTGATGACCCTGAGCTGACAGGCCTCCCCATCTGCCACGTGCTGCCAAAGACAGTACCCTTCTTACTTTAGTGTGCGCAAGTACTCAGAACAATGTGACCCTTACCCGCAACCTTGTCTTCTTCTTTGTGTAGAAATTGTATGTATGAACCTCCCTTACTCGTTTCTTTTATCTCTATACACTAACCTAATAGTAAGCGGCCTGCGCAGCCTACCTGCAAATACCAAGCCGTAAAAACCACCGGCAGAGAAGCCATATCTTCTATAAACTATTTCATCATCATCATCATTTCAGCAGAAATACGTCCACTGCTGGAGATAGACCTCCCAAAAAGGGGAAGGGGGTTGCCATAATTGCCACGCTGAGCGAGGCAGATCGCAGTATGGTGTTAAAATGCATAGATAACGCTGCTGCCCATTCACTAGTAAGTCCTTTAGTCACCTTTTACAACATCCACGGAAATAAACAGGATGGTGCTATTCTTTACGTCCGGCACCACACGGAATAATAAACTATTTACTCAGTAGAGTAAATAGTTTATTAAATCGTATGCGTTCTATTTCATTGTTATTCGTAAATAACAATTAAATAAAATGCATACGATTTCCAAAAACAACGTGTTTTATTCTTCAATTGAATTAATATAGTTACAAGATTCACAGTTTATTTATATATTTATAAGTATAAAAATATGTATTAGGTATTTTGAAACTGTTTGTACTTCCGGTCAGTTATCCCTAAAGGTTATTAGAAAACCAGCGTCAGACAGCATCTGTGCTGAAATGAACCCTTTCGGCGCAGCCGTGAGGCACGCATTATTGTTGTTAAATCATTATTTTCACTGTTTTCTTGTTGTTGTTTAAATTTTGTGTTTCACAAACTGTGTCCAAATAAACTTTATTCTTTCTTTCTTCTTTTATATTGAGAAATTTACCATTTTATTTAAGTACCATAGACTTCTTATAGATTTTCCTGTAATCTATAAGTATAGAACTATTTTCTGTATTTTTTTCAAAACTTTAGGCTCAGTAGTTTTGGAGATATGATGGATGGTCAATTTTCATCTATTTTCTTAAATAACTTTAAAAGTATTCATTTTACATTAAAAAAAAATATATATCTCTAATCCTTACAACAAGCCCTTTCATTTGATATGTTACACGGTACAGTTAGCAGAGATTTTTTTTAAATTTTCTAATTTGACCCCCAAAAGTGACCCCATATTCAAAATTCATTTATTTACGCTACATTGCCGTGTTTGGGTTACAAAAAATCATACGTATACAAAATTTCAACTGAATCGGTTTAGTAGATTCGGAGTAAATTGGCTGTGACAGACGGACAGACAGACAGACTGACAGACAGCCAGCCAGATAGACAGACAGATACACGAGTGATCCTGGGTTCCATTTATTCCTTTTGAGGTACGGAACCCTACAAATTATTAAAAACGCAAGAAAAGGAAAACAAATTTAGGCCACAGACATGCAAGTGGCCAGGAATAATCAAATAATTTAATGTTCATGTAGTTTGTACTGAATAATAACATGGCGAACTGATTTAATTTGAAATGGTACCGTACCCGTTTAAAATTAAATCAGTTCGTTACATTATTTACTCAAGTTATATAAATATCAGCCACCCTTAAATCTTTAGTGATCTTGAAAATCACAAGGACCATTGTTAGTAGAAACCGAGAATGTTGAAATTACTTGTCCTTTTTTATTTATTAGTCAACATGGGGTGTATTAGCTGTCAGGATCACGACAGCGATGACCAGGAAGATATCATTGCTCAGAGATGCGTGGACCAAAACGCAGACTGGTGTCCTCCTGGCACTTTCAGAGACGGCGACACTGGTGTTTTTAAGAAAACTTTAAGAAGATCTAAAAGTCTAGACAAGATCCAATCGCTTAAAAGCATTTCGATGGCTTTTCGCATATCTACAGCACTTGACTCTCTTGCGTCGGATTTATCTATGGCTATTCGTCTGTTAGAAAAAAAACTGATTTTATGGTCTGTCATCTAATAATACAGTAACGGAATGCACTAATATTGAACGGTACGATAATTTTCCCGTGCTTTCATGCGCTAGTTGGACCACAGCGGTGACGATCGCTGGTGGCGCAAATATTAGAAAAGGTTTTTACCTACATTTTGACGTTCTACGCTGATCATGGTTCCACAACCACATTTGGGCGCGGGTGAATATTATTGCTGCTTCAACTGATTAAAGCACATTATAAAATATTTCAGTTAGCGGCAACACCCTCGCGTCTGCGGCATGAAACAGCAATCATCAAAACAATCATTGGTTTACAACAGGTGAACGCGCCGATTGTCCGTGTATACACGGAGTAACGGTTAAAGTCCGCGTCTAGTTCGTCACTTTGTAAAAAATGGGTGTGGTTGTTTTAGATAATTATATACGTGACATATATTTTGTAAAAAAATAAAATAAAACAGAAAAAAAATCCTATGAAAGAATTTATTGTGAGTGGAATTGGAATTATGTAAAAAAGTGAATTTCGTAAAAAGTGCAGTTGACTTTTTATACATTGCTGCCGTCGTCAATAATCTAAAACCTCTTCCTTTTTTTAAATCAGTTGAAAAGCATCACTTTGTTGATTACTGTTAAATGCTCGTTAAATGAGACAAACTCTGTACTATGACAGTGTAAATGCTGTAGACGGTACAATTTTTAAACAAACTTTTGTTTTTACAATAAACAAAAACGAAATCCTACTTCTTGTGACTTTGACACTGTTACATTATTGAATGTCTACTTCTACTACGTCATCTACCTAGCCTTTTCCTAACCATATTAGGGTTCAGTCCAGTCTAACGATGCAGGCAGGATGCAGCTGAATACCAGTATTTTTCATGGAGCCACTATCTGTCTGACCTTCACAATCCAAATACTGGATAACACTAGGTTCACCCTTGTTTGATAGAACAACGTTTGATATAATATTACTAAATCGAACAACGTTTAAGAAAATCATCACTTTGTATAATATCGTTTGACAGAATTTTCAGTTCATCGAATATTTATTTGCTATAACAACATTTGCGCTAATGATCAAAAGGTATAATGTACATTTGATGTAATGTTCAGATGGTATAACCATGTATTTTATCGAATATTCAATTGGTGTAATGTAATGCAGAAAAGAAAACATTGTAAATGTTTTTCATTGTAAACATTGTAAAAATAAATGGTTAGGTTAGGTTAAAACTGTGACCTCCTTCCTACGCACGAGCCGAGCGAGCGAAGCGAGCGGTGCCGCGGCTGCGGCCGGCGAGTGCCAGAAACGACTAGATTATATATATTTTTTTTTTCGACTAAATCATTATTAGTGTAGTGAAACATTAGTTTAAATAAAATTAGTGCATTTGAAAATTCGGCGAAATGAAATTAGTTCAAATAAATAATTACGCTAAATAAAAATTTACCAATGAATTATTCGGTCAAATGAATAATTCTTCGAAATGACTTTATTGCAACTAAAATTCGATTTAGTAATATTATATCAAACGTTGTTCTATCAAACAAGGGTGAACCGATAACACTATACCCTTCGGTGAGACTGGTTATCAAACTTTCGGGGTTTCATCAAAGATCCTGAAGCCTTTGATTGCGTGCACCATGACACGCTTTTGCGTAAACTACATCATTACGGCATCCAAAATGAAGCTCTTAAAGTAATAAATTCTTATTTGTATAATAGGTTCCAATGTGTAGATGTTGATGGTGTGAAATCTTCCGAGCTACCAGTTTAGTTAGGTGTACCTCAAGGCTCAATTCTAGGCCCATTCTTATTCTTAGTGTATATTAACGATTTACCATTCTATATAAAGGGTATCTGTGACGTTGTACTGTTTGCAGATGATACCTCTCTTATTTTTAAAGTAGACCGGAATAGACAAGATTTTTACGACGTAAACATTGCACTCTCAATGGTTACGGATTGGTTTACGACAAATAATTTAGTTCTCAATGCCAAGAAAACGAAATGTATAAAGTTTGTCTTACCGAATGTTAGAAATTTAGGTCCCAACATCGTTTTAGATAAAGAGGTGCTTGAAACTGTAGACTCGGCAGTATTTCTGGGTATGCCAAACTTCAGTGGCGACCTCATATATCAAGCTTAGCGGGAAGGCTCAGTTCGGCCGCATACGCCGTCAGGAAAGTAAGACAATACACTGACGTTGATACAGCCCGATTAGTCTATTTTAGTTATTTTCATAGCGTAATGTCCTACTGTATTCTGCTGTGGGGTAAAGCAGCTGACATTCAAAATATATTTGTACTTCAAAAACGAGCTGTTCGAGCAATTTACCGGCTGGGTGCCAGAGTTTCTCTAAGAGATTTTTTTAAAGATATTGGTATACTCACGGCGGCATCACAATTCATCTTCGCCAACATCTTATATGTTAGGCAAAATATACACTTATACACTAAAAACAGTGATATTCACAATATTTACACCAGAAACCAGCTCCTTTTCACCGGCTTCATAAGGTTCATAACTCATTTACTACGGACTTGGAACCTTGAAACTTTTTATAACAAGCTACCCTCTTCTTTGTTAGATTTGCGTTTTAATGCGTTTAAAGTTAAAGTTAAATCCAATCTTTGTTCAAAGGCATACTATTCTATCAATGACTACTTAAACGATAAGAATAGTTGGTCGCTGTGATTAACTCAAGACAATGTTCATGTTCTTTCTCCAGAATTAGCGTACCTACTGACAGGTTATATGAGTTCATATAATTGTTTATTTTTATTTGACTGTCTAAGTCAATTTATTTTTATTTATTAGTGACATAATATACTCATTAAAATGTTTTTTTTTATGAGTTGTATTGCAATAAGTGGTTAGCTAGCGACCTAGACAATTGATTATATTATTCTTGCCTGAGCAACCGGCAGCAAGTTCGTCATCCTCCTTTAGATGTCACTGCTTGCGGTAGCGTCGGGGGTCGGGTTGCCTCCTTCCCTCAAATATGGCGAGGGGGGTGATGGCTGATCTTTGCGTTTTGCTCGTGAACGGGTGCTGCTTGTGGTGACTGGTCGTCTTGCTGACCATAGTTTTACTATTGTTATTAATGATTAACTGTTTTTTATTTTACTACGATGGTGCTAGTTTATCATTTTTGACTTCATATCATTTTTGGGGGACTATCTTATGTAATTTTTAACGTTCGAAAAGTGCTGATTCTCAGCCTAGTTTGAATAAATGACTTTTGATTTTGATTTTGATCTACGAATGATATATATTTTTTTTATTCATTTATGTTCTTTGGAAGCCTTTTATGTAAAAAAAAAACAGAATTAAAATATGAAATGTAACTGTCAGCTAATTACAAGTCTTCATTTTTTTAAACAGAACAGTGAACACACATCCACATGCACCCACGAATAAAATCAGAAAATTACTAATTTAATTCATAGGTAGGTGTTTTCACTTTGTTATTGAAGCCACATAATGGCACTTGTATTTCGAATTAATGACGTCGTAAATATTCTAAGTTGTCATTAAAAATAGGTTATTTGTTGTTGTTTATTGGTTCAAGCTGAAAGATAGCAAGATCCTAATACCACCAATATTTAATTTTCTCTATGTAAAATACTTACACTTAATGTCCCTCACAAGGCATTCTCTGCCAGTCAACATTTGTATTTTTAACCGATGAAAAAGAAGCCTATTATAAGTTTGTTGTGTAAATGATAAATGATAAATGATTTTTATTTCTGTAAGTAGGTTTGTACAAACACTTTTACACGTCAGTCATATTTTTAAAACTAGATGAGGTCGGCGTTTCCTATCTGACTACTCTGAGAAGAAAGGCCGAAACAAACTCAGAGGTCACAGTCTCTTTTAAAGTCCAGACATAATCTTGGTCAGATCATGTGAAGGCCATGTAGATTGGTGTCTGAAATGGTCTTTTGAGGAAAGAACCACGCAGATTGAGTGGACCTGACTAGTCAGTGCACGCAATTGTCAGTAATCGTGCAGCTCTACTCAGAACTTAAGGAGCTCAACGATGCGACGATCAATACCAAAGAAAGGACATTTGGGTAGGCCGCTTTAATGACTCAAACTGCCAGACCATGATTAACACTAACTGAGAATAAAAGACAAAGTGAAAATAAAAATAAAAGAGCAATAACCCACATAGTCTTCACATTCACAATAATTAAAAAAATATAATACTTTACAAGTAAATAATCATGTCATTACGTATATATTACGTTACGTATATAAAATAATAAAAGTTAGCAAAAAAAAACATCAAACAATAAAAATAAACCACTTCAATAAGTAAAAATTGGAGCAGCTCAATCCCAAGCCTTTTTGTCCTCAATATAATCTTTAACGGTATAAAAAGCTTTCTGACACAACTTACGTTTAATGAATGATTTGAATTTATTAAGGCTTAGATCTTGAACGTGGCTTGGAAGTTTATTATAAAAGCGTATACATTGACATCGGAACGAGCCACCTATTTTCTTGAGCCTTGTTGTAGGTACAACAAATTTATGTTTGTTTCTAGTATTTATATTATGGATATCACTGTATTTTTTAAACAATTTTATATTTTT
Organism: Tiliacea citrago; assembly: GCA_963921375.1. NCBI lineage: Eukaryota > Metazoa > Arthropoda > Insecta > Lepidoptera > Noctuidae > Tiliacea > Tiliacea citrago. The sequence continues at coordinate 2,239,119 of OY992784.1, forward strand.
ATGGGCATATAAAAGATTTTCAAAAATATACTGAGAAGGTACAGTCATTACATTAATCTCCTTAAATTTCTCTCGGAGAGAGTGTCTTGGACTTAATTTATAAACTGATCGTACAGCTCTTTTCTGCAAAACAAAGATATTCTGAATGTCGGCGGCATTTCCCCACAACAGAATACCGTACGACATTACACTATGAAAATAGGCAAAGTACACTAAACGGGCTGTCTCTATGTCAGTTAAATTACGAATTTTTCTAACAGCATATGCTGCGGAGCTAGCGTGTGTATCTGTCTGTCTGCCTGTGGCATCATAGCTGTTGAACGGATGAGCCGATTTACATTTTTTTTGTTGTTTGAAAGTTGTCTTAATCGAGAGTGTTCTTAGCTATGTTTCAAGGTAATCTTCTCAGCCGTTTGAAGATCATAACCTCTTTTCTAGTTGATGAAGAGATTTAAACAACTTCCACTGGTCTGATCGATTCGACATTTGAAATGCTGTCAATGGGACAAATTTTCAATGATATTACAATTGTATATATTATATATATATATTTATATTCTATTACTTGTATAGCCATCCACATTCATACTCAAAACTTTCCTGGTGACATTTCCTTCATTCCTCCACATGGCACATGCCATACTATGATAACTTTTTTCCACACAACTTTTCAGACACCCGTGTCGCTGACTTCCTCTTATACGAGTATACTCATTTCTTATTCTATCCATTCGGGTAACGCCACACTTCCCTCTTAGCATTCTCATCTTAGATGCATGCAATTGCTATTCATTCATTCCTTTTGTGGCCCAACATTCTGATCCATACAAGACAGCAGGTCTAACCATTGTTTTATATTATAAATCTTCCGCTTAAGTTTAAGGGGAATGCGGGAATCGCAGATTGTTCCCGTGACCTGCCGCCATTTTGGTTTGTTCCCACTAGTTCTACTGAACAGTTCTACGGTAGAACATCCATCCAGTGTTAGTTCTGTGCTTAACAGTCCAATCTACTTCACAATCGCTTTGCACGAGTGAACCGAGATACCGAAAGTTGGAGCAAACCGGGAGAAGCGCGCCATTTAAAGCAAAAAATATTAAAAATAATACCTATTGGCCTTATAAGTTAAATTTTAAGATAAAAGATTAAATGAGAAGATAAAAGAAGAAAGAAAGAATAAAGTTTATTTGGACACAGTTTGTGAAACACAAAATTCAAACAACAACAAGAAAACAGTGAAAATAATGATTTAACAACAATAATGCGTGCCTCACGGCTGCGCCGAAAGGGTTCATTTCAGCACAGATGCTGTCTGACGCTGGTTTTCTAATAACCTTTAGGGATAACTGACCGGAAGTATAAACAGTTTCAAAATACCTAATACATATTTTTATACTTATAAATATATAAATAAACTGTGAATCTTGTAACTATATTAATTCAATTGAAGAATAAAACACGTTCAAACTTTGGATTAATTCATAATATCAATGAAAAGATTTTAATAATTAAACGTAATACAAACGTAAACTAAACGCAGTTATGCTTTTAGAAGTTGCTTTATGTAAAATAACAGAAATATCGAAATGATAAATAAATACATACATATATAACATCACGCCTGTAATCCCCGAAGGGTAGGGCAGAGGTGTACCTATAGTACACCCACGTTTCGCCAGTTATGTTTAAGTCCCATGTAATAAAGGGCGAGCCTATTGCCATCAACCGGGCTCCGGGCTGCTATTGAAAAATTCCTAATGGAAAATCCCAATAACACTTTGCCCGACCTGGGAATCAAACCCAGGACCTCTACTCAACAGTCGCGCTTGCGACCACTAGACCAACGGGGCAGTCCGTGATAAATAATTATTAAGAAATAGAAATAACATTCAATAATATAATGAAACACATATATTATACCTAAGAATGCGTAATTGTTACATTAAATCATAATTGTTAACGATATAATGATAGGAATGATTTTCGTCATCAATATTATTTTTGTTCATAAGGAAATTATTTATTGAAGGTAAAAAAAATCTGTCTTTCAGTTCAGTTCTTTGCTGTTGTTTTGGATTGTGGTATGTGACTGCATCTGAGCAATTTAGCGAATTATCTGGCCGTTTTTACGTTGAGATGAGCATCTGCTTCTCCGTACTCTATCTCTTGATAGTACTTTCGCGAAAGGACGCCTTATACTCAAAACCCCATCGGAACTTCATCATTATCAAACTGTTGCAGTCCGCTGCTGGACATAGATATCTCCTAATTCACCCCTCACTGAGTAGGTACGATTCTCATCTCAATCTACCTACTTAAGTAAAACACTACAAGGATAGCGATAAGCAATCTAGGTCATTTACTTTATCACCAAAACAATGTTTATGTACCTTTAAGTAAACTTACTTAAAGGTAACTAACTTTACCTTACATTAGTACACTAGTACATAACCTTAAAAAATAAAACTCGTTATAACTTTTACGTCCCAACTTCTAAAAATCTAAGAATTTAAAAAGGACTTGTCTATCTTATTAACTACCAATTAAAACAAAAAATATCCCAAAACACGAAATTTTATTAGGGGTACGAAGTTCCCATACAAGCCTGCCGTTCACCTTTAGTGAGAAACGAATCGCTGCAAAACCGACTTCACGCAGTCTTGTCTGCCCTACCCCTAGAGTGTAGGGCCCGAGAGCTGAGGAGTAGGTGTGATGATAAGCTCGCGTGCACAATGCCTGCTGCATGTTGCATGCTTGCTTGCATGCAGCATACACCTGCGTTACCGCTTATTATACCTGCGTCAAATACCATCTCCGATATTGAATCATTTGGGTTAGGTTAGGTTAGAACAGTGACCATTATCGTCAGATCCCCTCTATTGTTTAGGCGTTTGGTGAAATGAAAATATGGTAATTAAAACAGTGGTTTATTGAATGTTCGGAAACATAATACTTTGAACAAATTTTATTTCAGCTAAGTGTAACTTCGGTAAAAAGCTTTTCGACCCAATGAACGTCAGAGTAACTACAAAAGTCGAATTGATTATAGATCAACTGATACAGTGGCAGACGTGACTACGATGAAGTAAAAAAAAACGAGACGATAAAAGTTGAAAAGTTTTAGGTGAAATGAAATTCGGTCAAATTTTTGGAGCAGCATGCAGTAGGTTATCGTCCTGCCCTCAGCCTAGACGTAGAACGCTTAGGTCGGGGCACACAAAATCCTGAGAGTCAGGGAATAGCTTTTGCTATCTAAGCAAGCACTGTCGAAAATGGCCGAGTATACTTAGAAAAATTGTTTTGTTCCATGATTTTAGTGATGTGCTTAGGAACTTACTAATTGAGAAAATGTATGCAACAATCGACTATGCACCGTTCAGACCCCTCGCAACATCTAAGCTCACAACGTAACATTGTCCTCCACGTACTGCGAGAGTTGGCGATAGTTGCTGACTAGAAGATGAAGAAAACTAAAAAAGTTCTCCATTACTGTGAATCTCTTGACTATGTTAATTCAAATTAAGAATAAAACACGTTGTTTTTAAAATCATTTTTTTTTCCCTTTTGGAATCGGTAAAAAGTGTTAATCTGTTAGTTACTTTTAAATGAAGCAGTGGTGCCAATTCCCGTGTGAATCAAACTGAACTAAACTGTCATTAATAGTACGGTCAAATTAGACCAAAAATTAGGAGTGAAGGTACAAAAATTCGCACCCAGCTGAAAATTGGTAGGTTTGTTCAAAACACTATTATAAATGAAATCTAAAAAATCCTCATCCGATACCTTCCTGGAAAAAAAATTACTCGGGGTCAAAGGTCACAAAACGGATTTTTCGCGATTTTCAACAAAATGGTAAGTTTTATCATAAAATTAGTTCAGACAAAAATTTTAGATTAGGTATTATCTATAAAAAATGTCAAAAAAAGTGTTTGTTGTACTTAGCGCGTTTTTTTTAACGTGGTTTCCCCGGTAGGGCTATTCCACGGATCTGTTGTGATTCTGTTTAATTTGAAACTATTGAATAATAAAAGATATTGGCAAGGGTTGAAAATGATAAAAGCGGTGTAAATTAAAAAACAAATAGGGAAATTTATTCGTCTGATTCATAATACTCTAATACTTCTGCTTCCTCTTCTTCTTGTTCTTCTTCTTCATCCTGGGTGCGAGTAAATTAAGGTTGTCATGTTGTTTCTCATCGCATGTCTCCTCGTTGATATCAAACAAATCCTCAACAGTAAATGTTGGCCTTGACAATGCTAAAGAACAAAACGGTCCCACTTTTAGCACTACATCCCTTTTTACAGTTGCAAAAAAATGTGTTTAGCAGTTTTTCCGGCGCAGATGGGAGTAAAGTCTGAACTGGTTCTAATGTATTGTCGACCGAGCCGTTTATTATGTTATGTTGACTTAAAAAAGCCTGGCCGTTGAGAGTATGTCATGCTCACTTAAAATGTAATGTCTCGCTGATGGTGGTGCGTGTATTGGATCATTCAGTTCCCTACAAAATGGTTGAGCTGGATGGTGCTGATCCAGGCGTCATGTTCGTGAACGGCCGCTGTCAGTTGAGACTGGTCATCTCTTAACTGCCTGGCTTATTTGTAATCTTTTAATATTATATTTTGAATTGTTTAAATAATTTATTGTTTTACATTGTTCTCACATAAGAAGCGACAAGAATAATGTACCCAGGATTTTGTTTTATCTTGATTTAAAAGAGTGTCCTTGGAGTTTCTTGCCTGTTCTTCTCCATAGAGATCTACGTTTTGGAATAGGCAAATAACTTCAACTTTCTGTCTAACTGACCGACTCTTTGACAATTCAAAAGTTCCTGTAAATGCTTTAAATTAAATATATGTTTTGAGGTTGAGCAACTTCCAACCCCAGTCTTTTGGGTCTAGATTATAACCAAGCCACACTTTAACTTGGTAATATACTCGTAAAAGATGTTGATGAGCAGCCGCTGAGGTTGAAGGAAGACAAGCAAATTACACTTGATTTTTATTTCGAGTATTTTTAAAGTAGTTTTTTAATACGAGGTTACACTGGCATATAAAATGAGGGACTGGGTTTATTTTTACCTGACATTCTCATATTTATAATATTATATATGTGTAAGTTACACTGACCGATAGAATAATATTTTTACTTGTATTACAGCTTTAGTGATGTATATACGCGGAGTACTTATACATTATAAGACGATCACAACTCTTTCAACTTTTTGAATCGTTATATCTCAAAAACAGCCACCGTTTCTGAGTTATACGAGTAACTATTCAAAGCGTTAGGAAAAAAAGTATTTAGACATTTTTTAAAGATAATATAAGATAAGATCATTTATTTGTCCAAAACATGAGTATACACACATATGGCATGCAAGATGTCAATATCGGTGTTGTGTGAATATCTGATCTAAAATTTTTGTCTGAATTAATTTTATGATAACCTACCATTTTGCTGAAAATCGCGAAAAACCCGTTTGACCCCGAGTATTTTTTTTTCCAGCACCCTTATTGCGGTGGCTCTTAAGAAAAAAGTAATTCGACATTTTATATTTTATATAGATAATTATCTGTTCTCCAATTTTTGTCTGAACTAATTTTATGATAAACTCACTGTATTGCTGAAAATCGCGAAAACCCCGTTTTTGTGGCCTTTGACCCAAAGTAATTTTTTTTCCAGGTATCGGATCGATGAGGATTTTGTGTTTTGTACAATCCTACCAACTTTGAGCTGAGTGCGAATTTTAGTACCCTCAGATGTCTAAATTTACCGGAATATAAAATTTTTTAAGTTTACGTCCGTCGGTCATGAAAAGTTATTTTGCGACCAGTCAAATCAAACTAAAGTCATATTTGATGCCATTAAATTCGAGTTTGTCAGTCAACAAATTGCTAATTACTGATTAGCCCGCTCGACCATACATGATAAATGTATTTCCTCTCAATTCTTTTGAGCCAAATTACGATATGGTTGTCTTCTCCACATAGTTCCAGCTAGAACTACTACGGGGGGAGAGTCTTGAAGACACCAAATTGGGTTGTAAGTAAGTGAAGCCTTTCTCCACTGTCCAATAATGGACGTATTTCGGTTGAAATTATGATGAATGAGGTTTAAGGGAAGCACATGCTTTGAAGTCCCAGTTCCAGTCCCAGACAAGCCCAGTCAAGAGTATTCCCGAATCGCTGACTGGAGAGTTTCCTACTGGTCAGTTGGGCCTCGGATGGTATCAAGGGAGAAAGGCATGGTGAATCGTAGGGAGGAAGTAACTGACAAACTGTGGGTCATCATCCTCATCATCATCATTTTAGCCAAAAAACGTCCTCTGCTGTATATATGCCTCCCCTATCCATCGCCGCATCGACCGGTCCTGCATGTCGATTCTGTGACCATCCTCACCGTGAAAACTTGTGTGAAGTGAGCGAGGAGTGAACTGTTAGTGTCATCCCACCCGATGCTAGGGATGGACCAAGTATTAAATTTACAATCATATTCGAGATTTTAATAATATTTTTTATGCTAATTCTGTTGATCGTTTTATATTATTTCAAAGCTAGCATTTAAGTGTCTAAACATAGTAATGTTTAAGTTGATTTTCTGATTGAATTTCTGTTTTGCTATTTTATTTAAAAACCTCCTAATTAGTAATTTAAATACTAGCTTTTAAATAATATAAAATGCTAAACAGAATTAGCATAAAAAATATTATAAAAATCTCTATTACGATTGTAAATGTAATGCTTGGTCAATCCCTAGCATCAGTGAGATGACACTGACAGCTCACTCCACGCAATATTTCACGGTGAGATTTTTACAGAATAGCACTGCTGTGCTTCTCATCTCGATCTTATACCCGTGGCCTTCACAAGGTCATCGCGGTCTAACTATAGGGGGGCAAGTCTGCTAACACAGTTGTGTCACAATGGCCGATCATTGGCACCGCAATTGTAGAGTTTGACAGTTTTGCTAATCTCCTAATTGAAAGGCGTCATGATTTTCCAATGACGTGTCACTGATACTCCATTGGAAAAATTGTCTGTATTTGGTAATCTCGTACTGACAAGCTCCTATTATTTTGACTTCCCTATGGAACACTGTCACACCATTATGAATTTAGGGGGTTACAAACTATTGGCACAATGGTCATGGCGTTGCCTTGGTATGGTCGTCATAATGACCAATCATTGGAAATAGCAGACTTGGCCCCCAGGTGTGATGTCAGCTTCGCAAACTATGAGAACTTTGCATAAGCGACTACCACATGCATTCGGTATAGCGTACAATGAGACGATGACGAACGTATATAGTCACCCTGGCATTAGTTGATGGATAGAGCCGTATTTGCCACCTTTCGTCGTATCACATGAGTGCAAAGTTTTAAATTATGTGTTGTTGCATGTGTGTGTGTATGTGTCTTACCTTAAATATCTGGCTAAATAGTAAGTTATGAATAAATCAGTACATAAATATATTTTTAGTTCTTTATTATATCACCAAATAAATCAAATCGAAGGTATTTTTTTTAATCGGAACGTTTTCTACATATCTTTATCCTCTGGAACACAAAAATTACCTACTCTCGCACGCGCTCGTACCCGGAGGACAGCCGCCAGCATAATCAAATCTTCTAAAAATTTTCTTACATTCGCCGCTGACGCCGTCCCTTTGTGTGCCGGGAGGACACCAGTCTGCTGACAGACCGCCTGGTTCCTGACAGTCGATAACCCCTAGCATGTTGACAACTAAAACAAGAAGAACAAGTAACTTCAACATTCTCGGTTTCTACTAACAGTTTTCCTTGTGAATCTCGAATAGCACTGACGATTTTTGATGATCGCATATTTATATAAATTGAGTACCGAATGTAATGAACTGATTTATTTTTTAACAGGTACCGTACCCATTTAAATTCATTCGTTACATTATAATTTGCAATTATTAGGTCTTTATCCTATGAAATTGCCGTTCTGCAGTACTAGCCATTTCAAATCAAATTTTTTTTTTCAATACAGTTGTTAAACATGGCGTACTTTCAGAGGCTATAATTATGATTCGAGAATTAAATCTTTTGCATAGGCATCTTTCTGTTACGCGGTCGTGACTTTTGTTTACGAGCTCTATCATTAATTTTGCAGTTGAGTTTTAAATTTATAAGTTAATTTAAAAAGTTTAGTAGCAAGGAGTTTTCATACATAGAATAAAATGGGATAGATTTTATACGAGGAAAAATGAATGAGTCCGTACGTCTTAACATTGAATTCTCAAAAGTCTTTTAAATAGTTCTTTAATATATTTAATTACCAGTTGCGATTCCCGCACGGAACAAATATTTGTATGACCTATAAGTAGTTGTTCCGGGTCTGGCTGTTTCTGTATATGGGTTTAAATGTTTGTAAACGCACCCAATTATTTTCACATCAACATTTGTCAAAATTGAACAGGCTGTATAGGCTGTCTTCGTTGTAAAAAAAAATATGTCCAGTTGCAAAAACGCACCATTTTCGAAAAATTTTAATTAATTCTTTGATTGGTTTTTTACTATTTCCCACAACTGTATTGAAAAACGTCGTGTGATACACGGGTGTGTAGGTTATTGCAAACTCGTGTCATTAAAAACCCTCGCCTTCGGCTCGGGCTTGTTAATGATAGCTCGTTTCCAATAACCTACTTTCCACCCTTGTATCACAATGTACTATTGTTTGGTTAAATTCTAATTTAAAATAATTTTATTTTAAAAACATGGAATTATTTTTTTTCAAATTTACTCATTTGATAATTGATTAGCATTATGTTTTCACTGCATTTGAATATTTTACGTCATCATGGATACGTTAAAAATTGGAGGAATCTATATAATTATATAAAAGGAAAAGCGTAACTGACTGGTTTGTGGACAACCCACGGCTCAAACCACTGAACGGATTGGGCTGAAATTTGGCACAAAGATAAGTATTAGGGGTTTTTTTAAAATTCGACCTTTAAGGGGTCTAAACCCCCCCAAAAAAAGGGAAAAGGGGTATTTTGTTTCTATGACAAATCGTATTCCACGAGTTAATTTTATTTATTTGGGACAAAAAACAGTTATAAATTACAGCATTTACAAAAAGTAGTTACAGTCAAAAAAACGTAAAACTCACACTATTGTCTACGATGTGAAATCGGTGTATGAAAACGAACGCATGTTTAATTTTTTTTTTACATATTTATAATAAAAACACTTTAAACCAACGAATCGAAAGAAGTGGATGACGAGAACATCCGTCTTATTGGCGACTTGCAAGAGATTGTGAGACCATTCTTTTGAATTTTGATTGCGACAGCGCGAACATTACAAAATCAAAGAATTGTGAGTTATAGGTTTCTAAAAGTCGGCGGAGAGGGGCTCGCACCCCAGCCTTCGTTCTACATCGTGCAGTGTAGAATAGTCGAGGTGCGCGCACCTCCCGCCGAATAATAATTCTAGGTACTACGTAACACAGTCTATTCGAGAGCTCAGTACAATTGAATTTGTCATTGCATATACCGTACAGCATCAGAACCATGATCAGTAAACGTCTGGAATCCAAGTTTAATATCTTATAATGCTTTAGCAAATCTGCATAGGGAATCCTTGTACGGAAGCACCGCGTGGCATGAAAAAAAAAATTTGCTTGCTTATATTTATCATAAAACGGGCACCTGATGGGTACCACGTATTCCAACTGAGAACGGACTAGTGTTTTATATAAGAAGAGAACAATAGAAGGCTTTTTGAAGTCTTTACAAGACCGCATAACAAAACCATACATCTTAAAGGCTTTGTTAATTATGTTGTCGATATGGGTGTATAAATGTAATTTGCAGTCAAGCAGTACGCCAAGATCACGTGTGCACTCAGTTTTTTTCAATTGTATGTCATTCAAAGCTCTATAAAAGCTGTCTTCGCTACTCCTCCCCAGGCTGATAATGCAATTCGCTAAGACAGTTTCTCACAGAGCACAGTAAGCCATATTTAGAACTTCTTTATGAGTCTAAGTTTTTTAAAGACATAAATAAGTTTTCTAACCCGCGCGGACTATGTTTCAAGGTGATAGTGCCAAGATGGCACAATCACCGTCAGGCGTCAACTTGTAGGCCTAGATAGTGTGGTATTTAGCTATTAAAAGCCACATCTTTATTATATTTATACCTATAATTACCTTTTAAAGGGCCCATCAAATCTTGATAAATCTATTCTTTGTTTTCAAACATGAAATCATATTATAACATTCACCTATAACTCTTTACATATTCTTGGAACACTATTAACGCTGAAAAACACAATCTTTAGTCACTTTTAGCTGTTTTTGCATACAAATACTTTATTTTATAGTATTAATAATCATAATGTCAATCTTAGATTATTTGTGACCTTGACATATTCCATTATAAATTAACACCTGTCTGTTTTATTTTCTAAACTTTATAGCTTTCTTGATTAGGTCAGATTTACACATAACTTGTGCTGTAATGCTGGGTTCACATGTAAGCCGTTTTTATTGATTCTGGCCAGGATAAATACTCAAAGATTCTGACAATCAAACAAGAAATAATTTTTAAATTGTCGAAGCTTCTAAAACGGGCCCAGAATCTATAAAAGCGGTCATCAGAGCTGACAACAGTTTAGTCAGTTTCTAGTCTACCTCTGCTTTAGTCTACTTTCGGTTGTGTCTACCTTCAGTAGAGATTACCTGAGCTTTTCCTTTTACCTCCTGCAATACCTGCCTCTTCTCGCCTGCGCCTCTGGGAGGCCTCTGATATCAGCAGCACGCTAGCTTTTTATTTCTTAGTTATTTAACTTGTGACCTACGTCTGGCTCTCCGGCCAATCGTAACGTTACAATAGTTAACTGCCTGAGGTCGGGACACGGAGGGGCACGCGCCGCATTGGGGGTCACTGAGCGTGCATACATGCGCTTTGAGTACCATTGAGTTTACTGGTGGCAGGATCGAAGGTTTGAGACCAAAAGTGACAAAGTGAGTTTTGCTAACATTTAATGTGAGACTGTTGTTAGCCGACCAGAACTTTGTCTCGCGCAGTGCTTTTTCAGCATTCTTACTTGCCGTGGCCCAATCATTGCCATAAGTCAGATAGACCGTGTGATCTACGTATGCCAGGATGTGGGTGTAGGGCAGAGAGAGGGTCAGTCACTTATATCTGAAAAAGGAGAGGACTAAGGAGGCTTCCTTGTGGGACATCGTAATTTAAAGATTCATCGCTACTAATGTTGTCCCCTATCTTAATAAATTGCGGGTGCGGTGACATGGATTAGGAAAAAGGATACTTTTTATCCCGGTAGTACATGCCCGTGGGAGAATTTCCGACCACCATGCGGGCGAAGCTGTAGGCAAAACCTTGAATAATAATAAATAAAGCAGCCAAGTGTGACTCAGAATCACACACGACGGGTTGCATATCACCGTATAATAATATATAACATTACAATAATATCATTTTTCAAATACTTTAATTAAAAAAAATGCAAGAAATGCCGAAAAACCTTTATTGTATGTGTCCCCAAACAAGAAACGTGTTTTTGAACTGAAAACATCTTTGGGAGCATTGAGCGATTTTTGGTAGGAAAAACTTATGGGATCGCGTCACCGACACGCCCACGACAACATGCTGTTGTAGCAGCAAGTGAAGTAAAAATGTAGGCGCGTTGAGCGATAAGTTTTCACCCCTGTTGGCAGTCCACAATAATGAATTATTATTATTGGTATCATGTCTTTCACCAAGAACCTGACTAGATTCAAATGGCAATGTAGATAGTCACCATGGCAAAAGTTGATGGACAGTGCATTTGGCACCTGTCAGTGGATATCTTGAGTGCAAAGTTATAATGTATATTGCCATGTATGTACTTCTTACGTTAAACTGTCTGAATAAGCATTAAGATAATTAAAAAAAACAATCTTTATTATATGACCAAATAAATCAAATTGGACGAAATATTTTAATAAGAACTCTTTCTATTTTTCTTTTGGAACGCAAAGATTGCCTACTTTCGTAGTGCCTGGACGACAAACGACGGGCATAGCAGATCTTCGAAAAACGTTTTCACATTCACCGGAGAAGCTGTGTCTGAGGGTGCGCGGAGGACACCAGTCTGCTGGCAGAACTGCGCGTCTGTGAGGAATGTAGTCTTGCTGGTCATCGCTCTCGTGATCCTGGCAGTTTATACTCCCCATGTTGACTACTAAAACAAGAAGGACAAGTAACTTCAACATTCTCGATTTCTACTAACAGCGTTACAATAGATTGTTGTGATTCTTGAAGTTCACTGACGATATGATGGCAGTGTTGCATATTTATATAATTCCAGTACCCATTTCAAATTAAATCAGTTCGTTACATTATAATTTACAAGTATTTGAGTTTATTTCGATAATGGTGATTTCTTTAATAATAATAATTATTATTATTACTCCACCGTCAAGGTGGCGCTTGCGCGCCCCTATTGACTCCAGGTCTGTGCCGGTAGAGTTTAATTTTCCGAAACATGGCTAGGGTGAGGCGCCAGACCAAGAGAGATAAATAACCCGCAGGGCACCACACGGCAAGCTTTTCGGCAGTAGGGACCCCACGGACCCTATTTCCCGGGATAAGTCTTGTTCCTCATCTCTAGCCTGCATTTATTGAACGGCCGGAGTGAACACTAACGAAGAACAGAGCTCAAACCTCTTTCTTTCTTTATTCACCGGCTTGAGTGGAGTTTCGCAAAAGCAAACTTGCTCGGAGGAAGGGAATATTCTAGTAAAATGCTGGCAAGGATCTTGACCATCTTCCAGGCTCTGGGATTATTTTGATAGCCGTGAAATAAATGGGGGCAACACTTCCTGAGGTTCTTGAAGACTGAAGGTCTTCAAGAACCTCAGGAAGTGTTGCCCCCATGTCACTACGTCACTATGTACTAGCGACCGTTTTAGGGGGCTCATTATTGAATGTGTAAGTCAGCCCCTGCAATTTTTTCCGTTTATAATATCATAGGTCATGCAAGGGACATAGTCTCTCCATAATTCTAAATAACCAATGCACTATAGCCACCCAAACCCATAACCCAATATGTTTCCATGTTCTGCAATAGTCCTGCACCAACCGGGGGTTGTCCTTGGGTGCACTTGCATTGTGCATACAGGGGTAATCGCCGGTCGGTGCCTCATTTCGGTCCCTCGAGTTTTTGACTGTCATTCACTACACACACACACACATACAGCTGACACACAACAGATACACAGCTGATTAGCAGATTGCAGGTATAAAGCAGATTATAAACTAACACTTGTTGGTGCTATAAGTTCTGAGTTAATAAAAACAACATTACCTTTTATTTTTATCATGTTTTTATTATTTATAATTTGGTGAACCACATAAATGGCAATTTTTTTCATTTGTGATTACACAGGCACGCAAATATGAAGCTCTTCGTCCCACACACATTTACCGATCTGTCGCCGACCATCAGGCAGATCGTCGATCTGTCGCCGACCGTCAGGGAGGTTGTCAATAACGTCATACTGTCGTCGAGCAGCTGAATGACCGAGGTTCTCGACATCATCCTGACACTGGATCTTGGCCACGGTGATCATCAAGACAAACAGAACAAGAAGCTTCAACATTTTCAGTTTCTGATTTGATTTCGTAAGTTGATTGTTAAGATTTTAAACGATCACTGCTAAATATTTAGACACTGCGTATCGTATTGATGCAAACTAATAAGGGTTAAATTCGTTTTTCACTATGGATTTGCTTCGTTCGTTATGTTCTCTTTAAATTATTTATGCTCCTAAATTGGCTGTTGGAGTAATAAGCGCAAATCAATTTATTCGCATCAAATGTATCTAAGTGCGTTGCTGAATCAATTTCATAATTATCGAATGACTACAACTTGGAACCGGTTTGATAATAAAGGGTTATTAAGTGCACATGCAATATTAAAATCTGACATCAGGTGTGATGATGCGCGGTTGAAGTATTCTTGGCGAAATAATTTAGAATCGCGTTTTATACGCCCATTTACAACTTCCACCATCCATCGACACATTGTAACACATCTTGATCGATTTAGCGTTTTTTGATCTTTTTTTTTTAGTTTAATTTGTGATCTATGTGAGTCCCAATAATAGATGCTTTTCTTTTTTTTTTGGCTGCACTGTGGTTAACTGATTTTCGCCTTCAAAAAGAGACTCAGGCATATACGCTTTAAAGCCATGGCTGTGCAATTCCCTAATTACATCTCTGAAGCCCCCTATCTAAAATAAAAACATCTTCAGGCCTAAAATAATTCCTAAGCGCATGCTTGGAGAGGCGCCAGTTTCCACTTCGTTGGAAGACGGGGAAACTGGTCCGGGGAAAAGAAGACGATTAAAATGCCACGGTGTATAGCCGGTTACTTGGTAGCATTATCAATATTAAATTAAAATAGTGTCATAACAAGTCAATATGTTGTTCTACAAAGAAGAACGGCAGATTTCGTACCCCATATTTTTTTGCTGTTTTGTTATAGAATTCATACCACTTATTAAGGCAACTAAGACATTTATTTTCATGTAAGTGTACTATTTTTAGAACTTTGGATTAATTCATAATATCAATGAAAAGATTTTAATAATTAAACGTAATACAATCGTAAACTAAACGCAGTTATGCTTTTAGAAGTTGCTTTATGTAAAATAACAGAAATATCGAAATGATAAATACATACATACATAACATCACGCCTGTAATCCCCGAAGGGTAGGGCAGAGGTGTACCTATAGTACACCCACGTTTCGCCAGTTATGTTTAAGTCCCATGTAATAAGGGGCGAGCCTATTGCCATCAACCGGGCTCCGGGCTGCTATTGAAAAATTCCTAATGGAAAATCCCAATAACACTTTGCCCGACCTGGGAATCAAACCCAGGACCTCTACTCAACAGTCGCGCTTGCGACCACTAGACCAACGGGGCAGTCCGTGATAAATAATTATTAAGAAATAGAAATAACATTCAATAATATAATGAAACACATATATTATACCTAAGAATGCGTAATTGTTACATTAAATCATAATTGTTAACGATATAATGATAGGAATGATTTTCGTCATCAATATTATTTTTGTTCATAAGGAAATTATTTATTGAAGGTAAAAAAAATCTGTCTTTCAGTTCAGTTCTTTGCTGTTGTTTTGGATTGTGGTATGTGACTGCATCTGAGCAATTTAGCGAATTATCTGGCCGTTTTTACGTTGAGATGAGCATCTGCTTCTCCGTACTCTATCTCTTGATAGTACTTTCGCGAAAGGACGCCTTATACTCAAAACCCCATCGGAACTTCATCATTATCAAACTGTTGCAGTCCGCTGCTGGACATAGATATCTCCTAATTCACCCCTCACTGAGTAGGTACGATTCTCATCTCAATCTACCTACTTAAGTAAAACACTACAAGGATAGCGATAAGCAATCTAGAACATTTACTTTATCACCAAAACAATGTTTATGTACCTTTAAGTAAACTTACTTAAAGGTAACTAACTTTACCTTACATTGGTACACTAGTACATAACCTTAAGAAATAAAAATCGTTATAACTTTTACGTCCCAACTTCTAAAAATCTAAGAATTTAAAAAGGACTTGTCTATCTTATTAACTACCAATTAAAACAAAAAATATCCCAAAACCCGAAATTTTATTAGGGGTACGAAGTTCCCATACAAGCCTGCCGTTCACCTTTAGTGACAAACGAATCGCTGCAAAACCGACTTCACGCAGTCTTGTCTGCCCTACCCCTAGAGTGTAGGGCCCGAGAGCTGAGGAGTAGGTGTGACGATAAGCTCGCGTGCACAATGCCTGCTGCATGTTGCATGCTTGCTTGCATGCAGCATACACCTGCGTTACCGCTTATTATACCTGCGTCAAATACCATCTTCGGTTATTGAATCATTTGGGTTAGGTTAGGTTAGAACAGTGACCATTATCGTCAGATCCCCTCTATTGTTTAGGCGTTTGGTGAAATGAAAATATGGTAATTAAAACAGTGGTTTATTGAATGTTCGGAAACATAATACTTTGAACAAATTTTATTTCAGCTAAGTGTAACTTCGGTAAAAAGCTTTTCGACCCAATGAACGTCGCAGTAACTACAAAAATCGAATTGATTATAGATCAACTGATACAGTGGCAGACGTGACTACGATGAAGTTAAAAAAAACGAAACGATAAAAGTTGAAGTTTTAGGTGAAATGAAATTCGGTCAAATTTTTTTCGAACTTAACTTATGGTAACCATTTGGAGCAGCATGCAGTAGGTTATCGTCCTGCCCTCAGCCTAGACGTAGAACGCTTAGGTCGGGGCACACAAAATCCTGAGAGTCAGGGAATAGCTTTTGCTATCTAAGCAAGCACTGTCGAAAATGGCCGAGTATACTTAGAAAAATTGTTTCGTTCCATGATTTTAGTGATGTGCTTAGGAACTTACTAATTGAGAAAATGTATGCAACAATCGACTATGCACCGTTCAGACCCCTCACAACCTCTAAGCTCACAACGTAACATTGTCCTCCAGGTACTGCGAGAGTTGGCGATAGTTGCTGACTAGAAGATGAAGAAAACTAAAAAAGTTCTCCATTACTGTGAATCTCTTGACTATGTTAATTCAAATTAAGAATAAAACACGTTGTTTTTAAAATCATTTTTTTTTTCCCCTTTTGGAATCGGTAAAAAGTGTTAATCTGTTAGTTACTTTTAAATAAAGCAGTGGTGCCAATTCCCGTGTGAATCAAACGGAACTAAACTGGCATTAATAGTCCGGTCAAATTAGACTAAAATTAGGAGTGAAGGTACAAAAATTCGCACCCAGCTGAAAATTGGTAGGATTGTTCAAAACACTATTATAAATAAAATCTAAAAAATCCTCATCCGATACCTTCCTGGAAAAAAAATTACTCGGGGTCAAAGGTCACATAACGGGTTTTTCGCGATTTTCAACAAAACGGTAAGTTTTATCATAAAATTAGTTCAGACAAAATTTTTAGATTAGGTATTATCTATAAAAAATGTCAAAAAAAGTGTTTGTTGTACTTAGTGCGTTTTTTTTAACGTGGTTTCCCCGGTAGGCTTATTCCACGGATCTGTTGTGATTCTGTTTAATTTGAAACTATTGAATAATAAAAGATATTGGCAAGGGTTGAAAATGATAAAAGCGGTGTAAATTAAAAAAACAAATAGGGAAATTTATTCGTCTGATTCATAATTCTCTAATACTTCTGCTTCCTCTTCTTCTTGTTCTTCTTCTTCATCCTGGGTGCGAGTAAATTGCTGTCAAAAAAAAGGTTGTCATGTTGTTCCTCATCGCATGTCTCCTCGTTGGTATCAAACAAATCCTTAACAGTAACTGTTGGCCTTGACAATGCTAAAGAACAAAACGGTCCCACTTTTAGCACTACATCCCTTTTTACAGTTGCAAAAAAATGTGTTTAGCAGTTTTTCCGGCGCAGATGGGAGTAAAGTCTGAACTGGTTCTAATGTATTGTCGACCGAGCCGTTTATTATGTTATGTTGACTTAAAAAAGCCTGGCCGTTGAGAGTATGTCATGCTCACTTAAAATGTAATGTCTCGCTGATGGTGGTGCGTGTGTTGGATCATTCAGTTCCCTACAAAATGGTTGAGCTGGATGGTGCTGATCCACGCGTCATGTTCGTGAACGGCCGCTGGCAGTTGAGACTGGTCATCTCTTAACTGCCAGGGCTAATTTATAATCGTTTAATATTATATTTTGAATTGTTTAAATAATTTATTGTATTACATTGTTCTCACATAAGAAGCGACAAGAATAATGTACCCAGGATTTTGTTATATCTTGATTTAAAAGAGTGTCCTTGGAGTTTCTTGCCTGTTCTTCTCCATAGAGATCTACGTTTTGGAATAGGCAAATAGCTTCAACTTTCTGACTAACTGACCGACTCTTTGACAATTCAAAAGTTCCTGTAAATGCTTTAAATTAAATATATGTTTTGAGGTTGAGCAACTTCCAACCCCAGTCTTTTGGGTCTAGATTATAACCAAGCCACACTTTAACTTGGTAATATACTCGTAAAAGATGTTGATGAGCAGCCGCTGAGGTTGGAGGAAGACAAGCAAATTGCACTTGATTTTTATTTCGAGTATTTTTAAAGTAGTTTTTAATACGAGACGGTTACACTGGCATATAAAATGAGGGACTGGGTTTATTTTTACCTGACATTCTCATATTTATAATATTATATATGTGTAAGTTACACTGACCGATAGAATAATATTTTTACTTGTATTACAGCTTTAGTGATGTATATACGCGGAGTACTTATACATTATAAGACGATCACAACTCCTCCAACTTTTTGAATCGTTATATCTCAAAAACAGCCACCGTTTCTGAGTTATACGAGTAACTATTCAAAGCGTTAGAAAAAAAAGTATTTAGACATTTTTTAAAGATAATATAAGATAAGATCATTTATTTGTCCAAAACATGAGTATACACACATATGGCATGCAAGATGTCAATATCGGTGTTGTGTAAATATCTGATCTAAAATT
Organism: Tiliacea citrago; assembly: GCA_963921375.1. Classification (NCBI taxonomy): domain Eukaryota; kingdom Metazoa; phylum Arthropoda; class Insecta; order Lepidoptera; family Noctuidae; genus Tiliacea; species Tiliacea citrago. The sequence continues at coordinate 2,257,699 of OY992784.1, forward strand.
TTTGTCTGAATTAATTTTATGATAACCTACCATTTTGCTGAAAATCGCGAAAAACCCGTTTTTGACCCCGAGTAATTTTTTTCCAGCACCCTAATTGCGGTGGCTCTTAAGAAAAAAGTAATTCGACATTTTATATTTTATATAGATAATTATCTGTTCTCCAATTTTTGTCTGAACTAATTTTATGATAAACTCACTGTATTGCTGAAAATCGCGAAAACCCCGTTTTTGTGGCCTTTGACCCAAAGTAATTTTTTTTTCCAGGTATCGGATCGATGAGGATTTTGTGTTTTGAACAATCCTACCAACTTTGAGCTGAGTGCGAATTTTAGTACCCTCAGATGTCTAAATTTACCGGAATATAAAATTCTTTAAGTTTACGTCCGTCGGTCATGAAAAGTTATTTTGCGAACCAGTCAAATCAAACTAAAGTCATATTTGATGCCATTAAATTCGAGTTTGTCAGTCAACAAATTGCTAATTACTGATTAGCCCGCTCGACCATACATGATAAATATATTTCCTCTCAATTCTATTGAGCCAAATTACGATATGGTTGTCTTCTCCACATAGTTCCAGCTAGAACTACTACGGGGGGAGAGTCTTGAAGACACCAAATTGGGTTGTAAGTAAGTGAAGCCTTTCTCCACTGTCCAATAATGGACGTATTTCGGTTGAAATTATGATGAATGAGGTTTTTAAGGGAAGCACATGCTTTGAAGCCCCAGTTCCAGTCCCAGACAAGCCCAGTCAAGAGTATTCCCGAATTGCTGACTGGAGAGTTTCCTACTGGTCAGTTGGGTCTCGGATGGTATCAAGGGAGAAAGGCATGGTGAATCGTAGGGAGGAAGTAACTGGCAAACTGTGGGTCATCATCCTCATCATCATCATTTTAGCCAAAAAACGTCCTCTGCTGTATATATGCCTCCCCTATCCATCGCCGCATCGACCGGTCCGGCATGTCGATTCTGTGACCATCCTCACCGTGAAAACTTGTGTGAAGTGAGCGAGGAGTGAACTGTTAGTGTCATCCCACCCGATGCTAGGGATGGACCAAGTATTAAATTTACAATCATATTCGAGATTTTAATAATATTTTTTATGCTAATTCTGTTGATCGTTTTATATTATTTCAAAGCTAGCATTTAAGTGTCTAAACATAGTAATGTTTAAGTTGATTTTCTGATTGAATTAAATACTAGCTTTGAAATAATATAAAATGCTAAACAGAATTAGCATAAAAAAATATTATAAAAATATCTATTATGATTGTAAATGTAATGCTTGGTCAATCCCTAGCATCAGTGAGATGACACTGACAGCTCACTCCACGCAATATTTCACGGTGAGATTTTTACAGAATAGCACTGCTGTGCTTCTCATCTCGATCTTATACCCGTGGCCTTCACAAGGTCATCGCGGTCTAACTATAGGGGGGCAAGTTTGCTAACACAGTTGTGTCAGAATGGCCGATCATTGGCACCGTAATTGTAGAGTTTGACAGTTTTGCTAATCTCCTAATTGAAAGGCGTCATGATTTTCCAATGACGTGTCACTGATACTCCATTGGAAAAATTGTCTGTATTTGGTAATCTCGTACTGACAAGCTCCTATTATTTTGACTTCCCTATGGACCACTGTCACACCATTATGAATTTAGGGGGTTACAAACTATTGGCACAATGGTCATGGCGTTGCCTTGGTATGGTCGTCATAATGACCAATCATTGGAAATAGCAGACTTGGCCCCCAGGTGTGATGTCAGCTTCGCAAACTATGAGAACTTTGCATGAGCGACTACCACATGCATTCGGTATAGCGTGCAATGAGACGATGACGAACGTATATAGTCACCCTGGCATTGGTTGATGGATAGAGCCGTATTTGCCACCTTTCGTCGTATCACATGAGTGCAAAGTTTTAAATTATGTGTTGTTGCATGTGTGTGTGTATGTGTCTTACCTTAAATATCTGGCTAAATAGTAAGTTATGGATAAATCAGTACATAAATATATTTTTAGTTCTTTATTATATCACCAAATAAATCAAATCGAAGGTATTTTTTTTAATCGGAACGTTTTCTACATATCTTTATCCTCTGGAACACAAAAATTACCCACTCTCGCACTCGCTCGCACCCGGAGGACAGCCGCCAGCATAATCAAATCTTCTAAAAATTTTCTTACATTCGCCGCTGACGCCGTCCCTTTGTGTGCCGGGAGGACACCAGTCTGCTGACAGACCGCCTGGTTCCTGACAGTCGATAACCCCTAGCATGTTGACAACTAAAACAAGAAGAACAAGTAACTTCAACATTCTCGGTTTCTACTAACAGTTTTCCTTGTGAATCTCGAATAGCACTGACCATTTTTGATGATCGCATATTTATATAAATTGAGTACCGAATGTAATGAACTGATTTATTTTTTAACAGGTACCGTACCCATTTAAATTCATTCGTTACATTATAATTTGCAATTATTAGGTCTTTATCCTATGAAATTGCCGTTCTGCAGTACTAGCCATTTCAAATCAAAATATTTTTCGTTTGGTTGAATTCTAATTTAAAATAATTTTATTTTAAAAACATGGAATTATTTTTTTCAAATTTACTCATTTGATAATTGATTAGCATTATGTTTTCACCGCATTTGAATATTTTACGTCATCATGGATACTTTAAAAAATCGAGGAATCTATATAATTATATAAAAGGAAAAGCGTAACTGACTGGTTTGTGAACAACCCACAGCTCAAACCACTGAACGGATTGGACTGAAATTTGGCACAAAGATAAGTATTAGGGGTTTTTTTTTAATTCGACCCTTAAGGGGTCTAAACCCCCCAAAAAAAGGGGAAAAGGGGTATTTTGTTTCTATGAAAAATCGTATTCCACGAGTTAATTTTATTTATTTGGGACAAAAAACAGTTATAAATTACAGCATTTACAAAAAGTAGTTACAGTCAAAAAAACGTAAAACTCACACTATTGTCTACGAAGTGAAATCGGTGTATGAAAACGAACGCATGTTTAATTTTTTTTTTACATATTTATAATAAAAACACTTTAAACCAACGAATCAAAAGAAGTGGATGACGAGAGCATCCGTCTTATTGGCGACTTGCAAGAGATTGTGAGACCATTCTTTTGAATTTAGATTGCGACAGCGCGAACATTACAAAATCAAAGAATTGTGAGTTATAGGTTTCTAAAAGTCGGCGGAGAGGGGCTCGCACCCCAGCCTTTGTTCTACATCGTGCAGTGTAGAATAGTCGAGGTGCGCGCACCTCCCGCCGAATAATAATTCTAGGTACTACGTAACACAGTCTATTCGAGAGCTCAGTACAATTGAATTTGTCATTGCATATACCGTACAGCATCAGAACCATGATCAGTAAACGTCTGGAATCCAAGTTTAATATCTTATAATGCTTTAGCAAATCTGCATAGGGAATCCTTGTACGGAAGCACCGCGTGGCATGAAAAAAAAAATTTGCTTGCTTATATTTATCATAAAACGGGCACCTGATGGGTACCACGTATTCCAACTGAGAACGGACTAGTGTTTTATATAAGAAGAGAAAAATAGAAGGCTTTTTGAAGTCTTTACAAGACCGCATAACAAAACCATACATCTTAAAGGCTTTGTTAATTATGTGGTCGATATGGGTGTATAAATGTAATTTGCAGTCAAGCAGTACGCCAAGATCACGTGTGCACTCAGTTTTTTTCAATTGTATGTCATTCAAAGCTCTATAAAAGCTGTCTTCGCTACTCCTCCCCAGGCTGTTAATGCAATACGCTAAGACAGTTTCTCACAGAGCACAGTAAGCCATATTTAGAACTTCCTTATGAGTCTAAGTTTTTTAAAGACATAAATAAGTTTTCTAACCCGCGCGGACTATGTTTCAAGGTGATAGTGCCAAGATGGCACAATCACCGTCAGGCGTCAACTTGTAGGCCTAGATAATGTGGTATTTAGCTATTCAAAGCCACATCTTTATTATATTTATACCTATAATTACCTTTTAAAGGGCCCATCAAATCTTGATAAATCTATTCTTTGTTTTCAAACATGAAATCATATTATAACATTCACCTATAACTCTTTACATATTCTTGGAACACTATTAACGCTGAAAAACACAATCTTTAGTCACTTTTAGCTGTTTTTGCATACAAATACTTTATTTTATAGTATTAATTCTCATAATGTAAACAATCTTAGAATATTTGTGACCTTGGCATATTCCATTATAAATTAACACATATCTGTTTTATTTTCTAAACTTTATAGCTTTCTTGATTAGGTCAGATTTACACATAACTTGTGCTGTAATGCTGGGATCACATGTAAGCCGTTTTTATTGAATCTGGCCAGGATAAATACTCAAAGATTCTGGCTGACAATCAAACAAGAAATAATTTTTAAATTGTCGAAGCTTCTAAAACGGGCCCAGAATCTATAAAAGCGGTCATCAGAGCTGACAACAGTTTAGTCAGTTTCTAGTCTACCTCTGCTTTAGTCTACTTTCGGTTGTGTCTACCTTCAGTAGAGATTACCTGAGCTTTTCCTTTTACCTCCTCCAATACCTGCCTCTTTTCGCCTGCGCCTCTGGGAGGCCTCTGATATCAGCAGCACACTAGCTTTTTATTTCTAAATTATTTAACTTGTGACCTACGTCTGGCTCTCCGGCCAATCGTAACGTTACAATAGTTAACTGCCGGAGGTCGGGACACGGAGGGGCACGCGCTGCATTGGGGGTCACTGAGCGTGCATACATGTGCTATAATCTGCTTTATACCTGCAATCTAAACATGCTAACCAAATATAACGAATAAAAACATGTCATAAATAAATTGCAATATTGTTTTATTAAATCACACAATTCCTTAAATACAAGTGTAGGTTTGTAAATAAAAAAATAAAAATCTGTTGTATACTGGTGAGTGACTTTCAAAAACTCTCCACTTGCATAATCCACCCAGTTTCATTACGTGGCTACGTAAACAAAAATGCGGCAATGAATTCAACAAGTTTAAAAAATCAGGGCTTTTGTTGTTTGTTTTGCTTTTTGTTTTTTTTTAAACGTTGCCTCACACCAGGAATTTCTCCCGTATTGTGGGTGCGTTTACAAACATTTAAACTCACATACACAAACAGCCAGACCCGGAACAACTACTTGTAGGTCATACAAATATACCCAGATACCCAGACCCAGTAGTGTAAAAAAGTATCGCATATACTGGGCCAAAACGTGGACACTGACAGTTGGGCTGCTCCATAAATTCAACGTCGCTCAGCGCTCTATGGAGCGGATTATGCTCGGAGATTCTTAGAGCGATAACTAACTGCCTAACTTCCAAGGCATTATAGTCATTCTGTGTGGTGTCCTCCCATCGTCAGTGGCTCCATTTTGGTGACCTCTTTGGGTAGACCGAAGGTTTTGTCTGTGCAATTATGGACAAAGTTATCATGACGAACAATTACCGGAGATTTATTGTCAAGGACAGTACGGTTGACGGGAGAATCAATCCAACACATTATCTCCGGGTGTTCTCATCTAGCTAATGAAGAGTACTTGCATAGACACAACCTTGTAGCCAGGATTATCCATCAACAACTTGCTCTGAAATACAGTCTTGTGGAATTGGAAGTGCCGTACTACAGGTATGTGCCAGACCCAGTTCTCAAAAATGGAAATATTACATTGTACTAGTATCGATCCGTCATCACTGACAGGACTATTGTTGCCAATAAGCCTGATACAGAGGTGGTGGACCGCATGGAGCGGCGCATAATGATTATGGACATAATGGTCCCTCATGACGGGAATTTCGTGAAAGCCGAGAAAGATAAACAAATCAAGTACCTACTTGATGACTTGGGTCGCGAGGTTGTCGACATATGGAATGTGGACTCAGCGTTAAAGACATAACGTGGTTGACTTAATTTACCCGAGAAGACTTATCCTGGTCTTTCTCGTTCTCTTGTTTTAATTACTTTGGCGGTACCACTGAGCATATTCATAGCTTCTGTCTGTCTTTTTTCGTTTTTAAATTGCAACAATATTTCACCTGTGACTTTTAATAGAATAAAATTAGCTTAACGGTACAGTTGCATACATTGGACGATGGTAAATTGATTAGAGCTGACTGCTTTAACAATTTGTGTGAGTAATAATAATGATTATTATTATTATTGTCATTACTTCAGATAATTGCAAATCATGACGTAACGAATTGATTTAATTTGAAATGGGTACTGGAATTATATAAATATGCAACACTGCCATCGAGCCGTCAATGATCTTCAAGAGTCACAAGAATCAATTGAAACGCTATTAGTAGAAACTGAGAATGTTGAAGTTATTTGTTCTTCTTATGGTAATAGTCAACATGGGGGCTATCAATTGTCAGGTTTACGACAACGACGACCAACCAGTCTACACTCCTTACAGACGCACCTTTTTGAAGACAGACTGGTGTCCTCCCGGCACAAAAAGAGACACCGTCACCGGTGAATGTGAGAAAATTTATAGAAGATCTTGGCTTTCTGCTGGTTGTCCTCCGGGCACTGTAAGAGTAGGCACTTTTTGCGTTCCAAAGGATAAAAATAAATATTTCTATTTATAGAATTTCTATTAAAATGGAACTTTAAATTTGATTCTTTTAGTAAAATAATAAAGAATGATTTAAAAAATATACAGTATGTTTGAACAATTATCGAAACTTTAAGAGCAAATTATATTCTCATTTATACCAATAATTGAATCGGCCAAAATAGAGTATGTTCAATAAAATGCTTATCTGCCTTACCTTTTCCCAATTATGTTGGGGTCGGCTTCCAGTCTAACCGGATGCAGAAATATCAGTACTTTACACAAAGGGATTGCCTATTGACCTCCACAATCCAGTTCCTGGTTAATACGATACGCCTTACTGAGACTTGTTGTCAGACTTTCTTGCTTTTGACTACCCGTAACGACTGTCAAAGATCTACCAAATAAATCAATAAAATGCTAATATGTTTAAATCTAAGAAACCAGCAGACGCAAAAATAACCTTATTGCTAAAGCAAACGCCGAGGCTATCGAATAACTAAATAAATCCTGAGTAATAAGCAAAACAGCCAAAAGACAACGAAATTTAACACTTTTTTTTTTTACAAATTAGTGAAGCCACCGTACAAAATGATACCAACATATTGACTCTAATTAAATTATTTTAAGTTATTGTCATTTGTACATAGCTGTGCCACAGTGCATAGATCCCACTATGTCACCGGTACCGCATTCTTTGTGCGAGCAGGTAGATAAGGCACCACTACTGCGAGTGAGACAGCAACAAATCTTTGAGAGATACTGTATGCAGGTGCCGTTCGGGATCTTCAAGTTATATTAGAAAACTGTTCCACCGAACCGCACTCATCAAAATTTTGTTTCAGTGCGGTTCGGTCAAGTGCTGTTGAAGTCAGTGCTCTTAGTGGAATGCCTCGGTTTTTTCACTAAATTCACTCTTTTTATCATTGTAACTGAGCCCATGGGCTTCCGTATATATATACTCACGAATGCGCAAAAGTTTGCGTAATACACCGGAAAAAATTGCAATATGCATGATAATATAAATACATAATATAACGTGCCTTAGAAACTCGGAAAGCACTTTGGAATAATGTAGCTTCCTACCAATGTAATTTTGTATTGTTATCATTTGTTCAGTCCAGAGAAATTGTTCGTATGTTTGTGTATAGGGTATCTACATACAAAGGACATTGACCGAAATCTAAATCGCAGTATGGATACACTCATGAAAATACTAAAATATTTTTTTAACTCTTCTTAGTTCACATCGAAATCGTATGTGGGGTTAATATTTTGTATTTAATTAGTTATTGATTTGATTTGATTACATTTTTTTTTAAAGACATATTTTAGTGTAACAGTGTTGCCAATTTTATGAACCTCCCCATAATTGGTATTAACGGATAGTGTAACGGCAGACGCTGATTATTAAAAATAATTTCAACAATGACATTTTTCCTCATATTTAATGTTTTATTTGGCATAAATAAATTAATAAATATTACTTAACTCATTAAAAATATTACTTTAGTTGACAAATTAGTAAAGGTCAGCGTGATTTAGTTTAGCTGTTCGTAACACTATCACGGGCAATGTGAAAGGTGAACTCCCAAACAAAGTATCGTGTCTGCGTGAACGCATTGATAGTTGTTGAGTTTGTTGTGCTAATAAATAACTTATCATTGCGTTGAGTTCGTGTCCAGTCGAGTCTTCGGATTCCTGCACGACCATAAACTTTTTGAAGACCAATGTACTGTTTCTGTGCTGGTGGTGTGGATTGTGTAGAACGTTTTTACGACTACGGTCCGTATCCTCTGTGCAGTAAATCACTAACCATTTCGTTAAAAATGTCACGCTGTGTAAACTGTTCTCTTTCTTTGATACATCCTCTACCCCGTCGTCAAGTTGGGGAGGCAACGGATGTAATGGTTAGAATTTAATTATCTCAATCAATCGCTCTAATCAATTTACCATCGTCCAATGTATGCAACTGTACCGTTAAGCTAATTTCATTCTATTAAAAGTCACAGGTGAAATATTGTTGCAATTTAAAAACGAAAAAAGACAGACAGAAGCTATGAATATGCTCAGTGGTACCGCCAAAGTAATTAAAACAAGAGAACGAGAAAGACCAGGATAAGTCTTCTCGGGTAAATTAAGTCAACCACGTTATGTCTTTAACGCTGAGTCCACATTCCATATGTCGACAACCTTGCGACCCAAGTCATCAAGTAGGTACTTGATTTGTTTATCTTTCTCGGCTTTCACGAAATTCCCGTCATGAGGGACCATTATGTCCATAATCATTATGCGCCGCTCCATGCGGTCCACCACCTCTGTATCAGGCTTATTGGCAACAATAGTCCTGTCAGTGATGACGGATCGATACTAGTACAATGTAATATTGCCATTTTTGAGAACTGGGTCTGGCACATACCTGTAGTACGGCACTTCCAATTCCACAAGACTGTATTTCAGAGCAAGTTGCTGATGGATAATCCTGGCTACAAGGTTGTGTCTATGCAAGTACTCTTCATTAGCTAGATGAGAACACCCGGAGATAATGTGTTGGATTGATTCTCCCGTCAACCGTACCGTCCTTGACAATAAATCTCCGGTAATTGTTCGTCATGATAACTTTGTCCATAAGTGCACAGACAAAACCTTCGGTCTACCCAAAGAGGTCACCAAAATGGAGCCACTGACGATGGGAGGACACCACACAGAATGACTATAATGCCTTAGAAGTTAGGCAGTTAGTTATCGCTCTAAGAATCTCCGAGCATAATCCGCTCCATAGAGCGCTGAGCGACGTTGAATTTATGGAGCAGCCCAACTGTCAGTGTCCACGTTTTGGCCCAGTATATGCGATACTTTTTTACACTACTGGGTCTGGGTATCTGGGTATATTTGTATGACCTACAAGTAGTTGTTCCGGGTCTGGCTGTTTGTGTATGTGAGTTTAAATGTTTGTAAACGCACCCACAATACAGGAGAAATTCCTGGTGTGAGGCAACGTTTTAAAAAAAACAAAAAGCAAAACAAACAACAAAAGCCCTGATTTTTTAAACTTGTTGAATTCATTGCCGCATTTTTGTTTACGTAGGCACGTAATGAAACTGGGTGGATTATGCAAGTGGAGAGTTTTTGAAAGTCACTCACCAGTATACAACAGATTTTTTATTTTTTTATTTACAAACCTACACTTTTATTTAAGGAATTGTGTGATTTAATAAAACAATATTGCAATTTATTTATGACATGTTTTTATTCGTTATATTTGGTTAGCATGTTTAGATTGCAGGTATAAAGCAGATTATAAACCAACACTTTTGGTGCTATAAGACCATGGTGCTATAAGTTCTGAGTTAATAAAAACAACATTTCCTTTTATTTTTATCATGTTTTTATTGTTTATAATTTGGTGAACCACATAAATGGCCAACTATTATAATTGCGATTACACAGGCATGCAAATTTTAAGCGCTTCGTCCCACACACATTTACGGATTTGTATAAAACCGCCGAGCAGTCTCCGAACATGAGGAGGAGGTTGTCGTACTGTCGTCGAGCAGCTGTATGACCGACATTTTCTACATCATCCTGACACTGGATCTTGGCCACGTTGATCATCAAGACGGGACAAGTAGCTTCAACATTTTCAGTTTCTTCTTTGATCTTGTATGTAAATTGTTGAGATTTTAAACGATCACTGGCAACAATATACATACTACATAGCGTATTTACAAGAAACGCAAACTAATAAGGGTTAAATTAATTCGATACGTATGTTCACTTTAGATTTGTTTCGTTCACGTCAAATTCTCTTTAAATTTTTCATGCTCATAAATTGGATTTTGGAGTAGGTAACAAGCGCAAATTAATTTATTCTTGTCAAATGTATCTAAGTGTGTCGCTGAATCAACTTCATAATAACCGTATTATGACTAGTAGAATACAGTTTGGAACCGGTTTGATAAAAACGGTTTATTAGCCTTTAATACCAGTAAATGTATCGTTTCTACATTAAATAGGTAATCAATCAAATAAATTATATACTTTATTCATCTGGGAGATAGCCATAGAAAGAACTTTAGCTTAATTATTTATATATTTTATTTGTTTTATTGCTTATAAATAATATTATATTAAATGCGTCAAATTGATTTGTTCCAATTATTTACAAAATTAAATCAACTAGACAACATAAAATAAAATGCCCTTTATTTTCAGAGTTATTCCACAATAACATAAGGCAGCATTACTCCACTCAAGATTTTTGTTCAATTCCAATACTAAAAACGGAAATAGTGATTCACAATGTTGAAATTAATACTCCTTGTTTTAATACTAGGTCAAATAAATACGATATCGAATAATAATAATATTAATGTTATATTTGAGCAAAGAGTTTTGGTGTTGCCGCAAAAATTAAATAACATTTGCCCTGCTGGTTATACAAAAATAATCAATGTGTGCGTTGATAACAAAAAACTGGTGTACAGAAGACAAATAGATCACGGATGTCATAATGGGGTATACTAATAATAATAACTACATAATTATTATTCCATATCCTGCAATAGATCTACACCAACCGGGGGTTGTCCTTGGGCGCACTTGCATTAATCAAATGAGGCAACCGACGAGTATCCCTTTATGCAACAGGGATGATCGTTTGTTGCCTCATTTGATTAAAAATATCTAAGGGGCCTCTGCGAGTTGGCTTCGGCCCCTTGTATGCCTTCCCAAAGACGGCGACTCCAGGATCCCGAGAAATTACATATTTATGTAAATACTACATAATTTTGTCTATTCTGCAAGCGTAGCATGAACACCGATAGAAGCGGAAGAAACAAAATTACAGATTTTAGAAATATTTCTAAGGCTCGACATCAAAAATGAAGAAAATAAATATGAATGTGCATAGAAACATATAAGTGATCATACTACGCGTCCTGGAGATACCGCTATCAGCGATACAACGATGAGCAATGAGCTGATAATCTGACAGTTCTGGTGTATACTAAGCATACTTATTATATCTGCTCTATTTTATTTTTATGGAAAACAAATAATATAAACTTAGACTCAGTTCATTTTCTTACAGCAATTGAAGTGCCTACTAGGACTACATCAGTTGATCAGAACGTTGTCATTACCTGGACGATCCAAAGCGTAAACTCCTTTGGAAATAATACCTACTAATGGAACTCCACTACTACACTTTGAATCAAGTCCAGCACTCAAGCATAAAATAAATAGTAAATGGATGAATTCTACAAAATCGAGCTTTCTGTATTTAGCAAAGTCTGTAAAAATATATGCTACGAATATCTATCGGTTTAATAAAGAATTAGTAACCGAGTCTCTGTGTCAATAATTGACTACGAGCCCAAGAGTCAGTTAGTCGATGACTAGCACTTTGTCAGATACTAATAGATAGCGTTTTCCCTTTATTCCCTGTCCCGTGATTATTTAGTCTAAATCATAAAGAAAACCTCTGTGCAAAATTTCAGCTTATTAGGTCTATGATTTTGGGCTGGGCCTTAGTGAGCCAGTCAGTGAGTGAGTATTCCTTTTTATTTGATATGATATTATTATATTCTCTGAACTTCCCAAACAAAATTTAGAGATATTTAACATTTAAACTACGATAAATTCCACCAAACTTTAGCTTATAAAATGTATAAAAAAACACCAACCAGAATCGTACGGACGATATATCATAAATGCAGACAGCGAAACGGGCGAAGCCAAAGGTTTTATTTTACTTCGCAACGAATTTATCGCTTCCCACTTCCTGTACGCCATTGGTGTGTGTACATCGATGACTGTGCTCCGATGTATATCTGTAAAATACTGATAGGGGGAGCAATGAATAATGCAGTCTAGATTTTTTATCGTAATGGTCTTTGAATGAAATAAGGTGAGAAAGTAGGTCGGAGGATGGAAAGGGATTATTAGTGTTCTCTTCAGTTGAAATCGATAAAAAGAACAACAGATGTATTAAAGGACATCGTCGTAAATTGCCTTAGAACCAACAACCATCTGATTATTAATTCAATTATTAATATAATTATGATGTAATATAATTATAATTATTATAATAATTGCGAATGTATAAAACGGACATTCTGTGTTCCATAATGAATAATTAAAAGGTCTGTAACGAGTAACGACATTACATAAAAAATCCATCGTTGACAATTAGATTTGACATGACAATTAATGATGCCCAATCTTTCATTTTGCACACATCGAGAGCGAGATTACCTGCTGTGGCCACCTCCCGATCTATTCTCTAAAAGCTACACTAAGAAAACTAAGGTGAAGTGAGTTTCTACCGTGATATTTTACAGAATAGATAGACTGCTCACGGATCTCATACGCATCCGTACGTACTTTCCTCTTCAAACCTTTTTTGCTCTAGGGTATAACGCTTCAGTAGTGACTTGTGCGACGTTTTTATTGGTAAATACCTTAGGTGCGAAAAGAATTCAACAACACAACCAATTTTCATAACCTGACCTAATCCATCCATCCTAAAAAATTAATAATCTTTTTAGGGTTCCGCACCCAAAGGGTAAAACGGGAACCCTATTACTAAGGCTCCGCCGTCTGTCTGTCTGTCCGTCTGTCACCAGGCTGTATCTCATGATCCGTGATAGCTAGACAGTTGAAATTTTTACAGATGATGTATTTCTGTTGCCGCTATAGCAACAAATACTAAAAACCAGAATAACATTGCTCGTTTTTGCTCGATATTGATAACGATAACAGGTAGACACTTGAAATATTCACAGAATATTTAGTTATATATTCACTTTAAAAATCAATAATTAAATTAAAATAAAACAAATATTTAAGGGGGGCTCCCATACAACAAACGTGATTTTTTTGCCCTTTTTATAGATAATGGTACGGAATCCTTCGTGCGCGAGTCCGACTCGCACTTGGCCGGTTTTTTTTTGCTCATTTTTGCTCGATATTGATAACGGCAATAGGTAGACGCTTGAAATTTTCACAGAACATTTCGTTATATATTCACTTTAAAAATAAATAATTAAATTAAAATAAAACATATATTTAAGAGGGGCTCCCATAAAATAAACGTGATTTTTTGCCGTTTTTACAGATAATGGTACGGAACCCTTCGTGCGCGAGTCCGTCCAACTCACACTTGGCCGGTTTTTTTTCTGAATCTTTTAGCTTAACTAGCCACATACAGGGCTACTGTACAGGCAAATAAATAAACGTAGTGACAGACATTTATTAGCATGTATTTCTAAGCATTGAAAGGATTGTTTCTTACTAAATATAACCTCAAAATCTTTGTTTTCTTTTTAAATAAATGCTTTCTGCAAGTTGTCCATCATTAAACTTTGTCTTCATGGCGGTTCTCTGCAAAGAAATTTTCCTTCGCTGTTGATTCTGGGGCCAAAGATGTATGGAAGCAGAACAATCTCCTTTTGCATTATTATAATATATGTTTTTTGTGCCGTTTAAAGTATGATTACTAGGTACTTACTGATTAGCAACAAGTACATGAAATATTTTTGATACCATCTTCTTTCATATTAGTACTTCTAGCATCAAAAAACCATAGAATAACCTCCTGTTACGCAAAATTATTAGCCAGTCTTATAGACAACAGGGGCTGACTGCCCAGGGTGTGCCAGCCATATATTTCAGTATCACCACCCTTGGAGGCTATAATAATTCATTTTAATTTATAACGGATGTAAAAAGACGCTTAACAAAGCCGAGAGCTTGCAAGTGCATTGAGGCATTTTTACTGAATAAACAATTTTATTTCATTCCGCTTGTTCTTCCCGTCATTCTGATATAAAAAACCAGGGAAACTTCTGGTTACGAAGATACAGAAGGTCAAAGATAAAACATTTCATTATCATTCATCAAAAATAGTTTAAAACTTAACTTAAAATACCAAGTTAAGCACAATGTTTTACATGCGTTGGCCGTCAAAAGCGATTTTTCACACTAACAATAAACGTCATTCCCCAGCAAACATTTTTGCCTAATATTATTTAGCTTGATGTGCAGAATACGTGTTTGACGGGTAGTTCTGCACTCTGTATCAGAATCAAAATAATGCACCCCGATAATATTGATGATCCATGCCCACTATAACAAAATGGTGAAGGTGCAAAAGCCCGTGACCGTAAATAATGCTAAGATCGAAACCAAGATTCGAAACCATATTCAGAAAAAAAAAAACAAGGATTATTCAAATATGCAGGAACTATGGGCTAAAATAACAGCACAGTGGGTCCTAAACAGCCGTAAACGGCAACGTGGCAGGGAAAGATGACGGTACGAACTCCACTTTTTTCTTATGGATTAGCCACAAACAGCAGTAGATATCCCTATCTAACTGGAAGGAGGGAAGGGGGGTTTGCCCTGAAGCTGGCCACAAACGGCTGATTGTAATAACAATATTCAAATAGGTACAATTTCTATAAACTAAGACTACAATCATAACACTCATAGTTCGGAAGACAAGGAATCCTACAGCGCGAGTGGTGCCAACATTTCAAAATTTATCGTTTTCTCAATGGTCCGATATTATTTTCTATGTTAAGATGAAAATAAAAACGATGTATGCTTCATATTATCCTGTTGTTTGAAATTGTGGCTAAGAGATGGTATTTCCTAGACTTTTATTGAAATGTTCATCATTCATCAATTGCCTAGCCTTTTCCCAACTATGTTAGGGTCAGCCGGTCGGCGTCCAGTCTAACCGGATGCAGCAACATGGAATGAATGCCTATCTGACATACACAACCACTGGATTATGGAGGTCAGATAGGCAGTACTGGGTAATACGAGACCCCTTGGTAAGAGTGGTTATCAGACTATCAGGCTTCTGACGATCCGTAAAGACCTTCAAAGATCCACAAATGACAGTCGGGACCAACGGCTTAACGTGATTTCGGAGGCACGGAAGGGTCTCCGTATGTAAAGATGGTCACCCATCCACGGACCAACCGCGGCAAGCGTAGCTTAACCTGATCGATCGACCAATGCAGCTGTTATTACTCAGTCACAAGCCCCCCACTGAAAAGTTCATAGTAATTCATTTGTTTGTAATGCACATTTTTAGTTGTGCCAGAAGGATTCATTGTTGTCTTTCCATAACGTATTTCTATCTGTTTCTTCTTTAGTATTAATAGAAGAGTTAATATAACTCGAGATTTATGTATTCTTCTAACAAAAAAAAGGCCAAGTGCGTGTCGGACCACGCACAATGAAGGGTTCCATAGTCGGGATGAATTTATCCCTAAAACAAACATAACATTTTAGTTGAAAAACATACATCGATATAAACCACGGTCGATTTTCCAACTGAAAATGCAAGTTTGTAATCGCAAAAGAAGTATTTTTTTATGTGATAAAACTACAAATTAACAATTTTCGGACTTTTTCCTATACTTGTGCTGTAAGACCTTGCTTCTTGCCAAATTTCATGATTCTAGGTCAACGGGAAGTGCCCTATAGGTTTTGATTTATTTGCGAGTATCGAAATATGTCGCAATAATGTCGCTTATATCGCCGTATGTTTTTATTGCGTTGACTTGGAAGCTTTATTTTTTTAGAGCTTCAAGGGACCATCATAGACCTACGTATTTGATATTGATTCCTTTTTGGTACGGAACCCTAAAAATGTCATGTAATCCAACTTACAGAATAAAAAAAAACCTGCCAAGTGCGTGTCGAACCACGCACAATGAAGGGTTCCGTAGTAGGGATGAATTGATCTTAAGAACAAACTTAACATTGTAGTTGAAAAACATGTTCCCTAATACATTCCGACTGCAAATGTAAGTTTGTACGCACAATGTTGAGAGATTTACGATGTTATTTTAAGACAATAGACTTTTTATAGGTTTTATATTCTGTATTTTGTTTATTTTCTATTTTGTTAAGTACCTGGTACTTGTTGACGGGCCTACACTGTCCTCCCATACCTATTAGCGCTGTAATTTGAAAACATTGTAAAAGCCCATTATTTTTAAAAAGAGTAACCGTGGAGTTACTTGCCGGCTCTTCTCCATGTGAAACGAGCAATTGGAACCGTGCACCTAGCTTCTGACGTTTCCCCATGTGTGCCCATGTAGGTTTATGTGAAATAAAATATTTTGATTTTGATTGATTATTTTGATTTCCTGTAATCTATAAGTAAAAGACTATTTTCTGTTTTTTTTTTCAAATTTTGGGTTCACTAGTTTCGGAGATAAGGGGATGGTCAATATTCATCTATTATCTTAAATAACTTTAAAAGCATTTATTTAAAAAAATATAATAAATGGACTGCCTCGTTGGTCTAGTAGTCGCAAGCGCGACTGCTAAGCATGTGGTCCTGGGTTCGATTCCCAGGTCGGGCAAAGTGTTATTGGGATTTTACATTAGGAATTCCTCAGTAGCAGCCTGGAGTCTGGATTTGTGCCCGGTTGATGGCAATAGGCTCGCACCCTATTACATGGGACTTAAACATAACAAGCGAAATGTGGGTGTACTATAGGTACACATCTGCCTAACCTTTCGGGGATTACAGGCGTGATGTTAAGTTATGTGTGTTATAAAAAATATAATATCTGAAATCCTTACAAGTCTTTTCATTTGTTATGTCACACAGTACAGTTTGCAAAACTTTTTTTTTTTTTTCTTATCAATATCCCATATTCAAAATTCATTTATTTACGTTACACGTCCGTGTTTGGGTCACAGAAAGTGATATGTGTACCAAATTTCAACTTGATCGGTCTAATAGATTCGGAGCAAATTGGCTGTGACCGACAGACTCACGAGTGATCCTATAAAGGTTCCGTTTTTTCCTTTTGAGGTAAGGACCCCTATAAATAAATAATTACATTTCAAAGTTAAAGGAACACCAAAAAAATACACAGACTTAAGTACCTAAACTCCAATACATTATTGGAAACTTCCAAAAGATCTTGCAGTAGCCAGATTTGGTCACATCCAGTGCCAATGGATGCACTCAGGGAAATTGTTGGCCTATTAACAACCAATTCAATTACGGCGAGAACTTTGTACAGCGTCTTGAAGTACTCGTATACCTTTAAACTAAATAAATACGGTTCTAAAGTTAGAGAGAATTTTACCTCGTTGTGGCAAAAACATTTTATTTGATAATAAAAAGAATATTCTTACGTAAAATGTGAAGGATTGAAAAAACAAATACTACTTTTCTTATGATAATAATATGTCATAAATAAAGTTTTTTTTTTTCTTTAGTTAGCCTTCAAAGCAAAAGTGAACAGGCATTTTCTGAGCACGCTTGTTCCATCGTAGACCTCATTCATCAGACGAGATTGAGATCAAGAGCAGGCAAATTTCATCATCATCATCATTTCAGCCGAAAGACGTCCGCTGTTGCACATAGGCCTCCCCCAGAGGGGGGGGGGGGGGGGGGGGTATGTCATAATCGCCACGCTTGGCAGGCGGGTCAGTGATCGCAGGTGGTGTTAAAATGCATAGAGAACGCGAGTAAGTCCCTTAGTCACCTTCTACGACACCCACGGGTAGAAATAGGGTGGTGCCATTCTTTACGTCCGGCATCACACAGACAAAGAAAATATCATAACATGCTTCTCAGCTGATATAAATAAAAAATCGTTTAATATGTAGATGGAAAGAGAATATTCTACGAAAAGACATGATGAGCTATTCTTTCAAAATTATCCGATTCGTGCCAAGAGAATAACTAGATTCCCTTATTTTTTCTCCAGCAACTTTGAACGACCCTGATAAAACACAAAAAATATCCCTCTTGTCAATGTAGACGACTGTTTAGTCTTTAACGACGTCCAAATATTCAAAATTCATTCAGAACAAGACTAGAAGCAAAGCCAACGAATTCAACGGAATCATTGAAACTTGTTTTCATAAAATACAACCCTGGTTTAAGGCCTGAAACAATATTTTGTTTTCATTTAGTACTGTTCGCAGAAATGGTAGGATTAGCAATATAAATACAGAATACATTAATTCTGCTAGGCGTACCAGACTTTTATTTAATGTATAGTTTATTTTCCCTGTTTGTTTAGCATTATGCGTTTAATGAAACATCAGTTAGAAATAGGAAGTGCTATCAACTTTTTTTTTAAAGATATTATCTATGAGGCTGGAATGATGTATTTCTGTTGCCGCTATAATAACAAATACAAAAAAACAGAACAAAATAAATATTTAAGGGGGCTCCCATAAACCAAACGTGATTTTTCTTCTCGTCTTTATATATAATGGTACGGAACCCTTCGTGCACGAGTCCGACTCGCACTTGGCTGGTTTTTTTTTTCGTCGGAGGTTTTTTATTTCTTCTAAAAAGGGGCAAAAAGAGTCCACTGTAAACAATAGCTACCAAATTCACAATAACTTTTATACGCAGTTAAAACAGAGTTCCAATTATTTCTATAAAAAGAGTGAGGAAACAAGAGCTGGAAAAAGAGCAAGAAAACATTGATAAACAATGCCCAACACTGATTACGAGAGGATTGCCGTTTCTGTATCGTAACGATAGAGTGGAGCCAATCACGGTGCGTTCTCAGTCATCGAGCCTTGCAAATACCTACGGCGCGAAACGGATCTTGACGAACGATATTAAAACAACGGTATATTTGTGATGAGTTCCAAAATGTATGCTGCGTAGAATAGTTACGCCAATGATTAAGAAGTTATGTGGAAATCGGTTATCATGGTATTGGGTATGTGATGTTCAGGAATGAGGGATAATAGTGTGGTTAGGAAAGTATTGAGTATGAATAAAGATGCTATATGAGTGGAAGAAGACCATCAAAACCATAACTATGATAACAATTGTATGAAAGATATTATGGCTAAAACGGGTTGAATAGCCTCTGAATAGGTACTTAGATGATAGCCTACGCTTATGTATGCAAGTGAATGTTGGGTGTGGCAAAAGAAGCATGAAAGTAGAATAAATGCAGTGGAAATGCGTTCCTTGCGAATCATGTCTGGCGTGACTATGAATGATAGGCTGAAAAATGAGGTGATAAGGCAACGGTGCAGTTTAAAAGATGTAGTAACAAAAATTTAAAAGGGTGTGCTTAGATGGTCATGTTGAGAGGATGAGTGAAAGGCGACTAACAATAGGTATTTATAAAGCAGAGGTGAGTGGAAACGCCGGGAGGGGACGCCCTAGGAGTGACCAAATTGGTGATGGTCTTCAGAAAGGTCACGTGCGTGTATGACCAGATGTATGAACGTAGGCGAAGCAAAAGGAGTATGTAAGGAGCGTAACAGGTGGCGTTCTAAAGTTTCTGCCTACCCCCATCGGAAGAAGGCGTGAGTTTATGTATGTATGTATAATAGCTGATGGAGGACGACTGTTATCTTTAAAACGAAGTCAAAGCTTCTTGTAAGTTTTGTTGTTTTTGCAATTATTCCATCGTTATAATTAATCGTTAAACCGTATTTCAAGTTAAACTCATCAACCTTTTAAATCTCGTTCTTCAGGATACCCGCGACTTCGAAACAGATAAAAGGAGGAAAGAAGGAAATATTGATATTAGACCCAATGCCATTCACAATAGGGGCTTAATTTATTGAAATCCTGAAATGGAGTAGAAACGATACGGTTTTATGAGATGTGGTAGAAGAATGGATCGTATGAACTTTTATTTATCTCCCTTTTATTTCTTTGAGAAGTTTAATGGACATAATACATACACAAATGGAAAGGAATAGGTTATATGTTCATATTATCAGTGCCACATTATGTACGACAATCAAAAATAATACCTAACCTACCCTGATTAGTATCTTTTTCAGGTGAAAGCATTTTTTTACTATCTTAACCATAGAAAGTGACTGATATCAAAATGAAAAAAACTTAAAAAAAAAAAAATTAACTGACTTCCAAAAAAACACTAAAAAGTGAAAAATAACTTTAATTTCGGAAGTCGGTGTCTTTGGATCTGTATTTTAGTTTTATGCCACCGACTTCCGAAATTAAAGTTATTTTTCACTTTTTAGTGTTTTTTTGGAAGTCGGTTATTTTTTTTTTGTAAAAAGTTTTTTTATTTTTCACTTTTTAGTGCCGAAAAAGAATTTTCCAAATCGGTTCGTAAATGACGGAGTTATGCGCGAACAATAAACGCAATGCAGAGTAAACGATAAGATCGTTAATGTAGACACTGTAGATACATTTTTAGATTGACTGTGATCTCTCAAAAGCGTTTGACTGCGTTGACCACAATATACTAATCTGTAAATTACACCACTACGGAATTCGTGGACAAGCTGCTGATCTTGTTTTTTCCTATCTATCAAACAGGCAGCAAAAGGTAAACATTAACGGGGCAACGTCCTTGGGGTCTCTAGTAAAGATGGGCGTCCCTCAAGGTTCAATTCTTGGCCCTTTTCTTATTTCTAGTTTATATTAATGACCTGCCTTACATGATGGCTAACTTATCGAATATAATTCTATTCGCTGATGACACTTCCCTTATTTTTAAAATAGATAGAAAAGATACGGATGTCTTACATGTCAACGATAGTCTGGCTGTTCTTTCAAAAAGGTTCGCAGCTAATAATCTTTTACTTAATGCGAACAAAACAAAATGTCTTAAGTTTTTATTACCAAATGTACCCCAAGTGAGTCTAAATTTAAAACTTGACGGCAAGAAACTAGATGCTATTACGGAAACTGTATTTCTAGGAATTACTTTAGATTCAAAATTACAATGGGGTGCCCACATTAGAGCTCTTTCAAGTAGATTAAGTTCAGCTGCATATGCAGTAAGAAAAATAAGGCAGTTAACTGATATAGCCACAGCAAGGTTAGTGTACTTTGCTTATTTCCACAGTATTATGTCATAATTATGGCATTTTGCTGTGGGGATCGGCTGCTGACGTAGATTCAATTTTCATTTTACAAAAGAGGGCGATCCACGCGATCTATGGAATGGGTCCTCGTGAGTCCCTTAGAAACAAATTCAAAGAAATTGATGTACTAACTCTGCCTTCCCTTTATATCTTAGAAAGTATTTTATATGTTCGCAAAAACTTAGGACTTTTCAAAATAAGAAGCGATTTCCATAATAAACGATTACGATTTACGTAGTAAACATGTTTTTTTTTTTTTTTTTTTTTTCGCTTTATAAATTAAAGGGGGTTTTTATCCAAACGGATATGCCAACCCCATCGTACCTTATCACCATTTAACTTTAATTAAAATAACTAAAACTATAACGATATATACATACTCGTATATACTGTATTTGAAACTGAATCAGTGACTAGGCATCATTTTCACCAGGCCACACAACCTCTTCGCAATCGCCGATCTAGGGTTTGCTAAAATGTTATGAATTAGCCCAATGTCCAAAATATTCAATTTAAATTCTCTGATCATTGATTCCCTTTCATTCTTATTCTTAACACACTCTATCAACAAATGTTGCACATCTTCAATTTTATTGCATATTTCACAATTAGGTGATGTGACCTTTCGCATTAGGTAAGCAAATTTTGCCGATGGATAGTGCCCAGAACGCAGTCTTAATACTAACTTAACATAACTTCTACTTAAACTTGTATCCTCAAACCAGGGCACGCGAGAAGGCTCATTCCTTACTTTGATCTTTGATTACTTTGTACCAAATTCCTTTCACTTGAGACTTTTCATCGAAGTAGTTCTTCCATCTGTCAAAACACGACAGCTTAAACTTAGCGCAATATTTCCAATAATCTGGAATGTATGGCTTTTCGCTACCCATTTCCACTGCAAGCTTTGACAGACGGTCAGCCTCCTCGTTGCCCCGTAAGCCTATGTGTGCTGGGACCCATTGCAATATTACCCTACTCTCGTCTTTGTTAATACGATTAATAAATTTGAGAATATCATAGGCTATCGATGCACCTCTGCAACCAGAGACGCATCGAGCCACATGTTCAATGGCACTCCTGCTATCAGTAAAAATAGCTACTATATTAAGTCTTTCACTACTGAAACATGAAATTGTGATACCCAAATTTAGATTAACTAAAATAAGCAAGTCATTTCTTATAAACAGTATCCGCTTCTATAACAAGTTGCCAAAGTCGGTTATAGAACTTAGCGATGGAAAGTTCAAAACCCACATCAAACGTGTCCTAATCAAAAAAGCATACTATAAGATTAAGGACTACGTTGAAGACAAGGAAGTTTGGCAAAAATTACTTCTGCGCATGTGGATTCCCTGGTACCTCATTAACGGCATAACTATGTGAACGTCTATTAACTGCTCCTAAATTACGATTTTTATTTCTTTTTTTTACATACTTTGACATAACCTACAATTTTAATATAAAATATTTATTAGTGACTTGTGGACAGAATATTTATTCAATTTTTTTTTTGCAGTTGTAATGACAATGTTGTCATTTGGTTTAAATATGTGGGTTTTTATTTTTATTATTTTAGTAATATTTTATATAGATTCTTTTTTAATTTGTGAATGTGAGAACGTTGTAGGCTTAATAGACTGTAGCTTTGTAAACTATCTTTTATTTTGTTAAGTACTTGGTACTTGTTGACGGGCCTACACTGTCCCCCCATACCTATTAACACTGTAACTTATAACATTGTTAAAGCCCACTTTTTTTTAAAGAGTAACCGTGGAGTTTCTTGCCGGCTCTTCTCCATAGGAAACGACCAATTGGAACCGTGTACCTAGCTTCTGACGTTTCATAAGTGCCCATGTAGGTTTATGTGAAAAAAAAAAAATGATTTTGATGTTTGTTGATTTTTCAAAAACCGCTTGTCCGATTTTGATAAAATTTTCATGGGACCATTTGGGAAGCCCCCAATACTACCCTTTTCAACAAAAAATAAAAATCAAATTGGTTGGCAAGCGACGGAGTTATGCGCGAACAAACATAAAAAAAAAAAAAAACAAACATCCGAATTGAGAACCTCCTCCTTTTTTAGAAGTCGGTTAAAAGTAAGTAGGTACTACTTTTAGTAGAAAAAAAAACTTTTGCTATCCGACATAATTTTATAAGCACACTTTGAGCCACCAACGCATTCCCGTTTTGGACATACAGTTTAGGTGTTCACGACCCCTGAATCGCCCTGAAAACCATTTCAGGCTGTCGTTTGAAAGCCAATATGTCACAGACCGTCCGGCCGGAAATTAAAATATTCTGAAAATTGAAGGTACGTGACGATTTTTCAAGATAAATTCTTTGATGAATCTTTTAGGATACCTTTGTGATGATAAATTTGATTCATGCTAGGTCACGTTGACCTCTGATGTACGAGATCCGGAAATTTCCCTTTTGAAATTTATTACGGCTGGCGAAATCTTTGCTATAATAATATTGAAGCGTCAAGCTCTGTATTCATGGTAAACAAAAGACAATCGCCCGAAAGCAAAAACTTTGTACTACCCCTTTTTACGAAAATTTCGTGGGCGGCGGAGTATGAAATTTGGCACAGTTAAAGTTTATAATAATAAGAAGTGCAGAAAGCCAATATCACACTAATATTATAAAGGCGAAAGTTTGTGAGTGTGTGTATGTTTGTTACTTCTTCACGCTCAAACGGCTTGACCAATTTTGATAAAATTTTGTATGGAGTTAGCTGACACCCTGCATTAAGACATAGGCTACTTTTTATTCCGATATTCCAACGGGATCGAGACTTACGCGGGTGAAACCGCGGGGCGCAGCTAGTTTGTATATAAAAGGCATTGGAAATAAAAAACATTACACACTACCATGCGTTTGACACACACACACACATAGTACCAGGGCCTAATAGCTTGAAGATAGATAGGTTACAGAAGTGACACCTTGACCATGGAATAAGTATGTACTATTCATGGCATTAGTAAGTACTATATAGGCTTTACGTAGATAGGGTGGGCGACCACTTGTCAACTTTAAATCGCCGTCAAGTCTTATGCTGTTCTTGTCACTTTGTGGTGTTTTGCAGCAATATAAATATTTTTAAGAATATTTAAAAGTTTTGTGGTTTAGGTTGATATTCAGGAGGAAAAATAATACTATGACTGTCACTGCTTTTTGTGTCAACAATAAGTTTTTCAACCAATATTTTTTTTGTTCTGGTAGCACACATACTGAACCCCATTCATTAACTCCCAAAAAATATATTTCATTCTTAGGCTTATACAGTTGTAACGAATCGGCTAAAACCGGTTAATCATACAAATCATTACCCGAGCATAATTTCCTAGGAAACAGAAAAAGTCAAGTTTAGAGCTGAACAGCCGTGCGCCACGCAATACTATAATAATGTTAGTTTTTGTTTGCGCATTTCACCTTAATTGTTGTTTTTGCAAACCTTTTCCGTGTTAACTTGTTTGTTGTTTTGTCATCGAATTGATTGATGTGAATATTGTAGGCTAAATTGATTTTATTGATTTGATATACTTAACCTCTGTTTTATCAAACAGCCATTCTGAAAGAAGTATTTATCAAAGTAATTTTTAGGGTTCTGTACCTCAAAAGGAACCCTTTTATGATCACTTCGTTTTCCGTCCGTCCGTCTGTCTGTTCTGTCAAGACCCTTTTTCTCAGGTACGCGTACAGGTATCAAGCTGAAATTAATATCAAATACGGTAGGTCTACGGTTTCTTGGTGCTTTAAAAAAAAAATCAAGCTGCTAAATCAACGCAATAAAAAAAAACCGGTCAAGAGGGAGTCAGACTCGCGCACCGAGGGTTCCGTACGTATATATGATGTTGATGATTTCTGAAAAACTGTGCTATTTAGAGACATCGTTTTATTTTTCCTGTAATCTTTACATAACCTTCTATCACATAGAATAATTTCAGATTTTTCTCTACGCAAACTTAAGACGGACGGTATTTTTTTTTACATTTTTCATCAAAAGTTGAAAACTATGATGCATAAAAAAAAAATGTTTGAGATGAGCAAACAGCGCTCTTTCATATGATACCCCACATGCTCTAGTAGACTCCATTCGAATTTTTAAGACCCCTTTTCAGGCCCTGTGGCAAAAAAAGGTATATTTTTTTTAATTTATTTCGTGTTTGCAAAATAGTTGGGTAACGGTCATCTAAAACTATTCCAAATTTCAAGTCGATATCATTAGTAGTTCTTGAGATATCCAGCTGTGACAGACAGACTTAGTCTCACCATAGGGGTTATTTTTTACCATTTTGGTACGGAACCCTAATTACGGCCATTTATGGGATATATTTATATTTGATACTCGCCAATAAATCAAACACCACATCTTCCCGTTGACCTAGAATCATGAAGTTTGGCAAGGTTGCAAGGTAAAGGAAAAAGTCCGATAATCGTTAATTTGTAGTTTAATCTCATTTTTTATTTTTGCATGTGCAAACTTGCATTTTGTAGTTGAAGAACTCACTCTGACGTATATATGGTTCGATTGGTATCGATGTAGGGAAACCTACAAGAAGTCTATGGTCTTAAAATACCACGGTAAATCACTTAATATTGTGCGTACAAACTTACATTTTCAGTTGGAATGTATGGGGAAACATGTTTTTCAACTATAATGTTAAGTTTTTTCTTGGGATATATTCATCCCAACTACGGAACCCTTCATTATGCGTGGTTCGACACGAACCACGCATGTCAGCATAAAGCCTTATCTGGATTTGCACTAAAGCTCAATAGCTTAGCGAACATTGAGTAATCTGAAACTTCCATTTAACTTTACTTGACTTGAAGAATATAATTATGACAAGAGAGTCAATTAATTATCATCCTCCTCCTCTGATTTCCTTTTTGTCCTTAACAAATTGGGACCTCAAAATACATCGTTTGCAACATATTATATTCAAAGACCTCATTACATACATCCGACAAAATCAGAGGAAAAAACTCAAAGCACTTTCCACGGAGTGGAACAAAAAAAAATCACTTGCAAAAAATTATTCTCGTAATTTAAATACGCGGAACCGGATACAGAACAAAATGTAAAGTGAATTGTAACTTGTAAAAAACATCGCTTTTCAGGGGAAAGCGTGTCGTTTAGATGTATGAATTACTGTGCATTAGTGTGCTACCAACTTCATGAGCCCTTTTTAAACCATTCTGCTTTAAGAGGTAGGAGTCTATGTAGGTAGGTATTATTTCAATTCAAAATCAAAAGTTTTTTCAAACTAGGCTGAGAATTAGCACTTTTTGAATCAGAAATAGATGAGGCATACCCCAATATGCCTGCCCTTCACCACTTCCTCGTGCTTTAGCTGGGAAGAAGTGGCGCAACAAACTCGGCAGCAGCACACCTGGCTCTTCAGTTAGAAGAACTTATTTCTATACAATAGTTAGTACGCAAAGTAATCAACATTACGAAACACAAAACGATAAATTACATTATTTGCTATTATCTCGTTGCACACGCCATTATTATTATAATTAGTAAACGGTTGAGTTTTTTTCTAATTGATGTTGATAACGTTTTTGTGATTTGATTTTGAAAGTATGTCTGTACTTTTGCTTAACAAATAATAACTAAATGATTAAGAAAGAGTGTTCCTTCTTTTAAAATTGATAGTAAACGAGTTTTTGTTTAAATTGAAGTTTGCTTGCCCAGTGTACGACTTAACGCCGACAGACATTACGCCGACAGACTGAACGCCGACAAGACCTTACTTCGATGGGACTCTTCGCCGACAGGACACTTCGCCGACAGGACTCTTCGCCGTAAGGGCTCATCAGGGACGCAACTTATCTCCGATAATCAGTCGTACACTCAGCTTTACAATCAGTTGTTAGTTTTAATTTAAACTGGCATCGAGTTTTTGTTTTGGTAACTGAATTTACCAACAATAGAGGGGAATAAAGATTTGGGTTAGGTTAGGTTAGAACAGTGACCATTAACGCGCGAAGGCGAGCGAGCGAAGCGAGCGTGCCGCGGCAGCGGCCGCCGAGCGCCAGGTCCCCTCTATTGTTGGTAAATTCAGTTACCAAAACAAAAACTCGATGCCAGTTTAAATTAAAACTAACAACTGATTGTTAAGCTGAGTGTACGACTGATTATCGGAGATAAGTTGCGTCCCTGATGAGCCCTTACGGCGAAGAGTCCTGTCGGCAAAGTTTCCTGTCGGCGAAGAGTCCCATCGAAGTAAAGTCTTGTCGGCGTTCAGTCTGTCGGCGTAATGTCTGTCGGCGTTAAGTAGTACACTCTGCTTGCCAACGGATATTTAAATGATAGTGTAAATACAATTAACAACTAATGTAACGAACCATAACTTCCTAATATCTAAATTCATAATTCGAATGTATTTATAATTCACTGAACTGTCATTTTATAAAATAGCCTAAACGTAGTTTGATTCTCAATAATTTGGTACACAGAACATCAACAAACTGATGAATCGTTGCATTGCGTTCCATGGTTAATTGGACAGATATTTGAATTTGACATAATTTTGTTTACCAATATTCTAGACTTTAGTTTGAACAGGGGAACAGGGGAATATCATTTTGCGACGTAATATTAATCAATCTAGGCACGTTCTATGTTTAAATACAAAAGGGCTAGTTCTGCACAGTAAATCAGTAATAGTAGATCGTTGCATCGTGTTAACAAAACACTCGTACCTTAATAACTCGCTTCAGCAAGGTGCGTAATATACTTTTCTTTCAACTACCAATCTACCTACCGGGATTAAAATATACCTACTCAAAATAAAAACTCAAGTTAATGAAAACAAAGTTTATTCATCTTCTCTTCAAATATTTAGAACTTACAATCATTGACAAAATGTGTAGTTATTAAAGTGAAATTTGCACTTTTACTTGAAACATTTAAAAAATAAAAAACATTACAATAATGAAAAACTTTGCAACAATGTGATTTCATATAACATTTCTGCACTGTTCTAAGCAAAAAATACGTCCTTTGTGATCGGTTTTGTAGTGATTAATCAATCAATCAACTCAGCCTATAGCAGTCCACTGCTGGACAGCCTCTCCCAGGCTGCGCCACAACACCCTGTCCTCCGCCTTTCGCATCCAGTCTGTCCCAGCCACCTTTTTTGTGTCGTCGGTTCATCTAGCTGGGACATCCCACACTACGTTTGCCGATACGCGGTCTCCACTCCAGGACTCGTCTGCTCCACCGGCCATCGATACTTTGACAAACATGCCACTTCAGCGTGCTTACTCTGCAGGCTATGTCGGTGACTCCGGTTCTCTTCCGGATAACTTCATTTTTGATCTTATCCTTCAAAGAAACTCCGAGCATAGCCCGCTTCATAGCACGCTGAGTGACCTTGAATTTGTGGACCAGCCCAACTGTCAGTGTCCACGTTTCGGCACCGTCATAACGGGCAGGACACACTGGTTGAAGACCTTAGTCTTCAAACACTGCGGGATATGATTAATGATATAACATTATTATATAAATATAACAACAATATAACATATATAAGTGATTAATGGTATAACATTATTATGTAGTTGAAAGAAAAGTACTTTTTAAAACGCTTGTAAAGTGACTCTTATGGTAACTATTTTATGTTCATAATTCAGCTTATTATACACTCGTGTTTCTTGCTTTACATTACCGCACTGGTGTTTTTTTTTTACTTTATTTTTTTCTACGTCCGCAAATAGCTTTTATGTCTAAAATCAAAGAATATTTTTGTGAATAAATAAACTATTTTAGGTTACACACATGATAAATAAATCATCAAAATTATCATAATTTCATCAAAAATTATGTATTTTTGACTACATATTAACCTTAATTTGCGTGTTCAAAACATTATTTTGTGTTTATTATATTTTTAGTGGCTGTTTAGCGGTTTTACCAGTGCCTTTAGACACTTATTTGCTAAATCACAATATTATGCTGCGCCTACTCCATCTGGTGTTTTGGCCCCAGCAATTGTGTTGAAAAAGGTCGAATGAAACGTGTGTGCATTGATCATTACACACTCAGCTCCCTTATCGAATAATACCGCCTCGATTGTAATGACCAACATAGGACACTTGTATCATAATGGACTATCTCTTAGCGGCCATGGCTTATTTTATTTAATTTTTCAATGGTTTTTTTTTAATCTTTTTATTACGGACGTTTTTGACTCTTTGCATCATTCTCACATGTATAATTTCAACATGAATGATGTAACCAATGTTTTGTAACCATAATATGTGAATGGAAAAGAGTGTCCGTGGAGTTTCTTGCCCGTTCTTCTCCATAGGTACCTACTAATCTTTGGAATGGGTAAGTAGCTTCATCTTTATGACTGACCGACCCCTTGACAATTCAAAATTGGCTGTAATTGGTTTATTTGAAATAAATGCTTTGAGTTTGAGTTTGACTATTACGTACCAATCATTTGTTTGAAAATGTCTATCTACATTTCGTCCGCCTTTTTTTTTCAGGAATTATGTGCATACATACCAGTGGACAGATTAATAATAGGACTTCAAGATTCTTAGCTGCACCTACAATGCCTGAAAGAATAAAAACCAATGAAAGACTCAAAGACACAACTGTAATTGTTTGTAATGTTATTGTTTCGTGGCATCCACGAACACAGAAATAACTATTATTTTACGAATAGAATATAGACCTTCATCGATCGGGCCAAATGAGCGCAACGCTCACAGCGTCACACGTCTCCATGAATGTGCGCGTTCAGACGCACGCGATCGCCGCATAACTTACAAGTTATGGGACGTCCGTGACAAGTGTCACTTGATTTATTTCGGCCCGGGGCACGGTGCCACTGACGATAGTTAATTAGTGGTTACGCTGTACTGCACGGTTTTGGGTTAACAATTTTTGTGTTAATTATTTAACTTTGTTGCAGATTTTTTGAGCATAAAAAGTACAGAAGACTACATACATAAAATAACACATTTAAAAATGATTCAAGTTGTTTTCGGTTAACCTAATGATTCAGAAATAAATCGGAAAAAATCATAAAATCGAGACATGTCTTCATTTTGTTTACTAATGATTTAAAGGTAACAAAAAAAAAACTTTTTTTTTTTGAAGAAGTTATTTTTATGGTTTGACATTGTAACTCGAAAATCGATGGTGTTGGTATCAACCAACACCACCGATTTGCGAGTTAAAACATAATATTTGCACCTTACCAACTGAAAACTGAATATAATTGAGCGTAAATTAAAAAATAGTGCCTAGCTGTTTGTGCAACCGGACGGCAATTTTGAAATCGCTTTTGAGCTTTTTTTTTTCATTTGTATGACGTAGTTATAGTTTAGTACATTCAGCATTATTTTCAATTGGCACGCGATTTTCCATACAATTCCGTTGCATGCAAAATTTTAGTCTTGATATTTCATGGATGAAATAGTTCTTGCTTTTATTTTTCGAGTCACTATTGGTTGCTGGGTATTGTTAAACGGGGTTTGTCTATTCGATTGTACTAATGGTTTGATAGGTGTCTTCTGTCTTTACTTTCAGACAGTGCGCACATAAGAACACACAAATTAAAAAGTTTGGTCTAGCATAGAACAGTTTTGTTTGCGCAAAACAGGTTTTTCAGTAGTTTTTAGGGTTCCGTACCTTAAAAGGAAAAAACGGAACCCTCATAAGATCAATCGTGTGTCTGTCTGTCTGTCCATCCGTCTGTCTCAGCCGATTTGCTCCAAATCTACTGGACCAATTAAGTTGAAATTTGGTATTTTATGAACTTCTGTGCCCCAAACACGGACGTGTAACGTAAATAAATAAATTTTGAATATGGGGGCCACTTTTGGGGGACAAATTATAAAATTAAAATAAAAAGTTTTGCAAACTGTACCGTGTGTATATCAAATGATAGGACTTGTTGTAAGGATTTCAAATATTTTTTTTTTAATAATTTTAAAATATATACTTTTAAAATTATTTAAGGAAATACATGAAAATTAACCCCTCCCTTATCTCTGAAACTACTGAACCTAAAATTTTGAAAAAAATACAGAAAATAGTTCTTTACTTATAGATTACACGAAAACTTATAAGAAGTCTATGATCTTAAAATAACATGATAAATCTCTCAATATTGTGCATAAGGACTTACATATTTTGCAGTTGGAATGTGTGAGGGAACATGTTTTTCAACTACAATGTTAAGTTTGTTCTTTGGATTAATGATTCCCCACTACGAAACCATTCATAATGCGTGGTCCAACACGCACTTGGCTGGTTTTGACTGTAAAATTGTTTTGTTACGAGTCATCATTGTTTTCATAGAGCGAAATTACAGCCTGTCTAATGGAGAGTCCGAACTCAGTCTACGTACAACCTAAGCAACAGAACTAAATAAACTTTATGTTCCAAAAACTTCACAGCTATGGACACACTATTGAAAAATACGAAAAGCCTTTGTTTGTCGAAGGCTCAGGCGTCGTATTTATTTATGAAAATTGAGCCTAATCCGTATTTGCACAGGCCAGGCACAGCAAACATCTATCGTTGCAAAAATGAATATTTCATTGACTAAAGTGCTGGTGCAATGCTATTGGGATTTTAGAATTTTTAGACGCATGTTTTTGTTCCCAGAAGTCTGAGACCGAACAGTTGGAACTAGGAACATTATAAGCCGATTTTGTTCGTTTTTGTGTTGCAATAACAAATATTTTTTCTAGTTTTATTTCTATAATACGACGCCATAGCAATAAAACTTACTTAACGGTTAATTCGATATATTGAACGATACAAATTGATTCGTTTTTATTGATTGCTGTAACAACTCTAACTTTTGATAATTACAACAGAAACGAATTCGATTGGTTGGTGAACACCAACCAATCGAATTCGTTTCTGTTGTAATTCTGTAAAATATATTTACTGGGTGTATTAAAAATTCAGTACGCTTTTGGAATTCGAAGCCAAACGAAAAATCCGTCTTTTTTGTCTACATGGTAAGCCTGGCTGAAATCAGAACGAAGACTACCATGACCGGAGAGGAACTGCACCTTTCAGGCAGAGACATTACAACCTTTACGGTATCTGTGTGTTTACTAAACCGCATCTAAAGTATATTTTTTATTAAATTATTCGATTTCGAGATAGCGGCGCTACACGTGATTTAGAGCACAATGCACTCATAACAAGGAAAATATTTGAACAACACAAAATACAAGAAAAACTAAATTTAAGCCATAGACAAACCAGTGGCCAGTAATAATCAAAAAATTATATGTTCATGTACGCTGTACTGAACAATTACTACAAAGTAAAATAATGTGGTTAAAAGATGTCGTTCTTTAACAATAAATTATCAAAAGAAACACTTAAGTCGGGACAAGATATTAGTTATAATGAAACTGCTTAAGGTTCCCGGGGATTTTAATAAGGTCGCATATGGCACTGGATTTCTGAAGATTAAAGCTGAAGTGCCAATTGGGTTAATGATTTAGTGTTCATAGTGTGCGAAATTAGTTTAGAAATTTATTTGGGGTAAGTCATAAACCTGAACGTAGACATTCAAATTAGGTAGATACGTTGTAAAAAGAATACAAAATAAGGGTGGAAGTGAAATATAGTCAACCACTAGAAAATTGTTATAGGACTCGAATAGGGGGGACAACGATCTATAATAACCAAAAGTTAAATAACCCTCTTTTTTTGAAGTCGGTAATAAAAACTGATTTTTTATTTTCACGAACAGATTGGCTGAAGCTTAAGCCGTCAGTGTAAATATTTAACTGGGGAGGCTGGGTTCTCAGGATGCACCAGACGTTCATATTATACAGGGTCTAAAAATAACATCACGCCTATAATCCCCGAAGGGTTAGGTAGAGATGTACCTACAATACACCCTACGTTTCACAAATTATGTTTAAGTCACATGTATTAGGCGGTGAGCCTATTGCCATCAACCGGGCACAATTGCAGACTCTTCGCTGCTACTGAGAAATTCCTGATAGAAAAACCCAATAACACTTGGCCCGACTTGGGAATCAAACCCGGGACCTCATGCTCAGCAGTAGCACAAAACAAAACCCAATATTACCCAAAAAACCCTAAAATACCTAAATGAATAAACTGAAATTCAGAACAAGACTCACAAAGTTAGTAACAAAATTTAAACAAATATGGTAGCGAAACTAAAAGTCAAACTGCTAACTTGCAACTGTTTCACTGCTTCAATCAGAATGTATATTGAATTTTACTGCATAAAAGGAAGGTCCGTTTTCAGAGGCAGGAGCTCCTGCCGAGTTTAATACGACTTTATTTTGTTGTCAGTACAAGTCTGGTAATCTATCATCGTCCTAAAATACAGATAATAAAATATATCTAATATACACAAACAAAGGCGGGACTTGTTTAACCTTGCAATTTATTTCATACAAGCCGTGTGCTCGATGAAATTTCCCACCGGCAAAAATGACGAACTTCCATACAAACGTTCATCCTACCCTCTGCACCCTATTTTACCGTAATATAAATTGATTTTTAACCGACTTCAAAAAGGAGGAGGTTCTCAATTTGGCAGTATGTTTTTTTTGTATGTTTGTTACGCGATTACTCCGTCAATAACTGTGGAACGATTTTGAAAATTCTTTTTTTATTTGAATGGGTATGCTTTCGAGGTGTTCCCATTGTCACCAAGTCAGAATCTGATGAGGGTATCCCATGGAAATCGAGGGCAATCCTCAATTTTTATAGGCACACCTATATCGATTTAAATGTTTTTTATAGTAACTTATGCATTTGCACTCGGAATGCACCATTTGGTGAAGTGGAACTGATGATGAAAACCACAGATGGCCACCGGAACTATATACTTAATAATAAGTATTTCACTGTTGCGATTCGATTAGACACTTTAATATGGTTGCTAAGCAATTTATGCTCGTCACAATGCATATGGTGAAGTCACCATCAGTTCCAGTTCTCCTGGTTCTCACCAGGAGAACTCCTGAACTATTAACGCTCCTGCATCGGGAAAAGCAATATTTTGCAAAAGGTGATGAGTAGTTTACATTAGGCTATTAAAACTTAGATAAATTACAAACTGACCCACTAAAAAGTGAAAAATAAAAAACTTTTTACAAAAAAAAACTACCGACTTCCAAAAGAAAACACTACAAAGTGAAAAATAACCTTTATTTTTATACCTTCCTTACTTCCGTAGTGCTCAGTTTCGTTATAAAAATAACTCTTGCGCATAATTTCATACTTCTAGACCCTGCGGTTTATTTAGGCTGTGCCTTATCTGTCAGTGAATCAATGAAATTAAGTATTTTATAAAGTAGATTTTATTTAGCCATCTTTTATATAAAGAATAAATACCGCGTTGTTTTTAACTTCACAGAGAACACGATCTGTGAAATATTTTGCCTGTGACACCGGAATTCAGAGTGATCGTTAATAGTTTACACCGTTCATGGTGCAAAATGGTTTGGCCTCTATAACTCAGAGTGTATACCCCTAATTGAACTTATTCAGGAGAAAGAACAATAGGCAAAAGCGTATGGTCCCATAACCACTTGGACTATTTACTATTTTTAATCACCACATCATATAGATAACATTTACCTTTACTTTCTTACTTCTCTGGCTCTGGGCGGAGCGGCGTGTCAGACTTTTACTGACTAAAACCCAATTGTGTTTCTTCAGTTGCCTGTGTGTCACGGCCATGATATCCCTTTCAGAACCAACTCGCAACCCTAGCAGGATCATTTACCTTAATGATGACAATTATTACTGACAATAATATCCGCTGTCAATATCAACAAATCTGCCTAGCCTTTTCGGTCCAGGTTGGCTTCCAGTCTAACCGGATACAGCTGAATATTACATGAAGCTACTACCTGTCTGACATCCACAACCGAATTACTGGGTAACACGATACCTCTTGGTAAGCCTGTCTTGGCAGACTTTTTGGGTTTCTGACTACCCGTAATAACTGTCAAAGATCTACGAATGACAGCCGGGACCAACAGTTTAACGTGCTTTCCGAGACATAGAGGAGTCT
This sequence comes from Tiliacea citrago, assembly GCA_963921375.1. NCBI lineage: Eukaryota > Metazoa > Arthropoda > Insecta > Lepidoptera > Noctuidae > Tiliacea > Tiliacea citrago. The sequence goes on from OY992784.1 coordinate 2,293,251, forward strand.
CTATATATTATAGATGGCCACCCATCCACGAACCAACCTTGGCACGCGTAGCTTAACTGTCACTGTCAATATATGCCTCATAATTAATGTAAAAGTAACCTATATATTATAATTTATGAAAATGAAGTGCAGCAATTACCAATGTTGACGTGCGGTACGTACACAAATATTACATCGGTACCGTAGATTTCATAGACGTCAGTCACGTCCACGTCAAGTCGTCGATCTGCCCCGTCAGATACCAAATCCAATGGTTCTATTTGCCGATGAGAACACAGAACTCATAAAATGTACAAACATTGATAGTTATGAACAGGATATATACATTAACATTAGAAATATTATTGATTGGCTTGATAAAAACAACCCGGTAATAAACTTACCAAAGACTAATGGGATACATTTTCACCAACGTACAATTCCACCGAACGTTAATGCACAGTACAATGGACAGGTGATCAATCAAACAAAGGTCGCGATTTTTTTAGGAATTCTTATAGACGATCATTTGACTTGGAAACCACAAGCAGAAGAGGCGTGCAAAAAGTGAAGTTCTGCCAGTTTATGTTATTTTTAACCTGGCAAAAAAGTTGCCATAAAGACTGCTTTAGTAGCATACCATGGTTTGGCCGTATCGGTCTTGAGGTTTGGAATCATTTTTTGGGGTAACTGCAGCCTAAAAGATAATAAATTTAAAGCCCAAAATCGTTATGTTTGAGCTATGTGTAGTCTTAAACCTAGAGATAGTTGTGAATCTCTGTTCAAGTGTTTGAAAATTCTTGCTTTTCCGTCGTTATATATTTTGGAGATGGCAATTTTTGTAAAAATTAATTAGAATTTGTTTGCTAAGGTCTCGGGCACCAAGAAAGGTCCCGTGAGAAGTCAATACAAAAACCTCTTAATTATCGGTGGCTTTAAAACAGCACTACTTAAAAGTGTTTTCTACATGAGTCCAATAATATTTAAACTACCCGACAGCATAAAAAGTGACACCTTTCAACAATTTAAAAATAAACTCAAGGCTTTTTGATACAGAAATGTTATTATTCGACAAGTGATTTTTTGAATAACGCTATGTGTGTCATTTCAACAGTTTAATATGATTGACATTAATTGATGCACTTTTGTGCATGATCTGGACTTGTTAAAATAATTTATTCATTTATTGATAATTTTGCTCATGAGCTTATTGATATTATTATTAATTGTTAAATTTCGCATTTCAAAACTCAGGCAGAATGTACTCGGCTCACTATATGTTTTATAATATCTTGATTGTAGGTGCAATACCTACATTCCATGTTAATAAATAATTTGATTGAATATTTGATATGAATATAATTCAAAACCATATAAGTACCAACTAACCAACCATATAAATTTAAAGAATCCTAATAACCATTTTTTTTTTGCATCGACCAAACTGCATTACTGCACTATTCATTTAATTATTCAGAGAACTAATTCCATAGTAAATTAATTAATTAATTTAATCCATAAGCGCTTAATCCCAATACGACATTCCGTAAGTCAAAATCAGATGCTAGCAAAACATTTTGACCGAATTTTGCTTCAACTCCAATCCGTATTTGTATCGAGAATCCGTTGACGTTCATTTGTGTTTTGATCTCTCCAATTTCAGCTCGGCTATTATTACTACGCTACATTGCATCGATACTGATTTGGTTTGATGGCATAACATTGACTGGCTGTGAATTGTTTCATTTTAATTCAGAACATCTTTTAAGTTTTGTTTCGGTCTCACCATCCATGTTGCATATCATTATGATAATGGGACAACACTATGACTGTGTTAATAAGACTCTAGAGCATAGTCATGTTCTGCGATAATTTAATCATGTCAAAGACAAGACAATAAAAACAGTTACCTACTCATTATAAAATGAACTTTCAAAGAAATAACAGTGCTTTAAGTATTCTAAATAACCGTTAAAGCAATATAACCGTATAAAAATGATGGTCTAAGAATAAAGAAAAAAGTTTTTAATTATCTTCAACCCGTCCATAAACTTTTGTTTGAAATTCTCCAAATAGGTCTTATAACAGTCACACAACTATCACATGACGAGAGCACCAAGTTTGCTTACAATACGAGACTGGGTTAAAACGGGAACGTTATACAATATAATAGCAAGCTCGCTTCATATCTGGCAGAGCTCCAGAACCATTATAAAACTTTCTGCACGACTAAGTAGTATACTAATAAAATATTCAGCTACGTTGAAATTGTACGGCGAAAAGGACGTTCTGTGATTGATTGGATTTTCTCTAGCTCTGGTGGAGGGTCGGGTCGTTTTAGTATTATGTAGATATATACAAATTCGAATTTTTTATCAAGATTATCGTCCTGGCTGCCCTGGCCCTGCTTATTTTGGTTTAGTTGAACATTCATTCTTCTGTGAATGTTTTCTTTGTTCCTCATTTTAGGTTTGGAATTGAATGTATTTCAATTAATAAATTTTAAAATATAACAAGCTTGATAAAACTACATAACAGCAAGACATTGTCGTGTCATTGGGAAATATCTTCTTCTATAAAATATTCTACAAATCTTATAAACATAACCATTATCTTATCATCTTAATACATTTAACTGACATTATTTACTCGAACGATTCAGAATTATTACAAAAAAAACGAATATTGTGCGAATGGGACATTCTGCGTCAGATCCTATATTTCTACACTAATTTCATTGGCAGTATATAGAGCTAGACTAAAATGTTTAGATCAGACTTTTACTGTCATACCTGTGTTCACGAATACATATTGATTGATTGATTGATCTTATGCCAACCCTGTCTGCCAATCAATGCCTGACAAAAAAACTTCTTACTGCCAATTTTGTACCAAACTTTTACGATGCGCATCACATTTTTACACGTCTCTGATCTGGCTAACCACTTTTTTACGCTCCATTTTCCAGAAACCTTAAAAAAACAAATGAAAACAAAACACTACACTACTAATCAGACATGAAATTGTCGAAGCGAGATTCCCAACACTATCCACTGTTTACCCAACGCAATTGTTTGGAGGACCAAATTCAGTAAACATTGGAAATCAATTAGGACCTCCCAAACTAGTTGGAAGTGAGGTCACGCTAGAATTTACTTAGTATTGTTTGTTCTACGGCTTTAATATGGGCTGAAGTTGCATAAATGGTACTGTGTACCAACATTTTGTCGTTAACATTTTTCTTTTGTTTATCATAGCTACAAGAGTATCCTACAACTAAGATACAAACACAAAAGTATCCTAATTTGATAAAACTATAAACATAATACAATATCATATTTTGCTGTGAACCTTACCTTCAGAAACATAATTAGAGATTTTTGACATCTTCTTTATTCTGTAACATCTCATCCCCTCTCCTCTCTTCTCGGTTTCCGTGGGAGTGATTTCGTGAAAAGGAACGGAATTGCGTAACAGAAAGTAACAGCTTGAGCATGGAATAAGTAAGTACTTTTTAATACCATGGAATTAGTAAGTACTTTAAAATAGCATAGAGTTAGTGTACTCATGGAATTAGTAAGTACTATACCAAGGTGAGATGTCAAATGTTACACATCTTATGCGACTACTGTAAGGCTCGTCCGTTTTTCATCAACGCTTTTAAACTACATAATCAACTATCAATGCCTGATATACGTAATACAAAAATCACGCACCCTCCGTAGTCAGGTCGAAGATATCTCGACGATTCGTTTGCTCAAGAAATTAAGTCAATGAACGATGCAAAAATAGCTGCACAGTCTCAAAATACTTCAGGAGATAACAATAAAGTTGCCGTTCCTATGGCTGAGATGTATGGGTTGGTGGTGATATTCTATGGCGCCCAATAGGCTGGGCTACAGCGTACACACAATACGGGAACATCGCTGTCACGTTGTTTCGTGCAAACAGCTAAGTTACAAAAAAGTTTGCTACCGCTGTACCGGCAAAACAGGAAGGATTGCTTGTTGCATCGGAATTGTTGGATATTTCGGCAGATATAGAAAACAGTACGCAAAGATTTCACGGGATTTATTGTGTTAACATTAAATACTTTTTAGCAATACAAAAGAACAAAGCGTGCACTCCAGAGACCGAGGACAAAGAGAGATGTCAAACTCGAATGACAGTTTACGTCAAAAATGTACTCTGTGGTTTACGTGACAGGCATGACATTTGTTGTCGTTGTAGGTTGCGTTTAGAAACTAATGAATACAATAATTCCAACACTGGTCCTTAAACGCAAACTAAAACAATATTTTCCTATCATTAAAAGTTAGGAATACCTTTTTCAAAACATAATTATGTAGAATTAATTACACAGCTAACATTAAATTTGTAAATTCACGATGTTTATCTTTATAAAGAGATTTAGTTAATACATCAGCCAACATAACCTTAGTTAATAAGTATTTTACTTCAACAATACCATTATTAACAATTTCTTTTATGAAATGATGTTGTGTCGTTCTAGAATGGAACATAAAGTTTTTACAAAGTTTTATAGCTGACTGATTATCATTAAATATAATAACTTTAGTTATGGTACCAAGGATCTCCATTAAAAAAAAATTATGCACAAGGCTTCCTTATATGTGTCAGACAATGCCATGTACTCTGCCCCAGTACTAGATATTGCAACAGTACGTTGCTTTTTACTCTCCCATGAAACTACAGACTTCCCCACGAAAAACACATAGCCCGTACGACCTACGATCTATATCATCTGATGCCCAATCTGCATCAGCATACACTTTAATATCCATACCACCTTTCGTAAAAATAAGACCCAAATTCAGTGTACCTTTTAGATATCGTAAAACTCTCTTGGCAGCCTTCCAATGAGCTTCACTGAAACAATAGTTAAATTGACTCAGGTAACTCACTGCATAACTGATGTCCGGTCTCGTAAAAACTGCTATGTACAAAAGTGACCGTACTAAACCTCTGTAGTCATGTAGTCATAAGAATCATCCTTTATAGTTTCTTAAGGTAACTTCAGACCAGTCTCCATCGGTGTTCCTGAAGGTTTACAATCCTCCATCCGAAACTTCTTCAGCAATTTTTGAATATATTTCGACTGATTAAGAGATATTTCATTACCTTTTCTAGACAGCTTCATACCAAGAATCTGTTGGGCTGGCCGTGATATCAAATTCTTGCTGCAATTTCGCTTTAGCAGCTAAGCATATAAATTAATTCGAATTTGAATTTAAAATTGTCTTTTCCTTGGAATGTTGGTGAACAAAATAATAAGATCAAATCGTCAATATAAAGAGTTAGGAGCATCATAGCTTGGTTTTCAGACTTATAATAAACACATGGTTCAGAAGTTAAACGATAGAAGTTCAACTTATCGCATAATACCTTGTTAATTTTATCATACCAAGATTTTGATGCCTGTTTAAGACCATACACAGCTTTGTTGAGCTTGCATACCATATTTTCACTCCCCTTAACTTCAAAACCCTGTGGTTGGTGCATGAAAACCGTTTCTTCTAGGTGTGAATTTAGGAATGCCGTTTTAACATCCAAGTGTCCAATACTCATGTCATATTTCGCTGCTAAAGCGATCAGCAACCTTAGTGTGGAGTATCTCACCACTGGGGAAAACGTTTCTAGATAATCAACACCATATTTTTGGCTGTAAACCCTGGCTATTAAACGAGCTTTATATTTCTACAACTCACCATTTACTCTATACTTTTTAGCTGCAGTCTTCTGAACACTCTGTTTCAGAATCTTCCCCTGGCAGGTAAGTTGAATCCTAGCGATCATCTGATTTATCATTTGTCCCTTCATTGTCGGAATCATCTAGTGTGATTGTGCTCATTCTTTGTTCAGTATTCTGTGATAATTTTATGTCATCAGATATTTCAAAACTAACATTGGATGATCCCGATGGTTGAATTTCATTTCGATTCAAACTAAGATCAACAAGCAGTTGTTGATCACCTATTTCATCATGTGACATTTCCTTCTTATTAAATTGATTTTCTATGAAAACAATATCACGTGAATTAACACAATGCCTAGGATTATCGGGATCAATGAGTATATATCATTAAGATTCATTATATCCCAAAAATATATATAGTTTACTTTTTACATCAAGTTTCTTTCTATTCTTCACCATTACATATGCAATGCAACCGATTTTTTTTAAATGGTCTAGTTTTACCTTTATTCCACTCCATTTTCCTTCTGGAGTTGTACCAGGAACTGCCTTAGTTGGACTTCGGTTTTTGAGATAGAGAGCAGTATTAACTGCTTCTGCCCAGAATTTCATGCCAAGTCCAGCATCTCTCAGCATACTCCTGACCTTTTCCATGATAGTTCTGTTGGAACGTTCAACAACACCATTTTGCTGTGGATAATCAGGTATAGTTTTCTGATGTTTAATGCCATTCATCTTGAGGAAATCCTGAAATTTAGAAATCATTTATTCTCCTCCTCTATCACTTCTAAGTATTTTTAACTTCTTTCCTGTTTCATTTTCTACAGAAACTGTAAATTGCTGAAAATACCTAAAGGTCTCATCCTTTGTTTTTAGAATTAAGTAAAATGTTTTCTTGTGTAGTCATCAATAAAACTCAACACATACCTAGCACCACCTAAAGATGAAGTTTGAATAGGCCCACATAGGTCTGTATGCACTAAACCCAACACATCTGTAGCTCTAGTATAGGACTTCATAGGAAAATGTAATCTAGATTGTTTTCCTTAAATGAATGGTATACATTGTTGAAATTCAGATGCACTATAATTAATACAGTTGCCATACCTGTCTGTAGAAGCTTCATACTCCTCAACTCAAGTTGAGATGTCCTAGACGTCTGTGCCACGTCTCTTGTGATGTCGAGCTTGCTACTGCTGCTGCTGCCCCTAACACATTTAGCTCATCTGCAACTCAGCTATTGTCTGACACAGTGTCGAGTCGATACACAACATTTACTTGAGTACCAGTAGCTAAAACATCATATACAGTACACGAACTACTGTCAAAAGTTACTTTATAACCCTTTTTGGTCATTGCACTGACAGACAGTAAATTTGTGCTTAAATTAGGTACATAATATGCATCACGTATTATCTTTACACCCCTTTTTAAATTAACTTTCACTTGTCCTAGTCCAACAGTCAATATTTTTTCTCCGTTTGCAATACTCACTTCAACATTTTTATTGGAACTGTTGTTTAACATTCGTTTTTTATTATTACACATATGGTTCGTTGCACCGGAGTCTATATACTACACATCACTATTCACCTGAATACTTTTTTAATACTATCCCATTTAGACAATTTTATTTCATCGTTTTACAGAACAAAGTCTTTTTCACTCGAAGAAAGAATACTTCGTGACGAAACATAACATAACTACACGCCTGGCTTTTCCAAAGGAATAGGCAGAGGTGCATTAATAGTACACCCACATTTCGCCAACAGCCGCCATCAATCCAGGCTGTTAGGGCAAACAAAAGTTTAACACCTTAAAGATACTAGGTACTAGATGGACTGCTGACCTAAAATCATCAAACTAATTCAAATTCAAATGATTTTATTTCTTATAAATCTACTGGGAACTTATGAAACGTCGGAAGGTTGGTCAAGGATCGTTTCCTATGGAGAAGAGCAGGCAAGAAACACCACGGTTACTCTTTAAAAATTAATGGGCTATTATAAATTAATAATAAATAAAAAGCCTCTTTATTTCATGCAAACTTTGTTACAGTGGAGATATTTTTTTATATAATATTTCGATTTTCATTAAACTAATTTAAACTAATGTCATGCATTAGGTTATGGAACATAATTTGAACATAATTTATTATTAAGTATAAAATATTCAAGCGCCTCATTTGACATAGTGACATAACCATAGATAAATAAATAATCAATTAGAGTTGTTAATATTAATTAAAATAATTTAAGTTATGAAAAATACAATATTTCGTTGTTACCAAAGTAAGTAAAAAATATTATTGATAGTTATAATTTAGTCTTTAAAATTCATATAATAATAATCAATAAATAATTCCAGATAAATTGTAAGTAATAATAAATAATTCGATATTTTTAAATAAGTAAATAAATAACACTTAAATTAAGTTGCATGAACCCCTCTGTGGGTTAAAGCCTCATCCAGAGCCTTCCATTCATCTCTATTTGATGCGGTAAATATCCAATTATTACCGGCGACCGCCTCTGACTCGTCCTTCCATCGTGCCTTTGGTCTACCTCTGCGCCTGTAACCGGTGGGCCCTCTCCACGCTGTGACTGTTTTAGTCCATCTAAAGTCCTTGTATCTGGAAACATGTCCAGCCCATTTCCACTTTAGGTTTTTAGCGAAGGAAACAGCGTCGATTACTTTTGTTTTTTTCCTTATAGCAGAATGTTTAACTTTATCTGGTAGTTTAATTTTTAGCGTACTTCTTTCCAGCGCTCTTTGACAAGAGGTTAGTTTTCTCGTGGCTACAGAGTCGAAAATCCATGTTTGGCAACCGTACGTGAGGCAGGGTAGAAGACAGAAATCTATAATTTTCCTTTTCCATGGAAATGGAAAATGGGCTATTACAATCATTTAAAATTGCAGTATTAATAGGTATAGGAGGACAGTGTTAGGCCTGTTAACAAGTATTATGAGGCAATATCGTTTAATGTTGATTCCTTTTATGTGGCAGAAAATACAGTAATGTGCCACAATTGGTGATAGTGGCGAATTTTGAGGGAGGCCTAAGTCCAGCTGTGGAACAGAAATTGTGATTATGATGATTTAATAATATGGGTCTTAGCTACCCATACTCAAATGAAGTAATACCAGAACATGGTAATCGCCTAAATATGAGTATATGTAGAACTAAGCACATTGAGCATGTAACAATAGTTTAGTAGGTTATTGCATCTTCTAAGTATCCCTTGTGTATCCCAAACATTGTTTGTGGAGGATACGTCTATAAGTCCTTGGATTACGTAGAAATACTATCGTACGTACAATGATTGATGATAGTATTAGTTCAGATGTTGATACTGGACGATATAAGCAAGTAGATACATCCTGCGTTTGTTTAAGCCGTAACCGCATCTTGCTGATTGGCTAATATTTTTACTAGGGCAATATGCAAGATCTATAATAGCACGACTAGTCAGTCATGTCGGTATGAGAGAAGAAACAACTAATTTGAATTTATGTGTAACTGATCTGGTGAGTTACCATACACAGCGTACAAATCAGGTCAATATTTGATAAAAAAATGTCATGCGCAGTGTCAAGTGATTTTAAACATTTTTTGGTGCATCAAAATATTCAAGGATTTCTGAACAAAGATTTAGAAGTAGAATTATTTATGAATTTTAACAGTATTGATATTCTTTGTATAACAGAACATTGGCTTAAAAGCCACCAGTTCTTGTTAAATTTTAATAATCACCAGGTTGGTAGTTCGTTCAGCAGAGTAAATGCTATACACGGTGGCTCATTAATTTTAGTAAGTAACCAGCTTAAGTTTAAAGACCGTAAGGATATTGTGAGCCTATCTGTTGAGCGGACTATTGAAATAGCCTGTATAGAATTGGAGCAGTTTATTGTATTAAGTGTGTACAGACCCCCTTCAGGATTGTACGACTGCTTTGAAAAGGTAATGGATGAAGTGTTGCACAAGATTTGTAACTCAAACAAGTCCATTATCACTTGTGGTGATTTTAATGTTAATTTGTTAGAGAACTCAGGTTCTTGTAGTAAAATAATAAGTCTGTTTCAGTCATACAATCTTGTAAACTTGTTTTTGGAGCCCACAAGAATAACCTCTACTAGTGCCACATGTCTAGATAATATTTATACAGATATTATACCAAGCCACAAAGAAATTATAAATTTACTTGATTCTGATCATTGTGGGCAAAGGATTACTATCCAAAACCGAAACAACAAAGTGGCTAAAAAGGATATCACTGTTAACCCCAAAACAGCACGTCGCTTGGAAGCTTTTAAAGGTAAACTCATTGATAAATTACCAGTTCCATCTATTAATGATGATCTTAATCATCGTTATAATGTTTTTTTTTAATATTTACTGTCAACAATTTAATTCCACATTTATTCCCAAGACTATCTCGGTTAATAGTAACGCATCTTTCAGTGATTGGGCTACCATTGGCATTCATAAAAGTAGAACACGGCTTTATGAGCTGTACAATGAAAGGTATTATGATCACTGATGAATTTAATTTGTATGTTAGAAATTATTCAAAATTATTCAAAAAAGTTTGTTGTATGGCCAAGTCGCGTTATTTGAGTTCGAAGATTAAAAACAGTAGTAATGTAATTAAAACGACTTGGAATATTATTAATAGTGAAACGGGAAGGTCTAGGAACCGACATACTGACTATAGCCTGTCAATTAATGACAACATAATAAAATCAGACTCACAAGTCGCCGTGGCCTTTGAAAATTTCTTTTCGGATATTCCCGTTTCAACTACTAAATCCCTAAACTCATCACCTTCTGTTGCTGAGTCTTTGCTTAAGGAAAATGTAAATGTTTGCGATTCGGAATTTCACTTTGAACATATTACCTGTAGAGATATAATTAAAACCTTTAACACTTTAAATGTAAAAAAGACTGCAGATCTGTGGGGTAATTCTGAAGAAGTTGCTAAGTCTATTATAGACATCGTAGCACCTACTTTAGCCCTTATCTTTAATAATTGTATTGACTGTGGGGTGTTTCCTGACCTCATGAAGAATAGTAAAATAATACCGTTGTTTAAATCAGGTAGTACATCAGACCCCACAAATTATAGACCTATTTCAGTACTACCTACCTTTAGTAAAATTTTTGAGAAATTAATTTTGGACCAATTGCAAAGATTTTTTAATAAACATAAAATTACTACATAGCAAACAGTTTGGTTTTACAAGGGGTCGTTCGACTACTGATGCTAATGCATGGGAAGATAAATGCGATGCCTTGGGCATTTTTTGTGATTTGTCCAAGGCTTTCGATTGCGTTTTTCATGAAACGTTAATCAGGAAACTCCGCCACTACGGGATCCGGAACACCGCTCTGGATCTTCTTACTTCATACTTGAGTAATAGGATTCAGAGCGTTGACGTCAATGGAAAAAGATCTCCCGGATCTATAGTAACAATGGGAGTTCCACAGGGCTCAATTCTTGGTCCTTTCTTGTTTCTTATTTATATTAATGACTTGCCTTACCTCATAAAGGATAATCATGATATAGTGTTGTTTGCAGATGACACTTCACTTTTGTTTAAACTTAAACGTCAGCAGCTGGTTACTGACGATGTAAATAGCGCGATCTCAAAAGTAGTTCACTGGTTCAATGTTAATAATTTACTTCTAAATGAAAAAAAAACCAAATGCATTAAGTTTACGCTACCTCACGTTAGGCAGGTGAAAACTGATGTGTTGATAAAGGGCGAAGAATTGAATCCTGAAGAAAGCACAGTATTCTTGGGCTTAACTTTGGATGCTAAGCTTCAGTGGGGCCCACATATAGATAAACTGTCTAAAAAGCTAAGCTCCGCAGCATATGCTGTTAGAAAAATTCGTAATTTAACTGACATAGAGACAGCCCGTTTAGTGTACTTTGCCTATTTTCATAGTGTAATGTCATACGGTATTCTGTTGTGGGGAAATGCCGCCGACATTCAGAATATCTTTGTTTTGCAGAAAAGAGCTGTACGATCAGTTTATAAATTAAGTCCAAGACACTCTCTCCGAGAGAAATTTAAGGAGATTAATGTAATGACTGTACCTTCTCAGTATATTTTTGAAAATCTTTTATATGCCCATAAAAATATAAAATTGTTTAAAAAATACAGTGATATCCTTAATATAAATACTAGAAACCAACATAAATTTGTTGTACCTACAACAAGGCTCAAGAAAATAGGTGGCTCGTTCCGTGTGTTTATAATAAACTTCCAAGCCCCGTTCAAGATCTAAGCCTTAATAAATTCAAATCATTCATTAAACGTAAGTTGTGTCAGAAAGCTTTTTATACCGTTAAAGATTATATTGAGGACAAAAAGGCTTGGGATTGAGATGCTCCAATTTTTAATTATTGAAGTGGTTTATTTTTATTGTTTGATGTTTTTTTTGCTAACTTTTATTATTTTATATACGTAACGTAATATATACGTAATGACATGATTATTTACTTGTAAAGTATTATATTATTTTAATTATTGTGAATGTGAAGACTATGTGGGTTATTGCTCTTTTATTTTTATTTTCACTTTGTCTTTTATTCTCAGTTAGTGTTAATCATGGTCTGGCAGTTTGAGTCATTTAAGCGGCCTACCCAAATGTCCTTTCTTTGGTATTGATCGTCGCATCGTTGAGCTCCTTAAGTTCTGAGTAGAGCTGCACGATTACTGACAAATGCGTGCACTGACTGGTCAGGTCCACTCAATCTGCGTGGTTCTTTCCTCAAAAGACCATTTCAGACACCAATCTACATGGCCTTCACATGATCTGACCAAGATTATGTCTGGACTTTAAAAGAGACTGTGACCTCTGAGTTTGTTTCGGCCTTTCTTCTCAGAGTAGTCAGATAGGAAACGCCGACCTCATCTAGTTTTAAAAATATGACTGACGTGTAAAAGTGTTTGTACAAACCTACTTACAGAAATAAAAATCATTTATCTTTTATCATTTAAACCATGATTAGTGCAAATATTAGGTAACGTTTACTTTGACTTGCCCTGCACTTAAACTGCCCTACAAATGATAACGGGCACAGGTGTGACTGTATTCTCAAATGAGTGTCCAGCTGAAATGTCCGAAATGCTTTCAGCCGTCGTCAGATGGAGCATGATGGAGCTAAGTAGTTCACTGGACGTTGCATTTGACAGCTAACAAGCGGTGTTAACCACTGGTATTAAAACCTTAATGATAACATGCACTTAGTACTTGGTTCGTAAAGTAGGTTTAGAACGGTGAATAAAGTGCGCCCACGAAAAAAATGAGCGTGACTTTTAGTAGTCACATTATAATTATGATGATGAACATCCTGACATCTCACCTTGGTAATGATCAACTGAGCAGTGACGTACTTACTAATTCCATAAGTACACTAATTCCATGCTATTAAAAGTACTTTCTTATTTCATGCTCAAGCTGTCACTTCCTGTTACACACTTCCGTCCCTTATCAAGAAATCACTCCCACAAAAAGCAAGAGGGAAGATGTTAAACATAACAAAAACTCCTAGATTACGGTAATTTTTTAAGGGATTCTGGTTTTTCTGTCACTTTATTCTACTTTTTATACCGGGAAGTAGCAAGCAAGTATCTACTTTATGTAGTCAAAAATCATTATGTTGAGCTATGCTGTCTCATAAAAAAATACCGTAACCCACCAAGCCACAAAACGGTATAAAACGGTCAGCAACAAAAAATAACCACTAAATACTACAAAGAACAAAAATGTAGGACATTAGCACAAAATAGTGGGCAGTGTTGACCAATGCAATGCACAGTTTTTGTAATTACAACTCGTCGGAAAAGTTCGCGTGAGTTTTAATAGCCACATGTGAAAAGTTAAATGAAGCCATCACACGAATTTATTTAAAATTTTCTCGTCTGAAAATTTTAATTGTACAACTTTTTTTGAGGTGAATTGTAACCCATTTGATTTATGGAGGATGTGAGTTGTTATTATTAGTATTTTTTTTAGATTTCGTCCCTGATAATAACAGTGAAAATTTTTCGTTAAAAGACTTACATATTTTACTGTTCTGCTTTGTCTACCATGAGTTATTATCGAAAAATTACTCGCTAGTGTATTAACGTGGATGAAATAGATTTCGATAACGCTTGCACCATGAGTTTTACGGAGTCTAACGCAGGCAATAAGCTCGCTAGATCGTGTCATATAGCTAACTTCACTCCTTATGTTTTTTTTCTTTCTTTCTCAGTAATATAAAGAGAGAACGGCTCATAAGCTCATATTACAGTAAATATTGTTGTAAGTAAGTTGTTGGTTCATGGACATACTTATGGCATTTAGAAATTGTTGAATTTTTAATCATTATATTATTTAATTTCGTCAATTAAATAATTATGTAATTTTGTTGACGTTGTGTAGTCCGCAGCATTTTTGACTTAAATTTAAATTGAAATACGCTTACAAATATAGAATATGTAATACAATGAGGACCACAAAGAGTGGGTCACAATTTAGTATAAGTAGAACATTATTATATTACAACATAGAACATTTTTGTTTTAGTTCTAATGCCACTCTTTGTATTGACTTCAAATCCGTAACATTATTCAATAATAAGCACAAATTCTTCTTCAAATGCTTCTCTAGAGAGTCTATAAAGCTGGCCACTTACATATTTCATGCTAAGTAAGCTCTTCCCGACATTATTTTGACTTTAATAGACTCAAAAACGTGTACAATTTTAATGTAAACAAATGTTTCACACCTCTAAATGCTAGTGAGCTACGTAACTACTATCGCAAGCGTATTTTTCGATAGCGTCTGTCGAATTAGTGACTCATGGTGCCGTTTTGTATGGTGACAGCTGAAAAACGCTATTGACTATCGAATAGATTACGTTAGGTTTCTTATCTATCGAAAGCTATAGTGCTCATGGTACGTATTTGAATTCTTGCTGTGACCGCAAGGGGCGCTGTACAATATTTTTTCATACATATGATTTACGGAGACGCTAGCGAGTTTTGGCTGTGTAAACTCATAGTAGAGATACTGACTGTCAATGTTTGAAGCCCGTGACAATCACTGCCTACCGAATTTGAATTAGAAAACGCGTTAACTTATAAAATCAATTACCTCGTTTGTGCATAGTCTACTGAAAAACACCGGGTTGTTTTTGTCCCTTACATCACCGTGCAAGGAAGCGTGAAAGAGTAACCGACGGAACTTATAGAATGTTGGAAAAATAATCCCTATCTACGATTTTTTGTAATGTGCCTAAATTTCTGCAAATGAAAAGAGCACATAACGTTGTGTTTTTATGCTTACCTACCTAATGAGACTATTTTTACAAGGTTGTGGGGAACTTGTTTTTTTTTTGGCTCGTCCTGGATTCTCTTGTCCTTCATTTCACCTAACGGTAAGTGATAATCAGGTCGAAGGTGGAAGCAAGCTTCACCCGAAATCCTCGACTATCTTACCTCTTACTGCCGAAATACAAAAATGCTGTTAATATTATTGTTATGGCGACAGACTTAGATAAAATAGTGGTAGCTTTAGCTAGGCAAACTTAGAACAAGCCCTATCACCAACCAAACCGAGCAGAAAAGTTTGCCCCCGCTGAGAATCGAACCCGACCTCTGGTTGTGAGACAGCCGGTCTTAAAACTTGGCCACAGAGGCGATTAAAACCTTTGGGTTCATAGGATATGCAGGTACTGTATAACACAACATCACGCCTTGTTTTGTTTCCCCGAAGGTTTGAGAGGTGTTGCTATCAGGGGCGTGCCCAGAGATCCCAGACAGGGTATGCACGGCTAGGCAATGCAAGGGAAACAATACAATGTGTTTGTGTGTACACAACCTGTTAGCCAGTAATAATTATCATGAAACTTTTCATGAAAATAACGAGTACCTAGCATTAACTTTTTTGGAGTTTAATCCAATCCAGATGTGTACCTTCCCTTTGCAATCAATTTAACTTTTTCCTCAAAAGTTAACGTATAAAAAGCCGCAAACTTTATTTTATTTAAATACACTTCGCCATCACAGGTCTCACTGTGAGACCCCCCCCCCCCCCCACAGGTGTAACTTTTCATTTTTATTGACAGCAACCATATCATTTTCCATTGTTTACAATAAACTTACTAAATAATTACTTAGAGAGTCAATCACTTGCGCCAAGAATAACAATCGAAACAGTATGGCGAAAAAACCTTGAAATCACGAACTAATACGAACGAATGAATTAGTCGGTCATTCGGTCAATCCGACAGAAAAAAGTCGTCCCTCTGCAATCAGCAATAATTACTAAGCTGTGCTCTTACGGCTTCCCAATTTGGACGGGTTGCAATGTAAGCTTTGCTTCCAAAACTCATCCATGCGCACACATTTTCACGCACACAGTCACACTTTTGCTGTGTACTACACGAAATGCGTTGTATGAAGAATAAGCAAGGCGTAGACTGCTTTTGCTCACGGGAGCGCTGCCTGTGCGAAGAAATGGCGGTGCGTGGCGTTGGGTGTTCTTATTTTAATTCGATGGTGCTAGTTTATCATTTGTGACTTCGAGTTACAGCTACTTATAGCTTTATCTAAGCGGGCACGCCCATTATGCCTGGAGGCTTTTATTTAGGTACGTTTTCTTTACGTTATTTCTGCTTGAGTATAGTTTTCGACGATTTTTCTTATTGGTATAATAGCGTGTGCTAACCTAACCTAACCTAAGGCAAATAATTTAATTTAATGTTTTGTGTTGCGTAATGTAAATTATTTTATATTTTATTGTATAGATTCATGTTTTCTAACTGAACAGACAGCTGTGCTTCTGGGGAGTTTGTTGCTCCACTTCTTCTTCCCAGCTAAAGCACTAGGAAGTGGTGAAGGGTGGGCGTTTTTGGAGGACTGTCTCATGTAATTTTTGACGTTTGAAAAGTGCTGATTCTCAGCCTAGTTTGAATAAATGACTTTTGATTTTGATTTTGATATTATTGCGCACTTAAATCGAACTTCCATAATTTCAACACATTAATTATTAACTTCTCACAAAAAATTGTGGGAATCTGGATACAAATAAAGGGGACACAGGAAAACATTATTTTTTGTATGCGCTTATTTATTTCAATTGTATTTATCTTGAAACCAATTTACTGGAAAGCTTCCTTCACTACTAAAGCGAAGATATAGCATAGGTATTATGAATGCGATAATGCAGGTTTTTTGGTATCAACGCAAATATATCATGGATCTGTTTTCCGTGATGAAATATGATTATTATTACTATCAATTCGCAAGCAGAAAACTACACTACGTTTTTTTTTTCTAATAAGAAGTTATTTTCAGTATGGTCCATATAACTAATCTCAATAAATATTGAGGTATTCGTTAATCTCCATAGCAACAAGAACCATTAACAGACACATAATTACCAAAAACGATTAAGTCATCCACATAGACCAAAACAGAATTTTGTAATTTGGAGACAAAATTGGCTGTCACAGGCTGACTTTGCCAATGACGACCTAGCAATCAATCTTTTTCAGAACGGATCCCTTAACAGCCCAATGAATGGTGGCAGGGTTTCAGAGAGACATTAGAACTATTCAGTAATTCCACATCGGATTTGTTAACATCTATCTGTCTTGTGAAGGATAGATTTATAGATCGAGTGAGGACAATGAAATATTTGGCCCTTTTTGGAAATGGGTTGGATGTTTCTGAAGATAAAATAGGTGTCCTTACATTGGTACATCTAGTTTACTTGTTCAAGTAACAAGAGTTAGGTCAAGGTCACCTACAACTTGATAGATTAAAAGCCACTCTTAAAATCCTTAAGCCTGTTTTCAATAACACTACGCGAGATTTAAATATATTGCCTAATAAAGGCGCACTGTTTGATTTTGAACGCTTGGCTCAGCGACAAGAGTTGATAATCCAACAGTTAGCAATAACGGAGCGAAATAAGCAAAAAGTAGTTTTCATTTTCAAAACTACATACACTGACCGTCAAAACTAAGTACCCAGAGCAACATTTTCATACAAACGAGGTAATTTCGAAGCCTCGGTTCTCCGTCAGGTAACGATCTGAAAGCAGCTTTCCAGAGTACGGATGCAGGAGGTCTAGATTACTATACCAAATTTTGCTATGATAAAACACCAAACGTATGCGTTTAAATAACATGACGCCTGTATTTTACCATCGCCACCTACATTTTACCAGTTACATTAAAAAGGGGTTATTTCGTAGTTAGTGAAAAGAAAATATTTAACAGATCGCATGGTTGGATTACTCTACTAAAGTTGTCAACATTCTGCTTACATAGCTTAGTCTTCAGCTTACTCAGTAAGGTTAGATGCAGTAATGATAAAATAAGTACTGGCTTACATTTTTAACTAACACGCAATCTCGTGGATTCACCCGATCGTCTGAATTATTCAACATTTTACTTTTCGTCGAGTTTTGGGGTTCGGTAAACGAAGGGTTTAAAATGTAATATTTGACGTTACATGCGTTAGCTTTTTCTACACATTTGGGGCAACAATGGAATACCAGCAGCCTATTCTGTAAAGCTCTCACATTGAACATTTTGATAAGGTGAGCTTGAAGTAAGCTGTGTTTGCACCTAATGCTAGGGAGGATGTGACACTATTGATCACTCACTTCACCTTAGTTTTCATGGAGAGATTTTTACAGAATAGATCGGCTCATACACATTTCAATACTTGCCTACAATTCAAACCACCTTATTGCAAAACAAGATTTATATTTTGACATGGCTTAAAAACCATGCAGCCAGTTTTTGTAATAAGAGCGTAACAGTGATTGAAATACCGTTCTTTATACAAAACTGAAAACTTAGTTTGGTACTAAGAATAGAATAGAATAGAATAGAATACTCTTTATTATGTACACCATAAAAGTTACAGATATAAATGTTAAAATTAAGTAAGTCTAAGTTGTCAGTTTTGTGTTTAGGAACTTTACCACAGTCGGAATAAAGTTCGAAATTTCATAATGGCTCCATGTTTTAAGCCTAGGTCTGAAGATAAACCTTGTTTTGTAATAAGGGGGTATAGGTTTAAAACTCACATTTTAATGGTTTACCTAAGTCAAAGTCAAATTAATTATTTCCAATAGGCACGTAAGAGGCACTTTTGAACGTCCAAATTTACAAAAAAATTTAATTGATTCTAGTTGCCCCTTCTAAGAGGTAGTTGGTGGCCAAAAACGAAAATACAGAACCAAAGACACCGACTTCCGAAATTAAATTAGATATAATATTAAATGTCGATGTACTACAGGCACACCTCTGCCCAACCCTTCGGGGAAACAAGGCGTGATGTTATGTTATGTGCTTCCGAAATCAAAGTTATTTTTCACTGTTTAGTTTTTTTTTTTTGGAAGTCGGTTTTTTTTTGTAAAAAAGATTTTTTTACTACATGTCGTTGTTGTTTTTGTTGTTTTGTTTCTGTTGTTCTTCTACTTTGAATCGTGTTTGTATTAAATACAGGGCCGGATTTAGGGCAGGACAGCAGGGGCTATAGTCACGGGGCTCCACAATTTGTCTTTTTTTATAAGAAATAAATAATATATTATGTTTCTTTTGTGTTCATCAAAGAGAAATAATTTCCCTTTCAATTTAATTTTCTTTTGATGATCTTATAAATGATACGTTGAGTTACTTTAATTATAAAACTAAATTTTTCGAGGTCTTTTTTATATTTCAAACTGCTACAAAATATCCCAACGAGTTGGATTAGAACAATGTAGGTATTAGAGCGGTTCAATGCAATATATACAATCAAGACTTACAATCAAGCTGCCGCAGGATCCAAAAACGGTTCTTGAATCGGCAATGCGTGCACTGGAATCATTTCTTTTATTAAGTGCAAAAGAGACAGCAGCTCGAAAAATATCAGACACTGTGCGACAACCATTGACGAATCAGTCTAGTTACAATACAGTTACTAGAACACATAAATATTGAGATTGAGTCCGTACCTCGGAAAGCACGTTAAGCCGTTGGTCCCGGCTGTCAATCGTAAGTATACGAATGACATCCCAGGTGGTAACGGATCATCAGAAGCTCAAAAGTCTGAAAAACTAAAGCGACTGCCTATCTGACCTCCAAAATCCAGTTACTAGGTAACGTGATACCCCTTAGTAAGACTGCAGTCTTATCACGGAGTAGACGCTCTATGTAAATTCAGCTGCATACGGTTAGATTGGAAGCCGACCCCAACATAGTTGGGAAAAATCTAGGCAGATTTTTTGAGATTGAGTCCCACGATTAAGATTTTTTTGGTGGCTACAAACGTCCGGAACCCACAGATTTATTTATTCAGAAATTGTTATACGTTATTTTGCTTTTCCATTACGTTGTACATTGTTCATATCTGACATCTTTCACGCCATGTGTAATTGTTAACGAACGTTGTTTTTTTATGAATTTCGGCTCGCTTGTAGTTATAGCTGGCAGTTTTTTCGTGTTAAAAGGATCTGTGGTAATGTTTAAAAGGATTTAAAATAGTGCGTAAACGTTCTATGATGAAACACACCTAGTGTGTATACAGGACTAAAATTGTTTTTTTTTGCGTTGTATGTGATCATGCATCTTCACGCCTTTATTCCTCAACGGGGTAGGCACAAGTGTATAAGTGCGCCCAAATTTCGCCAGTAAAAGGCGAACCCATTGTGGTCACAAATCTAGACTTCCGGCTGCTACAAGTACTAAGAACGTTGAAACGGAAAGATCCAATAATATACATAAATGAACATTCCTCTAAATCACTTCCGTTCTATACCGCAGCATCATGCTGAGATACTATACAACCCTTTGGCCTTATATTTTTTGTTAAATAATGTTTCTTCTATGTTTGTGTCATAATATTGAGTGTACGTTGTGTGGAGTTCCATTATATACTTTTTCATTCTTTCTTTCTAAACATAATTCCCAGTTGTCACTATAGGACAATCCAGTAGAGGCGAGACAAAAAAAAGTTGAAAAACCGCTTCAAACAGCACAGACCGGCCACAGCTCGTTTGTACTAGCCAGCCCGGTCGGCAGACTAATTGAGCAGTTTAGTTCCCCACTAGAGAACGGAATAATGTATGGGAACTGTTCCTAACTTGCTACTCAAAGCACGGAGAGATACTTTTTCCGGGCGGTTTTGATTTGGCGGGAGACTCACCTTTTTATTATGTGGCTTACAATTGCGGTAATTTGTATGGCAATAGAAGAGGGCGATACATGCGTAGTAATAATACGAAAATTTATATTTACACACACCGGAATTGATAACTTTATGCTAACCACTAGTTAAATTCTTATTAGCAATTAAAAACTTACGGTGATTCTTAGCATTGAAAGAATCACCGTAAGTAAGTAATAAGTGACTGCAAAATTTTACTTTTTTTAGCTAAAAACGTAAGGAATTTTGAATCAGTTTAAGTAATGCGAAAGTAAGCACCTAAAATATGACAAGTTCTCAACTTCAAATTCAGAAACCGGGTGTTAGTGCAACAGTAAACAGTATGATTAATTTAGGTGTACGCAAGAGCTTACAACCTATTTTGCCAGTAAATTGTACATATAAAACCGGCCAAGTGCATGTCGGACCACGCACAATGAAGGGATTCGTAGTTGGGATGAATTTATCCCAAAAACAAACTGAACATTGTAGTTGAAAAACTCTAAAAGTTCTACCATACATCGATATACGTCACGGCATTCTCAAGCTGCAAAAGTAAGTTGGTCGACCATTACTCGTTAACTTGTAAAGCTCACTTAGCTGTGATAGTTTCCCTTTTAATTTCGTTATATTTATACTACTGCCATGATGTTTTTCAGATATCCAGAAACAACCAAATGATACCCAACTATTAATATGTATACCCATGCCAAATTACAGCGTTATAGTACTAAGAGTCTCTGAGCTAAGCCGGGGACAGACTTGTTGACTACGGAACCCTAAACAGTCACTGAAAGGTGATAAATATAATATATCTTTTCCAAAAAAAGGCCTTTATGATTATTCCCAGAATTCGCTTACCAAATAATATCCGAGTTATTAAAATGGAATAGTTCTCATAAAGACAGTTATTAACAAGGCAACACTTCCGCAGTTTGGACCTCTACCCTCATAAGTTTAGACCCTCGTTTTTCAACAATATAGCAGATATTTCCACATTTATGATGTGGAAATTACACTTAAATGTAGGGTTAGCAGGTTTTATTAGTTACCGTCAGTACCCCAAGTGTGAGTTTTGTCAATTCGTAAATAGAAATCCACTGAAATAAATTCAAATCGGCTTGCCAAATGTCTATGCTAGAGCATGCAGTGTAAATCAAATTTCGAACGCAAGCTCCGCCCCTCGCTCTTTTTTTTGTGTTATGTGCTAAACGCTAATACATCAGTAATAAAGTTGAATATCGCGTGCGCTCTTCACCCAATGAATCCTTTGTTAGATAACATCCTAGCATTCTTTACATAATGCGCCAGGTTATTTAATTATGTAACCCTCTCTGACTGAGATGTAACCATTACGTAAAACGCCAAATTCTTTATGACAGCTGACAGCTGCACACACAGATTGCGTAACATGCGCTCGGCGCTTGAGTCATTGCCGACGTTACTGAATGTTGCCATTCTAGATATTATATTTATATATACATAGATAACGAAGTATTGCATTTATTTTATTTTGTTTATTTTTATCT
Source organism: Tiliacea citrago (assembly GCA_963921375.1). Classification (NCBI taxonomy): domain Eukaryota; kingdom Metazoa; phylum Arthropoda; class Insecta; order Lepidoptera; family Noctuidae; genus Tiliacea; species Tiliacea citrago. The sequence continues at coordinate 2,315,682 of OY992784.1, forward strand.
CATTATGCTGCACCGGTTGACGTCATCACGTCAACGCCGGCGGTCGCTGAAAACCAGCGCTGGGGCTCTGTCTAGCATAGGGTCGCAGCATTATGCTGAGCGATGGCCGTTTTTCGTGAATGTTACGCATATTTTCCCTCAACTTGTTCTTTCGTGTTTGTGTTTTTATTTCTTTGCGTTATGTTTACCGCAAATAAACGTATTTTCTTTCTTTTCTTTCTTTTCTTCTTTCTCTTTGATTGTGTTCTAGCACGAAACTAAATAGCGTAAGTCTCAATTCTTATTTCGTTTATAACTAAAGTAATAATTGATCTAGAGAAAAAAATATCTTGTGTCGGGATAATTAACTATATTTTCTTGCTGTGAATTTTTATTTTAGACATAAAAGCTAAACAATATTGTTTGTTTTTTATAATTATCCTTAAAAAAGACATGATTTTCGAATAAAAAATTTATTGAGAGAAAATATTACAATTACGTAACTGTCTTCAACATGGAAAGAAAAAGATCCAATAAATCATATGCTAAAGTTTAATTTTGCTTGTACGTGCGATGTTTCAGAATATTCATGCAAATTAACACAAAAAGCCTCCTCTTAATCTTCAAAGATTATTCATTGAAGCAGGGCAGAAAAAAACCAAGCCAATACTTAAGTGATTAAGTACATGGCATACACGTAAGTTTTCGTTTTAGTTTCAAAACGTCAGAATAATCAACATTCTTTTAAATTCCCGCATCTTGAGAAAACCATGCTAAAACGTATGTGGCCTTCCACTTTACAGGAACACGAATAAAAACCCGGATCACACAGATTATAGTTCCTAATACAAGCAGTTACTGCCGATTCACTCTGTGGTAGTAGTGTACCCCAATAATTTTGGTTGAATGTCCCGGGGTTCTATTGTCAACATATTAGTAAAATTTCTGCGTACTTTTATCCGCGTAAGTTTGGCCACACTGGCGGTCAACCCTCAGCCGAGTCACGACGGTTAGTTTATTGAGGTAACATAATATAGAAAGTGGTTCTATATCGGCTTAGATGTTATGGCGAAAATAGTGGACAAAGTTACGGGGCACATTTGAGTTTGTCAAGAGAGAATGACCAGTCAGTCTCTCTTTTATTGGGATTTTTTATCGAAGAATTACTTTGTGTCATTCGGAACGAAGTTTCTTATCGCATGCCTCCTACACACTTGGCGAATAAGTGCTAGAACGTAAAAAGTGATACATTTTGACCGTCACGACACTTTTGCTATAGGTAGTATGTGTGTTTGAGTAGTGGAGTAAAGGATATTACTATTGTGCAGATGTGCGGGATGCACGTCAGCTGTACTTTTTTTTTAAAGTGAAACCTGTTACGGCCTGGCCACGGAAACGGGCGACGCGAACGGCGATGCAGCGGGCGGGGCGGCAATCTATGCGGCACAGTTTACAGGCCACGGAAACGGGCGATGCAGCGGGCGGGCGGCAATCTATGCGGCACGGTTTACAGGCCACGGAAACGGGCGACGCGAACGGCGATGCAGCGGGCGGGGCGGCAATCTATGCGGCACGGTGTACAGGCCACGGAAACGGGCGACGCGAACGGCGATGCAGCGGGCGGGGCGGCAATCTATGCGGCACAGTTTACAGGCCACGGAAACGGGCGACGCGAACGGCAATGCAGCGGGCGGGGCGGCAATCTATGCGGCACAGTTTACAGGCCACGGAAACGGGCGACGCGAACGGCGATGCAGCGGGCGGGGCGGCAATCTATGCGGCACAGTTTACTGGCTACGGGCAGTAGCGTTCGCCGCCGCGACCAGTATACACCGAGAGCGAAACGTCTTTATCAAGTTATCTCAATATTCTTTGGAAAGTAGTTTTTTTTTGGTTAAAGACATAATATTTGGAACAGATTGTGGAGTACATGATTTGAATAAGAATCGGGGTATAGATGGGGAATTCCACAAGAAGTACAAAAAATACAGACTATATCCAGATTTTTTTTTTGTTTATATTTATGCTGTGAGTGACCAGACGTAGGCAAATAGCTGGCCTACCCAGTATTTCGGCAATAAAAGTTTCGGTGTTCACTATTTTGCGGCGAATACAACTAAACTTGTTTGGTCCCTGCACTATTCGCCGCGTCTACTGTACCGTTCTGATCCATACTGTTACAGCCTGGCCACGGGACATTCGCTGCAGTGAATATTCGCGCGGTGCGAACGGTGAAGCGTCTGGCGACTAAAACAATTGTATAGAAATGTAGCGGCAACCGGCGGCGGCGCGACCAGCGAAATTTGCCGGGCAAATCGCAAGACCGCCTCGTAAATGTGGCGAATCGTGCAGGAACCAAACAAGTATAGTTGTATTTGCCGCGAAATAATGAACACCGAAACTTTTATTGCCGAAATACTGGCTATGCCAGCAATTTGGAAGTGTAGTCACCCACAGCTTAAATATAAACACGTAGCAAAGAGATTGAGGGGAGAAAAAAAAAATAGGAATTCTCCATCTATACCCCGATTCTTATTCAAATCATGTACTCCACAATCTCTACCAAATATTATATCTTGAATCAAAAAACTACTACTTTCCAAGCAATATAAAAGACATTTCGCTCTCGGTGTATACTGGTCGCGGCGGCGAACGCTACTGCCCGTGGCCTGCAAACTGTGCCGCATGGATTGCCGCCCCGCCCGCGCCCGCCGCACCGCCGCGCCGTTCGCGTCGCCCGTTCCCGTGTCCTGCCAGGGTTACGAGCCTGTCCGAAAGGGATATCGTGGCCCTGGCACACAGGCATCTGAAGGAACACGGGTGGGTTTTAGTCAGTAAAAGTCTGACACTCCCTCCCGCTCCACCCAGAGCGGGAGAAGTTATTTGATAATTTCCCAAAAAAAAAAAGAAAAAAGGCCATTAGGCGGCGTTTCAATAATTGGACGAGAATTGAGAGTGAAAAATTTTCAAGGACACGTTACATGAGAGGGAAAAAAGATATAACTGTCTCTGTCTCTTTCTCTCATACTAAACTGTTTTATTCTTTCTGTTTTTATGAAGTTTCACTTCTAGCACGTGTACGGTGCTGTTACTGTCAAACGTTGTTAATTTATTTCATTGTTCCTGTTATGCAATACATAATATACAGCGAAAGGAACTCTGTACCAGCCGGGTCCTACGACACCTCTTGCCTTTTTGATGTGTAACTTCTCTCGCTTTCTGTGGGTGTGATTTCGTGAAAAGGGAAAGTGTGTAGACAGGAAGTGACAGCTGCAGTAAGATGTCAGATGTTACAATATGTGACTACTATAAGGCTCGCTCGGTAGGACTGGTGAACAGTGGTTAAAACTACGTAGATATGGTTGGAATATAATTATGTTAAATAAAAATAAAAATATGTTAATGTTACCCTCTTCGCGCATGAAACTACATTCCAATAGCCCCTACGTAATGTCCATAAAAATATATAATAAGGTGCCAGATGCACTAAAAGACCAAAAACCAGCGACGTGACATTTATAAATAAGCTCAAGCAAATATTAATTCAAAAAGCATACTACACAATAAACGAATACATACATGACAAAAAATTAGATTTAACACAAACGGACAACACAAACAGTTAGTCGTCAGACACATGCATACGTAAAGATAAATATTATAATAATAATGTTAAATGTTTAATAGACCTTTTGAAATAATTATTATACACTGATCTCAATAAAATAAAGTTTATATTTATTTAATTAATGTTAATAATCCATTCAAAAATTTTGCAAATTGTTTCCTAATTTTATTTTTATTTTATTTTAAGAATTAATTTTATTGTACCTTTTGCTGTGCCCTACAGGGTCCGTAATTGTACCTTAGCTTTAAGCCATTGTAACACCTTTACTTAGACATTATGGAATGCAAATAAATAAAGTTTGTTTAGTTTTTAAATTATGTAAATACTCCCAATAAAAATATATGAATATGAATATGAATATGGATATTCTCTTAAACGATTAAAAACGATTAGAACAGCTATATCTAAATAAGTTAGGTCTTTGTTTACAAATACAATATTATAATTTTACAAAAAACGCTTACAAAGTGATTGTGGTAATTTGTTTCTTTAAACTCCAAGATCAGCATGCCTACAGATATGTTTTAATTTACAATTTTTCATAAATCAACGCATCACTGTTAGCCCGACACTATTATCTGTTTAGCATTTTATTTCAGCTGGCGAGCTATAAAAAGTATTATAGACTTATCACTTTTATACCAGGCATTCGAAGAGGACCTAGGTAAGATGTAAAGAAGGAGGAAGAGGAAGTTTGTTAAAACGGAAACACGTATTAAATGCATCTCCCTTGTAACACATTACACTACTTTAATTATTGTGAATGTGAGGACTATCAATGTGCATAATGTTTTACTTTCCTATATAATTTGAATAATAGTCTGGCAGTTTGAGTACTTTATGCGGCCTACAAAAATGTCCTTTCTTTGGTATTGTTCGTCGAGTCGTTGAGCTCCTTAAGTTCTGAGTTGAGCTACACAGTTACTGATAAATGCTTGCACCGACTGGACAGGTACACTAAAATCTGTATGGTTTATAGGGAACCGTACGTTCGAATGCAAAAGCGGTACACTGATAGGATCACTCGTATGTCTGTAGGTCCGTAAGTCACAGCAAAGCACCGAGTGACCCAAACACGGATGTGTCACAAAAATAAATGAATTTGAAATATGGGGGTTGCTTTTGGGAGGAAAAATTGAAAATAAAATTACAAACTGTACCGTACAATTGTACCGTACTACTACTAGTACCGTACTACAAACTGTACCGTATAATACAACTGTACATATCAAATGAAAGGACTTACTATGATGATCACTAAACTTAAAATAACATGGCAAATTCCCAATAATGCGCATACAAACTTACATTTGCAGTTGGAATGTATTGGAGAACATGTTTTTCAACTGAACATGTTAAGTTTGTTCTTGCGATAAATTATTCATCCCAACTACGGAACCCTTGATTGTGCGAGGTTCGACGACTACCAAACTCAATTTCGACAAACTGTAATACGGCAAGATTTAATTTCGACAGTATAGAACTCCGACACGTCTTAGTTTCGACATTATACTTAGGTTCGATGCGTCTTAATTTCGACAATACTGAAGTATGCACTTGGCCGGTTTATTCCTCAAAAGACCATTTCACACATTTATCTACATGGCTGACGGCATCACATGATCTGACCAAGATTATGTCTGGATTTTAAAAGAGACTGTGACCTCTGAGCTTGTTTCGATTTTTCTTCTCAGAGTAGTCAGATAGGAAACACCGAACTCATCTCGTTTTAAAACATACTTTATTTTTGACGTGTAAAAGTATTTGTACAAACAAACTCTTTTACAGAAATTATAGTAGGTACACTACTGCCGCAGTCTGTAATGATTGCGTTTCTGACAGCGCTGACGATGGCCGAAAGCGCAGCGTAGCGCAGCTCCAGGCCGACACATCGCGGTCAGCAGTGCAGGCTTTGATGGACAAGCTGGGCTTTATAACGCGGACAGCTAGGGCTGCAATGACGACCAAGCTTGAAGTCCGAGAGCATAGCTAAGCCAAACTCGAGGCCATCATAAATATCATGGCCAGCAACGCAGTCATTGCGGACCAAGGCTTGTATAGTGCTTTACTCAATCAATACGAGTAATTTAAATAAAATTGATGGAAAATAATACGGAGAATTACAAAAATGTTGAGCGCACCGCGCTTCTGTTTCTTCCCGCACTTTTATTATTTTTAATTAGGCAATGATGATTGTACTGTCTGTACTTATAACAGCCAAATTGTGAATAAAATATTTCTTCTTCCAACTACCTAGTAATATCGTAGTTGTTAACTTAAAATGCCAGCAGAAACCTGAACATTTCTGCGTCGCTAAAACAGTGCAGAAATGATTTTCATTATGTATTTTGTATTTTCATTACTGCATCGCTAAAACGATGTAGTAATGAAAATAATTTCTGCACTGTTGTTATTTTTTTAACTTTTTCATTGACCTAAAAGTTTTCATATGTTCCGTATAAAATGTACGCTGACAACCAAAGAGATTTAAAAATAATACGTGCTGGCTGTAAAGAAATAATAATAAAAAAGAAAATGAATTGGCGTGAACTTTTATAATTTTTACAGCTGAACATTACGAATTGCATCAGAATTAGTAAAAAAATGGGTTCTTCTAGTGAAAGTGAGTTATCAGAAGCTATAACAAATGAGACTGCTCATAATTGATAACATATTACCAGAAAAATCTAGTGCCATATATTTCAAGGCATAATATGAAAATGTCATGTCTTGGAGAAACGAAAGAAAGATTAAATCTGTATCCAAGAGTGTGTTTTTAGCGTATTTCAGGGAGCTCACGAAAACTATGAAGCCATTGTTGTAGTAGTTGAATGAAAAGCAGATTACGCACGTCGCTCGACGTGACTTCTTGTTACAAGAAGTCACTTTCTGCTCGATGCAGTAATCTAATATTGCACCTGACTATTTTTTAAACAAAACTCAACGGTAATGGATTTTCAAAGAAAATCGGTGGTGGTTAAAACTCACCAGCAATGAAATTCCATACAACTTTGGTGGTGCCTGTGTAAGTAGGGCGGGAAGGTCAACTTTACTCAAATAAGGTGCTCAAAATAATGACCACATTTCAAGCATTTTTGAGTAAAATAATTTATCACGTTAAAATAAGGAATTAATAATTAATTCCTGTCGTTTGTATTTGTTGTTATAATGGCTAACTTTTTGCATGCATCGAGTCAAAATTTCGCTCAGATATTTCCAGTATCTTCTGTGACTTGTATTGTGTTAAAGCTGCACTTACATGGGAATTTTACAATAATTTTCTGTAACAGTTGCTCGAGGTCATCATGTCAGCATGTGTTCGGCATGTCGGGTCACCCTCCAGTTTCCAAGGTTTTGTCTTTTTAATGGGTCCACCTTATCATTCACATGCACTCACAAACGCATAAAGCACTAACACATAACTTTTGCTTATTAATAACAGCATATTACATCATTCTGACGGCACGGTTGGCGCAGTGGTTAAGTGATTGACTGCTGCGCTGCGTGTCGCGGGTTCGATTCCCGCACGGAACAAATACTTGTATGACATATAAGTAGTTGTTCCGGGTCTGGCTGTTTGTGTATGAGAGTTTAAATGTTTGTAAATGCACCCACGATACAGGAGAAATTCCTAGTGTGAGGCAACGTTTTTCAAAAAAAACAAAAAAAAAAAAATTGGCCATTTTGTAATTCGTTACTATCATAATTTCTTTGGTGCACGTTGGGTGCACGTCAAATATGACATTGCCAATACTTATAGCATAAAATGTTTATGTAGGATGATATTCTCACAGCATGTATGTCTATTTTTATATTCCTGTTTAGTTTATCATTATTTTTCTTTATGTATGCTGTACCGGTACAGCGTCCTATTGATTATTTGCTGCACCGGGCGACGTCAATACGTCGGCGCCGGCTGTCGCTGAAAACCAGCGCTGGGGCTCTGTCTTGTATAGGGTCGCAGCATAATGCTGAGTGATAGCCGTTTTGCGTGGATGTGATGCATGTTTCCCTGAACCTTTTCTTATTTTTGTGTTTATGTTCTTTTTTGCGTCATGTTTACCGCAAATTAATGTATTTTCTTTCTTTCTTTTAGGTATATTAGGTTGCTCCGTATCGCTCATAAGTAATTCTCATTCCAAGTGATTAAATTGTATTTTATTTTTGAATAATTAATTATTATTAAGTTGAAGCGGTATCTTTTGCAAAGATAGCATCAATATGTAGGCATCACAGTAAATTGTTTGATGCTGTTCTAACGTCATATTTGACCGATATTGCCTATATTTGTGCAGTTTAATAGCCTGTATAAGCGCACCTAAATGGTTTGCCGCATTGTGTATGAGGCTAGATGGCCTTATGATGATTGTATGGTCTTTCTTAAGACCATACAATCCAGCTTTAAATTTGATGTGGGTCAATTAACTTACTCAATAACAACCCGTGTGCATGGGATTTCTCTTCGGCAAAATTGACGATCTCCTATACAAATTTTAAAGAAAAGAGAGAAAGAAAAATATTTTATTTGGGACATTCACAAGAAATACAAAAAGTAAAAAAGGAGCATTTAAAAATAACAAAATTGACGTGCTGTTTAGGGTTTCGTACCCAAAGGGTAAAACGGGAACCCTATTACTAAGGCTCCGCCATCTGTCTGTCTATCTGTCAGTCGGTCCGTCTGTCACCAGGCTATATCTCATGAACCGTTATAGTTAGACAGTTGAAATTTTCACAGATTATGAATTTCTGTTGCCGCTGTAACGCCGCACAGTGGGCTGGGATTACAAGGTTGGGTCTTAAGAGATCAAATTTTTTGGTATCTAGGCATAAATTTAAAACGTTTTTATGCTTTGACTTTTTTTAATTTAACGAGTACTTTCGGAGATATAGCCATATCATATTTGTATGAAGAGTCATGTTATTTTAGTTAAGCAATTTATTCCAATTAAATTGAAATTGAAAATAATGTATACTAAACGGCCTGAAAACCTCAATACCTACTTAGTTCTTTAAAAAAAAAACAATGTTCGACATTTTCCACCACCATAGGTAGGTATGACGTAATTTGTTTTGAGACTTATTTCCGGGAATCAAGGGATAAGAGTGCGCGAGCGCAACAACAAGTTATGACGTGTCGTAACGTGATTGGTGCAACGATAGGGTTACTACGGAATGTTCAGTTGCATTCAAACGTACTTCAGTGTTCTATTACCCACCATAATAAACGCACTACCCCCACACATTCATTACCTACTTACTTATTTGTTATTTTGTATTTGTGAAAATGTTTGAAAATTTAGTGACAAACCTTGATCTTTTCGTTATTTTAAAAAACAGTGGCAGTATTAAAAATAATGACAGTTTGTGTAGTGAGATAAGGTCTAAATTTTTAGTCGAATTAAGTGATGATCACGAAAAGACCTTAAAGTTGTTTTGTGCAAAATTTTGTTATAATTTAAATAGAAGATGGGAAAACGCTTATCGTAAAGAAAATATATTCAGAACTAAAAATAGTGAATGGTTACAAGAAAACATAATATGGCCAGACTTTATTAAGTGTTTAATAGGCAGTAATGAAGATCAACCAGCACCGAGTACATCAACTCAGTATGTATCTCCATCAAAAGTTTCTGTCGGTGTCTCCACCGAACAAAGCCCAAGAAAACCTTTTTGTGAATTAGCGCCAAAACAGAAAAAAAGACGTGCAGAAAACTTTCATTTATCTTCGGACGAAATAAAATATGCATATTTGGAGCAGTTGAAAGCGGATGGGAATGAGGAGGTTGCTAAAATACTAGATCATTTACTAAAGAATCCCCAAGATGTAAAAAAAGTTAAAAAGTGCATATCTGTTAAAGAAACAAAACCTGTGTTTTCTCCGGATGAGGCTTTAGGGTTATTTTTATCACTTAAGCTGACCAAGTGGCAATACAATACTTTAAGAAAAAGTGTTAACGAAAAAGACAGTAATATATTACCATCTTATTATCAAGTGCAACATGCGAAACAGAAATGCTATCCACCAAAAGATGCTATTACAGTGACAGAAACCTCAGCTAAAATAAAGTTACAAGCTCTATTGGATATAACGACAACAAGAATAATGACGTCACTCGTCATAGATAGTGGTTGTAAAGAATTTACACTAATCAGTAAGTGGGGATTTGACGGTGCTTCTAATCAAGCCAATTACAAACAAAAAATGCAAACAGACGATGAACAAGAACGTCAACTTGACGATTCAAGCATATTTATGGGTAGTTTAGTGCCAATAAAATTAGTGTGCGGCGAACAAGTTATCTGGCAAAACGATTCACCAAATTCATCTTACTGGTGTCGTCCAATCTTTTTCGAATTTGTGAAAGAAAATAAAATAACGATATTGCGGGAAAAAAGTGCTATTAAGGAAGAGATTAAAAATTTAGTGAAAACAGAAGTTGGAGTGACACTCTTTATTAATGACTATGATAGACGGAAAAGCAACATCAATTTTATGTGATACTTCATCTCAGAGATGCGACATTTGTAAAGCCACTCCAACAGAGATGAATAATTTGCCCTTAATTGCATCAAAACCGACTGATCCAGATCTCTGTAAATACGGATTGTCATCATTGCATACCTTGATACGAATGATGGAATGCATTCTGCATATAGCCTACAGATTAATGATACAGACATGGACAGTAAAGGGAGACAACAAGTGCATCATGGAAAGAAGAAAGAAAGACATACAAGACGCTTTTAAAAATAGAATGGGACTTCTGATTGATGTTGTTAATCAAGGGTACGGCTCCACAAATGACGGAAATACTGCTAGAAGATTTTTTGCAAATCCAAACATGACTGCTGAGATAACTGGTGTTAGTGAAGAATTAATAAGGCGATTTGCAATCATTTTAGAGGCAATTTCATCAGGTTACCACATTGACACAGCGAAATTTCACGAATATGCTCAAGTGACCATGCAACTGTATTTGGAATTATATAGCTGGTATTATATGGCTTCAAGTGTTCATAAAGTTCTTATGCATGGTGCAGCTATTATTGAAAGTTTTGGTCTAATACCAATTAGACAGCTATCTGAAGAAGCTGCTGAAGCTAGAAATAAAGACTTTCGTAGGAACCGCCAACACCATTCCAGGAAATGCAGTAGAAAAACTACAAATGAAGACATTTTAAATAATTTATTGACCAGCTCTGATCCACTCATCTCAGCGAAACGTCACAAACTTCGCAGAAAACATAAAACTTTGTCAGTAGAAGCACAAAGTTTATTAGTAATTGAACAAGCGGAAACATTTGATGATGACGAATACGAAAATTTTGCATTCGTTAATGTGGATACCCTTGACAGTGATTAAATTAAAACAGTAGCAGTAGTAACAGTAGTGATTGTGATTTTTACTTATTTATTTTATTAGTCCTTAGTGGATTAGGCCTAAAGGGGAGACCACTACATTAAAAAAAAACGCGCCTAGTTCTTAACCTCTATGGTGGTGTGGAATAGAGAACAAAATTTGAAATTGCAACCAAATCGCAGAAAATCGCAACCCGAGAATAGGCGTTAAAATAGGACAAATATACGTACTATGCATACGTAGAGTCAATTCTTTGAGAAAATTTGAGAATTTCGAGATTTTCACATTTTTTTCTTTTGCTTCATACAAAAATTACTTTGGATATTTATAACTCCGAAAATACTAAGTTATCTGAACGACCCTCATAAAAATAATTACTTATAATCGATAGATAAATCCAACACAATATTTAAAATTTCAGAAAAATAAACTTTTTTTTTTTAAATGCTAAGTCCTTTACCGGCCCGTTTCAGCCCACTGTGCGCCGTGGGCGTCGGTGACTCATCACACGAAGATGACGTCTAATAATATTGTAAAATGCAATCAGTGCAATTTAGTAGTTATTAGCCTTTATCCAAAATAAAGTAGACATTATGAACGAAGAATTGAAATTTGGTGTGGCAAGTTTTTCTTCGGAGGAGATCGAAAGTGCAAAGAGCTTACTTTTCGAATCAGTGCCTACTTCAAAGAAAAAGATAAATAGAAGGAAGGATGGACGCTCGAAGAGAGATTTATTTGACGTTGTAAGCCTTTTTAAAGAGACTGATCCGGATTTAATTCCAGTTTTTGTTGCAAGGGACTTACATAAGCTACCTCCAGTTCATTTTGACCATGTAGATCCGACAAAGCTCTTAAAGGATATGTTGGTCATCCAAAATGAATTAAGAACGATTAAGGAGTCGTACGTTACTGAAGAGAAGTTCAATGAAGTCAGAAATGAACTTACTAATTTGAAAAATGCATCATTGGTGAACAATAACTTTGACTGTTATGTTAATAAAAAGAGAGGCGGAGGTAATAATATATCAAATAGTTATTTTTTGGATAGCGGAACAAAATACAACGCAAAGTCAAGCTGAGCGAAGTGAGTCAGTGCCGAGAGCTACTTGTGTCGCTGCGGCGGCGCCGGCGCCGGTGCCGGGATCCCCTGCGCCCGCGCCTTCGCGCCCGCTCGCGACGCCCAGCCCGCACGTTCCAGCGCAAGTGAAGGAGTGCGCACGGACCGCGATTTTGAATATGAATGCGCCGCCGCCCCCGCTGTCCTCGCTTGAATCATCAGCGCCAATGTATCGGGATCGGGGGGATTGTAGTACGAGTGCGAATACGTGTTTACATAATTCTTTTGCGAGTGTAATAAATACAGAAAAGCAATGGAAGGTTGAGAAACCGAATGAGCAGTGGGTTTTAGTACAACAAAAGAGATTAAAAAATCGTTTTAATACACTGGAAGGCAAGGCACGTAATACAGGCAGTGAAAAGTTCAAAGCTGCTGGTATACAGGTTCCTTTGTTTGTCAATAATGTTGACAGAAGCACATCAGAGACGGACATTGTTGACTACATATTAGAAAAAACCCAAGTTCATGTCACTCTGCAGCAGATAAAAGCGAAGGCTCAGAGGAAGTACAGTTCGTATAAAATGCAGGTGCCTAGTGCGAAGCTCTTACAGTTTTTAGATGACACTTTATGGCCAGAAGGCATTACTGGTAGAAAATTTATTGAATTTAACAATAAGGATAATGATATGAGATGTCATGTTCCGATCATTTCGCTGTCGAACTGTTATGTGACCTTAATATTTTGGTACCGAAAGTACAAATGAGAGGTTCATTGCCGGATAAGGCTCAATGGGGCGAAAGAGATAAAGAGCAGCTAAATGAATATTTGTACATTTGCTCAACTAAGCTGCGTGATATCAACTTTCCTTGTGAATTACATAACTGCACAGATATAATGTGTAATAATATATACCACAGACAAATAGTTGATAAATTGTATCATAATGTAGTGAATGTGCTTAGGGACGCTGCGGTGGCGTGCTCTAAAAGTAGAACATTTAAAAATAGAAAGAAAAGATATGTGACAGGCTGGAATATGCATTGCAGGAAGGCTTATGAGGAGGCTAGGCTTCGGTTTCATGAGTGGGTCGCCGAGGGCAAAAATACGTCCGGTCAGACTTATGACCAAATGCGAAGCACACGAAGTCGGTTTAAACATCAGCTCAAGTGGTGTAGGGACAATAAAACTCAGATTAAGATGGACATTCTTGCATCACAGCATGCCACAAAAAACTTTAGTAAGTTTTGGAAGGAGACCAACAAGTTGAATCCGAGGCCGAGTGTTCCAGTTAGTGTAGAGGGGGTTAGTGACGCCAACCAAATTGCCAACATGTTTAAAGAGCATTTTAGGGTATTTTCACCACTGGTACCCGCGACGACCACTACAGAGGCGGGAGGTACTAGGCTGCAGAAACCACTTGTTCGAATCACTGCAAAGCAGGTCGCCAAGGTGATCAGAGACATGAAGCGAGGAAAATCCCCGGGCCATGACTCGCTCAGCATAGAACACTTACAGCATGCGGGTGTTCATCTGCCGAGGGTGCTCGCTATGTTGTTTACATTTTGCATAAGGCATTCATACCTCCCTGAGGCAATGATGAGTACTATAGTTGTCCCCATAATAAAGAGCAAGACAGGAGACGCCTCTAAATTAAGTAACTACAGGCCTATATCACTCGCGACAGTCATTGCTAAAGTATTGGATGGTGTAATTGATATTCAGTTAAGACAACACGTACAGCTTCATGATGCACAGTTTGGCTTTCGCCCTGGTTTGTCAGCAGAAATGGCTATACTGAGTCTCAAGCATACCGTCCGATACTACACTGACAGAAGCACACCTGTGTATGCCTGCTTCTTAGATTTATCAAAGGCTTTTGATCTTGTTGCATACGACAGGTTGTGGCAAAAGTTGTCGGATGATACGGATCTACCTACTGAGTACATAAGTCTCCTAAAGTATTGGTATGGCAACCAGAGCAATTTTGTGCGGTGGTCGGGGTCACTATCGGTTGAGTACGGGTTGGAATGTGGTGTAAGGCAAGGCGGGCTAACCTCGCCGACTCTTTTCAACTTGTATATTGACCGTCTGATCCGTGAACTCAGTAGCGCCGGTGTGGGTTGTTCGATTGATGGTGTTCTTGTCAACAACATCAGTTACGCAGACGACATGGTGCTGCTGAGTCCATCGATCAGTGCCCTTCCAAAATTGATTTCCATCTGCAAGCGGTATGTGGGGGCCCACGGGCTCAGATATAATGCCATTAAAAGCGAGCTCATGGTATTTAAGGCGGGATCTAAAACTTATGACACTGTCCCACAGGTTATGCTGAATGGCAATGTCCTTAAAAGAGTCTCGCAGTTCAAGTATCTGGGCCACTGGGTCAGCGAGACGCTTGCAGATGATATTGATATAGATAGGGAGCGCAGGGCTTTGTCTGTTAGAGCCAATATGCTGGCTCGTAGGTTCGCGCGCTGTACTGCGGAAGTGAAAGCAACGTTGTTTAGGGCATATTGCCAAGCGTTTTACACGTGCAGCCTATGGGTCAAGCATACGAAAAAATCGTACGACACCCTGCGTGTTCTCTACAATAATGCCTTCAGGGCGCTGATGAAGCTGCCTCGCTATTGTAGCGCATCGGGTATGTTTGCGGACGCAAATATAGATGGATTTGCGGCGATTATACGCAAGAGAGTTGTGTCCCTGATGCGTCGCATACGAGTCAGTTCCAACAGTTACCTTCAGCTGTTTGCATGGAGAATGGATATGGATTTGGATTGCCCAATAATGTGGTACTGGACCAGGCTGCATATTGAGCATTCCGGATCCAAACCTAAATTTAGACTAAGATGAACTATATACTTAATTGTAATTTATATTGTTTATTATTAATGACTTTTTAGATATGTTTTTATTTCTCTCAGATAATGAAAAAAATGATGTGACATATGTGTGTATTTTAAATTTGGTTTGATGATAAGTGTAGATAATGTGTTTTAATTTTATTTTGATTTGAATGTTTTAGTATAATATTATTGTGTATGTGTGATTTTGTGATCTTATTTAATGTAATTTTATGGGGATCCTACCGTTTTGCCGAAAAGATTTTGCCAAATTTTCATTACCCAAACAAATTTTAACAACCTTTTTTATACCATTGCAATATTTCGAATGATTTTAGTACGCATATTTTCATTTGGTCAAATTTTTACTTGGCAAAATATTACCAAGTATAATGTCATTATGGCATTTGGTCTTTAATCAAATGATTTATTACAGCAAACAATCTTCAGACAATAAACGTTTTTGAGCGAGCGAAGCGAGCGGTGCCGCGGTAGCGGCCGGCGAGTGCCAGACACGACTTGCATTAATAGAAAAAAAGATATTGTTTTTAGTAGGTTACCCGGAACATAACTATTTAGATTAGGTTAATTTCTTTTAAAAAAAAATGGGTAGGTTAGGTAAGGTTAAAACTGTGACCTCCGACGCACGAGCCGAGCGAGCGAAGCGAGCGGTGCCGCGGCAGCGGCCGGCGAGTGCCAGAAACGACTTGCATTAATAGAAAAAAGAGATTGTTTTTAGTAGGTTACCCGGATCTGAACTATTTATTTAGATTAGGTTAATTACTTATTTATATTATTATTTGATTTTGCGTAAAAACTGTTATTCCAACTGAAATATTTGACTAAATAAAAAATGTTAAAAGTACTAGTTGGTAAACAAGTTATAGTTTAAACGTTCATTTGTCAAACATTAGGTTTGCGTTACAATTTTTTGTGAATAGATTTTTTGCTAAGTAATAATTTGGCAAATGAAATTATGCTAGAATTTTTTTGGGAAGTGAAAATTTGTCAAATTCCTTTCGGTCAAACAAGGGAGACCCAATTTTATGTACTATGTCTGAAAAATAAATGAAATTTAATTTAAAAATTATAACAAAAAATACAAAAAAAACAGAATAAAATAAATATTTAAGGGGGCTCCCATACAACAAACGTAATTTTTTTGCCATTTTTATAGATAATGGTACGGAACTTTCCATGCGCAAGTCCGACTCGCACTTAGCCGGTTTTTTATTTTTGATGTGTAACAGCTTTCCTCTCGCTTTCTGTGGGAGTGATTTCGTGAAAAGGGACAGAAGTGTGTAACAGGAAGTGACAGCTTGAGCATGGAATAAGTTAGTACTTTTTAATAGCATGGAATTAGTGTACTCATGGAATTAGTAAGTACTATACCAAGGTGAGATGTCAGCTGTTACACATCACATGCGACTACTGTAAGGCCCGTTCGTTTTTTATTTTTATTTCATCCCCTAGTTAACCTCGTTGGGAGTTGAATTTTCAAAAATCCTTCCTTTATGCTCCCCTTCGGTAAAGAAGGAACAATTGTGCAAATGTTCATGACTCTAGCTCCAACGGCTTACGCTGTATTGTCTATCAGGTAGAAGATAGCAGTATTAATTATTTAATTTAGTTTAGACCAATATCATCATCATCTGCCCAGCCTTTTCCCAACGATGTTGGGATCGGCTTCTAGCCTAATCGGATGCAGCTGAATACCAGTATTTTATATGCAGTGAATGCCTATCTGACCTCCACAACCCAGTTTCTGGGTAATACGATACCCCTTGGTAAGACTGGCTGTCAGACTTTCGGGCTTCTGACGACCCGTAACGACTATCAAAGATTCACGTATGACAGCTGGGACCAACGGCCTAACGTGCTTTTCAAAATAAGTAGGGTCTTGATATGTAAAGATGGTCACCCATCCACGGAATAACCGTGGCAAGCGTAGCTTAACCTGATCGATAAGCCTGTGCGGCTGTTATTACTTAGCCACAAGCCCAGACCAATAATTATGCTGATTGTACTCTGGATTAATCGTTACATTGTCTAGTAAATCATCAATCAAGCAACAGACTATCGCAGTCCATTAATTAATGATTTTGGTGAATCTAAGTACATACTTCAGCTAAGCTGCCGTAGTCCAATGAACTTCTGCTGTGACAATGCAGTGATATACTGCTATAACTTTGTGTCAGTATGACCAATACAATTTGGGGATGGCTAGCTATTGTGTAGACATTTTCAATATAGCTGGATAGGGAAAAGGTAACCTTTTTTTTTTAAAAAAAAGCTTTGTCTTTTTTTAAGCATCCAGTACTATTTATTCCCTACATGATTCTGGCCCTGACCTGTCATCTGAACATTGATATAATGCATTGCTGCACCGCACCTTAGCAAATAAAAGCACATCTCTAGTAGATAATTATCTTCAGGCCCGTTCACGGCCTCGGGCGATGCGACTTGCGTTGAACGACACGCGCGAGCTTCTCTTGTTTCAAATGTGTTGCTTAGCAAGTCGCGTTGCGGACTCGTGTCTCGCTCTAAACAACTTCTTTTAATTGTTTTCTCCACAGTCGCTTGAGCAAGTAGTCCTGGCCAAGAGCATTAGCAAAATAGATGTAACAAAAGGTAGTTTTAAATTTGACTTAGTCATCCCCAGCCATTGGCCTTCCTCATCCAGAGGTATTTCCAAAATATTTCAACAAGTCAGTTGTAATTTAAAACTGTGCAAACTTTTAAACCCCAGTCTTCGTTAAAATGTAAAACAACTTAATGAGGCAAGGGCGTAATCAAGTGACGGCTAAGCGATCCCTATTAGAAAGGCAGCGTGACGATAATCCCGGATTATCTCGTTAACTTGTTTTACAGGGCCATTGGACAAAGGGTGGACCCTTAGTTTCAAATACACGGAGCCGTACTCCGTGTGTTAGGGAAAATAATGACGGAAAGCTAAAACTTTAGTCTCTGTATGCATAATAAAAAGTGAACGAAATTGTTTTTGAATTTAAGATCAATATTTTTTTATGAAAATCTGCTTGAAATTGTTTTTTTAACAATTTAATTTCACCCTGCTCTAGCGCGACTGCTGTTCGTGGGATTCTGGGTTCGATTCCAAGGTCAGGCATCCTGCCAGGGTTGCGAGTGAGTCCGAAAGGGATATCGTAGCCTTGGCACACAGGCAACGGAAGGAACACGGGTGGGTTTTAGTCAGTAAAAGTCTGACACGCCCTGAAGTTATTTGATAAATAAAAGTGCTATCGGGTTTTCCCTGAGGAATTTCTGTGTAATGGCCCGGAGTTTGGAAGTTAGCGGTCTGTTACCCTCGTGACTCGGAAAGCACCGGTAAGCCGTTGGTCCTGCGCCTCATTTTTCTCCGGTCGTGTCGGATTTTGGGCCGCCCCATCGATCTATGAGAGTGAGGGAAGAAAGAGTGCACCTGTGTCTGCGCACACACTTGTGCACTATGATATCTTCCGCGCCGAAGGTTGGTCTCCATTAAGATAGGCTGACATGGCCGAAATACGGTCTGGAGGTCTATTATTACTTTAATATCACACCAATACGGCCAATCTTATTTATCTTGTCCTGCGTCTTAAGGGACGCAGGACAAGATATACTGCATGAAATTTAAATGATTTCTGCCATCTGAACAGTCAGCTAAAAGGGACTTGGCATTCGGCGTTTACAAAGGATAGCGCTAGCGCATCAATGCTTGTCATTGGTCAATAGCCTCCTTCTTTTACGATGGCAGCAAATAAGTAATTAGTAATTATACTTAATTTGTGATGCTCTTCAGAATGATCAAGTACTCGCGGCCGGCGTGCGTGAATGACCAGAAGTATGAATGTAAACGAAACAAAAGGAGTATGTACGAATCGTAGCAGGTGGTGTTCTGTAGTTTCTGCCTATACCCCATGGGAAGAAGGTGTGAATTGATGTGCATGTGTAGAAATTATTCCATATTCTTTGTTATAGCTTGGTATCGAGTGTGATCGCTACTTGTAGTCAACCGTTTAGTTAAGTATGTTATGATTGGTTACGTTACGATGGTACTTTTAGATAAAAGAACTTCGAGTGCAATTGTTTTAGTTCCGTCATCGTTCACATTATGTAGTTTGTTTGTTTTCATGACCTGCGATGGATTGCTGTATCAACAATACATAGCGATATAACAACGAGCCATGCACCCTTTTGTGTAAAAGCTGTTTCAATCATTATCTGATAGTCTTATGTACCTGTAGAAATGATTACGAGGCAAATATATAACCCAGGGTGCATGCTACAGACTTTCTTAAGAACTCATAGCGGTATATAAGCGATTACAGAAGGCAGGCTTATGAAAAGTATATAGAACCACTATAAATAAAACGATTTGATATTGGTCGATAAAAAGGGATTAAACAAGACCAATGAAAGGAGATATTATTATCCAATAATCTGATCCGACTGGCTGGGACACACATCGCCAATTTCGAAGAGATGCTGATTGGCTGGGAAAATACGACTATTTTGATCGACCAGTGTGCGTGCGCGGCAAACTCCTGAGACTATAAATATAACGCGCCCTGTCGATTCAATGTCTCCTGGCTGGAGGCTTTAAGCTAATACCTTAGGGCAGCCACAGGAAAGACCGGTTAAGCAGTCACGGCCTCTCAAGGTCAACTGCGAGATGCCATACAAAAAAAAAATCGATTCAATGCTCACTCTCTGGACAAGTTCGATACAGTTCATCAAGCTACGCCACATAGGCACCCCAGACCTCGCCTTTCAGTACCTTAGTTCATCCTCGTTGCTAAAAAATAGACATTTGAATTGTGGTGTAATAAACAGTAACAAGAACTTTAAGTTAAATAGATTGTATAAATATAGAATCAGTGAACGTAATACATAACAATTTAGTTTACAGTTTTAAAGTGTTGTCCGTTGTTAAGCGCTTAAGTAAATATAAGGACGCTATGTTGATTATGTGAATACAAATGGCGAAGTTCCTTCACAGTGGACCAAAGTGTTATTTATTACACAAACCCGATTAGGTAACCCTGTTGTCCCCTACAGAATTGTTTTGCAGTTTCCTGCTATGTGGCAGAGCAATCTAATTGATAACTCTATTATTACGCAGTGATTTTTCTAAGTCTTCAGTGAGTTTTTACACAAACCTTTCTTATAGTAAATGTATTATTGGGTATTTATTTTTATGCAAATATAGGCTAGACCTCGTTTAGAACCCATGGTTAGGTACCATGTTCATATGTGTTCTCTGCATGTCAAATTATCATTTATTTAAATGACGCTGATAACCTGCACTTTTAAATTAAAAACTGTTCTCAACATGCACCCATTAAATCCAAGTTTACTTAGTTTGACATAATTATGAAGAAGTGGCGCAACAAACTCTCTTTTCCATGCCCATAATTATGTATCAATCAATCTTCTACTTAAAACAAATCTTATATTTAATGATGTCTGTCATTGAATTTGAATTTGAATTGTAAACGTGGAATGAAACAAAAATGAATCTTCACTCGACACCGACAAAATGATATAGGAGTGAACGGTTCATTCGCTCCTTTAATTTAATTTTTCGATTATTCTGTAGGTGAGTGACTAAATGCAACATCGTTGGATTGGTTTACTAATGAATTAGTTTTTCACTTCTGACTTTGACTTTTGACTTTGTTCTGCTCAGAATTTTCACTTTGACTGACATATGCCGAATGAAAGGCAAAAATGAACAAAAAGTGAAGCGTCTGATGTCGGCTTTATAAAACGAAAGTGGCAGGATTTTTGAAAATGAATTCGCTAAAAGTGTTAAATAAGGGGTATGGAAGTTTGTATGAAATTCATCATTTTTGTCTCGTGGTATTCCATTGGGCTCACGGCTTGTAAGTAATAAGGCCATGTTCCTAATCCCATGTAGAGCGACCATCATCTCAATCTAAAGGAAACCAGTGTACCGGTAGATGCATCGTTGCCTATCCCCCTGGCTTAATCCGTTTGTCACGTCTTGTGAGGCTCAAAGGAGGCCTTTGAGTTTAGTCCTGTTTGAGTAAATTGAGTATCCTAAAGGAAGCATTCATAAATGAAACAGGTGCAAGGCTGCCCCGGTGTGTCATTTCTATGCCTACTAATTGATAACGGCTAAACCTTAAAAGATTACGGGTATTTCACGGTAGTAGTTTTTTAAGACGTGTGTTTTTGTGCAAGGATTTAAAAATACCTAAACAGTCATTGTCTACCATAATATTATATTAATGTTCTTTTACAGTTTTATTACTCTTTTTAAAGAGGTACCACCCAAGAGAACTTCGGGTACGTTTTCATAAAATTCGGTCCCCGCCTTAAAGACCATTAGTTCAGATTTCACTGACTTGTATTTGAGGCCATGGGCCTCCGCATAATTATGACTCACAGGTATTTAAAAGCTTTCTCAATACACAGACCGAAGGGCTTACTACAATACTTAAATATTCACATAAAGAATTGATGTGAATGCGTTCTAGTTTAACATATATTTTTTGCATAACTTACTTGCATTAATATGAAGGCGTATTAACAGATCTTAAAGTCACTAAAACCATACCAGCGTTAGTGAATAGTCAGCCATGAGTAAAAGTTTCATAACTTTCTTAACATTCATTTGTGTCATATTTTTCTAACTTTGTCTGCTCTCCGTGATGAAGAAGCGAGAGGGGTTATGCGTTAGCTTTTTTACTCTTCAACATTACTTAGAGAAGGAGCACATTGTTTGCTGAGCGGGGCAAACACAAAAATAAATTTTGTCCCCAAACAAAGTGTGAACATTCTGAGGAACTGTTGTAAAACGCACTGCATTATGACGTACCTATTTATATATTTTAAGATATATGTCCACAACCTTACAGATCTGGAAAATTAAAAAAGAACCTGTAAATGGACCTTTCCATTTCGGGTAGAGGTATCTCAAAACGCAGCTGCGTTTTCAGTGAACTTCAGTGAACAATTTTCCTTATCAGCCGATAAGGAAAATTGTTAACTCAATTAAATTAAAAGAATTCAATTTAAATGTACCGTAATTTCGACTTTTTTTTTTTTTTTCGCATTAATTTTCTTAATTTAGTTTGTAAGTATTTTAGTTTCAACAGTTGATGCGCGTTGGCCCCTCGAAGGTGTCCCAATAGTAAATTATTCATTGTGTCTCACTGTTCAACGCCAAATTTGCCATTTTGTTGTAACAATTAAGTAACAGTGTAGTTTATCAGCACATTACAAAGTTAATCGCAAAAGGACTACCCGGTGTGTAGATGAAAGATTCACTCACACGAAAGCGTCAACTAAGCAGCAATCTAACGACAACGTGTCCCCCCTCTCGGAGTTGGGCGATAATGTCTGCAAAACAGTTAAACTAATGTAGCTAAAGAACACAATTAATTTTTGTGAACTAGTTTTTTGTTCCAATAAAATATTTGATTTGAATCTGAAGCCACCAATTTATTAAGAAACAAATCTTAAGTTGAACGACTGAACGTGTAGTCTTTTTGCCTTATCGTTTTGTAACCGTTTTAATATCGTTTTTGTAACAGTTTTAATATCGTTTTTGTAACAAACAACCGAAAAAAGAGCAGTAATCTCGAGTACAGTGTAAATAGCCGCAGTAACAATACACTCTGCAAATCTAGCTTTAATAACTTCAAAACACACAACAAGCAGCCTTATGGTTAAGAAAATAAAGACTATGAGAAAAGCAAACAAGTCTTTGGATGAAATAAGAAGGTGGGTTTAAACTGCAATTTTAAAGTTACAACTTATCTCTGCGCATTTTATATTTTGTGGAATGAGCGGATTCGCAAACTGCATGAACATTGTTATGTAGTGGTTTGAGTTACTCTTAACAGCAGCCAGAGTCGCACTTCTGAACATTGACTTCCCAAAGGATTGCTACCACGACTGGTGCAGCTCTGCCCAAATCCAGGGTATTCCCATGACCTTCACCAGTTCGTCGCACCACCTCATGGAGGAGATTCCTACGCTGCACCTTCTTTTCAGTTCAATCGGCCGTCTACAACTATCATATTTTAGGCTTCCAAGGTACACCCATACTTTTAGTAAGAGAAGCTGAAATTAACGCACAAAACAGATCAGAAGTCTACTTAATCATTCATGGTTACGACTACCCCATCCTTTTCTCTCCCAAAGATAATATCTATCTATAGTTATGTTTTGTTCAGGACTATGAAACTAACAACTGAAACTATTTGAATGGCTTGGGATTCTTCGCGGCATAAGTGAAAAATTCTCCAGCATGTCACATGTTTTCCAAGATGTGATACTGCAATACAGTGAACGAAAAATAATATTTTACTGCTATGGACAGAAAACTCATTTCGGTAAATGGAGACTGCAAACAATATTACTATTCTGCAATAAGGCAAGGGCCTGGCAAACATAAAAGAGAAAACAAAATAATAGCTTATTACACCAGAACTGAAATGTACTGCAATTTATTATGTTTCCTTCGAAGATGTATCAATTGGGTTCTCTAAGGGTTTGTACTCATTTTGTTGAGGTAAACGTATATGCTCCTGTACGTGTCTGCGTTAAAATGTTAAAGCAAATACGATGCTCGGTACTATACCATAGGTAGGTTTTAAGCACTGCCAGTCGCACGAGGCTCATGATGATCAATGCGAGTGTTAGCATGTGCGGCGGGCGTAACAAACCTGTATATATTGAGATTCCATTCTAATCAAAACCATTAAGTTTTGGTAATATTGTGGCGATAAGTCCCCTCTTTGAGGAGTGGCTAGAGAGGCGCCACGGCGTCCTCACCTTCCGCCTGACGCAGTTCCTCACCAGACACGGTTGTTTCGGGAGGTTCAGGCCCGGGTCAACGGCGCATTGTGTTCCACGCGCGGCTCAAAGAGATGTCAACACCAATAGATGGGGTCCGAAAGGGCCAATGCCTGCCAGAGTTACGAGTCTGTCCGAAAGGGATATCGTGGCCCTGGCACACAAGCATCTGAAGGAACACGGGTGGGTTTTAGTCAGTGAAAGTCTGACACGCCCTCCCGCTCCGCCCAGTGCGGGAGAAGTTATTTGATAATTACCCATCCAAAAAAAAAAAAAGTGCGGCAGTAACCTAAACAAATTGTAACAAGGTCTTATTCCTCACAAATCGACATCCGCCATCACTACAACATATGGTAACTATATTCGTTGTCTGCATTATGTATGTATATGTTTCGAATGTTACGATCCCAATCCGGGAGTTTTATTTCCCGATACGCGATGTATTGCTTCGTTCCTCTTTGGAAATATTTTTGTTCTTCCGAAATTCCTTAAGGGGTCAGTTGATTTGTCGATATGATTCTTAGGACAATACGAAGTAGATGGAATGTGTGTTGGAAAGGGAGTGACTACTGAGTTAATGGCTACTATAAAATGAAAAAAGATATGCTGTGTCAATCCCAAATAAAATGAGATAAGGCAAGACAATGATGACTGGTGGAGAAAAGAAAGAAAGAAAATACATTTATTTAGCAGACTAAGAGGAACATAATATAATATACAGCAGATTCACTAAATTACCTACACTGTCCTCCCATAGATACTTATTAACACTTCAATTTGAAAACATTTTAAAACCCAAATAATTTTTTGAGTAACCAACCAAGTAAGTAAGTTTCTTGCCGACTCTTCTCCATAGGAAACGACCAATTGGTACCGTGCACCTAGCTTCTACGTTTCATAAGTGCCCATGTAGGTTTATGTGAAAAAAATAATAATTGTATTTCTATTTTGATAAAAAAAAAGTGCGATGTAGAAATTATCAGGAAAGTATATATCTACACATCCCATGCAGCTTAGCATTCATCATTTGGCAGAAGTCCAGTTAGTACCCCCTTTGCCTTTGCCTTAGGCGGGATCCAACCATATCAACTTACTAAAAATGTAATGCCACATAAACCAAAAATACACAAAGAAAGGCATCCAGTGCTTACGTCTGAAATGCTTTAAAAATTACCAATAAGAAATATAAGCACACGGAATTAACGTCACGTAAATTCTGATTGTGTGTCACTCCACTCATGTTCATCAGCTGCCTAGCTTTTCCCAACTATGTTGAAGTCGGATTCTAGTCTAACCGGATGCAGCTGAATACCAGTAGTTTACATGGAGCGACTGCCTATTTGACCTTTGATACCTGGTAACACGCTGCTGGTCGACAACACTCCGCCTCTAGAAATCTTTTGAAAAAGTAGAGACTTCCACAATATTGTTTTGGATATCTTTTTTCGTTATGAGTAAAACCAGCTCTACAAATATGAGGCGGACACAAACAAAACGTTAAATTGGCAAAAATTTACATACATAATAATATATACAATGATACTCGGGTTCCGTAGCTCTGAAATTAGTATTACATTGTGCATACATCCTTTCCAAAACGGGTTGAAATTCGAGAATGATTTTGTTTGTCTTTTATGCCATCAGTGTTTGTTAATTTTCTATTCAATTTTGTAATTGTATGAATGCAAATGCAAGCGAAGTATATTCCTTCCTTTTTCTTGTCGGTGTTGAAAAGGGTGAGGAAAAGTTTGCCATGGTTTGATAAAAAAAAAATCGCTTGACAGTAAGTAAATAATAATATTTATATTATTATTTTCGTCAAAGTACAATTAATGTATTATTCTGTTACCGCCTTGGTCGAAATCGTATATTAGGAATTTAATAACGTTCAATTTAAATACTGATATTTTCTATTAGGTATACAGTTTCTTGGTATTACTCTATTAGTTATTCATAATCTTTTGTGAGACAAATTATTCCCATATCCAATTATCCTCACGTCTCATGGAACTCCAAAAATGTACAAATTGAACGCGTGACGTAACGAAAACGTGTTTTCGTTACGGTGTATGAAAATGAAATATTTCCCAATTTCATCGATCACTGTATGTGTGCCATTCGCAACTGATA
The DNA here is from genome assembly GCA_963921375.1 of Tiliacea citrago. Classification (NCBI taxonomy): domain Eukaryota; kingdom Metazoa; phylum Arthropoda; class Insecta; order Lepidoptera; family Noctuidae; genus Tiliacea; species Tiliacea citrago. Next base: position 2,341,510 of record OY992784.1, read on the forward strand.
GCGGATTGAGGTACCTATGTGTTTGACGCGTGGTTTTACTTGCTTTTCAATTTTATTTGTTCTGCTAAATTGAATTGGGTCGCGCTTTTTCGTTTTGACTAAACCATTCTGACCACGGTAAAGTGTGACTTTGGTACTTTATTGGATTACAAATTATGTAGTTGACCAATAATCTATCGTTAACAGTAATTCAGTGTTGCGGTTACTTCATTTTCTATGTGTTAAAAGACTGTTGCTTGTCGTATCAGATGTTTCTAGAAAACGAAATACGAAGAAAATCCTTGGCGGCGGCCATTTTGGGAAATTAAAACCGCAATGTACTATCAAAATACCACCTCTTGTTTATTATGGCTAAGGAAAACCCAAAATTTGTTATTTTAGGACAAGAAAAATAAACAATTCTGACGTCGTAGAAATAAACAAAGATAATTACGGACTTGGTTAGTCCTTCAAAGTAAATAAAATTAATTCAATAATGCACCGCTCCCTAAGGTTGGGGCCATTAAAGGTTATGACTATGTCCAAAATGTTTTTTTTTTATGTATTGAAAAAACCAACCCGCTTACATTGACAAACCGGATAATATTAGTGATGACATTCATAATCGAAATCAGTGCTCAAAGATGACTAAATTTATTAAAAATATACGAAGCAACGACCTATGATCCTTATTTACTACTTGTAAGGATCGTGGGTTGTTGTCTCTTCCTAAACCCATGAGAAAAAGGCATATTTAAACGGCAATGAAATAAAAACATACCCATAATCACCATTTCAGTCGAACGATGTCTCCCTCGAGCGTCGCATCACCGACCAGTCCTGAACTTCTAGCGTCCAGCGGATTCCTGATGCCTTCACAAGGTCATTGGTCAACATTGTGGGAGGCCTTTAGACGCAATGCCTTCCGGTACGCCTGAAAGTTTTATGTATGCAATAAAACCAACATAATTACATAAAATGGCCAGTTAAAAATATGGTAGGTTTGTTACATTTTACTGTACTGCCATTTTCCGTTTCGATTATGATCACAACTCTTTTCAGGCATAAATTTCAGGCTACAATTTAATGACCCGAATTAATAAACCCTTTTTCGAAATGATAAAAGTCTCGCATGAAGCGTCATCGTGAAGTTTATGCGGCATCAACATCGCCACATGCGAACTACACGTCACATTGACGTCATGCAAATTCTGCATCGCACAAGCAGAGTTTACCGCGCAACTAACATATATACAACGTCCCGACATCAACCGTTGGGCAGTTGCCCACCAGACATATCACCCGTCTGGTCGGAGAATCCTCCCTTTTCTATGGTGGATGAGTGAACTTTACACCCTGTTCCTCATACCACCAAAAAGTGAGCTGTGAGACGAATTATGCTTATTCATACATAGTTGGGCAAACCGCAAAATGTTGTGTCAACAACATATCGGTGGCAACATTACAGCTGTAAGTGTATGAAAAAAAAAATCCAGCAACATAATGTGTAACTGCCTCGTTGGTCTAGTGGTCACCAGTGCTAATGCTGAGCATGAGGTTCTGCGTTCGATTCCCATGTCAGGCAAAGTGTTATTGGGTTTTCCATCAGGATTTTCTCAGTAACAGTATGAAGTCAGGATTTGTGCCGGGTAAATGGCAATAGGCTCGCTCCCTATTACATGGGATCTAAACATAACTTGCGAAATGTGGATCTAAGGTACACCTCTGCCTAAACCTTCGGGGATTATAGGTGTGATGTTGTTTTAATGTATCATGTTGCTGCAACAATGTTGAGCAACTTTTGTTTACCATGACGGAGCTTGTGAAATATTTCAGAAACTGGGCATCATCCGCTTACTTCATAGCCAAAGATTTTTTCTCTCAACAAACGCGTACCCGTCCAGATGATGATAACATAAAGCGTGTAATGGATTAAAATCTCTTTGTGTTATACGTACAAAGCAGGATGTAAAAGGTTGTTAAAATATGCCTTGAATTTTATGTTGGTAATACTGCCCAATGAGGGCACGGAATGGTATATTTGTGTGGACTGCACACTGGCATTGTATTTGCAATTTCGCTTAAAGGTTCAATAAAATAAATGGTATGAACATAGACGGAGACTCCTCGGCGGCCGATGCTAAACACGCCAAAGAGTGCTCAACGCATTTTTGGCGCCATGAATCGTAGGATCAGCGCAGACCAACGGAGCCAATCTATAAACTAAAATACCTTTTAGACTCAACCCTTACTAATAAGGATCAGTGCAAACCGAAGGAGTGGTGGCAAAGAGCAGTTACCGGTTGCAAGGCATACCGAGCGACGCGCTGACCTCACCAAGCCGCCACGCGGCTGTGACTCTGACCGCCTCCTAGTAACTCCGCGCGGCTTCGCTTGACGACGTTTCGTGTCGCTTTCTATGTTTTTAGTCAATACTCAATGCATTCCACAATCTGAACTTAGGTGGTAGGATTACAAAGACATGATCGTTGCACAATAGCTGTAGGCACGGCAAAGTAGGATTTTATTACGTAATACAAACAGCCGCATGTTTTCGTGCGTAAAATCGACTTTCAGTTTTAAAAATGGCATGTATTTCATCGAACCATATAATTCCCATTTGCTTTCCTAAAGTAATTATTGACCACTTTTATACAAATGAATGCGCCCCTTTTTGTGAACCTCAAATAATTCCTATTTTGGAGTCTTTAAAATACTATATCGCTAAGTAACTGCTACCAACCTAGATGTACCGCTCGCCGGTCGCTGCTGCCGCACCACCGTTCCTTTTGTTCGTTCGGCTCACACGAGGCTTGCATCGAGGCCGCAAAGATAAAAAGGCGCTCTATCATTAAAAAAAAAAGTTTTTTTTTAGTTATTAAAACAAAATAAGTTTTTAATAAGTTTAAAAAAAATGCATAAATCATTAGAAGGTCATTAAATTTTTAAAGGATTAGTAAAGTATTTCCCTTTTAATATTACATCGCTGTCACTCCATGGTCTGCACTGATCCTTATTAGTAAGAGTTGAGTCTAAAAGTATTTTCGTTTGTAGATAGGTCATTATTATGCACCTTTACTATTGTGCTAAGTACTTCATTTAGGTGTGGTTGGTATTCGAATAATGAAAATGCTAAAAAAGTGTAACTAGGAAAGGAAACTAATAATCATGTTTCCTAAACATAGCCCATCTGTAGTTAGTAAAAAAAACATAATTAATTATTAATTTTATTTCAACAATAACCTTTGCCTTCTTCGACCTTTATCCATCCTTCATTAAATTAAATTCATTGATCTGCATAATATTTCAATTTTATTAGTAAAGCCACAATAAAACTGAAAATTAAAATATCAAATTGACGGTTATTGAAAATAATACAATAATGGGTTAAAAACACTGGTCTAATGAGAACATAATATGGCGCGCCAAAATCGGAACTAACCCTGCCATCTTGTTTTTAGGGTTCCGTACGTCCGAATGAAAAAACAGAACCCTTCGGAACGGATCACTCGTGTGTCTGTCTGTCAGTCCGTCTGTCACAGTCAATTAGCTCCGAATCTACTGGGACCGATTAAGTTGAAATTTGGTACACAGACCTATGAATTTCTGTGACCAAAGCACGGACGGTAACGTAAATAAGTAAATTTTGAATATGAGGGTCACTTTTGGAGGGGTTTCACAATGTTTACCAATGTTGACCACCGTCATTGCAGCGCTAAATGATCCGTATGACAGTGTACCTACGGATTAATAAAAGAAAAGCCAATTTTTTCTCACCAAACAGAAATATACTGGATAGGCATCAGATTCTGAAGTTTCTGAAATTTGGCCCCTTGTCAATAGCCTTACGATTATCGAATATTAATTCTATGGAGGTAGATATATTTCAGTGCAGCCTGAACAGATTCACAGAAGTAGCACTGAAGTGGAGGCCATTTTATTATTATTTTTGTTAATTTAAATAAGTATGATGTATGCTTTATTGTACTTCTATAGTAGTAACATCGCATTGGCGCATTATAACTGCTAGGGTGTTATTTACGTAATTTAAAAAAAATAAATAATAAATTCTTGCTTAGTTCAATTAAGTATAAAAGTGAGGCTATACTCCTGAAAAATCTTCTTGTGAACGTGTTTTTTTATAAATATTTTGTATTTTTACACCGCACCAAGCCTTAAGTGTGTGCCCAAAGTGCTTTTGGATTGACGTGTCTTAAGAAAAGATGACAGTTTTCTGCAACATGTCGTTCAGATTTTTCATTTTCGTCTGTCAAAGACATCTTTTGTGTATTCTGTTTTTATATTTGTTTTAGAAGGAAAATCTGTAAATATCGCATGTATTTAAATTATATATTATCAGACGAATGTGTATTTTATTGTTTACGTTAGGATGCGTTTATACGTTGATTTTTTTGCACATAATGTAAGGCTGAATTATTTCCCGGCTAGTTTCTGTACATTTTTCCCAAAAAATCGTGAAAATTTACTAGAAAAAAAAGTGTCTAAAACCCAAATCGCTTCAGATTTCTATCATTCCCGATCCCGACGCCCCACAATTAATTTATTCGAAGAAAAAAAATTAAGTTCTCGCAGTATCCTTGGCAGTTTTCCATTGAATACCGCAACGACAGTATCACAAAGGGTCCGGTAAAACGAACCCGCATAAATCGCTATATGTCATCTCTATTCCTTTTGTTCGCAACAAAACTTCATTTTGTACTAAAAACCAGCATAGAATGAACCCTCTGTAATTTGTCTCCAGGCCTGACAGAGGTTTTAATAAACTGGTTCTGAAAGTAAATTAATCGGGTGAATGTACAGGTATTTCAGTTGATAGCTATTTCGGGTTGTTTGTACAAGAATTTGTATTCATTAGAATAACACTTTATAGGACTATATAATATGTAGGTAACTCCAAGATTGAATGAAAATAACAGTTTTAATAGGTACCCTTACCTACAATATCAAGATTCAAAAAAGTTAAAAATAACTTTAATTTCGGAAGCCGTGGTTTTTAGGGTTCCGTACCAAAATGGTAAAAAGGAACCCTTATGGTGAGAGTAAAGGCTCTTACAAACACACGCGATATCGCGCGCGCGACATGCACCGACAAAGGAATTGTCTTTGTCGGTGCCTGTCGCGCCCGCGATATCGCGTGAGTGTGTAAGAGCCTTAAGTCTGTCTGTCAAGAACTACTAATGCTATCAACTTGAAATTTGGAATAGTTTTAGATGACGTTTACCCAACTATTTTGCAGAAAAGAAATATTTTTTTTTGTTTTCGAACTTAGTTATTTTTTTCTTTGTGATGTTTTTGGAAGTCGGTTGTGTTTTTTGTGAAAAGTTTTTATTTTTCACTTTTTAGTTGTGGTACCTACCCCACACAAATTCGTATACCATTACATGATAATACTATGTAAATAACAGTAACAGGCAGTTTTGACAGCATCAACATACGCTAAGTGGAAAATTACGTATGCTCGTACAGACTGACGCGATATCCCGGGCGCGACAAGGGTCGCGCTGCCTGTCGGGCAAATCATTATTGAAGCTAACTAAAAAACAACTCATCAGAACTTAACCTGGGACCACCTCAGGAGTACACCTAATCCACAATATTAAAATAAATCATTCACCCTACTCTGCTAGTTAAGCATTATGATGACATTTAAATACTAACATTATTGTTTGGTGAAAACGGTCAAGCATAATGAATTCCAACACTCTATCAAGAAATATTGCTGTCGAAGACATAGGTACAAGGTATTTGTAATGTAACCCACTCATAAAACTAACAACAACAAACGCAAAGTCAAAAACAAAACGGTTAAACCCAGCTATCTAGTGCCGGCTACAATGACTTCTCACCCCCCAATCCTAAGGGCAAAAACTCCAATTATTTCACGTCAATTCTGATTCGATACCGTTTGTTCTCGGTCCAACGCTAATTAAGAAGTTTCGATCGGTCCAGATAAAACTTTCTAAGTTAGTATTGACGTTCTTAGTTACAGTCTATTCAAATCCTTGTTTCCAATTGATGTTATTTCCACATAGACGAATATCAACCGGGTTAAGTTGATTTCAGAACGACGGGTACTATTGAAAAACTTTTAAAAATGTTTGACGCTGTAGCGCAAGCTGAACTTTATGTAGGGTTATTCTACATAATTATGGGTATTAAAGTTGTTTTCCCAAAAATACATATTTGTTTCCATGTTTGGAGACTAAATCGCGAACGCAGTATATATTCAAATGCTTTTTGGACTTATTTTTTTGTCTGAAATGTGCCTTCGATTACGTTGAGATTTTAAGGACGGATATTTGTTTCTGACAGCTCTAGACCCTAAAAGCAATCAGGTACTTAACCTGATTTCTTTTGATTGCTTTTAGGTTGAAGTACTCTTTTAAGTAATTATTGTTACTTATCTTATTGGGACTTATACATATGTTTGAGCTGCTTGGCTTTGAAACACTAGGGACATAGTGTCCGAGTGCCCACTTAGTTTTCGAGACATTGCCAAGCGATTGGTCGATTCCTCGCTTGACCAGAGGGCTGGTCCTTTTCTTAGCCAAATAATCAGCATTGCCATACAACGTGGCAATGCTGCCAGCCTTTTAGGTACATTTCCTGTGTGACAGCGATGCGGACTTTTTTATGCCCTATGATGAATTACTTCCCCTCCATTTTTTAGATACTTGTACATTATTATTATTTTAAGACTATTAGCTTTTAAATTATGTAAATATTATCCAGAAATAAAACTGTTACGGATTATATAATTGTCTTGAGTTTTTTCTTCTTCTTCGTAGGGTCAAGTGCCAAATACGCTACGTACAAGCAATGTTGTTTTTAGATTTAAGACCTGGTGAAGATCGCAGCACCATCCTATTTCTTCCTATGGGTGTCGTAAAAGGCGACTAAGGGACTTACTAGAGAATGGGCAGCAGCGTTCTCTATGCATTTACGAGTAACACCATTCTGCGATCGCCTGGCACACGCCTGCCAAGCGTGGCGATTATGGCAACCCCCCTTCCCTTTTAGGGGAGGCCTATGTCCAGCAGTGGACGTCTTTCGGCTGAAATGAAGATGATGACGTTCTCAGAAAAAAACAAATAATTATATTTGAATATTAAAATGATATTATGTGGCCCTTTTACTATCATTGCTTTCATGTTCAACAATATTTTATAGGATCCAAATAATATTACATAGGCCTTGGATGGTCAATATTACGGTAAATTGAATTACCTACACAAATAATAAAATACCATATTATGTAAATACACAAAAATTGAATACCGGTAACCGACAACGTGAAGGGCATCCGAAAAGGTAGCTCTTAGTCGCTTACAATAAAGTATATATTTATAGTAATGTGACCAGTTTGTAGTGACCTCTGCTGTGTAGGGAAACAGGTAGAAACTGAGTATAAGCCATTTCAGAAGTAGAGTCTATGGTTAAATTGACAGTAATATTGATAATAGTTGGGGTAAATAGTTTTACCAAGCACGCCTCGTTTCCCCGAAGGCTAAGGCAAAGGTGTACCCATAGTAAGTACACCCACATTTCGCCAGTTATGTTTAAGTCCCATGTAATAGAGGGCAAGCCTATAGCCACCAACCGGGCACAGATTCAGACTCTGGGCTGACACTGAGAAATTCCTCATAGGAAAACCCAATAACACTTTGCCAGACTTGGGAATAGAACCCAGGAGCTCAGATAGTCATACTGATACTAGTTCAGTTAAATAGGTAGGATTCTTCTTATCGAAAACTTGTTACATTTTAATTAAACATTAAGTGGAATATTTGTTGTAAATCACAAAGGTTTTTGATGAGCAAAAAAGATTATAGGTAATTTCAAAATAAAATTGAGAGAAACAGCAAATATTAGGAAGGGTTCAATGCACCTATTAACTCTGGATTCCCGCGAAACTATTTTTAATAGTTTCTGGATTGGTTCCAGATATTAAAGAATGGCCCAGGCACGAAGCCGCGCCAAATAAGGCCGCTAATCATGGTAAAAAAGTTGCAAAGTGAAAATTATTGCAAATTTAAGTGTGTAAGGAAGTACTCTAGAGGACCGAAACACATGAGCGTAACCCAGGACCAGTATAATTTGATTTAATATTTGTCGAGAGAAGAGAGAAAAAACTTTTTACAATAAAAAAACAATCGACATTTTTTGACTTTGGAAGTCGGTTGTAGTTTTTGTACCAGGTTTTTTTTATTTTGTAGTGGGAGGTTTGTAATTTACCTAAGATACACTATCATAATGTCAAATACTCATCATCGGTCCACAACTGACGAAGAAATCGGTGAACATATATAAAAACCGGCCAAGTGCGAGTCGGTCTCGCGCACAAAGGATTCCGTACCATCACACTATCACACTAACATTATAAAGGGGAAAGTTTGTGAGTGTGTGTGTGTGTGTGTATGTTTGTTACTTCTTCACGCTCAAACGGCTGAACCAATTTTGATAAAATTTTGTATGAAGGTAGCTGACAGTTTGGATTAAGACATAGGCTACTTTTTATCCTGATATTCCGACGGGATCGAGACTTACGCGGGTGAAACCGTGGGGCACATCTAGTTATCTATAAAAACGGCAAAAAAATCACGTTTGTTGTTTGGGAGCCCCCTTGAATATTTGTTTTATTTTAATTTAATTATTTATTCTTAAAGTGAATATATAACTAAATACTAATAAATTATATTTATTTTATTCTGTTTTTTAGTATTTGTTGTTATAGTGGCAACAAAAATACATCATCTGTGAAAATTAACTGTCTAACTATCACGGTTCATGAGATACAGCCTGGTGACAGACGGACAGACAGACGGCGGAGCCTTAGTAATAGGGTTCCTGTTTTACCCTTTGGGTACGGAACCCTAAAAAAAGAAGAACATACAGACGAACAAATAACCTCCTCCTTTATGGAAATGGGTAAAAAAAACATACAGACGAACATGTAACCTACTCTTTTTTGGAAGTCAGTTAAAAACTGTACTACACATACAAATAAAAACCAGGCCGTATTAGACCACGCACAGTAGGTATTGATTTTATCGACCGCAAACATAAGTTTGTATTTCTAGAAAAATCTATAAAAAATATAACTGCCTATTAGGTAAACTGCCTCTGAAGATGAACAGCGCAGTATCGTCTTGGTTACTGTAACCAGTTTTGATTTGTGATATTTCGTAAGAGCATAATACGTTTTAGTTTGTACTGTTGCATACTATAAAACAACTTACCCCTAAAAATCATTATAACACAGGAAAAACTCAAAAACAGACCAAAACAAGAAATAAAGTCAAGGATTTTTCCATAATCTTTTTCTTCAATATTTACAAGGTTACCTCTGTATAGGCAATTAAAGAATAACCCTTTGTTTCCCGACTGAGAGCCATCCAAGTAATTGAAAAAAAAATATGTTCATGAAAAGAGCACTTCTTATTGTTACTTTGAACCAGTCTTTAGCAATTAAAGCATCCATTTTATTTAACTAGAGGTCCGTTTCTACAAACGAAAATATCGTGAACAAAATGAATAGTTTCCTGTTGAGTTGTGATATCACTATTTTTAGAAATATAATAATTAATACGAAATAATGACTTTTATGATGATGGGTAGGACGTTGCATTCCTACCAATCATCATAAAAGTCATTATTTCGTAGCGGCAGCGAGTTATTTTTATAGTACTAACTAATTAACAAAAGTTGATTACCTATCTACTAGATTTTTATAATTATCATGATTTTATCCAGGAACAATGAAATGATACCAACTGTATTCCTTTGAATAAAACAGGTTTCCTGTCCTCCATTGATTTTTGTACGAATTTCAATGATTCAAAATTCTAAGTGCTCTGAATACAAATTAAAATTCTACACCACATTTTCCATAATAACCACAAAATAATGTAGATACATCCATTTAGCAAGTCAAACACAATACATACTATCATTTAGCAAGTCAAACACAATACATACTATCATTTAGCAAGTCAAACACAATACATACTATCATTTCAAGCATATTTTACTGTCAAATACATTATCCATGATTTACGACAGCCCTCGGGTATCTGATCGGGCTCTAAATAACGAGGTTGTCCCTTAATACACAACGACACAGGATAAATTAAACCCAAACATTTTCATTCAACACTGGTGGAAAATAAAAAAAATCGATGGGTATTATTTTAGGCTGTGCCACTTTTCCCGAGGCGCGGCAAAATGTCTTTAACCTACTTTTGAGAGGTGAAGATAGAAGTACCTACGTTGTGATTTTTTCTTAGGCACCTCTCGTCTACTTGGATGTGGAAATATTGAAAAGATGCTGTTGTTTATTCGTTAAGTTAAAAGCGTGGTAGACTGAGTAAGAAAAAGTAAACACGCATCGAAAATGAGTATGGAAAGAAATTTATTTTGAGAGCAACTGTAAAAATAAGAAATCTTAAAGCAGTAAGATTTAATTAAAGCACAAACTTTCTTTGTAACCCCGAGAGCAATAAGTCTTAACACCTCAGTCTTACCTTCACACTGAAGATATATAATTGAATAATTACCCGGTCAAAATGTTTCGACATTCTCATTATAGATAATTATTGACCTTCATACACGACACTACCTCAATAACAAAACAATCCACCCCAAACGGAACTATCGGGCCGGCACACCACGCCATATATCCTGTACTTATTAATATTTAAGACCACAAAACGCATTTTGGACGGCGCGATTAGCCCAGTGGCAACCCTGGCTATATTTATAGCCGAAATTACCGTTTTAATGGACACGAACTGGCCAAGCTAAATTGAAAGCAACACCCTGTACCATGATACACGATAACACATTCATATCACGAGTGGCCACCGAATCGGTGAGATGGGGGGGGGGGGCTATTGAGTTTAATAACGCTTTATATAACCTGTTTGGGGGAACATGAGAACTAATTGGGTAATTAGGTTCCTTTTTTGGTTATAATTTTCTGATTGGTTTTGAATAAAATATGAAAGAAAAAACGTGGTTTTATTAAGGATTGAAGACGACATTTCTTTGAAGACACATAATATAACATCACGCCTGTTTATTACCGAAGGGCTACACAGAAATGTACCTATAACACCCACATTTCGCCCCAATTCCCATGTGATAGGGGGCGAGCCTATTGCCATCAATCGATCACAAATTCAGACTCCGGACTGCTACTGAGAAATTCCAGATGGAAAAACTCAATATCACTTTGCAAGACCTGGGTTGGAACCAAGACCTGGGTTGGAACCAAGACCTGGGTTGGAACCCAGGGACAGGGACTCATGATCAGCATTTATGGATAATTATATTATAACAATAATTAGCGGGTAAATAATACAAATAGTGTGTTTCAAAGTTTTAGCAGGAATCTTGTAACTGTTAACGAAGGGATAAACTGCTTTTAAAAATAATTAAGAGTTGTCTTTGAAGATTTTTTTAATATATTATGTTTAATTATGTTTTGAGTTCCATCACAAAATTTTCATTCACAAAAGATTTAAAACTATCATACTGTTTTTGTTTTGAAAAAAATATTTACGGTTCAAGAGATACTCTGCTTTAAAAAAACCACGTTTTTGATTATTTTCAATAAATCTCCGCCTTAAATCGGTAATAAGGCCTAAATGGCATATTCTTACAAAATAAGATTCAAACTTCATACTGAAAATGGCAGAGTATGAACCGTAAAACAAATTGTAGCTATTTAGCTAATTGCATGAAATGAAATGAAACCGTAAATAAACTATAAAAGATTGATACAATGTCTTGATTTCAATGTAACAATTTTTATACCCTTTCATCTGATAGCAAAGTCGATAATAAAAATATTATGACACACTTCCGAACTTTAGTATGTTATTGTTGAGTAATATGCTACGAAGTTATGTAACTAAACCCTCCTGTATCATGACCAACATTGAAACAATATAGAACCTGAAATTCTTAGAAGTATTTCTATCGTAACATTACGCCTATATTCCCCACAGGGATAGACAGAGGTATATTAGTTTATCCACGCTTCGGTAGTTACTCATTCACAAAGTGATAAATCTAGACTCTAGAATGCGAATGCAAAAAGGAGCGAGCCTTTTAGTAGTCGCATATGATGTGTAACATCTAGATAGATAGATAGATTGATAAAACATTTGTTCAGTGCACACAAAAGTCATAACACAACACACAATAACACAATAAAATAATAGATATCAACTTAAAAAATATATATATATATAAAAAAACAATATATATACATCTCACCTTGGTAATAAGCAACTAAGCAGCGACAAAAATGACCCCCTCTACTTACAATCTATATAGTACTTACTAATTCCATGAGTACACTAATTCCATACTATTATAAAGTACTTACTTACTCCATTATATTAAAAAAGTACGTACTTATTCCATGCTTAAGCTGCCACTTCCTGTTACATACTTCCGTCCCTTATCACGAAATCACTCCCACAGAAAGCGAGAATAAAGATGTTACTCATCAAAAATCCTAGTAGAACAACGCAGCAGTTGTCATGGTTACAGTAGTGCTATTTTGTAATAATCTCACCGTGAAATCTTAGGTGAAGGGGAGTTTGAAGTGAACTGTCCTTCCACCCGACGCAGAGAGAGGCAATGTGTATTGTGTTTGGTCCCTGGTTGGACCTGATATCAAGCAAAAACTAAAATTAAAACTGGCTAGCCTTTTCTCAATCTCTATGTTGGGGTCGGCTTCCAGTCTAACTGGATGCAGCTGAATACCAGTATATTACATGGAGCGACTGCCTGTCTGACCACCGCAACCCAGTAACTGGGTAATACGACACCCCTTGGTAAGACTGGTTGTCAGACTTTTGGTTGACCCATAACGTCTGTTAAAGATCCACGAATGATAGCCGGGACCAACGTTTAACGCGCTTTCCGAGGCACGGAGGAGTCTCGGTATGTAAAGATGGTCACCCATCCGTGTACCAACCCCGGTAACTGGTAAGCGTAGTTTAACCAGATTGAGCGACCAGTGCGGCTGTTATTACTTAGCCAAGAGCTCTTCATTGATTTTATGTCTTTTTGTTTTGTAATGTACCTTTTGTTTGTGCAGAGTAAACAAATTTTTGTTTATTTTCTTTCTCTTTTCATAGCTGACTTCACCAAATTTTCACGGAAAGACTTTTGCAGAATAGACCGGCTGATCTTTTGAAATTAAGCAAACCTGTTCTTCTATCGTATTGACTCGAACTTTAAAAGAAAATTTAATGAAAGATGACCCTAACTGCGAATATATTCGCAAAACGAATAAACACGAGTCAAAGCTGGCACACTCTGCCATGGTACCGTATGTTCTTACGTATCAAATCTGCCGTCTATTCTGTAAAAATCTCACGAGTAAAAACTTCGGTGAAGTGAGCTTGAAGTATACTGTAATTCCACCTGACGCTTGACACTAGTGACAGATCACTTCACTTAAGTTTTCACGGTGAGATTTTTATAGAATACCGATCGATTCTATAAAAATCTCACCATGAAAACTTAGGTGAACGAAGGCTCTTGATTAGTACATAAAACGCACCACACACATCACACCACTGTGCACTGGTACACCACTGACTACCTGCAGTATTGTCTCTCCTTCTCCCTTTAATCCATCCAAAGGTTGTCTGTAAAAGATCGCTTTTAGTGATAAGACCGCCCATTGTGTCACCCTGTGTAAAATTTCAACATTAATATCTGTAATTTTTATAGTGTACATAATAAAGAGTATTCTATTCTATTCTAAAATGATCCATTTTGTTTAAACTTAGAACTATCCATACTCCTAATTAGATAACGTAAAACCACATAACGCACACCACATAATATTAATAGCTAATTAACAGATAGGTTTTAATTTACAAGTAAATTGCGTGGATTGTAACCACAACGTTTGTTACCGCAAATAGACTAATATAAACTACTTTATTATTAGCCACGATTGTTTAATTTTAACGTCTCTAGTTCCTGAACAACGTAATACTGTTTGCACTTGCTTTGATATTTGGTACTTTACATAGCAATAAGTAATCCCTAGACACTTAAATATTACTAACTTATGCCCGCGGTTTCGCCTGCGTGGAGCTCGAAAACTATTACACAGGAACGAACTGCCGGGATAAAAAGTATCCTATTAGATTAAAATAATTATAAAATGACCCTGTCTGTCAAATTTTATCAAAATCCGTTCAGCCTTGTAGTGTGGAAGCATAACAAATAAACTCACTTTTGCATTTATAATAATTAACCCAGCGAGCGAAGCGTCTCTGCTTCAAGTCTGGCAAAACTTGCTTTCCTCTGTCAGTTTGTTGCTACTCCTCTACAGGCCGTATTTTAGAACCGGACAAACCTGGTCTACAGCTTTTACGACTTTATAGATTATTTTTGTCGTCGGGATTTTTGATTGGATTTCTGATCCTCCAAAAAGGGGCAAAAAAACGCTACTGGACATCTCCGCCTTATGAGATCCGATTTTGAAAGGTAGTAACTTCAAATTGGTCTCATTCTGATAAGGATCTTCGGCGTGAAGAATAGCTCCACAAAATGCAGTAAATTGCTCACTTTTAGATGTCTACATGTGGAATCGCCTGGTGTATTCATTGTTGCAAGACTTCAATTAATCAGGTTAACTGTATTCCTGAGAAAATACTGACATAGCCGATAATGTTACTGTGTATCGTTTATTATAGAGTTTTCATGGTGAACCGAAAAAAACTTACTAATCCTTTAAAGTAATGTTGCCTTATTCAAATCATTGTTCTACTCCAACCATTGTTATTTTCTAAAAAATTTAATAGCTTGATAACGGACTTCATAACTTAGCACACACAGTGTTGCCAGCCAAATATTTCCGCCACAATGCACCAGATATTTGCAGCAAGCTAATTTCCCCTGACTTACGCTATAGCCCGAATGCTGATAGCTGAAATTATTGTACGGTTGTATTTGGGGATTTATAAAACTGCATGCTGTAATTGACCGTCATGTTTCATGCAGCCCGCATTTGAAATATTTGATTTTGGTATTTTTTGTTGTGTTTTTATTAAATGTTTTACTAAAATGTGCTGCATTAAAGATATGCTTTGAATGAGTAAAAAAAGAGTGTGGTTTTAGAAAAAATCCGCCATAATAACTACTAACTTTCGCAAAGAAAAATTGTATTATAACTAATCAATAAAAAAGCGATGATGTGACACCCACCAGACATACATCATTGCAACCTAGATACCATGCAACTGAAATTGTTGTCAACAAAAGAGTTCTACTAAAGCAAAATAAAGCTATACCAGCATAATGCTAGGACACTACTACAATAGCGTCCCATCCAGGGGATTGATCGGGGGAAACGTGTAAATTTATTTCCGGCGAGGATCGTAAAGGTGACACCTATAAAACTTGTTCGTACCGCAAGTAATACGCGGAGTATTTGACACAGAGTAAATAATTCAGTTTACCAACGGGCGAAAGAAGAAAAGAGTTTATCAGCGACTAGGACGTGTCAAACATAAATATAAAGCACGAATAAAAAATGAAAAACCGGTCAAGAGCGAGTCGGACTCGCGCACCGAGGGTTCCGTTCGTATATATGATGTTGATGATTTCTGAAAAACTGTGCTATTTCTATGCAAACTTTTCTCTATGCAAACTTCGGAGATAAGAGGGGGGGGGGGGGTATTTATTTTTACATTTTTCATCAAAAGTCGAAAACTATGTCTAAAAAACAAATGTTTGAGAATATGCAAACAGCGCTCTTTCATATGATACCCCACATGCCCTAGTAGACTCCATTCGAATTTTTAAGACCCCTTTCAGGCCCTGTTGCAAAAAAGATATATTTTTAAATTTCTCTCTTGTTTGCAAAATAGTTGGGCAAACGTCATCTAAAGCTATTTCAAATTTCAAGTTGATAGCATTAGTAGTTCTTGAGGTATCCAGCTGTGACAGATAGACAGACTTAGTCTCACCATCTTAGTCTCTCCTTTTTACCATTTTGGTACGGAACCCTAAAAACAAATGGGAGAAATATAGCATAAGCATAGCACAATCAAACCAATGCAGGGTCACCTCTCTGAGTATAAGTGTTCTGTAAGGGTCACAGACCTCCTCTTTATGAGAGGTAGTGGGCTGTAATCCACCACGCGGGCCTAGTTCCGATTTCCTCACGATATTTTTCTTCACCGTTTTGAGAGCAGTGGTGATGAAATGAATTACAAAAAGTAAAGCGCCTGCCTGGGTTAAAAATATTATTATGTGACTCGCAAAACAGACATGGCTCAGTATAATGCTGCGACTCATGTGCAAAACAGCACAGCCAGCTACAGATACTTTACAGGCGCATCACCATCTGCGGGCTAATTGCGTAACACACTATCAGTAGGAATCGGTTTCAATTTGACAGTTCAACAACACTCATTGCGTTGTTTACGTTGTTGAGCAGACAATTTATTCTAACTTATGAAGCAATGGATTAGCAATATACTTCAAAATGATTCCGATTCTGATTCAAACTGTGTTACGCAATTAGGGTGCTGATCTGTCAATTCTGAATATAACTCCTAGAATGGTGGCTAATAACTGAATTGAAATTTGATAATTTTAACTGCTTTATCCATTAGTATTAACGTATAATTTTAGTTATAGTTATTTATTGTTGTAAGTAATCGTCACCAGTATAATATATCCGAGTATTTAAATAACAGATCAGTTGTTTAGAGTTGTTGTTGTGAATATGTGTTAGAAGGCGTAAAAAGCAAAAAACGTAGATGACAAACTTGGAGATGTGTAGATTTCAATAAGTCAAGATAGTCACTTTAAATGGGAATACTACCAAGGTGTAAGGGCTAACTATAAGATGTTGTATGACAATGGAGGATCTACGTGTAGATTTACGCTCCAGAACATTGATTATCCATTGACGATTGACCCTACTCGAATATAAATAAGAACAGTTTTTTTTTTACGTTTTAGTTATGGTGCCTACCCCCCACTTATTTGTATACCACTACTTGCTATCTAAAAACAGTGACAGGAAGTTTTATAACATCATCAACACACACCGAGTGGATTAAATACGTGCAGGAATTTCCATGTGTGTGAAACCGCGAGGCGCAGGTTCTATGATTAGCAATTGAGCACTTTTGCCGTCTGTAATCTATGACAAGATTACTTAAATCTTCAGAAAAGCTGTCATCGTTATCATCGCCACTGCATTTTGGTACTCTGTACTCTAAAAGTGTGTCAATAGTGTACACAGTTTAATGCTTCCATTTGGTTTAACGTGACCTCGAAGCCATAGCAGTATGCCCGGCTATTCACAGACATTGTTTCATAGTTTATTTAATTATGTGCCAGTTTACCCATTCATGATAGTTTTGAAAGTCGTTCGTTCAGTTTATAATTTGTTTTTTCATTACATACGAGTTAATAGTAAACAAATATAGTTTTATTGCTTTTACCGAATTCTTTGTTTGGATTCAGTAAGTTTCGTTTACAAGCTGTGTGGAATTTCCCTCCCTTTTTCCTCTGACTTTGTTTTGGCCTTTCTTCTCTGAGTAGTCAGATAGGAACCACCGACCTCATCTAGTTTTAAAAATATGATTGAAGTGTAAAAGTGTTTTTACAAACCTACTTACAGATATAAAAATAATTTATTATTCTCATCGGTAAAAATGACGAACTTCCTTGACAAAAACTTTAAACCCTAGTTTAACCCCATGATGGGATGAATTTTTAAAAATCGTTGCTCACAAAATTCTTGTTCCCCCGACCCACTGCACAGTGGTCCCGTTAGTAGGTCATAGGCTTCCAATGGCAATGACTGAGCTAAGCCATTATACGATATGGTGTTGCTGGGCCCGACTGCGAGGTCAATCAGGGAGATGCTGAAGGTTTGCGAAAAGTACGCCGCATCACATGGTCTTATTTATAATATAAGGAAAACCGAGTTCATGGTCTTCAGGGCCGCCGGCAAGTGCCCAGACACCATCCCTTCAATTTCGCTGAACGGGCGCCACTATAAAGCAGGTGAAGAAGTTTAAATATCTGGGCCATATACTTGTCGATGACCTTAAAGACGATGAAGACGTGGAGAGGGAGCGCAGGGCGTTGGCGGTCCGTGGCAACATGTTGGCGCGCAGATTTTCTCGTTGTACCGATCAGGTCAAAATAACCTCGTTTAATGCGTATTGTCAAGGCCTGTACACGGGAAGTCTGTGGTTCAACTGCTCACGGGGGACGCTAAGCGCCTTGCGCGTCCAATATAATAATGTTTTCAGGATGATGTTGAAACTCCCTCGTTTCTGTAGTGCCTCAGGGATGTTTGCCCAATCAAATACAGATGGTTTCCATGCTGTCATTAGGAAAAAGGTGGCATCGCTTGTGAGGAGAACTCGAGGGAGTAGCAACAGCATCCTGAAAGTAGTGGCTGAGGACCTGAGAGCTCCTGTGCTGAGACATCTCATGCGGAACCATTGTCCGTATGACATGCCTCGTAAGTACATGACTCACTAATTGTTAAAATTAAATATGTTACTTTTTAATTTCATTATTACTAATCCTAGTTTATAAGTTTTAGTATCTAAGGTGTGTACTTACAAAAATGGTTCCTATGTTGTTCCGAATAAAATAAATTAATAATAATAATAATAATTATATCTGGTTCAGTTACCCACTAGTTGTCATACTACCTGACGGTATAAAAGGTTTTGCAATCTATTGTTCGCAACATTCCTTTTTTGGCATCAGAAGTAAACACATGTAATTAGTCATCAACCGTGTTATCACCAAGCGCTAATTACCCTAAGACGCGACGCGTGTTTTCAAGATCGAACTTGTTTGTGACCTGTTATTTTGCAATGGACATTCAAGATATGTATTATTAATTTACTTTACTATTTTGCATTTTTAATACACCATTTTCTTTTAAATAGAGTGCTACGCCGCAGCATTTCTTGCGTATTTATTTCTGTATTTTTTTTATATTGTAGCTTTTACTTATGTTTGTATCTACTTGGTCATTGAATTAGGTATAAAAATGTCGCTTAAAATCTCTACTACTAGAATTTAAAAAAAGTACTTGCGGCATGCTGCATCTGTAAGGTGCAGCCAGGGTATACGCCGAGCGCCTGGGCGCGTAGCATTTGCTACGAAATATGTATTGTTTTTGATCCGCATTTAACTGTTTGTTGTTTTGTTTTAGGTACTAGTATTGAGTGTTCTTTTAAAAGAATGCTTGTACTAGATACTTGGCTGTCTATGAAGGACAGCAATTCCGAACTGCAACGGTGGCGTCGAGTTTTTCAAGCCCTGATACAGTTACTGCCTGACGTTGAGAATTTGGTTGCTGATGACTTAGAAAAAAGAGTTGCTAATCTTTGTACTAGATTTGTAGCTATTTGGAAGCAAGTTTCTCGCAATCAATCTCGCATGGTATCTAAGTACGGAGACTCGCTGAACGAAATTGATGTTTGCGTTCTGTCAAATTGTGCAGCAGCAGGGAGCCACGACACTCAACGGCCAGCAGCAGAGGCTTCGACGAGCACTCAACAGCATCAGCACAGGAAGGACTTCGAAGAGTGTAGCAAGAGATCAAAAATCGCGGAACTGTGTACTTTACTTTGCAGGCTTGCAAAGTAAAGTAGACAGTTCCGCGATCAATTATTTGTTGGATGATTCAAGTCGATCTGACGCCGCTTACGCTTCTTTAAATTTCAACACTGATGAAGTCTTGTCTCTCATAACTGAGACTAAACTGACTAAACATCAGTATCTTATGATGAAAGAGTTCATTAATGCAAAATCACCGAATGCATTACCATCTTATCCAAAAGTGTTGGAAGCTAAGAAGCGGTGTTATCCATCGCAAGAGTTTATCACGGAATCATCGGCTGAAGTAGAATTACAATCATTGTTAGACCATACTGCATGCCGGATACTAGAATCCCAAAAACACGTTTTAAATAATATTGACTTTAATAAAGAATTTGTTTTAATTGGAAAATGGGGTTTCGATGGGAGTACGGGGCACAGCGAATAAAAACAGTGTTTTGGTGATTCTGGTATCGAGGATGATGGTAGTATGTTTCTTACTTCATATTGTCCTCTCCAATTAGCTTGTAAGTCAAATACTTCCGACCCAGACCAAATAGTTTGGAAAAACCCGCGCCCTTCCTCCACCAGGTATTGTAGGCCTATTCGATTCCAATTTGCCAAAGAATCGAAAGACCTTTCCGTGCAAGAAGAAGCTTATTTCAAGACTAAAATTGACAGTTTACAGCCATCATCTTTCACTCACAATGGATGTGAAATAAAGGTGCGGCATTCTTTACAATTAACCATGGTTGATGGTAAAGTGTGCAGTGCTCTGAGTGATACATCTTGTAGTAGGTGCTATATTTGTGGTTTAACTCCAAAAGACTTGAATGATATAGATAAATCATGTAGCAAAACTGTAGACAGTAGTAAATATCAATTTGGACTATCTCCTCTTCACTCGCATATCCGATTCTTTGAATATTTTATTCACGTTACCTATAGATTAGATTTCAAAAAATGGCAGGCGCGTTCTTCAGACGATAAAGCTCTTCTTGCACAGAAGAAACAACATGTCCAGCAACAGTTTAGGCAACGACTTGGTCTAATAGTCGACAAACCGCGAAGTGGAGGAAGTGGCACATCCAACGATGGAAACACTGCCAGAAGGTTTTTTTCTAATTCAGCTATTTCAGCGGAAATTACTGGATTAGGCAATGACCTTTGTCTTTGCAGTGTCTTTCGTCGGGATACAAAATTAATAACGTGGCTTTTAAAGAGTATGCTCTAGACACAGCACGTAAGCTTGTTGCTACCTATCCATGGTACAACCTGCCCTCGTCTGTACATAAGGTCCTCATTCATGGTTCGGAAGTAATTGACCACGCATTACTCGTATTGTCAATAGGTGAGCTTTCGAAAAAGGCCGCCGACTCTTGCAATAAGTTAGTTAAACAGTTTAGGCGTGACAACACGAGGAAAATGTCCCGGGTTGTCACAAACACCGACTTGATACATAGACTTCTTCTTAATTCGGATCCTTATATTTCTGGTATGAGAAGGTTACCACGGAAGAAGAAGTCTATTCTATCTAAAGAGGTGTTGAATTTGTTGTCGGTATAGAATAAAATGTATATAGTTATATAATAAACACTAGATTTACATTATTTTAGATACAGGTCTTATTATGTAACTATTAACATGTAAATAATATATTTTTTGTCCATTTCTGTATTTGTAGTTAGGTAATAATTAGGTATTTACTTTATTTTTATTATAAAAATGTATATATTTAAGTTTATTAGTTATTAAGTTCCAATTCCTTTATTGTATTTTAGTAAGTATTTCGTCAAGTACAATAAATGCATTATTTATTCTAATAAAATAAGTTTTTTAACATTATTTCGGTTTTTTCATTTTATTATAACATGAAGTATTACAAAAAAGCATAATGTTAATATTTAGTATTGATAACGACAGTCATTACCTTCGCGAAACCCTATGACCGCCTCTCTTAGGGCGCGGAACCACTGTGCACTGCGTCGCATTGCATCGCCCGCTCGCGCCTTAACTACGTTTTCGTTTATCGTTCTTTCTGACTTTTTTCCGGTTTTGTCGGCTCCTCAAAGTCGTAGCGTGATGTTAAATAGCCTAACCTATCAGGAGTTGCAGCGATTTTGACGTTTAAGCACGCATGAGTCGCGAAATTTTACTTTTCACGGCAAAAGTGCGTTTCCATAAAGGGCGAATAAAAAGATTAATCGTATAAATAAAACGAACTCTCCGAGTCTGGCTGACTCGAGTCTATCGAAAATTCCCCAGTCTCGGAAAATTTCGATAGAGTCCAGTCAGCCAGACTCATGCGCGCTTAGACGTCAAAATCGGTCAAAAATAGTAGCGCACAGCAGCTGCAGTGGACGTATTTCGGCTGAAATGATGATGATTAATATAGATGAATCCCTTGTGCTCATTTAGACCAAGCGGTTTAGGTTGTACGTTATCTGTAAGTGACCTTAAGATTTTAACTAAGAAGATGTCAAAACTAGCTGTTTTGGACAGTCTGGATCATTAGATACACTTTAAAGTGAACCACTGCGATAGGGTGGATCAGATTTTCCCTCACGGAACAATAACCTTATGACCTCGCTTACACAGCGGTGATCACATTACATGGCAGTGCATTAGTTCATTGTGGGATGTTGACGTGTGATCCCAATTTATTTCCGTGAAATATCATGTGAATGGAACCGTAAGAAAAAAAATCAAAATCAAAAGTCATATATTCAAACTAAACTGAGAATCAGCACTTTCTGAACTTGAAAATTTTGGTGGAGCGCTATTATTGCGTACACAAAATTAGTAAAGAAATGCTACAGATGCAGAATGCTACCTAATTGATGGTTTTCAACCATCTTCTAATTCGCAGATGTAACAACTGATTACTATTAATTCGACCTTAAGTTTTTACTATCTCTAAATCCTTCTTATCTGGATACTAACAAATAAATAATGACTTACTTATCTACTTCACTTTAATACGTTTAATATTTTCAAAAACCTTCATCTAAAATCTATCTTTACTCATTTTAAAAATGAATTGTCACTGAAACCAGGAGTTTCAGTGGCAGTTCAATTCTCTTCATTTCTCTGCTCCAACGAGGATTGTGCTTCACTTCAGGACTTCAACCCTTTTCATCTGTAATGAAACGTATTGTCCAATCTTTTCGAAATTATTCTGCGTCCGTCGGATATTATTTAATTCCCAATTAGCTGTTTGGGATGAGTTTTGTTTGTTTTGTATTTTAAAGTGGCTTTTTCATAAATAATCAATCAGCCTATAATGCTGTGAGACGGGACGGGCCGTAATCCACCTCGCGAGCCCAGTGCGGGTTGGTGAATGTCACAAATACCTACGTATTGTTCGATCACTAGATCATTAGAATATCCAAAGATAATAATTTATCATCATTTTCTACGCCTCCCTGCCTAATACTTACTATAGTTTTACAGTTTTTTTTTTATATTTTCACGCGAGTATTTCTAAAATGAGTGGTTAGGCAAATTGCCAGCACTTTAGTTAGACCGCAGTTCTAGCATTATGTTAGTTAGTTCTAAACTAGTAGACAAAATATTTGCATAAACATTATGTTGCTGAGGTTGTAAAAATAGTGCTAATTAATCTGTTGGTCGCAACGAGGCAAGAAATTCTCACAAAAATAACATTATGGTTCGGTTCTATTTGAGGTTCTATTTGACCAACAATGAAATAATATGATAATGTTTTTAAATATAAAACAACATCGCTTATTTATTTCCTACTGATAACATTACAAATTATTAAAAGTTCACCAACAAACCAGAGGAAGTAATTACACCAAAAAAACAATCAAACAAAAATACCACATGCAGACAAACAATTTTGATATTGCGGTATCACAGAACCACCACAAAATATATAGATACAGAAGGTCAGTTCAGTACAACGAGCGAAATCGCAAGCACACATAAATACGCGTCTTGAGTCTATTAAAAGTATCTGATAACCAAACATCATCAATGAGGGTAAACCAACCCTGTTCAGGTTAAATTCTTGCGCAATCAGTTACAAAACTCACTCATTAACACATTCATCTGTATTAAGAATGTCCGAGTTTAAATCGCATAGTTTTTACAAAAATTATTGTTTGAATAACATTATTAATTTGTACTTAAAAAATCATCAACAAAAATTGTGGTTATAGATAGATAAAACATTTATTCAGTGCACACAAACGGCATAGCACAACACGGGTGCGTCTCATAACGTATAAACTCATTTGGTCTAATTTCATTTTATTATCGTTCATAAGATGTAATCAACGTGAGATATACCAACTGTTGATATAATTTCTTTACATATAACATTTATTTATTCTAAAACTTAATTAGTATAACGTTGTTTGATATAACGTTTATGTAATCGAAAATCATTTGGTCTAACGTTTAATATGTATATTGTTTATTTAATCGAAAATCATTAGGTCTAACGTTTAATATATATAAAAAATGTCATTATGGTTAACACCCCGACTCTTTTTTTTTAAACCACCCAAAAATAGGAGTTACTAGTTATGTTTAAAATGTACTTGGGTTACTACGAGTATTACCGATAACTACGATAGAACTTACAAAGAATAAAACAAAGAAAAAATACTTTAAAATATTTATTAAACAAAATACAAAGTTATTATTTTTTTAAGTTATAATACTTAATAAACTAACCCATGTCTATGCAATTTTGCTTTGTGTTTTTAAGTAGGCGTTTTCATCATATTAGACCAAATAAGTTTTATATCTTTTGAGTGGTATGTCAAACGATTTTATATTTAATGTATTTTACGTCAAACGATGTTATCGTTATACTTATAAAAATGTATGTTATGCTTATAAAAAATTGTTATTTTAAAATTATATCAATCGTTCATTATATTAACTAATCGCTATATTAAATAAAATTATAGGTTCCGTTGTTATATGTTGTTAATATTAGAGATTTTGTTGTTATATCATCTTTTACTTACCCGCACAACACACAATAGCACAATAATTAATAGATAACATATTACAGTAATTGATATAAAAACAAGGTGCCAATAGAAAAAAAGCAAAAACATATTTAAAGAAATAGAGTGACACTATGATATACTTCAAATCAATATTATCGAATATACAAGATGCTTCTCAAGGTTGCACCAAATGGGAGTCCAGCTCAGCATGTGTCAGGCATTACCGACGCTGATATTCTGCTGAATCCCTGCAGTGACATACGGACGTCGAGCAGACGAGATAAATTGGTGTTGTGACAAAGTGTTATTCGTGGAGTGAAATTATGTAAGTATACCCGCATCTTAAATTATGTATTCGAGTGTACGACTTAACGCCGACAGACATTACGCCGACAGACTGAACGCCGACAAGACTTTACTTCGATGGGACTCTTCGCCGACAGGACACTTCGCCGACAGGACTCTTTGCCGTAAGGGCTCATCAGGGACGCAACTTATCTCCGACAATCAGTCGTACACTCAGCTTAACAATCATAATCAAATAGTTAGTTTTAATTTAAACTGGCATCGAGTTTTTGTTTTGGTAACTGAATTTACCAACAATAGAGGGGATCTGGCGCTCGGCGGCCGCTATGTATGAATTGTATAATTACAAGAAACGCATAAGTAATAGATTTCCAAAGTAAGTATCTGATTATCGGAGATAAATTTCGTCGCTGATGAGCCCTGTCGGCGAAGAGTCCTGTCGGCGAAGTATCCTGTCGGCGAAGAGTCCCGTCGAAGTAAAGTCTTGTCGGTGTTCAGTCTGTCGGCGTAGTGTCTGTCGGCGTTTAGTCGTACACTGTATGTATTCTACAGTAAAGTTTTGCATTGGGAAAATTTCTTGTTCGCTAATGTGTTAATTGTGTTTTGATTATTTATAATGTTGTCTAAATGTAATGTTTATGTGAATAATCTTATTATAATTATAGTGGTGTAAGTGTGAGTCAAATAAACAATTTGGCTTGACTAAAATAATTATGTTTATAATCTATACTCTATACTAATATTTTTTGTATTATAAAGCTCAAGAGTTTGTTTGGGTGAACACGCTAATCTCAGGAACTGCTGGTTCGAATTGAAAAAATATTTTTTTGTTGGATAGTCCATTAATCGAGAAAGGCTATAGGCTATAATAACATCAAGCTAAACCAAAAGAAACGGCGCATCTATGAAAAATGTTGCAAAAACGGGAAAAAATCCTTTTGAGAGTTTCCGTTGCGTACGCTGCTTAAACGATTAAAGTTACGCCAAAATCATGTATATGACGGAAATGTTCCCCTTTAAAAGTTCTAAAAAAATCTGCGACAGCATTTATGGCTATCTTTAAGGTTGACTCTAACCTTTTTATGGTAATCACAGTTCTAAAATATGTGCTCTATTATATGTGTTCTAGTATATGCATTGTTTGCGAAGGGGTTTTTATAAACATGATATTAATCCTTGTCCAAATAAATACGTTATTCATTACAAGCATTTAATTTTGAACAAAATTGCCCTTGACATTATAGGTATATATTTCAATGATTGATAGTTTAGTTAAAAGAGTACGCAAATTAATGTATGTTTTTAAAAAATTGCGAACATTTGCAGATTCAAAACTAATAACACAAGTTTATTTAGCCCTATGTCAATCTATAATTCAATACTGCATTACTTCATGGGGTGGCGCAGCAAAAACCAATTTACTTCCTCTTGAAAGAGCTCAGAGAGCAATTTTAAAGGTAGCAAACTTCCATCCCTTTTTCTTTCCCACTGATCTGCTGTATAAATCCTGCAACGTGCTGACTGTTCGCCAACTTTTCATTATGCACTTAGTATTAAAACAACACACCATGCTTACCTACACTGCTGACATTACTAACAAGAGACGGAATGATATAGTATGCGCATCAAATTTTACTTCAAAACGTGTCTTTGTGGAAAGATTTTTTACATTCTTAGGCCCATTTCTGTACAATAGATTAAATAGAAAACTAAGTATCTATAAATTGAATTATTTTAGCTGTAAAAAAATTATACTTAAATATTTACTAAC
Organism: Tiliacea citrago; assembly: GCA_963921375.1. NCBI lineage: Eukaryota > Metazoa > Arthropoda > Insecta > Lepidoptera > Noctuidae > Tiliacea > Tiliacea citrago. The sequence continues at coordinate 2,368,204 of OY992784.1, forward strand.
CATCGCCTATGCACAGACAGAAGAGCTACTTATTGTCTGCAAATAGAAACGCTTACATGCAATTTTACTGTTACTAACCTAAATTAGTTTTAGTTTTCACTTTATACGCATTGTTAATTTATTACATTAAGTATTTATGCACTTCCTAGCCTGAAGCACAGGTTCAACCTAGTTCAGGCAAATAAGAAATTGTGTTCTATTTTAATTGTTAAGAAACTTATTGTAAATGTGCCCTTTTTATAAATAAACGATTATTATTATTATTATTATTATTAATGAATATCTTAGGAGATATCATAGTTTTAAAATAATAATATTATATAATAAATGTGAAAGATTGTGAGGATGAATGGATGTTTGTTACGCTTTCACGCAAAAACTACTGAACGGATTTAGATGAAATTTGGAACACATCATAGTTTATAACTAGGATTAACAGAAAGGATAGTTTTTATCCCGATATTCCCACGGGATCGAAACTTATGCGGGTAAAACCGCGGGGCGCTGCTATTTACATAGATACTCGTATAGGTAAAAAACATGTGTATTACAACTAATATCCAACAAAATATCCACAAACTAATCAATTGCTATTCGATTGGCGCGATACTGCGGACGCGTCAGGCATCGCGACGCGTGTCGCTCCCGTGATATCGCGCCGGTCTGCACAAGCCTTTACGTTCAGGGAGTGCACCTAGTCGCTACTGGCGATCGTTCGACAGATAGATTGAGATCGTCGCACGTAGATACGTGTGTTGCGTATAATGTTTGGGTCTCCCTTGTTTGACCGAAAGTAATTTACCAAATTTTCACTTCCCAAAAAATTTCTCGCATAATTTCATTTGCCAAATTATTACTTAGCAAAAATCTATTCACAAAAAATTGTAACGCAAACCTAATGTTTGACAAATGAACGTTTAAACTATAACTTGTTTACCAACTAGTACTTTTAACATTTTTTATTTAGTCAAATATTTCAGTTGGAATAACAGTTTTTACGCAAAATCAAATAATAATATAAATAAGTAATTAACCTAATCTAAATAGTTCAGATCCGGGTAACCTACTAAAAACAATCTCTTTTTTCTATTAATGCAAGTTGTTTCTGGCAGTCGCCGGCCGCTGCCGCGGCACCGCTCGCTTCGGTCGCTCGGCTCGTGCGTAGGAGGTCACAGTTTTAACCTAACCTAACCTACCCATTTTTTTTTTTTAAGAAATTAACCTAATCTAAATAGTTATGTTCCGTGTAACCTACTAAAAACAATATCTTTTTTTCTATTAATGCAAGTCGTGTCTGGCACTCGCCGGCCGCTACCGCGGCACCGCTCGCTCCGCTCGCTCAAAAACGTTAAAGATTTTTTGCTGTAATAAATCATTTGATTAAAGACCAAATGCCATAATGACATTATACTTGGTAATATTTTGCCAAGTAAAAATTTGACCAAATGAAAAAATGCGTACTAAAATCATTCGAAATATTGCAATGGTATAAAAAAAGGTTGCTAAAATTTGTTTGGGTAATGAAAATTTGGCAAAATCTTTTCGGCAAAACGGGAGGATCCCATAATGTTTGTTGCGTACGTGTTTTCGGTCCTTGTAGGGAGCCGACCTTCTCTAATAATCTATATTGTGACAGCACCCTGTCCACGGTATATTAAATTGGCTCATTGTCCAAAACGTTTCCGTTATGAAATTACCGCTAAACCAAATTAACATCGATTATTGTTTATTATGGTACCACTAAAATCGGTTTTCCGATGTTTGTACCACATTTTGCATAATTTATTCTATCAATTTTGGTATTTCCGGTAGAGTAGAGATATAAAGATAGGTAATTAGGTATTAATTAAGGACCCGTTTCATAATGAAAAAGGTAGGTATTGGCTTACGATATAAGAAATTCAATCTGCCTCAATCTGCTTAGCCTTTTCTCAACTATATTGGGGTCAGCTTCCAGTCTAACCAGATGCAGCTGAATACCAGTATATTACATGGAGCAACTGCCTATCTGACCTCCACAACCCAGTTACTGGGTAATACGATAATACTGGGTAAGACTGGTTATCAGGCTTTCGGACTTCTGACGACTCGTAACGACTGTCAAAGATCCACGAACGACAGCCGAGACCAACGGCTTAACGTGTTTTCCGAGGCATGGAGGAGTCTCGGTAAGTAAAGATGGTCACCCATCCACGGACCAACCCCGGTAAGCGTAGCTTAACCTGATGGATCGACCCAAGAGACTTGTTACTTAGCCACGTGCTCTTCACGAAATTATTCTAAAGAAAACGTGTTTCTTAAGCCTGGTGACCATTTTGACCAATGCTTGTTGCTTTCTTTTTATGAAGACATTTACCCCGCAGTAAACAGTAACAAGCTAATACGAGTAGTAGCTTGTTACTGGTTACTACGGGGTAAATGTAATAATTTAATGTGTACCTGGAACGTAAGAATATCACAAGATGTTCTGGATGATTATGATAAACTGTAAAGTTAAGTATGTAAAAAAAAAAAAAAAGTATGTCCAAATTCGAGAAAGAGGTCAATCGGCGAATTCAACTCGGCTCGGCAGAATTCGGGAAGCTGCGTAATATCTTCTTGTCTCACATACCATAGTGTCTCAAGACGAGTCTTTGACCAGTGCGTGTTGCCAGTGATGACCTATGGCACGGAAACGTGGCTCACAATAGCTCTCATTAAAAGGCTGAAAGTTACCCAAAGGGCAATGGATAGGGCTATGCTTGGAGTTTCCCTACGTAATACAATCAGAAATGAAGAGGTCTGCAAGAAAACGAAAGTAATTAACAAAGCCCGAAGAATTGGCGAACTTAAGCGGCCGTACATTGCGCGCAGAACAGATGGCCGATGGAGCTGAAAGGTTCTGTTGTCGCGACCGCGTACCGGAAGGCATAGCGTTGGAAGGCCTCCTACAAACTGGACCGATAACATTGTGAATGCCGTAGGAATCCACTTGACGTGGGAAGCACAGGACCGGTCGATGTGGCAACGCTTAGGGGAGGCCTATGTCGAGCAGTAGATGTCTTCCGGCTGAAATGATGATGACGATGACGTTGGAACTTGAATTTAAACTAAAACAAGCTGCTATTTTACTCGTCGATTTAATCTATGAACCAGTTGCACAGACTACCATTTCGTGGACATAAATTAGGATCGATCCAAAACCGTTTATTTATAGTTTCTATTGTTTTTTATTAAACAGTTTGTTTTGCAGAATATCACAAGAGTTAAATTGATTTGAATTTTTTTTTTCTTATCTATACTCGCTTGCATGTTATTAATTTCCTAGCAGATAGAGCTTTTTATAATTTGAACGAGGTTTTGATAATGTTTTACTAATGTCACACCCGCATACACCATACACACACTCACACATATAGTAACCCTAGAATGAGTAATAATCAACAGTGAAATCAGTTTTTAAATAACTTACCGCATCTGTGTACGAGTGCATAATCCTAAATAAAAGTAACCGGCATTACGCCTAGCTTAGGCACCAGTCTCTCACAGTATAACTAAATCTATTATGTATTCAAAATTTGAAAATGTAATATATATTGTGGTGAGAAATAACTCTTTATCTTTTCTTATATTATCTTAATTTACTATTGTAATGATCTGTATTATAGTGACGATTTAAATCATTTGACTAGGCAAACGTGATGATCCGTTTTTTATTTAATTTTATTTTCTTTTTTTTGCATGCATTTTCTCTTGCATGCGTTTTGTGTTGCTTGCCTGAAGCAGGGCCGGACGCGGCAGATCGCCGCCGCCGATCCCCTCCATGAGGACACGGCGGTGCTCCACCAAAGCCGGGTAGACCTCCATTGGCGGGACAGGCTTTCACGCCCTACCGCCGGCCTCGCCACCATCGAGGCGATCCGGCCGGTACTCGAGCCCTGGCTCGGGAGGAGGCACGGCTCCCTGTCGTTTCGGGTGACGCAGGTGCTCTCGGGGCATGGTTGCTTCGGGAAGTACTTGTGTCGCATAAACAGGGAGCCGGACGCCCGGTGTCACCACTGCGTCGACTGCCGGGAGGACACGGCGCGGCATACGCTGGCAGAGTGTGCCGCTTGGGAGGAGCCTCGCCGTGCCCTCATCTCAGGAGTAGGCAGTGACCTATCGCTGCCGGCCGTGGTCGAGTCGATGGCCGGCAGCGAGGAGTCCTGGGACGCGGTGGTATCCTTCTGCGAAACAGTCGTGTCGCAGAAGGAGGCTGCGGAAAGGGAGCGGGAGATCTCGTCCGCTCACCCGGCCCGCAGCAGACGCACCGGGCGTCGGCAGAGGGCAGATAATGCCCTCTTCCGGCCCCCCTAAATGGGTCCAGGGACGGCGGACTCGGGGACGTCCGCCGCCCCCCATCACACTGGACCCGAGGTGGCGGCGCGTAGTGTTCCACGCGCGGAAACGTGGCTCACAATAGCTCTCATTAAAAGGCTGAAAGTTACCCAAAGGGCAATGGATAGGGCTATGCTTGGAGTTTCCCTACGTAATACAATCAGAAATGAAGAGGTCTGCAAGAAAACGAAAGTAATTAACAAAGCCCGAAGAATTGGCGAACTTAAGCGGCCGTACATTGCGCGCAGAACAGATGGCCGATGGAGCTGAAAGGTTCTGTTGTCGCGACCGCGTACCGGAAGGCATAGCGTTGGAAGGCCTCCTACAAACTGGACCGATAACATTGTGAATGCCGTAGGAATCCACTTGACGTGGGAAGCACAGGACCGGTCGATGTGGCAACGCTTAGGGGAGGCCTATGTCGAGCAGTAGATGTCTTCCGGCTGAAATGATGATGACGATGACGTTGGAACTTGAATTTAAACTAAAACAAGCTGCTATTTTACTCGTCGATTTAATCTATGAACCAGTTGCACAGACTACCATTTCGTGGACATAAATTAGGATCGATCCAAAACCGTTTATTTATAGTTTCTATTGTTTTTTATTAAACAGTTTGTTTTGCAGAATATCACAAGAGTTAAATTGATTTGAATTTTTTTTTTCTTATCTATACTCGCTTGCATGTTATTAATTTCCTAGCAGATAGAGCTTTTTATAATTTGAACGAGGTTTTGATAATGTTTTACTAATGTCACACCCGCATACACCATACACACACTCACACATATAGTAACCCTAGAATGAGTAATAATCAACAGTGAAATCAGTTTTTAAATAACTTACCGCATCTGTGTACGAGTGCATAATCCTAAATAAAAGTAACCGGCATTACGCCTAGCTTAGGCACCAGTCTCTCACAGTATAACTAAATCTATTATGTATTCAAAATTTGAAAATGTAATATATATTGTGGTGAGAAATAACTCTTTATCTTTTCTTATATTATCTTAATTTACTATTGTAATGATCTGTATTATAGTGACGATTTAAATCATTTGACTAGGCAAACGTGATGATCCGTTTTTTATTTAATTTTATTTTCTTTTTTTTGCATGCATTTTCTCTTGCATGCGTTTTGTGTTGCTTGCCTGAAGCAGGGCCGGACGCGGCAGATCGCCGCCGCCGATCCCCTCCATGAGGACACGGCGGTGCTCCACCAAAGCCGGGTAGACCTCCACTGGCGGGACAGGCTTTCACGCCCTACCGCCGGCCTCGCCACCATCGAGGCGATCCGGCCGGTACTCGAGCCCTGGCTCGGGAGGAGGCACGGCTCCCTGTCGTTTCGGGTGACGCAGGTGCTCTCGGGGCATGGTTGCTTCGGGAAGTACTTGTGTCGCATAAACAGGGAGCCGGACGCCCGGTGTCACCACTGCGTCGACTGCCGGGAGGACACGGCGCGGCATACGCTGGCAGAGTGTGCCGCTTGGGAGGAGCCTCGCCGTGCCCTCATCTCAGGAGTAGGCAGTGACCTATCGCTGCCGGCCGTGGTCGAGTCGATGGCCGGCAGCGAGGAGTCCTGGGACGCGGTGGTATCCTTCTGCGAAACAGTCGTGTCGCAGAAGGAGGCTGCGGAAAGGGAGCGGGAGATCTCGTCCGCTCACCCGGCCCGCAGCAGACGCACCGGGCGTCGGCAGAGGGCAGATAATGCCCTCTTCCGGCCCCCCTAAATGGGTCCAGGGACGGCGGACTCGGGGACGTCCGCCGCCCCCCATCACACTGGACCCGAGGTGGCGGCGCGTAGTGTTCCACGCGCGCCCCTTTGAGACGTCGCGGGGGGGTCCAACACCTCACCCCCCCGCAGACTAGAGGTGGCCCGCAGAGGCGGGCCGGCACTAGCCGGGGATCACGGAAGTAATACTAGCTCCCAAGATCCCCGGTGCAAGTGTGGGTAGGGAACACCGGGGTGGTTTTTAGTCAGTAAGAGTCTGACAGACCCCTCCGCCCACCCCAGGGCGGAGGACATCCATGAGGATTTTCCACCCCGGCAACAAAAAAAAAAAAAAAAAGGGTAGACCTCCACCGTATGCTCCACCGTGTCCTCCGGGCGATCCACACAGTGGTAACACCCGGGCGTATCCTCCTGCTTTCTTCGATCTCTCGCACACGGCCCTGGTTCAGGTCATGATTCGGAGCGAGAGTGCATGGGAGGCCGTCACCTCCTTCTGTGAAGTAGTGATGCTCGCGAAGGAGGAGGCGGAACGCGTGAGGAAGAGACAGGGTTTGCGCCCTCGCGCCCCTAGTCACCGCAGGAGACGCCCCGGGCGTCAAGAGTCGCAGGCCGATTTCCGGCCTGCGATGTAGGCGCGGGCTTGCGGACGGTGAACGATGGGTAGCATGCCATCCGATAAGGACCAGGCCCGAGTCGATGGCACGTTGTGTTCCATTCGCGCCTCAAAGAGATGTCAGCACCAACTGACGGGGTCCGATCGGGCCAATGACTGCCAGGGTTGCGAATTTGTCCGAAAGGGATATCGTGGCCTGGCACACCGGCAACGAAAGGAACACGGGTGGGGTTTAGTCAGTAAAAGTCTGACTCGCCCTCCCGCTCCGCCCAGAGCGGGAGAAGTTATTTGATAATTTCCTACCAAAATGTTTAGGCCACGCCCCGATGCCTCCGACGATATTACCCATATTATTATGCGATCACTGGCATCTTCTGTTGAAAACATAAACATTTCCGATAGTGATGACGGTGAACATCGAGAAGTTTAAACCATTGTGCATTGCTGCCGTCCATTAAGAACGAGTATTTCAATATTCACAGCATATTTTACGTTCGAAAAACATTATTGTTACATGAATGTACAGAAAAAAGAAAGATTTACCTACAGTTATTAATTTTATAATTACAATTTCTTATCTGCTTGGATGTCAAAGTACATAATAAACAAAGGTTGTTCGACCAAGATGAGTAAATCGTTTGTAACAGGTATATTTTGCCCTGGCGTTGCATGATTTTTTTAAATCACCACGTTTTGTATGATCTTGCATGCTAGTTGCTATTCTCGCAGCTATCATATTATTGACTTTTTGGTCACTTGCCACAACATCAGTATGTTTGCATATTGAAATCTCAATACCTACGTCAATTTTTAATAACAGTGATAAATCATAGCACTTTATTATGATTTATCACTGTTATTAAAAATTGACGTAGGTATTGAGATTTCATTACTCATACTTATTTTTAGGGTTCCGTACTAAAATGGTAAAAAGGAACCCTTATGGTGAGACTAAAGCTGTCTGTCTGTCTGTCTGTCTGTCACAGCTGTATATCTCAAGAACTGCTAATGCTATCAACTTGAAATTTGGAATAGTTTTAGATGATGTTTACCCAACTATTTGGCAAACAAAAAAAAAATAAAAAAAAAAAATATTTTTTGCAACAGGGCTTGAAAGGGGGGGTCTTAAAATTTTGAATGGAGTCTACTAGGGCACATGGGGTATCATATGAAAGAGTACTGCTTGCACATTATGAAAATTTTTTTTTTTTAGTCATCATAGTTTTCGACTTTTGATGAAAAATTTAAAAAATACCGTTCGCCTTTATCTCCGAAATTTGCATAGGGAAAAATCTGAAATCATTCTATGTGATAGAAGTTTATGTAAAGATTACAGGAATAATAAAACGATGTCTCTAATTACACAGTCTTTCAGAAATCATCAACATCATATATACGTACGGAACCCTCGGTGCGCAAGTCCGACTCGCTCTTGATCGGTTTTTTTCTATTGACTTCAACTGTAAGCAAGCTGAAGTAGCAATGGGCAATAGTGAAAATCATCGTAATTGTATATAATCCGTCCGGGCATTTTAAAAACATTAACGTTCAATTTCAGGTTTGTGCGGATTTTCCACCACTCGTTCATAAATGTTCCATAGTTTATAAGAAGTGGTTATGTTAATTCATCATCATCTGCCTAGCCTTTTCCCAACTATGTTGGGGTCGGCTTCCAGTCTAACCGGATGCAGCTGAATACCAGTATTTTACATGGAGCGACTGCCTATCTGACCTCCACAACCCATTTACTGGGTAACACGATATCCCTTGGAAAGACTGGTTGTCAGACTTTTAGGCTTCTGACGACCCGGTATGTAAAGATGGTCACCCATCCACGGAATAACCGCGGCAAGCGTAGCTTAACCTGATCGATAAGCTACTCAAGCGAGTGGTTACGTTAATTACTCATCTTAATTGGCTTTACTTCAACATCAGCAAACTTACGCCGTATTTGGTTTGTCCAATCTATAAATCTTTTGCCCAATTTATGTGATATTCTAAACATCATGTATACGTCGTTTTCACGTGGGTGAGGCTTTACAAGAGGTTCTGTCACTTCTCGCTTATAAATTTCGCCTAATTTATAATAATATTTGATTTTTGGTATAGCGTCACCTTCAAAAACAAAATTTTCTTACATTTTGTCCCTTGGAAACAAAATTTAATTTCCGTTGAGCATTTCTTGGATTTAGAAGATTTGGATCAAGTTTTGGTGTCATATTTGCATTAGGCTCATTAGTAGTTTCAAGTCGGCGCTTTACAGTTACTTATCGTTTCATTTTGCGGTTGCATGTTATCATCTAAAATTCTATTTGATTGTTTTGAGAAGATCTTCAGACTCCTAGTAATTTATCTTCAGTAATAAGCTTTTTAATTCTTTTTTACACTTGTTTTTGTAAGGTTATGCATGAGTGCTATTTTATTAATACGGTTGTAGAGACGAGAGCCATTTATATTAAAATTTATACTGGCGAGAACAGTTCTATGCGACTGTAATTCACACACTATGTCCTTCCTGCGCTTGTTGTTTGGCTGATATGGGATTGTAGCATGCTTACGCATGTCGGTCTGAAGCATTGATTTTTTTCCTTCACCGTTTTTAGTTGGAGGGGTACTTCCTCCAAAAAGGGGTAAAAAGGGGCTACTGGATAGCTCCGCCTTATAAAATCCCATTTCGATGGTTCTTTTTTATTTAGAAGGTAGTAACTTTAAATTGGTCTCATATAAATTCGGTGGAGATCTGATGAGGATCTTTGGCGTGATAAGCTTTTATACTTCTACCAGTGGCCGATACTTTAACTACTAGGTAGGGATTGATATATATATAGCACCTGGGACCACCTTCTCATCACAAAACTAGGCTGCAAAGTTACCTCTGCCAATTGAAACATATTAGTTATTTTTTTCTAGCTGGCCTACAAATTTTTACTCATAATTTTTCTGGTTTTTAGAATTTGACTTATTGAACGTTGTCGTGTTTCTTTTATAGGAAAAAAATAATTACATACTATTAATTATTTTACACTTTTTTATTAGGATTTCATTTATAACACGGTAAATTAGATTATTTACTCTAACTCTAACGGCCTCTTACTCACTCACTCCAAAAGTTTGAGATCTAGTCTATTTCTCTTAATTAATGAGTCCTCGGAGTAACGAGGAAAACGAGGTTTTGCTCGGGGTAGCGGTTTAAGGTTCAGCAATTGAATTATATATATGTCGTGGGTTTGAACCCAAGCAAGCATTTTACTTTGTGTAAATTATTTAATCACTACTGCTCTCAAAACGGTGAAGGAAAACATCGTCGGGAACCCGGCACGTCCTAGAACAAAAAAATCGAAGACATATTGACATCCACCAACCCGCACTGGGCCCGCGTGGTGGATTACGGCCCACTCCCTCTCACAGAGAAGCCTGTGTCCCAGCAGTGGGAACATGATAGGTTGATTATGCTATTGATAACTAATAAAACATTCATATTCATGTCTTTATTTGCGTTCCATAATGTTAACAACAAGATTTGACTATGGATTAAAGCTAAGATATCGTACAGACAGTGCTTTGCATGCATAACCGGACACCTTTTTCCTTCGACCGTATAATTCCGGGCCCTGTAGGGCACAGCAAAAATAATAAAATAAAATTAGGAAACAATTACCGATTTTTAGATATTATCAGTTATTATCATTGATTAGGTAAAAAAAAAATATTTATATTGACATCTTAAGTTAATGTTGATATTTAACATTTTGAATAGGTACTTATACTTTGTATAGTGTATGTTTGAGTTAAATCAATAATTAGGTATACCAACCTTTAACACTGGAAACAGGCTGTACACACTAATATTATAAAGGCGAAAGCTTGTGAGTGTGAGTGTGTGTGTTTGTGTATGTATGTTACTTCTTCACGCTCACACGGCTGGATCAATTTTGATAAAATTTTGTATGGAGGTAGCTGACTCCCTGGAATAAGACAAAGGATACTTTTTATCCCGATATTCGCACGGGATCGAACCTTACGCGGGTGAAACCGCGGGGCGCAGCTAGTATTATCATATTATCACCACTATAAATAGACGTTGTGATTCACAAGCGCTGTATGTATGTTACTTCTTCACGCTCAAACGGCTGGACCAATTTTGATAAAATTTTGTATGGCGGTAGCTGACTCCCTGGAATAAGACAAAGGATACTTTTTATCCCGATATTCGCACGGGGTCGAACCTTACGCGGGTGAAACCGCGGGGCGCAGCTAGTATTATCATATTATCACTACTATAAATAGACGTTGTGATTCACAAGCGCTGTATGTATGTTACTTCTTCACGCTCACACGGCTGGATCAATTTTGATAAAATTTTGTATGGAAGTAGCTGACTCCCTGGAATAAGACAAAGGATACTTTTTATCCCGATATTCGCACGGGATCGAACCTTACGCGGGTGAAACCGCGGGGCGCAGCTAGTATTATCATATTATCACCACTATAAATAGACGTTGTGATTCACAAGCGCACGTCACGTCACTGTATAATTAATGAGTATTGACGTATGGTTTAAATTGCAATGGTGATACATCGCGCTCTTGAAATAAAACAACTAGATACTTAATATGATAAAACACTTCACACCGCTTGTTGCTTTAGTAAATTCTGTGTGACCTAACACAGCATCACGCCTGTTTTCCCGAAGGGTTAGAAGTGTATACCGGTACACTCAATAGATTTAATTACTCACGAGCCGGATGTTGAAATATTTATGTATAGCAGTATATGTTTAATGTTTCTATGAAGTTTTTTAGTCAAATGTTATGTTGTTGGCTTGCTGCACGCTTTGGTGTTTACTGTAAGTGCAGCAAGCAATCACACTAATATTATCAAGGCGAAAGTTTGTGAGTGTGTGTGTGTATGTTTGTTACTTCTTCACGCTCAAACAATCAATTTTGATAATATTTTGTATGGAGGTAGCTAACACCCTGGATTAAGACATAGGCTACTTTTTATCCTGATATTCCCACAGGATCGAGACTTACGCGGGTGAACCGCGGGGCGCGGCTAGTTGTTATATAAATAAAATAATGAATAAATAGACGACTTCCATGTAATGAGAGGTTATTTGTCACTAACCGGCCACAAATCTGGAACCCGGGCTGCTACTGAGAAATTCCTGATGGAAAAACGCTTTTCTAAAATTACCAACCCCCATGCTCGGCAGCCATGCTGCCGAGCACTACTCCAACGAGGCGGTCAAACAAGTGAACGAAATCAACTTAATTAATGCGAAATAGTGCAAAAGACGATTTTTTTTTTCAGAACGCAGCTGAGTCTATCCGTGGCTTAGCGGGAGTTTGTGACGTCTAAACAGTGAGCTTTAAGTTGCCGCGTTAACTACTGAGCAGAACTTGTACTTACCAAGCCTTTTGTCAAAGATTATGTTGGAAAGAAAACACCCTTCTCACGTCTGATTTTAAACGAAAACAAAAACTTTTGATACTTCAAACTTGAGACTTTGAAACTGACTTTTTTTTCGAAGTTTCTTTTAGGTCGCATATACTATTTTACCTACCCGATTCACACTTACTCTAACTATTATATATAACAGAGAGAGAAAGTCGCATGAAGCAGAGATAACGTTTTTTTCCTTACGTGACGATTTCTACCAGTCAACTACTACCGCAAGCTGCGTTAAAGAATCTTGTTTTAAAATCTGCGGTGAGGTCCATTGTTACACGCCTTACTTTGTGTAGGACAAAGTGACACTATCAATCAATCAATCTGCCTGCCTGGCCTTTCCCCAACTATGTTGGGGTCGGCTTCCAGTCTAACCTCATGCAGCTGAATACCAGTATTTTACATCGAGCGACTGCCTCCACTAACCTTCACAACCCAGTTTAGGCCCTTTGATCTCCCTTCACTTACTTACGAGTCAAGGTCAAACGTTTGAAATAAGACAACCGCCCATTTAACTTAGTCCATTTTTTTTTAATCAGAAATTGTAGTGCTTCACTGCATTCAGTTACAAACTTATAATAGTGTCCATTTCTGATAATTATGATTCTTCACCAATCATCTTTAATTTAAATAGATGTGTGGATGTAATGTGGGTTTATGTAGATTTGGTTAAAATTAAACCATACAGTAAAAACATAGGGACAATTTTGTTATTACGACCGAACGCAGAGTCGCCAAAACGCAGTATAGCATTACTATCGAAGCGCGCAGTGAGATCCTGAGCTGAAATGGTACTTGTCGACTTTGATCAAGTTGCCGAGGACCATTTCAGCTAAGGCTCTTACTGCGTGCTTCGATACAAATGTCGTATCTGTAACATAGTCTATGGGGTACGTTCTCAGCAGTTCACGTGCAAACGACTCGCTATGACACTGCTTCTTGTTAATTAATCCTGTAACTACCGTACACTGCATGTTACGGTGGTACTTTAGTTTATTTCTTGGGACAGTTTTGAAGGTTCCGTACCCAAAATGTCCCAACTGAACTCTATAATTAAGCGTAATCTGTCTGGAATCTGGGCAAACAATTAATTTTGATATTCAACGTTTTTTGACGCTTTGATGAATAAGGGATACCAGAAGATACTATAAAGCATGCCACTTAAATCACCTATTAAATAACATAACATCACGCTTGTATTCCCCGAAGGGCTAGGCAGAGATTAACGTACATGCACATTTCGCCAGTTATGTTTAAGTTCCACGTAATAGAGGGCAAGCTTATTGCCTTTAACTGGGCAAAAATCCAGACTCCTGGCCCAAATCCGGGCTGCTACTAAGAAATTCCAGATGTAAAAACCCAAACCTATTAAATAATATTATTTTAGTTTCTTTACTTGATGGGGTGAAACCTATAAATCGCTAAATAACGTCTTACGTGCGAAACAATTCAAACATTCAATGTAATTCTTCTAATCCCGAATCATCAATAAGATGAATCCATTAACCAGAATCTTTCCTGTAATTTAGTAGAAACTGCTTCATCTAAGAAAATCACAAGCTGCAGTGTCTGAGCTGCATTAATTCTGTTCAACCGAGCGTGAATTTCCTATAGGAGCTTAGCTTTCTTTGCTGTGAGACTTGCTAATACCGATCTTGGATTAACCTGGATTTGTGTTAGAACTTCATGATTGAATTTATTTGTATTTCTGGTTTAAAAATGTGTACGTTTTATACGTGCTGGAAACCAAGTATTTTGCTAATGTAAATAATTACAAGTTAACGAGACATTTCAGCTTTTTTTCTCGGATGGCAAGACATTTTTCGCACAAAAGAGGCACTTTTGAACGTCAAAATTTACAAAAAAATAGAATTGATTCTGGTTGCCCCTTCCAAAAGGTAGTTTTGTATGGAGAAGAATATGCAAGAAACTCCACCGTTACTATTTTAAAAGTGTTTTACAATATTTTGTTTGAGTACATTAATTATATGATTATATGTGAAGACGATGCACCTAGAATAAAATTACTTTACCATAATAGGTTAAAAGAATTAAAAACTAAGCAATGAAAAATAAAACAACAAGACGTAAAAAAACAAAACAGGAATCGATATCACAGGATCCTCAAGAAACTGGCACTAACACAAACTAAGGATATCCATCAGTTCAGTTCAGGCCACACAAAAGTGCACTACATTCATTATTCAGTACGGAACGTGTCTTTGTTTCCGTGTAATTAGCCCAAATTGTCCCCGAGACGTCGGGGCGCGGCGACAAATTTGCAACGAAACGGTGCACTTAGGAGATGCAGTACACGTTAGGCTGGTGGCATACACTGCAAACTGGAAATTACCTTTATCAACACAGGTCTCGGCTGCAACCTTACCCTCAGGTTCTGAAAACCAATCTCACAGTCTTAGTCACATGCATTTCCTCCCACCTCATCACATGGCCATACGAAGTTTAACGATTCCCTTCCAACTTTTCTGTCACTGGCGCCACTTTTAAACTCCCCTCAAATTACTGACCCAGATCTGGTCCCTACCACTATCATTTGCAGGACAGTTTAAGTACATAGTAATAGTTGCAACGAATGTCATTCAAAATCGTGCTACACCTTGCTTCACTCAAATATTGGCCTCTTTTGTGGCTAACATTGAGAGACAGAACCTCTCAATTTGTAAAATCTAATACTTATTTAAAGTCTCTAAAAGTATAAAAAAGGCAAAAAATTGACATAATTCAGAGACATTTAATAAGTCTTAAATCTCTTTGACAAAAATGTATGAAAATTACAGGCATATTTGACAGATCAAAATGGGAACGTTCTTAAAAATACGGGAATTGCCCATCTGATTGCTAGAAACGATCAAGTTTAGTGATTTTAAGTATATAGTAAAGCGATCAATATCTTGGTGCTACTTTATCTCACCCAGATAATTTAATTTTAATTGGAACTTACGAAATTACTATGAATAATAATCAAGCCTGTGTGACTTTGTTCACGGTACTGAAAAATCTAATTGTCAATTCAAGGTCATTGGAATAGTTTACTGTGTAGCACCAACGAATATTTCTGTAACAAGCAGTAGGAAAGCAGCCTTACACAGATACATACACATAATTACGTGCTGCGCCGTGTTTCTCTTAAGTGGCTGGGTCGTGAGCGGAATATATGCCTATATTGTATCAAAGTGTTACGTTCGATCTCCGACACCATTTTCTTGGCAATAGTTAGTGGTTTCTGCGGTTCAGATTTAGTGTGTTGTCTAAAAATGTTTGTGATATTTGATAAGTGAGTGCTTCGTCGCAAATGCTACTGCTAAGTTTGGGGTTCATTTTAATTCTTGGTTTGGGTAAAATATTACTCAAACTCTCAAACTCAAACAACTTTTACACGGGGCTCAAAAATACCCTTAACGAAGCCGAGAGTCACTGGTCTTCCCATTGTTATGATAGTTTGTTTTGTACTGCACCTGGTTACGGTGATATTGAAAGTCCAAGTTCCAACTTATTTCGTTTTTTTTCTTTATATACGAAAACAAGTTTTAAGCACTTAAACTTAACTTTAAATACTCCGACAATTGCTGTACCGTTGCATGCACTCATTGGCTCATTTTTTGCGTGCGTTACCGATGCGCGCTACCGTAAACAGCGAACTTTTTCACCAAAAATAAAAGTCGTTTCCCAGAAATTATTTTAATCTTTTTTATTTACAATTTTACACGATTTACATTTACACGTTTTTGAGCTTTTATCGATAGGGTAGGGTTGAACCGGGCTATAGAAGGGGATGGGAGCGTTCTGTCAGACTCTTACTGACTAAAAACCACCCCGATGTTCCCATCCAACACTTGCACCGGAGATCATGGGATCTTGGGCGCCTTCCGCTATCCTCGGCTGGTGGCCCGTTTAACCGTCTTATTCGTACTGTCGAAAATGAGAATATTTACATAAAATACAATCGTAAACCAAAAGAAACAACATAGTGTTCAATGCGCTCCAATAAAACTCACTTTAATGCTACGGCTACATTTAATACATTTATTACATCACTTGCTTGCACCACAGTTAGTAACAGACTGCCCCCAGAGCCAACGCGCAACGCCGGCCACCAACAAGAGTGGGGATCGGATATCGGGCCACCTTGTTTGGTAAAACAGTATTTATTCATTTAAATCTTGAATACAAACCAAAACAATTCTAAATATTAGTTTTAACGTTATAAAATACAGGAATTAATGAATGCATAACTTTAAATGTGAAATCAATGTTTAACAAAATAAATAGATCCTAACCTACCAAAAGTAACGCCATCTAGTGGTATAGGATGACAGTCATAGCCAATGTAAAAATGACTGTCATTACACCCACACAACAATAACTAAAAGATAACACTTCAAAAATCAATACCCTATCTCATTTCAACTAAATTCTAACAATAGTAAGCGAATCAAATAATAACACAAAAAAAACCATAATCGGACAGCACAAGACCAGGAAGTTAAAAGAAGTTGATTAGGTACAAAATGTGATAATTATTAGAAGATAGAAAGTAGAGTAGAGTATCAATTTTATATAATATTGCCATGATTTTTGTTGTTAAAAAAAATGGTAAAGAAAAATATGAGTAAGTTTCAAGCCAGCTAAAAAAATAGCTAATAGGTTATGTTCGGCAGAATTAATAGGTTCCAATTGGCAGAGGTTATGATGCAGCCTAGTTTTATGATGAGAAGGTGGTTCCAGGTTCTCCATCAATCCCTACTTAGTAGTTAGAGGGCCGATTCCACTTGTAAAAATATAATAGTGAGCAATTTACTGCATTTTGAGATTTTGAGGACCATCACGGTAAAGACACCCATCAGATCATCACCAAATTTCTTTGAGATCAACTTAAGTTAAATTAAAAATGAACCATCAAAATCGGATCTCATAAGGCAGAGATATCCAGCCCTCTTTTAGTCTCTTTTTGGAGGAATTACCACTCCAATCAAAAATCCTCGATGGCAAAAAAATCTATAAAATCGTAAAGCTGTGTACCAAGTTTCGTCGCAATTTTGCGACTGTAAACAGAGACGCTTTGCTCGCTTCGCTCACTCGGTCATTAATATAAATAATTCATCATAATACTCGTATACAACAACAATATCGTATCGTATTAATATACAACATGTCCCGGAATTAACGAAATGAAATTAAATAATACATACCTACACTGAATTTTTACTATGATATATATTATAGTATCTACATACTAGAGACACTACATCATATACTTACACTTTGCATTCATTAATACTTTGTATTATACTCTTTTATTGGTTTTGCATTATTACTTTGCGAATCGTTCTAAAACGATTAGTTTTCTTTAATTTTCATATTTTTCAATGTTATGACACTTACGTCAGGCTGTCAAGCTGTCATTATTTTTTCTTCAAATTTTCTCTCATAGTTTTCTTACTGGCTTAGTCCGTGAAGGTTACTTTTGATTTATATAATTTAAATTATTTTTATCAATATGTTTAGCTCAAATATTGTATTTTATAGACAATTATAATTGGTCACTGTATAGTATTTGTATCCTAACTTACATATATAATAATACTTGAAACGCTCTCAGAATTCATCAAAGAGGTTTTTGAAACGAATATGTCTGGCCTTTTCGATCACTGAATTTGAAATTAAATTCTGTATAGAACAGAAAAAACAGATGATAAAAAAAGAACACCTCAGACTCGGATATAAAAAGGACTTCTGACACATTCCGGGAGATCTGATCTGGAAGCGCTCAAGGAATCATCTCCTCTACAAAAGTCTTGTAATTGGACTATATTCATTTCACCTTGATAACATACTCAGTCTTCTCGGTATTACGATCTTGCCAAGAGGACCATCCACTACCTAAGAGACCTGGACTGGACTGCCTGTGATACTGGGAAGCGGATCTTCAGGCCTCTGAGCTAACGAGGCCTGACGTCTTCTACACTGCCTGTGATCCTATCAAGATAACTGGGAAGCGGATCTGGATGCTTTAGAGCTGATGAGGCCTGACGTGTCGAACCTGAGCGCCGTATCGGACCTTGTTTATAAAACCTCCCACCTTTTTCTTTCTGAGAGTGCTAGGTAGGTTAGTTATTTTGTTAATTATTTTTTCTGTATTTTTTAAATTAACCAATAATATATATATATTTAACTTGTCTACTTACTCTTTTATTTTTAATAGGCGAGTAGATTCGTTACAATAAAAAACATTGTTTATTTATTAAATTAGTTATACTGATTGTGGGCGAAAATTCTAGTCACATTACAAATCTACGCACGCACAATATCGCACACGTATAAGGGAGCTCGCCCCCGCGTGACAATCACTGAACGATTATTTTGTCGCCGAATAATAAGTCATTCAGAGTTCAATACTGAAACGCCCACGTGCTACAAAAAGTAGCTCATAAACGCGATTACTTTATAATGGGCGAGCTCCATTAGTAGTTACTTTGTCCATTTTGGTTTGTTTTGACTGTACAGCGGAAGTGTGACTGTAATTTACGTGGCTTTAATTATTTTTAGGATAAAAAATAACCTATATTCAAAATTACAGAAATTTTGTCAGTAAATAATTCTGAATTAACTACTTTCATAATGTGCGTTAATTCAGTTACACATTGTATATTATGATGATGAATCATGATCGGGCACTCGTACAAATCAATTCCAAGTGCAGACACAACACAACTAGACTTTACATCCAATTCACCCCTTTCTAAAAGACAGATGGCTACACAGAAACGTATCAGTCTGTTCCTACATTAGTGGACAGACAAAAATGATCGTGAATTCGATCTCCATTGAGACCCGTCTAGCAAAAACGTCTTTGGTACAAAAGAGCTCATTCCACATGCGAACGTCAAGGAAGCTCTTACAGTTTTTCAAAGGAATAAAGTGCTAGCTCTTTGTGGGGTAGCCCTCGGTAAACTTGATTTATGGTGCAACCGTCTTCTTAGATTTGTCAGTGCAGGAGACGGGTATGTGTGGACGCAAGTGTTGCTGCAATTTTTTCTGATTCTTGGGTATTTTCTAGAGATTTCTAGGATATTTCGAATTATACCACTCTGGTTACATTTTGAAGTCTAGTTCACTTATCACTTTTTACTCGACTACAAAGTAGGATTATGTGTTTTGTTCGTATTATGTAGGTTTGTGTGTATGTAGCTAAATAGGCTTTCTTTAAAATATTGTTTTTAGTTATACTCGTAAGACCGCCCATAGTGTCACCGCTTGTACATTTATATCTTTTTTTACATTTGTATCTTCTTTGTGTCTTCTTCTTTTTTTCTTTATTTTTCTTCTTTCCTTTGTATATCTGTAATTTTTATTGTGTACATAATAAAGAGTATTCTATCTTCGATCTATATAATAATGTACTCGTACGGGTAAACATTTTTTTTAATTATCGAGGCATTGTTAGTCAAAAACTATTCTCAGCCATGTGAAAACTTATTTGATCGACTGGTTTCATTTTTACAATAAAATATCTTGTTCTCAAAAACGGTTTCCAAGAATAACAATGATATTTTTTCTGAGAGTTAGGACTCATAAAACGTATTCAAAGCTAGTTTCGACTGTACAGGTAGAAATGAGGCTTGTTATTTTATTTAGACGGGACAAAATTGAGAAAGTTTTTATTTAGAGCTCTGCAGGAGTGATTTTAAGGAGATCTATTATAAAGGAGAACTTTTTTTTAATACAGGGTGGCAGGGACTGACGCGAAAACTATAACCACGAATTCAGCACACGATCCTAGAAACCCTAGCATACATTTTATTCGTAGGTTAAAAAAAAAATGTGTACTGTTGCCATGGTAATAGATTGCGCGTCAAGGTCACCGCCACCCTGTGTAATTACGATATTTAAATAATTATGTTTTAGTGAGAAACTTGGTGTTTGGTTATAGTTCTGTATTATGTCATTATATATGTGTTTATATTATAATTTGATGAAGTTATAAGGTCAATTCCCAGCTGATCTATCCACGCCACCATTCATAAGTTTGCGCAATAAGATTAAATCAGCCCTTGCACTCAAGCAAACAATCAATAATAATTATTTTCACGCAATAACATTGACGGCCCATCAGCTTCAATGTTATCGCGTGAGCAAGACCTACCTAGAGTAGATACAGTAAAATATAGCGCATACTGATCCTACTTGGTGAATTTAAAAATATTCTATCTATTTATTTCAGGGTACCGTACAACCCCGGTTAAGAGTTAAACCTTTCGAAGGGGTAACCCATTCAATGGGTTACCTTTATCATGACGTAACCCATTGAATGGGTTTTATACTAGAAACCCAATGAAAGGGTTACATGTTAACCCATTGAATGGGTTTTATACTTGAAACCCAGTGAAAGGGTTACACGATAACCCATTCAACGGGTTCTATACCTACTTGAAACCCAGTGACATGAAAAAATCATAATATTATGTTATTTTGATATCCGCCCAGCACGCGTAGTATGACCAATTCTAACTCTATTCTACCCAGGGACCATTTTGGTTACCATTTTAGAAAAACCCTTTCCATTGGAAGGGTTTTCAATAGGATTTTTCTAAGCAGTTAATCAAAATCCCATACGGTGTGGGTAATTATCAGTGATCGGAGTAGGTAGATTGAACTGGGGCCATTGATCCGAAACGTATATATTAATATGGACATTCCTCCGGAATTGGTGGATTATTAAAAAAAACCGGAACTTATGTAGGAATTGTATTCTGCCAGAGTCGAAGGAGTCATTTGATGATTTGCCATCCTCAAAAAAAAATAGGTAGGAATTGTAATAAAATGAGCAATATTATATTCTTCATATTTTTTTGCACACAGTCTTGATTTGACAAAACCCAACGACCAATCAGAACAAAGGATCATGGGTGGTACAATAACCGGTTATCAGAACAATGCGTACGCCCGCCGACGACATGCCAGGTAGCTCACTCGTTTACTTCGGTTCGTAGAGTGCGCATCTTTGTTTGTTACTGTGTTGTGAAAACGTTACTTGACACTGGCTTGTGTACATACTGACTTCTGGAATCTGCTCTAAACCACGATTTGGCTCGAATATACGGACAAAATAAAAAATAAATATTAAAGCTTCGATCGGAATTCGATTGTTTTTATTATTCAACAGATAAATAATGAATTAATTTAGTTTTGATACCTTCCTTTAAATTTTGAATTGAGTAGTAATAATATCACTACCAACATTAACAATATTTAATTGAATCCGGAAATACCGGAATTACTTTCCGGAAAAATGGCTTATCCATGTTATTCTTTCTGTGTGCATTTATGATACAAGTACCAAAAATCAATCTACCTACTCCGATCACTGGTAATTATGAATGGCTTAAACTAAGCCGTTCAAAAGGGTTACCCACACCGTATGGGTTTTTATCGAAAACCCTTTCAATGGGTAACCAAAATTTAATTTGAGCCGTTCAAAAGGGTTACCCATATCGTATGGGTTTTTGTTTAACCGCTTAGAAAAACCCTATCGAAAACAGTTTCAATGGGTAACCAAAATGGTCCCTGATTTATTTACCCTGTATTTTTCTTCTGCTAAGTCACGTCTGTCCTCTGCTATTGCGGGACAGTCCTTTCGGTAGGAGTCAAGATCGTCCCTCCACCCAAAAAAACAACGAAAAATGTACCAACAATGAAAAATATTACACACACACATAAACTCACGCCTTCTTCCCATGGGGGTAGGCAGAAACTAAAGAACAATAGAGAAAAGAAAGAAAAAAAAAAGAACAAAGAAAGGAAGGAAGATGAAAAATATTGTGCAATAAAATTGAAACTAGCTCAAACTTTTAGCTCTAAAGGGTCAAAAACATTGCGTAACAATATTGTAGGTGGCCGGCCAAAGGATTATTTCTGCTCCCTGACAAGCATTCCTGTAGTCTTTTAATTAATTAAATAATTATAGTTTCTTGTTGCTTGCTGGCTTAGAGGGGCTCATGGACAATAGAATAGAATACTCTTTATTATGCACACCATAAATAAAATAAAAAAAAGCCGCACGAATCTCTTGAAGGTTTTAAGCCGATCCAGCAACTGAAGCACGCGTGAGGGAGAGGCAGGGTTCGCGCCCTTACGCCCCTAGTCGCCGCAGGAGACGCCCTGGGCGTCCGGAGTCGCAAGCCGATTAACGGCCACCGTAGGCGCGGGCTTGCGGACGGTGATCGATGGGTAGCTCGCCGTCCGATAAGGACCAGGCCCGGGTCGACGGCGCGTTGTGTTCCACGCGCGCCTCAAAGAGACGTCAGCACGAATTGACGGGGTCCATTAGGGCCAATGCCTGCCAGGGTTGCGAGTTTGTCCGAAAGGAATATCGTGGCCCTGGCACACAGGCAAATAAAGGAACACGGGTGGGTTTTAGTCAGTAAAAGTCACAGTCAGTTTATTTATCATTAGCATAATTACAAATCAAAAATACGTGAAATTTAGTTGTAACTTCGTGATGTTTTTCTGTTCACCAAAAAGTTTCAAAATATCAAGTAGTTACCTTATATTACTTTTATCTTATACCGTCTTATCGATTTTATGAAAAATCAAATTGAAGATGAGCAATTTTGCTTATTTCCCCCTCATAATGTACTTACCGAATATTAATAGTCACCTAAAAATATTAAAAGTCCGCACCTGCCTTCCGAAAATTATTAATAGGTACCTAATCTCTTCCCAGAAGATGACCGATGACCTTGTGAAGGCCGCGGGAATTCAGTGGATGCTAGAATCACAGGACCGGTCGATGTGGCAAGGTCCATTTCCAGCAATGGCCTCCTTTCAGCTGAATAGCTATGGCTTACGTGACATTATTAAGTAGGTAGCTACATAATAATTAAATGCACCTGCATAGGTATATCCTGAATATGAAGTATGATAACTTTGTCGGACTGTGATAAGTGATAAAGAAATATCTAGATTATTATAATCCATTGTAGGTACGTGGTATTGATAATCTTATCTAGATTGATGCAAATTATTACGGTCAATTGGTCTACTTGAAGTCAGCACAGTCATTATCTTGAATAACCTTCAGTATGATAAGTGCTAAGTAGCTTTTTGATTTTGTTTAACCACATACCTAACAATACGCCTGTATTTACTATAGGGATAAGCAGAGCTGAGTAGCAAGCCATTACTTGGCTGAAGCACAAAGTTTGGTCTGTTTATCTACTGACAAATACTAAGCAAAAATGACCCTGCCAGAGCTGGTATTTAAAAGTATTTAACAGTCCCGCTTCTCCGACGAGGCAACCCTCTTCCTTAACTATCTCAAAAGTATTCAAATAGTTTCCAAACCATAGCACTTTACATTACAACACTACCTTCTCCTCAACGAAATTGATTTGAAATCAAATTCAATTTCAGATCTATCAAGAAATCACTACACTATCTCGCAGTGAAATCAACGGTTCAGCAAATCGGTTAAAAAAAACCGACCAAGTGCGAGTAGGACTCGCGCACTAAGGGTTCCGTACCATTATCTATAAAAACGGCAAAAAAATCACGTTTGTTGTATTCCCATACAACAAACGTGATTTTTTTGCCGCCCCCCTTAAATATTTGTTTTATTTTAATTTAATTATTTATTTTTAAAGTGAATATATAACTAAATATTCTGTGAATATTTCAAGCGTCTACCTGTTGCCGTTATCAATATCGAGCAAAAACGAGCAAAACAAATCACGTTTGTTATATGGGAGCCCGCTTAAATATTTACTATATTCTGTTTTTTAGTATTTGTTGTTATAGCGGCTACAGAAAAACATCATCTGTGAAAATTTGAACTGTCTAACTATCACGGTTCATGAGATACAGCCTGGTGACAGACGGACAGACAGACAGACGGCGGAGCCTTAGTAATAGGGTTCCCGTTTTACCCTTTGGGTAAGGAACCCTAAAAATATACAATTTCACCTCACATAATTTTTTTTCGTATACTTGTTCCTTGTACGACCCCTAAGCGAATTTCGGAGGGTTATAAATTCGCCGTTGCTCGGAAACGGGTCGGTGATGAGATAGCTCGGTGAAATTAAAATGTAACAAAATAAATCATGGCGCAGTGAGCGCCCTTGCCCTCGGGCTCGTGTGAGATACAACATAAATTCGTAGCGAGACAGTTTGCAACTAACTTAAATTGCTCGGAGATATTTTAGGAGCGCTGCTATATGGTTTTTGTATGCCAGAAATATAGTGTATTTTTTTTGTTTTCTGTACTTTTTAAAGGCCTTCTGATATTTATTCAAAATGTTTATAGACATGACACATTCTGGCGATCACACTGTACGCTATAGTGCCCGGGGATCGTATTTCAGCAAAATGCCACTTCTTATGGAAAAAATCTCACGGGTTGGCGATCGCAGTATGGTGTTAAAATGCATAGAGAACGCTGCTGCCCATGCTCTAGTAAGTCCCTTAGTCACTTTTTACGACACCCGCGGGAAGAAATAAGAAAGAAGATTATTCTTTACGTCCGGCACCACACGGACGAAGGAAAGTAATAAGCCTTAAATTATAAAACATATAAGTACCTAAATAAGTTTTGTGAAAGCAGCACCTGTTAATTTTAACAACTTTAATTAAACTTAACGTTAATTTTAAACCTTAATTACGTAAGTACAAGTTATATTAAACTCGGGAAATGTGTTACATGTTTTATCAATACCTATAAAGCGTAAAGAAAGGGCTTTGTTGTATCGTATAGTCAGGGAAATTAATTGTTGAGCAAATTGACTACCAACTTAAATCGTCCGTATATTGAAATCAAACAAAGATGTAATTCTTTGACAGTTGTATGAAATGCCAATAACACGGCAAATTGACGTAAGGTACAAGGGTAACACTGAAAGTTTTAGAACTGGCTGGTTAGAAACAAATCCAATGAAAAATCAATTTATATTTCAAATTTAGAACTCTTTGGTAACCTGATGATAATTATATTGAATTCATCTATCATTTATTCCCATAAATTGGCGGCAATTTGAAAAGTGCGTGTAGCGCGTCAAAATGATTTTAACGGGAGAACATTTTTGACGATAACATCATTACTGTGCGGCTCATAATAGCGGCTGATAAAAGAGTGACCTACAACCCTAAGCTTGCCCAAATCTATTGAGATTCAGGCATATCATAAAAAAAAAACATACATGAGCATTTAAGCGTCAGGAAGCTATGTACTAGATGGATCCCTGTAATTTAACCGAAGACCAAAAACGCCGTCGCGTAGATTGGTGCCGCGAAATGATAAAAAAGTACAACGGAGGCCTTGGATGCTGTATTTGACATCGTCACAGGTGATGAAAGTTGGATATATTGGGCGTGCTCAATCTTTGTCCACTTTTAAAATTCTGGTAAAATCACTTCCTCTCTCCTTAAACATCATCATTACATAATACAGTACCTTGCTCTTGTTTCATGTTTATTATTGTATGTATTTTATATTTATATAGATAAGTGTATGCTTTATGTATGTATGTATTTATTGTATATGTAAATGGTACACCATTGACTATCTGCAGTATTGTCTCTCCTTCTCCCTTTAATCCATTCAAAGGTTGTCTGTTAAAGATCGCTTTTAGCGATAAGACCCGCCCATTGTGTCACCCTATGTAAAATTTAAACATTTATATCTGTAACTTTTATGGTGCACATAATAAAGAGAATAGAATAGATTATTTTCTATTCTAAAACTCTTTGTTCTAAGGTATAAAACTTGGTTAAGTCTGGGCTGAATAAATATTCATATTATCATTCCTAAACATTTAAAATAATAAATCCACACAGGTTTGATTAACCCGTAAAAAGGCGCGCCTCCGTTTGTTACACGGAGAGGCGCGCGCGAGCAAATTACTCACACCACTTTAAGAGGCTGACAACAGGTAAATCGCTGTCACTGTCAGATTGCATACAAAAGAAAGAGATGCGCAATGACACAACGTATGGCGTAAAGTGCAAATAATTAACTAATTTATAAAAATGAATCCATCACCGGATGTAGTTTAGAGAGCTGTCTTTGAAGATTTGTTTGATGTATTAAATTATGTTTTCAGATCCATCACCGTATGCATTAAAGACATGAAAATATCATACTGTTTTTGTTTTGGAAAAAATATTTACGGTTTAAGAGTTATACTGTTTTAAAAAACCACTTGTTTGACCATTTTCAAGAAACCTCCTCCTTAAATGCTAATATTTCTACTTATATAGGGCTTGTATTTAAATGCCTACCAGAAACGTACCTATTTTACTACCAAAAAATTCGAAATACCTGCCAGAATGGATAAATTCTCACCAAATTGTGTTTCATAAAGTATTGTAGAAATTAACCTATTTTCCTAATTTCAGACCAAATATTATTACACAACTTTCAATTTAGTCAGTTTTGCTGAGGCAAAAAGCTAACGGTCGATCGGTCAATTTTTTTGAATACCAAATATAATATTATTGCGTATCCCAAACACATGTTACTTGTTTATTGTTTTATGAATTTGATTAAAATACGATAACTTAGCCAAATAAATATTTCACTCTCAATATTACTGCAACACATGACTAAGGTAGGTAATAAAATGAATCACTGATAGGTAAATAAAAAAATCAAAAGTAAAATTAAGTAAAGGTTTATTATTATGTATAGGTACTTATAAGATTAATTTGTACTTAAGATTTATCAATGGCACTTTAAGAAACACAATAGTAAACCCCGCAAAATGCTGGCAGATATACTGTTTCAAGAATGTAGGACAGTTACATCTACCTTTTAGCCAATCATCACTGTTGATTGGTGTTATTACTTCCCATTCACTGAAAAACTGTTGCCTAAAATCGTCGAAACTTTCCCAGTGGACATCGAAAGTTTTACATTCCATATTCTCACCGGCTGGAATCCTACAGTATGTAATTTTAGTTTGATAATAATATATTTTGGATTCAGGTTGAATAATTTGATTACACTAAAGCTATTCAGAACTGTAATTTTCAGTATTAATGTTACTTTACAGGGAAACAAGATATGGTGAGCATTTATCCATTTTGGTAAACAAAAAGAATATAATACAACACGTACAATTATTCTGATGAGTGTATATTTATTTCGAAACTTAAAACTTTTTTCTTTAGGCACCTCGGTGTAAAGTGGGTTTATTTTATTTGAAGTTAATATATATTTACTTGGTACTCAGTCTTAGGGTGTAAAAATTATTTTGATAGGCATTAAAATTGTACCCCTTTTATAGTACTTGTTGGCTTATAATGGATTTATATGAGTAAAATAAGGCTTAATAAACAAATAAAGCAAATAACAAATCAACTTATTTTTATTTTCTAATTTTGACAGTCTTCATATAAATCACAATAAAAAATCATACATAACAAAAACTTTAAAGTTTACTCGTCCATGAGATCTAAACGAGTGCGCCTCTCGAAACACATTGAACACATATGTAATATGTTTATTATTTTTATATATGTAATATGTTTGGTGCAGAGTAATTGCTGGGCGCGTGATGAGCAAATTACCACACGATAGTACGCGGCCTCCACAAATACCTCGATGCGCGGTCGCAACAAAACTGACCGGCATAAGATTTGCGTCAGGGGGAGGGGATGTATAGTTAGGAAGGTACCTAGGCGCTTCAGACGTTAGGGCGTCGGTATCACCAAAAATATTTGCTTTCAATTTTTGTGTGAGTAAATTGCTCATAGCTCGCCTTCTCACGGGTTAAACCTAATAAAAACTGGTAGTGAATAATTGAGGACTGCAATCAACTGTATTCAGTTTCTTAATACCTACAATTTTAAACCTATATTTATTGTTCGCTTCCTTTCCATGCTATGTCTAAAGTTATTATCAAGATGAATCAAATAAACATAAATATTATGTAGCTGTTGTAAACTGTTGAAGAGTTCGACTGTCTTCCATTTTCATCGTCAGATCAACTCCAGCCGACCTGTTCTGTAAAAATCTCACCTATTAAACTTAGGTCAAATGAGCTTGAAGTAAGCTGTTAATAGTGTCTACCCTAGCATCAGGTGGAACGATAGCTCACTCGACCTAAGTTTTCAAGTTTTCACCGATTTCTACCAAAATGACCGACAGGTCTTTATTATGTCGTAGTATCATCAAAACTAAAAGTCACCCAAAGGGCAAAGGAAAGGGCTGTGCTTGGAGTTTCTCTACGTGATCGAATCAGAAATGAAGAGATCCGCAGGCGAACCAGGGTAACCGACATAGCCCGAAGAATTGCCAAGCTTAAGTGGCAGTGGGCAGGGCACATTGCTTGCAGAACTGATGGTCGATGGGGCCGTAAGGTTCTGGAGTGGCGACCGCGTACCGGAAGACGTAGCGTTGGAAGGCCTCCTACAAGGTGGACCGATGACCTTGTGAAAGCCGCAGGTATCCGATGTGGGCAGCACAGAACCGGTCGAAGTGGCGGTGCTTGGGGGAGGCCTATGTCCAGCAGTGGACGTCTTTCGGCTGAATTATGATGATCATCAAAACTACAATACGTGTGCCAAGTTTAACAGAATCGGTGCACAAGTGAAAAATCAGTAGGTACAAAATCAATTAAATCGACTTGAGAAACTTCTACTTTTTTCGTCGATTAAAATGATTCAGTCGGTATTATGACATCATAATTATAATAAACTTCTTATTGTTTTATCTCAATAGGTAAAATTATGATTGACTAGCTTCCGCCAGCGGCTTCGCCCGCATGTTATGTCAATAAAATCAAAATCAATTTTTTTTATCAAAATTAAAAATTAAAAAAAAGAAAACAAAATTCAAAATAAAAAGTAGTCAATGTCCTGTCCCAGGGTTCAAAGTGTCCCATACCAAATTTCATTAAAATTGGTTCAGCCGTTTAGCCGTGAAATTAACGTAACTAACTAACATACACAAAATCTCATCTTTTTTATTTATTTACTAGTAGTCCTGCGAACAGTAGACTGGCGAGCACAAACTTTTTTGCAACAATTAATATATTATACCACTAAAGTTATTTGAATTGGATATGAGACAATAGATTGTCCGAACAAAGCTGCACTTCGTTCGGAGCCAATTCCTGCATTTGCTGCAGGCATATCCTATACCTATCGCAGATAGTAACCATAGCAAATGACAATGTCAGCGCTATCTAGCCGTGGACAGTAGTGCCATCGTGACCTTATTGTAAATAGTTTTGTGATGAGAAGGTGGTCCCAGGTGCTCTATCAATCCCTACCTAGTAGTACAAGGGCCGACTCCATTGGTAGAAATCTAAAAGTGAGCAACAATTTACTGCATTTTGAGAAGCTATTCTGCTCACCAAATTTCTATGAGACTGAGAATTTTGAAGTTACAAACCTTTAAAAAAAAAACCTCAAAATCGGATATCATAAGGCGAAGATATCCAGTAACCCCTCCAATACCTAGTTTTTCCCCCTCTTTGAAAAAAATACCCCTCCAATCAAAAATCCCCGACGATTCGACGTCTAGATCGGATGTCAAATACGACCTGTAGAGGAGTAGCAACAAACTGACGGTGGAAAGCAATTTTTTTGTGATAGCCGTTCTTCAGGACTAATCTGTAAGAATGTATCAATCAATTTATCAGTGTTGTGACATTAGGAAGTATATGCAGGAACGCAGGTGTTCATTAATTCACTAAAAACGAAAAACTTCGCAAGCAATGGGGAATCGCTACTGAAGACTGCGGATTCGACCTTAGGACTAACTGCTTCTCGCACGGACAACTGTACGTCTGCGTGTACGTCGCTTGCTTCCGCGTCACCAGTCCTGAGTCTCTCTATATTTTGGCTGCTGGGACAAAAACTACAAACGTAAAGGAAAGTTTTATAAAACTAACATAACATCACGCCTGTATTCCCCGAACAGTTAGGTAGAGATGTACCTATAGTGTATCCACATATCGGAAGTTATGTTTAAGTCTCATGTAATATGGGACGAGCCTATTGTCACTAACTGGGCACAAACCCAGACTTCGGACTGTTACTAAGAAATTTCAGATGGAAAATCCCATAACACTGCCTGACCTGGGAATCAAACCCAGGATCTCTTGCTCAACAGTAGCGCTTGCGACCACTAGGCCAAAGAAGCCGTTTTCTGTAAAAAAAATGTGGCTGTTATTTCAGTATATTTTGGTATCTTACCACTTCCACGCGAACGAAGTCGCGGGCAGACGCTAGTTCTAAAAAATATTTAAATATAATACAATTTCTTATTTTTTTCTGCTACAACAATGTTTGCTATTTAATGAATAAATAATTATTTAAAGCTGCTGTATCAAAAATTATAAGTTCAAATTTTTAATTAATTAAAAATTATAAGTGTTCTAGCTAGCGCCCAGATTCTAAAGCATGTCTTAGATCACGCCACTGGCTTCACGCTCTGCCAAGCTGAACTCAAACCGCACTTAGTCTTGTACCCGTGACTATGGACACATATTTATTTTCCTTATAGTAAGGCTGGGCTGAAACACAGAAAACAGGTATTTTATCTTAGAACAAAGTTGAGCTAAGACAATGGTTAAAACAAAGAGTATTATGATTTTTTTGTAAATTCACATATTCCATATTCATATTATTATTTATTTATTATGTTTCCTAACTAATAATTATTATAAATGCGAAAGTGAGTTTGTTTATTTATTTGTTTGTTTGTTTATTTATTTGTTTATTTGTTACGCTTTCACGATAAAACGTTGAACGGATTTGGATGAAACTTGGCACATGGGTAGACCATGACCTGGGTAAGGACATAATGGTACTTTTTATCCCGGTAGTACGTTCCTGTGGGATAATTTTCAACCTCCATGCGAGCGAAGCTGCGCGCAAAAGCTAGTACCGAATAAACTTCTAACACAACTTACTGAAGGCATTAATATGAAAAGTTTTTATTAGTTCCTTATAATAGCCATATCCACATTTTATCTTCAATTTATAGCTGACTTTATTATGTCGGTATAATAATTCTGTGTCGCACATAAAGTTTCTATTGAGAATGTGCGTTTATATGAATCTTTGGCCTTAATGGTGGAGACAACGTTTATTTTAAATTCAAAGATACACACGAAGAGGTTAACCAGAACAGGCGAAACAGCGTCAATTTGGCCTTACGACATGACATAAAATGGTTAGACGGTATATAACATATATCCAATCAAGGGCGAAGCAGTTGGTAAAAGCTAGTGCAAGGATACAAAAATTACATGCAACAAAAATTGTTCATTGAATTTATTAGAACGAAGTTCCTTAACGTGGCTTGCGTTAGAAGTTAACTGGTAGAAATCGTCACGTAAGGAAAAAGCGTTACGCGACTTTCGACTCCATCCTACTTTCTTAGTCTCATTGTCTCTTTCTATTATAATATATGAGTGTGTGTGTGTGGCGTGTGAGTAAGAGATTTGAGCAGACGAGCATTGTGCGCACAGTGGGTTGCCCAACCTCAATACTGAACGTGTGGAGATTTCGTTAAAATTTTTGTTATTTTGTTTTTAAATATAAAAAAGTAAGGAATTCTGTTCCTGATGGGGGGGGGGGCCCCGACCACACACGTTTTTTTTTATTTTGTCGTTAACTCTGAAAAACCCGCGTTCTACGAAATACAGTCAACTGGAAAACACGAATCAGCTAGAGGAGTTAAGGATAATAATATGAATATGTATACTTCAAGAAACAATAAGGAAACATCTTAGATATTAGCTGTAGATATTATTACGCTGTGTGTTGAAAGTTTGCGAGTTTAAGTTATAAACTTGCAGAGGTTAAATTAAAAAAAAAAAATCGTTTGAATACTCGCAACATATAACTGTCTGATGTCCTTCTTGGTCCCTGTACTGTTAGACAAACTACTACGTGGACACACAGTGAGCTACAAGTTACAGATGACCACACTACTGACGTTACAAAATCCAACATCGCGCAAGCAAAGTTTGCAAGAAAATTGCATATGAAGTCCATGGTATTAAAATAACATGGAAAATCTCCCAATATTGTGGCTACAAAGTCACATTTGCAGTTGTAATGTATGGGAGAACATAATTATTTTTCAACTACAATGTTAAGTTTGTTCTCGGGATAAATTAATCCCAACTACAGAACCCTTCGTTGTGCGTGGTCCGACATGCCCATGGCCGGTTTTTTTATTCGATTACGTCGGGAAACTTCATTGCCCTTTGGATGGCACCTTGCCGAGTGACTAATATTTAGATACTCAATTTCTTTTTTTTTTTTTTTCTGCCCGCAGTCACTAGTGACTTGACGCTACTGTCCGTTCCAGCCCTCTCTTGAATTTCCTCTGCCCGCTCTCACTGGTAACTTGACGCTACTGTCCGTTCCAGCCCTCTCTTTAATTTCCTCTGCCCGCTCTCACTAGTAACTTGACGCTACTGTCCGTTCCAGCCCTCTCTTTAGTTTCCTCTGCCCGTTCTCACTAGTAACTTGACGCTACTGTCCGTTCCAGCCCTCTCTTTAATTTTCTCTGCCCGCAGTCACTAGTAACTTGACGCTACTGTCCGTTCCAGCCCTCTCTTGAATTTCCTCTGCCCGCTCTCACTGGTAACTTGACGCTACTGTCCGTCCCAGCCCTCTCTTTAATTTCCTCTGCCCGCTCTCACTAGTAACTTGACGCTACTGTCCGTCCCAGCCCTCTCTTTAATTTCCTCTGCCCGCTCTCACTAGTAACTTGACGCTACTGTCCGTTCCAGCCCTCTCTTTAATTTCCTCTGCCTGCTCTCACTAGTAACTTGGACGCTACTGTCTGTTCCAGCCCTCTCTTTAATTTCCTCTGCCTGCTCTCACTAGTAACTTGACGCTACTGTCCGTTCCGGCCCTCTCTTTAATTTCCTCTGCCCGCTCTCACTAGTAACTTGACGCTACTGTCCGTTCCAGCCCTCTCTTTAGTTTCCTCTGCCCGCTCTCACTAGTAACTTGACGCTACTGTCCGTTCCAGCCCTCTCTTGAATTTCTTCTGCCCGCTCTCACTGGTAACTTGACGCTACTGTCCGTCCCAGCCCTCTCTTTAATTTCCTCTGCCCGCTCTCACTAGTAACTTGACGCTACTGCCTATTCCAGCCGTCTCTTTAATTTCCTCTGCCCGCTCTCACTAGTAACTTGACGCTACTGTCCGTTCCAGCCCTCTCTTTAATTTCCTCTGCCTGCTCTCACTAGTAACTTGGACGCTACTGTCTGTTCCAGCCCTCTCTTTAATTTCCTCTGCCCGCTCTCACTAGTAACTTGACGCTACTGTCTATTCCAGCCCTCTCTTTAATTTCCTCTGCCCGCTCTCACCAGTAACTTGACGCTACTGTCTGTTCCAGCCCTCTCTTTAATTTCCTCTACCCGCTCTTACTAGTAACTTGACGCTACTGTCCGTTCCAGCCCTCTCTTGAATTTCCTCCTCCCGCTCTCACTGGTAACTTGACGCTACTGTCCGTCCCAGCCCATCACATTACCGTGTATTTGACATAGCGGTCCCTCGGGAAATTTATACCTGCACCCCAAACCCGAAAATTGAATTCTAAAGTAACCTGTTATCATTTCGTCGTTAATTCTTGATGAGCTCCAAATAAGGTGTCATCTAGTTGTCTAGTTCTGGAAGTATTGTGAAATGGATTTTTGAATAAATGCTTTCATTTTGGCGGTGTTCATTTTCCAGTAGAAGTAGGGTTGGCTCGTTTCATCAAAAAAATTGATTAAGCTTTTTAGGTCTGATATATAATAGTTTTCTGTTTTTTTTTTTGTTCTTTTAGTTGAGAGAAGTTGTTTGAATGATAATCATGAAATCCTGAGAC
Source organism: Tiliacea citrago (assembly GCA_963921375.1). Taxonomy (NCBI): domain Eukaryota; kingdom Metazoa; phylum Arthropoda; class Insecta; order Lepidoptera; family Noctuidae; genus Tiliacea; species Tiliacea citrago. The sequence continues at coordinate 2,402,213 of OY992784.1, forward strand.
CTGACGCAATTACTTATTTTGCCAAATAGTTGTCTGACATTAAAACAGATAACACGAACTAGTTATAAAACCGAACGAAGTAGGGCTCGCGCCCTGAGGGTTCTGTGTCAAAGTTATCCTGGCTGCCCGCGGCTTCCCTCAAGTGAAGCCTATAAATTTCCAATTCCTGACTGAAAGACAAACTTAACAATGTAGTTGAAAAACATGATTGTTCTCCCATACATTCCAAATGCAAATGTAAGTAAGTGAGCATATTGAGACATTTACCATGTTATTTTAGGAAAATGTAATTTACTAATAGGTAAAGAACTATGTTGTCAATTTATTTTTTAATTTTCGGCTCTTTAGTTTCGGAGATAAAGTGGTCAACTTTAAAACCATTTATTTAAACATTATAAAAAAAAATGTTTACAGTTTGTTTGCAAAAGTTTTTTATTTTATTTTTTAACTAACAACCCGCATACCTACATAATTTACATAATATATGTACATTTTGATTTTTTTTCTGTCGTACTTACTCAGCCTGTTGAGTCGAGCATGTGGGTTAGATTAAAATGTAACTGATGTTCATCATATTTTATTTCCAAACTTGCAAATATTTGAAATAGTAAAGAATACAGATTTATATTGTTTTCATATAACTTAATTGGTTTACGCGGTGCACGCCAGTAAAGCTCGACTTAAAAAAAACCATAGCTATCCTCGGAACATTACAATGAATAATATGTATTAAATACATTAAAATATATTACGAAGTTGTTTATTTTAGACGATAAATATTGAATAGTTTGTACAGTCGCCAGAACATCAAGTTACCACAAACTGTCAAATTTTCACATTCGATTTTGAACCTGACCAAAAACATTTTAAGGTTTAAAAACATTTGGAGAAATTTGACTGTTTGGTATAACCTGATGTGCTGGCGACTGTACATAACAATTTCAGATGAGAATATTTTCTTGTTTCATACTTTTTAGATCGTGATTTTTCAGCAGTTGGTTTTTAGTTTTTAAACTTACTTTTTAGGGTTCCGTACCCAAAGGGTAAAACGGGAACCCTATTACTAAGGCTCCGCCGTCTGTCTGTCTGTCCAAAATCAAAATCAAAAGTCAATTATATCAGACTCTAAGAAAGTGGAACGGACTTGTGTAAAGTACAATCAGCACTATTCTAAGTTTTAAAATAAGTATCACATAGCAAATTAAGTTAGATTCAAATTACCTATTAGTCTTATAGGCTAGATTGTTATTAATTATTAAGAACCTGGTTCTTTTTAATAAAGGATAAAAAAAAAAGTCATTTATTCAAACTAGGCTGAGAATCAGCACTTTTCCAACGTCAAAAATTACATAAGATGGTCCCCTAAAAACGCCCACCCCACTTCCTAGTGCTTTAGCTGGGAAGAAGAAGTGGCGCCCCATCCGTCCGTCTGTCACCAGGCTGTATCTCATGGTCCGTCATAGCTAGACAGTTGAAATTTTCACAGATGATGTGTTTCTGTTGCCGCTATAGCATCAAATACTAAAAACCAGAATAACATAAATATTTAAGGGGGCTCCCATACAACAAACGTGATTTTTTTACTCGTTTTTGCTCGATATTGATAACGGTAACAGGTAGACACTTGAAATATTCAGAGAATATTTAGTTATAATATTCAATTTAAAAATCAATAATTATATTAAAATAAAACAAATATTTAAGGGGGCTCCCATACAACAAACGTGATTTTTTTGCCGTTATTTATAGATAATGGTACGGAACCCTTTGTGCGCGAGTCCGACTCGCACTGGGCCCGTTTTTTATAATATGTAGTGATTTGCCCCCTAAAAGTGTACTTAACGTGAACGTAAATAAAATAATTCATTTTGAATATGGGGGAATATTTAAAATTAATTATTTTATTTACTTTACACGTCAGTGTTTGGTTCACAAAAAATAAAGTGTCGTACCAAATTTCAGTATTATTGGTCCAATAGATTCCGATCAAATTGGCTGTGACAGACGGACAGACAGATGGATACACAAGTGATCCTATAATGGTTCCGTTCTTTCATTCGGACACGATGGAACCTCAAAAAAAAACTGACTATGGAACAAAAATTGCTTAAGTATTCATAAGTACACCAAAAAAATTAACTCGTTTTTATTCATAGTGCAGTGCGATGCGCGCTCGAACACGGACGTGTTTCCACTGTGCACGGCACGAATTTTATTCGCGTGTTGCGCGGCCATAGCCGCTGCTGAAACACTATGAGTTCCAAACAACTCATAGTCAATGAATTGCTGGCATTCCTGGTCCATGCTATTGACTACATGGACGAGGTGAGCATCCTGCAGATATCCAGATGATGTCCAACTTCAAGGAGGACGACATCAGTAGCGGAAAACTGTTGCTGTTCCAGTCTCTTGGAAAACTAGACCAGATGCCCTCTCGTCGCAGAGATGGAACCGAGAAGAGTCTTCAGAATATCATCGATATGTTGAAGAAGACTGACCCGGACGACGTGCCTGATTTCGTGGTGAAGGAGCTAGGTAAACTGCCCCCCGTCACCTTCGATCACGTCGACGTAACGCGGCTGCTAAAGGTCATCACTTCCTTTAAAGCGGAGATGACCAAGATGCAGTCCAGAATGGAGGTATCAGAGAAAAACAATGCTGAACTACGTGCAGAAATAGTATTATTGCGCGACGTTGGTTTGGTAATTGGGTCACCTGAGGCCTCAAAGGTGAACACACGTCGAGAGGTGCAAAATGCAACCGTCGGCAGTTTTGGATCGGCGAACACAAGTGCGTCACCAGCTGCCGATAATGCTGAGCAAGCGCCGCCCGCCGCTGCCGTCGCCCGCGCCACAACACCAGCTGCGGAAACGTCACGCGTTGGTACGTCGACCCCTAAAGTGCCTACGCTGCCATTGTCACTGTCGGCAAATCTGATGCGTCGCAGCCTAAGCGACAAAACAGAAAAGGGGATAAAATGAAAATGGGTGCTCAACCTGCCCTGACTGCGGTCCGTAGCTCCATTCCAAGAACGAGACAGGTGGATGAGGAGGGTTTCACTAAAGTGGAAAGGAAGAAGAAGAAGCCCTGTTCTCGTAACCTGTGCGGTACCGCACCGAGTGGACCCAACATGCTGCTGCGCCCTGCTGTGCCTACGACGCAGCTGTACATTTCACATCTGCACTACTCCACGACGATTGAAGAAGTCGTGCAGTATGTGAAAGTGAAGACCAACTGGATTCTGAGGGTCGAAAGGTTGGAATCGCGCCACAACATCAACTTTAAGTCTTTTGTGGTACGAATCCCAACCAACCATCTACAGACCTGCTTGAAAGAGGACTTTTGGCCGAAAGGTGTCGTATATCGACGTTTCCGAGGGCCGTTTCAGCGTGAAGAAGTAACTAACACACACACACACACACACACACACACACACACAGACACACACACAAACTTTCGCCTTTATAATATTAGTGTGATGATGGATTGCACACTAGCAAGTCAGTATCATGTCCAACATGATCCCAAAAATATACATTATTTTTTAACACGAGAAAAGCTTATGCCGCTTCTATTATCATAGCTGTTATAATGGAACTCAGTTCACATAAGTAATTTAGTTACACGATCTTCCTTGTAATTTAACTAAGAAAATATTCCTCGCATTAATAATTGCAGATTCAATAAATAATATAATTTTCTTATCACCTATATCACCGTTCAATTCAGACAACAAATAATAACACATAAGTTAACATCACGACTGTAATCCTCGAAGGGAAAGGCAGAGCAGTACTTATAGTACATCTACATTTCGCATGTTTAAGTCCTATGTAACAGAGGGCGAGCCTTTTGCCATCAACCGGACACATATTCAGACTCCGGGCATAAACACAAATTAACAAATTATAATTCCCATTTAAATTTGAAATACCCTGTACAAAATGCAAATGTTAGCTAGAATCAACGCAGATACAATTGTTAATATTTATGTACACCGTATACAATATTGATAACATGCATTACAAATACCAAGGGATTATTTTGACATATAGCCAACGTTGCCCCCTGAGTTTTCCTAACAAGTAACAAATATTTGTGGCAGTGTTTGCCATGAAAACTGGCGATATGTTACGGAAACAGATCAGTGTTGGTTAAGCTTCGTGCTTTACAAATATGGCGGTCTTGTTTGGAGACTGTATTCTGAGTTTTGTTCTGAAGAACGCAGCGCTTAGTTTGTTACGAGTATTTACTCTTAACAAACTTTAAGCTTTACGTTACAGCTCCTACAAACGTTGCATGACTGACTCCTATCTATTCTCTACGAAGTATACACACATCTACTTCTTCAAAGTGAACATTCTTTTGTTCATTTTAATATAGCTCCGTAGAAATTTTTCTATAATCTGTCATTTAGTTTTTCGTTTCTTCCGTTTCTACGGTATTTTTATGCTACGCTTACAGAGCTGAAGGTCACTAAAATACTCATTATCATAAAGACATGAACCGTTTACTTGTATCAGATTATAAACAATAGATTTGTTCAACAATCTATTTTATTCCAATTGTATCTAATTTTATCTGATGTTATCCAATTTTATATGATTTTATCTAATTTTTTCAAATTGTATGTAAATCTTATTTTATGATTTTATGTGTACTAATATTGACTGATAACTTTTATGTGTGGTGCAAACTGTTAATATAAGTTGGTTATTAATAAATAAATAAATAAACTTCTTCCTTCGCTCTTAACTGGAATATGAAAAACTTTACGTTTGGAATATTGTGAGAAAACCCACAATCACATAAGAAAATACACTTCCACAGATTGTTTATTTTCAGTAAAGTTCTTGATATGATGCGGAATATTAACACATCAGAAGTAAAGTTTATGTTATTAACATAAAATATCTTTGAATTAAAAATTTCTCTCCAAACAAAGGAAATAGAGTTTCTCTAAAAGTCATGCTTATTTCTATAGTTGAGGAAAACTGAAATAGTCCACAATAAAACGTAGGTGGTTAGCCTCAAGCGTTTATCTCATATTGCCCCAATATCTTCAGTTTACGGTAGTCTAAAACTTTTATATTGCTGGTATAAAGTTTAGAATCGTGGCCCCGCGAACATATTGTTTGAAAGATTTTTAGATTCTCGGTCATATTTTTCTTTCATGCTGATTTCGAACGGATGATGAATATGAAATGTCTTCCTTGTTTTCCTGGTGGAGTTTTATGTTGAAATGTGGTATTTCATAACCGTGTTGAATAAATGTTGCACATTTACATCTGACATAAACACATTATCTCTATGTCAGCATGAACATTTGCAATGTGCTTTGAACATACAAGTTTAATACTATTTATGTAAATTTTACGTTCCACCCTTTAAGTCAAACCTACGGAAACCTCAATTTTGCGTCCAATCTAATCGAACCGATCTAATCTACCTATCAAATTGGAATCTTCATAGGCAGATTATTACACATCACATTTTTATAAGATTACGTGACCTCAATCGAATAATGCCAATAATGTTGTTGACATTGCACACAAATTTAAAGAAAAGGACAATTTGTCACGAGATATTATTATCTATATTTGTCACACTCCGAATATCTAAAGATAATTACAGAAAAAAGATAAAGTTATAGAGATTACAGGGTACTTTCCAAAATAATTGCGTCGTGCACAATAGGTAACATAGATGGCATAGATGGGACAATTGTAACGTTGCCAAAACCCTCAGAAACACTGGCACTTGCAAATTACGCTACGAAGCAAAGCTTGCCTCCAAAAAATCTACCCTTACATAATATAGCCCAGTGATGTAAATGAAGTGAATTACGGTAGTGGCTCTGACCGCTCTAATTGATGCAGTTCCTCTTAGTCTAGCCACGCAGTGAGAATAATTTAGGCTCCGAAGTGAACCTCCGTTACATGCAAATTAAATTTTAATATTTTAAACTTACGCCCAAGGGCAAAGGTGGGGTAATGAGATTTGTTATTCTTGAAACAGAGATAGCCCAAGATGTAAAAACAGTGGAATTTCAATGCGCTGCGATTGTCATGGACGTCTACAAAATAAAAAACAATACAACCTTAACAACGATTGCCATTGAATGAACCAATTTTTATTTCATTGACGATGTCATTGGTATAACATAATTATGGTAAAAAAAAAAGTTTTTGTAAACGTATTTTACTTCTTTGTCCTCTAGGCCTCTTTAATGACTAGTAAATTATTTCGTTGGCTCATGCCCGGTTTCTGAAGTTCCCAAATAAACTCTCACTAACTATTGATTCAATAAAGTTAAGCGTAAGATAAACGTCGGTTAACTGTCACTGCGTTTCTGAATACTAAACAAACCATTAAATAACTATGAAACCGATAACTAATTCCTTAGTTGCCGCTAGATGGGTCTGTATAATAGATCGCGTCTAAAATTAGTTTTATTATTTTAATTCGTCTATATTTAATAGTTTTATTTATAATAATATATTTTTCGAGGATAAATAAGTGGCTTAACACTATTTTAGTTAATAAATATGATAAGTCGTTACCTATGGACGGATCAATGAACAACATCATTGCCATTTAAAAAAAAAGTTCACTTCATTGTTTTCGTTTCGCATTGTATTTATTTTTGCTTTACTGTTTGATTTTAAGTTTTATGTCGACAGTCTATTTGGTATTTCCAATCGTTTCTGCTTTAGGTGAACATTCTTTTGTAAAATAACATATTATAACTGGAAAATGCAGTAGGTAAATAAATTTACTGAAAGAGAAGATGCTAGATATAGAAGTGGCTAAAGAATTTGTTTATTTAACCAACAATACAAGAACATTTAGAAAGGAATTCTACTACGTCTTAAGTTTCTGGGTACTGATTTATTAGAAATAAACTCCAGTACTTCCAAATCAGACTCTGATGAGCTGCTCGTATTCATTATGCTAACACTCATTGTTTTTTCCTTTGAATAACTTTAATATATAACTTTCACTGGTATTTTAATTTAAATAATACACGCTATAATTATGTATAACCTAAAAGTTGATGTAGTATGCTATGAAATGAAACGTCAGTTAGAGTTATAGAACCGATAAACGGCACACATTGGTCAGTTAAGTTAACTTGAGTTTAAACTGAGTTTATCTTACATTGCGGTGTTCGGAAACGCACTTTCACAAGTTATCGAACCGATAGCGCTATTGAATAGATAAACTACCGATAAAAGTACCTCAGAAACCGGGCATCAGTGACCCAAAATATGTTTGGTCTCCACTATGAGAGAAGGTCAGTAGTAAATTGCTTATTTATGTTTTCAACGTTTTTTTTTAATTTTATTGAATTATAACTTAACAACAACATCTCAATTAAACTTTTGCAGTTTAACTTTACATTTACTAAAATGAAACAAAAAAAAAATGATTTTAATTTTGACAACCTAACACATCCTTCAACAATAAAAAAAGAAGATCGAACGTATACTAAAAGAATCACGTATCACCCTAAGTTTTACAAGGAGCCTAAGCCCCCGAAAAAAGTCCAAATCCGCCCGTGACCCAGATACATTGCGAAAGTAAATTATGGACACTAAACCAAACAAATAGGTGCTTGAGAGCCACTCTGTCACGGTACGTACTCGTAAATTCGCTATAACTTTGTCGACCCAATAAAGAAAAGGAGTGTAAAATTCTGCATGCGTGCCTAAGGCGGGAAAGCGTTAATACGAACGAGATTTTGGTTTTATTTATATCCGATTATTGCAAAGGGTGGTTTTCTAGAGGAGATTCGTCGTCATCATCCACCGCTTAGACAGCCGGTTTCTTCACTATGCTACTGAGTAATTTCTTAGTAGTTCAAACCCAGACAGGCACTTTACTTTGTGTAAATTATTTCATCATCACTGCTTTCCATACGGTGAGGAAAACATCGTGATGAAACCAGCATGTCCTAGAACCAAAAATTCGAAGACATGTGACATCCACCAACCCACACTGGGCCCGCGTGGTGGATTATGGCCTACTCCCTTTCACCACGAGGCCTGTGTCCCAGCAGGTAGAACATTTTAGCTTGATCATGCTACACTGTTATGATTATTCAGATAGGCAGTCGCTCCATGTTAAATATTGGTGTTCAGCTGCATCTGGTTAGACGGGAAGCCGACCCCAACATAGTTGGGAAAAGGCTAGGTCGAAGAGACACTTATATGATTATTGTGGATGTGTTGCTGTCTGTCACCGACACCTTATAGAATAGAAATTATTATTACAGTTGGATTGTTATTTTCAAACCTATCGTCAGTTACTCGTTTCAATGTTTGGTTAGATTCAATCACTTCTTCGTCCATCTTATTTGGTTTGGTTTATACCTTTGTCCTGGAATGTCTGACAATTGTTTCTTGATTTATATTTTATTGGGCCCAATCGGGTGGGTAGTATGAAGCAAATATTCAAAAACAAAGGTTTGCCCTCATATGAAAAAGCCCTTACAATGTGTATACGGTGTAATTTTTTATTCGTCCGAATTATTCCGTTTTAAGACTTAATAAATGAAGAAAAAATATAACTTCAGGAATCACGTACGTGGCATAAAACTGAGACCTTATTCTCGTAGCATTTTCGATGCCAGACGTTCTAGATACTGTGTTTATTTCTTCTGCTTTAGCTAAATGGGGATCCTTAGCTTTTGTTCTGTGATATGATTTTTAGTATTAACGGTATAATCTTGCAGATGTGTATTGGCTCAGAATATTTCAATTTTGCTTAAATAAATATGTTTCATAAACGGCGGAACTATGAAGTCTGGATTTCTTGGGACGGGCAAGGTGTAAAATACTCGGTTTTCCTATAAAAAAGGAAAGAACAATAGGTGGATTTGTCACGGAAACGCACGTGCATATAAAAAGAATAATCACAATCACAGAGCAACAATAGTCGGCAGCTGCACGTAGTGGCTGTGACAAAGAAGGCTTCTATTCAGCATAGTCAGCATGATGCTGTGCTATGGGGGGGGGGGGCAGCACAGCACTGATTTTCAGTAGTCACCCGTTTGTACAGATTAAATAGATGAGGAAAATCTTAGCATGCCTGCCTTAGTGCGCTACCACTTGCGCTCGCCTCCAATTACAGCGGACTTTTACCTTACTTGGCGAAACATAGGTGTAGGTACCATATAGGTAAATGCACCTCAGATATTCTTTTCTAAAATACAGCGTCTGGCTGTATTTAAATACATATAAATCGAAAAAAGCTTATCTCAGACTTTATTCAAATTCAACACTGAAGCTCAATCAGCTACTAGTAATACCGCTAATACCTCGCTAGTTAGCTATACCTCGAGTATTCATTACTGCCTTCGACGTAGTAATCCCGGCCATGGAGGGCTACATAAGTGGTGGACCAACCACTGAGATGCGGTCACACCCTTTGCCGTTGAGGGCTGTCAATGATTCCTGTACTCGATATCCCTAAGGTTTAGAGGCAATTATTATTTACGGGATTGTGGGTTACAGTTATTTGTCTCTGTATACCGTGATAGTTCAGAATCATTCTCTTTTCATAAGTCACTAATTCATGAACAATAAATTGTATCTGAAATTACATGGTATAAACAAATTAAAATTAAATTAAATTACATACTGAAAAACACGTTAAATATTACAACAATGCATAAATACAACATGTATACGAATATCGTTATAGATCTTCAACAGCATAAAGACACTTATTCAACAGAAAACGTTTAAGTTGATGTTTAAAAGAGCTTGGGTAGATAGCGCTTTTTAGGGTTCCGCAACCAAAGGGTAAGGGTTTATATCTTGAGGTAACTTATTAAATAATATAACCGATTGATATCTGGGACTGTGCTTCACAATATTCAAATTAGGCCGTACCTTGTACTTAACATTGAATGCCTTGTCTACGTGTGCCTTCTCTAATCTGTCGTTCTTCTGCTGTCTCATATTCATGTATATATTTGTCCTTGTTACTTAGAAGTACAAATACATAAATGCTTGGCACTAAGTATATTCAGATTTACAAAATGTTGACGGCAACTCTCTCTTAGCGGGATACGGACCAATGTGCGAATTGCTCGTTTTTGTAACAACAAAGCTCTTCAGATATTATAGTCATAACTTTTTCCTTAAATCATTATGCTATATCTTATTTTTGCTTCAACCAGCGCGAAATATACCATTTTCTATTACTCAATGCTAATCACCACCACCATCACCTTTAATGACATAACAAATAAAAGTTAATAAAAAAAATCATAAAAAGTAAACATAAAAAAGATGGAAACAAGATTTATATAAATCAATACCATAAACAATCTCATGCAGTCGGAGGCCATAGGTCGTTATTGTTAAGAAAATGCCTTGATTTTTTAATTAACTTTTTTATTTTACACTTTTTAGTTAAGATTATGTGATAGTAAATTCAATACTCAATATATTTATTGCTTCCACATGTGAACTTAAGTGGTAGGTTTTACAGAATTATGATCATTGTGGACCCTGTAGGGCACAGCAAAAGTAGGAGAGAGGATGAGGGCTTTTATTACGCTATTGTAATTATTTTTTATTTATTTATTTGTTATTGTTTTATAAATATGTACATTTATTTATTTATTTAGAAACATTTGAAAAACCCTTCATTTTTATTTAATTAAAATTATACATTTAAATTAAATGAATTAATTTAAATGATTAATTTTATTATGAATGATGAATTAATTTTATTTTATTGATGAATTTTATGAATAATATTTACATAATAATATACGCTAACAGACTAAAAATAATAATACAGGGTGGAAGGGACATCGACGTGAAGCCTGTTCCCATGGATTCAGTACATCATTCTTGACCCTCCTGCGTTAAAATTTTTCGTCGAACATAGGGCATCAAAAAATTTGTTAGCATCGCTGTTTTCAGGAAATAAATTTAATTTAATTGTGTAAAATGCTATAAGATTACTTACCAACAATATGACAATATGGTGAGAGAAGTCTGCCGGTAAAATAATGTCCTTGGACAATAGACGACCAAGAAGTGGAATTCTGCGATCATCGATCTCTGATCTCTTCAGTATGAATGTCCAAAGGCTGGTCACCATTATAGGCGAAAAGTACAGTTTTCATAACGGATGCAGTCCTTTTTTTCCTTGAAAGGTTAAACAGAAGTGTACCTATGTGTACCCACATTTCGCCAGTTATGTTTAAGTCCAACAGGGGGCGAGGTTTAATAGAGAGCGAGCCATTGCCGTCAATCAGGCTCAAATCCAGACTCCGGGCTATTTCCTAATAATACTTTGCCTGACCTGGGAATCGAACCCAGGGCCTCATGCTTAGGAGTAGCGCTTGCGACCACTAGACCAACGAAGCAGTAAGTTGCAGTTGCAATTTTAATTGCCATCATCATTTCAGCCGACAGACGTCCACTGCTGGACATAGGCCACCCACAACATTTGGGGGGAGGGGGGGTTGCCATAATCACCACGCTTGGTAGGCGGTTGGTGGTGTTAAAATGCTTAGAGATCGCAGCTGCCCATTCTCTAGTAAGTCGCTTAGTCGCCTTTTACGACACCCACGGAAAGTAATAGGATGGTGCTATTTTTTACGTCCGACACCACACGGAACTAAATGTTAATTGCCATAGTATGAAGGAAATAAAACCAAGAGCAATCGTGATGCACGACTTCCCATAACGTCCCACTTGGGAAGCGATAAAGTGGTCTTCTCGACAAATTATACACGTTTGAAAACTTACTTTAGTTCTCCCCAGACAAGCATTTCAGGAGTGCTAACATTATGCCAGTCAACGTACAACAAGTGAAGTTAGTACGTGTGATATGAACTAAGAAAGTTGATACATGTGCAGTTAACGGACGTGGGACTATCGCGGCCTCAGACTGTTTAGATAAAAGGTACCATTGGTTCTCGAAACACAAACCCCATCAGTTTTGGGTCAGGATAAAGATACATTTTAATATATTAATCGTATGTGCGTGAGCCGTTTTCTAGCAAAAGTCACGCGACTCCGCGGACTGCGGTCAGGCAAAATTGGTTATTGTGGTCTTCTTACATCCTGAGGCCTATGTTCAGCAGTGAGCTCCTTTGGGGTTGGTTTGAGGTATGATGATTATTATTACTCTGTATGGAAATTCTAGTGAAAGGCATTGTGTTTAGTTTTATGATTGTTTTGCTATGGATTTGGCTTACATTTTACATTTACAGGAGTTCCCTAACTGCGCGTCGCGGTGCCTCGAGGCATCGCGGCATTGTCCCAGGGGCGTCGCGAACCGGGATACCCACGTAACCGGCACGCGACGTAATGAGAGTCAGTGAATGCCAGATTCCAGAGAATCTTGATCAGTACGACTGGATAGAGATCCATTCCAACCCACTCCATCCCTACTGCACTTTTAATAGTCGAGGAAGAACAGCTGTGTGAACATTTTGGTGTAATTTATTCCAAGAATATCCTACTCTTAGAACTACTTATATTGGGAGCCGCTAGCCTAATGTATTACCATTTTTAAAAAATACATCGGAAAGTACCCTGTAAAATTTAAAGTTGATTAGCAACAATAAATAGTAGTAAATAATACTTCACATAACTGTTTTACCTACTAGAAAACTTACAGATTTTTTAAATCCAATTAGACTATACAAAATAACCAAAAATCATACCTTCGTCTCGATTGAAACTCACCTTGGCAAACCACAGTACGTCCCCCACATTGCAAGTTTCAATGTAAGCTTGTGAGAGGCGACTCATGGTTAAAGTTGTAGATAAGAAGTTCGAACGAGCACGTGAAGGGAATACTCACAGCTCGACTTTTTGAGAAGCCACACGGGTGATTAATTTCACCCCAATATTTGTTTGTGTTTATGTTCGGAGTTACATGTTTGTGGGCAGTTTTGGTGTGTTATTATTATACTTACAGAGTCTTTAGTATATAATTATGTAGAGAGAGAAAGAAAGTGAAGACAAGGACAACCTGGAAAATGATGGAGGCAGGAGCTTTACTTAAAAAAAAACTATGTATATATATCTAATGTTAATTTGTTTGTATGTTAAAGAAATAAAAGGGCTTTATTATTATTATATTTATGTAGACAGAGACTGCTTCGTACGTCTCGAATTGTAAGTGCGGCTGCTGCGGTGAGGTCATTTGGTGGATTTCGATCCTCATGTCAAGCAGTGTTTTCCCACTAGGATTTTCCCTGTAGCAACCCGGATAATGGACCTTTTCCCAGTCAACTTCAATAGGCTCGCCAAGTCTCGCCCCCTAGTCCATGGGAACAAAAGCGGTAAATGTGCGTACTGCACCACACCTCTGCCAAGCATAATATGTCATGCGAATGCCAGTCTTTTTTCCTTGATGTTTCAACCGGCTAATTACAACAGTCACCATGAGTTTTAGGAGATTATTTTGTAAAAACCGGTTATTTCACCTTATTTTTACGTTGATAGAACCGAGCCAAACTTATGTGGCAGTGGGCAGAGCACATTGCTCGCAGAATAGATGACCGATGGGGCCGGGTGACCGAGTTCTGGAGTGGCGACCGCGTACCGGAAGAGGCGTTGGAAGGCCTCCTACAAGGTGGACCGATGACCTTGTGAAGGCCGCAGGAATCCCTTGCATGCGGGAAGCACAGAACCGGTCAAAGGGCCGGTGCTTAGGGGAGGCCTATGTCCAGCTGTGGACGTCTTTCGACTGAAATAATGATGATGATGATGAAAACCGGGTAAGTACTTACCGTTTGTCGTTGGAGAAGTTTTGATTCAATCCAATAACTACTAAAATACAAAACGAAATTATTCTAAGCGAAATAAATTAAATTCTCAGCATTTAGAACTGCAAGTATTTGTAGAAACATCGACCGGGCGTGGTTGCAGTTTATTCCCCGAACGAATTTGTTACCGTTCTACAGTATTGTTTCAGAGGTTTTACATGCACTGTTTTATTTATTACCTACAAGATGTATCTAGGGTATTTTCTAAACCAAATCGTATAATATATTTATGTAGATGTTCAACAAGAATATTCAATTTAATTTATAGTGTACAAACCTTTCTTGTAGAAATACCGGAAAGGTGTTTACGCTCTAGAAGGATATACACTTATCTTATTGGTGATGGACTTCAAAGTCCGGACCGGCGCGCGTGTATAACCTGCACGGTATTACAGAATAGGCACGTAATTTTTTTCCCACTAAGTCAATAGAATACAGTAATATAAACCCAAGAAAAGTACTAAAAGTTAAATTCAACTATAGTTTTCAAAAAATAAAGCCCGTTTTGACATTTAACTTGAATCGATTAGTTACGCCGCGATGTTTGCGTTCCGTTTCACCATAAAAACTACTTTTTTTTTTTAAAGATTGGAATTTGTTTCTTGACTCCTACACAATGTGTATTTATATAATGGATAAGTTTTGAATTACGTGCATATTCCCTATTGCGTAAAAAAATTATGCTAAATTAAAAAAAAAAAACCCATTGTTGTAATGGGTTTCATTTTGACAGTTTATCAACATTTATAGCGTTATTTACGTTGCTGAGCCGACAATTTTTTCAACATATTAAGCATTGGATTGCCAATATACTTCAAAATCATTCAGATTTTGATTGATAGTGTATTACGCAATTAGGAGCTAGACTAAAGCGTTTCGTATTTCTACAACGTTTTACAACAGGATTGACATAAAAAAAATCCACCCCCGTATCGCTGATAGAATGTCACTTTGGACCCTCTGATGTATGAATACAATTTTGGCAGCAGTAGAAACTGCAGAACGCCACGTCGTCCTGCAGTTTCTGCCTCTACAGCGTGTATCAGAATTGTGTGGTCATATTTAAGGGTTGTTACAGATCATCAAACTTAACAACTTTCCTCATGGGGCCGATGCCAAAAAATCGCGAAAAAAATATCAGCTGTCCCAACAAACCATCAAACTAAACAACTTTTTTCATGGGGTCAATAACGTAATCGCGAAAAAAATATAAGCTGTCTCAACAAACCATCAAACTGAACAACTTTCCTGTCCCAATAAACCACCAAATTGAACAACTTTCTTCATGGGGCCAATAACGTAATCGCGAAAAAAATATCAACTGTCCCAACAAACCATCAAACTGAACAACTTTCTTCATGGGACCAATAACGTCATCGTGTAAAAAATATCAGCTGTCGCATACATTTGGGTCGAATAGTATTGTATATTGAAAATACATTTCTGAAATACGCTGTATATTAATGCACGTGTCCATAGTCAACTCATAACACATAACAATAATACAATAACTAAAGGAAAACAATAACAAAAACACAAATAAAATTACCAGGATAACATTTCAGAACAGAACTACGGAAACTAAAGACCCACAAAACGGCTGGGGAATAAATAAAAAAGAAACAATATGCTCTGTTACCGCGGAAAAGTTTTGATTTCTCTAGAGGCAAGCAGACAGTTGAAAAATATGATGCTTAAATATCTTGGAGACTTCTGACTTTATTTCTGGAGTATATTTAATAGTATGAGAAAGGTTTAAATGACATGACATCGTTTGTTAGTGTTAGGTTACTCTTACAAAATTATATTTTTAAAGGTTAAATAAAATAGAATACCTAAAATTAATTATTTTCGAAACAATCCTTCTGATTTTAACATTTCCTAACAAGACCAGATATCAAAACGTTAAAAGCCTTATAACGTCTAAATAAAACTAAAATCTAAGTCATTAGCACTACCACCTTCCACTTAAATGTTTACCCACACTTTTAATAAACGAGCCGTGGTCTGTGATAAATATTATAACGCCTTTACAAAGAGCAAAGAGCACGGCTCGAGTTCCATCCATTAATCATGTTAGTTCGCGAACAAATGCCAGCTGGGGCGAAGTTGGCGTGACTATTCAATATTGGTACACATACCCTACATGCTAGCCACAGCCTAAAAAAAGATCCAAACATAAAATTGATAAACTGAAAATAAAACGAAACAAGTTACTGAATTGTTTTAGGCTGTGGTAACGGCGCATGTAGGGTAAACGCTCGTGTTATAGGCAGGGTGTAGAAGTTTTCTCGATCACAACCGCAAACATACCGTCCTGCAACTCCAGCCATGATGGATTGCGACAGTTTTGTGTGGATTTATTTATTATTTCATTCATTCGTGTTTTTCTATGTCGGATACTTTCAAGTGTTTGCGTGACCGCCGTGTTATTTGATTAAAATTTTCATTTTTTATAGTAAAATTTATTAGCTATTTTTATTCCAGAATGAACCGTTTTCAAAGTTTCAAGGCAAGGATTTATTACGACTGAATCTGTATATGCGTGTATAATTTCCTTACGTGAGCGGAATTCCAAAGGGTTCTAGAACAAATTGCTTTGATATCGCTTGAGCCACGTACGGCAATAATATGCTATGTATGCATGGAGATAGTTCATATGGCATTCATAGGAGGCTCTATGGCAGCTATTAATATATTTTATTGAAACGTTATATCTAAGATTACGGTGGAGTTAGTAGGTACTATCCGTTTGTGCATTCAAATGAGTTAATTTCTACTAAGATTTTTTACCCATTAAATAGTAGGCATTTAGCTTGGCTTATCTATGATGCCTGTAAGAAAGATTCATATTTCAAATTTAGGAAAAATAACCCTTAAGTTGAGAATTGTAGTCTGAGTTGGATGCAGCGGGCACAATTAATGCATGTATGTGTCATTAAATTATTTAGGTGTAAGGGTGTATTTTATAATAAATAACTCATGCTTATTTTACAGTTCCATCTACTTATAATATACATGATGTCACGCTCTGTCAGATTTCTAAACTGAGTCAGTAAAGTTTTGATGTCTGTATGTAAGTATATTCTCTTATTGATGTCTATATTTAAATTTATGAATAGTATTTTATTTTATTTGATGTATTTTGTTTTCTCTTCTACTCTTACACACGTTGTCTACATCTCTTTGTCTACTTTCCTATTGCAGGTATGCTGGAACAGATTTCTTTAGAAATAAGCATCACTTTTGTACGTATTTTGCTGTTCCTTTATTCTTATCTGTTAATGTGTACGTAATTGTTAAATAAAATATATAAATATATTATGCCATCAAGTTATAAAATACCCGCGGAGGTTGCATGGAAACGCCATACAGGCTAAAGCCTCTAAAGTAGTTACCAACTATAAAAAACGGATATCACACTGTCAATCGTTTTGAGTTAACTTAGTCCTAGAAGAATCCAGCCAATGCACTAAGTGCAGAGCTGAAACGAAATTAACATTATAACCTCCTTTTCTAATCACATTCAATCTTCCATAATCTCACCAATTATAGTCCAGAAGTCATCGAAAGTAAAATCACGTACACACAAACAAGTTCCAATAAAAATCCAGCACGTTGTATTTCACGACACATTTGCTATTCCCGCGAATTCATCGTATGAACTTACGTTGGAGTAAAACTTGTAAAAAGTCACGTATCAGCCGAGCCCGACAAAGCATTTTTATACGTTTTTAAAAACTGTAGAATAAAATTAGAAAGGGTAGACACCGCTGTTTCACAAAGTGTTGCAAATCTCGCGTGACATTTTATGTTCTCTATTTGAATTTTATCTCTATTCAATCCTTTAATTTTTTTTATGTTTAAGTGGACAGGTGTTGGTGGTTTTACCTTGTTGTGCGATGTATTTTTAGGTTCTTCCGAGTTTCGTTGATAGGGAAAGGAATAGTGGAATAGTGTAACACTCGTTCATCTTCCCACGCTAATTGAAGGATTTCATTGAGAAAAAAGGTTATTCTCATGTTCCTTTTAATGAACGTGATACGTAATGCAGTGCTGGTCTTTTTTTTTCAAACGTACTCACCGTACGGTGTCTTTTTTATGTGTACGGGATAACGAGGTTATAACAAACCAGATATTTTAGTACGGCTTCAACAAAGTATTTTTCAGCGAATCAGTTTTTTTTTGTCAGATTTCAATCCAATGTAAAAATATCCAACTGACTAAAAAAAATATTCTAAAAAGTGTATTTTCAATTTTACTATGGGTGTCTTTCACTGTCAGCCGTATGACTGCAAAGGAGTTATAGGTACTTATAATATTACAAAAAAAAACAATATAAATAACTAAGGTTATTTCTAAATCGTATACCATTAAGTCAGTTCCAGTGGAAATTATTATTAATTTAACCAAGTAATAAAACCAACACATTAGGGGTGCTACGTACATGTTCGTATATTTCGGCATGACCGGGCGGCTAAATCTAGCGCAAGATATTACATTCGGAAAACGCCGCTCGGCTTAGCTCGAATTGTGGCGAGCCTGAACATGATTAAGCGATGGTCGATGCCGAAGAAAGTTTACCGATCGGGACGAGCCAAATGAAAACCGAATATGTAATAATTGCTCCGGGTCAGATTTCTTGTCAAACAAATACTGCCGACTGGAATGTGCCGACCCGAACATGCAGCCCACACACACAACTATCTTTCAATATAGGCTATGAAGTATCACTAGATACTGAATTCCATACATTAGTATGGGCGTGTGGCGCAATCAGTGCTCTGATATATTGAGTAGGGAACGAAGTACGTGAGAAGACTATTTCAAATATACTGACTTGTACTATGCACGGCGACGGGAATTTACAAACGCTTGTGGTAAATAAACATTTACCTATACAACATTATTTTTAGTATATGCGAAACCTGAATATAGTTTGTTCAGAATAAGGAACTGAATCGATTTCAATAATTTTTACACCATGTTATATTTTGTCCCAAAAATATTTAAGTGTGATGGAAAATGTTATCACCATTTAATTACTTACAATACAATCGCCGTACGGTTAGGTACCTACTGCCAAATTATTATCAATGAGCGCAAGACGACCCTGGAGGCGCGGGGACGGTGTTAGCATGTTTTTGTATGGACAATCCAGTAAAATAACAACCTTATAACTTTGTAATTTTTCATGATACAGTTTTAAAATTTTGTACATAGATTCTTTACATAAAAATACTAGACACGTGTTTCGGGTTTCGCATATACTAAAATTAATATTGTATAACACAACTTAGTATATAAATAGTAGGTATACTCACACTCATCAGTCACATATGCTGGACATAGGCCTCCTCCAAAAGGGAGGGAGAGAGGGGTGGTTGTTGCCACAATCGCCACGCTTGGCAGGCAGGTTGGCGATCGCAGTATGGTGTTAAAATACATAGAGAACGCTGCTGCCCATTCTCTAGTAAGTCCCTTGGTTGCCCTTTACGACACCCACGGGAAGAAACCGGATGGTGGTATTCTTTACGTCCGGCACCACACGGGACTCACACTGCTGGATACTCACACTATACTGCTACGAGTATATTTATGTTTTATAGGTAAGCTCGGCTAAGTAATAACAGCCACACGGGTCCATCTATCATGTTAAGCTACGCTTGCCGGGGTCGGTCCATGGATGGGTGACCATCTTTTCATACCGAGACTCCTCCGTGTCATTCATGGATCTTTGACAGTCGTTATGGGTCGTCAGAAGCGCGAAAGTCTGACAACCAGTCTTACCAAGGGGTACATATCGTAGTAGCAGTTACTTGGTTGTGGAGGTCAGATAGGCAGTCGCCACATATAAAATACTGGTATTCAGCTGCATCCGGTTAGACTGGAAGCCGACCCCAACGTAGTTGGCTAAGCAGATTGATTGAAATCTGGATGTTGAACCGCCACTATAAATTCCAAATGGACCTGACCAAACCCAGGATACCAAAAGTTCAGTAGATAGTCGTATTTGTGACCAATAGCTAAACAACGTAGTGAAAAGGCAGTGATTACCTATTATCTGTATTTAAATAATCTTTTGCCCTGAAATAAACATAGGTCCCCTATAAAAATTGCAGGTTATAAATGTAGAAAGCTTTACACAATGGGAGGTCTTAGCCTTTAAATCGCACTTTAAAGACAATATTATAATGTTATTGTTAACCAAATCCCTATCTCTCAAAATGTTTCATCTCACAATCGAGAAGCTTGCCCATACAAAATGCCCTCCCTTATATTCTGCGATCAGGTAAACACGCTCCGTCTGACGCCTCGCCAAATTTGAATTGACGCCCGTGGTGATAAAGATGCCATAAATCATGGTGAAAAAAAAACCCCCTTTAATCCTGCTACTTGGATATTATTCCTACGAAGAATTTATTACCTGTATGAGTATGTAACATGACGTCTTAGTCAAAGTTAAATCATTTATAACAATTAGACCATTATCTTTTATTATTTATAAGACATAATTTTATAATACGTGTAAAAAAAGAGGTCTTTCCAAAATTTTAGTTCTATGAATTGTAGTTATATAAAAAAAAATTGCTATATATACGTCGGCGGGGGCGACTGGTACAAGCATTATCTTTCCAACTATTTCGATATTATGTATAACATTTTGAAAGCATGATCATAAATCGACATAGTTTAAATGTTAAATCCAATTAAAAAGTAAACATATGACTATCTTTTTTACCTGGCCCGATCCTGTATGCAAATTGAGCATTGAACTTAAGACTATTAGTCCTTTTTATTAGGGTTCCGACCGTCAAACGGAACCCTATTACTAAGCCTCCGTTGTCCGTCTGACCGTCTGTCTGTCAGCGGACTGTATCTCATGAACCGTAATAGGTAGCAGTTGAAATTTTCACAGATTGCGTATTTCTATTGCCGGTATAACAACAAATAATAAAACAATATGGTACGGAACCCTTCGTGTGCGAGTCCATTTCGCAATGGGCCGATTTTTTACCTACTACGAGTATTTCGATGAATATTTACGTAGCTGAAAATTAGATTTAGATTTAATGAAGATTAAATAAAATATAGGGACTGGTTTAATCAATTTAGTAATAAGATATTTTATTTAGATAAAAGAATAATTTAGTTTGGACCAAATTAATTTGGTTTGGTTTTTGTTTTACTTGAGTTTGGTAAACAGAAAACATAATTATTTGAGTTTGTTTGATGAAATTATCTGAAGCAGTGTTCAAGATTGATTGATTGGTCTTAGGTAAATATTTGAATTTAATATTGAGAATACAGAGATTTTAAACATTAGTAATTCTGTTCCATTGTATTTTTTATTAAGTATTTATTTATTTAAATCACAATTATAACACCTTTACAGACTCATCCAAGGCGATGTTATAAGTCACAATGTCTACTTACACAGACTTATAAAAAATAATTGTCCTGTAAGGCAAATTACAAACAATTATATTAAATTAGCTGCGCCCCGCGGTAATTCACCCGCACAACTCTCCCGTGGAAATATCGGGATAATAATAGTCTATATGTTAATCCAGGGTGACAGCTACCTCCATAAAAAAATTAACAAAATTGGTCAAACACTCACAATCTTTCGCCTTTTTAGGGTTCCGTACCCAAAGGGTAAAACGGGAACCCTATTACTAAGGCTCCGCCGTCTGTCTGTCTGTCTGTCCGTCTGTCACCAGGCTGTATTTCATGAACCGTGATAGCTAGACAGTTGAAATTTTCACAGATGATGTATGTCTGTTGCTGCTATAACAACAAATACTAAAAAATAAAATATAATAAATATTAAAGAAGGCTCCCATAGGTAATAGGTAAAACGGGCTGGTTTCCGCAACTCCACGTCAATATGCGCGTATTTTGCGTACGGGTGGGAAAATCGATTATTCGATCCACCTCCTCAAGGAAAGCCAGCAACGCCTTAGTGTTACTGACAATCTCACAGAGGGTACCTGGGTTACCGAAGTACTTTGCCCTGTATGTCGCGACCACTGGGCAGTATAGTAGCAGATGCGCTGCTGTCTCTTCATCCTCCATGCAGGCCCTGCACAGCGGACTGTCTGTGACTCCTATGATGACAAAGAGGTGTTTATTAAATGACCCGTGGCCAGTTAAAGCTGCTGTCATTGTACGCAGCTGTTGCTTAGTTAATCGGAGAACCTGTTTCGTGAGGCGGCCCCATACAACCAATGTGATTTTTTTGCTCGATATTGATAACAGGAATAGGTAGACGCTTGAAATATTCACAGAATATTAAGTTATATATTCACTTTAAAAGTAAATAATTAAATTAAAATAAAACAAATATTTAAGGGGGGCTCCCATACAACAAACGTGATTTTTTTGCAATTTTTATAGATAATGGTACGGAACCCTTCGTGCGCGAGTCCGACTCGCACTTGGCCGGTTTTTTGAATAGTGTAGACATTTAAGTCACTTTCCACGACATCAATTCATAGACACTGAATATGTGTCGCACAATTTAAACAGATGCTGAAGCTCTGGCCACTCTGCTCTGGAGGGGCTCGTGACTAAATAAGAACAGGCGCTCGGGTCGATGGAAGGAGAAGCTACGATTGCCGCGGACGTATCGTGGATAGGTGACCATCTATTACATAATTATCGAGACCCGTCCGTGCCTCGGTAAGCACGTTAGGCCGTTGCCCTCACCGGACATGGTTGATTCGGAAGGTTCCTGTTCAGGATAAAGCGGGAGGAAGCGCCCGGGTATTACCACTGTGTGGATTGCCCGGAGGACCCGGTGGAGCATACGGTGAAGGTCTGCCCAACTTGGGTGGAGCACCGCCGTGTCCTCGCGGAGGCAATCATCGGGGGCGATCTCTTGCATCCGGCCCTGGTTTATGCCATGATTCGGAGCGAGCGTGCAGTTGAGGCCGTCACCTCTTTCTGTCGGAACGCGTGAGGAAGAGGCACGGTTATCGGACGGTGAGCGACGGGTAGCTTGCCGTCCGATAAGGACCAGGACCGGGTCGACAGCGCGTTGTTTCCACGCGTGCCTCAAAGATGTCAGCACCACCTGACGGGGTCCGTTAGGGCCAATGCCTGCCAGGGTTGCGAGTTTGTCCGAAAGGGATATCGTGGCCTTGGCACACAGGCAACTGAAGGAACATGGGTGGGTTTTAGTAAAATTCTGACAAGCCCTCCCGCTCCGCCCAGAGCGGGACAAGTTACGAGTATTTGATAATTTCCCACCCAAAAAATTTAAAAATGCCGTTGGTTCCGGCTGTCATTCGTATATGGATGGGATGTCGGGTAGTCAGAACCCCAAAGTCTGACAACCAATCTTACCAAGGGGTATCGTGTTACTCAGTAACTGTAATTTATTCTATCACACTTAAATTCTAATGTGTAGGTAACTGTTTTATGTCCCAATAAAGTAAAAGAAAATAAACTGGGTTGTGGATGTACAAATGGTATGGTAATGACTGGTATTCACCTGTATCCGGTTAGACTGGACCCCAACATTTATGTAGTTAAGAAAAGGCTAGGCAGATTTTTTAAGGTCCGGCCACACAGAGAAGAATCCCGCGTGGGACGCGGGACGTGACTGCCCGCGTCGGTAGTTTTAATGATAATGAAGTTACGCGTATAGTTGTAAAAAACGGATTTTCTTTCAGATTTTTTTTTTTAAACATGAATACAAACCTTTTTTTTTCAGCATTAGTTTTTTTTCAAATTTACGCAAATAAAATTTAGTAAGATGGTTATAGTTAAAAATGAGCTGATATTAGATTTATTTTGGTTAATAAAGAAATACCATTTATTTTTTGTTCAATATTACATACATGTAATATTGAATATTATAATATTATAATATATAAAATAATTGGCAATACTCTTGACAATACTGAAGTTTACATTTACGCGGATGGAGATTTCCCTAAACTTCGTTTGGTTTATGTTTTGTTTGAATTGACTGCAGACTGCTGAGAGCTTGACACAGTGAGACTTCATGATAATTGTACCACTGAAGAACGTTTAATTTTTTTTAAGTTCATAATAATATGTACCTTTATAACTTCTAATTTGATTGATTTAAACATAATTTGACTTGAATTAAAAATGAAACAATCATTTTTTGTTTTATTCTATTTTATTTAATGTATTTCACTTTTTCTGAAAAATGTAGAAAAAAAACGACGGTGCCAAGTTTTTTTCAATTTACATCTCTAGTCACGCGACTATTTGTGCCAGTTTGTACACCTCCATACAAGTTATAATAGCGCTTGGTATTTACTTCAGTTAGGCCACTGGTTTAAGATTGTAATTAGCTTTTTCTCTGGATACACGATTAATTAGATGCTAAAAAAATTATGAATTACACCTCATCTGTATTTATAAGTGTCTGTTTTTTTACAAACTCTCGAATTACAAAAAAAAAAACGATTTAGATGGTAATTTATTTAACCTGCCAAAACTGATCCTGTAACATAAAATTTATACAAGTTATTTCTACAACTTCCAATACTTTTCACATGTACGAGTTTCTTCAAGGTAAATTTTGAAAACTTAAGCCAACATTTTAGTCAAAAAGCTAAATTCTAAGTTTAGGTCCCGAGTTTTGCAACGTTTCAAAGTTATGCGTTCGTTTCTCATCAGTCGACATACGGTGTGACTAGGTAACTGTTTGTTAGAAACGAAGGTTTTGCTAGTATGTAGAAAAACCATGGCAAAGTGTATATCTAAATCCATGTGGATTTTGTGAAACAGCAGTTTATGAAACAAATTACGTTAATGTTTACTGAAACAAAATGTTTCAGCATGTATTTATATCTCGTTTAACATCATGTTGTAACTAATATTATTGTTTCTGAAACATAATTATGTTGTAACGTTCAACAATAAAAAGTATTAGCAATCTACAATATACATAAAAAAACCGGCCACGTGCGAGCCTGACTCGCGCACGAAGGGTTCCGTACCATTATCTATAAAAACGGCCTTAAATATTTATGTTTTTCTAATTTTTAGTATTTGTTTCTATAGCGGCAACAGAAATACAATATCTGTGAAAATTTCAACTGTCTAACTATCACGGTTCATGAGGTACAGCCTGGTGACAGACGGACAGACAGACAGACAGACAGACGGCGGAGCCTTAGTAATAGGGTTCCTGTTTTACCCTTTGGGTACGGAACTCTAAAAATGCAAGAGAATGAAACCGTAAACTAAATAAAAATGCAAGACTAAAAAATAAATCTTATTCTTACAAACATAAAATGCGCTAAAGAAATATTTTTACCCACACGACAATAAAAGTAGAATTAAGTATGAATAAATTACATTGTGCGTGAAAAACTATTCCATATTCACAAAGAAGGAGACATAAAAATCCCGGGCTTTGCTAGCAGTGAAAATGCAATCTCTGAGTAACTAAAAATTTTTCAAGAAAACGATCTTGGAGCAACGCCTTATGTGATACAAAGGTGTTAAAAGTAGCGAACGTAATCCTTTTTAGTTATCTAAATGTACTTTTTTAAAAGAGATTTTTATACGGAATAGTTTTGTTGTTTTCTGCTTTTTTGTAGTTGTTCTTTTTACAGAGGCGCGTTGTGTTCCACGCGCGCCTCAAAGAGATGTCAGCACAAACTGACGGGGTCCGTGAGGACCAATGCCTGCCGGGGTTGCGAGTTTGTCCGAAAGGGATATCGTGGCCCTGGCACACAGGCAACGGAAGGAACGCGGGATTTCCCACCCAAAAAAAAAAAAAAAAAAAAAAAGTAACTGATGACTACTAAGGCTGACTTGGGGCTTGAATCCGGTACACTGATGGGAACCAAATCAACTCTCTCTGTGAGAGTGAGTGGGCCATAATCCACCACGCGGGCCCAGTGCGGGTTGGTGGATGTCGCCTTTATCAGCGTGTGTGGAGACAAAAAAAAAATAGGTTTATTTGTGATAAAAACACGTACTACAAGAATGACTAAATAATATACGATACTTCGAATAATAAAGAAGAATAAAAAAAACATAGACAGTCATGGGCACTGCCGAAATAAGTGAAAACTTATATTATATATTATGATGTATATATGTACACATGCCGCTGCGTGACGCAAAAATATCATCCTAAACTTTATGTGTAAGGGAGGCACCCGAAAAAATGGATTTTATTATACCATTTCGTTGGCGTAATATGTATCGATACCCATACCAAATTACAGCTTTCTAGTACTAAGAGTATCTGGGCTAAGCCGGGGGGACAGGCGGACGGACATGGCGAAACTATAAAGGTTCCTTGTTGACAACGGAACACTAAAAACAAAATAGTTATATAAGCACGAGCACAGAACAGAAATAGTCGGAGGCTGCACGTCGTGACTGTGACAAGAATGCACAAAGCATGCGCATGTGTTTGCACAAAAATAAGTGCACGCCTGCCTAGGTTTGAACCTACAACTGAAAAGACAGGGCCGATACCACTGGGAAACTGCAGCCCTCATGTTGTATTTAGACTACTTTAGACCACTACTTTTACCGTAATCAGTCACCAAAGTGTTCGTCATAGAAGCTACCTGTATGTCACATGTAAAGTCGACCCGCCAATGTTTACAGAAGACTTTGAAGGGGAAAGCTTTCACATTGCTTCCAACCTTTCTGTTTGCCACCTTGCGATTTGTGTTGTACCATATATGTGTACGCGTGTAGTTAAGTGGGCTTAAGAGTGTTTGTTCGGGAATATTATAAGGATGTGGTGGGGTAGGCTGTTTACCGTGATATGTACCTACAATAGCATGGTGAAATAGATACTGTTTTCTAAGGTCGCCCCCGATAACTGTCGAAATGAAGATGTGCTTTCCACCTCCGATCAACCCTTCGGGGAATACATAACATCTCGCCTGTATACCCCGAAGGGTTAGGCAGAGGTGTACCTACCTTTAGTACACCCAGATTTCGCCAGTTATGTTTAAGTACCATGTAATAGGGGCGAGCCTTTTGCCATCATCTGGGCACAGATCCAGACTCCGGGCTGCTGCTGAGAAATTCCTGACAGGGAAACCCAGTAACACTTTGCCCGACCTGGGAATCGAACCCAAGACCTCATGCTCAGCAGTAGCGCTTGTAACCACTAGACCAACGAGGCAGTCTAGTTCGGGGAATACAGGCATGATGATATGTTGTACTTTCTTTTTTAAGTATTTCTGGAAGCTCAAGGATATTGATATGATAAAAATTTTTAGTATTTGAATATAAAAAAAAAATATATATAATGTTACATATTTTTTTTCTACCTTATTGTGCGCGAGAAGTTTAAATAAATAACGAAATATTTTTTTTTTTAAATATTATTATTTGTTATTTTAAAATATTATTATTAGCTTTAAAATATATTTTTTTTATTATTATTATTATTTTCTAGGGAGATGCACACGCGGCAATACTGCCCACTTTTTCTGATGTATATAGATGAATCTTTAGATCTTACAGATATTAGTCCCCGTGTTTTGTAGCCTAACGTGTACCTACATTAATATTGTATAATTTAATTTGAAATTAGTTTTATTTTAATGACTCGAACAACGAATATCGTCCATGAGTTGGCTGACGAATAGCTAACAATAAAAAAGTTTGTATTCACATCCCAAAGTGTAATAACCTCAAAAGGCATTACCAATGCAATGGCTCACAACAAGTGGTGACGTTAGTCAAGCGTACTACACCAGCAAAGTTTCTAGCTCAAATATTAACGAGAATGCACTTACAAGCCCGTAAACTAACAGGCTTGCCTCAATTTAGTTGAAACTTGCACTGACGGTAAACCGATATGAGGATAATGTGATTTGCAATTAAGAAAGGCAATTCTCGCGCATCTCCCTTTCGTGATTGTCATCCGATTCGTATTTTGCACTCGTAAAAGTCACATTGAGCTATTCTCGGCATGTCGATCCGAGCATTTCTCGCAGGAAACCCACGCTACATGCCTTAGTTTACATGCTACATGGAAAGAGTGGTCGGGACCAGTCGACACTTCCATGACGTCATGTCGACAACGTCAAACAGTTGTTGTGTCATTCATGATTGTGTCAATTGCGGCAGAAAATAATAAATATTTTTTTAGCAAAATGTGTTACGTGTTCATCAACATCTTAGAAAACTTCACGTCTCCGCCAAAGTTGTTAACTATTCACTGCTTGTGTGGCATCGATTGATAAGACACATCTTAGATACAGAAGTGGAAGGCTTCTAAAACCAGTCAAATAGACAAGCAGCAAGAAAGGCCGATCGCGAGGATTTTTGAGCTGCAGTGCTCACCATCCTGCATATTCCCCGGTTGGACCAACAGACATCGAGAAAGAAGGAGCCAAGATCTAACCAGTGCCGTGGGTAGGGCGTACTACAAATTGTAAGTCCTACATCCCTCCAGGTTCCCGCACTACAAAAGGCTGTCGTAAGGACAACAGCCTTTTGCAGTGGGGGTGCTAAGGAGCCCAGAATTTTGTCCGGAAGGAGTTGTCGCCCGGCGCGCGGGGTGGTTGTTGGGGAACCCAAGTGTAAACTTGGGTTTATACTTAATTTATGTATGCTAGTCTGTGATTTATTTAAGTAAAGGGTCTTTTGTCAATGAATTATGTATACTTATTATTATTGTATTACAACAGAGCCGTCAACATGATGCAGCACTTCAAACAATAAAGATTTCAAATAATTATGTTTTTATTTTTATGAATTTACTTAATTTATGTAGATAGCCAATGTAAACAAACAATACAATTATGACTTTAATTTGACTTGACAAATATCGTTGACATTGACTAATCAGCATCGGCCATGCATTCCGTTGGTAGGAAATACTGAGGAAAACTTATTTAAATGTAAATAATAAAATAAAAATGGAGGTACGAAATCATTAATGATGATGATTTTGATAAATGTGAATGAAATACGTATACAATGCTTTACAAAACATGTTTTTGACATAAAAAACAATTCTAAAGATAGTCAAAAGTACATTAACGATTGCGTTTAAAAAGTTGCATCGTTATGTGGACTTGGGGTCTACTCCGAAGCGTTAAACCAAAGTATCGACCGAATGTTCGGCCGTTGCTTGACTACGGCTAACTATGGATGACTAGGGCGAAAAAAAAAACGACAGTCAAAGAGATAAGCCAAAGCCAAAAATGTGACTTTAAGTCGGGTATGTATTCAAAGTTAAAAAAGGAAACTATGGAGGTTATAAAACGGCCGAACATTCGGCCGATACTTCGGTTTAACGCTTCGGAGTAGACCGCCTGGATTGTTTCGCGCGACGTATAAGGCAACATTTTTGTCCTTCGACTCGTGATGTACGAACGACTGGTAGTGAGAATACAAGAATCTGGATAAAGTCACTGTTTATAAGTGACATAGGAGACGAGCGGCTATGACAAATGCGACATGAACGAGTGTAAATGCGAGAATTGGCTTGAAGATTTCAGATATTTTTTTTTAGAAAATAATATTTTATTTATGAAAACTTTTTCATAATCATCATCATTCAACAGAAAGACGTCCATTGTTGGACATAGGCCCTCGTCAAGAGTCGGCACATCGACATGTCCTGTGTTTTTGCATTCAGTGGATTACCGCAACTTTTACCGGTTGAATCGGTCCATCTTGTGGTCCTACCGACGCTGTGCCGTTCGGTACAAGTCGCTCGCCGCCCCAGAATCAATTGGCCTAATGGGTCATTTTGTTCTACAAGCTACTAAAGTTTGATAGTTTTTCGGGCTATGTCGGATACCTTTGTCCTCCGTCGTCAAGAATTTATGTCTTAATGGTTGTGGCGCAACTTGGAGGAGACTTTTATCCAGCTGTGAACTGACTCACGGAGAAAGTGAAAACACATTTATTTAGCACAGATTATATGGCACATAATTGAATATACAGCAGATAAAAAATTGTAAAGAGCGACGCGATGTAAGAAATTAGCAGGAATGTGTGCCTCACGGCTGCGCCAAAAAGGCCCAGTTCAGAAAAACATGCTTATAGGCTCAGCGGTTTAGGCCGTTGTCTGTCAGAGACGGTATTTAACATTATATTAAGTAAAAAGATTATGTGAGAGACACACATGGGGCGTGTGTGTGGGGTGTGGGTGTGTGTGTGAGGGTGTGTGTGTGTGTGTTTATGTGGGAGTTGTGTGTGTTGTGTTGTGGGTTTGTGTGTGTGTTGGGGTGTGTGTTTGTGTGTTGTGTGTATGTGTATATTTACTTCTTGTTTTTTCTGTCTACTAATGAATGCTTCAGTAGCATCAACGATAAGACAGTTCTTACTCAATAAGCCTACAAGCTTTCATCTTATCTTCCTCTACGACATCAATTCAGAAAAAAATCTGTTGAATTTACGTAATTAATGTTTTTTGTTGTTTTTAATTATGTATAATAATTGTTGCACTACAGGTAAAGAGCCTTTTCGGCTCAAATGAAGAATAGTAAAGAGTTTCTTGATAAAAATTACAAACATTAAAAATAACACAGAGGATGGGATATCAAGGAAAGAAAGTTAGGGAGGTACAACCCAATCATTGCCAAAAAAGATACATGAAACTTTCCACATTCACACAGATTATTTCACATGAAATCTGTTGAGCAAAAATTTCGCTTAAAACTCTGTGAAACAATAACATGACCTTAACGTAGCGAGAGAAAAGCACAAAAGCAAGCAGTAAATATGTTTCCTGAAATATGAAACGCTTGGCTCATGATTACCGACCCTGCGGTTAGCTGGATACTCTTTGCTGCTGACTTTAGCTTTAGTAATAATATGCTGTTGGTTTTGGTTGAGACTGTTTTTGCTGCAGGGTTTTTAAGCTTAAAGCTTTAACTTAATTATAAAGCCTATTTAAATTCTAACTGTGTTTCTCTTTTTACTGTCAGTGAGTTGGAAAAGTCATAATTAAAATACCATGCACTCATACAGCATGCTTGGAGAAGGGCCAGTTTCCACTTCGTTGGAAGACAGGGAAACTGGTCCTCATAAAGAAGCCAGGGCGCCCGGCGGACTCTCCGTCCGCTTACCGGCCCATCGTGCTGCTCGACGAGGTGGGCAAGCTCTTTGAAAGAGTAATTGCAGACCGCCTTGTCGGGCGGCTGGTGCGGGTGGGGCCGGATTTAGCGGAGAGCCAGTTTGGTTTCCGTAAGGGGCGCTCTACGGTGGATGCCATCATGCGCGTTCGAGCCCTCACGACGGGGGATGCTGTTGCCCGGGGTGGGGTCGTCTTGGCGGTGTCTCTTGACATCGCCAATGCCTTCAATACCCTGGAGTTGCATTAGGGAGGCACTTCGGTATCACCGGATGCCGATCTACCTCTGTCGTGTGGTCGAGGCCTATTTGACGGACAGGGCCGTCATCTACCCCGGTCACCACGGAGAGTGGAACCGGCGAGAGATGTTGTGCGGTGTCCCACAGGGATCGGTCCTGGGGCCGCATCCACTATGTGGGTCATTTTTTTTTTTTTCTCTTTAAATATTTTCCTATTATTTTATGTTTTTTCTCAGTTTTAATGGTGGTCTGGCATTTTGAGCACTTTATGAGGCCTACCCAAATGTACTTTCTTTGGTATTGTTCGTCGAGTCGTTGAGCTCCTTAAGTCTTGAGTCGAGCTGCACGATTACGACAAATGCTTGCACTGATTGGACAGGTCCACTCAAAATTGTGTGGTTCTTTCCTCAAAAGACCATTTCAGACACAGATCTACATGGTCCTCACATGATCTGACCAAGATTATGTCTGGACTTTAAAAGAGACTTTGACCCCTGAGTTTGTTTCGCCATTTCTTCTCACGGGTAGTCAGATAGGAAATGTCGACTACATCTAGCTTATTTTTTACTTTTTAATATGACGTGTAAAAGTGATTCCGATATCCTATTTACAGAATAAACGATTTCATTTCATTTCGATTTCGATTTCATTTCATTTCATCTGTGCGACATCGGGTACGACTGGGTGCTACGCGCCGACCTCCCTAGTGGCGTCAGCGTAGTCTGCTACGCTGACAACACGCTAGTCCTGGCACAAGGGAGTTCGCATCAGGCGGCGGCCGAACTGGCGGCACGTGGGGTTGCGACAATTGTCGATAGGATCCGGAAATTGGGACTCGAGGTGGCATTGCACAAGGCCGAGGCCATGTGCTTTTATGGTCCTCGGAACGCGCCACTGTCGGGTTCCCAGATAACGGCGGGAGGGGTTCACATCGGCGTCGAGTCAACGATGAAGTACTTGGGACTCGTCCTCGACAGCCGGTGGAACTTCGTCGAGCACTTCCGACGTTTGGCTCCCAGACTGGAGCGGGCCGGGGCTGCCTTGAAGCGGCTTCTGCCCAATCTGGGTGGTCCAAACGCCTCCTGCCGGAGGCTCTACGCGGGGATCGTGCGGTCCATGGCCCTTTACGGGGCACCGGTGTGGGCGCGTTCTCTGAGGCTGCGACCAGCGCTGCGGTTGAACGCGTCCCAAAGGGTCATGGCCATCAGCATGATGCTGCTGCACTTAAAAAAAATAAGTGTCGCAGCGCTGGTCTGGTGAACTTTCTGTTTTTATTTTCATTTTTACTTTTTTTTTGTTTTATTTGTTTTTGTTTCCTTATGTTTCTATGAGTGTGTTTTTGTATACTTAGTTTAATTCGTGATCTGTGCGAGTCCCAATAAATGCCTTTTCTTTCTTTCTTTATTAGACTGGAATCATACACTAATATAGTTGGTAAAAAACCAGGCAGATGATTGTAACGATGTTTGCATTTTACTAGATTAAATTAATGTGGCAGTTCTCGAACTTAACACTCATTTAACTTCGAACCTAACCAAAATAGCAACAAATTAATGAAATAACACACATGGAGTTTGGGCTAAATATTTCATCAAATTTCCCGTACAACGGATCCTTACTCGCCAAACTACAAGGATATCTCGCGCAGATGTTTTATTCAGGGCATATCTACGTCATAAAGTATGCAGCAGGGGTCCAGTCATGTTGGTTTTATCCGTTTAATATCTTATGGCTACCGGTTAATAAGCCAAAAGGTTAAATATAGATTCGCAATCGTGTAAGTTAGATGACTGGGGTTGAATGCTGGTGAGATAAAGTTATTTAATCATGAATTTTGATCTGATGATTGAAACTGTGGACAATGTATTACAAAACTTATACCTATCAAAAATTATCTAGTCAATAAGTACCAGGATCATAATAGTTTCAAACAATAACAGGGAAGTAATAATAATAATACCATCTTATTATTGTCCCAATGCAAGGCACGAGCATTGATCACCACGCTTGCTTAAGACGGGTTGGCGATTTCAAACTTATATTAGCCATAAGTCCAGGTTTCCTCACAATTTTTTCCTTCACCAGTGTCAGTTATCGAAGATAAACTCAAAAAGTACATAGAATAGAATAGAATATAATAGAATACACACAAGAATGAAACAAAAATAATAGAATGTAATATGAATAGGTAGGTGACAATTTTTTTGTTTTACAAACTCAGTTTGGGCAATGGATAAGAAAACTTTACTTGTGGTATAGCTTTTTAGGATAAGAAGTAAAAATATTACTTGCTTGAAGTTAAACTAGGCGTTTAAGTAGACCATTATGTCTTCGAAGCAAAATTTTGGTTCGTTCAACCAGTCAAGGTTAAGGGTAATTAGCGAAATGTACCTTGTATACTGGTTGTGTAATACACCTCTGTGTAACCCTTCGGGGAATAAAGTTGTGATGTTATTTTATTACCCGACTGCAGCGAAGCCAAAAAAGGAGGGTTATGTGTTTGACTTGTATGTATGTATGTCTGTCCCTATGTTCCCTCGTAACTACTAAACTGCTGAAGCGATTTTGATAAATGATATGTCGTTAGATTTGTCTTAATTGCGCGATTATCACTGGGTTTATAAAAACTAATAACAATCAAAATGGCAGATTTTTGGCCCAAAACGTGCGTTTTCGATAAAAACATATCTCCCAATCCTATTGAGTGGGGTATCAAAATGAAGGGTTTTAAAAGGTGATTACAAAAATATATACATATTTTATGTTTAAATGTAATTTAAATGAGAAATTATAAAAAAAACTAACCTGAACTTTTGGAGTGAGTAAGTAAGAGGCCGTTATCACCCGAGGCGATTATAAGTGAATATATAACATATTTTGAAAAAAAAAATGCAATAATGATTCAAAAAAAAAAAACCACCTCAAATTTTTTTATTTCACATAAACCTACAATGGGCACTTATGAAACGTCAGAAGCTAGGTGCACGTTTCCAATTGGTCGTTTCCTATGGAGAAGAGCCGGCAAGAAACTCCACGGTTACTCTTTTAAAAAAAGTGGGCTTTAACAATGTTATGTTACAGTGTTAATAAGTATGGGAGGACAGTGTAGGCCCGTCAACAAGTACCAAGTACTTAACAAAATAAAAGATAGTTTACAAAGCTACAGTCTATTAAGCCTACAACGTTCTCACATTCACAAATTAAAAAAGAATCTATATAAAATATTACTAAAGTAATAAAAATAAAAACCTAGATATTTAAACCAAATGACAACATTGTCATTACAACTGTAAAAAAAAAAACTGAATAAATATTCTGTCCACAAGTCACTAATAAATATTTTAATTTAAAATTTGTAGGTTATGTCAAAGTATGTAAAAAACAGAAATAAAAATCGTAATTTAAGAGCAGTTAATAGACGTTCACATAGTTATGCCGTTAATGCGGTACCAGGGAAGCCACATGTGCATAAGGAATTATTGCCAAACTTCCTTGTCTTCAACGTAGTCCTTAATCTTATAGTATGCTTTTTTGATTAGGACACGTTTGATGTGGGTTTTGAACTTTCCACCGCTAAGTTCTATAACCGACTTTGGCAACTTGTTATAGAAGCGGATACTGTTTATAAGAAATGACTTGCTAGTTTTAGTTAATCTAAATTTGGGTATCACAATTTCATGTTTACTAAGTGTATTTATATTATGGAAATCGCTTCTTATTTTGAAAAGTCCTAAGTTTTTGCGAACATATAAAATACTTTCTAAGATATAAAGGGAAGGCAGAGTTAGTACATCAATTTCTTTGAATTTGTTTCTCAGGGACTCACGAGGACCCATTTCATAGATCGCGCGGATTGCCCTCTTTTGTAAAATGAAAATTGAATCTACGTCAGCAGCCGATCCCCACAGCAGAATGCCATATGACATAATACTGTGGAAATAAGCAAAGTACACTAACCTAGCTGTGGCTATATTAGTTAACTGCCTTATTTTTCTTACTGCATAATGAATTAATTTATAAAATTCAATTGATTCCAACATCACTCCTGTATTCCCGAAGGGTTAGGCAGAAGTATACCTATAGTACACCCACATTTCGCCAGTTATGTATAAGTCCCATGGAATAAGGGGCGAGCCTATTGTCATCAACCGGGCACAAATCCAGACCCCGGCCAGCAGCCCGGGGTCTGGATTTGTGTGTAGCAACTGAGAAATTCCAAATGGAAAAACCCGTTATCACTTTGCCCGACACAGTAATATAACTTAGGACCTTTTACTCAGCAGTAACTCTTCCGACCACTTTACCAACGAGGCAGTGTAAATTGATTCCCTTTGTTTAACCTTATGTGGCCGTCTCTTTTGGTTTTCAGGAAATAAGTTCGATCGCATAAACATAAAAGTGAATCATTCAATGTCAGCTACACATAGTGTCTGTGTCTTGTATTGATTTATTCCTACGACCCATATCAAGTCGTATTGTTACATGGGTCACAGGTTATTAGAGAAATAAAACTTTTTCATACTTCTTTCCACCCATTACAACTGCATGTTTTCATTATATGCTCGACCGAGTCGTAAAGCTCGCTTGTTTAAACTTAAACTTAATTTGGGCGCAATCAAGCTTGAGCTGCATATTTTTTTATGCTGCTATGAATGGTGAGCAGATTTTAACAAGATTTTTGGTTTAAATGAGATTTTTCGTCGCACTTTCTTCCATATTTTTTTTTGTTTTCATGACTAACCTAGCTTATTTGAATATATTTGACTCGGTTTTAGAGCTTTTATTGTCGTTGAATCTGGCGTTTGCATTTTTGAAGTTACATTTTACATAATATTTATGTTGATACACTATTTAAAACGAAAGGGTCGTTTTTAGGGTTTGTAGTCAACAAGAATCCCTTATAATTTCGCCATTTCCGCCTGTCTGTCCCCAGATTAGCTCAGAGACTCTCAGAAAACTGTAATTTGTCATGGACTAACATAATAATAACGCCGACAAAGTGGTAAAAAATCTTCTTTTTTTTTTTGCGGTACGTACCTTACTCTTAAAGTGGGGATGATATTGTTTTTGCTCATCTATCCCATGGTGTGCGGTATCGTTGGATAGGCCGGTCAAAAATATTGCGGATATGTGCATACTATTTTGCGATTCAGGGATCCGTTTGCGTAATATTAAGCTTTAAAGTGTAATTTTTGTTAGAGCTAAGTGTCCCCCCCTGTCAGCTAAATGGTTGTTTTTGGATATGTGAAACAATTCGCGGCTGTAGTATATTATAACAAAATTAAAAGGAAAACTATCACAGCTAAGTAGGCTTTTCAAGTTAACGAGTAATAGTCGACCAACTTAAATTTGCAGATGGGGAAATGACCGTGACGTATACCTGTATGAGAGAACATGTTTTTCAACTACAATATTATGTTTGTTTTTTTATTGTTGTTTGGGATAAATTCATCCCAACTACGGAACTTTTCCTTGAGCGTGGTGACACACGAACTTAGCTGGTTTTAAAAGTGGGTACCTACACTATTGGTCAAAATTTTATAATGGTTGCACAAACGGATCTTGCTTTTCGTGCAAACTGAGCTTCCAACATTCTAACTGAAGCGGCTCATATAACTTAGAACCAAACTACAGTTCAAGCATGCTTGACAAACCTGCAGATAAGTTCGACCATCCCATATTCTGCAGAACTTTGGTACAACTATGTCCGTTCTCATTGAACATTCGAAGGTTTGAACATCACTGAAATTAAATTTTTGAACAAGAAATCAATGTGGAATTTATGACTTATAGAAAATATTCCACATGTAACACGGTGCAGCGATCGATTCCCAAAGGAAATACATGTAAGTGGCGTTGGATTATCTTCGGCAGTGAAATATGGAAGAAACAAGTTCTTTGTTTAAGACTTTTGCTAAGGCTTTGGCTGCGATATTCCAAGTAAGTAAATTGACGAGAGATATTTTGAGGATTTTGTTTTAAATTGCAGTTAGTTTTTCAATTTGAAATAAGTATTGAGGTAGATGGTACAGTTGAACAAGCTACTTGGTTTACAAACAACTAATATGCTACTACCTTTTAACAATGATAAGAGTGTGTTCAGTAGTATTTTTTTTACGTTAAGTATTAAAAAGTTCTTACGCTCCCAATAAAAATGAATATTGGCAGTGTTGTGGAAAGGTCAAAACTGTTGCCTGTCAAATAGGTTATTTCCTTGTCCATAATTATTTTGGTATTTACTTTGTGGTCACCTCTAATTCTAGATCCGAATAACTTTATCTAAATTTGGATACCAGATTATTTATAGAGGTCAATGGCTGACAAATTTGGGTGTCTATGGATGTACACGACGAAACTGGTTGCACTTGTGCTAAATATCTCTAATTTGCACTTTATCGTTGGCCGTTATTTAAAAGACTAGCGAATGCAGATGTACTTGCATACTGCGTCTATAATGTTCTCAATGCTGGGACTTGGGCCTCCTCTCTGTGAGAAGGAAGGGCTGTCGTCCACCACGCGGTCACAGTGTTGGTTAGTGGATGTCACAAGTCCTAATTGCCGGTTTCCTCACTCAATTTTTCAATTGTTTTCCCTTGGTTTCTGATTTAAGAATTGAAAGTTGAGTAATTGTCAAACCCCATTTTAGCATTACCACAGGTAAAAAAAAAATACAGGCTACATTGAAGGAATCACCTTAAGTAATACTAAAAGTAGAGTTTGACAAGTACTCAACTTAAAATTCTCAATTCAGAAACCGGGTATTTCTGAGCAATTTTATGATAAATGACCAAGTTTACCTAATCACATCGTAACGGGGTAAAAGCACAACTCATGAAAGTGACGTTGAAGTTATTTTAAAGTTAAGAATCTCCACGTTTCGGACGTATACATTTTCAAAGAACGCTCCGTCGAACTTTTAAATAACCAATACAGATCAAACATGGTTGAAGTAATACAATGTGGAACATACTGCTCTTCGTTTTATTTCTCGAAGGACACAGGGTGGCAGCCATGTCGACGGGTAAATGCTCATTGTAACTGCAACCTCCACCTTACCTACAAATTATAAAGGACATTCGATAGCTGCAGATATTGTGAGATTGTGAGCCAGACGCTGTTTATTTTATTTAGATTTGAAAGTTTCCTTGGTCCTTGTTGGAATCCCAACACTAAATATTACTTACTTACTAAATAAAAATACTACGGACATCACTATCCGTTTTGAATGTCTCGTTCACTTTCATCTGAGGTCGGGCCGCGACAAGATACGTGCTCCTGCCTGCCTGATTGATTACTGGTGAAAAATTACACTACTTATTATTGTAGTCTGTGGTGAGATTATAGAAATTCACAAATTTGAAAACAGGCCGTTTCATTAGTAATGCGAGTACATCCAACTTAAACACATTCCCACATGGTCCTTCGAGCAAAGAAAACTTTCAGTGAAGATTTACGGCATCACCGCACGTCGGCATTGCAGACGCGACACCAATCATCAGGCAGGCACATTTTTTACAAGACATTCTCGCTATAAAACCTGTACCCACGTCGGCAGTTGCAGACGCAAACTAAGTGCAGATAATTATATTCCACGTCGGCATTGCAGACGCAACATGTGAATAGATATAATCATCAGAACAGTACAGCATCGTCAGTTTCCAGCATCCCTCAATACCTACGAACACGCGGCAGGCAAGCGCAGCTCAGTGAAGGGCACCGGGACACGGTGCGAGCGACGACGCGACGCCTGTACTGTACCGGACGAAGTAGGCGGGCCCTACGACTCTACGACGGCCGCCATTTTGAAGCGCAAGCGCCTCGCTTCGCGGCTTTGCACAAGTCGCAGTCACGCTCGCGCGCAGTCATTAGTCGTCGCGAGTGTCTCAATTTGTGCATTTTTAAGTGGGATTCTGCGAAAAATATTGTGATCGGCAAAAAGCAGTGCATCTAACTATAAGTTACTATAATTAGCTTAAAAATGTGTATGCTGAAGGATTTAATCGCGGCACGTGGCTACTTGAAAGGTACGATTACGAGGCTACAATCATCTTGTTCGCAATCATTAGTTAGCATTTCCAAAGAAACTTTAATAGCTAAACGACAAAAGTTGATAGATACGTTTACGCATTATGAATCTCACAATATGAAAATCTCGTCGCTCCTTCCAGAGGACAAGGAAAACATCGAGCATGTAGAAAATAGCTATTATTTCATCATCACAGCAATTGATGAGGAACTCAATCGCCGTAACAGTGATAATGCTAGCGACAATCGTTCAGCTCCTAAGTCAATGCCTAAAGTTAACTTACCTCCGATTGACATACAAACATTTAGTGGTAAGTTCACAGAATTTGTACCATTTATCAACCTGTTTAACTCTTTAATTGATAACAGTAAGTGCCTTGACAATGTTCAGAAACTTTACTATTTACGCTCGTACTTAAAAAACGAGCCATACGACTTGATTAAAAATTTACCTTTGACAGGTGAAAGTTATGTAAAGGCCTTGCAAATAATAAATAAGCGATATAATAATAGGCATAGATTAATAAATGAGCACATAAATTTCTTATTAGATATTAAGCCGAAATCAAAATTCAAAGTCAACGGCATGTAACTTAAGAGAATTTGTTTCAAATGTAAAACAAATGCTTGCCGCTCTCAGTAAATTGGAGCCTAACGTAAAGTTTTGGGATGCTATAATTTTGTGTATTTTATATCGAAAATTAGATGCGTACACCTCCCGTGCATTTCAACTCGAGAGAAACGCCGATGAAGAGCCAACTATGGAAGCCTTCTTAGATTACATGGACAAACGGGCGCTGGCGGTTGAGAATGCTGATCCCGGGATGTCCCATGGGCAGCCACGCCAGTCGCCTAAAGAGCCAGGGCAGGCCAGTAGCCAACATAGCTGCTCAGGAGCCGTCATGCTTATACTGTAAGTTGAAACATAAACTTTATTCTTGTAACAGTTTTAAATTACTGAATATAGATCAGCGAGTAAAGTTTGCAAATGAAAAAGCCTTATGCAATCTTTGTTTGGGTGCTCACGCTGAAAAGTGCAGATATCACTTCCGGTGTGCAAAGAGCAAGGAAGCACACAATACCCTGCTACATTGTGGCACAGATAAAAATATGAGCAATACACAAACCACTGGCTCAGCGTCAACTGCAACATTAGCGGCAAGCAATAACAATAATAATGACGTTCTTTTACCCACAGCTATGGTGAAACTTGTCGTTCGGGATGGCGCAGAAGTTCATTTTAAAGCCCTGCTTGACAGTGGGTCCCAGCTGACCTTTATTACACAAAGGGCATTACAGCTGCTTGATTTGGAACCTGCGGAACGTAGTAATGTCAATGTAGTTGGTACCACTAATTCAAAAACGAGGTTGAAGCATTGCTTACCTCTAGAAATCCATTCATTGACCAACCCTTTCAAGGTTGCAGCCACATGTCATGTTGTTGAACAAATAACCTGTAACTTACCTCAATATAAATTCAATACTGCAGACATCTTGATACCTAAATGCATTAAACTGGCTGATGATCAGTTTAATGTACCAGCTGAGATTGACTTATTAATGGGTGCGGACATATTTTTCCAGGTGCTGCTGCCTTCCGATCTGCCGGTGCTGCGTGAATGCCAGCAGTCTGCAACAGAGGCCAGCAGTCTGCAACCGCATCTTGTCAACACTCAATTTGGATATATTGTTGGAGGTACCCTGCCACACACTAATCTATCAAAGGTCTGCAATAAAGTAAGCTTAAAATGTAATACATGTGAGTCGGACATCAATGAAACCTTAACTCAATTTTGGAAAACAGAAGATGTTCCAAAAATCTATGATGAAAGATCATCAGAGCAAGAGCTCTATGAATACATTTTTAATAGCACTGTTCAGTTAAAGGAAAATTGTTTTGAAGTTGCTTTACCATTGAAATTACCTCTTAGTGAAGTCAATGACTCTTTAGGGGATTCTTTTAATCTTGCACTAAAAAGGTTTTTAAACTTAGAGAAGAAATTACATAAAGATCCCAAACTTTTTTCTGAGTACCAAAAGTTCATTCATGAATATTTAAATTTACATCATGGTCAGTATGTTGGTACAGTACAGTACATTGGACTGTATGAATTAAACAAAAATGCTATATATTTTTTGCCACATCATGCAGTATTAAAGCCTGACAGTAAAACCACTAAGCTGCGCACAGTGTTTGATGGCTCCATGAAAACAAACAAAAAAGTGTCACTTAATGACTTGCTTTTAAATGGACCCATTGTTCAAAGAGATTTGTTTGAGATATTGTTATTATTTCGTTGTGGTGATTTTACATTTACCTCTGACATAAAACAAATGTTTAGAAATATACGTGTAAAACCGGAACATACCTCCTTACAAAACATACTGTGGAGAGATAGCCCGGATGAGCCAATCCAATGCATTAGGCTTGACACGGTCACATACGGGTTGAAAAGTTCAAATTATCTGGCCACTCGTTGTCTTAAAGAACTAGCGGCACAAAATAAAGACACTTTCCCACTTGCTTCATTTCTTATAGAAAATTGTGCATATGTAGATGACATTCTTTATGCAGATAATAACCTGCTAAAATCTAAAGACTTTGGGCTTACAATCAATGGTTAAGGATGATAAATTTAAAATGTCCTGTCCAGAAACATTCAATAATCATAACTTTACAAAGAGACATATTCTCTCTTATATAGGGAAAATATTTGATCCCATGGGCTTTGTTAGTCTCATTATTGTACAAACAAAAGCTATAATGCAAAGACTATGGTCTTCAAAGACTGACTGGGATTCCACGCCTGATGATGATATTAGGAAAGTGTGGCACGAATTCTCTTCCAGTCTAGGTGGAATGAAGCCAATTTTTATTAATAGAAATATACATGTAACGGAGTTAAGTAAAATTGAACTAATAGGTTTCTCAGATGCATCCAGTACTACGGCATATGGATGCTGTGTGTACCTGCGAGTTTCAGATCATAATGGTAAAGTTAAAATGTATTTGCTGTGTTCAAAATCGCGCATAAATCCGCTTCAAAATAAAAACAAAACTGTACCGCGCTTAGAACTTAATGCTGCTCTTCTTCTATCCATACTCATGGCAAAGGTTTATTGCATGCTGAAATTAAAATAGAATATAAGTAATGCTTACTTATTTACAGATTCACAAATTGTTCTTGCATGGTTGCACACAGAACCCGTAAAACTTAATGCTTATGTTGCAAACAGGGTAAGGGCAATCGCTAAAAATATGCCTAACTGTCAGTGGCTATATGTAAGCACTGAAAATAATCCTGCAGACTATGTCAGTAGGGGAGTTGCGCCTAGTGAGCTCCATGCCTGCAGCCTATGGTGGGATGGCCCAGATTTTTTGCATGACAGTGAATATAAATTTAGTTTTAAAATAGACTTACTTGCAAACTTACCTGAAAAAAGACCCGGGTCATCATTCTCTGCCAGCCAAGTGTCTTCAGGTAATAGCAATGTTTTCGATCAAATACGCAAACATTCTAGCATTCACGGAATGGTACGTACATTGGATTATATAATTCGATTTATTAATAACATATAGGGTGGCAAACTAACTTACAAATATCTCTTAAGTTCTGAATTGAATAATGCCTTAATGTTGCTTATTAAGAATGAACAAGAAATATATATATATAATATATATATTTTATTATATAATATAATATATATAATAAGGTATTATAAAGACGAAATTGAATGTTTAAAAAACAACTGTAGGGACGCCATAGCGACAGTGTATACATAGGTACCTATCTAGTATGTAAGACAATACTTTATAATGTAAGGCGCACAAGATAGGTGGCCACTCGTACGCGATCACGCCAGTGTGTGGATGTGTCAACTCTTAGTGAATACACGTGAATTGAATAAGTAACCTATTTGTTTTATTGAGTTACCACTCCTAAAGTGGTGACCCCGACAAGAAAAACTGAACTTTCCGCGTGAGTGTATAATTCTGTGAAAGACAATAAAAATGGCAACTACACCTGTACCGGTAGCTGAATTGGCCGCGATCTCTCTTACCTCAAAAATACCGGATTTTTGGACAGATCAACCGAGGGTTTGGTTTGTTAGAGCCGAAGCAACGTTGGCTCCACAAAAACTATCAGATGAAGCTAGATTCGACTTAGTTGTCTCAAAGTTGAGCAAAGATGTAGTCGAACAAGTAACGGATATATTGATGGAGCCGCCAGTTGTAAAGAAATACGACGCGCTGAAAACTCGCTTATTAACAGTATACGAAGAGTCTAAAAATAGGCAGTTACAAAAGCTAATAAGTGAAATGGAACTGGGGGACCAAAAGCCGTCGCAGCTTCTCCGACGTATGCGGGTGCTGGCCAAAGATAAAATACCAGATGATACACTGCTGATTTTATGGCAGGGCCACTTGCCGGGTACGATCCGGGCAGTTCTGACAGTGTCGGACTCTAAATCTTTGGACAGTTTAGCAACAATAGCGGACAATGTTTATGAAACTACGCGGACTACAAACGGCGTAAACGAAGTGACGCAGCAACAACAGCAGCAGCCCTCGACTTCAAAGGATACGGAGTTAATCATGGCCGAAATAGCGAAACTGAGCTGCAAGGTCGCTGAAATGGAAAGATCAAGACCAAGATATCAAAGGCGCTGGAATAGTAGCGATAATTATAATAGATCACGTTCTGCATCTCGGAATCGCAGCCGTGATCCCTCTACTCAACGACGGACGCCTGAGAGCCCAGATTGGCTTTGTTACTATCATTATCGTTTTCACACCAGGGCAAAGAAGTGCGAACAACCTTG
This sequence comes from Tiliacea citrago, assembly GCA_963921375.1. NCBI lineage: Eukaryota > Metazoa > Arthropoda > Insecta > Lepidoptera > Noctuidae > Tiliacea > Tiliacea citrago. The sequence continues at coordinate 2,446,173 of OY992784.1, forward strand.
TGCGTGGAAAACTCAACCGGAAAACTAAGTAAGGCGCAGGCAACGGCGGAGCTCTGCGCCATCTCACCGAGTCGCCGCCTCAGGATCATGGACAATAACAGTGGACTATATTTCTTAGTGGATACAGGAGCAAACGTGTCAGTGCTACCGGTCGACAAAAAACCTAGGACTCGCGAGTGCAGTGAATACAAATTATTTGCAGCCAACGGGACAGAGATCAAAACTTATGGGGTAAAATCATTAGTTTTAAATTTTAAGTTACGCAGGCCTTACCGATGGGATTTCGTAATCGCTGACGTAAAACAACCAATATTGGGAGCAGATTTTTTAAGCCATCATAAACTTCTGGTAGACGTCAGTGCTCGAAAACTCATCGACCAGGTAACTGATTTAAATGTCATAGCATCAATAGTAAGCATGAGTGAACCTTCTGTACTTTCTGTTAGCATCGATCATCCTTATCATGACCTCTTATTGCAATTTTCAAGCATAACTAAACCAGTGTCATTCGCGGAAACTAAACCGAGTTCTGTACAGCATAGTATTGAAACAACCGGACCACCGGTCTATGCACGAGCACGGCCATTAGCACCCGCCCGATACCAACGTGTAAAAGCCGAATTCAACAAAATGCAAGAATTAGGTATTTGTCGACCTTCAAAGAGCCCTTGGGCAAGCCCTTTACACGTAGTTGAGAAAAAGAATGGCGACATTAGGCCATGTGGGGATTACCGCCGACTAAATGCAATCACGAAACCAGACAGATACCCAATTCCGCGATTACAAGATTTCACGAATAACATGGCCGGTAAGAATATTTTTTCAAAAATCGATGTCAATAGGGCCTATCATTATATTGAGACCGCGCCGGAGGACGTCGAGAAAACCGCGATAATAACACCTTTCGGTCTATATGAGTTTCCTCGAATGACATTCGGATTGCGTAATGCCGCGCAGACCTTCCAGCGTTTCATGGACTCAGTTTTCCACGGCCTTGATTTTGTTTTTAATTATATAGATGATGCACTGATTATGAGCGAAAATAAAACTCAGCACCTCGAACATTTAGGCATAATTTTTCAGCGGTTAGACAAACACGGTATAACGGTAAATTTAGATAAATGCGCTTTTGGACAAACTAATTTAGAATTTTTAGGCTACCACGTGTCACCACACGGTATTCGTCCAACAGAGGAAAAGGTCAAGGCCATCATTGACTACCCAAAACCAGAGACAATTGAGGAGTTACGGCGTTTCACAGGTATGGTTAATTTTTATCGCGCTCATTTGCCCAACGCAGCATCGTATCAGTCTGCTTTCAACAAGTATCTCGGAAACACGAAAAAGAGAGATAAAAGTAGAATACAATGGACCGAGGAAGCTAGTGAGGCCTTTGAACAATGTAAGACCGGGCTTAGAACGGCCGCTACATTGTCTCATCCAAGGAATGATACGACGCTTGCGTTGATGACCGACGCTTCTGAGTTTTGTGTAGGTGCAGTTTTGCAGCAGGAAGTTAATCAAAGTTGGGAACCTTTGGCTTATTTCTCAAAAAAGTTGACGTCGGCCCAACAGAAATACTCCGCTTACGACCGGGAATTATTGGCTATTTACATGGCAATAAAGCATCTTCGAAAAATATTCGAAGGTCGTCAGATCACCGTGTATACAGACCATAAACCTCTAAGTTACGCCTTTTCAAAATTAGGAAAAACATCAGATGAAACAGCTCGTAGAATTAGGCATTTATCATATATCAGCGAGTTCACAACCGATATAAGACACATAAGTGGGCATAGCAACACAGTAGCCGATACCTTATCGCGTGTAGAGACAGTTTTCTGTCCCACGAGTATAGACTACAACCGGATAGCTGAGTTGCAAGAAACCGACGACTACGTGATAGCATGCAATGCAAACAATAGCAGCCGCATCACTTTAAAGAGGTTATATTTACCTACATGTAATAAACCAATATACTGTGACGTATCCACTGAATGTGCACGACCGTACATACCACAAGAAGTAAGGCGAGTCGCGTTCGAAAGTATACATAATCTCAGCCATCCCGGTGTTAGGGCTACCCGGAAATTAATCAGCAAAAAGTTTTTCTGGCCAAACATGAACAATAACATTAACGAATGGTCTAAAACATGCATAGAGTGTCAACGATCAAAAATTGATCGCCATACTATTTCAGATATAGGTCAGTTTCCTAAAGTAGATAGATTTCAGCACATACATATAGATATAATCGGTCCACTCCCGATTTCGCAAAATGGTTTCAAGTATTGCTTAACGGTAATAGACCGGTGTACACGATGGCCTGAAGCTTTCCCCATGCAGGATATAACCGCCGAGAAGGTCGCGGGCATTTTATACAGAGATTGGATCTGCCGATACGGTTGCCCAGTAAAATTAACAAGCGACCAAGGCCGCCAATTTGAAAGTACACTTTTCCAACAACTTTTGAAAATTTTAGGTATTAATAGGATACGTACCACGGCTTACCACCCAAAAGCTAATGGAGTTGTAGAGCGCTGGCATAGAACACTAAAAGCCGCCCTTATGGCGCGATTAAACGAAAAGTCATGGGTTGACGAATTGCCAACAGTTATGTTAGGTCTCCGCGCAGCATGTCGAAGCGACAGTGGGATATCAGCCGCAGAATTAACATTTGGTCGCACATTACGTCTTCCCGGAGATTTCTATGATAACACTAAAATAGGTCTGCAAGAGCCATACAGTTTGGTAGAGCAGATACAGGAAAATATAAAATCTCTTAGGCCCGTACCCGAATCGCACGGAAAACACGCTCATGTTTTGTACATCCACAGTTAACCAAAGTCGATTACGTATTTGTCAGAGACGACACAGTACATAAACCTTTGAAGCCTCCTTATGATGGACCATACCGCGTTTTACAAAGAAGGTCTAAGGTTTATGTCATCCAGTTGCCAGGTAGGAAAGCTAGTGTATCTATAGACAGACTAAAGCCAGCTTACGTTTTGAGCGATACAACATCAGATGGTAATGCTAGTACAGAAAGTTCACATAGACAAATAAGTAAAGACGAAACGGGAATCGAACCCACTGGTATTCCAATTCCTAGCATTAGTCGCACTACACGCTCTGGCCGAGTTGTAAAACAGCCAGTAAGGTTTTTATTATAGCTCGTAATCCAATGTCAGCGAATGTCAAGCTAAGCGACGCGATCACCAAACAGTATCGATTTTCGTCAAGGTATAATATATGAGAAATGGTAATGTAGTATCGCATCGCTTAGCTCTACAACAATGGTGTTATATACATATTAAGTAGGTTGATAAGAATAGTAATAAGCAAATTATCGTTATAAATAGGTACCTACCAACTTATAAAAAAAACATTTAAGTAATATCGATCCCGTGCTAACGTTCTACATATTTTTCCTTTTACTTTGTCTAACCATTCCGTTTGTACCAAAAATGGGAAAGTCATATAGCAAGCAAGAAGAAATTATTATAGCCCAAAACGGCGCTAACGACGCAAGTAATACTTCCCTAGAACAGAAGATGGAAATGTATGGCATCCTTATCGCCATAATGTTGATCATTTTGCTAATGATAGGAGCCTGTTTCATGGTGAAGAGGTGCAACAAAGGTATAAAAAAGTGGGCTAGGAAAGAACTGATATCGGTTATATCATCGACTCCGATCACCAAAGCTGGTCAGCAACCAGCGACAGTCCAATATGAATAAGTGAAAAAAAAAAAAAAAAAAAACTTGTAAAATGTGCATCCAGTATTTCAGTGATAGTGTAACGTATAAATAAGTTTTAGTTTTAAACATTGGGTAGGTTAATAACTAATAATAACATCGTGTTTTAATAATTTTATAATAAATATGGTTAAAGTTACATGTCATGTAAGTATTGTAAGACGCGTAAGCAGTTTTGGCCTGCCGCGTGCAAACATTGTAAGACGATCCTACTGTTATTATTACACTCGAGACAATGAATCAGTGTCATTATTGTCAACATAGCATACCTGTTTTCGTTGTATAAAAAAAAAAACAAAGTTGTAAAACATATTTTTATATTTCTTTTTTTCAAAAAGGGGAGGAATATTGTAGGGACGCCATAGCGACAGTGTATACATAGGTACCTATCTAGTATGTAAGACAATACTTTATAATGTAAGGCGCACAAGATAGGTGGCCACTCGTACGCGATCACGCCAGTGTGTGGATGGGTCAACTCTTAGTGAATACACGTGAATTGAATAAGTAACCTATTTGTTTTATTGAGTTACCACTCCTAAACAACAAAAGTGTAAAAGGTCCTTTACAAAACTTATGTCCTTTTATAGATAGTTTAGGTATCCTGCGTGTAGGTGGCAGGCTACATCATTCTAATATTCCATATGCTCATAAACATCAGGTTATCTTACCGAAAGAATCACATGTTACTAATTGTATCATAAGAGCTGAACATGAAAAGCTTTTACATGCAGGTTCAAAATTATTACTGTGTAATTTAAACCAAAAGTATTGGATAACTAATGGATTAATGTATGTAAAAAAAATTATTCATAAATGTGTAATACGTTTCAGACAGAAGACAAAGGCCTCTAAACAGCTGATGGGTTCCTTGCCAGCTGACAGAGTGACTGCAATGAGTCGCCCTTTTGAGAAAGTCGGTGTAGATTTCGCTGGGCCTATTGATATTAAACTCTCGCACGTGAGACGCTCCTTGGTAGGAAAATGATATATTTGTGTGCTTCGCTACAAAGGCAGCTCACCTCGAAACCACATCAGATCTCACTTCAGATGCCTACCTCGCTTGCCTTAGAAGATTTATTTCTAGAAGAGGATTGCCCAAAGAAATCTACTCTGACAATGGTAGTACTTTCAAAGGCGCAAGGAACCAATTAACTGAGCTTTATCAATTACACTCCTCACAGAATCACCAAAGACAAGTATGTCAATTTGCAGCCCAGAGAGGCATTAACTTTCATTTTATACCAGCGTATTCCCCGACCTTTGGCGGGCTGTGGGAGTCCGCTGTAAAAATAACTAAATATTTTCTACGCAGAGTATTACAAAAGCAATTGTTAACATATGAACAAATAAACACTGTATTAATAGAGATAGAATGCATATTGAACTCAAGACCTCTGATTCCTAAGTCATCTGATGTAAATGATTTTAGCTATCTAACACCAGCAGGGCTAACATGACATGCGCGAGAACGCTCTCGTTCTCGATTTATCGAAATTTGTCGACGATTATGACGTCATTCTAAACACTAACATGACCGATAGGCTCGAGTAAACTCGAGAAAGGCACTTTGACAGTTCTTTATCTCGCGACGAGAGACCGATGTAGCAAATTATTAAAAATAAATCATTTTTATGATAGCAACATCGGCTCATTCATTCGATCTTACGCATGGAATTAGTTTGTACTATATTGATTTTCATCCACCTCTTTTAATTTATGTTTAGTCTTTTTGTGTAACAGGCTTTTTTGTTTAAAAATAAATGTTTTTCTTTGGCATGCTGACATTAAAATACAAAACAAAATCACGAAAATAAAAATGAGTAAGACATTTTTCGTAGGGGCAAAATCGGTGGTGTCGTGTCACCGACGTGCTAACCGAGTCATCAACATGCTAAACGCGTCACTGACTTGTCAACAGCGTCACCGACATGCTGTCAGTGTCCCCGACATGTAAACCAATTCACGACTTACTTGCCAACCGCGTCTTCGATAATATGCTAAAAGAGTCCCGACATGCTAACTGCATCACCTAATTGCTCACAGAATCCTGACATGCTATTAGCGACCCCGTCATGCACCTGCGTCACCGACATGCTAAAAGCATCCCGACATGTTTAAAACATGCCGACATGCTACCTGCGTCACCTTCTTGCTCACAGAATCCCGACATGCTATTAGCGACCCCGTCATACTACCTGCGTCACCGACATGCAAAAAGCATGCCGACATGTTTAAAACATGCCGACATGCTAACTGCGTCACCAACGTGCTCACTGAGTCCCGACATGCTATCAGCGTCCCCGTCATAGTACCTGTGTCACTGACATGCTAACTGAGTCACAGCAATTCGAACCGCGTCCCGACATACTAACTGCGTCACGAACTCGCTAACCTAGTCACCTTGATGTTAACAGCGTCCCCGACATGCTACTTTCGTCACCTACATCCTTACCGATTCGTCAACATGTTAGTCACGTTACCGAAATGCTAATATAACGTGTTGCAGCAGACTGGTGTCCCACAGCGGCCTGTGTACATGTATACGTATTTATTATGTTATTCCAAAGTTTTAATTTTTCACGTCTGTCGCCAGTGAATGCCTTTTTTTGTATCATAATTTTGTTTACTCTTCTCGTCGTCAAAATCGAGGACGAGTAAATGACAGAAAAATCAGAGATATCTCGTGTTAAAATATCAAAATTCGAAATAAAATACGTGCCATGTTAGGGTTTGTCGAGAAAACATCAAGTTTGACAGAACGAGTCGAGTATTTTGTATGGAAGCGCTGTCAGAAAACGAGATAGTTACAGAAATAGACAAGAATTACTCGCGCGAGAGTGAGTAATTGTCGCGTGTGTCATGTTAGCCCTGCTGGTCATTTTTTAATTGGAAATTCATTAACAATGTATCCTGAAAATGATGTAACTAATGTTCCTCAAAATAGACTCAAGTTTTGGCAATTATGTAATCAAATTAAACAATCTTTCGAAAATGTGGTATAAACAGTATCTTAATACATTACAAAACAGACCTAAGGTTTGATGAACTTTTTTTTTATTTTTTTTGTTGCCGGGGTGGAAAATCCTCATGGATGTTCTCCGCCCTGGGGTGGGCGGAGGGGTCTGTCAGACTCTTACTGACTAAAAACCACCCCGGTGTTCCCTTCCCACACTTGCACCGGGGATCTTGGGAGCTAGTATTACTTCCGTGAGGCCCGCCTCTGCGGGCCACCTCAAGTCTGCGGGGGGGTGAGGTGTTAGACCCCCCGCGACGTCTCAAAGGGGCGCACGTGGAACACTACGCGCCGCCACCTCGGGTCCAGTGTGATGGGGGGCGGCGGACGTCCCCGAGTCCGCCGTCCCTGGACCCATTTAGGGGGGCCGGAAGAGGGCATTATCTGCCCTCTGCCGACGCCCGGTGCGCCTGCTGCGGGCCGGGTGAGCGGACGAGATCTCCCGCTCCCTTTCCGCAGCCTCCTTCTGCGACACGACTGTTTCGCAGAAGGATACCACCGCGTCCCAGGACTCCTCGCTGCCGGCCATCGACTCGACCACGGCCGGCAGCGATAGGTCACTGCCTACTCCTGAGATGAGGGCACGGCGAGGCTCCTCCCAAGCAGCACACTCTGCCAGCGTATGCCGCGCCGTGTCCTCCCGGCAAGGTTTGATGAACCTAACCTAACCTAACATTAAGATAGGAACAATTGTCATCTTGAAGGAGGATAATGTACCCATAATGTCATGGCCTATGGCCAGAGTTACCAAATTATTTCCCGGCCATGATGGTCACGTAAGAGCAGTAGAGGTCACAAATTCAAAGGGAAATACCCATGTGCGATCTGTTACAAAAGTTTGTATCTTACCTAATAGATGATAATGTTTATTATTTTTTTTATTATTTTTTTGCTAACTTAAGGTAGCTAGAACTATTTGATTTATTGTTTAGCTTTTTCCTCTCGTAAGGCCGGAGCATGTTGGAATCCCAACACTAAATATTACTTACTTAATAAATAAAAATACTACGGAAATCACTATCCGTTTTGAATGTCTCGTTCACTTTCATCTGAGGTCGGGCCGCGACAAGAGGATACGTGCTCCTGCCTGCCTGATTGATTACTGGTGAAAAATTACACTACCTATTATTGTAGTCTGTGGTGAGATTATAGAAATTCACAAATTTGAAAACTGGCCGTTTCATTAGTAATGCGAGTACATCCAACTTAAACACATTCCCACAGTCCTAGCTGCAAGTGCGACTGCCGAGAAAGAAAGAAAGAATTGACTAAAAGACACAACAAAAATACACAGCATTTAAAAAAAAATTAAACAAGTAAAATGTGTTCAGTGCGAATTGCGATGTAAGAAACTGGCAGGAAAGTGTGCCTCATGGCTGCGCCAAAAAGACCCAGTTCAGCAAAAATGCCACACAACTAGTGCCTGACGCTGGTTTTCACCTGGACCTGAAGTGTGAGGTGACAGATGTAAATCAGTTTTATACTGCAACGATTCACACATAAATAAATTAAACCGTCCGAGACAATGATGAAGTCAGAAGTTTGTGTGTGTATGTGTGAACGCTATATACTCGTCTTCACGCACACATAAGTCACAGTGTTTTTGTAAACTTGTTTCCACAAGTAAAGCATGCGTCACTTTGTGAGATATAAATGATATAGGACAAAAATGTTTTTGGTTTTTTGATTGTGAACTTTTCAGTAGCAGCCCGGAGTTTGGATTTATGGCAATAGACTATGTCCCCATTTTACATGAGACTTCAACATTGCTAGCGAACCGTGGGCATACCATGCATCTCTGTCTACTCATCTGGGGTATACAACTTGATGTTATGTTATGATGATTTATGCGACAAATAAGGCAATAAGTTCATCTGTGTACTTTTAATTTGCATGAGAATAAAATCAATTTTAATAAAAACTTAAAAAAAAAAACAACCGACTTCCAAAGTTTAATAGATTAAGTTTTTGTTGTATTTTGAGAGCGAAATAAATTTATTTATTATTATTTATTTAAAGTTCTTCTTCCGAAGTCCAAACTTCCGAAGTCGGTGGCTTTGGATCAGTATTTTAGTTTTTTTTTCAAGTTTTTTTTATCAAGTTATTTTTCACTTTGTAGTGCTTTTTTTTGGAAGTCGGTTGTTTTTTTTTTGTAAAAAGTTTTTATTTTTCACTTTTTAGTGGATCAGTTTGTAACTTATCTAATTTACAATAGCCTAATGTCAAATGCTCATCACCTTTTACAAACTATTGCTTTTCCCGATGCAGGGGCGTTAATTGTTGAGGAGTTCTCCTGGTGAGAACCAGGAGAACTAATGATGATTTCACCATATGCATTTTGACGAGCATAAATTGCTTAGCAACCATACTAAAGTGCCTAATCGAATCGCAACGGTGAAATACTAATATTAAGTAAGTCCGGTGGCCATCTGTGGTCTTCATCATCAGTTCCGCTTCACCAAATGGTGCTTTACAAGTGCAAATGCACGAGTTACTACAAAAAATATTCCGATTTCCATGGGATACCCTCATCGGATTCTGATTTGGTGGCAATGGGACCACTACGGGAGCATACCCTTCCATACAAAAAAAAGAATTTTCAAAATCCGTCCACAATTGACGGAGTAATCGGTTAACATACATAAAAAAAACAAACATACAGCCGTACATAAATAACCTCCTCCTTTTTGGAAGTCGGTTAAAAACAGGACGCGTCACGAGCAAAATCAGAGAATTCCAAGCTTGAAAATTACTTTTCTCTGTAAACACAAAAGCAATTAATATAAAATAAAAAAAGCTAAGATAATAAACCACATAATTACATATTTATCGTGCACTGAATTAAAAAATAAAACAGTCTGCAAGCAAACAGGAGCTGGCGGATATTCGTTTCCGCGTAGTGATGTGCCGCAGTAAGTATAATGTATCCGCATGGTATTCATATCCGTACGGGATACTAACCTTTTATTTAAACTTGCGAAAATAGGTAGGTAGGAAAATGTTCATTATGCGATTAAATTATCTGCGTAACATAGGAACCTACTTTCCATTACAGCTAAAAAGAAATGAGTCGAACATTTTAGTACGACTTTGATACGTTTTGGTGTTACAATGAATGAAATCTCTACAGAACTAACAAAACTGGACACCAGGTAGATTAGCACACAAGATTTAGTTACACAATTTATAATTAGAGTAGGTATTATTACAAATTTAATATACTCACAAGTATCGATTAGAAATATCGACTAAGCTCCTAACCTATGAGCACATCCCTACTTCCGCAATTATGCGGGGCATGCGGCCTCTTTAATTGCGTTTACACTAAACACAAACGCTTAGTAATTAATTCTAGATTAAGCCTGTACAGTGTGCAGTCACTTCTGAACTTTAGATCCAACAAAAAACATTCTAAAAGCTGCTGGAATTATAACTTAGCTGGATGTCTTTTGCTTAGAGGATTTAGTATTTCGTTGGTGGTTTCAGTGAATTATTTAGAGTAACTTGCTTTTGCCCGCGGCTTCACCCGCGTGGATGTCGGAAAATATCCCACAAGACCGTACTACCAGAATTAAAAATATTCTTGATCCGGTGGTAATTTTCACGGATGATAAACTATATGTGTGCCAAATTTCATCCAAATCCGTTTTACACCGATCCGGAAAAAAAATCTAAAATCTATATTTTCGGCATCTGACAACTCTGAAAGCTACATATGGTTACTGTGGGCCATCCTTAGAATATGGAAATATCCTATCGCGGACTTTTCTATTGATCATTTTAAGCTGTACAATCCTGTAGAGCATTAATGTTATGTATCTCTTACGGTTTAGTCAGCGCACGTCACGCTTGCGCTCAAAAAAGCGTATTTTTTACGACTTGACAAAACGTCAAGATTTCTGTACTCGTTTACGTTAAATCTATACATAATGTAATAAAACTGAAGAGTTCGTTTGTTTTTTTGTTTGTTTGAACTTACTAATGCTTTGGAACTACCAGTCTGAATAATTATTTTGCATTTGAAAGCCCAATTTCTGTGGATGGTTATAACACTATTTAATTCACGCTACGACCAATAGAAGCCGAGCAAAAAGAAAGAAAGTTAGAAAGATCGCTAAGAAAAAACAAAATAGTAGCGCGGGCGGGCAATGCGATGCGACACGGTGGGTCGTGGGCCGAAATTTCACGAAGGCGAAGTCACGGGCAGAAGCTAGTGTATTATAATGATAACCTTCTGGAATAAATTCTCTATAGAAGGTAAAAACCGCATCAAAATTCGTTGCGTAGTTTAGAAGAACAACGCGGTCACACACACAGACAAGCAGACCAAAATAAACGACTTTATTTTGTAATATTTAGAGATAGAGAAGATGTATATTTAAAAAGATTGAAGATACGTCACAATATCAATAATTATAAACATAACTGCCTAGTCTTTTCCCAACTATGTTGTTAATCTCAATAATTATAATATGCTATTATTAACAATGGTATCATTATTATGATGAGTAGGTAGAACATTAATTAGAAATTAACATTTCAAAGGCATAATTTCAACAGTATTTGCCCCTATAACTTTATAAACACCAATCACGGAATCTGAATTGCATAATTCAAATCTATGTTCAACGTATAATTCCCATTGTATACAAGTGCAATAACAATTTTCGTAAATCAACAAACAGTTCTAATTCAATTTGCGTATAACGCTATGATTACTAATCAATCACATTTAAATTACAAATTAACATATCAAAAGCATTACTACTCATTATACTTAAATGTTGCATCCTCGAGATTTAACTCACATGGTAGTCTGTTACCTAATGCACTACACTGTCAATCTCTTCGGATGCAACATCTCGTATAATTCTGGCTGAAGTTTACTTAAGGTAAGTGCAATTAACCATAAATTATTTGCTAGTATAGTCTCCTAAACACTAACCCCATACCAAAATTACCCAATTAAACTTTACAACGATGTGATAATGAACTAAATAAATACAACTTTAGAATTAAGATCTGATTTCTGACGTACATTATCGTTGAAACCAAAAACAACTACAATAATTCTCAAACGAAATGTTCTAATAAATTTTCGAGTGTAATTTGCACATACGCGACCGAAACCGCACGGTTGTGTTTATTTCATGGTACAAGTTACAAGATTAAAGCTCAACTGATAAAATCGGGTCTTAATAGCTTTCAAACTATGTTAGTGAAAATTGAATCCGTTTTGGTAAATACACCATAGGCCTGTTCAGACGGTGGCAGTCCAAAATTAATTGTCTTAAATACTCGTAATTCTTATAATGAATTTGTTAAAAAAATCTAGAGAAGATACAAATTAACCTTGGCCATCATCATGAATGAGCAGGAACAGTGATAAAATTTAACATAATATCCGGTTGTCAGTTTTAACAATCGAAAATAATTTGTATACAACAACGCCGAAAATTAATATCAATATCATTCAACACATAGTATCCTACTTCTAACTAATATTGTAAATGCAAAAGTGAGTTTGTTTGTTTATTTGCTTGTTTGTTACGCTTTCACGCTAAAATGGCTGAACGTATTTAGATGAAAATTCTTACATAAGTAGACCATGACCTGGAATAGGACTAGAATATTTTTATCCCGATATTCTCACGGGATCGAGACTTATACGGGTGAAACCGTGGGGCGCAGATAGTAGTACAATAAAGTCGCTTTTCGAGTCTGTCTATTATTCTTTATTGTGTCGAGAACTTTGATGCAGTTTTCACTATCATTTTATAGAATTTATTCTGAAAGGCTTATGAGTATAATAATGCCCGCCGATTACTGGGCCTCTTCTCATATAGAGAAAGCACGAGCGTGATTAAGACGGGTTGACGATTTTAGACTTTTAAACACTAAAAAGTCCATGTTTCCTCACGATATTTTCCTTCACTGATATCAGTAATATCCAAGATATACTTAGAAAGTACTTATGAATTGAAAAATTGACATTGGTAATTGCCAGATTTAAACCCACAACCTCATGCATGAGAGGCAAGGCCTTAACCACTGAGCCATCAGGACCTTTACTGTGCCATTACTATAGTATGGGTATCTTAATACAATCATATTTTACTTATACAACATTATTTTTAGTATAAGCGAAACCTGAATATAGTTTGTTCAGAATAAGGAACTGAATCGATTTCAATATTTTTTACACCATGTTATATTTTGTTTCCAAAATATTAAAGTGTGATGGAAAATGTTATCACCATTTAATTACTTACAATAAAATCGCCGTATGGTTAGGTACCTACTGCCAAATTATTATCAATGAGCGCAAGACAACCCTGGAGGCGCGGGGGCGCCGTTAGCATGTTTTTGTACGGACAACCCGGAAACATAACAACCTTATGACTTTGTGATTTTTCATGATACAGTTTTGAAATTTTGTACATAGACTCTTTACATAGGAAGTCGGTTAAAAATACTAGACACGTGTTTCGGGTTTCGCATATACTAAAAATAATATTGTGTACATCAGAAATCTCGATGTTTTGACATATCGCAACATCAGTACATTGCGCCCGTGCGAAGCAGGGGCGGGTCGCTAGTTAATTATAAATTCAAACTCGAAAATAATATTCCAAGGTGACTAAATATTGAATAATTGCCTCCACTAATCTACGAAGAAAAAACGGTGCAACTAACCATCCATTCTAGTATTATTAAGTAACAAGACAACGTCTCGAATCGCTATAGCTTATAACTCGTACCAGCCCAAAACTGATGCCGTGGCACCACTGACAAATGAACTGAACCAAGCTTGTTTATTAGCGAATAGAAGCATTTTATGTGCAAGTTCGCCACCTACATCACCCAAGACGCGGATATTGGCAAAGTTTTACACATTTCAAATGATTTTCCACACAACTTTTGAGATTTATATCAATTATTGATATTTTATGTGGAACGTCCCTAACTAATGGTTCAGCAACGTGAAAGGAATGATGTGAATAAAGAATAAAAAGGTCAAAATCTACACAACATAAGTGTCTACTGTAGTGTTGTTTAATAGGTCGTAATGAAAATGCATTTCGCCCAAATTGGTGACGTTTGTAAAGTCGAAATCAAAATAAAAAAAATCGACGTCAGTCAACCATAAGTGATTTGTTGGCTAACCATAAACCATCTAATAATAATTATTATTATGATATACACTGTACTTTAACATGATTATCCATAACACGTTCAAAAATCAAAATATTTTATATAAAACCTGCATTCGATTCCAAGTCGAGTCCTATGGAGAAGAGCCGGCAAAAACACCACGGTTACCCTTTTAAAAATAATTGGCTTTTACAATGTTTTCAAATTACAGTGTTAATAGGTATGAGGACAGTGTAGGCCTGTCAACAAGTACCAGGTACTTAACAAAATAGAAAATGGTCTACAAATCTACAGTTTATTTAAACCCTACAATGTTCTCACATTCACAAAATATAAAAGAATGATAAATGATAAATAGAATAATAAAAACAAAACCTATTTAAACCAAATGACATGATTGCACATTACAACTGTATCAAGTCTGAATTAATATATCCTGTCCCTAAAACCCACTAATAAATAGTTGAAATTAGAAGTGTAGGAGATTGCACGGACATTGCACGGATATGGCTCGGCGGCCGCTGTTGACAGCACGGCGATTTCATGCTCTGTGATCCATAAACTTTCCGTTCTACGATAGAATTAGCTGTAAGTGAACGTACAATAGCTTCTCTTTACGTTGGTGAACAATGATTGGCTGTCACTCAAGGATTGAGATTAGACACATTAGTAGAATTCAGTAGAATTTCTGTTTTTCGGCTCAAAGACAAAAAAGTATAAAAGTGGATGGCTCATGAGTTGACCACGTGGGGTAGGGTATGATGATAATTATTCTTAAAGAATATACCTTTTAGAATAATATAGTATGTACTTACAGCAAATTTTTTAAACCCTATACATGATAAAAGTGTACCCACAAAGTATCAAGAATCAATCAACTCAGCCTATCGCTGTTCACTGCTGGATATAGGTCTCTCCCAGGCTGCGCCAGAACACCCTGTCCTCCGCCTTCCGCATCCAGTCTGACCCAGCCACCTTCTTAAAGTCGTCAGTCCATCTAACTGGGGGGCGTCCCACACTACGCTTGCCGATACGCGGTCTCCATTCCAGTACTGGCCTGCTCCACCGTCCATCGGTCCTTCAACAAACATGGCCAGCCCACTGCCGTTCAGTTTGCTTACTTTGCAAGCTACGTCGGTAACTCCGGCTCTTTTCCAACAAATTTAATTCCTGATTTAATCCCTCAAAGAGGCTTCGAGACTCCGAGCGTAGCCTGCTTCATAGTACGCTGGGCGACCACAGAGTGTAACAAACCAAATTACATTTTTTTTATGATGAGCTTTGTGTCTTACACAGTAATAACGTACCTCAAGTCCTAAGTAAACTTCAAGCCATGAAATTATGCAAGCGAACAGGTAATAATTAATTTATTCTGTGTTGTTATACAAAGAGCTATAAAACTTGAACGGTGGGTACTTTAGGCTGTTTATTTAAAGAAGCCCTTAGTAAGTATCTGGTAGTGTTCTCTCATCAAATTAAAGGTACTGAAAAATTCTGATTTCATAACATAACATCACGCGTGTAATTCCCCGAAGGGTAAGGCAGAAGTGTACCTTAGCATGTACACCCATATTTCGCCAGTAATGTTTAAGTCCCATGTAATAGGGGGCGAGCCTATTTGCCATCAACCGGGCGAAAATCCGAACTCCAGAATGTTACTGGGAAATTCCTGATAGAAAAACCCAATAACACTTTGCCCGGCCTAGGTTTTGAATCTAGAAGCTAATGCTCAACAGTAGGGTTTGCGACCACTTGACCAACCATTTTTTTGCAGTCTGTACTTGTGCCCTGTTGATGGAAATCGGCTCGCCTCCTGTTACTTAAATATAACTGGCGAAATGTGGGTGTACTATAGGTAAACCTCTGCCTAACCCTTTGGGGATTACAGGCGTGATGTTATGTTATGTTATTACCAAATTATCCTACTTGAACCTACTACCGGGATATAAAGTATCATAACGTTTTTTTTTTTTTTTTACTGGGTTGGAAAATGCTCATGGATGTCCACCGTCCTGGGGCGGGCGGAAGGGTCTGTCAGACTCTTAGTGACTAAAAACCATCCCAGTGTTCCCTTCCCACACTTGCACCGGGGATCTTGGGATCTCTTATTACTTCCGTGATCTCCGGCTAGTGCCAGCCCGCCGCTGCGGGCCCCCTCAAGTCTGGGGGGGTATGGTGTTGGACCCCCCCGCGACGTCTGAAAGGGGCGCGCGTGGAACACTACGCGCCGCCACCTCGGGTCTAGTGTGATAGGGGGCGGCGGACGTCCCCGAGTCCGCCGTCCTTGGACCCATTTAGGGGGGTCGGCGTCGAAAGAGGGCATTATCTGCCCTTTTTCGACGCCCAATGCGCCTGCTGCGGGCCGGGTGAACGGACGAGATCTCCCGCTCCCCTTCCGCAGCCTCCTTCTGCGACATGACTGTTTCGAAGAAAAATATCGTATAACCTAAACCAGGTCATGGTCTATCCGTATGCCAAATTCATCCAAATCCATGCAGCCGTTAAGACGAGAAAAGGTAACGTACAGACAGACAGAGCTACTTTTGCATTTATAATATTAATATAGTTTGGATGTAGTTAAATACTGTATTAACCACCATCACTTTTAAGGTAACCAGAATACTAACCAGACAATTGAATGTCAATAAAAGTACATGGCACTTGTTCTTTTTGTATTTGTTCTTTATTTTTCTCTACATGAAATCCAATGCTACTGGTATTGCAGATGTTCACAAGCCAAGCGGAGACGACCTCTACCCATCGGGTGGGACATGAACAGGTTCACCATTTAAATTGTATTATTTGTGGTTGTTTTTTTTTTTTTTAATCTTGTTATTACGGATGCTTTTAACGTTCAGCATCGTTCTCACGTGTATAAGTTCAACATGAATGATGTAACCAATATTTTGTAACCATATTTTTATTTAAAAGAGTGTCCGTGGAGTTTCTGGCCCGTTCTTTTCGATAAGTACCTACTACGCTTTGGAATGGGCAACTAGCTTCATCTTTCTGACTGACCGAGCGACTCCTTGAGAATTCGAAAGTGCCTTTAATTGGTTTATTTGATATAAATGCTTTGAGTCTGAGTTTGAAATATATAAAAAACCCAAAACCGCAAGATTTTATTCTTCATTAACCAAAGTTTTCTGAGTGAATAAATCCTGTCGAATGGCAGTGACATACATACACAACAGAAACAAAAAAGCCTGAATTATACTTGAATTATAAATCAAGCATATCCAGTACAAATCTTAAGTTCTCAAAGCAAGTTCGCTAACATTTATCTCGGCCTATTTACTGTACTAAGTGGGGCAGGCAGAACTATCGTTATCTGTTTAAGTTAGAAGTTGACGCTTTAATGTTAATTTCGAAGCTAAGATCCGCAGTAGTTTGAAGTGCTGTCTTTAAAGTTGGTACTGAAAATGTGGAAATTATCGTTGTTCAGATGAATTATAAATGCGAGGAATTTTTAATGTATAAACGTAAAATTGAATTTAGTAGGTAACTGATACACAGCATAATGCGACAACAAGACAACTATACATGAAAAAATGGATGATTAACTATAGCTGCTGTATTACCCATCACCAATGAACACTACTGGGCTTACATTTATTACAAAATACATACAAATTAGTAAGTAAATTAACTTCTAATTATGTTAGATTCAGCAGAGGTATGTAGACTAATAAGATAAGTTTTAAGGTTTTCTCTCCTACTACTTTACGGTACACATTGTATAATAAATGATTGAGTATTGAGACTAAAAAGCAGGGCTCGAAACCGGTTAATTTTTATTTCCGAAAATACAAATAATTTATGATACAATTGATATTAGCTTCAAAGATTGCTTCATCACACCAAGTTCAGCATTGATTTTGTTACAAAATATTAAATAATAAACGAAATATGTTCTAAAACCTTTATAATAACGGTTAAGGTTACATAGAAAATTAACCGGTTTACGAGCCCTGCTAAAAAGCATACATTAAAATCGTAAAACATGACCTACGACAGAGAACAACCTGAAGTATTATTATTTCCCATACTTTTGTTGCGGATGAATTTTTTATGCCCTTTTTTTTTTTTTGGCGGGAAATAATCAAATAACTTCTGGGCGTGTCAGACTTTTACTGACTAAAACCCACCCGTGTTCCTTCATTTGCCTGTGTGCCAGGGCCACGATATCCCTTTCGGACAAACTCGCAACCCTGGCAGGCATTGGCCCTAATGGACCCCGTCAACTCGTGCTGACGTCTCTTTGAGGCGCGCGTGGAATATGACGCGCCGTCGACCCGGGCCTGGTCCTTATCGGACGGCGAGCTACCCATCGCTCACCGTCCGCAAGCCCGCGCCTACGGCGGTGGCCGGAAATCGGCTTGCGACTCCCGACGCCCAGGGCGTCTCCTAATGCCCTAATGATTATTTTTCCTGCTTTTTTATATAAATGTAGGTACATTATATTAATATATTATGCCGTGTGGTGGCTGACGTAAAGAACAGCACCATCCTATTTCTTTCCGTGGGTGTCGTAAAAGGCGCCAAGGGGCTTACTAGAGAATGGGCAGCAGCGTTCTCTAAGCATTTTAACACCTTATTATACGGAACACAACATGAAACAAGGTGATCAACAACACTTACATATTGCCAATTATTCACTAGCAACTTCTTACACTAGAGATGATAGAAATGGGGGATCATGCATTCTAATCAAAAACACACATAAATTTGAGGTTTTTACAGTAAAGAAATGGGCTATACCTAATTTAATTGAATGCTGCGCAATTAAGCTAATCTCTCACCCCTTCATAATTATTTGTATCTATAGACCACCAAATAATAATAAACATAAACTTACTTATGTTTTTTGATCATCTAGATCTGATCCTAAAAGAAATTTGTTTGAAGTCAAATAATAAGGTTATACTCTGCGGCGATTTTAATATAGATATTTGTAAAAATAGCAAAGCCTCTCTCACCTTTCAAAATATATTACTAAGCTATAATATAATTTTGGGTACTCGATCACCAACACGTCTATGCAGTGGGACCTGCATCGACAATATAATACACAATACCAGAGGCAGCAAATGTGAGATCAGAGAATTAGCATTATCAGATCACACGGCGCAACTACTAAAGTGTCGGGTCAAAAAAACTTGCACGTTATCTCATTGGTTTATTCAACAACGCGACTATAGTGATGAAAATATCACGTAGTTTAGAGAATGTCTTCAAAGCTTAACATTTCATAATGTATACATGTGCGCCGATCCCAATGATGCATTTGACGAGTTTCATAACGTATATAAGCTCTTCTATGATTTATGTTTTCCAATAAATAAAATAAAAGTTTCAGCAATTAAAAAACCTAAATGGATCTCAACGGTATTAAAAAAATGCTCCAAACGGAAAAGGGACATGCTATGGGAGTATCGAAAGGCACCTAACCCAGATAACAAAAATAAACTTAAAACCTACACTAATCGACTGAAACGCATAATTAAACAAACACAAAAAGTCCAAAATTCTTATACTATTAACAATTCTGAAAACAAGAGCAAAGCTACATGGAATATAATTAATCGACAAAAAATTAATTACCCTAAAGAAGGAATTGATCAGATAATTATTGACGGAAAAAATATGAATTGTACAGAACAAATAGCGGAATCATTTAATGAATATTTTATAAATCAAATTAAATCTCAGAATGACATTAACTATAATAATATGCTGACATTTGACAAAATTTCTAATTCAATATTTATGATACCCACATTACCAACTGACATCATTAAAATAATAAATTCTTTGAAAAACACAAACAGCACTGGATATGACGATATAAACACAAAAGTGATTAAAGCTACATCTTTCATTATTGCACTAATACTTAGCCATATTTTTAATGATTGCACAGAGAATTGAATTGAATATTCTCAGAAAAATTGAAAATTTCTATAATAAAACCAATGTTTAAAAAAGGTGACAGACAAGATCCTAGTAACTACCGACCAATTTCCCTTATTCCAGTGTTCTCTAAAATTTATGAAAAAATAATTTATAAAAGTTTATATTCCTTTTTAGAAACCAATAAAATCTTAATCAGTAACCAATATGGTTTCAGGCAAAGTAAAACCATTAACTCCGCAATATATGCGCTTGTTCAACACGCACTTACAAATATTGATCATAGAACTCCTGCTGTAGCATTATTTATGGACACGACCAAGGCCTTTGATCACGTTAGCCACAAAATACTCCTTAATAAACTGGAAAAATATGGCATCAGAGGTAATGTCCTTCAACTTATTAAATCATACCTAACGAATCGACAACAATGTACGTGCTTAAAGAAAATCTGCCCCTACACAAAAACAGAAATGACATATAAGTCTGAATATCGTGAAATCTTATTCGGTGTACCACAGGGCGGTGTCCTAGCACCATTACTTTTTATCGTATATATTAATGACATGCCTAAAACTATTTCTAATCCGATGATCCTATTTGCGGACGACAGCACAATACTATTTAAAAACGAAAATGTAGAGACTTTAGAAGATGACATAAATAATAACCTAACTGACATAATCCTGGCCTGGCCATAGACCTGGCTCACTGAAAATAATCTTAAAATAAATCTGGAAAAAACAACGTACATCTCGTTTGAACAAAGAACAAATAATCAAAAACTAGATATTCGATATGGTAATAAATATATTCAGGATACGGACAATACAAAATTTCTAGGTATTTGGATCGATAAAAAGATGGACTGGAAAATACATACCGAAAATGTATGTAAAAACTTAGCCAATGCTCATATGCCCTATATAATTTAAGGAAAGTTACAAATCAGTCAACATTATTAATCGCGTACCACGGATATGTTGCATCAACACTGCGATACGGACTCATATTTTGGGGGAACTCGTCCGATAGAGAAATCGTGTTCAAAGCACAGAAGAAATGTATAAGGGCAATATGTGGCATTCAAAGCACAGACAGTTGTAAACCACATTTCCAAAAGCTTCAGTTACTTACATTTCCATGTCTCTACATATACGAAGTGGCAAGCTATGTTAAGTCAAATATACACATATATAATCACCCAAAGAGTTTGCGGCACAAGAATGAAATATGCGCAATACATGTGGAAAAAAGCAATATTTAATAAAAGTTTTCTTGGTATGGCACCCAAAATATATAACAAGCTACCTATAAACCTAATTGAAATTAAAAGTATAGATCAATTTAAAAAAAAGCTTTACGAATTTCTAGTTGCGAAATGCTATTATAATATCAATGATTATTTAAATGAGAGATGCTAGGCCTACTATATCCGATTTAACACATGAGGGTTTAAAATTATTAAGAATAAAGTTTTGTAAGATCCAATATTGTTACTAAATTAATTTATATTTCAATTTGTTATTAATTGTTTAATGCTCTGACATATAAATATTATTTATTATAATTTATAACTGTGATTGACAAGGCTGACATAATTAATTAATTTACTGTTTTAGAATAGAATATTTGCATACCCATGTGATGGTTAAACATGGAGAACTCTAGTATTTAAAGAAAACATCAATGTATATTCCTACCCATGTTTGCAAACAAATATATGATTTATGATTTATTGCAATCGCCAACCCGCCTGCCAAGCGTGGCGATTATAGCAACCTCCCTTTGAGGAGGCCTATGTCCAGCAGTGGATGTCTTTCGGCTGAAATGATGAATGAAATGATATAAATACTATTATTTTAAGACTGCTAGCTTGTATAATATGTAAAAAAAAAATTGTTTTCAAAATAAAAAAGTTAATAAACACTGGATATGAAACTGACTGCAATTCTTGGGTTTTTAAATGAGAGTGCATTAAAATAGGCATGTAGGTATTAAATCAATTTCCTTATAACTCTAGTTTTTTTAGTCTTTTCATGATTCTCTAAAAAAAACAGTTTTATTTAATAAATACATAAATCGTTTATTCCCACACTTGCACCGGGGATCATGGTACCTAGTGCAACTTCCGCGATCCCTGGCTGGTGCCGGACCGCCTCTGCGGGCTATCTCAAGTCTGGGTGGGGTGAGGTGACCCCGCTGCGACGTCTGAAAGTGGCGCGCGTGGAGCACTACGCACCACCACCTCTGGACCTGTATGATAGGGGGTGACGGGCGTCCCCAAGTCCGCCGTCCCTGGACCCATTTAGGGGGGCCGGAAGAGGGCGTTGTCAGCCCTCTGCCGACGCCCGATGCGCCTGCTGCGGGCCGGGTGAGCGGAAGAGATCTCCCGCTCCCTTTCCGCAGCCTCCTTCTGCGACACGACTGTTTCGCAGAAGGATACCACCGTGTCCCCAGGACTCCTCGCTGCCTACCATCGACTCGACCCCAGCCGGCAGCGACAGGTTGCTGTCTACTCCTGAGATGAGGGCACAAATGGGAGTCTAGCTCAACATGTGTCAGGCAAATATACCAAATAATCCCTTATCATTCTTATCGATAACGACTTAACGTATATTTTTCTTTTCATTTTTTATTTAGGGACTTCTATAACCGCAAAACGTATGACAGTACCCTAAATACACATTGCTATGGATTACATTTGGGCAATGGACCTGAACAGACTCTTCGCATCCTCATCATTTGGTTGCGACAGAACTTGATAGAACGTGCCTAACAAGTTGCTATCGTTTATCTATAACCAGCTAATCATTCGCTACATAATTATATTTGCAACTTTGAATTTCCCTTATAAATATTTACGGCCGCAACTCGAAGGATTTATTAATAATTTCCTATGAAACGTACAGAAAATTGTCTCTTCGCAAGTTAGTTTCAGTGTTTTTGATTGATAACGTTTCACGACGAGAAACTTTGACAAATTCGATTTAGCCATCCAAGTGTTTAAAGGCAATTTACTTAGGATGAACGTTCGAGAATTTTGTGTTTTCGTACAGGTATTTACAGATTGTTTGAATCGTTACAGGTGTGGTAGAAACAACTTAAATCAGAATATTTCAACTTAAGTACCAAACTTAACTGAAATAGGTATAAACATTTTTTTCCTATAGGTCGTTTAGGTACTAAAACAACTTTTAAAGCTCAATTTCTGATTGAAAAAAAAAATGCATTCTTTTAAACTACAGCTGATCTACTCCATAAAAAATAAATAATTAAAAACGAAATTAAATACGACTGTCCTGCCGAAACACGAACTGAAGTAAATAACAAGTTGTATTAGTTAATCTGTATATACAAAGCAAAAGGTGACTCATTTACTCGCAGACTAAACAGATAGTTTTATTTTTTTATTTTATACATTTAAGTGACAAGTTTTATTTTAAAATTATCAAAAACATAACTAATGTCACTCGGGACTATGTAAGGATTCTAACGATACCCAATACATCTAAATCTGTTCAGGCACTTAAAAGTTATGGTGGCACAAAGAAACTCACGTATATTATACTTACATGATACCTTAACACATTACACTCCTATTTGGGCAGTCGTGTACTAAAAATCTGACCGTGAAAACCTAAGCGAAGCGAGTTGTAAATAGTTTCAACTCACCTAACATCAAGTGGGATCACAGCTCACTTCATCTAAGTCAACACGGTGATTTTTTACAGAATAACTCAGCAGATGTCGTAATAAGAATAAAAATAAAGCTCCACATTTAAAAAACCCTTTAAGTTAAATATTCAATTGACTGTTTAACTTTCTTTAGGTTTCTAAAACACTACTTAATACAACTGTGTCAGTAAAACATTTAAAGCGGACGGGGTTACTGCTGTTAATGTCATTTTCAAAGACAATTCATTTGAGAAAAGTAATTTACAGCACTCGGGCTTAAATAAATAAATGAAATTGATATTTCATTTATTTAGATACGCCCGAGTGCTGGATTAGAAAAATACTGTCACAGAAGTATGAATAACAGGGACTTCGCTATACAAAGCCGAGTTATTTATGAAACGCCATACATACATAAACTCACGCCTTCTTCTCATGAGGGTATTTAGACTACAGAACGCCACCTTCTACGATCCTCACAAAATCCCTAATGGCATATTAACGGACCTATTCCTGTGTATGGTTTATTATCTTACAAGGGCAACTACAGTGACAGAGATGAAGGTACAGAGTCAAAAACAAAGCAATGTCTTAAGGTCACTCAATGTCAAATACAAGTTTAGTATCTCAGTCTCCCTTTTCACTTAAATCCTTGTCTTATATTATCAATACGTGTTAAGGTCACCTCCATGACCCTTTTCTCGTCACCTACCACTTAAGAGGGACGTATTCATTACGTCACTTTGTGTCCGACTTCGACCCGACCCTTTCGCTTCGTCTGCATTTGTTTCTTGTTTCAGTTATTTCCAATCCGCTGAGTCCTGTAGTTATTTTTGAAGTCAAAAGAAATAAGGTACCTATTTACAGCGTGTGTAGAACTACTGAGATAAATTCAATTTTACACTCAATGGACTCACCTGAGTCTGTAATTCGATTCACTTGAAAGACCTTTTCTGCTTCTAAGTCAAGCCAAAGGAATTAGGACTTGGTGTTACATATCTAACATTTAATACCTGGAAACCAATGTCGAGCTAAATTTCAGTTATATTTAACTCGAAGAATTGCCAAACTTAAGTGGCAGTGGGCAGGGCACATTGCTCGCAGAACAGATGGCCGACAGGGCTGAAAGGTTCGGGAATGGCGACCGTGTACCGAAAGACGTAGCGTTGGAAAGCCTCCCAGAAGGTGAACTCGTGACCTTGTGAAGATCGCAGGAATCCGCTGGATGCGAGAAGCACAGAACCGGTCGAAGTGGCGGTGCTTGGGGGAGGCCTATGTCCAGCAGTGAACGTCTTTTGGCTGAAATGAATGAATGATAAATTAATACCTTGGGGCCAAGTCTGCTATTTTCAATGATTGGTCATTATGACGACCAATAGTTTGTAACCTCCTAAATTCATAATGGCGTGACAGTGGTCTTTAAGAAAGTCAAAATAATAGGAGCTTGTCAGTACGAGATTACTAAATACAGACAATTTTTCCAATGTAGTATCAATGGCACGTCATCGGAAAATCATAAAGACGCCTTTCAATTAGGAGATTAGCAAAACTGTCAAACTCTACGAGTACAATTACGGTGCCAATGATCGGCCATGCGGACACAACTGCGTTAGCAAACTTGACCCCCTGGAATAACATTTATTTTAAGTAATAAACTCTTATAAAAAACAACACTGCCCTTAAGCTTTATTTAAACCTTTATTTTTTTAAACACTCGTTGAAATTGTTTTAATTTATTAGACCTCTCAGAGCAACCTCATAATTTTCACTTATTTATGCCATCATTTTTATCTTCAACCCAAACATTAATAGGCCAATATATAAAAAAAGCAGTTTTACTATTCCCAAAATATTATCCACTCAGATTTTAACGGTAGATGATAAAAAATACATGTTTCCGTTAATCTCGGTAGCGGTAGCGTAACTTTGCCATCAAGTATTTTAATTATCTTAATCCGCCGAAACTCTGGGGTTCTCTAGCGACTTAGAAATTTTAATGGTCCAAGTTATGAAGAAGATACAAACAAAAGCACGAGCTTCGCAAAAGAAATATACTCAAAAGATTAAGTAAAAGATTATAAATGAAACAACATTGAAGAGGTTGCAACACGACTTTGAAATAGAAGATAATGACTTCAATGAATGTCAGTGTTTATAACTCGTGAGGTCAAGAAAAATCTAATGATAGCTCATTTGTTAAAATCAATAAAGCTGATCATTTTTATTTTGCTATAACTTTTCACTGACAGATAAATTGTTGGTGACTCCGTGAAATTTATTCCTTATTATAAACTATTCAGTTTAGGTAAGGCCTCATTAGTGGTGAACATTTGAACTAAGCCCCATACATTGTTACCCAATGTCCTTTAAATCTGTAAAATATTAGTACACCGAGCTAAATGTGTGCACTAACGTAGCTGACATCTTGTAATCAGTTGAGGTTGAGTTAGTGTTCAAGACCTTAGCCTATAGAACATTAAATAAAAATGGAACTCACCAAAGCATCCTGGTCGAGGTTTATCAAGGAAAACTATAGTAGTTTCCTGTTATGCTAACAATTTTCTCAGCTTTCACAATATCTTTTAGAAAATAGATGTCGTAAACTTCATCAGTCACCCAATGAATGCTTTGAAGTTCCTTATCAATACATAATTTTTACTGTCTAGAAAACTCATAGGCAGATATCTAAATCGCTATCAACTCTAACTTCGCTACATAAAAATATTTCTTTTATAGGTCACGTTAATTTAAAAGACAAGGTACAATCGTCAATTCTCAACGAAAATGTCGCAAAGTGAGCAAAGTTTTGACCCTCTATTCATTTTAAGGGACTTGAGAACCAGATCACCTTTATTTTAATTAGGAGAAGGTTCCAAATTTTATGGTAGAAAGATAAGGTATTTTAGACAATGAAATATGGAACATTTCATGACTCTTCATTTTGATTACTTTGAACTATGGAAATAGATTATTTATTTAATCATTTTAAAACTGCTGTTATATAATGAATTAAGAAATTATGGTTCATAAAAATAAAAATAAAGTAATTTAAAGATCGAAAGGTTTTAACGCAAAACCATTGATGAAGATAAATAATATAAAGCTATTAAACATTTATTTAAATTTAATGACACCGGGGCAAATAAACCACGATCTGATTTCATCCATAGTCGCCATTAATTACGTGAAATTACGCCGGGTCTGATAATAATTTAAATAAAAACAATTACATTCACGTGGAGTTGAAAACGTAATAAACGTCAGTAAAACCGAAAAATTTCGGTTATTTGTTTTTTTTAAATATAATAATATAGATGTAAAGAATTTGGATTGGGTATTTATTTTATTTTTAGGGTTTACAGTTCCTTGAAGCTCAAAAAAAACAAGCATCAAAGTCAACGCAATAAAAAAATACGGCCATTTATGCGATATATTTTGTACTCGCAGATAAATACTTAAAAATTTGGCTTGAAGCATCAGCACAGGACAATAAAGAAAAAAATTCGAAAATCGTTCATTACTTGTAATTTAATCTCATTTTTTATTCTTTTACTTAATCTAAAAAAACAGCCTAGTGCCTATCACGCACAATGAAGGGTTCCGTAGTTGGAATGAATTTATCCCAAAAACAAACTTAACATTGTAGTTGAAAAACATGTTCTCCCATACATCCTATTCATTCCAACTACAGAATCTTTCATTGTGCGTAATCCGACATGCACTTGGCTGGTATTTTAGGGTTCCGTACCCAAAGGGTAAAACGGAAACCCTATTTCTAAGGCTCCACCGTCTGTCTGTCTGTCCGTCTGTCACCAGGCTGTATCTCATGAACCGTGATAGTTCGACAGTTGAAATTTTCAAAGATGATGTATTTCTGTTGCCGCTTTAACAACAAATACTAAAAACAGAATATAATAAATATTTAAGGGGCTCCCATACAACAAACGTGATTTTTTTTGCTCGTTTTTGCTCGATATTGATAACGGCAACAGGTAGACGCTTGAAATATTCACAGAATATTTAGTTATATATTCACTTTAAAAATAAATAATTAACCCATACAACAAACGTCATTTTTTTGCCATTTTTATAGATACTGGTACGGAACCCTTCGTGCGCGAATCCGACTCGCCCTTGGCCGGTTTTTATTTCTTATTTTGCTTTTTGTAGCTCATTTTATGCTGCACCGGTTGACGTAATCACGTCAACGCCGGCTGTCGCTGAAAACCAGCGCTGGGGCTCTGTCTCACATAGGGTTACAGCATTATGGTGCTACCGCTGAGTGATGACCGTTTTGCGTGGATGTGACGCATATTTATTTATTTACATTACCCCAAAGAAAAAACACAAACATAAAAGAACAAATCTTTTGTGTTTGTGTTTTTTCTTTGGGTCATGTTTTACGCAAATAAACATAATTATTACCTTTTTTTTCTTCTAGGTTTTTACTAACGTATTGTATTAATATTAACTTGATAAAAGATAATTTTGTGGTATGAGATTTTTTCGAGTGTCACTTTTTGGGGGACTGTCTTATGTAATTTTGACGTTCGAAAAGTGCTGATTCAGTTTGAATAAAATAATGAATTTTGATTTGATTTGATTTATTTCGCAATAGGTTTCTAGAAAGTTATTGTCTATCTAACTACTAACTTGTAAGTGAAAAGCTTAAACTCTTGATACCAATTTTGTTTATTTATTTTTCTGCAGACTCTTTCCCATCACTTCAAATAAATCTTCTCCAGAACTACTCAACGTCAGGCATTAAGACAACAGAACAAGTCATGTACCGTCTAAATCAATAAAAAACTCAGCAGTGCTCACAGAGAACCCTCATCAACATCTCTTTATGTTGCTGACTGACGAACACACAAAGCTCTTTTTCCCCGACTGTCAACGAAACACGGGCGTTTCAACATTTCGTGCGTTTTTTAATTTAGTGTTAGAATTTGTTTTTTCGGTTTTTGTTCTAGAAAGTTTGGGTCCGTTGACGGTACGAATGCCATTGTTTCATTTTGAGGTCAGTGGGGTAAATGGTGTAGAAAAGCTGTTTTCACGTCACATTTAGTCGAGTTGTAACATAGCATCACGCTGGTTTAGCCGAAGGGGAAGGCAGTGCGTTTAACACTCCCACATTTTGTTAGAACGTATTTTAAATCTCATTGAATGGGGAGCGACCTTATTGCTGTCATTCAACCAGTCACATGACAAGTAGTAAATGAGACTGATGCAAAATATGTATTGATTGATTGCCGGGGGCGATGTTACAAACTTATACAATATTAGTTTTAGTATATGCGAAACCCAAAACATGTGTCTAGGATTTTTATGTAAAAAATCTATGTACAAAATTTCAAAACTGTATCATGAAAAATCACAAAGTTATAAGGTTGTTATGTTACCGGGTTGTCCGTAAAAAAACATGCTAACGGCGCGGCGCCCCCGCGCCTCCAGGGTCGTCTTGCGCTCATTGATAATAATTTGGCAGTAGGTACCTAACCGTACGGCGATTGTATTGTAAGTAATTAAATGGTGATAACATTTTCCATCACACTTAAATATTTTTAGGACAAAATATAACATGGTGTAAAAATTATCGAAATCGATTCTGTTCCTTATTCTGAACAAACTATATTCAGGTTTCGCATATACTAAAAATAATGTTGTATATGTAGGATTAATTTAAGACTTGTGGATTTAATAGGCTGTATAACTAAGCATTTCAAAACCTTAAAAAGTATTTTTTTGAAGTGAAAGGTGACGTATAAAAGTAAAGATGGCGATAACACAGAAAATAAGGAATATGCTAAGATGATAAAAGGAGTAAAGATGTTTTAATTGCAACAAACTGTTATATTGAGTTAAGTGAAGTTTTCCTGGAGATCACACTACATATACCTACGAAATAGTCTCGCTGGCACATAGAACTTGTAACATAACCCTGGAAAGTTGCCGTATACACATCTCTATGTGTGTACGGCAACTTTCCACAGTTATGTTTCGAAGCGGTAGGCCTCTGCCTACCGCTTCGATAACGCAGGCGTAGTATAGTCGCCGGCACGTACCTTGGCAAGAATCGTTAGATGTTTCTCTCCTTTCTTTAACATTCTTCTAAACAGACACGTTTAAAAATCAATTTTGGCAATAACCATAGAATAATGACAGGCAATAACAGTGATATTTTTTTCTTTGCACTAATTCTACATGCGTAAACTTACTGAGACTACGCCAAAACCTTGCCAAGTTATGTGTGACTATATTAAGTAATGTAAAGACGAAACAGCAGTTCTGTAAATAGCTCACCGTGAAATCTTGATTGGAGTGAGCTATCAGTGTCATCTCACTGATGCTAGGGATTGACCAAGCATTACATTTTTACAATCATAATTGAGATTTTAATAATATTTTTTTATGCTAATTCTGTATATAAAAAAAACTCCTAATTAGTTATGTTTAACCACTTAAATACTAGCTTTGAAATAATATAAAATAATCAACAAAATTAGCATAAAAAATATTATTAAAATCTCCAGGTGGGATGACACTGACAGTTCACTCCACGCTCACTTCACGTATGTTTTCACGGTGAGGTGGTTACAGAATCGACATGCAGGTGTTCTTATTAATCAAAAACTTGATGGCATCTTTCACCAAACATTTTCATCATCATCAATCATCATCAGCTTACAGCAGTCCACTGCTGGAAATAGGCTTTTTCAATTGCATGCCATTCAACTCGACAGCTGCTACCTGTGAAGAGTGCTGAGTGCCAAACATTTTGCCTCTTATAAATTCTCGGATGCGACCAGAAAACCGTATGTCAATTTTATATGTCCGCTGCATCCATTTACGTTTTCATTATTAATTTAGTGGACACTTGCCAGTCTCGACTGAGGAGTAAAGGTCTGGTATATGTCGACTCAATCGATTTTGGTAGTGGGTAGACTTTCAAAACGGGAGATTTTTTTGGTGGGAACGATGTTTGTCTGTAGGCTTCTAGCAGGGTAAAGTGCTTTGAGTAGTTTGGCTATGTGGTTTTATGTGAGAGCAGAGTTAAAACAAAGCAACTTTTATATTGATAGAACTTTGTAATGATGTTGGGCTTTAGGAAAATTGGAACTAAGTCAGTAATGTACGTAAGACGTCTACGAATTCTCTCCCTGCTTGAAACCGTTTTCTTCTGTTGCTGATCATGGTGAAGAACAAAAAGCCTGGTCACCAAATAAGTTAGATTCGTAATTTCCATCAGAGATACACACGGCTACATATCAAGTTATACATTCCCAGTATAAGCTGGCCTCTCACTGAACGGAAATCCTATACAATGCAAGATATACTGGATATTTATAGCTTGATATGTAGCCGTGTGTATACTTCTGCCGATAAAATCTCACCGTGAAAAATTAGGTAAAGTGACCTGTCAAATAGTGTCATTGACCTCTCAGTGCCCGGTGTCCGCGGCTCGTCCGCGATCTATCTGTGCAGATGTGATTGATCCTTGAGTGAAATAGTGCATAGTTGGTAGTTTTAAGGTAAGTTTTTACTAGAGTATAGTGTTTGTTAACATCTGATCTGA
Organism: Tiliacea citrago; assembly: GCA_963921375.1. Classification (NCBI taxonomy): domain Eukaryota; kingdom Metazoa; phylum Arthropoda; class Insecta; order Lepidoptera; family Noctuidae; genus Tiliacea; species Tiliacea citrago. Next base: position 2,477,269 of record OY992784.1, read on the forward strand.
CTAGAAAGTTTGGCGAGAAAAATGTCAAAACAACAAATAATTTATATTTGAGATTATTACAAATGAAAAATCTCAAGTATCAAGTGGAATAACAGCTCACTTCGCCTACGTTTTCACGATGAGATTTTTACGGAATAGAATGGATGTTTTATTCTTAGAATAAATAATGTATAGATAGAGTGTTGCGCTACAATCATAACAAAAATAACAGGCCAGATTTGAAGCGCTTGTGTGCGTATTACGCTCACAAGTAAGCGTAGTTCATTTAATTATGATTTTTTCACATATTAAGAGTTTGTGGTTAACTATTACTGGGTAAAATATATTTTTAATGAAAAAGATATTGCTATTTTTCAGTTCGGAATTATTTAAAAACAACATTTAATATTTGGATTGAATTGGTAACAAACATATTTTGTTATATGCTTTGTACAGCAGGAAGCTTAGTGACCTTCTGTTTGAAATTGTTTTTTAAACAGTTTACCTTTAGATATTACCCAATTTTGTCTTATAGTAATATCTCAAGGCCAAATCTTTTTCCACAACCAGGCTCATCAAATTAACTTGATGCAGAAGACCGCAAACATGATCAGCGCCCAAGGACTCCTGAAACTGACACCCATATCAGATTATTAAATAAAATAAACAATGTCCGCCACCTTGGATTTAAAATATATAAATGTATAAATTATAATTATGTATATTATCCAGCACTACTGATATTGACTACACTACTTTTTGGATCATGATTTTTTTTTATTTTTTTTTATTTAGCTAATGCTTACATGGGAAGTTTTACAATCAATAAACAGGCAAACATGGCTGTCAAATGGGGTTACATCTTAGGTCATAATTACAATTTATTCATTTAATTGTTTCTTTATAAATAGTTGTCGGATCCGGTCATTATTACGGACACGAAACGAATCGCAAGCGCGCCACTGGCAACATCATGTGTTCTACTCACACATACAGCGCGCTTCAACAGAGTCGTGATGTTTTGAGCCGATGGGCGAGGAGGACATTCAGGATTCAGTGTCCCCTGCCAGGGTTGCGAGTTTGTCCCTGGACATCGTGGATATCGTGGCCCTGGCACACAGGCAGCGGAAGGTACACGGGTGGGTTTTAGTCAGTAAAAGTCTGGCACGCCCTCTCGCTCCGCACAGAGCGGGAGAAGTTATTTGATAATTTCCCACCCAAAAAAAAAAAAAAGGATTCAGTGTCTGATCGCATCGGAGTTAAGACGTCGCGGAACTGTACTCGATTTGTTGTGCTCAGTTATTGTGGTAATTGTAATTTGTAGTGATTGTGTCAATTTGTGATTTTAATAAACGCTGTGTATCGTACATTCGTCAGATTCGGTGATACGTCCAGTGTGTTTTCATTGCACGAAACCCACCTTATCCCACATGATGTCTGAATCTAACAGAGTAAATCCTGACGATCCGACATGGTTATTTAAAGTTTACTTACTGATGATAGGTAACTTTTTTAGTTGTTTTCAATCGCCGTTTGTAATTCCTGCACATTTTTATAGCGCAAAACGTCATTAATGTAAGCCACAGAACGCTTGTTTTCCGTACAGTGACAGTGTAGCTACTGAGCGGGCGGATCGAGCCTATGAGGCAACAGTGAGCTTATATTTTTTAAACTCTCTATCTGGACTTTTTTATAATCTAAGGTTTTATTCTAGTTTCGTGGTTTTTTCACCAACACTAATAAACCTTTTAATATGTCAACAACATGTCACTTATACATAAAATAAGACCCACAACAACATTTCTAGGCTTTATTTACTTCAAAAATCAAGAAAAGACCGTGTCAGACCACGCACAATGAAGGGTGGATCCTTAGTGTGGATTGTGGTGCCGACAACGCGTGTTTAGTTATAGTTTAATTTGGTTAATGTTACTATAATAAAAATATGTATGTTTAGGTTAAGGTATTTATCTATGGGCCTGCGTAGCCTGAAATAAATGGATTATTATTATTATTATTAATTTTTCCTAAGAATAAACTTAACATTGTAGTTTGTTGAAAAACATGTTCCCTCATACATTCCAACTACAAATGTAAGTTTTTACGCACAATATTGAGAGACTTACCATGTTATTTTAAGATCATAGACAATTTACTGTATTTTTCAAAAAATTTGGCTCTATGGTCAATATTCATCTATTTTCTTAAATAATTTTAAAAGTATTTGTTATAAAATTATAAAAAAAATATATCTGTAATCTTTACAACAAGCCCTTTCATTTGATAAGTCACGCAGTATAGTGCAAAACTTTTTTTATATTTTCTTTTTTTCTCCCCAAAAGTGACCCCCATATTCACAAATAAATTTATTTACGTTACACTTCCATGTTTGGATCATAGAAATTCTTATGTGTACAATATTTCAACTTCATCGGTCCAATAGATAATAAATATTTTGGTATTTTTAGGGTTCAGTACCACAAAACGGAACCCTAAAAATGCCAAAATATATTATCTGATAAACCAGCGCCGACCGTACCCTCGGGTAGACATAGAATAATATTAAATCAGACGCAGATAAGACAGTCCTTATCGTGTCGTTTGGAGGTTCTATCTGCGACAAATCCCACTTTGAGCGTTAACAAGAAACAAAGTTTTGTCGGACTTCTCAAGCAAAATGGTCTTCAATCACGTTACAGGGTCTGTGTGAGCCGAATTATGTGTGTTGCCAGTTTCTTTTTACGGATAAGCTGTGATATAGAAGACTCTTTTGTTGTGTTTAATACAGAAAGGAGACGTAATAAGAAATTGAGCGGGAGTTTTGGTAGGAAAATAAATTGAATTACACTTGACGAAGCGCCTAGGCATCTGGTTTTATCTCGCTTCCCGGGGTAAAGTGTACAGTTTCTATATCAGGAACTTTTATTCCAGGGTCATTACAGAATGATGACCGTTCATTGGTTTTCGATCCTCAAACCCTATCCAACTACAAATATTCAGGATGCCAAAGATCTTACTGTTCAACATAACACTCTTGATGGCAGTAAATATAGGTAAAACACGATTCAAATACCTCGCTAACTATTACAATACTAAATTACAAATTCGAAGATTCAAATCTCAAAATTCGAGAAATTATCTATAAGTAATCGTTGGTATCGAATTTAGAACACCAATAGCCAATTCTGTGATGCTGGCAGTAACACTCCACTTCATGTTTACCTTTAACTAAACACTACTAAACAGATCACTCAATATTAGCAACTGTTTATCTCAGCATGCAAAACATCCAACATAATAATTACTCAGCTATCCGGTCGATTTGCAGCTTCGCCGTCCAAACACGGCTAGTTCCGGAGACAGCCATGTTGTAAGTTACCACGTCGCGAAGATTGTATTAGTGATAGTTTGAAGTTTGTCAAGTTTCGACATTAAGTACTGTAATATTGAGAATTTAGTCGCTTTATAAATATTGATGGAGAAAGGCCAAAAAAGGTGGATGGATTGTGTGAGGAATGATATATGCATTAAGAGAAGGGAGTGAATGAAGAATTGAATTGTGATTGTGAATTTTACTTATTGAAGTGTTTTATTTTTTTTGTTTGATGTTTTTTTTGCTAATTTTTTATTATTTTATACATACATAAACTCACGCCTTCTTCACCTGCTACGCTCCTTACATACTCCTTTTGCTTCGCCTACGTTCATACATCTGGTTATACACGCACGTATTATTCTATATACAGTGATATTTGATAATTATTTCAAACGTTAACATTAATATTTACTTGTAAAGTATTATATTATTTTAATTATTGTGAATGTGAAGGCTATGTGAGTTATTGTTTTTTTTTTATTTTTTTCCTTTATGTTTTATTCTCAGTTAGTGTTAATCATGGTCTGGCAGTTTGAGTCATTTATGCGGCCTATCCAAATGTCCTTTCTTTGGTATTGATCGTCGCATCGTTGAGCTCCTAAAGTTCTGAGTAGAGCTGCACGATTACTGACAAGTGCGTGCACTGACTAGTCAGGTCCACTCAATCTGTGTGGTTCTTTCCGCAAAAGACCATTTCAGACACCAATCTACATGAGCTTCACATGATCTGACCAAAATTATGTCTGGACTTTAAAAGAGACTGTGACCTCTGAGTTTGTTTCGGCCTTTCTTCTCAGAGTAGTCAGATAGGAAACGCCGACCTCATCTAGTTTTAAAAATATGATTGACGTGTAAAAGTTTGCCATTTATTTATCATTTAATGATAACATGACGGTTGATAGGGGAGTATGGAATAAAGCGTGTTGCACCGACTCCAAGTAACACGAGACTAGGCCAAGAAGATGATGAGTCGTTTTATAATATAGTTGATTGAACTGTATACGTAATATTGAGTGCTAGAAAGATGGTTAATATGGTCGATGATCATGTTAATAATGATGGTTCATTTAAGGAAACTAGTACAAAATACTCAAAGAACGCTGGTAGGAAAAATAAGCGTCTATTCTAACAGGCTCTAATTAAAAAAAAAATATATTTCTTTTCATCATCATCATCATTTCAGCCAAAAGACGTCCACTGCTGGACATAGGCCTCCTTGGGGGAGGCCTATGTCCAGCAGTGGACGTCTTTTGCATCCGCATCCAGCGGTTACCTGCAGCCTTCACAAGTTCATCGGTCCACCTAGCAGGAGGCCTTCCAACGCTACGTCTTCCGGTACGCGGTCGCCACTCCAGAACCTTTCGGCCCCATCGGCCATCAGTTCTGCGAGCAACGTGCCCTGCCCACTGCCACTTAAGCTTGGCAATTCTTCGAGCTATGTCGGTTACCTTTGTTTGCCTGCGGATCTCTTCATTTCTGATTCGATCACGTAGGGAAACTCAAAGCATAGCCCTCTCCATTGCCCTTTGGGTGACTTTTAGCCTTCTGATAAGGCCCATTATGAGCGACCAAGTTTCAGTGCCATAGGTCATCACTGGCAACACGCACTGGTCAAAGACTTTCGTCTTTCTTTTATTAGAGTCATATTGGTAAGTAGGAAAACTAAACTCGAAACTACGCTATTTAGTCCTTAAAATATTTCTAAAACTTTCTTCAACCACTATTTTATTTTCGTATAATTACTGATACAGTAAAAGTCGTTGCGGGTCGTCAGAAGCCCGACAGTCTGACAACCAGTCTTACCAAGGGGTATTGTATTACCCAGTAACTGGGTTGTGGAGGTCAGATAGGCAGTCGCTCCATGTGAAATACTGATATTCAGCCGCACCCGGTTAGACTGGAAGCCGACCCTAACATAGTTGGGAAAAGGCTAGGCAGGTGATGACGACTAAATAATGCCGTAAAAACACAACGTTGCACGCACTTTTCTTTGAAAACTCGAATACTAATTTCTGCATTTCACTAACTCCTGAACTAAAAGTAACAGCATAACGTAGATTTATGTGTTTGCCATCCAGTTTCTGTAATATCGCGAATGAGTATAAGAAATAGGTCAGTTTGTTTGTGTATTTGTACGTTATTACGCTTTTTCTTGTTAGCTGCGGATGGCTGTAGCGCTGATAGTTGGGAAAGGACGGGCAGAAGTTATAGTTATCGTTGGTGAATTTATGTTGATTAAGTTAAGGCCTCGCCTCTCATGTACGAGGTTGTGGGTTCAAATCTGGGCAAGTACGGACCAATATGTGACTTTTTCAATTCATATGTACTTGCTGAGTTTATCGTGGATATTACTGACATCTGTGAAGGAAAATATCGTGAGGAAACCTGGAGTTATCGTTAATATATGAGTAGGAAATCGCCAACCCGTCTTGAGAACGTGGTGATCAATGCTCGTGCCTTCTCGGTATGAGAAGAAGCCTTTGTCGTAATAGGCTGGCTTTTTTGAAGTTATTAGTGTCGTGATGGCCGGGATGTTTAGAGAAGCACATTTCGAGCACAGGCTAATAGGTTCTACAAGTGTAATTTTTGTCATGAAATATACAGCGTGGCGCTTTGGTGGCGACATTAATTTAACACATTTATACGGTTTCGGTTATTGATTTATTTACAATATTCTAAAGTAGCATCTTGTACTTAAAGAACTGTAGCGCAGAGGTCATTTGCCGTGGTCATGGATCATAACATCGCATCAATGAAATTAAAACGAATAACGTGCAAGGAATGCGTATTGAAAGAAGGAGAGAGTTTCATTATAATAGTTTGTTCGAAAAATAAAAATTCAAGTTATAATTATTTTTTATTATTATATTTTTTTATACTTACTGGCCACTTAGCCCTCATGGCGACATTAATTCAACACACGGGGTGTTGAATTAATGTCGCCATTATGGCGGCACGTTGTATAGGTCCTTTTCCAATTTTTTAATCTTAGACATTTTTAATGATGACAAGGGAAAATAAACCATAAAGAAACCATTGGGCAGAAAAGGTTAACTTGCACAGTTCTATGTTCGCTCCTTCTCTATAAGAGAAGATTCTTTTGGCATGCAATTTATTTTACATCATAGCCTTTAAAGTTCCTTTGGCGAAATTGGATCAAAATTTAGTTTGTTAATGTTATTAGAAGGCACGACATAAAGACAGTTGGAAAAATATGCGGGAGACGTTCGGTAGGACAGAAAGTAAATTAAAAAAAAATTGGCTACCAATAATAACCATTCTCTTATCAGTAATTAACCATCACTGTATAATACTCCGGTTAATACTCGTCAAGTACAAAAACTCGAAAGTTTGCGGACAGTCAAATTGCATGCCCTGTTTACTCGGCCCTCAGTAAACAACTTCACTTAATGAAGATTCGACAACGTAGGATTTTTGGTTCCGTACAAGTTAGAACAGATAAGCGGGTTAGAACATTTAGATTGTTACTATTTATTTAAGAGCTGGGTAGTTTTTCTGCCAGTTTTTTTTCTGATCGCTGATGCACGCTGCGGCGCTGACTCTGTTATTAGGTTAAAAAATAAGCCTACGGACAAATCTGAGCGAAAAACGTGACGGAATTTCGCTCGTTTGGTTCTACTTACTTCTTCTACGTTTTCCTTCACCGTTGTGAGAGCAATGGTTATGAAATAATTTACACAAGCCTGGGTTCGAAACTACGACCTACAACTCGTACGTCGAGGTCGTTTCCACTGGGCCACCACTGCTGCCACTAGTACCTTTTATACATAATCACATTAATATTATAAAGGCGAAAGTTTGTGAGTGTGTGTATGTTTGTTACTTATTCACGCGCAAACGGACCAATTTTGATAAAATTTTGTATGGAGGTAGCTGACACCCTGGACTAAGACATGGGTTACTTTTATCCCGATATTCCCACGGGATCGAGACTTACGCTGGTGGAACCGCGGAGCGCAGCTAGTTATTATATAAAATCAAAATCATCAAACTTTTTTTTTTTCATATTATTTGTTAAGGTATTCAGCTATGGGTCTTTGTAACCTGAAAATAAATGGTTTACTATGATTATTATAAATTAAAACCGCTTTTCGCGTCTGTCTGTGTGTCTTTTAAACTACGAAACGGATTTTGATGGGGTTTTCACCATCATTTAGATAATTTATTCCAAACAAACACACACATGTGCGTGTATTACATTAATATTTATCTTGGATAATAGTACAGAAATCTCAGTGTTGATTGTACCCGTGCGAAGTATGGGCTGGGCGCTAGTATCATATAACAAGAGTGAGTAGGACTCGCGCTCTGAGGGTTCCGTCTCAAAGCTTTGCTCGGTCGGTTGCTCGAATTTATAATTCCGGATTAAAGGGCAAACTTAACTTTATACTTGAAAATGGAACTTTTAACAGAGTGGGGTGGACCGATTTGAATGGAATACAGGCTAAATGTAACTTCAAGACAGATTGAAGAACAAACTTAACTTTGCAGATGATGAATAGGTAGTAGGTAACTTTATGTTACCAATTCCCGGATTTTTCTCTTTAGGTACTAGAACTACAAACCCTTGCTTCTCGCCAAACTTCATGCTGCTAGGTCAGCGGGAATTACCATAAAGGCTTTATTTTATTTGCGAGTGTCAACATAATAATTATGTGGCATAAATGGCCGTATTTTTGTATTGCGTTGACTTGGACATCAATTCTATTTTTTTGTAAATATTGACGTTCAAAAGTGCCTTATATGAGCCTATTTTAAATAAATAATTTGACTTTGAGTTTGACTTTGACTTGGAAGCTTGATTCTCTTTACAGCTCCAAGGGACCGTAGATCTAAGTTTTTGATATCTATTTCAAATTGATACCTCCTCGCGTTCCTGAGAAAAAAGGTCTTTACGGACAACGAAGTCATCCTATAAGGGTCCTAATTTTTTATTCTGGGGTACGGAACCCTAAAAAAGATTATTTCAATTTATCTTTACGCGAGCGAAGCCGCGGGCAAAAGCTAGTATCATATAAAATCGCTCTTTTCTCAATTCTAAGGCCAGCTCATCAACATTTTATGTTACGTATGTATTTACCAAATGTTAGGCTTTACGGCAGAAAAATATCGTTCTACGTGCAAAATGCGTCAATTTTTAAATTCACGCAGAAACGAGATTATTCACTCATTCTATAGAAATTACTGATCTCTGATAAAGCGTTGTTCAAAGTCAATTTACTTTACATTGTGTTGATAACAAGGAATTTTGATTTGATTTTGTTTTTCGTGCTCATAGCAACGTAAATATTTTGATTTGCTGTTTTCCTATCGTGTTTTGTTACAATGAACGGTAACACTAGTTGTAAGCGGAGTAAATGTGGTGCTGATGCTGTTCCACAATCAATGGGATACTTAGGCCCCTTTCACTCTGCAGCGTGTCGCCGGTCGCGTGCGCAACACACTGCAGTGTGAAAGGGGCCTTAATATCATGTCCTGCGTGTACTGTCAGCTGCACGTTACAGGAACTGATGGACGCTAATGATGGCGCCAAACACGTAGCCGAATTCTGGGCCGAGTCCATTTAGATTGTCATCGACACGCTAAGAAGAACAATAGCTATATTTGTATGTAAAATGACGTTTACAAACGACCAAATCCTCATAATTTACCTTCCTATATTATAATCCATAAACAATTATTATAAAACATAGTCCCCCTCCGCATCTGTCTGTCTGGACGCGATAAACTCAAAAGTTACCAAACTGATTTTCAAACGGTTTTCACCAATGGACGGAGTGATTCATGAGAAAGGGTTAAGGGCGGCCAACCCGACATACTTTTCATACAAACGCTCGTACGTGATTATGGCGTTGTAACATATCTTTCTTTGAAAATTTGGAGAAACAAATTCAGTATAAGCCTGAAAAATCTGCTTTTTTGCACAAATTTTACCTGAACTTTGGCCATTCATTATGTACTCATAAATTGTAAATGTTAAGAAAACATTATGATAGAAACCTTGAAAATGTAATGGAGATTCAAAATGACCAATATTTATTTCACAAACTGTTAAGGCTTACTCAAAAACACGTATAAATTCCTGGAACAAGTTTTATGAAATTTCCGCACATTATTTTTCGTTCAATGTTATCGCGTTCTCACTCGCTTGTTAATAGTTTTCACTTGCGCTATGAAACAACAAGCTTTTCAACCATACTCGCGTTGACGATAGACGGACCGGGAAGGGCCCTCTCAAGTGTATAATTCATTTAGGTTTTCTGTAAATTGGCCGAAATATAAATATGACGAGTATTGTTGAAGATGTCGGAACAAAACATGCCTACTCGCATTTTTACTGTCGTGAGCCGTGTAAACTGTGAGAGATACATACAATTAAGGTTCTACAAGATTGTACATCTTAAAAAGGTCAACAAAAAAGTTTTTGATAGCATATTGTTATGTCTATCTTTTAGGGATGACCCACAGCAACCATTTTTAATTAAATATGCCTTAATACTAGTAGTACGTTTCCATGGGATAATTTCCGACTTCCACACGGGCAAAGCCGCGGGCGAAAGCTAGTATATGAATAATGCCAAGTACAATCTCTCAGGTATGTGTGTGTAATCAACGCAGGATAGTATTATTGTCTAATAGATGGAGAAAATTCTGGGTTGTTGGGAAATGGCTAAGCAGGTGATATGATGGAGAAAGTTCCTATGGTACCATTATTACCTGTAATGAGTTTTAACATCAACATGCATAATCACTGGGTCACAATTTTGTGCGACAAAGGATGGTATCTTTGCAGAAAACCTGCCAGTACGTATTGTGGCGTAAATAAATAAAACAATATTTTACGTCACTTTTAAATAAATCGTATAATATTATCGAATTATAAAATACACACTCCTAGATTTAATATATTAAAAAAATAAGGAATAAAAAATGCGTAGGTACACAAATTTTCGGTCCAGAAGGAACTGAGATCGGTGCTACGCATGTTTATTCCTTTTTTAGGGTTCCGTACCCAAAGGGTAAAACGGGAACCCTATTACTAAGGCTCCACCGTCTGTCTGTCTATCTGTCTGTCTGTCTATATGTCTGTCTGTCCGTCTGTCACCAGGCTGTATCTCATGAACCGTGATAGTTAGACATTTGAAATTTTCACAGATGATGTATTTCTGACGGCACGGTTGGCGCAGTGGTTAAGGGATTGACTGCTGCGCTGCGTGTCGCGGGTTCGATTCCCGCACGGAACAAATATTTGTATGACCTATAAGTAGTTGTTCCGGGTCTGGCTGTTTGTGTATGTAAGTTTAAATGTTTTTAAACGCACCCACGATACAGGAAGCAATTCCTAGTGTGGGGCAACGTTTAAAAAAAAATATGTTGCCGCTATAACAACAAATACTAAAAAATAGAATAAAATAAATATTTAAGGGGGTTCCCATACTATACTTACTTACATACTATATTTTTTTGCTCGATATTGATAACGGCAACAGGTAGACGCTTAAAATATTTACAGAATATTTAGTTATATATTAAATTTAAAAATAAATAATTTAATTAAAATAAAACAAATATTTAAGGGGCCCGGCTCCCATACAACGAACGTGATTTTTTTGCCGTTTTTATAGATAATGGTATGGAACCCTTCGTGCGCGAGTCCGACTCGCACTTGGCCGGTTTTTTTTTATTTATGAAATCTATTACGGATGATAATTCTTCTCAATATTGACATACCTACTGTATGTCAATATTATTTCTCTGTTTTCTTGCGACTGAAATAGACAGGTCCACAACTTAACGTTCCAGCGCGTATTTTCTGTACGGAAAATGGGTAGACGCAGCTCGATTCAAACTTGATGGCGGATCTGAAGTGTGCTAGGTACTCGCTGCGCAGTACCGCACCCCTCACCCCCGCTGACACGTGATTTTGTTACTGCTTAGCAACTCGCCTCATGTTCCGAGCCGCCAAAAAGTTTGATCGGGCTGTACAAAGGTAGTTTTTTTGGACCGAAATTCTTTAACGGGGCTTGCGGTAGGAGTAAACTGGCAGAAATCGTCACGTAATGAAAAAGCGTTATGCCTGAAAAAGTAAGTTTCAAGTGTCAAACGTTTTTGTTTTTTTCCATCCATGATAGTATGAGTTTTTAGCAAGCTAGAAACTTATCCTAAATAGGTTTTATTAAAAATATAAAATCTTTTGACTCTTGAAACTCGAGACCGAACTAGATGGCTCTGTATTACAATATCATCATCATCTTTCTCCTGTTCTTATTCCAATTTATTTAGGGTCGGCGCAACATGTTTCTTTCTTCCATACTTCTCTATAAGTCGTCATCTCGGTAGTCACTCCCTTTTTAGCCATATCACCTTTCACACAGTCCATCCATCGTTTCTTTGGTCTTCCCCTACTTTAACAGCCATCGACATCCATAACTTTCCTCACGAGATTTTCCTCATTCCTCCGCATCACATGCCCATACCATGACAACCGATTTTCGCACAACTTTTCAGCCACCGGTGCCACTTTCAGACTTCCTCTTATGTATGTTCTTATGTATGTGTTATTCTATCCATTCGTCTCCATTCTCATCTCAGCTACATGCCTTTCATTCATCCCTTTTGTGGCCCAACATTCTGCTCCATACAAGACAGCAGGTCTAACCAGTGTCCTATATATTATCTTCCCCTTAAGTTTAAGGAGAATGCGGGAGTCGCAAATTATTTGCCGTGACCTGCCGCCATTTCATCCATCCAGTGTTAATTCTGTGCTAATCCAGCTGTGTTAATCCAGTGTTAATTCTGTATTACAATAATAAAACATAATACATAATATACAGCGAAAATAACTTCGTTCCGACCGGGTGTCCCACAATACCCGACTTTCCTTTTTTTTGATTTACTTATCCGTATTAAATATACATAGACATACAGTCTAAAAATTCAGCTAACTATATTAAATGTTTGTCATCGTGTGCACACGCTTATTAGAAAAAGAATAGAATATAATAGAATACTCTTTATTATGTACACCATAAAAGTTATAGAGATATAAATGTTTAAATTTTACATGGTGACACAATGAGCGGTCTTATCGCTAAAAGCGATCTTAAAAAGTATTAAAGCAGCACTTGTAAATGAGAGGGTTGAAAGTAAATGAATTCAAATTATTTAGGCCATAGACTACAGCTAATGTAAGTACTAATTAAAATAAACAGGACTTATTTGTGTTGTTACAGTCGGCAAAAAAGGGACGCCTCATTTAGTAAGACCAGGATTCTAATTAATTATTTACTTTTCATTTTATTTAACGAAATAGAATTTTACTGTTAAGTTGGGTTCCGTTTTATTTGTGTGCTTAAAACTCTGGACTGGAAAATGTAGCAAGAATTTTAGATTCGCTTGTCTTTTAGAATTACAATTACTCACGATTTGAGAAAAATCGATTCTTAAAACATTCATCAAATGTAGGTATCTCAATCTCTCAGCACCTTAGTATGTGTGGGAAAATCTTCAGATTTTAATAATGTAGGCATATATGAAATGTTATTTTCTCGTTTATTTCGTTTCATACTATTAATACATTTTAATATTTTTATTAAAAAAACATTTAGGATACTATGTAGGTAGCTTTCGGATGCGGAGAGGGATCTAAGATGTATGGAATTGTGTTGAATTCCCTCGGATTCCATAATGTCCCCTCGCTTTACGTGCATGACTGCACATTAATTGTCCACACCAAATTCCATCTTTGTGTGTGAACTGCAAAATCCCTCTCAATCTTTTATACATCTGCCACAAAATGTGTACCAACAATAAAAAAAAAACATCCCGAAAAAAATAAAACGTGGAGATTTTCAACGTTCGCCATAAAAAAGCAATTAATTTGAATAAATATAGGGAGCACAAAAATTCAGTTTCTTAAATGGGACATTTGAAATTCTGTCCCTGTTTTATCTGTGGCCAACATCGGTAATGGCTGCTTAATATCGTAGGGGCAGTTGACACCTACTGGTTTCTCCTCTTATCGTTTTTGTTGAATACCATTTGAATACCAAACACTACTGCGTGGTTAAGTGCCATATATTTTTCTTGTTACGGTCGCGTTGAATTTTTGTAGCTTATCTTTTTTGGGAGGCGAGTGTGTGAAACTGTTACAATGATAAAATTTTGATATAGGTGAGGTGTCCTTTCAAATTCGGTTTAAGTGTCGATGAAAATAGGAAAGAATTGAGGTAACCATAGCATTGCTTTAAAATAAAAACGAGTGAATTTTAGTAGTTGCTTATGATGTGAAACATCTGACTTCTCACCCTGTTATTAAAAGCAACTAAGCATCGACAGAAAAAAAATCTGTCATTGTAAATACAATAACTACATTTCACCCATAGTGACTACATGTCATACATAAGCATTAGCCCGTAAATGACCCCGTCTACTTCCAACCTATATAGTACTTACTAATTCCATGAGTACACTAATTCCATGCTATTATAAAGTACTTACTTATTATGGAATAAGTAAGTACTTTAAGTGACAGCTTGAGCATGGGCTCAAGCTGTCACTTCCTGTTACACCCTTTTCATGAAATCACTCCCACATAAAGCGGAAAGATGTTTCACATCAATAAAGTTCTGAGTAAGTAATGTTGGTTTGTAAATTGAGATCCTACAAATGAATAATCGATCAATGTGTCAAAAAATATTGACTGAAAAAGATAGTATATAGTTTGAGAGGTGAGCGACAAAAATCTTTAATTGATCAGTTTCAAAGTAGTCAGTCCGTCTCTTTAATTTATCAATTCAAAGTTCCTATTACAAAACAAATAAAACAGGTAGATATAGACGCTTTCCTAGTTTGAAACAGCTTAATAATTAAAACACGAAACAAAAAAAAAATCAAAGAAAGAAACTAGCTAACAGAAACGGAAAAAAGATAAAAAGACTCCTTTGCTGTCCAATCCATTATAATTTTAATAAAAACTCCTAATTAACAATTACGTCGAGGAATTTATTAATTCTAACTTTTCGTTCTTTGCTTTTATTCTAACGATTCTCGAATTCTCGCGAACATTTTCACTTATTGGTGGACAAAAAAGTTTCGTGTGAATCCAATGGGAATTGCGATGTGACTTTTAATATTCAGGGCAAATTTCACCAATGAAACTGAACGCGATCAGCACATCTAAACCGAGTTCAAGAGCTATCAGTGTCAATATTCCAAAGAAAATAATGACACTGACAGCTCTTAAACGTGGTTTATGTGCTGATCGTGTTCAGTTTCATTGGTGAAATTGGCACTCAGTGATCATAGAGCAAAGAAAGGTGGAGATAGCTTTAACTGCTTTTTTTATTTAGGTACTAGCGTTTTTTCCACGACTCCAGCCGTGATGAATTCGTGTTCCATACAAACATCAACAATCAACACCCCTTTGAAGAGGATTTTTTTACAGAGAAGTACGCATAATATATCCTACTCAGGGGGGTGCCCATTTTCATCAAAATAATTTACGTGGTTTAGCCGCGAAAAAGAAATAAATAACCACATTTTCGCATTTCTAAATTCTATTATTGTGGCATCGATTTATTTTGGTAACCTTGTGGCCTGTTTCCTTTTCCCCAAACTTATTTCCAACAAAATTAACAACATTACTAGAAAATTATTTCCTCATAATTTTTGGAATAAAAGGGTTTCCTAGAAAAGCTCAACATCTTTCCTTATTACAGAGAATAAAATAATAATATTAAGTTAAATAAATAAAATTTTATTTAATTTATTGAATGACATCCTTAGTTTGTGATCATTGACTTAATTATTTCGTCATTTCCACGGTTTTATGGAGGTTATTTAGATGAAAAACTTTGTCTCGCACTCTTAGGTGTCGTGAAAGACGATTAAAGAATCAATTAATGGAAAAAATAAGGAAATATTCAAAAAATAAGAATATGATAATGTTGCTTACAAAAAGTCAACAACAGGAGCCTCCTTTCCCCTGCTCATGTATAGGCAGTAATAGATGAAAATTTCCCTTACCTCATTTACTCTATTGATAATAGCATTAATAAACACCATAAATCAACCAGGAAACCAATCTATCAAAACCAAAAAAAGAAGCATGAATCCTCGTCAAGGACCCAAATAATCTGTTCCAGAAACAAGATTTTTTTTTCAGCCATGTTTCATACCAAAGCCAAGTTAAGGCGGTCGCCCACGACGCATCTGCTCAAATCTGCGAGCAAATATTTATTATACCATCCTATTAGGGTGCGTACAATCCGGCCTGATGGCAGACAAGGATTTGTTCTTAAGCTGATATTGCATTGTCGGGAAATATGATTATATTTTTATACGTTTGTATTGTGTTTACCGGATTTGTGGCTTAGTATGGGGATGATTTGGCTTCGCTTAATTTTTATTTTGTTTGAGAGTTCTTTGCTTATATTAGGTAGGTAGGGAAGTCTACGACGAGCAACTCTCTTAAAATTATGTATAATTTTAAGGCTCCCACAGACAGGTGCGACGCGACACTAGTAGCACAATTTCTATGAAAACTTCATGGAAAGTGTCGCGCTACGCGTCAAGCTGCCTGTCACACCCACGATATCGCGCCATTCTGCACGAGCCTTTAAAATCTTTCTTCTCAATCTTATAAAACAAATCTTAATACCTATACTCCATTTGAAATAAGATTATTAATTTAAATAAACCATTTTACAGTCCGTTCAACCGATTTTGACTTCTATTGCGTTGGCGGCATCACAAATGGTATCTGTA
Source organism: Tiliacea citrago (assembly GCA_963921375.1). NCBI lineage: Eukaryota > Metazoa > Arthropoda > Insecta > Lepidoptera > Noctuidae > Tiliacea > Tiliacea citrago. The sequence continues at coordinate 2,493,413 of OY992784.1, forward strand.
ATAAACAGTTGGTATAGTAACCTCGTTTTTGCTTTTAATGTCATCCTTATGCCTACGGACATTAGTCTGTGCCTACAAAATAGAAGTCCAAAAAAAGGTTTATTTAAATGTCTAATCTTATTTCAAATGGAGACTTTTGTTCACTTTAGGTTTATTGATTTCGTAATCAATAGGTTTTAACAAATACCTACATTTAAGAGGCATTCTTCTACGTATGGAGATATCGGTAACAGAAGACCTCGCTCGTCCATGTCTATGTGTACACATACAAAGCCCGTTAATAACAGAATCAATAACAAAATAGGTACACTAAGAAAACTAAAACTAGAGAATTTAACTAAATAATTAGTTAGGTACTTAAATTCGTATACTCAGATAATTTACATTCAATCCCCATTTACAAACATTATAACTGAGAAAAAGCAGAAAAAAATTGGTTGCAATGGAATTTGAACCCTGTCGTGTATATCATTAAGTTTGTTGTTCCACATTTGATACTTATCTCAGATTCCGATTTCAAGTATAGTTAGTGTGGAGTGTAAGTGTGTGTGTGATGGGGTGTGTTTGTGGGGGGGTGTGCGTGTGTGTGAGTGAGTAAGTTTGAAAGGAAACCAAAAGCATATACTAGAGTGAAGGATGTGGTCGACAATTGTATAATAATTAATTAGTCAGCGTTTTCATTAATTCTTTCTGTAAGTTAGGTACGTTTTTTATATGATTGTTATTTATCTGGATTTAGAAGTGCTTCACTATACTCGTATCATTCCTTTTTTCATGAATCCCGTATCACCAATAGTTAGATAAAGGTACCCAGCCCTGAAAAGATGGGCACAAAATTTTCCTTTAAAGTGAAATAGAAGTAGAACAGTACGTAATAAAAATGATTTACGGATACTTCCTGCGCTTGCTATATATTACAGCTATTACAGCTCTCCTCAATTGATCGTCTCATAAGTCTTGTGGGTGTAATACTAGCTGACAACCATCGGCTACTTGTTCTCAGTCTCAAGAACTTGTTTTACTTCATACATATTTGCACAACTTTTCAAATATGGAATGTGTATTATACTCGTATTGTATACATTATGTTATAGTTCTTGTAATTGCTTTAGTATTTTGATAACAATTCCCAGTAAATTGACACTTCAGTTAGGTCGAAAGTCCATCTACTAACCCGTACTGGGCCCGCGTGGTAGATTACGGCCCACTCCCTCTCACAAAGAGGAGGCTTGTGTCCCAGCAGTAGGTAAATTATAGGCTGATTATGCTACTAAGGGCGAACGTATCTAACTGCCACATAGATAAATCGACCTTGCTGTTTTGTCACGTGCAAGTGACATTAAACCTTATGGTGATGAAGCAATTACGAGTTAGGCTTTATGGGATGATATTTCTATGCTTAATTACCAAAAGTCGAAAGTACTTAGATTGACACCAAATACTATAACTTTGAACGCAAGTCACACTGCTTGGTGCTTAAAAAAGTGAGCATCAACCTTCGATCCTTCGTCATATTAATTTTATATAACACTAGCATCTGCCCGCGACTTCGTTCGCGTGGAATTCGTACTCGTATCACAGGTTTGCAAAGCAGTCGTCTGACCAATACGCTAAATTGGCTCTGTTGAAAGTTGAGTAAAAAAAAAATTAAATTTAAAACTATTTATTTCATCTAACTTTTCATGCTTTTTGTACATTAAATATAGCGTAAAATAGCTAAAATAGCCGTTCATAAATATGTCATGAATGACTGCTGAGCTTCACAAAGATAGCGTGATGATAATCATTTCAAACGTTATGTCTGTAACTACCGGTAATATTGCAACCTTTTGGCTCGTCTTTTTACAATTTAATTTAAACTATAGGAGTATACAGATATTTACGGTATAACTATGTTTGTCCAGTTATATTTTTATTAATTTTTTACGACAATTATATACCTTGTAGTAACAAACCAACTAATATAAAACATCATAAACGTAATAATAGCTAAAAATAAAACAACCAAAACGAAATACTAAAAGAGATTACTATCTAAATAGGTCGCGACCATTGAGGCGAAATAAGGAGAAAAATATTATATAGTAAACCGTTATTTTATTCATTTCCATACTGAACTAATAATACAAGAAAATATTAACTTTTCAGAAATGTTTGTCTCCATATTAAATTAAACAACTTTTATAATTAAGTGGCTTGTTTTTGACAGTTTGTTATGACTACTAAGTATTACTTCATGGCTAGGGACTTGAATTGCTACTTCATGATAATGGATTATCAGTTTGAAAATGACTTTGTACTTCAGCGGTAGGATAATGTCACCATCATGGTAGAGCCCGCGCTTCAGTGAGATGAACTGAAAGAAAAGGTTTTGTTAGTGAAATAAGCAGACAGTCTCACAGGAGTACTTTAAGTGTTGAACAATGCAAACAATGGACTCATTTAAAGCAACTTAAGGTTCACCCTAAATAAACATCATAAATAATAAAGCTCCACATTGTAACCTGCAAAGCGTGAATACCCAACAAAACGAACGCAGTAGAATTCAATTAAAACCAATACAAATCCTTCTAATCCAACCACCTAATTGGCCAGAATAATGCCAAAACGCAAACGATGATGGTCAGCAAAGCAAAGTCTAAAAACGAAAATCACACGAAACACGATCCCCCTTTGTGTACAAGCCGTTAGCTTGTCTGTTTGTCTGTACTTTTTGCAATCGATATCTCTGGAAGCGAGCAGCTGTGGCGACTGCGACACAACTTTTTGTTCATGTCCTTCAAGCTCGTGATATTTTGAAACGGATTTCTCGAGTGACGGTCTGAAATTCTGAATGCATACGTGGGTCTTTTGTTTCGTTTGCCTGTCCGAGCATTTGATAAGCTATTGAGCTGTGATTTTCAACTGCAGATTTTTAGGAAGCAAATTTGGTACTTCCAGAGTGAGTTGATCGATTTCATTATTTGCATTTTAGCGCATCTCAATTTCTTTGACAGGTGTTAAGGATAATAAATCAACATTGCTGTCATCAATCATTTTAGTTTCTGTCTGTTTGCAAAACCGCAGTTTTGAATGAGTTGTTATTTTTCTGTTCTCTTACATTTGCTTTATATTACATGAAACTTTAACGTACCGTAACAGAAGAAATAAGGATTTACTATACATTATACCTGTGCTTGCTCTGGAACGCTGGGATGACAAAATAGAAAAGAAAGCAAGAGAAGATTGGATGGTAAAGGCCAAAGACAGAAAGATGTGGAGTAATATGGAGGAGGTCTAATACTTGTACATATGTTCTCACTAAATACAAAAATTGAACAAATAAGTAATAAAATTAGAATTAAATGTTAAATACTTAAAAAGTAACAATGCATGTATGTACATACAATTTTATTCTTTAGTTTTTTCTTTCCATTTTTATAATATATTATGTAAATGAAATTTGAATAAGAACAAATAAATGGCTTTAAATAAATAAATACCTATTCCTTCAAATTTAATTACAAAACAGTACGTATCTACTTGCCCCCAACCAACATCACTTGATAGCTGATGTGTACCATAATAACCCACCAAGTTTCTTCATCTTACCCATAGTATCATGTCGGAGATATATTTTGAGCATAAACACTTCTAAATCCGGTGCCAGCGCTGTCCTACCTCATTACATTGCCGACGCATGAAAGCAGGTTGACAGGTGACTGGCCGTCGGAGAAGCTGAGATCTTAGTCGGTTTGAACTGTGTTAGGAATATTAGGAAGAACATTAATCAAAGTGGAGGATAATTTGAATGATGTTAGTAATGTCTGTAGGATTTTGGTATTGAGGAAAAATAGAATAAACAGATAGTGTAGCCTATATCTTTACATCAATCAATCTGCCAAGCCTTTTCCCAACTATGTGGGGTCGGCTTCCAGCGCCTATGTCTTTACTTGCAACATCTAAATTAGATGTTTTATGTTCTAAATATAACGTACCTGTTATATTCCTTTTTTTTTCCGTGTGGTTAGTGACTGAGCCCATGGGCTTCGACTTGGCATCACAAATGTCGTCGAGAAATATCTCCTTGCATGCCGGTTCCCTCGCGATGTTTTCCTTTACCGTTTTTTAAGCAAGTGGTAATTATACAATACGCACATAAATCCGAATAGTCGGAGGTGTGTGCCTTGAGTTTGAACTCAAGATCTATGACTTGGCAGTCCGACTATCATACCACTAGGCTATCAATGCTGATATTACATTAGTAATGTGCCTTCGATCGTGTTAGGGAGATTCTGGTTAGGGCAGATTCTGTTTAAGGCAAATTATTGTTAGGGCAGATTCTTGTTACGACAGAAGTACTGTCATTACGTAAAACAAAAAAATAAAAGAAATTTCAATATAGTGTACCTATTTATTTTAATTAACTTAACTTTTTCGTTACAGGAAGTTATTGCGTACATATACTTACGACGATTTAGTGAATTATCACTTTTTATTTTTCTTATATTTTTATTTATCAGCTAAATTATCCAGACAATCTTTAACTGTAATTTCGATTTTTTCAAGGCTTGTTAAAATTTCATTTATTAGTTTTTTTTTTCTATAAGCTTCTTTTGTCGCTTTTGACCGGAGATCGGTTTTAATAAAGACTTCGTTTGCTCTATTTTCCTATCTTAGAACATGGCTTCTTTTTTCAGAAGTTTAATAAAATAAAAAATAGTCGGATTCCTGGGGAATCGACCATTAATTCTCCGATGCCAACCTTCGATGGCGTTGGTCGTCCGAATGTTTTCGCGATAGCAGATGAACATCTCACTACTTATTTTGTTTAACCACTGCCTTGAAAAATAATGGTCAAAGTCAGAACACGCCTTGCAATCAGTAGCTTCCTTTTGAATGGCTAAATAACCCTCAGGTATCATATTCGGTTGCAATAGTGGGAGCATGGTGTAAAGACGAGTAATTTTATAGCCTTCAGCTGTTTTGCTGCTTTAAAAAAAAAGGCGATTTACTTTCACAACTGACCCATAAACACACACGTTTCAATTTATTTACTACACTACACTGGCTTTTGTGCATGACTGTCTGATATCTGCCGCAACAAGAATCTGCCCCAACAATAATCTGTCGTAAACAGAATCTGCCCTAACCAGAATCTAACACGAACTAAGGGTAATGTGTTACTGTTAATGAGGACTATAACAAATCAGTAACTTCATATTCATTTATCTGTTTAATAGCTTAAAAAAGTGTCTTCTATAAACGTATGCCTTAGAGACGATGAGACAACATTAAAGACAACATAATTATTATTGTATTTACAGCATGATTTTAACCTGTGAAATGTTTTCAGGCTTTACGTACCATCCTACTGCATCGGCATCGGCTTCTTAAATTGCATGGTCTTGTACTACTTCAAATTACAAAAATTCGGTTAGTTGGCGAAATGTGGGTGTACTATAGGTACACCTTTGCCTAACCCATCGGGGATAACAGGTGTGATGTTACGTTATGTTATGTTATGTGGGTTAGTCGTACTATACTTAAATTGACCAAGTTAACCAAGTCTTTATTTGTATAGTTTTCAAAGTTTCAACTGTATTTAAAATAATATAATTATGTGAATAAATGATAATGATAATAATGGATGGACGAATGGGATTATGATCATGTTTTTTTTTTTTTAATTTTTTTTTTTAATTATTTATATTTAACATTTAAGTTTCAGACTTACATATTTTTTTCTTCTTGTTCTCACAGACTATTCCATATTTCTTTTTAATTTCCTCTTTCGCAGGTCTGCTGGAAGAAATTTCAGAAATAAGCAGTAGGCACTTTTGTACTAAAATTATAATTACGTCGTATCTCTTTATATTTTACTGCGTGTCCAGAAATAATAAAATAAGTATTATTCAAGTCATCTACAAGATTATCTACATTGTTTTCTAAAACAGACTACAACAATATCAACAACAGATTAAATATGAATCATTTCGATTCTTATTAACAAAATTACCTATAACTTTTCCATCATTCTCTATGTATGAATCATAGTTTGTCTTGGAAAAAAAAAAACAATTAAAGCCATATGCGCCAACTGCTATATCCGTAACTTCCCTCGAGGCTATTCTTGTCTTCGTAGATGAAGCACCTGGCATTCGCAAAGTTGTTACTGCTTATTTTTTAAGCAATTTGTCAGTTGCTAAGTGACTTGATTTAATATTTTGTTAGTGACTTGTTTGTTCCTTGTTCTTCTAGCTAGCCAGTTCTTAACATAACATCACGCCTGTATTCCCCGAAGGGTTAGGCAGAGGTATCCACATTTCGGTAGTAATGTTTAAGTCCCATGTAATAGGGGGCGAGCCTATTGTCATCAACCGGGCACAAATCCAGAGTTCGGACTGCTAATGAGAAATTTCTGATGGAAAAACCCAATAACACTTTGCCCGACCTGAGAATGGAACCCAGGACTTCACACTGCAGTGGCGCTTGTGACCACTAGACCAAAGTCGAGGCAGTCTTCTAGCCAGTTATTCTTGACATTGATTTATTGTTTTGAGTAGAATGCGGCTAACTCAAGAGTACTTGCTATGGCGACTTGCAGGTTCTTGCGACAAACATCGAGCATTGATCACTACCTGATGGTGATTTAAAAGAAATAAGCCCAGGTTAAATTCGCGATCTTTGCCTTAATTAGGATTGAAGAAGGACCCAAACACGAACGTGTAACGTAAATAAATGATTTTTGAAAATTTGGTTCACTTTTTAAAATAATTAGCTTTGAAATTATTCAAGAAAATTGATGAAACTTGACCCTTAACTCCCAAACTGCTGAGCCTAAAATAAATCCAGATAATAGTTCTACACTTATATATTACAGGAAAATCTATAAAAAGTTTATGGTCTTATAATAACATGCAAAATTTCTCAATAATATACGTACAAACTTACATTTGTAGTTTATTTATTTAACAATTTATGTATACACATATAAACAGACAAGAAGAAAGGAACAGAAAAATACGTACAAAGGTGATGCTTATTTCTAAATAAATCTTCCAGCGATAGGAAAGTAGTAAAAGAGATGTATTGTAGCAAACATACAACGTGTGTAAAAGTAGAAGAGAAAACAAAATACATAAAATCAAAATAATAACTTACTAATATTATTACTATACGAATCACTAATTTAAATATAAACATACAATAAGAGAATATACTTTTTTTTTATGGGCTTTATCGCTGAGCGATAACGTCACCCTGTAACACCAGCACAATCAACTTAACCTAAAAATACTTTATCATTCTAACTTTAAAACAAAAAATGCTAGTTTGTACAGTATCCTAGCTTGTTCCGATAAAGGACAAGCCAGGATAGCATTACACTGTTCAATAGAGATTAGATTAGACCAAGTAAATTAAATCGCAAAGCTTGATTCCGCAAACACTCCATCAAAACATGTTGCACATCTTCGACCACTCCACATTCTTTACAGTTGGGTGATGTAACCTTTTTCATGAAGAGAATATACTTCATACGAGTACATACTTCTAAAATAAATATCAATAAAATATAATTATCTATACTAATATTATACAGAGGTATAATTTGTTTGTAAGTTTGTTTGTTTGTATGTAGGGAGTAATCTCCGGAACTAATGATCCAATTTAAAAAAAAAACAATCACTGGGAGAAAAGTACATTACTCCTGAGTGCTATAGGCTATAAATTATATTTATATCAAGCTTATTAGCCGAGCTATCACATTTTTTGTCTTACAAGTCGGAAAGCATAATAATATCACCAAGAATACCTCATAAAACAGAATTCACGCAAATTCTACCGGATAGAGTCTGTTCCAAGTTTGCATTATAATATTCCCTATAAGTTTGGTCAGCCGGTAGGCAGGCTATATAATTATTATCACGCTATTTACTATGGAGGATGAGCCATATTGCATTATGTTTGTATTCCTCTATGGTTTACAGCAAATTGTAAATAGACGAGCCAAACGGTTAGAACATTGCAGATAGTCTTATATATATAATATATGATAGATTTTTATGGGGCTAAGCAGTCAATCGTCATGATATAATACTCGTATATAAGGTAGATACCCTTATATCACGCACGAAACTTATAGCATGCACGAAATCGATCATATGAGACTGTCCTTAACTTTTTGAGAATTATTTCATCCGCATACACAGATAATGAAATAAAATTGAAATAAATGTACAGTCAGGAAGGAACAAATGGTTTAAGTCAATACAAGTCATAACCGACCCCAACATAGTTAGGAAAAGGCTAGACAGATGATGACAAGTCATAACAATGTACCCATAAAAGTCTAAACGTTCTGAATTATTTCAGGTCCTAATTTTCTTCTTAGAATGTTAGAAATCACTAGCAACGTCATAAAATCGTAGTGGAGTCAAAACTGTACATTGAATATTTATGAAAAAGTTTTTGCTACGAGGTCTGGAAACGATTTTTATGCCGAAAATATAGTATAGTTAGAATTTTTATGTTTCTCTGAACGTGTTTCTCTGAAATTTTAACAAAATCTATCCGGTATTATTTGCGTGCCATAACGCAAATAATACCGGATAGATTTTGTTAAAATTTTGCATAGATATTCCCTATAAGTCTGGTCTGGTCCGTAGGCTATATATAACATGATGTTCGTATACTCCTATAGTTTACATTTAATTGTAAAAAGACGAGCCAAAAGGTTACAATATTACCGGTAGTTACAGACATAACGTTTTAAATGATTATCATCACGCTATATCTTTATGGAGCTAAGCAGTCATTATATTTATGAACGGCTATTATAGTCAACTTTCAACAAAGCCAATTTAGCGTATTGGTCCGATGACTGCTTTGCAAACCTGTGATACGAGTACGACTTCCACGCGGGCAGTCGCGGGCAAATGCTAGTATAAGTATAAAATAATAAATACATACTATGCAATTATGACGAAGTGGAAAGATAGTGTTCTTTCGCTCTCTTCTTTTAAAAACTGCAATAGTTTGGCAGTCCCTAATCTCAGGCGGAAGTGAATTTCACAACCAAACCGCGTGCACAGAGAAGGAATAGGAGTAAAAGTCGGTAGAGTGGGGAGGTGATTTAAGGAGATTTCTAAGTTGCGACCCTGCAAAGCACATCAGAAGTACGGGCTTAGGAAAAGCGTTGCCGCAGATAGGATGGCGTTCTACGGTTGTGAAGGATGTTAAATAGCAGACACAATATCCGAGAGTTTCTGCGAAGTCGAATAGGGAGCCACTTGAGTATCTTGCGAAAGATAGAAACATGATCATACTTTTTAAGTTTGATAACAAAACAAATGTAGATATTTCTATTTGTTATTTATTTTATTTTCGTTTCTATTGTATGGGGGAACATGTTTTTCAACTACAATGTTAAGTTTGTTCTTGTGATAAATCCATACCAACTACGGAACCCTTTATTGTCTCTGGTGGAACAGCCGGAGGGTTGTTCCACCAGAGACAATGCCAGCTAAATGGTGAACACTTGAGTCTGACAAAAATTAGCACTTAAATCTTAATATTTCGCAAACGGATCCCTGAATCGAAAAATGGTTTTCACACACTCGCAATATTTTTTACGACCTTTCCAGCGACATCCACACAATGCAATAGACGAGAAAAAAAGTCATTGCCATTTAACGTGAAGGAGCGGTACCCAATTTTTTCCATTTCACCACTTTGTTGGCGTCATTATTATTTAAACCCACGCCAAATTACAGCTTTCTAGTAGGTACTAAAAGTCTATGATGTCCATGGACAGACAGCAGACGGACGTGGCGAGATTATAAGGGTTCCTTGTTGACTAGGGAACCCTAAGAACGACCTATAGCCTAGTGTCATCATTTCAGCCGAAAGACGTCCACTGCTGGACATAGGCCTCCTCCAAAGGGAGGGATTGCCATAATCGCCACGCTTGGCATGCGGGTTGGCGATCGCCGTATGGTGTTAAAATGCATAGAGAACGCTGGTGCCCGTTCTCTAGTAAGTCCCTTAGTTGCCTTTTACGACACCCACGGGAAGAAATAGGATGGTGCTATTCTTTACATCCGGCACCACACAGACAGCCTAGTGTAGTAACCTGATTATGACCATTGTTTTGTTTCACAATCTTACAGAGTTCGCGGAAGATCGTTCACAGAGACCATGGCCGAGGTGAAACGAAAGTAGTTATTACTATACAGGGTTGCAAGGTTTCGAAGGCAACGGGTAAAAAGGTGTTTTCTTCGGCCAAATTAGTCGTGACTTAGCCCTAATTATCATACCTACTAGCATGTTTGATGTAGGTACATAATATAAGTACATAGTCATATTTTATTTTTTATTTTTTTCTTTTTGGCTTCGCACGGTTTGTGCATTTAGCCAGTGTCATGTAAAATTAGGTAACAAGTAAGTACAAAGTTATAATAATTATGAAATGAACTCCACTCAATGCATGATAAAGATGATTGATGATATCCCGCCCCGCTCCCCTTGAGTTTAAGTAAAGACGCGGCACTTTACTGAAACCTCGCGCGGACTTCTTGAGAGAACTTAAAGTGATGTTGCACTGTTTTGTTTCATTTGCCTTCATTAATGCAGGTTCACGAACACTTAATGGTTAATAATCCACCACTATTACACATTAATATTCGGCTAAACACAAATTTTAGAAAATAAAACAAAACTGCTAACATGACGCTTCACTTTCCCGCCAAGAAGTCCATAGTCATATTAAGTATTCACTAAAAAGCACTCCCTCTAAAATCTATTTGATATTATTTTGCGATCTTCATGTAGAGCAGAAGATTAATGTGGCAGTAGAATCTATTTATCATAACATTACATGGAGTAATAAACGACGTTGATGGGTTACTTCATTTTTATAGTGAGAAATAGGCATAGTTACATAATTATAAAAAAAACCCAGTCGAGAGCTGTCGTGCGACACCCAGTTGCAATGAAGTTCATTTCGCTTTTGCATACTCGGCGAATAAGATAGACCGAAAAATGTGTAACGTTTTCACCGAAACGCCAGTTTTGTCGACGTAATAAGATGTCTCATTCGCCAAGTGTGAAGAGGAACTTCGTTTAAACAACATAACACACATAACATCACGCCTGTAACCCTCGAAGGGTTTGGGCAGTGGTGTACCTATTATAGGACAAAACAGTTGGACTTAGCGATTTTTGTCCGAAACTGATTTTATTTATAACACTTCATTATACAAAAAAAATATGAAAATACGCTCCACAGCTCCAATTGCCGTGTTTATCGACATCTACTTTTTAAAACCAGACATAAAAAAAATCTCAGAAAGACTTAGAACAACCACAAAGCAAACAAATTATATTCCATTATTGTTCATAACATGAATAATCACAGCACTTAAAATAAACATAAAATTAATTCCGTAATTGGCGAACCGAATAGACGATTCATCTTCGACTTTCCTGGAAATCTGTTTCGTACGTTCAAGATGGCGTCGCGTCCTGACAATGATCAAGTGCGAAATTATGCAGATGTGACATATTTATGTGTTTAATAAGGTGACGCTGTTTTTGAGACCTTTAAAATGCGGGGAGCGTCTTCTGTTGCCGAGTCAATTTGATGCTGGGTAAGAACATTTTTTTTGTAAAAACGGGAGTTCTTGTTTTGTCGGGTAAATAAAACAAAACAAATTTCATAGGTATACCTATCCATAATAATAAATCTTTACTCTAACGGTATTTCTATACCTAATTGAATAAACATACATAACATCCTGTAATCCCCGAAGGGTTAGGCAGAGGTGTACCTAATAGTATACCCACATTTCGCCAGTTATGTTTAAGTCAAGTAAGTAATAGGGGGCGAGCCTATTGCCATCAACCGGGCACAAATCCAGACTCCGGGCTGCTTCTGAGAACTTCCTAATGGAAAATCCCAATCAAAAAATCTAATCAAATCTAATTGAATAAAGCACTATTATTTTATTCATAACGGATCGTAGTGTCTGTATTGATGTGTATTTTAAATATTTTAAGGAGACAATGGTATTTTATTACTTACATCATTATTTTGTGAAACTGCGATTTATTTAAGCCAGAAAAAGTTTACCTACTCAAGTAATGTTGACCAGTGGAAACTTGTTAACATGACATTAACAATAATTGGTGATATTTATAATGAGCCTAAAGTGTTACTCTTTGCCAATTTATTTTTAGCCACGCAAAGAACGGAGCTATTTACATACAAATATAAGTAAATATAATGCTCTTAGAATTTATTTGAAGTTAGGTGTTCTTTCAAAATAAGTTTTGCTTTCTTTTGAGAGTGACATTATTGCTAGAACTTGGTCTGCTTACATGAGATTTTTATTAAAATATTCACAAAACAACGTATTTCCAGTCTGTCAAGACGAGAGAAATCCATACCCGTGGATGAGACTATCAGAAGAATTTTCACGTAAGCCTTCAGCCTTCCAAACGTCACCTGTATGGTAGCAAAGTAAGGGCGATAGTCCATGACAACATTACTCAAAAGTAAGCAGTACAATCAATCAATCAATCAACTTAGGCAATACACTATTGGACATAGGCCTGTCCCACGCTGCACCAAGCTCCTTGTCCTCTGCATTCCGCATCATCAATGAGAAGTATTTCAACGGCAGTCCGTACACGAGCACGACGCACCCAATCACAAACAAGTTAATAACACGTTATTAAGTGGCGTCGTGTGATTTGAGTTTGTAACTGCTTTCTTTTGAGTAAGGTCGTGGATGATGGGCTAAAACCATCAGTTTTTAGGGTTCCGTAGTCAACATGGAACCCTTATAGATTCGCCATGTCCGTCTGTCTGTCTATCTGTGTGTCTGTCTATGTCACTGCTTGCGGTAGCGTCGGGGGTCAGGTTACCTCCTTCCCTCAAATATGGCGAGGGGGGTGATGGCTGATCTTTGCGTTATGCTCGTGAACGGGTGCTGCTTGTGGTGACTGGTCGTCTTGCTGACCATGGGTTTGTTATTGTTATTAATAATTAAATGTTTATTTATTTAATTTCGATGGTGCTAGTTTATCATTTGTGACTTCGAGTTACAGCTATAGCTTTATGTAAGCGGGCACGTGTAATTTTTGACGTTAGAAAAGTGCTGATTCTCACCCTAGTTTGGATAAATGGCTTTTGATTTTGATCTTGTCTGTCTGTTTGTCCCCGGTTCAGCTCAGAGACTTTTTGTAGTAGAAAGCTGTAATTTAGCATGTCGGCTCGATAAATATGTATACCTACATATTAATCAAGCCGACTAAGTAGTAAAATAAAATAAAGAAAAAATAATCTTTTATGGTCGTACACGTAAAGTGGGGATGATATTTTTTTTCTCGTCTATCCCGTGATGTAGGATATCGTTGGATAGGCCGTTCAAAAATATTGCGGGTCTGAGGAAACCATTTTTCGATTCAGAGCTCCGTTTGCGTAATGTTAAGGTTTAAATTTAAAAGTCAAGTGTCAAGCCCCTGCCAGATAAATGGTTGTTTTGGATGTTAAAAAAAATCATGGCAGAACAACAACAAAATTAAAAGTAAAACTATCTGTCTATTTTTTTTTATAATTATATATGTTAACGAGTAATAGTCGACAAACTTACATTTGCAGTTGGAGAATTGACCGAGATGTATATCGAATTATCGATGTATGGGAGAACATGTTTTTCAACTACAATGTTAAGTTTTTTTTTTTAGATAAATTCATCCCAATTACGGAACCCTTCATTGTGCGTTGTCGACATGCACTTGGCCGATTTTTGAAAAAAGAAACCGCGTGTGGTCACCTTTTAAAAACCATGTCTATACATTATGTGCCCTCTTACTAGTGTTACACCACCCACCGGTCTTAACGCATTTCTGAAGCACAAAGAAAAAATAAACAGCAAAGTCCGCCTACGTATTCGCACATAAAAGAGAATAATCAAACACTATCAGTAAATCAAAGAGTGACATTTAATCTTCCCAAACAAATAGATTAGCATTCCTAACAGGTACAAAATATTTTGATCTGGTAACGAAAGGAGCGGTGTGCCAGGTGTTGTCTTCCTACGCAACGTGGCATAGCTGGTAGACACGATAATGGCCGATGCTAGACCATAGTTTTATTAGTCAAGTTCATCGAAATACTTAGATGGGTATATTGAGTTTCACATTAAGCTAAAGCCAATATTATTAAAAATGGTGCAATTTCATTTGTTTTCGCGAACAACCAATCAGACATTATTAATTCGATGCAGCACAATAATAAGACGAACAAAAGTAAATAGTCGGTAACATAACCCAACATCAGTCTGAACCGAGTTATTATCTATAGGTATACACTATAACCAAAAATATTTTTTTTTTCAAAGCGGCTTTGTACAGCTGAGAGCTTATTTTTTACATAAAATTTCAAGTTCAAATATATCATTTTGGACTGCATTTGTAGAAAAATCGTTTATTAGTTCATTTTTGTGGTAAGTTTTTCCAATACCGACTAAGGTTTCAGCGATGGCTGCGGTATAAAACCAAGTGCATCACTTCCCATGGTGATTTGGTCAGTCTCTTTTAGCAGAGAATTCTTTGAAAGTAAAGTATCTGATGAAAGTAAGTATAAAAAATACCCTGTTCACGTTGTATTCTTACGCAATTCACTAAAGGGAATTAAAAACACGTTCACCTGTATTTAAAAGGTTTCAACATTATATCTTACCAGTTTTTCCAACAATAATTGTTTGAATAACATTACTAAATAAATTATAATAGAAAATACATTCGACAAAAATTGAGGTAATTACTTAAAATTTGAATTTCCGATTTAAATAATCAAAACAATTTGTAAGTGGCAACTTAGCATCCACATTTGTGTAAGTACAATAAATTATATTTTCGAGCCATTTGGGGTTGAAACTCTCGGGCAGTATGGTCCGATTGCTCATGGTCTCTTTAACGAAATCTCGAAACGGCTGGTTGACATTTCTGTGACCCAAAGGCTGGCTTTTACCTTGGCCAGAGGCTATTGGCTTTGCCTGTATAGCAATGCCGCCAGTCTCTTGGGTAAATTACCAGTCAACAGCGATGCGGATGATTTGACACGCCATATTTTAGTTTCTGCAAATTCTTAGGTTACCATTTTGTTATTTTTATTCATTCATTTCGTGTAAGTTGTTATTTACGTATATGTCGGATCTGGTCATTAGTACGGAGAAGAAACGAATCGCAAGCGCGCCACTACTGGCGACATCACGTGATCTACCTCTAGAACGTTTCTACAGAGTCTTGATGATTTGAGCCGATGGGCGAGGAGGACATTCAGGATTCAGTGTCTGATCGCATCCGAGTTAAGACGTCGCGGAACTGTACTCGATTCGTTGTGCTCAGTTATTGTGGTAATTGTAATTTGTAGTGATTGTGTCAATTTGTGATTTTAATAAACGCTGTGTATCGCTCCCAGTGTGTTTTCATTGCACGAAACCCACCTTATGCCCACATGATGTCTGAATCTAACAGAGTAAATCCTGACGTTCCGACATATATATTAGGTATTTTAATTCTGAATAACAAAATAAAATTATCCATTGGTGTTACATTTTAATCAGATACTTTATGGACAGACTATAGGTACTTACTACATAAGATTTATAATCCGGGCTATAGCATTGATTCTACTGGCGCATCGACATTTTAAGTAAAATTGCAATACGGCTGAAATTACGGTAATCGAAGAAAAGATATGATATCATGAAGCCAAGATGGTACTGACATTAGAAGCTGTTTTCATAGTAAACGAAAATTGCCTAATATGTTTTTGTATCACGAAACCATGTTGCTGGCAACATTGCATAGAGTTTGGTGTTAAATTTCCATTACCTAACACAAAACCACTACAACTAGTTATATTACAACAATACACTATCCATTATTATTACCCTACATTTTAAGACACTTTTTTGAAGCAAAAAAGTGTCACACGAGTCAAAACACAAAAAAACAATCTATGTCTACCTTTAAGCATGCCAGGCGAGAAGATTTCTCCTTCCAACTTCCTTACATCTCTGCTTACCCTTTTAAACCCCTAAACATCCGGATCAAAGCATTGTTTCCTTCCTGGCCGGTCATTATCCGGAATGCCACGTGCTGCGGCATAAATAGATGAGCGTTCGTCCAACGGTTATAATGATGCGCGTGCGACGTTGAGAGATGTGGCTGCACATGAGATACGTTATGGGGATAGATCGGGCTAAAATGTTATTGACGGATTTTTGTGATGATTTTTTTAATCTTAATTTTTTTGATATGGTTGCGGTTTTGATTATTAAAGTGTAGAAAAATGCTATCATACTTTCATACCTTTTTTGGGTAAAGTTGAGGGATTACTGAAAAAAAAACAAACAATTATCAAGTTAATTTAACAGAGCGTGCATTCAATGTTCATTAAATTATATTAATTGCAGCCATGTGAAATTAAACTAATTGACTATTCATAAAGACCTTTAAAATCAGCTCATGTTGAAATTATTGCTTTGATTTTGAAATATAATACGATATTATAATTATTGAATTAACGAAATAGTTTCAAACACATTAATATATTAAATTACACTAGTTGAAATTATTGCTTTGATTTTGAAATATAATACGATATTATAATTATTGAATTAACGAAATAGTTTCAAATACATTAATATATTAAATTACACTAGTTAAAATCATCATAAACAGAATTGTACTTGCATATGGTCGTACTATTAATATTATGTAATTATCAGTAGTTAGTTAGTCATTCAATTTAGTACCTAGTTTAAATATATATTTATGTCATAATTAGATAAATTGTTTTTAATCATTTTAATGTATTTGAAATAAAATAGTAATTATTTACTTAACCATATTTATCTGATTTAATGTTTATATTTTCACCAATAGAATGAGCGTTCCATTTATCAAACTTTCCAAATTTTTGGTTTTCATAGCAAATACAAAAACCAAGATCCACTTGAGAAAGTTTGGCCAAATAACAAATTGTATTCGCTTGACGTATACCAAAGTGCTCTCAAAAGTCCGAAATAAAATGGTGTCTAACACTCGAAGCAATTGTTTCCACGACTAAATCCAGATTGACACAAAAGAAAATCCACAGAAAGGAATGTTCGCGTCTTTAGAAACAATCTCAGCAATGCACATCCCCTCTGCTTCGAATGCCGTAGTATTTTGGTATTAGAGACTCGCGGGGACAACTTTGGATGCTATCCAGTTGGAATCACGCGCCGGGAACGCGCAAACGCCGTTTATCGATCGTTAAAAAAAATCACGAAACAAAAATAGACAGTGACAATATTTGGATACACAATATTTTCAAAACTAAATAGTACTGATTAAAAAAAAAAACTGGTTAAAAAAAAAATTAAAAATTCGATTTTTTTGAAGTTTTGTTATGCCGGCCGGTTTTATTATTAAGTGTTGTGCGGAATTATTGGAAATGATTGTTCACTAGTTAAAAATAAATCGCGATTAAGATCGCAGACTCACAGAGTACAGTGGACAGTAAAAGCTGAGTGCAAACAAATAATAAAACGGCAACTATTTTGAGAACGCTAAGCATAAAACGAGCAAACCGTTGCTCATAAACAAAATGGCCACTAACCGGCACGCGACTTCATTTATAAATCACAATATGTTTATTTGTATTTTCGTCTCGCTCTTGTTGCCGATGGCGAACGAAGGTGCCGCGAATGTGTACGGTGACAGCCGAAGTTTTCCGAATGATGACGGAGGGAAACGATTGACGAGGGAATACCACCTGAGGCAAGGTGCTCTAAGAGGATTGATAGTGAAGCCAAGTCGGCATTATGACTTCCAGTATGTGGAAATGTTTCTTGGCATACCATATGCTGCTCCTCCTACAGGGCATCTAAGGTTTATGCCACCAGGTAAGAATATTAAGCACTATTTTGTTCAAAGACACACTGTAATAGAAGATTTGTAGGTATTTAGGACTTTATTATGGCAGTTCCATTCAAAACACAACACGATAAGATCAGTTCTGGGATCAGTGCCAGGTCAAGCATGATCCAGCGATACGATTCACATACGGTTTTATTGTTATGCAAACATGTTATAATATTTATCTAAAGTTTTGTTATGACTGTAAGAACATTAAAGTTTAAGGATGGACACACAATATCCCAGCATGCACAACGTATAAACATTTAAATACTAAACTACATGTACCCGCATTAAGGCTTCCGCAGACAGGCGCGACACGACAGCACGACGCGACACTAACAGCACAATTTGTATGAAAACTTAATGGAAAGTGACGCGCTGCTTGTCGCGCCCACGATATCGCACCAGTCTGAATTTGCCTTTATGAAAATAAATCGGACATAATGCATACTTATATTATAAACAAGAAAATAACGCACGCTTTAACGCCTGAACGGATTTCGATGAAATTTGGCACATAGGTAGACTATAATCCGGGTACTTTTATCCCGGAAGTACGTTTCCATGGGATAAATTCCGACCACCATGAAAGTAAAGCCTCAGGCAAAAGCTAGTTGACTATAAAGCAAATCTGAACATACACATTTTAGTTGCCAATTTCCTACAATCATTATTCTAATACTTTGTACGCTCATACATTTTCCATTTCCGTTCCTAGTTTAGGAGCTAACAATTTATGCACCATAAAACTTTACACTAGATTGTTCTTGTGCGTATAATTTAGAACACAGTTGTAGAACCGTGTGGAATTGCATGCTTGGAATGCAAAGAATCCACCGGTTATAGCTATTTTAAACATGCCAATCGGGCTACGAAGCTTTAGAGATTATTTCGACGAAAAACTGTATTTCTAAAAATATGAATGTGGTTCTACTTTGTAGGGCACGGTTATAACAGAACAGATAGGAAACAATAATTTGTGAAAAGAGATAAACGAATCTCTGCAGCTTTTGTTAAATGATAAATGATTTTTATTTCTGTAAGTAGGTTTGTACAAACACTTTTACACGTCAGTCATATTTTTAAAACTAGATGAGGTCGGCGTTTCCTATCTGACTACTCTGAGAAGAAAGGCCGAAACAAACTCAGAGGTCACAGTCTCTTTTAAAGTCCAGACATAATCTTGGTCAGATCATGTGAAGGCCATGCAGATTGGTGTCTGAAATGGTATTTTGAGGAAAGAACCATACAGATTGAGTGGACCTGACCAGTCAGTGCACGCATTTGTCAGTAATCGTGCAGCTCTACTCAGAACTTAAGGAGCTCAATGATGTGACGATCAATACCAAAGAAAGGACATTTGGGTAGGCCGCTTAAATGACTCAAACTGCCAGACCATGATTAACACTAACTGAGAATAAAAGACAAAGTGAAAATAAAAATAAAAGAGCAATAACCCACATAGTCTTCACATTCACAATAATTAAAATAATATAATACTTTACAAGTAAATAATCATGTCATTACGTATATATTACGTTACGTATATAAAATAATAAAAGTTAGCAAAAAAAACATCAAACAATAAAAATAAACCACTTCAATAAGTAAAAATTGGAGCAGCTCAATCCCAAGCCTTTTTGTCCTCAATATAATCTTTAACGGTATAAAAAGCTTTCTGACACAACTTACGTTTAATGAATGATTTGAATTTATTAAGGCTTAGATCTTGAACGTGGCTTGGAAGTTTATTATAAAAGCGTATACATTGACATCGGAACGAGCCACCTATTTTCTTGAGCCTTGTTGTAGGTACAACAAATTTATGTTTGTTTCTAGTATTTATATTATGGATATCACTGTATTTTTTTAAACAATTTTATATTTTTATGGGCATATAAAAGATTTTCAAAAATATACTGAGAAGGTACAGTCATTACATTAATCTCCTTAAATTTCTCTCGGAGAGAGTGTCTTGGACTTAATTTATAAACTGATCGTACAGCTCTTTTCTGCAAAACAAAGATATTCTGAATGTCGGCGGCATTTCCCCACAACAGAATACCGTACGACATTACACTATGAAAATAAGCAAAGTACACTAAACGGGCTGTCTCTATGTCAGTTAAATTACGAATTTTTCTAACAGCATATGCTGCGGAGCTTAGCTTCTTAGACAGTTTATCTATATGTGGGCCCCACTGAAGCTTAGCATCCAAAGTTAAGCCCAAGAATACTGTGCTTTCTTCAGGATTCAATTCTTCGCCCTTTATCAACACATCAGTTTTCACCTGCCTAACGTGAGGTAGCGTAAACTTAATGCATTTGGTTTTTTTTTCATTTAGAAGTAAATTATTAACATTGAACCAGTGAACTACTTTTGAGATCGCGCTATATACATCGTCAGTAACCAGCTGCTGACGTTTAAGTTTAAACAAAAGTGAAGTGTCATCTGCAAACAACACTATATCATGATTATCCTTTATGAAGTAAGGCAAGTCATTAATATAAATAAGAAACAAGAAAGGACCAAGAATTGAGCCCTGTGGAACTCCCATTGTTACTATAGATTCGGGAGATCTTTTTCCATTGACGTCAACGCTCTGAATCCTATTACTCAAGTATGAAGTAAGAAGATCCAGAGCGGTGTTCCGGATCCCGTAGTGGCGGAGTTTCCTGATTAACGTTTCATGAAAAACGCAATCGAAAGCCTTGGACAAATCACAAAAAATGCCCAAGGCATCGCATTTATCTTCCCATGCATTATAAATATGTCCTAACAGTTCAACACCGGTCATCAGTAGTCGAACGACCCCTTGTAAAACCAAACTGTTTGCTATGTAGTAATTTATGTTTATTAAAAAATCTTTGCAATTGGTCCAAAATTAATTTCTCAAAAATTTTACTAAAGGTAGGTAGTACTGAAATAGGTCTATAATTTGTGGGGTCTGATGTACTACCTGATTTAAACAACGGTATTATTTTACTATTCTTCATGAGGTCAGGAAACTCCCCACAGTCAATACAATTATTAAAGATAAGAGCTAAAGTAGGTGCTACGATGTCTATAATAGACTTAGCAAATTCTACAGAATTACCCCACAGATCTGCAGTCTTTTTTACATTTAAAGTGTCAAAGGTTTTAATTATATCTCTACACGTAATATGTTCAAAATGAAATTCCGAATCGCAAACATTTACATTTTCCTTAAGCAAAGACTCAGCAACAGAAGGTGATGAGTTTAGGGATTTAGTAGTTGAAACAGGGATATCCGAAAAGAAATTTTCAAAGGCCACGGCGACTTGTGAGTCTGATTTTATTATGTTGTCATTAATTGACAGGCTATAGTCAGTATTTCGGTTCCTAGACCTTCCCGTTTCACTATTAATAATATTCCAAGTCGTTTTAATTACATTACTACTGTTTTTAATCTTCGAACTCAAATAACGCGACTTGGCCATACAACAAACTTTTTTAAATAATTTTGAATAATTTCTAACATACAAATTAAATTCATCAGTGTTTACATAATACCTTTCATTGCCAAAAATTAAAATTAAAGTAAAAAATTAAATTTAAACATTAATATTTTATCCACACTTTATATAGATTCTATGACCAAAAAAAAATGGCTTTTTATTTTATTACTTATGTCTATTATTATTTCTTAGTCACAAGTAGCGGAAAAAAAGCCGTTGTTGACCAAATATGTTTATTTTTTCCTTTTCTCAAAGTTGAAATACACATCCAAATACCACAAAAACCACTCCAAAAACCGGTAAATCTTACAGTTTTTTTTTAAAAGTTGATTGATCTAAATCCCACAAATACATGATTATTGCTTTTTCTCAATTATTTCGATTAATATTTGTACGATACTATCTTTGTGAACGCATCTAAGGATCTGTCACAGTCAAAACTTACTAATTATAACAAAAAATCCAGACTAACTTAATCTGTAGATTAAGCCGTTATCTCCATATTGCTTTGCCTAATATCTTGATAATAACAATAGCTATTATCGAAAACATTTCACTACCATATTTAAAGAAAATTTTACTTAAGAAGGTTTTTTTTTAATTTTCCGGTATAATTTAACGGTTTTTGATTAGTTACTCTTAAGTGATTGTTAAATTCTTTCGGATTCAGCGGTTAAGAAACAATTTCAACCTTTATTTTGCGTTACTTTACCAGATATATTTTAACTCAACTGTCAATAAAAATTACAAACACAAAATTAAACATCGTGAAACTACGCTAAACAATTCAGAAGCAGATGCAAATTGAATCAAATAAACTTGAATTATAACTTAAATATAAAAACTGAGAAACGAGGATCAACATAAATATTAAAAACAATGAGAATGCCAGTGCATAGCGTTAGAATGCAAAATGGGGGTTATCAAGGCACTGTTTACCATATTATTGCGGGCTAAGTGATATATTGTATTGTTGCTTGCGAGTTTCAACTTTTTTGCTACGCTAAATAGGAATATATAAAGTTAAATCGTAAATGTTGGGATACCTTTAGTATGTTGTACCATGGCTTCTGGACTATGAGACTTATTTTATTTTTATTAAATACATAAATATAACATCACGCTTGTATTCCCCGACGGTTTAGGCAGAGGTATACCTATAGTACAGCCACATTTTGCCAGTTATGTTTAAGTCCCATGTAATAGGGGGCGAGCCTATTGCCATCAACCGGGCACAGATCCTGACTCCAGGCTGCTCGTCCGAAATTCCAGATGGAAAAATTAAAATAAAAAAATCACTTTGCCCGACGCGGGAATCGAACCCAGGATCCAGTAGCGCTTGCAACCACAAAACAAACGAGGTGGTTGGTCGATTAAATAGGAAGAAATAAAGGGAAATCGTCAATGTTCGGATACATTTAGTACTCGTATGTTGTTTCATGAAAATCAAAAAAAAAACAAAATCATTTATTTTTTGGAAACTTTTTTTTGACTCCTGGACTATGAGACATATTTTATTTGCCGCGACTTTTTCCGCGTGGGATACCATATACTTACCATATAAACCTATTCTATGGCAATCGGAAATAGTGTAGCTTCCTATCACAGAAAGAATTTTCGGAATCGGATCAAAAGTTCCGAAGATTATCCCCTACATAAAAAAGTCAGAAAAAACTCTTTACAATATTAAGAATAGATAATAGTTAAGCTTACAATACTGCACATACTGATAAGATCTTCATTCATTTGTCCGCGAACACATCACAGTCGGGCTTAGCGTCCAAGCGAGCGTTGAGCGCAGCACAGAGAGTGTGCGACGGACAGAAGACTGGGCTCGAGCGACGGCGAGGACGCGACGACGACCGACGGTTCGACTCCAAGGCACGACGAACAATTTGTGCCTCCAGTTACGGCTATAGTTTATCGGAGCAAAAAGATGGGACAGTTCGTCGTGTAGTTCAGAAGCATCTGTTGCCATGGTCCGCAGTAGAATGCTAAACGCTGATGATAATATTATGGAAATACTAAAGTGTATGGTTTTAAAATAAAATGATTTGGTATTTCGAGTTTAAATAGTGTTCATTCTTCATTTCGTTTATTTTAACCTGAAAATAAATGGTTTATTTATTATTATTATTTATTTAAACCTTATCTATGGAGCAAAGTTGAGATAAATGTTTGGAAACAGTCCAAAATTACAACCTACTGCTATGAAATTTATTAGGTATGTATAGAACACTTTTTTCATCTTGGACATAAAATAATACGTGAATGTTACAAGAATCACATGATGAGAACATGGTTTTAAACATTAGATATAAAAAGTGGCCGCCAAGTGCGAGTTGGACTTACACACGAAAGGTTTCACCACCGTACAGTATTTGTAAGGAAAACTTTAATTTTAAACTTTATTTTATTATATTATATAAGTGAAAGTTTCTTTAAGAACGTCGACGGATTTTTGGTTGGGGCAAATCTTATGGGCTCGCGTCACCGACATGCTAATGTTAACAGTATAATCTGTAGCTATGAGTATTACGTGCTTGGCCAGCACTAGAAGCATAATTATACATTTTGTTTTTTAATTTACAAATTGACATTTTAATTAATGATACCTACAACAATTATTTTGCAAATTAAAAAAAAATCATAGTTTTAAGTTTTCACTTATTTTACTTTTCGTTTTTTGTTATAACGGCCATATTAGTACACACTGAAAATTTCACAGGTGTCTACCTATTACGGTTCAAAAGATATTATAGCCCTGTGACGGACGAACGGACAGCGGAGCCTTAGTAATAGGGTCCCGTTGGCACCGGGTACGGAACCCTAAAAATGATGTCTATTGTATGAATACACAAATTTTCTACTCATTCTAAACTTAAAATTAAGCATTTCTGTCAAATAAACCGTCACTAAACAAACAGGGTATAATGATCATGTCAAATAGCATCCTTACATTTTATTCACTCGGTTGACTTCTAAATCGACCAGTAAAGGAAAAGCAGTTATCACGAAAGTCTCAAATGTAGGTACTGCAGTTTTCCGAGAAAATCCGCTGGCGTTTAAGCAAAACACTTTAGCAGGGCTTTAGAGATTCCCAGGATTCGATATTTTCTTCTTAGTGAAATAAAAATATTGGCATTTTATTTATACGGTGGAAAGTTGTTCCGTAAATTATCTTGAAGTTTAGGGTTATGTGCGATGATTTCGAGTAAACTATCTGCTTTTAGTGGGTGATGATGATGATGACACTATGTACTTTTTCGTAGTTTTAGGGTTCCGTACCCAAAGGGAAACCCTATCTGTCTGTCTATCTGTCTGTCTGTCCGTCTGTCACCAGGCTGTATCTCATGAACCGTGATAGTAAGACAGTTGAAATTTTCACAGATGATGTATTTCTGTTGAAAAAATACTAAAAAACAGAATAAAATAAATATTTAAGGGGGCTGCCATACAACAAACGTGATTTTTTTGCCGTTTTTATAGATAATGGTACGGAACCCTTCGTGCGCGAGTCCGTCTCGCGCTTGTTATTATGTGAGCATTGAAATTTGTAACACATTCAATCAATCTGCCTAGCTTTTTACCCAACTATGTTGGGGTCGGCTTCCAGTCTAACCGGATTTAGACGAAAAAAATATTATTTGGGACACGCACAAGAAATACAAAAAGTTAAAAAGGGAGCATTTAAAACTAACAACGGTATTGTGAATGTGTACAACACCTCTGTCTAAACCTTTGGGAATACAGGCGTTCGTATCTAATATTTACGTCATAACCTTAACCAAACTGAGTATAATAATAAAATTATGAAACAACAAACCTAATGAGAATAGTAAATTATGGGTACATAGTTTTCGAATATAATTACCTATAATGAATGTATACAAAATATTGTAAACCATTTTAAAAGAGTAACGGTGGAGTTTCTTGCCCATTCTTCTCCATACGAAACTACATTTTGAAGGCAACTATAACCAATTCTATTTTCATGTTCTTTTGACTGTTGACTTTACCTGACACCCAAACTCCTTGTTACAGTCAGCGCCCCGCCCTGGCCGGGGGTAAAGATGGCGACCCGCTTTGCCCCTGTCTGCCCTCAGTCGCTTCCTCCAATCAAGAAGGGAAACCCTCCCTCATCAGGTCGCCAGCACTACATGAACCAGCTGAAGGCGTTCCTTACCAATGAATCCGAAGACTGCCTGTATTTGAATATTTATGTTCCATATAGAGGTAAGTCAATTCAAACAATAATTTAACAGTAAGTTACAGCCAACGAATTAGGTACCGAGTCTTATTACTCGTAAGTAATTACGGCCGCGATCTACGAGTCGAGGTCGTAGACTCAAAATCAGGCAGTTACTGCTCTCATAACGGTGAAGGAAAAGGAAACCGTCATTTCTCAGAACCGAAAATTCAAAGACATTTGACATCTATCAACGTGCACTGGGCCCGCGTGGTGGATTACAGCTCACTCTCTCTCATAGAGAGACCTGGGGGCCGATCGCGCTAATTTTGAACGTTAATACCAAAACTAAACCACAACCAAAAACGTTACGTTAAACACATTTCGTATCGCGCTAATCATTTCAACGGAAACGATTTAGCTTTACTTTAGAAGTTACGTTGGAGGAACGATCGATCGAACTTTCAGTATTGAGTAACGTCAACGATTTTGTCGCTCAGAAAAAATAGCGCGATACCGTTTCTTACATCAGCTAAACCAAAACAGTTTCGTTCGAACGGTAATTACGTTGAGACATAGCGCGATCGGCCCCCTGTACCCCAAGTCTAAGTTTCCAAGAGAGTAAACGTAACTAGCGCGTTTGCATTAAGATTTTTATTCTCACCCTTATAGTCTTAGCATTA
This sequence comes from Tiliacea citrago, assembly GCA_963921375.1. Taxonomy (NCBI): domain Eukaryota; kingdom Metazoa; phylum Arthropoda; class Insecta; order Lepidoptera; family Noctuidae; genus Tiliacea; species Tiliacea citrago. The sequence continues at coordinate 2,519,726 of OY992784.1, forward strand.
TGATCTATCGGTCAAATTTTAACGCAAACGAAATAGTTACGTTTACTCTCTAGCAAACTTACACTTGGGGTACTGTGTCGCTTAAGCATAGTCAGTATTTAATTTTCCCAATGCTGGGGAACATCAAATATTAATTATGCATTATGCTCATGTTTCTTAGTCGTAAGGAGACGTTTCATTTTTGTATAGGACTCCGGCCATAACATGTACGCTTTAGAAAACCTGGGAAACGAACCCCTCAATACAGTAAATAATGTTTTTTTTTCTTAATAACCATGGACCTATAAAATACTCGGACGGAACTCCCGCTAAGACAAAACTGTGTCCCGTAATGGCGGCGACAGTGTTAAGTGTGAGTGAATTTAGGGTTGCCATGTTAGCCAAATTTACCCATAATATTATTGTTTTATTTTAAGACAAATACAGGTCGAGAGACAAGTTTCTTTGAAATGTCGGCAGAATTATACCGTGCTATTTTAACAAGTTAATGGTAAGAAACAAATCTCCCTATGAAAATATGTGCAATTAACAACATAGTTAATAATTGAAAATATTTTAATTGTAAAAAATATTTACTGTATCTATTGTATAACATCCCAAATGCTGAGTATGTTTTTTTTTTAATCCAGTAATTTTGACAGTTACAGTTTCGATTTTTTTTTAATCCAATAATTGCTCCATACTTCATTTTCTTTAGGAAATCTAATAAGAAGAATATAAAATAACTAGTAATAAATAACCTAAATAAGTTGAATTGATTAAATGAAATATAAATTTGCCATATATTTAGGGTAATTTGCACACGTGAATATTGACAACACTGGCCTTGTGATGATTTTTTTTGTTGTAGTGAATGAAGATTGATTGTAATCTATAAAATTGGGAACTAAGTTGTTGAATTATTCATTTACCTATGAAATGTGATTCCTCGATTTTTTTTCTTTTGATCGCTACGGTTTTTACAACATTTCACCACACAAGACATGCTGTATTTCAATACTTTTTTGCCGCGTAGGGCGTGTCGACTGTGTTGACGTTTGCACGCGTAATGGGTGAGTATGCTGTGAATGTGTGCGTGGGGGCCTGTACGTACAGCGAGCTGACTGACTTTGAGTGACACAGTTTTCTGTTAACGAGAATCCGTCCGAGTTTTTTATAGGTCCATGTTTAATAACTAATATTTTATAGGCACAAAATAAAAATTGTAAATTTTTGACGAGAGTTACGACCATCAACACCCAGTCATGACAGGTTGGTGAGATGACGTTTTCGTCCAGAACTTCCAGAAGTACCCATAAATCTACAATCCACAAAAGTAGAATATTTTTTTTTAACGATCACTTTCTTATAATTAGTAAAAAAAATAGTCTAATGTAGCTGTGTTATCTTAAAAGCATAGAAATATTGCGCTCCATATTTATATACCTAAATAACGTCTACGTGATATTATTATGTTTTTTTGCAACATGATTTCTGGACGAAAGGATTATGCAAATAAAACGACGCCAAGATCAATAGAATACAGCAATAATTTGAAAAACTATTATTTTTTGTGCCGAAGTAATCCAGGGAATATGCAAGAAAGAATATTTTTCCTCAATTCGTGGAATTTTTTCCTCTTTTTCATTACAGTACACTTTATGGCCGAATATTAAACATCTCCTTTATGATACTCGTTTTAAGATGGTATTATTTTGAGCTTCGACATACAAATGGTATCCCGTCCCTCTCACAAAGAGGAGGCCTGTGTCCCAGAAATGGTAACATTATAAGCTGATTATGCATACAAACGGTGACAACGCAATAAATCTTCTTTAAAAACTGCAGGCATTTAAATGATCGTTCCTCCACTACTTTTAAATTCAATGGAGTCGGAATTTGTGAAGTGATCCAAATTACTTTGGTTCGGCATCCAATTTAGTCCAAAATTAATCGCAACGGAAGAAAACTCTGTATGTAAACACTTGACAGGTGTTTGGTCCATAATGCATCCTCTTTATTTTGCAAAGAGACGTGACAGCATTTTATGCCAGTCGTGTAAACGAAGTTATTATTATTTTATTGATAGATTCTGTATCTGCCCGTGACATCACAGTGGGTGGGACCTATCAGAATACCAGCGCTGCGACAATTATTTTTAAATATCGCAGCAGAGATAGGAGCCTTTGGGCCTCGTACAGGACCTTCTGTTTTTTTTTTTTTATATAATTTTGTTTTTTATACTTCAATCATTGTGTGCTTAGTTTAGTTTGTGATCTTCCTGTTTGAGTCAAATAAATACCTTTTTCATCCCCCCATCTCGGAAAGAGTATTTTTACTCTTCGATATCTGAGTGCAAAAGCCGTTTTTATCCGCTAGACTAGAGGATAAAGTAAATTGAATTTAGAACATTGTGTGCATTAAGTTTGTGAATTCAAAACATCATTAAACCTATTTACTTCTCCCTCCATGATGCCGAATTTATCATACAACCTTTTTTAATTTGTTAAAAACTCAGACTCGGAACCTTCTTGGTGTACTTTGTTTTAATTAGCTTTGCGCGTGCCATTTTCTATTCACGTCATATTGTTAAAACCTTAGGTTATAAACAAAAAAATTGAAAACAAATGAAAAACCTAAAATGAGTGGTTCTAGCGACGAGGAAGTTTATTTGAATGAAACTGTTAATAATGTGCAAATGAGCTTTCTCCCTCAACTATCACGCGAGAAGTATTTAAAACAGTAGCTCTGATATGTTTAACACGTGGCGACTAAACTAAAGGAGCCAAAACTTTCTCAGAAAACGTTTTGCTGGCATATTTTATTGAATTATCTGAGACCAAGAAATCAAGCACTCTATGGAGTACGTATTCAATGCTAAAAGCAACAATAAAGATGAAAAAAGACATACATATCGAGACCTATCCTACATTAGTGGCATTTTTAAAAAGAGCCTCATCTGGTCATCAACCAAAAATTTTTTTTTAAATTATATCTAAGTATTATTTGTTATAATTTAAAGATTACTCTGTAATACTTACCGACCATAATGTATTAGTTAATACCTAAACTGAAATAAAAGTATCTTGTGATTGTAAATATTTTTTTTGCATTTAGTCATTTCCTCGCTGAGGTGGGATGAAGAGTAACGTGTTGCACTCGAATGCAAAGATTTTTCACCTCGTGCTCTTTTGATTCCTTTGCTAACGCTCAGGATTCTAACTTTAGAATCCTTCGCTTGCTCGGTCATCAAAATTGAGCACGCGGTTAATAAGCAACTTTGCACTCTTGTATAACAAATAACTATTCTGTCTTTCTCAAAGTAAACTTTACGTTAGACTATTTTGAAACTTTATGCATTATCAGCATTAAATAACGTTCCCACTGCTGGGACACAGACCTCCTCTCTGTGAGAATCCACGACGCCCCAATTACCCCTACCGATCTCTTGGTTCATCTTAAATCAAGAATTTATACTTTTCTAAGATGTATGGAAATGCGTAGGCATATTTGATCAAACAGCTCCTGTAAATCAACGCACGCTGTAATAAACACCGCTGAATGAAAAGAAATATTCTCTTATCCATTTCATAAGAATTGATCTCCTTCGAGAAATCCAACGGTTCCTTTTTAATATTTCTTTTGATCTAAGAAAAATACACAGATATTCTGTAATTTAGAGAAGTATCAATTTAAATAAGTAACGACTGTTTACTTTTAAAGATGGCGGCGCTATGACGCAATGTAGAAGTGACAGTCGGCTAAATATGTTATGTTTTGAATTGTTTTAACTTTATAATGTTTCTTGTAAAAGTGTTTTTGTGTTCGGATTTATTACAGGAAATAACGCTAAAAGTATCTCACTTCATATATATTTTATTATCCACTTGTCATGCCAGGTCTTAAATTAAATAATGTGCTTTATTTTGAGTTTTTATTATGAGTAATTTTTTATGTTAATAAATTGATAAATAACTGGCCGGGCGTAAGAAGCTATGCTTATAACTTTATCAAGACTACAAAATTAATATTTTTATTGACAGCGATGCAGACTAATGTTTTGATGCCCAATGAGTTCTTTCCCGTATTTTATATATTTATTTTTGTACCTACATACTATATATATTTTAGTGTTACCTTTTATGTTGTATCTAGCATGACCATAATTGACTTTGTCTTGACCCTGTAAGCAAAAAAAAAACATAATTAATCGGATTTGGAAGTTCAACTTAATGTCTGTAGAACATTTTTTAAAGAAAATAATAAAGTATAATGACACTAATCATAAAAATAGAAAAATGTTAGATTAAGCGCCTGTGCACGCCACGTTTTTTAGAAAACGTGGTGTGGTCACGCCCTTAGATGCGAACTCTCAAGTCAGTACCCCGAAATCAATCAACAAATAAGAAAATACAGAAGTAAATTTACGTCACCTTAGCTATAATAAAATCTTGTAAACAGAATATTTAGTATAAATTCTTAGTGACACAGAAAATTTTGAAACAAAAGGACCATCATATTCTTCAGGCATAAACTACGAACCTACTAAAATGAAAAAAGTGCATGAAATTTACGATTGTTAGACGCTGAAAATCCACAGAGAAACTTTGGAGTGAGGTACAGCCCTTATTAGATGTAATTTTGTAAAAAAAAAAATAGATAATTTGTTATTTGAAGCATCATCAGCCTATAATGTCCCCACTGCTGAGACACGCCTCAACTCTGTTAGAGGGCCGTTATCCACCACGCGGGCCCAGTGCGGGTTGGTAGATGTCACATGTGTTTGAAGCGCCTGTCAGGGTTCGAACCTACGACCTACAAACCGTAAGTCGCAGTCGTCACCACAGCACTGCTCTATTCTGACTCTACTATTATAAACCTATTATTTAATTAACTGTAATGATTGTTCTCGTAATGGAAACCATTGTTCTTATACAGGTACTTAAATAAATTTGGTTCGGTATAGTTTGAAAAACGTATTAAATAAATGATGTAGGTATTAATAATAAAACTGTCATAATATATAGTTGAAAATCAGGAATGTATTATATGGAATGTACTATAGAATAGTAGGAATTTATTTCCAATTCGGTATGTAAAGTAAAAATTACCCTATTCGAAAACCATTTCGAGATTTAAAGCTTTTACGAGTTATTTTTCTATTAATAGGTCTTATAATTATAAGATCGTGTTTATTTTCACAAAAATACTTAAAAACGCATGACTTTTATTTGACCTCTAAATGTCATCCAAAGTAGCCTGAATTGGGAGTTTTCAGTGCCTCTTGTAATTAAATAATTAAGTTGTTCTGTATGTGTCAAGTGTCAATGTCAACGACAAATTCACATGAAGCACTTATTATTATTCTATTCAAATAGTGCAGTTTTTCACCAGCGGCCGACAGTACAAGTCGAATCACATCGATGTATCGCCTCAGGAAAATTTAACTTACGTTCAAATGATCTTCACAATAAAACAGACGCCGCACAGACTAGTACTCAACGTTTACTTCCTCGCACCATTTCTTTTTAAGGTTTCTTTTACTAACAATCAATTTGTGTCGGCTATTTGTTGTGGTGTTTTACTTGACGGTATGAAGCACGTAGCAGAAGTAGTATTTGATCCATTCATTTGATTAATAAGCTATAACTTTAAACTAAGGTACGGAAATCGCATCTCGTATGAAATGTAAACAAATTAACTGTCAAATTTGACTGTTTGACTTTACTGAATTTTGTTTTTAAATAGGTGTTAAACGTGGCAAACATCCTAAGCTATTCAGGCTACTTTAGAAATCAGCACGAACAAAACTTTAAAAAAATATATAAAAATAACTACAGCTTGTAAAAACAAAAAGATGAAATTATGTGTTTCAAATATCTCATGTTTCATCTTATCTTTAAAATAAAAATATAAAAAACATACCTGAAAAATACTTTACATACCGAATTTAACGATGTTTTCTCATCTTGATTAAAAGTAGTTTTTCCGTAATTTTCTATTTTGTGGTACGAGTGACACAAAGCGGCGCCAAAAGGACGTCACAAGGTCGGCTAGATTCGACTAAAAATAAAAATACTAGCTATCAATGTTATGTGTATAATAAATTATATGACAAACTTTTATGTTGGTTCAGCTGATATATAATTATACGGATATTCAAAAATACTAGTGGTCGCCCACTCGTGGAAGTTCGACCCCCTCTCCTTACAATCTATATAGTACTTACTAATTCCACGAGTACACTAATAAAATTGCATGCTATTAAAAAGAACTTACTTATTCCATGCTCAAGCTGTCACTTCTGTCACCTGTCTATTTTCAAGTCATGGTATTTCCAGGCCCTGGTTCTATGTATATGTTTTTGTGTGTGTGTGTGTATGTCAAAGTCACGTGTGTAATGTTTTTTTATTACACGACTGCCCAAAAAGGAGTGTAAAGTGTTTAGGGTTCATGTATGTATGCATATATATGAGGATCTCGTGGCTAAGTAATAACAGCCGCACGGGTCAATCCATCAGGTTAAGCTACGCTTGCCGGGGTCGGTCCGTGGATGGGTGACCATCTTTACATACTGAGACTCCGTCGTGCCTCGGAAAGCACGTTAAGCCGTTGGTCCCGGCTGTCATTCGTGGATCTTTGACAGTCGTTACGGGTCGTCAGAAGCCCGAAAGTCTGACAATCAGTCTTACTAAGGGGTATCGTATTACCCAGTTACTGGATTGTGAAGGTCAGATAGGCAGTCGTTCCATGTAAAATACTTTTATTCAGCTGCATCCGGTTAGACTGGAAGCCGACCCCAACATAGTTGGGAAAAGGCTAGGCAGATAGATGTATGCATAAATGTAATGTATCTATGTGAGTTTCTTTGTGGAACCATAACTTTTAAATGTCTGAACAGATTTAGATGTTAGAATCCTTACATCATCCCGAGTAGCATAGGCTTGAATTGTAGAGCGTACATGCAAAACAAACATTTCATCCCCACGCCATCCATGCCTCGCCTCGCCGCACACTGGTCCCGAATGATAAAAAAGTGGACATTAAGAAATTTTTGACAGAAGGTCAACGGATTCGGCTGATTTTTTTTTTGTAGACAGCTGATGCAATTACAAATCACTTTTATAGATTGAGTTTTTGCCAAATAAGCCGTATTTTCAGAGAAAAAAAATATTGAAATATTTTTTGTATGAAAGAAATCCTAATTTTGTCTTTATCTTCCAAGATTCAAACGTATTCAAAATAAAACTTAGCGCAGCTTGTAGAAGTGCTAATTGCTCACCACTTTGTCATAGACACTCTTCTGCGATTTTGTGCTCCTTTTGAGTTACAGGCACTTTAAATATTTTTTGTATAAAAAAATTCTAATTTTGTCTTTATCTTCCAAGATTTAAACGTATTCAAAATAAAACTTAGCGCAGCTTGTAGAAGGGCTAATTGCTCACCACTTTGTCATAGACACTCTTCTGCGATTTTGTGCTCCTTTTGAGTTACATGCACTTTAAATATTTTTTGTATGAAAAAATCCTAATTTTGTCTTTATCTTCCAAGATTCAAACGTATTCAAAATAAAACTTAGCGCAGCTTGTAGAGGGGTTAATTGTTCATCACTTTGCCATAGACACTCAATTGCGATTTTGTGCTCCTTTTCAGTTACAGGCACTTTAAATTTTTCGTTGTCGGATGAGCTTTACTAGTTTTTTGTAGACAGCTGATACAATTACAAGTAACTTTTAAAGATGTATTTTTTGTTAAATAAGCCGTATTTTCAGAGTTAAAAAATTAATTCAGGCGGATTAGAAATAATCTTGTTAAAGATAGACTAAGATGTAATAACATTTTCTTCATTAATAAGTAACTCTTATAAATGTCTTTCTATTAAAAAAAGTCTTATTTTAAATATATCAAATAAACAACTTGGATATCTCAAAACGTGTACAGACATGTTCAGGTACAGGTAATTTATTGTGTGACTCATATTCAGATTATAAGCATTTTTTGGTAATGAGTCATTGCTTAATTAGCCGATTACTTACAATTTGGGCTATATTTGGTCATCTAACGCTAGTGAATGCGTCGGAAACGCTGAATGATAAAAAGGTATAAATTGCAATTAAAACTTTTCCTTCGTACTTTAACGGGCTTAGGACCGTCAAAATACAAACCTATATAATAATATAGGTTGAATACGTTTGAATCTTGGAAGATAAAGACAAAATTAGGATTTTTTCATACAAAAAATATTTAAAGTGCATGTAACTCAAAAGGAGCACAAAATCGCAGAAGAGTGTCTATGACAAAGTGGTGAGCAATTAGCCCTTCTACAAGCTGCGCTAAGTTTTATTTTGAATACGTTTGAATCTTGGAAGATAAAGACAAAATTAGAATTTTTTTATACAAAAAATATTTAAAGTGCCTGTAACTCAAAAGGAGCACAAAATCGCAGAAGAGTGTCTATGACAAAGTGGTGAGCAATTAGCCCTTCTACAAGCTGCGCTAAGTTTTATTTTGAATACGTTTGAATCTTGGAAGATAAAGACAAAATTAGAATTTTTTTATACAAAAAATATTTAAAGTGCCTGTAACTCAAAAGGAGCACAAAATTGCAGAAGAGTGTCTATCACAAAGTGGTGAGCAATTAGCACCTCTACAAGCTGCGCTAAGTTTTATTTTGAATACGTTTGAATCTTGGAAGATAAAGACAAAATTAGGATTTCTTTCATACAAAAAATATTTCAATATTTTTTTTCTCTGAAAATACGGCTTATTTGGCAAAAACTCAATCTATAAAAGTGATTTGTAATTGCATCAGCTGTCTACAAAAAAAAAATCAGCCGAATCCGTTGACCTTCTGTCAAAAATTTCTTAATGTCCACTTTTTTATCATTCGGGACCAGTGTGCGCCGTGAGTGTATAAAACCACATTTAGTGCTTAAAATAAAAATACTACCACTTAGAATTACATGTTTTAAAATAAAACTTTTCACTAAAATGTATAAAATTAAAATAAATAATTTTAAAAATTAAAAACATGACTGCCAAAAAACGAACTAAAAAGTATTAAACAAGTTGTATTAGTTAATCTGTAAGTGTGTATACAAAGCGAAAGGTCACTAAATTGCTCGCTGGCTAAACAGACAAATAAAATTATCATCAACTCACCAGGAATTCGATCTGTCTTTGCTAGACGTGTTACACAATCCACCTACATCTATAATAAACTGAGCCGTACATTAGATTGGAAAAAAAAAATCCCCTGTTGTTATACGATTGTAAAACAAACAATAACTAAATGGCTGAGATCCCTAACATATGAAGAAACAGAAAACATTCTGACAAGATTGAGCTAAAGCAAGAAAAAAATGGTACACACACACCCATATACATACACACACATATTCACACACACAATATATACATACACACGCATGTGGTGCACACCTCATACACCGAGAGCTGCTAAATTAATGTTTTATTTTCTGTATGTAGGTATGTATTTTAGTTTAATTCTATATTGCCCATACAAAGTTATAATTACTTAAAAACTGGTTTAAAAAATCTTGATTTTATTATATTGACAAAGTTATGTCGCATCTATTTTGAGTCGAATGCCTTCGACTTATTAAGATGGCCTTCTGTCAATTTATTTTCTTAATTATTAAAAACTGAAATACCTATTTCATAATAACTTGAAGGATATATAATAATATGTCATTTCGCTGATATGACAAATATAAGTCATATCAGCGAAAAATAAAATAAATAAACAAATTAATTAATTGTTAGGTACACCTCTGCCTAACCCTTAGAGGAAAACAAGCGTGATGTTATGTGCGTATGTTAATTAATTATTTTGTAAATTATTATTCTATATATATATATATCTTAATCTAGACACCAAAAACATTATAAAATACAATATGCATGAAACTGTCAATTCGATTACCTATTACATTTCATTGAGTAACAAAATTGCACTGTGGCGAATGAAAATATCAACACACCCAACGTGCAATGGTATCCAAAAATATTTTTAGTAGGTAAATTCCTGAGAGTTAACTGCGCTTAAAATAATATTCTGCGAGTGAGAAACTACAGTCATGAAAATTATTTGTTAAGCAAATTTACACCCTACGTGATTTTGCCTCGTTACCAAACCTTGTTACGCACAGGTGGTTATATGACTGCTTTATTGAGGAAAAGTGTTTTTAGTATGGCACTGACTATTTGTAACCACATTCCTAATTCCATAAAATAGGAACCAGTAACAACTTTCAAAAAGAAATTAACCGTACTTCTTTTAATTAAATGTTACTACTCCGTATCTGATTTTCTAGGTGAAAATTTTTTAGTTGTGTATCAATGTTTGTATGTTTGATGATGAACTGCATCAATGTTTGTATGCTTGATGATGAACTACATCAATGTTTGCATGCCAAAATGGTAGAATGTACAAGGATTCTTTAATATTAATGTAACCACCTTATTGTAAATAGCTACAGTCTGAGCAAATAAATGAATATTCTATTCTATTCTATCCACTCCATTTTTTTATTTGTGCAAAAACTTAGGGTCAAAACCGTAAGTCACCTTTGAAAATAAATTTTCCACGTTAACTTTACATCGACATGTGCGAGCTCAGCAAATCGACGATGATGGTTGCACAACGAAGCTCTAAAAATGTCTGTCAACTATTGAACTAGAAACCTCGCGGCGCCTATTATTGGCGATAGTACACAACGCTCGTACTATCACATAAATTGGCAGGAGTTCCACAGTTTTCACATACTTCAGATGAATCTTATGAATAATGGGCTCAAATGATTAAACGAAGGTTTTTTTTTTCTTGTATGAATTTTTGTTATCACCAGCCCATTGTAGTCCACTGCTGGACATATTTTTCTCCAATCACAGGCTTAAACTGATCATCGCCTAGGCTCATTAATCTTGCTATCGGTTACTCTGCAAAACTCGTCGCTCCATCTAAGGCGTTCACGGCCACGAGCGATGCGACTTGCGTCAAGCACTGTACCTCTACGAGTACCATGAGTTTACACGTCGTACACCGGGTGCAATAACGTCATAAATGCTAAAATTGGTAAAAATGAGTTTTTGATCACAAATTATGTCAAACATGCGTCTACATCCGGTGCAACAATTTCATAAATGTAACTCCAAATCCCACAGAGGGCCTAAATGTCGTTGTGGTTTTGGCGGGTTTTTGTAAGCGCTAGTGCAACAACGTCATAAAGGTGATTATGACAAATGTTTCATACGATTTTGGGCCAAGAATGTCACAAGTGAAAAGGTTGTTTATAAAATATTTTTATCTAAGGTTTTTCTTAACATAACATGCATACAGTACCTGTAAAAAAACCTTTCATTGTTTTTCTACACATTTTTCATAAAATTCTGATTACGGGTCCTTAAATGTAAGAAATTATTCATTATTTTGTTATATCTTTATACGCCATTTATTTTAATATTGTTGTTGATTATTTATACTCACTGAAAAAGTTAATTGTAAGTGCTATTTTATAAATTTAGGGTGTTAATGTTTTCTTTAGTTCGGCCTTCATGACGTTATTGCACAGACAAGATCTACTTGTAATTTAACTTTCTGCGCAACAACGTCATAAATGTAGGTACTTATCGTAATTGAAAACAATAAAAATATGCCACGTAAATAAAAATTTTATTTCTGAACTTACTTTAGTTTTAAAATATAGAGTATAAACAAAATTTTGGTCGTCGATGTATAATAGAATTTTATATACATTTCACTTTAATATAACAACAACTTTTAAATCAATCTCCTGAAAAAAACGTCATTTGTTACTTCTGACGTTGTTGCACCCGGTGTACGACGTGGTTTACACAGCCAAAACTCGCTAGCGTCTCCGTAAATAATATGTATGAAATATTGTATAGTCACAGGGAGAATTAATATTCGTAACATGAGCACTATAGATTTCGATAGGTAAGAAACGTAACGTGATCTATTCGTTAGTCACTAACGTTTTTCAGCTGTCACCATACAAAACGGCACCATGAGGCACTAATTCAACAGCAGCTATCGAAAAATGCGCTTGCGATAGTAGTTGCCTAGCTGACTAGCATTTTGAGGTGTGAAACATAATTATGTTTACATTAAAATTATATACGTTTTAGACTAGACGTACTGTTTCCGTCCGTCTTCGCCCCGAAATTCGCCTTCATGGCATGCTCTAAACCACTTCTTTAATTTGTTTGCTCCGCAGTCTCTGTCGCCAGACGCGTGTCGCTTGAGCGTGTAGCTCGTCGTCAAGGGGTAACATGAGGGCTTCCTACCAAGCTAGCCGATTTGCGGTCTCTGCTCATGAGCACATTTACCCCAATGGTCATTGGTTCTACGGCTAATAACGCCGGCTCATATCCACTTCAGCTTGCTTATTCTGTAGGCTAGGTCGACTACTTTGGTTCTCTACGGCCTTTAGGGTAAAAATTGTATGCAGGATGCATAATGCATAAAATTTAAGAATATCTGTGGGATATTAAAGGATCGTTGACTCAAATTATTTCTTACTAACGACCCTTCCCTGCTTCGCAAAGCTTTAGGGGTTCCGTACCCGAAGGGGGCCAAATGGAACCCTATTACTAAGCCTCCGCCGTCTGTCTGTCAGCGGGCTGTATCTCATGAAACATAATAATTAAAGAGTTGAAATTTTCACAGATTGTGTATTTCTATTGCCGCTTTATCACAAATAATAAAAATTAAACTAAATTAAAAAATAAAGGAAGTCCCTGTATAGAAGAAACGTGTTTTTTCTGCTAAAGTATTTAAAAGCTGGTTTTTTACGACTTGACAAACCACGAAATTTCTTTAATTATAAATAAGATTAATATGAATGTGTTATACATAATTAACCTTCCGGAATTAATTATCTAGATTACGGTGAAAGCCGCATCACAAACCGATGTGTAGAAGAACAACGCGGTCATACAGACAGACAAAAGCGACTTTTTATAATACGTAATGTATAGATGGTTGAAGCCGATCTACTCTCTACGTGAATTTGAGAGTTAAAAAACTTTGAGCACGAGTAAATCCTAACTAATTATAAATGCGAAAATGAGTGTTTGTTCGTTTATTTGCCATACTTTCACGCTAAAACTGCTGAACGGATTTGACTGAAATTTGACAGCTAGGTCGCCTTAGATCTGGGGAAAGACATAGGCTTTTTTCATGCTGGATCGCGGGCAACAGCTAGTTCAAGATGATGCTAATACAGTGCGTATGTAACACAATGAAATCAAAGTACGATCATCATTCTCCTACCGTTATCCCAATTTATATGGGGTTGGCGCAGCAAGTTTACTTCTTCCACACTTCTCTGTTAGTCGTCATCTCTCTAGTCACCCCCTTTCTAGCCATATCATCTTTCACACAGTCCATCCATCGTTTCTCTGGTCTTCCCCTACATTTATACCTTGCCATCCATATTTACACAGGCAGGCGCTTTACTTTGTGTAAATGATTTCAACACCACTTCTCTCAAACGGTGAAGGAAAATATCGTGAGGAAGAACCAAAAATTCGAAGACATGTGACATCTACCAACCAACACTGGGCCCGCGTGGTGGATTACGGTCCACTCCCTCTCACAGAGAGGAGGCCTGTGTCCTAGCAGTGAGAATATTATAGCCTGATTATGCATCCACGTTTATACCTACTTAAAACTTTGAGGAAGGAAAGAAACTAAGAGGAAGATGAAAGTACATCATCAATGATGGAACGTTTGAAATGTCCCGTACTTGAAATTAACCTGCGCTATAGACCTTAGTCCGTGTGGTACCAGACGTAAAGAATAGCACCATCCTATTTCTTCCCGTGGGTGTCGTAAAAGGCGACTAAGGGACTTAATAGAGAATGGGCAGCAGCGTTCGCTATGCATTTTAACACCCCTTTGAGGGAGGCCTATGTCCAGCAGTGGATGATTTTTGGCTGAAATAATGATGATAGGCCCTAGTAAATAACTGTAGGATCGCACAAGAAAATCAAATAGCAAGAATGATATGTTCATGAGGAACAATGATAATTCAAAATAGTTATTGCTACTCTAGTAACAATAACTATTTTTTGAATTATTATATGCGTAGAGCGTAAAACAACAAAAAAAATATAATTGATGCCCTAACGTTTACACTAACACTAGAAGACATATAAAGAATGCCTATATAAAAGCGCGCTGTTAGATTTTCAACATTCGGCGCTGAGTCGAGCGTTGAAAATCCAACAACGCAGTTTCATTAGTGCCTGTTTTAGTGAAAACGGGCATAATTGTCTGACTCCTCCTTAAAACACCGCGGACAGTAATGGTAAACAAAATTGGCACTTGTGTCTAAATTTTTCAGATTCCGGGAATGAATCATTGAGGAATTTGAACGGCCTAACATGTGCTCAAAACGTGTAAATGTAAAATAAGAATTTGTATATCCAATTAGAAAATGTCACCTTTGTCATTTAGTTTTGATTTATAAATATTATATTTACTACTACATTCTTGCTTTGTGGGATTGCTCTCTTGTTCTTCTAACTATAGGAAATAATATTATGAAACGCTGTTATAAATGTGTTCATCATTATATTTTACGAGCATTCTAGCATCGTTTTCAACATAATCTCACACATACTTACTAAGCTTAATATTATATTATGTTTTCTGGAGCTATTATAGAGAGCGTCAGATCGAAATGACAAAAAAAAATCATAATAGTTAAGATGATTATTTTTAACGTAGGTACTTTATCAAAAATAAAATCTCGTCATCTTTACAAATAAATAAAATTGAAGTTTGTTATATCAAAATAACAGCTTTTTACTCAACGCATATAAAAGTATTACGGTACCTACTTATGATAAAAAAACTTTTTTTTAACGTCTGTCAATCTATTTTTAACGGCTAATCTCCGAAACGACTGGACCTATATTGACGGGACTTTCACTGGCAGATAGCTGATGTTATAAGGAGTAACTTAGGCTCCTTTTATTGTAGAAAAAGCCACGCGGGCGAAGCCGCAGGCAGCAGCTAGTCCACAATTTAAACTTGCAGAGGTCTAGGTAATCAAGATGTTCATCATACAATTTTTCTTCCAAAGCAATTATTTCGTCGCTCCTACATTTCTACATATATCTGTAATTTTATTTTTTATTTTTTTGGCCTGTCAACAAATTGTTTACACTGATACAATTTTAAATAATGTTTTACTAAAATCTATGGCTAGTGTAACAATTTCTTACAGGCACATTATAGGTTAGCACCGCATAACCCACATAGTCTTCACATTCACAATAATTAAAATAATATAATACTTTACAAGTAAATAATCATGTCATTACGTATATGTTACGTTACGTATATAAAATAATAATAGTTAGCAAAAAAAACATCAAACAATAAAAATAAACCACTTCAATAAGTAAAAATTGGAGCATCTCAATCCCAAGCCTTTTTGTCCTCAATATAATCTTTAACGGTATAAAAGGCTTTCTGACACAACTTACGTTTAATGAATGATTTGAATTTATTAAGTCTTAGATCTTGAACGTGGCTTGGAAGGTTATTATAAAAGCGTATACATTGACATCGGAACGAGCCACCTATTTTCTTGAGCCTTGTTGTAGGTACAACAAATTTATGTTTGTTTCTAGTATTTATATTATAGATGTCACTGTATTTTTTAAACAATTTTATATTTTTATGGGCATATAAAAGATTTTCAAAAATATACTGAGAAGGTACAGTCATTACATTAATCTCCTTAAATTTCTCTCGGAGAGAGTGTCTTGGACTTAATTTATAAACTGATCGTACAGCTCTTTTCTGCAAAACAAAGATAGTCTGATTGTCGGCGGCATTTCCCCACAAATATAATAATTGAGAAGCACTACTATAAAATTAATAACTAAGTAAGAAAAAAAAAGAAATAAGTGTAAAATTAAGTGAGATAATGAGAGTTAAAAAATAACTTTAAAAGCAAAATTAGCCTTATGGTGTACATAATAAAGATCATTCTATCTAACTATGTAGTCGCTTTTAAAAAGTTTACAATGAAATCAGACATTTTCGGCAGATACCTAATAATTTCGCTCAATTTAATCCAAACTTCCAAAAAAGAACTCATTTAGTCTTCATCCAAAGTCAAATTATTTACTTCAAGTCAGCCATTAAAAGACATTTATGAACGAAAAACTTATAAGAAAATTGAATTTGCACTATATATGTGGCCCTTCCAAAAGGTACATAGTTTCGTATGGAGAAAAGGGGCAAGAAACGCCATAGTTACGCTTTTAAAATGTTTCCACTAATACTGACAAGTTAAAGAGTAGGTACTCTTATAAAAATTTGCATACCCTCCAAAAGCAGGCCTAAATGGATGGTGTGTTCATCAAAAAGTTGGATTGCCTATTTTGCGCCAGAAATGAGCAAGGAAAAGTTTTAAGTACACCTAATCGTATCGCATTCGTCAAGAAATATAATCACCGTTTACTTTCAGTTTGTTTCAAGGACAGACTGTGTAGGAAATCTTCTTTGGACGGACCAAAGAATATTTCTTAGTAGTCATTAGTCATTCATAATATTTGTCGGGGTTTTTATGCTTTCTTTAAGGGTGCTCACCCACGAGCGATTTTCTCGGCGACTTTTTCGGCGATTTTTGTCAGAAAGAATACATTTACAATACATTTACACAAAAATCGCCGAGAAAATCGCTCGTGGGCAGGCACCGTAATGTTAATGAATTCCAAAGAAATGTCATTGATGTTCATTAACAGTTTCTGTTAGTGTTATCAGCTGTGAGGTAAGTTTTATTTTTTGCTGTTTTATTTTGTTGGATAGTGACTTATTTGGCCCATATGCCCATCGTAAGGGGCAAATGATTGAACAGGGTCAAATTAAATATCGATGTAATTATAAACATCATAAAAAACAGTTTTTTTTTTTTTTTGTGTAAACTTTACAGGTGTACAATGGTTGTCGATAATTGTGTAAACACGATAAAAGATAAAAACTGATTTCCTCAACTCATACTTCACGTAACTTCAGTAACAATAACAAGTCGCTGACCACCAAAAAAAAAAAAAAAAAACTTATATTTTTTTTTGTCATATTAAGATATCGATAATTCTAGCTAATTTAATTTTACCCTGTATACAATGGAATCCTATAAAGCATCATTGCTTCTAACTCGACTATTTGGAATCTAGAATTGAAATAATAGCCTAATGAATTTGTTTCTACTATTAGGTATTTCTACCCTCTCCATATTCTTTTGCTAACAACACTTGTTGTTGCCAACACGTGTTTCTGTGGCAATAAACCAATTTTTCTTTCCATAAACAATAGCGCACCTAAATCATTATTCAATAAATAACATTTTTTTCTTTCAACTACGTAGTAATGTTATCATTAATCACTACAAAACTGATCAGTTTTGTAGTGATTAATGAATAATGTACTCTTTTTATTTTATAAATATTCAAGTAAAATTGCAAATTTCACTTTTAATAACTGCACATTTAATAATTATAAGTTTTAAATGTTTGAGGAGAAGATGAATTAAACTTTGTTTTCATTAACTTGAGTTTTTATTT
Organism: Tiliacea citrago; assembly: GCA_963921375.1. NCBI lineage: Eukaryota > Metazoa > Arthropoda > Insecta > Lepidoptera > Noctuidae > Tiliacea > Tiliacea citrago. The sequence goes on from OY992784.1 coordinate 2,537,336, forward strand.
TCATCAGGTAGGTTTTATCACGGTATGTAGATTGGTAGTTGAATGAAAAGTAGATTAAAAGTAGATCTTGCTAAACTTATTAATGCACGAGTGTTATGTTACACTAGTGCATTAATAATTCATTTTGCGCCCGATGCAACAATCCCAATTCCAATTTCTCAACTGACAGCTGTCTAAGTGTGTTGTTGTTATCAGTATTTATCACTCTTAACTGCACTATAATTGCGTCTTACACTTCTTTCAAACACAATCTGAAGGAACTACCTAATCAATTGCTGGATTAGAATATATAGATTCAAGTTTTTCTAACTGAACAGACACCTGTGTTGCTGGGGAGTTTGTTGCGCCACTTCTTCTTCCCAGCTAAAGCACTAGGAAGTGGTGAATGGTGGGCGTTTTTGGGAGACTGTCTTCTGTAATTTTGACGTTCGAAAAGTGCTGTTTCTCAGCCTAGTTTGAGTAAATGAGTTTTAAATGATAAATGATTTATTTCTGTAAGTAGGTTTGTACAAACACTTTTACACGTCAATCATATTAAAAAAAAACTAGATGAGGTCGGCGTTTCGTATCCGACTACTCTGAGAAGAAAGGCCGAAACAAACTCAGAGGTCACAGTCTCTTTTTAAAGTCCAGACATAATCTTGGTCAGATCATGTGAAGACCATGTAGATTGGTGCCTGAAATGATCTTTTGACGAAAGAACCACACAGGTTGAGGGGACCTGTCCAGTCAGTGCACGCATTTGTCAGTAGTCGTGCAGCTCAACTAAGAACTTAAGGAGCTCAACAATTCAAAGAACAATACCAAAGAAAGGACATTTGGGTAGGCCGCATAAAATCACTCAAACTGCCAGACTATGATATAAACTAACTGAGAAAAAAAATAAAAATGAACAATAACCCACATAGTCTTCACATTTTTGATTTTGATACACTGAAAAAAATGCAGACTAACTAAGATATATTTTCTCTTATTTGGAATCATTATTTATCTATTACCTATAAACAAGATAGCATATTTGCCAGAACAAATTAATTTTATTTATATCGGCAATGTGAGATGTACAGAATAATCACCGGTCTTTGTTACATCATACATGCTTTGTTTGATTTTACTTCTTCACTTTTGTATATCAAATAATAATTTAAGTTGATGGTAACAAGCAACTTGTTAGCAATATATCATTCTTAAACTAGCCAACATTTGATCTAAATTAAATAAATACCCATAATTAAACTAATTCATTACTTAATAGACGGAACTATGATGATTAAACAAAGTTCTCCGAGCTTCAGAAGTCAAGATCTTGTTAGGCTCGTATGGAGTCAAGATGCGTGATTGCATTAATTAAACAAGATTTTTGTAAAAGGAAGCACTTCTTTTTTCAGTGTAAGTTTGAAAAATTCGTCTGATCAAAAACGTAAATAATGCAATGAACTTGACTGGACTGTCAAATTTAAAGGCATTGCCATCGGCTACACGCAATTATCCCGCTGGACCAAGTCAACAACGCAACATGCCAATCGCGGTGGTCGCTCACACGTTAGTAATACTACAGTTAATAGCATTGCAACAGTTCATTACACATACACATGGACGTCTTTGATGTTGCAGTTATGACAAGCCCCATGCACTCTATTTGTTGACTGCAGAATGGATGTGTTACTGACTGCTGTTTCAGATGCTGTAAGCAGGAAATAGACCTAAAATGAGCTAACTGAGTAAAGCGCAGGCCACACCGCCAGCTAGCGGGCGGGCGGGCTAGGCGGGTGAACATCGTTTCACCTCTTTACATACTTCGGTTCACACCGCGAGCTACCGACTAACCATGTAAAGAGGTGAAACGATGTTCGCCCGCCTAGCCCGCCCGCCCGCTAGCTGGCGGTGTGGCCTGCGCTTTAAGAGGACCGTTTGAAGAGTAATTAGCTATGTATGTCAATATGTTGATAATTTTTAATCTCCTATTGCAGGTCTGCTAGAAGGGATTTCTAGACTCATAAGCAGTAATGTTTTAGTTTTATATTTTTTCTTCCTGTCTGCTGTATACTGTGTTTCAGAAATGTGTGGTCATGTTTAAGGGTGTGGTACAGACCATCAATGAGCGTTGTAGCAGTCATAACATCCGCACGGCCGATTGATCTGGTTAAGCTACGCTTGCCGCGGTTGGTCCCTAGATGGGTAACCGTCTTTTCATACCAAAACCCCTCCGTGGCTCGGAAAGTGCGTTAAGCCGTTGGTCCCGGCTGTTATTCGTGGATCTTTGACAGTCGTTACGAGTCGTCAGATGCCCGAAAGTCTGACAACCAGTCTTACCAAGGGGTATCGTATTTGCCATGCAGTAACTGGGTTGTGGTGGTCAGATAGGCAGTTGCTTCATGTAAAATACTGGTATTCAGATGCATCCGGTTAGATTGGAAGCCAACCCGAATATAATTGGGAAAAGGTTAGGCGGATTTAAGTGTAATTAAGTTTTATTAAGGTCTATTAAGTCCTCCCAGGGTTGCGGGTTTGTCCAAAACTGACGTCGTCATCGTGGCCCTGGCACACAGGCAACTAAAGGAACATGGGTGGGTTTTAGTCAATATAAGTCTGACACGCCCTCCCGCTCCGCTTAGAGCGGGAGAAGTTATATGAAAATTTCCCAACAAAATAAAGCGTCTATTAAGTCAAATCCATTGTTACCTTCTATACCATTTAATCTTCTAAGAAACAAAGTAGTAGTAGGTATATGCTTAGTATATGCTTTATGTATGTATTTTTTGTATACATGTAAATGGTACACCACAGACTACCTACAGTGTTGTCTTTTCTTCTCCCTTCAAATCCATCACAAGGTTGTCTTTAAAAGATCGCATAATGCGTTAGCAGCGCCCACTGAGTCATTCTATGTACAGTTTCTACATTTACCTATATCTATTATTCGTATGGTGTACATAATAAAGAGTTATTATATTCTGTTCTATTCTATTCTAAAGAAACGTCCAGACTTTAATAGATATTAGCCAATTTTGACGACAACTCAGTTCATCCAGAAATTAAAAAAAAAACATTAGCAAAGAAAACTAATACATGTTCCCGGAGTTAAAAATAACTTTGGCGCCATCTCGTAGATTTGTAAGAGTAAATATATGTCAATCATGCCAAATGTCGGTCGAAAATACAAAAATAGTGTGTAGACATTCGCTTAGAGTTTTGGAAGGAATTAGGGCAATTTATTTACTTTTCTTTAAAAGTTTGTGTTAGAAAAGACGGGCAAGAAGCCAAGAACAATAGTTGAGCTCCTTGGGAAAGCAATACTACTAAACCTACCTTATTCGTATTCGCATATCTGCTACCAACCAACATTGCTATGACACAGGCAAATACAGACATTAAAATATAAAAGGTAGTCGATGCATTGCTTACTTTAAAACAGCACCGTAATTGCGAACCTACAGCTTTCAATCACAATCTGACTGATTTTCAAGTATACTGCTAATCCATTGATTCATATGTTCGAAAAATTTGTCTGCTCAACAACTTAAATAACGCAAGGATTGTTGTTGAACTGTCAAAATAAAAGCCATTGCTACTGTAAGTGTGTTAGAGATAAACTACGATAACATGGCGCGCCCCTCCAAATTACTGTTTCAACGTGTGTAGACACATCGAATGAATGAGTTTGGATGTAGTTGTAAGTACTCGTAATATCTTACTTATTACCAGATTTGTTGGTCAACTAATCATAACTAGCCGATCGCCCAAGACAACGCACGTATCGTTTTCATAGAGTTTTCATTTGCATACTAAACAGCAAGCCTCCTCCATCTTAATCACATCACTGCTTCAACCATAGATTTAGAGTAGGCTAGATAACACAAGCTGTCTGACCAAACGTGCCCTGAAGTTTGTGCACAGCACAAACTTCGGGCAATATTGCGACTTCCAATTGCATGTCAAATTAAAAACTGTCAACGCACGTCTACTCCTGACGAATTCTATTAGCTCACAGACGTGCTTAGCGATTGAAATGATTCTGTATACGTTGAGCACATCACTAAATGGCTGGGTTGACGTCATCATAGGTATAAAAAAGATGACATGCTCGGTTTTCATACTATCTAATGAACATGCGATATCTAGCCTATTATAAATCTGTAGCTTCAACCTACATTCAAACTCATCATTATCTTCCAAAACCATTCATGTCGCAAGTCCGCAACAGCATCTCAAAATACTAGCACACAAACATTTCTAAAACAAATAGCTCCACGCGCCACTTCTAATAGTTCCAAATGTTTATTTATATCTTAGAATTTAGATAGTTTGCGACGGAAGTTACGGAATTAGACGTGGAATTGGTGCGCAGCTGACGTGGCTTAAAATAGGTGTATAGGGGTAGGCCGTGACGTCACGGAAATTAAAATGGCGGCAGTTTTTATAGGTGGAACGTGTGTGATGCGGCAGCTACAGGTTGGCTTTGAATTTATTGGAAATCTTTCTCAACAGCTTTGCCATCAAGGGTTGAGCAGTGGTGTACCTATATTACACCCACATTTTCACCAGCTTTTACTATTATATTTTTTTTATTTATTGTTTTAAAAAATATGCAATAAGTAGGACTCTACTTACCCTATGAAAATGCAATTATGCTATGCTTATTTTCGCTATTTTAGGCCCGCTTGAAACACGAATTACTAAATGCGTTTATCGCTAAACGTATTTAAAACATGATTCTGTTTCTGTCAATAGTTTGAAAATGACAGAGACGAATGATATTTTAAATAAGCTTGGCGCTAAACGCATTTGTGCGCTCCAATCGGGCGTGGCAGGAGCACGATCGTAAAGCGCGGTCGGTGAGGACATGCCGCGCGCGATCCGAGCACATGCTGTGGGTGGAGCGGCCGATCCGAGCGCTGTCAGTTTTTTGACAATGGTCAAAGGCGCTTCAGGCATTTTGCGCGCTCGGTGTGGTCGGTTGTGTGTGGATCAGGCGATCGGGCAACCCATAGCAGGCGTGTGTTCAACTGAACTTAATGTAGATAAAACGTGAATAACTACTGGAGCGCGCGGCAGAATCGCGGGTTTCCTAAAACGGATCGTGCGAAAGAATCTCCGATTCGCAATCGTCGCTCCATGATCGTGGATTATGGAGCGCCTAGGGGCTTGTGGCTAAGTAATAACAGCCGTGCGGGTCGATCGATCAGGGTAAGCTACGCTTGCCGCGGTTAGTCCGTGGATGGGTGACCATCTTTACATACCAAGATCCCTCCGTGCCTCGAAGGAAGCATGTTAAGCCGTTGGTCCCGGCTGTCATCGTAGATCTTTGACAGTCGTTACGGGTAGTCAGAAGCCCGAAAGTCTGACAACCAGTATTACCAAGGGGTATCGTATTACCCAGTAACTGGGTTGTGGATGTCACTAGGCAGTCGCTCCATGTAAACTAATGGTAATCAGCTGCATCCGGTTAGACTGAAAGCCAAACCCGACATAGCTGGGAAAAGGCTAGGCAGATGATGGGTTCATGGACCGCTGTCTAAGTTATCATTCATCATTTCAGCCAAAAGACGTCCACTGCTGAACATAGGCCTCCCCCAAAGGGCGGTTTGCCATAATCGCCATGCTTGGCAGGCGGGATGGCAATCGCAGTGTGGTGTTAAAATGCATAGAAAACGCTGCTGCCCATTCTCTAGTAAGTCCCTTAGTCGCCTTTTACGACACCCACGAGAAGAAATAGGGTGGTGCTATTCTTGACGTCCGGCACCACACGGCCAACAACTTACTGTCTGTGTAGTCACTTAAGTAATAGGGTTCCGTCTGTCTGTCTGTGCGTCTGTCACCAGGCTGTATGTCATGAACCGTGATAGTTAGACAGTTGAAATTTTCACAGATGATGTATTTCTGTTGCGGCTATGACAACAAATACTAAAAAACAGAATAAAATAAATATTTAAGGGGGCTCCCGTACAACAATCGTGATTTTTTTCTCGATATTTATAACGGCAACAGGTAGACGCTTAAAATATTCACAGAATATATAGTTATATATTCACTTTAAAAATAAATAATTAAATTAAAATAAAACAAATATTTAAGGGGGGCTCCCATACAAGAAACGTGATTTTTTTGCCGTTTTTATAGATAATGGTACGGAACCGTTCGTGCGCAAGTCCGACTCGCACTTGGCCAGTTTTTTTTTTGTTCTATCAACTCATACCAAGTACAAACACCAAAAGCGGTGACTGACCCCCAAAATAAACCATCAAATCTTTTTTATTTTTATTTTATCCTGTTTAGATAGCGTTATTCATCACGTTTGCAGAGTCTCGCTAGCTAATCTAATTTGACCCTGTATATTCAACGACGTACAAAATCAGAACCTTCATTCACAGATCACGACACGCTAGTTAAGTCTAGGATGGGGTGCATTGCCTTCACTTCCCAAACGTTAGAACTACAAGTACCCTTCAACATAATACCTTTGTTATATGGAACTCGATAAAATCTTAAATGGAAAAAAGTGGGATTACAAAATTTTATTCGGTGTTCCATTTTGGATCCTGATGAGTGGTGGTTAAGGTTTAAATTCATGTGGGTACGAGAAATGTCCTGTCAACTCCAGACGTAACCTAGCAAACGTGAGTCAATGAAAAAATATTATTTTAAGAAGTTTTATTCCGTACAAGTATTTTTTAAAGATTTTTGCAATACGCGATCAAGTTATTTAGTTTAAGATGCAAAACAGTATTTAATTTCAGGCCTATGCCCTAAGCCTAAGCTTTTAAGGCTTATTCTCAAACACAGAAGGAAAAGGCACTAACCAATGCGCTTGCTCTATAAGTTGCAGATTTTAGAAATTTCTGAAATGAAATGAAATGAAATTGTTTATCTGTAAATAGGGTATCAGAATCATTTTTACACGTCATAATAAAAATTAAAAAATAAGCTAGTTGGTGTCGACATTTCCTATCTGACTACCCATTAAATGATTAATTTCATTTATTAATTATTAAATTCTCCCGCTCTGGGCGGAGCGGACAGTGTCAGACTTTTACTGACTAAAATCCACCAGTGTTCCTTCAGTTGCCTGTGTGCCAGGGCCACGATATCCCTTTCGGACAAACTCGCAACCCCGGCAGGCATTGGCCCTAACGGACCCCGTCATCATAATCAGCCTATAATGTTCCCACTGCTGGGACACAGGCCTCCTCTCTTCGAGAGGGAGTGGGCTGTAAATCTACCACGCGGGCCCAGTGCGGGTTGGTAGATGTCACATGTCTTTGAATTTTTGGTTCTAGGACATGCCAGTTTCCTCACGATGTTTTCCTTCACCGTTTTGAGAGCAGTGGTGATGAAATACAGGCGCTTTACTGTGTGTAAATACACACAGTAAAGCGCCTGCCGGGGTTCGAACCCACGACCTACAACTCGTAAGTCGGGGACGTTACCACTGGGCCACCACTGTTCTCCACTGCTCTGACAGACCCCGTCAGTTTGTGCTGATATATCTTATAACTAACTGCAAAAGAAAAAAAAGGAAAAAAAATACCCACTAGAGTATGATAATCCAATCCAGTTTTCATCAGTATGTATTCCTATATACCTAATCCCTCCTATAACTCCTAAATCCTATCCTATAACTTAAACCAATAGAACAGATTCCAGAAAATACGAACCCTTACGAAAATATCTATTTGCCAGATGTCAACCCCACTTCTGGTCTTTAAGAAGAATTTCACTCCCTCGTTGGTGTACTGGTCGCAAGCGCTACTGCTGAGCGTGAGGTTCTGGGTTCGATTCCCGGGTCGGGCAAAGTGTTACTGGTTGTTCCATCTGGAATTTGTCAGTAGCAGCCCGGAGTCTGGACTTCTCTCCAGCCGATGGCAATAAGCTCGCCCCCTATTACATGGGACTTAGACATATTTGGTGAAATGTGGGCGTACTAAAGATACACCTCTGCCTAACCCTTCAGGGAATACTGGCTTGATGTTAGGATGTTATGTACAATATCTCGCATGTATTTTTCTATGTAATTTCTGAAAGTATTTCCAAAAAACCTGTCACATACACTTCTCCCATTTCCTCCACAGTGTCTCAGTAAAATTTTCACGTAATTTTCCTACAAACAAAAGGCCGTTAGGAACAAAGAAACCCGGTGAACAATGCGCAGGAGACGTGTTGACTGCAAGGGTACGACACTATTGTTTTAATCTTGTTTTTTAATGTCCAAAAAACTGTGTAATTATCTGCCTCTGTATGTGTCGAATAAGATATAGGAACTAGTTGACTTTTAAGAAGAATTTGGACTGGGAATACTCTTTTGGCACTTCTTATCAATGAAGACTCGATGGCTTGAAAGTTAAGACCACCGAAATCTTTGGTTTCCTAAGAAAGCTCGACGATCACACATGATCGTTCACCGCTTTCTCAGGATAAGGCACTTTGCATACACACATTTTTCTTGCTGTAATAAACTACGGTTTATTCAACGTGTGTATGTACGGTCGTCAATTTTCTTCGGATCACTATGGAAGCTTGTTGACAGACACGTTTTTCTACGGGCGGCGCGGTTTATACCGTAAAGAAACCGTGCTATGTACAAAGGGCTTTACGGATGTCCAAATGCGTCAAATACTGGTAATAATGACAGACTTCATGAGGGCCCTTTTAATATGACGGAACCACTTTCAAGAAACCCAAACTATACTTTGTCTTCTTTTTGGCTGTTTCAAAAATGCATGCATAAAATGTACGAGTACTATCTAAATTTTATTAACAGGTTGAATGCCGTAATTACTCTACTGATTGTGTCTCGCGTGGGTCCATGCGAAGGGGTAATAAGTGTAGTCTACGGATAAAAGATTGGAATAAAACCACAGCCCTTTCATAGTATTTAACATATATTTCTATGCCTGTGACTTTGTATCACTGTCAAAATCACAATGATCTTTATTCCCGTCACTATAAAGTTGCTGTTGGGTTGCTGCACTTTTCTACAACGCCATTCAACAGAATTGACATTCGATAGCTTAAATCAGTTCCCTACATTTGCGACCTTTCCATCATCGTTACGAGTATCGGTGGTAACCGTCGTCCTTGTATTTATTTTATACTAGCTGTGCCCCGCGGTTTCACCCGCATAAGTCTCGATCCCGTAAGATTAACTAGTCCTAATCCAGGTCATGGTCCACCCATGTACCAAATTTTATCCAAATTTGTTCAGCCGTTTTAGCGTGAAAGCGTAACAAACAAACTCACTTTCGCATATTTTATAATATTAGTTAGGTTAGGATCCATGAAATTTTTTAAATAATTTAATTGTGTTTTTTTGTGCACTAATAACCACAGCAATTATTTTGGGATTGGCTTCCTGTCTAACCAGATGCAGCTGAATACCAGTATTTTACATGGAGCGACTGCCTATCTGACCTCCACAACCCAGCAACTGGGTAATACGATAGCCCTTGGTAAGACTAGTTGTCAGACTTTTGGGCTTCTGACGACCCCTAACGTCTGTCAAAAATCCACAAATGACGGCCGGAACCAACGGCTTAACGTGCTATCCGAGACACGGAGGAGTCTCGCTATGTAAAGATGGTCACCCATCCATGAACCAACCTTGGCAAGCGTAGATTAACCTGATGGATAGACCCGCGCGGCTGTTAGTATTTATCCACGAGCTTCTCCGCCTAGGTCATACAATATAAATTCAAAGTTTAATATGAAATCATCTCGGCCGTTGTTCTACATAAAATATGACTCTTCTTCAGTACATTAACTTAATTCACAATTTATATTTAACCCTGTGGTTTTCCCTGATCTGTGACATTTCCTTTCACATTCGTTGCTAACACGGTTATTTAATAAAATTACTTACGGCGCGGCGGTTTGCTATAGTATCAAACGCATTTACGCCAGTAGTACATCTCCGCCGCGAAACCATCACAGCGAAACCGCAGTAGTTAAATTGTACTGGTTCGCGTCATGTTCCGCTACTCGAATCGGATGCGAGTAGCGGAACATGACGCGAACCAGTACAATTTAACTATTGCGGTTTCGCTGCTATGGTTTCGCGGCGGAGATGTGCTACCAGCGTAAAGAGTGCTACATGGATCTTTTGGCGTCTGAATGACATTGACAGGGTTATTGGTAAACATTTATTTGTAAAATTGTCACAGAAATTGTTTTGAATTTGGCTGGCTGTGTGACTCGCCGCTCGAAAGCATGAGTAAGTGATGATGACGTCATGCTGAACTGACTGCTCGAAGGCTGCGCCAATGTCCATGTCCGGGGTCACCAGTATAGAGGCATGAGGAACAGGGTGTGAAGTTCACTCATCCTCTATAGAAAAGGGAGGCTCCTCCGACCAGGCGGGTGTTGTGTGTGGTGGGCAACTGCCCGACGGTTGATGTCAAGATGTTGTTTAAATGCTAGTTGCCCGGTAAACTCTGCTTGCGCGATGCAGGAGTTGCGTGACGTCAGTGTGACCCGTAGTTCGCATGTGGCGATGTTGATGCTGCCACAAACAAGATGGCGGCGTTAGCTCTGATTTTGGCCGCGCGCCAAAAACACCCTGTAGCGTTGGCAAGGCCTATGCGCGTACGTTTACGCGCGTGTACTGGATGCTTCGAGGCGCCTTGGTCTTATTACGCGCGTAATATTAGGAGTGTGTGCACAGAATATGTTGGGTCCTTGTTTATTGACTTCACGTGTGTCTTGATGTGCGTAAGTATATCTTTTCTTGGTCAGCACGAATGTGAACGTTACTTTCTCGCAATCTGCATAAGAATTATGTTCACATTCGTATGAAATGCTAACTTTACGTAACAGTCTTAGTGCGGTTTGTAAATGTCACCGTATGATTATGAACATAGTTAGATTATCTATCGAACGAGATTATAAACTATTGAAAAAATGTGAACTGCAACAAACCATTTACAATTTAACGCGTTATTTGTCGATAGTTTATTATTTATCCATGGCAAACCGACATATTGGTATCAAACTTGCGTGCAACAAACGCACCTTCGTTTGTTGCACGCAAGTTTGAAACCAGTTCTAAAACTAAATAGCCAAGTAACTGCGACCAACTTAGAAGCAGCGCTCGCCGACTAGTGCCGCGGCAGCGCTCGCTACGGTCCCTCGGCTCGCGCGCGGTTAGTCACAGTTCTAAATTATATTATCCCACTTGGTCGGGGTGCCCTGACTAAGTTACTGCGATCAATTCGGCTACCGCCCAGACCTACCAATCAGGGACGGTTCACAATTTTACGTGTGATAAAATCTGACTGATTATGGACCCTGTCACTAAGTGCAGGTTCGTTCACAATTTGACATTGACAGATTAATAACTACCAAAATGAATGTGTTAAATTGTAACAGCTCACTATTTTGCGATAGTTTATAATCTCGGTACTATAGATTATAAATGAACGGTGCTCAAAATAATGATCACATCCTTATCCTTACCTTATATTATAAATGCGAAAGTAAGTTTGTTTGTTTGTAACCTTTTCACGCCTGAACCACTGAACCGATCATCCTGAAATTTTACATATACGTTTTCAGGTATACAGAAACGGACATAGGGTACATTTCAACCCGAAGAAATGTACTGTTCCCAAGAAAACCGCAATAACGTTCTTATGATAATAGATGGCGCCACGTGTCTTTCTTTAACGTCTGTCTTAAATGCAAAAGTGAGTTGGTTTGTTTGTTACTCTTTCTCGCTGAAACTGCTGAACGGATTTGGATGAAATTTGGCACATGGGCAGACCATGACCTAGAGAAAGACATAAGCTACTTGTCATCCTGGATCGCAGACGAAGTCGCGGGCAACAGCTAGTATTATATAATTTTAAGTTAGGTACTACCTAAGTACAAATTGTGTATTGCAAATAAAGTATTGAGTACAATTTTACGGTGTCAAAAATATTGCAAGGAAGCAACAGACGAGCGTTATTATGAGGAACTTATGTTTATTTCGTAATGTGCGTCTTATTTTCTGTAGAATAATCAATTTTCATAACAGAGCGGGTGGACGCCACACAACGGCCAGAGTGTCGGGTGTCATGAAAATGATGGCAGCGTGGTTTGACTTTACGTTGTGAAAAATGCTCTTTAGGGAAACACACCAACTTACTGTCATAAATAACGTTTCAGTGACGTCATTCGCCGGTAAATTGTAGACGCAATGTGGCGCCCTCTTTTTTATGTAATTGTAGACTTTTAATTTTCATCACTCAAAATTAATCGCCGAAATTATGTTACATTCGGTTTCAAATGTTATGATTCGGTTCAACAAACTATGATCCATCTAAGGCCAACATTGGCAATAAGTACTAACTAAAGCCGTTGAGATTTATTATCGGCGACGGCTCTTGGCTAATTGCCTACAAACTGTACTAATTAACCCATTTCGTCAGTAAATAAATGTTTTCAAAATAAATATTTTGAGTTTGTTAAAATAAATATTTCCTGTTTTATAATTAGAATTCTGTAATAGCAATGATAACGTCATTATTATCCCTTTAAAAGGTAATTAGTACAAGTCATAAGTCATTTATTTCATAACAATATGGAAACATTGTGTTGAAAATAATATAAAAATAACATATTGCAATGAAATTAAATTAAAAATAACAATTAATACGGATTAAAATTCATTAAAATACATCAAAAACGTTGAAAATATAAAACAGTACATGGCAATTAAATTACATTAAAATTACAATAATAACAAAATATAAAAAAATTACAGTGAAATCAGATTAAAATTACATAACATAAAACATTATAATTAAATCAGATTAAAATATTTAGAAATGTCAATAAATAAAAACACTAATAGTCAATTGAGAATTAAAATACAATAAGATTATAAATAATAAATGTCAAATTAAATTATATCAAATACAACTTTACAATAATATTACAATGTCAAATGTCTTACATGAATTCATTGATACCATAATAGCCTTTCCTCAATAAATGGGCCCTCAATTTATTTTTAAATAAGTTGACACTGTAAATACTTTTCAACATCACGCTTTAATTCTCCGAAGGGATAGTCAGAGATGAGCAGTCCTTTTACAGCTGTTATTGAAACGAAGTTCGATAACGCGGCTGGCGGTAGGAGTTCACTGGTAGAAATCGTCACGTAAGGAAAAAGCGTTATGCTCATTGACTTTCTCTCTTTCTATTAAATACGAATGTACGTATGCGTGCGAATATCGACATTCGAGCCAACTAGCATTGTGAGCGGCCGGTTGTATACCATCAATAGGTACTGGACGCGTGGAGATTTCGTTAAAACTTATTTGTTACTTGTTTGTTTTTCTACAATAAAAGTAGCCTTAGTTTCTCCTTATAACATCAGCTATCTGCCAGTGACAGTTTCGTTAAAATCGGTCCAGCAATTTCGGAGATTAGCCGGAACAAACGAACAGACAGACAGACGAACATTAAAAAAAAATGTTTTCTTATTTTAAGTACCGTGTATTATTTCATATGCATTTAGTAAAAAGCTGTTATTTTGAAATTACAAACAGACACTTCAATTTGATTTATTTGTATACATTTGTTTTTGTTTTAAATCATACGTGATATGGAATTTCGTATCTGACGGGGCCCGGGGGTACCCCGACCACACACGTTTTTTTTATCTCAGATTTTGCATCAATGTCAAAAGCACAGTGATCGTTTTACCCAACTGCTCCAGAAGGAGGGTTATTCTCCTTGAAATAATGTTTCTTTTGGTTTTCCGCTACTGACATTTTCTTCATGTTTTAAAAAAAAATCTAAGTTTTTCCATTTTGTTAAGTACCTGGTACTTTTGACGGGTCTACACTGTCTTCTCATACCTAAATTTGAAAACATTGTAAAAGAAAATTATTTAAACAAAAATAACCGTGGAGTTTCTTGGCGGTTCTTCTCCATAGGAAACGACCAATTGGAACCGTTCACCTAGCTTCTGACGTTTTATAAGTGTTCATGAAGACTTGTGAAATAAAATATTTTGATTTTTGGACAAGTCTATCAAAATCTTTGATCTTTTTTTTCGTTACAATATGGTTGCTTTTGGGTTGTTGCGACTAACAAGTTTATCAAAATCACAGTAATCTTTATTCTCATTACGATAAGGTTGCTGTTAGTTTGTTACTGTCACAGGTAAAACAACTGTAAAGGGATGGTACGCCATTGTTAAGCCTCGTATACACGCGGAGTTTTTCGATCATTTGATCATTGATAGGTGAGAATGTCCATTATTTTCTATGCTGGACTCGTGGAGGAGAATCATCAGGTGATTTATATAGCATTCATGTGTCTAAACAATTATGCTTTAGGATATTTTTTTTCCTTTTTATAAATGATCACAGATAAACTTACATTACAACCTAACTTATTAGCTAATAAGTAATTTACAAGGGATGGAAAGATTGATGAAGATGTGGAAAAGAGAGTAAATGTGGGAAATAAAATGAATGGTGCTATAGATGCGATTGTGACCAACCAGTCGATGCCCAAAAAGGCTCGACTGGCTGTTCACAATGGTATGCTGGTGCCTACTCTGAATGTATGGAAGTGAATATTGGGTGTGGCAAAAGAAGCATGAAAGTAGAATAAATGCTGTGGAAATGCAATCCTTGTAAATCATGTGATAAGGCAACGGTGCAGTTTAAAAAAGATGTAGTGGCAAAAATTGATAACAGTATGCTTAGATTGTTTGGTTATGTTGAGAGATGAATGAAAGGTGACTAACAAAAGGTATTTACAAAGCAGATGTGAGTGGAAACGTCGGGAGATAATTATAGTGACCTAATTGGTGATGTTCTTCAGATAGATCAGGTGCGCAGAACTCGGAATAGGCGTGCGTGTATTACCAGATGTATGAACGTAGGCGAAGCAAAAGTAGTATGTAAATAAGCGGCGGCGTTCTATAGTTTCCACCTACCCCAATGGGAAGAAGGCGTGAGTTTATGTATGTATGTATATAATTTAAATATAACTTAAAAGGCTAAGTAACTGTAATTAAGAAGTCGTCCAATTTCAAATTATTATACACTTTATCAACATAAAGTGTATAATAATTTGAAATTGAACGACAAAAGGGGAAGCCACTTGATTCACGTGTTATTTGTAAACACGCTTTAAGACATGAGTGCGATAAATGCTTTAAGTCCCATTTAAGGCTCCGTGAATGAAACAAACCCCCTTTTGTCAATTTCCATCAAATTGTGAGAATGCATAAAATAATTAAAACATTAAGTCTGTGTGACAATAAAAGTACCTACCGTTTTCGAGCGCTAAACCATTTGTGTCAGTCACAGCACCTGTTTATAGTTTCATCACTTTTGCACCCTCGAAAATAATTAGCTAATTTCGGCTTTGATTTACCTACTGAAAATATTATAGTAGTTTCATAAAATAAAATTTTGATTTTATTTCAAGGATAGCTGAAAACTAATGTGTAATTTTTAATTTTGTTGGAATTGTTCCTAAATAATAGGAAAAAAAACATGATATACTGATGATGATGATACTGGATTTTTTTAACATAATTTTTCTGCTATATTTTGTATTAAAGTTTGAAAAAGTGGTCAAGCCACGTGTAAGTAGACCATATATTATAAGTGATTTTCCATGAATGCTTAATTTATTTGAAAAACCGCTTTCAGTCCCATACAAAACAACGAACTCGGATTTTCAAATTACAAACAATCTTTTTTAAATTATTTTTCCTTTGCTCACAACCAATGAACAAAATTGATCAACGATGCTGGAAGCAACATTTGATGTTTAGGGATGTTCTTTTGTTAACTGTTAACATGTTACCAGCAATAAAAATATTTGAATATCTTATGCTGCGGGCAACATGTTTCCCGCAACACAAAAACATGGTAGTGAAACAATGTTGCTAAACTTTTTTGCAATTAGTACGTTCCAAAGTCTAAAGACAGACTCAAATAATTTATTTCAAATAGGAAGATAAGAGCACTTGAACGTCAAAATTTACAAGAAAATAGAATTGATCCTAGTCGCCAGTACCACAAGGTAGTTTTGCACGGAGAAGAATGGGCAAGAAAGTTCACAGTTACTCTTATAAAATGTTTTACAATCCTAAATAATATTATAAATGCGAAAGCTAGTTTGTTTGTTACGCTTTCACTCTAAAACGGCTGAACGCATTTGGATGAAATTTGGCACATGGTTAGATCATGACCGGGGTAAGCACAAATATACTTTTTATCCCGATATTCTCATGGGATCGAGACTTACGCGGGAACGCGTGGTGCAGCTAATATTTTATAAATGTCACGGTTAAAAAATTGTGAGCCGTTACAAAATAACGCATTCATTTTCGGTAGTTTAAATAAACCTGCACTAACGACAGGATTCATAATCTGTCCGATTTTATCACTTGTGAAACTTTGAACCGTCCCTGATTGGTAGGTCTTGGCGGTAGCCGAATTGGTCGCAGTAACTAAGTCAGAGCACCCTGACCAAGTGGGTTAGGTTAGACCTGTGACCAACCGCTTTTTCAAAGTTGGTCGCAGTTACCTACTTGGCTATTTAGTATAAGCGCAAGGTGTGTTCGTTGCATGTAAGGTTTGATACCAGCTCACAATTTGTCGGTTTGCCATGGATAGGTAAACTATCAAAAAATAATAATTCAAATTAATAATGCAGGTTTGTTGCAGCCGATCTATTCTGAAGAAATCTCACCGTGTAAACGTAGGTGAAGTGAGCTTGAAGTGAGTAGTTAACAGTGTCAATCCCTCACCGACAGTTCACTCCACGCTCACTTCACCTAAGTTTTCACGGTGAGACGGTTACAGAATAGCCCTGCCAGGTTCACAATTTAAGGTAAAGGTAGGTTTCCTGCCAGGGTTGCGAGTTTGTCCAAAAGGGATATCAAGGGATATCGTGGCCCTGGCACACAGGCAACGGAAGGAACACGGGTGGGTTTTAGTCAGTAAAAGTCTGGCACGCCCTCCCGCTCCGCCCAGAGCGGGAGAAGTTATTTGATGATTTCCCACCCAAAAAAAAAAAAAAATGGTTCACAATTTTTCGATAGTTTAATAAAATCTCGCTAGATAGATTTTATAATAACGATTGTGTTATTCATACGGTCACATAAATATTAATGATATATTTTATTTTCATTTGTCTGCTTATTGCCAACAACCAGGGACAAATCCAGACTCCAAGGTTTTTTCTTTGACTAGAACCACACGTTATGTGTTTCTGAAATCATTCATTAGCATAAACACAGCAGCGAATGTGTTAGGTTTAGAGATCCCAAATGTTTATGCACTAAAGAATTAATAGCTCATTACAAACAAGTGCTATCATAACCCATTTCCAGCTTATTTTAGGTCATAATGTATCGGTAGAATGGTCAGTCGATAAGTCATTTTTATATAAATAAAATAAGTTTATTTGCGGTAACACATGACGCAAAAAAAAAAACACAAACACAAAATAGTAGTTTATGAAACTGTTGCTTAATGAGGGGAATTAAAACACGAGTGTGTGTTTTAATAGCATCACACGAGTATTTTAATATTTAAATTAAATTTGAACAGCCTATCCACATAATGATATTTATGGATAGACGAGAAAAAAAATATCATCTACACTTTACGTGCAAGGGAGGTATAACCCTATAATGTTTTTTCAAGATTTTATTTTACCACTTTTTTGGCGTAATTAGTATGCATAACCCATCCTTTTAACCGAACCAAAACCGTACCCGTCCTGACATACAGGGCTGCCCTAGTTTAGGCTCCAGTCCACTCCATTTATTTGAATAATGTCTGTACTGTGTTTTTGATTAGTGTGGAAAAAAAAAACCGGCCAAGTGCGAGTCAGACTCGCGCACGTAGGGTTCCGTACCATTATCTATAAAAAATGGCAAAAAAGCACGTTTGTTGTATGGTAGCCCCCTTAAATATTTGTTTTATTTTAATTTAATTCATTATTTTTAAAGTGAATACATAACAAAATATTCTGTGAATATTTCAAGCGTCTACCTGTTGCCGTTATCAATATCGAGCAAAAACGAGCAAAACAGTCACGTTTGTTGCATAGGAGCCCCCTTAAATATTTATTTTATTCTGTTTTTTAGTATTTGTTGTTAAAGCGGCAAACAGAAATACATCACCTGTGAAAATTTCAGCTGTCTAACTATCACGGTTCATGAGATACAGCCTGTTGACAGACAGACGGCGGAGCCTTAGTAATAGGGTTTCCGTTTTACCCTTTGGGTACGGAACCCTAAAAGATTAAAGGTTTATTTTTAAATTACAGTTTTACAGTACTAAGAGTCTCTGAGCTAAGCCGCGGACAGACAGACAGGCAGACATAGCGAAATATAAGAGTTCCTTGTTCACTACGAAACTCAGAAAACTGGCCATGTGCGTGTCAGACCACGCACAATGAAGGGTTCCGTAGTTGGAATGAATTTATCCCAAGAACAAACTTAACATTTTAGTTGAAAAACATATTCTGTCATACATTCCAAGTACAAATGTAAGTTGTTACAGGTTTTCTAGTAACCTATGAGTACCTACAACTATTTTCTTTCAGTATTTTCTCAGTAGTTTCGGAAATAAGTATCAATTTTCTTCTTTTTAGGGTTCCAGACCTAAAAAGGAAAAAAACTGAACCCTTATAGGATCGCTTCGTTGTCCGTCTGTCTGTCTGTCAATACCCTTTTTCTCAGGAATGCGTGGAAGTATCAAGTTGAAATTAATATTAAATAAGTACGTAGGTCTACGGTCCCTTGGAACTGTAAAAAAAATCAAGCTTCTAAGTCAAAGAGATAAAAAAATACGGTGATTATGAAACATATTTTGATACTCGCAAATAAATTAAAACCCCAGGGTAGGGTACTTCCCGTTGACCTAGAATCATAAAATTTGGCAAGAAGTAAGGGCTCACAGCACAAATTAAAAGTAAGTTTGTAATAGCAAAAAATATTTTGTTTGCTATTACAAACTTACATTTACAGATGGAAAATTGACTATGGCGTATATCGATGTATGGAAGAACATGTTTTTCAACTACGAGTATAAGGTTAAAATTGTTTTTGGGATAAATTCATCCCAACTACGGAACCCATCATTGAGCCCGGTTCGACACACACTTGGCCGGTTTTTTTTCTTAAATAGTTTTAAAACATTTTTTTTAATTAATATAAAAATAGAATATAATTATATGTATTTGAGAGCCACACACGGTAAGCCCTTTTATTTGATATGCGATACATGTCCGTGTTTGGGTTACAGAAGTTCTGTAACCCAAATCAATTTAACTCGCAGCAAATTATTTTTTTTTAACTTTGCCCCACTCTTGGAATTTCTCCTGTATGGTGGGTGCGTTTACAAACATTTAAACTCACATACACAAACAGCTAGAAGCCAAACAGCAAGAATATCTATGACAGACGGACACATGGACGGACAACGTAGTGATACTATAGGGGTTCCGTTTTTTTTCGTTTTGAGGTACAGCCGATCTATTCTGAAAAAAATCTCACCGTGTAAACGAAGGTGAAGTGAGCTTGAAGTGAGTTGTTAACAGTGTCAATCCCTCACTGACAGTTCACTTCACCTAAGTTTTCACGGTGAGATAGTTACAGAATGGCACTGCTGAACCCTAAAAATCGGACTGCTTTCGGGATGAATAAATAAAATCGATTTAAAATTGAAGGTATATTCTAATCCTTAAAGATCTTAAACCAAAACTTATATAAAAGAAATACTAATGAGTGATTTATCTTATTATTTACTCTCCCTTGAGTATTCCTATATCGGCAAATCAGTCAGTAACTTTGGAGAAATAGTTGAGTGGATATTCCTCAGATTTTGAATTAGAATTTTTTGAACCACTAGCCAAATTGCCGCGGGGAGCTTTTGCTTGTTGGACGGCCATTAATTCGTACTTGAAAAGTACTTCGAAAAGATCTCTTTTTGCCTTTATTTGTAAGACAGGAGGAAGTTTATTTAGAATGTCTTTAACGTGCATCGAAAAAGATGCCACGTCGTTATCGGGATTATTGTTTTGAGACTGGCTTGCTGCTGATGAATGGCGTCTTTCATCTCTTTCTTTGAAGTAATTAAGCAAGTTTTCGAAGTTTGTCTCTGATGAGACTCGGCGACCTATAGGATGTTCGTTGACGGAGTTGACCGAAGTAGAACATGTGGCGATCTTCTCCGTAGCATCTATCGGGGTGTTGCTATCCTGAAGAGAATCAAAACTGACGAACTCTGCCTCAGCACTGTACGTCATATCTTCAGACTCGCCATCATTGCTTCTAGGCAAGTCATCAACGTAATTTGTCTCCATCCTTTCTTGAGCGACCCCATCCAAGAAAGTTAAAAGCTTGTAAAATTGCCATTTGCTTCGAGGATGTTTGTTATCTGTTTTTGCACTTTTACATCTTTTAAACCGTGCATAGCCATCTCTGATGTTTCTCCAGTGTCTCTTCAATCTGTGGTAATCTGAAATTTTAATATATGCTTTACTTATTTATGTAGGTATATAAGGAGAAAAATACTAACAATGGAAGTGCACAAAGGTACTGCTTATTTCAAAATAATTTTATTTCAGCAGACCAGCTACAGGAGAGTTGTATGAAAGAAGTAAACAGTGTTAAAAATACAATAATAGTCAGCAGTAGTCCGCGATAGAGTCCGTAGGCGAGTCCGCGGCATCACAGCGGGCCCTGCGGTATTTATTTTTTAAATATCGCAACATTATGCTGAGATAGGAGCCTTTTTGGCATCGCACAAGTCTTGATGGTTATTTTTTTTTTCAATATTGTTTTCTTTAAATGCTATTTCTGTATTTCTTGTGCGTGTCCCAAATAAAATATTTTTCTTTCTTTCTTTGATAAAGAAAATCTGAAAATTAACTAGGTTCTTATAACTTTAACTTGGTGAGCATGAGGGTATGACATACCCAGGGGCGCCCAATACTATAGGATTTTTTTAAAGTATGCAAGTTGCAACATAGGCGCTCTGAGTAGCTGGAGCTAAGAGAGCGGAGCAGGCGAGTGCTGCGCCACGCGCGGAATACGGAATATGAGGCTAAGCCTGTCTCGGGTACGTCATACCCCGCCACACACTTTCTGTAGAAGTGCTGTTGAAATCAGTGCTCTTAGTGGGCCTCGCTATTTTTATGCAATAATCTTTTTGTTGTTTCGTGTCATACATTGTTTTTATTTGCATTTACTTTTAACTTCGGCACAAAAATAATTATGGAAAACCAAGAAGAACCTTACAAGGCCGTGCTGGAGGGGCTGGCAGCTGATTATACAGATTAATCAAGCTCAAAGAGGAAACGGACCTCTACAGCGTGTCACTAAAAAGGAAGCTTAAAACCCAGGTGATCACCTACAGCTGCTGAAATTTTGTTTGTGAAATGTGGCGACTGCCCAATTATAAAAGATAGGAAATATCCTGCGTCACATTGTGGTAAACCTATACGCACGGAGCACGCTTCGAAAACTCCTTGCGAAAATTTCATTGATTCCTAATCAAGTTCTTGATATTGTTATATGCCAAGGGTTATTTTTTGTTTCTTTTAGTTTACCTGATTACGGCTGAAAGTTGTTTAGAAGAAAAAATATATTTGTTAGTTTAATCGATTTTTGAGAGGTTAAGACTTTTTTGTGAAAAATACTTAAGTACACTGTTTTTTTTTAATAAACGTAAAAACTGTTTATAAATGTGTATCATTTTATAATTTTACGCTTAAATCTTAAAAAAAAAAATGATAATCATCAAAAATGTAAAAATGAATAATTCTAAATGGAACATAATAAAGAGCAATTTAAAATCTGGGTAAGACGTACCCTGCCACATTCTAATTGACACATTTCTCACCACATGCTCTCTGCATATCATTGTGTCTAGCCTTTTTCTAACTACGTTGGGGTCGGCTTCCTGTCTAACCAGATGCAGCTGAATACCAGTATTTTACATGGAGCGACTGCCTATCTGATCTCCAAAAGCCTCTGAAGCCCGAAAATCGGACAACCAGTTCAGACTAGTTGTCAGATTTTCGGGCTTCTGACGACCCGTAACTTCTGTCAAAGATCTACGAATGACAGCGGGGACCAACGGAGGCGTCTCGATATTAATAAGTAATGGATATTCACCTATCCACGAACCGACCGCGGCAAGCGTCGCTTAACCTTCGATCGACCCGAAGAGTTTGAGTTTGACATAAAAATATCTGACGTACACAAAAAAAAAGATAGATAATAACTTATAATCATAAATCTATGCCTAGTACCTATTAGTTTAAGTACAGTCGGGAAATCAACTATTACATGCATTGACACCTCACGTCTATTGCCGTGTTATAACCATTCCATCATGACAGTTCTGTTGTGATTTGATTATAATACGGACAATTTAACTTGGTAGTCAATTTGCAAAACAATAAATTCCTCGACTTTACAGTGATACTTACAATAGTAGATTGTCATACAAGGGTCGAAAGGAATCACGTTGGTGACTTTCACCCGTGTTAAACACTCTACTTTTCATTTCGAATTTAAGGAAAGTAAAAAAATATAGTTTTTCTTAAATATTTTATTTTCTTGTTTGCTCGCTACTTCATAAATCATTGTATGTATTCAAATATTTTTACTTTGAAATTTCTGGTAAAAGATTTTAGATTATTGTATTATATTTGCCTCGTCTTTAACCGAATCTGGGGTCGACATTTCAGCTTGAATTCATTTTTAATCAAATATTAGTCAAAACTCAGATTTTTATTTCGGTACAGCTTACAGAGTTAGTATTCCGTCAAATTATAAGCCTTTTATAAATTTTAAATATGGAACACACCGCTTTACCGCCACGGGCCGTCTGTCTTAATAGGTATTTTTTTTATTTCACACTGGCTGTTACACTCAAGACCGCAGACTACTTAACCAAATTTAGTTCAATATTTAAAATTCATTCCCGCCCTGGGGAGGGAAGGAATTACAATGAATCTTTCCCGCCCAAGGGTGGGAAGCAGCGTTTTCCACCCGCTTCTCAGATCAAACAAACACTACTTTCCGAGTAGGAGAAATGAAAAACATTGGTTTTTTTGCGTCATTGTCAGTGACACACACGCAAGCGCGCGTACACAAACAGTTAAACACACTGTGTGTTCGCACTTCACAGATTCACTCCACTACTCCAAGTCAATCCGACGACGACAATCAAAATGTTAGTGACTCAATAAATAGTTTAGCATATTTTTTTTATCTAATAATAATATAGGTACCTACCTTTATTAAGCTCTTTACTGATGTCCTTCCAAATATTATCCTTTAAATGTTGCTCTTTAAAGTCCACGTGTTTAGTGTCATATAAAATAGGAAACTGTGACACTAAATATATAAATCTTTCGTCTTCTTCTGGCGTAAACACTTCCATTTTGCTTGCGACACGCGTCAGTACTGAGCAGAGCAAGACAGTGTCGTCGACCGCACTGCGACAGCTGCGCTGACTAATAGTGCCGTCTCACTCGCATGACGCAGACTTGTGTAATGAGCGAGTGAGAAGGACATGTTGTGAATAGCGCCGCCATTTTGAATTGGTTTCTCATGAATTGAACTGTCTGTCGCCCGGCTTGTGGTTGCGTTGCGAGTGCGGTCCGCGTCGGCGACGCGACCACAGAATATAAAGGCAATATTCACAGACCCCATCACCCCACTTTGATTTTGATTCTATTTTGCTATTAAAGTAAGCGTCGCCGCGTCGCAAACGAATGTCAACATTATTTGTATTATGTTAATGATCATATTTAAATGAAACGCTTGTTCATATGAATAAGTTTCAAATTCATACATTAATATAGTAAAATCAAAGTGCGATCTGTGACTTTCAGTAGTAACGGTTTTTACTCATTTCTGGGTATCTAGAAATGAGTGAAAACCGTAGAAACATGCATATTTTGTGAATCGTCAATAATTAAATATTTAGGTACTGACTGACCGTTTTTTTTTTAAATGACCCTTCTGCAGTGCCTATGTCATCTGTTGCAAACCATGTCAACGTCAAACCTTTTTTTTTTCTCATCATCATCATCATTTCAGCCAAAGACGTCCACCGCTGGACACAGGCCTCCCCCTAAAGGGGGTGTTTCTATAACCCTTTATACAAAGTTAACAGGAAAATAATGTCAATGGTACTTGTAATGGATGCAGTCTCCATGCCGAGGTAGGTACTTCTTCATTCGTTAATTTTATCGGCTGAATAATTTCAACTTTTTCTAATTACTCTCTGATAGGTACCTATAGGATGTAAGTAAGTTCCGTGGTAAGTAGGTACTTAAATAGGTAAAAAAAAACTTTAATAGTCTTTAAACGCCAAAGGCTTAATCTGACTCGTCAAAGAAAACCTAGCTTTGATTTGAACAAAAGGCTCAGTGATTTACGCGGCGTTCGTTAAATTTTCTTTCCTTGTTTATTTTGAACGTTAGACAAGGATAGAGATATATATTCCGGTTACACGGAATGTAAGGAGGAAGTTTAATGTATGCGATCATTTATATTTTTTTGTGCTAATAATACACCAATCACAATATAATATGCTGCAGCTGTGCATCCATCTGACTTAGCTTTTATCCGTGCGTGGATATTTCGAAATAGTTATTAAAATAAAAATAATGGTCAGTAATTTTTGAAGTATTTAATGCAGGCCGGGACATCAACTAGTGTAATTTGAAACCTGTTTCTTTTTATAAAATCATGAACGTTTAAAATACAAAAGATAATAATTTTGCATGTTCCACTTTCATGTTTTCACGGCGGATACAATAATTTAATTAACTTAAGCAATTAATGACGTTAACACCAAACACCTCAGTTTTATGATCACACACCATCATTTAATAATTTAAACGTACATTATTTATATTTAAATAAACCTACTGCACCAGATATATGCTAAATGTGTACTAAACTTATGCCAAAAATACTTTTATTGCGATTGTTAGTATTTCAAAATACATTCGCAAGATATTTTGTTCGTCATGCTCGCGTAAAACAAATCGTGGCTTCAGTAATGGTACAGTAATGTGCTAAAAGCCGTCGCCGCTAGAATTCTCTCATTTCCGCTCGCGTTATTCATGCGCTCAAGTTTATGTCCTTATAAAAAGCGTTCACTTTTAAGTCAGGGCGCGTTTAGTTAGGGTTTAGGTGAATATTTTAGTCATGGTGAGGAGTCATGTGAATTAATGGGATTGAGATACCGCGTCAACTACAGGGTGCTTTTTATTAAATAATAACAAACATTTATTGATTAATTTTCTTCATTAAGTACTTACCAATATTAAATCACTTTAGGTTGTACCAGATAATATATTATTTACTTTTTACATACCATAGTGATAGTTTGTATGGGCCCAGCAAGAGGCCATTTTTAAATCTCTTTGTATTATTTCTTAATTTATTATTTCTCGAGTTTTTATGGTTGATAAATACCTATGAATCGTTTTAAAACTGAACTTTATTCGTTTTAGTTTTTGTTTATTCATAATAGCTACCCTTATTTTTTTTTACTGCCATGCACACTATAATAATTATTAATTTATTTTACATGACAATTTTATTATTATTATACATAATAATTTACGATAAAAAGTATTATTATGATTTGATAACACTGCCATCTATGACCGAAACGTAAAACTACTTGAGCCGCTATCTAAAGTTCTTGATTCGCGGTAGATACACAACGTTCAGCACCTTTGGTATCTTTCACCATCGACAGTAGTTCACCAAACTGATACTAGATGGCAGTAAAAATCTCATAATTTGAATTCGAAGACATTGCTAAAATGTTTTGGTTAGGTACCTAATTTAAAATGAGAAATGTCATCAAAGTTTTCGGAAATTAGAATTAAATTACAAAGTATTTCTATGACAAAATAAAATTTATACATAATTATTAAGAATAGTGTTTTCCGATAATTAATTATTTCATTTTGCTCGATTTATTTTGCAATGTATCGTAATCCTTACATATAACAATATAAAAGTGAAAGTGAGTTTGTTTGTTTGTTACGCTTTCACGCTAAAACGACTGAATGAAATTTGGCACATAGGTAGACCATGACCTGAGTTAGATTTTCTAATCTCGGTAGTACGTTCTTGTGGGATAATTTCCGACGTCCATGCGTACGAAACCGCGGGCAAAACCTAGTTTTGTCTAGTAATGATAGGTAAGTAACCCAACTTTAACATGCAACAACATTCGCAGACAAACGATCAATAGAAATGGATTTAAACTTACTGGAAGTTTAAATTCTAAATAATAACAATAGGTAATTAAACTTACCTACTAATAGAAACGTATATTTTTATATCATTACAAACATAATTATAGGCATTAAAAGTATTGTGAAAGGCAACAATGCCTTAACATTCGTTAGAAACGGGAAAAGGTTAGACAGGATTGATTTGTGGAAAGGCTCCCATGATCTTTACAACGATTACATTTAGCAGCGCTTAAAAAAATAAACCCAACTACTCCTCAATAACAAACTTTATGTTGATACAAGCAAGGTGGAAATCCCCAAAGCCGAATTAAGGTAGGTACAATTAACTAGACTTTTTTCCCTTTTCATCCACTCCGAGGGGATATTATCAAATGTATAAAGATTAGCTTTTTTAAAGAGAAAATTACAGTGAGAATTTTGTTTTTTTTTCAAATCATGTTTCAGGATACGCTTTTATCATTAACAAGGGGTAAATGAAATGTACCCGTCCGTTTGATCCTCATGTTGTGTGAATCTGTGGTCACTGGCTTTTGTCCTTCTATCTATTTAGCCAGGTATGTCCCACTGCCGGGCCCCCCTTTCCCTTTTCCAAACACGTCTTCAATTGCCATTGCGGGCCAGTCCTTTTGAAAGGAGTCTAGTTCGTCCCTCCCTACATCTTCGTCTTGTGCTTGCTGTAGGGAAATTATGAAAGTTATTGCGAGGTACTCGTAAGTACCAACCTAGTAAAAACTTAATGACAGACTTAGTTACTTACCTTAGTTTAGAGATAATGCAATACTTGTTACAAAGAATTCAGTTTTCTATTGAAATACGAATAAGTATTAAGTATTGGAAAAAATGTGGTACTTGTTTTGTTTTCATCTTACTCTGGAATAAACTCTCATCTGATATTTGTATTAATTCTGAGAAAATATTGTTATTAAATTAACTTTACATGAAACACGGAAAAAGTTCCAACTTTAACAAAAACTCACATGAATTTGTTGTGTAAAAATCATAGAATAGTTGAAAATGTATCAGAACCCGATGTCTTCATTTTGGGTCCGCGTCCACTCGGCCCGCTAAGACTCGACCCGAAGAATAATACTTGAATATTTCTGTTTTGATAGGCGTAAAAACGTCGATGTATAGTCAGACAGAAAACTGTCGATTTAAGGCTGCTTGATGTGTAGCCCTGTACACAGGGCTACACATCAAGCACATTTTTTTTTTTTTAGGGTTCATTCATTTTACTTCCCTTGCACGTAAAACGGGGATGATATTTTTTTTTTCTCATCTAATACATGGTGTGGGGTATCGTTGGATAGGCCGTTTAAAAATATTGTGGGTCTGTGAAAGCCATTTTTAATTCTGAGATCCGTTTGCGTAATATTAAGCTTTAAAGTGCTATTTTTTGTTAGAGTCAAGTGTCCCCCCTGCCAGCTAAATGGTTGGTTTTGGATATGTGAAAAAATTCATGGCAGTAGTATATATAACGAAATTAAAAGGAAAACTATCACAGCTAAGTAGGGTTTACTAGTTAACGAGTAATAGTCCACCAACTTAAATTTGCAGTTGAAGAATTGACCGTAACGTATATCGATGTATGGGAGAGCATGTTTTTCAACTTCAATGTTAAGTTTGTTTTTGGTATAAATTCACCGTAACTACGGAACCCTTCATTGTGCGTGGTCCGACACGCACTTGGCCGGTTTTTAATATAGAATACGCTTTGGACTTTGTAGCAAAATCACAGATTATTGTTAATTATCATTACAATCTTATAGCTATAGTGGCACGCTGGTAGAGGCTATTTTATAAAGCTAAATTTTTAGAAAACGAATTCACTGATTATCAGAATAAATTATGTATCATAACAAAATATTAAATATTCTATGTATAATAAGTTAATATCACTTTGTCTGACTGTACAAATGGCACTGAATTGGTAGTAAAACATCTGGTATTATTCTCCGGGTTGAGTCTAAGCGGGTCGAGTGGGCGCGGACCTAAACTGGAGACATCATTCGCCACAACTTCATGTAGTTCAGTAAAAGCAATAGTTATAAAAATTCGCACACACGCGCATTTCATAAATCAGTACGGACTACACAATCAAAAGCTATGTTTGGTGATATAAACCTTATGTCATCAAACATAGCTTGCATTTACCATGCACATTTCTATGACAAAAATCAAACGAGAACTACGAAACTTTACTTAGGTACCATAGCTCAATATTTGGTTCCGAGTTCCGTTCGTCTACAGTCTGGCCGTCGAGAGAATGCGTCCTTGACACTTGTAAGTTTCATAGTAACGATGCGTTTTGCGAATTTGATCCTTATTATAATTAGAAATTGTCCAACTGACAGGTATCAGAAACGAAATCTCTCGACGGCCGGACTGTAGTAAATAATATAAAAATAAATGGGTCAGTTTCACTGCAACGCGTTGAAGCGGTCGATCGGTCAAACGCTGACACTAAATCAGGAATATCTGCAAAGCGTGCATATTTCTTGCATGGGACGCTGGAGTTATCTGCTGTTACATACTTCGTGGGATATGAACGTATTTCTCGATTTCCATACTGAATTGATGATCACAGGATGGATTTATTAGTAGGTGGGACGAGAAATGTAAAATAGCAAGGTGCCTAAAACTAGTTGGTGAAATATAAGCAAGTTACGATATTTTAATAGATATAGCCTATATAGATAGGCTATATCTATTAAAATATCGAGAAAGAGAAAAAAATACAACAGGTGTCGTGGGACATCCGGTGGAACAATGTTCCTTTTGCTGTATATAATGTATTAAATACCAAGCACCATGCAATAAATTAACAACGTTTGAGACTAACTAAATTAAAAACAAAAAAATATAATATACTATAGCAAAAGTATCGTGACGGTCAAAATGTTGCACTTTGATCGGTCTATCTCATTCGCCAAGTGTGGATATTATTATTTGCGATAAGTAAATTTGAAACATGAAGCCAGGGGCCCAAGTCTGCTATTTTTATAAATTCAGTCATTCCAACACGATCCCATTGTCATGCCATTGTCATTTTGCTAAAAGTCCGTAATCTGGTAAATTCATAATGGTCGATCATTGGTCGGTCAATGTTCTCGTAATATAATTGTGTTATTATAATGGCATTGTCGTATTGCCATTATTATAAAACCCATTAGTAGACATGTCATTCATTTGTCATTATGTACGAGATTACCAATATATGCAATTTCTTTCAATGTAGTGTCAGTGGCCGACCATTGGAAAGTCATAATGATGCCATTATAATAGTAGATTACCAAACTTGTCAAAATCAACAATTATGAAATCAATGACCGACCATTCTGGCACTATTGTAATAGCAGACTTGAGGCCCTGGAGCAAGGATACATTTAAAATTTAATTGAAATGTAACTAAACTGCCAGTTCTTTTAATACAAGAAATTGGTCTCTTATGCCATGACCGCATGAGTATATAAGGCGAACTTTAAAAGTGGTGGCAGTGACAGAAAAATTGAAAGAAAATCGCTTGGCTTAGTATGGGCATGTGATGAGGAGGGAGGAAACGCATGTGACTAAAAGAGTGATGAATATAAATGTTGATGGGTGGAAGAAGGCCAAAGAAAAGATGGATGGATTGTGTGTGGAATGATGAACAAAAGGGAGTGAATGATACCGTGTTTGTTTTTTTTCATGACTTCCGACATGGGAAGGTTAAGGGTTATAAGTAACAGACTTGCACATGTGAAAACTGTTCAACGATGCGATCCTCTATATTCATGCAGAGGTCCTCCAAGACCTTAGGTCTACTTTGCATTACATGACAAATTATTATATAAAAATCTTCTCCTTTGTCCTCAGAACAGAAAACCAAGAAGTTTCCCGTGCTGGTCTTTATTCACGGCGACTCTTTCGAGTGGAGTTCTGGCAACCCGTATGATGGGAGGATGCTGGCCTCTTACGGGAATGTCATGGTCATCACTGTCAACTTCAGGCTAGGGATTTTGGGTGAGTGCTCCTGCGTTTTACATTGTTCAAATCTAAAAACATAATATTATGTCAGATTAGTAGTACACCTACTGTGAAATTGTTAGCCACCGCTACCACTACCGTTTCTGTCTGAATGACGTCTAGATTGACATAATAGTGACCATAATGGTGATGTTCTTCATAAAGGTCAGGTGCGTAGGGCTCGTGCGTGTGTGTTTGACGAGATGTATGAACGTAAACGAAAGGAGTATGTAAGGATTGTAGCAGGTGGCTTTCTGTATGTAACGATCGTCCAAATCGAGCAAATCGTCAAGTACTAATAATTATGTAGCTTTTTTATAATTTCAGGTTTTATGAAGCCAAGTCTAACAGAGCACGTATACGGTAACAACGGGTTACTAGACCAGTTGGCAGCACTCCAGTGGATCAAAGACAATATTGAGGATCTGAACGGAGACCCATCATCTGTAACCCTGATGGGCCATGGCACTGGTGCGGCCTGCATCAACTTTTTGATGCTCTCACCGATATCAAATGGTAAACGCATTTTTTTTACCTGGATTGCCTTCATAATCTCGTCTTGTCTGTTTGAGGACTGATTTGCATACTCGTAAGTAATTATTTGGTTTTATCCAACTTGTTTCGAACTATAACTGAGGTCGTAGGCAGCCTTCGGACATCTATTTTTTGCGCAATATTTCAATTACGGAATAGGATTGAATCAGCCCTTGCTCTCAAACGGTCTATCAATTTCACCCAATAATATTAACGGCCCATAAGCTGCAATGTCTTCGCGCGAGCAAGATTTGTCAGATCTCAGAGGTCTTCTCAGGTGCCGTATTATGAAGTATAAAAGCCATCATGATTCCAGTGCAAGAGAGAGATGGATCTATACATGACCGCTAGCACCGTTCCTTTTTCGCTCTGGAATCATAATGGCATTTATACTTCATAATACGGCCCCAGGTCCAGTTGAAAACCAGCGTCTGGCACTAGTTGTCTGGCTATTATGCTGAACTTGGCCTATTTGGTGCAGCCGCGAGGCACACTTTCCTGCAATATCTTGAATTTTTTACACTTTTTTTTTATTTATTTTTATTCTTTTTTTATTTTACTTGTACTATAATTAGTGTTGAGTGTATTTTAGTTCGTGCTAAATAAATGTATTTTCTTTCATTCTTTCATTTGTCTAAAGTATAGAAAAATGTTTCGCAATACTGATCCTATAGGCAATGATTATTGTAGGTGTAGAGCCCGCCTTAGGCATGGCCTTATTACGCGACAGTGTCGTGCCAGTTTTTCTAGTATGCAATAAGACAGACGTGCATCCCACCTGTATAACAAATTAAACAAAGAACTACACTTATACACCAAAAAATCTTACGAATGCAAAAAACTTTTAACTAAATCGATTAAATTACTTACATATGAGGAAACCGAGAACCTCTTGCAGCACGCATCGTAATTCTGTAATTCTGTCATCCGCACGAACACCCACTCACAAAAACACATACATCACACATACACCCCAAGTGTAAGTGGTTTATCGTTGAAAAATGTGATAGTTTGCGTAATTTTTTTTTTTTACGGTCGGGTGTCACTCCTAATCAGGTGGCACCCGGTGAGGACCGCCCCCCACACCCCTAGCTACGCCACTGGTTTCGTGAGTTATACTCAAAAGTGTCAAAGCCATGCAGGCAAGTGTCAGTTTGTGATTATTTGATCAAAACCTCGTATTATGTTGTCTTCACCAGCACACAATCAAATGATAAATCAGAGCATCATCTATACCCGAGTCGCTTTAGCATGGCAATAACGGTCATTGCCCTTTCCCTAATATCTCTCCGTAGGAACCCAAACAATAAATTAAGTATGGTCTTTCGTTATTGGAACAAGTTGAAAATTACGATAGATATTGATTCAGGTCGTTAACGGACTTTATTTCAGTTTTAAATTAAATAATGCTAGAAAATGTTGGTGAGTCAATGACCGCTATTGCCACGCTAAAGCGACCCGGGTATACATTATACAAATCCAGATTTCTGAAGTACCAAGATTTTGGTGTTTAACGTTAAATTCTGCTGCAAAATCAACTTCATCGTAGTTTACGATGCAGCTGTTGTGAAACTTGTGAAATAAAAACAGAAACGCGTCGCTTTCCAAGTTTTAATTCCTTACACTCAGCGTGTTCACACCGCCTCATGTTTCATTCTTTAGAGTGTTGCCTATCATCGTGTTCGGCCCATTACACAAGCTATATTTTATTGTTAACGTATGAGTTTTCTCACCATGTTTTCCTTAATCGTTTCAAGGCGATATCGCACTACCGTTCAAACGTCTTTACCGTACGTACTTTCGTCTTTTGAATCCTTTTGCTACACGAGCGTTAGCGTGATAGAATATTTAGATATCGATACAAGAACGTAGTGCGATTTTGAAACGATGTTTCAATTGTCACTTATACTTCTATCTTGTTTCTGATTGATAGGTTTAGTATAACAAAAACAAAAAATTTTAAAATCTATTACTTTATTTTCATCAACATTTCAAAAATGTAGGTACTTGCTATTATATTATACAATATACGCTTAAGACCATGTAGCATTTATGCAAAATAATCTAATGATTGCCTGTTATATATTATATTATATTGCCTATATTTTCCAGGGCTATTCCACCGCGCAATACTGATGTCAGGATCTGCGCTATCAGACTGGGCTATGACGAAAGACCCGACGCCGTATACACTACAAGTGGCTCAGAGTTTGGGCTGCAATCCTAGCTCTAAGAACATGATGACCTGTTTGCAGAAGAAACCGTAAGTCCCCTTACCAGTACGAACATTTTGGAAAATAAGCGTATGACAGAGCAGTGGTGGCCCAGCGGTAACGTCCTCAACTTATGAGTTATAGGTCGTGGGTTCGAACCCAGGCAGGCGCTTTGCTTTGTGTAAATAATTTCATCACCACTGCCCTCAAAACGGTGAAGGAAAACATCGTGAGGAAACCGGCATGTCCTAGAACCAAAAATTCAAAGACATGTGACATCTACCAACCCGCACTGGGCCCGCGTGGTAGATTTACAGCCCATTCCCTCTCGAAGAGAGGAGGCCTGTGTCCCAGCAGTGGGAACATTATAGGCTGATTATGTATATTATGTATGTATAAGTGTATGAATTCTTCTTAGCTGACTGCTTATTTGAGCTATCCACTGCTCCTCTGCTTCTCTGATTCTCAGTGTATGTTGTAGTCTTCTAATTTGCATTATGTACAGAATTCCCAACTGTAATTTAACACAGTGTATGACGTGCATCAAGATTATCATAATTTCAGCCAAAAGACGTCCACTGCTGGACATAGGCCTCCCTCAAAAAGGGGTTGCCATAATCGCTACGCTTGGCAGGCGGGTTGGCGATCGCAGTATGGTGTTAAAATGCATAGAGAACGCTGCTGCCCATTCTCTAGTAAGTCCCTTAGTCGCCTTTTACGACACCCACGGGAAGAAAAGGGATGGTGCTATTCGTTACGTCCGGCACCACACGGCTAACTTTATGACGTTATGTTAAGTCTGAAAATACTTATTTCGTAAACGTATGGATAAATGGATTATATCAATCAAGATTAATAAATAATCAAGATCATCTTCTTTGTCATCAAACTGTAAATCGCCATTTACTATTGAAAAGATCCAGTACAAAACACAATGAAATATTTAACCCTTTCCATCTCCATTCTTCCTTAACAGAATAACTTTAAAGCCGGTCTTTAAACCTAAACGAACAATAAACCACGGAATATTCACCATTGAGCAGTTTCTATTCCTCATCTCAAGCGTTAAAAGCTTTTAACGTTTATAGAAATTTTAAAAGCCTTATAAAATATGTAGAGTCCATTCCGGTTTTAATGTTCAAGCGAACAGATTTTATTAGCAACGCATCGGGCTTGTGGGCTGCGCCTGTTTGTTTTAGATTTATTTGGATAATGGATTTTGATTATCGTGTGTAATAACGCCATCCATTCTTATAATTTTATGATTGGCACAGCTAGCTCAGTGGCTTTTACAAATTTTTATTTGATTGATTTTTATGTATCGTACACGATAAGTTTACGATACATAAAAAAACAATAAAATAAAATAAAAAATTACGTAGTTTTTGAACAAAAAAACAAATACTTTCGGGGTAATTACACTCACAGTCGCAATGCCATTAATTTTGTCAAATCAACAATATTCATTGCGAGCAGACTATTTTTTTAAACATTATTATGAAGCAATAAATTATGAATTTCCTTCAAAATCCTTCGGATTGTAATATAAAGAGTGATATGGAATTCGGTTGCTGATTGGAATACCACGACTACCAAGAGGAGTGATTATTTTCCATTTGACAGTTGATGGTGGTCATAGTTCTATTTTGGGGCTTATATTTAGCACTAGAAATAATGTCTGGCTGATAAAATAATGATTATGCAGTAACTAAGTATTAGGTAGGTACTACGGGTAAATTTTACCTATTAGACTGAACGCTATCAGCACATCTAAACCGCGTTCAAGAACTGTCCCTGTCATCATTGTTGTGTAATTTTGACACTGACAGGTCTTGAACGCGGTTTAGATTTATGGCGATCGCGTTCAGTTTAATTGGTGAAATTTGCCCTCAGTTCGGTTAATTTACTACCATTATCACGAGTATAATAGGTTCTTAGGTTCGGACTTCTTGGCGGGAAAGTGAAGCGTCATGTTTAGCAGTTTTGTTTTATTTTCTAAAATTTGTGTTTAGCTGAATATTAATGTATAATAATGGTGTATTATTAGCCACCATTATTATACAATTCAGCTAAACACAAATTTTAATAAATAGTGGTGGATTATTAACGATTAAGTGTTCGTGAACGTGCATTAGTGTCAAATGAATCAAAATAGTGTAACATCACTTCAAGTTCTCTCAAGATGTCCACGTGAGGTCTCAGTAAAGTGCCACGTCTTTACTGAAACTCAAGAGGAGCGGGCGGGATATAATCTACTCGTATCATAATTATCATGCATTGAATATATTTAATGTCATCATTATTTAAACAAAGTTTGTATTTGTTTTTTTTTTTTTTTTTGGGGTGGGAAATTATCAAATAACTTCTCCCGCTCTGGGCGGAGCGGGAGGGCGTGTCAGATTTCTACTGACTAAAACCCACCCGTGTTCCTTCCGTTGCCTGTGTGCCAGGGCCACGATATCCCTTTCGGACAAACTCGCAACCCCGGCAGGCATTGGTCCTAACGGACCCCGTCAGTTTGTGCTGACATCTCTTTGAGGCGCGCGTGGAATACAACGCGCCGTCGACCCGAGCCTGGTCCTTATCAGACGGCGAGCTACCCATCGCTCACCGTCCGCAGGCCCGCGCCTACGGTGGCCGGAAATCGGCTTGCGACTCCCGACGCCCGGGGCGTCTCCTGCGGCGACTAAGGGCGCGAGGGCGCGAACCTTGTCTCACCCTCACGCGTTCCGCCTCCTCCTTCGCTAGCATAACTGCTTCGCAGAAGGAGGTGACGGCCTCCCATGCACTCTCGCTCCGAACCATGGCCTGAACCAGGGCCGGACGCGAGAGATCGCCGCCGCCGATCGCCTCAGGACACGGCGGTGCTCCGCCCAAGCTGGGCAGACCTCCACCGTGTCCTCCGGGCGATCCACACAGTGGTGACACCCGGGCGTTTCCTCCCGCTTAATCCTAAACAGGAACCTCCCGAAACATCCATGTCCGGTGAGGACCTGCGTCAGGCGGAAGGTGAGGACGCCGTGGCGCCTCTCCCGCTACTCCTCAAAGAGGGGACTTATCGCCACAATTGTGGCGTGCCCAACCTTATTTTACCTGACACTGGCTAAATGTGCAAACCGCACGAAGCCGTATCAAAAAACAAAAGATATGTTAAAAGCGAAGAAAATTATTTTGTCCAAGATTTGAAATTGTAACAAAATCTCGAGTGAACTAATATTATCCCCACTAATTGCCATTGTTATTTTTCGAGAGTTGAACTAATAATCTTTTCGACCTTGTCGTATTTTTATAAAGGGATTATTTATTGTTGTGTTTCTTGATTTATGAATAATCAGGCGTTGTTTTGGTTTGTTTTCGTTTTTAATATGATCCTGAACATCGAGGTTATGTTTTTCAGGGCTATGAAGCTGTTTTTAACCGGGTTGTTTCAGTAATTTATAATATAATCGTTTGACATATTTGTTATCAGTGTATACCTAAGGCTAATAATTTCAATATAAGCAATCATAATTATTTAAAAAAAATCTTGCCTTTTTTGCTGTCTTTTGAAAGAAGTAGTTATGATAGTAGATAATTATGTCAAACTGCTTTCATAGTCATTTGAAAGTATCTGTCTAAAATACTATATGCAATATCTCGTCCGCGTACTTTATTTTGGTTCACCAATAATCCTACTCTCTGAGTCCAATGGGCTGAGTGCAAGGAGCTTGTGGCTAAGTAATAACTGCCGCACGGGTCGATCGATCAGGTTAAGCTACGCTTGCCGCGGTTGGTCCGTGGATGGGTGACCATCTTTTCATACCAAGATTCCTCCGTGCCTCGGAAAGCACGTTAAGCCGTTGGTCCCAGCTGTCATTTGTAGATCTTTGACAGTAGTTACGGGTCGTCAGAAGCCCAAGTCTGACAACCAGTCTTACCAAGGGATATCGTGTTACCTAGTAACTGGGTTGTGGAGGTCAGATAGGCAGTCGCTCCATGTAAAATACTGGTATTCAGCTGCATCTGGTTAGACTGGAAGCCGAACCCAACATAGTTGGGAAAAGGCAAGGCAGATGATGATATGAGTCCAATGTAACCTGAAATACTTTCCCCATTATACGTATACGTTGTATGCTTTATAAGTGTATGTATACGTATAAGTTAAGAGATATTTGAACGTCAAAAATGTACGGGTAAACAGTCGCTAATCATTACTTGGCTTTAAGCAACGTTTATGAATAAAACCCTTTTTGTTTTACAGATTATCAGAAATCAAGAAGGTGCAGATCCTAGCTCGAGAGTTCGAGACACCGCTGGGACCTGTGGTAGCCGGGTCTTTCATCCCGAATGAGCCTGCCAAGACCATGGAGTCATACCCTAATCTGTTGAGCAAGTGAGTATGACAGATGTAGTCACCTAGTAAACTGTTTGTTCGTTAAAACATTTGTCAGGGGAGGTGATATCGTACCTATTTCTGCAGCAGAATTCTGTGGAGCAAAACGGTCTTAGGAGACTATCCTTAACTTTGTGAGACATCTTGATCTACATTCACAGGTTTTGAAAATAAAGTACTCACAGTGAAAATTGCTCATTTCCTAACTAACTGTATTTTTTTTTCAAAATCCGTGATCAAAATTTCTCAAAAAGTTTAGGACAGTCTCCTAACACCGTTTTGTTGTAATTACAACGGTAAGGAAACTCGCTCTTACTGCCTTCCCTCAAAAATCGACTCTGTAGATTTCCGATGTATACGAGCACAGTCATAACAAATACGACTTAAGACGAGGCTCCCTATTTTTATGTTAATTTGCATGAATATTCTGAAACAACCACACATACAAGCAAAATGAAACTTTAGTATATGATTTATTGGATCTTTTCCTTTCCATGTTGAAGACAGTTCAGACAGCAAGACGTAATTGTAATATTTTCTCTCAATACATTTTTTATTCGAAACTCATGTCTTTTGAAGGATAATTATAAAAAACAAACAAGATTGTTTGGCTTTAATATCTAAAATAAATATTCACAGCAAGAAAATATAGTTTATTATCCAGCTAAAAGATATATTTTCTCTAGATTAATTATTACTTTAGTTATAAACGAAATTGAAATAAGAATTGAGACTTACGCTATTTAGTTTTGTGCTCGAACACGATCAAAGAGCGCACGCGATATTCAACTTTATTAACGGGGAGCGAGGGGCAGAGCTTGCGTTCGAAAGTTGATTTAGACCGCCTGCTCTTAACCCCGTTTTCACTAACACTTCATGACACCTAAAAGTAATACCGAATAAATGCGTAACGTTGGATATTCAACGCTAAGCTAACCGCCGAGAGTTTAAAGTGAAAATCGAGAGGGTACTGTTGGGGAAAACGGGAATTAGTTATTAATTATCACGTACTTGGAGCAAAAAACAAATACAATCAATGAAAACAATGTTAGACGATGATAGTTGGAAAAGTTAAAACTGTGGCGACAGACCGACCCCTAGTGAGAGAATAGATTGTTCAAAACAAATACGTACCAAAGTTACATAACGGACCCATCAGTAATGCCATCTCTTTGCATTGTTAAAATAAGTTAAGAAGTTGGTTCCTGAAACAAGAAATAATGAAAGGAATTAATATTCCTTACATTAAGTAATATTTATATAAAAAATTGAACTGTATAAAAAGTCAATTTAAATAAATAAATCCTGATGCCTTTGGCTGGTCATCAAACCCTAAGTAATCCAACCCATCATTAATCCCATCTCCTATGTATTGTTAAAATATTTATTTATTTCATAGACATTTATTTATTTATTTATTTATAATTAAAACGGTGCACCAATTACAATAATTAACATGGAAACATAAAAAAGAATAATATTAACATACTTTTGTATAAATGTTATACAGATTCAATTTAATTTGCATAGTTAAAACTAATATGGAACAGTGGACTCCCTTGCATACTTCCTCTCACAGAACACCAGACATATACAAATAATTTTTCTCCATTCATCCGCAAACACATCACATTCAGGGTTGGCAGTCAGAAGGGCATTGAGCATCTTTAAAGTACGACACGCTGGGGATTCAGCTCTGGCGACAGTTTTGGATGAAGGCTGCGCAAACAGATTGTGCCGGCGGCTCGGACGCTGTCCGATGTATTTGTCGGGCACAAATAGCCGGCAGAAAAGGCCGTGGAGCTCTGGGCAGTCTATATGTCCCCGTAGGGTTTTACAGGCTACCTTGAGCTGGTCAAGTCCTAGCCTCACCTCCAATGAGTTAAACCCCAACATCCCTAAAATAAAGTTGGTAGGGTACATATAGGGAAAGAAATTGTATAACCTTTGGAGGAGACATTATAATTCTAAATACAATTTTTTTTTTTGTTTATTCTTATTTTTTTTTTGTATGCGATATGTGTAACACAACTAATTAATTACACAACGTACCAAATTAAAAACCTAACTAACTTAATAAACATTAGGGACACCATCGGCTTTATTATTTTTTTATTTTATTTGATTTCTATTACTTGAATTAATTTAATTCAATTTTTAATATTATTTTAATCTGTGACATTATTATTTATTTCTTATTTTTATTGAATTTTGAATGATGCCAATTATTGTTATGTTATGTATTATATTCAAATCAGGTAATTGAATTGATAATGGTATAATTTCATTGATTTTTTAATTCTACAATTTGTAATGACGTAAATTACTACAATGTGATATTATTTATTTATTTGAATTGATTAAGTTTTAAATGTTAGCCAAATACTTATAACCTATTATTTTATTATGACGTACGTACAAATTTATTTATATTTACTTAATGATTTTAAAGCATGCTACTTTCATATTGTGTAAAATTTTTGTGCCCGACGGGTCCAGGTGGACTTTATAACTATTTTAACATCTTGTACACACATGTGATAAGCAATAGAAATTTGAATTTGAATTTGGAATATTACCAACTAGCTTGTGCCCGCGACTTCGTTCGCGTGAAATTTCTTAACATAAAATAATATCCTATGACACTCGGCAATACTGTAGCTTCCCATTAGTGAAAGATATTTCAACATTGGATCAGTAGTTCCAAAGATCACCCCCTGCAACCTCACAAACTCTACCTCCTTATAATATTAATACCTATAGATTTCAAACAGGTTGGTGGGTAATGAACTATGTAACTTAAAAACATAATTATAATAATTAGCGAATATTTTCCATGGGGCGACTGCCTATCTGACCTCCACAAC
Source organism: Tiliacea citrago (assembly GCA_963921375.1). Lineage (NCBI taxonomy): Eukaryota > Metazoa > Arthropoda > Insecta > Lepidoptera > Noctuidae > Tiliacea > Tiliacea citrago. The sequence goes on from OY992784.1 coordinate 2,577,598, forward strand.
CCAGTAACTGGATAATACGATAACGCTTGATAAGACTGGTTGTCAGACGTTCGGGCTTCTGACGACCCGTAACGACTGTCAAAGATCCACGAATGACAGCCGGGACCAACGGCTTATCATGCTTTCCGAGGCATGGCGCAGTCTAGAATAGAATACTCTTTATTATGTACACCATAAAAGTTACAGATATAAATGTTGAAATTTTACATAGGGTGACACAATGGGCGGTCTTATCGCTAAAAGCGATCTTTTACAGACAACCTTTGGATGGATTAAAAAGAGAAGGAGAGACAGTACTGCAGGTAGTCAGTGGTGTACTATTCTGTCTAGGTAGGTATATAAAGATGGTCACCCATCCACGAACTAACCCCGGCAAGCGTAGCTTAACCTGATGGATCGACCCGTGCGGCTGTTGTTACTTAGCCCCGACCTCCTCTTCCACTCTGTGTCTCCTCCTATTTGACTCTGTGTAACTTATTCAAACTTTAATGATACATGTTTTTTCGTTCATGATAACCAGACCGAAATAAACCATTTAAATTTATTCTCAGTCGTTATTAACGGCTTTAGTCATCCTATCGGCTTAAGAATATAATAAATTAAAATCAAGGCTTTAGGTCGTAAATAAATTGATCTGTCAATTTTAAATCCCTCCACCAGATTGATCTTTAATTCTCTCAAATAGATTGTTTGCCTTCTTCTTGCTCTCCAGTAAATTATATTATTTAATTCAAAAGGGAATTCTTCCAGAGTTATTATTAGCTGAACCATTTCATTCTGGTATTTTAATTCTAGTTAGCATGACTTGGAAATGGACATCATATTCTTTAAGAGCACTTAGAGCAATCACTTTGTTCGCCTAAATGGCATAATTATTAAGTAAATATTATGTAAATATACGACGCTCAACATATTGAAATACCTTCAAAATGTTGTTCCAAATTGTAATATCAAACTTTCAGCTGAAACATTAGAGCCTGAAAACAAACTTTACACAATCCAACCTTCCATAGGATATTACAATATAATAATAGACAATAACTACGTACTTACAAAACTATTTCATAATAATTTTACCATGCAGCACAAACTGTGTTCACTATGGTATTTGACTGTTTTTAGGGTTCCGTACCTCAAAAGTAAAAAACGGCAACCTTATAGGATCACTCGTGTGTCTGTCTGTCTGTCTGTCCGTCTGTCACAGCTGATTTGCTCCGAACCTACTTCACCGATTAAGTCAAAATTTGATACACATGTAGAATTTTGTGACCCAAAAACGGACGTGTTACGTAAATAAATTAATTTTGAATATGCAGGTCATTTTTGAGGAGCAAATTAGAAAATGAAAAAAAAAAGTTTTGCTGACTGTACCGTGTGACATATCAAATGAAAGGGCCTGCTTGTCAGAAGATTTCATATATATATATTTTTTTATAATTTTAATATAAATACTTTTGAAATTATTTAAGAAAATAAAAAAAAAAATTGAAAAAAATACTGAAAATAGAAGATTACAAGAAAACGTATAAGAAGTCTGTGATCTTAACATAACATAGTAAATCACTCAATATTATGCGTACAAACTTACATTTGCAGTTGGAATGTATGGCTCATGTTTTTCAACTACAATGTTAAGTTTGTTTTTGGGATAAATTTGGAACCCTTCATTGTGCGTGGTCCGACATGCATTTGGCCGGTTTTTAGTTGCTAGCTCTACTCGCGTCTCGTTAATCGCCGACGGTGGGGCAGGTTTCAGCACTAATACAGTGTATCATAGCCAAGAGGCGTGTATCTGAAGAATTTATCATCGAACGCATTATATTCGGGCAGATATTGATGGCCATAGTTCTGATAGTCATTCTTTGTCGTGTGTCCTGTAAGTTAACAGTGTGTTGTTTGGGGTTAGTGAAGTAGGACGTAGGTCGTCTAAATATTGTGTTGGTGATAGGTTTATAAAGCTATTATTGTTGTGATAATGCTTACAGATTTTTGTCAAGGTATTGTTTAAAACGCGGTATCGTAAAGTATGATGTTGAAAGCTAATTTTGTTTCTTACGGGAGCTTTTTTAATAGAATAGAATAGAAAACAGTACTCTATAATAATAATTATTATGTACACCATACGAATTACAGATAAATAAATCTAGATATTTTACATTGTGGTCTTATCGCTAAAAGGCTGATCTTATTGCTAAATATTCTATTCTATTCAATATATTGATTAATGATAAAAGTATTTAGGATACAATTGCGTAATAAGTACTGTATACTCATGCATATTTCTTTTGTTCAACTTTTGATTTAATGACTAGTCGAAGACTACAGGAACTATATAAAGACTCAGCAACTATCATGTTAAAATACTTTCAACATAAAGAAATTTATAATATTAATATTTACCTACTTACACACATCACATAACGTCACGCCTCTAATCCCCGAAGGGTTAGGCAGAGGTGTACCTATAGTACCCACATTTCACCACTTATGTTATGTCCCATGTAATAGGGGGCGAGCCTATTGCCATAAACCGGGCACAAATCTAGATACCGGACTACTACTGAGAAATTTCTGATAGAAAAAGCGGTATATTCTACCAAAAACCTTGTTTATCCTTACAGGTATCAACTCCTAAGCGGTGTGACAGAAATAGAGAGGTACCACGACTTTGGCGTAATAGAGTTAGAACATGGAGTACTGGAGAACCAGAGAGATGACTTCATCAAGAAGTATGCTAAGATCATCTTCGAAGGAGCCGAAGATGAAACACTGAAGTCTTTATTGAAAGAGTGAGTTTTTGGTAAATTTTATTTTCTATTTGACTTTAAGTTTCTATGTTTTTCTTCGGTAGACGATACGTTTTTTTTCTTGTGATTTGAGGATTTTTTTTTTTTGGTCGGGAAGTTATCAAATTACTTCTCCCGCTCTAGGCGGAGCGGGAGGGTGTGTCAGACTTTTGCTGTCTAAAACATACCCATGTTCCTTAGGTTGCCTGTGTGCCAGGGCCACGGTATCCCTTTCGGACAAACGATCATGGGTTGTCAAAGATGCTAAAATGTTCTCAGACTACTATACAAAATACATTTCGGTATTGACTCATTTAGTAACGTATTTTTTTAGAAGCGATTACTGTCCCTGCTGGTTAAGGATCTTCCTATAATCTTTTGCTCTGCCCTAAATGTTTATTTATTTATTTAACCATTTATGTACACACATATATAAACATACAAGAAGAAAGGAACAGAAAAATACGTACAAAGGTGATGCTTATTTCTAAAGAAAGAGAGAGAGAGAGAGATATGAGAATATACTAATATACATACATACATACACACAAACATACATACTTCTAAAATAAATATCACTAGAATATTAATTATAATTCTATTAAAATAATAAAAAAAACATACGCAACTATGACGAAGTGGAAAGATAGTGTTCTTTCACTCTTCTTTTAAATACTGAAACAGTATGGCAGTCCCTTATATCAGGTGGCAGTGAATTCCACAACCGCACCGCGTGCACAGTGAAGGAGTAGAAGTCGGTGGAGTGGGGAGGGGACTTAAGAAGATTTCTAAGATGCGACCTGCAAGGCGCATCAGAAGGACGAGCGTAGGAAAAACGTTCCCGCAGATAGGACGGTGTTTTAGGATTGTGAAGGAGGTTAAATAGCAAACACAAAATCCGCGTGTTCCTGCGAACTCGAATAGGGTTTATTTATTTATAAATATTTTCTTATGCAGGTCCATGTTTGTTTTGTCTCATTAAACCAGAAATGGTTTGTATTGCTAGTCATATTTGCTATATCACCTACTAAGTAAGTATAAGCAAATACTGTAGGCACATGAATAGATTTTGCTCTTCCCTATGTGTTGTTCTTCCTGACTAATCCTTCATACATGCGTCCAAGTCATCACGCCAGTCTGTCTTAGCCCTATTTCGGTGACTTATTATTTAGAATTTAAATTATTTCCCCATTAATGTCGATACATTTATTGAAAACTAGCGACCCGCCCCTGCTACGCACGGTTCTTACAACTTGACAAAACAGAAATTTCTTTGTTATGTGTAGGTAAGTTTAATACAAAATTATTTTTAGTAAGTATATGCGAAACCTGAATATAGTTTGTTCAGAATAAGGAACTGAATCGATTTCAATATTTTTTACACCATGTTATATTTTGTCTCTAAATATTTAAGTGTGATGGAAATGTTATCACCATTTAATTACTTACAATACAATCACCGTACGGTTAGGTACTTACTGCGAAATTATTATCAATGAGCGTAAGACGACCTTGGAGGCGCGGGGGCGCCGTTAGCATGTATTTGTACGGACAACCCGGTAATATAAAAACCTTATAACTTTGTGATTTTTCATGATAATATTTTTAAATTTTGTACATAGATTTTTTACATAAAAATACTAGACACGTGTTTCGGGTTTCGCATTATTATACACATAAACCTTCCCTAATAAATTATCTAAATGATGGTGAAACTACATCAAAATTCGTCACGTATTTTAAAAGAACAGCGTGGTCACATGGACAAACACAAAAAACAACTTTGATTTATAATATTACTAGCTGCGCCCCGCGGCAGCTCCCGCGTAAATTTCAATCGCGTAAGAATATCGGGATAAAACGTATCCTATGTCCTAACTCAGGTCATGGTCTACCCATGTGCCAAATTTCATCCGGATTTGTTCATCCGAAAAATAAATAAACTCACTTTCGCATTTATAATATTACTAGCTGTTGCCCGCGACTTCGTCTGCAATCTTGGAGGAAAAGTAGCCTATGGCCTTCGCCAGGTCATGGTCTACCCATGTGCCAAATTTCATATACACCTGTTCAGCCGTTTTAGCGAGAAAGCGTAACAAACAAACAAACAAACTTACTTTCGCATTTATAATATTAGTTAGGATTAGGATAGGATAATACTATCCATTACATTAGTTAGGATGTCATAGTTAAAGAAGAAATATTAGGTGTTTGATAAACAAACAATCGTAATAGACAGTGTTTCTTTGTTTGTTTTCTTTACTCACAATTCAGTATAATTGTTTTTCCTAGATATTCACCATCAAAGCTGGATCCTCAGCGCTGGAACGTGGAGACCAACCGTGACGTCATCCTGAACATGTTCAGTGACGCTCGGACCCTGGCTCCCGTCATCCGCTTCGCCAACTACCAGTCGAAGGCCAACCGGCAGTCCTACTTCTATGTCTTCGGTCATAACTCCATCAGCTCTGATTATGCTGCGGTAAATACAGAAACTAATTAGAAATTTTATTATAATTATTTGTATGGTTAGAGAAGTACGGTCAAGTTATTATATCTTCGTCAGTTTTCTAATTCTTTTCTTTATCAGGTCAGAACACATATTATGAAGCCTTTTGGAGCTACAGCACTGTGCAGACTATTGCATCGAAAACTATATTATTAATTACTTCATAACACAGATCTAAGGCGGCCAGGACCGCTACGGTAGTGACCATTATTTGGCGTTATATTAGTAAAAATTTGATCACCTCTCCCGCGCCAGGTGTCAAAGTTCCATTTCTTGAAGTGATTTAGGTAAAGTCAGGGAAATACATTGTTTATCAAATTGACACACTACGTCAATTTGCTGTGATAAAGCCATTTCATACGATTATCAAAGATGGATCACGATTTCAGTAAGGAAAAAAATGTTTCATTATCTCTCAAAGCGGCTCACACAATCCTTTTTAAAGAACTGTCGAAGAATTACTTTTTGACAGTTCTTTGACATATTATTATTCAGATTACTATAACTGTTAAGTTGTGATTGGAATATAGAACTCACAATTTATGCGGGTAGTCAATTTCACGAACAATGACCAACAAAAAAATTACCAAAACTTTTAGAATAGTAAAGTCATATAAAGGTTGTTCTCAGATTAAGGTTATCTTTAAGCTGCAGCTTTTATCAACATTCATTATTCTTTTACCAGGAACGAAGAACTAGGTTACTAGGATACTAGGTTTATCTTAGAAAAACATATGAGTTACGTCTGTAATTCATATGTTTTTCTAAGAAAAACTATTCCCCCTCGCTCACTACACGTAATCAGGTAATGTATCCGTACAAACTACTTCAATACAGAAATCTCAAAGAGAGAAATAAGTAAATATTAGGTACATGCAAATGCAGACTTCAAGAGGAAAATTTATTTCCTGATGTCAAATCGACTTTCACAAAGCAGTAGACGTAGCTAGAAATTTATCGCGTATGCCTTTTGTTTCATTCTTTGAACAATGGTCGGTAAAAAGTTTGAAATAGTTCTTCGAGTTTCAAAAGAACCGTATTACTACGGGTGCTAAAATAATAGAGATTAAAATTCTTCTTAAACGGATGAATGTTTGGTGATGTCGCAATTTGATTCAGGTCATTTACCATTGAGGCTTTCATTTTAAGTAAAACTTATAAGCACTTTACAGGATAGACAACGCGGAATAGTTTTATTGTTATCACGTCTCAGAGTACTAATTCATGTATTGTTAAGGCTGGAACTCACTGATTACGGGTGCAGCATACGGAGGACTTGTATTATATCAAAATGTGAGATGTGACATCAAATACACCGCATATGTACTGCAATAGCAGTGTACAGTATTCATTGAGCCCCAGCCTTAAGTGTGTTTAAATACACAAATCATGCATGCACAAGCACTCGCTGACAATGTAGTGTTACTGTGCAAACTTATGACTTGGATATCGTTACCCTAGTAGTTCTGCCGTATACAACTTACTATGTATATCCTCTAGTGTATATACGCCTTCCAAGTTAGGGTTATGAAATTAGTTTCTATAATGATATCGTAAACTACTGTGAAGATACTGCTGGCCAGGTGCGGGTATCAGCTGTTACATCAAAGATAAGCTACTGGTTTAATATACATGTAATACTCAACAAACTCTATCCTTAAACCCTCTTACTGGTTTATCAGAAGTTTGAGCACGCTCTCTTCAACTAAGTATATTATAATAAAAAGGTTTGGTTTCCTAAAAAGCGGGCATCATCATACAATAACAGCTGTCCAGAGAGAGAGAGCGTTTTTTCACACCTTAATGTCAAATACTGGTAAAAATTACAGATTTTTCATGACGGCCGTTAAATAATAATATGACGGAACCGCTTTCCTAGAAAACCAAAGCATAAGTAGGTTAGCTTTGTTTCCAAAAGGACAAACAATATTAAATTAACTATTCAATACAACTTATATAATTGTTGTGATTGGGACCCATTAGTAAACACTGCGAACAGAAAAGAATTTTAGGTTTTTTTCTGAGAAATGTTATAACGTCGTAAATAAATTATGAATGGAGAAAATAATGATCACTTGCTGTACGACTATACAAAGACCTACTATTCATATTTTTATACTTTCTAGCTTACTTCTTATACTTCAGAGCAACATATTCCAGTTCAGTTTTTACGTTATAAATTTTGTTAACCCTATCATTTATCTTCCAGCTCAACAAAAGCGTTCAAGGTCAAGAGTTGCCGTACATTTTCGGAGTCCCACTTGGAGTTACGAACACCCACTTCGATCCTGACTACACACAGCAGGAGAAACTACTCAGTGAAGTCGTCATGAGAATGTGGACCAATTTCGTAAAATATGGGTAACCTTTGTTCTAAGCCTTTGCTCAGTAGAGAGAAATCAAAATCTTCAATCAAACGTTTTTACTGAAACTCTTCATCTCATTTACAAAATGATTGAAGTTAGCAGATTTAATATTTTAAGATGATTTTTAGACATGAATTTCAAATAGGCACGTATGAGGAACTTTAGAACGTCAAAATTTACAAAAAAATTGAATTGATTCTAGTTGCCCCTTCCAAAAGGTAGTTTCGTATGGAGAACAAGGGGCAAGAAACTCCACCGTTACTCTTTTAAAAATGTTTTACAAAATTTTGTTTTAGTACATTAATTATATGATTTTAATTATGTGAAGACGATGCACCTAGAATAAATTACAATACCATAATAGGTAAAAATAATTAAAAATTACGCAATGAAAAATAACTTAATTATGAGATAGATACAAGGTGCTCACATATTTACAAACATCGTAAAAGTACGTTTTCCTAAAAAAAAAAAAAAAAAATTCAGTGTGTGAGTATAGGTAATCACAGAATGTAAAATCAATATCATAAAAATAACAAATTATACAATTAAAACAGCAACCAGTTTGATTTTGTCTAGACTCTAGATTGTCCTATGGAGCTGGACCAGCATGTTTCCAAGCATTCCTATCCTGGATACAATCCTCTAACTTGTAATATGCTTGTTTACAAAGTGTACTTTTAATATGTGTTTTAAATTTTCTCTCATTTAATTTCAATATATCACAAGGTATTTTGTTGTAACATTTAACACAGTACCCCATAAAAGATGTATGTACTTTAGATAATCTGAAAAATGGTTGATCTATTTTATCTTTATTTCTAGTATTAAAATTATGTCTATCGCTTATCTTTTTTAAAATATGTAGATTTTTCCTTACATACATAATATTTTCATAAATGAATTGGCAAGGTACCGTCATAATATTAATCTTTTTAAATAGTTCTCTAAGAGATTCGCGGACGTAGATTATAAATTGCTCTGACAGCTCTCTTTTGCAAAATAAAGATGGACTCAGTGTCAGCAGCCCGACCCCACAGTAAAATGCCATACGATATAATGCTGTGGAAGTAGCTAAAATAAACCCAACGCGCGGTTTCTATATCTGTTAGCTGTCTTATCTTTCTAACAGCTTAAGCGGCCGAGCTTAGCCGCCCCGCCAGAGAGGTTATATGCGGTCCCCATTGCAGTTTCTCGTCTAGAGTGATTCCTAGGAAAACCGTTTGATTAATAAATTCCAGTTTTTCTCCGTTCAATATGATATCACATTCGCTACATCTAACGTTAGGTAATTTAAATCTAATACATTTGGTTTCTTTTCCATTTAGTACCAAATTATTTACCGTAAACCAATCTTGGACCTGAAGAATAGATTTATTCACGTCGTCAAGATTTTGTGATCGTCGGTCTGTTTTAATGATCAAAGTCAGAAAAATTACTCTCTAATAATAAAAAAAATAATTTGAAAACGGTACTCTTAAATTCGGTATTGTTCCGATCCAATATGTTTGTAAAATATGAAATTACTAGCTACGCCCCGCGGTTTCACCCGGGTAAGTCTCGATCCCGTGGGAATATCGGGATAAAAAGTAACCTATGTCTTATTCCAGGGTGTCAGCTACCTCCATACAAAATTTTATCAAAATTGGTCCAGCCGTTTGAGCGTGAAGAAGTAACAAACATACACACACACACCCTCACACACACACACTCACAAACTTTCGCCTTCATAATATTAGTGTGATTCAAATAACTTAACGGCGCAGGATAGCCTTTACCAGAAGTAATCATCGTATTACTGGTTCAACAGCTTCAATACCATCAAGATTGTGCCGGAATAATAGTAGTTCGTCGTGGATGTGGTACAACAGCGTCTCCCCTGATATCTTCTTCTGTCATCAAAAGACACCCGCCACGTAACCATCGATGCGACGCTCTGCTCGACTGACTGTCAGCAGCCAGTGTCAATCTTATCCGACCTTTTCGGTGATTCCAGTAACTTCGTATCAAAACTAGTTGGCGCCACTTGTTGCGCCCGCCGTCAAACTTATTACTTAAAATTTCACCACCATGAGTACACGCATGCTTTTTTTTTTCTAGGTCTCCTAACTCACAGGCTCCGGTTAAGTTCTATAATTTGGATAGAAGACAATGGAGTATTTATGACCTCGACTGGCCAGAGTATGAGGGTACCCGACAGTCTTACTTGAAGTTCGGTAAGTCAGTCCCATAATTGTCTTTGATATACACCGTGGCATTTTAATCTCTTACAACGGCAACCCACTTCATGTATCCAATGCCTACTAATTATTCATAATAGTAAAAATAATATTTATTAAACTTTGAATAATTAAAAAAAAAAACATTATGACGCATGACCTAGTTTGAAACACCCTGTTACGAGGCTTGCGTTCCAAGGGCAGCGTGGAATGGAGACAGTTACAAACTACATCATGCGTCCTAATTAACAGTATTCAAACAACAACAATAATGTTTTTTTTTTAAGGACTTGCTTTAATTTGATTTCGGATTTATAAAAAGTGAGGCACAAAATCAGGCGAAACACTTTGCAGTCTTTCGCTTGATTTTTTGCGCCTCACTTTCGTCAAGAACAAGATTTCAAAAAGATGTAAAAAAAAAATATGTTTTTTTTTACTTTTATAAGTGATTAGTAGTCATTGGATAAATGAAGTGGGCTGCAGTTGTAAGACGATTAAAATGCCACGGTGTATAGTTGTTTCAAGAAATCTTGTTCTTGATGAAAGTGAGGCGCAAAAAATCAAGCGAAAGACTGCAAAGTGTTTCGCCTGATTTTGTGCCTCACTTTTTATAAATCCGAAATCAAATTAAAGCAAGTCCTTAAAAAAAAAAACATTATTGTTGTTTTCAGACATCCCACCGGAAGTAGGTATCTCGTACAGGTCTAACTATACCAAGTTTTGGATGGAAACATTACCTAACAAGATGAGCAAATACGTAGTCGATCCATTGTTCGAATACACTCCACCTCCTTCCTCCTCAAGACCGAAAATTACGCATAAAAATACTGGAAATGCTGGAGGGAATGCCGGAGGAAATGCGGGTAAGAAAACTATTGTATTGTTTTAGCTACAACAATAAATTATCATAATTGATGACAAAACTTTTTTGGAGAATCTAGTACTAATTATAGGGTCAAATTAAATAAGTTAGCGAAATTCCGCGGACGTGCTGGGTGTACGTATAGATATAACTATTTTAATTCGAACCTGTATAAACAATATAGTTATACCTACGTTTTCATGTTATCAAAAATATTCATCAAATTGTTTATTTTCCACAGATCCAATTCGCAAAATATGGGCACCGCAAGTGGCGGAAACTCCGCAGTATTCTTCATCGATTTACGGAAAAATGCGTCCATATTCTCAACCAGTACGTAGGCCGGACACCAACGTTATATACAAGGAGATTATGTCCATCGAGAAGCCATCGCGACCCGTTCCATCGGGATTAATCGAAAAAACCTTCCAATATACTACTACGCCAAAACCAAAAGTCAACAACAACATGGCGGTAAAAACGTCCAGTGCAACTATTACATTGATAGTCTCGTTAGCTATTCTCTTTCTCGCCGTCAACGTCGGAATTTGCTCTATATTGTATTTCAAAAAACGTAAGCTAAGGCTACGGGAACAAACACTCGAGAGTTCTCATCAGCCGCGCGCTGAAATAGGTGAAGTGGATGTAATCGGTCAAAAGAGCTCCAAGGACGACAAAAGCGCTTTGCAAACTCTAAAAAACAGTTGCAGCGTCATCAAGTCCATGAGTTTTAATAAAATGAAAAACAATTCCAAGAAACATAAAAAGAAATCTGATCCCTGTAAGACGCCTAAATCTGATGACTCAGGAGGGTTTAGAGAGAGATTTAGGTTAAGGAGACACTTATCGACGAGTACTTTGGATGCTCATACTAAAGTAAGGGACTGGATTGCCAATGAAATGATGCACCGATGTTCTCCGGGCATACTTAGAAAATCAAACTCTGATTTAAATGAAAAACATATGACTGTTGCAAAACCTTTCACGAGATCAGAAGAGCTACTTTCAGATACAAATAAAAATAAGAAGGATAGCCTGCAGATGAATGACAGCGTAAATTCTAAGAGCTTTGCATCAAAAACGTACAGTAAAACTAGAACATCTGAGAAAACTACATCCACCTCAGCACTTGGCTCACACTCTTCTATAGGAAGTCATAAACAATCACTCAACAGTATTAAACAGACAAGTAAATCTAATGATTCCATAAAAAGCAAAGCCACTGAAAGTATTAAGTCTAAAAAAGTATCAGTAGCGATCGATGCGACACCTGCTGCTCGAACTCACTCCATATTAAATCAAGAACTGATCAAAACATCTAAATCATTCGATGCTGGTGACCATATACATTCCAATAAAGTTGAAAAATCTACGGAGATTGAATTTAAGGCTCCGAGTTATATTGAATCAAAAAAAAATGAAAAAACATTCACAAATGTTGTTACTCTATCGGTTCAAGATAAACCTTTGATGATTTCTCACAAGCATTCCTCATCTGATCCAATTACCGATGTGAATTATGATAAGTTACTAGAAAAGATGGAGTCTGCTAATCTTGCTAATATCTTACCACCTGTCACTTTTAGAAACGATATAAATGTGACTTCTCGTGAAGAACGTTCACAAGTTAACCCGATGACAGCTGAAGAAGCCTTATTGACTATCAAAAAGAGGAATTTCCCTAAAGTACTACCTGATTTGCCAAAACCCCAAAAGCGGTTATCACTGCAACCGACATCTTTGCAAACTTTTCGTGGATATTCATCTATGGATGATCGCCCTAGGGTCCCACCACAGCCTCCACCAAGAACCACAACTTTGGAGCGACGTCTCGCATATAAAAATACGAAACCATTGTCTTCATTTGACGCTTCTAGTGTTAAAAAAATTAATGAAGATGTTATCGTTAAAAATTATGAAAATATTGATAGTTTGTCGCCATATTATTCTGCAGCTACTTCACGCAATGCATCATTTGACAGTAGTAAACCAGAAACGACTATTATATTGGCAAAAGACAGAGAGTTTCCTCGGGTGATTATAGCGTCTAGTGACATTCCTTTATCACAAGAACCTAGAATAGTAATCACACCATCACCCAGCCAGGTTGAAATACCTACAAATGCACCAAGGGTTCGACTTCCTGCTGATTTCCACATTAATGCTGGATCGGTGACCTCTTTTTCATCGTTTTACTCTGATGAAGATGACGATGACGATATTGACATTGACGAAGAATTTGAAGATAAACTAATACAAGAATTGATTGGTGGCGTTGATTCACCCACAAATATGGACGACGTATTAGATTCTAAGGGCCCAGACTCGATTTTTGAGAAAAAATTAGAAATTGTGCCAGTAAAGATTAATCCCGGTATAGTAGTTCCTAAAAAGAAAGATGATTATGTGTGTGTTAGTGATTTATTTTTGCCAGATGTAAGTGGTTTAGAAAAAACTGCCCAAATAAAACCGAACTTTGGTTTGAATAAACTGCAGCATAGGACGGATAGTATAAACAGACCACCAGAAAAAGCAGTTAAAGTAAAACAAAGGAAAAGCATAAGAACGCCTTCCATTTTGAACCGTAGTTCTAAGGGAAAAAGGAGTGATGTTAAAAGCAGATGTGATTCAGTAAAACTGGAACATTCTAATTCTGGTTCATCGAATGATACTGAAACAAGCACAGGGACTGTGAAAAAGGTAGAATTTAAGAAAGGTTAATTGTAAGTTAGACTGAGAAGTTAGTACGTAGTTTTTAAGTTATAAGTTTTATATCCCAGTAATAATTTAATGGCTTTGCAAATTAAACTGTAGAAACATACAACAGTAAGATCTCTGTAGATTTAATACACAAAGTAAATGATAAAGTAGTGCCTATATCCGACTTATCAAGATATTTTAGGTATGGGTGAACCCTGTTATTATTTGTTATTAGTCTTGAAACCTGAGACCATACCTTTTGTACAAAGGATAAACTGAAATCGAATTGGGATAAAAACACTCTTTTATTTTATTAGTAAATTGAACCAAAGTTGTGAATTTCAAGTGATATTGCGAACAAAAGCTAAATAAGAATGTCGTTTACAAAAATAATGTATATTTCCATATTAATGGCCACATAAAAATGTCAAAATGTGTGCTACTTTATTCGTGCTGTATCTTTCGTACATTTACTATAGTTTAAGATAAGATATATATAGTACCTACGTAGTGGGTTAGTGGATTCACAGCGTCAATGTATAGTTAAATGTTAAAAATAAATTTAAGTACTGTGTATGAATGCATTATGTACGACTAAGTTAACTGACCAAATCTAAACCAAAGTACCATTTATGTAAAAATGCATTTAGAAAATACAAGTTTTGTACAAAATTAATTAATTTGTTTCGTTGATTTCGGTATATTCGTTTTCTTCAGGATATATTAATTTTATCATACCTTCCTGAAAATTTCCTAAACATTCCGGTTCGCAAAAAGAAATATCCACAGTACAATGATACCTACATATTTCAAAGTATTTTACGAGTACACAATTGCAATTTTCTCATAGCCTGCTTTTGAATCCTTACAATAAAACCAGCAGTAAGTATTAAACGATATTCCGGCTTCGCGAAATCTCATATTGTCTTTTGAAAACGTTGTTACTTCCCAAATGTCCCGAATTATACTTTGATCCTCAATGTGGTGTAATTTAAGAGATTCTTACACTCGTGAATTCTTCCGAGCATTTATCTTGGGTGGTAGAATAATGAAAATGTACTTGAGTATGAGAAGATATTTTTTATAAATATAAAGACAAGCATTTATCGGAAGAAACAGATGATTACTCAAGAAGGTTGATGGCGGTAGTCAGTCTGAAATCTAGAGTTTCAGATACAGGTAGATAATAATTATGTTATTGAACATAACTAAAATTATATCCTGATTCCCAATGAAAACTTTGTTTAAGTAGTTTGAACTTTTTCCGTTATCTTAATTTTCAACATTTCCCGCTTCCATCTCCTAACTTAGCCCTCTCAAACACTTTCAAACTTTACATCCAGCAGCGTTATCGTGGAGCAAGTTTGTAAGTGTAATTCTTAAGTCATGACTGCCATTCAAGGTCCCCGTCATCACTGCTCATGCCAATTAGCCCCTGATCCTTACGTACCACTCCAAAAACTTGGCCAATTATAAATTGTAATCTTAGGATGACAGCCGTTCTTACATTTTAGTTTGTCTTGTGTTAAGTTTTTGTAGTTTCCTATCGAAAATATACTTTTATTTATTTTGGAGAAAAAAATATATTGCTAGGACACCGTACATAAAAAAATGTCTTTTTGTAAAATAAACATAACAAATAAAGGCAATTCATATGTCTCGCTTTATTGGGTAAGAAGTTAGGCAAAATATCGCATGAGACGGTTCCTGTAAATGTACCCACATCACTGTCATTTGTTTAATTTTATTTTGTCTGATCTGCTGCCGGTGTTGATCTAATGCCAAATAATCCTTAGAGACCAATAAAATAAAATAAATAATACAGAAAAAAACCACATTATCTATAACCGAATGATCTGCAAAAAGAGCATGCCACTAAGTTCAACCCACAAAGCTCGTGTGATTTACAACCAATTGGAAGCGCTCGGTGTAAAACCAAAATGGCGATTATCTCTTTTGTTTCCGCGGTCTGTTTATTTTCACAGGTAATTTTGTATGTAGAGGCAGGACTATGGGAATGTGTTGAGTATGTTAATCATTGACGCTTTGTGGAAATGTCGATTGGCAACGTTTTGTGTGACTGTTAAAATGTATCGCTTTGCTACGGATGGTTTGTGAAATTGAGGGATGCGACGTGCAAAATTTAATGAGCTGCAATTAAATACGTAAAGAACTGTTATCAGTTCTTAATGATACCAAATCGAAATGACTAGTGTTAGAATTGTATACATAAATATATCAAATACATACAAAAAGCCCCGGGGAGCATTGACAAAATAAATTACGGATCTCTTTAAATATTTTTAAATCAAAGGATAATAATCGTTTAGCTATTAACAGCGAAGAAGCTTAACTATTATCAACCTTTGGTTGTGAAAGATCAATCGCTATTTCAATGACGGAACCTCAAACAAACAAGAAGTATTTGTCTTTTCAATAATTAATTTCTATTTTCGCCAAAATGTCTGAAATTAGAAGGAAAACAATTTCTTCTACCTTGATCTCAAATTCATTTATCGAGATTTCATAAGCTGAAAATGGTGGCAATTTAAAACGAAATACAAATTATTCATTCTGAATTTTGATGACTGTCATGCTTTTACTACAATTTATAATTTTATTATCCATGATTTTGGGCTGTCAGTAAGTATCTATTTTAAACTGTGGTTTTTTGATCTGGTGATTAGTATTATAATATAACCATCCTTTGCTTTAATGGGTTTTTGGAAAATTGTAGGGTTTAAAGTAAAGGCACGGGAATATATTCGTAAGAAGTTAGCAGAATCATCCCAGCGCTGATTCGTTTTCTCCTCCACCAATTGTTATTTCTCCTGACACTTTTTATTTTGTTTATAAGTACGTATGTATCTATATAATAAGAATATATTTTTTCAAGTTATCTATCCCCTTTGTTGCACCTACCATGTTTTGGCTCTGCACCACCCTAAGGTTGACTGGTAGAAAATGCCTCAGGCATTAAGTCCGCCTTTGTACAGTATTTTTTAATTGTGTTAAATAAACTCTTCGTCTAGTTTTGTTAAATAAATAAATATATAATGGCGCTCGATGGTATTTCCTTTTATTTTGACAGTTCAACCATATTCTTTGCGCTATTTATGGTATCATGCAGACGAATTTAAAACTCTTGGATTGTGATCGAAAGAGTTTACGCAGTTAGAGTGTAGAATTGATACAGCAGTTAAATAGGTGCATTTTGATCAATATGCAAGAAAGATTTAATAGAACAAAGCAAAGGTAAACCCTTATAAATCAATGTCGTTATTACTTGCAAAGAAGCACTTACTTTAACTTATATAGAAATACGAGTAAGTATAATTGCTTCACTGATAGGCGGACCCTGCAAAAGGTAATACTCACAAAAATGTCACTTTACTTAGAAACCCAACATTTCCGTTTCCCCTTGTGTCCTTAGTGAAATTTTCACGAAGTGTTAGACCTGGTCAAGGGTGATGAGCTTGCGCGGGTGCTAAAGGTGGTCGAAGTATCAAACATTATGAAAGCGCCGTTTGCGTCCAACGTAACTATCTAGATATACTTACGTAACTGTGGCGAGTACCTAGCGCGCCGGGACTGAGCGACCTATATATGGGTGTTAGGTTAAACATGTCAGCACCAATTGACGGGGTTCGAATGGGCCAATGCCTGCCAGGGTTACGAGTCTGTCCGAAAGGGATATCGTGGCCCTGGCACACAGGCATCTGAAGGAATACGGGTGGGTCAGTAAAAGTCTGACACGCCCTCCCGCTCCGCCCAGAGCGGGAGAAGTTATTTGATAATTTCCCACCCAAAAAAAAAAGGTTAAACCAGAGACATACTCGTATTATAAGGGAGTGCAGTACAAATGAAAAACTTTTTCAAGGGCACCAACTCCGGAATATGAAAAAAAATTGCTGTACCTTAAATTGTGATCGCGTAGTTTGTAGGGATCAGCAGATTGTTTTAATTGAGCTTGGTCCGTGTAAGTTGTGTATTTTCATTCCTCTTTCATTAAAATTTTCATTTAATTTAATTTCCCTTTGTCACTGGATTATTGAACTGTGGGCCGAAATAGATAGTATTTTAAAGTGAGTCGAATTAAGGAAAGTAGGGTGGAAATGGGGCGTAAACGGAATAAACATATACAAAACTATACACTGTATAGCTAGCGAGCGATCGTTGTTTTACCCACATGAAAACACATCTAGCTTCTACTGCCCGCTGCAACAACTCGCGATACACTGGGGTCGGTACTCCCTTTCTTTTCCTAAAGTTGTTTGTCCGAAAATCATTATCCATAACACGTTTGCTATAAACTTCAGTACCTAACCATAATGTTCAAAAATTTGAAATTTTGTTTTACATCATTGTCTTTATTTCTAAAACTATTCTGTCATAATATCAAGTACTATAATAATTGAATCTTATAATTTTGCATGAAATAAAGTCATGTGTCCTAAGTATCAATATTTAAAATCACGGCCACTGAGTGCCAGATTCCCTCTATTCTTGGTGCATCATTTGGGTTAGATGAAGTTGTAAATATGAAAAATCTAGAACTGCACCCCGTGCAAAATACCTGTGTATTATCAGATTGCCCAAAGACCACACGGCAACATTTATAATGACGAAGCAATAAGGAAGTTCAAATTATAATTAATTATTAAAACTAAAATATAATTTAGGACTTATAACTTTAATTGAAAACGGTTTTAAGTATAATATTTATGACAAACAAATTTAGGGCATAAAATATGGTATTTAGGGATTTCAATTTTATGGCATGTGATATAATGTGACATTAAGTTCGGGCAAATTATGATTCGGAGAAATGATGATTAGGACAAAAAAAATTATGGCACTTTAGATTATGGATAAAAAAGTTAGGGAACACAATAGAGAACCACTGTGGCCAACTACTCGTAATCGCGACCACCACCGCGTCCGCTACCGCCCTAGTCACTGCACATTCTCACTCGACGAGGCCTTAAAGAATCAAGTAATACATTCTTTCCTTTGGTACTGTTTCCCGTTGCCACTGCTGTCTTTGAATATAGAGCACCTGCATTTTCTTCGTTTTGTATGTGGTTGTAGTTATTCGTTTGGTGACCATAAAAACTACGATTCGCTTCGTTAACATCTGAAACGTACTTGTAAAGTAAGTAACTTTATGTTCATTGCTTTATTTCCAAATCAAAGTCATTTATTAAAAGTAACACTTAGCTCGATTATTACTAGCTCGAGAATTAACATTTTTAACGTCAAAATTACATAAGAGAATCCCCAAAACGCCTGCTCTTCTTCACTTTATCGGACGACGGTTTTCATCATCACAGATCTGCAGAATGTTTTTTTTTTTACTTGAAATAATCCTCTTCCACCACTTACAATAACGATTTCCTTAACTAGTCCGACATTGTCATAATATTGAGTGGTGACAAAACTGTCCAACTATCTCCAATCAGCTTACGATAAGCCTCCCAAGTTGCGCCAAAAGCCCAAATCTAATACCACTTACTTCTTAAAGTTATACCTACTAAAGGAGCTGGTAAGCTACAGTCCGGCTGACGCGAGTCAGTTTCATACTAACGATTATTTGTGTTTTGCTAATTTTATCCATATTACAACTAGAAATTGTCGAACTGACAGGTGTCAGGAACGCATTCTGTCGACGCCCGGACTGTAGACAGAGTTCTAACCTGCTGGTTTGTTTCGTCAAACCTAAGTCAACTTAAGGACGCTATCACATTTTGAACTCGCTCAAGTTTAGGTATCTGAATCGCAACACAACAACATTACGCGCACGCACACATTGAAACCGCTGTCCACTCGATTTTATACGTAACTTAACTAATCTTGGTACTTGAAGGTATATTTTTTTATTTTACTAGTATTGCTTGAGTAAAGTTAGTTGTAAGTTTGCAATCGAATTTATCGAATCGGTAAGTGTGACTAAGTACTATAGATCTGCGTGATATTCATGTTTTTAGTATTTTTGAAATTAATCGGCCGTTACGTTGCTATGTACCCGAAAACTTCAAGCGCTGGCCATTATGCATTAAATACCATATTCTTACGGAAACTAACGACCTAAACATTTTACTATTACAAGGAACACCTACGATTATCCCCAAGTTGGAAAATATGTAAGTACTTGTAAATATTATTTTTGCTGGCAATTGTTCGAATATTACATAATTAAATACTAGCCTGGCAGTTTATCGTAGACTTTCGTTGTTATATTTAAAAATAATCATTCCCTTATGAAAACAGTAAGTATTTTATTCACTGACACTCGGGCGCGATTACCGTTTTTTTTGATAAAAATTAAAACAAAGTAGTAAAAGTATATTTTCATTTCATGTTTCAAAGAAGTTCACATTTAGAATGAAAGCCAGCTCTTTCTAGGGTTCCGTACCCGAAGGGTCCATCGGAGCACTATTGCTGTCACTCACGTGTCCGTATGTCACACAGCCATACGGTCGGAGCTACAGTCCTCAAATTTTCACAGTATAAGCATCTTGTTGACCCAAAGCCATACAAATTAATAACAAATATTTTTATATGTTTTTAAGGGGGCTCCCATTACCTATACGGGTAAAGGGGGGCGCGAGAACCTACCCCATCGAGTGTGGTATCGTTGTCAAGAGCTCTTTGAGTCGATAAAAATACTGTATTTTTTGTTTAAAAAAATATTGGAAAACAAAGGAATGAGAAGCTACCAAAGTCAGCATTTTTTTTTTACAAAATTTTGTTCCCAAGAATTTTTTAGCTTCCCATTGACCTATGAACTTGTAATTTGGTGATAATGTTTATTATTACGTATATTTTACTAACAAATACCAATATATTGATGATAGCTCAATTTTTCTTTGATATTACCTCTATTTTCCTATTACAACCAACTTGATTTTGCGGTCAAAGCGTACCAACTGCTTATGAATAATTCTACCATTCGGACGGCTTATATTTTACATTTGGTACGGAACCCTAAATGTGCGAAGTCCGACGCACTTGGCCGGTTTTTCTCATTTATCACCAACATTTACATCCGCCATCATGAATCAAAAATTGGATGGTATATTCGTAAACACCACCTTCAACACCTCCACAATTGATAACAATGTCGAATTTTTATTTAATAAAATACACCCACCATCTTGAAAAAAAAAAAAAACTAATTTAATTATTTATTTTTAAAGTGAATATATAACTAAATATTCTGTGAATATTTCAAGCGTCTACCTGTTGCCGTTATCAATATCGAGCAAAAAAATCACGTTTGTTGTATGGGAGCAGATGAATTTTATTCTGTTTTTTAGTATTTGTTGTTATAGCGGGAACAGAAATATGTACATCATCACAAATTGAATGAAAATTTCCACTGTCTAACTATCACGGTTCATGAGATACAGCCTGGTGACAGACGGACAGACGTCGGACAGCGGAGTTTTAGTGATAGGTTCCCGTTTTTACCTTTTGGGTACGGAACCCTAAAAATCAAAATTTACTATTGTATCGAATAGCAAAAAAAAATATTTCCTCCATTTCTATTTGATTATAGATTACACAATGTTTATCCGTAATCTACAACCATTATTTATTCAAAAAATTACAACTATGTATTTATTTTTAAAACAAATTCCAATAATCGTAATTACTTTTATTTCGGTCAGAAAAAGTATCAACTTTGTTCCACCCACAGTATACAATACAGCACTAACTTCTGTACGTAAATATTTTTTGCGAAAAATTGATACACCGATGCTTCCACGAGCGCGTCTGAGCGCGGAATGACGAACCGCGAGTGTCCACGAGTAGAAAATGTATGGAGAAATTTGAGACCGCTTCTTATTTTTCTCATAAATAAAAAAGTTATTTATTTATCTACAAAATATTTAGCTATCCGTACAGAGGACTAGATAGGCAACAATTTCTTATTATTTTTAAGTTTAACTATGCTGTGGATTTAGCTATATTGGTTCCTATTCAGACACCATTTTTTTTTAAATTGGAATTATTGTGAGGGTTAAGACGTATTTGTGTGAAAATTTTGTATGGGGCTATATCATTAATATGGGCCCATTCTGGAGATGAATATATTATCTTTAATTTGAGACATGATATTCTTGCAGTTGTGACTACTAATTCATTAAAATCGTACCTGAAAAGCACTGATATTTGTGGAAAAATGTGATAGCGTCCTTAAGCCTATAATAATTATATAGTTGCATTTTCTTTCCTACCAAGATGACGACTAATAGAGAAGTATGGAAAAAAGGGACATGCTGCGTCGACCACACATAAATTGAGATAAGGGCAGGAGAATGATGATGATGATGGTATCTATGTTGAAAATGGTGCTGGCTGAAGCGTTCAGCTTCTTTGTCAGAGCTTTAAAATTAACAGATCTTTGGGGTCTTTCCTCAAAACTTAAGAGTGCTACAATGATCTTTTGGCGCCTAAATGACATTGAAACAGGGAAAACATTTTCGAAATTGTCAAAAAACAAAATGGCCGCCTTAGTTCCGATTTTGGCCACGCGTTAAAAGATCCTTGTACCGTTTGCAGAGACTTGTTCAACGTGGCTCTATAATTGTCAGTCTTTCGTCAAAATCCATAAATAATTGTTATGATGAACACTTACCTTAAACAACCAGATAAACACGGTTTTGCGGAGATTTAAGAGTAAATTCTAACTTCCCATTTAACATTAACATTCGCACCACGTAAAATAAGTTGTATAACACTATATAATAAAGCCAGAACACACCATCCTCCCACTAACACTTAACATCAACAAAAACGTACACACCAATGTTTTAACATGTACCATTCGCAGAGAATTTACTTTAATCGCATCATATTTTTCCAAAACAGCGGCGAACGGTACGAGTCCCATGCGGTTTGTGCGATACGGATGTTTATAAGGTACGATCCGGATACGTGACGACTTTATACATACAGACTGATGTTTGGTTTCTGTAAAGTTTTTGAAGTGAAAACTTCTTTAGGCGCGTTGAGCACTTTTGGGTGAACAAAAATCATGGAACTCGCGTCATCGTCACCGAACGCTTTCCATGAGCTATACGTATACTGTATATTATGTATACCTTTTGGGTAAACAAAAATCATGGAGCTCGCGTCATCGTCACGGAACGCTTGTTTTCACTTCGATCGGCAGTCCCCAAAGACTCCCCGCATGTTTTTTTTTCTCTTCTACCCCGTGGGCACAAGCTACGAGATTAAGCGACACGCGTCTTGCGACAGAGACTGCGGAGAAAACAAATGAAGGAATTTGTTCAGAACACAAGTCACCGAGACGCAACTTACGGAGCGATGACGCGACGGACGGAATACGCGTGCGTGTCGCTTGTTGCAAGTCGCATCAACCGAGGCCGGGAAGTCTGTGAGGGCCCAGTCATGGGTTATTCTTTACTATATTAACAATGATTGTAAGGGTTTGAGACATCTTTCAGTCACTGTTATTTTAGTTGTGTGGTGCCGGACGTAAAGAATAGCACCATCCTATTTCTTCCCGTGGGTGTCGTAAAAGGCGACCAAGGGACTTACTAGAGAATGGGCAGCAGCATTCTCTATGCATTTTAACACCATACTGCGATCGCCAACCCGCCTGCCAGGCGTGGTGATTGTGGCAACCCTCTCAAATGTTGCGGAAGGCCTATGTTCAGTAGTGGACGTCTTTCGGCTGAAATGATGATGAATGATGATTTTGATTTAGTTGTTATTTTAACTATTTTCAAAAATGACAAGATGATGATTAAACGTGTAAAATACTTAATCACACATTTGAAAGTGTTATATGATCGGAGAAGGGCTTTTGCTTAGTACAATCAGCCTATAATGTTCCCACTGCTGGGACACAGGCCTTCTCTTGGTGAGAGGGAGTTAGACACAGTCATCTCTTCGAATTTTTGGTTCTAGGACATGCCGGTTTCCTCACGGTGTTTTCCTTCACCGTTTTAAGAGCAGTGGTGATGAAATAATGTACACAAAGTAAAGCGCCTGTCTGGGTTCGAACCTACGACCTACTACTCGTAAGTCGCGGCCCATTACATCTGGGCCACCACTGCTCCAGTTTTTGCTTATAAAAGTATAAAGAAAAAAAACAGCAATAAAAATAATACTTTCGTTAAATAGGAACCATTCAAAGCTGGATATTAAAGTTTGAAAAGTTAAATTATTCAGTAAAGTAATGATGTGTACAATATTTGGTGCGATATGAGGCGGCTGCGTGATGATTGTGTTTTTAATTTTTATTGCATACCAATTTTTGAACGAATGGAATGCGGAATGAATATCTGAAACTATCAGATCAGATCATTCAGATCTGGAATAAAAAAACGAATGGTAACATGTTCGTTCATTCAATGTGGCATAAGCACCAGATGATTGTTATGTGACCTTACTGGGAATAGATACCTTTTATGTTAAAAACCTACCCGGTAACAATGTGACTTTAACATGATTTCCATGTTCTTTCATAGTTAATTTTGGAGACTAATGAATAATTATTACAAAGAAAAAATATTTTATGATGTATGAACGTAGGCGAAGCAAAAGAAGTATGTAAGGAGCGTAGCAGGTGGCATTCTATAGTTTCTGCCTACCCCCATGGGAAGAAGGCGTGAGTTTATATATGTATGTATGTAAAAAATATTTTATGTAAGTTTGGTCTATTGATCCTACATTGCAAACACTCAATGTGTAGAAACTTTGCCCATCGAGGGTGAATTATAGGTACATTTTAGTATCAGTTAATATGTTTCGAATCGTGTGTTCGAATTCGCAATTATTCAGCTTAGTTATTTGAATAGTTTATTCTAGAAATTGTGGTTGCTGTAGGAATGGACGGTATATCGAGCTGCGATGTGATCGTCTATGCATTGTAGTTTTACACGAGAGGGGCTCGTGGCTAAACTACACTTGCCGCGGTCAGTTCAAAGATAGGTGACCATCCATTATATATTGAGACCCCTCCGTGCCTCGGAAATCGGAAAGCACGTTAAGCCGTTGGTCCCGGCTGTCATTCGTGGCTCTTTGACAGTCGTTACGGCTAGCCAGATGCCCAAAAGTTTTACACTCAGTCTTACCATCGTGGTATCGTGTTACCCAGTAACGGGCTTGTGGAGGTCAGATAAGCAGTCGTTCCATGTAAAATACTGGTATTCAGCAGCATCCGGTTAGACTGGAAGCTGAGCCCAACACAGTTGGAAAAAGGCTGGGCAGATTGATTGAGATTTACACGAAATCAAATCAAATCAGTTACAGATCTCTTATCAAATAAGAATGATCTACATTCTAGTATGTAACATAACAGAGTTACATTTTGTTACAAGATACTTGTTTTTAACTTTGTCTATACCTGGTCAATTGAATTCTGGTGAGTTTTTAACGTCGACTCACGTAACAGTTACTTGTAAAATGTTTTCATAAATAACGACATTTTATTGGAAGCCGAAATCTGTAAAAAAGACGAGTAACTTGATTTCAATTTAGAGCAGAAATCGAAGCCGAATTGTCCTTGTTGGGGAGAATATTTATAGAATAGGATCTGATCAAAATACAGAATAAGTTCTGCATTACTATCATCTTCAACTGATCTCGACAGTCGCTCACTACAGGAGCTTAAGAGGGCCTTAACTAGATAGCCTGGATGCCTCATTATTTTCAGTCTATTTCGACCCACGTCGAGTTTGGCTTTTCTCCTTCGTACAACCTGCACTGATTAGCTAATTCCTAATTATTTCAGACAACTTTCTAAAACCTACGAGCCTATTCCAAAAATCTTCACAACTAAACGTCTTAAATGAATATCGTTTCCATACTTTTGGTTAAAATTTATAGTTTTAAGATATTGTATAAACGCGACGCGGAACACGTTTGAGAATGTTTATCGTTCAGGCTTCGTTTTATGAAGCCTCCATAGTTAACTTAGAGGCTATTACGAAAGTATTTGAAAACTTTTAATATAAACATTCTTTATGTTATGAAATACGAACACTTCAGATAAATGCCTGTAGAGAATTCCTAGAGTGATGAAGATATTATTAGTCCGTGTCGTGATGAAAATAAATATTAAATTATCGATTAGCGATGTTGGGTGGAGCTGAGCTGATCAAGCTTAGTGAAGTATCTTTCGTCGTTAATCATCGAGTTTTTTCTACATCTATTAATTTATTAATTATTTGTTTATTAAACTTTATGCAGAATAAAGTTGCAAAAGCAATCTTAATGCCAAATGAAATCATCATCATCATTTCAGCCGAAAGACGTCCACTGCTGGACATAGGCCTCCCCCAAGCATCGCGACTTCGACCGGTTCTGTGCTTCCCGCATCCAGCGGATACCTGCAGCCTTCACAAGGTCATCTGTCCACCTAGTAGGAGGTCTTCCAACGCTACGTCTTCCGGTACGCGGTCGCCACTCCAGAACCTTTCGGCCCCATCGGCCATCAGTTCTGCGAGCAATGTGCCCGCCCTGCCCACTGCCACTTAAGTTTGGCAATTCTTCGGGCTATGTCGGTTACCTTTGTTCGCCTGCGGATCTCTTAATTTCTGATTCGATCACGAATATTGCCAAATGCAATGTCAACCAAAAATAATAAAATATATGCAACTGTCTCGTTCGTCTTATGAACGCAACCATGACTGTTGTGTGTGGTGGGGTGCAGGATTCGATCCCCTGAACGGCAAAAAGTTATGACATTTTTCCACTGGTGTTTCCAAGTTCTTAGTAGCAGCTGGAATCTTGATTTGTTATCTGGCATATGGTAAGGTACGATTTCCCTTTTCATGGCATTTAAAAATAATAACTGACGAAATGTGGTTGAGCTTATACGCCTTCTCTTAACTGTTCGGGGAATAGCGTGATTTGATGATAATATATGATACTGCAACTTACTTATATTTCTTTAGTTAAAGATTCTTGTTATCATCACTAACTACAAAATTTAATTCCAATTGGATTTAAACGATTACAATAATTCTATTTATCAGATCTTTCTATTCGCTCTTCTGGACCGAAATCTTATTTTAGTCTTTTTGTAAATGTTAACGTATCTTGTAGTTAAATCTCGTCATAAATAGAAGAAACCTTACTTAAAGAAGATACCTTCAGTATCGAACGACAATTAATGTAAAACAACCGACTTCCGTAAAATAATTAAGTACTACAAATTGAAAAATAACTTTAATTTCGGAAGTCGGTGTCTTTGGATATATATATATATATTCATATTATATTTTATATAATTATATACATATATAAGGTGCTAACAAATTAGGTACCAATACTTTTAGAGCTGATAGTACTCGTCTCTAGGAGTAGACTTAAGTATGAAACATTGAAAAGTTTATGTTACCTTTGGAGATAATTAGGGAAACAACGTTACTGCGTAAAAACACCCTGTTAATAGATAGTCAACAAACATTGACGTTAGTCACAAACGACGATGTTCACTTGACAGAAAGTGTGTCTTGTCAGTTAAAAGCACAGGATGATTATGTTTGGGCGAAATTTTAATTTATTTATTTTGTTCCGTAAATTAAAACAAAAATATCATATAAAAAGTTTTCTTAATTTCTATTTAAAGTTAATTGTTTTGATGTAATGTAACACCTCTTATAAATATTGGTACTTAATTTGTTAGCACCTTATATAACTATACTAGCTATATTTTAGGTTTTTGCCACCGACTTCCGAAATTAAAGTTATGTTTAATTTTTTAGTGTTTCAGTATTCAATTTATCTAAGTTACAATAACCAAATGTCAACTGCTCACTACCTTAAAATATTGCTTTTCCCGATGCAGGGATGTCAATTGTTGAGGAGTTCTCCTGGTTTCTTCACCATAAGCATTGTGACTAGCATAAATTGCTTGCTGCAAACATATTAAGGTAGTCGAACCGCAACCCGTGAAATACTTATAATTACTATATAGCAAATGCACGAGGTACTATAAAAAATACCCAAATCACTATAGGTGTACCTATAACATTTAGGAATTTCCCTCGTTTTCCATGGGATCCCCTCCTCCGATTCTGACTTAATGACAGTGGGACTACCTTGAGCACATACCCTTTCATCAAAATCGGTCCACAATTGATGGCGAAATCGGTAACCATACATAAAAAAATAAATTAAAAACCGGCCAAGTGCGAGTCGGACTTGCGCTCAAAGCGTTCCGCACATCTATAAAAACCGGCCAAGTGCGAGTCAGACTCGCGCACGAAGGGTTCCGTACCATTATCTATAACAATGGCAAAAAAATCACGTTTGTTGTATGGGAGCCCCCCTTAAATATTTGTTTTATTCTAATTTAATTATTTATTTTTAAAGAGAATATAAAACTCAATATTCTGTGAATATTTCAAGGGTCTACCTGTTGCCGTTATCAATATAGAGCAAAAACGAGAAAAAAAGTCACGTTTGTTGTATGGAAGCCCCCTTAAATATTACTAAGGCTTCCCGTTTTACCCTTTGGGGTAAAACGGGAAGCCTAAAACGGGAAGGGTAACCCTAAAAACAGCTGTTCCCTACATTTTGACGAGTTCAGCGAACATAAATGTAGGGAATAGCTGAAATTTTTCTTCGCGATTTCAGGGTTGGTCCCATACCGAGTAAAAGTTGTTCATAATCATGAGTACAATGACCCCTTAAGAGATTTCGTGTGAGAATAGATAGATATACCTTATATAACCTCCACCTTTTTGGAAGTCGGTTAAAAAGAGGACTACTAGTAACTTCGACGGAAGTGTAAACAGTGATCGTTTTGTGGCGGAAACAAAACTGGCTCCTAGACTAGGAATACTGTATCGTAAGGTAGGATGGGTCATGGCACTTAGTTATTTTCATTAAGGTATTGTAGCTATTAAAGATATTCAACTGGGTCCAAAAAATGGTGACAAAAAAAATATATATATATATGTGGGAATTTTAATGAAGTAGCCTGTTGTCTGAATGTAGCTTTATCTACATTTTTATTATCTGTATTGTCTTTATTCTAAAATAACATATAAAGCAGGAGTGAGCTCGAAATTTGAAAGAGTGGGCAGAGATAAAAAAAGGTACTGGGTGACAGGATATAAGACGTTAAAGATGAAGTGAGATCCAAGAAGAGTATTTTTTTATTTATATTTTAATTAAAAGACGTTAAACGAATTTTCAAGTTTCATTTCGGTCTGCACCCTACAAATCTCGTCCGGGATAGACTAGGAAATAAAATTATAAAGAAGTTGAAAAAGGCAAAAAACAAAAGACGACGTGGACCAGAACAACAGTCAAGGTGGAATTTTTTGGAATAAGTGCGACACGATTGCAAAATCAAAATAAGATGGATGCGAATGGGCAATACGGTATGATGGATAACAACATAAATTTTGACGGCGAAGATATAAGCTACTCTTCGTCAAAGTGGTCACAGGATATTGAAGACAATGCCGAAGTGTTTGGTTGGACAGCGCAACAAAAACTAATAATAGCTCGAAGGTCGCTCAAAGGAACCGCGGAGTTATGGTTACGGTCAGAGAAAATCTTTAAAACATATGAGGAATTAAAGAGCGCCTTACATAAAGAATTCCCAGATTCCGTGAATTCAAAGCTCATGCATGAAAAGATGGCTTTAATTTTACAATACACTTGCCTCAACTTTTAATAAGTAGTTTATTTTATTTTGGAAGACAACTTACCCTTTAATTTTATTATGGAATAATTGTATTAAGTTAAAAGAAGTGTAATATGTTTAAGTTATTTGTTTCATAGTGTGTTTAATACTCATAATGATTTGAAGAAGTGGGTTAAACACTTACTACTGTAGCGGAACTGTGTTACTTTATTTAGTTGTAATAATGTCTTGTGTGAATGGAAGTATGGCTGGAGTTTTATATTGAGCTTTAAGGTAAGAAAGATGTTTTTTTTTTTTTTTTTGCATTAACTTAATTATTTAAACCTAGAGTCAGTCTGAGGACAGACTGGAAGCAGAATGGCCGAGCTGTGGGAATTTTAATGAAGTAGCCTGTTGTCTGAATGTAGCTTTATCTACATTTTTATTATCTGTATTGTCTTTATTCTAAACTAACATATAAAGCAGGAGTGAGCTCGAAATTTGAAAGGGTGGGCAGAGATAAAAAAAGGTACTCGGTGACAGGATATAAGACGTTAAAGATGAAGTGAGATCCAAGAAGAGTATTTTTTTATTTATATTTTAATTAAAAGACGTTAAACGAATTTTCAAGTTTCATTTCGGTCTGCACCCTACATATATGACTTGTTTTTAGGGTTCCGTACCCAAAGGGTAAAACGGGAACCCTATTACTAGGCTCCGCCGTCTGTCTGTTTGTCCGTCTGTCACCAGGCTGTATCTCATGAACCGTGATAGTTAGACAGTTGGAATTGTCACAGATGATGTATTTCTGTTGCCGCTATAACAACAAATACTAAAAAACTGAATAAAATAAATATTTAAGGGGGTTCCCATACAACAAACGTGATTTTTTTGCTCGTATTTGCTCGATATTGATAACGGCAACAGGTAGACGCTTGAAATATTCACAGAATATTTAGTTATATATTCACTAAATAAATTAAAATAAAACAAATATTTAAGGGGGCTTCCATACAACAAACGTGATATTTTTTGCCGTTTTTTATAGATAATGGTACGGAACCCTTCGTGTGCGAGTCCAATTCGCACTTGGCCGGTTTTTTTAATCTGACTTGGTTTCTAAACCTACGTCGTTTTCGGGTGACCGCTGATATTATCAGGGCTGTGCTGTGGGTCCCCCATAGTACATCATGCTGAGTGGAAACCTTTTTGTTACGACCACGAAGAGCAGCTGTCGACTATTTCGGATATGTGGTTAGTTTTTATTTTATTTTATTCCAATTCTTAGTTAAATCTCTAAAATGTTATGCCAATTGCCCCTAATACTTCTATTTGTATTTTGAGTGCCTTTAATGTAAAGTTCAGCTGCATCTATTATTTAGAATAATCCAAATGACATAATTCTAACGTTATAATGCTGTTAAACAATACCTCGGGTTGTCACAGAATTATAAATATCTAAATTCCTATTAAACATGGAAACCCTCTTCTACTCGGGAGCCAAAAACGCGGTTTCACGATGCTAAAGCAGTACTTTACTAGTTCCGCGGTATAAAGTATTATAAATGTCCTCCAGAGTACTGTTTACCGCTAACAAATGGTAAATAGAGCCATGTTTTTCCTTACATATTATGTTGTGTATGATTTTCTAACTCGTTGTATTATTATCTGCAGTTTTGGGGTTTGGTTTTGGGCAGCTTCTAGATTTTGTGATAATATGGTTGTGTTCATAATTTTTTTGCTCGGTCTCCGTACTTGTCTCTTCATTTACAATAATAATTATTACAGCACTTTATTCCTAAGAGACATTCGTTTTCTATCATCTTTCATATTCCAAATTTTGTTGATCTTTATTAAATTGGTGCGAAATAATTTAGTTCTTAACTTTATGAAAATAGATATAAATAGAAATAATATTTATTTGTTTTATGCAAATAAATATTAATTCTATTTATTTATATTTCTACGAAACTTGCTTATGTACTTTAATATTTCATTTCATTGTCAAGCTCCAAACCATTTGAACCCATTAAAGGCTTAACGTATACTTTATAAAATACAAAGAAAAAATGACAAAATATAAGTCATTGTCCGAAGCCGCGCCCATACAAAACACACAAAACAGGATAACGCCGAGAAGTATTAAATCATTTTATCGATAAAATATAAACTTCCTTCGAAGCAGTTTTCAAACACTATCTTCATAGTCATGCGACGTAATAAAACTTTATGATACACTCGCATCGCCTGCGACCTCGCCCGCATATCTTTCGATTATTGCATCTATTTTATAGGCCTATAATATTCATATAAAACTTATTATGGCTGCTTTTCAGATTTTCTTTTGTTTTGAAAAGAAGTTACGCATGCAATCGAAGCAACAACTTCTGATTATGCGAATTTTAGCATAAATCTATATTTATTAGCGTGATTTTTGGTGATACAGTAGGTCTTATATTTAGGTTATGGTAACTCGAACCCCCCCCCCCCCCCGTGGGGGAGGCCTATGTCCAGCAGTGGACGTCTTTTGGTTGAAATGATGATGATGAACTCAAAAAACTACCCATTATTAGGGCATACACTATTTAATCATATAAGAATTTAAAATCGATATTAGGGACATACCTACATACAAAATTTCAAACATTTATTGAAATGTTTGTTAATTTGTAAATATTGATTAAGAACACAATACATTTTTATAATACACATTTATAATATAATTAGTTATTATTATACATATTAAGAACACAATAAAAAAACAGGTTTTTGAATTTTCAAGCATAAATACATAATTATCATTTCGTTTATTACATTTTGTCAAGAAGGAATTCGTCAATGGTATAGTAGCATTTTGCAATTAAAATATTATTTAGTCTCCGTTTAAATGGTGTCAAGTTTAAATCTTTCATGTCATTTGGTATTTTATTGAATATTTTCGGAGCCATGCAGAGGATGCTTATGTGCATGAACGTGGGGATAAAAATAAATATGATGATGATAGAGATGGTATTCAATCTGATAAGGCACATGTAATACTAAAACGTAGCTAGAATCCTATACATATAACTGCCTATTCCAAGTTCCCACCGTACAAATATCATTGACATCTCCAATTTATATCGTGGAAATCTAATAACACGAAAACTTGTACTATCACAAATTTAAATTAAAAACTTTCCCCGAAACGTCAGTACTTACCACACGAAATTATAACATCGCTCAAAATGTTTCCCAAGTCAAGGGAAAAAAGTTGCACCCATCGAAAATTAAAACTTCTCGGCGGCGGCGGCCATTAAAAGTTTTCTAAAATTTATTAACGATCGACTACCAGAACCTGACTCTAACAATAATGAGCTATCATTGAACCTTATTAGTGAAACCTTAAGAGCGAAAATCTAGTTTTTCAATAGCATTCTCAATTTTGTTGGGTAATGATTTGACAAAATTGAAATCTGCTGTTGAAAAAAATTGGTCAGAAACCTCATGCCGTACCGTTAAGGTTGATTTTTGCTTGTTCGACTATCCAAATATGAGAATGTTAACGTCTCTTCACGTGTGAAACCTAATAGAAGTTCTTACTGGGACTGAAAACTTGAAAATTTGTCCAGCGCGCCCCCTTAATAGTTCCGATCACTTTGTATTGGAAAGATAATG
The DNA here is from genome assembly GCA_963921375.1 of Tiliacea citrago. Lineage (NCBI taxonomy): Eukaryota > Metazoa > Arthropoda > Insecta > Lepidoptera > Noctuidae > Tiliacea > Tiliacea citrago. The sequence continues at coordinate 2,610,319 of OY992784.1, forward strand.
GCTACGACGTTATGGAAGGTTCAAAAATTTATGGTTTTACGGCGAAAACAGGTGGTAGGATGATTTTACAAGAGTTTTAATCTGGTTAGAGATATAAATGGCGAACTTTTTACAACTACTGTTTTACGGGTAACCCTTAACATTCTTAACATTTGAGATGTTCGAAAAAATGTACCCGATGAGACATGAACCAGATACAGGCGAAAAGAGGTCATAATATACCTTTAAATCGTGTACACACATCAAAAGTGTCTATGGGATCAAGTACATTTTAACTATTAAAAAAAATATCTAATTAATATTTAGCAAATCTAGTCGTCCAGACTGGCTTCTTACTTTAATTCCTAAGTTTACGAAAACAACTATTCCCCATATTTTGTAAAATTAGGAAAAAAATCAATTTTTGCAAATTGTGGGAAATTAACCTAAGTTAATGACGTCAATTAAATGGCAGAAAAGGAAAAAATGATATTTTTTTAAATTTTATTGTAAAGATAAAAAAAAAAACTTTGTTTCCACCATTGACACGAATCACACAATCACAGCGATTTGGCATGCCTAAAATCAGATCATCAAAATCAGTTTGAGGAGTGGCCGCTCACGTTCTTTCTACCAAGTCAATAAGTTGTTGTGGGGTATGCATGGCATCCATACTCGGCAGAGCTCTTCTTTGGAGCATATCCCATGCGTGCCGAATTGGGTTGAGGTCTGACAATTGAGCAGGCCACGGCATAATGTTGATGTGCGTGTTACGACTCTAGCTGTATGTGGATGTGCATTGTCGTGCATTAGTCGAAACGAATCACCTAACCGGCGTCGCAATGGGATGATCACGTCTAAAACAATCCTCTCCGCATAAATCTGAGAATTGAGGTTGCCCCTGATCCAAATGAGATCGGTTCTTCCACTGATCCAAATACCGGCCCAAGCCATTATTGTTCCGCCTCCATATAAATTAACTTCCTGACAAAATTTCAAACGTTCTTGACATCCAAAGGTCCTCCAAACTCGAGTACGTCTTGTATCCGGCCTCATACCGAAACGAGAATCATCGGAAAAGCAAACTCAACGGCAGTCTTCTTCCTCCCAATTTCTGTGTTCGCGAGCCCATTGTAAATGGGCTCTACGATTGGTAGGGTGCTATAGGTGGAACTCTCAGCGGCCTTCGGGAACACAGACCTACTTAACGTAAATGATTTCGGATGGTTTGGTTATCAGCAAGCTTCAACACCTGTGGAGCCTCGTAGGCATCATATTGGCGGTCATGGTACGATTCCGTCGAGCAGTATTTTGGATGTACTGGTCTTGTCTGCGAGTGGTGATGCGAGATCGTCGTCCTTGTCGTTCGGCCACGCTGCCCGTGATACAATAGCGTGTCGAGAGGCGGCTTATGACGCTCTGTGCCAAGAGCGAAAGCCACAGTACGTTATGTCGACGTCAAATGATGTCGACATATCGATGCAATTTTTTTCAGTTCCGATGAAGAAATTGCAATAGTTTTTTTTTAAATACTACCACACACTTTAATAGGAATCCTGATTGACTGTAGATTTTCTATTTTTAATCAAAATTTAAAGGATTTTTTTTATTCAAATAGCGAAATTCACTAAAAAGAATCAATAACGATCCAAAAAAGTTAAAATAATATTTCTCAATTGCGGCGATATTACAAAATATACTTGATCCCTAGGCACTTTTCATATGTGTATAAGCTTTTTGCGCCGGAGTTTCTCTCTCAAGATCGTTACGTAAGTGGATAAATACTTATTTTAATTTTTTTAAACATGACACTGACTTTTTTGCCATTAATATTGCCATTTCTGTTTTGCAAATTGATTTGGATGTGAGGAACCATCAAGTTCAATTTTACTGTTAAGATTGGCGTAAGCTAATTTCAAATTAAACCCATAATAGAGCAGTCAAGCTCATCTAATACTAACATAATCCTTTTAAAACAACAAAATTACTTGCCATTACCGATCTCATAAGAAAACAGCACAACAATGCGGCCCATTACCCATTCGCTAACCTAGACGGCCTCTTCGTTACTAGCCCAGTAAACACTCCCGAGGCGCACTTTCTCCGCGTTTCGCAGAGATAAAATAAACGTTGTAGGTAATAAACTCGCTTCCGAGTTAATTAAGAGGTACGTGTCACGCTGTGAACTGGCTAAATTAAAATACATAGCTCGCAAGTGCACGATGTTTTGAGATTAACTTCCCAGAGATTGGCCGAGGGTAGTGTTGCGAGAAAACGTTCTACGAGCAACTCAAGAAAATGCTGAAGTTAATTTTGTGTGTTAAATTTTCATGATGATTTTTGGGACGAGGGGAAAATTTGAGTGCTTGTGCGCGAAGCCTGGAGGGTGGGAGCAGGGAATTGATTATGTGAATACTTTGTAAGAGCGTGGGTCTACTACGACGGTAACAGCTTTTTCGAGAATGTCAACCTACCAAAATTATTCTTCTGGTGCCTGTCCAATCAATGAAGGTTGGTCATCAATTCGGAAAATTTCTCAAATAGGACTTTTTTTGTATACCTGAATGTCAATGTCAAATAATGAGAAAAATTAGACGTCTTACAAAAACAACATGAATATATTTTAAATTTAACAAAGTTCTCAGAACTTAATTAAATTCAATAGTTGAAAGATACTCAAGTTATCTCCCGAAGTCCTGCTTGCATCTCCATTGGCGTCACACGCTACACAGTGCGATTTAATTAACTTCTAATCACCATCTAGATGTCAATGCCAAACTTGGTTTCAATTGATATACTAATTGAAATACGGTTTAACCGATTAGGTACAGTGCATGAAGGCTAAGTTGCACCACAAATCACTAAATAGGTTGTTCAGGCGTGGTGAGATTAATTTAGGCGTAATACTCTGCGCAGACGTAGACAAAAAAGAAAGAAAGAAAATACATTTATTTAGCACAGGCTTAAAGACACACAATTGAATATACAGCAGGTAAAAAAAAAAAAAATCAAACAAGTAAAAAGTGTAAAATGCGGTGTAAGAAATTAGCAGTAAAGTGTGCCTCACGGCTGCGCCAAAAAGGCCCAGTTCAGCAACAAAATGCCAGAAAACTAGTGCCTGACGCTGGTTTTCAACTGGACCTGAAAGTGTGAGGTGACGGATGTAAATCAGTTTTATACTGCAGCGTGTGTATGCATACATAAATAAAATCAATCTGCGTCAAACTGTCTTATGTCGTTGCATCTGCTTGTGTAGCGGTCCTTAATTCCGTCTGCTTTCGCATTCATAATTCCGTTTACGTTTTTGGTGTTTACATAGTATTTTTTATTAGATTACCGAAAGGAAAATATTTTTTTCAGCTTTTTAAAACTGTCATAATGTCAAAGTACGTTCTGCCCGTAACTTTATCCGCTGTATACTAAAATAGAACGATGTTTTAAATAATTACTTTAAGCCCTGAATTAATGATCAATGAAAATTATATGATTCAGTGATCAATAGATTTAGTATTGCTTAAATAAAACAAAAAAAAATTGGCCTAATTTATAATGATTTGAGTGAAACAAAAAACAAAAACTTAAATCTTATTAAGAAAATTCTCGTTCAAAAAAATATTCTGTTATTGTGTTGTGACCAGATAAAAAAAGGAAAAGGAGTACTTACCTATTTAAGGATCGTAGCACGTGGCTTTCTGTAGTTTCTGCCTACCCTCATGGGAAGAAGGCGTGAGTTTATTTTATGATTCTGTTTTCTTTTGAATAGAAAATTAACTCATGGGTTTTCTATATAAATAATTATACTCTTTTTACATTCAGAATTTCGTCTTTATTTACCGTGGTTAAAAAACTGCCCTTAATCCCGCTGGCTTTCGCATTCCTAATTTTGTTTATGTTTTTGGTGTTTACATAGGCTTTTTTATTATATTACCGAAAGGATTTTTTTTTTAAATCTTTTATAATCCTATCTACTTATTGTAACGTTACGATTGGCCGGAGGGCCAGTCACCGCCTCACGCTCAACAGGAGGAGAGCCCAGGCTTCCCTACGAGTGAGGGAGTGATCAGCTGCCGCGGCTTTCTTCACACGGCCAGTCAGCCGCTGGTATCAGAGGCCTCCCAGAGGCGTAGGCGAGAGAAGGCAGGTATTGGATATTCAATCACACTCAATTGTAGATAGTTAGGTATTATTTATTTAATTTTCACAATAGTTCAGTCTCCAATAACATCAAGCACTATATTTAGACTTAAAACTGAAGTTAAACAGTACTAAAAATTGCAATTATTAATTAAAGGCAGGAAAGCTCAGGTAATCTCTACTGAAGGTGCGCTCAAGACTCAGACTGGAGGTAGACTAAACTCGTGTCAGCTGTGATGACCGCTTTTAAGATTCTCGGCTCGTTCTAAAAGCTTCGAAACGACGACAATTTAAAAATTGCTTCTTGTTTGGTTGTCAGCCAGAATTAATAAAAAACCAGGCAAGTGCGAGTCGGACACGCGCACGAAGGGTACCGTACCATAATCTATAAAAATGGCAAAAAAATCACGTTTGTTGTATGGGAGCCCCCCTTAAATATTTGTTTTATTTTAATTAAATTATTTATTTTTAAAGTGAATATATAATTAAATATTCTGTGAATATTTCAAGCGTCTACCTGTTGCCGTTATCGATATCGAGCAAAAACGAGCAAGAAAATCACGTTTGTTGTATGGGAGCCCCCTTAAGTATTTACGTTATTCTGGTTTTTAGTATTTGATGCTATAGCGGCAACATAAATACGTCATCTGTGAAAATTTCAACTGTCTAACTATCACGGTTCATGAGTTACAGCCTGGTGACAGACGGACAGACAGACAGACCGACAGACTGACGGCGGAGCCTTAGTAATAGGGTTCCCGTTTTACCCTTTGTGTACCCCTCACAAAAAATTCTAAGATTTTTACAATGAGAATTAATACAATAAAATACAGTATTTTGTGTTCCAAGAGTAATTTGTAGAGGGGATGATAATATATGTGAGAATTCATGTTCGTAAACAAAGAATAGATTTAACAAGATTTTATGGACATTTTTTTTTTTTTTGGTGGGAAATTATCAAATAACTTCTCCCGCTCTGGGCGGAGCGGGAGGGCGTGTCAGACTTTTACTGACTAAAACCCACCCGTGTTCCTTCATTTGCCTGTGTGCCAGGGCCACGATATCCCTTTCGGACAAACTCGCAACCCTGGCAGGCATTGGCCCTAATGGATCCCGTCAATTCATGCTGACGTCTCTTTGAGGCGCGCGTGGAACACGACGCGCCGTCGACCCGGGCCTGGTCCTTATCGGACGGCGAGCTACCCATCGCTCACCATCCGCAAGCCCGCGCCTACGGTGGCCGGAAATCGGCTTGCGACTCCCGACGCCCAGGGCGTCTCCTGCGGCGACTAGGGGCGTGAGGGCGCGAACCCTGCCTCTCCCTCACGCGCTCCGCCTCCTCCTTCGCGAGCATTACTGCTTCGCAGAAGGAGGTGACGGCCTCCCATGCACTCTCGCTCCGAACCATGGCCTGAACCAGGGCCGGACGCGAGAGATCGCCGCTACCGATCGCCTCCGTTAGGACACGGCGGTGCTCCGCCCAAGCTGGGCAGACCTCCACCGTATGCTCCATCGTGTCCTCCGGGCGATCCACACAGTGGTGACACCCGGGCGTTTCCTGCCGCTTTATCCTGAACAGGAACCTCCCGAAACAACCGTGTCCGGTGAGGACCTGCGTCAGGCGGAAGGTGAGGACGCCGTGGCGCCTCTCTAGCCACTCCTCAAAGAGGGGACTTTTCGCCACAATTGTGGCGTGCCCAGCGCTCGGTTGCGACAATCACACTCTCCATGACGCCATGAGATCCCGCCGGTGCTCTGTCCGCTGTGCCGTGTTTCTCGCGGCAGCGGAGTTTCACCCCGTCGTTTCGCCTCCTCGCGCCACTCCCAGATGTGCGCGAGGACTTTTGCCTCCAGATCCCATGGCGGCAGTCCGGCAAGGAGGCTCGCCGCCTCACGGGAGACCGTGCGGTAACCCCGTACCAGCCTGATGGCCATGACCCTTTGGGACGCGTTCAACCGCTGGGCTGGTCGCAGCCTTACAGAACGCGCCCACACCGGTGTCCCGTAAAGGGCCATGGACCGCACGATCCCCGCGTAGAGCCTCCGGGAGGAGGCGTTTGGACCCCCTAGATTGGGCAGGAGCCGCTTCAAAGCAGCCTTGGCCCGCTCCAGTCTGGGAGCGAAACGTCGAAAATGCTCCACGAAGTTCCACCGGCTGTCGAGGACGAGTCCCAGGTACTTCATCGTCGACTCGACGCCGATGTGAACCCCTCCCGGCGTTATCTGCGAACCCGACAGTGGCGCGTTCCGAGGACCATAAAAACACATGGCCTCGGACTTGTGCAAAGCCACCTCGAGTCCCAATTGCCGGATTCTATCGACGATTGTCGCAACCCCACGTGCCGCCAGTTCGGCCGCCGCCTGATGCGACCTCCCCTGCGCTAGGACCAGCGTGTCGTCAGCGTAGCAGACTACGCTGACGCCACTACGCCACTATCACTGACGGCGTTTAGCACCCAGTCGTACCCGATGTCCCACAGATGCGGCCCCAGGACCTTACCCGTTACCTTTTAAACGGCTACTATGTCCATAAGATTTTATGGACATAGTAGCCGTTTAAAAGGTAAATTCGGTTAAGTAAGGCCAGTTTTGACTCCATAATAACTCAAAATATATTTAACTTCACATAAAACTTGGTTTATTTATTAAAAGCCCTTAGATTAACTAGAACCCCAATTTTCATAAATACAAATCAAACGGTTATTAACGTAGAAAAATCGTAATTTTTATCACTTACTGACTGACTGACATGTAGATCAAAAACCTAACCCACTTCCAGATGACCTAGATCGTTGACATTTGTCTTCCAGCTGGGTATAGGAAAAAATCACAAAACAGTGAATATTTACGATTTGAAATATTTTCCAAGCAATCGATAATCACCTTTTGAAATTATGATAGCAAAAACCTTTTCTTTCGAAGGGAATAGGTTCCATGATGAAAGGGCGCTTTTACCGTTTTGTATACCAGATTATTTATAAAAAATAAACAATCAATATTAACACAAACTGCATTTGGCGGCACCGGCCCAGCGATCTGACATTATTGCGAATTATTGTGTTTCAAAAGAAATACATTCTTACACAATCTTGCTACTTAAATTTGAAAATAGTAAAAGTCACTGATTTACCAGAGCCCAGATTCAATATCAAAATATAAATATTTTATTTCACATAAACCTACAAGACTTACATGGGCATTTTTGAAACGTCAGAAACTAAGTGCATGGATCCAATTGGTCGTTTCCTATGGAGAAGAGCCAGGAAAAAACTCCACGGTTACTCTTTTAAAAAGAATGGGCTTTTACAATGTTTTCTAGTTACGGTGTTAATAGATATAGGAAGACAGTGTAGGCCCGTCAACAAGTACCAAGTACTTAACAAAATAGAAAATGGTATACAAAGGTACAGTCCAACGTTCTCACATTTACTAATTAAAAAATAATCTATATAAAATATTACAAAAATAATAAATAAAAATCAATTTAATAAATCAAATGACATGGTTGCCATTACAACTGTAACAAATCTGAATTAATACCCTGTCCACAAAAGCCACTTATAATTAATATAAATTAAAATTTTATTCGATTCCTACGTTAAATAGACACTTTGAAAATGTAAATAATCACTACAAAAAATATATGTAAACATAAGGAAGAGTTCATCAGCAAACTTAATACGAACGCATGCTATTATTATTTCATAATGTTGTATGTTCATAAAAATACATTTCAGGATTATCTACAGAACATGACACCCATTTAGATCTCAATTGTTTTGTCGGCGAAGTCGACAACCACGCATATTTTTAATATTGAACTTGACTCCCATTTTCTCATTTATGTTTTTGATGGGATCAAACTAACATAAAAAAATCTTGATATTATATCAAGTCGTAAAAACCGTGTGAATTTGGGGCGGGTTCGAGTGTAAAATCTCTTGTCTATTTTACGTTCAGCTGTATAAAGAATATAAGTGTTCTAGCCAGTGCAGCGTCTAGATTCTAAAGCGTGTCTTAGATCAAGCCACTGGCTTCACGCTCTGCCAAGCTGAACTCAAACCGCACTTAGTCTTCCACCCGTGGCTATGGATACATATTTCTTTATCTTCTAGTAAATGCTGGGCTGAAACACAGAAATTTAACAGGTATTTTATCTTCGAACAAAGTTACCCAGTAACTGGGTTGTGGAGGTCAGATAGGCAGTCGCTCCATGTAAAATACTGGTTTTCAGCTGCATCTGGTTAGACTGGAAGCCGACCCCAACATAGTTCACTTCGATCAAAGTTGAGCTAAAACAAAGTAAATTCACATAATGTTATCCTAATCCTAACTAATATTATAAATGCGAAAGTAAGTTTGTTTGTTTCGCTTTCACGCTAAAGGCTCGTACAGACTCGCGCGATATCGCGGGGGCGACAGGCACTGACAAAGAAATTGTGCTACTAGTGTCGCGTCACGCCCGCAAAATCGCACTACTACGAGCCTTAAAACGGGCGAACGGATTTGGGTACACATAGGAAGATCATGACCTGGGTAAGGACATACCTAATAATACTTTTTATCTAGGTACTACGTTCCCTTGGGATAATAATTTCCGACCTTTTATAGTTATTAATAAATGAAGATAGAACTAGATAGATTACATGTGATAGGTTATAATTACTCGCATGTAACTTTGTTATTACTATTATTATTATTAAATACAACGGTGATGTGGATTATAATGGTTAAGAAGGTATTATTGCTGTTTTACAACTAGCTTTAATTTTTGGTAATTTCTTACAAACTTTATGAAAAATTAAAGTAGTATTTGATAATAATAATTATAAATAAATATATTATTATTATATAATAATTAATTAATAAATAAATAAATAAATAATAATAATTATGTTTTGCTCTCAAAACGGTAAACGAAAACATCTTGAGGAAACCGGAATGTCCTATAATAAAAAATTCAACGATATGTGACGTCTATCAACCCGCAATGGGCCCGCATGGTGGATTACGGCCCACTCCCTCTCACAGAGATATGGCCTGTGTCCCAGCAGTGGGGACGTTATAGGCTGATTATGTTTATATTATATGTTCTTAGCTTCTCTCTAATTATTGTGAAAGGTCTGCTGGTATTGCTTGTGGAGCTTCTTTAAAAAAATGAAAAAATGAAAAATTTTGCTTAAATATTGAAATCCTAAATCCAACAAATTTTATCACAACAATTATCACGATTCAACACGGCTTTAATAAATTTTCATAATCCGTTAACAACACGCAGTTGCTGTACATTAATAACGAGGTCCGAAATTATTTTCAAATAATCGGCTCCATTGGATTACCACAACACTGTGGAAAGTTCGAACTTGTTCTACATTATTTATTTATAACAAAGTTTGGATTCAGTATACATTTGAATATTTAAACGGTGGAAGCTATTTATTTGACACGATTTGTCGTTGTTGTAGTGGACATCCCGGTATTATGATGCCCTCTACGTGGTACGGAGGCAACCACACGCAAGTTACGTTTGCCACGGTTGGTCTGTAGATGGGTAACCATCTTTACATACCAAGACCCATCCGTGCCTTTCTGTCTTTGCTACATTTAGGAAAAGGAAAAAACTGGCCAAGAGCAAGTCGAACTCGCACACGAAGGTTTCCGTATTGTATTAAGCTCAAGCAAAAAAACGCCGAAAAAAACTCGTTTCTTGTATGACCCCTCCAATTATTAACTTTTTATTATTTGTAGTTATAATGGCAATAAAAATACACAATCTGTGGACATTTCAACTGCCTACCTATTACAATTCATGAGATTGAACTGGTTGACAGACAGTCTGACGGACGGCTTAGTAATAGGGTCCCGTTTGGCACCCTACCGGTACGGAACCCTAAAAAAGCAAAGATTTTATAAACAACCGGACAATTTTGAAGCAACATCGTGTAGTGGACTATCACAAATCATTTTCGTTCAACGTTCGTATTATCTGTTCAACTGTCTCAAGTAGAAGTAAAAAAATACGAAGTTCATCAAGATAAATGCAACGACAAAAAAAAGTAAACTCCAAAATCGTACCATCTAAAAGTATCCAAAGACGCAAAGACCAAGATAATTCTAGAAACTTACAAAGTTTGAGAATAATGGTCAACCACAGACTGGTCTCTAGCCAGCGGGGATTCGGAGTTTGATAATACGTTAATCAACTCCATGGAACACCCATCCTGGATTTGAATGAAGCAAGTTTTTAGTAAGAACCAAGTTACCTCAAGTTAGTCGGAAAAGATAAGCCGCACTGGGGCAAGTCTAGCAGCAGAATTTAACTATCTGCAAGGTTCTTTTGAAGACGTTGAAGTTAACGAAAATGTTAGTGATTTTCTTGAACCTACGGAAGTTTCTGCAGTTAATCCCGCTCTTCCAGTAATATTATAAACTAGCTGTAGCCCGTGACTTCGTTCGCGGGGAATTTAGTGTTATCTTGCACCACTTAGAAATTTAAATATTTTAATCTAACAGTTGATACAGTTATAATAGTTTTCTAATGTTTACAAATGATAAACTGCCCACCTCTATATCCATCTTTGTAATAACAAAAGGTGACCGCCTATATTTTGGGGGAATAAGCCTCTTCTTTCAAATGTAATAGGGAAGACACATAGAATTTCTTTGTAAACCACATTGACTGTTTTCCCGTCTTTGGCTAGTATGAAAAGATTGTCTGCATTACTGAGCCGCGAGCAAGCCACATGCAGTTGGCAGTAAGAAAAATAGTTAGACCTTAAGTTGACACCAGCAGCCTTAAGGGTCTGACCCTTTTTTTTTTGGGAAATCTTCAAATAACTGCTCCTGCTCTGGGCGGAGCGGGAGAAGTTATTCAGACTTTTACCGACTAAATGGCTTTTACGGCTGTCATTTGTAGATCTTTCACGGTTGTTACGGGTCGTTAGAAGCCGGAAAGTCTGACAACCAGTCTTAAAAGGCAGGCAGATGATGTAAGCGCTACTGCTGAGCATATGGTCCGGGGTTCAATTCCCAGGACGTGAATTTCTCAGTAGCAGGGTGAGAGTCAGAATTCGTGCCCGGCTGATGGCATTAGGCGCACCCCCTATTATACGCAAAATGTTGGTGTACTATATGTTTTTTTTTAAATATAAAAAGCCTCTTTATTTCATGCAAACTTTGTGTATAGTGATTTTAAAAATTACGTTTATTTATACTAATTTCATGCATGAGGATAAGGAACATAATTTATTTTGTTATAATAAAAAAAAAAAACGAGTGTGCTTTGGACCACACGACTGAAGTAAAACTTACAAATAATAATACTAATTGTACTTACTTACAAACAATAGGCCTGCACTGTGTCTCAGATATACGAAACACAACTGGCTATCTGCCAGAGCAGTGGTGGCCCAGTCGGTAAAGGCCGCGACTTACGAGTTGTAGGTCGTAGGTTCAAATTCGTCAGGTGCTTTACTTTGTGTAAATTATTTCAACACCACTTTCTCAACCGGTGAAGGAAAATATCGTGAGGAAGAACTAAAAATTCGAAGACATGTGACATCTACCAACCAACACTGGGCCCGCGTGGTGGATTACGGCCCACTCCCTCTCACAGAGAGGATGCCTGTGTCCCAGCAGCGGGAACGTTATAGGCTGCTTATGTAACTGGCTATGAGAGAATGAGAGAAAGAAAATGTGTGTTCGCACCTCTCTCTCTTGCTCCTACATTAATATACAAAACGTAACTCTCTCTCTTTCTATCTTCATTAATTTAGATCTCCCTCTCAACTTCCATTCGCTCGCTTCCGTAACGCTCTCGTCACGCATTCACCAGCTTACTCCCCAAGTCAAGCGTGCCTAAAGAAGTTTTACTTCAAAAACCCACACTGTACAAAATAGCTGCTAAATCTCTAGGGCAGAAACTTCTTTAGTCCTACCTTTTATGAAGATTGTAATAAATACAACATAGATACATGCTTGATATCTACCCAAATAATAAATGCGTGTTATAAAACATAGGTAGTTATAGAATAGAATACTTTTATTTCAGACAAATGTCCATAGGGTTAGTAACAATTTCTCTTATTATCTAGTATTAGTACAGACAAAGATTAACAAAACAATTAAAATTAAAATTCAGCGTGGAGCTGCATCCACCTCCGCAACATCGGGGAATCCCACCGATCTGTGAACACACTGAGAATACTACTGGTGCTGCTGCGAACACGCGACATCAGGGATGCACATGTTTTTCTTATAATGGCGGCAAAACCACCAATGTTATTGTCCGCAAACATCCCTGATGCACTACAACGAAACGGCAGCCGCAGCGCGTTATTATATTGAACGTATGCCCGCTGAGTGAAATTGACCCACAGGCTGCACGTGTAGAAGGACTGACAGTAAGCTTTGAAAAGCGTTACTTTAACTGCCCTTGTAATCGTGCAAACCTGCGGGCCAGCATGTTACAACAGACAGCCAGCCAGTTATACGTATCAGCCTATTATAGTCTACTGCAAGGCCAAAGCCTCTTCTCACACAGAGAAAGCATGAGCAATTGAGTATTAATGCATGGCAGGGTTTTTTTACATTGTTCTCACATATAGAAGCGACAAGAATAATGTACCCAGGATTTTGTAATATCTTGATTTAAAAGAGTGTCCTTGGAGTTTCTTGCCTGTTCTTCTCCATAGAGATCTACGTTTTGGAATGGGCAAATAGCTTCCACTTTCTGACTAACTGACCGACTCTTTGACAATTCAAAAGTGCCTGTGGTTTAATGGTTTAATTAAAATAAATGCTTTGAGTTTGAGTTTGCACGATTGGCGCAGTGGTGAAGTGATTGACTGTTGCGCTGCGGGTCGCGGGTTCGATTCCCGCACGGAACAAATATTTGTATGACCTATAAGTAGTTATTCCGGGTCTGGCTGTTTGTGTATGTGAGTTTAAATGTTTGTAAATGCACCCACGATACAGGAGAAATTCCTAGTGTGGGGCAACGTGTTAAAAAAAAATGTGAATGTGCAGCTGCAGCCCCCGAAATTCAAACCTTCTTACGTATTTTGCCACTTGCAGGTCGGTGTCAGGTTGCATGTTGACAAAAATATGATTTGTATAGGTATATATTAGAAATAGGTATACCTCTGCCTAACCGTTCAAGGATTTCAGGCATAGTTTTATTTTAAAACTTACACAAACTTAGAATTAATCACTCAGTGCAAAACTACGTTAGTAGCCATGAGATATGATACAAAGCTAACTGAACACAAGAAACAAAGCTTATTGTCTCGAAAGCATATTAATTTACTTGCTTTACTAATAACACGACTTGCTCAATACTACAAACAGCTTAGTTTACTGATCTGTACAGAAACATAAAGAAATATAAATTTTGCTATAGGATGGGACGTCAATACGACAGTAAATTAAATTTCTTTTATTAAACTAATGACGTTCCCAGTACACAAACCAAAATTCAATCATTTAATTCTAATTAGTCACTATTATAATTATAGCTAGTCGGATGATTGGCAAAACCAACAGTCGGTACATCACTAATATACAGGGTTATTGGTAAAAACCTTTTAAGGGGTTATTGTACTTATCATTATGAACTACTTTTACTATGGAACCAAATCTGAAATCGCGAAAAACTTTTATTTTCGTTCCTAACATTTATGGTCGCTTATCCCCTCTTAACCTTACCCTATGGACTTTCTCTGAAATAAAAGTATTCTATATCTCGTCAAAATCTTGGGAAAAGCAGATTTATTATTATTTTTTTCGCGATTTCTGGTTTGGTCTATTATATTCTATGAGCTAATCCAGATAGTCTACGCATATGAGCCAAATTTTATCCAAATCCGTTAAGCCGTCTTTTAACCGACTTCCAAAAAGGAGGAGGTTCTCAATTCGGCGGTATGTTTTTTTTTTGTATGTTTGTTACGTGATTACTCCGTTAATTATAGACCGATTATGAAAATTCTTTTTTGTTTGAAACGGTATACTCCCGAGGTGGTCCCATTGCGACCAAATCAGAATCAAATGATGAATGATTCCATGGGATCCCATGGAAATCGAGGGAAACCCTCAAATTTTATAGGCAAACCTATAGCGATTTGGGTATTTTTTATAGTAACTCGTGCATTTGCTTTCGAAAAGCACCATTTGGTGAAGTGGAACTGATGATGGTGACCACATATGGCGACCAGAACAATATAATAATGAGTACCCCTATTTAACGGGCTACGATTAAGCAATTTATGCTCGTCACTATGCATAATATGGTGAGTGGCAGTTCTCCTGGTTCTTACCAGGAGAACTCCTCAACAATCAACGTCCCAGCATCGGGAAAAGCAATATTTTGTAAAAGGTGATGAGCAGTTAACATTAGGCTATTATTATATTCACTTAGATAAATTCAAAACTGACCCACTAAAAAGTGAAAAATAAACAACTTTTTACAAAAAAATAAGAACCGACTAACAAAAATAACACTACAAAGTGAAAAATAACTTTAATTTCGGAAGTCGGTGGCAAAAAACTCAAATACAGATCTAAAGGCACCGACTTCCGAAATTAAAGTTATTTTTCACTTTGTAGTGTTATTTTTGGTAGTAAGTTCTTATTTTTTTGTAAAAAGTTTTTTTTTTAATTTAAGTGTAACAAACAAACAAACTCACTTTCGCATCTATAACATTAGTTAGAATTAATTAAAGGTAGGATTAGGTTTGTTATCCCCGCGTTGTATATTATCTATGTATCAAGGTAGAATCTAAACATATATCGTATCGAAATCCTCGATGCTTTTATCCCAAATGTTTTATATATTTCGTCTTAAGCAAAGTTTTTACGACGGATATAAAATTTTTACTCTAATTCTACGAAGATAAAGTTTTGGAAGTGTCAAAATAAAATGGTGTGTCGTTTTTGTTAATACAACTTTATAGTTTTGTGTCTTCGATACGTTATATCAACGCATCATGTGATTTAGTATAATGGGTACTGTAAGGTGTAAGAATAAAGCGACGATACAATATCAGGTTTCTTTTTAGGGTTCCGTACCCAAAGGGAAAAACGGGAACCCTATTACTAAGGCTCCGCCGTCTATCTGTCTGTCGGTCCGTCTGTCACCAGGCTGTATCTCATGAACCGTGATAGCTAGATAGTTGAAATTTTCGCAGATGATGTATTTCCTTTGCCGCTATAACAAAAAATACTAAAAAACAGAATAAAATAAATATTTAAGGGGGCTCCCATACAACAAACGTGATTTTTTTGCTTGTTTTTGCTCGATATTGATAACGGCAACAGGTAGACGCTTGAAATATTCACAGAATATTTAGTTATACTTCACTTTAAAAATAAATAATTAAATTAAAATAAAACAAATATTTAAGGGGGGCTCCCATACAACAAACGTGATTTTTTGCTATGTTTATAGATAATGGTACGGAACCCTTCGTGCGCGAGTCCGACTCGCACTTGGCCGGTTTTTAGATTAAAAGAAAGGGTAGAATCGATGTAACACTTAGCCAAAACTACTATTGGCCATAACATCCTCCAGTTACATGAAAATGCTGTAATTTTGTCAATCGATCTGCCTAGCCTTTTCCTAACTATGTTGGGGTTGGCTTCTAGTCCTACCGGATGCAGCTGAATACCAGTATTTTACATGGAGCGACTGCCTATCTGACCTGCACAACCCAGTAACTGAGTAATACCTTACCCCTGAGTAAGACTGGTTGTCAGACTTTTGGGCTTCCGACGACCCCTTTTTTTTTTTTTTTTGGGTGGGAAATTAACAAATAACTTGAGAGAGCGTGTCAGAATTTTACTGACTAAAACCCACCCGTGTTCCTTCCGTTGCCTGTGTGCCAGGGCCACGATATCCCTTTCGGACAAACTCGCAACCCCGGCAGGCATTGGTCCTGACGGACCCCGTCAATTGGTGCTGACATCTCTTTGAGGCGCGCGTGGAACACAACGCGCCGTCGACCCGGGCCTGGTCCTTATCGGACGGCGAGCTACCCATCGCTCACCGTCCGCAGGCCCGCGCCTACGGTGGCCGGAAATCGGCTTGCGACTCCCGACGCCCGGGGCGTCTCCTGCGGCGACTAAGGGCGCGAGGGCGCAAACCTTGTCTCAACCTCACGCGTTCCGCCTCCTCCTTCGCTAGCATAACTGCTTCGCAAAAGGAGGTGACGGCCTCCCATGCACTCTCGCTCCGAACCATGGCCTGAACCAGGGCCGGACGCGAGAGATCGCCGTCGCCGATCGCCTCCGTGAGGACACGGCGGTGCTCCGCCCAAGCTGGGCAGACCTCCACCGTATGCTCCACCGTGTCCTCCGGGCGATCCACACAGTGGTGACACCCGGGCGTTTCCTCCCGCTTTATCCTGAACAGGAACCTCCCGAAACAACCGTGTCCGGCGAGGACCTGCGTCAGGCGGAAGGCGAGGACACCGTGGCGCCTCTCTAGCCACTCCTCAAAGAGGGGACTTATCGCCACAATTGTGGCGTGCCCAGCGCTGGGTTGCGACTATCGCACTTTCCATGTCACCATGAGATCCCGCCGGAGCTCTGTACGCTGTGCCGTGATTTCTCGCGGCAGCGGAGTTTCACCCCGGCGTTTCGCCTCCACGCGCCACCCCCAGATGTGCGCGAGGACTTTTGCCTCCAGATCCCAAGTCCGGCAAGGAGGCTCGCCGCCTCACGGGAGACCGTGCGGTAACCCCGTACCAGCCTGATGGCCATGACCCTTTGGGACGCGTTCAACCGCTGGGCTGGTCGCAGCCTTAAAGAACGCGCCCACACCGGTGCCCCGTAAAGGGCCATGGACCGCACGATCCCCGCGTAGAACCTCCGGCAGGAGGCGTTTGGACCCCCTAGGTTGGGCAGGAGCCGCTTCAAGGTAGCCCCGGCCCGCTCCAGTCTGGGAGCCAAACGTCGAAAATGCTCCACGAAGTTCCACCGGCTTTCGATGACGTGTCCCAGGTACTTCATCGTCGACTCGACGCCGATGTGAACTCCTCCCGCCGTTAACTGGGAACCCGACAGTGGCGCATTCCGAGGACCATAAAAACACATGGCCTCGGACTTGTGCAATGCCACCTCGAGTCCAAATTGCCGGATTCTATCGACGATTGTCGCAACCCCGCGTGCCGCCAGCTCGGCTGCCACCTGATGCGACCTCCCCTGCGCCAGGACCAGCGTGTCGTCAGCGTAGACTGCTACCCCACCCCGGGCAACAGCATCCCCCGTCGTGAGGGCTCGAACGCGCATGATGGCTTCTGACGACCCCCTAACGACTGCCAAAGATCATGTTAAGCTTTATTAATGAAAAAACTATATTTTGTTCCTAAAGCTTATAATTGTTAATTGGCTGTAGATGCAGAATTAAACGTTATAATAAAAAATTGTTTTTTTGTGTAGAAGGAATATATAATATATATACCGCTTCCATCTCTCTATATTTACGAAATGTGTGTTTGTGACCAAGAATAAACAATTATTCAAGACAGCAAGCGCTGTATGTCCTCGGAGCAGATGTGATCCTTATGGAATAGTATTAAATAATTTACCAAAGCTAGCCAAATATAATAAAAGCTGCCAAGCAATGTGTGTGCGTACTTATAATAAAATACCAAACAATTTCAAACTATTAAATGTAAGATTATTTAAAAACAAACTATACAAATGGCTAAATGAATGTAGCTTTTATAGTTTGAAAGAATTTATGGATAAAAAATATTGACGTTCTACTGTGACGTTATTGTACTTAATTATGATTACCCTGTAACATGAAATTGTTGCATGCTATGTTTTATCTTAGCTAAACATGTTTGTGCCAATCTGACCTATGATTAACACCATTGTATACCATGTTTTACGCAAATAAATTATTTTTATTTATTTATTTATATATTTTTTGGTAAAAGTGACAAGACAGATATTAACTAAAAACATTGCTAAGTAACAACCATTGTCACCACTACAAACACTGATCAATAGTTATGAAACAGTTTACGATCATTCATAACTCTCTCATACCTTGACATTGGCAAAATCATCGACAGTTATCGATGGAGCCAGAACTTAAAAAAAAAAAATTGAACTATTGACACAATATTAAGGATTGTATATCTTCACATACCGGCGAGACCAACAGCTTAACGTGCATTCGTCTCGATATGTAAAAATGGTAACCCATCTACGGACCAATCCCGGCAAGCGTAGCTTCACCGGATGGCTCGACCCGTGCGGCTGTTATTACTGAGCTCCTCTCTCTCAAAATTTAGTGCTAATTTCAAATCCAATTAAGCCAATTTGATGTTTTAGGGTAAGGTTGACGACGAGATAAGACCGTACAAATCGAATTCGCAGCTAATTCGGCAATATTTTTTAATGCTTTACAACATTATTCTGCTTCAATTCTTGAGTCAGAATAAACTGGTGCAGAATTTACTTCGTACGGTCTTATCCTAACGCCGAACGTATTCCGTAAGTGATCTTTATCTTCAGTTATCCTGTTCGAAGTGACTTCAAATAAATACTCATATCTGATTTTAAATGGCTTGAATCATTTCAAACTCCGGCGGCGTTGCAAACTTTTTTTGTAATTTGAATCTTGCCCATCACTAGTGCGTCCATCAAGATCGATTATTACACCAACATCATTATCAATTCCGTCTCTTTTGTATTCTTAATAAGTATATCTCGGTCCCGTTCTATCGGTATTGATGTGAGAGAGACCTAAGACAATTTATCGTATCGAATATCCGGAAGAAATTGTTGGCGTGAACGAAACATATCTGAAGATCTAAGGCTGTATACAGAAGGTAAGTGATGAAGTTCTAAGAACACTTGTGCATTACGCGAAGAAGCTGTTCCATTAGCAGTATAGAAGTTAACGCTATAGGAACTATAGAGAACCGTCTCTAATATTGATAACAGAACAGAAAACAGAAGAGTAGTGCCGGTCCTAGCTTATACGAATTGCAAGTCGTGGGTTCAAACCCAGGTAGACAATGACATAACTACTGCTCTTAAAACGGTGAAGAAAACATCGTGAGGAAATCAGCATGAGTTAGAGCCAAAAATTCAAAGGTATGTGACATACACCAAACGCACTAGGCGACGTGGTGAATTACGACCTACTTCCTCTCGTAGATTATGCTGCTCACCTATGTACAAAATCGATCGAAGAAAACTATAGTTTACCCCTGAAATTTCCCAACGAAAGGACAAGTAGGCAGTTATTCTACGACCTGACTTAAGGTTATATCCTAACGATTAGGGCGTGGAATCCCTATGGGAATGTATTGAGTTCGAGTCTGACCTTATGGGACCTTACATTGAAAGGTCGTGAACCGACCCCATAGATTTGACAACTCGTTTTCTAAGTGTTTTCATCAAGCGGTTTCATTTGGTGAAGTCGATGGGTTTAGAATGGTTATTAGCTTATTTGCTATGGAAATTTAAGTGTCAGTCAGTAACTACTATAGTTCCCTACTTCTTCAGCGTGGCGCTTTGGTGGCGACATTAATTTAACGTAGGTACTTACGTATACGGTTTCGCCTTTTCGTTTCTTTTTTTGAAGATTTTTTAGACCAAAGAAACGATGGATAGAAAGGGAGTGACTACCGAGATGACGACTAATAGATAAGTATGGAAGAGAGGGACATGTTGCGCCGACCCCAAATCAATTGGAATAAGGGCAGGAGAATGATGATTTTAGGTTCATTAAACGTTATTTTTTATTTTCAATTTTCTAGCAAAATAGCATCTTGGAGCAACCTGTACATAAACAGCTGTAGCGTGTACAGTTCTTTCATCATAACATCGCATTATATGTTAAGACCGAAATTGTACTAACACTTATGGCAAATAAATTGATTTGATTTGAAATTAAAACGAATAACATACACAAGGAGTAGGCGAATTGAAGGAAGGAGAGAGCTTTATTATTCAGTTAGTTTTTTTTTTTTTTTTGAATTTATAATTATTTTATCCTATTATATTATTTATGATTACTGGTCATTAGCCCTACCCATGTGTTGAATTAATGTTGCCATTGTGGCGGCACGTTGTATATATATATAACAGGACACATATTACAAGAATATTTAGTACATAAGAAAACTCTGTAAACCGTCAGAAACTTTGGGAATGAAAGTAACATCTGAAAGTGACTTTTGCCTACAAACTCTCGGTAGTCAGAACACATAATTTGTTCCAAGTTTAAATAATTTCACCGAAACAGAAAAATAGCTTTTTTTGGAGTTTAGGTAGCGATTTTTTAAATGCTGATTATTTTAATATCGGTACCTTAGTTCGAAAACATGTTAATTATATTACTGAAACATAGTTTTCAAAAACGGTAAATAAACAAGAACGATGCTTGCAAAAAACCGGCCAAGTGCGAGTCGAACTCGCGCACGAAGGGTTCCATACCATTGTCTATAAACACGGCTAAAAAATCACGTTTGTTGTATGGGAGCCCCCCTTAAATATTTGTTTTATTTTAATTTAATTATTTATTTTTATAGTGAATATATAACTTAATATTCTGTGAATATTTCAAGCGTCTACCTGTTGCCGTTATCAATATTGAGCAAAAACGAGCAAAAAAATCAAACGTGATTTTTTTGCTTAAATATTTATTTTATTCAGTATTTTAGTATTTTTTGTCATAGCGGCAACAGAAATACATCATCTGTGAAAATTTCAATTGTCTAACTATCACGATTCATGAGATACAGCCTGGTGACAGACGGACAGACAGACAGACGGCGGAGCCTTAGTAATAGGGTTCCGGTTTTACCCTTTGGGTACGAAACCTTAAAATTGCAATAAGAATTATTTTGAATTGAGGACGTCAATTTGATTGACACATTCATTGATTACATTTTCTTATTTATAGACTTTTCACACATAAAAACATAACCCTTCTTGGCAGGAGGGACTGGGTGAGCCATTTTGGCAATAACGTATTTTTTTTTGGAACTATTATCTCACGATAACCTCTGCACACTTGGCGGACGAGAGTTAGATCGTAAAAAGTGTGTAACAGCGAAAAAAACTTAATTCCAACCCACGACACCTCTTGACTGTTTTTATTCCTTTTTTTAGGGTTCCGTAGTCAACAAGGAACCCTTATAGTTTAAGGAAGTTCAAGGAACCCTTATAGTTTCGCCATGTCTGTCTCTCCGTCTGTATGTCTCTCGGTGTGTCTGTCTGTCTGTCCGCGGCATAGCTCAGAGACTCTTAGTGCTAGAAAGCTGTAATTTGGCATGGGTATACATATTAATTACGCCGACAAAGTGGTAAAATAAAATCTTGTTGGGTACTTCCCTTACACGTAAAGTGGGCATGATATATTTTTTTTCGTCTATCCCACAGTGTAGGGTATCTTTAGAGAGGCCGCTCAAAAATATAGCGATTCAGGGATCCATTTGCGTAATATTAAGCATTAGAGTGCTAATTTTTGTTACCGTCTCGCTCCCTCCCTCGCTCCCTCCCTCGCTCCCCGATACACGGTTGTTTTTTGGATATGTGAAAAAATTCTTGGCAGTATTATATTGTATAAGAAAGTTAAAAGTAAAACTATCACAGCTAATTAGGCTTTACAAGTTAAAGAGTAATAGTCGACCGTCGAACTTACATTTGCAGTTGGAGAATCGACTGCGACGTATATCGATGTATGGGTGAACATGTTTTTCAACTACAATGTTAAGTTTCTTTATAGGATAAATTCATCCCCACTACGTAACCCTTCATTGTGTGGTGTCCGACACGCACTTGGCTGGTTTTCTTTATGTACCGTTGCATTTCGTTGTTTGTGCCAATAGAACAATATTGGTTCTTCTTCTTTCTTTTAAACGTCATGATTCGATATGATATAATTCGTCGTATTGAGATAAAAAGTCGACTTTAATTGATTATCATAGTAAAGCTACTTTAACCCAACTTTTAACATCACTTTAAAATTATCTCTTATCTACAAAAGCCCTAACATCAGAGCAATTTCTCAGGATAAGCCCTCGTCGATCGACCCCGACGTTGACAGATGACAACCCTCTATTACAGATTATAGAAGGAAATACTAGACGGTGCTTGTAATTAAATGATGTTTTATAGAGATGTTTTTGTTCAAAATTATTATTGTATCGTAATGAAGTCGGAGCCGTACTTTACTTATTACTAGCTGCTGCCGGAGGCTTTGCCTGCGGGGCTTTTTCTATACTAAAAGTAGCTTCAGTTAATCCTCATACTCGCAACATCAGCTATCTGCCAGTGAAAATCCCGTCAAAATCAGTCCAGCCGTTTCGGAGATTAGGCAGCAAACAAACATATAGACAGACAAAGATTTTAAAAATGGTTTTTATTTTTTACTAAATGAAATGACAAATGAATTTTAACATTACAAATAGACATTTCAATTTGATTTATTTGTATAAAAGATATGGAAGAGGTGTACTCGTGGTGCATCCACATTTTGCCAGTTATGATTAAGTTCTATGTAATAGGAGTATCGCCATCGACCGGGCACAAATCTAGACTCTGGGCTACTGAGAAATCCCTGATAGAAAAACTTAATAACATTGCCTGACCTGGGAATCGAACCTGTGTCCAGCAGTGGATGGTTTTCGGCTGAAATGATGATGATGATAATACCTTTTCCGCTTTATCTTTGAGCAAGTGTGATGGTCCTTTTTTTTTTTTTTTTTGGGTGGGAAATCATCATATAACTTCTCCCGCTCTGGGCGGAGCGGGAGGGAGTGTCAGACTTTTACTGACTAAAACCCACCCGTGTTCCTTCCGTTGCCTGTGTGCCAGGGCCACGATATCCCTTTCGGACAAACTCGCAACCCTGGCAGGCATTGGTCCTAACGGACCCCGTCAGTTTGTGCTGACATCTCTTTGAGGCGCGCATGGAACACAACGCGCCGTCGACCCGGGCCTGGTCCTTATCGGACGGCGAGCTACCTATCGCTCACCGTCCGCAGGCCCGCGCCTACGGTGGCCGGAAATCGTCTTGCGACTCCCGACGCCCGGGGCGTCTCCTGCGGCGACTAGGGGCGCGAGGGCGCGAACCTTGTCTCACCCTCACGCGTTCCGCCTCCTCCTTCGCTAGCATTACTGCTTCGCAGAGGGAGGTGACGGCCTCCCATGCACTCTCGCTCCGAACCATGGCCTGAACCAGGGCTGGACGCGAGAGATCGCCGCCGCCGATCGCTTCCGTGAGGACACGGCGGTGCTCCGCCCAAGCTGGGCAGGCCTCCACCGTATGCTCCACCGTGTCCTCCGGGCGATCCACACAGTGGTGACACCCGGGCGTTTTCTCCCGCTTAATCCTAAACAGGAACCTCCCGAAACATCCATGTCCGGTGAGGACCTGCGTCAGGCGGAAGGTGAGGACGCCGTGGCGCCTCTCCAGCCACTCCTCAAAGAGGGGACTTATCGCCACAATTGTGGCGTGCCCAGCGCTGGGTTGCGACAATTGCACTCTCCATGTCGCCATGAGATCCCTCCGGAGCTCCGTCCGCTGTGCCGCGATTTCTTGCGGCAGCGGAGTTATGCCCCGGAGTTTCGCCTCTTCGCGCCACACCCAAATGTGCGCGAGGACTTTCGCCTCCAGATCCCATGGCGGCAATCCGGCAAGGTGCTTGTGCAATGTGCAAACCTCGAGTCCCAATTGCCGGATCCTATTGACGATTGTCGCAACCCCACGTGCCGCCAGTTCGGCCGCCGCCTGATGCGAACTCCCTTGTGCCAGGACTAGCGTGTCGTCAGCGTAGCAGACTACGCTGACGCCACTAGGGAGGTCGGCGCGCAGCACCCAGTCGTACCCGATGTCCCACAGATGCGGCCCCAGGACCGATCCCTGTGGGACACCGCACGACATCTCTCGCCGGTTCCACTCTCCTTGGTGACCGGGGTAGATGACGGCCCTGTCCGTCAAATAGGCCTCGACCACGCGACAGAGGTAGGTCGGCATCCGGTGATACCGAAGTGCCTCCCCAATGCAACTCCAGAGCAGGGTATTAAAGGCATTGGCGATGTCAAGAGACACCACCAAGACAACCCCACCCCGGGCAACAGCATCCCCCGTCGTGAGGGCTCGAACGCGCATGATGGCATCCACCGTAGAGCGCCCCTTACGGAAACCAAACAGGCTCTCCGCCAAATCCGGCCCCACCCGCACCAGCCGCCCGACAAGGCGGTCTGCAATTACTCTTTCAAAGAGCTTGCCCACCTCGTCGAGCAGCACAATGGGCTGATAAGCGGACGGAGAGTCCGCCGGGCGCCCTGGCTTCTTTATGAGGACCAGTTTCCCCATCTTCCAACGAAGTGGGAACTGGCCCCTCTCCAAGCATGCGCTTAGGAGCCCCCTTAGTCGAGGCCCGAGAGCCTCTAAGGCCAGAACCCAGGCTTTTCCAGGCAAGCCCGATGGCTTGCCTGGAAAAGTCCTGGAAAGGTCCTGGGGCGGTATTCTTGGCATTCAGCCTACGTACCGCCACTCTCAGATCTACCTCGGTCACCTCTGGAGCATCGTCGTCGTCGGTGTGGTCCGCATCCGGCACTGCAGGAGGCGGAGCCATGGGCGGGGGAGCATGTTCCCCTCGCGAAGGGAACAGAGCGCTCACCACGTCCTCCACGAGCTGGGGCCGGAGACTCTGCGTCAGCGGGGGAGCCCATGGGCGGAGTTTATCTCGCACCCATTTGTAGGGGCGTCCCCACGGGTCTCTGTTGAGAGTCTCCAGCGTCTCCTCGCGGGCCAGTCCTCTGGCCCGCTGGATCTCCGCTCGGAGGGCAGTCTTCGCCGCTCTGTACCCCTCGTATAGCTCCGCTTGAATGACTTCCGTATCCGGATGGCGGATACGGAGCCTGCGGTGCCTGGAGTACCGGTGGCGCGCAGCAACGCACGCCTCGCGTAAAGCGGTCAGCTCACGCGACCACCAGCACACCTGGCGCCGAGCACGTCCGGGCTGGACCCGGGGCATTGCCACGTCACATATTTCGGACATGGCCTCCCGGAACCACTCCGCCTCGTCGTTGATTTCGGCAGGCCTGTCTGGTGATAACACCCAGGCCTGCACGATCGAGGCTTCCAGGAGGAGCTCCCGGTCCAGCTGCTTTAGCGCCCACCGCGGACGTCTCGGGGACTGTCGGACCGGCGCGCCCGAGGTCTGGGCGGAGATGTCAAACCGGAAGTACCGGTGATCGGAATAGGTCTCCACCCCCTCCATGACGCGCCAGTCGATGACACGCGGTGACAGAGGGGGGCTGGCGAACGAGATGTCCACCACTGATTCACCCCGCATCCGCACACACGTGGGGACAGAACCCCGGTTTAGGACGACCAGGCCTGTCTCTAGAGCCCAGTCCTCCACCATTCTGCCCCGTGTGTCCGTATACCGGGAACCCCAAGCCACGTTTTTGGCATTGAAGTCCCCGAGGACAAACACGGGGAGGGGATGGTACCCGACGACGACGAAAGTGTGATGGTCCTGGAATGGTGTAATTCACGATGCTCTTTGGCCCACCAGCAGGTTTAACATGACGTTTTCTATTTGTACCCTACTGTAGAATATAAATCGCTCATCTGCCGAAAATTTACTACTACTGTCTACACGGAAACGTCATTTTTGTCTACTCTTCCATAGACAAAACGCTTCTCTACGGTTCTCGTGCTAAACCTGCTGAAGATGACTGATTGCCATCTCTTATGAACACTTGCAGAACCAAAGGCTTTACAGGTGCATTCAATCAATCAATGAACAATCATTTATTCTCTCTTCAGAAATCCCTGATAGAAAAACCCAATAACACTTTACCTGACCTGGGCTTTCCTCTAGCTTTCTGTGGGAGGGATTTCGTGAAAAGGGACGGAAGTGACAGTTTGAGCATGAAATAAGTAAGGGTACTTTATAATAGCATGGAATTAGTGTACTCATGAAATTAGTAAGTACTATATAGATTGTTAGTAGAGAGGGTCGAATTTCGACCAGTGGGCGACCACTTGTAATGAATAATGGAACAGCAGATTTTTTACTAAACCTACAAAAGATTTCAACGCTTTGGGTCTAGAATCTTTAACTGAATCTATGGCAAAAGTTATCGTTACGATGTTTATGACCTTCTAAAATATATATTACCAAAATAATTCGGTATTACCCTAACATATACGGTAGGTAGTATCGCGAATATTTTATAAGGTCGTTATCAGTAGTCTCTTAGATTTCCAGGTTTTGGTGACGACAATACCATACCCACTGCTCCAAATGAATAGTGCACTGCAAGTGACAAGTTCATCATTTACGAGAACAATGAGAACGCCCCGCATATACAGCGTGTTGGTAGTCAGTAGAAGTAATACTTGTCATAATTAATAACAACCGTTCCATTGTTTCTGGCTCAAAATGCGAACCTTTCAGACGCGTTCCGACCTGTTCAGACTTGTTTGCTTAGGGTTCCCACTCGGCCGATATATTTAGCTGGTGTTTCTTTCGTGGACTTTGTTTGTTAAACACGTTTTTGTGTAGGGATGGCCACGTCTGGCCTATGATTTCTTTGATCAAAACTTCATTATTATCTGCTTCAATGCTGTACTACTGTCTTTTTGTGCTAAGGCATTAATTGGCTCAGAAATTTTGACGTTATTTGAAAGGCCGTCTTGTATTTTATTCTATAGCGATTATCTGAATTTAATTCTCCAAAACGCCATGCAGTTTATGTAAATGATACCTAATTCTAGCTAGATGTCGCAGCATGGAATGGTTTAGGATTTAAATAGAGCCACCACACAACCACAGCTGAACGTTTCGACTTAGAGACAAAAGACAAATGCCAATGATCATTATCAGAATCTTAAAGAGTGATTTGTGAGAACACAATTAGGAAAGTGTTTGAAAAAAATCCCCTTTGTATATTTTAATATCCCTACGTAGCTTTCAAACGGCTTATAGGTATAACCATGAAAGTGAGAGATTATTATACTGACATCTGCTCTTTTCTAATGAAAATTCTGGAATCCCTATATTTCCAATATACCCCCGCCAACCCTACATATACAGCAAGTCACGCGAGTAATTAATGTGGAAACGAAAGGTATCTATTGTAACGAATCGTTGGTGGTAACCGTATTTTGAGAACTTGAAACACTGCGGAGTTTCGTCTGCCGAAATGGCTTGTCATTTGAAAAGTGAACTACGATCGATAGTTCATTATTAGGGGAAACAGTTTGACAGTATTACTAATTACTGACAGTTTTACCAATGGGCCTCATAAGAAGGCTGAAAGTCAGCCAAAGGGCATTGAAGAAACCTATGCTTGGAGTTCCCCTATGTGATCGAATGGGCAGGCCGATGGCCGATGAGGCCAAAAAGTTCTAAAGTGGCGACCGCGTACCGGAAGACGTAGCGTTGGAAGGCCGACAAGTTGGACCGAAGACCTGGTAAAGACAGCAAGATTCTGCTAGATGCGAGAAGCACAGAACCGGTTTAAGTGGCGATGCTTAGGGGAGAACGTCTTTCAGCCGAAATGATGAACGGTTTTACAACTGGTAATTTTTTTCTTTGCGAGAATCCGTCTGGGAAAAGTAGTAGCAAAAGAAGATCCCCAGGGGTATGAAAACAATGATTAGTCTGTCGTAGTACTCACCATACAAAAAGTGGTTTCACATTAAAATAATGAGCTTTTAGCTATGACATTCAGCAAAAATTGCCATATTCCTAAATGTTGATAAAATTACCATACCACGAGGCATGCAGCTTTGTAATGCAAAGGTGCTGCGTTTTATTTAATTAAATATGACGCAGGTCAGGCGGCGCGGTGGGAATCACAGTCAGAGCAAGTTTCAGTATGGAATTATGGATATAACAAAAATTGAGATCCAAAGAGTGATAACTTAGTAGATAAAGTACGTATAGCAGGGGTGGGTAGATTTCATGAACTTTAGACGTGAACGTCTTTCTTACACTTAAAGATAAACCCCAATCTTTTAAGAAAATATTGAAGTTTTATGTTTACGTAAGTTTTATTTCTTACTTTTATGTATATTCAAAGCTTGAAAAAAGATATTTATGTTTTAATATATTCACGTGTTTATGTGGCAATAATCCATTTTTTTATTATTTCTGTCTGTTAAACTACCTAAATATGCTTGCAATGCATGGCTTGTTACCAGGACATTCCTTACCTACCAGAGGCGAAAAGTGTTTGGACCACTTTATTTTGAAACTAGACAAGATTAAAAACTCTGCTTCTGTTGCTGTATTGAATACCACTGTCACGAATAACTTCATGATTTTCCTTAAATTATCAAATTTAGTAAATACTTACAAATGCTCGAAAACTAAACAGAATGAGGACTTTGATAAAACAATAACAGCCTAAAAACTAAGTAATATTTCTGAACTTAATTTAATCAATGATCCAGTCACGTTATCTGTACAATTAATAGAGAAACTCCAAAATTGCCTTCAGCAAAACACTATTACTACTTTAGTTCCGCGAAATAATCGCATCATTAAACCATGGATAACTTTAGGAATTTTGCGCTGTATTCAAAACAAAAATAATACGAGTATGCAAAGAAAGCTACGATCTGACCCACAAAACAATATCTTACAAATTACTTACAGAAGATATCGCAACTATTGCAATGGTTTAGTTAAAAAGCTTAGAAGAAAATATGATAAGGAACAACTACTAAAGGCAAACAAGAATACGAAACAGATATGGAACACAATTAACAATATAACTCATCGCAAACCTAAAAAAAAACTTAACTCAGAACTATTAGAGATAAAGACCACCCCTCATGCTTCAGTAAACCACATAAACGATTACCTTTCTAACATTGGGAAAACTCTGGCTGAAGACATTACCTCCGCAAACCGATCACAACTTCAACTCGATTCAGATCATTTAATAAATTCATAGGCTTCCTCCTTCGTGCTTCTCGAAACAGATCCTAGAGAAGTCTATAACGTGCTAATGGGTCTTAAATCTGAAAGTGCTCCAGGCTGGGATAATATTACAACCAAATTTTTAAAAACTGCCCATGAATTAGTCGTACTCTTAATTTCGCATCTTGCTAACTTGTGTTTTAGCCAAGGTAAATTTCCACCAGCTCTGAAGCAAGCCATAATTACTCCTGTACACAAGGGTGGAGACAGAGATGACGTTAGCAACTACAGACCTATCTCTGTCTTACCTGCAATATCTAAAATCATCGAAAAGCTAATTAACTTAAGACTAACCAGCTACACTAATAAATATAACATTATTTCACAAGCTCAATATGGGTTTAGGCAAAAATTATCTACGGAAGACGCAGTTACAGCATTAACCACTCATATTGTTAACCTAGTAGATTCAGGGAAAAGATGTCTAACTGTATTTCTTGATTTGAAAAAAGCTTTCGATACCGTTTCTGTCCCCATTCTTGTGCGTAGTCTGGAGGGTATAGGCATAAGAAGATACCCGTTAGCATTACTAATAGATTATCTGCGGGATCGTAGGCAAAAGGTTAAGGTAGGAGAGTATATTAGTAATGAGTCTTATGTAACCTACGGCGTTCCGCAGACTAGCGTACTGGGCCCCACTCTATTCTTAATATACATAAACAATCTCTGCAAAATGATGCTAGATAATGGTCGCGTTTTCTCATATGCAGATGACACTGCTACGAGTATTGTATTCTCTGGTGATACATGGGAATCCGTTTATCAATCTGCTGAAAAGGGTATTTCCAAAATTGCTAACTGGTTGAACTCACATCTTCTTACACTAAATATTTCTAAAACAAAATATATTGCATTTACAATTTACAACAACACTCAAACTGGAGCTAACGTAACTCTCAAAATTCACACTTGTCATAATATATCTAGCACAAACTGTTCTTGTAAAAATATTGAAAAAGTGACTCACATAAAATACCTAGGTATAATCGTTGATCATCGGTTATCCTGGCATACGCATACAGATATGGTCATGGCCCGCATGAGAAAACTTATCTGGATATTTAAGAACCTAAGACATGCGACAACTAAAAAATTGTTAAATGAAATCTATGTCTCTCTGGCTCAACCAATTCTTAGCTACTGCATACCCGTGTAGGGGGGTGCAACTAAAACGAAGTTTCTTGAGCTAGAGAGAGCACAGAGGTCATGTATACCAAACCGTACAGATTCCCAACCAATGAATTATACTCTTTGAGCGGTATTCTCACAGTCAGGAAATTATATGTACTACTTGCTGGCCTAAAATTAAACAAAGTCCTGTTTTTTTTTTTCTGTCTATAATGCTCTGATTAATAATACAACTTAATTTTACGACCAATCAAATTTGAATACACCAGTTTCATTAATCATAAAGCCCCCCCCGGATATAGTATGACATATGGGTCTCAACTATTAAATACGGACCGGACCCAAACTAAGTTCGGATCTAACTCGTAAACAGGGTCATAAAATCCGTCACGTAGGGTTCCGGTCAGTTGCTTTGTATTAAGTTTTTGGTAGCCTGTTTATAGGCCTGTTAATGCCATAAAATATATTTACTGAGATATCATAAAGTTTGTTTTTTTGCGAAAAAAGTAAATTTAATAAGGCAAGAATTTTGATTCAAGATTTTTGTCTAGAGACGAAATGCTATAATGTTATAACAAGTGTATCATAGTATAAATTATTTTCCTATGTCTCCGACAAGCTTCGTATCCTCTCTATGTTCTATGTTAAAGGGTTTGGTTTATGCACTTAGTCATTCCGGTGCACCATTGTGCGTCGGCCGTGGTGGCCGTCGGTGGTTATTCCAACCAGCCCACCATCCGAAAGTTGATTAACTTCTTCGTATCCTCTTTAATATCATACCAAAAAGGAAACATGACTGTGGTAATCAATTGTGTCAACTAGATTAAAGAAGTAGTAAACAAAATGTTCATAAAGGATATTAAATTAACCTCATCGTCAGTCAGTCATATTCATGAAGTCAAGTTTATTGTTTTGCCTATACTGTCCCAGGGCTGAGCAAAGGCCTCCTCCAAGCTCTTCCAGAAACTATCTTCCCGAACCAGTCCTCGCGGTACGCGTCCTGGGGGCCGATCGCGCTATTTCTCAACGTAATTACCGTTCCAACGGAACGTTTTTGGTTTTGGTTTAGCTGATGTAAGAAACAGTATCGTGCCATTTTTTCTGAGCGACAAAATCGTTGACGTTATCCAATACTGAAAGTTCCATCGATCGTTCCTCCAACGTAACTTCCAAAGTAAAGCTAAATCATTTCC
This sequence comes from Tiliacea citrago, assembly GCA_963921375.1. Taxonomy (NCBI): domain Eukaryota; kingdom Metazoa; phylum Arthropoda; class Insecta; order Lepidoptera; family Noctuidae; genus Tiliacea; species Tiliacea citrago. The sequence continues at coordinate 2,641,730 of OY992784.1, forward strand.
GTTGAAATGATTAGCGCGATACGAAATGTGTGTAACGTAACGTTTTTGGTTGTGGTTTAGTTTGGTATTAACGTTCAAAATTAGCGCGATCGGCCCCCAGGTCATCTTGCTAACTCACTCTGAGAGAATGGGTTAGTAAAAAAACCGGACCACGCACAATAGTATTGTACTTGAAAAACATGTTCTCCCATACATCGATATACGCAACGGTCAATTTTCCAACTGTAAATGTAAGTTTGTAAACGTAAATTAAAAAAAATATGATAAAAAACCAAACGAATGATTTTCGGACTTTTTTCTTTACTTGTACTATAGAGACCTTGCTTCTTACCAAAATTCAAGATTCTAGGTCAACGGGAAGTACCCTGTATATGTTTTTATTTACTTGCGAGTACCAAAATATGTCGCATAAATCGCCGTATTTTTTTATAACGTTGACTTAGAAGCTTGATTTTTTTAGAGCCCCAAGGGACCGTAGACTTACGTATTTGATATTAATTTCAACTTGATACCTCCATCCATTCCTGAGAAAAAGGGTATTGACAGACTGACAGACAGACGGAAAACGAAGTGATCGTATATGGGTTCCGTTTTTTCCTTTTGAGATACGGAACATTCATGATTAAAAACAAATCTATCGTTTGATTATTATTTCTAAATATAATTTGATGCCCAATGAGCACTTCCCCACTTTTTTATTATTTTATTATATACTTGTACATACAATACATATTTCAGAGTTAGCTTGTGTATTTTAATAAAGGATGAATTGTTATAAATATAAATAAAACAATATAAATTTATTATGTATGTTATGCTGGTTAGCAGCTCAAACACAAAGAAAAGTAAAATGTTCATGCAACTAAACATTTTCCCAAGTTTGACACACATACTTTTCGTATCGTCAACTTTTTATTGAGCTAATATAAAAACATGTTACCGTCCAAACTACGGGTTTATTATTGCCAAGTTTTTATAAGTTTTCTTCTGAACACTTCGACTTTAGTTAAGCTGTAAGAGAAAATGGAGACAAGTTGACATTTATTCTAAGTTTTTAACGTGATTCGAACGATAACTGAAGCAACGAACTAAGTTATAATGAAAAGTATTTTATTGGTACTTAAAACGACTTAAATAAATAAATAATTAATAAATATAAATTTATTTCAGACCATAAGTCCATAAATAACAAATGACGACCTTAAGCTTTTCTAGTTTGAAATTACTATACCTACAGCTCACTCTTGATTTTCCAAAAAAGATTGATTTATTTTTACGGCACGGTAATAATTATGTCCGACGGGATTATAGGTATCGTTTAATAAAACATCGAAATCAAATACACGCATTCTTCGAAAGCAATATTAAGAAACGACAAAAAAAAAGTAAAAAACACCCAAAAAGACATCACAGACAAAACCAACAGATAAATTACACAAAAAAATCAACAAAGGAATTTACAACGGACTCTCGATCGGGGTTTTCCAGCAGAAATATAGCGAAATATACTCAACAATATGTCCCGAAAACCGAGAAGGACCGTTTCAAAGCCCGACTTCGTTTCAAATGGAAATCTGGATGTGAATTTTCATGCAAATTTCCCAGAGGTGTTATACATGGGAGGCTGTAACGCGGATGTTAAAATCTCAGCGTAAATTCTATTCATGTATGGTAACGTTGTTATGGGGTGGATCGCTTTTGTTTTGGGCCCCATAGATTTCGCAGTCACTGTCTCCTGCTTTAGTTGATATTCGGGAAATGTTACATTGTGGATATTATACAACGTGAAATAATCTTTTTAGTTCTTTTAGTGTATGTGAACATTCAATGGATATTTTTTATGTCATGTATTTCAATAAAATAACAATTAGGTAATGTGGCTGCTCAAAGAGTTAGCTTTTTACCAGGATATCCAATTAGGAAACTCGAAAATTCCAATAATAAAGTTTCCCGAACGCAATTGTTCAATACCAAAACAAATCCAATCTAGTCTTACCAATAATACTGAACTCACAAACTAATAAAAAAGCCATATTGAATTGAACTATCTTCGCAGTATCAGTAGTCAAAACATTTTTAAACAAACTTTACTATAACTAAAACAATAAAATAATTTTAGTCGGCGACCTCTCACTAAATTATCGCACTGTTTCCGTATTTTGACAGTGTTATTCATAATTTAAAAAGGACAAGCACCTCTAATTCCAAAGTTTTAGGATTGCAAAGTTATTTAACGCTGTCACGTTTTGGCGTTTTCATTTTACCTTTTTTGGGAGGCACTAATGAAGACAGATTATTTTTTGGCCTTGTGAAGTAAGAACTGGCTTTCCTTTGTTCAAAATCAAAATCAAAAGTCATTTATTCAAACTAGGCTGAGAATCAGCACTTTTCGAACGTCAAAAATTACATAAGACAGTCCCCCAAAAACGCCCACCCTTCACCACTTCCTAGTGCTTTAGCTGGGAAGAAGAAGTGGCGCAACAAACTCCCCAGCAGCACAGCTGTCTGTTCAGATATAAAACTTGAATCTATACAATAAAATGTAAAAGAATTTGCATTACGCAACACAACATTAGATTATTTGCCTTATGTTAGCTAGCACACGCCACTATACAAAAAAAAACATAAAAATCGTCGAAAACTATACTCAAGCAGACATAACGTAAACAGAACGTACCTAAATAAAAGCCTCCAGGCATAATGGGCGTGCCCGCCCACACAAAGTTATAGCTGCAACTCGAAGTCAAAAATGATAAACTAGCACCATCGTAGTAAAATAAAAAACAGTTAATCATTAATAACAATAATAAAACCATGGTCAGCAAGACGACCAGTCACCACAAGCAGCACCCGTTCACGAGCATAACGCAAAGATCAGCCATCACCCCCCTCGCCATATTTGAGGGAAGGAGGCAACCCGACCCCCGACGCTACCGCAAGCAGTGACATCTAAGGGAGCATGACGAACTTGCTGCCGGTTGCTAAGGCAAGAATAATATAATCAATTGTCTAGGTCGCTAGCTAACCACTTATTGCAATACAACTCATAAAAAAAACATTTTCATGAGTATAATTATTATGTCACTAATAAATAAAAATAAATTGACTTAGACAGTCAAATAAAAATAAACAATTATATGAACTCATATAACCTGTCAGTAGGTACGCTAATTCTGGAGAAAGAACATGAACATTGTCTTGAGTTAATCACAGCGACCAACTATTCTTATCGTTTAAGTAGTCATTGATAGAATAGTATGCCTTTGAACAAAGATTGGATTTAACTTTAACTTTTTAACTTTAACTTTAACGTTTTTATCTAGTGCCTGAAGGTCACTCAACAATATGATGGCTATGTAGCCAGCACTGCTGATTATAGGCCTCTCCAATCGCATGCCATTTGACACACTCCAGGGATGCCTACTACTTTCAACTGTTATGAACCACCCCGCAATCTATGACCACGTCTAGATTGACGGTAGTAGGTACATGCTTGTCTAGGCCTCTTTATTCACACGAGTCTTGACAACTTCAGGTTGAAGCTACTTTGAATTTAACTTTGAGTTTCACTCTGTAGCTGTGCGCACATAAAAGTGTTTCTGAAATGTTTTTTGACGTAAAACTTCTTTACGCACGCTAGACTTGGGGAGTAAGCTGGTGAACGCGTGACGAGAGCGTTACGGAAGCGAGGGAACGGAAGTTGAGAGGGAGATATAAGTTAGTGAAGATAGAAAGAGAGAGAGTTATGTTTCATATATTACTGTAGGGGAAAGAAAGAGAGGTGCGAGCACACATTTTCTTTCTCTTTTTCTCTCATAGTCAGTTGCGTTTCCTAGACCTGCACTGTTTCATAGATATACCTATGACACAAAGTCGAATTCAAAGATTTATTTGCTGATAAATATGGTTATAAAAGTTCTTACATGGGTAGTATTACAGTAGCTTAACATATTTAATCATAACATAATGACATGCAAAATTATGGTATATGTACAATTAGGTTATTTTAATTAAACTGAAGGAATTCTTTTAAAGTATAGAAGGAATTCTCAATTAACCAACTGCGTAAAGCCCTTCTAAAGCGGACCATTGGAAGTTCTTTCATTTGGTTAGGAATCTTGTTATAGATCTGAATACACATAGGATAGCAACTTCGCCCATATAATTCCGTTTTCATTCTAGGAATAATTAATCTATTAGGATATCTAGTTTTGAACATATACTTATCTCCAAGTTTTTCAAACATTTCAGGGTGAGATTTGGTAAATTTACATACTTCCTCAATATAAATACCAGTTAATGTAAGCATTCTAAGTTTACGAAACAGTAACCACTGTTTCGTAAAGATGTAAGTGGGTCTACATTACAAATCGCACGTATACACCTCTTTTGTGCAATGAATGCTCTTTCGAGATGCACCGCGCTTCCCCATACCAGTATACCATAACGCAGTATTGAACCAACATATGCATGATAAGCCTGTAATGTAGCTTGTCTACTTGTGAGGTTAGATAAACGCCATAGAACATAAGCAAACTTACTGAGTTTTCCAACATATCTTAGCAATATGATTAATCCAGGAACATCTCTCATCTAGATCTATCCCAAGAAAAGTCATAGTAACTGATTGTTGTATTTGTTTATCTTTATATGTGATGTTTAACTCCATTTTATTCCAGTTTTTATTACGAAATTGTACATATTTAGTTTTATCAATGTTAAGTTTAAGATTATTCTTTTCCATCCAAGTTATTATTTTGGTTACGGTACTATTGATTTACTCATTATAGTTTTCTTTATTTTTAGGGATAATTACGGCCACATCGTCTGCAAAGAGTATGCAGGGATGATCAGTTACTTCTGTCAGGTCATTGATATATATTATATTAGAAAAAGTGCGGGGCCTAAAATACTGCCCTGTGGAACGCCTGTGCAATTGTAACCTAATTTGAATTTGAATGATAGTTCACCATTTTGATTTGGTTTATCCACAGTAATTTCTACATATTGTGTAGTTTGTAGGTCACACAGTGTAAGTCTATTGTTGTAAGTATAAATTAGTATTACTATTTGTAAGTTTTACTTCAGTCGTGTGGTCTAAAGCACACTCGTTTTTTTTTATATTTACTTATTGAGCACCTTAAACAAAATATGTCAGTACCCACACAAAAAAATCACAATTTATAGCGAAATTCAGTTTTAGTCTAGTGCACTCCTTCAATTACAGATTGACTTTACTAACGGACTTAAAACGAGTTTGAAAGGATCGTAGCAGGTGGCGTGCTGTATGTGCATGTACATGTGTTCTGTTTCTGCCTACCCCCATGGGAAAAAGATGTGAATTTATGTATGTATATGTAACTAAAATACAAAGTCCCAACTCTAAAAAAAAGAAAGAAAATACGTTTATTTGCGGTAAACATAACGCAAAGAAATAAAAACACAAACACGAAAGAACAAGTTGAGGGAAAATATGCGTCACATTCACGTAAAACGGCCATCGCTCAGCATAATGCTTCGACCCTTTGTGAGACAGAGCCCCAGCACTGGTTTTCAGCGACAGCCGGCGTTGACGTGATGACGTCAACCGGTGCAGCATAATGAGATAAAAATAAACAAAATAAAATAAATGCAATACTTCGGCTTCGGCTTTTATACTCTGTCGGGTCAGCTTCCAGTCTAACAGGATGCAGCTGAATACCAGTATTTTACTGGGTAACACGATACCTCTTGGTGAGATTGGTTGTCAGTCTTTTGGGCTTCTGACGACCCGTAACAACTGTTAAAGATCTATAAATAACAGCCGGGACTAGCGGCTTAACGTGCTTTCCGAGACACGGAGTGGTCTTGGTATCTAAAGACGGTCACCCATCTACTGACCAACCGTGGCAAGCGTAGCTTAACCTGATCGATCGACCCGTGCGGCTGTTATTACTTAGCCACAAGCCTCAAAAAAAATTTCTAAACTTGAGACTTCCTTGTATACAAGTGGAATTTCTATCATTCGTTCAGAAAAGTTGGTCGACATGGTTGGCGCAGTGGTTAAGCGATTGACTGCTGCGCTGCGTGTCGCGGGTTCGATTCTCGCACGGAACAAATATTTGTCTGGCTGTTTGTGTATGTGAGTTTAAATATTTGTTAATGCACCCACGATATAGGAGAAATTCCTAGTGTGGGGGCAACGTTCCAATAAAAAATAAATAAAAAAATTGTTTCGTATAATTCAAGTCTGTGAGTGACATATTCCTCACCGTGGTGATCTGTTAATCTATTCCTAGATTAGTTTGACAACTTTTCTCCGATATTATAATCATGTGGCTAAATTATGTTTAAACGTAATCAAAGTTTTGATTGATCGGCACCAGTTTATTGAAGATTTAATTAAAATCAACTATCGATTGGTAACTATATATTAAACTTTGCCTTTGTATTTTGGATCGGCGGTTAGAGAGTGAAGTTGTTTTGAAATGGTGTTTGCTTGTATAGTTTCTATATACCTTGACTTTGAATTTATTAATATGTCAGTGTTAGTTTCAGGATATAATTATGATACGAGTACTTCATATACCCTATAGTACCTATTACAAACATATTTTCATGAGTTGTCAAATTTCTAATGAATAATTTTCTGTAATACGTTTGGAAGGTTGATTTGTATAACATAACTAGCCGTTTCCTAAGTTACTCCTTATAACATCAGCTATCGCCAATGACAGTTCCGTCAATAACGGTATAGCCGTTTCGGAGATTAGTCGGAATAAACACAGACAGAAATACAAAATTTAAAAAAAGAATGTTGTAAGTACCGTTTAAATTTTCATAATTATGCATTTAGTAAAAAGCTGTTATTTTGACATTATGGTTAAAGAAATTTATTTCTCAATAAGAAATTACAAGGATTTCACTTACTTGAGAACATTTATAGAACTTAAAAATATAGTATTCTATGAACTTTGACATACAAACTAAGTAGGTATTATTTTCCCATATATCAAATTATTACTTAACTAAATAACATTTCATTTCGTACGTAAATAAACATGAATGAAACACAAAACTTAAAACTTTTCAATCCACCCGCAAAATAAATAATTGCCGTGGTCGCAAATACAGATAAGGAATGCGAACCTAGTGCCACAACAAAGCAACGTAGCAGTAGGGCAAGTCTGTTTATGGTGGTAATGTTTGATCATTTAGAATGTGATTTTTTAATTTAGTTTTGAAAATATTAAACGAGTTCGCATTCTTTACCTCTTTGGGTAGCTTATTATATTGTTGCACTCCCGCAAAAATAATTGTTCTCTCACCATTGACTGTTCGCACTCGTGGTAGTAAAATGTGATCCTTCCTACGACTGCTACGATTATGTACTTGATGTATTTTAGTGAAGTGTATTTGTGTGTGAATGGATTTGTTCAGAATTTTTCTTATAAGTATGCTGGTACAGTATGCATGAAGTTGTCTAATATTCATGAGCTTTGTTTCTCTGTAAATTTTAATTGTAGGTGTAAGGTAATCAAAGTGGAATAGCAGTTTGATAATTTTATTTTGGGCAATCTGTAGGTCCTTTAGATTAGTTTTCGGTGCATTGCCCCAGATTTCAATGAGGTACATCAGATGTGGCTTACCAACGAGTTGTAAATGGTCTGGCGCACTCGATGGGGAAGGCAATGAACAACATTGCGCAATGAGCCCAAAAGTGAGGAAAGCTTGGATCTGGTGTGATCAATTTGTATTTTCCAGTTTAACTGACAATCTACTCTTAGTCCAAGGTATTTTTAGAACTGTTTTTGCTGTATTATTTCATTATAAATGGTCAAAGGAGGGTGAGCTGGTATTTTTTTTTTTGGGTTTAAAGATGACATAACTAGTCTTAGCAGCATTTATTGTAAGTAGGTTTTGCTGGAACCAAATAGATAACGTGTTTAAATCTTGCTGCGCCTGATTGATCATGTCATCAATCGAAGTGCCATAGTAAAAAAGACAGGTATCGTCAGCATAGAGGGAAACGTGTCCATGCAATGAAATTTCGTGAACGGAATTGATGTAGATGAGAAAGAATAGTGGCCCAAGAACCGATCCCTGGGGCACACCAAATAAACCTGTGCTATGTGGTTTACTTTGGTATTCCCCGACTTTTACTATTTGATACCTATTCTTTAGGTAAGATTCAATCATTTTTAGCGCCACCCCTGAAACACCTATGTTTCTGAGCTTTTGTAGTAATATTGAGTGGCTAACGGTGTCGAAAGCTTTCTTAAGGTCGATAAAAAGGCCCAGTGCTATCTTTTTTTGGTCAATATTAGTTTGTGTTGCTGTGATTAGGTCTGCTGTAGCTGATAAAGTGTTGGACAGAGAACGAAACCCATACTGTCTTTTGTAAAGGAAGTTAATAGAGGTGAGGTATTTGTCTAATCGCGAATAAATAACCTTTTCAAAGATTTTTGACACAACAGGAAAGACAGAGATAGGCTGGTAATGGTTTGGGTCAGTTTTTGTGCCAGATTTATGGATAGGGGTAACTTTAGCGACTTTCAGATCATCTGGAAACGTTCCCACAGCAAGGTGTTCATTAATGCAAGTTGCCATCTTGTCTGATATTAGGGTTCTTACACATTTAATAACTTTTGTGGTTATTCCGTCAATCCCTGCACTACAGTTTGGATCAAGATTAACGATTATTTTTGAGATTTCATCCGTTTGACATGGTGTAAAAGTATTTAGTTCATTAGTATAATCTATTGTCTGTGTTGTTGTGTCTACTGTGTGATTCTGCTGTGTCCTTAGGATAGCGTTAGCGAGTGTCGACCCGATCGTTGAGAAGAAGAGGTTTAAAGTCTCACAGATTTCAGTACCATTGGTTACAGGGCCGTCTTTAGTTATGCGGTTTGGAGGAGTACAATGTGTTTTGGCCTTGTTGTTGGACAGTGTGTTAATTAGTTTCCACATCTTCTTCGGGTTTCCGGAGTATTTCTTGAATATTTCATAGTAGTATTTCTTTTTAGAGTTTTGTATACTTTCTGTAGTTTTGTTCCTTTTTATTATAAATTGTTTATTTAATTCTTCGTCTTCCGGATCTTGTTTGAATTTGTGCCAGACTACATTTCTTTCATGGACCTTTGTTATTATATCTCTGGAGATCCAGTCTTGTTGAGGTGGATTTAGGACTTTAGTTTTAGTCACTTTACTTTCAAGTATTGCACACTTTATATAATTTTTGAGGTTGTCGTAGCAGTTGTCATTTGGCTGATAGTTTGCGCTTTTGATATATTCGCAGAGTTTTTCGTGGTTCATTGCATCATACTTGGCACGTTTTCTAGGTGGTGATTTGCACTTTTTCATTGCTAGGTAAATCTACTTATGATCAGACATGGGGGAGTCCACAATTGCCATGTGGAAGCCCTTATGTTTCAAGTTTGAGCATACGTGATCAAGAATAGTCGTCGTGTGCAGTGGTCTTCGCTGATATTATTAATAATTTCGTAGCCAGATTCTTGTATGGCAGTTCAATACCGTTTGCTGCTGCTATTTTTCGTTAATAGGTCGATGTTAAAGTCACCAAAGACAATAGCTCGCTTTTTGCTAATCAATTGTGATGAGTACACTTCAAGAAACTCTTTTATGTTAATAGCTCCTGGGTTGTAGACTAAACCTATGTTCAGTGCATATTTTTCTAGAGCTACCCAAAGGTAGTTTATACCTCCAGTGTAGGTTTTTTCGTTCATGGTATGATTTATATTATTGTGCACATATATGGAAACTCCACCACCTCTAGAATCTGTTCTGAGATTATAATAATGTGTATAGTTGGGTAGTTGAAATGATTCCGCATCCTCTTTAGATCTTAACCATGTTTCGGTGAGTAGGATAACATGGATAGTGTTTTCGACCGACTTTAAGGAACGTTCCAGTTCATCAAATTTTCCTCGCCTGGGTATACTCCGCACGTTTGCGTAAAATAAATTTAAGGTAGATTTTGATGTAGATAGATCTTGGTAGGTGTGATAGGTAATCATCATAATCATAGTTGATAGGTAATAGTTTCGTTGGTTTGGTTTTGCAAGATAGGCGAGATTAAGGGTTAAAGTTTTTTGAAGACATTTCTACGATCTTTGGAGTGCCGCTAAAATATTTGATAATCAGGTCCTTTTCTCCGTTTTCTTTACGTCGAGCCAACTCTTGGCTTAGTTCTTTCATTATATTCTTCTGAGTAGGGGTCTGATCTGAGTATAATTTGATGTTGCTTGGTACTTTATTTCTATTCTGCAATATTTCCTTTGCTTCCTGAGAGCTCTTAAAGCATATCTTTTTATATAGATTTTTTCCAAGGGCGTATTTACCAAGTCGCATAGCTTTGACCACCTTAGGATTTCCCAAAACTAAATTTTGCAGGATAGTCTGAGCAGCGCTCATATCTGCAGTTTGACGTGCAGAGTTATCCGACAGAGTCTGCTCTGACAGGCCTACAATTATGACATTTTTACTTCTGTTATTCCTTTCCTGGAGTTCCGAAACAATATTTTCACCAACAAAAATATCAGATGTTTTGTTTAGATGTGGTTGATTTAATATTTTCAATTTCAACTTCAAGGGTAGATATTTTCGACTCCGTGTTGGTACAGTTTTGTTCAAGTACTGACACTTTGTGCTTCATGCTTTTGTGTTCTGCTAACAATTAACAATGTATTAGTTGAGCTTTTAATATCATTTATCTGATCTTTCATTGTAGATATATCATCACGCATCGGTTTCAAGTTTGTTTGAAGTATTGAGATCATCTCCGCCCGAAAGTCATTGAGTGCAGTTAGCACGTCGCAGCATTCTCTTTCTTTCCTTTTCCAACAGCTAACATTGTTTTTTGCAACATCATCACACATTTTTGATAAGTCCGGTTGTTAGCGAGAACAAGATTGGCCTGGTACGTTTCTGGATTGTGGTGGGCGGTGATCACTCATAGTTAATTTTTTTTGTAGTATCGACACAGTACACAGTAGTACATCGACATTACATTACAGACATACACTTTTATTTATTTGTATAGATCAATGATTGAAAGAGCACATAATAGATAATTATATTTAAGTACATAAAGTACCTTAATGCTAATTCTTTAAAAACTGCTAATTTCTTCCACCGCATTTTACACTTTTTACTTGTTTGATTTTATTTTTTATTAAATTGTATGCCTTTTAGTCTTTGCTAAATAAATGTATTTTCTTTCTTTCTTTCTTAATCAACCATAGAAAGATATTGATAATAATCGATGTCAAGATCAATCAGTTTGACTAGCCTTTCCCCAACTACGTTAGGGTCGGCTTCCAGTCTAACCGGATGCAGCTGAATACCAGTATTTTACATGGAGCGACTGCCTATCTAACCTCCACAATCCAGTGATTGTGGATGTCAGATAGGAAGTCAAGAAAGAACTGGGTAACACGATACCCTTTGGTAAGACTGGTTGTCAGACTTTTGGGCTTTTGATGACCCCTAACGACTGTCAAATATCCACGAATGATAGCTGGACGGAGCCAACGGCTTAACGTGCTAAGTCGTACTTATCGATATCAAGATATAATATAGAAAAAAATACCTACGTTCAACTTCCATACTAACTGACCTACAGATGAATATAAGATTCTACAATTTGTACCTTCGTAAACCCAATTGAGCCACCATCCAAATCTAGTTATTACACCTGGACCGACCCAAAATAACATTTACATTTAAAACCACTGGGGAATATTATTAACTAATCAAAATAATAGTTTGGACTTCCCAATTTCAAGTGGAACTAACGACGAAGCAATTTGAAGTTTGAAATTAGGTAACCAGGTTAAGAGCCCGGGGGTTCCACGCGATAGGCGTAAAAATCAATATTATTGTTTGTCGTCAATATAAATAATAATATCCTCCCGATCGAACTTCAGTCACGGCAGCCAATCTTAACAGAGATTTGCCAGGTACTACAGGATTACAAATGCAAACACAGGTTCTCTCTCTGTTCCTCTATCTCTCATAGTCCGATAGGACGGCAATTCGACACGACCGGGGAGAGATCAAGCGCAAGGCCAATGGCTTTAGGTGTTTTCCGAGGCATGAGGGTATCGTGGCACCAAGTTCCTGATTCCGGGCCAGTACTGAGAAATTCCTAATGGAAAAACCCAATAACACTTTTCCCGACCTGGGAATTTAACTCAGGACCTCACCCTCCGCAGTCACGAGACCAACGGGTCAGTTTTGTCAATATAAGGCCTCTCTAATTCATTGATTACAAGTGCGACTGTTGAGCATGAAGTTTTCGGTTTGATATCAAAGGCAGGCAGTACTAATGGGTCTTTCTATACATTTTTCATTAGCTTATAGTCCAGTTTTAGCAGTCCGGATAATGGCAATAGGCTCGCCCACTAAGTTATGGATGCCAAACAGTACATACTGGCGAAATGAGAACTTATCGGGGAATAAAAACGGGATACATTTATGGTACTAGCTGATCCGACAGACAATACAAAAACACACAATCCCAACAATCCTGACAATCTTGTGCAATTTTCAATAATTCATACAAAAGTCCTGTAGAATAAAGACGTTCAGTTTTTCCCGAATTTCAACATTTTCTGGGAAACTTTTCACTTTGTTTCTTTCCTTAAAAAGCAAAACTAGCCAAATCGGTCCAGCCATTCTAAGTGATGCGCTGACTAACTAACAGCATCTCATTTTTAGGGTTTCTGTAGTCAACAAGGAACACTTATAGTTCGCCATGTCCTTCTGTCTGTCTGTCCGCGGCTTAGCTCAGAGACTCTTAGTACTAGAAAGCTGTAATTTGGCATGAATATACATATTAATCACACCGACAAAGTGGTAAAATAATAAAATCTTAAAAAAAAGGTAGGGTTTGTAAGTTTGTAGTCTTTTTTCTCATCTATCCCATGAAATATTGAGGGTCTGTGAAGACCATTTTTCGATTCAGGGGTCCGTTTACGAAATATTAAGCTTTAAAGTTCACATTTTTATTAGAGTCAAGTGTCCTCCCCCAGGGGCCAGCTTTTGTTTAAGGTTGCTTTTGGTTAAGTGAAAAAAATTATGGCAGTAGTACATATTATAACGAAATTAAAAGGAAAACTATCACAGCTAAGTACGCTTTACAAGTTAACGAGTATTATTCGACCAACTTATATTTGCATTTGGAGAATCGACCGTGACGTATATCGATATTTATATAATATTATGGAAGAACATGTTTTACAACTACAATGTTAAGTTTGTTTTTGGGATAAATTCATCCCAACTACGGAATCTTTCATTGTGCGTGGTCCAACACGCACTTGGCTGGTTTCTTTATTTATATAATGAAATGAAATCTTTATTTTCCAGATATATATCCACATATAACTTCCTGTCCAAAAGTTCATACTAAAATACCATAGAGAAAAATACAGTTTTCACGAATTATAAAATATTCCGGGAATTTTCCAATTTTTCTTTCCATAATAACCTAATTCGGACTAAGTACTACAAATACTTTAAACCAATAACAAAAAATACATTCTCAAGTGATGCAGATACCAGCATTTCATTTTTATTTATATAGAACTTGTGATCCTATGATCTTTAAACTTGAGAGATGGCACTTCATAAAGTACAATAAATAATCTTTCAAAGTAACTACAAAGACCACTTTATCCAGGGAAGTCAAGATAAAAATAATGCAACTGTTCTACCCTGTACATTATTGTAGTAGTGCAGAAAGTAATAAGTTTCCCAGTCTTGTGAGAAATCCTTGTCTGTCAGTAGTTTAAGCTGTTCCACCGCGATCCTTAAAATCAACAGGTAAAAGTAAGTTTCTGGTGGACGAACCCCCCTCATTTGTTTAAAAGTTGCTGCTATTAAAATAAACATAGTTTTCCCAGTGTTTGCCTGAAACATATAATAATGTTTTTGTATTATAAAGATTTTTTTTTTAAATTTCGTTTATTTCTTCAGAATAGGATTTTAATTTTATTTTAATTTTTTTGGTAACAAAGTTTTAAATAAAAAAAAATATATATTAATATGTGTACAAACAAAGTGAATCGAACAGGGTTTTTACCGGTAAAAAACCTGTGTAACGGGAAAATATACACAATAGCATTCAATCAAAGTCAGAGAAATACATATTTCCAACTTGGATGGTTTCCTCTTTAGCACACTTATCTGCAGCAAATCACATTGTCTCGTTTCAAATCATCATAATCTTTTATTTTTTCTTTTTGTCCTCGCGGTGGAAAATCCTTATGGATATCCTCCGCCCTGGGGTGGGCGGAGATGTCTGTCAGACTATTACTGACTAAAACCCACCCCGGTGTTCCCTTCCCACACTTGCACCGGGGATCATGGGATCATGTGCGACTTCCGCAATCCCCGCGCCACCTTTGGTCTGGGGGGTGAGGTGTTTGACCCCCCCGTGACGTCTAAAAGAACCGCGCATGGAACACTACGTGCTGCCACCTCGGTCATGTATGATAGGTGGCGGCGGAAAACCCGAAGCCGCCGTACTTGAACCCATTTAGAAGGGCCGGAAGAGGGCATTTTTGCCAAGGAAACCACCGCGATCCACGACTCCTCACTGCCGACCATCGACTCAATCACGGCCGGCAGCAACAGGTCGCCGCCTACTCTAGCGATGAAGGCACAGCGTGGCTCCTCCCAAGCGGCACACTCTGCCAGCATATGCCGTTCTGTGTCCCGAGAGCACCTGCGTCACCTGACACGATAAGGAGCCGTGCCTCCTCCCGAGTCAGAGCTTGAGTACCGGCCGGACCGCCCCGATGGTGACGAGGGTAGGGTGTGAAAGCCTGTCCCGCCATTCCGCCTCCAGACCTGCGCGAAGCTGCGACCGACGCAACTACACAAATGTTGCTGCATCAGCCACTCACCCCCACGCTATCGCTTCCTCGCGCAATACAGTGACGCGAGTACTTTCGCCTCGAGGTCCTAGGGTGGGGATCTGGCCAGTACGCAAGCCGCCTCGTACGAAAACGGGCGATATCCCCTGATGACTCTGATGGCCATCGCTCTCTGTGGCTTTCGCAGAGCAGCGATGCTACCGGCCGTCAGGTCAGCCGGCCATATCGGGGCCCAATACAGGGCCATCAATTGCAAGATCCCACGTAGAGTCGCCTACAGGCGGCGCTCCCAGATTGGGAAGCAGCGTTTGATAGCGCCCCAGCCGCGCCCAACAACTTGGGCGCCAGCCGCCGGAAAGTCATCATCATCTTTTCTTTTTTTTTTTTTTGCCGGGGTGGAAAATCCTCATGGATGTCCTCCGCCCTGGGGTGGGCGGAGGGGTCTGTTAGACTCTTACTGACTAAAATCCACGGGGATCTTGGGAGCTAATATTACTTCCGTGATCCCCGGCTAGTGCCGGCCTGCCTCTGCGGGCCACCTCAAGTCTGCGGGGGGGGTGAGGTGTTGGACTCCCCCGTGACGTCTGAAAGAGGCGCGCGTGGAACACTTCGCGCCGTCACCTCGAGTCCAGTGTGATGGGGGGCGGCGGACATCCCCGAGTCCGCCGTCCCTGGACCCATTTAGGGGGGCCGGAAGAGGGCATTATCTGCCCTCTGCCGACGCCCGGTGCGCCTGCTGCGGGCCGGGTGAGCGGACGAGATCTCCCGCTCCCTTTCCGCAGCCTCCTTCTGCGACACGACTGTTTCGCAGAAGGATACCACCGCGTCCCAGGACTCCTCGCTGCCGGCCATCGACTCGACTACGGCCGGCAGCGACAGGTCACTGCCTACTCCTGAGATGAAGGCAAGGCGAGGTTCCTCCCAAGCGGCACACTCTGCCAGCGTATGCCGCGCCGTGTCCTCCCGGCAGTCGACGCAGTGGTGACACCGGGCGTCCGGCTCCCTGTTTATGCGACACAGGTACTTCCCGAAGCAACCATGCCCCGAGAGCACCTGCGTCACCCGAAACGACAGGGACCCATGCCTCCTCCCGAGCCAGGGCTCGAGTACCGGCCGGACCGCCTCGATGGTGGCAAGGTAGGGCGTGAAAGCCTGTCCCGCCATTCCGCCACCAGGGCTGCGCGAATCTGTGACCGACGCAGCTCTACATGTCGCTGCATCAGCCACTCGCCCCGCGCCCTCGCTTCCTCGCACACACACATACAGTGACGCAAGTACTTTCGCCTCGAGGTCCCAGGGCTGGGATCCGGCCAGTACGCAAGCCGCCTCGTAAGAAATCGTGCGATATCCCCTTATGCCTCTGACGGCCATCGCTCTCTGCGGCTTTCGCAGTACTGCGATGCTTCCGGCCGTCAGGTTAGCCGCCTAGATCGGGGCTCCGTAAAGGGCCATCGATCGCACGATCCCCACGTAGAGCCGCCTACAGGCGGCGCTCGGGCCCCCCAAATGGGGGGAAGCAGCGTTAACAACGCCCCAGCCGCGCCCAACAACTTGGACGCCAGCCGCCGGAAGTGGGGGCCAAAGTCCCACCGGCTGTCGAGCACCAATCCACCTTGGATTGGTGCTACAAGTCATCATCATCTACCTCAACCTTTTCAAACTTTGTATACGAGTATAAGCTTTATTTCCTAAACAACTGTTCACTTCACTTCACGCACATTTCTTTGTTTATTGACCGAGCGAGCGAAGCGTCTCTGCTTCAAGTCGCAAAACTAGCTTTTATCTGTCAGTTTTTTGCTACTCCTCTACAGGTCGTATTTACCATCCGATCTGAACGAAACTTGGGATACAGGTTTTACGACTTTGTAGAGTTTTTTTGTCGTCGGGGATGTTTTATTGAAATGGTGCTTCCTCCAAAAAAGAGCAAAAAGAGGGATGCTGGATATCTCCGCCATATGAGATCTGATTTCGATGATTGTTTTTTTATTTAAAAGGTAGTAACTTTAAATTGGTCTCATATAAATTTGGTGAAGATCTGATGTGGATCATCGGCGTGATGAGCAGAGTAGCTCCTCAAAATGCAGTAAATTGCTCACTTTTAGATTTCTACCAGTGGAATCGGCCCTATAACTACTGGATAGGGATATCAATCTTCTCAACACAAAACTAGGCTGCAGCGTTACCTCTGCCAATTAAAACCTATTAGTTATTTTTTCTAGCTGGCCTACAATTTTATACTCATAATTTTTCTTTACCATGTTTTTAAAAACAAATTAACAAACGAATTTCTTAAGAAATATGCAGTGCCTTTGTACTAAAGTAATAATTATGTCGTATCTTTTTGTATTTTACTGTGTAAACATAAATAATAAAATGAATGAATTTTGTGCTCGGTAGGTATACTGTTCGCAGAACTACTAGTATTATTGTTACAAACAAAATATCAGGAAATATCCGCGTCGTCTGACCGCACCACCAACTCCATTATACACTACATCAAAATGTACACCGAGGAGATGAAGTGCGTACATTGTTCTCTTCCACGCAACTGTACTAAATCATTCTGGGAGTTCGTCACGCACAACTCTTTTGTTCGCCATTGTGCTCGCTTCTAAAGGGTATTGTCGAGTACAGGTGAATGGATGCGGTAGTTTATAGTTCAACAACAGGTAGAGTTGTACTAAAATGTTTTGTGGAGGCGGGCAATGCACGTAAGGGTCGGATTTTTTGCTGGAGTAGTTTTTATGGGTCGGGTAATGAGTGTTTGTGTAACTCCGGGGTTTTATTGAAATGGTGTAGTTTAAGTTGAGTTTCAGGCAGCTACGTAAAGTTTCGTTGCGTAAGCATTTTTTTGTCGACAAAATGTTTTTACATTAGCATTTGGATTTTGTTTTTGAACTTAGCATTGAAAATGTTTGAAACTACGGTAATAAAGCAAATCTAACGATGCTTGTCAAATATAAAAGCGAAAATCTACTATCATAATTAATACCAACGGATTATCTACTCAATACGAACACATGAAGCGCCAGCAATTTTTTACAATGACCGACTGGTATTACATTTTCAATACCCTTTAACAAAGTCACCCTGTAATCCTGTTGAAATCCTTCAATATTACCACATATTCTTCCATTTTCTCTTCGTACTTCACATCCACGTCTTATATTATCTTCAAAGGTTACTGTGGTTCTATTGTTGATTATGCTTTAGGCTTATTTACGAGGTTCCTCCTTGAGTTATGAGGTGTCACCGCGGGGTTGATTTATACGCTGAGTGGAAAACGCGACACGCGATCGCCTATAGATGGTGAATTAGACTTAACTAATGTTAGGTTTAGATCATAAATTCTTGGGCATGCACGTGGGTGCATCTCAGGGGTGAGTGAAAACAGAGGAGTAATTCCTTTTTTTTTAAGAAAAGAGAAGAAAGATAGAAAATACATTTATTTAAGACAGCCTAAAAGGCACACAATAAATAATATACTAAATAACTGCTGGAGAGTTTGTTGCGCCACTTCTTCTTCCCAGCTAAAGCACTAGGAAGTGGTGAAGGGTGGGCGTTTTTGGGAGACTGTCTTATGTAATTTTGACGTTCAAAAAGTGCTGATTATCAGGCTAGTTTGAATAAATGACTTTTGATTTTGATTTTGATACACCAGATAAAAAAATCAACTAAAACGTGTAAAATGCGATGTAAGAAATTAGCAGGAAAGTGTGACTTTTTAGCAGGCGCTAAAAAGTCCCAGTTCAGGAAAAATGCCATACAACTAGTGCCTGACACGGGTTTTTAACTAGACCTAAAGTGTGAGGTGACGGATGTAAATCAGTTTTATACTGGAACGTCTGTATAGACACTTAAATAAAATATTTTTTTATTTTGTGTTGTTATCTATTTATTTATTGAACCATTTATTTATTTAACACATATATATACACATACAAGAAGAAAGTAATAGAAAATAACGTATAAAGGTGATGCTTACTTCTAATGAAATTTCAACCAGCACACCTGCGATAGGAAACTCGATAAAGAGATGTAGACTAATGGTGTGATGTGTAACTTTGTTTTTAATTTCTCGGAGCTCGTGGCCATTACAGTAGTTGCAGATGATGTGTAACATCTGGCATCTCACCTTGGTAATAAGCAACTGAGCAGCGACAGAAATAATCCCCTCTACTTACAATCTATATAGTATTTACTAATTCCATGAGTACACTACTTCCATGCTATTAAAAGGTACTTATTCCATGCTCAAGCTGTCACTTTCTGTTACACACTTCCGTCCATTTTCTCGAAATCACTCCCACTAGAAGCGAGAGTAAAGATGTTACACATCAAAACTAGGCAGGTTTACATTACTTTTGGTAAGTGAAGATGACTATGGTTTGACTACGTTACATTTTACGGGACGGATTTTAAAATACCAGAAAACCACCCAAAGCTAAGCCTGTCCTATTATCTCAATATAGGGCTCTTCCGTTTTTAACTCCTCACCTTCATCCCCAAAAACTTTAGACAATGACCTATCAATTCTCATCAAACACTCGATTATTATCAATTACAAATTAGGAACTTCCGCAATCCAATTAGTTCAATCTATCAAACACATTGTCACGGAGCTAAGTGATTGCTACATGAAGCGCTTGCCATGGAATGAAAGATACAGAAGGTCGGCTCCATACAACGAGCGAATTCGCACGCACACATAGTAATTTATATCTCAGAGTTACAAATGTTACAGGTAAACATTAATGAGGTAAATAGAAATGCATGACCTGTTCAAAACATAACAATCATCTATTTCTATTCACCTAATTTAGAATACGAGTATATGTCACAACAGACCTCATTAAATTAAAACAATATAATTTCGTCACTGCTGATAGCGTACGTGTATAATTGTATATATAACCCAATAATGGAAATGAGATTGAGCATTTAACAGTAGGTATTAACACAAAATAGAATCAGGTAAGGACGAAACCGCGGTAGTAAAAACGCGGGCACAAATAGACACATTTCAAGTACAGCAAGAGCAAGCGCTCTCGCGACTGGCATCTGTTTGAGATAGTTTGGGATCGCCATGCCAGCCACCGCGCCGCCCCAGCCACTGCGCAGCCAGCCACCGCGCCGCTAGCCACGCTACGCCCGCCGCGCAGCGCGCCGTACCGTTTACGGCGGCACGGCGCGGCGGCGTGGCGTGGCGATCTCAAAATATCTCGAACAAATGCCAGAAAAACCTACGCTTTGTATGGAGCCAGCCTTCTGTACTTATTAATTTTGTGCACTTACGTTGAAACTGAACAACTTCAATGAATGGAACGGAGTTCTTGTCTTGTTGAATCGTTTTACTTGAAACTTGTTTCAACTTGTTCATAAGTTCCAAGTCTTTGTACGTATTGTTTTGGTTTTTATTGAGTGGATTCAGTTTTAATGGTTCTTTGTCAATAGGTCAATTTAAGTTTTATATGTTTTTTTTTTATTTGGGAGACAATATTCACTTATTTTTGTCTTTTTGGTACAAATTCACGTCTTTTAAGTTTAATTTAATATGTTGCAGATATGGTCATCGGACCTGAACAGAATTTTATTTTGGCTGTTTTAGGTAAAATTTTAGCAAGCCAAATTATTTAAATGCCTGTAAAAATAATTCATGATGAATTGTAAAAAATCAGCACTCACGTTATGTGCTTGTCATTTTAGTTTTGTTAATTTGAGAAATAAACCGACTGAAAAATTAGATTTCAGAATACCTAAGTTCAACTAGTTACGTACATTATTCACAGTGAGTTCAAATTAATTATAATGTATGGGTCTCATTACTAATGTACAATTCACCGCAACATTTTGGCACTGCGTAACGTAGCTGTGTACAATGGCGGTTTTGATGCATCTGTCGACCAATCTATTATTTTGGGGGTATATTTTGACATTAAGGTATTATTCGAATTAATTGTGATAATAATTACCCTTAGCTAGCCACCCAGGAGTTATGTAGTCTGCAGCGAACAAAGATATTGCAATCGCAATCTTTAGTTAGACTCATCCCGATGTGGGTACCCCCTTGAAAGCACCTACGTTCGAACCCGCGATGGCCACATACCAAGTTTTGTATTTTATGATAATATTTTTTCAAACAGTTTATAGATAAACAACAATGCACAAGAATATTTCAACAACATTAGTAACAGTTAAGTCGGTCTAGAGGTTTAAGATGCGGGATGCGAAACCGCTGGTACGGGTTCTATACTGGCAGTCTTATAAAAACGGGTTTTTGTTTTCGTAAAACTTTCTTTTTGTTATACTAATTATACAACTTTTTATTTTTATATATTGTTATAACTAGTAGGTTTACATATTAAAATGAAAGTTTTTTTTTTTTTTTGTAAATTTATTATAAATTGAATAACTTAAATATATATCATTATAGATAACTATAAAAAGTTTGTATCACTTCACTGCAAAATAGCTAACTTACTACAACTTCATAATGGTTGACAATTTACCTTTCAAACTAGTAGAATAATTTTCAAAAATTAACGAGTGAAAAACCATGTTATCATTAGTTAACATTCTAATGAATAAACAATTGACATCTCTCGTAAATCATAAATATTATCTACCTCCAATTACTATTAGCTATTAATCACAATAATGATATAGTGAGGTCAAATGATTTATATTTCAATGTGTCAATGTCGACACTAAGTATTTTATTTTAATTATAACGATATAAACCAAACAGGATTACGGGCTCAAACATAGATCGCAATTAGAACCCACTTACCTATTTACTATAAGTAAGTCGTTTAGTTTTTAATAATAATAAATAAAAAATAATAATAAATAAATTAATAGCGGAGGGGATGACCCTCACTGAGTAATATTTGCTGTAGTCGGCTTCTCATTTGAGTAACCATATTCCAGCTTATATTCCTACCACGCATCAATTCCCAAGTCCTTATGACTTCTTGTTGTAGATTCTCCTTGGACTTCAATTCACTTGAGTCCCAATTTAAAATCATTTGACCCCACATATTTTCAATTGGATTAAGATCCGGACTTTTAGCTGGCCAGGCGATAACAGTTATATCAGCCTGTAAACTTAGCCACTCCTTCACCATTCGGGATCGATGCACAGCACAGTTATCATGGACGAAATATATTTGTCCTTCTGGGTACGCAACACGCACTGTAGGCGAAGCACCATGATTTGATAATACAACAACATGAGTTGTAACTATGTTTTATTTACTTATAGCATGCCATAGTCAGATATGCTGTAACAGATTGTGTTACGTATCACTTTACATGATAACAACATTGTAACATAACATGTATTTTGATAACATCATCATTTGGATAATGATCGTAATAATGCAAGGTAAAAACTCGGGTTGAAACATGCATGATCAATCTTACGCAATAATATTGTCAATTGCGTAAGATTAATCAAGTTGCAACACGATTCTGAGGTGGCGACCTAACTCAAGGCCAAACCCAGCCACGCTTTGGTAACCCGTAGCATTGTATGGAAGAAAAGTTAAAACCCTTCAGGGCCCACACGCTACTTGAGCTAATGACCAAAGCCATATATACAGAAGAAATTCAAATTAAATTAAGTTCTAAACGCTTAAAAGTTCTTATTGTGTCAGCAAGTGCAGTCTTCGACAAGTCTCCGGTGAAGTAACAGCTCCTCATAACTGTTAGCTTTACAAGTCGCGAATTTTCTATAAATAGCTCAGGGCAGTCAAGTTATCATAGCTTAGGATTATTTTACTTCTCTATTATTGTGTATTTCCGTGTACTCTTTAATGATCCTTTATGCTTATTTGACTGTATTTCCGTGTTGTGTACAATTAACTAACCTTACGTATGTGATTTAAATTCGTGTTAAACTATTGTGTGTGTAAATAGCAAATATAACGTTTTAAAAAGTGCTGAAAGTGGTTTCAATTAAATTCCCTCGTCAAGGGAACATCATCACCCCCGCCTACATCACCTGACTCCCGCGTTAATAACATTTTGGTCCTGTCGAGCCGGATCAGGTTCAACTAGAGGGAATTAATAAATAATAATAAATAATAAATTAATTAAAAAACCACATAATAATGAGTTTAAGGAGCGAAATAACCACACGCAGTAAACTACGTAAGCTAACGGAGGAAATGAGTGTTCGTAGACATCAAGAGATGGTCTCTGACTCAGGTGTGACCACCGAAAGGGCACCAGAGTCACCGTCTGTTGCACCAACGATGGCATCCACGTCTGCCCTCAATATCCCACTGACGGGTGGTCGAGTAGTCGACTTCAGTAGGAGTACGCCAGAGGGACCACAGGGAGGACAGACAGCCACTAAAGACCGACATAGATCGCCGCGAAGCAAAGGCTCGTCTAAACATAGCCGAGTCGATTACTTAAGGAAAAGAGTCGAATACGAAGCTGAGCGCGAGTTGGTGCAAATGAAGGAGAACTTAGTCAAAAAGAGACTAGAAGCTGACATCGCCGAAATAGAGGCGGCTGCTGACAGCGATGACTCTCACTCAGATGTGAGTACGACACAGCGCGTGGAAGAGTGGGTGAATACAACGCCCCAGGTGCCGCAATTGAACGAAGTATTGCGCACACCGGCTGTGTCAGGCGCGACCACTGAAATGGCTGCGCCCCGTGAACCATCTGAAACTGTAAGTAGAGTGAATCGCGTACCGAATACATACCGTGCGTCGTCAGTGCCTAATGAAAATGTGTCGCGTATAACAAGGGCATCTGAGCCAGTACCGTTACGTAACATAACGGTACCGAGTACGCCATCATACGTGCCAGTGTCAACAGAAGGTGTGAGATTTCGTCTACCCGAATATTATCCCGTCTTTACCACTCCGGTCGCAAGTGTACCTCAAGTATCAACACTTGAGTCGGATACACGGCGGCAGACGCAGTACGGAGCGGGTGAAAGAGAGAGACGGCGAGAATCGTCGGGAGACAGAGACAGCAAAATCGACAGACTGGCAGAGGCAATCTCAAGCATGGCACGACCACGGCCGGTACCAAGACAAGCTTACGAATTGCCATATTTTAATGGGGACCCATCCGACTGGATATCTTATAGAAATATGTATTGGGATACGACCCGGCAATACGAATTTAAAGCGCATGAAAACTTAGCACGGTTAAAAACCTCATTACAAGGCGAGGCAAAGATATCAGTGGAGGATTTATTAAGGACGTCGACGGATCCCACTGATATAATGCGTGCGTTAGAGGACGAGTTTGGTCACCCGACCTTAGTGCTACAGTGCGTACTGAAGAAAGTACGAGATTTACCTAGAGTGACGGAGAGTTGCCGGGAGCTAGGTAAATTCTCTTCTACAGTAAGAAATTGTGTATCATTATTAAAAAACATACACGCAGAGGGCTACATAAATAACCCACAATTAGTGAGTGACCTGCTGAGCAAGTTAACACCGGTACAACGTACGCAGTACGGTGACTTTGCGATGGGCCTAGATAACGCGCAGGGGGTGGATTTAAGAGTGTCACCGAACTTAGAAATGTTCTCGGAATTCCTGACACACCTAACACGCTCGGCATCATACTACGCGCAAGCTAACATGTTCGAGTCGAGTCCACCCAAACAACTTGCGAAGCAACAAAAGCATGGCGCCGGTCAAACCCGACCAGTGACCAATGCACGCCCCGCTGCCAGCAGGCCACCGTGGGTTCAAAAGGTGAACACGCAAAGTGACGAATCCCTCGCACCGAAAGAGTGCATAATATGCCAGAAGAAACACACCATTGAAGAGTGTGAACAGTTTAAAAAGCTGACAGTGCAACAGCGTTGGGACACAATCAAAGATAAAAACACGTGTTTCAAGTGCCTGGTGAGAAAACACCCTAAGAGGTTTTGCCGCGCAAGTAGATGCGAAAAGTGCGGCTACGGGCATCACCTGTTGTTGCACGCGGACAAGCAGCCGAAGGAGGATAAACAGCCGAAAACTGAGAAAACAGAAAGCATCACGAACATAGGAGAGTGGCGAGCAACCGCGTTATTAAAAATAGTGCCGGTATCAATCAGCGACAATAAACAATGTTACGCATTATTAGACGATGGTGCGACGGTATCGTTGATAGACAGTTCTCTCGCTACCGACCTAGAGGGTCCGTGTGTACCTCTTTCGCTGAAGACCGCGGGCGGCCACGGAGTGACGGACCTAACCTCGCGAATGGTACAAGTGCGCGTGAAAGGACCCAATGGTCAGTGTCACAACATTAAGTGTC
The DNA here is from genome assembly GCA_963921375.1 of Tiliacea citrago. Lineage (NCBI taxonomy): Eukaryota > Metazoa > Arthropoda > Insecta > Lepidoptera > Noctuidae > Tiliacea > Tiliacea citrago. The sequence goes on from OY992784.1 coordinate 2,666,893, forward strand.
GCACAATGGTAGACATAAACCTACCAACGCAGACAGTGTCCGCCTCAGTGATAGGCGACAATGCCCATCTCAGCGACTTGGGTTGCGTGGAGATGAGGGGCGCGAAGCCGCTGCTGCTCCTCGGGCAGGACAACTGGGAGCTACTCGTCAGCCAGGACATCCGCCAGGGACGATCCGGTAAGCCAGTTGCCTCACTTACTAGATTAGGTTGGGTCATACATGGACCATTCAATAATTCTAGTTCTGATGAAATAGTCAATTGCATGACAGTCTCCCTCCCTGACTTACATAACTTAGTTAAGTCACAGTTTGAGCTAGAATCAATAGGCATTTCAGAAAATAAGCGCAAACATAGGGATGTCGAAAAGGCGTTAGAAGTGTTGGACAGCACTAGCCATCGCACCATAGATAAGTCGCAATGGGAAGTAGGTCTATTGTGGAAGCATAATAACGTACAATTGCCCAACAACTACAATCAGGCCCGGCAGAGGTTGTACGGTATAGAGAAACGAATGCGCAAAGACGCTAGTTTCGCAGAGGCATATGCGAAGCAAATAAATCGATTAGTGGACGAGGGTTACGCGCGCAAAGTAGAAGGCGAAGTAGCCAGTACACCGGTTTGGTATTTGCCACATTTTGCAGTGGTAAATCCCAACAAACCAGGGAAACTTCGCCTAGTGTTCGACGCGGCCGCCACGTCACATGGAACGTGTCTAAATGACAACCTACTGACCGGACCTGACTTATTAAATTCATTGTTAGGAATTTTAATAAAATTTAGAATAGGCCCTGTAGCCTTTTCAGGCGACATCGCTGACATGTTCCTAAGAGTACGAATCAGGGCAGAGGATCAAGGCGCCCAGTTATTTTTGTGGCGAGACGCGGACCAACATAGGGAACCAGATACATATGCGATGAATTCCATGATATTTGGCGCAGCCTCATCACCTACCACGGCGATATATATATTAAACAAAAATGCCAGTGAGTTTGGAACGACATATCCCGAGGCTGTTGAGGCAATAAAGACCAGGCATTACATGGACGATTATCTAGACAGTGCCTGGTCCGCAGACGAAGCCAATAGGCTGGTTGAGGAGGTGACCAGTATACACGCCTCTGGCGGGTTCATAATCCGGGGGTGGGTCACCAACTCACCAGAGCTTAGGGATAGGTTGGCAATAGATATGCCTGATAGGGTAGCCCTTGAGAAAGGAGCGGGCACTGTGGAGAGGACCCTAGGTCTGATATGGTCACCAAAGAAAGACGATTTAGGCTTTGATCTCTCATTTAAAAGGCTGCCGGCCGAAATATTGAACGGTAACCTGGTGCCCACGAAACGTCAGTTCTTGAGCATGATTATGTCAATTTATGATCCACTGGGTTTCCTTTATCCATGCGTTATTCAGTCGCGCATACTGATGCAGAGGATATGGAAATCGGGGATCCAGTGGGACGAACCCTTACTAGACAAAGACGCCAAGGTGTGGTTCATTTGGTTAAGTAATCTGAAACGTCTAGAAGACGTAAAAATACCACGGTGGTATGGTTTAAACCTAGAAAACCTAGAGTTGCATGCCTTCGGAGATGCTAGCGAACTAGCATACGCCGCGGTCATTTACCTAGTGGGTTATAACTCCGAAGGTAGCAGGGAGATTGTCATGCTGCTAGGGAAGGCTAGAGTGGCTCCACAAAAAGTAGTATCTATTCCCAGATTAGAGCTGCAAGCTGCGGTATTGGCCTGCCGGTTGGCAGACACCGCTGAGAAAGAGTTAGGTTTGCAAATTAAAAAGAAATTCTATTGGACCGACAGTAAAACTGTCTTAAAGTGGATCAATTCTGATGCCCAAGAGTTCCAACGGTTCGTTTCTCACAGACTAGCCGAGATAGATAGGTTATCAGACAGAGGCAACTGGCACTGGGTACCCTCGGAGGACAACCCAGCTGATAAAGCGACCAGGTTGTGTTGGCCTGATAACCATGCAGAGTGGCTCTCGGGCCCCTCTTTCTTACGTAACCCACAGGAGCAGTGGCCGGCATGTCGCGAGCCTGAGGAAACCGAGGCGGACCTCGAGCGCATCCAGCGGGTCCACGCGACCACAACGCCCGCGGCTCCACTTCTACAGTACGAGCGCTACTCTTCATGGGCACGCATACAGCGCGTCACAGCGCGCGTACTAATTTTTGTCGCCCGGTGTCGTAAACGCCGGGTCACTACCGAGCTAAGCCCACGTGACTTAGAGGAAGCACACGACTTCCTAATAAAGTTGTGTCAGGAAGATAGCTTCCATGACGAGCGGGCCGCAATCCTAAAAGGCCTGCCCGTCCCTATCAGCAGCAACGTCAAGGCGCTCGACCCGATGATCGCCGACGGAGGGCTGCTAAGAGTGAGGGGACGTCTAAGTGCCTGTGAGGCGCTCACATTCGGCGAGAAGCACCCAATAATTTTGGAGGGTCGTCACCCTCTGACTAGAAAGCTAATCGCACACTACCATGCGTTGGCTCTACATGCTAACCACGAAACAGTCGTTAACAACCTACGAGAGAAATACTGGGTCACAAAGGTAAGGACCTCAGTAAAAGCAGTAATCGCAAGTTGTCAGCTTTGTCGTATTTGCAGAGCTAAACCAGCCCCACCAAAGATGGGTGACCTCCCACTCGCCAGGATAGAGGTGAACCGAAGAGCCTTCGTTCGAGTGGGAGTCGACTACTTCGGCCCGATGGAGGTCGCTATCGGGCGACGGCGCGAAAAGAGGTGGGGAGCCCTATTCACCTGCCTCACTACGCGCGCCGTCCACCTGGAGTTGGCCGCCTCATTGAGCGCCGACTCCGCCATACTAGCCTTGCGGCGCCTCATAGCGCGCCGCGGGCAGCCAGCGCATCTGTACTCTGACCAGGGTACCAATTTCATCGGGGCAAATACCGAGCTCCGAGCGGCCCTGAAAGACCTCAACCATGGTCGAGTAAGGGACGAGGCCATCAATCGAGGAATCGAGTGGCATTTCAATCCCCCGGCGGCCCCACACATGGGCGGCTGCTGGGAGCGCCTGGTGAGATCCGTAAAGAACGCGCTGCGGAGCACGCTTAAAGAGCGGGCCCCCCGTGAGGAGGTTCTGTATACCCTCCTCACAGAGGCCGAACTGATCATCAACAGCCGACCATTGAGCTACGTGTACGACGACCACCACCAGCCCGTGGTCCTGACTCCGAACCATTTGCTCCTGGGCACGGCGTCCGGGAGTACTCCGATGGCACCAGCCGACGTCGACGACGTCGACTCGCGCCGGCAATGGCGGCGTGTAAACGCGCTCGCTGACATGTTCTGGCGGCGCTGGCTGCGGGAATATCTCCCAACGCTGCAACGTCGCGAAAAGTGGGCAGATAATGTGCCAAATGTGCGTGTCGGCGACGTTGTGATAATAGCCGACAATAACAAACAACGTAGTGCGTGGACTAAAGGAGTTATAAAAACAGTGTACCACGGGAGTGACGGCATCATCCGTGTAGTAGACATTAAAACTACAAACGGGGTCCTGCGTCGGCCTGTAGCTAAGATCATCGTGCTTCCCACAGACCAAGAAATGTAATACGGTTGAACCCTGTTACAGGGGGTGGAATGTAGGCGAAGCACCATGATTTGATAATACAACAACATGAGTTGTAACTATGTTTTATTTACTTATAGCATGCCATAGTCAGATATGCTGTAACAGATTGTGTTACGTATCACTTTACATGATAACAACATTGTAACATAACATGTATTTTGATAACATCATCATTTGGATAATGATCGTAATAATGCAAGGTAAAAACTCGGGTTGAAACATGCATGATCAATCTTACGCAATAATATTGTCAATTGCGTAAGATTAATCAAGTTGCAACACGATTCTGAGGTGGCGACCTAACTCAAGGCCAAACCCAGCCACGCTTTGGTAACCCGTAGCATTGTATGGAAGAAAAGTTAAAACCCTTCAGGGCCCACACGCTACTTGAGCTAATGACCAAAGCCATATATACAGAAGAAATTCAAATTAAATTAAGTTCTAAACGCTTAAAAGTTCTTATTGTGTCAGCAAGTGCAGTCTTCGACAAGTCTCCGGTGAAGTAACAGCTCCTCATAACTGTTAGCTTTACAAGTCGCGAATTTTCTATAAATAGCTCAGGGCAGTCAAGTTATCATAGCTTAGGATTATTTTACTTCTCTATTATTGTGTATTTCCGTGTACTCTTTAATGATCCTTTATGCTTATTTGACTGTATTTCCGTGTTGTGTACAATTAACTAACCTTACGTATGTGATTTAAATTCGTGTTAAACTATTGTGTGTGTAAATAGCAAATATAACGTTTTAAAAAGTGCTGAAAGTGGTTTCAATTAAATTCCCTCGTCAAGGGAACATCATCACCCCCGCCTACATCACCTGACTCCCGCGTTAATAACACGCACTGTAGGCAACATAACCTCTTGCAATATTTGAAGATATGTCTTGCCATTCATGCGCTCGCCTATTTCTGTTAATTCGCCTGGGCCCATAGATGACATCCATCCAAGTAACCTGAAAATAAGTTTATTTTAGTAACATAATACCTATTAGTTTATTAGGTAGCTTACTACTACCTATAATGTTTATGTTGTTTTTGTTTAAAATATTGTGCTGATAAACATTGCTAAATAATAGCTTAATTTCTCATAATAATGTTAATAAAATTAAATCTGTCATAACATGGAAATTAGTAATTTATTTACATATTATGTAACAAAGCCGTTTATTTACCTAATGTTATTCTACCACTGCACTGGACCTGCTCGGTAATATGTTTTGTGGATTGTAGCGTTCGTTAGGTTTCCGCCATAGTATTTTCTTCCCTTCATTATCGGACCTAAAAGTTTTTTCGTCCGTGAAAATAACTATGTTATTTTGCCAGTCGAAGTCCATAAGCTCCTGTGCGAACCGAACTCTTGCTGCCCGATGAGCTGCTGACAGTTGAATTTTCTTTGCTGGACGATAATTGTGAATGCCTGCTGCATGCAAGTGCCTCCGCACTGGGTCGATTGAGATGCCGTGTCGTTGAGCACTTGAGCGAGTGGTTGCGAACGGAGAATTCAAGTGAACATTTACTATGTCACGGTGGCGTTCACACTTGTTTGTATAGATGCCTGAACTTCTCCGCCCAAAGGGTTTTGACTTCACATCACCAGTATCCAAATAACGTCGCACCCACAAGCGCACCGTTTTTCTCTGTGTAGAAAATACATTTTAAGTTAATCAATCGAGCGACAAACTAATTATTTTATTATTAGATAATATTTGATTTACCGCTATACCCAGCTGTCTGGCAATCCCTTTAATGCTTGCAATTTGTTCGTAAAGAACCACAATCTTTGTTCTCAAGAAATTATCTATCATTTTAAATAATTGTCTTTTGTTTTTAACACAAACACGTATAGTGTGCGAAAGGTGAAACAAAACTAGACTCATCAGACGGTAACTTCAATAAATTAGAAAAATGTATGCTTAACTACCCTCAATTAACAAACTATGCATTCTTAGTTCATATAATATATCGATTAGACAGAGACAGAATTATAACGCCAACTAGATTGATAATTCCATCATATTATTAACTACTTAACTGGCTTAGTTGGTGAGAGCTCGCGGTAATTAAAAAATAACTAACGCTTCGATGGTTCGAATCTCGTTGGGCAGAATGAACACTTTTTGTATTATTCTTAAGGATGTGTATGTTTGTGTTGCAAAGTTGTAGCAAAGTTAATTTTAATACAACTTTGCTTACCCAATTGATGCAGCCCGCTGTACCTATTTACTACTGATTATAGGACTCCTCATAAAATGACATCAACATCAACAAGTAACTTCATGTAAGATATTTCAAAGAACACTGCTAAACAACTAGTCATAGTAACAATCTAAATAAATAAAAATGACATGCTGCATGGTCGTTGGTAAGTGGCTTGAGTACGGCGAGACCGATTTGGTTATTTATTGTTTTAATTTTTTTTTAATAGTCCGAATTAGGTTTTGAAAAGGAAAGGAAAATGGAATGAAAAATTTAAAAAATCCCCGAAAATGTTTAAATTCGGGATTAAACTGAATGTTATTTTTTCTATGGGATGTTTGCATGAAGTCAAGATGGCATACAACGTCTGTCGGGTCAGCTAATTATTAATATATTAAAAAAAACCTAAAATAATTATGTTTCCCAAACCGCGATTTAAAAAAAACTAAAACAAACAAATTACAATAAAAACGCGATGGTAAGCTTTTGTAAGAGCCCACAAAATAAACAGCAAAAAAAGAACTAGTAACGAAAAATAAAGTAAAAAAAAAAAACAGAGATAATTGAATTTGATGAAGTGCGGACACTAAGAATACTGAATGGGGGAAAGTTTTGCTGTTTCAACACCTTCGAGCGTGGCGAGGAATAAATTGGAATCCAATTGTTTGATGCAAACATTAGAAACGTATTTCAGATGGTTTGTTTAGTTATTGAAATTATTGGTGGAAATCTGGAAAGATTTTTTTAGGATCTTCTTGGAAAAAATATTTTATAGAAAAGATAAAATTGCTCGCTGTTTGATTTACTTTATTATCACCATCTTCAAACCAGCCACTGTTTTGTCTCTAATTAATTGTAGCACTTAGCTAGTTGTTAAATTAACCTGCCAAGCAAATAAATGATTTGATTTGAATTGAACCTTATCGATATTTCCCATTTATTTATTTACAGCAGCACAATTCGTTTTTATTTCATTTTCACTATGTTTGAAATAATTTTCAGTTCCGTGCCATAGTATTAATAATGGCAAGTATAACAGACTATCGTTTTTACTATCAATCTGGCTAGCCATTTCCCAACTATGTTGGAGTCAGCTTCCAGTTTAACCAAATGCAGCTGAATACCATTATTTTACAAGGAGTGACTGCCTCTCTAACCTCCACAACCCAGTTACTGGGTAACAGGATGCCCCTTGGTAAGGCTGGTTGTCAGACTTTTGGGCTTCTGAGTACCCGTAACGACTGTCAAAGATCTACAAATGACACCGGGACCAACGGCTTTATGCTTTCCGAGATAAGGAGGGATCTTGATATGATACGCACGAACCGTCCACGGCGAACGTACTCGTATAACCTTAGATCGATCCGTGGGCTGTTAATATTTAGCCAAGAGCCCAATGTTCGGCCGTTTTATAACTTCCATAGTTTCCTTTTTTGACTTTGAATCCATACCCTACTTAAAGTCACATTTTTGACTTTGGCTTATCTCTTTGACGGTATTATTTTTTTCTTTTGCCGTAGTCAGCCATACTTAGCCGTAGTCAAGCAACGGCCGAACATTCGGCCGATACTTCGGTTTAACGCTTCGGAGTAGACCCCTTACTAACTAACTATCGTCACTACTAAGAACTTTTAATATAATAGGTGCGCAAAATATCACGATGCTGGTTCCACAAAGAGTTAACAGTTTTAGTTTTATTTTACTCGCTTCATGCGATTGTAATAACGAGCACGTCGGTCAGTTCTCATTCTTTTGCAATCTGAACAGGAAAATAAAGAAAACCTTTCAATGCTCTCCGAGTTGAAATGTGCAATATTTATTGCTATCTTCCACGATGTTTTCTTCAAACAAAATACTGTAAAGCACTATGTGAATTGAATGAAACTCGGGAGTGCATTCAAAAGGAAAAAGATGTACTTTTATCGATTAAACTTTAGTAGAGGGGATTCGCTTTGTGATTGATCGTAGAATATATTTTTAGGGTTCCGTACCCAAAGGGTAAAACGGGAACACTATTACTAAGGCTCCGCCGTCTGTCTGTCCGTCTGTCACCAGGCTGTATCTCATGAACCGTAATAGTTAGACATTTGAAATTTTCACAGATTTTGTATTTCTGTTGCCGCTATAACAACAAATACTAAAAAACAGAATAAAATAAATATTTAAGGGAGCTCCCATACAACAAACGTGATTTTTTGCCGTTTTTATAGATAATGGTACGGAACCCTTCGTGCGCGAGTCCGACTCGCACTTGGTCGGTTTTTTTTAAATTGGCATACATTCAAAATCAATTTGCCTGGCCTTTTCCTAATTATGTTGGGGTCAGCTTCCAGTCTAACCGGATGCAGCTGAACACCAGTACCATACTAACATTACTGCCAAAAGAAAGCAATCCAATTGTCTATACAGAATGCATTAAAATAGAGTAATAACAAAAGTTGTACCGCCTAATCGTTGTTCCAGTGTACAACTTTATTATAGCATCAATTTATTGCACGCAACAGGTGATTTAATTGCTCAAACTATACCACAAGTTAAAATAACCCTTACGTTTCAGTTAAGGTCAAAGCCGGTCGCTGTCCTTCCAAAGCAAGTCATCAATTCTATACGAACAGATGGCTCTGAAATCACTACTAGGCTTCGGTGAAATTCATGATTGCGCAGTCACCCAATCTTATTGTCTCATATTTTTACCCCAACAGATATTGAACGCATGAATTCCGATAGAATTTATCGTAAGCATTTTGAACCTTCTAGAAATTTAGGGGTCGAGCGACGGGTTGCCGAACAAGATTATGGAAGCTTTAATTGGGAATGTTATTAATATAAAGTCTTATGATTTTCCAGCGAAGACGCAAAACTAGTCCGCTTTTTTGTATGCCTATCAGCTGTAACGGTACAGTATCGCGAAAAAGTGCTACGAGATGCACCTTTAAAGACAAACCGTTACTAAATGAAAATACAAAATATTACACAGGAACTTGAATAAAAAAAAACACGGCTTTTTCGCAATAGAAAAAATAAATTTATGAACATTTCGTATTTCATTTAGAAACGGTTTGTCTTTAAAATGACCTACATAGTGTCCGTGCAAATAAGTGCATAATCAGCCTATATTATTCCCACTGCAGGGACACAGGCCTGGTGAGAGGAAGCGGGCCGTAATCCACCACGCGTGCCCAGTGCGGGTTGGTATTATTGTATTATGTAGTTATTAATGATTAAATATTGCATTCCTAATAATTTTACAATTAGCAAAGCCTGCACGTGTCTGAACAAAAGAGTGATCAAATTCAATAGCTGCATTGGGCAAAAGTTGGTGGCATCCATTGACAAGCCTTTTGTTACAGCGGGTATTGATAATTACATAGAACTCTCTCTGTCTCTCTCTCTCTCTTATTCGTTCGTTATGAAGAAAAATTGGTTATAAGCCCTCGACGATAAGAAGCATCCCTTCCTTTGACCTTACAGTGCCCCCAACTGCAACTGTTAAGAAATCATTTTGTGTATCAGTATGTGTCGACAACATGTCCAGGGAAGGATCTTGTCGGGCAGTACGCGAAATTTTGAAATTATAAAAACCAACGCGGGTTATCTGTTTTGCATATTATAAACGCCGTGTAAACAATTCGCCTTCTGTGACTTTTCTCACCATCAGTACTTTTGCGCCTTCTAGCGATACCGTACGAGTTCGAACTAGGAATGAGTATGAACGAAGCCGCAAATCTGTTGCTAATCAGCATTCCTGCCTGTTCTTATCCATAGGAACCTCGTACGCTTAGTAATAAAAAAATAAAAATAAATCATTTAATTCAGATAACTTAATCCATACATTTACAATTTACAACAAAACACATACACCACTCAAATTACCCGCTTAATAAAGGATCTCCTCAGCGGAGAAGAGATCCTGTCGGCAACAGTCTTCAGAATTCCGTTGCGGCTGCCACGCATTAGAATAGAATACTCTTTATTATGTACACCATAAAAGTTACAGATATAAATGTTGAAATTTTACACAGGGTGACACAATGGGCGGTCTTATCGCTAAAAGCGATCTTTTACAGACAACCTTTGGATGGATTAAAAAGAGAAGGAGAGACAGTACTGCAGGTAGTCGGTGGTGAACTATTTACATGTACAATAAATACATACATACACTAAGCATAACTTATCCATAATATATATATACAATAATAAACATGAAACAAGATCAAGGAACTGTATTCTGTAATGATGCTGTTTAAGAACAGAGAAAGTGTTTTTTTACCAGAATTTTAAAAGTGGACAAAGATTGAGCACGCCTTATCGACACGGGCAAGGCATTCCATAACCGTACTGCTTGAACTGTAAAAGACTTGTCATAAAAACTGGTAGAATGCATTCTGCAGATCAGGGATACGGTTTTCTTACGGATGACGGCATGAAAGCCGTCAGTGCGATACAGCGCAAACATCCCCGATGCACTACAGAAGCGAGGCAGCCCCAACATCATTCTGAAGATGTTGTTATACTGGACGCGCAGGACATCCAGCGATCTTTTGGTGTGACTGACCCACAGATTCCCCGTATAAAAGCTCTGACAATATGCCTTGAATAACGTTAGTTTCACTTGTTCAGAGCACCGGAAAAATCTACGGGCCAACATGTTACCTCTGACCGCTAAAGCCCTGCGCTCCCTCTCAATATCAGGATCGTCTTGAAGACCCTCAGAAATGAAATGCCCCAGGTATTTAAATTTCGTGTCATGATTTATGCACAAGCCATTTAGGGTAATATTATGTGAATCATTGGGGCATCCACCAGCGGTCTTAAAGACCATATATTCCGATTTTTGGACATTGTTTACAAGCCCATGTGCACCTGCATAGGCCTCACACACTCTTAATAACTCTCCAAGACCTCTCACCGTCGGACTCAGCAGCACCATGTAGTCTGCTTAGCTAATGTTGTTGACGCAGACACCATCGATCGAGCAACCGACACGCTTGCTACTGAGCTCAACGATGAGATCATTTATGTATAGATTGAAAAGCTTGGGCGACGCCAAACCTCCCTGTCTCACCCCGCTTTCCAAAGTGTATGCCTCAGAGAGTGTATTATTCCATCTTACAAAATTTGTTTGGTGAGAATACCAATACCTAAGCATATTTAGCACCTCCACCGGTACACCAGCGCTCCCCAACTTTCTCCAGAGCACATCGTATGAGACAAGATCAAAAGCTTTGGAGAGGTCAAGGAAACACGCATATACCGGTGTCCTGCGGTCCGTATAATATTGGACAGTATGCTTGAGACCTACGATGGCAGCTTCCGTAGATAGCCCGGGTCTAAACCCAAACTGCGCATCATGTAATTTGATGTATTTATCTAGACAGGAAACAAGCATACCGTCCAGCACTTTAGCAGTTATCGTTGCTAAAGATATGGGCCTGTAGTTCCCCCGGTCCGAGATATCCCCAGTCCTGTTCTTCACAATAGGCACTACGATGGTTTTCATTAAGTCATGTGGTAAGTATGAGTGACTCTTGCACATCATGAAAAACATGGCCAGGACCCTCGGTAGATGAAACCCCGCATGCCGCAGATTCTCCACACTAAGCCCATCCTGACCGGGAGATTTACCGCCTGTCATTCTCTTTAAAACGCATCTTACTTGACTAGCCGTAAACTGTACAGACAACTCCTCCCCCTCATATCCGGGCTCAGACCTAACAAAAGACGCTGAAGGGCCCAGCGGGGAGCACACCTTAAAATGTTCCCTGAACATATTCGCAATATGGACTGGTTCGCTTTTTCCATTCACACTCACCGGGAGGCCAGGCTTAACTTCATGCTTACCAGTAGCTTTCCAAAACTTAGAGAAGTCCTTAGCCGATCTGTGTTTAGGCAGGATGTCCATTTTTAGCTGCTCTTGATTATTCTGGCACCACTTCAAGCGACTTTTGAATATTTTACGAATATTTTTTTGTAATAGGCAACTAGCTTCATCTTTCTGACTACCCGACTCCTTTGACAATTCAATAGTGCCTATAGATGGTATAGTTGCTTTAAAATAAATACTTTGAGTTATTTCAGTTATTCATTTATTTAATACTTAAAGCACACAAAATTTACGGCGTACTTAATGCCATAACGTTAGTTAGCATTATTGTAAAGCTAAAAATTTAACCGGCCGCGGTAATGTTTTCTCAGTTGAAATAACTTTTAAACTTTCTCGTCTTCCTTTTTTAAACACCAAACAAATGCCTATCTCTGTCCAAAAGTCAATCAACGCACGTTCACATTTTTCATTCCCGTGTATTTCAATGTTCTCAACCACGCACGTCTCATAATCTTTAACAGTATTACAAAATAATAGATTCTATATTTCGAACGCCTATTAGAGGTGCAGTTTTAGCCCACGTATCTCGCACAGGATTTTCAACTTTCGGTATTGAGCTAAGAAATTGAGAATCCAGTGCATCCCAGAGCGTCAAAAAAACACACTGTTGCCAACGAAAAAATGGCCCGTGCGAACCTAGGCTTAGAGAACCCTGCAGTTCGCAGAATTGTTGTTTTTTAGTTTTAAACCAATTATTGATACCGACGAATGGGTAAAAGAGGTTCATTGTAGGTACGAAAATGGTGATGATTAATTGACCAAAACCATTGATGATGATTCCATGATGGCAAAAAGTTTGTAATATACTCTTTTAAAAGAAAACTCTTTCTCTCATCGCCGTAGTCTTGGAAAATAACAAAAAAGTCAATCTAGAATCTTCATTCACTTTAACGACCTACAAAAACCTTAAGCTTTTTGAACTGACATTCTTTACAAAGCTGGGAAAAAATCTATTAAAAGTGTAGTTAAATCACTAATTAGTTTTTAAAGAGTCGGAAAAAAGTCAGTTGAGTATAGTCCTTGCAATTTATTAGCGCGTGTCATATGGCCCTTATATCATTGTCATAAGGTATAAATTGCAATGAGTGACGCGTGTTCGTGGAATGTAACAACTATAAAAGAAATTAACGATTACGTCTGAAGTTCAAAGCGAGGTAATCATTTCATTCGCGGTCAAAGACATTATTACTCGGTTTTATTATTGCAATTAAAAATGCATGGCGGTAAAGCTGTGCTAGTTTTTATGCGTCGAGAAAATATTATTCATACTTTTTTGTGTTCATCAGTGTAGTATTTATTATTAGCCTTTTTGCTAGTAATTAATGATATTGGAATGGGAGTGAAAATAAAGAGTTGAAATGCAGTTTTGTGGTTTTTTGATGTGCCACATCTTTCCTCTCGCTTTCGGTGGGAGTCATTTCGTGAAAAGGGACGGAAGTGTGTAACAGGAAGTGATAGCTTGAGCATGGAATAAGTAAGTACTTTTTTATAGCATGGAATTTGTGTATTCACGGAATTAGGTTGTACTACTGCTGCTGTAGTATTTCTGTCGCTGCTCAGTTGCTTACTCCCAAGGTGAGATGTCAGATGTTCCACGTAATATGCGACTACTGTAAGGCTCGCTCGTTTTTCTACGGTGTACGTATTATGAGTAAAATAATTAGATTACATAATATAACATCACGCTTGTAATCCCCGAAGGGTTAGGCAGAGGTATACCTATAGTAGGTACACCCACGTTTCGCTAGTTATGTTCAAGTCCCATGTAATAGGGGGCGAGCCTATTGCCATCAACCGGGCACAAATCCAGACTCCGGGCTGCTACTGAGAAATTCCTGGTGGAGAAACCCAATAACACTTTGCCCGGCCTGGGAATTAGATTAGTAGGTGTTGATAATGTTATAATATTGTTATAGCACCTTCGCTTAGTAATTTAATTGTTTTTGGTTGTGATATAACTTTTGGGGTGCGAATTACATTGAAAGGGGGGCGCCTGTTGGTATACATTTAGGCAATTGTTATGTGAAATGTATTGAAAAAAAACAATATGGCGGCGTTAGTTCGGATTTTGTCCAAAAGAACCTTGTAGCTTGTACACCTGTAACCATTTTGCTTTAGATTTGCATAAGAGCCGTAACAGATTATAAGATTTTATTTTTTCTATATTTTAAAACTTAAATTCTTAAACTGAAATTAAATTCTAAAACTTAAATTCTTAAACGAACTGGATAGGTTCCGTCAAAACTGGAAAGAGGACGCGCGAGCTCGCGAAAGATGGAAGGAGGGGAGGGAGGCCAATGCCCAGCAGTGGGATAGCATAGGTTACAAAAACAAAACACTTTTCTGAACACACACATAATACTTTTTCTTTGAAAACAAAATCGAACTGACTTTACAAAATGAATCAAAAAAACCTGTACATCTCGGTACTGAATCTGTTAGCCAGCAAGATGGGTGACCACAAAATATTTTTAGCTTGAAAACATGAATATGCCCAGCCCAGCTTAACGCGTAGAAACATGAATTATGAGCGAACAGCGGGATTCCCTTTTTGTATTCAGCTGCAATGGAACAATGTAAGAGAATTTGGAATTTTATTCCTGTGTCGGGAAAATGAAGCGATATTTTTTAGAGGAGATTTTTCTTCTGTCGTTGCTTTCAGAATAATAATAATAATCGATTATTGGGAACAAAAAAAAATACATTTATGGACAAACAATGTTAAACGATGGTAGCTGTAATAGTGAAAACTGTGGCGCCGCTACCAATGGCCGAATCCTAGTGAGAGGGTAGGTTGTTCCAAGACTTATATTTATCAAAGGTATTTTAACAAATATATAAATAAAATAGAATAATGCAATAATACATTTTGAGATAAGTGCCATGTGTTAGTACCTAATGTTGAGTGAGGGTGTGTGTTGTGTGTTTTGTGTCATGTGTGTGTGTTTTCCGAGATGATAAATTTCCACAACATGTCGGAATACAAGTGAATCATTATTTAAACAGAAACTTTCAAGCAAACAGCCCCCTGTCTATACTTGCTGCTCTAAATTAGGATTTTTGAGAGAAATAATTAATCACACTAATATTATAAAGGCAAAGTTTGTGAGTGTGTGTGTGTGTGTGTGTATGTTCGTTACTTCTTCACGCTCAAACGGCTGGACCAATTTTGATAAAAAATTGTATGGAGGTTGCTGACACCCTGGATTAACATATAGGCTTTTTATCCTGATATTCCCTTGGGATCGAGACTTAAGCGGGTGAAACTGCGGGGCGCAGCTAGTGAATAATAATAATAATCACCACCTGAAATCAGCATTACCTTTGTACGTATTTTTCTATCCCTTCTTCTTGTCTGTTCATATGTGTGTACATAAACTGTGAAAAAAAGAATAATATTTGTATTTTCATTATTCCAATGTTTTCAGCTTTCACTTTTGTCGCCAGTCCCCATGACTGCCTATTTTTTTATCGCAAGAGTTTCTAATTTGTGCCATTCTATAATAAAACGCGAGTTCCTAGGATAGAGTTACTTACAGAGAATCTTTAACGATGCCTCATTTTGAACAAGACTAAGTAACATAATTTTGTTGCCTCACAAAAAAAAAATATCTTCATTTTTGTCTTCTCTTGAAGCTTACATTATATTGGTTCATTGTTTGTAACTGGATGTGAGAAGCATAGGGCCGGTCGATGTGGCGACGCTTATCCAGCGGTGAACGTCGTACGGCTCATTAATAATCAGCCTATAATGTTCCCCCACTGCTGGGGACACAGACCCCCTCTCTGTGAGAGGGAGTGGGCTGTAATCCACCACGCGGGTCCGGTGCGGATTGATACATGTCACAAGTCTTCGAATTTATGGTTCTAGGATAGGCTGATTTCCTCACGATGTTTTCCTTCACCGTTGTGAGAGCAGTGGTGATGAAATAAATTACACAAAGTAAATGCTCTGCCTGGTTCGTTCCTGAACTTAACTCGTAAGTCCCGCAGTTACCACTGGGCCACCACTGCTCTCGTACGGTTAAAATGATGATAATTATTGTTTTGTAGTGAATAGTCTATGATCAATTTAAAAAGTAAGTAAACAAATGATGTGTGATGTCTAAGGCCCCATTCACAGACACGAGCGACGCGACTTGACACGCATCGCTTTCGGCCAGAGGCCATGTCCATTACCAAAAAAGTGACATATACGGACGTGACTACGTTCGTATATGTCACTTTTTCAACACATGAAAAAAAAAACAACAAAAAAGAAACAAAAAAAGAAAAAAGAAACATATACGAACGTAGACACGTTCGTATATGTTACTTTTTGTTCGGTGAACCGGAACGTGAGGACGCGGGGTTAGGGCTCCCACACATAACTGCGAATTCGCAACGCATCGCAAATATTTGCGCATAAATCTATACTATCAATCATAATATCGAATCGCATCGCGGTTTTGTGTGGGCGCCCTTAGTTCGTCGCTCAGTAAGTCGCGTCGCGGAGACTCGTGGCATGCCTTAAACAACTTCTTTCATTGTATTTCTCCACAGTCGCTGTTGTATGACACGAGTCGCTTGAGCGTGTAGCTCGAGGCCCAAGGGCGGCACTGAGTAGATATCTTTATCTACTTTCGGGGCTGCGTTGAAGAGTGATTAAGTGCCCCTGTAGCCCCCGGTGCAAGAGTGTGAGGGTACACAGGGTGGTTTTAGTCAGTCAAAGTCTGACAGACCTCTCCGTCCACTCCAGGGTGGAGGACATCCATGAGGATTTCCAGCCCGTTACAAAAAAAAAAGTATATCTATGTTTAAAGGCTATATCTACTTGAAATTGTTTAATCACGCCAGTTGCTAATAGCATATTAAATGCTTTGTATTTATGTACGCTCGTGCAACTGATAATTTAATCCATAGTCTGCACAGATCCTTGGGCTCCGATTTCATCCTTGACTGCTCCGATAATCGTGTGCCAAACAGTTGCGTCAGACATGGCAATTAGCTGAAGCCCGTAACTGATTGTATGTTGTAGTGGTGAACTGGTTATCGATGGCTTAGCATTAACTACTAAGGAAATTAGGAGGTTTCTACCTACTTCGAAAACGGATGCCAAACGATTACGATTTTGTCGTATTCAGTTTTGTTAACATCAACTCCTTTTTCAATTGCCAAAAAATTAGAAGACAAAAAACCTAAACAAATTAAAAACATCTTAAAAGCCTACTTTACTGTGGGGAAGTATGGAATGGAGGATGTCAGCGTGTAGGTTCTCAGCCATAAACTTAAGTGAGCAACTATATAAAATAGCTTATAGCACACATAATCTTATTGTATTTAGATTAAGCGCTATATTTAATTTACAAAAACCATGAAAAGTTATAAGAAATAGTTTTTTTTTTTTTTTAATTCCTGCTTGTAATAAAAATTCTAAGGATGAACATCTTCAATAACCACTACCTGTGGTAAGGAATTAGTGTAATATTTGTCTAATTTGGAAGAAGCATACCTAGATGATTGTGCAAAGCTCTAATTTCGTCAGGTGCTTAAATAAATTATTTAACCAAAATGCTTTCATTTTTCATACAGAAGACACAGATACATTTAATTATTACTAGCTGCGCCCCGCGGCTTCACCCGCGTAAGTCTCGATCCCGTGGGAATATCGGGATAAAAAGTATATGTCCTATGTCTTAATCCAGAATGTCAGCTACCTCCATGCAAAATTTTATCAAATTTGGTCCAACCGTTTGAGCGTGAAGAAGTAACAAACATACACACACACACACTCAGAAACTTTCGCCTTTATAATATTGGTGTGATTGTCGCAGGTACTTCATCCAATCAACTCAAATTACCACACTTATTAATTAATACCCAGGAGTGTTTTATTCTGATACCGCAAGGCCATGTTATTATCAGTCACATTTAATTGACATGGCTGACGCAAACATCTTACTCATGCGTGCTAAATTATTGGCTCGATCAGGCGTGAAATCTGAGCATAAGACAGATTCCGTTGCGACGGAGACTGAATGCGTTTCTGAGCGGGTGGTTTGGTGTCCAAAGACTATCTTTCTTTATTTTTCGTGAGGTTAGTGACTAACCTGGTGCACAGATTATAATACTACGTCCTAGTGTCAGAGTTTTTATGCCGCCTATGGGCACCTGACAGTGAATGACAGTGATATGTAAATTTTCCTTGTTATACCCATTTCATACAACTGTCAAAAACTCATAGCGATTTGAATATACGGACAATTTAAGTTGATAGTCAATTTGCTAATTAATTAATTATCCTGACTTTACATAATTAAATAAATAACCTTTTCGTTGCACGAGTATACAGTAGACCCACTTATTTAATTACAAAAGTTAGCCATACAACGATTAAACAAACGGAATAAACATTAACGCACATTACCAACTTCACGATTAGAAGTAACAACAAGTGACGTCACGCCGCAAAGATGGCGGAGTACGCCATAATGGCGCTAAGTGGATACGGTTGTACTGTATGTGTAGTGCTGGGAAACAGACGGTAATAAGCGAGTAGGTGTATAGTATTTTTATTTCACGAAGACGTGCACTTTACTTGAGGTCATCAAGTGTACAAACACGCTGTGGACGTTAGCGTGAAAACTAGTAGCGTCAGCACAAAACACTCATACTTACACGCACAGGTCTTCTTTTTTTTTTTGAGAATTATCAAATAACTTCTCCCGGTCTGGGCGGAGCGGGAGAGCGTGTTAGACTTTTACTGACTAAAACCCACTCGTGTTTCTTCAGATGCCTGTGTGCCAGGGCCACGATAGCCCATTCGGACAAACTCGCAACCCTGGCCAGACACTCACACGTCTGACTTTGTCATTTTCTCGGACGGTACCACAGCGAAAACGGACAGAAGTTAAGCTTCATATAAACGCGCTATGATAGGTATACTACCACAAGCATGAGACGCGTGTGCAGGCAACTGGCGGCTTCGTCGCGTACGAAGAGAAACCGGTTCATATCGGCTCAGCTAGTTGCCTCGTTCAGGCGAGGCCGCCAGTTGCCCGCAGACACGCCTCATGCTGCTTGTAGTAGTGTACCTGTCATAGCGCGGTTGTATGAAGCTTGCCCTCAGCCCGTTTACTCTGTGATGGTACCGACAGCTCCTGCGTTTACATACACTTTCACAGCGTCTTTCTACTCTTGGTAACCACAAGTAAAGCGCGCGTCGCTTCGTGAGATAAAAAATACTGTAAGAAAATAACTTTTATCTAATAACTCTTCGAGTCGATGGTAAGTAAATGTATGTATTATGTTTGTTTTTTTAATTCCCACAATAGTCAATGAAATACCAAAATCTATAAAAAACGAAATAAACTATTACAACTCCTTCTATAAATTAGTTTAATTAAATAATTTTCAAATATAAAAGACTAATAAAAATAAATAAAAGCGAAGCAACCTGTATAATTAATTTTTACGTTGACTAGAACCGGTCTTGTAATGAGCGGAGCGAGCAGCTCAGATTAAAAACATAAGTCACGTGATACATACTTACTGATAGGTATGAGGTAGATGTTTTAGGCTTAAATAGTTACGTGCAAAACATTATTCATGTAAATATGGCTACATATCAAGCTAAACATTTCCACAATATTATGCTGATCACTCATTGTATGGAAATCCAAATAATCAATGCGAGATCAGCGTATACTGGCAACTTATAGCTTGACAATTATGTAGCCTTGTGTACCTACATTATTGGCTTATATTATTATTTACTTACTAGTGATTAATAATAATAATAACTCTTTATTTCAGATTACAGGATCCATAATGTGTTAGTATTGCCTTAACCTATTGTTAGTGAAAAATTAAAATAAAATAAAAAACAACAATTAATTTTGCACATGTACGTCTGTACGCACATGTCTCTCAGCCCAGTGCCTAATAAACGGCCCATCTATTTTGTCCGCCAGAGTACCCAAAATATTGTTCGGACTACCTCGGAATCGCCGCAGCATAGATGCACTTCTCTTGCGCATGATGGCATAAAAGTCGTCCAGTCTCGCTATTAAGTAGTGTTCTCATAGCGAATTTGAGTACCAATACAAACCATTTCTGGGTTTAATGGTAAAAAAACATGTACCTGTATTATGACAGTATGCTATTAATAAATAAATTTTAATAATAATAATAAATGAGTTGGGCCCAGTAGTTGGCCACGCCAATTACGGCAACAATGGCGTTTTTCAGGTCCTCGATGTAAAGCTAGTATTTAAGTGTCTAAAAATTATCTACTAATTAGGAGGTTTTTAAATAAAATAGCAAAACAGAAATTGAGCCAGAAACTGAACTTTGTTTTTATCCATTTTTTTCCTAGACTAGTCCTTAAACATTACTATGTTTAGAAATAATATAAAATCTATCTACTAATCGATCTACAGAATTAGCATAAAAAAATATTATTAAAATCTAGATTATGATTGTAAATGTAATACTTGGTCCATCCCTAGCATCAGGTGGGATGACACTGACAGTTCACTCCACGCTCACTTCACTTAGGTTTTCACGGTGAGATGGTTACAGAATCGACATGCTAGCCTGTTTATGATATCTGTGAAGGATCTGGGTGACCCGGGTTTCTGTTCTGACCTGGGTGGCGCCTGTAAATTCAAGGAGCACATGCGCAACGGTTTATTCAGCCTCCATACAAGCCCTGCACAGAGGGCTGTCCGTTATGCCTATTGTGTGGAAGTGTTTGTTTAGTAGTTTATTATTCGACAACTGTGATTTATTTTCTTACATAACTTCTAAGCCTTAGTTGCCTAACAAAATCAATGACGTCTGTTTAAAAATTAAAGACCTATGACTACACAACTCCAATTGATTAGGGTCGGTTCTGAACATTTTCGCACACAATGCGAATAAAGTTTTAACGAAGAGTGAAGCTGTGTGAATCGAGTTTTCGTTCGTTAATAGTTGATGGGCGCTTTTGGTTGGCGATATTTTCTATAAATTTAATATTTAGGAGATTACTGACACTCTTTTGCTGTGATTATTCGTAAAAGCCTATTAAGTAAATAATCACCAAAGTAATTTTATTAATAGCCTTATTAAGCAAAAAACCAGTCTATGTTGATATGAATTATTTATCCTAAGAACAAACCTAACATTGTAGTTGAAAAACATGTTCTCCCATGTAAGTTTGTACGCACAATGTTGGGAGAATTTACCATGTTATTTAAACGCCATAGATTTCTTATAGATTTTCCTGTAATTAACTAGTAAAGAATACTTTCTGATTTTTTTTCAAAATTTTAGGCTCAGTAGTTTCGGAGTTAAGGGTGGAATGGTAAATTTTCATATATTTTCATAAATAATTTTAATAGTTTATTTTAAAACTAGCTGCGCCCCGCGGTTTCACCCACGTAAGTCTCGATCCCGTGGGAATATCGGGATAAAAAGTAGCCTATGTCTTAATCCAGGGTGTCAGCTACCTCCATACAAAATTTTATCAAAATTGGTCTAGCCGTTTGAGCGTGAAGAAGTAACGAACACACACACACACACACACTCACAAACTTTCGCATTCATGATATTAGTGTGATTATAAATACACATATACCTAAAATCCTTACAACAAACCTTTAATTTGACATGATACAGGTACAGTTTGCAAAACTTTTTCCCTCCAAAAGTGACCCCCATATTCAGAATTCATTTATTTACGTTACACGTCCGTGTTCAATCAAGGAAATTCATGTGTACCAAATTTCAACTTAATCAGTCCAGCAGATTCGGAGCAAATCGGCTGTGACAGGCGGACAGAAAGACAGACAGACAGCCAGATAGACACACGAGTGATCATATAAGGGTTCCGTTCTTTCCTTTTGAGGTACGGAAGCCTAAAAACAATGTAGATATTAAAATATGCGAAACAAGGCAGTTGAGAATATGTTAGTTTTGGAACAAAATTATAGTAGCTATTTATTCCAAAGAATATGACTGTAATTTTATGTTAAAAAAATCGTTCAATTTTTGGAGTAGGTTGACAAGTGAATTTGATATTTACAGATGATACAACTTTTAGCCTCACAGAGGAAAATCCTTACCCAAATTAATATTCAAAATACGTCTTATTAATTGCTATCAAAGTAAAAATATTTTCGCAGTTCCTATCTTGGTTAATGAAGAGCTGGATTACCGGAGACAGTGCTAAGGCCCCGAGCTCTGATTTCCCAAGAGACGACCACCAGACCGTCACAAAAATTGAAACTGAAAGCGCAACTTCATAACGATAATATTTCTCGTTTCATACTTTGAAGAAAATTAGTTTTTTTTATATTTTTTTCACTTCAAGTTTATTACTCGAGTTGTTTTAAAAGTATTCCCTAAGTGTCAGTCCTTATACCGAAATTGGACTAGATTTAATATTAAATTGCTTGAATAATGGTATTAAATTGTGTGTCGGGGGAAATAAAATATACTTGCCATTAATTTGGAACATAAATAAAGGAAAGGAAGACGAAAGGAAAGTGTACGAGATTTGTTACTTACGTTATTGCGATAAAAGCAGGCAGTCTAAATCAAATTTCGAACGCAAGCTCTGCCCCTCGCTCCCCGCCACGCCGTTATGTGCTAATCGCTAATACATCAGTAATAAAGTTGAATATCGCGTGCGCTCTTTGACCGCGTTCAAGCACGAAACTAAATAGCGTAAGTATCAATTCTCATTTTGTTTATAACTAAAGTAATAATTGATCTAGAGAAAACATATCTTGTGGCTGGATAATAAACTATATTTTCTTGCTGTGAATATTTATTTTAGACATAAAAGCCAAACAATCTTGTTTGTTTTTTTATAATTATCCTTAAAAAAGAAATGATTTTCGAATAAAAAATGTGTTGAGAGAAAGTATTTCAATTTCGTAACTGTCTTCAACATGGAAAGAAAAAGATCCAATAAATCATATACAATAGTTTCATTTTGCTTGTATGTGTGACTGTTTCAGAATATTCATATATATTAACATAAAAATAGGGAGCGTCCTCTTAATTGTAACTTCATGAAACTTACAATTCCTACTTCATTTTTTTTTAATAAATGTAATATTAATGTAAACAGTATTACTTGTAATTTGACGTAATCCTTTCAGCAGGCTTACCATGATGTTTATTTTGTTTGATGTTTTAAAACATTTGGTTACATCAGAAAGTTTGCTAAAGTATAAGGTATCCAAAACAATATCAATCAAGGTCATTCAATTTGAGAGTTTAGAGAAAAGTGATATTTAGTGATAGTACTTTTCAAAAATACATAAAATATGGGTGTTCTCGTATCACAATTTTTTTTTTGGTTTTATGGAGTGTTTAATTGTTGAAAATGGGTCACACTGTCACGTCCGGAAAGGAATACGTCAAATTACATACATGACCAGATGGATGAACATAAACGAAGCAAAAGGAGTATGTAAGGATTGTAGCAGGTGGCGTTCTGTAGTTTCTGCCTAGGGTCCATGGAAAGAAGGCGTGATTTTATGTATGTAGTATTAATATGAATATATTATTTTTTAACTATCAATTACTTCGTAAATATCTCGGGCCATTAAATAACTTAATCGGTCGTCAAATCGAATGTTAACTAGGATGTCAGTGTTTCAGTTAAAATAGACTACAATAGCTTTCAAAACTAATGTGTTCGAGTCGCTTCGTCGAGAGATAAAAAGTACATCAAACTTTAGGGCAAAGTTATCTAAAATACAATAAACTTTATGAAAATTTCAGCATTTTCAGCACGCTTGTACACTATTCCCTTTTTTCCTTTCCACATTTTCATACACCGTGACATCGAAAAAATATAAAAAATTACATTCGCATTTCCAACAATTGCATTTCCGTTGGTACATTAAAAAAGCTCTACGTTTATATCAAAATTACAGTTTCGCCGCCACTCCGCTCGGCGATTTTACAAACGATTTGACCCTTTATACGTTTACGAAATTTTTCGAATAGAACACAATTTTATTCGAGAATTTTCTCCAAGGAAGCGGTTCTATCAATTTGTTGTGCATTGGAGTACAATACTGTATTGGTGTCAAACGATGTTCAAAAGGATGCATGGATTCCAATATTGAAGGAGATTGGAGTGTATGTGGGGAGGGAAATTTAATTTTCCATGAGAAAGGTTTTCATGGATCTCGACATGAAATTGTGAATGTATTTGATGACAAAGCGACCAACCAGAATAAAAAACCAGCCAAGTGCGTGTGGTACCACGCACAATGAAGGGCGGCAACTAATGATAGTTGGGATGAATTAATCCCTAAAACAAACTTAACATTGTAGTTGAAAAACATGTTCTCCATACATCGATATACGCCACGGTCAATTTTCCAACTGAAAATGTAAGTTTGTAATCGCAAAAAAGTATTTTTTTATGTGATAAAACTACAAAAAACGTTTTTTGGACTTTTTCCTTTACTTGTGCTGTTAAACCTTGCTTCTGCCCAAATTTCATGATTCTAGGTCAACGAGAAGTACCCTATAGGTTTTGATTTATGTGCGAGATATTCGTTTTTTTTTTTCATGTGATAAAACTACAAATTTACAATTTTAGGACTTTTTCCTATACTTGTGCTGTTGGACCTTGCTTCTTACCAAATTTTATGGTTCTAGGTCAACGGGAAGTACCCTATAGGTTTTGATTTATTTGCGAGTATCGAAATATGACGCAATAATGTCGCTTATATCGCCGTTTTAATTATTGCGTTGACTTGATACTTGATTTTTTTAGAGCTTCAAGGGACCATAGGCCTACGTATTTTGTATTAATTTCAACTTGATACCTTCACGCGTTCCTGAGAAAAATGGTCTTGACAGACTGACAGACAGTCAGACAGACGGACAGACAGACAAACAGACGGACATCGAAGTGATCCGTGTTCCGTTTTTTCCTTTTGAGGTACGGAACCCTAATAAAAAGGATAGACAGTTAGAAACATTGGTTGTGCATCTGTCAGTTTCAATACTAAGTAACCTACAATTATTATTAGTTATAGGCTCTCACAAAAACTACCGTATTTTTGTGATTTATAGAAGTCCTTCTGTGGTTGTTTCACGGGGCCTATTACAACACCATTAACACAAGCAAACACGTCAAAAAAGATTTTGCTTTTTCTGCCACTAGTCATAAAGTTCTAAATAGCGTACAACCTTGTTTAAATGAACGTTACCAAGCCGTTTTTTTTTCACCATTTACTTCATCATTCTTCTGTCCAAAGTTTGACAGTCGTGCGTTACAAAAGTACAATATTATAAATCTTATTTAATGCCGACAAAAACATGTTTACGCGGCCATGTCATCATCGTGTTTTGATTCCTGGGGGTCTACTCCGAACATAAATCCGAAGTATGGCCGAATGTTCGGTCGTTTCTTAACTACGGCTAACTATGGCAAAAGAAAAAAAACGCAGTCAAAGAGATAAGCCAAAGACAAAAATGTGACTTGAAGTCTGGTAAGGACTCAAATTGAAAAAGGAAACTTTGGAAGTTTTAAAACGGCCGAAAATTCGGCCGATACTTCAGATTACCGCTTCGGAGTAGACCCCCTGCGTAGGAAGTTAATCGTTTTAATATTGTTCGTACCAAATAGTAGTAAAAGTAATAATGTTAACAAATCATTTTATAAGTTCAACACATAATATATTATCACAGAACATGAAAATGTAGACGAGCATAGAGGTGGCAGTGCTAAGAAACAGGTAGGATATCATCAAATTACAAGTAAATACACTTGATGCCAAATGTAGAGGAACACATTAAAAGGGGCTGGCTTTTAGAAATATTTTCCACTAGCTGTTACCCGCCATTTCATCTGCGATCCAGGATGAAAGTAGCCTATGTCCTTCTCCAGGTTCCAGGCAACCTATCTGTCAAATTTAATAACGATCGGTTCAGTGATCTAGCTACCTATATGCAAGTAGCTATAAGGTAATGTTTAAATAACATTTTATATTATGTTATAATTAATATACACGGAAATGTTATATCATTTCCATGAAGCAAGTAGGATACGATAAGAATAAATACACTTGTCGTCAAAGATAGGAATACATTGAAAGGGGCTGGCTTTTAGAATTATTTTGCATAAACTCGTGTTGAATCATAACCAAGAATGATTGTGGGCAAAGAATATGATACAAGTAAGTAATTTTTGTTTTCTAAAAAATTATGTGTTGACCAACGATAAAAAAATATGAAGAAAACAACAGCGACACGTTTTATTGTTGTAATCAAGTTCAATCGTTCTTAGTAAAATAAATAAATACCTGTTACCATAATTCTGCAAGTAATTGTACTTTGTTCAAACGCGTAGGTACTATCGGCCAAAGTTCCGCATGCTCACCTTAAAGGCGATAATCGCATAGCACGACTCACGACTCGATCGCACAATGCACGAGTTTTGACCAATAGGATGCACAAAGCGTATTTTAGTGGTGTTCGTATTAGTATAATCATGTATAGAATGTGTGACACTCACACTAGGAGCGTACTATGCTCACTTGTTTCTGCTAAGAGACGAGTTTTTAATGGGCACGGCCAGCGCGGCGCGGCGGCGGCGTGAGCTCTTTGTTATTGAATTGAATTGTTATTTTATTATTGACAAGAATTAATTTTAGTACTCATATCTTCTGTTTGTTTGGTTTAGAAAATGTATTATTGATATTGCAGTATTTACAAAAATAATTTGTAATAACTAATAAACTACAATTTATATGTATTAATCCACTTTAATATTTTCCTCTCTCTATCGGGTCTATAGATATAGGTTATTTATGAACACTTTCACTGCCTCTCCAATTTTCACCATATCCTATGTGATGCCGCAGCAACCGCACCATATTCCCTTCACAATAAGATGAGACATTGAAACGAACCGTTTTATTACAGTCCGTTCCACCGATTTTGACTTCTATTCCGTAGGCTTATGGATGGCATTAAAGGCAAAAAAGTGGTTACAATACCAACTGTTTACTGCAGCTGCCATTTGTCATGCCACCAACACAATAGCATTCAAAATCGATTGAACGGACATTTATGGTTTGTTTACCTTTTATCTCACGGCTCCCTGAATACGTTAGGTATAGGTGCGTTGACCGGCACTGCATGAAGGTATCAAATGTTTATATTGAAATTTTTTGTGTTTAATCGACTTTATTAAAAGTAAATAACTATCTAAATTTCTATGTGTTTGTTTATACTTGGGCAATTTGGGAATACTTGAAAATTACAGTAATATTTGAACCAATACTCTGCGCAGTTCATACAATGTTATCAGAGCTTTTTGTTTGTAGCTAACGCAAGGCCGCAAGCCGCACAACTCTTGCAACTGAAATAAAAATAAGTTCATTATCTAAGACCCATTGTTATTTAGTGGGAATGTCTGGAAATTCGGTTAAACAATAGAGGACGGCTTAATACAAGGGCCATACGTTTTTTTATTACCTTAGGATTATCTCAAATGTTTTGCAGTTGTTCCTTGTATTTGGTTTAATACTTTTAACAGTAGGTAATTGTAATATTACCTTTTATTCATTAAAATAATACAGGGTGAAATTGAATTCATGGGCATCCTTTTAAGGGGTCATTGTACTCATCATTATGAACAACTTCAACTATGAGACCATACCTGAAATCGCGAAAAAAAAATCAGCTGTTCCCTACATTTATGTTTGCATAACTCGACAAAATGTAGGGAACAGCAATTTTTTTTTCTCGATTTCATATTTGTTCCCATAGTCAAAGTTGTTCATAATGACGAGTACAATGACCCCTTAAGAGGATACCCATGAATTAAATTTCAGCCTGTATAACGAACAAGGTATCGTTGCAATTAAAATGCCCAGGCATGCCGTGCAGGATGAGCACTTTAAGACTGGATTATAATCAAACCAACACTTTACTCTTTTATAATTCATGCTCTTTTATAATGATTTTAAGCGAAATCAACGCTACAGGCGCGTTACCGGCATTGCATGTCAAGTTTTTTTTTGATAAATCTAACTGTGCGGGATTGCACTTGGTATAATTTATGTGATTAATGAAAAACGTTGCTTGCTTGTTAAATCACTGACTAGTTCGAGATGAATTGATTTCGTAGAAGAACAAACGAAAATAGCTATATACACTTTTACAATTTTACAGCCACGACCTTGACGAACAGCTGACTGAATAGGACCTGCATAGTCCAAGCCTATATTTTCAAAAGGAAAACCTGCTAGAAGTCGCTGCTGTGGTAAATCTCCCATAATAGGACTTACAGTTTCACCTCTAAATCGGCAACAACGAACACATTGTTTACAGCACATTCTAGCTAAATTGCGACCTCGAATGGGCCAGTACGTATCTCGTATAGACGCCAACAATAACTGTGGTCCAGCGTGAAACAATCTTTTATGCTCATAATTAAAAAGTAACTTACAGAAATGATGACTAGATTGGATAACAATCGGGTGCTTTTTATTATAAGGGAAATCTGAATGTTGCAATCTACCTCGAATCCGCATTATATTATTCTCGTCCAAAAAAACGTTGAACTTATTTAATTCACTTTTCTTGGGTAACGGTTTATTATTAAGTAGTAATTTATAGTCTTTAAAAGATTGACTCTGAGATAAACATATAATAAAGTTTAAAGCCCTTTCTAGTTCATGCACAGAAAGAGGAACGCGAATAGGTTGTTTTCTACATGCGTCAATAAAACGTAAAACATAGGCGACTGTTCGCTGAAGTCTTAAAAGGTTTGAGAACCATGTAAAATTAATCAATTCATCAAATTCATTGTTATTGAATAAAACATGCAAGGTGTGGTCTAATTTAATTTCTGGCAAAATTTCGTTATTAAAATTCATTAATTTAGAAGGCCAATAAGACATTTCATTCATTAAGAAACCAGGACCGGACCACCAAGCATCTAAACTTGGTAATAAATTAATGTCTAATCCACGAGACAAATAGTCAGCAGGGGTTTGGTCAGTTGGAACATGTCTCCACTCACAGCCACCAGTCTTATCTAAAATCTCGGCAACGCTGTTACGAACGAACGGCTGTAATTTTTAACATTTTTAGCCACCCTAAAACAATAGTGGAGTCAGTCCAAAGAAAAGTTCGCCGCGCACTGACTCGTAATGCTGCCACAACCTTTTCAAAGATGCGAACACCTACAAGAGCACCGCATAACTCAAGTCTGGGTATGGTGGTCGGCTTGAGTGGCGCAACTCTGCCTTTGGCTAACAGTAAACGCACTAAAACCTGTCCCTGCTTATCAATGCTTCGTACATATAGACAAGCGCCGTAGGCGCGTTCAGACGCATCAGTAAAAATGTGAAATTCTAAAAACTCATAACAATCAATTAAAACTCGACGTGGAATATGAATTTCATTCAATTTAGGTAAATCAATAATAATTTCATTCCAAAGCTTACTAATGTCCGGTGATAGCTGTTCATCCCAAGAGAGTTTTTTCAACCACAACTTCTGCAGTAACATTTTCATAACAATTACATACGGAGCCAATAATCCAAGAGGATCAAAAACTTGTGAAATAATCGAAAGCATGTCACGTTTTGTGTTATTAAAATTAACTGACTGACTGCTTGGAAAACAAAGGTAATCTGACAGTGGCTGCCAACCTATGCCTAAGGTTTTGGTTGACTCAAATCCACCAACATTCAAATCTAGTGAAGACTGGGGAAAGTCAGAACCAATTACCAATTGTATGTCATTCGACTTCCACTTTCTTAGATTCATCTGCGCTGAAGCGAGAGTTGAAGTAACTTTATGACGCAACTCTTTGACCTCATTGATGTCATCTCCTCCGGTGAGCAAGTCATCTACGTAAAAGTCATGGAGGATGACGTCACCTATCTCCTTATCAACACACTCTAGCCCTAACTGCCGAAGACACCGGGTTGCTAGGTAAGGAGCGCTGGCCGTGCCGTAGGTCACGGTATTAAGTTGATAAGTGTGTAATGGAGTTGACGGATTATCACGCCAAATAATTTGTTGAAGATACCTATCATTTGGATGAACAACTATCTGCCGGTACATTTTCTCAACATCAGCAGCTAGGATGTACTTATGTTGTCTAAAACGCAACAGGATCGATAAAAGATCGTCCTGTACCACGGGTCCAATCATCTGGATGTTATTAATAGAACTACCAGTACTAGTTAAACTACTTGCATTAAAAACCACCCTTAACTTAGTGGTGGCGCTGCTTTCGCGCAGAACTCCGTGATGCGGAATGTAAAATGCTTGATCATCAATAGTTTTACATCTAGACATATGACCTAAAGTTTCATATTCCATCATGAACTCTTTGTACATATTACAAAATTGAGTTTTAGATTTAAATCTCCGTTCCAGAGAAGCAAAACAATGTTTGGCTCTTGACAAAGATTCGCCTAACTTGTCCGGGGAACATTTTAAAGGAATTCTAACACAAAATTGACCATTTTTCAATCTAGTAGTCTTTTTCATAAAATGCTCCTCACATAGCTTCTCCTCTTAGGAATACGGAGACGAAATACACACTTCTTCAAGTTGCCAAAACTTTGTGAGTTGTTGATCAACATTAAAATTTGATTCATCATCACTGTCTGAACGCACCTTTATAAAATTACATTTTAAAGCTTTAGAAGAGAGACCAACCAACCCAGTTTAGTCTCACAAAGAATTGGTTGCCCATCACCCAACTTAATACGTTGAGATTCTAATAAATCCCAAAAGATGTCTGCACCCAGCAACATATCGACAGGCGCCGGTGAGTAATAGTTGGGATCTGCGAGACAAACATGAGATGGAATTTTAATTTTTAACAAGTTAACATGTTTACTTGGAATCTCATCTGTGATGGATGGGAGAATAAAACAATTAATATCCATACTAAAATTATCATTTAAAGATTTTATTGATACAGAACACATTTTAGTGATAAAAGATGATGAGTTGTTGATACCTATAATGGAATTGTTTACAGTCTTGGCAGTCAGACCTAGCTGGTGGTATAACCTCTCAGTCATGAGACATGACGTGCTGCCACTGTCAAGCACAGCACGAGCAACATACTGCTGACCATTAATACTCATGACCTTGACGAGTGCAGTGGACAATAACACGTCACCGTGTTCAACACTCACGGACAGCGCACACCGGTACCTATACCTATAGTTGTAGGCTGAGTGGAGACAGTCGCACTGCCATTCGTGTCAACAACAACACTGCTACCAGAAGCACCACTTGCGTCTGACTTCAAGAATTTATCAACGTGAACAATAGTATTTTGTTTACGACGGCATATTTTACAACCTGGCTTTTTGCAGTTGTTTGCATAATGTCCCAGATTAAAACAGTTGTAACAAACCTTGTATTTAGGTAATAACTGCAAACGAGCTTCATTGCTCAACGATAAAAACTGAGGACAAGTACTTAACTTATGATCACCGTTACACATAACACAATTCTTAGGCTTATTTGAAACACCATCATCCTGTTTACTTGAACTTTCATCTGAATTATTTTTATTAGAATCCTGTACCAACATTGACCTAACCTTGTTTGGATTTTTACTTGTGTGTGAGTGTTTAGTATTTGTAGAAGCTTCCAATTCGAACGTTTCTAGTATCTCAGCACGGGTTTTAATAAAAGTAATAAATAATTCAAACGTAACTTTAGAATTCTTGTCCAGGCGGCCCTTATACTCACCCCATTCACGATAGCTTTTGTTATCTAATTTGTGTGTGATAATATAAATGAGTATCCCAATGATTAACAGGTTCATCTAAGGATTCTAGGGCACGAATGTTTTTGTTAACAACATCAAGTAAACCCTTTAAATTAACTGACGACTCCTTTTGAAGGGTGTCGATTTGAAATAATGCAGAAACATGATGTTGGATAAGCAGGTGTTTGTTATCAAACCGCTCGCAGAGAAGATTCCGCGCTACCGAATAATTTGTAGAAGAAAACTGAATTGAGTTGATCACCACAGCAGCAGAACCTTCTAGAGATGACCTCAAATAGTGAAATTTATTTATTTCGTCCATATCATCGTTTGAATGGATGAGACTAATAAATGTGTCGTGAAACTCGTAACCAGTTTGTATAAGAACCACTGAATTTCGGCAACTGAATAGTCGGTAATTTAACAAACTTATGATTGCTAGAACGCGACATTACGTCACAGATATCGTTAGAATCTCCTTTCCTATTATCAGCCAACATTTGTTGAGCTTTAGATAGGGTTTTGTAATAAAGAGATTCAAACTGTGCGCGTTCCGACATCCGACATCCAAGTCATCAATACTACACTCAAGCAATCATTGCACCTCATCATATTGGGCATACAATACTTCGAGTCTAGTAAAACGTAATTGCAACTCGCTTACCTCAGTAGGGCTCAAAGAAGAGGGATTCAAAGAATTTAAATAGTTTGAGAACAATGTCACCTTTCCTTTGCAACTCGCTCGTTTCCTAACGAGATCTTTATTGTCTTTATTTAATCTCTGGCATTGCGTAATCTGGTATGATCAACCTGGAATGTATATAAATAAAGTTATAGCAACGTTTAAATTACAACTACAAATGCTGCAGCCTGAAATACGTACAAGATTAAAATACACTAACTAGAGTGTATTTACATAAATAATATTTTAGAATTTATAATAAACTATTCGTATTGACGGTTACATTGTACTAAACTTTATTAATAATACTGCAATTGCAATGATTTCTATTGTCTATCTGAGCTAACTAATGTGATTACCTAACTGTCTCAATAACTGTAAAATTATTACACTGTTAAGCAAAATAAATGCAGTTATTATAAAGAACTACTTTTTAACAATGTGTAACTAACAAAATAAACAATCATTACTGATCAGTTTATAACTGTATTACAATTTGTAACCACTCACAGAACAAAGAAAAATGACAATAGGTATTTCGTACTAACCTGGCTATTAACGGCTGACTTACACTAATTATACCTGTTAAATAGAGTGTTGGGTACACAAATTTAATATTAAATACGCCTTTTCTCAGCTATTAAGTATCCAGACCACGTAAATTCCAACAATCTTCTGAATGACGAAGCAGAATTCACTTGCCACGCCGGACGTGGACTATGATTTTTGATGTCCACCAATTCTCTTCAATCCCTTTGTAACAATTCGCTGATCGGAGTAAATATCTTACAAATCTCCTGAATCCGAGCTCGAAGGACCATGTGCGGGATTGCACTTGGTATAATTTATGTGATTAATGAAAAACGTTGCTTGCTTGTTGTACGTGCCAGTTTATTCTAACACTTTTTACATATGTAGGTAGCCGGTCGACAGACACACAAAAAATTAAACGGTTAGCCATAATCTACGTAGCCTCATCTAAACTGTATGCGTATTTCAGTAGGCGCTTGCGGGAATACTAACAATGATTCAGTTCCTACGCCACTTTAAAATTCAGAAGCTTATCAAGTAATTAAACTAAACTATAATTTGTGCCTTGGCAGCAGTGAGAGTGAAAGGATTGAAATAAAATGTTGGGTACTAGTGAAATATATATTTTTAGTTTGTGTTCATTTAACATTATGCAGGATTAAAGATTTATTTAGGTTGATATTTAAATCTTATCTGTATAATAAAAGATGTATAGTAAGTGCTTTTTGTATGAAACTATCGGCTGTAATCTCAGTGTGAAAAAATAAACAGTTAGTTAAAATCTACTTGAGAACAATTTTAAGGATTTGCTGTTGTAGAAAAAAAAACAATATAAGTAACTTAATTTATTTTTAATAGACTTTTTCAAAACATTAAAGATTCATCCAGAAATTAACATATTATAACAAAAAATTACACAGAAATTATCATCAAAATGCAAAATATTATAAGTGAAAAGATTCTTACTCATAATATCATTTATAAACTGTATTTATCTACACTTATATCGTAAAGTTCAAAATATGAAATCAACACAACAATGACAAACAGACAACACAACAACAACAGGCAAAAAGCCTGTCAGTAAATAAGATTAGGAGAATATTGCTCGTGCAGTTCTAATGAAATTGAAAAGTTTTAAGATTAGTACAATTTAAGAATCTTAATAATTTTTATAATTTGCAATAATTACATTACACTACAGACTAGGTTTATCAAGCAAATGAGATCAATTATTTATGAGGTGGACGGATATGATGACACTACTGAATATGTAAAATAACAAACTAACGAGATCGGTGCTTACGACAACATTGATTGTAAATAAAACAACAAATCCACCAATAAAGGCAACATGACACTAAATTGACATCAATAATTTTACAAGAAGACTTCAAAATCGTTGGCAATATTTTAAACTATGATTACGGTCTACAGTCTACCCTGTGACATTAATCAACGAAGTAATATAATACAAATTGGAATAATAAAAATAAACCTAATAAAAATAGCTATACAGGGTTATTTGCAAGCCGCGGGTTGTTCGAAAGAGATACCATGGCCCTGGCACAGGCAACTGAAGGAACACGGGTGGGTTTTAGTCAGTAAAAGTTTGACACGACCTTCCGCTCCGCCCAGAGCGGGAGAAGTCATTTGATGATAAAACACTAATAAGCTCGTAGAACTATAATACTAACATCATAAATAACAACTTTTGTTGTATGACTTTTAATAATTCATAAAAAAATAATTTCATAATACAATTAAAAATATTTATTTTGATCGCTCTAAATTTGAACAACTCTACGCGGTACCAAAATATGTAAGTAGTTAAATAAACAAACAGTGCGTTGCGAATGCAGGGTCGCAGCGGTACTTACTACAAAATACAGATCTAAAAAGTGTTATTACAAATATTACAACAAAAACTTGAAAGTTTACTTTTGGTATTCTAAAAAGTCATAGATCAAAAGTGGTTGTACTAATATAGTCCTACCAGGTGTTAGAAAAATAACCCTGTATAATGTAATTATACAGTATGTTAATTAACGAAAGGCGTTCCCGTTAACCCGCAATAGTATAGCGTCCACATGCTACCAAAATATGACCATTCGAAAATTCACGAAAAAAAATCTGCTGTTCATTACATTTATGTTCGCATACCTAGCTTAACAAAATGTAGGGAGCAGCTGATTTTTTTTCGCGAATTTTTAAATGGTAATATTAATTGTAGCATGTTTGGACTATTGCGGGTTAACGGGAACGCCTTTCGTTAATTAACATAGTGCATGTTAAAAATTATATTAACTTAATATTTCGTCGCTGCTCCTCCCGCATCTATCACAGCATCGCAACGGCTACGCATGGACCTAGCCAGGACTTCGCACAAATTCGAACCTCTGAATGTGTCCCAAACTTGTTCGCAATGTGTGACAAGTGCTTCCTTCGTTCTTTCTGCTCTACTATCCCATCTCTGGACCATTAAACCCCACAAATTTTCAATGGGGTTTAAGTCTGGCGATCGGGAGGGCCATGGCACTGTTTTAATTTGTGGTTGCCCTCGCAACCACTCTTGAACAACCCGCGCACGGTGTATCGGGCAATTGTCCTGGAAAAAATAAAATTCTGGCACGTCCAGTTGTGGATACACCGTGCGCACTGTGGGTACCATGATGGTTTGTAGCACCTCTAAATACGTTTGGCCGTTTGCCCTCCCTGGTATAAAAGCGAGCTCGCCTGGTCCAGCAGCACTCATCCAGCCCCACATGTTCACTACAATTCTTCCCGATTCTGCATTTGGGTTCACATTTCGAGGTTCGTATCTTGTGTTATCTACACGCCATAAATTCCGACGACCTTGTTGGCTAGACCTAAAGCACTTTTCATCAGAAAATATGGCGTAAGAGAAATCGAAGTCCCTGTAGTCACGAGCGAATCGCACGCGAGCAGCTTTCTGCTCCAGCGTCAAAATATTTTTTTTTGCGGGACGTCTGTGATGGACTCCAGCTCGATGCAACTCGTTTCTAATAGTTTGCATCGAAACTTCGTATTCTTGTGCGAAACTGCGAGTGGGTGTGAACGGGTTCTCTTCATACGTGGCTATCATATTATTTAACTCGTTTTCGTTTATAGCCCGGGGTCGAGGTGCACGAACGCGTTCTGTAATTTCTCCTTCTTCATATCTTCGCACCCAGCGGCGCACCGTTGTTCTCTAACGAAAAAAAAAAACAAAAAACAATCAGCATCGATTTTTTACATAATATAGGAACTAAGTATAATAATACGAGTACACTACAAAAGTCTTATTCAAAGGGCACAACTAGTACACTATAAATAAAAATTATAAGTATTGAAATACTTAAGGTGTGCATTTTGGTTGACTTCATGATAAATAAACTCTTAACTTTTCTATAACTAATTTAAGTAGTTATAACATTCATAACTATATTTTAAAATACAAGTTGTAAATGCAATAACCGAGAATCTCTTAAGGGGTCATTACTCATCATTATAAACAACTTTTACTATGAGAACCAAACCTGAAATCGCGATAAAAAAGCAGCTGGTCCATACATTTTGACGAGTTACGCGAACATAAATGTAGGGAACAGCTGTTTTTTTTTCGCGATTTCAGGTTTGGTCCCATAGTAAAAGTTGTTCATAATGATTAGTACAATGACCCCTTAAGAGGTTTTCAGATATTGCAATTTACACCTCGTATACCTATGAGTAAGAAAAATGGCATAGCGTAAATTCCAACATTGTATGAAACTGTCCCAAGCAAATTTGTGCTTTATCTCTACTATTTAAAAGTGTTTATCCCGTGCGGGCTGGCAACGTGGCATTTCTAAAGGTTTTTCGTGGTTAAATACCAACGATCTAGTGCTTGGCCGAAAAAATAGTAAGTACTTGCTATTTTATCGGCCAGCCAAGCACTAAATCGTTAGTATTTAAAACTATGTGTGCAATTTTTTTTAAGTTTTTTTGGTAAGTATTTACGAGCACTACTAACAAAAATTTACATTATTGTCAATTACTTTCCATCTGCAGTATTATGATAAAATAAATGTTAAAAATAATTATAAAAAACAATTATCTTGTGCTTGGGCGAAAAAAAATTGTAGTTTGAAATATAATGATCAAGCCTCTAGAAATGCGACGAATGCGCTCTGGTTTTTCTAATTAAAATGCGGCAACGACGCTGTGAGATAAGGCACCATTGTTTAGGTTGTTTTGGTTTAGGATTTATTATCGGGTCATAAAAGGCTCCAACAACGTCTTTGAAAGGAAAAATAAATAAAAAGAACAATCTTATTTGAATGCATTACTATAAGTAGGTAATATCTTATGAGACTTTTAAAAAGAATCCATCTGAAAGTTATAATAATTTTATTATTTTTATATATAAATCTGCCTAGCCTTTTCCCAACTATGTTGGGGTCGGCTTCCAGTCTAACCGGATGCAGCTGAATACCAATATTTTTCATGGAATTTGTTTTTAAATTGCAATATAAGGAAAAATGCAAACTATGAAATAATAATATTACTATCACTTTATTTATTTCTATATCTCTCCCTCTATCTGAATACAAAAACATAACTTACTTGCATGTTCAACTCCACTGCTATTTGGGATATATTTAACCCTTGTCTATGCAAAACAATAATTTGATTCCTTTCTTCCTGAATCAGGTTTCGGGTCGTCATGGTTGCACCACGTTAGTCACAGCCCACACACAATACACACACAGTCCAGGATACAAGCTAGGGTCAAGAAGAGGCTTTCGATCACAGTCCGGTATACAAGCAGAGGTCACAGTTAGACAGGCAATCAGTCCGATAGAAATAAACAGGTCGTAAAATGAAATGGCGATAGGAATTTAAGGGAAGCGTCAACAATTAGCGAGAGCAAATTGGCACTGCCGCGCTCTAGCTAATGTTTGTTATTTTATGTTACTCGCTCATTACTCACACAAATGCATATTGTCTCTAATTGGGGGAAACTAGGAAGGGGTGTGGTTTGTCACTAGCTGCGCTCTCGCAGGAATATTTTCTTAAGTGAGCATGCTTAACTTGGGCCGATAGTATGTAAAAACGAAAACTGAATGGCTTTATCAGATACCCTTGACGCCCTAGACGACCCTAGCTCCAAGAATGTGTGGCTAAACCAAAGAAAAAAAAAATGCTAATACGAGGCAAAATATCTCGACTTCGTGTTGCGATATAAATTAAGCTATTTTTCGTGTCTGTCTATGTGACCGCGTTGGTATTCTAAAGCAACGGACTTTGATGTGGCTTTCAAGTTTATGTCTTTATTATAATACAATAATATTAAACTGACACATAATAATAAAATCTTGATGTTTTATTAAGTCATATAAATCGTGTGAAGCAGGGGTGGATTACTAGTTAATAATAAATGTCGCAAGATAAAGAAACGTTCAACTAAGTCCCAGAAAAAAAATCAAAAGATCAACCTAACCTTGAGCTCCCATTTAGGACGGCTATCTCAGCAATCCGATCCCGATCTTCGATCTTCATTCAGCGCCATATGTCGAAGGATCCTCCTCACTTGAAATCGCTGAAAGTTTCCAAAGGTCACAACAGCCGTATTTATAGGTATTCGCGCCTCCCGTATTTCCTTCTTAATTGACACTTAGTTAGATTTATGCCTGTGGATGGTAATGCCAAAGAGTTGTTAAAAGGGGAGTAACGACAGGGTAAATCGTTCAGGTAATAAAAGTCTGTGAAGTACATTGACCTTCGGGTCTTTGGCTGTAATTGGGGGACATGTCGTAGGGAAAAGTTTCAAGTGTGAATGCGAATAAAGGCTTCGAAAACGATGGTTGGATGAGGAAAGAATAGTAGCAAATCCACAATCTTTTTTTCATGTTATTGGTTAACAAACAAGCTGGCCGTATGTTTGTGGACCTGCTGGTTAGTGGTTACTGCTTCTTCCAATAGCAGAAGGATTGCAGATATGTTGGCGTCTCAGAGCTTAATCTGAAATGTGTGTGTGTGTTACACTGGCACCTATACCCTTCAAATCGCAACACAGCAATGCTGTTTAGTTTGTGGGTACACTGGCCAAGACGACTATCTTTAAAAACAGCTCGACTAGGTACTACAAATCACGGAAACTGATACCTTAAAGTGAGAGCAGTGGTGGCCCAGTGGTAACCGAGTTTGAGTTGTTACGAGTTTGTAGGTCGTCGGTTCGAACCCAGACAGGCGCTTTACTTTGTGTAAATTATTTCATCACCACTGCTTTCAAAACGGTGAAGGAAAACATCGTGAGGAAACCGGCATCTCCTGGCAGCCAAATGCGAGTGCTTAACCTAGGAAATCAGTTCCCACAAAACAAAGTTAATAATCAAACTAAAATAGGCCAAGAGCATTTCCTTTACCGTCCTATCTACGACTATAATCATTGTTTGAAACCGTTTGCCTTTGAGATAATTAAGCCAGCGCTGAGACAGTGATAAATCCGCCTTTAATAAGTGCTTACACGCAGCATTTTGTTTGCAGTCAGATGCCTGTTGCGGTGTTGAGCGGCGTGTATGGATGAGAGGAATCAACACACTTAATTACTTCGTTGATGTTAATAAGGAAGATTGGATGAGAAAATCCAGTAGGTTGTGCGATTTTAGAAAGATAATTAACTGAAATTTATATAATTACATTTTTTTTTCATTATTATTATTTTTTTTTTTATTTTTTTTTTATTTATAAATAAATAAATAATAATTATTCTAATTTTAAACCTTTTATATAATTTTAAGTAATTTATTTTTAAATTACTTGTAGAAATTTT
This sequence comes from Tiliacea citrago, assembly GCA_963921375.1. Taxonomy (NCBI): domain Eukaryota; kingdom Metazoa; phylum Arthropoda; class Insecta; order Lepidoptera; family Noctuidae; genus Tiliacea; species Tiliacea citrago. The sequence continues at coordinate 2,706,367 of OY992784.1, forward strand.
AGCAACGTCGTGTTTTTGAGATTGCTTTTAGCAATTAGAACGCCCATTTTGACAGTAAATTGTGTATCTTCTAAATGATTGATTGCCATTTATTTTGGTATACACATAATAAAGAATATTGAATCTATTTGTCATTAGATTAATGATTACAGTTAATTCTGACTGACAGGAGCACGTTGCTATATACCCATCGCTTTACACCCGCGGTACCACCATTTAAGGAGACAGATACTCATTTGTTGCACTCTTCGTGGACCAACATGTCCCTCAATGAAATAACACTACATAAACAATAAACTAAATAATACACTATATAATTAAGGTAAACGATCACCGCCTTAAACAAAACAAAAAAAGAAATTACAATAAAATAAAAGGCCAGAAATATAACAAAAACGTTAGCCACGTTTAAACACGGCGCAGTCCGAAGTTTTCTCATTTCCTTTAAAAAGATTAACACGTTGTTGGTATACGTGATCTGAACGTTAATTTCTTTGCCGTTAATATTCATTTTGGTTTTTTGATATTTTTTCGTTCTCGTTTTGTTTTTATTGTAGGCTTTATGAACTGTTACAAGTCTCCTGGGTTCCGTAAATCTGTCTTGATTTTTTTGTAAATAATTCAATGTAATATCTATTAACATTACATAATAATGATAATCACGCCTGTATTCAAAGTCAAAGTCAAATAATTTATTTCGAATAGGCACATAAAAGTCACTTTTTAACGTCAAAACTCGCAGGGTTAGGAAGAGGTGTTCCTAAAGTACAGGCACATTTTAGCAGTTTCGTTTCAGTCCCATGTAATAAGGGACGAGCCTATTGTCCCAGAACGTCTAAAATGCGTTAGGCTGACGAAACTTGCGGGGAACACCTGGATAAGGGAAGGAAGGATGAGGATTGATGGAGAATGGCAAAAAGCAAGAAGAACTGCTACCAATCAGAGGGGGATTTAGGGCTGAAATAGAGAAAAAGTTAAATTTAAAAAACCCCTGACACAGCCAAAAACCTCTAAAAAGTAAAAAAAAACCGGCCAAGTGCGAGTTTGACTCGCGCACGAAGGGTTCCGTACCATTATTTATTAAAACAGCAAAATAATCACGTTTGTTGTATGGGAGCCCCCTTAAATATTTATGTTATTCTAGTTTTTAGTATTTTGTTCTTAAAGCGGCAACAGAAATAGATCATCTGTGAAAATTTCAACTGTCTAACTATCACGGTTCATGAGATACAGCCTGGTGACAGACGGACTGACAGACAGGCATACAGACGGCGGAGCCGTACCTTTTGGGTACGGAACCCTAAAAATAATATGTATGGGCCCTTTAAGTTTAATATAAGTTGAAGTTAATATTTTGATCCAAGCCGTCGTTGCGTCGTTTAATTAGCCGTCCCCGGCTAATTAAAATAGGAAGTTAACAGCTAATAAATGTATGCTATTGCTAGGTATCAGCCTCGTCTGTTTGGCGTTTTCATTAGCCAAGCCACCACACCACACCCCTCTTTTTCGTCGGGGGTAAAAAAAATTGATGATGAATATTATATTTGAAACTTCAAAGAAAGAAAGAAAAAAAAGAAAAGAAAAGAAAGAAAAATTATTTACAACAAAATAAGTCAAAAAACACATACAAAGTAGCCAAAAGCCTCGCATCCAATACCCTAAGCATTCTGACAATCTTGTCCATTGGTTGATGTCAGGGACCAAAGACAATTTACAAAGTGTTTACTAACTAGTTTATAATCTCATTCTATATATATTATATTATTCTAAAGGATTAAAGAGATGTCAATTATTTTTAGATTGATAGAAAGAAGTGAAAGACACAGTGCGGTGATATGAGCGAATTTAATATGACTAACTGTAATATAAAATAGTTACTGTTAGTTTTAAAATAACACTGTTCAGGGCCTACTGCCGGTCGCTGTACACGTGCGCCCTGTGGGTCAGTTATATACAGGGCTCATACAATGCTCTACGAGTCCAATACAATAACGCGTTTAGAATAGGATAGAATATTTATTTGCCAGGAACATAGTATGTTTACAAAAGGTGTTAGTATCATTACATAGTGCTACATGTCTCACCGTTTTTACGGTACGCAAATCAATTTACAATTATTATTACATACAATCATTGAAGTGCATACATTTTTAGTTAACATTATTTATATTATGTTAATATTAAAATTTTAATAATTATTTCAATTATTATATAAACTACACACTTCTATTTAATCTATGTCGTTGTAAAACAATAAGTTTAACATAATAATTATCACAAAAATAATTACTTATGCCTTTATTTTGATGCCAGATCAAGAGAAAAAAATTACAGGGACATTTTACAAAATAATCGTGAATTGAGTAAAAACTGCGTTCCGGGTAATGCTGGCGTTGCCGCGCTTCTGTAGCAAACCCGGATGTTCGCGGATGCTTGCGTTCCGGATTTCGGCTCGCTGCTGCGACTGCGAATCGCATCACTGATGCGTCGGGTGCGCGACAGTCCCAACAGCCTCGTGGCTACTGTAGCCGGCAGGGTAGATGGCCTAATGCTATGTCACTGGATGGCGGCTCACAGACCGTTAAGGCTCTTACACACTCACGCGATATCGCGGGCGCGACAGGCACCGACAAAGACAATTCCTTTTTCGGTGCATGTCGCGCCCGCGATATCGCGTAAGAGCCTTTATTCAGATATGTGAGTTAGGTAATAAGTTTTATTAAGGATCTATGGTCTGAGAATAAAGATTTATATTATTATTATTACTGCGACTGCCTGTACTGGAACGTACGTTTGGCGAACACTGGACAGTCAGCCATGCTGCACCTTGCTGATGGGCTAATATCTTCATAACTACCTCAGTTACTCTCTATTCTAGTTGTTCAGTGTCAGTACAAAAGAAAGACGAAAATAAATGAACCAATAGAACATGCATGTTATCTTTTCAATGGTAAGTATTGTCGCGTCCTATTATTCCGGTCTCCTTTAAAGTTCGGTACCAACATACAGAATTTTATCTAAAATGAGTGGAACATTCGCGTCTGGCATTATATTTTATGCTGCTTTATCTGTTCGCCCCCGAGATGTGCGATTTGGCCTAATGTCTCCGGAAAATTCACTTCTACTGAGCTTCTTTGTCGTCGGCGGGACGGGTCCGATACGACTTTTGAATTGTTTAATAGTTTCTGCTAAATCTACCATTATTCGTTGTTTTCATTAATCTAATATTTGAAAAAAAGGGAGGTAGTTGTACCTAGTAAAAAATGGTTCGCGAAACAAGTTACCTTTTCACGTGTAAAACACTGAATGGATTTCGCTAAAATTACACAAGGAGGTGTTTGCAAGGTTTTGCCTCATAAATAATCATAGAGATGAAATTTTGTATGGGAAACTTAGCATTTCATATTTCAGGGATATAAAAATTAAAATTTGTTGTTACTGACAGCAAATAAAAAATTACTTGTTTCAGAATTTTTGTAAAATTACCCCTCAAGGGGGTAAAATAGGGGATGAATTAAAAATTCACATGTTTATTGAAATTTTTATTTACCTCTTTATAAAGATTAGGGAATTTGAATATTGTCAAGAGTCCGTATCTTGAGGTAATAATTATTTTAGTATTAATTTAATTAAAATCGGTCTACCCGCATAAAAGGTATTACAGTTTAGAGTTCCAAAATAACGCAGTTAATTAAATATATAGGAATTACGTGACCAAATGGCATCGCTAGAGTATTTAAAATCATGATAGTAATATTAAAATAAATTAGTATTAGGTATTATTTATATGTTAAAAATTTAAAATCATAAAAACTATTTAATAAATAAAAAGATTATTTTCATTTATAGTCTGTCTGTCTGTTGCCTTTTGACGCTTTAACGGCTGGATTGGGATGATAGGTACACGGATAGGCCATAAGCTGGGTAGGGACATAGGATACTTTTTATCCTGGTAGCACGTCTCCATGGGATAATATCCGACATCCACGCGGGCGATGCCACGGGCAGAAGAAAACTTAATCTTACTAGCCGTCTCATATAAATGTCGCTCGCGTTATCTCAAAGCGAGCGCGCGAAGTGTACTAGGTAGTGCGATGTCGCGACCTCGTCTGTTGTGAGCGAATTTATGTGACGTCATCGCTTAATTGATATCGTTTCTAACAAAACAATTGTTGAGCGAATAGATGGAGAGATCTTCATTCATTTATTTTAAACTTTGACTGTAATTTATCAGTCTACTGGGATCGGGTTTCAATCTATCCGGACGCAGATAAAGAACTATTTTTTATTCCGCATTTTTCTGCTATCTTTCAATATCAATATCCTTTGATAAAACCGGTAAACCTGTTGACAGCCTTTCAGGTATGGACATCAAAACTCTCATGACCGTTTGTATGAGAAATTGAGAAGCGGAACGGATTCACTGTCAGAGGCCTCCCAAGGTGTGAACTACATTGGAACATAAAAGATTTACATCGGAAAAACGATATATCAAATTTCACATTGACAATATTGTCAACGACGGTAATTACAATGACAAGCCGATTTATCTAACCTCAAATTAATAATCAAAAGACAATAATAAAGGACGGAGATATATTGCCCTTAGCTATTGGCAGTTTAGGGTTAGTTACGAGTATACGCTGCAAAATGCTTCACAAACACAGTTTGTTACATGTCCCTCATTCCAAGTCCGCGTAGAGGCAGAATTCGTTTTTATACAATCCGTGCGAGCAGAAGTTTTAATAAACTGTCCAGTGAACATTTGGATTTTTTTCTCGGCTTTTAAGCATTTGTTGGTGAAAACCTTTTTCACGGAAAAGTAATTGTTTGCGTCTAAACGATTTTTAGTTTGTATGCGTCGATCGTGTACCTACTATTTTTTTTTATAATTTGTGTTTTCATCATTCCGCGCGAGCTATCCTTGTGAGCGGACGTTTGTTAATCTTCGTCTAAGCTTATTGAGTGCGTATTTTTTTATCTTGTTTGCGCGCGGGCCAACCGGTTTTTTCCGGTCGGTACCTGCAGCTGTTGTTTTGATCATATGTGTGAATCAAACCAAAGTAATGTAAACATCAATTGTCGAGTGGTGACGAGTTCGAGCACGGTAATAATATGGAATTGGAGGACAATACACAACAGGTTGACACTGAGTCGATAGGAGGGAAAAGGCCAAGGGATGAAAACTCATCTAAAGAAGGATGGACCGTAATGAATAGAGGACGAAACAAACTGGTATGTTGTAGAGAAGACCAACGTGAGAGGGAAAAAGAAGAGAGGATACAGGTATGCGTGACTTGTAAAGAACCTTTGCCGAAACAATTCGCTTTAACACGATTACTTAAGACGCATAAAATTGCCAGTGGCAATATTTATAGAATTAAATACGTGCATCAAAATAAAACGTTAATTACGTTTGATAACGATATCGGCGCAGATGCATTTATAAGTTGCTCGGTGTTTACTGACATGGGTTGGTCTTGTAAAAAAACATCCGAAGTAGGTGTGTCGTACGGCCTTATTAAATCTATGGAATTGGATATATCTGATGAAGATCTTAAAGCTAATTTGTCTAGCAGTGCTGAAATAACATCTATTAAGAGGTTAAATAAACGGTGCTCGGAGAACTCTGATGGTAACGGCTGGACTCCGAGTGAAACGATCCGGCTAGGATTTGAAGGTCCTTCTCTTCCGCCTTACGTCTATATTTACGGTTTGAGGATTCCTGTGGAGCGGTTTATATTCTCGGTCACACAATGTGCTAACTGTTGGAAATTCGGTCATTTAAAAATAAGATGTCCATTAAAGAAACCGGTTTGTCCCAAATGCTCTCAAAAACATGAAAATTGTATAATTACATCATACACTTGTGTGAATTGTTCAGGTCTTCATATGGCGTTTGACAAAATATGCCCATTTTTTAAGAAAGAAAAGAAGCTGAGGGATTTGATGTCAGAGTTTAACTGCACTTACAAGAAAGCCCTTACAATGTACGTTCCTCCCTCCCGTGATAATGTTCCACAAGTGGTTTCGGAACCAATGACTGAAGTTGAACAGACTTCTACAGTGACTGCCACAAATATCATTTCGGTATCAACGCAACTTCCGATTGACGAAAATGTCGGTATAGCCTCCCAAATGGACTGCACATGTACACCCACAGCAAATCAACGAGCTAAACCTATGCCTAAACGTAATTTAAAGAAGCAAAATCGTCGACCAGGGACCCCCACGCCTGCCGAGGACATAATATGGCAGCAAATTTCTGAATCTTCAGATTCTTCAGAAAAAAATAGTGCACCTTATTTAGAGAAAAACTGTAATTCTGATAATAAGTCTTCACATAATCTAAACTTTGGCATTTAATTAGGAAAATTAGAAATATTATAAAAAACAAAGAATCCCTACAGAATAAAATCCAACAATCAATTTCCATATTTTCAGAGTGGCTGACACATAAAATTGTAAGTAGCTTATCCATTGATACGTTATTCGATTTATTTGTTGGAAATGCTTGATAATATTAATTGTATGAACTTAAATATTATACAATGGAATTGCCAAAGTTTATGGCCCAAATGTCGTTCACTTGAATTATATCTAAGTCAAGAAAAAATCCACATTGCCGTGCTGAGCGAAACATGGTTGGAACCCGAGAGTTTTTTTAGAATTAGTGATTATAATACATTTAGATTGGACAGAGTAGATGGTTACGGTGGTGTTGCCATTATGACTCATCGCTCTGTTAAATCTGTCGTTTGCAGAACGCAAAGTCGCAATCCTGGTATTGAATTGTTACATGTTAGAATTTTGAATTGTCAGCATATTGAGAATATAATTTCAATTTATTGCCCTTCGACAGTATACACCACTCAAAGTGACTGGGACGCGATCTTTTCTATAGGGAACAGTAAAACTCTTATTTTGGGAGACTTTAACGCGCATCACTCTAATTGGTCACTAAGAACTGATCGGCGCGGCTCTGAAATATTTGACTCCATGTTGGATTATAATTTCATTAATTTGAACGATGGTAGCTTCACTAGAATCAGGATGGTTGCTGGAGTTCTCCAGCAATCTAGCCCAGATATTTCATTTGTTTCTTCAGATCTTTCTTTATTATTTATGTGGAAACCAACAAACGAATCACTCGGAAGTGATCATTTAATAATTAAATTAAACTGTCTACTTAGTATTAACCGTGCATATCAAAACAGAAGAAATTATAAAAAATCTGATTGGACTTTATATGCTACATTTATAGATGATTACTTAGAAAATTGCATATATCCCCCGGGATCCTCAGAAGTTATATGACCTCCTATATAATATAACGCAAAATGCTGCGGACAAGTATATTCCTTACATTAAAATCCCTCAAAACATTTGCAACTAATTTAAGCCAAAACCATATTGGTCTTCAGAGTTGTCCAGGGCTGTTGCGGAGCGGCGCTTGGCTCTTGCAAATCTGAGAGGTTGCCCCTCTCCAAGGAATTTAGATATCCTCCAAGAAAAAATTAGCACTGCTCAAAGGCTTATTCGCCGGGCCAGGTGTAAATCTTTTCAGCAGTTTTGTTCATCTGTAGATGAAACCTCTTCAGCGTCCGAAATGTGGCGGAAGATGAGGTGGTTAAAAGGTCGTCAAATTCCCAACGCCTGTGTAGATAAAGAAAAAGCCGAACGCCTGCTTAGCGAGCTTGCTCCAGATTTTGTTTGTCCCTCGCAGCCTACTTTTAATTCTATTAATGCAATGTTGGAGTCGCCAATTTCAATGCCAGAATTAGTTTACTGTATTAAAACCACCGATACAGCTCCTGGGTCAGATCAAATTTCCTTTTCCATGATTCAACACCTTCCGCCTTCCGGTAAATATATGTTACTTTTAATATATAATCAATGTTTTTCTGTTGGTTTTGTTCCCTTACAATGGCGTCAAATTAAAATAGTTCCAATTCCCAAGCATAGTAATTCATCTTCATCTTTACGTCCTATTTCCCTGATATCCTGTATTTGTAAAATATTTCATGCTATTTTAGGCAAACGTATAGAGTGGTTCTTTGAAAAACAATGTCTTTTTCCTGAGGACATGGTGGGTTTTCGTAAGGCATATATTTCTGAAATTCAACTAGGATTCTCTAAAAACTTGGTTACAGCGGCGTGTTTTATAGACATCGAAAGTGCTTATAACAATGTTGATATTTTTTGCCTGTTACATATTTTAGATCAGTTTGGGGTTGGATCAAAAATCTGTGTTTATTTATGGTCCTTTTTATCAAATAGGCACCTGCAAGTGGCGACGTACGATTGTGAGATTGTTAGATTTACTGGCCGTGGGTTAGCGCAAGGAGATCCATTGGCCCCACTTTTATTTAATATTCTAACACTACATATAGGTAAGAACGTTGGCCAGGTTAATATGTCTCAATATGCTGATGACTTTGTGTTATATTCAACAAACAATAATGTAGATTTAGCGTTTGGAGAACTTCGGTCTGCTTTACGATATACCAAAGTGTTAATTGATAGGCTGGGTTTAACTATGTCACCAAATAAAACTAAGATTTGTGTTTTTAAAAAAGGTTGCTTTAGGAGGTCTATCAACTTTGTTTTTGATGATGTTTCAATGGAAGTCGTTAATAATGTGAAATATTTGGGTCTGTGGCTGGATAGTTCATTAAGATGGGGTAAACATATCAATGAAACCTCACAAAAGGTAATGAAGTTCATAAATTTACTTAAAGTTTTATCCGGTCCGGGGTGGGGACTCCATCAAAAGCACCTAAGACGTTTATATATTACTATAATTCGAAGTAGAATTGATTATGCCAGTTTCTTGTTTGGCAGTAGTTGTAATTCTAATCTAATAAAACTAGATAGGGTCCAGAATCAGGCTTTGCGTGTTATCGGCGGATTTATAAGGAGCACCCCGATACATGTCATGGAAAACGAGTTATGCCTTCCGCCACTTCATATTCGTCGGAGATACTTAGCTAGCAAATTTATGTTAAAATCAAAATCTTTTCGTAACAATAAAACTATAGAATTACTAGAAAATCTTTCACTAGTTACAGGTTCCAACTATTGGCGGAACAAGAAGCTGCCATTACTTATTGACATCTTTTCGCATTATAATTCTGTTCCAATTCACTCAAGCGTTCAACTTGGAATGTTTTTTTCACTTGATAAGTGGATAAGTAGTATAGATATGTCTCACATTGTCTTCTATAAAATTCCTAGTATTACTAAAGCTAAACGCCACTACCATACTTTAGAAATTAAACACTTATGCACTTCATATATTCAAGAACAATATTCAGGTTATCATAAAATTTTTACAGACGGTTCTAAAGATAAAAGTTTAGGAGGCGCTGCTTTTTTGGACCCCATTCTTCGGAATCACATGAAGCTTAAGATTGATTCAGATATTTCTATTATGCACATTGAATTGATTGCGATCTTGGAAGCTTTGTCCTATATTCTATCAATTGATGGCGATAAATTTGTGATTCTAACAGACTCCAAAAGTTCGCTGCAACATTTGGCTCGGCACACTTCTCACATGCGAGGTATTCCGACAGCCTATGTGATTTATGAATTGCTCTTAAAGCTTCAGTCTAATTCCAAAACGGTATGCCTTCAATGGATTCCGTCGCATTGTCAGGTAGAAGAAAATGATAAGGTTGATATGCTTGCCAAACAAGCGTGTGTTGATGGAGTTCTCATGAATACTACTCCACTGTATTCGGACTATTTTGGAAAAGTTAAAATAAAATGTTTAGATCTTTGGCAGGAGTATTTTGATGAAAGATCAAAAGAAAAAGGGATATGGTATCGAACTATCCAGCCAGAGATTTCTCGGGTTCCGTGGATTGATTGTGACCTCAATAAAAACCTAATTACTAAAGCCTTAAGATTTCGTTCCGGACATATTCCATCAAATAAGTTTTATTACCTAATGAGGAAGGCTTTGTCTCCAAATTGTGATGACTGTGGTGTGGTTGATGATGTCTTTCATATTCTGATGGAGTGTGTCCGGAATGAAAATACTAGAATAAATGTTTTTGGACAATATAAAAGGTATGATATTGGCTTTTGTAATACCATCCTTGCTTTTCCAATTTCCGATAAGGCTAAACAATTGTACAAGTTAGTGATAAGGTAGATACTAATGAACAATTTTGTTTTTTCTGCACTGGGCGATGTGGTCGCTAAGCGACAAAGCCCTTTAAATAACAAAAAAAAAAAAAAAAAAAATTTGTGTTTTTTGTATTTTGTACCGAGCTTTTTTTTCGTTTTTATCGCAGTGTTTATCAGTGGATACTTGGAAGTGGGCCGTCCTTGAACTTCATAATTTAAGAACACTGTAACATAGCTGTAAGTTTCCGTAATTGCCACGCTTGGCAGGCGGGTTGCCTGACCCCTAACGATGACGGTTACTTTAAAACGAAAATAAAGGATTGTCATTAAATCCTTTATTTTCGTTTTCAGTCAAAATTCAGTTAGTTTTTAGTCAAAATTTTTACTGACTTGTATACAAGTCAGTAAAAATTTTGACTCAATTAACTTCAAAATCCAGAGAAGAAGAAAACATACTTAGATTTATTTTTGTATCTCACGATAAAACTTCTGCGATCACCTATGAAATTAAACTAACAGTTTCTTCATCGACCATAAACTTTCAGTATTCCACCGTAAGCATTAAGTTGAAAGGCCAGATCTACAATTCTACATGATGTCGATAAAACGGCGCGAACAGAATGTACGTAGGACATAACTGAGACGTTGGTATTATGACATTCGGCGACATTAACTTTCTAGTAAAATGTTTGGCCCAAGTTATGGGCGAATGTTGCCGGCTTGAGCAACCTGTATATTGTCCTCTGGATAGGAAAGGCCTCACCTCATTCAGCTCATCGAGATCATTTTGTCGATCTAATTAATCTAGTATGCTTCAAAATATAGTAGATTGTTATATAAGGCTCGAAAGGAATTGGTGACTTTCACCCGTGTTAAAAACTCTACTTTTCATTTTGAATATAAGGAAAGTAATTTTTTTGTTTTTCTAAAAAAAAATATTTTCTTGTTTGATTGCCACTTCATAATATCATTTTATACACATACATACATAAACTCACGCCTTCTTCCCATGGAGGTAGGCATAAACTATAGAACGCCACCTGCTACGCTCCTTACATACTCCTTTTGCTTCGCCTACGTTCATACATCTTGTCATAAACGCACGCCGATTGCGAGTACTACGCACCTGACCTTTCTGAAGAATATCACCAATTTGGTCACTATATGTCCTCCTAGGGCGTCCCCTCCCAGCGTTTCCACTCACCTCTGCTTTATAAATACCTTTTGTTAGTCGCGTTCCACTCATCTCCTCAATATCATTTTATGTATTTAAATATCTTTCCTTTGAAATTTCTGGCAAAAGATTTTCGATTACTGTATTTGCATCGTCTTTAACCAAATTTGGGGTCAACATTTCAGAATAGCTTGAACTCGTTTTTATTATTATTAATCAAATAACCGACATTAGAAATTTCGGTGCAGCTTACAGAGTTAGTATCCTGCCAAATTATATACTTATTTTTAAACCTCTCGTCTTTTTAAATTTTAAACATGGATCTCACCGCGTCACCGCCGCAGTACGTCCCGCTTAATATTTTTTTTGTTAATTCACACTGGATTTTTATCACTCACAAGACCGCAGCATTTTATTTTTATTTTAATCGATATTTTTTAAATTAATTATTTAAGTTTTTCGTAGCCGACAACCTAAACAAGCTAGTTCTATTTTTAAAGTCATTCCCGCCCTAGAGAGGGAAGCAATTACTATGTGTCTTTCCAGCAGTCTTCCACCCGCTACTTGGATCATAATATATTTCCCTCTACCGCTAATCGGGGCGGTACATTATGAACTCCGACTTTATTATAAAATTAGGTTTGGAGCCTGTAATCACAAAAAAATCAGTTGCTTTCGCTTGGTATTGCTGTATAGATATTGAATTATGATAAGTGGATCCTGTCAAGCATAATCATCTAGTTTGCAATTATTTTCCAAACACGAAATCAAATAATTATGAAGGCATTTTTGGAAAAATAACTTTAATACCTACACTGACAGTTCAGTTACCGCTACAATTTCAAATTTGATGACGTTATATATACTAGCATAAAGTTGATATTTCTAGAAGAAATAACATCAATATTTTGAATCAAAGATTTGAATATGAATAGGTTCTATATATAGTTCTCATACCTTACTCCAAACCCTAATTCGCCCACTCCACTTTATGGGTAATTTTTACTTTTATGTCGTTTCTTTCAGCAAAATTAAATTACTTATGCGATGCGTGTGTTGGGTACCCACTGTTATTTCTACTTTCACGTTTATTGAGTCATTATTATTAAATAAGTATGTATTTTTATTGAAATTCGTTGCTGATTTCTAAGTTGATGTACCAGGACCAGCTAGTTACCGCTACTTAGACGTTTTTACCTTTCTTCATTAGTCACCACTTTGAGTAATGAAGTGGCCTTACTTATAAACTTATTACTATAGTAATAATTATTCGCTTCAGATTATTAATAGAATAAAAATAAAGCTTTTTAATTCCTAACAGACTTATGGTACTTGCATAAAGAAGCTGGTTTTCCGGTACAGATCACTGTAGGTCGATTTACGGAATGAAACTGTAACAATGGGGTCTCCCTTGTTTGACCGAAAGGAATTTGACAAATTTTCACTTCCCAAAAAATTTCTCGCATAATTTCATTTGCCAAATTATTACTTAGCAAAAAATCTATCCACAAAAAATTGTAACGCAAACCTAATGTTTGACAAATGAACGTTTAAACTATAATTTGTTTACCAACTAGTCCTTTTAACATTTTTTATTTAGTCAAATATTTCAGTTGGAATAACAGTTTTTACGCAAAATCAAATAATAATATAAATAAGTAATTAACCTAATCTAAATAGTTCAGATCCGGGTAACCTACTAAAAACAATCTCTTTTTTCTATTAATGCAAGTCGTTTCTGGCACTCGCCGGCCGCTACCGCGGCACCGCTCGCTTCGCTCGCTCAAAAACGTTTATTTTCTGAAGATTATTTGCTGTAATAAATCATTTGATTACAGACCAAATGCCATAATGACATTATACTTGGTAATATTTTGCCAAGTAAAAATTTGACCAAATGAAAATATGCGTACTAAAATCATTCGAAATATTGCAATGGTATAAAAAAAGGTTGCTAAAATTTGTTTGGGTAATGAAAATTTGGAAAAATCTTTTCGGCAAAACGGCAGGATCCCGTAACAATGTTTTACCTGTTTCTATATATGTGAGCGCAAGTTAATACGGGGCAATTTCAGTCACAACGATCAGTAATTGCTTAAAAACATCATTTTTCTAATCGATAAGTTGACAATTTTGTATTAATACCTTTATCTCAGACGAAATAAGGTTCTAAATTAAAAAATGACACGATGGTTTAAACCTGGGTCTAAAGGTAAACCTTGTTTTGTAATAGGGCCGAATGGGTTAACTCTACTCTTTAGTAATATTTGATGTTGGTTAGTTAAATTAGTAACTAATGCTAGCTGCGGATTTTGTTGCGCCAGTTCATCCCAGTTTCAGCACTAGGAAAGTGGTGAAGGGCGGGCGTTCTAGGGGTCTGTCTTATGTAATTTTGACATTCGAAAAGTGCTGATTCTGAGCCTTGTTTTAATAAATGACTTTTGATTTGTAGTCTGTCTTCTAGCCAGGATTTTTAGATTTAAGATATGAAATTTTTGATAACCAGTAAAATGTATGCATACCTACGCATTTAGAATAGTGTCTAGAATAATGTGCTAAAACATCCCGTGCCGCCACCGCTTGCGTCTCGAGATATAGCCTCCCGCCTTTCCTGAAGGTTGGAGGTGAGTCTAAGCTCTTGTATGGGAGCTCGTCTATTCAGTTGGCTATTGTTACATATACCGAGCCCAGTGTGACTATGTGTGATCTGAGTTTTTCATTTGGCTATTTGCGTTGCGATGTCGTAAGCAACAATGGATTAATGTTTATTATTTATTATAAATGTAATCTTCATCATCATTTCATCCGAAAACCACCCACTGCTGGATATAGGTCTCCCCCAAGCGCCACCACATCGACCGATCTTGTGCTTCTCACATCGAGCGGATTCCTGCACCCTTTACAAGGTCATCGGTCCACCTTGTGGGGAGGTCTTCCGACGTTGCACATTTCGGTACGCGGTCGCCACTCCAGACCTCCACCTTTTAGGCCCATCGGCCATCCGTTCTATGAGGAATGTACCCTGCCCACTGCCATTTTTTTTTTGCAATTATTCTTGCTATATCCTTTAGCCCGAAAATTTTCCTGAAGAGATTCGCAGGAGAACCCGGTTACCTGGGTTCTCTTGCGGATCTCTAGATTTCTGATTTGATCACGCAGGGAAACTCTCTCGGGTCTGAGCTCAAATGGATGTCCATTCGCCTGAGAAGAAGTTTGCGCGCTTTGACCACACTTTTTTCCCTTCTCAACTCTCCGAGCCCTCCTTCTTATCTTATGTCTCACTTCCAATATCTATGTTCTTCACATGCTAAGAACCTGCGTTCTTCCAACAATCTTCTTCTACTCTGTCCTTCTCATACTTCTGACTTTGTTCATTCTTCCTTTCATATTCAGTCCATTCTTCTCTGGAATGCGCTTCCTCTCGATATCAGGACGGCCACCAGTCGGTTTGCATTTAAGCGAAAATTGCAGAGTTATTTGTCAAAACAAATAGTGTAGAGTCATCTCAATTTAATGTCTTTTCATTGAACTTGTATGTATATTTATGTATATATATATAATGTAGGGATATATTATAGTAAATATATGTGTATTATAACTAAGTTTATAACCTATTTATGTAATTTTGTACCTATTATATTTATATTTAATTATGTTATATTTTAATATTTTATAATATTATTATTTTCTCTCAATCAGAGCACCCGCCATCTTATCTCTTCACCACCTTTGGTTGACTGGTAGAGAATGCCTAAGGCATTAAGTCCGCCTTTGTACATTATTGTGTGTGAGAAGTTTAAATAAATAAATAAATAATAAATAAACTCCAAGGGTAGGCCCCTACATACTTAGCTTCTCGAACGCTGCCTAACCGAGTCAGATTCAACAATGAACCTCTTTCTGGAAGTGAGACTTACCTAACTGGACTGTTTGTCCTAGGTAATTGTAATCGTCAACAATTAAGTATATATAGTAGAGTTTCCGCCTCCCATCTCGCTGTAGAAGGATAGGTGCGTTTTTATACAGACACTTCAGCATTGCGATGTACCGATAGTCCATCTGGCACCGTGAAAGAGACTACAGTACAGCCTAAGTATCGATCGAATCAAAGGCTTTCTCGTAGTCTACAAGCGCTAAGCAGAGGCAGGTTCAAACACCATCTGGCGGTTTACCACCGGCCTTCAGAAGTTCGGCCGTAATTCTGTCAACACCCCGCACACGGCGCCTTGTTCATTTTAAGCTGCTGCAGAGCCATCTTAATCTCGTTCAGGCTGATGTCCGGGATGTCTTCGGTATAGTGTCGGAACAATCAAGCAGATTTCAGATTCGCAACGGGGATACTGATTGGCATCTACAACTGTCAATAGAAACCCTCGATCTCCCTCAAAAGATTAGGGTTGGAGGATAGGTACAAGTCTGCAATCATCGGTATCCAAGTTCGTAAACTGGCTCTGCCCAATAGACAGATCTCTTGCAATGACCTTGGATCCCTTGTTCCGCTGTATTACGTTCGTAATACGTTCAGTATTAAAGTGGAGAAGCTCGTTTTTAAGGACTTCTATGGAACTACCGGTACTTGAGCGTATAGTCTGAAGACTGTAGGATCACCTCGCGCCTCTCCTTCGTGAGTTTGAGAGTAGAATCGGAAAGCTTCTTATTTCTCTTTGTACGATGGTTCTTGAAGATCTTAGACCAACGTATTGACAGTTTCTACGAACCCATCGTTCGCCTGATCTAATGGTTGATGAACCTTTTTAGTTATATAATCATATTATTAAGGGAGCTCGCCTGGGTAGTACTTTTTCTAGCTTCGATAATCGCAGCAAGTTTTTTTGCGTCGCGTTTATGAGTGACTTTTTGTAGCGCGTGGGCGTTTCAGTATTGAACTCTGAATGTTTTATATTTGGCCACAAAAATCGCTCAGCGATTGTCGCTCGTGCGTGAGCTCCTTAAATGTTTATTCTTATTCTTGTGTTATTTCATTTTTAGGGTTCCGTACCTCAAAAGGAAAAAACGGAACCCTTATAGGATCACTTCGTTGTCCGTCTGTCTGTCTGTCTGTCAGTCTGTCAAGACCATTTTTCTCAGGAACGCGTACAGGTATTAAGTTGAAATTAATATCAAATACGTAAGTCTATAGTCCCTTGAAGCTCTAAAAAAATCAAGCTTCCAAGTCAACGCTATAAAAACAAACGGCGATATAAGTGACATTATTGCGACATATTTCGATAATATATAAAAATAATAAGTCCGAAAATTGTAAATTTGTAGTTTTATCACATAAAAAAAAAATACGAATATCTCGCACATAAATCAAAACCTATAGGGTACTTCCCGTTGACCTAGAATCATGAAATTTGGGCAGAAGCAAAGTCTCACAGCACAAGTAAAGGCAAAGCAATGTAGTTTTATCATAAAAAATATAATTTTTTGCGATCACAAACTTAAATTTTCAGTTGGAAAATTGTCCGTGGTGTATATCGATGTATGGGTGAACATGTTTTTCAACTACAATGTTAAGTTTGTTCGAGGGATAAATTCATCCTAACTACGGAACCCTTCATTGTGCGTGGTTCGACACGCACTTGGCCGGTTTTTTATATTTTTCACTGTTATCATATACTCGTATATGAAGATAGACATTGCTCTCATAAAAAAATAATATATGATTTTTGATCTCAATTCACCTTAACATTCACCCGAACACCCTGTATATGTCAAGACGCAAGCGGAGGAGGCTCGGAGAGGTTTAGGTAATGATTCAGTACCACATAAAGAATCTAATATGTACCTAAATTCAGCTGGCTCTCTAAAATTTCATATCTTTGGAGCAATGTCAAAGAATCCTGGGCTATTCACATAATTACCAATTCATAAATACTTTTATCATTAAAGCACCTTTACCAGCTAAATATTACTGATCGATTTAACGCGAAACAGCGTGCGACGTCGACGTACAAAATGCATTGTTCATGTTTTACTTGATTCTGTTAACGAATGGCCACATGGCCACTTTAATTCACAATTATTTACTGCTAAAAATATTGGGATGGAAGAGGGAATATTGCTAGTTAATAATCATGACGTTTTACTGGAAGCTGAAGGATATAAATTAAATAAGAAGTGGGCGTAAATAAAAGCGACATTGCTCTTTTAACCAATAGAGGTCTGATTTGGTATTACATATAATTTAATACAATATGTACATACCTCGCCCCTAATTACATGGGACTTAGACATAACTAGCGAAATATGGGCGTACTGAGGTAAGTACACACATCTCTGCCTAACCCTTCAAAGAATACAGGCGTGATTTTAAGTTATGTTAAATGTACCTATATGACGATACTTTATATTATGACGTCGTTAGATTCTGTACGTACAGTTTTGTAAAAAACGGGAAAAGAAAGTCTATGAAGACATTATCGTCCATTATCATGTCTAAAATACTCGATTTGGAAGCCTAGAACTCAATAATGTATTATGGGGCTTTTATGTAGGGACTAGTAGGCTTAATAGACTGTAGCTTTGTAAACTATCTTTTATTTTGTTCAGTACTTGGTACTTGTTGACGGGCCTACACTGCCCTCCCATACCTATTAACACTGTAACTTGGAAACATTGTTAAAGCCCACTTTTTTTAAAAGAGTAACCGTGGAGTTTTTTGCCGGCTCTTCTCCATAGGAAACGACCAATTGGAACCGTGCACCTAGCTTCTGACGTTTCATAAGTGCCCATGTAGGTTTATGTGAAATAAAAAAAAATGTTTTTTTTTTATTTTGGACATGATTGTAATTGTATATAACCAAGCCACACAGTGAATCAAATACTCTTGTAGACAATATGCTGTGGAAAAGGCAGAACGCTAAAATAATAAAAGAATGTAACAAATTAAATAAATCTGGCAACGTCGCAAATAAAGCAAATTCTCTTAAAACATAAACCGTACGTGATCCAATCAATAAAGCCTTTGCCACGACAATATTATCCAACCAAACTCAAGCAAGAACGGCAATAGGTCTGTCCATCAAAGTACATACTAGTGGTTAGCAAAAAGTTCCATAAAACGGGATTCTTCGTCAGCGTTCGCATTCGTCAAGTTGTGACAAATGTGGGAATCCTCGGGCCGGGACCGATACGAGGCAATCAATCAACGCTCGGTGACCGGACGGATAGGGCCTGGCGTGGGTAATAGTGTCCCGGGATTATTATCATTATTTTGATTTATTTATAGAGTTTACAGTATGTTTGGAATTATATATATTTATTTATTTAATACTTTAAGCACACAATTGTACAGAGGCGGACTTAATGCCAAAAATAATTAAATGTGTAATAATGTGTGTAATGTGTGTGTGTGTGTGTGTTGTAATTATATGTGTTTTGTTTAGAGTTTTAGCCATGTATGTTAGCTACCTTGAGCAAAGTTTTTTTTTAGCCTTTATTAAAAGTGAACAGTAATCTAGCCTCTAAGACTAATAAGCAATTTTAATCTAACTTATTTTTTTAAGTGAGAATTAGTTTAAAACTTAGAATAATGTTGATTGTACTTTACACAAGTCCGTTCCACTTTCTTAGAGTCTGATATAATATTCTCAGAAGACCAGTGATAATATTTTCTTCAAATATCTCTCTCTTTTATTTTCTTTCTTGAGATCCTCCCGACTATGTTTTTCTTTGATCAAACGGGTCATTCAACTTTTAAGTCCCTATTTCCCAAATCCCGGATTTTTTCCCGGGAAGCACACCACTATGAAGAACCCTATCGATCTCCAGGCGTTTCCATTTACAGCCGGCACATACATCAAACGTATTATTTAAAGCGTGTTTCTACGAATTCGTATTTATTTAGAGAAAAACGTTAATATAAGTTACAGAGTGGTCAATATTATGATTTTTTTCTAGTTCTAGGAAATTTTCATTGAATGTTAACACAGAAACTGATACGAAACACGGTACACTCTTTAATTGTTGTTTTTGTGTGTAATATAATTTAATTCTAATGTAATATTGACTTTAATTTTGGTTTTGATTTTGATTATAATTTTGATTTTGTTTTTTTATAGTAATTTAAATTTGGTTTTGGAATTTAATTTTAATTAAGATTTTGATATTGATTTTAATTTTTATATCTTTTGTTATTTTTTTGTTTTAATTTTTTAACTAATGTTAGTTAAAAAATTAAAACAAAAAAATAACAAAAATATGTATTTTTCTAAGTTTAAATACTAACACAGTATGGATGTTTTCCGAATAAAAATATTTGAATTTGAATTTTAGTATTTGATTATGTGCCAACATTACAATTAATAGTTGTCCCTTTTTTGAATTGCCTAGTGTTTTCCTACATTTTCATGCGATATTTTTTAAGGTTTAAATATTTTCTTGTTATGAAAGAGGCTGGTTTAAAAATAAAAATGTTGTTTTAGTCGCAGCATAGCGACCGCATCTCAATCTCTCATGCTTATTAAACAAAACACGGTTGCTCTATCA
This sequence comes from Tiliacea citrago, assembly GCA_963921375.1. Lineage (NCBI taxonomy): Eukaryota > Metazoa > Arthropoda > Insecta > Lepidoptera > Noctuidae > Tiliacea > Tiliacea citrago. Next base: position 2,726,171 of record OY992784.1, read on the forward strand.
ACGAAAATTCGTGTGTATTGTTCAATGTGTTTTTAGAAATGTAAATATTGTCAACCCCGAACTTGGCGGTGCACGGTGTATTGAATTCTTAGATTTTAAACTTCGCAAACTTATAGCACTCCTTACAATATCACAGCAAAATTAAATTTGCAGGACTTTACCACAACCAAGTCTCAAACCAAGACTCAAACTAAATTCGAAGACTATTCCAAGACAAGGCTTTAGCTCAAACGGCTCATTGCTCCAGGATCCGAAGTATTCCAAGTCAATTGATATCTGTACCAAGTTCCACGCAAAACTTTTAGTCTGATTTTGCTGATTCAATTATACAACTTCGAAATACGGAATTACTTATGAAGGAATATTAAGTAGATTAAGCAATAACTTTGTTGAAATAAATGTCCTATGATGGATTTATTACGTTCTCTTTATTTATTGGGTACATTGACCCAGATGGCAGATGGTTAACGTATTTTTAGGATTTCTTCGAAATTGTATTTCAATGAAAATTATAATTTCGGTATTTCGCCTTACACAATTTTGGATTCCAAGTAAGAGTATGTACTATAAAAAAATCTTCACAAACAACATTTTTATTATTTATTCAAACGACCCAATATTATACAGCTATAATTAGACTTCTGGCGAGTTTGTGGCTAAGTAATAACAGCCGCACGGGTTGATCGATCAGGTTAAACTACGCTTGCCGTAGTTGGTCCGTGGATGGGTGACCATCTTTACATACGAAGACCCCTCCGTGCCTCGGAAAGCACGTTAAGCCGTTGGCCCGGCTGTTATTTGTAGATCTTTGACAGTTGTTACGGGTCGTCAGAAGCCCGAAAGTCTGACAACCAGTCTTACCAAGAAGTATTAAATATAACAACTTTATTAATAAATTTAAAATATTTCTATTAAACAAAAGCTATTATAATGTGAACGAATACTTGAATGAATGACTATAATTGTAATAAACACATTCTTAAATACATAATGTGTAATTTTATCAAGAAGATTATTTAATTGAACATAACATGACTAGTAAATACACAATTTGTCTCAAATTGTAATACAATACATGTGAAACTTATCTTTTTATTAATAACTTGTAACCTAAAAATAATTATGATCTCTCTTTAATTGTTTGTATTATTATTACCTAAATAATATAATTTTATTTAAACTTATTATTATTAAGAAAATAGCTACCTACTTTCCATTAATAGAATTGTTTATATTATTGTTATTTACATATAGGCGAATGTAATTATTGTTTTCTTGTAGATATAGTTTTATTTTGATTTTTTAAATTTTATTTTGGTTTTTAGGGTTCCGTACCCATAGGGTAAAATGGGAACCCTATTACTAAGGCTCCGCCGTCTGTCTGGCTGTCTGTCCGTCTGTCACTAGGCTGTATATCATGAACAGTGATAGTTAGACAGTTGACATTTTTACAGATGATATATTTATGTTGCCGCTATAACAATAAATACAAAAAAAACAGAATAAAATAAATATTTAAGAGGGCTCCGATACAACAAACGTAATTTTTTTTCTCGTTTTTGCTGGATATTGATAACGGCAACAGGTAGACGCTTGAAATATTCACAGAATATTTAGTTATAATATATTCACTTTAAAAATAAATAATTAAAATAAAATAAAAATTAAGGGGGCTCCCATACAATAAACGTGATTTTTTTGCCATTTTTATAGGCAATGGTACGAAACCCTTCGTGCGCGAGTCCGACTCGCACTTGGTCGGTTTTTTTTTTTTAATTTTGATGTTTTAAATTTAATTTTGATTTTTTTATTTTATTTATGTATCTAACATAATTTCTTGCTGTGCCCTGACAGGGTCTACAACGTCCTTTTGTTAACATCTTGTTTTTACCTTGTGGAACCCAAATAAATGAATATGAATATGATATCGTATATAGATCGTAGATGGTTGGGAAAAGGCTAAGCAGATGATGATAAATTAGACTTCTGGCGATTTAATATATCTGTGTATTTTTAGTCACTGAAACGTGGTATCTCTCTTATTAGAAGGCTCAAACGCACACAAAGGGCAATGAAGAGGGCTATGCTTGGAGTTTCCCTACATGATCGCATCAGAAATTAAGAGACCCGCGGACGAGAACCAAGGTAACCGACCTAGCCCGAAGAATTGCTAATCTTAAGTGGCAGAGGGCTCGCAGAACAAATGGTCCATGGGGATGAAAGGTTCTGGAGTGGCGACCGCACACTGTAAGACGTAGCGTTGGTAGGCCTCATCAAGTAGCCGGATGACCTTGTGAAGGCCGCAGGGATTCGATAGAGGTGGGAAGCACGGAACCGGTCGAAATGGCGGTGCTTGGGTGAGGCTTAAGTCCAGCAGTGGACGTCTTTAGGCTGAAATGATGATGGTGATGATATATTATCATGGAAGCATTCAGAGAGAAAACCAAACTCAAACTCAAAGCATTTATTTCAATTAGACCATTTATATGCACTTTTGAATTGTCAAGAAGTCGGTCAGTTAGTCAGCAAATTGAGGCTAGTTGCCCATTCCAAAACGTAGATCTCTATGGATAAGAACGAGCAATAAACTCCAATAACACGTTTAAGTGAAGATATTATAAAATCCTGGATACACATTAGTCTTGTTGCTTTTACATAAATATGGGAGACCAATGTATAAAAAAACCCGAACAAGTGCGAGTTGAACTCGCGTGGTAAGGGTTCCGTACGATGAATATGTTATCTAGCATGTTTTTTATCCCAAAAACAAACTCAAAATTGTAGTTGAAAAACATGGTCCCTGTACATTCCAACTGCAAATGTAAGTTTGTACGCACAATATTGAGAGATTGACCATGTTATTTTAACATCATAAACTTAATATCCCGTAATCTATAAGTAAATAATTATTTTCAGTTTTTTTTTTTAATAAATTAGGCTCAGTAGTTTCAGAGATGAAAGGGAATGATCAATTTGCTTCTGTTTTGATAAGTAACTTTAAAGGTATTAATTTAAAAATAATTAAAAAAAAAGAAAATCAGACCCTCATAATAAGCCCTTTCATTTCATTTTACACGGTACAGTTAGCAAAACTTTTTTTCATCATTTTCTTATTAGCCCCCCAAAAGTTACCCTCATATCAAAATTAATTTATTTAAACTAGAAGTACAAGTTTGGGTCACAGAAATTCATATGTGTATCAAATTTCTACTTAATCGGTCCTGTAGATTAAGAGCAAAACTGCTGTGACATACACACGAGTGATTCTAGTATAAGGGTTCTGTTTTTTCTTTTGAGGTACGGAACCCTAAAAACAATTCAAAATATAAGCTGACGGCACCACTTCATAAAAATAACGCGTGGATCAACTCAACCATTTTGTAGGGAGCCGAATGATCCAACACACGCGCCATCATCAGCGAGACATTTAAGTGAGCATGACATACTCTCAACTGCCATGCCCCAATCTTTTTCTTTTCGCTTAATGAAAAAGAGAACAGTATAAAAAACACAGCAAAACAACATTTTCTTTCAGTGCATTTCACCATTCTTGCAAGTTAAAATTGAATCACAGAAATAAAACAAACGCCTACATTTTTAATTTCATAAGACAATGCCTTCAAGCGTCTCAATTCTAATAAAAATACAATTTCATCACAAAGTTGACTCAAAACATAATAGACACTGTTCTATATCAAAGAGTGAAGCATGTTGTTATACCGTTGACGGAAATTGAAAATATAAAGGGACCCTCTGATTAAGTGGCTTTTGAGACCCCTTCCACACGGCACCATACTTGGACCTCCTATGGTAATCTACATGTCCAGTCTCTGATGTGGGTAAAAATGATTTTTGCATTGAGAATACGGTTTAGGCATTCTTTTGTATATTCCTTTTGATGGAATAGGATTGAATGTTGGGTGTGTCATGTCTTGTAAAAATAGACTGAGAAACGTAATACCTACACTTTTGTCACTTTATTTTTACGTCAGACTATTTATATTTTGTTTAGAAAAAAACTTACAAGTTTTGTTCATCTTCATTGAAAGAAATGTGTAGATAGTTTATTGATTCTACATTATTTAAACCAATGTTCTTAGGCATTTCTATCTCGTCTTCTTCATCCTCCTGCCCTTATTTATTTGGGATCAGCCCGGTATAACAGCGCAGCAACTAATTGATTAACGGTTATAAATATTATCGGATCGTTTTTTCCAATACATAGAATGGAGCTAAAACTGGGACTTCATCAAGTCAAAATTAGCTTATTTGGGCTATTTGAAAGCACAACATCATTTTTTAATACAGTGACCGCTCAGCACTAAACTGCAACATTTTCTTGGCGAGCGTCGCCGCGTCGGTTGAAACTAACACAATATTATTCTCAGTTGTTTTTATTCTACTTAAAGCTTCTTCTTAATAGAAAGCTAGTTTCTTCCATCCAATTCGCTATCCATTATCACGGACAATTCTAGTTTTATTTTTCTTCCTGGTGGAAGGCACTTGGGGCGTAATTTCAATTAATTTGGATTCAAACACTCGACAGGAAAGCGAATGACAATCGAATTACTCACTAATTGATTTTAAAGTTTGACGAATTTATGTGGGATGCGCTCGAGTGTTAAATATATTATTGTAATTTAATTAGATGAGGAGATGAATGTTGGAGTTTCTGATAAGGTGTTGACATTTGAAGGTTTTGTTTATTTATTATTCAACTATTTGAAGTTTTAAAAATAGCTTTTTATTCGATTATCTGATTATGTTCCACACACCACAACCACACACACACAACTTTTTGTTGCATTATTTTGCTTACTTACAGAAAACTTACTATAAAAACTGGAATATTGTTTTATTCCCGTTGTTTCTTTTGTACCTGGAAGAACTGGAAAATAGTTGTGTTGAAAAATCTCTAATTTGAATAAACTTACTTCTGAAAAACTAATTTGATGACACACACACACACAGTGCACTGAATTTCTTAAAATCTAGGTTCAAGATCAAAAAATAAATAAAATATATTAAATGGATCACGGGATGATTCATGAGGAAGGTTTAGGTGTATAGTTTATTACGGTTTTGTGTAAATTGGCTGAAATATGACGATGATTGTTGAAGATGTCGGAAAAAATCATGCCGACTGGGAGCTTTACTGGCGTGCGCGTTACGGTAGTACGTTTCCGTGGAAATAATTTCTTGGCTTGGCAGGCGGGTTAGCGATCGCAGTATGGTGTTAAAATGCATAAAGAACGCTGCGACCCATTCTCTAGTAAGTCCTTTAGTCGCCTTTTACGACACCCATGGGAAGAAATAGGATGGTGCTATTCTTAACATTTTTTTTTGCCACCACAGAATGGAAAATAAGTACAATACTTATTTGAGTATTAGGTAATACAGACTTTAATAACTAAGTCATAATCATCCACCCAACTTAACAAAAACTATTCTTTCGGACGTATAATACAATTTGGTCCATAAACTTCATCAAAGGCTTATTAAAAATTGACAAATTAAAAGTCGTTAACATTGATGTGCTAGTTTAATTAAAACTACCATTACAATGTTGATGTTTAAAATGTTATCTGTATGCAAAACAACAGTTTCATCCGGTAAAAATACAACTTGCAGTACGTATAATGCCTATATTTAATGGGTAAATATTAAACTAAAAACTTGTTGACCTTCTAATGAAGGACACTTTTTTAAATTAATGAACCTCTAAAAAGTTTCTGCGCTCCCAATGCTACAGACTTCAAAAATAAATTGAGCCTCTTTTTCACTTTCTAGCCTTTTCTGGTCGCAATAACTAAGCTAGTTTTCTTTCATTCGCTTCTTTTGTTGTTTCTTTGCACCAGATATGTTAGGTTAGGTAAAAAAAAAGGTTGGAACTGTGACGAACCATTTTTTTTTTTGTTGCCGGGGTGCAATATCCTCATGGATGTCCTCCGCCCCTGGGGTGGGCGGAGGGGTCTGTCAGACTCTTACTGACTAAAAACTACCCCAGTGTGCCCTTCCCGCACTTGCACCGGGGATCTTGAGAGCTAGTATTACTTCCGTGATCCCCGGTTAGTGCCGGCTCGAGGCCACCTCAAGTCTGGGGGGGGGGGGGGTGGGTGTGTTTGAACCCCCCGCGACGCCGCCACCTCGGGTCCTGCGTGATAGGGGGCGGTGGACGTTCCCGAGTCCGCCGTCCCTGGGGCCGGAAGAGGGCATTATCTGCCCTCTGCCGACGCCCAGTGCGCCTGCTGCGGGCCGGGTGAGCGGACGAGATCTCCCGCTCCCTTTCCGCAGCCTCCTTCTGCGACACGATTGTTTCGCAGAAGGATACCACCGCGTCCCAGGACTCCACGCTGCCGGCCATCGACTCGACCACGACCGGCAGCGACAGGTTACTGCCTACTCCTGAGATGAGGGCACGGTGGGGCTCCTCCTATGCGGCACACTCTGCCAGCGTATCCCGCGCCGTGTCCTCCCGGCAAACTGTGACCAACCATGCGCCAGCCAAATTGGTCGCAGGATCTAAGCTAGTTTTTTTTATTAATTGTTTGATTCGCTTCTTCTTTTGCACCAAATGGGTTAGGTTAGGTTGGAACTGTGAACAACCATGCACCAGCCAAATTGATCGCAGGAACTTAGCTAGTGCACTCCAACCAAATGGATTAGGTTAGAGCCGTGAACAACCGTGCGCGAGCTGAGCGAGCACAAGATCCAAATTGCCCCCAGTTACTTGGTTATTTAGTATTTTTGGACCCCAAAACACGAATTATTTGTGGTTCACAAAAAGAAGCGCAATCATGGGATTTATTAGAAGTTCGATTAGATACATGCCTATTTCATTACCTGTCTTTAACAATCTGCTAAATATTTTCCTCAACATGGTCAGGGGTAAAGATTGAGGTGGTTGAACATGGACTAAATCACTTTTTTCAGCTTCACTCAGGTTTCAAATTCCAAGACATTTCTGAAATTAAAACCAAACCCTCGTTACTCTTAATCAGAAACAATAAATCACACTTTTCCTTCGTGTCAATTGCATCTGTTTCAAGTTGCCAAGGGGGAGCTGTGAGTAAAATAGAACCACAAATAAATTGGCATCAATTGGCACATCGGCAGCGGGAACATGGTTAATTCTTTTTCGGTCAGGTTTTCGCTGGATTGATTTTGGGAGTCAGACCTTTTTGGATTTACATCGTTACAAAAAGAGAAATAAATTGATAATATTTAAGAAAATTTATCAAGAACAACCAAGCCACAACAACATCTTCCAACAGTAAGGACTGTTGGTTGATTTTGTTGTCTATCTACAATCTTAGATGCAAAAAATAATTCTTACTTATTAACTTACTTCAGACAATGATTGAATATTCTCTCAAAATCATGTTAAGTACTGAGTTCTGGTTACTGAGATCTGGGTTTTTTATCAAAATTATAATGATGAAAAACCAATAAAAGATAGCGTTGTAGATATTTATTAGAATACGACCACTAGTAGAATCACAGTCACCATGCAGATATTATTTCAGTCAGTACCCACTAAAGTCACGCCCCATTGGAACGGATTCATCACGCAGTTTGTGTTCGAACACGGAAAAAATATCTAACTATTTTCCGAAACCTAGCTTTTTTAGGCCGTATTCTGGCATTGTTCCAAAACATCCCAAATGGCCCTGTTTTATATTTTTACGGATCATTGGCTAGTATCTCGTTTTAAATTGGGTAACATTGTTTGATATTTATGATTCAGTTAGATTTCTATTGCTGATGATTTACATTTAAGGTAGTTTTAAGTTTTTGGGGGTTTTTTACGTGTTGTGAATATGGGTAGCATGCAAGTTTATATTACTTGATTTAATACCTACTAAACAAAATATTATTTAGCTTTGACACCACATTTTTTTTGATCTTTGAAGTTTATTATCATCCTCATTTTAACCGACTTCAAAAAGGAGGAGGATCTGTACAGATTTGTTTTTCATGTGTGTTCCATGTGTGACCTATTTCTTCGTTATTACTGGGTCAATTTAGATTCATTTGGTAGAGGAAACCCACGGTCGTGGTGGTCCAATATTTTTTTTATTAACTTTGCTTGAGCAGTTTATGAGTTTACTTTAAAATTATGTATTTTCATTGTATGTGTGTGTGTTTGTTTTGTTTTTTGTTTGTTTTTGTATCATCTAAAGTGTATTTTTCGTAATATTTCCAATTTTCTAAACAAATGTGGCGTCTGAGAATTCAATTTTGAGTTTTTTTTGTGTTCTTCGAGGCTTTTTTTAATTTAACTGAAATCGTATGTCTTTCTTACAAAGATCATGATGTTCTAACAAACTTTATGTGTGTGATTGATGCGGAATTTTCGCATCGTGTTTTTTTACCAAATAAAAACGAAAAATAAACGACTGTATAATGCTGATATTATAATATTTACATAGCAAGTAATGGTACAGAGGTCAGCACATCAAGCAACAAAACGTACAATCTGTAAAATTTCTTTAATAGATTTTCAACTATATCCCTACAGCATAAGGTTCAAGGTTGATTGGGAAAATTTGACAGTTTCGGGTAGCTTGACCTGCTGGCGTCTGTACACGAATGTGTGTAGGGAAGGTTCCCTACACCTGTTTTTTTATTTTAAAAATTAACTAAATTAATTAAATTAAAAATAAAAACTAAACTTATTTTTAACCTTGTGTTGAATCTGCTGCAATAAAACTCACTATATGCTACATATTTATTACTTTTATTACGTCACTTGCTTGCACCACAGTTAGTAACAAACTGCCCCAAGAGCCACCGCGCTACGCCGGCCACCATCAAGAGTGGGGACCGAATGTAGCGCGTCACCTTTTTTGTTAAAACAGTCTCATTAATTGACATCTTGAATACAAACAAAACAATTCTAAATATTAATTTTAACGTTATAAAATACAGGAATTACTGAATTCATAACTTTAAATGTAAAATCAATTGTTAACAAAATAAATAGATCCCAACGATACCAAAAGTAACGCCATCTAGTGGTATAGGATGACAGTCATATCCAACATAAAAAAATGACTGTCATTATACCCACACAACTATAACTAAAATATTACATTTCAAAAATCAATAACCCTCAGTTTATAGGTTTTTTTCCATTTTTTTATTTTTTTCTATTTATGCTGTTCTTACTAACTAACTTGTTTAAGTCAGTGTTGAGGACTAAATGTCTGAAAATAAAGAATTTGATTTGATTTGATTTTAAATAAAAAAACGGAACCCCTAAAGGATCACTCGTGTGTCTATCTTTCTATCTGTCCGTCTGTCACAGCCGATTTACTCCGAATCTAGTGGACCTATTAAGTAGAAATTTGGTACACATATGAATTTCTGTGACCCAAATACGGAAGTGTAACGTAAATAAATGAACTTTGAATGGGGGCCAAATTAGAAAATTAAAAAAAAACCTTTTTCAAACTGTAACGTGTGACATATCAAATGAAAAGGTTTGATGTAAGGATTTTAAATAATTGTATATTTTATATAATTTTAAAATAAAAGTTTTAAAATTATTTAATAAAATAAGTGACCATTGACCATTTCGCCCTTATCTCCGAAACAGCTGAGCCTAAAATTTTGAAATAAATCCCAAAAAATGTTCTTTACTTAAAGATTACAGAGAAACCTATGAAAAGTCTATGGATTTAAAATAAAAAAATCACTCAATATTGTACGTACAAACTTACATTTGCAGTTGGAATGTATGTATGTGTGTGTTTGTGTGTTGTTGTATGTATGTTTAATGCAATGTTTAATTTGTTCTTAGGATAAATTAATCCCAACTACGGAACCCTTCAGTGTTCGTGTTCTGACTCTTCTATTTATTAAAATAACACTAGATACATATCTTAACATTTACAAGTAACTCACCGACTTCAAGTCCATTACCCACAAATCACACTTCATTTTCAACACAACCACATACACCCTCACCCCATTTGCAACAAACACACCCACTATTCCCTTTGAATACTAAATCACTTGTTGTAACACAGAATCTTGCCGCCATTACTCAAACCAAATTAACACAATAATTGTTACTTCTCCAAAGTTAAACTCATAACACTATGTCATACATAGTGTATTAAGGGTTGCCCGATGTAAAATTTAAGGAGTCGGATAAGTATGTTGAACTTTTTCTATTGGTTTAGGCGACGGTCGTACCACTTTTAAAAGACTGTTATGTAGTAGGTTAAAAAAAAAACGAGCAAGCCTTAGAGTAGTCGCATATGATTTGTAATATCTGATATCTCACCTTGGTAATAAGCAACTGAGCAGCGACAGAAATTAACCTCAAAATTAAAAAAAACGGGTTCAGTGGTCGCCCGCTCGTCGAAATTCAACCCCATCTACTTAGAATCTATATAGTACTTACTAATTACATGAGAAAAATAATTCCATGCTATTATAAAGTACTTACTAATTCCATGCCATTAAAAAGTACTTAGTTGTTCTATGCTCAAGCTGCCACTTCCGTCATACACTACTGTCCCTTTTCACGAAATCACTGCCACAGAAACCGAGAGAAAAGATGTTACACATCAAAATTTGTGTGGAAGATTACATACATAACATTAACTCAAGCCTTTTTTCCTTTCCGTGTGGTGCCGAACGTAAAGAATAGCACCATACTATTTTTTCCTGTAGGTGTCGTAAAAGGCGACTAAGGGACTTACTAAAGAATGGGCAGCAGCATTCTCTATGCATTTAACACCATACTGCGATCGGCAAACGTGGCGATTATGGCAACCTCCCCCTCCTTTTGGGCGAGGCCTATATGCAGCAGTGGACGTCTTTTGGCTGAATTGATGATGATGATTATGAAGCCTTTTTTTCCTTGCGGGTGGGTAGGCAGAAACTACATAATGTCACCTGCTACGCTCCTTACATACTCCTTTTGCTTCGTTTACGTTCATACATCTGGTTATACACGCACGCCAGCTGCGAATACCTACTAAAGAGAAAGAGTAAGAGTTTATTTTCGTTGGGTCAGGTGGGTACCTGACCTAATAAAAAGAAACTATTACTCTTTCTCTTTTCTGTGAAAGACAAGATATTATGTTGCGCCAACCCCTAATAAATGGGAATAAGAGCGGGAGAATGACGTTGAGTCGCACTCAGTTAAAACTGATGCCGATTATGAAGGCTGTTTTCACTAAACATTTTTATTTACAAACACTTATAATTTACTTTGCTAGGTTTGAAAGGTAGTCTTGTTTGGAACTGTAAAGATGTAGATACATTTTGTGGTAGTCTGTGTAAATTAAGTTTCTAACAACATTGAAGATCCACGGTCCGTTTATTTTTAATCATGGAGCAACCCTAATGTGTTTCTATCAAATAACGAGCAACATATTTTAATAATTGGCCATAAAACTTGCAAACAGACGTCGTTAGAGTGAGGAATAGACTTTATTGCCTTGCGAATATGAATCGCTTGAAATTGCAACGACATTTATCAACTCCTGTTATGGATAACAGATGGTGCTGACTGAAATTTGTCCTGTGTATCATTGAGTCTATTTTTAGGGTTCCGTACCTCAAAAACCCTTGTAGGATCACTTCGTTATCCGTCCGTCTGCCTGTCTGACAAGACCCTTTTTCTCAGGGGCACGTGGAGGTATCAAATGGAAACTAATATCAAATACGTTGGTCTACGGTCCTTTGGAGCTGTTAATCAAGCTACTAATTCAATTCAATTAAAAATACGGCCCTATATGCGACATATTTTTACTCGCAAATAAATCATACCATTTGATATGTCAATTTCTCCAAGCATGTTTTCACAAAATTGTAATCGTCTGTCACGATCCCCAATATGCAATTTTTGCACCAACCGACCTTCACGATAGCATTTATACTTATACTTTTTCAGCACTTTAAGTACGCGAGTGTGGGTTGTTCCTAATTCATCGGCAGCATCTCTACTTGAAGCCTTTGGAAATGATTCAAAGTATGGTAAAACATCTAGTTCAAAATCGAAATAGTTTTGCTGAATAGTTTGCCGTCTCTTCTTGAAACCACCCGTATTCTTTAAATTTTCTACCTATCTATTTTCTTTTCAATACGAACCGAGTTGGTGCCTGTCGGTCTTGATATCTCTCTCCATACCACCGCAGAGCTAGATTCACGTTTTTGTTATTTAAAAAATAAGCTTCCATTAAATCAAACTGTTCTTGATAAGCCATTTTCACCGCGAGACAAAATGTGAAATGAGTTGTAAAAACAATCAAATGTGAATAAAAACTATGACAATCTAATTTTCAAATTTTAATCTAACATTCCATATTTAAATTACCTCATACACGCAGCTACGAGTATGTCGCAAAGGAGTCTGCATTACAAAAGATGGATGTTAGTTAAAGAGCTTTAACTTGACTCATTGAATTTGTAACTTCAGATTTCCTGGTTTTCCTTTCATTTAATTTATCATGTTTGTTAGAGAGATTTCATCCTTATAATTGACCCTAACGATCGATGCAATAAAAGTACAGGGTATAGTTTTTTCAGATTTTAGCCGGTTCGATTCCCGGGTGTGTGGGAAGAGAATTTTCGAAAATCTTTGAATGCAGTTTGCTTTCTATTCAAAAATAAAGGAATGTTTCCTTTGAGTAAAACTTTCTATCTGCAGTATTAAGAGTACTTTCCCTCCAGGTGGCATTACAAAATTCCACCCTGTATATATTTTGCAGTACAAGCATATATTTGCAGTTGGAGAATTGACCGTGACGTATATAAGGGAGAATATTTTTTCAACTACAAAGTTAAGTAGTTCTTGGGATAAATTCATCCCAACTACGGAACCTTTCATTGTGCATGGTCTGACACGCACTTGCCCGGTTTGTTTTAATTCAAATTGTATCAACAATTTCCTTTAAAAAGGTACCTGATTAATAATAATCTGTCTATCATATAAATCACAATCATAATAATTATATTTTTCAGAAAACAATTAACAAAATAATCACATACGCGTATCACATCACGTACGTAGTCAATCAAGTGCAATATTTTTATAGCACTATTTAAAAAAAATATATAAAACGTCTATTTTCTCAACACAAGTTATAAACTTAAATCTAAACTTTGACAGTAGTCCACGAACAAGGAACTAACTTTGTGAGAGACTGGAGCCTGTGCTAGGTTTATATAAAAACCTGTATTACAGCATGACACAGTGCAATGAAAATATTACACTTGATTGACTCGGGCGTGCAGTCGATTAAAAAGGTTTTATGACCTTGATGTGTCAAGGACATAAAAGTGGCTATTCAAAAACCCAGAATGACGACGATTTATAGCAATTAGTACTCTAGCAGCAAAATACTACCAAAATAGTTGACATTAAAAAAAAAAACACTACAAAGTAAAAAATAACCTTAATTTCGGAAGTCGGTGTCTTTGTATCTATTTTAGTTTTTTGCCACCGACTTCCGAAATTAAGGTTATTTTTCACTTTGTAGTTTTTTTTTTTGGAAGTCGGTTGTTTTTTTTTGTAAGTTTTTTATTTTTAACTTTTTAGTGGGTCAGTTTGTAATTTATCTAAGTAACAATAGCCTAATTTCAACTGCTCATCACCTTTTACAAAATATTGCTTTTCCCGATGCAGGGGCGTTAATAGTTTAGGAGTTCTCCTGGTAAGAACCAGGAGAACTGGAACTGATGGTGACTTCACCATATGCATTGTGACGAGCATAAATTGCTTAGTAACAATAATAAAGTGTCTAATGGAATCGCAACAGTGAAATACTTATTATTAAGTAGTTCCGGTGGCCATCTGTGGTCTTCATCATCAGTCCCACTTCACCAAATGCTGCTTTCTGAGTGCAAATGCATGAGTTACTATAAAAAATACTGAAATCGATATCGGTGTGCCTATTCAAATTGAGGATTGCCCTCGATTTCCATGGGATACACTCATCAGATTCTGACTTGGTGACAATGGAACCACCTCGGAAGCATACCCTTTCTAATAAAAAAAGAATTTTCAAAATCGGTCCACAATTGACGGAGTAATAGCGCAACAAACATTAAAAAAAAAAAGACATACTGCCGAATTGAGAACCACCTCCTCTTTTGGTTAAAAATAGCTACACTTGACAAAAAAAAAACAAAAAATCTTAATTCACTATTACTCCAAGCACGAGCTCAAAAAGCAAAACAAAAGCGAATCAATAAAACACACTCTACTCGCACTGGGGCTATTATTTTTAATTACTCCCATCGCATCGTTCAATTTAAACTTTTTAATCGACTGCGCGCCCGTTGTTATTACTGCAGAACTTATAAGCACTGTATTAGTGAAATCATAACACTTTGCTCATATCGATGAAGTTACGTGGATAGATGCCTGTGTTTAGATAGCCATCTTACATCGTTAGATAATAGTGAGCTTTTGTTTTTACTATTCGAAGATTGATATTTTAAGGTTCGATACTGAATATGAATTGAATATAAATTTATGAGTTCGCGTATCACGGGTCAGTTTCCGTCACTTGTCAGTTTATATAATTCGCCAGGGCCTCAAGTCTGCTATTACAATAGTGTCAGAATGGTCGATCATTGATTTCATAATTGTTGATTTTGACAAGTTTGGTAATCTACTATTATAATGGCGTCATTATGACTTTCCAATGGTCGGCAACTGACACTACATTGAAAGAAATTGCAAAGAAAATGATCGACCATTATGAATTTACCAGATTACGAACTTTTAGCAAAATGACAATGGCATGACAATGGGATCGTGTTGGAATGACTGAATTTATAAAAATAGCAGACTTGGGCCCCAGTTTCGTTGATTAGTCAGTTTCGCTCATTGGTCAGTTTTGCGGATTAGACAGTTGCGTCAACTCGACAGTTTCCAGTGTTCGCCAATTTCGTTGATTCGTCAGTTTTATTGAATTCTTCAGTCAAAGTACAGTCGGTAGAAAAGTGCCCACACATCTGCTAATTTAATGATGATGTTAGAAAACAAATATATAAAAAAAAAATATTGTGATTGTAAAAATACAACTTTAAGTTTGATTTAAATTGGGTTCCTTACATTTTCCACTTTTTTTACTTAAACGTAAACATATCTTTTATGTTGAGTGTACTAAACTGACGAATAGAGAAACCTGGCAAACACTGGAAACTGTCGAGTTAACGCAACTGTCTAATCGGTAAAACTGACCAATCAGCGAAACTTACTAATCAACGAAACTGGCAAATTAAATAAACTGACGACTGAGGGAAACTGACCAGTGGTACGCGGACTCAAATTTATTGCAGTGTGGTGTATAGGTACAGTATTTTTATGACATATCAAATGAAAGGGCTTACTATGAGGAAAACTATTAATTATAAAAATAATAGTTTTAAAGTTATTTATCAAATCAAATCAAATTCTTTATTTCAGGCATTTAATCCACTTTGTTAGTAACAATTTGACTTATACTTTATAGAAAAATTATATATTAAAAAAATACATTTAGGATGATTCATTTTGGTTTCGATCGAATATCCTACTAAGAGGTTATTCGATCAAAACCCGGACGAACGTCTTCATAATTGGAGAATCGAATTTCTCCGCAATAATCTGCAAGATGCTGATAGAACTACCGCGTAACCTGCTCAATAATGAAGCAGTTATTTTACGTCGGATGGCGTGGAAGCTATAAACCCTAGCTTCCGCAAACATATTCGAAGCACTACAGGAACGCGGTAACCCCAACAACATCCTAATGCCATTATTGTATTGGATTCGTAAAGCACTGAGCGATCTCTGAGTATGTGTGGTCCACAGGCTGCTCGTAGAAAATGTTTGGCAATATGCGTTAAACAGGGTGATTTTAGCCTGTGAACTGCAACGAGCAAATCTGCGTGCCAACATATTATTTCTGATCGCCAGCGCCCTGCGCTCCCTTTCAATATCCATTTGATCATCAAGGCCCTCAGTAAGGTAGTGTCCTAGATATTTAAAATTATACACTCGACTGAGCTCAACTCCATACAGACGAATTGGAGGAACACTAGATGGACCTTTACCGAAGGCCTTGAAGACCAAAAATTCACTTTTCTTACAATTGTATAAAAGACCAAGGTGACTTGCGTAGTTTTCACAAACGGCCAACAGCCTTCTTATTGCACTTATTGTTGGACCCAGCAGAACCATATCGTCCGCGTAGCTGACATTGTTTACACAAACATTGTCAACCGACCAGCAGCCACGAGTACTGCTGAGCCCAACCATAAGCTCGTTTACGTACAAGTGCAAGTGAGCTTCGGTGAACTCAAACCACCCTGCCTCACCCCACACTCCAACCTGTATGAGTTGGAGAGGCTGTTAGCTCATCTGACACTTACCTACCGTACCAAAACTGACAGAGGCACTGCACCTGTGCATGCACGTTCGTAAGTTTTAACTTTTGCCATAAAATATCGTAAGAAACAAGATCGAAAGCTTTAGAGAGGTCGAGGAAACATGCATACACAGGTGTACGCTTCCCTGTGTAGTACTGCACAATGTGCTTGAGACTCAGTATAGCGCTTTCCGTGGATAGTCCGCTTCGGAAGCCGAACTGAGCGTCATGAATATGGAGTTGTCCCTCCAGTTCAGAGTCAAGCACACTATCCAGCACCTTAGCCACCACCGTAGCCAAAGATATTGGCCGGTAATTTTCCATGTCAGACAAGTCTCCGGTTTTTTTTTTTTAACAATAGGCACAACTATGGTTTTCATGAGTTCCGTGGGCAAGTAAGAGTGACTCAGGCACAGTGTAAAAACATCGCAAGAACACGAGGAAGATGGACCCGTGCATACCTCAAGTGCTCGATGCTGAGCCCGTCATGACCTGGTGATTTGCCTCTGGACATTTTACCTATGATGATAGCAACTTGCTTGATTTATGAAAATAGATAAAAATTGATCATTCCCCGTATCTCCGAAATAATCTCAATTAAATTAAATAAAAAAATAAAAATAAAATCACAATAATAATCTAATGAGACTAAAATTTTGACCCCCAAAAACGTAATTACTAAGGCTCTGCCGTCTGTCTGTCTATCTGTCTGTCTGTCTGTCTGTTCGTTTGTCTGTCTGTCTGTCTGTCTGTCCGTCTGTCACCAGGCTGTATGTCATGAACCGTGATAGTTAGACAGTTGAAATTTTCACAGATGATGTATTTCTGTGGCCGCTATAGCAACAAATACAAAAAAACAGAATAAAATAAATATTTAAGGGGGCTCCCATACAACAAACGTGATTTTTTTGCTCGATATTGATTACGGCAACAGATAGACGCTTGAAATATTCACAGAATATTTAGTTATATATCCACTTTAAAAATAAATAATTAAATTAAAATAAAACAAATATTTCCCATACAACAAACGTGATTTTCTTGCGGTTTTTATAGATTATGGTACGGAACCCTTCGTGCGCGAATCCGACTCGCATTTGGCCGGTTTTAAGATTGTTTTATATTGATTACTGTTATATGAGATTGCGACGAAATTAAAAACGATTTTTTTAAAACGAGCATTGTCCTTCTGTTCTTTGACTTGAGCTTTTGCTGACATTAAGTAAAAGTAAGTACTTATTATTACTGATGGATCACCTGCAACATAAATCATCAAAAAGTTTCACATTGTCATAACATAAAATTGCGTGATGTTGGCCTGTATTTCAGTAAACTTTAATATTAAATGCGATTTTCCCGTTATTATTCATTATTGTTCCGTCAGAGGTTTAATTAAAAGTTTATAATCGATTGCACAGTGTTTTACGCAGAATTCATGTTGAAACTGTGTAAACTCTCGTGTAGTTAACCGTTCAATGTTTATTTTGACACAGATTTAAATTATTTTCTGTCATTGAATGAATGAATGAACGAATGAATGAATGATATTTATTTGCATTGCTTTTTTGTGATCTGTACGAGTCCCAATAAATGCTTTTTCTTTCTTTCTTTCTTTTCATTGGTTAAGGGTGCTAAATAATAACAGCCGCACGGGTCGATCGTAGGTTAAGCTACGCCTGCCGCGGTCGGTTCGTGGATGGGCGACTATCCATTACACATCGAGAGCTCTCCGTGCCACGGAAAGCACGTGTCTAGCCGTTGGTCCGTAGTCCGTACATTCGTAGATTTTTGACACTCATTAGAGCTCGATCAGACGACACGCGCCCGTTAAGCGCATGCCACGCACGTCAGCACCCGCGTCTTACTCGCTTTGAAATTTGTTGTACGTATATGATTGGAGTCTTATGACACACTAGCTGCACACCGCGGTTTCACCCGCGTAAGTCTCGATCCCATGGGAATATCGGGGTAAAAAGTATATGTTAATCCAGGGTGTCAGCTACCTCCATACTAAATTTTAACAAAATTGGTCCAGCTGTTTGAGCGTGAAGAAGTAACGAAAACACTCACAAACTTTCGCCTTTATAATATTAGTGTGATCAGTACGCATACGCCTTGTGCACCTGGGCACACCTGGAAGCCACTAGGTCCAGTGAACGAAGTAGTAGTAATGGAACTAGACGCATATTTTCCCTCAACTTGTTCTTTCGTGTTTGTGTTTTTATTTCTTTGCGTTATGTTTACCGAAAATAAACGTATTTTCTTTCTTTCTTAGTAGTATAAGCGGGTGCGAGGCGGGCGCGATGCGTGCGCTGATTTTGTGCGTGGCGAGCGTGGGTGTAAGGGTCAGCTCACACCGAGACGCGACGCGACGCGACGCTGCGCGCACACTTTAAAAGAGCGACTCAAAATATAATTTTATTTTATACACGAAAAGATACACATTTCATTGTGAGAATTTAGAATACGTTACACCACGCAGCACTACGCCTCGTGATGCCTCGCGGCGTAGAGCGACGCATCGCGACGCAGCGGTAAATCACCGGTACGCGCGGCGTGCAAGAGCGGCGCTGCGCCTCACGAAACCGCGCGACGCCCCGAGGCGCAGCCGAGGCTGCCGTGGTGACTTGTCTCTACTATTTCCGTCCAGACTATTTTCGTGTAGAATTAATGCAGGTCGTTCGAGTGCTCGAGTGAAATTATAATGATAGACTGGGATCTTGTTATAATCGGACTTCTTGCAGAAGAGGAAGAGGAAGAACAAATATACGTCATTCTCATGCACTTGCAAATGGTAAACTGCGAGTGG
This sequence comes from Tiliacea citrago, assembly GCA_963921375.1. Classification (NCBI taxonomy): domain Eukaryota; kingdom Metazoa; phylum Arthropoda; class Insecta; order Lepidoptera; family Noctuidae; genus Tiliacea; species Tiliacea citrago. The sequence goes on from OY992784.1 coordinate 2,745,362, forward strand.
ACGCGGGGGCGAAAGCACGTGGCGAATGTAGACACGTTCCGCTGCGCCACGATGCGTCTCGCGGCGGCGCGCGGCGCAGCGCGAAATCACTGGCCTCTTCCAGTATCGTCACGTCGCGTCGCGTCTCAGTGTGAGCTGACCCTAAGGCGGGCACAACTCGTGTCCGGGCCCTGTGCGTGGTCGGCGCGGGTGGTCCGAACACGGCCTTAAGGGCAGTCAGAAGCCCAAAAGCGTAACAACCAAGGGGTTTCTTATTATACAGTCACTGGGCTGTGGAGTTCAGATATACAGTCGCTCCATGTCGGGTAGACTAGACGCCGATCCGAACATAGTTGGGAAAAGTCTAAGCGGATGATGATGGTTGTTTAAGGGTGCTTGCTAATAGAGATGGCTTCGTGGTCCCAATTTTCGGTAATAACCAGGTACTGATCGGTGCAGAGAGCAGGGTAAATGTATGTTCATAAAGGAACATAATGGCGTACAAAACACTTGATAATCTTGATATTCTCGTGTAATAAATGTTTTAGGTACCTACTTTATTTATGCATGGTGATGCCAGCGGATAATTTTTTATGTTATTTATTAATATGTATTCTTATATTGGTTGTCATCATCTGCCTAGCCTTTTTCCAACTATGTTGGGGTCGGCTTCCAGTCTAACCGGATAAAGCTGAATACCAGTATTTTACATGGAGCGACTGCCTGTCTGACCTCCACAACCCAGTTACTGGGTAACACGATATCCCTTGGTAAGACTGGTTGTCAGACTTTTGGGCTTCTGACGATCCGTAACAGCTGTCAAAGATCTACAAATGACAGCCGGGACCAACGACTTAACGTGCTTTCCGAGGCGCGGAAGATTCTTGGTATGAAAAGATGGTCACCCATCCACGGACCAACCGTGGCAAGCGTAGCTTACCCTGATCGATCGACCCGTGCGGCAGTTATTACTTAGCCACAAACTCCTCCTTTTTCTTATTTTATTTATTCTTATATTGGTTGTATAGGCATTTTAATCTAAGTACTGTTTATTTTATTTTGTTGCCTATTAGTACAACTCATTAAACCTTACTTTCCATACGTATTTTTCGGGTAACCACTGAAAATCAGCTCTGCGCTGTGGGTCCCTCATAGCACAGCATCATGCTGAGTGCAAGCCTTCTTATCACAGTCATGACGTGCAGCTGCCGACTATTTGTTTTTTTGTGCTCGTGATTATAATGTAGATGTATTTTGTGTAATGTTTACCTACTCGAGTTTTATGTTTTCGTATGCACGTGTTTGTGTGACAAACAAAATTATTTTTCTTTCTTTTCTTTCTTTACATACACAATATACACATATATTCGTAAACTCATGACGTCATCTTCATTGTTTTTTTTTTGTCGTAAATATTCAGTTACCTGATTGACCTATAAAAACATTTCTCTGCTGTCGCTGTCGCTGAAAACCAGCGCTGGGGCTAGGTCTCGCTTAGGGTCTCAGCATTTTGCTGAGCGATAGCCGTTTTGCGTGAATGTGACGCATATTTTTCCTCAACTTGTTTTTTCGTGTTTTTATTTATTTGCGTTAGGTTTACCGCAAATAAACGTATTTTCTTTCCTTTTTATTTCCATAGTTATTCTTTAATATTAACTAAATAAAATTAATTTATTTCAAACTTATTATTTATTTATTTATCCATGTTGGTGACAATGTTCTTAAAATCATGATAATACCCATTTATCTCTTTTGGATCCCATTTCTTTTTTTCCAAATGTTTTTCTTACGAAAGGACAATAAAAAGAAAACTCAAGTCTTTTTTATCTGGTAGCTAATCTAGCTATATTTCTCTCTTCCCATACCTACACATAAGAACGCGTACATTCCTTTTGTTTCATCCCTAGATCGATAAATAAAAGCCTACCCAGTGATTTACATAAAACCTTTTACACTTAAGTACCTAAATAGGAATAATGAACTCAGTGCTTTTAGTCAGCCGTTACTCCGACGACCGGCGAGAGAAAGGTTATTATATTCAAACTGCTCTCATAATATCAATTATTGATTACTAGCTTCTGCGCGTTACTTCGTCCGCATGAAATTTGTTGTCCCCCCACTGCGTCGCATTGCATCGCCCGCCCGCGCTATAACTCCGTTTTCGCTTAGTGTTCTTGCCGACTTTTTTTTTTTTCAGCTCCTAAGGGTCGTATCGTAATGTTAAATAGCCTATAACCTTCCTCAAGAATTGGGCTATCAAATGCGAAAGGAATTTTACAAATCCGACTGGTAGAACGTACCTACAAACAAATTTGACCTCTCTATAAAATTATAGTACAGATAAAATCGGTTACCGTTGGTCATCCTTAGAAGATAGACATACAAGGTTATTTTTAAGTCGTCAATAACCTCTTAAGGGGGCATTGTACTCATCATTATGAACAACTTTTACTATGGGACCAAACCTGAAATCGCGAAAAAAAAATCAGCTGTTCCCTACATTTTAACAAATTATTCGAACATAAATGTAGGGAACAGCTGTTTTTTTTTCGCGATTTCAGTTTTGGTCCCATAGTATAAGTTGTTCATAATGATGAGTACAATGACCCCTTAAGAGGTTAATGACGACTTAAAAATAACCCTGTATACTATTGCGGAATTTTTTGTTGAAATTTTTAGATGTACGATCCTGTAGAACATTAATTTTATGTGTCTCTCACGGTTTACGCAGCGCACGCCAGTAAAACTCTCAATCGGCATGATTTTTTCCGACATGTTCAATAATAATCGTCATATATCAGTAAGTTTACACAAAATCTTAATGATTTATACATTCAAACCTTACCCATAAATCACTCCGTCCATTGATGAAAACCGTTTTAAAATCCGTTGGTAGTTTATGAGTTTATCGCGTTCAGACAGACAGACAGACGCGGCGGACGACTTTGTTTTATAATAAGTAAAGATAGATTATGATGGAAAAAACCGGCCAATTGCGTGTCGGATAACGCACAATGATGGGTTCCGTATTTGGGTTTAATTTATACCAAGAACAAAGTTAACATTGTAGTTGAAAAACATGATATCCCAAAGATTCCAACTGCAAATGTAACTTCGTACCCACATACTGGAAGATTTACCATGTTTTTAAATACCATAGAGTTCTTGTAGGTTTTCCTGTAATCTATAAGTCTTGTATATAACTATTTTCTGTAATTTTTTCAAAATTTTAGTCTCAGAAGTTTTGGAGGTTAGGGATGGTAATTTTCAGCTATTTTCTCAAATAACACTTAAAAACAATTATTAAAAAAATCTTTTTGAGAACCTGGCTGGGAAAACTGGCTATATGTGGGTGTACTATAGGTGTACTATATAGTCTAGCCCTACGGGGATTACACACGTGATGTTATGTTATAAAAGACCACCGGTAATTTGCAGAGGACCGTGCCATGATGACTTAAGATATTTTCTGTGAACATTTAGCTAGGGATCAACTGATTACAATCATTAGGGCGCCCTCGCTTGGGCACGCCACTATTGCGGCGATATGTCCCCTCTTTGAGGAGTGGCTAGAGAGGCGCCACGGCGTCCTCACCTTCCGCCTGAGGCAGGTCCTCACCAGACACGGATGTTTCGGGAGGTTCCTGTTCAGGATAAAGCGGGAGGAAGCGCCCGGGTATCACCACTGTATGGATCGCCCGGAGGACAAGGTGGAGCATACGGTGGAGGTCTGCCCTGCTTGGGCGGAGCACCACCGTGTCCTCACGGAGGCGATCGGCGGCGGCGATCTCTCGCGTCCGGCCCTGGTTCAGGTCATGGTTCGGAGCGAGAGTGCATGGGAGGCCGTCACCTCCTTCTGCGAAGCAGTAATACTCGCGAAGGAGTAGGCGGAATGCTTGAGGGAGAGGCAGGGTTCGCGCCCTCACGCCCCTAGTCACCGCAGGAGACGCCCTGGGCGTCGGGAGTCGCAAGCCGATTTCCGGCCAGCATAGGCGCGGGCCTGCGGATGGTGAGTGATGGGTAGCTCGCCGTCCGATAAGGACCAGGCCCGGGTCGACGGCGCGTTGTGTTCCACGCGCGCCTCAAAGAGACGTCAGCACGAATTGACGGGGTCCATTAGGGCCAATGCCTGCCAGGGTTGCGAGTTTGCCCGAAAGGGATATCGTGGCCCTGGCACACAGGCAAATGAAGTAACACGGGTGGGTTTTAGTCAATAAAAGCCTGACACGCCCCTCCCGCTCCGCCCAGAGTGGGAGAAGTTATTTGATAATTTCCCAACCAACAAAAAAAAAGGGCGCACTCGCTGATTTTTCTATTGTTGTTTTTTTTTCGTGTGGCATATCTCTTGTCTTTCTACTTCACGGATCACGTATAGAAATAAGAAGAAAAATATATTTTTTCTTTATTAGGGTAACTAAGACTCAACAATATTGTTAGTAAAACTTACGACTATGTTAGTAAGTACAGACACTAAACAAAAACAAGGAAAACAATACAAGAAATAACGGTTGGTCACCGCTGCGACATCCCATGAGAGATGGCACAACAGTGACCCATGTATACACAGTCCAGGCGACTCGCAACCATGCTTAAGACACTGTTGGAGCCGCACCACACCCTGCGCACCAGGGAAGAGCACCTTTTACCTTTTTTTTAATTTTTTACATGTTGTTTGTATTTTATTTGCAATTTTCTTCGTTCTTCAATTACATTTGTACGGCAGAAAATCCAAATCTCCTCATCAATCCAAGCCAATCCTCCAATTCAAGAAACCTTAGTACAAAATCTAATAAACCAGCCAACATTTACATAAAAAACTTTTACAAATTAGAATAACCAAAACTAAAAGGGAAACGATATAAAAACTCCGAGATAAGCTCACACCGATCCATCTGACTGTCTATCCATTAAGGCTGTGCCCGATCCAGTGGATTTATTTCGACAAAGTAAACCGGATCAATTTTCAAGGCTGGTTTTATTTCGAACATAAATATCTATAGGCGCAAATTGTATTGATAATTTTTTGATGGGGGATTGAATGTTTGGTTGAGTGGCAAATATGGGGCATCAAGAAGTCGTGACGTAAAAGTGTATTGGAAGCTTTGAAGTGACTTAATTTTTTATTATTTTTTAATGAATTCCATCGACAGACAACGAGCAGCTTAAACCGTATTGAGGAAGTATTTTTGAAAAATCATTTCCTACAGGGTATTATTTTTTAATAGGGGATTATAGGTCGTATAGAAGTTCGTCATTTTTAACGATTGGAAATTCCATTGGGCACACGGCTTTTTCTAACAAGCACAAACAAAAAGTTCAAGAGACATAAATACTTTTTCATACATTTTCAAGAAATGGTAGGTAATTTTATTATGTTTCAACAAGATATAAATATGTCTAGATAGACAGTCAACGCAGTGAACTCGTCGGCCGCAAAATGCACGCACTTTAGAGTAATAAAATGACAGCATATTGACGCGGACGTGAGGCGGATATAAGACGTAGCGGTCACGCATACCTGCCTAGCAAAGTTGGCCTGTTTGTTATATTTCTTTTGCAGCGCGACACTTTCTAGAGAATTATATAAATAATCAAAGGTGTCCAATGTACTACAACTCAATTACCAATTTATATATTGCACTGCGGCAAACAATCCAATCCACTCAGACATTAATGACTTATAAACCGGACAAAGGCTAATATTTTTACAACCCCAAGTAATCAGTTCGTACATAAATTAATGAGTTTATTTTTGGTCCTCAGACTACCTTTTTGGCTTTGCAGTAAACATAATTTGGGAACGGTGGGAAGTGTATTTATTTTGTAGTAATAACCCGACTGTGGGGTAGACCGTACACCCGTGAATTTTGTGGCAGCAAGAAGTTACTTAGTGCTGAATTTCTGTGGGCAAAGGTCAAAGATTTTGCTCTTGTTTTAGGTTCCGTTTGAGTTCTAACTTTGTTCGCATTGCAAACGATAATTGCAGGATAAAGGAAAATAATAATAGGTATATTTTAATGCCCTAAGCATTTAAATATACCTATTATTATTCTCCTGCAATACCATAGAACACCACAGACACAAAAGGCACTGACAAGTAAATGTTGTTACGTCGGGTTCTCACACGCGGTGTACGCTCACAATTACAATAGTTTTATTAAATAATTATCTTATTTTTATTGTTATTTCACTCATCTATTTTTATTTTATTTATTTCCGTATCTATCCGTGACATCCCAGCGGGCCCTATCAGAATAGGCACAGGCTTTTGGCCTCGTACAGGACTTTCTGTTTTTATTTTTATTTTTACTTTGTTTTATTTTTGTTCTTTATGTTTCTATGAGTGTGTTTTAGTTTAATTTGTGATCTGTGCGAGTCCCAATAAATGCTTTTTCTTTCTTTATTTCTTTACCAAGCAGGTAATCAACGGCCTGATTTAGTTGTTTTAATGTTTCTTCTAGATAAGAGACACTTTTTGTAGTAACATCGTATTGACACATTATAGCTGTTATGGTGTTATTTACGTAATTTTTAAATAAAATAAAAAAAATCACATTGCTTGTTCACCGAAAGATTAAGTTCTGGTTTTCTCAAGATGTGTTTCTAGTAGCTTATATTTTCGGTGAAAATTGAATTTAAATTATTCCGATAATGATTTCAAAAATAATATATTATTTATTTATTATTATAATTTCAGACAACATTAGATCCAATAAATTTATATTGTTAGTATGAACTTAAAAACTATGTTAGTACTTAGGTACTAACAGTTACAGCTACAGTTATTAGTAACTAAATTAACTAGCTTGCATAGGTACATCAGAAAGCGCTACTTAATTGTAAGTCAGTTCAGTAAATCATCAACTCTTAAAACTCAAAAATAACTCACGACTTCATTACGAACCATCCCTCTCAATAACTTGACTATTTAAGCATAAATTTCCCCCTTTTTCATAAAAGCAACAATGGATAGCGTCATGAATATGCGATGCTATTGTCAATGATTTTAGGCCGGTAAATAAATGGTCCTATAAGGCGGAGCTCGAAGGTATGAAGCCGTCTAATGTACCACCGGAACGTGGTAAAGATGATGTATGCGTAGGGTTCCGGTTGGTGAATTGCTGTAAGCGTACCAGGTATCAGGAAGTAATAATAGTTAACTTGACAAAGGATTTGTGATTTAAGACGGGGTGATCTGGTGACAGTAAGTATGCCAGACGTACTAATGACGCCATGCGGAAGAGGTATGAATACAATTTTCACTGCTTTCTCTCAGTGAATGGATACGGGGCGACTTAAGTTATTACTAACAGTTACACCAATTCTACAAAAAATTCGTTCGGTATCTGTACTTACCTAAAGCCAGAAAGTAGGCATTTTCTTGTGGGAAAATATTAAATTAAATCTGGGAAAGTTACCAAAGGTAACCTTAACAAAGACCTAAAAAATATTAGAAAAATAATACAATTAGATGAAATATTAAAGTGCATAATACATACATCATTATTCTTTTCGGTGGTTGACAGCTTCCCCTTAAGAAAAACACTCATCAGAGGCTTAAATGATTCTTTGTCGCTAAAAACTTCGCTCAAGTTCATGAAAATGTTCCGAAACATTTAAATAATAAATAAACTTAAGATGGCTGACTGTCTTTTCGAAAACATTCGTGGTTGAGAATCTAATGGACGGATTAAGAATAATTAAGGATTGAGTAGGTACAACAAGAGGGGAACGGAAAGCATCTTGTTATGTACCCAGGATTTATCAGGATTCATAAGTTTCATGCTGGATTCTATTAGAACGCAATGTGGATTTGAATAAATAAAGGAGACGAAATGTATGGGGCTTGGTACTAAAATAATTGAAAATTTAAACAGTCTTCTGACCTACATAGGCCGAAATAGGGTTATTATTTTGATGTCTTGGCATTTAATTTTTTTTACAGCCGCCCGTTTTTTTTTTTACAACATGTGTTGATAAATGAAATGTTTGCATCAGTAACTACATATATTATTTATATTTTAGGGATGTAAGCCTTGTGGCAAATGACGTGACAATGACAATGTCAATCAGCAGCGGGCTGAGCACGGGCGTGGCAAGACGTTTGTGACAAGACATGATAAATTATGTCATGTCAATTTGTACTAGCATTTTATGACAAAACAGTTTTATCGCTCAAACTGTGATACAGTGACTCAAGTCTTGTCACAGTAGGCCGTGCTTGCCCCGCAGGACTCGGCTTGACATTTACAGATTTGCTTTGCTTTTTTTTGACACGTTTTGTTATTGCATTGTCATGATAATCAATATTTTTTGTCTTATTTTCATGGAGCTGCAGCTAAAATTATAATAAAATCTCAAAGTATTTATTAGAAACGGAAACTTTAGCCACATTTAAAACAATTATATTGCATAGAAATGAATAAATAAAGACTATGTCCGTTTTGTTTGTATTGAAACACTTTTCACTTTTTCACAAAAACGGGCGCCTGAAAACATCAGATTTAACTATAATCGAGTAGCATAATAAATAATCTTTCTGAAAAGGTACATCACATTAGCGTTTAAAAATCTTCGGAATATTATACCACTTTTGGCCTCTCCTTTAAAAAAAAAAAACAAAAGTTAGAGCGAAAACCTCTATGGACACTTCCATGGATTTTTTTCGTCCTCCATATAGAGCTACATTTTGGAACGGCCAACTATCTTCAATCTGACTGACAATTCAAAAGTTTTAATTGAAATAAATGTTTTGAATTTGCATTTTTGAGTTAGGTATATAATTTTACGTTGTACATTGGTTTGGTGGACCCTCAATCCCATTTCCACCACCAATACCAACCAAATAAGCCACCACTAATAACCACCAATCCCATGAGCGGATTGGTGGACGACATTATTGCCATCGCGGGTAGAACCTGGATGAAACTGGCACAGGAGCATAAGAATTGGCACTAGCAAGTGCCAAGTCCATGCCAATACCATGTCTAAGAAGGCAGGCTGCGGATAATAATGATGATGTTTACGTTGATCATTTGAACTGACTACATAGTTAAGGTCAGCGGGAATCTGCTGGTTGCGGGTAGACAGACGATCGATCGACGCGATCGGGCGATTGTAGCGATGCTCTGGTTTGGCCTTATGTCTAGCAGTGAACGTCTTTCGGCTGAAAGCTGATGATGGCAGTTTCAATAGACCTACCTACACTAATGGGGAATACATTCAAAAAACCCAAACAAATTAAAAACATCTTAAAAGCCTATTTTAGTGTGGGGAAGTATGGAATGGAGGATGTCAGCGTGTAGGTTCTCAGCCATAAACTTAAGTGAGCAACTATATAAAATAAGCTTTATAACACACATAATGTTATTGTATCTAGATTAAGCGCTATTTTTAATATACAAAAAGCATGAAAAGATAGACGAAATTTTTTTTTTTTTTTTACGTGATATTCGTCCACTTTTGTACCGTATTGTGTGCGAGAAGTTTAAATAAATACTATGATCATCATCATGATCTCCCTAGATTTTTCCAATTAAGATGGCCCCAACTTAATGTGAAAAACCGTTCCGTACCATTATCTATAAATACGGCAAAAAAATCACGTTTGTTGTATGTGAGCCCCCCTTAAATAATTGTTTTATTTTAATTTAATTATTGACTTTTAAAGTGAATATATAACTAAATATTCTGTGAATATTTCAAGTGTCTACCTGTTACCGTTATCAATATCGAGCAAAAACGAGCAAAAAAATCACGTTTGTTGTATGGGAGCCCCCTTCAATATTTATGTTATTCTGTTTTTTAGTATTTGTTGCTATAGCGGCAACAGAAATACATCATCTGTGAAAATTTCAACTGTCTAGCTATCACGGATCATGAGATACAGCCTGGTGGCAGACGGACAGACAGACAGGCAGACAGACAGGCAGACAGACGGCGGAGCCTTAGTAATAGGGTTCCCGTTTTACCCTTTGGGTACGGAACCCTAAAAATCACGTCTGTTGTATGGGAGCCCCCTTAAAAATTTATTTTATTCTGTTTTTTAGTATTTGTTGTTATAGCGGCAACAGAAATACATCATCTGTGAAAATTGCAACTGTCTAGCTATCACGGTTCATGAGATACAGCCTGGTGACAGACGGACAGACAGACAGACAGACAGACGGCGGAGCCTTAGTAATAGGGTTCCCGTTTTACCCTTTGCGTACGGAACCCTAAAAAAGCATGAAAATATCTTAAGTAGTTTAAAAGTAATATCGTTTTTTATGCTTTGGTTAGACATTACTTCCTGAATTTATTTCATAAAGTATTTTACTACAATACTTAAATATTCACACAAACATACATTTTTTGCATAACATACTCGCATTATATGAAGTCGTAATAACAGATTTAAAAGTCACTAAAATCATATATTTGCACCTTAATTGGGTGATAATGTGATGTACTTATTGATGGTGAAACTGTTTTAGTTAATACTAACCAATATCCAAAAAAAAACACCGTTACAAAGTTTACACAGTTTGAAAACAAAGCGTACTTTTAGTCCCAAAGCAGCAGTTCTTTTTGCGCGCCGTCAAACTTTAGTTAAACGTAACACACCCTGGGGTGTACCGGGCTTTTGGGGATGTACGTAGTGTTGTTTTGAACGGGAACGACGAATAAGCATCAGTGCAAAAGTTTGCATATTATTCGTATTTTTACCCGACTGCGTGACAACAAAGACAGGGTTATGTTGTCCAAGCGTATCTATGTATATATCTTTCTTTATACCCTCGAAACATCCTAAAAGTTGGATTGATCGATGATACATGAGGTGTGTATCGTTTAGGTCACGCGACGGTAACTTTGTTTAACTTTAACTTTGTTTTTTATGTAATAAAAGTGGCGGATTTTAGAAGCCCATAAGTAGGATATCTTCAAAAAAAAAATACCTTGCCATGTGGGATAGGTTTGAAGATATGATTCCAAAAATGTAACACACAATAAGGCTGTAATAAACAGACAATGAAATAGAATAGAATAGAATAGAATCACTTTATTTCGGACACAATTATCCATATGGTGTTAGTAACATACAAAAAATAACTTATTGCCTAGTGTTAGTAACAATCAACCTCTGCACAAACTGCTGTATAATCGGAGAGCCGAAGCTCTCGGCCACAGTTTTCAGGATGTTGTTTTGAATAACCCGACTGCAAATAAAAAGTTTAACACAAGTTCACTAGTCATGCATTTGGTGGCTTCAAATCTGAGATTGAACTAAAGTTAGGCATTATCGTGTTGGTCGTTTGATTAAGGGGCCCGATTCTCAAGCATGAGAACGCGTTGTTGACAGGCAAGTACCGGTCTGCAATGTGACTGTTTTTTTTTTTTATGTAACTCACTCCAGACTCGCTCTGTGAGTTTGTCTATGACACTGATGAAAATAATATTACTGTACTTCGCTGTAAATATGGCAAATCGAGATTTAGAATGACTTTGGTTTTTAGATCGCATTGTCATCATCTCATTCTTTCATCTTTTCCCAACTATATTGAGGTCGGCTTCCAGTCTAACCGGATGCAGCTGAATACCAGTATTTTTGTAGAACATTGTCTTTGTCACACAATTCTGAGCGGTCTCTTTCTGAAGCTCAATGTGTCATGTTTACCTACTTCGATACATTCACACAATCACTTTTGAATTTTGGTATAATAATAATTCAACTGTGTTTTTTTATTAGTCCATTCTCCCTGAATTAACTAAAAATCGCCTATAATTCTGATTTACAAGCCAACAAAGTAAAGGCTCTTACAAACACACGCGATATCGCGGGCGCGACATGCACCGACAAAGGAATTGTCTTGTCTGTCGCGCCCGCGATATCGCGTGAGTGTGTAAGAGCCTTAACGAAGCTAAAAATTAAACATTCATAGTCAATGAGATCGTTCGACGTAGCTGTTTATAGTGAAGTCCATATTCACAAAATGTAAGCCTATATTTTACTGTTATGAATTATGTAAACACATAAATTTACCTGTCGGAATAAACGCCCAAACAAATTAAATTAATTTACTGTTGCGGGTACGTTCCTACGTAATATGCTCGCGTATTTTCATTTCTAATTCGTAGAATGCTTAGCTGTGTGTAGAATTATGATTAACATGCTGTTTTTACACTGGCTTAAGGTATTTATTTCTCTTTTATTTTTCTATGGGATTCTAAGAAATTTGTAGGCATTGTTGTTCTTGGCGAAATAGATTTAAGATAGATACTATAGAGAGGCTATTAGAAGTACTGTTATAGGAAATTGTGATTCATGTGTCAGCGAAAATACACCGTGGTTAAGTCGTCTAGTCGTTTGATCAATACGAGATTAACGCAGTTAAAAAAAAAAAAAAAACTTCGAAAATATTTTGCTTTTGGTGGAGATGAATGCGAATTGCGACTTGACATGCAGGCGTACCACACCCAGACTGAGTGACTTTTGCCCACTAGGACAAATGTATCGGATTACGATTTTGGTCACTATGTCCCGTCTCATTTCATTTCAGCCGTAAGACGTCCACTGCCGGACATAGGCCTCCTCTAAACGGGAGTGGGGGGGGGGGGGGTTGCCACGATCGCCACGCTTGGCAGGCGGGTTGACGATCGCAGTACGGTGTTAAAATGCAGTAAGTCCCTTAGTCGCCTTTTACGACACCCACGGGAAGAAATTGGGCGGTGCTATTCCTTACGTCCGGCACCACATAGATAGTCATGTCCCGTCAAATTTAATGTCTTTTGGCTAAGGTCAAAAAACCCCTGTGAACATATTTTGTTATTGTTGTGATAATAAATCTGAATCATTTTGATTTGTTAACCTCTCATTCTGAGTTTCTATATATTATTTAGGTATGCATTACAGAAAGAATTTGGGAGCCTTACTGCAGAAGCATCTTCTAATTATTTTAATAGCATTGTGACTTTAAAATTATTGTAAAGGCTGACTGTGAACTTCTGACGAAATATTCCCACATCTGCAAAAATGAACAAAGCATTATTAATATACTTAGTCTAGACTAAAAGAAAAAGAACAAAATTGATACCAATAATGAAAATCCACCTAACAATGTCGAACCCAAAAAATCCTTGACCCTAAATAAATACCCCCTGACCAAGTGAAGGTATACATTTTAGTTTTAATCAAAAACTTAATATATAATTCACCTTTCATATTCTTCTTTTGGGTACACAACGCTGTATTTCATTACAGGCTTGCTCGGTTTTATACCCTTTGTACTGAAGAGTAATCGGGCTTAATAAAATTTTACCTCGGCAATTTATATAATTTTTTTATACTGAAAATTGTGCAATCAAGTAGTGAAAAAGCTGGTCTCGGTACTATTTTTTTGTGGAAAGAAATTTATTACCTCCTACCCGAGTTTGAAAGTTTCTTTGAACATTTTCAAGAAAAAGTCATACCTAGTGCCCCTTTTAAAGCGTCAGGTTGAAAACTATGCAAACTATTAACGCTTGTGAGTACAAAAAAAAATCTTGAATAAAATTTATAACGAAATAAAATTGCCCACGCGCAATTAGCAAACTTGACGGTCAATACTTGTTCCTTTTTTGCATTAGAACATTATTTTGCCTTATTTATATGGGAGATTATTTATAAACGTTGCTTATGGTTAATATACTCGTACATTTAAACGTCAAAAATCTATGGTTAAACAGTCGCTAATCAATAGGTTACTTTAGAAAAAAGAAAAAAAAAATAGGTACATTTATTTAGCACAGACTAAAAGGCACGTACATACAATATAATAAATAAAAATAAAATAAAATACTTTTAATTCAGACCTAATTTTGGTCCATATTTGTTAGACTTACATTAATATCTTAAAACTACGTTAGTTATGACAATAAAATCCAAATAAATAATCGAAAACAAAATACAGCAGATAAAAATAGGTACATTTATTTAGCTCAGAATAAAAGGCACGTAGAATATAATATACAGCAGATAAAAAAAAATAAAAAGTGCGATGTAAGAAATTAGCAGAAAAGAGTGCCTCATGGCTGTGCCAAAATCTTTTTACACTAAGGGGATGATAGTCATAATAAAGACTATTCTATATATTCCCACTTGTATGTTAAAATAAAATAAATTAGAATACTCTTTAATAACTACACCATATAAATTACAGATATAAATGAAGAATTTTACATAGGGTGACACAATGGGCGGTCTTATCGCTAAAAGCGATCTTTTAAAGACAACCTTTGAATGGATTTAAAAGGGGAAGGAGAGATAATACTGCAAGTAGCCTGTGGTGTACCATTTACAATAAATTCATAATAAAGCATATTATAATAATCTATTTAAACAATGTGTAACTGAATTAATGCGCATCATGGAAGTAGTTTGTTCAGAATCCTTTACTGAATCGATTTCTTTCATTTTAATACAGATTTTTTTTTTGTGGTGGAGGGGGGAATAGTGGTAGCGGCCACTCTTTCCCTCTCCCCCAAAATCGGGCAAAGTGTTAATAGGGTTTTCCTATTAGGTAATCCTCAGCAGCAGCGGGCGAGTGATTAGATCCCAGTTCTGCTTCAGGGCATTAGGCTGGCCCAATAAGGCGTGTTATATACTTGTTCGATTTAGCACACTCGATTCGGCAGTATTTGTTGAACAACAGCGTTGCAACCTACATATTATATTTGATTTTGCCGTCCGCCGCGGCTGTGCTAGTTAATGCCGTCTCGAAAAAGTTTGTAGCACGCCTAACAACCTACCTAACCTAGGACCTATGTACTAAAATAACTGGCGAACATGAACGGTGGCTAACTACACGCCTCTGCCTACCACCTTAAGGAATAAGTACAGGTTTAAGGTATGTTAGTTATGTTCCCAAGGTTATCAACGTCAAATAAAAAGAGTACGTTGCCTTCTCAACGCAACGTTACAGACAGGACCCTTGAGAATGAGTAGAAGATTACTTTTCTCTGTTATTCAATCACGTCTAGCCAAAGAAGGCTTACCTACATACTTAAAACTAGATCCCTGTAGTGTCGTATATAAATAGAAGAGCTTTATACATAAATGTGACAAATATTATGTATGATTTTGGGTAAAATACGTACCTACCTGGTGTATTTGAAATCAAAGGAATGTTCTTCAAAAACAGATATTTTATTCAAACATCTCTTAGTATTATCCTTCATCTTATTCTCATCTCATGGCGATGAGACACAAGCGATTCCTTTTGAACTGAAGAGTTAGAGAAGCTTATAAATTCGATGCTTCGATTCTTCTTCCTATACCAGAATTATTTGTGAATATTGTACTTTGCTCAGGACACTAACAAGACATTCTTCTAACATAGAATAATTCCTTTGTTTGAAAAAATATAAGATTAAAATTATAATACAAAACTAACTTTTAACTGTGCTAAGGGTCCCAAAGTAATTAAAACATTTAACTACTTTCTCTAAAAGTAATGAAAGAACTATTATAATAGCAATTATATTTTATCACCAAAAGTTTAGAGTATTCGAATATTAATGAGATCGTTAAGAATTCATGCCGTTTTGATACTGAAACTAAAACAACTGGGAGTGACAAGAAAGGAAAAAATTATTAATTGGGTTATTTTAGATTTTGTAATCGTGGAAAGAAAGTGCCACACGATGAAAAAAAATAGTTTAAGCACTCAGTTCATTCCATGTGCAATAATAATCTGGTTTCTTGAAGATGTGCTAAAAGCAATGACTTGTGTTATAACCCTCCTTCTGAGGCAGTCGGGTCAAAAGGCACTTAAACTCTGTTCATGTGATTTTTATCCATGACTAGTTATTAATCGGAAATTGGATGCATTCTATATTGTGAATCTCTTCGTAAAATGTTATTTCAATCTGCCTAGGCTTTTTCCAACTATGCTTGGGTCGGCTTCCAGTCTAACCGGATTTAGCTGAATACTAGTATTTTACATTTAGCGACTGCCTATCTGATCTCTACAACTCAGTAACTGGGTAATATGATAACTCTTGGTAAGACTGGTTGACAGACTTTCGGGCTTCTGACGACCCGTAAAATGCTAATTAAATGAGGATAATATATATTATTTTAAAGATATTTTGAGACTCATCATTCATCATCATTTCAGCCGAAAGACGTTCACTTCTGGAAATAGGCCTCCCCCAAAGGGGGGTAGCCGTAATCGCCAAGCTAGGCAGGCGGGTTGGCGATCGCAGTATGGTGTTAAAATGCATAGAGAACGCTGCTGCCCATTCTCTAGTAAGTCCCTGAGTCGCTTTTTACGACACCCACGGGAAGAAATGGGATGGTGCTATTCTTTACGTCCGGCACCACACAGACTACACAGATTTTGAGACTATCGAATGTAAAAGCCTTCTCCTGTCTGATATTGGTTAATCCAAACAGCGATCACTAATATTATTTCCCTAATTTGAAACGTTCTCTTACAGAATCTTAACAAAGTAATACAGCATTATGAGCTTATACAAAATGGGCAGAGTTCCAAAGTTAAGAAGGATATCGATATAGGTACTACTTTATGTAACTGACTATTTGAAGGCACGTTCGCGATTTATAGTCTTGGTTTAAAGATCATAAATTTCGTTCAACCACACAAATCATTTTTCAAGAATTCCTATAAAATGTTCCTTTTATATTTTTGTAGTTTTAGTGGCCAAGTTAACCAATGGTTTCTTTCGGTTAAAGACTAATGTACTTGTTCCCGATTCGTGGTACTAACCAACCGTTAGTAATAGGTAATAAAAAGTTGAAACAAAGTAGAGGAATAAATGACTCACTAATAGCAGGCTTTCGTTCGGCATACACCAGGCGGCCTAAAATGGACGCTTTGGCAGAATCATAATATGATCTGCGTAAAATTCATATATCTTGCAATTCATCTGTTTGACAGCTGCTATTTGACATTAGACTTCATTATAAACATTCATAATTTGTGGACCATTTTATGAAACTCCATACAAAACTGTCAAACAGATGAATTGCGGGATATGAATTGTACGCAGATCATATTATGATTCTGCCAAAGCGTCCAATTTAGGCCCCCTGGCTTGCAGTGCTGCTACCGCCCCTGCGGACTATGACTAATCATATTTATAACAGCATGAGCCTCATATAGCCGTAGAGATAGCTCCAGTGCTAATCGTTATTAATAAAACGAACACCATTCCATCTTCAAAGGATAACCAATCAATTTAACTACCAATAAACATACAAGATACAAGTTAACAAACGAAGAAGTCTGTATATCTAAATGTTTATATTTAACCTTACAGACTATCTCATTCATGGATGTTTAATGTGATTTGACAAGATAAATTCTCTGAGCTTCAGCTTGTGGCAAAGTTACAATACATGAACATATAGTCGAATGTCCACCGCTACGTAGGATGTCAATGGAAAGGTTTTCCAAGTCAGCTGCGCGGTTCATTTTTGATGAGTAACATCTTTCCTCTCGCTTTCTGTGGCATTGATTTCATGAAAAGGGACGGAAGTGTGTAACAGGAAGTGACAGCTTGAGCATGGAATAATGAAGTACTTTTAATAGCATGGAATTAGCAAATTCCCAAAGGTCTGTTCATGAAATTTTACGCCCTCGTTTTCGTTACAAATCATCGTCTATTTACACTTTATCATTATTCTTTCTCATACGATGTTAGGTGAAATAGCATGCATATTAGCCACCGCCACCAACGAGTTCAAACCTTCGTCTAGTGCAACCTTAATAAAGCTTTATCTATCGGCTAGCTTTGAAAACGCAAAAGTTTTCTGAAGTATTCCTATTAAACTGGCTTATCACACAGTTAATAGACCAAGATACTCTATAGAATAGCTTAAAGTACCCACAATATGATACGAAACAAAATTCGCAAGACCGACGTCTAAGGGTAACTACTAATGACGAAAACTAGAGCTATTACTATGACTACAGTTAAATTTAACTGCCGACTTTAACTGTGCAGTTTATTAGCCGTTTACTATGCACATTAGCTTTGTTTAGCTTTAGATTTTATGGTTATTGAGTTGACTTGAAATTGGAGTTGAAATAAATATTCTCATCGACTTTAACTTTCCATGCTCCACGCAAAACTCTTTGTTTTAGGGGTGTCTTCTAGGAGTGCATGGAAAAATTTCGAATCTATTTGAAAATTCGTCAATGACAAGAGACACTTGCACACAACGTGTTCACACAGCCGCTGATTCGACGTTAGTTATTGTGTCACAATAAACGTCGGGTTATTCCCAAAGTACTCCAGAAAAAGTTACCAAACTACTCCATGAAAAATATAATATTTTTAATTAAAAAGCTAATTTAAATATGTACCGGATTTCTTTTAAGAATTTTTGTGACTGACTGAGCAGTTTGAGAATTGATAAAGAATAAAGTCAAAGTCAAATTATTTATTTCAAATAGGCACATAGATGGCACTTTTGAACGTCAAAATTTATAAATAAAATAGAATTGATTCTAATCGCCCCTTCCAAAAGGTATGTAGAAGAATGGGCAAGAAACTCCACCGTTACTCTATTAAAATGTTGTACAATATTTGGTATCGGTATTTATCCGAATGCCCTAAAAAAATCAACCATAAATCCATTATTTAAAAAGGAGAGTAGAGAACATATGGAAAGTTATCGTCCAATTACACTTATACCTGTAATTTCCAAAATATTCGAGAAATACATTTATAAGGAATTATATAAATTTATTGAGAAAAGTAATATTCTATGTGACGAACAAAAGGGATTTAGACTAAATAGAACTATCAATATGGCTGTATATGACTTTGTCTATAATATTATTAAGAATGTCGATAACCGAACACCTGTATGTAGTTTATTTTGTGACATGACCCAGGCTTTTGACCACGTACATTTTGCAACACTTTTAAACAACCTCGAGGCTTACGGTATTAGAGGTAATGTTCTTCGTCTAATTGAGTCTTATTTAAAAAACCGAACACAAATTACGGAAATTCATCAAATAAATAGAGTAAGTAAGCGTGAAGAGATATTTAGATCATCCGAGCGGGAGGTATTGCATGGAGTACCGCAGGGGAGCATAATCGGCCCCTTTATATTTATATTATATATCAATGATCTTCCAAGATGCGTTGAACATCCGTTAACAATGTTTGCGGACGATAATACAGTGACAATATCTTGTGAAAGTGCAGAAACTTATGAAAAGGATATAAATAATACTCTAACATTAATTGTGCATTGGTTAGAAGCAAACAATTTAAAAATAAACTTGAAAAAAACAAAACTTGTACATTTTTATTCTATAACAATGATGTGGTGGAAGAAGTTGAACACACCAAGTTACTGGGTCTTATAATAGATAAAAAACTTAATTGGAAGGCACATATTAATAGTTTATGCAAAAAAATTAGTTCATCGGCATACGCTCTGCATACATTATCCTCAATAATCTATGTTGATGCACTTCTTACAGCTTATTATGGTATCGTAGAATCCAACTTACGTTATGGAATAATATTTTCGGGTAATTCAACTGAAAAAGATACTGTATTCAAAGCACAGAAAAGATGCTTACGAGCGATGCTCAAGCTCCAAAGTACGGATAGTTGCATGCCATATTTCAAGAAACATAAACTACTGACACTGCCCTGTTTGTACATATGGGAAGTAGCTGTGTTTGTGAGGTCGAATCCGAATCGGTTTAAACGATTAAATGATGTAATTCCACGTAATAGACGCGATAATAGTTTGCTATGTCTTCACTCTTGTAAGACAACTCTAATGCGCAAAAGTGTTTACTGTATGGCTCCGGTCATTTATAATAAAATCCCCAAATCTTGGAAGGAATTGCCGGTATTGTTATTCAAAAAAAGGCTTCGCAATTTTTTAGTGAGCAAAGCGTACTCCATAAGTGACTTTCTGTCTGAAAAAGAATTGAATTAATGTGAATGCAGTATGAATGTAATGTAATTTATTAGTGTTGGATTTAATTTAATTTGGAGATTTGACATGTTATCATTAGAAATTGTATACTTATCTAATTAATTGTGAATTTGCTATGATTTTGATTTGAAAATCGACATGTTATTATCATAAATTGTAGACCTAATTAATTGTGAATACATAAATGACATGATTTAATTTTATTTGAAAATTGTGAATTTTTGTATGCCTATCGGCGGGACATAGACGGACTCTGTAATATCTATATTTTAACATCTTCTAACCTATGTACACAAAATAAATGAATTTGAATTTGTACATCAATTATATACGAGTAATTATATATGAAGACGATGCACCTAGAATAAAATTACTATACCAAAATAGGTAAAAAGAATTAATAATGAAGCAATGACAGATAAATTAATTATGTGATAGATACATGGTGCTCACATATTCCCTATCATTTCCTATCTTTCCACTTCGTCATAGTTGTTTTTATTATTTTAATAGAATTATAATTAATATTCTAGTGATATTTATTTTAGAAGTATGTATTTGTGTGTATGTATGTATGTATGTATATTAGTATATTATTTGTTTAGTTTTATTAAGTAAATTGTTTTTGATTTTATGTATTCTATTTTCTCTTCTACTCTTACACACGGTGTCTACATCTCTTTATCGACTTTCCTATCGCAGGTATGCTGGAAGAGATTTCTTTAGAAATAACCAGCATCACCTTTGTACGTATTTTTCTGTTCCTTTCTTCTTGTATGTTTATAATGTGTGTACATAAATGGTTAAATAAATAAATATTTACAAACATTGTAAAAAAACGTTTTCCTAAAATAATCAGTGTGTGAGTTAAGGTAATCACAGAGTGTAAAATAAATGTCATAAAAATAATAAAATATACAATTAAAATAGCAATCAGTTAGATTTTGTCTAGACTCTAGATCGTCCTATGGAGCTGGACCAGCGTGTTTCCAAGCGTTCTTATCCTGGATATAATCCTCCAATTTGTAATAAGCTTGTTTACAAAGTGTACTTTTTATATGAGTTTAAAATTTTCTTAAATTAAAAATAATCGGTGGAGTACTTTATGAATAATTCCAGACGCCTATGGAGCAGAATGGGAACAATAATAAGTATTTTAAAATAATAATTTATTCCTTGGAGTAGCTCGGGAAATAGTGTATGAGATTCTTAACTTTTTAGAACAAAAAAATAGAGTAATTTGGGAATAACCACGTCACCTTAGAGACACCCGTGCGCACACATAGACACTCTTTGTATATTGCTGGATAGTGAAGATTGCTGGATTGCCATTGCGTTACGTTTAACAGTACTGCTATCCAAGTTTAGACGTAATGTAGAATGGCTTATAGACCGTCACTGTAAACGTTTGGTGTGGCTTCTAATGCCGAACTGGTCACAGTAACTAAGCTAGGGCACCCGGACCAATTGTTTTAGGTTGGGTTAGAACTGTGATCTACCACGTCACTGTTTCCAAGTTGTTGCAGTTACTTGGCTGTTTAGTATTTTTAGGACTGACTTTCATAAAACTCTGTTGTTTTCTCTTGAGTTAATTTTCACTCATATTACCTGTTTTATTTATTTCTGTTTCAGACGCCATTATTCTTGTCACACGCAGAGCCACGAGCGAAAAATTAGAACTAAAATCTACAATCTGACGTTTAATTTCACGCTGTTTTACATAACCAATAATTGTTGAACACCGTTATGTAAACTAGCAATTATGTAAAACAGCGGTTTCGACAATCCATCTACGACATAAACACTGAGGGTACGATGTATATGGCCGTTGCCTAAACCTAGCTTATGGATTTGTGCGCTGAGTGTCAGTCACAAATGGTTATACCTAGCTTCTAGTTTCAGTGGCATATAACAAAACATGGAGGCCAAGGGGTTAGACTACGTCTACCGATGGAAAACAATAGGCCAAAGTGATAAAAATACTCCTGATATTTGATAATTGGACAACAAAATTGTTCAATAATGAAATCCATTAATAAATAAATAAAATAAAAATAAAATAAAACCTTTTTAATTCAGACAGAATCCATAGAATGTTAGTAGAGTACAACTTATGAAACTAGTGTTAGTACATTATAATTACTTATTTCCTAATGTGGGTATTAACCCAGTGCTGGACGTAACGCGTGTCCAGCCTATTCGCAATAACAGCCAGGATGCTGTTGGTGCTGGCGCGCAGCCTGTCGAGCGCCGCGGCGCATCGCTTGCGGAGCACGGCGTGGAAGCCGTCAACGTGAGCATCCGCGAACATGCCCGACGCACTGCACCAGCGCGGCAGCCCCAACAACACCCTGAACGCGTTGTTATATTGGACGCGCAGGGCGCTGAATGATCTTTGCGTATAATGAGCCCACAAGCAGCACGTGTATAGTGATGTACAATGCGCTCTGAACAGTTTTATTTTAACTTGAGCATTACAACGTTTAAACCTGTGGGCCATCATGTTCGCTCTGATCGACAGCGCCCTACGCTCCCTGTCCATGCCCTCATCGTCGCATTAATATATGACAGTATATTGTATATAATATAGCTTTAAGTTTTTAAGAAAATTACCTATAAAGAAATTCGTCAATCTATTTTAAATAACGTTTTAATTTTTTTTCAAGTGTCTCGAAATAGTAAAATAAACGTGAAAGTCAACCCTCAAAAATCAAATAATCACTGCCACACCACACACAAAGTATGTACTCTATTAAGCCTTTAATCTGGCATAATAGCAATACAAAGGCCACTGAGTCTGGCATGTCCAGTGAATGACCGGTCGACTAGCGCCGTTTGGCATGTTCAATAGAATCAGCTTGGTACTGAGCGCCTGAAATTTTGGGCGTTTGATACTGAAAATGCATTTTAGGTATGGCTTGAAACATTTTATGATGGATGAAGGTAAGTAGTGAGTTTTAGTGTGATTGGCTTAGCTTAATTTATCATCATCAATTTTTCTTTTACTTATTAAAGTCGTAAATACAGTCAATGACAGACAACGCACAGCCTAAGCCACTGGGTCTAGTTACATGAAATTTTGCACAAGGGTTCTATATTTAACGAAAATGAGCACTAAGGAAGGATTTTCGCAAATGCATCCCCTAGAAGGGTTAAAAAAGCGATGAAAGGTTGTATTCTTGTTGAAGTTCGTCCGTTTTGGATAATAACATCGAGCATATGGCTTGTCAATACATATCACTAACTGACTCATCTACGCCCAGCCCTATCCCTTTGACCTAGAAAGCTTTGATTAAGATTTTTTTTTTGTCCGTGTGAAAATCCTATCGCATACCGCAGTGTTCCTTCTAGTATCATGAGTTGGGGGGCCCGGGAGATACTTGTGCATTTGCTGCACCCCCGACTGGTATCAGCCCGCCATGCTTAGCGAGCCCCATCACCGAGTGCGGCCGATCGCATGACCGCACGTTCTCCAATTTAGGCGTTCTTATATTACTGCGTGCCACCTCTTTGAGCCTGACTGCTCTGGCGACGAGAAAGCTCCAATAAAAGTATAAGTAATAAAAATATGTATGTATGTGTACTCATTTTATTTATAATTAATTATGGTATACTTAAAAAAATATATATTATTATTTTCTCCGAATCAAAGCACTAGGCATCTTATCTCTTCACCACCCTTGGTTGACCGGTAGGGAATGCCTAAGACATTAAGTCCTCCTTTATACCTTATTGTGAGCGAGAAATTTAAATGACTAAATAAATAAAAGTTTACACAGACGTGTATGGTAGACAAAAACAAAAAACAAAACAAAAAAAATTATGACGACTACACTCAAATACTGAAAAAATGCATATACGAGTACAAGGCTCAACAGCTTAATAGCTTAGACTACATTAATAAGACCAAAAATACAAGTAAAGCGGCGGAACATGATTAAAACAAACAAAAATAATATGACAAGTAACTCTGAAATTGACGTAGTTAATGAAAATATTACAAGTTTATGACAATCCAAACCAAATGTGTGTCTTATTTATATACAAAGACGACCAATAATGATCTTAAAAACATGAAGATAACCACTCCTCAAAATCATAAAGCAATTTCCTAACCAGTACATGAATCAGACGTTTATAAAATAATTCGCCGTCTAAGAAACACTAACTCTACTGGATACGATGACATGAGCACTAAAGTGTTCAAAATATGTGCAATGAGCTTAGTGTCTCCCTTAATGTACATTATAAACCAGTATCTATCAGAAGGAGTATTCCCAACACGTCTGAAAAGGTCATTGTCAAACCTCTTTTTAAGAAAGGTGTAAAAACTGACATGAGCAATTATCGCCCAATAACTTTAATCCCAATCCTATTCAAAATCTTTGAGAAGGTTATGTGCATTCAAATAGAGAACTTTTTAACAGCATGTGATATTCTTAAAAAAGAACAATTCGGTTTTAGGAAGGGCAGTTCCACTGCTTTAGCATGTTTTGCGCTAATAAAATACATAACTGAAAGTTTGAATAAAAAATCTAAGATAAGTTGCGTGTTCCTAGACATGATAAAAGCCTTTGATTTTGTTTGCCATAAAACACTACTCGCAAAGCTTGAGCATTATGGAATTCAGGGTAAGGCCAACGACTGGATCAAAAGTTATCTTTCTGAAAGAGTACAATGCGTGGAAATAACAATAACATACAAAAATGAAAAAATAACTTATAGGTCGGGATATAAACATAATAATTATGGCACGCCACAGGAAGGTATCGTATCCCCACTACTCTTTCTAGTTTACATCAACGACATTTCAGAGCAAAGATTGCATACTATTCGCTGATGACACTACAATAATGATTAAGAGTGATAATAACAAAAAAAATAGAAAATGAAATCGTCCAAGCTCTTGATAATGCAATCGATTGGCTAGAAAAAGATATAGACTATTTTTAAGTTATTTAAAAATAAATATGACTAAAACGAACATAATACAATTTCAGACATACAATTCAAACATAAATAAAATGGACGTTCATTCTATAGATTCTCACTTGACCACTGTCGATAATTGTGTATTCTTGGGTACAACGGTCGATAAAAATTGCAATTGGAAAATACACATAGATAAAATTTTTGCAAAAATAGATCGTTTTCTGTCATGAAAAGAATAACACACACAAACAGTTGAACAGTTGTTAGACAAACAGTAAACTGTGATACTGCAATGCTGGCTTACCATGATTATGAATCATCCGTATGGATATAGATACGGCATTGTATTATGGGGTAACTCAGTAGATTTTGATAGAGATTTTAAAGCTCAAAAAATGTATCCGAGCAATTTGTGGAGCTCACTTTTTAGACAGCTGTAAGCCACTATTTCAAAAACTTAAAATTCTACCTCTGCCATGTTTATATATTTTTGAAATAAGGATTTTTGTTAAGAGAACACTGGCAGGCCAAATAGCCGAACACGGCATAAAGATAGACTTCGGCTACCACCAATAAAACTACAAATATTTAAGAAAATGTATACTGCATGTCGATTTACAATCATTTACCAAATAATTTTCAAGACTTACCGCTGACAAGGTTTATAAAAATGCTTTTTAAACTACTACTATTTAAAAGATATTATACAATTAAGGACTATTTAGAAGACAATTCAATAGAATTTGTAAGGTGGATTAAATGAAATCGCTGATTGTGTATACATTTGCACGCCATGTTATGGCAGCATATATTATGATGAAACAAATTTATTGTAACACCCTATGTACCAACGGGTTATGGGGAATTCACAGCCGGACGAAGTCTTTGGCAAATTGCTAGTAAGTATAAAAGATAATAGTCCAATAAAATAAATGATTAAAATTGTAAACACGAAAGTGGATATACCTCCTACCTGATCAGAGGTCATTAAAGGAAGTAATTATGAGGTCAAATCCAATGTCAACTGACCTGATTAGCTTCTCTTGTTGTGGCAATTTCCATAATTAAAACTTCATCTCAGCGATAAAACCAATGTCAAAAATCTAGGTAAATTAAAGACATTTTGGACAGATTAGAACGGTATTGTTCTTGAAAATACGGGAATTTGCCCCTCTCACTACGAGTATTCCAGAACTCAGAGATCAGATTGAAATTCAAAATTGGTAAGAATCATTTTATCGCCAATATGTGTGTTTATGGTACCAAAAACGAGCTGTTTTCTTAGAAAAGTAAGTAAACAACATAATTTATATTTTCTAAAGAATTAAATTGTTGAAAAAACAGCAGTTAATCGAAATGAATTATTGTTTCCGCACACCGAATTTGCTTGCAACGTAGTTTTAAATCGTGCTAGTTGCAACGTAACTTGCCGCTCGCGCTGCTGTGAATAAATTCAGCATAATAGCTAATAAATAACTTCTGTATTTGTATTCTAAAATTGTAATTAAGGATAATTTTAGCTTGTAAAGTTTGCTGTTTCCACGATATGTTACTTTTTATGTTACTTTAAAAATCACGTTTGTTGTATGGGAGCCCCCTTAAATATTTGTTTTATTTTAATTTAATTATTTATTCTTAAAGTGAATATATAACTAAATATTCTGTGAATGTTTCAAGCGTCTATCTGTTGCCGTTATCAACATCGAGCAAAAAAAGTCACGTTTGTTGTATGGGAGCCCCATTAAATATTTATTTTATTCTGTTTTTTAGTATTTTTTGTTATAGCGGCAACAGAAATACATCATCTGTGAAGATTTCAACTTTCTAACTGTCACGGTTCATGAGATACAGCCTGGTGACAGACGGACAGACAGACAGACGGCGGAGCCTCAGTAATAGGGTTCCCGTTTTACCCTTTGGGTACGGAATCCTAAACATCACGTTTGTTGTATGGGAGCCCCCTTAAATATTTATTTTATTCTATTTTTAGTATTTGTTGTTATAGCGGCAACAGAAATACATCAATTGTGAAAATTTCAACTATCTAACTATCACGGTTCATGAGATACAGCCTGGTGACAGACGGACAGACAGACAGACAGACAGACAGACAGACAGACAGACAGACGGACAGACTGACAGACAGACAGATGGCGGAGCCTTAGTAATAGGGTTCCCGTTTTACCCTTTGGGTACGGAACCCTAAAAACGTGAAAAAGGACGGAAGTGTGTAACAGGAAGTGGCAGCTTGAGCTTGGAATAAGTACCTACTACTTTTTAATAGCATGGAATCTATTAAGTATCTACTATAAAATCGCATGGAATTAGAGTTCTTATGGAATAAAATTAGTAAGTACATACTTTAAAGATTGTAAGTAGAGGGGGTCGAATTTCGACCACTGGGCGGCCACTAGTAATGAATAATTATTCGTATTAATATTTCAGTATTTAGCTTTTTAAAATTTTAAAATTAATATCTAACGTCACCATCGCCCCAGAGGCAAATATTATATTATTATTAAGAAATAACTTTGTATCTCTTGTAAGTGAACAATATTATTCATTATTCATAAGTTCTTATGAGAAATAAATATCTTTAAACCTATCTGTCGCTGCTCAGTTGCTTATTACCAAGGTGAGATGTCAGATGTTACACATATGCGACTACTGCAAGACTTTATTGAAACGATGCAACTTTCGAAATAATCGCGAATCGGGGACTCCAAAGAAATATTGACAATTGGACGTAAAATCGGCAACTACCATTTCTCTCAGTGTTGAACCTGTCAGAGGGTTCTAAATCACCTTCGAAAATGAAAAACTTTCAAAAATACAAATAGGACTTTTGGATAGGTACAAATACAAATGACAGACCCGAAACTTTTCAGTACAATAACTTATATAAAGTTACTTAGGATATTATGTTCTGCTATCGACAAATGTAGGACTGAAAGAGATTTTATTTATACGAGAAATTACTCCAGAACTCTGAAATTAGTTTTAAGTTGTCGAAATTTTTCAACAAATTCGTATTTCGACGGTCAAATACAAACGCTCCATTGCAGCTTTAGTTTTGGAGTAGTAAAACGAAATGTTCGTATGTAATACAAGCTGTTCCTTTTAATAAATCCATGAATCTTTGCTTACTGTTTAATTCGACTTTGATTTCAGGACATGCCAGTTTCCTCACGATATTTTCCTTCACCGTTTTGAGAGCAGTGGTGATGAAATAGTTTACACAAATTAAAGCGCCTGTCAGGGTGCGAACCTACGACTTACAACTCATAAATCGCGGTCGTTACCACTGAGCCATCACTCCTCCTGACACTACATGCTACTGATTTATTAATGAATCTGATTACCTAAATAAGTATCGATGCTTTAATTTCATCCATCTTACATTAAATACATGACAATAGATTCCCGAGCAATAGCTACTAATTAAACGAAACAATGCAGTGTATAGTACCTGTGTTTCAAACATTTCAGACGAACTCTTTGATTTAACACAAAGGTAGAGAAGACTTAGATGAAACAAATAACAATCAAGTAATATTGTTACCAATTAATCACTGAATACCAACAAACAAAACAACACTAACATTAAATTCGAACTGGTATGGTTCAGACGTGTCGCACAAGGTCTTTGATCTAGCAGCCAAACATGAGCGGTAACAAATCGATACTGTGATGCATGTCGGCGACGGGATAAAGAGCTATGATGCATTGGAGGACGCGTATGGTGCCAAATACAGTCAAAGTCAAATGCAGAAATGAATGGGGGTGATCATGAAGAATAAAAATGATATGGGCAAGGTACCTCAATTTTATGTTTCACCACTGAATAAAGTTCAGGAAATTCTTAGTGATTCCGATTATTATTTATGTAATTGTCTATTGTTGGCTTGGAATGAGCATGGCCTTAAAAACATTTCAAACACTGGTAACAAACAAAAGCAATAAATTGAAGTGGTGTCGCACCTCTACCTTATAATATTTTTAGGCTCATGTAGTATTGAGTCCATTATAGGTCTTACTTAGCAAAAGCAGCAGTCTTACATGGCAGTGGTGGCCCAATAGTAACGGTCGTAGGTTCGAACCCTGTCTGGGTTCGAACCTACGACCGTAGTTTGTGTAAATTATTTCATCACCACTGCTCTCAAAGCGATGAACAAAAAACATCTAGAGGAAATCGGCGTGTCCTAGAACCAAAAATTCGAAGACACATTGTGACGCACTGGGCCCACGTGGTGGATTCCCTCTCACCGAGAGGACGCCTATGTCTTAGCAGTGGGAAAAATGCAGGCTGATTATGTATACGTCTTACTCAGGACAACACGCACTATAATTAATTTGGCACCTTTACAAATTCGCACAATACAAAATAAAATAAAAGCAGCAAAATAAACAGAAAAAATGTGTGAAAACTATCTCGCAACAAGCGATTATTAAGCGATTCTATTATTAAGAAATGTGGCCTAATAAGCCCTTCAATATAATATATCGTGTCTACAACATAAACTTTCCCATACAAGACGTTACACCAACCTATCGAGAAAGACATTCTAGATTCATTGACGTTATTTATAACTCGTGCGTGCTCGTAAACAATAGTCTGGGTCACGCTTATATACATAAAACCAGGCTTTTCGGGTGTTATGCCTTTATGGCTGTTAGTTTTGTTTTCTTGGAGATATGAATTTTGAAGTGTACTTTTGACCTTGTCTCTGTATTCATAGTTAGAGTAAATTTGGTGTTTTAAAATGACACGATATATTGTTCAGGTGAAAATTCTACTTTCATGCCAGGATGAAATGAGCATCGATCACCGGGTTTTGGCAATTTCAATTCAGTCCGGAAGTTCAATTGAGTAAGGGGGGTTACTTTAGACCTCGTTCATGTGACCAAAAACTATACAAAATCGTATTCACTACAAAAAAATTGGAAATAGAAACAATACATTGACATCACCTATGTGAAAAGTTTCAGAAGAATAAAGTAAATGGGGTCTGCCTTTTATTTAAAGACTAAGGCAGTCATGGGGACAACCGACAGAAGTGAAAACTTATCGCTGAACGCGGCTAAAGAAGTTTTTACTTCAATAAAGTAATGATTATCTATAAAAAAGAATTTAGGCAATGCACCGTATACACAAATTAAACTTTTCACGTGGTCACTTTAACTTTACTTGCTGCTACTACAGTATGTCGCAGTGTGTGTGCCCGTGTCGATAAGGCGTGCTCAATCTTTGTCCACTTTTAAAATTCTGGTAAAAAAACACTTTCTCTGTTCTTAAACAGCATCATTACAGAATACAGTTCCTTGATCTTGTTTCATGTTTATTATTGTATATATATATTATGGATAAGTTATGCTTAGTGTATGTATGTATTTATTGTACATGTAAATAGTTCACCACCGACTACCTGCAGTACTGTCTCTCCTTCTCTTTTTAATCCATCCAAAGGTTGTCTGTAAAAGATCGCTTTTAGCGATAAGACCGCCCATTGTGTCACCCAGTGTAAAATTTCAACATTTATATCTGTACCTTTTATGGTGTACATAATAAAGAGTATTCTATTCTATTCTATTCTATGTCGGCACGGGCATGTCGGTGACGCGTACCCATAAGTTTTTCCCCTACCAAAAATCGCTCAAAGCGCATAGAAGTTTTCATTTCAAAAACTTCTAAAATATTCATGGAACATAGGTAGAAGTAGACTAAGAAAATGAATATATTATATTTGTTAGTGTAATTACATGCGTGTTCAATTTTGAACGCACAAACAAAACCGTCTCATACATAATCAACAGACAGAAATATTGTATAATACTTTGATCTTACTGTATTTTTCCTTAAACTTGTCCTCAGCTTTCTCAAGTAAAGCCGAAGCTAAAGGACGAATGCCGATATTCAAAAGAAAGCAAATACCAGACAGAAACGTTTTACTTGGAAGTTAGTTACATTCCGTTTTTATTTATCCAACAAAAAATCGGCCAAGCGCGTGTTGGACCACGCACAATGAAGGGATCCGTAGTTGGGATGAATTTATCCCAAAAACAAACTTAACATTGTTGTTGAAAAACACGTTCTTTCATACATCCCAACTCCAAATGTTAGTTTGTTTGACTATTACTCGGTAGTTGTAAGCCTAGGCTAATCAGTGATAGATTTTCCTTTTGTTATACTACTGCCGTGATTATTTTCACAATATATATAAAACCAACCATATAACTATAAGGGCGACACTAAAAAAAATATTTGCACTTTAAAGCTTACTATTACGCAAACGGATCTCTGAATCGAAAAACTGGTTGAACAGACCCGCTATATTTTTAAACGGCCTATCCAAAGATCCCATGCCATGGGATCAACGAGAAAAAAAATTATACCCCCTTTACGTGCCATCCCACAATTTTTTTAAATACATTTTATTTACCACTTTGTTGGCGTGATTTCATGCCAAATTACAGCTTTCTTGTACTAAGAATTTCTAAGCTTCACCATGTTCGTCTGTCTGTCTGTTGGCGTAAGCCGCCGGAGAAACTATAAGGGTTCCTTGTCGACTACGGAACCCTAAAAAGCGGTGAAAGATGGGTGATTTTATTTTAAGAATGTTTTGAACCATAACGTTCATTTTAATCCATTTTGAGTAAATAACTTATGAGAAATAGTATCCACATTTTAGACGAATATTTCCATTTAAAACTAGCGCTGCTTAACCAATCGCAAGATAATAATTCAGCACCTAAATTAACTAAATAAATTAGTTCCAAAGTATCATGTGAATCGCTCCTTGAATTCCCAGAATAATGATTTCACATTTAAACTAGCTGCTGTGCTAAAGGTGACTGAACCTAGATCTAACAAATAAGGGTTCTTATGTCGTCATTTTGTGAGTAATAGTGCAGCTCAGATGTCTGTAGGGATAATAATGATGAAGCATGTACGTCCCGTCGCAAAGGGACGGTATTTGCGTATCTAAGGGACTGAAGCAGTTTTGCCTGAATAAATGTAGGTAGGTAAAGAATTTTGCTAGATATTGAATGGGAATCTAGTTAGCTCAATTTTTCTTGCTCATTGAATTCAGTTATTTGCAAAGTTACTTTATGCGTCGATATGATTTTATTTTAAATATCTCGAAAATAAATTAAATTCTTGAAGGTAGCGTTTCATGTTAAATACAAGTATTCATTTGCATAAATGTGGTCACACTGAACACCGACCCCAAAATAGGCCGAACAAACAAAAGTTACACCATATTTCAGGTTATTGGTTATGGCCTGCGATATCTTAAAAAAAAAGGTTCAATAGGTAATAATGATTGTTTATCTCTTTTTTGTTGGTCTGTGGATGATCTTTACATACGTACCAATAACCCTCCATGCCTCGGAAAGCACGTTAAGCCATTGGTTCCGGTTGTTATCTGCAGATCTTTGACAGTTGTTATGGGTCGTCAGAAGCCCGAAAGTCTGACAACCAGTCTTACCAAGGGGTATCGTGTTACCCAATAACTGGGTTGTTCAAGATCAGATAGGTAGTAGCTCCATGTAAAATACTGGTATTCAGCTGCATCCGGTTAGACTGGAAGCCGACCCCGACATGGTTGGGAAAAGGCCAGGCAGATGATGATCTCTTTTCAGTTAAGTGTTTTTGCAGACGGGTTTTTTTTTATGAATTGCTTTTTTGAATTAAACCAAATACACGCCCTTTTGAACTGTCAAGGAGTCGGTCAGTCAGAAAGATGAAGCTAGTAGTCCATTCCAAAGTGTAGTAGGTACCTATGGACAAGAATGGGCAAGAAACTCTATGGCCACTCTTTTGTAGTGATCAATATATTGTTACAAAATATTGGTTACATCATTCAAGTTGAAATTATACGTGTAAGAACAATGTGCACCTTAAAATTGTACATAGTTAACAATTCAAAAATTAAATTAAGTCTTGGCAGCTAAGAGATGACCAGGGATGAAGCAGTACCTTTTAGAATCTATTAAACTTTGCTCAATAGCGTGTGAGCTGGCAACGTCTGTCAATTGGAGTAGAATCGTCATTGAGAGTGTACTAGGAACCGAAGAGATTGCTCTGAACTCTCGAATTTCGTCACATATTGTCACATTAGCCTTTGAACAATCATTTGAACTACTGCATTGTCTGAAATTCAGAGTGTCCAGTTCTAGGCACAAGCTTCCTCTCTCTCTTCGGGAGAGAGCGGGTGAGTCTTCGATTTTTTGGTTATAAGACATGCCGGTTTCTTCACAATATTTTCCTTCACCGTTTTTGAGAACAGCAGTTATGAAATTATTTACACAAACTAAAGTGCCTTGGGTTCGATCCCTTCTAAATTATTCTTTCTTCTCAGAGTCGGTTAGGAAACACCGACCTCATCTAGTTTTAAAAGATAATTTATTTTTGACGTATGAAATGTTTTTTTGAACCAACTTACAGAAATAAAATAATAATAATAATTTATTGTTTTGATCTGTATCCGATATTAATTATCCTTTTTGTTTAAAAATATGCATTTCATTTACCTTCGCATTTTGTTACTTCTATGTTTGAAATTTTTTTGTAGCTTTGAGCCAAATAATTTTTCTTGCTTCAATTTGCCAACTCACATAGAAACTAATTCTATGTATATTTTATTCAATTTTTTCTAACGTACTGTTTCATTTCTCAAGGGAAATTTCAAAAAGCCACGAATGTTTTATTGTCCTTTTTAATTCACTCCAACTCTTGACTCATGTACACAAAAAAAAAAATTGGAACAATTTTATTACACTGAATTGTGTATGCTACATTGTGTATTGGTTTTAAAATAGCCTAAGTAGGGCCTTAACAACAAATACTAAACTTGATGACATAAATCCAATTAAACAATGAAAAATAAATAGAAATTAGTAAGTTGATCATAGCGTTTCATTTGTCTAGTTTACATTTGCTTTTTCCATTTTGTTGCGTATCATGAATGCGGGTTTAAACATTTTAGTATTTTACATTGTTTAACAGGCAGAAAAATACGCATGAAAGAATTTATATTAGTTTTAGTAAACTGTATCTGTGGATTACATTTTTTACCATAGCAGATAGAGAAATGTCGGAAAATTTTCGATTCGACGACGAAGCGCAGAAACGTAGGTCTCGCGGTGTTGCACCGAGTGGTCTACGGTGTAGAATCTCGGGGTCTATGGCGTAGCACCTAGAGGTCTATGGGCTCTACCCTGCCAGACCTTCAGCCTGCCTGAGGCGTTTGCCCTGAAATGGGACACTATAGCTAGTAATATTTTTTTTAAATCATAATCCTGTCTATGTTCTTCAATATGTGTATTAGTCATTCATATTTACCGGACGATTTGATGAAAACTACTGTGGCGCCCATAGTGAAGAACAGGACAGGAGACATCTCGGACAACGGAAACTATCGCCCGATCTCTCTCGCGACAACTGTAGCAAAGTTGTTGGATAGTGTGCTTGAGTCCTGTCTGGATAATTACATAAATATACATGACGCACAGTTCGGGTTTAGACCTGGACTGTCAACTGAAAGCGCGATTCTGGTTCTTAAGCACACTGTCCAATACTATACTGAACGGAAGACCCTGGTCTACGCCTGTTTTTTGGATCTCTCCAAAGCCTTCGATCTCGTTTCGTATGAAGTGCTTTGGAGAAAGATGGAGGACAGGGGTATACCGGCAGAACTATTGAAAATATTTCAATACTGGTACGCGAATCAGACTAATTGTGTTAGGTGGTCAAACTGCCTCTCAAAGTCATACAGGTTGGAGTGCGGAGTGAGACAGGGGGGGTTGTCCTCTCCAAAACTGTTTAACTTGTATGTAAATGACCTCATAGTCGAGCTCAGCGACATGCGTGTCGGTTGCCGGGTAGAGGGTGTTTGTGTGAACAACATCAGCTACGCGGATGATATGGTGTTGCTGGACCCGACTGCGAGGTCAATCCGGGAGATGCTGAAGGTTTGCGAAAAGTACGCCGCATCACATGGTCTTATTTATAATATAAGTAAAACCGAGTTGATGGTCTTCAGGGCCGCCGGCAAGTGCCCAGACACCATCCCTTCAATTTCGCTGAATGGCGCCACTATAAAGCAGGTGAAGAAGTTTAAATATCTGGGCCATATACTTGTCGATGACCTTAAAGACGATGAAGACGTGGAGAGGGAGCGCAGGGCGTTGGCGGTCCGTGGCAACATGTTGGCGCGCAGATTTTCTCGTTGTACCGATCAGGTCAAAATAACCTTGTTTAATGCGTATTGTCAAGGCCTGTACACGGGAAGTCTGTGGTTCAACTGCTCACGGGGGACGCTAAGCGCCTTGCGCGTCCAATATAATAATGTTTTCAGGATGATATTGAAACTCCCTCGTTTCTGTAGTGCCTCAGGGATGTTTTCCCAATCAAATACAGATGGTTTCCATGCTGTCATTAGGAAAAAGGTGGCATCGCTCGTGAGGAGAACTCGAGGGAGTAGCAACAGCATCCTGAAAGTAGTGGCTGAGGACCTGAGAGCTCCTGTGCTGAGACATCTCATGCGGAACCATTGTCCGTATGACATGCCTCGTAAGTACATGACTCACTAATTGTTAAAATTAAATATGTTACTTTTTAATTTTATTATTACTAATCCTAGTTTATAAGTTTTAGTATCTAAGGTGTGTACTAACAAAAATGGTTCCTATGTTGTTCCAAATAAAATAAATTATTATTATTTCCTTTATTTCATTTAATACATATATAAATTACATTTTTAAATATTAGAATATAAAAAATATGTAAAAACATTTAAAAATATAAAAAAAAGTAGCCCACCGGTATCGGGAACAAGTTCCAAGCTACCGACGGTCAGGGCTCCAGAGAGAGGAACCTCCTAACAATGCGAGCCGTGTCCAGAAGTACCGCTCTCTGAATCAGGCCCTTAATCCAGCTGCCCAACGAGAGCCTCGTTAGGTGTTGGTCGAGGCTCTTGGCAATTAAGCCATTGGCTGATACAACTATCGGCACAATGATTGCTGAGTCCACATCCCACATGTCGACAACCTCGCGAGCCAAGTCAAGATACTTGATTTGTTTATCTTTCTCGGCTTTCACGAGGTTCCCGTCATGAGGGACCGTTATGTCAATAATCATTGTGCGCCGCTCTATTCGATCCACCACCACTGTATCAGGCTTATTGGCAACAATAGTCCTGTCAGTGATGATGGATCGGTCCCAGTACAATGTGATATCTCCATTCTCGAGAACTGGGTCGGGCACATACCTGTAGTACGGCACCTCCGATTCCACAAGGTTGTATTTCAGAGCAAGTTGCTGATGGATAATCCTGGCTACAAGGTTGTGTCTATGCAGGTACTCTTCGTTAGCTAGACGAGAACACCCGGAGATAATGTGTCGGATTGATTCTCCCGGACGGTGGCATGCCCGACACACGTCAACCGTGCCGTCCTTCACAATAAATCTCCGGTAATTCTTCGTCATGATAACTTCGTCCATAATTGCACAGACAAAACCTTCGGTTTCCCCAAAGAGGTCACCGAAACGCAGCCAGGCTACGGACGCTAAAAAGTCTACATCGGGTTCATGTAGGGCCCGGAAAAAGCGTCCGTGAAGCTCCTTACTTTGCCATACCTCCCTGCGATCGTTGGTGTCAAGCACTACAGGTTTGCGCCAGTTCTCTGTAGCCAAGTAGAGCGGGGTGAGGCCCTTGTCCACCACGACTACATCTCGATGCATCCCCACGTCGGCTTCTAGGAAATATTCCCTGAGACTGCATATCTCGCGATTGTGGAGGGTCTTAGCATTTAAAAAGCCTCGACCTCCACATTTTTGCGGGATATACAGTCTCATTACCGAGGACCGTGGGTGATGCATTCGATATGCAGTCAGCAGCGTACGAACCTTCCTATCCAGGGCGTCGAGTTCAGTCTGAGTCCATTTGAGTATGCCGAAAGAGTACATCAAAACCGGCATGACCCAACCGTTGAAGGCGCGCACCTTGTTTCCGCCTGATAGAAGACTATTAAATACTTTCTTCAGGCGGCCAAAGAAGCGCTCCTTCAACGATTGCTTCATGTCAGTAACATTGATGCCCAACGCTTCCGACATACCCAAATACTTATAGGTTTCGGATGCGGAGAGGGCTCTAAGGTTTATGGAATCCGAGAGTTGGGTTCCCACGGATTCCACAATCTTCCCTCGCTTTACATGCATAACCGCATATTTGTCCACACCAAATTCCATCCTGATGGCGCTACTGAAAATTTCAGTTACTTTCAGTAGCTCCATCAGTTGCAAATTGTTGGGAGCAAAGAGTTTTAGGTCATACATGTAGTGGAGGTGAGATATAACCTGACCACCTCTCCTCATCCGATAGCCTAGACCTGAATCCTCCAGCAGTGTGCTTAGAGGATTCAAGGCAAAGCAGAACCAAAGCGGACTCAAACTATCACCCTGAAATATGCCTCGCTCGATCCTTATCGGCTCGCTATTCCTCTGGATATTTCGACATCCTGGATAGCGAAGGACCGTTCTCCATTGCCTCATACACGACATCAGGAAGGTGCGCAGAGTTGTATCTACTTTATACAACTCCAGCACCCTCATGAGCCATGTATGTGGCACCGAATCATAGGCCTTCTTATAATCTATCCAACATGTCGACAGATCCTTTCGGGAACGACGAACCTGTTGGCTAATGGCCATATCAATGAGGATAACTTCTTAGTACTGCGGGACCCGTTCCTACATCCATTTTGAAAGGCAG
Source organism: Tiliacea citrago (assembly GCA_963921375.1). NCBI lineage: Eukaryota > Metazoa > Arthropoda > Insecta > Lepidoptera > Noctuidae > Tiliacea > Tiliacea citrago. The sequence continues at coordinate 2,783,003 of OY992784.1, forward strand.
ACATGATGGAGTTGGTCTCTATATGTTTGTTAATTTTAGCTCTCAAAATGGATGTAAGAACTTTATAGACCGTCGGTAAACACGTGATCGGCCTATAATTTTTGGGTTCCACAGTGCTACCTGATTTATGGAGCAGGTGGGTTATTCCTGTCGTTAGAAACTGGGGTAGCAAACCAGACTCCAAAGCAGTCTGGTACTGAGCCGCCAAGCGAGCGTGCGACCCAATAAACCATTTAATCCAAAAGTTGTGCAGCCCGTCCGGTCCTGGAGACTTCCAGTTAGGCAACGGACGGACTGCACGAGCTACATCTTGGGGGCAGATGGTAATAGCCCCCATTTCTGGTATTGGATCGCAGGCTCGCTCGACTTCCTGAGCCCAGTCACCTTCAGTGTGACTGACAGGCACCGACCAGATACTGCGCCAGAAAGAACACATGGCATCATTATCCGGCAGGCGCGTGTCAGCCACATCTTGGTTCGGTCGCTCCCAAGCCCTATAAACCCACCTTTCATTGCTTTGGAAGGTGCGATTCTGAGTGTATCGGTCCACCCGCCGCTTATACCTACGAATACGGTTCGCCCAGGCATACACTTTCTGCTTCAGGAAGTTTATGCGCTCTGTGACACGAGACAAATAGTCCTCAGGGTTGGTATCAGTCCCCGAGAACGCCCGCCTCACAAAGCGCATCACTCTTGGGCGAGTATTGCCCTCCCTGAAGCAGATTAGTTTGCCGATGAGCGCTCTGGCCCCACCAATACGACGCTCAATTCTGCACTGCCAAGCTGGTACGACTGGTTTCGGTCGTGTAGCTATAGAGGCATTAGAAAATTTTACACGAGCTACACGACATGTCGCTACAGCCGCGCAGTACAGAATCGAATGAGTATCAGTGAGGTCTTCGCAGTCATCAAAATAGTTTGACAACTGCGAATCCAGAGCCGCCACCAGCGCCCTATTTTTTTTATGCATGGGCAAACGAGGTAAGCGTGGTCTAAGTTCGGGTGACATAAACCGATATTCCCGAATCGCATCCTCCAAAGCACTCCTCAATTTGTCATTGCACTGGGTACTTACATTTGTAGCTCTGTCATCACTCCCCCCATCAGCTTGGCTTGTGTTGAGCTGTGGTGGTACTACAGCAGTCTGCGATAGGGGGGCGATGACATGGCTACTCTGCATTTCATTTCGCAGGCGATCAAGTACAGTGTCATCCAACATATGATTACGCTGGATGACCCGCACCTGATCCGACAGTCGTTGTGCCGAAACGTTGACAGCCGGCTCAAGCACCTGAAAAGAGAGAGCATCCGAACACGGTACGCGGTCAGATTGTTTCCCCCCTCTGTAGCCCCATAGTATGAGCGCATGACATTCTCATTGATGGATGGTGTCCATCTCATGCGCTGCACACTTCCGCCGGGAGCTGGGACCCTATCAGAGGCCGGTGGGCCTCGAGGTCTTAAGCCGTCCGACGGCCGGCGTCCTCCCCGTCGACGAGCAGGTGGTGGCGTCGTGGGCGGAGAGAAATACGCAACTACCGCGGCCGGTGTTGTCACAGCGTTCACAATGGGGCTGGGTACCGGCGGCGGCGAGGCGGAGCTGAGCGACGAGTCCGGAGGTGGTAGGCGTGCACGGCGAGCTGCTGATCTCGTCAACATTCCGTTTCTTGATTTTCTTCACATTTTACATTTTGAAATTTGACAGCCGTCAATCTTGCTTTTTCCGTATTTTTTTATTTGGTTTTTCATTTTCTTATTGTATATGTGTTTCTAAAGGTTTTAAATGTATTTCTTTAACTTTCTGGGATTAAAATGTGGCTGTGGAAATAAATACATAAAGGAAATATGGGATGTGAGAAATTTGACGTGTGTTGACTTGCCAGTTTTGCCATTATTATTATTATTATTATAATTTATTGTCATACATAGTTAAGACATTTTTCAAAAGCAAATGTAATAAAGTTTTAATTTTCTTAAAATGTTGTTAATTAAGTACTAGTACAGAAAACCAAGATTGTTAACCTTAGGTCAGAAGGGTTAAGCACACGCCAAGTAGGATCACATCTAGTCTCATTCACAGAGTTCACAATTTTATTACTGTCTGCGTAAAAGCACATTACATATATTCTAGAAAATTATATTAAAAAAAAAAATGCAGCAAAAACAATTCGAAAATTTTACGCTTCAAAGCACAGAAAATCCTGCATTTAAATGCAGACATTCCAATTTACTAAAACGCAGCAAATCGTCGGTATTTTAGCAACAACGGTTATAGATATACGGGCGTCACATACTGAAATAAAATATGTAATGCATTTCGTGCCGCCACACGTTGTAATTGAAAGTTTTCGCAAGTTATATGCTTATGGCGCGCATTAGGTACACTTTTTTGTAATTTTCAAGATACATAATAGTAGATTCTCTGACAAGCTTACTGATTTTACTGATTACGACTAAAATCAAATTCATTATCATCATTATATTAATACGTGAAGGGAAAACTTTGTACCCCTTTTTACGAAAATTACGCGAATGGAGGAGTATGAAATTTGGCACAGTTAACGTTTATATGGAGGACGAATGCAGAAAGCTATTTTTTTTAAATAATATGCATTAAAAATAAATTAAATTAATTTAAAAAAAACATTACATACACTACCGTGCGTTTGACAAACACACACACAGTACCAGGGCCTCATGACTTGAATATAGATAGGTGACAGAAGTGACAGCTTGAACATAGAATAAGTAAGTACTTTATAATAGCATGGAATTAGTGTACTTATGAAATTAGTAGGTACTATATAGATTGTAAGATGATTGGCTAGAAAGGGATCGACTACCAAGATGACGACTAATAGAGAAAAGTATGGAAGAAAGGGACATGTTGCGCCGACCCCAAATAAATTGTAAATAGAGGGTTGAATTTCGACCAGTGGGCGACCACTAGTTACTTAAAATAGATGAAAGAAATGTGTACATAAATCATTGGTATATCAATGTGTAATAAACCAAGAACACTTGGATTAGTTAAAACGTAGAACTTATAAACGAACTGGATTTTTTGCAAAATCCAGAAAAGTGTAACATGTATGAGGTAGCCATCATCATTCAGCCGAAAAACTTCTACAGTTGGACATAAGCCTTCATGGGCTTTACCAGGTCAGCGGTCCAAACTTTGGAGGATGTACTTAATAAGCTGTGCCCAACGGTTACATTGTCTCCACCGCAGAATGATTAATAGGTACACTTTATTATATTTTACATATATAAATGGAGAAATTTTACTTAGAGAGACACAATTTGCGATCTTTTAAAGACAACCTAAGGATGGATTAAAGGGAACTGGATAGACAGTAATGCATGAAATGTTTTGCCCCCCAGTCATACGTTCTGTGAGCCATGTGCCCGGCTTACTACCATTTAGCAGAGATTATCAGCTGTTTATGTGATAATACCTTATCAGAAAAGTGATCACTAAGCATATTTTTCAGTCTAGAACACTGCAAGTACACACGCAAGACTCGACCATTTCAATAAAGTTTATACGCTACATCATACTACTCCTACTAGCAGTTTTCGCTTATAACTTGCACAGCACAAAAGGAAAGTGGTCATAAAGTACGGTGGCTGTTTTGGATTTATACTGTCGGAGTAGTCCCGGTTTATGTCCCACGTAATGTGGTCACCTGAGCGCTGGATTAGCTGCGTTTACTAACGCTCTTTGGACTGTGGTGCTAAAGGCATTTGTATAGTGGAAGACGAAATTAGAATGGACTAAGAATATGCAGATGCCCGCAACTTCGTCCGCGTGAACTTCTTGTTCCCTCGACCCACTCCATCGCATTGCATCGCCCGCCAGCGCTATTACTTCGTTTTCGCTTAGCGTTCTTTCTGACTTTTTTTTGTTATTGTTCGGCTCCTAATGGTCATAGCGTGATGTTAAATAGCCTCAAAAATTGCTATTTAAATTTTAAATCTGACTCTTAGTTCCAGAGATTACCCCTACATACAAACTTACAAACAAATTTTACCTGTTTATAATATTATTATAGATGGAAAAAAAGTAGCTGGACATTTAATTCGACTTCCACTCACGTATATTATAATTTAGTGTTATAAAGGTATCATAACATGCAATTAACATGCTTGCTTTATGACTTTGCAGTAGCTCGAGATTTTTTTACAATATTCACTGTCAATTCGTGTCGACGGCACGGTTGGCGCAGTGGTTTAGCGATTGACTGCTGCGCTGCGTGTCGCGGGTTCGATTCCCGCACGGAACAAATATTTGTATGACCTATAAGTAGTTGTTCCGAGTCTGGCTGTTTGTGTATGTGAGTTTAAATGTTTGTAAACGCACCCACGATACAGGAGATATTCCTAGTGTGGGGCAACGTTTTTTTTAAAAAAAAAAAAAAAAAATAATAATAATAATTATGCGTGAGCAGTATTAAAAAAATATGTATAGAAAGAAAAAGAAAAGAAAGAAAATAAGTACATTTTATTGGCAGTAAACGTGACGCATAGAAGGAACACAAACACAAAAAAAGTACAAGTTGGTGGAAAATATGTGTCACGTCCACTCAGCATAATGCTGCGACCCTATGAGACAGAGCCCAGCGCTGGTTTTCAGCGACAGCCCACGTTGACGTGATGACGTCGACCGGTGCAGCATACTGCTGCATAGCTGGTATAGTATAACATGGTTTAGAGTAGGTATTTGTTTTTATAACCGCCGCCCACCTCTGCTTAACCCAGTTTTTACGACTTGACAAAACAACGAGATTTCCTTATTTTATGTATTATTAATGTAAGTATCATACACAAAAACTTACCGGAATAAATTCTCTAAATTACGGTACATCTTCCGTAATGTGGCTTAGAAGAACAACGTGGTCACACAGAAAGACACGTAAAGCTATATGTCGGAAATACGTTAGTCACTCGTTTGACTAATCGGGACGCCAGCGCCACCTAGCGGTGCTCGACAGAGTCTACAACGTAACGCTTGACCGGAATTAAATTCAGTTTGTCGGTGGCGGTCGAGGAGTGAACACGTTTAAAAATTGTCGCGCTTTCAGTATAGTTGTCGTGTTTTCGTGTACGTATAGTGTGTGAATTGCTTGTGTGATTAATTTGATCGTAAATAATAATTTGATTTAAGCTAAAAACAGTTTTTCTATTGCGCAATAATCAACACTTCCCATAGTACGCCCACAGTAGTTAAAATATGGCTGATGATAACGAGAGAGACGTAGGTACCTTCTCCGTCATATAGATCATAGAATGATCTAAATAATAAACACCCAGATATTATATGAAAGCCTAATAAAGCAGATAACACAAATATTAATTGTGAAATACAGTTTGAGACAGACACTCATGCATTATGTTCAAGTACCAGAATAGTTGATTTATGAATGCATTTGCAACACAACTACCCAAATTTGCATGAAGCAAATCGGCTTACTACTACGGCTTTGCATGTTTGAATACGTCATGCATTGTTTTAATTTGAACTTGGTAATGGGATTTGAAATATTAAAAAGCCTTAATGGCTGATGTGTTCATGAATAAAAATAAAGCTCTGGCCAAATTGAGATCAATCGAAATTCGCTCGCACCGATTGTGTCAACTAACTTGTATGGAGGTGTTCGAACTGGCGCTAATAGTCGAGCGACTATTAATTATCATTAAAACAATCGTCGCGAACTCGCGATCCGCGTCCCGCGCTGTATTTGTCGTAGTTTGAGCAGTTCTAAATTGAAAACTATTGCAATATTAAAAAAAAAATCAATTAACTATTGCGGAATGCATGCCTTGGCATGAAATGCTTTTGCAATAATTGTATATTTCTGCAGGATATAAACCGTGAAATCCTGGGCAAGAATACAATTACAGCTAAAGCACAAATTTTAAGCTAAAGCAGTTGTGTAAATCAATTCTAGGTTAGTAATAAAGCGATTCAAAATAAGTATAAAACTAATCCCGCTTCATCTACACAGAAAACAGCGTGGACTAAACCATATCTAAACACTCCAACTATAATTGCACCAACATAAATCCCTCTGCGAAATTCGCACCAACTAAATCACATGTGCTCTCGAAATATACCCCGGAGTCTAAAGTCGAGCTCGCCATCTGTCCGGATTTAACCATCCGGGTTCGTCCGACTTTCAAAGCGTCCGGGATTTGGAAATGCGTTGGTAATAAAAATGGAAAGTCTGGATGAAAGCGTGACTGGATACTGAATGGAGGATTGAAAGAAAAGTTGCGTGTTCGTGTAGTATTTTTGGAAAAACCAAATGCACAGGAGTATTTAAGAGAATATAATATACGAGTGTTTTAGGGCGTTTGAAATGAGTTAAGTCTGAAATCTTGTATGTCAGATTTTTATTTGAGTAAGTTAAAATTATTTTACATCAATTGCATTGAAAACGCCTTCGCTGGTCACAATATTATCACCATTAAACTGTAACCTAGTATACAAACTAAATTATTTAGAAAAACTCCGCAGACGTGACATAACAAAAAAAAATGATTTGATGTTTTTTGGGGTTAGGTAGTGAGTTACTTCAAATATCAGTTTAAAAAGTCTGTTTTTTGTGTAAACTTGTTAGACGTGATGGGTGTCGATTATCTAAACACGATGAAATTGAATTTCCCAACTCATGATTCAAGTAATTACACTAACAGCGGTCGTAGAACTTATATTATTTTCTAACTTTTATCTTGTTTCATTACCAGTATCCATCACGCGGAATTTTGCTAGCTAATTTAATTTGATCTTGTATGAGTCAATGTCATACTCATACAACGTCTATAGGCTAGGTGAGAGTTGAGATACGACAGAGAAAATTGAGAAAGTCGTCTAGAATAGAATAGAATAGAATACTCTTTATTATGTACACCATAAAAGTTACAGATATAAATGTTGCAGCAATTTTGTTGTTGTTGTGTTGTCTAGCTGCAGTAAGTAATAAATGTTCGACAAATAAATACTCTTTCTATCAGTTTCCAGTCTCCTAAACTATTAACATGTACTAGGCACCCATAAAGTTTTAGAACTATCTGAATTATTCAATATTTCGTCCCTAGAAAAACAAGTCATTTACCAAACAAAGTAACTGAACTTAACTTACTTGAATGAGGATTGATTTATCTCTATTAAGTACCAAGATGACAGCATTTAATAGGAGCTCTTATTATCAGAACGACTAAGGTCATGTTCGAGTTACAAAGGAATTCAGCTATCAAAAGAATTAATTAACCAATACAATAGTTTATTCCAGTTTTCCTTTATTTAAACTTTTTCTTGTCAGAATTTATATGAAAGGTAGAAGTTTGTTAATCATTTTTTCCGATGGGAAATCGCATCGGGTGCAAAGTTGGTAAGCAATAAATTATTGTAGTGGGCCCGGGGAGTTAGAATATATGTTTTACATAAGCAGTGGTGGCTCAGTGGTAAGAAGCAGTGGAAGCCCAGTTGGCAGTGGCGGCCCAGTGGTCAGTGGCGGCCCAGTGGTCAGTGGCGGCCCAGTGGTCAATGGCGGCCCAGTGGTCAGTGGCGGCCCAGTGGTCTGTGGCGGTTCAGTGGTCAGTGGCGGCCCAGTAGTCAGTGGCGGCCTAGTGGTCAGAGGTGGCCCAGTGGTTAGTGGCGGCCCAGTGAACAGTGGTGGCCCAGTGGTCAAACGCGGCCTAGTGGTCAGTAGCGGCCCAGTGGTCAGAGGCGGCCCAGTGGTCAGTGGCGGCCCAGTTGTCAGTGGCAACCCGGTGATCAGAGGCGGCCCAGTGGTCAGTGGCGGCCTAGTGGTCAGTGGCGGCCCAGTGGTAAGAAGCAGTGATGGCCCAGGGTAATGGCCGCGACTTACGAGTTGTAAGTCTTAGATTGGAACCCTGACAGGTGCTTTACTTTGATTACATTATTTCATCACTACTACTCCCAAAAATGGTCAAGAAAAACATTGTGAAGAAATCGGCATGTCCTAGAACCAAAACAAAATCAGTGACATTCGCCAACCCGCACAGGGCCTGTGTGGTGGATTATGGCCCTCTCTCTTTCACGAAGAGGATGCCTGTGCCCCTTTACTTTATTTTTTTTTGGGTTGGAAATGATCAAATAACTTCTCCCGCTTTGTGTTCACGCGTTCCGCCTCCTCCTTCGCTAGCATTACTGCTTCGCAGAAGGAGGTGACGGCCTCCCATGCACTCTCGCTCCGAACCATGGCCTGAACCAGGGAAAGACCGCTGGCTGGACTAGTAACACAATTTATGCTTTGCAAAATTTTCTTTGTCCAAGGTCGGACGCGAGAGATCGCCGCCGCCGATCACCTCCGTGAGGACACGGCGGTGCTCCGCCCAAGCCGGGCAGATCGCCACTGTATGCTCCACCGCGTCCTCCGGGCGATCCACACAGTGGTGACACACAGTCGTTTCCTCCCGCTTTACCCTGAACAGGAACCTCCCGAAACAGCCGTGTCCGGTGAGGACCTGCGTCAGGCGGAAGGTGAGGACGCCGTGGCACCTCTCTAGCCACTCCTCAAAGAGGGGATTTATCGCCACAATAGTGGCATGCCCAATGCCTGCGCCCCAGCAGTGGGAATATTATAGGCCGATTATGCGTACGCTATGAAATTCCAAATTTTCTTGTTGGAATGAATGATAACATCAAAACAAAATATGCTTTCTTTACCTTAACAATCGTTGTGGGCTTGATGTGATGATTAGAATATGTAAATAATGACCTAGAATAATATTATAACTAACTTATCTGTATCTACTTATCGAGAACTTATTATTATTGGAAAGCTGAATAAATCTTCATGATTATAATTTAATTTATACCAGAAGCCAAAGTACTTTTATTCCAAATTATTTTTTATTAATTCATTCAGACATAATATTGAAAATCAAGTTAATGTTTGGTTACTTTATTGTAAATTTAAACTTTTATCATTGCATGTATAATATATTGTTTTGTTTCATAATATTCTTAATTTTAATTATTTATTCAGAGCGTGTGTACTCGATATTGTGTGGGTTGTGATTACCTGTAATGCACACTTTACCTACAGGATAATGTATAATATTAAACAAGTTTTTATTATTGTAAAAGATAATTGCAATGGTTAGTAATCCTTAAATAAATAAATACTAGAAGACGTTATCTATTAGTAAGAATTAAAAATAACATACCTCTACAATCTCGCTATCAAAATAAAACAAACAATTTTTTTCCAACGTTAGCCGTATCCAGGATTATCCTAATGAAAATTAAAACATTGTAACAATTTCATAGAAGTAGCAACACAGTTAAGTACATAAAGTCATTTTCTTCTAACAAACAAACTCACTTTAATCCACTATATACCTACTGTAAGTGTTAATATTTGCACAAATTGTACCTTGAAAAGTGTTTCACTTTCTCTTGTTAATCTTTCTGCAAATGGAGACAGTGCTAGCGAAGATGTCGAGCATTTTTTGAAGAAATATTTCATTTGGTCAGACCTAAACGTATGTCCTATGTCAAGAAATTATTTTTTATTTCAAAACTAGCGTGATCGTGGCCACGCAGACAGACACAAAAAGCGAGCATAATATCTATACTAATATAATATTATAAAGCTGAAGAGTTGGTTTGGTTGAACGCGCTAATCTCAGGAACTACTGGTTCGAATTGAAAATTGTGTTTGTGTTGGATAGTCCATTTATCGAGGAAGGCTATAGGCCATTTAACATCACGCTACGACTAAGAGGAACGGAGCATCAATGAAAAATGTTGCAAAAATGGAAAAAAATCCTTTTGCGAGCTGCCGTTGCGTACGCTGCTTAAACGATTAAAGTTACGCAAAAAATCACGTATGACAGAATTGTTCCCCTTTAAAATATCTTTAAAAAAATCCGCGACAGCATGTCTATCTTTTAAGGTTGACTTACAATATTATAACCTTTTTATGGTAATCAAATTTGTTCTAAAATAATGCATTATTTGCGAAGGTATTTTTATAAACCATGATATTAATCCGTATCGAAATAAATACTGTAGTCATCACAAGTATTTAATTATGGACCAAATTGACGTCATATGATTTCAATGAATATCTTGGGAGATATATTTTTTAAAAATATCACAGTAATATTTTAGCGGCGAAAGTTTGTGAGTGTGTGTGTGTTTATTACTTCTTCACGCTCAAACGGCTGGACCAATTTTGATGAAATTTTGTATGGAGGTAGCTGACACCCTTTTTTTTTTTTTTTTTTTGGGTGGGAAATTATCAAATAACTTCTCCCGCTCTGGGTGGAGCGGGAGGGAGTGTCAGACTTTTACTGACTAAAACCCACCGTGTTCCTTCAGATGCCTGTGTGCCAGGGCCACGATATCCCTTTCGGACAGGCTCGTAACCCTGGCAGGTAGCTGACACCCTGGATTAACATAATTATATGCTACTTTTTATCCCGATATTCCCACGGGATCGAGGCTTGCGGGTGAAACCGCGGGGTGCAGCTAGTTTACAATATACCGCACACCAAAAACACAGCCGCACCAGCGTTTACAGCAGACCAAAAACTACATATTCTTCTTCTTCTTCTTCGTGTCAACCGCACGATAGTTTATAAAATTTTGTTGGAGCAAAAAGCTACTAAAAGACAGAACGGCATAATAATTTGGCTTGACTACAGAAGTCGACACTTCGTTCTTGGACTAACTTATTGATATTATAATCTACTTCTAATAGGAATTAAAGATGCTACACAATTTATTTCAGGACCTAGGTAAACAAAGGAAAGGATTCTAATCAACCCAAAGTTAGAGAAACTAATAAAACAATATATTTCGTTTCATACTTCACCTTGATTAAACGGAACAAGGATCTTTTGGCGTGTGGATCAGAACTAAAGCCGCCATCTTGCTTTTTCAATACAATTTCTGTGACAATTTCACAAATGTTTACCAAAAACGCTGTCAATGTCAAACAGTCGCCAAAAGAATAAAGCTCCTTGCAGTAGTGTACTTACAATTTAAACAGCGAATATTTTCACTGTCACCGTAATCCCTCAAACTGTTCCCCCGTATGTCACACAAATAAGCCTGAAACATTGCATCTCGTCTCTGAGCGTCATTTTTTACGTCTTAATCTCGTACTGTTATTACTCTTAGTTTGTGTTTATCCCCACATTTATACAGGGATGAACTTCTCTCTTTACGTTTGTATTTATGGATAATAGTCAGGTATGGCTTAACTTATTAATGTGTGTTAGGCCCCCGGAGTGTTAACATAATACTAAGATAGTTAACAATGTCTCATTAGTCAAGGTTTGACAGATTAAGGGTCAATTTCACCATAATTTCACCAAACTCTTTCTAAGGTCCGCTGGCACCAAATATAAGTCTAGCGAGAAACGATTTTAAAAATCGTACTGTATCTGTTAATCGTTTAAAAATGATAGACACAGAATGATGTTTTAAACATGTTTAAAGCTAAACGAAAGTGATTTGTGGTACTAGCGGGCCTTTATGTAGCGTAAGGCTCCTGTAGACAGGCGCGACGCGACACTTGATGCTCAATTTCTATGAAAACTTTTATTATATTATTTTATTTTATTATATTTAAAACCGGCGTGATAACGCCCGCGTTATCACGCCGGTCTGCACGACCCTAAAAGAATTTTGGCCTAGGTACTGTCTATTATGCAAAACAGTCAAAACGACAACACTCAAAATGGTTAACATGACAATGATAATTATGAGAGTTTTGCAAAGTTGACGAAAGGTGCGATGTTGTCTAGATAAAATACTTAGATACTATTAATATCCACAATTCAATTTTGTGAACAACCACTGTCGCAAATATATAAATTAAACCTTTAAAATTTATCAATCTGGGTTTCCCCAACAACGTTAGGGTCGGCTTCCAGTCTAACCAGATGCAGCTGAATACCAGTATTTTACATGGAGCGACTGCCTACCCTGTTATTGCGTATCACGATACCTCTTACTAAGACCGGTTGATAGACTTTTTGAGCTACTACCCGTAACAACTGTCAAAGATCTACGAATGACAACCGGGACCAACGGCTTAGCATGCTTTCCAAGCCACGGAGGGGTCTCGATAGATATGTAATGGATGGTCACCCATCCAAGAACCGACCGTGGCAATCGAGATTAACCTTCGATTAACCCGTACGGCTGATATTATTTAGCCACGAGCGCCTTGTTAAATTTATAATCCTCAATAAATATTGTGTAGACAATTCCATATTTGCATTATGAAAACCCACAAATTTTAACCAAGCTTGCAAAATTTGATACAATATTGATACTCACCAGCTTTTGCCCGCGGCTTCGCTAGCGTGGACGTCGGAAAATATCTCGTATCGTACTACCGGGATTAAAAGTATTCTATGTGTTATTCCAGGTAAACAATGTATTAATTCCGTAATATATTGTTTTCATACCACTCTTTTGGTTTACGCGGCTCACGTCAGTAAAGCTCACAGTCAGTCGGTATGATTTTTTCCCACATCTTCTACAATCATCGTCCTATTTCAGTCAACTTAAACAAAACCTTAATGAATTATAAACCTAAACCTTTCACATGAATCACTCCGTCCATTAATGAAAATCATATGGAAATCCGTTCAGTAGTTTTTGAGTTTATCGCGTTCAGACCGACAGACGCGGCCCCGACTTTGTTTTATACTATGTAAGTAGTGACTAGCTTCTGCCCGCGACTTCATTCGCGTGGAAGTCGTACTCGTCCGCAGGTTTGTAAAGCAGTAGTTGGACCGCTAAGCTATGTTTAAGGCTAAGTTGCTAAGGCTAAGGCTTTGTTGAAAGTTGACTAAATTAGCTCAGTAGTCATGATTTACTGTTTAGCTTCATAAAGGTATAGCGTGATGATTATAATTTAAAAGGTAATATCTGTAATTATCGGCAATATTGTCTCGATCCCGTGGGAATATCGGGATAAAAAGTATATGTTAATCCAGGGTGTCAGCTACCTCCATACAAAATTTTATCAAAATTTGTCCAGCCGTTTGAGCGTGAAGAAGTAACAAATACACATACACTCCCATACACACACACCCACCCCCACAACCTCACACACACCCCACACACAAACTTTCACCGTTATAATATTAAAATATTATAATATAGTGTGATGTGATTTGTTTTTTTATCTTGTGATATATGTGGGTTTTTTTATCTTGTGAATATAGTGTGATGTGATTTGTTTTTTTATCTTGTGTGATAGCTCGGCTAATATGCTTGATAAAATATAATTTAGCCTATAGCACTCAGAAATAATGTACATAATCATAATAATGTTTTTTATCTTGTGTAATTTGTTTGTATGTGGGTTTTTTTATCTTGTGAATAAAGTGTGATGTGATTTGTTTTTTTATCTTGTGTGATAGCTCGGCTAATATGCTTGATAAAATATAATTTAGCCTATAGCACTCAGAAATAATGTACATAATCTCATAATTCTACCAGTGCAATTTTTTTAGAATTAGAATTGGATCATTAGTTCCGGTGATTACAATACTAACATATACAAACAAACTTACAAACAAATTAGACCTTTTTATAATATTAATATATAGAACCAAACATGACTTCCAATAACTATAGTTAATGATAGCCCGTCTCCATTCTCCGTGGTTTCTAGTTAAATTATGTACCTAGACTAGATAGTCATGTACATAATGGACCTTGTTAACGTTGCATCTGTTATGTACTGACTGTAATGGATTCAGGGTATTGAGTGAGTCCATATATTGGTGAACAGTTTGATGTTATGAAGAGACGAGGAAAAATGATATTATGTGAAAGTTCAAATCATTTAAATTACTTCAGCTAGAAGTTACCGGGTGAAAAATACGCTTTTAGAAATGTGCAATAGTTTGTAGTGACACATTCAATTTTAAGACGACCTTCCTATCATCCAGATATATATTTTAATGAGCTCATTAGAGTTTTCTGTATTTGCCAAAGACATCACACTTGATCGGGTTGGCATGATTCGGGAAAGCCAAGCAGTAAAATTGAATATAATATGTAGATGTCGCAGGTGGATTGCTTAATTAGCTGTTTTACAAAACAGCCCGATTATGACGGAGCTGTTACCGTTGCTGTACGTTTAACAAATCTGCTACCCACATGTAGACGTAATGCAGAATGGCTTATCTGCAGTCACAATATACGTTTGGCGTGGCTTCTAATGCCGCATTGGTCGCAGAAACTGAGCCTTGACAATTGGTTTAGATTAAGTTAGAACTGTGATAGCGTAGCGAGCGGTGGCGCAACAGCGGTCGGTGAGCGCTACTTCCAGGTCAATCGCAGTTACTTGGCTATTTTGTATTTTTAAGACTGACTTTCATACAACTCTGGTAACTGTTTATTAAAATTAGCCTTAGAATCAATGTTTTCACTTGAATTAGGGCGGGTGATGTTCACTCATATTACTCGCTTTATTGATTTCTGTTTTGGATGTCATTATTGTTGATTTTGATAACAAACAGAGCCACGAGCCACAAATTTAGAATTAAAATTTACAATCTGAGGTGTTATTTCACGCTGTTTTACATAATCGTTGACCCGCTCCATCGGTAAATGTTGGAAACGGAACTGTTTTGTAAAACAGCTAGTGGTTATATAAAACAGCTGATTCGAAAATACATCTGCGATATAGATATTATGGTTGCGGAAAAGCCGTAAGGAGGAGAAGACGCTTAGCTTGAGCTGTGTCGAATATGGCGAACGGAGTTTGCCAATCATCATCAAGCCGAGTGAACGCCGAATACGTGTAGTCATTGTTTCGGGTTGGCTTTATTGTTCAATAAATACTGCCGAATCGAATGGGCCGACACTAACAAATCGGTAGCACCCCACAAAAAAATGCTTTTATTGAGACTGAGAATTATACTAACACTATCCCGGTTATTAAACCACGACTGAGGTAGCAACACCGGTGATGAGACATCGTATTTCTTAAAAAAAATATTCCTTAGTGTTCCGCAGTAGAATGTTTCAATTTGAAGTAAAAGGGAAGAAAGTAAATAAAGTTATCAACCCCCGCTATAAAGAGTCAGCTGAGGTTTACGACGGTACTAAAACGTTGAAAGAACTATCAAGTACACCATTGTAGTGTTTATATTCCAAGTATTAAAGAAAATTGAGATTGAAATGTATATTCTTCTCTGTTTTGTAGAATAATAAACTTAGTAAGTACCTAAAAGCTGGTATAAATAGTTAATTCATCATAATTATTCTACGGCTGATAAGAAAGATAGCCAAACTTTTTATAACGATGCCTATAAGCCCAAGGGACCTAGTCCGAAGCGATAATCTGATGTATCGGCCGGTTGTTCGGCCGTTTCCTGACTACGGCTGACGATGGCTGACTTCGGCGACAGAAAAAGTCAAAAACGTAACTTGAAGTCGGGTAAGGATTCAAAAGTCAAATAAGGAAACTTTGGAAGGCCAATACTTCAGATTAACGCTTTATAGGCATGATGTTTTCGGCTCGATATCGGCTCTCGACAGTATCCTAGGAAATTATTAGCAATAGGTCAAACAAATCCTACAAACACCTACAGGCTTACGAGAAACAAATCATAATATTGTACTCCGAATTCCTTTGGAAGTGCTCACACAATCGGGATCTCATCAAACCTCGCCTTTGATATCAACAGTACCTACTCACAAAAACCATTTGAAGCTTCTCTTCAATTGGTTCTTGTGAAACTGGAGTACCAGAAGTGATCATGAGTGATTTGGAGATTCTTTTATATTCTAGACATTGTTGCTATATAGAGAATAGCGGCAGATCTAAAAATAATGTCTTTATTTTACTTTTACTACAATTTTTTTGGCTTCACATTTGTGTTTTTAGTTACACACAAGAAAATATTTACATAATATTTTAAGGTAACATTCTTAAAATAATAATTATGTACAAGTATATGAAAAATCGGCAAAATGCGAGTCGGGCTCGCGCAAGAAGTGTTCCGTACCATTATCTATAAAAATGGCAAAAAAATCACGTTTGTTGTATGGGAGCATCCCTTAAATATTTGATTTATTTTAATTTTACGCATTTATTCTTAAAGTGAATATATAATTAAATATTCTGTGAATATTTCAAGCGTCTACCTGGTGCCACCTGGTGCCGTTGTCAATATCGAGCAAAAACGAGCAAAAAAATCACGTTTGTTGTATGGGAGCCCCTTAAATATTTATTTTATTCTGTTTTTTAGTATTTATTGTTATAGCGGCAACAGAAATACATCATCTGTGAAAATTTCAACTGTCTAACTATCACGGTTCATGAGATACAGCCTGGTGACAGACGGACAGACAGACAGACGGCGGAGCCTTAGTAATAGGGTTCCCGTTTTACCCTTTGGGTACGGAACCCTAAAAGAGAAGGAAGAATCATAGGGCATCAAAAAATTTGTGTGCATCACTGTCAACAGGAAAAGTGCCCAAAAGCTTGCAAAAATGACTGTCTCATGTGTCC
Source organism: Tiliacea citrago (assembly GCA_963921375.1). NCBI lineage: Eukaryota > Metazoa > Arthropoda > Insecta > Lepidoptera > Noctuidae > Tiliacea > Tiliacea citrago. The sequence goes on from OY992784.1 coordinate 2,799,532, forward strand.
TAAAAGAGACATCAAAACTTCTTTACTTTACTCTTTTGTTTTTTCTTTTCCCTTATACAACGTGGCGATTAGGTTATCACATTAAATAGTACAGCGGTTATTACAAGTTGTTATCAGTCTGTTAAAATAATAAAAATAAAAATAGAAAACTGAATTTTTCTAACAAACTAAATAGCGTAAAAATTGGCAATAAATAATCCACCCTTGATACTATTAGTTTACTGACCTGTAAAAGCGGCAACGCCGCGGCGCGCGGCGCGGGCGTCTAGGCGGCGGGCGGCGCACACGCCAAACGACAGTGAGACTAGCGGAGGGTAGGTACTTGCGCTCACGCGCGGGGCGTTATAATACATGATGTTGTTAAATACTAAAAGGGAAAAAAAGGTCTCACGGGTAGAATGTTAACTTTTATTAATTATTTTATTTATGTATGCTTAAAATACGTAATGTAGAATACGTGGTTTGAATTAATGTGATAACCTAATCGCCACGTTGTATATCGTTGTTTAGAATGGGATTGGAATTTTTCGTTTATTCGTTTGCGATTCGGATCGGTATTTAGAGTTCCTTATCGAAAAGGTGCCAAGGGAACACTATTACTAAACCAACGTCTGTCTGATATCGACTCGGGTTTTAAAGAATTTTATTTTTATTTTTTTTATTAATAATTATAATGACGGACTGCCTCGTTGGTCTACGGGTCACAAGCGCCACTGCTGAGCATGAGGTCCTGGGTTCGAATACCGAGTTGGGTAAAGTGTTATTCAGTTTTTTCATCTGGAGATTCTCAGTAGAAGCCCGGAGTCTGGATTCGTGTCCGGTTGATGGCTATAGGCTCGCTATTACATGCGAGTTACATATAACTGGAAAAATGTGGGTGTACCTCTATTCACCTCTGCTTATACCGTTGGGGAAATAAGGTGTGATGTTATGGGTAATGAGCCAAGACCCCGGCACTTTATAGGTGTTTAGGACGAACAAGACAAAAATCCAGTGGGTCACAATTCTTTTTACCCATTTCCATACGCCCAATAACTAAACAGCATCACCATCAAAGCGATATTTCGCCAGCATTTCACACGTCGTTTTCACTGGCGTTTATAAATCTAATCTGAATGCTGGTCGTAATGGCAGAGGGCCCTTGGGAAGCATAGTGCCTGCTATTTCATAGCAAACGTTTTCAGCGGTTGCGGGGAAAACCTTTGCGAAATTATCTTTGTTGGTGGCTTGATGTTTATGCTGCTTTAGTGTAATCTTCGTGTTAGGTATTCAGTTATGGTGTTAAACTGTGTTTATTTGCGAACTAATTATTTAAAATTATTAGAACGAAGTTATTGAGACACAAACGTTGCTGTGAGTCAAAAATTAAACATGGAATTATTTTGACTAATATCTTCACTATCCCAATAATTTTAATCTGCAATGGATATATTTAGTATAGATAAAGATATTGAGATAATGAATATGTTCAAGTAACAGTAGCTGTATAAGTAGCTCACGGTAACACGGTACAATGTGTATACGTAGCTCACGGTAACACGCTACAATATGTATAAGAAGCTCACGGTAACACGGTAGAATATGTATAAGTAGCTCACGGTAACACGCTACAATATGTATAAGAAGCTCACGGTAACACGGTACAATATGTATAAGTAGCTCACGGTAACACGGTACAATATGTATAAGTAGCTCACGGTAACACGCTACAATATGTATAAGAAGCTCACGGTATCACGGTACAATATGTATAAGTAGCTCACGGTAACACGGTACAATATGTATATGTAGCTCACGGTAACACGGTACAATATGTATAAGAAGCTCACGGTAACACGGTACAATATGTATAAGAAGCTCACGGTAACACGGTACAATATGTATAAGTAGCTCACGGTAACACGGTACAATATGTATAAGAAGCTCACGGTAACACGGTACAATATGTATAAGTAGCTCACGGTAACACGGTACAATATGTATAAGTAGCTCACGGTAACACGGTACAATATGTATAAGTAGCTCACGGTAACACGGTACAATATGTATAAGAAGCTCACGGTAACACGGTACAATATGTATAAGAAGCTCACGGTAACACGGTACAATATGTATAAGTAGCTCACGGTAACCCGGTACAATATGTATAAGAAGCTCACGGTAACACGGTACAATATGTATAAGTAGCTCACGGTAACACGCTACAATATATATAAGAAGCTCGCGGTAACACGGTACAATATGTATAAGTAGCTCACGGTAACACGCTACAATATGTATAACAAGCTCACGGTAACACGGTACAATATGTATAAGTAGCTCACGGTAACACGCTACAATATGTATAAGAAGCTCGCGGTAATACGGTACAATATGTATAAGTAGCTCACGGTAACACGCTACAATATGTATAAGAAGCTCACGGTAACACGGTAGAATATGTATAAGTAGCTCACGGTAACACGCTACAATATGTATAAGAAGGTCACGGTAACACGGTACAATATGTATAAGTAGCTCACGGTAACACGGTACAATAAGGCGGAAAAGAAAACATTGTAACCATAATAAATTTCATCATCATTATATCATTATATGCATGTATTATTTTATTTTAATTCTGTATGTTTAAACACGTTCGAGCAAATAAAATTTCTTTCTTTCTTCCTTATAATTATAAACGGTGTCTAGCCGTTTGCGTGTTTTAGTAAACCTGGAAGAAATCCCAAACGAATTTTTACTCGATTTCACAAAAAAATTTACCCCTATGCCAAAATCTTCTTCCCTCGACAGGCACTTAATAGCATATTCACAGTAACACGTTACAGCCTCACACTCGTCCACAAATAGCACAACATAACACCTAAATGACAAACGCCGAACGTTTTTCATGGGCATTAACCAAATCTTCCCATCCGATGTTATGTGGGTAGGCAGGAAATTGTGCCAAGCCGTCCAAGGTAAGTGTCTGTTATATTAATTTTGCTTGTCCAATTTATTGGGGAAACTTACATTTAAGGAAACGTTTTTTTTTTATGGCAGCATTGGGTTTTGGAATCGAATCAGGCAAACCGAAGTGACTTTTAATATATTTTTTCTAATTATTATTTTTCACAAGCATGGCTCTTTTCTGTATGAGAAGAGCCCTGCAGTGGGAAATATTAGACACCATGTGGTGCCAGACGTAATAGCACCATCCTAGTTCTTCCCATGTGTGTTGTAAAAGGCAACTAAGGGACTTACAAGAGAATAGGCAGCAGCGTTCTCTATGCATTTTAACACCATACTGTGATCGCCAACCCGCGCTAAGCATGGCGATTATCCCCCCCCCCCCCTCCTATTGGGGGAGGCCTATGTCCAGCAGTGGACGTCTTTCAGCTGGAATGATAATGATGATGATGATGATTATTAGTATTAACTTCTAACATGACATAATCATCAAAAAATCTGAAAGCGCGATAGAGAAAGCCAAAAACTATGGAACATACGCTACGCACTATTCCTTCGGTAAGTAAGCATACTTTGATTTGTCTACGTTCACATCGCATTAAACCCGTACGCTGGTAACGCACCTGACCTTTTTTAAGGTCATCATTGACCGAGCGAGCGAAGCGTCTCTGCTTCAAGTCGCAAATTTGCTTTCCTCTGTCAGTTTGTTGCTACTCCTCTAAAGGTCGTATTTTACATCCAATCTGGACGAAACTTGGTATACAACATGTTTTACGACTTTATATAATTTTTAGCCGTCGGGGTTTTAAAAGGGGCAAAAATGGGGCTACTGTATATCTCCACCTTATAAGATCCGATTTCGATGGTTCTTTTTTTATTTGATAGGTAATAACGTTAAATTGGTATCATAGACCATACAAACACATACAAAACTCATCATACTTTCATACAAAAACTCACCACACATACATCATAAACACATCCCCACACACATTCACCCATTCATATTACACGGCTATTTAATTGTTATTTTATACTATTTTTCATTTGGCTTAGAATATAATATGTTTAAAGTAAATATCTGACTGATAACACTAACAATAGGTTGGCACAGTCCGCAATTGTATAATCCCTAATTTTAAGTAACCTCACAGCTGAACACTTTCTCTTAAGATACAGGTTATCCTAATTTGAGGGGCAGGGCTCACAATATCTGTATACCTACAGAATTATGCAGCGTAGTTAGCATCGTGTTAATCAGTGTATACTAATGTACTTATGTCTTCTTTGTGACAATAAACTATTATTATTATTATTATTATTTATTATTATAGAAATTCGGTGAAGATCTGATGAAAGTCTTCGGCGTAATGAGTAGAATAGTTCCTCAAAATGCAGTAAATTGCTCACTTTTAGGATCGGGTCTTTAACAACTAGGTAGGGATTGATGGAGCACCTGGGCCACCTTCTCATCACAAAACTAGACTTAGCAGCGTTACTTCTGCCAATTAAAACCTAGTAGTTATTTTTTCTAGATGACCTACAAATTTTTAGTCATAATTTTTCTGTACCGTGTTTTTAAAAACAAAAACATGTAATAAAAAAATGTTGCAAAAAAGTTTGTGCTCGTTAGGTCTACTGTTCACAGAACTACAAGTAAAATTATAGGGTCCATCTAGGACGATGTCCATTAATGTAATACAACTACTCTAATAGCCCAAGATCAAAATAACAGCTGCCAAACATTTTTCATGAACATTAAACCGTTATGTGTCGTACAACCAACACTACGTCCACGGTTACAATGAAAAGCACCTTTATGTCGTGGCAATAAGGGTACACGGTTATAATATACACGATTTTCTTAGTTCAAGTATGACTTGTGGTCGACCGTACAAGGAAACCCGTGGAGACTCAAGGTGAGGATGTGTTGGTATTAAATCATTGTTAATGTGTCGGATTAGCTAGCTATCTTATGGATACTGGTGTAATAAGGCTTTGGCAATATTAATGGTGTTTTTCTATGGTGTAGGGAGAAAATAAAATTAGCAACAGCGGTTCGGAAATGAACGAAAACCTAGTACTGGGGGGAAATATATCTTAATTTTTTTATATATGTCGGATCGCCAGGATTTTACTCCGTTAGATTTGGTCATCATGTGAGCAGCAAATGGGTTTCGTGCAATGAAAACACACAGCGTTTATTTAAATCACAAATTTACACAATTACCACAATAACTGAGCACAACGAATCGAGTACAGTTCCGCGATGTCTTAACTCCGATGCGATCAGACACTGATTTCTGAATGTCCTCCTCGCCCATCGACTCGACTCGATCACGTGATGTCGCCAGTGGCGCGCTTGCTATTCGTTTCGTGTCTGTACTAATGACCGGATCCGACATATATATCACTGTACTCTAACCAAAAATGCTTTGGTCCATCTCCGCATGCTCCCAGCGACACTGTATATGCCTTGAGTTTGTAGCATGCTGTTTGACTCAATACGTTTCCGAAGGCAATGAGATTAAAATACTTATTATATAAGTGAACTTTCGTGAACAAAAAGGAGAAAAAATAATACATTGTACAAAGTATACAGCACCATAATACTAGTAAGAGTCGCCTAGAACAGCCAAGATTTTACTGCAGAAATATGTTGTGTAATACATCGTAAAATTTACTGTTACGGCATCCGCTTCCATAAGACGATCACGTCACGAACGCGTCACAAAATGTGCAAATCACGTGAACAGAGCTGATAATATCGTTTATTTACCGAAAGAAGGGGTCAGACTTGCGACATTAATGTTTTTTTAGGTTAGGTAACAGGATTTAAAAACAGACATGGCAGTGGTAGATATATTTAGACCAGCATCGTTAACTAGAGATAAAACAGAGGAATGTTCTCCTGTTTGTATCTTAAACACGAAGTATAGTAAAAAAAAAACAGTTGATAAATAGATACCGACATTACAAAAACATACTTTATGCTTAAGGGAATACGAAACAAGATGATTTGTAATCAATCGCCTATGACGGCATTACTTATAGGTGAAATTCAGTATCCAACTTATAAAAACCAGCCTATTGTCCCACTGCAGGTCAAAGACCACTTCGCGTACGTAAAGATTCAGCCAAGTGATTCTTATTTTGTAAATTTGGTTCATGTTTATCAAAGTGATAATATTAAATTATAGATGGCGGAGCGAGTCGCCAGCAGCTTTGAGCAGGTCGTGGTAGCCGCGATCAAGGGTGTGGCCTTGAAGAGGATACAAGCCTCCAAAGACAAGGTCGTACCCGCTGCTACGGCCTCCATTATGGCGGCAGCGAGGGTCCTTCAGGCCGGGCTTACGTCGGATGAAATGTCCGAGATGCGGGCGGAGGTCGGCCGCCTGACGGCCGCTATGGAGCTTCTCCGAAAGGAAAACGAGGTACTCCGAGCGGACCTGGCCCGGCTCCGAGGAGCTGGCCCTCAGGAGGTACGACAGGGGGCGGAGCAGCAAGGGCAGGGTCTCCCCGTGCCTGCGGAAGACCGGGTTCTGACCCTGGTGCGGCAGGAGCTGGTTGCCTTCCATAATCGGTTTTCCGTTCTGGAGGGCACTGTCCTGCGCCCTCCACTAGCGGCGAGAAAGCCAGCCACCTTTGCCGCCACCGTGGCTGCCACGGACCGGCCCAAGGCCAAGCCCGCGGCAAATCCCACGGCCAAACCCGCGGCGGCGAAATTGGTGCCACCCAAGGCCAAGAAGGGCGGGACAGCTGCGCAGGCGGCTGTGCAAAGGGCGAGCCCCCCAGCCCTGGTGGCGGGAAGGCTACCCCCACCCCCACCCCCGCCTTCCAATTCTTCTCCGGCGGATACCGAATGGCAGGTAGCTGGAGAGAACAGGAGGGCGGGTAAGGTCAAAAGGGCGGCCAATAGAAAGGAGAGGCTGCAACGGCGCAAGAAGCGAAGCGCCGCAGCTAGGCTCCGCGCCCCGAAGTCCGCAGCTGTAGTAATTACACTACAGCCGGAAGCGGAGAAGAAGGGCGTGACCTACCGTAAGGTGCTTGCTAAGGCGTGGGCGGCAGTGAACCTGGAGGAGATCGGCGTACCGAGGGCATCCGAATGAAGGTCACTGCGACGGGGGCCCGGATGCTGGAGATCCCCGGGGCGGCCAGCGGCACTACCGCTGACGCCCTTGCCGAAAGGCTCAGGGCGTCCGTAAATGCGGAAGAGGCTCGGGTGTCCAGGCCTACCAAGTGCGCTGACATGCGCATTTTGGGCCTGGATGACTGCGTGACGGCGGAAGAAGTTGTGGCCGCCGTGGCTAGGACTGGAGGGTGCTCTGCCGAGCAGGAGAGGGCGTGCACCATCCGTCCTGATAACACGGGGATGCAAACCGTTACGGTGAGCTGCCCCGTGTCGGCGGCCCAAAAGATAGCCGGGGAGGGCCGAAGGCTCCGGGTGGGCTGGGTATCCGCGCAGGTGAAACTGCTGGAACCCAGACCTCTGAGGTGCTTCCGCTGCCGGGTGGGTAACCACGTGGGAGCATGTTGCACCTCGGAGGTGGACCGCAGCGATCACTGTTTCCGCTGTGGTCAGCCCGGCCACAAGGCTGGCTCTTGCAATGCCACGCCGCACTGTTTCGCATGTGCGGCGGCTGGCAAGCCGGCCGATCACCGGGCTGGAGGCAAGGCCTGCGCTCCCCCCCCCCAAACCCAGGGGCAGAGGCAAGCCCTCCGCCAATGCCGTCACCGCCGCAGCCGCCACTATTGCCGCCACCGTTGCCGCCACCACCGTCGTCGCTGCCGCCGCTAACACCGCGGCAGGGCCTTCACAGGGGGCCCAGGAGGGGGCTGAAATGGAGTGCCGATAAATGGCCCCATTACGCCTCCTCCAGGTGAACATCAACCACTGCGCCGCCGCTAAGGATCTCTTGCTCCAGAGCATGGCGCAGTGGTCGATTAACATCGCCGTGGTCGCTGAGCCGTACTTTGTCCCGCCCAGGGACGACTGGGTGGAGGACCTGAGCGGCTCAGTGACCATTATTTCGTAGGCCGCCGCCGGTACCCCGTCCCTTGAGGCCGTCAAGAGGGGAGGGGGTTGCGTGGCAGCACGGTTCGGGGAGATTGTCGTGGTAGGAGTATACTTCTCCCCGAACCGAACTCTCGCCGAGTTCCACAACACCCTTGGGGAGTTGAGAATCATCATCGTCGGGTACCATCTTCACAAAGATCATCACTTCCAAAGTTCCAACGCAACGGACGAAATAGTTTCGTTCAACAGCACAAAATGTTTACGTTCACATAATGTATAAATAACAAGCTTTAGCCTTCGGCGACCATCCACTGTTGTAACCGTACTTGAATTTCCCCTACATATTGATACAACGAAATATGATATATATTCTGTGTCACCATTAGTAAAACATGAGCCAAAAATCTATACGGTAAATTGGACATGTCTGCTGCGAGGCTTCGGTCCTATATATTTTTGCGTTGAATAATTTAGTTACCAGCGTTGACAAAGCTCAATGAATTGAATGTAAAATATTAATTAACTACGGATACTGTAATGGTTTAAAAGGAGCTTATTTTAAAAGGGGCCTATTTTTAGATCACTTCCTGTGTCTCTAAAGTAGTGACGAGCTATTACGCAGAATTTTAGATCATGGTAGCTTCCCTTCCTTATGGCAATAATTCTAAGGAAGCTGTTAGTCTAATTGACTATAATTTTATTATTAATTGATTATAACTTGCCTTCAAAACTGGTAAAATAGAACACAAAAAAAACAAGATATGCTGGGTGTTTCTTTGAATCCAGAGCGGATCGCAGGGTTCTATGAGTAGAATCCTGAGCGCAGCGTATTCATTTCACTGATTGGTTGACGTGGATTCAAACTTCAAAGGGCTTGTTATTGGATTTTTTTAAACCCAATTATTCATATTAAGTTCTTCCAAATCTTTTTTTTTCAGCTAGTTTTCCAGTACATTGTTTTAATGATAACAGTGAGCTTCGAAGTTTGACTATCGTTAACTTGGACCGAAAACAATCACGAGGTCCCTACCCGAATACATTTCCTGCAAGGAAACAGATCATTTATAAAATCTTCAAAGATCTATTGCGAGGCCGTTTGGGCCTGATACCCACAGCCTCAACGAAATACCCAAATAAAACCCAAAACAATCAGCCGCCACTATATATTAGGGGGAATCCCAAACAGACATTATAATATATCGTACTTAATGCCAACGAATAGTACAGAAGGTCAGATCCATACAACGAGCGAAAACGCATGCACATACATACAGACTATAGATAAACACGATCTACGTACAGTGAGTGGAGTGCTAACGCGACGCGTAAACCTTATTCGTCATCGGCTGAACTATGCTCTTACGTCGTCATCCGAACTTGGCCAATCGAACCAAACTGAACTTCGATTGAAGGAGGGTAGATATGCACTCACTTTCTCTTACATAATAGTGAGCATTTTTCGGCCGATGACAGATAAGGTGTACACAAGCCGTCACTTTTTGTTCGGATAACCGGAAAACGCCCTCAGTCGGCGCGACCACGCGTTCAGGTTCACCGAACAAACATAATTAAATGAGCGCGATGATTGCGAATTCGTGCGACGATCGCTTTTAAAATAGGACGCGGCCTTAGTGTGCGTGGGGTTGTTCTCGCCCATTGTAATTTGTATGGAGCTGACCTTCTGCATTATTCACTGATAAAGCTAAGAAATGTTCTCCACACCCCAAGGAAACGGTTGTTCTTAGTCGCGGATAACTTTTTCCTCATAACAGGGAATGGCCGCAATTTCTACCAACAAAGTACAATGGAAACATTTGAGTTGGAAATCATGAAGTGACTCGCAATAAAAAAAATCTTTAACGGTTGTTTAACTTTTGGGTTTTCGGGTTGGTTGAGAGTTTAATTTTAGATAATAATATTTGTGTGCTTTGGAAGTAGACTAAATAACATTCATAAGTAAACCGTTGGTTCCTGAAAAGTAACTCTCTTTATTAACGAAAAAATCTTGACATCTGCTTTCAGAATACTGTTCTGTGCATTTTGCTAGATATAAAGACCATCTTTTTTAATAAAATAATGATGCTGCTGTTTTTAAAAGTAACCGCATCAATAATCTTACTTTTCCCGTTCTTTGTTTCGCCGTGTTCAACTTGCAATTTGAAACTATCGCAAAACACCAGTTCTACAATAAATCAGGGACCTACTGTACTGTTTAAAATTCACTAAAAAACTCGGTTTATTTAAAGTTTCGGATTATATTTGAATTGTAAACCACCAGACTTTGTAGCGAAACATTTCGAAGCAATGAACTTTTTTAAATTTATTCGGAACTGGAGAAATAGTTTTAAGATTGCGAGCGTGGGGGGGAGTTTAATCTTGGAATTATGTAATTTGTGAAGTTCTTCCTTGATCTGGGAAACTGGGGATTGAATGAGGCGTCAGCTGCTTCGTGTGCCGTAAAGTTTTTAACCACTTCACACACTCACACTACGGCCGTGTATTGTAAGTGCTTGCACACTGTCATGTTGAAGCGAAATAGGTAAACTTTAACAGAAACTTTGAAGGTCTTTGAATAATTATTGAGTTTGCTTTTATAAGCAGGTGTGCTTCACTTTAGGTATTATCTCTACTTACCATTACCGTAATTCTCCTCTAGCTATAAATGTAGTTTCGAATAGTTATAAGAGAAAAAAAAATAGCGGTAGTGGGCCAGTGGTAACAACCGCGACTTACAAGTTGTAAGTCGTAGGTTCGAACCCAGAAGCGCTTGACTTTGGATAAATTATTGGATAATTATTTCACCACTGGTCTCAAAACGGTGAAGGAAAACACCGTGAGGAAACCGGCATATCCTAGAACCAAAAATTGGAAAACTTGTGACATCCACCAACCCGCACTGGGCCCGCGTGGTAGATTACGGCCCGCCTCACAGAGAGGAGGTGTGATTCTCAGCAGTGGTAACATTATAGGCTGATTTAAATTATAATGAAGGCTAGATCATTTGACCTTTGTGTTATATAATACAAGAAACTAATTCTTCATTTGAAAGATTACTCGCAACCACATAATTATTTTCTCTTAGTTCGCAATATTTTATTTTCCGTCGACTCCAGTATTAATAGTGTAGATCGTAACTAGGTAACTAAGTCCTTCAGAACTTGGCCTCAGTACGAGGATTTAGAGCTTAGGAGTTAGGTCTTAATGAAAGCAGACTTAGTACTGACTTAACGTTGTTTTACAGTCTAATCTCCTCTAAATCCTTCACCTTGGAAATCTGCTTCAGAGGAATTTGGGAGATGATAGCAAAGATTAACGTTTGTGTAAGTACTGTAATATTTTTCTTTAGAGCAAACATCTAACAAAGCAGTCTGTAGGCGATTAAGGCTTTAGAAGAGTTGATCTTTTGCCTTTTGGAAGGATAACCCTGTCAAAATTGATGAGTGCTCAGTTTTGGTTTTTAGGCACGATTAGTTTCAATATGTATGAGTTGCACAGAGGTGATCTGTGTTTTTGAAACTTATCTTATATCATATTCACAGGACAGAGTGCATTGCTAAATAATTGGAAACATTTGGAAAGAAAACAAGTAGTAACTTACATAGAAAAGTTAAAAAAAAAAGTTGAAAACTTTACTCACTTTTAGATAATTTCTTCCAAAAAGCTTTGTAATAGACCATATTCCTCCAACTACATTAAACTTAATTTCCAAATCTAATTTCAATTCCCAAAATTCTAGTCCAAATTCTAAGGTTGCGAGAACAGATTTACCGCACACGTGAACATGAGGCCACTATTCCAGTAATCTATGCTTAGAGCGAGAAAACATGGAGATTACGTGGGAACACCTAGACAGATGTAGTTTATAATGTAACATTGAAGGTTGGCTGATGACGATGGGAAAGTTGGCGTGTATGCCAAATGAACATAATTCTAACACATAACTCAAACTCAAACCATTTATTTTACCAAATAAATTATATTATATTATATTAAATTATACCAATTACAGGCACTTTTGAACTATCAAAGAGTCGGTGAGTCAGTCAGACAGTTGATGCTAGTTGCCCATTCCAAAACGTAGATCTCATGAAAAAGAACGGGCAAGAAACTCCAAGGGCACTTTTAAATCAAAATATTACAAAATCCTGGCTACATATTATTCTTGTTGCTTCTATACGTGAGACCAATGTGAAAAATAAATAAGTTAAAAACAATTCAAAATAATAAGATTCATAATCAGCCTATAATATTCCCACTGCTGCGGCACAGGCCTCCTCTCGTCTAGAGGAAGTGGGCTGTAAATCTACCATGCGGGCCCAGTGCGGGTTGGTAGATGTCACGTCTTTGAATTTTTGGTTCTAGGACATGCCGGTTTCCTCACGATGTTTTCGTTCACCGTTTTGAGAGCAGTGGTGATGAAATTATTTACACAAAGTAAAGCGCCTGCCTGGGTTCGAACCCACGACCTATAATAACTCGTAAGTCGGGGACGTTACCACTGGGCCACCACAGCTCTCAAATTCTTAATCTTATATTTTGAATTGTTTTTAATTTATTTATTTTCACATTGTTTTAGGATGTTGTTGGGGCTGCTGAAATACTGTAGTGCGTCTGGCATGTTTACGGAAGCTCGGATTGATGGCTTTTATGCCATCCTGACAATCGGTCCATTTCTTAACTCTGGATCGCACTCCACGTCTCAATTTGATTTAGTTCGATTTTTCTGTTGTTTGCTAACATATAGTTCTTAAGTACTTACTAACACAAATATGGATGTATGTCTGTAATGGATGGTTTGAAAAAAAATATTATTATAAAATACATTTTCATGTATTTTAAAAATATTAAAATTCGTGGTCCCTATGAATAAGAGCAATGAATACTGTTAGACTATCAGATTGTTATGGGGACTGTGTTTGCATGATAATAAGATTGAGTACCTACCTTTGTACTCAATCTTTCTACTCAAAACTAAATAGGGCCCATGTTTTTTTGCCTTAACTTAAAATTGAACGTAATTGTTCAGTTTTTATGAATGTACAAGTGTCAAGTGGGCATTCAGGAATAGTGTAAAAATAAACAATGGAATCATTTGTTTATTTCCTTTAATAAAAACACAAATAACAGTTTTTAGGAAAAATTACACAAAATAAAGGATCAACATGATCTTGTAAAGCACACGTCTTCTGAAAAAAATTATGGTGCTTGTTATTTTTTAATAACGAGTGGGTCCTCCTCTGCTCCATATGCACTCTCTGAGCCTATCTGGTACACTTTCAATCAAGTGAGTCACGTTTGTATGCGGTATTTGTTCCCAACAGACTTTCAGGGCGTTAATGAGCTCCTGCTGGCTGTTAACATCACTGTAGTTTTCTTTCAGGCTTCTTTTGAGTTGATCCCATAAATGTTCTATTGGGTTGAGATCGGGACTCATGGCTCATGACTCATGACCCATGGCAAAACGGTGATATTGGCTTCAGAAAGGGCTCTTTGTGTGGTGCGGGCTGTGTGTGCGCGAGCGTTGTCATGCATAAAGACAAAATTATTGCCCACTCTTTGTGAAAACGGGATGTCATGTGGCCGGATTACTCGCTCGATGTAACTGGCGGCGGTTACGGTACCTTCATTGAGAATTACCAGCTCTGTTTTGCCATGTAAGCTAATTCCACCCCATACCATAACACTGAGACCCCCCCATCGGTCTGTTCCATGGACGCATGGTTCAGAAAAACGTTCCCCTTCTCTTCTCCACACGCGTATCCGTCTGTCATCACTGTAAAACTTCACTTTAGACTCGTCCGTAAAAAGCACATTCCTCCAGTTATCCATGGTCCATTCCAAATGTTCCCGGGCGTACCTTAATCGTGCTGCACGATGAGCCCTCGTTAGTTTCAGTCGAATAGCGCGTACTCTGGAGCGTTGTCCATCTTCGTGAAGCCGATTCCGAATGGTTTGGTCGCTGACTCTCGTCCCTGTGGATTGCCGTAGTTGAGTTTGTAAGGTCCGAGCGGTAACAGTACGCTCCCGTCGTGCGGTTAACCTTAGATATCGGTCTTCCTGGGTAGTCATAGCCCTAACTCTTCCTATGCCAGGTCTCCTAGCTACACTTCCGGTCTCCTGATACCGTTCCCAAACATTTCGGATTGCTCGTCGCGAAACACCGAGGTGGATAGCCACAGACCTCTGAGACTGTCCCTCTTGAAGCAAGGATACTGCTCTTGCAGCGGTTTCCATGTCCATATGACGGCGAGGACCAGGCATAGTGATCACAACTAACACAGGAACCAAACAAAATTGTTAAAAACGTGAGTATTCCACAACACTGTTTAGTGTAGACTGAAAACTTAAGTGACTGAGAATTTGTGCATTCGACGATTTTTTCGAGTACTTCACTTTTTTAGCTACCCTCTTGAAACCAATATGAATGTTGTCGAAATAAACATTGATAAGGGTTCCTAAACATGTCAGCTTGACGGTTCAATGCATAACTTTGTCAACAACTACTTAGATAACTTTATTTTGACCAAAATAGTGACTGATTCGAGGTGGGCCCTATTTTGTTTTGAGTAGTAGTTGTTTCCTTTGTCAGATGTGTGGTAAATAGATAGTAAATAAATTATGTGTTAGTAAACTAAAAATCAATGCAGAAAAAATTTGGGTAGCAAATGTTTTAAATTACTACGAACGACTTAAAAACGACTAAATTAAAACCAACATAAACGAGTTATGATATAATTCTGAATCGGAGGGTCTTTGGAAGGGTGAAGGGTTTTGGCCGTTTCAACATAGAAACGGACTACAGCAGGGCAAACGACCTCCTCCCTTCGTCCCTTTAGCCAGAATCAACCCCTATTAGATACATGAAATAACATATTTTAGTGCCAATACCGTCCCTGAATATGAAGCCACTACTTCAGTAATCATTGCTGAACGCGAGCAAACGTATGAAATTACTGCGATACACCTGCGACACGTTATTGCCGAGGGTTGACAACCTCTGGGTTATCGAGAAGAATAATAATCGGGTACGAAATTCTGTAGAATTCGCCAATCCAATTCTGTTGATAAGTCTTTGTTGTCTACTTATGGTAGAAAACGAAATATTCGAATTCGCAAGAAATTAAGGTATTTATTGCGCTTGAATTCAAAAGTGTAATCTGAAGCGATTTTGTCAATTCCATGATATACATTGTCCACGTTCTTATGAAGCGGCCCAATGTTGGAAAATTATCTTATAAAAATAAGTTTAGGTAAAAATCATCGTTCACACAACCACCTAGAGTACTACAAACATCTTTTGGTGCCGAAATGACATTGAAAGGATCGCATTGTTGGTAAAAAATAGGCAGTCATGAGGACTGCCAACAGAAGAGAAATCTTAAAACTTTGAACAGCACATGATACAGTGGAGTATATGCAATTTATTAGTATATATATGCGTATGCTTATACACAGGCCGATGCGCGTTGTCAGTATGGCGCAACACCATACTGACAACCGTTGAACGGCTATTGTCACATTAGCATGTCGTTGACCCAAGATTATCGGTCATGCGAACCCATAAGGTTTGCTCCTACCAAAAATCGCTCAACGCGGCGAAAGAAACTTTCTGTTAAAAATTGAAAAATTGTATTGAGAAAACAAGATGGCGGTCACGAAAAGAACCTTGTATCGTTGTCATTGAATTAAATTTCACCTGCCTCATCACTTTGTTATAATAAGACCAAAAAGAGCTAGATATCTAAAGTACCATCCCTAAAAGTTATTTCATCCTATACATCTGCTCCAGATTCATGGTTGACTGATCAAAAGAGTTTGTTACTGCCTGTCCTATAGTTGCTTCTACGTCCTAGGGCTTTTCCCACGAACGCTTGTTACCGTTTTGATAAAAGAGTTCAACTTCCACAGTATTTGTGTTGAGTAATGTTGAACCCTTGTTTCAACCACTAACTAGAGGAAACGTACAGCGTTCTTTTCTCAGAGTAGTCAGGAAACACTGAACTCATCTAGTTTTAAAACAAAATAATAATTTATTTATTTTTGATGCGAACATTGTTTTTTAGGACCAATTTTTTTATGGATCTTTGACAGTCGTTACAGGAGTCAGAAGCCTGAAAGTGTAGTACATCCAGTCTTGCCAAGGAGTATCGTTATCCAGTAACTGGGTTGTGGAGGTCAGATAGAGTCGTTCTATGTAAAATACTGGTATTCAGCTGCATCCGGTTAGACTGGAAACCGACCTCAACATAGTTGGGAAAAGGCTCAAGACAGAGATGAAATATCATTTACAAGCCATGTATGAACATAAAGGAAAGATAGACTGTAAAGATCAAAGCACATGATTTTACCAACAAAATTCATGAAAAGTCTTGAGTTTACCGGATATTTATTTTTCGGATACCATTAATTTTACGTAATTTCTCGAAAACTACAAGTTGTTTTTCTCATTTACTAGCAATAAATCATTCTGTAAAGTAATTCACCAAGTGAGATCTACCTACGCGTTTAATAGAGCATGTTACCGCCACAAGAGAATCCTAACACAACATACCTCTAACACCTATAAACGGATTATACAAATAGGACGCGCGTTCATTACGGATTGTCGGAACATAATTATTGATAACATCATTCTATCCTCTGTGCTAGATATGGCTGTACTCAATTCATAAAATAAATGTACGTTTAGGTAGAGAAGTCTACTTTACCTCACAAATCAAAATCAAAAGTCATTTATTCAAAATAGACTGAGAATCATACTTTTCGAACGTCAAAAATTACATGTGACAGTCCCACAGACCAAAACGCCCATCCTTCACTCACTGACTTGTTATTTGTTAAAAAGATTTTTTTCTGCATTTGTACATATTTCATTAAATTACTTTGCGTGTTCTAAATTACAAGTTTACGTCCACGAAGACAAAGTATAATGACGGACAACTTGCAGAAAGCATTTATTTAAAAAGAAACCAAAGATTTTTAGAATATATTTAACTAGCTGCGCCCCGCGGTTTTACCCGCGTAAGTCTCGATCCCGTGGGAATATCGGAATAAAAAGTAGCCTATAATTATGTTAATCCAGGGTGTCAGCTACCTCCATACAAAATTTTATCAAAATTAGTCCAGCCGTTTGAGCGTGAAGAAGTAACAAACATACACGCACACTCACAAACTTTCGCCTATATAATATTAGTGTGATGTGATAAGAACTAATCCATCCAATACTTCAAAAAACATGGTAATAAATGCCGGTCACTAATGTTATTTCTGTTGCCTGTAGCTCTGTATGTGTCCTAGTTAAGCTAAGAGATTCAAAAAATATTGTACTAATGTATCGTGTTTGGTGTTATGTAACATTTTACTCTTTGGTAAATCTTCTTGACAGTTGAGTTGATTGACTTGACATGACAAGGATTAGGGATGACCATACATTAGATCAGTATCGATATATTTTAAACAAACTCGATACCATTCATTACTCAGCATGTTATTCTATTTGAAATATTACAATGAATCTCACTGTGTAGTAATTGTATAGAAAATGATCATTAATTATTTAGGGTGGATAGATTAGCGTATGAAAATCGGTTTTGTTGTTAAATTTTTTTATGTTTGTCTGAAAGGGATATATTGTGGCCCTGGCTCACAGGCAACTGAAGGCACACGTGTTACATATTGTGATTGTAATGAAATGCCTTTTCAGTGCGAATATTTCTGTATTTATATTCTTGACCAGGAACAAACTTGGTATATTTATAGCAATATTTTACGATTTTAAATTTCTTGAAGACAATCGTATGTCGCGGCCGTTACCAGTGGACCACCACTGCTGGCACTGGCCCCCAGTAGCAATAGGCTCGCCCCCTATTTCATGGGACTTAAACATAAATTGTGAAATGTGGGGGTACTGTACACCGCCGCCTTTGTCGGTGCCTGTCTCGCCCGCGATATCGCGTGAGTGTGTAAGAGCCTTTATCCTTAAGGGAATACAAGTGTGTAGTTATGTTCTATCGCGGGTGTGTAAATTGGACCACCACGGCACCGTAAGGACTATTCTTGCTTACAGCGCTCGGCCGCTATAGTAACACTTACGAGTACCTACGCTTGGCGCGGGTTGGCGATCACAATATAGTGTTAAAATGCATAGAAAACGCTGCTGAATGATTCTTTGAAAACGAGGGTATTTGAGTCATTCATATGGCTTATATTTATTTTTACCATTAAATCTAAATTAACAAATTAGTTAGTCCCAGTCATTAAATGAAATAACATATATCAAACGCACTGATTTGCGCCAAGTAGTGCGGATTTATTGATGAGCTAGATTCATGATGACAAAGGCAGAAGAATGAGATTTTAAACCATGCAGAATAAAAAAAAATAAAAAATATAATTATATTATATTTTCATCAACTTTAAACAAACAACATAAGTAGGTATTACAAACAACACACATACAAACAAACAAAAACACAAACTTCAACAAAAACGTAATTTATTTTTCGATAGACCTAATTAATCTGACAAATAAAAATTCATCAGGTCTTTTGGGATCCAACGTAATTCGTATTAAACTTAATTCATTTATGCCTTGCTTAAATTCATCTGGTCTTAAGAGCCAGATGAAACCAGACTTATGGGGGCTAGACAAAGTGGAATTTGTACCTGCTCCTTTCTTTATAAACGTATAGAATTAAAGGTATAATTAATAAACCACCTCATAGGAGACTTTGGCAAAACGAAAGTAAATAAACACAATCCGTAAATGAAGACAGATTCATTACACCACTTACCGTACAAACGCCAGATCACAGTCTTTACGATCGTAATTTTTAGCCAAAATACACTACGCACGAGCATGAGTCGATATTATTCTATCGAATATTTCGTGTTTACGTTGAAATCATGCTTGAACGAATTGTGCCAGCTGAATGATTACTTTAGTCGGGGACAATTTTTAAATTAAGTAATGTAATTCCGAAAATATACAACTATTTTATCATTAAATATTACAGTTTCAAGAAACATATATTTAAATATCAATATAACTTACTAAATTTAGTATATTGCGAATTGATCACAGGAAATTAAATATTTCAACAAAAAACGTCATTAGGACACGCCAAATTAATTAGATTTACTGTTTTCTCCAGACTTAATTATTGTTTCTTTGAATAAATTCCAATTAGCTGCATGAGGCCTCGATAGACATTTACCTTTACCATAAAACCTGAAATCGATATCTATGTATATTGGAGATTGGTATGTGTTTCAAAGAATCACCCTGCTGCCCATTCTCTAGTAAGTCCCTTAGTAGTCGCCTTTTACAACACCCACGGGAAGAAATATGATGGTGCTATTCTTTATGTCCGGCACCACACGGTACGCTGCGCCGCCTCGCGCCTATCTGCCTTTAAAACCATCAATTTTCAATAAGTATTGCCAGATTTACCATGCTGATGATTTTTTTTTCAATTTTCGCCACGTCAACCCAAAAACATGATTTCTATTTGCAACTCAACCGTACCAACATTTAATAGCGAGCCCGATTGATAGATAACATGGTAACCACTGAGCCGGATAAACACGAAAATTGTTGATATAATCTGATACAGATGTGGTTTCCTAACCCTGTATGTAACGTCACTGAAAAAAATGAACAGATATATTACGTCAAGAAGTTTTCTATCCAAAAACTCAATTATCTGTGATCGAAATAATATTATTATCAGGGGTCTATTTAACATAACTGACAGGCGACCGGTCACAGGCAACAGTATGGGAAAGTTATTTAATAAAACACAAGCTTGAAAGAATAATAAATACCGTAGGTAGGCTATATTTAGTTTTTTAATCCTTGCATATTATACAACAAAGCCGCCGCGCCGCATCTGTCTGTCTGAACGCGATAAACTCAAAAACTACGAACATATTTTCAAACGGTTTTCACCAATGAACTTTGGATTGAATAATGTACCCAGGATTTTGTAATATCTTGATTCCTTGGAGTTTTTTGCCCATTCTTATCCATAGAGATCTACGTTTTGTAATGGGCAAATACCTTCAACTTTCTGACTAACTGACCGACAGTTCAAAAGTGCATGTAATTGGTTTAATTGAAATAAATGCTTTGAGTTGGACGAAGTGATTCATAAGAAAGGTTTAGGTATACAATTCTTTGAGGTTATGTGTAAATTGGCTGTAATACAACGATTAAAGATGAAGTTGTTGGAAAAATCATGCTGACTGGGAGCTTTACTGGTATGAGCCGCGTACACCGTAAGAGATACATAAAATTAATGTTTTACAGGATTGTATATCTTAAAAATATCAACAAAACAGTCCTCGATAGCATTTTATGTCTATCTGCTAAATGACCCACAGCAACGATTTTTATTTTTCAGAATTTGATAAAAAATGCATTGTTATTTCCGAAGCTATTTTGACCGGTATATTATTAAATCTTAACCAATAAAATATCTTATTTAAGAGAGCCCTTCCCGGTCCGTCTATCGTCATCGTGAGCATGGTCAAAAAGCTCGTTGTTTTATCCAGCGCAAGTGAGAACTACTAACAAGCTAGTGAGAACGTGATAACATTGAACCAAAAATAGTGTGCTGAAATTTCATAAAACTTGTTCCAGGAAATACGTGTTTTTGAGTAAGCCTTACAAGTTTTGTGAAATAAATGTTTGTCATTTAGAATCTCCATTACATGTGCGAGATTCCTATCGTAATGTTTTCTTTATATTTACAATTTATGAGTACATTATGAATGGCCAAAGTTCATTTAAAATTTGTGCAAAAAAGCAGATTTTGCAGGCTTATAGTGAATTTGTTTCTCTAAATTTTTATTTTTTGCTCGCATAGAAACCTAGATATAGTGCACAAGATACATATTGGATCAAAATTTTCAAAGAAAGATGTGTTATAACGCCATAATCACGCATATCACGTAACATCATATAACGTATGAGCGTTTGTATGAAAAGTATGACGGGTTGGCCGCGTAACTCGTCAAATTCTTCGGGTTCCCAGCCTGTATGGTCTTCATAATAAAACACGATGAGTAGCTTTAATAATTATATAAAAAACTTTTATTAGGCATAGATTGAACATAGACAATTAATATTTGCATTGTTCTAGGTAGATGTTGTCTATTAGTATTATAAGATAACGTTACACTAACAATACACTTATTAAAATAATCCAATAACAGCAATACAATAACGATATAACTGGTTACTTTAAATTAACATCGCCTATCTTTTGCATAAAACTATTATGTTTTACTTTACATAAACTTTTTGTAAGCAGATCAGCTGGCATTTCTGAAGTACATATTTAGATATTTAATTTTAACTAATTTCTTTTCAATAGCTTGTCTAATGATAAGGAACCTTACATCAATATGTTTTGTTATTCTATGATGTACAGAGTTTTCTGAAAGTTTTTGTGAGCTCTGGTTATCCGGTAGACAGCGAAATGCTTTGAAGTTGCAATTTCAAAATAATAATATCAAAGAAAATAAAAGTTTTTTTCGAGTTTACTAGTTTACTACTACATCACATTGGACTCCATGCGGTTTCTCCATGTAGCACATTGAAATAATAAAATTGGCCAGGAAAGCTTTTAGAAGGACACAATATCCAACCGTTAGATAATTAAATATTTTTCTTACTTTTGCTCATTATTGCCGTAATTTAACTTCTTTTTTTTTGTTGCCGGGGGTGGAAAAACCTCATGGATGTCCTCCGCCCTGGAGCGGGCGGAGGGGTCTGTCAGACTCTTACTCACTACAAACCACCCCAGTTTTCCCTTCCCACACTTGCACCGGGGATCTTGGGAGCTAGTATTACTTCTGTGATCCCCGGCCAGTACCGGCCCGCCTCCGCGGGCCACCTCAAGTCTGGAGCGGGGGTGAGGTAATGGACCCCCCGCGACGTCTGAAAGGGGCGTGCGTGGAACACTACGCGTCGCCACCTCAGGTCCAGTGTGATTGGGGGCGGCCGACGTCCCCGAGTTCGCCGTCCTTGGACCCATTTAGGGTGGCCGGAAGAGGGCATTGTCTGCCCTCTGCCGACGCCTAGTGCGCCTGCTGCGGGCCGGGTGACCGGACGAGATCTCCTACTCCCTTTCCGCAGCCTCCTTCTGTGACACGACTGTTTCGCAGAAGGATACCATCGCGTCCCAGGACTCCTCACTGCCGGCCATCGACTCGACCACGGTCGGCAGCGACAAGTCACTGCCTACTACTGAGGGCATGGCGAGGCTCCTCCCAAGCGGCACACTCTGCCAGCGTATGCCGCGCTGTACCGTAATTTATTTAACTTAACTACAATTTTAGACAGTAAGTGTGGCATAATAAGTATTTAGATTGATCGAAAGTTATTGAATTACATGTTTTAAGGCTAACTAAAATTAGAAACTCGAAACTTCGAAAGAAAATAAATTTTGCTTACACCAGCGAATTTCCAGCGCAGGCAGGGTGTTCGGTATTTTTTATGACAAATGACATTGACACTGACTATATTCTCTTCATGAGAAATTACACACAACTAGAGTATTTAAAACAGTATTCAGTATAAGATTTTCTATCTACTGTATTTGAGGCCCAATCAGCATTTACAAATCCAACAACATCTGCATTGTCTTTGATTTTGAAAAACTAAAGTATTTTAAAACTTTTTTTGCATGTTTCCAATGAGTTTCATTATTTCAATTGTTAAATTGGCTCAAGTAACTAACACAATTATGCTTCCTATAAATTGTTGACAAGGATATTTTTTAATTACATTCTCACCCTTTTCAAGTTTTAAATTAACCTCCTTAGAGTCTTTATATTTTTACAATTATCCATGTTAAATTTACATATCAATCTTTCAGCGATTTTCTCTTGACTTACACAAATTAAATCCTTCCTAATTGTAATGTCCATGCCTAAACACTGCCTTAATTGACCTAAGTCTTCAACTTAAAGAAGTAAATCCAGTTAAGTACCAGACTTAACTGGCCTTTCACATAATTTACTTCTTCATTACAATTAGAAAAGATAAAAACATCATCAAAAAATAGGTCTATGAAAGTATTTTCATTTCCAGATCATTTTAAATACAAACAAGGTTCATGAGCTGATTCCTTGAATTCTAGCTCTTGTAAACAATTATCAACCTTTCTATACCATCCATGCCCTAGCTGACTGCTTTAATCCATAAATGGCCCTTTTTAACTTCAAGACTTTATAAACATTATTTTCACATTTTAAATTCTGTGGTAATTGCATATATACACTTTCATCTAGATGGCCATTTAAGAAGGCTGTTGTGACATCAAGGTGGGTAATAATCTAAGTTTATACTAATAGCAAATAACAATTTTAAAGTAGAATATTTAAGAACCGGGGAAAAGGTTTCTGTATAATCAATACCGCTTTTTGGGTGAAACCTTTCGCTACCAATCTAGCCTTGTATCTCACTATGTTATCACTATTTAGTTTCTTTATGTATACCCACTTGCACTGAACAACACGAGCATCCCTAGGTTTGTCCACCAGTTCCCATGCCTAATTTTCACAGAATGACTGCAGCTCTTCCTCCATTGCTTTGCACCACTGTCCCGTTCTGTGCCATTCATGACATCTTCGTGGGTAAGACTTTCTTCATCTATGTTTTCATTAGCCACACATACATTGCTGCAACCATACCTTTCTCGTGGTTTTCTTTTACGCTTTTCTGTGCTTATGTGATCATCTGGTTTAACGTTACTCAATTCTTGGTCTGACACACTGTCACAAAATTTTTCAGAATTGGATGAATTTGTAGATGTATTCAACCCTTTCTCATCACTTAGCACATATGTCTTGTCCAACAAATCTATTGCAGACTGATCTTGTTTTTAAACACCAGGAACTTATTCCTCTTTCTTCTCCACTACAGCTTGTATCATATCTTGAGTCTCTACTGGTCTCCATGATAACAACATCTCTGCTGGTGACAATGCTGTCGGTTATAGGATTGTATAACCTATAACCTTTTGTATTCTCTGTATTACCAAGAAGAATATATTGTTGTGCCTTTTTGTCCCCTTTTCTTCTTTTTATTTTAGGAACATGGGTCATTGCAGTACTGCCAAATACACGGATCTGGCTTAGGTCTGGTTTGTTTTTTAATATTTATTTTGTGATTTTTGTGCCTACTAACATAGTTTATAAGTTTCAATTGTTACTAACCATTATGGATCATTGTTTTCTGACAATAAAATAAATTTAATTTAATTTATTTATGCCTGTCCATAGCTCATAGGGCGTTTTCTGTAAATCTGAAGCTATTGTTCTGTTCCGTAAATACACTGCAGTATTTACCGCTTCAGCCCAAAAGCTCTATCCATTCCAGCATTAAAAAAAAGACACCGTGCTCTCTCGACCACAGTTCTATTCATGCGTTCGCACATCCGATTCTGTTATAGGATTGTATAACCTATAACCTTTTGTATTCTCTGTATTACCAAGAAGAATATATTGTTGTGCCTTTTGGTCCCCTTTTCTTCTTTTTATTTTAGGAACATGGGTCATTGCAGTACTGCCAAATACACGGATTTGGCTTAGATCTGGTTTTATGCCTGTCCATAGCTCATAGGGCGTTTTCTGTAAATCTGAAGCTATTATTCTGTTCCGTAAATACACTGCAGTACTCGTATTTACCGTATCAGCCCAAAAGCTCTATCCATTCCAGCATTAAAAAAAAAGACACCATGCTCTCTCCACCACAGTTCTATTCATGCGTTCGCACATCCGATTCTGTTAGGATTTGTTTTTTGATGCAAAATTCCACATTTATCCATAAAATTTTCCATTTCTGAAAAACTAAATTCTCTCTAAATTCATTATCTGTTCTCAGTACCTTGATGCTCTTTTCGGTTTGTTTTTCTACCATTGATTTAAACTCTTTAAAGTACATCATCACTTCGTTCTTTGACTTCATAAAATAGACAAATGACATTCTGCTGTAATTTTCGATAAAAAGAAGAAAATATCTTGACTTTCCTATTAAGACTGTCTTCATGGGACCACAAACATCCGCATGCACTATCTCCAACACACTGTCACTCCTGGAACTTCTGTGTGGGAAAGGCAGTCTCGCTAGCTTTCCTTCACAACATCGTGATACACTGGAACTTGTCAATATCAGCCTTATCGGGATAGGAAATCCCCTCCACAGCACCATTCTTCATGCTGTTTATATCCTTATAGTTTATATGGCTCAACCTTCTATGCCATAACATACTGGTTTCTTGCATTACTGCACTGGCCTACAAACATTCTTGGTTTGTGTGTAACTTATACACTCCATTCACTAATTGGGCTTTTCCAACAAGTCTATTCTTTTGATTGTGTATTTTGCAAACACTTTCTTCAAAAGTTACTTTGTTTTTGTTTCCAATCAACCCACTAACTAAAAGGAGATTAGTAGTGTAAAGAACATTTTTCACTGTAATTTCAAACTCTGAACCATCTACTGTTGTTGTCAACTGTGTATTTTACATAGCGCGGGTACTGTCATTTCATTAGCTACTATAATCTGTTTCACGGTTGAATCGTATGAGATATCTGACAAACGTTCTTTATTGGAAATCATATGAGTACTTGCTCCGGAATCAATATACCAATCTGTTTTCTTGTATGGTGAGTTCAAGAAAAAAGCACTGAATACTGTACTTTCTTTATCTTTGCTGATGTAATGGCACTGGTTTTTGTAATGTCCAACTTGTTTACATTTGTAGCATCGAATCGTTTTGCCAGGCTTGTGAGATTTGAAATTGATGCGTTTGAAAAAAGCACTGAATACTGTACTTTCTTTATCTTTGCTGAAGTAATGGCACTGGTTTTTGTAATGTCCAACTTGTTTACATTTGTAGCATCGAATCGTTTTGTCAGGCTTGTGAGATTTGAAATTGACGCGTTTTTGACTTTGACATTTCTATAGTGTTGCTACTTTGCTTCTTTTTGCGCTGCTGCCAACCTTTAGATAAAAATGCACTTTCGTTTGCAGTGCTGTCAACCTCGGCATTCATATCAATTTATTTTTTATTTTATGACGTTGATACTAACCGCCATGCCAAAATGCTCTATTGCCATGATCATCGGGGCAAATTTTGCCGTTAATCTAGCCAATAATAAACATCCAACCCACTCATCCGTTATTTGAAAACGTGTCCCTCGTAATTTGTGCGCTGTATCTACAATCTGAGTCACATATGCAGTCATAGATTCACTGTCTTTCAATCGAGTTGAAAACAAATGCCGTAGCAAACTGATTTTGCTTTGAAATTCAGAATCATCAAAGAGTGATTTCAGACGCTGCCACACGTCATGGACTATTTTCTCGTTCCTAATCTGCACGTAAAGCGACGAATCTATTGTCATCACCAATTTTGCTTTCGCCTTTAGTGCATCACAGTCTCGATCTGCGGTTGCTACTTGCTTTTTATCAATGTCCACGCCTTCCAGTATTATATAGTTTTCTGCAGCAAAAGCTCATTTTTCATAATTTTCAGACTTGGTACCTACGTTGACAATGTAACTGGGCGGCCATTGTTCAAAAACACAGCGACAAACTGTATTCTGCACTTTAATGTTTTTAATAATCTGAACAAATCTAGTCCGATCTTCAACGCACACACTATTAAGATCCTATCTTTTATTTATTTTTATGATTTGGTTATTGAAATAACACTTTTAGCACGAAAATAAAGGATTGGGCCCTTAACCTAATAAAACACGATGAGTAGCTTTAATAGACTAACTTTTATTAGGCATAGATTGACCATAGACAATTAATATTTGTATTGTTCTAGGTAGATGGTCTACACTGTCTATTAGTATTTTAAGATAAGGTTACACTAACAATACTTCATGGGCGTAATTCTTACCTTTAAGACATTGCACCCATGCATGGCTCCTTAGCATATATTTCAAATAAAATAATGATAAATGTACTAGGCAGAACCCGATATTACCCCGTATGGTTTTGCCCCAAACGCACTTTAGAGAGACAAAGACAAAAGTAATAAGCTAAAAACATATTATCACATTCAAAATTTGACTTTTATTAATTTACACTATAATGCATGCTTAATCTTTGCTATAAATCTATGTAAACTTACCTTGATATACGACTATAATGAAAGACTTTTATAATCCAAGGTATATAACATCAATTCACCATACAAATACACTGGATCGCAAAAATTCCGGGTCGCTAATAAATGGCGTGATAGTTTCTTAAATACATAAGACTAATTTGCGAAAGTATAGTGTATTGTAGATGACTGATTAATATATATAAAAAAATGTGTAACACGTTTTGTACACTATATAATTTTAATTAAATACTAAAAAATTTGAAAATTTCGCTTCTAACTTATGACAACAAAAATACACTTCGCAGTAAATCTTAAAAAATAAAAGATGTTTTGTCAATTTAATATTTTGTATTTCCTCCACGGTGGCATGCTGTAAACCAATTTTTATTACGATTTTGGTCTATGTTTGCCCATTCTTCCACTAGCGCATTCCTTAACTCGTGTAAGGTATCGGCAGCAGGAGAGCGTTGTCTCACGCATCTCCCGAGCTCGTCCCATGCATATTCTATGGGATTTAAGTCTGGGTTGCGAGCGGGCCACTCCATGCAGGAAATACCGACGTCTTGAATATACATATTGACCAAAGGAGCAGAATGTGGTCGCGTATTATCATGCATAAAAATGGAGTTTGCACCCATATTCCCTAAGAAAGGACCAGCATGCTCATTTAAAACCTCATAGGTACGTATCTGACAGCAGTCAGAGAACCGTTTTTTATGATCACTAACTCCGTGCAATCCTCTGAAGATATCCCAGCCCAAACCATAATTGACCCTCCACCGAATGGCACCTTTTCTTCAAAACACGCTTGATGATACCGTTCTCCTGGTCGTCTAAATACTCTTCATCTCCCGTCGTGCGTAAATAAACAAAATATGGACTCATCGGAAAACATAACCTTGGACCAATCTTCATCTGTCCATCGGATGTGTTCTCGCACAAACTGTAACCTGGCAACTCGATGTTCTCTGAGCAGTTTGGGGCCGTGTGCTGGTCTATAAGGCTTTATATCAGCTTCACGAAGACATTGCAGAATCGTATCGGAGCTCTATTGTTGTGGTGAATTTCTTGAAGACTGTTTCGGACCTAAATAGCTGTGAGATGTCGATTTCTTAACATAGTGGTCACGATAAATCAGTCTTCCCGTGTAGTTTTGCACCTTGGCCTGCCATTTCCTGGTCTCCTGATGTTGTTTTCCTGGTCTCTTGAAATCGTTGGAGTACGTCCAAAGAGTACTTCAGCGATTTCAAAAGACCAGATCAAGATACTCCTACCGTTCTAGCAGTGCAAATTATTTTTTCAAAATGCATTTTTTTTTTGTATCTGTAACTTGTACAAATTAAACCTCATATTATTACCTAAGATATTTAGAACAAGCATTAGTAACCTGCTTACAATATATTATTTATTCTACCGATTTAGGTATATAATTTATGGAGATATCACGGTTTTTATTAGCGACCCGGAATTTTTACGATCTAGTGTATTTCTCTTATTTATTGTCTTGGAGCATGCACCAACGCCATTGAATGTTTGTTGACAAACTAATCAGAAAGACTAGCTGCAGTAGGCAAACGCGCGCGAATTTGAAACATCTAAAAGACTAAACTACCATGTCCCGGTTTTACCCCCATATCCGGTTTGGGACCAATCTAAATTAAATAGAGGTATTTGATAATCCTAGTTTTGTTTTCATAGTTTTCTGTTTTGTGACAATTTTGTATTTAAAAAAAAAATTATTATGTCGCATTGTCTGTCATATTAAATAGGGCCTAGGTCGTAACTAAAATTAAATCATTTATAGGATTTGCCACGTATTTGTATTTCACGAGAATCTGACATTGCATTGAACTCTAAGTCAATGATTTAGAAGTCAGTCAGAAGTCGGTGCACGTGATATCACATTTTGTCGGACAGGCAGGCAGAACTTACTTACATAATTTTATTTTCATAAAGGTTTACCACAAGACCAACACCTAAAATCATTTCTCAACTGACCTAGAACATCTCCACTTCATTCATCAATTCTCAATAGTAGACCAAAGAATTCTAAATCCACCGGCAAATGAAAACGGACAGCTAATTCTATGCTCACCATCCATACGAATTAGACATCGCTTCCGTTGGCTAAAGATCCAAACTTCAAGACTGTACAAACTGGTAGATAGTACATTCACCTTCTAATGGTTTATCTTAGCCGAAGGTAAGATGCTGCACTCGGCACCACGATTAAATAGATTAGAGATTTTGCCCCTACCATGCTGAACTTTTGAAAATTCTAAATGATCCGGTCTGGCAAATCCTCTTCTCCTCTCTTTAGTGAAAATGATGTTTGACTAGGTGGAATGTGTTGACTAGCGGGCTCCGTGTACAATCTCGTAGGTATTTCGTGTGCCTTCAAAAACATAATTCATAATTACTTTTGGTAGTTTCAATTAAACCACTGCATTCTGGTCTTCAAACTCGCATAATAGTCGATAGAGAAAAGTGGAAGGGAATGGAGGAGGCCTTTGCCCATGGGCACACAGAGAAAAGCAGCCGGTATCAGTAATATAATTATTTTTTATTTTATTTTGCAACCTTATTTTATTTTTACAACTTGCAATAAAATTATTTTAGTAGCATAAGTTTTAAAGGACCTGATTAATTTGGCTTTTATTATTATTATTTAATAATAATATTCTGATCTTTTCAAGCTACTAGAGATAAAGTTTTAAGGTAGACTAAAGTTGTCTTACGCAGTAAAAGTTTAATTTGTTTACCACTTCCAATCAAGAGGTAGTTCCTAGGAAGAATTTATTTACTTGAGGATGTACTAAATAAGTCACCCTCCTCGTTTGAAAAGGAAGCTTTAAAGGTTTCTATTAGACTCCGTTTTAACCTAACCTTTACAACCAACCCCAAATCCAAACACATTTATTACTTCTTTAGCTTTACAAGCTCTAATCCTAATTCGGATATGAGGCTTAAACTGATGACAAAAATCTTTACAAACCACTAGTCTACTAGTAGGGTCTTCTAAATAACTGCATTACAACCACGAGTCCCGAGTGACGAAGAGATTATCCGGGCTCATTTAATTACGGCTAGAGGTCAAACGGTGCTGGGATCCAGCTGTCCAAACTGATTTCCTGAAGATCCCCCATTAAAACTTAATGAGAACACTCCTGATTATAATTGGACCAGTTACTGATTATTTGAAGTGGTTCCCTGTCTGATTGCAGTGTTGAGAAAAACTTTGTAGCTTCTGGTTTGTAACTCTGCCTCTGTTGAAATAAAGTTTGACTAGCTATTGGGTATAAAAAGTTTTCCATTGCAAAGCGGATTTCTATCGAGTTGCGGCTTAGCCCGTTCCTCCACGACTCTACTCAAAAGTAACCACTTGCAAACTTAAATCACCAATAAGAAAAAAGAAGTTCAATGGCGGTCCGTTCACAACGCCACCAATTACAAAGTATGTAGTTAATAACGCGTTATTATATCGTGTCTTGTACGGACCACCAATCATTATCATCATATCAGCCGAAAGACGTCCACTGCTGGACATAGGCCTCTCCCAAAGCCCGGTTTGCCATAATCACCTCGCTTGGCAGGCGGGTTGCACGGACCACCAATAAAATAGTAAAAATAGTCAATATGTGACATTCTGGTTACTTATTATTTGAGTTTGTAACATGTTACTCGTACTTTTCAGTAGCATCGTGGACGATGGGCCTAAGAGTGGCTGCTTACTATTCACTTCAGCATACGATAAGTTTTATTAGGCGAAGCAGAAATAAGCTAGAATGAAGAAGTTACTGACTCGCAAGTTGGTGGAAAGAGGATCTTGAAATATTCACATACCTACTAAAAGTTTTACGAGTATTCTTGAACCTTTAAAACTTTTCAGGCACGTCATAATTAGTTTGTAACTTGCGGGTCATGATTTCATACATTCAATTAGTTTTGATGTGTAAAATCTTTCCTCTCGCTTTCTGTGGGAGTGATTTCGTGAGAAGGGACGGAAGTGTTTAACAGGAAGTGACAGCTTGAGCATGGAATAAGTAAGTACTTTTTAATAGCATGGAATTAGAAAGCACTTTATAGATTGTAAGCAGAGGGGGTCGAATGTCGATCATTGTACGACACCTAGTAATGAATAATTATTTTAATAAATATTTCAATGGCTGGCTTTAAAAAAAAATTGGGTTAAATTCTGTCGCTGCCCAGTTGCTTATTACCTAGGTATGATGTCAGATGTCAGACACATCTTATGCGACTACTAGGTTCGATCGGTTTTTATTTGTTAGAATGAATGAGGAAAGGGTTTCTCAAATTATTCCATAACTTTTATGACATAAGTTATCATGCTAAGACTTTGATGTGACAAACTATGACTCACTGTAACTTTATTACAAACTAGCTTTTGCCCAAAGCTTCGCCTGCGTAGATTTCAGAAAATATTCCAGGCTATATACTATATGTGTGCCGAACCGGTGTCCAAATCCAGAACATACTTACATCCAGACAAAAGTTCAAAAACATATATTTTCGGCATGACACTCATCCCCAGACCCCGTAGCATTTTTGTTTTAAATATTTCAATGTACGGTTTTGACTTCGTTAATATTGTATTATTAGGTATAGTTATAGACTAAAAGAAAAAAAAATACTACACTAAAATAAATTGTAAGAATGAACAATTTATTTTAAAGCGAGCGGATAAAATAATGAACTGCTGAGAAATATCGGGGGAAGTGCGTGCTCAGAGCAAATAGATTTTAATGAAACGTTTGAAACGTGTGGAAGATTAATGGCCCCAGAGATGATAATACAACAATTTCTCTGTATTTAATAGCAGTGCTTTAGGTTGGCAGAGCACTGAAGAACAACTACGATAATTAAAAGCTTGCAAACTTTAGAATATAATAGAATACTCTATTATAGCATTATATATAGTATGCAATGTAGAAATTTGACATAGAGTGACACAATGGGCGGTCTAATCGTGATCTTTTAAAGACAACCTTTGAAGGAATTTATAAGGTGAAGTAGAGACAAAGAAACGAAGAAAGAAAATATGTCTATTTGGCATATAGGTACACGCAATATGAGCGGTTTGTCTTTTTTTTTTTTTTTCTTTTTTCTTTTTTTTTTTTTTTTTGGGTGGGAAATCATCAAATAACTTCTCCCGCTCTGGGCGGAGCGGGAGGGCGTGTCAGACTTTTACTGACTAAAACCCACCCGTGTTCCTTCCGTTGCCTGTGTGCCAGGGCCACGATATCCCTTTCGGGCAAACTCGCAACCCCGGCAGGCATTGGTCCTAACGGACCCCGTCAGTTTGTGCTGACATCTCTTTGAGGCGCGCGTGGAACACAACGCGCCGTCGACCCGGGCCTGGTCCTTATCGGATGGCGAGCTACCCATCGCTCACCGTCCGCAGGCCCGCGCCTACGGTGGCCGGAAATCGGCTTGCGACTCCCGACGCCCGGGGCGTCTCCTGCGGCGACTAGGGGCATGAGGGCGCGAACCTTGTCTCACCCTCACGCGTTCCGCCTCCTCCTTCGCTAGCATAACTGCTTCGCAGAAGGAGGTGACGGCCTCCCATGCACTCTCGCTCCGAACCATGGCCTGAACCAGGCCCGGACGCGAGAGATCGCCGCCGCCGATCGCCTCCGTGAGGACACGGCGGTGCTCCGCCCAAGCTGGGCAGACCT
Organism: Tiliacea citrago; assembly: GCA_963921375.1. Taxonomy (NCBI): domain Eukaryota; kingdom Metazoa; phylum Arthropoda; class Insecta; order Lepidoptera; family Noctuidae; genus Tiliacea; species Tiliacea citrago. The sequence goes on from OY992784.1 coordinate 2,832,333, forward strand.
CCACCGTATGCTCCACCGTGTCCTCCGGGCGATCCACACAGTGGTGACACCCGAGCGTTTCCTCCCGCTTAATCCTAAACAGGAACCTCCCGAAACATCCATGTCCGGTGAGGACCTGCGTCAGGCGGAAGGTGAGGACGCCGTGGCGCCTCTCCAGCCACTCCTCAAAGAGGGGACTTATCGCCACAATTGTGGCGTGCCCATGAGCGGTTTGTCTGACTTAAGAATATGGTGATCAAGTGATTAGGCAACAAATTTTTGTATAGGTTGGCTTTATCATTTTGTACACATGAGGTAGACAAGACGAGACTGAAGACAATACAGTCTTCAGACAGGCTAGCCCATGATAACAATAATGGCATACATCAACACAAATTTTATGTTCTGCTACGTACGGATACCTAAAAATCTTCCACCTGAAACGGTTTTCTTTCTGGTCATTCTCTTTAATATTTGTAGCAGTAGCCTCGCTAGTCATACACCCAAACCCGACCGTAGTAATTAGAAGATACGGCGTGGGGAGAATTTTTAATGATTTAGGTGAAATTTATAATGAAATAATTAATTATGAAGCGGTGACATCACATCTCTGGAGGCGGAACCGGTACCTACAATTATGTTTCGTGTCTGCATATTTTGGTCCCAACAAAGGACTCCTGGCTGTTCTATTTGCCCCAGTTATTTTTGGCTAGGAACTCTGTAGATCTTTCTTTACTCTCTATATTTTAAGTTTAGCCAGAAACGATGAATTTGTCTCTAGGGGTTTTTGTGTCTTTGTCATGTTGAGTGCCAGTGTTAATTTTAATTCGAATTTTTATTTAAGTTTAAAAACATTTTTGAGACTCGTGAAAGGTACATACTCGTGAAATGTTTCTTAGGGGAATGAACAGTTTTTAAAACTCTAAGGCCGATCGTCCACGACACTATTCTAGCTACTCATTGGTAATTGGAGTTTGGTTTTTGTAACAAATTACTTTTGAGTAGCGCGTGGATGATTGGCCTAATTTTAACTTGTCTGTGATGAATATAGGAACTCTCTGATCTGTGATCCAGCCTTTTTGAAGAAATCAGTCAGTCTGCCTAGCCTTTTCCCAACTATGTACAGGTTGGCTTCCAGTCTAACCGGATGCAGCTGAATACCAGTAATTTACATGGAGCGACTGCCTATCTGATCTCCACAACCCAATAACCGGGTAAGACGATACCCCTTGGTAAGACTAGCTGTCAGACTTTCGGGCTTCCGACGACCCCTAACGACTGTCAAAGATCCACGAATGATAGCCGGACCAACGGCTTATCATGCTTTTCGAGGCACGAACCTGTTTTGAAGAAATCATGTGATAGAATTAGGTAGGTTATTTTCAGCATTAATACGATAAGATTCACCCATCATTTTTCCGTCAGTCCCAAATCTTCACGGAAACCAATTATTCTTCTCACCCATCAAATCCTCACTCACTTTTGTCATATCATTCTATAACCGTGGAATAAATTTGAAGTTTTTTAAGACCTTTGCAAATAACATGTCGACCCTACTCCGTGTTAGTTTTTATGACTCTTCAAGTGATGCTTGTATAACGTTGGCCCTATATTTATTTCGTTTATGATTGCCTCGTTGGTATTATTGGTCGCAAGCGCTATTGCTGAACATGAGGGCCTGTGGTTCGGTTTCCAGGTCGGGCAAAGTATTATTGATTTTTTTCCATCTGGAATTTCTCTGTAGTAGCCCGGAGTCTGGATTTCTGCCCAGTTGATGGCAATAGGCTCCCCTCTTTTACATGGGACTTAATCTTAACTGGCGAAATGTAGGAGAGGTACACCTCTGCCTAACTGTTTGGGGATTAAAAGTGTGATTTTATGTTATTATGTTGTTATTCCGGTCTTCTTGAATTATTGCATAATATGTAAAAATATGGTAGTAGGAATAAAAAAATGGACAGATGATCTATATAAAGGGTGACTGGTTTCTTAAGATATTTTATTTATTAGAATGTAATTTTGAACCGTACTTTTAATTCTTGCACTCTGCAATACCTTATACCTGGAAAACCTCAATTAAAATGACTTATAATTCTCAAGACTATGTACAGTGTATACCTAATTGTATCTATTGTGCAAAAATACTCTTTTCTATTGCATGCAATGCTATTCTATTCCTTTCCACATTTATTATTAATCCAATTTTGCAAACTTTAATCAACTACATTAAAAAAGTTATCAGTAATAATTCCCATAATCATAGCAATTATGGCGATAAGCTCCTCAAACTTTCATTGCATTAACTATGCTCGTCCCTTTGTGGGATTACCTATCCTCAACACAGGATATTTTACATACAGCTAATAAATCATGCGTCTGCAATATACAAAATATATTTTTTAGAAATCAGCTTTAACAAAGTCAAAGTCAAACCATTTATTTCAAATAGGCACATAAGAGGCACTTTTGAACGTCAAAATTTACAAAAAAAATAGAATTGATTCTAGTAGCCCCTTCCAAAAGGTAGTTTCGTATGGTTAAGAATGGGCAAGAAACTCCACCGGTACTCTTTTAAAAATGTTTTACAATATTTTGTTTGATTACATTAATTATATGATTATATGTGAAGACGATGCACCTAGAATAAAATTACTATACCATAATAGGTAAAACGAATTAAAAACAAAGCAATGAAAAATAACTTAATTATTAGATAGATACATGGTGTTCACATATTTACAAACATCATAAAAGTATGTTTTTCTAAAAAAATAAAAAAATAAATCAGTGTGTGAGTCAGTGTGTGAGTATAGGTTATCACAGAATGTAAAATCAATATCATAAAAATAACAGATTTTACCATAAAAATAGAAACCAGTTTGATTTTGTCTAGACTCTAGATTGTCCTATGGAGCTGGACCAGCATGTTTCGAAGCATTCCTGTCCTGGATATAATCCTCTAACTTGTAATATGCTTGTTTACAAAGTGTACTTTTAATATGTGTTTTAAATTTTCTCTCATTTAATTTCAATATATCACAAGGTATTTTGTTGTAACTTCATCCTTATTAAGACCTTATTTTCCAGTCGACGATTTCACAAGGCTTAAGGTTACCTTCAATAAATAGTATATGTAAATATCGCTTAAAACTCAGCGGACCCTAAAAGGCAAAAACCTGTACAATACAAAACACACTATTAACCTTTCTTCCTTCCAATATTGTAATGTATATATTATTATGAGGGTTAAGCCCCGTATTCACAAGGAAACTAATGTTTAACGATGTATAATAAATTTAAAATAATATAAGTTTGAACCATGCTGACTGTAATAAAATAAATTTGAACCATGCTGACTGTAATAAAATAAATTTGAACCATGTGGACTGTAATAAAATAAATTTGAACCATGTTGACTGTAAGAAAATAAATTTGAACCATGCTGACTGTAATAAAATAAGTTTGAACCATGCTGACTGTAATAAAATAAATTTGAGCCATGTTGACTGTAATCACGGGGCTGATAGACCTTTAATAATTGCTCAGTTTTATGATTTTGAGACGATTTTAATTGTGGGTCGCCGCACGCAGCTAGATGGACCGACGATTTTAAAATGGTGGTAGGGAAAGACTGGATGCGGAAGGCGGAGGATAGGGTGATGTGGCGCAGCCTGGGCAGAGGCCTATGTCTAGCAGTGGACTGCGATAGGCTGAGTTAGCTCATTGTTTATTGATAAAATTAACCAGGTACTATAACCTTAATAGTTATTGATATAACTGTTGTATAATAAGGGGCATCAAAACACGAATGCGGGTTTATCACATGCTCGGTTTAATACCTAATTATACAACAGTTACATAAATAACTAAAGTTATAGAGTACCTAATACAAGACTTTATCTACACCCATGATATGAATCCTCTATAAAAGGTTCAGAAACCATAGGGTGTTGTACAGTGTTCTATGTAAATTCATGGAAAGTTTAATTGCTGAGTATCAAACTATGTATATCGGGTGTAAAAAGACTCTTTTCGAAGCCGAAAGCTACATAATAATATTCTACCCATTATTTCGGTCATTTTTAGGGTTCCGTACCAAAATGGTAAAAAGGAACCCTTATGGTGAGACTAAGCCTGTCTGTCTGTCTGTCTATCACAGCTGGATATCTCAAGACCTACTAATGCTATCAACTTGAAATTTGGAATAGTTTTAGATGACGTTTACCCAACTATTTTTCAAACAAGAAAGATTTTTCAAGAAAGTTTTTTTTTTTAATTCGAATGGAGTCTACTAGGGCATGTGGGGTCATGTGGGGTATCATATAAAAGAGCGCTGCTTGCACACTCTCAAACATTTTTTTTAGGCATCATAGTTTTCGACTTTTGATGTAAAATGAAAAAAAGAAATACCGTCCCTCCCCCTTATCTCCGAAGTTCGCATAGAGAAAAATCTGAAATTATTCTATGTGACAGAAGTGTATGTATAGATTACAGGAAAAATAAAACGATGTCTCTAAAGAGCACAGTTTTTCAGAAATCATCAACATCATATATACGTATGGAACCCTCGGTACGCGAGTCCGACTGGCTCTTGACCGGTTTTTTTTCCTAAACTAAACCAGACCATACCTGAGAATCCACTGGTTCTGGAGATATCGAAGGCCAAAGTTGCTATATTTTTTTTACGAAAACCTAATTCCAAATGTTATCGTTAAAACTTTTTTCCAAGCAAACATTAACTGAATTTTCGATTTTGTTATCAAATTACGCATTTGAAATTACAAAAACGCAATGAATATCAAACACTATCGCTTTACGATTGCCTCTACGACAACGAGCGGGCGATACAGTGTTACGTAGTATAAGCCAGCCGTGAACGGTTGTTAGTGGCTACTTTACGGACATTTCATGTAATTTTTTATTTATTGTAAAGACATTGATTATGAGTTGCTAGATGCTCACGAATTTTGGTAGATCCTGATGTTTTCGGAATATTTATTTTATTAATTACGGCTGTACTGTGGTAGTGAAATGCGCGTGCATGACAATGTTCTTTTTTTTTAATTCATAATAGATACCTCGAATTGACTTTTGAGAATGTGACTGTTTTATGAGTAAGGAAGGGATTGAAAAAGCAAAGGAGTTGCATAATGAAGTTTAGTACAACATTTTATCACTCGTTTGGATGATAATAATTATGGTTACTATGCCAGTAGTTGTTTTAATGTTGGCAATAAGCGAACTGTTTCAGAAACTTTTATAGAGGATTTATAGCATGGGTGTAGATAAAAAATATTGGATAACTCTGATGAGTTATCTTATCATAATAGACAGAGATATTTTTACATTAATTTTGATTAAGCACACGATAATGTGATGCGATACGTGACTTAAGCGGCAAAATAATGAGTGCCAAAATTCTTTTTACTAACGTACATTAAAAATAATCGCCAACAATATTTTGACGGGCTTCTCTGCGATAGCAATTATGGACCTTATCTAGGCCATCAGATAGCTGGCTGCCCACCATTGTTAGACGTATCATTTTTAGAGCAAGTGTATACGTAGCCTTACTTCTATAAACACGAAAGCCAAATAGAAATGTTATTTTACTCGCCATCCATGTAAGCGTTACATTTTACGACGATTGAACCGATTCTTTTGATTATATATTTTGCATTTTATATAAGGGACCGTTTAAATAGTTCTTTTGTAAGAGTACGTGCTTTTACTCTGAATGTATTTACACCACACTATGCACAATATTGGTTGGTATTGTGGGCTCTCGACTCGAACTTTGTAAAGCGCCTCACTTTATAGCATTAAAACCTTTTTATTTTTTCAGTGACCAATGTGTGTATGACTATTTTACATGAATGGAATGTATTAGGATCGATCGGTTCCTGCATGAACCGAACCGTGTTTCAGAATTCTACAGCATAAGTGTTGAAAAATCTAAAAAAAAAAGATATTTATCATCCATACCCAAGAGATCTAAAACAGCTAACAGCAGCATAAGACTTTGTACAAAAGCAAGCTAGTAGAACACTTAAAAATGAAATAATATATTATACTCCGAGCAGACTGGAACAGCGTTCTCTAATTACGAAACTTCCTGAATAAGGAACACGTAAGATTATTGCTTTGTAGTATTAAATAGTATTACGAAAAGTTTTAGATGGTTGTGGAACTAGGTATAATTTGGATGTATTTCGTAATTATGTCACTCATTTTAAGAACAACATCAGCTGCTGTGTCGTGAAAACAGAACGGTAATCTCCTAAAACAAATCATATTTTTTTATAATCGCTGGTTGAAGTCCAAAATTTCTCTTATATCACATTATTTAATCCTGGCTTATTTCAATATAGACTTAAAAAAAAAAGAAAATATGTTTATTTGCGGTAAACATAACGCAAAGAAATAAAAACACAAACACGAAAGAACAAGTTGAGGGATAATATGCGTCACATTCCCGCAAAACGGCCATCGCTCAGCATAAGGCTGCGACCCTAAGCGAGACAGAGCCCCAGCGTTGGTTTCTCATGGTGCTGGCTTCAGAATCAGTCCGTAGAAGCCTCTCCAACCATCCGCCATTTAATTTAGTTCTAGGCCACTCTCGTCCAGCTGCTACTAGCCAGTTTAATTAATTTATTTATTTGACGCCTCAAATAAACATAAATATTATACCAACCAAACAAATCCCCTCTATAATCTAACGAATTTATCGAAAGCAAAAAACAGCGTCCCTTCCCTTCCAATAATATATTATATCAGAAAGATAACTGCGTTATCTTCAGATTCCCGCGTAAAATGGGCCGGGCGACATTTTAAATCTATTTCGTTCCGCAAGATGGCCGCCAGTTGATTATCGACGGTGATAGTAACGGTAAAGGGATTTTTATGTCTTCGTTTGTTGAAATGTTTTTCGTGAGTAAACTTTAAATATTGTGGTTTTGTTGTAAAACGACCTAGGTATATTTTTCTACGAGGGTGATGATTTTCTGTTTATGAAAAATGTTCGCTGTTGAGCGAAAATTATCACCTGATTGTTTTGCAATGACATGCCAAGCTCCTAAAAGTTAAGTCGACACTACTTCCGTTAAGGATAATGTCAAAATGGTTTATTAATTTATACATTTCTGGCACTTCACCTGTGACTTCATCCGCGTGGATTTCGTATCTTCGCCTACAAAGTTCAACATGCTCTCCATCCCGTGTAAAAGATCTTTTTATATATTATTATGACAAACTTTATTATTTATTACAAAATACTATTTAATTGTTTCTGGATTACAAATAATTAAATGTGTAGGTAACGAATAGACTAAGCGTAGGGCTGTTTGCTCACTCCGCGGCATTTTTCTTACTTTTAGTATTTTTATACCAGCGTCGTAACTTCTAAACGAAAGGTCCGATTAGAAAAAATAAAGAAGAATTTATAATTATGGACTTAATCAACATTGATTATGAAACTATTTAGTTGGATAAGGATTCTTATCATGATAAGAATGTCATCATCTTTCGATTCTACCCGTGTGTATTGACTAATTTAAACAAAAAACGGTTATTGTGTCGACTTTACTTTATTAGTTAGTCATATAGCCTCCAGGCCGTTTTTGTGGAGAATGATGAGTACTATAAACATGTAGTACATTACTTTATGTATCATCAATAGTTTTTGCAGCGCATGCCAATTAATGACTTTTATAGGCAAATTTTTGATACCTTGGGTTACATTATTGTAATTTTCGTAGGGATCTCCATTTAAAAAAAAAATACAGCTCATGTCACTTGCTGATAATGTAGCATTCTATAGTTGAAATAATTTTTAAAATAAGTAATTTTTGATTTTATCCATTACAAACAAACAAAGAAAAAATCAAATCTTTTCTCTTTATAATATTATTAGCAAAGATTTAGACAAGAAGCTTATTAAATAAAGTCTATAAGCTTGTAACATGACTTAGCATGGTATCGTTACCGTGTTGTGGACCCTGCCAGGGTTACGAGCCTGTCCGAAAGGGATATCGTGGCCCTGGCACACAGGCATCTGAAGGAACACGGGTGGGTTTTAGTCAATAAAAGTCTGACACGCCCAGGGCGGGAGAAGTTATTTGATGATTTCCCACCCAAAAAAAAAAAACCGTGTCGTTGATGTGGCGAAACTTAGTAACTCGTGTGAAATAGGAGCATTTATATCATGTAATTTATAAGACACGCATAAGAACCTCTAATCTTACAAAGATACTTACAAGTTTCATGATTACGGCTTGTTCAATTATTTTATACGTAAAAACCTTAAGTAATTCCCAACCAACCAGAGAAAGTTCCAACCCCACTTACCATCACTGAATAAATTATCAAACAAGCGACCAAAGATAAGGCGATGCAGAAACTTTATGCCATTTTAAACAGACATTATTATCATAAAAAGGATCCACTAACTCTGTGAATTGCCTGAATTTGTTCCCCTCTCTATTTGACCCCAGCGTAAGAATACTCCACACATTTCTTATGGAAATCTTTCAGTATACCGACTTGCCGTGTAAAATTATTATAGACTGTGGCAGAAACAGTATTGAGGGTCTAATATTAATTTGATACTATGATAACAATTGCAATAATTGTTATAATTTCCTTAACAAGATTACGCGGCTTTTGTTTTTATTCAAGAGATGGTTACTGTTAATGGTTTTAGCGTGGAGTTTGAAGATTTGGGGTTATATTCATCTTGGAATAATAATTATGGGACGATGAATTACAATGATGGGAAAGTTTCGAAGTAGATTGTTTCTTGTTGGAATAATTCAAAGGAATAATTTAGTTTATAACTGACCTACTTAGATGTATGTTAGAGATAAGGAACTTTTTTTATTTTTTATTATTGTATTTTTTTATGTAATGCGCATTACTTTAAATCGATCAATTCTGCGGCCTCCAAGTTGCTGATTGTTGTTGCTGATTGCCTCGTAACTCTAGTGGTTGCAAGCAATACTGCTGAGCATGAAGTCCTGAGTTCGATTCCCAGGTTGGGCAACGTGTTATTAAGTTTTTCTTTCTGGAATTTCTCAGTAGCAGCCAGAAGCCTGGATTTGTTCACGGTTGATGGCAATAGGCTCGCCCTCTATTACATGGGACTGAAACATAACTGATGAAATGTAGGTGTACTATAGGTACACTTTAGCCCAACCCTTGAGGGAAACTGGGCATGGTGTTATGTAAAATTTTGCTGTTCACTCTGATTAATAGAAGCAGTATGAACGTTTATGTGCACCATAGGTGAAACTCACATACACATAATGTTTCATACAAACAATAGCTGTATTGTACAGGTCATTATCCATTTCTATTCACCTAATTCTAAATTAGCTGAATATACGTCACAACATACCTCATTATATTAGAACAATATAATTCCTTCACTACTGATAGCGTACGTGTATAATCGAATAATGCAGATGAGAACGAATATCACAAAGCATCTAACAGAGCAGAAAATAGAAAAGTTCAGAAGGTCAGCTCCATACAACGAGTGAAAACCCCATACACATACACGCGTACGTACGGCGCGATGATCTCAACCAAATGATAGTCACGAGTGCACTCGCTGTGCGTAGGCGCGTGTCTATGTGTGCGTGCGTTTCCACTAATTGTATGGAGCGGACCTTCTGTAACAATGTATGTTGTGGTATTGATGTTATCTACCGAACTCGTTTCAATGATCATTACCATCATTATGGAAATTGCAATTGTGTATTTTATAATTATCGGGATGAACCTAATAATATTATAGTAGTTATTATTGGTATCTAGGTATCAATAATTACTGCTAATCTATTTCTAATTGTATACAGCTATTGTTGTTTTGATGATGTTTTAGGTGGAAGAATAGTATCAGCGTAATTGATGACGAAAAGAACAATAACATAACACAACATCACGCCTGTAATCCCCCTGCCAGGGTTACGAGCCTGTCCGAAAGGGATATCGTGGCCCTGGCACACAGGCATCTGAAGGAACACGGTGGGTTTTAGTCAGTAAAAGTCTGACACTCCCTCCCGCTCCACCCAGAGCGGGAGAAGTTATTTGATAATTTCCCACCCAAAAAAAAAAAAAAAAACGCCTGTAATCCCCGATGGGTTAGGCAGAGGTGTACCTACTTAAAGTACACCCACATTCCGCCAGTTATGTTTAAGTCCCATGTAATAGGGGACGAGCCTATTGCCAGCAACCGGGCACAAATCCAGACTCCAGGCTGCTACTGAGGAATTCCTAATGGAAAATCACAATAACACTTTGCCCGACCTGGGAATCGAACCCAGGACCTCATGCTCAGCAGTCGTGCTTGCGACCACTAGACCAACCAGGCAGTCAGAACAATACCATGATTTAAACAAACACCAAGATTAATCCAGTATTTATGAATTCAATTTCTCTTCTCCCGTAAAATGTGTCATATACTCCATACATACAAGGTAGCAGGGACATCGACGCATAACCTGTTACCTACCATGGAGTCAGTACATGATCCTGCCCCGCCCCCCTCCCCCCCCCCTTGAAATCTTTCGTCAGTTAAAAAAAAAAATGCTGTTTCAAATATTTTGACCACGTACTCACTGTAACCAACAGCAAGCAGCTTCTGAATCATGACGTTGAACATGGTAATAGGTTGCACGTCGATGTCCCTGTATTGTTCTCTAATAAGGTGACATTTAGAACTTTGACCGATCAACTTTGAACAGTTCAAGTCAAAGCAATCTCAAGTTAATGAAGGTAACTGTCAATAAATTAGGAAAGTTACTTTCTTATCCTTATCCCATTAGTGTCTGCCAGATAAGGCCAATAAAAGTTTTCCAAATGCCGGAAGAGCCCAAAGTGGGATCTTCGTTGAAAGCTGAAATTTTGTCGCGACTAGGGTTCACAGAATTCGGAAAATGGAATAACTGGTCATGGTTAAATTTCCGGAAAGTTTTTTGATGATACAAAGGTTTGGCGATGTGTAGCTTTGTGTCTTGATTTCAACGATAGTCACTTGTTTTTATTTTTGTAAAATTTTGGTGATGTAGATTTATTCAAGTATGCTCTTTAATAGCATTTTTCATAAGCAGCTGACAGGATTAATTTGTCAACTGCTAATGACGAATTTAACCTAAACATACACCCACAAAAACCAAGGTAAAGATTTTGATTCGGATAATTTTTATCATTAACTACTTAGGTTTGTGACTATCGGGTAACCCTATTTTGAACTTAACAATATTGACACCCATTGTCCTGAATCTCTATTTACCCAAATAACCTATATTTGAACGTATTCTTTTTGATTTCAGTTGTACGAAAAAGATTATAACTTCTGATCACCTTTAGGGTTTCGAAATGAAATGAAATGAAATCGTTTATTCTGTAAATAGGATATCGGAATCACTTTTACACGTCATATTAAAAAGTAAAAAATAAGCTAGATGTAGTCGACATTTCCTATCTGACTACCCCTGAGAAGAAATGGCGAAACAAACTCAGGGGTCAAAGTCTCTTTTAAAGTACAGTACTCTTTTAAAGTACTAGGTCCTCACATAATCTTGGTCAGATCATGTGAGGACCATGTAGATCTGTGTCTGAAATGGTCTTTTGAGGAAAGAACCACACAAATTTGAGTGGACCTGTCCAATCAGTGCAAGCATTTGTCAGTAATCGTGCAGCTCGACTCAAGACTTAAGGAGCTCAACGACTCGACGAACAATACCAAAGAAAGTACATTTGGGTAGGCCTCATAAAGTGCTCAAAATGCATAAAATAATAGGAAAATATTTAAAGAAAAAAAAAATGACCCACATAGTGCTCACATTCACAATAAATTAAAGCAGTTAATATAATACTTTTCAAAGTAAACATTAATGTAATATTGTATATAATATTCTGCAATGTCAATATTTCTATAAAATCATGCATAATAACATTAAATGTCAAGTTTTCCAGTTTGATCATGCAGTGCGAGCAGCTCAGTCCCAAGCTTTTTTGTCTTCTAAATAATCTGAAATTTTATAGTACCCTTTTTTACAAAGTTTCGTTTTAATACAGCTTTTAAATCGTTTAATGGGTAAGTTTCGAATGTCTGTGTCACCCATGAACGAGTTGCCTACTCTGTGGAGGCGAGTGCGATGTACAGCAAGATTGTGTTTATTCCTGGTATTTAAACAATGAATATCGGACATTTTCTTAAAATTTGATATATTTTTGTGTACATACAATAGATTTTCAAATATATATTGAGAGGCTACAGTCAGAATATCTATTTCTTTGAATTTTTCACGAAGTGAATCTCTTGGACCTAGATTGTAAATGGCTCGAACAGCCCTTTTCTGTAAAACAAAGATAGTAATAATGTCCGCACAGGTTCCCCAGAGAAGAATCCCATATGACATAAGACTATGAAAATAACTAAAATAAACAATTCTGGCAGTATCCACGTCAGTTATCTGTCGAATTTTTTTAACAGCATAGGTGGCCGAACTAAGCCTTCCTGACAATTTTTCTACGTGTGGGCCCCATTGTAATTTACCGTCAATAGTTATTCCAAGAAAAACTGTCGACTCAACAGGGTCCAATTCTATTTCATTAGGTTGAACATTGGTAGTTAGCTGCCTGACATTTGGCATTGAAAATTTAATGAGCTTCGTACCCGAAGGGTGCCAAATGCAACCCTATTACGAAGCCTCCGCTATCCGTTCGTCTGTCTGTCAGCGGGCTATATCTGAACCATAATAGGTAGACAGATTAAACTTTCACAGATTTTGTATTTCTATTGCCGCTATAAAAACAAACAATAAAAATTAAATACAGTTATTAATTAAATCGCAATACAAAGAACTTGTGTTTTCGGCGTTTTTTGCTCGATCTAAACACGGTACGGAACCCTTCGTGTGCGATTCCGATTCGCACTTTGCCGTTTTTATCTTAATTTTGGATTATTATGTATTTATTTATCTATTCAATATTGAGACAAAAAAGCGGTTTACTTATTTGTATAATTATTAACAAGGTCTTCATCGAAATTAAGGTCCACGTGTCCTATTTTTAGGGATATAACTTTTTCGTATTCTGAGAATACGAAAAAGTTATATCCCGGTAGGTATTTTAGATAAAATCAATAGTCATTGAAATAAATAAAAAATATTCATAGTTTGATTCTCGCTTAAACGAAAACTCATCCACGGAAATCAGTTTTCTTTGTACTAAATTATCAACTTTGAATCTTTTAATTCCTTCTATACTTCGACCTAAATCATTCATTCATTACTTCCCAAACGTAAATTCTGATAGAGCCAACGTATTTCAACTTGATGTATTGCCGGCACCTCATTTTGGCACCCCTTGACTCCCAACTCTCAGTAAGCACAAAAACACTATCCTGTATTTCAACAAAAGCCTTTTTGACGTGATTACGGGAAGAGGGACATCAAAACACGCTTTAAGTTTAACAAAATACGTTCACTTGAAAATTCACCCTCTTGAAGAAATATATCAAAAGATCGTGAATCCTTGACAGAACATCAATCATGCTTAGATAGCGGAGCGGGGACGTCCTCATTTATGATGTTGATTACTTGAAAATGAGACATCGAATGTGAATGGGTTCTTGGGTTTTCTTTTACATTTTACTTGATTTTAGATGATTTCATTTTATTCGATTTATGTCTGTAATAATATAATCTTTATTTATCCAAGAAAACATACAGAGTTTGAAATACAGTTTGATATTTGGTTTAAAAATACATTTACAGTTTATGTTGCAAAATCTGTACAAGAATAATACTCTACCTCTTAAGCTAGCTGTACCTGTATTTTAAGAGGTACTGTGTTTCGAAAGAGTCGAAGATTTCACAAATTTCATCGCTGCACGCTGATTGAACGTCATGATGTAAACTTCAGTAGATATTATAAACATAGAATTTTTGATGCCCTATGATCGTTTCCCCTCTTTTCTATATACTTGTTGTACCTACATAATTATTATTATTTTAAGACTGCTAGCTTTTTAAATTATGTAAATACTCGTATTACCTTCGAAATTGTAATAAAAAAATAGATACCAAAATTTAAAAGAACAACAGTTTTCTGAGATTTAACAAAGTCAAAGTCAAATTATTTATTTCAAATAGACACATAAAAGGCACTTTTGAATATCAAAATTTACAATAAAAATAGAATTGATTCTAGTCGCCCCTTCCAAAAGGTAATTTCGTATGGAGAAGAATGGGCAAGAAACTCCACCGTTACTCTTTTAAAATGTTGTAAAATATTTTGTATAGTATATTGTGTATATATACATTCATTATAGTTATAATTTTAACTGAAAACGATGCACCTAGAATAAAATTACTATAGTAAAATAGGTAAAAGAGTTAAGAATGAAGCAATGACAGATAAATTAATTATGAAAAATAATAAAATATACAAATAAAATAGCAACCAGTTTGACTTTGTCTAGACTCTAGATTGTTCTATGGAGCTGGACCAGCATGTTTCCAAGCATTCTTATCTAGGATATAACGGATGTCAATTCCTAAATTATCAGTACGATGTTGCAATGAAAATATATTCTAGACACACGACTCGCTAAAAGATAGAAACCATGTTATTTTAAACTCGTTACTTACAAACAACGTATCCTCTACAAAAGAGACCAATTCTTTTATCAACTCAGTAGTTTCTTTAAATCAACCCGACGAGTCGTTTCGAAACCAAACAAGTTTCATTCGTTAAATCTAATAACGTCTGTACGTCTGTCTTTAAAACAATTGCTATTAGTGTTAGGCCGGTCTTCCACTACTACTCAAAAGTTACCAGGTACAAACGCATAGCACATGTGTGAGTACTATGTACCTTCTCTAAAGCTACCATTTAGTGGGAACGTCTTTCATTGACTTGAATGTTGCCTGGCTGCTGGGTGTCTTTATGACAGCTGACAGCTGCACACACAGATTGCGTAACATGCGCTCGGCGCTTGAGTCATTGCCGACGTTACTGAATGTTGCCATTCTAGATATTATATTTATATATACATAGATAACGAAGTATTGCATTTATTTTATTTTGTTTATTTTTATCTCATTATGCTGCACCGGTTGACGTCATCACGTCAACGCTGTCGGTGAAAACCAGCGCTGGGGCTCTGTCTAGCATAGGGTCGCAGCATTATGCTGAGCGATGGCCGTTTTGCGTGAATGTGACGCATATTTTCCCTCAACTTGTTCTTTCGTGTTTGTGTTTTTATTTCTTTGCGTTATGTTTACCGCAAATAAACGTATTTTCTTTCTTTTATTTCTTTCTAGTATGTCATGCTCACTCTATTGTCTCGCTGATGGTGTCGCGTGTGTTGGATCATTTAGATCCCTTCAATATGGTTGAGCTGAATGCTGCAAATCCATGCGTCATGTTCGTGAATGGGCGCCGTCAGTTGGGACTGGTCATCTCTTAGCTGCTATGACCAATTTTTTAATTTTTTTATTACGGACACTTTTGACGTTTTGCATCCTTCTCATATGCTCATACTTTCAACATCATCATTCATGTTTAAACTATCATTTTGTAACCATAATTATAATTATAATGTTAAGTTAGAAGAGTGTCCGTGGAGCTTTTCTTTCGCTTTGGAATGGGCAACTACCTTCATCTTTCTGACAGGCCGACCCCTTGATCATTCAAAAGTGCCTGTAATTGGTTTATTTGAATTTAATGCTTTGAGTTTGAGTTTGAACTCAAACCACCAACGAGCAGCTATAATGTCACAGCACTGGTATTTCAATGGTGGTCCGTTCACGACGCCTCCAATCACAAAGTAGTAAATAACACGTTAGTCGCGTCGTCGTGTACTATCGAAATACATTGAATAACCACTAACTCCCAAAATACAAGCTTGAATTTGTTTGGGAGTTGGTAGATCATCATTTATGTACAAGCATCAAACACATTATTTTATAATTGTACTTCGTATAGAAACACAAATAATATTTATTTGCATTAAACATGGTGTTTATGTAAAGTTGTTTTAAAAAGACATTAAAGAGCATACAATATATTTTGCTTATATCATAGCACGCAAATATTACAGGTGAAATATAGGTATATACGCAAATATTATATTTCAACAAATTTCCTGTCCGTAAAGTTTTTCTATGCTGTAAAAAATATTAATGTTTAACCATTTAAGTAGTTTTCTTTTAAACAATCTAAGATCTAAAGTTTATAAATCACTTGGAATTTTATTATATATACCGAACACACATGGCTTTTACTATATTCGGCCAGTCTTGGTATGGCATTTAAAATAAGCCTGTGAGGATCTCGCCGGTTTCGAGGATTTACATCCTCTGTCTTTTTAAATAGTGTTGTACTTTGAGAGCAAAATAAAAATGTAAGTATTTATTTATTTTTTAAACTAGTCGCCCTCTGGTCGAAATTTGACCCACTCTACTTACAATCTAATATAGTACTTAATAATTTCATGAGTACACTAATTCCATGCTATTATAAAGTGCGTGCTAATTCCACTCTATTAAATAATACTTACTTATTCCATGCTCAAGCTGTCACTTCTATCTTCAAGTCATGAAGCCCTGGGGCCTACTCCGAAGTATCGGTCGAATGTTCACCCGTTTCTTGACTTCCAAAGTTTCCTTATTTAACTTTGAATCCTTACCCGACTTCAAGTCATGTTTTTGACTTTGACTTATCTCTTTGACCGTCGTTTGTTTTTCTTTCACCGTAGTCAGCCTTAGTCAGCCGTAGTCAGGAAACGGCCGAACATTCGGCCGATACTTCGGATTTCTCTTCGGAGTAGACCTTCTGGTACTGACACACATTATGGTAGTGTGTGTAATGTTTTTTTTTATTAATTTATTTTAGTTTTGTTTTATATTATATAAAAATATTAGCTTTACGCACTCCTCCTCCATATTATAAACTTTAATTGTGCCAAATTTCAAACTCCTCCGTCCGAGTAATTTTCGTAAAAAGGGGTACAAAGTTTTTGCTTCACGTAAATATAATGATGATACTGTGACATCCTGGGTACACATTGGTGATGTGAGTTTGTAACACATTACTGTTAAATAACGTCATGGACGATGGTCCTTACAGTCTCGGAATTACCTATTGTGTACAACTTTCGCTGGTCTATCAAGCAGTACATCGACAACTTTCTTGGTCTTTGTTTCATTTAAAGAGGCTCTCATTATAAAGTTTCCAACGAGACTTGCAAAAGTTGGGGCTTAAGTATTTTTTATGAGGATTTCTATTTTGATGGAAAACTTACTGACTTGCGCTATGGAGTTAAGAAGCCTGGCGTTGTAGGCAATGAACAGGAAATTAAAGAGGAATTTATAAAATGTGTTTTTTCGTTGAAGTTTGAAAGATTGTTTGAGACAGGTGCTTATGGTTGCGGGAGTTGCTGTAGTTACAAAGATATAGGTGTAGTCGACTGCTCGTCCGGTCATAGGAAACATTTTCACTTCGAGCTGGCTTTGTGTAGTACGGAGTTTTAATGAAATAAGAGGCCAGCTCATACTGGTTTTGTTACTAGTGACTTGCGGCCTATATACTGTACTACAAAAGTTGTTTTTTTTTTTAAAATAAAGTAGTTCCGTTTTTATATCCTGAAAACAATAACTGTGCGACCTTATAAGCCAAGAACAAACATTCATAGCAAGCTTAGACATTTTTAATTGACGTCAAAAAAAGCGGAGGTTCTATGTTCGTCTGTATGTATTTTTAAATGTATGTTCATCGATATTTTCGTAAATTTAAGTGTGGATCGATTCTGTAAATTCTTTTTTATTTGGTAAAAAAAACTTTAAAGAATTTCCCACTTCGTCTAAGTGGATGATGTTTTAATAACTTCCTGTCACTGTTATTTACATAGCAGGTAGTGATATTCGAATTTATCTGGGACCACAACTAAAAACAGAAAAATTAAATCTTTTTACAAAAACAAAAATGGACTTCCAAAAAGATTTTTTACCTACTCACCGCTTTTTATTCAACTTTTATATTTTCTAAATCTCGTTTCCATAGTCCAGTCTTACTTATTTATAGTCACTTTAATGTTTACCGCGCGGTGTACGGCAGTGAGCTCAGTACAAAAACTTAATTGAAAAATATTTACATCCCGCTTCCAAGGTACTACGTTAGTGCTTTTGGAGCTTTGCCAACTATAAGTGGCATAAACGTGTCTTGCATTATTTTGGTAAACAAAGGTTCTGTTGTGTGGCTAATATAATATCTTGGTAGCGCTGCAAGCAATAGAAAAATGTCAGCAATGCGTCATTTAATCGACTGATTGCCTCGTTAGTCTGGTGTATCGCCTAAAAATTTCAATCATAATTATTAATAATATCATCAGTTTATGTTTGCTATCAAAAAAGCATTTCCATTTCAAAAAGTATCGCTAAATCCAGTAATACTTTAGACGTTATTCATCTGCTCTCTAAGCATGAACAAAAAACTTTTGCCCATGTTTCATGTAAGTGTCAAACTTTGATCGCGTTTCGCTCGATGTGAAAGAATTCTGCAAATTCTAACATATTTCAGATTTATATTATTTATTATCAAATGCACGAAGTTTAGCTCGGTTCACTTGCAAAGTTCAAGAGTTTTGAGTCAGAAGTTTTTAGATACAGATTATGTTTGTGTTAGCTCTTGTGTGGAATTATTTGTTAATGGTTTTATTTTGGGCTTGTAAAATGTTCTACGTGGTTTCGTCTGTGCTTTTTAAATATTTCAAACATAGTCTTATTTGAATAAATAATTTCAAACGTTTTATTCCCTGAAGTAGTGTTATAAAAATATGAATACAGATTCTCTGTATTTTAAAAGTAAAGTTAACTCTGTATTTTATAGTGCTCTGAAGAGTAAAACAATAGAGTGAAACTTTTAATCTAGTAGATTAAACATTACCGAAGGCAAACAAGATGTAAAATAATCAGATAATCCTTAACCATGTTTCTTAATATTAACATAGTAAGTTCTTCATAGGTTGTTAACTTTCAGGTGAAAATATTGATAAAATAAAGAAAACTACCTCCATTTTTAAATCCAAAGCCTCCAGTATTCATAGATCTAACCACAGGCTGCCATTTTCCCTCTTGGTAAAAATTATTCCAAAATTACCGCCATAAATCCAAACTAAGGAGATTATACATACGACAAAGATATGTATAAACAGCATTGAGAATCATCAGATGTAGACATAAATCTGAAATGCACGAGTGGGCACAGCCGAAGGGATCCAGTTTGTGCCTGATATATGGTTCCTGGTTAAGAGAAAGTTGAAGTAACATGTGTCATTTTTATGGTCACGAACCGTTGAATTTGTGATAGGAAAAGAACCGTGGGGAATGGTACAGATGGGCATATTTTTGCAAAATTGAACGATGAATTGGTTTGGGGCTTAAACCAGGAACGTTTGGAAAAGGGAATAAAAGACCGCAATCGTAAATCAAAATAGTGAGACTCTAAATTTTTTGAACAAACTTTAGGGTGTTAAATTACGAAATGCAATGAAACGTTTCTTTTCATTTGCAATGCTCACAAAAATGAATGCAAAAAATGTTGTAACTTAAAATTCAGCGCTCAAACTTAATCAGAACCTAAAAATAGGAGCCCACCCCTGGAAAAACCCGCGGTTACGGCATCCCATTTGCAATGCACCGCGTTACACGTACGTCTCACAATGCATTCCGAACATAAATCCCCGTTAACACCAGCGAACTTGTCACCAACACTGTGTTACAGAATAGACGGGTAGCAGAAGTACAACGAATACAAAGTGGAAACAGGCGCACGCACACATAGACATTAGGGGTATATGTGTGCGGTGTCGCAAACGAATGCTTGTCGTGAGTGCGTTTGCACTCGCTTTACAAGAAGCATATCTATGTGTGTGCGTGCATTTTCGCTTGTTATATGGAGGTGACTTTCTGGATCCATCTATTTTATGACTCTGTTCTGCTGCAAATTTGTCTTTGTAACGCAAATGTCTCATATTTTTCCACAACTGATGGCGTATTTCGCTTTTTAGCTTGTTTCGGCGTGGGAAATAATAAGTGAGACATTTGTCTTGTCAAAATTAGGGATGTCGGTTTGGTGTTTGTGACTCGAGTGCCTGCAAAAAGTATGAAAACAGACTTAAGAAGAAAACACTGTAATATTTATTGAATTATTTGAAGTTATGAAAATTACAGCGTCGTCAGTTTACGATAATTGATTATTTTATCCTCTGGAAAATACAACTCTTGCGGTAATTTGGCTGTACAGTTGGCAGGGAAAAATGCTGCTGAAAATAGCTGATCATCGATACTTGATCTGTAGTTGACAGAAATTAATAATCATAATGACATAATGAATGAGTAAACATGAATATTCTTAGCTTTTTAAGAAAAATAGGAATCTATCTCGCACATTTAATGTTGTCTATTATTTTATGATTTACACGGAAGTTAAAGACTAAGAGAGAGGACAACAAAGAGGGAGAGGAAAGGAGCCCCCCCCCCTCCTTTCCTCTCCCTCTTTGTTGTAAAGACTTAGTTTGAAAACCAGTTCATGCAGTCTTACAAATATCACAGCAAAACTAACTCATCATTACCAAATGATTAATCTATATCTATACATATAACTAACTGTACATTGAGAAATTTCGAGAAAAAATGAGTGGCTTTTGTTATAAAAACGTAACTGATGACAAAAAGTGACTGTTTAGAATTTTTGTCTGTTTGTCTGTGTGTATGGTACGGCTTCACGCCAAAACTACTGAATAGATTGAATTGAAATTCAGCAAGAATGTTCTTTGTAAACCAAGGAAGGCTTTAGGCTACATATTATCACGCCGTATGTTATGAGAGGTAAGCAATATTGATTTTAAAAGGTTTTTGTTCGTAATTGAATGCACAAAATAATTGAATGCACAAAATGACATGTTATTTATTAGTTAATAAAAATTTAACTCTGGGAACATAATAATCACGCTATTTTTATAAAGGAGCGGGGCAGTAATATTATAAATTGCAAGGGAACAGCTATTCAGAGCTCACCTACACTCTTTAACCTTTATGTGAACGAACTGATTGCCTAGCTCAGCAGTACCAGAGTCGGATGTTACGTAGACGGTATCTGCTCTAATAATATCAGTTACGCGGACATGGTGCTGCTGAGCGCGTCAATCTGTGGGTTGAAAAAACTGGTTGCCCAGTGTGAGGCGTATGCTAGGTTACATGGCCTGGCATATAACGTGGAGAAGTCAGAGATCATGGTCTTTGAGGCTGGGGGTAAGAGCCCTAATAAGGTACCACCTGTTTTACTTTATGGCACGGCTTTAAAGAGGGTCCATAAGTTTAATTATCTAGGTCATATATTGACCCCCAATCTCAAAGATGATGACGACATTGAACGGGAGCGGAGAGCGAAGTCGGTTAGAGCGAACATGCTGGCTCGCAGGTTTGCTCGATGCTCACTTCCTGTAAAAATAACGCTCTTTCGAGCCTATTGTACGTCTTTTTACACGAGTAGCCTGTGGGCTAGATATACGCAAACATCGTACAACGCTATCTGCGTTCAGTATAATAACGCGTTTAGGATGCTGGTGGGGCTGCCCCGCTTCTGTAGTGCGTCGGGGATGTTCGCGGATGCGCATGTAGATTGTTTCTACACAACCATGCGCAAAAGATGTGCTTCCATGGTGCGCAGGGTGTGGGGCAGCTCCAACAGTATCCTAAGCATGATTTCAAGTCGTCTGGACTGTGTTTTTGTGGGTTGCCACAACGGTGATTCACTACCATTTGTTTGTTTTTGTGAAGCGTCAGTTCTTACTAATATAGTTGTAAGTCTTACTAATCATTTTTGAGTCTAAGATACTATTCTATTCTATTCAACAATATGTCAACGGGGAATTTAGCAGTAAGGTCTGGCGACCGTTTACCGCACTAAATGGTGCGAGTTCAAATCCCGTAATATTGTTTTAAACAATCGTAAAATTCTTTTTTTTTAGTTTTTGCATTTTTATGTGCATTAGGAACGATACTGTTATGAAATCTGAGAACTTTACATGTCCTATCTAATTGTATGGAGATTTTCACACCAATATTACTAAACAGATTGATTGGTTAAGCTACACTATGATGAAGTCAAGTCAAACTTTTGGTTCTAAGTTATATATCACCAAGCAATAGTAGAGTATGGGACGCGTCTTTTGAGTGTTTCTGTAAATCAACAAACTATCACTAACTATTATTAAAATAAAAATAGAATAAAAAATACGCGATACGTGGGCAAAGCCATGGGTACAGCTATAGTTTATAAATAAATTTTTTAAAAGTTATTTGCAATATTATTGTTAATTCAGCATACCCTTGGGATGAGGGAAGAAAAGTTTTTTGTTGTATAGGTATTAAGTCTGGGCAACATATAGGCTATAATTTATTTTGGAAAATGGAACACCTGGTGCAGAACCGCAACAGAACAGGTAAAGTATAAGAGATATAAAAATGGTGCCATAGCAAAAATATTCCACGTGAAGAGCATTTTCTGCTGTGACAATAATTTTGAAGATCTGGAACACCTGCTGTGGAACTCCAAAGCCCAACGACACTATAAAATATATAGGAATGACGTCTTAGCAAAAGTTGTTTAGTCTGATGGGCATTTCCAGTTGACTTACAAAAATGAAAGATCTGGAACGTCTCGAATCGTCTCGCGCATCACGCTGTTTTCCCGTCCCCGGGCTCTTAGAATTCACATCAGACGTTTCAGATCTTCCGTTGTCGCTGGCATAAGCAACCGCGTACAAAGTCGCGGGCAGAAGCTAGTTCGTAATAACACACACAACTCGTGATTTCGTGTGGTGAGCACATGACGTCTAAAATCTACCATCGAGTTGGAAACAGATTGGGCACACCCAAAATAAATACCAAAAATAAAACCATGAACATTAGACAGGAAAAACTCATGATTTCACCCGAAAATAACGCGATTACAGCAGTCATTTCTTCTCACGGGTCGGGGAAAAATTACCTGGCCCCCCGCACCCTCCGCCCCGGTTGTACCCAGTTCGTTTAACAGCCTAAATGACGGACGTAAATCGTACGACAAATATGCGTGTGTTTAGTATTAGCATGTATATTGCGTACTGTGGGCTGGAGTCGTTGGGATTGGATAGGAATGTTTAATAAAGGCTGGGGACAATATTATGTAATTGTGAAGTATTAAGTGATTGTACTGTATAATTATCCTCTCATTTGAGCTGTGACACCACAATGGACACGGTGCGTGGCGTTGCCACTAAATTAGAAGCAATATTGAATTTTAGCTACCTACCTATTTCAAGAGGATGTGTTCACTTGTTTTGTTAAAAAAAAACCAGCGAAGTACGTCTTAGATCACGCTTAATGGAGGGTTCAGTAGTCGGGCTGAATTTATTCCAAGAAAAAACTTAACAATTTAGTTGAAAAACATGTTCTCACATACATTCCAACTGCAGAGATTTATTAAGTTATTTTAGACCATAGATCTACTAGACTTATTATTCTTCCTTCATTTCATTATATACATATAAATTACATTTTTAAATATTAGAATATAAAAAAAATATATAAAAACATTTAAAAATATAAAAAATAGTGCTTCGCTGGTATCGGGAGCAAAGCTACCGGCGGTTAGGGCTCCAGAGATAGGAACCTCCTCACGATGCGAGCCGTATCGAGGAGTACTGCTTTCTGAATCAGGCCCTTGATCCAACCACCTAACAAGAGCCTCGAGAGATGTTGATCGAGGCTTTCGGCCATCAGGCCATTGGCAGATACGACAATCGGTACAATGACAGCCGAGCTCACATTCCACATGTCAACAACCTCGTGTGCTAAGTCGAGATATTTAATTTGTTCTAGACTTATTATTATTATAAATAATATAATAATATATTCATAAGACGCCCACAGTAAGCCCTTCCATTTGATATGTCACACGGTACAGTCTGCAAAACTTTATTTTTTAATTTTATTACTTGTCTCCTAAAAGTGACCCCCGTATTCAAAATTCATTTATTTACGTAATACGTCTGTATTTGGGCCAGAAAAATTTATAAGTGTATCATATTTAAACTTAATCGGCCCATTAGATTCAGAGCAAATTGACTGTGACAGACGGACGGACAGACAGACACACGAGTGATCCTATAGAGGTTCCGTTATTTCATACGTACAGTGGGCTGCATGAATTGGGTACCCCAGTTGTATTAAAATTAACTTTGCTACAACTTTGCAATACAAACATACACATCCTTAAGAATAATACAAAAAATGTTCATTCTGCCCGGACGAGATTCGAACCATCGAATCGTAAGTTATTTTTTAATTACCACGAGCTCTTACCAACTAAGCCAGTTAAGTTGTTAATAAATACGATGAATCATCAATGTAGTTGGCGTTATAATTCTGTCTCTGTCTAATCGATATATTATAATTATGAACTCAGAATGCATAGTTTGTTAATTGAGGGTAGTTAAGCATACATTTTTCTAATTTATTGAAGTTACCGTCTGATGAGTCTAGTTTTGTTTCACCTTTCGCATACTATACGTGTTTGTGTTAAAAAACAATAGACAATTATTTAAAATGATAGATAATTTCTTGAGAACAAAGATTGTGGTTCTTTACGAAAAAAATGCAAGCATTAAAGGGATTGGCAGACAGCTGGGCATAGCGGTAAATCGAATATTATCTAATAATAAAATAATTAGTTCGTAAATACTGTCGCTCGATTAACTTAAAATGTATTTTCTACATAGAGAAAAACGGTGCCCTTGTGGGTGCGACGTTATTTGGATACTGGTGATGTGAAGTTAAAACGCTTTGGGCGGAGAAGTTCAGGCATCTATACAAACAAGTGTGAACGCCACCGTGATATAGTAAATGTTCACTTGAATTTGCCGTTCTCAACCACTCGCTCAAGTGCTCAACGACACGGCATCTCAATCGACATAGTGCGGAGGCACTTGCACGCAGCAGGCATTCACAATTATCGTCCAGTGAAGAAAATTCAACTGACAGTAGCTCATCGGGCAGCAATAGTTCGGTTCGCACAGGAGCTTATGGACTTCGACTGGCAAAATAACATAGTTATTTTCACGGACGAAAAAACTTTTAGGTCCGATAATGATGGGAAAAAAATACTATGGCGGAAACCTAACGAACGCTACAATCCACAAAACATATTACCGAACAGGTCCAGTGGTAGAATAACATTAGGTAAATAAACGGCTTTGTTAGTTAAGTAAATAAATTTTATTGACATTATTATGAGAAATTAAGTTATTATTTAGCAATGTTTATCAGCATAATATTTTAAACAAACACAAAACAACATAAACATTATAGGTATTAAGCTACCTAATAAACTAATAGGTATTATGTTACTAAAATAATCTTATTTTCAGGTTACTGGGGATGGATGTCATTGTCATCTATGGGCCCAGGCGAATTAACAGAAATAGGCGGGCGCATGAATGGCAAGACATATCTTCAAATATTGCAAGAGGTTATGTTGCCTACAGTGCGTGTTGCGTACCCAGAAGGACAAATATATTTCATCCATGATAACTGTGCGGTGCATCGATCCCGAATGGTGAAGGAGTGGCTAAGTTTATAGGCTGATATAACTGTTATCGCCTGGCCAGCTAAAAGTCCAGATCTTAATCCAATTGAAAATATGTGGGATCAAATGATTTTAAATTAGGACTCAAGTGAATTGAAGTCCAAGGATAATCTACAACAAGAAGTAGAATATGGTTACTCAAATGAGAAGCCGACTACAGCAAATATTACTCAGTGACGGTCATCCCCTCCGCTATTTTTTTTTTATTATTAAAAACTAAACGACTTACTTATAGTTAATAGGTAAGTGGGTTCTAGTTGCGATATATATATGTTTGATCCCGTTAACTTGTTTGGTTTATATCGTTATAATTAAAAAGTGTCGACATTGAAATATAAATCATTTGACCTCACTCTTTCATTATTGTGATTAATAGCTAATAGTAATTGGAGGTAGATAATATTTATGATTTACGAGAGATGTAAATTGTTTATTCATTAGAATGTTAACTAATGATAACATGGTTTTTCACTCGTTAATTTATGAACATTATTCTACTAGTTTGAAAGGTAAATTGTCAACCATTATGAAGTTGTTGTAAGTTAACTATTTTGCAGTGAAGTGATACAAACTTTTTATAGTTATCTATAATGATATATATTTAAGTTATTCAATTTATAATAATTTTACTGAAAATTAAAAAGTCTTTCATTTTAATATGTAAACCTACTAGTTATAACAATATATAAAAATAAAAAAGTTGCATAAATAGTATAACTTAGAGAAAAATAAAATTTTACGAAAACAAAAACTCATTTTTATAAGACTGCCAGTATAGAACCCAGACCAGCGGTTTCGCATGCCGCATCTTAAATCTCTAGGCCGATTTCAGTGTTCAGCAGTTTCAGTGTTATGTGTGAGCAGTGTGCTCTGAAATATTCTTGTGCATTTATCTATAAACTGTTTGAAAAAATATTACAATAACATACAAAACTTGGTATGTGGCCATCGCGGGTTCGAACGTAGGTGCTTTCAAGGGGGGTACCCACATCGTGAAGCCGACTGTACATACGGAACCCTAATAAACGCTTCTTTTAAAATTTGAAACTGATTCTAAACTTGCTTGAGTGATTAAATGCAACCCGTATGATGTAAGGATCCCTTTTGCAGACAAGCTTTACAAATATAAAGTAGGTAACATACTTTTTATACGATAACATCATGATTGCGGCCTCCATAAAGGGTCCCTCAATATCCTTCTCATCGTTTGATGAATTTTTTGTGGATTTCCATTTGCTTAATACAGTGCCTTCGATATTATTTGTCTTGACAATATGACATGTCGTGATAGCCTGAAAAATAAAGGCATTCTTTTTTAAATTTGTCAAGCAAAAGAATTGAGATTTCTACCTGGCAAGTAAAATTACATGCATACTAATTGTGAAAGCAAATTACCATTGTAGTTGCAAGACATGTTTCCTCATACTTTCTAACTGCGAATGTACGTTTGTATGCACAATATTGATTGATTTACCAAAAAAAAACCTATATTATGTAAATAACTATGTTCTGTTTGTTTTTTTAATTGTAGGCACTGTAGTTTCGGATATAACGGGGGAATGTAAATTTTCATATATTTTCTTAAATAACTTTAAAAGTCTTTATTTTAAAATAATTAAAAAATATATCTAAAATTCTTACAACAAACCCTTTCATTTGATATGTCACACGGTACCGTTTCCAAAACTTTTCTCTTAAACTTTCTAATTTGCCCCCCAAAAGTCACATTAGTCACAGCCATTTTGCTCCGAATCTACTGGACTGATTAAGTTGAAACTTGGTACACATATGAATTTCAATGACCCAAACACTGACTTATAACATAAATAAATGAATGCTGAATATGGGCATTCATTTATTTACGTTACAAGTCCGTGTTTGGGTCATTGAAATTCATCTTAATCAGTCCAGTAGATTCGGAGCAAAATGGCTGTGACAGACGGACACACGAGTGATCTTATATGGGTTCCATTTTTTCCTTTTGAGGTAAAAAATATGCCAAATATATTTCTATTCCACATTCAGCCAATCCAGGAGCATGAGTAGATGAATTTTAAAATATTCGATACCGATCTTTGTACTGTATTTGTTGGAACGACCGAACCCCGTATCGAATTCTCTTTACCATTGCATATTTTACGTCGCTTCGGCGTGCACCCGTTGTGTTTTAATTTCATCATTCTTTGTATGGAATTGACGTACGTACATTTGTAAGGCAAGGACGGCATCCAGGGGAAGGACATAATATGCTACTTTATGTCTCAAAAATAATCATAAAAGAGGTGATATAGGGGATGAAAGTTTGTATCGGAAATCCAGCATTTCTTAAGTTAGGGATATGAAAATTAAAAAATAAAGAATTACGTGTTTTAGCGTTTTTGTAGAATCATCCTCCAAGGGGGTAAAATACGAGGGATAATTTTCGACATTCATGCGGGTGAAGCCGCGGGCAAAAGCTACTATTATAAATATAATGTACGGATTGTAGCCAAATAAACTGGGTTGCCTGAACGGACTGGTAAGTTCAAATGTAATAAAATTGTGGTGTTCAATTATGCTCGTTCTTTCTTTGCATGGCAAGGCAGGCCTTGCCAGACCTGCAGTAGGCTATTCAAATGCTGATATTTTTTTTTTATATACAACGTGCTCCTTGTGATGTCCCATAACTCTAAGGTTTTATGCTCTATGTAAAATAATACTAGAAGTCCTAAAAAAAGTTGTATATTTGTTTAGCCCTACACATAAATTACAACCTGTGTGCCCGAAGGGGATTTTCATCGGCAAAATAATTAAGTTCAACAACTAAAACCCGAGCACTGAAAAACACGCTCTAAAAACTATGAAACAAGAAAATATTTGATTCATTCTTCGTTCGGCCCACTGAGTTTGGTCCTACATAATAAAATCCTAGTTCGTCCCAAACAATATGCTTCGTTCGTCCCAAAATATAATTTTAATTATGTTATTCCCGCTTCGTCCTATTTTATATTCCTTGTACGGCTCATTTTTTTTTGTATAAGCCAAACTTACTTTTTTGTAAAATCAGCAAAAAGGATTACGTATTAATAAATATTTAACATCGATCAACTATTTAAAACAACCGCTCCTCTTTGTCTTCTCCGCAAGAGAAAATTTTCTCGTATTATTTTATAATAGCATTATTGCATGATTAATGTTATTATAAAATATATAAAATAATACGAGTAAATTACTAGCCTAGTACTTGTTGTTAGATCTACTGCTCGAAATTGTGCACTACGTGTCGAGTCGTGAACAAGAATACCGTCTTGTACGCAACGTACTACGGATAAAGAGTATCCAGGTTATAAACTATTTCATCAAAATCCTAATTGGTGGGATAATACTAATGATTGAAATACTATCTTGAATTCATGCAAGCCTAGTACTTATTGTTAGGTCACTGCTATTACTACCTACAGAGAAATTATTGTTTGCTATTTCT
The DNA here is from genome assembly GCA_963921375.1 of Tiliacea citrago. Classification (NCBI taxonomy): domain Eukaryota; kingdom Metazoa; phylum Arthropoda; class Insecta; order Lepidoptera; family Noctuidae; genus Tiliacea; species Tiliacea citrago. Next base: position 2,861,476 of record OY992784.1, read on the forward strand.
GAAATTTTCTACTAAGTATTAGAAAACTTAAAAAAAAGATGAATGAAATCGGTAAAGTTATTCTCAAGTTATGGCGTGACCAAGAGAAATATTATAAATATTTGTTTCAAAAATTTCAAATCATATTTCTTTTTGTTGACTGTTCTTTAAAGTACTTGAAATTTGGGACGAAACACAGCTTCAATAGTGATATGGGTCAAACTAAGAATTTTTTGGAATATGGGACAAAACTTCAGCACGAGCGAAGAATAAATCAAATATTCTCATCTGAAAATGTTACGTACATACTATTCATTATTTATCGTCTATTATGTCCTTGATGTGCCAGACGTAAAGATCAGCACCATCCTATTTCTTCCCGTGGGTGTCGTAAAAGGCGACTGAGGGACTTACTAGAGAATGGGCAGCAGCGTTCTCTATGTGTTTTAACACCATACTGCGATCGCCAACCCCGATTATGGCAAACCCACCCTTTGGGGGAAGCCTATGTTCAGCAGTAGACGTCTTTCGGCTGAAATTATGATTATATAAACAACTTACACGTCATATATTTGAATACATATTCATAGTGAAGTCCAGACGATATCCGTGGTCGCATTCAATTTTCCCTAAAGCTTATGATCACTTACTACTATTAGAATGTATTATTTTGTTAGGGTAGGTGGCACCCTTCTTTTTGCTTCGCCATAGTCAAGTAAAAATTACGACCTACCGTTCATACTTGCATCTCCTTTGGGAATGATTTTTCTAAAATCCTTCCTTAGTGCTCACTTTCGTTGTATAAGGAACTCTAGTGCAAAATTTCATGTTTCTAGAACCAGAAACATGAAAGAAACAAAAAGTATTTACCCACGCGCGGACACGGTGGCGCGTGAGACAAGCGCGGGGTGCGGGAGACGCGCGGGACGATGTGGCGGCGAGAACGAACCAGGCGCCGACCGACGCCGGCGAGCCTACCTTCACTTCAATCTTCCGTTCCAAGCTGCGGAGTGAACGGTTATTTCTCCTCCGATAAATAATAGTTTTTCTATATTTTAATACGGACTGTATTAAAATATAGGTTATAATATTGCAAAGATAGAACTCTTCACTACAAATCTTGTTCTATAGTCCAGTAATGTACGTTACATACTTGAGTAAACGCTTGAGTAAGAATCAACGCTTGATAGTTGTTTCCTTCTGGTAACACTCAGTTACTGCGTTTTATTTCATTAGCATACGTGAGATGTAGATTATTTTACTGTTAACATCTACAATATTACTTAGATTTTTATTAAAAACAATTCTGATAAAATTATCTTTAAAAAATCTTCTTTTTGTTTTTCGTTTAATTATTTTAGTTCTAAAGAAAAGAAGTGAAACAATACGTGTCACGACATCACAACTAGGTGGTAGTTGTGAGAATGTCGTGACACGTATTGTTTCTTTTCTTTAGAAATGTATAAAAAATTAAAAAAAATATAAATTAGTTTTAGTTTTTTAGTTCAACAATACTTTAAATACATTCAATTAGTATCTAATATGTTCATAATGATGTAATTATATGAATTGCCCGGTGGATATCCACCATCGGCAAGTAATACCCCATCAATTTCGTTATTGCATAGCCTCATATTTAATTGTGAATTCCTAAAGATTAATTCTAAAAGACTAATTAAATTAGTGCCACCAACTACTTGGACATTTAATGATCTCTTTTTAAAACAATCTTCAGAATAATCATGAAATGGATCTTGATTTTGATTTCATTGTAAGCTTTCTCTAGTCTGGCTGTTCTAGATCAGTACTGTATATAAGATAAGCATTTATTTAAGGCATGTATATAATTGAATGAGCTCGTGGCTAAATAATAACAGCCGCACGGGTCGATCCATCAGGTTAAGCTACGCTTGCCGGGGTTGGTCCGTGGATGGGTGACAATATTTACATACCGAGACTCCTCCGTGCCTCGGAAAGCACGTTAAGTCGTTGATCCCGGCTGTCATTAGTAGATCTTTGACATTCGTTACGATTAGTCAGAAGCCCGACAACCAGTCTTACCAAGGGGTATCGTATTACCCAGTTACTGAATTGTGGAAGTCAGATAGGTAGTCGCTCCATGTAAAATTCTGGTATTCAGCTGCATCCGGTTAGACTGGAAGCCGATCCCAACATAGTTGGGAAAAGGCTAGGCAGATTGAATCATGAAATGGATCCACATCACGAAAGTAAACTTTGCGATTTCTAGGCTCAGCTACTTCAAGCTCCAGTAGTAATATCTTTATCGATATAATCTATAGCACCAAAAGTCGCTTCGATTCTTTCCATTGCTACAACCGCAAAATTAAACGCAAAATGGTCGAGTTGTCAATGCATAAGTCAAGAAAATGGTGACTATTTATTACTTGGCTAAGAATTCTAACATTTGACAGTTCTAACTTAAAGCAACTACTTAACTGAACAATAAAAATCATGAGGTATTCCACTCAGAGCACTGATTTCAACAGCACTTGTCCGAACCGCACCTGAGCACTTCCACTAACCGCACTGAAACAAAATTTTGATAAGTGCGGTTCAGTGGAACAGTTTATTAATATTATTTTCAGTCCCCGAACGGCACCTATGTAAATAATTACCAGCCATGCTGTACCTATTACAAACCAATTTACACCAATTTATTAATAATAGAACACATAATTACAATTGCTTGTTTACACTGTACGCGTACCTAGCTATTATTACACCCACCTACAAACATAATAGTAGATTCCTATTAACATTCACCAACCCGAACGACTGTTATTACGACCAAACAAACATCCATTGAACGCTCACACATGTAACCTTCCGCTAAATAGAACAGAATTAGGATGTTAACCCTGCAATAACTCTGTGTTTCACGAATCGTTAGGCAGTGGCCTGTTAGGCCCCGAGTTTTTCAAGGAACTAAACCGAATTTCTTTGGTAGAATTATAGTTGAAGTTTAATTTAGCGAAATAATAATGGCCTGATGGAGCGTTTAGATTGGTTGTTTCCGAATTTAATTTATTGGTCGGTGTGGCATTAATCGAATTTTGGTAGGTTGATTACGGGTTGTCGAGAATTAAATTTATTATGTTTATGGGGACAGGGTCTGTTGGTAAACATTTGTGAAATTGTTTTATAATACAAAATAATAGTTCCGATTTTGACCATGCACGAAAATATTCTTGTACCGTTGTACGTAAATTTCCGTTTAGTTTTTGATTTCAAGTGGCCTGTGTGGCTACTCATACTTTTAAATTTTATTAGAATAAATAAAATTTTGCTTCAATATTTTCTTTTGATTGAATAGTTTTTCATTTCACATTGAAGGTAGCCATTATCCCGAAGTTCTGTCTATAGTTTTCCAAATTGATTAATAATTTACAGCTTGCATACTTACAACAAAATTTTCCATTAAAATAAAACATAATGAAGCACTAACTTTGTGCTCTTCTATCTATATGTATATTTATATAATAAGTATATTGTGTGTACAAGAATAAGTAAATATTTATTAAGTATTAATAACCTTTCCCTCCTAATAAACCACCCCAGTTTTGTCATTACCATCGAAAATTCAATAACCAAAATAACCTAAAAAGGTAATTGAAAACGCCATACCGTTAAACATCGGCTTATGAATAATGCATGTAAAGCAATTTCAGTTGGTTGGAGGCTTCTCAGCGGGTCAGATGAATTGCATGCAAAATGTATGCAGTGCGGAATTACATCGCACTCGGCTTGCGATGCCGATATTGTTAATATTGTACTGCGTTGGGAATAATTTGGTGTGTGTGCATAAGAAAACAAAAGAATAACTATCTGTTGCTAATGCCCTATGTATCCAAGGAATGGTCGATCTACCAAAAAATCTTGCATGAGTGAGTAAACTATAAAAATCAAAAACATACATGTGCACTTATGAAACGTCAGAAGCTAGGTGCACGGTTCCAATTGGTCGTTCCTTATGGAAAAGAGCCTGCAAGAAAATCTACGGTTTCTCTTTTGAAAATAATTAGCTTTTACAATGTTTTCAAATTACAGTGTAAATAGGTATGGGAGGAACTGTCCACTGTGAAAAACTACCTGGTACTTGTTGACAAGCCTACATGGTCTACGAATCTACAGTCTATTAAGCCTACAACGTTCTTACATTCACAAAATGTAAAAGAATCTATTTATAGTATTATTATATTTATTTAAAATAAAAACCTATTTAAACTAAATGACATAATTGCCATTACAACTTTAACAAATCTGAATTATTGTCATCAAAAATTCTCACAAACCTTTGCATTTCATAATAAAATTATATTATATTAAGCATTGTTAAGTGGCAGTGGGCAAGGCACATTGCTCGCTGAACTGATGGCCGATGGGACCGAAAGGTTCTGGAGTGGTGCCCGCATACCGGAAGACGTAGCGTTGGAAGGCCTCCTACAAGGTGGACCGATGACCTTGTGAAGGCCGCAGTTATTCACTGGATGCGAGTAGCACAGAACCGGTTGAAGTGGCGGTGCTTGGGGAAGGCCTATGTCCAGCAGTGGACGTCTTTCGGCTGAAATGATGATGATGATGAAGCATTTTTAGGCCATATTGGTAGGAAAAGAGACCAACGTTGAAGTTACCCACTCACTCCGAAAGACGCAATTATCGGCGTAGTTCTATTAACTTATTAGGAATAACTTGATACATACCACACTTAACTAAAATCATAGTTTTGTTGACAGAAGCTATGCACTGCCGGCATCACATGTGTACTAAATGATAGCTGACATTATCACAACATGAAAAATTAAGGCACAATAAACGTGCAACAAGCGTCACTACAAATCGAATTAGAATGATCTACTAAATCAAATTTCAGCGAGGGTTAAGTGTAATTACCGCTCGGACTATAATAACGTCATCCTGCGGCTGGTAACTAATCCGCCTGTCAGTGTCAAGCGTGATCGGTATGGCATTTAAGTTCCATATTAATTCCAGGGAACTTAATAAATTGTGGCTGTTCTTTTCTTTATTATGTTATATTATATTTCCTGGTGGCTTCACCCGCGTGGTTGTCGGAAATTATGCCACGGGAACGTAGGTACTGCGGTCAAAATATACTTTTTCAAGGGGATGATTTTTCAAAAACGCTGAATCACGTTATTATTTGTCTTACCATTATCATCTGCCTAGCCTTTCCCAACTATGTTGGGGTTGGCTGCCAGTCTAACCGGATGAAGCTGAATACCAGTATTTTACGTGAAGCGACTGCCTATCTGACCTCCACAACCCAGTTACTGGGTAATATGATACCCCTTGGTAAGACTGGTTGTCAGACTTTCGGGCTTCTGACGACCCGTAATGACGGTCAAGGATCCACAAATGACACCGGGACCAACGGCTTTGCGTGCTTTGCGAGGCACGGAGGGGTCTTGGTATGTAAAGATGGTCACCCAGCCACGTACCAACCGCGGCAAGCGTAGCTTAACCTGATTGATCGACTCGATCACTCGATCGCTGTTACTACTTAGCCAGAAGTCCCACATTATTTTATTATTTGTCTTACCAAAAGAATAAATTTGAATTTTCACATCCCCACTTGAGAAAAGCTGGGTTTCCCATACAATCTATCACGCCTATATCACCCCCCTAGCCTATGTACTTTCCCAGGATGCCGTCTATCGCCTTCCGAAATTTTATCAAAATCCGTTCAGTCGTTTAGGCGTGATAAGGTAACAGACAGACAGTTATACAGGCAGAGTTACTTGCGGATTTATAATATTAGTTTGGATGAAACAAAGAGTTGTTGATACCTATAAAATAAAATAAAAAAGCCTTTATTCGCTAACCAAATACAGTACAGTTTTAACTTCATCATCTTTTTAGCCGAAAGACGTCCACTGCTGGACATAGGCCTCCCCCAAAATGGTTGCCATAATCGTCAGGCTTGGCAGGTGGGTTAGCGATCGCAGTATGGTGTTAAATTGCAAAGAGAACGCTGGTGCCCTTTGTCTAGAAGTCCCTTAGTCGCCTTTAACGACACCGTCGGGAAGAAATACGCACCCACGATACAGGAGAAATTTCTAGTGTGGGGCAACGTTTTAAAAAAAAAAAAATAGGATGGTGCTATTCTTTACGTCCGGCACCACACGGAACTTAACTTACTTATATAAATTTAATTTGAAATCTTGTTTAATAAAGAAAACAAATTAATTCGCTTAGGTAAGTAAATACCCATTCTTCAGCAACCAGTTTGTTGGTGAAGTTGTACTTCGACATCCGCCTCCCCTCATCTCTGTCACAAGCTAATCTTCTCCAGCCCTTTGGTGACTCATCTTTCTATCTCTTGATTTGACGTCCTATTTGTCTTTTTCCATTCATAGGGTATAATTAAATTAGAAATAAAAAGTAAGAAAGAACATATATTTATTTAGTACAGGCTAAAACCCACAAAACAAAAGATAATAAACTACAACAACAAAAAAAACACAAAATATTTAAAAATAATATTTTTAAATATTTTGTGTTTTTTTTGTTGTTGTTGACTTTCCTGCTAATTTATTAAATTTTAAAATATTATTTTAAAATTTAATAAATTAGCAGGAAAGTGTACCTACCGCGCGGCTGCGTCAAATAGGCCCAGTTCAGCAAAATGCCAGACTTGTAGTGCCTGACTGTGGATTTTAGCTGGACCAGGAGTCTTACTGCTGAAAACGATTCGAGTTTGATTTTATTTTCGATTCGAACTCGCTTCTGATCTGAACTCGATTTAAAACCAATGCAAAAAAATGTGCAATTTTATGGTATACTTTTAATTATAATTATAACTGTTAACGAAGGTATAAACTGCTTTTAAAAATAATTAAGAGTTGTCTTTGAAGATTTTTTTGATGTATTAAATTATGTTACATGTCAAAACTACCAACCCGCACTGGGCCCACGTGGTGGATTACGTCCTACTCCCTCACATAGAGGAGGCCTGTATCCCAGCAGTGAGAACATTATAGGCTGATTATGTTGTCTGCCTATCTGACCTCCACAAACCAGTAACTGGGTACCCGATACCCCTTGGTAAGACTGGTTGTCGGACTTTCAGGCTTCTAACGCCGTAACGACTGTCAAGATCCACGAATGACAGCCGAGACCAACGCGGGTTAAACTTAAGTAAATAGGTACTATCGGCCAAAGTTCCGCATGCTCACCTTAAAGGCGATAATCGCATAGCACGACTCACGACTCGATCGCACAATGCACGAGTTTTGACCAATAGGATGCACAAAGCGTATTTTAGTGGTGTTCGTATTAGTATAATCATGTATAGAATGTGTGACACTCACACTAGGAGCGTACTATGCTCACTTGTTTCTGCTAAGAGACGAGTTTTTAATGGGCACGGCCAGCGCGGCGCGGCGGCGGCGTGAGCTCTTTGTTATTGAATTGAATTGTTATTTTATTATTGACAAGAATTAATTTTAGTACTCATATCTTCTGTTTGTTTGGTTTAGAAAATGTATTATTGATATTGCAGTATTTACAAAAATAATTTGTAATAACTAATAAACTACAATTTATATGTATTAATCCACTTTAATATTTTCCTCTCTCTATAGGGTCTATAGATATAGGTTATTTATGAACACTTTCACTGCCTCTCCAATTTTCACCATATCCTATGTGATGCCGCAAGCCGCAGCAACCGCACCATATTCCCTTCACAATTAGATGAGACATTGAAACGAACCGTTTTATTACAGTCCGTTCCACCGATTTTGACTTCTATTCCGTAGGCTTATGGATGGCATTAAAGGCAAAAAAGTGGTTACAATACCAACTGTTTACTGCAGCTGCCATTTGTCATGCCACCAACACAATAGCATTCAAAATCGATTGAACGGACATTTATGGTTTGTTTACCTTTTATCTCACGGCTCCCTGAATACGTTAGGTATAGGTGCGTTGACCGGCACTGCATGAAGGTATCAAATGTTTATATTGAAATTTTTTGTGTTTAATCGACTTTATTAAAAGTAAATAACTATCTAAATTTCTATGTGTTTGTTTATACTTGGGCAATTTGGGAATACTTGAAAATTACAGTAATATTTGAACCAATACTCTGCGCAGTTCATACAATGTTATCAGAGCTTTTTGTTTGTAGCTAACGCAAGGCCGCAAGCCGCACAACTCTTGCAACTGAAATAAAAATAAGTTCATTATCTAAGACCCATTGTTATTTAGTGGGAATGTCTGGAAATTCGGTTAAACAATAGAGGACGGCTTAATACAAGGGCCATACGTTTTTTTATTACCTTAGGATTATCTCAAATGTTTTGCAGTTGTTCCTTGTATTTGGTTTAATACTTTTAACAGTAGGTAATTGTAATATTACCTTTTATTCATTAAAATAATACAGGGTGAAATTGAATTCATGGGCATCCTTTTAAGGGGTCATTGTACTCATCATTATGAACAACTTCAACTATGAGACCATACCTGAAATCGCGAAAAAAAAATCAGCTGTTCCCTACATTTATGTTTGCATAACTCGACAAAATGTAGGGAACAGCAATTTTTTTTTCTCGATTTCATATTTGTTCCCATAGTCAAAGTTGTTCATAATGACGAGTACAATGACCCCTTAAGAGGATACCCATGAATTAAATTTCAGCCTGTATAACGAACAAGGTATCGTTGCAATTAAAATGCCCAGGCATGCCGTGCAGGATGAGCAGACTGGATTATAATCAAACCAACAATTTACTCTTTTATAATTCATGCTCTAGTCAAAGTTTGACAATTCATGATTTTAAGCGAAATCAACGCTACAGGCGCGTTACCGGCATTGCATGTCAAGTTTTTTTTTGACAAATCTAACAATGATTCAGTTCCTACGCCACTTTAAAATTCAGAAGCTTATCAAGTAATTAAACTAAACTATAATTTGTGCCTTGGCAGCAGTGAGAGTGAAAGGATTGAAATAAAATGTTGGGTACTAGTGAAATATATATTTTTAGTTTGTGTTCATTTAACATTATGCAGGATTAAAGATTTATTTAGGTTGATATTTAAATCTTATCTGTATAATAAAAGATGTATAGTAAGTGCTTTTTGTATGAAACTATCGGCTGTAATCTCAGTGTGAAAAAATAAACAGTTAGTTAAAATCTACTTGAGAACAATTTTAAGGATTTGCTGTTGTAGAAAAAAAAACAATATAAGTAACTTAATTTATTTTTAATAGACTTTTTCAAAACATTAAAGATTCATCCAGAAATTAACATATTATAACAAAAAATTACACAGAAATTATCATCAAAATGCAAAATATTATAAGTGAAAAGATTCTTACTCATAATATCATTTATAAACTGTATTTATCTACACTTATATCGTAAAGTTCAAAATATGAAATCAACACAACAATGACAAACAGACAACACAACAACAACAGGCAAAAAGCCTGTCAGTAAATAAGATTAGGAGAATATTGCTCGTGCAGTTCTAATGAAATTGAAAAGTTTTAAGATTAGTACAATTTAAGAATCTTAATAATTTTTATAATTTGCAATAATTACATTACACTACAGACTAGGTTTATCAAGCAAATGAGATCAATTATTTATGAGGTGGACGGATATGATGACACTACTGAATATGTAAAATAACAAACTAACGAGATCGGGGCTTACGACAACATTGATTGTAAATAAAACAACAAATCCACCAATAAAGGCAACATGACACTAAATTGACATCAATAATTTTACAAGAAGACTTCAAAATCGTTGGCAATATTTTAAACTATGATTACGGTCTACAGTCTACCCTGTGACATTAATCAACGAAGTAATATAATACAAATTGGAATAATAAAAATAAACCTAATAAAAATAGCTATACAGGGTTATTTGCAAGCCGCCGGAGTCGCGGGTTGTTCGAAAGAGATACCATGGCCCTGGCACAGGCAACTGAAGGAACACGGGTGGGTTTTAGTCAGTAAAAGTTTGACACGACCTTCCGCTCCGCCCAGAGCGGGAGAAGTCATTTGATGATAAAACACTAATAAGCTCGTAGGACTATAATACTAACATCATAAATAACAACTTTTGTTCCATGACTTTTAATAATTCATAAAAAAATAATTTCATAATACAATTAAAAATATTTATTTTGATCGCTCTAAATTTGAACAACTCTACGCGGTACCAAAATATGTAAGTAGTTAAATAAACAAACAGTGCGTTGCGAATGCAGGGTCGCAGCGGTACTTACTACAAAATACAGATCTAAAAAGTGTTATTACAAATATTACAACAAAAACTTGAAAGTTTACTTTTGGTATTCTAAAAAGTCATAGATCAAAAGTGGTTGTACTAATATAGTCCTACCAGGTGTTAGAAAAATAACCCTGTATAATGTAATTATACAGTATGTTAATTAACGAAAGGCGTTCCCGTTAACCCGCAATAGTATAGCGTCCACATGCTACCAAAATATGACCATTCGAAAATTCACGAAAAAAAATCTGCTGTTCATTACATTTATGTTCGCATACCTAGCTTAACAAAATGTAGGGAGCAGCTGATTTTTTTTCGCGAATTTTTAAATGGTAATATTAATTGTAGCATGTTTGGACTATTGCGGGTTAACGGGAACGCCTTTCGTTAATTAACATAGTGCATGTTAAAAATTATATTAACTTAATATTTCGTCGCTGGTCCTCCCGCATCTATCACAGCATCGCAACGGCTACGCATGGACCTAGCCAGGACTTCGCACAAATTCGAACCTCTGAATGTGTCCCAAACTTGTTCGCAATGTGTGACAAGTGCTTCCTTCGTTCTTTCTGCTCTACTATCCCATCTCTGGACCATTAAACCCCACAAATTTTCAATGGGGTTTAAGTCTGGCGATCGGGAGGGCCATGGCACTGTTTTAATTTGTGGTTGCCCTCGCAACCACTCTTGAACAACCCGCGCACGGTGTATCGGGCAATTGTCCTGGAAAAAATAAAATTCTGGCACGTCCAGTTGTGGATACACCGTGCGCACTGTGGGTACCATGATGGTTTGTAGCACCTCTAAATACGTTTGGCCGTTTGCCCTCCCTGGTATAAAAGCGAGCTCGCCTGGTCCAGCAGCACTCATCCAGCCCCACATGTTCACTACAATTCTTCCCGATTCTGCATTTGGGTTCACATTTCGAGGTTCGTATCTTGTGTTATCTACACGCCATAAATTCCGACGACCTTGTTGGCTAGACCTAAAGCACTTTTCATCAGAAAATATGGCGTAAGAGAAATCGAAGTCCCTGTAGTCACGAGCGAATCGCACGCGAGCAGCTTTCTGCTCCTGCGTCAAAATATTTTTTTTTGCGGGACGTCTGTGATGGACTCCAGCTCGATGCAACTCGTTTCTAATAGTTTGCATCGAAACTTCGTATTCTTGTGCGAAACTGCGAGTGGGTGTGAACGGGTTCTCTTCATACGTGGCTATCATATTATTTAACTCGTTTTCGTTTATAGCCCGGGGTCGAGGTGCACGAACGCGTTCTGTAATTTCTCCTTCTTCATATCTTCGCACCCAGCGGCGCACCGTTGTTCTCTAACGAAAAAAAAAAAAAAAAAAACAATCAGCATCGATTTTTTACATAATATAGGAACTAAGTATAATAATACGAGTACACTACAAAAGTCTTATTCAAAGGGCACAACTAGTACACTATAAATAAAAATTATAAGTATTGAAATACTTAAGGTGTGCATTTTGGTTGACTTCATGATAAATAAACTCTTAACTTTTCTATAACTAATTTAAGTAGTTATAACATTCATAACTATATTTTAAAATACAAGTTGTAAATGCAATAACTGAAAATCTCTTAAGGGGTCATTACTCATCATTATAAACAACTTTTACTATGAGAACCAAACCTGAAATCGCGATAAAAAAGCAGCTGGTCCATACATTTTGACGAGTTACGCGAACATAAATGTAGGGAACAGCTGTTTTTTTTTCGCGATTTCAGGTTTGGTCCCGTAGTAAAAGTTGTTCATAATGATTAGTACAATGACCCCTTAAGAGGTTTTCAGATATTGCAATTTACACCTCGTATACCTATGAGTAAGAAAAATGGCATAGCGTAAATTCCAACATTGTATGAAACTGTCCCAAGCAAATTTGTGCTTTATCTCTACTATTTAAAAGTGTTTATCCCGTGCGGGCTGGCAACGTGGCATTTCTAAAGGTTTTTCGTGGTTAAATACCAACGATCTAGTGCTTGGCCGAAAAAATAGTAAGTACTTGCTATTTTATCGGCCAGCCAAGCACTAAATCGTTAGTATTTAAAACTATGTGTGCAATTTTTTTTAAGTTTTTTTGGTAAGTATTTACGAGCACTACTAACAAAAATTTACATTATTGTCAATTACTTTCCATCTGCAGTATTATGATAAAATAAATGTTAAAAATAATTATAAAAAACAATTATCTTGTGCTTGGGCGAAAAAAAATTGTAGTTTGAAATATAATGATCAAGCCTCTAGAAATGCGACGAATGCGCTCTGGTTTTTCTAATTAAAATGCGGCAACGACGCTGTGAGATAAGGCACCATTGTTTAGGTTGTTTTGGTTTAGGATTTATTATCGGGTCATAAAAGGCTCCAACAACGTCTTTGAAAGCAAAAATAAATAAAAAGAACAATCTTATTTGAATGCATTACTATAAGTAGGTAATATCTTATGAGACTTTTAAAAAGAATCCATCTGAAAGTTATAATAATTTTATTATTTTTATATATAAATCTGCCTAGCCTTTTCCCAACTATGTTGGGGTCGGCTTCCAGTCTAACCGGATGCAGCTGAATACCAATATTTTTCATGGAATTTGTTTTTAAATTGCAATATAAGGAAAAATGCAAACTATGAAATAATAATATTACTATCACTTTATTTATTTCTATATCTCTCCCTCTATCCGAATACAAAAACATAACTTACTTGCATGTTCAACTCCACTGCTATTTGGGATATATTTAACCCTTGTCTATGCAAAACAATAATTTGATTCCTTTCTTCCTGAATCAGGTTTCGGGTCGTCATGGTTGCACCACGTTAGTCACAGCCCACACACAATACACACACAGTCCAGGATACAAGCTAGGGTCAAGAAGAGGCTTTCGATCACAGTCCGGTATACAAGCAGAGGTCACAGTTAGGCAGGCAATCAGTCCGATAGAAATAAACAGGTCGTAAAATGAAATGGCGATAGGAATTTAAGGGAAGCGTCAACAATTAGCGAGAGCAAATTGGCACTGCCGCGCTCTAGCTAATGTTTGTTATTTTATGTTACTCGCTCATTACTCACACAAATGCATATTGTCTCTAATTGGGGGAAACTAGGAAGGGGTGTGGTTTGTCACTAGCTGCGCTCTCGCAGGAATATTTTCTTAAGTGAGCATGCTTAACTTGGGCCGATAGTACGTCGAGTTCACTAATATATTGGTAATGACAATGTTTCAAAATATTGTAAGCTTTAAAATGATCATATAGTTCTATACAAACTTAGACATCAATCAAATGTTATCATAAAATCTGCTTTGTCTGTAGCAATACTATTGATATAATGTAGTCACATATTTATGATGTCACAGATTTTTTGGAATGGTTCACCCTTGTTTGGTTTAACAACGTTTTGTCGAAAATAGCTCCGGCTAATTTTAGTTACAATAAAGTCATTTCGTATAATTATTCATTTGACCGAATAATTAATTGGTAGGTTTTTATTTAGCATATTTATTTGTTTGAAATAATGTCATTTGACCGAATTTTCAAATGCACTAATTTTATTTAAACTAATGATTCACTAGACTAATAATGATTTAGTCGAAAGTCACTTCATATCGACAGTCATTAAAACGCACAACTATCATTTCTCAGAAAGTTTACAGTTAGAATCATCTTTTGGCATACATTATACCCATAAAATTGAAAAACTCAAATATGACATTACAGAAAAAAAAATCTATATAATCTAGTCGTTTCTGGCACTCGCCGGCCGCTGCCGCGGCACCGCTCGCTTCGCTCGCTCGGCTCGTGCGTAGGAGGTCACAGTTTTAACCTAACCTAACCATTTATTTTTACAATGTTTACAATGAAAAACATTTACAATGTTTTCTTTTCTGCATTACATTACACCAATTGAATATTCGATAAAATACATGTTATACCACCTGAACATTACATCAAATGAACATTATACCTTTGATCAATAGCGCAAATGTTGTTATCGCAAATAAATATTCGATGAAATAAAAATTGTGTTAATCGATATTATACAAATTGATTATTTTCTTAAACGTTGTTCGAATTAGTAACATTACATCAAAAATTGTTATACCAAACAAGGGTGAACCGTTTGGAATTTATTGTAAGGCAAAGCTGTTTAGAGTTTTATGAAACGTATCATTGCCTATAAATTATTGATTCATGAACATGCTCATATATTAAAGAACTCGACTGTACATACCTAGCTATATTTACTCATGCAAATGTGAAAATATATAATTTACTTTAAAATTTACACACACATAACATAACAATATAGCAATAATAATTATAAAATATTAAAGTACTTTTGCAGATTTAAAAAAAAATAATAGTGCGAAATGTTCTAGTATCCTTTTCGCGATCTCCTGCCTATGATTATAAATATGTAAATTAAAACTTTTTCCCAACAATAACAACTTAATGATCTCCTAAAACAGGGCTTCCTCTCTCGTACCCTTTTGCTGTGCCCTACAGGGTCCATAATGATCTAAATTATATAGTTACCACCTAAGTACACATTATGGTAAAGCAATAAAGGTATTGAGAACTGACATCACGCCTGTATTCCCCAAAGGGTAAGGCAGAGGTGTACCTAATAGTATACGAGTACCAACATTTCGCCAGTTATGTTCAATTCAACGTGTGTGTTTGGACTTTTCATTTGAAAACAGATATTATGGAAACTCACCTTGCATTTAATGGAAATGTCACTTCGTCTGGTTGATTTCTTCATGTATGGTGTTAAATCTTCTACCAACACATCAAAAAACTCCTTCGACAAACTATAATTTCTTCGAAATCCTTCCGAATCTATAGTCCGGGTACTATATCGACTCATATTTATTTTCGCATGAAGATCCATACGATGTTTTCTCAAGAACAGTGAAAAACAAAGTAAGGCGAGCCATAACAATAAAGAATTTGAAGAAATATAGCAGTAAAGAACACAAAAAATCTCACTTGTTGCTATCGTGTAATAATTTGACGTTTAGTTTTGATTCAACTACTAGATACATAACTGCCAGATGGCGTGTGGAGTACGAAATTTTCGATCCTAATGAATCTTTCGATCGAAATTAGTGTCGTTTCGAACCACCGCACGATCGTCGGATTCAAGAGTGTGGATCGTCATTTATTTCGAATCGAATTCGATTGATTCAGTACTCGATGCTGTCGGGAGTAAGGCCCCTGACCCATAACATCTTTCGTCTATTTATCTCGGTTCGTTCTCATAATGTCATAGTGTGTGCACCTCGTTTGTGTTAAATTATCTACAAGGTTTTATAGAAAACTTGAGGGTTGACTTCGAGTTAAGCGCTAGTAGGTACAATTAAATTGAATAATGTAGCCGAGCAATTTTTTTTACGGTTACTGAGAAAGAACTGGAACATTTTAAGAACTACCTACGATAAAAAGAAGAAAATAAAAAAGGCTATTAAAGTCATTACTCATCGTAATGAACATAAAATATTGTTTTTTAATGACAATTCGGTACACTTGGCAGTCCTCAAAAGGTAACCTACTGTAATTTATAGCTGGTAATAATTCACAAAAAAATATGTTTATCTACTCTCATAACGTAAAATTCGAATCTCAAAACGAGTTTATAATATTGACATACTATAGTAAACACAATACCAACATTTAAAAATAGAATCATACTTAACTATTATAACACTTTTTCTCTTACAAAATTATAAAACAATTTTTGTACCAATACGATACAGGGCAAATCCAAGAAGTTAATATCACCAAGGAGTTTCCATGAATTGTTTTTTTCTAATGCAATGCATAATGCGTGCCATTTTTACAGCATTACAAAAAAGTTTTGATTCCAATTTTTATTTGTCTCTGGCAGCACCCGCTTTAGCGCATGCGCGGTGATGTGCTGTTTTTTGGCGCCATTCATACGTTTTTACGTACTGAATTTCGTAGGTTTTGTTTATGCTTGCTTAAAAATATTGTCTTTAATCTTTTATTTTGTAGGTTCAATCCCAATATAATTATGAGAGTAGATAAAGTAATGTATGAAACTTCACATAATAGGTATGTAACAGTTTCATAAATTACTAGGTATTAAAAGTTTCGCGTAAGTTAAAGAACGTTGTTCTGAGTTGAGCTGCGCGTACAGGTACACTCAAACCTGTGTGGATCTATCCTCAAAGGGTCATTTCAGACATCAACCTACATAGTCTTCACATGATCTGACCAAAATTATAATAACACTAGCTTTTGCCCGCTTCTCCGCTCGCGTTAATTTAGAGTTTGACAATCATTTCGGGATGTACTCTGCGTTTTGAAATTCAAAGTGCTATTAAATACATCCCATACCATAATTCAATCATGATTAGAAAGACTCGTGGTGCCATCTATTATCATAAGAACGTTATTGTTGTTTTCCTCGGGAACTGTACTTTTTTCCGGGACGAAAGGTACCCTATGTCCGTTTCTGTACACCTGACACGTATAGGTATGCAAAATTTCAGAATGATCGGTTCAATGGTTTAGGCGTGAAAATGTAACAAACAAACAAATAAACTTACTTTCACATTTATAATATTAGTTAAGAAGTTAGGATAGTTAGGATTTTCCGGCCTTTTTCTCAGAATAGTCGAATAGGAAACGCCTGAAATCTTGAAATCTTCAAAAATTTTAAAATACGGTTGACATCTAAAAGTACTAATCACAAAAATCACATTTATCATTGTCCTCGTTGTTTCGATTAAAAATAGAACATTCAATCAGCCGTTCTCATCCTGAAATAAAAAATCATAGCAAAATCTTAAAATATTTTACCTGAATAACAATGGTAAATATGACAATAATTCAGCAGGACTAGGGCACGTTACATAGGTAGGTATCATGTTATATTATTCACAGAAATCTTTTTCTTTTCATATTTACGGGCCGAATTTTATGGGGAGGCCTATTCTTGGCGTCCTGACTATTTCGCGAGGGATGTAAAGAAGAAGCTTAAAGCTAGTTTGAAAACTACACATTTAATGTTAAAATGTCTCATTTTTGGTCTAGTGGTCGCAAGCGCTCCAGCTGAGCGTGAGGTAGGAGAGTTCGATTCTCAGGTCGCGCAAAGTATTATTGAGTTCTATCTACAGGAATTTCTCAGTAGCAGCCCGGATTTGTGCGCAGTTGATGGTAATAGGCTCGCCCCCTGTGACATGGGACTTAAACATAACTGGCGAAATGTGGGTGTACTATTATACGTACATACCTGCCTAACCTTTCGGGGATCACAGGCGTGATATTATGGTAACTGTTAATCAAATCTATTGTAGTCCGCTACTGGACATGGCCTCTCCAATCACACGTCCAGCTCCTACAAATCGTTCTTAAGATAGTTGTTAGCAGCTGTAGGCTTCTGTTTTGTCATGATATCATTTCTGCCGAAAGACGTCCACACCTGGACATAAGTCTCTTCCAAGCGTCGTCAAATCGACTGGTCTTCTCGTATCTTATCAATTTGCCTAGCCTTTTCCCAACTATGTTGGGTGCGGCTTTCAGTCTCACCGAATGCAGCTGAATATGAGTATTTTACATGGAGCGACAGCCTATCTGACTTCCAAAACCCAGCTACTGGGTAACACGATACCCCTTGGTAAGACTGGTTGTCAGGCTTTTGGGCTTTTGACTACTTGTAACGGCTGTCAAAGATGAAGAACTGCTTAACGTGCTTTCCGTCGTCCGGACTCGGTAATGGATGGTCACCCATCCGCGGACCGTCCTCGACAAGCTTTCCTTAAACTAAAAGACCGGTGCGGCTCATCATTGTGTATTAATATATAACTCTTCAGCTTGTAACTTGTACCACAACATTACGTCACGTAAGTCATAAGGAGCGGGGGTCCCGCATAAAATGTGCATTAGTCTGAACAAATAAACGCTTTTATCCCCACTTTCAGAGGATTTGTGGTCGCCACGATGTGCTTGCAATAAACTGTATTGTTGGGTTGGGTTGCAATACCAATCCGTTTAGCAATTGGATCGAGGAATATATTCGCAGTATTGCCTTCGATTTGGTCTATATAAAGATTTGGTTTAGGTCTCTTTCGTTTATTAGTCTCTGTGGGTTTACTAATATCTTTATAGGTATTGATTTTGCCCAACCAGTTTCAAATTTGAACTAAATTTGTTAATTACTTTCTTAGTTATTTTATCTCTGACAGCAATCCAAACGGTAACTTACTAGCAACCTTATAGCAACGAGCATAAAGATCACTGAGATTTTGACAATGATGCAAAATCAGTGGTATTATAACTGTGAAAGGAGTGTAGTCATGAGTGTTATCACTTAAAACTAAATACCAACATCAGTCTGTAGACGATAGAAGCTCTAAAAATTATCTCATAGCCGAAAATTCCCCCTAGTGCATAGCTGTAGATTCTACTTAAATTCTCACAAAAACAAAGCTCGCGGTATGGTTTTAAAATGAGAGACCATCATTAATTGAAAATTTTAAGCTTCAGTGGCACTAAACTAATTGGCACTTTCATAAAAAAATCCTTACAAAAGTTAGTTTCATCAAGTCGACTTAAAAACTATGCGAACAACAAGTTTCTACTATGTAGACGGTTTAATAACTATCCCAGTAAGTGTCATGGCGGCTAGCCAGAAATAAAAAATATGACCATAAAGAAGAAACTTAGCTAGCACTTTGACTTTTGGTTTGGGTTGTTTGCTGTGTATAAATAAATTGTAAATGAAATTGCAAAAAAGTTGAAATGATTTAGTTCTTCCGTAAAACGCTGCCGTTCTATATACTCACTATTTTGTTTAAGGACCATCTCTAATATGGTATGTACGTTTCCATATTGTGTCAGTCATTTTCACAATCAGCGCAAGTGTATTTTCAATAACTGTTGTTTAAGAAGTTACTATGTCTGAACGCAGCCATAACTGCGATTGGTTAATATGACTGTGTAACTACTTTAGGGGGGAGATAAACCCCGCCCTGTTGTCAATTTGAATTTCGAATTAAAGCGTCAGTGCGTAAACCACTTCTATAAGTATTACTTGCCTTCCTACAAACTTAACAGTACCTAACAAAACTGTGGCTTATGTACATAGATATAAATATTTACTTTAAAAAACATTATGCCTGTTTTACTGAAAGGGCACGGCAGAGATTTATAATAATAATTATGTTGTACGATCTCGGCATTGTTATTTTCAATTAACACCCAGAGAAGTTACATTAAAAACTTTTTGCTCTAAAAACAAACTGTCCCAACATTATTTAGCTCCAACTTTAAAAACGGCTAATAAAACACTGTCTAGACAGAAAGAGAGAACTCTTCTCTTCTTTTAGAGCACTTTGTACAGCATGATTTCTTACAGACTCGATTAAAACTCGGATCACGTGTTTCGAAGTAATTTTATATCAAGGCAATATCCGATAGGGTGATGGTACTATCGTTTATTTTGTTCCACGTGGTGAATGGCTGTAATAAGCTTTGTTATTACTTAGGTTCTTTGAACTTTAGCTAATAGTACTGTAGTATTTTCACTGCAGTTGTCAAGGTTATTAACTTTTCATGACAGATATCAGTGCCCTTTACTATAATTCCCTGCAATTTTCTTCTTCTTCTTTTGTGTTTATCATACCGTGTGGGCACGCAAGGTGAGCCAGACAATATTTTTAACCAATTCTCATTCACTAACAGTTTACGAAACAACTTTAAGTAAAACATTTAAACATTGCAGAGTTTTTTCATAGGGTTGGCAACGCACCTGTGAAACCTCTTCATGTCTATATGCAGCAGTGTCCACCATCAGCCGCTTGTCTTTTGCCCCTCTGTAAAGCCGATAGCAGACGCTTCACTCGAGTGAATGATTCATTTTAGTGAAGGTTAATTTTTATTTCATTACGTGTTCACGTGACACCTGCAAAATTATATGTATAGGAATGAACGTTCTGCTCTTTTCATTTCATTTTTCGATCTTTCGATAGGCGAGTGAATGATGCCGAGTGCCGAAATCCAAAATCATTGGATCAGATCACGAAAGAATTTTTTTTTTTAGGGTTACGTACCTAAACGGGAAAACTGGAACCCTTATAGGATCAATCATGAATCTGTCTGTCCGTCTGTCACAGCCAATTTTCGAATCTACTGGACCGATTGAGTTGAAATTTCGTACACATTGTAAGCTTTTGTGACCCAAACACGGACGTGTAACGTAAATAAATAAATTTGGAATATGGCGGACACTTTTGGGGGGCAAATAAGAAAATTAAGAAAATAGTTCTTCAAACCGTATCGAGTGACATATCAAATTAAAGGGCTTGTTATAAGGATTTCAGATATTTCATTAATCACTTTAAAATAAACACTTTTAAAGTTATGAAAATAGATGAAAATTTACCATTCCCCATTTTACTGAGCCCAAAATTAAAAAAAAATACAGAATATAGTTCTTTACTTATACAACATGTCCCGGTTCTTTACTTATACAATTAACGCACAACCTCTTAAGAGGTCATTGTACTCATCATTATGAACAACTTTTACTATGGGACCAAACCTAAAATGGCAAAAAATAATCAATAAAATAATAATAATAGCTGATTTTTTTTTCAAGATTTCATGTTTAATAATTGTGGTGTGTATTTGAAGCTTTGGTTACTTATATAAGTCTTAAGTATACTAACAAAGATAATGTGGATCACTTGTCTGACATAAATAAATAAATCAAAAATTGTGCATTCAACACCCACTTGGCCGGTTTTTTTCACTTTTGGTTCATTTTATGTTCAGACGTTGCACTTCGAGTGAATGATGCCAAATGATAGCGAAAATGAACATTAAGTGAACCGTCTGGTATCGGCTTTACCTAGGTAGTTGCTTTTTTGTCAATGTGTCGATGGCATGACGACAGTGTATGTAGTTTTGTTAGCCCATAACTTCACCCCTTTCACGACCTCACCGGAGGTACTTACTGTAACATTTGTATACATACTCCTACGAGTTACTATTTATACGCATGTGGTCTATTCTTTACCAAGTCCTTTATCGAGCCAATATCGAATAGCGAGACTGGTCGTGGTTTATTTTGTATCCACCTGGCGAGGGCGTCGGTTCACAGGGTGCTTTGTTATTTATGCTAGGTGATTGTAACGAGAACCTTTGATAAAAGAGCGCTGGGTTTTTGTTTGAATGTTTTTAGGATGTGTTTTTGCTGTAGGTACTAGGTTTGTTTAAGAAGATGATGTTTTTGGAGTTGTCTATAATGTTGTGGAATACAAAATTGCAAACTGCACGATTTCCTCATATTAAATTTTCCAAGTCAGAGACCAAAAAACAGGTAGGTAATACAGACATAGCTCAAATAAAGACACCGACCCCAACTTCAATGTTTATTGTAATTTTATTTATTTATTTGTATCAGACACAAGTGATCCATATTTTTGTTAGTATACTTAAGAATTATGTTAGTAACCAAGCTTTAAATACACACTAAAATTATACTATTATAACTAAATTTATACTTTCTATAATGAAGGCATAATGGATTCAAAACTGCAAAAACACATTTTGCTCAATGTAATGTAACTCAAAAGCACTCCAAAACTATTTGGTTTACTATCAAAAGCACCAAAAAACAAGAGCGAGCAGGAAGGATTGTTATAATAACAACAGCACGGTCCGAGTCGGACCATCAATCGCTTGCTGCAACAGTAAAGGAAAATGAAGTTCCATTAAAAAAAATTCATCTTGTACCACAGTTCCGTATATAAATAATGTCATGAGTTTCATAGAAGAGGGAAAATAATAAAGTTAGAAGGTATCTTCAAAGAACCTTTGTAGCCGAAAATGGCCTTTCTCATTATTGTTATAAAATACTGTCGTAATAACATGGATGTGCTGATCTATACGCCATATTCTTGTGAACGTTCGTGCAACGCCCGCGCCGTCAGAAGGGACTGGGTCAACTCTTAGTTGCCACGGGTTATTTTATTTTTGTTTTTATTTTATTTTTAATCTTTTTGTTACGCACGCTTTTAACGTGCACGTCTTTGAACATTGTTCTCACATGTATAATTTCAACATGAATGATGTAACCAATATTTTGATCTAAACGAGTATCCATGGAGGCTCTCGCCCGTTCTTCTCCATAGGTACCTACTAGTTGTAATGACAATGTTGTCATTTGGTTTAAATATGTAGGTTTTTATTTTTATTATTTTAGTAATATTTTATATAGATTCTTTTTTAATTTGTGAATGTGAGAACGTTGTAGGCTTAATAGACTGTAGCTTTGTAAACTATCTTTTATCTTGTTAAGTACTTGGTACTTGTTGACGGGCCTACACTGTCCTCCCATACCTATTAACACTGTAACTTATAACATTGTTAAAGCCCACTTTTTTTTTAAAGAGTAACCGTGGAGTTTCTTGCCGGCTCTTCTCCATAGGAAACGACTCATTGGAACCGTGCACCTAGCTTCTGACGTTTCATAAGTGCCCATGTAGGTTTATGTGAAATAAAAAAATTTGATTTGATTTTGATTTGATTTACGCTTTGGTAAGATAAGATAAGATACATTTTATTTGTTCAAACATGAGTATACACACGGAAAAAATCAGCATGCAAGTTATTAAAAGTATTATAAATAGGTCGTCATGCTTGCCTTTACAATGGCATACAAATATTTAAGTCGATAAGTAGGTACAAGCAAAAATTTAAACTAATTCAAATTAAGTACAAAAGCTAAGAAAATTATTTAAATAATACAACCACAATTCAATTATCCAAATTAAAATATAACTCTCACAGTTAACATAGAAACAAATATACTCGTATAAATTAAGTAGTCAAAACAAATAAGTCAGAATTATAAGTCATTCAAAATATTTTTCAAATAAAAAATCATTTATGGTATCTCTTTCTGCTAATTTTTTTTAACTTTCACTTTAAACTGCACGTCACTTAAAAGTTTCCAACTTTTTGGCAATTTATTATAGATTATTGGAGCCATGCAAAATACACTCTCCGCATAAGAGTAGTTCTGGCTTGTTGTACGCAAATCTGAGTTTTGTCACGTCTGTTGCGTGGAAACGCCTCAGCCATGCAAGGAAACAGATTAGAATTGGACCTTACAAACATTGCATTTTCTAGTATGTAAATGGACGGTAATGTAAAAATTTTATATTTTTCAAAATAAAGCGTACAACTCTGAGTGGTTTCGATTTTGAACATGGACCTAATACATATTTTTTGTGCTTTGAATATAATGTCCTTATAAGTTGGGTTACCCCAAAAGATTTTCAATTAAGATTTGAAATGTGAAACTAGCTTCATCCTTCTGACTGACTGACCCCTTTTTTGTTTTTGGGTGGGATATTATCACATAACTTCTTCCGCTCTAGGCGGACCGGGAGGGCTTGTCAGACTTTTACTGACTAAAACCCACCCGTGTTCCTTCCGTTGCCTGTGTGCCAGGGCCACGATAGGGATCCCTTCGGTCAAACTCGCAACCCTGGCAGACATTGGCCTTATCGGACCCTGTCAGTTGGTGCTAACATCTCTTTGAGGCGCGCGTGGAACACACTGATCCCTTGACAATTCAAAAGTGCCTAATTGGTTTAATTGAAATAAATGCTTTGAGTTGGGTTTGAGCTAAATACTTAGAACTATTATTAGCGCAAGGGTATTGAGCCCTTCTTCTTAATAATTCCTTGGTTATGTCTCTAAGCCTTCGTAGCGAGGGTAATTAGGAACGCAGAATATTTTCTCTTGAATGCACTAATATTGTTCACGATTTATTTGATTAATTTTAACTTACTCTACAGACACACCTTAGTTTATATTTATAAGTCAGCGTATGATTATGAACATCGTTAGTTTCTAATTTATCTAGCGAGATTATAAACTAATGAAAAATTGAGAACTGGAAGAAACCATTTACAACCAAACGCATTATTTTCGATACTTAAAATCTATCAATGGCAAACTGTATCAAACTTGCATGCAACGAATGAACTACCTTGCGCTAGTACGAAATAGCCAAGTAACTGCGCCCAACTAGGAAGAAGCGTTCACCGGCCGCTGCCGCGTCACCACTCGCTTTGCTCGCACGGTTCGCGCGCGATTGGTCACACTTCTAACTAACCTAACGCATTTGGTCAGGGTGGCTTAGTTACTGTTACTGCGGCCAATTATTTGGCTACCGCCAAGGCCTACCAATCAGGGACAGATTATAAACCCTGTCGATAAGTGCAGGCTATAGTTCACAATTTAAGACGCTGACAACAGCTAAACCACGGTCACTGTCAGACTGCATAATATAATAGAAAGAGAAGCGCGATGACACAATTTGTAATGTTAATTGCTAAGTTATTGCAAAATATGAAGCAATTAGGTATGTATTTACTCGAAACTGAGTTGAGTAATCGAAAATAAAAAACAACCAAGGTCTGCATACAAATAAGACGTTCTTGTTTTTAATTAAATACCAACCGTACGTTGATATTTAAGGCATGTATTTAACACGGCGACAAATTAATCTGAATTTGGGATTAAAAAATAATTAAAGCCGGTAGCAAAAATAATAGGTTGGCAGCAAAAATAATAGGTTGGCAGCTACAGCGAAGTATTATTTTAAGAAGAAAGTAGCAGCTCAATAATCAGTTTTTAGCTTTATTTTAATTTAAACTGGCATCGAATTTTTGTTTTGGTAACTGAATTTACCAACAATAGAGGGGATCTGGCGCTCGGCGGCCGCTGCCGCGGCACGCTCGCTTCGCTCGCTCGCCTTCGCTTGTTAATGGTTACTGTTCTAACCTAACCTAACCCAAATGATTCAATAACAGTAGATGACTAATAATCGCTGCCAAGTTATTATTTTAGTAGCAAATAGTTAGTCGCCCTTTAATTTATTAGTCGCCAAGTTATTATTTTAGTAGCAAATAGTTAGTCGCCCTTTAAGTTATTAGTCGCTTGGAAAATTATTATCCGATATTTAATACA
Organism: Tiliacea citrago; assembly: GCA_963921375.1. Taxonomy (NCBI): domain Eukaryota; kingdom Metazoa; phylum Arthropoda; class Insecta; order Lepidoptera; family Noctuidae; genus Tiliacea; species Tiliacea citrago. Next base: position 2,886,777 of record OY992784.1, read on the forward strand.
GATATTTTGGATTGAAACTCGAACGTAAAGGGTTAGTTTACCGTTAATTTGTATCGAGATTTTTTTCTAAACATCAACTTGGTGACAACCAAGTTCTGAGAAATATGTTCAAGAATAACATTTATTTTTCCGCTAGCTACCACAAACTATATAGATATGGCAATTTTTTGTTTAAGATAAGCCTTTTTTAGGGTTCCGTACCCAAAGGGTAAAACGGGAACCCTATTACTAAGGTTCCGCCTCGCCGCCGTCTGTCTGTCCGTCTGTCACCAGGCTGTATCTCATGAACCGTGATAGTTAGACAGTTGAAATTTTCACAGATGTATTTTTGTTGCCGCTATAGCAAGAAATACTAAAAACGAGAATAACATAAATATTTAAGGCGTTCAACTGTTCAAACATTTCTGATAGTCTAAAATCTAGCAAGATAGATTATAAATTAACGGTGTCCACAATCTTACGGTGACATAATATAGTATATTAACACACATCCACGCTAGTATCTGTATGACCTGATGATTTTTTGGTTATACAGGGTGTTTGGTAGAAGGACCGACACAATTTTCTTAGGGATAGAGAGCGTCATATCCTAGTCTTCACCCATGAAACCTATGAGATATCTAATAATTAGGTTTTTTTATCGCCCGAAATGTCGTCACAACTTTTTGTTTGTGGTTGCAATAGAAGGCAATAATTTTTGGTTTCTGCAATGTATTATGGTTCTAGAAAAAAAAATAACCGACTTCCAAAAAATACACAGCGAAGTGGAAAATAACTTTAAATTCGGAAGTCGGTGTCTTTGGATCTGTATTTAAGTTTTTTATCGACTTCCAAAAAGGAGGAGGTTATTTAAGTTCGTCGCACGGATATGCTCGCGAGATGGTCTGAGTGCCACCAAGTCAGAATCTGAGGATATCCTTTGGAAATCGAGGGAAATCCTCAAATTTTATAGGCACACCTCTATTATAGGTGGGCGGGTGGGTTTATTTTCAAATGCATGATTTATTATAAAAAATATTCAAATTGCTAGAGATTAGAATATTTTTTTATAGTACCTCATGCATTTGCACTCAGAGAACACCATTTGTTGAAGTGGAACTGATTATGAAGACCTCAGATGGCCACCGGAACTACTTAATAATAAGTATTTCACGGGTTGCGATTCGATAAGGCACTTTAATATGGTTGCTAAGCAATTTATGCTCGTCACAATTCTTAAGGTCATCATCAGTCAGATCTCAAGTTTTCTAAGGTTGTTATCAGAAGAACTCCTCAACAATTCACGCCCTTGCATCGGAAAAGCAATATTTTAAAGGGCGGTGAGCAGTTCACATTAGGCTTTTGTAACTTAGATAAATTACAAACTGACCCACGAAATAGTGAAAAATTAATAAATAAAAAAATAATAATTCAAATGTTAATAAATATTACATTTACTTTTATGAATGATTAGTAGTCATCATACTCGTACATGAAGTGGCCTGCCGTTGTACGACGATTAAAATGCCACGGTGTATATACATAGCTTTTGCGTCCAACCCGCCTGTTGCTCACCTAGTGTACATTTTTTTGCGATGTCACTCACCACAAATTTTAATGTTCAGCGTTGTTCCAGCAGTAAATTATGAGCTAAGAGGATTTTTTACTTCATAGTCACTGGATTTAAAATTATACGAGCTTTAAAAATGAGGTTTTAATTGTTGACGTGCAACTTTTTACATGGGCTTAAAGTTTTGGCAACAGGAATAATTAATATTAAAATGACTTTAAATTTTTAAATGAATATTGTGCATTTATGTCCAGATTCTCTTAGTAGATAAAGATTTAAAAATCACAAAATTATTAGTAACGGCTTTTCAAATTACAGAATTATATCAGTTTATTTATTAGCTGAACGTAGATTCACTCATAAGAAGCGTTATATTGAAAATTACCTTATTGCATATTTCGATCCTTAAAACTAAATACCAGGGAGCCGATCGCGCTATTTCTCAACGTAATTACCGTTCGAACGGAACGTTTTTGGTTTTGGTTTAGTTTTGGTTTAGCTGATGTAAGAAACGGTATCGCGCTATTTTTTCTGAGCGACAAAATCGTTGACGTTACACAATACTGAAAGTGCGATCGATCGTTCGTCCAACGTAACTTCCAAGGTAAAGCTAAATCGTTTCCGTTGAAATGATTAGCGCGATACGAAATGTGTCTAACGTAACGTTTTTGGTTGTGGTTTAGTTTTGGTATTAACGTTCAAAATTAGCGCGATCGGCCCCTAGGAGACTTAAAAGAGACGTATAGAAAATTCTCAAACAAAAGAGATTCATAAAAAAATGCTCATACTTATTATGCAACAAAAACGCACCAGATCATAACTAACATAATCTGCCTATAATGTTCCCACTGCTGGAACAAAGGCCTCCTCTTTCTGTGAGATCCCGATCATAACTACAAATCACAAAACAAAACTGTAGCTTCAACAAGGGATCCCAAAAAGCGAATAGTTCCCGATCCGCTCTCAGACTCGTAAAGTTTAATTGCAACAGTTCGTTTATTTTCGTTTCTCGTGGCTTCGTTCTCTATAAGTTTCAAAAACTGTTTCGGCCATTCTATCGTGATGGTTTCCGCTCCTGCCATTTCAACTTCACCATGTCGGAAAATAATTGAGATTTATTAGGGCTATAGCAGACAAGATAGTTTTAACATCGGTGATTAGCGATTTAAAGTCGTTTTTCGGTAGCTCCATACAACAACTGAACATACACAATCCAACTATATCCGTCTAATATAATAAATGTGAAAGCTTGTATGTTTGGATAATCGTTACTCAATCACGCAAAAAAAGGCTGAACGGATTCAAATTAAATTTGGCACACAGTCTGGATTTTCACATAGGATACTTTTTATGACAGTAGTACTTCCCGTGGGATATTTTCCGACATCCACGCGGGCGAAGCTACGGGCAAAAGCTATTATGACATACATTTTGGATGCCAGACATAATGATTCAGTGAGCATTTGATATCATTCTGCTGAACACGGCTCAATTCTCAATTATTTTTAACCGACTTCCAAAAAGGAAAAGGTTATATGTTCGGCTGTATGTTTGTTTTTTTTTTTGACGGATTTAAAAAATTCTTTTTTTGTATGGAAGGGTATGCTCCCGAGGTGGTCCCATTGCCACCAAATCAGAATCTGATGAGGGGATCCCATGGAAATCGAGGGAAATCCTCAAATTTTATAGGCATACCTACAGCGATTTGAGTATTTTGTTATAGTAACTCGTGCATTTGCACTCGAAAACCACCATTTGGTGAAGTGGAACTGATGATGAAGACCACAGATGGCCACCGGAACTACATAATAATAAGTATTTCACCGTTGGGATTCGATTAGGCACTTTAATATGGTTGCTAAGCAATTTATGCTCGTCAAAATGCATATGGTGAAGTCACCATCAGTTTTCCTGGTTCTTACCAGGAGAACTCAACAATGAACGCCCCTGCATCGGGAGAAGCAATATTTTGTAAAAGATGATGAGCAGTTGACATTAGGCTATTGTGAATTAGATGATTACAAACTGATTCACTAAAAAGTGAAAAATAAAAAACTTTTTACAAAAAAAAACAACCGACATCCAAAAAAAAACACTACAAAGTGAAAAATAACTTTAATTTCGGAAGTCGGTGGCAAAAAACTAAAATACAGATCCAAAGACACCGACTTCCGAAATTAAAGTTATTTTTCACTTTTTAGTGTTTTTTTTTGATGTCGGTTGTTTTTTCTTGTAAAAAGTTTTACGCAACTAAACGGAAATAATCTTATTACAAGGCACGGCTTAAACCATCGGGCCAGTTTTTGAAATAAGAACCTAACAAAGTCGAAAAACAGTACCAACAGTTTACAAAACTGACAGAAACAATTGGCAGTCCGGTACTTAAGTTGGCAGTTTTGTATTAAGAACTTTACAAAATTCGAACTAAAGTTCAAAATAAAAAAACTGGTTCAAAGGCTTAGGCTCGGCTTAAAGATCTTATTTTGTACTAAAACGGATTGAGTCGCCAAAACGCGATGCATCATTGATGCAGTCGTATAATCGCCGGTCCCCGATGCTAAAAGTATCTTGTCTGTTATAGCCCTTAAAGAGAATCGTTATTTTGTTGTTTTGCGCTTAAAATTTTAAAGCTCGCCTTAATTTTGAGTGCGGTGTTGCCTGATTGTTGTTGAGTTTCAGAGCTATTATTTTGCTGTCAAAATGTTGCGGAGTTGTGGTTGCAATGTTTGAAAGTCTGGTATTGATGTTTAATTTGTTCAGTCGTTTGCAATTATTATAGTTCTATTTTATAGCTAGATTCCGTACATTCGCACTTTGGAATTGTTTAGTTTTAAACTGTAGGCAGTTTATGATTACCAAAATGTAAAATAAATGACTTGTAAAAAAACTCAACTGCAAAACTAATGATAGAGCTCTTAAACAAAAGTCACGACCGCGTAACAGAAAGATGCCTATGCAAAAGATTTAATTTTCGAATCATAAAAGCAAAGTGCCTGTGAAAGTACGCCATGTTTAACAAATGTATTGAAAAAATATATGTATCGCAAAACTGGACCCAACAACACCATATTCATAGTCACGCCCCAAAAATACATCACCTTCGTCTAATACTGTATACGACAGAGACATATTGGTAGCTCGGACACTTACTCACGACATTCTTCCCCTCAATCAAGTTTTACGACGTGCGGTGAACGAGGCAGCTGACATCAGTAGTCTGTCATTCACAAAATATGTATGTACAGAATGCTGGCTTCACGTAACGAAAACAGGCGCACGCACGTATAGATGCGCTGTATGTAGACGCGTGTCTGTGTGCGTGCGTTTTCGCTCGTTGTATGGACCTTGCCTTCTGTAAAAATATATTTTGTGACTACTGTGTCACTGGAATAGTCTCCATTCCACACATACAGTGAGTAGAACTAGTGTACTGTTGTTAAGTGGTCTGCTATTGGGATAGTTGAAGAGTCTAATAATGATGATAATTTAAGTGGTGCAATTGTGTTTAATCTTTTGGGTATAGCATCTGTACTAATTGTTTGAATTTTGTGTAGGTACGGGACGTTAATGTAAAAATGTTACTAACGAAATATACATACATGAACTAACACAGCCAGAAGAGCAACGAATAAATAGTTGAACAAATACAGCATAAATCTAATAAAATCCGAATAATAATAGACGATCTTAAAAGGTGATTTAATATTTCGAATTGCTATTAATTCGATTTTATAATTATTTCAAATGAAATCTTAAAGCCATAGCTAAAAAGAGAGATTTAGTGTGAGAGACAGAGACAGTTGTATCTGTCTTCTCTTTCATGTAACGAAATGGGCCTAAACGTGATGCATCCTTGAGAGGAGATGTCCGCTTTTTGTATGGGCGTTGGTTTTTTATTCCGAGAAAAATCCAACCAGCGTCAAACTACACCTAAATAAAAGCGACAAAAATATGGAATTTATAATCACTGAAATAATATTTTTAGACCCCTCCATTTAAGAGAAAAATTATAAAATATTTAATGTTTTTCATATATTTTATTTGTTGACGGCAACCTAAATAAAATCTAAAATATAATCCCTTTCAATTCTAAAAGGTTAGACTAAACATTTTGACTGAAAATATCCCATTTCATCATATTTATTATTGTTTACATTGTCTTAATCATCGACCAAATATCAAATATCAATATTTGTGATCAAATATTTAAAGACAGTAATAACAGTGCCATGTGTCAATTTTGACAAGTTTTCTTTTTGTTTAGGGTGTGTTCACTTTAATATACTAGTTAGTTAGAAAGGTTTGTTCGTTTTAGGAGTAAATTCACACTGAAATAAAAAAAAACGATTTTTCTCAAAAATGGAAGCCTTTAAAAATGTATGTTATAGTTAGAACTACTAGCTTTTGGGTTCTCTATCCAAATATATTTCACTGATCCTGGTTAGAATGATTGAATAATAAAAAACCATTTTTGGACATGTCCTTTCATTCTCAATTATCGTCCAATTCTTCGTACAAAACTTCTTAGGCTTCGTTCACTTCAAAAACAATTAAAAATTTGCTAATAATTAAAATTAAGTAAAATTATGTACCATAACAAAATAAATAAATTACTTAACAAGTGCGTTTGCACAGAACACCTTCGGTTTGTGTACGTTTATAGGGTTAGGTAAGGACAGTGGTTTTACCGACCTTTCCTGATGCTATTTGTCCCTTCGCCCTTAATAGTAGATGGCTAAAGTATAAGCGACAGCGATTTGATTTTGTATTAGTAGCTATATTTTAGCTGCTGCCTTTTGCTCCGTTGTTACAAAAACTGAATACAATGGAGACCTAAGTGAAAGCTGACATTCATGAATGAATTTATGCAGAATTAACCATTCCTTTTTTCTTTCTTTCTTCCTAATTTATATTAATTTGGTCCATTGTCAGACAACAATTCATTATTGCCTTCATATTTAAATAGACAGAAGTGCCGAAAATATATTATTTTAATTCACCTTAGTCCACTTAAAAAGATTGTTTGTAAATAATAATATACATAAGTTCGTATACGTTCGTTGCCAATAGACTCGTCCCCATTGCCCCCTATTATAGTGGACTTAAACATAACTGGCAAAATATGGGTGTATTACAGGTACACCTCTGTCTACCCCTTCGGGGATTTCAGTCATAATTATATTTTTTATTTTTTTATTTATTTATTAATTAAGGAACAAAACAGAATGTAAACAGAAACATCACAAAAACCTCAATAGGTTTGTCCGGATGTTGAAACACTTTCAAGCAATCTTAATACTAACGGAATATTATAAATCTAAGGTTAAAACATAGTTTATAAAACATTGTGAGGTAGTTAGTAAATATTAACTAAAAAGTACAAAAACGACGACGGCGCACAGTGGGCCCATACTGAAAATTAGTGGACTTAGGCAACAAAGTTCCTATATCGATGCGGTTTTTTTTTATATGACGTGTTATATTATTCTTGACAACTTTTATTCTTATAAAATTTCTTCTAAAGTTGATAGTTTGTCTTTAAAAAAATTAATTAGATTTTTTTGTATGGAGCGAATCACGTTTAATTTTTTTTCTTCAATTGTACTAATATGTTGAGTGTGTGGCGTGAGTATATGATAGCTAGGGACATTCTCTATCCACGAAAAAAAAATGAGCGCCGGCCATCTGCGGCAGCGCGAGTAATCATTCTGTAAAAAAATAATAATTTGGAAGATTTTTTTTGTCATTTAAAATAAATTCAAAGCATATTTTTTGTCTCATTTGGCTGTTTTCACCTTCTTTTTAGTTAAATAAATAGTTTTAATAGCGCATACGTACTTAGAACTAGTAATTCTGGTAGAGATTTAGTTATTATTGCATGTTATCGGTACAAATGAGTCATCAGTCATTGATGACTCATTTGTTTGTGCGCGCATAACTAATGAGTAATCGAAAAATGCTCGTCTCTGATTGGCTGTGTTATTTTTTAACTGCACGTTATCTATTGTTGAATAAATATATCGTAATGTTTCAGGTTATACTAATTTTGTTAATGATAGGTGAAATAATTTAAATTTGTACGGGCAAGTCGTTGATAATTATCTACATAATCAACTGTATGTATATTATTATAATATAAGTTATCGTACGTATGATCAATATGAAACTGTGAAGTAATTGTAGCCCTGAAAAGGGCTGTTTGTCATATTCCTAACCCTGATGGGCTTTTGTGGGAATAATTTAGAGCCGGATCACATTATTTCTTGTTCCAGAAGTGCTAGTGGGTCCGGCAAATTTTCGGACTCTGCTATGAGGCATTCTTCTTCCTCCATAATTTCACTGTCACAGGGACTCAGTAGTCTGTAACAACTGAGTTGCTTCAGGCAACAATTCATTATGAACCTGTTTCATTATTTTAGGCCTTATGTAGGATATGTGGGGATCAGAGCTTATTAGAAGTCCATGGAGGATGTCTTCGTTTGTTGCTATTCTCCCCGTTTTCCGAGAGTGCCTCTCCCTGACGTTTCTGAAGTCCTTATTACGGGCTTCCGAAGCTTCTTCAGATAAGATACCTAAAACGAATAAGTACATACATTTTAATTTCAAAACGCAATCGAGTCAAATAATACATCAAACTATATTTATTTTTTACTTACCGATTGGCAAAACACCAAAGTGGTTACAGATGTCTGCACCGTGCATTAGAAGTTTATGTACACTAACTGGCATGTAGTACCACGAATAGTGTTGCACGTACACATCAGCTGTTTCTCTACAGTATCTTCTAAATTTTTCACAGTCAATGTTTTTGCCTGATGATATGGCTTGTAGAATAACGGAAAATCTGAAAATCAGATTTTCGTCAATTCCCGTTATTCTGGAAGATCTTTTGTAATCTTGGAAAAAGCGCCTCGCTGTATTCCCGTCGTTTGTAGTTCCAAAACCCTAAAATGGGAAAACAATACTGTAATATACAATACATAGAGATATAATTCACAAACAACATAAAGAGAGCGAAAATTAAATACATACCTGTTTGACTATATCAATCAGCATTCCAGTTTGCTCACGAAACTCTTGCTGTGTGGTATTTTTTTTAGCTTGTTTCAAAGCCTTATATTCGCCGCGAGCAGTCCATCGTTGAAAATCCAGATTATAAGATATATGGAGAAGACATTCCATACACCGAATCTTCATATGCAGTGAAGAAATTCCTTGTTGGTAAATTTCTTCACGAAGTGGTTTAGAAGTCAAAGCGTCTAAATTATTCATCTCACTCGGTTTTGCCAAGCAAATGGGACACGTTGCATATGATGGTACTCCAGCAATAATATTGGCCACTTTTCCATCAATCATGGTCATATGCAATTCATGTGATACAATAATATTTCCACACTGTGTAGATATTCGTTCATCAATTTGTTTTTTCATCTCAGACTCTTCAGACTTTATAAAGTCAGCTGTCTCCGAAGTGAAAGTGAACTTCACTGGTCGACAGTACAGAGTTGAGCAAGGTGTGGGGTTCTCCCAAACTAGATTTTCATTCCCAGATGATGGCCTAGTAGACACTAGCCGAATAGGGACGATGCTTATCATGACTACTGATGAATCATCGAACTCTGTAGCTGTGTTTGACGTTTTCTGTTTATAGTTACTCTGCGACGAAGAACCATCAAGTCCCCATTTCCAGGTCAACTTGAGTTCTTCATTTTGAGACCTATCAACAGTATTTATATCAAGTAATATCCTCTCCACAGTGTGGTCCAATAGCGCTTGCAATTTAATGTGAGCTCCGTTTTCGGTAATCTCCATACTCTCTTGTGGTGGGTAACATCTTTTCATGGCATTTACAAGCTTTGGATAAGATGGAAAGGCAGCACAGTTTTCTTCTTTCAGAAATTGTCGAAGAGCTAAGTACTTCCATTTCGAGAGCGCAACTGATGTATAAAGAGCTAAACACTTATCTTCAGAGACAGTACTTAAGCGATTCATAAAAGTTTTTTGATTTCTACTTGACTCTATCCACTTTTTATTTAAATTTACAAAAAAAAGTCGACAGAACTCCTTGATTCGGTTCTTGTCTTCTTCAGAAACTTCGGTAGTCAAGACAGAAATGATACTTTCATACAGAAACATATGATTTTTCAGATCACCGCCACTTCTTAATTTCACAAAGATCTAGGTTGGTACAAAATCCAGCCATATTTCTAATGTAAATATAAAAATACAAGTATTTCACTGTGTTCACAAACAAGCGACAAGAGCGAAACTAGATGGACTTAATGAATGTCTTTATATTTATAGTTAGTGTTAATTACTCAAGTAGTGGAGGAACTGGAACAGTGAGTGAAAATTATTCAGCCAATCAGAGACGAGCATTTTTCGATGACTCATTAGTTATGCGCTTAGCCGAGTGCACAAACAAATGAGTCATCAATCACAATGCAGGTGCTACCGATAACATGCAATAATAACTAAATCTCTACCAGAATTACTAGTTATAAGTACGTATGCGCTATTAAAACTATTTATTTAACTAAAAAGAAGGTGAAAACAGCCAAATGAGACAAAAAATATGCTTTGAATTTATTTTAAATGACAAAAAAATTCTTCCAAATCATTTTTTTTTTACCGAATGATTACTCGCGCTGCCGCAGATGGCCGGCGCTGATTTTTTTTTCATGGATAGAGAATGACCCTAGCTATCATATACTCACGCCACACACTCAACATATTAGTACAATTGAAGAAAAAAAATTAAACGTGATTCGCTCCATACAAAAAAATCGAATTAATTTTTTTCAAGACAAACTATCAACTTTAGAAGAAATTTTATAAGAATAAAAGTTGTCAAGAATAATACAACACGTCATATAAAAAAAAATCGCATCGATATAGGAACTTTGTTGCCTAAGTCCACTAATTTTCAGTATGGGCCCACTGTGCGGCGCGGGTCAAACAGTCCGTCGATGATACTACCAATTGAATGAAATTTAAACAGGATGATGCATTTTCAAAGAGATCCAAAGAAAAGTTTGTATTTATTTTTATAATTATTATTTGTTATTTCCGATTGAATTTTTGTTGGAACATCATTAATTAGAGTAGGTATTAAATAAGCGTTAGTTCGTTTCCCGTAATAGTTTTTGTATCTCGGTACTACCAGTTTTGTTTGTGCTGCCAATCTTGTTGCTATAACATGATTGAATTTAATTTGCAGTTCTTTGTTGGTGAACTGTTCTATCAATAACCACCTTCGTATTTTAGTGTGTATTGGCAAGATTTTACAGTATTTAAAGAAACCCGTTACGTCATCACCATCATAAAGTGTTTTATTTTTGTTTTATTAGGTATTATTATTTTTAATAAACGAAGTTGTAGATTGTATATTTTGTCTAGGTAAGTTTTAAATGTTCTGCCATAGCTAGTAATTCCATATAAAATGATTGACTCCGCAAGTGCATTATAAAGATTAAGCAATATTTTAAAAGGGACTTTGTATTTAATGATCGCAAATTTGGCTAGCATTGCTCGCAGTTTATCGCATATGTTATGTGTAGCTCAGATATTTTTTTAAACAGTGGCGAATGACATTCGTATGTCAGTAGCGGTGTTACGAAATTACACGTCAGGGGTTAAAGGGGGTGAAAAGAGGGGATTTCTATTGTATAAAAATCTTATTGAATTGAATAATAAAGTTTGTCATTATTAAGCTTATCGAAACTACCCCTCAAAGGGATTTTAGGGGGGGTACTAAAATGTGTACGGAAGAATTTTAACGCGCTGTTCGATTACCACGATTAACGGTATTAATACTTTGACAAAACATATAGACACGACAGACATACACACACACGACATACGATTTTGAGTTTCTTGAAAATCGATCAGCTAAATGAGGTGATTACGTTTTTACGGGGAGGATTTCACTGCGTGTCTGGATGAAGTCAAAAGTAATTTAAACATTAAATGACGAAACGCGTGATTGACGATTTTTTAAAAATCAACCCATTTCGGGGTGAAAAGGGAGCAACAGTTTACATGAAAATGCTATTTTTCCTTTGATCAATATATTAAATAATAAGTCTATAAAATAATTTATAATAAGTAAAAGGATCATAGTCTATAAATTTTCTAAAACTACCGGCTAAAAGGGATAGAGAGGGTCTTAAATTTTGTAGGAGAAAATACGAAATCCACGCGGATGAAGTCGCGGGCAAAGTGCTAGTGTTGTTATAAGTTCGTATTGTTATAAGTTCGTAGTATCGTTCTACGGTTTGACACTTGATTCCCGCTTCAGTTTACATCTTACGCCTGTCAATATTCCGATTAGTCCGTTCCATATTGTCCATTTTAAGGTCAATTCACCGAACCCATTTCGTCGGGTGAATTTGCACAATGAGCTGTGCTCAAATTTATGTATTTTTGAGCCGCCTGGATTTTATTGTATCCTCTTATGTATTCTAGCTGAGTGGTTACATTAAATGGTTTTTCGTAAGGGAAGTTTTGGTTCCATTATCATAAGTTACAATCAAGTTTAACAGGTTCAGCAATGCGATTGTTAACCCCACTTCATCATACTAACACAGTTATGGAATCAGTATGAAAAGTTTTGAAATAACAAAGTCAAAGTCAAACCATTTATTTCAAATAGGCACATAAGAGGCACTTTTGAACGACTAAATTTACAAAAAAAAATTGAATTGATTCTAGTTGCCCCTTCCAAAAGGTAGTTTCGTATGGAGAAGAATGGGCAAGAAACTACACCGTTACTCCTTTAAAAATTTTTTTTACAATATTTTGTTTGAGTACATTAAATATATGATTATATGTGAAGACGATGCACCTATAATACAATTACTATACCACAATAGGTAAAAATAATTAATAATGAAGCAATGACAGATAAATTAATTAGTTATATACATGGTGCTCACAAACATATTTACAAACATCATAAAAGTATGTTTTTCTAAAAAAAACCGGCCAAGTGCGTGTTGGACCACGCACAATAAAGGGTTCCGTAGTTAGGATGAATTTATCCCTAAAACAAACTTAACATTGTAGTTGAAAAACATGTTCTCCCATACATCGATATACGCCACGGTCAATTTTCTAACTGAAAATTTAAGTTTGTAATCACAAAAAAATATTTTTTTATGTGATGAAACTACAAATCAACAATTTTCGGACTTTTTCCTTTATTTGTGTTGTGAGACCTTGCTTCTGCACAAATTTCATGATTCTAGGTCAACGGGAAGTACCCTACAAGTTTTGATTTATGTGCGAGATGTTCGCAATTATTTTGGTGTGATTTAACTACAAATTTACATTTTTCTGACTTTTTCCTTTACTTGGGCTGTAAGACCTCACTTGTTGCCAAATTTCATGATTCTAGGTAAACGGGAAGTACCCTATAGGTTTTGATTTATGTGCGAGATATTCGCATGTTTTTTTTTAAGTTTACAGTTTTAGGACTTTTTCCTATATTTGTGCTGTAAGACCTAGCTTGTTGCCAAATGTCATGATTCTAGGTCAACGGGAAGTACCCTATAGGTTTTGATTTATTTGCGAGTATCGAAATATGTCGCAATAATGTCGTTTATATCGCCGTATTTTATTTCGTTCGACTTGGAAGCTTGATTTTTTTAGAGCTTTAAGGGACCATAGACTTACGTATTTGATATTAATTTCAACTTGATACCACTACGCGTTCCTGAGAAAAATGGTCTTGACAGACTGACAGACAGACAGGCAGACAGACAGACGGACAACGAAGTGATCCTATAAGGGTTCCGTTTTTTCCTTTTGAGGTACGGAACCCTAAAAAATAACAATAAGTCAGTGTGTGAGTATAGGTTATCACAGAATGTAAAATCAATATCATAAAAATAACAGATTTTACCATAAAAATAGCAACCAGTTTGATTTTGTCTAGACTCTAGATTGTTCTATGGAGCTGGACCAGCATGTTTCCAAGCATTCCTGTCCTGGATATAATCCTCTAACTTGTAATATGCTTGTTTACAAAGCGTACTTTTAATATGTGTTTTAAATTTTCTCTCATTTAATTGCAATATATCACAAGATAATTTGTTGTAACATTTAACATAAAAGATAAATGTAATATAAAAAATGTATGTACTCCATAAAAGATGTATGTACTTTAGATAATCTGAAAAATGGTTGATCTATTTTATCTTAATTTCTAGTATTAAAATTATGTCTATCGCTTATCTTATTAAAAATATGTAGATTTTTCCTTACATACATAATATTTTCATAAATGAATTGGCAAAGTACCATCATAATATTAATCCTTTTAAATAGTTCCCTAAGAGATTCGCGGCGACGTAGATTATAAATTTCTCTGACAGCTCTCTTTTGCAAATAAAGATGGACTCAATGTCAGCAGCCCGACCCCACAGTAAAATGCCATATGACATAATGCTGTGAAAGTAGCTAAAATAAACCAAACGCGCGGTTTCTATATCTGTTAGCTGTCTTATCTTTCTAACAGCATAAGCGGCCGAGCTTAGCCGCCCCGCCAGAGAGGTTATATGTGGTCCCCATTGCAGTTTCTCGTCTAGAGTGATTCCCTTCCTTGATGAGATTTTAATAGTGTCATGTAAAGTAGGCACAATAAATTTGTTTGCGCGACCGTCACTCAAAACTTCGGCCACAGCCGAATCCCCAGTGTATCGTACATTGAAGATGTTCAACGTTCTTCTGACTGCCAACCCTGAATGTGATGCGTTAACGGATGAATGGAGTAAAATTATGTCTGGTGTTCTATGAGAGAACAGACTGTTTAATGTCTCACGATAAAAATTGGTTATTAGTCTTAAACGCTAGATTGTAATTAATTAATAATAATATTAATATAATAATATTTATTTAAAAATTACAAGGTATAAAAATGTGTACAATTTTGCTTAAATGTAAATTATATTCTTATGAATTACGTGCCTGAACTAGGCAATCCTGTTTCAGGCGAAAAATACTAAAATAGTCTTATAAAATTAATAAATACCAAAAGTTGCTAATGGACAAATTAATTATGGTTATGTTGAGTAGCTTAAATCTTATTTTCCAAATTTGATAAATACTTATCGTAGGTTAGTATCTATAAATATTAACTTTAATACAGTTACTAAATTCTCTGTATCTTCGTAAGACATACTTGTAGTTCAGGGAGTAAATGTTTGCTTTCGAGTTTAGTCTAATATAGAGAAGAGGACCAAGGTACAAAAGCATGTTTTGTTGTATTTTGTGGGCAGACTATATCTTTACGTCTTTTATTAGAATTTTCAGTGCTGTAGGGAATTATTGAGAACCTGGTTCTTTTTTATAAAGCAAAAAGAAAAATAAAAGTGTCAACATTATGTGGGTACCTTTTTATGTAATTTAATTTGTTAATTAATGGAATTGGTGTTGTTCCGTTTTATTTTTACAAAGTAGTGGTCTCAGTAAACCGTTTGGCCACACTTTGAACGATTAATGCATCCCCAATTTTACCTCAACATAAATAAAAACTGTTTCCAGAAAACACTTAAAAAAAGCACTTTTATAAGTATATACTTACAGTAAAAACATCTATTATTAAGTTGCTTAATGCACCATCGGGCGCAAACAACAAACATGTTTTGAAAGTTTTTGTATAGAACCCGAATTTAATTTACGGCCGAAAAATAATTTCGGGGACTTTTGACGCTAAAAAGCTTCGCAGTTTTGTAAAAACAAGGCTCAAGAATTAATTGCTCTGAGATCTTGAAACGGTTTACTTCGTTAGTGAATTAAATGGCGGATCTTATTCCAGAATTTTCTGAAAATTCCTGTGTATAAAAATCGGAGATAACATCAGAAGGTTGTACTTATATGTATACTTAGAAACATAATTATGTGGTTGATTCGAAAAAGCATAACTTCACAAAGTTTATTTTATTAATTTATTTGAGAATAGCTTACAAAAATAAGAAGGCCTAACATTGTTAAGGTGGTTTATTCACAGAATTATAATAGGAGTACACCACTTCCATGTTTTGGTGCCTAATCTATAGTCGGCCTAATTAGACTACCAATCTGATTGTGGTAAGAGATAGCTATGGTACCCGGAGAGGTTTAAAATTGCGAATCAAGCTGGAGGGTACTAAGTACAAAGGCACTCCGATCAACGATCTAAAATTCCTGTCGTTATCAGCCGAGGGAAAGAACTATTTTCCACAAACTTTGAAATATAAAACAACAAGACAACCTTTTCTATACAATTCTTAAAATCAAATTATAATTCCAAACCGATTGGAATCATCGTAGCATGTAGTCATAGAATATTAAAATAATAGATATCCCGAAGCACTTCTTTTAAATAACATCACAGTAATATTCCCGGGACTTTAATACAGCTGGAATTGCGCCAACTTACTCGAAAAATAGACAGGAATTCTGTACAGGAAAAAAAATACAAACAAAAAACGAGTTAAGTATCCCTTTTTAGACTGAAATTGAGTTAAACGACGGGCGTTTTAGCGAAGACACTGGTGCTAATTCTATTTTTAGGCTGTACTTTCACAACGTTTTTAGCAAGATTTGCAGGAAAAGGTGCTTGACTATGTGTTTATTTTCAGTAAAACCTGTGGCTAAACCTCTAACAAAATATCATCAAATAGGTATAATTGTTAGGTATCGTGATATTGTAATAGGTACCTACTGGTACTTATAGTGTTAAATTGAAACGCTTGTTAATTAATAACTCGCAGTCCGTGGTTGTGATTATTTATTTATTTACTTACTGTTCCGATTTACACAAGTTATTAAAATCTATCTATGACGGTCCATCTAATTCCAATGATATATATAATTATTGACATAGGGTATTGATGATTTGAATGAATAAATAATTTTGTAAATATGTACATTACAAAAGTCTCTTCTCTGTGACCGTTGAGCGCTCAGATAACACCACTTTTTTAGTATTGTGCCCAAGGAGCGTACATAAATAAGTACATACTAATTCCATGATTGTGCCGCAGCACGTGCGTCGATGGTACGGAATGTTGCCATTTTAAATTTGTATTTTAAACAATAATTATCAGGTAATTATTGTTCTCTTAGTTATTTATTTTAATTTTTAATTGGTATATCTATGTTTGATCTAGGTAAGTATATTATATGCTGCACCAGTCGACGTCATCAATTCAACGTAGGCTGTTGCTAAAAATGCGCGCTGGCTCAGTTTCTCACTTATTCGCAGCATTATGCTGAGCTGTTCTTTAGTTCTATATTCCTAATTTTATGCGTCATTTTAGACGTAAATAAACTTATTTTCTTTCTTTCTTTCTTGTAATATAATTATAGTAAGTATCTATTAAAAGTTTGTTTCGGGATTTGATGTAGGTATTTGATTTATCAACATTTTGTGTACGTGCTGTGAATAAGAGCAATGCAATTCTCTTACGCCAGTAGCAGATCTCCGCCGCAAAACCATAGCAGCGAAACCGCGGTAGTTCAATTGAACTGGTTCGCGTCATGTTCCGCTAGTCGCATCCGATTCGAGTAGCGAAACATGACGTGAGCCAGTTGAATTGAACTACTGCTTTTTCTACTGCGGCGTCATAATTAATGAACTATTTGAAATAAATTATTGATTTGAATTTGACTTAGACAGTCTACAATACCTCAAATAGACTAGCATGACCCGCCGTTGTATCGAAAATACTGGAGCATGCATTTGGAAATTTTAAGGTAAAGTTGAGGATTAATTTTAAGTACAATAATTGACGAAAACACGATTCCATAATATATTATCGACAGAAAAAAAAATACAAGTTACCTCCAACCGAACAATAAACCGCTATTGTTAAAAAAATACTTCTAATTAGATCATGAAACTTTGCACATTACCTGAGAGATATAAAGCTACTACAGCTACTTTGACTAGATACTTTGTTTATTATTATTTTTAAATTACCATAATTTTCACCATACTAAGAAATCACCTAAACTATCGGCACCTTGGAGCCTTCTCTCTGCCGGTCGCTTGCTCGCGTGACCGCTAGCAAGATGAAGAGTGAAGTGGCGCTGAGGTATTATAGTCTCCGATTTTTATGCCACTTCTTTCCGAAAACAACAATAATATAGGAGTCACTTACCTGACAAGATCTTTTTAACGTTGCACTTAAGAGGGATGCGCTAAGGTATCTCGCGGCGAAATTCAAATTTTATTACGTTTTTGCAATTTGCAGGTCAGTAACAGGTTGTATGTTGATCTAAATATGATTCGCGGCCGTAACAAATATGGCTTTAAAGAATTATAATCATTAGAATCAGCATTACAACTCTCTAAGTTCATAAAATCCTAGTGAATGATTATTTCAGAAATAGTAATTCAATAGAATTTTACGAAGAGAGTTAGTTGTATTGCTGATTCTGATGATTATACTCCTGTAAAGCCATATTTGTTACGGCCGCGAATCATATTTAGATCAACATACAACCTGACACAGACCTGCAAATTGCAAAAACCATAATAAAATTTGAATTTCGCGGGCTACCTTAGCGCATCCCCCTTAAAAAGAAAATGTTATAAGAACCATGTTTTTCTTATACAGTACTTATAAGTCTACCGAACCATTAAAGGTAATGGTTCAACTCAATGGTATTTATACACGACTTTGGACTGTAAATTCAATACACACGTGCCTTTAAAAGGAAATAAGTGGCGCTTCATACATACAAATTGGTGGAAATGGGTGCAGTTCTGGGCTTAACAGTATTTACCTACGACATTTGAAATGAAACCTACGTAAGTGAAAATGAAGTTTATCGGAATATTGTGTTAAGGCGCTGAGAAGAGACGAATGATAAAAGTAGGCTTGTCTCAAACAAAAAAATTGCCAAATCTATATAGTTTGTGGTGGCGGAAAAAATATATGTTATTCTTAAACATATTTCTCAGAACTAGGTTGTTACCGAAACACGTTTAGAAAAAAACATCTCGATACAAATTAACGATAAACCTACCATTTATGTCGAGTTTCAATCCAAAATATCTTTATTAAATATCAACGTACGGTTGGTATTTAATTAATAACAAGAACGTCTTATTTGTATGCAGGACTTGGTTGTTTTTTTATTTTCGATTACTCAACTCATTTTTGAGCAAATAGATAATTGGTTCATATTTTGCAATAAATTACAAGCGTTGTGTCATTGCGCGTCTCTTTCTTTTGTATGCAGCCTGACAGTGACCACGGTTTACCTGTTGTCAGCGTCTTAATAAGATGCTGTGTTCACTTCTTGAAAACGATTTTCTAACTTCATTCTTATAATTACTCGGCTGTTATTGCAGAAATAAACGAGACTGATTTTAGCGCTGTTACTGGGTTACTGGAGGCAGATGAGGCCGCTGGACTCCTGGTCTCTACTTTAAAGACGATTGTTGATAAACATACAAAAGTTATTATTAGCTCGTCAAAACACACGATTCTAAAGCCATTGATCACTCCAGGCCTCTTACGATGCATCAGAAACAGGGATCAAATGAATCTTGAAGTTAATAACGAACTAAATAATTATATCCTAAAAATAACCTTCAATAGATATCGCAACTTCTGCAATAAATTACTAAAGAACCTGAAAATAGCATATGAAAAATCGGAATTTGAAAGTGCCAAAAACAACCCCAAAGCTACCTGGAACATTATCAAACAAATAACAAATACAAAACGCCCATTGTCCACACCCACTGAACTATTTAGCGTATCTCCTGACAATATCACGGCCGTAAATTGTGTCAATGATTTCTTTTCAAATATTGGCAAAAGTATGGCAGAAAAACTCATAGTAAGAGCGCCATATACTGCGGTACAGACAGAAACTACACAGTCACCACACTCATTTGCTCTATGGCCTACTGATGAAGCCGAGGTTCAAAGCATAATTCTTGGTCTGCGTACAGACTGTGCGGTTGGCTGGGATGGCATATCTTCAAAAATACTCAAATCCTGCTGCCCAGTGTTAGTTCCAGTTATCACTCATGTTTGTAATTGCTCATTTTCGTCAGGTCGTTTTCCTAAGGTGTTTAAAAAAGCACTGGTGCATCCAATTTATAAGGCTGGGGACAGACGCGATGTCAATAATTACTGCCTTCCAACTCTAAAATTTTAGAAAAAATATTGAATAATCGCCTTACTAAATATCTTGAATCCCACAAGATTCTCGCTCTGAATCAGTATGGTTTTAGGGCTGGAAGGTCAGCCAATGATGCGGTTGGATGCTTAGTGGATAATACTGTCGGCCTCCTTGACTCGGGAAAAAAAATTCTAGGTATTTTCCTAGACCTCTCCAAGGCCTTCGACACCGTGTCTGTTCCTCACCTATTGCGGAAGTTGGAGGGTCTGGGAATTCGTGGTCACGGCCTCAAAATTTTTCATGACTACCTATCTGATCGAACCTAGCGCGTTAATATTGATAATGTTGTCAGTGACAGCAATTCCATTGTTTACGGCATGCCTCAGGGCTCTGTGATTGGGCCGACTTTGTTTCTGATATACATTAACGTGCTCTGCGGACTCTCCCTTCCCAATTGCTCAGTCTTTACCTACGCCGATGACTGCATTGCGTGTACATGGGGACAGCTGGACACAGGCATTTGAATGCGCTGAACAGGGTCTTAGGACCGTCATGAACTGGCTAACTAGCAACCTTCTCACCTTGAATCCTAACAAGACCTTGTACATGACATTTTCTATAAAAGCCTCCTCCCAACCAGACCAGGATTCTTTTAATCTTAAAGTCCACAATTGTCCGGTAACTGCCCCTCGCCTTCCTTGCTCATGTCCTCACATTATCCGGACGGATAATGTTAAATATCTTGGGGTACAAATCGACAATCAACTGACCTGGAAACTCCACCTTCGGACATTGACTGTGCGAGTACGTAGACTTGTCTCTATAATGAAGAAACTCAGACATTCTGCTGTCATTGAGACACTAAAAAATGTTTACTGTGCACTTGGTCACTCAATCCTAAAATATTGCATAACTGCCTGGGATGGAGCGGCGAAAACTCCTGTACAATATCGTAAACAAAAACTGCAACATTTATCCAATGACTAGGTTCGAATGTAAGAAAAGTGTTCAAGGATGGCTACAAAAACTTAATTACGAAGACACCGAACATCTGCTTTAGATATCTACTTAGTCACTCACTGTAACTTATACACAATTTCTCATTCAAGTCTGATTATTTTAAACTTACGACATTACACATACATACACTACACATACACAAATTATATATACATACATTACACATCCCTAAACATTCACTCACCCTCACACACTTATATACGTTGTCGACTTTATTTTTCTGTATAATTTTTACTGTTTTATATTTTTACTTCATTTCTCTGTGACAATGAAACTGCACTAATGCTCTGCTGTCCCTCGTGGGAACCTGTGTACCTTTGTGTAATAACTTTTGTTGGAACACTGGTACTCATAACACAAGTTAGATCTTACTTTGAGTACCAGAGTTCAAATTACGCTAGTTTTGAAAAAAATCTGGTAACACACCTCTTAGCGTTACTAGTGTTATTCTTCACTTTTTTTGCGAAATAAAGAATTATTTATTATTATTATTTATAATAAGATAAGATCATCACTAAAAGCCCAAATATATCCACTGCTGTAGATATATTATTATTATGTACCTACATTTAGATTAACGAAGATGAACACTATGGGAATAACTCAGCAACTGTTTCATAATTAGCCTATAATGTTCCCACTGCTGGGACACAGTGTGAGAGGGAGTGGGCCGTAATCCACCACGCGGGCTCAGCGCGGGTTGGTGGATGTCAAATGTATTCGAATTTTTGGTTCTAGGACATGCCGGTTTCCTAACGATGTTTTCCTTCGCCGTTTTGAGATCTATGGAATGGGTCCTCGTAACAAAACAAAACTAAGAAACAAAACAAATACAGAATAGAAACAAATTCAAAGAAATTGATGTACTAACTCTGCCTTCCCTTTATATCTTAGAAAGTATTTTATATGTCCGCAAACACTTAGGACTTTTCAAAATACGAAGCGATTTCCATAATATAAATACACGTAGTAAACATGAAATTGTGATAAGTACCCAAATTTAGGTTAACTAAAACAAGCAAGTCATTTCTTATAAGCAGTAGCCGCTTCTATAACAAGTTGCCAAAGTCGGTTATAGAACTTAACGATGGAAAGTTAAAAACGCACATCAAACGTGTCCTAATCAAAAAAGCATCTATAAGATTAAGGACTACATTGAAGTCAAGGAAGTTTGGCAATAATTCGTTCTGTACATGTGGCTTCCCTGGTACCTCATAAACGGCATAACTATGTAAATGTCTATTAACTGCTCCTAAATTACGATTTTTATTCCTTTTTTTTTACATACTTTGACATAACCTACAATTTTAATTTAAAATATTTATTAGTGACTTGTGGACAGAATATTTATTCAGTTTTGTTACAGTTGTAATGACAATGTTGTCATTTGGTTAAAATATTAGGTTAGTAGGTTTTTATTGTTATTATTTTAGTAATATTTTATATAGATTATTTTTTAATTTGTGAATGTGAGAACGTTAATAAACTAACAGCTAATAGACTGTAGCTTTGTAAACTATCTTCTATTTTGTTAAGTACTTGGTACTTGTTGACGGGCCTATACTGTCCTCCCATACCCATTAACACTGTAACTTGGAAACATTGTTAAAGCCCACTTTTTTTTAAAAGAGTAACCGTGGAGTTTCTTGCCGGCTCTTCTCCATAGGAAAAGACCAATTGGAACCGTGCACCTAGCTTCTGACGTTTCATAAGTGCCCATGTAGGTTTATGTGAAATAAAAAATAATAATTTTGATTTTTTGATTTTGAGAGCAGTGGAGATGAAATTATTTACACAAAATAAAGTGCCTGCCTGGTTTCGAACCCATGATCATAACTCGTAAGTCGGGGCCGTTACTCCTGATGAAGGACCAATATCTTAAGGTAGGCTTGACTGTTAACTTCTATCAGAAAAAGTCAACAGTTATGACTATTTGAATTCCTAGAAACGAAAATTCCTTGAAACAAGACAGTTACTCAGTGAGCAATTGTGGCTCAGTGGCACTGAGCCACAATTGCTCACTGAGTAACTGTCAGCAGACTAGTAAATTATTTAATTCTTTTTCGTTGGTTTATATTCGATGGTTTCTTATCAGTTCTTATAACGTTCGACTAATTTTCGTTTCTAGGAATTCAAATAGTCATATCTGTTGACTTTTTCTGGTAGAAGTTAACAGTCAAGCCTACCTTGAGACATTTGCCTAACATTCTGAATCCTACCTTATTTCTAGGATCATTACATTCTAAATATTTTTTAGATTTTCTATACTAATAGCGTCCCCAAGCTACGTGATGCCTTCTAAAAACAAATGTTAGTAGACAAGTCTATTTTTGGCTTACAAAGCGAATACTGACATTGTTATCACATGGCCAATGAAAATTGTCCTGCGTCAGACTGGCGCAATCACAGACAAATGAAATTGTTCCTATTTTTGTTCTCAGTTCTCTCAGAAATTGTACATTTGTACTATTGTTGCTAAGGTCCACTATTCACTGCAGCGTAATAAATGTTTAAAGGTGCTAAGTTTAGTTTAGTGTCTTAGTTAGCTTTTTGTTGGATGTTCAGCTCTAATTGAATTTTCTGTTGAATGGTATTTACTTCAAGTATACTGCAATACAGATGGAACTTGGGCTGGTAGAATTTATTATTACATTTTGTGCAAAGTTAAATATCTGTGAGACTTGTTTATAAAGTGAGTCAAGCTTTTGCATGAGAAAAAAAAAAACAATTATGAAGATGGAATTTATTGGTTTCATAATCCTGATGATAAAATTATACAGGTAAATCAGGAAATCAATAATAATATAAGATAATAATTTTAATAAAAGAAGTTCACAACTTGACTAAAATCACAAATAACTGGAAGTTTACTAGCTGACACCACATTTCAAATTCAAATTCATTTATTTTGTGTACATAGGTTAGAAGATGTTAAAATATAGATATTACAGAGTCCGCCTATGTCCCGCCGATAGGCATACAAAAATTCACAATTTTCAAATAATATTAAATCATGTCATTTTTAATTATTCACAATTAATTAGGTCTACAATTTATGATAATAACATGTCGATTTTCAAATCAAAATCATAGCAAATTCACAATTAATTAGATAAGTATACAATTTCTAATGATAACATGTCAAATTTCCAAATTAAATTAAATCCAACACTAATAAATTACATTACATTCATACTGCATTCACATTAATTCAATTCTTTTTCAGACAGAAAGTCACTCATGGAGTAGTACGCTTTGCTCACTAAAAAATTGCGAACCCTTTTTTTGAATAACAATACCGGCAATTCCCTCCAAGATTTGGGTATTTTATTATAAATGACCGGAGCCATACAGTAAACACTTTTGCGCATTAGAGTTGTCTTACAAGAGTGAAGACATAGCAAACTATTATCGCGTCTATTACGTGGAATTACATCATTTAATCGTTTAAACCGATTCGGATTCGACCTCACAAACACAGCTACTTCCCATATGTACAAGCAGGGCAGTGTCAGTAGTTTATGTTTCTTGAAATATGGCATGCAACTATCCGTACTTTGGAGCTTGAGCATCGCTCGTAAGCATCTTTTCTGTGCTTTGAATACAGTATCTTTTTCAGTTGAATTATCCGAAAATATTATTCCATAATGTAAGTTGGATTCTACGATACCATAATAAGCTGTAAGAAGTGCATCAACATAGATTATTGAGGATAATGTATGCAGAGCGTATGCCGATGAACTAATTTTTTTGCATAAACTATTAATATGTGCCTTCCAATTAAGTTTTTTATCTATTATAAGACCCAGAAACTTGGTGTGTTCAACTTCTTCCACCACATCATTGTTATAGTGTACGTGAAGGTTCATGCTAGGCATTCGTAGACTAAAATGTACAAGTTTTGTTTTTTTCAAGTTTATTTTTAAATTGTTTGCTTCTAACCAATGCACAATTAATGTTAGAGTATTATTTATATCCTTTTCATAAGTTTCTGCACTTTCACAAGATATTGTCACTGTACTATCGTCCGCAAACATTGTTAACGGATGTTCAACGCACCTTGGTAGATCATTGATATATAATATAAATATAAAGGGGCCGATTATGCTCGCCTGCGGTGCTCCATACAATACCTCCCGCTCGGATGATCTAAATATCTCTTCACGCTTACTTACTCTATTTATTTTATGAATTTCCGTAATTTGTGTTCGGTTTTTTAAATAAGACTCAATTAGACGAAGAACATTACCTCTAATACCGTAAGCCTCGAGTTTATTTAAAAGTGTTGCAAAATGTACGTGGTCAAAAGCCTGGGTCATGTCACAAAATAAACTACATACAGGTGTTCGGTTATCGACATTCTTAATAATATTATAGACAAAGTCATATACAGCCATATTGATAGTTCTATTTAGTCTAAATCCCTTTTGTTCGTCACATAGAATATTACTTTTCTCAATAAATTTATATAACTCCTTATAAATGTATTTCTCGAATATTTTGGAAATTACAGGTATAAGTGCAATTGGACGATAACTTTCCATAGGTTCTCTACTCTCCTTTTTAAATAATGGCTTTATGGTTGATTTTTTTAGGGCATCCGGATAAATACCGGCACTGATACTTAGGTTAATTATATGGGATAGATGACCGCATATTTGCAAAGATACATGTTTGAGGACTTTCGTAGAAATATCGTCATATCCCACGCTACTTGTATTGTTCAACGACATTATTATTCTATGTATATTTAGGGGTACACTAGGGGCCATAAACATTGATTTATCGTTCGAGATTAATTTACAGTTTTTAGTTTTAGTGGTGACATCAAGTTTGGGCTGAATTTTATCTATGAAGTAATTATTGAACGCTTCAGCAATGTTATTAGGATGTAATAAAGTACGGTTTTTTTCTTTAATTACATTAATATTATGTTTAGGCATGTTGCTTCTTGCGCTGTTGATAATTTGCCACGTAGTTTTAGACTTATTTTTAGATGATTTTATTTTGTGGTTATTCTGAGCCTTTTGTGTCAACAGTATAATTTTTTTTGTGTAGCCGGGAATAGTTAGTAAAACTAGTTTTATTACTATTGCTAGGGTTTAATCTCATCTGCCATAGAAGTTTTCTCTTCTTTCGACTACATAATTTAATTCCTTTAGATAGCCATTTAGGTTTGTTGATAGTATTAATTTTAATTAGTATAATTGGAAAACATAATTCGTATATTAACTTGAATAGATCGAGAAATGAATTGTAAGCTACATTCGGGTCATTGGTGTTATATATTTCAGAAAAAGTTAGATTTTTTAAATAATTTTTAAACTTTCGTAAGTTTTCCATACTGTAATCCCTTTTAGTCGCATACCAACAGTTTAAGGCACATATTGTTTCAACTGGACAGTGAAGCAGCTGTGCCGTATGATCGGACAACGCAAACTCCAACACATCAGTCTTACAAGAGTTACCAAAATTATGCGCAAAATTGTCTATGCACGTCATTCTGGCCATGCGAGTTGGCTGTTTTAATGCCAGTATCAAATTATACCTCATTAAAAGACATTCAAAAGCATTTGACTGATTATTTAGTTTAAGCATATCTATGTTAAAATCGCCAGCAATTACAATGTTTCTATATTTTTTACGTGATATTTCTTGTAAAACAGTCTCAAGTATATCTGTGTGTTGTGTTGAGTGGTTCAAGTCAACTGAGTGTTCAAGTCTAATGGAATTGAATTCAACATTCAATTTCATTACACTTCCATGCACAAAAACCCTAACCAGCTGCCAAAATACGTACACGTCTACGTACGACAAACACACGTGAGAAAAAACCGTTCAAGCGAAAGCCTAGCCGAATATGAGCGAGAAACTCAATTACTACAACACGTGGCCTCCTAAGAGATATATGTTAGCGTTTTTATTTAACTTTACCCGTGTCTTACATAAATATAAGGAGCTTAGGACGGTCTCAAGATCGTATGTACAAATGTTACTGCACAATTTGTGGTAAGGATATTTTTTGGTGTTTTGTTTTGTGTATATCTAAGTGATTTTCTTAATACAGGTTGGAGAATGTTTTTTTAGTGTTGTTCAGTGTTTTTTTTCCGCATATGAGATGCGGAAAAAAAACACTGAACAACACTAAAAACACAACGAACGAACGGTGACGTTCAGTGTATTTGGGACGCACCCCAGCTAGATGGACCGACGACCTTAAAAAGGTGGCTGGTACAGACTGCATGCGGAAGGCGGAGGACAGGGTGATGTGACGCAACCTGTGTCCAGCAGTGGACTGCAATAGGCTGAGTTGATTAATTGTTTCTTTATGAGTGTCATGAATTGTAACTACATAACATCAAGCCTGTAATCCCCGAAGGGTTAGGCAGAGGTGTACCTATTTATAGTACACCCACATTTCGCCAATTATGTTTAAATCCCATGTAATAGAGGGCGATTGTACCTAGAAGATATGAATTATGCTGGGCTGCAGTATCTTTCTTGTCTAGCATTATTTTCTCTTGCATTAGCCCGAAGTACTATGAGAATAACATATGCATGCTTGGTAAAACTGTAGTGGTGGCGGGGCTGACAGTCCAACACTAAACAGTTGTAAAACAATAATCTTCAAAACCTTCATCTAATAACGCACAAAATGATTTTATAACGATGTTTTTTCTGTATATTTTTCTACGTCATTAGTATTTCACTGTATTACTATAGGTTACCCAGTAGTCAGTTAAAAAAAATAGTGTTTGCTTATGACGACACGTTAAGAAAAAGAAGGGAAAACTTACGACTGGAGCCGAGTATACGCGATTCAGCGCCGAGTATACACAATTTACCGATTTACCGTCACCGACCGACTGGGGCCGAGTGAACGCGATTCAGCGCCGAGTATACACAATTTACCGATTTACCGTCACCGACCGACTGGGGCCGAGTATACCCGATTCAGCGTCAGCGACCCGAGCGTGATGGTTCAGTTTCGTTCACTGTTCAGAAGGAACACTAAATGCACCTAATAAAGTTTTCACTACAAAATTCCACGTGTTATTTGATACAGTGCAAATGCCACTATGATTTGTAGCAAATACGTATGTCCACGATTTTAAACATTTTAACCAAGCCAAAGTTACTTAAAACTGGGTCAATTTTTCCAACACATTATTGCAGTGCTTCGTCCGTGTATAAGCCTAAACACTCAGTCCCGAACAAACAGAGTCGGTTCCCACCCGGTTTTATTTGGCACTCAAGGTCGTGATCTGCATAATACATGAAACTCAATCTCGGCAGGTTTTGCGTTTAACAGTCTAATGAAATATTGATTCAAATCGAGAAGATTTTATTGTGCTCGTCGTTACCTTTTTATGGGAGGTATGGAAGCATTTAGGGGGTTTAATGTGGTGAAACGCTACTGGTTTGAGTAGGTATACATTTTTAAATTATGAACTAAAAATAAATGTGAAAGGTTAATTGGGTGTTGAGGCGTTAATTGGAAGAAACCAAAGACCTGAGACTATCAAAAATAGGGTGCAAAAAAATTGCCATGTACCGAATGAAAAAAATATGTAACAAAATAATTTTCATCAACCACAGGGAACATAATACAACTGCATAATCCAGAGCCCCTAATTCCATAACACACTATTAGTGGGTTACATTTTAACAGTTCAACAATATTCATTGCGATATATTTTACGTTATTCAGCAAATTTGTTGAAGTTATGAAGCAACGGATTAGCAATATACTTCAAAATCATTCAGATTGTGATGGATAGTATGATAAGCAACTAGGGTGAGACTTCTTGGCGGGAAAGTGAAGCGTCATGTTAGCAGTTTTGTTTTATTTTCTAAAATTTGTGTTTAGCCGAATATTAATGTGTAATAGTGGTGGATTATTAACCATTAAGTGTTCGTGAACCTGCATTAATGTAGGCAAATGAAACAAAACAGTGCAACATCACTTTAAGTTCTCTCAAGAAGTCCGCGCGAGGTTTCAGTAAAGTGCCGCGTCTTTACTTAAACTCAAGGGGAGCGGGGCGGGATATCATCAATCATCTTTATCATGCATTGAGTGGAGTTCATTTCATAATTATTTAAATAACTTTGTACTTGTTACCTAATTTTACATGACACTGGCTAAATGCACAAACCGTGCGAAGCCAAAAGGAAAAGAAAAAAAAAAAAAAAAAAAGCAACTAGGGTGCAGGATTCAAAATTAAACACATTCCACCTGTTCAAACATGAACAGGCAGCAGTTACACGCGCCAGCAATATCACCCGGCGCATCGTCAGCGCTAAGAACTGACCTACTGAGATCTTCGCTTCATCGGCTCAATACGAGTACATACACAACACACATGTAAATAGCTATCAATGTGTATTGACCACATTTGTATATAATTAAGTTAATTATTGTAATAAATTAGTCATCAAGCTGGAGTCAAGTTTGATTCATCTCCTGTAACTCCTCTCACTGTGGCCAAGACACCTTTCGCCGTCATCGATTCTATGAGTATGTGGGATCAGCAGTGAGAAAACCATTTCCTATGTACATTGCACGACGTACACAAAACGCTTTTCCTACCCAAATTCCGTCTGTTACCGTAGGTCTCCTTGTAACAGACTTCCCGCACGTAAAACCAACGTAACTTACGCTTGGTGTGGTTTGTATGGTGGGTTAGGGCGTAAGGGTAACTAGGGTGCTGGGTAACTACTGTAGGGCTAGGTTTACGGTCAGTAGGGTTTTAGGTAACTGATAGGTACTAGGCTCAATTGTCTCAAACATAGCTACCCTGTACGCGTTTGAGATAGCGGCCATACTAGAAAGAAAGAAAGAAAGAAAGAAAAGTAATTGTATTTGTCACAGAAACACGTGCAAGATATATGAAAACATAAACTGGTAAAACAAATAGTCGGCAGCTGCACGTCATGACTGTGACAAGAAGGCTTGCACTCAGCATGATGCTGTGCTTTGGGGGACCCACAGCACAGCGCTGATTTTCAGTGGTCACCCGAAAAATACGTACGGAACCCAAGTCAGGTTTAATGAGTTGTACATAATAGCTAACGAAATAAAATAAAACAAACAGTACTTAGAATAGAATGCCTATACTACCAAATATATAAGAATAAATATGATTAAAAATCACAAAAATTAACTAAGCTAATTACTAAGCTGTAAGCCCCAGTGCGTACACTGGCATTGTAGCAAGGGTTCCCTATCCATTTGCATAAAATGTTAAGACCTAATATAACTTAGCATAATTTTGTTTGGCGTAATTATATTTTCGCATAATATAAATACGCATAACAGCTTACGCATAATTTTTTTAAGCATAATTTCTCTAACCATAATAATGATTAAGCATAATATTCTAAAGCATAAATTTATTAAGCATAAAGTTCTAAAGCATAACTTTTTTAAGCATAATATCCTAAAGCATAAATTTATTTACCATTTATTTATTTGCCATGGAAATTAAATGTTTATACGCCCTAGCTTTTTTGCCCGAAGAGGATATACCAATTTATTTCGACGATTGGAAAAAAGCCATATCTCCTGAATCAGGTAATATATAACATATTAATATAATAAACGTATTTAACAATTTTGTGGGTTTTTTTTTTCGCTGTAGGAAGCATGAAGCAAGCAAGCATACAGCATGCAAGCAAGCATACAGCATGCAAGCAAGCATGCAAGCAAGCATGCAGCAAACAAGCATGCAGCAAACAAGCAAGCATGCAGCATGCAGCAGGCAGGGTTTCTGTCACGGCTCCGGCGCTGCAGGCCTCCGGCGGCCCCACGCGTGCTAATCATCGCAGACGGCTTTCGCTCACCACCGCAGCCGCCTGCTCCTCAGCCCGCGGGCCGCCTCTCCCCTACGCGCCTACGCGATTTCAAATTACACTCTAGGGGTAGGACAAACAAGACTACGTGGAGTCAGTTTTGCAGCAATTCGGTTATGTCACTAACTTTTGTTGCACAGCATATTAAATTTTTAACCAACAATATTCAATAGTCATTAGGCCTACTAACGTTATGCTAATAGTCATTAGGCCTACTAACGTTATGCGAATCAAATTTATGCCAAAACAAATTAGTCTTTAAGATGATTATGCCAACATAAAATGTATGTCTAAAAAAATTATGCCGAAGTATTATTATGCCAAAACAAATTGTGCCAAAATCGTTATGCCGAAGTATATTAGGACAAAGAACATTATGCGAAAAGAAGGGATCCCTGTAGCAAGACATCAAACTTTTCAATAAAATTAACAGCAAAAACCGTATGGTATCATTCTATACTTACAAACCCGTTTACATTAAAAGAAAATGTTTTAAAACACAAACATTTATAAGACGTGTTTTTCCAGAAGTTGATAGTAGAAAAAGGTTACAAAGTAGATTCTCATAGGAATCATTAGCTGGGAAAAAAGTGCAGTGAGAGAGCGGTCGGGTCGAGTGGCGAAGTGACTGTGGCTTTTCAAATGTAGGGACAAATCGTGTAATTAAGTACGTAATGTTTTTAACATTGAAAATGTTTTTTCGATCGTTTCAGTTGTATATTCCTCAATTTCGGCGAGAGTGCGAATTCACCCTGGTGTCGTGAGTTTTATTGCTACGTGAATGTTGAATATCAAGACGTGTATCGACGAGCGCTACAAGATAGTTTTTGAAAACATCGCTATAAATAGCCGTTTTTAGGGGGTTTACAAAGGGCACTTTTAAACATTTATTTGTAATTATAAATTTAAATCTTTAATATTTTTATATTGAAGATTGAATCAATATCTGGAGTGATTTTTACATTTTTTGAAAAAAAAAAAATATTCTCGGAATGATGTGATTTTTTAAATGACGCGTTCCGCGCAGTTTTGAGTGTAGTAGTGAGGGTAGATAGTCTTGTTTTATTTATTGAATACATGTATTGAATTGTGTATTAAATAACATCACGCCTGTAATCCCCAAAGGGTTAGGCAGAGGTGTACCTATAGTACACCCACATTTCGCCAGTTATGTTTAAGTCCCATGTAACACTGCTCGACCTGGGAATCGAACCCAGGACCCCATGCTCAGCAGTCACGCTTGAGACCACTTGATCAACGAGGCAGTATAAAGTATTTATTGCCATAAAAATGGAAACAAACAACATTCAACATTCAGCATTTCAACATTTATATCTGTAACTTTTATGGTGTACATAATAAAGAGTATTCTATTCTATTCTATTCTATTCTAACAAACAAAGTGAAACCCTGACCCTTGCGCAAGGTAAAATCACCCGTGTCACATCAAAAAATACGGAATCATTTGCACTCTTTGGACCGAACCCTAAAAAGTTGTTACAGACGCTATTGCTATATTTAGGAAAAAATCGTGTATTATTAATTTTATCTTCTTGAAGAAGCATTCTCAAGTAACACATCTTCGCCCGAAGCAGAAAGAAAACTTAACAATCTCGGCAAATGTCCTACATAAAAAAAAAAACATGGCGTCTCCAACGTGAGGCTCGTTCATGTCGTTAGAACAAAGTTAGCGACGCGATACGTGACGCGCCTGAGATTTAAACAGCGACACTATCACGCTTGTAACCTTTAGGGAGTAGGTAACTATAATTATTTAGACTTTTAACGTATGTAAAAAGTATCCAACATTATAATCAAAATTGTGATACTTAGGTACGCACTTTTATAGCACTTAGGATCTTATGCTTCAGTAATTATCAAGAAACATATTTTAAAGATGCAGATTTTATATCCTATAAGAATATGGCGTCTCCAACGTGAAGCTCGGTCACGTCCTTAGGACGAATCAGCGACACGACGCGATACGTGATGTGTCTAAGACTTAAACAGGCACACTATCACGCTTGTAACCTTTAGGGTATAAAACTTTTTGTAGCCCTTTGGGTACTGAGTGGAATACCTCCTAATCGTGATCTGTAAAATACCACCAAATGCGATGACTGAAAATTGTTTTAATAGTGGTGGCTGTTAACCCGTTTTTGCTTACATTTTTTCTAAAAAACAAATTGCATGAAGAAAACCAAGTCAATGAAAACCTTCAAAATAATGTCTAAGAAAACCAAGGTGACAATATTTTTAAGCAATTACGAGTATTCCTCCAGTCAGTAAAACTCAATCCGAAGTGTTGTAAAAACTGCCAACGACTTCAAGTGGATGGGCAAGGCACTCCTTGTATATCAAAAGGGAGCTTCTAGAAACTAGAAGCACTGTTCTAGTTGCTACTGTGATCTACAACGCGCGAGCCAAGCGAGCTGTGCCGCGGCAACGGCCAACCCGTGCCACATGCAAGTTGGTCAGTTACTAGTAGCCTTTTAACTGCAGGTAGGGCATATCACAAATAGCCGATCAGTGAGTACACTAGCGTATCGATAATTTTTTTTAGGATCGATTAAACAGACGCCGAATAAAAAAACGATTCTCCTCAAAACAAAATGATACGACGAGCATGTTTTGTAAATAAAGTCGGTAAGTTCCTGCAGTGTATTTGCAACTTCTACAGTTACTACAGAGCTAAGTAAGCGGGCGATAACGGCTACTCTAGCAGGAAGCAATAACGCGCGCTCGGGGTACAGAACCACGCTTTTTTATTTTTACATTACAGTTAATGGTTGAATTAGTGACCCAGTACCTATAGATACTTCTTTTAAACACGATCATTATGTTTCTGTTTTCATAAAATTACTACAATTTAATTGAAACGGACTCTAACATCATGCTTTTTTTTTTTTCGGGTGGGAAATCATTAAATAACTTCTCCCGCTCTGGGCGGAGCGGAAGGGCGTGTCAGACTTTTACTGACTAAAACCCACCCGTGTTCCTTCCGTTGCCTGTGTGCCAGGGCCACGATATCCCTTTCGGATAAACTCGCAACCCCGGCAGGCATTGGTCCTAACGGACCCCGTCAGTTTGTGCTGACATCTCTTTGAGGCGCGCGTGGAACACAACGCGCCGTCGACCCGGGCCTGGTCCTTATCGGACGGCGAGCTACCCATCGCTCACTGGCCGCAGGCCCGCGCCTACGGTGGCCGGAAATCGGCTTGCGACTCCCGACGCCCGGGGCGTCTCCTGCGGCGACTAGGGGCGCGAGGGCGCGAACCTTGTCTCACCCTCACGCGTTCCGCCTCCTCCTTCGCTAGCATAACTGCATCGCAGAAGGAGGTGACGGCCTCCCATGCACTCTCGCTCCGAACTATGGCCTGAACCAGGGCCGGACGCGAGAGATCGCCGCCGCCGATCGCCTCCGTGAGGACACGGCGGTGCTCCGCCCAAGCTGGGCAGACCTCCACTGTATGCTCCACCGTGCCCTCCGGGCGATCCACACAGTGGTGATACCCGGGCGTTTCCTCCCGCTTAATCCTAAACAAGAACCTCCCGAAACATCCATGTCCGGTGAGGACCTGCGTCAGGCGGAAGGTGAGGACGCCGTGGCGCCTCTCCAGCCACTCCTCAAAGAGGGGACTTATCGCCACAATTGTGGCGTGGCCATCTAACATCATGCTGAGGTTGAAATACTGAATAAAAATATACCCTAAAGCCACCATATTTTTATATGAACAGCTAACGCAGTTTAAGTCGAAATAAGAACAATCACAGGACGAAAACTATAGGTAAAGTATTTATAGCTCTAAAAAGTACCTATAAGCAAAAAAAATATATAATGAAGTCTCCACAATCCTAATCATTGACCGCAAAAATAATTTGGGTCACTGTAAGAACACGCATGACCATAAAATATCATCTCATTATAAAATAATTAGGCGTTTACCAAGAATTTATATCTTTACAAAATCCTCTTTCCCCTTTTAATAAGCCTTGAACATGAACAAGCAACCAAAGGCAAGAAAATAATTCTCATTTTGCGTGTACCAGTGAAATTGGCCCACAGTGTACGGTTTTGTCTTACAATTTTGTGCTTTCGTTTGCCAGCCTTTTGTTCAGTAGGATGAGAATAGCAATTAAGCTGTCTCATATGAATTAAAATAATCTCACGATTTTTTATAGATGCTTAGTCGGGATATTTATGCGAACATTTATTTGGAATAACAATGAAAATAAAATTGCAGTGGTGTTGAATAGAGTGTGTATTTAGTTTTGTTGGAAATAATTCTTGTAACATTCTCCCGTGACTCTTTTTTCGTTAGTACAGGCACCCCTATTATTATTATTTTTTTTATATCAAAGATATTAATGTAACACAAACATAACATAACATCACGCCTGTAATCCCCGAAGGGTTAGGCAGAGGTGTACCTATAGTACACCCACATTTCGCCAGTTATGTTTTAAGTCCCATGTAATAGGGGGCGAGCCTATTGCCATCATTCTGGCACAATTCTAGACTCCGGGCTGCTACTGAGAAGTTCCTAGTGGAAAAACCCAATAAACACTTTGCCCGACCTGGGAATCGAACCGCGGACCTCGTGCTCGCCCGTAGATCTTGCGACCACTAGACAAACGTGGCAGATATTAATGTGTCAACTAATAATAACGAATTAGGTACATGCTTAGTGGCATTTAATCATTTTTATCCTTTTTATATTGAACTAATAAATTAATGACGACTAACCTTAAAATCTAAATAACAATGAACATTGATACTTTGCCTTTGATTTTTGACAAAGGCTCAACACTTTACATGCAAATAACACTTTACTTAGAATTTTTTACACTAGACTCACGTCCGTCGTGCTGTTGCGTCACGCCTAGCGTCTGTTTGCGGAAGCCTTGAGACTTCTTTCTCGTAATTTGAAAGGCTTTATCAGTATGAGATTACGTTGCCCAATATACGTTTTTTTTACGATATCTTGACTTGATTTCTGAGAACCGTGATGTACCTACTCCTAATCTAGTGCACCTACGTTAATTTTAATAAGTAATTACAAAACCCTGTTTAGTACGAAACGGTCAATAAATATAACTAGTGGTCGCCCACTGGTCGAAAATCAACCCCCTCTACTTACAATCTATATAGTACTTACTAATTCCATGAGTAGGTACACTAGTTCAATGCTATTATGAAGAACTTAACCAATCTGCCTAGACTTTTCCCAACTATGTTGGTGTGGGCTTCCAGTATAACCGGATGCAGCTGAATATCAGTGTACTACTAATAAACTACTACTACTAGTACATACGAATTCCATGCTATTAAAGTACTCACTTATTCCATGTTCAAGCTGTCACTTCTATCACCTATCTATCTTCAAGTCATGAGACCCTGGTACAGTCGGTGACCAGCATTACCTGACCCCTCTGCCATTATTATTCTTTGTAAGAGGGGTCAGTTAATGCTGGTCACCGACTGTACTATGTTGTGTGTGTCAAACGCATGGTGGTGTCTTATGTTTTTTTTTTTATTAATTTAATTTATTTCTAATGCATATTATATAAAAATATATGCTTTTTGCACTCGTCCTCCATAAAAACTTTAACTGTGCCCATATTCCTCCATCCGCATTATTTTCGTTAAAAGGGGTACCTACAAAGTTTTCGCTTCACGTATTAATACTCGTATAATGAAGATAACAAATCAGAACATTCATCGCTACACAAGTAATGATGAATGCTCTGATTTGCTATCTTCACAGTAACGCATTTATCAGAAGCAGATAAAAACTTAAACCACTCAACTTACAATATAGAAACACTCAAATTAATGAAAATCTCATAAGCACACAACAAAAAATTGCAACATGGTCTGTAAAAGCGCAACATGGAAGACACCGAGCCTACCTGAGCCAGCCACACATCGATGAAATGAAGTCGAAGAAATGGCTCAAATGAGGCAAACTGTTTCCCGAAACTGGAAGTTTCATGCATGCGGTCCAAGATCAAATAATAGCAACTCGTATCTACAAAACGTACATAGTAAAATACCCCAATCAGCTGACTGACACATGCAGGCATTGCAACAGTGCCTTTGAGACCATTCAACACATAAAACACTCGCACAGACATATTATAAACATGGACATGACCAAGTTGATACAATTATTCACCAACACTTAGCACACAAATATAAACTTACAAACCTGTATCCATTTTAGAAAAGAGAAATCATAAAATTCATATTTCATATTCACATTCAATTCATACATAGGTAATTATACTATTGGGACCGAACAATAATTACAGACAAAACTATACATTACACACACACACACACATACACATAAACTCACGCCTTCTTCCCATGGGGGTAGGCAGAAACTATAGAACGCCACCTGCTACGCTCCTTACATACTCCTTTTGCTTCGCCTACGTTCATACATCTGGTCATATATGCATTACAATTTACCTGATAACACCGTTCACGATAAAAAAAAAAACAATTTACTTGATAGATTTAGTTAGACCTAACTCTCACAACATTCAAACTACAATATCCGAAAATCTTAGTAAGTACCAAAACCATTGAAATAAAAACGCAATGGAAAGCACAGACTGTCCATATCGTTCCTATAGTACTCTCATCTACCGGTGTAGTGCCAAAGGCTCTTAAACAAAGTCTGGAGTCAAGTTTTGGTGCATGTAAAGTGTGTGAGAAGGCATGTATAGTGCCTTCTCACTTTGCATGCTCCAAAAAGCTACCATTTTCAACACATGTCGCATCACTTTGACTTCTTCTACATTATTGTCCACCTTTTCAATATTTTTTTTTAATTTCACTTTACACACTTGATGTCGTAAACTCTCTCAAAAGAGAAGAAAAATAATTTAAAGAACACAATATAATAATAATAAAGACAAAGAGGCGCAACTTTCTTTCATATACCACCCTTGGCCCTAGTGATTCGACCCAGTTCGCGGCGCCACAACTTGTCCAGAGGCTACACGTGCAAAATTTCTGACACATATTGTCAGAAATTGTCTTTAAAAGCGTCACTTTCACTTCACACGTGCAACGAGCAAACCTACGGACAAGCATGTTGTATCGAAGCGCCCGTGTTCTTCGTTTCCATAGACTTACAAGATTGTTTTCAATCAAAGTCAAATCAAAATTTGTCAAGCAAAGTTTAGGACCAGCAAACTGGTTTTTAGGGTTCCGTACCCAAAGGGTAAAACGGGAACCCTATTACTAAGGCTCCGCCGTCTGTCTGTCTGTCCGTCTGTCACCAGGCTGTATCTCATGATCCGTGATAGCTAGACAGTTGAAATTTTCACAGATGATGTATTTCTGTTGCTGCTATAGCAAACAATACTAAAAACCAGAATATCATAAATATTTAAGGGGGCTCCCATACAAGAAACGTGATTTTTTTGCTCGATTTTGATAACGATAACAGCTAGACACTTGAAATATTCACAGAATATTACGTTATATATTTACTTTAAAAATCAATAATTAAATTAAAATAAAACAAATATTTAAGGGGGGCTCCCGTACAACAAACTTGATTTTTTTGCCGTTTTTATAGATAATGGTACGGAACCCTTCGTGCGTGAGTCCGACTCGCACTTGGCCGGTTTTTTAAACGATTGAGACTCTATGACATACCTACCTACATCAAATATACAAAGTGTCGTTTTGCATCCTCGTCAAATTTCAGCAGGTAACTATGCTAATGATTCTCGACACGAATCAACATTAAAATAAGTAGTTTTTATTTTTAAAATTTTCGGAGATCGGTGAGAAAATGTGTGGGACACGCATTTTAAAACGCGGCTTGTGTGATACTGATCTGTAACTGCCCTTTTTCACACACATAAAAACGCGGCCATTTATTCGATACCTTAATTATTTGGCCTACCGTTGTCGTGTCATTGACACGAACGCACACAGCGACATGTCGTGCGACACTGCCTACCGCATGTACGCAACGGGGCGATTCTGTTCTTTGAAAGTGATGTATTCTGAAATACTGACAAACTTAAATAACTAAAAAAACAAGTACGTATTAATTTTGAGCAGGTATCGTAATTTTATTTGATTATTTATGTCTTTATTAACAGCTTTCTGAAATTTGACGAGGATGCAAAACGACACGTTGTATGTCAAACTCGTATGAAAAATGTTGACAACCAAAATAGTGCTTAGAAGTGCTATTTTGTTCAGGAATAAACGGATTATTCTTGCACAAGAGAGTTCCGTACACAATCCATCATACAGGAGATAGTGTCAAATGTATTTCCTCTACTAATAAAATAGAACGTTAGTTTGTCTGTGCGTTGTAAGATCAACAGGAAAAGCTTGTGACAGTACAATATTCATGTTTATTACATTTAATTTATTTCTACGCAGTTATTAATGTCAATAATTGTATGCTTTTGTGACCCAATACTTAGGTATGAAGACAGAAACGAAAAACAAAACTACCTTAAATTTTTATAACATTTAAATGAGGCGAAAACCCCAAAAGTGAAGGTTATATTGTTAGGAATGAACGAGAATGAACAGAAGCGAGTAGCATGACGCCTATAAAACAGAGCATCAAGCAGATGGCAGCTTTTTTTCTTTCGCTTATCAACCGTCAGAGCATTCACACGCCGCAGCTGTGTCGTATTTTTGCCAGATTCGCATATTGCATTAGAGTATCCTAATTATTATTTTTGTGTGCTAATTATTAATATTTTCCGATTGCATTAAAGTAGTTCGTAACCGTTATTTCTTTTTTTTTAAATAAAATCCACTTCTGATTCCTAAAAATATTATAACAATAACACAGCATATTTCTTTCTCCAAAAATAAAAACAAAACCCAGGGGCTATAGTAGTTTAATGTATAATTCTCACATAAATAAACCACCCTTTCATTTCTTATCTCATGCATTTGAGCACCATACCGTACCATCAACCCTTTCCTTCAGTGAGAACAGTTTCTTGAGATAAGGGTTATGCTGCCGCACTCAAAGACGTCACTCAATAACAATCAATTATTATTATAACAATATGTGAAGCGAAATATTTGTGCTTCTTTTTACGAAAATTACGCGGACGGAGTAGCATGCAATTTAGCACAGTTAAAGTTTATATGGAGGAGGAGTGCAGAAAGCTAATATTTTTATCTATTATGCATTATAAATAAATTAAATTAATAAAAAAAACATTACATACACTACAATGCGTTTCACACACACACATAGTACCAAGGCCTCATGACTTGAAGTTATATAGGTGACAGAAGTGGCCGCTTGAGCATGGAATAAGTAATTACTTTTTAATACCATGGAATTAGTAAGTACTTTATAATAATAATAATAATAATAATGATGGGCATCAATGTTACTGACATGAAGCAATCGTTGAAGGAGCGCTTCTTTAGCCGCCTGAAGAAAGTATTTAATAGTCTTCTATCAGGCGGAAACAAGGCGCGCCTTCAACGGTTGGGTCATGCCGGTTTTGATGTACTCTTTCGGCATACTCAAATGGACTCAGACTGAACTCGACGCCCTGGATAGGAAGGTTCGTACGCTGCTGACTGCATATCGAATGCATCACCCACGGTCCTCGGTAATGAGACTGTATATCCTGCGAAAATGTGGAGGTCGAGGCTTTTTAAACCCTAAGACCCTTCACAACCGCGAGATATGCAGTCTCAGGGAATATTTCCTAGAAACCGACTTGGGGATGCATCGAGATGTAGTCGTGGTGGACAAGGGCCTCACCTCGTTCTCCTTGGCTACAGAGAACTGGCGCAAACCTGTAGTGCTTGACACCAACGATCGCAGGGAGGTATGGCAAAGTAAGGAGCTTCACGGACGGTTTTTCCGGGCCCTACATGAACCCGATGTAGACTTTTTAGCGTCCGTAGCCTGGCTGCGGTTCGGTGACCTCTTTGGGGAAACCGAAGGTTTTGTCTGTGCAATTATGGACGAAGTTATCATGACGAAGAATTACCGGAGATTTATTGTGAAGGACGGCACGGTTGACGTGTGTCGGGCATGCCACCGTCTGGGAGAATCAATCCGACACATTATCTCCGGGTGTTCTCGTCTAGCTAACGAAGAGTACCTGCATAGACACAACCTTGTAGCTAGGATTATCCATCAGCAACTTGCTCTGAAATACAACCTTGTGGAATCGGAGGTGCCGTACTACAGGTATGTGCCCGACCCAGTTCTCGAGAATGGAGATATCACATTGTACTGGGACCGATCCATCATCACTGACAGGACTATTGTTGCCAAAAAGCCTGATATAGTGGTGGTGGATCGAATAGAGCGGCGCACAATGATTATTGACATAACGGTCCCTCATGACGGGCACCTCGTGAAAGCCGAGAAAGATAAACAAACCAAGTATCTTGACTTGGCTCGCGAGGTTGTCGACATGTGGGATGTGGACTCAGCAATCATTGTGCCGATAGTTGTATCAGCCAATGGCTTAATTGCCAAGAGCAAACACCCAACACCCAAGGAGGCTCTCGTTGGGCAGCTGGATTAAAGGCCTGATTCAGAGAGTGGTACTTCTGGACACGGCTCGCATTGTTAGGAGGTTCCTCTCTCTGGAGCCCTGACTGCCGTAGCTTGGACCTTGTTCCCGATGCCGGTGGGCTACTATTTTTTATATTTTTAAATGTTTTTATAAATTTTTTATATTTTAATATTTAAAAATGTAATTTATATATGTATTAAATGAAATAAAGGAGATAATAATAACAATAACGTTTATTTCAGGCGACACAAGCCCATAGAAAAATACCTTAACCTAAACATACATATTGTAATATAAACCAAACTTGTGTTAATAAAAAGGCTTAAGACTATGTTAGTAGCACTTCACTTTGCACTATATTAAATTGTGCTGATCTGTGGAACTTGTCCGCGGAAGTGACGGAATACCACGTCCTGCGGCCAAAAGTCTTCTTCCATGACGAGGGGCAGATAACAGTTCGGTACACGCACTACGAACGCCTTGAAGTTGACGTTTCGACGCGACTCCAGTAACTGCACCCTCCGCCTTAGTAGTGTAGTGCAGGCGGGAGATGTACAACGGTGTGTTCGGCTTTGCGGCACGCAGGCTTACTTCGGGCCCCGTAGGAGCTTTGCCGCAGCGGTTCTTGTTAGTTCGCGATCGGCGCTTTCTTTTTTGCACCGTCACGAAACCTTCATCATTAGTAGCCCTATTCGGCGCCTTTTCTGGCATGGGCTTGGTACTAGGAGCGCCAGGGGCACTCGCGGTGACGCTAGCGAAATCCCTTTGTAGGGGTTTCACCTGGGCTGCAGACACTGGCAGCGGGATGGTGCTCGGGGCTCGGGCGGCGTTGCGTGGAGGAGCCTCCGTAGCGAGCACGGAGCTGCAGGGCGCGCCGGAAGCGGCGGGGTGCTCTGCAAGCTCAGCAATCGACGGATGCGCTGGCGATGAAACTGCTGACGCGGAATTCGACGACGATATATCGAGGCCGGCTCCGCGACACGCGTTCACGTTTGACGCATCGACAGGTGACCTACTTACCGCCACACTATTGCGCAACTCGCTAACTTTTTTGCGCAAATCAGCGACGGTGTTTTGGGATGCATCTAATTTCGTTAGCACATCCGCGAGGCGGCCCTTCAGAAAGACAATGACCTTCAGAAAGCTCGTTACATCGACGTGGTCGAACGTGACGGGAGGAAGCTTGTGGAGCTCCTTCGCCACAAACGTTGGCACATCGTCTGGGTAGGTCTCCTTGAACAGCGTGATTATATCTTGCAGACTCCTCCTAGTCCCGTCACGCCGGCGGGACACCATCTGGTCGCGCTTATTCAGCACACTGAACAACAACAGCTTGGCAGCAGCTATGTCATCCTCGCTGAAGTTCGTTGCGCAGATCTGGACAGCAGACACCTCGTCCATCACATCCAGCTTCTGCTGCAGGAACGCCAGCAGCTCATTCGCCACTAGTTCATTACTCATGGCGGGTAATTTACGAGCGACAGCTTGCACCGCGCTAATCGAAATAAAGAATACGCGTCCGCATCGGAACGCAGCACAAGCGAGACTGGTCCTGGACTGGTTATAGAATGTTCTTACTACAGAATGGGCATCAGCGTTCTCTATGCATTTTTAACACCATACTGCGATCGCCAACCCGCCTGCCAGGCGTGGCGATTATGGCAAACCCCACCTTTTGGGGGAGGCCTATGTCCAGCAGTGGACGTCTTTCGGCTGATATGATATATAATAGAATGTTTGTAGAGGGGATCGAATTTCAAGGAGTGGACGACCACTAGTTAATTTTAATAGGCCAGCATGATGGGAACCCTCTCATCAACAACATTAGGTGTATTGTGTCAGATTTAAAACATTTCAATTTGGTTGTCCTATGCTATGGACATTTTACTGACCTTATCGATGATATTCCACAGAAAGGTCAGGTGCGTAGTACTGGCAACGTGTGTATATGACCAGATGTATGAACGTAATAAAAAAAAAAAAATGAAGCAAAAATATTAAGAAATAAATAAATAAATAAGAGTAAGGATCGTAGAAGGAGGCGTTCTGTACTTTATGCCTTTCCCCATGGGAAAAAAGCGTAATTTTATGTATGTGTATGTAGGTATGCATGCTAAGATATGTTAGTCAATTAAAGATGATGATTCAATATTTAGATATTTTTAAAGCCATCATTTTTATCATTGTCAAATTAATCCAGGGAAAATTATTTCTTTCGAATTATTTTATTCCTCTTAATGTCACTGTATTGAAAATGTAACAATGAAAGCCTAAAATTTTGGTTTGTGTAAAACAAAAATACAATTTAGTTAATTAATAGATATCGAATTAAACGATATTTTGAGGCTTTCACGTGGCTTTGATGATCACCTATTTGCAATTAACATCACAAACAATAATTAATTAACAGTAACAAAAGCATAATAAATAAGTAATTGGTTTATTGAAATCCTGCAATTAATTATTAAAACCAATTCACCTGGATCAAACGTGTTATTAGATTTTTCCATAATGATTTTTTTGGTAACAGCCCGGAGTCTGGATATTTTGTGCCCGTCTATTGGCAAAAGAATCAGAATTTATTTATTTGTAGTAATGTAATTTTACGTGGTATAATGTTATCATTTTTAGGGTTCCGTACCCAAAGGATAAAACGGGAACCCTATTACTAAGGCTCCGCCGTCTGTCTGTCTTTCTGTCCGTCTGTCACCAGGCTGTACATCATGATCCGTGATAGCTAGACAGTTGAAATTTTCACCGATGATGTATTTCTGTTGCCGCTATAGCAACAAATACTAAAAACCAGAATAACATAAATATTTAAGGGGGCTCCCATACAACAAACGTGATTGTTTTGGTCGTTTATGCTTGATATTGATAACGGTAACAGGTAGACACTTGAAATATTCACAGAATATTTAAATATATATTCACTTTAAAAATCAATAATTAAATTAAAATAAAACAAATATTTAAGGGGGCTCCCATACAACAAACGTGAC
This sequence comes from Tiliacea citrago, assembly GCA_963921375.1. Lineage (NCBI taxonomy): Eukaryota > Metazoa > Arthropoda > Insecta > Lepidoptera > Noctuidae > Tiliacea > Tiliacea citrago. Next base: position 2,930,883 of record OY992784.1, read on the forward strand.
TTTTTTGCCGTTTTTATAGATAATGGTACGGAACCCTTCGTGCGCGAGTCCGACTCGCACTTGGCCGGTTTTTATATGTTCTGTACAGTCAATTTCATGATTTTATTTTTACGCAGTCACTGGGCTGTGTAGGTCAGATAGGCAAGTGCTCCTTGTAAAATACTGTTATTCAGCTGCATTTGGTTAGACTGGAATCTGACCTCAACATAGTTGGGATCAAAATCAAAATCAGAATTTATTTATTTGCAGTAATGTAATTTTACGTGGTATAATTTTATCATATTTATATGGTCTGTACAATCAATTTCATGATTTTATTTTTACGCAGTAACTGGGCTGTGGAGTTTAGATAGGCAAGCGCTCCTTGTAAAATACTGTTATTCAGCTGCATCTGGTTAGACTGTAAGCTGACCTCAACATAGTTTGCATCAAAATCAAAATCAGAATATTTTATTTCACATAAGCCTCACATGGGCACTTATGAAACATCGGAAGCTAGGTGCGCGGTTCCAATTGGTCGTTTTCTATGGAGAAGAGCCGGCATAAACTCCACGGTTACTCTTTTAAAATAATTGGCTTTTACAATGTTTTCAAATTACAGTGTTTATGTATGACAGGACAGTGTAGGCCTGTCGAAAGTACCAGGTACATACCAAAATAGAAAATGGCCTATAAATATACAGTCTATTAAGCCTACAACGTCCTCACGTTAACAAAATATTAAAAAAAACCAGCCAAGTGCGAGTCGGACTCGCGCACGAAGGGTTCCGTACCATTATCTACAAAAACGGCAAAAAAATCACGTTTGTTGTATGGGAGCCTCCCTTAAATATTTGTTTTATTTTAATTTTATTTTTAAAGTGAATATATAACTAAATATTCTGTGAATATTTCAAGCGTCTATCTGTTGCCGTTATCAATATCAAGCAAAAACGAGCAAAAAAATCACGTTTGTTGTATGGGAGCCCCCTTAAATATTTATTTTATTCTGTTTTTTAGTATTTGTTGTTATAGAAGCAACAGAAATACATCATCTGTGAAAATTTCAATTGTCTAACTATCACGGTCCATGAGATACAGCCTGGTGACAGACGGACAGACGGACAGACAGACAGACGGACAGACAGACAGACAGACGGCGGAGCCTTAGTAATAGGGTTCCCGTTTTACCCTTTGGGTACGGAACCCTAAAAACGATATGAAATATTATTAAAATAATAATAGTTAAAACCTTGTTGAAATTAAAATTGTAGGTATATAATCTCAATTATAGAGAAGATTATCTCAAGGAAGAATTAAAAAAAAAAAAATCGTAATTTGGGATAAAGTTACGCAGATGATTTTTACCCGAATAGATTCCTGTGACCTACATGACTAACTAAATCGTAACTGGCGAAATGTGGGTGTTCTACTCGACTACTTATCCAATTAGCAAAATGAGGCGTTATTAGATATATGCTAATTTTTTAACGAGATGCACGAACCTTCGTCGTCATGATCCATCTCCATAACTTATTTTGAAAATTTTACCTCCAAATATTCAAGCCACATACACTATAAAAGTTAGTAAGACCAATATTACTGAAGACACCGCAAGTTGGCCGGGTAACGGGCTGTTGCATTGTTGCTAACTAGTTCCTAACTCATGTACTAACTATTTAAGGTAAACATGCGGGAGAGGATTCGGTGAAGCAAGTTGGTTCTACAAGACGGACTAGGTAATAATTTTACTATCATCTTCTTCGTATCATCGGAAATATGACTAAAGATGTATATAGGCCTTCCTAAAATATCGTGACCACATACAGCCTTTTTTTTTTTGCTTGTGAAATTGTCAAATAACTTCTCCCACTCTGGGCGGAGCGGGAGGGCGTGTCAGACTTTTACTGACTAAAACCCACCGGTATTCCTTCCGTTGCCTGTGTGCTGGGCCACGATATCCCTTTCGGGCAACCTCCCAACCAGCCTTGCACTGCTAGTAATCACGTCGTTCCTCTGCAACCATTTTGAGTCTGACGAAATTGCAGGCATCTTTGGCTCCGTTGTCTTATTAGGTAGCTCTGGCTCTATCGATATATTTTATCCCACTGAAATAAAACTCAAAAGCTGGCTTCGCATAAGTAGCAAACCTCTTAGTGTTGCCGATTTTACGGGCGGTGGGTATATAATATAATCAGGTGGACTCTTGGCCATTTTGTCCAAGTATTATCCAAGCACATCACATGACAAGCTCGTCACATTGCGCAATCGTTAAAACTAATCAAAGCTTTATAAATTTATTCAGTACAGCGCAAAGTTGTAAGGCTCACGCATCGCTCAACTTTGTAAGAGCTAAGTAGGAGGTAACAACTTATGAAAACTGTACCGTAATCATTTTACATGTAATTTAAGACTTGATATTAGTTTCCAAGCTAACGTGGGTGTAACATCTCAAGTAATGAGAAAACTGAACGTACTTTGGAGCTTCTGAGAAGGACTTTAATTGTTTTCCTTCATTTGTTTTACAAAAGTACCTAATCACGCGAAAGCTGAGAAACAAATAATATCTTGACTTAGCACACGAGAATGTTCACACGAGGAATGTAGACGTCGTTATCATTGTGTCTATTTCGTAACAGTCAATGTTCTGATGGCCGAGAGCCCCGAACAATATCTCATGTGGCTCTTGTTGGCAGCTGGATCAAGGGCTTGATTCAGAATGCTCTTCTCCTTAGTACGGCACGGATTGTGAGGTACTTATTTCAATACTCAATACTCAATTCTTTATTGCATTCCATAGTACTACATAGATGGTATGATAAAGTAAACGATAAATGTGGACCCAGTCGGGCACAGTGAAATTAAGAGAGAGGAGCCGTTATCACTGTTAGCTTAGAGCCTGTTGCCGAAACTGGCAGACGCCTTACCAAAGTTTAGAAAAAACTAGTCTTCGGACAGGTGCTCCGTGTATGGTTGATATGTGTTTGAAACAAGAAAATGCAAATGAGACAACGTCTTTTTAAAATTGGAATGAAATTATTTACTTAAAATGAATAACAAAGACCTACGCTTTCCATAAAACTTAAACGACGCAAAACATAAAAGCAATACCTTCTTCCAAAAATGCATCCAAGCTATTTTCAGTTAGGCAAAGTTTTCCAAACAGTTGATACGGCAGAAGAACGCAAGGCGCATTCGAGTTCGGAGCGGCGGTGTCTAAGGCATTTTGCTTCCTTTATGAAATCCTACGTGGGAATTTTGGGAAACTGTTATTGCAAGTTATGGTGTGGTCCCAGTGAATGGTTTTAACCTACGACCCGCTTCTTTTTCGATGAATCATCTCACGCCTGTATTTTTTCAACAAAATTGTTCAACAAGTATTCTTACTGGACATTCCAACTTTAAAATTACAAGTGTTGCTGAGTCCATGTTTATAGTGTCGTGTGTGCATAATATGTAGGTACCCGTTTTAACCCCTAACAACCCTTTACTGCAAAACTTTATCATTCATACAAACTTTTGTATGAAAAATATTCTCACCGCAACGCAAGTGGGAACTCACCCCGTCACTATAGGAATGTGTGAACAATATTAAAAGTTTGTACGTTTAACAAAACGTGGCTCCGTAGAGATACTTTGTTTCCTTGCAAACATTTTGTATGTTATTGTAAGTTTTATGTTCGGAAAAAGTGGATTACGTACAGTATGTGTGGGTTAAGAACTTTATTCTAGGGTCGTAAATGTAATTTGTGGGACTGTCGTTTCTTGTAGATACTAAACCAGGAGCTTGTGGCTAAGTACTAACAGCCGCACGGGTCGATCCATCAGGGCCTTGTCTGCTATTACAATAGTGTCAGAATGGTCGATCATTGATTTCATAATTGTTGATTTTGACAAGTTTGGTAATCTACTATTATAATGGCGTCATTATGACTTTCCAATAGTCGGCCACTGACACTACATTGAAAGAAATTGCATATATTGGTAATCTCGTACATAATGACAAATGAATGACATTTCTACTAATGGGTTTTATAATAATGGCAATACGACAATGCTATTACAATAACACAATTATATTACGAGAACATTGACCGACCAATGATCGACCATTATGAATTTACCAGATTACGAACTTTTAGCAAAATGACAATGGCATGGCAATGGGATCGTGTTGGAATGACTGAATTTATAAAAATAGCAGACTTGGGCCCCAGGTTAAGCTACGCTTGCCGGTGTCGGTCCATGAATGGGTGACCATCTTTACATACCGAGACTCCTCCTAACCTCGGAAAGCACGTTGAGCCGTTGGTCCCGGCTGTCATTCGTGGATCTTTGACAGTCGTGACGGGTCGCCAGAAGCCCGAAGGTCTGACAACCAGGCTTACCAAGGGGTGAGCTTATCATATTAGAATAGAATAGAATACTCTTTATTATGTACACCATAAGAGTTACAGATATAAATGTTGTAGTTTTACTTAAGGTGACACAATGGGCGGTCTTATCGCTAAAAGCGATATTTTACAGACAACCTTTGGATGGATTAAAGGGAGAAGGAGAGACAATACTACAGGTAGTTAGTGGTGTACCATTTACATATACAATAAATACATACATACATAAAGCATAACCCACAGGTATATTACCCAGTTACTGGGTTGTGGCGGTCAGATAGGCAGTCGCTCCATGTAAAATAATGGTATTCAGCTAAATCCGGTTAGACTGGAAGCCGACCTCAACATAGTTGGGCAAAAGGCTAGGTAGATTGACTAAACCAGGCTGTAATTGACCCACTAAAAGGCAATTATGGCTGTTCTCACGACAATTAATTATTACATTTGATTAGTTCTATAAAATTGCACTGCAGTGTTAAAGCCTCTACTCATACAGAGAACAAACGAGCATTAATGATTAATAACCACGCTTCTTTTGTCAGGGTTTGAGATTCCAGATCATTATTTCAGGTCAGATTTCTTCACGACGAACATAGAAAACAAGTAAATTAGGACTTGTACTATTATTGTACAGTTTCATATTTCCTCGCGATAAAAGCACACAGTATTTGGATTACCTTAGATCATAACCCTAGAAGTAAATGAAAAGAAAATAAATATTGTCGTCAACCATTCTTTGTGAACCGAAAAATGCAAAACACTACTTCCCCCATAAAAGAAAAAAATCGGCCAAGTGCGGGTAAGACTCGCGCAGGTAGGGGTCCTTACCGCTATCTATAAAAATACAAAAAAATACGTTTGTTGTATGCCCCCCTTAATGATTTTTTTTTTTTGTAAGCGAATATATAACTAAATATTCTGTGAATATCTCAAGCGTTTACCTGTTGCCGTTATCAATATCGAGCAAAAAAATCACGTTTGTTGTTTGTTGTTCGTCGCTGCTGAGCAGAGTGCGAGGTAGTCGCAACTATATCCTGAAAGCTCTGGCGGAGAGCTATACTCAAAATATTCGGCATTTTATGCGGAGGTTGCTCAGATGCGGATGCGGAGGTTGCCCCAAAAGTCACTCCTATAAACAAAATTCATTTACAATTCCATGTTTGGGTCAAAGAAGTTCATAAATGTGTACCAAATTTACCAGTAGATTCAAAGAAAATCGGCTGTGACAGACGGACAGACAGACAGCCACACAGGCACACGAGTAATCCTATAAGGGTTTTGTTTTTTTTTTCCTTTTGAGGTCCGGAACCCTAAAAAAACAATTCCGTCAAAATCGACACACGCTTCTACTGAAAGCAAACAATAACAATAACAAATATTTGCATCAAAGCAAAAACGTTTCTCGTACTACAATATTTGCCATCCCTTTATGGTAAACATTCTCAAAAGAAAAGAATCCAGTCTAGCGTGAAATAGGGAAATTCCTTATAGAATGTTCGCGGGCGGGTCGACGTTGATACATCGTAAAGAAGATGTGCATGCAATCTTGAGAGTGTATTTACTTATAGGGGTGTTCAAGGGTCTATGGAGGAATTACAATAGGCCTAAATAAGAATAGGAATGGGCTTTGAACGGGACGGGACGGGACATTATTTATTTATTCATTTCGCACTTACATTTATGAAGGTAACTTTATGGGTCACATGTACTAATGCAGGCAAGTTTTTAAGGATACTCGGTTTTTATTTTCATGGTTCTAGGTGCTTTTTAAATCCCACGACTCTCTTAGAGTAAACATTGAGTTTTATAAAAATTTATTCGCAAAGACTAACCTACTCGAGTACCTACGAGTACCCTATAGGTTTAGACCAAACAATTATTTTCGACGTGCGGCAATGGTACCCACATTATGTACCATAACGCTGGTAGCACACCTTCGCCACGAAACCATAGCAACGAAACCGCAGTAGTTCAATTGTACTGGTTCGCGTCATGTTTCGCTACTCGAATCGGGATGCGAGTCATACCCCTCCGTGCCTCGGAAAGCACGTTAAGCCGGTGGTCCCGGCTGTCATTCATGGATCTTTGACAGTCGTTACAGGTCGTCAGAAGCCCGGAATAATGAGTCTGACCAGTCTTACTTATCGTATAACCCAGTAACTGGGTAGAGGAGGTCAGATAGGCAGTCAGTCCATGTAAAATACTGGTATTCAGCTGCATCTGCTTCGACTGAAAGCCGACCCCAACATACATTGGAAAAAGGCTATAATAGTTGATGTTCCAACCGAGCCAAGGTTGATTGACACATTAAATTATAAGTTACAAAAAACCGGCCAAGTGCGAGTCGTACCATTATCTATAAAAACGGCAAAAAAATCACGTTTGTTATATGGGAGCACCCCCCTTAAATATTTGTTTTATTTTAATTTAATTATTGATTTTTAAAGTGTATATATAACTAAATATTCTGTGAATATTTCAAGTGTCTAACTGTTACCGTTATCAATACCGAGCAAAAACGAGCAAAAAAATCACGTTTGTTGTATGGGAGCCCCCTTAAATATTTATGTTATTCTGGTTTTTAGTATTGCTGTTGCTATAGCGGCAACAGAAATACATCATCTGTGAAAATTTCAACTGTCTAGCTATCACGGATCATGAGATACAGCCTGGTGACAGACGGATAGACAGACAGACATACAGACAGACAGACGGCGGAGCCTTAGTAATAGGGTTCCCGTTTTACCCTTTGGGTACGGTACCCTAAAAACACGATTGTCCATCAATTTCATGCATCTAAAACTAAATTATTTTACAAATAACACAGAACACAAACTCTCATCCCAATGCAGTACTGTAATTAGTCTAAAATTTGAATACTAGAGACACCGTAGCTATCGCTTATACGTATCTCCTTACAATTAATTTATTGGACAAGTTTACCTTATGTAAAGTTGGGAAGCAGGAACAGGGGATAAGGGTGTGTTTTGTAGGGGACTGAAAGCGGGAAATGTAATGAAACTTTGATTGTCGTTGTAGCATTATCGGATTGCAAGAAGGTTAGTGAAAGCTTCTTCTTTAAGACAGAGAAGGAACGGACATTGCTCGTCGAATGCTGACGATTTGAAACCAGATTTCTGATTTATTCCGTACTAATACCATTGGTATTTGTTTCATCTCATATTTATTTTCAATTCCAAACGGATACCATTCTTTATATAAGTTAATTTAATGTGCGCACGAATACTAACAACTTGAATTTGGTACAGTCAGCTAAGTCAAACATAATCAAATTAAATTTGTTTTCTAATATTTTTATGTATTTTGATGATTTAACAGATTTTTTTTAAGTTAAAGGTCTTATAATTACATACAAAGCATTTTACTGACTGTACTTTATATCTTTGAACTTGTTATGGTATTAGTTTATACAATGATATCCGTACGTTAATTAAAACAATGGCCCTCAAAGATAGCGGGGGGGGGGGGGGGTTTGTAGATTTGCGTCGATTTATCATAATCATCATCATTCTGTTGCCAATTTATTTGAGGTCGGCAGCAGCGTGACATACCGATTATCTGGTGAAAAAAAAATGTTGATCTAAGGGTAAACCCCTTTTTTTTTTGGGTGGGAAATTATCAAATAACTTCCAGTTAAAAGACAGTTCCAGGACAAACTCGCAACCCTGGCAGGCATTGGCCCTAACGGACCCCGTCAGTTGGCGCTGACATCTCTTTGAGGCACGCGTGGAACACAACGTGCCGACGACCCGGGCCTGGTCCTTATCTGACGGCGAGCCACCCACCGCTCACCCTCCGCAAGCTCGCGCCTACGGTGGCCGGGAATCGGCCTGCAACTTCTGCGGCGACTAGGGGCGCGAGGGCCCGAATTTTGCCTATCCCTCACGCGTTCCGCCTCCTCCTTCGCGAGCATTCCTGCTTCTCACAAGGAGGTGACGGCCTTCCATGCGCTCTCGTACCGAACCATGGCCTGAACCAGGGCCGGACACGAGAGATTGCCGCTTCCGATCGCCTCCGTGACGACACGGTGGTACTCCGCCCAAGCCAGGCAGACCTCCACCGTATGCTCCACCGTGTCCTCCGGGCGATACACAGTGGTGACGCCCGAGCGTTTCCTCCCGCTTTATCCTGAACAGGAACCTCCCGAAACAACCGTGTCCGGTCAGAACCTGCGTCAGGCGGAAGGTGAGGACGCCATGGCGCCGCTCTAGCCACTCCTCAAAGAGGGCACTTATTGCCACAATAGTGGCGTGCCCAAAAGTTGAACCCTGACTTTCAATTGACAACAAATTAATCAGTCTACAATTTAAAATGTGTAGCAATTGACATGTTCCGCCTAAATACAACATACAATCATTAACTTTTATATTATTGGTGTTTTTACACCGTTATTAAAGAGCATTTCTCCGAACATATGTCATGGAATTCTAGGAAAGATTTCTTACCAGTTATTTCGCTCCCTATTTAAATGGGACTTATATTTAAAATAACAAAATACGTCGCAATACTCACACATAATACCGGGTATTTAGTTTTTAATAAGAAATTCGAAATTATGGCGAAATACGAGTTTTCGAATTATTACTTTTTACAGGACAAATCACAGAATTTCCGTTATCTTTTTACCCGACAGCCACAACAGGGGAATGTTTTAGAAGATATAATTATCATGAAGGTTAAAAAAGGAAAATTTCATTCGCTACCGCGCTCTATTTTACTAAATCTCGCTCTTCTTGTTATTCATTAATACTTGTACCATAGGCGACGGAAAATTTTCAGAGCCCGTACAGTGTTTGAACGAACATAATGATATTATGATCAAAGTTAGGCCTTGTATCATCATTTTAATACTGCCTATTAAAACGGCATTGGCATTTTAATAATCTTCCGTGGAATGTACAACATTCCACGGAAAATTAATCTAATATTGGTTCTGGAATGATGCTTTGATGAGTTAAATTAATATTACTGTTAGTGATAGTTTACATTGATAAGTATCTACTTGGAATTATTACATTAACTCAGATGTTATTTAATTGTAGACAGGGCCAAATTTTGCGTGCCAATTTTATTAGCATTAATTATGTGATACCATAACACGATAAAACAAAAAAAAAAAGTTTTGGTGAAGTTTTGCGGGGTCAACGACCGCTGGTACTGTAGAAATAAATTATTAGTTGAAAACATACCCGACCTCAAAAACATATAATTCAATCAATACCTACTCAAATACGTCTAATAGGCAAATTTGTATATTTTTATAAATAAGACTAATTCACCTTAATTTCAATTCATTCTAACGAATGCCCAAATAATCTAAATCACTTCAATATTTTCAAAACTGGTCACGACTTCAAGACAATCCCCGATCAATGTATCCTTAAAATAATTTCATTAAGAAATAATCTTAGCATTGTTTATAAGCAAAACGGTCCCCGTTTGGATCATTCTGTTCACATTATACTTATATAAATTATCATCATCATCATTCATCATTCTATTGCTGGACATAGGCCTTCCTCAAAGGAGGGTTGCCATAATCGCCATGCATGGCAGGCGGGTTGGCGATCGCAGCAAAGTGTTAAAATGCATACAGAACGCTGCTGCCCATTCTCTAGTAACTCCCTTAGCCTCCTTTTACGACACCCACGGGAAGAAATAGGATGGTGCTATTCTTTACGTCCGGCACCACACGGCATGCACGTAAATTACAGCTTATTTTAATTTTCCAACCTTCACATAAAATATATTTTTCTACTTTTCCTAGAACATTACGAGGTCCCCTGCCCGTTTTCCTCCATATTCTAATATAACTACACTATACTATCTAACAACGTTAGTTCCAGGTATGTCTTCAGGCAATGTTGTGTTACCCTAGAAACATGTGACGTCATGAAACAAGTACAACAGAATGTATTAAAGTAAGACAACGTCATTCCTGTGTGCAGGAGCAGTCTTGTTTAAAATATCAACGTACACTGTAATTAGTCGTATCTAACACATCTTCTCTACCTTTAGTAAGAATTTCTAGCAAACCAAAACATGTGCGCGATTTCCCATCGACAGAAACTCCTTACAAACGTTCATTAACAATATAACCCCTTTAGAGGATACATTTAAATCGTTCCTCACTGCTCAGTGTTCCACTTTCGATACATAAGAAACTCTTATTCAAAATTCATGCTTCCAGAACCAGCGGTTTAGGCTGTGCGTTGTGTATCAGAGAATTTAAGATTCTTATTAAGTGGAGATAGAGTTGAGTTTATAGTGGTATGAGGAGCAGAGTGTAAAATTCACTCATCCTCTATATAAAAGTGAGGATCCTCTGACCAGACGGGTGTAGTGTCTGGTGGACAACTGCCCGACGATTGATATGGTACGTTGTATATAATTATGCCAGTCGCGCGGTAAACTCTGCTTGCGCGATGCAGGGTTTTGCGTGACGTCAGTGTGATGACATTTGTTGATGTAGATGCTGCCACAAGTTGAGTAATCGTAAATGACTGTATCGGTATTGTAACAGTTCCGTTTACGAGTATATTGAAAATGTATGGGGAATCACACTAATATTATAAAAGCGAAAATTTGTGTGTGTGTATGTTTGTTACTTCTTCACGCTCAAACGGCTGCACCAATTTTGATAAAATTTTGTATGGAAGTAGCTGACATTTGGGTTGGCTGGATTAAGAAATAGGCTACTTTTTATCCCGATATTCCCACGGAATCGAGACTTACGCGGGTGAAACCGCGGGGCGCCGCTAGTAGTATATAATTTTAACTTTACGTACGTAGAACCAATGTGTGCCTCGGAAAGCACGTTAAACCGTTTGTCCTGGCTGTCATTAGTAGATCTTTAATGGCCGTTACAGGTAATCATAAGCCCGAAAATCTGATAACCAGTCTATCTTACCATGGGGTATCACTCGTATTACTCAGGAACTGAGTTGTGGAGATAGGCAGTCGCTCCATAAAATACTGGTATTCAGCTACATCTGGTTGGACTGGATGCCAACCGTAATATAGTTGGGAAAAGGCTAGGCAGATAATTCGGTGGATGCAATGTTTGATAACAGGTTTTAGACTCTAACATCTTACTACGTAATTCCTACAAAGGAGCCTATAAAACGTTCGATGCTAGTGAATAAATATTTCCTTATCATTAGACACGCCAAAGTTGCGCTAGTTCAATTTCTAATACTACTATGGAGTTCATAGTCGCGGCAAAGCATTTGGAGCTCGACTTTATGCTCCACCGCTATATAAACTTATTTATCTACACCTTACCCAAAATGTGAATATGACATCAAGACCCAACATTATGATAGAAAATATACTACGATAACCATACAGTCCCATAGATCGCTTTGAATTTAAACGATTATAGCTCAATGACTATAAATACATACAGAGTAGGTATAGAAAGTGGGGGTAAAGGGGTCAGCTCAGCCATAACCCGAGGAAATAATAATGAATTTTGATTGCTTATGGCTACTTGCATCTGTCCCCGCACCTATCAAAATAGCCTCTAGTGATGTGTCGTTGGTGGAAACTGCTATCTTTGATACTTCACCATTTTGTTGTATGTTATTGCCGGATGATGTTAAAAGGGATGGATATAGATATTAATTGAATTTATTTGTATTGTTATGTATCAGCCTTTAACGTATCCACTACTGGCACACGTTACAGGCCTCCTCTCCTCGGGAGAGTGGGTCGTAATCCACCACGTGGAACCAGTGCGGGTTGGTATTTGTATAGGTACATATTAGCATTAATGCACGCTTGAGAAAATAGTGGAAGAAAAATATTGAGAAACTTATATCTTCCTAAGGTAGTTGATCTGCCATCAGTTGGATTGGACATGGATTAAACAATCTAGTATTGATCGACTGATGCCATCCATCACCAACGAGACCTAAGTTGTTAAAGCAAAAATATTAAACCAGTTTCAAAACATGTTTATAAAAGCGTGTATGGTCAAACATGCCTATGTTTTGATAAGTTAAGTGCTAGGATAAGGCCACACAAATCAAGTTCTGGGCCATTTTATCAGAATCAAATGCCGCAGAACAAAATGTTTTTAGCATTAAAACAATATTGAATTTCATTCGTACGGTCCTATCCCAGCGCCGAACTGTACTCTATATTTTCTTAATCAACTAGACAAACTTTGCTTTTAACTTTTAACAATTAGCTCGACTCAAATCCAAAAATGTGCTTTCAGTTTCAAAACTTGCACAATTCTCTTGCACCATAAGCTACAGTGTATTTATGAAGTAGAACAGTCTTGTACCGTGTGTGCCTACCAGGGATTGAACCAATAACGTTCGGTTCGATGTCTAACTGTCAAGTTCTCGGAGGTAGTGAAATAACTGTAAGATATCCAAAGTCATGTGAAACTTGGTAGTGTTAGATATTCGATTTTGGGGCATTGGCAGAAAACACGGACGGTGTCGTTTGGACTTTGATTTTGTTTGTGTGAAAAAGGAATATAAAAAAGAAAATAAATTTATTTGGTCCAGGCACACAATAAGGGTTAGGGGCTCGTGGCTAAATAATACCGGCCACACGGGTCGATCGAATGTTAAGCTAGGCTTGCTGAGGTCGGTCCGTGGATGGGTGACCATCCATTACATTTTGAGACCCCTCCGTGCCTCGGAAAGCACGTTAAACCGTTGGCCCCAGCTGTCATTTGTAGATATTTGACAGTCGTTACGGGTAGTCAGAAGCCTTAAAGTCTGACAACCAGTCTTACTAAGGCGTATCGTATTACCCAATAACTGGGTTGTCGACAACAGATAGGCAGTCGCTCCATGTAAAATACTGGTATTCAGCTGCATTCGGTTAGACTGAAAGCTGACCCCAACATAGTTGGGAAAAGACTAGGCAGATGACTAAGGCACTCAATAATTAAGAACACAAAAAAACTTAGTTAAAATAACATTAAAGCTACTCACGGCTGCGCCAAATAGGCCCAGTTCAGCATAAACGTCAGACAACTTTTTTTGACAGTTACTAAAGAGAATTTATGCAATTCCGGCTACAAAAAATACATTACAATCAATTAACTGCAAAACTAAACAAAATGATTGAAAAACCAGCCAACAATCACAATCCAACAAAAGCAAGCCACATTGAAATTGATTAAAATTAGGTAGATTTACATTTTAAAATGCAATTACATGACAGTAAATGATTAACTACAGCGTTCTGAACTAAATTAAAGTACAATCATGAATTACACACACGATTTAATTGCAAATGATAATTTACACTTATCAGTACCTCGTTCACATCGTGTCAAAATGAATTACTGTCCTATTTAGTCAAATGATGGATTTTGAAAATTTAATTCATAATTATTGGTGTGATTACGAGTCGGCCGCAAATTAGTTTCTTAATTTGCTAAGCATAACCACAACCACATCATTTGTTTTATAAGATAGTCTGCCTTCATCTTCTTTTGACAACCTCAGACGAAGAGTTTGGGAACAGCAAAGTGTAACACAGCATAGTAGTGACACAGAAAAAAGTCAAAAAAGCAGCTGACCCTGAGCCAACCTGGCGCAGGCGGCAACGTTGTTACAAGATATATACGAATAAATAAATAAAATGCCCTCCCCTTAAATATCACCCGTCGCTCCACTAATTCCAATGCTTACTCAATGATGCATATCCGGTACGACTCTATAATAATCCTTCCATATCCCAAGGGTACGTCTTCCCTACCATTATCGCACCGCCCGATCTACTCTTTGATGTGCATGGCCTCTGTAGTCTCATGAAACATGAGGCTCCAGGGGCTAGTGTGAATCTTTGGGTTGGTCAAAACCACGCCGGGGTCGGCGCATTTCATTAATACATAAGAGAGACGGCACAAACGTTAGAAGAAAAGCAGTACCGTGTTAAAAAGACAGGACAGTTAGAGTGGATATAGTATAACTTACCTATTATGTATTCAATGGCGTATTGTACTGGTACAGAGAAGATAGAAGAAATAAATATTATTATTAGTTCTGCGAACAGTACACCTCGCGAGCATAAACTTTTTTAGCAGCAATTAATATACCAGCCGAGTCCACTGGTACAAATCTAAAAGTGAGCAATTTACTACATTTTTAAGAGTTATTCTGCTCATCATGCCGAAGATCCTTATTACACCTTTACCATGTTTCTATGAGACCAACTTAAAGTTACCTACTACCTTTCAAATAAAAAAAAACATCATAATCGTATATCCAGTAGTGCCCTTTTTGCCCCTCGCTCGGTCAATTAAACGCATAACATTAGTGGGACCAGCTCTCTTGGACTAATTTGATACTACTGCCTCAGTTTGAGATAATTGACCTCGCAAGCCATCTGTCTCCCGGCACGCAAAGCTGTGGCGTAGCTAATGGAAAAGAGTGTTCATTAATGGGAAAGTTAATGAGTTTGTACCTACTTCTTTTTAGCGTGTCGATGGCAATCTAAATTGAGTTCCCAGAGCCCAGAATCTGGCTACGAGTTTGGAAACTTCAGTAACGTCCATCAGTTGCAGCACCACATCATCAGTTGAGCAAATCTTCCTTGCATCGGCCAACCTGGGTCCGGAGTCTGTTTAACGACTGCCCGGCCAAGAAAACTTATGTCCAGGTGGGAGATTTTCAGCAGGTAAAACAAATCGTTTAAGTTTCATAAGTTTGTACTTACATAACTAAACACATAAATGTACAGAAACTTCAAAAGTTATATAGAAGTGGTCTGCATTAAAAAACAAACAACTTATATAGAGCAACCATATTCTTCAAGCTCATATTTCAGCCAGTTTAAAGTAAGTACTCCACAGTCGAACCCTTTAAAGCCATACATCATAGTGACGGGTACAGACCTGGCACTGTGCCAGCTGATAGCAATGCTGATTGACTTATTGCCCGAACGTAATAGAGCAACGGATTAGTTTTGTGTGAACCCTGCGTTAGACTTCGTTCGGTTTTAAGCATTGTTCGAACAGAGGCGGTCTGTGGTGGCGGACGCGATGGTGGGCAGTTGTAATGTAATATCTTAGATGCTTAGATATTCAAACACATGCACCATTACTACTTTCCGCCACTATGCCCGCCACCGCCACCGCCTCTGTCTGAACTACGCAATATAGGTCGACCGACGACCGTCCTGCGGCTGCTTTGCTGTTGTTTTTCTTTGTATTCGCATGGCAAAATGGAGTTAGCATTGATGTCGAAAATTTAAAGTTGTAGAGCTAATTAGTGCTAAAAGCCTGGCCGTTATGATTTCTGGAAAACAACGTTGTTTTGTTGACTACCGGAGTTGAAATTTGGTTGGTATAACAAATACTGGAAGTCGTTGTTTGGAAAGATAAAATATTGACAGAATGGAATTCTAGTGATTTGCTTCAGTGTTTAACACACTTGCATATTTTCTGGGATATCACGAACTTTGCTATACCCGTGTCACCTGATACCTGTTACCTGTTTCAGTGAAACTTTGAGCAATATGACAATTGACTGTGGTTATAATAAACGTCACTGTTAAATCAAGACCTGTTTTCATTAAGCTACCACTAATTCAATTTCTGACAACTTGGAATTATCCAACAGTGGTTTTAATGTAATTTTTTGTTCTGGGTCACAGAGTACATTGTTTATTTTATACGATGTAACAGCCAAAAAAATGACCTACAACCTAACCTTAACTGTCCACAGTCCAACAATAATGCCAGCACATTATTTTTTAGCCTCTACACTGCTGTCCGTAATCTGGACACGGTCAGCAAACCAGATTGGCAGTACGCCAGACTTGCACATGATTTTATCAAGATCTGTTCCCGACGTGTTTTTGGGAGTTCCGGGAACGAATAATAAACAGGCAGGCTATTGCAGGTGGATATTTATGGATTTGTTATTGAAAATTACTTAGGTAGGAACATATTGGTGGTAAGGAAAGAAAATACCCGGATATAAAATTAGCCTAATTTACAGGTATTTGAATTAAAATTTGAGTTGCATATGTTACTAAGATAGCATAAGTATTGCGTATTACTAGCATTATGGATCAAGGTCCGAATTAAATCATTTTTATTTTATTTTATTTATTTGCAGTTTGCACTATTGGAATCGATGAATATCAAATGTCTGCATAGAATAATTTCCTAACCCGCAATCACTCGGGTGGTTTTTTACCCCGTGAGCACCCGCTGGGTGCTGTGGGCACCCCGTATACTTAATCTAAATTTTCAGATAAATAGTTTTGTAGGTGTGCAATTATGAAAGTATTTGATTAATTATAAGGCGTGATGTTATGTTCATTTGTGTATATTAATTTAATAAATAACAATAAAAACTTTGGTTAACGATTTTTAATTCTGTTTTATGAAACACATTGTCGAAATAAGTTTTTCGATCAAAATTTTGAGACCATTCCTCATTCCTTTAATTTCGAAAATCGGTGGAAAAAACTAAAATACAGATTCAAAGACACCGACCTCCGGAATTAAAGTTATTTTGCACTTCGTAGTTTTTTTTGTGGAAGTCGATTGTTTATTTGTAAAAAGTTTTTTATTTAAAGATCCAACTAAATTAAAATTCTGCTTAACACGAAACAGACACACACACACACACACTCATCGCAGAATTGAGTTACCCACTATTCATCACTCCTATCTTGTCCTTAAGGTCAGCACACAAGTTGACCTATATTTTGCAGATTATAACGAAGATGAAGGTTGGATCCTAGTCCCTAAGAGGCGTATGTCCGCCTTGTAGGTGAGACCCACTTTGGCTTACGACTTTCCCATGGTCATGAACCATTCACATGATTTGATTTAACCTTTAATGTTCCTTGGCTTTTAGAGCAAAGTTGCACAAAGGTAAGCAACTTACGCAGTGAATCTATCTCTAAGCCATAGTTAAACGAACTATTTGTACTGTATAGTCCCTATTGGGAGATCTCATCATCATTCATTTCATCCGAAAGATGTCCAGTGCTGGACATAGGCGTCCCCCAAAAGGACGGGGGGGTTGGCATAATCGCCACGCCTTGGCAGTGTTAAATCAGTCCCGTACGGTATATCGAATTACCCTTGAACGATATAACTGTCTACAGAAAGCATGGTTCACCGACGAACGGTAATACGAGAAAACTATTAGTCGATACCATTATTTAGCGACAGCACGTTTCGCCGAATAACGCTACATAGAATGAATGGTTGGCCGATACCAAGATTTGCCGATGTCATGGTTCGCCGGAACACGCTTGAACTAAATAATCCTTTATCGATAGCAGTTGCATGACAATGGGATCGTGTTGGAATGACTGCATTTATAAAAATAGCAGACTTGGGCCCCAGAGCGTATATACATTCTTTGCCAGATTGAATCATTTGGGTTAGGTTAGGTTAGAACAGTGACCATTAACGCGCGAAGGCGAGCGAGCGAAGCGAGCGTGCCGCGGCAGCGGCCGCCGAGCGCCAGGTCCCCTCTATTGTTGGCTAGCAAACTGCTATCGATAAAGGATTATTTAGTTCAAGCGTGTTCCGGCGAACCATGACATCGGCAAATCTTGGTATCGGCCAACCATTCATTCTATGTAGCGTTATTCGGCGAAACGTGCTGTCGCTAAATAATGGTATCGACTAATAGTTTCTCGTATTACCGTTCGTCGGTGAACCATGCTTTCTGTAGACAGTTATATCGTTCAAGGGTAATTCGATATACCGTACGGGATTCGTGTTAAATGCATAGAGAACACTGCTGCCCATTCTCTAGTAAGTCCCTTAATCGACTTTTACGACACCCACGGGAAGAAATAGGATTGTGTTATTTTTTACGTCCAGCACCACACGGATTAGACGGATTAGGGAGATCTATTTACATATTATATAACATCACGCCTGTTTTCCCTGAAGGGTTAAAAATATAATATCTGTACTTTACTTAATTGCAGTTTCAAGTGAATTATTATTCAGGAGCCGGCTATCAATCTGCCCAGATAATCTTTCCATCTGGTGCTAAGCCTTAGTGCAACGCCACGTATTTATGTCGATTTCAGTTAAGACATCACCCATTATCTTCTCTGTCAGCATATTCTACAGATACTCACTTTACAAAATATTTCTAGTATTGTTCTAGTACTTGGTACTAGAACAAAATAACGCTAGATAAAAAATAACGTGTTACTAACTCAAATCACCAATGAGTAGCCCGAATATCACAGTACTGGTATTTCAATGGCGGTCCGTACACGATGCAACCAATCTCAAAGTAATTCGTTTTTTAGAGTAGTGTCGTGGACGACGGGCCTTAGGGCCAGTTTGACAAATTGTGACAAACTGTCAAACGTGCGTAAGTTGCTGCGATTGGTTGCAATAATATTTAAAATTAAAATGTAATTGGTTATTTGACTTTTTGATAAAATAAATTATTTGTTTTCTATTTTTTACCTATTTAAAGTGACATGCTTGTAATGTATCCATTATAATTATAAGAACATACTTAAAGTCCGTCTCATGAAAGAAGTCCCGCGGCAATAAATGGAACTAATTATTCTTATACAAGTTAGCAACATTCCTACAATAACTCTTCCCCTCAGACACCGTTCTCTATTTAATATTGTGCATTTTATTAACCAGTGCCTGTAATATGAATTGTTGAGATAAATAAAAAAAAAAGATTTATGATTCCGTCGCATGCCTGCAGCGCCACGTCTGCGAGACTTCTTTCGTGGAACAGACTCTATAATAAAATTGTAGCCAGTGACATTTGATGTAATATTAAACACCTTCTATTTTATTGTGAATTCAAATGATTTGACATTAATTAATTAGTAAAATGGATTTATTTGTATTTATTGATTAAGATTTGCATGCCCATGTGACGGCAGATCATGGAGAACTAACTTCATGACAATATCTATGTACAAACCTACCCACGTTTGTAAATAAATAAATGATAGTTATAATGGTTGAATGATTTATCAACAGCCAATCCCAGTAATTTACACGCGATTCACAATTGTCACATTCATTTTGCGATAATTTTCGTTCGAGAAATTGGCCTTTAGTAGGTATATCCCGGTCAGCGAGTAAACAAACACACCTAAACATTATAACCGAAACAAGGATCCAAATATGAAGGTATCCTCAAAGTCAAACTTTTAGTTGCTAAGCCCGAAACACAAACGTTTGCAACAAACAGAGAGGAACTTCGCTATGTTTCGCACGGTTGTGGCTATCGCGGTTGACTGGAAACCCGATAGGTAGTCGCAAACTTTGGAGTTTGCACAGATTTGTAAATAGAAGTGATGCGTTTGGTTGATAATTATAGGATCGGGAAGACAAGTCTGATGATCGGTGCATATTAGCTACCGCGCGTTATACTCTAGATATAAATCAAACTGAACATCACGCCTGTACGGGGAGTACAGGGTTAGGCAGAGATGTACCTAATAGGTACACCCACATTTCGCCAGTTATGTGTAGGCCCCATGTAATGGGGCGATAGTTTTATATTATGTATACTAATCTTTACTTATAATAAAGTTGAAGAGTTTTTTTGTTTGTTTGAACGCGCTAATCTCTGAAACTACCAGTCGGATTTGAAAGTTATTTTATTTGATAGCCCAATTCTTGAGGAAAGTTAAAGGCTATTTAACATCACGCTATGAGCTTTAGGAGCCGAGCAAATCGAAAAAAAATAACTGCTTTTTCAGTTATTTTTTTTCGATTTGCTCGGCTCCTAATTAGCTCGGCTCCTAGTTTTCGCTAAGCGAAAACGGAAGTAACGGGGGAGGGCACAACTGTAGGATATATTTTATGTTAAAGCAAGAGATTTAACGCGGACGTAGTTGCGGGCAGAATTCTAGTTACATATATAAATCAGAATAAATTAGTGACTCTTCAGTCCTGCATACCTTTTCGTTAATATTATAAGGTACTTATACACGACTGTGAAAATGTATGGAAGGTCTTACACTTAGTATAAAAATACAAGTTTGAGAGCATTTGGAATACCTAAAACATGATTTAACATTAGACGAACCTCAACACGTTCTCTGCAGAATATAACGTGTTTGTTAATTTCTTCCGAGAACTGTTTTTATAATGACAATCACTGATGATTATTAGTAATATAAATGATTATATAGTAATAATATTATATTAGTGATTGCAGTTATTGGCGAAAGCGCTTAATTAGGAAACGTGCGGGTTACAAAAAAGTGTGTTTATTTTGTGAAACTCAAACTTAATGAATTTATTTCGATTAAATCATTTACAGGCACTTTTGAATTGCCAAGGAGTCGTTCAGTTAGAAATATGAAGCTAGTTGCCCATTCCAAATGGTAGTAGGTACATCGAATAATAGGCAAGAAACTCCATGGAAGATTTTCTATCGGACCGGACCCAGTGCGTTAAAATAAGTTAGTACATCAGTTATAGTGAACAAGTACTAGATTCCGGTGTGCCACAAGGAAGTTTGCTTAGCCCCCTCCTCATCCAAATCTATGTTAACGAACTCTGTATACTTACTCCCCCTTCTACTCACATTATAGCGTACGCCGATGATACTTTTTTTTGTTTTTTTTTTTTTTTTTTTCGGGGCGAACCCTTCAAAGGCACAGCATAGCCCTCACTACTGCTGGCAGAGACAGGTCTTTCCCGATCCTGGCGACCAAAACCTGCCGCTCAGAGGCCCACGCAGAGCACTCCTCGAGCGTGTGCTGTGCAGAGTCTAGGCCGCTTCCACAATGGTGGCAATTTGCCGTGGCCTCACGCCCAATCCTGTTCAGGTACTCACTGAAGCAACCGTGCCCGGTCAGCACCACGCCGATGATACTGTTTTACTGTCCAGTGGTCATAACTGGTAAACGCCTAGGAAGGCTGCTGAAAGGCTTTTGACGCAAATTATGATCTTGTTGGGCAATAATAGCATAACCTAGAACGTCAGCAAAACGAACTTTTAATCTTTGGTTCCAGACTCTCTACCCTTCCGTCCATCTGACCTCTCACTACTTAATGAAAGCCTTGAGCTTGTCACAAGCTCTGTTTATGCCAGACTGTGATGAAAACCTCCTCCGTCAAGTAACTCGGCCTTTACCTTGATTTCGGTCTCAGTCGGAAGACCCACATTTAATTTCTGTCTGCGCGCACAAAAAAACTCATTTACGTGTTCAAAAAGTTAAGAACTTCTGCCCATAAAGATATTTTAGAAATGGTATACACAGCTTTGTGTGAATCAACACTAAGTTACTTTATCGTAGCGTGGAGTGGTGTAGCCAAAACAATCCTCATACCAGCTGAAAGAGCTCAACGTCCAGTAATCAAAGTCCTGTTAAGCAAATTCTGAATCTGCTTTCAGATACGCTGTTATCTTTTGGGGTAACTCAACTAATAAAGCAGTTGCATTTAAAGCGCAAAAGAAATGCCTCAGAGCCATGTTTAAGTTGAAATCCACCGATAGTTGTAAGCCTTTTTTCATTCGATAAAAAATATTGACATTGGCGTTCCTTTATACTCGTATTCTTGAAACCGTAATGTTTGTTAGAAATAATAATAAGTTATTTTCGCGAATGGCAAATAAATTTCCCAAAAACAGGCGTGATCAAAGTCAGCTCTGTCTGTATAGGAGTAGGACTGCACTTATGCGCAAAAGTGTTTTCTGCATGGCTCCCACTATTTATAATAAGTTACCCAAAAGTTGGAGGGAGCTTAATAATGTACAGTTGAAAAAACAGCTTAAGACATTTCTAACTAATAAAGCATACTATACAATTAATGAATGTCTGGCAGAATCTTTTATTTTGTCATAGATTTTATGCATTACTGCTGCATTATTATGTTTTTTTTTTTTTTGTTTGTTTGTGTGACGTTAAATTATTGTATTCAAATTAATTATTACCAATCATAATATTTGCACGCCATAGTACGTGACAAACATGTCTGAACCTATATCTTATTTAATGTTATCCTGCATGCATTTTTATTCTTGTATGTGTACACATGTTTAAGCAAATAAACACATCTTATCTTATCTTATCAAACCATTAAGGTATAAAGAAAGAAAAAAAAGAAAGGAAATACGTTTATTTGCGGTAAACATAACGCAAAGAAATAAAAACACAAACACGAAAGAACAAGTTGAGGGAAAATATGCGTCACATTCACGCAAAACGGCCATCGCTCAGCATACCCACACAGCAAGATTATTCAGACTTTAAGGTACCGCGCGACAGTCAGACAAATGTTAATTTATATGCTTCGTGCTATTATACGTACGCCTATAATGACCCCTCCCAATAGATGTAAAAACCCTACGCTCAGAAGACCCAAAGTTTGTACAAATACCACCTTTGCACGCACATTAACAATAAACTCCATTACACATTATACATCCATTTTTTGAACACATTTCAATGCAAACAAAAAATAAAAGAATATCTGCTCACCCTAAATTATGACGACACGGAAGAATTACTCAAACCATAACTTAAACAATTCGGGTACTCACACACACACTCGTCCTAACACTCAAGCATCCATATCTACACTCACACATGCACAGGTACACTCAAACAGACAACACATGCCCGGCACATAAATCCATACTCCCTTTTCCTTGTTATTAATTAATTTAATTCTCTTTTACTTTCTTCCTCCGTCTCTTATCCCCCCACAATTAATTGTTTTAGGCTAGTTTATTTATATTTTAATGCCAAAAATCGGAGTAGATGGCGAAAAATCGTGAGGCGAATCACATCAGCCCCTGGACAAGAAACTAGATGAAGACCACGATCAATCGAAAAAGAGTGCTACGAAGATGAAGAAGATTTATTTATTTATTTATTTGGATCTCCAACAAAGATTACACCTTACATGCTAAAAATAACACATAAAAAGATACAAATCCTTGTGCATCTTCAATTATAGGAGACCACAGCTTGCATTAAGATATCAAACAATCAATTATTAATATGGAAATAAAGTATACAATTTAAAGTAAAAATAACAAGAATCAAAATTATAAAAAAAAAAAACTATATATATTGAGTTGAACAGTAGGGAGAAAGGTCAACACTTACTCAATATTAAGTTTTGCGTGTAACAGCAACTTAAATTTACTTAGGCTGTTGGAGAAAATGTCTATATCGTCGGAAGAACATGACAGTGAGTTGTACTGATTGGTCATCCTAACAATCGGCGAGTGTTTACCTAGATTTGTTCTGTGTTGAGGGGCTTTCAGTAAAGGGCCGGGATAGCGAGGAATACGGGAAGGGACGTTAATGCGTAATTTGCTAAGAAGATCTGGACAGTCAATGCCATTATTGAATAATTTATACAGGAACAACATGTCGGAGATAGTGCGGCGAGATTTTAAATCTTTGAGTTTGAAGTGATTTTGAAGATTATAGACATAAAGATTATGTGAACGTAACACAGGTTTTTCTTAGCATTGATCATTTATTTTTAACCGGGCTTTAATTAAGTGTCACCCTGTATTTGTGTACTTTGTCAAATAAATAAATAA
Source organism: Tiliacea citrago (assembly GCA_963921375.1). Lineage (NCBI taxonomy): Eukaryota > Metazoa > Arthropoda > Insecta > Lepidoptera > Noctuidae > Tiliacea > Tiliacea citrago. The sequence continues at coordinate 2,954,791 of OY992784.1, forward strand.
TCAAATAATTAAAATATTTTTTTAAGAAAAAGTCTAGAGCTTGCGGGAAGGTTAAATTGCAAAGTGTTCTGCTAAACACAATGATAATGCTGAAAAACAATAAATTATATTAATGTCTCAACTACCTTTTATATTTTTCACAACAATATCCTATTCAGTGACCCAACTCGTGCGATATTTTATAAAGTCTCTTTGTAAAGGAAAACTAAAAAAAATAAACAATAACTGCCACAAGGACTAACTTTGTGTGGGAAAATGCTTTTAGAAGAAAATAATATATTACCTCGTGTTTCTAGGGTTGCTTACGTTACGATACTTGATTTTAGGTAGAAATAAAATAAAGAGCTTGTTAGTGTTATGCATTAGATGTTTCTAGTATTTTTCAGAAAGAGGTGACGGCCTCCCATGCACTCTCGCTCCGAACCATGGCCTGAACCAGGGCTGGACGCGAGAGATCGCCGCCACCGATCGCCTGCGTGAGGAAACGGAGGTGCTCCGCCCAAGCTAGGCAGACCTCCACCGTATGCTCCACCGTGTCCTCCGGGCGATCCACACAATGGCAACAACCTGGTGTATCCTCCCGTTTTATCTTGAACAGGAATGTCCAAAACAACCATGTTCGGTGAGAGTCCAAAGAGGGGACTTATAGCCACAATTGTGGCGTGCCCAGAGTGTACGGCACATTAAGATCTTAGTATTAAGAACTGCGGGGTGATTTTTTGTCATATTATATAAAATGTCAATAAACCGCAATGCCTTTCATTAAGACAGTTCAGTCACGTTCATTGCATTATTTACGTTGAAAAGCACACGGAATTATTAAAATCTATGAAACAATTAATTAGGAATTGCCTTCTAAACCCTCGGATTGTGATTGAAAGTCCTACGCAATTAGCGTGCTGGACTATCAGTAATGGCCTGGTTTATACGATGGCAGTGGCTGGACCCAGTGAAGTTGACCCAGTGAAGTGAAGTTACTGGGCCTGAAGTCACCACTGGACTGGGTTGAAACTAGTGTCTACACGAGCCCAGTCGCAAGTAAGCGCTGAAAGAAAGAAAGAAAATACGTTTATTTGCGGTAAACATAACGCCAAGAAATAAAAACACAAACACGAAAGAACAAGATGAGGGAAAATATGCGTCACATTCACGCAAAACGGCCAGCGCTCAGCATAATGCTGCGACCCTATGCGAGACAGAGCCCCAGCGCTGGTTTTCAGTGACAGCCGGCGTTGACGTGATGACGTCAACCGGTGCAGCATAATGAGGTAAAAATAAACAAAATAAAATAAATGCAATACTTCGTTATCTATGTTGCTGGACAGACTTACTGCACTGGCATTACTGAGCTCGTGTAAACCTGCCTTATATTAAACAACTAGCTACTAACTAAGGTACTTTCATCTCACAACGAGTGCTTGATTAATTCCTTTGAGCAAATAGAATCCTGCCAGGCTTTGAAAACTAGAAATAAAAATAGTAGCCCTTAGTAAAAGACGCTGTTTAGAAAGCAGTGTAGGAAAGTCTCTTTGAAAGTCCTTAGGTCAAACAAAGTAATCTTGTACGGAGGTACACAGAGCACACAATTTTCTCTAGTTAAGTACAAAAGAACTGGCTTTGTTTCCTGGCACTTACAGCAATTTTAATATGAATATGAGCATAGTAAATGGTAGTGTTTCTTCTATTAGGGTTCCGTACCTCTAAAAGAAAAGGATTATAGGATCACTTCGTTGTCCGTCTGTCTGTATGTTTGTCTATCAGTCTGTCTAGACCCTTTTGCTCAGGAACGCGTGGAGGTATCAAGTTGAAATGTATGTCAATTACGCAAATCTATGTTTCCTTGGAGATCTAAAAAATCAAGCTTATAAGGCAATGCAATAAAAAATACGGCCTTTTTTGCGAAAAGTTTTTCAAACACTGACGTGTCACTTTGGGGGCTTAAATTTGATGGGTGCTATCACAAAAAAAACGTTTTTCGTCAATTTCTTATCTAATTCTGGGAAAGCTTAAATTAATTGAAACATTAAGTCTGTGTCACTATAAAAGTACAGTTTTCGTGGTGATAAACCATTCGTGTCAGTCTGACACGAATCCGCGCCGGTCCGACAGACCCCGAGTGGTCCGCGGTGGGCGCTGAAGCAGCTGGACCGGGAGCTCCTCCTGGAAGCCACGATTGTGCAGGCCTGGGTGTCATCACCGGACAGGCCTGCCGACATCAATGACGAGGCGGAGTGGTTCCGGGAGGCCATGTCCGAAATATGTGACGTGGCAATGCCCCGGGTCCAGCCCGGACGTGCCCGGCGCCAGGTGTACTGGTGGTCGCGTGAGCTGACCGCTTTACGCGAGGCGTGCGTTGCTGCGCGCCACCGGTACTCCAGGCACCGCAGGCTCCGTGTCCGCCCTCCGGATACGGAAGCCATTCAGGCGGAGCTATACGAGGGGTACAGAGCAGCGAAGACTGCCCTCCGAGCAGAGATCCAGCGGGCCAGAGGACTGGCCCGCGAGGAGACGCTGGAGACTCTCAACAGAGACCCGTGGGGACGCCCCTACAAATGGGTGCGAGATAAACTCCGCCCATGGGCTCCCCCGCTGACGCAGAGTCTCCGGCCCCAGCTCGTGGAGGACGTGGTGAGCGCTCTGTTCCCTTCGCGAGGGGAACATACTCCCCCGCCCATGGCTCCGCCTCCTGCGGTGCCAGATGCGGACCAGACCGACGACGACGATGCTCCAGAGGTGACCGAGGTAGATCTGAGAGTGGCGGTACGTAGGCTGAATGCCAAGAATACCGCCCCAGGACCCGATGGCTTGCCTGGAAAAGCCTGGGTTCTGGCTTTAGAGGCTCTCGGGCCTCGACTAAGGGGGCTCCTAAGCGCATGCTTGGAGAGGGGCCAGTTTCCACTTCGTTGGAAGACGGGGAAACTGGTCCTCATAAAGAAACCAGGGCGCCCGGCGGACTCTCCGTCCGCTTACCGGCCCATCGTGCTGCTCGACGAGGTGGGCAAGCTCTTTGAAAGAGTAATTGCAGACCGCCTTGTCGGGCGGCTGGTGCGGGTGGGGCCGGATTTGGCGGAGAGCCAGTTTGGTTTCCGTAAGGGGCGCTCTACGGTGGATGCCATCATGCGCGTTCGAGCCCTCACGACGGGGGATGCTGTTGCCCGGGGTGGGGTCGTCTTGGCGGTGTCTCTTGACATCGCCAATGCCTTCAATACCTTGCCCTGGAGTTGCATTAGGGAGGCACTTCGGTATCACCGGATGCCGACCTACCTCTGTCGTGTGGTCGAGGCCTATTTGACGGACAGGGCCGTCATCTACCCCGGTCACCACGGAGAGTGGAACCGGCGAGAGATGTCGTGCGGTGTCCCACAGGGATCGGTCCTGGGGCCGCATCTGTGGGACATCGGGTACGACTGGGTGCTGCGCGCCGACCTCCCTAGTGGCGTCAGCGTAGTCTGCTACGCTGACGACACGCTAGTCCTGGCACAAGGGAGTTCGCATCAGGCGGCGGCCGAACTGGCGGCACGTGGGGTTGCGACAATCGTCGATAGGATCCGGCAATTGGGACTCGAGGTGGCATTGCACAAGTCCGAGGCCATGTGTTTTTATGGTCCTCGGAACGCGCCACTGTCGGGTTCCCAGATAACGGCGGGAGGGGTTCACATCGGCGTCGAGTCGACGATGAAGTACCTGGGACTCGTCCTCGATAGCCGGTGGAACTTCGTGGAGCATTTTCGACGTTTGGCTCCCAGACTGGAGCGGGCCGGGGCTGCTTTGAAGCGGCTCCTGCCCAATCTAGGGGGTCCAAACGCCTCCTGCCGGAGGCTCTACGCGGGGATCGTGCGGTCCATGGCCCTTTACGGGGCACCGGTGTGGGCGCGTTCTCTGAGGCTGCGACCAGCGCAGCGGTTGAACGCGTCCCAAAGGGTCATGGCCATCAGGATGGTACGGGGATACCGCACGGTCTCCCGTGAGGCGGCGAGCCTCCTTGCCGGATTGCCGCCATGGGATCTGGAGGCGAAAGTCCTCGCGAACATTTGGGTGTGGCGCGAAGAGGCGAAACTCCGGGGCATAACTCCGCTGCCGCAAGAAATTGCGGCACAGCGGACGGAGCTCCGGAGGGATCTCATGGCGACATGGAGAGTGCGATTGTCGCAACCCAGCGCTGGGCACGCCACAATTGTGGCGATAAGTCCCCTCTTTGAGGAGTGGCTGGAGAGGCGCCACGGCGTCCTCACCTTCCGCCTGACGCAGGTCCTCACCGGACATGGATGTTTCGGGAGGTACCTGTTTAGGATTAAGCGGGAGGAAACGCCCGGGTGTCACCACTGTGTGGATCGCCCGGAGGACACGGTGGAGCATACGGTGGAGGTCTGCCCAGCTTGGGCGGAGCACCGCCGTGTCCTCACGCAGGCGATCGGCGGCGGCGATCTCTCGCGTCCGGGCCTGGTTCAGGCCATGGTTCGGAGCGAGAGTGCATGGGAGGCCGTCACCTCCTTCTGCGAAGCAGTTATGCTAGCGAAGGAGGAGGCGGAACGCGTGAGGGTGAGACAAGGTTCACGCCCTCATGCCCCTAGTCGCCGCAGGAGACGCCCCGGGCGTCGGGAGTCGCAAGCCGATTTCCGGCCACCGTAGGCGCGGGCCTGCGGACGGTGAGCGATGGGTAGCTCGCCGTCCGATAAGGACCAGGCCCGGGTCGACGGCGCGTTGTGTTCCACGCGCGCCTCAAAGAGATGTCAGCACAAACTGACGGGGTCCGTTAGGACCAATGCCTGCCGGGGTTGCGAGTTTGTCCGAAAGGGATATCGTGGCCCTGGCACACAGGCAACGGAAGGAACACGGGTGGGTTTTAGTCAGTAAAAGTCTGACACGCCCTCCCGCTCCGCCCAGAGCGAGAGAAGTTATTTGATGATTTCCCACCCAAAAAAAAAAAAAAAAAAAAATTCGTGTCAGTCTCAGCACCTGTCACTTGCGCTCTCGAAAATATAGCTTATTTCGCCGTTCATTTACATAATGAAGATATTTTTATTTTATCACACGGATAGCTGAAGCCCAGTGTGTGATTTTTAAATTTCTTGATATGGTTTGTTAAATAATAGGAAAAAAAACATACCGACAGTGTTTTTAAAAAAAATATAGGTTTCTTCAACATTATTTTCTGAGACTATTTGTAACATTTTGATAGTTCTTTTTGCTACCTTTTAAGTTGAACATGTCTGCTTACATAAAATATTTTTAATAACTAAATTAAAAAAAAACGGAAATTATTTTTTACAATATTATAAAACAAAATTTTCGAATAAAAATTACTACCAATGGAGATGAAAGAGTAATCTATCTGTGACAATTATTAGTTACATTTGGTTTAGTTAAATTTAGCCGCAAAATGTTCCGAAAAACTGCAATTTTTTGTCAGTTTTTGTGATACCGTCCTTAATTTAAAAAAAAAGGTTTGCTAACTGTACCGTGTGGCATATTAAATGAAAGGGTTTGTTGTATGGATTTCGGTTTATTTTTTATATACTTGGATTTCTTTTTTTAGTGTTTTTTTGGAAGTCAGTTGTTATATTTTTGTAAAAAACATTTTTTCGATGTCAGTTGTTTTTTTTAACTCTAACATTATCTAAACTTATATTAAATTATTACCATCAAGAAGTAAAATGGTTTTTTTTTGTATTAGGTAATCTCCGAAAGTACGGGTCCGATTACAAAAATTATTTCACTCATAGAAAGCCAACGAGACGAGATAAAATTTATGCTTTGGGATTTAAAACTTTGACTTCATTGCGTATGGTCAGATTCCAATTATTTATTACTTTTATGATGTTTAGCGATAGTTTTGTCATTCAAAAATCAACTCAGACTACGTGATTTTAACGTTGATATTTGCAATTTTATTTGTTTATCTCGTATCGTTGGCCTTAGTATACACCATTGTAGTTAGAATTGCCTTGTGGCATGATGTCTAAATGTTTTATGGTATAGTTGACTTCGACGCGAGTGAAGTCGCGGGCAGAACCTATAGTATCCAATATATTTGAGAATTTTAATTAAATACACCGTGTTTTTAGAGCAATCTCCATTACTGCTCGACTGGGTAGACATCGAACGTGAAAAATCAATATAAACTTCAGTTACAGTACCCTCAGTTAATTAATTAAAATGCGATGTCGGGACCAAGTGGCTCACAAAGCGTAACGTTGACACCAATCGTACAGTCAACTGAATATCAGTGGTAACATTGCACTGCGAAAACCACCCTTATCGCTTCGAAATAAAGGCGCTGTAAATGTCAAATAGTTACCATTGATGAAATCTGACTGTATCTACCTATACTTTAGTCGTATGTTTCTACTTACATCCATTACAAAATTGGTCATTCTGTCAGGTCTTACACCATTTTTAGGGTTCCGCAGTCAACAAGGAACCCATAAAGTTTCATCATGAAAACTATAATTTGGCATGGGTATACACGCTGAAGTGGTAAAATTAAAACGTAAAAAATAATAATTTGCATGCACGTAAAGTGGGGATGATATTTTTAATTCTCGTCTAAGTAGGCTTTACAAGTTAACTAGTAATAGTCGACCAACTTACATTTGCGGTTAGAATGTATGGGAGAACATGATTTTCAACCACAATGTTAGGGTTGTTCTTCGGATAAATTCATCCCAAAAACGAAACCCTTAATTGTGCGTGATCCGACACGTATTTGGCCTGTTTTAACTTATGTGCCACAGCTTTTAAACTTTCCGTTGATGTTACTATGATCTTTTACGTAGACCAACAAACTGGACAGGAGTTACAAAATGCACTCCACTGTTTATTACCCGACTGCGGCGGAGGTCAAGAAGACAGTAATGTTCAAAAAAGTCTCTTTGAATAAAATCCACGAAGGAGACATTGTGACATTGTGACATGTACCTACACTAGGTGCTGTTTTGATACCACATTATCTAACTAGTTTGTAAATTACTTATCCTAATTAATTATAATTAGTAATTCTGCGAACAGTAGACCTAGCGAGCACAAACTTTACTGCAATCTAAAAGTGAGCAATTTATTGCATTTTGAGGAGCTATTTTGCTCATCACGCGGATCTACGGCGTGATGAGCAAAATGGCTCCTCAAAATGCAGTAAATTGCTCACTTTTAGATTGTATATCATCAGATATACACCAAATTTGTATGAGACCAAATTAAAGTTACAATCTTTCAAATAAAAAAAAAACATTGAAATCGTATATCATAAGGCGAAGATATCTAGTAGCCCTCTTTTTGCATCTTTTTGGAGGAAGCAATCCAATCAAAAATTCCCGACGATAAAAAAATCTATAAAGTCGTAAAACCTGTATATTAAGTTTCGTCCAGATCGGATGGAAAACACCACCTGTAGGGGAGTAGCAACAAACTGACAAAGGAAAGCCAATTTTGCCAGACTTGAAGCAGAGACGATTCGCTCGCTCGGTCAATTATTATTATTAACAAATCTTTATAATTACAACTATTAGCATTTCCATACACCTAACCTATATTATTCTATTGAACAAAAACGACCCCAATCGTACTATTCCGGAACACCAAACAATTAAAACAGATCCCCGACCAATTTCAACTTCTCCCGAACATTTTGTTACGCTCCCCGCGTTTTGGAATCTACTATAATTTCTGCCGCGTTATCAGTTTGTGCACTAACAGTTATCCACTTAAATAGTACCGCGCTCGGTTTTTTTTAGCGAGGCTACCGTTGAAAATGCCGCCATCACACACATCTGTAAGAAATTTGAATTGCCATCTCATACATATATCCGACGCTGAAGGGAGCTTAGATCTGCTGAAATAAGAATATAAGAATAATTTATTTTAGCAAAATGAAAAATACAATACAATCATGTTACGTTAGTAAAATATTACATTTTGTGCTCAATTTTTGTGAATAATGACCCCGATGCTAGGTAAATCCTGTGTTATAGGGGCCATCCATTCGTCCGCTATTATTATTCTACAAAATTAGGGAAGCTAAAACGTGTAACAGCAGCAATAGTGTGTGAGTAAGCGCGTGTGATGTGGTGTAATGGGGAACGTGTATGAGTGTGTAATGTGTGTATGAGTGTGTGATATGTGATGTGTGTATGAGTGTGTGATGTGTGTGTGAGTGTGTGATGTATGTCGTGTGTGTGTCATGTGTGTCGTGTGTGTAAAGAGGGAAGGTGATTTGGGGTATCTGTGGGTGTGTAAGCTTCGTGATACTAATAATTATAGGGGTTTCATCAGTGCTTCTGTTTCATCATAATCTAGGGTGAGAAGGAAGAAATGATGGAGCTTTAAAGCGAAAAGTTAATGATTTTTCTATATCTTCTTCTTCTCCTTCGTAGCACTCTTGTCACAGCGGTCGCGGACTTCATGTAATTTCTTGTCCAGGGGCTGATGTGATTCGCCTCGCGATTTCTCACCATCTACTCCAATTTTTGTGTTTTTAGTGCACTCATAAAAGGGATCGTCTACTGCGGTTTTAATTTGGTAAGTCCATCTCGCGGGTGAGCATCCGCGTGGTCTAGTGCCCTATCCTGCACAACAAGGCGCTCTATAGTCACCCTCACGAATCGAGATATGTCCAAAGTATTTGAAAATGCGCATTTGGACCAGAACAGACAGTTATTTGATGAAAAAAAAAGAAAGAAAATACGTCTCTAGTGACTCGGAATTTTGGTCCCAGTCAGTGGGTTCATGTGGACAAGATCAGCAGTAAGTCAATCGCGTGGCGGAGGAAGTTACTGGGCCTGAAAATAGACGGGTCGGTTAGTCAACTGGACTGACTTGACGGTGCGAAGTCACCACTGGACTGGGTTGAAACTAGTGTCTACACGAGCCCAGTTGCAAGTCAGCGCTGAAAGAAAGAAAGAAAAGAAAGAAAATACGTTTATTTGGGGTAAACATAACGCAAGAAATAAAAACACAAACACGAAAGAACAAGTTGAGGGAAAATATGCGTCACATTCACGCAAAACGGCCATCGCTCAGCATAATGCTGCGACTCTATGCGAGACAGAGCCCCAGCGCTGGTTTTCAGCAACAGCCGGCGTTGACGTGATGACGTCAACCGGTGCAGCATAATGAGATAAAAATAAACAAAATAAAACAAATGCAATACTTCGTTATCTATGTTTATATAAATATAATATCTAGAATGGCAACATTCGGTAACGTCGGCAACGACTCAAGCGCCGCGCGCATGTTACGCAATCTGTGTGTGCAGCTGTCAGCTGTCATAAAGAATTTGACGTTTTTACGTAATGGTTACATCTCAGAGAGGGTTACATAATTAAATGACATGGCGCATTATGTAAACAATGCTAGGATGTTATCTAACAAAGGATGCATTGGTCGACTGGGTATTAAATAAGTATGGTATTTGTACAGTGTTCGTGCCGAATTCTTAGTGTATGGAGGTGTTAGTGCGAAACTCGATCCACGATACAGCAAGCATTCTTCTCCAGCACCACATTTCCTGAACGTCATATCATATTCTTCTCGATTTCACGCAGCGTCCACGTCCCAGCAGCGTATAGGAACATAGGGAAAACCAGTGTTTGAACAAGCCGGATCTTGGTGGCTTTTTTAATATCTCTGTTCCTCCAGATTTCCTTTTTAGTTTGTCCATCGATGATTTAGTTAACGCCATAAGTCTCTTTCTATCAATCTGCCTAGCCTTTTCCCGGATGCAGCTAAATACCGGTATTTTACATGGAGCGACTGCCTATCTGACCTCTACAACCCAGTATATGGGTAACACGATACTCCTTGGTAAGACTGGTTGTCAGACTTTTGGACTTCTAACGACCCGTAACGACTGTCAAAGATCCACGAATGACAGCCGGGACCAACGGCTTAACGTGCTTTCCGAGGCATGGAGGAGTCTTGGTATGTAAAGATGGTCACCCATCCACAGACCAACCGCTGCAAGCGTAGCTTAACCTGATGGATCGACCCGTGCGGCTGTTATTATTTAGCCACGAGCTCCTCCCATAAGTCTCTTTCTATACTCGTATAAAAATTAAAGTCGGTTTTTTTCGTGTCTGCCTGTGTGACCGCATTGTTCTTAAAAACTACGCAACGGATTTTATTACGGTTTTCATCATCATAGAGAAATTATTCCAAAAGGTTTAACACGTACATAAATACTGACCTTACGTAATATATTATTAATAATGAAATCTTGATGGTTTGTAAAAACCGTGCGAAGCAGAGGCGGATCTCTATTTATAATGATAAAATTGTAATTTATTTGTCGTTAAATTTCGGTATGCTTTTGGGTGCCTAAACCATGCACCGTCACTATTGAAGTGGGTAGACATTACTAACAATACGGACTAGTAATAAATTAATCCTGGTCAAATAACATCCAGAAACAGAGATAGGGGCTTCCTCCAAATAGTACCGTATAATAATAATGGCGGATGCAATGTGGTGGAAAGTGTGAAAGATTAGCGGTATTCGGAAACTATGTAATCTAGTAATAAAAGTATTTTTTTTAATCGATTTCAATAAGAAATTAACCTAAAATTATGATTATTATTATTTTGATATACTATAAAGATTTTAAGTAGAGGGGGTCGAATTTTGACCAGTGGGCGATCACTAGTGCGATCAAAAAATTCTTGGAATAAATATTAAAAAATGCAAAGATTTAAACAAAAATATTTTATTTTTCTACATAATCTCCCTCCAATACAATGCATTTAGAATAACGCGATTCTAACTTCCTTATGAAAAAAAATGTTTTTCTTGACTCTCGAAAAACCCCTCTACGGCAGCCATAACCGCGTCATTATCATAAAATTTTGTTCCACGAATGTCCTCTTTTAATTTTAGGAATAAGTGAAAATCATTTGGGGCTAAGTCCAGAGAATATGGTGGGTGTTCAAAGAGATTGAAGCCAGCACAGCGGATTGCGTTGAGCGCAACTTCCGATCGATGAGCAGGAGCGTTATCTTGAAGAAACAACACGCCCAACGATAGTTTTCCACGACGTTTTTCTTTGATCGTTTCACGCACTTTCGGGATTAAATTTGCATAATAGGGTCCAGTAATCGTCTGGCCTTTTGGCATGTAATCAATAAAAATGATTCCTTCACTATCACAGAACACTGAGGCCATAACTTTGCCAGCGCTAGGAGCACCTCGAAATTTCTTAATGGATGGAGAGGATGGTCGTTTCCAAGTCATGCTTTGTCTCTTAGTTTCAGGATCAAAATGCTGGACCCACGTTTCATCCATGGTGACAAGGCGACGGCAAAAATTATCCGAATCACGCTGAAACATTTCGAGATTACGCTTAGAAATTTCCAAACGTCGTCGCTTTTTGTTTTCGTCGGTTAACATTCGTGGCACCCATCTTGCCGACACTTTTTTGAACCCCAGTGAATCAATCAAAATGGATTGAACGCTACCAAATGATATCCTTAGGATCTCAGCTATATGTTTTAAAGTTATTCTTCTGTCTTCCAAAACCAGATTCTCAACCTTTTTGACATTTTCTTCCGTAACGGAGGTTGAATGCCGCCCAGAACGCGGGTCATCTTTACAGCTTGATCTACCTCTTTTAATCGCACCGAGTACGCAACCGTAGAATAAAGTACAGCATCATCCCCTAATGTCTGCTGAATGTCCGACAAAATTTCCTTCGTAGACATTTTTTTCAAACTGAGATATTTTATCACCGCACGTAACTCACTTTTATCCATAATAATAATATAATATTTTGGGTTTTTAGCAACTCGTTTCACAAAACAATTTATTATGCGCGAACGAACTGACAGAAACAAGTGACAGTTTTAATAAATATTGTGTGATTGACACTCTTTAATTTGAATATCGAACTTCTCCCAAAAAGGTTTTATAAATATGAAATTCTAAGAACTTTTTGATTCACCCTGGTATACACGAAATATTAACCAACAAAACGAAGCAAAAGTACGAGTAGGTACGAAACAAATTAGGGGCTTACAAATTTTTTTGAGGTGCCAGCAAAGCCATTTTTTTATTTAATACCTACTTTTCTAAAGTGCTGGCACCGACCTCCTACGGAGGGTAAATGGTCTTAATACCTTGTGAATAAAAATGTAAGTAATGTTACCCCCAGTTACCAGATTTTACCCTTTGTCTTGCTTAAGAAGTATCTTCTGCATTGTTACTTTTGTTTTCAAACATAGAACTTACAAAAACTGTATCAATACTGATGTCTAGTCTGGAAATCGAACTTGTAACAATATGTTTCGCTACCGTCGCGTGTCGGTCGCTAAGCCTTGTTATTTGTTTTTAATTAATAATATGACTTCAAAGGTTCTTGGTCATACATTTATATTTAGCACTAGCTTTTGCCCGCGGCTTCGCCCTCGTGGATGTTGGAAAAGTCCCACGGGACGTACTACCGGACTTAAAATTGCGTTGTGTTAATCTAGGTTATAGACTATTCACATTTTCACTCTTTTTTTAAACGACTCGCACGCCATATATTGGAAAATCTTATTCGTTTATTCCATTTAATTTTGCACTTCTCACAAAATTTAAATTATACGCATAGGGCGTGGGAGGTTTGCGCTTCTATTAAAAGTTTAAAGGTCTCTATTATTCTAACAGCTAAAGTAATAGTGTCGTTAGTGTTATTACTAGAACACTCATAGGAATTAGACAGAACGGAGCAAAAACTTTGATAGATTGCAGTCATCATCGTTAAGCTTCTTTTTTTTTTATTTGTGTGAGCACAAGGAATTTTATTCGAAGCGGTATGGACATTAAATGAGTTGGGACTCTGCAATGGAGAGGAGGTCATGGCTCAGTAATGACAGGCGCACGGATCGATCCATCAGGTTAGGCTACGCCTGCCGAGGTTGGTCCGTGGATGGGTGACCATCTTTACATAACGAAACTCCTCCGTGCCTTGGAAAACACGTTAAGCCATTGATCCCGGCTGTCATTCGTGGATCTTTGACAGGCGTATCGTATTACCCAGTTACTGGGTTGTGGAGGTCAGTTATGCAGTTGCTTCATGTAAAATACTGGTATTCAGCTGCATCCGGTTAGACTGGAAGCTGACCCCAATATAGTTGGGAAAAGGCTAGGCAGATTGACTTTTTTATTGGTACTCTACAATGGAGAAAATTGGAATGCAAGAATAAATGTTTTCAATAAAACCGTTAATTTTGAATCTAACATTAATAGAAAAGTGTCAAAGCAGTTATTTCGAAAATTTTAACTAGTCATTTGATGCATAGTTTTGAGAGTAGTGGTGGCCCAGTGGTAACAACCGCAACTTACGAGTTGTAGGTCGTAGGTTCAAACCCTGACAAGCACTTTACTTTGTGTAAATTATTTCATCACCACTGCTCTCAAAACGGTGAAGGACAACATCGTGAGGAAACCGGCATGTCCCAGAGCCAAAAATTCTAAGACATGTGACATATCTACCGCAACCCGCACTGGGCCCGCGTGGTGGATTACGGCCCACTCCGTCTCACGAAGAGGTGGCCTGTGTGCCAGCTGTGGGACCATTATGGGCTGATTATGCTATTCAAGGAATGCTGGTATCTAAACTTATATAATTTATACACATTGTCATAATTATTTTGGGAAACGAAATTATCATCATCATCATCATCATTTCAGCCAAAAGATGTCCACTGCTGGACATAGGCCCCTCCCTCAAGCGTCGTCACATCGACCGGTCCTGTGCTAATCATATTAGCGGATGAAAATGCTATGTTTTTTATTTTAATAAAAAAACATTACATTTCATCCGCTAATGCGAAGGTATTACACCTGATGAACTTCTTAATTTTCCAAAATTATAGAATACCTTATCTCTTCCGAACTTCATAATATCCTGGTTAGTTTTGAATAGCAATCCCACTTTCCTACACTTCTTATGATTTCAACCTCCAATCAACATTAAAGGACTCTTATTACCAAATTCTACCGCTTAGACCACACCAAAACTTCAAATATGTTTAGAACTTAGTCTTAAACCGTGGCTGGACTTAGATAACGGTATCCAGACACCGTTGGTGTCCGGATCCTTAGCTCCGAATGCATGGAAGTTATCTTAGTTCCAGACATCTGGACCAGATCCCTTGAAACGTATTCATCCAGGAAGTAATTGAAGATTAGTTTTGCAAGTGGAATAGATTTCTTGGAGTTGGAATTGTTAGTTTCCACTTGATGTTATTATTCTCATGTCCTTTTTACTAGGACTTGATAATAACGTTTTTATGCTCTTTTCGTTTATATCTAATGTTGATTGATGATGATGATGTTCATTGCATAGAAAAATAGCTTGTGAATCTAATAATTACTGTTTGTAGTATATATTCGTAATGATAATTTATGTATATGATTGAGAATAAACAACAACAAAAAAAGGAGAATGAAGATTGAACGAGAACAATGCAAAAAGATATAATGAAGATCGCAGCACGTGACATTATATAGACGATAGATTCATCATAAAGCTGTGCGCAATCTAAGGCAGGATGATCTATGGCAGACAGGCTCAACTGAAGCAAGGATGCACACACACTCGCAAAAAATATTGTAACAGTCAATGGGGGCAGAATGTAAAGAAAAACCAATTTTGAAACAAGACAAAACTAGGTATTCTGTCTATGATACAAAACTGTTTTATTTCTACTTATCCCCATGAGGAAAAGGCTTGATTTTATATGTATGTATGGATTTTATTGTGTTACAGCAGCATTCAATCAAATACAATAGTCTTCCTCAATCATATCAGTGACGTCATCTTCGCTTAGATTTATCATTTGTATGCTTACGACCCCACTCTTCCGTTGCGGATACACATTACCTTATCGTAAATGAGCGCACGCTGTATCTGATGTTCTTACATACGTAGAATGGCTAAATAATCAAGCAAGTAAAAGGTTTTACTTCGGATTTTGCTTTTGCGAGAATATGTCTATCTCTGAAGAAACTTTAGAAGTCAGCATTTAGGTCCTCGTAAGTCTGTCGATTTATTTCATAGCAGTGACTCTTCGTATACATAAGTGACACGACATTTTAAAACATTAATTTAAGTAAATCTACAGCATGTTTCAGTAAATATTCATTTTCATAGTTCTTATATTTGTCCTTTAGCTAGCAAGGAGTTGAGTTTGCAAGAAGGCACAATTTTGTTTTGGTGTGAGTATATATTGCAGAAAAAATGTTCTTCAATAGCATAGCGATTCCATACTGATTAAAGTATCTATTCAGGTTTCTTCAAGTAGGTACAGTCACGAATATAAATACCTTACTACTATGATGAGATAGTTATTTTCCCAAAGTTGTAATTTTTTTTTTCTTTTTTGGCAATTGATCCGGTATCAACTATTCTGCCAGCTGCAGCGTGACGTTGAGACAGCAGCGCAAGGAACTTTGTACTTTGTGGTAGTTAAATGTTAGTAACTGCAAGGACGCAAACAGGGGTTAGTAAAAACATGTATTCTAATTTACAAACATAGATAAAATATGTTATTATAGCGTTACAGATATAGGTACCTACATAAAACATACAAAGCATAGCAGCCAAACTAAATAGGTCCTTTTCTCGGAGATTCAATCCTCATTATAATCAATCATAATTCCTCGTCATTAATCTCGGGACGACGTTGACTTATTGCAATAATTACTATCGCTCCTATATCTACACGTTATGTTAGTTTTCCATTAGTTTCTGTCACCTTGTTATTAGTCAATTGTCGTAGCTTCTATTCAGGTATGCTATTTTCTTATATTTGGTAGGATTTTTTGTGACTGTTTTGTTTTGAGTCCGCGAAGAGAACGATCCATTTAGCAACAATAATGAAATTGACTTGTAGCAATAGTATGTTATGTTCCGTGTGGTGCCGGACGTAAAGAATAGCATCATCTTATTTCTTCCCTTGAGTGTCGTAAAAGGGACTTACTAAAGAATGGGCAGCAGCGTTCTCTATGCGTTTTAACACCATACTGCGATCGCCAAGCTGCCTGCCAAGCGTGGCGATTATGGAAAACTCCCCCCACTCCCATTGGGGATGATGATAAATAATATTATGTTAAAGTTTATATTGTTAGGAATAATAATAAATCAATATGATGGGCTGAATAGTCGAAATTTGAGTGGATTTCGACTATTTAGCCCATCATAATATACTGGTTACAACACGAGCATAATACCTTACTGTCATGCAACATTCAAAAGCGTTTTACTCACGATTAATAATAATTGCACAAGATCCATATTCGGGACAATTCCATATGCGAATGCGGCCTTGCGGTGCGGTACTTTGGATCATATATTTTTCTCTTGCTTCTTGAATACCAATCCTTCAACCTGTGTCGAAAAATTTCCAAATGTAACATTCCTCTCCTAAGTAACTTTCATTCCCTTTTATCCCACTTCTCCCCCAAAATCATACAAATTTTAGCCACGGTCATGAAAATTATTTTAACTGGTGCGTAAAATAACTATGTAATAAATTTTGTGTAGTTGTTGTGTTGTATATTACCTTTATTATCGAATATTATTATAATTATATTAATCGAAACGGTGTCAAAATAGTTTGTTAAAGGGTTTGATGAAAATGTTTGACGAAATACCAAAATTTTTAGTCTTGAAAATATTTTGTTTTACCCTAATTATAAGTTTACCACCTAAGAATACCTACATGTGGAATGCAATAAAAGTATTGAGCATTGAAAATGTTTTGAAGTAAAAATCCATTATGAGCTTTAAGGGTTCGTTGGTAGATAAAAATATTATGGATTCACGTCACCAACATGCTGTAATAGCAGTATATCTGAAGCTGACTTCTTTTGTGTTCGTGTTTTTATTTCTTTGCGTTATGTTTACCGCAAATAAACGTATTTTCTTTCTTTTTTTTTTCTATAAGGGTGACGTTTTTTGCAACATTATTTCATAATTTTAAGTTTTGCTATCTGTCGGCAGTTCCCATTTTGCCTTTGGTACTGACTTGCTGTTGGGCAAACGCTTCATTCATGTTCTTCTTTTCCTGGGTGACCTCAAACCAGTCCTTTGAATATGCATGGTCACCGCCAAGTCATCTCAACACTTCTTTCTAGGCTGGGCTAGGCTAGGCTAGGCTAGGCTGATCCCAAGATCCCCGGTGCAAGTGTGGGAAGGGAACACTGGGGTGGTTTTTAGTCAGTAAGAGTCTGACAGATCCCTACGCCCGCCCCAGGGCGGAGGACATCCATGAGGATTTTCCAACCCCGGCAACAAAAAAAAAAGGCTAGGCTGTTGGGAATCGGATCCAACTGTCCATCTTCGGGCTTTCAAGGTGTGGTGACTCTTATCCAGCAGTCGTCATTGACTTGGCTGACGTGACCTAATCAATCTTATAATGAGCCTGTAAAAATATTTACAAGGTCCATTAAACGTATAAGTTAAGGGGAATGCGCTAAGGTAGCCCGCGAAATTCAAACTTGCTTACGTTTTTTGCATTATGCAGGTCAGTAACAGGTTGTATGTTGATCTAAATATGATTCGCGGACGTAATAAATATGTCTTTATATAATAAAATTATTATCATTAAAATAAGCAATACAATTCTCAAAGTTCGTAGAATCCTATTGAATGACTATTTCAGAAATAGTCATTCAATAGGATTCTTTTGTTTTATCCTTATTAGGTATCGATACCTCTGCAGAGTTAACTAAATTAAGTTTCTAAGTTAACTAATTTAATTTTACCCTGTATTGTTCATGCAAGTTGCTTTATTTCCGAAATACTCTAGTATCATTTTACTTCGAAGGCTCCTGGGATCATAAACATTATTAATTATAATTTTCCTTCTACTTCCCATGATAATTGATTAGACAGGAAGCCATTTTGTACAATATTATGTCAATATCAATTTACTAAGGAAGTTCCATTACAATAAATACAGGAGACCCGTGACTTCGATCAATTTAAAATAAAAAAATAGCTACAGTAATTATACCACAAAAAGTGATAGGAATTCAAATTGTATTAAATACCTATATTTTTAAAGTTGTCTTCTTAACTCAAACTTAAAGCATTTTATTTAAAATAAACCAATTACAGTCACTTTTGAATTGTCAAGGGGTCGGTCAGTCAGAAAGATGAAGCTAGTTGCTTATTCCAAAGCGTAGTAGGTTCCTATGGAGAAGAACGTGTAAGAAACAACCATTGTTAATCCTTGTAAAATAGTAAACAAAAACATCATAGTTTATTTAATGTTCATGTAATAGACATTTGAATTCTCTCCAGAAAATGACGTGGAGATACTACATTAAAAGAATTTTTACATTCTCTAATTCAAACTTTATGTAGATATTGACAAAGTGCACTTTTAGTTGGCAAAATAATAATCTCAGATGCTTCAGGAAGACGTGTTACGTAGCCTTGCATTTTCAAAAGTATTGTTAGGTTACAAAAATGAATTGATGTACTCGAATGTTACGTAAGAGGAAATTGATTTTGAGTTTTAATACGTTATGTTTTTAATTAGGATCGTTTTTATATCGATAAGTGGACAAGTAAAAAATAGAATTTCAAGAAGCCTTTACCATGGAAGTGGTACGACAATAATGACAGCTAAGAAAGCCCCACAGAAATATACATCCAGCGTACTATCAGTCATATAACCACATAATATGTTGACCACGGCCAGAACTATCTTCATACACATACAAAGCCTATACTCCCCGATGATTTAGGCAAAGCTGTAGTACCCCCACAGTTTTGCGAGTTATGTCCCTTGCATTAGGGAGCGAGTCTTTTGCCACCAATCGGTCACTAATCCAGTCTCAGGGCTGCTACTGAGAAATTCCAAATGGCAAAACCCAACAACACTTTGCCATATCCGGGAATTGGACCCGGGACCTCATGCTCTGCTGTAGCGCTTGCGACTATTGGACCAGTGAGACAGTGCAAAAATGCTTCATATACCTACTTCGTGTCAATTGATCCAAAAAAAGAAACCAGCCAAGTGCATGTCGGACCACGCACAATGAAGTGTTCCGTAGTTGGGATGAATTTATCCCAAAAGTAAACTTAACGTTGTAGTTGAAAAACATGTTTCCTTTACCTGTAATCTATATGTATAGGACTTTTCTTTGTATTTTTTTTTTAAACAGTGGCTCTGCAGTTGATATAGGTAAGGGGGGAATGGTCAATTTTCATCTGTTTTCTTTAATAATTTCAAAGAAATTATTTGAATACGATATTTATATATAATTAAATCCATTTGACATGTCACACGTTGATATGATATTTTATGTTTGCAAAACTTTTTTTTTTCAAATTATTGCCCCAAAAGTGAATTTCATAACATTCAAAATTCATTTATTGACGTTGTCGTTTGTGTTTGGATCACAGAAATTCATGTGTACCAAATTTCTTAATTAATCGGTCTAGTAGATTCGGAGCAAATCGGCTGTGACAGACAGACACACAGACACACGAGTGGACTTTCTGTTTTTATTTTCATTTTACTTTTTTTTGTTTCTATGAGTTCTTTTTAGTTTATGATCTCCTGTGCTTCATCTTTAGTGATCCTATATGGATCCCGTATTTTCCTTTTGGGGTACGGGAACCTAAAAAAGAAGAATGCCAATATTATTTAATATTAGCTTTTGCCCGTGGCTTTGCTCGCGTGGAGGTAGGAAATTATCCCACGGAAACGTACCTACTACCTTAAAGCGCATGCCATTAAAGCTCCCAAGGCGGCATGATTTTTTCCGACATCTTCAACAATCATCGTCATATTTTAGCCAATTTACACTAAACCTTAATTAATCGTATACTTAAACCTTCCTCATGAATCCTCCCGTCCATTTGTGAAAACCGTATGAAAATCCGTTCGGTAGTTTTTGAGTTTATCGCGTTCAGACAGACATAATTATGCGGCGGGGGGACTTTGTTTTATAATAATTTTATTATGTAGTGATACTCACCATAGATTGTCTCTTAGCCTGGACGAAGAGACGATCAATAACTTCACAAACACCAAACAGTATCCCCTTTCGAGCAATAATAGACAAAGTTAACTAAACTATGTATTATTTGGCGATAGTCACTCAATTTGGTCTGAACTATTTCATCAGTGTTTCCTTAACTTCATTTCGTAAGTTCGGGTCGCGGCGTTTGAGTTACAGGCACAGTCTTAGGGATTTATTGACTGAATATAGCTGTGTTTATTGGTAAGTGATCTTCATAATAGAGCTTGAGTTTTTTTTTTATCTTCTTTTACAATTACACAAAAAATTATGTACATAGCGCGATCTAGCCGATTCAGGACTCATTGATAATTTTAAACCTTGTTTTTTACCTATGTTGTTTATAACAAGGTACTCATTAATAAATTATTAAAAAAACACAAGGACTTTATTAAAATTGCTTTTGCTTTTACTTGATTTTTATTTCTGAGCATGAGGTCCAAGGTTCGATGTCCAGGTTGGGGAAAATGGTATTGGGTTTTTCCACTTTTTCCGCTCCGTACGAATCCAGACTTCAGTCTACTGACTGAAGTCTGGATTCGTGACAGAGTGATGGCAATAGGCCCGCCACTTATTACATGGGATTTAAACATAACTGGCGAAATGAGAGTGTATACACCTCTGCCCAACTATTCGGGGAATACAAGCGTGATGTTATGTTATGTGGGCAATTTTAAAGTTCCAACAACATGACGTCAAACTTGATTCAAAATCCGACAAATTGTATCTAGATCTAAATGCTTGAATATCGTAATAATAATGAAGTAGGTCGTGGCTAAGTAATAACAGCCGCACGGTTCGATCCATTAGATTAAGCTACGCTTGCCGGGGTTGGTCCCTGGATGGGTGACCGAGACTCCTCCATGCCTCAGAAAGCTCGTTAAGCCGTTGGTCCCTGCTGTCATTCGTGGATCTTTGACAGTCGTAACGGGTCCTCAGAAGCCCGAAAGCCTGGCAACCAGTCTTACCAAGGGTTATCGCAATTACTGGGTTGTGGAAGTCAGATAGGTAGCTGCTTCATGTAAAATACTAGTATTCATCTGCATCTGGTTAGACTGAAAGCCGAACCTAACATAGTTGCTAGGAAGACTGATCCAAATGAATGAATATCAAATGCGTTAAGTTCAGAGGTTCAGAATGAGGTTACAGCCACGTGAAGAATTATTTATGGAGTATCAAAGCGTGCTGCAAGGGTCTTTTGGCACCTGAATTGCGTTGATAGGGTGGCGCTGTTCCTGCCGGGGTTGCGGGTTTGTCCGAAAAGGAAACCGTGGCCTTGGCCCACAGGCAACTGAAGCAACACGGGTTGGTTTTAGTCAGTCTGACACGCCCTCCCGCTCCGGCCAGAGCGGGAGAAGTTATTTGATAATAAACCACCCAACAAAAAAAAAAATGGTGGATGGGGAGGCGCTGTTGGTAAACATTTGTTAATTTCCTTTCGAGGTCAATATTTTTTTTTAATTACTTTTTTATTTCGTAATTACAAGCTTTTTTTTTAGTTTTAAGTAAAAATTGGAATATTTGTTTGTAATAAGTTATTTATTTTATTTTTCTTATGATTTTTCTTACACGCACTCATTTTTTTTATATATTATGTTTTATTAGAGAATTCCACCGCATTTTACACTTTTTACTTGTTTGTTTTTTTTTTCTATTTATCTGCTGTATATTCAATATACACAGACTAAAAGGCACACAGCCTTTTAGTCTGTGCTAAATAAACGTATTTTCTTTATTTCTTTCTTTACAAGTATTAGTCCATATCCTGATAACTAGAGAACCGATTTGGATGAAACTTGCACTGTTCCCTAAGTTGAAGTAAATTTGAGCCAACTGAAAAAAAATGATCACAATCAGATTTATAGTTTCAGATAAATGCGTGGCCAAACATACATACGTCCTCGTACAAACATACAAACTTACAACTTGAAAAAAATTGTTTATTTGTTAGGAAGCCATAGTAAAAAAAAAAAAAAAAAAAGGAAGCCATAGTAGATTATCATAAGCATAATTATTAATATATTGCAGATACAATAATATTACATAAATACGTATCGAATTGATAACCCTCCTTTTTTGAAATCGGTGCAAATGAAGACTACTGGGACGTCAAAAAACTCGCCAGCACGCAAAAAAAATAACAAAAAAGCATCATCCATCCTTTATGAAGAAAAAAATACTACGGAATTCTTTTAACACCATTCGAGAACATTGTACGGACGACATGTTCGCCTCAAGGGAAATTAATAGATGTATCAGGGACTCCCAACATGCGTTAAAACCAATAAAAAAATTCTTCCTCGTGTTGACTATGAAAAATGAATGGATAAACAACGGATTTGTTTTGACAAGCCATGGATGATTTACTTAGAAGGTTTTAAAAGTATTAAAGATGTGTGTATAGTTTAAAAAAACCAGATGATTTTAATTTTTAGGCCTCTTTCAATAAGTGTAATAGATAAAGTAATTAATACGTTTGGGTTTTGCTCATTATTTTTAAACGTTTAACAATAAGCAGTTTCTTGAAATACCATTCGAGGCTCAATTTACAGCCAAAATGTTTATAACTTTCAAAGAGGATGTAGCTACATTCACGTCAATTTCAAGACTAAGGTCCGATGCACATGACGTGTTGCGGCGGCGGCGCGGCGCCGGGACGGTGTCGCTGCGGTGGCCTTTAAACAAATATCCATGGTATGCCACACGGTGCGTTCCGGCGTCGCACCGCACGTATACCCGCGAGACGAGGCGGGGCGGGGTGTACGCACGTTACGACGCCAGAACGGCACCGCTCAGTTGTTTGTGCGGTAGAGGGAAGGGTGAAATCTTCGAGTTGCGGCGCCGCTGCGGCGTAACAACGTTACAGTGAGGCAACGCCCATCATGTGACCGATGCAGCGAAATCTTTGCGGTGCGGCACTGCTTTGCATCTTGTGTACAAGTTCTAACCTAGTGAGTTTGTTATTTCAGATCCTCTTGACGTTTAACGCTTATCGGGTAAAGTTGTACAAGGAGCTTTTGGCGCGTGGACGAAATCTAAACGAACAACGCCATCTTACAAAATGTTTACCAACAACGCCTGTCAATGTCATTCTCTCCACAAGACCTAGGAGCACTGTACATTCGAGTAAATAGGTGTCTCATTTTTCGTTGGAATACACGTAACGTATGTCAGTTATATCTGCTTCCACGTATCTGTCAATTCATTGTTATGATACCATTATACGTTAACTAGTAGGTAAGTAGGGTAGGGCGTCTAACAATAAATAGTACATTACTGCCGCGGACTGTAATGACTGCGTTGCTGGCAGCGCTAATGATAGCCGAATGCACAGCGTACCGCAGCTCCAGGCCAACACAGCACGGTCAGCATTACAGCCCTTGGTGGACAAGCTAGAATACGGGAAATAAGGGCTACAATGATGACCAAGCTTGAAGGCCAAGAGCGTAGCTAAGCTAAGCTCGAGGCCATCACAGCGTGGCAAGCAACGCAGACATTGTGGACGAAGGCTGACATAGTGCTCTACTCAAACAATGCGAGTAATTTAAATAAAACCAGCTTAGTATAGTATCTATGAATTTATTTAAAGTAACAATTGTTAAAAGTACATTTACTAAAATTAAAACCGCCTTTCCAGGGTTTATATTACTTATAGTTTGTGATAATCCTAGAGTGGTGTTCGATTGTTGGATTATTTCTTTATCACAGATTTTATTTCTTTATTCCAGCACTTGATGATTCAAGAGGCTCTTGTGCAGATGTGGAAGCTTCCTGGTGACACGTTGTTGGTTTCAAGTTCATACTTTAGCACGTGACTATTTTTGAAATAAATATACAATAATGGATGTTCAAAAGAAATTGCTGGTGGCTAAAACTCACCAGCAATGAAATTCCATACAACTTTGCTGCCGCCTGTTCAAGTAGAGCGGAAAGTTCGACTTTACTCAAAGAAGGTAGTCAATGACCACATTACAAGCATTTTTGAGTAAAAGGTACTTACAAAGCAGAGGTGAGTGGAACCGCCGGGAGGGGACGCCCTAGGAGGGCATAATTGTAGTGACATAATTGGTGATGTACTTCAGAAAGGTCAGGTGTGTAGTACTCGCGACCGGCGTGCGTGAATGACCAGGGGGCCGATCGCGCTATTTCTCAACGTAATTACCGTTCGAACGGAACGTTTTTGGTTTTGGTTTAGTTTTGGTTTCGCTGATGTAAGAACCGGTATCGCGCTATTTTTTGTGAGAGTATTGTTCGATCGATCGTTCCTCCAACGTAACTTCCAAAGTAAAGCTAAATCATTTCCGTTGAAATGATTAGCGCGATACGAAATGTGTCTAACGTAACGTTTTTGGTTGTGGTATTAACGTTCAAAATTAGCGCGATCGGCCCCCTGATGTATGAACGTAAACGAAGTAAAAGGAGTATGTAAGGAAATATTGCATGCCGTAAGGTTAAATGTATCGGAACTGTTTAATGTTTATACAAATCAACTAAATGATTTCTATTTATATTTCAAGGAGAGTGGCAGGTGCCGTTCTATAGTTTCTGCCTACCCTGATGGGAAGAAGGCTTGAGTTTAAGTGTGTATGTAGTAGGTATGCCCCAGAAGCCATTTTGTGTTCACATACCTACACAATGGACCATCGTCCTAAGATAGGCAGTAAAATTCTATTCAGGAAGTAAAATCTCTAGGCACTTCACTGGCTTCCTTCATTCAGTCTATTTTCTTTTCAAAGCACTGAAATCTGAGAACAACTTTGGTATCTCACTTTGCACAGAATGTACGTTCTTCGTTTCTCAGTATGATAATTATAATATTTTCATTAGTTTTAAAAGTAGACAAAATAAATACAGGGTCAAATTAAATTAGCTAGCGAAACTCCGCAGAAGTGATGGGTGTCGATATCTAAACATGATAAAGCAAAAAGAAATTAAAATCATGAGTTTTTTTTAGGGTCATCAACCGCAGATATCTCTTGAAATAATTATCACTTTAAAAAATACCTATTTCGTTTTGTGTAAACTTCACAGACGTGATGGGTTTTGGTATTTATACACGATAAAACCAAAAAGCTCGCCCCCCATTACATGGGACTTAAAAATAACTGGCGAAATGTGGGTGTACTATAGGTACACCTCTGCCTAACCTTTCGGGGATTACAGGCGTGATATTATGTTATGTGTGTGTAAAGCCAAAAAAAAATAGATTTTGTCAACTCATACTTCAAGCTGCATAATCGACAAGCGATTGCTGACCCCAAAAAAATGATTATCAAATCGTTTTTATTTTTATTTTGTCGTGTTTAGATATCGATTCGTCTGTGGAGTTTCGCTAGCTAATTTTATTTGACCCTGTATATATCTCGCCAAAAAACTATACTGCAATTTGATCGGTTCCTATGAAATATATGAAAGTAATCGACACAGGAAATGCACCACAGCAGTTTCTATATCCCCACCGAGTGTGTCTCCACGTTGTCGTCGTGGTGGGGCTTGCGTGTCTCAATGATCTTGGGGGCTTTGCCGGTAGAGTCACTCATGCCGGAAGGCCTCAAGTGAGAGACCTGACTAAGAGAGACATGGGGCGGAGTCAATATCATCTGACTTCCGCGAGGGGCGCGCCGTCTGAGGACTTCAACAGTTGTTGGTGTTCTGGACGGCGCGCGTTTCTCTCCTCATCGTTGGAGAGTGGGAAGAGTGGTTCACCTCTAGTACGTGTCTGCTCATCAGACATGACTGAGGTGAAGGAGTGGTCTGGGGACCCCACCCCATAAAAAAGGCAAAGCTGTGTTCAGCAATAATAATGGAAGCGAATCATAAAAACCAACTACCCCAGGAGGGTACCTGCTGCTCCGCAGTAGGAGAATCCCTCACCGAGCAGAGCTCGGTCAGTCCCTCGTATTCTGGGGGGGACAATGATCGCCCAAAATCCCAATCGGATTTTTACCCGTCTTTCGGAGACGCAATGAGCCAGGGTGGCTCGCCTACCGGTGCTGAGGAGTCGCTGGGTTCTATTCCCAGTACGTCCACGGCACTGAAAGAAAAAGCACAAAGAGTGCCAAAGGCGCGAGCACAATTTGTGCGCCCGGCTACCCCGGAAGCCGTAGAGGAAGGGAGTGATGCGGGGTCGGAGTCCGACGATGCATCTGGCGCGAAGGGCTCTTTTAAGAGCCCGGAGCTCGTGGAGGTGGGGGCTGCAAAGTTCCTCAAGAAGAAGCGCTCCAAGCCAGGGGACGGCCAGGGGTCGTCCTCTGATGGTGGGCTGAACTCGGGCCGGAGGAAAATTGGCCGGCGGGGCGGGGTCCAAGGACGGGGTGGGGGCAGAGGGCTCACCACCCAGGATGCCAGCCAGCGAGCCAGCGAGCCCAGCCGAGCTAGCCCAGCCGAGCCGGCCCAGGGAGCCGAGAGGCTGCCAATGGAGGGGCTCTCTGATACCTCAGGTGGTGAGCCAGACGCCGCTGGTGGCTCCAAGGCGGAGCGAGTCGCCAGCAGCTTTGAGCAGGTCGTGGTAGCAGCGATCAGGGGTGTGGCCTTGAAGAGGATACAAGCCTCCAAAGACAAGGTCGTACCCGCTGCTACGGCCTCCATTACGGCGGCAGCGAGGGCCCTTCAGGCCGGGCTTACGTCGGACGAAATGTCCGAAATGCGGGCGGAGGTCGGCCGCCTGACAGCCGCTATGGAGCTTCTCCGAAAGGAGAACGAGGTACTCCGAGTGGACCTGGCCCGGCTCCGAGGAGCTGGCCCTCAGGAGGTACGACAGGGGGCGGAGCAGCAAGGGCAGGGTCTTCCCGTGCCTGCGGAAGACCGGGTTCTGACCCTAGTGCGGCAGGAGCTGGCTGCCTTCCATAATCGGTTTTCCGTTCTGGAGGGCATTGTCCTGCGCCCTCCACTAGCGGCGAGCAAGCCAGCCACCTTTGCCGCCACCGTGGCTGCCACGGCCCGGCCCACAAATCCCGCGGCCAAACCTGCGGCGGCGAAATTGGTGCCACCCAAGGCCAAGAAGGGCGGGACAGCTGCGCAGGCAGCTGTGCAAAGGGCGAGGCCCCCAGCCCTGGCGACGGGAAGGCTGCCCCCACCCCCACCCCTGCCTTCCAATTCTTCTCCGGCGGATACCGAATGGCAGGTAGCTGGAGAGAACAGGAGGGCGGGTAAGGCCAAAAGGGCAGCCAATAGAAAGGAGAGGCGGCAACGGCGCAAGAAGCGAAGCGCCGCGGCTAGGCTCCGCGCCCCGAAGTCCGCAGCTGTAGTAATTACACTACAGCCGGAAGCGGAGAAGAAGGGCGTGACCTACCGTGAGGTGCTCGCTAAGGCGTGAGCGGCAGAGAACCTGGAGGAGATCGGCGTCGCCGATGGCTTCCGAATGAAGGTCACTGCGACGGGGGCCCAGATGCTGGAGATCCCCGGGGCGGCCAGCGGCCCTACCGCTGACGCCCCTGCCGAAAGGCTTAGGGCGTCCTTAAATGCGGAAGAGGCCCGGGTGTCCAGGCCTACCAAGTGCGCTGACATGCGCATTTTGGGCCTGGACGACTGCGTGACGGCGGAAGAAGTTGTGGCCGCCGTGGCTAGGACTGGAGGGTGCTCTGCCGAGCAGGTGAGGGCGGGCACCATCCGTCCTGATAACACGGGGATGCAAACCGTTACGGTGAGCTGCCCCGTGTCGGCGGCCCAAAAAATAGCCGGGGAGGGCCGAAGGTTTCGGGTGGGCTGGGTATCCGCGCAGGTTAAACTGCTGGAACCCAGACCTCTGAGGTGCTTCCGCTGCCGGGTGGGTAACCACGTGGGAGCATGTTGCACCTCGGAGGTGGACCGCAGCGATCACTGTTTCCGCTGTGGTCAGCCCGGTCACAAGGCTGGCTCTTGCAATGCCACGCCGCACTGTTTTGCATGTGCGGCGGCTGACAAGCCGGCCGATCACCGGGCTGGGGGCAAGGCCTGCGCTCCCCCCCCCAAACCCAGGGGCAGAGGCAAGCCCTCCGCCACCGCCGTCACCGCCGCAGCCGCCACTATTGCCGCCACCGTTGCCGCCACCACCGTCGTCGCTGCTGCCGCTACCACCGCGGCAGGGCCTTCACAGGGGGCCCAGGAGGGGGCTGAAATGGAGTGCCAATAAATGGCCCCATTACGCCTCCTCCAGGCGAACATCAACCACTGCGCCGCCGCTCAGGATCTCTTGCTCCAGAGCATGGCGCAATGGTCGATTAACATCGCCGTGGTCGCTGAGCCGTACTTTGTCCCGCCCAGGGACGACTGGGTGGAGGACCTGAGCGGCTCAGTGACCATTATTTTGTCGGCCGCCGCCGGTACCCCGTCCCTTGAGGCCATCAAGAGGGGAGGGGGTTGCGTGGCAGCACGGTTCGGGGAGATTGTCGTGGTGGGAGTATACTTCTCCCCGAACCGAACTCTCTCCGAGTTCCACAACTCCCTTGGGGAGTTGAGAATCGTCGTCGTCGGGTACCATCCCCTCCCAGTGATCGTCCTCGGGGACTTCAATGCCAAGAACGTGGCTTGGGGTTCCCGGTATACGGACACACGGGGCAGGATGGTGGAGGACTGGGCTCTGGAGACAGGCCTGGTCGTCCTAAACCGGGGTTCTGTCCCCACGTGTGTGCGGATGCGGGGTGAATCAGTGGTGGACATCTCGTTCGCCAGCCCCGCTCTGTCACCGCGTGTCATCGACTGGCGCGTCATGGAGGGGGTGGAGACCTATTCCGATCACCGGTACATTCGGTTTGACGTCTCCGCCCAGACCTCGGGCGCGCCGGTCCGACAGACCCCGAGTGGTCCGCGGTGGGCGCTTAAGCAGCTGGACCGGGAGCTCCTCCTGGAAGCCACGATCGTGCAGGCCTGGGTGTCATCACCGAACAGGCCTGCCAACATCAATGACGAGGCGGAGTGGTTCCGGGAGGCCATGTCCGAAATATGTGACGTGGCAATGCCCCGGGTCCAGCTCGGACGTGCCCGGCGCCCACCACTGGTGGTCGCGTGAGCTGACCGCTTTACGCTAGGCTTGCGTTGCTGCGCGCCACCGGTACTCCAGGCACCGCAGGCTCCGTATCCGCCCTCCGGATACGGAAGCCATTCAGGCGGAGCTATACGAGGGGTACAGAGCAGCGAAGACTGCCCTCCGAGCAGAGATCCAGCGGGCCAGAGGACTGGCCCGCGAGGAGACGCTGGAGACTCTCAACAGAGACCCGTGGGGACGCCCCTACAAATAGGTACGAGATAAACTCCGCCCATGGGCTCCCCCGCTGACGCAGAGTCTCCGGCCCCAGCTCGTGGAGGACGTGGTGAGCGCTCTGTTCCCTTCGCGAGGGGAACATACTCCCCCGCCCATGGCTCCGCCTCCTGCGGTGCCAGATGCGGACCACACCGATGACGACGATGCTCCAGAGGTGACTGAGGTAGATCTGAGAGTGGCGGTACGTAGGCTGAATGCCAAGAATACCGCCCCAGGACCCGATGGCTTGCCTGGAAAAGCCTGGGTTCTGGCTTTAGAGGCTCTCGGGCCTCGACTTAGGGGGCTCCTAAGCGCATGCTTGGAGAGGGGCCAGTTTCCACTTCGTTGGAAGACGGGGAAACTGGTCCTCATAAAGAAACCAGGGCGCCCGGCGGACTTTCCGTCCGCTTACCGGCACATCGTGCTGCTCGACGAGGTGGGCAAGCTCTTTGAAAGAGTAATTGCAGACCGCCTTGTCGGGCGGCTGGTGCGGGTGGGGCCGGATTTGGCGGAGAGCCAGTTTGTTTTCCGTAAGGGGCGCTCTACGGTGGATGCCATCATGCGCGTTCGAGCCCTCACGACGGGGGATGCTGTTGCCCGGGGTGGGGTCGTCTTGGCGGTGTCTCTTGACATCGCCAATGCCTTCAATACCTTGCCCTGGAGTTGCATTAGGGAGGCACTTCGGTATCACCGGATGCCGACCTACCTCTGTCGTGTGGTCGAGGCCTATTTGACGGACAGGGCCGTCATCTACCCCGGTCACCACGGAGAGTGGAACCGGCGAGAGATGTCGTGCGGTGTCCCACAGGGATCGGTCCTGGGGCCGCATCTGTGGGACATCGGGTACGACTGGGTGCTGCGCGCCGACCTCCCTAGTGGCGTCAGCGTAGTCTGCTACGCTGACGACACGCTAGTCCTGGCACAAGGGAGTTCGCATCAGGCGGCGGCCGAACTGGCGGCACGTGGGGTTGCGACAATCGTCGATAGGATCCGGCAATTGGGACTCGAGGTGGCATTGCACAAGTCCGAGGCCATGTGTTTTTATGGTCCTCGGAACGCGCCACTGTCGAGTTCCCAGATAACGGCGGGAGGGGTTCACATCGGCGTCGAGTCGACGATGAAGTACCTGGGACTCGTCCTCGACAGCCGGTGGAACTTCGTGGAGCATTTTCGACGTTTGGCTCCCAGACTGGAGCGGGCCGGGGCTGCTTTGAAGCGGCTCCTGCCCAATCTAGGGGGTCCAAACGCCTCCTGCCGGAGGCTCTACGCGGGGATCGTGCGGTCCATGGCCCTTTACGGGGCACCGGTGTGGGCGCGTTCTCTGAGGCTGCGACCAGCGCAGCGGTTGAACGCGTCCCAAAAGGTCATGGCCATCAGGATGGTACGGGGATACCGCACGGTCTCCGGTGAGGCGGCGAGCCTCCTTGCCGGATTGCCGCCATGGGATCTGGAGGCGAAAGTCCTCGCGCACATTTGGGTGTGGCGCGAAGAGGCGAAACTCCGGGGCATAACTCCGCTTCCGCAAGAAATCGCGGCACAGCGGACGGAGCTCCGGAGGGATCTCATGGCGACATGGAGAGTGCGATTGTCGCAACCCAGCGCTGGGCACGCCACAATTGTGGCGATAAGTCCCCTCTTTGAGGAGTGGCTGGAGAGGCGCCACGGCGTCCTCACCTTCCGCCTGACGCAGGTCCTCACCGGACATGGATGTTTCGGGAGGTTCCTGTTTAGGATTAAGCGGGATGAAACGCCCGGGTGTCACCACTGTGTGGATCGCCCGGAGGACACGGTGGAGGGCTGCCCAGCTTGGGCGGAGCACCGCCGTGTCCTCACGGAGGCGATCGGCGGCGGCGATCTCTCGCGTCCGGCCCTGGTTCAGGCCATGGTTCGGAGCGAGAGTGCATGGGAGGCCGTCACCTCCTTCTGCGAAGCAGTTATGCTAGCGAAGGAGGAGGCGGAACGCGTGAGGGTGAGACAAGGTTCGCGCCCTCGCGCCCCTAGTCGCCGCAGGAGACGCCCCGGGCGTCGGGAGTCGCAAGCCGATTTCCGGCTACCGTAGGCGCGGGCCTGCGGACGGTGAGCGATGGGTAGCTCGCCGTCCGATAAGGACCAGGCCCGGGTCGACGGCGCGTTGTGTTCCATGCGCGCCTCAAAGAGATGTCAGCACAAACTGACGGGGTCCGTTAGGACCAATGCCTGCCGGGGTTGCGAGTTTGTCCGAAAGGGATATCGTGGCCCTGGCATACAGGCAACGGAAGGAACACGGGTGGGTTTTAGTCAGTAAAAGTCTGACACGCCCTCCCGCTCCGCCCAGAGCGGGAGAAGTTATTTGATGATTTCCCACCCAAAAAAAAAAAAAATGAAAAAAAAAAGCAGTTTCTATATACACAAACAGAAACATACATAAACTGTTTGTCCTAACTTTTGCTGAAGCATTAATATCTTGAATATTGTACAAAAACAGTAGGAAAACCAACCAATGAATTATCAACCGGAACATGCAGGTTATTAGAGTTCTAAATTGCTTATGGTACCATCGAAGGAGAAGCTATTTAGGGCTACATGCTATAACGGTGTATGCATGTGGAAAACTTCGGAATCACGTGACGGCAATAGGTGAAAAAGGGGAGACAGTGTGTAGATTATTCAAATGTTTTGGATATTTTTACTTTGTGGTGTTTTTGCCGAACTTGTGTATTTATTTCGCTGTTCCACACGTCACCTTCATAGCATGGAGCGAATTGCCTATTAGCAATTGCCTATTATAAAGAGCCTATTTGACCTCCACAACATAGGTACTGGCTAACACGATACCCCTTGATAAGACCGCTAGTGCACATTTATATTTCTCAAATAAAGGAGGGGCTGAAATGTATTGGACCTGCCCTCACCGAACAATAACGACTTGACATAATGTCAGTCTTCTTCGTATAGATGAGTCCTTTTGTATATTTTGATGTGTAACATCTTTCTTCTAGCTTTCTGTGGGAGTGATTTCGTGAAAAGGGACGAAAGTGTGTAACAGAAAGCGACCGCTTGAGCATGGAATAAGTAAGTACTTTTTTTTTTTAATGTAACCGTAGAGTTTCTTGCCGGCTCTTCTCCATAGGAAACGACCAAATGGAACCGTGCACCTAGCTTCTGACGTTTCATAAGTGCCCATGTAGGTTTATGTGAAATAAAACATTTTGATTTTAATAGCATGGAATTAGTGTACTCATGGAATTAATAAGTACTATATAGATGGAGAATCTATATAGTACTTACTAATTCCATGAGTATGAGCAGAGGGAACATTATAGGCTGATTATGTATTAAAGTATTGATTTATTTCTAGATTGATTTAAAAATTAAACCTAGGCTAGTTTGAGTACAAATTTTAATGAGTTAAGCATCTGTAGCCGAACTACGAAAAACCTGTATTTCGGCTATCAGCGCTAATCCCCTCGGACAATTTTACGTTTATCATGTAAATTTTTACAAAATAATTTAACAGTAGTGTATGTACGTGTGTGTGTATGTATGTTATGTATGTATATAGATTGAAACTACCCCCTCGGTCAAATATTGACCAGTGGGCGACCACTAGTAATGAATAATTATGAATAAATATTACAGTATGGAGCTTTTTAAATTTTGATGTGAATTTCTGTCGCTGCTCAAATACTTAATACCAAGGTGAGATGTCATATCATATGCGACAATTACTGTAAGACTCGCTCGTTTTTTTTTAAATTAGCTTTGACCAGAATCTCGCCATTTCGAAAGCCTAAGTGGTAGCCTAACAAAGGTGTTTCATAGTTCAGATGTTAATGCACATCAAGCATGACAAGAGGTTGGGCATCGTTTGTGATGTGGCATAACGGCTAACCCTCACCTGACTAAAATGTCAGTGAAATGATTTCTGTCATTTGTTTTTATGACAGTTAAATCTAAAAACCCCTTAATGCAGTAGAATTAACGTTTTCAATTTAAAAGTGGTGAACAGTATAATATGGCTTCTGTCTATCCTACCAATTGATAAAATAATTAAGATGATTAATTTGTTTTTTTTTTTTTTATACTGGTTAGATTTTTGAGATGGGGCAGTAAGAGCAGCTACCTTAACCGTTGTAGCTACAGAAGAACGGTCTTAAAAGACTGTCTATCCGTGAAGGCTCACTTTTTGAGAAATTTTGATCAGCATTCACAGATTTTGAAAAAAATGGACAGTCAAAAGTAAAATGGGCAATTATCACAAAAAAAATTTATGCCAATCGATCCTCTTTCTGATAAGGATCAAAGACCTTTATTGGACCAATTGAGGTTTGAGTACTAGAAAAGTCATAAATCGCAAAAACTTTTCCCATACATTTCGTAGGAAATGAGACATAAAAAGAGATTTCGTGAAAATTGCCCATTTTACTGCTGACATTTTTTTTTTTTCAAAATCTTTGAATGTTGATCAAAATTTCTCAAAAAGTTAAGGGAAGTCTCTTAAGACCGTTTTCCTGTAGATACAACGGTTAGGGTAGCTGCCCTTACTGCCCCATCTAAAAAATCCACCCTGCACCTAT
Organism: Tiliacea citrago; assembly: GCA_963921375.1. Taxonomy (NCBI): domain Eukaryota; kingdom Metazoa; phylum Arthropoda; class Insecta; order Lepidoptera; family Noctuidae; genus Tiliacea; species Tiliacea citrago. The sequence goes on from OY992784.1 coordinate 2,988,574, forward strand.
ATAAATTATTAAACTTTTTGATTAGAAGTCAAATATATTATATAAATCATTAATTTCCTCATTAATAAATCGAAATGTAAAGAAATAATCATACTACATAATTATACAAAATCAATTATCGTTGTATGAACTGTTTTACAATTTTAGAGTATAATTAATTATTTCAGCGCAATCAATAAATGTTACGGAAATTGAATATCAACTTAAATTGGTTGTATGTATATTCAAATCACAACTGTCTTTCTTTGACAATTGGATGAAATGGCTATAATATGGGAAATTTCCCTAGAGTATAAATTTGCGTAACAATTAATTTCCCTGACTGTACAATAAAGTAAATACACCGTGGCATTTTAATCGTCTTACAACGGCAGCCCACTTCATGTATCCAATGACTACTGATCATTCATGAAAGTAAAAAAAAATATTTATTAACATTTGAATAAATAAAAAAAAACATTGCATGACGTAGTTGGAAACACCCTGTTACGAGCGTGGTACGAGCCTTGCGTTTCAAGGGCGGCGCGGAATGGAGTGCAAGGCTCGCACCGCGCTTATAAGAGTGTGTTTCAAACTACACCATGCGTCATAATGCATAATATAAAAAAAAAATGTTAATAATGTTAATAAATATTTATTTAACTTTTATGCATGATTAGTAGTCATTGGATATATGAAGTGGGCTGCCATTGTAAGACGATTAAAATGCCACGGTGTATACTCTAAGTTTATATAACTTCAACTTATATAAATATTCTGTTCTTGGTAAGTTCATCAGTTGAGAATGGCTGGACTGACTTGGCTATCTTTTGTTTAGAAATGTTCGTAATAGTCCGTTTATGAGTAAAGGAAAATTGGAAAAGTTTCCCGGAAAGTTTTCAAATTCGGTAAAAAACTGAACGTCCCGTTTTCTTTGGGATTCTTACATTTGGATAAAATGCTACATTTACACCTCTGATAATTAATAAATTGTATTCATGATTTTAATTTACGTTTAACACACTATTTTAAAAAATAATTATTAATTCAGCATCAATCATGTAAAACCAATTGCCTATCAGTTTTTAAAGAATCAACTGATTGAAACGTTAAATTAAAGTACTTTAATTAATTCCAGTGTAATCATTATACGTTAATGTGTACTGAATTATATTCCCATACCCGAAACCACAAAGCTGTCACCATTTTAACGGTTTATTAATATAGGGGAAAATCCTCTATCATAACGCGGATAATATTTAATAGGTAACTAGCGGTTTATGCCGCATTATTACAATGTTTACGGTGGTATATTGGTTGATTGATGATAAATGATAGGCATTAATGTTGGATAATCAGCAATCAAAGTCAAAGTCAAATTATTTATTTCAAAAAGGCACTTTTGAACGCCAAAATTTATAAATCAATAGAATTGATTCCAAATGGTAGTTTCGCATGGAGAAGAATGGGCAAGAAACTCCACCGTTACTCTTTAAAAAAAAAGATTTACAAATTTTTTTTTACAATAATTAGGTACATGTGAGGACGATGCATCTAGAATCAAAATCAAAAGTCATTTATTCAAACTAGGCTGAGAATCAGCACTTTTCGAACGTCAAAAATTACATAAGACAGTCCCCCAAAAACGCCCACCCTTCACCACTTCCTAGTGCTTTAGCTGGGAAGAAGAAGTGGCGCAACAAACTCCCCAGCAGCACAGCTGTCTATTCAGATATAAACTTGGATCTATACAATAAAATGTAACATAATTTGCATTACGCAACACAACATTAAATTAAATTATTTGCCTTTATTAGCTAGCACACGCCACTATACCAAGAAAAAACATAAAAATCGTTGAAAACTATACTCAAGCAGAAATAACGTAAACAGAACATACCTTAATAAAAGCCTCCAGGCATAATGGGCGTGCCCGCTTACATAAAGCTATAGCTGTAACTCGAAGTCACAAATGATAAACTAGCACCATCGAAGTCAAATAAAAAACAGTTTATCATTAATAACAATAACAAAACCATGGTCTGCAAGACGATCAGTCACCACAAGCAGCACCCGTTCACGAGCATAACGCAAAGATCAGCCATCACCCCCCTGGCCATATTTGAGGGAAGGAGGCAACCCGACCCCCGACGCTACCGCAAGCCGTGACATCTAAGGGAGCACGGCGATCTTGCTGCCGGTTGCTCAGGCAAGAATAATAATTATAATCAATTTATGGTCGAGGTCGCTAGCTAACCACTTATTGCAATACAACTCAAAAAAAAAATATTTTCATGAGTATATTATGTCACTAATAAATAAAAATAAATTGACATAGAAAGTCAAATAAAATAAACAAATATGAACTCATATAATCTGTCAGTAGGTACGGTAATAATAATTCTGGAGAAAGAACATGAATATTGTCTTGAGTTAATCACAGTGACCAACTATTCTTATCGTTTAAGTAGAATAACTAAATACCAACTCACTATCCAACCAACCTATCTAACTATTCTATTCTAACTATACCATATAGAAATAACATTACTATACCACAAAAGCTAAAAAAAAACCGGCCAAGTGCGAGTCGGACTCGCGCACGAAGGGTTCCGTACCATTATCTATAAAAAGTGCAAAAAAATCACGTTTGTTGTATGGGAGCCCCCCTTAAATATTTGTTTTATTTTAATTTAATTATTTATTTTTAAAGTGAATACATAACTAAATACACTGTGACTATTTCAAGCGTCTAACTGTTGCCATTTGTGTGTTGCAACGTGATTTTTTTGCTCGTTTTTGCTCGATATTGATCGAGCAAAAACGAGCAAAAAAATCACGTTTGTTGTATGGGAGCCCCCTTTAATATTTATTTTATTCTATTTTTTACTATTTGTTGTTATAGCGGCAACAGAAATACATCATCTGTGAAAATTTCAGCTGTCTAACTATCACGGTTCATGAGATACAGCCTGGTGACAGACGGACAGACAGACAGATAGACAGACGGTGGAGCCTTAGTAATAGGGTTCCCGTTTTTACCCTTTGGGTACGGAACCCTAAAAATGAAGCTATGACAGATAATTTATTAATGAGGTGCGCACATATTTACAAGCTTCGGAAAAGTATAAATGTTTTCCTAAAAAAAATTAAATAATAAGTCTGTGTGTGACTGTAGGTAATCACAGAATGTAAAATCAATGTCATACAAATAAAAAATTATACAATAGCAACCAGTTTGATTTTGTCTAGACTCTAGATTGTCCTATGGAGCTGGACCAGCATGTTTCCAAGCATTCTTATCCTGGATATATTATCACCTCAACATTCTTTGATAGCCTAGCAGTAGGGCCAAATAACAAAGCGGTAAAAGATCTCAGGTTCTATTACCAGTCGATTGTCAATGAGGATCAAAAAAAGAAAAAATCTGTCGTTCAATGCCAACGGAATGCCAGTACGGATATTCCAAGAACTATTGCATGCATCTATACCGTTGTGTAAAATGTGGATTATCTCATGAGACTGCGGCGAGCCAAAAGCGTGGTCGTCTTACCCCCGCAATTTGTGCTCTTTGTAATGGGCTTCATCCAAGGAAGAAACGGAAGGGACAAGGGATGTGAAGTTTATAAAGAAATACTGGCTCGATTATCCAAAATGTCCTCACACAAAGTAGACATGACTTGGAAAGTTCTTAACAGTGACGATGGAACTTCTGCCAATATTCTTGTCAAAACTACCAAGGAGAGAACCCAAAGCGTACTTCGCTGAAGTCCTGCAGCAGAACAATGAACATATAGTTGAGATAAAGACGGTCCAGCCCAACCCTAGAACAGCTACTCCTTCTTCATCTTCTTCTTCGTCGTTCCCTCAATGCTGAGGATCGCGACCACATACGACGCGTCTCTGCAGTGTGGACCGCTTGGTAAATGCTACCTCCAACAGCCTTCTTGATCGCATCGGACCATCTTGCCGGTGCTCTGCTTTGATCACGTTTTCTTTCAACCCGGCCCAGTATTATAAGCCTTTCCAGACCATGCTTAGGTGAACGCATAATTATGTCCGAATAAGCTGAGGGCACGCTCCTGGCATATTGTAGAAAGTCGCTTGGTAATACTGAGTTCTTCCAGTATGGATTCGTTCGTTCTCATGGCGGTCCATGGTATACGAAGTAGCCTCCGCCAATACCACATCTCGAAAGCATCGATCTAACTGCTTTCGCGGCTTTTGATGCACCAAGTTTCAGCACCATATAAAAAAATTGAAAAAACTAGAGCACGGATCAGTCGTATTTTAGTATACCTACGGATGCCACGATTCTTCCAAATTTTCCCTGGACATTGCACTTTTGGCCATACCAGTACGACGGCGGATTTCCTCAAAGTAGCATTCGTGATCAAAGACCCGAGATTCACGAACTCGCTGACTTTCTTATAGCCGCCGTCGAGTAGATGTGAGCTCGGAAGACAATGAGCACCACCATTACTTTGGTCTTGGCATGGTTGTTCTTGAGTCCAAGTTTGGCACTCTCTGCTACTCCTTAAAAAAACCGAAAAGTTTAAGTGCATCTTCCAACAAATTAATTACTTGCAAAATTAATGCACTAAGAATCCTTTCTGCACCTGGAACCTTAACAAACTATCCCCCAACAAACAAGAGGTTGAGCTTTTAATATCTGAACACAAGATTTATATTCTTCTTGTAGCTGAAGCTCCTACAACACAATTAACAAATTCAAAAAACATCAATGCTATATGACACACCACCCAGATGGCACTGGGCATGGCGGAATAGCGGTCATGGTCAACAAGAAGGTAAAAAATAATTTAATACTAGAATACAGAATTGAACACTTCAGTCAACAACAATTGTCGTGGAGCATGCATAGCATGGGCTACATTAACATGTCGGCGTTATACTCGTACTGCCCCCTAAACATAAAATAGACAAAAGTATATTAACACGATACTTTCACCAGCTCGCAAATCGTTTCATTGCGGGTGGTAACTGGAACGCTAAACATATTAGCTGGGGCTCTAGATTCACTACAACGCGAGGAAGATAACAACAAGCATAGACAAAAGCCACCTATTGGTATTCTTCACCTGTGAACCCACGTTTTGGCCAATAAACTTTAACTAAATCCCAGACCACCTTGACTTTTTCCTACTGAAAGGACTACCGAGGCACTACCTCAAGCCTAAATCCAGCTACGATAGTTCGCCGGACTACACCTCAGTTATATTAACAATATTATCTATGTTGACAGAATCAGAAACCGTAAAAATACTTACATCCAAACGCACCGACTGGGAATCTAACTTTTTCTCAACAATTAATATAGCAGCCGATTCCACTGGATGAAACCTAAAAGTGAGTAATTTATTGCATTTTAAGGAGCAATTCTCCTCATCACGCCACAGATCCTCATCAGATCTTAACAGAATTTCATGACCAGCTTGAAGTTACTACCTTTCAAATAAAAAAAAAAACCATCGGAATTGCCCCCTTTTTGCCCGTTTTTGGAAGAAGTACCCCTTCATAAAAAATTAAGTCTTTAAATCTGTGTACGAAGTTTCATCCAGATCGGTTGTAAAATACGACCTGTAGAAAAGTAGCGACAAACTGACAGAGGAAAGCAAATTTTGCTCGACTTGAAGCAGATACGCTTCGCTCGCTCGGTCAATTAACTAACTCAGGCAGGAGAACCCGACTACTTATACTCGCAAGTGTATGCACATCAAATTACATACACAATTTACACTAGTAATACTAAATTACAGACTGCCTCGTTGGTCTAGTGGTTGCTAGAGTTACTGCTGAGCATGGGTGGGGTCCTCTGTTCGATTCCCCGGTCAGGCTGTGTTATTGGGTTTTTCAATTAGAATTTTCTCAGTACCAGCCCGGAGTCTCAATCTGTGTCCGGTTGATGACAATAGGCTCGCCCCCTATTACGTGGGACTTAAACATAACTGGCGAAATGTGGGTGCACTAATGGGTACACCTCTGTCTAACCCTTCGGGGAAACAAGACGTGATGTTACAATGTTATGGAATCCTAAAGTAATGGATGCTCTACAGGCACTAGCATACTCCTTGCGCACTTACCGCGCGTAGAATTCTGCAACATACCGATAATACATTAGTGTAAGTTCAGCGTAAACGGGAAAGGTCTCATTATCACACCTCGGTATGGTTTAATTGTCAACTCCATTGTTTGGCAGACAAAAGCTTCGAATTAAGGGTGGGAACCGAAATGTTTGAGGCGATTGTTTCGTGTGATTGACGGCGCGCGGCGTTTTGAGTCTAGGTGTGTGGATTTTCCTTAACATGATTATATTTTACGTGGGTATAGACATTAATTAGTCAAAGGTCTGTTTTATAGAAAGCTGTTCGAGTCTGTTGTATAGAAATCTGTTCGAGCTAGAATCTCCATTTAAAACTAGATCAGCCTGAAATCTAACAGATTTGTTGTAATTGTTTGACAATGGTCTTAAGGACATGCACCACTACAAGTGGTTGCAGCTGAAAATCAGCTTCAGGTGGTACAGCTTGTGTAGTCATCTGACATTATGATGAGCTGAGGCCCTTTTGGTAATACAATGATTGTGTTCTGTTTTTAGGGTTCCGTACCCGAAGGGTAAAACGGGAACCCTATTACTAAGGCTCCGCAGTCTGTCTGTCCGTCTGTCACCAGGCTGTATCTCATGAACCGTGATAGTTAGACAGTTGAAATTTTCACGGATGATGTATTGCTGTTGCCGCTATAACAACAAACTAAAAAACCGAATAAAATAAATATTTAAGGGGGCTCCCATACAAAAAACGTGATTTTTTTGCTCGTGATTGCTCGATATTGATAACGGTAACAGGTAGACGCTTGAAATGTTCACAGAATACTTAGTTATATATTCACTTTAAAAATAAATAATTAAATCCAAATAAAACAAATATTTATCGTTTCCGTATAATGGTTGCTAAGATCCCCATTACCGAAGACTTGAAACATGAAACAAACACGCAATCTCAACCTTAAAAACCTTTCCTAAAAACGCCTACATCACTTAGTATCATGACTTACATAGCCCGAATTACTCCCCCGAGAAGTACCACCAATCCACGGTATTTTCCTAAGTCGTAAACCAACAGATAAATGTATATATCGGAACATAGAAACCGATTCAAATCCCAAAGGACGGGGGGAGGGTTTACAAAATGTTGGCCACCGTTTTGAGTGATTTTGTTCGCAATGAAACGAATACGTTTGCTCCCCTTTTAATTTGACTTTTATTTGGACTGTTCTCAGTTAATATTTGGTGTTTCGCATGATCTTTTATTGAAGATTTTACCGATGTTGTTATTGAAGATTATCTGGGATTTATATGGAACATGGATACGGGAAGAGAATTATAAGCATTTCGGGGAAGACAGGCAGGCAGTTACGTATAGATTTAAATTAGAACTAATATCATTGATTAATTAATTTAATTCTATAACTCTCATTTATACGATGCAGTAAGTAAAAAAAAAATATATACCCACACAAATTCAAGCAATTTTAAAACGATTAGAATGCAATCCAAAAAAAAAAAAAATTATAACCAAGACATAATGTGCGCACAGAAAAACAAAAGGATATTTAAATTTGATTCCAAATAATCGCATAGGTTGTAGTTAATTTGAATCCGATACATTCATCTCACTGGAAGAAGTTAGTTTTCAGTCCCCATTATGGTCCATACAACAATACACAGTTCAACAGCCAACCATACCAGACATAGGTTTAATAGCTTTGCATACAAATGAATTCGGTACCTAAGTCCGGATTACGGCCTACTTTTGTAGGTAAATTTTACGCAACAACCCTCTAGGGCGATCAAATTGGACACGAACTTAATTTTCCTACACGACAGACATTTGATTAGAAAAATGTGGTCGGATAAAATTAATTGGGAGCTTTTCAACTCCTGTTTTTACGGGAATTGGGGTTCGAAAATGTATAGTTACGCCATTACCTTTATGGGTTAGGTAGTGATATATGTACGTTTTTACACTTGATTGCTTGCACGATGTAGGGGGAAACTTGAAGCTATTGTAAGTAACTTTGGAACAGTATTTTGCTCTGACGTCAGGCATAACTTCGGTAGTGAAATGATATTCGGAAGTGTGAAAATATGTGATGGCAACATGAAAAGAGTGACGAAATAGTTACATAATTATGTGACCAAAGTAATAAGTTCCGCTTCCTTTGACCTCAGCATAGCATGAATAGCTTGAACCAACATGAAATAATAATATACCACCACCCCAGTATTTATCGAAGTGGTAGACAAAGTTGTTATTTTATTGTAACGTAGGTAGGTACACTCGTCAGCTACATTTGAGTTATGTGATTAAAAACCGTAATAAACGTATTTTCTCTCTTTTTTTTTTGATTGAACGGGCAAGTTTGTTGTTATCAACTAAACAAAAGTCTGGGCTACTAGGTACATAAACTCCATTGGTTTAGGTAATTAAATAAAGGTAAACAAATCATAAAAAAGGGTTTTTATAGATGAAACTTTCGTGTTTAAAAATACTTTAACTTAACTTATCCAAATTAAATGTATTTTTGATTTTTAGGATAGTTTCGTCTTTTATTAATGTATGTTAAACTTATTCTTAAACTACTCTTCGTAGATGTAACTGCCTGAGCAAATTTTTTTTGGTCGATTTATAATAATAATGTACTATTTTGTAATCCGTCTATTGTAAAGAACCCAAAAAGACAGGTTCTCTAAACGTCAACGAATTATAACGTTGCTAAATTGAACAGTACAACTGTGACGTAGCATGACAACTGAAGTGACAGGTATCACGTTTAGTCGGTTACTTGACAGCTCTCTCGTCACGTGGTTTTTTTGTTTACCTTTATTTAACTAACGAAGTATACAGTGAAATTCGTAATGACCGATACTAAATAATTTAATATGTAGGTACTTACGGCTTGAAAATTGCAAAGCTTCTTCTTTCTTATGAAACCCCCCCCCCTTGCCTCCCTCTTTAATATTGTTTGACAACTTTGCTAAAATCAGGAAGCGAATGATGCATTTTTTTCCTTTTCTTCAAAATCTGTGAAATAATTAACCGACGTTAATTCTCCCGCTGAAATGTCTGACAGAATTAATTGCAAACTTTTTAACTTTCTCTTTTTTTTGCTCGAAATCGGTAATGGTTTTTATACGCGTTCCGTTTTAGGTTTTTATCCAGCTGTTAGTTTAATAAATAAATAAATATAAATTTATTTCAGACCATAAGTCCATAAACAACACACATTACAATTTTATACACAAAACATACACACATACATGAAAACACATACCTACACAAAAAATACAATAAAACAACTTATTTTAAATAATGGAATGACGCACGATGAGTGGTCAGCCATTGCCACATAATTGGACTGTCCATCCTGTCGGCTACTATAGCTACCAAGTTGTTAGAGCTGTCGCGCACTCGCCGCATCAGGGATGCTATCCGTGTCCGCATCAGAGCGTAAAAATCTGGCACGCCATTCTCCGCGAACATCCCCGATGCACTGCAAAAGCGCGGCAGCCCCAACATAACTCTGAAGGCATTATTGTACTGGACTCGCAGAGCATTGTACGAGCTTTTTGTATAGCTGACCCACAGGGCACACGTGTACATAGATTGGTAATACGCTCTAAAGAGTGTAATTTTCACCTCCCTAGTACAACGTGCAAACCTACGAGCCAGCCTGTTACGTCGAACTGCCAATGCTCTGCGTTCCCTCTCCACGTCCGCATCGTCGGACAGACCATCGGTGACCCAATGCCCCAGGTACTTGAACTTCGTGACCCTGGAAAGCTGAGCGCCCCCCAAGGTGACTGGTGGGACAGTATTATAACATTTGTTACCCGCTTTGAAAACCAGTAGCTCGCTCTTGGTCGCATTATTATTATACATTCGCATTAACTTTTATTATTTGTATAAATTTATAAGTTAATTATTTATAAAATAATATGTACATCAATAACCTACTTAATTCATTAATAAAAATAATAAAATTATATCCTATCTAAAACTATTCATAAATTAAAATATGGCGTCGAAAAATTCATCCACATCAATGTCGACTGGTAATGTACCCAAGAGACTGGCGGCATTGCCACGTTGTATGGCAATGCTTAGCCTCTGGCCAAAGTAAAAGCCAGCCCTTGGGTCACGAGAAGTGTCAATTAGCCGTTTTGAGATTTCATTAAACAGACCATGAGCACTCGGACCCCACGGCCCGAGGGTTTCAACCCCAAACGGCTCGAAAATATAATTGCCAACAAGGTTATCATATTTACGCCGCTTGAGGTTCTCCGCAGCCGCAGCAGCAGCGCCAGCACAGCACGCCGAGCCAGGAAGATAGGATGGCGCAAGAGTATCGACACACGTGGCATCCCACACTAAAGGCCTACCCATCTTTCATGGAAATAAAGACATTCCGTCTGGTCTCTTGCCATCGTCGCGTGCCAAGCCATTGGGTTTTAATACAGCTGGAACGCCGACGGTGACAAGAGCTCGTCGGATGATGTCGTTGATGTTCGCGTGCCGTGCTAAGCGACCCGCACTTCGGCTGCAAGACAGGCCGTGGTGTCCGAGACTGTTGACAACTTCGCCACAGTGACAGCGATGAGGAGAACAACATGGAGCTCCTAGTCTTAGGGAAGCAGCGAGGCGGAAAGTAGTGTCGTCGAACAGAGTGCCTATGTTCGACGACGGTAGTGTATGAAGCCACAAACCCGACTCCCACTTACCCACAGCCAGCAGGCGCGCACGCTCCGCAGTAGTAGCAGACGTGTCAAGTAAATTGTTCTGTACTACTCTGCAGAGCGGCTCATCCCACCGTCTCTGAGAATATGGATTATCGGGTAGATCCGAGTTCGGGCAAGCGAGTCTCCAGGCATTGATAGCCTCGGTGAAGCACGGCACATCAAAATTAATCAGTGTGGAGGCTAGGATTTTCCTGATTAATTTATCAGTGCTGTGGACCGAGGATATGAAAGCCGGTAAACTAATACTAGAAATTTTGCGGACGCCGAGGCCTCCCATACGAATGGGAAGAGTAGCTTGTGCCCAAGCTCGGTCGTCCATGGCCACATTTAAAATCGAAGTTAATGTATGTCGGATAATTTGGTCAATTTTATCTAAAAGGTGAGTGTGCTTCCATAAATGGGAAGCGCGAAGGAAATATGTTAATTTGGGGCCGAAACAGCAGTAACGAATTAAGGTGATGGCCGAATGCATATTAATTTGGAACAATCTTTCCGAAACGTCATTGAAATTTTGAATTTTTTCATCAATAAAAACGGGAAAGGAATCCTCAAAGATTGGACACCCAAGAAGACGAAGAGAGCTTTTTTCAACAATTTGGAGTTCTGGAGCTATTGCGTTAAATTTGGGAAGTGTCAGTTGTCTGTCAGTACTGTCCGCTAAGTATAGTTCACATTTCGAAAGGTTGAGATCAAGGCCAATGGAATGAAGTTCATTTTTTAAGAATTTTAGGTCATTTAAAACAGTTTCTACATCGCCTCCCAAGGTTCCATCATCGAGATACCAAACATTAAATTTGGAATTTAGCTGTCGAATAATTGGGTGAATGGCTAAACTAAAAATCGCATTAGTTTAACTCCTAACAATGAATTTAAAGTAAGATGTTAGTCTATGGTTAGTCTTTGTTAAAATCAGTTATGAGTTATCAGTTAGTTAGTTTGACTGGACGCAGTATTTTAAGGACGCTTATCAAGAACATAGGAACATACTTACGCGAGATCCTGCAGTTTTAGAACTGTATTTTTTTATTTTGCAATCGTTCATTATTTTTAACTACCTGCGGCCCGTGGCTTCACCCGCGTTGCTTTTTCTAAAATAAAAGTAGCCTAAGTTACTCCTTATAACATGAGCTATCTGCCAGTGAAAGTCGCGTTATTTCGGAGATTAGCCGGAACAAAAGATAGACAATTTTTTTTTTTTTTTTTATAATAAGTGCCGTATAGACTTTCATAATTATGCATTAAGTAAAAAGCTGTTATTTAGACATTCAATTTTACTTATTTGTATAGATGGATTAAGGTAGTGTTATATTCTTGACTTGTTGAAGATAATCACACACCTCCAAGTGTGTCATCTGCACAAATGTTTTTTACACCTTCTGAAACAAATAAATCACAAATAAATCTCTAAATAAATTATCCATTATTACGTCATACTTATAATCCAGTGAAAAGCAGTGGTGGTCCAGTGGTAACGTCCCCGACTTACGAGTTATAGGTCGTGGGTTCGAACCCAGGCAGGCGCTTTACTTTAGGTAAATAATTTCATCACCACTGCTCTCAAAACGGTGAAGGAAAACATCGTGAGGAAACCGGCATGTCCTAGAACCAAAAATTCAAAGACATGTGACATCTACCAACCCGCACTGAGCCCGCGTGGTAGATTTACAGCCCACTCCCTCTCGAAGAGAGGAGGCCTGTGTCCCAGCAGTGGGAACATTATAGGCTGATTATGTACTTATAATCCGTTGCGAAATTTGCTTAACAGAGACAAGTTATGTAATCAAGTTATTTTATTGAATAAATATTAAATTCATTAAGTCCTGTGACTGCTGTGCGCACAGATAACTCAATTTATAGGGTTCCATAGTCAACAAGGAAACCATATAGTTTCGCCATGTCCGTCTGTCTACCTGTTTGTCCCCGGCTTAGCTCAGAGACTCTTAGTATTAGAAAGGTAATTTTTAACAAAGTGGTTTTATGTATAAAATCTTGATATACCATTTTTTTTTACCACGTAAAGTGGTAATGATATTTTTCGTTCCGATCCGTTTGCATAATATTGAGCTTTAAAGTGCTATTTTTTGTTAAAGTCAAGTCCCCCTGCCACCTAAATGGTTATTTTTGGACTTGTGATAAAAAACATGGCAGTCGTATTTAAGTCGCAGCTATCTTAGCTTTAAATTAGCTAGTTAATTAGATGCCTAGGCTGATCATTACATCCAATTAAATAGCTGAAGGACAAATAACCAAGTCATTGAGCGCAACGTTTAACCAGATGGCTGAATGTCGTATAGTCATTTAGTTAAATTGGATAATATTGGAGAGTTTTTGTTTTGGTAACTGAATTTAGCAGCAATAGACAGAATCTGGCGCTCGGCAGCCGCTGCCCCGGCACGCTCGCTATGCACGCTTGCCTTCGCGCGTTAATAGTCTCTAGTTCTAACCTAACATAAACCAACCCAAATGATTCAATAAAAGTAGATGGTATCATACCAACCACAAAGAATTAGTTCTGAACTAAATTTGAATCACTTGGCTGAGTTTTGGTTAGTCATCTTCAAAGGGCTGAATTTCAATACGCCAAGTTGTTAAACGTTGAATGATTCTAGCTAAATTAACTACTGGCCTAGGTATCCAATTGGATGCCGGCGTTAAATGAACGGCCTAAGCGTCCAATTAGCTGGCTAATTTAACCAGATGGCTGCGATTTATATAATGAAATTAAAAAGGAAAACTATCACAGCTAAGTAGGCTTTACAAGTGAACGAGTAATAGTCGATCAACTTAAATTTTCAGTTGGAGAATTTACCGTGACGTATATCGATGTATGGGAGAACAAGTATTTTAACTACAATGTTAAGTTTGTTTCTAGGATAAATTCATCCCAACTACGGAACCGTTCATTGTGCGTGGTCTGACACGCACTTGGCCGGTTTTTTTCTTTGAAAGGATATGCTCTCGAGGTGGTCCGATTGTCCGGTTTTCATGTTGTGCTTGTGCGCGTGTGTCGATGGAGGCGTAACGAAATGTTGCAATTTTATATGTATATATTTGTACAATTATTGTTCTCTATTATTTATTTATTTTATTTCTCTATCTAGGTGTGATCTAGGTTTTTTAAATGCGACACCGGGATTATGCTGAGCGATATACGTTTTGTTGGTACTTTATTTTTGTTTGCATCATAAATAAATAGATAGACAGATAGATAACATTCATTCATTTCAGCCGAAAGACGTCCATTGCTGGACATAGGCCTCCTCCAAAGGGTGCTATAATCGCTACGCTTGGCAGGCGGGTTGGCGGTCGCAGAATGGTGTTAAAATACATAGAGAACGCTGCTGCCCATTCTCTAGTAAGTCCCTTAGTCGCCTTTTACGAAACCCATGGGAAAAAATAGGATGGTGCTATTCTTAACGTCCGAAACCACACGGTAGATATAAATAGAGGCAAATAAACTTATTTTCTTATTTATTCGATGTTCATAAGAACTCTGTAGGTACAGTCAACAACACTACTCCACTACTCAAAGTCAGTTTCGTAACATAACCTCACTTCCACTTAGTCTATGCTTTCACTTTGTTACTTCAAAGCTCAGAATCGTTACTCTAAGTCACCTCGTAACACATCTCATTCGTTCCGATTATAATATTTACGTACGGTAATCATGTGCGTGTTGGATATCGCGGACTTACTTTATTCCGTGCAATTTATTCTGCGTACAGTCTCAGGGGCGCATTATGTACGTGACGGGTACGTGACGGAGGTGTGTGTGTTCTTGATTGTACTATGTGTTTGTTTGTTTCATTGATGTAGCAATTGTTTGTTTCTTTGTGATGCATGCTTGGAAAATCTTTAAACATTTTGGAATGCAATATTCCATGACGTTTAAAGATCTTGCAATGACTTGAAGCTAAGGTTGGTACAATTACGGACCCTGGGCGCTGCGATTTTTTTTTTTAAATTAAAATAAAATCAATGACCAATCTTTAAATAATAACAAAGGTATCAATAATAATAAAGTAAATTCGAAAACATAGTAGTTACTTTTTGGAAGTTTTCATGTGTGAATTCAAAGGTAGGTTAACATAAATAAGACAAATGAAGTATTTTTACTACCACATATTATGCACCACATAAACATATCTCTACATTCATGTTCGACGTTGTACAGTATATTTTGTTACCTCCATCTAATCCAGACAGTCCTCCAGTTTAAGTGAAAAAAAAAGTACATAAAAGACACAAAATATCAGCAGCGTAATCCATTGCTCCCATAAATAATTTACTACCCAAATTTTGAGTCCATTTTCCAGACAACGTCGCGCGTCCTAACTAGACCAAGAAAATAAGCCGTGGCAATATTTCGTCATTAACCATGAAGAATGGCCGTTGGTCTCCTGTTCCTTTGCAGCTATATTCTCATTACGAAGGAGTTGAGTAAATAAACTGAACTGTCGACGTCGCATTATTAAGACTTTTATTATAAACTTTGTCGCAGCGTCGGGTGAGTGAGAGTAGTTTTTTAAGTCTGTGCAACGTGGCCTTTACATACTGTTTGACACTTTTCAGGAATCTAATTTATGTGGTTTCTTATTTTTAACCGAGTTCAAAAAACGACGAGGTTATTTTATATACTATGTTCGTGTGTAAATATATATTTTTTTTGAAGTGAAATGTTCTTTAACCGCGTTGAGCGATTTTTGGAAGGGGCAAAACTTATGAGCTCGCGTCACCGACATGCAAATGTGACGTGTTGCGCTAGACTGGCGACGCGCAGCGGCCTGTGTACATGTATATGCTATACTTACACTAATACATTGTTTATATTCGACTGTATATATACTTGCTGCTCTAATTTAGAATTTTTGAGAGAAATTAATGAATAATAATAATATTAATTTGTATTTTCTTTATTCCAAAGTCCCCATGATTGCTTGTTCCTGTTCATTTTGAAAATTCTTTTTTCATTTGGTAGAGGAAGCTTTCGCGTTAGATAATCCACTTTGTGTATAATACTTCCTGATTTCTGACTTGATGATGTTATAATACTTCCTGTCACTGTTGTTTATATGTAGTGGGTGGTGGTGGCGGGTGGGGTAGTAAAAAATAACTGAAAAATATAAAACTTTCTTGCATTCATTTAATTTCGGAAGTCAGTGTCTTTCCTGTCCACCGACTTCCATTTTTCAATTTGTAGTGTTTTTTTAGAACTCTTTTGTTTTTTTTGTTGTAAATACTTTTTTGCTGATAATTATGATGTTCAATTAGGGATCCCTATCCCTCTATGTACCTAGAATGACAATTTTTTCCATTTTTTTTTACGTAGCACTTTTCATTGTACATTACAGTTGAAACTGGAAAATTGAAACGAAGTTTCTTATCGCAAGTTAGACTTTAGCTAGACCGAAAAATGTGTAACATATTGACCGTCACGACATTTTTGCTATAGTATTTGTATTTGTGTGTTTACAAGCACATGTATATGTATAGGTAGGGTATATTATGGTAGGATATACATGCGGGATGCGCGTCAGTTTTATAACACTTAATAATAAAAAATGTTCATTCTTACTCTCAAACGTTGTTAATTTATTTAATTATGCCTGATATTTAATGAATAATATACAGCAAAAGGAATTTGCTTGCCAGGGTTGGTCCCTGGATGGGTGACCATCTTTACATACCGAGACTCCTCCGTGCCTCAGAAAGCACGTTAAGTCGTTGGTCCCGGCTGTCATTCGTGGATCTTTGACAGTCATTACGGGTCGTCAGAAGCCCGAAAGTCTGACAACCAGTCTTACCAAGGGGTATCGTATTACTCACAACCCAGGTTGTGGAGGTCAGATGGGCAGTCGCTCCATGTAAAATACTGGCATTCAGCTGCATCCGGTTAGACTGGAAGCCGACCCCAACATAGTTGGGAAAAGGCTAGGCAGATTGATTGATACAGCGAAAGGAATGTCGTTCTAAACTTGTGTCCCACGTTACCTCTTGACTTTTTTATTACTTACTCGTGGTTTTGACTGTACAGTAGTTTTATTCCAACTGACGTGATGCGGTACGTACTCCATATGTTTTGCAGCTATTTTCACCTTTGGTTATAGATTTGGGGTCAATCACAGACCTCCATATCACCTACCTATATGCAAGTCTATGTCCCTTTAATGTCTAAGTCCTAGACTGAACTCAAACACGTGAACGAAAGCAATCACCTAGCTGAAACTAGACGAGTATCTGAATAAAATATTTAAAAATCCAATTTTCAGTCTCAACCCACAATTTTAGACACACAAAGAAGATTTTAGAACGTTCTTTTATAGAAAGCGTATTTTTTGTGCCGTTTTTATTCTATATCGTTCAGTCTGTATCCTTTATACGTTGGTTGGGTTTAAGTACGGGTACGGGAACAAATACGTTTTCTGTAGAGAAAATAAAATGTTTGTTTGAAAAAAAGTTATAAGTAGTTTTTTTATTTTAACAAGACATTGTGTTAATATCTCGTTTCTTCTTTGTAAAAAACAAGAAAGAAAGAAAAAGCATTTATTGGAACTCGCATAGATCACAAATTAAAATAAAACACAGCAACGTATAGAACAAAACCAGAAACAAAACAAAGTAAAAATGAAAATAAAAACAGAAAGTCCTGTACGAGGCCAAAAGGCCGAAGGGATGATAAGTTTGCCCTGTAGAATAAGTCACGAGCCGGTATTATTGTAATTTATATAGGTAGATAGATAGATGTCTACCATAAACTATACACTGATACTGATAGACTACCTCATTGGTCTAGTGGTTGCAAGTGCTACTGCTGAGTATAGGGTGCTGGGTTCGATTCCCAGGTTGGGCAAAGTGTTATTGAGATTTTCCATTAGGAGTTTTTCAGTAGCAGTCCGGAGTCTGGATTTTTGCCCAGTTGATGGCAATAGGCTCGCCCCATATTACATGGGACTTAAACATAACTATAAATGTTCTATTGAATACACCTCTGCTTAGCCCTTCGGGGATTACAGGCGTGATATTATGGTATGGTATGCTATGATAGATATCCAAACATCTACGCGAATGAAAATCCTTCAAAATCAAATTACTTGTTGTACATGATGTTTATAGTTATGTGCATTACAAAATTATAGTAATTTACGTTACGTTTTATGTTTAATTTTATGTTGAGTTTTGTCATCTCTTATTGTATCAATGGCACGAATCGTAATACATTCGTGTTTTGTTTTTACAGAATTATATCCCTCTATATATTTAAAACATTATTCAACAGTCAAAAAACGCCATCGTTCTAGTATTTCCCGGCACGTCCCCGTTTTCCACAACCTCTCAGCTTCACTAGCGTCACATGAATCAGAGATATTTTGGTCCACCACAATATGGCCGTCGTTATTACTCGACGTAAATTGGATTCTGATTCTATACGAACCACAAACGTCAGTTGAACTTGACAACTGCTAAGGCAGCTTCGTACTTGTGGCTGATACTAAAAGTATGGTCTCCTGAAAGGTGATTATGGTGAGTATTGATCGAGTTTACAACAACAATATGTAACAAAAACCCTGCTGTTCCTTCTACCTACGTTTTAGGAATCGGTATACATACGTAATAAAGCAAGTCATTTATAAAAACTGTTGAACAAAAATAATTAAAATAAATATTTAATTATTAATATTTGTAATGTTTAACTGATTTCTTACGTCTTTAACTCTTTGATTTTGAATTCTCGACTAGCCAATGCAATTTTTTTTAAATTATAATTTCACCAATGTTGTGGTTGTAGGTAAATGTATACGTCAGAAAAAGGAGCAACAGGGTTTTTGTTACATACTGTATAATAGGGAACTCACTTTAAGGAAAGGATGGAAGGAAGGAAGGCATGTACACGATTCTTTGTTCATTTTAATTAATTATGAGAAATAATAACACAAATACGGTAATTCGAAAGTTGGTTATTTGTTTATTGATTAAAGCTCGTACAGACTGTTGCAATATTGCGGGCACGACAAGGGTCACGCTGTTTGTCGCGCCTGCGATATCGCACTAGTCTGTACGAGCCTTTATTTAAAAGAGGTTTTGGCAATTCCCTCACGAGTAGCCAGAATTAAATAACCAAGCGTTTCTGTAATATTTTTTTTAAAGCGCCATGTTGAATATTAGTAAAAGATGTTTACATTTAAAGCACCTTTTTTTCCATTTCGGTGTTGCTCGTGTTAATTCTATACAGAAAATGCTTTCTCAATTTTATTTATCCTTCAATCTAAAGAAGAATATTCATATTTTCAATTTACGTTTACATAAAAACGAGCATTCACGTCTAAATTCATTCCAAATTGAATTCTCACATGAAGAAATCGTTTAATATTTCATCCAATATTTTTATATATATATAATTTTTTTTTTTTAAACGTTGAAAAGCACTAGAAATTTCTCCTGTATCGTAGGTGCGTTTACAAACATTTAAACTCACATACACAAACAGCCAGACTCGGAACAACTACTTGTAGGTCATACAAATATTTGTTCCGTGCGGGAATCGAACCCGCGACACGCAGCGCAGCAGTCAATCGCTTAACCACTGCGCAAACCGTGCCGTCAATAATAATATATTATTGTCATACTAAATTGGGGCTTAATTTTTTTGTGCTTCCGTTAATTAATCTCGTATTCGTATTCAGATAACTCATTAGATAATAATTGCAATAACTCAGTTCAAATTGTGGCGCATCGGCGGGAATCGAAACGCTTCGGAGCGACACACAAACAAACTCACTTTCGCATTCCTAATACTAAAATTGTGTTGACGTATTTAAATGTTATATGTATAATTATGTTGTTGTCTGTGTGGTGCCGGACGTAAAGAATAGCACCATCCTATTTCTTCCCGTGGGTGTCGTAAAAGGCGACTAAGGGACATACTAGAGAATAGGCAGCAGCGTTCAATATGGATTTTAGCACCATACTGCGATCGCCAACCCGCCTGCCAAGCGTGGGGATTATGGCAAATCCTCTCTTTGGGGGAGGCCTATGTCCAGCAGTGGACGTCTTTCGGCTAAAATGATGAATGACGATGTGTAATTTTTGTGACCTACTTGGTTATGTTCTTCAAAAAAGCCAGGTGCGTAGTCCTCGCAACCGGCATGCGGCGTGTGTATATGACCGATGCATGCACGTAAACGAAGCAAAAGGAGTATGGGTTACGAAGGTAGCAAGATGGCGTTCTATAGTTTCCATCTACCCAGGCCATGGAAAGAAGGCGTGTGTTTATATTTTTTCAAATTCAAATTCAATCATTTTATTTCAGATAAATTACAATCGTTAATATATTTTAATTATCTATACATGATTTTTTTAGGGTATATTTATGTGTGTGTATCCTATTATATTCCAAAAGCGGTTTAATGTGATGTACACGATAGATTTGGGATCGAGTAGATCTGTTGCTAAATACAGTGTATTGGGTTAAACGAGGGAACTTAAGGGAGTGTTGTGAACATGAACAAATTTTATTATGGGAAAAAAACCGCAAATACATACGTATAATATTGAACAGCTGATTTATTAGCGCACTGGGCCGGTTTTGTCCCAAATTTCAGAGTTGGTCCCACGGTGAATGTTGTTCTATTTTATGTGTACTAAGTTCCTTAAAATAAATCCCTCTTTTAACTTAAGATACCGTATGATCTACTCGTTAAAATTCAGTACGGTAGGTACCAAAAAGTCAGTCACTTAACTGTTGAAGCCGAGTGAGGGAAGAGTTTGCGGATTGGGCGAAGTTTTAAGTACTACGGTACGTTTTTGAGACTTTTGACAAAGTCCTTGACGTGAGGTTATCATCATAAATGGGTGATTATATAATGTTCGTGAGCTTTTATTGTTGTATCTTTGTTGTTAATGTGATATTTGAAAGTGGCGCCGGTGACAGAAAAGTTAAAAGGAAATCGTTGGGGCGTGTGATGAGGTGGGAGAAAACGCATGTGACTAAAAAGATCGTCAAAGAAAAGATGGATGGATTATTTTAGGAATGTTATTAAAGATAAGGGAGTGAATGATAGTGTGACGACTGGCAGGGGCAAATGGAGAAGAACACGTGTTGCACCAACACCAAGTAACATGGGACTAGGGCAGGAAGATGATGATGATATAATGTTACATTCTTGGTATAACTATGAAGGTTTGAACAATGCAGGTGGGTGTTCTTTAGTCCGCCAGTAAAAAAAAAATATAATGTATAGCATAATCCGTCATTTCCGTCTGGGCCTGAAGCGATGTTGGGCGCTGATCATAAGAGACAAGAGGCAAATGATCTAAGTAGCCTTACCTTAGAATAAAAACCGGTCTAGTGTGTGTCGGACCACGCACAGTGAAGGGTTCCGTAGTTGGGATGAATTATTTATCCCAAAATCATTTTTAGGGTTCCGTAGCCAAAGGGTAAAATAGGAACCCTATTACTAAGGCTCTGCCGTCTGTCTGTCTGTCCGTCTGTCACCAGGTTGTATCTCATGAACCGTGATAGTTAGAAAGTTAAAATTTTCACAGATGATGTATTTCTGTTGCCGCTATAGCAGCAAATACTAAAAACCAGGATAACATAAATATTTAAGGGGGCTCCCATACAACAAACGTAGTTTTTTTTGTCGTTTTTATAGATAATGGTACGGAACCCTTCGTGCGCGAGTCAGACTCGCACTTAGCCGGTTTTTTTATGTCATAAAACTACATATTTACGGTTTTCGGACTTTTTCGTTTACTTGTTTCTGTAACGTACCCTATAAGAAGAATAAGAGAGAGAGAGTGAGAATAATAAGTACCCTATAGGTTTTGATTTATTTGCGAGTGTAAATATTTCGCATAAATCGCAGCTTGATTTTTTACAGCTCCCAGGGACCGTAGACTTACGTATTTGATATTAATTTCAACATCAGGGTTCCGTTTTTCCTTTTGAGGTACGGAACCCTAAAAAACTGCCAAATCAATATAGTTTGTGGTAGCGGATAAAATGTATATGTTAATCTTGAACATATTTCTCAGAACTAGGTTTTTACCAAAACACGTTTTGAAAAAAAAAAACTCGTTACAAATTAACGGTAAACTAACCTTTTTACTACAGTTCCAATCCAAAGTATCTGTATTAAATATCCAACGTACATATTTACATGCAGAAGTCGGTGGTTTTTTTTTTGTAAAAAAAGTTTTTGAGAGCATTATTATGATGATATAGGAAACAATAATATTAAGTAAGTATTTAAATTACATTTCAATTTCAAGGCTTACAATTTAAACCTCCGATGAATGAAGCTGTTTGCCTAGTACCCTATACCAACATTAAACTTGCTTTTCTTCTCAGAGTTCCTTAGTTACTCATAGCAGATACTGCGTCTCAGTTAGTTGTTGGTTCTAGCGAGTAAAATCAACATTCTGACGTGGCTTCTGACGATTCGAAAGTGCTTGAAAAGGAAGAATTGTATAAAAAGTTATTAGGCAAAGTTATGCTGTAATCCTGGACTTGACTACTCGGAATTGTAACAAGTTATGAGTAGGTACTTGGAGCTGTAATTTGATATGCATCAGTATTTTTTTAAATGTGAAGTTGAACTCTGAACTCATTAATAACGGTAGATAGTGCTCAAGGTATGTGTAGCAGATTGTTTGCGCAAATAAATCATTATCATCATCAGCCCATAGTAGTCCACTGCTGGACATAGGCCTCTCCAACTGCACGCCATGCTGCTCGATTCTTGGCAACTTTCATCCAGCCAGCCTGCGAAGATCGTCGCTCCATCTAGCCTGAGGACATCCCACCTTACGTTTGCCGATTCGCGGTCTTCACTCATGAACACGTCTACCCCAACGGTAACCGTAGCTCATTCAATAGCTAGCTGAGCAACCTTGAATTTATGGACCAGCCGTACCGTGTGCAAATAAATTACAATTTGAAATAGATAGTGTTGCCTACTGTTGAATTTATTGTCAAAATGAAAACGATTTCTAAAATGAGTGTGTTACAAAATTGGCGGCCATTTATAGAAAAATCCTTTGTAATTGCCGGATTAAAAACCGTAACTTAATTTATGACCGTTTTTTAAATCGAATTATCTTTCACTAAAAACAAATATACGTAACGCAGTGTAGGAGTGAAACTTAAGTACCTAGAATCAAAAACCCGACTGCGTAAAAATTTAATTTATTATTCCATCTTTTTAGGGTTCCGTACCCAAAGGGTAAAACGGGAACCCTATTACTAAGGCTCCGCCGTCTGTCTGTCTGTCTGTCCGTCTGTCACCAGGCTGTATCTCATGATCCGTGATAGCTAGACAGTTGAAATGTTCACAGATGATGTATTTCTGTTGCCGCTATAGCAACAAATACTAAAAACCAGAATAACATAAATATTTAAGGGGGCTCCCA
This sequence comes from Tiliacea citrago, assembly GCA_963921375.1. Lineage (NCBI taxonomy): Eukaryota > Metazoa > Arthropoda > Insecta > Lepidoptera > Noctuidae > Tiliacea > Tiliacea citrago. The sequence goes on from OY992784.1 coordinate 3,011,786, forward strand.
TACAACAAACGTGATTTTTTTTGTCGTTTTTGCTCGATATTGATAACGGTAACAGGTAGACACTTGAAATATTCACAGAATATTTAGTTATATATTCACTTTAAAAATCAATAATTAAATTAAAATACAACAATTATTTAAGAGGGGCTCCCATACAACAAACATGATTTTTTTGCCGTTTTTATAGATAATGGTACGGAATTCTTCGTGCGCGAGTCCGACTCGCACTTGACCGGTTTTTTAGGTTATTTACTCACTTATAATCGGGTGATAACGGTCGGTTACTCACTCACTTCAAAAGTTCGGGATAGTTTTTTTTTATCATTTCTCATTTAAATTACATTTAAACTTATAAAGTATATATTTTTGTAATCACTTTTTAAAACCCTTCATTTTGATGTCTCACTCGATAGGCTTGGGACATATACTTTTTTCGAAAACAAACCTTTTGGCACCAAAAATCCGCTATTTGATTTTTAATCATTTTAATATATTCAGTGACACTAGCGCAATAAAGTCGAATCTAACGAAATATCATTTATCAAAATCGGTTCAGCCGTTTAGTAGTTATGAGACCATAGGGACGGACATACATACATACATACGGGTCAAACACATAACCCTCCTTTTTTGGCTTTGCCACAGTCAGGTAAAAACGAACATGGGAATCGTACCTACGTAATTTATATTTTAAATTATTATAAGGAACGGGTTCCTAAGCCAAGCAAAATGAATATCTAGGCCATAATCCCGTCCATCCGTTAGAATACTGCTGAAAGTAACCTGCGAGCCCTGCGAACTAGAACATTTCGCAAAGTGTCTCATTTATATCTGTTTTCCGGGTGGACGCGCTAAATAACGCAGGTAAAGTGGAAAAAGCACCCATTAGCTCTCGAAAGCGCTTTCGACGGCCGATAGGGTACTACGAGACATGGAAACCAGAAGGTTTAAAAAAATTATAAACTAAGAATTGCCTTACACTATGACGGAAATTCCATCAAAAGTTATTGTTCAATTCATCCTGGAGAGATATATATATATATATATATATATATTATTTGCATTGGGTTTGCTCTTGACCTTGGTCTAGGTGAGAGGTGATAGAGACAAAGTCGACGATAGAGTGAGCTTACCCAGAAGAAGCCCGTCCACTCTCACTTTGAAGAGATTAGAGTTGTATGCGTTCGGAAACACAGACGCAGGCAGAGAGTTCCACTCTTTTGCTGTGCGCATTATGAAACGCTTAGTGCGAATTGGTGGAATAGCAACCAGGAAGGGATGGTAACCTGCAGTATGTCTAGATGTCCGATATTAGAAGTGGGCCGGTGGAATGAGGTCGTGTAGTTCTTGGGCACACTCACCGAAGTACAGTCTGTAGAAGACCGACAAGCAGGCAACCTTGCGGCGATGGGCCAAGCTGGGTGAAGCTTGGCATCCACCAGTTTTACTTCGCCAATTAGACTCTTAGCTCTGCGTTCCACCGAAACAAGCGCGGCAAGTTGGTATTTAGCTGAGCCATCCCAAAGGTGGCTACAATACTCCATGCAGGATCGGACTTGCGCTTTGTAAAGGGTCAAAAGCTGCCCAGGCGTAAAGTATCGCTTCACCCTATTTAGGAGGCTCAGTTTCTTGGCCGCAATTTGGGTTTATGAAACGTTTTGGACAATCCATTGTGCATTTTGTGTGCAAATATATACGTAATTAGTTTAATTTGGTCATCATGTGCCTAGCCTTTTCCCAACTATGTTGCGGTTGGATTCCAGTCTAACCGGATGTAGCTGAATACCAGTATTTTACAATGAGTGACAGCCTATCTGAGTCACAACCCACTAACTGGGTAATACCATACCCCTTGGCTTACCAAGGGATATCATATTACCCAGTTACAAAAGTCCCAAGTCCCAGTTCATGAGAAGCCCCACATTTTGACAACCAGTCTAACTGGTTGTCAGACTTTCGGGCTTCTGCCGACCCGTAAGAACTGTCAATGATCTACAAATAACAGCTGGGACTAACGGCTTAGCGTTCTTTCCGAGGCGGAGAGGTCTTGGTATGTAAAGATGGTCACCTATCCACGGACCAACGGCGGTAAACTTATCTTAACCCGATGAATCTACCCATGTGGCTGTTATTATTTAGCCACAATCCCCTCTCTTTTTAACCGACTTCACAAAAAGGAGGAGGTTCTCAAGTCGGCTGAATTTTTTTTTTAATGTTTGTTACCTCACAACTCTGTCGTTTATAAACCGATTTAGAAAATTATTTTTTATTTGTATAGATACGAGTATACTTCCAGAATGGTCCCATTTTTATCAAAATCCAGTTTTGATGTTGGGATCCATGAGTAATTGAGGGAACCAAATAATATAGGCATACTTATAGCGATTTTTGTATTTTCATCATTAAGTCAATCATTTTCATTCAGAAAGTATAATTTGGTGAAGTGAAACTGATAAAGAAGACCGAAGAGTCGGTGACAAAAAACTAAAATACGGAATCAAAGACACAGACTTTCGAAATTAAATTAAATATAATATTAAATGTGGGTGTACTACGAGTACAGGTACACCTCTGCCCAACCCTTCGGGGAAAAAAGGTGTGATGTTGTTATGTTATGTGCTTCCGAAATTGAAGTTATTTTTCACTTTTTAGTGTTTTTGTCGGTTGTATTTTTGTAAAAAAAAAAAATCTTTTATGGTACCTATAAGTTTAGTTTAATTTGGTATAAGTTTTAATCGGTCTTAGCTGTGGTATTCAGACAAACAAGAATGGCGGGACCGGAATGGACCATGAGTGTGTTTTTGGACGCTCTGGACAGGACTGGCATATAATTGACCGAGCAACCGAAGCTTCTCTGCTTCAAGTCTGGCAAAATTTGCTTTCCTCTGTCAGTTTGTTAGTACTCCTCTATAGGGCCTGCAGTTTTGACATACATAGCGATTGCTAGACGGTCAAAAATGCTTGACAAGATTGTGATTTTTTTCGTACTTATCAAGCAATTTTGACCTCTAGAGATCCCATTAGGACTTTAGGGATTGATGGAGCACCTACAACTGCAGTCGGGTTTTTTTAAGTTGGATATGTATAGCAATTTTAGGAGAACTGACATGGTTATGGTTATTTACACTACTAAAGTTATTTAAAACGGGATATTTACCATGTTTTTAAAAACAAAAAGCATCCCATTTTAAATAACTTTAGTGGTAGGTATATTAATTGTTGCAAAAAAGTTAGTGCTCGCAAGGTTCACTGTTTGCAGAACTGCTAGTTAATGTTCGGGGTCCGTTAGGACCAATGCCTGCCAGGGTTGCGAGTTTGTCCGAAGGCAACGGAAGGAACACAGGTGTGTTTTAGTCAGTAAAAGTCTGACACGCCCTCCCGCTCCGCCTAGAGCGGGAGAAGTTATTTGATAATAATATTACTCATAGTGTGAAGCATTTCCGAAGACGTAGCGAAGACTGTATGTTGACACGGAATAATCCCGTATCATCATACAGTCTTCGTTACGTCTTTGAAAATACCTAAGGGATCTACCGAATTATGGACTCACACAATCATTCTGTCTTCTCCTCATTTTAATTTTAAAACACCTGCAGTTACGGTTGGGGTGCTATTCTTTGATGATGGGAGGAACTAAATACATAGTTATGTAGTCAGAATCCAGTGGACCTTTTGTATTGTTCTTTGTTGTTCGTTTCATCGATTTCATGTTGCGGTTTTGGTATGTAGAGGCTTTTTGGTGCTGTTATGGTCTCCTAAAGTTAGTGTAACATTGTAAATAATGGTTTTTTATCTATGCTTGTTCTGGTCGTCGATAATTTTAGTACTTTTAGTTGAATAATGTTATATATGCATTGATTAATAGTTGGTGGTAGAACAGTCACAGCGGTGGCCCATTGGTGGCCCAGTGATAACGGCTGCGACTTACGAGTTGCAGGTCGTAGGTTTAAACCCAGGCAGCTGCTTTACTTTGTTTAAATTATTTCGTCACCACTGCTCTCAAAACGGTGAATGAAAACATCGTGAGGAAACCGGCATGTCCTAGAACCAAAAATTCGAACACATGTGACATCTACTAACCCGCACTGGGCTCACGTGGGGTGTTAAATCCTGTATCTCAGCAGTGGGAAAGTTATAGGCTGATATGGTAAAAAAAAATCCAATTACACTTATAGTATATATCCGATTAGATTATATAAAAATTTATATCGACAGATCACTCATTTTGAAATAAACACTGTGAATTAAATGTACCGTGGAATGTTTTTTTTCGCGTACCTACCTAATGCTACTCTAAAAATGTTTCCTGCTCCTTTTTCCTTAAGGTATCTGACACCTTTATCGATAATTTATGGCACTTTTTGCCTTACCGAAATCGAATTATCTGTCGCTGAAAGCATATACGTAACGTAGGCTTCTGGGGTGAAACCTAAGTACTTCAAAGTAAGGCTGTCGTACGCTGAATTAAACACGATAGGCAGCTACCTAACGTAAAATTTGATTCTGCTTCCCATACAAAAGAATATGATAGAATTTAAGATTCATATTCTCATAATATATTCATTTATTTCTGTACATATTCATGACAAAATAACATTGAATCGTACCCGCTTAATTTAAAATTGCTTTCCTCTTTTAAAAGCAATTTTTCAAACTCATTCTTCCACACAATATAAAATATAGCATTTGAAACTCATAAACACTTACGTAGGCATAAATAATAGGCTGTATTTAAATGCATTGATCGAGGAACTCAGTAGTGCGCATGTGGACTGTTATGTTGACGGGTTGTGTGTTAACAAAATAAGCTACGCCGATGATATGGTCCTGCTGGCTCCCTCGGTCAGTGTACTCAGAAAATTGGTTAAAATATGTGAGGACTACGCTGCCAGCCATGGTTTACTTTATAATGAAAAAAAAACGGAACTCATGGTCTTTAAGGCTGTTGGCAAGAAGTGTCCAGAAAATGTACCACCAGTTAAAATTAAAGACGTCTCGATTCGTCTGGTACACCAGTTCAAATACCTTGGACATGTCGTTGCTGACGACCTTAGAGACGATGCCGATGTGGAGCGGGAACGCAGGGCATTGGCGGTGGGGGCGAATATGCTGGCCCGTAGGTTCACGCGATGTACAGATGCGGTCAAAATCACGCTTTTTAAAGCATACTGCACATCCCTGTACTCAAGCGCTCTATGGATCAGCTGTTCTAAGCGTGCTGCCAATGCATTGCGTGTTCAATACATTAACGCTTTTAGGGCGCTATTGCAGCTGCCATGTTATTGCAGTGCATCTGCAACGTTTGCTCGAGCTGGAGTAGATACCTTCTCAGCTTTAGTGCGCAAAAAGAATGCATCTCTTCTCACCACATTACGGAACAGTAGCAACAGCCTCCTGAAAGTAATTGCTGATGGGCCTGACGAAAGCCCCATAATGAGGCATTTAAGGCACGACGCTGTCGGTATTAGAATTTAAGTACTAACATAGCAAATAAGTTAATTTGTTTACTAACATCTAGAATGAAGTATTTTTGTATTTTTTGTAATTGCATCTTGTTGTCTGAAAAATAAATAAATTATTATTATTATTATAATTATGTAGTCAGAGAAATTAATTGTTTATCAAAGCGACTACCTACCAACCCAAATTATACATATAGTATATTCAAATCTCAACTGGTCATTCTTTGACAGTTCTAAGAAATGGTTATAACATGGCAAAATTACGTAGTTTAAATTGAAATAAACAAAAGCAAAAGCAGTATGTAAGGAGCGTAGCAAGAGGCGTTCTGTTGTTTCTGCCTATCCCTATGGAAAAAAAGCGTGAGTTTATATATAATGTGTTTATGTATAAACAATTAATTTCCTTAACCGTACCCAACTATCAACCAGCAAACAGTAACTACAGTGTAGCGCCTTGTCAACAAATACGAAATACCGTTGCTGACGACCTTAGAGACGATGCCGATGTGGAGCGGGAACGCAGGGCATTGGCGGTGGGGGCGAATATGCTGGCCCGTAGGTTCACGCGATGTACAGATGCGGTCAAAATCACGCTTTTTAAAGCATACTGCACATCCCTGTACTCAAGCGCTCTATGGATCAGCTGTTCTAAGCGTGCTGCCAATGCATTGCGTGTTCAATACATTAACGCTTTTAGGGCGCTATTGCAGCTGCCATGTTATTGCAGTGCATCTGCAACGTTTGCTCGAGCTGGAGTAGATACCTTCTCAGCTTTAGTGCGCAAAAAGAATGCATCTCTTCTCACCACATTACGGAACAGTAGCAACAGCCTCCTGAAAGTAATTGCTGATGGGCCTGACGAAAGCCCCATAATGAGGCATTTAAGGCACGACGCTGTCGGTATTAGAATTTAAGTACTAACATAGCAAATAAGTTAATTTGTTTACTAACATCTAGAATGAAGTATTTTTGTATTTTTTGTAATTGCATCTTGTTGTCTGAAAAATAAATAAATTATTATTATTATTATAATTATGTAGTCAGAGAAATTAATTGTTTATCAAAGCGACTACCTACCAACCCAAATTATACATATAGTATATTCAAATCTCAACTGGTCATTCTTTGACAGTTCTAAGAAATGGTTATAACATGGCAAAATTACGTAGTTTAAATTGAAATAAACAAAAGCAAAAGCAGTATGTAAGGAGCGTAGCAAGAGGCGTTCTGTTGTTTCTGCCTATCCCTATGGGAAAAAAGCGTGAGTTTATATATAATGTGTTTATGTATAAACAATTAATTTCCTTAACCGTACCCAACTATCAACCAGCAAACAGTAACTACAGTGTAGCGCCTTGTCAACAAATACGAAATACCGTTGAACGTAAACAGTACACCAGACGCTGAAAAAATATGAATCTACAAAGACCAAACAAAAGAATCGGAACCAATCCAATCGACAGCGAAATAAAATCCAAAAAAAAATATCCTGAAATCTATACGGAGCAAAAACAATACGTTCTTCTTTAGCCGATAGGTATCTAGGTGTCGAGCGCGGCAGGTGATGCCGAGACATAAACATGGCTAGGAAAACAGCGGGCTCTATACGTCGAATGGCGGAAAATTATAAGTAGTTTTTATTGGATGGCACACCGACTGATACTCGAAGGTGACCACCGCTCATGAAAACCTGCAATACCAGAGGCTTATTAGGTGAGTCGCTGTTCCAGACAAAACAGTAAAATATTATTATATTCTGGTTAAGTTTTTAATTACAGGGATGTTTTTCAGAGTTGTTGAAGTGATTCCCAGCTGTTTGCGTGTCACTGTTACAAATTTAATGATTCGTGTAACTTTGTCAACTTAAGAACCACATAAATTGGTACCAAGAAGGGTACCAACTTATGTGGTCCTTTTAAGATAAACATAACAAACAAACAACAAATATAATAATTTATGCGTGATACTGTTCATGCATTAAAATAATTATGTTATTCTATGTGTTCAACTGTCCAGTTAGGTAGGTCTAACTTCGAGAAAGATATCAATCGTCGAATCCGACTCGGCTGGGCAGCGTTCGAGAAGCTACGCAATATCTTCTCGTCCCACATACCGCAGTGTCTCAAGACGAATGTCTTTGACCAGTGCGTGTTGCCAGTGATGAGCTATGGCACTGAAACGTGGTCGCTCATAATGGGCTTTATCAGAGGGCTAAAAGAAAGAAAGAAAATACGTTTATTTGTGGTAAACATAACGCAAAAAAATAAAAACACAAACACGAAATAACAAGTTGAGGGAACATATGCGTCACATTCACGCAAACCGGCCATCGCTCAGCATAATGCTGCGATCCTATGCGAGACAGAGGCCTAGCGCTGGTTTTCAGCGACAGCTGGCGTTGACGTGATGACGTCAACCGGTGCAGCATAAACGAGATAAAAATAAACAAAATAAGAAATAAAATAAATACAATGCTTCGTTATCCATGTTTATATAAATATAATATCTAGAATGGTAACATTCAGTAACGTCGGCAAAGACTCAAGCGCCGCGCGCCGGCGGCATGCTAAGCAATCTATGTGTGCAGCTGTCAGCTGTCATAAAGAATTTGACGTTTTTACGTAATGATTACATCTCAGAGAGGGTTACATAATTAAATAACATGGCGCATTATGTAACCCAAAGGGCAATGGAGAGGGCTATGCTTGGAGTTTCCCTACGTGATCAAATCAGAAATGAAGAGATCCGCAGGCAAACCAAGGTAACCGACATAGCCCGAAGAATTGCCAAGCTTAAGTGGCAGTGGGCAGAGCCACATTGCTCGCAGAACTATGGCTGATGGGGACAAAAGCTTCTGGAGTGGCGACTGCGTACCGGAAGACGTAGCGTTGGAAGGCCTCCCACAAGGTGGACCGATGATTTTGTGAAGGCCGCAGGTATCCGCTGGATGCGGGAAGCACAGAGCCGGTCAAAGTGGCGGTGCTTGGGGAGGCCTATGTCCAGCAGTGGACGTCTTTCGACTGAAATGATGATGATGTGTTCCTACGCAGAGATTGCGTCATATTAGTACTTACTTAGAATACATAAAACCACTGGTCTTGTATTAAAAACCAGTCTAATATGCGCATTTACAAATATGTATGTAAGGACCCATTTCTTTTTCTTTATTGATACCTAATTTTATCTAGAATAGGATTGTCTTTTTTATTGAAGCTTGAAATTACAATACTGTCAATATATTTTTATTATTACATTGGTTTCTAAGTAAGTTAAAATTATATCGGTATGAATTATTTTTCTTCTTTATCATCAACCATAATGACTCATGAATAATTTTATAACCATAATTGTATTTACATAAAACCTATTTCTGAATTCATCTAAACTCTCCTCCACAATCCGTGTGCTTCTCGTGGAAACGCCTATCCTCTCTAGAAGCTTTAAGAATCGTCAAGAAGCCGTGCAAGAAACATACGACGCGCGCCTCGTCACCCGCCGTCAGACGTCTGTCAAATCACCGCCCACTACTGTAATAGTGTTTCTTTTAAAACGATTTATGGACTATCTTAGCCCCGAATCCAAATATTGTATAATACTATTGTGTAACTTTTAACGTGTTAACTTAACGCATTATAGTTAATGTATATATTTTACCAACCGCTGCTCTTGTAGCTCCACACGGTAGTTCGTTTGTTCCCGAAAAATTCCGGGATTTGATTCCGTGAAACTGGCACCTATGGATTGGCGCAGCGGCGATGGCACTTCTCCGGCACGTTATACCGATCACTCGCAGCGCTCTTTTCGGTACACGCTTGTATTTTTCAAGCATCTATGAATTTAAGTGTTTGGATCAAAAATGTTTTATACGTAACTGCTACGTTTTTCTAGTTTGGCTTTTAGATTTTTCTTACCTCTTTATTGAAGTTGCTAGTTCAACGTTGCCCTGTACTAGAGGGATACCCCGGTAAGGCTCATGTATCATAAGCGTATTTAAAAAATGCACGATCTCCTCCCCCACGTATCTGAAAACTTAATCAATTCCAATGTTTAGTAACGTATGGAAAGATATAGTTTTGCTAAAGTAGATAGTAATTTTAGGATAGATTTACTGACAAGAAAAATCTAAGCCAACCTAACCTACTTCATATTCAATTCCCAGAATTCGCCTATATGTTTCTTCTACAACATATCTTCGTGCAATAATAATATTGTATAATTCTAGTTACAATATTATCTCAATATCACGAACTATCTCCGGAATTTAATAAGCATACAAACAATGTATGTTCAGCTGATGGCGCCGATAGGATTGCGTTGTGGAAATATTTTGCCCGCCATATTTATTGAGTTTCTTCTGGATATTGGCAATTAAGGGGCGAGAGTGGGGTGTATTTTTACCCGACTGCCCCAGAAGGAGGGTAATGTTTTTTGAGAGTATGTGTATGTACATTATGTATGTATATTTCTTTGACACGCTCTGTAGCTTAAACGGTTTGATGGATTTTAACATAATTGAGGTGTCGTTCGATTCGCCTTAATTGTGGGAGTGACATAGGCTGTATAATATTTATTGATTGCATCAGTCTGCAGATATAAAAGAGAGGGGAAGGTTTTTTTTTTAAATTAACTACAACAACATTTTTAAACGTTTTTTGTGATACGTAGTAGTAAGGAATGAGAAATAGTTGTGTTTTACCACTGTTTAACTCTGTTTCGGCCAAAGGTCGACTGGTAGAAAATACCTAGCTAGAATATTAAGTCCACCTCTGTACATTTCTGTATTTGAAGAATCAATTAAATAATAAGCAAACTGCAACTGAAACACTGCAAATAAATCTACCATTATATGCTTATATATAGGTATTATATTATGCTTGCATACAGGATATTGACGATCCCAGATCATTATAAGTCCATGTTAACGTGAGATTTTCCCCTTCTGTATATTAGCGATGCCTTGGCGTTTACCTGGTTTCTGAGGTTCTCGATAAACTTTCAATAGTTATTCATTTGACGAAGCTATCAATTTTAGCATTTTATCCGTAGCTGCTCAAGGACACTGAACGAGACACATTATAAAGTTTTATTGTTATGACGCCTACGCGCGTCTAGCGAACCTGAACCAGTTAAGAGTGTTCAGAAAAAAACATCGAGCCAAAAGCACTACCGAATAGATAAACTCCGGTTAAGAAACCTCAGAAACTGGAGGTTAGAAATAACAGTAATAAGGTGTTTTTTTTAAGTCCCTTTCTCTTTCATTCTTTCTGTTAACCATCCCGTTGCGTTGTTGTTTCTTTCTGCTGCTGTTACCTGTTTTTTTATCAATACTCCTTTCGTCGTTAAGTTAATTCACAACAGAATTATCGCCACTGTACATTTTATTTAACTTACCGCCAGCTTCACGTAAGTCCATTAAATTTAATTCCTCATTAAAAGTAATGCTGTCACTTTCTGATACTTTCCGTTAGTGAAATACAGCATTACTTTTAATGAGGAATTACATTTAATGGACTTACGTTCAACTAGCGGTTAACCCTACAATAGATCACTGCTAACTAATAATCGAGCAACAGAGCATGAATATAATTGGCTCGTAATATGTTCAATAAGCCAATTACGTATTGATGGTTTGGGTTACGTTAGTGATCCCAGGAGAATCTGTTAATGGGTTTTGCCAATGACATAATATAAAGTTGATTATAATTCTGCTATAGATGTGTCCCTAATTCCTAATTCATGTCACAACTTATCGTGTGTATCGGTTTAACTTTGGATAGATATCGATGTTTATATTTTATCGCGTCAATTATAACGGGTGATCCTTTTACTTCAATTGGAGTTCCGGATGCAAACTTTACGAGCCGTAAAGTGTATATATTTACCTATCCCTAAGTGCATATCTTAATAATAATATCTGGCTAATCTATTTAAACGAAAGTAATGTTGATTTTTATGCCATTTCTACAAATATTTTAGATCATTGGAGAAGGCCTATGTCCCAGCAGGGGAACATTATAGTCCGATTATTATTTTTTATTAAAACGTTACGCACAAGTCAAAAATACTGTTCAAAGGCGGACTTAATGCTTAAGGCATTTCCTACCAGTCAACCTTAGGGTGACGGAGTGACAAAACATGGCAGGTGCAATATAAGGGATAGATAACTCGAAAATAACTATAAAATAGAAGAATAAGTACTTATACATCATTATAAACAAAATGACCTTAGTCAGGACGAATAACGATCGGTAGAGGAGCCGGGTCCTTCTCCGTAGTCAAACTATTTTGTCCATGAACTTCTGATTTTGTTGTAATATGCTATATATACAATGAAATTAATTGAAACTGTAAAATCGCTCTAATTATGGTACTGAATAACTTTATCAGCTGCGACAAATTCTTCAAGGCCTTGAGTAGGTAGTTGGTAAGAATCCATTTTCACTTCAATATCAATAACCTTTAAGATCCCGATGTCGGTACAAGTAGCGTCATTACAGGAACGAGGTCAAAATGTGGATTAGGGGGCAATATATCATCTTGTATGGGCGCTAATGGCGGCATGGGGTAAGGTCGGTGTAATGCGGATAGTTGAGGTAAGGTAGATAATGGTTAATGTAACCATAGGTGTGTGTATTTTGTATATTTAATAATAAGCGTCTTCTATATTTGTGCAGAATTAACATTTTTTCTTTCTTTCTAACTGACAATTTTTTTCTTTGTAGCTTCGGTTAGTTAGAATGCTGTCGACCCTTGTGGTACTCGCGGCACACTCGTTGACATCGTGCAAAACAAATGTCACACGTGGAAACCAGTATGACACTCTGACTTCAGAATGACAGTCTCTGACAGTCTCGATACTTTGCCTAATGCTATAGTGCCTGGGGGTCTACTCTCTAAGTCCGTCAACGAAGATACGGGCCCGTCCGAAAATAGTAGATCCGTCAAAACAAGTGACAAACTCAATTTTTCTAACGGGTAAATACACATCGGGACTAGGGACAACTGTCAAATCATGTCGTCATTCATTTTTAATTCGGGCCCTGAATCTGATTATGTTTCCAATTTTTTTTAACACTGTTTAGAACACATCTGAAACTAAAACAACGTTATTTTTTACTCTTCTGATCTGTGTACTACAGTAAAACGGAGGTCAAACAAACATAATTATTATTAGTAATAATATAATTTATTATAAGCCTTTATTCAGACACAAGTTTGTTTTTTTTTTTAACTTAATCTAACGACTCTAGCGAGTTGGTGACACTGACACCAGGATTTGTTTGCCCAACTTTGGAAAAGGCCTCCTCCATTTCTTTCCACTCTGTTCTATTTCGCGCTCTCCTAGTCCATATGTTCCCGATGCTATGACCTTTATTTCGCCTTCCCACCTTCGAAACTGTATACTTCGGTTTCGTTCCTTATTTTTTGGGTACCAAAATACTATGTTTTATTCCACTTTTCAAAGCCTCGTATTATATGGCCAGTCCATGATAGTTTTGTTGTTTATTCTGTCAGACTTCCTTATATTCAGCATGTTTCTTTCCATTGCTGTCTGGCATGTTCCCAGTGTCCTGTATTGCGGTTTAGTGAGGGCCCAAGTCTGGCAGACATAATAGTTAAGACTGGGAGTATGCAGGTGTTATATAGTTTAGTTTTGACGGTCATCTTAGTTTCCGTGTTCTTTTTTACTTCTACCCCCAGTAACATTTCCATGCTTTTCCAATTCTTGTGTCTATTTCCTTTTTTTTATATCAGTGATTGAGATTTGTTGGCCTAGGTAGGTGTACTCTTTCATAAACTCAACTGGCTCGTCGTTTATAATGATAGGGTCTTCTGATGCGTTTGTCATGGCTTTAGTTTTGGAAGTGTTCATCGTTAGACCTACCGGCGAATAATATGATGTCGTCAGCGAATCTTAGGTGTGAAAGTTGTTCGCCGTTGACGTTTAGTCCATACGCGTCCCTTTTTAATTTTAAGATGATTTATTCTAATACAGTTGAAAATTTTGAATAATTTAGGTGATAGCGGGCCTCCTTGACGTACACCTCTGTTTATTATTATTAATTTCCCCTCTTTTTCAAATTTTATTCTAGCTGTTCGTGTACATGTTCTTTAAGATTCTAACGTACTTGTGTTCAACTCCATGATTCTTTAGACAGTGCCAAATAGTGTCGTGTTCTATTGAGTGAATAAGACTTAATGGTTTGTTGTAGTCGATGAAGCAACAGTAGAATGGCACCTTCAATTCTTTGTTTTCTCGAAAAATTGTCTTACAGTATGTATGTGGTCTAATGTTTAGTATCCTGCCCTGACGCCAGCCGCTCTTTGGGCTGATTTTTGTCCAGAGTTCTAGATGTTCGCCATAGAGTTATTTTTGCAAATACCTATACAACAAACTGGAGAAGAGATAAAGTGCTCAGGAACAAAAAGAAACTAGACTCTGAAATCTACATCAAGGAGACCTCCTTCAACAAAGAAACCTTGGAGAAGAGGAAACAGCTTCTGCCCCAACTAAACGAAGAACGAAAATTAGCAAGAGGAAAAGTGACTGCATCAGCTCCAGACTCAAAGAAGATTAATAAAACAAATATACTAGACGACGTGGCACAAAGTAGATCCGCCCCACTATCAATACCCTCATCATTAAAAAAACGTCCAATAGACACCATGTGGAAAACCCAACCGAAACAACAAAAAGTACTTACCCAAAAAACCTTCAAAACACTCTCCCCAAACCGGCTGGTCACCGTGAGGAATGGCAACCACTATCCTCCAAATACTATCTCCCTACCTCAAACGAATACTTTTGTAACTAGGAAACAACAAATTACCAAAAAAATACATATAGCTACATACAACACACTTTCCTTAAGGTCTGAAGAGAGCTTAGAAAAACTTTTATATTCCATAGAAGATATTAAGTGGGTCATCGTCGGCTTGAGTGAAGTAAGAAGGAATGGTGAAGCTATTGAAGAATACCATGAAGCCATATTGTATCATAAAGGCGAAACTCCAGGAAGATATGGAGTAGGTTTCTTAATTAAGAAAGAACTCAAGAACTTTATTGTAGAAATAATAGGTATATCAGACAGAATCGCTGCCGCTGTATTGAATATCGAGATCCCCCCAGAAAAAGAAATATGGTCTATAGTGCAAATGTACTCACTAACTGAGCAGTCAACTAATTTGGAAATTGAATCATTCTACTCATCCCTTAACACCGCCTTAAAATAATACACACACAAAAACTGCATTGTAATGGGTGATTTTAATGCACGAGTTGGAACGCCACGGAATGGAGAAGATGTTGTACTAGGTACTTACATCAGCGGAAAAAGAATAAGAAACAGACAAAAGCTGATGGAAATGGCTTTCGAAATAAACATAAAAATAATGAACATCCTGTTCAAAAAAGAGCTTCTAGAAGATTAGACACGGGTATCGCTAGATGACCGGTATAGAAATGAAATAGATTACTTTCTAACAAATAGACCCAAATCATTTGATGATTGTGGCACCATCGCCAATTTAAATTTCAACAGTAATCATAGAATGCTTAGAGCACGTCTAACACGTCCTTTCAAAATTAAAACATCAGTACGAATCAACAAAGCAAGAAAAGCCAACATCAAATAAAATCTGAAATCTGTGACAGAATCATCTCTTCAGGACTTAAACACTCAACAGAAATACAACATATTACACGAAATACTGACAGCAAGATCGGAAACCAGCATTAAAGGCAAACCAAAGGATAAAGGACACTAATTATCAGGAAAAGCAATAGAACTAGAAAAAAGATCCAAATTAATCAATACGGTAAACAAAACGAAATCTATCAGGAAACAAATAGGAAAAATAAGCAGAGAGATAAAAATCCAGATGAGAAGAGACAGAGAATACTTTAGACTAGACACTTTTGAAAAGCACATCAACAAGACTGGAAACAAAGTAAAAGGCCCTTGAGTTTTTATCTAATATGACAAACTGGATAACCAATAAGAAATACCGATTTTACAGACAAAGACAAAAGATCTGATATACTCATCAATAGCAACAAATTATTGAAAGATTTATTCAATATATTCCATTAAAAAATATAAATTGAATAATAATTTATAAAAAAAAAAAAAAAAACCTTTATTCCAGCAAGACCCGATTACACAATACTTATTTAAACAACAGCGATAATGTACCACTTATAGTAATAGAAGAAATAAACAAGGCAATAGAAACACAAAAGAAGGATAAACGGCCCCGACGAGATCAGCAATGAATTACTTGCAGACTGCAAAAACGTTAATAATATTGCACCACTACTAAAACACATTTTTAACGACATATTAAACACCGAAGAAATTCCAAAACAATGGACCACATCAACGATCATTCTACTCCACAAAAAGGGCGACAGGGGCGTAATGAACAACTATAGGCCCATATGCCTAATATCCAATATTTACAAAATTATTATTAGTGTGAATACATAAACAAAGATATCATTTGAATGAAAACAATACTTTCAATGGAGTTGGACGTAAATAACTTTAAATGACAACTCCTGCTCGCTTTAAATAACAGAGGTTAGGGCAAATGGAATCTCTGATCTTCCTGTCCAAAGATCAATAGGATATGGATACGAATAACATGATTTCATTCAAAATATAACTCGCGGTGTTTAAACTATCTAAGTACCTCTTACAAAAATAGCCACGTGAAAAATTGCTAAAAATTTTGTCGCAATTACAGCTTTTAATTAGAGGTTACTGTCCCTTTCTAATCTCAACCTCTGTTAAGTATTTTAGAGTCTAAGGTCCCTAGGTCATTATGCTATAATTATTTATTTTTCCTTAAAATATATAGCTATGCCATAAAAATAACTCAAAATTGGTGTCCCCAGGAGACATTTGCATGGATGTTTGGTAACATTCAACATGACCATTATTATTTTTAAAATAAGTACCTATAGGTATCTTCAGTGATATAAATTCGCATCAAATAACCATATCCACAATTAAACAATCCCGAGTCATACCTTATTACAAAGGCAAATATAAATGCTTGGGGACAAATTAAAGTTTGGTTTGGACAAACCCAAACGTTCACGTTATCGTCCAACATTATTAATACTCGTATTATACGAGTATATACCTACATTTTAATTTACTCTTTTTTGCAAAGCGTTTTTAATTTACATGGAGTTTTTGAAGTAGGAGATGAAAGGAAAAAAGGGTTTATAGCCGAATTTGGGGTGATAATGAGTCGGGGCTCGTGGCTAAATGATGACAGCTATACGGGTCGAACGAAGGTTAAGCTACGCTAGCCGCGGTCTGTTCGTAGATGGGATGATTACATATCGTGACCCCTTCGTGCCTCGGAAAATTCGTTAAGCCGTTAGTCCCAGCTGTCATTCAAATTTCTTTGGCCGTCGTTACGGGTAGTCAGAAGCCCAAAGGTCTGACAACCAGTCTTACCAAGGTATCGTATTACCCAGTAACTGCTTTGAGGAGGTCAAATAGGCAGTCGCTCGATGTAAAACACTGGTATTCAGCTGCATCCGGTTAGACTAGAAGCCGACCCCAACATAGTTGGGAAAAGGTTAGGCTGATTGATTGAATGAGTTTGGGACCTTGCTATTAAGGACCATAATTTATAAGAAAATATAATTGATTGTAGCTGCCCCTTTCTTGCTATTTCAATTAAACGTAATGTTGATCTTGACTTCGATCCCCAAGTCCGGCAAAGTGTTATTGGGTTGTTACTGGGTATTTTTTAATAGGAGCCTGGAGTACACACAGCAGTAGTTGTCCATTCCTTGCTATTTCAATCATAATAGTGATCCTGAATTCGATCCCCCAGTCCGGCAGTGTTATTCCTATCAGGGTTGCGAGTTTGTCCGAAACGGATATCACTGGCACACAGACATCTGAAGGAACACGGGTGGGTTTTAGTCAGTAAAAGTCTGACACGCCCTCCCGCTCCGCCCAGAGTGGAAGAAGTTATTTGATAATTTTTCCACTTTTTCCACTGGGTATTTTCTAGTAGCAGCCTGGAGTATACACAGCAGTCTAGCTTTTTATTATGAAACGATTTGAAATAACTTATTATACCCTAAATTCATACTAATAATTATAAATGCTTAAAGTAACTCTCTGTTAGAGAGCAGTGGTGGCCCAATGGTAACGGCCCCGACATACAACTTGTATGCCGTGGGTTCGAACCCAAGCAGGCGCTTTACTTTGTGTAACTAGCCTAGGTTTAATTTGTAAAACAATTGTAAAAAAAATCTAGAAATAAATAAATACTTTACTTTAAATAATTTCATCACCACTGCTCTCAAAATGGTGAAGGAAAACATCGTGAGGGAACCGGTCCCAGAACCTAAAATTCGAAGACATTTTTTTTTTGGGTGGGAAATTATCAAATAACTTGTCCCGCTCTAGGCGGAGCGGGATGTCAGACTTTTACTGACTAAAACCCACCCGTGTTCCTTCATTTGCCTGTGTGCCAGGGCCACGATATCCCTTTCGGACAAACTCGCAACCCTGGCAGAATATTCGAAGACATGTGACATCTGCCAACCCGCACTGGGCCAGCGTAGTAGATTCCGGCTCATTCCCTCTCGAAGAGGCCTGTGTCCCAGCAGTGGAAACATTATAGGCTGATTATGAAACTAACTCTGTCTGCTTGTTATCTATTCTTTCTGATAGGCAGCCTGGGACCTGGAGGAGGACATAGACTACTTTTTATCCTGCATCGCACACACAGTCGCAGGCAACAGCTAGTTTTCTATATTTCTCATAGTTACAATTCCACCTCAAGGTGAGGTGGAAAAAAGGTTTTTGAGATAAGACCTCAAGGTCTTATCTCAAAAACTTACCCTATGTGTAGCTGTGTACATACAATACAAAACAAGCAAATAAATTGAAATTTAACCAGACACAGCCAGCTATTCCCCTGGGCCCATCCTTTTCAGCATTCACCCTTTGGGATATTATGTGTACCTGTAAGGACTTAATGTTGTATTATTACGGGTTTTAGGCCTTTCGCTCAAGGCCCCGAGACGCAATTCATTTTGGACCACTAAGTACCCCACCTGATTAAGGCCCAGGTGTATTGATGAAATTACTTCGTCTGATGAAGGTAGGTGCATTAGTTTGTAATTATTTGTATGTAGGAACAGATATAGAGATTAGTTATCTTGTTAAGATTAACGTACTTACATGTGCGTATCGCAAAATAGACAACTTACGTTCGTTTTTAATGCCAGATATTAATTTGACAGGTGCAAACGTCAAACTCCAAATAAAAAAAAACTACCAACATCAAATGTCAAATTAGTTTCTGGAATTAGAAAATGAACTTTAAAATGTAATGTTATGGATCGGACAGGTTTTTGCCAGTCATCTTCCCCATACAGGCTGTCGATCTTTACGACTTTACGTCACCACTTAATGCCCAACAGTAGATAGATTCATGTATCAATGATTATCGGTTCTGCCAGTCTCAATATTTTTGCAGCCTCTTTTTATAGGCAGCTATTTTACAAACTCTTGGGAATCTAGGGTTTTGCAGTACTAAGAAGTTACTTAGGAGCAGTTATAGTATTTAATTTATTAAAACATTTTTGTTGCTGAAATGTATCAAAGGCAATATTATTCTAAAAGTCATGGTCAAGTCCAATCTCTCATTTCAAATTCCAAAAGCTATAAAGAAAAAGAAAAACAGAAGCCATTAACACTTAAGTGCCACATTCCTACAGCAATATAATTTACCATCACAACTAATCAGAATAAAAAATCTTAAAACGTTCATAAACAATTTATGAAGAAAAACTCCGCGTTAAGGCTCCCGCAAACTGGCGCGACGGGACTCTGGTGGAACAATTTCAATGAAAACCTCATAAAAAATGTTCTACTGGAGTCGCGTCGCACCTGTCTGTGGAAGTCTTTATACATTTTTTTACTTCACGAAGCAAACGAAGCATGGCGACGAAGGCGGCGTTAAGTCATTTACCGCCAATTTTGGCGGAGGGTAGTAAATCTGCATTTACTACCACGTTTTTATTTGTATTTGACGCAGAATTGTAAAAAACACAATTTAATGTCACTCGCTATAAAATTGATTAACACTGATTTTCACCAGTAAGAGCCGTCTTCCTGATGGAAATCAGTTATTTCTAGGGCTATGAAATACAGAATAGGTACAAATCAAAAACTTGGATCCGTTGCTTACTAAGCTATCTACAGTTTTTCCGACTGATTTAAGTAGGTAAGGGTTTTGCCCACTGAGCTACGTAACAGTGTTGCCCACTGATTTTTAAAATGTAAAAATACTTCTTTCGGATTATTGTCAACTTGTCAAGACACCTCACTAGTAATAAATAGTTTGAAAGGTTTCACTATCATTTCAGCCGAAAGACGTACACTGCGACATGGGCTTTCCCCAAGCACCAGGCATTTTGTGCTTCTCGCATCCAGCGGACTCCTGCGGCCTTCACCAGATCATCGGTCTACCTTGTGGAAGGCCTTACAACACTACATCTTCCGGAAAGCGGTCACAACCGTTTGGCCCCATTGGCAATGTGCCCTGCCCACTGCCACTTATGTTTGGCAATTCCTCGGGGTATGTTGGTAATTTATTTTCTGATTCGGTCACGTAGGGAAACTCCAAGCAGAGCCCTTTCTATTGCCCTTTGGGTGACTAGCAGCCACATTTTATAAAGATTTAGTACAACTTAATTTGACAACTTTAATTCCATTTCAGTATTCTCTTTCTTGTTTTACTGCAAATAAAAAACTGACGAACTTCTATTAGAAAACCTTACTACGAAACCTTTTTAGACCAATAAGCTTCATACTCGTACGAAGGAAACATTTAATTTAAGTCATGCCATGACTGTTCCAGCCAGTCACAGTTGCACACGACTATCTCCATTTAAATACATTTAAAAAAGCGACAAGTCACAACTAGGACATGCTTGACATGTAACAAGATTAAGTGTCCTAGCTTCCGTTGCCATAGCAACGGAGTGCCTCTGAATATTTAGCGTCTGAGCGTTTGCAGAGAATTAACTGAGCATCAAATCCGTTTGTTAGTCCTTGGAACAGCTCTCGTTCTATTACTTAGTGGATTGTATTACGTTAAATAAATTCACGCAAAGGGTTAACTTTTTTGGATGAGATTCACCTGTAGCCGATGGACTTAAGATTCTAGCACTTAAGGCGACGTGGAGGTGAGGGTGTAAGCGAGAAAAACAGTGGATATTCTCGTGTAATAAATTTAATGTTTTAGGTAGGTACCTACTTTATACAAGCATGGTGACGCCAGCGGATAAATTTTTATGTTATTTAATAATATTTATTGTTATAATTGGTTGCATAGGCATAAAGTCTAAGTACTGTTTATTTAATTTAATTTGTTACCTAATAACATGGACCTAAAAAAAAAGTCGGACGGAACTCCCGCTAAGACAAAACTGTGTCCCGTAATGGCAGCGACAGTCTTAGGTGTGAGTGAATTTAGGGTTGTCATGGTAGCCAAAATTACCCACTTAATATTGTTTTATTTAAAAAAAAATATCGTGTCGTTTTCGTAATTTCAAAATAAATACCATGTTACTAACATGTTAGCTTAGATTGTTACATATATGTAACAACACGCCGGAGTCCTCCTTTAGTTGTATAAAAGTCATTAGTTTCAAAATGTAAACTGCAATTGACACTATATTTGTTTGGAATCCAGTCATTTTGACAGTTACAATTTCGATTTTTTTCAATCCAATCATTTCGCCAAACTTCATTTACTTTAGGAAATCTAGTAGAAAGAATATAAAACAACTAGTAATAATAAAATTAACCTAAATAAATTGAATTGATTCAAAAATATATTAATTTCTCATATATTTAGGGTAATTTGCACACGTGAATATTGGCAACACTGGCCTTGTGATGAATTATTTTGTTCTGGTGAATAAATATTGATTGTAATTTATAAAATCGGGAACTAAGTTGTTGAATTATTCATTTACCTATGAAACGTGATTCCTGTATTTTTTTTCTTCCGATCGCTACGGTTTTTGCAACATATCACCACACAAGACATGCTTTATTTCAATACTTTTTTTGCCGCGTAAACGTGTCGACTGTGTTGACGTTTGCACGCGTAATGGGTGAGTATGCTGTGAATGTGTGCGTGGGGGCCTGTACGTACAGCGAGCTGACTGACTCTGAGTGACACAGTTTTCTGTTAGCGAGAATCCGTCTGAGTTTTTTATACGTCCATGCCTAATAAGTACAACTCATTAAACCTGACTTGGGTTCCGTACGTATTTTTCGGGTGACCACTGAAAATCAGCGCTATGCTGTGGGCCCCCCATAGCTCAGCATCATGCTGAGTGCAAGCCTTTTCGTCACAGTCATGACGTGCAGCTGCCAACTATTTGTTTTATTGTGCTCGTGATTATAATGTAGATGTGTTTTGTGTAATGTTAACCTACTGGAGTTTATTTTTTCGTGTGCACGTGTTTCTGTAACAAATAAAATTATTTTTCTTTCTTTCTTTTCACTTGGCCTACTCTTTAATCAAATAGAATAGAATACTCTGTAATAAGTAGGTATGCCATACGAATTGCAGATATAAAAGTAGAAATTTTACATAGGGTGACACAGTGGGCGATCTTATCGCTGACAGCGATCTTGAAAAACAACCTTTTGTTGGTTTTAAAGGAAGATCAAGAGACAATGCTGCAGGTGGTCTGAGGTGTTACATTTGCATTTTAGATGCGTAATAAAATACTAATTTCTCCTAATTTACTCGCTCCTACGCACATGATCATTTTTCAGGACAACAGGAAATACAAAAAAAGTGGGGATAGATTATGTTCTATCCCCAATGTTTGTAATTATACTGAAATGTATCGTGTCATCTGCCATATAAAAGGATCATGTGCGTAGGAGCCTACTCCCAACCGGCGCGCGTGAATGATCAAACGTATACGTAGAACATTCTCAAAGCAAAAGGGGTATGTATTAAGGACCGAAGAATGTGAGGTTTTTTAATAATATCTGCCAAATCCAAAGCACGATTAATACAAAATATAGTCACTGTTTAGTATTAATCGTATCAGACAATTAAATAAAATATAATTATGCTTTGACGTTAATGCATCATCCAAATCAAAATTTAAATGCCCTGGAAATTTATAGAACGTTTAAAAAAAACCGGCCAAGTGCGAGTCGGACTCGCGCACGAAGGGTTCCGTACCATTCTATAAGAACGGCAAAAAAAGCACGTTACAGCCTGGTGACAGACGGACAGACAGACAGACGGCGGTACCCTTTGGGTACGGAACCCTAAAAATGACGGTGACATATTTTGCAGGCCAGTACGACTGTCGGAAAACAAATGACGTGCGAATTCATGGAAGCAGGGTAGCGATAAGTGGGCCATATATTGGTTTATGTCGTTTCATTTGCCGCACCGTTAACTCTCTCATCCGGCTGTCGCCGTTATCGGGCCCGTGCCATTAGATTTACAATTCTGAACCGTTTTGAGTGTTGAAACTGCGTAGCTTTCTTGTTACGTTGTTGGTACAGTTTTAAAGGTATATTTTGGGGGTTACCCCTGTTTCATCGAAAAGAAATTTACAAAATACCACTTCCCGAACAATTTTCCGCTTAATTTAATATGCAAAATTATTACTTAGCACAAAATCTCTTCGCAAATAATTGTAACGCAAGCCTAATGTTTGGCAAGTGTACGTTTAAACAATACTTGTTTACCAAATAGTACTTGTACCAATTTAAATGTAGTCAAATATTTCAGTTGGTATTACATATAATATTATATTATTTTACGCAAAAATAATAAGTCAAATATTTAGTATCGTCAGTTTTCAATTTACCGTTTCTATTCAGTCAATTGCAACCTTTTTTTTTTTTTTTTGGTGGGAAGTCATCAAATAACTTCTCCCGCTCTGGACGGAGCGGGAGGGCGTGTCAGACTTTTACTGACTAAAACCCACCCGTGTTCCTTCCGTTGCCTGTGTGCCAGGGCCACGATATCCCTTTCGGACAAACTCGCAACCCCGGCAGGCATTGGTCCTGACGGACCCCGTCAATTGGTGCTGATATCTCTTTGGGGCGCGCGTGGAACACAACGCGCCGTCGACCCGGGCCTGGTCCTTATCGGACGGCGAGCTACCCATCGCTCACCGTCCGCAGGCCCGCGCCTACGGTGGCCGGAAATTGGCTTGCGACTCCCGACGCCCGGGGCGTCTCCTGCGGCGACTAGGGGCGCGAGGGCGCGAACCTTGTCTCACCCTCACGCGTTCCGCCTCCTCCTTCGCTAGCATAACTGCTTCGCAGAAGGAGGTGACGGCCTCCCATGCACTCTCGCTCCGAACCATGGCCTGAACCAGGCCCGGACGCGAAAGATCGCCGCCGCCGATCGCCTCCGTGAGGACACGGCGGTGCTCCGCCCAAGCTGGGCAGGCCTCCACCGTATACTCCACCGTGTCCTCCGGGCGATCCACACAGTGGTGACACCCGGGCGTTTCCTCCCGCTTAATCCTAAACAGGAACCTCCCGAAACATCCATGTCCGGTGAGGACCTGCGTCAGGCGGAAGGTGAGGACGCCGTGGCGCCTCTCCAGCCACTCCTCAAAGAGGGGACTTATCGCCACAATTGTGGCGTGCCCAGCGCTGGGTTGCGACAATCGCACTCTCCATGTCGCCATGAGATCCCTCCGGAGCTCCGTCCGCTGTACCGCGATTTCTTGCGGCAGCGGAGTTATGCCCCGGAGTTTCGCCTCTTCGCGCCACACCCAAATGTGCGCGAGGACTTTCGCCTCCAGATCCCAAGGCGGCAGTCCGGCAAGGAGGCTGGCCGCCTCACGGGAGACCGTGCGGTATCCCCGTACCATCCTGATGGTCATGACCCTTTGGGACGCGTTCAACCGCTGCGCTGGTCGCAGCCTCAGAGAACGCGCCCACACCGGTGCCCCGTAAAGGGCCATGGACCGCACGATCCCCGCGTAGAGCCTCCGGCAGGAGGCGTTTGGACCCCCTAGATTGGGCAGAAGCCGCTTCAAAGCAGCCCCGGCCCGCTCCAGTCTGGGAGCCAAACGTCGAAAATGCTCCACGAAGTTCCACCGGCTGTCGAGGACGAGTCCCAGGTATTTCATCGTTGACTCGACGCCGATGTGAACCCCTCCCGCCGTTATCTGGGAACCCGACAGTGGCGCGTTCCGAGGACCATAAAAACACATGGCCTCGGACTTGTGCAATGCCACCTCGAGTCCCAATTGCCGGATCCTATTGACGATTGTCGCAACCCCACGTGCCGCAAGATCGGCCGCCGCCTGATGCGAACTCCCTTGTGCCAGGAATAGCGTGTCGTCAGCGTGTCAATTGCAACCTACTAAAGTAATTTTTTGCCAATTGCAACCTACTAAAGTATTTTTTTTCTATATATTCTAGTCGTTTCTGGCAGTCGTTGGCCGCTGCCGCGGCACCGCTTGCTCCGCTCGTTCGGCTCGTGCTGACGCACAAGCCGAACGAGCGGAGCGAGCGAGTCACAGTTTTAACCTAACCTAAACATTTTTTTTTTTATATTTAATCTATTCTAACTACATAGTTTAATTCCGGGTAGCCTACTAAAAATAATGAATACAATATTATTTGACAAAAAGTTTATTGTCTAAAGATTGTTTGCTGTTAAGAATCATTTGATTAAAGAACAAATGCCTTACTACAGCAAACAATCCTATAATGCAATAGAAACTTGCCAAACGATTTTACCAAAATCGACCCTTAACGGGGCAAAAAGGTGTTGGTTTTTAGTGGACAATTTTACTGCATGGCTTGATTAACATAATAATTGGGTATCTTTAAGTCAAATGATGGAATGGTCCCAAACAATTTATTATGACGAGTTTATATAAAAATCGAATTCCTATGTTTTAAAAACATAAAAATTGGCCCAAATACTTATTTGAATAAATAATTAAGACAGAAAACGAAAATTTTTGAAAACCACTTTTCGTAGCAGAGATAGTTGTAATTTGTAGGAGAAAATACGAAAATCATGCGAACGATGTCACTGGCGAAGTGCTAGTTTTCACTAATTATACACGATAAAAAACACTGAAATAAATAAGAACATAATAATGAAACCAAGCCTACACATAAAAGGCAGGTACTTAAAGAAAGATAATCCCAAAATGAAATACACTGTAAATTATGCTTGTTTGTTAACCGTACACTATCCCCAACACAGTGCATGCGCCTTAAGAATGATTAATAGCCCTATTAGTCTTGTTCGGCGCCTGACATCGACGCAACGTGCATACAAGTGCCATTAAGAAAGTGACTATTAATTCAATTTGTATGCTCATTTTGTTAGGGAATGTAATTTATTATGTTATTATTAATTATGGCTTTAAGGACCCGCTCTGGACACTCAGCCCCTTTTAACCTTAAAATAATCAGTCTTTAATGTTTCAACTGCTGGAGCATACGGGGCCTCCGCTCTGTGAGAGGGCGTTGGCCGCAAACCACCACGCAGGCCCAGTACAGGTGAAAAATATATATATATTATTTATCATTTGTCTTTGAATTTTTGGGCAAGCATGTTTCCTCACGATGGTTTTCTTTTCTTTCAACGTTGCATACTGACATTATGTTTGCTATCGTATAGTGAATGCTGTGAAAGGAACGTTGTGCCGACGCAAGAGAAGAAGTATATTTAGCGTTATTTTAATTAAAAATGAACTGCTTTTTTAAACGTGCTGTATCCCCAGGGCGTCTACTCCGAAGCGTTAATCTGAAGTATCGGCCGAATGTTCGGCCGTTTTATAACTTCCATAGTTTCCTTTTTTGACTTTGAATCCTTACCCGACTTAAAGTAAAATTTTTGACTTTGGCTTATCTCTTTGAATGTCTTTTTTTTTTCTTTCGACTTAGTCAGCCATAGTTAGCCGTAGTTAAGCAACGGCCGAAAATTCGGCCGATACTTCGGATTCATGTTCGGAGTCCCCCTGGTCGTAAAAAGTAAACTTTTTTTTTTTACACCACTGGATGAAATGTACATTTTAAAAGACAACATGGTGGTTTGGTTTTTATGGACAAAAGACAAAATGTTTTCCCACCAAAAACTTCGAAGCATGTTATTATTTTCTTTCAAAGTTGAACGTTCTCTATTTACAATACCTACCTACATTTTAAAATAGACTTACCCTATTTATCTATCTATTTGCCACAGCAGCAAGTGCACACAAGCACCTAATTAAAATGCACAGCTCATACAAAAATAACGAGGTATTTCCTTTTACAAGATAATATTTCTCCGTACCATCTAAGAAAGTCCGAGAGCGCGCGGTTGATGGGAAATAAATATGATTCCATTTCGTTTAGTTTGTGCTACTCCAAGAGCGATGGAATGAAAACGGAAATTCTTTAATTGTTCATTGATGGGGTTTTATGTTTTGATTCAAAAGGGATTTTACGTACTTAAATGGTCGTCGTTTAGATCACTAAAATTAATAAATAATTAATTTAATACAAATTCTTGTCTCTATTATCTATAGAGAGCAGTGGCGACTCTGTGGTAACGGCCGCCCGGCCGCCACGTACGAGTTTGGTCGTAGGTCGGACACAGGCAGGCGCTTTAGTTTTTGTAAATTATTTCATCACCACTGCTCTCAAATGGGTGAAGGAAAACATCGTGATGAAACCGGCATGTCCTAGAACCAAAAATTCGAAGACATGTGACATCTACCAACCCACACTGGGCCCGCGTGGTGTGGTCACAGAGAGGAGGCCTGTGTCTCAGCAGTGGGATCATTATAGGCTGATTATGCTTATGCTTATAATTGTCTATAACTATTGTGGAGACAGATATTATCATTATTTATGTATTCATTAAAACTTTATGCACAAGTAAAAGATACACTGTACAAACTAAAGGCGGACTTAATGCCTGAGGCATTTACCAGTCAACTTTATTTAATAGTCAATTACTACAGTAAATTATTATACAATTGACTATTTTCACTAGGTAGGTACACTAAGTTAAATAGCTAACTAACACAAGTAAATACAAAAACAAAAGAACTCTGAGGCGTCGAAGTACTTGTCCACATCTCTGCTATTTGGAAACGTGCCCAGAAGGCTTGCAGCATTGCCACGTTGAATGGCAATAACTACACGTAACACGTAAAAACGCATACACACACAAAACACACACACTAATACACACACAACGCACACTACTAAACGTATTTTCTTTCTTTCTTTTTTCTTTTACACAACTTAATAATTTTATATTCCTCGACATAGTTAGGAACGTATTATTCTTAGAACACTTCACTTTTTTTAAAGGATTTATTTAATAAAGCCTACATTCATCATTATCATTATCAGCCTATAATGTTCCCAACAGGAGGAGAGACCCGGGGAGGCCCGTGTCCCAGCATTGGCTGGGACACGGGCCTCCTCTCTAAGAGAGGGAGTGGGCCGTAATTCACGACGCAGGCCCAGTGCGGGTTGGTGGATGTCACATGTCTTCGAAATTTTGGTTCTAGGACATGCCAGCTTCCTCACATGTTTGTTTCACCATTTTGAGAGCAGTGGTAATGTAATAATTTACACAAAGTAAAGTGCCTGCCTGGGTTCGAACCTACGACCTACAACTCGTAAGTCGCGGTCGTTTCCACTGGGCCACCACAGCTCCAAGCCTACATTATTAAAGCAAAAACCCTATTGGGAAAATCCTACCATCACTAGCTTTCAGTACGCTACAATTATCTACCATAGGTAAACACGTTACAGCTTTTACGATTAAGTATAAAAACGACGTAAAACCCAATACCTACATGCTGTTATTATTTATGTTGCTCGTAAATGTTTCACTGTACTATTAGAAGGACTATTGACACGGAAAATATTAAGGTTACCTGCGCAGTTAGACAAAATTTCTCGTCGTATTATCTCATGCTTATACGAGATGTGAATATGCTCACTCATTAAAGTGACGCTTCTGCGCGAGATAACGCGATAGCAAAATTTTGTCGTGTTCTGCCCCTTGTGGCTTTCCCATTCGTTACCTTTACGGTATGACGCACTTGATACTTGTTCGTAACTTGATTTTTCGAGAACATTTTTAAAGCATCGTCGAATTGGGAAAAAAATTTTCGTCGGTTAAAAAGTTTGAACATACAAAGTTCGTTTTTTGAATTTCTGTTTTCAAGCGTTGTTACTGGTTGGAAGTTTTCTTTTTTGTTGATTACGTGGAATTCGGACTGTGGTTTTCTTTTACTATTCGAAGTTTTTAAAAGTATAAGCATGACGGCGCAGCAAGTAGCACTGTCTATTTTTAGGTCTGATAAGAGTGACACTGGCTGGTGCCAGCCACTCTAGCAGAGCGTCGTATCGATGCTTACGTGGCGGCTGTCTTCGGATGACAGAAGAAGATGTGAAGGGAGCCGCTGTTTTTACCACGTCCACGACGAACTGCTATATTCCGGCACAATCCTGATAATATTGAAGCTGCTGAACCACTAATACGATGATAAGTTCTGGTAAAGGCTATCCTGCGCCGTTAAGCATTTTAAAGAGTAGTTAGTAGACCACTGTAGACTGATTAAATTTCTTCTTCAAAAAAAAAAAAGCATTTCTTCACGTTTCTAACCACCACGTATTTTATCAATGAGCATGCCCGTCTTGTTGGTCCAGTGTTGCAAGAGTGACTTATAAGCGTGGTCCTAAGGTCCGATTCCTGGGTCGAGCGAATAGCTAGCAAAACTTATTTCCATTAGAAAATTCCCAGCAGCCCCGAGTCTTAATGACAAAAAGGCCACCTTTTATAATACTGGCATAATGTCCACCTCAGCCTGTCCCTTCAAAAAATGGCCCGATGTCACTTACCTAGTTTATCTTGCCATATTATATTTAATAGAACACATTTTCTTTTAACACACATAACATAAAATCACGCCTGTATTCCCCGAAGGGTTAGGCAGAGGTGTACCTATAGTACACCCACATTTCGCCAGTTAGGTTTAAGTCCTATATAATAGGGGGCAAGCCTATTGCCATCGACCTAATGGAAAATCACAATAACACTTTGCCCGACCTGGGAATTGAACCCAGGATCGCATGCTCAGCAGTAGCACTTACGACCACTAGACCAACGAAGCAGCAATAGCTTAAAATAAATGTGAAATTAGCGCGTGCCGTTGAACTTCCGAACATCAGCAGTCAGTTCACCACATGGGCATATACAACTGAATACAGCTTCAAATTCACGCTCACGATGTCGTCACATGATTTAACTAATAATATACCAAACTTTGACCCATTAAACTTTACCACAATTGAAATAGAGCCGAAAATTGAAACGCAGTCCTCTTGGTAGCTACAGTTACCAGAAGCAATTCAAGCGAAATCGTTTTGGTAGCTGCAGTTAGCAAAGGCACGTCAGTGGATAAGTATATAATAGATCATTGATTTCACAACTCGGTGACCAGTACAGCACGCTTGGAATGCGGACACAGATCTATTACAGGTAGGTATACATAACGTAATGGCAAATCTGACACCGTTCGCGGCTTACATTGTATTAGGGATGTATTGCACCTGACCTATGACATGTAGTTGTGTATGGACTATGGAGGAAAGGGGGGAGGGGTTATTTGTTAGTGGAATGATGGTGGTGTAATTACAAGTACATTATGAGATATTTCAACTTTGTCTCGTAAGTTGGACAATGCGCCAGCGATGCCTTCATCAGGAGGGCCGCATGCTCCATTCAATATTACAAAAAGCGTTGCATTCAGAAAAATAACAATAATATCTTTTAAAATTAATTTTTTTTTGAAATAAGTTTGTTTGTCCATTGAAATCTGCATTAATTATTATTTATTATTTATACTTACTAGTTAAACTATCATTTTTCAAACGTTTATTCAAAATCACTTTCACAAAATGAATATCGCTACCTACGTGTTTCGTATGGCATATATTTTTAGTATCTAGTTCGTTTTTATCTATCATAAAAACGAACTAGATACTAAAAATATTTGCCATACGAAACACAAATAATAAACCATCCATTTTTAAACCCGCTGTTATTTAAAACTAACTTTAGTACCTACGACTAAAAACAGCTTCAAGTGGCTCCTCAAATTTTAAGCATCCTTTTAACTGCACTATAAAGGAGTAAAGTGCAACTGGGGTATAATATAACTTGATACTTGGTACGATACTGTAACTACCCTATAAGTATAAATGTCGCTGGGATATTGTTGAAAGAGGAGTGTTATTATATAAAGTTTATGTGGGGACCAAGAAATAGTAAGTAAAGTCAGGGAAATTAATTGTTAAGCAAATTCACTACCGACTTAAATTGTCCGTATATTCAAAACATAACTTTCACTTTGACAGTCGTATGAAATGGCTGTAACACGGCAAATTGATGGGTGTGTCAATTTGACTCTGCATAATGGAGGTGCGGCATGGCTTACTGAAGGTTATGTAAAGCGCACAAAATGATTCGTACCTTCCAGATGGGCCCACGTTTGAACCACTATCTTTAAAAACTGGCCAAGTGCGAGTCGGACTCGCGCACGAAGGGTTCCGTACCATTATCTATAAAAATGGCAAAAAAATCACGTTTTTTGTATGGGAGGCCCCCTTAAATATTTGTTTTATTTTAATTTAAATATTTATTTTTAAAGTGAATATGTAACTAAATATTCTGTGAACATTTCAAGCGTCTACCTCTTGCCGTTATCATCAATATCGAGCAAAAAAATCACGTTTGTTGTATGGGAGCCCCCTTAAATATTTATTTTATTCTGTTTTTAGTATTTGTTGTTATAGCGGCAACAGAAATACATCATCTGTGAAAATTTCAACTGTCTAACTATCACGGTTCATGAGATACAGCCTGGTGACAGACGGACAGACAGACAGACAGACGGACGGCGGAGCCTTAGTAATATATTACTAAGGCTCCGCCGTCTGTTTTAGGTCTTCTTCGTCTGTTTTAGGCCGTCTTAAAAAAGGAATCTTATGGTACACAAAGGTGCACCTAAGTTCACCAAGAAGAAACTAACCATTCACGCATGACTTTAAGACTTCCAGGTAAAAGACATCATAAAAATACAGACTCAAGCAGAGAGTTCCACTCCTTGTAGTAAAACATGGATAGACTGGATACTCTCATAATTTGTTTCACGAAGACATTGTAACAGATACTAATTAGCTGTAATGTCATAATGAGGCCCCATAATCCTTAGCCTTGAATAATATGAGACGGAAAATGGCTAGTAAAATTTTATGCTAATTGTTATTTCTGCGTGTTTCTGCGATACTTAGTAACAGTATATCTGTCGCAGGCAATTTGTATGATATCGCTTTTTCCAAACGGCATCGTCCGTTTAAAAACGCTCGCAGTTAAGAAATATACCGAAGGTAAAATGTAAATCTATCTATTAAAGCGCTCGCCTCACTCGCTCGGCTCGCGCGCTTTTGGTCACATCTAACCTTACCTAACCCAATTGCTCGGGGAGCTCTGGAGGTCTACTCCGAAGATAAATCCGAAGTATCTGCCGAATGTTCTGTCGTTTCTTAACTACGGCTGACTATGGCTAACTACAGCGAAAGAAAAAAAACGATACTCAAAGAGATAAGTCAAAGTTAAAAATGTGACTCAAAGTCAAAGTCAAATTATTTATTTCAAATAGGCACTTAAGAGTGCCTCTTTTTATATTTTTTTGTACAAAAAAATAGAATTGATTCTAGTTGCCCCTTCCAAAAGGTAGTTTCGTATGGAGAAGAATGGGCAAGAAACTCCACTGTTACTCTTTTAAAAATGTTTTACAATATTTTGTTTGAGTACTTTAATTAAATAATAATATGTGAAGACGATGCAAGAGAAGAATAAAATTACTGTACCATAATAGGTAAAAAGAACTAAAAACTAAGCAATGAAAAATAACTTAATTATGAGATAGATACATGGTGCTTACATATTTACAAACGTCGTAAAAGTATGTTTTTATAAAAAAAAAAAAGTCAGTGTGTGAGTATAGGTAATCACAGAATGTAAAATTAATATCATAAAAATAACAAATTTTATACTAAAAATAGCAACCAGTTTGATTTTGTCTAGACTCTAGATTGTCCTATGGAGCTGGACCAGCATGTTTCCAAGCATTCCTGTCCTGGATATAATCCTCTAACTTGTAATATGCTTGTTTACAAAATGTACTTTTAATATGTGTTTTAAATTTTCTCACAGTAAGAATTTCCGTTTTCATTCCATCGCTCTTGGAGTAGCACAAACTAAACGAAATGGAATCATATTTATTTCCCATCAACCGCGCGCTCTCGGACTTTCTTAGATGGTACGGAGAAATATTATCATGTAAAAGGAAATACCTCGTTATTTTTGTATGAGCTGTGCATTTTAATTAGGTGCTTGTGTGCACTTGCTGCTGTGGCTAATAGATAGATAAATAGGGTAAGTCCATTTTAAAATGTAGGTAGGTATTGTAAATAGAGAACGTTCAACTTTGAAAGAAAATAAAAACATGCTTCGAAGTTGTTGGTGGGAAAACATTTTGTCTTTTGACCATAAAAACCAGACCACCATGTTGTCTTTCAAAATGTACATTTCATCCAGTGGTGTAAAAAAAAAAGTTTACTTTTTACGACCAGCGGGTCTACTGTGCACATAAATCCGCAGTATCGGCCGAATGTTCGGCCGATACTTAAAAAAAATCAGTCAAAGAGATAAGCCAAAGTCAAAAATGTGACTTGAAGTCGGGTAAGGACTCAAAGTCAAAAAAGGAAACATTGGAAGTCAAGAAACAGCCTAACATTCGGCCGATACTCCGGATCATCGCTTCGGAGTAACTTTAGACCCCTTAATGTCGAAATTTTAACAATTGAACTAGTTATCAATTTGCCTTCGGTATATTTTATAACAGTATGCATTTTAAACGGACGGCGCCGTATGTTGACGAATCCACAACACTAATCTGTCGCAGACATATTATTATCCTTTATAATTTAGCTGAAATATTCTTCTTGAAAGGGTAGCTATTAAAAATATTAATTTAAACAGCAATAAGAGGACAATAAAACTCGAACTACGTAAACTCGGATTTGCATTACTGTAATTCAACTAAATGAAAACGTCAAAGTCAAACTATCCATGGACGTCGTCACTAGCGTGCGGATGACTGTTACCTCATTCATAACAAATTCTTTACAAAAAAAAAAAACAACATTGTCGTTGGTTTTGTATTTTGGTTTTTTGCCACCCACTTCCGAAATTAAAGTTATTTTTCACTTTGTAGTTTTTTTTTAGAATTAGGTTGTTTTTTTTTTTGGAAGAATAAATTTCAGTTTTCACTTTTTAGTAGATAATTGTGCTTACCCCACATAATTTCGTATACCACTACTTGCTATGTAAACAATACTACCAGGCAGTTTTATAACATCACCAACATACACAAAGTCGAATTAATCACGTATTATTGAAGCTTACTCAAAAGCTACCAAAACAAACTTAATAAAATTTATATGAGACCACTGCGTGAGTTTCCTCTATCACATAACAAAATAACCACGTAAATCAGCCCAACAATCACGGAGAAATCGATGAACATAAAAAAATACATACAGACGAACATAGAATCTCCTTCTCTTTGAAGTCACTTAAAAACAATAAATAATGTTCTCAAAGATTACGTACTAAAAGAATCCGAAAAATCTTTGTTGTTGTATACGTGCCACACACTTTTTCCGGTCGGCAAAATTCGGCACAGCCAGCAACATCGAATATAATTATGTAGATATAGTTACGTTCGGGAAAAATCCACTCGGCTTAGCTCGAATTGTGCCAAGCCGATCCGAACTTGTTACAGCGAGGGTAGATGCTGAACGGAGTTTACCGATCGGCTCGAGGCAAATGATAGCCGAATATCTTTAGTAGGTAAATGCTCCGGGTCGGTTTTGTTGTCCAACAAATACTGCCGAATCGAACGTACTGACAAAAAAAGTGTGTAGCAAGCCTTATGCTGATTAAAACATTTCTGTATTTAGTTCTACAATATCCGGATTTGCTTCCCCAACAATAAATATAATCTGGCCTACAATATTCTTTCCAATGGTACGTTTAAGCAAGAGAAAAACAATTAAGAGTCTAAACAGGCCATCCATATAATTTACTGTTGCTTTAGCTGAATTAAAATAGGTTAATTAGCCATTATAAATTTGGTATAACGACTATGCTTTACAATTTGCCCAGTGAATATCTCCGGTTGTTCCCCACCCTTAATACTTTAACGGCCCATCGACAATTTCATTAAATGTTACGATTGTTGTCTGTGAATATAATTATAATGTTTTGTTTATGGTTTTAATCAAGTTTTTGCTGCGGAATGGCCCGACTATGTTTCAAACTTGGACTGGACCTTTTAGTCATGAGCTCACTTCGCGATGAGGTCATAAATATCTTGTATTATACCTTACAGTGATGGGTCACTTTCAAAGTAACTTAAATGGTGTCAAAAGAACATACTGCACTGTAGAAATAAATTTACAAAAACCGCATATCGACAAAAAATCTCATCAGGAAATCAGAACAACTTGCACATTTTAAAATGACAGTAGATAATAACGCTGGTCAGTTCTGAAAAAAAAAACAAAGCATTTTACAGAAATTGTCGCCAGCATTTTTTGAACATCAAATTAAAATACATACGTCGCTTTGCATTTTTATGCAACAACTGTAATATCGTAAAAATCTCATATTTTTTGATGTTACGTTTGCATTGGAGGAGTATGTTATAAAAGAGCTGTCTGTAGTAGGATGTTTTACGAACGTCAAGAAATATTGAACGAGGTGAGAGGTAACGAATTTAAAAGCGTAACTTCATTCTTATACAAATTACAGAGTATGGTGAGTAATGGACGGTCAAGAGTAACTAAGCACCTAAGTCATTACCGTCTATTTGGAGAGGTATGTGTCCAAGAGTGGACAGTGATTGGCTGTTGATAAAACTAATAGATATTAAAATTTAGGTCAAGGTTTCCATCGCTTAAAGTGAATTCATACGTTTCACCTCACAATTTCATCCATGATAATCAAAAACTGATTGTTCGACCGTTTCCGAGAAAAACAGGAAAATATGAGGTGCACTTCCTATTTTTGTAGGGTTATTTTCACTTTGTTGATCCAAGTGTAATGTTCCAGGTGAAAATGAAAGTTCAGAAAAACCATGGGAGTTTATCAGACCTTGATTGACGTTATTTTGATTACAGCGTATCCTCCTACTTACCTACTTCTTTATTAGTTCTTAGCCCTATTTACTTCTTTTTTTACCATTTTATGGCAGATACCCTTGGGAAAAAGGCGTGAGTTTATGAATGTATATACTTAACAAGCTTCACTTTGTGTTACCCGTACCACGAGAAACAAAGAAATTGCAGTATTGCAAGATTTGCAAGTAAGGAACCATGAGACTTAACATTCCTATACCTACACACTTCACTGTACATTCCCTTGTCACAGTAAAATATTTCTCGAACCACTTTAGCTGATGCACTAGTGTCGGAAACACTAATGTATTACTCCACTGCGTTTGATTTATTGCATACAGATATGTTAGGTCACGAATGTAGGAACGAGGATGGTTTGAATAATGCAGGAAGAATTATGGAGCCACCTTAGTGGATTCAGAACTAGAAAACGAGAAAGAAAGAATAAGATTTTATATTTAATAGGACACGGTATTAAACGTTAAAAAAAAAATGAAGGTAAAAATAAATATAGTTTTGAAGCATTATTTATTTGCACCACAAAACGCATACCAGGCATACTAAAAGGATCAGGACCAATATTCCAGTTTTAAATTCGGCTCGAAGGATCAATTTTTTTTAATTGCTAGCTTGATGTGGATTGTGTTTGGTGTAACACTACAGTGTCAAACAGATAGCGGTAAATCAATCAAAATAATAACGACGAAATTGTATTCATGTACGTAATAATTAAACCTGATTACAGAAAAGCGATGAACATTCGATCACAAGATTTCACTTCGTTAGTTAGACAAGAGTAAAAATATTGCTTCATCCGTAGAGCATCCTTTGGAGCTTTACCCAACCCTATAACAAATAACGCCATTTTGAATTTCCGCAGTGTACTTAGTAGAGCTCCAACATTCACAAAATCCTCATAAAGTTCATAACATTAAAAATTCCTTTCCGACACTGCACATTCCATGTCGGTGCATCGTTTATCACATTTCGTAGTAGCGCAAAAAATGTACGCGTAGTTGTAATGAAAATACGTAAAGGCTGGTTTTGTTTAAAATAAACTGTAGGCTATTGATAGTGGCCGTGGATAGGCGGATAGGGACCGTGTGGTGCCGAACGTAAAAAATAGCACCATCCCGTTTCTTCCCGTGGGTGTCGTAAAAGTCGACTAAGGGACTTACTAGAGAATGGGCAGCAGCGTTCTCTATGCATTTTAATACCATGTTGCGATCGCCAGCCCGCCTGCCAAGCGTGACGATTATGGCCACCTCCCCCCCTTGGGGGAGGCCTATGTCCAGCGCAATGGACGTCTTTCGGCTGAAAAGATGAATGCAAATAAAAGTAAATGCGTGAGTTTATGAAAAATTTTGGAGTGGCACACATTCTTTCTTATGTGATACTAGCTGCGCCCCGCGGTTTCACCCGTGTAAGTATCTATCCCGTGGGAATATTGGGATAAAAAGTAAACTATGAATTAATCCAAGATGTCAGCTACCTCCATACAAAATTTTATCAAAATTGGTCCAGCCGTTTGAGCGTGAAGAAGTAACAAACATACACACACACACACACCCTCACACACACACTCACAAACTTTCGCCTTTATAATATTAGTGTGATTTATAGAACAACGTATTTATAGAACTTTCATGAATCTTAAGCGTTATTGAACTATCAAGAAAACGTGAAATACGTTGTGACTTTGGTAAGCGAAAAATATCCCAACTTTATGTATCTGTCTTGTCTTTTATGGACTCTGTTGCGAACGCCGAGCCTATAATAAATGAAGGGCATTAGTATGTGTATAGTATAGAGCCAGTGTATGTGAAAAATAAAACAATAATAGTGAAAGACTGAGACCCTATTTTTGCACATGGGCACAAGTAGCGCGCGGATCACCGTATGCGTAAGTGAAAGTTTTAATTAGTTTTAATCATAGTTATGTACTAATTAGATTAAGTAGCTTAGTTTTCTTTTCCTGTTATTTAGTTGTGTAAGAAGCATTAAGACCAAAATAGAGTAATTTGTAAAATATTTTATTTAAGAAAATATTACGTAACTTGAAAACTCACTTTTTTGTGTGAAGAGATATTGTTTCCAGCTTAGTTTTATATCATAGTTTTGTGTATAAAAACAATAACTCTGCTTAAAGTAGGAAGATGATGAAGAGAGAGAGAAGAAGTATGGACTCCGAAGATAAAGGGAAAAGTTTGTAAGGGAATTGCACCCAGCCGTATTTTGAACACTTAATGTTATAAGAACTTTTCCACCTTTTAGAATAAGTCAAATGTTATTAGGTAATGATATTAAGGCATAAATGGGCCGCCTTATAACCAAACACTCGATATTAGCCGTGGGATGAATAAGATATGCAATGTTGAAGATCAGGCCATAACGAATTTGATTACGAAAAGGGGATTTAAAATCATGGTCCACATTAAGGTCACAACGGCCTGTTTATAAGGCGCGGCATTCGAACGTAGGACACAGTCGATCTCCAGCTCTCAACAGAACAACATCTAGTGAATAAGTGAAAGTACTAAATAAAGCCGAAGGACCCGGAACAAATCTTTTATTCCAACTCATATATACAGTCCACTTCAGTTTCCATACTTTATAATAAAAAATAATAAAATAAAATAAAATTTTATTAGCATAAAAATACGTTACAGAAAAATGTGAGACCCTGGCTCCAGAGCTAGGTACCTGTATTTCAGGAGCCAGAGAGATTATGTATCGTCAACTCCTACAAAACATAAAATTGAGCACCTGTATAGATTCAAAACTAATTAGAAACGTAGCCGCCCAATGATTTTACTATCTTGACCCGCAACTATTCTCCCAGTTCCCACTGAACAATATTTTCCTCCATAAAAAGCACATAATTACACAATCGCAGACTATGCGGGTCGTCCACTTAACATCGTCCTAGTCCAGGTACGTGCTTAGTGCAAGTTTGCATCGCTCTCATGGCGCGCTCTTTACCAGAGGCAAACTTGTGTTAACTAGTGAACGTGAGATATGTCGACCCTTAGTGGAGAATTAAACGTGGCGAGAGAATGATATTATTTTTAACCTAAGAGAGAGGACTTCACTTGATGTTCGTGAATCAAATGGGCGTCGTCAGCCCAGGCTGGAAATTTCTTAAAAGCTTACCTTTAATCTTGTATTTTGAAAAAAAATGTTTTACTTTGTTCTCTCGTATCCATACAGAAGCAACAAGCATACCCAAAATTTTGTAATATCTTGATTTAAAAGAGTGTCCTTGGAGTTTCTTGCCCATTCTTATCGATAGAGATCTACGTTTTGGAATAGACAAACTTCAGCTTTCTGACTATCTGACCGACTCCTTGACATTCAAAAGTGCTGGTTTAATTGAAATAAATTGTTTGAGTTTGAAAAAAAGCAGCAGCATTTGGCATAACTAGACACTTACTCTGCCGTCGTAAGAAAAAAGGGCACAACTAACATTTTTGTCAAAATTGAGTTATATACATATTTAGAATCAGAAAAAAAAGGCACATCTACTCAATTTTTTATAGAATTTTATCTTCAAGGAATTCGGAGATACAGTAGGCTCAAAAGGCACAAATGAGACTAATATTCATGTTTTATAGAATGAAAAGGCACATTAATTTACCATTATATTGAAAAGGCACAAATACGTAGATGTGACTATTTACTTCATACAGATTTTTACTAAAAACTACTTTGAAAAGGCACACTTACAACATAACATAAAGAAAAGGCTCAAATGCCAGATGTGCCCTGTCTACTTAATTAATGATCCATGCATGGCTCAATTAATTTACGTATAAAAGGCACAAATAACCAGTTGTGCCTTTTCTTTAAATTATTTACGATTAGGGGTGAGGAAAGGAGGGCAGGGTTTGATTGAAACGCGCGAGTTGTGCCCGACGTGTCTCGACGAGTCCACGCTTGTCTGTGCTGCGCTGGTAAGATTAAGTTTTTGTTACATTTGCGTGTTTTTATTATATTAAACTTCTTTTGTGACACATTAATATGAATATAATAATGTATAATTAGTATTTATTGGCTACATTTTTGAGTGATTAATTGCAATTTAGTTAAAAAATATAACGAAATTTTTAGTAGGTATCTACTTAATCGTAAATAATTTAGAATACGCGCAATAATTGTTACTGGATTTATACTACCAGGTCATTTTTATCAAAGACTTAATTCTTTTTTCAGCAATATGCAATCACGAAGCGCAACATTAGTTAGTGCTGCTTTACGCAACGATAATGGTGTAGGCGAATGGTCTCCCGAGCCGTCAACCAGTCACAGTGGCGTTCAACACTCGGTGCAAGCATCAAGCTCGGAGCATGTTGTGGCACCGCTATCTGTGTTACTCGTAGATACAGAATCAGATTTTGATTCTGATGACTCAGTATTGGATAAAAATTATGAATTACCAAAAGTACGGGAAAAAACAGCGATACAGATGGGTCTGACTCAGAAGACTTTATACCATGCTCGCAGCCAGTTCCAGCAAAAACAATTTTAGAATCATCATTAATTTACTCATTTTGACTGAAGTTCTAGTTATAAGTCCCTTGATGATTGTGATAACTTACCTAATTACTTAACATAATAATGTACCTAAGGTTTTTTATTTTTCAAATAGTTTTTTTTTTGTTTATTCTTATTTTGATAATTTTAATGTTGTTCAAAGGACATGGCTAGAATTGTTCAAAAAGGTGATAACCTTAAAAATGTTAAAACATTATTATGAAACTTCTACTAGTAGCTGATTAAATATCATTTTTTTATAAAAAAAAGAAACTAATACATAAGTTCCTTGATGAAGGTTTTTCCTTTAATTTTTGAATTAGTTTGTGTTTATTCCTATTTTGATAATTTTAATGTTGTTTGTAGGGCATGGCCAGAATGATTGTAATTGTGATAACCTTAAAAGTGCCATATTTAACAAACATTCTTATAAGACTTAGAAGTTGATTTAATAACCTGACTGTGATTTAAAAAAAAACAAATAAGTTTCTTGAAGACTGGTAATTTCAGTTAACTAATGTAATTTTTTTAAAGTTGTGAGACGATAATTTTTGTTACCTTTTTAAAATAAAAAAATTATAATTATTTCCTAATTGTTTTATTACCTGTTTCTTTTTGTATAATTATTAAAATGAAAAGGCACATTTGAATAAATATGCCTTTTCATTGTAATATTTCATATTTTTTCCCAAAATGTCAGAATGAAAAGTCGCAATTGGTTAGTTATGCCGTTTATTCGTAATATTAATAACTTTAGTTAATTTTTTTTGTTACTTTGAAAGGGAAAATGTTGATTATTTAATAAATAGTAATAAAATAATAACTTACATTTCATTAGTTGTATAAGAATTGTGATAATGAATTTATTTTAATTCATCTATTTTCGAAAAATAATGTGTAAGTCAATATTTTTAGCCAAAAACCAATAAAAACTTTAAAGTCGATTTTCTCCATATTTATAAAATGTTAGTTGTGCCTTTTTTCATTATGAGGGCAGTACTACACTTGGGACACTTTTTTGTATTCCAAGTGAAGTGTCTAGTCTTGCGAAGTGCCAAGCGATTTTTAACCATATGCGGTATAATCGTTTGTGTCAAATTGATTATGGTACGGGTCCTACTTTTATTACGAAAAGCTTTGAAAGCTTTTTATTAGCTAATGCAAATCAAATTAAAGACAGAAAAAAAAAGAAGATCGTTCAAACCTCCTCCAATACCTATTCTTAAGGTGAATTCGCAGCTGTAGCCCACGAAAAACAAATTTTCTTACGTTTTTTGCAATTTGCAGGTCAGTGTCAGGTTGTATCTTGATAAAAATATGATTCGCTACTTTATCAGATATGTATTTACAGAATTACTATCATTAGAATCATTAATACATCTCTCTAAGTTAGATTTGTTCCCCAATGTCAAAATTTCATGAAAAAGTTATTCAATATATTATATTTTTCATTTATCTGTTACAGTCGCGACTCACATTTTGATCAAGATACAAACTGACCTGCAAATTGCAAAAAACGTAAGAATATTTGAATTTCGCGAGTTACCACTGCGTATTCACCTTAAGCTACGATTTCTTAGAAGGGCGTTGGGCAGCCACCGCTCTTACCTAACGGCCGCAGTGACAGCTGTCGTGACAAGGATGGCAGTGCCAAAGATTTAAATCGTTAGATTTTCCATACCGCATCAAAAGATAGGCGCATTTCTGTTTCGTTTTGACACCTCTGACAAACAATGACGCATTGACTTCACTCGATTGTCATGGAAACGCTCTTTTTAACCAACTTCCAAAAAGGAGGAGGTTCTCAATTCGGCGGTATGTTTTTTTTTGTATGTTTGTTACGCGATTACTCCGTTAATTATGGACCGATTTTGATTTTTTTTTTGTTTTTGACAGGGTATACTCCCGAGGTCGAGTCGGTGGAAAAAAACTCAAGTACAGATCCAAAGACACCGACTTCCGAAATTAAAGTTATTTTTCACTTTGTAGTGTTATTTTTGGTAGTCAGTTCTTATTTTTTTGTAAAAAGTTTTTTATTTTTCACTTTTTAGTGGGTCAGTTTTGAATTAATCTAAGTAACAATAGCCTAATGGTAATGCATGGAAAGGAAAAAGTGCATTAAACTGTAATGCACTTTTTCTTGTGACTAAGTACGATGAGGGCAAATCTAGCGATTGAAATCTTTGGGCAGCGGGGTTTCACCTAATGTCAAATACTGGTAAAAATTATAGATTTTCATGACGGCCTTTATACTATGACGGTACCGCTTTCCCTGGAAACTAAAGCTGTACACTCATTAAAACTTCTGTGCAATTATAAAATCAACTTTAATTGCATAGATATAAATAGCAAATTACTCCTCACAACTGCTAAATAATGCTCGATGCAAATTTTAAATACCTCCCGTACCGACAGCCGACCGTGGCTGTCGGTCTAAACTTTTGAACTTCGGAACTGAACTTGGTCTGACGAGATCTGTACTTCATCTCTCTTGCAGTATTGTTTAGAGTTTCTTACTACTTGCCAAAGGTCCGGAAGTTTAGTAGTGTGGAAATTGTTGAAGTTATGATAGTGGAGAATGTTCGTATTTAAATGGAAAAGCATTATTACAGGTAAAGTTAGGGACAATTAATTGTAAAGCAAATTGACTACCAACTTAAATTACCCGTGTATTTTAATCACAACTGTCTGTTCTTTGCCAGTTGTATGAAATGCCTATAACACAATTTATATAGGGTGTCAAGTTGCTTATCATTTTTGTTCCCCAGTCTTTACGTATTTTTTTTTAGAAAATATTACATCGTGCTTATACTGGCTTGAAGGTTTCACAAAGGTTTTCACTACACTTTTCGTTAGTTATAAGTACCAGAGCCTATTGCTACGAACCAGGAACAAATCCAGAATCTAGGCTGCTATGGTCGATTCCGATGTGGAAAACTCAGCAGAACTCCACCCTCAATAGTCGTGCCTGCAACTCCTGAACCAACAAGTCAGTATTATGATAGTTGATAGTATGTTAGTACACTTTTCTGTGGGCTTAGCAGGAACGCAACACCTCTCCTCCATGAATTTGCATATACTCGTATGTACATACAATTAAATAATGTAGCTATATATTATAGTAAATATGTATATATGTTTATAATATATTTATATACTTGTGTACCTATTTTATTTATTAGGATATATATTTATTATTTTGTTTCTTTTATTTTCCTTTCAAACATAGCACCTGACATCAAATCTCTTCACCACCCTTGGTTAATTAGTAGAGAATGCCTAAGGCATTAAGTCCACCTTTGTATCTTTCTTGAGTGCGAAAAGTTTAAATAATTATAAATAACGTGCGGAATAACGGTAACGTAAAGAAAGATTTTGAAATTAAAAATACTCGTTTCGCTTTTCGTATACTTACTTAGTTTTAAGACTTTATTCATATCAATGGGTGGTATCAAATTGTACTTGTCAAAAAAATTTAAACCTAAAT
This sequence comes from Tiliacea citrago, assembly GCA_963921375.1. Classification (NCBI taxonomy): domain Eukaryota; kingdom Metazoa; phylum Arthropoda; class Insecta; order Lepidoptera; family Noctuidae; genus Tiliacea; species Tiliacea citrago. The sequence continues at coordinate 3,055,603 of OY992784.1, forward strand.
GCTTGTATTTTTTAATAAAAAATCGTTTGAAATTACGTTATGTTTACATCATGCGTTCGTGAAAGGGCTGTATGCTAGGGCCTCTGAGGTCCTAGACAAAATGCATTGGCTTCGCAGCGATTCTATTTCTACAATCGCTATCGTTATTTCACTTTTTGACAAGCGTTAGCGCTAGTTTTGTATTCGAATTCCTTCATACGAATCGAAAACTAGCGATAACTCTTGTCAAAAAGTACCCCTTGTTGGTTAATTAAAAGTTAGAGTTATCGTTCGACGCTGTCGATTCGTTTCATGCAATCGAATGATGATAAGATTGTCTAGCTAATTTATATACGTTGACCTATGATCACGTGACATTTTGATAGCTTACGTCAACCCCATACATTTTGTGGCTTTTCTACTAGTGTTATCGCTAATCGAATGTTACTTTGTCTAGGCCCTCAGGTTTGATTAACGTCAGGAGAATGAACGAAAGCATCTTCAAATTATTATCACTGATCCGTCTGCAAATGCAGTATTCAATTGGCTGATGATGCTTACCTGTTCAAAACTGCCCGCTAAAAGCAATTTCATAACCGAAAGAGACATCAGATTCCATTTCCATTATGACAGAGAGAGACCACACAAGTTCGCTGTTCGATCATCAAGCGGATATTAGCCTAGTAATTTTGTAGGTCAGGTAATGAAGCGAAAATTCCTAGCATCTAGTCAGTAGGATAGCTAACTACGCAACTAATATGGCGCAGTTCTAGATAATGAGCTTAATCACTTGTGAGAGTATCGAGAATGTGGGTCATGCGTGTTATAGAAATAAGCTGTATAGCTTAGTTGCTGAGTTGGTTTATTTTATTATATTCTGGAAATTTACAGCTAACTTATACAATATTAGTTTTAGTTTATGCGAAACCCAAAACACGTGTCTGGTATTTTTATGTAAAGAATTGTACAAAGTTTGAAAACTGTATCATGAAAATTCACAAAGTTATAAGGTTGTTATGTTACCGGGTGGTCCGTACAAAAACATGCTAACGGCGCCCCCGCGCCTCCAGGGTCGTCTTGCGCTCATTGATAATAATTTGGCAGTAGGTACCTAACCGTACGGCGATTGTATTGTAAGTAATTAAATGGTGATAACATTTTCCATTACACTTAAATATTTTTGGGACAAAATATAACATGGTGTAAAAATTATTGAAATCGATTCAGTTCATAATTCTGAACAAACTATATTCAGGTTACACATATACTGAAAATAATGTTTTATAGTGTTCTTAAACAATAGGAAATTGAAGGCCATTTACAAATTTTCACTGATAAACTGATCCCACTGGTTGGTTGTTGAAGCGCCAGCATTTATTGGTATTAGATTTGGTTTCTAGCTGGGTATCAACTGTTTATTCTTATTTTTTTTTTGATATTCAAATTTGATAAGAGTCCAAACAAAGCTGTCTATTTTATATAAAAATTTTGATTCGTTTAAAAATATCTATTATATCAAGTCGAATTTATTATTTTGGCCAGTTCATTCTAAATTGTGGCAAAATTTGATAAGAGTCTTTGGGGGTATGAGGAACAGGGTGTAAAGTTCACTCATCCACCATAGAAAAGGGAGGATCCTCCGACCAGACGGGTGTTGTGTCCGGTGGGCAACTGCCCGACGGTTGATGTCGGGACGTTGTATACATATGCTAGTTGCGCGGTAAACTCTGCTTGCGCGATGCAGGATTTGCGTGACGTCAGTGTGACGCGTAGTTCGTATGTGGCGATTTTGATGCCGCTACAAGTCCAACCAAAGCTGTCTATTTTCTCTAAAAAATTTGATTCGTTGAAAAATATGTATTGTATCAAGTCGGATTTATTATTTCGGCCAGTTCATTCAAAATTGTGGCAAGCTTCTCCCTAATCAAGTTACGGTTTCGTGTTACACATTATGGTTTATTGTTGAGTTCTGCAAACGGAAGTGTAAAATATGTGTGTCTTTCTTCGAATTTGGTATTTACTTCTGCTTATTAGCTCACCCAACGGTTCCCTGGTGCAATACCCTATTTTATTTATCGTAGGTGTAAAACCAGTAGGTACCGGACTATCTACCAGGCATCCGTGCTCGGTTCGTTTCAACCAGCCGCATGGAATCTGCATGCACTCGGTCCGTCACAACCAGCCGCATAATCATTGGAGTCCGTTGGCCGGCCTCTCCGTATTGGCATGCGGCGAATGATCGTCGCGTCACCTGCAGTTCAGTTGAGGCCCGCTAGGCCTTGCAGTGGGAGATCCTGTGAGAGTCCTTCGGGATTTTTTTTTCTTTTACATCACGCCTGTAATCCCCGAAGGGTTAGGCAGAGGTGTACCTATAATAGTCCACCCACATTTCACCAGTTATTCATAATACTTAATTATATGTTTTAGTTTGTTATAATTATGTATTTGCTGCGTTAACATTTTAGTTATCGTTGATGTTTTTTTTAAGCCAGCTCAGTGTCGGTCAGGATAACTTAGGGTCATCTTTATAAGATAATATTAATTTAACAGGTTGCGTAATTTAGGGTTTGAGAACCTAAAACCAATTGCAATCAATTCCTTCATTGGTAAACTTAATGCGTGAGAAAGATTTACCATCTGATGTACATTAAGTTTTCTCGTAATCTCTCTTCAATTAGGCCAAATTTCGGCTTCAGTAACTGTTTTGATCATTTTACACATCAGCCTCAGAAAAAAAATATTACTATTGAAAACCACAAGAATAAAACACAAGAAAAAGTGGATTCAGATGGCAATACCAACAGATCAACAAAAAATGCAAGCAATATAAAAAGTACTCACAAACACAAAATGTTTCATAGGTGTTGTAGTGGCATAAAAATGAAAATCCACTACTTTAAACCTATATTAATTTAATAATATGAAAAAACGAACAAGAAAGTAAAAATAAAACTTAAGTAAAAAATATAACCCAGGGAGGGTATAGTAAGGACACGGTGGAGCATACGGTGGAGGTCTGCCCAGCTTGGGCGGAGCACCGCCGTGTCCTCACGGAGGATAAACTTATAAAAGTAAAAAAATATAACCCTCCCTGGTTTTTTTTTTAAATTGTACTATTTTCGTATTATTCAATCAGACATTTGTTACATATTGAACTAAAAAAAAATACGCTTACGTTTTGCACAAATCCAGTCAGCCCATTAGGCCATCCAGCCAGTAGTCTACGAATTTTGCTACGGCGTAGCTCCTGATTTGACGTGGCAGTTACGCCAACTACGTTGCCGTAGTGGGTAATTGAACACGCGGTGTCATGATAAAATATGCTATGATTAACATTCAAAACAAGGAATTTTGCGATTAATTAAATTTGAGGTTGAACTTGAATTTAACAGCTTAGCACTTCAGAATACAGGTAAAATTATGTTTGTTCACTTTTCAGGACTCATTAGCAGATTACTAAATCCTTTGCCAGTGTGTAGGTACAGCAAATATTACGATTTTAGCTCCCAGGTAAAAATGAATCCTTACATGCTAAAATCCCTTCAAGCATAACAGCGTGTTTTATCACTCCTGCAATGGCCTGCCGGTATTAGCAGATGATTTATATCCTAGGCTTAACCCTTGAAAAATTGCTTACACCCCAGGTTTACGGCCGTGATAAAACGTTAATGTTGGCCCGTTTATACTGCCAAAGGTACGTTGATATCAATTAAATGTCTTATGAGCCTATAAATCATGTTTTCTAATAAAAATCGTATTCGATTTTGGTGTCATAATTCTCTCGAAAATTATTAAATTTTAGGGTTTGAAATATTGAATGACCAACATAAAAAAAATCTGTCAATAAACGTCGTATACAAAAAATAATCACACTATCACAAATATCTGCAATAAAATATAAACTTACACTCAAAGACAGTATTTAGGACCTAAAATTACTGTAGTACTGACACTTAATACAAACACACACAGTTATACATACTTACTCATGGGCCCATAGGTATCTCAAGAGACCTTAGCTCAACAGATAAGAGTATACGGACTGGCGACTGTAATGTTCTTAATTCGAAATCCATCTCGGACACGCAGTGATATTTTACAACGTAGACATTGTCCTACAAAAAATTTAAATACTGTCCCACGAACCCTTTTTGTTAGTCAATCAAAATAGTTTATTTTATGGCACAATCTTTCAATGTCGGCTTTTCCTTTCATTTCCGTGCTTTCCAATCAAAATAAATCAATTTGCATGAAGCGTGTAATATTTTTCATTTGCCTTTTCAAAAAACTCTTGCTCGTGGGGCTCGTGGCTAAATGTTAACGCTCATGGATCGAAAGTTAAGCTACGCTTGCTGTGGTCGGTTCGTGGATGGATACCACCATCAATTACATATCGAAACCGCTCCGTGCTTAGGAAAGCACGTTAAGTCCTTGGTCCCGGCTGTCATTCGCAGATCTGTGATAACCATTACTGGTAGTCAGAAGCCCAAAAAGTCTGACCCAGGTACTGGCTGTTATTCAGCTGCACCTGGTTTGACTGGAAGCCGACCCAAAAATAGTTAGGAAAAGGCTAGGCAGTTTGATTTATTGGTTTTACGAAAAACATGTAAAAAGATTTATTGTGTAATAGCTGTGCCCCGCGGTTTTACCCGCATACGTCTCGATTCCGTGGGAATATCGGGATAAAAAGTGTTATATACCCTAACCCAGGTCATCGTCTACCCATGTGTCAAAGCCTGAAAGCGTAACAAACACAATTAATTTCGCCTTTATAATATTAGTTAGGATACTGTCTGATAGAATTTACATTGCACTTAAAGTTTGTAAAGCAAATGACATTAATAGTACATTTTAGGTACTGCAGCGGCCTGCAAAAGGGGCATTGATGGACGAACGTGAAAATGTGGGCCGAGGCGAAGCCGAGGCACTCATACGTGGGTCCATGAAAGCCTAGTTGCGGCCAAGGCTTCTATAGTGCTTTTCTCAAATAATGCACGGAAATTCAAACTAAGTAAATCATTTATAAATTCCACATCCAATGACCAACAACGATAGTTTTTCACGCGCCAATATGTTAATTTGTTTCTTTTTTACTTTTATACAGCTCTATTTGCAAGCCAGTTGGAAATTTAACTAAAAAATCTTTGATAAGCTACCTCCTTGGTTGTCATGGTGTCGACGTAAAAAGTTATTTCCATTTTTAAATTACACGACAGGTATGAGTTTTCATAGTAATTTATTCGGCCGCTAAACACGACGGATATGGATTTTCATACTAATATTGCCGGCCACCTGGTCGCATGTATTTGACGTTCCGAAACCGCATAATTACCTACCAACGTAATTGCATAACCTAATAAGTAAAACGTTGGAGTGTTCCGTTGTAATTTAATTAAAAAATATTCAACAAAGTGCAAGAAGCCCTATCATTTAACAGAATGTAGAATAGTACAGAAGGTCAGCTCCATACAATGAGCGAAAATGCACGCACACATAGACATTCTTCACATGCAGTGAGTGCAAGCGCACTCCCGACCGGCGTTTGATTTAGTTTGTAATAGCCGCCACTACGAATTGGCACCGACCGGTACGTTTTTTGATCCATTTGTTCACATTTCAATCAAATCCATTTGGAACAGACTATGCGTGTGCGTTCACCTGTTTTCACTCGTTATATGAAGCCAGCCTTCTGAACCTAAATATTTTGAGCTAGCTAGGAAAACCGCGGTGAAACTCCACAGAGAAATGACCTGAAAGTTGTGCCAACTCCGTTGGAAAGTTCCGCTACAGGTTTACAAGTAGTAGGAGTAGTGATGACTAGTACGTTGTGAATAATGAATGCTACAAGCGAGTACCTTTGGATTTTTTTAAAATATGTATTGAACGTGGTGTTCCTGTTATGTGTTTCAGTTTGAAACACATCACACATCGTCACATCGTCTGAAGTGCCGGGCACGTGTGATTTTTCAACAGTGTAACTTTGAATGAGTGACTTATGGGGTACGTTATTATGGGTACAAAATAAGCAAATACGGATACAAAGTTACTATACGTTATTTTTTCAGTGTCCGCATATCCACATAAAAAAGTTTTTTTTTTCTTGTAGTAAAACTATCAGGAAAAAATATATAATTTATTTTGAACGTGTCTTTCATATCTCTAAATCATTTAAATTCGACACTTATCATCTGTGTAACCTATTTCCAACTATGTTGGGGTCGGTTTCCAGTTTAATCAGATGTAGCTGAATACCAGTATTTTATATCGAGCGACTGCCTATCGGCCTCCACAACCCAGCTACTGGGTAACACGATACCCCTTGGTAAGACTCGTTTTCAGATTCTTAGGCTTCTGACTACCCGTAACGACTGTCAAAGGTCTACAAACGACAGCCGGACCTGGAATATCGACCCAAGCAGCTGTTATTATTTAGCCACGAGCCACATAAACACTCTCTCAGATAAAAGTAGAAACTGTACAAGAATTTGTCAGAAATCTTTCAGATGAAAGATGGTTAAATTTAAAGTTCGATTTTTTTCTTTTAAGTAACTGTTACTGTATACATCTTTTTGAACATGTCTCTCATATCACTAAATCTCTAAAAACATATTTATCACTACTCATATCTCTAAATCATCTTTAAATTATTCATCACTAAAGCTAGTGTTTCCTAGGAAACTGGTTCCATCATAACATAACGGCCGTCAAGAAAATCTGCAATTTAGACTCCCTGTATTTGGACAGCTGTTCTTGTGCGACTATTATCCGCTTGCGAAACCAAACCGTAATGAATTAAAAAGATTTTTTAAAGATTTATCAAATTAATTCCATTTTGCTTCAATACGTCGCGGTAAATAGAAAAGTATTTCGGCATTTTGGTGTTCCTTCAAGCAAAGATCCTTTTAAACGTTTATGAATGCTTGATAGACTATTTGAGAGCTTGTACTTGTGAAAGCCATGACGACAGAATGCGGAGCTAAAGCCATGAAGTGAATGCTGGTATGTGTTACGGTAGTTTTATTGAATAAACTGGAAATCATGTTCTAAGAATTATTATTTTTAATCAGGTATACATTTCTACAACCATTATTAGTTTTGGAAATAAGGTAAATAGTGAAATTTGCAAATATTTTCATCCGAGGAAGTATCTACTGAGTTTATTTGTATTATACCGCTAAGCAGTATCGACATATTGAACATACTCCAGTTTGACATACAATGTAACATTTATTTATTTTACGACTCAAAATCATAAGCTAACTTTTATAAAATAAATAAATAAATCCCCGCCGGGAGCCCGAAGTCTAAATTTATGCCCGGTTGATGGCAATCGGCTTGCCCCCTATTACTTGGAACTTAAAACATAACTATAAATAAAATAAATAAATAATTTCTTTATTTGTATAGAATGCAGGTATCACAATAATGGTAGGTAATGGCATGGAAGTTTTAGATATATTCCTTGTACATTCTGCCTGTTGGCATACAAACATTTTGTGGTTAACTTACAGATAATTTAGAAACTAGGTACTTAAATTCAAAATAAGATCATGGATCAGCTAAGTCTAAAATTATTTAGATAATAAAAGAGATAAGGTGAAGAAATATTACAATTCATCATTTATAAAATTGGTAACGGAACTATGTGAGGTTACACCTCTGCCCAACCCATTGGGGTAACAAGACGTGACGTTTGTTATGAAAATAATATTAAATTTTGAATGCATCGACAAATCTATTTTATGTTTATAGAAATATGTGCAAAACTTTCATCTTGCTTGTACTTTCTCTATTCCACTTTCTTAGTATTGATACAGTTACAGAACTCTCAATTTTTTGTTTCAGTAAAGTCTTAAGTTAAGGAAGCAATTTTATTCGGAACACTGAACTGAGTAAAATTGTAAGTAATTTTTGTTATTACAACCTAAGTGACTTCTGCCGAATTTTGGGATGGTTAGGAAACCTTGAAAGTGTATTCTAAAGCCTAAGACTAAGCCTGATTGATAATAATTAGACAGTTTGTAAAGATAAAGTTGGGACTGCTTGGATAACAACTGAATTTGTTTGTAAGGCTAGAAAGAAAGAAAGAAAAATTGTTTATTCTGCACAAACAAGACACACTTTACAAAAATAAAAAATAAAATAAAAATTGACAAAAATACACACTCTAATACAAAGTTGCCAATAATACTTTAAGACTATAATGTAAATAATAAATATAAATAAAACTAAGAAAAAAAATTGCTAATTGCTGTGTGGAGACTGAGTCAAGACAAGACTGGCAAATTAGACAGACTATATTCAAAACAATGCTAGCTTGCTCATTCTTATCATAACTTTAAATAATCAAAGTTGTGAAAAGATAGGTCTGTACTTTTTCTAAGCGTATTGATGTGCAATAAATTTTGACACACATACATACATAACATCACGCCTGTAATCTCCGAAGAGTTCGGCAGAGGTGCATCTATAGTACACCCACTTTTCGCCAGTTATGTTTAAGTCCCATGTAATAGGGGCGAGCCTTTTGTCATTAACCGGGCACAAATCCAGATTCCGAGCTGCTTCTGAGAAATCACTAATGGAAAATCGCAATATCACTTTGCCCAACCTGGGAATCGAACCCAGGACCTCATGCTCAGCAGTCGCGCTTGCGACCACTAGAACAAGACATTCCAAAAAAAAAAAAAATTTGACTATGTTGTGTGATTATGTTTAGCAAAATTCAGCCCTGCGAACTCCGTACGCTAACGCAGTCAAAAAATCTTCCAGTGCATAGTTGACATACAGCGCAAGAAGAAAACCGGTTTTGACATAAGATAATACTTTTCTGTCAAACTCACATGTCTGTTTGGTTTCAAGTATGCACTGTCAAAGTAGTGGCAATTTGTTTCTTTTCACTAGTGAGGTTCACTGCGTTAAATAAAAAAATTCAACAGGCTTGATAATCGAATTAGGCAACTTCTCAACCAAACAAGAATACGTAGTTTTTCCGATAAATTTTCCAATATCACGAACATTAATTATTCAACTTATTCAAGCCTTTTGCTAGTAGCTCATCCATAAATAGTTCATGCAAAGCTCATCTTTATAGCCCAAGGCTGTGTAGGAAAAAGCACATCTAGCGCATAATAACCTAAAGATTTTAAGGCAATAACAACACTATACTCATCCAATTTTCAATTCTATCTTAATAGAGCTAAGGTTTAATATGCTTTAGCAACACTATCTAATTAAAATGTAATTTGATCGACGTGTGCTGAAGGCGAGTGTAGTGAAATTTTATTAATTACAGCTGACAGAAGCGTTATCTGAAATAATAAGGAAGTGGAAGGTCTTGTGGAATTTTAAATATTATTTTGGATGCTACCATGTTGATAGAATGAATAATGATGAAGGAAACTAGATCTTAGAAAGAAATAATGAAAACTAAGTGTATTTGTCATAGAAACACGTGCATACAAAAATAATAGAATAGAATACTCTGTGTTCACCATAAAAATTACCTAACACAAGCTGGCAAGGTGGCAGTGGGCTGGCCATGTTTGTCGAAGGACCAATGGCTGGTAGAGCAGACGAGTCCTTGAGTGGGGACCGCGTATCGGCAAGCGTAGTGTGGGGCGCCCCCAGCTAGGACAGGGTGTTGTGGCGCAGCCTGGGAGAGGCCTATGTCCAGCAGTGGACTGCTATAGGCTGAGTTGATTGATTGAACACAAGCTTATCTGCTTAAAAGAAGGCTTCAAGCACTAGTTGTTAAGGTTTACTTGTTAAAATAATAAACCATTTTTATTTTTCATTTTCATGTTTTATATCAGCAGGACCAAATCCGAAAATAACGAAGCTGAATCAACTAGTATTAAAAACAAATTCCAATTTTCAACCTTGAGTCATTTTTAATCCGTTAAACTAAGCGATTAAAACGGAGGCAAAACTCCGTTAATTTATAATTACCCCTTCAATTCAACTTTAGGCTAAGTAGAATTTAAGGAAACCAGACTACTAACTCTGCTAATACTTTGAAAGTAAACACGCTTAAATAAAGTAATAAGTTAGTTAAACAATTACTTGAAAATCTGTTCCGTTTTAAAACTCAATGAATAAGAAATGTGAAGTCAATGATTTGGATATACTCACTTTAGGAAATTCTCAGGAGAACTGAGGCAACTGTATATGCGAAAGTAAATCTGTTTGTCTGCCTGACTGTCTATTACTTTTTCACATATTAACGGCTGTACGGATTAAAAAAAAATACATTTATTTCCAGCATCGCAATAACAACCGTATGAATATAAATTTATACGTATAAAGATAAGAGAAAATAAATAAATAATACAAAACAAAAAATAAAATCTCATGTCGTGCGTAGAAATAACGGTTGTTAGAGAGTAATTCACACTGACTGATACTAATAAAAACTGTATCACGGTAGGTCAGTCTTCCTCGGATGGTTTTATTCATTTTTTTTTTTTCATTTGGATGATATTTGGTACACGCATAGATCATGACCTGAGTTGTGACAAAGGGGCGCGGTCAAAATCTTCAAGCTTCTTTAGGAATCTATAAAATTTTCGTAACTTCTAGACGGGACTAAATTCTCCCAGAACGGATGGCTGGATGGGGCTCAAAAGTCCAGAAGGTTCAGCGCGTGTGGACAGTGGACTTGATGAAGTTTGCAGGAATCCACTGGATGTGGGAGAGGATCCTGCCGTTGTGGCAATCCCTGCAAGAGGCATATGGCCAGCAGTGGACGTCTTTTGGCTGAAATCATAATGCTAACAATGATTGAAAGCTTAAAGCAAAGATATAAATATGTCTAGATAGACAGTCAAAGCTGTGAACTCTTCAAAAAAAATTGCGTGCAACTGTTGGCCGCCAAATTCACGCACACATCAAAAACACAATGATAGCACAATGACGTAGCGCGAGTGTAAGACGTAGCTGTCAAGCACACCAGGCGATCAAAGTTGGCCTGTTTCTTTTAGTTCTTTTGCAGCACGACACTCTTTCTAGACATATAAACAATCAAAGGCAAGAAAGAAAGAAAGGAAGAAAAGAAATAAAGGAATCAAAGAAATTGTAAAAATACTAGCTGTATCCGATCTTACTCAAAATGAGAGTGTGCTAAAAATCTGGAATTTACTTGACATGAATCTCGGTACCTCAATATTTCCTCACGAAAATAAATTACGCATCACTTGCCTTACAAGGAAACTTCAATACCTCCCACAATTTATGTTCGTATAACCATAAAGATACCAGAGAATATGATTAAAACACAGCGTTGAACAGAGCAAGTTTACACGTGCAGGAAAATAGCGCGCTATAATTTCATTCCGTTACGTTACGTAATAAATTTACGCAAATCAGTCAACGGACGTGCATTTACGCGACAAAACGTTAACAACGGAGCCATTAAGAATAAATGTTTTTAAATTTATTGTACATTTTGCGCGCATGCGACAAATTCGTTGTCAAGTTGTTGTTGTTGAGCAATGAATTGATTAATGAGATATTTATCGAATTCCGTTTCGGGTGTGTTTGTCATTAAGAACAATTGTGTCGTGACTCGTGATCATTTACACGTGCGTTACGTTATCGCTTGTACTCTGTTCATTTATGGTTTATTTATGACTAGCTTTTGCCCGTGGCTTTGCCTGCATGAAGGTCGATAATTATTTCACGGGAACGTACTACCGGTATAAAAAAGTATCCCATGCCTTAACCCAGGTTGACCTGTGTGCCAAATTTCATCGAAATCCATCCAGCCATGATTAGGATAACAGAGTTACTTTCCCATTTGTAACAGTAATATTTTGCATACTACGTATTGTGTAGAATCATGTGTTTCTCACTGAACAGACAGCTGTGCTCCTGGGTTTGTGGTGCTACTTCTTCTTTTCAGTAAAAGCAGTAGGACGTGATGAAGGGCGGGCGTTTTGACTAGTGCTGATTCTCAACCTAGTTTCAATAAACCGACTTTTGACTTTGATTTAATATTATAATATCTATTAGTGTATAAATAGCGACAACTTCATTGCCAAGTTGTTGTTCAGCAAATAATTGATTAATGTGCGTTACGTTATCATATTAAGGCGCTGACAAAAGGCAAATAATAAAAGTTGGCTTGTCTTAAACAAAAAAAAAAGCCAAATCTATACAGGGTCAAATAAAAATAGGTAGTGAAACTCCGCAGACGTTATGGGTATCGATAGGTATCTAAATATGAAAAAACAAAAAAAAAATTGGTTGTTTGTGTAGTCACTTGAAATTTCAGTTTTTTTTTGTGTAAACTTCACAGACGTAATGGGTATCGATATCTAAACACGATAAAACAAAATAAAACAGATTTTCTCAACTCACACTGCAAGTAACAACACTAAAAGCAGTCATTGACCTCCAACAAATCCATCAAATCTTTTTTATTAAAATTTTATTGTGTTTAGATATCAATACACATCACGTCAGCAGAGTCTCGCTAGCTAATTTAATTTTACCCCGTATTGTTTGTGGTAGCGGAAAAAATATATGTTATGTTACCAAACACGTTTAGAAAAAAATCTAGATACAAATTAACGGTAAACTAACCCTTTACTTTGAGTTACAATCCACAATATCTTTATTAAATATCAACGTACGGTTGGTATTTAATTAATAACAAGAACGTCTTATTTCTTTGCAGAACTTGGTGGTTTTTTATTTTCGATTACTCAACTCATTTTTGAGTAAATTGATAATTTAATTGCTTCATATTTTGCAATATTTTACAAGCGTTGTGTCATCGCGCTTCTCTTTCTTTTGTATGCAGTCTGACAGTGACCGCGGTTTAGCTGTTGTCAGCGCCTTAAACATATACGTGTTGCTTTTATTCCGAACATTTTTGGTTTGTTTTATGATGATTGATATCGACACGTGAAAAAAAACCTTTTACGCATTTAACGAAATCAACAATGTTGGCTTTTAAAGAATCAATAATTTCATAACTAGTTTTCGATGTGCTGTGCGAAAAACAATGTTCATTTTGCTAACTAAGCAATCAGCATTTTGTATGATTGAGTTATCGAACATCATTGATTAAACCAAGTAGTTATAGTACTTGATATTTTATAAGAAAATGTTGCTCTTTTAAGAACCTAAAAAGTTTATTTTCAACCCATTATAATCCTAACCTACCATACTTTACCTAAAAATCAACATCGCTATTATTTAAAACATCAGACTTCCATAATTCTAACACGAAACACAAATATAATAACAGTCAGCACTCACATTTATTTATCTTCTTTCGATAAAGCATCCATCGCAGGTATGCTGAAAGAGATTGCTTTAGAAATAAGCATCATCTTTGTACGTATTTTTTCTGTTATTTCCTTCTTGTCTGTATATAAAAAAATATATATATATATCCACACAATAATATAAAGCAGTAAGTATCTCCAGTCCACGGTTCACTTTTATTTTACGCCTTTTACGCCGTACATTAATCGCGAGCATAAATGCAAAATCATCGATTCGATTACATGAACGTTTTTTCTAATATCAAACTCAAATAGGTGTAATGAAATGAAATTGTTTTTCTGTAAATAGGATATCCGAATCACTTTTACACGTTTTGTTAAACAAGTGCGAGTTGGACTCGCGCACGAAGGGTTCCGTACCGTTATTTATAATAAAAACCGGCCAAGTGCAAGTCGGACTCGCGCACGAAGGGTTCCGTACCATCTATAAAAACTGCAAAAAAATCACGTTTGTTGTATGGGAGCCCCCATAAATATTTATTTTATTCTGTTGTTTAGTATTTGTTGTTATAGCGGTAACAGAAATACATCAAATAAAAAAAAAAAAAAAAAATCATCTATGAAAATTTAAACCATCTAACTATCACGGTTCATGAGATACAGCCTGGTGACAGACGGACAGACACACGGACGGACACCCGTTTTACCCTTTGGGTACGGAACCCTAAAAATAAATAATCTAGATGGAGTCGACGTTTCATAGGAAAGATTGGATGAAATATAAACTATATCTTATTTAAACATAGATTTATTTTATTTTATTAAAAAGTTAAAATAAATTAAAAAGACGAGAAGACCGTACCTTTATAGGTTTATAATTAATTTAATTAAGAATATTTAAATAAAAATAAATAATTATTTGATCTGACTACTCCTGAGAAGAAATTTGAATGGCCTAACAAACTCAGCAGTTAAAGTCTCTTTTAAAGTCCTGACATAATCTTAGTCAGAAATCAAGTGAGGGCCATGTAGATTAGTGTTTGAAACGGTCTATTGAGGAAATAACTACGCAGATTTGAGTACACATGTAAAATATCAAACAGGATTCACAAACAACATACCTTCACAATAACAATATGTAAGCATCTATAGTTCACTGTTTACTGTTGTTCGGCGGCTTGCATTTTCCGACTTACATTAGTCCTGAGCGAAAATGCAAAATCATCGAATCGATTACGTACGCGAGCGAAACGTTAGATTGTAATCGAAGCTGCGTGACGTGGAAATAAGATGTTGAGAACACGTTTATTATATTCAAAGGTGTGCCCAAAGCCTTTGATACACGTGCCAACCTTTTTGATACATGTATCCTTTATGTGTTTGTAGGTCAGGCAAACGGCTTGTTTAGCTAATTAGCTACCAACTTGAATCTATGTGACAAATGTCATTATTTGTCTATCGTCAACGCGAGCACGATCGAAAAGCTAGTTGTTTCATCCAGCGCCAGTGGGAACTACTAACAAGCAAGTGAGAACGCGATAACATTAAACGAAAATATATGTGCGGAAATGACATGGCCGGATTCTGCCCTCAGGATCAATTTAGAATACATAATGTAGGTACAGTAATTATTAATATATGAAAATTACTTCTAAAATATATAGAAATAAATCGCATTTCTTTAGAACAGGCGACAAAAAATGCAACAAAATAATAAGTTTGTTAATTGTTTTTGTGTGGTTTTTAATTTCGACATTGCAATGCAATACTGTTATTATTAAATGCACGTATCATTGTTAATCTGATGAAAAATTATGTCCCTGATGGAATTTCATAGTCTCGTGCCATTTTCCTCATGGGGATTTTAGTTTTGAATTGTTTTTTTTTATATTTTTATCACGGACGGTTCTGACGTTTTGCATCGTTCTCACATGTATATTTTAAATTTGAATGATGTAACCAATACTTTGTATCAGTATTTTAATTAAAAAGAGTGTCCGTGGAGTTTCTTGCCCGTTCTTGTCCATAACAACCTACTACTCTTTGGAATGGGCAACTAGCTTCATATTTCTAACTGACCGACTTCTTGACCATTCAAAAGTGCCTGTAAATGGTTTAATTGAAATAAATGCTTTGAGTTTGAGTTTGATAGAAAAACCAAAAATCAAAATCAAAAATTTTTATTTCACATAAACTTACATGGGCACTTATGAAACGTCAGAAGCTAGGTGCACGGTTCCAATTGGTCGTTTCCTATGGAGAAGAGCCGGGTATGGGAGGACAGTGTAGGCCCGTCAACAAGTACCAAGTACTTAACAAAATAGAAGATAGTATACAAAGCTACAGTCTATTAAGCCTACAACGTTCTCACATTCACAAATTAAAAAAGAATCTTTAATATTACTAAAATAATAAAAATAAAAACCTACATATTTAAACCAAATGACAACATTGTCATTACAACTGTAACAAAACTGAATAAATATTCTGTCCACAAGTCACTATTAATATTTTAAATTAAAATTGTAGGTCATGTCAAAGTATGTAAAAAAAGGAATAAAAATCGTAATTTAGGAGCAGTTAATAGACATTTACATAGTTATGCCGTTAATGAGGTACCAGGGAAGCCACATGTGCAGAAGGAATTATTGCCAAACTTCCTTGTCTTCAACGATAGAATAGATAAAAGAACTATGGAATGCCACGTGCCACAATCCTTACAATTTATGTATGTTTCGTCGACGTTTATACATAAACTCCCTAATTACTAAATACATACGTACATAATCAGCTTATGTGTGTGAGAGGGAGTGGGCCGTAATCCGCCACGCAGGCTCAGCGCGGATTGGTAGATGTCACATGTCTTTGAATTTTTAGTTCTATGACATGCCGGTTTACTGACGATGTTTTCCTTCACCGTTTTGAGAGCAGTGGTGATAAAATTAAATACACAAGGTAAAGTGCCTGCCTGGGTTCGAACTCATGACCTGTAACTCGTAAGTCGCAGCCACCACTGGGCCGCCACTGCTCTCTAATTATTAAATACTACCAATAAATACCAACCACTTTTAATTTGTTATTTGAACAATATCCATTGCGTAGTAGGTGCGAATACTGTTTTATTATCAAAATGTGTCAGGAACTGAGACGTAAGTGTGCGCTGTTGGTGCACTACTACTTATTACTCAATAATAAGATCGATGACGCGACTACTCTAGCTCGCTGTTCATTGTTTGCTGCGGAGGTCGCGCGCCTGTGCTCCGCGGTGCCTGTTTGCGGCTTCGCCAGTGCGTACCCTATAATATCTACATACTACAGACATCATATACTTACACTTTGCATCCATTAGGAATGTGGTATTTTGCTATTCAGAGCCACATCTTTATACCTTTATTTACCTTTTAAAGGGCTCTGTGTCCATCAATTCTCCAACTGGGGGACATTGACGCTGTGGTTCCGTCCTGTTCCTGTCCTAGCATCAGCTGAGGATCCTGTTCCCGTACCTGCTATTCCATCCATCTGAGGGACGCTGACGCTGTAGCGCCTTCCGTTCCTGTACTGAAGCCGGCTGAAGATCCTGTACCCATACCTGCTATCCTGACTCTAAGCCTCCGAAGACCGAATTACTTTTATACCTTTTTATATTTATATTAATTAACTTGTGACCTACGGCTGGCCGTCCGGCCAACCGTAACGTTACAACCCTTACTGCTCGATATGCTCCCACAACCCAGGCGATCAATCTGCTGAACGCATTGATTGCTCAGAAGCCGGATGTTGACGTATTTATGTGTAGTAGTAAATATATGATTAGTGTTTGCATTAAGTTTTTTAGTTGTTGCGTGTAATGTAATACTGTTGGCTTGCGGCACGCTTTGGTGTTTACTGTAATTAGTGTAGCAAGCAATTGTCTAATAAATAAATAATACAATATGCTCGTATCATAACATTTATAAATAAAAGTCGGTTTTCTTGTCTTTTGTAACCACGTTGTTCGTTTAAATAAAGCAACGGATTTCGATGCGTTTTTCACCTTCATTTAGATTATGCATTTCGTAAGGATTATTTGTATAATACGTTCATATTTGTTTTATTTTTTATTATTTTCAAATTACTTCTACCGTATATTTTATATATTTTTTACACACCATGTAGCTCGTTCGTTTTTTTTTTGTTTTGTAAGCTAGGTTGGAAGTTTTATGATACGGTGATTTTTTCAATAGTACAGACACTTAACGATACCCTTTTTCTGGAATGTTCCATTTTTACTTTGTAAATTGTTTTTGTGAACCGTTTAATGTGTTTTTTTTCATTAAAAAAAATGTGAACCGTTTAATGTGTTTTTTTTTTATTAAACATAAATATATTTATTTATTTAACTAACAAATAATAAAGAGATCAATTTTTTGTAAAGTCGTATAAACTGTGACGAGCACGGTTGGGTCGCAAGTTTTGATAATAAAACAGTATGTCATGAAGAATTTGTCACGCAATAGATTATTGGTCCTACATGCGTTACGTTTCATATTTCATATTACTAAACACCTGACCTTTAGAAGACATCGACAAGTACTCGGTGTAATATTACGTTAATACCAAAATAGAATTTCCATCCTAATTCTGATACTTATTAATTTCGACTGGCAGCAGAAATATGTGTGCAGTGACGTTTTAGTGGGACGGTAACGCAAGCTGGACAAATCTGATTAGTAGCAGGGAGATCACATGGTGCTGCAAATTTAGGGGCGCTAATATAGCGCTTGAAGACGAAAATTAAATGGGCAACACTTAAATAGACCTCTAAAAATGTATTGACCTTATAATGATGTACGCTTTTTAAAATGAATGAACCTCTAAAAACTTTTTGGGCTTCTAATGATGCACACTTTTTGTTCTCTTCTAATGTTGCGAACAGTAGACATAGTGAGCACAAACTTTTTTGCAACAGTTAAATGTACCATGTTTTTAGTTTTTAAAAACATGGCAAAAAAAAAGCTATCACTAAATATTTGTAAGCCAGCTAGAAAACATAGCTAATAGGTTTTAATTGGGAAAAGTAACGCCTAGTTTTGTGATGAGAAGGTGGTCCCAGGTGCTCCACCAATCCCTGCCTAGTAGTTAAAGGGCCGATTCCACTGGTAGAAATCGAAAAGTGAGCAATTTACTGCATTTTGAGGAGCTATTCTGAATCAGTTTAAAACCTTGTTACTTTAAAGACAATTCACTTGTAAGTACTCTTAATTTCACTGAGTGGCTAACTGGTAAACAAGCAGGTAGTCTATCAGGATCGTAAGTGGTTACCGCGACTTAAGTACATTTGCAATAATAAAACCATCTCCGGTGCATTGCCATCAGACAAAGCTGAAATATCTCGTTTGGCTGATGCCAGATGAATATACTTTATGTGCTTACCCAAATCGGTATGTAGCGCCAGCGTAACGCCACCCACATTTCTATTGTTAATCCGTTCCGTCGCATCAGCCGTCGCATCTGTACGGTCTGCAGATAAGTACATTTTGAAACTTAATGGAATACCGGAGCCCGGTTATTATGGGATTTTGTGTTACCCGATATTGGAATGGCGGATATCATTCTGTTAACGGTATCGTTCGTAATTATGATCCTGCTTTCTATTGAAGGGATAAGCAGTAGAGTAGAGTATCAATCGATGAATGAATTGATTCAAAGTGTTTTACGAATTACCATGAATTGCCCAAATGGTATCTCTGAGGCAGGGGAATTAATCACTGTTTCTTGCAATCGGCCAATAAATATGTTTCTTGCAATCGGCCAATAAATACCTAACCTTTGAACCAAACATACCTTTCTAATTCTAAAGATTCATCGCTTGGAGCGGATTTTAAGAAAAAAATTATTACTAATTATACTTCTTAGCTGATAAGACTGCTTTACAAAGTAAGTGCCAAAGTCAATACTTTGTGGTTATACGGTTTCATAGAAAAGAAGAAGAAGTCTCTATGAAACCGGTATCGATAAGTTACATTGTAAAAGCACAAACAAAACTAGGCCACATTAGCCCCATCAGAGCACACGCTCATAACCTATAGTCGTCAGAAACAAAAACTGTCATCGTTGCCGAATTCGGCATGGAATGTATTATTATTTATGATACACCTCTACCTACCTCGTGGGGTAATACAGGCGTGATGTTAAGTAATTTTAAATCATATCGTCTAAATTTTTGCCTTTTAAAACTGCGTTCAAATAATAATATCTAAATTTTAGCTAGAGTTCAAACTTAACCGAAACTTTAGCAGCATCTAACAAGGTTAATGTTAACTATGATCATAGTTATAACTATGGGTGCAAGAACTTAGAACTAACTAACGGAATCAGGCTTGAATATACTCCGCTGTATGAAATACTAGCACATCGTTCACACTTACAAGTATGTTCATACAACAAGAGAAAAAAAAAACTGGACAAGCGCGGGTCGGACTCGCGCATGAAGAGTTCCGTACCATCATCTTTAAAAAATGGCAAAAAAAATCACGTTTGTTGTATGGGAAATACAACCCTTAAATATTTGTTTTATTTAAATTTAATTATTTATTTTTAAAGTGAATATATATCCAAATATTCTGTGAATATTTCAAGCGTCTACCTGTTGCCGTTATCAATATCGAGCAAAAACAAGCAAAAAAAATCACGTCTGTTGTATGGGAGCCCCCTTAAATATTTATTTTATTCTGTTTTTTAGTATTTGTTGTTATAGTGGCAACAGAAATACATCATCTGTGAAAATTTCAACTGTCTAACTATCACGGTTCATGAGATACAGCCTGGTGAAAGACGGACAGACAGACAGACAGACGACGGAACCTTAGTAATAGGGTTCCCGTTTTACCCTTTGGGTACGGAGCAATAAAAACGAGTGTGCTTTGGACCACACGACTGAAGTAAAACTTACAAATAGTAATACTAATTATACTCACTTACAACAATAGGCCCGCACTGTGTCTCAGATATGAGAAACGCAACTGGCTATGAGAGAAAGAGAGAAAGAAAATGTGTGCTCACATCTCTCTCCCCTACACTAATATATGAAATGTAACTCTCTCTCTTTCTATCTTCACTAACTTATATCTCCCTCTCAACTTCCGTTCGCTCACTTCCGTAACGCTCTCGTCACGCATTCACTAAATTTACTCCTGAAGTCAAGCGTGCGTAAAGAAGTTTTACTTCAAAAACTACGGCAAAACAGAGGTCTCAAATGTACTTTGAATGTATTTTTGCGATCTTCTTTGCAACCGCAGGTGCTATATGATAATTTAGTAGCTGATGATCTTATTCATTGACAGCCTTGCCTAAAATTGCCGTGTATAGACCACTTCTCTTATGTGCCATGCTTCCCTGGACAGTGCAAGGCATCGTCTAGGTCTTACCCGTGGGTTTATGGACATAATCCACCCGCCACCACCCATCTGGCTGTTGGTCTGCAAACACATCTTCGAGTTTCTCGGCAAGCATTCACTTAGGGCTCTGCTCCACTTGATATTACAACATCGTTCTTTATTCCACCCAGGATTGATTCACGAAAGGCTTTTCCAAAAGTACCACTTTCTACTTTGTTTCTGGAAAAAAACAAAGAAATTAGAACTGTATTTTATTATCTTTTAGATTATTTAGTCACGTCACATTATTATTTTTATTCCCCACCAAACCGCACTGAACTACTCACATACCGATAATGTGGCGAGCTCCTAAGCTAAACCCTCCTAGTAATATGTATGTAAATCTCCTAGATACATGTACAAGTAGCACATACATAAGTGGACAATGGATAGCCGGTCTAATAATCTCTTTGATGTCTCATACTCAAAGTTGCGCCCACGTACGGAGAGAATGTGAGCAAGAAATTATATTCTACTTACTCGTACTTTGGTTATAACTTTGTTGAAGACTGCTTTGAGCGATTTCTGTAAGGTATTATTATGAATGTTTGAAATTGTTTTGGTCGTGCAAAACTTACTTAATGAAGAGAGTGAATTATTTACTTACATCTACAAATTATATTAATAGAATAGAATACTCTTTATTATGTACACCATAAAAGTTAATAAATAACATTAATATTAATAAGCAAAGTTCTTCATCATCTAATTTGACGCAATTATTCAAATTTTCTTCATAATGGAATGTAATTATTTAAACAACAACTAAATAAACATAATCACAGAGTAAATAAAGTAAACTTACATTTTTTTAGCACGCCCAAATCAAAGTGTTTGAAGACGAGTTCTAGGAAAATTGCTTTCGTAATTCAATGAACGAGCTCACGGTGTGAACGGCGGGCCTCGAATCAATCACACGTCATATATAATCAGCGATGTACCTACTATTAGTTCTCGTTCATCATTCATCACTAGTAATTGACGTGTCAGAGGCAAAGGCACTGTTTTATGTAGGTATCTTCTTAGAAACGATTCAAACTGTGTCGGTATGACAGATAGCTGCCCTGGCTGTAAATGTCATGGCTTGTGGGTGGAGCTGTTTACATTTACCATGGCAAGATTAACAGCTGTCGTTGGCGATAATTGTGATACATGTGGAACCTGCTTATCGAACTTGGCAAGCATGTACCAATGTCACATTTCCAAGCCAATTTTCGCATCGCTTATCGATTAAATCGTGATGAAACTCCAACATCATCTCAGTCGAAAGAAGTACACTCCGCACATAGCTCTCCCCCGAAGCATCACCTCAATAAAAAAACTTATCCAGCGGATTTAAGTGACTTTTCATCAGGTCGCCCACCTTGTGGATGCACTACGCCAAGTCTTGGTCCGAGACGGGGTCTAAATAACCAACCCGCACTTAGCAAACTTGCAGATTATTACTCGTAGCTTATCAGTATGAAAAAAGGTCTTTGCCTTACATAACTCCAGGCCTGGATAACATAGTCTGCCAGTAATGTATGCCCCCATTGTACACTTATCCCAAACAATTAATCACACCTTATTTGTCTACTAGATAAGTTTTACAGCACGATTTATCTTCACAGTAAATCACTGGAATGTTTTGTAATAATTTCAAACGGGCGCCACCAAGATATGTGGGTACAGTCGCATTCAATATGATAACGTAAAACAAATTGGTTTTGTTTTTGAACCTCAGTGTTTTTTGTAAATGAAATTCCAATTCATTTTCAGAAGGTTTTATTTATACCGTTTCAATATATTTTAGCTGGTATTATTTAGTTTTTGAACAACACCTGTTTGTGTTTTTTTGTGATTTATTGATTTGGGTTATTAGCAGAAATAACTAGTTTAAATTTTTTTGGGGTTCCGTAGTCAACAACGAACCCTTATAGTTTCGCCAATTCTGTCTGTCGGTCTGTCTGTCCGTCGGTCCGTCTGTCCCCGGCTTTGCTCAGAGACTGAAAGTACTAGAAAGCTGTAATTTGGCATGGATGTACATATTAGTTACGCCGACAAAGTCTTAAAATAAAATCTCTTTGGATAGGCCGTTCAAAAATATTATAAGTTTGTAAAACCATTTTTCGATGCAGGGATCCGTTTGCGTAATATTAAGCTTTAAAGTGCTAAATTTTGTTAGAGTCAAGTGTCGCCCCCCTCCCCTGCCAGCTAAATGGTTGATTGAGGATATGTGAAAAAAATCATGGCAGTAGTCTAAATACCGAAATTGAAAGGAAAACTATCACAGCTAAGTAGGCCTTACAAGTTAACGACTAATAGTCGACCAACTTAACTTTACAGTTGGAGAATTGACCGTGACGTATATTGAACATGTTTTTCAACTACAATGATAAGTTTGTTTTTGGGATAAATTCATCCCAACTCCGGAACCCTTCATTGTGCATGGACCGACACACACTTGCCCGGTTTTGTTTATAGTTTAAGCTCACAACAATATAAACAAATTAGTACAGTCACTTAAAATGAGGTAAGAAGTGAACTTTACATAATAGCACTACAGTTATCATGAAACACCTACTTAATAATTCACCTGTCATTTAACCAGGTGCTAAACACGTTCCATCTACAAGCCTGGTTTGAACTCAATCGTTACACGTAGCTCAAATGAATTTTGCCGGGTATCGCGATAGACTATACGGGCGGGCAAAAGCGTTAATGTGTATTCACCCTTTAACGTGTATGGTGTTCATCAAAAGAGAGATGAATGTTGATACTTACGTGCGTCCAACAAGCCTTGGGCAGTCCCGCTGGCTATGTACTGTAGGTACCTACATTTCTAAGCGTCATTTTTGTTACTACGATGGGGATAACTTTTTTTGTGGGTAAAGTTTGTGCTGCGCTGGTTGAGGAAATTTGCTTCAGAACTGCGTGTCGCGTGGTTGAAACATTATGCAGGTTTTTTTTGAAAATCATCCGTTAGATTTTTTTAGGTCTTGCTGAATATGTTAGTGTGCTTAATAGTGTACTTTAAAGCACTAATGATGAAGCGAAAGTATTTTTTTAAAATAAATAATTTAATTTGAAATAATATTCTAGCCTGACAAATACACAGATGACCCCAACTTGTATTGAACGCAAACAAAGAAAGATGTAACAAACAAATATTTTTATACGTGTAGATAATTTAATAAGCGCTGTTCTAACTGACTGTACTTGTAACATACTCGTTTATTATTCACTTCAATTATGCTTCCACTGTAATGATTACGCAAAATAAACTCATTAACATTATGAACAGTAGTAATAGCGAGATAATGTTCTCTGCAAGCACTTAATTTTCTAATTAAACGCTGTTAATAGCTTGTTTAATTGAGTATTTAGTTCACATATTAATGAAGTACTTATCTACTTTTAAGTACACGTATTGCATTAATTTTTAGGGTTCCGTACCCAAAGGGTAAAACGGGAACCCTATTACTAAGGATCCGCCGTCTGTCTGTCCGTCTGCCACCAGGCTGTATCTCATGAACCGTGATAGACAGTTGAAATTTTCACAGATGATGTATTTCTGTTACCGCTCTAACAACAAATACAAAAAAAAAACACAATAAAATAAATATTTAAGGGGGCTCCCATAAAACAAACGTGATGTTTTGCTCGTTTTTGCTCGATATTGATAATGACAACAGGTAGACGCTTGAAATATTCACAGAATATTTAGTTATATTATATATTCACTTTAAAAACAAATATGTAAATTAAAATAAAACAAATATTGCATACATACAACAAACGTGATTTTTTTGCCATTTTTATGGATAATGGTACGGAACCCTTCGTGCGCGAGTCCGACTCGCACTTGGCCGGTTTTTATTTTATATGATCGTATTACCCAATAACTGGGTTGCGGAGGTCAGATAGGCAGTCGCTCCATGTAAAATACTGGTATTCAGCTGCATCCGGTTAGACTGGAAGCCGACCCCAACATATTAATGGAAAAAGGCTAGGCAGATGATGAATACCAGTGACCATCGAAATTTCTTTATTATTTATGAAAGTTTTATTTTAAAATGTTTTATTTAAGGTACACACTTTTCTGGAACAAATTTTCTAAATGATGGTAAAAACTGCATAAAAATCCGTAGCGTAGTTTAAAAGAACAACGCAGTCACACAGACAGACAGGAAACGCGATTTTAATTTATAATGAGTATTGATGTAATTATATTATTCACAATGACGTCTATATAGACCTGTATTATGTCACTACTACTATAAGATATAATACTACTATAAGATAATACACACTACTATTTATAAGTTACTAGCTTTTGCCCGCGAAATCGTCCACGTGATATTTTTTTAACATAAAATATTTATCCGTTGACACGCGGCATTAGTGTAGCTTTCAGTAAAAGAATTTACGTAATCTGATCAGTACTTCCAGAGATTACTTTTCAAACTTATATACAAACAATTTTACCTATTTATAAAAGTACTTTATATCGCTTAGATTTAGATTACGAATTTTCAGTTTTAATTTTTTTTTAAGCCAACAAATACAACTCAATAGTTGTATTTTTTGTGGAGACATCGCCAAGTGGTTGGTTGACTCCTTACATGACCAGGGCCTCAAGTCTGCTATTACAATAGTGTCAGAATGGTCGATCATTGATTTCATAATTGTTGATTTTGGCAAGTTTGGTAATCTACTATTATAATAGCGCTATTATGACTTTCCAATGGTCGGCCACTGACACTACATTGAAAGAAATGGCATATATTGGTAATCTCGTACATAATGACAAATGAATGACATTTCTACTAATGGGTTTTATAATAATGGCAATACAACAATGCCATTACAATAACACAATTATATTACTAGAACATTGACCGACCAATGATCAATCATTATGAATTTACCAGATTACGAACTTTTAGCAAAATGACAATGGGATCGGGGTTCACTTGACTCTAACAAAAGTTTGCACTTTAAAGCTTAATATTACGCAAACTGATCCCTGAATCGAAAAATGGTTTTCACATAATTAAAATATTTTTGAACGGCCTATCCAACGATACCCCTCCACACCACGGGTTAGACGAGAAAAAAAAATATCATCCACTTTACGTATAAGCTTCCTTACGCGTAAAGTGGGGATGATTTTTTTTACCCTAAGAAAACCCTACGAAAAAGTACCCTAAGATTTTTTATTTTTCAAGATTTTAGTTTAAGACTTTGTCGGCGTAACCAATATGTACACCTATGCCAAATTACAGCTTTCTAGTACTAAACAGTCTCTGAGCTAAGCCGGGGACAGACGGACAGACAGACGGACACGGCGAAACTATAAGGGTTCCTTGTTGACTACGGAACCCTAAAAATGCACGCGTTGTCATCTTTTCTTTGGTCGGGTATCACTCGTGGCGGCGACATCGCTCAAAGGGCAGTAAGACTTAGATTTTCTGATTGTTGCAATATTGACTGTCGACAACATCTATAAGAGCGTTAATCCTTGTAGTTATTCTTGGCGGAGATTTATGTTTGTTTCAGTGGTTATAGTTTAATTCCTTGTGTAAAAAAGAAACGGTTGTAAAAGTTTGAAAACGTGTGTATTAAAGCAAATTGACTATATTTGTGATAGTCATATAACTTTTAAACGATGTAAATATTTTCAAAATAGAAGAAACCTTAATAGTTACAGGTAAGCCGCAAAAAATAGTAACAAAACATTCACAATCGAATACATACATTTTACAAGTATACATTATACCGAACAAATTAGTTTACAACCTCAACAAAACCAAGTCTAGTCTAGTTATTTCATAATTTATCGATAAGATACCTTTGAGAGCATTTGAATGCTAAACAAAAACGTATAATACAATGTCAAAAACGTTATAATAATTTCAATGTAGGTATTATGTCACCCCTATGATACCGAAAAGGGACAAGGTAAAGATATGAACTTCTACAGTTCGATAAACGAATAGATTACGGAGAAATAATATGCACGAAAACATCGTGGGTTCCTTTGCTATAGCTTAATATTTTAACGTTTCCAATTATCATACTATGTTTGGAACGAAGTTCTTATCGCACGTTAAACTCTGTCTCTGTCAGAGCTAGGCCAAAGAAAGTGTAACATTTTGATCATCACGACACTTTCCCTATAGTATTTATTTTTATTTACTTAGGTACTCTCAAATGTTGTTAATTCATTTAATTGTGACCGTTAATTAATACATAATATACAGCGAAAGGAACTTTGTTCCAACCGGGTGTCCTCTTGACAAATTTTCAGGGTTCCGTACCTTATAAGGAAAAAACCGAACCCTTACAGGATCACTCGTCTGTCTGTCTATCTCTCCGTCTGTCACAGCCAATTTGGTCCGAATCTACTGAACCGATTAAGTTGAGACTTGCTACACTTAAGAATTTCTGTAACCCAAATACGGACGTGTAACGTAAAAAAAATGAATTTTGAATATGGGCGTCACTTTTGGGAGGCAAATTAAGAGATTAAAAAAAATAAGTTTGTGACATGGTAGGTACCATGTTGATTTCAGATATACTTTAAGAAAATCGATGAAAATTAACCATTCCCCCAAATATACAGAAAACCTATAAGAAGTCCATGGTCTTAAAATAACATGGTAAATCACTCAATATTGTGCATAAAAACTTACGTTTGCAGTTGAAATGTGTGAGGGAACATGTCTATCAACTACAATGATAAGTTTGTTCTTGGGATAAATTCATCCCAACTACGAAACCCTTCATTGGCGTGGTCGGACACGCACTTGGCCGGTTTTTTGTATTCCTACCTTTTGTTTTAGGTTAAACGTACTTACCCATTTTGCACCTTACCTATATAATTCACAAAATCCAACAGTATTTTTCATTTTTTTTTAAACGAGCCTCTACAAAAATAGTTAACAATTTCCTGTTTATGACATACACAACAATTGTGAACGTTTTCTATCAAATACATTCAGTATCGCAGTAACAGTTTGAAATAGTGACAAATTGTTTTCATGCACGCCCATTTAAAACTAACAGGCATATTTTATTGGGATTGCGTGAGGCGCACTGCCTGTTTCAATTTAAGCTAAAAATTAAACTGTCTCGTTATTTATGTGTTGCGATGTTGATGAGATTTATTGTTTTTTTTTTGTATTTATTTTACTGGTTGTTATTTGTGGCGGAGTATGGCTCGTGGCTATGGGTCGTTCGAAGGTAAAGCTAAGTCTGCCGTGGTCGGGTCGTGGATGTGTGACCAGCCATCCCCATATTTTTCCAAAGGAATTTACGGTATTCCGCAGGGTAGGGTAGACAGAGTTCTAAATTTACCTACCCCTTTGGGGAATATAAGCGCGATGAACTTTTTAAAACTGTCCGAAAAACTTTTCAATCATGAAAACGAACCAACCGAATAACAAACAAAAGTACAAAAACATTTTCCCAATTTTACTAAAAGCTAAAATTACAATACTTTGTAATTTTGTCGATACCCAATGATCATAAGCAATTCAATCAAAAACTGGACAACCGTAGGCTTTTCTGCTGTTTTAAAAAGCTTCGAAAAAGCCTGTGGTCATTTTTTGTTATTTTAACAATGAAATGTGATTGGAATATACATAATTGTTCAAGCCAATTTTATATTTAATATTAAATCTAACAGAACTTTTTTACATTTTTTTATTTCCTTTATTATTCTAATAGGCCCCGGAATATTATTAAAGATGCGTGAAGCTGTACAAAAGATACTTTCATGCATTAGGTGAGTCTTGCTAGCTACTGTGCGCAACTTATCCTTACGCCGTACACGAGTGTTGTAATTATACATGTCAATATTATTTTTGACAAATACCGCGGCCAATGAATATAGCGGCCTCAAATATATAGACACATGGCAGTGTTAAAACGTTCATCTTTTTATAAAATGGTTTACAGGAGTCAATTTCAAGTAAGTTAAATATGGCTCTGATGCAACGTTTTTGAGCAATGAAAGCACGCTCCTTGTCTGTACTATTGCCTCAGAATATTACACCGTATCTGAGGATAGAGTTAACGTAACCGTAGTAAGCTGTTAGTAAAGTAGTCTGATTCGCTATTTTCACCAATCTGTGAAGTGCATATGAAAACTGTCCCAGCTTTTTACATACATGGTCAATGTGTAATTTCCAATTAAGTTTGTTGTCAATATGTAACCCTAAAAATTTTGTTACTTCAGTTTCTTCAATGTCGCTATCTAGGTATTGGATTTTTAAAGTACCCGTACGACGAGTTCGTATTTTAAAATTCATTATTTTGGTTTTGTCAATGTTAATCATTAAATTGTTCAATTTTAACCAGTCAATAATTAATAATATTGTTTCGTTAATGTCAGATTCTAGATCAATTGTAATATTATTAACGAATAAAACAGTGCTATCATCAGCAAATAGTGTAATGTCATGATTTGTTACCGAAGGCATGTCATTTATATAAACAAGGAAGAATAAAGGACCCACGATACTTCGTTGTGGGACGCCGAATTTTGCAGTTCCAGATTCAGAAGCATATATTTCTTCTGTTTTAGTAGTGAGATTTAACCTCCTTACTTCTGTAAATTGCTGTCTGTGGTTAAGGTATGATTCTATAAGGTTGTACACATTACCTCTCACACACATATGCATACATCTTTCTTAAGAGGATCTTGTGATCAACTCGGTCGAAAGCCTTCGACATGTCCATGTATAGCGCGACAGCCGGCAGGCCTTTGTCCAAGTTAGTCATTACCTTAAGTAAAAAGTTATATATTGCCACATTTATGGACTTGTTTTTCCTGAAACCATATTGACTGGACGTTAGGATGTTGTGCGTTTCGAAGAAATTATAGAGACAGTTAAATATCACCTTTTCAATAATTTTTCCAAAAATTTTGTTGCCCATGTTAGTTTTGTCCCCTTTTTTAAATACTGGCTTTATAACAGATATTTTTAGTTTGTCTGGGAAGGTGCCTTCTTCTATACATAAATTAACAATGGAGCTTAGTGGTTCAGATATAATATGAGCAACATCTTTAACAATATGTGTCATAATGCTGTCATAGCCGGCACTGGTTTTATTTTTTAGAGCAATTATTATTTTATTAATAACATCAGGGATAGTCGGTGTCATAAAAATAGAATTAGAATTATATGTCAGTTTATTGGAGAACCTTTATTGGAGAAGGCCGAAACAAACTCAGAGGTCACAATCTCTTTTAAAGTCAGACATATCTTGATCAGAAGTGAAGACCCAGAAACCAATCTGCATGATTGGTGTCTGAAATAGTCTTTTGAGGAAAGAACCACACAAATTGAGTAGACCTGTCTAGTTAGTGCACGTAATTTTCAGTAATCGTGCAGCTCAACTCAGAACTTAAGACGCCCAACGATTCGACGAACAATACCAAAGAGAGCACATTTGGGTAGGCCGCATACATTACTAAAACTGCCAGACCATGATTAATATTAACTGAGAAAAAGAAACAATGATCCACGTAGTCTTCACAAACAATAATTAAAAAAACATAATACTTTACAAAGTAAATATTCATGTCATGTATTATTAAACACATTATTGTACACCACATAAAACAAAAACCGGCCAAGTGCGTGTCGGACCACCCACAATGAAGGGTTCCGTAGATGGAATGAATTTATTCCAAGAACAAACTTAACATTGTAGTTGAAAGACATGTTCCGTCATACATTATAACTGCAAATGTAAGTTTGTACGCACAATATTGGGTGATTTACCATGTTATATGATTATATACTTTTTATAGGTTTTCCTGTAAACTATAAATAAAAACTATTTTCAGTATTTTTTTTTCAAAAATTTAGGCTTAGTAGTTTCGGAAATAAGGGGTAGTGGGCAATTTTCATCGATTTTCTTTAATAACTTTAAAAGTATTTATTTTAAAATGAATAAAAAAATATATCTGAAATCCTGAATCCATAAAGCCCTTTCATTTGATATGTCACATGGTACCAATTGCAAAACTTTTTTTTATTCCTTATTTGTCCCCCAAGAGTGACCCCCATATTCAAAATTAATTTATTTACATTACACGTCCGTGTTTGGGTCAAAAAAAAATAATATGTGTACCAAGTTCCAAATTAATCGGTCCTGCAGATTCGGAGTAAATCAGCTGTGACAGACGGGCAGACAGACAGACACACGAGTGATCCTATAAGGGTTCGGTTTTTTCCTTTTATTTCTTTCTTTTTCAAAAAACGTTGCCCCACACTAGGAATTTCTCCTGTATCGTGGGTGCATTTACAAACATTTAAAACTCACAAACACAAACAGCCAGACCCGGAACAACTACTTGACTTTTGAGGTACGGAACCCTAAAAAGGACAAACATATTGTTTTAAACTAGTGTACAATAGCCGGTCGTATCAAATAAGGTGATATCTTAAGCTCCATTTACACGGTGCAAGTTTATTGCTTGTGGTATACCATAAAATTGTAGGGAAACTAACTAGCACCATCTAAACAACACGTTGGTATAATACTGTTGAAAAACGTACAAATTAGTTGTAAAACAGCCCGTAACGGCTGACAAAGATCAACTTCTTGCTTCGTCTTGCTGACCATGGTTTTGTTATTGTTATTAATGATTAACTGTTTTTCATTTTACTTCGAAGGCGCTAGTTTATCATTTGTGACTTCGAGTTACAGCTATAGCTTTATGCAAGCGATCACGCCCATTATGCCTGGAGGCTTTTATTTAGGTACGTTCTGTTTACGTTATTTCTGCTTGAGTATAGTTTTCGACGATTTTTATGTTTTTCTTTTGGTATAGTGGCGTGTGCTAGCTAACATAAGGCAAACAATTTAATTTAATGTTATGTTGCGTAATGCAAATTCTTTTACATTTTATTGTATAGATTCAAGTTTTATATCTGAACAGACAGCTGTGCTGCTGGGGAGTTTGTTGGGCCACTTCTTCTTCCCAGCTATAGCACTAGGAAGTGGTGAAGGGTGGGCGTTTTTGGTGGACTGTCTTGTAATTTTTGACGTTCGAAAAGTGCTGATTCTCAGCCTAGTTTGAATAAATGACTTTTGATTTTGATTTTGAACGAATGACAGCCGGC
Organism: Tiliacea citrago; assembly: GCA_963921375.1. Lineage (NCBI taxonomy): Eukaryota > Metazoa > Arthropoda > Insecta > Lepidoptera > Noctuidae > Tiliacea > Tiliacea citrago. Next base: position 3,087,355 of record OY992784.1, read on the forward strand.
ACCGAATGCTTAACGTGCTTTCCGAGGCACGGCTTCCCCGATTTAACTAACATAAGAAAAGCCGCTGTTCTCAAGCTAAGCTTGAATGGCATACCTTCACCTGAAATTTTCCAGCCAAGCAAGCACGCAATACACCAAACAAAAGTACCATACATTATCCATAATCTCGCCACACATAAGAATGATAGCTATAGGACACAAAAAAATAAAAAAAGCAGTAATGATTATTCATTCTAATAAGTGGTACTCATTTCCAACCGTTTGCCCCCATGATGAATTGAAATGATTCCGCGCGACACCATCAAATCGCCTGACAAATGATCTGCTATAGAGAAAGCTGTATATTTTTAACCCCTAAAGGTTTTTCCTCCTCTTTTGTTTGAATATCAAATTGATGTAAGGTTGAACGAGACCTGTATTATTTGAAAGTGCTTGTAATATCCATAAAAATATATGAGATGGTGGTAGTTACTGAAGTAAAAGATATGGGAAGTTTGAGTGTTTTTTTTAGCCTACTTCAAAAAATAGAAAAAGCCTACTTCAAGAAAAATATGTTTTTTAAGTGAAACATTTGAAATCGGTGTCAAATCAAAGCCACCCAAAGGCGTCTACATAAAACAGGATTACATTTTATTCAGAATCGAAGTCGTAAACAAAATAAATAGTCTGAAACATAACAGATGTTTCAACAATATTTTTTAAATTGGATGACCTTTGGGATGTTTTAATTAATTTCAATGAAAATATTAATTTGATTGACGAATTCATCCGTAAAGTCCTTCGAAAAAGTTCGTTCGTTATAATTTGAAGGGAATTCATTCAATTAGCGTCTAAGGACATTGATCGGGATAAAGTATTGTTAAACTACTTTATTGAAGTGATTTAATTTTAATAATAATATTATAATGCTGGTAATTAAAATTTTGTAATCATATTAATTTGTTCAAAGTCTTGTGTTTACACAGTGAGTTTTGAATGTAATTTTTGTTACGATATCTCCTGGTTGGTCCAGTGGTCGCAAGCAACACTGCTGATCATGAGGTCCTGGGTTCGATTCCCAGGTCGGGCAAAGTGTTATTGTGTTTTTCCATTAGCTAGCCTGGTTGACGGCAATAGGCTTGCCCCCTATTATATGGGACTTAAACTTAACTGGTGAAATATGGATGCACTATGGGTATTTCTGCCGAACCCTTCTTTGAACGAGTTGACGCTAAGCAGCGTGGGTGTCCCCAACACCGCGTGGGTGTTGGTGTGCTTAGCGTCAACTCGTTCAATGTACAAATTCAAAATTTAAATGGAAACTAAACCAGACTAGACGTGATATATTTAAACTTCTAGTACTAAATGGCTCTAAAGGACGTACATTTAAATGTACCGTATTGTTGGATATTCAATTAGTTCTAGGTCCAAAACTTTTGTAAACAGCCTGTATAGTCGTAAAATACTGGAAAATAGAAACGTATTTCTACTCGTGAATTGCAGCTGATGGCTGGTATTGAAAAGTTCTAGTGTGTGTCAAACGGTTACTGAAAAGCACAGCATGGGTACTGGGTAGGGCCACATATGGTGAATCGATATCCTGGTGAGCGTGCGGGAATCTGCTTGGAAGAGGCCTACGTCCAGCAGTGGACGTCTTCTGGCCGAGGTATTGATGATTTCTAAATGACATGGGACTCAGTAAAAGGTCTCTACTTTTTCAAAAGATTTACGTATCCATCCTGTTTGTTTTACCAAAAATCAATATTTTCACGGATCGAAACAACATATTCTGAGTGCTATTAGTCCCGAACTAAACTAGGCTAATCCTGCATCTTCAGATCCAATACGGAGATTTGCATTAATTTCCATTGAGTACAAACATCTTACGCTACTAATACCTACTTCGCATTATCTAATATGCTATTAGTTTGAGAATATGTCATATTGTGTAAATCAGAAAATACAGGACAAACATGTGCCGCTAAGAAATCCGCTTTTAGAACACGAGTTTGTGGTTTTGGAACGGGCAAGTGCCAATGTAACTTTTTTTTTTATAAATGGGAATTTTCGACATGGAAAACGCATGGTGCAATTTATGTATTTGAAAAAAAACAATGTGCTGACGTTAGAGATGACTAACGATAAGAGAAATCGAAATATTATATAATTGTCGACTAATCACTCCACAACGTTTTTAAGGAAGAAATGGCGACTAGCCCAGTTCTAACTCGACAGAATGTATATAGTATTTGAATTTCTTTCGCTATTTCAGGGATGGGACCGTAGTAAAAGTTGCTCATAATGATGACCTCTTTTCGGGTTCCCAGTATGAGAAAATGCGTCTGCCCTAAATTGGGAGAGTTACAATTCAGTCGAATGTTGATCATAATTCTAATCACGTATCACAAAGCTTGCGTGACCCACATTCTATTTATACGTTGTCGCCAAAATAAATGGTATTTTTCCGGACCAATAATTAGGTGTGTGTTTTTCCAATAAATTAAAAAGGAGAACATATTTACCGTGTTAATGGCTGACTATCGAGCGGAAGCGCGTGTCTGATGGGTCTCGATATTGAGTGTATGAGAAAGTGATAAGTGATGAGCGACTTCAGATGAAATAGTTTTTATGAGGAATACTAACCGAAAATAAAAACAAGCTGAGCAAACCCGAAGTAATTAGATACATGAGTAAAACTGAGAGCAGGTAGATAAACAAATTTACAATAATGACAAACGGATTTTTTGCAAGCTAAAGCTAAATTAAATTGATGACCTAGAAAAAGCTGAACTGAATTTCAAATTGCCTTTTGTTAGGAATAATCTGTTAGAACACATCAGTCAGAGTTTCAGTGTTGTGCCATTAAGTAGTATAAACAGGAATTTAGGCGTTTATTACTTTACTAATAACAAAAAACTTCGCAAGCAATGGTAAATAAATAAATAATGGGAAGTTTTTAAAGGCTGTGGGTGTTGACCTCAGGACGAGTTGCTTGTCACACGGATACCTCCACGCTATACCTCGCTTGCTCCCGCATCATCAGTCCTGAATCTCTGCATATTTTTAGCTGCTGACACCAAAACTACAAACGTCATAGTATAGTAAGTTTTATAAAAAATGTGACTGTTATTTTAGTAATTAATGGTGGTGTCTTACGGCTTCCACGCAAACGAAGTCTCAGCTAGTACAATATAAACACATAAAATTACGCCTGTTCTTCTCAAAGCAGTAACCACCCACGTTTCCCCAGTAATGTTTTACGTCCCATGTAATAGAGGCCAAAAATGTTCATATTCAAAGATCAAAGCTTCAAGGTCGTTGCTATGTTAAATGAAAGACGTGACCTTGCATGAAAAATAAGATGGATTACTTATGATTATGATTAAAGAAAGATTTCACCTTGTTACTAAGATTAGGTAGGTACAATCATGTTTTGATAAAATAATGAGAGACCTATGTTGTCTGTACATATTACAGAAGCTCAGAAAATTAAACAAATTATGATTTACGTAACGGTTCTTGGAAAGCTAAAGTGTATTCTTCTTTGATTGTATTATTTTGTAAACAAATATGGCGCACTGATTTTGATGAAATTAATGGTTAATTCAAAGCAGATGGGTGATTACAAATAAAGATTTGAACTTGATACAAAAACACATAATCATAATATTCGTAAGATCTTTATTTACAAAATTAGACAAAGAAAAAATACACTATAGAATACTCTCTTTATCTTGACAAGTTAATTAAACTAGATACTTGCAACGACATGTTTACTCACGTCAATCGTAAGTAGGCAATTACAGTTGTCAGAATAAACATAAATATGTAGTTATTTTGAATTTATAATTATTTCCTTTCGGGTTTTATTTAAAAAATGCCTGAGAAAGCTTCAGTAATGACTAATGATACTTGATAAGTCCAAGATTTCTCAAACGCAGTACATTTTCAGATTTTATCAATAATTACGTAGGAAACACAAAAAAAAAGATATGTTTTGATATGTTTCACATAACGATAAATGCCTACTCCTGCCTGAAAAATCACTGAACCTTCCCAGAACCATGATAAATAGACGTATATCTCTTATAATTTAGGGCTGCGCATATCAAAAGCGGTCTCAATTTCTCTCATTGATTGATTGCGTCTACCGAGGGACACCCCTAGCCGGATTCACACATTTTTCAAACTGTGACGCCCCTGACAATGGCTTTATTGAATGACGCTATCTAAGATTGATAGTTTTGTTAATTTCGTACTTGTAGGTAGAACGATTTGAGTTGGTGTAAGGATGTGCACAGACTTAGTCAAAACAGTTGAAGCGGCATCAACATCGCTACATGCGAAGTACGCGTCACACTGACGTCACGCAAAATCCTGCATCGCGCAAGCAGAGTTTACCGCGCAACTAGCATATATTATACAACGTCACGACATCTACCTTCGGGCAGTTGCCCACCAGACACAACCCCCGTCTGGTCGGAGTATCCTCCCTTTTCTATGGAGGATGAGTGAACTTTACACCCGTTCCTCGTGCCTCTAAACAGTTTTATCTACCGCTGTATACGAGAAAACTATTCTTCCAGTACATTTTGACTATAAAACAGGATTGTCTAGATCTGTGTTTATGACATAACACAATGCGAACGAAAGAAACAAAACTGTGTTTTCTAACATGACAGAAGAATTTAGCCTTCTATAAAAACGATTTTTCAGTACATTTTGTCAACTTTGATTGTTTTGTAGTGAGTTTTTGTTTTCAGCTCTATAAATTAGGCAAAGAATATCGCTATTGTCTTGGCCAAATTTTTTCAAGAGTTCCAAATATTTAGACTACCTAAATGTTTGGAGCTTTTGAAGAAATTGGGCCCGAGGGATCGTAAGAACATTATATTTACACTTTAAATATTATTGCTCTAGGTTATGAGTATATTTTATTAATAAAGTTGGTATGCTCTCATTAGTAGGTACTTCTGCAAATTCATAGAGCTGTTGTATAATATTTGTACGTGTATTTGACGTTTAACTATTTGATCGTGATAAATTATATTTCCACCGTATGACTCCACATCATTAGCAGCGCCCTTGTAATAATTTTATTTTAAAAACGAAGCTTGGGAATATTTTTGAATTCCGCCCGATATACTATTGGTTGATATTTTAAACAAGTTTAAAAATAGTTTTGCTCCATCTCTATTATTGGCAAATAAGTCATCACATCACGTGGTGAGAAAAATAATACAGAAATGGCTGCTGATGCAAGAAGAAATACCTACCACAACACCTAATATCACCCTTCTTTTACTACTGTTGACAATTTTTACGACCCTTGACTCGATGTACCGGAAAAATCTTCACGTTAATGATCACTCAAGCCTTTTATTGTTCCCATCAGTAAAAAACTGTGTCTTTTCCTGTTCGATTCCGCGATTGCGACACTACAGAATAATTGCTTACTCTAAGAGTTCAGATCGGGTGAGAGCGAAGTCGATAGAAAGTAGGAAACGTTTTGTTGCAATCGTGTTTTACTTGGAAGGTGATTTGTTTGATATTGGAGTCAGTGCAAATGGATTTCGGGTTTTGGGAATATTTTATCTAGAAAATAGATTAATATACTCTTTTCTGTGCTAGGAAGAATTCTAGTTATTTGGTTTTGGGTCACACCACGAGTATTATTTTATTTTTACCTGCGTCTTAGAGCAGTATGTACTGTGTTAATTATTTTTATCCTAATTACATATTTTCCTTGGACCATTTGCAGAGGCAGACGTATCTAATCAGAAAGTTAGTAGTGGTCTATACATCCAAAAACCCCATGAAATCTTTATTATTGGATAACAAGCCTATGCAACTTCTATAAAAACCTGTCGCAACATGAAAACCACACCTTAACATTTTAGGGCCCCGCAGCGAACAGGAAAACGGTCTTCCTTGCAGTGTGTCAGTCACACAGTTGGTAGCAAATTGAGTCATGATTTATTGGAATTGGGATGTCATTGTCTCAAAGACTTTGAACGTAATTTATTTTATTGTATTTTTGCTTGCGATTTGGTTTGTTTGCAAAACAAAGGGTGATGTGTTTTATTTACCTTCAAAGTTATTTCATTCTGAAAATGATGTTGAATTTAATGCGTTTAGAAGTTTAGGTATATTATTTCTAAAATTTGTAAATTGCTCCAAAGTGGATAATTAAATATAGGTAAATTAATGATGAAGCGTGAAGGCAAGGTCAAAATTAATGCGTAAGTACAAATAGCTAAGTTTAATTGAGGCACCAATTACCACTATGAGTGTCTTCAAAATAATTTTGTGTTTCGTACCAATTACGTACAGAACATGTCCTCAGTGTAAAATTGGCAATAGCCTAATAGCAAAATGAATGGCCTGTCTATAGTTTGAAGATAAAATAATTTCCATTTGACCTTTGTTGGCTTTAGGGAAATTAGATTTGTGTTTTAAGGTCAATAACGTTTTTCGACCCTTATCCTATGAAGGTATAAGCGTGAGAAGTTTTTGTTGTAGATAGAAAATACTTTAACGGGATGCGGCATTATAGTACAAAAGTATGCGTTGCTATATAAAACACAAAGTCTAAAGTAACATTGATAAAGCAACGCGTTGTCCAAACGTTGCTGAACGCTGCTAAATGTCATTTACATTGCAAGGCAGCAAATTAGTTTGCTGATTATTGTACCAATCTGCCTAGAAGCATGAAATTACCGCTAGATGAAATTGATTTACATAGTTCTTACAAACTTTTATATCTACCCTACAGATATGAGTTATGGGGTGGAACTAATTCCCACAAAGACGGTGTTTGAATTGTTTGGTTTCTTTTTGACATAAGTTATAAAAGTCTAGAAAAATCTGAGTGTGAAAAATAAGTTTAACTGTCGGCCATCTTAAAAATATAAAAAGAAACATGTATGTTATAAAATTAAAGGAAATTTCATGCTGAAAAAAATATCAGTTTATAAAATTAAGGTATCGAATCCCGTCTTTCCACCTTTTCTTAGTCCCACCTTTCACCTATTATTTAATATTTCTACTGTACCTGTACTATAGTTATATTTCTGGTCCGGTCTATAGCAGGACAAAGGTTACTTTGCAGGGCACTTATATCCTCCGTTTCATCAACACACTTAAAAAAAGGCAAAAAATACACATAGAAAAAATATAAAATACTTTGTTAGCGGTATCAGACCGTGTCTACCTAATGTTTTTTAAGTGTTTTTTTAATTTTTTACCAAGCATTAATATTAGAACTAAGTGCTTGAAACCAGCACTAAGTAACGATGAGATAGAATATTTTGAGAGAATTTGTATGTTACTCATCTGAGTGAAGTTGTCAAAACTTCGAAATCTACGCAAAAATATGGCGAATTTCTTCGCATAATCTACGTGAAAATAACTTTCCGGTCGGCGTCATTTAATTAATTAAGATTTAAAAAAAATATATAATCTACCTCTGAAAATATATGCATTTTTACAGAGTAGGCAACCCTGTTATCTGAACTCTGGATTCCAATTACTTCGCAAAACCTTACTGTCGTTGTCTGTAAATAACGACAGTGATATTTGAATGTGGAATGGAACTGATAGTTTTACGTGCTTTACGAGACACGACGAGGTCTAAGTCTGCATAACGTGGTAACCCATGCGACTAAGGAACAATCGTGGTTATTTTATGCAGCTCATATGTACCCCGAGCAAAACTATTAATAAAATTCTAATACAAAAAAAAGAAACAAGTTTAGTTCATAACCACAAAAATCCTAGAGCTTGAATATGTATGAGACAAGTATTATGCCGCACCGTGTGAATAGAGGACACAACTGACCGCCTGCCTCCCTACGGGTTAATATTTTTGCATTCAACCTCATGTAGTGGCGGCCGCATTATGAGATACTCTGTGGAACGAAGTTCTTAATAATGTGGTGTAGTTAGGGGTAGGGAAATTGAATCAAAAGTATAAAATATACAGGTCTTTATCACTATCTTCATAAAATACTTAATACCAAGGAGAATTTCAAGTATTCCACTATGTTTTTAAACACAGAGGGACTTTTTCAGACCAGGGCCGCATGGCACAAAAGAGAGGAGACCGAAACTCAGCTGCAGGTGGAACAAGGCTGACAATGACGATAATGCTGAAGACTTTTATGAAATGAAGTTTTTTAGTCAGCGATGTGAGGTGTAGGAATGTAATGCACATCTGGTGTAGGAATGTAATGCACCTTCCACATTTCACCCTAATATATGGCCGTAAACGATCTACATAGCACAATACTTACGATTCAAGAGCCATGAGTGTGAAACGTTTATGTATTTCAATGAACATCGTAGTGCACATAAACATTTCTCACTGTTAATGTATCTCCCGACCTGCGATATACATCTCCGGGCAGACATTCTGCATGAAGGCACATATGGGAAGGAGAAGTCTTACTTGCTACAAAGTAATTCTGCTTAAACATAAATGGGTATGCCATTGAAAAATTGTTACATAATTTAAAGAAGGTAAATCAGGTATCAGTTGGAGCTACAGATTATTCTACTAATATTTTGATTTGATAAAAATAATGATCTCTTTTGTAATAATTCTGTGATTTACCAATTTTACTAAACTATGTATCTTCTTAGATGATCCTATAATTTTAGATTTTACCTTGATGATACTAGAGGCGGCAAACTCGTAGCTAAAATCTACGGAGGCATTCCACTCAGAGCACTGATTTCAACAGCACTTGACCGAATGGGACCTAAGCACTTCCACTAACGGCACTGAAACAAAATTTTGATGAGTGCGGTTCGGTGGAACAGTTTTCTAATATTACTTTAAGTCTCCGAACGACAGCCGAGTCAATTTAGATTACAATCGACACGCTAAGAAGACCTCATTTCGTAATTTTATTATTTCAGTATTTCGACATTTCGTTACTAATTCATAATTTATTTTTTGCCGCATTTCTTCTATAGCAAAGCTTAAAATGATGAACAAAAAACCACTAGATCTTCTGCGTCTATCTCAATAGGGACTCCATTGTTTGGTGTCCGGCCACCGTCTCAAGTGGTGGTCTAACTTTCAGATTTGAGACTAGGTGCAACAGTACTGTATCGCAGTGCATACACTAATGACTGGAACCAGTCATTAACGAAGCGGTAGTCTAACTTCCAGATATGCGACTAGGTGCAACAGTACTGTATGGCAGTGTATGGGGACGAGTGGACCAATCATTAACAACGAACTCTGGACTATTGATAATTTAGCATAAGATAGAGAATTGCTTTCATTGTTACCACAATATGGCGACCCTGAAGATAATAGCATAAGATAGCTTGTTCCCACTGCTGGGACACAGGCCTTCTCTTGGTGAGAGGGAATGGGCCGTAATCCCACGCGGGTCCAGTGCGGGTTGATAGATCACATGGCTTCGAGTTTTTAGTTCTAGGCCATGCCGGTTTCTTCACGATGTTTTCTTTCCCCTTTTTGAGACCCTGAAGATGTTTTAACGTCATTTAATACATACACAACATAATTATCGCCTTGCCAAAGTTGTGGCGATAAGTTGCCTTTTTGAGGAGTGGCCAGAGAGGCGCCACGGCATCCTCACCTTCCGCCTGACGCAGGTCCTCACCGGACACGGTTGTTTCGGAAGGTTCCTGTTCAGGATAAAGCGGGAGGAAACTTCCGGTTGTTACCACTGTGTGGATCGCCCGGAAGTTACGGGACGCGATCGGTGGCGGCTATCTCTCGCATCCGGCCCTGGTTCAGGCCATGGTTCGGAGCAAGAGTGCATGGGAGGCCGTCACCTCCTTCTGCAAAGCAGTAATTCTCGCGAAGGAGGAGGCGGAACGCGTGAGGGAGAGGCAAATTCGCGCCTTCACGCCCCTAGTCGCCGCGAGAGACGCCCCGGGCGTCGAGTGTCACAGGCCGATTCCCGGCCACTGTAAGCGAGGTTTTGCGGACGGTGAACGATGGGTAGCTCTTCGTCCGATAAGGACCAGGCCCGGATCGACGGCGCGTTGTATTCCACGCGCGCCTCAAAGAGATATCAGCATGAACTGACGGACTCCGTTAGGGCCAATGCCTGCCAAGGTTGCGAGTTTGTCCGAAAGGGATATTGTGGCCCTGGCACACAGGCAATTGAAGGAATACGGGTGGGTTTTTCTCAGTAAAATCTGACATGCCTTCCCGCTCCGCCCAGAGCGGGAGAAGTTATTTGATAATTTCCCACAAAAAAGAACGTGTGTACCTGTAATACACCCACATTTCACCAATTATGTTTAAGTCCCATTGTATACGAGCCTATTGCAATCAATAGGGCACAAATTCACACTCTGGGCTGCTACTGAGAAATTCCAGATAGTAAATCCCAAATCACTTTGCCCAAACCGGGAATCGAACCCAGGACGTCATGCGCAGCAGTAGCGCTTGTGACCACTGGACCAACGAGGCAGTATGTGGCGTCATTTTATCATTCGTTATTTAGACATTTTATATTTAATAAACCATTAATATTTTTCTTTCATTTCTTTTTTGCTTAGTTGCAAAATGATGACTAAAAAACCACTGGATCTTCTGCAACTATTTGCACACCAACTCCATTGTTTGGAGTCCGACCACCGTCTCAAGTAGTGGTCTAACTTTCAGATTTGAGACTAGGTGCAACAGTACCGTATGGCAGTGCATACACTAATTACTGGCACCAGTCATTAACGAAGCAAACTCTGGACTATTGTTAATCTAGAATTGTCTATATTACTGTTTTTACTCATATGTGGCAAAACTGGTGACAGAATAATGGCATACAGCGATACTTGTCATCAGGCGAGATATGCAAATGCGCAGAGCTTTTACGAGTGATGAGAGTGGTAAACTGGTAAATCTGGAACAAACTCCATAAATTCTTTACTTGGGTTGTAATGGATTTTACAATAAATAATTTATGTACTGATGCGGGATTCAAACTCGTTATTCAAAGAGCTTTTACGAGTGACGAATTTATGATGCTGCCAGTATACCGGGTATGTCCAGTCAGTCAGTCTCGGATTCGAAGTATAATATGGCTGAATAGTATGGCTTTAGCAAAATTGGGATATTGTGAGGTTCTGTGGGACCAGCACCACTAGCAATTTTCTGACTACCAAGTCTTATAACATAGTATAAGATATTCTGGTTTATTTCATTCCGTATAGAAAAGATAAAAGAAGAGGCTTTGCTGATCCGTTTCTTATTTTACAACACGTAGTTATCCCCCCCCCCCCCCTACGCACTTACATAAATTGTAGATAAGTAAGTAGGTAGCTACTTATAAGTACATGTCAAAGGTGATTACGGTAAAGTTCAGTAGGTACTCTTATCGCAGCATTATGCTGAGATAGGAGCCTTTTTGGCATCGCACTAGTCTTGATCGTTTTTTTTTTAGATATTGTTCTGAATTTGTGCATAGAAAAACTATTATACAAACAAAAAACGTGTAACGTTCCTGTGGAGCGAGTATAAAAGAGATAATATTACTCTTCCAAATGAATCATTTAGATTCCATAAAATCGTAGGTATATTGTTCATCTTTATCCTTTTTCAAACTATAATTACTATTACAGCCAGAATTTCAGTAATATTCCGAATATTAACAATTTATATGTAGGTATGTAGCGAACGCTAAGAAGATTACGTGCTAGGCTAAGTGCCTCGGTGTTTAGTACAATGGCGTGCAAAATAAATGACCCACTTTAAGAGCAGCTGAATTTCCGGTGATAATAAAAATATTTCATTGAGAAGTTAATTACCACCTGTTTTAGTTAGCGGTACCTTAATAATTAAGAAGGTAATAAAGGAGATCGTTTTTTTTGAGCCCTCTATTTTTAAACGTATATTAATCGTATTATACCTAAAAATAAGTAGGTAATTTAATACGGTAGTAGGTAATACGGGATGATGTCCGCGACTCCACGTCAAAGCGCATACTTTGCATAGCGTAAAACAAAGTAAACAATTTTACATTTAAAATAGTCGATTTTTAGGGTTCCGTACCTCATAAAGAAAAAACAGAGCCCTTATCTCCGAAAATAATGAGCAAAATTTTTGAAAAAAATACATAATATAGTTCTTTACATAGAGATTACAGGAAAACCTATAAGAAGTCTATGGTGTTACTAGACAGTGAGTTCGCTATTCAAACCAGAACTTAACCAAACGACAGAACATTTATTTTATATTATAATAGATCTATTCTGTGGTTTATTACCTACGGTCTAAGTCATGAATTATAGAATGAGAAATAATAGTTAAATAGCGTGGCAGTGTTGGTGATATTTATCTAGTCTTGACTACAACGAGTGACACCTCGAGGGAAAATGGATTCAAGCCCATAAGAAAGAAAGAAAGAAAAATAAGTTTATTTGTCACAGAAACACGTGCATACAAAAAGATAATTAACTCGAGTGGGTAAACAGAGAAATAAAACAAAATAGATCTACATACGAGCACTAAAACAAATAGTCGGCAGCTGCACGTCATGACTGTGACACAGCGCTGCGCTGATTTTCAGTGGTCACCCCATATTTAATTTACTCTAGAACCAAGTTAAATACAACCGAACCGCATCACTATCTGAAACTGTCAGAAAGACAAGGTTTTAAGTTAGTGACAACAACGCTTCATTAATTTTATTTCTTCTTTTCGTTTCTTTCAAATGACATTTATAATTTATATTTCTGTTTTCCTGTGTTTAATTGAAGGATTATAATGAATATGGCATCTTCTAGTAGGATATCATGATTATTATAAGAAGCAGCATCAGCCTATAATGTTCTTACTGCTGGGACACAGGCCTCCTCTCTGTGAGAGGGCGTGGGCCGCAATTCACCACGCGGGCCCAGTGTAGCAAAAAAATCGAAGACATGTGATATCCATGGATGTCACATGTCTTCGAATTTTTAGTTCTCGGACATGCCGGTTTCCTCACGATGTTTTCTTTCACCGTTTTGAGAGCAATGGTGATTAAATAATTTACGTAAAGTGCCAACTTGGGTTCGAACCCACAATCTTCAACCTGTAGGTCGCAGCCGTTACCACTGAGCCACGACTGATTTCATAACTGCTCTCATATTATTAGGAACATTTAATCCCAAAGGATGTTGTGTTAATTGTTCAGTAAGATCTCAACGCAATGTGCGAAGACATTGACTGAGACTACTGCAGATGTGCGGTAACTTGTGAACGCGTGAATTTTTAGCTTGTTTCAGTCATACTATCTAGATGCTATTTTCGGAAAGTTCGTATTGATAATGCAAGAAAGTATTCAAACTGGTTATTCATTATGGGGATTTGGATACAAGAATATTTAAATTCCATGTTGATTCGCGCACCTAACGTACACCGTGCCTGTTGACTCTGCGGAAAAAAAAAACCATATTTTGCAGTGGATATCGTCACATCAAAGAAAACAATAATATTAGTTAGAATACGCTTATTTTCTAACACAAATCAGTTTTTTTCAGGTATGTTATTTAGGTACCTAGAACATCAATTTCTAACAGTACGGCTGCTCTTGATCGATATTAAGATGACACGGTATTAAGACAGGTGGAGCAACTTGCATCTTTTTTAGATGAAATACTTTTCTTAGTAGTCTGACGTTGAAAATGATGTACTTACAGTAATAAAAATGTTTTGTTACATGAGTGATTTTTCTATTTCATGAACCCTTCATGAAAGGTATTCGTACTATTTGTTGGTGAACAATGCACTATTTTTCTTATAATATACAATACCTATTAGTACCGATGAAGCCAACTTACTCACTTAACAATAGCTCTTAGTGATTATTTAGGTTATTCTGGTATTTCTCAGTATTCCCATTAGACAATGTATAATAATTATTAATACCGCTGTAATTTAGAGATCCTATGGAACAAATCAACATACGTTTCAATAATATATGCCAACATTTTTGGTGGGCCTCGTCGAAGAAAAGATACTGTCTCCTTTGTGTTACTTTGTTTTGCATTAAGTTCTCTAAAATGTCACGTCTGTGGAAACCATTGCAAGGATTCTGTAATGACGGAACGCACTTTTGTTTTTTTGTGAAACAGCTTTTAAAGTTTTTATTTTAATGAGGTTTATACACATAAAATCTCGATAAATTGTGGACTAAGACGGGATACGCGTCCCGTAGAAACAATTTCCCTCTCCTACTTAAGGGCGTTGAGTTTAATCAATAAATTGTGTAAATTCCAAAACCTTAATGTAGGAGAATAATAGTTTACTTTACCTACTGGACTCATATCACGAAGACTAGTTTGAGGTGGTGCGGGAAAGACTGGCGCTGGCGGAGGCGCTTAAAGGACTTGGTCGAGCCTTTGCTCAGCAAAAGGACAGTACACGATAGACAAAAAAGAAAAGTTTGCTGAAATCACACATTATAAATTCCTGAGATTACCAACCCGTTTATAACTCCAGATTATCTTTTGCACTCCATAATTGAGTCTGTGTGATTCAACATCAAACATTTCTAGACTATTAATGACTTTTATAAATCTAATACAGATAAAAGAAGCGCCCATAAATTCTGTCCGCCACCATATAATATCGACATAAGTATAAAGATTAAGTGAACATAGTCAAAGACAGCTATAATATGATCTATAAGAGTCATCAGATTAACTATAAGCCTCTCGTGGCCTCGTAGGCAAGAGTTCTTACCTAATGTGTTTATGTTAGGGATTTTACTGACTGAGCGAATTGGAGTGCATTTACTGTAGGTATAAACTATTATAATATTTGCAAAGCTAGTGTGGTTACCATAAACGTTAGTGCAGCAATGATAGTATTTTGAGGAGTGCACAATGCACGGGGTATGCTACGAGTAGAACTCAGGTATAGCAATTAGTGAGGCATTTTATGCAACTTTCTAGAGGAACTTTTGTAATAAAAGCCATCGTTAACACTTGCAGAATTTGATTCTTAATACATCAAGGTCCATCTTTTCTGCTGGCATACAAGTCGATATTTTCAGTGGTGACAGTCATACACAGTTAAGACGGTCGATGTAAATTAATTAATGGTCCTCCTATGTACCACTCATATATAAACTTTATGTATGCATGTACATTAATATAAATAAAATAATATTCCAGAAGTCAAAAGTTGCGGTTTCAGAGGTTGAATGGTAATCATTTAATTCGCAATAATGATTAAACATAATTCAGAAAATACATATATCCTTGATAAACGCACACAATTATATAAAAGCTAAGTCAGTAAGCACCCTTACTGTACTCTCATGTGGTAAATACTTTGCAACGAAATTGCTTTACTTACTGTTTTTAGTGCTGTTAAAAGAATAGCGTAGAATACTAATGGCCTTGTGGGAGTTAAGCGTTGAGGTATTAGAGTAAAGTTTGGGCTTTGAGCGATGCGCATATGAGGGATTTGTTAGACGATGTATGTGATTACTGTGTCGAAGTTTTAAAGGATTTCTAGGTTGCTTATACGTGGAAGTAGTACAGTTTATTGTGAAAATCGGACCCATTTATTACCAACCAGCATTTTGAAATTAGGCAACTTTGTTTTTTTTTCTACGGTGGAAACTCCTCATGGATGTCCTCCGCACTGCGGCGGGCGGAGGGGTCTGTCAGACTGTTACTGACTAAAAACCACCCCAGTGTTCCCTTCCCACACTTGCACCGGGGATCATGGAATCAAGTGCGACTTCCGCGATCTCCGGTTGATGCCGGCCCGCCACTGCGGTCCGCCTCAAGTCTTGGGGGGGGGGATGCTTGACCCCCCCCCCCCCCCCCGCGACGTCTAAAATAGGGCTATGCGTGGAACACTACGCGCCGCCACCTCGAGTCCAGTATGATACCAAAGAGGTCCCCGAGTCCACCGTCCCTAGACCCATTTAAGGGGGCCGGAAGAGGGCATTGCTAACTTAAATTGGCGGTGGCTATCTCTCGCGCCCGGCCCTGGTTCTGGCCATGGTTCGGAGCGAGAGTGCATGGGAGGCCTTCACCTCCTTTTACGAAACAGTAATGCTCGCAAAGGAGAAGACGGAAAGCGTCAAGGAGAGGCAAAATTCGAGCCCTCATGACCTTAGTCGCCGCGGGAGACGCCCCGGGCGTCGGGAGTCGCAGGCCGATTCCCGGCCATCGTAGGCGCGGGTTTGCGGACGGTGAGCGATGAGTAGCTCGCCGTCTGTTAAGGACCAGGCCTGGGTTGATGGCGCGTTGTGTTCTACGCGCACCTCAAAGAGATGGCAGCACCAACTGACGGGGTCCAGTAGGGCCAATGCCTGCCAGGTTTGTGAGTTTGTCCGAAAGGGATATCGTGGCCCTGGCAGATAGGCATCTGAAGGAACACGGGTGGGTTTTAGTCAATAAAAGTCTGACACGCCTCCCGCTCCGCCCAGAGCGGGAGAAGTTATATGATAATTTATCACTCAAAAAAATAAAATGGTATGGGGATGTGATGCGGAGGAATGAGGAAAATGTCGTGAAGAAAGTTCTGAGTATGAATGTTGCTATAAGAGTAGGGGAAGACCTAAGAAATGATGGATGGACTCTGTGAAAGATGATATGGCTAGAAAGGGAGTGACTACTGAGATGACGACTAATAGAGAAGTATGTAGGAAAGGGTCGTGTTGCGCCAACCCTAAATAAATTGGGATATGGGCAGGAGAATGATGGTTCATGAATGTATAATATATATATTTCATATTGCCTGCTGATATAGTACCGAATTTTCACTTACTTAAACGTCGAAAAATAAGTTATCAGCGGCGTAAGGGATATTATTTGAATAGCCCTGAGTTAGCTGTTAACTCCGAGTTATTGAGGTAGTGCTTGTGTAACAAGACCGTGTAAACGAAAACGTAGCCTAAAGTTGTAATGGGTAAGTGTCTACGACACATTCGCTCAATAGTCTTCATTCAATTTAACTTTCATTCTTATATTCATTCCTACATTCGTTCAAATTTCATCTTGCCAAAATTCTCTGTTCATACTTATTAAAATTATTATAAATTGTAAAAGACCTTAGTAAATCTATTTTTCATCAAGAAATCTTTGTTTAATTTATCATAAACAAAAGTGGCGACCGTGCCAGGAAATTAACAACGCAGATAGTCAAAGTAGCGAGTTGGTTACTAGAGACTTAATAGAACACGATTTCTACCATTGTATTGCGTTAGCTCAAAGTTTAATTAAGAAAAATTCATTAGTTCAGGATAATAAGGATAATTCTCAAAATAAATCTTCTATGGCTACGTGTCATCATAACGATCACAGTTGTAACGCGTTAAGTTTTAAATTACCGGTGATTAAAATTCCAAACTTCGACGGTACGTATTTTAAGTGGTTGGAGTTTAAGGAAACATTTGTTTCGCTAGTGCACAATAATGATAAGATCGAAAGTATTCATAAATATCATTATTTACAATCATATCTTAACGGAGAAGCCACGCGGGTGATCGCTAATTTGGAGGTTTCTCATAATAATTATTCCGAAGCATGGAAACTTTTATGCGAACGTTACGACAATAAGCGTCAATTGATAAATAACCATCTTAAGTCTTTGTTCAACATTAATTCCGTTCAAGAAAATGACAAATCTTTAAGATATGTTATTGACCACGTCACTACAAACTTACGCGCACTCAATTCACTAAGGCTGCCTACTGACAAATGGGATGTTTTGCTTATATATATTAATGCAGGTAAATTAAATAATAGTACATATTTCAAGTGGAAAGAACATAGAAATAGTTTGAGTGACATACCTTCGCTTAATGATTTCTTCAGTTTCATTAAATGTCGCGCTGATGTATTGGAGACCGTTTATCGCCATAAGCATGATAATCAAGACAATAAACAAAACCAGTTCTCTAATAATCAAAACAAACAGAATAGTTCCAAGTGGTGGTGGCTGTACCAAACGAAGGTAACACTTCTACTTCTAAAACACCGGAATGTTTGTTCTGTAAGAATAATCATCGCATGTATGAATGTCCGTCTTTTAAGTCGAGCTCAATAGAGGATAGGTTAGCCTTTGTTGCTTCTAACAAATTATGTGAGAATTGTTTGAGATTTGGTCACATAGCTAAACGTTGTCGTCTGTCAGCTACATGTCGTCATTGCAAATTACGACATAATTCTCTTCTTCATAAATCGGAAGAAACTGAAAATTCCAATTTAGTTAATTCCGTCACTATGTCCTCAACGGTCTCCTCTGAAGTACTTTTGTGTACGGCTCGAGTAAAGGTTACCAACCCAGCCACCAACGAGACTATGATAGTGCGAGCTTTGCTCGACAGCGGGAGTCAGTCGACAATTATCACACAGGCCGTAAAGTGCCATCTAAACCTGATTCCTCAGCCATCTGACACTACCATAGTAGGCATTGGTAACACTAAGTTAAATATTAACACAGAACGCTGTATTCTACGCATTCATTCTGAAACAAGTTCTTTTAATGTGACAGTTTCATGTTTAGTTTTGCCTCAAATTACCGGCAACTTACCTAAATCATATTTTGATTTACAAAAATTAAATATTCATGGATATCAGTTAGCAGATCCCACTTTAAATGAACCATCCCCAGTAAATATTTTGATTGGTGCTGACTTATTCTGGGACATCATAAGCGCCCAGCAGCATTCGTTAGGACATGGTTATCCTAAGCTTCAGACGTCAAAGTTAGGATGGCTCGTTACGGGATCATTGCCTTGTTTTAATCAAAATAAAGTTAACTCAGTCATGAGCAATTTTGTCTCAAATGATGACACTTCTAGTAACATACATGACGAGTTGTCTAAATTCTGGGAACTAGAAAATTTTCCTCAAAAGAAGCCCCCGAGTAGTGAAGAAAAATTGTGTGAGCAACATTATCTCGCCAACACTACTCGCAATACTAATGGTCAATTTTGTGTAGGGTTGCCACTTCGTGATAGTATAGATTGTTTAGGAAATTCCTATAATCTAGCCAAAAAGAGGTTTTTTAACTTAGAAGCTCGTTTCCGAAAACAACCTGAATTAAAACAACAATACTGTCAATTCATAAACGAATACGAAGTATTAGGTCACCTATCTGAATCTCCGGAGTCTAGGCCGTTAAATGCCTACTTCTTGCCCCACCACCCAGTGATACGGGAACAAAGCGAGTCGACTAAGTTACGCGTTGTGTTTGATGCCTCGGCTCGCACTTCTTCTGGTGTTTCTGTTAACGACCTACAAATGGTGGGACCAGTAGTGCAAGAACCATTATTTAATATATTAGTTCGATTTAGACAACATAAGTATGTTTTAACAGGACACATAGAGAAAATGTTTCGGTCAGTGCTTCTCAAAGAATCTGATCGCAATCTTCAACTAATACTGTGGCGGGATAGTGAAAATAAGCCTTTAAGGACGCTTCGTTTAAATACGGTTACTTACGGGTTTGCTAGTGCCTCTTTTCTATCTACTCGTTTTCTATGGCAGATAGGTGAAGAGTCCTCAGATCAGAAGATCAAAACTATAATACAGAATGATCTATATTGTGATGATCTACTTACCGGTGCAAGCAGTGATGAGGAGTTACGTCATATCCGTCTTTCAGTTTCTTCTGAGTTAGCAAAGGGAAGTTTTCATCTGCGTAAATATCGTTCTAACTTACCTGAGTTACTCGCAGACTCCGTTAATCTGGAAAGTGGTAATCTCATGATTAGTAATGCGACTAGTACCCTGGGTATAGATTGGATGCCGTCTTCAGATGAACTTCACTTTCAGCATGATGTTTCGGCTTCTGAAAATGTCACCAAGAGAACTATACTCTCCTCAACATTTAAACTATTTGATCCTCTTGGTCTTCTGTCTATTTTCACAATTAAACCTAAAATTATACTACAAGAACTATGGAGTCACAAAATTGATTGGGATGAACCTGTTCCGCCAGAAATAAGGTCTTCCTGGTTAAAGTTTTCCAGTAAATCTTCATGTTTGTCTTCTTTAAGGATTCCTAGATACATTTTAATTGACAATAATTCCTCTGTACAAATATATTGTTTTTGTGACGCTTCGCAGCGTGCCTACGGCAGCTGTATATATTTGAGGTCTGTTTCTACTAGCGGCGCTACTCAAGTTAGCTTGGTATGTGCAAAATCACGGGTTTCACCTATTAAACCCACGACAGTACCACGGCTCGAACTTTGCGCTGCCCTATTAGGAGCTCAACTAACTGCTACGGTTTTAGCCGCATTACGTTGCCCTATTGAACGTCAGGTGTATTGGACAGACTCTAGAGTAGTATTAGGTTGGCTCAACTCTAATAAAACTAAAACCTTTGTTGCCCACAGAGTAGCTGCTATAAATGAGCTGTCAAATCCCACAGATTGGCGTTATGTTCCCACTTCTATCAACCCGGCGGATTTAGTCTCGCGTGGTGTCGATCCAGACCAGGTAGATCTCTCTATATGGTGGAATGGTCCATCGTTTCTTTTAGAATCCGAAGAGTCCTGGCCCAACTATACTGCGGACTCTATAGAATTGCCAGAGCTTAAGACCCACCATACTTTAGGAGGCGAGGAGGCATCTTCCATGCCAGATTTGTCTGTGGATTTAGCAAAATATTCTAACTTAACTACTCTTATTCGGGTTCTAGCTAGAGTTTTAAGGTTTGCCAACAATTGCAGGTCACACAAAAGGTCGGACAGATCACTAGGTCCACTTCACGTTTCCGAGTTAGAAAGCGCTCAAAACGTTTCTATAAAGTTATCCCAGAAAGATTCCTTTCCTATAGAATTAGGACTACTACAAAAGGGTAAATCTTTAAATTCTAAAGCCGCTCTCTCGTCTCTTAATCCATTTTTAGATGAAAATGGAATTCTTAGAGTCGGAGGGCGCATCGATTCATCTACTTACCATTATGACAAACGTCATCCTATCTTGTAGAATTCCAATAATTATTTAACAAAGTTAATATTCAAATAGGAGCATCTCCGCCTGTTGCACGCCGGTCCTCAGCATCTCCTAGCATCTATAAGGGAACACTATTGGCCTGTAGGAGGCAGGGCTCTAGCTAGATGTGCAGCGCGCGAGTGCGTTACCTGTCGTCGTTTCAATGCTCGTACTATGGATAATATTATGGGAAACTTACCTGCAGATCGCGTAGAAGCTGACTTTCCTTTCTCCACGATAGGTACCGACTTTGCCGGTCCATTTCTTATTACGGACCGCAAGGGACGAGGCTGTAAAATAACCAAAAGCTATCTGTGTATTTTTATTTGCTTTCGGTACAAATGCGTTCATTTAGAGTTAGTCAGTGACTTGACAATGGATGCATTTGTGCTGACACTCAAAAGATTTATAGCCCGCAGAGGTAAACCAAAGGTCATCTACTGCGACAATGGTAGAAATTTTGTTGCAGCAGCAAAAGAAATAAATTCGTTTCTTAAGTCCAATAGCGACTCTATTATTGACTCTGCATCTCGTGAAGACATTGGATTCCGCTTCTCACCAGCATACGCTCCTCACTTTGGAGGTCTTTGGAAAGCCGGGGTCAAGTCCGCGAAATTTCACTTGTACAGAGTACTTAAAAATATTCACTTGACGTTCGAGGAGCTGAGTTCGTTGTTTGCTCAGATCGAGGCGATACTTAATAGCCGACCTTTATGTCCATTAAGTCCTTCACCTCAAGACCTATCTCCACTCACCCCGGGCCACTTTATAATTGGTAGGCCGCTGACGTCTTCACCATCGCCGTACCTGCTGGACTATAGCACAAGCCGTCTTGATCGTTTTCAGCGACTGGAACAAGCTCGTCAACACTTTTAGAAGCGGTGGTCGACAGAGTACGTCACGGAGCTCCAGCAGCGCACAAAGTGGAAGGTGCGGTGCCAAGAATTAAAGATATATGACCTAGTCCTAATCAAAGATGATAGGACTCCTCCACAATGCTGGCGCCTTGGAATAGTCTCGAAGCTGTTCCCCGGCACTGATGGTGTGCCACGAGTCGCCGACGTATCTACCTCACAAGGCACCATACGGAGAGCAATTAACAGATTGTGTCTGCTGCCTTCACCAGATAACAACACGGACAAATGATCTTGAAAGCTTCATCTATAACTTTCAAGGCCCCCGAGGATGTCTACGACACATTCGCTCAATAGTCTTCATTCAATTTAACTTTCATTCTTATATTCATTCCTACATTCGTTCAAATTTCATCTTGCCAAAATTCTCTGTTCATACTTATTAAAATTATTATAAATTGTAAAAGACCTTAGTAAATCTATTTTTCATCAAGAAATCTTTGTTTAATTTATCATAAACAGTAAGCATTTGAGCAGGTATCGCATCAATGAGATAACATAACTTCACGCACGTATTCCGTGAAAGGTTAGGAAGAGGTGTATGTATAGTACCCACATCATCCCGACTGCAGATTTATCTATATTATTATATTATATTCTGTATTATCTGTTTTCTAAAATAACATAAAGCAGGAGTGAGCGCTAAATTTGAAAGGGTAGACAGAGATTAAGATGAGTAACATGAACTAAGAGCCAAGAAGTGTATTTTTTATTTATATTGTAATTAAAAGAAGTGAAACGTATTTTCAAGTGCCATTTCGGTCTGCACCCCTACATACATTTTCATAAACAAGAAGTACGTTCAACAAACTCAAATTTCAAGAGACATCCATTAATTTCAACACCAAAACAACTCTTTCTATACGACTTATTTGACGATAAGAAAACCGACAAACAAAAATAAACACCGCATACTTATTTAAAGCCCCATTCGAAATCGACTTTCTACCCAAATTAAATTTACATTAGCACGAACACCCAAAAACTCGTGGCCACAAAAGACAAGAGTCAACCCTCTCCTTACCGTATAATGGAACATCTGTGTCGTAGGTACCCTCCACCACTTTTTTACAGAAGCGACCCCCGTCAACTCTGTCAACCGCAATGTTTTAGAAAAACAGTACGAAATTGTAAGTCATAGGTGCCTCATACAGAGAGTTGGTAAGGCGAGCGTCAGAGTAAGGGCGGTATTTTTAGAAGGGTTACCGGGTATCTTTAGGTAGGTTAAAAAAGCAAGTGGATGATAGGTATATTGGGTCGAAAATCGACTTTTTTGTAACATTGCACTTATTTTCTTTTATTATTATTTTTTTTATAAAAAAATTTTCTATAAAGATTTCTGAATACAGGGGAATTTATAAAATTTTACTTTTTACTTTTATTAAGTATTTTTCTGTTTTTTAGGGTTCCGTATTCAACAAGGAACCCTTATAGATTCGCCATGTCCGTCGTCTGTCGTTCTGTCTGTCCCCGGCTTAGCTCAGAGACTCTTAGTACTAGAAAGATATAATTTGGCATGGTTATACATATTGATCACGACGACAAACTGGTAAAATTAAATCTTAAAAAAAAAAAAAAAAATTTAGGGTACCTCCCTCACACGAAAAGCGGGGATGATTTTTTTCTCTCGTCTTTCCAGTGATGTGGGGGCTATTCAAAAATATTAAGGGGGTCTGTGAAGACCATTTTTCGGTTCAGGGATCCGTTCGCGTAATAGTGCTAATTTGTGTTAGAGTCAAGTAAAACCCCCCTGCCAGCTAAATGATTGTTTTTGGTTCTGTGAAATAATTCATTAGTTAAAGGGAAAACTAAGATAGCTAAGTAGGCTTAATACAAATTAACGAGTAATAGTCGACCAACTTACTAGGTCGTACTTTGTAGGTGTGTATTTTAATAATGTTATTTTGTCATAATGTGCGTTTTGTTTGTGCAGAATAAAAAAATTTTCTTTCTTTAACTTTTTTTCTAACTTAAATTTGCGGTTGGAGAATTGACCGTGACGTAATTATATCGATGCATGGGAGAATATGTTTTACAACTACAATGTTAAGTTTGTTTTCGGGATAAATTCATCCCAACTACGGAACCCTTTCTGCGTGGTGTGACAGGCACTTAGCCGGTTTTTTTATGTTGAGTCATTGTGTGTACTTATGACTTGTGCCAGAAAAAAAACCTGACTTTATAATTTAAACAAAATTCAACAAAGTAAATACGTTTTTGATTTGAAAGGACTATTCATTTTATTTTCAAAGCAAACAAGTTGCTTTTTTGTTTAAAAAATAAATGATTTGCAATAAAGTGGTATCGACTAGAACAAAAATGTTATAGCAGGTTCATCGTTAGGAATTTTTACTGAACCGCTAAAAATATTGCTAACTTTTTTTTTGTTTTTTAGAATATGGTGCCAAAAACGACATGAGGTATTTGATGATATTACAATGGATTGAGGAATCCGTTTGACAGTATTTTTATCACAGTTTAGTTTTCAAAGCATGACGATTTATCTCACTTCTGTTCTTAAAAGGAATGACGTTTACATGTGCCAAGATAATTTTGGTCCTACGGTCTGCTGCCACCCCGCTTACTGTATAACCCGTCCCATATAGCGGTTTGGTCAAAGTTTTTGTCGTTAAAGTTATACTTAGCAAAATTCCATTATAACTGCTATTAGCAGAGGTTTCATTGAGTGGTACTTTTAGGTCTAGAAGTTACTTTTAGGTGGTCATAAGACCCAAGTTGGTTTACTCTTAGGTATAAGTGCCTAAAAGACATTTCGTAAAATGGACATTGTGTGGCAAGCTTAGTGGCGAAGTGAAATTGTGTAGGTATGTCTACAATTTTAATTTCAACTATTTTATTAGTGGCTTTTGTGGAAAGGATATTAATTCAGATTTTTTACAGTTGTAATGACAATGAAATCATATTTTGGTTTAAATAGGTTACTACTTTTATTATTTTAATAATATTTTATATAGATTCTTTTACATTTTGTGAATTTAAGAACATTTTAGACTTTAGACAGTAGATTTGTAGACCATTTTCTATTTTGTTAAGTATCTGGTACTTGTTGATGGGCCCACACTGTCCTCCCATACCTATTAATACTGTACATACCATTAAAACATATTAAAAGCCAATTATTGTTAAAAGAGTAACCGTGTAGTTTCTTGCCAGCTCTTCTCCATAGGAAACGACAAATTGGAATCGTGCACCTAGCTTCTGACGTTTTTTATGTGCCCATGTAAGTTTGTGTGAAATAGAATAGAATAGATTTGATTTGTGTGATGAATTCGATTCTTTATTTGAGTTTAGGTATACCGTACTTTGTTGTAGACATTAAACAATAAACATACTCAGGGACAGGCAAATATCCAATGAAATTGAACGCGATCAGCACATATAAACCGCGTTCAAGAACTGTCAGTGTCATCATTGTTGTGGAATATTGATACTTGTAGCTCTTGAACGCGGTTAAGCTGACGTGCTGATCGAGTTTTGTTGGTGAAATTCGCTCTAAATAAGCTACCTATATATTTCGTCTGGTACGGAAATAAAATATTCCCCATGTTTCGAACTCGGTGAGCCAATCGCTCAAACGCTGCCAGAATAACCCTATTACTAATCGAATTTACGGCACGGTACCAATCTTGAAGAAAACGAAATTCAAACAGAAATTCTTGTTGCTACTTATCTTTCAGACAAAATCCTTAATAAGCTTACGACACCAACGAAAACAGATGGGGGAGGCTTTGAAGCCCACAAGGCAACTCTTGAAAACAAACGGCGGTAATTAAACAAGTTAGAACATTAATTAAAATTGGGTTTTAATTGAAACGTCCGTAATAGGTACCTTCATGAGGTGTGACGTAAGGTTTTATATAACATTGTATGGATTAACATAACATATCGTAACATCACGCCTGTTTTCCCCGGAGGGTTAGGCAGAGGTGACCCATAGTCCACTTTAGAATAGAATATTTATTTGCCAGAAACATGGTATGTTTACAAAAGGTGTTCGTGTACATAGGGCTACATGTCTCACCGTTTTAACGGTATGCAAATCAATTTACAATTATTATTACTTAAAATCATTGAAGTGCATTAATGCACTCATTGGATGCGAGGTTTTTGGCTACTTTGATTGTGTATTATAAATTATGTTTATTTGTTGAAATGTGCGTTTTGTTTGTGCAGAATAAACAATTTTTCTTTCTTCTTTTTTTTTATTAATTTTTAGTTAACATTATTTACATTACATTTATATTAAAATTTTAATAATTATATTATATTATAACCTACACACTTCTATTTATGCTATGTCGTTACATAAAAAATAAGTTTAACATAATATCACTTAACTTATGCCTGTATTTTGATTCCAGATCAAGATAAAAAAAATTACAGGGACATTTTACGTAAAACTCGTGGATTGAGTAAAAACATTCCTGCAACAGCCACTTTCGTAGTGCCGAACAAAATTTTTGAAAGGGTAGTTGGGTTGTAGTTTGACAAAGCATTATACATTAGGGGAGCCATGTAGATACAATTATTTCGGAAGAATTGCAACTTAGGAACGGATACATTACCAGTTATGTTTAAGTCCCATGTAATAGGGGGCGAGCCTATCTAAGAATTTTACGGATGACAAAAATGACGGAATTAATGTGATGGACTTTGTAGAAAACTGATTTTCAATATATAAATAAAATAAATAAAAGATAATGGCGCACACACTATAATAACTTGATGGCTAGAAGTATGTATTTACAATATGTTTGTGGACAATCACATGAAAACAAATAAAAATGCGGCAACGGTACCTTGTTAGAATTCTTCCAGAATACGTGGTCTTTACAAAAGCTTTTGAGACCCTTCGCTATTGTTAGTTTTGTCAGTTCAACAAATAACCCGAGAAACTCCATAAAATTGCACTAGTTACTTACGTACGAATTTATTGTAAAAATAGTTTTTGTGTTAATGTGTACGAGTATTCAGTAGGTGTACGTTTCTATAATAAATAAATTCTTCTTTCTCTATTCTATTGTTGTTTTAAACTATTTAGTATTTATCTCTAACACAAATAGATTGTCAAACAATATTTTCACAAAATTGAATTTAAAAATTGAAGTCTCAAAACGATTTATCTTGACTATATCTACAGTTTTCCCAGAAGGAGTTAAAGCGACGGAGTAAAATATGTAAATCTAGATAAAAATACAAATGCGCAGAGGAGCGCAACATGGCAAATTGTATATACAAAAGCAGAAGTGATTTCTTTGGACAGACGACAATTTTGAAAATGAAAAACATTATGTGGTCTGGAGCAAATACTACTTGGGAATATTATTCTATGCATGCTCTGCCACGTTTCAAGCTAGGTAAGTAGCAACCATTTCGAGCGTCTGTATTTCTCGCGTGCAAATTCCGAATTGTTGCATTAGCTTAGCTACCGACATTCCATTGAGTGTGCAAATTTTGTTTAATCAACCGTAGTTAAGATGTTTCTAATGTAATTCTTGGATTAATAATGGCAGCATTATACGCAGAGTTATTGGACGGATAATATAAAATAAACAACCTCTGTTTGAAATGGATCTTTAGGTATATATTCAAATTAAAAAAAAAAAAATACCGCCTTTTTATAAGTACTTACTACAATTAAAAAAAAAAAAAATATATAACGTGCCTACAGCTGTAGGCACGTTATATATATATTTTTTTTTTTTTGATAAAATCATTTTTTTTTATGATTATACAATTTCATTAAGTAAATGAACGGCCAAATAAGCTATATTTTCGAGAGCGCAAAAGTGATAAAACTATTAACAGGTGCTGAGACTGACACGAATGGTTTATCACCACGAAAACTGTACTTTTATAGTTACACAGACTATGTTTCAATTATTTCAAGCTTTCTCACAATTAGATAAGAAATTGACGAAAAACGTTTTTTTTTTTGTGATATCACCCTTAAGCCCGTAATAGCTCATTTTCAAGTCAGAAGTATGAGAAGGACAGAGTAGAAGAAGATTGTTGGAAGAACGCAGATTCTTAGCGTGTGAAGAACATAGATACTGGAAGTGAGACATAAGATAAAAAGGAGGGCTGGGAGAGTTGAGAAGGGAGAAAAGTGTAGTCAAAGCGCGCATACTTCTTCTCTGGCGAATAGACATCCATTTGAGCTCAGTCCTATAACTCGAGACATGGTCATATTTTCTTAGATTAAATATGAACCGGATACCATCGTTGAGTAGTCTGTCGAGTTTATCCAACATGATAAGCTCGATGTGATGATGATGTGATTAGGTTTACTAAATAATATGAAGTTTGTTTCCCCGAAGGGTTTGGCAAAGGTGTACCTATAGTGGATACACCCACATTCTGCCTATTATTTTTAAGTCCCATGTAACAGGGGGCGAGCCTATTACCATCACATTGCCTCATCGACATTCCAAGTTTGGAATTCAAGCCCATTTCTATTGTCACGACTAAAAAAGCATCCAAAAGTCTTAACATAAAGAACACTGAAGACTTATGGGGGATTTTCGTAAAGGTTCTTGGAGATATAATTGACACAATAGCCCCTGCTGTACTAAGGCATATTTAATCAATGTTTAGAAAGTGCATGGTACGTTTCCTGATTTAATGAAACATAGTAAAGTAGTACTAATTTTCAAATCGGGTAGTAAGAGTGATCCCTCTAATTACAGGCTTATATCTGTGCTACCAGCATTGAGTAAAATATACGAAAAAATAATGCTAGACACATTTTAATTCAAATGGGATTTTACATAGTCACCAGTCTGGTTTCACGAAGGTTAGGTCGATAGCTGACGCAGAAGTGAAACTCATCAGTCACAATTTGAAATCCTGGGAGAAATCCCAAGACGCCATTGGCATTTTCTGTGACCTCTCAAAAGCGTTTGACTGCGGTGACCACAATACACTGATCTGTAAGTTACACCACAACGGAATTCGTGGACAAGTTGCTGATCTTGTTTTTTCCTATCTATCAAACAAGCAGCAAAAAGTAAACATTAACGGGGTGACGTCCTCGGGGTCTCTAGTAAAGATGGGCGTGCCTCAAGGTTCAATTCTTGGCCTTTTCCTATTTCTAGTTTATATTAATGATCTTCTTTTTATGATGGTTCGGATGGATCGGATATAATTCTATTCGCTGATGACACTTCCTTTATTTTTAAAATAGATAGAAAAGATACGGATTTCTTACATGTCAACAATAGGCTGGCTGTTGTTTCAAAATGGTTCTCAGCTAATAATCTCTTACTTAATGCGAACAAAACAAAATGTCTTAAGTTCTCATTATCAAATGTACCCCAAGTGGGTCTAAGTTTACAACATAATGGCAAGAAACTAGATGCTATTATTAACTGTATTTCTAGGAATTACGCTAGATTCGAAATTACAACGGGGGAAATTACATTAGAGCTCTTTCAAATATATTAAGTTCAGCTGCATAATGCAGTAAGAAAAATAAGGCAGTTAACTGATATAGCCACAGCTAGGTTAGTGTATATGCTTATTTCCACAGTATTATGTCTTATGGCACTTTGCTGTGGGGATCGGCTGCTAACGTAGATTCAATTTTCATTTTACAAAAAAGAGCAATCCGCGCGATCTATGGAATGGGTCCTCGTGAGTCTCGTAGAAACAAATTCACAGAAATTGATGTACTAACTCTGCGTTCTCTTTATATCTTAGAAAGTATTTTATACGTTCGCAAAAACTTAGGACTTTTCAAAATATGAAGCGATTTCCATAATATGAATACACGTAGTAAACATGAAATTGTGATACCCAAATTTAGATTAACTAAAACAAGCAAGTCAATTCTTTTATACAGTATCCGCTTCTATAACAAGTTGCCAATGTTGGTTATAGAACTTAGCGATGGAAAGTTAAATATCCACATCAAACGTGTTCTAATCAAAAAAGCATATTATAAGATTAAGGACTACGTTGAAGACAAGGAAGTTTGGCAATCATTCCTTCTGAACATGTGGCTTCCCTGGTACCTCATTAACGGCTTAACTATGTAAACGTCTATTAACTGCTCCCAAATTTCCATGTTTTTTTTATTCATACCTTGACACTACTACTTTGTGAAGTGCTTGGTACTTGTTGACGGGCCTACACTGTCCTCCCATAAACAAAACAATGTAAAAGCTTATTCTTTTTTTTAAAAGAGTAAAGTAACGATGGAGTTTCTTGCCGGCTCTTCTCCATAGGAAACGACCAATTGCAACCGTGCCCCTAGTTTCGGACGTTTCATAAGTGCCCATGTAGTTTTATGTGAAATAAAATATTTTGATTTTGATCATCCGGGCACAAATCCAGACTACTGGCTGCTACTGAGAAATTCCAGATAGAAAACCCAATAACTACTTTAGCAAGTTATGCAAAATACCTTATAGGATAATAATATCATCATCATTTCAGCCGAAAGACGTCC
The DNA here is from genome assembly GCA_963921375.1 of Tiliacea citrago. Lineage (NCBI taxonomy): Eukaryota > Metazoa > Arthropoda > Insecta > Lepidoptera > Noctuidae > Tiliacea > Tiliacea citrago. The sequence continues at coordinate 3,117,658 of OY992784.1, forward strand.
ACTGCTGGACATACGCCTCCCGCAAAGTGGGGGTGGGGGGGGGGTTGCCATAATCGCCACAACTGACAGGCAATCGCAGTATGATTTTAAAATGTATAGAGAATGCTGCTGCTCAGTCTCTAGTAAGTCCCTTAGTCGCCTTTCACGACACCCGTGGGATTAAATAGGATGATGCTATTCTTTACATCCAGCACCACATGGCCAGATAATAATATAGCCATGATTTAAGTGACTTGTTTTCAATATTATTAACGAACGTTATTCAGCTTAAATCAAAGAGCTGTAGCTCGGCCATTCACCTTGGATATCATATTATAATTTGCTTCTTACCGATTTAATTAAATTCCTTTGCTTTGACTTCACAAAAAATTTGGTTGATGAATCACGACAGGACGAGGGCTAATGTGTAAAACGCTAATTGTATTGGCAGCTGGAAGTTTGTATTCTTAACATTGCGCTTTGTCAACTTGCTTAGTTTAACTTCTTTGTGGAAAGTGTAATACTTATTAGGTTGATCTCATTTATTTTTGTACATTACATTTATAAAAATAGGCAAGTACATAGCTGTTGTGATTCAAAATCTACATTGTAGTTTTTTATTTCAATGTAATCTCTTAGTTTTAATTTATTGGTAAACGTTTTATACAATAACACAGTTCTTCTTAGCGTTTCGATGCCAAAAATAACATGAAAAATATTCTAATTATATCGTTTTTTTTTCATTTATTTGGCCCAAAATTCAGCAACGTGAATACCGTTCGTTGACGCAGCCAATAAGTCCACACGTGTGCAGGCGACAGGGCATGCGGTACAAGATGGGATTGGCGCCATTTTAACGCACTGGGCACACAATCATCTTTAATATTACGTGACCATCACTTTTATACCAATTGTTAAGAGAAATCGTTTATTTTTTTGTAATTTTACCCACATTTTACCCTTACAAATTGTTCACCATCTTATAACTGAGTCCAGGTGGAATTAATTATGTTTTAACTGATATAATTGACTCATTTTAAGGACATCATCATCTCTTTGATTGTGGGCCTCGAAAGTAATTGGAGTAATTTAATTTAATGACTGACTTCAGACAAAAAAATGGCTAAAATTGTTTTAACTTGTTTTGGACAGTTTCTGGGTAAAGGGTTAATTTTAATAATTAGTTTATTTTCGCAGTTGTCTATTTATAACTTGGAGAGGGAATTTTAAGACAGATTTTTAATTAAGACTCTCTGGTATCTACATCGTAAGAATACAAAATTGCTTTTGTTTTTTTGGTGATAAACACAATTTAAAAAATAACAAACTCATGACACATCGACATTGTTGATTAAACCAAAAATGAAATGTAATATGCAAAGACATTTTCAACTTTTGAAATTCTAAAACTTACCAATCTTTAATATAATAGTTTAATATTTCATGAATAATATCACCAATTCTTCGCTCCACCCACCACAATTTATTGTCAGTGCGATATACCCTCATATCTCTTAAAAATCCTCCGAATGGATATGGGTAAAATATTCCAAATCTATAACACAGTATGTGAACGGCTTGGTTGGGTATAAAAACATTATCTTTTTCAACAAACCTTTCTTTATCTTTTGACGGGCTAGACATAACTTCTCGACTCTATTTCGTTTACATTTTTCTCTATTGAATTGGTAACGTCTATTGATGGAAAAATGGAGTGAAAGTTGGTAGCGGCTTTGGGGTTCCGTACTAGTTTTATGTGGGTTTACTTCTTTTTCTATTGTTTTGAAATTGTGAGTAAAAAAAATGGGCTATCAAGACTTAATACTCAAACAAATGTAAAGTTTGTTTTAAAAAGAAGTCAAATTAGATAATTAATGTTCTGCACAATTTTGTAAGCTGGATAGATCCGAATTGATAATCCTTTGAGATCTCAAAGGATTACCATGGATGATACACGATACCTACTATAAAGCCACCATTTACTGGGTACGTCTTTTATTGACTCGAATGCGCCCTGGCAGCTGACAGTATTTCATGCTCACTCAAATGTCTCGCTGGTGGTGGTGTGTGTGTTGGATCATTAAGTTCCCTTCAAAATGGTTGAGCTGAGTGGTGCTGATCCATGCGTCATGTTCGCGAACGGGCGCTGGCAGTAGGGACTGGTCATTTCTTACCTGTCACGGCTTATTTTTTACTTATTTTAATTTTTCAAGTGTGTTTACCTTTTTATTATGGACGCTGTTAACGTGCACGTCTTTCGACATTGTTCTCACATGTATAATTTCAACATGAATGATGTAACCAATATTTTGTAACAATATTTTAATTTAAAAGAGTGTCCTTGGAGTTACTTGTCCGTTCTTCCCCATAGGAACCTACTACGCTTTGGACTGGGCAAGTACTTTCATCTTTCTAACAGTACCCTACTAAATCAACATGAAAAAGTTTTGACCTTGCTCGAACCACAAAAATCGACAATGCCAAACCAAGAAAAAAACAACAACCAGAATACCAAACTGGCACTTTACAGAGGACACTTTAAAAAACAGAATGCAAAAGCAAAATGTCATTTTATTTTCTCGGCGAACTACAATTTTAAAGGCATCCTTATATTTTGCATACGGCTCCCCTTGCCCGGTCTTTCGGATTATGCAAAATTGTTTCGCTTCCATCTGGTTCTAGGCAGGACCTCTTTTCCGGCCACGGATGTTGTTGCAGGTGACTGAGGGATTAAACCGGGTCTGAGGCAAATCCTTGGTGTGGGCGGTAGTGAATCCTTATCGACTGATATGTGGCGTATATTAGAATTGATTTTGTTTTTACGAGTATTTATTATGGTGGATGTTATAAAAGAGACACTTTATAACACACTTTTTATTACACATTTTGTAGCATTGGGTGCTCTTAAACACTACTTCTTAAATCAAACAGATAGAATAAAGAAAAGAATATGATCACACAACATATTCATACAACATTATTTATTTTATTTTTCTTCAAAAGCCTTTTCTTTTAGACCTTTTAAGTCCATGCTAACATCAAGTTCTATTTTCATAGCATTTCGTTAAGTTCACCCCTTACATATTTCACATTTTACTTTAAACTCAAGGACCCCAAAAACCGAGAATAAAATTCTATGAGAACTGTCGTACGCCGCCGCCGTTTTTTGTTTACTTGATAAAGTGCTCCAGTTCGATTACGTATCGTCGGCGACAGCATAGTCTAATAAAACTGTAGAAGCGAAACTCATGCAAATCAAATGGAATTGCAATCTAAATTGCCAACCCAACCTATATGTATTTATATATATATATATATATATATATATACATATTTATTACAATTTAATATGATTTATAAAAATCATATTAAATTGTTATAAATATTAAGACTGATTAAATAATCAGTCTTACTCTTAGGCTTTCCGTGTGGTGCCGGACGTAAAGAATAGCACCGTCCTATTTCTTCCCGTGGGTGTCATAAAAGGCGACTAAGGGACTTACTAGAGAATGGGCAGCAGCGTTCTCTATGCAATTTAACACCATACTGCGATCGCCAACCCGCCTGTGAAGCGTGGCGATTATGGAAACCACCCCCCCAAACGACAATCACTAAGGTGCTTGGGGGAGGCCTATGTCCAGCAGTGGACGTCTTTTAGCTAAAATGATGAATCAGTCTTAAGAAAGGGTTATAAGTAACATGGCTAAGTTACGTAAAGTGCCTATCTGCTAAATAATGCATTGCCATGACAGTACGTTCTTTTAAACGTCACCTAACATCCTACCGCTCCCTACTACGATTTTTTTCCGTGGTGATATCTTTATTGATACCCTCCGTCTGGGAGAACGGAGAGTTTTGTCAGACTCCTACCGACTAAAACTACATTGTTCCTTCTACTACCATTTTGGGAGTTACTTACACTTTCGCCGCATTCTTATCTGGTATCAGATTTCCGCCACGCGGGCTCCACCACCAAGTCCGGCCGATCCCACGACCGCACTTCCTCATTGTTGCTAAGTCCTCCTCTATCCAATCCTGACTGCGTTGGCCGGTCCTATTGAAATTAAATGAAATTGTTTATTCTGTAATTAGGATATCGGAATAACTTTTACATGTCATATTAAAAAAATAAGCTAGATAGAGTCGACATTTCCTATCTGACTACAACTATCTGATAACGACAGACTCAGGGGTCAAAGTCTCTTTTAAAGTCCAGACATATTCTTGGTCAGATCATGCGAGGACCATGTAGATCCGTGTCTGAAATTGTCTTTTGAGGAAATAACCACACAAATTTGAGTGGACCTGTCAATCAGTGCAAGCAATTGTTAGTAACCGTGCAGCTCAACTCAAGACTTAAGGAGCTCAACGACTCGTGCTCAAGTGCCAGACCATCATTAAAATTAACTGAGAAAGAAAAAAAGGAAAAAAATATATACATAGTGCTCACATTCACAATAATTAAAGTAATAAATATAATACTTTTCAAAGTAAATATTCATGTAATTTTGTATACTATATTCAGCAATGTCAATATATATTCCTTGGCCCGACAATGTAGGCATTCAGCATGCGTTTGGTTCGGCAGTTTCGCTTCTATAGATTTTTCTACTAGGTTTTTCGTTTACGTGTAAATTTTATCAAAGTGCTTTTACATTATTTTTGGTGATTGTCGTTTATTTTTATTGGTAGGTGCTAGTGCGCTGCGTAGTTTTCTGAAGGTACAAGTGTAGGTGAATATAAAGTTCTTATGGAAAGTATTTTTAAGATATTTGCATGGTTTTTTATTTTTGTTTTGTTCAGGGCCCAGGAGATTGTTTACGTATTTATAGGGTTCCGTACCTCAAAAGGAAAAAACGGAACCCTTATAGGATCACTCCTGTGTCTGTCTGTATGTTTGTCTGCCCGTCTGTCACAGCCAATTTTCTCCGAATCTGCTGGACCGATCAAATTTTAATTTGGTACTCATATAAATTTTTGTGACCCAAACACGGACTGGTAACGTTAATAAATCAAATTTGAATATGGGGTCACTTTGGGGGGCAAAGGAGAAATTAAAAAGGTTTTGCATACTGTACTGTGTGACATAACAAATGAAAGAACTTGTTGTAAGGATTTCAGATATACTATTTTATAATTTTAAAATAAATAACATACATGAAACTCATCAACTCATCTATTTTTTAATAGTTACTATATCTATCCGTGTCATCACAGCGGGCCGTATCAGAAAACCAGCACTGCGACACTTATTTTTAAGTGCCGCAGAATCATGCTGAGATAGGCAGGATCCTTTTGGCCTCGTACAGGACTTTCTGTTTTTATTTTCATTTTTACTTTGTTTTATCTTTTGGTTTTGTTCTTTAAGTTTCTATGAGTGTGTTTTATTTTAATTTGTGATCTGTGCGAGTCCCAATAATTAATGCTTTTTCTTTCTTTCAAACAATGGATTAGCAATATCATTTAAAATCATTCAGATTGTTAGTGTGTTACGGAATTAGGATGCTGATGTATAAACGTAAACGAAGCAAAAGGTATATTATAATTGTAACAGGTGGTTTTCTGTAGTTTCTGCCTGGCCTCATGGGAAGAAGGCGTGAGTTTATGTATGTTTGTGCCAGTCTCTCGGGGACTGCAAAAAAATAATCTTCATTTAATACATTTTATTGTAACCCTTTATTTTGTACAAATACATGAAAATTTGCTGAAGACGAAACCTACGAAAATGACGGGGGAATATATAATATTGTCTCAACATTACAATATCATAAATTTTACAGGCGTCCGCGGTTTCTTGTAATTGATCATGAATAATGTATACACCCTCATTCATTCTCCTGTGCAAGATAAATTGATTCTGATTGTATTAATATTCCTTTGGAATTCAGGTAAGTGGGAATGCCAGGCGCTGTTTTCGAGAATTACCTAATGGCTTTAATACGAGCTTTGTGCAAAAGGATGATGCTGGAATTAAGCTGTTTATGTGGGGTGTATTAAAAAAAACATACAAGAGTGATGTATCTACATTATATATTCAAAAAATCAATCAGCATCTAGAAAGAAAGAACGAAAATGCGTTTATTTGCAGTAAACATGACGCAAAGAAGGAACACAAACACAAAAAACCGGTCAAGAGCGAGTCGGACCACACACAATGAAGGGTTCCGTGCTTAAGATGAAATTATCCCAAGAACAAAGTTAACATTGTAGTTGAAAAATCCCTCATACATTCCAACTGCAAATTTAAGTGTGTACGCACAATATTGAGAGATTTGCCATATTATTTTAACACCACAGAATTCTTATAGATTTTCCTGTAATCTGTAGGTATATAACTATTTTCTGTACCGAAACCACTGAGCCAATTTTTTTTTTTAAATTTGGCTCAGTGGTTTTGGAGATATAGGGTAAATTTTCATGGTCAATTGACCATCAATTGTTAAATTTTCATATATTTTCTTAAACAAATTTAAAAGTATTTATAATAAAATTATAAAAAATATTTTAAATCTTTACAACAAGCCCTTTTGATAATTACACGGTACGGTTTGCAAAACTTTTATTTTTATTTTCTTAGTTGCCCCGCAAAAGTGACCCCCATATTCAAAATTCATTTATTTCCGTCAGACGCAGACGTCCGTATTTGGGTCACAGAAATTCATACGTGTACCTAATTTAAACTTAATCAGTCCAGTCTTTTAGGAGCAAATTGACAGTGACAAACGGACAGACAGACAGACATACGAGTGATATTTTTCTTTTGAGATGCGCAACCCTAAAAGAAAATAGTTGGGACAATATATGCGTCACATCCACGCAAAACGGGCATCGCTCAACATAATGCTACGACCCTATGTGAGACAGAGCTCCAGCGCTGGTTTTCAGCGTTCTTGTTGACAGTTGAAGTAATGACGTCGACCGGTGCAGCATACAATTAGAAAAAAATAAAAATAAAAATGTTTTAGCGTTCTCTATGCATTTTCCGACCCGCCCGCGTCGCGGCGCGGCTCGCGTTTTGCGATCTCCAACCCGCCTGCCAAGCGTGGCGATTATGGCAAACCCCCACCTTTGGGGGAGGCTTATGCCCAGCAGTGGACGTCTTTCGGCTGAAATGATGACGATGATGATGAAGAAACATGTTTTTACAAATATATAATATTTAGATTCAAGGTCGCCCAGCGCGCTATGGAGCGGGCTATGCTTGGAGTCTCTTTGAATGATAAAATCAGGAATGGAATTATGCGGAAAAGAACCGGAGTTACCGACATAGCTTGCAGAGTAAGCAAACTGAAGTGGCAGTGGGCTGGCCAAGTTTGTCGAAGGACCGATGGCCGGTGGGGCAGACGAGTCCTGGAATGGGAGACCGCGTATCGGCAAGCGTAGTGTGGGGCGCCCCCCAGCTAGATGGACCGACGACCAAGGAACATTAATGTTAAGCAATTGTCAAACAAATTCTTGTCCCACATAGCAAACTGCCATTTTTACCCGACCACGGCAAAGCCAGAGGAGGGTTATGATTTTAACAGGCAGACTCCGGTTTTACGAAAACGGATGTTATTTGTTACGATGTGTTGTTTATACTTTTTTGCTGGCGTTTTTGTCGGAGTTGGGTTTTAGTTTTTAACTTTTTATTCATTATGTTGGCAACGTAATCGGGAAAATAAAAAGGCGCACATAAAATTAAATTTAACACTTACATTCTTCGACTGTATGCACTTACTTTGCATGTATACCTTTATTCCAATGCTCTATCATGTTTCTATACCATATGTCATCATCATCTGCCTAGACTTTTCTATCTGACCTCCACAACCCAGTTACTGGGTAACACGATACTCCTTGGTAAGACTGGTTGTCAGACTTTTGGCCTTCTGACGACCCGTAACTACTGTCAAAGATCTACAAATGACAGCAAGGACCAACGGCTTAACGTAGTTTCCGAGGCACGGAAGAATCTTGGTATGAAAAGATGGTCACCCATCCTCGGACCAACCGCGGCAAGCGTAGCTTAACCTGACCGATCGTCCCGTGCGGCAGTTATTATTTAGCCACAAGCTCCTCCTTTCGGCACCATATGTATCAAAGTGAATACTACAACCCTTCCCATACCTAGCCTTCAATTACTCACATCATTCATACAATGGGGGTCGAGGCTGGCACTCGACAAAATTGTCACCATTCGCGCCATTATTTAGCACGGACCGTGCGTTCAGTCAGTCTGCCCGCAAATTAGCGGGCATTACCATAATTTGGCTAACAGTTAATGTTGAAAATGTCACGGATATAGCTTGCAGTTAGCTGTTGTTAAAGTAAGACGTTCTCTATGAGGTTGGAATAGTACACAACGCGTAATATGAACCATTTTCAAATACTATGCTTAAAGAAATGTTGAAGCGATTAACCTAATAACGAAACATCACGCCATTTTCTGACACAGGTACAGGCAGATACATATAGTTCACCCACATTCCACCAGTTATGATTAATTCCTATGTAGGTAGATAGCACACAGTCAGACAGAGTACCTAGTAAGCTTTGATCCTTTGTGAGTTGAATTCTGGAGTAAGCAGTCGCATTAACGACCACTAGACCCATAAGGCAGAGCTAATAACATATTTCTAATTATCTTTTGCTCGCATTGAGGTCGGAAATTATCTCTCGGGAATGTGCTACCGGGATATAAAGTATCCTATCACTAACTCATCTACATGCGAGCCTAACATCGAAATCTCTTTAGGTAACATACAGAGTTACTTTCACATAACTTGGATATGGCTTAATTGTAACTATTTATCGTTCATTCCCCACGACACCACTGAAAACGACACCACCGGTGGTGTCGTGGGGAATGACAGAAATCACTATTCCCTGCAACCGCACTAACCAATCTAATTTAATATCATTTGTATGTGGGTGTGATACATTGTGTTTTCATGCGAAGGCCAAGTCAATCTATTTATTTAAAACATAAAAGATTTTTAATATTGATATTGATATGGTCACTATAAGATGTTGTTAGGTTAGCTAATTACGTAATAACTAAAGATAGAAGGATCCTTAAGTAGGGACTGAATAAATTGACCGACTTGGTATTATATGGATCTCACATCTTTTTACTATAGAACTGATTTGCGAGACTTGTTTTTTTTTTTTACAATTTATGTTTTTGATGGCATATACTTTTATGATGTTTGTAAATATGTGAGCACCATGTACCTATCTCTTATTTAGGCTTTTTTTATTTGATTTTATGTGAAGACGATGCGATGAACCTAGCATCGCATCGTCTTCACATAAAATCATATAATTAATGTACTCAAACAAAATATTGTAAAACATTGTTAAAAGAGTAACAGTGGAGTTTCTGGCCCATTCTTCTCCATACGAAAGTACCTTTTGGAAGGGGCAACTAGAATCAATTCCTTTTTTTTTTGTAAATTTCGTCGTTCAAAAGTGCCTCATATGTGCCTATTTGAAATAAATAATTTGACTTTGAGTAAAACCTGTAGATAAAACTGATTAACTTTGATGGAAAAAGGCGCCATCCATTACCCTAGCCATTTTTAAGAGAATTAGGCATAAATTTAGTTTTAGACATTACCGAAGTACTAACTTTTGGCCGCAACTTCGTCCGCGTTAATGATTTTAGTTGACTTAACTCACGTAAGCCAAGTTTAGTTCAATATTAAGCCGGATTTTTACTGACGTGCTTTTACCTTTTTCTTTTTTAAACTCATTGGAAATTGTTTGAAATCCCATTTTTAGTTTCTACCTCCGGAAAGGGTTGATGAAAGTTTTAACTAACTAACTCTAACTATCTTTAGAGTATTGTTTAGCATTTTGTTTTTGAAATGATACAGCAGTAAATCGGTTGGGCTTTCAGGAAAGCTGTGGACTAAATTGTGACGACAAAAGTCTAAATCCTTCAAGTGAACTTTCTCAAATCAAATTGGTTTCTTTTGTGGACAAATAAAACGTTAAACTCTTATAATAAATATAATGGCGATTTAAGAAACTTTTCAATAATATTTTCTGAACAAAACATGTAGCAATATTAAATACCTATTAAAATTGGAGACACAGTCAGTCTGACCTTTTATTGATTCGTTCTTAAACCTTATATTAAAAATATCCATTGAACCCTTGTCTACCATACCTACGAGCATTTCATCATACAAAAATGTTGTAAAATTCAATGGCCTCCTATCCCATTTTAGCGACTAATGAAAAAAATACAATTTATTAAGGGTGGAATTCACCCTTAATATTGACGTAATTTTTTTGAATTTGCATATTCACTAGGTAGACAGTAGTAGTAGGTCAGTAGGTTTTTCAAATTATTTTGATGATTTTTTGTAACCATACTTATTTTTTTCGCTAAATAAGTTAAATATGAATTAATATATAATATAAATTAGGGTGAAAATGGGAAATGTAGCAAGAAATTATCATATTGTGTGAACCTCAACTATTTTTAAAGCAATCAATAAAGGTGACAAATTATGACTAAAGACCATGGATATCATTAGAGCATGCCCAAAAGCATTACCAAAAGAATTGTCGAGCAATAGAGACAAAGAGTCATAAATTATGTGCCTGTAATTTTAGCAGCTTTTTATATCTTATTTTACCCGACTGCAGCGATGCCAAAAAAGGATAGTTTTGTGATGGACCTGTATGTATGTCTGTCCGTCCATATGTTCCCTCGTAACTACTAAACGGCTGAACCAATTTTGATGAATGATAGTAATTGTCTTCGAATAGTATTCGTCTATTATGCACGAGTGTCACTTGGTATATTAAAATTATAAAAAAATCTAAATGACGGAGTTTGGCATCAAACGTATGTTTAAAAAAATTAAGGGTTATATAAGGTGATTACAAAAATTTATACAAATTATATGTTTAAAATTAATATAATTTGGAATGAGAAATGATAAAAAAACAATTCCAAACTTTTGGAGTGAGTGAGTAAAAGACCGTTATCACCTGATTATAAGTGGGTAAATAAATCTAATTTACCGTCATAGAATCCTAACTAAAAAGTATAAAATAAAAAAAGTTAATTTTAAATAAATTCTTCTTAAATTTAACAATAAAGACCTATTGTCTCCGACTGCATGAGATTGTTTTTAGTATAAACTGTATAAATCTTGTTTCCATCTTTTTTAAAGTTAAGTTTTTACGCAGTCAAGGTTTTAGTTTTTAAATTCACTTTTTTTGTAATATTTTTTTATTCCAGTTAATTTATCTTTTTTTGTGCACGTTCTGTAACAAATAAAAGGACTTTTTTTTTTCATTCAGCACAAAAGTCCTCAACCTGAAATACACCGTGTAACTTGGTGATTGAAATAGGCACGAAAAGTACCTATACTGTTCGGACAAACTTTGTTATAAAGACCTGAACTTTTCATCAAAATTTCTTCATATCAATACAATATCCAGTTACTGTGATCATCAGTGAAGTTAAGTTCCACGTAACATCCGATGTTATAGTCAGTTTGTAACGTTATCTAAATGAACTAACATTTAGATAACGGTACGGTGAGGTGGAAATAGTAAATGATAAACGTCGGAAGATCTATAGAGAGATCTCGAGTATTTTGAACTCATATCACTGAAATGTTAAAAGTAAACTATTTCAAAAGCCCATTTTTCATTAAATTACTTTTAGAATAGCTACACAAATAAAGTTTATGCAAGCAATAAATAACTGATATCTCATAAAACATACGCAGTCTTAATAAGAAGAATCCAAACAGACTCAAACATCGAACGACAAAATTAAACTCACATCGCACACAAATAATAACTTGAAAAGTATGTTGAATCGCAAATCTCATTTTTCATTTCCCGTCTAAAGACATTGTGTAAGAAACCGAGCAAATAAGAAGGATTCATTACGAGACGCTCATATTGAAAAGTGTCGCCAAACACCGATATTTGAATTATTCAGTAGATTTAATGTTGGTGCAATAAAGATGTGTTTTTGGGAGCAATGGTGGCCTAATGAACACAACCACGACTTACAAATTGAAGGTCATAGGTGCAGCCTGTGGGTAGATTACACTCAAAAACTGTACAGCGCTCTTCGCATTCTATATGATAATGCGTTCCAGGTGTTGATGGGGCTGTTCCGCTTCTGTAGCGCATTGGGGATGTTTGCTGAAGCTCGTGTTGATTGTTTCTACTTTACGATGTGAACAAGATGCGTTTCCCTGATGCGCCTCCCTGGTGCGCCGGGTACGGACCAGCCCCAACATTATACTGCAGTGTCGTGAGCAGACTGGACTGCTTGTGTGTGAATCGCTGCTGCAAGCTTTCTACTTCGGTGTTGAGCTTGTAGCTGGGATTCTCATAACTATGGTGCAGTGTTAGGTTAAGTGCGTAGGTTAAATTTAATAGCGTAGTTGTTAAGAAATATTGTTACTAATACCTCTGAGTCCATTGTTACTTGTATAATAAATATAAATCAAAATAGGTCCAAACCCAGGCAGGCACTTTACTTTATGTAAATTATTTCATCATCACTACTCTCAAAACGGTAAAAGAAATATTATGTATAGTCATTCCCTCTCACAGAGAGGGGGCCTGTGTCCCAACAGTGGGACCATTATCGGCTGATTATGCTTAAATATGCTATCCCTATGCAATAAAGATGAGTATGTAACTTATGTTCACATGAAAAATGTTCATGGTTTCCGTGTTTTTCGTAATTGGTTTCCGCTGGGGTGAGTCCCGAATTGATGAGGGCCGAATTTTTAAGATGGTGTAATATCTATAATGTATTTCAGTGGGTTGGCTTTTTCTTTGGCAAAAGAATTAGGATTGACATTCAACCTGGAAGAATTTAAAATTATCTGGGAAAGTTACTGGAGACAGTGATATAATTATGATCTTAGTCTTTAGTAGCTAATATGGAAGTGGGTAGACTGATTTTTGCACACATAATATATTTATCAGCCAACCACATTCGTAACAGTACAGCGTAGGATTGTCGAGACCTCATTTTCGAAAACCCACACAGGGTCCGCGTGGTGAATTACAGCCCACTCGCTCTCAAAGAGAAGGAGACCTGTCAGTCCAGCAGTGGGAACATTACCTGCTTTTAGATTGTTCAAAAATAACACTGAATTTATCATACCATTATAGGTAAGTGTTTAATAAGTAGTATACCTATTAAGTAGCCTCCTTCTTCCCCCGGACCTCTGTAAAGAGTAGACGTGCCTGTGAAGCTCATAGCCTTTTTATTTATAATATTAATTTAAAATTATTCACTTAAAATCAAACGCTAAAAATAGGAGTGCATAAAATAACAGGAGTGAAATACTGTTCACTGGATCACAGGAGTGAAATACTGTTCACTGGCTTCATTTAATTCGGGTGAGACAACAACACCTATCTCATTAACAACTCGATACCTAATTATTACTTACGCACTTGAATATCACAGCGCACGCACAATTATACTTTCGTCTTGTTTCGACGCGCGCACACTACTGATGTGTAAGCAAGACAGCAAAACATCTTGCGACAGACGACCTTCAAAGTGAATCTATGCGTGTACGCATGGCTTGCTCGTGTGAGTAATACAAGGACGGAATACTACCTGTGATTTATGTGCGCCTAGTACTCCGGACAACGATTAATGTTATAAAGCTTGGTCCTTTTTTAGTATTTTGATAGATAATTACAAGGACAGAAAGAGCCAAATCACCTGTGTTTTCTGTACGCCTATTATCTGGAACATCTTCGGGTGAATGCGGATTATTTTGCTATCGCAACTATCGTAAGTCTCCGTCTCAACGTTAGAAAAACGTAGCGCCTTGATACACTTCCTAAAGTTACTGTTGTCCTAGTATCATTGAAAGTCAAATGGATAAATCAATGTCAGAATCGGACTTATTGAGTCTTGAAATAACAATACTACCAAACTTTATTCAGTCTCGCTTTAAAAGGCCACGGGAGGATGATGACACCGATATTAAGAGTTTTATATCTTCTCTTATGGCTGAGCAACGGTAGGAAATTGAAAGAGAGATAAATAAGATAAGCCCAGTTTTGTCAAACATACAGAAGACGAACACAAACATTGAGAGCTCGGTTGCCTTTCTCACAGCACAAAACAAGGACATGCTTAGTAAAATTGAGCATTTGGAAAAGCAGGCGGCTAAGGACAGAGATTATATAACAGTTTTAGACAACAAAATCGAAGACATGCAGATGTCAAATCGGAAATCTAATTTTCAGTTAAAAAACGTGCCGACGATGAGTGGAGAAACGAAAGAAGACCAGATTGGAATGGTACCTACTCTGTTTATCTAAAACTGTTGACTGCAAAATTGAGAAAAGTGACATCAGGGACGTGTACAGAGTGAATAACAAGAAGGAACAACTAAGTAGCCCCATCATTGTAGAAACCTCCTCAACACTTTTGAAGACTGAGCTGCTCAAGATGTGTAAGTGTTTTAATACTAGATACCAAAGCAAGCTTGCCGCCAAACATCTTGAAATATGGATTCTCCCATATTTGTGTCGGAGCAGCTTACTGCAAAAGGCTCTCGTCTGCATTTTCTTGCGCGTGATCTAGTCAAGGCTAAGAAATTTAAATTTTGCTGGACAGCATACGGCAAGGTATATTTAAAAAAGGATGAAACGGCGCAAAGAATAACGATCAAATCTGAAGCGCAAATCCACCAGCTTACACAGGGAACCTGACTAGACCGAAAACTTGTAGTCCACGTATATGTATATGTATACCCCAGCACTATGTTAACTCTACGCGGTTTTTTACATTTTTCATTTTATATCGCTTTCTTAGAAATTATGTTTTTTTTTTTTTTTTTTACTACCGATGTTATAAATAATTGTACTACTACACATACGCTCACTTTAACGCATACTTTTCTATACACAACAACCGAAATTTACTCACAAACATATACACTCGCCTACCTAGAAACCTCACAACAAACATATCATACTCTGCGGTTATCAAAATTGTTATGTTGCCGGCTGCATACATCTATGGCACTCAAATATGTCTCACAGTTCACCCTCGGACCTGTCAATTTTTTTAATGGATGGTTCGCTTCACACACTCAATGAAATAGACAATTCAAATATCGCTCAGGCTTTTCACTGTGATATTGAAGACTTGTCTAAACACATACAAGTTCAAAAGTATGACTGCAAAATATACGAAGCGTTTATAGTAACTTAGATGATCTCCAACTGACTCTGTCTTGTCTAAAATTCGAGCCGGATATTCTCATTCTAACTGAAAATCAACTTAATCCTGTTAAACCTATACCTACTATTCCGAATTTCTCTGCATTCCAAACAACAAATCATATAAATAAAAACGACGGAGTAGTTTTGTACGTCACTAATAATATTGCAGTTAATGTCAGGGAAATTAAATTGACTCATGCGTCTTCTTTAGAAATTAAAGTTAATAATCACAATATTATACTAGGGGTATATCAATCCCCTTCAAATGCCAACGCAGACATGTTTATTAACTCGCTCGACACATATTTAAACTCTATAAAATCTTGTAACTGCATTACTTTGGCTGGGGATATAAATATAAATCTTACACCAAAGCTATCTGAACAGGCCCAGGAGCGCAACAATAGACAAAACTATTCTGCAATATTAACTATGCATGGACTGTTGGCAGGACACACTTATTCTACTAGATTAAATAATTGTCTCGACCATTTTATGATAAAAATTAAGAAAGAAAAATTGTCTGCTCAAATTGCTGTCTTAAATACATCTGTTACTGACCATTCTCTATTATTCCTAATCCTATCTAAAATAAAGCTAAAAAATTCAATTCAGAAGACAAAAATAAGACTTCAATATGGCACTTAAATCTTTATTAGGCAAAAATCTTGGTGAACTGATGTTTTCTTATGACCCTGAGCTTGTGGTAGAACTTATGATTGAAAAAATTTCGGAATCTTTACAAGAAAATACTATTACAACTACTGTACCTAAAACTAAGCGAACTATAAAACCCTGGATAACCCCCGGCATTTTAAAATGTATCAGAAATGGAAATAATATGCAAAAGAAATTAAAGAATGACCCACACAATGATATATTAAAAATTAGTTATAAAAGATATCGTAATTATTGTAATCAATTAATTAAAAAACTTAAGCGCCGGTACGAGAGAGCACAATTAGCAAATTCTACCAAAGACAGCAAAAGACTCTGGTCAAATATTAAAGACATAACGCATATGAAGAAAACTAACGCAGATAACACTAAACTTTTAGAGGTCAAGTCGTCGCCAATTGAAGCAGTCAATCATGTTAATGATTATTTTGTAGGAATTGGCAAACAACTTGCAGAAAAAATCTTGCTAAATACTGGATCGGATGCTGGGACTGACTTAGGGGCAGATAATACTCAATTAACATCACTTGTTCTCTTGGATACAGATATAAACGAAGTGCACTATTTACTTATGAATTTAAAATCAAGTAGTGCCCCTGGCTGGGACAACATCCCAACAACTTTTCTCAAATTAGCTAAGCACGAAGTTCTTCCAATTATTGTTCACCTGGCGAACCTGTGCTTTAGTAAAGGTATTTTCCCTAAACTCTTGAAAAAATCTACTATTACGCCAGTGTACAAGAATGGGCCGAGAGATGATGTTAGTAACTTCAGGCCTATATCAGTATTACCTGCTTTATCAAAGATATTGGAGAAACTTTTGAACAAACGATTAATAGATTTCCTTAATAAATATGGAATATTATCTAACGCACAGTATGGATTTAGACAGGGCAAATCGACTGAAGATGCAGTAACAGCTATTACATCTCTCATTACTGAAAACCTTGATCGTGGAAAGAAATGTCTCTCAGTTTTTCTCGATTTAAAAAAGGCTTTTGACACAGTATCGATTTCCATTCTTATACGTAAGTTAGAACACATAGGAATAAGAGGCACACCTCTAGAGTTATTCAAAAGTTATCTTTCATACCGAACGCAAAAGGTTAAGATTGGACAATATACAAGCAAAGACTCAAATATTACATTTGGTGTACCACAGGGGAGCGTCCTTGGGCCCACATTGTTTCTAATTTACATCAACGACCTATGTGACTTGGAGGCAGGTGGTGCTCGGGTCTTCTCGTATGCCGACGACACTGCGCTGGTTTTTATTGGGGATAATTGGGATTCTGTGCGGAGGGATATTGAAGTAGGTTTATCTAGAGTTGCGTCCTGGCTAAGAACTAACCTACTTACGCTGAATAGCCAGAAGACTATCTTCATTTGTTTCTCCCTTAGTCATTGAACCCAGCCTGATACTAATTTCAGTATAAAGATTCACCAATGTCACAATATCCAGGACACTAATTGCGCTTGTCCGACTATAGAGAAGGTTGAAAAAATGAAATACCTGGGTATTATCCTTGATCAGCGACTCTCTTGGCATTATCACGTTGCATTGGTTAGTGAACGTCTCAGAAAACTGATTTGGATTTTCAAATTACTAAGGCATGTTGCATCAGCGAAGCTGATTCAACAAATATACACTGCACTAGCCCAATCCGTTTTAACCTATTGCATTCCTATCTGGGGGGTGCCTCCAAAACGAAGTTCTTAGACGTGGAAAGATCACAGCGTGCCCTTCTCAAAACTATGTACTTTAAACCGTATCGTTCGTTTTTCTACACACGAGCTTTACAAACTATGAACTATGAGAAAGTTATATATTTTGATATCTACTTTAAAAATGCATAAAACAACGGTATTTGACCCTAGTACTCTCAGGAAAAGAAGAAATCACGGTCGTATAGCTGGGGTTAGAGTTCGTACTGCGTTCGCAAGGCGGCAATACGTTGCCCAAACCACTCTTCTTTATAACACCATTAGCAAAATAAATCCTATTTACCATGAAACACATTATGCATGTCGAAAAACCCTGACTGCATGGCTAAAGACCCTTACTTACGACGAAACTGAGGCACTTCTGAGTCCGGTTATTTAATAATAATAATATAAATAATTATGATCTAATGATGATGACGATGAATATAAAAAACTTACATTACATGAATGATTGATAACATGGACATTAATATACAGTCGTTTACCACTTACTTCACACTGCGTAATATGCTTTTGGTTTCCCTTTCTCTCTTACTCGCTAACACACATACACCCTCACACACACACGCACATACACACACCCTCCCACACATACACACACCCTCACACACGCACACACACACACAATAATTAATTAGGTATCTGAGATCACGAATTCAAGTACCTAATTAATTATTATAATTGTAATTATTTTTTAATTCTGTAGTTCTAGTTTTGTTATTTTACCTACTTAGTTAAATTCTGTTATTAACAGGCTTTGTATGTTGTACACATAGTTATGGAAGAGGGAGGTCTTCTGTTACAGGTATCTCTATACTTAAAAGAAGGCCTCTACGACTTATTTGTTAAAACCTGTTGATTATGAAATAAAAAACTTTTTAAACTTATTATTAAGTATTCAGTTCTTGTTAGTCCATTAACGTTTCGAATGCCCTACATTCCTAAAGCAAATCAGAACGGTGCTACAGGCATTTATCTAATTAAACCGACAAAAGATCTATGGTTAGCTAGATTAATTGGATTCCTTGCAACGATTCTAGCAAGAAGAATGTTCTGTTTATTTATATGTTTTTACTTGCTGGCCTGACCACTTATGAAACACAATACAGCGTTCCTCGACGCAAATTGTCGATTTCGAGGAAACGGTCGTTAAACAGAAATTGGACTGGGCAGGCCTGCTGATGCTGATGATCGCAAGAGCTGGATGATCGCTGGGAAAAATTGACATCTGAATGGTTACCAAGGAACAACAAGCGACGCCGTGGAAGACCCAGGTGACGATGGCTATACGAAGTTGACTGCTTCACTGGAGAGATTCGACCGCAACAGCAAACAGCCGTGAGAAATGGAAGAGGTGGAGGATGGCTTTTGCCGTGCTGTGGGACAGTATACTGTAGGCTGATACTGGCCTATATTTTTTCTGTTTTACGGTAGTGCAAACTCTTTTACAAACCTTAAAGGAATGAGCATTTTAGGTAATCGTCACGCTTGCATAAAGCTGGTCTGCAATTTCAGGCAAGAATGTCCAGGTTGACCATAAGCAAATGCGCCTTGCAGGTCGCATCTTAGAAATCTTCTTAAGTCCCCTCCCCACTTCTACTCCTACTCCTTTACTGTGCACGCGGTGCGGTTGTGGAATTCACTGCCACCTGATATAAGGGACTGCCAAACTGTTTCAGTATTTAAAAGAAGAGTGAAAGAACACTGTCTTTCCACTTCGTCATAGTTGCGTATGTATTTATTATTATAATAGAATTATAATTAATATTCTAGTGATATTTATTTTAGAAGTATGTATGTTTGTGTGTATGTATGTATGTATATTAGTATCACTTTAGACATTGGCAGAATAGTCGACACCGGCTTTGCTTGCCATACAACAAAAATAGAATAGAATAGAATGTATATTAGTATATTCTCATATTATTTGTTTAATTTTATTAAGTACTTAAATTGTTTTTGATTTTATGTATTCTATTTTCTCTTCTACTCTTACACACGGTATCTACATCTCTTTATCGACTTTCCTATCGCAGGTATGCTGGAAGAGATTTCTTTAGAAATAAGCATCACCTTTGTACGTATTTTTCTGTTCCTTTCTACGTGTATGTTTATATATGTGTAATGGTTAAATAAAATAAAATAAAAAAATAATTGCCCTATTTTCTTACTGCTAGGATATAGACTCTCTGTAAAAGGCAGTGAGTCGTTATACGCCACGTGGGCCCAGTGCGTGTTGGTGTATGCAAATCCAGTTTCGTGACGATGTTTTCTTTCACTGTTTTGAGAGCAGTGATAATGAATTGAATTACAAAAAGTAAAGTGCATACCTGTGTACTAATTGCCTCACTATAATTGAAGCTTAAGAATGTTCGCAAAAAAAACTACATAAAGGTTCTAATAATACATGCCCATACTAAGTGACAGTGTAATTAGATCCTTCCGCGTTTAATCCTTGCGTACCAGATGAGCCACATCTGTTTACATATTAATTAGTCGCGGCTTTCAGAGAGAGCTAATGGAACTATTTTATTGGAACGGAATTGAAGAAGTTTTGCAGTGGTTTATAGTTAAAGTTTTATACTGTCTGGCTGTTTATAAAAAGATGTAACATGATTCGTCATGGCTCGAGTTAAGAAGTCGGTAGGTATCTTACAAAGGTTTCTGGGTCTAACCTGGTAAGTAGGTATTACTTGTGATTTTTTTTTTTCTCTTTTAATCCCTAAATGGAAACAGGCGTGATGTTAGGTTTGTTTAGATAGTATCAATGAACTTCGGGGAAGGAAAACCTCATCAGGAAATGTGGACAGACAATGTTCTGCCTTCCCTTTGGCAGAAAGAGGCTTAAAAATAAGAGTATGGTGAAGGTTGTGGAATGCTTGGAACTTTATCACAAAAAAGTCCTTAAGGTCTCGATTTTAAATATTTTTTTTAACCCCAAGAATCGACAACAAATAAGAACTACACCTTGTACTTTCTGTCTACGACCATCTGTTTTGTGATAAAAAATACAAGTAAGTAAAATTACTATTAAAAAACTCTTATCGTCGACACCATCAGTTATTGAAAAGATGTTCTAGGTAAACTTCACGTTATTTCAGTTTTTTTTCAATATACTAAAAACATGTTACTGATTAAATATTCCACTTTATTATCCTATTAAGAAACGGTGTAGATAAAGCCAGGTATGCGTATGCACAGCGTAACATCATGCTGTACTATCCAGTATACACAGATATCTCATTATACGGAAAGTCTACAGAAGGCATGGTCAGCTTATACTGGAATGTTCAGCTTGATGTCTTCTACACAATATCGGTGTTCGACTGCACAGTTCGGTTTGTCACGTTCGAAGTAATCTCGATTCGTGAGAACACGTTGAACAGCGTTGTGGGCTCTTACAAGTGCAGGTAGCTCATACCTCTTATCTCTATATATTTTATATATTTCCTTATAGGTGCACCTCGAGTTTCATAGCTGTTCTTAGTTGCATTTTTGTAAAGGAAGTAGGTATGATTTGGAAATGCATTATAGAGGTCCTTGGGAAGTGTGTCTTGGGAACATCTACATCATCATCATAGCATCTTGGGTCTATCTGTTCATTATGGTGGAGGAAAACATTGTGAAGAAACAAACCAGCACTGCCCCATGTGGTGGATTACGGCCAACTTCCTCTCAAAAGCAGGAGGTCTGAGTACTCAGCAGTGGGATCTGTCTAGGCTGGTAATGTAAGGCTTTTGAAGGCAAAAATTATTAGAGAATTCAGTAGGTACATAGTGTGAAATAAACTCCATAGTTACTCTCATAACTAATTAATTTATAACCGACTTCAAAAAAGGACGAGGTTCTATGTTCGTCTGTACGTATTTTTTTTTGATGTAGGTATGTTCATCGATTTTTTCGTCAGTAAAATTGTAGACCGATGTTAGAAATTATTCTAGAAATCATTTGATAGACTCGGTGGTCCCATATTTAATTTTATTAACTTTGCTTGTATAGTTTTTGAGTTAGCTACAATAATACGTATTTTTCCTCCATCACCGTCTTTATGGATAATTTTATAATAACTTTCTGTCACATAGCATACGTCAGTAGTAGCTGTATAAAGCGTATATTTTCATTCAATTTTGTGTGCAACAACTGAAAAGTGAAAAATAAAAACTTAATACAAAAAAAAACCAACTGACTTAAAAAAAAAACACTACAAAGTAAAAATACGTCCACTGTTGGGCATGAGCCTCCGCCAAGCAAGTCATATCGGCCGGTCCTTTGCTTCATTTTCATTCATTTATTACACCTGAAACATCATCACCGTTCCAAACAACGTCCAATTCCATACCAAGCAGAGTTTCGTTCAAAACGTGAAGTCAGATATAAAATTCCGTATACGATGGCACGACCCCGGTATGTCACGTGCCTAGTAATCTCGATTCGCGTGAACAGAACACGCCACGTCGTGACGGGCTATCTGATATCTAGGTGTGTATGGTGTAGTGTATTTAGTTACAGTTAGAAAAGTGTGGGTGTGTTTGAATTAAAGTGTGTGTGTGTGAGTTGTTGTAGATGCTTTTATTGTATGTGCAGACGTGTGAATGTTTGTTTGTAGAATGTAAAGATTGTAAGCAAAATGGTTCTAAGTGCAGTGAACGTTGTGAAAGAGCTATTTTCGTTTCGGAACTTACTAAAACATTTATTAATTTTGCGTGTGCTTATGATTTCAAAATAGATATTGCATATGACTTTGTTTGCATACTTAATTCGTACCTTCCATCCATACCATCTTACGAAACTCAAAAACTGACCGGGTAATTTATACACGGTCAGTTTTTGAGTTTCGTAAGATCCTCTCATAGTGAAACTCTCAATTACGCGTAGTATTTTCTTAGATGATTTTTCTATGGCTGCGCGTTGTATGTCAGTCAGTCAGTTTAAATTTATTTCTAATGCATAATAATTAAAAATATTAGCTTTCTGCACTTCTCCTCCATATAAACTTTAACTGTGTCAAATATGGGGTACAAAGTTTTCGCTTCACGTGTTAATCTAATGATTATTTTATTAAGATAAACTAGTTAGATAAATAGTTTCGATAACGGTAATATTCTTCTTGTTCTACCACCAAGAATTATTATAATGAATATATGTAGTAGAGAACGTAGTGATAATAGATATGTTCTATACAGAATCTTAATTCAATGTATTTCTAATATTCTAATGGTTCTATCTACATACACTTCAGGAATCAAAGCGTTCGTTGGTGCAAATATCTTGTATGCAACCAGTGTGGATTGAATTCACGACCTCTGATCCAACACCTTATTCTGGAGCTACGTTTGTAGTGTGCTTTGCTATAGGTATTATTGAACCCTGGCTAGATTGGATTTCTAAAAAGTTATTATTTATTAAATAAAATATCTTTTATTTGGTTCGTACTTGACAAAAAATGGAAAAGAAAGCAGTTTTGCTAGAGACCAATAACAATGTTAAAACTGCCTTCTAAATAAATGCAATAATTTTCCAAAATAATTGCTTTGCATACTTTAACCTCAAAATCGCTATTAGTAATTACTGAAACCTATTTCAATAATAACTAATAGCGATTTTGAGATTTTTCATATTTTCTCATGGAGACACAGTTAAAATGACAATGTTTGTAGCATTGATTTTTTTGCATGACCTACAACGCGATTTTGATACTACACTGTGCGCTCAATTCAGAGTCATGTCATGTATGGTGAACGAATTTGACAAGTGACACTGAAGTATACGCTTCCTATTGGGAACAACAGTTTACATGTCAGTTCGAAAATGCGGGAAAACATGAACTATGGGGAAATGCTGCCGAAATTTAGACTATCTTTATTTTGCAGAATAGGGTTGTTCGATCAATTTCTAAATTAAGTCCAAGACACTCTCCTAGAGAGAAATTTAAGGAGATTAATGTAATTAGTATGTGTTCTTAGTATATTTATGAATGTATTTTATAATTATGTCCATATTATTTATTTTTGAATACAGTGGTATTAATAATACTAACAAGGCTCAAGAAAATAGGAGGCTCGCCGAGATGTCAATGTGTATGCGTTTATAATAAACTTCTAAAATAAGTTCAAGATCTACGGCTACTAAGGCTTACTTAATAAATTTAAATTATTTCAATCACAAGCAGCCTACCCAAATGTCCTTTCTTTGGTATTGTTCGTCGAGACGTTGAGCTCCTTAAGTTCTGAGTTGAGCTACACCATTACTGATAAATGCGTGTACTGACTGGACAGGTCCACTCAAATCTGTATGATTATTTCGTCATAATATGGTCTGTCTGGAAATATGGCCTGACTAAAATTATGTCTGGACTTTAAAAGAGACTGTTTCCTCGGAGTTTGTTTCGGTCTTCCCGAACTCATCTAGTTTTAAAAACTTAATTAAATTTTGGCGTGCAAGTGTTTTTTTTTAACCAATTTACAAAAAGAATTATCAATTATGACTGTCCATTCATGGGAAATAAAATGTTGAGTCGTATCCATATTATAGCAATAGGATTCTGAGTGTGAAAAAAGTGCTTTAGATATAAAATAATTTAACTACTTATAAAATTACCTCTGCCAAACTGCAGAGCAGTTTGTTGGCAGATGTAACTCCTTTATTAGTACATAAACATAATTCATTTTTTTCATGTTTCTTGTTTTTTGGTATGTGTGTTGTGCTGTTCACATTCTTTCTTTCCAATCTGTTTTTAGAAGTGAAGACTTGTAATTGGCTGTCAGTCTCACATACTATTTTTTATTCTGTTTGGTTTAGCTGTAAGTCTTCCATATTTATTAAATAAATAAATAATAACACTTTTTCACTTATACGCCAAACCATGCATGTTTTTTTTTCTTGCAATTTGTTTTCGTAACAGAGAAACTGACATACACTGACATACAAGTGTTTTAGATATTCTCTACAGTGAGGGTTTGTCAAAAAATATTATAGAGGTACTTAAGTATTTTATTTTTAAAACAGGTAAATTGCTCGCATGGTGTTGAAAAGTGTGAATCAACAAAATTGAGTAACTGCAACATCAGCAAATTTCTCAACATTTATTTGACCTTTAGTGCTACGAGTAATTTCATAAGGAAAACATCGTGAAATATTGCCATATTGAGCAAAAAATCTCGGAGTACTTAGTAAGTAATCTGAAATCAGCAGAATAAAATGAGCAAGAGTGATGATCTAAGTGCTCGTGGCTTCTTTGTTTAATTATGTTCTTATGAAGATAATTATCTCTAACTTACAGTGGATCAATATAACAGACTTATTTTTATTACAGTCTCTAATTTACATTATTACAAATCGAAATTTGACAGAAACTTCCGTGAAAGAAAACGAAGACAATTTTCAAAAACCTACACAATTTTCCCTAACAAAATCTCAAAATATTAGCATATCCCCGACGAATAAGCAAACGTGTGACCATTTGAGAATCAGACTTTCAAATCCCTTCCCATCCCACCTGAAGCCACAAGAATAAATTTATTCGCATACATAATCTTTTTAAGTTCGAAAGGAAGCGTAACTGGAAATTGAGGAGTTTTGATAGCTGTTAGTGGTTTTTCTGTTGAATTTTAAGACTGTTTTGTTGTCCATAGCGTGTATACTGCGTTCGTGAAACATGTAATAAATTTTCCAGTCATGTTAAGAAATATGTGTTTGTTACTTAAACTGACACATCAGTTTGTGCAACAACTTGAAACATTTTTATGACTTATTAGTAGTACTATTATGTAAGTCATAAAAATGTTGAAGTTAATTCTGAAATCAGCTTACACTGACATATTAAAGTTGTTGTTTTTAATTATTAGTTACTAGTTGATAACAAATAAATATTATTTCTAGTTGATACATAATAGTAATGTTATTGCTATACACGAACTTTTAATAATTATAGAAGCAGTGCGGAATCTGAATTTGTGCCCGGTTAATGAAATTAGATTTTAGTTACTGAAATCAGAAATCATTTATTTTGCAATGAATGTGGGTACAAAATAAGATGTAATCATTATAAAAGCAGTTCCAACATACTCTACCTTACGGTATGCAAAAGTAAAAAAATATTTATATCTACTCAATACAAACAAAAATAAATAAAACATTTACAGTTATGTGGAGACTAATAAAATGTAGGTATACAATACTGCCTATCTTTACAGAAACACAAACGTTATATTTACTCGTAATAGTTTACCTTGTTTTTTGACTGCCTCTTTAGTCGAGTGGTCGCAAACACGACTGCTGACCTTGAGGTGCCGGGTTCGGAGAATCCCAGGTCGGGCAAAGTGATATTGGGATTTTCCATTAGGAATTTCTCAGAAGCAGCCCGGAGTCTGGATTTGTGCCCGGTTGCTGGCAATAGGCCCGCCCTCTATTACATGGGACTTAAACATAACTGGCGAAATGAGGGTGTACTATTAGGTACACCTCTGCCTAACCCTTCGGGGATTACAGGCGTGATGTTATGTGTGTTGTGTGTTGTAGTTTACGTTATTCATATTTAAATACAGAAGCGTTATATAACATTACAGAAAAAAGGAAAAGATTTAACACTCTTCCTTCCTTTGAAAGTTTACTTAAAATCTGACACACAGCGTTCAATGAAACCTTTTTTCAAAGACATCTAAGTTGAAACTTGAAACTCATGTAACGGAGTAAGCTCGTTATATGAAATATTCCCTCCAGTTCCGGGCTTACATTGTCACGTACTAAGCACAAACGTAGCGTAAAATATTATCTTGCTGACTGGGATGCCGTCGCTACTAAAGCTTTGATAAAGTTTCGAAATACCCTCATATGCAATTTTAAAGTTGAGTACTTATAAGCTAAGTTTTGCTTTTGACATTGTGCATAAAAGTCAGTCTGCTTGAGAGGATATACAGCGTTAAAAAACGTAAATAAAAAAAATATTTTGATTATGATTGTAGAAGATTTCCTAAACCAGAAACAGACGCCTTATTTATGTCTATTGAAAAAATAAAGTGACAGCTGGCATTTATTTGTTGACAAATATATGACAGCAGTCCACATAATAAGGCATTTTGACGAGTCAATTTCGTGTTCTGTTTCGGTAAACAGCTGTACGTCAAGTGCTACGAGTCGTAGCTACGCAAATACGTCGTAGACGCTGCTACGTACGCGTAAAGGTGTGTCTTTATCTTTGCAATAAAATAATAATTTGAATCGAAACGAATTATTTATTCATGTTATCAAAACTTATGTCCTATGACCCAAGGCTTGCGTCAGATTTCAAACTACTATAAAAGTATTTGTTGAGGTAGGCCAACGTTTGTACTTCATAGCTATTCTGAATCAATCCATTAATATTTCCAATACATTAATATTTGTTAACCACAATATGGTTTATGTGGTACGGTTTATTTTGTTATGTTTGTAATGATTTCATTTCATTTACAAACGCAATGGGTTTGTTGTTAGTCGGAATTCTGTGGCTTCCATGATTAATAGTTTATCTGATTGCGACTAATATTAAATTACTTAACACAAGTAAATGACAAAATAGCTATTCAAATAGTTAAAAAGTGTTTATTGGTAAAAGGAGCTGCTAACATAATGATAAAAAATTGGTACGTACTTGGGAATTTTGGATAGTGGTATTTAAAGAGAAAGATGATATCCTAGAACCAAAAATTCGAAGACATGTGATATCCACCAACCCGCACTGGGCCCGCGTGTATAGATTACAGCCCTGAGTGAGGCCTGAGTGCCAGCAGTGGGAACATTATATATAGGCTGATTATGCTAAAGAGAAAGATGAAATATAAGTACATAATTATATTTACTAGTGGTCGCCCACTGGTCGAAATTCGACCCCCTCTACTTACAATCTATATAGTACTTACTAATTCTATACTATTAAAAAGTATTTACTTATTCCGTGCTCAAGCTGTGCTACACATAGACATACTGCACACATGCAAGTTAAGGCTTCTACATACTGCCGCGACTTATCGTGCGACGCGACACCGGTAGAACAATTTCTACGCCAGAGAAATTCCTCTCCAATCACGCTTCGTTCACTGAAAGAAGCACTGATAGAAGAATGCCGTCACCCATCTATCTTCAATTCATGAAGCTCTGGTACTATGTGTGTGGGTGTCAAACGCATGGTAGTGTGTGTAATGTTTATATTATTACTTTAATTTATTTCTAATGCATACCAACAGGAATTTCTCAGTAGCAGCCCGGAGTCTGGATTTGTGCCCGGTTGATAGCAATAGGCTCGCCCCCTATTACATGGGATTTCAACATAACTGGCGAAACGTGGGTGTACCTACTATGGGTATACCTCTGCCTAACCCTTCGGGGATTACAGGTGTGATGTTATGTATGTGTATGTGTTCTAATGCATATTTTTTAGAAATTGTGGCTTTCTGCACTCTTCCTCCATATAAACTTTAATTGTGCCAAATTTCATACTCCTCCGTCGGTGTTATTTCGTAAAAAGGGGTAGGTACAAAGTTCTCGCTTCACAGATTAATAATAATAATTAATGATTTATGCCTAGTAATATTCTAATGAAAATATCTACCAAACTTCATTATTCTCAATTTTTTACAACAAACGTAAAATTCACACCGTTGACTCTAATTTACAAAAAAATCCTGCATAATTATTATTTAAACGTCGCATTATTACTGCTTACTAAACCCACATACATCCTTTTGATTTCCAAAGTGGGGCATGCTTGGTTGATGACATAAT
Organism: Tiliacea citrago; assembly: GCA_963921375.1. Classification (NCBI taxonomy): domain Eukaryota; kingdom Metazoa; phylum Arthropoda; class Insecta; order Lepidoptera; family Noctuidae; genus Tiliacea; species Tiliacea citrago. Next base: position 3,146,032 of record OY992784.1, read on the forward strand.
ATCATCCACGCTTCTTCATGACAGATTTATCGAGGTATTCCACTCAGAGCACAATTTTGTGTGCACACAAGTATTAACAGAGCTAACAATGCTTCCTTTCCGTATTTCTGGTTTATTTCCATTATTTACATGAATTAATTTCTTGTTAAGAGGTGTGCTGTTAAAGAACCAAGTTAATCTTCTCAACACAATAGAAGTTCTAAATTCATTCATTTGCTTCCAGAAGCCTAGAACCATACAATTTTGCTAGAGAATAGTTTAAACATTGTATTTGATAAGTCTATTCCCACTGTCATAACATAATTACAAAAAAGGTACTTAAATTAAAGCATTTTTTATCATTACTTAGATACGAGAGAATTCCCTGACTCTTGCACTACTTCTGTTTTTAACGTTCACCTCTGGGCCCCTAAAAGGCCTCACCAACAAGCACTACTATCGCACTAGGCTACTTCGAACGACAACTGACACGCAAACCCCGTTCATCCTCCTATAACTTACGTTACTAGACCTGACAGCCACATCCCCACAAGCCCTAAAAACATCACCAAATTCCCCTTTAAACCGGGTAGTATGTGCACATACGACCATATTTCACGAACATCAGACAGCAGTTTATCAAGCAGTGGATCGTCGCATAAATCAGCGGGTATTCACTCTGCGATGCGATGTGGCCTGTGGCCTGAAAAATTCAAGCAATTTGGTCGGATGTCCTATTAATTGGGTGGTTAAGTGGTTCAGCTGGATCAGTCTGTTTGTGTACGGTGTGTACTTGGCTGATAATTATTTTGTGGAAGCTTGGCTTGTAAATTGGGCGGTGTGTTAAGTGTGTTATGGTTGTACGATTAGTGTATTAGTCTTGTATGATTCACTGTATTTGCATTTCAAAATCATGTTTAAATTATCATTTCTTAGCCAGCCTTAAGGCTCCGTGCACGAAAAAAATGCTTTTTCGTCAATTTTTTATCTAATGTGAGAAAGCTTGAAATAACTGAAACATTACTTCTGTGTAACTATAAAAGTACAGTTTTCACCGATTGTGTTATTTTTATAAATCTTTCCATAGTTTATTTACTAAATAATAGGAAAAAATACAATACCAAATGGGTTATAAAAATAATATAGGCTTTTTCAACATTATTTTTCTGCTATATCTTGTATCAAAGTAGAAAAAAGTGGGCACATGCAAGCAGACCATAATGATGTTGATGATATTTTTCAATGTTCAAAATCAAAAGTAGTTTCAGTCAGTCTCGCGTCATTTTTCGGAAAACTTGCTGCGAATGTTAGTGATTCCATGAATACTTAATTTATTTGAAAAATCCCTTTCCTCCACATGCAAAACAAAGAACTCGACTTTTCAAACCACCAATAATTTTGTTTAAATTCTTTTTACCTTTCTCACAACCAATGAAAAAAATTTATCAAAATCAGCCGATTTCGTGCACGGGCCCTTTAAGAAAATGATAATTCCAACGTGATTTTCTAGAAAATTAATCATTGTTTTTAATGTATAATTGTGTAATGCAATTCATTATGACTGCATAATTAATTAAGTGAATATTTTGTGAAACTTGCAATAGGTAGGTAAATATTGTTCAATAGATTTGTTGGAAAATCTAAACATTGATTTTATTACAGACTTCCTGAAACATATTATTATTACTATTCTCTGATGCATGATAAATTAAATTATAACTAGAAATGCCATATTTTTATTACCCAACGATAAATATCTGATTTATAATTTATAAGAACGCTAGTCATCAATTCTCTAACAAAAAATATTGAACAAAACCATAATTTTTGTGAGTAAAGATATCTGTTTCAATATATTTCTTCTTCCGAAAGCTGTCAAGTAGCTCGACCCTCGCAGCATGCCCTTTTTATCCAATTTCAAACCCTTATTGGGCGCTATTATTCAATTCGAACTGTAAGCATTTTTTTCGTACATGTAAACATTTATTTCTTAAACGACAGCGGTCCATCTTTTACCCATGTCGCGACAGGCAACCAAGGGGTCGCGAGTTTAAATTAAGGTTCAAATATTGAGTATATATCGCCTTTCTGAGTTGGAAATGGTTTATAGTTTTACCATATACTAAAAAAACACTTAATAGCAACGTAATCTTGCTGGATTACGTTGCCATTAAGTGTTTAAAATCAAGTGTGTAAAATCACGAAACTTTGACAGCTTGTCTGCTGACAAGCTGTCAAAGTTTCGTGATTTTACTCACGAATGTTTTATGTATTCATACTCGCAACTGGCTCTACCGTCTTATCCCTTTGGCCCAATATTTTTATGAAATCAATTAATTGATTGTATTTACAAGGCTGTTACGTACTTTGCCTACACCAAATAACATGAATAGCGACATGATAAAGTAATTACGTCAATTGGATGATTCCACATATAATCGCAATACACCATTTTACTGAATCAACGAATTGACGCCTCGTGTCGCCGAACACTCACCTACTTCCAAATCTGCTGATCGATGTCTAGCAATTGTCTTATTTAATTGTAATGTTAGATATACCTAACTAATTTTTTGCACTTCGGTACTAGCATCGTCGGAATCTAGACTTCAGAATTAGCTTAAGTTTATACTATTGTAATTTTAACATAATTAAAAACCTTTATTTAAATAACTTCGGTTATCTTTAAGTCCTCCGGCTGCCACCTTCGTAATTAGGCATACAACATAAAATCCGAAAAACAAAATCTTTTACCAAATAAAATAAAACAATCTAAAAGATTACAGAACCCGTTCAATAATATTAAAAGCATAATACATTACAGCGATAGAAATAAAAACCTACTTTTTCCGCAAAGTAACCTTCCGTAGCAAATTAAATTAAGTAACAAAACAAGCTGAGCGTCCATCTAACAATAGATGTCCAACAATAATAGACTGACTGATAAACTATCCTTTCATCTCGGCCTTTCTTCCGGCCTATTGTGGCCTCAATTTGGCAATAAATCGCCTATTTGAGGCCCTGAGTGCGCGCCGTTGATTGGTTTTCTTTACTTCTATTTGATTGGAGTTTTGGAATACTCAGTTGGTAATCTTTTGTTTCTTTGTGTCAAGGCTACTCGCAGTTTCTGGAAACTTGAAGAAGTTTTGATCAGCAAATCTCTGTAACCAATAATTTCAGTCAACATGATAATTGGAAAACAATCCATAGCTAACAGAAATGTATCATGGAAGAAGAAGACATGTTGACACCAAATTAATTTAGGATAAGGACAGGACGCGATGATAACATTAGAAAGTAGTTGCTTCAGAAATTGTAATGTGTATCAATTGATGTTAATCTAAGCTACGTAACGGATATCGATGCGATTTTCACTAATATTTATAGAATGGAATAGAATAGAATACTCTTTATTATGTACACCATAAAAGTTACAGATATAAATGTTGAAATTTTACATAGGGTGACACAATGGGCGGTCTTATCGCTAAAAGCGATCTTTTACAGACAACCTTTGGTTGGATTAAAGGTAGAACAAGAGAAAATACTGCAGGTAGTCAGTGGTGTGGTGAATTCATTCCGGATTGATGAACTATGATTCATCATAGTGTCATCTGTCAAGCAGGATGACACATCAAAATTTTTCGTTTTTTCAATTTTAATGTATTTATTTTAAAACAATCTTTAAGTCTCAAACATCGCAAAGAATGTACGCTATATGGATGGAGTAATGGAAATATGGAGAAGTCTCTTGACGCTGCGTGAGTGTGCGTGATCCATCGCCGCCCGTTCAATGTCCATCGCGCACAGGATGGATGGATAGCAGCACATGATGTAATTTTCTGCTCCGTTGGTGTAATTGCTGTATGGCGTTCCAGTGAGAGGATAAATAAATAAATAAACAAATAAACAAACAATGTTTATGTGTTATACATTTATTTCAAACTTAGATTTAGTCGTCTCGTTGTCTTGTCAAGTCATAAAACAGTACGAAGCAGGGCAGTGTTACGTATTATTTTTACAACTCACCCCTGCTGCAGGGGCGAGTTGCTAGTTTGGCATAAATTAAACTTAAAACAAATTTTAACTACTGCCAGATCTTTAGATAAACGAAGCGACAAAAACTAACTTGAATATATTATCCCTAAGGACACGCATTTTAATCTAAAAAATGTTGGGGCACTAAAGTGGTGACCCTTTTAACAAAATTGCTATCTCCAAACAAGGGTCTTCGGCATGCAAAACCTTTCTGAAATAGTTTAGCAACAAACTATAACTGTGTGAAATATTTAGCAAACCGGTGCAGCAGTTATTTTAGTTTTAAAGCTCTTTGGCTTGCCATCTTCATTTTAAATAAGCTCACTCAAAATTTCTCGCTTGATTTCAGAAAGTTGCGAACCAAGGCCACTACAGTTTTTTTCGGAGCTTTTTCTATTGTATTGAAGGCAATCTGTGGGATAATAACTCACTTACAATGGCAATGCCTTTCATTTTGATAGTTCAAGAACATTCAATGCGTTTTTATTAACCGAATTCAAAAAGGGAGGAGGTTCTCAGTTCATCGGAATATTCTCCGATTACTCGAAGACGGCTGAACCGATTTGGTATTTTTTTTTATCGTATCCATTCGTCCATTTATTTGTTAGAATATTGTTACACAGTTGTGACATAGTTTTATAATTTAAAAGTTAGTTATACATAATATTCTGCCGTTTCCGGCGTACAAATACATTTCCGGGTTTTGGTTAGAACAATTAATTAAATAAATTAGGATAATATTCAAATTGCAAATTAGTCAAATATTAGATAAGGAAATGTCAAAAAGATTGAATTAAGTTAAAGAGATAATATGAAGAGAATTTATAATTATTTCCTAATATTTAAGTCAACTTTTCATTCATTAAATTATTAGTCGAGCGAGTAGTAGCATTTACTTATACTTTATTATTTACTTATTTGAATAATTTACATTTTAATGTCCTGAGTTTTAAAACAATCTAGTAGTTTATTATAAACTTTGGTGGCCATACAAAATAAATTATTAGAAAATAGCTTATTATTTCGTCTACGTACACGAAGAATGTGAACTATGCGGTTAGGTCTGGATACAAAGTCATTAAGCAGATGAAATTCATGCTTATTTTGGTACACAAAATTACAAATTTCTAAAATATATAGTGCTACGAGTGCAAATATTTTGATTTTTTTGAATAATGGAACTGAGCCTGCTGTCCAGTGGGTGCTCTCCACATATTGAGCAAATGCATTTCTTTTGAGCTCGAAACACTGTGACGTTTTCCGGACCGGATTTGTGCCCGGTTGATGGCACTAGGCTCGCCCCCTATTACATGGGACTTAAACAAAACTGGCGAAATGTGGATGTACTATAGGTACACCTCTACCCAACCCTTCGGGGAAACAAGGCGTGAGGTTATGTTAAGTTCTACAGAATTTACCCATATTATGAAGGACACCATAATGAAAAATTAATTAGACATATCCATGGTATGCACATAGTGCCGCATCAACACTAACCACAGGTGTTAATCCGTATAGAACAAATACTACCTTTGTGCAGAGTTCGTCAATATTATGAGCTTTAAGAAGGTGGCTGGGTCAGACTGGATGTGGAAGGCGGAGGATAGGGTGTTATGGTGCAGCCTGGGAGACGCCTATGTCCAGCAGTGGACTGAGATAGGGTGAGTTGATTGGTTGATTGATGAGCTTTCCAGTTACAGTATTTGTCTATTGTTATCTCTAGGAACTTTTTACTCTCTACCTCTTCACTTGCGTCATTATCATGCCGTATTTTTAACTGTGGACGCTTAATATTGTATGTTTGGAATTGTATCGTTTTGGTTTTGCTAATACTAAGGTGGAGATTATTTTGTTCGAGCCACGTGATAATTTTATTTAGTGCCTCGTTTTTTTCGGTCTGGTATTCACCTACGTCATAATTATCGTTAAGAATGCTGAGGGTCGTATCGTCAGCATATAGTATGCAGTTGTGGCAGGTTACGCTAGCCAAGTCATTAGCATACAGCAAAAATAAAAGTGCTGTCACTAGGGTTACAAGGGAAACACTACAATAATTTTACCGATAGGGAGATCTGCAAACGATTTTTTGGTGTCCTGTTTTACCTCGAGATCTCAGTAGATTGTTCTCGATGGGCGAGGTAACTTTTGAGCCATTTCAACGCGTTTCCTGTAATACCGTGTCGATTTAATTTGAGAAGAAGTAATTTATGGTTGACGAAATCGAAAGCCTTGGACATATCTAAGAAAACGGAGGTTATTGGTACTCGTATTTTATATACCAAGGTAGTCCCATTTTCATCAGGTCAGGATGTGATGATGGGATCCTGGAGAAATCGAGGGAATTAATCAAATATTATTATAGTAACTAGTGCACATTTACGCTTGGAAAGCACCATTTTGTGAAGTGGAACTGATGATGAAGACCACAGATGGCTGGCCACCGGAACAACAAAATAGTAATAAATAAGTATTTCACGGGTTGCGATTTGATTTTTTAAATATGGTTGCGAAGCAATTTAAACTCGACATAATGCATATGGTGAAGTGAAGCTGATGGTGAAGTACCAGGAGACTCCTCAACAATTAAAATTCCACGCATCGGAAAAAGCAATATTTTGTATACGGTGATGAACAGTTGATATTAAGCGAAGTGTCCACTGGCAAGTAACTTCCGCAATTTCTTGCAGAAGTCAATTGACGACTGTTCCCACTGACTGCGATTTTCTACTGCAAGTCGCTTTTAGAAGTGTGTAGAAGTTAACTTCCTGCAAGATCTTGTAGAACCGTTTCGACAGTAATTGTATACAAGTTTAAAAGCAGTAAGCGGTCAAACGAGATGCCTAGCTGCTGAAAAATACGAGCTGCGTCTATGATTTTATTGTTACAAAAAAACCGACGAAGTGCGTGTCGGACCACGAACAATGAAGGGTTCCGTAGTTGGTATGAATTTATCTCAAGAACAAACTTAACATTGTAGTTGAAAAACATGTTCTCCCATACATTCCAACCGCAAATGAAAGTTTGTACGCCCAATATTGAGAGATTTACCATGTCCCATGCAAAGGAGTATGTAAGGAGCGTAGCAGGTGGCGTTTTATAGTTTCTGCCTACCCCCATGGGAAGAAGGCGTGAGTTTATGTATGTATTTATTGACGTGTAAAAGTGTTTGTACAAACCTACTTACAGAAATAAATCATTTATCATTTTATTTATGTATGTTACCATGTTATTTGAACACCATATACTTCTTTTAGGTTTTCCTGTAATCTATGAGTAAAGAACTATTTTCTGTATTTTTTAAATTTAATATTAAAATATTAATAAAATGTTTAATATTTATGCTAAAGTGTCAAAAAATGTATCCAACAATTACTTGAATAATTTCAAGCTTAAAAAAAAAATACTTGCCCTAAAAATTACCAACTTTTTGTTGTGAACAAAATAAAGACGCAAGCGCTTGCTGCAAGGTTAAAACAACGTATACACGTGGGACTTGCAGCAAGTTCGGCAAGTCACTAAAACTTGCAGAAGTCCACTTGCGCGAGCGTCTACACGTTGAAAGTCGCTTGCGCAAGTCAACTTCCGCAAGTTTTATTGCTAGTGGACACTTCGCATTAGGCTATTGTAACTTAGATAAATTACAAACCGACCAAGTAAATACCAATTCTTCCCACTTAGTCTATGTGGATGATGTTCTGTCACTGTGATTTACATAGTAGGTAGTGGCACTCGAATTTGTGCGGAGTAGGTACCACAACTAAAAAAAAGCAACAGACTTCCATAAAAAACACTACAAAGTGAAAAATAATTTTAATTTCGGAAGTCGGTGGTAAAAAACGAAAATATAAAACCATAAACTGAAATTAAAGTATTTTTCAGTAGGTTAGCAATTTCTTTCAAAATCTTTCGGATGTTAATTAAAAGTTTGTTACGCAGGTGCTGGACTTATAACAGTCTGAAATTGCAGACCAACGATGAGGAAGCATGGTGAGCGTTAATCCTTCCTAGATCGATTCCACCACTATTATTTGACTGAGCTTTTTATATATTCATTATTATTCGCAGTATGATCACATAAAATTATGCTGAATGCTCAGAAATTATTTCATGGAACGCAGTAAAGTCACGGAAATTAATTGTGCAGCAAATTAACTACCAACTTAAAATGTCCGTATATTCAAATCACAACAGTAATTCTGTGAGAGTTTTATGAAATGGCTATAACACGGCAAATTGACGTAATTTGTCAGTTTGATAAACAATTAATTTCTCTGTCTATACATACTATTATACTACTGGTACTGTCTTTATACCGGCCAGCTTAATCCAGTGATCGAGAATCAGTAATATAATCTATTCGCCATTATATTGAACATCAAACATCTGCAGTACAATTACGAACACGTCACGGTAGAATATCAGCTTTCCCATTATTTGGTCCCAATCTCATCATTTGATATGACGTCACCGCTGACAAACAATAGTTACCGACGGACGGACCGACCAGTGAGTTCTATTCTAGCCCCTTTGTTGTTGCGGCCAATCTGAACGTTTTAGCTTAATTGAACGTCCTTCAGGATGTTATACTATAATTAATTTCGGCTTGATCGATGGTTGGTTGTATTAATAATTTTAGGTTTGATTAAGTTTGGTGAGGGCTGATCTAAATTATGGTGTATTTAAGACACAATCATGACCAATATTTAGTTTAATTTAATTTATTTATTTAATTGTAAAACTCGAAGCGTTTATTTTAAATAAACCAATTACAGGCACTTTTGAATTGTCAAGGTGTCGGTCAGTTAGAAAGATGAAGTTAGTTGCCCATTCCAAAGCGTAGTAGGTTCCTATGGAGAAGAACGGGTAAGAAACTCCACGGATACTCTTTCAAATCAAAATAATGGTTACAAAATGTTGATTACATAATTCATGTTGAAATTATAAATGTACGAACGAAAGATTAAAAATTGGCCAAGTGCATGTCGGACCACGCACAATGAAGGGTTCCCCCCCCAATGAAGGGATCCCCACTTTACGTAGAAGGGAGGGTTTTTTGCAAGGTTTTCTTTTACAACTTTGTCGGCGTGATTAATATCTATACCCATGCCAAATTACAGCTTTCTAGTACTAAGAGTCTCTGAGCTAAGCTGGGGACAGACGGACGGATGGACAGACAGACAGACAGACGGCCATGGCGAATCTATAAGGGTTCCTTGTTGACTACCGAACCCTAAAAAAACGTGTACGCTACAAGTGTACAGTAGTCGCATGAGATTTTTAAAATCTGACATATCACCTTCGTAATAAGCAACTGAGCAGCGACAGAAAAGACCCTTTCTACTTACAATTAAATGTTTACTAATTCCACGAGTACAATAATTCCATGCTATTATAAAGTAGTTATTAATTCCATGCTATTAAAAAGTACTTATTCCATGCTCAAGCTGTCACTTCTTGTTACACACTTCCGTCCCATACCACGAAATCACTCCCACAGTAAGCGACAGGAAAGATGTTACACATCAAAGATTAAATTAAATTATAATAAGCCGTGGCAGCTAAGAGATGACCAGTCCCTATTGACAGCGCCCGTTCACGAACATGACGTATGGATTAGCACCATTCAGCTCAACCATTTTGAAGGGAGCTAAATGATCCAACACACGCGCCACTATCAGCGAGACGTTAGAGTGAGCATGAAATACCCCCGGCCAACCGCTAGGGCTCATTCAAGTCAATGAAGGACGTTCCCAGTAAATGATAGTTTTGTAGTAGGTACTTACCACTCACACATGTGCTTTGCAATTATACAATAATGTAATGTAATTGAATGTAATGAAATGTAATTGTAATGTAATAATGTATTGTAATTTTAGAGTGATTTGTCTGGGTATTCATGAAAAATCCATATCAATCCATAAACTTTTTGAACGAAGGAAAATTTTTGGAAGATTTAAAAAAAATTTGAACCCTTAATAATTAAAAAGCTGAATCAGAGATGGGAGTATTCTTCTCGCCCTCTTTATTTTTCCTGTTAAGGTTAACAGAGCAGTGGTGACCCTGTGATAACGGCTGCGACTTACGAGTTGTAGTTCGTAGGTTCGAACCCAGACAGTTGCTTTACTTTGTGTATATTATTTCATCACCACTGCTCTCAAAACGATGAAGGAAAACATCGTGAGGAAACCGACATGTCCGAGAACCAACAATTCGAAGACATGTGACATCTACCAACCCCCACTGGGCCCACGTGGTGGATTACAGCCCACTTCTCTCTCACAGAAAGGAAGCCTGGGTCTCAGCAGCGGGAACATGGCTGATTATGATGATCAGGTTAACAGAATTGTAGGAAGTGCTTAATGAACTCAATAATAACATGCAAACATAGAACAACAGCTACGCATTAATAATATCAACCGCAATCACCTAATAACCTCTTTAATTAAGCTTAGACCTCTTATTTACATCATAATAATAATATACTCGGTGCCACAAAGGCATGACAAACAGAGACTAACTGTGCTCATACGCACATAACAGCCTAGAAAGTTCTATTATAATAGTCATAACGTTTAAATTTGTTTGTTTTCGTGAGTGGGTGTGTGGGCTGAGTTATAAGCGGAGCGTTGTACGAGAAAATCGTAACATAATAATCAACACTAAGAATAATCGAAATCACTAAAACAAGATGAATTGATTTCCTTGAACGATATACATAAAAATAATCTACTCATACACTCCATTATGATATATCATCATTTTATTCCAGCACTCATTTTGAATCAAATGAAATGAAAAATAAACCTTGAAATCTCGTAATAAATATATCTATATTTTTTTTACAGCTGAGTGGGGGTAGTTCATAACGTTACGGTAAATCACTGTGTGTTTCACTTTGTTATATTATGTTCCTATCTTATTTGTGTTCCCACATTAGTGATAACCGATATGGATTATTATATCAAAACGTAGGAATTACAAGTCAATGGCATGGTAAAATAAGCGTTTTTTACTAGGAAAATAAAGCAGAAACACACTCAGGCCAGCGGTATGCAAGTCTATTGCACGCTCATTTGTCATGACAACTCATGATTGGTGGAAACGACAACATCGTGCATCCTATTTGCATGACATTGTGCAAACTGTGCATTTCGGCTATTCGTATTCGATTCAGTTCAGAACAGTTTTACATATAGCCTATTGCCATCAAACGGACACAACAAATCCAGACTCCTGGCTGCTACTGACAAATTCCAGATGAAAAACCCAATAACTCTTGGTCCAACCTGGGGATCAAACCCAGGACTTCATGCTCAGCAGTAGCGCTTGCAACCACTAGACCAACGAGGCAGTAAACCCATTTAGTATATTAAAATTCTCAAATCCCCGCCGCTCATTCATCCCTTGCACCATACTTACACAAACACGACAGTCGAGTGACAGCATAATATATTCAGAGTGAACGTGTTGCCATCCCGGAAACCGTTGATAGGTATGTTACACTTTCTTTACGCGGTACAATGAGTAATTAAGATTAACGGGGATCTAGTTGAGTAATTACACGAGTATCTGCGAAGTAAGTTCTTAGTTCTACTAATGTATGAGCATTTTGATATAGAAGTGTATTATGATTTGTTAATTTACTCAAGTAAAATCGACGAAATCAGCCTATAGCGGTATATTGTTGAACATAGGCCTCTGCCAGACTGCGCCACAATACCCTGTCCTCCGCCTTCTGCATCCTGTCTGTCCCAGCCACTTTTTTAAGGTCGTCGGTTCATCTAGCTGGGTCCCACACTACGCTTGCCGATATGCGGTTTACATTCTAGGACTGGTCTGCTCCACCGGCCATCGGTTCTTCGAGAAACATGGCCAGCCCACTGCCACTTCAATTGCTTACTTTGTTGGTAACTCCGGTTCTCTTCCGGATAACTTTATTAAGCCTTATCCTTCAAAGAAACTCCTAGCATAGCTCGCTCCATATCGCGTTGAGTGACCTTGAATTTGTGGACCAGCCCAAGTCAAGTACGTTTAAGGGGAATTACTAGTTTGGAACTTGATTTGACTTAGCTATGCTCTGGTGCATCATGGTTTAGGAGCGAATAAATATTTTGGTACTTGGCCGTAGAATAGATAATAATTAGGGTGATTGTATGTATTTTTTTCACATATCCTCACAAACATTTTAATAGTAACCTGAAAAGAACTTCGAGATAGGAATCTGTTAGTAAGAATTTTATTTTGTTACTTGTTTGCATAAGTACCCACTGTTAAATAAATGAATTGATTCAATCAAAACGTAATAAAATAATAAAATATATAATATAATTCGTAAACGTAACTGTCAGTTCAATGAGCCGTTGGATAAAGTCCTTGTTGCAAGAAAGTGGCATAGATGTTGTCATATTCTCGGCGCACAGTACACGGCATGTATCAACTTCTGCAGCACTCCAGAAGTGGGTCTCGATCGACGAGATCCGAAGAACGGCCGGTTGGACTAACAGCTCAAGTTGTACCCTGTGTGTGTGACCTGTACGTTGTGAAAGCTTCACGGAAGCCATATTTCTAAGTGCTATGTTTTCTTTTTTTCTTTAATTGTACAGTTGGATAGAGTATGTAACTAATTCTTCATCATTTATATTTTTTTATTTTATGTTTTACTTGTTGGATTATAACTAAATGAAGTCGAAGAAGAAGAAAATTAATAAACTATTTTAACTAGCCGAGTTATGGTTATCGACAGCAGTAAACGTGCAAAACTCGCACTAGGAGCGCTGTGGGCCTAGCACTAACGCGCTTACGATTTTAAAATTGTAAATAATCGTTTCTATTACACTTAGTTTTAAGACTTTACTCATATCTATCGGTGATACTAATTATTGTGTTTGTCGTATGAATTTAAACCAAAATGCTATAGGATAGTTGTATTTACCATTGAAAAATCGCCCGAATTTTCGTTAAGTTTACTTTGTGCTAGGTCCTGTGGTCGCCTCCCCTACCTATACATACATGCCTACTTGTTCATCGCCATATTATATGTGTGAACATATCAATACATATTTACGGTGCCATAAAAATATAGTCGTAAACAAGTAATAAAACGGTCATTCGGCTCATATTGAGACCGACAGATAAGTTATGGCTAGTCATGTGTAAAGTGATAAATTCACGTCTTCTGCTTGATAATATACCCTCGTTTTTGGTGACGTGGTGAGTTGGGAAATTCGGAGTACCTACGAATGATTGTAGCTATATAAAAATATACTTAGATAAGAGTATGTTGGCATGTATAGCTATGATAGATTGGTTAATAGGATGAAGAAAATCTTGATAGAATGTGTTTACCGCTGTCCATTATACAAGGTGTAACAAAAATGCTGTCGGGGCTGAAAAAGGGTCATTGTCCTCATAATTATGAACAAATTGTCCTATGGGAACAAGCCTGACATCGCAAAAAGAATGAGGTATTCCCTAGGTTTTCGCGGAAATAAATTTAATGTTTACGTGGAGCAGCAGATTTTTTATCCCTTCATGGTTTCAGTTATTTCAATTGCACCTTGAAGACTTATAGATTCTACGCGTGACGATACTTAAAATACGTCTGGCACACTCCTAGCCAATCAGCTGTGCTATCAACTCTGCTAACTGGCTAATCTTTTTATTATTAGCTATAATAGTTCGTACGATACAAGAAAAGTAGTAGCCGGTTGTTACTGTAGGCCAGCAGCATAATGTTTTTTAGTAATAACAAAACAAATAAACAAGACTAAACAAGATAAAACTCTAATGTAAACACTTCCATTAAATAAGTGTTGAGCACGTAATTGAAATTATCAAAAAAAAAAATACCTAAGTGAAAATTATTATCGGCAGCATATTAGCAAGAGGGAAAATGATATAGATTTTCATGTGATTTATTTTATGAAAAAGTTTTATATATTTACTAATATGGGTTAATGTTCCCTAAGTAATAAAAGTTAACAGACAGTAGTATCTGATGACAGGGACAACGAAGGTAAATGTTCATATTTGACATACATTTTTAACATTGACTGGCTAAGACTTTATTAGGAAGCCTTTTAAAATAATGAAGTGGTGCCTTTAGTAGGCAGTTTCTTGCAGAGATTGAAAAGGTTCTTAAAATACCGGTATTTAGTGGTTCCGTTACTAAAATCTGAACCACAACAGGAAACTAAATTGGAACCTTTAAGAACCTTTATTTTACCGGTTCTTCTGCAAAACGGGTCTAAAAGAGTTCATACGATGCCGCTCAACGCAGGACGATAGCTCTGTGGGCAAATTTTTATTTCGATGTTAGTATGTTTTTTGGGCATGTCCTACCAAGTTCATAAGGTATTTCTGTAACTTTTGATGCTTTTCTTTTAAAAGCTTTTCTTTTTGTAAAATACTTTATTAGCTTTAGAAATTTGTTTAAATTATCAGTGCGAAGGTACTTAAAAAAAAAACTTTATTTATGATTACAAAATAGTTATTTCCTATGTTTCACTACACAACGGCCATAATGTTTCATCTCACTCTCTTTTAAAAAAAAAATCTAGTGGACTAGGATATCTCCAAAAGAAGAAATTTTGTAATTTAAAAGGATTTTAATAACATACATTTAACATAATAACAACCTTATAACCGGTATATTGGAACCATTATTTGGAACCGGTATGTTGAAACCAGAACCAAACCGGACCTGAACCGGAACCGTATCGGAAAGAAGAACCTTTTTAAAGACCCGAAATGACGAACCGGAACCCAAATTCGTACCGGTTTTCAATCCCTGGTTTCTTCCAAGATACACTATAACTATACAAATACACTACTTAAAAGATTTTGCATAATTATTGCCCTTCCTAATACCGTATCATATATTTTTTACATACTATAACTACAGTTCCCCAACGAGAATCTTCTACATATTCGCCTGGAAAATGGCGTTAATACTATTCTCTTTCCGGCAAGTCTGAGTACCTACAATCTACAGACATTGCAATTCGCCTGTAGTACGGACCGACTTTCATGCTATTAAACTTACGTCCAGTAGAGATGTTTTATTTTCGGTGCGATGCTGTTTTGTTTTTGGTGTTGTAGATTTCGTGGATAAGCGCTGTGCTATCAAAGTGCATTAAGGCTCGAGCATACGCTGCCTGTCACATGTCTGTGGGAGCGAGGAAATAAATCCAGAGGAAATGATTAAAGCATCAGTCTAATTATCAGAATTCGTAAGTCTATTTGAGTAAACTTTACTGATTGTCTAACAAGATCCTAGACATTTTTAAAATAGCGTTTTATATTAGAGTGTAGAATAGATGTAGTTTGATAAAACGCCTTGCTAAAAATGTCTTGTCTTGTTAAAGAGACGTCAGCACCAATTGACGGGGTCCGAAAGGGCCAATGCCTGCCAGGGTTACGAGCCTGTCCGAAAGGGATATCGTGGCCCTGGCACACAGGCATCTGAAGGAACACGGTGGGTTTTAGTCAGTAAAAGTCTGACACTCCCTCCCGCTCCACCCAGAGCGGGAGAAGTTATTTGATAATTTCCCACCCAAAAAAAAAAAAAAAAAAAAAAGGCAATCAGTTTTATGTTGCTCCTGTAAAGACCGACGATAGGTAACTACCAATTAGATTTTTCATTAATAATTATTATGGTTGATGTGCAAATATGAAATAAGAGTAGTAGTATTTTGAGAATCCTTTTTTGAAAAAAAAACTACGATCCGCGAGGAAAATAAAAAGAAGAAAACCGTGATACTAACGGGGTACTTAAAACTTGGAGAATTTAACAAAATATTCTTTGTCAATACAATTTATTTTTTGTTCCTCCTTTTTTTGTTTAGATTTTATATAGTTAACACTATTATTGAAGACTTCTTTTACGAATACCTCTTTGCTATTAAAGTAACATCCAGTTTCTGTGGAGATGTTATTTCTCTTTTGTTTAAATTTCGACGTGATGCTATTTTATTGGGTTCTTGTTAATTTGTGGATAAAGCTACAGTTTTCCTGATATACTGATAGGTTAATTATTCCTCCAATGAAAAGCCACTTATATCACAGAAGTTGCTTTCCAATGGTTATAAGGATATATAATAAATTACCGAAAGCATATAGGGAACTACCAATCAATCGGTTTAAAACATTAGTATTCAAATGGCTTATAGAAAAATCATTATATTCTGTGAATGAGTATCTTAACTTTAAAGATTTAAACTGACATTTAACTATTATAATTTGACAAATGTGTGATATTTATATTATCTATGATTTATTTTACAATTTTGTTATCATTTAATTATATTTGTATCAATTATTATGTAATCAATTATTTTGCATGCTAGTTTTAGCGAATTGTTTTAGAAACTTAATTAAAAAACCCGAGCATCTGTAATGTACTACAATTCTTGCAAATAAATTTCATTTCATTTCTGGAAGAGCAGTGGCCGCACTTAACGGCCGCAGTGACGGCTGTCATGAAAATGATGATACTGGCAAAGATTTAAGCTGCATTCCGAATTAGGTCACAATCGCTCACAGCGCTCACGTTAGTTTTATTATTCTCAAACATAGATACTTTATTTGCTGTTTTTACAATTTTACTCGCCAAACTTTCTAGTCAGATGGCGCAAAGAAAAATGAACAAGCGCTCCTCGCGCTTGTTAATTTTTGTTAAGATTATTTGTGTATAACAAATAATTTAGTACTTATAAACTAACCTCAAAACGACCAACTAGCACTATTTCATTCAAAGATCAACCACATTTGCACGGCTAGATTGCGGACGAGCCGCGAACACCGGACACTGACAGAATCTAAGTATGTATCCATCTGGAGGTGTCCGTGTACGGAGCCGCGTCCGTAACCCGCTCGCGCCGGCTCGACCAAACCCTTAGTGCTCGTTTACGGAGACGCGGGGCGTCGCGCGTCGCGTGCACGTGCAGCGGCCCGCGTCATCACACGCTTAAACAAAAACATATAGCAATCTACGATGTTGTTTATGGAGACGCGGGGTGTGAAGAATAGCGGTGTCCGCCACTGCGGCCGCAGCGGAACTTCTAGCGTGTAGCGTAGCGGGTATCGCCGTATGCTCGTACTGGGGCGTGTGACGCCGCGGGTGTTGTTACGTTTTACCCTGAACGGAGAATTACAGAAACGCAACGCCGCGATAAACGTCGCGTGCGACGCGG
The DNA here is from genome assembly GCA_963921375.1 of Tiliacea citrago. Taxonomy (NCBI): domain Eukaryota; kingdom Metazoa; phylum Arthropoda; class Insecta; order Lepidoptera; family Noctuidae; genus Tiliacea; species Tiliacea citrago. Next base: position 3,163,242 of record OY992784.1, read on the forward strand.
CGGTGCCATCCGCGTGCTCCACTTGCATTTCAAGCTAACGCGTGGAAAATTGCTTCTCCGTAAACGCTTTTTTATACACGTTCCATATGTTTGAATTTAGTGCGGACCGGACCGCCCGACGCGACGCCCCGCGTCTCCGTAAACAAGGCCTAAGTGTGAATCATAGATTACTCAATAATGATGCTACTATAAGCCATAAGGTGTGAATTTATTTCTCGGTAAAGGCAGAATCCTCGTTATCGAGAAATAAACTCCTTAGTTTGAATTTTACAATCCTTTACTTAATTTAGGGTTTTGTCATAGCATTTATTCATAGCATGTATTTTGATAAATACTTTTGGGCGCTCAATATTTTGAAGTTTTTTCCCCATAATAATTTGTTATTTTCAGTTGAACTAGTCTTTTTCTCTTACCACTTCTTTTATTATATTTATTTTTAACAGGCAGTTTATTATCATTGTGTATGTGTGTATTTCAAAACTGTTAGCAACTTTAACCGCTATTTTCTCTAATGTAGAAATAGCACAACATTTTAACCATTTAAACTCTGTCCAGCAACGAATTTAACTAACATTGATGTTTGAACTACATTGTTGAAGCTCGTTAGCATAAATACCTAATTCTGATGCATTTGTTTCGATGCAAATCCCAACAGAATTCCCGTCACAGGAATGTGATAATCAGTCATTCGAACACAGCACTTGTGTTTGAATTGACGTGTTCGTGGTCAAATTAACAAAGTGGTCACATTGGTCCCGATGACAATAACTTGTTAACTAAGTTCTACATGGTGATACATGCGTTGCGCATGCAACCGCGTGTGTATGACTAGATGTATGAACGAACAACAATCATCCGGCCTTCTTAACTTCTTCGCCGACTACCTACGGGATCGCAAACAGTTCGTCCGCCATGGCTGCTTTGAGTCGAAGTCTTATTACACTCGCTCGGGCGTGAGCCAGGGATCCGTGTTGGGGCCGCCTCTGTTTCTGATCATGATCAACGACCTAATTTGTAAGATTCGATTCGCAAAATGTCTACTATATGCCGACGATCTAAAACTAGCTGCGCAAATCAGAACAGAGGTGGATTGCGAACTCCTACAAAAAGATATCGATACCGTCTATGAGTGGAGCATGGCGAACAAGTTGTTGTTTAATATTAGTAAATGCAGCGACTTATGGTCGTGGGTTGAGACCAATAAAATATGATTATAGTTTGGGGGGTTTAGTGATCACCCGTGTCACCAGCGTTAAGGACTTAGGAGTGACTTTCGACCGCAGTCTGACATTTAGAGACCACGTGTCTGCCCTTGCAAAGGAATCCTTCAGGCGTCTGGGATTTGTCTTGAGGAACGCTCGTGACTTTCGCAATCCCAGTATTATTAAACTTCTTTACACCACTTTGGTTCGGAGTAAACTCGAGTCCAGCGCCTGTGTCTGGCATCCGCATACTGCGTCTCAGACACTGATGCTTGAGAAAGTTCAGAAGACCTTCCTGAGATTTTTGTATCAAAGGCTGTACCATTACTTCCCATTCATGTACCCAACGAATTATCTTCTAGGGGTGTTGGGTTTAAATTCGTTGGAGGTAAGAAGGGGCTTTGATCAGCTCACGATTGCCTGTAAAACCCTAAGCGGTCGTATTGACTGCCCTGAACTCCACGGACTTTTCTGCCGCCTATTTGTGCCCGACAAATACCTTGGGCACCGTCAAAGCCGCCGTCATAACCTGTTCGCACTACCGCTGTCTAGATCTGTTGCTAGAGCCGAATCCCCAGTTTGTCGAACCCTAAGGATGCTAAACGCCCTCCTGACTGCCGACCCTGAATGTGATGTGTTTGCCGATGAATGGAAGAAAATAATGCGTGCTTGTCTGTTGTTTTGTGGGGGACAATATGCGAGGGTGTCCACTATTGCATGTTAGTTTATTGATGTATCTAATTTATTGAACCATTTACTCAAATAATTATTAATAATTTTATCCACGAATTGTATATCTTTGAATTTAATTTTTTGTATTGTATGTTATTTGAATGCTTATTTTATTTTAATTTTTATAATTCTATGTTAATTAATGTAATTGGACCTGTGCCGTTTTAATTAACTATAAATAAATAAATAAATAAATAAATAAATAGTAAAACAATGGTTAGACCTGCTGTCTTGTATGGATCAGAATGTTGGACCACAAAAGCGATTAATGAAAGGCAATTGCATTTAGCTGAGATGAGAATGATAAGAGGGATGTTTGGTGTGACATGAATGGATAGAATAAGAAATAAGTACATAAGATGAAGTCTGAAGTGGCACCGGTGGCTGAAAAGTTCTGCGGAAATCGGATGTCATCGTACGGGCATGTCGATGGCTATAGAGTAAGGGAAATAAATGAATGATGAACAAAAAAAAATATGGATGGTCTGTGTGAAAGATGATAGGGTTAGAAAGGAAGTGACTACCGAGATGACAACTAATAGAGACGTATGGGAGAAAGGGACATGTTGCGCTGACCCCAAATAAATTGGAACAAGAGCAGGAGAATGATGATGATGCTGAAAACAACATCAAAATCCAAGTGTCGGAAGAACATAGTTTGCACTAACGCAACATAGACCCATCTCACTTCTGAGCCACGTATACAAGCTGTTCTCGAGGGTCGTCACAAACCGTCTCGCCAAGAGACTTGACGAGTTCCAGCAGCCAGAACAAGCCGGTTTTCGAAAAGGCTTCAGTACCGTAGACCACATCAATACTGTTCGGATAATTGTACAGAAGACCGAGCAGTATAACCAGCCACTGTGTATGGCATTTGTGGACTACGAGAAAGCCTTAGAGTCCATCGAATATGTCTACCTAGGACAAGTCATACAGCTCGGTAGACACGACTTTGACAAAGAAGCCGACAGAAGTAACCAGTTGAGTTGGGCGGCACTTGGAAAACTGCGTCAAGTCTTCTCGTCGTCTATCCCGCAATTTCTGAAGACTATAGTATTTAACCAGTGCGTCCTGCCCGTCATGACATACGGTGCCGAAACGTGGACACTGACAGTCGGATTAGTCCACAAATTCAAGGTCGCCCAGCGTGCTATGGAGCGGGTTATGCTTGGAGTCTCTTTGAAGGATAAGATCAGGAATGAAATTATCTGGAAAAGAACCGGAGTTACCGACGTAGCTTGCAGAGTAAGCAAACTGAAGTGGCAGTGGGCTGGCCATGTTTATCGAAGGACCGATGGCCGATGGTGCAGATGAGTCCTGGAGTAGAGACCGCGTATCGGCAAGCGTAGTCTGGGACGCCCCCCAGCTAGATGGACCGACGACCTTAAGAAGGTGGATGGGTCAGACTGGATGCGGAAGGCGGAGGACAGGGTGTTGTGGCACAGCTTGGGAGAGGCCTATGTCCAGCAGTGGACTGCGATAGGCTGAGTTGATTGAACGCAACATTGTGACCTGTACCTAAATAAAGGGTGCAACTTACTAAGGTTTTTATTAACAGTTTTTATGCTTGTCTCGTTATGAACACTTCATTAGTTTTATATCGTCACTAAGTTCTAGGCACCATCTGCACTATAAACGAGCACTAAGAAAGAATACGGCTTAGTAATATAGGTGCTTACAATGTTGCTTACCTACAAGCCCAAGTTGTAGCGCAGGAAATGTTTCTTACGAACTAAAAGTAAATTGTAACCGATTTTGAGGACTCTCGTAAAATGACTCATATGAACACGTGGCTTAGCTCGCGTGGAGGTTGCAAACAAACCTTTATAAACCTTCTCCGTAAACAACTTCAGGTATAATAAACCAAGTTTCATGGTTATCTTGTATTCAATCATATTATGATTTAATACAAAATAAATATAGTAGACTTCGTCTTAAAATGAAAATAGATGTTGTTAAATATGAGATTGATAAACTCCAACACCGTTTGACCGATCATGCTTCCTTAAACTATTATTTTACTTTAACTAGAAACATTAAGCATTGACAAGTGTTCGTTTCCAATTAAAATTGGATCCCTGATCCGTAGTACCTACCGTAACTATACGATTTCAATAGTAAATACAGACATGTACCACAAAACGTGATTAAACGATAGTCTTATAATATTAAAGCCTATAATTAAAGTAACACAAACCAGTTAACTTAACTTTGTCTGTCATTAAACCTCGTTACGTAATAAAGAGGAGAATTAAATCTGAACCGTTTTCTAAGCACCTTTGCAGTGTTGAAAACGTCTGCTTGTTACATTATTCGTCGCGCCGCGGTCGCCTAGATTCTTAGAACCACAAACAAGTTAGCTATATATACAGCTGTACCCAAAACACTAAGGCTGTACCCAGTGTACTAGAGGAGGACGACGTAATTCACTCTTACATGACAACGAGAGAGCTTTCTGACAGTAGTCTAACACAATTTTATTGTTTGGTATCATTTTGTGTTTAAATAAGAAGACAAAGAATGAGTGTGTTTGTTTCTCATGAAGCTGAGTGTTTATGTTGAAGAAAGTTAGTTTGAAAGTGACAAAAATCTAAAATAAATTGGGGACCTAAATAATGAACTAAGAATCTTTTTAGTCATGATCACAGGCAGTCATTCTAGATTCTAACTTTGCCGACAATTTTTGATGTGTAATATCTTCCCTTTCCTAAAAAGGGATGGAAGTGTGTAGCAGGAAGTGACAGCTTGAGCATGGAATAAGTAAGTACTTTTAATAGCATGCAATTAGTAAGTACTTTATAATAGCATGGCATTAGTTTTCTCATGGAATTTGTTAGTACTATATAGATTGTAAGTAGAGGGGGTCGAATTTCGACTAGTGGGCGATCACTAGTAATGAATAATTATTTGAATAAATATTTCAGTACCTATTTAGTTTATTTTTATTTTGAGGTTAATTTCTGTCGCTGCTCAGTTGCTTATTACCAAGGTGAGATGTCAGATGTGAGCTTTTTTTATCATGGTATTAACTATCTACATATTTTAATGGGGTGTAAGGGGGAGCACACATCAACCAGACTCCCCAAATGTCAATCTCACCTGCGCGCGGTACACCCTGCCACTGACAGACGAGGCGCTGGCGACCGATCGATGGCGGTATAACCATCGAACAAGCCAACCTAAATTCACCAGAGCGATAACGGGCAGCAGCGTCATCGTTGTGAAAGGATTGGCACTGCGGGCACCATCCTGCTTGCCCAGCGTGGTGACTACGGGCATTAAATCTCCCACATGAAAAAAGTGTAAAAACAACGGCCCCCAGTTCCCGGTGGTCCCGCTATTCCTGGTCAAGGTAGCGGTCACGGTAACGGCGGGACGGGGGGTGCGAAGAATCCCCGGGTTACGGCAAGCTACCAACGACGACTACATCCCGCTACGTACAATGAACGTTCGATGAGGCTGGACCATCACCTCGCCGAACTTGAAGTAGAGTTAGGTCGTATTAACGCCCATATACTGGGGTTATCTGAAGTCCGAAGACAGGGGGAGGACACGATAACCCTGGAATCAGGCCACCTATTCTACTTCTGCGAAGGTGATCAGCTCTCCCAAGGCGGTATCGGCTTTCTTGTGAACAAGGAACTCACTAACAGCGTTGTGGAAATCAGTGTTGACACGGGTAGCGTACCTTGTACTAAGACTCACTGACAGGTACTACCTGAAAGTTATACAGGTATATGCGCCGACTTTGACATGCTCTGACAAGACAGCTGAGGCCATGTACGAGCACATTTCCAAGGTCATGCACAGTATGACAAAGGCCCACTACAACGTTGTTATGGGAGACTTCAATGCCAAAGTGGGAGTACAAGAACGCGGCGAATCGAAAATCGGACAGTTTGGTTTGGGGCGCAGGAATCACAAGGGGCATATGCTGGTCAATTTTTTAGAGTCACAGGGGCTTTTCTTGATGAATTCGTTCTTCGAGAAGAAACCCCAAAGGAAGTGGACCTGGCAAAGCCCCGATAACGTGACAAGGAACGAGATAGACTTCATAATGACGGATAAGAGGCACATATTTAGAGATGTCTCCGTGATCAGCAGGTTTAATACCGGAAGCGATCACAGGCTTGTCCGAGGCACTCTAAATATCAATTTTCGAGCTGAGAGAATCCGAATGATGAGGCCTAATCTCCGACCTACGCAGCTCCAAACCACTCTTGGATCCGAAAAGTTCCAAATGGAACTTCAAAATCAATTCGCCCTACTGGACACCACAAGCACTGTCGACGAGAAAGCCGACGAGGTGGTCGAAACACTACGTGACGTGTCCCGCAGACTTTTCCCGTCGCAGCGGAAAAGTAAACTGTCCAAACTTTCCTCGGAGACTCTCTGACTTATGAGGGAAAGACGAGAGTTGCAATCCACGCAGCCGTCTTCGTCAGATAAGAGGGCCTTGAACCTAAAAATTAGAAAGCTGACACGACGCGACCTTCGGTGCTCCAACACCCGTGACACTAAGGTCGCGATTGAGCAAAACCGAGGGTCTGAAAGTCTTCGCTAAGCATTTAGGGAGGTCCCTTCTGACGAAACTGAAAACTGCGGATGGTAGAATCGTGACTTCGAAGTCCGAGATACTCGAGAAAGTCGAGGATTTTTACGGACACGGACGGCAAAACTAGCGGCGCATAGTGAAGATGACCATCGAGCCGGATTAACACGCCACTACACGGAGGACTTCCCGGATATCGACCACTGTGAGATTAGGGTGGCTCTCGAGCAGCTAAAGAACAACAAGGCACCTGATGATGACGGAATAACGACAGAGCTCCTTAAAGCGGGCGGGGCTCCAGTCCTGAGAGAGCTAGCGAGTCTCTTCAACTCCGTCATCCAAGAGGGCACAACGCCCGAAGCGTGGAGCAGAGGTGCGGTGGTTCTGTTCTTCAAAAAAGGTGACAAAACCTTGCTGAAGAACTATAGACCCATCTCACTTCTAAGCCACGTATACAAGCTGTTCTCGAGGCTCGAGTTCCAGCCACCAGAACAAGCCGGTTTTCGAAAAGGCTTCAGTACCGTAGACCACATCCATACTGTTCGGCAGATTGTGCAGAAGACCGAAGAGTACAATCAGCCGCTGTGTATGGCATTTGTAAGACTACAAGAAAGCCTTCGACTCCATCGAAATTTAGGCAGTTCTGGCCTCTCTGCAACGATGTCGAATTGACTGGCGCTACATCGAAGTGTTGAGGTGTTTGTATGACGCTGCAACGATGACTGTCCAGGTCCAGGATAAGGAAACCAGCCCCATCCAACTACTCAGGGGGGTGAGACAGGGGATGTGATATCACCGAAACACCAATGCGTTGGAGGACGTATTTAAGACGCTGGACTGGACTGAACAGGGTATCAACGTAAACGGCGAGTACATCTTACACCTTCGTTTTGCAGATGACATCGTCATAATGGCAGAGACGCTGGAACAGTTAGACCAGATGCAATGCAGGCTGTGCAAGCCTAAATGGAGCCTCCCGGCGGGTTGGCCTCGGCATGAATTTGGACAAGACGAAAGTCATGTACAATTCGCACGTCTCGCCAAGTCCAATCCACATTGAAGGGTCGCTTTTCGAAGGAGAATGTCTTGTGAAGGAGTATGTCTACCTAGGGCAAGTTTTCCAGCTTGGTAGGCACAACTTTGAGAAGGAAGCCGACAGAAGGATCCAGTTGGGTTGGGCAGCGTTTGGAAAACTTCGTCAAGTCTTCTCGTCGTCAATCCCGCAGTGTTTGAAGACTAGGGTCTTCAACCAATGCGTCCTGCCCGTTATGACATACGGTGCCGGAACGTGGACACTAACAGTCGGGCTGGTCCACAAATTCAAGGCCACTCAGCGTGCTATGGAGCGGGCTATGCTCGGAGTTTCTTTGAAGGATAAGATCAGGAATGAAGTTATCCGGAAGAGAACCGGAGTTACCGACATAGCCTGCAGAGTAAGCAAGCTGAAGTGGCAGTGGGCTGGCCATGTTTGTCGAAGGACCGATAGCCGGTGAAGCAGACGAGTCCTGGAGTGGAGACCGCGTATCGGCAAGCGTAGTGTGGGACGCCCCCCCAGCTAGATGGACCGACGACCTTAAAAAGGTGGCTGGGACAGACTGGATGCGGAAAGCGAAGGACAGGGTGTTGTGGCGCAGCCTGGGAGAGGCCTATGTCCAGCAGTGGACTGTTATAGGCTGAGTTGATTGATATTTTAATCAAACTAGTGGCAAGACCGGAGAAAAATGAGCGTATAAAAATGTCCATCGCAATAAATTAACAGTCTCAGCGGACACAGTAAAATGAAAATGATGACAATACACAGCATATGTCACATAATTATAATATATTTCCAACATAATCAAACTTGCTTGAACATTATCATGGATGAGAAAACTTAACATAGTAGCCTATTAGAAAACGCATGACATATTCTTGAGATTATCAAGAAACGTATAGACTTACGTTGCGTCTGAAATAAGGATGGGGTCAGACAAGCGTGATTCATGTCACTCAAAGTCATCATCATCTGCTTAGCCTTTTCCCAATTATGTTGAGGGTAGGTTCCGGTCTTGAGTGTAGCTGAATACCAGTATTTTACATGGAGCGACTGCCAATCTGACCGTCACTATCCTATTACTGGGTAAAACGATAGCCCTTGGTAAGACTGGTTGTCAGACTTTCCAGCTTCTCACTAACTGTCAATTCAGTTCTTAAGTGACTCACCAAAATTATGTTATGCAAAGTCAGTCTAGCACTTAGTTGAACGTGAATTCCTAGACTCGGAGGTTCCTCGAGTAATTATTACACTTGGTGACGCTCGTCTAGCCGCACCCTTATTTGTTTGAAATAAGCGTACCTACATGTTGAAGGTACCAAGAGGTGATCCTTTGTTTTAATTAATTATCGTTTCCCAGAACTCGTATGAAACGTGACCATAATAGCTCACGCGGATGCAATGGAAGCACTTTGGAACTTTCTGGGATTCATTTCTTACTATTGAGTATGAGTAATCATTATATTATATAATTTATTATTGTATTATATCTAGTGGAAATGTCGAAATTGGGCCCCCTCTATTTACAATCTTTAAAGTATTTACTCATTCCATGAGCACACTAATTCCATGCTATTATGAAGTACTTACTTATTCCATGCTCAAGCTTCGCTTATGTCACCTATCTATCTTCAAGTCATAAGGCCCTGGTACTATGTGTGTGTCAAACGTATGGTAGTGTGTGTAATGTTTTTTTTTTATTAATTTAATTTATTTTTAATGCGTATAATATAAAAATAATGAGCTTTCTGCTCTCCTCCTTCATATAAACTTTATCTGTACCAAATTTCATACTCCTCCGTCTGCGTAATTTTCGTAAAAAGGGGTACAAAGTTTTCGCTTCACGTATTAATATAATGATGACAATTATGTACCTTAGCATAGGACAGACAGAGCCTTAATATGTAGTCGTAAAAACCTCATTCTATGAACATTATTATCAAGGTCCAAAGTCAAAGTTAAATTATTTATTACAAGTAAAAGACACTTTTGAACGTCAAAATTTATAAGAAAATAGAATTGATTCTGGATGATTTGAGATTAAAGATCGCAAAAGGTAGTTTCGTCCGTCCTACCAAGATATTCAGATAATGTCAGTGTTCCGTAGTTCCGTAGATGCTTAATGTGTCGATTTGAATGCAAACAGTATGGTGTTTTTAGACATTAATTTTATAACACTTGAAAGACCACATTTTACAGTGGATGACTTTATGTCTTTGTTTGGATGACCGTTAGAAAAGTTATTTTTTGTTTTTTAGGGATCCATACCTCAAAGGAAAAAAATGGAACCCATAAAAGATCACTCGTGTGATTGTCTGTCTGTCCGCCTGTCACAGCAGAGTTCCTCCGGATCTAATGGACCGATTAGTTGTAATTTCGTACTTATATAAATTTCTGTGACCCAAATACGGATGACTAATGTAAATAAATTAATTTGGAATATGAGGAGTCACCATTGGGAGCAAATAAAAAAAATAAAAAAATGCAAACTGTACCGTGTGACATAATTATTAGATGAAAGGTCTTGTTCTCAAATATACTTTTTATAATTTTAAAATAAATAGTTTAAAGTTATTTATGAAAATAGATGAAAATTGACCATTCCATATTATGTATTATTATATCTAAGTGTTCGTAGTACTGCTGGCGTGTATGACCAGATGTATGAACGTAAACGAAGCAAAATGAGTAGATAATAATTGATTCTGCAACCGTTCTCCGACAGTCGTTTCTCCTTTGGATTGTTCACCGACAGGACGTTTCGTTTTTGAGAGATTCGTCGATAGAACGTTTCACCTATGGATGTTTCGCCGACAGAATGGTTCGCATTTGTTAGTTTCGACGACAGGACTTTTCAACTATGTCATACTACAACTAACTATATCATACTTTTCGCCGTCTGATCGTTTTATCTACGATTGTTTCGTTTCTGGCACTCGCCGGCCGCTGCCGCGGCACCGCTCGCTTCGCTCGCTCGGCTCGTGCGTAGGAGGTCACAGTTTTAACCTAACCTAACCTACCCATTTTTTTTAAAGAAGAAATTAACCCAATCGAAATAGTTGAGTTCCGGGTAACCTATGAAAAGTCCTGTCGTCGAAACTAACAAATGCGAACCATTCTGTCGGCGAAACATCCATAGGTGAAACGTTCTATCGACGAATCTCTCCAAAACGAAACGTCCTGTCGGTGAACAGTCCAAAGGAGAAACGACTGTCGGAGAACGGTTGCGGACTTATAATAATTATGGAAGGATAATAGCCAGGTGGCATTCTGTAGTTTCTGCCTACCCCCACGAGAAGAAGGTGTGAGTGTATGTGTGTATAATTATGTATCTAAGTGTGTGCTAATTAAGTTTTGAGCTTTAATTCTTAATAAGTAGGTAATTAGCAATTCTACTAAAGTTTCAGTTCAAGAAAATAACTTTATCAACATTTCTTTACAATTGTCGCGAACCATAACGTTCTCAAAACGTCTAACAATTTATAAAACATTAGTCGGAACATTTCACTCAAGTTAGGTGCAACACCACAAAGTAATTCACTTTGCATCGAGAGTTCTCTGAACGTAATTTACATTATAATGGAGTTCGACTGTAACGTGCGTTTAGAATCACTATTTTAGCCGTTTAAGGGAACGTTTATCTTTTTCTGCTTGTTTTAAAATAAGAGCGAAATAATTATGTTTATTGGATTAATTCAGTCGCTCCATGTAAAATGTTAGTATACAGCTACATCCAGTTAAGCTGGAAGCCGGCCTCAACAAAGTTAGGAAAAGGCTTGGCAGATGATAATAATGGATGAACAGCTGAATGTGGGCAGCGCAAGACCAGTCATTGTGGCAATGCTTGGTGCAGGCGTTTTCCAGAAGTCTTCGCAAATGTACTCATTTGCGAAGACTGTCATAGCTTTTATTTTCCAAGACTCAGTAAGCGAAAGTCAAATAAACACACACTGTGCTTCAATAAATACTGGAACCTATAAAAGACTGTACCAATCAATAAAATAAAATAGTCTTCGCAAGCAAAACAACTGTAATTGCGCTACAACCCAAACAACTAGTTTCAATAAATGTCGTATCGGTATTCGGATGCACTAATACAGCTAATTACCACTTTTAAAAAGATACTCATTGAAACACAATTGAAATCCAACCATATCACGACGGTGATACGGTTAAAATTCAAAATGAAGAAACACGTATAGTTCCATTGCTTGTTAAAGAAAAAATATATGAACAACCATTAAAAAGTTATATTTCTGCAATACAGGAACGGATGTTCAGAATTTATAACATAGTTGCTCATGGTGCCTTGGAGTTCGTTCAGGGTAATTTATTCCTTGCTCAGTGCCAAGCTGAGAGCGTTATAAATGTATCATATTATTGTAAGACTATTATAGCAATTGGTTTATAAGACCATGGATAAAAAGCAAACAATAACGGCCCATCTTTTATCCAAGTAGGTATGTTGTTAGGAGAAATTACCGGTGTCTTGTTACCCAGTAACTTTTGCGTAGGTCAGATAAGCAGTCGCTCCATGTGAAATACTGGTATTCAGCTTTGTTGGGAAAAGGCTGGCTAATGGTGATGATAGATTTCCATATTGAGAATGTAAAAATAATTAATATTCTGTTTAAAAAAAGAAATTTCGTATACATACACTCTTACTTCTCAACTTCGCATAAAAATATGAATAAACAAATACAATCCTAATTCAGTTCTGCTACATTGTATAAGATTACATACAATTCTTGTGGGAGTCAATTTTATATTTTGTTATGTTCAATACTTGTATTGTTTGAGGTTGTGTACCAAGGACGTTTTGAGTTGTGTTCTGCTTTCATGTACCTACTGTCGCTACTGTATGTATTTATTATATTCTAATACACTCCATTATTTCCAGTCACGTTCTATATCCTCTTTTACAGCATAATTCATGCTATCGCATAGGGCTTAAGACGTAATTGACAAACTAAGGTCAACACATCTGTACAATCATTCCTTATTTATTTTTCTTATTAAATCCTTGTAGCTGTATGTAACCACCTTATTTTACTTATCTTTTATGAGATTCGATACTTCAAACAATACCATACTTTCAACAATATCTCCAACTATATTTCCATCTCCATCTCTTCGTACACATGCCACTCACTCAGACAATTGCCATTCATCCAAGAGGGGCTCATGTCGAATGTTCCAGTGTCAGGCTTCGACCAGGGTGAGAAGCTTGCGCGGGGGCTGAGGCGGCTGCGAAATATCAAATATATGAAACCGCTTTGCATGTAGACATGACGTTGGCGAGCACCTAAGCGAACTATAAACGAGCGATCGTCTATTGTTTTACCCGGTGTAACCTGTCTGCTTCTACTGCCTGCTACAACAACTCGTTATGAACAGTGGCCACCTAATCGCGCCCGCCACCGCGCTCACTACCGTCTAGCCACCGCACGTTCACTATGGAAGAGGCCTCAGTGTCAGTCTGACGCGGAATTGTGCTCTGCACCCTTTATCAATTGCCCTACGTGACTCGCCTTGTACTGCGACGATGGGAATTAACTGAATTGAGATTTATTTTGGAGTTCGTGCTACGTTTGAGTGTGAGTTTTTATTAGTGACTGTTGTCTAGAGTAAAAAATGTTTTGGGTGGTCTTTTTTATTTACTTGAGGTAAAATGTGTTGTTGACGAACGTGTTTTAATTGTCGTGCTTGTGTCCCAGTATTGATAACATTCTACCTGGCTACCTCAGAAGGGAAGTAGATACTTCCCGTGAGGTGGAAAAGGTTATAAATATAAGGTAGATACCTTATATTTATAACCTTTTATTCTTTTATTATTAAGAATATAACATGTATTCATAATTGAAATTTCCTTCCAGAATATGAAATAATGTTTCAAGAATATTACACCATTATAATGTGATCAACTCGGAAACGTCTGCCGCTGAAAGCTATTGAAGATGTCAACTTCCTCTTTCCTCAATAATATAAACGAGCTATCGAAAAGGACACCTACGTTACAATTACAAAATATAATAGACCTGTCTTCAGCAAAAACAAACCATTGACCAATAGCATTCTGTGTGTATTGTCGGACCGGTGGCGGTGGGATTCTCCGATGCTCACGCGTTGGATACCTACACGCAGTAAAGTAAACACGCGCATACCCGTACCGGAGTTTCCATTGGTGTTATGTTTGTATTTATTTTTTAAAGTGTGTTGTCTTGTCATTACTAACTTTAGTTTCTTATTAGCATTTCTGTGTTACTAAAAACTCTCTATCTAATCTAATAATAAAATAACCAATCAAGTCGACTTCCGCAATAATATCGAGATTCGTTTGATCAAAATATAATTCAGTATTACACAGAGAATATTGACGAACATTCACAAACATTGGCGGTGTAATCAGATAAAGCTGAGCTAACGCACGACTGAGTTACAATCCAACTAGATACTACTACATGTTGCTGTAATTAACTGTTTAGTTGGAAATTTGCTACTGCTGTTTGAGAAATTATGGTATACTAAATATTCAATTTGTGGGTATAATTTTTGTTTATTATAAAATTAGAGATTAAATGATTATTTTGTTGATCGTATTGTCTAAAGTTTCGTATTTGATAAATAAATGTCCTGCATTGTAATTTCTAAGTCGTAGCTAATATTTTAATTGGTAATGATAAAAAGCTTGACTAAAATCGATAAAATGATTTTAACGTTTGATAGTTTACTTGTATTTGAAAAATATATGTCAGTATACTAAATATCCAAAAGTATAATTTAAGCTTATTGAGATCAACGTTAATAAATAATAAACTGCACACTGTCGCACCGACAGCCTTAATGTAGACGAAAACTGACAACTTTTGCTAAGGATGTCGCTTGTAACGGTTGACTCACAGAAATTTGTTTACAAAAAACTTTGGACCTGACAAAAAAATGCCGCGTTGTATTGTCATCGGTTGTATTAATTTCCTATTGACTTACAATTAAAGAAACTATGGGAAAGGGCGACTATATACAATTTTACAGCTTCTGAAACTTGGAGAATATATGTGGTGTATAAGTTGAAGCGGTTTTTTTTTTTGACTTCGAAGGACCAATACGCGGGGATGTAATTTATTTATTTTATTTTTGCGGGTTGGAAGATTGGACGACACACAGAATTGAGCAAAAGGGAATATGAGATTATGAGTAAGAAAGAGGGATGGATGGACTTACTTGAGAACCTTCTGGACGAAGCACGTTGACTCAAGGAGGCAGCCTCCCACGTGTTCACGACTTTCTTCCTTTCACTGTGATGCACTATCACTTGAGTTTTAAATGCTACACTTGTGTCGGCCAACACTTATAAATAGAGAGAGTTTAGAGTTTTTGATATAGTAGCGGATTATTCGCGGAGCGGCGCGGTACGTGAGCGGTTGCAGTAGAACACACTGATCCATGCGAGAATGTTTTTCAAACCACGGTGGATATATATGCGGTGATTGGCTTTCGCCGCGGAGGAAGTGCCTCTGATTTGGCGTGCGACGAGCGTGCTTCTCGTTCTGTTGTATGGGAATTGGGAGGAAAGGAAATACAGCTCAAAACTGCGGTCCGAAATATTATAATTTAACTTATTTCTAAAACTTGCGCGAGCAATATGTTCTAACCATTTTACAGAAACAGACTTTCAAGGAGTAAGTCATGTTTCAAAGTTCAAATTACGATCAAATGCTTCGATTCTGTAACAGATTTCATTCAAATTCAGATTATTTTTTTAGTTTATGTTCGTAGCTCATGAAACATTGAATAATATGTTATGAAACTATTTTGTAATAGTACGTAAAAGTTTGTAATTACTACGATGAATAACTTATGACATGTTGCTATTTATAAAATTGGGTTATTTGCTACTAATATTAACAAGAAAATAAGCTGTAAATACCTGCTGAATAGATCAGAGTTTCTCCCTCTTAGCGAAGCTCCTCGGTTCTTCAGAACGTTCAGCTTTTAACTGCTCAAAGTCCACGTTGAATACATTGTTCGTTAAAATAACAAAAAAAAACACACGCTAGTTCCTGTTATAAATATTTAAAACCCTAAAAACATTGAGAGATAACAGTGAATGACAGTGCGATGTTATGAATCATGCTTTAGCAGCGCCACCTGTTCATAGCTTTGCGATTTCTTTCCCATTTGCAAATTACCAATAAAATATTTCCACTCACCTGCCACGAACCCCTTTACCGTTACAACCGAGAAGATGACAATAATAATTTCTACCTACTAATAATATTCTTTTCTCTATCGAATATTCAGAATAACGAAAAACATACTCAACCTACATTTTTTTCCGAGATAATCGTCCTTTATGTATCTTTACGATGTCTATATTTTATGTGTTTATACGACCCAACTTATTGACTGGAAAACTTCTAGTGTGATAAGAAGTAAACAATTAGGCGACCCGCTGGCTGGTGTCACCGAAAAAACTTAACGTTTCACTTCTCTTTATTGCCGAGTCTGATGTGTCGAAACGGTAACGTATCAATTATAGGATCGTGACGCGAGAATACCCAGTATTACGACGGCATAAATTTTATAGGGGTTTCACCCATAAAAATGGGGAATTATCAAACTGTGACGAAATTACCTCAATAAATTATTGCGTTTAGGGGGAACGTTGAAAGTAATGCCGTTGATACACCAGATTGGATTAGCTCGCTTAATTTATCCAGAGTAGTGCGCGCGTGGAATAGTAATTTTGAATTCGGAGAGAAACGCAAGACAATTGATGTTGCTTCTTTGTTAAGCATGTTATTTGATAGTATTCTCTTGACTTTGCTTATTACTCACGATTCTAGTGCTTTGTTTACTGTAAAAATAATGCTGACGAATAAAAGCCTTGTCGAATTTAAAAGCTACGTAAGTATATAATAATGTCTAAAAACAATCCTTAATTGTAAACTAGCCTTTGCCGTAATTTTGACACGGAATTTCAAAGACTAGTTCTATAAAGAGACTAATTTACTTTAGCAGTCCCTTTGCTTGCCTCTAATGTGTAAATTCCACCACAACGTTTGAGCACTGACATTTCTCCTGGTTCATGTGGACCATACCAATGATCAGAATTGATCGGAGGTTAGCGCTTACGTCAAATGGAATTTGCAATCACCGGTCAGAAGCGAACGGAGATTGCGATGGTCAATCGAAGCTGAAAAGAGGACCAAATAGCCGATTCACGATAAACACAGGACGATTTCCGTGCAGTCCGATACAAGACTCAATTCTCATGTCGTTAATACCCAACTACCAATAATTGACCCAATTTCTGGGAATCAATTCATCCACCGCAAATTGTATACATACATATGTATGTCTATTTCTATCTGATTATGTAATCAGCCTATAATGTTCACACTGCTGGGATACAGGCCCTCGTCTCTGTGAGGGCAAGTGGGTTGCAATTCACCACGTGGGCCCAGTGCGGGATGGTGGATGTCACATGTCTTCGATTTTTTTGGTTCTAGGACATGCCGGTTGTATATTGCATGCAAATTGTATAATTTTGTAAAACAATGATTTTAAAATTGTACCTATTCCATTTTATTATGATGGAGCATCAAGTTATTATCAAAAAGAGAATATAAACCTTTAAACCGAATGAATAAACAACACTTAAGTACCACTAATGTGCCTTTCAAACAGTTGACTTCAAAATCGACTGTAGTAAACCCTTTCATTTCATTAACGACGGAAGACTAATGTTAGGGCCCCTCAATTAGTCAGTGTTACCACAAGACCATTGTATCCCCAACTCAACGATGAACTGTTCTAGTAAAATTCACTTCTTCGACTCGTGTAACGGTGCCTGTAGTAGCAGTATTGATTGCTAAGTCGTTGGAGTGGATATTGACAGATTCCTGGCCTAATTATATAACATTAACATTACACAGACTTTTGCGTTCAATCTCTCTCTATTATTTGCATCGCCACTCACATCTTGAAATACGTGCGGCATTTTAGGGATATTTGTGAAAGTTTCCCTGTCTGCATAATTTACTTGTCTTTACTAGCAATTCAGTAACTCATTTCAGCGAATTCCCCCGACCTCATTTTGCCCATTACTATGTCCATTACACGGTTAAGTCATCAATTATACTTTCCAGCTTCGTCCATCAGAATTTCTAAATGAGTTGTTTAACTTCGATTTTATTTATTGACTTCGGGGTAATTTGTCCCGACCTTGGACACACCTTCATGTCGTTTACGGTAACTTAAGATTACTTTCGGAATTGCGTTTTGTTCTACTGATGAGTTTTCAAGTTTTCTTACCTCGTATTAGATGTATTGAATTTTGTGTTTGTACAAGATAACTGTTTTGTGGGTATAAGTTAAAGTTCGGATATCGTGTTTCTTACCTCCGTCTTGTATCTTTCCTCATATGAAACTTGGCAATATTAATTTGTTTACCGTGTAACGTTGTGTACCGTGCTTTAGTTTACAAGTGTAATTTATTTTAGTAATTTCCATTCAATTTCCTTAAACATCTTATTTCTCTCTGTATCAAAGATTAATCATATTGTATTGCCTCTAAAGCATCGCCCTGCCTTGTACAGCTCTATAATAGACCACCAAGTTTAATTACCCTTCAAAGCCATAACGGTATTCCGTTCAGAATTTCCTGTAACAATATCTTAATTATTGAAGGCGACCGATAGTCACGCCTTTGCGGACAGGTAGAATTGGTTTAATTGTGCAACCGATGGCTATTTGCTAAATAAGTTAACAGTTTCTGGTCACGTAAAGCATTGCTCGCAGAATGCTGCCACAATTGTTGAAGCTTCTGCCAACAGTTGAAATTATATTGTATTTAGGGATTTCGAAGTTGTGCTGTGTGATGTTGGGGTATTGAACGAATTTATAGTCGTGAAAAGTATCACGTTCACTGTAAAACGATTTGCGGCTTTCGCAAAAGGGAAAAGTAGTTGAATTACATAAGTGAACTAAAATGTCTTATTACAAAACAGTACGTAGAGTTAAAAAGTCTGTAATCAGACCAAATGGAAAGTTAAAGAAAGAGGAATTCAATTAGCGTAAACGAATCAAAGTGATATTGCATACTCTAAACGTTAATATTTTGCCTTTATTTTGGAAGAAAGAAACTAAAAGAAGTAAAAAAGAGAATAGAAATAGAAAGAGAATAAGTATTATATTAATAAATACTGTGATACTTGATACTTGCTGCACCCTAACGGGGTCATGTACTCTTAAAATGTAGACTAGTCATCAACTGTAACTGTGTGAATATTATGCAAATAAATAAATAAAATATATTGATAAGTTTCACAAAAATCCGGCGCAAAATAGAAATAAATTAAACATCCAATAATCTTAAAACCTATCTAATATACGAAAATCTAACAACAAAAACTCATTTGAAAATCGATTACCGAAGGTCAAAGCGTTGACACCCAAATAGTAATGAGATTTTTCTCTGAAATGCGATATTTCGAATTATTGGATGAGAATTATCGTGTATCTTTGAAGAAATTTCGAGGACCATATAAGTTGAGTGAACACGAGATGTTGACTGACTTTGAGTAACTTTAAGTGTCTCATGATAATCTTATTGGTTTATCCTCATAGTAAGAGATGAGTACCTAATTAGGTTGATCCGTCAATGTCAAGATATTAGAATTTTTAATTAAATTGAATGTTAAAAAATCTTGAGACGATGTAATTACACTTTACATTAACGAACACACACACCGTGTGTTCCTTAATGTAAAGTGTAATTACATCGACTCAAGATTTTTTAATATAATTAAAATGTTCTGTTTTGGTAGTCAAGATCTTACAGGTTAAAAATTCGTTTTTGATGAATTGCGTTAAATTACTATGGGATTCTCAAAAGCATAGATACTGATGATTCAAGGGGTTTTTAATTTAACTTTTACAAATGGAATCGAATATAGACCAATTAACTTGTGATCCCTTCTACTAAACATCCCTTCTACGCAAAATAAATGTCAATTCTATTCTATTTTACTCATACTGAAAGTAAATAATTGTTTATCAAATTGACTAGGTACCAATTCAAATTATCCGTATATTTGAATCACAGTTTTCTTAATTTGATAGTTGTTTGAAGTGGCCATAACACAAAAAATTGATGTAGTGTGTCAATTTGGTGAATAATTAATTTTCCTGTAAATACAAGCGTCACTTAGACTGATGAGATTGATGCAGAAAGGTTTTATTTTTCGTCAATAACTCGTTCTTAAAATTACATTTGATTCTATATGTTCTAAAAATATATTTTTTTCACGGATAAATACGACATTGGTCATAAATGAAAAGGTAAGAATCGGTTTCCCTTATTCATTTATATATTATACCCATTCACCTTTTGGAAAACAATAATTTACCTACGTTCGTATATGTTATATTACCTGCTTGTGCACGTGATTTCGCATTCCTAGAATTAATCTTTGGACAAAAACTGTTTTAATTACTTCAGGAAAGGTAACAGGATGAATTTCTACTAACTGTGGTGTAATTCCAAGCTGATATATATACATCTGCATACAATGTTGTTCGTCATGTTGATAAAGAAGGCCAACAAGGAATTAAAATGTAAGAAGATAAACGTAAAAGAATATGTCTTACTCTCTCTATTAGCCTATCCTTGACAGATCAATCAGTTAGACAAAATCGGTGTCTTTAAGTCCATAAAATCTGTGCTGAAATGGAGAAATGCCTTTCGTGTATGCTCTGTCGTAAAGTGTCGAGCGGTCATCTGACCAAACATTGTTGCGTTGCCTAAACATTCCACTAGCGTTTTCATTCCAACCGAGCCTTTTCACTTGTCTTGTGCGGTGCTGAACAGATCCATCTGCTAGTTTCCCAAATGTCCGTTCACCAGCACCCTTGACGATCTTAACAAGGCCTTTGACGCCGCAATAAATATGGCCACCTACTGGATCCAAACAAATTATGAAACATAGATGTACCGTCGAAACGAAAAGAAGAAGAACTTGCCTTGTGAGAGCAAGAAGTGGGACGCTATACACAGTTGCTTTGGTATAAAAACTAACCTTAACACCTACCACAAAATCGTGTTTATTCCTTGACATGACATGACTTTAATGACTGGAGTTTGACGTAACACTGACATTAGACACCGTTGAACAAGTTATTGTCTACTCTCCAGAACTGCTGGTGGCGCTGCTGACTTTCATCCGTCACAATAATATAAAATTATGAGTTGTTACTGCAAATAATATCTGTGTGGGTGTGGTTTCAGTCCCGTACTAACCCAATAAGATCTACATTGCGTTAAACCGTATTAATAAGAGGGGGGAGCACTAAGAAGGGGAATTTTGCACAAGGTGAAAAGGGTGGATTTCGTTTGTATGAAAATTCTTATTTGTTGAGATAATAAACTTGAAACTTGGCACAAATAGTTATCTAAGTAAATAATAAAGTTTATACTTTTTTGTTTCTTTAAACTACCCCCTAAAAAAATAAGGGGGTGTCGAAGTTTGTATGGAAGAATCTCAACGCGTGGTCCGATTAACTCGAAACTCGGTATTCCTACTTTTGACAAAAAAGAAAGAATAAAGAGATTTAGGGTTTTACGAAAATCTACCCTGTTGTGTATTGTCTATGTTTCATGTCGATTATCAAAGCAGTTGTCATCCAGACATGTCTTTTATTACATAACATGGTGACAGCGGTGAGATTTTATTCTATATAAATAGTATAGGTCGGTAATAAAGGCACATTGTGGACTTTAAAATCGTCAGGGACGGTTCAAGAGCGCTATGGAACACGCGCGACCACCAACAGAATTGAGTTTGGGCAGCTCAGTCAGCCGGGCTGACTCATGGCGGCGTTGGAAGTCGCAATTTAAGGTATTATTAAAAGCATCAAAAGGAAGACGCTAGTGTTCAAGCCAGTTATTGATAAATTTAATCGGACCTGAGGGGTTTGAAGTCTTTGAGACATTTTCAAGGAGAGCAATAAGGATGATGTCAATCTATTGCTTACGAAATTTGATGAATATTTTGGAGTCAAATTGAATATAACATTAGCAAGGTACAACTTTTTTACAAGGGTTCAGGAAGTAGGAGAATCAATAGATCAGTATGTTACAGCATTGCGTTTACTGAGCAAAAATTGTAACTTCAAAAATTTGGAAGAGGAGTTGATTCGCAACCGTATTGTTTGTGAGATACACAGTACTGGAGCAAGAGATCGTTTATTGAGAGCAGAGGATTTGACATTGGAAAAAGCTATCAAAATTGTCCAGGTTGACCAAATTTCAATAGATAATCGACGTTTATTGGAGAAGTGTGGTGCTGGTACTTCAGGATTTGTACAGGTCGATACAGTTCACGTGCGCGGAGGCGGCCGCGGTGGGCGTGGTGGCTGGCGCGGCAGCGGACGTCGACAAGGGCGTGGTATGGCCAGTGTTGCTGCTGGTTCCCACACAGCGCGAAGATCCGTTCATTCAAGTGAGACTGGAAATTGTCTCAGGTGCGGAGGCCAATGCAATGAACCCAGTTTATGTCCGGCTATTTCTGTGCAGTGTTATTTATGCAAAAATCATGGACGTTTTGCTAAAATGTGCAAGTTGAAAAAAGGAGTTAAGAAAATGTATGACATAGGTTTAACTGAAGCAAAAGGCAACGAAGAAGATGATTGTGAGTAATTTTTTATATCAGCTTTGTGTAACGTCTCAGAGATTAACTCTTCGTCTGAGGATTGGTATGAAACACTCCAAGGGGAATGCGGTTCTGAAAAATTTAAATTAGATACGGGAGCAGACATTAATGTTTTATCTTATAAGCGTGTTTTATTGTTAGGCTATGACAGTAAGCTAATTAGTGGTGAGCATGGTGTTAAATTACAATCTTATAGTGGTGATTTTATTCCTATAAAAGGTATTTGCAACTTAAAATGGTGGTATAAGGGTGTTTCGCATGAATTAAAATTTGCAATTGCGATTAATGATTGTCAGTGTGCTTTTTTTTTTTTTTTGGGTGGGAAATCATCAAATAACTTCGGAGCGGGAGGGTGTCAGACTTTTACTGACTAAAACCCACCCGTGTTCCTTCCGTTGCCTGTGTGCCAGGGACACGATATCCCTTTCGGACAAACTCGCAACCCTGGCAGGCATTGGTCCTAACGGACCCCGTCAGTTTGTGCTGACATCTCTTTGAGGCGCGCGTGGAACACAACGCGCCGTCGACCCGGGCCTGGTCCTTATCGGACGGCGAGCTACCCATCGCTCACCGTCCGCAGACCCGCGCCTACGGTGGCCGGAAATCGGCTTGCGACTCCCGACGCCCGGGGCGTCTCCTGCGGCGACTAGGGGCGCGAGGGCGCGAACCTTGTCTCACCCTCACGCGTTCCGCCTCCTCCTTCGCTAGCATAACTGCTTCGCAGAAGGAGGTGACGGCCTCCCATGCACTCTCGCTCCGAACCATGGCCTGAACCAGGCCCGGACGCGAGAGATCGCCGCCGCCGATCGCCTCCGTGAGGACACGGTGGTGCTCCGCCCAAGCTGGGCAGACCTCCACCGTATGCTCCACCGTGTCCTCCGGGCGATCCACACAGTGGTGACACCCGGGCGTTTCCTCCCGCTTAATCCTAAACAGGAACCTCCCGAAACATCTATGTCCGGTGAGGACCTGCGTCAGGCGGAAGGTGAGGACGCCGTGGCGCCTCTCCAGCCACTCCTCAAAGAGGGGACTTATCGCCACAATTGTGGCGTGCCCATGTCAGAGTGTGCTGGGGTTGCAAGCTTGTTTAACTTTAGGATTAGTTAACAGAATTCATAATATAAATCTTACAGATTATGAAGACTTGTTTAATGGGCTAGGCTGTTTGCCAGGCGAATAATCACATTGTTGTAGACAAAACTGTGATGCCGGTGATTTGTGCAACCCGTAAGGTACCATTAGGAGTTCGCGATAAGTTACAAGATGAGTTAAATAGAATGATTGAGTTAGGTGTCATTAGGAAAGTGAGTCATCCAACTCCATGGGTGAACTCATTAGTGATTGTTGCTAAGAAAAATGGACAGTTGCGTATATGTTTAGACCCGAGGCCGCTTAATAAGGCGATATTGCGTGCACATTTTCAACTGCCAACAATAAATGAATTGGCTTCTAAGTTGCATGGTGCTAAGTATTTCTCAGTTTTAGACGCATTTTCAGGGTTTCGGTCGGTAAAACTAGATAAAGCAAGTGCAGACTTATGTACATTCAGTACACCGTTTGGACGATATCAATATTTGCGATTGCCATTTGGTCTCAATTGTGCACCTGAAGTGTTTCATGCAAAAATCAAGCAATTACTTGAAGGCCTAGAGGGGGTAGATTCGTTTATCGACGATATATTTTGTCGGGGAAGGAATAAAGATGAACATGATCTACGTTTGAAAGAATTGTTAAACAGGGCACGGGAAATTAATTTAAAATTCAACAAAGATAAATGTCGTATATGTGTTGACAAAGTAACTTATTTGGGTCATATTTTTAACAAAGATGGAATAAGAATCCATTTTCATTCTGAGAAAGTAAGAGCGATATATAATATGCCGGAACCATCGGATCGGAAAAGCTTAGAAAGGTTTTTAGGTGCTGTAAATTATCTTTCAAAATGTATCCCTAATTATTCAGAGCATACTTTTCAACTGACCAGATTATTATAAAAAGATATGACTTGGTGTTGGGAAACTGGTTATAAAGACGCTTTCAATAAGCTTAAAGAATTGATATGTATTGCGCCAGTTCTGTCTTTATACAATGTTTGTAGTCCGGTGATGTTGTCAGTGGACGCGAGCAGTGTGGCAATGGGCGCTGTGCTCATGCAGGAGGGGCGTCCAGTAGAGTATGCGTCACGCACGCTCACTGATACACAACAAAGATACTCACAAATAGAAAAGGAAATGTTGGCAATAGTATTCGCTTGTGAAAAATTTCATCAGTATATTTATGGAAAAAGTGGTGTGGTCGTGGAATCGGACCATAAACCACTGGAAAGCATTTTTAGAAAATCTCTAGACTCGTTCCCAGCTCGCTTGCAGCGTATGATGTTGAAAGTTCAAGCTTATGAGTTGGTGGTCACTTATAAGCCTGGGAAGTTCATGTACCTACCTGATACATTGTCACGGGCATCTCTTCCAGATTTGTATGACGATAAAATTAGCAGGGCTATATTATGCCAAATAAAAATGGTAATCGATAAAGTACCCATGTCGCAGAATAAGTTTACTCTCGTCAAGCGGGAAACTAATAAGGATGAGTGTTTAAAATTGTTGCTAAAATATATCAATCAAGGGAGGCCTAATAAGTTTAACATACACAATGATTTTAGATACTATTGGTCTATAAGAGATGAATTGTACAGTGTAGATGGTGTTATATTTAAAGACAAACAGGTTTTGATACCACATTCTATGCAAAGGGACATGTTAAAGCTTATTCACGAAGGGCATTTAGGGATTGATCGTTGTAAGAGACGTGCTCGTGAGGTAATATTTTGGTCGGGTATAACAAGAGATATTAAGGATTATGTGAGAAGATGTAAAATATGTCAGGAAACAGCAAACACACCGTGTAGAGAACCTATGATTCCAGTAGCTGTACCAGAATTGCCATGGAATAAAATTGGAACAGATATATTTGTGTATGGAAAGGAAAGTTATTTAATATTAATTGATTATTATTCTGGTTTTATTGAGGTCGCATATTTGAGAGATACTTCGTCAAACTCAGTAATATGTATTATGAAAGAAAATTTTGCACGGTATGGTATACCGGATAAGGTCATCAGTGACAATGGTCCACAATATTCTTGTCGTAATTTTATTTAGTTAGCTTTAGAATGGGGTTTTAAACACGTCACTTCGTCTCCGTATTATGCTCAATCAAATGGTAAGAGCGAAAGGGAAGTTCAAACCATTAAGAATATATTTAAAAAATCAGTAGACAGTAAATCCGATTTTTATTTAAATTTGCTTAGTTACAGGAATACACCGCGGGAAAATTTGAATTCTCCTGCACAGTTAATAATGGGCCGGCGTTTAAATTGTAGACTACCAGTCCATCCAGATTTATTAAAACAAACAAATTGTGGTAACTTACAACATAATAAAATATTGGAAAAACAAATAAAAATGAAAAGCTTCTATGATCAGCATTGTAAACTGCTACCTGAGTTGGATGTGGGCGACGAAGTAATAATGTTAGGAAACACAAATAAAAGAAGTCATGGCAAAATTATGGGAAAAGCGTCGACTCCACGTTCATACATTGTTAGAAACAGAAAAGGTATTTATCGCCGTAATCGTCGACATTTGATAAGATCTGTAAAGGATCCTGCAGACAATATTTTGTCTGCTATTGATGATGAGTATTTTTCGGGGGATGATAGAGATAATGATTATGTGCCAAGCACCAAAATAAATGTATCGTCATCTTACACTCTTTTAAAAAAGTGGGTTTTAACAATGTTTCCAAGTTACAGTGTTAATAGGTATGGGAGGACAGTGTAGGTCCGTCAAGAAGTACCAAGTACTTAACAAAATAAAAGATAGTTTACAAACAGTTTATTCAGCCTACAACGTTCTCACGGTCACAAATTAAAAAATAATCTATATAAAATATTACTAAAATAATAAAAATAAAAACCTACATATTTAAACCAAATGACAACATTGTCAATACAACTTAAAAAAAAAAAACTGAATAAATATTCTGTCCACAAGTCACTAATAAATATTTTAAATTAAAATTGTAGGTTATGTCAAAGTATGTAAAAAAAAGAAATGAAAATCGTAATTTAGGAGCAGTTAATAGACGTTTACATAGTAATGCCGTTAATGAGGTGCCAGGGAAGCGACATGTGCAGAAGGAATTATTGCCAAACTTCCTTGTCTTCAACGTAGTCCTTAATCTTATAATATGCTTTTTTGATTAGGACACGTTTGATGTGGGTTTTGAACTTTCCATCGCTAAGTTCTATAACCGACTTTGGCCACTTGTTATAGAAGCGGATACTGTTTATAAGAAACGATTTGCTTGTTTAAGTTAATCTAAATTTGGGTATCACAATTTCATGTTTACTACGTGTATTTATATTATGGAAATCACTTCTTATTTTGAAAAGTCCTAAGTTTTTGCGAACATATAATACTTTCTAAGATATAAAGGGAAGGCAGAGTTAGTACATCAATTTCTTTGAATTTGTTTCTAAGGGACTCACGAGGACCCATTCCATAGATCGCGCGGATTGCCCTCTTTTGTAAAATGAAAATTGAATCTACGTCAGCAGCCAATCCCCACAGCAGAATGCCATATGACATAATACTGTGGAAATAAGCAAAGTACACTAACCTAGCTGTGGCTATATCAGTTAACTGCCTTATTTTTCTTACTGCATATGCAGCTGAACTTAATCTATTTGAAAGAGCTCTAATGTGGGCCCATTGTAATTTTGATCTAAAGTAATACCTAGAAATACAGTTTCCGTAATAGCATCTATTTTCTTGCCGTCAAGTTTTAAATTTAGACTCACTTGGGGTACTTTTGGTAATGAAAACTTAAGACATTTTGTTTTGTTCGCATTAAGTAAAAGATTATTAGCTGCGAACCATTTTGAAAGAACAGCCAGACTATCGTTGACATGTAAGACATCCGTATCTTTTCTATCTATTTTAAAAATAAGGGAATTGTCATCAGCTAATAGAATTATATTCGATAAGTTAGCCATCATGTAAGGCAGATCATTAATATAAACTAGAAATAGAAAAGGGCCAAGAATTGAACCTTGAGGGACACCCATCTTTACTAGAGACCCCAAGGACGTTGCCCCGTTAACGTTTACTTTTTGCTGCCTGTTTGATAGATAGGAAAAAACAAGATCAGCAGCTTGTCCACGAATTCCGTAGTGGTGTAATTTACAGATTAGTGTATTGTGGTCAACGCAGTCAAACGCTTTTGAGAGGTCACAGAAATGCCAATGGCATCCTGGGATTTCTCCCAGGATATCAAAATGTGACTGATGAGTTTCACTCCTGCGTCAGTCGTCGACCTACCTTTCGTGAAACCAAACTGGTGACTATGTAAAATCCCATTTGAATTAAAATGTAAAAAATGTAGCACAGATATAGGCCTGTAATTAGAGGGATCACTCTTACTACCCGATTTGAAAACTGGTACTACTTTACTATGTTTCATTAAATCAGGAAACGTACCGCTGTCTAAACATTGATTAAATGTGCCTGTTAGGACAGGGGCTATTGTGTCAATTATATCTCCAAGAAGCTTAACGGAAATTCCCCATAAGTCTTCAGTGTTCTTTATGTTAAGACTTTTGAATGCTTTTTTAATAGTGACAACAGAAATGGGCTTGAATTCAAAACTTGGAATGTCTTTAGAGAAGTTTTCTTTGAGAAGAGTTTCAGCTAATACGGATGATGAGGAGAGAGATTTCGTAACCTCTATTGGGATGTTGGTAAAGAAGTTTTCTAGTGTCTCAGCAACTTTTAACTTATCTGAAATGATTACATTATTAATTCTTAAAGATAATTCATTCTGATCTCGCCGTTTTGTGTGTCGACATCGGCTTTGCTTGCCATTTAATACGAATAGAATCGAAATACAGTGTCTTGTTTTCTAAAGTGTCCTACGTCAGTCTTATGTCAACCTCCATACATAAACACTGGTTTGTGAAAGTAAGGTAAATTCTTTGCTATGAATTTCTCGAAATTGTCTCATTACGATTACATACAATGTCTTCTTAAGCCACAATTATTTCCTGCTTGCCAGGAAATACCTGTTCATTATCTAAAAATAACACATATTTCGATTTACCACAGAACAAACCAGAATATCAAGAGTAATCAAAACGTACAATTGTACTTTATTTAACCGTCCAACTCAATTGCATACTGTATTTGCGAAGCACGAAATTACACCAATCCAGTATTGGATTATGGAAATGTGGATACGAATATGGAGATGTCCCGAATTTATAGGAATTTTTAAGACTACAAAAATATTACAATCATACGTTTTGTGAAAACATCAAGATGTATTACGTTCTTGTCTTTTTACACCATTGATTAATGATATGTTAATTTATAAGTACATTTTGAGGTTCAGCAGGTAGGTTAAAGATACGTATTTAAAACAGTTCTGTGTATGACTGGTAGTCAGATAGTTCTGATACAATTCGGGAAATAATTTTGTTTCTATAGAGTGCTTAGGACAATTTTTTTTTTATTATGCCTTGTTGGATTTCATTGATAATAAGAATCGCTTTGTAACCTCTACAAAAGTCTTCCCGTTGTAATTTCTCTTTCCCAATCGATTACACAATATTAACATTTAAATAAGCCTACACATACACCTGAGACGGTATTTGATGTCACTTTCATCTCAAAGGGCTCGACGCGAGAATACTTCTAAAAGGGAGTGAAAAGTTTCTAATGAACAAACTTCCGTACACGTATGCCATGGAAATTAGACATTGTTTCCGCATACTCTTTGTATCTTGTCGATAGTTATCGCGTTAAAAGCAAGAGGGTTGCACTTAGGGTGAATCGAAACAAGTTTAAAACAAAGGTATTTCAGTGGATGTTTAAGTGCGTCAACGTGTTTGATTGTAGGCCCTGTTTCAAGTCTGAAACAGGGCCTATAGGTCTCAGGTATTAGCCGTAGAAATTATACAGAGCCCCCGAGCTATAGGGACTCCCGATGTATTTTAACACCATACTGGGATCGACAACCCGCCTGCCAAGCGTGGCGATTATGGCAAACCCCCCCATTTGGGGGACGTCTTTGTCCAGCAGTGGACGTTTTTCGGCGGAAATGATGATGATGATGATATAATATTTTATTTATTTTTAAAGTAACAATAGTCTTTTGAGCTTCACCACAGCCGTTAAATAAAAAAGGCCCCCACAAATTTTGATACAGGACCTCTTTATGACTAGCTACACCACCGCACTGGACTGCAATGACAGTATTTTAAGTTATAACAAGCTATCACTCTATAAGTATGTAATGGCCCACAGGGAAAAGATCTCGCTCTTCAAATTCAAATTTTTTATTTGTAGAACATAGGTAAACAAAAATACAGATGTCAATATTAATAAATGAGCGCTATGTCTTGCCGTCAACGGCGTACAAATATTTCTAATTATAATTTCTAATGATTAATTGGTAAAGAAACATAATAAAAACAGTCAAATTAATAATGAACTCAACTATAACAATAATTAATTAATTAAAATAACAATAAATTTAAGCAGATTAAAGTTAAAAAGATTAAATAAAACAATAAAGTTATTGACAAATAAAATGGAAATAAATAAAATGTCATTAAATTACAATTTGTCTTCTAGGTACTCATTGACTGTGTAGTAAGCTTTTTGGCCTAATAAATTAAGAAGAGCCTTTTTGAAATGGTGTATGTTGTCAAGATCTTTTATACAATTGGGTAACTTATTATATAACTTGGGTGCCATTCCTAAAAAGCTTTTTGAGTAAAGCGCAGTCTTGTGTGGAATAGCACATATTTCTCTATTGCGACGTTTCGATCTAAGAGTTTGAAATAAATGCACGTTTGATTTTGCGAATACTGCTGTCTCGTAGATGTACATACAGGGCAAAGTAAGGAGTTTATATTGTCTGAATAATGGCCTACAACTATTAGTCTTTTTCAGTTTAAACACAGCACGCACACACTTCTTTTGAGCTTTGAACGCAGTGTTTTTTTCAGTGGAATTTCCCCAATACATTATTCCAAAACGTATCGTTGATGAGACGTACGCTTTGTATGCTATCAGAACTACAGATTCATTTGAAATTTTCGCAAGATTGTAAAGCGCATACGAATACTGGTTTAGTTTTTTACACACAGTTTCTACATGATATTTCCAATTAAGATGACTATCCAAGTAAAGTCCTAGAAATCTGGCACTAGCGCACTTCTTCGAAACTAAGTTTTAGGTTCGGACCTCCTAAGTGACAATGGGACTATCAATATTTTAATTTAACCGTTAACACATTGAGCAAACTTGATGAGGATAGTATGCTCATTCCATGTATTTATGAGACCAAAGACGGTTTTGGCTTTCTCTGATCTTTGGTGGGACTATTTTTTAGTGGGCTATAATTTACGCCGCATAAACTCAGGCCTTCTTAGGAGTAACTAGTAATACAGAATGCCACCTGCGGTCATAATTAAATTTTAATGAAAGCACCGAAGATGTACATGTTTCGTGGTAAAAATCTTAAATTCACTAAAACACAACGCACATCGTAAACCGCTGGCTCTAGCAGCGTGCAATTTTGCACAAGAGTTCCGTTTATAGTGAAAGCACTAAGGTAGGATTTTTGGAACGTCAGTCCCAAAAGGGTTTAAAGCTTGAATGGAATCTCGTCATTTTTGCCGATGGGTTTTTTTTTATTTATTAAATTGCAAATGATGTGAAACATCTGACATCTCACCTTGGTAATAAGCAAATGAGTAGCGACCTCAAAGTTTAAGAAAGCTAAATAATGAAATATTTATTCGAATATTCCTTACTAGTGATCGCCCACTGGTCGAAATTCGACCTCTACTTACAATCTATATAGTAATTACTGATTCCATGAGTACACTAATTCCATACTAATAAAAATTTCATACTTATTCCATGCTCAAGCTGTCACTTCCTGTTACACACTTCCGTCCCTTTTCACGCAATCACTGCCACAGAAAGCGTGAGGAACGATGTTACATATCAAAAAGCCGTGTGTTGTTTGTTTTATAAAATTCACAGACTACAATAATCTTCTTCCACAAATACAATTCTTATCCGAGTTTATTGGTACCTAGACGAGCTACAACACGCAATACGTTTCCCTCACAATTTCACCTCTCATTTACTACTTTCTTATGTCGGCAATTACATTTATAGGCTCTGGTGTGTTATCATGTAACTTGGGAGGCGGTTGCTGCTGTAATTATATGTGTGTGTTTTCCTTATTTGGTAAGTATTTTGGGCATTGGGGGGTTGTTTTTAAGAAGGTATATTTATATGGTTGTAATTCTGGTTTTAACTGAAGAATTATTAGTCATTTCAAAAATTCTCAATCATAGTATTTTGTTTGGCTTAAAAATGGTTAACCAAGAGTTGTTGTTATTTTTAATGGTAACAAAATCAATCATCGTCTATCACAAAAGAGAAGGGACCTTTTTTCGCGGCATCGAAATAATTGAAGTAGAGGCATTTTTAAACCAGCTCATACAGCAGATACTAAACATCGGTTCATAAGAAGATGCACAGTATTTTGTCTTCAAATAAAACCAGGTGAATTTGTGTATTTATGGCAGGTGTACGTTAGATTTAAAAAAACGTCTCACGTACCTAGTAACGGATTTTTGAAACAAATGACTATCGAATGTACTACCTTATTTGATTGAAATCCATTTCTATTTGACTCATACTGTTTATGTTCTAGTATGTTTGAAATAAAAATAACATTATACATAGGTAATGCTTTTGGCAATTTTTCATTTTTTTATTTATTTATTAATGTTTAAATTTTATTGGTCACAATTTTATGTTAGTGTTGTATCTGTTGTTAGTGATTTGGATGTGTGAGTGCGGCTATGGTTTGTTTCTATTAGATTATGTTTGTCGATGGGTGTTATTATAGGTATATATATTATTTATAGGTACCATGAAAACTGAAATAAAAAGTCTATATTAGCATGGTTCCACTAATCATCATTCATCATCATTTCAGCCGAAAGACGTCCACTGCTGGACATTGGCAAGACGAGTAGCGTCAGCACATAACACAAACACACTCCCACACACCCCTGCACACACACACACTTCGGACTTTCACCATTGTCTCGGACGGTACCGAGAGCTCCTGCGCATTCACAGCATGTTTGTACACTTGGTAACCAGAAGTAAAGCACGCGTCGATTCATTAGATAAATATACCAGTCTATCTTCTACAACTCATTGTGTCATTAACCAACTGACGGGGTCCGTTAGGACCAATGCCTGCCAGGGTTGCGAGTTTGTCCGAAAGGGATATCGTGGCCCTGGCACACAGGCAACGGAAGGAACACGGGTGGGTTTTAGTCAGTAAAACTCTGACACGCCCTCCCGCTCCGCCCAGAGCGGGAGACGTTATTTGATAATTTCCCACCAAAAAAATAAAAAAAGTAACTGTTATCTATAACAAAAACTAAAATAATTATGAAAACAAGCCGAGCAAACATTGGTTTACAAGGTAAATGAAAACGGTTACAGCAAGCAAAACGTCATGTGCAGCCATTGTAGAATTTATGTCCAGAACTTATTTATGATCTGATAACTTGCTGAGATGTACGTTCAGAACAGTAAGTGAAAACACAGCTTTGTTTAGTACTAAAATAACGGACGCAGACAAAAATCCCTTATTTTACAGATACTTTCAGACCACAATGATAGCTACTAACAACAAAACACTTTCAAAACAGTTTTCCATAATATTATGTTTATTTTGTCATTTTATAAAGCCCATTATCAGCTACTTACATAGTTGGGAACAGGAGCAGCTGCTTGATAATCTGTAATCATCTGACAAGGGTTATTTTTATTTTAAAATAAATTACGTTTTGGCAAAACCCGTATACACCAACCTGTAAACATTTTTCTATATTTCTAGACTTCCAACAATGTTTCAAACAACCAGTAGCAATCGTACTCAACATAATAAGCCTCCTAAAAACTGTTCGTCCATTCGGAATGCGAATCCGTTAGTCAGGTGATTGGAGATGTATGCCCCTCATTAATACCAACTACTATGTTGTTCGTACTTTCTTGAGAAAACTTAAGGGAAAGAAGAAGAAAGAAGGGAAAACCCTTCTTGCCAACTACCGTTATCTGGGTTATTTGGGTAACAATAGTCTTATTTCAGAGGACTTTCCTTGAGAATAGATGGTAAGTAAATTTTTAGTGTACAGAGGTAAAGCCGAGGAATAAAAAGGTTAAGCAAACAAGGTCCATATTAACATGCATTGGGCAGACTTGTTCTTTTTTTCCTTTATTTCTTTCTTACTTTTTCCATTTTTTCATTATTTTTTTTATATTTATTTACAGATTACGCTAACATCGAGTCATCCAAAAAGTTAGGCCATTGAAAAGTTCATGACCTTTTTTTCTGTGAGCGTACAATAAACAAGTTTTTGAAAACGTTATCAGAAATATATATTTTTCTAGCCGAATCTCTAATTAGGAGATTTCCTCCCTTTTTAGAAAACGCTCAGGTAAAATTCTGCAATGAATAGAAGAAAAATCCACTCACTTGACTGGGTTCACTAACTTATGCATACCCTGTTTAAAGCTACTCTTACGGGACAAACATCACAATAGTGATGTACTTATTCGCAAAATGTGTCCACCTTTCCGCTCTTGACCTTAAATAAAAAATAGCGAACCTTCATAGGTAATGAGCCCCTGGACCTTGAATATAAAGTGGGCATTTGGCACAAACACTCAACATCACTCACTGATTGCCAAGTTTGCGGTACAACTTTTGTTTAGGAACATATTAAATGTGCATGTGTACATAAGCACTTTATTACAATGGAGTAAGGTTGAAAGTTGTTTATTATGTTTTGGGAGGGTTGGCGTGTATGGTAAATGCAAAGACATTAGTATCTACTTATTTAGCCGCTTTCAAGTCAGAATTTATTAGTGATGCGCACAAAAATGACTTGTGTTTGCCAGATTTCTGGCTTTAGCTAAGTGGTTTAACCTAAAAACAGCATAGCATACTAATTGGAACACTAAATATAAATAAAGTTAAATAACACTTAACAATGTTATAATACATGTGTATAAGGTTTTATGTAAATAAAATGTCTAAGCCTAGGGCTAGTCTAAAATATCTTAGACACTTCGATTTTCGCAAAGACACGAGAGTATGTTTACCTGTGACTTTTCAAAAAGGTTTTATGAATAACGTAAAACATACTCAGCTAAAACAATAAAAAGATCCTTCAATTCACACGTCCAGACATCTTAGCACAAATTGAAAAAGGTCTAAGGTAGGATGAAGGTAGTGCTATAAATTTATCCGTTACCGCAGGGTAGTTTATAAATAAAAAAGTGGAACAATTACGTTACGTATATTCAATACGCCGCGGATAATATTATGAGGTCGCTGGGTTTGGCGAGAGGCCAGGCAGACAGCTAGCCCGTGGTATACTGAGAGATGACTTGGGCCCGGTATTTGATAGTGTAAATAATGATCCTCATATCGACTGCGGTATTAGGAACAACTAGTACTTTTTCATCCTCAAAGATCACGGATGATACTACAATAATTTAAATAAACAGATTCCATTCGCAAGTTACACGAGTAAGAATATATCGTCGGTGAAGGTGGAGAACTCAATAACTAAAATTTTCTAGTATGGATAAAATTGCGATTTACCGTTATTTTTTTGGAATTTAGGTGTCATTAACAAATGGGAGACAATTTTACTGTAGGTAATTTTATATTATTCGGGTATCCGTACCTTTTTTATATGATTAAACAAACGAAACTCTTTCTAGAAGTAAAAAAAAAAAAACTAAGTTATCTATTTTTGCCATAACTTAATAATGTATGTATATTGGATTTAGCTACTTTTTAAGGTTAATTGTTTTGTTTTCCTACGCGTTTCTTTTATAGCAGTAATAAATAACTTTATTTATTTAATTATGTTTGCTAAGCATCTTGTATTTGATTAATATTGTGTTACAGAAGAAATCGATAATATAAATTATTCTTAAATTGAAGTGTCTAACATTAGAATTTCAAATTAAACAACTCGAGTTATTTAGGTTTACTTGAACATGGTTATTTGATTAGAGTCGAAGAAAACTTATACAACTTATTTTATGTAACTCTTGCAATACTCAACTTATCATATAGTATAGTTATGGATTCATTTATTGAGTTATTTACTTTTTCTTCTACGATCTAGTGATAGTTTTGGACATATTTATTTTTCGATTTGGAACATAAAAATCCTATATTTCTGAACAGGACAGGAATATGAAAACGCTTGTCAGGCGAAAATATGCAACATGGTTGGGGTGTAACGAAAATGGTAAAGTCACTTTTTACGTAAATCGTAGTTATTTAGTTCTCCACCGACGATATTAGAAGCAAGTGAATATTAGCAGAAATAATTCAAGCAAAAGCTTTCCATGAATGAATAGATTTCATCAGCATCAAATTAAGAATCCCTCAAAGGCTGCCTGCCTGTATAACAATTGTTTAAAGTTTTAATACAATTAAGTCTGTAACTTTAATTATAAAGAAATCCTTGAATAGGCTGTGTCGACACTTAAACCATATCGGCCGCAAATAATAGCGTTGTCTTTAAAAGTTGGCGTCGGCTCACCTCGGCAACATTGCCCTTTAGGTTTGTTATATATTTTTGAGTAAGCTTAACGAGTTTCGAGTCAAAGAGATTCGGTGAACGCTTCCTCTTTAGCTCTTTCAATGTTTATTTATCGTGTGTACTCGTATACAGTGCGAAGGGGAATGACTTAATACTCGTATATTATGAATGTGAAAATTGAATCAACTTGACATTATTTCGTTGGTGTTGGTGTGAACGACCAACGCGCAGAAGCAACATTTAATATATTTCTAAGAAAATTCAAGTCATTCCTCCAAATTGAGTGTTGTTATCCAACCTTTTCACTTTTTGCTCTGAGCAAAAAATGGCGGTATTTACATTTTTCCTCCGCTGGGTGTTAAACCCAATTGTGTCTGGAAATTGAGATGGACAATTATTTTTTTTATGATATTTAGATTGTTTTTTCAACCGAAGTGGTATTTTTTTGTGGTAAAGGGATTTTTTGAAATGACATACAAATAAATAAAATTGAAGTGTCTGTTCGTTATGTCAAAATAATAGCTTTTTACTAAATGCATATGAAAGTATATAAACATAACATACTTATTCAGCCTATAATGTTCCCACTGCTGTGACAGAGGCCTCCTCTTGGTGAGAGGGAGTGGGCTATAATCCACTACGCGGGACCAGTACGGTAGATGTCACATATCATTGTTTTCAAATTTTTGATTCTAGGATATGCCGCTTTCCTCACGATGTTTTCCTTCACTGTTTTGAGAGCAGTGGTGATGAAATAATTTACTCAAAGTAAAGCGCCTATCAGGGTTCGAATCTACGACCTACAACTCGTAAGCTGCGGCCATTATCTACGGTAATAATAAAAAAACAACAATTTTTACAAATTTTGTCTGCTGTAACCCTTTTTTAAAAAACTGGATGTTGATGGTTTTTATTGGCGTTGTAATACTCACCACCGTTAAGGGTTTGCCTGCACCTGGATCAATTCCACATCACCTGACCACGGGGCTACACCAAGGCATCACGTTTTAGTTATCAAGGCATAACAGCCAGACCTGTAACAACATACCTACTCGTGTAAAATCTTAACATGTATGAACTCGGCTATCCAGCATGAACAAAGAATATGGTTGAATATTCACAGGATTCAGCTTCGAATTGTACCTATTGAAATCCCATCGGGTTGTTTGGGCACAGTCTGATCTTCCAGGACTAAGTCCCAATACCAAAACCTATTGGCTCGTGCCACGCATGTTGCGAATCTCTTTTCAGCAAGTCATGTTCCACTAGCTTCGACCATCATAGACCAAATAGAATTGTTATCTATTGGTTAGTTTGGATTTATTAGGCATTATTATAAATAAAATGTGGGAAATTATGTCTGTATGTTTACTTGTTTAAATTAAATATTAATTATGCATAATTTACCCGTCTTATTTTCTTATTTACCATCCAGTGTTGCAGAGACTACGTTGACAGCCATGCCATGAGCCTATCTGTCCTGACGCAAGATGTCGCCATTCGTTGCGTTATTTATTGATTTTGCAACGTCACAATGCCTGTCTGTTGGTTCCCGCTAATCTCCGAAATGGCTGGACCGATTTTGATGGGACATACACTGACAGAGAGCTGATGTTATATTGAGTAACCTAGGATTTATAACTTTGATTTTAGAAAAAGCCACGCGGGCGAAGCCCTGGGCAGCAACTAGTATAACATAGAAATGGAACAAAAAGCCTTGTAGCGTTCACGAGCGAATTTAGTATAATATTGTCCAATGTTTTGCCAAATAAGCCAACAATTAAAAAAAAATAGGGCAGCTAAAATTCTTCGCATTTCACTATAAATGGTGATGATATTAATAATGTTGATGAAAATATTTTGAACATGAAATATTAAATGTTTATAATACCTACATTTGTGTTGGTAATGACTAAAAGCGTGTTCTCTATTTCACAGCTAATATTGGTAAGCCGCATCTCAAAGATTCATGCCATTAGTAGATTGTGTAAGTACTAAAGTAAACCACATTTAAAAGATTAAGGAATTGGGGGAGACCGTTCCTAATTTGCAAGTTAAGTCAAAGTGGTAACTTTTAACTGCGTATATAGGAATAAGAGTATATTTCGGCACAAAATCTGCGGTGCAAAAAGCCAAAAAATAACAAGGCTGAGAATCAGTAAAGGCGAACGGCAGATTTCATACCGCATATTTTTGTTGTTGTTTTGTTATAGAATTTATACCACTTATTAAGGCAACTAAGACATTTATTTTCATGTAAGTGTACTATTTTTAGAAGTTCGGGTTAATGAATAATATCAATAAAAAGATTTTAATAATTAAACGTAGTAAAATCGTAAACTAAACGCAGTTATGTTTTTTAAAGTTGCCATATGTAAAATAACTCGAATAACGAAATGATAGATTAATTATTTAGAAATAGAAATAACATTAAATATAATTAAATACTAATTAATAATATTATACCTAAGAATGCGTGATTGTTACATAAAATCATAATACCTAACAATTTAATGATAGGAATGATTTTCTTCATCAATATTATTTTTGTTCATATGGCAATTATTTATTGACAGGCAAAGAAAATCTGTATTACTGTCTTTCAGTTCAGTTCTGTGGTTCAGTTCTTTGCTGTTGTTTTGGATTGTGGTTTGTGACTGCATCTGAACAATTTAGTGAATTAACAATTAACTTCATCATTATCAAACTGTTGCAGTACGCAGCTGGACATAGATATCTCCTAATATCCTCTAGTCACGCCTAGACATGATTTTGACGTCACACAAAAGTATTGCCAAATTTAGTCCTTGACAAACATTTAGATGTCTCTCTTTTTGTATACAGCTTTTGATTAGTTACAAAGAAACAAAACGCTTTATGACATGTCTGTGTCGATATGATAGATATTTGTAAAACTATTCTTCATATAGTAGAATATGCCATCTCCATAGTTTTCCTAACTCAATGGGGGAAGGAATGTGTTTGTAAATTACGTAAAATTTTGGTTCCTTGACTATACATGTAGGTACGTCGGTTATCTATATTATGTAGCTATGTGACAGCGTACTTATGTGCGTGCATTGTGACGCACTTCAATGCGCATAATTAATATTGTTTCTACCACAAGCACCACTTTCCACGTCCTATTTTGAGATAATTAACAAAATAAGGCACACAAACATGGAAAACGTTTGAAATTGAACAAATAATGTTAGCTCTTTGCGATGCCTGCGGACATGAGCAGTATGAGCACTCATGAGCTCCAAGCCATTTCAGTGGAGATAATACTGCGAATGAAATGCATTGTAATTAGTCTGTTGAATGGATAACAGCCCATTTGAAATAACGGATTTTGATTTTAAACTGGCTCTTTTGAATTGTACCTTGTCATGGAATGTTATGGCTGCTAACTGTTGCTTAAAGTTAACAGTCGTTTAAACATTAAAATGTCTGGTTAACAGATGCTAATCATTACGTAACGTTAAGCAAAGCTTAGAAATAAGAGGGTGTGTGTATGACAATAGTTGATTATGTTCCATTAACTAACAAAGCAAAGTGGTGGTGGTCGGGCAAATTGTTATTGGGTTTTTCCACCAGGAATTTCTCAGTAGCAGCCCGGAGTCTGGATTTGTGCACGGTTGATGGCAATAGGCTCGCCACCTATTACCTGGTGAAACGTGGGTGTACTATTATAGAGTACTACTAAAAACACCCCTGCCTAACCCTTCGGGGATAACAGGCGTGATGCTATGTTATGGAACTAACAACAAGCTGTTACTATCATTAAAAAAAATATATAATATAGAGGCGGAATTAATGGTATTGGCATTTTCAGACAATCAACCTGTTTAAATGCAACACGATGAGTTCCATAATAATATCTCGCCTGTATTCCCCGAAGGGTTGCGCAGAGGTGCACCTATAGTGCACCCAAATTACGCCAGTCATGTGTTGTAACCATTTTTTTTTGGGTGGGAAATTATCAAATAACTTTTACCGCTCTGGGCGGAGCGGGAGGGGGCAGACTTTTACTGACTAAAACCTACCGGTATTCCTTCATTTGCCTGTGTGCCAGGGCCACGATATCCAAGTGTTTAACGCTACGAGCCTAAGGTTGGCTGTGGTAAACCCTCACCAAGTTAAATCGATCGATATTTTAGTGGTCAATCGTTATATTGGGCCGTGCGTCTGAGTAGCTGCGTGGGGGTAGTAAGGAAACGCCGATTTTCACGGCAAAGTGTTTAGACATGGTCAAAGGTGTGATTATGTTTTCTTATTTTTTATTCTAAGAAAAATACTTGGCGTTGTTTTTTTTTAAATATTTTTACCAAAAACTAATGAGTGAGTGTCATGCGCTATAAATATAAGTTCAAATTGGTTATATTGTTGATTCATTTAATAAATATAAAATAAAAAAAAATAACATATAATTACCTTAAATGTTGGTACAAAGTACTGATTATATAATAATAAATTAAAAACAATAAAAAATTCATGACACTATTAAATTCACACGATCTATAAACTGGGTTTGTAACACCCACATCACGCTCCGTGTTACATATTTTAACCTTCCGCACGCCAAGTTAAATCCCATGTAATATAAGGGACTAGCCTATCAACCGGGCATAAATCCACGCTCCGGGCTGTTACTAAGAAATTCCAAAGTTAATTTTGGTACCTCATCATTTAAAAAAAAAATCGTGTGGTGACTGCATAGGATACGTTAAAAGGGTATCCACGAGTAAGGTCCGAAGGCAAGTCCCATTAATCTCGGAAGTCAATTCAAGTTCATGTGTATTCTGAACAGTGTACAGTCAGCCCCTGTAACTAGCTAATTACGTTACAATTTTGACACCAGAAAAGATGTGGTGATCTTTTATTTTGAATCGACTTCAAAAAAGAAGGATGTTATGCATTCGGCGAATTTTTTATTTTCATGTAAAAACACCGATTTCTCCGTGTTAACAGGGCTATTTACGTAATTCTTTCCATTGGGCTGGCACGGTGTTTCCATATACATTTTGGTAACTTTGCTTGACTAGTTTATCAGTTATCGTCGTGTTGATCCTTATACGTATTTGTAGGTAACATGCCAGGTTTCTAATCAAGAACCCGGTTTAGAAGCAGCTCCATAAACATTAACTCCCTCAAAGCTTTTATCAACAGCTCGAAGCTAATACAAACTAAGCTATCCGCTCAATCAAGTTGAATGAACTAGGCAAGGAGCTGTGTATCCTAACTTCATATTAGGATACTATCGACTACCAGTAAAGTTTACGATTAGCTAGTAAACTTTGGGAGACCTGGAGAGTGCGATTGAATATTCATTGATGTGTTTAGGGATAGTGATTGGAGCAGAGATACCTTTGTATTCTCATGCAGGGTGAATGTTTAAACGCAGGTCATATTGAAGGAGGTCATTCAGTGTTGAATTACCGTTCCAACTATTTAAAATAAAAGGAATTCAAATTTTACCCCTTTATTTTTATAAAATGCTCTAAAATTGTAGACACGCACATAATTACTTTCATAATGTGACTTTTCGATTAGTTTATGATCATGCATGATTAAAAGCAGCAATCAGGTCAACCAAATGAATTGTATTTTTTATAAAAGTTGTACACGACGTAACTAGATGGCGTTGGCGTCTAATTAGAAATCACTATGGATTCGTTACAATGATTTTGTTAGGGTCTTATTAATTTTAGCAAATATATTACCAGCTATAGAACAGTATATAGTTTAGTTGTTTTATTTAAATTCTCAACCCTACTAGTTAGTATATACACAAGGTCTAAATCACGGTGAAAAAAAAAATCTCGGTGTACGTTATTTAACACAAATTATTATTGCATAATATATTGCTGAATTTTTAATGTAAACATTAAAGCAGTTTAATATAGCATTTAATATATTTTAAAACAACACCAAAAAATGGCGCGACAACGTTGTCTTCGGGTGCTGAGGACAGTTCGACGTTCCAAGTGGCTGTATCGGTTACAATATACTTGGGCATAGAATGTTTGGAGTACTACTCTAAATTAAGGTAAACTATTAGTTTTATCCCCCCTCCTCTGGGGGGAGGCCTATGTCCAGCAGTGGACATCTTTCGGCTGCTGATGATTAGTTTTATTGTAAACATTAGAATACTGAATAAGTAGTGATAATAATTATGTGGAAAATAGGAGATGTGATAGTATGGTGTAGAATTTATATTAAATTTGATATTGACAAAGAAATATAAATGAATGTTAATAATATTATTAACATTCATTTATATTTCTTTGTCAATAATATTGGTGTTTCAAATTATTTACCTTTTCTTTTTTTTTTTCTAGCCTACGCTGTCCCACCTCTGGGCAAAGGCCTCCCTCCACTCCTTCTATCTTTCGCGAGCCCGTGCATACTCCTACCAGTTTTGCCGGAACCTATCCAGTTCGTCCCGCCATCTCCTACGTGGTCTGCCTCGACCACGTCGCACTGTTTCAGGGCACCAATTATGTGCCATTTGGGCCCATAGTCGGTCCACATGCGGCAGACATGTCCTGCCTAGTCCCATTTAAGTTGAGCAGCCTTTTGAGTCACGTTAGCTATCTTCGTTTTGGAGTACAGTATTGTGTTTGGAACACGATCAGTTAATTTAACGCTTAGTATACTGCACTCCATTGCTCGTTGGCAGACCTTGAGTTTGGAGTTTTGGATGTTAGTCAAACACCAAGTCTGTGCACCATAGGTTAAGACGGGAAGAATACACATGTCCATGAGCCTGCGTTTCAATGCCACAGGTAACTCACCCTTGAGTAGTTCCTTCATGGACCAGTAGCTCTTCCAGGCCTTTTCCGTTCGTCTTGTGATTTCTCTATGTTGCTTCGCCTGGAAAGAGAATACTTGGCCCAAGTAAAGGTATTTCTGGACATATTGGATACATTCATTCCTGTCTTTACCTTATCTCTAAAATATCGTTAATAGTTATAATAGACAATTTATAGTTTATGAGATTGGGGTAACGACTTTGGAAATTAGTATCTATTTTGATGTTAATATATTCCAAATTAAACTCGTTGTTTTAGAGTAAGGGTAAATTATATAACAATAAGCATAAGGGGTTAGAAGGAAAAAATAAAAATTAATCATTAGCCAAGTGCAGTCACCTATGCAAGTGCACCCACGAATTGCGAAAAAAATTGTATGTTCATGTTTGAATTAGTTATAGTACAGGTACTGTATCTTAGCTTAGAACAAAAGTTTGTTCCTTTTTATTATAATCCTTTATATTAAACACCACCCAT
Organism: Tiliacea citrago; assembly: GCA_963921375.1. Classification (NCBI taxonomy): domain Eukaryota; kingdom Metazoa; phylum Arthropoda; class Insecta; order Lepidoptera; family Noctuidae; genus Tiliacea; species Tiliacea citrago. Next base: position 3,206,502 of record OY992784.1, read on the forward strand.
CCATTAACCTCTACCCAACCCTTCGGGGAAACGAGGCGTGATGTTACGTTGTTTATATTACAAAAAAAGATGTACTCCAAAATATTACAAAGCAATATTTCATAAGAATTCAGCCATGAATAAAAACATAAATGACCGCCTACAGTCTTTAGTTTATTTCCCATCTGCGAGATGTTTTTTCGCAACGCGGCGTAGCTGTTAATTGACCTATTGACCCGACTATAAGGTCAAAGGGGTCATAATGTTTTGCTACTATTAGCTGTTTCATAAACGCGGCTAATAGGTACTAGTGGCCGTCAGCTTGTGTGTTATCTGACTTTATGTTTTATGGCATAAGTCGTATAATTAAATTATGATGGTACAAATATTTAGTGGAAGCTGTAAACATTTTTTTTAATAGGAGTGTTTTATGGTCCAAATTCAGAATTTTGCTTCCGCTTTCAAGATAAAAAATAGTAAAAATATTAGCTAGTTAAAGGTTAATTTAATAAGAAGTAATAAATTAAGGCGTAAAAACGAGTTTCTTGACTATGAGTAAAAACATAAAACGACTTCTTATCAAAATTCACTCCATTGATTTATCGAGTAAGGAACTAGGTACATGTGCACAAGAAAGTCCTATTCCTATGCGAGGACAAAGGTTCTTCATATACCAACACGCGCTGCATGAATAGAAAGATTTCTATCGTCCTATAAGCATGGCGAATTTGCGATGTTAAAACTGAAGAGAAGAAATATTTCTATTCTTCAGTCGACAAAAGTCTTCAATGTCATGCATGACGATCAATTTTTCTCTACTTTTGACACTTGGGGTAGAATTTCTTCTCGACAAGTGTTAAAATAATAGTCTACATCACATTTGACCTAGACAAGAATCAAGAATTCAATATTTTCACTGTCCAAATTTCTTCTCACTGATCAATTTGGTCAGTGGGTCGTCTTCGGGGCGGAGTTGTAGGAGTTGCAGCATAAACTTAGGGGCACTATAAGCAGCTAAGAAAACAAAAAAAATTGGGAGAAATGGTTGGAAAAAAATTGTGGTTCTAGTCGAAAACCATCCATAAGACGATGTAAAAAACCAGAGAAAAAAAAAAGGTTCCTGAAATTCATGTTAGGAGGCTACTTGCACGGGGTGACACAGGGGTGTTAAATTTCTGTAATTTTTGAGATATTAGATTTTTTTTTTTTGTTTTAATTTACGAAACTAGGATTTTTCACTGGTTTTTATTAATTAAATACATTTTTTTGATAACGAAACGTAATATTATCGTAGAATTCTTAGCTTAGGTATCCAAATATCTAGCTTTCTCTTCGTTGCTAAGGAAATAGTCTTTGTCTTCATAGAAATGCGAGTCTACGGGTCACCCCGTGCTCGGGCAGAAGAGATGTCGAGTTGGATAGAAAGAACTTTGTCCATTCTTGGTAGAATAGAGATAGAATTGGTCATGCTATGCGTGCAAGACGGAACTTGAAGATTCAATCTGTCTGGTTCCATCAAAATCTAATATCAACCGTCTGCTTTCCATGGCTCCTTGCTGCAAGGTACTTACAGCATCCAGACACTTAAGTGTCTAAAGACAGTCTAAATTAAACAAGTGCCTGACCGGTGCTGCTTGCAAGAAGTTTGAGCTGTTGTGGTCCAAGTGACGAGAGGTAGTAGGTATAACGCTACAAGCTTACCCTGACAATGTCAATCGAGTGCCAAAATATCCTTGTAGCATTGTAGTGTTGATGCTTGCTGTCGCTGAAAACTAGTGCAGAGACTCTTTCCTTTTTTTACAGAGGAAACCTTCAAGTTGGCTACTTTGTATTACTGTGTGTATTTTATGTTAAGTTTATAATGTGCGTCTTATTTGTGCAGAATTAACAATTTTTCTTTCTTTCTTTCTTTTTTCTAAAAAAAGGTAGGAGGGTCAGTAAGATTCTTACAGGCTAAAAGCATACAGTGTTCCTCCAAATAATTTTGACCGAAGGGTACAACCCACCAACGTGCAGTCATGGCTGGGTCCTACTTACTGAGAATTTCTTAATGGAGAAAATCTAAAAACGCACCTAATATCCTCGATTCGTTTGGATTTTATGTCTAGCTAACGCCTGACTCGAGGATTTATCCTCGAGTCAGGCGTTAGAGTGAGCATCCGGAGTTTTAACTCAGAACCTCACTCTTAGAGTGTCATCACACTTATCGACATGGAAAAGGCTTGAACCGATCAGAAAGAGGTTTAGGTATGTCCATGCAATCTCAAAAATATCACCAATTAGGTCACTATATGTCTTCCTAGGGCGTCCCCTCCCGGCGTTTCCACTCACATCTGCCTTGTTTTTCATTAGTCGCCTTTTATTCATCCTCTCAACAAGACGAAACCATCTAAGCATACTTTTTTGTTTTTTTGTCACTACATCTACTTTTAAACCACACCGTTGCCTTATCACATAATTTTCCAGCCTATCATTCATAGTCACACCACACATGCTTCGTAAGGAACGCATTTCCACAGCATTTATTCTACTGTCATGTTTCTTTTGTCACACGCAACATTCACATCCATAGATAAGCGTAGGGGCCAGCACACCAATGTGAATGGCCATTCGAGCCTTTTTGGACATCGACTGGTTTGTTTAATAGGTAATTCTAAAAATTATTTTGTATTCAAAATATTATTATATTTTTTGAACCCTCAATTTTCTTTACATTGTTCGTTTGAATTACATATCGGGCGAGCACCAAATCATAGTTGTCAGTGCATCAACAAAATTAAATGAAGATTTTCTACGAATTACAAACATGAAAACCGTCAAGTTTTTCTTATTATTCCAAAGAGACTCGTTAAAAAGAGATTACGTACTTACGGAGCAATGAACTGGTAACTTTATAACCTACACCGAATGAGTCTGGGAGCTCAGTATCACCAATAGTTTCTACCTTTACCGGTATTTCTAGTCTAGAGACGTTTAATTTGTTACCAAAACATCAGTTGAACAGTAATCGTCATTTGTTTTGTATTAATTTCATTTTAAAATGCGAATACTAAATTTATAGTCAACCTCGTAGTTGCTTTGACTTGACGCGTGACGCAATAAAATTGGTAGCACTGAATTTTGCAGTCATGTGATTAGTAGTTCTGTGCTATCAGTCTCTATTTTGAACTCTATTAGTATTGAAACTAAGACTGCAAAATTCATTGCTACCAATCGCGTCACGCGTCAAGTTATAGTGAACGCACTGGACCGGGCACGTTAAATGTCACTTGCACGTCTTAACACGACATGGTCTATTATCGATGTGATAGTTTGAACCTTAGAGCAGTTTTAATTTTATGGGAATTGTTGTCAAAACTGGTAAAGCAATCACGAGGTCGACTATTAATACTTGATTTTTGTATATATAAATAAAATCAAGTCGTTCGGATTTTATGATATTTGGAAATAACAAGATTGGAACTATTTACTTACATTGTAAATAAAAAGTATTCACCTCAAAATGTTAAAATGAGTGCCATTTTTATTTCAGATGCATTTTCTCTGGGCTTCTAAAAAGGGTATTTTATTTTCCAAAGAATAGCCCATAATTAAACCTTTTGTTATTGGTATTTCTCAAGAAGCTAGATCAAAACTCGCTTCCACTGTTTTCTTAGGCGGTGCATACACCACTTGTCTACGTTGACAGGTCCTATTGTTTGCACAACCGTCCCCAAAGACTCTGCTTACCACAACTACAAACTTGGATGAGGATACAATCCTCCCCTATAAAGGAATGCATTATTACACGACAGAGGCGAACGGAGACTAAATAAACTTTTTAGTGAGAAACTTAAAATCGATAAGCAGATTCAGCAAGTTTATTATTTGTGATTGTTGTGTGTCTTTTCGAGAATAAAGGGAATAAATAAGTAAATGTTGTAATATTTTCTTGATGGTTACATATAAAATAAGTAGTTTAGGTGTAGGGTGTCTATTTAATAGATAATTATGTAAACATTCTCATTCACACTAGTAGTGATGTAAGCTCGAATGGCGGAAAAAGTTAAAAGTGAAGTGGCACTGCGTGAGAGGTTTGGTGTGGTAGTGAGCCAGTGTAGTGATATAGCAAACTTAAATACGGCATCAACAGGATGTTACTTTAGCCTATTATATACCCAGTGGGTCGTTTTTGTCCTGTAAAACAGGTTATGGAAAACGAGCGAGTTTGTGAATGAAAACTCTTATTTGGGACGTCTATTGCCATCTATCGAATAATCAAAGTAATAGCTGCTAAAATAAATAGATAACTTTGATTGAAGGAGAAATTTGGGATTACTGGTGAGAGTCCAAGTCACGACGATTTTTGGTGGCAAAAGAGTCCAGTTCTGCTGAGAATAATGTAAGTAATATTTTTGTCTTCGTATTAAGTTGTTTTTATTATAAAATTAGATGGTTTATCTATCTCATAACAGTGAAAGTGCTCGGAAATAAATATATAATTACACAGAGATAGTTGACATATCATTTGTGGGTCGCTAACGACCCCTTGGGAAGAAGTTTATCTAATTGCTATTTTGGTTTCTAGGTCTAGAAGATCGTTTAAAACAAACTATATCAGGTGTTGGAAAATTTTGACTCCAACGATGAGATACAAGGTGCTCATACCTTTATTAACCCTTCTGGCGATGACAGGGTATCTGACGGTGGTTCAGGCTATGAAGAAGATGTACTTTACCAACATTTATCTCCTCGACAGCTACTCGGACCTGCAAGTCTAACTCTATATGCGTCCATTTGCTGAGGAAATCATGTCCAGGAAGTGTGAGGAACCTGTTGATACACGACTATTGCCACACAAGTCAGTCGCAGATGGGCACGCGGAAGGGGGCGTGGAGGAAGGACTTTTATATACGGGTATATATTATATATATATATTTGAGGGGGGAGGGGAGAGGGGGTAGAAATCCCCCCTCGCAACAGAAAAGTTTAGGAAATGCATCCTCTTTTTATGATTTTTTTTTAAATCTTATTTTGAGCTTATGTTTTGTTAGATTTTTTAATATCATATATCTGATTTATGGGGGGAGGGAGTAGGAGGGAGGGAGAAGACCCCCCTGTACCCCTTTACGTGCTTATAGTCAATGGAGACAAGGTCGACGAATCGCGGGGCTCCTACTTCTGAATAGTTCAAAAAAATAACTACGAAGGGGATGGGATGGGTCTGTTCGCTTGCTCCGCTCGCTCTTTCGACCCCACGATCCCCTTCTAACCTAACCTGTCCGAGTCAGCGTACCCCAAGTCCCGAGCTCGATTCACTCGCTCTTGCATCCGAAGTTACACACGCGTCACTTCGTTTGCACTACTTGCTGCTCGCAGCAGACTTGATCCAGAGGATGAAGACTTGTCCTGCTCAAGAAGGCGGGGCGCCCTGCGGACTCACCGTCCGGGTACAGGCCCATAGTGCTGCTAGACGAGGTGGGTAAGATGTTTGAGCGGATAATCGCTCCCCGCCTCGTCGGCCACTTGTGCGGAGAGGGGCCTGACCTGGCCGAGAGCCAGTTCGGCTTTCGGCACGGGCGCTCCACCACACACGCTATATCGCGGGTGAGAGTCCTGGCGGAGGAAGCAGTGTCCCGGGGCGGGGTGATGTTGGCGGTGTCCTTGTATATCTCCAACGCCTTCAACACCCTGCCCTGGAGCTGCATTCGGGAGGCACTGCGTTACCATCGGGTGCCTTCCTACCTCCGCCGCATCGTTGGGGCTTATTTGGCGGAGAGATGTGTCACCTACATGGGACGTGATGGCGGAAACCAGCGCCGCAAGTCGTGCGGTGTTCCACAGGGCTCGGTCGTGGGACCGCTCCTGTGGAACATCGGGTACGACTGGGTGCTGCGGGGCGAGCTCCAGCCGGGCGTAGACCTGACGTGTTATGCGGACGACACACTGGTCACGGCCCGGGGGAGCTCGTACAGGGAGGCAGCGTTGCTGGCGACGGCTGCGGTCTCACAGGTGGTGAGCCGCATACGTCGCCTAGGCCTGGAGGTTGCCCTCAACAAGTCGGAGGCCTTGATCTTTCATGGCCCCCGGCGGGTGCCGCCGCCGGGATCACACATCGTGGTTGGGGGGGCTCAAATCGCTGTCGAGTCCACCATGAAATACCTTGGATTGGTGCTCGACAGCCGGTGGGATTTTGGCCCCCACTTCCGGTGGCTGGCACCCAAGTTGTTGGGTGCGGCTGGAGCGTTATCATCGCTGCTTCCCAATTTGGGGGGCCCGAGCGCCGCCTGTAGGCGGCTCTACGTGGGGATCGTGCGATTGATGGCCCTTTACGGGGCCCCGATCTGGGCGGCTGACCTGACGGCCGGAAGCATCGCAGTACTGCGAAAGCCGCAGAGAGCGATGGCCGTCAGAGTCATAAGGGGATATCGCACGATCTCCTACGAGGCGGCTTGCGTACTGGCCGGATCCCCGCCCTGGGACCTCGAGGCGAAAGTACTCGCGTCACTGTATCGGTGGCGCGAGGAAGTGAGGGCGCGGGGCGAGTGGCTGATGCAGCGACATGTGGAGTTGCGGCGGTCACAGCTTCGCGCAGCCCTGGTGGCGGAATGGCGGAACAGGCTTTCACGCCCTACCGCCGGCCTCGCCACCATCGAGGCGGTCCGGCCGGTACTCGAGCCCTGGCTCGGGAGGAGGCACGGCTCCCTGTCGTTTCGGGTGACGCAGGTACTCTCGGGGCATGGTTGCTTCGGGAAGTACCTGTGTCGCATAAACAGGGAGCCGGACGCCCGGTGTCATCACTGCGTCGACTGCCGGGAGGACACGGCGCGGCATACGTTGGCAGAGTGTGCCGCATGGGAAGAGCCTCGCCGTGCCCTCATCTCAGGAGTAGGCAGTGACCTGTCGCTGCCGGCCGTGGTCGAGTCGATGGCCGGCAGCGAGGAGTCCTGGGACGCGGTGGTGTCCTTCTGCGAAATAGTCGTGTCGCAGAAGGAGGCTGCGGAAAGGGAGCGGGAGATCTCGTCCGCCCACCCAGCCCGCAGCAGGCGCACCGGGCGTCGGCAGAGGGCAGATGATGCCCTCTTCCGGCCCCCCTAAATGGCTCCAGGGACGGCGGACTTGGGGACGTCCGCCGCCCCCTATCACACTGGACCCGAGGTGGCGGCGCGTAGTGTTCCACGCGCGCCCCTTTCAGACGTCGCGGGGGGGTCTAACACCTCACCCCCCCCCAGACTTGAGGTGGCCCGCAGAGGCGGGCCGGCACTAGCCGGGGATTGCGGAAGTAATAACAGATCCCAAGATCCCCGGCCCAAGTGTGGGAAGGGAACACTGGGGTGGTTTTTAGTCAGTAAGAGTCTGACAGACCCCTCCGCCCGCCCCAGGGCGGAGGACATCCATGAGGATTTTCCACCCCGTGAACAAAAAAAAAAAAAAAAGAGGATGAAGACAGGCAGGTATTCAAGGTTGTTCTTTAGCGCGATGGCAGATGCTGTCAAACGCGAATACAGACATTCAATAACATGACATAAAAATTCACGAAATGGCTGCCAATGCTTTTGCAATTGGTTTTATATTTAGAAGTTAGCCTCAGGATTATAAACTCTCAGAATAATAACCTTAGATTGACACAAAATTAAAATTTTCGTAGTTTTTCACCCAAAATAAGCTCAAATCACTGTGAAATTGTTAACCCCAACTTAAACTACGAAACATATTGTGAATTTTCACAAAATAATAAAGTGCGCATCTACTTATTATTTGAAAAATCAAAACGCATAATTAAAACTCCGTAAAATGGTCACACCTTCTGTCAAAATTACGTCAAAAGCAATAAAATAATGCAATAGTTGAGGTTATATTTATCAAAGTTTGATATTTTTATTTTAGAAAGTGTTTAGGTATTTCCTAAACTTGAAACTTTCTGAGACTGCTCAAAATAATAAATAACGTGCACAAAAAAAAATCAAGAGTCTACGGCGGATCCTATATATAAAAGACGAGCCGAGAGATCTTCCCAGGAACAATCGTGAGTGGACCACACCCCTACCTAGGTCTGTTACAAATTTATCCGAAAAAAAAGGCCCCGTCACATGCTTTGAGATGTTTTTCAATCGTGAAGTTATTGTTCATTTGTCAGACAAACAGTTATATGCTGTTCCTGTGGAAAATATTAATTTATCTTTGTCGGACATAGAAATATAGAATAGAATACTCTTTATTATGTACACCATAAAAGTTACAAATATGAATGTACGGCTCCGTTGCCGCGACGCTGCATTTAATGGGACAGCAATGCAGATACCCACATTATCCTTATAACAAAAAGTATGCGTTGAAACCGATCCGAAGAGATGTTGCGTTATCTCCATGTGGCCGATAATACCGAACTGCCTGAAAATCACAAGATGGCGAAAGTACGCTCACTAATTGATATGCAAAATTTTCGACCCATTAAAAAAGACACCCTTCCCTCATTACCACCTCAAATCTAATTACAAATATAATTTGATATAATTATTTTTTTAAATATAATAATGGGTAGGTTGCGCGGAAGCTCCAACAGCATCCTAAAAACATTATTAGACAAAATTGACAGTCCCTTCTAAAGGCACTGGGTACGGAGGCACGTGCCAACGCGTGTTGGGCCACGTCGCTATTAGTTGTTTTAGTTTGTAAAAGTTTACTAACATAGTTTTTAAGTCATTATTACTAATATTATATGGATTGTGTGTACATGTATGTGTAGTCCGATATAAAGTATATAATAATAATAAACTCTTCTCTTTTTGTACATTTTTTTTTTGCAAATTATTCGGTTTGAATCGATTAGACATTAAGTTCGATTCTCACCTACTTGCAAAAATTCTGTTTTTGATAAATATTACAATTTTTACAACCAATTATGGAGAGTGGAGGCAACAGTAACGTAACATTAAGGAAAATACGAAAAACTTACTCTCATAATAATGTGTCGATTATGAACACATCGGACTCGTGACTTTTTGACACAATGAAACTTGGGATGAAAAACAAGAATTAACAGAATGTTGACGAGATCAGCACGCACGCCTACCACCTCCGGACTCTTCGCTCAGCTCCGCCTCGCCGCCGCCGGCACCCAGCACCATCGTGAGCGCTGTGACAACACCAGCCGCGGTAGTTGCGTCGAGCTCGAGCGACGAGTATTTTTCCCCGCCGACGTCGCCAACACCTGTACGTCGGCAGGGGAGAGGCCAACCACCGAGGAGCTTGGGACTTAGGGGCCAACCGGCCCCGAGCCGGGCCCCCGCTGCCGGTGGTTGTGTGCAGCGCATGAGATGGACTCAGTCTATGAACGAGAACGTCATGCGCTCATATTATGGGTCTACAGAGGGGGGAACTAACCTCACTGCGTACCGTGTTAGGATGCTGTCTCTGTTCCAGGAACTAGAGCCAACCGTCAACGTCTCGGCCCAACGACTGTCGGATCAGGTGCGGGTCATCCAACGCAATCATAGGTTGGACGATGCCGCACTTGATAGGCTGCGCTCAGAAATACTGAGCAACCATATCTTCTCAACTCCGGCACAAACCGCGGCACAAGTGTCAACTATTGACTCAATCCCGCTGCGGTCCAATCATGGTGTTGAAGAGGAGGATGATAGGGTTGCCACAGTAAGTAGCCAGTGCAACGCCCGATTGAGGAGCGCACTGGAAGATGCGATTCACGAGTATAGGTCAACTCCGACCGAACTTAGACCCCGATTACCACGCCTACCCATGCACAAGAAAAATAGGGCGCTGGTGTGTGCCTTGGACTCGCAGCTCAAACAGGTTTTCGAGAGCAGCGAGAATCTCGCTGATACACATTCGATCCTGTATTGCGCAGCTGTTGCGGCATGTCGTTTAGCAAACGTCAAGTTCCCAATCTGGGACGGAGCTACTCGACCAAAACCAGCTGTACCAGCCTGGCAATGCAGGATCGAGCGTCGTATCGATGGGGCGAGGGCACTCATCGGCAAACTATACTGCTTCAGGGAGGGCAATACACGACCACGAGTGATGCGCTTTGTGAGGCGGGCATTCTCGGGGACTGGAATCAGCCCTCGAGAATACATGTCCCATGTCACAGAGCGCATCGACTTCCTGAAGCAGAAAGTTTGTGCATGGGTAGCCGTATTAGGCGGTATAAGCAGCGGGTTGATCGGTACACGCAGAATCGCATGTTCCAGAGCGATGAAAGGTATACAGAGCTTGGGAGTGACCTAAGCAAAATGTGACAGACGTTTGCCATCCGGATGATGCCGTCACGAGTGAATTCTGGCGCAGCATCTGGTCGGTGCCCGTCTGTCACACTGAGGCTGGTTGGATGCGGGATGTCGAGCGAGTGTGTGAGACTATACCAGAAATGGAACCAGTACTGATTACACCATTAGACGCAGCCAAAGCAGTCCGCCCATTACCGAATTGGAAATCACCGGGACCGGACGGACTGCACAACTTCTGGTTGAAATGGTTAATTAGTTCACACACTTGCCTGGCATCTCAGTTCCAGTCATCCTTAGAGTCTGGGTCGCTGCCGCAGTTTCTAACAACAGGCGTTACCCACCTGCTCCATAAGTCAGGTAGTCCCGCGGAACCCAAGAACTATAGACCGATTACGTGTTTATCAACGGTCTATAAACTTCTTACATCCATTTTGAGAGTGAAAATTAATACGCACATTGACAATAACTCGATTATGTCTGCCTCTCAAAATGGATGTAGGAATGGGTCCCGCGGTACTAAGGAGCTACTCCTCATCGATATGGCCATTCTGTGCTTCCAGCATCCAGCGGATTCCTGCGGCCTGCACTAGGTCATAAGTCCACCTTGTAAGAGGCTTTCCAACGCTACGTCTTTCGGTACGTGGTCGCCACTCTAGAACCTTTCGGCCCATCGGCAATCTGTTTTGCTAGCAATGATGTGGCCCTGCCCACTCTCACTTAAGTTTGGAAATTCTTACGGCTCTGTCGGTTACCTTGGTTCACCTGCGGATCTCTTAATTTCTGATTCGATCACAAAAACAAAACTTCTTAATAACAATTATAACATTAAACCATAGCTTTTTTATCCATCAAGTCCATTGAAAGTTACAAGGGAAAGGCAGGGCTCGCGCCCTCACGCCCCTAGTCGCCGCAGGAGATGCCCTGAGCGTCGGGAGTCGCAAGCCGTCTTCCGGCCACCGTAGGCGCGGGCCTGCGGACAGTGAGTGATGGGTAGCTCGCCGTCCGATAAGGACCAGGCCCGGGTCGACGGCGCGGTGTGTTCCACGCGCGCCTCAAAGAGATGTCAGCATGAATTGACGGGGTCCATTAGGGCCAATGCCTGCCAGGGTTGCGAGTTTGTCCGAAAGGGATATCGTGGCCCTGGCACACAGGCAAATGAAGGAACACGGGTGGGTTTTAGTCAGTAAAAGTCTGACACACCCTCCCGCTCCGCCTAGAGCGGGAGAAGTAATTTGATAATTTCCCACCCCAAAAAAAAAAGAAAAAACTATTTAAACTGACGAAACTAAGCTTTAAACACTGCATACCCAAACCCATCTAACCAGCGCCATTCGATCGAAAGGTCGATTTCACGGCCGTATTTCAATGGGAAAATATTGTAATGGAATATCCCGGGAAGCCGGTTTGTGGCCACGATTTTAAGAGTCGTATAAGAGAATTATTGGCGGTTTCATCTACTGATAAAAGAAGTTCGCAGATTCTGCTATGTGAAATTGTGAACACTTGGTTTTTGCGCCTTTTTCTTTAAAGTGGTTATTTTAGTGGAGGGTTCAAAGAATATGGACGTTCTTTTGAACGTTATAGAATTTTGTTATGAGTTTATGAAGTCGTACCTCTACCAACCCCTATAGTGATTACAGGCAGGATGTTCTGGGAAAACTTACCAGAAATGAAATGTGAGGACTAGACGGCTACCATTGACTTCTATCTTGTCATTATGTTGAGAGTCAAGCTCCAGGTGTGCTGTTGGTGGTCTTGAATTATTAATAAAACTACTTAATCTCGATAATATGGAAAGTTCTGTTTTTCTTGGATATGTACTGATTACAATTATATTGAGAGAACTGATGTTGACGCTCAAGGGGTCAGCGAGCAACGAATGGCGATGGCAGTTTCGATAAACACTTGTGAAATGGGAGTACCGTTTGTCACGCGTACAGTAGTGTAAGAAAGTGCACTCAAATTCGGTATTAAAAACACTCGTGTATATATTATTAAAAACTTCGCCTCCGGCTCGGTTATGTGTTCTTATGCAACAATTTCATAACCTAATAGAATTTACAAAAAATAAGAAAGAATCGTATTAGCATTGTATAAAAAAAAACTTTATTCTAAGAATTAGGCGAACTCTCGATCTCGAAGTATTGAAATGGAGATCAATGTTGACCTCAAACTTAGCACGCGAGATCTTGAGTCGCCAATCTCGACTCGAGATTGCATTCCCTAATCGTATGATGATGTACATGTAGAGATTATTTATCAAATTAAGGTATGCAATAAACAATTGAGCATTTAGTATTGAAATTTTGGGATTCGTCTGTTTTGATTGGAGTGGCTTCCCATCAATATCTCACAATGTTCAACGACGACGATGCGATTGACAATGGTGCGTGCTTATCTGTGTAGACCAATAAGAACCCTCACCGGTTATAGGTACAGGGAAACACAGAATAAGGTAAAAAAATAATATAGCGAATTTAAAATGTAAACGTGTCATCGAACATTAGGAACCAGCTTATCTAAAAATCTTCTTGCCAGCTAGGCAAGATATGAAATTACTTTTACCACAAAGTGTTATATATGTAACTAGAGTTACAAACTAGTCTTATCAGAATTGAAATCTTTTGCCTACGCTTCATTTTGGGCGACATTTCAGACTGACTAGACACAGTTTGTACTTACGCCAGCACTATGTGGTTGCTACCTCAACACTTTAAAACTTATTCTTCTTCTCTGGACAAATATAAAAAAAACCGGCCAAGTGCGAGTCGGACTCGCGCACGAAGGGTTCCGTACCATTATCTATAAAAACGGCAAAAAAAAACATGTTTGTTGTATGGGAGCCCCCCTTAAATATTTGTTTTATTTTAATTTAATTAATTGCGTCTACCTGTTGCCGTTATCAATATCGAGAAAAAACGAGCAAAAAAATCACTTTTGTGGTATGGGAGCCCGCTTAAATATTTATTTAATTCTGTTTTTTAGTATTTTTTATTATAGCGGCAATAGAAATACATCATCTGTGAAAATTTCAACTGTCTAACTATCACGGTTCATGAGATACAGCCTGGTGACAGACGGACAGACAGACAGACAGACGGCGGAGCCTACTAATAGGGTTCCCGTTTTACCCTTTGGGTATGGAACCCTAAAAAACCGGCTAAGTGCGAGTCGGCCTCGCGCACGAAGGGTTCCGTACCATTATCCATAAAATGGTAAAAATCACGTTTGTTGTATGAGATCCCCCCTTAAATATTTGTTTTATTTTAATTTAATTATTTATTTTTAAAGTCAATATATAACTAAATATTCTGTGAATATTTCAAGCGTCTACCTGTTACCGTTATCAATATCGAGCAAAAACGAGCAAAAAAATCACGTTTGTTGTATGGGAGCCCCCTTAAATATTTATTTTATTAATTTTTGTAGTATTTTTTGTTATAGCGGCAACAGAAATACATCATCTGTGAAAATTTCAACTGTGTAACTATCATGAGATACAGCCTGGTGACAGACGGACAGACAGACGGCGGAGCCTTAGTAATAGGGTTCCCGTTTAACCCTTTGGAAATGGAACCCTAAAAATGGCTTAAATCGTAGTAATTCCACTGCCATTCATTCTGAGAATTCAAAAATATTCATTGCGTTATTTATGTTAAAGAGCAGACGATTTTTTCAAACAAATAAAGGAAGGGGTTATGAACATCCTTCAAAATCCTTCGGATTGTGATAGAGCGTGCATTACGCAATTGGGGAGCAGATTTCCCTGGACGCACTGTCGTTTCCCAGAATCTTTTAGTATCTATTAATAATAATAATGGTATCTTTTCTATGTAAATTTGTCTCCGTATCGTGAATTGGACGAGAACAATACAAGCCGTGGTTTCTAGGGAAAAACAAAACCCTTATAGGATCATTCGTGTTTCTGTCAGTCTGTCTGTCTGTCCGTCTGGCACAGTCGATTTACTCCAAATCTACTGGACCGATTAAGTTGAAACTTGGTACACATATGAATTTTAGTGACCCAAATACGAACGTGAAACGTAAATAAATGAATGTTGAATGGTTCACTTTTGGCGCAAAAACAAGAAAATTGAAAAAAAAATGTTATACTAACTGTACCATGTGACTTATCAAATGAAAGGACTAATTGTGAGTATTTCATAATTACATTTAAGTTATTAAAGAAACTAGAAGAAAATTTACCATTCCATGCCCTTATCTCCGAAAGTACTGTGGCTAAAATTACTTATAGATTACAGAAAAACCTATAAGAAGTCTAATATCTTAAAATAACATGGTAAATCACTCAATATTGTGCGTACAAACTTATATTTGCAATTGGAATGTATGGGGAACATGTTTTTCAACTACAATGTTAAGTTTGGTCTTGGGATAAATTACGGAACCCTTCATTGTGCGTAGTCGGACACGCACTTGGCCGGTTTACAAGCTGGACTGACCCCTGGGACTGCCATTGAATACCTAATCATTATTACTGATGAACGCCTTTTGAATTATCTACCTCAGAGGATTTATTCGCTAAGTAAGTTACAAGGCCTAATTTTGTAGCAGACGATTTCTTCAATAAAACCAGTCTCACTAAGATAAATATTTATGTGAAACCTTGGAATTCTAAGCCTAAATAACAACGTACAAACAGAATACAAAGTAGTTCAGTACTTGAGCTAAGTTAGGGTTTCAACAATTTGATTCAGGTCGTCTTATTAGTAAGTTTCGATAGTTCATCAATGTTTGGAACCTTGTTTATTTATTGATTATTATTTAGTGTTAGAGATAATTGTACTATATGTATATTGATATACGAGGTTGTGGGTTTAAATCCGGGCAAGTGCCAATGTGACTTTTTAGGGTGCCGTAGTTAACAAGAAACCCTTATAGTTTCTCCCTGACCGTCTATCTGCCTGTCCCCGGCTTAACTCAGAGATTCTTAGTACTAGAAATCTGTAATTTGGCATGGGTATGGGTACCTATACATATTAATCACGACGATAAAGTGGTAAATATTTTTGTTAGGGACCTCCCTGACACGTAAAGTGGGGTTGATTTTTTTTTCTCGTCTATTCCATTATATGGGGTATCGTTGGGTCGTTCAAAAATATTGAGGGTTTGTGCAGACCATTTTTCGATTCAGTGATCCATTTGCGCAATAATAAGTTTTAAAATGCAAATTTTTGTTACAGTCAAGTGTCCAGCTAAATGGTCGTTTTTGGATATGTGAAAAAAATCATGGCAGTAGTATATATAACGAAATTAAAAGGAAAACTATCACAGCTAAGTGAGCTTTACATGTTAACGAGTAATAGTCCACCAACTTACATTTTCAGTTGGAGAATTGATTGTGACGTAAATAGATGTATGGTAGAACATGTTTTTCAAGTACAATGTTAAGATTGTTTTTGGGATAAATTCATCCCAACTACGGAACCCTTCATTGTGCGTGGGCTGACCTTAGCCGACTCACACTTGGCTGGTTTATTAATTATTCATATGTAGGTACTTTCTGAGTTTATCTTGGACTTTTACTGGGTTTGGTGAAGGAAAAACATCGTGAGGAAACCTGGGCCTCAAGTCTGCTATTACAATAGTGTCAGAAAGGTCGATCATTGATTTCATAATTGTTGATTTTGACAAGTTTAGTAATCTACTATTATAATGGCGTCATTATGACTTTCCAATGGTCGGCCACTGACACTACATTGAAAGAAATTGCATACATTGGTAATCTCGTACCTACATAATGACAAATGAATGACATCGCTACTAATGGGTTTTATAATAATGGCAATACGACAATGCCATTATAATAACACAATTATATTACGAGAACATTGACCGACCAATGATCGATCATTATGAATTTACCAGATTACGAACTTTTAGCAAAATGACAATGGCATGACAATGGGATCGTGTTGGAATGACTGAATTTATAAAAATAGCAGACTTGGGCCCCTGGACTTAAAGTTAATATAAGTCTGTCTGTCTGTCGTCAGTCTGTACTATTGGCTACTTTGTATTAGAGTGTGTATTTTTGTCAATTATTTTAATTTTAATTTTTGTAATTTTAAGTGTGTCTTGTTTGTGCAGTATAAATATTTTTTCTTTATTTTCTTTCTTTTTGAAATCCCCAACCTGCCTTGAGCAAGCGTGGCGATCTATATTCGTGCCTTATCTGTATGAGAAGAAGGCTTTGTCCTCCAGCGAGGCAATAAAAAGCTGGAATTAATAACAAAAGGCTGTTTTTTGTCGATGGAAAATTTTACACTAATAGTCTTGTCTCTCTTTCTTTTGTAAATAAAGCACGTATTACACATGTATAATATGTATATGTACAAATTGCATGGCATTGTGACATTTACCAATCAGATGTTTCTATCGCACAATATAATGTACACTACTTGTGTGCTAGTATGCATTATTTTTATATAACACTACCTGCGCCCCACGGTTTCACCCGCGTAAGTCTCGATCCCGTGGGAATATTGGGATAAAAAGCCTATATCTTAATCCAGGATGTCAGCTACCTCCATACAAAATTTTATCAAAATTGGTCTAGCCGTTTGAGCGTGAAGAAGTAACAAACGTACACACACTCACAAACTTTCGCCTGTATAATATTAGTGTGATGTGATAAATAACGACACGCCTGTATTCCCTAAAGGTGTAGCAGACATCCGCCTAATTAGTACACCCACATTTTGCTAGTTATATTTAAGTCCCATGTAAAAGGGGGTGAGTCTATTGCCATTATTAAGGGCACAAATCCGGACTCCGGACTGCTGCTGAGAAAAACGCAACAACACTTTGCCCGACACAGGAATCGAACCCAGAACGTCAAGTTCAGCAGTAGCGCTTGCGGCCACTAGAACAAAGAGGAAGTCCAAGATTTTTATTTGCAGAATAAGTTGTGTGCCCTTTAGTATGTGATAATAGTACATTGTGATACAAGGGTGGAAAGAAGGTTATTGCAAACGAGCTGTCATTGACACGAGTTTGCAATAACCTACACACCCGTGCATCGCACGACGTTTTTCAATACACTTGCGGGAAATAGTAAAAAAAAATCTAAGAATTAATTAAATTTCTCAGAAAATGGCGCGATACAATTAAAAAGTCTAATAATAAAGTAAAAACCACTTAGAAAATTATTAACAATGAAACTGGTAAGTCTGTTAAACAAGAAAAACAACTTGAGATTTTGGTCGAAAACAAATTAGTTAATAATGCAGCTGACGTAGCTGAAGCATTCAATGAGTTTTTTGCCAACATACCTATAACTCCGACTCGCTCCTTAAATTCATCCCTGTCTAAAGCTGAAAATCTTTTGGATAGTAGTGTGTCTAAATGTAGTCGTTTATTTAGCTTCGAACATGTAACACCTCATGATGTAGTTAATGTTTTTATCATACTTAAGTCTAAAAACACTGGTGATTACTGGGGCATCTCCATTAAACTATTAAGTAATATAATAGACATCGTAGCCCCCTATCTAGCTGTTACTTTTAATAAATGTGTTGATTTAGGAACTTTTCCTGACCTTATGAAGAGTAGTAAAGTCATACCTTTATTTAAATCAGGTAATAAAAATGAAGTTGGCAAATTCAGCCCTATTTCTATCTTACCTGCATTTAGCAAAGGCACGACTTCAAAGAAAGGTAGACAGTGGTCAAATGCGATATTGAAATAATCAACAAAAATTATATAACAGCTTGCAAAAATTACCCACAACACATAAGATTTTCACACGTCATGCCCCATACAGCATACAGCAACCAAATTCATATCTGTATCTTATGCTCCCTAATCCCCAAAAGAGCATGACGAGCATATTTGTCAGGAAAACCGCAAAAATATTGTTTAGACAAGTCGAAATCTTCACACCCGAGAGTGGCGACGGATTAAGCCGTAATAACATGCAAATTAGTCCCTCATTCCTTATTGTAGGGCTTAAGATGGCAGATGAAGCGGTGAAAGACGAGGGATGTTTGATGTTGGCGGTAAAGACGTAGGTGACGTAAGACAAAATGTAGGTTTATTAAAGTATAGGCAAATGTAAGACAGTTATATTGTATCTGTTGTTGCAAGCACTAATCAATTTGTAAAGTGTGAAGTTTGTAAAAAAATTACTAAGGCCAAATGTGAGAAAAAGATCGTCTTATCCCATTCGAACAGATGGCGTGGTGTGGTGATGGTGTGGTGTGGTGTGGGGGTGGTGTGGTGTGTTCCACCAAATATGCACTATCTACAATAGTTTCTAGACCACTAACGATGTTCTATAACGCTCTCAGTTCTCTATCGCTATCAGCGTAAATCTACGCTGATAGCACATCTCCGCCGCGAAACTATAGCAGTGAAACCGCAGTAGTTCAATTGTACTGATTCGCGTTATGTTCCGCTACTCGCATCCCATTTGAGTAGCGGAACATGACGCGATCCAGTACAATTGAATTACTGCGGTTTCGCTGCTATGGTTTCGCGGCGGAGGTGTGCTACCAGCATCATAGCTTAGGCACTGTTCCTCCCGTTTTATAGCAGACTGAAAATATTTCCAATCAAAGTCATCATTTATCTCAAATATGTGCCTTGTACCTAGTACTTTTTATGTGCCTGTGCAGGCACATAAAAAGCACTTTAGAACGTCAAAATCTGCGGAAAAATAGAAGTGATTCTAGTTGCTCCTTCCAAAAGGTAGTTTCTTATGAAGAAGAACGAGCAAAAAACTTCACCGTTACAAGGAGTAACGGGGAAGTTTTTGTTACAGTCAAGTGTCCAGCTAAATGGTTGTTTTTGGATATGTGAAAAAAATCATGGCAGTAGTATAAATATATAACGAAATTAAAAGGAAAACTATCACAACTAAGTGAGCTTTACAAGTTAACGTGTAATAGTCGACCAACTTTCATCTGCTTAGAGAATTGACCGTGACGCATATCGCTTTGTGGGACAACATGTTTTTCGACTACAATGTTAAGTTTTTTTTTGAGATAAAGTTATCCCAACTACGGAACCCTTCATTGTGCGTGGTCCAACACGCACTTGGCTGGTTTTAGACTTTTCCATCGTCGCTATTACGAATATAATGTCTCACAGACATTAGGCCATCTTGTTTATAGAATAAGGGCTCGGAAATGTAAGTATCTCATAGTAACCAATCAGAGCCTACCTTCCTCTTGACATATCCGCTGTCCCCCACGACTTGCACTACCTAGCAATTCATAAATAATTCATGGGCTGTAAGTTTTAGTTTTCAGGTACACATACACCGAGCAACCTGTGGGTTGCCTGTTGTTAACCATTTAATATGTGCGCTCGCTGGCACAGTTTGATGTGGTAATCCTTGCTGAGGAGCAATTAAGCACAAATTAGTCTTGAGGAGTTGCTTGTAAACTATTTGGCTTTATTATCGTACCTAGTAAACTGAGGCAACCCTTGGATTAAGGTGTTATCAATGGTTAGTGGAAGTAGATCAAGAAGAGATATTTTTTCTGTTGTGTATGTGATCTTTTGACAGCAAGAGTTATAAGTTATTAGCTCATACTATAGCCAACTACAATAAAAATCTACGTTCTTCACACAATCGTCTTCTTCAATGTCCCACGCACCGCACTGACTTCATTCACTCTTCCTTCTTCGTTCAGTCTATCTCTTTGTGGCATGCGCTCCCCCAGGAAATCAGGATGGCAACCAACCGATTATCCTTTAAAGTTAAAGTTCGCGAGCACATTCACAAGAAGCTGGCAGTATCATCACAACGGTAATGTTTTCCAATTATTTGGCTTTTTTGTTTTTATTTATTTCGGTTTAAAGACATTTTATTTCTCAAAGAACAAATTACAGTTCACTTGAAGAGAAACTTAACTAAATTAGCAATAGGTTATACATTACAACGTTCAAGCCATCCATAAAACTGAACACCATACCAATTACAAAATATATAGCAGGTAGTTATGTACTTAAGTCTAAATAAAATACAAATATTTGTTCCTAGATTTCTATATAATTAGGTGTATATATTATATTTATAGTTTTAATATGTATATGTATGTATAGGTATCTTTATATTTAAATAATATTTATTCCTCAATTCTCGCTATTGCACCTACCACTGTTTGTCTTTGCAGCGCCCGAAGGTTGACTGCTAGAAAATGCCTATGGCATTAAGACCGCCTCTGTACATTTGTGTGCTTAAAGTATTAAATAAATAAATATAGCAGGAAGATTAGCCGGTCAACTAGTACCGGTAGTACTAGTTTCCGAAAAAGGGCTGACCTACATCGGCTTCGGTATAATTGAAATTACTGACCTTGTACGTTCGTCAGAAAGTCTGTCAATCAGTCTTACCAACGGAGTATGGTGTAACCCAGTAACTGGGCTGTGTGGGGCAGATAGGCAGTCGCTCCATGTAAAATACTTATTAAGCTGGTTCCTATTAGACTGGAAGCCAACCCCAACATACTTGGGAAACAGCTAGGCAGATGATACAATAAAATGAAACGCATGAAAAAAATAAAAGTAACATGTAAATACTGAATAATAAAACCAAAAACTCGGTAATAACATAACAAATAAAAAACTTTTTACAAAAAAAAAAACACTACAAAGTGAAAAATAACTTTAATTTCAGAAGTCGGTGTCTTTGAATCTGTATTTTAGTTTTTTGCCACCGACTTCCGAAGTTAAAGTTATTTTTCACTTTGTAGTGTTTTTTTTGGAAGTCGGTTGTTTTTTTTTTGTTAAAAGTTTTTTATTTTTGACTTTTTAGTGGGTCAGTTTGTAATTTATCTAATTTACAATAGCCTAATGTCAAATGCTCGTCCCATTTTACAAAATATTGCTTTTCCCGATGCAGGGGCGTTAAATGTTGAGGAATTCTCCTGGTAAAAACCAGGAGAACTGATGGTGACTTCACCATATGCATTTTGACGAGCATAAATTGCTTAGCAACCATATTACAGTGCCTAATCGAATCGCAACGGTGAAATACTTATTATTAAGAAGTTCCGGTGGCCATCTGTGGTCTTCATCATCAGTTCCAGTTCACCTAATGGTGCTTTTCGAGTGCAAATGCACGAGTTACTATAAAAAATACTCAAAATCCGTCCACAATTGACGGAGTAACCGGTGAACATACATTAAAAAAAAAAAAACATACAGCCGAACATATAACCTTCTCCTTTTTGGAAGTCGGTTAAAAAATAAATCGCGTTGAAATAAAAAGCATAGAGTTCCATTAATAAATTAAAATGCACAATGTAAACTCCATCCACCTTGTACTCGTATGAAACAAGTAATTAATACACAAAATCAACAAATGTAAACATTTTTTATTAAAACTGCAATCTCTTTGCTACAGTCACGAGACCAGAGTGATATTGATATTTAAAGTCTGCAACGGATATTTAACAACGGATGACGAAAATATCAATATACAGCTATATTATTAACCAATGGATACCTGTGAGAAACTATAGCCGTGTCCGCGGCTCTGCTTGCGTGAAAAGTTATTCAAGGATCGCGTTACCTCTTTGACTAATTTAAACTAAATTGGTTAAACAATAAGCCCCATGACAAACTTGCAGTAAAGTTATGCGATAAGTAGACCTCGAAAAATGTATAATAAATCTGAAGTTTATACTGGTTAACACTATATCATAATCAGCTTATAATCGTCCCACTGCTGGGACATAGGCCTCCTCTCTTCGAGAGAGAGTAGGCCGTAATCCACCACGCGGGCCCAGTGCGGGTTGGGAGGTGTCACATGACTTAGAATTTTTGGTTCTAGGACATGCCGGTTTCTTCACGATGTTTTCCTTCACCGTTGTGAGAGCAGTGGCGATGAACTAATTTACACAAAGTAAAGCGCCTGTCTGGGTTCGAACCTATGACGTACAACTCGTAAGTCGCGGCTGTTACCACTGCTCTGGTTATCTCTATACGCCGCGTTTATTGATAAAGAGTTAAGTAAGTTAGATAGGTACTTTCGAACAAATATATAATATAACACCACGCATGTTTTTCCCGAAGGATTATGCTGAGGTGCACCACACCGAGGTGTGGTTTATTTACTCAAACATATCTGGCAAAATGCGAGCAAACCAATAGTACACCTGCATTTTGCCAGATATGTTTGAGTGACATATGGGGCGAACCTATTGCCATCAACCGGGTACAAATCCAGATTCAGGGCTGCTACTGTGAAATTCCAGATGGAAAACCCCAATAATACTTTGCCTGATCCGGGAATCAAACCCATGACCTCATGCTGAGCAGTAGCACTTGCGACCGCTAAACTAACGAGGGAGTTCAAAGACGGAAAAAATATTTTTTTGCCAAAAACCCTGATGTCATTATGACTAAATTTGCACATGAAGTGACCAGTTGTTTGAGGTCACCCTAACACGCTTCGTTGTCAAAAAACCTGATGTCTTTATGAATAAATTTACACATGAGGTGACCAGTTATTTGACGTCACCCTAACACGCTTCGTTGTCAAAAAACCTGATGTCTTTATGACTAAATTTGCACATGAGGTGACCAGTTGTTTGACGTCACCCTAACACGCTTCGTTGTCAAAAAACCTGATGTCTTTATGACTAAATTTGCACATGAGGTGACCAGTTGTTTGACGTCACCCTAACACGCTTCGTTGTCAAAAAACCTGATGTCTTTATGACTAAATTTGCACATGAGGTGACCAGTTGTTTGACGTCACCCTAACACGCTTCGTTGTCAAAAAACCTGATGTCTTTATGACTAAATTTGCACATGAGGTGACCAGTTGTTTGACGTCACCCTAACACGCTTCGTTGTCAAAAAACCTGATGTCTTTATGACTAAATTTGCACATGAGGTGACCAGTTGTTTGACGTCACCCTAACACGCTTCGTTGTCAAAAAACCTGATGTCTTTATGACTAAATTTGCACATGAGGTGACCACTTGTTTGACGTCACCCTAACACGCTTCGTTGTCAAAAAAGTATTTTTCGCCTTTAGGAAACTTATGTCATTAAAATGTTGAACAAATAAACGTAAATTGTGCATAACTCTGTAAATCTTTTATTTCTTACTGATGTCGCTTCATATTGATATCATTAAAAAAATAAAATAAAGTTTAAAATAAAGTTTATTTGGAACAACTTAGGTTTACAGAGTACACAGGAAAAACGAAGATAACTACAAAAGTAAAGTACTGTGGCGCAGCTATCAACGCCCAATTCAAAATACATACAATCATAGACATTGTTCCAGATTAACCTAAAAGAAGTTCATTGCAGGCATCTAGTGTTCCGATAGCTCTTTCTTCAAAGACCCGTTTGAAGCAAAAGCTGTCGAAATACTAGGTACGCAATTTATACCCATAAATTGCTTTTCAACATGCTGTCACAACGACATTGACTGTTCAGAATGATTCTTTTGCAAAAAGGTAAGCTTTTCATTGTATAGATAAAAATCTAATGTACGCTTTTATAATTTCCAACGTGACGATATTATCGCGGATGTCCACGTCCATAAAATGTACGGAAATACGTGCACGTTACAACGTGGACGGACATTTTATAGTTATATAAGCAACTGTTGTATAATTAAAAGTATCACATAAGTGTTTTAATACCTAATTATGTACAGTTGCATACAAGAGTTTATCTACACCCATGATATGAATCCTCTATAAAAGTTTATGAAACAGTTAGCTTATTTTCCAATTCTTGGTACGCTTTTTCATATTGTTTCCTTGACTTTTCTGGTAATAATTGGTTAAAAATGACCTTTGCTGCATTAGAAATATCTGGTTGAGTGTTATCAAAGCTTGTATAACTCATTTTTGTAAACAACAAAGTAATACATTTTTGCAATACTATTCTCGAAAATAAATGGCGGGATACGACGTGACTTCGAATAACCTATAAGTTTTTTTTTTTATTACGGAGCTATGGTAGTGAAACGCACGTGCGTGACTATGTTCTTTTTTTAAATTCATAAAGTTATCACGAATTGAGTAGTGAGATTGTGGCTATTTGATGAGTAAGGAGGGGATCGAAAAGCATAGGAATTGCATAATAAAATTTTGTAGAACATTATAACACTCGTTTGGATGCTATTATGGTTACTATGACACTGGTTGTTTTAATTTTGGCAATAAGCTAACTGTTTCAGAAACTTTTATAAAGGATTTATTATATATCATGGGTGTAGATGAAAGCATCTTTATATATTTCCATAAATTTGACTTCCCTGTGTTATCGGGAGACCGTGACGTGACCGTGTACGCCCACGATAATATTGTCACGTTAGAAATTATAAAAGCGTACAATTGTATCCTTATTTCAGTCCCCACACATATAATCAGCCTATAATGTTCCCACTGCTGGAACACAGGCCTCCTCTTTCTGTGAGAGGGAGTGAGCCCGTAATTCATCACGCGGGCACAGTGCGGGTTGGTAGATGTCACATGTCTTCGAATTTTTAGTTTTAGGACATGCCGGTTTCCTCACGACGTTTTCCTTCACCGTTTTGAGAGTAGGGGTGATGAGACAATTTACACAAAGAACCCATGACTCGTAACTAATACTACTCGGGCGACTAGATTCAATTCTATTTTTTTTGTTGTAAATCTTGACGTTTAAAAGTGCCATTTAAGTCCCTATTTGAAATAAATAATTTGACTTTGGCTTTAACGTTGTAAGTCGGGACCATTAACACAGGGCCAGCACTGCTCTATAAGTCCCTCCCACAACTTCTGCGGTAAAGAATGAAGCCGCGCTGATTCCCACCTGTGACTAAAATAAAATATATTAAGCACACTACATGACTACACATTTCAAAACCAGCACTCTCCCATACACTTCACACAGTTAGCTTCACAATTTCATGAAACATTCTGAAAATAAACTATTTATTCTTGTACACTATCTTCCAGAAAAATCAATGGAGCGAGTGAGGGCAGGTATCCGGTATACCGGATACTATGTGTATTTACTTTGTCAAATGCAGTTACAAACGAACCTTTGTGAACTAATGTTAGAACTGTACTCGTATTTCGTTTCCGAAAAGTCTGCTCTGTTGTGACCAGTTTAGAATGTTTGACTAGAGAACATGAATGTAATTTACTTTAGGTGTGTGAGTTTCGTCGAGGATTTGTAGGGATTCTGTGTTTTTAACTGGTTAATTGGTGCAAGTATAAGATTTTTTGTAGTGAAAATAATAAATATTATATATTTTTATTTTGTAAATTGGTTAAATTATCAAAACTGTATTTTTTTTAAGAATTCTGTTTTTATAAGCCTACTTTATCTCTAAAATATTAAATTACTTAATCAACAATCAATTCTCAACTCCAAAACATTTTTGCCCTCGAAAGTCCGATGCTATATTTATATTTATAACTCTAAAAAGGTCGCCCTTTCGTACCTCGAGTTTCAAAACTTCAGAACAATACTGTTAGAAAACAATAGACTCCGATTAAAAACCGAGGTGTTATTTAATCGGTTGTGACATTCTTATATAACTGAAACCTCGAAATAAGTGATGAATTGAATAATTTATATTTATGAGGCTTGACGGCACGGTTGGCGCAGTGGTTAAGCGATTGACTGCCGCGCTGCGTGTCGCGGGTTCGATTCCCGCACGGAACAAATATTTGTATGACCTACAAGTAGTCGTTTCGGGTCTGGCTGATTGTATGTGAGTTTAATTGTTTGTAAACGCACCCACGATACAGGAGAAATTCCAAGTGTGGGGCAACGCTTTAAAGAAAAAAAAAAAAAAAAATATATTATTATCCTTCAGCTAGATACACACACACCATTAGACACACATAAATACACACACACACACATACAGTTTATGTTATCTATTATTGTATATTCGAGTATGTTAGGTTTTCTGAATCCTAAACGATAGCTAAAGCTAATCTGGCAGATTTATTTTTTTGTAATAACAAATAATGAAATCTGCCAGATTAGCTGTCGTTTATTACCCGACTGCGGCAAAGCCAAAAAAGGAAGATTATGTGTTTGACCTGTATGTATGTATGTATGTCCATTCCTATGTTCCCTCGTAACTACTATAAGGCAGAAACCGATTTTGATGAATGATATTATATCGTCAGATTCGTCTTTATTGCGCGAGTGTCACTGGATAAAAAAAAACTAAAACTGGCGCATTTTTGGCGCCAAAAGATGTGTTGTCGAAAAAATATATCTCACGAGCCTATTGGGTGGGGTATCAAAACGAAGGGTTATAAAAGGTGATTACAAAAATATGTACAAATTATAAGTATAAATGTCATTTAAATGAGAAATTTAATAAAAAACTATCCCGAACTTTTGAAATAAGTGAGTAAGTGGCCGTTTTCACCCGATTATAAGTGAGTAAATAACCTAATTTACCGCCTTATAAACCTAACTAAAAAGCATAAAATAAAAAAAAAGTAAATAAAAAAAATTAATTAATATGTCTGCAAAAAAAATGAACTTAAAAAAGATGGAAACAAGATGTATATACATTAATACTATAAACAATCTCATGCAGTCGGAGGCATCTTCTTAACAATAACGACCTCCTGCCTCCGACTGCATGAGATTGTTTATAGTATTAATTTAAATAAATCTTGTTTCCGTCTTTTATTAAGTTCACTATCTATGCAAACGATTTTGATTTTTTTATTTACTTTTTTTTTAAGCTAAACGTGAACCGTGTCGTGGTGAAAAGGCAAGTCAGTCCAAATAAGCAGTGGAATTGACAGCTTTTAGATACTGCGAACGCACTCAAGTATTGCCACTCTTGGAGACCTCACCTCTCAAAAAGACAAAACCTCACCTCACAAAGTTATTTATGATCACTTAGGTATACCTATAAGAAAATGATGAATGAGTGATTAAAAACTCGCTGATTTCGAGGCCCCAACCGATGCTATTATCGCGACCACACCCCGAATACTTTTAGCTATCAATGAAATGTTTTCCAACGCCGTCCAATGTTTGTATCATTTGCGCTTTTGTTACCAAACTTGTGTTGATTTTTGGCGAAATAAATTATTATTCTGGTGTGTAACGCAAGAGCAATTCCAAATAGGCCTTTGTGTTACACAATGTATTTGTTTTTTTGCTAACAAACACTGTCGTTTGGGGGGATAAAGTCGTTTCTGTGTCTAGGCTAAATATAGAATTTCCTGTTCGTTTGTGTTGAGAAGACTAACAGTAAACAGCACAACTGGAATGTATTATTTTTGCTTGTCGATGGATAGCAGCTATAATAAAATGCTTGTAAGTTCCTTAGTTTTATTCCGGGGTAACGAAAAGTGTCTTAAATTAAATTGAAGGTTAAACTTGAGACAGACACTTTCGTTAACTTTTAACAAATTTTGTTAGTAGTTATCTCTATTTTAGGGGACTGAATTCCGTGACTAATTATTTATTGATAAGGATGATTGATATTAAAATCAAAATCATTTTTTTTTATTTCACATAAACCTACATGGGCACTTATGAAACGTCAGAAGAACAGAACATTAAACAGTAAACATTGAGTTGTGAGTAATTATTATTTATGGTCATTTTCTTGTCTTTATGAGGAGTCATAGATAGTTGAATAGATAGAAAATACCCTCTAGTAGCAGTAGTTCGGTTTTACTCCGGAAAAGGGTTGCGCTACAGCAATGCGAATAATAAACGTGAGACCTCAACAACCCAAAGACCATTGACCAAACAAAATTGCCCCTTACAACCCCCTCAAAGTAAGAAAACTCTCTATTCTTAGACCAGACATCTAAGAACACTTTGTTGTATTACTACAATGCAAAGAAAACAGTCGTATACAAATTCAATACAAAGGCATGCCCTCCGTTGTTTAGTTTCTATTATTGTTCTCTAACGGGATCTGAATAGTGTAAATGTAAATCATTGTATTTTAGTTTTGTTTATGCAATTACACATATCAAAAGTGTCTAGGGATCAAGTACGTTTTCGGGTATCGCCGCAATTGAGGATTATTATTTTAACTTTTTTGGATCGTTATTGATTCTTTTTAGTGAATTTCGCAATTTGAATAAAGAATTTTCTTTAAACTTTGATTAAAAATAGAAAATCAACTGTCAATCTGGTTTCCTTTAAAAGTGTGTAATAGCCTTTTTACAAAACCGTTACAATTTCGGCATCGGAACTGAAAAAACTGCATCGATAAGGAGCGACGACATCATTTGACACGAACAGAGATAGTGAGAGCCGTCGAAATTTTGCAAGCTGGTTCCAGACAACGTACTGTGGCTGTCGCTCTTGGTACTACACAGAGTGTCATAAGCCGCCTCTGGACACGCTATCGAAATTTAAAATCCAGAAAAAAAAAACAAAAATCAGTAAAACTTAAAATAGTATTGTGTGCCTCACTTCTGCGCCTAATAGGCCCTGTTCAGCATAAATGCCAGACAACTAGTGCCTGACGCTGGTTTTCAACTGGACTTTATATAACGAGGTGGTACTCGTATAAATCAGTTTTATAGTGTATGTAAATATTTAAATAAAATGCTGGACAAAAGCCTATATCCTTTTTCCACTCAACTCGGTCCTGCTTCAATATGGACTAGTCCCGCCAATAGGCATCAAGTTTATCCCTTCACCTACGCCTGGGTCTGCTGCGATGCCGTTAACCGGTTTCAAGAATCCACGTTGTGATGGTTTAGTCCACAATGCATCCAACATGCGATAAATCATGTCCAGCCCACTCATCTTGGGGATTATCGAGAAGTGAGCAGAGCAAGCCAACTAAAAACGAGCTGATGTGCAACCGTAGGTACAAAGCGTGAGTTTCTCAGCGAGTGTTCTGCACGCCAAGCTAGCTTCGCTGTGCGAGTACTCTCGCACGGTAGCTGTAGTGGCCGCGACAAATGAGTACACGCCGCCGCCGCGCCGGTGGTTGTGAACAGTCAGTGATCAACTTTTAATATTATGTATCTCTTTTACTTACACGGGACGTTTAGTAAGTTTCTTGAGCGAGAAGATCATTGATTGCTAGTCGCTCCTCGTCAGCAGTGGGACTTTTTGGCTGACGACAAATTCCGTCATGTTTTAATTACATAATTATTCTGCTGTATTTTAACCTTATCTTTTGAATCTTTGAGGGAATGACTAGTTTCATAATTATCAACGCAGTCAGTACAGTGTTTTATAAAAAAAATACAGGGCTTAACTTTTATAAAAATCAAAGTATAGGTACTGTTTTTGCTCATTAGCAAGCTTGTTCATAAATCCATGATACACAGCGGATTTTCGCTTTCATACAGAGCTTTGATATTATTTTTTTAAATCGAGCTCTA
This sequence comes from Tiliacea citrago, assembly GCA_963921375.1. Taxonomy (NCBI): domain Eukaryota; kingdom Metazoa; phylum Arthropoda; class Insecta; order Lepidoptera; family Noctuidae; genus Tiliacea; species Tiliacea citrago. The sequence goes on from OY992784.1 coordinate 3,236,041, forward strand.
TTTAAAAATATTTTTTACTTTTTAAATATACAGCCCATTATATGGCTATGGTGATTATACACTCAGTATATATTTTACCATTTATAGGTATCGGCAAGCGTAGTGTGGGGCGCCCCCCAGCTGGATGGACCGACGACCTTAAAAAGGTGGCTGGAACAGACTGGATGCGGAAAGCGGAGGACAGGGTGTTGTGGCGCAGCCTGGGAGAGGCCTATGTCCAGCAGTGGACTGCGATAGGCTGAGTTGATTTTGAGGTACTGACGTTTTAGTTATCCATAGAATATTGACAAAGTGACTAAGATATTTTTATCACTCGACTGGGAGGGATTTAAACATTCAAATAAATATTATCTTCAGAAGATGAACCAAAGTTATCCTGACAGAAACAGTTCTGGTTAAAAATCAACTGGTATTAAAATGTTAACCCTGGAAATACTGCTGACTACAATATTCAAGGGTGCTGGTGTAAATAACAAGTCGATCCTGACGAACTGCAGCCTCTGGGCGCAGCCCGCCTCATCATGTGTCGCGCACCAAAATGGATTTGCCGGTCTCGAACTCCAAGGATTCTATGCGGCTAGTAAAAGCAGACCAAAGCATGCATGCCTGATGAATAGTCCAGTACTCGGAAAAGGCGGGAAGCGGCCCCTTTCAACTGGTTCTGCACCTACGACAATAAAGTAGGGTATTACACCCTATTTTATAAAAAGGCTAAAAACTCCGATGAGATAGCAAATAAGAAAGTAGAAAGAAGAATACCTTACATAATTTATGCAAAACTCCACAATGCAACTTAGTTAAATGCAGATAATATAACATATTAAGCTGGAACCTTTATCAGAAATCAAGGCAAAGTATAAACAATAAAATACACTAGGCACAATTTAAAAATAAAAGGACCAAATGTATAAAATTGACTTGATCTAATTCCCATTTTTTTGCGAATGAAGTGTTTTTATAAAAAAAATTACAGCCTTGTTTACGTCTTTATCAAATTAATGAGAAAAATAGAAAAATTGATGGCCAGTCATAATAAACTAGAAAAAAATAATTGATAGGTTCCCCACCGCAGAGCTCACACTGCAATATGTACTGGCAGATAGTACATAATAATTCCATGGACAGATTAGACCTTGACTGAAGCTAACATCACATACGTATTTAAAAGTAACTTTGACAGCTTAGATTAAATATAACTGTTTACTATGCCCACCCATTTCTACAGACACCGACATGTAAATGTTGAGGCAATTTAGCTGTTAGACAACACAAATATAGGGCGAAGACTAAAACGAACGAAACCCATTGAGTTAGTGTAGTGCTACTATTCTATAATCTGAGGTGTAGTGTAAAAAGTGTAGAAATAATAGTGACACATATACAACACATGAACAAAGTGTTTTTATTATAATATCAGAAGGCCAATTCTCGTAATTTAAAACGTTCAAAATCTAGTCGCAATCTCATCTTGGCGACAAACAAACGTCAAAAAATTGTCAAAATGTAGGGAGAGTATAAGAGGTATTTTAGACAGATTGAGACTGAGATCAGACTGTGAACGTTCTTAAAATTAGTAGAATTGCCCCTCAGACTCTAAGAAAGTGGAACGGACTTGGTTAACGTGCAATAAACACTATTCTAAGTTTTAAAATAATTATCACATACAAAATTAAGTAAGACTAAAATTGCTTATTTGTCTTAAAGGCTAGATTGTAATTAATGATTAAGAACCAAGTTTTTTTAAAATAAAGCACTAAAAAAAATGTACAGAAAAAGAAACCTAGGATACGGTCACGTTCATCAGACGAAAGAAACACAAATAGTATAATTATATTTTATGGTATATATATAAAATATATATTTTAGTATATATATGAAAATTATGCGGCAGGAAATACCGAAAAGACGGCTTATGGAATTGATACAAGAAAAACACACACTGAACTGATCCCTAATAAATTGGCCTAACACTCGAAGAATGCTGATGATAAAAATAAATAAACAACAGACAGGAATAATTGTACCGTTAATAATGTTCATCTACCACTATCCACAGAGCAGAGGTAATCTAATGGATTGCAATCAGGTATATTGATACTACATAATTACATAATTTGCTTAGCTAAATAATCTAGCTGTAAACCGGCAAACAGGTTGATTGTTAAGTGATCCGTTTCAGTAAGCCTTTAGGGAATGGGCAGAGTAGGTAATTGGAGTTTGACTAATGTGGGCGATTTTATAAATAATGATGATAAATAATATTTCTGTACATTGGTTTAAAAAAATCAAACACGTCAAAATTATGTTTTTAAAATAGCTGAGTTCGGTGTTTCCTATCTGAATACTCTGAGAAGAAAGACCAAAACAAACTCAGAGGTTACAATCTATTTATAAGACATAACCTTGGTCAGGCCATACAAGGACCATGCAGATTAATTTCTAAGATGGTCTTTTGCGGAAAGAACCACACAGGTTTGAGTGGACCTATCCAGTCAGTGCGTGAGTTTGAATGCATAATTTAAGTATCAAATGTAGGTATATCCTGGAGACATAGCTGTATATATAGCTCTATCTCATTTTCCCACTTTTACACATCCTTAAAGGGCTGATGCAAAGAGCGCATTCATATTAGAATATCCAATCATATTTTTAGGAAAGCAAACTGGGAATGATTTTGGGTTCAGTTGTATACGCGCCTTCACAATGTGGATGTGATGAAGATTATTGCGAAATCATTTCTAAATAATGTTTTCAAGGTTCGAATTGTTACTAAAAATGTGCAATATAATTAGTTTTCTTGAAATCCAGATTTTAGTAATATGTAGTTTTTTGTAAGAATATAAACTTATGAATTTATCTACGATTCCAAGCGTGTGTTATGCGTGTTTCATTTTAAACGGGACCGTACATACAAGCCTTAACATAAATAGTATCTAAAACAATATTGTTTATACAAGGTAATAATGAAATTCGACTGTAACTGAGAGTGTAGAAATTTAATGGAGCGGTGTATGGCCGTTTTAATCGAGTAAAGGCGTCCGCAGATGCGTGCGATCAATTAACTGTTATTGTGTGAGAGCTTTAAGTGATAAAACCAGGTTCAGGTCGGTGGAATGTGATTTTAGGCCAGGTTCAGGTCGGTTGCAAGTGATTTTAGGTTGAATATAATGATATATTAGTAACACATAACATGACGCCTGTATTCTCCGAAGGGTTAGGTAGAGGTGTACCTATAGTACACTCACGTTTCACCCACGTCGGGGACGAGCCTGTTGCCATCAACCGGGCACAAGTCCAGCAGTGCTATTCTGTAGCCATAACATAAAACATAACATCACGCCTGTAATCCCCCAAGGGTTAGGCAGAGGTGTACCTATAGTACACCCATGTTTCGCCAGTTATGCTTAAGTCCCATGTAATAGGGGGCGAGCCTATTGGCATCAACCGGGCACAAATCCAGACTCCGGGCTGCTACTGAGAAATTCCTGGTGGAAAAGCCCATTATCACTTTGCCGTGACAACTTAGGTGAAGTGAGCGTGGAGTGAACTGTCAGTGAGGGATTGACACTATTAACAACTCACTTCAAGCTCACTTCACCTACGTTTACACGGTGAGATTTTTTCAGAATAGATCGGCAGGACTGATATTGAGATATTCTAGTTGGATCAGTATTTTGCTACACAAAATCACATCTTTTAGTCTATTTATATATTAGACATTGCTGAACAGATCTGTTGTGTCCAACAATCCTTGTTATGATTTGGTACCTAATCTAAGTTTTCAAGTATGAAATCGTATGACACTCATTTAAATCACATTTTATATATTTTTGAACACTATTACCGCTGAAAAGCAAATCTTTAGTTAGCTTGGACTGGTTTTACATCTAAAACTGTATTTTAAATTATTAATTTTCCCTTAAAAAAAATCTTTGAATATTATTTTTATTCTTTGACATTTTTATCATAAATTTTTATTTGTCAGATTTATTTTTCTATGCTATAAAGCTACCATGATAAAGCCAGTGTATTATGGTCAAGTGCTCACTGTAAGCCGTTTTATTGTTGCTGGCCGACAATCAACTACGAAGTAATTTGAATTATGTTTGAAATGTTCAACACATACATATTTCCAGAATGTTTGAAAGAGACTATAAAAGCGGCCGTGAGTCCTACTAAAGTTCCAGTCTTAGCGCAGTTTTAAGTCTGTTTAAGCACAGTTTTAAGTCGGCTGAAGTTCGGTTTTAATATTATATTATTTTGTATTTTATCCATTAAATACAGTAATAATAACTTACGTAAAGAAATATGTTTTTTTTTTAAATCTCCACAACTGTTGTGTATGTGTGTCACAGAATTAACAAAATTTAGAAAAACCCAATAAGACTGCCCGATCTGGAAATTGAACCCAGGACTTCATGCTCAGATGAAATAGAATTAAGAAAGATTATAAAAATAAAAATAAATAAACTGCAGCTTTATTCTCAGCCCATATCAACTACTGCCAAAGATTTATTTGTCCTAGAATCACAATTGAAATGCATCAAATTCTGAGTTATCGTTAAATTATTACGTCAACATCACTCAAAATGAGGCATTCCAACTAAGATTGAGCGTATGTACCGGAAAGTTATCTATATTTTTCTACCGCTATTGATTATAAACAAACTTATTATCAGAGAAATGCTGCAAACATAACAAATTTTAATATAGATCTCTGCTCGATAATATCTGACTCCACTATCTATTTATAAACAGATTCTCAGAAAACTAAGCGAGAGCAATGATGCTGAACGGTGCCCTGACTGCTTTGCACTATTTCATTTCCAACTAGCTTGCCAGTACTTTTACTGGAAGCAAGTCAACTGGAACGATCTGAGTGAATTATAGACTCGTTGCTGTTTGAGGATTTGCTCAGTATGTGTTAGCTGTCTAGGGAAGATTATGATTTAGTAGGTTTTCTGGAAGTTCCGTATGTCCGCCCTGAATAATATGCACATATACAAATAGACGCTTTATTCCCATGGGGGTAGGCGGAAACTACAGAACGCCTCCTTACATACTCCTTTTGCTTCGTTTACGTTCATACATCTGGTCATACACGCAGGCTGGGTTGCCAGTCCATGTCATGTCATGCACCTCAATTTACAATAAAAAAATAACACAAAAAATACCTTTCTGAAGAACATCACCAGTATAATTGACCTTCTAGGGCGTCCTCGCCCAGCCCCTGAATATGATGCGGCGAAAATCGATAATTTTATATGATTAGCTGACAACCGTTACCCGTAAGGTTTTGAATGATATTTGTTTGACATCCCGATGGCGTAGACAAAGCGATATTCTATCATCAAAAACGATGATGGAAGAGTTAAAAATGTATTTAAATGAAATGTATTTATTTTGTACTAATGCGAAATGGTTTGAAAGGGATTGCCATGTGGCAATCCCTTTCGGCCTTCTAGACCGACTATTCGTATCCACGAAGTTTCTGAGATATGGATGGTTGAATTATCAAAAATAGGCCTCCTCTCGGTGAGAGGGAGTGGGCCGTAATCTATCACGCCGGCCAAGTGCGGGTTGGCAGATGTAACATGTTTTTGAATTTTTGGTTCTACACGACCATTGTGCCAAGTTTTTATTTATTTAGAAGCCTACTTTCCACAACATCTTGTTCATAGTTTTCATGATATCTTGAAAAGTGGGAAATCACACTTCAGTACCTATTCCCACACAACTAGGATAAAAGGGTTGAAGTCACACATAAAAGTAAGCTTGGTCACTGAAGCGAAGAGACGTCTTCGTTATGGCCAGTCGCACTTTGAACTCGAAAGATTCTTTAAAATAGCCACTCTGCAGTACTATCCCGCAAGTGGACGGCAATGGCCGACAATGGCTGGCAATGGCCCTGAGGATTGTATAAATAATGCTAGTAGCCATCGAAGAGAAGGGAGTGTAGACAGATTGTAAAAGTGGAAAAAAATTGATTTATTTTCGTTGGATCCCAGTTTTGAATCCCGGTTTAATATTTTTAGCGTTGGATCCCACAAAACATCAGCCATTTTGTTTTTGCGAGGTTCCATATTCAATACCGATGCAAAGGCAGCTTAGCTTTTTTATTGAAGCAATAATGTATTGTGACCTAAGAGGTATTTGTAATATTGGGTGTTGGTATGACAAACTTTTTTATTGTTATTTTTGGGCTTGCATTCTGCTTTGTATGCCAGTTTTATTTATGTATGTTTCAGCAAAAACAAACCCAATTCAATAAATATTTGCATGAACAAGTATTTGTTTTACGTGTATTTCGGTTTAAAATGCAAAGAATTTCGAAATAAACTTTAAATTAAAACCTTTTCGTCGTTGCCTTTAACAATTTCTGTAGTGTGCAGCAAATAAAGGTGTCTATGTGCGATAGCATTTATATTAAACATTTTTATTTATTTATATTGCAATTATTCTGGTACAATGAAAAGATAATTGGAAAATAGTAATAACCGCAGTAGAAATAACCTCGGTAGGTACTCCAACATCAACCAACCTTATCATACAGAACCTGTTTATCCAAAAATCATGTTTTTGTTTATTCGTAGTTTAAACCCGCTTAGATCTTAAAATATGCGTAATGGATTTTAATGCAGTTTTAACCATTATTCAGATCATTTATTCCAGAAGGTTTATGTGTAAAATGTAATATTAACACTGGCGACTCCTGCTTCGCGCGGTTTTTACAACTTGATTAAACACTGAGATTTCTTTATCACAATTATGTAAGTTTTTTAGATATTAATAATCATAAACCCTCCGTAATATATTCTCCGTTGTATAGTTTAGAAAACTAACGCGGTTATACAGCCAGACTTAGAGGCACCGAGTTTAATCTATATTTAAGTTGGCATGGCAGGCACATAAGTCTCGAAGTTTTCACATGCACACCATTCATAATCATTATCATCATTTCCGCTGTAAGACCTCCATTACTGGGCATAAGCCCTCCCAAGCACCACCACTTTAACTGGTTCTGTGCTTCTCGCATCCAACGAAATCCTATGACACAAATTATCATCTCCAATTCGTTTAACCCACATACTACTATTTCTACTCCCACACTACTGCAGTCTACCAACCCGACACGTGCCTCCGATATAATCTTATTAGACGATAGACACGGCTATATGTTTGACAACATAGACTATGCGAACATAATGCGATTTATTACGGGCACAGTTTCTGCAGTAGTATCTTTATATGTATGTTTTATTGTTGTTCTGTTGTCGAGCTGATAATCTTGTTTGTGTGTTTTCTGTGGTCATGTGGTTGTACTGTTCTGCTGTATTTGCTAGTATGTGAATTTGTTGGAGAATTATGTTTTTCCGTCACGCGTCCTCCCGGCGTTTCCACTCACTTCTGCTTTGCTAGTTGCCTTTAATTCATCCTCTCAATATGAGGAAACCATCTAAGCATTCTCTTTTCCATTTTTGACGAACTGGCTTAGTAGTGCTAAATAGGTACCTGTAGCTGTAGGTATATAAGGTGTATCTATTCATATACGAAATCTCGTAAGGGGTCATTGTACTCATCATTATGAACAACTTTTACTATGGGACCAAAGTCGAAATCGCGAAAAAAAATCAGCTGTTCCCTACATTTTGGCGAACATAATATGTAAGGAGCAGCTGATTTTTTTTTGTCATTGCTACTCTATTATTTTGTTTAACGTGTCATTAATCTCTTTTTCGTATTTGGTGATATTGTTATCAGTGAGTTCAATACTAAGGGTTGTATCGTCGGCGTACATAATGTGTGTTACGTTGGGCAAATCATTGGTATAAAGCAAAAACAAAAAGGGTCCTACTATACTGCTCTGGGGCACACCACAGGAGTTTTGACGATAGGATATATAATAATATAATATCTCATCTGTATTATTGAGATATTCAGATTTTCCTAATTGGAGACAGAATAGCCCTCTGCTTTATACGGGTATCGGACCTAGGATTTCGGCCAAGTGACTACGGGTGTCAATGGTCATGATGTCATGAATGCTTATTTTAATCGAAACAAAATTAAAAGCACATAAATTATTCAAGACACGTGCTACAAGCTTTTACACGTTTACCCATCTATTACTAATCCGTTCAGTAATTCAAAATCGCACGCATCCGTATTCCTCGAGGAATTATTCCGGTTGGCGCTTCACCAATCTTCCAGTCTCTGTCCTTTGGAAATAATTTATGACAGCCCGCACATAGGTACGTAAGACATTCTGTGAGTATTTCAGCAAACGAATGGATTAAGTGATACGAATTTTACAGAATAAGACACCTCATGTTTTTCGTTGTTCGTATTGGGTTATTTAATATTTTTGGAAAGTTAGAGCCTACGGTAAGATCTAAAATGTTATATTAATGTTACAAGGCAACATATAGGGTGAATTTTCCATGTGTGTAGGTAGCCAATTCTAAATGCATATAAAAAAGCGAAAAATGCTCAGAGTAGCCTAATTGCGTAACACAGTTTGAATCCCCAGAATTTTAAAAAATATTAATAATCCATTGCTTCATAGGTTTGAAAAATCGCCTGATCAACAACATAAATAACGCGATGGACTCGGTTTTTGTCAGTTCACCCATGAACTGTCAAAAACCCATTGCGATCAATATTGTCATGTGTGTCAATTGCCCCTGGGGCCGATTTAACGGAAACTAAAACGGTTTCATTATATTTTTGAAGATTTTATGCCACTTAATTCTTCACATCGCATAACTTGGACCGTCCAAGTCGTAAACGCGGCAACGTAAGGCTGGCCTCTAATATTTTTATTTTTATCCGAAATAAATAGGGCGAGAAGCACACAAAGTTATCAAAAGGAAAAGAGACAGGAAATATAACAAGGTCCATCCATAATTTGCGGTTTGACGATAAGGTTAAAAACGGCGCGATGGCGACGTCCCACATAAAATATTCCGAAGATGGTAACAGCTCATTGAAATTGCAATTAGAAAATAATTGGATTTCTGGAGGAACGATAAAAAATATGATATCGAATAAAATCGATTAGCACCCAGTAATATTCGATGAAACACTTCCCTGTGCCGAAGCAATTGTGAAAATTAATCTAGAAATGAAATTTCCAAAATCTTTAGACGTCTGAATGAGCGTGTGGTTGAATTCACAAAATCTATTGTTGACGAAACAGACTAGAATACTGCATGAAAAACAATCATCAACATCACAAATCATACAAAGTCGAAACACGAGCATGTGGGAGGAATCCCATTTCAAACCTATATTTCCAAGAAGCCATATTCAACAATTTCAGTAACATCTTATCTTCAAGTCAGCCAATTACATACCTTTTCTTTTACTGCCTCGTAAGTGCCGTAAAACCTTGGAAGCGTCTTATTATGCACAACACTTGAATCTTCTTCCATTGCTAAGATTTCCTCATCCATTATTTCAAAATTTCACTTATTCAGGCCGACCAAAATTTTGACTGGGCGAATTTACGACGCCCTAGAGTCTGGCTTTTATTGTGATTGTAACCTAGATTTACCGTGCTGCAATATTTATGTTAAACATTTGTGGTGTTAACTCAGTGGGTTTAGTAAAATCCGTTTGAAGCGGTGACAGTTTTATATATGGAGCACCGGGTAATGTGGGGGCACATTTGCTGGCTAATCGTGCGCGACGAATTAGATCGCAGATCGTTCTATTCTAGAATGTTCCTGTCTAGTTCGGTTGTTTGTGTCATCGTGTTTGTTTGCCGAGTCAGACTTATTGTCTTCAATGGAGCTATTTTGTCCGTTTTGTTTTACTTCTATACAAACAGACTTTTATATAGGTGGAAACCAATACGAGATTAGATTACAACAACTTTTTATCAAACCTTAAAAATTTGTTGGTAGAGAACTACTCTTTTATAAATAGTAGGTACGGCAAAGTGTGTGTGTTGGATACTTTCTTGCGCTGCTTTTTACCCAGCTAAACGTTATAACGCCACGAAAGGGCGTTTTAGGGTATTTTGTAGTTTTGATCTCCAAAAAATATCTCTTTTCTTCTTATCTTAATTCTCAGTCTAATTAAAATTTTCGGCTATGCAAAATTTGACAACATTGTTCAATTATGAAACAGTTAATTTTCAAACTACAACCAAATTAATGTTCTAATTTAGATAAAATTAAATTGAAACCCTAAATTAACCGAACATAGTAAAGTGCCACTACAGCCATTTAAATAGCTCGCTGAAATCTAAATTAGAAGATAGATTGCAATGATAAATTAAATTTTATATCAGAGCTCGTTGCGAACCTAATTATATGCGTACAAATTGAAATAAAGTAGGTAATAATAAAATCTACCTACAAAATTAAATGATAAAATTCTATAGCACCAATGAACATTATTCATCCAAATGATTTTGTTTTCAGCGAGCCAAATTTCAATCAGAACCAAAATTGCTACATTTTACCAAAGCGAGAGCTGAGCGCAGTTCAAACAGGGAACGTTCGAGAATTTAATGTATTTGTAGTTTATCCTTAATCCGTGCCACACCGACCCCGGAAAAGAAAACCCCCTCTTCAAACTGTGCGTGTCGTTTAATGCGAAAAATGGATTACGGGCAGGAGGATGGCCGAGATTCCATTGAGGAATGTGGATCAGTATCGTTTCTGTAAATAATAACAAACGACGGTCACCAATAAATCTGCCAAGACTGGTGTAAATGTTATTGAGGAGCTTATATCATGCAGTGCACTTGGGGTGCATTAAAGGAGATTACACGCTGATAATAATTAGGTACTGCAGAGCCTTTAACCTACATAGTTTAACCATGCAACCTTTATCAATCAATCTGCCTAGCCTTTTTTCAACTATGTCCACTTTGCCACAACCCATGAGTAACTGGGTAATACGGTACCGTTTGGTCAGACCGGTTGTCAGACTTTCGGCCTTCTGACGACCCGTAAAGACTGTTAAAGATTCACGAACGACAACCGGGACCAACGGCTTAACGTGCTTTCCGAGGCACGGAGGGGTCGTGGTATGTAAAGATAGTCACCCATCCACGGACCAACCGCGGCAAGTGTAGCTTAATCTGATCGATCGACCCGTACGGCTGTTATTACTTAGCCACGAGCTCCATAGCTTACCTTTGTATACCTACTTACATCACAGTCCTTCACTTCTGTTAATTCACAGTTAGCCGTAAGTCACATCGCACCATATAACCTTTATAAATAGTATAAAAATCGATTGCATAATATGAGACAAACGCTAATTTGTATTTAGAATACAAGAAAATAATAAAGAGTCAGCTGAAGAGCTGACATTGCGTATGTGATGATACGCAATGATAAAATATTATAAATGAATTTAAATGATAAATGATAAATGATAAATGATAAATGATTTATTTCTGTAAGTAGGTTTGTACAAACACTTTTACACGTCAATCATATTAAAAAAAACTAGATGAGGTCGGCGTTTCGTATCCGACTACTCTGAGAAGAAAGGCCGAAACAAACTCAGAGGTCACAGTCTCTTTTTAAAGTCCAGACATAATCTTGGTCAGATCATGTGAAGACCATGTAGATTGGTGCCTGAAATGATCTTTTGACGAAAGAACCACACAGGTTGAGGGGACCTGTCCAGTCAGTGCACGCATTTGTCAGTAGTCGTGCAGCTCAACTAAGAACTTAAGGAGCTCAACGATTCAACGAACAATACCAAAGAAAGGACATTTGGGTAGGCCGCATAAAATCACTCAAACTGCCAGACTATGATAAAAACTAAATGAGAAAAAAAAGGAAAATGAACAAAAACCCACATAGTCTTCACATTTACAATACTTAAAACAATATAATACTTAACAAAGTAAATATTCATGTCATTGTATATATAAAATTAATCACTGTCAATGTGTATATAAAATACGGATATAATCTTGGTCAGATCATTTGAGAACCATGTAGATTGGTGTCTGACATGGTCTTTTGACGAAAGAACCACACAGATTTGAGTGGACCTGTCCAGTCAGTGCACGCATTTGTCAGTTATCGTGCAGCTCAACTCAAAACTTAAGGAGCTCAGCGATTCGACGAACAATACCAAAGAAAGGACAATTGGTTAGGCCGCATAAAGTACTCAAACCGCCAGACCTGCATTAAAAATTTTTTTGATTGAGAATAAAAATAAAAAAACAATTCACATAGTCCTCACATTCATAATAATTAAAATAATATAATACTTTACAAAGTAAATATTCATGTCATAGTTTAGGTATTTAAAAATTTCAATCAAAAAATAGTATAAATAGTTGGCAAAAAAAATCAAATCAAGATTCACTGTAAATTGGAGCAGCTCAATCCCAAGCCTTTTTGTCCTCAATAAAGTCTTTAACAGTATAAAATGCTTTCTGGCACAGTTTCCGTTTTATAAAACATTTGAATTTATTAAGGCTTAATTCTTGAATATGGCTAGGAAGTTTATTATAAAAACGTATACACTGGCATCTAAACGAGCCACCTATTTTTTTAAGCCTGGTTTTAGGAACAACAAATTTGTGCTTGTTCCTAGTATTTACATTATGGATATCACTGTATTTTTTAAACAGATTAATATTTTTATGTGCATACAATAGATTTTCATAAATATACTGAGAAGCTACAGTCAGTATATTAATCTCTTTAAATTTGTCTCTGAGGGAGTGTCTGGGACTTAATTTATAAATTGCACGAATTGCTCTTTTTTGTAAAACAAAAATTGTCTGAATGTCGGCGGCATTTCCCCACAACAGAATACCGTACGACATTACACTATGAAAATAACTAAAGTATACTAAGCGGGCTGTCTCTAAATCAGTTAAATCACGAATTTTTCTAACGGCGTAAAGATCCCAATAGGTAATTGTGTTATAATTATATCCAAATAAGTGTTTTATAGATCCACGTGGTAATATAATGACGAGTAGTCCGTATAGTTCCTTAAATTAATTATTATACTAGTGCTACTATTTTGCACGGTTTTTACTACTGACAAAATATTGAGATTTTTTTATTAAATTCATCATCATCATCATTTCAGCCGTAAGACGTCCACTGCTGGACATAGGCCTCCCCTAAGCACCGCCACTTCGACCGGTTCTGTGCTTCCCGCATCCAGCGGATACCACTGCAGCCTTCACAAGGCAAATTACATAATTATAATAAAGAAATCGGAAGAAGAAAATAATGTGTATAATTTCATGAATGTAAAACTAACATTTCTTTAACACTTTCCGGGACCGACCGCTTCTCGACGTTATCTTGGTATATCGTTACGTGACAGTACGGCTAGGGGCGGTGAACTTTATTTCATGTAATTTGACAAACCGTTGACAGCCGGTGCTTGCCCATAATATTCCTAGGAAGCACATGATCTAGTGTCACATCACGCGTCTTCATTCGTTCGTAGGGGTCACGGCAAACTCTCTTCGAGTAATTTTTCATGCATCATTTTATGCATCAGAACCAACACATTCACACCGCTGACAGGCGTAGATTGAGCCATACAAGTACAATGGTGTTGATATTTAGTGTCACGGCGTGAAAATGAAAAATATACGTAATTATGGTAGTACGGCTGTAGACGGTATGATAAAATGTATGGGATTTTGAAGTGCCATATCATGACACTGGCAAATAGTCAAGTGTCCCGGAACGTGTTAAACATTCAGGAATGATACAAATGAACTTCCTGGGCTTTCTATAAATGATGGTGAAAACCGTATCTCGCTGATGGTAGCGTGTGTTTTGGATCATTTAGCTCCCTTCAAAATGGTTGAGCTGAGTGGTACTGATCCATGCGTCATGTTCGTGAACGGACGCTGTCAGTTGGGACTGATCATCTCTTAGCAGCCACGGCTTATTTTTAATTATTTTAGTTTGGAATTGTTTTTTTTATCACGGACGCTTCTGACATTTTGCATCGTTCTGACATGTATATTTTCAATAAGAATGATGTAACCAATACTTTGTATCAAATATTTTATTTTAGGAGAGTGTCCGTGGAGTTTATTGCCCGTTCTTCTCCATAGGAACCTACTATTTGAAATGGGAAACTAGCTTCATATTTGAAACTGACCGACTTCTTGACAATTCAAAAGTGCCTGTAAATAGTTTAATTGTAATAAATGTTTTGAGTTTGAGTTTCATATTACGGTCCGTTGCGTAGTTTAGAAGAATAACGCGGTCATATAGACAGATACTTAAAGCGACTTTAGTTTGTAATATGTATAGACTATGTATATACTATATGTATGTCTGACTGACCTTACTGACCCTTGATCGATTACATCTAATAATCATAACATAACATAACGCCTGTAATCCCCAAAGGGTTAGGCAGAGGTGTATCTTTTGTACATCCACATTTCGCTACTTATTTTGAAGTTCATGTAATAGGGGGCGAGCCTATTTCCATCAACCGGGCACAAATCCTGACTACGAGCTGCTACTGAGAGATTCCTAATGGAAAATCCCAATAACACTTTGCCCGACCTGGGAATCGAACCCATGACCTCATGCTCAGCAATAGCGCTTGCGACCACTGAACCAATCAGGCTAATAATGTTTAATAGGGTCACGAACATACTTACATAGTAACCATTATTATAAAAGCTTACCTACTAAGTGCACCTAACGTAAACTTTATAGGTAGTGTTATTCTTGCGAATTTATGAATTTATCAGAAAAGGGGTCATAAAAAAACTCCCCTTTCATTTCCAGTTAAAAGTTACTACACATAAAATAAAATATCCCAAAAAATATATTACCTTCGCCCAATATTTCTGCACTTACCCAATAAAATATGAAACATTATTATATAACGTTTTGCCGTTCAAGTAACTCGTAAGTTTTCTTTGCTTCGCTGAACTTTTTTGAGTTACTCCTAAGGGTGGTTCAATAGCCCAATAAAGCTGAAGAATTCTGCAAAAAACATAACCCTCCTTCTGAGGCAGTCCGGTAAAAAGGGATTCTTTGCTAAGTATATGAACGTAGCTTAAGAAGCTTAATTTTTGGCGCATTGGATTAAACATGTTCAAGTATCTTGTGGAGAAGTTTTGAATTTAAGAGACTGTAAGGAACTTGGCTAAAGTGAAAATCGATGGAATTTCGTGATGGATACAAGTATTAATACAAATATGTCTATTTATAGGATTTTCACTGACACAGTTTTTTTTAGGGTTATCGTTATGAATGCATTTATTTTTTCATCCATTTCCCCGGGTTTACACCCCTAAAGAAGTTGTGATACTTGTTTTCAACATGTTTTGTATAAAACTAGTCAAAACCATTTTGAGTATAAAACATGTACATACAATAATGTTGACGTTGTTTCTGACATGTATTACTTGTTCGCCTTTTTGACATTTTTGACAAGTTTTGTATATATCGCAGCCATCTGGTTACATTAGCCAGCTAATTGGACGCCTAAATCCAATTGGATGCCTAGGCCGATAGTTAATTAAACTAGAATCATTCAACGTTTAACAACTTGGCGTATTGAATGTCAGCCCTTTGAAGATGACTGACCAAGTCTCAGCCAAGGGATTCAAAATAAGTTCAAAACAATTTGTTCGTGGTTGGTATGACACCATCTACTGATAATAAATCATTTGGGTTCGGTGAAGTTAGAACAGTGACCATTAACATGATCCCCTCTATTGTTGGTAAATTCAGTTACCAAAACAAAAACATTCCGAAAATACTAATTTCTTAGTGGTAGGTACGAGTATTACTAAAAAGTAGTCCTACATAATTTGTGAACTCATATCATCACCCTTTTTTTTTTTGTTTCCGGGGTGGAATATTCTCATGGATGTCTTCCGCCCTGGGGCGGGCGGAAGGGTCTGTCAGCCTTTTACTGACTTAAAACCACCCCAGTGTTCCATTTCCACACTTGCGCCGTATCTTGGGATCTAGTATTACTTCCGCGATCCACGGCTAGTGCCGGCCCAGCTGCGGGCCACCTCAAGTCTGGGGGGGTGAAGTGTTTAACCCCACGTGACGTCGTGACCCCACGTGACCACTAGCTCCGATCCAGTGTGATAGGGGGTGGCGGACGTCCCAGAGTCCGCCATCCCTGGACCCATTTACGGGGCCGGAAGAGGGCATCTGTCCTCTGCCGACGCCCAATGCGCCTGTTGTAAGCCGAGTGAGCGGAAGAGATCTCCCGCTCCCTTTCCGCAGCCTCCTTCTGCGACACGAATGTTACGCGGAGGATACCACCGCGTCCCAGGACTCCTCGCTACGACCATCGACTCGCCCACGGCCAGCAGCTGCTGGTCACTGCTCACTCCTGGGATGAGGGCACAGCGTGGCTCCTCCCAAGTGGCACACTCTGCCAGCGTATGCCGCACCGTGATCTCCCGGCAAACTCATAGTCACCCTAACCAAACATCACAAATTCATCAATACCCAATTTAAGTAAATGACTATTGGACATTCAGCCATCTAGTTAAACGTTGCGCTCAATGACTTGGCTAGTTGTCCTTCAGCTATTTAATTGGATGCCGGCGTTTCATGAACGGCCTAAGCGTCCAATTAGCTGGCTAATTAAAGCAAATGGCTGCGACATGTATAACAGAACTAGTCTTTACAACTTGTATTAGGTGTAAACGATAAACGAGAACAGTATGTACATTATTTAATAAATACACAACGTATAGAACACAAGAAACGTTGTTTTATGCTTACTGTTAAGAATTAGCTCTGGAATCTATGCACTCGACAATTTGATTAGCCAGGTAGTCATCATGAATGATTACTCAAGACGTCAAGGAAAAAAACATCCTGGATTTTTGTAACTTCGAATGTGTGTAAATAATAGAATAGAATACTCTTTATTAAATCACTACTCATACACTCACACTACTACTCATTACGCTTTTTTTTTAATAATGTACAACATATTATTGCTATTTTCAGGTCATTGTACCATTATGTTCAATATGTTATAAGAAAGTGAGTTGTGTTTGTTTTGTTTGAAGTTGTTTTCCTGTATTGTCTGAAGATAATTGATAGATTGGATAGACAATGTATGTACACAACTATCATACGTTTGATAAATGTGGTCCACAGTCGAACGGCACATTATTTTGATGTCATATTTCTGCTTTATTTTTTATTTATTCTACTCAATTCAAATCCATACTCATCATCATCATCATCAACTGCCTAGTCTTTTCCCAACTATGTCAGGGTCTGCTTCCAGTCTAACCGGATGCAGCTGAATATCAGTATTTCACATGGAGCGACTGCCTATCTGACCTCCACAACGTAGTTACTGGGTTATATGTTAACCCTTGGTAACACCGGTTTTCAGACGTTCGGGCTTCTGATGGCCCGTAACGACTGTCAAAATCTACGAATGACAGCGGGGACCAACGGCTTAATGTGCTTTCTGAAGCACGGAGGGGTCGTGGTATGTAAAGATGGTCACCCATCCACGCACCAACCGCGGTAAGCGTCCATTCATACCATACACAGATAGTGAATGCAAAAGTAACTCTGTTTGACAGTCTGATTTCTTTCACGCCTTAAAGGCTGAGCGAATTTGGATCAAATACACGGATAGACCATGACCTGGGTTAGGTAACATAAGATAAACAAATAAACGTATTTTCTTTCTTTCTTTTCTTTAAGATCGTTTTTTATCCCGATAGTAATAAGTTCCCGTCCGATCTCCAAGCGGGCGATTCCGCAGGCAAAAGCTTGTATAAATATATTCTCAAAGAATGTGCGCGATATGGAATGGGACCATGGAGGAGCAGTTTCCTGATACTGCCTGAGCGAGCGTGACCCACAGTCGCCCGTTCGATGCTCAACACGTACGACATAGATGAACAGAAGCACATAAAATATTTTTAGGGTTCCTTACTACAAAAGCAAAACGGAACCCTTATAATCACTTCGTTGCCCGTCCGTCTGTCTGCCTGTCTAGAGCCTTTTTCTCAGGAACGCGTGGAGGTATCAAATTATATCATATACGTCGTAGGTCCACGTACTTACGTACGTCTATGGTCCGTTGGAGCTCTAAAAAAATTAAGTTGCTAAGTCAAAGCAATAATAAAACAAATTATTAAAAAAAACAAAAAACCCGACTGCAAAAAAATGAACTGAAAGGATGGAAACAAGATGAACAGTAAACCAGTATCCTGTAGGTACCAAAAATAAAAAAATGCAGTCGGAGGCAACTAGGATGTTACGAACGCCTTAAAATTTGCCTCCGACTGCATTTTTTTGTCCAGTATCCTGTAACCGTAACAGTAACCAGTATCCTGTAGGTACCAAAAATAAAAAAATGCAGTCGGAGGCAAATTTTAAGGCGTTCGTAACATCCTAGTTGCCTCCGACTGCATTTATTTATTTTTGGTACCTACAGGATACTGGTTTACTGTTCATCTTGTTTCCATCCTTTCAGTTCATTTTTTTGCAGTCGGGTTTTTTGTTTTTTTTAATAAGTTGTTTTATTTTAAGCTTTTTAGTGTTATTATTGAACAAATTGTTCAGTTAAGTATTGTTCAGTTAAACGATAACATTTAACTTATTAAGTAGGGGTAGCAAGATAGGATAGGATAAGTTTCAGAGAAGACTAGCTTCTGCCCGCGACTCCGTACGCGTGGAAGTCGTAAGATATACTAAAATAACAGCCACAGTTTTATAGAAAACAGCCTAGTTGGTCTAGTGGTCGGAAGTGCTACAGTTGAGTATGAGGTCCTGGGTTCGATTCCGCTCAGAGGTCGGTCAGACAGTGTTATTGGGTTTTCCATCTGACATTTCCCAGTAACAGTCCGAAGTATGGGTTTGTGCCTGGTTAGTGGCAATAGGCTTGCCCCCTATTACATGGGCCCTAAACATAGCTGGCAAAATGTGCCGTACTAAGTCCACCTCTGCCCAACCCTTCGGGGAATACAGGCTGTTATGTTATTTTTATAAAAAATCCCTGTATGCTACGTTTATAGTTTTGATCTCAGCAGCCAAAATATATAGAGAGACTCAGAACTGGGGGCCGATCGCGCTAATTTTGAACGATAATACCAAAACTAAACCATAACCATTAACGTTATGTTAGACACATTTCGTATCGCGCTAATCATTTCAACGGAAACGATTTAGCTTTACTTTGGAAGTTACGTTGGAGGAACGATCGATCGAACTTTCAGTATTTCCCATCAAAATAGTTTATTTGCATAAATGTGTACAAAAGTTGTATAAAATTCATTGCAAAGACATATTCCACCGTATACTGATGGCATGCAAATATTTAATGGATGTTAGTCAGTTAAAGGCTCTTACAGACTCACGCGATATCGCGGGCGTGACAGGCACCGACAAAGAAATTGTGCCACTAGTGTCGCGTCGCTTCCGCGATATCACACTAGTGCGTACGAGCCTTAAAAAATAGGTACTAAATAGGTGTCGTAACGTTAAGAATTTTATGAAAGAAAGGAACTAATTATTCAAGTCAATACAAGTCATAAAAATATACCCATAAAAGTCTAAACCTTCTAAATTATTAGAGGTCCTAATTTTTTTCTTAGAATGTCAGATATCACAAGCAACGTACTATCTATATAAATTAATGTTAGGCGACTGTTAATGAGAACTGGTGATTGTTATTTTAGTAATAGCCGTTCTTCAGGAAAAATCTGTAAGAATGCATCAAATAACGTATCAGTGTTCTGACATTAGGTAGTTTAAGCAGGAACGCAGGCATTCATTTATTCACTAAAAACTAAAAACTTCGCAAGCAATGGGGAATCGCTACTGAAGACTACGGAGTCGACCTCAAGACTAAGACTGCTTCTAATACGGACAACTTTACGTCACTTGCTCCCGCGTCACCAGGGGGCCGATCGCGCTATTTCTCAACGTAATTACCGTTCGAACGGAACGTTTTTGGTTTTGGTTTAGTTTTGGTTTAGCTGATGTAAAAAACGGTATCGCGCAATATTTTCTGAACGACAAAATCATTGTCGTTACCCAATACTGAAAGTTCGATCGATCGTTCCTCCAACGTAACTTCCAAAGTAAAGCTAAATCGTTTCTGTTGAAATGATTAGCGCGATACGAAATGTGTCTAACATAACGTTAATGGTTGTGGTTTAGTTTTGGTATTATCGTTCAAAATTAGCGCGATCGGCCCCTAGTTCTGAGTCTCTGTATATTTTGGCTGCTGAGATCAAAACTATAAACGTAGCATACAGGGATTTTTTATAAAAATAACATAACAGCCTGTATTCCCCGAAGGGTTGGGCAGAGGTGGACTTAGTACGGCACATTTTGCCAGCTATGTTTAGGGCCCATGTAATAGGGGGCAAGCCTATTGCCACTAACCAGGCACAAACCCATACTTCGGACTGTTACTGGAAAATGTCAGATGGAAAACCCAATAACACTGTCTGACCGACCTCTGACCGGAATCGAACCCAGGACCTCATACTCAATAGTAGCACTTCCGAGCACTAGACCAACTAGGCTGGTTTTTATAAAACTGTGGCTGTTATTTTAGTATATCTTACGACTTCCACGCGTCCGGAGTCGCGGGCAGAAGCTAGTCTTCTCTGAAACCTATCCTATCCTATCTTGCTACCCCTACTTAATAAGTTAAATGTTATCTTTTAACTTAACAATACTTAACTGAACAATTTGTTCAATAATAACACTAAAAAGCTTAAAATAAAACAACTTATTAAAAAAAACAAAAAACCCGACTGCAAAAAAATGAACTGAAAGGATGGAAATAAGATGAACAGTAAACCAGTATCTTGTAGGTACCAAAAATAAATAAATGCAGTCGGAGGCAACTAGGATGTTACGAACGCCTTAAAATTTGCCTCCGACTGCATTTTTTTATTTTAAGCTTTTTAGTGTTATTATTGAACAAATTGTTCAGTTAAGTATTGTTAAGTTAAACGATAACATTTAACTTATTAAGTAGGGGTAGCAAGATAGGATAGGATAGGTTTCAGAGAAGACTAGCTTCTGCCCGCGACTCCGTACGCGTGGAAGTCGTAAGATATACTAAAATAACAGCCACAGTTTTATAGAAAACAGCCTAGTTGGTCTAGTGCTCGGAAGTGCTACTATTGAGTATGAGGTCCTGGGTTCGATTCCGGTCAGAGGTCGGTCAGACAGTGTTATTGGGTTTTCCATCTGACATTTCCCAGTAACAGTCCGAAGTATGGGTTTGTGCCTGGTTAGTGGCAATAGGCTTGCCCCCTATTACATGGGCCCTAAACATAGCTGGCAAAATGTGCCGTACTAAGTCCACCTCTGCCCAACCCTTCGGGGAATACAGGCTGTTATGTTATTTTTATAAAAATTCCCTATATGCTACGTTTATAGTTTTGATCTCAGCAGCCAAAATATACAGAGACTCAGAACTGGGGGCCGATCGCGCTAATTTAGAACGATAATACCAAAACTAAACCACAACCATTAACGTTATGTTAGACACATTTCGTATCGCGCTAATCATTTCAACAGAAACGATTTAGCTTTACTTTGGAAGTTACGTTGGAGGAACGATCGATCGAACTTTCAGTATTGGGTAACGACAATGATTTTGTCGTTCAGAAAATATTGCGCGATACCGTTTTTTACATCAGTTAAACCAAAACTAAACCAAAACCAAAAACGTTCCGTTCGAACGGTAATTACGTTGAGAAATAGCGCGATCGGCCCCCTGGTGACGCGGGAGCAAGTGACGTAAAGTTGTCCGTATTAGAAGCAGTCTTAGTCTTGAGGTCGACTCCGTAGTCTTCAGTAGCGATTCCCCATTGCTTGCGAAGTTTTTAGTTTTTAGTGAATTAATGAATGCCTGCGTTCCCGCTTAAACTACCTAATGTCAGAACACTGATACGTTATTTGATGCATTCTTACAGATTTTTCCTGAAGAACGGCTATTACTAAAATAACAATCACCAGTTCTCATTAACAGTCGTCTACCATTAATTTATATAGATAGTACGTTGCTTGTGATATCTGACATTCTAAGAAAAAAATTAGGACCTCAAATAATTTAGAAGGTTTAGACTTTTATGGATATATTTTTATGACTTGTATTGACTTGAATAATTTGTTCCTTTCTTTCATAAAATTCTTAACGTTACGACACCGATTTAGTACCTATTTTTTTAAGGCTCGTACGCACTAGTGTGATATCGCGGAAGCGACGCGACACTAGTGGCACAATTTCTTTGTCGGTGCCTGTCACGCCCGCGATATCGCGTGAGTCTGTAAGAGCCTTTAACTGACTAACATCCGTATACGGTGGAATATGTCTTTGCAATGAATTTTATACAACTTTTGTACACATTTATGCAAATAAACTATTTTGATGGGAAACGCTTTTTGCTATCTCAGAGTTTTATAGCGGCCAGTCTATTCATTATAAAAAACCAGCCAAGTGCGTGTCGGACCACGCACAATGAAGGGTTCCGTAGGTTGGATGAATTTATTCTATCAAGATATGTCACATGAATGGCTGTATTTTTTTAATGCGTTGATTGAAGGATGATTTTTTTTTAGAGCTTTATGGAACCGTAGACCTTTATATTTGATATGGATTTCAACTTGATATCTCCCCACGTTCCTGAGAAAAAGGGTATTGACAGACAGACAGACGGACGGACAGACAGACAACGAACTGATCCTATTTTCGTGCAAGTAAGTTGGCGCAAGTGTCTTTAGCGGAAATGTCATTCACGCAAGTGTACCAGATCCGATGTATCAAACCACAGTTGGTCTAACTCTCTCATAAGAACCAGGATCTATTGGCCCTTTTTTTGTGAAAATATCTCATATGCAGATTAACATATCTCAAAATTTTAAGGACAGTCTCCTAAGACCGATGTCGCATTATTATGTAGCTACAACGGTTAAGATTTACCTCCCCATCTTAAAAATCCACCGTGTATATGTCATGATGATTGACTACTTAGCTCCATAAAGATATAGCGTGATGATAATCATTTAAAAGATTAAATCTGCAATGTCCTAACCGTTTGGCTCTTTTTACAATTTACTGTAAACCATAGAGGTATACAAACATAATACAATATTGCTTATTTCCCATAATAAATAGCGTGATAATATAAATATAGCCTACCGGGTGACCAGACTTATAGGTAATATTATGCAAAATTTGAACAGAATCTATCCAGTAGAATTTTTGTGATGCTGGAACATACATTCAGACAAACAGACAAAAATCCTAAAAACTATGTTTTCGGCATTAGAATCGATTCCAAACCTCATAGCAATTGCTTTTTTCAAAAATATTCAATGTACAATTTTAATTTTGCTAACATTTTGTTATTGTATAGGACATGTACTTTTTGTAGTTTGAGTCAAAATAGTAGCTAAAAAGTGTTATAATATATATATACGAGTATTTGGAATTGGCTTTTTACTAGCTTTTATTTGATACCCATATTATTAAAATCACAATTTTTTATTTTTTATTTCTTCTGTCTTTTTTGATTCGCAGATGCCATATGAAAATTTTATACCCTTTGACACTTCTGCAACTAAAACGAATCTAACGATACCTCATATGTTAAAATCCATCAAGCCGTTTAGCATACAGAGCGTGCCAAAGAAATAGACATACATACATACATACACTCGAAAAACATAACCCTCCTTCTGGAGCAGTCGGGTAAAAAATACGGCCATTATATGCGACATATTTTGATACTCAAACATAAATCAAATCCTACAGAGTACTTTTAGTTGATCTAAGATCATGAAATTTGTCAAGAAGCAAGGTCTCAAGTAAAGGAAAAAGTCCGAAAATCTTTTTTGTTTTAATTTCTAGTTTTATTATATTTTTTTTTTGAGTTTAAAAACTTAGTTTTGCAGTTGGAGAATTTACCTTGGCGTATATCGATTTATGGGAGAACATGTTTTTCAACTACAATGATAAGTTTATTTTTGGGATAAATTCACCCCAACTGCACATAACCGGCAAAACCGATCAATTACATCAATATAATATTTACATCCTTCAAATTGCTCTTTGATGCAGTACCGCAAAACGAAAGCATACTCGTAAAGCCTAGGCGCGAAAGTTGTTTTACTAGCCGTGGATATCCGTCACAACATTGATAGGTACAGAAGACCAGTTCCACACAACGAATGAAAACAGAGGTACGCACACATAAATGCGTACATACGGCAATCTCAAACTCAAGGCTCAAACAGGCACGACGCGACACTAGTAGCACAACGGAAAATTGCGCCAGTCTGCACGAGCCTTTAAACAAAATCCGGTCGCGAGTGCGCTTGCACGTGAACCGTGTCTATGTGTGCGTGAATTTACTCTCGTTTTATAAAGCCGACCTTCTTCATCTATTTATTTGGTTTATACGTTGGCATCCGACGAATTCCGATACGAGCAATTCTTTTTAGACGACTGCGGAGTTTGGTCGGCTATGTTTACCAAGTTGGTTTGTTCACTTTTTGTTATGTCGATAAAGGTAGTTAGGTCGGCTATAGGCTGTTACGTTCGTATAGTATTGATTACATTGCAAACTTTATTGAGTACAGCAGCAAGTTTTTGAAGTTAGCAAAGGCCAGCTGCTTGTCGATCCGCTTAGACACCATACCTGCACCAAACTACTACAAACTTGAATCCGACATAATCAATGCAAGGAGGTTGTTTGCTCTTTTTAACCGACTTTGAAAAGGAGGAGGTTATCTGTTCGTCTGTATGTATTTTGATTTTTTTATGTATGTTCTTCGATATTTTCGTCATTGAGAACCGATTTTGAAAAAAAAATATTTATTTGGTAGGGGAAGCTTGCGCGGTAGTACCATAACTTTTTATTAACTTTGCGTCGGTAGTTTTTGAGTTAGCTTTGGTAATACATATTTAATCCACTGCACAAAGTGGATTATCTTTATGATTTTATAATACTTTTTGCCACTGTTGTTTACATAGCAAGCAGTGGTATACGAATTGGTATGGGGTAGGTACCATAACATACTGAAAGTGGGGAAATAAAAAACATCTAAAAATAATACTGCAATTTGAAAAAAGGTAGAATATTCCTTCATTACAAATTCATTAATTATCTTAACTTAAGGATCAATACAATTTATTAGCTGCCATCTTTCACGACATGAAAGCTTCATATTTCCTTCAATTATTTTCATGCATCACTAATTTATACCATACCCGTTTAAAATTATTTAATCTACTACCAACGAATATTAACTTGCTAGCAAATAATACCTCGGTAGGCAATTAAGCCCTTAGCAATATTTGCGCAAGTCCCTCGTATTTTGACAAAGCATAAAATACGTTTCCCTCTATGTATTGGATCAGTGGCTCTCAAATGCTTCTCATCGCGTATTACAGATGACTTTTAATGTGGTTTAATCTTTGATTACATTCAATTGTGCATTACGTTTAGATTCCCGCGTCGGGCAAAGGGTTTTCCAATCTGGAATTTCTCTGTGGCTATCCAGTATAGATTTGTGCGTGGCAAGAGGCTCGCCCCCTATTATATGGGGCTCAATCATAACTGGCGAAATGTGGGTGTACTATAAGTGCACCTCAGCCTAACCCTTCAGAGAGTACAGGCTTAATGTTATGTTATCTCGCGTACCATGACGGTGTTGTCGCTAGAGTGAGATTAAGGCACCTGTACTACCGCCGACTAGGAAGCGACAAGCTGTCGAATATTTTCTCACTCAAGACACATACAATAGATGTAGGTCTCGTGTCATTAAAAGAGACACATACAGCTGACTGTTCACACTGCTGGCAACAATTCTATCTATTATAATATGTTCTTTGAGTGAGAAAATAGTCAATTGCTAGTCACTACATTGTCACACAGCACAGATGCCTAAATCAATGGGGTTTTTTTTTTTATAATCATCCAGTTTTCAATTCATGAATTTTTCATTTTTTCTATAGTATAAGAGTTTACTCATGAAAATAGAGTATTTATTTAATATGATTTTTAAAAGACGCGTGTTTCTTAACACAAAGAAACTAAATAATATAAAATATTGCAGATTCCGGTGAGACATTTACGAAGTTTAGGTTATTGTCTGTAAAAATAACGGAAGAGACACGACCATCTATACGTAGTACATACCATTTCCGCCATTCTATATGTGGGTAAATATGCAGTCATAGCGACCTCTGCGCTGCCACCGATGCCGTAGAATTGGCGAAGTTTTGGGTCAACAAAGTTTTATACACTGTAGTGCAATATGACGACTAACGTTTAAGTATTCGTATGTGGAGTGTATGCGTACTTTACTTTGAGAACCACAGCGTTAGATAAATAAAGGTATGAACGTATGATATCGGGATTGCTGTAGTGTGTTTATTCATCTTCGCTTGTGATGTTAAGGGGTGGAAGAACATTATAATAGTAACGTGTGGTTAGAATATAAATATACCTACCTACCTACCTACATGATGTTATAATATGAAGCAGCTTTGGTATTTATAATGGACATTAAAGGAGAGGTCAAAATTGGTATAATATTCCGACGATTTTTAAACGCTAATGTGATGTACCTTATTAGAAAGCTTATTTATTATGCTACTCGATTATAGTTAAATCTAATTTTTTCAGGCGCCCGTTTTTGTGAAAAAGTGAAATATGTTTCAATACAAACAAAACGCACATAGTCTTTATTTATTCATTTCTATGCAATATAATTATTTTATGTGGCTAATGTTTCCGTTTCTATTAAATACTTTGAGATTTTATTATAATTTTAGCTGCAGCTCCATGAAATTAAGACAAAAAATATTGATTATGATGACAATGCAATAACAAAACGTATCGAAAAAAGTCAAAGCTGTAAACTCGGACTAAATATCCGCTGTAAATGTCAAGCCGAGTCCTGCTGACTTACGTTGTCATTGTCACGTCATTTGCCACAGGGCTGCCATCCCTAAAATATAAATAATGCTTGTAGAACATTTTATTTTTCAACACTTGTTTGAAAAAAAACGGTTGGCTGTAAAAAAAAATTAAATGCCCAAAGACATCAAAATAATTACCCTCTTTCAGCCTATATAGGTCAGAAGGCTGTTTAAATTTTCAATTATTTTAGTACCAAGCCCCATACATTTCGTGAACGTCTCCTTTCATGCTTCTTGTTCATCATCATCTGCCGAGCCTTTTCCCAACTATGTTGGGGTCGGCTTCCAGTCTAACCGGATGCAGCTGAATACCAGTATTTTACATGGAGCGACTGCCTATCTGACCTCCACAACCCAGTTACTGGGTAACACGATATCCCGTGGTAAGACTGGTTGTCAGACTTTTGGGCTTCTGACGACCCGTAACAACTGTCAAAGATCTACAAATGACAGCCGGGACCAACGGCTTAACGTGCTTTCCGAGGCACGGAGGAATCTTGGTATGAAAAGATGGTCACCCATCCACGGACCAACCGCGGCAAGCGTAGCTTAACCTGAACGATCGACCCGTGCGGCAGTTCATGCTTCTTGTTGAGATCTAAAATTCATCTGTCGTGTGCAATTTGATTGTCTTTCTCTATCGGCTTCATAGTTTATCAAAATGTGATCTATGCCAGTTAATGGTATTGATAAAAATTTAGACCCACTCGACTTTCCAACAACCTTTGCATTATGAGTGCAATACATGCAGAGCAATATCTTAGAAAGGAAAAATAAACTAATATTACAATGTAAGCTTGTTTGTTACGCTTTCACGCTAAAAAGGCTGAACGGATTTGGACGGAATTTGGCACATGGGTAGACCACGACCTGGAATAGGTCATGGTCTACTTTTTATCTCGGTAGTACGTTCCCGTGGGTTAATAGTTAGTTAGTTCCGTTAGATAGTAGTTAGTTCCGAACTCCACGCGGGCGAAGCCTTGGGCAAAAGCAAATCAAATATAAAATAAAGTTAAACTGATTTAAAAGAATATCAGCAACCTATCCAATACCCATTACCCGTAAATCCAATCACACAGCTGTAGACGATAAATGTTCTTTTCAAACCGCTTTTATTAGCTTTGCCTGTATCTACGTATCTATGTAAGAGAGAACCTTTGAACTCGATTTTAGACCACTTCAAAACCACCATTTCATGTTAATGACTAATATTATTCCAAACTTATTTATAATTATTTTCTAGTTTTTAGTTTAGTTTTAAATCTAAATAGTTTAAAAATACGCTTTCTATTAAATCGTGTTTTTTAAACTATTTTTTTTCTTCAGAGTTCATTTATTTGATTAAACATAGGGCTTTAACACCCAATTCGAATGTTTCTACAGCAGTTTTCCACACGCTAAGCACATTATAGACAAACTTCTCCGGCTTACGTATCAAACTAGTTAGGTACAGAAAGCCGGCTTCAACGAGCGAAAACGCACGCACATAATTTTGCTTAGTCAAAATATTGTTTCTAATTGACGTTATTTCGACGTAAACAAATATAAAATTTATTTTAGCGTAAGCTAAGCTGATTTCAGAATGACTAGTATTAAAAAAAAAACCGCCCAAGCGTGAGTCAGACTCGCGCACGTATGGTTCCGTACCATTATCTATAAAAACGGCAAAAAAAATCACGTTTGTTGTATGGGAGACCCCTTTAAATATTTGTTTTATTTTAATTTAATTATTGATTTTTAAAGTGAATATATAACTAAATATTCTGTGAATATTTCAAGTGTCTACCTGTTACCGTTATCAATATCGAGCAAAAAAATCACGTTTGTTGTATGGGAGCCCCCTTAAATATTTATGTTATTCTGGTTTTTAGTATTTTTTGCTATAGCGGCAACAGAAATACATCATCTGTGAAAATTTCAACTGTCCAGCTATCACGGATCATGAGATACAGCCTGGTGACAGACGGACAGACAGACAGACAGACAGACAGACGGCGGAGCCTTAGTAATAGGGTTCCCGTTTTACCCTTTGGGTACGGAACCCTAAAAAGTAATTAAAATTTAGAAGTTGCGTAAACTGAATTTTATGTGTGAGTGTTAAAGTATTTTTTCCGAAAGCACATATTTGTTTACATGCTTGGAATTTTAATTGTGAACGCAGATAGCTATATTTCTACATAAACACGTATCTGCGTATAATAGTATTTATGTAGATATATATACACCAGTATCTACTGGCATGCGACTGAGAAGGCTGACTTCGCCGTACGTACACGTCTATGTGTGCATGTGCCTGTTTTCGCTATGCGCTCATTGTATGGAGCCGACCTTCTGTACAAGTACTATATTCTGTGCTACGTATTTACCGAACTATTTTATTAATCTTTGTAAATCGCCAATAAAGTCACCGACAGCGAACATTTTTACGGCTTGAGGGAGAGAAATATGCCTTGGAACGATTATATTTTATATATATTTGTTATACATATTTCTTGTTCAGATCTTGTGGTGTAGTTGTTCTTATAATTTATGTGGGTTTGTAATGCTTGTCTATTGCTTTTGTGAGACGTAAGACGATCTTATTTATCGACAGGTTTATTGCCAATTCGACATAATTATTCAAGTAAAGTTCGTTTTTTAATCCCAGAGACTAATTTGATATTTCAAATGATTGCTGTTAGTTTTATCAATTTGGAGTTTGACATTTGCACTTGTCAAATTAGCATCTGGGATTAAAAAACGAATGCAATTTTTTTGGTTTATGGCCCAGACATCAAGAAATGGACCAAATTGAAAAACTTTTATTCTTGTAATGTGCGCTTTGTTTGTGCAGAATATTTGTTTTCTTCATTCTAGTTTATTGTAATTAGTTAATATTTGAAAATTAAATTAACAAGATGAACCTTATCCAATCTTATAGGTCCCTTTGGGATAATAATTCAATTGTTTAATGATAAGACCAATCATTCCAGTTATTTTCAAAAATTAAAAGTACCGTGAAGTTGCACTGGAACTTATAAGTGGAACTTATATTGTGGACGATCACATTTAAATTTTCCCTGAACACTAAATAGGTTATTAATCAACTCACATAAAAATAATGTTTGTTGTTAAGGGGGATACGCTAAGGTAGCCCGCAAAATTCAAATTCTATTACGTTTTTTGCAATTTGCAGGTCAGTAAGAGGTTGTATGTTGATCTAAATATGATCCGCGGCCGTAACAAATATGGCTTTACAGAATTATATTCATTAGAATCGGCAATACAACTAGCTCTCTTCGAAAAATCCTATTGAATGACTATTTCTGAAATAATCATTCAGTAGGATTTATGAACTTAGAGAGTTGTAATACTGATTATAATGATTATAATTCTGTAAAGCATATTTGTTATAGCCGCAAATTATATTTAGATCAATATACAACCTGTTACTGACCTGCAAACTGCATAAAACGTAAGAAAATTTGAATTTCGCGGGCTACCTTAGCGCATCCCCCTTAAATAACTAGGAATATTTCAATGATTGAAGAACTATTTTGAATAATATTTTTCACGGCTATAACCCAAAACGATTATTTTGGGTTAAAAGAAAATACCTTTGAACAATGCGGTAAACATGATTCAAAGAAAGGCAGAAATACAAAAAAGAACAAGTTGGGGGAAAATATGCGTCACATCCACGCAAAACGGAGGTTGTTTGATAAAAACATTGAAGATAATATATTTATAGGACGCTTGAACTGTCACTACAGATGTAGGTTAGTTATTATACTCACCTACATCTAAAATGACATGTCAAGAGTCATTTTCTTATCTACAAATATAACAGTGACCTTTTCTTACAGTCGACTTAACAATTAACGCGCCTACTGTCAATTGCGACTAAGAACAGTTCGCTGAGAGAGACAGAAAATAGATAAACTGTATCACTTTATTACTACTTGTATAGAGGTATGAGGAGCAGGGTTTAAACTTCACTCATCTTCCATAGAAAAGGGAATATCCTCCTACCAGAAGGGTGATGTGTCTGGTGGGCAACTGCCGGACGATTGATGTGGTGACGTTGTATATATGCAAGTCGTGCGGTAAACTCTGTTTGCGCGATCCAGGATTTTGCGTGACGTCAGTGTGATGCGTAGTTCGCATTTGGTGATGTAAATGCCGCCACAGTTGTGTCAGAGATCTTTGTGAAGGATCTCGTCCTGAGGAGAGCTACAATACAAAGGTACATATTTCTACCACCAAGCAGGGTTGTTCTGCTTCGATAAGAAAGGTTTGGGTGCCTGCACCTGTGATGCTTCTGATATTCATAATATTCGGCAGATGACAGTGACCACTGCACGCGTACAGTCCTTATCTTGTAAGTGTTCGTTTTTGTCTGTCCTTGTTAGCCTGTCTGTATCCTTTTATGTATCTGTTTGTTATTTAAAACGGGTAAAGAAAAAATATGAGTAAAATTTTTCAGGCCAGCTAGAATAATTAGTAGGTTTTAATTAGCTGAAGTAACGCTGCACCCTAGTTTTGTGATGAACGGGTGGTCTTACTAGAGAATGGGCAGCAACGTTCTCTATGCATTTGAACACCACACTGCGATCGACAACCCGCCTGCCAAGCGTGGTGATTATGGCAAAACCCCCCTTTGGGGGAGGCCTATGTCGAGCAGTGGACGTCTTTCGGTTGAAATGATGACGATAATATTGACCCCTCCAAAAATCCATGGCGACGAAAAATTCTATAAAGTCGTAAAATTTCTATATCAAGTTTCGCCCAGATCGGTTATAAATACGACCTGTAGAGGAATACCAACAAACTGACAAAGGAAAGCAAATTTCACCAGAGCAGCAGTAGCAGAGACGCTTCGCTCACTCGATCAATGAGAATAAGGATCACTGTGATTTTGATAAAATGGACAGCGGCAGCAATCCAACAGCATCCTTATTGTAACGTGAATAAAGACCACAGCGTTTCGACAGTGATGCAAAATCAGTGGTAAAATAGCCATGAAAGGACTGTAGAATGATCACCTCTATATACGAAGAATAGATATATCTATTTATATACAAATTGAGCGTTCTTTATAAATTTTTGACTACCGCGAGAAAAAATTCCACAATAACTCTGTAATTTTGTCTGTCTCATTTCTGTTTTCATTTTTGTGGCTGGAATCTAGATTGCCACCCAATAACATGAAATAAAAATACAAAGACTTAAGTGTAACATTATCAGTCTACAGTGTTCCTCTTAATCGAGGGCCTCCTCTAGGTATGTGAGAGGGAGTGGGGCGTAATCCACCACGCGGGCCCCGCGTGGGTTGAAGATTTAAGTATGCAGGCAAACAATTATTAGGTATTATGAAGTGTACAATGCTGGTAACTGGCATTATTATTGTGAGCTTTTTATATTTCAGAAAAATGATAAATTTTTTGCTACTTAGTACACACAAATCTGTTAAACAGACTTATGTTGTGAATTACTTGCACATTCTTCCTTTACAATAATGTTTCTGCTTCAAACTTACCTTCCTTCTTCGTAGTTACCTTCCTCGTTCGTACTTACGTTTCTTCTTTACATTTACCATTCTACTCGTTGATCCAGTAAATCTCGTAAGCACGACTGCTGAACGTGGAGTGGGCTATCTTCAACTCAGGAATAGTGTCATTGTGTTTTCCATTAATACATTTTTAGGTGCATTCCCTAGAGTCTGGTTACAATTAGGCCAGCCCCAAGATGGTAATTTTAATTTATCTGCCAAAATGTGTAACTCCTTAAAACTCTGCCTTGTCTTTTAGGAGTATCAAACATAAAGCTTGATACTATTATTTACTAATTTATCTACCTTTACTGGTTTGATTTACTATCAAATTTTACGATCATTTCAGTTTAAAGCCCCAAGCTTGAACTGTTTTACGTAAGGAACATTGCTATCAAACATACTCCGATGTCGACTCCGTGTATTATGTCTCTTCGTGACGCAACCGGAATATATGTTTACGTATAACCCAGAGCGACGACGCAAAGATCTTTATTGCCCTGTTTATCGTCGACCCAACCCGGAGAAATGCTTAAGTAAAACTTCCAAGTACTCATAATTAGTTGTCTCATTAGTTATTGTGTTGTAGTGAATTTTATAGAGTGGGATAGTTTAGTGAAAGGCATTTTGGAATGAAGCAATTATTAGCAAAGATGCTGTAAATAATCGATTTAATTGTATATTGTTTGGTAACAGATTTTCATGAATGAAGAACATTCATCATTTTCAGATTTACTTAACTGAAGGTTAGAATTAGATTTTAACTCTCATATACCTAGCATTAGGAAATATGACCGGCTAAAATCCAGACTGGAACTCTATAAAAGACAAATTTAGGTCTTTTTGTCTTAGTATTTGAGATGCTAAATCATTCGGCCTTAATAATTATTACAAGTTCCATTCCTCACCGAAATGTATATAAGTCTGAGCCACGCTCAATTAATTTTAGAGATTACTTCTACGTAAAGCTAGCTAGCTTTTCTTGGCCGTTTTTTAGCTAATTAATCAGTGTCCAGTAACAGACTAATTTCGCTTTTGAAGAATAATTTATCATGAGCATACATTAATCTAATCTGAAAATATGACGAGAGACGCAAAATAATTATAGGAAAAAATATAATAGATTATTAATGTTTACAAGCCTATGTGACGGCAGAACATGGAGAACAATGAACAAATATGAAAAACACGTCGGTACCTACTTTACTCGTGTTTGTAATGGAATAAATGATTTGTTTAGATTCATTACTTTATCAATAACAGAGCTGTTAAAAAGACATTAGCGACTGATTATTTCCTGTATTAATTTCTTGCAAAAAATATGAATGAGCATGTATGTAAGTATTTTATTAGGTTTCTCTGTACCTCCCAGATTAAATGTTGCAGTAATACCTACACTGGAATTGTTTCTTATTACGGATACAATCGACTTCGTAAAAGCAGAATTATATTGAGCTCAATAGAAAATACACCTTAAAAAGCTTTTAACATTGCTTCTACGAAGGTAAGTAGTCGAATGAATAGAGAATATACTTCAAACACATTTAGCGAAACAGTTGAATGAACTACTCGGTAATTAGACAATTGGTGCTTCAATTCCAATTATCAGTTCTCAAAAGGTGAGTTATTGTGAAGGAGAGATCTCTAGGAATTGTGATACTGAATTGATTTGTTGGCAATTAGAGAAATGAGCAATGAAAAAGTTTCTCTGAATAGCTATGCGGCCAAGAGATTTAAGATAGATAGGTACTATATAGAGGCCATTAGAAATAATGTCATAGAAAAATTGTGATCGTCTCAGTGACGCCATCTAGCGTAATAGTGCAAAATTTAATAAAAGCTAAGTTTGGCACGTTACACTTTTACCGACACCAACCTTTGATTACGAACCGTCAAATAGATTGAAACATCTAAGAAAATTATTTATTTTATCTAAATCCTGGGTAAATTACAAAATATTAACGAAAATAAACCGTGTATAAGTCTAATCGTTTTATCACTACGAGATTAGCAATACCATATTGCATAATTAGGCACATACTTAGAAAATTATGTGCTATTGATGGACACGAAAGCGACTTGACATTCAGGCGTACTACACTAGACTGAGCGAGTTTTGCCCACTAGGACAAATGTATCTGATTACAATTTTGTTCGCTATGTCCCGTCTATTGTTAAGTAAATAATTTAATGTCTTTGCTATGCGGTGAAAACTAAAGTTTGTTTCTCTACTCTGAAAGAGTACCTACCTAGGTAATAAAGGCGACGGTTATTGAATTAGTCAATAAAATTCATCTTGTTGAAATTAAATAGATTCTATAAATAAGTTTCATCGGGAATGAGACTAAAACAAACAAAAGCTATGATACAATTGATTTTATTCGATAATCATATTCCAATTTAGGAGAAAATCGATAACATTCCTAAAAAAAAATCTCGACGCCCTCATAGTACAATACTATTTACAACCATACAATTACACACACACTTAATCCTGTAATGCAGAGTCAGATGGGATTAACCGTCACACTCTCATTTCGTCAATGGCGGCTTGCGGGAGGTGCGAGTGAAGGGAGGCCTTCCCTCTCCGCAGGGTTGCGTGCGCCCCCCGCGCCTCCGCCTCCCTCCCCGGGGAGGTCTGAGCCGTCGATCCGTTCGGAGGCTGGAATTTCTGTTGCCGTAACTCTTGCAAAGGCGGTGAGTTATTAAACTGGCTCAAATTCTTTGGCATAGTCGCGTAACCCATCTGCGGGTAGCTCACGTTAGGAATTCTGAAACTGTTGCTCCGGCTCCCGAGTTTGCTCGGAAGCATCATATTGTCCATACTCAGGGTCGGACTCGGCGGAGACTTCGGTACATCCAACGGCCCCTTGAAGTTTAAACTCGCCAGATGATCTGTACTCATCATGTGCTTCTTCCTATTTTGTCTCTCAACGTCCACAACTAAGCTCGGCGCGTGCGTTGGATCCATATGATAATGCGAATGCTTCCCGGAAATTGTCTCAAAATGTTTCTCGTTAAAACGCTGCTGCTTTCCCCGAGACCTTGACTTATCTCTCTGATAATAAACTCCAGCAAAAATTAGGACATTCAAAATCAGTAGAGAGCACCCTATTGCTATTGTTACACTTAAGGCCGTCGAATAAGCGGCATAGCCGGCCGCTTCTAAATTAGCCAGAGTGTTTTCAGTAGCGTTCAATGTTTGCAGATCTCTTCCTGGCAGTATTGTGGCGCACGTCGCCAGTATCGTATCAACGGTCGTTAGGGCTGTGTCGGTATACACTGAACCGTTTGTACGTCTGATTGCGTCATTATCGTTGATGTTTCTCGCCAATGGATCCGGCCTGACGATGCCTTCGTAGAGATCCTGCTCGTTGTGGTTTTTGAATAGGTTGTGGCGCGCTGCCACATCCTCCATGCCTGCTCGGTGGAGTTCAGGAACTAAGCGCAGCCAAACGGAAAGTTGGTGCGCTCGGTAATGGTTCTTGAGGCGAGGTTTCATACCTGTACAAAAATATAAACGTTTCTTATAGTACAAAGATCTACAAATAATATAACAATATTATTTAGAAAACATTAAATTGAGAGTATTGTATCAGACGTTTATATTGCCTCACGGGTTTGAGTGTCAGTGATTGCAGCGAATGTTTGGATGTATGAAACCTGTCATATAATTCGTTATAATGTAAATATGATATTCTCGTATTCTGCTCAACTCAAAAGTTCTATCTTTATTTTAATGCAGGCTGTTAAATGAATAAAAATCTGTTCGAGTAGTGGTTTGCATTGTCATTTCAATCTTTTGTCTCGGTTTTTAATGAATATAAAATCTGGATTTATTTCAAACCGCATAATTGATAAATAGTTATATTATATATCAATTTAGAGCAAAACCATTTCAAATTTATTCCTTTGAAAATGTTATTTGTGCTAATGTGTCATAATAGTTTTAATTAAAAACTTTTTCCTTTGAAAATGTTATTTGTGTCAAAATAGTTTAAATATAAGCTAAGATTATATTTATTTGCTCAAAATACAAGAATAAAAACGTGCAATCAGGATAACGTAAAAAATAAAGGTTCATACACACACATACATAAGTTCGGGGGTTGGGGGAGATAGTTTTAACTTCTAGGTACCTTTCGTATTATTTAACATAAAATACATCCTTTTATAGCGAATGTTTTAAGTAATTTAAGTTTTGTTTACTCGCTGTTAAGCAAATTGCTGTTTGTATACTGAAGTTTAGTTCAGAAAATAGTTGACGTGCTT
The DNA here is from genome assembly GCA_963921375.1 of Tiliacea citrago. Taxonomy (NCBI): domain Eukaryota; kingdom Metazoa; phylum Arthropoda; class Insecta; order Lepidoptera; family Noctuidae; genus Tiliacea; species Tiliacea citrago. The sequence goes on from OY992784.1 coordinate 3,272,786, forward strand.
ATTTTACTCCCTTTGAAATTAAACTATGGAAACATGCTGTAATTAGGTATGCTAAGGTAGGATAGGTACCTATATTTACACATGGAAATACATATCTTTTACGTTTTAAATGTTTTTGTAAATTCCTACAGATCGAAAAAAAGGACTATTTTAGAAACAGCGTTTTACAATCTGCTGCGTTTTTATCATAACCGAAACAAACCGTTGCTTTCTTTGCTGTCTTCTATAATATTATTATAACTATCAAAACTATAATAAACTTACCTATTTCCAAATACTTTTGGTGTGTGGAGTCGTATTCTTCCCAATTTATACCACGGAATTTATTTCTCTCCCTCGACGCGGGAAGCAGGGACTCTTGTCGCGCGTTGTCGTTCGGGTTTCTGTAACGAAAATATTCTTTAATCTTTGTTAAGAATTTGTGAGAGCACCTAAATATTTATGTGAATCTTTAAGTGAGCACATTGCTGTTTTGAGTATTCAGGACTGCTTCTTACTGTTTTTATTTTATTTTTTTATTGTTATATCATGTAAATATCAGAAATGTTCTGATTTAATTCAATCCTTTTTAAGCTGTTTCTTGCAAGAGATCAAATACCAAAAAGTGTTAAAAATTATGGTAATTTGCAAAAATATTTAACAGGTTTTAAATCTGCACTGGTATTACAATAGTTCAAAAGAATTTTAAGTTTTAGAAACTACATACCTACTTTGTAAAAATCTACCCTTTGTTTTATTTTCTATGCAAAGCTTTAGTTAGATCCAGTTAAATCCCGGTTCTGCTAAAAGCGTCGCACAGTTTAAATGCCATGAAAACAACACAACGGCATTAGAAAATAAAACAGGTAAAATTTTAAACGCGTACAGGTGTTACCATAAATCAGGGATTCCTAAAATTCACTGCTACTGTTAGTGTCTTCGTAATGATTATAACCCTCACTAAACAACAGTAATTATTAAACACTCCCAAAAATTAAAGGAATATAAAACACATAATTAAAGGGAGAGATTATCGTAAAACGAAGTACAAAAGCACAGACAAAGACGAAGATCAAAGTAATTTAAACCTTAATATCTAAAGCACAAAGTTAATACTTGTAAGTTTCAAAAACTTTCAGGAGCTATTAAATAGAAGTTCAGAACAAGACAGTTAGGGCATCTAGTGGTCCTTATTCCCTTATTTATAAGGCTCACGTTACTGAAGCAATTAGTGATGCTTCGAAAGAACTAATGTTTCGCAAATTGTTATATGTTATTAAAGGTGACGTGGATTTGTGCACCTTTGCCTCGGTGTGAAGATATTGTGAGGTTGGAGATAGCGAGAAAACTTGACTTGACCTATTTTCTAAATTGCATTTAAGAGTTATGAGTACCTATATTCAAATTCATGGTTTGCTACGAGCTTAAGAAAAATGGGAATTATTCCTATATCTGCACGAAGCAATTTTGCGAGTTTTAAAGGTAATGTATGGTAAGTTCACAACTTTGTATTGTAACCGCAACCAACCTACGCCTTTTAATCTTTATGATAAAATCTGCGGCACGTGTTGATCGTTAGAAAAGTAAGTTGGCATAAACACACTGCCATTTATCACACGATTATAATTAATCTCAAATATAATCTCTTCGACTGGTGCAAATAACAGCTAAGAAGTTATTGGTACTCGTATACTCTCAAAGTCATGTGATTGTAATGATTTATACATAGCGACTCAGTAAATGAATCACACTAATATTATAAAGGCGAAAGTTTGTGAGTGTATGTGTGTATGTTTGTTACTTCTTCACGCTAAAACGGCTTGACCAATTTTGATAAAATTTTGTATGGAGGTAGCTGACACCCTGGATTAAGACATAGGCTACTTTTTATCTCGATATTCCCACGGAATCGAGACTTACGCGGGTGAAACCGTGGGGCGCAGCTAGTCAGTTATAAAAATACGCTGATGCTATTCAAACACTACTGGTAATCTCATAACTGCATTTTACAAAACCCACTTTGCTGGAGTATATTTTCAATTTATCGATAGCCAAGATTTTGTTGCAAAACTCACCCAGTCTTCACAAAGTTAGCGAGGAACAGCATGATGGACTCAGACAAAGCGACTTCAGACTTGGTGTAGTTTTGAGGAAAGTGGCCGAAGCCGTCCACCAACGGGGCTCCAAGGACGTAAGGTAACTCCTCGCCGTGGACTGCTCCCATTCTCTGAAAGAAAAATGACAATTTTAATAACAAGAAAGAGAGACTAATTATGGTTGATAGTCCGAATATTTGAAGTGAAATATAACTTATAGGTTATCCAGTTGAGAACTCTTTACTAAAATTCGTGAGTTCATTTTCATTTCCGCCACACTTCCAATTTTATTAAGGGCAGACTTTTCAATGATCAGATAACTTTAATCTGGAGACTAAAAAAAAATGCGATTTGACATCTTTTGCTTAGAAAATATGTGACAAATATGTGTGTGTATGTGGTGTGTGTGGGGTGATATGTGTGTTGTGTATTCTTCAGATAAACGTTATTTGACGATCGCCCGTAGCCACTCTATGGGCCGATTTTTCAATCGTCAGTAAAATTACAATAAAATTTTCTTCAAAGGTCGCAAAATCAGATTTAGTATGTAACCCAATATACAATATCAACCACCTTAGAGATTATCTTCAGCCAGTCGCCTGAATTAAAGCCATTAAGCTCTTTTCAAGACTTGACCAAAACTACTCCTATTCACATGGTTCATCAATACTTGTTAATTATAATTAATAATGTGGGGACATTATTAATTATAATTGCAACCTACAAGTACACCTATAATATAATTATTAGTTGTATCTATCACATTGCCTGCAGCAGGTACATGCCGTGTATTGCCTTCGACATGAACATGATTATGGTTAATTGCATGTTCATGATATAAGGAGGTAACAACATTATCGTCTGTTTTGAGGTAATTAGGTCAGTTGATATTAATATTATGATTTACGTTTATATTATTTTGCTTTTATGTATTTTAGAGGAATGTTGAAAAATTGCTTAAAAGTAAGTAGAGTTGTGACTAGTGACACCATTTTCGAATATGATACATGTAATAATATTAACTTTCGACAGAATAATTTTCTTTGTTGATATATAAATAATGAATTTCAAGATGTAATCAACCGAAATAAGCTTCAGCTATCTGTAAGCTACAGACAAAACATTTTCACACCAGTTCACAACGCGTTGAACTTTCTAAAATCTCGTAGAATCATCCAAAAGATTTTCACTAAGGTTTCAGCTAATAAGAATAAACGAGGGTTTATTTTCGTAACAAGCTTTCGGCCTCTCCTAAGAAAGATAATACGTATAACATTAGATATTATCAGACATGTAACATGCGAGAATTACGTAGGAATTGTTCCGAGCCACGTTACATAAGTAGTGACAAGATAATCTATCGGTTGCGAACACCGTTTTCCTCAATCGACCTTAAAAAGTTTCGTAGGAGGATAATAAGGAGATACAATCAACACGCGTGTATACGATAGGGCTTTTGAGGTTGGTGGAAAGCAATATTACCTTATTATTTACCTTTAAGTACATTTCTAGAAGTGGGGATTTTATTACCTGTTTCTTTAGCACCATGATTTAAAACTTAGCATGTTTCTTAATGTTATATTGTTTTTTCCAGTTTTTCTAACACATAAATCTATAAACGTCACTGAACTCGTACTTGGACTAAGCGTTATTTCTGTCGCTTTTAAACTAACTACAATTGCAAGATAAAGACGGGAAGATGTCTAAGCCAAAACACGTGCTAAGTGACATTTATTTATTTTGGCTAAAGACACCATGACCTGAAGGCAAAGACATAGTCAGATATGACTTGGTGAAATCAGAATTTAAGGGCCAACAATGTTTACCGCTCATTTCTTTCTTCTTATATAAGGAATTTATCATACGTTAGGATAGTTAAAAAGTCACATTATTACACTGTCTTATTAGTTGTTTTACACCTGCGTTACCGATGATGTATTAGTGCCTACGTAAGCCGATTAGCCGATGTACTCATAGGTCACAATTGCAATCCACACGTAGTCAATCAAACGCACATGTCAAGTTTGCCTCATTTATGTAATTATTTGTATCTCTAATCAAATTAACAGGTGAATTATGGTCTAATTTACACACTACCATCTAGCTAATAAAATTACGCACTAAAATAAACAGCCTTAATAAATTCTTCTATTACAGTCACATATCAAAGGAGCAATCTAGATTTTACAGCTTGATTTTAGGCCCAGGCTGAGTAGAGAGTAACCTTAATTACCTTCAAAGTCATTAACTTAGGTACATCACTCTATTTTCGTCTTATTTAATTGTGGAATGAGAACGCCTAATTAACCAAAACCTAGCCAAGAGTAAATCTTGCTTTAAGTCTTTGACGTCATGGCTGTTTGACTGATAAGAACTACATTAAACATAAATAGCGAAAATATAAACATGTGGCGAAATGCGGGTGTACAGGTACACCTCTGCCTAACCCTTCAGGGATTACAATCTTGCACGATTACAAGCGTGATGTTATGTGTTTTACGAACATAATAGAGTAAGAAAGATGATTCAAGATAAAAATACATTGATACAGTTCCGAACTGGAGTAACAGCTTAACTTAAGTAAGACGACAAGACCATAAATTGTAACAATGCCGTATAATATGTTTATGTCAATGTAATTAACACAAACATACAAGCCTTCGGATGAAAGAAAGAAAAATGAGTTTATGGGCATTACAACAAAAAAAAAGTAGACACCTGATAACTATAAAAAACAAAAAACAATGATTATATTTATTGATCGATGTTTATTTTAATCAAAGCCAAAAGGGCCTCAGTTCAGCATTATGTCAGATGACAGCACAAGGTATACCACCTGACGCTGATTTTCAGCTGCAACCCACGAGTGCCATACTCTATAATAATAAACACATAGGGAAGTGTGTACCCGTGTTTAATTAATTAAGATAATCAAATAAAGGTGATAATATAAAAAAGCTCATACAAAATAAAATGCGAGAATGTGTCAATGCGTTCGTTCGGTCCTTTCACAGTTATTTTATATCTGACAGCAACCTTATAGCAACTATAATAAACAATACGTGTTATATGTAATGCAACAAATACGAATCATTTACGAATTTAAACTTTATTAGTTCCTAATCATGTCCAACTGGTTGCTGGAATATAGTTTATATGGGTGATTGAATACCCAACACATATCAACCCATTAAAAAGAGCGTTTATGGCAGGCAGGATAAAAGGCCTAAATACAGAGACTACCATATCCCAATTTATTTGGGGTCAGCGCAATATTTGTCTTTTTCTTCCATACTTCTCTGTAAGTTGTCACCTCGGTAGTCCCTTTCTAGCCATATCATCTTTCACACAGGCCAACCATTGTTTCTTTGATTATCCCCTACTCTTATTGCCCTCCACATTCATACCCAAAACAACTCACGCTATTTTCCTCATTCCTAATTACAGAAATTTACGAAAAAAAAACAATATCACTAAACCCTTTGAAAGTAACAGATTATCATGACGTGTTTGCTATATTATGTATAAATATCGACGCAGTAATGCCAAGAGTGATGTTAAGGATATCAGTTACACAGGGATCATTAATTCCCATTAATGATTCGACGAAAATCGTCGGTCAATAAGTCCTTGAATAACTTCAGTGTGTGTGTAAAGCTATTGATGTACGAGAATACAATAATGGAGGATGTATTTCAAGAATTTTGAGAACAGAGGCAATACATGTTACTTATATATTATTGCAATAACAACTAGATAACTTAATTGATTCTCCAACACTATTTGAAGCCTAGACACGCTCGGGTGAACTATAATTGTGTCGCAATTTTTCCTTTTTTTATAATAATAAAAGTCTCTTTTAGAAAATGAAGAGAATCTTCTTTGACCTTGAACAGGAAATTACTTCTCATCAAGAAATACATTATTATATGCGACTGTTTTAATAGACTTCAGCGGTTATTTTAATGATTCTCAATGGAAGCCTATATCCAGCATGGACGTCTTCTGGCTAAATTGATAAGAACTTAAACTTACTTACCTGAGGGTAAAATCCATCCTTGGTCTGATAATCAAATACATAGAAGAAAGTCTTCGTAGGTCTTCGCGGTCCGTCTTCATCATTCGGGGCTGGTCTCGGTCCACCACTTAGAAGATCCCCACTTTGTACTAGCGGTGCAACGTACTGCGCATCAGACAACGCTGATACAGTCGCATCTCTTGTATTGATGGGGTTCTGTGGAAATGGAAGTGTTTAAAAAATCTGCATTTAAAAGTATCAACATTTTCTGATTGTGGCACAATATTGCTGTTTATTTTTGCCTCAAAAAAATGAACAATTTAACATATCTCGTGTACTTCGTTAGAACCATCAGTCTGTAAAAGACTCACACTGCTTCAAAACACGTCAGGGGATTATGATAAATCCATGAATATGACCTTGATCTCAAAGACACTCAATTGTGGTCCATATTCTTTGTATTATACGATTCAAAATAGCAAGGAAATCTCCTCAGGAATTGTTACCTCATTTACTTTCGCAAGCCCCGTCGAATATTTGAAGAAGTAATCCGAAATCAAATCTTAGAGAGATTGGGGTTCAGCCGTTTGAGATTTAGATTTAATATTCGTTTGGAATTGTTATTTGATATCTAGAAAGTATAATTCATATTTCTGACAACTAATATCGTTAAGTAAGATATGATTGAGGTCTTTGGCGTGAGTTTTGAGAAAACGTCTTCACGTTTTCGTCTTAAAATTTACGAGTTCCGTTGAAGTTCCGATGGTGACATACATCTTACTTGGCAGCCAACTTAGATTTCTTTGGTGACAGTTACTGTTAATTTTCTGGGACACCTCACCATTTCATTTAATACTCTCTCGAAAATATTTTTACCCCAGTTAATAAACATTAAGAAAAAACTTCAGAAAAAACAGTTCAAAATAAATTGAAATAATGAAACATTTAGAACAGTGATTTATCACTAAGAAGAAAATTAAGAAAATTAATAACGTTACAAATGTAAGTAAAATTACAGTTCAGTTTAAAAACTTTCTTAAAAGAAGTCAAAGGCTAAGTAATTACTTGAGATTTGTTAAGAGAAATATTAAAGCAATACGGAATTTCAAAGTACTTTGGAAGAAGTTGAATGTGAGTTTAGAGATTTTGAATAAATGTTTCAACAAATCTAGGAGAAAGGTCTGACGGAGTCACATAAGGGTCTCAAGAAGTGTGACAACAGTATCTCTACGTTTATAGACAAACAAACCTCTACCGTTCTTTCCCAATCCGTGTATTCGTTCACGATTGTGTAGAAGATCTCGCTCAGGTGATAAGTGTATGAGTTTCTCACGTACGTTCTGCAAAATAAATACTGGTTTAGAATTGGATTTGAATGTAAGATTTTGGCACAAAAACATTTGCTCATACAACCTAGTATAAATGAAATATCAAACAGTAAATCTGTTGTAAAATGAGCTTTATGAATAAAAGTAAGTATAACACCATATTGTTTTTTTTTCCTTTTTGGGAGCATTTCACCCATGTTTTTCAATAATATTGAAAAAAAAATTACAATTGGCTTTTATTAACCATCAATAATATTATAATAAACAAAATTGTGTATTATATTTTGAATGAAACTGGGATCTTCCAATTGAGACTTCAATTAGTGTTTCTGTACTGAGCAGGTACATTACAAATGACACAAGTGTTATGTAATTCGCGATCTTAAATCAAGGTAAACTTCGAAATCTGTTAATAAACAATATTAATCACGGACCTATGAGCTGACAGTGTCGTGACGTAGTCCTTGAAGTTCAAGGTGCGTACCAATTATGTCCAAGCGTAGCGATCGCGCAATTCGGTGCCATTTTGCCGCGCGAGTGAACTTGGGCGGTGCCGCGCACCAGCATGCGGCGTGGTCAGCCGCTTTCGGTCCGTTTGGCTAAATCGCGTCAGTGCTTGGCATGTGTGAATTTGTGACAGAACGGTTTTCGTGGCGATTAGATTGACGCATTATTCTTGGTATTACCAAGTTTTCCCTCGTCTTTAATACTTTAGTTGGAGAATAATATTACTTTGGTCCCGAATTTTCTCGCAACAAAATTGTATAATGGAGAAAATACCCCCGTTGGCGTTTTGATATGGATAAGTAAACGGCTTTAGCCGTATACCAATGATTAGATTTCGTTTAAAACTTTGAAATTACTTTAGAGAATAACGGAAATACGGAGTGTGTGACTTTGTGTAGAAGATTCTTGAGTAACTTTAGGAATTTAGTCAAACTAGCTGCACCCCATAGTTTTAAACAATGTATTTTTTCACAGTATAGCCGATATTTTTTCTGGCATAGCAAAGTATCGTATTACTTTTAGTATTGTAACATAGAAAGGTGACACTATATTTCGACGTTAAAAGATACTTTGCTGAATTCTTTAATAATTATTATAATTATTTTGTTTATATCTAAGCTGCACTCGTGTGGTGTCGGACGTAAAGAATAGCACCGTCCTATTTATTCCCGTGGGTGTCGTAAGAGGCGACTAAGGGACTTACTAGAGAATGGGCAGCAGCGTTCTCTATGCATTTGAACACCATACTGCGATCGCCAACCCGCCTGCCAAGCGTGGCGATTATGGCAACCCCCCCCTCAAATGTTGGGGACGCCTATGTCCAGCAGTGGACGTCTTTCGACTGAAATGATGATGAATGATGAACCTACACAGCTTAGATATAAATAAAATATAAATAATTTTACCTAACCAGTTTTTCTATTTCTTTTATTCTCAGAATTGGCCCGAAGACACTTTGAGTGATATAGCAAACAGGATCAAAGAACTAATATCTACCAATACAATACTCATAAAAGTACCCACCTTAACATCCGATCCCTTTTATCTGGCTCAATCCCATTTTGCACATCATGTGCCGAGAATTTCCACAACGCTTCACTAGTTACAACTCCGAACAACAAATCGTATTTATTTTGAAACAATCTTCTGCCACTGTCGCTTCTCTTTTTATGAACGTTCAAGTTTATGTTCATATTATTTAGAGGACCAAAACTTGGGAAATCTCCTGTAGAATACATCGTCAGAAAGTCTTTTGCAAAATCTGTCTTTATGACTACTCCGTCGACTGACGGTCCAAATGCAGTCAAAAAGTTAGGAGGAGATATGTCTGCGGACAGTAATTCTTCTATAGATGCTTCTCTTAGGCAGTCAACTATGACCTCGTGGTCTTTCGAGAGGTCATCCGGTATACTACAATTCATATGCTTGGCTAGCTTGAGTGAATAGTACACAGGGTCATCTACAATAGCCCACGAGCTAAGTGCTGACCCAGATAAAAGGATTGCTCTGTGGAATAAACCTGAAAATGAAATTCCGGTCAGAAGGTATACAAAAGGTATTATTTCCAAAGGTACTTGATAATACTATATTTTCCTTTTATGATGTGCGCCTAAAATGTATTGTTCATTTTATTTCATTTTTGTTTCATTTTTTCGACTCCTTAGAAGTTTGCGGATTTGTAACTCTTGGATCTTTTTCAGTGTGCCTATGAGAAAGGATCAACTCGTCTATAGAAACTATTGATAAGTACTTGATCTGATTTTTTTCTTGTATTTTATGAGCAAGTGTTCACAAGTGTTTACTTTTCTGATGTGATTTGTATTATGATTAAGCTTCTGTTTAGAAAATTGTGAAAAGAGAATTTCTAGTCGTAAAGGGTTGAAATTAAATATTCAATTACTTTAGTGAATAGAGAAATATTTTTTTCTTTACGTTGGGGAAATCAATTATCAAAATAATGAGTTGAGCAAAAACCTTGTTCTTTACGCTTATCGAAGCTTTAGGAAAACAAATTAATAATGTAATTGAAAAGTTCTCGAACTGAATGTTTTATGATTATGTTCAGAAATCTTTATTATATTATGAACCAAGAACCGATCCCGACAATATCACAGTTTCCTCTAGAAAAGTACGCTTAGTTCCAATATGATTTTTCATAGACTTTACTACCAGTAAAGTTTCTAGACTGATAGGAAATTCTGAATATTCATAGCTTCATTACAGCTTTCAGATTCATAGTAGCCTCTTGAAAATTATATGATCTTATAAAATGTTTCATTTATGAGCTCATTGCTCTGATTTTATTTGACCTAGTTGCTTAATAGTTTATCGTCTATCAAAATGTATTTCGACACTATGCGATTACTATTAAATAAATACACTAATAAACTAAGGGCTGATTTTTTCAACGCGAGATGTTTAATTTTATTTTATTCAACGGTAAAATATATCTGACGTCAAAAAATCAGCCCGAATTTAAATAAAATTCTATCAACTAAATACCGAAACGTTAAAAGTTATCTTCCAACTTCGAAAATTCTAATAAAAAAACAAAGGACAATCTCACCGGGCATAACAGTAGGCGATATCATAAGGAAATTGATGCAAGCGGCCCCAGAGCCGTGGCCCATTAGCGTTATGTTGGTTGGATCGCCTCCAAACAAGGCTATGTTCTGTTGCACCCAATGTAAGGCCGCTATCTGGTCCATCAGGCCGTAGTTTGCTACCCGGGCTTTTAGATGCGGTGCCGGATTTGCGTTAAGGAAGCCTGCAAAAATAGGCACAGTCAAGTATTTTATACCTTAGTCAGTTATCAAATTCTATCCTTTTTCAAGGACAGGACACATAATACCGTTTGATGCTACGACACTCAGTAGACTATTGCATACATATTTGATAAAAAATATCAAAAATAACAGACACCTTTGACTAATTTCGAGTTGACATCAACCTAAAACCTTTGAATGACTGGCCTTTTAGGCGATTATCACACTGCACGGCGCTCCGGAGCATAGGACGGGGCGGCTATAGCAAACAATCTGCGCGCGGGGGCTCGTTCCGCGCGCAGATTATTTACGATTTAGATTTCTATACGAACTGATACACTGTTAAATCTGCCGCTCCGCGCTACGCAATTGAGCGCGGTGCAGTGTGATAATCGCCTCAATGAAATATAAAACTATTTTAATTTTTTAGGGTTCCGTATCTCAAAAGAAAATAACGGAATCCCTATAGGATCACTTCGTCGTCCGTCTGTCTGTCTATTAGTCTGTCAAGACCCTTTTTCTCAAGAACGCGTGGAGTTGAACTAAGTTGAAATTAATATAAAATACTTAGGTCTACGGTTCCTTGGAGCTCTAAAAAAAATCAAGCTTCTAAGTCAACGCAATAATGAAATACGGCAATTTACGCATCATGTTTTGATACTCGCAAATAAATCTAAACATAGACCGTCTTAATACAAAACAAGATTTATATTTTGACATGGCTTAAACCATGGAGCCTTATTGTAATGAGAACGTAACTCTGATTGAAATACCGTTCTGTATACAAAACTGAATACTTAGTTCGGTACTAAGTTGTAAGTTTTGTGTTAGGAATTTTACCTTAGACGGAATAAAGTTCAAAATTCAATAATGGCTCCATGGTTTAAACCTGGGTCCGAAGATAAACCTTGTTTTTTAATAAGACGGATAGGCTACTTCCCATTGACCTAGAATCATGAAATTTGACAAGAAGCAAGGTCTCACAGCACAAGTAAAGGAAAATGTCCGAAAATAGTTAATTTGTAGTTTTATTTAAAAAAACTTTTTTTTGCGATTACAAACTTACATTTGCAGTTGAAGAATTAACCATGACGTTTAACGATGTATCTGAGGGAACACGTTTTTTAACTACATGTTTGTTTTCGGGATAAATTCATCCCAAGACACTTGGCCGGTTTTTTTATTTAATTGACAGTCTTTTTGTGTCACATTTTTAATTCGGTCTGACATGTAAAGAATCTGGCCGAATGTCATTCTGCAGTTTTGACATTACAACGCAATAAATGTAATGCTGTGTCGGTAAAGCAGATTCTATTATGCAATGAGCAGATAAAAATAGCTCTTGATGACGAACGTATTCTTTACCTAACTATACATTTAACGCAGCGTTTTTGGGCATTACGTATGTGGAAGCCTAATGAAACTGTAATTACAGTCTGCTTAAAGTTTTAAGCTGTATGTACCAGTGTTACTCTAAAGTTGAATGTAGGTTAAACTGTTTTAGTATGTTCAATGTTGGTGGTATGTACTTCATTGTCCTCTGAAATATTCTATGCAGTAGATCCGTATGATCTATACGGGTTTACAGTTACCGTTTAACGAGAACTTTTCAAAAACGTTGCCATATCAAGATCCATAGTTGTGAATTTTTTCCATTTTATCGTCCATTCGGATAAGTTTTTTGATGTAACATCTTTCCTCTCGCTTCCTGTGGGAATGATTTGGTGAAATGGGACGGATGTGTGTAACAGGAAGTGACCGCTTGAGCATGGAATAAGTAAGTACTTTTTAATAGCATGGAATCAGTAAGTACTTTATAATAGCGTGGAATTTACCAATACAAGATGTCAGATGTTGCACATCATACGCAACTACTTTATGGCTCACGCTTTTTTTCATATTTTATTCATAGCAAAAAATACACGTATTGCATAACCGTATAGAAAGCACGTGCATCCAATTAATAAATAACAAAAATTAAAAGCATTTTTTAATAAACAAAGTCCCTCGAAGCGTTGCAAAACGATGATCACAGCGTAAGTGCTCGTTTACAGAGACGCGGGGCGTCGCGCGTTGCGTGCAGCGTGCCGTCTTGCGGCGCGTCGGACGTTTTTTCTGTTTACAGAGAGGCGGTGCGTGCAGCGGCCCGCTTCATCATACGCGCAAACACAAACATATGGCAATGTTCGATGTTGTTTATGGATACGCGGGGTGTGAAGAGTGGTGGTGTCCGCCGCTGCAGCCGCGGTGGAACTTCTAGCGTGTAGCGTAGCGGGTATCGCCGTATGCTCGTACTGGGGTATGTGACGCCGCGGGCATTGTTAGATACGTATTACCCTGAATGGAGAATTACAGAAATGCAACGCCGCGTGTGCCACCGCGATAATCGTCGCGTGCGACGTGGCGGTGCCATCCGCATGCTCCGCCTGCATTTCAAGCAAACGCGTGTAAGATCGCTTCTCCATAAACGCTCTCATACAACATCATAATTATGTTTGAATTTAGTGCGGGCCGGAACGCCCAACGCGACGCGCGTCGCCCCGCGTCTCCGTAAACAAGGCCTTACGCTTTTACAAAACGATTGCACGCCAAATACCTACAAATAAAGTTTATTCCCGATATATTTTCACTTTGAAACTATCTTCAAGGGCCGGGTTTAATTCAAACAGCGGGTAGCATTGAAATGAATTGAAATGGAACGAAACACATCTGTAACTACACAGCTCACAGAAAAAGCAACAAAATAAAATCACGTTCATTACGCACGAATGTGCTTTGGAAAACTTTGCTTTGAATATTTTGTGAACATACTCGTAGTAGGTACATCGGTTAAATTTTTGTTTCAGTCGTATCCCTTGTTTTAAAATGAAATGTTCGATAAAAATAACATTCTGTGATATTTGTTGGTTTTGAAGTCCATGTTTGTTTGGCTTTTCAATTTGCTTCATTGATTTAGGGGTGAACGGAAAACGCGCAATGTATCAGCTGGATTCTGCACAATTTGTTAGTCAACTGAGAAGAAATGGATTACGGAACGGTGCCTGAAGGCAACAGCCTGGCTGTTTTCTATTTATGCAAGTTTGTGATTCAAAATTCAACAAATCTACGATTACTTTCCTTTTGTAGCGCTTAAAAATAATCAAATGGAAGGGAATAAATCTTCTGCGAACGAAAAACCAGCAGACCGAGATGGACCAGGCCCGGGTCGATGGACCAGGCCCGGGTCGACGGCGCGTTGTGTTCCACGCGCGCCTCAAAGAGATATCAGCACCAATTGACGGGGTCCGCCGGGGTTGCGAGTTTGTCCGAAAGGGATATCGTGGCCCTGGCACACAGGCAACGGAAGGAACACGGGTGGGTTTTAGTCAGTAAAAGTCTGACACGCCCTCCCGCTCCACCCCGAGCGGGAGAAGTTATTTGATAATTTCCCACCCAAAAAAAAAAAAAAAAAGCAGACCAAGATGATTTTTTTTTCCTTACCTATGAATGTTTACCGGCGAATTAGATTGTTCCTGTCTCTAAAAATAAGTCTCAGAATATTCTTCAAAACGATATATTATAATTATATTCATACATCACACTAATACTCGTATTATAAAGGCGAAAGTTTGTGTGTGTGTGTATGTTTGTTACTTCTTCAGGCTCAAACGGCTGGACCAATTTTGATAAAATTTTGTATGGAGGTAGTTGACACCCTAGATTAAGACAGGCTACTTTTTATCCCGATATTCCGACAGGATCGAGACTTAAGCGGGTGAAACCGCGGGGCGCCGCTAGTATAATATAATAGTTACGAAGAATTTTTGTCCGTTTGTCTGTTGTCTGGATGTATGTTCCAGATTGGAAAAACGGCTAAATGGATTTAGATGAAATCTGGCAACAGATAGATCATATCCCGGATTAATACATTAAGTACTTTGAACCCGGCAGTATTTTTCCGCGGGATATTTTCCGACGTCTACGCCGGTGAAGATACGGGCAATAGCTATAGTATAAACTAAAAATATTAAAACTGTTGGAAATAGTATACAACCCTAAATTATTAGACCCCAATACTTCAAACTACAGTAATCAAAACGTAACCTAAGGATATTCTGACCGCTCATGTAAAATCAATGGACGCAATATAACCACAGCAAATATATAGTATCATCCACATACAGCAATATTCATCTTTGTTTCTACACAATTGGAAGTTGATTGCCAATTGACACAGCAGTAACTATATCACTGTAACTGTAAATCAGAGCATTTAAAGTTGCAAATTGAATTACAACGAGGATTCCAGCTATATACTTTCCAAGTTGATTACGATCAGGGAATGAATGGGAATTGGGAGTGCATCAATTAATTATTTTGTCAGAATCAGTAATGATGTCAATCGACTCACAGGAATAAAAAATAATAATCAAAATTATGTAGTCGGAGTACTTTAGACAAAGAAAACTCCGAACTATTGTGCGTGTAAACTCTGTATATACTAAATGAAATTTACATGAAGAACATTGAGGTACTTATTATTTAAGTGAACTGGGTAGCAAAATGAACGGCTCGGGAGGCGCAAGAATTTGTGTTTTTGTGATTGACTGTCATGGCCGCGTGGGGCGACGTGAATAGTGCTGTGCCAAACCGTAACTAGTCACGTAACCTGGCCAACCGAACCGCCGAACGGCCGACACGACGAATTCTAGAAGTGCGGGGAGTCAACTCTCATAGGGGTCGCACTATAACTAACGTATTAATTACATCACTAAATCAAGTATTATTTTAATACTCTAGCAATAAAAAGCGTTGTGACCTTTCATAGGCCTTCGAAACACCTAATTATCAATTCTAATTCACAAAATTCCCATACTTAATTAATCAAATCAAATCAAATCAAATCACTTTTATTTGTTAACACAGGTAGAAATACAGATCTTGAGTTTGGTGAACAGAACGCTATGTTATGCCAGGAGGCATACAAATATAGTGTGCATCTATCTAATTATTATGAATTTAAATAAAAATAAAAAGGATGTTTGAAATTCATGCATAATTAAAATTTCAAAATAAATCATAACAATTATATAATATTATTTAAAAATTGTACGATGTCAGATTTAAATGAGGAATTATTTAGTTATAAATGTCAAAAAATAAAAAAACAAGTCAGAGCAATTGAAAATGTCAAAAATTATTACATGTCAATATTACAACCTCAAATTAATTCGTCATTTAAGTTTTTTCATTTAACATAGATGCAAAACACTATATTGAGTCATCATTTAAAAATTCATCCAGTGTGTAGTAACATTTGTCGCTAAGTAAGCTATTAAGTGCCTTTTTGAATTTTATTAATGGCATATTTTTAATGGCATCTGGTATTTTATTATAAATTTTTGGAGCGTTGCCGAAAAGGCTTTTACGCATTAAGGCTGTTTTACATTTGACATTACATAGTTTGTTACAGTATTGAGTACGCAATGGCTTTCTTCTGACCGCCGATAAGCTGACAAATAAATGCGGGTTTTTTTTAAATCTAATTAAATCTTATTCTAATTAAAATCTACATTACACATTAATTGACGATGGCTAACTTAAGTCCGAAGTCTAAACACATAGCATGACGTGCTTACCAACAAAAATGTGTAAATTCATTGACATCATCGCTCACTGACATATTACTAATTATGGGAGTACCTACAGGAACCACCTTGGGACCATTGCAGCTATTAACATATGTGTGGCGGCATCTACTTCGCCACATGCGAACTACGCAGCAGACTGACGTCACGCAAATCCTGCATCGCGCAAGCAGAGTTTACGGCGCGACTAGAATATATGCAACGTCCGGACAACAATCGTCGGGCAGTTGCCCACCAGACACAACACGCGTCTGGTCGGAGGAACCTCCCTTTTCTATAGGGGAAGAGTAAACTTTACATCCTGTTCCTCATACCTCGATAGTATAATTATTTTTGAACACATCGATGTTTATAAAATACTTATAGTATTGTCTCAATAATAACTCGTTATCATTACCTAATAATGAAGCCTTCTAAATTGTGCGGTATCAAAAGGGCTAATAGACTTAACTTTATGAGAAGATGAATGTGGAAATAAAACTTGATTGTATTTCAAGAACTCTTCCAACTTTGGGCCGTTGAACTTTCAAGTATTTTGCGAAATAAGACGTCGACTTTATGACGTTCACTTAATTCACTTATTCAAATGAAGATGAATCTAAACTTTGTGTTGAACTCTTAAATTGTGTAGACTTGATTTGTTTAAGTGGTTTAAAATTTGATTGTTTTCTTTGATATTGTTGACGGAGGAGCAAAAGTGTCGCTTTAGGTTTTAAGTGGGTCTTAATTTTCATGGTTTCTGGGAAGCAAAATTAGTAATTAAGTCAATCTTCATTATTATTCACGAGTTTACAGTTTTGTGGGTTACTTGCATTTAAGTAATGTCAGAACTTAATAATCTAAGTTTTCAATAAAACGTGATTTCTGACAAGAAGTGATTACAGTATTCTCTATTACTTAGAACGTTTTTAATAATCCGAACAAACACAAGCAGAAGCCACAAACAACCAAATTTAGCTGTCTACACTCTTAAGTCAGGATGAAATACCGCAAAAATTAAAAAGAAAGTGTCTCAAATAGGAGCTGAGGTTATGTCAACTGTGGAAGACGTCTTTAAATCTAATTAATACCTACCACACCTTCTTACTTAGAATCCCGTAAAAGGTTTGAACCTTCAGATTTCAGAGTATTATAAACTCCCCTATGCAGCCTCTTAGACCCTCATTTTCGGGGTACAATACCCTAAATGGGCACTATTGTGTAGCTGAAGCACCAGTTTGGTAATTTAAACAAGGAACAACTTACAATTTACAATGTAAGCTAAACTTTAGCAAATAGGCATTCGTTTTGGACGTCAAAAGTATATTACGATTTGGTATTACCATAAGAACTTTAATATTTTCTTAAAAGCTTGAGGCTTTGTCTTTAAGTGTGAGAATCACGTTCACGCCTCAAGCTTTTAAGAAAATATTAAAGTTCTTGTTTATTTAAGTTATATTTAGTACTTTTTAGTTCATTACTAACTTATTTTTTACCTAGATTTTATTATGTACTTTTTTGCATTAGAATTTGTTTAAATATCTATTTCATCACCTTTACTTGTAAGGTATTTGTCAAGGTAAATCCAAATGGCGGAAACACAACTGGGCTATCTTGTTTAGTTGAGGAATGCCCGTGACCACCTTCAATCTCCATCATCAGACCCTGGATATCATCTAGGACCAGAGTTCTTGTTAGGGCGAATCAAACGAGCGCAAGCTCGATGGGGTTGCGTCATTTATTACAGAGTTCCCATGGCCACCTTCCATCTTCATCACCCTGATCAGTTTCATTTTATAATAATATTGCATTGTCATCCGATTTACATACGCATACAAAATTAAAGCTCAATCGGAAACCGGGAAGTTGATCAAATTTAACTTTCAACAAGATTTCGTTACCGACAGACACCGGACAAGTGGACAGAAACTAAATTAAAAAAAAAACCTTGTAAAATGCAACTAGATACAAGCGATTGGCGTCTAACAGTCGACATTGATCGTACTAAAATAGGTCATTATATAATTAATTGACTGCTCTACAATTGCATCCAAGTGACCGCATGCAAAGCGGGTCCACGACCGCGGACATGGTCACAGAAACCACGGTTTCACCATTACAACGTAAAACTGCCGATCAATTCTGTAAAAATCTCATCTCGAAAAGTTAAGTAAAGTGAGCTGTGAGATGTCCATAGTGTCACGTGGAGTGACAGAGCAGTTCCAGCTCACTTTACATAGGTTTTCATAGTGAGATTTTAACAGACCAGCCGTAGTCACTGCAACTATGGTCGTGATCGCTCTGAGTCCATAAGGCCTAACATGAAGTATAATAATTGTACTCATAGAAACTTAAAAAAAAAGTACTTACCTAGAACTCCCAGTCTGAAGTTCAGGGTAACAACGATGAGATCCGTATAGCTAGCAAGTACTGCGCCATCGTATGGGTGACTGGAACTAGATGAGTAGCTCTCGCCATGGATATACACCATCACTGGTAACGCGAGCTTCGTTTCGTCCACTAGAACAAATGAAAGCGATTAATCATGTTTTGATTAACGTATTTTCTTTCTTTTCTTTCTTGATTGTATTTAAATTAATGAAATTAGGAAGGAACTAAAAGTCCTTTGACGTAATTACGTAGCACACTCACAATCTCAATGCCATTCATTTGACAGTTCATGCTGTCGATCAGATAAATTTCTCATACATAAAGTCTACCAAACCAATTGGGGAGCTGATTTAAATTGAATTGAATTGAATTTAAATCAAATAATCTGCCTGATTGAATTTAAATCAAAGCCAATTCAAAGACAGAGAAACAGGCCATAATTATGTTTGAATTATAACTACGTATACCTACACGGCACAGATTTTTAAATAAGGACGATTTTATTAAAGTGGTTTTAATATTTAAGCATTGTACAAAACTTAAACCACAAGGGTTCAAGTCAATTACGAGATTTAAAAAAATCTATTTATTAAAAATGAAATGCTGTTCGTTGGTAAGCGCATCGCTTCAAACGGCTGGACCGATTTAGCAAACTATTGTTTTAAAATGTCCGTAATAGTCCGACTCAGGTTTTTACTGAAAGTAAAATTTGAAAAGTTGCCGGGAAAATTGGAAAATTCGGGAAAACTTAAAGTGAATTTTCTATGAGAATATTGTATGAATTTTTGAAATTTGGACAGGTCAACATCCCTTGCACGGGTCAGTGCTCAAAAAATACAAATCCCAACACAATCTATTCTACACAACAACAATACAGAATTTCTAGTCTACGAATAAAAATGTATAGGTATTAGAAAATGGCTCTTTGTGGGTAAATTGATTGCCTAAAATAAATATTGTTTCTTTAAACAAAAGGCGAGGTTCTATTCATTAAATAAATTACATTTGGCTAAAGAAATAGTAGTGTTCACAGATGTTTTGAAGGTTCTAATGAAGTCTGTAAGTGACGTAATCACCTTTTGTGTGGCGGTTATGAAAGGGATAATGTGAAACTTTTATGATGATAATAGGGAATGTTTGCTCTTGTTTGAATTTTTGCTGGTTGGCTTAGTTTTCTAGTATTTTTTTTTATATCAACGATTGGGTGGTAAACGGTTTGTTTAGCTTTGTCTATTTTTGTGTTTCTTCGGTTTTGATTCGTTGCATGTTTGTAAGTTTATCGACCTGTTTTTTTTTTTGTAAAAATCTTTAATAATTTAAAAACGATTATCTATAGGGTTTTTTTACATTTCGTTAATAAGTGACTGCAGAAATAACTATTAGAATTAATTATATTATTGTAGAAATTGTACGAGTCTATCTATTAAATATACATTATTCTGAAATATCTCGATGTGACGGGACTTGAAAAAATAACTTGAGCGTAAAAGCGAAATGTTTCATACAGCTGTAGTGTAGGTATTACCTTTTGTGAATAGTACAATCGTGACAAAAATGAGATTAAATTGGTCTGCCTACAAGGATGTAGATAAAATATGTCTCATTTCAAAGATATTTTAACTAATTACAATAATATTATTTGACAAGAAACGTAAGCCTGTAGGCGTAAATATTCAGGCATTGACGTCAAAAAAAATATTTGTGTCTTTGCCGAAGACATTAATTATCTACTAAGATTGTCTTGAGCTAAAAAGACTTATAATTTAAAAAATAATTATTAAAAAAAATTCAATGAGTATGGACTGATATTGAAAAAAAAACAGTATTAATGAATAAACTGAAACATCTGTGATAATTGTATACAATTAATTTTTATTTTCAATTACGTCTTTATAGATACTGTTTCTGAGCCACAAGATACAAGCGACGACGCTTAGATTGTGGCTCACCGAAAATGATACAAATTTTTTTGTTACCTTTTGAATAATAAACGTTATTATTACTATTATATACAACCCGGAACTTTGGAAGCCATGCGAGAAGTAAAGGCAACTGGGCATTAGTCACATTAAATATAATATTATTGTTACTTACTTTGCAATGGAGCGAAAATGTTTAAATATAGACAATCTTCACTTTGATTCTTAAGATAGGGAATCAGTCTTTTCAAATATTCTAGTCTGCCTTTAGGCATTTTCTCTAATATGGTCCTTTCATCATCCATGTCTGGTAGTTTCTGCGGGCAGGCAGGACCTGGTCTATCGGATACGCGGACACCATCCCATGGAGAGGGGGTACGTGTTGGGCTGAACCTAAAACAATACCACAAACATGATTTAAATTACAGTAGCATCAACAATCAGTAATGTTGCTGGGACACAGGCCTCTCTGTGAGTGGAGATAAACCACCACGCAGGCCCAGTACGGGTTGGTGGATGACACTTTTCTTTAAATTAATTTTTTGACTCTAGGACGTGCACTGCATGTTTTAGAATCAAACACGTTTGAGGATACTGATCCTCACGATATTTTCCTTCAGCGTTCTGATAGCTGTGGAAAAGTGCCTGTCTGGGTTCGAACCTACGACCTTCAACCCGTAAGTCACCGCCGTTTGAACTGTGTCACCACTGCAATATAATTACAGGTCCCTTGACCTACTGCGTGGTTGTTAAGAGGAAGTTGAAATGGTGTTGAATTCAACAGCCAGATACATGACCGACAAAGAACAGCTGGTAAAATATGTATGATTCTAGCTAATACCAGAGAAGCAAAAAAGCGTGAAAATGAGGAGAGCTTAAGTTAGCAATGGAAGGATTTAGACTTACCAGAGAAGCATGGCGGAAATAAAATGAAGATAGCTTATGTTAGTAATATCGAAAAAACAATGATGATGTTAATAATCGTTAAAGTCAAATTAACAGTATGGTAGTAAAAAATGCCCGAAATAATTATCTACCACGAAATCTAACAAACTACAGATATTAGAATTGCTATTTTGCGTACTGGTGCGATAGAAACTTGGGTAGGCATTGTTTTCTTATTACGAACATCAAAGTAAGTAAGATACAATGAACTCCCCAACTTTTGCTATTAACAAGCTTCCACATACAAATATACGAACCTACCAAAAGTTAACAGTACAATTTGTTCCTATCACAAAATTTATTACAAGAAACTTCTTTAACGTTTTTATCTAAGGACGTTAAAAAGTTAATGCATGACTCTGATCATTTTTATTTTCTTCGAGGTCAATTTGATATTTTGTACGGTACTCTCTTAAAAGTTAGCGCAAATTGAACGAGAACCTAAGTATACAATTTGTTTCATTTTTGAAACCATTAAGTAATTGCGTCCCCATTAAAGTAACTGCCTACTTTAATTCAGATAGTGCTGATACTAGTATTCAACAATGTTGCCTCAGTTTAAAATCCAACTTTTATATAATTAAATGTTTTATTTTTTTATTGAATATTTTAGTTAGGGGTTTATTATTTATCTAGATTATACCAAAATACAACCATATTCAGATACAAAACGTTGAACAAAACTACAAAATTGTTTCCATGGTACTGAGTCTTGAATTGTCCAATTAATCTTTGAAATATATTAAGTGAAAGGTTACCAGCCAGTCAATAAAGCACTCCTCTCGCAAAGCGAGCATAAAATTAAATACTTAAAAAGGTTAAAACGTCGTCTAAAAATATCTCACCTGTTGGATCCAACCGGCGGTGTAGCGTATGGTACGCCCAAAAAAACCTCAAGCGGACTCAAATATCTGTGCTCGTCCATAGCCAAAATTATCCCCTGTAATTTTCCATACTTAGTCTGCACTATCCTACTACTTATTTTAAACTTAACATTAGATTTAGGGACTGGATTAGAAGGATTCAGATAGAACTTTTTATAGTCTTCGTAATTACTGTAAGCGTTATTCTCGTTATTGTAAAATTTAGTATTCAAATGTAGAAAATTTTCACTATTGTAATAGGGGTTTGTATCTAAATTGACATCTGCATGTGAGGGGTTGTGATCTTCATAATTGTCATCGGGAGCATCGTTTTGTTTTGTATTGAAGTATTTTACACCTTTTTCGTTGAAATGCCTATTCATGTTTGTGGTGTTGGAGTTAACTGTGTCTACGGATAGGCATGTCACCACGAGAATAAAGTAGATATTGAAGAAGACTACTTCTTGGGGGTTTCTGATGTGTGCACAAAACGAGACATGGCTGTACATGCTCGAACCACAGTGTCTAGTCCGCGCGCTATTGCGTTTGTTTAACATATTTCATCATGTTATCATTGTGACGCGGATGAAGTCACGATCAACTGGTTTTCGCTCTCCAACTGTTGTAATGGCATCTGAAACAAAAACAAAGGGAATATTAATGATATGTTTATGTTCAAGTTTCATTAAATATATGGAAAGTTAAGTTGGAAAATAAAAAGCGTAAACACAAATCACCATTAGGTAGAAAGAAGAACAATATAATTCTATACTTCAATTCTAATATGCTTAATAATTATAATATTTAAAGTTTCACAAACGACTGTAGCGTTTTATGAACGTAGTAAAGTTTTATTTTATTGCAGCGAGTTTTTAGGTAGAATTTATTTGATGGAGTTCTCTCATTGCCCTTTTCGCTTAAGTGAAATAGCTAGCAACAATTTACTGGACTTTTTGTGGTAAAACGCTGTCTTGTAACGCTATTTGTTACGTTAAATGACCCAAATTATCAAACAGGTGAATGAGAGGAAAGAAAACTTAAACATTTTCTGTAAAAAGTTTATCTCATGTTCATTTTCAGGCTTAATACTTCCATGAATGTAATATTTATTTTTTTTGTTCTATCTAAGGTACAAGAAAATTAATAAATCCTATAAATTGAGCCAAAAATGAACCCCGAATATAGAATTTCTAATTGCTGGACACAAAAAACCCCAAAGTCCATTAGTTAAATTATGCTAGTAGTGAAAATATTCACGTATATCTGTCATAATCACACAAAAACACTATGTTTGATTTAATTAGCTACATTTTCAAAACGATTCTTTTGTAAAAAAAAAAACTAGCCTACGATTTTTCCACTGCAGGACGAAGACCTATTCTCATACAGAGAAGGCCCGAGCATTGATCACCACACTTGCTCAAGACGGGTTGCCATCGTGGGGAAACCTGGGGGTCTACTCCGAAGCGCTAAACCGAAGTATCGGCTGAATGTTCGGCCTTTTTATAACTTCCATAGTTTCTTTTTTTGACTTTGAGTCCTTACCCGACTTCAAGTCACAGTTTTGACTGTGGATTATCTCTTCGACTGCCTTTTTTATTTATTTTTTCGCCGTAGTCAGCAATAGTTAGCTGTAGTAAAGAAAAGACCGAACATTCGGCCGATACTTCAGATTTATGTTCGGAGTAGCCCCTCTGGACTTAATATGTAGCGGCATCAACATCGCCACATGCGAACTACGCGTCACACTGACGTCACGCAAAGTCCTGCATCGCGCATGCAGAGTTTACCGCGCAACTAGTATATAGCCAGACACAAGACCCGTCTGATCGGGGGATCCTCCCTTTTCTATGGAGGATGAGTGAAATTTACACCCTGTTCCTCATGCCTGTTTATTTACATAGCTAATATAAGTCTAATTATTTTGTTACAAACAATTTATTATCGATAGCTATAAAATATTTTACGACGCTGTGCTCAAGTGCTGGAGCTGGCCGTGGTTTCATCCAATTTAATTCAACTTCGATACGGAAATCAATTTATTTGAGATCCGAATTTGCGATCGGGTATTTTCGTCCGATACGCCCGTCCAATGATAGCCCCGCGGTTAGAGCGATCACCGGTCCATTGTATGGCCACAATGTACATGACCGAATTGCCTAGCCATTCATTAAATTGGGCTTTGCCTTTTAACAAGGAAATGTTTTATAATATTTTCTTCGGTTAGTATTACGTATGGGTATTTAATTTTAACCGACTTCAAAAAAGGATGATTTTTTATGTATGTTCGTCAATTTTATTGTGCACCGATTTTGAAAATAAATATTTTTCATTTGGTAGAGGAAGCTTCTGCGGTGGTCCCTTATAAATTATAAAATTTTCTTGGGTAGTTTTTGAGTTAGCTTCTATAATACGTATTTTTTCCACTTTGTGCATCTTGATGATGTTTTAATGCATTAAGTTACTGTTGTTTACATACATAGTAGGTATACAAATTGATGTGGGGTAGGCACCATAACTAAAAAGTGAAAAATATAAAACCTTTTTACAAAATAATCAACTAACTTCCAAAAAAGTTGGTTGTTTTTTTTTGAAAAACTTTTTTATTTTTCACGTTCTAATTGCCTACCTGACCCACACAAATTCGAATACCACTACCTTTTATGTAATAACTGACAAGAAGATATTATAACATCATCCTAATAGACTTAGTGGGAAAAATGCGTAATATTGCTAACTCAAAAACTATAAAAGCAAAATTAATTAAATTCAGTAATCAAAATCAAATCAATCCAAATAGTTTTTAATTCAGGCGTAAGTACACTCATATAAAAAACACCAGATTATAAATTACAAATAACTCATTATTCAATATAAAAAAAATAATTATCATTATTTAATTAACTTACTAGCAATTGCGCCTTACGTTCCATTACAACGAATCATTTTAAACTGAATAATGACGCACTACAAAATCTGATAAATTTCGTTTTACCTTCATTAGTGATAGTATTGTTAATTATGATTATTGGCCTCACAATTTTATTGTAATATGCACTAATGCTACGGCTACATTGTCGCTATAACGAAAACTACACATCGCGGGCTCTCTGTTGTACAGCGAGATGTCGAGTGGTGTGCGAGAGAGAGCGCGTGAATTGTAGTTCGCGTTATCGCAACAATGTAGCCGTAGCATTAAAAGTTATGAAATCCGATAAAATATTGTGGTAATAATATTTATAAGAGATACTCAATTTGGTCACATAATGTTATTTTATTTACGTATTGACGATGGGATATTGTAGTCGTCAGTGTATGATTTTATCACCCCGTTTGCATAATTATTTTTTTTTTCATGGTTTTACAGTTTTACATGATGCTTGTTATTATTTTGAGTGCTTTCTGTGAAACTTTTATTCAGTTTTAATGTTACGAGTGTTTTAATGTGTTATTATTATTACAAAGGTACCTACATTTATTATTTACCACATGTATGTGTGTCGATCCACGTCGAAGGGTCGCTACTCGAAGTTGTGAAGGAGTATGTCTACCTAGGACAAGTCATCAAGGTCGGTAGACACAACTTTGACAAAGAAGCCGACAGAAGGATCCAGTTGAGTTGGGCGGCATTTGGAAAACTGCGTCAAGTCTTCTCGTCACCTATCCCGCAATGTCTGAAGACTAAAGGTCTTTAACCAGTGCGTCCTGCCCGTCATGACATACGGTGCCGAAACGTGGACACTGACAGTCGGGCTAGTCCACAAATTCAAGGTTGCGCAGCGTGCTATGGAGCGGGCTATGCTTGGAGTCTCTTTGAATAATAAGATCAGGAAT
This sequence comes from Tiliacea citrago, assembly GCA_963921375.1. NCBI lineage: Eukaryota > Metazoa > Arthropoda > Insecta > Lepidoptera > Noctuidae > Tiliacea > Tiliacea citrago. Next base: position 3,299,037 of record OY992784.1, read on the forward strand.
GAAATTATCCGGAAAAGAACCGGAGTTACCGACATAGCTTGCAGAGTAAGCAAACTGAAGTGGCAGTGCAGGCATGGCCAGCCCGGCCATGTTTGTCGAAGGACCGATGGCCGATGGAGCAGACGAGTCCTGGAGTGGAGACCGCGTATTGACAAGCGTAGTGTGGGACGCCCCCCAGCTAGATGGACCGACGATCTTAAGAAGGTGGCTGGGTCAGACTGGATGCGGAAGGCGGAGAACAAGGTGTTGTGGCGCAGCCTGGGAGAGGCCTATGTCCAGCAGTGGACTGCGATAGGCTGAGTTGATTGATTGATTGACATTTATTATGTTGGTATCTTACATTTTCATTAGTATAAAGCAATCTGTCTCACTATGAAGCAAGGCTAAAAATAAAGAAAGTTCTTGGTTGTAAACATGGAGTGACCAAGACTAGAAGGTGAAACTAAAACCGTGAGCATGTGGCTCTAATCAAATCTCTTTTTTTGTATCAATTTAACAATACCAAATGTTTTAGAAAACGCCCATCAAATCAAAATAATGATTTATAGTCAATCAGGGTAGTAGTTAACGGTACTTGCACCGTGAAAATGAATCAGTTGGGCAGACAATCCTAAACAGTTATCGCAAAACCAGTCACTGGTAACCATTTCTAAGTAAGCCTTGCATTAGCTGTTTACCTGGTGGTACTATTTTCAAAGGCATATACCATGCGGAAGCGGTGCGCGTCCTTGGTGCGCAGGGTGCGGGCTCTCTGTCGCTGAAAACCAGCGCTGGGGCTCTGTCTAGCATAGGGTCGCAGCATTATGCTGAGCGATGGCCGTTTTGCGTGAATGTGACGCATATTTTCCCTCAACTTGTTCTTTCGTGTTTGTGTTTTTATTTCTTTGCGTTATGTTTACCGCAAATAAAGGTATTTTCTTTCTTTTTTTTTTTCTTTCTAACACTGACCTGGCAATGATTGCTCAGCGACTGGATTGCCCTTACGTTGGGCTTTGTTGTAGCAGGCATGTTGCTGGTGCTTGAATTGTCATGTTATATAACTAGGTCTGTAGGTATGTATGTCTTATAGATATTATATTTTTTTCTTCTGACATAACATAACATTTACTTAATTTAATTCATTGTCCTATTTCATTTATTTTTATTTTGCTTTGTACTTTTATTGATATGATTTGACATTTATTTGAGACTCTTAATTTTACTACAAATACGAAATTTAATTAATTTAATTTATCTATTAATCAATCAATTATGCATTTATAAAATTGACATAATTGTGTATTGTTTTTGTATGAAATATGGGTCAAGGACTTGAAATAAATTTGTTTTATTTTATTTATGCACTATCAGACGTTGTTTAAAAATATAGCCCCTTGAACCCGCCCACCACCCTAAACCACTTCGTAGTGTTTAAGCTGTTAAGAAGCACCAACCAACTCTCTAGCAAAACCATGTTTTGTAATTAGTTCATAACTTTCCCATTGAAGCGTTTTGGCTTACCTACAGGCGCTTATTGTTTTGTTGTAATCACAAAGTTCCTAAACATTATATAAAACAGTTATTGGAAGTATTAACCAAATATGTTAAGTAAAACTGGCTTGTTGGTCTAGTGTTCGCCAGCGCTAGTGCTGAGCATGAGGTCCGTGGTTCGATTTCCGGGTCGGGCTTGTTCATCTGTCCTCAATATTGGAGTATATTCAGGCAAATACACGAAAATTGAAATAGGCAAAGACATAGCGGATGAATATGGTATGAACAAGGAGGGTGGCTTATAACAGTTTCCATAAAACAAAAAATTAAGGACGTTTGAAAAAATTGTTTCATCTTGAATAAATAACAACACAATTCAAAACAATACAACAACACACATACAACAATTAAACAAAACCACAACAAACAATTTAAAAAAAATTGTTTTCTTTTTTCTTTTAATATTCGTGCCAATTCGAAAAAAATTTTGAAATGGCTAAAAAAAATACGCGTAGATATCAGAACCTCCTCCTTTATATCGTCGGTGAATGAGCATCTTACATATAGTAACAACAAGCTCCCCTAAACATTTCATCTATCAAACACATCCTGCCAAATAACTACACATACGTGAACCCCAATATACTTCCCCCTTCTAAAACCATGCTGATAAACGCCTGAACATTTTTCCACCGCGGTACAATCTCGCGAATCTATTCACATAAATCACATAGTTCCTGAATTATGAATGAATATTTTGTTACAGTCAACTTCTTGAAACTAAGCAAGAGGACTAAGGAAGAAAAATGATTAGTGTCGCATCCACTTAAAATTAATCAACAATTAAATTGAATTAACGAGCATAATTGTTATCGCGTCTGTCTATGTACATACCTAACAACTTTATAGCAAAATTAAAATGTCCTCAATCTATTATAGTAAATGAAATGAAATGTTTATTTCTGTAAGTAAAGAAAAGAAAAGAAAGAAAATACGTTTATTTGCGGTAAACATAACGCAAAAGAAATAAAAACACAAACACGAAAGGACAAGTTGAGGGAAAATATGCGTCAAGTGTATAAGTAGACTTTCTTAAACACTTCTACAAGTCAATTTGATCGATATTAAAAAAAAATAATGATGCCAATATTTATTAATATTCGTTAATCATGAATATTAATACCTACGTGAAGCGAAAACGTTGTACCTACCCTTATTACGAAAATCACGCGAAAGGAGGAGTTTGAAATTTGGCACAGTTAAAGTTTATATGGAGAAGGAGTGCAGAAAGCTAATATTTTTATTTAATAAGCATTAAATATAAATTAAATTAATAAAAAAACATTACACAAAATACCATGCGTTTGACACACACACATAGTAAGTACCAGGGCCTCATGACTTGAAGATAGGTGACACAAGTGCTCAAGCTGCATGGAGTAATATTAAGTACTTTATACGAGTAATAGCATGGAACTAGTGTACTCATGAAATTAGAAAGTATTATATAGATTGTAAGTATATAGGTTGAATTTCGACCAGTGGGCGACCACTAGTTAAAGTAATCTATTGATTAATTTTAAGAAACCCTCCTGGGTACAAACATTTAGTTAGACTATTAGGTAAAATGGATTACAGGTGTCAGGCTGTGTTAAGTAGCAGGTGGGTTACAAACTCGATTAATAATCTAGTCTAGTAGAACCCCAGGTTTACAATTTAGAAATAATTACAGGAACAACAGGAGGGATACCACTTTATGAATCCTTGCAATTCGAAAATAAGTGATCACTTTCTATAGACTGAATAAGTAGGCATTAAGTCCACCTTTGCACAGTATTTTTAACGAGTGCATAAAGTTTTAATAAATAAATTAACTAAAAAATTAAACCGTACTGTATTACCGTATTGGGAATGCAGTATATTGTTTCCAACTTAAGTGCCTTCCAAACCCTTACTTGTTATCGTAGGACACTTATGAAAAATGGGAATTTTTCCCTTGTGAATTTTCTCATCTTGAAACCACGAGATACAACGCATTATAATAATTACAAAAAAACTCCAGCATTTACCGTATTCTCTTTCTACAAAACTTTTTTGGTATAAAAGCAATAAACAGCCACCCTTCTATTAGCATTTATAAAACAACCCGCAAACAACCCCTTTTTAATGTTGTCAGAGAAAAAATCAAAACATGTTTATTATGTGAAACAACCGGTCATTTCCCGTTTCGCCCCGCAAAAATGGTAACTTAGAATGGGGCGCAATAATTCAAAGTAATTTATACGCTGACGCAAAAAAAAGAATCGACGAAAATCCTTCGCTGCCATTTACCCTCACCATTGAACGGTACAAAACAATAACAAAGAATCTATTCCCAAAACAGGCTATTACAATGCTGCTTTTGTTTACAGAAGACGTATCAAGGGAAAAAGAAAACGTTCGATGGACGTCATTTATCCGGATTGTGTCCTCTTACTTTCGCAAATGTGACCATTGCAGGGGTCTGATGGTAGTTCCCGAAGTAAGCCATGATTTCGTTGGAAGCGATGCGTTTCACTTGGGTATACTTTCTCGGAGGTTTTGAATGGACTGACTCTGTTTTATTTCTAGGGTATTACCATATTAAATGCTGCGATCAATATGGATAACGATTCAGATTGTCAGAGTACCACTGTAAGTAAATAGTAGCTGTGACACCATTATTTGGCAGTTTTGATAGTAATAAACGAAGTAGTACTCGAACTAACAGATTGTTACTAGATTGACCCATATCCAGTGGATTGCAATGAGTTAATCCTATCTCGTAGGTCTAGTAGTTGATTCCCAAGTCGGGCAAAGTGTTATTGAGTTTTTCCATCATCAATTCCTCAGTAGCAGCCCCGAGTCTGGATTTGCACCCGCTTGAAGACAATAAGCTCGCCCATTTTACATGGGACTTAGACATAACTGGCGAAATGTGGGTGTACTATAGGTACAACTCTGCATAACCCTTCGGGGATTATAGGCGTGATATTATATGCAATGGGTTGCTGATTTTCGTATTAAAATACTATCATAAACGGATTATAGTTCATTTTAGTGTCGGCGCAACACATACTGAACTCCTGACACTACTGAAGTTCTGGTAACTGTATCGTAGGAAAATACTGAAAGTTACATAAATATTATATGTACTTTCGTCCTCATAACTTCCAACTGTGGTTCAATTATTGTTAAGACTGGCATTAAACGCAGTGGCAAAAAAGCAATGACCTAGATAAAACAATTCAATTGATTTGCGCTTTGACGTAGAGTTACGCACACCAGCCCACATTACCTTGGTCTATATTATTGTGATCGATGAACAAAATGCAAAATATTATTTGGTTTTAATCATGTTTCTTCACACTCCATAGGGTAAAAAACCCAAAGTACAATATATTTCTACAGAGCAAAAAATCATTGCTAGAAAATTAACCTAAATAATCTGTCAATAATAAATTCGATTTCTTCTCATAATAACTATGTTTTCGGGTAAAGTTATTTGTGGAATAAGTATAAAAAGCATTAAATTTACTGGATTATTAACAAATTGAATGAATAATATTTCTACAATGAATTCATAACAACATGGCTACTGTTTTCATTTAATATTTACCATCTCGGGAATAGCTTTACATAAACACGTATCTACCCGTCTATTAAAGTACAGGACAACATTTTCTGTTTATACCTACAAAACAAATGTTTGGTCTAGATCTAATCTAAGACTGAGCAAACAGCCTCGGGATATACCGTCAAATAACATATGAGGTTTACGTGTAATTCTGTGCGGAATTAACTGAGATTATGTCGGTATTAGGCTATTTGCCCAATAAACTCATTTGCCAGACTGAAAGGACCCATAATAATATTTGGTAAAGAAATTAGGACTATTTTCCGGATATAGGAAATTATGTATTTTATCGGGGTTTCATTGTATGTGAACAGTTGGTTTAGGTCAAGGACCATAATCTTGGGAAAGTGAAAAGGATATTTTAGTATCCTGGATAAAGGTTAATGGATCCTATGTTATAATAATATGAAGATCCGATCTTTTTCAAGCACGCTCTTATGAGGACGGAGTTTACTTACGGTGAAAATCTCTTTACGTCGGTAGCACATCTCCGCCGCGAAACCAGAACTATTTATACGAAGACAATGCTCTAAAAAACTAAATACTTTAGCATGAATAAAAGTAATTCCTCATTTTGTCCAGAGAATAATCTCAAATAAAAGTCACCACTTTAACTTTAAAATAAAAAAATCCTCACAGCGTTTACAAAAGCCTTCCTCTCCTTTGTTGTACTCTCTTATTAAGTTGCCTTCAGATTGCCACAATTTATGGAAAGGCAGAACTTTATCATCTTCATAAAAACATTCCATTAGTGTCAAGCGGGTAGGAGGGCGTTATGTCAAATTAGTGTCTGACCTCCGTCGACGTCTATTTTAGACGAATTTTGTAGACGTAAAGTTGGGATGGAAATATCACTGAAACTTTTATGATGGTATGCATGTAACGGCGCAGGATAGCCTTTACAAGAAGTGATCATCGTATTAACGAAAGAAAAGAAAGAAAGAAAAATAATTTTATTTGTCACAGAAACACGTGCAAAATATATGAAAACATAAACTCGAGTAGGTAAAAACAAATAGTCGGTAGCTGCACGTCATGACTCTGACAAGAAGGCTTGCACTCAGCATGATGCTGTGCTATGGGGGACCCACAGCACAGCGATGATTAGTGGTTCAGCAGCTTCAATATCATCAGGATTGTGCCGGAATATAGCAGTTCGTCGAGAATGTGGTACGACAACGGCTCCCCTGACATCTTCTGTCATCAAAAGACAGCCGTCATACAACCATCGATGCGGAGCTCTGCTAGAGTGACTGTCAGCAGCCAGTTTCACTATTATCCGACCTTTTCGATGATGTAACGAAAATAGTAGTAACTTTGTAACAAAAATAGACGGCGCCACTTGCTACGCTGTCACATGCATAATATGATGTCATCGAGGTAAATTATTATTTCGGGCTTTAATTAACTTTGTAGTTTTGTTTTTACGGTGTAGAAATAAATTTAGTGTAGTCACTTAGGATAAATATAACTAGGAAAACAACTATTCAAGATAAACAACATTATTAAATAAAATATATGGTATCCGATCGTTTCATCTTATGTAAAAAATTATCGAATGCTAAATTATGGCAGAATAATAATAGTGCTTCTTTGAACAAACTTCCTACCTTACAACGTCACTCAACGTACACCAAAGCTGAAGTAGCATTTAACATATAAATAGGATAAACGTATATAAAATGTTCTTCACACATCCCAATCGGATGCGATCAAAATGCTAAAGAAAGCATTCTTGTCACGTGACCTTTTATGACGCGGGACGAATTCCATTTCAAAAACGTCGATTGAAATCAAACCCTAACAAACACAAATAAGGTCCAAAATTACGTTTTATAAAACTTTTACGAGGTCCAGAAAAGGGAGATGTTAAAACGATGTCAAAGGTACAGAAATTGAAGATGAGCATGTTGGAATTACCCTTGAGGGTTTTTTCATCAGACTTTACATAATTATGAAACTTGATTTACTAGAGTGAGTGCTTAGGTTGAAATTAGGGTACCGGGAAAGGCAAGTGGTACAGATTACAACTGCCCGGGGTAATTACGAAAAAAAAAATACTCGAAGCTACAGACGAACTCAATCTTTTCTGTTTGATCCCCAAATTATCGGGGAAATCAAAACCATTACTTTGGGTGTTCCTTTGCTGGATTATTTTTATTCCGCATTTTGGTTTTTTCACCAAGTTTTTTTTAACCCATACTAATATTTATGTATTTTGAATAAATCGCCGTATATTTCCATGTGAAGCATCCCAATATTATACGTGTGATAAATCGAAAACACTATAAAAAAAAAGATTACGCAAATGCTTATAACACCTTCCATCTTAATACGGATATTATACACTCCATCAACTTGAGCATACATTCTTACAAATCTTCAGCTTAGCAAAGCAATTTGGCGGGCATTCCGGTCGCGTATAGCAATCCTGCTGCTGAATAACTAATGTTGGCTTCGGCGTTTAGGGACCTAACCTAACCTGTTGGTGGCTTGAAAGTTTTATGCTTAGTTTATAGTTCAACGTTCAACTAAATCCATTGAGTACCCATTTAGTAAAGTATACAACTATTACGGTTGTGTTCTGCTATTTAGGAATCAATGGTATCTCTGAGATTTGTTATGTTGGTTATAATAAATAAGTCCACGAAATTACAATGACAGTGACATATACATTTGTTTTTAAGTATCCTAGTATTTTTTTGAAAAATATTTGCGTAGTCACACATCCACATAAAGGACACAAACTATTAAATATCAAAACATTCCCAAGAAATACCTAAATTTCCACTGAACGAATAACTCTGTCAACCCAAAATTATAAGAAGAGTATAAAAAAAATATGTAAACAAAATCTTGTTCAATTACAAATTGTTCTTTTTTATCATGAAATATTCACAATGAAGAAGAGTTGAAAGATTTTAACATACATTAATATTATTCAACTCCTGTTAAAAGTTTATCAATATATTAAAAAAAGTATTGAAATATCACGTCCCTTAATGACTATTGACAAAGTTGATATGCGAGGCTTTTGTAAATATTTGCAACATGATAAATATCTGCTGCAGCTATAACCGCTTTTCTTTGATTCAGAAAAATCAAGCTTCATAATTTTAATTCCTCTTTTACAAATTGTCACTCAATCGGAAGCTCCCAGTTATTCGTAATTAAGTACAAAGTACGATACGAAATTTATTAATTGTGGGGGAAGTTTGGTCGATCGCCAAAATTTTATATTGGATCGAAGCCAGCATTCGGAGTTACAATCATTGCTTCCGTCATTATTGTTTCTGTGGCTATTTGTTCAGCATCGGAATTTGGTGTTCCGATCAGTATAGAGTTAGAATTTAGAATTTTCATCCCGAGCTGTATTTAATGTTGATGTAGCGGCATCAACATCGCCACATGCGAACTACGCGTCACACTGACGTCACGCAAATCCTGCATCGCGCAAGCAGAGTTTACCGCGCAACTAGCATATATACAACGTCCCGACATCAACTGTCGGGCAGTTGCCCACCAGACACAACACCCGTCTGGTCGGAGGATCCTCCCTTTTCTATGGTGGATGAGTGAACTTTACACCCTGTTCCTCATACCGCCAAATTGGCATTGCTTGAACTATGAAGACCCCAGTGAGTTCGAGTGTCTATTAAAAAACAAATTCGACCTTTCAAACATTCCGAGAGTTCGTATTTCCAAATTCAATGCTCCGAAATACTTCACATACCCCAATCAAAACCACATAGAATAAAACTGCAGTTCTGAAAGTCCTTTCACATCGACGTTTGGCTAAACAAATTGATCGTAATCCTCCGATTTCCTTTTCCCACTCAAAATTTTACCTCTTATACCGTCTCAATGAGTTGCTTTGAATACTTGATGGAACATAAATCAATATCGCGCAGTAAATTTCAAGTTGGAATAAATAAATGTAATTTATAGAGGCACCGTTGCTTGTGATTCAAAAGTCATCCTGTAGGCGAACGTTTTTGATTCGGTTACGTTGCTACAAACTGTATTAGTGGTGGCGTAAATAAATTTTTGTTGATGTTTGTTTCTCTGGTTTTGAATGGTAGTTTTTTGTTGGAAAAAAGTACTTAATGCAATGCAGTAGAGCGAAATTTTCTCCAACAGGGTTTTCAGCATAACGGTGATGTGCCAACAAGGAATACGTAGCAGGTTTATTATACAATTAGTTAGCCAGGTAAAATGCAACAAATCCAACAGCTTTTTAATTAATAAGACGGTAGATGTTGTCATATCTTTCGCATGAATAAATACGTATAAGGAAAGATTTCAAACTTAGTAACGCTGTATATAGCACTCCACCATGAAAACGACTGCGAATAAACAACACCAAACTTCATAATAACATTACTAATTAAATTATAATCAAGGGAAAATAAAGAAAACGGTATTGTTGTGTTTTCGCGAAAGCAGAGAACGGCTGACCGTCAGCCCAGTGTAGTGAATATAACTAGTGAGGACACCAAACCTAAACGAGACATATCTACGTCACCTATGCCTAAAACATGTCGCTTTAGATTAGAAGATGTGTAACTTTCTGGCCCGGGAGCATGTACGGTGAAACCATACACTACCGACGACTAAGCATTTTTACGTAACTCATTAATAAATATTAATTGAGCAATTAGTACATGACTAGCGGTCATCGCGTGTGCTCCCTCGCTCCTTTATATTATAACCTTTGGTCCGTTGAATACATTTATTTTTACCTTAAACGCAGCAGTATCATTGACTATCTTCCAACCTTCTACAAAAAAAAAATGTAATAATTGAGCACAGTCGCAATTTCAAAGCCACATTACAGCACCACATGGCTCCGAATAGTGCTAACGCACTTACTTTAATTAATGTTGGAAGTTTCTAGAAAATTCTAAGAATTTCGTCGAGGCGAACGTGCTTGCAGAGTGCCTTATGTAATACTTTGATTAATGTGAAATTCGCGACTTACAATTTGTAAATTTCACACTTTACAAGAATTTTTACAAGTCTAATGAATAGCATTTATAGAGTACTAGCTGCGCCCCGCGGTTTCACCCGCGTAAGTCTCGATCCCGTCGGAATATTAGGATAATTTTTTTCATTTTTTTCAAAATTTTATAAAAATTGGTCCAGCCGTTTGAGCGTGAAAAAGTAACAAATATACACACACAAACTCACAAACTTTTGCCTTTATATTATTAGTGTGATGATTAAAAGTTACAGGTAAAAAGCTCTCCAGATTATTCTCGAATAAACTAGATTCGTTACCCAACCTAGCAGAATTCGTCCGAATTTTGGAATTTTATACAAAGGCCCTGCCAATTAACTTCGATATCCCAATTACTGGGAAATATCGATATCATAAAGGTTGTCGAAACCGTTTGTCAGGCTTTGGGGCTCCCGAGGTCTTTCGATCGGATCGATGTGTAAAATATTAGACCCATGTATGTACTGGCTTTTGCAAGTGACCTCGCATATCAATCGATGCTGTAGTTTCCAGCTCGTTTCCTTTTATATGGCAAAGGGAATATTTTTACCAGCCAGCATATTTCACAGCTCAAAATCGAAAATTGCGTTCTAGTAGTTATTGTTTCACAAAGGCTAAAAACTTATCAACCATGATTAACCTCGAATCTGTTCACACTCATTATATCAAAGACCAAGTTTATCCCCCTTTTCGCCGGGAATTCTTAGCCAACCTTACGACATTTGAGATCAGGACTCATGTTTGTCCTTACCCAGCGGCCACCACCTGTAACTGTGCCCAGATAGAACGGTCTCACAGTATCAAATATCTTGGAGTTATATTGGACAATCTCCTAACTTGGAAAAATAGGACGACTTTATTGTGGTTTGTGTCAGAAGACTGATTTATTTATTTATCACACTAATATTATAAGGGCGAAAGTTTGTGAGTGTATGTGTGTGTATGTTTGTTACTTCTTCACGCTCAAACGGCTGGACCAATTTTGATAAAATTTTGTATGGAGGTAGCTGACATTCTGGATTAAGCCATAGGCTTATACTTTTTAATCCGATATTACCACTGGATCGAGTCTTACGCGGGTGAAACCACGGGGCACAGCTAGTTTATCCATAAAACTCCGCGCGGCTGCTGACCTTTAATGCCTAAAAGTGATTTATTTCGCTCTCGCTTAATCAGTTCTCGGTTACTGCATATCTACGTGGGGGAACCCACAAGACTACCATATTGCGTTTAGAGAGGGCACAAAGAGCTGTGTTAAATGTACTCGCGAGGAAACCTAATCGATTTTCGACTACTGAATTATATTCAACTAGCTGCGCCCCGCGGTTTCATCCGCGTAAGTCTCGATCCCGTAGGAATATCGGGATAAAAAGTAGCCTATGTCTTAATCCAGGGTATCAGCTAACTCCATACAAAATTTTATTAAAATTGGTCCAGCCGTTTGAGCGTGAAGAAGTAACAAACATACACACACACACACACACACAAACTTTCGCCTTTATAACATTAGTGTGATTTGTGAGGTTCTCGTAGTAAGACAGCAGTACGTACTACACACACCACTTTTTGCTTTCCGACCCTCCGTAAATCACTAAACAGCGACGCTCTGATAGAATCTGTAAGACTGAGCTCACCTCACTAAACAGCGACGCTCTGATAGAATCTGTAAGACTGAGCTCACCTCACTAAACAGCGACGCTCTGATAGAATCTGTAAGACTGAGCTCACCTCACTAAACAGCGACGCTCTGATAGAATCTGTAAGACTGAGCTCACCTCACTAAACAGCGACGCTCTGATAGAATCTGTAAGTATGAGCTCACCTCACTAAACAGCGACGCTCTGATAGAATCTGTAAGACTGAGCTCTGCAGGTTTGCGTTTTTAGGTCGCCATTTCAACCACATTAGCTCTAAGCTATATAATAATATAAATGAGTCAAAATCTATCCTTTAACTAGGAACTTACTAAAAAAAAATAGACAGACTGGCTTAAATCTATGTCCTATGATGCAACTGAGCAACTTATTGTATCATAAAGAAACTCTCATGCTAGCATCCTCGCATAATAGACTAATTGCATATCTAACTCACACTCACACATACAAACACTCTCACCCTCACTTCCACTCTACATCATTACATACAAACTTTTAGTGAATTTTTCTTTTGTAAATAAATAATTACTAACCTATGAAAGTATTTTTTCTTTTTCAAAAAAGCGTTATGCCCGAAAAAATCTGTTTCACTTATTAGATGGCTCTGTATTTAAAAACAATAACAAAAACTTTTGACACTTGAAACTTGAGAATACTAGATAGCTCTGTATGATATTATGTATTAAACATAATATACAACGAAGGGAACTACGTTCCAAACGAGGACACCCTTTTGGAATGCGACTTTTTTCTGATTGCCAAATCGTTGTCTTTTAAAGGGTTAACGAAAGTTCCATCTATAGCTATCTTCTTAAAACTATAAACTGTAAAGTATGTATTTGTAGTCGTACTGCCACACAGCAAAGCCGATAATCTCGTTAGAGCCGAACGTACTTCTGCAAACTAGGTTTGCGAGATAAAAATGTAAAATGCTTGTTTAAAATGGTATTTTTTTTGTTGCGTATATTACCAGTATAACGTTTCGCTTTTGTTTCCAAATTTAAAGGTCAGCTGGCGTTCGTAGTTTCAGATTAAAAGTTACCCAAATTTTATTACATTTTATTTTTGGCCTTTTGGTACAAACACTTTTGTCAACATGAAGTTTTTAAAATAAACTTTATTTAAAATTAGAAACATTCTAAATAGTTGTCTACGAAACGACTACACAATAACTGATAAACGCCGATAACTTTGGTTGTTCTTCTCCAAAAAATGATGTATAGATGCTAAACTACTACCCTACTACTAATACTTTTACAAATACGTGACACACCAAATTCTTACCTAAAACACTTCTAGATGGTATTCGAGTGAGCTACAATAACAGAAAACAAAACAACAAAATTTCACCTTCCCTTAAATAAAGCCAATTCCAAAGACAATGATACAACAGACGTATTCGCTCAATATGTTTGTAACCTATCCGATCACCTTAACTGTGTGTAAACAGTCTTGTTAGTCTGTTGCTGGCCTCCAATTGGGCGAATACCTCAGTGTACGGATGGATGGCCGGTCAATTGTTTTGTGTTAACCTCAGGTGTTGGTAAACAATGTCCTATTGTTTTCAAAATATCTTCGGGTTGATGGTTTGTTGGTTTCTTTATGGACTGTTGCGGTTTTATCTTTGTTTTTGTGTTGCGTGTGAAAATGTTAATTATTTGTTTTATTCATGCGTATCATTTTTCCTCTCACTTTCTGTGGAAGTCATTTCGTGAAAAGGGACGGAAGTGTGTAACAGGAAGTGACAGCTTGAGCATAGAATAAGTTAGTACTTTTCAATAGCATGGAATCAGTAAGTACTATATAGATTGTAAGTAGAGGGGGTCGGGTTTAGACCAGTGGGCGACCACTAGTAATTAATAATTATTCGAATAAATAGTTCAGTTTATAGCTTTTAAATTTTGAGGTTAATTTCTGTCGCTGCACAGTTGATCATAATTATGCGACTAGTTTAAGGCTCACTCGTTTTTTTTTTCTTCATTCTTGTTGAAGTTACGTACTTCTAGCCAGATGACAATTATTTTTGTTTATAAACATTTAAGGGTACCGGAATTAAGAATTTCTCTCAATTAAAATATTTCAGTAAACATTAAGAATGTATAATATCTAAATTAAACACTGTGGATCAACATTATTTATTTAAGCTTACAAAAGGTACTTACAATAAGCAAAAAGCTTAAATAAATAACCAATTTCACTCTAAAATATAATATTGAATTTTTCATCTGCTTCATCCGTACTTTATGAACCTACTTTTACTGGTTCACATATTGCATCAAACATTTGTCCACACAAAAGCTTCTATACAAATAATACAGCAGCCGTTTCCATCAAATATTTGTCCCAATCCCACCAGATTTGCACTCCCACTGGAATGTCAAATGTAACCGTTTGTGTGTCCAAATCCTTTGTATTTGTTTACAAAACCATCGTTTACAGTCGTCTGCCGCTTTAATCTTTGGTTCGTTCACGAATCCGCTTTGTGTTATGTTAGTTGTATGGTTTGTATGATATCGGGGGCTTCTGAAACGGGGGTTTTGTTTGTGATCGACATGTCTGTACCGTTTGACGCCGATACAGGATGTATTGACAGAAACTTAGTTGCAACGATAAAGTTGCAATGAAAGAGGTGATAGACAGAGGGTTGGGTGAATAATATTTGAGCCTTCCGATTGAAGTCTTGATTGACAGTTTGAACGAATTAATCGATGTTTAGAATATTGTCGTTTGAATATCTGGTAACTGGATTGCCTTTTGGTGTGGCAACGGTAGTTTTAGGAATTGATAGGTGATTTATAACGGTTTATGATCATCGTTAAGTAATGATTTATTGTACCACTATTAGCTGAATTAAGAGCGTTTTCATAATTACTACAAAGAACATATAGAAATTTACAGAGTAATGTGATGGTAAAGAGTTGCAATTTGTCAATATTATTTAGAGTTTATGTGAAAGATAATAAATAGCTAGAAAGGAAGAGAATACTAAGGCAACGCCTGAAATAGATAACTAATAGAATAAGAAGAGATGCTGCGCCGGTCCCAAATAAATCAGGATTAAGACAGGAGGATAATGATTTACGTTACGGTAGTAAAATCAATTATTTTTTCGTTGGATTCCACCAATTTTTTCACATTGATTGTTCCGTAAACGATAACCTAACGAGCTTTTTCCTATCTTCGAAAAAAGAAGACACTACACGATTCGATGATGACATATTAATAAAGACGGATGGCGCCAGACAAATGGTTTCCATGTGAAGGCACCTTCAATAAACACCGAACTTATATCTACGTGTGATCGATGAGGTAGATTATTTTGATAGGATTATGATTAATCGAATGATAGGAATCGATAGGTACCTCGGGTATACCTCGGGAAGCAGTTCTATTAAATATTTTAAATATTTTTTGTACTCCAAGATTGTCGCAAAACAAATTACATTTGTGTTGGCTGTTACAGAACATAACATATTATCATGAAAAAATACTTACCTTGTTGGTTGGAAAAGATAAATCACAAATAAATATTTGATAAATTTGCTACAAATAATAATGTTTTAAGGATAGCCTGTAGGTAGGTAATATTAGAAACTAGCTGCTGCTTGCGGCTTGGCCCACGTGCTGGCTTTTTCTAAAGTATAAGAAGCTTTAGTTACTCCTAGTACTCCAGCTATCTGCGAGTGAAAGTCCCGTCAAAATTGGTCCAGCCATTTCGGAGATTAGCCGGAACGAACAAACAGACAGACAGACAGGACAAAAATAAAAGGTTTTTCTTATAAGTACTGTATATACTTTCATATGCATTTAGTAAAAGGCTGTTATTTTGACATTACAAGCAGACACTTCAATTTTATTTATTTGTATAGATGAAATAATGTTGCTTTCGAGGCTATTATAAAAGGGATACCTAGTTTTGATAACTTTTAAAGAAAATAAAAAAGTAACGCTAATCTCGGTAATCAAAAAAATTCTAGTCTCATAATTACCTCCTAAATTCAAATTTCGGACCCTTAATACACCTACCAACTTTCTAATTTTCATCCCATCAAATTTAACGAAAGCAATAATGTTACGGTGGCTCGTCTTATTCTAAGGCTTAATTAGCAAACTTGTTTCAACCCAAAAATTTTTTCCATCGCTTTACTTAATTTCAAATTAAAATTTCGTAACAAAGGCCGAAGAACAAAACCGCTAAACAAGAAAAAAAGGAAATACAAGGGAAAGTGAGGAAAATGGAAAATTTATTCATCGTCAGCACTTAGATTGGTGTCGCAAAGAAAATGGTGGTACAAGCTATTGAGCAAAACGTGGAATTAAAACTTAATGGGATGTGTTTAGATGGAGATGGGAAAAATAGGAAAGTTTCATTACAGGGAATTAGACTATTTACTTTGTTAAAGGAATTAGATTCTATATGGTCTGTGAATGCGTCAGTTCAAGGAAATATATTAAGCATATTGATGAGCGGGCCATGCCCTTGGGTTCATATCTCTGTGTAGCCATAAATCGTAATCAATTATATCTGGTGGATAGACATCGGTAATGGTTTATTCATAATCTCGTCACAAACAGTAAACTGAGAAAAATCAATCGCCTGAAGACATAGTTTAATAAAGAATTTGCTGATTCTCTACGCAGTAAATATCACTAAAACTAATATCGTCTTGGAAACTGCTAAAACACATAGAAAGGAAACGTTTTGTCATAAAAATGTTAGTTTCTATGATGTTTGAGTAGTAAAACCGAACGCTGAAGCAAATGCAGTTAAAATACCCCGATAACCAAGATCTCTATTGCGAAGGATTTGTAAGTGAAACTGGAGCCTTATCCGAACTGTAAAAACCGTTTGATACGGAAATCTTTGAAGTAGAAAATCTTTTTTAGTCTGAGTTAAAGTGTATAGTTACGTAATCGGTTATAGAAGATGATGTTGAAAAATTAGAGGAGAATGTTTAAAATTCAAGATTAGATATTAAATTGATGACGATGTATGTGATATAAATTTTTGAAACAATAATGTGTTCTTTTGTGACTATTAAGCGCAAGTCTAATTATGGAGATCCGTGACTAGTTGATCACGTTGGTATTTATCGTGTAATGTTTTGATTGACGCAAAATATTCTAATATTTTTTTTAATTAACAGTAGATTATCCGGATTGATTGTCTATGAGTTAGTAAATGTGTTAATTACTTCTTACTTGACGATAGCTGGAAAAAATAACTCAAGATATTTCCTTGATTGTTACTAGTGCTTGACACTGCAAGTCAGTTTGAAATAGTTGACCAAACTTTTACAAAACAGTCCAAACACTATGATATTTTACATCAACATCATCTTTTCAGCCGAAAGACGTCCACTGCTGGACATAGGCCTCAAATATTTGTTAGTTGTTAAATATTAGGTATTTAACAACTAACAAATATTTAAAGCCCGATAAATTATTTAGTAACATTTATAAAACACTCTAAACTTCAGGTAGATACGGATCATAAATAGTATAAATAAACTTCGGCTTGCTTATAAACATTCAATAAACAAAATAATTTATTCAGAACCTTCAAAGCAACTAATCGAAGTTTTTACATAATCAAATCTATGTTTTTCATCAAAGTTAAAACTGATTATCCATTCAGTTGAGTAGTGGAGCCTTGAAGCAACTCCGTGAATTCATCGAACCGTTGCATTAGATGGAATGAATGGCATAATGAATATTTATCAGCACGAGTAGCTTTTTTTATTCGTAAGCTACGGTTCCCATTGCGAACTTGGAATGCAAAAATAATAGAAGGTATCAGCAATTTAGATTAGCGCAAATTTTTTTTCCAAGTCAAATGATAGGACGCATTAACTTATCTTTGTTCTCAGACCAAAATCTACTCTAATTTGGAGAGTAGATTTTTGTTAGATTCATTGTACAGTAATTATGCATAGATTTGGTATTTCATTAGATTTATTTTCAACACAACAAACTTAATCTAATATTGTCTTGTTATGTTGAATTCGATTATGGCATAACAGAATCGTATTTTTTAAATAAAATGAACAGAATTACAAGTTCTTCAACTGTAAAGCGACGTTTTTTTCTGCGCTCAACAAAGCGTATGAAAAATTACTTCGGTATCTCGTTCAATAGTATCAAAGAAAACTGTTCTCTGAACTGGCAAAGTAATCTAAGCACGTAATTATATGGTAACTTTGAATTTATTTCTAGATTCCAGCAATTTTCTTTCAATATAAAAGGTTAAAAAAGTATTCCCCAGTCGCGTGGGTATAACAAAAGTGCGAGGGAATCAATGTCTCCGAAGGTTGCCAACATCTGTCTTATCTGCACGACATGACCTTTGCACAGCGCTCCACTATTCACACATATTCACTTCTAGCCAAACCTAGCTCTTCAAATGGAAATACGATCCGATTCTCGAGGGTAAGTTATACATTTATATGCTAAGAGGGTAATACAGACAAAACAGTGGTCGTTCAATAGTATATGCTGAAATATACAATAGTTTCGTTTTACTCTTTACGCTTTGCAAAGTTTAAGCGTGTGGAATTTTATGTTTTTTATTCAAAATATTTTTTTAGGGCGAAGTAATTAAATAGGTTTTATTGTGAATGTTTGTGTGAGTTAGCGATTGTCATTTCGATAGGTTTTTGTATTTGTGTGCTGAATGGAAAGGAAACGAATACAATATTGTTGGTTCGAATTCGTCGTTGAAATCAATTGGGAGGAATTAACTTCTCTCCAAGTTATTAAAATTGATTGAAGGGAAAGGAATTTCTATTTTAATTTTAAAATGAAAGCAAGACGAAGACTGTTTACTTATTTGGCATGACATTTTGAACAAAAGTTGTAGTTAGTAACTGATATACGAATAGTTAAATAAGGTTCGCTATAAGGTCCTATATTCATGGTAAAAACATATTCCAAGGCCCTTTATTCATGGTGAAAAACAGTTCCACAAAATTTTCCTGTTTTATAACATAAAACTATTTCAATGGTAACAGACATTGTTATTTTGTTCTTTTACGTTTATTGCTTTATTTACTGTGTTTAATTTACTTACTTACTTGCTTTTGCCCTCGAACTTCGTCTGCGATTGAGGATAAAAAGTAGCCTATGTACTTTTCCAGGTCACGGTCTTAATATGTACCAAATTTCAGTCAAATCTGTTGAGCCGTTTTAGCGTGAAAGCGTAACAAACAAAATCGCAATCACATTTATAATATTACTAGCTTTTGCCCGCGACTTCGCTCGCGTTAATTTAGAATTAGACAATCATTTCAGGTTGTACTCTGCTTTTTTAAATAATTGTGTGCTATTAAATACATCACATAACATAATTAAGTCATGATTCGAAAGACACGTGGCGCCATCTATTATTATAAGAACGTTATTGTTTTGCTTTACAGTACCCTATGTCCGTTTTTGTTTACCTGACAACGTATATGCAATATTTCAGGATGATCGGTTCAGTGGTTTAGGCGTGAAAAGGTAACAAACAAACAAACTTACTTTCGCATTTATAATATTAGTAAGGAAGGATATAATTTAGGATTTACAGATAATGTTTATTACCGCTATTAAGCACTGTACCACTATTCATCACAATATTGTATAAACCCTGAGCGTATGTAGAATAATTGTATGCTATGCCTTAAATGAAAAGCTTTTAAGGTAAAATTGTGTACTTAACCTTTTTTCCGCACGATAAAACATCTAACGCATACAATAAAAACAACAGTTTTTGTTGAAACCAAAAGTGCTATCTACAGGATCGGATGTGACAAATAGTTTGACACTTCATTCATCAAAATCTATTCAGAGACAAATCCCGAGCGAAATGAACTAGTGATGGAGATTGAAATATAATATACTGTTTATATGTTATATACTGTTTGCGTGTTTGTGTGTGTTTCGTAGGTAGATTTGCAAATAACGCAAAGCTTTTAGTCGGATTTCCGACATTACATACGACCTACTTATTGGAGATAGAATGGAAGAGAATCAATAACAAAACTGGGTAGATTGTAGTTTATATAAATATACTGACGCCTTCTTCCCATGGGCAAACTACAGAACGACACCTGCTGCGATCCTTACATACTCCTTTTGTGCAGTGTACATGTAGATTTGATATTGATACAGATATCAAAGTAATTGCCATTTATTTCACTTGAACTTCCATTCTAGTAAAGAGCTCCAAATAAAAATAGGCGATAATAAGCCAAATGACTGGCACTTATATCTGTTTTAAGAGCATCATAACGACAAGGAAAATAACGCAAATAACCGTAATTGGCATTTTAGCAGAGGTCGTCATAACGGCAATACAAAACACCACATAGAAATTAATGTAGCGAAAACGAGTGGAAAAATGGCGCTCCATAATAAGAAGTGAAAGGACCAGAAAAAGCGGTAATTAGGGTTCAGTTGGCAATCAAAAGTGAATCCCTTCAGGACGGAAGGCGAGATCGACGGCAATTTGCAACGTGGTCCTTGGAGACGCATTAGCCGAGATGTGTTGTTGACCCATTTCATTACATCTGGGCTCCCTTAATCTGTGTCGTGTTTTCTTTCCTTGTCGTGGATTGAGCTGGTGTTGTAATAGTGTGACCGATATGTATGATGTTAAACATGAACGTGTTTTTGTTGCGAAAGACGAAAACGAAGTGACCAAGCGCAGTGGTGTAAGAAAGGAATACGCCATACAATTGCGTTTTTGAGCGCTCGAGTAGGTCAGCTGTAATAATCAATTAATAAGTCAATCTGTCAGAGTAGTAAAACATAATTATGAGATTCTTTCGAAAAGCCCTAAAAACAAAACGAAAAACCAAAAGAAATATCGAATAATCTATCAATAAAACCGGGTAGGTAACCAATAATATTGAAATAGTTTCGCATCCGATCCATTAATTCCAACATAAATATATTTTTATCAATACTTCTGCTCGTCCACCATCTTATACACGCCAGACTAGCTACCCATCCGTTTCATTTTCCTCGCTTTGTATCTCTCCATATTATTAAAAATATTAGCACATTATATTGATACTAATATTATTTATTGAAACAAGGTAATATTCCAACCGACTTCACATCCATTAATTCCAACATAAATATATTTTTATCAATACTTCTGCCCGTCCACCAGCTTAGATACGTCAGTCTAGCTTCCCATCCGTTTCAGTTTCCCCGCTTTGTATCTCTTACCCTCCATTTATCTCGTCACGTTTAAGATATTTTATCTGAATGTTGGCTCCGAGCTGAGAGGATGGTGCCAGGTTGTTGTTTATTAGTTTGTGAAGCAGCGGCGGGTTTGAATTTAATTTATTTCTGTTAAATTGATGCTGTTACGTCGTGATGTTATCGGGTCTGCATCCTAATTGCGTAACACAGTTTGAATCACAATCGAAATTATTTTGAAGTATATTGCTATTCTATTGCTTCATATATTATGTTAGAAAAAATTGTCTGCTCAACAACGTAAATAACGCAATCAATGTTGGTGAACTGTCAAATTGGAACCGATTCCTACTGTTAGTGTGTTACGCAATTAGCCCGCCGCGCTGGTCTAAAAGAAAATTATTGTCAACAGATATTATACATCTATATAATTATTTACTCATATTATTATGAATATCGTATTAAAATATATATATATTTATGTTTTATTTACATGACTAAATACAATTTCGATAGCATTGTGTTAAGTCAACAAAGTTTTATTTTAGTGTCTAATAAATACATATTTCCATCATAGCTTTATCAAGCCGACACATTTTATCAAGATGGCGAAATAAATCAACAACCTTATATTCACGCCAAGCTTATACTTATTTTTAAAAGCATTTATTTCACTGTTTCTTTGTTCTGTGCCAAGAAATCTACTTTGTCATCGTTCCTTTTGTTTCGACGCGAAATCTCTTTAAACGATCATTCTACTAGTTACTGACCTTCGGAAGCCAACGAGGCGCGTAATTCAACTCTGTTTCGACCAAATTGGATTTCGTAATTTCACCGATTCCGAAAATATAATTTTTTATGTTTAAACGTTGTTGGGAACAAAGGAGCAAGATGAAAATAATGGTTGGGTTAAAAGCCAGAGCGACCTGGGATATGAGAAAAGTGTTGTAACAAAATAAGATTAGAAGAAAGTACCAAGTTTTTCTTTCGGATTTCTAACTTTATTCATTTAGAAATCTAGACAGGTTTGTCTTATTTCCAATCTAAGTTTGTATTTCTTATTTATACGTAATGTTACTATGCCATATATATTAAAACTGTTTCTTTTAAAAACTCAAATTAAATTCTTAATACCTAAGCAAAGAAAAGAAGTTTCATTACTTTCATTATTAGAAGCTTATTCAGCTTTATTTTTTACGAACCTTTATTTGAACAAAATAAATATCGCTGACAAAATACAGAAATCGAACAGCCTCCCAACACTTGACTCCCGACCCAAAACGAAATTGAGCGGAGCAAAGCATAAACGTCAGAACGCATAATGACAAAAAAAAAAATCATGAGACAAGAAACTTATGAAATAAAACAGGAATCGTTTGTCTGTCACAAATCCGATATCTATCTCTTACAAATGATGACGATATATATCGCCATGAAATTCCTGCTACGTATTATTTTTACGTGTGACTGGTCACAAACGTGAGTAGCAAACAAAACATTACTGGGATACTGTTGTTTTTGTTGTGTATCATCTTTACTCTCGCGTTCTGTGGAAGTGATTTCGTGAAAAGGGACGGAAGTGTGTAACAGAAAGTTACAGCTTGAGCATGGAATAAGTATGTACTTTTTAATAGCATGGAATAAGTTAGTACTATACAAAGGTGGGATGTCAGATGTTACACATCATATGCGACTACTGTAAGGCTCGTTTATTATTTTACTAGCTTCAGCCCGCGGCTTCGCCCTCATGGAGGTCGAAAAGTATCCTACGGGAACATACTACCGGGATAAAAGTATTCTATGTGTTAATCCAGGTTATAAACTTCTTATGCACACATTTTTAACTGTAATTTTCATGGTGTACATAATAGAGACTATTCTATTCTATGCGTCAAATTCATTTAAATCCGTTCAGCCTTTTTTGCGTGATTGAGAAATAAACATACAAATATAGGAACTTCCACATTTATGATATTAGTAAGAAGATAGTAAGAAGAATGATGAAAGACAGCTTTGACAACGTTGATGGGTGTTTTTTTTATAAAGATAGCAATGTTTTTTACCGTTCTTTATTATGACTTTCGTGCGGAACTTTATGTTAATTCTGTTTTCCGTTTTGTTTACAACGATTTGGTTTCGAAAGGAGACTTATTCATGAGCTTATCACGCAGCGAAGTTTCGAGTCAGACTCGTATTTTTAACTGAATTCAAAAAAAGAAGCAGGATCTCAGTTCGCCGGAATCTTTATTTTTGTTATTGTAGAGAGAAAAGGGCTGGACCGATTTGATTTTTTTTTTTTTAAAGGTTATTTTTCATAGGTGGTCCGATTGTCATTAGGTCAGGATCTTTCTAGGTTAGGTAAGGATCCGATCCTGGAGAAATCGAAATAACTCTTCAAATATTAAAGAAATCTAAGGTTTTCGCAATGCATATGATGAAATGTAGCTGATGCTGAAGTACCTGGAGAACTTCTCAACAATTAAGGTCTTTAGAAAAGCAATATTTTGTTACAGATAATGAGCACTTGACATTCCGCTATTGTAACTTACATCAATTATAAACCGACCCACTAAATACGTATTTGTCCCACTTAGTCTATGTGGGTGATGTTATAAAAATTCCCTTTCACTGTCATTTATTCATTTTGTAGTAGTTTTGTTTTAAATCGGTTGTTTTTAGGGTTCCGTACCTCAAAAGGAAAAAACGGTACCTTATAGGATCACTTCGTTGTCCGTCTGTCTGTCTGTCAGTCTGTCAAGACCATTTTTCTCAGGAACGCGTAGAGATATCAAGTTGAAATTTATATCAAATACGTAAGTTTATAGTCCATTGAAGCTCTAAAAAAATCAAGCTTCAAAGTCAACGCAATAAAAAAATACGGCGATATAAGCGACATTATTGCGACATATTTCGATACTCGCAAATAAATCAAAACCTATAGGGTACTTCCCATTGACCTAGAATCATGAAATTTGGTAACAAGCAAGGTCTTAAAGCAGAAATATAGGAAAAGGTCCTAAAATTGTAAATTTGTAGGTTTATCACATAAAAAAAATTGCGAATATCTCGCACATAAATCAAAACCTATAGGGTCTTTCCCGTTGACCTAGAATCATGAAATTTGGCAACAAGCAAGGTCTTACAGCACAAGTAAAGGAAAAAGTCCGAAAATAGTAAATTTGTAGTTCTATCACAAAAAAAAAACATTTTTTGCGATTACAAACTTAAATTTTCGGTTGGAAAATTGACCGTCGCGTATATCGATGTATGGGAGAACATGTTTTTCAACTACAATGTTTAGTTTGTTTTAGGGATAAATTCCTAACTACGGAACCGTGCGTGGTCCGACACGCACTTGGCCGGTTTTTTTTGTAAAAACGTTTTTAAAGTGACTGCGGCACAAATATTTTGATGAAAAAAAAAACTAGGTCCACATCGAATAGAAAGTCACCTAAGAGTATTCCCAAAAATAGTACGGCAAAATTTGTGTATGATGAATACTTACTAGGTACTTACTTATTTAATAAGGGTGCTTTGTCATTAGGCATTAGTGAAACTTTTTCTAACTGAATTATTTTTACAAAAAAAAATTGTTTTATACAATTAACATAATTTATAGCGTACAAAAAATAACGAACGTTATGTTATTCGTGTTAATGATCAGTTCTCGTGCCTTCAGGCGTGGTTCTATAGGCGGAAGGGTTCGATTGCTGGATAGCACGCGATGTAGGTTATGTTATATCATAATAACAATATTCTAGTTACAATCACCTTTTCATGCTAATATTATTATCCTTGACACGATTTTAAGTTTATTTTAAGGTGTAAACTATAAACACGACACTGTTTTTATTACAGCTTTATGTCACACTAGCTGCGCCCTGCGGTTTCACCCGCGTAAGTCTCGATCCGACTTAACGGGATCGAGACTTAATCCAGGGAGTCAGCTTCCTCCATACAACATTTTATCAAAATTGGTCCAGCCATTAGAGCGTGAAGAAGTCTATTATATTATATAGTGTGATGTATCGTATTATCTATATGTTTATGTCACCATAAGATTGTGAGTACCGTTAGTTTATTATCTGTCTACCGAGATTAAAAACTATCGAAATTGTGAACTGCTACAATATAACGCTTTCATTTTCGGTATTTTATAATCTATCAATGTCTAATCGTCAAATTGTGAACGAACCTGCACTTTTCCACAGGGGTTCATAATCTGTCCGATTTTATCACCCGTAAAGCTACACCATTGGGAGTCCATAACACAGTGATCCAGGCCGAATGCATGGGTATTTCTCTTGCCGCTTCAGTCATCATGGCCAGGGAAGTTAAGGACCACTCGTTCCGCATACTCTCTGACAGCATGGCTGTTTTGCAAGCACTAAACAATCATACAGTTGACTCTGGGCTGGTACTGGTACGAGTAGCACCAGCGCCTCAACCAGGTGGGTAGCCTCAATAATATAACCATTCAATGGATCAAAGGACACAGTAGTTCACTAGGCAACGATGCAGCCGGCGAACTAGCCAGAAGGAGGACGAGCATGGTACCAGTGGGACCTGAACCCGTCACGACACTCCCCTTCAGTTACTTACGCACTCTGATAAGGAAACGAACCAGGGACCAGCTTCACAAACTATGATTGGACCAAAGTGAGTGCTCGCAGGCAAAGAAAGCGCTCTCCCTACTATCGATGGCCACCTCACGAAACAGGTTCTCCAATTAACTAAACAACAGCTGCGTACAGTTACAGCTGCAATAACCGACCATGGGTCATTTAAGTCCTCTTTGTCATAGGAGTCACAGACAGTCCGCTGTGCAGGGCCTGCATGGAGGGCGACGAGACAGCAGCTCATGTGCTACGAAACTGCCCGGTGGTCGCCACATACAGGGCGAAGTATTTCGATAACCCAGGTATCCTCTGTGAGATTGTCAGTAACACCAAGGCGTTGCTGGTCTTCCTTGAGGAGCTGGGGTGGATCGAATAACCGATTTTACTACCCGTACGCAAAATGCGCGCATTGATGTGGAGTTGCGGACGCCAGCCCGTATTACCTTGTACCCGTAAACTTGTGAACCGTCCCTGATTGGTAGGTTATGGAGGTAGCCAAATTGTCCGCAGTAACTAAGCCTTGACCAAATGGGTTAGGTTAAGTGAGAACTGTGACCAACCGCACGACGACCGAGCTAGCGAAGCAAGCGGTGCCACGGAAGCAGCCGTCAAGCACGTCTTCCAAGTTAGTCGCAGTTACTTGCCTATTTAGCATTAGCGCAAGGTGCGTTCGTCGCATGCAATTTTGATACCAGTTCACAATTTGTCAGTTTGCCTTTGCTAGGGATAGATTATAAACTACCAAAAAATAATGCGTTACATTGTAAAAAGTTTGTTACAGTTCACAATTTGTCGATTGTTTATAATCTCGCCACACAGATTATTCACTAATGATGTTCATAATCATATTATGGTGACATAATATTATTATACATAAGTATTATAAATGAAAGTCGTTTTTCGTTTCTGTCTTTGAGACCGCGTCATTCTTCTAAAATACGCAACGGATTTACATTTTAAGAAAATGTTGGAGATTATTTTGGTATAAAAACTACTTCAAAATGATGTAGAACTTCGGAGATATTCAGACTTGTTTCCAACCCTTTTCAGTAGAAATTTGAATTAGGTTCACTCGTTTTTTCTTTATAATTATAAAAGGCATAAAACAAAATTGTATTCTATTATTATAAAAGTAAAGAATATTTGTAATATGAGAAAAAATCGTTTGATCGATTATATTTAACAGAATCTGCAAATTAGAGCTCATGAGTTTTTGCCTAAACATGCATTAGGAGAACGATTATTGCTAAATAAGTAAATAAATAATAAAAAAATCGCTATAATGTTATTTTAGAAGAGAAAACGAACTATTTTTACTAAGTAATTATTATTTATACGAACCAACGAATAGTATTCAATTTCAACCATAATGAATAAAAAGTATAATTATGACGACGTTCATCATACGGTTTTTTTTTTTTTCGTTTTATTCATCCCTAAAGAAAATATTTCTTTTGACAGATCATGACCTGACGTCTCAGTGCTGCCAAAAAACCCACATTTAAGCTATCCTACCGGTAAGAGGAAAAGAATATCACAGTTTGTTTTTGTTTTATAAACTTCCCTTCCACATTAAAACTGTGTTAAGGTGTGAACGTAGTATAAAATGAGTTCGTTGTCTGAATCTGTGATACTTGAAAGAGTTTATAATTTAAGCTTTACAGAATAGCCGGGTTGGGGATAATAACATTGATGGTTTTGCCGCCATTATTAAAAAAGATGTGCATCTCTGAGGTCGCGTGTTCGCGGCAACACCAACAGTATTCTCAGTGTGTTCGCAGATCGGTGGGATTCCCCGATGTTGCGGAGGTGGATGCAGCTCCACGCTGAATATTAATTTTAATTGAATTTTTTTTAATTAATAATGCAAATTTTTTTCTGTTCTAACACTGATGTTAGGTATTTTTTTTTACTATTCCTATGGACAACTAAAATTATTATATTATAATAAATAAATCTCGATGTTTTTTCAATTCGTAAAAACCGTTTCAAGTAGCGGCGGGTCGCAAGTTTTTAGGGTTCTGTACCCAAAGGGTAAAACGGGAACCCTATTACTAAGGCTCTGCCGTCTGTCTGTCTATCTGTTTGTCTGTCTGTCCGTCTGTCACCAGGCTGTATCTCATGAACCGTGATAGCTAGACAGTTGAAATTTTCACAGATGATGTATTTCTGTGGCCGCTATAACAACCAATACAAAAAAAAAACAGAATAAAATAAATATTTAAGGGGGCTCCCATGCAACAAACGTGATTTCTTTGCTCGTTTTTGCTCGATATTGATACAGGTAGACGCTTGAAATATTCACAGAATATTTAGTTATATATTCACTTTAAAAATAAATAATTAAATTAAAATAAAACAAATATTCATGGGAGCAAATGGCAAAAAAATCATGCTTGATTTTTTTGCCATTTTTATAGATAATGGTACGGAACCCTTCGTGCGCGAGTCCGACTCGCACTTGGCCGGTTTTTAATAATAGGTATACGCAAAAACCATGACAGACGGGCGAATCTTACATAGGCTCTTTTACTTTTAATGATCGGAACTCTAAAAGATAACGTTTGTCGTGGTATTGCTGAAGCGTTGACCCTATTCGAAGACTTTCACTCTCTTTTTGAAAGCTTCTATCGTACAGTAGAACGCACCTCGATGGTATTACTTTGACTTTGAGCGGTTTGGCTAGAGTTTTAATAGAATGCACGGCCAGCTTTTGTTACCAGTACCAGTGCGGTCTATTACAACGTGTTAGAAACATCGCTGTTGGGAGCTGGTTTTGGATAGTTTCGATGCGCGAGGTAGGAAATGCCATGTGAATCGCCCCGTACCGTACTAGATAGTGCTTTGAAGTGAGTACTGTAATTATTATTGAGACGGTTGTGTTTTTTGGAATGTAGAAGTTTTAATTTTAAAACATTACTTTCACTTTTATTATTAGTTAAAAATGTGCCAGTAACATGTCATTAAACTATACAAAAAAAAATAGTCGGTTCAAAGTTGTCACTTCCGCCCAAAACACTATTTGATTGGTCCTTCCGTCCTATAAAATATATAATATATATATTGATATTTTGAACTATTCCATCTAACCCTAAAGTTAGATCTTTTCAGAGAAAGGATTGAAACAGTCATTAAAAATAACGGTTTGTGACACAAACATATCGCAAAGTGTTATTTCAATCTTTTGAATTCGATAAAACACTATGCCGGTCCTAAGACGCTCTAAAATTGAAAACACAATCGTTCACATCCCCACCCTTTTTGAACGTGAAAATCTTAAAAAAGTTTCAACTAAATAACAATATATCGTGTGTAAATTCAATGAAAACTCGGCTGTTGTTGCCATGCGCTCGGTAAACTTTATTTTCTTAGCAGACGCGGCTGCAAGTTTGTTATTATGCTGAGCGGAGTTTATTTTGATGTGTTTTCTTTAGTTGAGCTTGAGACATGTTTCGGAAAGTAAATCTAAAATCCAAGAACTTGATTTTTGTTTTATGAATTTTTGTAAATGATTTCATTAGCGGCTGCTTTTGGACCTAGCAAGCTTTAGGATTTTCTTTGTCATATATTTTATTTAAAGCCAATACGGCTAAGTAGTAACAGCCACACAGGTCGATCTTCAAGTTTAAAAGCAACGCTTGCCAACGCCGGACCGTGGATGGGTCAGAACAGAATAAGAAAGAAAATACGTTTATTTACGATAAATATAACGCAAAGAAATAAAAACACAAACACGAAAGAACAAGTTGAGGGTAAATATGTGTCACATTCACGCAAAACGGCAATCGCCCAGCATGATGCTGCGACCCTCTGCGAGACAGAGCCCCAGCGCTGGTTTTCAGCGACAGCCGGCGTTGGCAGAATCTATTCTGTTCTAAATGGGTAGTATGGGTGGGTTTGGGTATTTGGCACCTACTATATAGTTATTGCTTTCAGATGAAAAGCGATAGGGCCAGGCCACAACAGTGCGTTGCGGCGTCGCATCGCAAAAACAACATTGCACAGCTATGCGATGCGATGTCGCAACGCAAAAATTTCATCGGATACGACATCGTACGACAAGACGCTAACCGTCAGTTCAGTTTCTAGTGAGACATGGACCGCACTGCGCGTGTTCTACTTCTGCTTGCGTTAAGGCGTATTAAGAAAAAGAAACAGAAAAGAAAGTACTGGGTGCACCCATTACTGACAATTATGAATAAAGATGGAAACCACTTCAAAAGGAAATATGAGGCGCTAAAAGTGGACGAGGTTAAATTTTTCGATTACTTTAGGATGAGTGTAGTAAGTTTTGAAGAACTTCTTAGTTTGATAAAGCCTCATTTACAAAAGAAATACATATTTAGAAAACCCATCGAACCTCTGGAGATGCTGGGATTAACTGTAAGGTAAGAAAAAAATAAACTATTTTTACTATAATCATACTGTTTAATCATTTTCATAATTTAGTGTTATTCAAAACTCGTATTCCGATTGTGTGTCATTCGTCAAATTTGTTAGTTCCTCATCGAAATGAATTTGTTCTGGCTCATTTACATCATCATTCCTTGGCGTTTGTGGAGACGATTGCATAGGTGCCGGTGATGTTTCGCATCCGCTTTGGAAGGCACTGCGTTGAATGGATGTTTGATAGCCACTCTGCATAGGCATTTGAGCTGATTGGTAGCCACTCTGCATAGGCATTTGAGCTGATTGGTTGCCACTCTGCATAGACATTTGAGCTGTTTGATAGCCAGTCTGAACAGTTGTTTGTGAAGTTTGATAGTGGCTGGGATAGTATGATGGTTGGTGTAAATCACTTAATATCTGTAGGACACGACTTTGGAAAATTATTGTTTGATTATCATTCAATTTTTCCAATGATGGCAAAATTCCTTTAAAAAAAGATAAATGTCTACTTTCAGGTGTTTTTAAAGCAGCTATAATATTCTTCTCAAATTCGTCTTCGTCAATTTTTCTTTTACGCGATGCAGGCTGGTAACGTGGCATGACAGGTTGCTGGCTTTGTTGGGTTGAGGTGCTTGGTCTTATTTCTTCATCGTCAAGACTTGATGTTGTTTTATTTTGAGAATTCTTTTTCAGAAATAGGAGCTGGTCGTATAGATGATATTGTTAAATTTTTTTGGCCCCAGCTCCGGATTTACATTGCTCGTTTAATTTTTTTTCGTATTTTGTAAAATTATCCTTGATTCCTCTCCATTTCTTTATGACATCGTTACCTAAAAAAATATGACGAATAATGATTTATTTTGTTTTCTTTCAGGTACCTGGCGACGGGAAATACTTTTAAAGATATGCATTTCACATATTATCGTGGAAAATCTACAATAACAGGAATAATAAAATTTGTTTGTCGTATTGTATGGAACATTCTTAAAAGGTTGGAATTACCAAAAATTACAACAGAGCTGATGGAACAAATTGCTCAAGAGTATGAAAAAAAGACCAACTTTCCTAATTGTATAGGAGCGCTAGATGGAAAACACATTCGTATATTGAGCCCGGATCACAGTGGATCCCTATTTTTCAATTATAAAAATTATAATTCCATTGTTCTATTAGCACTTGTTGATACGAATTACAAATTTATATATGTCGATATAGGTGCATATGGTAAGGAATGTGACTCCACTGTTTTTCAGAACTCAAATCTATACGACTTATTAAAAAAAGGTCAATTATCTATACCTCCGCCAAAACCGTTACCTGGCTTTCAAAAAGAAATTCCTTTTGTCTTCGTGGCGGATGAAGGATTACCACTGACAAATAATATAATGCGCCCATATTCTGGGAAGTTTTTATCGATAGAAAAACGAGTTTTTAATTATCGTTTGAGACGAGCCAGACGATATGTTGAGAGCGCTTTTGGCATACTCGCAAATAAATGGCGCATATTTCATCGACCCATTAATGTTTCTTACGATTTCACAATAGACATTATAAAAGCATGCTGTGTATTACACAACTTTTTATTGAATCGAGATGGCGCACAAACGTTTGAAGAAATGATTATTGAGGATTCTTTGCAAATTTTACACGAAACAACACATGAAAGTAGAACAGGAGCTAACATAATCAGAAACGAATTTTGTAATTATTTTAATAGTAACATTGGAGGTCTTAGTTGGCAGTTAACAAAAATATAAATGTTTATAAGTACTTACCGAGTTTTGTTTTTTCAACACTATTTAACTCCTCAAAATTTGAATATAAACTTGTACACACTTCCCTCCATGCTTCTGTTTTTAAAAATTTGTCTTTGAATTGTGATATAGTTTTGTCCCAAAGGACGGGACGTTCGTAAATTAAAGATATCAGGTGGTCGACATCGTACTGCGCCATATCGCTTAAAAAACACGTGCAGGTCGTTCAAAGTATGGACACCGACTAAACGGCAAAGCGTTGTCGCATCGCAGATTTGTACGTTGCGGCAGCGCATCGGAAATTTCCACGATGCGTTGTGCGGCGTCGTTGATTTTTGCGATGCGACGCCGCAACGCACTGTTGTGGCCTGGCCCATAATGCTCACAAGAATAATGTTACAAAAAGTGTAATCCGAAGATTACATGGATGTGCTATACCTACAGATTTGTATTTGATTTGTTGCGACTTTGTTCCATACCTGTGCAGTTTGTATTTATATTATTGATATAAAATATTATATATTTCTGTTATTGATATTTCATAAAAAGAAAATGTTATCGTCACAGTGAAGACGTTACTTTTGTCAAGCTGAGTAAATGATTATATTCGAATTTGCACTCTACCCTGCAAAATCCGACATCGAATTACGTCTTTCAGGTTTAAAACAGATATTTTCGGCAAACATTTTCCATTAACAAAATTGGATAAATTGGAACCTGATGAACGATAAATAAGATTGACAGAATTCTGTCTTTATTCGATACAAGCCGGTTATTTAACTCAGTTGATACTAATACATCCAATATAATTTAAAAAATATAATATATTGGAAGGTACGTAAAACTCAATGACACCTTAGTATCTGAAGTTTCAAATATACCATAAAGACTTGAATGTACTTATTATGGTAAGGTTTTAGCATGAAGGTATAGATAAAAGTGGAGGCAACACTCTAAATACCTAAGTGAAGACGACTGTGTTCGGTCTCTCTCTTTTTGAACACATGCATAAGATAAAAAAGCCGCGCTTGCCATTTAATGGGTGTTTCTATTTTAAAATC
The DNA here is from genome assembly GCA_963921375.1 of Tiliacea citrago. Lineage (NCBI taxonomy): Eukaryota > Metazoa > Arthropoda > Insecta > Lepidoptera > Noctuidae > Tiliacea > Tiliacea citrago. The sequence goes on from OY992784.1 coordinate 3,331,828, forward strand.
AAATAATCACCTAATCTAATATAAAATATTCAAAAATAAAATGTAAACTTTTAATTTAATTTTAATTTATAATTGTAATCAAATCAGCTTTTAATATTTTTATTTTTACCTAAACTATGTATAATGTACTTGTTTTAATTATTTAATTGTGTTATTATCTGCGCATAATGTAGTGCATGCGGTGCTTTTCTATAAGTAATGAGGTGTATTTAGAAAGAGAGAGTCTGACCACAGTCGTCTTCACTTAGATATTTAGAGTGTTGCCTCCACTTTTATCTTTAAGCTTCCTGGGTTTCGGGTAGACAAAAAAAAGGTAACACACTCCCACATATCCACCCTTTTTAATAAATCGATTTCAAAACAACAAAAAAGAACCAGCTATTAAAATTTTGGATCCACCTCTCGAAAACAATGGAGTCCAAATCCGACACGATATTTTTTAGACACTTTGGCAACTCAATATAATACCTCGTCACTTCACTGGACGTTTTCCATTCAGTGTTCATAAAATATTCGATGGCCGGACACAGCACTACAATATTGATTTAGAGAATATATTTTTGAGAATTACGGTATGCCGAACATTTTGTTTTCAGATAATTATTTGACGTTATATTTTTTTAGAGTGTACTCCGAATAAATATTGAATGTAAAATAAATGAATTTATGTTTCCGGAGGCTCAGTTTGCTTTGGATTCTAAAATAAAATACAAACAGTTTGAGCTGTCATAAGGTTTTAGTGCGAAAAAAAATCACTATGTCGTTTATAAAACTAACGAATACTTGTTTGTTATGGGCGTATTTATTCACTATGGGTTTATGCATAGTGTTTTTTCAAAGATTGTTTTATTTTTTATTCATTATCCTGATTTCAGCTATTCGATATACTTCAACCCATAACTAATCATCACAAGAAAAGTACTTCCCTGTTCAAAATAATTCGAAGCTACCTTAAAATCATGCAAGCTACCTGCTATTATAAAATAACCTAGCATACTCCATAACCGATCAACTACATCGCCACCCTTTCCAATCCGTTACGCCCTCACCACAAAATGTTAATTCCCACGCAGACAAAACTGACAAATTATTCACTTAAGCACCAATTGAACTGTCAACACTTAATACCTCCGATTTTATTATCATTCGGGTCCATATCTAAAAGGGATCCCTCCGAATCTCCTGCCACGGCTTGTCTAATGCAAATCCCGTTCGCTTTGCTTACTGAAGGGATAAAGTCATTCGTCTTTGAGGTCTGGGGCATGGAAAGTTAAATATAAAGTATTATGTGAATAGTTGGGGAGGCTTCTTTGAAATTGGAGCAAACGAAAGGGTATATTAGCTGCATGGATGTGTGATAGATAGTACTGGCAATTGAGGAAAACGGCTCAAAGTGATTGATTCCATTGAACAGATTGGATGTCAACGGGGATTCATTCGTCAGTCTGTAAACATTCATGGGTAAATATAGTTTTTCTAACACTGCAGCGGTGGATGTTTCTTAGCTCTCTTGCATAATAAGAAGAAAATATCATTAAATATTTTTGAAACCAAATAGTTAAAATAGTAGGAGAGAGGAAAACAAAAAAAAAACAATAAACTATAAAACTAACTAGCTAGCTTTGATAAACTATATTATTTAATAATGTAATATTTTGTTTATTTGTTTATTCTATCACAAAATTGTTGTGTACTTTGTAATTGTTTGGTTTTATGATCCTTATTATTTACACGTTATTTTTATTATCTCGGTCGTAAACATAGTATCGTTACCTAATATTATTTTGTAGTTTTATTAAAACTATTCACAGAAAAATATCATTATTATGATTTCAATGTGATATCCAATCCTATAGTTATTTCATCCAAGTAATTGTATGGTTTATATTTATTAAGATTTGGAAACCAACATGCGACCGTACAGGACTTGCTCTGACCTAACATCTCGTCAAAAATATCATTATCTAACCAACTGAGGCATAGCATGAATCATTTTCCGGGTACTGACTACCCGGTATCTCCTGATTCAATAATGCAGAAATGATTTGTGAGCCCATGATACGAGCACCAAGAATCTTTCCAATGTGAATATTTCTTCCAACGGAAACGTGTCATCTCATTTAAGTCATGAGGTTGACGAAAATTTACACTTCCGGACTCCTAAATAGAGCCACCGTGCATTTTCAAACTCAAACTCAAAACATTTATTTCAGTTAAACCATTTACAGGCACTTTTGAATTGTTAAGGAATCGGTCAGTGAGGAATGAACCTAGTTGCCCGTTCTAAAGCGTAGTAGGTACCTAAGGAGAAGAACGGGCAAGAAACTCCATGGACCCTCTTTTAAGTAATAATTTTACAAACATATTGTCACATCTTTTATGTTGAATTTATAACTAAATGTGAGGACGATATAAAAAAACGCGTCCATAATACAGTAAATAGAAACAACAAAAAATAAAACAATTTAGAACTAAAATAATTAAAATAAGCCGTGGCAGCTGAAAGATGACCAGTCCCAACTGACAGCGCCCGTTCACGAACATGACGCATGGATCAGCACCATTCAGCTCAACTATTTTGAAGGGAGCTAAATGATCCAACACGCGCGCCACCATCAGCGAGACATCTGAGTGAGCGTGACATACTCTCAGCTGCCAGGGCACATTCAAGTCAATGAAATACATATTACCCGGTAAATGGTAGCTCTATTGTACATACTACTCACACCTTTGCTATGCAATTATACAGGGTGGATTTTTGCGACAATGTAGGTACCAGGAAAACGGTCTTAGGAGACAAAGTCAAAGTCAAAGGTTTATTTGCAAACTAAGTGTACATTTTGGTGTTATTTTATACTGTAGGTACTTACAACTTAGCGGCCTTTTCCAGGCATCGCAAATGTGAGGGTTATTTAACATTACAAATTAAAATTAAAATAACTATGCTATTGACACAATTTTACGTTAATAATTTCAATAATTTAGATTACTCATTCAAATAATAATAATAATCTATACACATTTTTATAATCAAAAACAATATAAATACATTTTTATAATTCAATATTAATATAAATACATTTTTTATGAATTTGATCGTCTTATTAATTTATTTCGAATAGGAAGTCATGTAGGTAGTGGTGTAAGTGTGTGGAATGTATGTGTACGAGAATGCGTGTGTAGTCTTTATTGATTTATTTTTGGTGTAAAAATTCTTCAATTGAATAGTAGCAATTTTTGAAAAGGTAGGTTTTTAATTTATTGTTAAATGGAGCAAGCATGGTTTCATTTTTAATCTCTTGAGGCAGCTTATTATAAATTCTTGCTGTCCGCTAAATCCCCAGCATCCCCGAAACGCTATTAAAATCTCAATTTTCACATATAAATAAGGGCCCGATTTGGGGTTGATTGGTTGGTTTGGTTTTTTAGCCCTGTTTGGAAATTTATCATTGAGACTTGAATAGCGTGAGTCACCGTCCCCGATTTGGAGGACGCTGGGGCTTTAGCGGTTGATAATAAGGCAGTTTAACAGTATAAGCAGTTAGGCAAAAATGTTCAGTTACTTTCACCAAAATAATTAACATTACCTACTGAAGTTCATAAACTATGAAAGCCCGGAACATTACTGTGACGAAAAGATAAGGAGGATTGAAGGACAAACCTTCTTATGTTTTCGTTACGTTGTAGTTGAAAAAATATTCTCCCATACATCCACATACGTCACGGTCAATTTTCCAACTGCAAATGTACGTTTATAATCGCAAAAAACGATTTTTGTTGTGATAAAACTACAATTTATCAATTTTTGGACTTTTTCCTTAACTTGTGCTATAAGACCTTGCTTCTTAGCTAATTTTATGATTTTAGGTCACCTAAGGGTTCCGTTTTTTCTTTTTGAGGTACGGAACCCGAAAAAGTAGTTTGGTGTCTCATTTCCTACGAAATACGTGAGAAAAGTTTTTTGCAATTTCTGCCCTTTCAAGTACTCAAACGACAGTTGATCCGAATAGTTTTTTGATCCATATAAGAAACAGAATCGATCGGCATCAAAAAAGTTTTTGTGAAAGCTGCCCATTTTCTTGCTGTCTATAATTTTTTTTCAAAATCTGTGAATGTTGATCAGTATGTCTCAAAAAGTTAAAAGTAAATGAATGTTATCTTTGTTAATTTACGACACTGGGATTCATCATCCATTAAAAACCTAAATTATTAATGCAAGTTGTAGTCATGTCTTAGATTGTAGGTAAATCCATACTTCATACTAATTTAGGGATATGACAAATCAAATTTATGATTTTGGTAACAAAAAGAAAAATTACGTGTGACAGCGTTTTTTCTAAAATCATTTCTCAAGAGGGTAAACTAGGGGATAATTTTAAAATTCATATATAATATTGACATTTTTATATGACCCTTTTACTACGAGTACTTTGCTTGGAACCGAGAGTTTGAGCTTACCAGTGTACTCGATAGATGGCTTTCTGCAAATGACGCAATTTTCTGAATCGCAGTGTTAAGATTTTCCGCAGGATAGTGACACTCATTCATACAACAGTTCTGAAAGTAATATTATCTCTCAACTTTGCGACGATTACTCGTTGATTTTAAATTTCCCTTTTTTTATTGAAGACTTCCCACAAATCTAACTCATAGAAAAATATGGCTCCCACTATACATATACGTCGTAACAAGCAAGCGCGCGCCCTGTACGCCAACGACACAAATATGTGACAAAAAATGTGGTGGACTATAACACGAAAAAAGAATTAAATTATTACTTTTGAGTGTTTTATTTGGTAAGCTTAAATATGTAAGCTCTTCTCCGTATTTAATAGCTTGAAACAAATTAAGTTATGCCATGGACAAAAAATGAGAAATTAAACGTTTAAAAAGGAGTGTTCTCACATTTTAAAGTCTTCTATATGTGACCGCTAGTGAAGTGACGTGACGAATGATTGATAATATCGATAAATCCTTACTAAAATTAATGTGAAACATTAACTTAATGTGAATATTATTATTTTAGTTGAAAAACATGTTTTTTAACCACAATGGTTAAGTTAATTCTCGGGATAAATTCATCCCAACTACGGAAGCCTTCATTGTGTGTGGTCCGACACGCACTTGGCCAGTTTTTTATGTATGATAATGCAAGGGGGCACACTTCAAGAATTGTTAGAGAATAACTGCACGACGTTAGTATCGCTGAAATGGAATGGCCAGCAAGAACCCTTGATAATTAATCCAATAGAGCACTTATGTAATGAGCTGAAAAGGCGTGTTTGTACCAACCAGCTCCAGAAACTTTGCAGGATCTGAAAACTGTCAACTGAAAACTGTCAAAGTGGCGTGTGGCGCCACTTTGACTAGTGGCATTATTTAATTCCATGCCAAACCGTATGACGACCGTCTTAAATGCTTTTGGAGGTAACACCAGTTACTAAATACAATGAGTTTGGAGAACAGCTACCGATACTTTATAAACATATTACCTCTATACTCATTTGTATCGACAAATGCACTTTTATAAATACTCCTAACCAAACCGCGAATAGCAGCCAACATATTATTTTAATTGGCCGAAATAGGGTATGTTCAATAAAATGCTAATATCTTTGAACCTAAGAGACATACAGACGTGCAAATGACCTTATTGCAACGGTAAACATTGAGACTATCGAATTACTACATACATTTTCCTGAATAATAAGCAAACAGTGCCAGAAAAAAATATGAAATTACAAAATTTTACACAATTATAACTTATTTTTTTTACATTTCTACTCTAGTGCAAAAATTACACCTGAATATTGCATATCGACGCTTGAAAGGCAAAAATTACCAAACGACATTTTGGGCGATATTGAGTTATATATATCATTGAAATCAGAAAAAAAATCCGCGTCGATTGATCATACTCTCGTACCGCTAGGAAGAGTTTTGTTGTCGCTTGGTAATCTATAAAAACACACATTTTCGCCGTTTTCGGCGACTAAACGACTAAAATTTTAACGATTTATGAATAACTTTCACTTGGTGGGTATTCGATTTTAACTTTTTACGCTTAGTAATTTTTGCTTTGACTCGAATTAACGCGTTTAAACATAAAGTATTTTTTTCCTTACGGTATCTAGGGTATGAGCATTGCTTAAGAAATTTTACCTGAGTATTATTTTATTTGTTTCTTCATTTAAGACTTTTTAACACACCTTAATTATGGACTCATTTTCATTTAGTATTTTCTTCCTAAATACAATGTACTGTAAAACGTAATATAGTAGTATTTTTCCTGCCTAAAAAGAATATATTTTGTCGTTTGGTAATATTTTACCTGCCGTTTTTTTTACTATTTTTGTTACTTAGATATCTCTTTCAGATATGAAATTTGTATAAAAATGAGCTTATCCCCGTTCCACCTATTTTGGGTCGTCGCATAGACGCGTTGTAAAGCAGAATTTGAATGGCTGATGGTAAAAAAAAATCGATTAGTCTTCACTGAATCGTCGCATATACGACCCGCGTGCTCGCGCGCACCGCACTAAGTACGTCGCCTGCCATGCTATTCTGTAAACACCTCACCGTGAAAACTTGGGTGAAGTGAGCTGTCAATAGTGTCAATCCCTGTGGAATGACAGCTCACTCCACGCTCACTTCACCTAAGTTTTCACGGTGAGATGGTTACAGAATAGCACTGCTGCTCGAGATAGTACCTACTCGGTAAGTGTTTTTATTATAAAGATTGTATGAATGTTGATGAATAGTATGAATAGTAATATAACAATGTAAGACTGCTGAAAGAGACAATTTTTTTTTTAATAGCCTTGAATGTCCCACTGCTGGGCAAAGGTCTTTTTGAATTGTTTTATCTACCTGTACTGATTTTTTAGTTACTAGTATAGTATAACGGGTGTTCGCAACTCCACGTCAAAGCGCATATTTTGCGTACCTACGGGATTTTTTTTAATTTTTGTAATGACTAATAAATACCTTTTAAAATTAAAATGCCTTATTTATTTTAGTTTACCTTTACAAGGACAAGGGCTGTCATGATGATGATGAAAACCTTTGTCTGAAAGTTTTTGATTTTGTGTCTTAAAACCTAAATTCATTGTTACTTAGTCAATAAAATCCTACACTCACCATATTTAATTTGTACTATAATTAAAATTGGCTGACAGAAAAGTGTTTAAGTTTTCTATTTAGATCATTTTACCTATTATGTCAAACATGCGCCACCATGGATGCGTCATTTTTCTTTAAACAAAATTATAAAATAATGGAGTTTAGTTAATTTTACTTGTTTTATAATAAAATTTTGATGTCGGTAAGTAAGTTTTACCTGTTTGTGATTTTGATGAAATTATTACTAACCGACACTATTTCATAACCTATTGAGAAAGTTCATAATCTTTAAATGCCAGTTTATTAAGCCTTTAAACTGCATTTAAAATTCGTTGAAATTAAGTAGTTATGACAAATAGGCGATTTTCTAAGATTTTTTTCTAAAAAAAAAAAACTTTAAAATGCTCTACTGTAAAGTTGCCAATATGTCGCTTGGTCATTTTTGCCTTTCAAGCGTCGATATGTTTTTTATGTTTGAAAAGTATTTCAGTAATCCTACAAAATAATACCAAAATATTGAATCTGCGCCAATTATTTTAAGAGTTATGCTGAACAGCATTTATAGGAAAGAAAATTATTATTCTCTTAAAGTATCAGTAACCGTTCTCCAAACAAACTGTATAAGTAGAAAACTTATACAGTTTGTTTGGAGAACGGTTACCGTATACCGCGTATCTATGTAAGCCATTGTTTTCTTAAACAATTTAACGCTAATTTTGCCCCTGAGCAACACAAAAATACGACTTATTGCAAAAAACTGTTTTTTCTAGTATTCCAATTTCAAATTTGAATCAATGATAAACGGAAATAATTGGTGTGGGTGACTGGCTTCAAAACAACGTGTTTTTTTCAATAATGGTGGTACCATTATTGAAAAAGTGACGTCGAACAAAAATATGCAGGGTGGCTCGATTCAGATATCCGGGAGTTTATCTTATTTTTTTTGTGGTAAGGTCTTTTAATACTTCCATTCAGGAATATACTTCAATAACGTGGGAGTAAGTAGTCCCAGTCTGGGCGCCAATATGAACTCAGCACATTTATAATTTATAATGCTGTTTAGATTTATTCTGTAAATACAAACAGTCAGTTATTATAATTGATTGCTCAATGTTGAAACAACAAAGTACGATACCCTAAAATAACACATTCATTTTCAACATTATTTTAGTCCCACTCTGGGCGCCAATGAAAACTTTGTGAAACTGTTAGGTGTCATTCTATTTGACACTCTATTTACTTTAATTAAAATGTAAAATATCACACCTCGTAAGCCGCATAAGCCTAGTCAGTTAAGTTTCTGATGAAAATGAATTCACTAAGTCCCTAATATTAAATTTCAGTCAGAAACACATTTTTCAATTTAATAAAACTCGTCACGTCTGGCCCATTTTAATAAAACCATTTTATTATTCTGGCTTATGTGTCAGTCAAAATTAATTATTTATTGTTCCGACTATTTAGATTCCAAAAGGCATACCTGAGCGTGCAATAATCATAAGTATTTTTATTTTCTCCAGCCCCTTTGGTATAAAATTCTCAGAATTCACCACGTGACAATCTACCCGCAAATCCATCATCTTTAAACCACTCTCGGTAAAATTAAAAAGAAAGTCACGAAAGGGAGGGTGGGTGACAGGTGAAAAGTACCGTCAAACGCACCTGTGAAGAAAAAAATATATTAAATGGAGGGTAATCCTTCGGTAAGCCTCTTAAACTGTCACCGTTACGAGTTGCCCGGCGATTATGAGATATGGCACAGATGGTACGCCTGTGTATATTTGAAGAGCTGTTTGCCTATTTGGACATGAAATGTTGTATGTTTCAATCCTTTTAGATTAGGTTCGAGGGCTGAAATGTGCTTACGCGTGTGAATTCATGTTGACATTTTATTCTGTGGATGTTTTTTTCGTTCCTGCTAATTTGGCATGTTTCTAATGTGTGGGAGCTTTTTGAGCTCTGACATTAGACAGTGTGGCTTTTTGTAAAGGTAATTGATGAACAAGCAGCATCAAAAGTAATGACGTAGGCTTTTGTTTCGTTTTTTTAGGGTTCCGTACCTCAAAAGAAAAAAAACGGAACCCTTATAGGATCACTCGTGTTCTGTCTGTCTGGCTGTCTGTCTGTATGTCCGTCTGTCATAGCCGATTTGCTCCGAATCTACAAGACCGATTTAGTTGAAATTTGATACACATATGGACTCATATGACCCAAATAAGGACGTATAACGTAAATAAATGAATTTTGGCTTTTGAGGGACAAGTAAGAAAATTCTATAATGTTTCTCTGTCTGTAATGTTTTGCAAAATGTACCGTGCGACAGATCAAATGAAAGAACTTGTTGTAAGTATTTCAGATATATTTTTTTTATAATTTTAAAATAAAGACCTTTAAAATTATTTACGAAAATAGATGAAAATTGACCATCCCTTCCCCTATAACACGGAAACTACCGAGCCTACAATTTTGAAAAAATACAGGAAATAGTTATTTACTTATACAGCGTGCCGCCACAATGGCGAACTTAATTAAATACACGGATAGAGCTAGTGGCCAGTAATCATAAAAAAATTATATTTTTAAATAATTTTATTTAAAAATATATTATATTAAAATAAATAATTATACATTGAAAAATAAAAAAAAACAAACTAAATAATAAAGCTCTCTCTTTCCTTCAATTTGCTTACTCCTTGCACGTTATTTGTTTAAATTTCATTAATTCGACATTATGATCCATGACCCCGCCTCTGCGCTACAGTTCTTTAGTACAGGTTGCTCCAAGATGCTATTTTAGAAAATTGAAAATAAATCAATAAATAATAACGTTTAATGAAATTAAACTATTTTCATAAAACGTAAAAGCGAAATTGTATACGTGTGTTACATTAATGTCGCCACTAAAGCCCCACGCTGAAGATTACAGGAAAACCTATGAGAAGTCTATGATCTTAAAATAACATGGGAAATCTCTCAATATTTTGCATTTATACTTACATTTGGAATGTATACGAGTAAGGGAGCATGTTTTTCAACTACAATGTTAGGTTTGTGCTTATGATAATTAATCCCGACTACGGAACCCTTCATTGTGCGTGGTCCAACACTTAGCCGGTTTTTTTATGGAAATATTGTGCTTCAGGACATTACCACTGATATTGAAGTTGAATTTCGCGTTGGTAATCAATACTTTGTGCAAATTATTTCATCACCACTGCTCTCAAAACGGTGAAGGAAAACATCGTGAGGAAACCGGCATGTCCTAATCCATAAATTCATTGACATGTGACATCTACCAACCCGCACTCGGCCCGCGTGGTGTATTACGGCCCCCTTCCTTTCACAGAGAGGAGGCCTGTGTTCCAGCAGTGGGAATATTATAGGCTGATAAAGTATGTAAGTAATGTAACCAATTCCGATTGTTTTGTGTCTTAAAGATTTAAAATAATATCAATGTTAGTGAAAATAAATACACAATGGCATTTGTATAAGTTTTTATGAAATTAAAAAAGACTAACTCAATTTCTACAAACACCTTTTCAAATTACTACACATCACAACTGACAGAAATCTTATCATCAATCCCAAAAACCTAGTAACTGGACTTATTTGGATATCCTACATCTCGAAAAGCTTTTAAGTCATCCCAGTGTAGGGTTAAACACACCCCAATTAATTTTAAGGGCAAGGTAGAACCTGCGACGCGGTATGATGTACCTTGGCATTAATTATTCTAAGTAATCCCCAAGATGTCTGTGCGCAACTATTATGGGCCCATTTCAAAGCTGTCAGATGGCATCAAGGTGATTTATGGTCGAATATCTGTTAGATAAGTTTGTGTTTGAATAAGTAATTGGTGGGTGATGATGTTTTTGGTCGCTATTGTTGGTAGGTAGTCTGTCTGTAATAATAGTTTGTGAATAGAAATTGTTGAGCGTTTATCTTTGATTTGTAAATTCCACTTTGGTGTATAAAAACAATTTTATGGTTACATTAGTTTTGTTTTAAAATTAAGTATCTCTATAAATACATTATGATTACGATAATTATGCAGCATATTATGATACTTCTAAAGCCTGCGTGTTAAGACTTTTCATAATGTCTCAAATCTGGTTCTCTTTTATTATTTTTTTATTAAATTACAATCCTCCAAAAAGTAAATGATGTCCCTTTTTATCAAAGATATAAATATCCCACCAATTTTAACACAATACATCCAAAATTAACACCTGAATTCGATCCCCAGCCATCTGGTCTGACGAAATCGCTCCAGACGCACACAATTGCTCCCCGCATCCATTCAAACGAAGATTCTAGAAGGCACCTACAATGGATTCTAAATTTCTATTGAAAATTATACGCCGTCGGTCTGCCTTCGAATAAGTTAATTAAAATTGTAATAAGAAATGATGCTGAAGAATTCTGCTAGACTGATCGCATTTTACTTTTCTTTTATTATTAGATTTCCTTTGGTGTTGTCTCGGTAACTAGCAGGAGTGTTTTTACGATACTAATTCTGTTGGGTGCTGATTGGATACAAGAAATTAGTTTTATGTTTTGTCACGATATTCTCTTTTTTTGTTCATGCTAAGATTTTCTGTTACGCCTTTAAACTTTGTATTTTATCAAGAGCACACGGCCATAACTTTTATTTTATTTTAAACTTGAGATACTTTTGGATTTTATTTTTATCATGACTCTATTTATTTCTTGTTTGATTTCAGTACCATCTGCAATTACATATTATATTATAAAACATAGTTCAAATATTACTGGTAGTAAGCACGACCTGAGCATGAGGTCCTGGGTTCAATTTCCAGGTCAGGCAAAGTGTCATTGGGTTTTTCTTTAAGGAATTTCTCAGAAGCAGCCCGCAGTCTGTATTTGTGCCTGGTAAATAGCAATAGGCTCGCCCCTATTACAAGGGACTTAAATATAACTCACGAAAAAGAAAAAGAAAGAAAAAATAAGTTTATTTTTCACAGACACACATGCAAATAAAAAGATAATTTACTCGAATAAGTAACTCACTAAGGTCTCTGCCTAACCCTTTCGGGACTTACAGGCGTCATGTTATGTTATGTTATAAGTATTTCAAAGATAATAACGGAATGATAAGCAAGCAATGACGTTTAATTAGATTACTCCGAGAAACAAAAGTTTCCAACCCAATGTCGCTTAAATTGAATTATCTCATATTTAAGGTTTAAAAGTAGTTCAAAGTAATAGAACGAAGTTGTTTCGGATACTAAGTTCTATAAAAACCCATTACAGTTTTATTGGATCCAGTTAACTTTGTTGTTCCTCATTTCCTACTCGAGAAAGAATATGAAAGTACCATTTTAACAACTGTCTTTGAAAGGCTGCCACTGCTTATAAACGGTGTTTCTTTATTTAATCCATGCCACGCTCTGTTTCCTTAAATCCTCAACAAACATTTTCTTTTTTCTTCTCTTCACCTTTGCCAGTTCAATAATAATTTATGGTGATACAAAAAAAAAACAACTCCTATAATCTATAACAAAAATGGTTGCGCAGGTACATTTAATTACGCTAACTCACAAAAACCGCATTCGGAACCAGAGGGCTAATTGCGTAACACACTATCAGTAGGAATCGGTTTCAATTTGGCAGTTCAACAACATTCATTGCGTTATTTACGTTGTTGAGCAGACATTTTTTTCTAACATATGAAGCAATGGATTAGCAATATACTTCAAAATCATTCCGATTCCGATTCAAGCTGCGTTACGCAATTAGGGTGCAGGAAGAACTTTGTCAGATTTGAGGTCCGAAACCAAGGGAGTGTTTGTTGAATTTTAATGCTCCTACAAGGAAAATGTTTGTGTATTGTAACCCTTAATTGAATTACAACGAGATCGAGACTGCGTAAACGATAAAGATAGGGTTATCGAAACAATTGTACCCACGAGTCGCTGAGGAATCATTTTATAGCACAATTTATATTAACAAGCAGTTTTAAAAACCTTATCAGTTGCTATAATAGTATTCGTAATTATAATGAGGTAATGAGATAAAACAAGATACCAATTTATATTTGCAAAACCTTAGCAGTAGCAACTGCTAAGGTTTATCTAATTTGCGTAAGTTTGCTGTTGCCTTTAATTTTGACAACCTGCATGCTTAGCATGAGAACCGTAGAGCAGCGTTTTGTCGACGGAAGAGTAGACAAAAATAACTTTTCCGTGTAGACAGTTGACTGTTTTCTACCAGGAAGGGTACACAAACGATTTCTCTTCTACAGGAGAGTAGATATAGAAAGCGTCATGCCAATCCTGCTGGGAGTAGTAGTGGCCCATTGATAACAACCCCGATTTACGAGTTGGAGATCGTGGGTTCGAACCCAAGCAGGCGGTTTACTTTGTGTAAATAATTTCATCACCACTGCTCTCAAAATGGTGAAGAAAAACATCGTGAGGAAACCGGTATGTCCTAGAACCAAAAATTCGAAGACATGTGACACCTACCTACCCGCACTGGGCCCGCGTGGTAGATTACGGCCCACTCCCTCTCGAAGAGAGGAGGCCTGTGTCCAAGCAGTGGGAACATATGAACATATAATATAACACTTATTATATGACTGAGTATGTTATGTAAGCCTGCTGGGGTGAAACCCAAAAGCTTTGGTATGTTTTTCTAATGAGGTCATTATGTCCGTCTCAATGTAATTTAATCAAATTGTCATTATCACCATCATTGGCAGCCTTGTTCCACCCATTGCTGAGTATTATAGGCCTCCTCCCTTTTGTGCTTCCCTGGTCTGTGCGAGGTTCATCAATCTCCTCAAATTGTATTAATTATCTTTAATTATTTCTTGAACAAACTCCTTTAGTCAAAGAGTAAAGATTAAAAATATTGTACAGCAATCCACTGACGGATTAATAACTTCACAATTATAAATCAAACCAGGCGGTTATCGTTGTTATAAATAAAGTAAAGTAACCAATACTCATCGCTCTAGCCTTCCTAACAAGGTAGGGATCAGCTTCCAATATAACGAGTTGCGGCTGAATACTAATATTTTACAGGGAGCCGTTCGATTATTGGAAAATACTCGTATACTACCCTCACCTGATGTTAAGCGGTGGTGCACACGTGCTTAGAAAAACTCGTCTAAAAATAAAATAAAATATATAAATTATTAAAATATATAATAAATAAAAAAAGAAAAATATCGTCTTTCACACAGTCTATCTATCGTTTCTTTGGTCTTTCCCTACCCATATAGCATCCACATTCATACTTAAAACTTTCCTCACAACATTTTCATCATTCCGAACAAACTGCTATTATAAACCCTTAATGATGAAAATGCACGCATCCTAGGTACTAGTCCCAGAGGAGTCCCGATATTTTAAAAGTGGCCATGCTGTCATGGTTTGATCGAGGCAAATGCAGCATTACCACAAAGTCGATCGGCGTGGCTGTGATTAACCAATGAACCGGCGTATTTTGTGATCACATTAAGCCGTTCGTCCTGCGCCTGATTTATCTCCGGTCTTGTGGGATTGCCCTCCCATCGACTATGAGAGTGAAGTAAAAGAGGCACACGCTAATTATGCACTATATTATCTCCCGCGCTGATGGCTAGTCTCCACTGAGATTGGCTTCCATGGCCGAAATTAGATCTGGAGGACTTTATTATAAATGTCAGAGGACCTAACATTTATGTTATTCTCATTAACCTTGACACAGTTACCGTTGACACAAAATAGAACATCTGTTCATTTATTTGGCTTTAGTAAAGAGATATTAACTCGCGCATAGGTGCCGAAGAGCGACTTAACAACTCGTTATCAAGTTGGCAAGCTCTTTGAAACATCTCTCAGAAAATTGTACTTGTTTCTGATGTTTGGTTTAATGAGCGTCCTATACTTATACCAAGTCGAAGGAAATATTATTGAAGAGATAAATATAACTTGTGTTAGACAGTAATAACTGTATAGAGGCTGGCACAGGAGCGTGGATTGGCGCAAACAAAGAGAGGACTATGTTCTATGTTAGCGGGTTCGGTTTCCGCACCTAGTCCTTCATGTGGACCATTGTGTGTGGGCCATGGCGACCGTCGTTAGTTATTCCAACCAGCCCACCTCCCTCCAGAAGCTGATTAGGTCTCCTGGTCTGCTTAAGATATCCGTGAAAGATCTGGGTGACCCGAGGGTTTCTGTTCTGATCTGGGTGACGCCTGTGCATTCAAAGAGCACGTGCGCAACGGTTTCTTCAGCCTCCATGCAAGCCCTGCACAGAGAGCTGTCCGTTATGCCTATTGTGTGGAAGTGCTTATTCAGTGAGCAGTGTCCCGTGATGGGCCCCGTCACCAGGCACAGGCCGTTCCTGTCCAGGCGTAGCAACCGCCTGGTTAGCCTGCCGTCTAAGGACGGCATAGCTTCCCTGGATTGCCTGCAGCCCGGTGTCGAAGTTCACCAGTTCTGCGCTTGTGTGTGGGTGAACTCCTGTAGCCACCTGCGTAGTTGGTTGAATGAGATGGGTACGATAGGTTCGGGTCCACAGACTGACGTGCTGGATGCTCTCCTAGCAAGTTGGTTAGCTGAGTCGTTACCTAGTGATCCGCTGTGTCCTTTTATCCATTGCAGTGTCACTGTGTGTGACATTGGCTGTTTGTGTATGTGAGTTTAAATGTTTGTAAACGCACCCACGATACAGGAGAAATTCCTAGTGTGGGGCAACGTCTAAAAAAAAAAAAAAAAAATGTGTTACGGTTGCACACTGTCACCCGTTCCAGTGCGTTGTGACATTCTAGTGTTAGTCTGGAGGTAATATAATTTTCCCCCAAGGATTGCAAAACTGAGGCACTATCAGAGAGTATACGTATAGGGGTGTCCGTAACTCTCCTGGCTTGAAGAGAGGACTGTACCCAGCAGTGATTGAAGTCTGACTGCCGATGATTATGGTGATGAGTAGTATTAGCAGGGCAAAAGTCTCTTCTAAAGGAAAGATGGTTGTTTACTTCGTATGGTCTACTTGCCGTGTTGATACTTCACATCCTTAAATATTATAAAACAAAGTCCTACGCCGCGTCTGTCTGTCTGTCTGTCTGAACGCGATAAACTCAAAAATTACGGAACGGATTTTCAAACGGTTTTCACAAATGGACGGAGTGGACTTATTTATTTATTTACTAACATGTAAAAAGCTGGTTAGTAGGCATGCATTAAAATTGTATGACACATTAGTAAGACATGCACCCTGTAAGGGTATTGCAAATTTTATATAGGTATATCAAATTGTTATTATAAAATTAAATTATTTAATTACATAATATTCATTCTACTTATTACAATTTATTACATTATACTAAACATTAATCATTAATTTCATAATGATTCATGAGGAAGGTTTGGTTGTATAATTCATTAAAGTTTTATGTAAATTGGCTGTAATATGACGATTATTGTTGAAGATGTTGGAGAAAGTCATTCCGACTTGGAGCTTTACTGGTGTGAGCCGCGTTAACTGTAAGAGATACATAAAATGAATGGTCCACAGGATTGTACATCTTAAAAAGGTAAACGAAAAAACTGCGAAAGCATATGTCTATCTTTTAAGGATGACCCACAGCAACCATTTAGGGTTCCGTACCCAAAAAAAATGGGAACCCTATTACTAAGGCTCCGCCGTCTGTCTGTCTGTCCGTCGGTCACCAGGCTGTATCTCATGAACCGTGATACCTAGACAGTTGAAATTTCCACAGATGATGTATTTTTGTAGCCGCTATAAAAACAAATACTAAAAAACAGAATAAAATAAGTATTTAAGGGGGCTCCCATACAACAAACGTGATTTTTTTGCTCGTTTTTGCTCGATATTGATAACAGCAACAGGTAGATGCTTGAAATATTCACAGAATATTAAGTTACATATTCACTTTAAAAATAAATAATTAAATTAAAATAAAACAAATATTTAAGGGGGGCTCCCATACATTAAACGTGATTTTTTGCCATTTTTATAGATAATGGTACGGAACCCTTCGTGCGCGAGTCCGACTCGCACTTGGCCGGTTTTTTTATCTTTCAGAATTTGATAAAAATTTAATTGTTATTTCCGAAGCTATTTTGAAAATATAAAATAACTTTCGCCCAGAGCAGAAGAAGTTATTTGATAATTTCCCACCCAAAACAAGGCGTCAGACTTTTACTGACTAAAACCCACCCGTGTTCCTTCCGTTGCCTGTGTGCCAGGACCACGATATCCCTTTCGGACAAACTCGCAACCAAAATGACAGTTAATAACCACACATAGGATTACAACACATAGGATAAATTAATACCGGTAGTACGTTTCCGTGGGATAATTTCAGACCTCCACGCGGGCAAAACCGCGGGCAAAAGCTGTTATATTTATATGTATGGTATGATGCTGGTATGATTAATGTATACAAAATATTGTAAAAAAAAAAAAGAGCAAGAGTTTCTTGCCCATTCTTCTCCATACGAACCTAATACCTTGTCAAAGGGCAACTAGAATCAATTCTAATGTCTTGTATGTAGTTGGGCGTTCAAAATAGCCTTTTATGTGCCTATTTGAAATAAATGATTTAGCTTTGACTTTGACAGTACTTACTAGAGAATGGGCAGCAGCGTTCTATATGCATTTAAACACCATACTGCGATCGCCAACCCGCCTGCCAAGTATGGCAATTATGGCAAACTCCCCCTTTAGGGGAGGCCTATGTCCAGCAGTGGACGTCTTTCGGCTGAATGATGATTATTTTGTAGTATTTTCGTTTGTTTGGGCTTTGTGTTTTTTTATTTTTTTTTATTTGTCAAAATCTGTATTAACAATTACATACATAAAGTCTGCCAAACTGCAAAACAGTTAATTTTGCATTCTTCACAGTTTGGTATTTTTCTAGGATTTACTGCTGTATTTTATTTTATTTCTATTTCTTAACATTATTATTTGATTCCAAAATAAAATTAGGATCTCAAAACAGCTGAATATGAAAGACAGCATCAATTTTGGAAAATGTCCTCCTAAGTATACAGACTCAGAAGAGGAAGATTGTGTCACTCAAGATGAAGTCACAATTGATGTCGATGAAGAGATCCATATACTTATACACGTCAAGTTTTAAGTTTTCTTTGCGAAGCAGAAGTAAAGAAAAGTTGGCTAACAACGAGGACTGCAAAGACGCAATTTGAGATACCGTTGAATTATACTAAGTCATTTTTCAAATCACGTTGAATTCACAAACTAGCCAGCTAACCAGAAGATCCTCCCACAAGCCCTGGCTCATCGAATGAATTGACCAATATAGACGAAAAAGCCAATCATGTGGTATACACAATATTGATGTGTATCAAAACTGTTTGTGGCGGACTCCACACATCCATTGAATGTAAATCTATTATTTATTTAAGATGTACTTGTTTAGTTTTATGCTCTTAGTATTTATCACCTTTAATTTGAATACATTAGATATCGTAGTAATAATATGTCAACAAACAAACAGACACTCACTGTATTTTACTATGGATAATAATTTTCCAGGCGACTAATAACTTAAAGGGCGACTAACTATTTGCTACTAAAATAATAACTTGGCGACTTGGGTGTGATGTTGAAAATTAACCCATTTTTACACGTAGGTATATTCATTTTCGATGTTCTATGTACCCATCGATATTTAGGACGTTCGATAGTTTGTACTTCGATATTTAGGACATTCGATAATCTGTATTTCGATATTTGGATCTTTCGATGTAACTTTTGTAGATATTTAGATTTTAGATATATTGGACGTAGGATATTTAACCATTCGATACTATAAACTTTCGTTATTTTAATTTTCGGTTTTATGGTCGTTCGATTTTTCCATTTTCGATGTTATGAACATCGATATTTTAACAGTAGGTATTTTAATCTTCGATATTCAAATACGTACCCTTCTCAAGTTGTATGTGTGATCTATCTCTCTTGACTCTTTCTCCTTCTATTAATATCTGTCTGCTTGTGTCCGAACTATATCTGTGCATGTGGAACAATATAAAGTGTGAACAAGAAACCCGTGCCTTATTTGGATTCCCACACTTACGGCAACGTAAGACATCTACACTGTTTATTAATCTAAATATTTCTAAATTACCATTTTATAATTGCTATATTGTATGTTGACTTAAAAAAGCCTAGAAGTTGAGAGTATGTCATGCTCACCTAAATATCTCGCTGATGGTGGCGCGTGTGTTGGATCATTCGGTTCCCTACAAAATGGTTGAGCTGGAACGTGCTGATCCACGCGTCATGTTCGTGAATGGGTGCCGTCAGTTGAGACTGGTCATCTCTTAACTGGCAGGGCCCGTTAACGTTATTTGTAATCTTTTAATCTTATATTTTGAATTATTTTAAATATTTTTTTTTTTACATTGTTCTCACATATACAAGCGACAAGAATAATGTGCCCAGGATTTTGTAATATCTTGATTTAAAAGAGTGTCCTCGGAGTTTCTTGCCTGTCCTTTTCCATAGAGATCTACGTTTTGGAATGGGCAAATAGCTTCAACTTTCCGACTGACTGGCCGACTCTTTGACAATTCAAAAGTGCCTGTTAATGTTTATTTGAAATAAATGCTTTGAGTTTGAGTTAAAAACTTTATTAATTTATCGTAAAATAAAAAATAAAATGATTTTTATAAAAAAAAAACAATACATACGAGTAAAACCGAGAGCGTTTAAATTTTTGTGCCAATTTTCGTATGTTTATGTATTTGTAAAGTTTTTAAATTAATACTTTTGTAATCTTCGTTTGGGTACATATTTGAACGTCGAAATTAAAATACCTACGGGTAAAATGTCAATGTTCAAAACATCGAAAACTTAAATTTCGAATGACCATATAACCGAAAATTAAAATAACGTAAGTTTATAATGCCGAATGGTTAGATTACCTACGCCCAAAATATCTAAAATCTAATTATCTACAAAAGTGACATCGAAATACCTAAATATCGAAAGTACAGAGTATCGAATGTCCTAAATATCGAAGTAAAGAGTATCGAATGTCCTAAATATCGATATTTATTTATTTTGTACGTCACAGGGTAAGATAATTCGGATATTGGGAAAACCCGGATAATAAGAAAATTGTGAAATAAAATCTGCGAGCAACTTGGACGTACAATCTGCCTGCGACTAGATAATTAGACAATGGTGAAAACATTTCTGCGGGATATTGTAGGTATGATTCGTCATTTTGAACTGGGTGAAATAGGTTAGGTTAGTTTAGGTTAGAACTGTGTCCAATCACGCGCGAGCCGAGCGAGCGTAGCGAGTGGTGCCGCGGCAGCGGCCGGCGAGCGCTACTTCTCAAAATAAAACAGATTTGTACGCAAATCAAAAAATATATTTCTTGTAATCAATATCAATGGACACTACAAAATATTAAACAAAACAAAATAATCCTTCTCTTTGTTGAATAATCAAAAATATAAGTGAAAAATCAACTATAGAAAATACAAATACTATACTAAATAGAAATACCAGTACTATACTTTAAAGATTTGAAGCAATGGCTATTAACAATTCCACAAAAGAGTACTCTGTAATATGTTCCAGTATGTTATTATTTTTTTTTATTCTATTTGCAAAATAAATTTAATAAATTTTCATTTTTTGACATTTGTTCGATATTTTAACGAGTAGGTATTTTTAAAGTAAATATAATGAACTTAGGTGTATTAAATGTTTACATTTTGAACTTAGGTATAATGACTATCGACATTTTTAATCAGTCGATATTTTAATCACTCGGCATTTTAATCTTAAACATTTTAAGCTTAGGAATACCAGTTTTCGATATTTCAATACAATCGATATTTAAATTTTCGATGTTTTAAACAGTGACATTTTACCCAGTGGCATTTTAATTTTCGACGTTCAAATATGTACCCCTTCGTTTTTATATAGCATAGGTTGTTTAAAAAAATATAATAAAAAATAAAACATTTAACGTACAATACTGAATAACAGCAACTTTTATTGTTGGACGTTAATTTGACGATAATTGGGCTTTATAGCCAAAAAACATATGATCGAGCTTCTAGGGTTAAGACCAAAATCACAAGATATTTCTTTTTACTAAAAGCCGGTGATATTCCAGATAAAATTAAGGGTTGTAAACACAAGACATACTTTTTATACTTTGGATATATGGAGCTTAAGAACCCGGTCCATAAACCCTTGGATCGCTACTACTCTGAAAGGTACCGCCAGATTTTATAACATGGATTTTTTTCTTGGAAGGTAACTAATCTTGTCGCCGGTAAATTGGAAAGTCTAGGAAAGTTACGACTCACGAACGTCGGGCGAGTACGACTTACGATTGGTAACTCAATTGCTTTGCAGACTGGAAATAATATTGGAACAGACCATCTATTACTATATACCATCTATATTTTGACAGGTTAAGGCACTTTAAAATGATTAGCTTAAAAAAAATTTTACAAAAAAAAATAACCGACTTCCAAAAAAACACTGCAAGTGAAAAATAACTTTAATTTCGGAAGTCGGTGTCTTTGGATCTGTATTTTAGTTTTATGCCACCGACTTCCGAAATTAAAGTTATTTTTTTTGTAAAAAGTTTTTTATTTTTCACATTTTAGTGCCGAAAAAGAATTTTCCAAATCGATTCGTAAATAACGGAGTTATGCGCGAACAAAAACGCAATGCAGAGTAAACGAAAAGATCGTTAATGTAGACATGTAGATAAATTTTTAGATGTTTGTTGATTTTTCAAAAACCGTTTGTCCGATTTCGATAAAAAATTTATGGGACCATTTGGAAAGTATACCCTTTCCAACAAAAAATAATTTTTCAAATCGGTTGCCAAGCGACGGAGTTATTCGCGAACAAACATAAAAAAAAAACATACAAACATCCGAATTGAGAACCTCCTCCTTTTTTAAAAGTTGGTTAAAAAGAAAGACGTATAACCATTCTGACTTACTAATTCTCCATGAAATTATAAACGGTACAATTGACGCACAATTGGTAAACTATTTTAAATTTAGGTCTAGCCAACGCAGTAAGCGTCATCATCGTATTTTTGAATTGTCTACATCCACATTAAATACCACATTGAATAGCCCTCAAACACGTATGGCAAGGCAATATAATAAAAGGTCCAACTTGACAGATTACCGTATTGATATTTTCTCCATGAGTTTCGCTTCATACAGGCGTTCCCTATTTAAACAGTGCGAAGATTGCACGTCTGTGTAGCTCAAATTGGTTTATTTTGAAATGTTCTAGATTTAAGTCTCTAGACACACTTTGAATTTTTCTTTTTGTATCAAATATTCATAAGCTAATGTCATGCATACCTGTTATTTGCATGGTTACTGAAGTTACAATTTTAGATGTTATTTAATGTTGAATTGTAAGTTACTGTGCTGTTGGTGTGCTTGTTATAAATAAATAAATAATTGTAGGACTCTGACAATATTGATAACAGTAGTGGGTTAAACAGTAGAATCTTGTAGGTCTATGACCTTAATGACCGATACCTACGTGTATGATCTATTAAACGTAAATATAGGGGTACAGGTAAGTACAATTATAGTTTTATCGCTAGTAGCGATTTCTACCAAAGTAATTAATAGGACATACCATACCCAAATGTATACAGGAAATTAAAAAAAAAAGGGTCTTGACATACTGGCAAACAAACAGATAGACGGACATCGAAGTGATCCTCTATTGGTTCCATTTTTCGTTTTGTGATTCGAAACCTTAAAAACATAAACATCCAATTTACATTACTCTGTTCGCAATGTACTATAATTATTATTATGGTCTCATAATTGTTAAGCAAAACTACGAACAAATCTCATTGAAATTTAATTAATTAAAAGTTCAGGTCCTTTTCATAAAACTGAAGTGAATACCAGTAGTTCAGTTAAGCATCAGATTGTTTGCCGTTTTGTTATAACACATATCATAACATCACGCCTTGTTTCCCCTGAGGGTTGAGCAGAGGTGTACCTATAGTACACCCGTATTTTCGTATTTCACCAGTTATGTGTAAATCTCATGGAAGTAGGGTCCTATGGGCGACCCTACTTCCATCAACCGGGCATAAATCCAGACTCCGGGCTGCTAGGTACTGAAATCTAGGGCCAATGCCTGCCAGGGTTGCGAGTTTGTCCGAAGGGGATATCGTGGCCCTGGCACACAGGCATCTGAAGGAACACGGGTGGGTTTTAGTCAGTAAAATTCTGACACGCCCTCCCGCTCCGCCCAGAGCAGGAGAAGTTATTTGATATTTTCCCACCCAAAAAAAAAAGATAAAAATCAAATGATCATCTTTTAATTATGTTATTCCAGTTTCACTTCCACATCCAGTTCCATGAATTTACTGATTAGAGATTCAGACATACCTTTTCAGGTACCAAGTGCTAAAAATATAAGTAGCCAATCCACAACCCATGTAATGAAATAAAACTCATTCCAAATTAAACGCGATACAACAAAATACTTTTAATTTGTTGTTTCGCGTCTACCAACCACTTATAATAAAACCGCCGTACTTTTGAAACATTTTACTCGCCGATACGCAACTGAACCGATCAGTTGAACACAAACATGATTCAGAATTGTTTTAAAAATGTTTCAGTCAAACAATTTGAGTTTTACCTGTATTAAATCGCGTATTTATTTTTACTGAAATGTCTGAAACCTTTGCAGTTGTGCAAATGTTTTAGTTTTTTTTTTGTTTGACAGTGTTCTTGAGTGATTGTATTTAAGGGGTCGTCGCGGACCGTAGATTTTGTTGCTAATGAATGGTGAGTGTTTCTCAATTTGTTCTCATGAGCTAGCAGAGGTAGACGGAAATAATCCTGAAAACCCTATTTTTTCATAACATGATCGCTGGTTCCATTCGCAAATATACTGTGGCACTGACAAGTGCCACAGTATATTTGCGAATGGAAAATTTTTTATTGACATCTAAAAATTTGGTCAGTTTTTCGCCTGTCCGAATGATTTACCCTTATCTTTATATCAACTGGACGTATTTAGGGCAATGATAGAATAAGGTCTAAATCTGCTACAAAAATAAATCTTGTAAACAGAATGCTACGCCGTAGTACATTACGGGCTACGCCGTAGCACATATGAGCTACACCGTAGTACGACACAGTGCAGAGCGGTGACATACTCTGACTATACGGCACTGTACGGTTTACGGAATTCCACGTCTTAGACCTACTCGAGTAGAATTTCGTATAGCCGTTTATTGTCTCATAAACATAGTTTCTATCAAATAATATTCCTGTTTAAACATATTACATACATTCTTTAAATCTTAAAATTCATTGCAAAAATTTTGAAACACTATTAGTCTTGGTTGCAAAACTTAAAGCTGCCACTTTAGCGTGCTCGGCGCCTTAGTCAATGATGAACGGACATGCCTCGGTCTGCTACAATTTATTGCGAGGCAGCTCAAGTACTTAAATGCCTCGTTTCGAGGCAGCCTTCGGAGGAGTGTTCTCGCCTTGAAACCGCTTGTATCTAGTTTCAGCGGTGCTGTTATTCATAGCACTTTGTTTTTGTATGTAAGAATATTTTTAGCTAAATTGCTGTGTCAAGTTTTTATAAGGGTTTAGAGAAATGATAGTTCAGAATTCAAAGTGTTGTGAGTTGACATGATACAGTACAGCATAAATATGGCTTATATTTAAGATCGACCCAGTACCCAGTGGTAAGCTCAACTCCAGTCTTAGTTCTAAGGTTGTAAAGTTTCGTTTTAAATGTTAAGTATACTAACTACATGATATAAAAAACCGCGTACCGGAAGACGTAGCGTTGGAAGGGCTCCTACTAGGTGGACCGATGACCTTGTGAAGGCTGCAGGTATCCGCTGGATGCGGGAAGCACAGAACCGGTTGAAGTGGCGGTGCTTGGGGGAGGCCTATGTCCAGCAGTGGACGTCTTTCGGCTGAAATGATGATGAATAAAAATAGGTCAGATTTAACACGTGGCCCACTGATTGGCAGCGAATGAAAATATTGAGAGTAAAATCTGGGTTTAATTGTCTGAATAAGCCACAAGCAGTCAAAGTAATTTTTACTCGTTGTTTTTCTTTCCGTATGAGGAAATTAGCCTTGCCATTACCCTGCGTGAGTGAGTGCAGACAGGCTAAGGGAACACTCGATAACATACAATCGATGGTCGCCTCACGAAACAGGTTCTCCGGCTAACTAAACAACAGCTACGTACAGTTATAGCAGCTTTATCTAGCCACGGGTCATTTAATAAACACCTCTTTGTCATAGGAGTCACAGACAGTCCGCTGTGCAGGGCCTGGAAGGAGGACTATGAGACAGCAGCTCATATGCTGCTAAACTACCAAGTTGTCGCCACATACAGGGCAAAGTACTTCGGTAACCCAGGTACCCTACGTGAGAATGTCAGTAACACCAAGGTTTACTTATTTTTACTGGTATTGTTACTGGCCTTGTTTGAAGAGCTGGGGTGGAACGAATAACCGATATTCCCACCCATACGCAAAATACGCACTTTGACGTGGAGTTACGGACACCAGCCCGTATTACCTATTACCTAAATCGTTGTCGTGCAGTCAGATATTAAAGCCTCAATTATGAATTACAATACAATTGAAGCAGCAAATGACTGGCATCGTCTGAATATTGTTTGATGCAACTTTTACTGTTGGCAATAAAATCGCACCGTGTAAATCAGGCTTCAAAGACTAAAAATGTCACAAAGCACTGATTCTCTGTAAAAAAAATAACTTAGCTAGTTATACTCGTAGAATGCGACAATCATAATTCCATGCAAATATATTAAAAAAAAAACTCCAGGGAGGCAGTTGGTTTGGGGGAGAAGATTATTGCTGCAAAAATACTAATAGAAGAGGGAAGAAATAAATCATATGCAGTGGATTTTTTTTTCTTTTATTTTGATCAAATGTGTACTTTTTGTCTTCATGCGTACGTTTACTCAAGCTATCGTGTACTTTCAAAGGGCGTACCTTTGAAAATAGCCTGATCAAGGCACATTTTAGCTTAAGACGCTGAAAACAGCTAAACCACGGTCACTGTCAGACAGCATACAAAATAAAGAGAAGCGCGATGACACAGCGCTTGTAATTTATTGCAAAATATGAAGCAATTATCTATTAACTCGAAAATTGGTTGAGTTATCGAAAATAAAAAAACAACCAAGTTCAGCATACAAATAAGATGTTCTTGTTATTAATTAAATACCAACCATACGTTGATACTTAATACAGATATTTTGAATTGAAAATCAAAGTAAAGGGTAAGTTTACCGTTAATTTGTATCGAGATTTTTTTTAACATGTTTGGTAACAACCAAGTTCTGAGAAATATGTTCAAGAATAACATATATTTTTCCGCTGCCACAAACTATATGTATAGATTTGGCATTTTTTTTGTCTAAGACATGCCTACTTTTATCATTGCCTCTGGTCAGCGCCTTAATATACAATAGTTGCGTTTTAGGAGCCAAATACTTATGCTATAGATATCACAAATAAACGATCAAAAACCGAAAGATTAACCGTAGAGTTTCTTGCCGGCTCTTCTCCATAGGAAACGATGAATTGAAATCGTGCACCTAGCTTCTGACGTTTCATAAGTGCCCATGTAGGTTTACGTGAAATAAAATATTTTGATGTAGATTTTAAAATTTTAGTACTTCAGTTCAGTGGAGACAATTAAGAAAAAAACTGCGTCTTTCTGCCCCGAATGACTCTAGATCTGTTACACTACATCCAATCCAGAGACAGTTGTCATTGACCTATTCCTTCTAAGAAAAGCCGTATAAACAAGAGATCACGAACTTCACATAAAGAGGTATAACATACGACGCTTTGTCACTGGATTTATTAAAACGTTGAATATATTTCCTTTGCCCTTCTCAGGAACCTTTCACGTTCCAGATGTGACCCGTGCCTTTAAGCCGGTATATTTCACTGGGGGTGAGTTCCACCCTTATATTTTTGGTGAGACCAACCCCTATTAGATCGGCCCTTGCTATAACGCGTAATGGTATTTGACATTTTTGTAAGTATTATTTCTTTTGGGAGCAAAGTTTTTAGGGTTAGTGATGCGTGATTCAGGGATGAAGTAAAAATTGATGGTTTTATGGTGTCCGGTGAATGGGGGTCGAATATGGTATGGTATACGTTGAATTAACTTACGGTAGTATTATTTTCTTTGCAAAGTTTTTGAGTTCAGTAACCAGGAATGTCAAGAAAATAGTAAAGTCATCGTTATTAACAAAGTTAAGATTTGTAACATCGTGACTTGAGCGAATTTAGAATAAGACAAAATTTGTCTTGAGTTTTTTACATAAATGTTAAGGAATGCTTAGCAAGAGACACGTGACTATCGTGTTTGTTCTAAAGACATTTCCTGAATTCAATAAACACAAACCAAAAAGAAGACATAAAGTTACTGCTTTAAAAATTTAGTACCGACATTAACGAATTCCTTACATAATAACACAACAGATATACAAAACGTTTTAGCAGGTACAGTCTCGAGCATAAATACCTCAAAGTGTAATCATTTATTTTAAGTAGGCCAATAAAATGCACCTGTTTTTTTTTTTTGTGTGGGAAATTATCAAATAACTTCTCCCGCTCTGGGCGGAGCGGGAGGGCGTGTCAGACTTTTACTGACTAAAACCCACCCGTGTTCCTTCATTTGCCTGTGTGCCAGGGCCACGATATCCCTTTCGGACAAACTCGCAACCCTGGCAGGCACCTTGGAACGTCAAAAAAACACGCACGATTCAAAAGTGATTGTCTCCTAAAGTATTTATAGATATGGTATGGTGTTAGGAACATAGTATTATCGAAACCATATTATTATGAAATAGGTTAACAGTGTAATTATTATTTTGCGAGAATAAAGGCTCTTGCAAACTGGCGCAAAATCGCGGGTGCGACGCGACATTAGTAGCACAATTTCTATGTCACTGCATGTCGCGTCTGCGATATTGCGCAAGTCTGTACAAGCCTTAACGCTTTTGATTGTTGCCCCTGACAGTACCTTCGCTATATACTCTCAGATTCCGTCCAAGTACTTCCACATCTAGCTACATAAGTAAGTACAAGCTATGCTACTTCGTAACATTAAAGTCCATTAGCAGTCTTCTTACAGCGCCCTCGGGAAGTGTTGCGGTTGTGTATTCATTAGGAACTATACTAGCAAGACTTAGCGTTCTTATTAATATTTACATTATGGAAATTGAAGCGTTATTTGCAGGGAAATAATGATTACAGTAGAGGCTAACAGTTTTAGTGGAGGCGAAGGCGAAGATGGCAAAATTAGAAAAAATATTAATTAATGCAAAAATCGACCTTTTGTTAATTAAAATTTAAAAGGGTAAAGTATACGAGTACTTCACTAAAAATATTTTTGCGACTTTGTTACCTACTAGGCGATTTCTTAGTGCTTCATAAATTAAACCGGTTGGTTGTTGGTTACTTGGTACTGAACCTAGCGGTAGCGGATACAAGGAGGCAAAAAGCTTAAAACTTTGAGTTATATCTCCACCACATTAAAGGGTCTGTTGCTTAGTTTTGAAGCCGATTTTCTCTCTCCAATTACATTAAAAACTTGCAGATGCGAAGGTACGATTTCCGTCCTACTGCACAAGTTTATTATGACTTTACAAAACATAAACATTTCTTTAATAAATTAAAATATTATTACACGATAAACATTACAAAATAAATCATTATGGTGAAAACCGCATCAAAATCCATTGTATAGATTTGAAAACACAATAACACTTAATTAATAATTCTATTTATGGATGAGATTGTGCTTAATTATAGGTGACTGATGGGTAAAATGCTGACTAGCATATGAGTCATATGAGTTCAAACCCGACCATTGACCTATGGACATGAACCGCGATCCCATTCCTATCACATAATGACCTTAGTTAAAAGAGGCACTTTACTAGTGTTCCTGTTTGAATGTAAAGAGACAAGACATTAAAAAAATATACAGTTACAGCTATAGCTTTATGTAAGCGGGCACGCCCATTATGCCTGAAGGCTTTTATTTAAGTACGTTCTGTTTACGTTATATCTGCTTGAGTATAGTTTTCGTCGATTGTTTTTCGTATAGTGACGTGTGCTATCTAACATAATAATAATTATGGCAAATAATTTAATTTAATGTTTTATGTTGCGTAATTAAAATTAATTTACATTCTATTGTATAGAATCAAGTTTTCTAACTGAACAGACAGCTGTGCTGCTGGGGAATTTGTTACGCCACTTCTTCCTAGCTAAAGCACTAGGAAGTGGTGAAGGGTGGGCGTTTTTGGGGACTGTCTTATATAATTTTTGACGTTCGAAAAGTGCTGATTCTCAGCCTAGTTTGAATAAATTACTTTTGATTGATTGACACGATCACAATTTTGCCCAATGTAGTCTAAGACCTACTAGCACCAAAAATCACTAAACGCATTTAGTGTTAAACGAATTTAAAACATTGTTCTATTTCTTTCATGACAGATGACAGAGACGGAATGACGTTTTAAATACGTTTAGCGTTAAATGTAGAAAATGCAGTGAACAAGCATAATAATATGGAGTTGGAATTATTATTCCTTCACTCTATGAGAAGAGGTTATTGCAGCTTTGCTTCATAAATAAATACAACTACATTATTATTTACTCTATCAAAATCTAGTTTCTAACAAAAACAATACAAACTTCAAACATACGATTGGCTTAAACAAGGAATAGGGTCCTCCAAGTTACCCAAGTTTTAGTAATAAGCTTCTAAACTAACATACCCGACCTTGAGGTTCAACGAATGGTAAATATGCGTCCCTAGTTCCGCTTGAGTTGATATTTTTGTACATAGGAACCGTGTTACCATATTTTCTTGGTGTTACAAATTCAGAAGGTACGCTTTCTTTTGTATTGATTTAAGATTGATGGAATACTCATGTTGTGATGTTGTTATTTATTAATACAGAGTTTACAATAGCCTCGATCTTAAAACTATTCCGTGAAAACCTTGAAAACCATTTTCACGGTTTTCGAAGAATGGATCATATTTCCAAAAAAATGTGCGAGCCTTACAGTAGTCGCTTATGATGTGTAACATCTGACATCTCATCTTGGTAATATAAGCAACTGAGCTGCAACAGAAATTATCCCCTACTTACAATCTATATAGTACTTATTAATTCCATGAGTACACTAATTCCATGTTATTATAAAGTACTTACTAATTCCATGCTTTTCATAAGTACTTGCTTATTCCATGCTCAAGCTGTCACTTCCATCTCTTTTCACAGAAAGCGAGAGCAAAAATATGTTTAATTTACCTTCAGTCAAGATATTTTGGTAGGTAAGACGGAAAGTTTTTTAATTTGCTTAATTCTGCGTGTATTAGTCATATCCACCACCAAATTTGACCATTACAAGATGGTATACAGACATGGTGCCTAAAAACGTATTGATCACAAATACAAATTTTGCGATCTGAAGGGCACATCTCGTATTTTTGTCAGCTTCAAACTGTCAAAATACCTCTAATTTACCTACATTTCTGAAAAGTTTATGACATTCATTATGGCTGAGATAAGATTACGACAAGACTTTGAACGTGTGTACTTACGAAATGGCTTCCGATAATAAGTAACTTTTCACAAAATGCTTTTGAATAACTAGTCAAGACAAATACATGAAGAAGCCATTTTAGGCTTCTTCATGTATTCTCTTCTTCTTCATTTGCTTATTTGTTGTTATTAGACGAATTCGTATCAATACGAATTCGTCTAAAATTTGAACATTCAATTTGAAAGCAACATGTATAAATATTGATTTAATCCATGAGATCCAATGAGTTCCATTTATGTCTAACAATTCAATTAATACGGATACATTAGCTGCAATCGATTCATCAAAACACCCAAATTACGCCTTCACCAACCTTTATTGTGTTGGGAGGGATTTCAACAAATATATACCTATTGAAGAACATCAAAGCATATTAAATCTCCACGTATTTGTTATGGTAAGACTCATCGTCCACGCCGCTACTCCAAAGTAATGGTGGTGTTGGATAATATTGTGAATGCCATAATAATCTTACATATGATTATTATGACTATCAAAAATATGTATATTATGAGAAAGACGCTTTTGTATCCAGCGTAAGTGTATGGTACATTTCAGGACTCCTAAATCGAGCCACCGTGCATTTCCATGTCAGGTATTAAGTTCTAAAACGTCAAAGAAAAAGTTTTATGTAGTATTTAAGTGTATTGACGATTATTTTGGTGTCATCATTGTTCTAATTTTAAATTTATGACCATTTAACAAGCCAAAGACCTTTACACACACTTTTACGCTACACTTGAAGTTGTTGACGAGTATGTTTACCTAGGATAAACTGTCTAGTTAGGTGGGTCCAACTTCGAGAAAGAGGTCAATCGTCGAATCCGTCTCAGCTGGGCAGCGTTTGGGAAGCTACGCAATATCTTCTCGTCCCACATACCGCAGTGTCTCAAGACGCAATACTATGACCAGTGCGTGTTTTTATACAGTTGGTTTGCTCACAATGGGCCGTATTAGAAGGCGAAAGTCACCCAAAAGGCAATGGAGAGGGTTATGCTTGGAGTTTCCCTATGTGATCGAATCAGAAATGAAGAGATCGTTAGGCGAACCAAGGTAACCGACATAGCCCGAAGAATTGCCATACTTAAATGGCAGTGGCCAGGGCACATTGCTCTCAGAACTAATGGCCGATGGGGCCTAAAGGTTCTGGAGTGGCGACCGCGTACCGGAAAGCACAGAACCGGTCGAAGTGGTGGTGCTTGAGGAGGCCTATGTCCAGCAGTGGACGTCGTTCGGCTGAAATGATGATGATGAGACATTTAAACAAAAAAATGCAGTATGGCTCGATTTAGGAGTCTGGGAGTGTATTTATGCTCATGACTGTACTTGAGTAAGTATTTATAACAACTTTTTCTTTAGGTTGGCAAGGCACACTTGTGATGCCTCTGGTGTCCTTAAGCGACGGTTTCCACTAATATCCAGTCTACACACACTGACTTCGACGCAGCAAGTTTGCATACACCAAAGTTTGCACAAATAACGTAAGGACGTCAAGTTTGAAGTTCGTTTGTTCGTCGACCAAAGTCGCCTACTTGTTTGTAAGCCAAATAAAACTTGATTCACACGGTGCAATTTAATTGCCTGCCTGTGGCATACCATAAATTGAAACAACACTAAAAGTGGCACCGTCTAAACCGTGTTTAAACGATGCCAGTAATTTGTTGCTTCAATTTTATTGTTTGCCACGGACAAGAATCTTGCATCGTGTAAGGTTTAACAAAATAAGTCTACTTATATACAACGTGCCGCCACATATGGCGACATTAATTCAACACATGGGTAGGGCTAGTGGCCAGTAGGTAATCATAAAAAATGTAATAATGTAAAAGATAGATAGACGAGTACTTTGACGCTTAAGTGTATTTTTTGTTGTCATTTATTATTTTTGTAATAGAATAGTCACTTTATAAACACTTAGGTGACGGAATAATAAATATACCTATTTATTATTCCGTCACCTAAGTATTTATATACATACACATATACATACATGTACATTTTAGTAAATATAATGTAAAATAATTATAAATTGAACAATAAAAACATTCAAACAAACTAAATAATAAAGCTCTCTTCTTCCTTCAGTTTTCCTAATCCTTGCACGTTATTCGTTTTAATTTCATTGATGCGATGTTATGATCCATGACCCCGGCAAATGACCTCCAAAATGCTATTTTAGAAAATTGTAAATAAATCAATAAATAATGAAATTAAAATATCTTCATAAAACGTAAAGGCAAAACCGTATTCGTGTGTTAAATTAATGTCGTCACCATAAAGCGTAACGCAGTATAACGATGCAGATCTACTAAAGAAAGGGTCTTTAGTCTTTAGTGTAGTCAATAAACATTTACGAGAAAGATTCTTCATAACATTCTTCCATTCAAATCCATATATCAGGCAAGAGCCCCAAGGAACAAATGCCTATAACCTCACGCTTCTATGCCGTTTGCATTCAAATTATCCTTAAATTCTTTATTATTTATTGGTTTTGGGCCATATATCAGTTCTATGGGATCTATTCATGACCATTAGGTATGTTAGTATGGGCAAGCTGCATTACTTTTTCGCCAATATGGAAATAAGGGTGTGATACCATCGGGAATACCGCGGGATCATGTGTGAGAATCTTAAATGTTCATCTGAAATATAACCGAGAATCCGGATAAAATACGTCTGTTCGCATTTTGCAATTTCCCTTAACGTGAGATAGAAATTTTGATTTTAGATTAAAATAAAGCCCCAATTACACAATGCAGTTTAAAAACAAGTTGTGGTATGCCACCGGCTAATTAATCGCACTGTGTAAATCAGGCTTAATAGTGATACATAATACAGAATGAAGTTTTAATGATCGATTTAAACCGATTCCAGCATAGTTTTCGAACTGTTTTTGGCTTCAGCGTAGATGCAGCTAAAGAGGTACGAGTACATAAAGCAACTATTCTATTGCTATTCGAATTAGAATATCAAACTTTAAGATTGTTAATTTTCTTTACAATAATTAATATTTTAATAAGTTTTCTCTAATTGAATTTACATCAAAGTTCAAACATTAGACAAAGCTGATTCAGAGGACACTAGAAAATGATAAACGGTAATTGGATTAAAGTGATTGTAAATCAAAAACGCTGAAAATTGTTTTATGAAAAGTTTTTGATGTCGGAATTTTGATTCAGTTCGAAGTGACTGGATTTAGCTTCGTTAAGGATTAAGTAAATTGGGGTGAAGTGCCAGTTTTATATAATTTCTGATGATTGAACGTGGAAAAAAGGAAGTATGTTCGAAAGATCGAATGACGTGGCAGTCTGTAGTTTCTGCCTATCCCTATGAGAGAAACGGCGTGAGTTTATGCATGTCATTCATTGTCATTCTTTAGCTGATTGGCTAATCTCGTATAAATGACATGAGCTATTCTCGTAACGCCATACTCGTACAGAGAGAAGCAATACAATTTTTTTTACAAAATGATTGCTTTTTTTTTGCATAAAACAACTGATCATTATTAAAATCTTCCTCATTATTATTCAGATGTTCTAAATATTAAAGAGTACACGCTGTATCCTGCTTGTCGTGTATGACTGAAGGAAATAGGTCGTTGCGTTCTCCGTTCAGAAGAGGTTAATAACCCTAGGGACTGAACTATATGGAAGGGTTGTTTTTGTTTTTATATTGTCTTCATTTTTTATAGGCGTTGCTTGATAGAGGTAATGTTTTGATGAAAATGACAATGAAATTATTTTTTGTAATTTCGGCTTGGTAATTAAAAGGTATTTTTTGCGAGTTACAATAACAGGTACCTATGAAAGGTGAAGAAAATAATGTTGTTTAAAAATCCTAGAGTGCACGGTAGTTCAATTCGAAATATCTATCAATTATGTCTCACAAGGAAAGCTTATGTAATATAAGTTTAATTGGATGGAAATAATAAAATGTGCATACAATTCCTATTCCACGTAAGATTCTAAGACGTGCACTGCACCCGACTGTAAGCTAAGATTCTGCAAACATATCGTATGACAGAACCCGATCTTGTGTAGCTATAGTATTGCCCCTACCATACGTTTGATACTTGTACAAGATTTCTACAAACCTATTAAAATAAATGCCCTCTTTTAAAGATACCCAGTGAAAATAAAAACCTAATGGAGTACGTAAAAGATTTGATGTATATTGTTATTGTTACCGACAATGTGATTTTTTTAAATAATAATATCACATGTTATAACAAGCAAACTGGTGAATGGCCCACTTAAATTAATGGAAAGTGGAAACCGCTGTGTTTATGCGCCAATCCCCACGAGATCAGAAAATTAAAATTGTCCCTCATTACACCAGTTCTCATGATGAAAAGTGCAGATTGGTAGGAGAAACAAGACAACTGTACTACAAATATAGTAATAATTCTATTTATCATAATTAATTTAAAGAGAACATTCCAACAACATCTGTCAGAGTACATGTCAATTGCTACAACTATACGTATCTCTCCGCACGACTCAAAAGAAAGGTCAAATCAAAGGTGGTTGTCCTTTGTGGACGTTGCAAAGAAGAAAGCAAATCAAAACACCACCAATTATTATTTCTGTATGCACTGCTGAATAGGTCGCAACTCCATGTTAGCTTGAAATTATAAGTCACGGATAGCCAAAGATGATGGTTTATTGAATAGTTTCAACAACCACGTAACTAATGCTACATGAGTGTTCTGCGAATGAGCTATGCAGTTAATAAACAAAAAGGTCAGAATCATTGAAATTAAAGCTATCATAATAATACCTCTAAACAATCGCACGACCGTCAACCAATCAGATCGATTGTTTCCATCCAATCGAACAGCGCCACCGGACCGTTTCAATCGGCCAATTGTTTCCTCATAATTGGGTCTCAGCGGGATTGGAAATTAGAGAGTTTTACAATTATCGCGATAGATAAATCGTGATTGCTTTTGTAAGTTTCAGCAAATTGATTCTGAGATTTAGGAACGGAGGTATTTTACATTTAAGCAGTCGAATTAAAGTAAGCGGACTATCTTTAAAGGCTCTTACACACTCACACGATATCGCGGGCGCGACAGGCACC
The DNA here is from genome assembly GCA_963921375.1 of Tiliacea citrago. Lineage (NCBI taxonomy): Eukaryota > Metazoa > Arthropoda > Insecta > Lepidoptera > Noctuidae > Tiliacea > Tiliacea citrago. The sequence continues at coordinate 3,367,715 of OY992784.1, forward strand.
GACAAAGACAATTCCTTTGTCGGTGCATGTCGCGCCCGCGATATCGCGTGTGTTTGAAAGAGCCTTAAGAAAAAATCCCTGAGATCAGTTTAAATCGTGAGAAAAGGCTCATACCTTAAATTGAGGATTAATTGAGATAATAATTGTAGATCCTTGAAACTCTAATGAGTCTTGAACAAAACGTTTTCACAGCTAAAAATCAGGGAAAGATAGTGAAGTAGGCCAGATACGTTGATAAATTACTGTATAACGTAAACTTACAAAAAAGGTAAAAAGATTGGTATTTGAATAGACGGATATCTTTCATCAAGTTTGATTTATGAGGTCATTGTAGGTTAACCTCTCGTTCGTAAAGTCAAAGACATTGAATGTTAGTCATCGTTGTAGATAAAGAAGATCACATTACAGCAAATAAAATGCGTCTCTCCTCACCAGAATATGCCGCAGTAGCAAGTCTGTTGAAAGTTATTGCTGATAGGCATGACCAAAGCCTGCCTTGTATTGATTCATTTTATAAACATCAGCCTGTCAGTAGAAGAATTTGAGTACTAACATAGCATAGAAGTTAAATTTATTTATTTATTTCACACCAATAAGTACAAAATCTTACAGTATTATACCCAAGACGATGTTATACCAACCTATTACACTATTTATCCTTATAAAATACCTATACATAAAAAAAATCAACAATAAAAATAAAACTAAAATACTCAATAAAGCTTACATTTTCTTTTTCAAAATTGTATGCCTTCTTCAATGCACCTTTGCGCTCCTTATAAAAATTTCGGCAGGCTATCGAATACATCTTCCAACGGCATATTATTTATAATACGTGCGCCCCTTGCCAAAGGGGCAAACTTTAATAAATTCGTCCTAGCCCTTGGCACCTCTAACAAAGCGGGATGGCGGCGCGCCCCAACATACCCGTCCGGGACACGCAGCCTCAGCGCCTCCAGCACCTCCGGGTGGTGCACCAGCAATTGTTTACTAACATCTAGAATAGTTGTAGTAAATACTATATATATATATTGTTATACATAAAACTTTTTTTTTTACGAACGTTAATATCTTTATCTATATTTAAAATAATATGTACATAAATAACCACTTAAACTTAATTAATTTATAAAAATAACAAAATGATATCCTAACTAAACTAAAACTATTAAGAAACTAAAATATGGCGTCGAAAAATTCCTCCGCATTGCCGTCGACTGGTAATGTACCTAAGAGGCTGGCGGTATTGCCACGTTGTATGGCAATGCTTAGCCTCTGGCCAAGGTAAAAGCCAGCCCTTGGGCCACGGGAAGTGTCAACCAGCTGTTTGGAGATTTCTTTGATCAAAACATGAGCACTCGGACCCCACAGCCCGAGGGTTTCAACCCCAAACGGATCGAAAATATAATTACCAATAAGTTTTTATTACTTTCGCCGCTTGAGTAAATACTTATTTGTATTTTGTACTTTTCATAACCTTAAAAATCAAAATCAAAATATCTTTAAAAAAATCTGTACTGTCATTGTAATTTTTGTACGTCATATAAAAATATAGAAAAGTCATGACTTACTGCGTTGGCTCATAATCATCATTATGTTAATACGTGAAGCGAAAACTTTGTACCCCTTTTTACGAAAATTACGCGGACGGAGGAGCATGAAATATGGCACAATTAAAGTTTATATGGAGAAGGAGTGCAGAAAGCTAATATTTTTATATAATTTATGAATTAGAAATAAAGGAGAGGTCAAAATTGGTATAATACGAGTATTCAGACGATTTTTAAACGCTAATGTGATGTACCTTATTAGGAAGCTTATTTATTATGCTACTCGATTATAGTTAAATCTGATTTTTTCAGGCGCCCGTTTTTGTGAAAAAGTGAAAAATGTTTCAATACAAACAAAACGCACATAGTCTTTATTTATTCATTTCTATGCAATATAATTATTTTATGTGACTAATGTTTCCGTTTCTATTAAATGCTTTGAGGTTTTATTATAATTTTAGCTGCAGCTCCATAAAATTAAGACAAAAAATATTGATTATCATGACAATGCAATAACAAAACGTATCGAAAAAAGTCAAAGCTGTAAACTCGGACTAAATATCCGCTGTAAATGTCAAGCCGAGACCTGCTGACTGACGTTGTCATTGTCACGTCATTTGCCACAGGGCTGCCATCCCTAAAATATAAATAATGCTTGTAGAACATTTTATTTTTCAACACTTGTTTTAAAAAAAAAGGGCGGCTGTAAAAAAAAATTAAATGCCCAAAGACGTCAAAATAATTACTCTCTTTCAGCCTATATAGGTCAGAAGGCTGTTTAAATTTTCAATTATTTTAGTACCAAGCCCCATACATTTTGTGAACGTCTCCTTTAAAAATCATTACATAAATACACTACCATGTGTTTGACACAACACACACAGTACCAGGGCTTCATGACTTGAAGATAGATAGGTGACTGGAGTGACATTTTGAGCATGGAATAAGTAATTACTTTTTAATAGCAACGAATTCGTGTATTCATGGAATTAGTACAGGGGCCCAAGTCTGCTATTTTTATAAATTCAGTCATTCCAACACGATCCCATTGTCATGCCATTGTCATTTTGCTAAAAGTTCGTAATCTGGTAAATTTATAATGGTCGATCATTTTCTTTGCAATTTCTTTCAATGTAGTGTCAGTGGCCGACCATTAGACAGTCATAATGACGCCATTGTAATAGTAGATTACCAAACTTGTCAAAATCAACAATTATGAAATCAATGATTGACCATTCTGACACTATTGTAATAGCAGAATTGAGGCCCTGATCTAAATTCGACCCCTTCTACTTACAATCTTTATTATTATTAGTACTACCATGACATCACACTAATATTATAAAGGCGAAAGTTTGTGAGTGTGTGCGTGTGTGTGTGTGTGTGTGTGTGTGTGTGTGTGTGTGTGTATGTTTGTTACTTCTTCACGCTCAAACGGCTGGACCAATTTTGATAAAATTTTGTATGGAGGTAGCTGACACCCTGGAATAAGACATAGGCTACTTTTTATCCCAATATTCCGACGGGATCGAGACTTACGCGGGTGAAACCGCGGGGCGCAGCTAGTAAAGAATATAAGTAGAAGGGGTCGAATTTCGATCAGCGGGCGACCACTAGTTATATTTAATTTACATTATTCGATAGCACGAAGTGAGAAAGTAGTAAAATGTCGTGTAGACTTGTTGGTATGTCGTTGAACTCATGAAAACCCATGTCTTACTGCTTTGGCTCTTATTTGGCTTTCTTTGGTAAGCATTTTATTATTTTAATGGATCTTGTACCTGTTTGTTAAATAAAGAATTTTTAATTATTATTATCACCAAAGTTGAACTGCATAACTTCGAACATAAGTAAAAATTATGAATGTTTTTCGTAGCAAGTTAAAATGCTGACGGTATGTTATTATAAATTCACAGTAACGTCGTAAGGTCAGTCCCTTTTTAGCTCGTCTACGAAAACAGATCGGGTGACATATAGCCTTGTTCGTCACTAACATTAGAATGAATATCAATGTGTTTTTTAATTATAGTCAGGGAAATTAACTATGAAGTAAATTTATACCTCACGCGAATTTTCCGAGTTACAGACATTAAATGTTGGGGTCAGCTTCCAGTCTACCGGTATACAACTGAATACCAGTATTTTATATGGAGCGACTGCCTATCTGACCTCCACATTCCAGTTACTGAGTAACACGATACCCCTGTGTAAGACTGGTTGTCAAACTTTCGGGCTTCACCTATGTCTGTAATGTCCAAGATAAACTTAACTTAGAAAGTACATAGGAATTAAAAAAGTCACATTTATACTTGCCCGGATTTGAACCCACAACTTTATGCATGGGAGGCGAGGCTTTAACCGCTGAGTCCCTCACAACTACTAACAACACTATAGCTTGGTATTGTCGACCCAATCCTTAGAATAACCTCATTCACACCAGTTAACACGAGTTTCCATTCCACCTAATTTCTCGAACAATACTCAAGGTGACAATTTCAAAACAGTTATTATCTATACGAGTACGTACCTACATAACTCGTTCATCGGTCTATCAAATGTAAGTTCAAATGTCTTTTGCCTGTGGTTGAAGTCCATGTAAACTGTAACTTGGGCCTAATCTGAACCTTTGAAATTGTTCGTTGAACTTACGAGAATTGGTTGTTCTATTTCTGTATTGTGCGCGAGGTTATACAAGTTACCTGGCCTATTATTTTTTTCTATTAACCTCCAGAAATATCACGTGGGTTTGACCAAACTGAAATTACTTCCGTTTTTTTTGGAATGAAGTTCCTTAACGCTAATATATTGGCGAATATTATCTAGACCGTTTCTTCTTTCTAATTAAATGTACTACAAAGCCACCATTACTGGGTACGTTTTTCATTAGCTTGAATGTCAAAAGCCCTGGCGGCTGAGAGTATGTCATACTCACTCAAGTGGCGGCAGCAAAAACAATTTTATTCTATGAATGAATTTATAAATAATGCCAAATAATCTGTTTTAAATTAATGTGACGATAATTAATATTTAATGCATTGTAAAATTTATAAATAATAGAAACTGGCATTTAAAGCATGCCATTGGACATTCATATACTCTTAACATTTAAATATATTGTAATGTGTTGCATGTCAAATATCTGACTATGTATTAGATGATGGCCGTTGATGGTGGCGTCAGTGTGGGATCATTAAGCTCCCTTTAAAATAGTCGAGCCGAATGTTGCTGGTCCATACATCATGTTCGTGAACGGGCGCCGGCAGAAGGAACTGAGGGCCTAGACAAAGTAACATTCGATTAGCGATGACGCTAGTAGAAAAGCCACAAAATGTATGGGGTTGACTTATGCTATCTAAATGTCACGTGATCATAGGTCAATGAATATAAATTAGCTGGGAATGTTGTCATCATTCGATTCCATGAAACGAATCGACAGCGTTGAATGATAACTTCCATAGAGATGCGTAGACAAGTGGCACTTTTTGACCATGTGTTATCGCTACTTTTTTCGCGTGAAGGAATTCGAATCGAAAATTAGCGATAACGCTTGTCAAAAAGTGAAATAACGATAGTGATTGTAGAAATAGAATCGTTTCGAAGCGAATGCCATTTTGTCGTTCGTGTGTTAGGCCCCCTGGTCATCTTTTAGCTGCCACGGCTTATTCATTTTTTTAAATAGTTTTTTGTTTTTATTTGTAATTGTTATAATTTTAGAAACTATAGAAATGTATTGACCGTTCTTCTCCATAGAGACCTACTACGCTTTGCAATCATGGGCAACTAGCTTCATTTTTCTGACTGACTGAACCCTTGAGAGTTCAAAAGTGCCTGTAATTGTTTTATTTGGAATAAATGCTTTAGCTTAGGTGTGTGTTTAATAAAAAAAATAAAAATATAATTTTTTTACCATTCCATAATAATATTTTTTTCATTTAGTTACTTTCAAATGTTATTAATTTATTTAATTGTGCCTGTTGTTTGATACATAATATTCAGCGAAAAGAACTTCATTCCAACGAGATAACCCACGACACCGGTAGATTTTTAGGGTTCCGTATCCAAATTGTAAAACGGGCTAAGGCTCCACCGTCTGTATGTTTGTCTGTCTGTTTGTCTGTCTGTCTGTCCGTCTGTCACCAGACTGTATCTCATGAACCGTGATAGTTAGACAGTTGAAATTTTCACAAATGATGTATTTCTGTTGCCGCTATAACAAAAAATACTAAAAAAGAGAATAAAATAAATATTTAAGGTGGCTCCCATACAACAAACGTGATTTTTTTGCTCGTTTTTGCTCGATATTGAGAACGGCAACAGGTAGACGCTTCAAATATTCACAGAATATTTAATTATATATTAACTTTAAAAATTAATAATTAAATTAAAATAAAACAAATATTTACTCCCATACAAACGTGATTTTTTTGCCGTTTTTATAGATAATGGTACGGAACCCTTCGTGCGCGACTCCGACTCGCACTTGGCCGGTTTTTTTTTATCTCGCAATTTTATTAAATCTCAAACGGTCTTTGTCGATTAGCATTTTTTAACTATGGGATGGAGTCAAAGTGTTATTGGGTTTTTTTCATTAGGAACAAATTAGGAAGGACCTCCTTATAATTATAATCATCTCCCTGCCCATGTCCCATGTTATACTTGGGGTCGGCGCAACGTTCTTCTGCCATTCTCCCCTGTGAACCGTCACGCTATCTCTTTCAAATATCATTACCGGGCCTCCTTATAATCATTAAAAAAGGGTTTTTCAAAACACCTAAATAACCTATTGGGTTATTTAGGTGTTTTGAAAAACCCAATAACCGGTATCCAACATAAACACAAACAAAACTCTTTATTACATTAACATCATTTATGTACGGCCATTCCCATTGCCACTGTCCGATGCTACTCGTAAAATCATTTATTTGTGCAGTTAAATGTTGAAATATGCAAACGAGTATCATAAACTTGTATCTTCCCTTTTGTATTACATTTGGTACACGACATATTCAGCTGTACATTTTCCAATTTATGCTGACCTCTGATTTGTACGAATATTCTTTAAAATTCGAGTTCAGGTTATACTGGAAATTATAGCTGGATATGTTGCCATGTATAACGGGTTCAAATAAAAATTCTACAAATCCAGTCTGATATTCATTATGCCGGATATTGAATGAGATTAGATTTCCAATAAAACGGATTATGTGTGTGGGTTTTCATATTCAATTTCATTTGATCAACGGTTCGCAGGTTGCGTTGAAAAAGTTATTTCGGATTCAAATTCACGGTTAAAAATCCGTTTCGGAATTGTTAATTGTTAACACTTGTATACTAGCTAACTAATCAAAGCACTACCTTTGGATTGTATATAATTCTTCGGTACGTGTGTATGTCACTGAACTCCTCCTAAATGGCTGGACTGATTTTAATGTTTTTTTTTTTGTGTGTGACACACAATCACGTGACTCACAATGTTTTCAATGCGGTGTAGTTTGTTTGGAAGAAAGTGCCTTTCCACAGCCAGGAGGTATTCAACTTTGGGTATCATTAGATATCTTAAGGCTTAATGGCATTAATAATTTATTTAACTCATGATTGCAAAAGACTCTTGAAATGTCAGAAAACTATGGCAACATGACCATTCATTCGGAGACCTAGGTTCAGTGACAGATGTGTGTTGAAGACATCTTTTTTCACCGATCGTAAAAGGCATTCTAAACACATCTTAAATCGCCACATGCTTACAAACTATTCAGAAAAATGTGCGAAACATTGGAAGGTCTGACCGATGAGGTGTTAGCACGTATGTAACGTACGTGACGGTTGCTGTGGGTATGTGAGGTCGCCAGTCAGGACTTATTGGTGGAATGGTGGCGTCCATGTCAAATGGAGGTGGAAGGGTGGACAAAGATATTCTATTTATTTTGTAATATAAATCGACACACAATGTCGCTTTTGGGCCCAGCCTGGCCTTCTTTACGGAGACGCGGGACGTCGCGCGTCGCGTTGGGCGGTCCGGCCCGCACTAAATTCAAACATATGGCGTTGTATGAAAGCGTTTACGGAGAAGCGATTTTACACGCGTTTGCTTGAAATGCAGGCGGAGCACGCGGATGGCACCGCCGCGTCACACGTGACGTTTATCGCGGCGGCGCACGCGGCGTTGCGTTTCTGTAATTCTTCGTTCAGGGTAAAACGTAACAACACCCGCGTCGTCGCACGCCCCAGTACGAGCATACGGTGATACCCGCTACTCTTCACGCCCCGCGTCTCAATAAACAACATCGTACACTGTTATATGTTTGTGTTGCGCGTGTGATGCGCACACACGCACGCACCGCCTCTCTGTAAACAGAAAATAGGTCCAACGCGCCAAGAGACGTGACGCACGACGCACCGCGTTTCCGTAAACGAGCACTAAGGCCCAATGGCGATGCGACATGCGTCAGAAACGACACGCGTTCTTCACCTGTTTTAGTCCGTCGCTAAGCAAGTCGCGTCACGGTGAATTGTCGCATGCTCTAAATAACTTATTTTATTTGTTTTGTCTGCAGTCGCTGTGGCTAGACGCGTGTCACTTGAGCATGTACCTCGTGGCCACGGGGTTAACGCTGGCTACTTTACTACGGCTTAACTTTGCCCACTATGGCTATTACCACGCTTCATTTTGAAGGACGCCACCAAAACAGAGCGAAAAACTCAACAAAAAGCTGAACTGAGACTACATTTTATGTTTTGATCAAATAGCATCCAGATATTTGGGCAGTCTGTCAAACTTTAAGAGTTAACAATGCTTAGATAATATAGAGTATAGTTTGTAGTAAAAGAAGATACAGAGCATTACAAAACTCTTGACCGATGATGGTACGTATTACGGACATGGGAAATAATATCCTCTATGCCATGCAATAAGCCGACTTTTTTATATATTTTTTTTAAATGAAATGAATTAATTAAAGAATGTTACATATTTTGACAACATCAAGGATGTTTTTAAGATGCTGAACTGGGATGGACGTGGCATCAACATCAACGGCGAGTACATCTCACACTTGAGATTTGCAGATGACATCGTCATACTGGCTGAATCGCTGCATGACTTGCAGCAGATGCTGGACGGCCTAGTTGATTTTTCTGTACGCATTGGTCTCCGGATGAACTTGGACAAAACCAAGGTTATGTTCAACGATCACGTTACTCCGGGACCGATTGCTGTTAATGGCGGTGCTCTCGAGGTTGTTCGAGAATACGTTTACCTCGGGCAGACTTTGCAATTTGGTAAAAACAACTTTGAGAGCTGAGAAGAATTCAGCTGGGCTGGGCAGCATTTGGGAAGCTTCGTCGAGTCTTCTCGTCGCGTATTCCACAGAGCCTAAAAACGAAGGTCTTCAATCAGTGCGTCCTGCCTGTTATGACTAACGGAGCTGAAACGTGGACACTTACGGTGCGGCTGGTCCATAAATTCAAGGTCGCTCAGCGAGCTATGGAACGGGCTATGCTTGGAGTCTCTCTGAGAGATCGAATCCCGAACGAGGTGATCCGGCAGAGAACCAAAGTTGTCGACATAGCCCACAGAATAAGCAAGCTGAAGTGGCAATGGGCCGGCCATATTAGCCGTAGAACCGATGACCGTTGGGGTAGACGTGTTCTTGAGTGGAGACCGCGAATCGGCAAACGTAAGGTAGGACGCCCTCAGGCTAGGTGGAACGACGATCTTCGCAGGGTGGCTGGTAGCAGCTGGATGAGAGTTGCCGAGAATCGAGCTGAATGGCGTGCAATTGGAGAGGCCTATGTCCAGCAGTGGACTGCTATAGGCTGATGATGATGATGATGACATATTTTGAATTAATTTATGTGATGAGATCTTGACTACATGTTATTAAGGTGTACTATATACAATTCAAAAGGAACAATAAAATGGCCCGCTCCGGAACTATGCCGGAAGAAATGACGGAACAGATGTCAAACGACAAAGTTGAAGGGACAAACGTCTGAACCACGATTAATCTCTCTTGTTGGTCGTAATTTGTTAACTCAATGTGCCTCGTCAACGTTTGGTAGTTCCTAACCAATATTCGATACATTCGTGCGAAAGATATTATTTGATTGCTGCTTGCAAAGTATTTATTTCAATTAAACCATTTACAGGCACTTTTGAATTGTCAAGAGGTCGGTCAGTCAGAAAGATGAAGCTAGGTGCTTACCAAATCGTAGTAGGTTCCTATGGAGAAGAACGGGCAAGAAACTCCTTTAAACTCAAGAAACTCTTTTAACTTCTCCCGCTCTGGGCGGAGCGGGAGGGCGTGTCAGAGTTTTACTGACTAAAACCCACCCGTGTTCCTTCCGTTGCCTGTGTGCCAGGGCCACGATATCCCTTTCGGACAAGCTGGCAACCCTGGCAGGCATTGGCCCTATTGGACCCCGTCAGTTGGTGCTGACATCTCTTGGAGGCGCGCGTGGAACACAGTGCGCCGTCGACCCGGGCCTGGTCCTTATCGGACGGCGAGCTACCCATCGCTCACCGTCCGCAAGCCCGCGCCTACGGTGGCCGGAAATCAGATTGCGACTCCCGACGCCCGGGGCGTCTTCTGCGGTGACTAGGGCCTAGAGTTTAGACCAGGTACCGGTAACCGTAGTGTAGGACACCCTCCAGCTTGATGGACCAACATCCTTAAAAAGGCTGGGACAGACTTGATGCGCAAGGCGGAGGACAGGGTATTGTGACACACCCTGGGTGAGGCCTATGTGCAGTAGTGGACAGGGATATGCTGAATTGATTGATAATGAGTAAACTGTTCATACAGTTAATTGAATAATCGGATAAAAAAGGATACGTCTTCACGGTTCTTGGAGGTATAATCTCGATCATGGCTACTTTTCTATCAGTGGATAGTATTGATTCAGCGCCTATCAGATATAATATCGCTAACATCAACAGGAAAACGTTTACTTATTAGTACCAGAGGAGGAAAGATAGTTTCGGAAGTAACGTAAGTAGTTCCGGTGACTCGTCATTTGATAGTACTCGTATTGTAAAGATAATGGAAAAGATATACCTATTTATATAGAATTCTGTAAATGGTGACTTTGTTGTGAGGCACTAAAGTTTTAACGAAAAAATATTTGAGAAAAATGGGAATTGTCAATTAGGCCATTAAAAACATCGTGGAAAAGCTGACAATTTAAAATCTTAAGTATTTTAATGAAAGTAGTTAAATGGGTTTTTCTGAATAATTATATATAATTATATAATATCGTAATGATTAACTAAGTTGGTGCCCAAATAAATTATCTTTTCAATGTTATTCGACGTAAATACATATTTCAGCTGTGGGCTGCTATTGGCTGATGATGATGAGTAATGAGAAGCCCAAAAGTCTGACAACCAGTCTTACCAGGGGGTATCATATTACCCAGTAACTGGGTTGTGGATTCAGAAGACTGGAACATTATGAGAAAAGGAGGAAGTAAGACTTAAGAGCAGGCAGTCTAAATCAAATTTCTAACGGAAGCTCCGTCCCTCGCTCCCCGTCACTCCGTTATGTGCTAAACGCTAACACATCAGTTATAAAGTTGAATATCGCGTACGGTCTTTGTGTTCGAGCACGAAACTAAGTAGCGTAAGTCTCAATTCTTATTTCGTTTATAACTAAATAAATAATTGATCTAGAAAAAAAAAATCTTGTGTCGGGATAATAAACTATATTTATTTGCTGTGAATATTTATTTTAGACATAAAAGCTAAACAAACTTGTATGTTTTTTAGAATTATCCTTAAAAAAGACATGATTTTTGAATAAAAATTGTATAGAGAGAAAATATTACAATTACGTAACTGTCTTTAACACGGAAAGGCAAAGATCCAATAAATCATAAATACTAAAGTTTCATTGTGCTTGTATTTGTGACTAATTCAGAATATTCATGCAAAATAACATAAAAATAGGGAGCCTCCTCTTAAGGTCATTGTCTAAGATAAAAGTAAATAAGTGTAACAGGAGGCGAGCCTTTTGCCATTAACCGGGCACAAAACCAGACCACCACGCGAACGAAGTCGCGGGCAGAAGCTAGTTAAAAATAAATATAAAAAACCTCTATGTTTTGTGAAGTCGTAAAAATCACGCTGGTCACTAGTTTAATAAAAAACATGGAAAAATAAAAACAAATTCACCTCCACACACTCTTAAGTTAAAGACAGAACGTTTTTAAATAAATATGAATTTCTACAAATATCACTGGTACAAGGAAATCCACTCGGTGGCGTCCATTGCGCACGACTAGTAAGATGTTCAAAATGCGCTTTTACTGGAACTGGAGAGTGATACCGCACAATAAGAGGAGTATCACGCTTTAGTGGAAGCTGTTTTGGTATATTATTATAGGTACTTTGATTTGTGAGAATGTGCAACAGAATTGGAAGTTGTTTTGGTATATTATTATAGGTACTTTGATTTATGAGAATTTGCAACAGAATTGTACTGCCAATTTTTTTTCTATAAAACCAATTTTTTTGATCTACTGTTATATTATTTTAGTGATAGTTGTTCGTCAGGAATAATCCGTAAGAATGCATCAGTTAGGGCATTGGTTTTGTGACATTAAGTAGTCTATGCAGGTACGCAGGCGTTCATTAATTCAGTAAAAATGAAAAACTTCGCAAGCAATCGGAAATACTACTGAAGACTGTGGAGTCGACCTCAGAACTAAACCCTTCTCACACGGAAGTAACGTAAGTAGTTCCGGGCACTCGTCATTTGATAGTATTGTAAAGGTAATGGAAAAGATATACCTATTCATATAGAATTCTGTAAATGGTGACTTTGTTGTGAGGCACTAAAGTTATAACAAAAAAATATTTGAGAAAAATGGGGATTGTCAATTAGGCTAATAAAAACATCGTGGAAAAGCTGAAAACTGAAAATCTTAAGTATTTTAATGAAAGTAGTTAAATGGGTTTTTCTGAATTATTATATCGTAACGATTAACTAAGTTGGTGCCCAAATAAATTATCTTTTCAATGTTATTCGACGTAAATACATATTTCAGCTGTGGACTGCTATTGGCTGATGATGATGAGTAATGAGAAGCCCAAAAGTCTGACAACCAGTCTTACCAGGGGGTATCATATTACCCAGTAACTGGGTTGTGGATTCAGAAGACTGGAACATTATGAGAAAAGGAGGAAGTAAGACTTAAGAGCAGGCAGTCTAAATCAAATTTCAAACGCAAGCTCCGTCCCTCGCTCCCCGCCACTCCGTTATGTGCTAAACGCTAATACATCAGTAATAAAGTTGAATATCGCGTGCGCTCTTTGATCTTTGCACGAAACTAAACAGCGTAAGTCTCAATTCTTATTTCGTTTATAACTAAAGTAATAATTGATCTAGAGAAAAAATATCTTGTGTCGGGATAATAAACTATATTTTTTTGCTGTGAATATTTATTTTAGACATAAAAGCTAAACAAACTTGTATGTTTTTTAGAATTATCCTTAAAAAAAGACATGATTTTTGAATGAAAATTTTATAGAGAGAAAATATTACAATTACGTAACTGTCTTTAACACGGAAAGGCAAAGATCCAATAAATCATAAATACTAAAGTTTCATTGTGCTTGTATTTGTGACTAATTCAGAATATTCATGCAAAATAACATAAAAATAGGGAGCCTCCTCTTAAGGTCATTGTCTAAGATAAAAGTAAATAAAATAAATTATCTCTACTCCTTGTTTCTCAGTAAAACAGTGGAAATGGTCAACTAAATAACCCAACACGGTAAGAGCATTAGATGGACATAGATATTCTGGGAACAAGACTCTCCACTTCGTGTAGATCATTCCTAACAACTTGTAAAGGCACTGTGTGTGCCACAAGCTGTAGCCGTTCTTGGTAAAACGTTGCGAATCTAAACCAAAGAGTCTTCGTAGTACTGACAAGATTTTTTTTGTTGTAGCTATTATGAGTTCTATTTATGAGGAGCTCGTGGCTAAGTAATAACAGCCACACGGGTCGATCCATCAGGTTAAGCTACGCTTGCCGGGTTGGTCCGTGGATGGGTGATAATCTTTACATACCGAGAATCCTCCGTGCCTCGGAAAGCACGTTAGGCTGTTGGTCCCGGCGATCATTCATGGATCTTTGACAGTCGTTACGGGTCGTCAGAAGCCCGAAAGTTTGACAACCCAGTCTTACCAAGGGGTATTGTATTGCCCAGTAACTGGGATGTGGAGGTCAGATAGGCAGTCGCTCCATGTGAAATACTGGTATTCAGCTGCATCCGGTTAGACTGGAAGCCAACCCCAACAAAGGCTAGGCAGATTGGTTGATTGAGTTATTATGAGGTCTAATAGTTAACATGGCTAGAGATCGCACAAAATAGAGAGGTATGGAAGGAAAAAGGGGAGGTTAGATTGGGTTGGTAGATTGCCCAGTGGGACACAATATAATCTAACAAAAAATAAGAGTTCTTATTATGGAATAACTTCTGAAAAACTGTGATTTAATTGAACCTTCATTTTTTCAATCCCATGTTTCTAACGATTTAAAATTTTTGTTTCTTAATAATAGCTTACTTAGCCATTCTGGGAATGTGTGATACGTTCCAACAAATCAAACCTATAATTAACTCTTCAAATATTAATGTGGTTTAATGTTTGAAGAGTTAATTTCAGTTTGATTTCTTGCATCAATCCCGTCTTCGAAGAACAATATTATATGAAAACAAACAAGAAGGCATCTTTGAATACACCACTCGAACAGCTAATCAGAGCACAAACAGAGGAAACTCAAGTCAAAGCTTCCTGCAACTCAGCGAAGCAAACACAATGATACAACTAGACTCGAACATAAACTTAAGACACATATAGACATAAGGACGGGAGGTTTTTATGAAAAGAGACAGCCGGCTTTTTAAAGGCTGAATATTTAAGTTGTGTTGTGTTTGTTTTTTTTTTATTTTTGTTTTTTTTATTTTTTTTTATTTCTGCTTTTAAGTTAGTTTTTTAGGGTTCCGTACCCAAAGGGTAAAACGGGAACCCTATTACTTAGGCTCCGCCGTCTGTCTGTCTGTCTGTCCGTCTGTCACCAGGCTGTATCTCATGAACCGTGATAGTTAGAAAGTTGAAATTTTCACAGAATAGTGTCTTCGGCCTCTGCAACCACTTTACACGGGCCCATACCGCATCCTGATGAGAAGGGACAAAACCCTTACCTTGGAGATGAATGGAAGAGAGGCTACGGTCGCATAGACCGTGTTAAGCCAGCATACCTAGACTCTGAACTGGTTTCCTAACCAGCAGCACCTGCTTCAATTCCCGTTCCAGTACTGATGATGTATTTCTGTTGCCGCTATAACAACAAATACTAAAAATCAGAATAAAATAAATATTTAAGGGGGCTCCCATACAACAAACGTGATTTTTTTGCTCGATATTGATAACGGCAACAGCTACGCTTGAAATATTCACATAATATTTAGTCATAATCACTTTAAAAATAAATAATGAAATTAAAATAAAACAAATATTTAAGGGGTGCTCCCATACAACAAACGTGATGTTTTTGCCGTTTTTATAGATAATGGTACGGAACCCTTCGCGCGCGAGTCCGACTCGCACTTGGCCGGTTTTTTATAATTATTATCAACTGAATGTTCCTATTTATTATACTTGTTGTGATTGGCTGAATCATATGATTGAAATTTTATATGACATTAAATAAAATGATACTACTGTTTTTTAATTATTTCTTACAATAATATAATCATGATAATTATTTAACTCGTATAACTAATTAAAATGAGATTTGATATCAGAATAATTTGTTTGAGCTGTTAATAATTAATTTATAATGTTAATTAATTTGTATTAGCTGTCAGAGACCGGAGGACCGTGGTGCCTGAAAACATGAATTGATTAAAAAGAGAAATTCGATTACAATTCATAAACGCAATAACGAACCGGGCGGCAGACAGAGAGAGAATGTATTAATGTTTATCTATACATATTATTATAATGTTTAGCTCCAAGAATCTACAAAAGTATAAAAAACACCGCACTGTGCACTGGTGCGGTATGTGGCTTCAACTGGTTAACATCATCGTCATGGGCCTTAAACATAACTGGCGAAATGTGGGTGTACTATATTAGGTACACCTCTGCCTAACCCTTCGGGGATTACAGGCGTGATGTTATGTTTTATTATTATAAATTAAAGTCGCTTTTCCCACTTGTCTGTGTGATCGCGTTGTTCTTCTTAACAATTTTGATGCAATATTCTAAATCATTCAGAGAATTTATTATGGAAGGTAGGTATAAGGGTATTATAATACAAGAACATTATTGTATACATAATTATTATAAAATCGTAGCGAATCAAAAATGTATTTTGAATATTTTTGAAAAAAAGTAATAGCTACGAGGTCTGGGATCGATTCCAATGCCGAAAATATATTTTTTAGAATTTTAGTCCGTCCGTCCGTCTGTCTGTCTGTCAGTCAAGACCCTTTTTCTCAGGAACGCGTGGAGTTAAGTTGAAATTATTATCAAATACGTAGGTCAACGGTCCCCTGGAGATAAACAAACAAACTTCTAGGTCAACTCTATAAAAAATACGGCCATTTATATATTTTGATAATCGCAAATTAATCAAAATAAAATGGTACTTCTCGTTGACCTAATATCATTTTTTTTTATACGTTGCCCACACTAGTAATTTCTCCTGAATCGTGGGTGCGTTTACAAACATTTAAACTCACATACACAAACAGCCAGACAAGAATAAAGACAAGCCAGACAAGAATATTTGGCAAGAAGCAAAGTCTCCCAGCGCAAGTAAAGGAAAAAGTCCGAAAATCGGTAACTTGTAGTTTTATCACATCATCATTACTTCAGCCGAAATACATCCACTGTTGAACATAGGCTTCCCCCAAGCATCGCCCCTGACCGACCGTTTCTGTACTTCCCAAATCTAGCAGATTGCTGCAGCCTTCACAAAGTCATCGGTCCACCATGTGGGAGGCCTTCCAATTCAACGTCTTCCGGTACGCGGTTGCTACTTCAGAACAGTCACAACAGCGGTCATCTATTCTGCATAATCTACTGTTATATTATTTTAGTGATAGTTGTTCGTCAGGAATAATCCGTAAGAATGCATCAGTTAGGGCATTGGTTTTGTGACATTAAGTAGTCTATGCAGGGTACGCAGGCGTTCATTAATTCAGTAAAAATGAAAAACTTCGCAAGCAATCGGAAATTGCTACTGAAGACTGTGGAGTTGACCTCAGAACTAACACCTTCTCACACGGATAACTGTACATCACTTGCTCCCGCGACACCAGTCCTAAATCTTTACCAGTCCTATATATTTTGGCTGCTGAGACCACAATTACAAACGTAGTATCCAAGGAAGTTTTATAAAGAGTAAATGCGGGAAATAAAGTAAATGGTTTAATACATGCGATTGTGACCAACCAGTTGATGCCCAAAAAGGCTGGACTGGCTGTCCACAATGGTGTGCCACATTCCTTCTTCAAGCCCACGCTTAGGTATGGAAGAAGGAATGTTGGGTGTGGCAAAAGAAGCATAGAAGTAGAAAATATGCTGTGGATATGTATTCTTTGCGAAACATGTGTGGCGTGACTATCAATTATAGGCTAAAAAATATTATGTGATAAGGCAACGGTGCGGTTTAAAAGATGATGTGGCGACAAAAATTTAAAAGAGTATGCTTAGATGGTTTGGTCATGTTGAGAGGATGAATGAAAGGCGACTAACAAAAGGTATTTACAAGGCTGATGTGAGTGGACGCCCTAGGAGGACATATAGTGACCTAATTGGTGACGTTCTTCAGAAAGGTCAGGTGCGTAGTACAAACAATCGGCGTGGGTGTTTGACTAGATGGATATACGTAAACGAAGTAAAAAGAGTATGTAAGGAGCGTAGCTAGTGGCGTTCTATAGTTCCTGCCTACCCCCATGGGAAGGAAGTATGAGTTTATGTATGTATGTATGTATGTTTTATAAAAATAACATCGCATCACGACTGTATTTCCCAAAGGGATAGGCAGAAGTGCACCTGCTTATAGTACACCCACATTCAATTTCGCCAGTAATGTTTAGCTTCCGTGTAACAGGAGGCGAGCCTTTGAATCTGTAGAGTTGATAGCATACAAAGCGTATGTCTCATCAACCCTACGTTTTGGAATAATATATTGGGGAAATTCCACTGATAGAAATACTGCGTTCAAAGCTCAAAAGATGTGCGTGCGTGCTGTGTTTAAGCTGAATAAATCTGATAGTTGTAGGCCAAGTTTAGGTAGGGTAAGGTAGGTAGGTTAGTCAATATAAACTTCTCACTTTGCCTGTATGTACATCTACGAGACAGCAGTATTCGCAAAATCAAACTTGCGTTTATTTAAATCATTTCGATCGAAACGACGAAATAGAGAGATATGTGCTATTCCACACAAGACTGCGCTCTACTAAAAAGCTTTTTGGGGATGGCACCCAAGTTACATAATAAGTTACCCATTTGTATAAAAGATCCTGACAGCATACACCATTTCAAAAAGGCTCTTCTTTATTTACTAATAGATAAAATAAAGATTTTTAAATAAATATGAATTTCTACAAATATCACTGGTACAAGGAAATCCACTCGGTGGCGTCCAGTGCGCACGACTAGTAAGATGTTCAAAATGCGCTTTTACTGGAACTGGAGAGTGATACCGCACAATAAGAGGAGTATCACGCTTTAGTGGAAGTTGTTTTGGTATATTATTATAGGTACTTTGATTTGTGAGAATGTGCAACAGAATTGTACAGCCAATTTTTTTTCTATAAAACCAATTTTTTTCTAGAATTAATAGATGGAAGAGCTGATAGATACATAATTAGTCCAACTAATAATTTGATGATTATATGCCAATTAAATATTAATATTATATGGGAGCTCTATGGACCAGCTAAACCAAAAGGTCGCTAGATGTCTTGCGCGTCCAATATAAAAATACTTTCAGAATACTCTTGAGACTGCCCCGTTTCTGTAGTACGTCGGAAATGGTTAAACAAAATCGAACAGACGGCATTCATGCGATCATTGAAAAAAAAATCTAATCATTAGTAACTAGAACACGGGCAGAGGGGAATTCTGAAAACAGTGGCAGAGAGATTCTATTCTCCCATTTTGAGGCATTTTGTGGAGAGGACGCCCAGAAACTTGTAACGGATCGTTGTTGTCTGAATAAATAAACTTTGATTGATTATTTTACTATTTATTGTTGTTTTAACTATTTTGATGGTTGTGTGTGTATGTGCGCCCTATTTAGCTTTTATATTTAACACCAGTGTGGATCAAGGAGTCTTTCGGGATCTCATGAAACACAGTAAAGTAGTTCCTTTGTTCAAATCCGGAGATAGTAAAGAACCCAATAATTATAGGCCACCTTACTGAGAACTGGCAGAATTGACACATTCTGCCAGTTCTCAGTAAGGTGTTTGAAAAGTTGATGCTCAATCAAATGTTACGTCACTTTAATAAAAAATCCATCTTTCATGAACAGCAGTACGGTTTCACTAAAGGGCGTTGTACCACTGACGCCGGTGTTACCCTAATAAAGAACATTTTTAACACCTGGGAGGAAGCACAAGATGCCATTGGAATTTTTTGCGACCTCTCTAAAGCGTTCGATTGCGTGAACCATGAGACACTTTTGCTGAAACTAGAGCACTATGGGATTAGGAATGCAGCTCTTGATTTACTAAGATCATACCTAAAAGATAGAAAGGTTAAAGTTCAAATAAACGGCGTTAACTCATTAGGGTCTGAAATGGCAATGGGCGTTCCTCAAGGTTCGATATTGGGTCCATTCCTCTTTTTAGTTTACATTAATGATTTACCCCAATTACTTCAAAATCAACCGAAGGTGGTGTTATTTGCTGATGACACATCATTGATCTTTAAAAAATAGATCGACGATCACAAAATCTTGACGAAGTGAATAACTCTATTCTTCAGGTCCAAGATTGGTTTACGGTAAATAATTTGGTACTGAATGAAAAAAAAACCAAATGTATAAGATTTAAATTACCTAATGTTAGAAGTAGCGAATGTGATATCATATTGAACGGAGAAAAACTGGAATTTATTAATCAAACGGTTTTCCTAGGAATCACTATAGACGAGAGACTGCAATGGGGACCACATATAACCTCTCTGGCGGGGCGGCTAAGCTCGGCCGCTTATGCTGTTAGAAAGATAAGACAGCTAACAGATATAGAAACCGCGCGTTTGGTTTATTTTAGTTACTTCCACAGCATTATGTCGTATGGCATTTTACTGTGGGGTCGGGCTGCTGACATTGAGTCCATCTTTATTTTGCAAAAGAGAGCTGTCAGAGCAATTTATAATCTCCGTCGCCGCGAATCTCTTAGGGAACTATTTAAAAGGATTAATATTATGACGGTTCCTTGCCAATTCATTTATGAAAATATTATGTATGTAAGGAAAAATCTACATATTTTTAACAAGATAAGCGATAGACATAATTTTAATACTAGAAATAAAGATAAAATAGATCAACCATTTTTCAGATTATCTAAAGTACATACATCTTTTATGGGGTACTGTGTTAAATGTTACAACAAAATACCTTGTGATATATTGAAATTAAATGAGAGAAAATTTAAAACACATATTAAAAGTACACTTTGTAAACAAGCATATTACAAGTTAGAGGATTATATCCAGGACAGGAATGCTTGGAAACATGCTGGTCCAGCTCCATAGGACAATCTAGAGTCTAGACAAAATCAAACTGGTTGCTATTTTTATGGTAAAATCTGTTATTTTTATGATATTGATTTTACATTCTGTGATAACCTATACTCACACACTGACTTATTTTTTTAGAAAAACATACTTGTATGATGTTTGTAAATATGTGAACACCACGTATCTATCTAATAATGAAGTTATTTTTCATTGCTTAGTTTTTAATTCGTTTTACCTATTATGGTATAGTAATTTTATTCTAGGTGCATCGTCTTCACATATAATCATATAATTAATGTAATCAAACAAAATATTGTAAAACATTTTTAAAAGAGTACCGGTGGAGTTTCTTGCCCATTCTTCTCCATACGAAACTACCTTTTGGAAGGGGCAACTAGAATCAATTCTATTTTTTTTGTAAATTTTGACGTTCAAAAGTGCCTCTTATGTGCCTATTTGAAATAAATGGTTTGACTTTGACTTTGACTTTGACTTTGTGCCAAAGGTCATTACAGAGGGCCTTCTAAAAAAAATACAGCGAGGAAGCACACGGCGACTTTCTTGTACAGAAATATACTTGCGTTTTTACTAATATAATCACTAGCCCTATTACGCACACTATAATGTACTTTCAAATTATACCTAAACGTGAGAAAGAAAAATAAAAAATCCTTCAAATGTAAACACTTAAAAAAATACTGGATGAATTCAAACCGAAATTACATTTTTCACACCATAGACTAAACGGACGACGTTAATATTTTAAGCGCTAGAATTTAGTTGTAGCAAAAGCCTGCGGAAATACATACACATGGTGATTCTTTTTATTTTGTTCGCTAGTAGCTTTCATGACCCCGCCCGCATGCATGTAAGCCCAGTTTTATTTATGTTTGTAGATTTTCTGACTTTTCCAGCACTGTATACGGCATGTTTTTCAGCTCCTGTCAGCCATGGTTTGATATTTATTTTTTCAGCTGGCATTTTCCTGAGTTGTATGGTAACTTTTCTCATAACATATTTGCAAAGATTTACTTACCTCCGGTTCATATAAACCAATTGAAATTGATGTGTTATCCAATTGATACAATGTGAAAACCAATGAAACGATGGATGGACTGTGTGGAAGATGATAATTATGACTAGTAAGGGGGTGACTACCGAGATGACGAATAATAGAGAAGTGTGGAAGAAAAGTACATCTTCCCAGTTGCAGTGACTTCAAATAAATTAAGATAAGGGCAAGAGAATGATGATGAATTGATACAATGTCAAATGATTTCATTGACTTTTGTGTCGGTCAACTAATGACAGCAGTTGACATGAGATTTGGTAGAATAAAAAATTGCGTCAAGACCTAGACAGTGCGATGCATGCGCCGCGAATGCATATTACTAAACGTCAAGCCCTAGCCTGATGCGTGCGTCACACGCATGAACTGTGGCGGCATCTATATCGGCACGTGCGAACTTTGCATCACACTGACGTCACACAAAATCCTGCATCGCGTAAGCAGAGCTTCCAGCGCTACTAGCATATACAAGGTGTCAGAAAAATTTTGACCTATTCCTTGAAATCGGTTATACAAGAGGTCATTAGCAACAAATTAAGTCCAGTTAACTAGGGGTAAAAACTGGATGGACACCGAGCTGTGACGGTTCTTCGATTTTTTAGAAATTTTCTGACTTGTTACCAAAAACAATTTATTATGAATTAAGGGAAGGTGATAACAATTGTAGTTTTTTGGAAAGCTTATGAAACCACATAGTCATTTTATTAATTTGTTCGCCAATTGTCATACAGTTTTTTTTCCAATAATTTACTTAAATTTTCGGGAAAAATACAATAATTAAAAAATGATTGCTACTAAAGACCTTTTAGTTCTGATGTTGTGTAAGTTTTGCGCAAGCATATTTTTTTTTAATGCTCATTACTTTTTCAGCTTTCAGAAAAGTATCAATTAATTGTTTAAGGTGGAGTAGTTTTTCATAATTAATCCTTTTTGGTAACAAGTCGGAATATTTCTGAAAAATCGAAGAACCGTCACAGCACGGTAACCATCCATTTTTGACCCGTAGTTAAGAGGACTTAATTTGTTACTAATGACCTCTAGTATAACCCTTTCAAGGAATAGGTCGAATTTCCCTGACACCATGTATACTACGTCTCGACATCTATCGTCGGACAACACTCGTCCCCTCCGTCTGGTCGGAGGATCCTCCCTTTTTTATGGAGGATGAGTAAATACCTCTATAGGCTTATCATTCGAAGCACATGCCTTACACCGTCTGGATGCACCAAGTATTTTGTAATCAGCCTTTCGGGGCCTGGCGTACTATAGGGATGAATCATTTCTGAATCAGTTATGTTTTTCCTTGCAGAAACACCAATACGAGGAAAAGCATAAGTAAGGAAGCAGCTAAAAAATACCAACCGTAGAGAATTTTCCTCAACACATTTATAAGAGCTCACATAAATCATACACTGCCCATATTTCCGTGATTTAAACCATGATACCACTATTAGCTATCAAAGAAACAAACGTGATTCAGTCTCCCTAGTGGTATTTATATTTAGGTGAGTCCGTGGCATCACAGCGGGCTCTATCTATCAGAATACCAGCGCTATGGTATTTATTTTTTAAATATCGTAACATTATGTTGAGATGTGTTGTGTGGTATGTGTGTTGTTTTTTTTTTGTATATTAATTAGTTTTAAATGCTATTTTTGTATTTCTTGTGTATGTCCCAAATAAAATATTTTTCTTTCTTTCTATTCATAACGAAAAGTCTCTAAAAACAAATGCCTACCCACAGTCCAATCCCGTTCCAATCATATCCCTTATACTTTTCAATGAACAAAACTAATATAGAACAATCAATTTGCCTAGCCTTTTCCCAACTATGTTACGGTCGGCTTCCAGGCTAACTGACTGCAGCTGAATACCTTATGTATGCTGTATTTTACAGGGACAGAATAATTATCTGACCTCCACAACCCAGTTACTGGGTAACATGATACCCCTTGGCTAAGACTGGTTGTGAGACTTTTGGGTTTCTTGACTTCCCGTAACAACAATATTATTATACTGGGTCAAATTAAATTAGCTAGCGAAACTCCGCAGACGCGATGGATCATCCTCATCATTTTTTATTCCCCCAAGCACCGTCATTTCAACCGGTTCGGTGCTTCCCGCAAACAGTGGATACCTGCGGCCTTCACAAGGTCATCGGTCCACCTTGTAGGAAGCCTTCCAACGCTACGTCTTCCGGTACGCGGTCGCCACTCCAGAACCTTTCGGCCCCGTCGGCCATCAGTTCTGCGAGTAATGTGCCCTGCCCACTGCCACTTAAGTTAGGCAATTCTTCGGTAAAAGACAATTCGTCGAAGTCTAAACATGATAAAATTAAAAAGAACTTAATTTGGTGAGTTTTTTTTTAGGGTCATTAACTTGAAATATCAGTTTTTTAGGGTTCCGTACCCAAAGGGTAAAACGGGAACCCTATTACTAAGGCTCCGCCGTCTGTCTGTCTGTCTGTCCGTCTGTCACTACGCTGTATCTCATGAACCGTGATCGTTAGACAGGTAAAATTTTCACAGATGATGTATTTCTGTTGCCGCTATACAACAAATACTAAAAACCAGAATATATTAAAATAAATATTTAAGGGGTCTCCCATACAACAAACGTGATTTATTTGCTCGTTATTGCTCAATTTTGATAACGGCAACAGTTAGATTCTTGAAATATTCACAGAATATTTAGTTATATATTCACTTTAAAAATAAATAAATAAATTAAAATAAAACAAATATTTAAGGGAGGCTCCCATACAACAAACGTGTTTTTTTTTGTTGTTTTTGTAGATAATAGTACGGAAACCTTCGTGCGCGAGTCTGACTCGCACTGGAACGGGTTTTGTATAAACTTCGCAGACTTGATGGGTATCGATATCGAAACATGATAAAATAAAACACATTTCCTTAACCCATTCTTAAATTAAACCAAAAAAGATCATAATCTTTATATTTTTATTTTGTCGTGTTTAGGTGCCTCAGGTATGCGGAGTTTCGCTAGCTAATTTAAATTGACCCCATTTAGAACAAATCTAAATGGGGTCTAAAGAAAACCTTAAGACCATCTCTATAAAGAACTAATAAAAGAAGTGCAATAAAACATTCCCTTAAATATATTACGGGGTTTTATTAAAAACTAACACGTTTTACGATTCTTTGGTAGAGATTTGTCGGAGATAATAAAATGTAAAAGTTTATGTCTCTTGTATACGGCTAGATTTTTCGGGTCAAATAAATTGTTGCGAACGTGCGAGGAGTACGAAATGAATTATGTAGTTCCGTTACTGATGATGGAGATGCTATTCGGGGAGTTTTATTGTAAAAAGGGAAAGGAGAAATAGGAAATCAGTATGGACAGTGATGTTAATAAAGTTAAGAATGTTTGTAACTACCTTTTCACGTCTTAACTGAACGGATTTTGATACAATTTGGGACACGGATAAACCATTCATAGAATAGGATATTATTTTATTCCGGTAGGACGTTTTGTGGAAAAATCTGGTTATCTTATACGAAAAAATCACGTGCTCGTTAAGTAGACAAAACAAAAACAAGCCCATAATCATTTCGAAGAATATGGAACGTCAACACAGCTAACAAAATAATATGAAAGTTCTGATAAACAAAAAGCAATCCAAAATACCTCCAGAAAAAATAAAAAGGAGACCCTAATTTTTTATAAGCTCAACTCAATCTTCGATTTGAAACCGTATTCGAAACGTGATAACTGATTATTTTTTTAAAGCTTCGAAAACTTTACAGAGGGAGCTGGAATTACTTTTCCCAAAACCATTTTTGTATGTTTTTTCTGCCATTTGCATTTACGATATAAGCCGTTAGCAGATCAGAGTGCGAATCTGAAAAAAAAAAACGTATCGAATTTTAAATTTTGATTATCGTTTTAATAAAATTCGGAGTTTCATTCGACCTTATTTTGGTATTGCGAATTAAAGTTCATAGAGTGAAAACCAGTCATCCGTTGTTGTTAGTTTCTAGCAAAGATGGCTGCTTTATTTTTGGTTTTGGATTTATATCAACGTTTTTATCTCTATCTTAGTTAATCTGTCTAGCCTTTTCCCAACTATTTTGGGGTCGGCTTCCAGTCTAATCGGATGTAGCTAAATACCAGTATTTTACATAGAGATACTGCCTATCTGACCTCCACAACCCAGTAACTGGATAATACGATACCACTTGGTAAGACTGGTTGTCAGTCTTTCGGGCTTCTAACGACCCGTAACGACTGTCAAAGATCCACGAATGACAACCAGGACCAACAGCTTAACCAACCTCGGTAAGCGTAGCTTAACCTGATGGATCGATCCGTGCGGCTGTTGTTACTGAGCCACGAGCTCCTTTTTACCTCTACCTATTGTAGTCATAATAAATAATTTTACATGTTGTTTCATTTATTAAAAAAACTATAGTTATATTTTCGAATATAACTAAAATTAATTACGTAAACATTGTTGCTATCAAAAAGTGCCTTCTATATCTATAAATATTATAAAATAAAGTCGCTTTTTGGGTCTGTGTTTGTGAACGCGTTGTTCTTCTTTATTACGCAGCAAATATTGATGCAATTTTCACTATCATTTAGAGAATTTATGTCGGAAACTATAAACTTTCCAGAAAAAATTACGACCGATATTAAGTTATGGTTTTTAGATTAGATAGATTATGAATATTTCATACGATTTATATTAAACTAACCTACATAATAATAAAGAAATCTCGATCTTATTTTGACAAGTCGTAAAAAAACGTGCAGGGTAGGGGCGGGCCGCTAGTGTACTTATAAACTTCCATTAAACACAAAACAGCTTTACGTACCACCATAATAGTGGCCATACACGTTACGATATATCCTTGCACAAGTTTAGACTTGCACAAGTCTGCGTGACACCGAATGCCTCGGATACTTGTGAAAATTCATCCCACACAATTTAATGTTTATTTGTGCAAGTCCAATTTTGCGCAAGTATATCAAACGTGTGGCCTGCATAACAGAGATTTTCCTTCATACAACTCATTCCAGAGTCCCCTCATCCACTTAGAAAACAAAACACTGTGCATAACGGATGTCATCCAAATCCTTAAAAATATGAAGGATTTGGGCCGCGGCTTGCAAACGAGCAGACTACAGAGTGGTTTCGCCGCCAGAATATTAATAAAGAGGCCAGATCTTATTAATATTGATGATGTCACTGGAAGAACATGACAGATTATGTGTAGCTTTGTTGTCGCTCAATCAGCGGATACCAGCTTCGAAGGGTTTTTTTAGGATGCTAGAAGTTGTGATTAGTTTTAATAAGAGTGGGTTGGTACAATATTTTTTTAGGTAGCAAAAAAAATGTGGACTGAAACAATATTAAACTCACATGATATAGCCCGCTATGAAACTGGTAGCAATTTGCAGTAAGTATCTTTGGAATGTAATAAAAGATTAAACAGTTATCAATATTAAAATGAAAAGACCAAAGGCATTGATTCTTTCACTTCGCTATACAAGAAATAAAAACGAAAGTCCACATCTGAAAATAGGTCTAGTTCAATCTCTTAATACGTTCCAATATTGCCTTGCCAATACACTAACAGAAAACCTATCCCATCTAGAATAAATCTCAAACAAATCGAGGCCGCGACCCGACTTGAATAGCTCCAATCAATGAATACTACTAGGAACATTAATGTCAAAGTGCTCAGTACACTCACATTTAGCAAAGAATCGGTGCCAAGTACTTTTTTCGTGACCCGGCTCTCTAATTGCTCGACAGAAAGATTTATGCACTCAATCGACAATTGTGTTCAGAATTTTGTTTCGAATGTCGTAGTATTTTTGTTGCTTAATTTAGAGTGATTCAGTCCTTCGAGGCGGATTTTTGGTCCTTCTTCTCTCTTTATTTGCGTTGCTAACAATACTCCCAAATGATGCTTTGAATTTCATTCGTCGTGGAATTTAAACAGTGTCTCTTTTGTTTTACTGGATTGTGACGAAGATTTATGTGCATTGCACATGATAGGTATATTGATTTAGGGATAGTCTCTTGGTAATTCAGTTTAGAAAAGAGTAAAAGGGGCGATCTCATATAGGTCAGCTCTTGAGGGTGGATTTTCACGAAACTTTATTATAAGAAGAATCTTTATTTAAGTTTCTCACATCGTCCTGTGAAAAGGTCACAATAAATCACTGGCCAAATTAAGCTTACTAATCTTAAAAAAACGGGATAATGTACCTATTTACATTTATAAGTATCAAAAATACACCGCTTAAATGTTTGTAAGCGTCTAAACAACAAACAACGTTACCCATTCCCAATAGGATAGAGTAGCGAAACGGTAAACCTACTAATTAAGTAGGAAATGAGAAGCACGCGTGCAGACACAATGTGATTAAGTGTACGGAACCGTCTGAGTAGAATTTTGTTGTGAACTTGGCCCTAGGTGTACCTATTGAATAGTGCGCCTCCGAGGATTCATTGCTTGTGGTTCAGGCGAGAACAGGACAGAGAGTTCTGGTGCTTTGTCTTGCATGTTAACAGAAGCTCTGCTTGGAATAAGGAGTGTGTTCTATGATTGCTGTATGGCGAATGAGTTGTGAAGACAATTTTATTAATACAGCAACTGTAAGTTAAGCAATGTAGTCATGTTTTTATCAGTATGAAAATACATTCGACGACGATGCTTTCTCTTTATACCTACTAGCTACTATTTCGTAAAAAAAAGCAGAATTTATAAACAGGGTTATATTTTTATTGTTTATTTAACAAAGCTAATTTACAAATTACAGTTAGGTATTCAAAATTGAGAAATACACCGACCACGACATGATAAATATGAATAATTACTGCGGCAGTCTGTTTTGCAAAATTAGGCATCAAAACCAACAATTTATATTTACTTAGGATAATGTTGTTCATAGCGATATATGAAGAAGATTATGTTTAATGCTGATACGTATGTACCGGCAAATTATACAATGGAAAAAATTATATAGATACATTGTTTTCTTATAAAACATTTGTATCACCACATTGTATAGCAAACAATTCCAAATAAAATACAGCAAGGTAAATCTCTTGTAGCTATATTTCGTATGCGTGTATCGCCCACACTTTTGTTCTTTTTCCCTTGCGGAATAAATAAATTACGTGCGAAGAAAAACAGAAACCTCTATGTGTTTGAACCTTCTAATGTTTTACAAGTCGATACTTGCTGAAGGCGTGGGTGGAAATTGAGATATTCACTTCGACAGTAGGCGTGAATTTCAATGATCGTGGTTCGAATGTCGTGGCAGCTCGGGGGTATTTTAACCCACTTCAAGTAGCAAGTTTTAAACCTGAAAGGCAAGGTACCCGTGTATTTTTTTTATGTTTGATGAGTTTTAGAAATATTAGGTATTATTTAAAACATCATAACATCATGTAATCCTATTCCCCGAAGGGTTAGGCACATATGTACCTATAGTACACCAACATTTCGCCAGATATGCCTGAGTTCCATGATAGGTGGCGAGCCTTTTGTCATCAACCGGGCACAAATTCAGACTCTGAGCTGCTAATGAGAAATTCCAGATAGAAATACTCAATATCACTTTGCCCGACCCAGGAATCGAACCCAGGACCTCAGGGTTATTATAAAGCTTAGTGTAACATGAAATTAGATTCTACTACAATAATTAACATATTGTAAGTACGACTATTACAAATTAAAAGACAACAGAGTTAAAACACCACAACCAAGCTCAAAACTTAAAGCATCTTCAAAAGCATTTTCTATCATAATACCCTGAAGCGAGATATGTTTGAAAACACACATTTAATTAGAATTTCTAAAGGCACCTCTTAACATCAAAGGACTCCACAAAAACTGTTTTATGAACAAAGGGATTCGA
Organism: Tiliacea citrago; assembly: GCA_963921375.1. Taxonomy (NCBI): domain Eukaryota; kingdom Metazoa; phylum Arthropoda; class Insecta; order Lepidoptera; family Noctuidae; genus Tiliacea; species Tiliacea citrago. Next base: position 3,397,003 of record OY992784.1, read on the forward strand.
ACATGACATAATTTAAAAAGCTTTTTATGGGAACTGGGGTCAATGGGATGATGATGGGGATCGGTTTAATTTTGTTTTTGTTAGGCTGAATTAAGTTTGGTATTTTGGTACCTATGTGGAGCTTGTGGCTAAATAATAACTGCCGCACTGGTCCATTGTTCAGGTTATGCTACGCTTGCCGCGGTTGGTCCGTGGATGGGTGACCATCTTTTCATACCAAGATTCCTCCGTGCCTCGGAAAGCACGTTAAGCCGTTGGTCCCGGCTGTCATTTGTAGATCTTTGGCAGTTGTTACGGGTCGTCAGAAGCCCAAAAGTCTGACAACCAGTCTTACCAAGGGATATCGTGTTACCCAGTAACTGGGTTGTGGAGGTCAGATAGGCAGTCGCTCCATGTGAAATATTGGTATTCAGCTGCATCCGGTTAGACTGGAAGCCGACCCCAACATAGTTGGGAAAAGGCTAGGCAGATGATGATGATTTTGGTACCTATGGTGTTTGCAGTTTGGGGTAATGTTCCAGTTCAAGAACAGAGGAGCTATTCCCGTATTTTTAATAATGTTCACATTCATAACTTAATCTCAAGGTGCCTGGAAATCTATCTATATTTTTAAAAGTTTTTGACATAGATTGTCACTGAGATGAGATTGCAAATTGCATTTGAATGCTTCTAAGTACGAGAATCGGCTTTCAGATGTGTCAACGTGGAGGAGGTAAAAAGAGTATGTAAGAATCGGCGTCGGTGGCGTTCTGTAGTTTATTTTCACCCCCATGGGAAAAAGGCTAGGCTATAAGTATGATATTACTAGCTGCACCCCGTGGTTACATCCACACAAGTCGCGACCGTGGGAACAAAAAATGTGTATGTCCGAACCAAGGTCAATGCGTCCCCTGCCAGGGTTGCGAGTTTGTCCGAAAGGGATATAGGGGCCCTGGTACACAGGCATCTGAAGGAACACGGGTGGGTTTTAGTCAGTAAAAGTTTGACACGCCCTCCCGCTCCGCCTACAGTGGGAGAAGTTATTGATAATTTCCCACCCACAGAAAAAAGAAGGTCAATGCGTCCAGCCGTTTTAGCGTGAAAACTTATTAAAGTTAGGATTATAGAGGAAGTAGATGTTTACTCTTTCTTTATGTACATAGATACGAGTTTCAGATAAGACTTTTCTATAAAATGTTGCCTAACCGAGAAGTGATACTAGTGACCGCACAATCACCGTCAATAATAAAATGATCTTCTACCTTTTAGTTGATGTCACAATACCCTTCTAAAAGGCTTCGAGCACACTCTATTGTCACAAAAATGGTCCTTTGCTCTGAAAAAATGCTTCAAAGCAATCGACAGTAGAGCCGGTGTAAAAGTGTGGAATGGCTTTAAATTGCTGTAAAATTGTTCGGGATTGTGAGCAATATTCCCTTTTCTTTCAGATGTATGATGAACAGACAAAAGCAAAAAAATATATATATTTAGATAAATTCCAAAACTTTATTTGTGCAATTATTAAAATTAAATGATGTGATAAAATTATGGCTGGCAATGCCATAATTGCATACTATGCGCAACACTTCAAAATTCCAATCAACATTTACGGAGAAAATCGTTGTTGAATTCCTTAAAGTGTGACCATATTTTTCCATTGACTGTACCAAAGTAATACAATAGCTACGTAGATACATATGCAGTAAATATCCCCTTCCTATTTCATCAATAATTTTCACATAATATTAACATTATTATTAAACGAAACGTGGTGTTGGAGACGTTATGAGAAACTAAATGATGATTTGCTAATGAGGCCAGCTGCATGCTGCCTGCATATTCGATGCGATGGACGTAACTTACTATGAGTGTTTCGAAAAAACTGCAATCTTATGTTAAAATAACGAACTACATACTGGTTAGTCTCAATTTTTTTGTGTACTTCGTAGTTGGCGTATTGTTTAGAATAAATAAAAATTATACTTACTGTTAGCTGTGAAGCTACCTTATATTAAATAAATTGTCCTGGCACTTAAAATACTGGTATTCAGCTGTGTCCGGTAAGACTGGAAGCTATCCCAACATAGTTGGGAAAGGGCTAAGCAGATTGTTTTTTTTTTTTGTTATAAATAAGTTGAAAACGTTAAAGACATCTAATACCTGCCAATTAATTCAATTAGACCCCTTAGCAATCATTGAAGAAAATAATAAATAAAGTTTATCACTTTATTTATTATTTTCTGTCTCCTGATCAACAAACTAATGTTTCCTAATACAAAACTATCTGTTTAACTAAATTAATCACAATAATACTATTAGTAACAAAAGAAAAGAACTCGCAAGTTTCGTTGCGATGCAAAATATCCAATAGGTTGTTGACCCAAATAAGATCTTGTTGAGGAGCATAAATTTTGTTTGCTCGCACATTTTATTCACAAAATAATGTAAATAATGTAATAATTTATAAGATTATGCGAAAATATTTATTTTCTACGTATTTTTCCCTAACCCAAAATGTTGAGTTTTGGCTAACGAAGAGCGTCCGTAATATGATAAACTTTTTCATGATCAAAACTCAAGAACCATGAATATTTATAATATAATAATAATAATAGCGGAAAATTCTCCGTATAATGTCATTAGACGTACCTATAAGCAGAGCTCTCATTTTAATTGGATTAAGCAATTCATCGTCAATTCTTTAAAGGTAAATAAAATGCAAGAAACATTTTCTCGAATAATATTCACCATTATTCAATACTCTCCGACAAACAACATTTGAGAAACCTTAAAAGAAACACGACACGTTTAAGAAAAGAATTTTGCTATGCACCTCAACGTTTCAGACAATACATACCTTTCTAAAACCATGTCGGAGACTCACACATCCATTTAATTGCGATCATCTCACACGAGACATATCGTCATATCTACGAAAAGGCGAAAAACACTTCCTAAACCTAACTTCACAGTAACTAACACTAACTATAAACTACTTATTTTAAGTCGCAGAATAAAATTTACAACAACAAGGAACTTTGCCTTTAAAATATTGTTTTAAAACAAACACGGTGTCGGATTTTAGAATTAATCGTCGCGCCACAAGACGTCCGCGCGTGTGCCCGGTCGCGAGGCGACTGACAATATCACCAAATATGAACCAAATTTTCCCCAGATCTGTGCGTGAAGGTGGGGAACAGTTTGCGTGCAACCTTTTGTGTTAGTTCGAGAAGCTGATAAGAGATGGCGTTGAAACAAGTTTTCGTGAATATTTATTAGGTTTGAAGTTTAATGAAATATTCTTCAGGATTATTATGGTTTATCATTTTACGAGGGAGGAAGTAACTCAGATAGGGGCTTTTGTTTAACTGTGATATTGTATTCAACAAATTGCTTAACTTAATTGCTTGTGACGCATTATTCCAAACTGACTATTATGTCTAAATTAGTAATTTTCATTGAAGACTTAATTAGCCCATGTAGCAAAAATAAGAGCTTTATGCAGTGTTTTTTAGAGAACTCATGGAAACTGCAAGTTAAACAATTTTTTTTTTAAATATTTATCAATGCACATAATATATTTGAATATTTTTAAAAGAATGATTAATTAGTCATTTACTAATTAACTTTTTTCTGTTTCATTCCAGCATAAGACAAAGAAATAAAATGGAACAATAGGAACCGAAATTATGTAAATGTTATGCTAAATAATCTCGGAAGACAGAGAAACGGATCCTTTATTTGATTTTGTGTGCTAAATAAGATTTAAATGTAACATGGGGCGGAACTAAAAAAATAAAATGAACGATATAAACTAACATTACTGGATATTTTCTCGAAATATACGAGTATCCCTCTTAGGACCGCTGATATTATTGCCATTCTATGGCTGGTGCAAAACATAAGCTGATCTGCGGATGAAAGGACCATTTTGGTGTTTAGTGATGGGGTAAGGACCAATTCACAGACTGTGGAGGAAACCGTATTTTTGTACCACATTCAGTATTAATTTTTATAGTAGTAAGAATTTAACTTCTAGTACTTTCGATAACTGGACTAGGGAGTTCTGTTGTTTTTTTTTTTTTATGGAATCGACTATAATACTAAAAACCGGTTAAATGCGTGTCGGACCACGCACAATGAAGGGTTCCGTAGTTGGGATGAATTTATCCCAAGATTAGTCTTAACATTGTACTCGAAAAAATGTTTTCCGATGCATTCCAACTGCAAATTAAAGTTTGTACGCATATTATTGAGAGATTTACCATGATGTTAAGACCACATACTTCTTATAGATTTTACTGTAATCTCTACTATTTTTTGTATTTTTTTTCTAAATGTTAGGCTTAGCAGTTTTGGAGATAAAGGGGAATGGTCAATTTTCATATGTTTTCTTCAATAACTTTAAAACTATTTATTTTAAAATTATTAAAAAATATATATTTGGGACCCTCATAGTAAGCCATTTCATTTGATATGTCTCACGGTGCAGTTGGCAAAACTTTCTTTTAATTTTCTTATTTCTGTCCCGAAAGTGACCCAAAATATTTCCAAAATTGTTTATTAATGTAACACATGTTACGTTATCAAATGATTTTTTAATAATAATATTCAAAATTTCAACTTAATCTTTCCATTAGATTTTGAGAAAATTGGCTGTGACAAACGGACAGACAGACACACGAGTAATCCTATAAGAGTACCGTTTTTTCCTTTTGAGGTACCTATGGTTCGATTTACCCTAACAAACCGAAGAAAAGAGCGATATAGATTTTAAATATAAGATTGTAACCCCAGTGTTTTCAGGTAACTGGAGATTCTCTTGTCCAGCTATGACTAGCGTGGGTTCTGTTTTATAATAAATCTGGCAAAAAAAAACGGTGTTTTGACACAAAAACTATCCATTACAAGTTAATTTTAAATTATTTAATAACAGCAACATTACGTAGGAACACCTAATCAAAACTAAAACAATCCCTTAGTAAATGTCATCTTACGACACACAAGGGAAATTATGAAATGATTTATTCTTAGTCGAGACCGCACAGAGAGTTACGGCGTAAAGTGCCATTGTAGCGCAGTTCACGTAGCACACTCCAAGTCGTAGCAATGATAGTTACGAGGCTACTACGGCGTAGCAACCGCGTAGAGGGTCTACGAGTGTGCTACGAAAGATCCACGCGGTGTTTGTCTGATGGTTGTTTACAATTTGTCGATATGAAGCGATGTTGGAAATGTTGGAATGTGAGAGATTCCAAGACCTTGTGTTGTAGACGTTATTAAATCTTTATTAAGTGTTAGTAAAGAAAACCTAAAATCTAATGTTAGTAGTAATGTTGGTTTTAGAATAAGTTAGTTTTTGAGGTTGGTACGTTTTGTTGTTATTTTTAGTCATCTACAATGTAATTCTTTTTTTTTCTAGAAGCACTTGGATGAGGCCTTTTCCCAACAGTGGGACAGCACAGAATCACAGTTATAATAAAAACATTTTTGTTTTCAAGTTTTAACAAAATTTTATTAGTAATAATTTAAATGGTATCATCCCTAGTGAAGTGCTTATTTTTTTTATTCAGGTACCTAATATTGTAATATTAAAAACAGATTATCCCTAAACGCTAAAGGCTTATAAACCGCAACGCCTAACATTAGAATTCCGTAAGAGTGAAATATTTTTTGCGCTATGGACACGATTTAGTATCGTTTTTATTTGTTTACAAGAAATATATACGGGTTCTGCCGCATTAAATATCCACGCTCCCTTTTATTTCCTACTTTTCCCGTTTTCTAAGGTTTTTCGGTTACCTTAATGTTTTTAGGGTGTTTGGTTCTAACAAAAAAGTGCCCGAATCATACGTTTTTATTATTTAGTTGCAAAGGAATGTGGGTGCATGTGGGATTTATAACTTTTTGATACCTACTTCTTTATGAGTTTCTGATTCCATCCACGTTTACTAAAAAAAAAACGAGCTAGACTTACAGTTAGTCGCTTATGATGTGTAACATCTGACATCGAACCTTGGTAATAAGTAACTGAGCAGCGGTAAAAATGACTATTTACAATCTATGTAGTACTTTTAATTCCATGAGTACACTAAATCCATGTTCCGTTTGGTGCCGGACATAAAGAATAGCACCATCCTATTTCTTCCCGCAGGTGTTGTAAAAAGAGACTAAGGGACTTACTAGAGAATGGGCAGCAGCGTTCTCTATGCATTTTTAACACACTGCGATCGAAAACACGTCTGCCAAGTGTGGCGATTATGTAGCCCCCCCCCCCCTTAAAGGGGGAGACCTTTGTCCAGCAGTGGACGTCTTTCGGCTGAAAAATTGATGATGACTAATTCCATGCTAATAAAAAATACTTACCTATTCCACGATCATGCTGTCAGTTCCTGTTGCACACGGGACGGAATCCCTTTTCAAGAAATCACTCCCACAGAATGCGAAAAGAAAGATGGTACACATCAAAAACTCTTTATTTATTTTGTTATTCGAGCGCAATGAGTGACTTTTATTTGCATTTATATTTACATAAGTGGGCGCCCACTGGTCGAAATTCACCCCCTCTACATACATTCTCTAAAGTACTTACTAAATTCATGCTCAAGCTGACACTTCCGTCACCCATCTGCCTTCAAATCATGAGGCCATTGTACTATGTGTAATCATGCGTATTACACATAGTACAATGGCCTCATGATTTAGTGTGTGTAATGTTTTTATTAATTTAATTTAATTTTTATGCTTATTTTATACAAATATAAGCTTTCTGCACACCTCCTCCATTTAAACTTTAACTGTGCCAAATTTCATACTCCTACGTCCGCGAAATTTACAAAGTTACAAAGTTTTCGTTTCACGTATTAATATAACGATAAACAGTATCAAGTACGGTCATTCGCGTATCACTGGTTACACTGACCTACAACATTCGCGTATCACTGGTTACACTGACCTACAACATTCGCGTATCACTGGTTACACTGACCTACAACATTCGCGTATCACTGGTTACACTGACCTACAACAACTACGACATAAATGCGCTTTCAATGTCAAATTGTTACCTTGGAATTGAATAAGGAGTGTTGGAAATTATAATAATGACCCACTTAATAAGTAGGTATAAGTACTAAAATATTTTTAAGCTTTACTAACAATTTTGTATGGAATTAAGTTCTGAAATAAACTTATAAAATAAAATAAGCGACTGCTTAACAAAACTCATATCAATAAATCCACCTCCAATCGCTATCTTATTTATTTATTTTATTTATTTAACCATTTATGTACACACATTATAAACATACAAGAAGAAAGGAACAGAAAAATACGTACAAAGGTGATGCTTATTTCTAAAGAAATCTCTTAAAATGTTTTTCCATCAAAATTTTGATCAAAGCTGATAAACAAGAACCCCCACGTGTGCAATAGCGAAGTTTTCAACAATTTTATCTGTTTTATAAATTCAACATGGCGTCGCGTTAAAGAAACCAATTTATCTCAAGTTAGCGAGAGCATTCGTTTTCAACCATTTTGTTTTTGTGTTTTATTATTTTCTGTCGAATTCGCTTTTTGTATTCGCCTGTATTGAACGTATTGGATTTATTCGTTACCTATGGTAATGCTCTTTTGATACTGCTGTTTCAAAACCCTTTGGCTTTAAAGCGAGATTAAACTTGCATTGGCGTTTGCTAAAATGCTTCTATGGTTCAATAGTTTTTATCTCTCTTATAAATTGTTTTCTTCTGTTGATCTACTTGTCCCAAGCACTGCTACTGAGCTTGAGGTTCTGGGTTCGGCAAAAGTGTCGTTGGGTATATTTATTTATTTATTATTTTATTTATTTAAACTTCTCGCACACAATAAGGTACAAAGGCGGACTTAATGCCATAGGCATTCTCTACCAGTCAACCAAAGGTGGTGAAGAGGTAAGATCGCGGGTGTTCTGATTGAGAGAAAATAATAATATTAAAATTATAACATAATTAATTATAAATAAAATATGTGCACAAGCACATAAATAGGTTATAAACTAATAATACACATACATACATAACTATTTACTATGATATATCCCTACATTATATACAAACACACAAATTCAAGGAAACGAGGTAATTGAGATGACTCTACGCTATTTTTTTTGTAAATAACTCTGCAATTCCCGCTTAAATGCATACTGACTGGTGGCCGTCCTGATACCAAGAGGATACGCATTCCAGAGAAGAATGGATTGAATATGAAAGGAAGAATGAACAAAGTCAGAAGTATGACAAGGACAGAGTAGAAGATGATTGTTGGAATAACGCAGATTCTTAGCGTGTGAAGAACATAGATACTGGAAGCGAGACATAAGAAGAGAGAGATAAGAAGGAGGGCTGGGAGAGTTAAAAAGGGAGAAAAGTGAGGTCAAAGCACGCAAACTTCTTCTCTGGCGAATGTACATCCATTTGAGCTCAGTCATGTAACTCGACACAAGGTCATATTTTCTTAGATTAAATATGAACCGGATACCATTGTTGAGTAGTCTTTCGAGTTTATCCAACAAAACCAGTATTTATCAATCTGGAATTTCTCAGTAGCAGCCCGGAGTCTGGATTTGTTCCCGCTTGATGGCAATAGGCTCAGCCCCAATTACATGGGAATTTAATATAACTGGCGATATATGGGTATCCTAATAGGTACACCTTAGCCTAACCCTCCAGGAAATACAGGCAGATGTTATGTGTTTCTGTTATGTACCGTTCAACATTCACAGTTATAGGAATATATCATGTGCTTTTGCAATTTTATAGCGTAAACTGATTTTTTTTTTGGATGTTGAGCTTATTATTTCAAAACCAGAAACTTAGTTTAACCATTTCACATTTGTTAGTATTAACTCAGCTAATTGCTATTCGTATTAAGTTATGCCCTAAATACAACACAAAAACCAGCTAGTAAACTAATATTCAAATTCCTCCCTTCAAACCATCATTCATTAACTAAATCACTTTCAACAAACCCAGAGGTAAACAAGATACATCCACTGCACTCTGTAAGATCTGCCCAATAATCTGGAGCTCGCCAAGTTTTCAGCGACATAAATCAAAGTTCAACAATTAGATAGAAAGTCTTCCTTTGGGACAAAGCATCCTAGACCGGAATCCTGAACAAAACCTTATGTTTTGACGTAGGATAGGAGAGTAAGCGGGTTTAGTGTTATTATTTTCGAGGATACAAGTTAAGTGAAAAGTTTTCTTTACATTTCAGTAAGGCATTAAAACATCAATCCAGCCTATTGCAGTCCGCACCGCCGTGTCCTCACGGAGGCGATCTTTCGCGTCCGGCCCCGGTTCACGCCATGGTTTGGAGTGAGAGTGCATGGGAGGCCGTCACCTACTTCTGCGAAGCAGTAATGCCCGCGAATTAGGAGGCGGAACGCGTGAGGGAAAGGCAAATTCGCGCCCTCATGACCCTAGTCGCCGCGGGAGACATCCCGGGCGTCGGGAGACGCAGGCCGATTCCCAACCACCGTAGGCGCGAGCTTGCGGATGGTGAGCGATGGGTAGCACGCCGTCCGATAAGGACCAGGCCCGAGTCGACGGCGAGTTGTGTTTCACGCGCACCTCAAAGAGATGTCGGCATGAACTGACGGGGTCCGTTAGGGTCAATGCCTGCCAGAGTTGCGAGTTTGTCCGAAAGGGATATCGTAGCCCTGGCACACAGGCAAATGAAGGAACACGGGTGGGTTTTAGTTAGTAAAAGTCTGACACGCGCTCCCGCTACACCCAGAGCGGGAGATTTCATAAATTCCCACCTAAAAAAATAGCCTTGTCGCAGTCCACTGCTGGATATAGGTCTCTCCCAGGCTGCGCCACAACACCCTGTCCTCCGCCTTCCGCATCCAGTCTGTCCCAGCAGCCACCTTTATAATACACATAAAAGAAAGGTAAATAGTATAGTCTGACTGCTTTGTTGGTCCAGTGGTCGCAAGCGCTACTGCTTAGCATGAGGTCTTGGGTTCGATTCCCGGGCCGGGCAAAGTGTTTTTGGGTTTTTCCATCAGGATTTTTTTAGTAGCAGCCCGGAGTCTGGATTTGTGCCTGGTAAATGGCAATAGGCTCGCCCCGTATTACATGAGACTTACTACAAACATAGCTGGCGAAATGAGCGGATACTTTAGGTACACCTCTGCTCAACCCTTTGGGGAAACAAGACGTGATGATATGTAAATAGTGTTGTATTATTCTCAGCTGTAATGATGACCAAAAAAGTAAGCTAATCAAGCATAGCAAGTAAGTAAGTTGATCAGTATTTTTTTAATTTTATTTAAAAAAATGCTGGAGTTGTTTTTCAATTATTGATGAAGAATTATTGGTGGTTATGACACTAAACAAGAACAACAATTCCTCAAATAAGATATTTTGACTTCTTTTCATTCATTCATTATTCTTCTTGTACCACCACCAAAACTATTTTAAACTTTGCACTTACCATATTTAGGAAAACTCCTTACCTCCATACAAATAAGGTCTCATTTAACTGCTTGAACTATCTTTGTGCCCTCAAATATTCTCCTGACAGAGGTGTAAGTGTGAACAGATGGAATGACTTTAAGACGGAAACATCTTTGTTGAAATAAAAGTGACAGACCAACATATTTCCATGTTGGAATTTCAACAGATTTAGAATATTTTAGCGAAGCCTACATCTCGTGTCTGGAGCTGAGTGTTAGTTGGAAACACGCGAAGTGTTTGGCTTGGGATTTTATTTGAATGTAGAAAATGTGTTCTTCGAGCTTTTCTCAAAATAAAGGAGAAATTATTTCTATAGAGACGCACGCTTTGAAAGCAGAAGGATTTTCTTTTCTCTTCCATTTTATTTTAATAATTAATATTGCCACAAAATGCTTTATTTATTTCACAATTTATCCCAATGTTTCAGCTCCAATACCAGTCCTCACCGACATCAGACACCGATAAAATATTACTAATTATTACAAGTTCAGCGAAATCGTTACCCAAATAAATTGGAAACGAATTGTTTTTATCGTAAAACGTGAATCCACAAGATATACGATCCAACGTCTGCAGTCAATGGGTAATTACAGCCGAAACTCATTCGATTTTTATGGGCGACCACTTTTTTGGCACCCCAGTTTATTGTTGAAGTTATTGCCGAGCTTTTAATAGGTGATATCGCGAGTGATGGGTGCGTCAGCTGAATCTACAATTCAGTGCATGGAAACTAGACAATATTAGTGAGGTATTAAACATTTGATCTGCAGGGTCAAATTTAATTAGCGAATCTCCGAAGACTCAAACTCAAACCATTTATTTCAATTAAACCATTTACTTTTGAATTGGCAAGGAGTTGGTCAGTTATATATAGAGAACGTGTCGAAAACTATAGGCCTATATCGGTTCTCACAAATTTGTCCAAAATCTTAGAAAAACTCTTAAATAAGAGGCTATTGAATAATTTCAATCAAAAATCAACTCAGCCTATCGCAGTCCACTGCTGGACATAGGCAATAATTTAGAACACAATAATGCAATTGCCTTAAACTAATATGGCTTCAGGAAAGGCAATTCAACAGAGGATGCTGTGCATGAGCTATCAAATCACATCACTAAGAATCTCGGTACCAGGACTAAAACGATAGGTATAGTCTTAGATTTGGCCAAGGCTTTTGACACGGTCTCTACTCCTATCCTTTTACACGGATTGGAGGCATTAGGAATAAGAGAAGCTGCTCTTAGGATCTTTTGTGACTACCTCACTGATCGTGGTCAGCGAGTTAAGGTAGAAAACTACACTAGCGACGATGAGTATTTATCTTTCGGCGTCCCGCAGGGCAGTGTGCTGGGTCCTACTCTCTTTCTCGTATACGTCAACAGGCTATGCCAACTCACTATACCGGACTGCAAGACCTTGTCTATGCTGATGACACTGCACTTATCATAAGTGGAGACACCTGGGTCTCTGCTCACCTCACGAGTCTAAAATAATTCAAATAAGCCGTGGCAGCTAAGAGATGACCAGTCCCAACTGACAGTGCCCGTTCACGAATATGATGCATGGATAAGCACCATTCAGTTCAACCATTTTGAAGGGAGTTAAATGATCCAACACACGCGCCACCATCAGCGAGACATCTGAGTGAGCATGACATACTCTCAGCCGCTAAGGCACATTCAAGTCAATGAAAGACATAGTTATTACCCGGTAAATGGTAGCTCTATTGTACATAGTACTCACATCTGTGCTATGCAATTATTTATATTAAGACGTGATGGGTATCGATAATATCGACGTTTATACAAGATGTAACATAAATAACGCACAACCTCCTAAGGGGTCATTGTACTCATCATTATGAACAATTTTTACTATGGGACCGAACCTGAAATCGTGAAAAAAAAATCTGCTGTTCCATACATTTATGTTCTCATAACTCGCCAAAATGAAGGGAACAGCAGATTTTCCTCCTTAAGAGGTTGTGCGTTAATAAAAACTCAAGTTAATGAAAACAAGGTTTTTTACCAAGTCGGTTATAATCAGCCGATTTTTGTTTTCAGCCAGTATCTTTTGATCTAATACATTCTTTTTATATTAAACTTAATGGGAGACATTAAACCTCTGTGTGGTAAATTTAAATCTAAAAAATAAAAAAACAGTGCATTAATGAAAAACTGTGCAACAATGAGATTTCATATAGCATTTCTGCACTGTTTTGGTTCTAAGCAAATAAAATACGTCCTTTGTGATCGGTCTTGAAGTGATTAATGATAACATTACTACGTAGTTGAAAAACAAAAACATTGAAAAGTCACAGAATTTTGTAAAAATAGTGTTAATATAAATAGTTAATAATGTTCCTGTCCCTGCATCATCAGGCTTCAATTTATGCCAACGTTTAACGTTGCATTTAAAAATCCACTCTAAAGTGACGGAGTGAATATAAAAAAGATAGGCTTAAAAACACTTTCAGACAAAATTGATCCATTAGCGTTGAAGTGCGAAACGGGAGCGCGTGTGAGTAAATACAAATGGGGGGTTAATGGTCTACGGATCACATCTTAATGCAAAAACTCCAATTAGCGTTTTCGCTGAACAAAATTGCGTTGAACGAAAATCTATCGTATTTTAAACCAACAGAGTATAAAATTGAATATATTTTTTTGCGCGAGCTCAGTGTAACGTGCAGTTTGAATTAGAAATTTGAATTTGAACTTTGTGAAGTTAAAGTTAAAGTTATTTTTTCACTGTACTTTAGTCGATAGCGGATAAACATTATAAATGTAAGAGCCGCAAGACAAAATGCTAAGCTCGTGTTGGTATGAATTACAGAACATAATATCCACTGTTGTGTTTGTCCCATATTTCCCATACCGACTGTTTGGTTGTATGCGTTATTTGATTTGTGACGTCATAAAGCGACTTCGTGTTTGACAGTGATGTACTTTTAAAAGGAGAACGTGACTTCACCCGCGCCATTATGTTTTTATGTGTCTCCTTGCTTCTGTGTTTTATTTGTGTTCGGTTTCACATGAAATCTTGCAATGAAAGTTTTACTGTTGTGATATCTTAGATACGTTACGAATGAATAAATCCTCGAATGAGAAATTGGTGTTACTGTAATTTTGGCTTTTATTTTACCGTCATAAAGGTAGGTGGGAAGATGAGGAACTTTTCCGAGAAAGTACTACAACAGTAACGTTTTCTGCTGCCAGCCATGTTCTAGCTTGAAAATGTTTGCTGTTCTACCATTTCAGTGGATAACAGCCATTTTTAAAAGCTGGGTAAACACATTTTTTCATTCAGAAAAGAAAGAGCATTGTTTAACATGCTTTGACCATATTTATTCACTATATCAGGCTGGTTATAATTGTAGTTTTCCTCATTAATATAAGTTACCCCGTAAACATATAGACCACCACATAGTCTTGTAACAGCTCAAGTTTATTTCAAAGAAACACAACACAAACTTCTGACTCCATAAATATAAACAGTGCTAAACATTTGGCAGCTCGCAATAAGATCGGTATCAGGCTGTCAGAGAAGGCTAGCTGGCACTTTAAGTGCGGACGTGACTACCATCCGATGCAATACGAATATACGTGAAATAGTGTCCGAGAGGTAGTTGTCGATATCAATGAAAAATATATTTGTTGCATGCTTACTGGTATTAAAAATACAGAAACTTTTGAAAATTGTTACTATTAATGAGTGTATGTACCTACATTGGTGGCTTGTGAAGTCGTTTTTATGAATTTCCGTGATCAATGTGAGGAAGCAGCTGCCATAGCATAATTATTGCATAATCAGCTTAGAATGTTCCCATGCTGAGACACAGGCCTCCTCTCTGTGACAGGGAATGGAGCGTAATCCACCACGCGGACCCAGTGCGGGTTGATCTAACTATCACGGTTCATGAGATACAGCCTGGTGACAGACGGACAGACAGACAGACGGAAGAGCCTTAGTAATAGGGTTGCCATTTTACCCTTTGGGTACGGATCCCTAAAAATAGATTTCAGCGAAAAATAGAAAACTTGTTAGCGGACGAAGCCATGGTCGGAGTTAGTTAAAAATAGGAACATAGAAAAAACTAGTTAAAATTGAAAATATTTTAATTAGTTTTGTTTACAGTTTTCTATTTTTAGAGCGACATATTTTAGAAGGTCATCATCATAATTATCAGCCGAAAGACGTCCACTGCTGGACATAGGCCTCCCCCAAAGAGTTTTATAAGTTAGTTATGCTTTTTAAAATGTTACCAATTAATCAATCAATCAACTCAACAAAATCAGTCACTGGGCACAATATTATTAAAATATAGTAGATTACATTCTAATCTATTCCAGTGTCGGATTTTTTTTTTACATCATTTTCTATTGAATTTCACAACTTGTAGTCATAATATCTCAAAAGCACATTTAAATACATCATTAAATATTCTGTATAGAGCAGAATCCTCGATTTCCTGTGAACTACATAATTAAAATAGTCGAGACAACTCAAAGGTTCCCCTTTGGTAAAAATCATAAATATAAAACGGAGCTCGACCAACCCCAGAGCGAATTAAACTTGTAATTACAGTGATTGCTTTGCGGCACATTCGATGTTTCAAAAGGAAGAGTTTTGGAGTAGATGTGGTAATATTGAGAAATAAAAAACGGGGGTTTTAATTAGTTTGACGTTTGACAGTTTTGTAGCCAAACAATTAATATAACAATTTTGTAACTAGTAACATCCCAGGGCGAATTACAACAATGGCGTGGTCAGCAAATTTAAACCGAGTTCAAGAGCTGTCAGTGTTAATATTCCACAACAGTGATGAAACGCTATTATTTTGTTACGGCATGTATTTAACGCGGCGGCAAATTAATCTGAATTTGGGATTAAAAAATAATTAAAGCGGGTAGCAAAAATAATAGGTTGGCAGCTAAAAATAATAGGTTGGCAGCTACAGAGAAGTATTATTTTAAGTAGAAAGTAGCAGCTCAATAATCAGTTTTTAGCTTTATTTTAATTTAAACTGGCATCGAATTTTTGTTTTGGTAACTGAATTTACCAACAATAGAGGGGATCTGGCGCTCGGCGGCCGCTACCGCGGCACGCTCGCTTCGCTCGCTCGCCTTCGCTTGTTAATGGTTACTGTTCTAACCTAACCTAACCCAAATGATTCAATAACAGTAGATGACTTTGCAACGATTATGTAGTTAGTCGCCCTTTAAGTTATTAGTCGCCAAGTTATTATTTTAGTAGCAAATAGTTAGTCGCCCTTTAAGTTATTAGTCGCCTGGAAAATTATTATCCTTTTGTTACCTGCACAAATATTTCTTCTTCTCAATAGCAGTTGAGTAACCGATAAATTGAACATAATTTTATTATCCTTATTTTTGAAATACGAACTTTTACCTCTATCTTGCAGAAATAAGAAAGAAAGAAGAAGAAAGAAAATACTTTTATTTAGCACAGACTAAAAGGCACACAATTTATACATTTTAAAGGTTAAATTAAATTAGGTAGCAAAATTCCGCAGAATGTATCCTTAACAAAAACATGATATAAAAATAAAAAAAATTGTGGGGATATAAACCGATGTTTGAGCAGTCACTTGAAATATCATTTATTTTTATATCTTAACACGATAAAACAAAAGAAAACAGATTTTCTCAATACATAGTCCATGTTACTTGGAGTATGAGTTGTGTGAGAGAGAGAGTGATGTGAGAAAATCTGTTATGCTACCAGCGGTCGCTGACCCCCAAAAAAAACTATCTAATATTTTTATTTTTCATTTATCGTGTTGAGATATCGATACCCATCACGTGTACAGAGTTTTGCTAACAAATTTAATTTGACCCTGCATTAAGAGCGTATAGGCCGTACGGCATTTCATACAAATGTTCAAGCCCTTGTTTTTAGAAATCGCTGAACCGATTTTAATGAAACTTCATACACATAAGCAGGATACAAAGGTCTAAAATTTTTGTTAAGAACATTTTCGAAATGTCTTATTTAAAAACAGATAACTGGAAATCTCTGTTTCTATTGATTTTTTTTAAATCGGTCTAATTTGGCTGTAACACTATTTTTTGAAAATAGCAGCAGCAGTTAAAAATAATAAAAAACTAATAAAAAGTGCGATGTAAGAAATTAGCAGAAAAGAAAAAGGCCCAGCTCATCAAAAATGCCAGCCACCTGTGTGCGTGACGCTGGTATCAAATACTAGTAGTTACTTTCCTAAGATTACCTTCGGGGATAGTTGAACTCTTACCGACTAAAGTACGAGTATAAGGTAGCCGTTTTCAACGCACAACTGGGTTTCCGGGATCCCTGACGGAAGGCACTAGTGAAAAATAATTATTATCCTGCGTAATTTTAATATTACAGCCTCAATGTAATGATGACTTATGATTGGCTGGTGGTCTTACACATATTTGTTTCTTTTCTTCCTTTCTATAAGGCAATCATTCAAGCTCCTAAAATAGGGACCGATCCCTTTATTAATGAACGCTCTCATAAAGTCATCTAATGAATAACGTTCATATTATTCAAAATTTAACAAAGGCAACCTTATTATAACTTCCCTCGCTTCCCACTTTGTAATAGTATAACTCAAACAATGTACTTAACAACCTTAAATTCCTGGAACGGTCCGAAATAATCCATCTAGTACGTAACTATCAAATTCTGACGTGAATGGAATCATACGATTTCACATAGCTGTTGCATCAGCGTAATTTGCTTACTGTAGCTAATTAGGTAGTAGGATTTAGCTTCGTTGAATACCCGTTTCCTAATTCGGATCCCCGGAAATTTCCTGTGTTCTGCGTTCGCTAGTTTCATTTGAGGGGTAATATGGTCTAGCCTATGCTGTACATAGGAACTTGTATGTCTTGTATGAACTTGTTGTCTTTACTAATCTGATCTTTGTACCACAATATAGGTACTCTCTTCCAAAATAACATGCCAGTTTTTTTTAAAGAGTACTTCTTTCGGAAACCAAAACCGCTGTGTCCAAGGAGTTTGTTGCGCCGATTCTTCTGCCCAGGCTAAAGCACGAGAAAGTGGTGAAGGGCGGGCGTCTTTGGGGACTGTCTTATGTAATTTTGACGTTCAAAAAGTGCTGAATCTCAGTTTATTTTGAATAAATTACCGTTGATTTTTGTTATGAAAAAGATCTTGGTTAAATGCGATGATACGTACCTATAGCATTATCATAGTTGAGGCAGGTGTTGGATCAGGCCTCCCTGTCGTTTCGGGTGACGCAGGTGCTCTCGGGGCATGGTTGCTTCGGGAAGTACCTGTGTCGCATAAACAGGGAGCCGGACGCCCGGTGTCACCACTGCGTCGACTGCCGGGAGGACACGGCGCGGCATACGCTGGCAGAGTGTGCCGCTTGGGAGGAGAAGAATCGGCGCAACAAACTCCCCGGGGAGTTTGTTGCGCCGATTCTTCTGCCCAGGCTAAAGCACGAGAAAGTGGTGAAGGGCGGGCGTCTTTGGGGACTGTCTTATGTAATTTTGACGTTCAAAAAGTGCTGAATCTCAGTTTATTTTGAATAAATTACCGTTGATTTTTGTTATGAAAAAGATCTTGGTTAAATGCGATGATACGTACCTATAGCATTATCATAGTTGAGGCAGGTGTTGGATCAGGCCTCCCTGTCGTTTCGGGTGACGCAGGTGCTCTCGGGGCATGGTTGCTTCGGGAAGTACCTGTGTCGCATAAACAGGGAGCCGGACGCCCGGTGTCACCACTGCGTCGACTGCCGGGAGGACACGGCGCGGCATACGCTGGCAGAGTGTGCCGCTTGGGAGGAGCCTCGCCGTGCCCTCATCTCAGGAGTAGGCAGTGACCTATCGCTGCCGGCCGTGGTCGAGTCGATGGCCGGCAGCGAGGAGTCCTGGGACGCGGTGGTATCCTTCTGCGAAACAGTCGTGTCGCAGAAGGAGGCTGCGGAAAGGGAGCGGGAGATCTCGTCCGCTCACCCGGCCCGCAGCAAGCGCACCGGGCGTCGGCAGAGGGCAGATAATGCCCTCTTCCGGCCCCCCCTAAATGGGTCCAGGGACGGCGGACTCGGGGACGTCCGCCGCCCCCTATCACACTGGACCCGAGGTGGCGGCGCGTAGTGTTCCACGCGCGCCCCTTTGAGACGTCGCGGGGGGGTCTAACACCTCACCCCCCCGCAGACTTGAGGTGGCCCGCAGAGGCGGGCCGGCACTAGCCGGGGATCACGGAAGTAATACTAGCTCCCAAGATCCCCGGTGCAAGTGTGGGAAGGGAACACCGGGGTGGTTTTTAGTCAGTAAGAGTCTGACAGACCCCTCCGCCCACCCCAGGGCGGAGGACATCCATGAGGATTTTCCACCCCGGCAACAAAAAAAAAAAAAAGGTGTTGGATCAGGCAGTTTGGTACAGGTAAAGCCTCACTTACCGTACCTCATCGACAAGAATAGTTGAACAAACAACATGATGGGCCATCAACAAGATTAACTGTTGAAAACAACTGCTTTTCAACTGCATATGCCAACATAATGGTAAAAGTCTGATGAGTCCGTATTAAACTCAACTCAAACTCAAAGCATTTATTTCAAATAAACCAATTACAGGCACTTTTGAATTGTCAAGGGGTCGGTCAGTCAGAGAGATGAAGATAGTTGCCCATTCCAAAGCGCAGTAGGTTCCTATGGAGAAGAATGGGCAAGAAACTCCACGGACACTCTTTTTAATCAAAATATTGTGACAAAGTATTGGTTTACATCATTCATGTTGAAATTATACATGTGAGGACAATGCAGAAAGACGTGCACGTTAAAAGCGTCCGCAATAAAAAGATAAAACCATTAAAAAAACAATTAAAATAAGTTAAAATAAGCTGTGGCAGCCAAGAAATGACCAGTCCCCACTGACGGCGCCCGTTCACGAACATGACGCATGGATCAGCACCATTTAGCTCAACCATTTTGAAGGGAACTTAATGATCCAACACACACACGCCACCATCAGCGAGACATTTAAGTGAGCATGTCATTCAAGTCAATGAAAGACGTACTTAGTAAATGTAAGGTACATAGTGCTCACACATGTGCTATGAAATTATACAATACTAAGAGATTGAATTTATACAATATAAAGATAGTATTTATTACTTAATGTATATCATTAAATCTCGCCGGAATTCCCCGAACGCGGTTAGGTAGAGAGGAGATCCATATATCGCCAGTTATGTTAGGGGACTTACCCCTGTAATAGGGGGCGAGTCTTTTGCCGGAACCGGGCACAAATCCAGGAACTGAGCTGCTACGAAAAATTCCAGATGGAAAAACCCAATAACACTTACAGGTATTACTTATTGGTCCACAACAGTAGGAATACCTTCTCCATCCCTTCCCACTTCTCAGTCTCACCAAGCAGCCTGAGGCGTTGCTCCCCGAAGAAGTATAAAACGGGCGTGTCAAAGATAAATTGGGTTTCGGGATTTACAGTGCTTGACCGTGACGTAATTTAGATTAGCTTGCCGAGTTAAATAGCAACTTGAAATATCGACTCGAAGCAACTCCGCATTGGACAAACAACTTGACTTTGCAACGTTTCCTCCAGTTGAGACTTGGTTCATTCTAGGTTTTAAAGGGAATTTGTTTTGTTAAGAGCCGAATGGATCGTTGGCTGTTTATCTTGGACCGGTTTGCTGAGTAAATAGAATTTCGTTGTCACTGGAGTTCGTTTAAAAGTTTCCGATTTATGGATTGTTAGGAAGGGAATACTCTCAGATAGATGTTAGGTATTTATTTTTATTTTTTATTGATAGAAAAACAACTCGTTATGTGCCCGACTAACAACTTATTGATGACGACCCTCAACTTGTGTAGATCTTCGGCATGCTGCTTCGTCGGAGATCATAGTGTCTATAATATTGCGTTAGAGCATACAGATATCAAAGTATAACAGCTGTGATTTGAATACACGGTAAATTTAAGTTGGTAGCCAATTTGCTAAAAACCAGCGAGCTGTACAAAAAAAAATATCGAAGCACCAAACATGGCCTCTTAAGCTTTTACCAAATCAATAAAACATGACAACGCAAAGCGTAAAGCCATCAACCCATTGACATACACAACAATACACAAGTATCGCGATACAACAGCAATTATAACCGATCTATCAAAAAATATCGTTTGTAAGGGCCCTCTAGAACGAATCTCTGTTCACTCGTGCTCTCAAAAAGGTCGAGGGTTTGTGGACATTTGTGGTCCTTTTCTTTGTTAGTAGTCATACGTTGAAATCCCTTTCCGTTTCCACTTTAATAAAGGGCGAGTAACCATGACTGTTGTATATTTTTTTGTAACTGCAATCAGTTTTTGATCTTTATTTGATTTTTATTTAGAAGACTTTTTGATTGAACGATATTTAGCAATTTATAGTACATTAATTTAATCTTTTCCAAAAGTATATTTATTTATTTTATTATTTATGTGCACACAGTAAAATACATGGGGATACGACATAATTATAATTTTGAGTACAAAGGTATTGCTTATTTCTTAAGAATATTTTTCCAGACGACTCTGTTGAAAGGGACGAAAAACTCAGTAAAGGGGAATCAGTAACACATTCATATGTATTTAGAAGGTTTCAACTTTATGTATCCAACAATTATTGTTTGAACAACAATATTATATTGTAATTGAAAATCATGGACGAAAATTAAAAATCAAATCAAACCACTGAATTCGCTAATGCTGCCAATAAAGCGGTGCTACAAATTGGCATCCACAGTTACGTTTTCGGATTAAAATTTATTTATATTATTTTTTGATTATTATTTTTAGATTTTCATCAGATAGGCACTTTTAGAATAGACCATATAGATAAGTAGGTATATGTGTATAAATTAAAGTATGCACACGATTTTTATACTCGTTTTGGTATTAATTTCCTGACATGTATTAAAATAGAACGAGACATGTTTTTACTGCATGGAGGAAGTAATGAAAAAAGGTTTTTCTATATCTTAAGGAAAATGATATGCAAATGGATTTAGGGTTCCGTACTACCTTTCAATATTTAACACTACATATTTTTTTAATACTTTAGTAAAAACAAGCACATCATTTATGGGATACCATTTACTTTTTAACTTCCCGTCCAAGCTAATCTGGTGAGATCTTTCCACATCTTTAGAGATCTGCTGAAGAGTATCACTTAAAATATAATAGGTTTTTTTTTGTGGGTGGGAAATTATCAAAATCTATAATACGTGTGTGTCAATTATCAAGTGATGGGCTCAGGTAGCTGTAACCCAACCCAACATTCCTTTTAGATTTTTTGCTTTGGGTTCGGGGGATATTGGGACGTCATTGTATTCTATTAACTGCGACTTACTACTACACCAAAAAACCAGAAACCGATAGTAATGAGACTTCGGGTGAAGATATTGGCAACAGCAACGTGTAACACAGCATAGCAGTGCCATAGAAAATCGTCGAGAAAACAGTTTAACCCCGCTAAAAGATTCACCATTTAAAATTCGGTGAAGCTGGACCTGAACGCAACGAACGACCTGGCGGTGACGTCATTAAAAGATGCCCATCCATAGATAAATATAAAGTCTCTCCACTATTCCAATGTTTGCTCAAAGATGCATATCCGGTACGGCTCTAATAATTTTTCCATATCTCAAGGGCACGTCTTCCCAACCATTATCGCGCCTCCTGGTCTACTCTTTGATATGCCCATTGCATCTCTGTAGTTCCATGAATCAGGAGGCTCCAGGGGCTAGTGTGAATCTTTGGGTTCATTCGAGTAATCGAGTCTGGTTTAACCACGCTGGGGTCAATGCATTTCATTAATTTATTATTTTATGGTTTATGTGATACTACCCGCTGACAGACAGACGGACAGCGGAGGCTTAGTAATAGGGTTCAGTTTGGCACCCTTCGGGTACGCAATCCTAATAATACGTGTTTATTCCCTTGCATTAACTTTCATAACTAAACCAGCGGCACTATACAGGGTGGAAGGGACATCGACGTGCATCCTGTTACCATGGATTCGGTACATCATTCTTGACCCCCCTGTGTTAAATTTTTTTGTCGGTAATTTAAAAAAAATTCGCTGTTCCATACATTCTAACCGAGTAGGTATTGCACTTCTGTAGGAAACAGCTGTTTTTATTTAAATTACCGACGAGAAATTTCAACGCACGGGGGTCAAGTATGATGTACTGAATCCATGGTAACAGGTTTCGCGTCGATGTCCCTGCCACCTTGTATACGGAGCAGTGGTGGCCCAGTGGTAACGGCCGCGACTTACGAGTTGTAGGCCGTAGGTTTGAACCCAGATACGAGTATACGCTTTACTTTGTGTAAATTATTTCATCACCACTGCTCTCAAAACGGTTAAGGAAAACGTCTTGAGGAAACCGGCATGTCCTAGAACCAAA
The DNA here is from genome assembly GCA_963921375.1 of Tiliacea citrago. Taxonomy (NCBI): domain Eukaryota; kingdom Metazoa; phylum Arthropoda; class Insecta; order Lepidoptera; family Noctuidae; genus Tiliacea; species Tiliacea citrago. The sequence goes on from OY992784.1 coordinate 3,419,927, forward strand.
AATTAGAAAACATGTGATATCTACCAACCCGCACCAGGCCCACGTGGTGGATTATGGCCCGCTCCCTCTCACAGAGAAGAAACCTGTGTCAGCAGTGGGAACGTTATAGGCTGATTATGCTATTCCCTTGCATTTGAGTAAAAAAGAAAGGTGAGTTATCTTTGATGGAAAATAATGTCTGTTTCCATGTTTATTTATTTTATTTATTTATATCTAGGTACTCCAACAACTTATTCACTAATTACATATTATATTACATAAATGAACTTATACATCTATTAGTATGGTGACTTTGTCACTTACAGAAGTACACAGCTTAGACATAGATAAAAAATACATACCAATTATGAGAATTAATTAAAAGTGATTTAAAATGTACTATCTTATTTTTTTAACAATGAAAGACATATATGAGCTACTTTACCATAGGAAGACAATATAAAGATAATATAAAATAAAATACAACATCAGATTTACATAAACAAATAATAAATAACAGATACTTAGTATAATAATTTTCGTGTGATTAAACGTAAGACGACTGCAATAAACGTGATCAAATGTTATGAATGGTTGGGGATCATAAGTTTTTTACGGAATTGGTAAAAAGTGACGGTAATGTTCATTTATTTCCGTATAATAGTATCAAGGGGCGTGTTTTATTAAGAGCACATCACATAATTAATTTCAAATTCATAATGTTACAAACTTGACCCATATTATTCTCATTACCATATTCAGACTATCGTAAAACAAACTATAGACATAAAAACTAATACTCATGACATACGACCTTAAAAGGTTTTATACCCAAAACCCAACTTTAATAACTAACCCACAGGAACCCATAAACGCTAACTGCCCCAATGTAAGTCATCAAAATATATTCACGACGTTACTTTCTTAGGAGATTTAGGGCCTTCTCACACTGGCGATTTGAGAGCGGAGCGATTGTTTGACGAGCTCGCCACGAGTCCGCAACGTATTCACCGCGTTTGAGGAACGAGAGCGTTGGACGTGAGTGTACAGGAGAGAGCGAGACAATTAAGTGTAAAATATTGTGAAAACGTAGTGAACATGTTCCGCACTAGTGGCGAGCAGTTCACTAAACACGCTCGCAAATCGCCAGTGTGATAAGGCCCTTTTATACACAGTATATTATCGCCATGTGTTGCGGACCCCTTTCTATCCCGCGTTCGAGCCGCCTCTGACCTCTGCACTCGTCATCACTTATACGTAATATTCTGGTCACAAATATTCAAGAACGCAACACCAGAAAATGCACTTTGTGATGGTTTGCCCAAGGTTCGTTTTTGAATGCAGATTAGAACGGGGCTAAATCGACAAGTCATAGTGGACATACATCCGCAATGCAATATAAACTTTCGACATACGAAATAAGTGTCAATTTATTTTAAAGATGTCATGTAGGCATGTAACTCACGTAATTTTAATTTTGTGTTTGCAAATTTTAGTTCTATTTGGAGATTTTAAGGTTGTTTTTTGTGTGGAGGGGAATTTGGGCTTAAAGAAAATCTAAATTTAGATGTAGGTCATTGCATAGAGGGCCCGCTAATTGTTGGGCGTGCGTAAAGGAGCACTCTCAAGGCTTTTAGTAAAGACGTTTGCCTTGTAAATATTGTAGTTAGTTGTGTGTTTAACGTAAACTTGGACAGGAAAGTTTTCGGGTGTTTAGTTGCAACGTTATCCTTGTTTGAGTAATGTTTTGTGTCGTTGTGTGGGTAATCGAAATGTTGTGGGAACTTCCGAATTATTGAAAGCTAAGTTTTGCATTGTTAATTTTGAAAGCCAGCAACGCAATCGATGGGGTGCGTGCAGAAAACCTCCCCGTATGCCTGATGCCTGCTGGTCCCTTATGAATACGTTCGAGGGGAAGAGCAGTCGTCGAGCCGGTGCACCCTGGGCATGGACAATACTCTCTTCGAAAAAGGTTGTGGAGTTTTTCGGAGAGGGTATTGTTTATGGCGAATTTCTGCGAGGGGGAGAGCGTAATGCTCCTCCTGGGTGGACGGTGGCCTACTCCTCTCTCTGCTTACAGAGGGATGGTTGAGTGGGCGCAGGTTAGGACCTGAATGGTCCGTGGAGGAAGGGCCCAAAGGCCGAAGGAGGACGCTTCTCCATGTGTGAAGAAGCAGGGGCGGTGCTCGTTGTGCACTTACCCTGCCAACGAGCTGGCAGCGGGAGAACTGATTCTCCTGACTGCACCCGTCGAAATCGTAATCCGGAAAGAGATCACGGTCATGTTTTGTGACACGGAACGGGACGAGGATCTTGGCTTAGTCGCCCGGATCGCGAGGACGATAACCTCTATAAAAAATCCTCTAATACCAAGTTTTGGTGCGTGGCGAGGGTATGGATGGCTGAGGAGTAGTGCCATCTGTAACTTCGTAGTTGCAGGTGGCGCATTAGTCGTTAGCGCACCCCCAGCCAGGGACCAGTCGAACCTCTGGTTGGGAAACAAATGTAACCCGACTTACCTAGGCACAGGGGGTAAACCTAGGAATGACGTTTTATATCCCCCACACTCGTGGGATTCAATATGGAAACTATACAAAAACAAAAAAAAACCCAAAAGACGGCAGGAGAGGAAGAGAGGAGTGATGCGGGGTCGGAGTCCGACGCCGCATCTGGGGCGAAGGGCTCTTTTAAGAGCCCGGAGCCCGTAGAGGTGGGGGCTGCGAAGAACGCGAAGTTCTAGAAGAAGAAGCGCTCCAAACCAGGGGACGGCCAGGGGTCGTCCTCTGATGGCGGGTTGAGCAACGTCCGCAAAAAAATTAGCAGGCGGGGCGGGGTTCGGGAGCGGGGGGTGGGTAGAGGGCTCACCACCCAGGAGGACAGCGAGTTTAACAGAGCCAGCCCAGCCGAGAGGGAACAATTTGGAGAGGCCAGCCGCAACGCGACCCTTTCTGAGTCCTCGGGCGGTGAGCCGGACGCCGCTGGCATCTCCAAGGCGAAGGGAGCGGCCAGTAGCTTCGAGGAGAGAGATAGCGGCAGCGAGGGCCCTTCAAATTGGAACTCCGGCGGACGCAATGTCCGAAATGCGGGCGGAGGTGGGCCGCTTGACGGCCGCTATGGAGCTTCTCCGAAAGGAGAACGAGGAGCTCCGAGCGGACCTGGCCCGGCTCCGAGGAGCTGGCCCGCAGGAAGTGCCACAGGTGGGGGCGCAGCAAGGGCAGGGCCAGCCAGTGCCTGTGGAAGAACGGGTGCTAACCCTGGTGCGGCAGGAGCTGGCTGCCTTCCATAATCGGTTTTCCGTTCTGGAGGGCATTGTCCTGCGCCCCCCGCTAGCAGCAAGCAAGCCGGCTACCTTTGCGGCCACCGTGGCTGCCGTGGCCAAGCCTGCGGCCAAGCCCACGCCTCCAGCGAAATCAGCGTAGTCCAAAACCAAGAAGGTCGAGATGGCTGCGCAGAAGGCGAGGGCCCCAGCCATTGCGGGACGGTCGCCTCCGCCTTCTAATTCTTCTCCGGCCAACGCCGAATGGCAAGTAGCCGGGGAGAACAGGAAGGCGGGTAAAGCTAAAAGGGCGGCCAACAGAAAGGAGAGGCGGCAGCGGCGCAAGAAGCGAAGCGCCGCGGCTAGGCTCCGCGCCCCGAAGTCCGCAGCTGTAGTGATTACACTACAGCCGGAAGCGGAAAAGAAGGGCGTGTCCTACCGCGAGGTGCTCGCTAAGGCGTGGGTGGCAGTGAACCTGGAGGAGATCGGCGCCGCCGATGAAGGTCACTGCGACGGGGGCCCGGATGCTGGAGATCCCCGGTGCGACCAGCGGCCCGACCGCTGATGTCCTGGCTGAAAGGCTTAGGGCATCCCTAAATGCGGATGAAGCCCGGGTTTCCAGGCCTACCAAGTGCGCTGACATGCGCATTCTGGGCCTGGACGACTGCGTGACGGCGGAAGACGTTGTGGCCGCCGTAGCTAGGATTGGAGGGTGCTCTGCCGAACAGGTGAGGGCGGGCACCATCCGTCCTGACACCACGGGGATGCAAACCGTTACGGTGAGCTGCCCCGTGTCAGCGGCCAGTAAAATAGCCGGGGAGGGTCGAAGGCTCCGGGTGGGCTGGGTATCTGCGCAGGTAAAACTGCTGGAACCCAGGCCTCTGAAGTGCTTCCGCTGCCGGGTGGGCAACCACGTGGGAGCACACTGCACCTCGGAGGTTGACCGCAGCAACGATTGCTTCCGCTGTGGTCAGCCCGGTCACAAGGCCGGTTCGTGCAATGCCACGCCGCATTGTTTTGCTTGTGCGGCGGCTGGCAAACCGGCCGATCACCGGGCTGGGAGCAAGGCCTGCGCTCCACCCACCAAACCCAGGGGCAGGGGCAAGCCGTCCGCCACCGCCGTTACCGCCGCAGCCGCCACGATTGCCGCCGCCGCTGCCGCCTCCACCGTCGTCGTTGCCGCTGCTACCACCGCAGCAGGGCCATCCCAGAGGGCCCGGGAGGAGGCTGATATGGAATGCCAATAAATGGCCCCATTACGGCTCCTCCAGGCGAACATCAACCACTGCGCCACCGCTCAGGATCTGTTGCTCCAGAGCATGGCGCAGTGGTCGATTAACATCGCCGTGGTCGCTGAGCCGTACTTTGTCCCGCCCAGGGATGACTGGGTGGAGGACCTGAGCGGCTCAGTGACCCTAATTTCGTCGGCCGCCGCCGGTACCCCGTCCCTCGAGGCCGTCAAGAGGGGACAGGGTTGCGTGGCAGCACGGTTCGGGGAGATTGTCGTGGTAGGAGTTTACTTCTCCCCGAACCGAACTCTCGCCGAGTTCCACAACTCCCTTGGGGAGTTGAGAGTCGTCGTCGTCGGGTACCATCCCCTCCCCGTGTTCGTCCTCGGGGACTTCAATGCCAAAAACGTGGCTTGGGGTTCCCGGTATACGGACACGAGGGGCAGGATGGTGAAGGACTAGGCCCTGGAGACAGGCCTGGTCGTCCTAAACCGGGGTTCTGTCCCCACGTGTGTGCGGATGCGGGGTGAATCAGTGGTGGATATCTCGTTCGCCAGCCCCGCTCTGTCGCCGCGTGTCATCGACTGGCGCGTCATGGAGGGGGTGGAGACGTATTCCGATCACCGATATATCCGGTTTAACGTCTCCGCCCAGACCTCAGGCGCGCTGGTCCGACAGACCCCGAGTGGTCCGCGGTGGGCGCTTAAGCAGCTGGACCGGGAGCTCCTCCTGGAAGCCTCGATCGTGCAGGCCTGGGTGTCATCACCAGACAGGCCTGCCGACATCAACGATGAGGCGGAGTGGTTCCGGGAGGCCATGTCCGAAATATGTGACGAGGCAATGCCCCGGGTCCAGCCCGGACGTGCTCGGCGCCAGGTGTGCTGGTGGTCGCGTGAGCTGACCGCTTTACGCGAGGCGTGCGTTGCTGCGCGCCACCGGTACTCCAGACACCGCAGGCTCCGTATCCGCCCTCCGGAAACGGAAGTCATTCAGGCGGAGCTATACGAGGGGTACAGAGCGGCGAAGACTGCCCTCCGAGCGGAGATCCAGCGGGCCAGAGGACTGGCCCGCGAGGAGACGCTGGAGACTCTCAACAGAGACCCGTGGGGACGCCCCTACAAATGGGTGCGAGATAAACTCCGCCCATGGGCTCCCCCGCTGACGCAGAGTCTCCGGCCCCAGCTCGTGGAGGACGTGGTGAGCGCTCTGTTCCCTTCGCGAGGGGAACATACTCCCCCGCCCATGGCTCCGCCTCCTGCGGTGCCAGATGCGGACCACACCGACGACGACGATGCTCCAGAGGTGATCGAGGTAGATCTGAGAGTGGCGGTACGTAGGCTGAATGCCAAGAATACCGCCCCAGGACCCGATGGCTTGCCTGGAAAAGCCTGGGTTCTGGCTTTAGAGGCTCTCGGGCCTCGACTAAGGGGGCTCCTAAGCGCATGCTTGGAGAGGGGCCAGTTCCCACTTCGTTGGAAGACGGGGAAACTGGTCCTCATAAAGAAGCCAGGGCGCCCGGCGGACTCTCCGTCCGCTTACCGGCCCATCGTGCTGCTCGACGAGGTGGGCAAGCTCTTTGAAAGAGTAATTGCAGACCGCCTTGTCGGGCGATTGGTGCGGGTGGGGCCGGATTTGGCGGAGAGCCAGTTTGGTTTCCGCAAGGGGCGCTCTACGGTGGATGCCATCATGCGCGTTCGAGCCCTCACGACGGAGGATGCTGTTGCCCGGGGTGGGGTTGTCTTGGCGGTGTCTCTTGACATCGCCAATGCCTTCAATACCCTGCCCTGGAGTTGCATTAGGAAGGCACTTCGGTATCACCGGATGCCGACCTACCTCTGTCGCGTGGTCGAGGCCTATTTGACGGATAGGGCCGTCATCTACCCCGGTCACCAAGGAGATTGGAACCGGCGAGAGATGTCGTGCGGTGTCCCACAGGGATCGGTCCTGGGGCCGCATCTGTGGGACATCGGGTACGACTGGGTGCTGCGTGCCGACCTCCCTAGCGGCGTCAGCGTAGTCTGCTATGCTGACGACACGCTGGTCCTAGCGCAGGGGAGGTCGCATCAGGCGGCGGCCGAACTGGCGGCACGTGGGGTTGCGACAATCGTCGATAGGATTCGGCAATTGGGACTCGAGGTGGCTTTGCACAAGTCCGAGGCCATGTGTTTTTATGGTCCTCGGAACGCGCCACTGTCGGGTTCCCAAATAACGGCGGGAGGGGTTCACATCGGCGTCGAGTCGACGATGAAGTACCTGGGACTCGTCCTCGACAGCCGGTGGAACTTCGTGGAGCATTTTCGATGTTTGGCTCCCAGACTGGAGCGGGCTGGGGCTGCTTTGAAGCGGCTCCTGCCCAATCTAGGGGGTCCAAACGCCTCCTGCCGGAGGCTCTACGCGGGGATCGTGCGGTCCATGGCCATTTACGGGGCACTGGTGTGGGCGCGTTCTTTAAGGCTGCGACCAGCCCAGCGGTTGAACGCGTCCCAAAGGGTCATGGCCATCAGGCTGGTACGGGGTTACCGCACGGTCTCCCGTGAGGCGGCGAGCCTCCTTGCCGGACTGCCGCCATGGGATCTGGAGGCAAAAGTCCTCGCGCACATCTGGGAGTGGCGCGAGGAGGCGAAACGCCGGGGTGAAAATCCGCTGCCGCGAGAAATCACGGCACGCCGGACAAAGCTCCGGCGGGATCTCATGGCGACATGGAGAGTGCGATTGTCGCAACCCAGCGCTGGGCACGCCACAATTGTGGCGATAAGTCCCCTCTTTGAGGAGTGGCTAGAGAGGCGCCACGGCGTCCTCACCTTCCACCTGATGCAGGTCCTCACCGGACACAGTTGTTTCGGGAGATTCCTGTTCAGGATAAAGCGGGAGGAAACGCCCGGGTGTCACCACTGTGTGGATCGCCCGGAGGACACGGTGGAGCATACGGTGGAGGTCTGCCCAGCTTGGGCGGAGCACCGCCGTGTCCTCACGGAGGCGATCGGCAGCGTTGATCTCTCGCGTCCAGGCCTGGTTCAGGCCATGGTTCGGAGCGAGAGTGCATGGGAGGCCGTCACCTCCTTCTGCGAAGCAGTTATGCTAGCGAAGGAGGAGGCGGAACGCGTGAGGGTGAGACAAGGTTCGCGCCCTCGCGCCCTTAGTCGCCGCAGGAGACGCCCCGGGCGTCGGGAGTCGCAAGCCGATTTCCGGCCACCGTAGGTGCGGGCCTGCGGACGGTGAGCGATGGGTAGCTCGCCGTCCGATAAGGACCAGGCTCGGGTCGACGGCGCGTTGTGTTCCACGCGCGCTTCAAAGAGATGTCAGCACAAACTGACGGGGTCCGTTAGGACCAATGCCTGCCGGGGTTGCGAGTTTGTCCGAAAGGGATATCGTGGCCCTGGCACACAGGCAACGGAAGGAACACGGGTGGGTTTTAGTCAGTAAAAGTCTGACACGCCCTCCCGCTCCGCCCAGAGCGGGAGAAGTTATTTGATAATTTCACACCCAAAAAAAAAAAAAAAAAGCAACGCAATCGATTAATTAAATATTTAATTCGTCATCATCATTTCAGCCGAAAGACGTCCACTGCTGGACATAGGCTCCCCCAAGGGGGGGTTTGCTATAATCGCCACGCTTAGCAGGTGGGTTGGCATTCGCAATATGTTGTTAAAATGCATAAAGAACGCTGCTGCCCATTCTATAGTAAGTTCCTTAGTCACCTTTTTGAACACCCATGGGAAGACATTAGGATGGTGCTATTTTTTACGTCAAGCACGACACAGCACATATTTAATTAATCAGTGGTATAAATATTATGTTTGTATTAAGAGGTTTTCTTGCTTCTCTATAACACACACAGAATCAAGGAATACCTACCCAATATTTGGTTATTAAGAAAACCTAAAGCTTAAACAGTTTCAGTTTAATGTGTTGTGATAACACAGTTCACCCCAAATCATCAAGAAGCCCGCGCTGGTAGCACATCTCCGCCGCGAAACCATAGAAGCGAAACCGCGGTAATTCAATTCAACTGGTGCGCGTTATGTGCCGCTAGTCACATCCGATTCGAGTAGCGAAACATGACGCGAGCCAGTTGAATTGAACTACTGCGGTTTCGCTGTGATGGTTTCGCGGCGGAGATGTGCTGTGTGTCTTGATGATTTGGGGTGAACTGTGTTATCACAACACATTAAACTGAAACTGTTTAAGCTTTAGTTTTTCTTAATAAACAAATATTTGGTAGGTATTCCTTGATTCTGTGTGTGTTATAGAGAAGCAAGAAAACCTTCATGCTCACCAAAAAGCCTCATGTAGTTCTATTAATTCCCTTCAAAAACAAATTTCCTGAAAAAAAGCCTATCTTCAAATTGGAGGAGCCCAAAAAATACTGGGAACATCTATGCAAATAAAACGCAATCCAGTCGAGACATAAAAAAGTTTCAACCAAAATTGAATTAACTGTGAGAACAATTGAAAATGGCCGCCAGGAAAAATTAAACGAGCGTGCAAAATTAAACTTTAAGTTTGAATCGTTCCTGTGTTACTTTTCATTTTTTAATTCTGAAGGGGATTATTGGATTAAAAGTTTGGCATGTTCCGTACGTGCGTTGAATGGGGATTGGCCATTTGGTATCTGTAATTGCTGGTTGATGTCATGGTTTTTAATTACGGTTTGGGCCGAATTGGATGATTTTTGGAGTTAATCTATATTATAATTAGGTAGGTATTTTTTAATTTTGTATTTTTACTTATACAACAAAATAACTTATAAAATTAAAACTAAATAAAATTAAAACGCGTACTCATTCGAAATTTGAAGTTATTTTTATTTTGTTTCTTTTCGGCCAGCCTGACCATCGTAAAAAAGTAGTTTGGAGTCTCATTTCCTACAAAATGTATAGGAAAAGTTTTTTGCGATTTCTGACCTTTCTAGTACTCAAACCTCAGTTGGTCTAATTGAGTTTTTTGATCCTTATAAGAAACAGGATCGATTGGATCATACAAAGTTTTTGTGAAAGCTGCCCATTTTCTTGCCGACTGTATTTTTCTTCAAAATCTGTAAATGCAGATCAATATGTCTCAAAAAGTTAAGGGTAGTCTCTTACGACCATTTTCCTGTAGCTACAACAAATAAGGTACCTTTACTGCCCCGTCTAAAAAACCAGCCTGTATAGTACTTACTAATTCCATGAGTACACTAATTCCATGCTATTAAATAGTACCCACTTATTCCATGCTCAAACTGTCACTTCTATCACCTATCTAACTTCAAGTCATGAGGCCCTGGTTGAATGTGTATCAAACGCATGGTAGTGTGTGTAATGTTTTTTTTATTATTGTTTATTTATTTTTCCCAGGGCCTAACCTTTCAGAGATTACAGGCGTAATGTTATGTTATATTATGTAACTACCGTTGCATTGATTGCTTTAAAGAAAAATAAACAGAGATAGGAATGTAAAATATAATTATCTCGTTCAATTTTGTGAAAGCTGACTGTAATGTAATTGGCAAATACACTAAGCGTTCACAGACAATTTCCACGTGTTAATGAATGTTTACAGGAATTAATAATTTGAGAAGAGTTCTGCGATGAAATTGAAATAACAGAAATGTTCATTTTGGGAACTTCGAGCATAAAGCGAGCTGAATTGAAATTATATTTTTGATACTACTAATGTATAAAACTATTGTTAAATGTTATGCTTGAATTCAGTTTTCATCATTTTTGTCTTTTATGGGAGAGGCAATTTGGCGCCCTCACGCCCGTAGTCGTCGCAGGAGACGCTCTGGGTGTCGGGAATCCCTTGCTGACTCCCGGCCACCGTATAGGCGCAGGCTTGCGGACGTTGAGGATTGGGTAGCTCGTCGTCCGGTTAGGACCAGACAGGGTCGACGGCGCGTTGTATTCCACGCGCGCCTTAAAGAAATGTCAGCACAAACTGATGGGGTCCGTTAGGACCAATGCCTGCCAGGGTTGCGAGTCTGTCACGCCCTCCCGCTCAGCCCAGAGTGGGAGAAGTTACTCGTATTTGATAATTTCCCAAATAAACAAGAGGGTTTTTGTATCGATTTTGGTTTGACAAACACGTGCTACTTAATGAAGGTCGTGATGAACCAGTGGTTAAGGCCTCGCCTCCCATGCACAAGGTTGTGGGTTAAAATCCGGGCAAGTACATATGTGACTTTTAAAATCCTGGCAAGTATAGCACGTAACTTGGCAAGATTTGGCGTAGTCTGAGTAAGCTTATGTAAAGAGATATTTTTTTCGTTGCACTAATTGTACAAATTAGTGCAACGAAAAAAATATCACTTTTATTGCTTTTCATTATTCTATGGTTATTACCAAAACTTATTTTTAAACGTACCAACGCAACTATACCAATGTGACGTTTTAAAATCCGGGCAAGTACCAATGTGACTTTTTAAAATCCGGGCAAGTACCAATGTGACTTTTTCAATTCGTATGTACTTTTTGACTTTATCTCGGACATTACTGACATCTCTGAAGGAAAACATCGTGAGGAAACCTGGACTTATAGTTAATATGAGTCAGATATCGTCAACCCGTCTTGAGCAAGCGTGGTGATCAATGCTCGTGCCTTCTCCGCATGAGAAGAGGCTTTTGCTTTGCAGTGGGACAGTTACAGGCTGGTATTATATGTATACAGACAAGATAAGTCAGGCAAGCACTAAATGACAATAATTGTCGACATCTACCACATTTTCGCCAACGATACCATATTAGTAGGTACCACCTGGGTTGAGCTGCACGATTACTGACAAATGCTTGCACTGATTGGACCGGTACACTCCAATTTGTATGGTTCTTTACTCAAAATCCCATTTCAGACACGGATCTACATGGTCCTCACATGATCTGACCAAGATTATGTCTGGACTTTAAAAGAGACTTTGACTACTGAGTTTGTTTCACCATTTCATTTCAGGGGTAGTCAGATTGAGGAAATTTCAACTACATTTAGTTTATTATTTATTTTTTAATATGACGTGTAAAAGTGATTTCGATATCTTATTTACAGAATAAACGATTTCATTTCATTTCACCATCTTTTCTTAGAGCGTATCATCTTCATCTGCCCAGCCTTTTCCCAACTATGTTGGGGTCGGCTTCCAGTCTAACCGGATACAGCTGAATACCAGTATTTTACATAGAGCCACTGCCTATCTGACCTACACAACCCTATTTCTTCCCGTTGGCGTCGTAAAAGGCGGCTAAGGGACTTACTAGAGAATGGGCAGCAGCGTTCTCTATGTATTTTAACACCATACTGCGATCGCCAACCCGCCTGTCAAGCGTGGCGATTATGGCAACACCTTCTGCCTTCGGGGGAGGCCTATGTCCAGCAGTGGACATCTTTCAGCTGCAATGATGATGATGATGACGATACTCCTTGGTAAGACTGGTTGTCAGACTTTCGGGCTTCTGACGACACGTAATGACTGCCAAAGGTCCGAATAACAGCCGGGATCAACGGCTTAATGTGCTTTCCGAGGCACGGAGGGGTTTTGGTATGTAAAGGTGGTTACCCATCTACGGACCAACACGCGTAGCTTAACCTTATTGATCGACCCGTGTGTTTGTTATTACTTAGCCAGAAGCCTCTCCTTAGAGCGTAAAATCATGGTACCATAATAAATCCAGTGACAGTCAGGAAAGTTTCCAAGATTTTTCCAATTTTACGTCCCAATTCGAAACATGTTCAAAACGCAAACTGTTCAGTTCGTCCATTGATAAAGTTTTTCGAGTAGCTCAGGGAACCTGAAGTTTCACGTAATAACTTTCTTTTAAATTTTCATCTCTCTGCATAAATAACTTGAAAGTAATGTACCAATAGTTCTGCGAGCAGTAGACCTCGAGAGCAAAAACTTTTTTTCAACAACAAATATACCACTCTTAACTATTCACTATTAATATATTGCTATTATTATATTTAAAACGCGATATATACCATTTTTTAAAAAACAAAAAACATGGTAAATATTCCATTTTAAAAAACGTGAACATAACCATAATAATATCAGTTTATAAAAAAAAACTTTTTCCAAAAAAAAACAACCGACTTCCAAAGAAACACTACGAAGTGAAAAATAACCTTAATTTCGGAAGTCGGTGTCTTTGGATCTATTTTAGTTTTTGCCACTGACTTCCGAAATTAAGGTTATTTTTCACTTCGTAGTGTTTTTTCGGAAGTCGGTTGTTTTTTTTTTGAAAACGTTTTTTTAATTTTTCAGTTTTTAGTGGTCAGTTTGCAATTTATCTAAGTTACAATAGCCTAATGTCAACTGCTCATCACCTTTTACAAAATATAGTTTTTCCCGATGCAGGGTCGTTAATAGTTGAGGAGTTCTCCTGGTAAGTTCTCCTGAACTGAAACTGATGGTGACTTCACCATATTATGCATTGTTACGAGCATAAATTGCTTAGCAACCATATTAAAGTGTCTAATCGAATCGCAACAGTGAAATACTTATTATTAAGTAGTTCCAGTGGCCATCTGTGGTCTTCATCATCAGTTCCACTTCACCCTCATGGTGCTTTCCAAGTGCAAATGCATGAGTTACTAAAAAAAATACTAAAATTGATATAGGTTTGCCTATAAGAATTGAGAATTGCCCTTGATTTCCATGGGATCCCCTCATCAGATTCTGACTTGGTGGCTGTGGTGACCACTTTGGGAGCATACCATTTCAAACAAAAACAAATATTTTTAAAATCGGTCCACAATTGACGGAGCAATCGGTGAACATACATAAAAAATAAAACATACAGCCGAACATATAACCTCCTCCTTTTTGGAAGTCGGTTAAAAATACTTTAATTAACATACCTGTCCTACTTAAAAGAAAACCGGCTGCGGCTGTAGGTTAATAAAAAGCATAAAATAAGCTCAGCTAAAGTAATACTAAGGCTAAGAAAATTTAAACCTGGCGGACGGAGTCGGTTGAAAAGGCAACAGCAGTACCACCTATTTTATGAATTCTAGGTCAAAGTCAAAGTCAGGGATTACATTTTCGAGTTACAGGTCTGATAAGGAGCAGGCCCGGGTAGACGACGTGCTGTATTCCACGCGCGCCTCAAAGAGCACCAACTGACGGGGTCCGGTAGGGCCAATGCGAAAGGGATATCGTGGCCCTGGCACACAGGCATCTGAAGGTTTTAGTCAGTAAAAGTCTGACACGCCCGTCCGCTCCACCCAGAGCGGGAGTAGGTATTTGATAATTTCCCACCCAAAAAAAAGGGGGTTACATTTTTATATGTAATTCTGATCTGAGATTTTGCGGGAAAGGACCTCTAATACTTTCCTTAGTACGGCCGTGATATTGTGAAAGCAGCATTGACGGTCTAAAATAGTAGTTATATTGTGAGCTCATCGCTAACCGATTTAGTATTTTTTCTAATTCTATTCGCAAGACAAAAAGGTTCATGGTCCCAATTCTTGTAAGTCGGCCTAAATTAAGGGGCTATAATACATAATCCGCCAGTCTTCGAGAGTGAGAGGCAATGTAAGAGCACTCTGCCGCAAGTTCTCTTGAACCAATGTTGACTACCACCCTAGGCAGTGTTAATCCCTGACTCGGATTGTGACAGCCCATGCTAGAATAAGTGGGAACTGGGTTCTCGGACATATCACCTCTCCAGACTGCCAATTTGTAGTCACGGCGCCTACTGGCACAGAGCCCATTATGTCTGGCCCAGTAAAGTTGTCGAATTATACCATAATAACCAAAGGACGATCAGGTGGTGGGGAACAATTCGGTGCACAAACCAAATGGATAACAGTCCCCAGAGATCCATTCCCTTCTTCACCCAGAAATTTGTTTTCAGCATTACTCAACATCCAACGCACAGGTATATTGTTTTTTATATCCCTTGAGCTTATGCTGCCTCTTGTTCGGCGGGCACCTTGCCTGTAAGTCTTTAATTTGACGGTGACTGACCTACTTTTTTACATATGAAAAAACATGACAACGTTCAATAAGTCAAATTCAAATTAAAAAACCGGCCATGTGCGTGTCGGATCACGCGTAATGAAGGGTTCCGTAGTTGGGATGAATTTAACTAAAAAAAAAAACTTTTTTTTTCACTTTTCTTTTGTGGTAGCCTACTCCACAAATAAAACCACACAACCACCACCACAAAAATCGGATACCATTACTTGCTATGTAAATAATAGTGACAGGAACTTATTATAACATCATCAACATAAAAAATACGTATTATTATAGCAAATTCATAAAATACCCAAGTTACCTCCGCGCAAAGTTTTATCTGAAAAGAAGACGCACCTATTATTATAACCTTCTCCTTTATTAAAGTCAGCAAAATAATCGGTTGTCTATAAAGTCGGTTTACTGACGATAGTTGAACGTGACAACGTCATAAGAAAATACTGATGGAATGGTTTTATTTTTCAAAAGAAAATTTTAAATTTAATTGTTTGATAGATATTTTTTTGAAATCATTAAATTTTTTGAAATCATAGCTACGCTCGATAATTATTTCGATCGAATAGTAAAGCAATTGATTTTTTACTCATCGTGAAATAGTTCTGTTAACTTATTGTTATAGTTTTGTCAATTATAGCATAACCTACAATCGCTCTACTAGCGGACCGATGCTATTTATTTTAATGATGAAAGCACGAATATTCGACAATATATCACTGAACATATATTTAATATCGAAAGAATCATTACCTTTATCGCCGCAATTATCGTTGCTATAAACAATTGACACCACATTCACTTTTCACTGCACTTCATACTTGACGAAAATATGTAAATATATTATTGTATAGCAGCTGTCCACGCGGACGCATCGCTCACTCAATTAGGAGAGAGACAGATGTCGAACGCTGCCGAACGCGGATGCCGATTGTGCCTCTTTGTCGCTCGTTCCGCGCTCTCGCTTGCACTTCAAGCCTTAAATGGAACGCCTCAGAGCGAGGTAACGCCGCATGAGAGGTAACGCCGCATGAGTCATGTTTTTTCGTGCGTGCAGCCGGCTCCATCGAATTATAAGACGTTGTCACGTCAAAAAAATAGACTTAAAGACAAAAATTATATAATATATACCTCCTCCATTTTTGAAGTCGGTTAAGAGAGAGATAGATACACCAGATAGGTATCATCTTCTTGCTGCTAAACACGCAAAAATAAAACAAACTTCTATGTAGGCTTTTACGTCTATTGAAAGTCACATAAAGTTTCACCGTCACAGAACAATGCACTTTTAGAGCAAAAAGTTTTTAACAAAAATAAAAGTGAATATTGCACTAAAATCGAAATACCTTTTTTAAAACCACTCTCCTGTAATTTATATTGCAATACATTTTTCACCGACTTTGAAATGAGAAATTGGCGGAAGTCCCAGTAGGTGACTAGACAAATACCTAGCCGGGACTGCTACCCGTCAATGTCAGGTCGAGGGTTTCTATCCTAGGATATTAGTTCATGACTTTCCATTACTCGGGAAAATAGGAAGTTCGGAGTAATACAGACTGACAAAGTCAGGTGTGAGTGTTAGTTTTTATACTGCGATTCTAAGGGATGAGACCAGGTATATTTTAAAATTGAAGTCTTTTTTCTTTTTTTTTTTTCTTTTTGGCTGCGCACGGTTTGTGCATTTAGCCAGTGTCGTGTAAAATTAGGTAACAAGTACAAAGTTATAATAATTATGAAATGAACTCCACTCAATGCATGATAAAGATGATTGATGATATCCCGCCCCGCTCCCCTTGAGTTTGAGTAAAGACGCGGCACTTTACTGAAACCTCGCGCGGACTTAAATTAGAACTTAAAGTGATGTTGCACTGTTTTGTTTCATTTGCCTACATTAATGCAGGTTCACGAACACTTAATGGTTAATAACCCACCACTATTACACATTAATATTCGGCTAAACACAATTTTTTGAAAATAAAACAAAACTGCTAACATGACGCTTCACTTTCCCGCCAAGAAGTCAATTGAAGTCTTGTGAAGGAAATTATAAACATGAAGGATGAACTCGAAAACTTATTTAGTGTTGAGAAGAAGGTTGATAATAAATGATAATCAATTACCTACAATTTTATATACTGTTACCAGTCAAGAGACGTACAGAAAAGAGACCAAAAATAAAGTTACACGACCTTTTTATAATATTTCAAATCCTTACTACTTAGCTAACATGAATATTGTAACAGAGAAAATAAACTGAATTACTACTACAAAACAAATACTTTTAAACTAAATATTGTAACACCTTTACAAAAATATAATTGATAAGATAATATAATCTCTTAGATAACACAAAAAATTAATGGAACTTACAAACTCAATCATTTAGTATTTAAACATCAGTCATTTAGTATTTAAATAGGTACAATAAATGAGTCAAATGGCAACAACAAATAAATTGGTCAGCGTGACCTTAAACAAACTTCTACATTATACCAAGAGATATTATTTAATATGATAACATTAGTTTGAGACATAAAGTAAATATACTGTATAATATGTTTTGACACATTCGAAAATAAATTATACAAAAGATTGTCAAAATACGTTAATTTGGATTTAACAACAATTTCCATACACACTTATACAAGCTCATGACTTCTTCTTATGGGGGTAGGCAGAAGCTACAGAACGCTACCTGCTAAACTATCCTTATATACTTGCTTCGTTTAATAAGTTCATTCATCGTGTCGAATATGCACGTCAGTTACGAGTACTACGCACCTGACCTTTCTGAAGAACATCACCTGTAAGGTCTCCTAATATGTCCACCTATTGTTAGTCACCTTTTATTCAACATCACAATATGACCAAAACATTTAATAGCATTTTATAGTTTTCTATTTTCTTAAAAGAAAAGGAATACAAAAAAATACATAAAATACACGCATTAAAAGTAGCCAAAAGCCTCGTATTCAAACAATAAAGTTTGAAAATTTATTTCTTGACGTGTTCCCCATGTTATACGACATCCACGGGTGGCACAGGAGTCACGAAATAATCAACATTAATGTCTTTCTTCTTATAAACACAAACCTAACTCTTTCTGCTTACCTTTTAACCCATGAAAACACCTCACATTTGCATACAATAGAGTCCATAATCGCACTCATCCTACGCCGGTTCTTGGACAAAGTTCTAACTTTTGTTCTTAACATCCGAAATTCGAGGGAAGTTACCGCATAATATGCACGAATGGTAACCGAGAAATGGGTCAAACACTGCAAAAACTGTAGTCGCATAGAATTTTGAATTTTTAATATGTGAATTGTGACGTTATGATGTTATTTATGAACTTATGTACGGTCTTTTCCTGCTTTAAAGAAACAAAATTTATAGAACATAGAATGGTAACGTACACTACTCTTAAGCAATAAGGAAGAAGTATTAGTTACCGGTAGAATTTATAAAATTTTAGAAGAAAGGGTCTAACAAAGAAGATTTCCATAACCAGTGTTAACGACGTTACCAGGCCATAATCGATTTATCACTTTTTAGTTAGGAATACCATTTATAATGGAAACACCATGTATAATGTTTGGCTGTTTGTGTATGTGAGTTTAAATGTTTGTAAACGCACCCACGATACAGGAGAAATTCCTAGTGTGGGGCAAAGTTTAAAAAAAAAAAAAAAAAAATGGGGAGTTTGTTGCGACACTTCGCATTTCACTGTCTTATGTAATTTTTGACGTCCGAAAAGTGTTGATTCTCAGCCTGGTTTGAATAAATGACTTTTGATTGTTTGATTTAATTATGTATAGGTACCTATGATCCGGGTTGGTGTACGTGTAGAAACAGTATAGTTGGGAGGACCTTGCTGATAGGATACAATGTTACCAAGACCTACCTGCGGTGGTTGGAATTAGCCGCGTAAATTATAAAGAAGGCGTATGTTTGTGTTTGTATGCCATTTTATTGTTTTTTTTATGTGTAAACATCTTTCCTCTCGCTTTATGTGCGAGTGATTTCATGAAAACGGACGGAAGTGTGTAACAGAAAGTGACAGTTTTTTTATTTTATTTTTTTGTTTGGGTGGGAAATTATCAAATAACTTCTCCCGCTCTGGGTGGAACGGGAGGGAGTGTCAGACTTTTACTGACTAAAACCCATCCGTGTTCCTTCAGAGGCCTGTGTGCCAGGGCCAAGATATCCCTTTCGGACAGGCTCGTAACCCTGGCAGAAAGTGACAGCTTAAGCATGAAATTGTGATACCCAAATTTAGATTAACTAAAACAAGCAAGTCGTTTCTTATAAACAGTATCCGCTTCTATAACAAGTTGCCAAAGTCGGTTATAGAACTTAGCGATGGAAAGTTCAAAACCCACATCAAACGTGTCCTAATCAAAAAAGCATACTATAAGATTAAGGACTACGTTGAAGACAAGGAAGTTTGGCAATAATTCCTTCTGCACATGTGGCTTCCCTGGTACCTCATTAACGGCATAACTATGTGAACGTCTATTAACTGCTCCTAAATTACGATTTTTCTTTCTGTTTTTTACATACTTTGACATAACCTACAAATTTTAATTTAAAATATATATTAGTGACTTGTGGACAGAATATCTATTCAGTTTTTTTTTACAGTTGTAATGACAATGTTGTCATTTGGTTTAAATATGTAGGTTTTTATTTTTATTACTTTAGTAATATTTTATATAGATTCTTTTTTAATTTGTGAATGTGAGAACGTTGTAGGCTTAATAGACTGTAGCTTTGTAAACTAACTTTTATTTTGTTAAGTACTTGGTACTTGTTGACGGGCCTACACTGTCCTCCCATACCTATTAACACTGTAACTTATAACATTGTTAAAGCCCTTTTTTTTTTAAAAGAGTAACCATGGAGTTTCTTGCCGGCTCTTCTCCATAGGAAAAGACCAATTGGAACCGTGCCACCTAGCTTCTGACGTTTCATAAGTGCCCATGTAGGTTTATGTGAAATAAAAAAAAAATGATTTTGATTTTGAATAAATACATACCTTTTAAAAGCATAGAATTAGCAAGTACTATATAGACTGTAGGTAGAGGGGGTCGAATTTCGACCAGTGGGCGACCACTAGTAATGAATAATTATTCGATTAAATATTTTAGTATTTAGCTTTTTAAATTTTCAGGTTTATTTATGTCGCTGCTCATTTGCTTATTACCAAGGTGAGATGTCAGATGTTACCTTATGCTACTACTGTAAAGCTCGCGCGTTTTTTTGTGTTATTTAACTATATTTTTGTATTATTTTCTGGATCATTTGTATGGTCTCAAATGATTATAAAGATTTTTATTTATTTATTTATAAAACTGTCATAAAATAAAAGTCATTAATAAAACACTAAAAGAACTATCTTCCAATTTCCTATAACTTGGCATCCGTAGTCTCACCTCTAACTATCCACTTAAATAGGTACCGTCGAATACCTGAGCCAAATTGATATCATCGATTTTTTGCCCGCGTGTCGTCCGCTGCCGGTTTTCTAAGAAGAATTGCAACGCGCTCCGATAAATGGAAGATTTATTCAACCGCATAAAATCTATTGGAAAAATTAATAGAATTTAAATTTAATTGAATTAGATTCAACGCAATCAGTCGGTTGGTTGAACGATTATTTTATTCTAATTAGGTTTTGTATCGGGATTTTTCTATATTTTTCTTCCGTGGTTGCTTTCCTTTGTCGTCACGGTTTGAAGTTGTTGTTTTATTTGCTAACGGTATTTTTATGCTAAACGTGAAGATTAGCAGATGGCTCCCTATAGTTTCTGCAATCTCATGGGAAGAACGCGTGAGTTTATGAATGAGGAGATTAAGTAATTATGTAAAACTTAAAACATAACTACCTGCGCCCCACGGTTTCACCCGCATAAGTCACGATCCTGTGAGAATATCGCGATAAAAAGTATCCTATGTCGTAATCCAGGTCATGGTCTACCCATAATCTAAATTTCATCCAAATCCATTCAGCTGTTTTAGCGTGAAAGCGTAAAAAACAACTAAACAAACTCACTTTCGCATTTATGATATTTGTTAGGATTATCTGCATTAGCATAAAAACATTTAGTAAGACTAGCGTTCAACAATATTAATACGACAAAAAAAACAAGCAACATTTTAAGCCAAAGTTATCCATGCCAGAAAGCGTGTTGATTGCAGAAAGATAAGATCATTAATTTTTGAAAACATGAGTACATGGCATGCAAGATGTTGCATTTTGTATCATACTCGTTCATGTTCCAGCCCTCTCGCATGCGCGCGCGCGCGTGTTTGTGCTGTTTCTTATAACTATCTTCGACCCTATCTTGCTTCGAACGGTTTTTTCCACGTTACAAAACATAGAGATTATTTTTATTAGATGTCAGTTTAACACATTTCTACCTTCCGGGATTCTGAAAATGATCGTGATCCGTTGCGTAGTTTAGAAGATCAACGCGGTCAACAGACAGATACGAAAAGCCACTTAAATTATTAATACGTGAAGCAAAAACTTTGTACCCGTTTTTACGGAAATTACGCGGACGGACGTGTATAAAATTTGGCACAGTTAAAGTAATGGAGATAAAGATATGGAGGAAGAGTGTAGAAAACTAATATTTTATATAATATGCATAAGAAATAAATTAAATTAAAAAAAAACATTACACATAATACCATGCGTTTGACACACACACACACATAGTACCAAGGCTTCATGACTTGAAGATAGATAGGTGACAGAAGTGACAGCTTGAGCATGGACGTAAAACGAGCATGGGAGTAGTCACTAATATACATTCTAAGTTTTTTTCTCGTATTACAAGGGACACGTAACAGTATAACAGACAGAAAGGCAGAGAGGATGCGTTTTTAATATTATGTAAAGATCAGTAGGTACTTTGTACAAGTTCAACGTACCACGTAAATGCTAGGTGAAAATTTACCTTCATTTTGAGAGCACGTCCCTTCGAACGTGCCTCGCAAAAACTACTGGATCCGAATTTAATGGGATTTCCGACGTAACACCGCGTTTAAATCTTCGTAAACCGAATAGGAGAGAGTTAGCTTTGAAGTGTCGAGTTTTGGCTGCGATGAGATTAAAACGCGAGGAACTCAGTTATTTGGTTGAATCGGTCATGATGACAGCCGCTCCTCTGTCTTCTTCCTCTTTTCGAGTCGATGGTAAAAAAAATCTATGCTGAACGAGAGCAGTGGTGGCCCAGTCGTAATGGCCCCGACTGGTTGTAGGTCATGGTTCGAATGCAGGCAGGCGCTTTACTTTGTGTAAATAATTTCATCACCACTGCTCTCAAAACGGTGAAGGAAAATATCGTGAGGAAACCGGCATGTCCTAGAGCCAAAAATTCGAACACATGTGACATCTACCAACCCGCACTGGGCCCGCGTGTTAGATTACAGCCCACGCCCTCTCGAAGAGAGGAGGCCTATGTCCCAGCAGTGGGAAAATTATAGGCTGATTACGCTAAAGTTGGCCGCAGTAGGTGGCCACAACAATCGCGGTGTCAGTAGCGTTATAGGTCCTCAGAAGTGCAGGTGGCAGTGGGACATGGTTTGATCAGGAGTACCACTCCATGTAAAATTTGGTTATTCAACTGCATCCATCGACATCATATTATGGGTCAAAATAGTTACTTTGACTAATTTGATCATACTTTTTCTTAACATCTTTGTTGTACTTGTATGTCAAAGAATATAATATATATTGTTGTTATAATATTGATTTTATTTAATTTTTACCGGACTACGGCGAAGCAAAAAGGAGGGTTATGATTTTGACCGGTATGTATGTATGTATGTATGTATGTATATATGTATGTATGTTCATCTGTTCCCTCATTACTTCTAAACTACTTGTCATAATTTGACAAATGAGGTATTGTTGGAAGCGTCTTGATCGTCCGCTGGTTATAAGCTATGTGAGGTCACATTAATCAACATGGCGCCCTCTAGCGGACATAAAGTCAAAGCCTAATTTAAAAAAAAATGTTTATTCATGCCGTGTTTGGTATCAAATGAAAGGCCTTAATTAGTACATTTCAAAAATTTATA
This sequence comes from Tiliacea citrago, assembly GCA_963921375.1. Lineage (NCBI taxonomy): Eukaryota > Metazoa > Arthropoda > Insecta > Lepidoptera > Noctuidae > Tiliacea > Tiliacea citrago. The sequence continues at coordinate 3,442,428 of OY992784.1, forward strand.
TATTATCAGCTGTTGCTCATGGCTTTGCTTGCATGCACTCAATAATTAGGTATAATTTCTATAAAATCATAAGCAACAACAAACATATTTTCTCTCCAAACCTACACAACTGAAAGGTTAAGAAGTCTTTCAAATTTCGAAACATAAACCTATGGTATATGTTTGGTATATTATACAGGTAGGTACATATAAAACATTAAACCTAATGAATGAATGAATGAGGTGCACTCGAATGAACCTAGCCAAAAAAATATTTAAAGCGCCTCTGCAAATACTTTATCACGAAATTATAACCCCAAAATAATTTAAATAAAAAATGAGTTCAAAAACTAAAACCCGACTACTGAAAAATCACGCTCTAAAAAGTATGAAACAAGAAAATATTCTCATCTGAAATTATTATGTACAAACTATTCAATATTTATCGTCTATTAAATAAACAACTTACACGTAATATATTTTAATGTATTTAATACATATTCATAGTGGTGTTCAGAAGACAGCCGCACTCATGCGCAAAAGTATCATTTGCATAGCTCCAATTATATTTAACAAGCTACCTAAAGGTTGGAAGGAGCTAAATATCAATGCGTTCAAACGTCAATTGATAGTGTTTTATCGCAAAAAGCATATTACAGTGTGTCTGAATTTTTAGTCGAAAAACTTGTCTGGCATTAATTTTATTATTATACAGGGTTACTGGTAACTTGACGTATTCCTTGCACGACGTCATAGTAAGGTTAAAATGCAACAAATTAAGCCGCCAAATGTTCTACCGAAATTCAGTAGTTTTTGAGTTTTTTTAAATAAAGTAATGACAAAAATTACGAAGAATAAAATGTTTAATTAGTGATCTCTGGCAAGTTTTCGGCATTTTGGATTTTTTAATTATTAACAAAGATTTGTTACGGCATCAGCTATGATAATGAATTAAATTCCAGTATAGTCGCACCGTAAATCATTTTTAAATTGTAGTTTTCATAAAACAACTAAAAACCTAATTAACTCAAAAACTACTGAATTTCGGTAGAACATTTGGTGGCTTAATTTGTTGCATTTTAACCATACTATGACGTCCTGCAAAGAATACGTCGAGTTACCAGTAACCCTGTATAGTTGTAAGTTTGACGGAGCAGTTTGTTTAATTTATTTTTATAATTAATGGGACTAAAATATTTGTACGCCAATTTATATTATTATAAGGCTAAAAATTATTGGACTTTATTGTAATTTATTATCATCTTCCATGCTCTTGTATGTTTAAACCATGTTTATACAAATAAATGAATCTTATCTTATCTTTCTTATGACTGTGACTGGAAGCTAGCCTGACATGTTTTTATACCTGGAATACTAAAGAGATTTAATGACATAATGTCTGTTTTTCCCGAAGGGTTAGGCAGAGGTGACATAAATATTCACCACTAAAAATATTGGTTTTGACTAGGGTTCCATGGCGTACCTCAAAAGGTAAAAACGGAACCCTTATAGGATCACTCCGTTGTCCATCCGTCTGTCTGTCAAGACTCTTTTTCTCAGGACCGCGTGGAGGAATCAACTTTAAATTAATATTTTATTTTTTTACGTAGGTCAATTGGAGCTCTAAAAAATCGGGCTTCGAAGTCAACGCAATAAAATACGGCGATTAATGCGAAATATTTTGATACTGGCAAATAAATCAAAACCTATAGGCTACTTCCCATTGACCTGGAATCATGAAAGGCAAGAAGCAAGGTTTCACAGCACAAGTAAAATAAAAAGTCCGAAAATCGTTGATTTGTAGTTCTATAAAATAAACAATATTTTTTTGTGATTACAAACTTACAGTTGGAGAATTCACCGTGACGTATATCGATGTATGGGAGAACATTTTTTCACTTACAAAGTTAAGTTGGTTCTTGGGATAAATTCATCCCAACTACGGAACCGTGCATTTGGCCAGTTTTTATTTTACTAATAGAACTGAATGTCATTTTGCCACTTCGATTTTTGTACTTAACTTGCCATAGAATTTCCTATTGAAGTATTTTCAATAAGTAGGCACCTAGAGACAAAAGTCCAAATCCTCATACAATTGAACATTCAACCCTAAATCAAACACCCACCTGACAAACACAAAGTTTCACATGTCAAACTAATTGAAGTGATCGTGTGGCTCCTGCCAATAGAATGTAAAGTTATTGAAGCACGATTCCACGTTAAATGTCATGTCAGCAGATTATGGAAGTCCTGAGTCTCGGCGTCAAACGTGACCGGGTTGGAGTCACCGTTCACATAGTTAGAGGTCTACCACAGATTATCTACTCACAGTTGAACAATCGCATATGCATTTGACAGGATTCGAGAAATGCTAAAAATAATGACATCACTATAAAATTAAGAAAACGCACACTAGAGGGTCACAACGGTTTTATCTTGCGTTAGTAGTTAACTTTTAATTACAACAAAAAAGAGGGGTGTTATTAGTTTGTAGTGTGTATCTGTGTGTGGCATCATAGCTCCTGAACGGATGAACTGATTTTAATTCCTATTTTTTTATTAGAAAAGTGTTTTAATCGAGACTGTTCTTAGCTACGTTTCAAGAAAATCTGGTCAGCCATTTGAAGATCATAACCTATTTTCTAGTTAATGAAGAGATAATCACAACTTCCACGGGTCTGATCGATTCGAAATTTGAAATCCTGTCAATGGGGCAGGTTTTCGATGATATTACAAATTATGATAACCTTGACCTGATGCGCAGGCATCACCAGGATCCTGCAGAATAACCAAACCCGCCAGAAGAACTCCTCAACGGTATATGGCATCTACCTCGTGTTTGGGCTCATACGATACGTTTTGACGATCACTTACAAATACAACCTAAGCGGTAAGAGGCATAATAATCTACAAATTACTCTAAATGTAAACATTTCTATTAAATATAAAAGTTGAAAAATCGATAAAATTCGGCCGCATTATTGGTTGTCTACTGGTATACAACCACGTATAGCTTTTGCGTGGTAATAAAATATAAAGTCCAAAAAACAGGAAATACATATATTTTTTTAAACCCCCGACAACCAAAAACCTCTAAAAGGTAAAAATAATATGTTAAGGTTGTTCTTCTTCAAGTTTAATATAAGTTGTAGGTAATATTTAGATCCAAGCGTCGTCGCGTCGGGGCACGCGCCAAACGGACGAGGGTAATACGAGTACCTAGCAATAATGAATGTATGCTATTGTATTTCTACAATAAAAATAAATTAGCCGTCCCCCGCCGCGACGACGTTCGGATCAAAATATTACCCACAACTAATATTAAACTTAAAGAACAACAACTTAAACATAAATTATATTTTACTTTTTAGAGGTTTTTGGTTGTGTCGGGGGTTTCTTATGTACATATTTTTCAACTATGATTACGTGACAGTTTTGTTGCATGTACAATAAAACGACTGTCTCGTTGGTCTAGTATTCCCAACTGGTACTGCTGAGCATGAGGTCCTGGGTCCGATTCCCAGGTCACGCAAAGTGTTATTGGGATTTTCCATTAGGAATTTCTCAGTAGCACTTGCCTTTGCTTGATTTGTGCCCGGTTGATGACAATAGGCTCGACCCTATTACATGGGACTTAAACATATCTGGCGAAATATGAGTGAACTATAGGTACACCGTCCTCTGCTTGTCATTTCAGTGTTTGCAGGTGTGATGTTATGTTATGTTGCCATCTTTGATATCCTAGAGTGTAAGTCTGTTTTAAACTAGTCTTGACTATGCGTACAGCCTAAGTATCATGATAGTTATCGAGCAAGTGATTATGGCAGCGATAACTTGACCAAAGTAGCGCCCTTGTTCAAGTAATCGCCGCCACGATCAATGTGCGAAAATACTTTTGCTTTGACCACAAAACGAACTTTTTTTTTCTGCTTTGACCAACTGTAAGGAGTTAATCTGGGTAAACTGTGGCTTAACTTAAAGTGACACTTTGGCAACTTCGTATTACTTTGAGTCTGACAGTGCATAATTTTGGATTGATAAAAATAAAAAATAAAAAAACGCAATTAATTTTATTTTTATTTGTTATTGATGCATTTTTTTTTACAGTTGTTTTAACCATCTCGTAAGCAATGCACTGCTGGATATAATCACACTATCACACTATAATATCACACTAATATTATAAAGGCGAAAGTTTGTGAGTGTGTGTGTGTGTATGTTTGTTACTTCTTCACGCTCAAACGGTTGGACCAATTTTGGTAAAATGTATAATATGTATAATTGGTAATTTGTATGCAGGTAGCTGACACCCTGGATTAAGACATAGGCTACTTTTTATCCCGATATTCCCACGGGATCGAAACTTACGCGGGTGAAACCGCGGAGTGCAGCTAGTAGAATATATATTATTACTAGCTTTTGCCCACGGCTTCGCCCGCATGGAGGTCGAAAATTATGCCACGGGAATGTACTACCGGGATAAAAAGTATTCTATGTCCTAACTCAGGTCATGGTCTACCAATGTGGTAAATTTCAACCAAATCCGTACAGCCGTTTTAGTCCGTACAAACAAACTCACTTTCGCAATTCAATCATGATTTGAAAGACACGTGGTGCCATCTATCATTATAAGAACGTTATTGTTGTTTTTCTCGGGAACAGTATTTTTTTCGGGACGAAAGGTAGCCTATGTCCGTTTCTGTACACCTGACAACGTATATGCAAAATTTAAGGATAATCGGTTCAGTGGTTTAGGCGTGAAAAGGTAACAAACAAACAAACAAACAAACTTACTTTCACAAATATATTAGTTAGGATAGGAAGGATGATCAGACAACATAAAGGCACACAGATAGATAGACATAATATTGTGTAGCCTGTGTTAGCCTGACTAGTTTTAACCGCTGCAGGGCAAAGGTTCTTTATAGTGAGAAGCCAGTATTGGGTTCAGAAAGTAAGCATTGAAATACAAGATTTATTTTGATATGTTTTTATAAAACCGTATCCAGCCACAACACAGCACAGATACTGTAAATTATTTAGATTATATATGTTTTAGAAATATGGGGGCGCGCACCAAGCTACCGTTTACTTCTTGTCCGCAAATAAAAAAAAATTGACAACAAGTGAAAAAGTGACAAATTTCAAGCAAGTGAACCAAAAACCTACTTAATGTGATGTGCAATGACGTGCAATAGGTGCAAGAACTGTTTGTGCAGTGCCTATAAATACGAAAATATCAATCAGGTCACTACTGTACCTAAAACATAACCTAAAACTATTCTCCATGAGAAACCACTATAGTTTAGTTCGAAAGAGCTGAACTATAGTGGTTTAAGAATTTACATGGTAGTTTTGGTGCCTATAAGGTACAATCTATGCAGGACAGTGTGTGCAGTGCATCTAAATACAGAAGCATCAATCAGGACACTAACTAACTACATAACCGAAAACTTAAAACATTTTCCATGTGAAATTACTCCAGTTGCGATCACCATAGAATACTGCCAGCGGCGCATCTAATCTGGTGACAAACGCACACAAAACAAACCTTGACGTCGATAAAGAATTAATCTTAAAACTCCACCTACGGCGAATGAGTGTACTACTAACTGTACTGATTATATTACGAGTATTTAGAAAAAGAAGTAAGACAACGCAACCTAGTATTCTTCGGATTAGAGGAGGATAAAATTTACTATTCATATTCAATCTTGGAGAATATGCAAGGCCACCTCGAGTCGCAATTCGATCATCTCGACGATTGTCACAACCCCACGTGACACTAACTCGGCCGCCGCCTGATGCGACTTCCCCTGCTTCAGGACCAGCGTTTCGTCAGCGTAGTTTGTTACGCTGACGACCGCTAGGGAGGTTGGCACGCAGCAGTCATACCCGATATCCCACAGATGCGGCCCACGACATCTCTTGCCGATTCCACTCTCCCTGGTGACCGGGATAAATGATAACCCTGTCCGTTAAATAGGCCTTGACCACGCGACAAAGGTAGGTCGGCATCCGGTGATACGGAAGTATCTCCCTGATTCAATTCCAGGGCAGGATATTGAAGCCATTGGCAATGTCAAGAGACACCGCCAAGATGACCCCACCCCGGGCCACAGCATCCACCGTCATGAGGGCTCAAACGCGCACGATGGCATCCACCGTAGAGCACCCCTGCGGTCTGCAATGACTCTTTCAAAGAGCTTACCCACCTCGTCGAGCAGCACGATAGGCTTGTAAGTGGACGGAGAGTCTGCCGAGCTCACAGGTTTCTTAATGAGGACCAGTATCCCCGTATTCCAACGAAGTGGGAACTGGCCCCTATCCAAGCATGCGATTAGGAGCCCCCTAAGTCGAGGCCCGAGAGCCTCCAAGGCCAGAACCCAGGCTTTCTCAGGTAAGCCGTCGGGTCCTGGGGCGTTATTTTTGGCATTCAGCCTACGTACCGCCACTCTCAGATCTACCTCGGTCACCTCCGGACCATCGTCGTCGTCGTCGGTGGTGTGATCCGCATCGTGCACCGCAGGAGGTGAAGCCATGGGCGGGCGAGTATGTACCCCTCGCGAAGGGAACAGAGCGCCCACCATGTCCTCCACGAGCTGGGGCCGGAGACTCTGCGTCAGCGGGGGAGCCCATGGGCAGAGTTTCTCCTGCACCATTATTATAAGGGTGTCCCGACGGGTCTCATTTCAGAGTCCCCAGCGACTCCTCGCGGGATAGTCCTGTGGCCCGCTGGATCTCCGCTCGGAGGGCGGTCTTCACCACTCTGTACCCCTCGTACAGCTTTGCCTGAATGGCTTCCGTATCAGGAGGGTATATACGTGGCCTGCGGTGCCAAGTGTACCGGTACCACGCAACAATACGTAAATCGATCAGCTACGGTGACCACCAGTATACCTGGCACCAGGAGGCGCGTCTGGGCTGGAACTGGGGCATTGCTACGTCACATATTTCAGACATGGCCTCCCGGAACCACTCCGACTCGTCGTTGATGTCCGCAGGCCTGTCCGGTGATGACACCCAAGGCTGCACGATCGAGGCTTTCGGGAGGAACTCCCGGTCCAGCTGCTTCAGCGCCCACCGCGAACCACTCGGGGCCTGACAGATCGGCGCGCCCGAGATTAGGGCGGAGACGTCAAACCGGATATACCTAAGGTCGGAATAGGTCTCCACCCCCTCCATGACGCGCCAGTCGACGACACGAGGCGACAGAGCGGAGTTGGCGAACGAGATGTCCACCAATGATTCACCCCGCATAAACACACACGTGAGGACAGTACCCCGGTTTAGGACGACCAGGCCTGTCTCCAGAGATCAGTTCTCCAGCATGGTTCTCCTTCCTCGCGATCCGGGTGACCAAGCCAAAATCCTCGTCTCATTCCAAGTTATAAAACACCATGACCACGATCTCTTTACGGATTTCGATGGACGGAACATTTATGGCTGCCAGACATGGAAATTCACTGCTAAAGCAAAAAATAAAATCATCATCTGCCAACGAAGAGTTGACAGGTAATGATTTTTTTTTTTGTGGTGGCACGTATCATGATCAACATAGAAACTGTATAAATTAAGACCCACCAAAATTAGAAACAAAACAAAAGCAACTAACGTTTTGAGCTACGCCCAAAAACTCAAATTAAAGTGGGCCGGGCACGTGGCAAGACTTACGGACCAGAGATGGAATGACTTGAGCAGTGCACTAGGTAAACGTAGTAGAAGTAGACCATTGACACGCTGGGATGATGAAGTGAATAAAATAGCTGGCCCATTCTGGACCAAAGTAGTACAAGACAGAGAAACTTGGGCATCTTTTTAGGAGGCCTTTACCCGTTCAGGGGTTCTTGCAGACTAAGATAGTGTAATTTGCAAATAGAACTGGAATATTATAAACTAGTAATACTAATAACATACCATTTAGCTAAAGCTAACCATACTAAAAAAAACAATTAAATAAAATTAAACATCAAATGTATAGTTTGCTGGAAATAAATGTTTTATTTATTTAATTTTTATTAATTGTTTCTCTAGATGTTTTAGTTCTTTTTGTAGTCCCCAAACAGCAAATGGTTTTACAAAACTTCTTTGTTCCACAATTATTATTACGACGCATTCAAAGCTGTAGCATCTTTTACCATATCCGGGGGGCAGTCTACTTGTATAATAAGTTTGGGTTCGCATGTCGTCGCATCACGACAACATATGGGCGCGCATTTCTTCGTACCACGACTACAACGCATTCACCAGTCGTAGCATCTCTTTGTGTACCGGGGGGACAGCCTGCTTTGAAGACATCTGGATCTGCATCTCGTCTGCTTAGGATTACTACGACGCATTCGCCAGTTGTAGCATCTCTTTGGGTTCCAAGGGGACAGCCTGCTTTGAATACATCTGGATCTGCATCTCGCCTGCTTAGGATTACTACGACGCATTCACCAGTTGTAGCATCTCTTTGGGTTCTAGGGGGACAGCCTGCTTTGAATACATCTGGACCTGCATCTCGCCTGCTTAGGATTACTACGACGCATTCGCCAGTTGTAGCATCTCTTTGCGTGCCAGGGGGGCAGCCTGCTTTAAATACATCTGCATCTGCATCTCGCCTTGTTACTGTTACAATATATTTTTGATTTATATGGTCGTCGTTGTCTCGCCGGTAAGGTTTTACAGGAAAAGACTCAAGCCCATCTTCACCGACGTACTGACATTTGATTTTACCCACAATTGCTATTGTAACAAGAATTACGAGTAACTTAAACATGCTTGAATTAGTTTTGAGCCTTACCACAGAATGCCTGTGAATTTTTATGGCTGTGTACGCTTATTTATAAATCATATAAACTTAATCAATTGGTTACACTATTCAATTTAACATTATTTGTGTGATAATAACTTTTCTCGTAGTACATAGTTTTTATCGATCTTGTTAAAACGGTAAATAATCCCTAATCAATTAATCAAATGCCATGTATCTAATTGTGTTGTGAAACCAATTTTACTGAAATAAAGCCGTATTATTATTTCCTTTAATCAGATAATGATCCCGTTGGTTGCTACTAATCTTGTCGTACTATTTCGTTCCAAATAATGATTTTATGCAATGACGTTGTATTAAGATGTGTTTTAGTGGTGGTAAATAAACTATTTTTATTTATTTATTACTATTATTTTGTAAGTGATCAGTGACCTATATTATTAATCATCAGCCTAGACTTTTTCTAACTGTGTTGTAGTCGGCTTCCAGTCTATTAAAAAAGATAATACATATGTATTATTATGGTGGATTATATTTTGGAAGTTGAATAAGACTAACAGTCTACGTTTTAGAAAAAATCTCCTCTTGGATCTCCTGTTGATCATTATGTATTTTTTTTTAATTAGATGGGTTTTATTTATGTGGCAAGTCCCACAAAAACGCCCACCCTTCACCACTTCCTAGTGCTTTAGCTGGGAAGAAGAAGTGGCACAACAAACTCCCCAGCAGCACAGCTGTCTGTTCAGATATAATACTTGATTCTTTACAATAAAACGTAACATAATTTGAATTACGCAACACACAACATTAACATATATTATTTGCCTTATGTTAGCTAGCACACGCCACTATACAAAAAAAAAAAAACATGAAAATCGTCGAAAACTATGCTCAAACAGAAATAACGTAAACAAAACGTACTTAAATATAAAGCCTCCAGGCATAATGGGCGTGCCCGCTTACATAAAGCTATAGCTAGTAGTAACTCGAAGTCTTACCAAGGGATATCGGGTTACCCAGTAACTGGGTTGTGGAGATCAGATAGGCAGTCGCTCCATGTAAAATACTAGTATTCAGCTGCATCCGGTTAGACTGGAAGCCGACCCCAACATAGTTGGGAAAAGGCTAGGCAGATGATGATGAGTAGTAACTCGAAATCACAAATGATCAACTAGCACCATCGAAGTAAAATAAAAAACAGTTCATCAATAATAACAATAACAAAACTATGGTCAGCAAGACGACCAGTCACCACAAGCAGCACCCGTTCACGAGCATAACGCAAAGATCAGCCATCACCCCCCTCGCCATATTTGAGGGAAGGAGGCAACCCGACCCCCGACGCTACAGCAAGCAGTGACATCTAAGGGAGCACGATGAACTTGCTGCCGGTTGCTCAGGCAAGAATAATATAATCAATTGTCGAGGTCGCTAGCTAACCACTTATTGCAATACAACTCATAGAAAACATTTTCATGACTAAAATTATTATGTCACTAATAAATAAAAATAAATTGACTGAGACAGTCAAATAAAATACAATTATATGAACTCATACCCAGAAACACTGCCGAGTCTACAGTTTCAAGCACCTCTTTGTCTAAAACGATGCTGGGACCAAAATTTCTAACAATCGGTAAGGCAAACTTTATACATTTCGTTTTCTTGGCATTGAGAACTAAGTTATTTGTAGTAAACCAATCCGTAACCATTGAGAGTGCAATGTTTACAAAGTCAAAGTATATTTTATTAGTGTGTTTTCTGGTAATACATTAGGTCTTATAGTTAGATTATGGTAACTTAAAAAATTACCCATTACTACCATACACTATTTAACATTAAAAGAGTTTAAAATCGATATTTCACATTAACAAAAATTTCAATATTTATAATCCAATTAATTTCTATGATAAACATTTAGAATGCAATTAATTATTATAATATATATTCAGAACACAATAAAAAAGCTTATATACATAATTATCATATCATTTATTACATTTTGTCAAGAAGGAATTCGTCAATGGTATAGTAGCATTTCTCAATTAAAAAAATATTTAGACTTCGTTTAAATTGTGTCAAGTTTAAATCTTTAATGTCATTTGGTATTTTATTAAATATTTTCGGAGCCATACAGAGGATGCTTTTATGCATAAGGGCGGTCTTTGAGGCTCTTAGACATAATTCGTGACGATATTCTTGTCTTGTCGATCTATAGCGTTGCTCTGAAGCTTTTTTAAACAGTTTACTATTTTTCTTGACGAACAATGCGGTCTCGTATATGTAAAGACAAGGTAATGTTAGTATTTTAAGAGATTTAAAATGCGGTTTGCAACTTTCCGTTGGTTTAATACTATTTATCGATCTAATGCACCTCTTCTGTGCTTTAAAAATGTTATTTTTCTCGCAGGAATTTGCCCAAAAAATTACTCCGTAACGTAATATGGAATCTACATAGCCATAATACGCAGCTACAACAGCTGTCTGATTAACTATTTTCGTAAGTTTGTAGAGAGCAAAGGCGAACCTACTCAATTTTGTTATAAGAATTGATGCATGTTGCTCCCAAGTCAGTTTATAATCAATTGTCAAGCCTAGAAATTTTATATGCTGTATTTATTCAATTCTGTTATCGTCAAAAGTTATATTTAATTCAGGAGTGGTCAATCTTTGTCGAAACTGCATAATTTTAGTTTTATTTAAATTTAATTTTAAATTATTATGTTCAAGCCAGTCAATTGATTTTTGCAATGCGTCTTTGATGTCACATTCATAGTTTCTATTTTTATTATTTCTTACAACTATTGTGCTGTCATCAGCAAAGAGAACCATAGGAAAAGCGACGTGTTTTGGAAAGTCATTTATGTAAGCATAAAACAATGGCGGACCCAATACGCTGCCCTGTGGTACGCCAAAAGTGATTTTACATTTTCCTGAAATATATTTGAGTTCTTTTTTTTCCTTTTTAGAAATACATCTAATTTGCGTACACTGCGTTCTATTCTCTAAATAAGAGTGTATAAGAGAAAGTGCATTGCCCCGTATTCCACATGCATTAAGTTTCTGTAGTAGTATATTATGATCAACTAGATCGAATGCTTTCGTCATTTCCATAAATATAGCGCTAATAGGAATTATTTCATCAATATCTGTCATTATAATATTAAGAAAATCATAGATAGCCATATTGATGGATTTGTTTTTTCTGAAACCCTTCTGTTCCTTTACCAAGATGTTGTGTTTCGTGAAAAAGGAATACATACGGTGGTAAATAGCCTTCTCAAATATTTTTGATATTACTGGTATTAGAGCAATGGGTCTGTAGTTATTAATATCAGTTTTGTCATGTTTTTTAAATAAGGGCTTAATTATAGTTGGTTTTAGTTTATCAGGATAAATTCCAGAGCAGATACTAACATTAATCATGTGGCAAATGGGGCTAGATATCACATCGGAAACAAATTTTAATACTCTTGTTGAGATATCGTCATACCCTACGCTAACTTTATTTTTTAAATCCTGTATTATTCGATTTACTTCATTAGGTGTAGTCGGGGCCAAGAAAATTGATTCACAACATGTATTCGGGGCCTCATAGATCGCAGATCTTGAGGCTTTCGAAACTAATTCTGCTTGATTCACAAAATGGTCATTAAATGCGTTCGCTATGTCACTGGGGTTTGTCATTGTAATCCCGTTATTCTGTATTTCTGTTATATGTTCTTATGGAGGGCAATGTTTATTTTCATTTATGATTTTCCATGTGTCTTTTGATTTATTTATTGATCTCATTATCTTATGGTTATTTTTTGCCTTTTGTGTAAGTTTTATTATTTTCTTAAGTCTTCGTGAGTAATTTCTATGTTTAGCCAAGCTAGTGCTATTACGTTTTGCTCGTAGTTACCAAAGAAGTTGTCTTTTATTTTTGCTACAGCGTCTTATACCGGGTGTCAACCAATTCGGATTCCTTTTTAACTTTATTTTTTTGTTGATCAAGGGGAAACATAAATCATAAAACAGCTGGAATACTTCCATAAATTATCGTACGCCACACAATTATTGTACATCGTCAAAATCTTCTCTATTCCTGTCTACTTTAAAAATAAGAGAGGTATCATCTGCAAACAGTACAACGTCACGGATACCCTTTATATAGAATGGTAAGTTGTTGATATATACTAAGAATAAGAATGGGCCCAGTATTCAGCCTTGAGGTAAACCTAACTGAACTGGTAGCTCGGAAGATTTCACACCATCAACATCTACATATTTAAACCTATTATATAAATAAGAATGGATTACTTTACGAGCCAGAACTAGTTAATCAAACAACAAAAATATCTTCAGTAACACCCAAATAGGGAAGTGTTATCATTTTCGTCTTCCGAGCCAAGACACTTACAGAAACCCAGGTGATAAATCATAATGAAATGTATGGATCACCTCTTCTTCTTTGATATGTCCACTTAATGTACGATGTGCAGCTTTGTAGTTTTATACATAATCTCAAGTAAGTATAGGAAAACTGTTCTGTTAAGAATTTCCTTTAGGAGTCGAGGGTAACTTTGTCTGTATGAACTAGTCCCTAGATAACATTTTAGTCATACTAAGCCTCATTATATTTTGCTTTATGATGCACAAAATCAATATTGACATGCTCATTATATTCTTAAAGTTTTATTTAGTTTCGCTTTAGAAGACGACGGTTGTGTGGAAAATTGTAATTTAAAGTTATAATTCTATTCATGTAGTTATGGTATAATCCAGGTTTGATCCGCTACAGAGCCGAGATGAGCAGAAAATCAAACTAAAATTAGCTGTAATGTTGGACACAAAAACTGGAACATTACCCATTTAAGCCAACTGTGGGTAGCTACAACAAGCATTAATCCCTAAAGCTTCCCACAGATTAGTTGTGGACACAGAACTAACTAAATGATTTATACTTCATTAACGTTTCAATGGTTTGCGACTTTTGCTAACTTTGGTTTCACAGTTTAGTAAATACTTTCTAATATAAAAAGTTTTTTTATTAAATGTTTCAGGTTTGTTAATACTCGTAGTTCAACAGTGTGTTAATCTTTTTTATGAAGGTATGACTATTATAAATTAATTTGTAATGTCCATATTACGTTGCTTACAGAGTAAGCAAACTGAAGTGGCAGGGGGCTGGCCATGTTTGTCGGAGGACCGATGGCCGATAGAGCAGACAAGTCCTGGAGTGCAGACCCCGTATCGGCAAGCGTAGTGTGGGATGCCCCCCAGCTAGATGGACCGACGACCTTAAGAAGGTGGCTGGGTCAGACTGGATGCGGAAGGCGGAGGACAGGGTGTTGTGGTGCAGCCTGGGACAGGCCTATGTTCAGCAGTGGACTGCGATAGGCTGAGTTGATTGATTGATATTACGTTGTGGTCCTTTTATATTTGAAAAATATTTCTAAGCGGAACGAAGGATCAAAAAATTTCTCAGGGCTGTTGAGTGCAACTGCCATGTTCATAATGAAAATGACGTTGTGTTCAGAGAGTGTCGTATGCAATTATACAGTTAATTTAGCTATATTAGAAATCTCTATGTTGGTAGCTACCTAAACAGATTAGTGTTTTTTAATAGTCATAGAGTGGAAGTAATTTGCATGATTCTGTATTTGCTACGAGAAAAAAACCGTTTTCTATTTATGGATATTCAGCGGGTACGGGACGGGTACGAATTATTTATTTCAAATAGGCCACATAAGACGCACATTTGAACGTCAAAATTAACAAAAAAAAAATTGTATTGAGTCTAGTTACCCCTTCCGAAGGGTAGTTTCGTATGGAGAAGAATGGGCAAGAAAATCCACCGTTGCTCTTTTAAAATTGTTTTACAATACTTTGTTTAAGTACATCAATTATACAATTAATGTGAAGACGATGCACCTAGAATAAAATTTCTATGCCACAATAGTCTGTGTGGTGCCGGACGTAAAGAATAGCACCACCATATCCATCCCGTAGGTGTCGTAAAAGGCGACTAAGAGACTTACTAGAGAATAGGCAGCAGCGTTGTCTATGCATTATAACACCATACTGCAATCGCCAACCGCCCTTCCAAGTGTGGCGATTATGGCAATCCCCCCCCCCCGATTTGGGGGAGGCCTATGTCCAGCAGTGGATGTCTTTCGGCTGAAATGTTGATACCACAATAGGTAAAAAAACCGGCCAAGTGCGAGTCGGACTCGCGCACGAAAGGTTCCGTACCATTATCTATAAAAATGGCAAAAAAATCACGTTTGTTATATGGGAGCCCCCCTTAAATATTTGTTTTATTTTAATTTAATTATTTATTTTAAAAGTGAATATATAACTAAATATTATGTGAATATTTCAAGCGTCTACCTGTTGCCGTTATCATTAGCGATCAAAAACGAGCAAAAAATCACGTTTGTTGTATGGGAGCCCCTTTAAATATTTATTTTATTTTGTTTTTTAGTATTTGTAGTTATAGCGGCAACAGAAATACATAATCTGTAAAAATTTCAACTGTCTAACTATCACGGTTCATGAGATACATCCTGGTGACAGACGGACAGACAGACAGACAGACAGACGGACAGACAGACAGACAGACGGACAGACAGACAGACAGACGGCGGAGCCTTAGTAATAGGGTTTCCGTTTTACCCTTTGGGTACGGAACCCTAAAAATGAATCAATGACAGATAATTCATTTATAAGATAGTTACATGGTGCTCACATACTTACAAACATGGAAAGTACATGTCTACACAAAAAAAATAAAAATAAGTCAGTGTGTGAGTTAATGTAATCTCAGAATGTAAAATCAATATCATAAAAATAATTAATTATTCAATTAAAATAGCAACCATTTTGATTTTGTCTAGGCTCTAGATTATCCTATGAAGCCGTGGATCACTATGTTTCCAGTTCATATCTAAAGGTGTGATAAAGACCATCATACTGAACAACTTCCTCCATGGGACTTTATGATACACGCTGTATAGTGTCAGACGTTGAATGCCGAGAAAAAAAAAAATCATCACGCTATTTACATAAACATTGAAATAAAAATTCCCTTTTCCTTAACCCAAAGTTTTCCCTCATTTTCCTTCTATTTTCATTACAAATGTAACTTTTTGAATTTTTCCTGCAAACTGGCTTTCGCTTACACACAGAAATTACCAGTTTCCTTTGTAAAAAAGGCATTATACTGACGCAAATCCTCAACATTAAACAATGGTGGCCAAAGGATAGCTTCCGTCGACCATTCCCTTAAAGCATGGGAGATTTATGGTAGTTTTAAAGTTGATTGTTTTGCTGCTAAAGCAGTATTCGCGCGCTCGTTTGAATATTAATGATAATGTATTGAGTTTGTATACTTTATGTAATTATACATTTATTTGGTTAAACAATATTTTTCTCATGATGCTGTGATGGTCTTTTCTGGTCGATTTAAAGTGGTCACAAATAAACAGCACTCCTGTTTATTTGTGACCACTTTATTAAACAACAGCAAATTTCTCAATAATGTCAAATTCAAACCATAAATTACATTTTTTGTTTAATAAAGGTACCTTGACCCTATATCGCGATCCTTTGTATACAAGTGAATGAAGGGTTCCTAAGAACCTAGGAACCTACTCGATTTAAGCACGATCCATACAATTATGTCTCAACCTGATGATGGTCTGAAGAGTCGGTTCAGGTTCATGGCACAAATATAACCCGTAGCAGTGTGTATATAGAGTAAAATTGGGTTATTATATAAATAAAATTATTTTTCTTTCTTTCCTTCTTTCTTTCATTATACGCATTGCGGATATAAAATCCCCTAAAAAATTAAATAAAGTGTAAAAAAAAAAAAAAAAACTATTAAAAGTTTTAACACGAGAATTTAAATCTTGATTATAACGTAATCCACTGATAAAACTACAGCGACTCTATAAATCTTAAAACAATGAGTTATTGAACTAGGTAGATTTATCGCCACATAATGGATTTGACCCTTTCGATCCTACCCATGCGGTTGCTAGGACCCACTGAATTATATAAATAGGTAGTGGGATTTAGATGTGAGCATAAAAACTTGCTCTATGAATGTTCTTAAAATTAAACAGCATTGAAAACAAGAACTTATATAATTTATCTGAAACAAAAAATTATATAATTAATAAAGCGCTTTTTTAAGATATTGGTATTCTCACATTGGCATCACAATTCATCTTCGCCAACATCTTATAAATACACTAAAATCAGTGGTCACAATTATTAACAATTGAAATAAGAACCAATAATTACGTGCTCCTTTTCACCAGCTTCATGAGGTTCATAACTCATTGGTAGGGCTTGGTATAACCTTTTATAACAAACTAAGTACCCTCTTCTTTGCTAGATTTGCCTTTTAATACAGTTAAAGCTAAAGTAAAATCTAACCTTTGTTCAAAGGCATGTAATTTATGTAGTTACCTAAAGCTTTTTAAGTCTAAAGTTGTCAATAAAATTGTTTTGTAAAAAGAAGTTCCAAACTTCAAAACTATCAACTTCTCATGAAAACTTGGTTAAACTCGTAAATACAATAGAAAGAATAGAATACTCTTCATTATGCACACCATAAAAAATACAGATAATAAATGAAGAAATTGTACAATATAGAGTGACCATGGAAGTATTTTATACGTCCATGAGAGTGACACAATGGGCTGTATTTTCGCTAAAACCGATCTTTTAAAGACAACCTTTCTGCCTAGCTAGCCTTTTCCCAACTATATATGTTGGGGTCAGCTTCCAGGCTACCCGATGCAGCTGAATACCAGTATTTAACATGGAGCGACTAAAACATAAATATAATATTAATTTGTCCATGTCACATGCCAATAGCGCCATCTTTTATAAACTTCTCAATTCTTTAAGCCACCACCCTCTAGCGGAAAGTGCATGTACTACTAAATGGAAACGAGGGAACGGCAAACGGGTGAAACCATTTTCCTGAGGTTCATTGTGTTTCCCGACTGTATCGGTTGGTGGCGTTGTTGTAAGATAATCATCGCGTATATTCCATAGTTATTAGACTGTATTACGCGTTTGGAAATTAGCTAATAGGTACCCCATCTGATGGCAAATTAAACAACAAGAGAATGGTATGCGTTGTCAACTTTAGAGAGACAACAAGGAGTTTACTTACTTTTTATTTTTCTTCAAGAACCTAGATCATAGACGTCTTTTTGCGATTTATTTTTAAAAGCTAAGTCAATTCTATTTGATCGGACAATTCGTTTTTTATTTTAATTTATGTCTACACTGTGTATTATAATGACCAAAAGAGAGATGCATGTCCAACCACTATTTCATGTCGTGCTGTCCACAAATCGATGAGTTGCATTTCAATCGGCCAATCTGCATGCCTGATCGAGCCGAGTAGTTTTTGTTCGTATCACGCAGTTACTGGTGACGTCTGAGGCAAAAGACAGGTTCATCAGCATTTGCATTATTGGTTTGTTTGGTACCTAAATATAAACATATAATTTTGACTTCTTAAAGCAAGAAAAAAATTTGGGTATTTTTTTTTTTCTACTTTTGGTCCTCTAGCCCTTATCCCAATAATAAGGGCCACAGCATCTCTTTTTACACCTCGATATCTCTATTAGCCGTCATCTCACAATTTCTTACTTATTTCTAGCCACATTATCTTTTTCACTTGCACATATGAAGCAGATAAATAAGTAGGTATATGACATAAAATTACATTGAGTAAAAAATAAGTTAAATACGAAGGTGAAAATAAATAAAACGATGTAGAATTTGAAGAATAAATACTAATTAAAAAGCTGGTCGTTAACTATAAGCATCGTCATTTAACCGTCTGAACTCTATTTACCTATTACAGAACCTAAGAGACTTTCAAGATAAAATATTAATAATAGAACAATAAAGACAGTTACTTTACACCTACAATAATTATAAATACACAATTCCCCAGCCAGTTAGCTTCAAAAACTGGAAACCCACAATCCAAACCCTTTGAAACTCGACTATAAAGCGGATTTTACTAATCTGTGTCAATTTGCCGAAGTCAATGAATATAAGATTAATTGGGGTACGTATCTCGACGATCGGGGCCTCTTTTGAATAATTAATAGGGATGTTATGCTGTCCCTCTCTGACTTGTAACTCTGTCTCGATTCTCGACTTTAATTGGATAAAGAACAGGTAGTCCGTTCTTAATACACGTAATGTAAGGGGCTGTTAATTCTTGTTGGGCAGATGGAAATTTCATCTGTTTTTGGTGTAGGTACGGATTTTTTGTCTTTGCGCCTTCTTGCCTTTGGGCGCGGAAATTCAAATTAATGTTAATTGGAATGGCGCTTCGTGGGTTTTGGGTTTCGGAATGGCTGAGGTTTATAGTTCACTAATTGTTCTACAGGAGTAATCATGATTCTTCTCTTACTCCAGAAACTCGTTGTACACTTATAATCATTTAGAAATTTGATTATTTAGGTACTTTGATGTATTAGTAAGTTTCAGATTGAAAGGTCGACACAAACATTATTAAGTTTTTCTACCTATCAGTCTGAAACTTAAGGCCACATTATTGTTTTAGTACGTGTGGATCAGTAGGAACTTCTACTAGTTCTGCGAAGAGTAGACCTCGCGAGCACAGACTTTTTGTAACTTTCAACAATTAATATACCACTAAAGTTGTTTAAAAACGGGATATTTTAGTCTACTAACGCTCTTCTATGATTTGACCTACTTTTTTTCCTATAAAAAATTACGTTCAGTAAATTAAATTTTAAAAAAAACAAGCTAAGTGCATCGGACAACGCACAATGAAGGGTTCCGTAGTTCCACTGAAAATCAGCGCTGTGCTGTGGGTCCCCCATAGCACAGCATCATGCTGAGTGCAAGCCTTCTTGTCACAGTAACGACGTGCAGCTGCCGACTATTTGTTTTTTTGTGCTCGTGATTATGTGTAGATCTGTTTAATTTGTGTAATGTTTACCTTTTAGTTTATTAGATATGTTTTTGTATGCACGTTTTTTCTGTGACAAATATTTTTCTTTTTCTTCATTTTTCTAGTTATATTGTATTTTTTCAGGTTTTATTTTACCATTTGGTCGGCGTGATTCTTAAGTACACCCATGCCAAATTACAGCTTTCTAGTACTTTGAGTCTCGGAGCTAAGCTGGGGACAGAGATACAGACAGACAGACAAACGAACATGGCGAAACTATAAGGATTCCTTGTTGACTACAGAACCCTAAAAACTTGTAGGGCAGCTAGAAAAATAACTAATAGGTTTTAATTGGCAGAGGTAACTTGTTATGAGTAGGTCACGTCACTATTGTGACGGGACATCACTAGTCGACAAGCCCCAAACAAACCCAGCAGCCCAGCCCAGCCCAGCCCAGTTTTGTAATGAGAAGGTGGTCCCAGGTGCTCCATCAATCTCTACCTAGTAATTAAAGGCCTGATTCCACTAGTATAAATCTAAAAGTGAGCAATTTACTGCATTTTGAGGAGCTATTCTGCTCATCACACCGAAGACCCTCATCAGATCTTCAC
This sequence comes from Tiliacea citrago, assembly GCA_963921375.1. Classification (NCBI taxonomy): domain Eukaryota; kingdom Metazoa; phylum Arthropoda; class Insecta; order Lepidoptera; family Noctuidae; genus Tiliacea; species Tiliacea citrago. The sequence continues at coordinate 3,462,721 of OY992784.1, forward strand.
CAAATTTATATGAGACCAACTAAAAGTTACTACCTTTCAAATAAATAAAAGAACCATTGAACCATTGAACTCGGATCTCATAAAGCGGAAGTATCCAGTAATTAGTAGGAGGGGCGGGGAGGGGGGTTGCTGGTTGTATTAATTCTTTTTCTTCTTCTTCTTCTCAGTAGCCTCCTTTTTGGAGGATGTACCCCTCCAATCAAAAATCCCCGACGACGAAAAATTCTATAAAGTTGTAAAACCTGTACTTATAGCAAGTTTCGACCAGATTGTTTGTAAAATACGACCTGTACAGGAGTAAGTACCAACAAACTGACTGAGGAAAGCAAATTTTGCCAGACTTGAAGCAGAGACGCTTCGCTCGCTCAGAGTCAATTAGATTTAGTTAAAACTAAATCTTCTGATAGTGTTGCCTAATGACTGTCAGATGAGCGGTGGACCTAATGGCGACACGGTGGAGAGGCCCAAGTAGGAAGGAAACGCCATAGAGGAGGACCGCTTACGAGATGGGCGGTTGACATCAGTAAAACAGCTGGCCGAAGCCGGATGCAAATAGCACAAGATTGAAGGGCTGGAATTCTTTGAAGGAGGCCTTCGCCTGCAGAGGGGTTCTAGCAAATTAAGTACTCATAGTTTATTATGTTAAGATTATATTACTCAGTTTGTTATTGCATGAAATAAAGGCATTTTTATTTATTACTAGCTTTTGCCCGCGGCTTCGCCCGCGTGGATGTCGGAAAAAATGTCACGAGAACGTACTACCGGAATAAAAGTACAGTGTGTTAATGCAGATTATAAACTATGTTACCAAATTTCATCTTAATCCGTTCAGCCATTTTAGCGCCAATCCGAAACATAAAATCGACTACCCCGTTAGGGGTACATTTTTGACAACCCTGATACACCTTTTCCTTTATTTCCGGTCTTAAATATAAATACTGAGTTTCAAGTTAATCGAACCGAGCGATATATCTTTTCATACTATTATTTTCCCCCACAAAATTCAACACCCCCTTTAAAAGGTTCTTTTTGAAATTGTATGTTTATGGTCGTTTTATTTATTAAAAAAACATACGGGTCAATTTTCAAGTTTATTGATCAAACGAAACATAATTTTGATATAAAGTGTGTCCCCCTTTTCACCCCAAAAGGAGTTTATTTTTTTTTAAATATTCAATCACGTATTATTCAATTACTTTGGAGTTTATCAAGACGCACAGTAAAGTCCTTCCCTAAAACTTAAAAACCCCCTTTTGCCCCGTAAGGGTTACATTTGAATAGACTCAAAAACATGTAAACGTTATATTCTGTGAGCATTAGGTATATATAAAATACCGAGTGTCGAGTAAATTGGACCGCACGGTAAAATTCTTCCATACAAACTTTAACATCCCCAATAACCCCTTTAAAAAAAACAAAAATTACTAACTTTATAATTTACTTAGGTTAGTATTCGTGCCACGTTTCAGATTTATTACTCGTAACTAAAGGAATAAGATTTTTCATATAAAAGAAATCTCCCCTTTTCACCCCTTTGAAGGTCAAATTCCCAAAAACCCCTTCTTATCAGATGCCTACGTCATAATTTAGAAATAATCAAGCCACGCAGTAAAATCCTCTCTTGTCAAATTGACTACCCCTTTTCACCCCGCGTCAATTTTCGGAAAACTCTGATACATGTTATTCTTAATTTTTGTTGCTAAGTATTAATACCAATTTTCAAGTTAATCAAGCCACGCAGTAAAACCCTCCCTTGTAAAAATGACAACCCCTTTCCATCCCGTTAGGGAACGATTAAAAAAAAAGCTGATTTATTTTATTCTTTATTTTTGGTTTTAAGTATAAATACTGAGTTTCGAGTTATCGGACCGCGCATTAAAAACTTTCTATACAAACTTTGACATCCCCCAATCTCCCTTTAGCAGTTAAAAAAAAAAACAAAAATGACAACTTTATAATTTACTTCGATAAGTATTCGTGCCAAGTTTCAGGTTTATTAACTCAAGGAATAAGATTTTTCATACAAACAAAATCCCCCCATTCACCCCCTTAAAGGTCAAATATTTAAAAACCCCTTCTTAGCGGATGCCTATGTCATAGTAAGTATCTATGTACCAAAATTCAACCCAATCCGTTCAGTGGTTTGAGCTGTGTGTTACCAGTCAGTCATGGTTTCCTTTTTGACTACCCCTTTTCACCCCGTTAGCAGTAGATTTTTGAAAAACCCTGACGTTTTTCTATATTTTTGGTTTTAAGTATAAATACTGAGATTCGAGTTGATCGGACTGCGAGTTAAAATTCTTCTATACAAACTTTGATATCCCCTAATCCCCCTACGGGGGAACTTTGAAAAAACTAAAAATGGAAAACTTTATGATTTACTTAGGTAAGTATTCGTGCCAAGTTTTAAGTTTATCAACTTTATTATTTTTACTTGAATACAAAATTTTGCGAATAGACAACTTCAATACAAAACTTTATCCCCGTTTTCACCCCCTTGTGGGTTGAAATTAAAAAAAAAACAATGATTTACGTTGTATCAGCGAACCATAAGCCGAACTATTAGTGAATTTAACTTAAAAAATAAAGAACTTTAAATAAAAACAAAATTTCACCCCTGAAGGGTTGAAATTATAACCATACTGTTGCGTTAGCTTCCAACCATAAGCATAGATAATAAATTTAGTGATTTTTACATTCTAAAATGAAGGACTTTCCATACATACCTTCATCCCTCTTTTTAATCCTTCGGGGGTAGAATACATACATAAGTATCTAATTGTATAATAATATGTGAATAAAAATAAATGTTACAATTGATCGATAATAAATAATAAAAAAACATAATCATCATCATCTGCCTTTTCCCAACTATGTTGGGGTCGGCTTTCAGTCTAACCGGATGCAGCTGAATACCATTATTTTAAAAACGTAATGCCTATCAATATCATAGCAAACAAAAATAAAGAAAAATTAGTTATTGCTAAAAATATTTATACTATTAGGAACAACCTGTATCAATCTAAGTCACATTCCTAAACCACTTTTGTTTGAAGGACGGTCAAATTGGTCACCGATGTTCGCTCGTTTGTTTAGTAATAGATAAATATTTCGCTAAATACCCTCGCTGTTATTTTTGTTGTGTTTAATTTTAATTAAGAACTTGAGTTTGGTTTATTCTCTAAATTATGTGGTCGATGATTTTGGTGCACGGTAAAACTCTAATGAATTTATGTTTGTGCCAACTTATATGTATAAAAATGTAACTATACTACTGAATAAATGAAATGAATTAAGAAATAAATTATCAAAAACACTGAAACACGTATATATTAATTTTCAATCGTCAGCCTAAACACAAAATTTGAAGATCCTAACTTCAAAACTGACGGACTTTCATATAAACTTCCATTCCCTATTTTACCCCTTTAGGGGTGGAATTCCCAAAAATCCTTTCTTATTCCTTATCTAGATTATAAAGAGAACCTCTGTACAAAATTTCAGCTTTCTAGGTCTAAGGGTTTAGGCTGGGCGTTGATGAGTCAGTCAATAAGTCGGTTAGTCAGTCAGGACTTGTCTTTTTATTTATATAGATTTTATACAGCGTGTTACGGAAAGGGTATATACTATACATAACAAAGGCACGGAGTCTATTGGTGATAACAAAATACATGGCAACATTTTTTTAATAATACCTACGTAATTATAAAGTTAAGAAACATGTAACTAATAAAAATAAAATGTTTCCAATTGAATTCTACACATCACTAGACGAAGTCAGCTGATCGGTATACGTTTTAATCCATTATTTTGATCCCGCCGCCAATCGTGCCGCCCGCGCCGCCGCGTGCAGGTGCGGCGCCGTGCCTCAGAGCCGTGAGTGTACTAGGCGCACAAACACAGATAATTGATAATGATCCTCGAAGTGCGGTGACACGTCTGTTATGATTTAAATTTAATAAACAAAAAAAATATATATCAAACATTTTCACAGTTATTTTTTTTGAGCTGACATTTTGTTCAGAGATTTTGAACCAGATGCACTCTTCGCCCTGTTTCTATGGATATACCCTTTCCGTAACACGCTGTATAAAACTAAATCTTAATTAGGTATATTTTGTCATTTTGCAATTGGAATATTTTTTTAAGTGTCTGTGTCTGCTTACGCTTTATGGAACTAGTATACTTATATTACATTCAATGCACCACAGCAGCAGGAGCAGTGCTGTTGTTGCAGTGTGTGTGTGATTGCTTAATAGTGACCTTATGGATAACATTTATAACTGTAATTTGTATGGTGTGCATAATAAAGAGTATTCTATTCTATGGATGATGTTTTCCAGAAAGGTCAGATGCGTATTGTTAGCAACCGACGTGCATGTATGAACGTAAACGAAGCAAACGGAGTATCTAAGGATCGAAGCACGTGGCGTTTTATAGTTTCTGCCTACCCCATGGGAAGAAGGCATAAGTTTATGTATGTGGGTATGTTCGTATGCTTATATTAAACTTTCCATTCGCAAATATAGACTCATGTAATATTCCCCCAAAAACTCACTATAATATTGGATATCGAAAGTTATTCGATGTACTCATAAATACGTTAAGATTCGGACTCGGATTGGTAGTACCCTAATATTTTATTTACGCTATGTGAATGTCTAATACTAAATATCAGTCAGTATTTCCTATTCTGAATATGCAAAGTTCAGCCGCATGAGAAGATTATAAAATGTAAATAAACTTGGGAAAGTAACCTAAGAATAGCATTAAGCATGGATTTAGTAGGTAATACGAGAGAATAACAACATAATTACTTTCTTATGGGCGTTATATAACTGATTCTCCAAAAACTTTTGCGCTTCTAATGATGCACACTTTTTTTTAATAATGAGCGTCTTTAAAAAAAGGAGGTTATCAATTCGATACGTATGTATATATATTAATATTATATTGGAAATGCAATATAGTAGTATATATTTACATAATCATGATATTCTATTAGGGCTTCCAAACAGATATTTTTTTTTTTATAGGTGTATGTTTGTCTACGCATTTCTCCGAAACTATAAATCGGATTGTGACCAATTTTTTTTTTTCAGTGTTGGTTTTATCAAAATCGGTTTACTAGTTTCCAAGATATGGACTAATATGTGTAAGTGCGACGGCCTGGTTTATTAATACGAGCTACGTGTGCCACTGTCAAAGGGAAAAAATCTCAAAACCTTGGTCAAATTCTAGTGCATGTAAGAAAAATTAAAAATTTAACGACTTACAAAAAAATATTCCAGTTTTTACTTAAAATTAAAAATAAAGAATTAAAAACCAATAAAAAAAATATCGACTTCAAAAAGAAATGAACTCAAAATATTGAAATAATATCTTTAAAATTGTACACGAAATTAAACAACAAAACGAAACCAAAAGTAGGTACGAAAAAATTTGTAGGCTTGAGAAAAGTATCCATCAAATATAAAAAAATGGCTTTGCAACAGAACGAAACCAAAAGTAGGTACGTCGCCGGTGCCACGACGTACCTACTTTTGGATTCGTTATGTTGGTTAATTTCGTGTTTTTAAAAAGATAATTATTATTTCATAATTTTGAGTTAATTTCTTTTTGAAGTAGATTTTTTTTTTATCAGGTAGGTACTTTTTTTAAATTTTCTTTCTTCACATTTGGTCGCAGTAACTGAGCTAGGGTATCCCGACCAAACGGGTTAGGTTAGGTTGGAACTGTGCCAACCACGTGCTAGCCAAATTGGTTGCAGTTCTTGGCTATTTTAGTCATTTAAAGACTCCAAAATAGGAATTATTTGAGGTTCCCAAAAACAGGCTCAATTATTATAATAGAGTGTTCAATAATATTTTCAGATGCGTAAACTGGAAATGATTAGACGTTTGAATTAATTCATGCCCTTTCTTGTAAATTCGCAAAAAAATTGCCCATCAGGGATTAATGTAACGGGGGGCCTGTTTTTAACGACATGAATTATTAGGTTTATTGAATCAGTCTGTAGTGCCAAAAATATATCTTTAACTGTCTCAAATTGCAATGAAGTTAACCAAACCAAATAGAGCCAAAACACCTGTACCATACATTTTTTTGTTACCTCTCATAAAACACAAATTTTAGTGTATCTAAACCCGTCGTATGGCAGACGCAGACATGTTGTTTATTTTAGCGTACCTCAGCTTCGGTCCTTTGATCCGAGCCCGCCTCAAAGGACTGCCTTCAAACACATACTGTTTGTGTTGAATACTTAGTAGTTAAAATATTAGTTTATTCTAGATAAGCTGTCGTTCTGTTTCTTTAAAGATTTTTTTTTCATCGTAACTAATATTATAAATGCGAAAGTAAATTGATGCGTTTGTTTGTTACGGTTTTAAGCTAAAACGGCTGAACGGATTTAAATGAAACTTGGCATATGGGTACACCATGACATGGAGAAGGACATAGGCTACTTTTCATTCTGGATTGCAGATGAAGTCACGGACAACAGCTACTCATTCTATAAAGGCTCCCGCAGACAAGCACGACGCGACAGTGCACTGTCGCGTCGCACCTGTCTGCAGGAGCCTTAGTATGGCAAACAAACTAACGGGAAACCACACGGGTGGTCACAGCCACATATAGCACAGCCATCATCACAGTCACAGTCATCTATAATACCAAAGTAATCAAAGAGTCAAAGCTGAAGCTCTCATGTGTCTGTAATTATAATTATAACCAGTAATAGGATCGGCATCCAGATTAGCGTATATATTTGAGGCATTGGTATGAAAATTAATTAAGAATAATTAATCTAAGTCCAAAGGAGGTGGCAACGTCACTCCTTTGTGGTGGGAATGTCATTCCTTGAAGTTTGTACACATTTACCCCTAATTCTGGGATAGAAGACCACTGAGTTTTTGCATATACAACGTGGAGACGACAATATGACAATAAATTCAACTGCGTGTGTCTAATGACGTTCGAATTCTGCACACGAAAATTCAATCAAATATATCCAATAGTTTAGTCGCTATAGCTGGTCAAAGATTGGCAAAACCCATAGTCGGCACACCACTGCTATTTAGTTTGTTTGAAAAGATCACTTTTTAAATTTTGATACTAGAATTTATTTGATCATTCCAAAATACTCTTAAGCATTAGTATTGCCAGTGTTTTCATTTATTGTCGTATTGTTGTCTCCGCATTGTATATAACTTAGCGTCCCTCACAAATATGTTTAGAGTATGAACCAGCAAAAACAGTTGTCTCGTCAGCATTGAACTAAATTAAGAAAGATCTCCTCCGGGAGACTTGTGCAAGTACAGCTAATATCTTATGTATTCAAATTTTAAGGTGGAGGAGTTAGCGAGCTTGTTATATGATATTCTGAGAGACAAAAAATTAATAAAGACATTTTTTTACTTTTAGTGTGTCATTTGAATTTTAATCATTACGTAGATACTTACGTAGGTACATTTATAAAACAGAGGTGAGTTGAAACGCTGGGAGGGGACGCCCTAGGAGGACATATAGTGACCAAATTGGTGATGTTCTTCAGAAAGGTCAGGTGCGAAGTGCTCTCAATCTGCGTGCGTGTATGACCAGATGTATGAACGTAGGCGAAGCACAAGGAGTATGTAAGGAGCGTAGCAGGTGGCGTTCTATAGTTTCTGCCTACCCCCATGGGAAGAAGGCGTGAGTTTATTTATATGTGTATGTGTGTATTAAAATTAGATGTTTAATTATTGTATCAAAGTGCGAATTTCCATGCAGGAAACGATATATTATTATAGAGTAACTAAGCATCTTCCTTTCCCTCTAAAAATTGTATTTTACAACATCACTACATAGGTTGAAAACTTCATGTATTTTACAACATCACTACATAGGTTGAAAACTTCATGCATTTGAAACTGTTTTATTCGCTGTCTCTCACCCCTTGCACTTCACGCCACAATATAAGGTAAAGTCTTCCTTTGACTGCGGGTCACTCCCAAGGGTCAACCTCAATGTTTTATGATAATCGCCTTGTTTAATTTATGTAGGCTGGTCATAATTGACGTAAACAAATTACGAGGTAGGTACACGTTATGTCCTTGAGGGGTAAATGGACAGGTCGAATTAAAATTTGAAGTAATAGGTGTCCCAGTTATCTATTTGGGCAGTATTTGGTTTTGATCAGCACGTTGATGTTGTACTGTTTTTTGGATCAAAGATGACAGTGCTTTCGACTGAAAAGACCATTAGGTATGTGATTCTTTGTATATTTACCAAGAACCACATACTTAATGGTCTTGCAATTAAAAACAACAACCACATCCTTTCAATATGTGGTTTAACAGATTACCTATCCGAGATTCAGATACAACAGTTAAACAATGGCCATGAATTAGGGGTCTGAGGATTAACATCACATAAAATAAATAATAAAACCGGCCAAATGCGAGTCGGACTCGTGCACGAAGGGTTCCGTACCATTATCTATAAAAATGGCAAAAAAACCACCTTTTTGTATGGGAGCCCCCCTTAAATATTTGCTTTGTTTTAATTTATTTTTAAAGTGAATATATAACTAAATATTCTGTGAATATTTCAAGCGTCTACCTGTTGCAGTTATCAATATCGAGCAAAAACGAGCAAAAAAATTACGTTTGTTGTATGGGAGCCCCTTAAATATAAGTTTTATTCTGTTTTTTAGTATTTTTTGTTATAGCGGCAACAGAAATACATCATCTGTGAAAATTTCAATTGTATAGCTATCGCGGTTCATGAGATACAGCCTGGTGACAGATGGACAGACAGACAGACGGCGGAGCCTTAGTAATAGGGTTCCCGTTATACCCTTTGGGTACGGAACCCTAAAAATGTCCTCACTATCACCATAATATGCGCAACATCACTATATGCATCTTACATTCTGAACTCCATCCTACTCCAAAACTTTTCCACAGTCTTTAAAATAAAAACAATAATATAACAGTCAAGAACCGCTGTTTCCACCATCATGGCAAAGAGTGGTCATAACGGAAACTTACATAAATTGTCCGATCACAAACAAAAGTTGGTGTTAAAACTCGCCAAAGTGTGATTGTGGATCTGTGGCTAAGTACTTGGAGTATACGTGGAAGAAGGACGTTGAATAATTATGTTGGGTGAGCTTGAACTGCTTCCTTCTATAGACATAATCGTTGCTGCTTAATAAGATGTACTTACTGGTAACGGTGGCTTTGTATCATGTCACTAAATCGACTTCACTTCAATACAGCATACTTATGAAAATTATCTATATCTCGTATATATAAAAATGAATTGCGGTTCGTTTGTCTCGCTAAAACTCGAGAACGGCTGGCCCAATATTGCTAATTTTGGTTTTGAAATATTATATTTGTGGAAGTTCAGGAAGGTTACATAGTTGAGAAAAAAAAAGTAGGTATGTAGGATAGGTAGGGTAGGTTGGTAGGGTAGGTAGGTAGGGTAGGTAGGTAGGATAGGTAGGTAGGGTAGGTAGGTAGTGTAGGTAGGTAGGTTAGGTAGGTAGGGTAGGTAGGTAGGGTAGGTAGGTAGGTAGGGTAGGTAGATAGGGTAGTTAGGTAGGGTAGGTAGGTAGGGTAGGTAGGTAGGGTAGGTAGGTAGGGTAGGTAGGTAGGTTAGGTAGGTAGTGTAGGTAGGTAGGGTAGTGTAGATACTTAGCGCTACCTGTGCGACGCATAATAATTATGTGAGTATTAGTGCGCGAATAATTATATTATAATCAGAAATAATTTTCTGAATTTTAACTGGACAACCTGTCTATGCCACCAATCATCAATAATCTACTTTTTACTTTAGACAGGTTGTAGTTATAATTCCCTATATAACTTTACTAATGTAATAGTGGACGAGCCTGTTTCCACTAACCGGGCACAAACCCAGACTTCGGAACGGTATAACTGAGAAATTTCTGATGAAAAACCGAATAACACTTTGCCTGATCCGGGAATTGAACCCAGGACCTCATGCTCAACCGCGCGACCATCAGACCAACAAGGCTATTTTCTATAAAAATGCTGTTATTTTAGTATATTGTGATACCTTACGACTTCAGGTCAAGCGAGAAACAGCTACATAGCTTTTCCAGTCTTTATTATAGAGGGCATTGTCACCCGGTTATGATTGAGCAGACAACGTGATTTGGTTAAGTGCCAACATACAGACTTAAGCAACTCACAATGCTATTTAAAGTCTAGACGATATTTATTTTGATGTGGACTTAAAATTACCTACTGCTAGTTTGACGTATCCCTATTTGAAAGTCAAAGTGGTGTTTAAGGCAGTAACACACATAACCTCTATATTAAGGCATCTATCCCACAGTCGACGAGGAAGCGACGAGCTATCGACTATTTTCTTGCTCATAAAACGTACAAAAGATTGGTCCCGCGTTTGTAAAACAAACAAAGAAAAATAATATATATATTTTATTTGGGACACGCACAAGAAATACAAAAATAGCATTGATGAATACAAAAGTGATACATACAACGTGGCGATTAGGTTATCACATTAAATAGTACAGCGGTTATTACAAGTTGTTATCAGTCTGTTAAAATAATAAAAATAAAAATAGACCTAAAAATAGAAAACTGAATTTTTCTAACAAACTAAATAGCGTAAAAATTGGCAATAAATAATCCACCCTTGATACTATAGGCGGCGGGCGGCGCACACGCCAAACGACAGTGAGACTAGCGGAGGGTAGGTACTTGCGCTCACGCGCGGGGCGTTATAATACATGATGTTGTTAAATACTAAAAGGGAAAAAAAGGTCTCACGGGTAGAATGTTAACTTTTATTAATTATTTTATTTATGGTTGCTTAAAATACGTAATGTAGAATACGTGGTTTGAATTAATGTGATAACCTAATCGCCACGTTGTATATTAATAGCTACACTTGCCGCGGTTGGTTCGTGGATGGGTGACTATCTTTAGATACCAAGACCCCTCCGTGCCTCGGCAAGCACGTTAAGCCGTTGGTCCCGGCTGTCATCCGTGGATCTTTGACAGTCATTACGGGACGTAAGAAGCCCAAAAGTCTGACAATCAGTCTTACCAAGGGGTATCATAGTACCTAGTAACTGGTTTGTGGAGGTCAGATAGGCAGTCGTTCCATGTAAATGTATTCAGCAGCATCCGGTAAGACTGGAAGTCGATCCCAACATGGTGGGGAAAAGGCTAGCCAGATGATAATGATGATATTAATAGTTAATCGCTGACTGATCACAGCTCTGGAGAATACTCGTTTGTCATAGCAACAAGAGCTATCAAAGAGAGAACTCGCTCAGCGATGCTAGCTTGGCGGACAGAACACTTGCTGAGAGTCTCATAGACTCACGCATACTAAGGAATAATCGCTCGTCGCTGTCGCACACTAGAATAGAATAGAATATAATACTCTTTATTATGTACACCATAAAAGTTACAAAAAAAAAATGAAAAATAATTAAATGAAATGAAAAAAATGAATGAATGAATGAAATGTTGTAGTTTTATATAGGGTGACACAATGGGTGGTCTTATCGCTAAAGCGATCTTTTACAGACAACCTTTGGATGGATTAAAGGGACAAGGAGAGACAATACTGCAGGTAGTCAGTGGTGTACCATTTACATATACAATAAATACATACATAAAGCATACACTTATCTATATCACTAGCTGCTTGTTGCTCACCAACTTGTTTTTAGTTACAGTTTTAAGTTCTACTCGCTTCTCGTTAACGATTAACGAGTAGCGAGTAGAACTAACTATAGTCAACCCGACAAAATGCTGGCTGAACAAGCTCGTACTTCCCCACATCCGTGAACAATACGACGGTAACCATCCGTCCCGTTTTGAAAGTTCGCAACTTAACTTTAATCCTGACTAACGTAATTGCTAAAGTTTGAATACAAAACCTTGTTCACGGTAACGCGATTTAGTGTCAGACATTTCGTAATTGATGTAGTGGCTTCGCCCTTCTGCGCTTACGTCGTGCTGTGAGATAGAATGATGGGAGGACCAGCTGTTTGGTGTCCAAGATGCGACAACTTTTTGACGATAACTTCTCAGTAGGGTAACGTGGAGTTCACCGTTTTCATTTACACTAAGCGATACCTTATCATCATCCTCATTTCAGCTGAAAGACGTCCACTGCTGGACATAGTCCTCCCCCAAAAGGGGGGGGGTTCCATAATCGCCACGCTTGGCAGGCAGGTTGGCGATCGCAGTATGGTGTTAAAATGCATAGAGAACGAGAGAAATTTACCTAATGCATAATAGTACATTACTGCAGCGGCCTGCAAAAGGGGCAAGAGTCTATCAATGCCTGGTTGCGGCAAAGGCTTGTAAAGTTATTTTCTCAATGCGCGGAAATTCAAACTAAGTCAATTATTTATAAATTCCAGATTCAATGACGAACTACGATAATTTTTCACGCGCTAATATGTTCATTTGTTTCTTTTTTACTTTAAACAGCTGTATATGCAAGCTAGTTCGATTTTTGTTCGTTCCATTTTTAAATTACACAACAGAAATGAGTTTTCATAGTAATCTAATAGGTTGCTAATCACGACATTATAATGGATTTTCATACTAACATTGCCGGCCCCTGCTCGCATGTATTTGACCAGTACAGGATTTTCGATTTATCTCGAAGAAGGTTGTCAAAATAATGCTCGAATTTCCAAGCATGTTTGAGAAAATACTATTGCACGTTAGATTCTCAACTCTCAGCGCTGAGCTGAGCGTTGAAAATCCAACAGTGCGCTTTTTTTAGGCATTACATTTAGGTAAAACTTGCTGATACACATGTAGGAAGGATCTCACTGAGAGTAAGCAGGAAATCGGTATCTGGTAAAAACAGAACTAGAATATATTATAAAGCTAGGCATTACACATAATTATTGTTTTTTCAAATTAACAAAACAAATATGTACCTACATAATTCAATTAGCAAAACGTTCAACTATTGATTCTACGTACGCCACTGAATAAAACTGCGATAAACAATGAAGCAAAAACCACAAATTTAACCCCATTGTTAGTTTAATGAAGCTTTAATTCATTAACACAATTGGTCATAATAAATTCTAGAAATCCAATTATAATTTATTGAAAATATCAACACCAGTCTATATCTCAACAAAATAATAACCACATTGAAAAGCTTTTCTATTCATTAAAATAATTTGAAAATGTTGGCAAAATAATTTGACTAATTAGTGGATACTATCTATTGGTAATAATTTGCTGACAGCCTCGTTGGTATAGTTCAAAGGTCTGCCTGCAGACCGCGGTGGCTTCCTTGGCGGCCCGGTAATAGGTTGGAAAAAATTAATTTACTACTATTCATATTTAGAAATTAAAACACTATGGACAGGTACTCACACTGTCGCGCGAAAACAGTTTGAGAATTGCAACAACACTATTGGGGCAGATATTGATAAATTAGTTAAGGGTTAGCAAATGTGAAACATCTCATTGATTGAATTTTATTTGTATCATTTCCTGTTTTTATACAGCCTTGTCAAATTATATATTAGGTAACTGCAATGATTGTTGCTTTTTAATTATTTACACACTTATAAGCACAGATCAGAAAAGTGTTTTATGATCTGAGCTTATAATTTTAAAATGGAATATAACCAATTTCCCTTGTGTTGCGCTCCGCCGAAAGCAAAATCAAAGTATTCCCGGCCGTCGACTTCAAAAAGGTTGAAGAACTAGACCTGGTCTAGTTGGTCGCAAGCGCGACTGCTGAGCATGCGGTGTTGGGTTCGATTCCCAAGTCGAACATAGTGTTATTGGGTTTTTCTATCAGGAATATCTCAGTAGCAGCCCGGATCCTGAATTGTTGCCCGGTTGATGGCAATAGGCTTGCCCCCTATTACATGGAACTTAAGCATAACTGGTGAAATGTAGGTGTACTGTTTATTGGTTAACTTGGTTAACCAGACTTGGTGTCAATTAGGACTAGTACTAATTGCAGATCCAATTTCAACATGCACATTTGGGCATGATTGAATGCAGAAGACCGATTGTTGTGGGAAATTACTATGTCCAGTGGTGGAATACGATTGGATGAGTTAAACTAATTAATTTGGGCGTTTACTTCAAAGTAATCCTTGCAAGTATACCATAACTAGCTTATGCCCGCGGCTTTGCTCGCGTGGATGTCAGAAAATATCCCACGGGAACGTACTACTGGGATTAAAAGTACCCTATGTGTTAATCCAGGTAAACAAATTCTTCTCACACTGCTTATTATAGTATCCCAGGTGCAGCTCGCGGATTGATATAATTATGATTGCTGGAGGATAACAAATCCTAAAATCAAACAATATTAACGGAATACATAACAGAACGGAAAATTACCTACTTGAATGCCAAAAAAGGAAACTGTAAAACGAAAATTAAAATACTATAAAAAAAAAAGTTAAGGTTTTGAATTATTTAGGTAGGTAACTATTTACCTAAATAATTCAAATTACATTATTACTTACATTGTTCACGGGGGTTAGGACCATTTATTTATTATTTATACTTAAAGTAGGTACCTACCTCTTTATATACTCGTACTACATTAGAGGTTCTGCCCTCAGGTGCTAACATAACCAGGATGATAGATGAGCTCACTCTCGAGCAGACCACGTAAAACTGGCTGTGTGAGAAGCAGTCCCCTCTAAGATCAATTCCCGCTGTTTTCAGTTACGAATATAAGAAAAATTAAATATTATTACTCATTGGATACCTTAGTAAAGTTAATGTTCTCAGAATTACTAAGGTGTCTTTGGCGATGGCGAAAGTTGGGCTGAGAGATGATTAGTTAGTAAGGGTCTTTAACCGCCTTGGGTATGATTTTACAAAAACGCCAAAAGGCTTAATACCAATTTTCTGGGTTAGCTTTAAAATTTACGATTTTCCATACAAACTTTCATCCCCTATTTAACTCCCTTAGGAGATGAACAATGCTGGCTTATTCCTTGTCTACATTATAAAGGGAACCTCTGTGCAAAATTTCAGCTTTCTAGGTCCAAGGGTTTGGGCTGGGCGTTGATGAGTCAGTCAGTCAGTCAGTCAGGACTTTTCTTTTTATGTATATAGATATAGATTAAATTATGCTTCATTAGTGCTTGCTGCTAATCTGACCCATAAATAATGTCGTTTGCTAGACGCAACGCCTTTTTTTCCTACTCAAAACTTTTGACAAGACTGACCAAGATGACGCATGAAATGTGTGCGTCTATGGGAAAGACATTATTGTTGCCTTATTTTAACGATGTTGGATTGTTGGCTTTACAAGGGTTAATGATCAGTTAAAGTTTGACGACATCTACGAATATAAATTGAAGACTCAATCACATTGTGTCCAATCAACTCAGCCTATTACGATCCAATGCTGCCCAAGCTGCGCTACAACACCCTGTCCTCCGCCTTCCGCATTCAGTTTGTCCCAGCCAGCTTTTTAAAGTCGTCGGTCCATCTAACTATGGGTGTCCAAAACTACGTTTGCCGATTTGCGGTCTCCACTCCAGAACTTATCTGCTTCATCGGCCATCGTTCCTTCCACAAACATGCAACTGCAACTTCAGCATGCTTACTCAGCTTTGTCAGTATCGCTGGTTCTTTTCCGGTTTGAAAGAATAAACTCTGAACTCTCACAGTTTCTTTCAAGGATAAATCACACTATGCACTAGCGCGCTCAGGTAACAACATTATGTTAATGTGTACGAATCTGATTTATTTATATACAATATTTTGATACAAACAAAAATATTGGGTCTTTACGTATGAAAGCCAAATAAACGTTCAAAATTAAAATATTATTATGTAAAAACGCATTTTCTTTCCTTTGTACCTCTCACATTCGGACATGAAATCAGCTTGTGCAGCGTAGCCATTGTTTCAGCGATACAATGTGCATTGAAATCAGACAATTAAATTAACATCTCATTACGGGAATCAGTTTTGAATTTATTTCCTGAAAGCCGCTTTTTGTAAATGCGATTGTAAAATTAATTGTAATACCTGATACAAAGCTTTATGATTTCAGGAAAATAATGAGTATGAGCCATGACAAAGACATTCTTTGAACAGACGAAAACGGCAAATACTTGCATACGTACATACATAACATACTTACTACAACATCACTATAATAACGTGGAGGATATCGTAGAATATGTGCGCCAAAGGACGAGGTACACGCCTAGGGTGCAGTTACTAGAATCGCACCGGAACGTCAACTTCAAGGGGTTCGTCGTGCGAGTACCGAACTGTTATCTGTCCGTCGTTATGAAGGAAAACTTTAGGCTGCAGGACGTGGTGTTCCGTCAGTTCCGCGGACAAAGCACATATTTACAACAAAAGAAACTAGTGCAAAGTGAAGTGCTGCCAACATAGTCTTAAGCTTTTTTCGTAACACGAGTTTTGTTTATATTAAAATATGTATGTTTAGGTTAAGGTGAATCCGGGGCTGTAGCTCGCGAAATTATTTATTTTTTTCGTTTTTTGCAAATAGGTATTCATCAGTGACATTGTCATGATTTCATGAAAACGTCATTCAATGGAACAAAACTAACTTAGAGAGATGTATTTATGATTCTTATGATTACAATTCTGTAAATACATAATAATATCTGTTAAAGTCGCGAATCATATAATATTTTGATCAAGATACAATCTGAAACTGACCTACAAATTGCATAAAACTTAAGAAAATTTGAATTTCGCGGGCTACAGCTGCGGAATATATTTTTCTATGGGCCGTGTCACCTGAAATAAATGGCATTATTATTATAAGCTCATAGCTGTCTTCTCATGGGGGTAGGCAGAAACTCCAGAACGCTAGGTACCTTCTACGATCCTTACATGCTGCTTTTGCTTTGTTTACGTCTATAGAATTTTATTTTACGCAATGAAAAAAATCTATCTGGTCTACATCTCGTTTTTATCTTGTCTTGTGCTACCACGCCACCACGAAAAATAACTACACTTTCTTCTTACATAGCATCATTACACAGAACTGCTGCTCATAATTACTATAAAAGTCTCACGAATTACGAGGCTACAAACCACGTCCCTTCCCATCATTGGCACATCAGCAATATAATATTGCACGGCCAAGACAAACATAAAACATTGCCAATTGTCCGCGCCAAATTAGTACCTAACGTTTTTTCACATTTATCGTTCGTATATTTTGCTATTTTTGGCAACGTATGACAATTTCTGGGGGTAAACGCACCCGAGGGATGACCGATAAAGAATTACGACACCGCAGGGAGTCGGAGTTTTTAAGAGAATTCAATCGACACCGCACACTATCCAGTCTTTTTTTTTAAAGCGACGGACGCATGAACAATTTGTGGAAACTGGATCGGAATTTTGAATAGCTCAGTTGGTTTTTCTGCACTCGAACGTATAGTTTTGGAGTGAATTTTCTAGTTTTTTTTATCAGACATTGCGAGTGAATTTTTGGAGTCTATGAAATAGTTTACTGTGTTTTGCAAGTATCACGTCACATATTTTTGTTGCTTTTTTTTCTACGCAGCAATATTGGGCGGTGTGCAACGAAAAATATTTCTGAATGAATAAAGTTCAGTCATATTTCACCGAACGAAACTATCGGTATCGTCCGTATGTAACTGATATAATTTTGAAGTTAGTTTCGTAGTTATAAACGCACACTTACACGCTTAACTTGAGACTTCAACACACAAATCAAAAACACTCCAAGGACGCTAAAGAAATCATTTGAAAATTAATTACTTCAAACCTAAACGACGATTCAGAATTTTAAACAGATATTTTTATTCTCACAGAATTATTGATGATACGTTTGCGGACGAAGCATCTGTTACCATTGATTATGCGAATTCAATCCCGCGCCAATTTATACGTGATTTTTTATCACGCCTGTAATGTTGTGCTGCCGTTTCAGGAGAAATACCTCAAAAGATGTCATTTGTTTGAAAACGAACAGGATGAAATATTGTATCTGCTACCTATTTTTTTTGAGCCATTTCCCAAGAACCAGATAAAGCACTGGGATGATACGTTTGCGGACGTTTTGGGCGACTGAGTTATGAAATTTAGACGTTCAAAAAGTGCTGATTCTCAGCCTTATTTTAATAAGCCACTTTTGATTTTATAAGTAAACTAGCTGCGCCCCGCGGTTTCACCCGCGTAAGTCTCGACCCCGTGGGAATATCGGGATAAAAAGTAGCCTATGTCTTATTATCCAGGGTGTCAGCTACCTCCATACAAAATTTTATCAAAATTTGTCCGGCCGTTTGAGCGTGAAGAAGTAACAAACACACACACACACTCACAAACTTTCGCCTTTATAATTTTAGTGTGATGTGATATGAAATGAATGCAAATGATTCTAAGAAATTTAAACGCATTATAAGTGTGAATCAGTAGGTCCTCTACAATTACGTTCAACTCAAAGTATTTCCGTTTATAACTTGTCCCATTAATTTATTTCTCAATACTTTTGGTGCTACGAGACTTCTTTGGATTAGTGCCAATGCCAAAGAATTTGCAAAGGTTCTAAAGATAATATCTTCAAGATTGTGGATTGGAAATTGTAATGCTACTAAAAATATGATATCTTGCTTTACTCTCTCCAACAAAAACCTCAAAACTTCCCTAGAAAAACACGCCACAAAAATGCGCAATTTTATTTTGAAATTATTCCGCGAAAGCGAACCATTCCGTACAGTGTTTTGTGTTTTATGGTAATCATAACTCCTGGAAACAATACAGGCCGAATATTCGGTGCCGAGAGAGCCGGCGTAAATCATTTTGGGAACAAAGTGTGTCCGCTGCGACGGTGATTTGTCAAAGGACTTGCAACGGACTGTCTGTGTGAGGAGACGTCTGGGGAGGCTGTTATATAGACTTCCCTGTTGCGAAATTTGGAGGAGAAAATATGCAAAGAAGGAATGGAAAAACAATTCGATTTGGGTGAACATTCGAACGATATATTGGAATTGTGCGTCTGTATTTGACTTTTCGTAGATTTGATTTGATTCGACAGCTTTATGATGATTTTTGTGGAAAACTTTTTGAATAAGTTTCGTACCATCTTTGCAGCATCTTATCAAATTTTCCTATTAGTTTTCAAGTCACCTGCTAAGTACTAGTTTTAAGATGGATGGTTTCGTTCTCTCGTAGATATAAGAATCACAACGTATTATTAATTTGGGAACTTCCGCTGTCGCTTTTGATTGATTTGGTTTAAATATGTTTTATTTTTTTAATAAGTTTTTTTAGAGATTCTTTTATATTTTGTGAATGCGAGAACGTTGTAGGCTTAATAGACTGTAGGTTTGTAGACCATTTTCTATTTTGTTTATTAAGTACCTGGTACTTGTTGACAGGCCTACACTGTCCCATACTTATTAACACTGTAATGTGATAACAAATTGTATAAGCCAACTATTTTTTAAACAGTAACCGTGGATTTTCTCGCCGGCACCCGTGCACCTAGCTTTTGACGTTTCATAAGTGCCCATGTAGGATTATGTGAAATAAAATATTTAGATTTTCGATTTTGATCTAATACCTAAACATAAGTTAATTTAGATGGCTGGATATTATATTGATTAAAATTAATGTTTTCTTCGAAATATTTAAAAATAATCCAAGTAGAGCAAAAAAGTATAATCCACAAACAGCCACAAATAGCAATAAAATAATGGAATCTTCAAAACCAAATTACTGTACCACTAACTTCATGGAAGTGCCTTCCACAATGGCGTTGAAAGAAAATAGTTAGATAAACATGACGTGTCCGAGAGTAATTCGTCAAAGGAGTTGTGATTGTGGAGTATACTCGTGCAAAGTCAAGGCATAGCCTAGGAAATAGAAGCACGTATAGGCAACACATACAGACATGAATGTAAGACAGACAGTAGTGCTATATGAAGATTAGCAAGATCTCAAAAACAGGATGCTTAAATGTTGAAATAGAATCTGTATTGGTGTCTGTCTGAGACACATCCAGTACCGGCTGGTGATAAAGGAAATATTTCCATGGATATCATTATCACAAAGATATGCTGTTCTGTGGATTTTATTTCAGCTTCTACGTGAGCCAATGTTTTATATAAAAATATCTTTATACGGAAACGCTCTTGGGACCATACAGACGTGAGTTTTGAAAGAAAGAAAGTTTTAACCGACTTATAAAAGGGGTGATTTTTAATTCGTGAGTTATTTGTTTAAGCCATAATATCAAAGTTTTTAACCGTTTAACAACTACAATATCGTGTAGTTGGTACTATAATTTGTTGAACATAGTCTTAAAAAACTAGTTGCCAAAATTTTATCAAAATTGGTCCAGCTTTTTGAGCGTGAAGAAGTAACAAACACATACACACTCACAAACTTTCGCCTTTATAATATGGTCTACCCATGTGCCAAATTTCATCCAAATCCGTTCAGCGGTTTTAACAAACTCACTCTCGCATTTATAATACTAGCTGTGTCCCGCGGTTTCACCCGCATAAGTCTCGATCCCGTGGGAATATCAGGATAAAAAGTAGCCTATGTCTTAATCCAGAGTGTCAGCTACCTCCATACAAAATTTTATCAAAATGGGTCCAGCCGTTTGAGCGTGAAGAAGTAACAAACACACATACACACTCACAAACTTTCGCCTTTATGATATTAGTGTGATTAAGTGTGATTAGTGTGATTATAGTGTGAAGTGTGATAGGGTGATTAGTTACGATTAGGATTTAATTTGCTTATCTATTTGTTTAACAAGTCAACGCCGGCGCACATGAGTCGCAGCATTATGTCGAACGAAAGCTGTTTGGCGCGGATGAGGTGTACTTTGTTTTTAATATTATGGGCCATCATATCAGGCGCAAATAAATGTAGGTATTTTATTTATTTCTATTATATTAATTTGTAAGTTTTTTAATTTCCTAAAAACTACCGATCACAATCAATTCATCGCGCTACAAATCAAATAACTGAAACAGAACAGGCAGCAATTTTCACTAATATCAAATACCTTCCGCCAGCTTGTTCAGCAATTAATTAATTGCGGTGGTTTCCCTAATGTGTTTGTGGTAATACAGTCAGTCGTAGGCAAATAGGACAGTTACATACAGCAATTACATATAATATTTGAGGCAAGTTGAGAATTGTTCGTGATTCAAGGATGTAGGTGCTGACAATTGTTTGATTGTCGTATGGGAAGAAGACTGGAAGAATGCAAGAATGGTCCTGCTTTCTTTCGTAATGTGTGTTTGTGTATGTGTTCTGGTTATACATAGGTTGGCACACCTGAAGAATAGTTATCCAACTTAAAGAAAAACTGCAGAACTAATCTGTATTTGCAAAATATCATGGGGAAGACTTTAGTCCAGTGTGCAGTGGGATGGTGAACAAATGTTGCCGTAACACCCATAAATATTAAAATTTTAAAACAAGAAGAAGCTCTCATCTCTCACAGGCACGGCATTGTGGCTTGGCTGCTGAAAACAAAGAATGCTGGTAAAACATTCCCCAACAAATTCTTCAACGAGAAATTGTAGCACCTAATTGATAAAATAAATTTGCCTAGCATTTTTCCAACTATGTTGGGGTAGGTTTCCAGTCTAATCGGATGCACCTCATTACCAGTATTTATATGGGTCGACTTCCTATCTTACCTCCACAACCCAGTTACTGGGTAACACGATACCCTTGCTAAGACTGTTTCTCAGACGTTTGGGCTTCTGACTACCCGTTACGAATGTCAAAGATCTACGAATGACAGCCGGGACCAACGACTTAACGTTCTTTCCGAGGCTCGGAAGATCTCGTTATATAATGGATGGCCACTTATCCACGAACAGACCGCATCAAGCGTAGCTTAACCTGCAATCGGCCCGTGCAACAGTTTTTATTTAGCCACGAGCCTCTTCCTAATTACATCACACTATAATATTATAAAGGTGAAAGTTTGCGAGTGTGTGTGTCTGTTACTATTTCACGCTCAAACGGCTGGACAAATTTTGATAAAATATTGTATGGAAGTAGCTGACACCCTCGATTAACATATAGGCTACTTTTTATCAAGATATTCTCACGGGATCAAGACTTACGCCGGTGAAACCGCGGGGCGCAGCTACTTGATAAATAAATCAATTAAAATAGGAAGCAATTATCTTCAAAATTGCATTGCACAAACCAAAATACAGACGAAATCACTTGACCCATATAAATACGATTTTATCGCAGACCCGTACATTTATTCTGTTATGTTCATGACAAATGGGCGCCGTAACAATATTTTTTTCGGAAAATGCGATCCGATTTAAGTGAAATTTTTAATCGATTCAATAATAAATTGGAATATAAAGTGTCCCACCGCAGGTTTGATGGCCTCTTCGCGGATATAGAAGTATGATGATTAATGTCTCGTTTATTTTCTGTATGAGAGGCTTTAGCCGAGAATTGGGACAGCCAAAATTCGATATTATTAAGCGTAATCTTATCGTAATAAAGATTCGAGTATTTACAGATAAAAGGGTTCCGTAGTCAACAAGGAACCCTTATAGTTTCGCAATGTCCATCTGTCTGCTGTCTGTCTGTCTGTCTCCAGCTTAGCACAGAGACTCTTAGTACTAGAAAGCTGTTACTTGGCATGGACATACTTAATCACGCCGACAAAGTGGTAAAATAAAATATTGAAAAATATTGTTTTTAGGGTTCCTCCTTTGCACGTAAAGTGGGGACTTACACTAACTACTCCCATATATCAACTACACCAACTTACACTTACCACTTGGATAGGCCGTTCAAAAATATTTCGTGTTTGCGAAAACCATTTCTCGATTCAGGGCTTTGTTAGCGTAATATTAAGTTTTAAAGTGCAATTTTTTGTTAGAGTCAAGTGCCCCCCCCCCCCCCCCCTGCCGACTAAATAGTTGTTTTTGCATACTATGTAAAAAAAATCATGGCAGTAGTATATATAACGAAATTAAAAGTAAAACTAACACAGCTCCTGTAGGCTTTACAAGTTAACGAGTAATAGTCGACCAACTTAAATTTGCAGTTGGAGAATTGACCGTGAAGTATATCGATGTATGAGAGAACACGTTTTTCAACTACAATTTTAAGTTTTTTTTTTAAATAAATTCATCCCAACTACGAAACCCGTTATTATGCGTGGTCCGACATGCACTTGGCCGGTTTATTCTATTTTATATTTATTCTAGTTTATTATTTTTAATTTATTCTATAGAAATCAGGTGCTGTTAAGTAACTTTTAAGACAAAGTTATACAACGTTTGATACTACGTGTACAAACTTTTCAGTTCAAAAACAAGCGCAAACCTCACAAATTAAAAACCATCGTGAAAGCCATGAAACGGTCAAAATTAAACCCGTTATCAGGGTCAACCGGTGCGAAACTTTGCCAACATAAATTCGGAAACTTAAACGATCGAATAAAATTTTATTGTTGCCTATCTTGTCCGGGTTGACCGGGGCAATTAGCCATTGTTATGCCCGGGTTTATGGACAAATACCCGGGTACGTGGCACTTCGGGCAGGCCTCTATGATTTATTGGCCTACGTGGCCTCGCTCAGCCATTGTTCGATATTTCCGAGATATTTGAGTTTGATATTCCGATTTAGATCGGATCGTGATGTTCAGGAGGTTATTTGTAGGTGATTTGTCACGTGGCTAGTGAATTGAGTGATTTATTTAGTTGGTTCCTTGTTGGCTTGTTTTGGTGCAGGTGAAGGGAAAAGTTTTGTAGCATCTAACTTTCTTTCATGCTATGCGATGGAGAGATCTGAATTTAAACATGTTAAGACTATTTAATTTATTTTTACCGATGACTTATGTATCCTTCACACTTCAACTTTTTACCTGCTCAAATAGCTTCAGTTTTATATACTTGAATACCTTCGAAATAATATTCTTAACACAACAATTTTAATGGGCACTCTCGGTTATTTCTAAAGTTACTAATAATAATATATAAAAACAGCAATTTTCTGGTTGAAAAAAGATACATTTTAAAAAACAAGACTGCACAACCTCACCTGCAGATAAAATCAAGAGCGGATCCTTCAAAGGTGACAAGACATCTCTGCGACTGACGGGAGAATGATAAATTACTTTTATTAGTGGATTTGTCATGGGAGCCATCTATCAAAACCCATAACGATCGAACAACGAACTTATATCGTTAAATCCAGATTGATTTGGGAATCTGGGCCTCTGAGATTTTATGGTTGAGACTTTTCAAGGTAATAAAATTTTTCGGCATTAGGTTTTAGTATGATTGGGTGAGGTATATTTTAATTTTAATTTTTTTTTTTATATTTTAAATTAAGTAACTTACATAAAAGTTATTTAATGTTAAATATTTTAAAGTAACTTCACTGTAATTTGCTTACAAATAATCTCTTTTTGTTTTGTTTTACCAGAGGGCTGATTTTTCAATTGACGATAAATTCTATGTGAAGAGTTTATTCTTCAGATAAAAGACTTAAGAAGTTGTGTGCGGTTTGACCATAGGTTTCACTATGGTCACAATTTTTTTCTTTTAAGACTTGTTATGCAGCGGTATTTATTCTTCCGATATAAAATAATTCACTATTGAAAAATCAGGCCCAGTTTTTCTTGACTTTAAAATTGAAGATGTCATTGTGTCTATAGAAAAATATCTCTTCCTCTAAATTCTTTCAGTATTGTCTTTATTGGCTTAATTCAAACGTACACAGTTTTTTTTTTATAAACAGAGCAGACGATGCTGTAGCCAATTTACCCCATGGCGTAGCACGGTTCGTTGATACACCGCATATAATTAGGTCATCCAAGGGCGATATAAGGAGTAAGCTTATCGGGTATTTATTTCAGGTGGATTTCTATCTTAATTTACCTAGGGATATCTGAAATGATGGTAATTCTAACTTTCTATGGGAAAATGAAATTATGTATTGTACTTTTAAGACTTTTACTTATTTTATATCTACACAAAATATATGAAAACGTATTTCTGACTTTAATTTCGTAATTAGGTTGTACGAAAAAAGGTTTTAGTAAAAAAAAATGTCATGGCATAACATTAGGTTTATTTATTATTCAAGAGACATCATGTAACACAACAATATATTTTTGTAGCTCTATTTTTCTAAATCTATTAATTCAGCGCTTTTAAATTTTATGTGTTGAATATGAGGCTTTCGGCTACGTTGGGTGTAATATTTTATGTCTTTTTTGTAATGTGCGTCTATTTTTTACACAGTAAAGGAGCTATATATATTAAGCAGCCTAAACATTGTTTCATTGTTTAACTACAACCTATTATAGCTTTCACTACAATTATTGCTGATTGAGGCTCATAACACTACCTTTATATACATAAAGATATTTTATTTCGCCGGCTCTCCGACGTATGGCGTAGACCCTGTCCAAGTAACCTTTGCATCCTGCCATCTGTAAAAGAATAAAAGTAATTGAAAAATACCCAATTAGTTAGAGAAACATAATATTATGTTCCTCAGACTATGGGAAAGGCAACTGTCAAATTGGCGTTATCATACCTAGTGCCCAACACAAGCTAATAATGTAAGGCGTTGGGTTGTATTCCTAAATACTTCGAAATTGGAGTCCACCATTTTCCGAAAGAACCTAAAATTAGAAGATTGTGGCTTAAAGCTATTTATAGAGTTATTTTTTTTAATTAAACAGAGTTCCAAGTTACATCGGAAACATTTTGAAGAAAGTGATTATGAGAAAATATTTAAATTTTTAAATTCTAACAAAGTCAAATACTTGATTTAAAATTACCGAAAATAACGAAATAAAAACAAACTCATGAATGAACACGAAATAGAATGAATGAACGAAAAGCCCCATTTATTGTAGGCCGTGGGGACCTAGCTATGATCACGCCATCTACAATTAGCTTCACCCGTCCTTCCCCATTGGGTCAGGTCATCTACAATTAGTTTCAGGGTTTTATGTATTCTGTAAATATCTCACGGTGAATAGTTAGATGAAGTGGTTTGAAGTGCTCTGTCATTCCTCCTGATGCTAGAGATTGACACTATTAACAGCACACTTTAAGCTCACTTCGCCTAAGTTTTCACGGTGAGATTTTTACAGAATTGATCAGCTGGTCTCTCAAATCAAAACCAAAAGTCATTTATTCGAATGAGGATGAGAATCAGCACCTTTTGAACGTCAAATGGCTGACCAAACGAGAAATTTAAAGTAATCACCATAGTCAGCAGACGGAAATGATAATCGCAGTTAGTTGTTGGAGGCCTGTGTCCCAGCAGTGGGATCATTATAGGCTGATTATGGTGGCCTGTGTTCATTAAGAAGCAGAAAACCACCCATCTTTAACAAGGGAATGCTATGACTTGCTAAAGAGCCAATTTCCCGAACGAAAATTATCGCAAAATTAATGCTATTATCAAGAGGGGTTATTTTATTTATGTTGTAAACTGCAGTGATTGGCTGTTGATGAATCATTCAACCATCGCAGCAGTTTTTCAGCAGACCCCTATTCTACTATATTCGAGGCACTTTAGCGTGGCAATAACGGTCATTGACCGACCTACATCAACTGGCATTCATTATTTCAACAAATGAAATAA
Source organism: Tiliacea citrago (assembly GCA_963921375.1). NCBI lineage: Eukaryota > Metazoa > Arthropoda > Insecta > Lepidoptera > Noctuidae > Tiliacea > Tiliacea citrago. Next base: position 3,489,363 of record OY992784.1, read on the forward strand.
AGTCCGTTGACGTACTGAACCAACATCTATCGTCATCTTCAACTTGTTCTAAAAACTGAACATAGTTAATTGTTTGGGTTTATATGGAGAATTATTAGGGAAAGGCTGTTGACCGCTATTTCCATGCTAAAGCGATTCAGGTATAACTTATTTATCACTCTAGTCTACTAGATCTACTCATAAACGTCAAACACTCATACACTTAAGCACAAACATAAACAGGACGACTTGCTCTCACAGAACGCGCATATAAGGGCCATAAAGTAAACCTAGACTTGCGAGAACTTCATGACGTACTCATCAGAAATGGGATGCATAATGTTTATTTAAGAATTAGCAGATTGGGGTTAATGAAAAAACCAGTGCACAAAAATATCTTGCGTAGTTACTTGGGTTTCTACTATGTTGCCATGACAGCTGTTTCTTTATTTAGTTTTTTTTTACTTTTCGACACGTTTGCCAGAAATCTCTAACAAATATAAAATGTCTCCTATTTATAAATATAACATCAACAAAAATGGTCGTGTAAATGTGGTTGTATCAACTCTACACTGTCGAAATAATCCTAATAGCCTTCGGGGATATAGTCGCGAAGCTATTTCTATAAATAGCACCTTGTAGACAAAACTTTCTTGCGAAATCATTTTGCGTCATAACATTCAGTACTAGCGGTAGCTGCTGGCCAAATTCTATTATTTTTTTCTCAGACCACTTTTTAATACAAGATTTTCTTACAAACTGTTTAAATCCTAACTAATAATGTGAAAGTGAATTTGTTTATTTATTTGTTTTGTTTGTTACGCTATCACGCTAAAATTGCTGAACGGATTTGGATGACTTTTTTTTTTTAAACGTTGCCCCACACTAGGAATTTCTCCTGTATCGTGGGTGCGTTTACAAACATTTAAACTCACATACACAAACAGCCGACAACATATCGACGACGAACTACCAATATCTTCCATCTAAAAAAAAACAACTTTACAAGAGACGAAAAATTTGCGTCTCATAATTTAGAAGTTATTTCTATTAGTGTTTAATGGGATAAATAGTTAAATTATCGTTTTAGGAGGTTTTGCCAGTACACGCGAAATAGCATTTTACGTTGATTGGCATTAAAAACAAAAAATCTAAAAAAAGGTAGGTATTGGTATTTCATCGTCGATATAGCACATGGAATAGGACTTATGATACTTTTTATTCCGATATTCCCAAGGGATCGAGCCTTATGCGAGTGAAACCGCGGGGCGCTGCTAGTATGATCTTAATCCATACAGTGCGTGTAGTTACGCTTTATGAATATACCCACACAAACTACACGAAGCCTCGTGTTAAGACGCTTACATACTACGCACGTGAATAATACTGGTATTGGACTCTTATTAGTTTATCAATTTATTCTAAATGGTTTTTTTTTTTATCTTTAATAATTTATAGAGAGTTTGATCAGTATGATCATGTCACCCTCATAGAGGCATTCTAAATCTATCTACGCTTAATGCCTAGGTGTACGATTTTGTATAATTTTTTGGCTGTCCTGGACAAGGGTGCAGCCAGGATATTATTATACATGCCAACATTAATTAAAACCGTTTTCTAAGACATCCTCCCACCCCCCCCCCCCACTCCGCTAAAATATGAGTGGTATCCTCTACCTTATCACACTCAGAACAATTGGGTAAATCACTCTTTCTCATTAAAAAGGCGAAGCTATTCAACGGAATATGTCTCGAACGAAGTCTGAAAACAGTCACAATCTCATTTCTTTGTTAATAATTATGGAACAGTCTAAGCAATACTTTTGTCCTATTTTTCAGGAAATGAGGGCTGATTGTCCTTAATACAGGCTACTAAGTAACCTAGCTAGGACATCAGATCGTAAAATTGTATTGTTACCTACTCATGCCAGATGTAAACTATTCCTAAGTTGTCATCCCTACTTTGTAACAGACTGTACTTCTTTTTATGGAATAAATTACTATTACTTCTCATTTTGCTTTGTCCACGCTCACACACTTAACCAGACACTCCCGGTAACACTACTAACACGCTACTATAGTAACTAGTTAAACAGGTAGTTATGGCATACTTGGTATGTATCAATTTCTCAAGCGGCGTAGCATTGATGTCGTCACTACGCAGCGTGCCAACTACGTCATCGTGGGCTCGAGTGTCCACATTCAGCAAAACGCTGCAACCACCACACGTGTAGTAGTGGATATCGAACCTGAAAGTGAGAGAAATAGGGTTTAATTTTCAATGTAGGGAAATGGAGACCTTTGGAATATCTAAAGAGTAATTGCGAAAGGTTTTTACGTAAACGAGGCAATCTGTTGGGTGTATGGAATTTAAGGATTTGTAGTGTTATTGTGATCGTTGAGTAAGGGAATAAAATGAGCTTTAGTGATCGTTTAGGTACCTTCGCTCAGCATGATAATTTCGAAGCAATTCACGATTGGTGTTGAAGAGGACTCCATAGTGTCCAGAGCAGCTTGTAACCTGGAAATAAAATGGACACAAATTAAAAAAAATGTAATTTTGGTCGCGAATCATAATAAATAACCCAAATTATTGTATACCACGAATTGTTAGTCCCCTATTTTTTGGACATTGGCATTTGTGTGTATTACTGTCTTCTGATAATAAATGAATCATTAGCCTAGTGTAGTCTAATGATGGACATAATCCTCTCCATTTGCACATTTGCATGCTCTTGAGTTCGACCCTTGGCCACTAATTAATTTTTACCTGCTCATCATTATTTATTAATACGTGAAGAAAACTTTGTACCCCTTTTTGCGAAAAATACGCAGACGGAGAAGTATGTAAATTGGCACAGTTAAAGTTTATATGGAGGAGGAGTTCAGAAAGCTAATATTTTTATATAATAATATGCATTACAAATAAAATAAATGAATACAAAAAATACACACACTAACGTGCGTTTGACACACACACAAACATAATCTATGATTATATAGGTGTCTTTGACAATCAAACCTTAATAACGTTCAAACTTAAAATTATGGTCGACTTTCGACCACTGAGTAACCAATTGAATTTGTAATTACTTGTAAAAAAAAATTGTTTCTATACCAACCCATATAGGCAAGGCAGGAGTCTTCAACCTCGAGCCAGGATACTGCTTATTGATGTTATTCTTGGAGTTCTCTTCACCACCATACCACACCAGTAGACCAACGTGACTACGAGCCAATATTCCAAATTGTGGCATGGCCTGCAAAATAGAAAGTTAAGATTTACAGGGCGTCATTAACTCGATGGCTTCATGGCATGGAGTTCAACTTACTGACTACAAAATAAATGTACCCTATTATTTGCATTCTAATCTTTTTGAGGAAAATAATGGAACAAAATATCTAAATTTTGATTCAAATTTATTTATTTTGGGACAACTAGATCCAAAAGTTATTATACTCGTACAAACACTTAGAAACTATTGTGAGTAGTTAAATACAATTACAAAGGACAGCACTCATCAAATCAAATCATTTATTTTTGCAAACATGGGTAATTAGTACATATTATAGATGTTTTCTTAAAATATAGTCCTTCATATTCTATTCTCATGGGCATGCAAATAATATTCAATTTCCAAATTAAACAAAAATTCTATTGTTATCGAATAAATATAAATGTCAAATCATTAAAATTCAAAACAAACAAAATACAGATTAATATCAGTAGTGACATTTTTACAGTAATGTCAAAAAAATTATAAAGTATGTCAAAGTGTCAATAAGAATAAAAACATACATCATATACATAAATAATTCTATACACAAATGCCCCTGTGTTGAGACACCCCGCCCCATCAAGATAAACCATAGGGGAATATTTTACCTAAAAGATCACCAGACGACCGAAATGCCTCAACACAGGTGCACGTATATCTTCAGCTATAGTTTTTAGGATGCTGTTGCGACCCCCCACAACCTCCTCATAAGCGACGCGACTTTTTTTTCAAATCATGGCATGAAAATCAACAGTATGAGCCTGCGTGAACATCTCGGAGGCACTGCATAAACGAGGAAGTCCCAACATCATCCTGAAAATGTTATTGTATTGGACGCGCAGAGTGTCCAGGGTTTTTTATTTTAATGCAGGAATTGAAATAGTAGTCATTTTGAGTAATCAAATAAAATATGGCTTGTAAAATCCATAAAATAAAACTGGTCGTCATCACACTAAGAAAGTTGTTTTGAAATTGAAAACATTGCACTGCGACGCTATGACATAAACAACAACTGGTCGGGAAGGGCGGGCGTTTTGGGGGACTGTCATATGTAATTTTGACGTTCGAAAAGTGCTGATTCTCACTCTCAGCCTAGTTTGAATTGATGACTTTTGATTTTGGTCAAGTTATGGAAGTGTAAAACATAAGTAGACATGTCATAGTACTATATCGACATGCAGGTTTAGGGCGAATTACACCAATGCAACTGAACGTGTTCAGCATATCTACACAGCGTTCAATAGCTGTCAGTGTCAATATTCAACAACAATGATAATACTGACAGCTCTTGAACGCGGTTTAGATGTGCTGATCACGTTCATTTTCAGTGGTTAAATTCTTCCTTAGAAACACCACTTACATAGTGGTCTTCATCACCAACATACAGCACGCCATTATGAAGATACGGAGTAGCTCGACCAGTAAGCAATAGTGTCACCACGTTGATAGAACCCTCCACGTGTGCGGACACCAGGTGGGTTAGCTTGCCATCCAGGTCTTTCCTGATGCTGTACAAACAAAAATAATTTTATTTAAAACTCACTAACTTCGATACTAAATGTGGCCCTGGATGACCGAGCGTGCGAAGCCTCTGGTGTGGGCCAAAACCTTTGTCGACACCCTTGCGCCATTTCACGGCTGTGTTGGTGCCACTGCTGCGGCTGGTGAGACCCTCAAGTAGAGCAAATACTGTAACCTGATGGCTAACTACAGTCTTAAGCAGTTTGGGGTCGAACCGCTCGGGTCATGGGGCCCGAGTGCGCGTCTCCTTTCTTAGGATTTTTTTCGGCGACTGGTCGACACTTCACGTGACCAAAGGACTGGCTCGTTCTTTGGACAAAGAATTTGCATAGCTATTCACCGTGGCAATGCTGCCAGTCTTCTGGGCACGTTTCTGGATGACAGCGATGCGGACGAGTACTTCGTCGCTTAAGTGTTTTTTTGTTCTTTGTATTTATTTGTATAGTTAGTTAGTTAGTCATATATTTTATATAATCATTTTAATGTATTGGAAATAAAGGAGTCGAATGTAATTTAAAAATATTTCTTTAGTACACTACATTTCCTTTTTGGTTCTTGCATTTTCCCATAGAATCAATTTCTTTGTATTCTTTTCACCCTGTGCTATTATTATCATTTATTGCAAAAATTGGTCACACATAGTTCTTGTCGTTTATTCGTTGAAGTTAATTTATAAAATAGATGGGATGAAAAATCTTCTTCAAACAAAATATAAAATGACTTACTTATCACATCCTCTTGATAACACACAAGCGTACAGCAACAGCAAAGCTCCAATACCATCTTCAATTTGAAACTGTCAAAAAACATTGTAATTTTACTCCCATGGCTTACAAAAATGGCTTTTTCTCAAACATGCTTGGAAACTAGAGCATTATTTTGACAACCTTCTTCGAGATAAATCGAAAATGCTGTACTGGTACTAATATATGCGAGCAGCGGCCGCCAAAAGTTGTATGAAAATCCATATTGAAAAAAAAAACAAATGAACATAATTATTGGCGCGTGAAAACTGATCGTTGTTCGTCAATTAATCTTGAATTTATAAATAATTTACTTAGTTTGAATTTCCGCGCATTATTTGAGAAAAGCACTATACAAGCTTCGGCCGTAACCAGGCATTGATGGACTCACGTGTGAGTGCCTTGGCTTCGCCTTGGGGCACATTTTCACGTTCGTCTATCAATGCCCCTTTTGCCGGCCGCTACAGTAATGTACTATTTCTCAAATATGCTTGAAAATTAGAGCATTATTTTGACAACCTGGAATTTATAAATAATTTAGGTACTTAATTTGAATTTCCGCGCATTATTTGAGGAAAGCCTCAACCAGGCATTGATGGACTCATGTTTGTTTACACGTTCCTCCATCAATGCGTCTTTTGCTGGCCGCTGCAGTAATGTACTATTATCTCCTTTCTAATATAAAAATCACACTTACCAAGTATAAATACCGCTTCAAAAATATTTGGAGATCCTCCAAACTCGTGAATTCGAAAATGTGCAGCTTGAAAGAGAATTTAATTTATGAAAATTTCTGAAAATAAAATGAAGCTTAAAATATTTTGTTGGTTTATTTTATACATTGTCATTTTGAATAGTGCTTTTGAAGCATTATCGGCTTAAAGTTATATTAATTGCAGACTGTGGTAAATCGGCTTTTACCGTTACTTTGTTGATACTCGACGGTTTTTCTGGAACCAGCTTTTCTTTATTAAATTGATTACCTTCCATTATTTTTTAGGGTTCCGTACCTTAAATGAAAAAAATCGGAATCCTTATAGGATCACTCGTCAGTCTGTCTATCTGTCACAGCCAATTTGCTCTGAATCGACTAGATAAATTAATGTTGATTATGGAGTTCACCTTTGGGGGGACACATTAAAAAATTAAAAAAAAAGTTTTGCAGACTGTATCGACATATAAAATGAAAGGACTTGTTATGAGTTTTTTTTTTAATAATAGATTTAAATTGGCCATCCGTTGTCTCCGAAGCTGCTGAGCCTAATGAAAAAAAATACAAAGAATAGTTCTATATTTACAGGTTACAGGAAAACCTATAAGAAGTCTATGGTCTCAATATAACATGGTTGTAATCTATCGGGGAACATGTTTTTCAGCTACAATGTTAAATTTGTTCTTGGGATAAAATCCCAACAACAGAACCCGTCATTGTGCGTGGTTTGACACGCGCTTGGCCAGTTTTTTCTTTACGCAGGAATGATAATAGTAGTTGGCTTATTTAAGGCTTTTGTATTTTAATTTACGTTAGGAAAAATCTACATCTTTTTAGTAAAAAAGTCGAAAGATAATTATAGGACTAGAAATAAGTACCAATTAGTTATACCAGGTTTCAGGCTGGCTAAATTAGACTCATCTTTCATGGGGTACTGTTTAAAATGTTACAATTAAATACCTCTGCACATACTTCAACTGAATGAAACGAAATTTAAAACGCACACTATGCAGCCAAGCATATTATAAGTTGGGGATTACATCCCTGACAAAAATGTTTGGCTCAACGCTGGTCCTGCTCCAAAAGGGCGCAAAAACTAATTGATTAGCATTTGAAAATTCTGTTAGAGCTGCTGAAGATTTCCAAAACTATATTTGCATTGTATAAATTCAATCTCATTAGTACTATATAATTGCATAGCACAGCACAGATGAGATCTGCTAATTAAAACGGACCTTAACCTTCACTAAACAACCATTCACATAACGCCAGTAATCCCTGAAAGGTTAATTTCAGCAGATATCCTTAAGTCCCATGTAATGGGCGCGAGCCTATTGCCATCAACCGGGCACGAACCCAGTCTCCAGGCTACTGAGGAATTCCTGATGGAAAAATCCAATAACACCGCCCGATCTACACTCAAATTGTGTAACAGAATTTCAATCTCAATCCAAAAGATTTTGAAGGAAATTGCACGAAAAATTCGTCTGAAAAACGTCAATAACGAAATTAATGTTTTTGAACTGTTAAAATGAAAAGCTTTGTTAGTGTATACGCAATTACACAGCTTAGAATCGAACCCAAGACGTTATGCACAGCAGTAGCGCTTGCGACCAACGAGGTAGATACCTTCTCTGTGACCCCATCTTGGTAGTACGCCGAGCAATGCTGCACGTAGCTATTTTCGCTGGGCAGTGCGACCAAGGCCTTCGGTTCCACGGCAGCCTGGCCGGTATTGCCACCGCCTCCACAACGCCAGATGACCTCACTGCAGGCACGCCAGAGAGCTTCCTCTTGACGCTCTTCGGATGGTCGAAGGTAGCTGGAAGGTAGGAAATATTAAATTAAAAAGTCGAAGTCGAAATAAGTTATTTGCCAGAAACACGATACATAGCATGTTCATACATTTAAGAATAGGTTAGGTTTAAGTTTCACCATAAACTTATTTAAAAATATTAGTTATGACATTTCCATTTGATTCAATAACGATATCATTAGATAAACTAAAATTAATTGGAATAAATTATATTATCTATATAAAATATACAAATAAATAAAATTGAAGTGTCTTTTTCTAATATCAAAATAACAGATTTTTACTTAATGTTTTTTGTATGTCTGTTTGTTCCGGCTAATTTCCGAAATGGCTGGACTGATTTTGACGGGACTTTCATTGGCAGATAGATAGCTGATGTCATATTTTAGAAAAAGCCACCCGGTTGAAGCCGCAGGCAGCAACTAGTATTGGCTAAAAGTTGATTATTGTCTGACTTGAGTATTGGCGATACTAAAATATAGACTGTACGTCCGGTACAACCAGGGTAGTCAGTAACCTCGCTGGCTGGCTAATATTTCTACAAGTACCATGGCGTGAACGTGGGTTTTCTTGATTTATTGGCAGCGACCAACTCAAGGGGTTCTCGTATTGACTTCAGAATATGTAGATTTTTAAAGAGGGGGAGGGGGGTTGGAATAACTTACCATACTAACTAACCATAGTAAGTACTTACCATATCATATCAAAATGCGTGTATTTATTTGCTTGTTCACATAGGAAATATAAGATGGCATCTTTTGACAGTTTTAAGGAATAAAATAGCATTAAAATACCGGAAATTTCAAGTGTAAGCAGCATAAGCTAATAGTAAGATCTGTAAAGTACCTACCTAGGCGCTGCATAGTGATAAACAACTAGTTTAGACAGTCAAAATAAACTGAGGCATTTGCCACGAAGGACAAGATACTCACAGTTTTTAAATTACAGATGATAAATATAACATTCGTGGTTATCATAAACCGTTACCCAAAAAACAAAGAGAAAATATTACGCCATTATCGAAAATACGAAATGTTTTACCACAATTTATTTAATGCCTGCTATTTTTTACGAACGTTTTTATAATCATAACCTATAATAAAAGTTTTGATAAAGTAAAATGATTAATCAAAACAGATTTATGTCTAGACAACGAGACGATAAATTCTCAATAGATCATTTACCGATTATAATATTGCGTAGTGTAATCCGAGTTTGATAACAAATTATTTGGAAATTTTTAGTAATTATTCAAAACGGAAAAATGTTTTGTTATTCTCTAACATAAATAGAGTAACAAAGACTTTAAAAAACTTTCCTCACACATTTGAACGTAATATGTTTGCTTTACCTGACAGACATGTTTTCCAGACATGTTCGCCTCATAATACTCAAATAGACAAGAAACCGGATGGACAACGACTTTGTGGACGCGGTATACCTACCTGTATTGTTTAAGTGTACCTATGTAATTATTTATTATACAACATTATTTTTAGTATATGCGAAACCTGAATACAGTTTGTTCAGAATAAGGAACTGAATCGAATTCAATAATTTTTACGCCATGTTATATTTCGTCCCAAAAATATATGATTTAAGTGTGATGGAAAATGTTATCACCATCTTATTTATGTAAAGAAACAATGTACAAAATACTACTTACAATACCTAACCGTACGGCGATTGCCGTACGGTTAGGTACCTACTGCCAAATTATCATCAATGAGAGTAAGACGACCCTGGAGGCGCGGAGGCGCCGCACCGCGGTTTTTGTACGGACAACCAGGTAACATAACAACCTTGTAACCTTATGATTTTTCATGATACAGTTTTGAAATTTTGTACATTGATTATTTACATAAAAATACTAGACACGTGTTTCGGTTTTCGCATATACCTACTAAAACTAATATTGTATATGCAAAAAAATATACAAATGGTGTCATTAACCAAATTTAAATTTTTATTATGTTTACTTTTAGGGTTCCATATACATGGTCCTCCTTAAAGCAACTTTCCTTAAAGCAAAATTCTAGGACACTTTCGTTGCTCCAGTTCATCTTGTGACTGAACAAAGCGACCGTTTCGCTCAGTGATTTACGAGCAACTGAACTTAGTGCTAAGCATACATTTGAAATTTGAACGCTTTGATGTGCGCTCGAAAAACCAACACCGATTTGCAAAGTGTAAATTAAATATGTGATACCAGTTTTACATGGCTTAATTAAAATCTGATATTTTCCTGAAATTATTCTTAAATCCCCAAAACAACAGATAATTACAATAAAATATCCTTCACTCGTTTAATATCCCGTGTATTTGAAATATACAGCGATGGTGAGACCATAAAATCGACCATTTGAACTAAAATATTGTTCGGCGATGCATAGTGCAGATTTATGCCAAAACACGTGGCGTTCTCGAGAATTATGATCGGCATTTTGAAGCTATGCTGTATGCCTTTGCGCACGGAGTTTTAAGGTTATTTTGAGGTTCGATAGCATTGCGTCAATTATTTAACTTTTTTAAATTAATCATCGAATTATTGTAAAATAAATGTATAGGTAATAACATTTATTTTACACTTATTTAAATCGATACTAAACGATCACCATTACAATAAATATGACCATTTTTTACACGAAGTAACAGCTCATGTCAGATTACTCCAGTGAATTAATAATTATTCGACTATATCAGTATGTTTATTTTATAATGTGCGTCTAATTTGTGCAGAATAAACCGTTTTGTCTTTCTTTATAATCTACAAGATAATTCATAACGTTAGTTTCAACAATTCTTGAAATGAGAACGTGCCTAATTTGCCCAATTCTATACTTCATCGGCTGAATTTGATGTATCCACTATCATTATCAGTCTCCGTTGTCAGTAGGTAATTAACTGATAACGCATACTAACTCCACACATTATGTTATTGACAAAATCAAGTTACTGAAATGTATTCTAAATCAATTTGCAATAAGCAAATGTAACTATTCAATAGTAGTTTAACTAAAATGTAATATGTACACACACGTCGAAATTAATTGAATTCATTGATTGTTCACTAAAATAACTAAGCTCACTATTGCTTCTTTTTCTATTGCTAGTCCTTCGCGTTCAGTATAACAATGCATTCAAGATGCTGGGGCAGCTGTTGGGGCTGTCAGTCTGTCACGTTACTGTAGAGCCTCGGGTGTCTTCGTGGACACTCAAACTGACGGCTTCGCTGCAATCAGATGCAAGAGTGGAGCATTTTTGTTGCACAGATTGCGTGCCGACTCTAACAGTCTCCTGCACGCTTAGCATGACCAATTCTATCTCTATTCTACCAACAAACGACAAAGTTGGATAGAAAGCTATCCAACTGGATATCTCTTCTGCCCGAGCACGGCGCGACCCGTAGACTCGCGTTTCTATGAAGACAATGACATATTTATTCTTACCTTAGCATCGGGAAGGTAGCTAGTGATGTAGATAAACTATGAATTGTACGATAATTATTCGTGATTCATTTTCGAAAAAAATGTGTCAAACGTCAAGTTTTTCATTTAAAAAAACCAGCGAAATTCAAATATCTCGAAAACGGTGCGTCCTAGGCAAAAAAATTATATAAATTAAACCCCCTCTATGCGCCACCCCCGTGCAAACAGCATACCAACATGAATTTAAGTTAAAAAATTTAGGTTAAAAAAAAATCTAACATGTATTTAAAGCAAAAGTACTGTTTTTTTAAGTTTTCGCTGGTATTTCCACGTCATCATAAGGATGGTTTTCGACTAGAACAACAATTTCTTACCTACTATTTTTTTTGTTTTCTTTTCTGCTCATAGTGCCCCTAAGCATATACTCCAACTCCTACCACTCCGCCCCTAAGACGACCCACTGACCAGACTGCTCAGTGAGAAGAAATTTGGACGGTGAAAATATTGAATTGAGTTTTCAAAATCAATATAGATTCTTGTCTAGGTCAAATGTGATGTAGACTAACACTTGTCGAGAAGAAATGTTTCTACCCCAAGTGTCAATAGTAGAGAAAAATTGGTCCTCATGCTCGACATTATAGACTTTTGTCGACTGAAGAATAGAAACATTTCTTCTCTTCAGTTTTAACATCGCCATGCTTAGGACGGAAGAAATCTTTCTACAATCTGTCATTTTGTCGATTCTTCCTTTGTTCCCGTTTCTACGGTTGTCATGCTACGCGTGCTGGGTGTCATTGCTAAAAACTGGATTATACTATCTTGCACTATGTAAGCCAGCGCTAATAAGTGTGTTGTGTATTTCATAATTTCTTGTAAAAAGTTTAAAGTTTTAAATACTACTAACATAGTTTGTAAGTAAACTGTTTACTACATAACACTATAGGTCCATTTTACTCGAAAATAAACGGTTTAATTTATTTATTGCGAGAAACAACAACCTTTAAAATAATATAATCCATACCAATAGAATAATGTTGCCAATTAATATGAAATGACCGTCTGTTAATATTTTAAAGCTTACCAATGACCCAACCGTTTGTTAGTGGTGAATCAATAGGTTGCCCAATTAAATTAGCAATATTCGATATTTTGGCAATCCTATAATTAGTTAAATGTAATTATTTTACATGAATACCATTGACTTTAGTTCTTACTTACAAATGCCGAATTTCCGAATTTGTGGAGGTGGATGTAGCTCTACGCTGAATTTTAATTGTACTTATGTCAATTCTATGTATGTACCTACTAACACTAGATCATCTTCATCTACCTAGCTTTTTCCCAACTATGTTGGGGTCGGCTCCCAGTCTAACCGGATGTAGCTAAATACCAGTATTTTAAATGGAGTGACTGCCTATCCGACCTCCAACCCAGTTACTGGGTAACACGATACCCTTTGGTAAGACTGGTTGTCAGGTTTTCTGGATTCTAACGAACGACTGTCAAAGATCCACGAATGACAGCCGGGACCAACGGCTTAACGTGCTTTCCGAGGCACGGAGGGGTCTTGGTATGTAAAGATGGTCACCCATCCACGGATCAACCGGGGCAAGCGTAGCTAAACGTAATTGATCGACCCGTGTGGCTGTAATTACTTAACCACAAGCTCCTCCAGCTCTCTTTTGCTCGGGGATGACTGGATCCCCCCAACGCGAATGTACACGTACATCAGTGGTGGGGAGACCCGGACTACCAGGCACTTCTTCTCCTGCAACCGAGCGGGTGGGCAGGTTGCGGATAGCCCAACTCCGGCTGCGGGACCGACTAGTAATGGTCGATCCCGCACCCGAAGCATCTCAGAGAGATCCCGGACAAGAGAAGTTTCCAAAGGTCAAACCCCAGGCTTAGGTTAACCCATGTACCTCTTCCTATGTTTCCTACCACCTAACTCTCCATCCTTTCCTATCCATAAATCCTGTCGATCCCAAATCCCTAAGCTAAATCCCAAGCCTAGGGTGACCCCCAAGAACCCGTACCCTTTACCCACGAATACCTTCCCCCCTATCCCTATATCCCGTCGGTCCCAGAGGAGGGGTAACCTCGATTCCAAAAAAGCCCACCCCCCAATACCAATTTAAAATGCAGAATGAGGAAATTTCTACCCAGGTGGGTCCCGGCCAAGCCGGGGAATCCCACACCGCCTCGGCGGTCAGCCCCCAACGTAATCTGGGGGGGGCACCAATCTGCTCTTTGGTGCCGCGCTTTTCAGCGCGGCCGGCTGCTGTTTTAGCGCCTACAACCCAGGCTGCGACTCACGCGCCCAAAAACCCGACCCTGGCTGCGACCAACGCGCTACACAACCCACCTCCGGCTGCGACCCACGCGCCAACACCCACAACGAAGGTAGTGCCTTCCACGAGTCTCTGGCAACAGAGCATTGTGCGTAGCAGCATTACCTACCCGGACAAGGACCAACACAGACAGAGAGGGACGGGGAAGGAGGACGGACCTGGCAGCTCTAACACTTTCCCGGCCGACGGAGTACGCCTGCTGTACAAGCGCGGAAAAGTCGCTCGAGGAAAGAAAGTAGGCGACCGAAAGCGCAACACCCGCGACGGCTTTAGCCAGCGCGAAGCGCGATCGGACGCCGAAGAGACAGTACGCGACCAGCCGCGAGTACGCGAAGGGGCAACCCAGCGCGAAAAGCGGCCGGACGCGGAACCATGCGTCCAACTGCAAGTACGCGAAGGGGAAACCCAGCGCGAAAAGCAGCTGGACGCACAATTAAGCGAGCAGGGGCAAGTACGCGAAGGGGCAACCCAGCGCGAAAAGCTCCCGCACGTGACAGAGCCTGCCGGAGCCGCCAGTCGACCCCAGGACACCGACAGGATCGACGACCGACCTCAACCTCAACGGAGAAGGGGCAGGCGTTCTGGATCCTCACACACTCAGGCGTTGCCGGCAAAGAATACTGCGCCAGGCACCTCCGACCCGCAGCCTGGACCGAGTGGTACAGGGCCGGCGAAGAGGGAGCGCCCTGATGATTCGGCCTCACCGAGCACGCTTCAGGGGGACGCCAAGCGTGTGAGGGTCCACTCCGCTCAGGGGGTGCAGAGGACCTACGCGCGGGCCACGAAGGACATACCTCCTCCCTCCAGAGACCTGACCAAGGAAGAGGCCACACAGATCAAGACAGACCTGGAAAACTTGATGTTGGACACGGACTCGACGACACTGCTGCCGGCCTTCCGCGGATACCCACGGGTAGCGGAGGGCACCGTGCAGCTGTGGTGTGAGGATGACAACGCCCTGACCTGGTTAACACAGAACGTACCGAAGATTAAACTTACAGACACCGACCTCACGCTGACGGTGATGAGACAGTCCGACGTACCTACCCGCGTCCGAGCTTCACTCTTCGTCCCACGTTACAAAGGTGACATAGCCTGGCTCCAAAGTATTCTGATACGTCAGAATACCTGGTATGACATAGCCAAGTGGTCGCTGTACAGGGCTACTACCGTCGGTGGTGACAACTACGGGACTTATCTGACCCTGGGTGTGCCACCGGAGGAAGTCGAAAGGGTCCTGGCCCGGGAGCGTCGGATATCGTACCTGCTCGGGTCGATATACGTGCGCTTCTGGCCCTCGGCCCAACCCTCTGACACATCGACCCAACCCACTGACACCCCGACCGACATCACGGACCCGACCACGACGCAATCGACGACGACAAAGACGACGAGTGACACGGACATTGACAAACTGGAGGAGGTCATGGCCCGAGCGGCAATGGCTGATGTAGAGGACGACACACCGGCCGCATCACCTGGGTGGAGCGAGCTTCTGTTGGCCTCGTCTCCGGGAGCTCGACACGACGAACGGCACAGGGTGGAGGAGGTGGAGGGATTGTCCGATGGATCCGTCTCCGACTAACTCCGCCCCACCATCGTCATCGCCCCTCTACATAATACAGACCAACCTCCAGCATAGCCAGACCGCCACGGCTAGTTTGCGGAGGGCGCTGAAGGTTAAGCCTCGGACCATCGCACTGATCCAAGAGTCGTGGATCAGGAACAACAGAGTATGCGGCCTCGGTAACATCGGAGGTAAGCTAATCCTCAACACACACAGCCCAGACAAACCTAGAACCTGCGCCTACATACCCAAAGATATCCCTATCGCACCACTCACTCAATTCTGTTCCAGAGATCTGACAGCCGTTAGACTCCAGACAGAAGACGATGTCCCAGACGTTGTACTGGCCTCGGTATACATGCCAGGCGAGAACACCGACTGTCCGCCGAAAGAGATGACCGACCTAGTGCAGCACTGTGAGCGAGCCAACCTTGACCTGATCATCTGCACTGACTCGAACGCCCACCACCCGCTCTGGGGCAGCGACACACCGAACTCCAGAGGAGAGGTACTATCAACCTATTTATTCTCAACTAACCTTTACATCGTAAACCGCGGCTCGGAACCCACTTGGGTCACAGTCCGGGGACAAACGATCATAGACCTAACGCTTGCTACAGAAAACGCGACAAACAGTATCACAAACTGGCACGTGTCGGACGAGCCTTCATGCTCAGACCATAGAAGAATCCGATTCACACTAACAACCAACATCAGAAAGCCCATACCGGGACGAAATCCTCGGCGCACCAATGTGCCAGGATATAAGCGTCTCCTAGCCTCGCTATTAGCTAGGCACTTAACACTGACAAACTTAACAGACCCTACACAACTAGAATACACTGTCACAAAGTTATCAGAATACATAACCGAAGCCTACCATGCATGCTGCAGACTAAGGGTGCCACAAACCAAGGCTGAGAGAAACCCCTGGTGGAACGCCGAACTTAGTAAACTCAGAGATGCACTTCGTAAGCAATTCAACAGAGCTAAGAACACCAGACTTCCGGACGACTGGGAGCTATACAAAGAAACTCAATATCTGTACAGAAAACAGATCAGGACTGCCAGGCGAACAGCTTGGCGGAAGTTCTGTGAATCCATAGAGACAAATAATGAAGCCGCAAGGGTAAGGAAGATCCTATCAACCGACCAGGACCGAACTCTTGGCGCGCTGAAAAAACCCGACAACTCATATACAACAACTGACCATGAAACCAGCAAGGTCCTTCTTGAGACTCACTTCCCGGACTGCAAACTCCTGGAAGACAGGACGTGGGAGGTTGTGCCAGAATGGACCCCAACGGATCGAGACTGGTCAAGAGCCCATAATATAGCAACAGAAGACCGTATAAAGTGGGCTATCAACACGTTTCAGCCTTTTAAGTCAGCAGGACTGGATGGCATCTTTCCAGCCCTGCTACAATGGGGGATAGATCACCTGACACCGTGGCTGGTGGAGATCTATCGAGCGTGCATAGCACTTAGACACATACCACTAGCATGGCGCGAAGTGAAAGTCATCTTCATACCCAAACCTGGCAAAACCGACTACACACAACCCAAGGCTTATAGGCCTATTAGCCTTACATCCTTCCTACTGAAAACCCTGGAGAGACTCTGTGATAGACACATTCGAGACGGACCTCTTCGGAGAAAACCACTCCATAAACAACAGCATGCGTACTCCACAGGCAAATCAACAGAATCCGCGCTACACAGCGTGGTTTCTAAGATTGAATGCGCAGTGGACCACAAATGTTCATCACTGGCTGCCTTCATTGATATCGAGGGCGCCTTTGACAAAACCATGTTTAACAGCATTAACATGGCCCTAGACAGACACAACATAGACTCGACCCTGAGCGGCTGGATCACCAATATGCTCAAAATGAGAGCTGTACAGGTCACGATAAATGACACCACGAGGGCCATCGTGGCGAAGGGCTGCCCGCAAAGGGGCGTCCTCTCGCCACTTCTATGGAACCTGGTTGTAGACAGCCTCATCAAAACACTCAATGACAAAGGTTATTTCACCGTAGGCTACGCCGACGACATAACCATAATAATAAATGGCACCCACGAAAACACCTTATGTAACCTAATGCGCCAGGCTTTGAAAATAGTAGAAGACTGGTGCAACAAACACCAATTGTCAGTAAATCCGACAAAAACCGAACTGATTCTCTTCACAAAAAAGAGGAAGCTGGCGACACTACAACTGCCACGACTCTTTGGAACTACCCTAAGCCTATCAACCGAAACCAAATACCTGGGCATCTATTTGGACAAACAGCTGAACTGGGCAAAACATACCAACTACATTACCACAAAAGCCAGTGTATCCTTGTGGCAGTGCAAACGACTGCTCGGAAGGAATTGGGGCATCAGCCCCAAGGTCACCCACTGGCTATACACCACAGTCATCCGACCAATTATCACATATGGCTCACTGGTCTGGTGGCCCAGGACGGACCTGAGCACAGCCCAAAAAGACCTCGAAAAACTGCAGCGGTTTGCTTGTGTAGCAATAACTGGCAGTATGAGGACTGCACCAACAGCCGCTTTACAGGTAATGCTAGGACTGCCACCCCTACACCTCATCGTGCGGGAGGAGGCAGCCTTGGCCGCCTTCAGGCTCCACCTATCGGGAACCCTGAGCAAAGACTCTAGGGTCAAACACACGCATAAGGGAAGATGCAATCAAACGACAACCGATGATGGCATCACCCTGCGACAAAGCCCCGAAACTACACTTCTTTCAGAAGCATTACAGCGTTACACTCACAGAAGAACGGTGTGACCACTCAGGCCCAAGAGAGATGAGAGTATACACCGACGGATCAAAGACCAACTCCGGAACCGGAGTCGGAGTCTTTTCACACGATTTTAACATAAATATATCCAGCCCGCTTGGAATGTTCAACACCGTCTACCAGGCGGAATGCGTGGGCATTATACAAGCGGCTTACGCCATAGAAGCCAGGAAAGTTACGGACACCCGTATACGTATACTGTCCGACAGTGCCTCAGTTCTGCAATCCCTAGAGAAAAAATATATTACATCCAGACTAACACTAGAATGTCACAATGCACTGGAGCGGGTGACAGTGTGCCACCGTAACGCAGTGACACTGCAATGGATAAAAGGACACAGCGGATCTCTGGGTAACGACGCAGCTGACGAACTAGCTAGGAGAGCATCCAGCGCGTCAGTCTGTGGGCCCGAGCCTATTGTACCCATCCCCTTTAACCAAATACGCAGGTGGCTACAGGAGTTCACCCACACACAAACGGAGAACTGGTGGACCTCGACACCAGGCTGCAGGCAGTCCAGGGAAGCCATGCCATCCTTAGATGGCAGACTAACCAGGCGTTTGCTACGCCTGGACAGTAACGGCCTGCGCTTGGTGACGGGGACCATCACGGGACACTGCTCACTAAACAAACACTTCCACAATATAGGCATAACGGACAGCCCTCTGTGCAGGGCTTGCATGGAGGCTGATGAAACCGTTGCACATGTGCTCTTTGACTGCACAGGCGTCAGCCAGATAAGAACAGAAACCCTCGGGTCACCCAGATCTTTCACAGATATTCTACGCAGACCAGAAGATCTAATAAGCTTCTGGAGGGAGGTGGGCTGGTTGGAATAAACCAATGACGGCCGCCATGGCCCACGCACAATGGTCCACATGAAGGACTAAGTGCGGAAACCAAACCCTCTAACATAGAGTGGGTTAACAGCACAGCAGCTCCTCCAGCTACTAGCACTAGATGTTTAGTAAAATTGGTACTAATCCTATGGACTTTGTCTGAAATAAAAGGTTTCTGTTCTAAAGTGTTTAGTTTTGAGCAATTAATCAAACCTATGTGTCTTATAATTTGAAATATTTCCCATACTAAAATACGATACAAATAATACTGTTATAAGAGGTGGTAGGTCGATTTTAATAACAACAGGAGCGATAAATAAACAAATCAAATTTTGTGAAAAATATATAAAAAGCTAGTTTTAACACTAAATCTAGAAAAAAATGGTCTCGTAAATCCAACACTTTTTCCCGAACATTATATTTCCACAACCTACCAAATATCTGCAAAAGTATAAATCTTTGATATCGAATAAGACGTAAATATTTTTATAACTCGATCGTCAAAATAACCGCTTTTTCAGTACAGATTTGAGCGTAGTTCCAGACTGGGATCGTTTGTTATAACCAAGGCACGAGCATGAAAGGGAATGCTTGTAATTTTTGTACCAACACCTCTGAGTTAGAACAATATTGTCGGTACATTTTATGTGATATATTGATGATATTGTTTTGTTGCTTTTTTATTATTAAAATTGATGTTATCGAGAGTATTGGGTTCTCGCATGCTCGTGTTATTAATATTTTGTAACTGGATTTTGCTTATAACATGTCATGGTGACGGACTGATGTGTTTCGAGAGGCTTTGAGGTTACAAAAGTGGAATTATATCAAAAAATTATTGAACTTTAGTTTAGCTTGTTTTTACAAGTAGCAAAAGCATAGGGATTATATTGTATATCTTAAGTAATTCCGACGAAAATATAAACAAAAGACTATTCTCACAACTTTAAAGCAGGTCTCAAAGAATTCTACTCACGTGTCTGGAGGGACATCACACTTGTTATCCTTCGTCTGTGGCCTCGAATCGAACAGCAGCCACTTGATGACGTGGGCCTGCAGAGCTGACAGCAAAGACCTGTACAGAAACAACCTTATATTATTGCCAGAATACCAGCCAAATAGTTGAATTCTTTTCTTCACCCACTACCTACGATAATATAGCAGACACCAAATACCATCAAATATTATCATAATAATTACCTGTATCAAAAGTTTAAAACCGCGATCACAAAACCATCCTTCTTTAAAGGCCCGCTGCCTATCCAAACCGCTTGCCTATCAATTTTGTAATTATTCTAGCACATTTTTTTTTCTTTTTTTTATGGATGGAAATTTATCAAATAATTTCTCCCGCTCTGGGCGGAGCGGGAGGGCGTGTCAGACTTTTACTGACTAAAACCCACCCGTATTCCTTCAGATGCCTGTGTGCCAGGGCCACGATATCCCTTTCGGACAAACTCGTAAACTTGCCAACATAATGGAACACTTATCGCATGGACTCTGTTAAACTTTGAAATCAGTGACTTGGGCTCATTTTATTATAATAATACTGTGGGACTCACGTCCACATACTTACGTCAGCGCCCACTAGAACATTCGCCGCGCCAACAGACGACATGCCGGCCTCGGAAGCAAATGCGTACTGACCAGCTGCCGGTGGCGTCGGTAACATTTATAGTGTGCGTGCAGGCGACGCTATACGCCACACGCGTGCTAGAGTGAGATGGGTGCCGTACATCGTGGAACGTTAGTTTTAAGTTTTAATAATGTAGTAAATTCGTTTCTGTTCTCCTATTGGTTGTTTGAATTTTGGATACCGTAGCATAGGAACAATTTGTAGGACCCAAAATTGTATGTAAGGCTGGATTAAATTATAAATAAAACAATTACTATCTACGAGTTTGGAGTATTATTTACCAACCTTCTGACCCCAACAATTGGTGACCCGACGTGATCATGTCGCAAGAAAACCTAGGCGAAGGAAGCAAGACTATGAAGCCCGAAGTCGACTTGGCTGCAGTTTCCATCCAGTCAAGAATGTTACCGTTTTGGCGAGAGATTCCACGAGCCTGGTTTATTCAGTTTGAAGCCATCGTGGACCCGTTGAAGACTTCGGATGACCAGAAATACCGCTACGTGCTACAGCAGTTGCAAGCCACCGATCTACAACATATCACAGATATTTTGTACAATCCGCCAGCTACGGACAAATACGGAGCTGTGAAGAATCGTCTGCTAACAGTGTATGACAAATCCGATGTGAAGAACTTCCTAAAACTTATCAGCGGCTTGGAACTGGGAGACCAAAAACCAACACAGTTGCTGCGCAAGATGCGAGAACTAGGAAGCGGCATGATTACAGACGAAGGTTTGAAGATTGAATGGCTCAATCACCTACCCACTCAAGTGCGCGTCGTACTGTCGGTCAACACAGAATCATCACTCGATACACTCGCAGCAATGGCTGACAAGATGGCAGAGTATTCAGAACCCTCAACATCAACAGTCGCCGCAGTATCCACAACGACACAAGAGCCCGTGATGTCCGCACAATTAGAAGTTTTATCGAAACAAATGGAGAAATTATGCCTAGAAGTTGCCGAGTTACGCGGACGGTCAGCTCATCGTTACAAGCGCCCGTTTCGTTCCCGGTCGCGTTCACAGTCACGGTCACGGCAGGGGAACAAGCCGTCAATTCGTCCCGGCGATCCTACGTGGGAGTGCAAATTTCACTATCGCTTCGGTGACAAGGCAAAGCGCTGCGAATCACCGTGTTGTAGAAGGAAGAAGAATCAGCCGTCATTAAACTAGCTCCGACATCGACGGTGGCGGACGTCGGTGTCCCGTGTACTACCAACCGCCTTTGTGTTTTCGATCGAGATACCAGAGAACGTTTTCTTGTGGACACAGGCGCCGATATTTCGGTGTTAGCCGCCACAAGAAAAAGAAAAATGATGACTGCCAGCGCATACAGATTATATGCAGCGAACAATACGCCCATAAATACCTACGGTGAAAAGACGCTCAGACTGAATCTTGGTCTGCGGCGTAGTTTTCTGTGGCAGTTCGTCGTGGCTGATGTAAAAACATCTATCCTGGGAGCCGACTTTCTACGTCATTTCAAATTACTGGTGGACCTCCACAGAAAAAAGCTCATCGACAATGTGACAGACTTATCGATCGATGCGCTTGAAATAACGACCGGTGAAGAAACAGTACACGTCATTAGCTCCGATCAAGTTTACTACGAAATCTTGAAACAATATCCAGAGGTTCTACGACCAATGACCCTGAAGGAACCAACAAAACACGACGTCGTTCACCACATAGAAACGACAAGCCCCCCGCTCTTCGCCCGACCCCGCCCGCTTCCACCCGATAAGTACAAGGCTGCAAAAGAAGAATTTGATCACATGCTGGAGATGGGCATCTGCAGACCTTCCAAGAGCCCATGGGCGAGCCCACTGCATATTGTAAAAAAGAAAGACGGAGGGCTACGGGTTTGCGGTGACTATCGTAGACTAAACACAGTCACTCAACCCGACCGATACCCGATACCCCGCATACATGACTTCACCTACCAGCTGCGAAACATGAAGATATTTTCAAAACTAGATCTCAAAATGGCATACTACTGGATACCGATAAATGATGAAGACGCTCAGAAAACAGCAATTACCACACCCTTTGGCCTTTTTGAATTCAAATGCATGACGTTTGGATTACGCAACGCTAGCCAAACGTTTCAGAGATTTATGCACCAAGTACTATGGGGCATAAACAACTGCTTCTGTTATATCGATGACATTTTACTCTTCTCGCAGACAGAAGAAGATCACAAGCTTCTCTTACGTCAAGTGCTCGAACGTCTCAAAGAGTACGGCGTCATGTTGAAGGTAGAAAAGTGCGAGTTTGGCAAGGAAAAGATCAATTTTCTTGGCTACGAAGTATCAACAAATGGCATCAAGCCCACAGAAGAGCGAACAGAAGTCATAACAAAGTTCCCGAAACCGAACACTGTCGCGGAGTTACGACGCTTTCTGGGCATGCTAAATTTTTACCGTAGCTGCTTACCCCGTCAAGCCGAATCACAGTCTGAACTTAACAAGTTTCTACACAACCGGAAGCGCAACGACAAAACACCCATCGAGTGGAACCCGGCAGCAGAAATAGCTTTTGAAAAGTGCCGTCAAAGCATTTCAGAAGCTACTGAACTAACGCATCCGGTACCTGGTTGTGCGCTCGCCATAATGACAGACGCTTCAGATTACAGCCTCGGTGCAGTTCTACAACAGAGAATCGATGACGCGTGGAGACCGCTCGCTTATTTCTCAAAAGCGATGAGTATGACGCAGCGACGTTACAGTGTATACGATCGCGAGCTATTAGCGATCTATACAGCTGTAAAGCATTTTCGAACGCTTATTGAAGGAGGCGACGTGACGGTCTACACGGACCACAAGCCACTTGCCCACGCACTAACACGCCCAGCAAGTAGCAGTGACACACCTCGTCGAGAGCGACAGCTGCATTTTATCAGTCAATTCTGCACCGGCATTAAGTACGTACAAGGAGAAGACAACACAGTAGCCGATGCCCTGTCACGCATAGAAGACATACAATGCCCTACTACTATCGACTATGATAAGCTAGCGAGCGAACAAGCAAGCGATCCCGTGTTGAAGCAACTGAAGAGCCAATCTAACTTGAAGTTTACTGACGTCACAATGCCTGGGATACGCCGACCAATCACATGCGAAACTTCGACTGGGACACCTCGTCCATATCTACCGATTACATATCGTTTTGTTGCATTCAAAGCACAACATGATTTATGTCATCCCGGTGTCAGAACGACACGAAAACAGATGACTTCAAAATTCTTTTGGCCTAATATGAATAAGGATGTCAGCATCTGGACCAGAGCGTGCATCGATTGCCAGCGATCAAAAGTACATCGCCACGTTACGACTCCACTGAGCGAGTTTCCTACATCTGAACGCTTTGAACATATACATATGGACATCGTCGGCCCACTTAAAATATCAAATGATTGCCGGTACTGTGTGACTATAATCGATCGTTGCACCAAGTGGCCCGAAGCTATTCCGTTGCTCGACATAACCGCTGAAAAGGTCGCAAAAGCCCTATACGAGAATTGGATTGCAAGATTTGGATGTCCACTGCGAATATCAACGGATCAAGGCCGCCAATTTGAATCCCTACTCTTCCAATCATTGATGAAGAAATTTGGCATAACACGTATACGCACCACGGCATATCATCCACAGTCCAATGGCCAGATCGAAAGATGGCATCGGACGCTGAAGGCAGCATTAATGGCTCGTGGTACTACCAATCAGTGGACAGAAGAGCTTCCCGCTGTGCTATTAGGACTACGCACAGCATTACGCAATAATAATCTCAGCCCGGCAATGATGACATACGGAACGACACTACGCCTGCCATCAGACTTCATTGTATCAACAAAAACAAACATCAATGAAAGCGAGTACGTACGTCGTCTAATGGAAACAATGGCATCGGTCAAAAGTGTGCCGCGCTCGAACAGCAGTCATAATGAGCCATTTATACACAAGGACCTTGCAACGTGCACACATGTCTTCGTGCGGAACGACACAGTTCGATCGCCGCTAACACCGCCGTACGATGGGCCGTATGAAGTTATTAAGCGCTATGACAAGTTCTATAAAATCAAGTTACCGCTACGCACATCAGTGATATCTTTGGACAGACTCAAACCGGCCTACATATACAACGAGCCGAGTGAAGATAAAGATGACCACCAAGATAAAGGACCTACTCAGCCCTACACCACCAGATCCGGCAGAGTCGTGAAGCCTGTGGTGCGCTTCACTTAGAGGGGAGTGATGTGGGACTCACGTCCACATACTTACGTCAGCGCCCACTAGAACATTCGCCGCGCCAACAGACGACATGCCGGCCTCGGAAGCAAATGCGTACTGACCAGCTGCCGGTGGCGTCGGTAACATTTATAGTGTGCGTGCAGGCGACGCTATACGCCACACGCGTGCTAGAGTGAGATGGGTGCCGTACATCGTGGAACGTTAGTTTTAAGTTTTAATAATGTAGTAAATTCGTTTCTGTTCTCCTATTGGTTGTTTGAATTTTGGATACCGTAGCATAGGAACAATTTGTAGGACCCAAAATTGTATGTAAGGCTGGATTAAATTATAAATAAAACAATTACTATCTACGAGTTTGGAGTATTATTTACATTTTTTATTTCACATTTATATGTTGTTACTACATATGTATGCACTGCCTCTCATGATACAGGATTTTCCTAGTTTGGGGGGCAGGATGTCTATTCTTATTGGACTTTTGATCTCACTACCTACCTTTTGTATCCAATCTATGTGTAATTTTACTCAAGATTTACCTTTCTGGGTACCTTTCTGTATACATAATGTCAAAGTTTATGTTTTATGTTATAATTATGTGCACGTTACCTGGCTCCATTCCTTGGGGCAGCAAGTCCATAGCCAAGGGGCTGGTCGGGCGGCCTCATCATCAGCGCGGTACGAATCCATTCTCCTCGAGGTGGACATGAGGCTGAGCTGAAACAAGTGACGCGGAGTTCCTGTGAAGTAAATGCAAGACAGTGATAGATTAGGTAATCAGTCAATCTCAGTGACATCTAAAATTATTTATAAAAATAAGGAACTAGTTTGAGTATTTTCGTTTCAATATTTATTATATATTTATAATATTTACATTATTATTAACAATATTTATTATATATATTAATATATTTATAAGTTTCAATCACAGCGAAAGAATCAGAAAGATCAAAGGTCAAAGCAGTCTTAAATATCAATAAAATCGTAAACAAAAAAAAACAACAAAATAAGCGAATCAAACAACAAATTTAATTAAAAAACACCTAACCTAACCAGAAATTTAAAAAGGCTTCATTATTATAAAGATGTGCGTCATTAGAAGTCTAAAAAATTTCTTAGACCTTTTGCTTTGTATAAGACGTAACAGATGAACTAATACACCTTACTTTTAGTTCGTTTTTTGGCTGGGCAGTTGTGTTTTAACTTTTTTTTTTTTTAATACTTTTTGTAGCATATGTCACTCGGGATGATGTAAGGATTCTAACGATACCCCATACGTTGAAATATGATCAGGCATTTAATAGTTATGGTGGCACAAATAAACTCACATAATATACATACATACATGAACACTAAACACTTATTTTTAGGCAGTCGTGCAAAAACAAGATTTCATGAGCTTACTACAACAACTGTTCCTAGGCTTAGAGTACAAAGACCAGGATATCAACAATATACTCACGGTCGCTAACTCGTCAGTTATCGGCTTCCCACCGACCACAGCTGGTCTAGCCCCATTCAATAACTTGTTCCTGGCATACAGAACGCGCTCTGAAAAGGATTTATAGTTTCATTCCTTCGCTTTTACATTGACAGCTTTCGATTTTGTCTGCGGTATTCCGGATTAATCTGGATTGAAAAATGTAAGACCGTAAATTTTTTATACTGATTGGAATAGGTATTACACAAAAAGGATCGAAAATGGTTTTGGAATCAAACATAATATAATTTTTTTTGTAGGTAACGTAAAAATAAAACGAGCGAGAGCAAGAAGTAATGTAATGATATTTATAGATAAAAAAACTGTTACTATAACATTTTATAGACAAAATTGGTTCGACTCAGTATTTGTATTCTCTTAGAAACTTATTCTTGACCCGATGCCCTGAATATGTCCAATATTCTTCCAGAACCAGAGTACATAAACTTACATCTAATACACGAAAGTAACAATTTCGCAAGTATCACCAGCAATATTCGTAATTTTCAAAGGTATTCAAGAATTGCGTTTTCTTCCCATACCTGCCCAACAAATCCTTACTTTTTCATATAAATGGACCCCCTTTGAATCCTGTTAGCTGAACCATTGTTTGGATCACAATACATTCCAATTACGAAGGTTTCTTACCAGATTTTCTTGCTGCCTCCGTAACTTGGAACGAAATTAGGAAAAACGAGAAAATAAAATGGACGACAGCATCGTATAATTTCATATAAATTGCAATGGGTTTTGGAGATTGTTTCATTTCGTTTAGTGTTCAAAACAATGATATGATTTTATTTATATCATTAAAATAATACTCAGCATTATTTTCCATATTGTTTCTTCCTCAATTTCCAAAACACAAGACAGATTATGCCTCAAGTTTTATAAAAAAAATATGGCCATTAGTTCTAGAAACCTCAGCAATTTGGATTACCGGCAGAAAAATGTCATAATAGATTTCCGCAAGGTAATGCTTGAGTCCATCAATTACCAAGTAGAATGATGAGACAAATTTATTTTTAGAAATAACAAATAAATGAAAAAAATCTTCTAGAATTTACATAGTTACAGTCCCCAAACGTTTTTCCGTTTCAAAGGACCAAAATTGGATCCAATCGAATTTAGAGTACCTCAATTTGTCTTCATTTATTTTGATCTTGACCTGAGAAGCCTTCAAGTGACTGTAAATAAATTGGATGTAGGGATTTAAATTATTCTGAGCATCGTTCGGTTGTACGTTTATATACGTTTATTCACGGATTTGTAAGCGAATTTTCAAGAAAATACATGAAATTCGTCTTTAGGCGTTTATCGACAAAAAGTATAAGTATAGAAATATAAATATAAAAGGATTAGTATGTGACAATATTCTAATTTGGTAATTAGAATATTGTCACATACTAATCCTTTTATATATATGCTTAATGGTAGAATTGCTGTTTGCATTTTAAAGAAAATTTTGACTCAACTTCTTGCTTTTTACGACAACGGAAGGAAGAAAACTATATAATGCAAACTTTTAAATAGCACTTAAAGAAATACTTTATGTGTATGAGTGCAAAAAAATCAGGGCTCCTCGTTGTAGCTTGGCAAGTCATTGCTTGCAAACACCGCACCTTCAGATTTATTTACGACGTCCGCGTCCGTGGGAAAACGTGCAGGTAAAACATTGTAAAGACTGTCAATAATACTGAAATTTTGTGAAAAATATTACAAAACTGGACATGAAAAATAAATGGTTGATAATAGTAAAAACCCATTCATTTGAAAACTTACAGAGATAGAAGAAACTAGTTGCTCCTGTAACTATCATGCTAGAGAAACTAAATATTAAAGAAAATATAACTAGGTTGTGCAGGAATAACAGTTCTACGTCCAGATTACTAGATACCTGAAATTTCAAAAATACTTTAAGGCTGACCTTATCGCCAAAATACAAATAAAAATCTCGCACCATAATACTCCTCCTGGAAAGTTCCAAGCACGCCCTTTCTTAGCATACCGACTTGAGTGTTGTATCGGAAATAGAGATAGTGCTGTGATTCACTCATAGTTCTCGGTGTCCAGTAGTAACAGATCTTCACAACTTGAAGTCCACTTCGGAATAACGAGGGCAACGAGCCGGCTCTTCAAGTCCAATGAAATTGGACGCAAACTTTTGATACGGAGTAAGTCCGCGTTTGGTAAGCTGAATACTTGAAAAGGAGCTAAATTGTTTTCCTGGTTAAATTGGTTTATGATTGAAATTAGAATTTGTGTAGTTAGAATTGTATGAGCAACATTTTGTTATTAGCTGTCTATGTTCAAAATTAACCCTCTTCGTAAGCTATAGAAACGAACACCCACATAATTTCCACTAAAATTTACTGATCAATTTGCTTTGATTGGAGTATTGAATACTGATTATTCATATAAATGAATCACATTAGTTAGAATACTTTTGAATGATGTAAGCTGATTGGTCAATTTATCATGAGCTATTTGGTTTATGAAAATGTAAAACAATCAATCGTAAACAATAAAATATTGAAATCAAAAGAAGATTTATGGTGTTTTACATCTTTCAGACCTTTACACAAAAAATTGAATTCTTTTCTACCAATATTTATAGCGAGAAAGTCGAAGTATCTAATACTTTTTTCCGGACCAATTAGTAAAGCGGAATTTAAGAAGAAATTGTTTATATTTAAGGTCCCTTGTTCCTTTCCGTTTTTTGAAAATATTTATTTGTTCTTTAATCAAAATGTTTGCTACATGTAACACACTAGGAAGTGGAAACCGGTACCGACACCTTACGAGGCAAAGAAAACAGTACATTTGAATGAAGAACGGAATTTTCACTTTGGTATATAGTGTGAAATAGCTAAAGTAATTGTATTCGTGCTACACGCTCGTTCAAGGGCAGACATATAAGCTATATATTGGTTATTGAAGGCTGCAATAGTGTGGAAGTACAGGTAGATGCAGAAGTCGTAAAGTTCCAAGTTTCTTTGTGATAAGACGGTAAAGTTGTAGGTGGTAGTGACTTGATAAATAAAAATGCATTTGTTTGTGATGAGTTATAACAAACAAGTCTTATTGAAATGTTTTCACAGGCAAAGGCTGGCCCGGTGGAACTTCGTCGAGCACTTCCGACGTTTGGCTCCCAGACTAGAGCGGGCCGGGGCTGCCTTGAAGCGGCTCCTGCCCAATCTGTGGGGCCCAAACGCCTTCTGTCGGAGGCTCTACGCGGGGATCGTGCGGTCTATGGCCCTTTACGGGGCACCGGTGTGAACGCGTTCTCTGAGGATGCGACCAGCCGAGTGGTTGAACGCGGCCCAAAGGGTCATGGCTATCAGGCTGGTACGGGGTTACCGTACGGTCTCCCGTGAGGCGGTGAGCCTCCTTGTTGGACTGCCGCCATGGGATCTGGAGGCAAAAGTCCTCGCGCACATTTGGGTGTGGCGTGAACAGGCGAAATGCCGGTGCGTAACTCCGCTGCCGCAAGAAATCACGGCACAGCGGATGGAGCTCCGGCGGGATCTCATGTCGACATGGAGAGTGCGATTATCGCAACCGCATCGCAGTGATGGGCACGCTACAATTGTGGCGATAAATAAGTCCCTTCCATGAGGAGTGGCTAGAGAGGTGCCACGGCGTCCTCACCTTCCGCCTGACGCAGGTCCTCACCGGACACGGTTGTTTCGGGGGGTTCTTGTTCAGAATAAAGCGGGAAGAAACGCCCGGGTGTCACTACTGTGTGGATCGCCCGGAGGACACGGTGGAGCATACGGTGGAGTTCTGCCCGGCTTGGGCGGAGCACCGCCATGTCCTCACGGAGGCGATTGGCGTCCGGCCCTGTTTCAGACTATGGTTCGGAACGAGAGTGCATGGGAGGCCGTCACCTCCTTCTGCGAAACAGTAATGCTCGCAAAGGAGGAGACGGAACGCGTGAAGGAGAGGTAAAATCCACGCCCTCTCGCCCTTAGTCGCCGCAGGCGACGACCCGGGCATCGGGAGTCGCAAGCCGATTCCCGGCCACCGTAGGCGTGGACTTGCAGACGGTGAGCGATGGGAAGCTCGCCGTCCGATAAGGACCAGGCCCAGGATGACGGCGCGTTGTGTTCCACGTGCGCTTCAAAGAGATGTCAGCACCAGTTGACGGGGTCTGAAAGGGCCAATGCCTGCCAGGGTTACGAGTCTATCCGAAAGGGATATCGTGGCCCTGGCACACAGGCATCTGAAGGAACACGGGTGGGTTTTAGTCAGTAAAAGTCTGACACGCCCTCCCGCTCCACCCAGAGCGGGAGAAGTTATTTGATAATTCCCCACGCAAAAAAAAAAAGGCAAAGGCTGGCTGCATCATCAAAATAAACAAAACGTAGGGGTTATCTGTATTATTGCCGGGACGAAACAAATTAGTTGATAAATTGTAATGCACAAAAATGTGCACGACAAATAAATTGATTGAGCACGATAAAACAAATAATATTTACAAAAAATATTAATTGTTCCACGATTTTTGACGTCCTTAACTGGAACTCATTGGTGAAAAAAATATGAATTACGGTACATTTAAGGAAATAATAATATGCTAGTATAATGTAAAAGATGGTAGCTTTGAGCCAAAGGGAGAACGCGTTTCTCCCTCATATTACCATGCACGGTTAATAAAGATTTTAAATTACATGTCAATCAATGTGGTGAACGCGTCACAATCGATTAATCTATGTACATGGCAGACATTATATGACTTGCAAATGATTGAAGTGGGAAGCACAGAACCGATTGAAGTGTCAGTGCTTGGGGGAGCCCTATGTCCAGCAGTGGACGTCTTTCGGCTGCAATGATGATGAGTGATGACCTATTTAACTAAAACAAATAATAAAAATTGTGGTGAACTAGAACACTGTGGTGGCAGTTTTTGTAAGTACCTACCATTGCAAGGTTAGTTTCATTAAAAAAAGTTTGTTGTGTGTTTGACTTGAAAGTTTTTATTTCACATGTTTTTGTGGTGGAATTACCTTCAAATGTAGCTGCAGCACCTTCCCGATTAGTTCGAAGCATTGTTCCAAAATTGCTACAATAATACAAAATATTTCATTGCAATAGATAGGTTTAATGTTTGAAACTTTGTAGGACGCATTGAAACAATGATTTGGTAGAAGAAACATAAAAAAAAACATTATATGAAACGTTGTGTACTTTAAGAGATATGTTTTCAGTTACTGCACAAACTTTCGAAAACTTTATTTCAATAAAGGTTACTACAAAAACTAGCAGGATTAGAAACAATTTGGGCATCCAATTTAAAATCATTGCCCGTCATGATGTCAGCCAATCAAAATGTTCAAAATCACAATAGAAGCCACAACAAAACTCACCTTTGTCAAACGAAAATCGGTCTTAACACGACTGCACAAAGTTCACAAGTGTAATAAAATGATGCAGAAATAATGCACGTCAAACCAGCATAGGTGATTGTTTGGAAATGGTTGCATTTGCTTCACGCCGTTCCCTTGCACATTATAATGTAGATAAGCTTGGGGTGTACCTATGTGTTAAATAAAACTGCAGTATATCAGTGGATGAGGCAGTTTTAAAACTAAAAAGCGGAATATATTTGCCACAAACAAATCTTGATAAGGTTTTTAGAACAGCAGTTATGATAAGAAAACTACCAAAACACCATGTAAAATTATAGTAAAGTTATAGTAAGCAAAGCTTACTACTTAAAGAAGTAATAATAATAAGTAGGAAAGACAGAAAAATATTAAAATAATACAAATGACAGTAATTAATGGAACTGCCGGAATCATTATTACTATTTGATCACGAGGAAATCATGATAGTATAGTGAATCTAGTAGGTCATGTACGCCATTCGAAAATATTAATCTATTTGTTAACAATGCAATAATGCATACAGAGAGATGTAACACAGTCGTAAAAGTGATTACTGTGATGATGTTTTATTTTGTAACTTAAAATTGATTATAAAAACCTTATTGTCACTCTAAATAGAAATAAGAATTACAAGAAAAAAATAAAACCGTCCATAAAATTGGTATTGAAAAAATTATAAATACCTAATACCTTCCTATGCCAACACCCAATTAAAATTTCGACAAGGATCAGATATGAAAGAAAATCAAGAAAAAAGGTTCTATAAATCAAGAGATCAAAAAGACAGGAGAAATTACATTAAAGTTATCCGTGTTCAGCCAACTGTGGGTTCAAGTTAAAACTTAAGTTTTAAAAACCTATCACATAAAACATAAATCCTAGACCAAAATTGGTATATTGTACCTTACATCACTATTATCGGTTGCCACCGTGCCACCTAGCGACCTTATAGGAAATTAATATTTTATTTTTAGCGTGTGTTCGTGTATCCATGCAATAATATGGCGCGGCCATATTTTAAAATGGCGTCGGGAACGGTTTAAAAAAAGACACCGTTACGTTCGATAGGATTTCAGAATTGTTTTCTATGTTGATTTACGATGTTTCATTCTTTGCTTGTCAGTTTCCTGTATGTGGGTTTGAGATTCGAAAAAAAAAACTTTTGGTGCTAAATTTTTTTCAGTTCTGGAAGTGAAATTTGTTTTAGATTTAAATTGTGCGATTTAAACAGTCAATAAATTCCTTAAAATGAGGTCTACTTCTAAGTTTAGTATTTTATTTTATATTCAGCCGTAATTTAAATACCTACTGAAACTTCCAGATATTTTCACGTAATTAATAATCACAATGAAGGACATTGATTGAGACTGAATTGAGATGAAAAGAGAGATGAATTGAGACATTTTTATTTTATGTTAGGGCATGAATTGTTTTGTCGTTCACGATTGTTTGGATATTATCTATTATAACTAAAGCTTCATCTCTTGATTTAAGCCATTACGTATCTTTTGCATCAATTTAATTTAAAATCACTTACTCCTCTGTTAGACAATGTCATTTTATTTTACTGATGGCCACATTTGATAAGATTTTGAATTTTTGTTTCTTTATTTGACTAATTGAATACTAGTTTTAATATCAATATCATACCTTTTCGTTCTTTCCTCTTATTAGGTCCATACTGCATGTTGATTACACCAAGTAGCACTATGTTAGGCGGCAATTAACTAACTAAGCTGATGACTTCACTGCCGAAAACGTTAACTTGATTTCCTACAAGTGTATGAGTGACAGCGGAAATTGGTCCTTATGATATCATTAGGAAATGCGTACAGCATTCAAAAAAATCTTGTCGAAAAGAAATAACGCAATAAAATATGTTAATTATCATTTTTCTGTTCAAAAGGATTCGATATTCTTTCATGTATAACATTTTTGGTATCCGACCAAATAAGCGACAAACGTAATATTTTACAAACAATACTTAGAGCAAATGACCACTGTTATATTATATTTTAATTACGAGTATATTTTTCTCTACTCTAATTTCTCTTTATCCTCCTGTTCATCCAAAGGTTGTCGTTAGACATTGCTACTTAGTGAAAAGACTGTTTCTGTATCCATAAAACGATGATTTTACAATTAAATAATATTATATAAATAAGCCGAGTTAACACTGTTGGTGTCCAACAAAGAAAGAAAAAAATACATTTATTTAGCACAGACTAAAAGGCACACAATATAATACACAGCAGATAAAAAAAAAAGTGTAAAGTGCGATGTAAGAAATTAGCAGAAAAGTGGGCGACAAACAGGGTCCTGGCCGTATTATGAAGTATAAATGCCATTATGTTTCCAGACCGAAAAAGGGCTAGCGGTCATGTATAGATCCATCTCTCTCTTGCACTGGAATCATGATGGCATTGAAACGTCATAATACGGCACCAGTTCAGCAAAAATACCCGACAACTAGTGGCTGACGCTGCTTTTCAACTGGACCAGAAGTGCGAAGTGACGTATGCAAATCAGTTTTATACTGCAACGTGTGTATGCATAATTAATTTAAATAAATTTGTGTTGGACAAAAATAATAACGAATAATAAGTGTGATTTAGAATAACATTTCAAAACAAAACAAAAAAGACTGATAAATAAATAAGGCGTATTCTGTCTATCAACTATACGCTGGTTTCTCACGCCTTACTCACGAACTACAAAGTGTGCTGTTATGCATTCATCAAACTAATCGAAAAGATAAGCATAAACTTGCAGCGTTTGAGTCTAAAGATCTTGAGTTCTGTGTTATGTTTGACTATATCAAACTCAAACCATTTATTTCAATTAAACCAATTACAGGCACTTATGAATTGTCAAAGAGTCGGTCAGTTAGTCAGGAAGTTGAAGCTATTTGCCCATTCCAAAACGTAGATCTCTGTGGAGAAGAACAGGCAAGAGACTCCAAGGACACTCTTTTAAATCAAGATATTACAAAATCTACATTATTGCTTAAGGCTACATTATTCTTTTCATTCGCTACTATATGTGAGAACAATGTAAAAAAAATATATTTAAAAATAATGCAAAATATAAGATTGAAAGATTATAAATAAGCCCTGGCAGTTAAGAGATGACTAGTCTCAACTGACGGCGCCCGTTCATGAACAAGATGCGTGGATCAGCATCATCCAGCTCAACCATTTTGTAGGGAACCGCATCCGGTTCCCTACAAAAAAAAAAAAAAAAATGTCTTACTGATGGTGGCGCGTGTGTTGGATCATTATCCAACACACGCGCCACCATCAGCAAGACATTTAAGTGAGCATGACATACTCTCAACTGCCAAAATTTCTACTGCCAAGTCAACGATATAATCCTAATCCTAACAATATTATAAATGCAAAAGTAAGTATGTTTGTTTGTTACCTTTCACGTTTCACCACTGAAACAATCGTCCTGAAATTTTTCATATATGTTGTCAGGTGTACAGAAACGGACATAGGGTACCTTTAATCCCGAAAAAAAGTACTGTTCCCGAGGAAAACAACAATAACGTTCTTATGATGATAGATTGCGCCACATGTCTTTGCGAATCATGATTGAATTATAATATTATTATAGAAACTTTAATAGTGTGTTAAGAGTTTTTTTGCCACCAAACGCCAAACAACAGGTAGTATACAACCCGAATTGATTGTCAAATTCTATATTAACGCAAGCGAAGCCGCTAGCAAAAGCTAGTACCATAATAAACGGCTCCAAGGTACTCACATTTACAAAATTGAAGAAACGTTTTTAAATTATACAAAACTATAGCTTGCAATGTACCTATTTCAATGTAAAATACAATTTTACTAGCAAAAGGAAAATCATTATTACCTATTGAAGTATTCAACAACTAAAATTGATTAAGTAGATAAAAATAAACGATAACATTGTTATGTCAGAACAAAAAAAAGAAAGGGAAAGCATCGCTTCCAAATATAAAATTTTTAACAAGTAAGGTCTGGTGGTTGTGGAGCAGGACCAGCATTAAGCCAAGCATTTTTATCTACGATATAATCATCCAACTTATAATATGCTTATCTACATAGTATGCGTTTAATACATGTTTTAAATTTCTTCTCATAGGTATCTGGTTTTTATGTCATGAGTATTTATATTCGTGTGTGTTTATTAATACTAATTAAATACGAGTATATTACTCTAAGGACCAAAATAATGACTTTATACTTAACGTATTTTATTTATTTCTACTATTGTAAAGGTACTGTCCCTGCATATATGTCGTCTTGGCTGAAATATAGTCATTTCAGAAGACGGTCATTATCATTTGTCCCATCGTTCACGTTATATTAATGTGAATAATAATCTGATATGAAATGTTATTTTTGTTTTGTATATTAATGTGAATAATAATCTGATATGAAATGTTATTTTTTTATCTAAATTCAAATAATCCTTTTCTGTGTTTTTTTTTTAAAACGAAATTAGCATACATCCAAGTATCAAAACCAAGAATCCAAATTAAAGCAATCTCACTGAACTGTTAAACGGTGTTAACCACGAAGGTGTTTTCAAGGTTACCTACAGTGAATATGCGGAAATATCACATGAACCAACATACATAGCTTGGTTTCATTGAAACTTCATTAGAAATTAATTTTCTAGAAAAACGTAATATGAAATCAAATATTATTTTTTGGTGTTCAATCAACTTAGTTAAACTCAGTCCACATCAGGCTGAAAATAATTAATAACCAATTGGCGCCACTGCACTTGTCTGTTTGCCTTTCGCATAAAGTCAGTGTGGTCATTATGTGTCACGATTAGTATTGCAATGTGTGCATGTTTTTTTGAAATATTTAACATTATAAATATTAATTAACGTTACAAAATAACGCTGATGAAATAATAGGTACTGTAAGGACTACTATTTCGTTATATTTGCATCTTATTTACGTCAAAACATAGTTGAAATTAAAATAATTATGCAAATCATCATCATTATCCTAATAATTTCAGCCAAAAGACGTCCACTGCTGGACATGGGCCTTCCCCAAGCATCGATACTTCGACCAGTTCTGTGCTTCTCGCATCCAGCGGATTCCTGCGGTCTTCACAAGGTCATTGTTCCACCTTGTGGAAGGCCTTCCAACGCTACGTTTTCCGGTACACGGTCGGCACTCCAGAAACTTTCGGCCTTCTGTTTTGCGACCTACACCACAACAGCCCACAGGAATTCACTGGATGAGGGAAGCACAGAACTGGTTAAAGTGGCGGTGCTTGGGGGAGACTTGTGTCCAGAAGTGGACGTCTTTCGCCTGAATAATGATGATAGTGGTGATGAAACCACGACAAAATAAAACTAGATAGGTACCTAAGTACTTTACCTTCATAATCACTTTCACGATCCGGGGACAGAAGACGCAGTCTCTTGTCAATTACTCCACCCTTCTGCTCACTCTCCTTCGTCTGTGCTTTGATAGCGTCATAGTCCATATCATTCCGAGATTTAGGAGTTCTATTATATACCAGATATTTTGTTAGTTGATCCATTTTAAAGTTTTATTTTTTTCAAACACTGGATTTTAGTTTAAAAATTTTATTATGTGCGTCGGGTTATTGTTTTTTCACTGCTTCATATATTTTATTTGGTCCACTATTAACATTTTATTACATACTATTAAATATTTTAGCTTTGATTTTGTTGTAAAACAGTTTATTTCTTTTCATACAAATATAATAAACTATTTTATTTGTTGATAATAAATGTTTATGGTTTTAGTGGGCTTTGCTACAAAACTTGTTTTAGTTTAAACCTAAAACTATTTTACAATCCGCTACTGCGCATAGTCGTAAGTACAGCCACCAGCACATCAGGTTATAGGTACCAAACTGTTAAATTTCTCAAAATGATTTTAATCCTTAAAACGTTGACAGTTAAGTTCAAAATCGAATGAGAAAATTTGACAGTGTGTGGTAATATGATGTGCTGGCGACTATACCTGTGCTTATTCTAATGTCTCCAAGTGTATAATTATTAATTTACATTAAAGTTAATTTACATTGCTGAATTAAATTAAGTAACGTGTCAATCAAGCGTATGTACAGACCAACAAAACAACAAAAATTATACTTGGAGACAAAGAAACCGAAACGATCTCATTTTTATCACTCTTTAGTAAAATGTCTTCACAGAAAAATAAGCGTTCACATCAGTCATCACAAAATTATAATATTAGTTTTATTACAACCAATAAAACCCAAACGGAATCAAGTGAATCCCGCAACACCACCCAATCCGCGCGACAGAGTAATTCTCTTTGCGTCAAGCAATGCTTATGCAAATCACAATTTACATTAACCGGATGAGTGGGGCTTGGCGTCGCTTGTCGTGTGACGACTGCCTAATCTGTTTGTCGTTAAGATGTTTGAAAATTTAAAGGTATATGTGTGTTGAATTGGTGTGGTGTATGCTGAAATGAAGGTGGGCTGAATTTTTCATTATTTTCTCTTCTTGATTGTGGGTTTTTACATCTACATTGTCCATCTGCTGTAACAAGGTGTCGTCCATAGTTTTTCTAAGGTTTTTTTCTGTGTTTCAGCGCCAGTTCGCAACGAAAATATAAAAAAAAATACTTAAGACCTTTACAGCTTTTAAAAAGTTTACAATTATAGCGACTATTTATTAATGATACATAGTGTAGTACCTCTGCCCGGTGATTTAGTATAATTATTAAAAAGTGGTAGATAGGTTATACGCCGTCCACAAGTGAGACGTTAAAACTTGGCTAATTAGCCAAATTTTCTTCGTCATGTCTCTTTTTCGCTCTCGTTAATTACGACTTGCCGTTCTTCTCCCACGTGTCTACTAATACTGTGACATTGTGTCATTTTTGAAGATTGAATTTTGGCTAGATAGCCTATCTACCTATTTTTAGGGTTTCGTACCAAAATGGTAAAAAGGACCCTTTATGGTGAGACTAAGTCTATCTGTCTGTCTGTCACAGCTGGATATCTCAAGAGCCACTAATGTTATCAACTTGAAAGTTGGAGTAGTTTTAGATGACGTTAACCCAACTATTTTGCAAACAAGAAAGTAATTTAAAAATTTATCTTTTTTGCAACAGATCCTGAAAGAGGGTCTTAAAAATTCGAATGGAGTCTACTAGGGCATGTGGGGTATTATATGAAAGAACGCTGTTTGCACATTTTTTAAAATTTTTTTAGGCATTATAGTTTTCGACTTTTGATGAAAAATGTAAAAAAAATACTCCCCCCCCCCCCCTTATCTGTGAAGTTTGCATAGAGAAAAATCTGAAATTATTCTATGTGAGAGAAGTTTATGTAAAGATTACGGGAAAATAAAACGATGTCTCTAATACGCACAGTTTTGCAGAAATCGTCAACATCATAATATATACGTACGGAACCCTCGGTACGCGAGTCCGACTCGCTCTTGACCGGTTTCAAAATTCCAGATAAAAATTTGACTCCAAATTAAAAAACCAACAAGAATATTTTTTTCATATACTGTCAATGCCTCTACCAATTAATCCAAATTCACTTAATTTATAGTCTTGACAGCTTCAAAATAGATTTATTTAGTTAGTTTAAAATGTTCTATTGATCTGCCAACCCGCACTGGACCCCACGTTGTAGATTATGGCCCACTCCCTCAGTGGGAACATAATAGGCTGATTATGCAACATTTTTTCATCCACATTCAACGTACCCTGTGAGTAAAATTAAAACACTAAGCAACACGTTGCAGGATAATCCAATTTTACTAACTTTAAACCCTCGTACTCATACCAAACATTGTTATAATTACTCCTTTGAAACTAATTGGGGCTCCGCTTACCGCTCAGATCCTAAGCGTGATTTAATGTGTATGTTATACCAACATTTCGACAGAATGTGTACTGAATAACTATTATACTAGTGACGTTAGAACTAAATGTACAGTTGCGGACTAAAATTGGTTGGCAGTGCGGTCTATTCGTAATTGCTCGCACATTTGAGCTTCATAAATGACGACTGCGGCTAAATTTATGTAAAAATAATAAAAATAGAAGGTAGCAATGAGGGTTTGAGTAAGATATCTAAAAATATAGGAAAAACATACTGTGTTCGATGATTCACAAATAAAAAAGTAATACCACATAACATCACGCTACACTCAAATTTCGCCAGTTACACATACACATATTATGGAGTCATTTTAATAGGTAACATTTGGCGTCTGTCAGTTTAGTGAAAGCAAATCGTAAAATTACTCGTATCGGTCATTATTACAATAAATATGTAATCGTTTATTGAAAAAATTGTGCAGTTCTAACAAAACGAAAAAATATATTATTTTATGCCCGCCGTTACAAGGTTTACAAGGTTGAATTTTGATGAATTGTCAAATGTTACCTATTAAAATGACTCCATATTCATTATATAAACTCACGCTTTCTTCGGATGGGGATAGGCAGAAACTACAGAGCGTCACCTGCTACGATCCTTACAGATTTACTCCTTTTGAATCGATTACGTTCAGACATTTGGTCATACACGCTGGTTGCAAGTACTACGCACCTGACCTTTTTGAAGAACATCACCGAAAAGGTCACTATATATCCGCCTAGGGCGTTTGTTAGTCACCTTCCATTCATCCTCTCAACATGACCAAACCATCAGCTAAGCATAATCTTCTAAACTTTTCTCACCAGTTAAAAAAGTAAAAATATTTTGTGTTGAGAACGGTGCGAATTTAAAGTCTGCCAAACATTATTAGTCCGCGACCGTACCTAGCATTGCAGTGTTTGTAGATATGTATGTGAATTATAATAGGGTGATTTTGTATGTAAAGTGAACACCTGCATCGCTCGCTTATCGCTGCTAGGCTTTTGACAGTGATGGCTTTGTAGTGCGACCTAATGTGATTGATACTTTAGAACAATGGCGGCGAAATGACAATACCGTTAATGATAATTGAGAGATAGCTGTCAATGTGTTGTGATGTATCTGGCTTCGAGTGTGTTTATGAAATCCAAGGTAACTTTAACAAAATAGTAAATAACTATAATGATAATTTATATAATTATCTACGAGTATATACTACTTATTGACAAATGCAAATAAAAATTTAAACATTGTTTTCCTTGTAATTTCAGAACAGTCAAGACACTTCCAATGATTAATTACTTCAACTCTGCAAGTATCAAATTTCTTTACCAGTGAAATTAAAACAGTACGTTTAAAATTAGAATGATTTGTAATTGGTTTACACCGCAAAGAATGCCTCCAGTTTTGCACACATCTGGTTCGTTGGAGAATAACAAGGTAAGATTATTTTTTACTTTTGATTACTTACTTTTAATTAATTTAGCAACCAGGAAGTGATCATAATAAGCAATATATTTGTTTACGTTTATTAATAAACTTGCATGTTTTTGAACTAAAAGCTTCCAAGAATGTAATAAATAAAAAGATGAATTAAAAAAAAATATCTTGTAAATATTTAGTTACTGTTCATCCAACTTTGGGTAATACTTTAAAACAATTTTCGTTTGCTGATTTATATTTATTCGTACAAAAATTTGAATAACCTAAGTAGCTTCTAAAAATAGTTCAGGTTTAAAAAACAGTTTTCGACCGTTACCAGCGACCATCTTGTATAATCCTTTTTTTAAGTCTACGCAAAATATAAATAGTAATACCATAAGCCTCCGGAAGATAGCCTTTTACTCCAATTCATTATTTATAAAAAAGGTAAATAGATAAATTCTTAAAAAATCGAGTTAAAACAAGAGTGCCGCAGGCACCAGCATCATTTCTTTTAATTCATTTACACTATTTTTCTCGGTTGAAAAAATGTAACATGCAGTAAAAATATAACAGAACAGCCGTCACCTGCAACGCTCTTGTTTTCTTTTTAAACTAAATTGCTTGCAAGACTCAATATTAAGAAAAATGCACATTCATAAAAAAAAACTACCTTGAATCCAGTTAGTGACCTACAAATAAAGGGTTTGACAAACCTTCTAGCATTTTAAAAGTTCCTAGTGGTATAAAGTTACGCGAAAGACAAGCTGATCCAACTTTTCTTATTCCCACAAATAAAGACGTTGGTTTATTATAACTACGGAATACTCGCCAAGTCCTTTTGAAATAGAAAGAGAGAACTGACTCAGACTCAAATATTCTCTATATTGTTATTTGTTTTCTACCATAGCCTTCACTACGTCACCTTGAATGTATTGTCTAGGAAGTATGAGTAAATTTTATCATGATTAGTCTTTTGTTGCTTTATTTCCGCAAACCGGAACTTTATACACGTTCTTGTCTCACTCTCGCACCAACTGTCCTTTTCTAACGTACCGTAGCTATCGTCCATGTTATTAAAAATAAAATAAATCACTCACCACTCTCACTCAAAAGCAGATAAGACGATTTGTCCATCTCAGGATCAGACATTTTTTTCCAACTAGCTTTTTCTTCAATGGAATATTTTTTTCAATTAATTTTTGAGTCTGCTTTGACAAACACTACACTCGACTACCGTGTGTGGCGTTCTGACGCGTTTAGGCCTAATAACCATATAATTTCACATGTCTAGGAACTGACAATACCGCTAAAGAAAAAGTTTTGGCGACGTCATTATAACATAACAATTATAACTATAAATGATGAAGCTAGTTTGATTGGCTGCTTGGAGTAATTTAGAAACCTTTTTATATTAGGGTTACGCTTCGGTAGAATTTTTTTAAATTTATGTAGGTAATCTAAATGCTGGCTGGAGGACATTTGATTGGGTAGTTTATGGCTGTATCCAACCTGGTGTTGCTGGTTCAGTATATAAGGTAAGTAGTGTAGGTACGATAGAAGTTTTGTATTAGTCCAAAAGGAATATTCTGCTACAAATTAAGCAAACATAAGCGACAAAGTAGGTTTATCAAATGGTGTTAAGGTAACAAGGACAATTCTCTGGTGTACAGCGCGATCACTATAGCTATTTTAATGAAAGTACCAAATTAGGAAGCCTATCAATAGACGCCGAAATTAATGTAGACCCAAAAGTAATGAAAGTTAAATAGAAAAAGAAATAAAAAGCGAAAATTTGCTTTATAATAATAGACACAAGGTTCTTGAGAACTAGAAAGACTATAGGAGAGATAAATTGGACTGAAGACTTCATAAAATGTTTAGTGAAGCTAGCTCGGATTTGTTACCTAATTAATTGGTCGAAGATTGTGTGAAATTGAGATGAATTAGTACTGTTATTATTAAAGTTATGTAGAACTATTATGATAAGTTTACTAATATGATTCTAATACAAAATACTCGCAAATTGGAAATTACACCAACATCACTAAGAAGGTTACGAATACAGTGCATTCGTAATCGCAGCGATAAGTTTGAAAAATTCCATGTGAACATTATTATTCTGTGTTCATGCCGTGGAAATAGGAACACAGTATTACTGCTTAGAGACAGAAATAACTATGGTGTTACTATCTCGGACGATATATTTCGGAAGTATATTTTCTACTTCTAGAATGTTGGTAATAGGTGTTTTATGTTCTACAAATTGAGCCTTGCAAGCGCTAAATTGAATCTAAAAATCTCACCTTTATCTTTAGTAAGATTCACAATTTTCGTAATAGTTGCCGGCTTTTCTGTTTTTTCTTTATCGTTTTCTTCTTTCTTATCTTGTGTTAATGCTTTAACATTTTTCCAACGGTTTGTTAAATTTTTATTCATTTTTGCATTACCTACGTCACTGTTTTCAGTATTATAATATATTTATT
The DNA here is from genome assembly GCA_963921375.1 of Tiliacea citrago. Classification (NCBI taxonomy): domain Eukaryota; kingdom Metazoa; phylum Arthropoda; class Insecta; order Lepidoptera; family Noctuidae; genus Tiliacea; species Tiliacea citrago. Next base: position 3,532,969 of record OY992784.1, read on the forward strand.
TTTGCGATCGTATTGAAGGGTACTGTCTCGAGTTGAGGTTAGATTGAATGTGTTTTTGCTACTTGAAAGTGTTAAGCGATTTTCGTGTTTTATAGAGGGGTTGATTGGTTTTGATACTTGTGATTTTTTTTGAGTCTGTAAAGTAGGTTTTAAAGAATTATGAGTACTAAAAATATTTTGCGAATAAATGTTATCTATTCCACTATGTAAAAACGTGCTACATTCATGTTCGTTCTTCTAACGTTTTTCATAGTTTATAATTTTGATATATTTGACCAGAAATGACATTAACATTATTTCTACAGCTTTTTAACTTAAAACCTTTTTTAACTTATTCAACAAATTTATTTTATTTTATAGTTTAAAACTAAGCAACATATTTATTTAGTTACCTAAATGTAATTTAATAAAATTCAGTCAAGCTTTTCTCAGTTTAGCTAAAAGCAACCTTCATATTCCGAGGTTGCTTTCACAGATTGTACTCCTCACGATCCATTAACCAAAGTATCAAGAATGATCACTCCCATTATAAATCGATTTAAGTGCCATACAAAAGGATGTATTGTTGCACCCAAAGGTCACAGGGGAACCCATTATAGCCGACAAATTATATGCATAGGGACATTCAGAAAACTATTATGTTACACACAATGATTCTTGGTACTTTGAAAATGATTCGTGAAGTTTTGAAATAAATCGACGTGGCTGACTTGCGGTATTCGTTTTCAGTTTAAGTACTTGGTTTGTATGAGAAAATAATTGTTGTTTTGGTGGTATTTTTTTAATTTTTAGGGTTCCGTACCCAAAGGGTAATACGGGAACCCTATTACTAAGGCTCCGCCGTCTGTCTGTATGTCTGTCTGTCCGTCTGTCACTAGGCTGTATCTCATGAACCGTGATACTTAGAAAGTTGAGATATTCATAGTTGATGTATTTCTGTGTCCGTTATAACAACAAATACTAAAAAACAGAATAAAATAAATATTTAAGGGGGCTCCCATACAACAAACGTAATTTTTTTGCTCGTTTTTGCTCGATATTGATAAGGGCAACAGGTAGACGCTTGAAATATTCACACAATATTGAGTTACATACTCACTTTAAAAATAAATAAATAAATTAAAATAAAACAAATATTTAAATCACGTTTGTTGTATGGGAGCCCCATACAACAAACGTGATTTTTATAGATAATGGTACCCTTCGTGCGCGAGTCCGACTCGCACTTGGCCGGTTTTTAGGGTTCCGTACCTCAAAAGGAAAAAACAGAACCCTTATAGGATCACTTCGTTGTCCGTCTGTCTGTCTGTCTGTCAGTCTGTCAAGACCATTTTTCTTAGTAACACGTGGAGGTATCAAGTTGAAATTAATATCAAATACGTATGTCTATGGTCCCTTGAAGACCTAAAAAAATCAAGCTTCCAAGTTAACGCAATAAAAAAATACGGCGATATAAGTGACATTATTGTGACATATTTCGATACTCGCAAATAAATCAAAACCTATAGGTTACTCCCCTTTGACTTGGAATCATGAAATTTGGCAAGAAGCAAGGTCTTACAGCACAAGTATAGGAAAAGTCCTAAAATTATAAATTTGTAGCTTAATCACATTAAAAAAAAATTGCGAATATCTCGCACATAAATCAAAACCTATAGGGTACTTCCCGTTGACCTAGAATCATGAAATTTGGGCAGAAGCAAGGTCTCACAGCACTAGTAAAGGAAAAAGTCCGAAAATTGTAAATTTGTAGCTTTATCACATAAAAAAAATTGCGAATATCTCGCACATAACTCAAAACCTATAGGGTACTTCCCGTTGACCTAGAATCATGAAATTTGGGCAGAAGCAAGGTCTCACAGCACAAGTAAAGGAAAAAGTCCAAAAATTCTTAATTTGTAGTTTTATCACATAAAAAAAAAACATTTTTTGCGATTACAAACTTAAATTTTCAGTTGGAAAATTATATCGATGTATGGGAGAACATGTTTTTCAATGACAATGTTAAGTTTGTTTTAGGGATATATTCATCTTAACTACGGAACCCTTCATTGTGCGTAGTCCGATACGTACTTGGCCGGTTTTTTTTATTTGGGATGGGTTTGCTCTTGACCTTAGTCTAGGTAAGAGGTGTCAGAAACAAAGTCGACGATGGAGTGAGCTTACCCAGAAGAAGCCTGAATGTGAGCAATGTGCGTAGAAAGTGAAATCGATTTGAGTTAAGTTTGTTTTGTTGAGGTGTCAATGTAATGAGCGTCTTGTCGTCTTTAAATTCCTACTGATCTAGTATTTTTTTCTTAAAGTAATTTCTAGGTAAAGCTTAGTTTAGCGCTTAACCAACCTACTAGATACTGACTTTTAATGAAAATAAAATCACAGCGAACATTCTGGAAAAAATTAAATGATTTCAGTTCAGAAAAAAAAAACTAAAAAAATAGGCGACCAATGGCAAAGCGTTTTCACTATCAGTCGTTATTTGGGCAATCGGCCAGAAACGAGCGGTATCGATGCTTCCTTATTGTATGATGCTTTCGATACATCATCTCGGTTTCAATAAAAGTTATTTAATTATTTTTGTTCTCGGACGTCCAGTCAGCGACAAAACTATATTTAAGAGGTTTTTAAATATTAAGTATTGTGCTAACTATTTAATTACAATCGGAACAGAGGTAAAATTAAAATAATATAAACTTTTTGCCCTAAATTGACATAATTTGAAAATATTCAGCATTTCATAAAATACTGAACATTTTCAAATTATGTCAATTTAGAGCAGGTATGGGCAATCTTTGTTGAGGGCCAAACTTTAGCGTGCAAATACGTTCGCGGGCCGCGTTTCACAGTACTTAGTGCATTTTAAAGTAGTGATAATATTTTTTGCGATAGATATTAGACATGAAATAATACGACAATGTTATTATAGTACAATTTATTAAAATAACAAAATACATTAAAAAAAAATGGTACATTATAATTAAATCGTTAAATTTGCAATTGTTACAAACTACGAAAGTTAAATACACCGAAATCAATGAGACACTTGAGCTTGAATTTGGGAAACTAATCCATCGATATTTGGATTAATTCCACTGCTACAAAGACGTAAAGAATTTTTAAAATTATCGTCAGTCAGTCTTGTACGATGTGTTGATTTATTAACTTTTATCAATGAGAAGAACGCATTTATAAGTACTGCCAAACGCACAAATCAATCATCTTGCGAATTTTCTAAGCTGCGGAAAATTGTCTTCTTCTAGGTTTTTTTTTGTAGAAATAGCACAACTCTACGTCTTCAAATTTGGATTTTAGGAGTGAGTTTTCTTGAATCTCGATTAACTCCATTTGTAATTGTGTATTGGAGCATTTTGTACATTACATTTTGTAGGAGTAGCAAATAAACTGAAACAGTCTTCCATGTTTTTGAAGTCGCTAAATCTGTTCGAAAATTGTTCCGACAGTAACTTGTTTGTTCTTCAGCATATTGAGCATTAGCAATATTTTCATACGCAGAGAGCGTGTTGAAATGGTAACTATTACCAGACAGCATCTGTGACTCCCACAGGCGTAGTTTGATCTGAAACGCTTTCAAACGGCTGTACAAATCATTTACTAACTGTCCTTGTTTTTGAAGTTTCAAATTTAAATCATTCAAATAGCCTGTAAGATCGACCAGAAATGCTAAGTCACATATCCACTTTGGGTCACTTAGTTCAGATAGTGGCTTATCTTTTATTTTCATAAAGTCTGCTATCTCATATCTAAGCTCGTAAAACCGTTTCAACATTTTTCCTTTGCTCAGCCATCTGACTTCACAATAATATGTTACGTCGTTATATTCAGCTGATATTTCATCCAAAAATGCCTTGAACTGACGATGGTTAAGCCCTCGAGATCGAATAAAGTTGATGGTTTTTACTACCACATTCATAACATTCTGGAGTCGAATGGACTTAGAACACAAGTTCTGTTGGTGGATAATGCAATGAAGGACTATCAAATCATCTTTTTGCACATTTAATTCTGTTGCTTTTTCATTCTAAAAATCCGATGAAACCTTTACGTAATCCGACCATAGAAGGTGCACCATCAGTGCATACTCCAATTAATTTTGACCATGGCAAGCCAAAACTTGTGAATACGTTTTGAACTGCGGCGGCTGTAAAGCAAGCAATTCCTCAGTAACAGTAAACTCCTTATCAACACCTCGAATAAATATAGCCAGTTGAGCTGTGTCAGACAAATCGGTGCTCTCGTCTAATGCTATGGAAAATGATTCAAAACCAGCCATACGGTCAGTCAATGTTGTTATTTATATCATTATTTATTTCTATACGTCGAACAACAGTTCGTCTTGACAAACTAATTTTTTCAAATTCATTTTTCTTTTCAGGACACAAAATACTGCAAAATTCTAACATACACTCCTTGATAAATTCTCCTTCGGCAAATGGTTTGAATGCCTTTGCCAATTTTGAGCTAACTATAAAACTAGCTTTCACAACATTATCAAGTTGTGTTCTTTGTTTATGAAACATTTGTTGCTGTTTTTCCAAATTTGCGATAAGCTTCTGGATTTTGTCTGTTCTTAATTGTCCTGTCAGTGAGGCCCAGTGAAGGTGACCAGCGACGTGTGTGCCAACTCGACGCTCCTACAGAATAGGTGATTAGTCCCCGCTCGTCTCGATCTCAGAGCTAGCCAATCACGGTCCGAGCTAAGGGACCGTCATGCGTGTGTGAGCGGCATTGTACTGTGAAACACCGCTCAGTGTCTACACGCATCGCAGCCCGCGCCGCGCCTGCGTGTATGTGAGTATAGATGCATGTATAGTAATGGATGTCTGTTGTTAGTTACGCGGCATGCCTATATTAACTTAGAACACGCCACGCAACAGATGTATGAGTCATCTGTGTAGTTCAGTTGGGTCGGGTAAGCCGCGTGTAACCTGAGTGTGGCTTACCCGAGGCGTCCAGTCCGGTGATGGGGTCACTCGTCTGCTATCAGGTCACGGGGCAGGGGTCTCGCGTCAGGGGGGTGCGTATGCCAGGGCGCGATCTGCTTGACATGGGGCCAAGCAGACACGTCGGCACGCGCGTACATCCCTTTCGCGAGACGCCGCACGAACTCATCCAGGCCCTCAATCCGGAGGTCCCGCTGGATGACATCGTTCCTCACGAAGCAAGGAGCGTCAACTATGGTCCGCAGCGCAAGACTATGTTGCGCGCGGAGCAGCCTCCGGCTCGACTCGCTCGTGAGGGCGAACCAAGCGGGGGCGGCGTACGTCAAGATAGGGCGCACGTACAACTTGTACACGCTCATCTTGACGCGCGCCGGGATGCGGGACGAGAGCACAGGTTTGAGCAGGTTGCGGGCGAACCTACCCTGTGCGGCGACCTTGCGGACATGTGGCCCCATAGTGAGCCGACGGCCGATGGTCACACCCAGGTATTTAACCCGGGGCGCCCAATCGATGTCGGCCCCATGCAGTTTCAAGGGTGGTGGGAGAGGCGCGAACCCGGTGATTATCGCCTGCGTTTTACCCACGTTCACCGACAGCCACCACTTCGACAGCCACTCGGGAAGGAGCTCCAGGGTGCGCTGCATTTTGACCGCCGCGTACTTTGCATTAAGCGATGTAGTAATGTACGCGGCGTCGTCGGCATACAGCGCGAGTGTAGCGTCGGAAGTGGTGGGGATGTCGTCGGTGTAACGCGAGTTACACGCCGGCGACACGCAGCTGCCCTGCGGCACACCAGCCTGCGGCAGTGTTCTCGTCTCTGTTTCTAAGGCGCTTTGGATGCAAGCAGTGACGTCACCCGCCATCTGGTCCACGTCCTCGGCAGTGACGATAGGCCGAGTCGGCGTGGTGATCTCTAGCTTCTCTCTGAAGGCTTTTCAGTCTGTTGATCGACGTGGCGCGATCGGCTTCAATCGGGTCGGCATACCCGATATGACGACGAGTACAGGCTGGTGGTCCGATTGTAACTCGTCGTCTATCACTTGTTGGGTGATCTGGCAGTGCAGGCCTTGGTGGATTACGATGTCCAGCACGTCCGGTAAATTGTGTGCCGTATCCGGGTAATGTGTCGGCATCTCTGGGCCGGACACCGTATAGCCAAAGGCTTCCGCGTCCGCGAAGAGCCGTCTCCCCTCGGTATTCATTGTGTTACTATTCCACGCCGGGTGTTTACTATTAAAATCACCGGCGAGGATGGTAGCCTTTTGAGGCGTATTTATAAGCGCCCGCAGCTCTGTGTGATCTAAGTGAGCCACGGGCGGCTTATAGCAAGCCTACAGGTTTATATCCTCGCCGGCTAAATGCAGCTGTACACCCAGCGCGTAAAAAGATCTGAGTGACGGCAAGGGGAGCTCTTGATGGACGACTCTTCGCCTAACAAAGACCGCCAGACCACGATAGCGGTTGTTGTTTGCCGACCTTTCATCCTTCCTATAAACAAGATATCCCGGGAACCTAACCCTATCTTCGGGTCCCAGGAGTGTCTCGCTTATGAGCGCCACGTCGATATCCTGTTCCCTCAGGAGATGGCGGAGGGGGGCGACCTTGTTCCGGAGGCCGCGGGCATTCCAATGGATCACCCTCAGTGGCCTAGCCATTATACATGGTCAGTAAGGTGGCCAGGCCATCGAGGATGACCATCTCCACATCTTGTCCCTGCCTTATTGCCTTTATAAGGTCCATCAATAATTTGATGGCGCAGGCTGTGAATTCTTTATTTGTAGAGTGGGCCCCGGTGGCGCCACCACTCATAGTTTGATGTCTCGGTCTTGATTTCATTTGTTCGACATTTTGCCGGTGTGGTTGGGTGGCGCCACCCGCAGCGGTGGCGACGCCTCGCGGCTTTTGTGTGAACTTATTTTCCTTAAGTATGGACCGCTGCGGTCTGTTTTACAGCCTACGTCCTGTTTAAGGCAGGGGCGGCCTCGGGAATCTCTTCCTGGGTCGGCGGGGGCGGTTTGGGTTTGTTCCCTCTACCCTTGCCCCCGCGCTTGGTCTTCTTCTTTTTTTTCTTTTTCCCCCCTCCCGAGGAGGTGGCTTGGGCTGCGTTCTAGGTAGGGCTTGCAATCCGGATATTCGGATATCCGTATTATCCGGATATCCGCCGATTTTCAAATCCGGATTTTACTTGCATCACCATCCGGATTTTTCGGATGTTACGGATAGTTGTATTTCTCTTTTAAATATTAAATAAAAAGCTGTCATCTGTAAAGTAAATAACTGTTATTACGTTATTTATTATATTAATATAGTTAATCACTCTTGCAATTATTTATTCACTTCAAAAATCAATTTAAACACAAATACTAGAAGAAATCATCCGGTTTATGAGACGGCCATCTTCAGCGCAGCGACCGACTTCTTCAACAAATGATTTAGACACCACAATTCGAATAGAGATGGCACTATTTGATGAGAATGGTCAGAGAAGCAGGAATTTAAAAAGGGTTTACAATCTACTTTTATCAATACCACCGACCAGCGTTGAAGCAGAGTGTTCACTGCTACAGGATATTTATCTAACCATTAAAGAACTTCCATGAAAGAAGATTCATTAGATAGTTTAAGCTTTATAAGATCATATTACCAGAATTTGGATAAAAAATAATTTAAGACTTACCTAATATTATATTATAAAGGATTATTTGATTGTTTTGTTAGTTTTTGTTTTATTATATTTGATGAACAATAGTTTATCGCTGATTTGCCAGGGAAAGTTATATTTTTATTTCATTATTATGTTTTAAATAGGTTGGATAGGATTTGATTGGGATGTTGTGATTTGTGTTACATCTAAGATCTCATTTTTAATGACATTTTTTTTTAGTATGAGTGCGGTATCGGTGTTTTATTGGATAATTTTCTTATGTGTGTGTTACTTTAAATATTGATGTAGTTTATTCTTTCTTTGTTATTTTGCTTGAGATACTGATTAAAACGTGTTACAAAAGCTTATTAGTTTTATTTATAATAAAAACGAAAAATATCCGTATTATCCGGATAGTAAAAATGAACGGATATTGCAAGCCCTAGTTCCAGGGTGTGGGCTCATTGGGCGCCGCCATCAGCGTCGTGCCTTGGGCCTCTAATTCCGTGGCCTGTAGTGGCCGATCACTAGCCATTCGCGGTTGGCGTGTGGCCGTGATGGCGACGGTCCCCGCTCGCTTATTCCTAACTTCCGCTTGGAATACGGGGCACTTTATTTGCACGCGGGGTGCGGGCCACCGCAATTTGCACAGGTGGCCGGCTCTTCCCGTGGGCGCGGGCAATCACGCGCCGCGTGGTCGCCTCCGCATCGCACACAAGTGAGCGCGCGGTGGCACTGGTGCGAACTATGTCGAAAGCGCTGGTACCGGTGGCATTGTGCGGGCCCACGCTTTCCTCGCCAAGCCTCGATCTTGACACCCCGCATATACATGAAAACGGTGGTGTCAAAGATGGCCCGGACGTCAGGTGTCTTCTTTAGTATTGCGTGGAACACGCAGCCGGGTCGTCCTTGCGCGCCCTTAATATGGCGCACATACTCCGGCTGGTACCCCAACGCCTGGAGCTCCTCCTCAATCTCCTGGGGGTCCGTATCCGCCGGCAACCCCCGTATGGCTATCTTCAAGTTTCGGTCCGCCGGCAATGAGTAGGCGAACCATGACACGCCGCTGTCCTTCTCCAGGCCCGTTAGGTACCGCTGAACCAGCCTGTACTCGCCCTCGCTGTCGAGGGTGAAGCGGACTCCACTCCCGAAAGGGCGGGCGTTAGGAGGCCGGCCCAGTTTGGCACTGAGGGCCCGGAAATGGGCGGCCCAGTTTGGTAGCCGCTCCACTACTAGCGGCGGGAACCTCAGCCTCTTCCCCGGCTTCGTTGAAGATGCGGATGCGGCGGCTCCAGGGGAGCCACCGCACCGCATGCGGTGATTGCTCACCGAGCAGCACGGGGGCGGCTTCCCCTGTGTCTGCACAGGTACCGGGGTGGTATCCTGTACATACACAGGGAAAAACGGTTAAAACTTTGCGGTCCGCACGGATACTGGCACTAACACTTAAATAAAAACACTTAGGTAGTCAGCACGATCGACCACGGGCTAATCCGAACTAACGTTCGGGCCATCCACCCACTTATATAGGCAAAAATGAAGGAATAATCTGGAATAAACTAGTTTAGAATAAATGAGAACCAATAAATCTTTTGATGTGTCGCCCGTGAGGCGGCAAACCTCAAAGAATTGATCGAGCAAGCCAAGTGGCGGCAATTATCAAAGGATTTGATGTTTGCCGCCTCACTGTCACTCCCGTGAGTATAAGTATCTAATGTAATATTTTTTAAATTAGGTTTTTTCAAAATATCTCGCGGGCCGGATAATATCTAACAGCGGGCCGGATCCGGCCCGCGGGCCGGTTGTTGCCCATACATGATTTAGAGGATGTGTCAAAGTAGCAGTATTAAGGAGTCTGCCCACTACACCGTACCATACCATGACCGTGCTATGAAAGTGTCAGGCACGGATAGAGACATGACATGGACTACTATGCGCCCACTAGAACGTATCAACATCGTACCTGTCATACCCGTGCTTAACGGATTTAGTGAGATCTGCGTATCATCCGCGTGTAATATCAGGCGCACTGGGTGGGTATAGTTACGGGGAAATTGTGAAATTTTATTAACTTTATATAATATGTATTATGTACCTACTAACATAGATCTTAAGAAAATTTTTACTCACACTTATATGGATTCTGTCCGAAATAAATGAATAATAAATAATAATAATAAATATCCATACGGTTCCCGTTATTTTGTTTGTAGGAGTTCACCTGTCTTTTTGCGTATTGCAGACACGTCAGGAAGAGCGAGTGAATATTTTTGTTCAGAAAATTATTTCCTATAGTTACAAATAAACGATGGCGTTTAGAAAATTATCTGTTTAGAACGGTCATCATACGCGGTTATAACCCGCATGCTTTTGCCTGACAGGTTCCTAGCATGGTCATGGTATGATACGATGTAGTGGGCAGACTCCTTTAATCGAATTTTATCGCCGACCGTACCTATCGAGGTGATAACAGTAGTGTTGAAAAATAAAATGTTGAGAAACTGTATTTTTCTAAAATAATTTTTATTTTTTTTCAAGCAAATTTTGGATATGAAATGACTGACGGTGATGGAAAAGATGGCGAAGAAACCTGGATTTTCTCAAATTTACACCACGCTGTGAGATAGTATCGTGAATTCGTGACAAATTGACAAATGCGAACATCTCCCTCATTTCAACTTCTTCGGGCGACTAGAATCAATTATTTTTTTGTAAATTTTGACGTTCATAAGTGCCTGTCATGTGCTTAATTGAAATAAATAATTTTGAGTTTGACTTCAGAAGTCTCTTTTTTCCTGCGATGGGATAGTTAAAGGTCAGTATTATTAGGACCCACTCTTGATAAAAACCCTTTCAAAATTCACACCAACATGAACATATTCCAAAAATACAAAAGAAACAAATACGAAATAACGTAATAACCACTCAATCAAAGCCCACAATCGTCTCAAAGCCATCCATGTACTTGGCCCAGATTGCTCATGCGTTAATAAACTTGGCTATCGGCTATTGACTAAGTATGTGACGTGGCTATTTTCTTACAAGTTCAGTGGTATTGACCTCACAGATTCATTAGGGGCTTGAAGGGTGGTGACGTCAGCTAGTCATGGCTGATTGGATTCTTATAATGATCTGCTTGGTGCTATGTGGGTCTTTACTTGAGTAGCTTAGATTAATTTAGGGGTGCAAGAGTAGAAGAAGAAATAAACCTGTTAAGCCTGATTAACACGATGCGATGTAATTGCCTGTGGTATACAATTATTTGAAGCAAGAACAAAAGTTGCACCGTCTAAAAAGTGTTTAGAATCCTCTAAACACTTTTTAGACGGTGTCAAACGGTGACGGTGACGGTGTAACTTTTGTCAAAAGTCAAGTCATTTATACCTTAAATTTTATGATATGCCGTATCTGTCTGCCTAGCCTTTTCCCAACTATGTTGGGGTCGGCTTCCAGTCTAACCGGATGCAGCTGAATACCAGTATTTTACATGGAGCGACTACCTATCTGACCTCCACAACCCTGTAACTGGGTAATACGATACCCCTTGGTAAGACTGGTTGTCAGACTTGCGGGGTTCTGACGACCCGTAACGACTGTCAAAGTTCCACGAATGACTGTCGGGACTAACGGCTTAACGTGTTTTCCGTCCGAGGCACGGAGGAGTCTCGGTATGTAAATATTGTCACCCATCCACGGACCAACCCCGGCAAGCGTAGCTTAACCTGATGGATCGACCCGTGCGGCTGTTATTACTTAGCTACGAGCTCCTCATGATATGTCGTATGTCACTGGTAAAAAAATAGAACGTGTAAAATGGTTCTTTAGAGTTCATCTCCACTAACTTTTATAGTACCTACCTATTTCTAACTATGCATGTGCTATGTTTCTTCAACTTCATCAATCTATTTAGACTAACGCAGTCTGCTGCTGGATATTGGCCTCCCCCAAATTGTGCCAGAATACCTACCCAATTTTTCCCGCCTTCCGCTTCTATTAACATTAGGAAATAAGTAATTGACATTGACCTTTTGATTTTTGACATTTTGATCTTTGACATTTTGATTTCTGACATTTTGATTTTGGTTATTAATAATAATAGTAATAGTAATGACACGTTAAATGATGTAATTATAATGGTATGATATTTGTAATAGTAATGTAATCTAATGATACTAATTTGTTTATATAAGTGTAATAATAAATAGTGTTATAAATAATTTCAAATGTTTGCATGCCGATTGGTAAAATGTGGCTGAGCTAAATGTAATTTAAGAACTATTATGTATTACCCATATTTGCAAAATAAAACTATTCTATTCTATTCTATTCTAATATATTTTTTTAACTACTAACACTGGTTTTATATGAATTAAAAAGTTTATTTACTTTTTTATTTATTATACTTACTTTTGAAGTTTCATCACATCGTTTAAAAAGAAGGATATTTGCTTCAGTTTAATATAATTATGTTTTTTTTTAATAAAGTCATCCCACGTAATTTTAAGTTTGACTGTGTATCAGCAACAATAGTTAATTTCTTAGCCCTTAAGTTTGGGCATATATCTATTTCATACACATACATTACACTCACGCCCTTTTCCCATGGGAAAAGGCAGAAACTACAGAACTCCACGCATATACTTTATGGTTTTCATTAATCCTCTACCAGCACCAAATGCAGTTTGACCACCGGAAAAAAAAAAACACAACAAAATAAAAAATGTGCCCCACGTTCTCAATAAAGGTATAATTACGCTGCAAATCCAACACGGTCGTGTAATACTTCACGGCAGCTAATAAACTGGATATTATGTGAACGAAATAAGTTCGACTCGAGCGGATAAATGCGCCGTCTCAATCAACGTCTGGAGCCCAGTCTCGGGTATTTGTTATCACAGTTACCTGCAGCTGAATAAAGGTTGGGAGATGTTTTTGGTATCGTCCTTTTTGTTGTTCAGTTAGTAAAATATCGTGGTGAAATTAATGGTTTAAGGAAAAAAAAAATGAGCAACATAATCTGCCTATAACGTTTCCACTATTGGGACACAGACCTCCTCTTTCTGTGAGAGGGAGTGGGCCGTAATCCACCACGCGGGCCCAGTGCGGGTTGGTGGATGTCACACGTCTTCGAGTTTTTAGTTCTAGGACATGCCGGTTTTCTCACGATGTTTTCCTTCACCGTTTTGAGAGCAGTGGTAATGAAATAATTTACACAAAGTAAAGCGCCTGTCTGGGTTCAAACCTACGACCTACTACTCGTAAGTCAAGGCTGTTAACAATGCTCCACTGAAAGAAATGAGCAATATGTATTATTTCTTGGTGAAATCTTCATTCTTCGAAATACGCTGAGGGTGCAGGATTCATATTTATTGCTCTTCTATCAGATCTTAGCTAGTCAATCGGCTTGGAGTGTCCCAGAACTCAATGCCCAATTTTAACGTTTTTGTCTAAAAATTTCATACCAAGTTACATGATAGTTAGTACTCGTAATAGAGGTTTGTTCAAAGAGGCATACCGATGCATTCCATAACTAAATGAAAAAGTTGAAGCTACAATTTTTTATCAGTTTACAAGACAACAGAAATAAGCACAATAGGATTAACTCCTTCATAAGAAGTACTCCTACTAATAAAATCGTTTAATAAATGCCTCCAAGTTTAATGGCTTATAATAATAACTGCACTTAGCACTAAATGCATTGGAACTGTTCAAAAACGACCTGTAAGTTCGTAAATTCAGTATAGTAAATTAAATTGATACTTGCAATATTAATTACACCTATTCTCTTTCGCTACAGGATCTGGCAATAAAACGAGCTGTTGAACTATTTTAGCAAATATTTCGCGACACACCTGCTTTGGCACAAAAGTGTTGTGGAGAGGTTCTTGATCATATTCTTTTTTTCGTGTCTTGTCAGCTTCTACAGTTTCTTTTATATTCTAATCTGTACTAAAAAAAAAAGTGTGGAGACGGTGTCAATATATTTTTATTTTTAAGACAGTTCTGCTTTTTATTTTCTAGCCAGTCTTGAAAAAAACGATTAGGTTCACAATATTAATTGCATGTAAGTTTACAAAAAACGCTGTATTTTTCATAACACACCACATAGGTCACATAATCACCTGGCATATTCATTCAAGAGCTTATTTTAAGGCATTTTCGGTATTTTATTATAATTATGGGACTTAAATCCCACTTACACCATACAGTACACCCACATTTCACCAGTTATGTTTAAACACAACTGGTGAGGGTGTATTATCGGTACACCTCGGCCTAATACTTTAGGGCAATATAGGATTGAGGTTATGTTATGCGTTATGTTAAGACTTTCACACGCAAAAGTTTCAGCAGGATTCTACACCTAGCATTTATGTATGTCTGATTGTCTATCATAGATCCCCGGCCATTTTTATACCGTCGGTCCCACCACGTCAAACCCAATATAAAATGCACTATTTCCAGATTTCCACATAAAATCGTCAAAACAAATTATCTATCTCTATGTTACCCAGTCCCGTAGCCCATAAACTACGTGTGCACTGCATCGCATTGATTCACTGCCCGCACTGGAGTTGAATAGCAAACTATTTTTGTATTGGTTAAATAAAACTGGGGGAACGTGTGCTAGTTTAGAGGTGTGGCGAATATGGAATAAGGTATGCTGGAAATGTTTTAGGAGTAAGATGGAGGCTGTTGGCCGTCATACTATTTTCCACCACTACAGCTTGAAACATCGAGAATAGACTCGAAAAGTCGAAGAAAAATGATTTAACTGTTTTAAAACCCGCAACGAACTGAATCAGAACAGTGGGGTAGTAAGAAAGAAAAAAAACGAAAGTTGGGGTGTGACTGTGTCGTGGACACGGCCGTGTGTTTTACGTGAATAATAACGAGTAATCTATACATATAATAAAACAGCAACGAAAGAAAAACTGTACATTGAGAATTTTCGAGAAAAAATAAGTGGCTTTTGTTACAAAAACATAACTGATGACAAAAAGACTTGACTTTTTAGAATTTTTGTCTGTTTGTCTGTGTGTATGGTACGGCTTCACGCCAAAACTACTGAATAGATTGAATTAAAATTCAACAAGAATGTTCTTTGTAAACCAAGGAAGGCTTTAGGCTACATATTATCACGCCGTATGTTATGGGAGGTAAGCAATATTGATTTTAAAAGGGTTTTGTTCGTAATTGAATGCACAAAATTACATGTTATTTATTAGTTAATAAAAATTTAACTCTGGGTACATAATAATCACGCTATTTTTATAAAGGAGCGGGGCAGTAATATTATAAATTGCAAGGGAACAGCTATTCAACATATATGTTAACGGGGAATTTAGCGGTAAGGTCAGGCGACCGTTTACCGCACTAAATGGTGCGAGTTCAAATCCCATAACATTGTTTTAAAAAATCGTAAAATTCTTTTTTAGTTTTAGCGTTTTTTTATGTGCATTAGAAACGATACTGTTAAGAAATCTGAGAACTTTACATGTCCTATCTAATTGTATGGAGAGTTTCACACCAACATTACTAAACAGATTGATTGGTGGTACAACAAGCTACACTATCATGACGTCAAGTCAAACTTTTGGTTCTAAGTTATACCTTACCAAGCACATTTGTTGTAGGTAATTGATTTAAGTATGTAATTCTTAGTTGCTGCTGTTACTATATTTTTTTTTAATGCAAAAATAATTTAGTTGTCTGTGTTAAATTAACGACAATTTAGTTTTATTCATAATTTAATTTGGGTAAATAATATATAGTTTCCGTTTTCAAACTCCGTTTTCAAACCGTTTTCAAACTCGACGCCAACGCTATCTGCGTTGGCGTCGAGTTAGATCACGCTATGGTTTCGTTCCCAAAAAGTGATGTTATAGGTGCCGATGTGCCGCTCTCATCCAATAGAAACGGGGGTTACCTTTGTTGTCTGTGTTGGTTGATGTGTTTAACCAGTTGAAGCCACATACCAGTGCGGTGTTTTTTATACTATTGCAGATTCTTGGAGCTAAACTGGTATTTTCCTGCGAATAATAATTATTTTTCTACTTACTAGCAATTCTTACGTACTTATTCGATTACGTTTCATTGATTTGAATATCGTTAGTATTCGGATTAAGAAGGAGTTTTAGCTACCTATGCCTTTTAGAAAAAAATCAAATCTGTCTCGAAACTCAAGGGTTTCTAAGATGCGGTTAAGGTTAGTTCGATCTCTCGAATCCGACGCAGAGCGTGAAAAACGACTAGGTGCTAACCGTGAGCGTAATGCGCTAAGTTTGTCCGCAGAAACTAGCACGCAGCGCCAATTAAGACTACAATTTAAACGAGTCCGCACTACTGCTTCTCGATCTCAGGAAAGTGTGGAACAACGAGAAATGCGTTCAGCTATCGACCGGGATCGTCATTCTTTGTCTCGGGCATCCGAAACGGTTACACAGAGGGGGATCAGGGGTTGAGTCTTCAGAATATCCGCTCGGAGACCGCTCGATCACTTGAGAGCAGTCAGGAGCGTGAGATACGACTTGCGCGTGACCAAGAGCGTTATTCTTTATCTCGCGCTTCCGAAACGGATACAGAGAGAGAGCAGAGATTAAGTCTTCAGCTTTTTAGCACTGAGACTGCTCGGTTGCTCGAGAACAGTCAGGAGCGCGATACGCGCCAAGCAAGCGATCGCGAGCGCCACGCAGTATCTCGCGCTTCGGAGACTTACACGCAGAGAGACTCGCGTTTAAGCTCCTATCGTATTCGCACTGCCACATCTCGATCACTTGAGAATCCTGAAGAGCATGAGACGCGCCTTAGTGCAGACCGCTCACAGCATGCTCTAGCTCAGTCTTTGGAGACAGACGAGCAGCGCGAGCAACGCAACGTACTTGCTCGGCAAAGATATCCCGACATGCGTGTTGAGGTGTCTGTTCATTCCACGCAAGAACGTGAGCGGATTCAAGAAATTCGGGCAAGTCAGTCAGTCGAACAGCGTGTGGCCCAAATTGATCTAGACCGTATACGTCGCAATCTTCGCAATTCATCCTCATCTCATACTGAGTCTATGGTTTATGATCCTGAAGAGCAACCGTGGTTCAATAAAGAAAGGAGCGCGTTTTCCTATAACCCATTTATTAATTACATCGAACACGGAGACATTGGTACCATGTCTGAGGTGTGTGCACACTGTCACGCGCGTAAGTTGAAGGGAGAGACCAAGGGAATGTGTTTTGCGTCTGGAAAGGTACGACTAAACTCTATGCAAGAGCTACCGGAGATCTTACGAGTTCTTTTGAATGGTGAGCATCCCAAGTCCAGCCATTTCTTAAGCAATACTCGAGCCTGTGTGCAACAGTGCTTTCCAGATGACTTCATTTGGAGCTCATTAAGTCACTAAATCTGGATTCATGCCGACTTTTAAAATTCAGGTGCAAAGCTACCATCGGATAGGTGCTTCCCACCGAAATGCCGAAATTTTTGCAAATATATTTCATTGCAGATTTTGCTGAACAGGCTAATGTCCGATGCCGAAACATTCCTTATTTAGACTTGAGCCTTATAAGGGGATTACAAAACACTCTGCACAGTGTCAACCCATACGTTACCGGTTTCAAAACCGCTCTGGAATTGGTGCCTGAACACAAGCGCGATAATTTTAAATTCGTTATTAGCGCAGACAAAAGACGAAAGAAAAATGGTGCCATAGCAAAAAATATTCCACGTGAAGAGCATTTTCTGCTGTAAGAATAAATTTGAAGGTCTGGAACACCTGTTGTGGAACTCCAAAGCCCAGCGACACTATAACATATATAGGAATGACGATTTAGCAAAAGTTGTTTAGTCTGATGGGCATTTTCTGTTGACTTACAAAAATGAAAGATCTGGAACATCTCGAATAGTCTCGCGCATCACGCTGTTTTTCCGTCCCCGGGCTCTTAGAATTCGACATCAGACGTTTCAGATCTTCGATTTTGACGACTCCGTTGTCGCTGGCATAAGCAACAGGATCCGCGTACGAAGTCGCGGGCAGAAGCTAGTAATTAATAATAATGTACATAACGAGTAATATTATTTTTGTAACGATTTCTTCAATCCTTCAGCTATGGAGTGGTGTAATTAAATTTTGGTTGTAGAGGATGGATATGTAGCTACAACACCAAACTGTATCCCCCGATTTTGTTATGATCAGTTTTTTTAATTTCCTCCCACCATGGAAGCAAAAAAGACGTATTCACTTCAAAAAGGGATGCAACATTGGAAGGACATAGGCAGGTACATCTTAATAACTCTAATAAACTTAACTTAAAATTCTAACACTATGGTGATAACTTTCAAAATGGCCCGTTGCGTAGTAGGCATACTTAATGTATCAACGTGGATGAAGCAAAAGAAGAAGAAGGGCAAACGGCGTGCAACAGTGCTTTATGTCTATCCCCATGGCAAAAGGCGTAATTTTACCTGACAGGTATGCATAAGCTACAACTAAGAATATTAAAAGTAATTACGCCAAAACATTTAAACAAAAAATTCAAAAACAGTGACGACGACCTCTCTAAATACTGTAATGTTATGAATGTGTTCAATAAAGTTGAATTGTTTACTCTTGCAGAAGCCAATAGACCTGAGCTGCTAATCGAAAAAACAAGGCCTGACTTTTTGAGAACGATACCAAATAAAAATGAATACATCCTACCTAAATTTAATAATGTGTACGGGATAAAGGTTGCAGATTATTTAGTACTTTTTTTTCTAAATAAACTTCCAGAAGACTTGCAAACGTTATACAAAACGAGATCGAAAAGTTATAAGTACAAATCAAAGCGTTTCCTTACACAAAATGTCTCCTTATGTATGTATGTATTAGTGTACGTTTAAATTATTGTCATCATTATAAAATATATCATTGTAGTCATTAATCTTTAAAAATAACATGATAAAGGTGCGGTTCGGTCAAGTGCTGTTGAAATCAGTGCTCTTAGTGGAATGCCTCTAAACTTTTATATAAGGAACGGCTCGCCGGCACACAGATAAACCCTGTGAGGTTTTCGTTGTGAGGCTAAAACCACATTGTAAAATAGGTTAAGTGTTTTAGAAAAAATAAATAGTAACGGCAGTTTTATGAAAATACTGTCGAAGATTAAACAGCTTTTGAGAAAACTATCAATCCTCGTCTGACCTCCCCGTATAATATTAGCAATTCGTATTTCCTCTTAATTGTTAATTACAAATGAACAATATAGGCAATAGAGGTCAGAGGAAAATTGGTCCATGTCAAGTTTTGATATCTAGCCATAATTATCTCGTTGCGCAAGAAACATTTAAACCCAACTATATAATGAAGAAATCACTTTTTTTTCTTCCATAGCACTCGCGAGGGCTCTTCCTAAAAGTTCTCAGTTCCATTGCAAATCTAAATTAAATCATGCATAAAAACTGCCTCTCAAATTCCGAATTCAACAAAGCAATTCTACCTACTGTACCATTGATGCAACCCCCAAATCTTTAACTACATAAGCTATGGATAAAAGATGTTGTAATGGATTGTGAGGGAGGGGGGCCACAAACTATTACAACATCCTTCCAACATCCTTATCCATAAAATTCCTTCTGTTCGTCATAAATCATCCAGCCGTTCAATATCCGTGTCCATTTCGATTTTTAAGGCACCAGCGCTGATGCGACACTATAATGAAATATGGTGGACAATTCACACTTACTTTATTGGATATCCTTGCTCTAACGTCGGGACGATCGGCAAGGTTAGCGAAGATTTTAGATTTTATTCTTCAAAGTCTCTTTGTTGTATGTGAAGCTTGGTAAGGTATTGGCTGTTGTTTAAAGTACGATTTTAGATTCTTGGACGAGCATTTCTAGGTACAAATTCCTTCGTAGGTGACTTTACTGTGAAAGGGACGATTGTAGAAAAGTATTACAGAATCTAACAATCGTAACATTCATAAGATACCCCAGCTATTTCTATATCTACATAGTATAAAAGTTAAGTTAAAAGTTATTTTCTTCATCAGTATAATTATGTAATAATAGCTATGTCTAATACTTTTTTTTTTACATTTTTACACTACTTGGATTTTCGCTATATTTCAGTAAATGTATTCCGGAAGGTATATGTATTCATGTCTCAGAATTAACGTACAACCTCTTAAGAGGTTATTTTTAAAAAAAGTTCAGCCGTTCCCTGCATTTATGTTCGAACTAGCTGCGCCCCGCGGTTTCACCCGCGTAAGTCTCGATCCCGTGGGAATATCGGGATAAAAAGTAGCCTATGTCTCAATCCAGGGTGTCAGCTACCTTCATTCAATTTTATCAAAATTGGTCCAGCCGTTTGAGCGTGAAGAAGTAACAAACATACACACACACACACAGACTCACAAACTTTCGCCTTTATAATATTAGTTTGATTATTTAACTTATTATTTATCACAGAAGTCTCGATGTTTTGACATGACGCCATTGCAGCCGCACGAAGCAGAGGCGGATCACTAGTCATCACAAAATTAACTCTTTCCCTTTGTCCCATTCACTAATTATGTATACGTCTCATGTAAAGTTTCGAGGCATATTTTCAATTAAAGCGCTGTTATAATAGCCGTTAATTAAAATGTACCACCATCGTTGAAGCCAAAATTAACTCCAACCCTTTTGTCCCATTCACAAATTATGTACACGTCTCGTAATATGTAAAGTTCCAAGGCATATTTTCAACTAAGTCTACACAAGTTTCCACTGAGTTACGAACTCCATAAAGTTGTAAGGTTACACAGTGATATTAGACGCAAGTGATCTTTCCATTACCGACCCCCTAAAACTTAACTCCATCAAAGTTACAGAATATTAATAACCCTTTCGAAGCGATTCATTTTCAGCATAGTTTCATTACTACTTAGGGTAGTAGCACACGAAATACTGTACGGACTTATTATATTTTTACTGCAAGAAAATAAATAATGTGTGAGAACAAAAATATGCACACCCGAAACATTCGCGTGAAAAAATCTAGTCCATAAGACAACGCCGAAACTGCAAAATAACTGTCACAAGAAATTGTAGACTTTTTCAGAAACAAATGCCATGCAGTGAAGTCATGGTGGTATAGTTTGCAGCATTTTAGATAGTATTAGCATCACTAACGGTGTTGTATTCATGAATCTTAACTCTATAGAGGAACACCCATTACAGACAGATTATAAATATAATTAGCTTTTGCCAGCGGCTTCGCCCGCGTGGATCTCGGAAATGATCCCACGGGAAAGTACTACCGAGATAAAAATAATTGTATGCGTTATCCAGATTATAAACTATCTTTTTGCCACATTTCATTGAAATCCGTTCAGCCGTTTTTACGTGATTGACTAACAAGCATCCAAACGTCCAAAAATACCAATTTTAGCATTTATTAGTAGGATAGTAGGATTTTTGGACATATGAAATGAAAGTACTGCAGCTACAAAAAACGATATAGTCGCATTTTGCGTCTTCAAAAATTATCTCGTATGCGTCACCCTTAACCTAAGAACAGTGACTGAACGCGTACATCGAAGTGCACTTACAACCAGTTTTCAATTCTCTTTATTTTAGTCCACACTATGTCTCACACTGTTTAACTTGTCGTGTGGCTGAGACAGCCTATTTACATTCTGTTTAAACTATATTTTGGGTAGATAGAAGCTTCTAAAGTCTGCTTAGATACTTCAATACTTCAAACCCAAATTCTACTTTTAAATCACTTTTAAAATAACATGTGTTTATATATCAATAGTTGAGGTTAATTTTATAACCTCTATTTTCGTCGATAATTTTCCAATTACAATTTAATATACATAAACTCACGCCATCTTCCTAAAGGGTAGGCATAAACTATAGAACGCCACCTGCTACGCTCCTTACATACTCTTTTTGCTTCGTTTACGTTCATACATCTGGTCATACACGCACGCCTGTTGCGAGTACTACACACCCGACCTTTCTGAAGAACATCACCAATTATGTCACTATTTATACCCTCCTAGGGCGTCCATCCCGGCGTTTCCACTCAAATCTGCCTTGACAGTACCTTTTGTTAGTCGCTCTTTCATTCATCCTCTCCATGACTAAACAATCTAAGTATACTCCTTAAAATATTTATCACTACATCTTATTTTAACTCATACCGTTGCTTTATCACATAATTTTTCAGCCTATCATTCATAGTCACGCATGCTTAATATTATTCAAACTATAATTTGACACTGGAATTTGAAGACATTGTAAAAAACCCAATATGACAACGGGTTTAGGATGTTGATGGGGCTGCCCCGTTTCTGCAGTGCATCAGGTATGTTTGCACAAGCACACGTCGATGGCTTCTACGCCATCGTCAGAAAGAAATCTGCCGCTTTGCTCTGCAGAGTGCGGGAAGGCTCCAACTCCATCCCGAAGACCATAGCGGGGAGGTACGACTCTCCTTTGTTAGGTGATGTTGTTCAAAGATGCTTTATGAACAACAACCTTGTGTCTAAATAGAAAATAACTTTATTAACATAGATATAAGTTATCTTTTTGTTTACTAACCCTTATGGATGTTGCTTATTCGAAATAAACTTTTTTTTTTTAAAGCCACTTAATTTTAAAAGAGTAACCTTGGAATTTCTTGCCGGCTCTTCTCTATAGGAAACGACCGAACCGAACCGTGCACCTAGTTTCTGACGATTCATAAGTGCCCATGTAGGTTTATGTGAAATAAACTATTTTGATTTTGAAACAATAATAGTTGGCAAAAGTGGTAAGATATAAGTTGAAACCTTTATAAATACAGGTGAATGTGTTACAAGTTTCACTCAGAACTAAAACAGGGTTTCTTTTACAGTCTCATTTTTGGTACAGACTATTAAATTGCTTACCGAAAATGTAACTTGAGGTACTCGAGGCAAACTGTGTAACATATCTACAGATTTTGAGATTTTCCTCCCCGGGCTGTTTCGAAGATATTGGAACCTGAAACCGCAGTTACCCCTGCAAATTAAACCGGACATTTAAGGAATTTGAGTAAACACAATAATTAAATAATCTAACTCAGATTGAGCACCGTGGTAGATATACTAAAATGATACATAATATTGTTTGTACAAAAGTTAAAAGGCTTCAAAAAATCTATATAAACAAAACATAAACCCTGTCTCTTAAACTAGGAGGCCTATACCTTAGGAGACAATGTTCGGCCAGATGGTTGCGTAAATTACACGCATTAGAGTTAGCACACATTATCTGTAGCTGCATTTTGAAAGCCTACAAAGTAATTTACAAGTTTGATTGTATTATTTACAAGAAAAAAAAATCACCTCATAATAAAACGCTGTTTTAAGCTTAGTATTTTTTTTTCATAATTTCATTATGATAATGCGTGGAACGTAAACAAAATGTTTAAGTTTTAAATACTGTGGCAAGTAGCTTAACATTCAATGTCTAGCTTTTATAAAAGTTCTAGAATTTTATATTTATAACAAAAATAAAAAGGCTTTGGAATATAATTCTACAGTTAGTGTAGAACCTACATAAAGTTTGAGATTATATTTTACTGCTTAACAATTTTTGGATTTGAAACATACGGGAACAAAAAGGCGACAGTCGCGTTTTATTTCTGGATTCCGTACCTCAATAGGAAAAAACGGAACCTCATAGGA
Source organism: Tiliacea citrago (assembly GCA_963921375.1). NCBI lineage: Eukaryota > Metazoa > Arthropoda > Insecta > Lepidoptera > Noctuidae > Tiliacea > Tiliacea citrago. Next base: position 3,556,242 of record OY992784.1, read on the forward strand.
TCACTCGTGTGTCTGTCTGTCCGTCTGTCACAACTGATTTGCTCCTAATCTACTGGAAATTTGGTACACATAATTATGAATTTTTGTGATTCAAACACAACGTGTAACGTAAATTAATGAATTTTGAATAAAGGGGTCACTTTTGGGGGAAAAATTAAAAAACAAGTTTTGCAAACTGTACCGTGTGACATATTATCATATTAAATGAAAAGACTTATTATGAGGATTTCAAATATATTATTATTTTGTTTTATAATTTAAAAATAAATAGTTTTGAAGTTATCAAAGAAAATAGATGAAAATTGATCCTTATCTCAGAAATTTTGTTGCTAAAATTTTGAAAAGAATATAAAGTATAATATTATATACTTATAGATTACAAGAAAACCTATAAGAAGTCTATGGTCTTAAAATAAAATGGTAAATCACTCAATATTGTGCGTACAAACTTACATTTGCAGTTGGATTGTGTGGGGGAACATGTTTTTCAACTACAATATTAAGTTTGTTCTTGGGATAAATCATCCCAGCTACGGAACCAGATGATTTTGATACAGAGACAGATAACCGCCTGTTTCTAATAATAATACGAGCCTAAAGTTGTTTATTGACCATCGCAACGTAACTAGTGAAGTAACCATACGACTCGGTACTCGATACTCACGACAAATCGATTCAAGTTAAATGTCAAAACGGGCCTATTATTTTTTGACAAGTATAGCATAATATGTATAGTGCCACTGCAAGGTAAAGGCCTCGTAACATGCAGAGAAGGCACGAGCATTGATCACCATGCTTGCTCAATACGGGTTGGTGAATTCAGACTTAAATTAACTACTAATATCGCGCCCCCCGGTCTACTCTTTGATATGCAATAGTCTCTGTAGTTCCATGAAACATGCGGCTCCCTCGAGCCTCATGTTTCACACCAGCCCCTGGGGTGGTGTGAATCTTTGGGTTCATTCGAGTAATCGAGTCCGGTTTAACTACGCTGGGGTCGGGTCGGTGCATTTCATTCAATTAATTTATTCAATCCGACTGGTAGTTCCAGAGGTAAGCGCATTAAAAAAAAATACATACAAACTCTTCAGATTTATTGTATTAGTCTATGTATCCACAGGGTGTTTTTCATTCACCGATGTTCGTAATGCCCATAATAAACTCGGAAAGTACTATATAAATAAAAAAAATAAGATTAATTTAATTCAGACAACTTGATCCATACAATTAAAATTAAAGTACAACACAATACATTGAAATTACCCGCTTAATAAAGGATTTCCATAGCGGAGAAGAGATCCTATCGGCTGCAGAATTCCGTTGCAGCTGCTACGCATTCTGCAGATCAGGGATACAGTTTTCTTGCGGATTACGGCATGAAAGCCAACAGTACGATACAGCGTAAACATCCCCGATGCACTACAGAAGCGAGGCAGCACCAACATCATCCTGAAGATGTGTTATACTGGACGCGCAGGACATCCAGCGGTCTTTTGGTGTGACTCACCCACAGATTTCCCGTATAAAAGCTTTGACAATATGCCTTAAACAACGTTATTTTTACTTGTTCAGAGCTGTGGGAGAATCTGCGGGTCAGCATGTTACTACTGACTGCTGAAGCCTGAGCCTGCGCAGGCTCCCCTCTCATAATATCCGGATCGTCTTCAAGACCTTCAGAAATTAAATTCCCCAGGTATTTAAATGTCGTGACACGATTTATACACAAGCCATTTAGGGTAATATTATGTGAATACTCGGGGCATCCACCGGCGGTCCTAAAAACCCTATAAAATATTCTGTTTTCTTGACATTGTATACAAGGCCATGTGCACCAGCATAGGCCTCACATACTTTTAACAACTCTCCGAGACCTCTAACCGTCGCGCTCAGCAGCACCGCATTACCCTGGATATGATTAACATGACTCTGCCACACACGTTCAATTTTGTAACGGACATGATAAACCGCTCCATAGTGACGTCTACGTTCCCCGATGTATGGAACATTACCTCCGTTAGGCCCTTGCCAAAAAACTCAAATCCATCTACTTTAAAAGACCTACGCCCTATAAGTATATTACCATGTCTATCCAAAGTACTACAAAAAGTCGTTAGCCGCCAATTAACGTTTTCTTGGAACAAAATAACGTTCTACCTGATTTACAATCTGGTTTTAGAAAACAGCGCAGTACATCTACTGCTTTACTGGATGTTACTGATAATATATTATCTGCCCAAGATAGGGGAATGTGCTCATTACTGGTTTTACTCGATTTTTCCCGGGCATTTGATGCAATAAATATCCCGCTATTATTAGCAAAGTTAAATTATTATGGTTTTGACGCTACGCAATGGTTCCGCAGCTATCTTAGGAATAGGGAGCAACTTGTTGACTTGCGTTTGGGTGACGGCACTACCCTTTCATCAAGTCGTACTTCTGTAGAGAGAGGAGTCCCGCAGGGCTCTATATTGGGCCCATTTCTCTTTATTTTGTACTGTGCGGATATTATAAAATGTCTCCCGACGTGCAAATACCATATATACGCCGACGATGTACAACTTTATATATCCTTTAGGCCAGATTAGTACGATAGTGCCATTAAGGATCTTAACGATGATCTTCAAAGAATCGCCGCCTGGTCTGAGGACAACAGCTGCCTGTTGTTAAATCCAACAAAAACGAAATATATGGTATTTGGCACAAGACCGCAGTTGGCTCGACTACCAGTGATCTTTGACTTGAAACTTATGGGTGAACCAATTGAGCCAGTGAATTAAGCGCGAAATCTAGGTGTTATTATGGATAAAGACCTTCGTTTTGAGAAACACGTAGCAGACTTGGTTAGAAACTGTTTCTATCACCTTAAGGTTTTATACAATGTGAGGCCTTATTTATCCGAAAGACTACGGGAACAGCTAGTGGAAACCCTGGTTCTGTCTAGGTTGAACTACGCCCGCGTTTATTCGCTCGTGCCGACCGCCTCATCCAAAGGGTATAAAACGCCTGTGCTCGTTTTTGTTACAATATTCCTCGCAGAAGCTATGTAACACCTTATCTAAACAAACACTTTACACTAAAAATGAAGTCCAGACGCAAACTACATTTGGCTTGCCTTCTGTTCGGTGTGGTTAAATGTCAGAAACCGGATTACCTATACGACAAGCTAAGCTGGATTGCGAGTAGACGAGAGTGCGGGAGAAGGCAATGCTCGCAACAACTCTCGACTCAGTCTCAGGGGACAGCCGCTTTTAGAGGCAGCTTTCGTTATGCAGCTTCCAAAGCTTCCTTATTCTATAATAACATCCCACCACCGATTAGAATAATTAACCAGATAGGCACCTTTAAACGACACTTACGGCAGTATCTCATAGAGGCGCAGCGGAAGTTGGACATGGTCACACTGAATGTCTCAATTATATGATGCACACCTACCGACTTACGTATGCGTCAGTGTTTGAATGTAACACGAAAATGCAAATAGCCGCTGTTATACAACAATTATACAACTTCTCCGAATTGTTGTTATACAATTTCATTGCTGGGAATTGCTTATTGCTTTTGCTCATGCTCGCGCTCGGCTCAGCTCACCAGCTTTTTGTTTTTTGAAATTTTACAAAAAATCACACTGTTTATGTACTTATTCGTTATTATTTTTTATCTGACCCACATTGATTCTATTTATGTATGCATACACATGTTGCAGTGTAAAACTGATTTACATCCGTCACCTCACACTTTCAGGTGCAGTTGAAAACCAGCGTCAGGCACTACTTAGTTGTCTGGCAGTTTTTTGCTGAACTGGGCCTTTTTGGCGCAGCCGTGAGGCACACTTTACTGCTAATTTCTTACACCGCATTTTACACTTTTTTACTTGTTTGATTTTTTATTATATTTTTTTATTCTGCTGTATATTAAATTGTGTGCCTTTTAAAATGTATTTTCTTTCATTCTTCTTCTTTCTTTCACCGTGTCGTCTGCGTAGCTAATGCTGTTGACGCAGACGCCATCTATCGTGCAACCGACACGCTTGCTACTGAGCTCGACGATGAGGTCATTTTTGTATAGATTGAAAAGCTTGGGCGACGCCAAACCTCTCTGTCTCACCCCGCTTTCCAACGTATATGCCTCAGAGAGTGTATTATTCCACCCCACATATTTTTTTGGTGAGAATAGCAATATTTAAGCATATTGAGCACCTGTACCGGTACCCCCACGTTCCCCAACTTTCTCCAGAGCACATCGTATTAGACAAGACCAAAAGCTTTGGAGAGGTTAAGGAAACACGCATATACCGGTGTCCTGCGGCCCATATAGTATTGGACAGTATGCTTGAGACCTACGATGGTAGCTTCCGTGGATTGCCCGGGTCTAAACCCAAATTGCGCGTCATTATGAATTGTTTCTAATGCTAATCCCCTAAATCTTTTTAATTGATTTATTGTGAGTATTGAGTATCCGTTGTGAAATCGTGTCAAGTAACTAATTCGCTGCTGTTAATTCTGTTAATCTATCACAACCGCATCATGAAATCAGACTAAAGATTTATTGATCAGGAGTTCTTTCTATGTCCTAGAAAATAGTGTAAAAAATTAGAAATAAAAATACAAAAGTCTATTGTTTTTTTTTTTTTGTGTTAAAGTGATTATTTTTCACTTTTCAACTGTGAGTATCTACTCCACACAAATTCAAATACCACTACATCTGTTTGCGGTATAGCATGGTGTGGATGACATTAGACGAACCGTTCCTTTTCACTCTTGACCGTTATCGCGATTTACAATCTTGATTGAATATTTTAGCGGCACCCTAAATATCATAGTCATTAAATACGGAACCAGTAATAACTGCAGTAAATTAAATAAATTTACCATGCCAAAACGTTATTGTCTACAAATAAAATCAAATTGAAAGAGAAATGAAGCAAAGTATTAATCGTGTAACATACCTAATGCCATAGACATGTTTAGTGATGGGATGTATTCCCATCATGGATAGTCGATATTTTTTATAGAAATAGAATTTTACAGTATATGTTTTTTTTTTATTTTTGTCGTTAGACAACTATAGAGTTAAATAAAATAACAGAACATATTATTATTATATAAATTTTATTCGTTTAACCTGCCTACAAACTGATATCAGAGTCAGAACCATCTGAATTGTCACTGGATTCAGTCAGCTTCTTTCAAATATTTTAGTAGCTTGAGCAGTGTTGGTAGCTCCATTCTTCTATAATAATTATAAATATAATTTCTAACAGAATCCTTAGCAAAACTATCTAAATCTTTTATTGGTTTCTTCTTCGTCCGCTCTTTGTTGGGTGTGGATAATCTGTTTTTTCCCTTCTTTGCCAATTTTCTCGCGTGTTATACGTGAAACGATATTGCGGCTAATATACCTTTAGCTACTAAGAGCTAGAGCAGCTTTAGCTACTCCTTCTACAACTTGATTCAGTGGTAAGAACGGTCCATTATTTGGTTGGTCTCATTCAAAGTGGTCTCAAAGGCAAACGACAAACTCCCTTACCTAACTCCCAAAAACAGTTATTTTTGTGCCCTTAGGCATGTTAATAACTACAACCAAGTAAAACAACAAACTACAACAAATAGCAATTTTAACACAAAATTGCTATTTGTGTAAGTGTCGCATTCAAGGCAACTAGCATTCGTACTGATGCAAAATGGCCGCCGACGCACCGCACCACACAATCATGGCAAAAATGTTACAACGAAAAAAGTTTTTTTTCTAAATAACTCTTGTGCTTTGACCGTGTTTTCTTAATGTTTTGTATTAAATACATATTTTAAAATAAATTACATAATAAGAATGAGAACGAGATTTTTGCTATGAGAATCGTTATCGATAAAATTTAATTGCATATTGTCACTGACCTAGTCATGCGATACTGACATCTGTCACCCGCACTATGTACACCGTAAACATTCGCACCTGCCAAATAACAGTGACAAGACGTTATTATAACATTACCCACATAGACTAAGTGAAAAAAATTCGTATTATTTAGTGAAGTGATTTGTGGTCTTAATAATCAGTTTCACTTCACCAAATGTTGCTTTCCGAGAGCTAATGCACTAGTTATTATAAAGAAATAACCAAATCGCTGTAGGTGTGCCTATAATATTTGAAGAGTTCCCTCGATTTTTCCACGATCCCATCATCAGACTTTGGCCCGTCCAAACACAAAACTATTTTCCTAATCTGTTTGGCCGTCTTTGAGTAATCGGGGAACAAACATTTAAAAAAAAGATTCGTGGACGAACTGAGAACTCCTCATTTTTTTTAAGTCAGTTACTAATAATTATTTAATTTGCTAATAACCTCATAATTTTGCAATTTTTTGTGAGGCTGATGTTTATTCACTTTATTGTTTTTTTTTTATTATTTTTAAAAGAACTAGATTCTTAATAATGAATTACAATCTAGCTAAAAAGACTTATAAGCAATTTTAAATGAACTTACTTTTTTACGTAATAATACTATTTTAAAATTACTTAGAATAGGTAGTGTTGATTACCACTTTGTTCATGTATTAAATGTGTGTTTGTAATTTTTTTGATATTGACCATAATAATATTATTTCCACACTTTTTACACTAGGTAAACTAACTCAAATACTACCACACACAAACACAGTAAAGGCTTCTACATACTGGCGTGACTTGTCGCGCGACGCGACACCGGTAGAACAATTTATATGAAAAATTCAAGGAAATTGTTCTACCGTCGCGCGACAAGTCGCGCCAGTATGTAGAAGCCTTAAGTTTGTATTTTTACTTTTACTTTAAGAACAAGATTATCCGGCTGAACCGCCTGGTTATTTGTCCCCTATGTTCGCATATCGCATTAGACCATTGTAGCTCTCCTAAAATAAATAAATTAAAAATCTCAGTCAGTTCAATGATTCGTTTAGTCGTATTGCTTCGACTTTGGGGCGAAGCGTGTCACCTTTTAACTTTAATTCAAAGTCAATTACGCTTCTTGCATATTATTAATGTAATTTTAAATTGAATATAAGTAACTGTTTTAGATTGAATTTAATGTTAAATATTCAGGATCTCCTAGCACCTAGGTATATATTTTTCTTATAGGGAGGTCGCTAAGTAAGATTTACTGTAAAAGTTGTACACGTTTCTCCAATAAACCTTTTTAATTATTTTTATAATTTATTTATTTATATGAATAATAAGTTACAAGAGGAATGTTTTTTTTCCTAATATTGTTTACGATTTGAGTTTTGTCGAAAGCATTGCTTTAGGAAAAACTGCCGACCTTTTCTGGCTTACTTCACTTATGTTCTCACGGTGAGCTTTTTACAGAATAGATATGAAATGAAACGAAATTAAATTATGTATTCTATAAATAGGTTATCGGAATCACTTCCACACGAAATATTACAATAAAAACCGGCCAAGTGCTATATATGTATCAGACTACGCACAATTAAGGGTTCCGTAGTTGGGGTGAATTAATGTCAAAAACAAACTTAACATTGTAGTTGAAAAACATGTTCTCCCATACATCGATATACGCCACGGTCAATTTTCCAATTGCACAATGTAAAATTGGAAATTTCATTTTTTTATGTGATAAATCTACATATCATAATATATATATCTATATACCTATCAACAACTGTGATTTTTTGACTTTTTACTTTAATTGTGCTGTGAGACCTAGCTTCTTGCCAAATTTAATGATTTTAGGTCAACGGGAAGTATCCTATAGGTTTAGATTTATTTGCGAGATACTCGGATTTTATTTTATGTGATAAATCTACAAATTAACGATTTTAAAACTTTATACTTTATTTGTGCTGTAAGACCTTGCCTCTTGCCAAATTTCATGATTCTAGGTCAACGGGAAGTACCCTATAGGTTTTGATTTATTTGCGAGTATTAAAATATGTTGCATAAATCACCGTATTTTTTTATTGCGTTGACTTACAAGCTTGATTTTTTTAGAGCTCTAAGGCACCGTAGTCTTACGTATTTCATATTAATTTCAACTTGATACCTATACGCGTTCCTGAAAAAAATGGTCTTGATAGACTGGAAGACAGACAGACGGCCAACGAAGTGATCCTATAAGGGTTCCGTTTATTCCTTTTGAGGTACGGAACCCTAAAAAACATCGTAAAATTATGTTTTTCTAAAAAAAAATAAAGACTGACAGACAGACAGACAGGCAGACAGACAGACAGACGGACAACAAATTGATCCTTTATGGGTATTCCGCTTTTTCCTTTTGAGATAAGGAACCCTAAAAACAAACATATAGCCGAACATAATTATAACGGTCGGTTAAAAAAATAGGCAGTCATTGGAACTGCTGGCAGAAGTGAAAACTTAAAACTCGCCAGTCTGGCAGACCATGACACATTAGCATGTCAGTGATGAGACCCGCGGACGATTAAATCTCGACCCATCATCATCATCTCCGTGCCCCTGTCCCATGTTACTTGTCTCGGTCGGTGCAACACATTTTCTTCTTCCATTCTCTCCTGTCAACCGCCACGTTCACTCCCTTAAGGGCGGCCAACCCGACATACTTTTCATACAAACGCTCGTACGTGATTATGGCGTTGTAACACATCTTTCTTTGAATTTTTTGAACTAATAGGTATCTTGTGCACTATATCTAGGTGTCTATGCAAGCAGAAAATAAAAAAAATGAAAAACTAATTCAGTATAAGCCTGCAAAAATCTGCTTTTTGGCACAAATTTTATCTGAACTTTGGTCATTCATAATGTACTCATAAACTGTAAATGTTAAGAAAACATTATGATATAAACCTTGCAAATTGTTGTAATGGAGATTCTAAATGACTAACATTTATTTCACAAACTGGTAAGGCTTACTCAAAAACACGTATTTCCTGGAACAAGTTTTATGAAATTTCCGCACATTATTTTTCGTTAAATGTTATCGCGTTCTCACTCGTTTGTTAATAATTTTCACTTGCGCTGGATGAAACAACAAACTTTTCGACCATGCTCGCGTCGACGATAGACGGACCGGGAAGGCCCTTCTTAATTAAGACGCTAACAACAGCTAAAGCGCGGTCACTGACAGACTGCATGCAAAAGAAAGAGAAGCACGATGACATAACGCTTGTAATTTATTGCAAAATATGAAGGAATGATTTATTTACTCAAAAGTTTGTGAGTAATCGAAAATAAAAAACAACCAAGTTGTGCATTCAAAGAAGACGTTCTTGTTATTAATTAAATACCAACCGGGCGTAGATATTTAATACGGATAATTTGGATTAGAACTCAAAGTAAAAGGTTAGTTTACCGTTAATTAGTATCGAGATTTTTTTTTCTAAACGTTTTTTGGTAACAACCAAGTTCTGAGAAATATGTTCAAGAATAACATATTATTATATTATTTTTTTCCGCTATCACAAACTATATAGATTTGGCAATTTTTTTGTTTAAGACTAGCCTACTTAGATCATTTGCCTCTTGTCAGTGCCTTAAATGAAATCTCGATCCACGGGCTATAATAGTCAGCAAGGTTGCTAGCAGGAATGTATTCCTGTAAACGTAAACTTATCAAAATTATTAATTAAGCACTGCAGCTGCTTAGAGATAGATATGCTCGTACGAATGCTTGGAAAAAGCTTGTGGATGTTTACTTACTATGTTATTCTTCAATAGAATGATAGGATGTTTTTAATGATATTGCCAGAGTGTTTTAAATGATATTAGCAGAAAGTTTTAAATGATGATGGCAGAGTGTTTTAAATGTATTGTTCCTCAACTAACAAAATATCAATTATTCAACTCAGCCTATCGCAGTCCACTGCTGGGCACAGGCCTATCCCAGGTTGTGCCACAACATCCTGTCCTCCGCCTTCCGCATCCAGTCTGTCCCAGCCACCTTTTTATGGATCGACGAGGTCCATCTAGCTGGAGGGCGTTCCACACTGCTGATGTTCGCCGATAGGCGGTCTCCAGTCCAGGACCTAAACCTCCCATTAAAAAAGTGACAAAATTGACAAAATATAATTACAACAAACTCAACATCAATTAGTAACTTCACATGCATAGTGCGATGTTTTAACTTTAAGTACTCGTACAAATGGTAAAGCATGGTTAGAACGTCTCGAGAAAGGTTAAATCTTGTCGCTGAACTTTTCAGAATACTATACTTGCTCCAAGCATGTATGAAAGAAAATTAAATGGATATGACACTTTAAAAGCTTGACGCTGTACTAAGTGTGTCTGTGATTGAAATGCTTTGTATGGATGTCGTTCGAAATACGCGCTGAAGCAAATGCAAAGCAATTTTGTTTTTTCAAGACCAAGCCGTAAACATCGTAAAGCATTTTAAGCATTTTTTACAGGATGGCAACCAAGCAGGCGTTTGATGGAAAATGGTAACCACTGCCTATTGACATCAGCAACACCAAAAGTATCACAGGTAAAATAAATCGCTACCTCAGAGATAAAGCTAAGATGCTAGAATTGTCAAAGCCAGAATAATTTAGAATGGGGCTGCCAAGATCCAGTCAAGTACAGTCCAGATATAAACTAATGACAAAAAATCTTTAAAAAAAAAAGCAACTGACTTCCAAAACAAACACTACAAAGTGAAAAATAACTTTAATTTCGGAAGTCGATGTCTTTGGATCTGTATTTTAGTTTTTTGCCACTGACTTTACTATAAATTATTAATTAATATAAAAAATAACCAAATCGCTAGCGGTGTGCCTATAAAATTAGAGGTTTTACTTCGATTTCATAGGATCCCCTCATCAACTCTGACTTGGTGACAATGGGACCACCTCGAGAGCATACCCTTTCAAACAAAAAAATAATTCTAAATCGGTCCACAATTGATATAAAAATTGGAGAACAGAAAAATAACATACAGACGAACATAACCTCTTGCTTTTTAGAAGTCGGTAAAAAAACAGGTAAGTTTAGAAAAAGGTATTCCTATCATTTTTAAATGAATAATCTCGTCATCAACCACGAATTAGGTATAGTGTTTCAGCTCAGACACACACCATCCTTTAAAGACATCCTAACATAAGCTGCGTACACACTCACTTTCCTTGATCCAGACATCCCATTCAAGTCTAGAAATTTACCAAAACTAAAGGTCTAGACCGTCATTTCGGAGATAAAATGGTTCGTCTAATAACTGGGAGTACAGCTGCAATATACAATATGTAACAAAAACCCTGTTGTTCCTTTTAGGAACGTATACATTTACCTACGAGCACAACAATGATGAAATTATAATTTAAAAAAAATCAACATTGGCTAGTGGAGAGGTCAAAATCAAATAACTATTAAAAACGACACATTCAAAAAAATGTTTGGAGTATCTGATTTTACAAGTATATCTTTATTTCGCTAAATAGCCTACGAGCTCGGCGGCTTTCTTTGATGCGACAGAAGATGCCGCCAAAACTTACCGCGGCCGGCGCACGTGCCCCGCGGGTCAGTACTACCCCACGTGCCTACCTACCCCTTTACCCCGCCACCCGCCGCCCTGCGAATCACTTCCTTAGTCTCCCGCGCAGCTTACTTCCGAACGGATGTTATTGTTGAGTTTGACCTACGTAGTGAGTGAGTGACTTGTGTTTTTTTACGTTAACGTTAACCATGTCTTATTCTAACGTAGAATATTTTAACATGTTGATGTGTCTTGGGAAATGTGACTGCAATTATGCAGAAGCACGCAGACTCTACCAAGAACGTTTTGCGAGTCTACCATTACCGTCGGCGATGGCATTCCAACGTTTGCACATACGTACGTACAATACCGGCAGTGTGCACGGACGAGACCAACATCGAGCTGACGCAGGCAGGCCGAGGACTCAAGACAGTGACATCGAGGAGCAAGTCCTGGATTTGTTTGAGCACGATCCAACGCGAAGTACGCGCTCAGTGGGACGAGAACTAGGAGTAAACCATATGCGCGTTTGGAGAGTCCGATACGTCCGTTCTGCGAAGTGTACGTGAAAATATGATTAGGCGTTGCAACAAATGTGTCGAGGTACAAGGTGGTCATATTGAACAGCATCTCCGTGGCCGTCAAGTAGACATCATAATAAATTAAGTAGGTACCTACATAAGGTTTTATGTGACAGACGCGGTGACTTTTTTTTCTTTTTATGTAAAAGTGTTAAAATAATGTAGTTTTAACATTATCAATTGTGCTTGTGCAAATACCGTGTAAACCAACATTTTCAAAGATTCATTCGTGTTCAGTGATAAACAACAGCTGACAAGGTCGCGAACTTGTGCAGAAAAATAGGTAGAGCGGCGCGGGTGCACGGGCGCAGCGGCACCGATCAAAGAGAGTGGCGGGAATGTTCTACCTATTTTCTGATTTCGCGGCATCGCTTTCATGCAGAATTGCAGAGGTAAGAAATCAGTTAAACATTTCAAATATTAATAATTAAATATTTATTTTAATTATTTTTGTTGAACAGTTTTTTATAAATGACTTGCTTTATTACGTATGTATACCGATTCTTAAAACGTAGGTAGAAGGAACAACAGGGTTTTTGTTACATATTGTATAAGGGACCAACCGCCAAGCAATAATGGCGGAGCCCGGGAAAGTTAAACTGTCTTACGACCGCTAACTGTTTAAGTTTACTGTGTGATTGATCGTTATAAAATACTTGGGTTTTAACTTAAGTTATGTAAGGTACCTATATGAATTTTAGGATTAAGAAAATTGAGCTGAGTATTTTTGAAATACATGGAGGACTGAACTGAAGAAGAAGACATCATGTTGGGGCAACTCAAATCAATTTGAATACGGGTAAGAAAATAATAATGATGAAGGACTGGACTAAGACCTTGCTGCAGTCACAGAAAGACTTAATGTTATGTGCAAGATTTATTTATTTAAGATAAGTAAAAATATTTTTCATTTTGATGAGGATAAAATAATCTTATATTTATACTCACCCTGCGTGCTGATGAATCAAGCTTCCTTAATTTATATGTCTAACAGGCCATGCTTGGTCCATACCTACTCGAATTCCCATTATTAAGGTACAAATCAGGTTATAACAAACTGTCCAATTTCTCCAAATGATTTTAAACCTTAAAAAGTGATGGTTAAGTTCAAAATCGAAAGAGAAAATTTGACAGTTTGTGGTAACTAGATTGTCTCACGACTGTACCAAAGCAAACTAAATGTAAATATGTCTAGTTAGACAAAGCTGTGAACTTGTCGATAGAAATTGCGTCCAACAGTTGGCCGCAAAATGCAAGCACATTAAAATCACACAATGACAGCACAATGACGTGGCGCGAGTGTAAGACGTAGCTGTGATGCACACCAGCAAAGCAAAGTTGGCCTGTTTGTTTTTGTTATTTTGCAGTGAGACACTATATCTATCTAGACATATAAATAATCAAAGTACCAAAGTAAAGTCTCCATCGGCATCATAAACCATGTCTTTAGACCAGATAAACGAAACATACAATCAGAAGTTTAGATTACAATATTTTTCAACGTATAATCATGTGAAGAAGGTATAAAAACACCGACAACACACTGTGAGTGCGGAAATTATTATCCCGTACAGAGACAACCAGAATAATCAGAATTCACACCACAAACGTAATCACATTCGAACGAGTAACGCAAACTCAACATAAAGGGATCCTTAAGTAATATCAAACAATTCGGTGCCATTATCAAGAAATTTGCTTTCTCACTTCTAATACGAGAAAATTTTCTCGCGAACATCACGCGAAACGAAATATGCGGGTACTTTGTTTCCCAGCAAATGGATTGTGAAGGCGGTTCGAAATTTGCACTGAAACTAAGGGCTTCGAACTAATTTTTGTTTTGACATGGTTCGTTGACTAGGGTTTGAATTGTTTAAGGTTTTAGTCAATGATGGAGGCTATAATATCAAAGGGTAATTGAATGTGAGAAAAAAAATCTCGTTATGAGACAAAAAAAAATCACGAGTAGAATATTTTGTGCTTTTATCAATTGTTACGCCATTCAGTGTTAAAAATACAAGATCTGGTCAGCAAGGCAACCAGTGGTGGTGAGTTTGACCCCAGAAAAGCACTTTAGTGTAATTCATTTCATTACCACTGCTCTCAAAACTTTGAAGGAAAATATTGTGAGGCAACCGGCATATCCTAGAATCAAAAATCGAGAAAAAGGAATCCACCAACCCACACTGGGCCCGTATGGTAACGGCCACTCCTTTTTGTACAGGGAGGCCTGTTTCCCACCTGTGGGAACGCTGCTGGTCAGCAAGTCAGCAAGGCTGTAGGGGAAAATCAACATGTAAGTACTTTAATATCATAACATACAAAAGTAACCCATCTCATTGGTCTGGTGGTCGCAATCGCTACTGCTGAGCTTGAGGTCCTGGGGGTCTGCTCCGAAGCGCTAAACCGAAAGCGCTAGGCCGAATGTTCGGCCGTTTTATAACTTCTACAGTTTCCTTTTTTGACTTTCGAGTACTTTTTTGACTACAGTACCAGCAGACATAGTGGCTATAATTCGCTCTTTAAATAATACAAATAGCCATGGAAATGATGGCATTATTACAAAAGTGGTCAAACATGTAGCGCCATTAATAGGACCTGCTATGAGTTATATCATCAATCTTTGCATTGAATATGGCCATTTCCCTGACAAATTAAAAATTACTGTTATTAAACCAATCCATAAAAAAGATGATAAAAGTATAATGGGTAATTATAGACCGATAGCTCTTATTCCTATTTTTTCCAAAATTATAGAAAAGGTTATATACAATAGCCTTTCGTCGTTTTTTGAAAAGCATGATGTCATAGTCAAAGAACAGTTTGGATTCAGGAAGGGTAAATCCATTAATATGGCGATTTATAATGTGATCAGTAAAATTGTTTCTAGTGTTGATGCTAGAACTCCAGTGGCGGCCTTGTTTATGGATATGTCTAAAGCATTTGACCATGTAGATCATTATATACTGCTAAACAAATTGGAGCGTTATGGGATTAGAGGAACTACATTAAACCTACTCGTATTACAATCCTCTCTAATAGCACTCAAATCACAGCGCTTGATAGGCTATGTGTGAGCTCGAAAGTTGAAAGAACATACATGTCACGTCCTAGGAAAACTACTTATGGTGTTCCCCAAGGTAGCATTCTTGGCCCTCCATTATTTAACATTTACATAAATGATATGGCTAAGGTTAGTAAGCACCAGATGGTCTTATTTGCTGATGACAGCACTATTTGATTATCTAGTAATGCCATTAATATTCTTGAAAATGACATAAATGACGATCTTGAAAATATAATAAATTGGTTAGTTAGTAATAATCTAAAAATAAATCTTAACAAAACTAAAATAATGACATTTAATCAAAGAACAAATAAACCGAAACTGAATATAAAATATGATAACGTAGCAATCTCTGAAAGTGACATCACAAAATTTCTGAGCCTTTACATAGATAGTCATCTGACTTGGAAACATCACATTGACGCTCTGTCAAAGAAGCTTAGTCAGTTTGCGTATGCTCTGTACAAATTATCCAAAACTGTTAACCGCATTACAGTAAAAGTTGCTTATAATGCTTATCTGGCATTAGGTACGGAATTATTTTCTGGGGAAACTCCACTGACAGAGATATTGCGTTTAAAGCTCAAAAGAAATGCTTGCGATCGTTTACCAAATTACAATCGATGGATAGTTGTAAACCATTGTTTAAGGAACTTAGTTTGCTCACTCTACCGTCTATATACATATATGAAATGGGAGTGTTTGTTCGCTGTAACCTGCATTTATTTGAAAAACTGCGCTCTCGCCGTTATCAGAATACAATTCATGTTACGTCTCATAAAACTGCATTTTTCGGCAAAAGTGTGCTAGGTATGGCCCCAAAAATATATAATAGTATACCAGCAGCTATTAGAAATAAAGAGTGTCTGGGATCCTTTAAGAGGTCTTTGTTTAAATTTCTTTTAGATAGATGTTACTACTCCATCACTGAGTTTACTACTGATAAACAGAGTTATGACGAATCCGACTTGCTAATTAAACACTTATGATTTTATTTATTGATTATGTGTGAATGTGTTTATTTATCTCAAATTGTAATGACCTGTTTATCAACTGACATATTTTTTTTTTTTTTTTTTTTTTTTAATGGAATCTATTGATGGCATGCCACCTTAATTGTAATTTCTTGTATATTATGTTAATTTTGTACGGCAAAACATAGTGCACATATTTTAGACAATATACTATCTGTAACCTTACCTATGTTTAACAAAATAAATGATTGATTGATTGATTGAGTCCTTACCCGACTTCATGTCACAGTTTTGACTTTGGCTTATCTCTTCGACTGTCTTCTTTTTTTTTTCGCCGTAGTCAGCGATTGTTAGCCGTAGTAAAGATTCGGCCGATACTTCGGATTTATGTTCGGAGTAGACCCCTGGATCCAATACCCAGGTCGGGCAAAGTGTTATTGGCTTTTTCTATCTAGAATTTCTCAGTTTCTGCCCGGAGTCTGGATTTGTGCCCGGTTGATAGTAATAGGCTCGCCCCCTGTTACATAGGACTGAAACATAACCGGTGAAATGTGAGTCTACTATAGGTACACCTCTGCCTAACCCTTCGCGGAATACAGGCTTGATGTTATGGATAAAATAGGTACAAGTAAAAAATTCGCCCACTATCCCTAAATATACCGATACATGTGAGACAGCCATCCGATATTTATTCCCGAAATATTCCGCTTCAAACTGGACATCGAAACGTTTCAGAACATTCAGCTTTATTATTCTCTGTGTGGCTGCACTAGAGACATGAGGGGCGGTTTGTTGAAGATAAACCGTGAGCTCATCATGTGCACAATTATTATTAGCGTCACTCGTGTGTCTAACTCGTGTTTGGCATAGATTTTCTAAACTTGAAACGAAAATAAATGCAATAATTTTGAGGTTTACTATGGATAATATTTGCTTAAAGAGTTATTCTTTTGCTAATTCAACTAGTTTACTGATAAGGTTATAATAAAAATCTATCTTTTCTTCATAGCGGCAATTATACATTCCAGTATTAACAATTGTGTTGCATTTCACCATGAATGATGTGATTTAGCAAGGGTGCGGGTTAAAAGCAGATGAAGTGACAAAAATTGGTAAGACTATGCTTAGATGGTTTAGTCATGTTGAAAGAATGAATGAAAAGCGACTAACACAAGGCAGATGGGAGTAGAAACGCTGGCGCTGGGAGGGGACGCCCTCAATCAATCAACTTAACCTATCACAGTCCACTGCTGGACAAAGGCCTCTCCCAGGCTGCGTCACAACACCCTGTCCTCCGCCTTCCGCATCCAGTCTGACCCAGCCACCTTCTTAAGGTCGTTGGTCCATCTAGCTGGGGGGCGTCCCACACTACGCTTGCGGATACGCGGTCTCCACTCCAGGACTCGTCAGCTCCATCTGCCATCGGTCCTTCGACAAACATGGCCAGCCCACTGCCACTTCAGCTTGCTTACTATGCAAGCTATGTCGGTAACTTCGGTTCTTTTCCGGATAATTTCATTCCTGATCTTATCCTTCAAAGAGACTCCAAGCATAGCCCGCTCCATAGCACGCTGGGTGACCTTGAATTAAACCCTTAGGACATTAGGGGACGCCCTAGAAGGACATTATTGAAATTTTATAGTAAACTTATTGGTGATGTTCTTTAGAAAGATCTGGTGCGTAGTACTCGCAACGCGCGTGCGTGTTTTACCAGATGTATGAACGTAAACGAAGAAAAAGGAGTATGTTAGGTGCGTAGCAGGTGGCGTTCTCTAGTCTAAGTATGTATGTATGATTTTACCACAAATTTTCCTGGGTTCGTAAACAATTGCTTAACACAGCTACTGTCAATTCTGTAGGAAAAAAAAGTTTCTAGAAATCTCCTTCAAATTCTTTCAAATGTACCAATGTGTGATAGATAAAAAATCAATAGTAGATTACTGCATCGAGCAGAAAGTGAGTTCTTGTTGCATCTAGTGTTAGATTGCAGCCCAAGTGCCAGCGAAGGCTCTATAAATCAAGAGTACAATAAGAAGTCACGATATTCACTTTAAAAATAAATAATTAAATTAAAATAAAACAAATATTTAAGGGCTCCCATACAACTAACTTGATTTTTTTTTGCTCGTTTATGCTCGATATTGATAACGGCAACAGGTAGACGCTTGAAATATTCACAGAATATTAAGTTATATCAATCACATTTAAAAATAAAAAAAATAATAATTTAAGTGGGGCAACAGACATGATTTTTGTGCCGTTTTTATAGATAACGGTACGGAATTCTTCGTGCGCGAGTCCGACTCGCACTTGACCGGCTTTTATAGCTTCCGGCGTTAACAATGGCGTTAACAATTACTCACTTGCACTAGAAGAATCCATTTTTTTACTAATTTTGATGAAATTCGTAATGTTCAGCTGTAAAAATTATAAAGTTCGCTCCAATTCGTTTTCGTTTTTTTCATTAAAATTTCATTACAGCCAGCACGTATTATTTTTAAATCTCTTTGGTTCTCTGCGCACATTTTATATGAAACATATGAAAACTTTTTTGTCAATGAAAAAGTTTAAAAAAGTAACAACAAACCAGCAATGGCACCATACAATCATTTATGCACTGTTTTAGCGACGCATAAATGTTCAGGTTTCTGCTGGCATTTTAAGTTAACAACTACGATATTACTAGGTAATTGGAAGAATATTTATTTATACATCAGAATCTAGTCCCTGCATCCTTAGTCATAACCATTTTATTTTGATGGTTCATGTTATAAACCTACAAATTACTGCAAGTTCAATTGTAGAGGAAGTTTTATTTAATGATAAGAGTGTCGATCTTTTAAAATATAAATAGTATTGTGGCCGTACCGTACCGTAATTTTCATATTACATAACATATAACGTGACACGTGCATTCCCCGAAGGGGTAGGCAGAGGTGCACCCATAGATACGGTGCACCTATTAGTTCACTCACATTTCGCTAGTTATTTTTAAAGAAAAAAAGTTTTTTTTTTATTTGGGTCACGCACAAGAAATACAAACATAGCATTTAGACTAACAATATACAAAAATAAAAAGATGATGATGATTATGGTGTTATAGAGGGGTATTGCCATCAACCGGGCACAAATCTAGATTCCGGGTTGTTACTGAGATGTGCCTGATGAAATAATCCAATAACAACATTGCCCGACCCGGGAGTTGAACCCAGGACCTCCTGCTCAGCAGTAGCGCTTGGTACCAATAGGACTAGGAGGCAGTGTTTTATAATATGTAAGGATTAAACCTTTATTTTCATACTAGCTGTACCCCGCGGTTTCACCCGCGTAAGTTTCGATCCTGTGGGCACATCAGGATATAAAGGAAGTTATATGTTAATCCAGGCTGTCAGCTACCTCCATACCCAATTTTATCAAAATTGGTCCAGCCGTTTGATCGTGAAGAAGTAACAAACACACACACACATACAAACTTTCGACTTTATAATATTTGTGTGATTATTTTAAAAATATGGTATCTCTTAAGATATTCATTGAAATCATGTTATGATGTCATGGGCGATTCTGTTCATAATTAACACCTTGTGATGAATAACGTATTTATTTGGTTAAGAATTAATATCATATTTAAAGAAACACCTTCGCAAATAATGCCTTATTTTAGAACAAATTTTTGATTACCATAAAAATGTTATAGTGAGTCAACCTTAAGACTTATGCTATCGCGGACTTTTTTTAAACTTTTATACGGGAACAATTCCGTCATACATGATTTGCTAAATTTAAACATTTACGCAGCGTACGCGTATTTCTTCCCGTTTTTGCAACATTTTTCATTGATGCTCCGCTCCTCTTGGATGTAGCGTGATGTTATATAGCCTATAGCCTTCCTTGATAAATGGACTATTCAATACAAAAATATTTTTTGAATTAGAATCAGCAGTTCCTGAGATTAGCGCGTTCAACCAAACAAACTCTTCAGCTTTACAATATTAAAATAGATAACGTGGACTCATAACGTTAGTAGCAATTTACTAATAAATAAAATAATGGTTACAAAACTTTATGATTTGAAAAACTAAGTTTCTACACATGTAGCTGGCTTAAATAGTGAGAGATCCTGTTAGTTAGCAATGACACCCAGGAGACTGACTGAATCCTGCAACTTACTTTTCATAACCCCATTCCTAAAAGTTAGCTTAAAATAAAGCGGCTGAAACACTATTAGTGGACGGACTAGTAGTTCACGTTAAATTAATCATCCCGGATTCGATTGTACAGTCACCAACAGAAAGCGGTAATTACCAAAGTGACATGAGACACAAAGCCTCTATGACGTTGATGTGTACAATTGTACTAAAAACACCAATCTTCCAATGCACTTCTGTAAATGAAATGCACTCGAATTGAAACCCTAGTTGTTTGGAAATAAAATGCAGGGTTTTTGGGTGAGTGCAAATAAAACTCGCGACTGACAATTTACGATTGGTTTGGATCAAAATTTTGGTTAAAATTATTAGTGATTATGCCTTTTTCGTTTTGTTACTGAAATTTTGATTTGTGCATAATATAAATATTGGAAAAATGTTGGCTTGATCGCAGGCTGATTATTAGTTGATGTTTTGATGTTTAGTGTCATTCCAATTTCTAGTTTGTTTTGTTGGTTGTTTATTTCTTTTTGTTTATTCTAAGTCGCTTGATAAAACCAAAGAAATCTTGATTTCAAAACAATATTTGGACACGTTCCTTTTACTTCCAATATTATAACTGCGCCTACGGTACGGTTTCTCATACCCCATAAGGAAAAGCCTGTCTCCATAATATAAGCACAAACGTTCCCAAAACCATACTATTCAAGTTCGAACAAACATTCTTCAACTCAAAACTATCCCTTCCGAAGATAAAAAACCGGTAAATCAAACAAAATCACTAAAATATCAACCTCCAAAAATTTATAAACGGTCCGTAAAAAAGGGACCAAGTGCGGACTTGCGCACTATGGGTTCCTTACCACCAGAACTATTATAGTTTACCATCTTTAACCGATTTTATATTTTATGCCAATAAAGAGACTGTCTCTAAAGAAGGTACAAATAGGTACAGGTATAGGTAATACGTATTTAGAAAGGGGCAACTAGATTCTATTCATTTACTTTTTTTTCTTGTAATTTTTAATGATCAAAGCTCGCTTTCAATAGTCTAATTGAAATATTTTTTTCCTTTGTTAATAAGAACTAAGGTTCTTAATAATTTATTACAAAGTAGCCTAATAGACTAATAAGCAATTTAACTCTAACTTATTATTTTACGTGATAGATTACGTTATACCTAACTACGAATAGTGTCAATTTGCAGTGATATCTGAAACAGAAATATATAATGTTACTTTTTGTAAAACAACCATGTGACAGACGAACAGACAGACGGCGTAAGCCTAGTTAATAGGTTCCCGTTTTCACCCATGGAGAACGGAACTCTAAAACGAGGCCTCGGCTATTTGACCCCCGAAATGGTATACAGGATAAAGGAATAAATCACAGGGGAGATATGTGGAGAAATCTTCCGGAATAACGTTTGAGAGACGCGCTGAAAACTGTACCGTGCACGTGTTTACGAATATATCATGTTTTTGGAAGTTGAAAGGGTAGCTCATTTCTTCTATGTCTGAGAAAAAGCCTGTGCCTTCCATAGTTGGATTTTTAAATTCGTGGAGTTCCCATTTCCTCTTACAGCAGGTCAACATTAGGAAAAAAGTGAAGGGTCTTGACCTGCCCTGCAATAATCATCACGCGGACGGATGAGTATGAAATTTGGCACAGTTAAAGTTTATAATGGAGGAGGAGTGTAGAAAGATTTTTTTAAATATATTATGCATTAGAAATAAATGAAATTTATTTTAAAAAACATTACACACCCTACCATGCGTTTGACATACACACAATGTATCAGGGCCTCACGACTTGCAGATAGATAGGTGCTCAGTAGGTGACAGAAATGACAGCTTGACCATGGAATAACTAAGTACTACTCATGGAATTAGTAAGTACTATATAGATTTTAAGTAAGGGTTGAATTTCGACCAGTGGGCGACCACTAGTTATAGTAAAGGCCCATGACGTTTGTATAACGAGTATTATTTCAAAAATCATTAATTTATAAGCAAAATTCTCCATACCAATAAAACATGACAATATAATTTTAATTAACATAAACAGCACCCTAAAATGTAACCGAAACAATACAACTAGCGTAAATCCGTTTCGTAACGTTTGTCGTAAAATAATCCGATCCCTTAACCCCCCCCCCCCCCACCGACCCCCTTCTTCCTACGTCGGCTGTCAACCCCATTACTCGTACTTAGCTACTAAATAAAATAAATACGGATTACGGGAATGTCTCCTTAAGTGTAGTGACGTGAAGGTGTCGATATAGATGAATAATTAAAAAAAAATACTTAGTTATTGCAGCCTAGCAATAATTGAATGTGCAAATTTTACTGTGATTCCTAAAATTAATTAACAATAACATAATCTTGGAGATTTTCAAATCATTCCTTTGCCACTGCGCTGATTACCATGTCGAATTTATACTTCCTTGTAGGTAAAGTGTTAGGGGGAACAAAATGTAGTAAATTTTAAAAAAATACTCGTTTAGGCATCACGTCGTAGCTAGCAAATTCAATTCAATCGTTACATCTTTACACAAAACATCGACATCTCACATCATCTAACAGCCCAACACTATCACAAGCATGGGTAATTTTTTTATATTTCCCTCCGGCTTTCTGTTAGCGTGTACATCAATTCCCACATTACTGCTGAGACCCTAACCGCTGTGTTGGCGATACTGAGTCTTGTTCTTCTTAATTAGTGGGTAATATCCGGAGTAATTATTACGCTTTATGTAGTTTTTTTTTTTGGTAAGTAACATTGTTACAAGCGGAGGTGTCCTTGTTTTGTCGTACAATTTTTTTCCGATTGAATGAGTTTGGCTTATCAGCTTTATCAGCATAGCATCTACAATGTGTTAATGAATTAATGAACAATAAGAAAGTCTTTTGTTCAAAATCGTTTACTGAATCGAATTCTGTATTTTTTAATTTACGTAATTTTTTATCTCAAAAACTAAATAAAACTACCTAATTACGTCACAAACTCAAAGCATTTATTTCAAATAAACCAATTACAGGCACTTTTGAATTGTCAAGGGGTCGGTCAGTAATAAAGATGAAGCTAGTTACCCATTCCAAAGCTTAGTAGGTAGGTACCTATGGAGCAGAACGGGAAAGAAACTCCACGGACATTCTTTTAAATTGACATATGGTTACAAAATATTGGTTACATCATTTGTGTTGAAATTTTACATGGGAGAACGATGCAAAACGTCAAAAGCGTCCGTAATAAACAGAATTAAAAAAAAAAAACAATTCAAAAATTAAAATAAGCCATGGCCGCTAAGAGATGACCAGTTCACGAACATGACGCATGGATTAGCACCATTCAGCTCAACCATTTTGAAGGGAGCTAAATGATCCAACACACCTGCCACCATCAGCGAGACATTACAGTGAGCTTGACATACTCTCAGCCGCCAGGGCACATTCAAGTCAACGAAAGACGTACCCAGTAAATGGTAGCTTTATAGTAAGTACATCGTACTCACACATGTGCACACTTCCACTGTACAGTCATAACATACCAAAATGGACGAAGTACCTACTACTACCCTTACATGTGTGCGACAGTGTGCGTGCGTAGATTTGTAATGTGACCACGATTTACTCCTACAATCAGTATAATTAATTTAATAAGTAAACAATGTTTTATACATAATAATAAAAAAAAACAGTGTGTGTATTATATATTATTAATTGGGGTGTTTTGGTGTGCGTTAATTTTGAGACATGTTGTATAATGTTCTCACTACTGAGACACAATCCTTCTCCCTATGAGGGGGGAGTGGGCTGTAATCCTCCACCGCGTGAGCCCAGTGTCTGTTGGTAATAGTCACACTATGTCTTATATTTAATTCATGCTGGCTTTCTCGCGCTTCAGCTATATGAATAAATAAGAAATCAGTAATTCATCTATGTACTGAATTACCTAAAATTGCATAAACGCGTCATCCACTTAATGGTCCCCATACAAGAAACGTGTTTTTGGGAGTTTTTGCTCCATATTAGGCTATGGTCTCTTATCAACATCGTCGGTTGCTTTCAGCGTCACGCAGTACGCCGCCGCCGCTTCACGATGCTTACTATAGAAATGTACTGTTGTCTCTTTTAAACGTCAACGTCGCCGATCTTGACGTCGTACGCGGCATTCAAACGCTTTGTGTCGCGTCTCTAGTTATTTCGAACCATTGCAATGGTTCGACGTGTTCATTGTTCGACACTCACAAGCAACGACTGGAGTATCGTTGTTGTGGACGTATTAACCGCCGACGCCATATGTTGCGTTCAGACGTCGATCGGAACGTTGACGCTGAAACCAGACGTCTCTCATAAAGCAGACGAAAGCTTTCAATGAAAATAGTGGCAATAAATATTGTACGATGGAACGGGACCGGAGTCCGATACGGAACTGGCCGCTTTTCAAAAAAAAAATATTTACTTTACCAAGATATTAGGATTCATGTAAAACATTTTTCCGAAGAACGCGTGTTTCATAGCTACACTACTAAGGTGCCGAAGGTCCAACCCATACTTGAAATGCGCGTCTTCTACGTACCTACCTGTGCATAATATATTATGTACGTATGCTTGATATACTTAGGCAAAAGAGACATGAAGTTCCTTAGTGAACCTCTCTGTGCAAAGGAATCTAGGTAATCTAGTTGCCAACGTATCGCGTTACCCGTGGTGTATGCTTGTGTAAAACGTCTTGTGTATCGCTCTGATCGTAATTGATTTCCCACCCTAAGGTTGAATGTTACTTGCACATCACAAAATGACAAGGTACATTTGTCTATGTGACAGTATCCAGGCAGTAAGTATACTTTGTAAACAGGCATATTACAAGTTAGAGGATTATATCCAGGACAGGAATGCTTGAAAACATGCTGGTCCAGCTCCATAGGATAATCTAGACTAGACAAAATCAAACTGGGTGCTATTTTTATGGTATAATCTGTAATTTTTATGATATTGATTTTACATTCTGTGATTGATAACCTATACTCATACACTGACTTATTTTTTTAGAAGAACGTACTTTTACGATGTTTGTAAATATGTGAGCATGTATCTATCTAATAATTAAGTTATTTTTCGTTGCTTAGTTTTTAATTCTTTTTACCTATTATGGTATGGTAATTTATTCTAGGTGCATCGTCTTCACATTTAATCAATGTACTCAAACAAAATATTGTAAATATTTTTAATAGAGTAACGGTGGAGTTTCTTGCCCAATCTTCTCCATACGAAACTACCTTTTGGAAGGGGCAACTAGAATAAATTCTATTTTTTTGTAAATTTTGACGTTCAAAAGTGCCTCTTATGTGCCTATTTGAAATAAATGGTTTGACTTTGACTTTGAGTAAAAATAGTTTCCGTTTACCGGGAATTGGTTTCAAAGAGCGGTCAAGTACGAGGTCGACTATTAGATCACTACATATTATAAAACAAAGTCGAGTCCCTCCACCGCATCTGTCTGAACGCGATAAACTCAAAAACTGGAGTGATTCATGAGAAAGAGTTCGCTGTATTAATTCGTAAAAGTTTTGCAGACTGGGAGCTTTACGGGCGTGCGCCGCAAAACCCAATAGAGTTATAAGAAAAAAATGTGTTACGGATTTATTCCACCCATGGAATATTTTTAGACATCTACGCGAGTGAAACTGCGGGCAAAAGCTAGTACAGTTACAGAAAATATAGACACAGCCGTGCACCCAGTTTCTGAAAAGCCGATCAAGACCAATGATATTCTAAAATAACGAATCTCACGAAGGCTGCCTGTGATTGGTTGGCAGAAATAAAAACAGCCAATTAGATCATTGCACATAGCGGCAGATTAGTTAAAATAGCCTTTGTGAAATCAAGGCAAGCCAACGCACTCGACTAGCGGAGTGTCTTACTATCTTTGATAAAGTTCTTCAAAATACACTAAACACATAACCTGATTTCTAGGTCATCCGGATAAAAACTCACAACCATCTCAGTTGTCATCAAATCGTCTTCAGCTTAACATGCTCTCACGGAGGGTGGATCTGAAAAATTGCTCCGTCTGATGATAGCTCATCGATCATGGCGGTGACTTGCAATCCACTGATGGGCTATTAATGTGGGCTGTGTTGCTTTGTTACAATTTGTACGATGTTTATGGTGTTTGGATTGAGATGTGAGGATGTTGTGGTGTAAATACTCTGGAGATAAACGGTTTCGGGCCAGAAAATGTATAAAGTGGAATGATTTTTAATCGAAAATACAACACCAAAAGATATAGGTATATCAACCTACCTAAATACATTAAGTGCAACACGAGTGTTATTGATTTTCGACCTACCTAGTGGAGAGTAATTGTTACTGTGGCAAAGCCCAAAAGGTGCATGTTTTTGTATTTCAATTAATGTAAGACCCCAGATTAGATCTCAATATTTCAGGCTCTAAATAATTATTTTCGGATTTCGGGACTGTCAGCAATGATAAAGTCAGTCTTCAATATTCACACATTGTTCTCATAAAACGGTTTATTTAGTATATCTATTTTGAGAAGATAGAGAGTGCGTCTTCCAAAAACTTTTGAAGTGAAAATTCTAGTCCTATTGTTTTAAAAAACATAATTTTATTTTGATTGGCCCGTCACATTGGTTAGTAATAATTAAAAATTTGACTATATTTGTAGATCTTTGACAGTTGTTACGGGTTGTCAGAAGCACGAAAGTCTGACAACCAGTCTTACCTAAGGGTATGGTAACTGGGTTGTGTAGGTTAGATTGGCAGTCGCTCCGTGTATAACACTGGTATTCAGCCGCAACGGGTTAGACTGAAAGCTGACCCTAACTTATATGGGAAAATGCTAGGCAGATGATGATTAGTAATAATTTTAAATATACCCTTTGTTCTACCAACAAGAAAATAAAATAGACTTAAAATTTGCAATATATTTGAAATTTTCAAACACTAATTGCACAAAAACTGCAGTGTGTATTTAAAGTTCGCATTCAGACAATTTTCGTCTAGTCGTCCGGTTATTACATGATTTGTTCGGATCCGGTCCGTCAGACGCGGCCGGACGTCGGACCTCCGGTCGATTCCCATTTCGTGAAATGCAGCTACGATTCAATGATAAAATTACTGGAGATTTTCGCTGCAGGACTTGATATAGCTTTTTAAAGAAAATATTTCGATGGTGGAGCGAGGATTAAATCAATATCATGAGAGAGTAGTATACAATTGGAGAATGTTTGTTATTGCATTCGAGGCGGAATTAACACCCGAGCCGTAGGCGAGGTTGTTTTTGAGCCGAGAACTGCAATAACAAATGTCCACGTGTATCAAACGACGTTTTGCAATACACTTTTGAAGAAATAAAATAAAATAACAAAAAATATTTTTGTCATTAATTATTAGGAAATTAGGATTTAATTTTCTTTTTTTTTGAAATTTCAAAAATTTGAAAATTGAAAATTCAAATCAAAAATATTTGAATTTTCAATTTTTGATTTAAAATTTGTGAATTTTAATTTGTTTGTAAACGTTTTTTTATTGTAATAACCATGGTATTCTATTTATAAACATTATTTAAAAATTATAAAAATATTAACACCGCAAAGAAGCATCTTTGCCGAGATAAAAAAAAAATCACCTCCGAATAGAGAGCACCGTCTTTGGCGCGAGACAGTGTGAATAGAGGCATTGAACCTATTTGGACTAAGTATAGGTATAATAAGTTATCTGTGGCAATTTTCCCGCACACGTGTTGGAAAATAAAAAATCGCACGCGTGTGAAATACATTGCATTGTGAACCTAATCGTAGTGCGATATGAACCAGTTTTCGAGGAAGTGTATTGAAAAATAATTACCTTGCTTGGCTTAATGATGGATGAATTAGTTTCATTTTTGTTAGAAAGTGGGAAGCTGCTATACTCTCTTGTTCCACGGACGAGAGAATCGCGGCGATAGTCATGCTGTGCCTTCAAATTATCACCGCGATATCGCCGTAGAGTTTCTATTGAATTTGATAGAACGGCGAGACTATCGCCGTGATTTTCTCGCTCGTGGAGATGGGGCCTAAGTGCCGTCACAAAATAGACCGTTAGTCGACGGGTTACGTTTCACACGAAATCCGCGGCGTAATTACGTAACACACTTACAATGGCAATATTTAATTCCATACATTCTGACAATTCAATAACATTAATTACGTTATTTACGTTTTCGAGCACACGAATTTTTCGGATGCAATTAGGAATTTCCTCCAAAATCCTTCATACCTATTGGTCTTTTAAAGGGTGCAGGTGATCTTCAGCGAATATTTGGATTAACTATCCGTATTTTTTCAGATGGCCACTAAACTTCGAAATGATTTCATATCTTGTCGACGAACACTTTAGATATGATATCCCTTGGTTATACGTACTAAACTTCTTCAAAATCCCCGCAAATAATTCAAAAATCAGTACGAAACGCAATCGTACACTTCGGTGCAGTAAAACAGGGCACGCAAACTCCATCTATACTATTACTATTCAGAGCGGAGTTTGTGAGAGATGCTTCGCCGTTTTAAAATTCACAGCACGATACCGCAGGTGTACCCAATTGTACTATCGCTCGGGTCACTGAACACGCCATGAAATACTGTATAGTATTTCTGAACGCATGTGTATTTATTTGCTACGGAAGTTTAAAGGCTTTACCGTTATGAAATTTGGTGTAACATTTTTATCGCTTTATGGTATGTTTTTTTTATGAGCCTGAATTTTATGTTTGAAAGCTGAGCACGTATTGGTGACTATTACTAGCAATAAAATTAAATCTTAAACAGAGTACTTGATAATTATGAGAATGTTTTGCCTAGGTATAATTATTATTTTTAAGTGTAAACTTCTTTAGGTGCTTTGAGCAATTGGTAGGGGAAAACGTATGGGTTCGCGTCACCGACATGCTGTAGTATCAGTAAGTGAAGTTAAATTGAACACATGAAAATTTTTATTTGTGTTGTTTTTTTTTTTTGATAGTCATTATTTTATTGGAGTGAAATCTTCTTCAGGCGTTGAGCTATAAATTTTCTCTTCTGTTGGCAGTCTTCACGACTGCCTATGTGCTCCTTCTCCCTTTAATCCATCCTAAGCTTGTCTGTAAAAGATCGCTTTTAGCGATAAGACCGCCCACTGTGTCACCCTATGTAAAATTTCATCATTTATAATCTGTAACTTTTGTGGTGAACATAATAAAGAGAAAAAAACATAGAATAGAATAGTAAAGCATAGAATACTATTCTTGTCTATTCTATGTTTTTTTTTTACGCGTAACGTAACGTGGTAGCTCTAATATTGGTCTATTTGCAAACTAGCTCACTTCCACCGTCGGCCTTAACATCACTTACCATCAGGTGAAATGAAGGCCAACAGCTTCCCCATTGTGAATTAAAAAAAAAATTCATGAATAACTTTTGCTTGATATCAAATACTCACTAGTTCGATGTGGGCTGTCTACATGACCTCTAAGTCTTTCAGATAAAAATACTACCATCAATAACATTCATGACGCCATTCCTCCCATCAATATCAATACGCCTAACTGTTAATTAATCTATTAGTGTATAGAGCTATACGGGATACATAAAGGAAGATTTATATTAATCCACAATTTGACTGCCTCGTTTGTTTAGTTGTGACACGTGCGACTGCTGAGCATGGGATCCCCTTGCCGGGTCGGGAAAATTGTTACTGGGTATTACCGGGAAATTACCGGAGTTACCGACATAGCTTGCAGAGTAAGCAAGCTGAAGTGGCACTGGGCTGGCCATGTTTGTTGAAGGACCGATGGCCGGTGGAGTAGACGAGTCCTGGAGTGCAGGCCGCGTATTGGCAAGCGTAGTGTGGGGCGCCCCCAGCTAGATGGACCGACGACCTTAAAAAGGTGGCTGGGACAGACTGGATGCGAAAAGCGGAGGACAGGGTGTTGTGGCGCAGGCTGGAAGAGGCCTATGTCCAGGAGTGGACTGCTATAGGCTGAGTTGATTGATTGGAAAATTCTCAGTGGCAGTTCGAAGTTTGAATCTGTGCCTGGTAAATAGTGGGTATAGTAATAAGCTCTCCCCTTTTTCCACGGGGCTTATAAATACAGCGTGTAACAGAAATATGTGCTAATATTTAAGGGCGTTGCATAGACCATCAAACTGAACAACTTTCTCCATGAGATAAACAAAAGAAGAAAGAAAGAAAATACGTTTGTTTGCGGTAAACTTAACGCAAAGAAATAAAAACACAAACACGAAAGAACAAGTTGAGGGAAAATATGGGTCACATTCACGTAAAACGGCCATCGCTCAGCATAATGCTGCCCTATGCAAGACAGAGCCCCAGCGCTGGTTTTCAGCGACAGCCGGCGTTGACCTGATGACGTCAACCGGTGCAGCATTAAATGAGATAAAATAAACAAAATAAGAAATAAAATAAATACAAGTATTGTATTTATTTTATTTCTTATTTTGTTTATTTTATCTCATTTTTTCGTTATCTATGTTTATATAAATATAATATCTAGAATGGCAACATTCAGTAACGTCGGCAACGACTCAAGCGCCGCGCGCCGCCGGCATGTTACGCAATCTGTGTGTGCAGCTGTCAACTGTCATAAATAATTTGACGTTTTTACGTGATGGTTACATCTCAGAGAGGGTTACATAATTAAATAACGTGGCGCATTATGTAAAGAATGCTAGGATGTTGTCTAACAAAGGATACATTGGGTGATTGGGTATTAAATATGTATGGTATTTGTACAGTGTCTGTGAAATTTGTATTTTATGGATTAGATCAACATCGTAATCGCGAAAAAATAATCTGCTGTTTTGTATGGAATTGTGTTTCTTAAATATGACCACACATTTCTGATACGCGCTACAGAACTCTTACATCTTCCCAATTAGGAAGAAGTAAGTGTTCTGTACACCTCTGCCTACCCCTGAGGAAAATTCAGACGCGATGTTATGCAATGTTATGTAATATATAATCTACTTCTTTATACACCTACAGTCATCTGTTACTCATAAAATAAAGATACGCTTCCAACCTCGACCTTCTAACACTACTTAACAATGTTTATAGTCAAGATAAAAACCCCTGAAAGCATTTAGACTACAATTTTCTTTCATTCTTAAGTAACCGTGTAATGTAACAACGTATAAAACAATCTAAGCCGAGTAAACTTCATGTAATGTACGAAAACAGAGTAAAAGTATATTAGTTTAAGTAAATTACAATGCCGTTCGTTCGGCCGGCAGTGTAAATAGCCACCTGCAAGTGTTGCAACCGCATTAAACAAATGAGAGTATATTTCTTTGCTTGTACTGTGCAGTGCGGGCCGAGAAAACGTGGAACGTGAATTTTTAATCACGTTTTCTTTCCATTAGTGTAAGTGGAATTATGTTAAATATAAGTTTAGTTAAGATTTTGACCATGCAAAAAATACCGAAAAGTGGTACAGTTAATTTTATAACTCGATATTAATGTGAATTAAACGGGTACAAATCACGAATCACTTAAAGCAGAAACAAGTATTTATTATTATTATATATTATAAAAAAAATAAAGTTTAGCTTGATACAGCAACGAAGGGGTTCCATTTTAGGCTGCACCTTTGATGTCATTAACGTTTACCCAACAAAATCATACCGATCTACATATAAATATTTTGTCTTCAATTTCAGGCAAAATTTCATTTTTGCAACTGTAGCGTTGCTGCATAAGCCTAAATAAATAAGCTCGCCGGCTCGTATCTCGGCCCAGAACTAATATCAGCGTTGTGTAAACATAGTGCGCCAAAATTGCTGAAATTGCGCTTGGGGCGATACTTTTGCAAGTAAGTGTACGAAGTGCGGAAGATGGGGGCCAAGACGAAATGGCTTCTTGGTTTTTCCTACGTTTGAATTTTTAAGGTCCAACGGTCGTGAGTTACTGGGTTTCCTGCTGGATATTAGTACTCCTACTTGTTTTTTCAGTGTGCTGCTAGCACACAAAGTTTTGCAGTTCCTGCTTATTTGTTCAGCGCAAACACAGACATCCACGCTGGTTGAAATGTTGTTAATTTTGATGGATGGAACTGGTTTATTAAGGTTTTATGTTATCGAGATTTCAAAGTAAATGTGTTTTTTAATAAAAAAATCCTGAGGCCGCGTTCAAAATAACCAAAGCTTAGAATATACATCAAGTATTTGATCAATAAATACCTTTGCGCCGGGAACAGTTAGGGGCGGGTTATTTGATTAAGTTTTTTCACGTGTTGTCTTATGTATGGGTGACTTATGCATTTAAATGTTGTGTTTTTTTTAGGTACATTATAGTTTATTTATAAACTAGGTGTCAAATGTATACTTTGAATGTATAATTAGCTAATGCAATTCCATGGAAATAGTATGGCCTATTATAATAATTATAACTAACAACGACTACTTTATCATACAATTTTACTACAGACTACACCGTTGGTACTTTGACAAGACAGTTACAAAAACATTATGACCTCTAGTCCTATGGTACGCAACCAAAAAGACCACAGACTCGTCCCATTAAAAAGAAAGGGAAAAAATACATTTAAAACAAAAGAAAAAACATCATTACAACCCGGAACAAATTAGCGAAACAGTAATTAATGTCGTTCCATTTAGAATTACCACAGAATTATTCCTAATTAAACTTTTGTAAGGGGCTAAACGTTATGCAATCCTCCTCTTACTCTCACTGTAAGAACTTTTAAATGTAAAATGGTTTTGTGGAATAAATTCGCTTTACGACATTCAACTCTAGCTTTAGCTATAAGAAAATTGTGAAACAGTGAGTGATGTCGCCGACATTCTTGTGAGATGGAGTGAAATTGCATTTTGAAGCTTTAGAGTTATTGCACTGGTGGATAGTATTTAAAACTTATATGTTCTTGTACCTTCTCGGGTTTACTAAAATATTCTAGATCTAGGGTTGGAAATGTTTAAGTTGTACTTACCAATGGTAAGTGAATGTAACTTCAATTTATAAATTAAGTCCCAGACACTACCTCAGAGACAAATTTAAAGAGATTAATATATTGAGTGTAGCTTCCCAGTATATTTATGAAAATCTATTGTATGCACATAAAAATATTAATCTGTTAAAAAATACAGTGATATCCATAATAGAAATACTAGGAACAAGCACAAATTTGTTGTTCCTAAAACTAGGATTAAAAAAATAGGTGGCTCGTTTAGATGCCAGTGTATACGTTTTTATAATAAACTTCCTAGCCATATTCAAGAATTAACCCTTAATAAATTCAAATGTTTTATAAAGCGGAAACTGTGCCAGAAAGCATTTTGTACTGATAAAGACTATATTGAGGACAAACAGGCTTGGGATTGAGCTGCTCCAATTTACAGTGAATCTTGATTTGTTTTTTTTTTTTGCCAACTATTTATATTTTTCTTTTTATTTATACCATTTAAATAGCTGAACTATGACATGAATATTTACTTTGTAAGGTATTATATTATTTTTAATTATTATGAATGTGAGGACTATGTGCATTGTTTTTTTTATTTTTATTCTCAATCAAAAAAAAAATTAATGCAGGTCTGGCACTTTGAGTAATTTTATGCGGCCTACCCAAATGTCCTTTCTTTGGTATTGTTCGTTGAATCGTTGAGCTCCTTAAGTTCTTAGTTGAGCTGCACGACTACTGACAAATGCGTGCACTGACTGAACAGGTCCACTCAAATCTGTGTGGTTCTTTCGTCAAAAGACCATGTCAGACACCAATCTACATGGTTCTCAAATGATCTGACCAAGATTATATCCGTATTTTATATACACATTGACATTGATTAATTTTATATTATACAATGACATGAATATTTACTTTGTTAAGTATTATATTGTTTTAATTAAGTATTGTAAATGTGAAGACTATGTGGGTTATTGTTCATTTTTCTTTTTTCTCAGTTAGTTTTTATCATAGTCTGGCAGTTTGAGTAATTTTATGCGGCCTACCCAAATGTCCTTTCTTTGGTATTGTTCGTTGAATCGTTGAGCTCCTTAAGTTCTTAGTTGAGCTGCACGACTACTGACAAATGCGTGCACTGACTGGACAGGTCCCCTCAATCTGTGTGGTTCTTTCATCAAAAGATCATTTCAGGCACCAATCTACATGGTCTTCACATGATCTGACCAAGATTATGTCTGGACTTTAAAAGAGCCTGTGACCTCTGAGTTTGTTTCGGCCTTTCTTCTCAGAGTAGTCGGATACGAAACGCCGACCTCATCTAGTTTTTTTAAATATGATTGACGTGTAAAAGTGTTTGTACAAACCTACTTACAGAAAAAAAAAACTCCACAGGTTTGCTTTTTTATGTCTTCAAATTCAAAATATTTTATTTCACACAAAACAACATGGACACTTATGGAACGACAGAAGGTAGGCTGGGTGCATGGTTCCAATTGGTCGTTTTCTATGAAGAAAAGCTGCCCACTTTTACTCTTTTACAAATGATTGGCCTTTATGTACTATGTTTTCAGATTACAGTTTTAATAGGTATGAGAGGACACTCTTTTGGTCCTAATGGGCAATACAGAGTAATAACTATCCTATCGCTAAAAATGTTATGCGCTTATTGATTCTTTAATCTATATAAAGCTACGTTTTTTTCTGAAACACTTTTGGGCTTTGAACACCGATGCGTACCGAGGTTTTGAATGAACATGCAAATGGTTTCTCTTCCCCTGGTCAGAGGTAGCTACGTAAAGAGACATCGTTTGGGTTTTTTGTTTTTTTTTTTCAATTTAATACCAACAGAATTTCAGGCATGTCTTAGCCAATATTTCAATTTTATGTATAAGTTTGCAAGTTAAATGAAGGAATGGAAATAAGTGTATCTTATTTTTAGGACCTTACTGTACCATATTTCATGCAAATAAAGATATTATTATTACGAATAGTCCCAAAAACGCAATACAAAAACACCGCACTGAAAAGGTTAACATTACTCAATTTGACGACCCAATAATATTGGCAATCTCTGTGATCGTCATTGCCATTTTTATCACATGTATTTCTTCTTCTTTCCTAAATAAAAATAAAATAAAATTCACATTCTGACGGTACTTACCTTCACTATTTCTTGGTGACTTTGAGAAAGTCAAATTAGTGCATGCCTGTATTCAAACTCAAACCATTTATTTAAATTAAACCATTAGCAGGCACTTTTGAATTTTCAAGGAGACGGTCAGTCAGAAATATGAAGTTCCCATTCCAAAACGTAGTAGGTGACATGGAGAAGAACGGACAAGAAACTCCATGGACACTCTTTGAAAACAAATAGTAGATTGTTAGACAAGGGCTAAAATGATCCATTATATACGAGGTAGTTTTACTCCCCTTTAGCGAGGGAGTAAATAAAAACCGAGTTATAATGGGTTTTTAGCACCGTGTTACACTATACTTTTCACTACGATTGCGAGAAAATAAGATAATTTTTATTTCTTCTGTAGCCGCAATTAAGGAACATTTTTTTTTTTTTTTTTTACACTCACCTACGACGGCGTGGCCGCAACGCAATGCACACATTCTACTGAAGAGAGCGCCGCTTTTAGTTCCATATTCAAAAATAAAATTTTTATTTTTGAATATGGAACATTGGAATATGGAGAATAATGGAGACTCGACTTATTGCTGTTTCATAAAAAAGATTTTGGTAGCTAAAATGTATTATGTTGAGCATTAGATTCGATTCCAAAGTCGGGTAAAGTTTTATTAGATTTACTATTAGGATTTCTCAGAAACAGCATGGGTTTTGGATTTGAGACCAATGGCGATGGGCTCATCTGGGACTAAAATTTAACTGGCGAATTTGGGTGTACTTACTTCTTTGTCTTCCCATTCGGAGAATACAGTCGTGAAACTATGTGTTAATTATGGACTTTGTTGGGCACAGCACAGTTTATAACGAGAGAGCAGGAAGTGTATTTAGTATGCAGTAAGTGTAAATAGCAGTAGGCGTATTTTAAATGGTAATAGTCTATTGACTAACAACAGTCTATTTTTTTTATTTATTTAAACTTCTCGCACACAATTAGGTACAAAGGCGGACTTAATGCCTTAGGCATTCTCTACCAGTCAACCAAGGTGGTGAAGAGATAAGATGGCGGGTGCTCTGATTGAGAGAAAATAATAATACTATTTTTTTTTAAATAAAACATACCTAACTCAAAATAATTTCGGTAACAAGTGATTGATTGAAATTTCTTTATTTTTAACATAAACATTACAGATAAATGACATTCAGATCTTATTCTAAAAGCATTAAACATATGATTGGGTGTTTTGTGCAGACTATGGCGCCTATATAAAACATTTACTTATACAATGATGTAACGTTTCTAACTTCTTAGTTGTTATGAATCAGAGGTATCATATTACTTACGTTAAACACATAATGCACTGTAAAGCGCGATGATGAGGCACAAACGCACTATAAAACACTTGTTACACTATTTTATAAACAATTTTTAGAAAATAACATTGCTTAAATTAAATTGTACTTGGACAGAATTATAATATTATCCCAAATGCAAATGAACTTGTAAATCTACCTACATTCGAAGCGAACATATAAAAAAGTCCGGTCATCCAGTCGCTTCGCCTTCGTTAGTCATATAGCAGTAAGTGAAGGAATTGTTGTGAAGGAATTGGAAGTGAATCACTATAGACGAGAAACTGCAATGGGGACCACATATAACCTCTCTGGCGGGGCGGCTAAGCTCGGCCGCTTATGCTGTTAGAAAGATAAGACAGCTAACAGATATAGAAACCGCGCGTTTGGTTTATTTTAGTTACTTCCACAGCATTATGTCGTATGGCATTTTACTGTGGGGTCGGGCTGCTGACATTGAGTCCATCTTTATTTTGCAAAAGAGAGCTGTCAGAGCAATTTATAATCTCCGTCGCCGCGAATCTCTTAGGGAACTATTTAAAAGGATTAATATTATGACGGTACCTTGCCAATTCATTTATGAAAATATTATGTATGTTAGGAAAAATCTACATATTTTTAACAAGATAAGCGATAGACATAATTTTAATACTAGAAATAAAGATAAAATAGATCAACCATTTTTCAGATTATCTAAAGTACATACATCTTTTATGGGGTACTGTGTTAAATGTTACAACAAAATACCTTGTGATATATTGAAATTAAATGAGAGAAAATTTAAAACACATATTAAAAGTACACTTTGTAAACAAGCATATTACAAGTTAGAGGATTATATCCAGGACAGGAATGCTTGGAAACATGCTGGTCCAGCTCCATAGGACAATCTAGAGTCTAGACAAAATCAAACTGGTTGCTATTTTTATGGTAAAATCTGTTATTTTTATGATATTCATTTTACATTCTGTGATAACCTATACTCACACACTGACTTATTTTTTTAGAAAAACATACTTGTATGATGTTTGTAAATATGTGAACACCACGTATCTATCTAATAATTAAGTTATTTTTCATTGCTTAGTTTTTAATTCGTTTTACCTTTTAATGGTATAGTAATTTTATTCTAGGTGCATCGTCTTCACATAAATTTAAAAAAAAAATTTGTTTGATTACATTAATTATATGATTATATTATAATCATATAATTAATGTAATCAAACAAAATTAATATTGTAAAACATTTTTAAAAGAGTACCGGTGGAGTTTCTTGCCCATTCTTCTCCATACGAAACTACCTTTTGGAAGGGGCAACTAGAATCAATTCTATTTTTATTTGTAAATTTTGACGTTCAAAAGTGCCTCTTATGTGCCTATTTGAAATAAATGGTTTGACTTTGACTTTGACTTTGTGATGTGGGAGACGGTAAGTAAGTAAGTAAGTAAGTAAAATTTTATTTGTTTAAACATGGTGTACATGATATACATTACATGCAAGATAATATGACATACAGAAAGTTCTAACATGTTCAGCCGCATATCGTGGCGTACAAATTGGTAGGAAGAGATGGTGCAAAAACCGTGTTATTATTCATCAAAATTAAATTATAGAAATTATAAAATCATCATTATTAATTAAAGATTAAGTATCATTACAATTCAGCAAGCACATTTTTTAGATAAAATTAAATGTCAAAGTAGTCATTAAATAAATTTGTCAATAAAAAAAAAATATTAATTGCTATCATACAAAATTACAACTACAATTATTTCACAAAAAACAATAGATTACAATAACATGTCAATAAAATACAACATCGTCATCTCAAAATCGAAGACAAATTGTCCTCTTTCATAAACTCCGCTATACTGTAATATGCTCTTTCAGTTAGTAAACTCTTCAATTTACTTTTAAGAGCAGATATATTTAATGATCTCCATGATTTAGGCAATTTGTTAAAGATGGCCGGACCCATGCATAAGAGCGGTTTTAGCGCCTTGACCACAAAGTTTGAAGTTATCACGTCTATTTCTAGGGACAGCATCAGACAAAAGCTGAAATAAATGACTATTTGATTTAATCGGTAGCGATGATATGTGTCGATATATTTTAAGTTTGTAGATCGGGTTCGGCCAATGGTAGAAATAAGTGGGTTATGATGTTTAGGGTTAGTTACCACATAGAACTTTTTTGAGAGTTTAGTAATGAATTGTTTTAATGTTGGGAAATTTAATTGACTATGTAACGTTTTAAGATTTGTCCGTAACGGTGTATTGAACGAGGTTTTTATTGCTTTGTTTTGGACTATTTGTAGTTTTGTGTAATTACTTTCGCATGTGCTACTCCAGACCAGTGCCGCGTATGTAATGCAGGGTCTTACAAGGGTTGTGTAGATTTTTAATTTGGTAACTGAGCTGACTTTAGATCGCCGTTTTAAGATTGATTGAAGGCAGTTCAGCGCTTTTATTCCTTTAACGCGGAAGTATTCAGTATTTTTGGTCCAGTTCATTTTATTATCCAGCAATAGCCCAAGGTACTTGGCCGATACACGCCATGGCAAAGTATAATCGTCTACTTTTATGCTTTTTTTAGGCAATGATCGCTTTCTTGTGAACATTATGACTTCAGTTTTTGTGGAATTTAATTTTAATTTCCATTGGGTAAAATATAAAACTAGAAGCTGTAATGATAATTGAAGCCGTTCAACTATCAAATCGGTGTCTTTACTTGAAGTGAATGATGCTGTGTCATCAGCAAAACAAGCAAGATGAGTGTGAGCCTGCTTGCCGGTAACAAGTGCGTCATATGCTGGGTACGGTCGGTCCCAAAAAAATTATATATGTATCAATTTGTGGTTACAATAATTAAATACCCAAAGTGTAATGTGTTTTGTTGATACACATAGATACAATAATATGGAACAAAGATTGTAAATAATTAAACGAATCTTTGTCCGTGGAACATCTGTTTCAGGATGACTGTACATCAGAGTCGGCTCATCATGTGGTGATGAAGTGTGGTCGTTAATAACACGGACGAATCCCCAGCGACTGTAGTCCGACAACTAACCACTACTATGGTTTTAAGGAACGATGAGAATTTGTGTTTGAATCAATTTGGGGCAGTGTTGTAAAGGGAGCACGTGATTAAGTCACCGTTTGATCGGCGAAGTTAATCTGTATTTTCCCCTCTCAATCCGTAGATGGGTGATCATTGATCGTTCGTCTATCTTTCATACGGGTATTCAGAGACCGTAAGTCTGACAACTATGTTGTACACTTTTATATCTTAGTTGGTCTTGGTTGGCCCCAGTGGCTGCTAAGCGTGAAGTCCTTGGGTCAAATCCCAGGGTTGGAAAATTGCTACTTATTAGAGTTTTAAATTATAAATTTGTCCGTATCAGCTGGATTCATGCCCGGTCAGTGGCAAAAAGTTCTATCCCAAATACGGAGCCAATAGTTCAGAAAACCATAGTCTCAAGTTTTGATCGTGAGACTTAATATATGATTATAGCTGTACAAGGAGTATTTGCGCGTGGCCAAAATCAGAACTAGCACCGCCATCTTCTTTTATCAATGCATTTTACAAAAATAACTACACAAACGTTTACCAACAGCGCCCCCTTGTCAACGTCAATCGAGCGTCAAAAGTATTTTGTAGCAGTGTAACTGGCTAAAGGATGGCATTCTATACACCTCTGCTTATTCCTTAGGAGAATACATAGGTGCTTCATGCATGATGATAATTATTATTTTTTACGTTAGCTTATTATCTAGCTGTACTGTTTTCAAAGTCAAAGTCAAAGTCAAACCATTTATTTCAAATAGGCACATAAGAGGCACTTTTGAACGTCAAAATTTACAAAAAAAATAGAATTGATTCTAGTTGCCCCTTCCAAAAGGTAGTTTCGTATGGAGAAGAATGGGCAAGAAACTCCACCGGTACTCTTTTAAAAATGTTTTACAATATTTTGTTTGATTACATTAATTATATGATTATATGTGAAGACGATGCACCTAGAATAAAATTACTATACCATAATAGGTAAAACGAATTAAAAACTAAGCAATGAAAAATAACTTAATTATTAGATAGATACGTGGTGTTCACATATTTACAAACATCATACAAGTATGTTTTTCTAAAAAAATAAGTCAGTGTGTGAGTATAGGTTTTGCTAGATGTATGATTCGTAGTAGCGGCATCTGAATCAGCTCATACAAAACGAGTTAATATTTTATGTGGTGTGTGAATGGTCGGTTTTGTGAACGTCTTGAGACCACTTTAGATGAAGGTTCGATTATTTATCGAAGCTCTAGGAATATTTGGTTATCACATTGTTTAATTTAGATCCGTTAGTGTTTGAAACTGGTCTTAAGGCTGCATAGAGTTCTGAGAATCTACGTATTTGCCTTTGCTTGCCGATGCTGCGTTTAAAAGGATTCTATCTTTTTTTTTTTCTTTCGTTTTCTTTCTCTTATTTTATCCTTTATTTCATTTTCAATACTTATTTATATTAAATATTCATATAGAAAATATTTAAAATTTTTAAAAAATAATAGCCCATCGGCATCAGGAACAGGGTCCAACCTGCCGGTAGTCAGAGCTCTAGAGAGAGGAATCTGCTCACTATATGAACCATGTCCAGAATTACTGCATATTTATGTTTTTTTTTTTTTTTTTTTTTGCTAATAATGTAGGTATACAGATATGGTGGTAATTTCAATTAGAGTCCCGATACATTTTGCCATACGGCATGCAAAATTATTAAACATAGAACATTAATTATACAAACAAAAGCCTTCAATTCATTAAGCAGTAATAATCATAGCACTAATAATCATAATAAGACAAACATAAATGAAAAACAAATAAAAATGTCAATAACTTAAACTCCAAATGTATGTTGATCAATTGAATTAAAAATGTCAGAAAATTAAATTACAAATGTCAATAAATTAAATTAAAAAATAAAAGAGAAAAGATAAAGAATAAATTCAATTACAAATATAAATAAAATGGCAAAAAAAAAACAAAACTAATAATAATAACATTAGAATTGTAATAATGACACTAAAATGTTTTGTCAGTGAGAAAATCTTTAATTGTATAATAACACTTGTCCAGTAGCAGTTTTGTTAACTTTTTTTTAAAAACTTTGATGGGTAATTCTCTTAAATGTAACGGCAGTTTATTATATATAATAGGACCCATGGTTAAGATGTTGTTTTTAAGTAAAGCCGTTTTGTAACCACCTGTATAAAGTTGATTCTTATATTGAGATCTCATTGGTCCCGATCGTTGTCTTTTATCCACTACTGACGCAAACAGGTGCTTGTTCGTTCTAACAAAAAGGGCTACTTCTAGTATGTACAACGATGGCAACGTAAGTATTCTTAAAGATTTAAAAACAGGTTGACAGCTTTCTGTAGTTTTAAGACCTGTCATTGATCGAAGGCACCGTTTTTGGGCCCTAAATATCCTTTCTCTCTCACTGCAATTTCCCCAAAATATGACACCAAATCTCAGTAAAGAAGCAACTAAACCATGATATGCTGTTACTAACGTATTTGTGTTAACTTTTTTTGAGAGGCTATAGAGTACATACGCCGTTTTACTTAATTTATTACACACGTTTTCAGCTTGATGTTTCCATGTCAGTTTATTGTCTATGTGTACTCCTAGAAATTTTGTTACTATAGTTGAATCTACGTTTTGGTCATTATATTTTACTATCATATTCTCCGGTTCTAGTCGCTGGTAGAAATGCATGACTTGTGTTTTATTTAGATTTATCACTAGATTATTTCTATTAAGCCAATCTATTATAGTTTTAAGGGTGTCGTTTATATCTCTATTGTATTCCGTTTTATTTATGCATTCAATTACAGCTGTGCTGTCATCTGCAAATAATGTCATTGGATGATGAATTTGACGCGGTAGATCGTTAATGTAAAGCAGAAATAATAATGGCCCAAGTACACTACCTTGCGGAATCCCAAACTTAGGTATTCTGCTAGAGGATAAGTATTTTATTTCACGCTTGGTTTTAGTACATACTCTCGATATTTCTGTGTACTGTTTCCGATCAGTGAGGTAAGACTTTATTAGGTTTAGTACGTTGCCTCTTATACCGTACGCTTCAAGTTTATTTAACAGGGTGTCATGTTTTACATAATCGAACGCTTTTGTCATGTTAGTGAAAATTGCACATACAGGATTTTTCTTATCCACATTATTCATGATCACTTTTAAAAGGTCAAATATTGCCATGTTAATATTTTTATCTTTTCGAAAGCCCTTTTGCTCTTCGCATAAAATATTATTTTTAATTACAAATGAGTAAATAGATTCATAAATAATCTTTTCGAATATCTTAGAAAATACTGAAATTAACGCCACCGGTCTGTAGTTTGACATGTCTTCCTTATTGTTTTTTTTATGTAGTGGTTTTATGACAACAGTTTTCAATTGATCTGGAAATATACCTGAGCTTATGCATGCATTTATTATATGGCTCAACGGTTTGGCTATGATATCTGATACAAATTTTACTGCCGCGGTAGAAACTTCGTCGTATCCAACACTTTTTTTATTTTTTAAATGTTTTATTATACGCATAATATCTTGAGGTACTACTGGGGGCATGAATAGAGAATTCCTGATATTAGTATTGCCACTTGTCTTGCCCAGATGTTTCCTAGTAACGTTCTGTACCTGATCAACGAAGAAATCGTTAAATGACTTGGCAATTTGCTCAGGGTTTTTCACCAGTTTATTATCTTTATTTATTTGCAAAATAGGTTCTTTTAACCGATCGTTATTATTAATTATCTGCCATGACACCTTTGATTTATTTTGAGAACAATTAATAAGGTAATTATTTTGAGCTTTTTGAGTGAGATTTATAATTTTTTTTAGTCTCCGTGAATAATTTTTAAATGTATTTTTACTTTCACTTGAGGGTGCTTTTCTGTATTTCCAAAGTAGGTTTCTCTGTTTCCTGCTAGCGATCCTTATTCCACGCGAAATCCATTTTACTTTTTTAACAGGTTTTACATTAATTAATTGTTTTGGAAAGCATAAATCATAAAATAAACGAAATAGTTCTAGAAACTTGTCGTATGCCTCATTAGGGTTATCTGTTTCGAATACTTCAGAAAAAGACAGACATTGAAGGTGTTTTTTGAATAATGTTAAATTTTCATTGGATAAGTTACGTTTATGAATGTGCCAAGAATTGATTATGCATGTTTTTTTTACTTGTAGT
This sequence comes from Tiliacea citrago, assembly GCA_963921375.1. Classification (NCBI taxonomy): domain Eukaryota; kingdom Metazoa; phylum Arthropoda; class Insecta; order Lepidoptera; family Noctuidae; genus Tiliacea; species Tiliacea citrago. The sequence goes on from OY992784.1 coordinate 3,600,190, forward strand.
TTTAAAATCTGAGCCGTGTGGTCGGATAATGCAAAATCGATTACTTCACTTACACATTTTTGTCTAGAATTATGAGCAAAGTTATCTAGACAAGTGCCGCTCTTGGGTCTGGTCGGTTGCTTGAATTCTAATTTAAGATTATAGTTAAGTAATAAATTTTCAAAGTCTAATGTTATGTTATTTCTTTTTAGGGTGTTAATGTTAAAGTCTCCGCACAAAACAATTTTTTTACTGGACCTAATACACAATTTCTTCAGTAAGATGTTTAAATTATCCATGAAAGAATTTATACATGTTATATTCGGAGGTCTATAAATGCATACAACAATTAATTCCTGTTGAGGTAATTCTATTGCACAATATTCAAAAACACCTGTGATAGATGTGTTAGGAAGTTCCTTATATTCGTACCTATTTCTGATAAGGATACACGCTCCTCCACGCTTCTGATGGGTTCTTGAATAACACGATGCACGCTTGAAATTAGGTACTTTAATTAATGATTCCTGCCCTGAAGTTACGAAGTGTTCCGTTATGCATAATACATCGATGTCGATGTTTTTTTCATTACGCAACTCTTGGATATGCAGTGTCAACATATCAGATTTATTCAGAAGTCCAGCAATATTTTGGTGCAGAATATTCATGTGTTTATAATAGAAAAAACTGACCGCTCGTTGTTTTAATATTCTCTTGCTCATTTGAAATCTCAGTAGTACTAGTTGAGGCAGAGTTGTCTTGAGTGTCAATCTTTGTGATAGGCAAAACTTCTTCAGAACCGAATAATCTGTAGTCAATCCTTATCCTACATATAATCTGGTCAAATATGTTTCTCCATCCGTATTTATTTATTTTACCAGTATTGTAGGAGAACATTTCGTGCGATAGGCTAGCATTGCTATCGAAAAAATATGCGTACTCATTATTTTTTATGTCTGACAGGAGGAGGTTATTGAAAAACTCCACTTTATAATTATGTATTAATGCACCTTTTACGTAGATCGGGGTGCAGATAACAATATTAGTGTGGGTAACATTCTTCAGCGAGTAGTTTAGGTTGTGAAGTATATTTGCATAGTCACCATTTTGCAGATCTTTTTCTCCAATGAAGATCAGGCAGTAGTCATTGATTGAGAAGTCTTTTAATTTGTATTGAACGGTTCCTAAGAAATCAGTTGCGGTAACATTTGGTACTAAATAATGACAATATTCAAACTGATTACTGAATACTTCTTCGATTATGGGCAGAGTCCCTCTTGTGCAATTGCTGCTAAAGATATAAAGCTTATTTTTGAGTTTCACGCCTGCAACATTTTTGCAAGCAATATTACTCACTTGTGCCGCAGTTTCACGATTTTGCTGATTCATAGATTCACAGGAATTAATACGCTCTGTCAGTAATGCGATCTCCTGTTCTGCAATCTGTAATTTCTTTTGAATTATTAGTATTTCCTGTTCCAGGCGAATTACGTAGTCACTGGTCTCCACTTTCAATGAGGCTGACATAATTATTATTAATTATTATTATTAACATAATTATTATGTAACACTGGAACTTTCGTGTCATTGGAGCGTTTATAGTTACAAATTTAGACTAATTATCTCTATTAATTACAGTCCGAATGTAAAGAACAAAAAAAAAACATTTTCACGAAGGTATTCCTTGGTTTCTCGCTTTTTGCCAAATTTTACTAAGATTAAGAAAAATAAAGTAATTAGTATTTTTACAGGCGGAAACAAGGTGCGCGCCTTCAACCATTGGGTTAAGACAAGCTGGTTTTGATGTACTCTTTCCGCATACTGAAATGAACTCAGACTGAACTCGAAGCCCTGGAAAGGAGGGTTCGTACAATGCTGACCGTAAACCGGATGCATCACCCACGATCATCGGTTATGATACTGTACATCCCACGGATTTTCCCTGCTTCCAATACCGGTGGATCACATTTTTTTTTAAATATTATTGAAGGTTTTTATAAAAAAAAAAAAATGAAATAATAAACGAAAGAATAATAATTTTAAATATGAATTATACTTTTTTAGATAAACTCTTGTGATTGAAATTTTTAGTATGGTATGGTTTTATCTGTCTCATTAAATGTCACTTAGAATTCGATATGCATGTTATGTGTGATATTTGTGGATAAACTAATATAATAATTATCCCATTGATAATCATGAGATACGTAACAACAAAGCCACATAATGTATCCTTTTCCAATTTTGATTTTAATGTCGCCAGTCTCCAGTCATTGGGTCCTGGCGTGAAGTACGAGGATCCAAGATTTCAGTTGAATTTGGTTCAACAGGTAAGTATATATATACATATTTTATTAGTGTAGAACCGTTTTTCTGCTGACCCTGCACCTTGTTTCATTTGCTGTTGGGTAGCAATTAACCAGGCAACAAACTGTAGGTACGTTAATGGTCATCGCCGCTTTGAACATCTGCAAAAACAGAAGCAGTGCTTTGCCATTGCCATGCTTAGCCATTTTACAAGCTTTTATTTAGTTTTACCTGTCCGTTGTCTGTCTGTAATTAAATCTTGACAGTTAAATCTGACCAACTTCCCGGTTTCCAATTGAGCCGAATTTTTTATGCATATGTAAATCTGATGACAATGACAATGCAATATTATTATGACATGGAGCTAATCTAATGATAGAGCTGGAAGGTGGCCATGGGAACTCTGTAATAAAATGACGCAACCCCATAGAGTTTGGGCTCGTTTGATTTGTCATAACAAGAACTCTGGTTCTAGATGATATCTAGGATCTGATATTGGAGCGTGAAGGTAGTCACGGGCATTCCTTAACTAAACAAGATAGCCCTGTTGTGTTTTGGCCCCGACATATTAAATTTTACAAGCATATATTCACACAAGCATATATGCAGTGGTGGCCCAGTGGTAAGGAAGCATTACTGTTTGGTACAATATTTGCGACCGAACAGTTCAGCACTTTTGCCTGCATGCATTTCCATAAATGCATGTATCGCAACTAGTACCAGTTAGTACGTATTCGACCACCAACCGCGTAACTCAAACCAAATCAAATCATCTAAGTGTTAATTTAGCTTAGATTTACCATTTGATAGTATTGTTATTACAATACTATCGGACTTGTAGTATTCAATATAACCTTTAAACCATATTATTTCGTATCATTAAATCAGTGATCGTAAACCAACTACCAAACCATTACCAGTCTAACATAATACCAAATCCACCATATTTAACCAATTATCTACCAACCCACAAATTAGTGCCAAACCACGAAATTTGTTTTATCACCACTGCTTTTAAAACGGTGAAGGGAAACATCGTCAGGAAACCGGGATGTCCTAGAACCAAAAATTCGAAGACAAGTGACATTTACCAACCCGCACTGGGCCCGCGTGGTGAATTATGGCTCACTCCCTCTCACCGAGAGAAGGCCTGTGTCCCAGCAGTGGGAAAGTTATAGGCTGATTATTCTTATGGTAAGCTTATGCTATGCCTACTCTTCAAACCTGAGCACAGCACACACTGTTTGTATTTTAATTATGAGCCTGTTGTGGCCCACTACAGGGCAAAGGCCTCGTCTCTATTTCCATTTCTCTCTATCTTTTGCAATTAGAGCCCAAACGTTTAGGTAGGTGTCTAACTCGTCATGCTAGACTAGACAAAATCAAACTGAATGCTATTTTAACTGTATAATTTATTCTTTTTATGACATTTGTTTTACATTCTGTGATCCTGATTACCTTAACTCTCACACTGACCTATTATATTTTTTTTTTAGGAAAACGTATATTTTTACAATATTTGTAAATATGTGAGCACCATGTATGTATCATATAATTATTTTATCTGTCATTACTTCATTTTTAATTCCTTTTACCTAATTGTTTAATAAAATTACTATACAATTTTATTCTAGGTGCATCGTCTTTACATATAATTTGGTGTACTTAAACAAAATAATTATTGTAAAACATTTTAAAAGAGTAACGGTGGAGTGTCTTGCTCATTCTTCTCCATACGCAACTACCTTTTAGAAGGGGCGACTAGAATCAATTGAATGTTTTTGTAAATTTTGACTTTCAAAATTGCCTTTTATGTGCCTATTTGAAATAAATAATTTGATTTTGACATGCCATCTTCTGCTGGGCGTACCGTGTCTCCGGTTCCTGTTGTTCGGAACTAAAACTGTGGCTTCTTTCGCCTAATTCTGATGCGTCATGCGGTAGCTGTGGTCTGCCCAGTTCCATATAATTATTATTGTTTTTATGTTCCCCAGAAAGAACTGCCTTCTGAGCGCCCTGTCATTCAATCGACTAAGTGCGAAAGACTGGCATACTACAGAGCATTTACTTCAACGCAATCCAAAACAGAGTTAATTACGTCACGACAGCAACATATTAACATGTAAGGTATACTACTTAAAGTTATATAGTATCGAATAGAGTTAAAGACGCTAATGCCCATTTTCTTGAACACTAGGCGACACCTAAGTTAATGCCTAAAAAACGAAAGCGCGCTGTTACCAATTTTTGGATGATGTCTTTGGTAGGTATGTATTTTTATACAATGGATAGGGAATGCATAAGCGATGAATACTAATAAACAATAGGTAATTGCCGGTACTTTTACGACTTAGTGACATGTGCCTGTGTCCGTCATGTGCTTAATTGATACCTACCTAAACCGAAACACACCAACTTGGCTCAAGAAATGGGTATTTATAACTTAACCGGATGATTTTTAATCATTATGGGCTCTTGAACTAAATTATACAGTCGACCGTGCGTCAGTGGTAAAGTAACCCTTTGACCTTGAGCTAACCTAGCGTGACCCGCAGAGGCGAGCCGGCACTAGCCGGGGATTGCGGAAGTCACACATGATCACATAATCCCCGGTGCAAGTGTGGGAAGGGAACACCGGGGTAGTTTTTAGTCAGTAAGAGGCTGACAGACCCCTCCGCCCGCCCCAGGGCGGAGGACGTTCATGAGGATTTTCAACCCCAAGAACAAAACAAAAAAAAAGCCTAGAGTAATACGAACTTTTAATAGGATAAGGAGCCAGCTTATACTGGTTTTATTAACAATGAATGGCCTTTTTTTTGTTTTTTTTTGGGTGGGAAATTATCAAATAACTTCTCCCGCTCTGGGTGGAGCGGGAGGGCGTGTCCAATGAATGGCCTACTGTACCATTTATACAAGGTCAAATTAAATTAGCTAGCAAAACTCTGCAGACGAGTATCGGTATCTAAACACGATATTAATAATAAAGATTTGAAGTTTTTCTTTTGGGGGTCCACGACAGCACTGGTAGTGTTGTGTTAGAATTGAGTTGAAATAAGATAGGCTATTGATTTTTGAAGTGTAATCTTTTAGTTATTGTTGTGTGGGTATGATGACAGTAATTTTTACGTTGGATATGACTGTCATCCTATACCACTAGATGGCGTTAGTTTTGGTATGGTTAGGATCTATTTATTTTGTTAAACATTGATTTTACATTTAAAGTTATGCTTTATTTGATTCCTGTATTTTATAACGTTAATATTAATATTTAGAATTGTTTTGTTTGTATTCAAGATGTCAATTAATGGTACTGTTTTACTAAACAAGGTGGCGCTCTACAGTCGATCCCCACTCTTGTTGGTGGCCGGCGTAGCGCGGTGGCTCTTGGGGCGGTTTGTTACTAACTGTGGTGCACGCAAGTGATGTAATAAAAGTATTCAATGTATATAATGTTTAGATATCGACCTGCGGAGCTTCGCTAGCTTATTCAATTTGACTCAGTATATCATCACTTTTGTTTTCTTTGCAGTTTTCTTTGGTTGTACGCTTTCAACGTGCTGTTTAAGAGCTTTCCTCATGGCTTTGTTCACTACTTTCTCGCTGCATACGCACCGGAAGAGCATATGTTTGTTTCTAAAATGGTCCCTCTTTGTTGTGGTACGTTTAAATGTTTTTTTTTTGTCATGTGGCTTCTACTGTTCATTTTTAACATAATAAATTAAAGTCGCTTTTCGTATTTATCTGTGTGATGTGGTTCTTCTAAACTCTGCAACAGATTTTGATGCGGTTTTCAACATCATTTAGAGTATTATTCCGGAAGGTTTATAATTATGTTTAACACATTCATATTAAACTTACAAATAATTATAAAAATTAGCGAGCCTTACAGTAGTCGCATATGATGTGTAACATCTGACATCTCACCTTGGTAATAAGCAACTGAGCAGCGACAGAAATTAACCTCAAAATTTAAAAATGCAAAATACTTATTAATTACTAGGATAATTATTTAATACTAGTGGTCACCCACTGGTTACTAATTCTATGCTATTCAAAACTACTTACTTATTCCATACTCAAGCTGTCACTCCCTGTTACACACTTCCGTCCCTTTTCACGAAATCACTCCCATAGAAAGCGAGAGAAAGGATGTTACAAATCAAAAATCTCAATGTTTCGTCAAGTCGTAAAAACCATGCAAAGCAGGAGTGGAGCGCTAGTAAGGTATTAACGTTTAGCTTTTAACTTTCGCAATGCAGGGAGATAGGCCTCCTCACTGTGAGAGGGAGCAGGCCGTAATTCACCACTGAGGGTTGGTGTATGTCACTCCGTGTCTTCGACTTTTTTGTTACGAAACATCGGTTACCTTAAGAGCGTTTACGACGTACGGCATTTCATACAAACTTTCAAGCCCTTGTTTTTCGAAATGAATGAACCGATTTAAATGAAATTTCACACGCATAAGCAGGATACAAAGTTTTAAAAAGAACTGGAAATCTCTGTTTCTAAGGAAAATTTAAAATCGGTCTAATTTGGATGTAACACTATTTTTCGAAAATTTTCTTAACTAACTCTTTAGACCTTTGTATCCTGCTTATGCGTATGAAGTTTCATTAAAATCGGTTCAGTCATTTCGAAAAACAAGGGCTTGAAAGTTTGTATGAAATACCGTACGTCGTAAACGCTCTTAAACCTTAGCTAACATAAGCTAACCAGCGCATCAACTATAAATATTATTATGGCTCGAGCATAAGCCATAATACTATTTATGAAGAAATATCAACTTTTGTTGGCCTGGATCACTCTATGTGATCATAGAGGTATGGTATAAAAAAAGGAGGATCCTCCGACCAGACGGGTATTGTGGCAGGTGGGCAACTGCCCTACGATTGCCGGCGGGACATTGCATATAATTATACTAGTCGCGCGGCAAACTCTACTTGCGCGATGCAGGATTTTGCGTGACGTCGGTGTGATGCGTAGTTCGGTTGTGGCGATGTAGATGCCGCCACATGACAATTAAAGCTGAAAATACATCAGCTTAATATATGGAGTGCTTTGACTATTTATCTTAGCATTTTTATAATTGTTTCACTCACACAATACAGGATATTGTTTCTTTTCAGGTTTAAGATATTTATTCGTTTTGGTTGGATTTCTTGAAATGATTTCATGTGTGGATTTGATGGTGGTGATGTTCCACTACACATTCTATGGGATAATTGCGAAGAATCCTTGGAACAGGTATTTCTGTATATAGATAATGTATACATATTAAACTTATGTATAATTATTATAAATTAAACTCGCTTTTCGTGTCTGTCTATGTGACCGCGTTATTCTTTTAACTACGCCAAGGATTTTTATGCGGTTTTCACCATGATTTAGATAATTTATTCCTAAAGGTTTATGTGTACAATACATGTACATTAAACTTACTATAATAACAAAGAAGTCTCAATGTTTTCTCAAGTCGTAAAAACCGTGCAAAGCCAGAGCGGGACGCTAGTTTTATTTTAAAACAGCTACAGAAAGCCACGTGTTACATAACTATATAAGTGCCGTAGATGTCTTGTTGTGGTACCTTATAAGTAATAGTTAATCCATTAACTTGATACCCTTTATTACCCATTTAATCCCCGTAGGGCTAGGCAGAGGTGTATCTATATATCACATTTCGCCAATTATGTTTAATTCAAATCTACTATATAAAACCGGGTCCGGGTTCCGGGTCTGGCTGTTTGTGTTTGTGAGTTTAAATGTTTGTAAACGCACCCACGATACAGGAGAAACTCCTAGTGTGGGGCAACGTTAAAAAAAAAAAAAAAAATCCTGCAACGTGTTGACGGTTCACCAGCTTTTCATTATGCATTTAGTAATTAAAACAGCACACTATGCTTACCTACAATGCTGACAATACTAACAAGAGATGGAATGATATAGTATGCATATCTAATACAATCTCAAAACGTGTCTTTGTAGAAAGATTTTTACCTTCTTAGGCCCTTTTCTGTACATTAGATTAAATAGAAAACTTAGTAATTATAAATTAAATTACTTAAGCTGTAAAAAAAATTACTCAAATATTTACTAACCATAAATTATGCACAGTCAGAAGATCTACTTGTTGTCTACAAATAGAACCGCTAACATGCTATTTTACTTTTAGTTACCTAAGTTTTAATTTTAACTATAAACATACTCATTGTTAATTTATTACAATAAGCATTTATGCACTTTCTAGCCTGAAACACAGGTTCAACCTAGTTCAGGAATATGCAACTGTGCTCTATTTTAATTTGTAAGGTTTTTATTGTGACCCTTTTATAAATAAACGATTTTATTTTATTTTATTATTAATTCCCGTGTAATAGGGAGCGAGCTTAAAGCCATCAACCGGGAACAAATCCAGGTTCTCGGCTGCTACATGAAAAAACCCCAATCACACGTTGCCGGACCTGGAAATTGAACCCAGGACCTCATGCTTAGCAAGTTGCGCTTGCGACCATTAGACCAATGAGGCAGACAGTATCATAGCTTAAACATTTTTACCCGACTGCGGCGAAGCCAAAAAAGAAGGTTTATGTGTTTTACTTGTATGTATGTATGTTTTTCCGTCCCTATGTTCCCTCGTAACTGTTGTAAATGAAAGACGGGCTGACCAAGACTGATTTTTATTGAATATCCACTACCTAACTATTATTCTAATGACAAAACACTCACCTCTTAGAACCTACCTACATAGTATACGAAAATAACTACTAAACGGCTGAACCGATTTTGATGAATAAGTTTGTCTCATAGAAATTTGGTAAAGATCTGATGACGATCTTCGATGTGATGAGCAGAATAGCTCCTCAAAATGCAGTAAATTGCTCACTTTTAGAGTTTTATCAGTGAAATCGGCTCTTTATCTACTAGGTAGGGATTGATGGAGGACCTGGGACTACCTTCTCATCACAAAACTAGGCTGAAGCGTTACCTCTGCCAATTAAAACCTATTAGTTGTTTTTTCTAGCTGGCCTACAAATATTTACTCATAATTTTTCTTTGTTAATAATATTAATAATTGTTGCAAAAAAGAATGTGCTCACTAGGTCTACTATTCGCAGAACTACTTGTATAAATCTTGTTTCCATTTTTTTTAAAGTTCACTTTTTTGAGCTGAGTTTTTATACAAACATTATGGTCATTATAATATATTTCTTATACAGACTAGCCTGCGGGCTAATTGCGTTGAGATTAACTACGATAATATGGCCTGCCCCTCCAAAATTCAAAACGTTTGAAAGTATTTGTACGCATGTGTGCGCAATGAGACGGCCGTCAAACAAAAACAAATCACGGATTTGTTGCTCGACTAGTGGCGTCATTATCATTAATCGCTCATTATTATTAGTATGGCGCTGCACTGACGTACTTTATGGAAACGACACGTGCGTTGTCTTGCGCGATCATCTAGTTATGATTAGTTGACCAACAAATCTGGTAATAAGTGAGATATTACGAGTACTTACAACTACATCCAAACTCTTTCATAAGGACGTGACAACAACACACATTGAAACAGTAATTTGGAGGGGCGAGCCATGTTGTCGTAGTTTATCTCTAACACACTATCAGTAGCAATCGGTTTCAATTTGACAGTTCAACAACATTCATTGCGTTATTTACGTTGTTGATCAGACAATTTTTGAAGCAATGTATTTGCAATATACTTCAAAATCATTACAATTGTGAGTCAAACTTTGTTACACAATTAGGTGCTTTTGCTGCTGTGCGCGCAGCTTCAAAGTGACTGCGTATTTTATTGGCACTATTAATTTAATAGGAACGCGAACTCATAGTATATTCGTAATCATGTACAATATCGGTTGGTTTTTTTTTTTTTTCGTGTCTGGTCTATCCGTGACATCACAGCGGGCCCTATCAGAATACCAGCGCTGCGACACTTATTTTTTTTTTTAAGTGCCGCAGCATCATGCTGAGATAGGGGCCTTTTGGCCTCGTACAGGACTTTCTGTTTTTATTTTCATTTTTACTTTATTTTTGTTTTTGATCTTTATGTTTCTATGAGTGTGTTTTTGTATAGTTTAATTTGTGATCTGTGCGAATCCCAATGAATGCTTTTTCTTTCTTTCTTTCTTTATTTTGTTTAATTTATACAAAAACTTGTTAGTACATATTTGGTTTAAGTACGAAACAAAATAATTTTAATTATCATTATATTACAGATGTAAAAATAAAACCCATTTTGATGAGAAATACAATCTTACAATTATTTGCTATGAGATACAGGAATTTGCTGAGATGTTTATAAACAACACTCATAATGTGCTTGTTGGACCTTTTTACGTACATAATGATACAGGCGAATATTTTCAAGTGTCCCAAGTTACGTACTACAGGTAATTTATTATTATTCATTATTTTTAGGGTTCCGTACCCGAAGAGTAAAACGGGAACCCTATTACTAAGGCTCCGCCGTGTGTCTGTCCGTCTGTCACCAGGCTGTATCTCGTGATCCGTGATAGCTAGACAGTTGAAATTTTCACAGATGATGTATTTCTGTTGCCGCTATAGCAACAAATACTAAAAACCAGAATAACATAAATATTTAAGGGGGCTCACATACAACAAACGTGATCTTTTCGGTCATTTTTGCTCGATATTGATAACGGTAACTAAATATTCACTTTAAAAATAAATAATTAAATTAAAATAAAACAAATATTTAAGGGGGGCTCCCATACAACAAACGTGATTTTTTTGGCGTTTTTATAGATAATGGTACGGAACCCTTCGTGCGTGAGTCTGACTCGCACTTGGCCGGTTTTTTACGTTAGCCTCTAAAGGTTCGAACTAATCACACTTATATTATAAAGCCGAAAGTTTGTGAGTGTGTGTGTGTGTATGTTTGTTACTTCTTCACGCTCAAACGGCTGGACCAATTTTGATACAATTTTGTATGGAGGTAGCTGACACCCTGGATTAAGACATAGGCTACTTTTTTCCCCGATATTCCTACGGAATCGAGACTTACGCGGGTGAAACCGCGGGGCGCAGCTAGTAATAAATATTTGTATATATTTTTATCAATAAAAACTGAAGCCTAAATAAAAAAATAACTAAGTACTTGCTTTTGGAAGAAAATAACGATATGAAACCTAACTATTCCAACCTAATTTATTAGTATCACGACTAATTAGTCTTAATTTAAAAAAATAATAACATTCAGTCATATATTTTTCTCCAAAACATTCGTGGTCTGATTGACGACTTTGGTCTTTTTTAGGGTTCCGTACCTCAAAATGAAAAAACAGAACCCTTATAGGATCACTTCGTTGTCCGTCTGTCTGTCTTTCCGTCTGTCAGTCCGTCAGGACCCTTTTTCTCAGGAACGCGTACGATGTTGAAATAAATATCAAATACAGAAATTTACAACAGTCCCTTGTAGCTCGACAAAAATCAAGCTTCTAAGTCAACGCAATAAAAAAATACGGCCGTATATGCGATATAAGTTTTAATACTTGAAAATAAATCAAAACCAATCGAGTACTTCCCATTGACCTAGAATCATGCTTGTAAGAAGCAAGATCATAATTATTTGTACTTTTATCACATACATTTTTTTTTTAAGTCATGGTTGTTGTTTTCATAGTTTTCGAGGGTGCTAAAGCCGATAGTGAGGTCAAAATGTAAATCCAAGATGGCGGCTGCGAACATTTTGTTTTTGTTTTATATCATACGTGAAAAAGAACTTTTTTCCTGTCGGGGGTCGACCGACAACACACTTTTTTTTAAATGCTTATTTTCATGTTACAGGGAACAAATGGACCGTATTGCCCAAAGCTGGGACATTTCGAATTTCCTTGTCATTTGGGGCTTTGTTCAAATTTTACAAATGCATGCTTGGAAGAGATATTTTTGGAAGGTTGAGTAAAACACCCAAGCAATTATAATATTTTACACCCTTAGTGAATATTTTGTTTATTTATTGTGGCCCTGGACTAAATTCAAAGACTAAAAGAAGAGGTTAAACTAATATTAAAAATACTTAACTTGCTTTTGTAGAAACCCACAACTTACAAAATACGATCAATAAAATATATAAATAAATCAGCTTGTGTTAGCCCATTGCAAGGCAAAGGCATCCCTCTATTTTTTCCAGGGACACCGCTTCCTCCGCCAGGACTCTCACCCGCGATATCGCGTGGGTAGTGGAGCGCCCATGCCGAAAGCCAAACTGGCTCTCGGTCAGGTCAGGCCCCTCTCTGTGCAAGTGGGCGGCGAGGCGGGCCTTCCTGAGCAAGACCAGACGGCTAGATTTACAAAGTGGGAAACTGGCCCTGTTCAAGGCACGCTGTGTTGAGTCAGGCCACCAATCCCACCTGTAGGCGTCGAGCTCGTCTCGCCATTTACCTCTGGGTCTAAAATAATATGAATTTACAGGCTCTTCATTACAGTCAATGGGGAATCAATTTCGTAGATCTTTGTGCTTTAGCGTATTTGCTAATTGCGAATTACGATATGCAGATACCACCAATCAGTACAAGACAAAGTAGATACCAAAAATGGACCGAATTAAAAGAATCAGAATTTTGGGTTAGTAATAAATAAATAAATACTTTCTGTTATGGATAGACCCCGTGATCTTGTCGCACTAACGTCACTTTTTCGTAGGGATGAGTTGTTTTTATTTATTGACTATCGAAATATCGATGGTATTATACTTATTTATTATGGATGTGTATGACAATTGCTACTAACGGATAAAAAGTGTTAAAAAATAAGGGGATATAAAAGTCGCAGGCGTTCGTTAGTGAATGATTGTTTGTCATATATTTTCCACAATAATTACAACACGCTATACAATTCTACATCATCAGTGAAAATAAAGGGTTTTCGTAAATACTTTATCTAAGGTTATCGCATCCCGTAAGAACGACGAGGTTATCTACTTATCTTTTATTAAGAAGTTTTAATACCTAGGTACGCTATATTGAGATTGAGCAGAGATTTAAAAGGCAAAAAATAAATTGCATTGTTGTATAATATAAAGTACAAACATCGATACAGAGACGGTCGATAAATCAAAACATTCAATCCCTACAAAAGTGACCTCAGTGCCACAAGATAACGGGGTCTAGTTATGGAAGAAGAAGACAATAAGTATAATATACATATATTGCAGAGAAATTTTAATTATTTGTTAGCTATCACTGTCAAAGTCAAATAATTTATTTCAAATAGGGGCACATAAGGCACCTTTGAACATCAAAATTTATAAGAAAATATAATTGATTCTAGTTGGCCCATCCAATAGGTTGTTTCGTATGAACAAGAATGGGCAAGAAACTCCACAGTTATTGTTTTAAAATGTTTTGATACAGAGTTTCAGAGGTGAGGCAAACCCCCCTTTCTGGATTGTCTAACAAAGATTGAAATGGTTAAAGATTTAAATCGTTACTCTTTGAGGACTTAAAGAAGAAGAAGAACGTCATGTTAATCTAATAATGTTTAGGGCTCTGAAAATACAAACGTTCTGAATACTTACTTAGAGTTACTTTGTTGTCCATCTAGATTTTTTTGTCTCAGAAATAGCAATAACATTACGTCGCTATGTAGCTTATGACCTAAGTTAAACGCTTCAATCAGAAATAAAAAAAATACACGCAACAAACCTCATTTGTTTATTATCATTTTACAGACCACTGACGTCGCAATGCTTGCAGAATCGGTTACTGCGCCTCCAGTAGTCCATGTTCTGACATCAAGAAGCACTCAAGAGGTAGTAAACTATTACGCCCCGCAAAACGTGACACTAGAGATGTCGGTCGACATCGCTCCACGTTGCCCGACTTTTTATTATTAATTTATTTTCTAATAAGTAGTTATTTGAAGTCCTCAGAAACCGGTTATAAATATACCTACTGTACGTATGTTCTATCTTTTATTATAGAGGGTTTGGTTTCAGCACTTAGTCCTTCATGTGGAACATTGTGGGTGGGCCATGGCGGCCGTCAGTTGGTTTATTCCAACCAGCCCACCTACCTCCAAAAGCTGATTAGGTCTTCTGGTCTGCATAGAATATCTGAAGGATCTGGGTGACCCGAGGGTTTCTCTTCTGATCTGGCTGACGCCTGTAAAGTCAAAGAGCACATGCGCAACGGTTTCATCAGCCTCCATGCAAGCCCTGCACAGAGGGCTGTCAGTTATGCCTATAGTGTGGAAGTGTTTGTTTATTGGGCAGTGTCCCGTGATGGTCCCCGTCACCAAGCTCAGTATACTGTACGTATTTACAGATTGATCCAACCACAGACAGTGCAACAATGGTAATATCTAACGCATTCATATACATATTCAGAGGCATACTGAGCGTAAAGGTCAAAGTTTATTGTGAGGCGTTGATCCATACGGAGATGCATGATACGCAATTTAGTAAGTGGTTCACTCTTATCAAAAATGTAAAAAGTAGTTTTAAATTCCTAGTATGGACATCTGCAATCTAGTACCTACACGAACTTAAAACCGACTCTTTACCCGACTGCGCGACAGCAAAGACAAGGTTATGTTTTTCGCGATTCTTTATACCCTCGAAGCATCCTAACGGCTAGATGGATTTTAATACGTGAGGTGTTTATTGAACCGTCTAGGTTGTGTGAAGTTTATAGGCTAGGTGGTTTTCATAAAATCAAAATGGCGTATTCTACACGTCACTAAGTTATATAATTATTAAATAAAGTAAATTAAAAGAATTTACAACGTTAATTTATTTTGAGAGATTACCACAGACTACAGAGTTTTTACTAGCTTTACTAGTGAAGTACGTTTAGTAATATTACTTTAGTAGTGATGTAACAATTGTTAAAGAAGAAATGGCTAAAATTTATAATTACAACACTCATATCAAATTGGAGCCTTTCTTCGTAACTAAGAACATGAAAATAACTTCTTAAAAGATATAATTCTACAACCTACACTTCATTCAAAATTCATTATTATGACAAACAAAGTTACTCTTTTACTAGACAACTTTCTTACATTTTCAAACAAAAATACAAAATTATACTAACTTATACATAAACGCATAATAACTAAGTTACTTTAATAACTCCTATCTTATCTCTAAGATTCATAAATCTATCTTAAGTTAAAGCCTTTGTAAACAAGTCAGCATATTGCTCTTTGGGAACATTTACATACATAAACTCACGCCTTCTTCCCATGGGGGTAGGCAGTAACTATAGAACGCCACCTGCTACGCTCCTTACATACTCCTTTTGCTTCGCCTACGTTCATACATCTGGTCATACACGCACGCCGATTGCGAGTACTACGCACCCATTTATTTCAAATTAATTTCTTTCTCTAAAAACTTTCTTTGGTAAAATTATACTTTTCATCTTTATGTTTGCAGCGTTTATGGTAGTATTCATTTTTAATTAAACAGATTGCACTCTGATTCTCTATGTTTAAACACACTGAATCTTGTTTAAATAGATATATACTAGCTTTCCACCAGTCCATATTTCTTCGGGTGTTAAGTATTCTAGAGCTCTTGTTGCACAGCTATTGGTAATTTAATTATGCTGCTGTCCACACTACTTTTGCCCAGTACTGCTTCTGTAATTTAGTATTAGTGAGCATTCATAACGAGGTCTCTCTAACAAGGTGCGGTCCATCCTTCTTGCCATCCCATTTTATTGGGGTCTGTAAAATGTGGATGTTTGGTGTTGAATTCCACAAGTTTTTAATAAGGATTGAAACTCATTACTTAGATAATTCCCTATCATTATCTGTACGGAGTCTTTATTCTTAAATTAAGCAAATTTTCAACTAGTGCTTTAGGTTGTTTGAATTTTTAAAAAGCGTCTAATTTGTGAAACTAATTAAATAAAAAATACTATCTTTTTTTTATTTTTTTTTCTTTAAAAAACGTTGCCGCACACTAGGAATTTCTCCTGTATCGTGGGTGCGTTTACAAACATTTAAGCTCACATACACAAACAGCCAGACCTGGAACAACTACTTGTAGGTCATACCAATATTTGTTCCGTGCGGGAATCGAACCCGCAACACGCAGCGCAGCAGTCAATCGCTTAACCACTGCGCCAACCGTGCCGTCATTGAAAAGTCGTCGATGAATGTCATTGAAACCTCAATCGGTTCGCAGACATTTGAGTGTGTGAGATATCAATATCGCTTTTGCTCGGGATCCTTGTGATGGGAATGGATTCCTTGTTTACTTTCCCTCCAAACAAGATTTGCATAATATTTTATCTTTGGTTTCTGTTTTTACACAAATATTTTCTAATTGTTTATTCAGGTCTTCAAAGTTTGAATGTGCTATTCTCTGATGCCATAAGTAGCAGTCATTTTCTTTTGTTGCAGATATGTATGCTGAAATACTTTTTGCATTTAGCCGCTACACATTATTTATTAATTTTCCAGTTGCTATTTTTCACAAAATTTGTTAAAAATTGAGATCCTTCTTTGTCAAATTGTACTTCATAGCCATTTTTTTATAATTTGGCTCTTACATAATGAGGACCAGTAGCTAGTTCAGGAAAAAAAAGAACATTCTGATTTAGATTATTTTTGTTTGTCATTCTTGTCAACAATACTGAGATCAACTTTCCCAGATGCTTTTACAATAAGCTACTACAATACAGCTACTTTAATTGTGTTCACTGGAGATGGTATTTCGTCATAAAGCAAGTCACGATGCATTGTTAAATGCATTGATACTCCCGAGTCGATATACCAGCAATCATCATTTTCTGTCGTTCTTGCAGATAATACAGCCACATAGCCGTAGTTCTCATTTGCCTTTTGTTCTTTACGTTTGTTTCTACTATTACTTGCGTATATTTATAACATATTAGCACCTCAAACCTTTGTTAGGTTTGTTAACTTTATCTGGAGCTTGTTAGGCATTCTGTGTATAGTTTTTCCCACTTATATTAAAATAAAGTGCAGCATTGTCTGATTTTCTGACATCGTTATTTTGTCTTTATAGAATCTGCTACAATTACCATCTCAATGTACCAGTATTATCGGTTAATACATTTCAGGTAACCCAGCAATTAGTAAGGTTCCAAGACATTCTTCATTCACAGAGAAACCGATGTTTCTTAGCTTATGGGCAGTACCCATTATTTTATTTACTTAGTCTTCGAAATTTTGACAACTATCTAGCGTTGTAGTGATCAGGTCTCTCAATAAACCAACACTTCGTGTGAGACCGTTATCATCAAAAGCTTTAGGCAGGCAGTTTCACACCTCTTTCGCTGTTTTGGTTTCTTGAATGTTTATTGTACATAATTGGATCACAATAATACAATGATTTTTGACTTAGCTTTCATATCTAATTTTGGGTCAACTATTTCAACTGAGGACATGCAACTCCATAACTCTTCATGTTCAAGTTATGTTTGAACCATGAATCTCCACGTGGCATCCCTTCCTGTCAGCCTTTGGATCAGAGTCATTGTATTTGCAGGCATTTTAGCTGATGAAAATTAGCTGAAAATATTGCATCACGCTTTTACCGGTACGACCACGTGTCAACGTTGCGGTTTTATCTTAAAGTCACTGACCCAGAAAAACTGCACTTCTGTCTTTATTACTACTTTCACTTAATTTGGGAGAATTATGTGTATTTAGGCCCATAACCTGATATAATTATTAAAGCAAGTGAAAATAATTTGCAACGTTCATTTATTTTGACAGACTACAGAATTTTTACTAGCGTTACTAGTAAAGTACGTTTAGTAGTAATATAACAATTGAACAAGAAGACGTTCTAAAAATTTTATAATTACAACAGTAAGTAATTAAATGACTTGGAAACAAAATGGAGGACCATGTGGGGGGTATTTTAATGGGGTATCATAATATAGGACTTGAGGACATTATTCCAAAAATATAACACACAAAAAGGTTATAAATAAATAAAAAGAATCAAAACAAGCTCACTTTTCAAGCAGTCTGATGCAGTTTGTGGCAGTTATTTTAGTTCAATCTCAGATCTCGTTTTGGAGTTGTTAGTCGCAGTTAGGTTTTTATTTAATTATAAAAAATAATTATTTTTTTCAGATGAAAAATCTTGGTTCTATTTGTGGCCTATGTTTTGGCAGGAATTCTACTTGGGTGATATATTTAGCATACTTTATACGGTATTCAATATGCTCTGTGAATCTTTGATTCTTGTAAGTAGCATTGTTTTCTTTGATGGTTTTTTGTCTGGTGGAAAGCCAGCCTCATCGGCGGGGTAGTTACGTAACACACCAACAATGGTCTTTAATTTTGACAGTTCAGCAATATTCATTGCGTTATTTAAGTTGTTGAACAGGCGAAGTTTTCGAACATTTGAAGCAATTGATTAGCAATTTCCTTCAAAGTCTGGTGTCGGTCTAAGTAGGTCGCCTTAATTCGCTATATATATGTTACAGGTGGTAACAAATCTATGTATAACCGAAACAGTGATTTATGAGTGGCCAAAGGTGAAACGTTGGCAGGTCACGGCGGTATCAACTGTTGTCGGAATATTTTTTCACTGTTTTACTACTATCGATGTAAGTATGGAACTATTTATTTTAATATTTCTATTTATTATAATTCCGATTCATAAAATACACATGACTCGAGAAACTTATTAAATTTCTAAGAAATATTCCCACACTTGTTCGGCTCGGCATGATGGACCAATAAAGAATCTTAAGGGGTTTCGACTTTCTTGAAACACCCTGCGAGTCTCAAAATCATTACAAAACTCAATGACTTAGAAGCTTTGTCCACTATTTGCTCGATGTGCACGTTGAATAAAACTTTGGAATCATGAAAAACGCCTAAGTCGCGTACACCATCGTCTCAGTGATAGCTGCCCTTTGACTTTATAAGTTGTAGGGAGAGGGATGCGTTTTCTGCTAAAGGATGTTACTGAACATTTAACAGGGTTCAAATCTAGTTTGTTAATCAAGCAATAGTCATCCGATCGCACCAGGTCAGATTAGAGAGCATTCATATCTTCATCCGATGATATTAAAGAAAATATCTTTATATCATCAGCAAAAAAAAGTAAATTTGAGTTGTGGAAACACAAGCTGATGTCACTCACATAAATGATAAAAAGTAACGGACCCATTAAGGAACCTTGAGGAATGCCACTAGGAGCTGAAACCCAGCTTGACATGTAGTTACTGACAAAGAAAGCTTATGATCTGTTTTCAAGGTATGAAGTAAACTAATGAAGTAGATCTCGTCTGATACTATTGTTAAAAAGCTTTGTTATAAGAATATTGTGGTCAATTCTATCAAAAGCTTTATTGTAATCCGTGTAAACGACGTCGATCTGTACCCCATTGTCCATTCTATCCATTAGGAAGTCATTGAATAAAGCCAGGTTAGATACAGTTAAACGACCCTTAAGAAATCCGTGCTGAGAAGGGTTAAAAGACTGACTCAGCGCTGCGTAAACTTCGTCGTAGACAACCCCTCTGCAAAGTTTGGGCACAAAAATTAAATTTTTAATTACAGACCTATTGGTCTGTAATTAACAATTTAATTTTTGTGCCCTTTTTTGCATTAAAAAATCTGACCCGGTGCGACCCTGTGGGTTTATTAAGGCAAACTTCCAGATCTGGGGAAAAAAAACGAGAAGAGCTCGATTTTTTATACATAGAGATACTGGCAAGGCAAT
Source organism: Tiliacea citrago (assembly GCA_963921375.1). Taxonomy (NCBI): domain Eukaryota; kingdom Metazoa; phylum Arthropoda; class Insecta; order Lepidoptera; family Noctuidae; genus Tiliacea; species Tiliacea citrago. The sequence goes on from OY992784.1 coordinate 3,620,180, forward strand.
GGTTTTAGCACACCCAATCAGAAATTTAAGTATTAAGTGGTCCGGAACAGCAGATTTAAATCGATCATTTTAACTAATTAGCTTAACATTTAGGTCAATCATTTAGCATTTAGCACACAAGCATTTAGGTCCAATCTAGGGTACATAAGAATTTATAGCAGTTTGGGGAGGACAATAATTAGTAGGTGTAATCATTGGGGTAGCATCAAGAAAAGTAGAATAAAAGTGGGAAGAAAATGGATTACAAATAGACCCAGGAGAAGAAATGTTTACATCACCATAGTTTTAGCAAAGATACATGCCAAACGAAGTTTGTCGTTCGACGCTGGCCGAATGAAATCCAAATACACAAGTATCAATTGCTTCGAGTCAGCTTTGCTGCCGAATCAAATGTGCCGACCCAAACATGTGTGTGCTACACACCCTGTTCGGGTCGTCATCCATACACGGTACAGCATTTTAAGAAATGAGGTGAATTTATTGTTCTCTTTTGCAGACTCGAGCTACACTATGGATTTATGGCAAAGGTATAGCTACTTTGGCGGAGATATTATTTCTGTATATTTGCTATCCAGTGGGAAGGCTTGTTGATGATTATACGTTCCATTACGGCGTAGCACCCACCCAATTGAGAATATTGAGCATACGATTTGTGCCTGTTTATTATACTGTAAGTTCACACACACCACATTCACACGCACACACATACTTCCAATTTTTGTCTTAGCAATCAGATCACTACAGAACCTAACCAACATTACCAAGTCTGTGTTGTGTCATTAGAGTTTAATAAATTTACCTGACTATGGGCAAGCCTAGATGAAGGAGAGGAGGTCAAAAAGTGATGGCTGTTTTCACTAACACTAGACGATACCTAAATGAATGCCTAAATAAAAGCGAGATAATCCAACAGCGCGCTTTTGTATGTATAACTTTGTGTGTATAGCTTCTCGTGATTATGTTTCATTTAATTTATTAACACACTTTCTACTACATACCTACATTACTTCAAAACAAATTATCTTACAATAGAAAAATTACCGGTAAGCAGCAAACTAGGCACAGCCTGTACTCATTGGCCCAGTCTTAACAAAATACGAGCACAGCCACAATTATTGATAGATCCTGTAATGTCCTAAATCCTTTAACTTATTTGTACAGTGTTCCGTGTAGTGCCGGACGTGAAGAATAGCACCATCCTATTTCTTCCCGTAGGTGTCGTAAAAGGCGACTAAGGTACTTTCTAGAGAATGGCAGCAGCGTTCTCTATGCATTTTATCACCATACTGCGATCGCCAACCCGTCTGCCAAGCGTGGCTATTATGGCAACCCTCTCCTTTTTGGGGAGGCCTATGTCCACAAGTGAACGTCTTTCGGTTTTAATGATGATTTGTACCGTCAAGGAGATTAATTGTTAAGCAAGTTCACACCCTACGTCAATTTACCATTTCATAAAACTGTCAAAGAATGACACTTGCCGCGCGTTCAAAGTTGGAACTAACACCGGAATTTTGTTTTGTCAGTACAATTTCACAAAAATGTTTACAATGTTAATGTCATTTAGGAGCCAAAAGATCCATGTGCGTACGCTACGCACTTGTTGTAAGTACGGACACTTTAAATTGGTAGTAATTTTGCTTAACCATTAATTTTCCTGACTTTACATCTAACTAATCCTTAGTTTTCGTTATTCAGCTCAAGATTTACTTCATGCTCAACTCCCTCTGGCACGTAATGAGAGCAGAATCTGTAGGCGAAAATAACAGTCATTACATTTGGTCCTGGTCACTGATGTTGATACCCATTATTGTGGGGATAGTGATTATTTTGGTTCAATATCTCGTCATACATAAAGCGGTAATTATCAATATTTTTTTAGTTATTTTACTCATATATTTATTCATAAATTTGATTACTATCCAAATTATTGAATAGGTTCTTCTAGACAGGCATCGATTTACATTACAGGCAAGATATGCCGCGTTAAAAGATGATCACGTTTGTGCATAAGTTGCCATCTCGCACACATCTGTTTTTTGACTATGTTCCACTACAATATTGGGTTGTCAAGGGGACGTTATTTTTGTTATGTCATCATATTCCGTCAAAATATTTGTTTTCGAAGTAATAATTAATTTGAATAAAATGTACTTACACGTGGAAAGCAGTACCTTTAGTTTTATTTGAATTTTTGGAGTTATTGCTACATTTCCTGAAAGCACAAAAGGGTACGTAAAGAAAGAAAGAATACAGGAGATCACAAATTAAACTAAAACACACTCTTAGGAACATAAAAAACAAAAACAATAAGAAAAACAAAGTAAAATGGAAATAAAAACAGTACGAGGCCAAAAGGCTCCTATCTCAGCATGATGCTGCGACACTTAAAAATAAGTTCCGCAGCGCTGGTATTCTGATAGGGTCCACTATGATGTCACGGATTGTATAGCTGTTTGTGCTATTAACAACAAAGTCTCTCCGATGTGTCACGAACTATTTTGAGTGAACAAATGATTCGCCTTGTGCATCGTCGCACAGCTCAGGATTGACACTTCTCACGCAACTTACGTACGGTGAGGGCAAATCTTTGATTTACATCTCTGTAGACAAAAGTCAAAATAAAAAACTAGTCGGAACAAAGCGGCAACCATGGCAACGATCTCAATGAATCGAAAAATGATTGATACAGGATTATAATTAGTCTTGTATGTATAATATAAATAATTTTAACTATAAATAATTATCTATCTATTTAAATATAAATAAAATGCTGGTCGTTAGTAAGTGCATCACTTGAGAAGGGCTGGACCGATTTTTTTATTACTTGTTTTAAAATGTTCGTAATAGTTTGGTTTAGGTTTTTATGGAAAGAAAAAATACCGGAAAATGATCAAATTCGGGAAAACTGAACGTCCTGTTTTTGAAACGATGGATATGCGTCATTTTTAGGGTTCCGTACCCAAAACGGGAACCTTATTACTAAGGCTCCGCTGTCTGTCCGTCTGTCACCAGGCTGTATCTCATGAACCGTGTTTTACACGAATAGTTAGACAGTTGAAATTTTCACAGATGATGTATTTCTGTTGCCGCTATAGCAACACATACTAAAAACCAGAATAACATAAATATTTAAGGAGGCTCCCATACAAAAAATGTGTTTTTTTTTGCCGTTTTATAGATAATGGTACGGAACCCTTCGTGCGCGAGGCAGACTCGCACTTAGCCGGTTTTTTTTGTTTTGTTTATGGTTACGGAAAAACTTTCCGGAAAAATTAATTAGGAGAAATTTGGACAGGATAACGACTGTTGGGTCAGCCAGTTGAAAATAAAATTAAATCTGCTGCTTATTAATGTCACTCATTGTTATAGTGTCATTTTATGTGGTTTACTTTTTGATTTCGTCTATGACATTTAAACACAGCTCTCGCGTCGCGACTGTCATGAAAATCAGAAACGTTCAGAATACCCTGTTCAATTATTTGGATAAATAGCTCTTCATGCCATGTTGGAATTTTAAATTTTAGTGACCCAATCACGACGGTTAACATGAGATTGGCCCCAACTGTTATAATTTTCGTAGTTTTCAGTATATAGCCTCTATGAAACACAATCAGTTAAAAAGTGTCGGTCTAGCGCGAGTCGAATTTGCGCACTAAGATTCTGTACAACGAAATTATTGTTAGTGTAACTTGTCTTCATTTGACCATATGTATTCTGTGAAATTTTAATTGGCTGGTTGGCTTATATTGTTCTAAAGATACAAATCAATGACAAGCAAATGGCGTAGGCTTTTAAATATTGTCCCATTGTGTTGTGTTGAAATCGGGTGTCATGGGCATGTGATGCGGAGGAATGAGAAAAAATGTTGTGAGCAAAGTTTTGAGTATGAACGTGGATGGCTATAAAAGTAGGGGAAGACCAAAGAAACGATGGATGGACTTTGTGAAAGATGATATGGCTAGAAAGGGGGTGACTACCCAGATAACGATTAATAGAGAGGAACAGACATGTGGCGCCTGCGCCGACCCCTAATAAATTGGGATTAGTGCAGGAGAATGATGATGATGCTCCCTTTGGGTAAATATTTTAAGTAGTTAATACGGAATCTTAAAAACATGAATTTATGATCTGTCTGGCTGTCTTTAAAATATTGCTTTTAGATATAAGACCGCCCATTGTGTCACCATATTATGGAAAATTTCTACATTTTATATCTGTAATTTTTATGGTGTACATATTCTATTCTATTAAAATGTGAATGTATTCCTTATGTATTTTTTTATCAATTACAGCCTTGGAGCTTTGTAATACGCCCTTTACCAAAATGGGGACCGCGAGATTTTTCAGTAAGGCAGCTAAGAAAGCAATTTGATTCAAGATTTGTAAGTAGTAGCAGCATACTCTTTGTTTATCTCCGAACTATGGATTAGCTAAATGCTTGTTAGTAGTGTACTTTCCTGGATATTATAATTATTATACGTTAGATTCGCAGTTCACAAAAATGTGTTTTATAAAAACTGCTTCGTTCGTTGGTCTAGTCGTCGCTAGCACTCTGCTGAGCATGGGCTCCTGGGTTCGGTACCCTGGTCGGTCAAAAAGTTATTGTGGAGATTTAACTCGGACCTTGATCCATAATGTTAGTAATACACAATACTTATGCTATGTTAGTTGTTCTGTCTGATTGACAGCAATAAGCGCGCGCCTATTACATGGGACAGAATAGGCGTGATCATAATAATATCTATACTTAATAATTATTACGGGTATAAACAGGTTAAATTCGCGAGTTGTTATGTAGGGGGTAATCTTCGGAATTCCTGATCCAATTCAGAAAATTATTTTACTAATGGGAAGCTACATCATCCCTGAGTGTCATAGGTGTCATTTAAAAACAGGGCTTTATTTAAAAATATATGACGACGCCGTGTAAAGCCAGAGGAGAAACGCTATTATTTTTTCTGTTTCAGTATATTGATTCTGGAGTACCAAGACTTCTCAGCCGCTACCTTTTATCAAAGAAAGAGACCAAAGTGTATAAGGTTGATGTTCGGTACGATTACCAGAAAAGGAATGCGCCTAGCAAGGCAGTCGGCTTTGGCGAATTTAATGACGATAAAAAAGAAAAGATATCTTAAATTCTGAACAATTTTATTTTAAAACCTTGCACAATATGGTAATTAGAAGCAGTTTTGAATCGCCACCAAGTGTACTTGAAACCCTTGAAACTAAACGCATCTACAATACTACCATTTAAGTTTTGCGCCTCGGCAAACTTAGGGTTTCCGAATTAGTGCGTTCGAAGTTCTAACTTTTGAAGATAGACGATTAAACGGCTAAGTTTGACGTCATACTGTCTTAATTGTATTTTGTTTTTTTTTTTTACCAACGCTTTAATGATTATCATTATAAGTTTAAATTAGTTTCATATTTGTTTTTTTTTTTCATACGGGTGCGGGTTTAGTTTTGAAATCGATTCAATTAAAGAATTTTGAAAGTTATAAAATGAATAAGCAGTGAGCACTGAGCAGGCATGCGGCTATAAAATTATAAACAGTCTTTGAATTAGGCGATCCGTAAGGACATAAATTACTATAACTCGTTAAATGATTGATTAAATCTTTAAGCAATGTGAAATATTTCCGCTTCATACTCCGAAAGCAATAAAATTGAAAATATTTTCAAGTTTATATATTTTATTTTTATTTTATATATTATGTTTAAATTTGCAGTTTTAAAACAAATAATTAATATATAAATTATACATTATTGGCAATCCAGTGATCGTTGATGTAACTCCGCTGCCGCGATACGTCACGGCACAGCGGACAGAGCTCCGGCTCCGGGTACTCATGGCGACATGGAGAGTGCGATTGTCGCAACCCAGCGCTGGGCACGCCACAATTGTGGTGATAAGTCCTCCTCTTTGAGGAGTGGCTAGAGAGGCGCTACGGCGTCCTCACCTTCCGCCTGACGCAGGTCCTCACCGGACACGGTTGTTTGTCACCACTGTGTGGATCGCCCGGAGGACACGGTAGAGCACACGGTGGAGATTTGCCTGGCTTGGGCGGTGCACCGCCGTATCCTCACGGAGGCGATCGACGGCGGCGATTTCTCGCGTCCGGCCCTGGCTCAGGCCATGGTTCGGAGCGAGAGTGCATGGGAGGCCGTCACCTCCTTCTGCGAAGCAGTAATGCTCGCGAAGGAGGAGGCGGGACGCGTGAGGGTGAGGCAAGGTTCGCGCCCTCGCACCCTTAGTCGCCGCAGGAAATGCCCTGGCCGTCGGGAGTCGCAAGCCGATTTTCGGCCACCGACCGTAGGCGCGGGCCTGCGGACGGTGAGCGATGGGTAGCTCGCCGTCCGATAAGAACCAGGCCCGGGTCAACGGCGCGTTGTGTTCCACGCGCGCCTGGAAGACTTGTCAGCACCAAAACTGACGGGGTCCGGTAGAACTAATGCCTGCCAGGGTTGCGAGTTTGTCCGAAAGGGATATCGTGGCCCTAGCACCCAGGCAACGGAAGGAACCCGGGTGGGTTTTAGTCAGTGAAAGTCTGACACGCCCTCCCGCTCCACCCAGAGCGGGAGAAGTTATTTGATAATTTCGCACCCAAAAAAAAAAAAGTGATCGTTGATGTATAATATGCTTATAATGATAATGGACCATAAAGCGGTATTGAATTATTTAAATACCAGAATATTCGATAATTTCTGACCAAAAAATGAATAGAAAAAGCGATTCAATAATTAACCTAATTCATATTTATACATACAGAATTTTCACAGGCGGATCACTCGGCGTACATAAATATTTAACAGGGGCCCACTCCATCGTGTCAAATGCAAATAAATTCAATTCGGTTACTACAATCGCATTGCCACCAATGTTAATTAAATCTGTTTTGTTCATTGCAAATTTAATACTAAATTACTTCGGTGTTTGTGCAGTGTTGAATGGTTTTGTGTCAGCTACTGTTGAAAGAGATAAGGGTAAATTATATGAAATTAAATTGATATGGGATTGAAATAAATAATTGTTACACAAGAGAACTGTGATCAGTCTTACCTATAGAACCCAGAAACAACTCTCCTTACATAAATGTGTTCGTAATTGCAAAATAAAGTTGACTTACCTTCCACTTTGCACAGAAACGGAAAACGAAAACACAATAATTAGATACACAGCTACCTGTAAACATTTACTGTTATTGTAAAAGACATTTACCAACTTAATTGCCGACTGCCGGGTGAGATAAAGTAGATATTTTAGCTTTTAGAACGCGTTGAACGGCGCCGAAACTTCCCTAGAGTGGAAATGTGGAAGTGTTTACAAGTGCTCCTATAAGCTATGATAGCCTGGTACTTTTATTTATGCTTTGGTAAATGTTTTCTTTACGCTTACTTTTTCGCTTTGTGCTTAATTTCGCGACGGAGCTTAGAAACTTACTTGGGCGTAGTTTTCGTTAAGGGACCGCGCACGAAATCGACTGATTTTGACCAATTTTGTTAATTTTTTGTGAGAAAGGGAAAAATAATTTAAACAACAAATTTTTTTTGATTTGTAAAGCAGAGTTCTTCGTTTTGCATGTGGAAGAAAGGATTTTTTCAAATAAATTAATAATTCCTGGAAAATTACAAAAATTAGCAAAATGTTTTCCAAAAAATGACGCGAGACTGACGTTTGATAATATTTTTACGAGAAACCATACTTGATTTTGAACATTAATATAGTCAACATTACTATATAGCCTGCTTGCGTGTGGCAGAAGCACTTTTTTCAACTTCCATACAAAATATAGCAGACAAATAGTGTTGAAAAAACCTATATTTTTTTTTAAAAACCCATTCGGTATTGTATTTTTTCTTATTATTCAGCAACCATAAGAAATTTAAAAATCCCACACTCGGCTTCAACTATCCTTGAGATAAAATCAAAATTTTATTTTATGATTATACAATACTTTCATTAAGTAAATCAATGGCGAAATAAACTATATTTTCTAGAGTGCATCAAAAGTGATGTAACTATTAACAGGTGCTATGACTGACACGAATGGTTCAGCACCACAAAAACTGTACTTTTATAGTTACACAGACTTAATATTTCAATTATTTTACGGTTCCTCACAATTAGACAAGAAATTGTCGAAAAATGTTTATTTTCGTGCACGGAGCCTTAAAGATGACTATTACAACAAGTTGTTAAGATTCCCTGTAAATTCCATCAAATTAAATATGCTTGTCATAAGATCTTGGGGTCATTATCCACGCCCTGTCGCTCTTTTGAGTGAAGTTATTGACGCTGTACCTACATGGGTTCGTTGTAGGATCGCTTGACAAACTTGCTTGTTACACACATACACACGTAAACTCACGCTTTCTTGCCATGGTGGTAGGTAGAAACTACAGAACGCTACTGGCTACGTTCGTTTACGTTTAAATAATTATAATTATGTTCATACACGCACGCGGTCACCGCCGCCGGTCATTTTTAACCGACTTCAAAAAGGAGGAGGTTCTCAATTCGGGAATATGTTTTTTTTTTTTAATGTTTCTCTCACTCCGCCAATTATGAATTGATTTGGATGATTCTCTTTTGTTTGGTAGGTCATACTTCAGAGGAAGTCCCATTGTCACCAAGTCAGAATTTAATGAGGGGATCCCATGGAAATCGAGGGCTATCCTCAAATTTTATAGGCACACCTATATTGATTTCAGTATTTTTTATAGTAATTCATGCATTTGCACTCGGAAAGCACCATTTAGTGAAGTGCAACTGATTTTATAGACCACAGACGGCCACCGGAACTACTTAATAATAAGTATGTCACTGTTGCGATACGATTAGACACGTTAATATGGTTGCTAAGCAATTTATGCTCGTCTCAATGCATATGGTAAAATCATCACCATCATTTCCAGTTCTTCTGGTTCTCACCAGGAGAACTCTTCAACTATTAACGCCCCTGCATCGGGAAAAGCAATATTTTGTAAAAGGCGATGAGCAGTTGACATTAGGATGTTTTAACTTAGCTAAATTGCAAGTTGGCCGACTAAAAAGTTAAAAATAAAATAAAAAATTCACAAAAAAAAATAACCAACTTCCGTCGGTGGTAAAAAACTAAAATAGATCCAAAGAGTCGGTGTCTTTGGATCTATTTTAGTTTTTTACCACCGACTTCCGAAATTAAGTTGATTTTTCCTAAATTATTAAGGTTGTTTTTCATTGTGTAGTGTCTTTTTTATCAGTAATTTTGTATGCCAAAAGAAATTAAAATACGTAACTTACAGTCACACTTCTCCTGTACAGTCAAAACAAATCAAAATGGACGAAGAACCTAATTCGCTAGACTCATAAACGTATGCGACTGAGTGCGTGCGTAGATTTGTAATGTGAACAGACTTTTCTCCTAAATAAACAGTGTTTTATACATTATAGTAAAAAAACAGTGTATCTACTATGATTATAACATAATATTGGGGTGTTTGGTGGTGTGCGTTAATTCCGGGACATGTTGTATATTATGTACCTTTTTTTTTTTGGGTGGGAAATTATCAAGTAACTTCTCCCGCTCTGGGCGGAGCAGGAGGGTGTGTAAGACTTTTACTGACTAAAACCCACCCGTGGTCCTTCCGTTACCTGTGTGCTAAACCAGTAAGATCAAAATAAGCATACTAGTTCTTACGAGAAAACCAAGAACAAAACGCTAAAACAAACCCAAATGGATTATCATCTACAAGTGTTTCTAAACGCCCATAAAATTGTGTAAAATTGCGCATCTAGAATGGCGTATAGCCTCCCACAGAGAGGCGCAACGCGACACTAGTAGCACAATTTCTATGAAAACTTCTCGGAAAGTATGGCGCTGCCTGTCGCCACGCCAGTCTGCACGAGTCTTAACAGTAAAACTCTGATTTTGCAATAAAAACGTTACTAAAGGAGCTAGAGCCAAGATTTGTGATGTTTTGTGTATTTCAGTAATTACTTACGATGTGGGACAGTGTAAAAGAAATAACACTTTAGGTAATAAGGGAAAAGAATTATAGGTGAATGTAAGCAAAAACTCATTTTGCACATAGATTAGTTTTTATTGGGTATCGCGAAGTCGCAGCCATTTGCATAAATTAATACTGAATGCATTGAGTTTCGATTTGCTGCTAAAATATATGGAATTGTAAATTGTATGGGTATTTGTGGAGCTGAAGACATAAAGCATACCTAATCAATGTTATCTGAATGATTTGTCAATTATTCGAGCATGGAAGCCCATATAGAAGCCATGTTCATAGTGCGCGGTTTCTCAGTGGCATTTGCAAATGGAAAAAAGTTTTTTTTTGCATTTTTGCCACAGATTTGTGTTATTTTTGTATTTATTGTGGCTTTCTAGCTCTAATTACGTAATTCCTGGTCGCAACCGCGTTTCTTATTTTACGAAAAGATGTGGCTCAAGTAACAGGAACAAAGTAGGGAAAAAGTTATCAAATTTCATGATGATTTTAATTCATTGTTAGTCTTATAATGAAACAATAATTCACAATCATCTCCAAAACAATGGTGCCTACGGAGGTAGGTTTCCTTACAATATAAGACATTCACTACGTAATCTTTTAGAGATTACCTATAATAATATGGTCCACCCCTCCAAAGTTCAAAACTTTTAAAACTATTTGTACGCATGTGTGCGTAATGAGTCGGCCGGCAAACGAATCACGGATTTGTTGCTCGACTAGTGGTCATTAATCGCTCATTATTATTAGTATGGCGCTGCACTGACGTACTCTATGAAAACGACACGTGCGTTGTCTTGCGCGATCGGCTAGTTATGATTAGTGGACCAATAAATCTGGTAATACTCGTAAGTGAGATATTACAGTACTTACAACTACATAAAAACTCTTTTGTCAGGATGTGACTACACACATTGAAACAGTAATTTGGTGGGGCGAGGCATGTTATTGTACGAGTAGTTTATCTTTATATTGCTTGGCGAATGAACGAAAAATTTGTGCATTACTACCTAGTATAATCATCGCTTTACCTATGTGTCATTAATAGTGAGCTCATTCTTGTTCTCTTTATTGATTGGAGGGATTCCTGCATGCACATAGGTTACATAATGTTCACAGTCTTGACAAGGCAGGACTTTCATCAGTCTAGATTAAAATTGTTCGTCGCTTTTGCCTTATACCAATAAGCCAGCGATCGTTATCTTTTCACTAAATTAGAGGCGGGCACAGGCAAAAAGGGTTTCAGTTTATCTCAGCCTTTAATGGGAGGAGATGCGGGTACATGCTATTGTTTACTTACTTGCTTCTTCGTTCTTGTTCTTGACCTATCGGGAAAGAGGTAATATTGAAAACCTCTAAGAAAATATAAATAAATAGAACAATGAAATATAATAATATAATTTACTTGAACAGGCAATAAGCAGGTTAACACCAAGGTGAGACGACGTGAGTAGCTTAAAATATTACATACAGCTAGGTTAAAAATTATTAATTACCAGTGAGCCCCAAACTAAACAGTTAGTCTGTATCTTGGGGCTCGGGGTACGAATTCTAGAGTGGAGACTAGAGAGGTAATTTTTTAGTGTTGTATGGTATATCTGGTTTGTTTTTGTATATTATGTCGGAGGCAGAGTGTATAGTTCGTCATTATACATATGGCGTCGTCCGTTTACAAACGCATATGCAACTCTTTCAATTGTTATAATTTAGATAATGATTATTATTGTAGGTTCAATTGGAACTGTGACCATCCACGCCCGAGACGAATTGGTCGCAGTAACTAAGCTAGACACTCCGACCAAATGCTTTAGGTTACGTTAGAACTGTGACAAAGAGCACTAAGAAATAGAACTAAATACTTCAATTTGCCGCGGCATTTTGTAAACTGCGTTTAAATTGTCAATCAAATGTTGTAGCATATTATATAGTGACAAGGCAATTTATATTTTGCCTTCGGCATATTACATTACTGCGAGTGTTTTTAAACGAACGACGCTGTTTGTAAAAATCGGAATCATACAAATTGCCTGCGACTTTATACATGTCATGGTGTGTATATTAAGTCATTGCATGAATCATCAATCTGACATGCCACTGGTCTTAAAACGGTGGAGGAAAACATCGTGAGGAAACCGGCTCGCACCGGGCCCGCGTGGTGGATTACGGCCCACTCCCTCCCACATAGAGGAGGCGTGTGTCCCAGCAGTGGGAAAATTATAGGCTGATTAGGTAACCTGCAGGGTGGCTGGTGGCAGCTGGATGAGAGTTGCCGAGAATCGAGCTGAATGGCGTGCAATTTGACGGCACGGTTGGCGCAGTGGTTAAGCGATTGACTGCTGCGCTGCATGTCGCGGGTTCGATTCCCGCACGGAACAAATATTTGTATGACCTATAAGTAGTTGTTCCGGGTCTGGCTGTTTGTGTATGTGAGTTTAAATGTTTGTAAACGCACCCACGATACAGGAGATTAAAAAAAAAAAATGGAGAGGCCTTTGTCCAGCGGTGGACCTAGCCTGATGATGGTGTAACCTGACATGTGCTAGCTGTAGTTTTGTGTAATAAAATGGTCATATTTATGGTATTTATTGTATTCTAGGCTTTTACACATATTATTATAAATTTATTTTACGCTTAAATAAATCGACTAGCGACTGCCCGCGTCTTGGCCCGCGTGGTGAGCAACTATGCCGTAGAAAATTATGTCCAAATAGTGGATCTATCATCACAGCTTAAACCACTGAACGGATTGGGCTGTAGTTTGGCACACAGATAATTATTATGACGTTAGCCATCCGCTAAGAAGGGGTTTTTGGAAATTCAACCTTTATTAAGGCCGCGAAAAGGGGGTATTTTGTTTGTATCAAACAAATCCTTGAGTTAATAAACTTGAAACTTGGCACGGATACCTATCTAAGCATTTTTTGTTTCTTGGGGTAACCAACGCGATTAACTTGAAACTCGGTATTTTATTTATACCGGTTTTACTCATAGACAATAAAACCTTACAAGTTTTTGGGTTTATTCAATACTAGCTGCGCCCCGAGGTTTCACCAGCGCAAGTCTCGATTTCGTGGGAATAGCGGGATAAAAAGTTGAATTTTTATCAAAATTGGTCCAGCCGTTTGAGCGTGAAGAAGTAACAAACTTTCGCCTTTTAATATTAGTGTGATGTAACCCTTACGAGACGAGAAGTTCAGTTATATAGTTTTTTTGCAAGGATTCTACTCTTCGTTCGGATTGCTATGTGGCGGTGGACGTTATATGGCGGCAGACACCATGTGGCGGCGGACGCCATGTGGCTGTGGACGCCGATGATGACGGTAAGTTGCGGACGCTATGTGGCAGCCACCACTCTGCGACGTTCGCCGCTAATTTACGGACGCTATGTGGTAGCCACCGCTCTTCGACGATCACCGCTAAATTACGGACGCTCTGTGGCGGCCACCGCTCTTTGACGTTCGTCACTAAATTGCAGACGCAATGAGGCGGCGGACGCTAAGTGGCGGTGGACGCTATGTGGTGGTGGATGCTATGTGGTGGTAGATGCTATGTGGTGGTGGAAGCTATGTGGCAGCCACTGTTATGTGGCCAACGTTATGTGGCGGCCACCACTCTACGATGATTCGATGATTGCCGGTAAATTGCGGACACTATGTGGCAGCCACCGCTCTTTGACATTTGCCGCTAAATTGCGGACGCTTTGTGGTGGCGGACGCTATGAGGCGGCCACAGCTCTTTTACGTTCGCTGCTAAATTGTGGAAGTTCTGTGGTGGCGGACGCTATTTGGCGGTGGACACTATGTGGAGGCGGACTCTATGATGTGGTGGCGGACGCTATGTGGCTGCGGACGCTGTGTGGCGGCGGTCACTATGTGGCGGAAAAATCAAAAAATTCTTGTTAATCAAGGTTCCGTTTTTGACTTATATTTTGGTGAATAACTCCGAAACCTGACGCTTTAGGATAATAATATTTTGGTAAATAACTCGGAGACCTGACGCTTGAGGATATTCTGTTATATGACAGTTTTTGTTTATTTATGTGTCTTCTATCTAAATATATAACTTTCGTTGTGCACCGCGATTCTAAAAAAAAATCAAAATGGCGGCCGACGTTAGGGCCACCTTCCATACACAAATCTTCAAACCCCTTTCTTATGTCAGTCAGTCAGGACTTCGCCCACGACTTCGTTCGCTTGGATTACGTACTTCCCCTAAAAATTTCAGAAACCCCTCCACTTCCTTTAAATGGTGTAGTATTAATGGTTACGATCTTTAAAATAAGTATTCGGGCCAAAGGACATAGCTAAATGGAAGTATGGGCGTCTGCCCTAGCAATGTATTAACATTGTACCGAGTAATATGTGAAGCTGAATAGGTAAATATTATTATTTCGTATAAATAAAGTTTCTGGAACTTTTTATATCGTTACAATCTTGAAAATAAAATCGTCGAAACTCCTACGTCAATAGGTATACAATCTATTAAAAGAAAAAGATTTTGTTAGGAAAATCACCCTATTCATACATATTATACGCGCTGATTAAATAAGGAGAGGTAACATATTGAAATAAAATAACAACAATAACATTTATTCGTTTATTACTTATCCAGTTTAAGCTGATCTCGCATTGTATAGTATTTCCGTACAATGAGAGGTCAGCTTATACTGGACAGGTATAGCTTGATGTGTAGCCGTGTGTAAATTAATTATTTATTAAGGAACAATAAGTGATATGTAGTAAATGGAGATTATTCTGTTAATCTCACAAGCACATTATCTAAAAAAGAAGCCGGACGAGATGACGTGACAGCAGCAGCCAACAGTTCTGTTACCCACAATAAAGCTACAGTAATATTCCATTGTAATATTATATTTATTGCATTTCAGTAACAAATGATTATCCGAAAAGGAACACGATCTAGCCATCCATCGGATGGGCATTTAAATATGAATGAGCACATTGTTTTTAAACATCATTTTAATTACCTAATAGAAAGCTGAATGTGTCCTCGGTTAATTCTGAAACATTGAATTGTTCCTTTCCACTGCATGGTGTTGTGCACTTCTCACAGATCGGCCACAAGTAATGCACACCATTGTATGCCCAAATAAACTAGCATCACCAGCTATTTCCGAACTCAAAAGCTCAAAACATGGATGACAAATGTTGGCATCCATTGGAACCTAGAATAAACTTAATTACATGAGAACTGCGGTAAGTTACCTGCAAATCGCATTTGCACTTAGTTGCTTGACAACTTACCTTATAGTTAACCATCGTGCTAAGATAATGAGTAGAAGACCAGGCAAAGAAGAGGTGGTATGCCTCCGTAGTCTTTGCGTGGCGACACCATAGTTTATGCATCTCATGATGGATCGATAGGCAAGGCAAGTCCGTGTAGAGTAGCAGAAGGTCAGTAGCTACCTACATGAGCACACACAATAAAGCCGATAAAAAAGCTAGGGTCAAAAGTAAATAGCGAAAATACTATGAAAGCATATACGTACGAACAAACGGCAGAGCGACCAAGCGACGTCTGACTTGACTGACGTTTGTTTTTTTTTTATAGAGGTGATTGAACTTGAATTGTAACAGAATCGATTAAATAATTAAAAATACAATAATTATTGTTCTTGTCGATCATTATTTAGTCAAAATTCTTCGACATAAATAGTTACTTATATTATGTTGGTTATTGGATCATTTGAATATATTGAACAAAGTACAAAACAAAATTGAGTTTACACAATCATGTTCCGAAGGTTTTGGTCTATTTTTTGGTTCTAATTGAATCAAGAGTGTAATCGAGAAGAATCGACCAAATCGATTTGTCACTTCTGAGTGCCGGTACTATTTAAGTGCCGTTTCTTTCCATATTTTGCAAATAATTTCTAGAAATCAAAGAAATCAACGTTTTGAGACGTATTTCGATACAAAAATAATGAATATTTAATCATTAATAATGTTAATTTCAGCTTACGAGAATATCTTTAAAAGTAGGTTTATTGTCCACATATCCGTAGAATGGAACGTCGTATTCTTATGATTTTTCTCCTTGTCAAACAAAAAACATGAAAAATACTTTTAATCATTTGATTAGTTCGCAAAAGTTCTAGGAGAATAATAAAACCGTAATAATTCATTAATGAATATTTTAATGTTACGAACAAGTGAGAAATTTCTATACATGTTAAGGGCAGTCGTTTAGCCATGTCCTTTCAAGTCTATATATCAAAAAAAATAAGATTATTTTCATGCAAACTATATCGCCCCTTTTCACCCCCTCATAGGGGTTAATTATTGAAACTTTGTTTTTGACGTTTCTATTATTTGACTTACGTATTTATATTAATTTTCGAGTTAGTCAAACTACGTATTAAAATCTTTCTCTCTAAAATTAACTACCTACCCGTTTTCACCCCGTCAGGGGTCGATTTTCGAAAAACCCTGATACATGTTATTCTTAATTTTTAGTTTGAAGTATAAATACTGAGTTTCTAGTTAATCGGCAGACCGCACGTTAAAATTCTTCTATACAAACTTTGACATGCCCCAAACCTCCTTTAGAAAGATAAAAAAAAACAAAAAATTACAAACTTTACAATTAACTTAGGTTAGTATTCGTGCCCAGTTTCAGGTTTATTAACTCAAGGAATAAGATTTTTCATAGAAACCCCCAGCTAGATGGACCGACGATCTTAAGAAGGTGGCTGGGTCAGACTGGATGCGGAAGGCGGAGGACAGGGTGTTGTGGCGCAGCCTGGGAGTGGCCTATGTCCAGCAGTGGACTGCGATAGGCTGAGTTGATTGATTGATTGATAGAAACAAAAGTAGGGGGGGTTTTTGTTCGACCTATAGGTCGAATTTCCAAAGACCCCTTCTTAGCGGATGCCTACGTCATAATAACTATCTGTGTGCCTTTCAGCCCAATCCGTTCAGTGGTTTGAGCTGTGTGTTGATAGACGAGTCAGTCACGGATCCTTCGATATGAAAAAAAAAATATGGCATTTAAAAAATTATGTGTGTGATAAGTGCACATTTGTTCCCATTGTGCGTCGTTTGGTTCAGTGTCAGGTCAGGGTTTTTTTCATTGATGGGGTAGTGTTTCTGAACATTTCAAGAAGACAACCTTGTCTTCTTCAACAACAACCAGACAAGAAGGTGTTATTTACCATAGGCTGCTTAATACTTTATCTAGTTGTCGTAGGCATCAATTAAATAATCAAACACATCGCATTGCTTTACTTATAAAATTTATTGTCCGTCTAAAATGTTGCAAGTACAAAATAAGAAAACAAGTAAAGGCAAAAAAAAGCCGTAACACTACAAATTGGTTCGAAATTCACCAATACTTTAAAACATTTTGCCCTGACATCTCAATCTTTTGACAGGATGTCAATAGATTGAGATGTCAGAGGAAAATAAAAAATATTTCTGCTTTCTCAAAAGAATCCAATCATAGCTCCACCCGCAATCACAACAAGAGCCTTAAAATATTAACTCTAAGGGAGGAGACGGAAAATTAAAAATCATATTTACGATTGTATTTTTAATTTCTCGAAAACAAACGTATAAGAAGTTGAATTATTTAGCTCATTCCCGCTCCTCAGAGTGAACAAGTTGTCATATAAATTTTCTGGAGTGTTACCATTATTTACAAGAATTTACAGCCAACTTGAAGTTTTTGCTTCTCACTTTTGAATTCTACGAGTGTGCGCTTTGAATTTGTCAGGAGTTAGCTTGTTTATATTTTTCAGCGGATCGTGAAGAATTTTTCGCCAAAGGATCTGGAGTGGGAAGTTTTGTGATTTTAGATTTAGTTTTAGCCAAAGACATTTAACTATTTACTTAACAATAGACGGGACATAGCGAACAAAATCGTATTCCGATATATTTTTCCTAGTGGGCAAAAGTCGCTCAGTCTAGTGTGGTATACATGTCAATTCGCATTCGTGTCCACCAAAAGATTTTTTTTTTCGAAGTATAATGATACTTCGAAAATAATTTTCTTGTGCTTAGGGTATTAAAAGTATTAAGTGTCAAACTTAGCTCTTATTTAATTTTGCTAAATTACGCTAAACAGCGTCACTGAGACATGGGATCACAATTTTTCTATTACATTACTTCTGATGGCCACTCTATAGTATCTCTCTTATCTCTTTCAAAATCAAAAATCAAAATCGCAAGTCATTTATTCAAAGGCTGAGAATCAGCACTTTTCGAACGTCAAGATTACATAAGACAGTCCCCCAAAAACGCCCACCCTTCACCACTTCCTAGTGCTTTAGCTGGCAAGAAGAAGTGGCGCAACAAACTCCCCAGCAGCACAGCTGTCTGTTCAGATATAAAACTTGAATCTATACAATAAAATGTAAAATATTTTGCATTACGCAACACAGAACATTTTGGTTTTACGGTTAAAAAAGATGTCATTTCTGTCGCAAGTGTGAGTAGAGCAGTGGTGTTGTGTTCCGGTTTGAAGTATTAAGTTGTCAAGATGATCAAGCTACGATGTCCTAGAAGAGCGGTGGCCGCCATACAACGGCCGCAGTGACGGCTTTCATGAAAATGATGACGGATTTCATGATGGCACCGGGGTTTGACTTGTGTCGAAAAACGCTCTCTAAGGAAACATTAACTTAGGCCCACTTGCGGGCTGCCAGGGTTGCGGGTTTGTCTGAAAGAGATATCGTGGCCCTGGCACACAGGCAACTGAAGGAACATGGGTGGGTTCTAGTCAGTAAAAGAAAACACGCGGCGGCGCGCGGCGCAGCGCGAAATCACTGGCCTCTTCCAGTATCGTCACGTCGCGTCGCGTCGTTTCTCGGTGTGAGCTGACCCTAAGTTAGATTTGTTCCCCAATGTCATGATTTAATGAAAAAGTAATTCAATGGATTAAATCTAACTAAGAGAGATTATTAATTATTGAAATAATTATAATTGTGTAAGTACGTATCTGTTACAGTTGCGAATCATATTTTGATCAAGATACAACCTGCCACTGACCTGCAAATTTGAAAAAAACCGGCCAAGTGCGTGTCGGACCACGCACAATGAAGGGTTCCGTAGTTAGGATGAATTTATCCCTAAAACAAACTTAACATTGTAGTTGAAAAACATGTTGTCCCATACATCGATATACGCCACGGTCAATTTTCCAACTGAAAATTTAAGTTTGTAATCGCAAAATATTTTTTTTTATGTGACAAAACTACAAATTAACAGTTTGCGGACTTTTTCCTATACTTGTGCTGTAAGACCTTGCTTCTTTCCAAATTTCATGATTCTAGGTCAACGGGAAGTTTATAGGTTTTGATTTATTTGCGAGTATCGAAATATGTCGCAATAATGTTGCTTATATCCCCGTATTTTTTTATTGCGTTGACTTGGAAGCTTGATTTTTTTAGAGCTTCAAGGGACCACAGACTTACGTATTTGATATTAATTTCAACTTGATACCTCTACGCGCTCCTGAGAAAAATGGACAGACAGACGGACAACGAAGTGATCCTATAAGGGTTCTGTTTTTTCCTTTTGAGGTACGGAACCCTAAAAACGTAAGAAAATTAGAATTTCGCGGAATACAGTTGGCTTGGCCCTGTGTTACTTTTAGTGGCGCAACGGGTAATAAGAGTTAAAATGTTAATTACTTAACTCCGAGTTTACAAACTACATTTATTTAAGTTAACCCGACTAAACGTGTGAGTGGGTCTTAGTTTCATAAATAACGTTTGAGTGACGTCATTCGACGGTAAATTGCGGACGACATGTGGCGGCTACCACAGTCATACGAAACCCTAGCTATACAGACACATATTATAATGAGACAGTAAGACTTTGGCCATGGGCCGGCTTGTAGATGTCCATGGACGGCGGTGGCCTCTTAACTTCTAGGGGTCGATGGGTTGTTTGCCATCCAATAATTATCATTATCCGCATCGTGAAAAATCTACTAAAGTATTAGTAATATTATAATAAAATAATATTGTGAGGGGAGTGGAAACGCCGGAAGGGGACGCCCTAGGAGGACATATAATGACCAAATTGGTGATGTTCTTCAGAAAGGTCAGGTGCGAAGTACTCGCAATCGGCGTGCGTGTATGCCCAGATGTATGAACGTAGGCGAAGCAAAAGGAGTATGTAAGAAGCATAGCAGGTGGCGTTCTATAGTTTCTGCCTACCCCCATGGGAAGAAGACGTGAGTTTATGTATGTAAAATAATATTATAATTATTACACACAAAAAATGCAATAAAAGTATTGAATATTGTAGTATTACTTCATTGTCTGGTATTCAGCTGCATCCGGTTAGACTGGAAGCCGACCACAACAAAGTTGGGAAAAGGTGGAAAAATGGTGATCATCATCGTCAAAAATAAATAAATATATCATAATATTGACTGACGTTTCTTTGAATATTTGTTCAGGGAACAATCCTCATTCACCACACTTGAATCAAAGTTACTGATACTGTTAATGGCACTGTATTTTCACTGCTGCAAACTGGTAATACTGCTGCTGTTAAAGATCTGCTGTGTATACTATTATTAAAAAAAATACATAACGTCAAGTCTGTGTTCCTCGAAGTGTAAAGCAGAGGTGCACCCACATTTTGCAAGGTTATCTTTAAGTTCCATGTAATAACTTGGGACTAACCGATAACCGTAACCGTTGTTTTTTTTTTCTTTTTTCTTCTCTTGAGGGCACCACTATTTCCATCATCATTCAACATCATCATTTCAGCTGAACGACGTCCACTGCTGGACATACGTCTCCCCCAGGAGGGGTGACCATAATCGCCACGCTTGGCGCCTAGGTGGGTTGGCGATCGCAGTATGGTGTTAAAATGCATAGAGAACGCTGCTGCCCATTCTCTAGTAAGTCCCTTAGTCGACTTTTACGACACCCACGGGAAGAAATAGGATGGTGCTATTCTTTACGTCCGGCACCACGCAGAAGATACTATTGCCATCAACCGGGCACTAATCCAGACTCCGGGCTGCTACTGAAAAGTTCCAGACGGAAAAACCCAATAACACTGCCTGACCCGGAATCAATAGTTGTGAAGGACTATTTACGTTCAGTAACGGTCTGAAGGGTCTTTCGTTATTAATCACAGCCTTTATACCCAACGCTTGACTGATAGGCTACTTTTGAAAAGCGTGACAGCTATTAAACAGGCACAAAGATGGAGTCTCGTGAATATATCAATAAAGTAATGTATTTACATATATTAGGGCTTTAATTAAGTCATTGGAAATTGTCGGTAAACGCGTTTAATTCTGCAGCATACAAGGTGTAAAAACAAACATACATTCAGCCATTGAAATTCACGTAGAGCAACTTAAAGATGGAAATAAACATTATTTCCCTTATTTTTCGGCGAATTGATAAGAAACATCATAAGGTCATTCATCATTCATCATTTCAGCCGTAAGACGTCCACTGCTGGACATAGGCCTCCCATCGCCACGCTTGGCAGGCGGGTTGGCGATCGCAGTATAATAAAATGCATAGAGAACGCTGCTGCCCATTCTCTAGTAAGTCCCTTAGTTGCCTTTCTTCGCCGGAGATCAATAATTGGTTTTTTATTAAATATTATTTAAAAATTATTTGATGTAAAGCAGACCTAGAAGTAAACGTAATCTGTAGACAATCAATAGCAATGACAAATAGCCGAGAAGATGTTAATGATTACGAGATGTTGTCAGAAATAGTGTTATTGAGTTTTTCCATCTGGAATTTCCCAGTAGCAGCCAGGAGACTGGTTCTGTGCCCGGTTGATGGCAATAGATGACTAGACACAAATCCAGACTCCGGGCTGCTACTGAGAAAAACTGCCAGATAGAAAAACCCAATAACACTGTGCCCGACCCGGGCATCGAACCCAGGACCTCATGGGCAGCAGTAGCGCTTGCGACCACTGAGCCAACAATTTAAGGCAGTCTCGATTATTATTATCTGCACCTATTCAGATATAAGAATTGAGAAAAGGAATAAATAATAATATTTAGTGCACAATTGACTTTCTATCGTTTCATTAATAATAATTAACGCAATGTCCCTAATTGTCTTCCCTTATTATCAAAAAACATTTATTTATTTATTTATTTTCCTCTTACATCTACCATTACAGAGTAACCCAATGCGGTAAATGCGCTTATCCTAACTTAATTATTTGGCATGGTGTCATAATGTGTGGTTCAAGACGAAAACAATTACTTTCTAGATCTAGGCTCAGCTCGTAATAATAATGGCACAAAGAAACAATATTTCCGTTCTTCTATGAAATAATCTCGGATACCCTATTCCGATTAGGTTTCATAAAAACAAAGGTTCAATAAGGCTGACCGTTGCGTATTATATTGGTAATATAATCAGGATTGTTTTTTTTGAGGTTGTTGCCTTGAACTGATACAAACACCTATTGGTTTGTAGTGAAGCTCTTTTTGAGAAAGGCTGATTAAACTAGAGATGTAAATACATCAGGGAATTTCATTGTTAGTCAATTTGCCGTGTAGTAGAGTCGTCATCGTCTGCCCAGCCTGTTCTAAACTATGTTGGGGTCGGCTTCCAGTCTAACCAAGTAAATACCAGTATTTTACATGGAGCGACTGTCTGTCTGACCTCTACAACCCAGTTACTGGGTATTAAGATACCCCTTGGTATAACTGGTTGTCATTTCGGGCTTCTGACGACCCGTAACAACTGTCAAAGATCCACGAATGACAGCCGGGACCAACGGCTTATGTGCTCTCCGAGGCACGAAGGGGTTTCAGTATGTAAAGATAGTCACCATTCACGGACCAACCGCAGCAAACGTAGTTTAAGCTGATCCGTCGACCCGTGCGGCTGTTAATACTAAATTCGCTATTTAAATATACGGACAATTTATGTTGGTTGTCATCTTGCTTAATTTCCCTCACATTTTTTTCCATACCTACGATGTCAAGTAAAATATTAAACTATTTCGGGTACCTTTGGTGTCACTTTAAAACATTTTAACTATGTATAATATTAAAAGATTACTTAAGCTTAATATTGCAGGTATCCTATTCCAGCCTTTTATAATGAAACATTTTGTTCATTTATTTCCTGGAGTATCGCAATCAAGGACACTCTGGAAAAGGACAAATGGATTCGAACCCCGACAGGCGCTTTACTTTGAGTAAATAATTTCATCACCACTGCTCTCAAAACGGTGAAGGAAAACGTCGCGAGGAACCCAGCATGCCCTAGAATCGAAAATTCGAGGACATGTGACATCTTCCAACCCGCACTGGGCCCGCGTGGTAGATTACAACCCACTCCCTCTCGAAAAGAGGAGGCCTGTGTCCCAGCAGTGGAAAAAATATAGGCTGATTACGCTTTGCTCAGCAGAGGTACATTGTAGCTAACTAAAAAACATCCTGGAGTTGAAACTGAGTCCGCTGTTGATTGTTAGTCAAAAGCTTCTCCCGATTCCAGAGCAAGGATTTTATTCATGGCTTGAGTATCTAAATACCTTGTAATAGCAGGTTAATACTTTAAATACTTAGGTAATCTACTTTCCAGCTCCTAAAACGAAACTTATGCAAAATAGTGGCTTAAACACTCCGCTTTGTTTTGGAAAAAGGCAACTTTGAAACAGGACTAGGAAAACCCATTAGCATTTTCAACTAAAATCTCTGAAGCTTAGATTTCGCTCGTAACTGCGCTAAATCTAGATTAGAATATTATTATCTGAATTTCTAAATGAATGCCATTTCTGCCCAGACTCTAATCGCTATATAATGTTGGTGCCAGAGGAATATAATTTTCCTAACTGCAAATTGAAATATTTTGGAGTTCTGGTGAAATTTAAAGGGAATGTATGTAAAGTCAGGGAAATTGTATAGGAGATTCACACATTATACGTCAATTTGCCGTAGCCATTTCAGACGACTGTCAAGAATGGTAGTTGTGATTTGAATATACGGACAAATTAAGTTGATAGTCTGTGTGGTAGACAACCTTTTTCCCTGACGTAACTTTCAATGTAGAAGTTTCGAGGGTACGGAAAGTGGGATTGGGGTTTTTATTGAACTGTTAGGAATGGGGCTATAGGCTGTTCGAGCAATTTACCAGCTGGGTGCCAGAGTTTCTCTAAGAGATTTTTTTAAAGATATTGATATTCTCACGGTGGCATCACAATTCATCTTCGCCAACATCTTATATGTTAGGCAAAATATACACTAAAAACAGTGATATTCACAATATTAACACCAGAAATAAGGATAAATTACGTGCTCCATTTCACCGGCTTCATAAGGTTCATAACTCATTTGTTGGACTTGGTATAACTTTTTATAACAAGCTACCCTCTTCTTTGCTAGATTTGCCTTTTAATGCGTTTAAAGTTAAAGTTAAATCCAATCTTTGTTCAAAGGCATACTATTCTATCAATGACTACATAAACGATAAGAATAGTTGGTCGCTGTGATTAACTCAAGACCATGTTCATGTTCTTTCTCCAGAATTAGCGTACGTACTGACAGGTTATTTGAGTTCATAATTGTTTATTTTGTTGACTGTGTCAGTCAATTTTTTTTTTTTTTTTTAATTTATTATTAGTGACTTAATATACTCATGAAAATGTTTTTTATGAGTTGTATTGCAATAAGTGGTTAGCTAGCGACCTCGACAATTGATTATATTATTCTTGCCTGAGCAACCGGCAGCAAGTTCGTCGTGCTCCCTTAGATGTCACTGCTTGCGGTAGCGTCGGGGGTCGGGTTGCCTCCTTCCCTCAAATATGGCGAGGGGGGTGATGGCTGATCTTTGCGTTATGCTCGTGAACGGGTTCTGCTTGTGGTGACTGGTCGTCTTGCTGACCATGGTTTTGTTATTGTTATTAATGATTAACTGCTTTTTATTTTACTTCGATGGTGCTAGTTTATCATTTGTGACTTCGAGTTACAGCTATAGCTTTATGTAAGCGGGCACGCCCATTATGCCTGGAGGCTTTATATTTAAGTACGTTCTGGTTACGTTATTTCTGCTTGAGTATAGTTTTTTGACGATTTTTGTTTTTTTTAAATTTTTTTTGTATAGTGGCGTGTGCTAGCTATCATAAGGCAAATAATATAAATATCTTTAATGTTCTGTGTTGCGTAATGCAAATTATTTTACATTTTATTATATAGATTCAATTCAAGTTTTATATCTGAACAGACAGCTGTGCTGCTGGGGAGTTTGTTGCGCCACTTCTTCCCAGCTAAAGCACTAGGAAGTGGTGAAGGGTGGGCGTTTTTGGGGGACTGTCTTATGTAATTTTGACGTTCGAAAAGTGCTGATTCTCAGCCTTGTTTGAATAAATGACTTGTGATTTTGATTTTAGGCCTACAGACCGAAATTCAGCCATGGTGGCCAATCTTAGCGGAAACTTCCCTTCGGTGCGGGTACAATAAATCTCTCTTATCCCTCGCTCATATACTCCGATAGGACGGCAACCTGATACGACCACAATGAAATCAGGTGCAGGACCAATGGCTTAACGTGCTTTTCGAGGCACGTGGGTATCACATCGCCAACTTCCAAACGCCGGGTTCCAGGCCGGTATTTTAATAACAAACATACTTAAATATTTTAAAATTCTTATCTGCAGTCGTATCGTACAGTCTTTATCATTGTGTGTGTATATTGTCCATGTTTAAAAGAAACCGCCTTTTTATTCTTAGAGATTTAATACTTTCACTTAACTTATGTACCTACTATATTTTTGACTGCAAACAAGTCCTTCAGTTTTTTCAGGGTTCCGTTGTAAAATAATACAAGTAGTGCTATTACTTCGAAATATAACGTCCAGCTCCAGACTGCGATACGACTGTCCCCCACCCTGCTGTAACTATGAAACCATAGATTAAAATCTGAGGGACTTGAATGATATTATCAAAATTGAATAATTAAAAAAAAAAACAGAAAAAAAACATAACATCACATCATGCCTAGTATTCCCCGAAGGGTTAGGCAGAGGTGTACCTTAATAATACACCCACATTCAGCCAGTTATTTATAAGTCCCATATAATGGGAGGCGAGCCTATAGCCATCAACCGGGCACAAACCCAGACTTCGGGATGGTATTGAGAAATTCCAGCTGGAAAAACTCGATAACACTTTGCCTGACCTGGGAATCGAACCTAGGACCGCATGCTCAGCACTATCGCTTGAGACCACTGGACCAAAGAGGCAGATTTTTTAAGTTATTTTAGGATAGTTCCTAAAGTGGACCTCTCAATTTGGCCAAAATCAAATAAATCATAACACAGCAATAGGGGTTTGAATGTTTTTCTACGAAGCTGACATAGTCACCCATTGGCATTTTGATGTTTCTTTATAGTTCCGGTATACAATGAAACAGGTATGGGTGGCGGGCACTTGAGTTTACAAATTTATTCAATACTAATAAATGGTTCCATGACCAGTATTTGTAAACTAATGAACCCAAGAAAAATACACCATCTATTTCTGCGAATGATGAGATTTTTTATCTCTTTTGGTTCTCCGGATTATGACATGTATACCACCATAACATTGAGCTGCCTTCACCAATCCTCTTGTCATGTCTAAAGTAGCAATTATGAATGTGCTAGACAAAAACAGCTCATGATGCTATAGAAAGATTAGCTAGCAGCAACCCTGGTTGGGGAGCTGACTGTACAGATTTATAGTAGCCTCTACGAGTGGCAATACTGAATTTCACAGTCTGGTAATTTAATTGCTAAACAAATTCATTACCAACTTAAATATGTTCGGGTATTCAAATCACAACTGTTACTCATGGACAGTTGTATGAAGTGGCTATAACACGGCAAATTGACGTTGGGTGTCAATTTGCTAAACAATTAATTTCCCTGACTTTACGTCCGGTGTACCTTGGACTGTCAGCCTAGCCACCATCTTTCTGATAGGCTTATATTTTTACCATTGTATGAGTGATTCTCACACGTTTAATGCCGATAGAAGGATCACTCGTACCCCAATGCTTTTTTCAGCAGATGCTGCTTCAAGAATCAATCTGCCTAGCCTTTTTTCAACTATGTTAGGGTCAGCTTCCAGTCTAACTGGATGCAGCTGAATACCAGTATTTTACATGGAGCGACTGCATATCTGACCACCACAACCCAGTTACTGGGTAATACGATATGTATATACTCTTGGTAAGACTGGTTGTCAGACTTTTGGGGTTCTGACGACCCCTAACGACTGTCAAAAATCATAATGACAGCCGGGACCAACGGATTAACACTCTTTCCGAGACATGGAGGAGTCTCGGTGTGTAAAGATAGTCACTCATCTACGGACCAACCCTGGTAAGAGATGCTGCTTAACCTAATGGATCGACCTGTGCGGCTGTACGAGCGTGTGTGAGCCACGAGCTCCTCGCTGCTTCAAGAATAAGATCAGAAAAAATACATCGAGAATTGATGTGTACTTACAAGGTTTACAGCACTCCATGCCATTTGGTTGCTGCTGTGGACACAAGCCTGTCTCTACTATTTTAGTTCCGAGGGGACAAGCAAATCCTCTGGCACAAATGCCCCCAACGCGCATACATTGGAGTTCGAAGAATGGAGCCGTTCCATCTGAAAAAAATAACAGGCTGAATAAAGAAATTGTATAGTCGTTGGAGATCTTAGCCTCAGGCTAGTTGGATAGAAAATCTTCGGAATCGCTGGATCGGAATGGCTGGTAGCAGCTGAATAAGAGTTGCTAAGGATCGAGCCAAATGGCCTGCGTTTGGAGAGGCCTATGTCAAGTATAGGACTGATATCGGCTGATGATGATGATAAAGAGCTCCTTGTAAAAGAGTTTATCTAGATAAGTTATGCTAATTTACTTATTTTTGGTAACTTGGGCTATGTTCATAGTTGAATAGTGCTAGTACATGTGACTTTTCAACAGACTTTCTCTTAGGTCGGCAATATATCAAAAATTCACAAGGTGATAGTGTTGGAAGGTGCTGATAGTAACTTTTCGTCTTCTTAACAAAAACCTAGTCGAACAGGATGAGTTAAATCTGGCTTTCCATAAAAAAATCTAAGACCATCACGTGATGAATTTGAATATTTCAACAAATGTTATGTTCGAAGTATTTCCAAATCAAAGACCCATCTTCATCCTGTCCTTGTGTCATGTTTTTTGAAATCAGTCCAAAATGTTTTTTTCTTCCATTCTCGTTTTTCATGGTATCATTCACTCATTTTTCATTCAAACAGTCAATCCATCATTTTTTTGATCAGCCTTTTTCTGTTTCCATCCTCCCTCTTAGACAGATACTACGCCATTGCCTATCAGACTGTCATGATTGGTCCATGATACGGCACAATACATTTACCATTCCCGCCCTTATCACGACCCACCCAGGAAACGCACCATACGCCATTAGCAAGTAAGGCCCACCAAAAAATCTTGAAGAACATTTGTGTACGACCGACTACTTCAACCATAGATTGACAGACTAATGGAAATACAAATGAAAATATTATATCTTAATGATCTATACAATTGTGAGAACTGTCGACGACGTGAGACAGCGTTTCTAAATGAGCTAGTTCTTATTAAAGGGTCAGTAGTAGAATTTTATATACATGATGTTTGACTCTGCAGTTTGGTATGTACAGCTTTAGGAGGGAGGCTTACAGAAGAATTCAGCTGGGCTGGGCAGAGTTTGGGAGGCTACACCTAGTCTTCTCGTCACGTGTTCCGCAGAGCCTAAAGACTAAGGTCTTCAATCAGTGCGTCCTCCCTGTTATGACTTACGGAGCCGAAACGTGGGCACTCACGGTACGGCTGGTCTATAAATTCAAGGGCGCTCAGCGAGCTATGGAACGAGGTATGCTTGGAATCTCTTTAAGGGATTAGAAACCGGAACGAGTTGATTCAGGAGAGAACCAAAGTTGTCGACATAGCTCACAGTATAAGCTAGGTGTATTGGCAATGGGCCGACCATATTAGCTGTAGAACCGATGACCGTTACGGTAGACGTGTTCTTGAGTGGAGACCGTGTATCGGCAATCGTAAGGCCATCCTGCGAAGATCGTCGCTTCACCTAGCCTGAGGGCGTCGTTGGTAGCAGCTGGTTGAGAGTTGCCAAGAATTGAGCTGAATGGTGTGCAGTTGGAGAGGCCTATGTTCAGCAGTGGACTGATGTAGACACATGATGATGATGAGGTTTGATTTTGTTTTAGAACTTCAAGTTACATAGTTCTGGCGTCATCTTACCAATCGAAATGCGTTTGAACCACTGCAGTACCACTCCATCTAGATACATCCTTCTGCCCTTATTCCAATTAGTTTGGCGTCGGTGCAACATGTCATTTACTTTCCTATTAAACGATAAATGATATTTATTTCTGTAAATTGGTTTAAAAAAACATTTTATGTCAAAATTATGTATCTATTAGCCATCTGCTTTCTCCATAGTATTAAATATATAATTATTTGGTAACGTGCAACACACGTTACTTTGTAATAATATTGTTAGACCGCAAGCTCTTTCTTTTACTGAATTAGTGTTCAAGCGCCTTAGTTGAGCAATAATTAAAAGGACAAAGTACCCTTCTTAAGTGTCCTTCTACCTATATCTTGTTTAATAAAATTTTGGAACTTTCAATTCAACTTAATTCAGTAAATCCTTTACCCATCTGTGGATCTACACAGGTTGAGAAAAAATAAAAGAAATCCGAATTCGTCTAGTACTTTTTAAAATCATGCTGATTTTTTTCATGTGCATGAACTTGCAGCAAGTTTTTTTCCATCTCTGTTAGTTGATTCAGTGTCATAATCAAACATCCTATAGCTGTGTTCTTTAATAGAACACCTTCGCCACATTGTTCCATCTTGAAACAAAAAATGTTACACGTAGTACAAGTTTCTCACGAGTGCATCCGTTCATAGTCAGTATTTGAATACACATAGAATATTATTTAAAAACGATTTCCAGTCATCTTCTTATATTAGATTTGAGTGGTCGTATTAACTATGATATTAATGATTGTTTGTATGTTGTTCATTGTGACTGGCCCTCAGGCTGAAGCCTGGGATAATTTAAAAAAACATGAAGACTTTATTGGTAAAATACTTATCTTATCGTAAATAGACAAATAAGATTCTCTTGTTAAGTGGAGAGTGAATGTATTCCGACCAGTCGGTCTATTCTGTAACATTCTCAGTATGAAAACTTAGGTGAAGTGAGATGTGATTCCTCCTGATGCTAGAAATAATACTTTTGGCAGCTCAGTTTAACTCGATTCACCTACCTACGTTTTCACGGTAAGATATTAACAGAATAGATAGTCCGGCATTTTTGTTGGTTTGCTTTGTCTTTCCTGATTGGATACGGCCTACTTGCCTGTAGTTATCGTGAACAATGAACAGGCTTGGGGCTTTTTACCAGTATATTGTATGTATTGTTGTAAGTGTTGTGTAAAACTTTCAATTATTTAGTGCAAGGTGAAATTGTCCAGCAACCAACTATTTACGTATTGTTATTTTTTTTCATTTCAGCTGGAAAGGTCCCAATCTTTGAGCTGGCTTGTATGCGTGTTGGTGGAACCTGTGCAAAAAGGAATTCTTGTCCCCACGGGACAAGAGTGACGCAAACGGGCTTGTGCCCAGAACAGCAACGATTCGGCATAGAATGCTGCAGACCTCGTGAGTTCAACTGCATGTATGCATTTTATGAAATAAGAAACGAAATTTTAGTTCAAGTAAAATTTTGATGTAGCTTTTTGGTAGCAGAGCTCTTTGTGGAACTGTCTACCAGTTCAATACTACTATTTGTGCCACCAAAATAAAATTCATGTGTTTATAAGACGGCCGTGAACTGTCAGGTACACGTGAGATATATAAACCTTTACCTCATAAGTAAAAACGCTTTGGCAAAGACCACGAAGCAGATAAAAAAATGCACAATTTTTTTAGCATTATTTATTATTATGATACAGTGAAAACCGAGGAAATAGAGGATATCAACAAGTTAGCCGAATTAAAGGGAATCGATACAAGCAAATCAGACGAAAAGGTTGAGCGCGATTCACTACGTATACGAAAACAGCTGATGAATCATCTGATGGAAAATCCTTGCCACCATCGCAAAAAACTATTGAAACTTATATTAGCTTTATCGTTATCTTTAAACTTCAAACCGCAACTCAACAAATGCAATGCTTTTCCAGAAAAAGTCTTTCACAAAGAGCTCTACTACTATTCGATGAACTTTTCACAAAAAACTGATAAGCAATGTCATGTGCAAATCTTTTAACAAAATACAGTAAAGAGCTACTTAAGCCAATCGAACTATAGAAATAATAGACTGCCATAGATATCAGTAACAGAGTAGACTGTGCAGGCTCACTACACAGACGAACTTAATTCAATGTCCAAACGCGATAATTTAAATTTATAATGAAGACTGCAATTTTTATTCAAATATTTATTTGATCCTACCAAATCAAATAAGTTGACTTGATACTAGTTAGGTTAAGTTATACCCGAATCGCTTCAGCGTGGCAGTAGCGGTCATTGACCCACCTGCATTTTCTGGCATTATTTATTTTTAAAACTGAAATAAAGTCCGTTAACGTCCTGAATCAATATCTTTCGTGATGTTCAACATGTTCCAATAACGGAAAACCATAAATAGTTTATTGTTTGGGTTCTTACGGAGAGATATTAGGAAAGGGGTAATGACCGCTATTGCCATGCTAAAGTGATCCGGATAAAGTAAAAGTTATGTTTCTGTTTTATAAGTATTTTTCCTTTTTTAAAAGAGGATGTACTCAGTTCGTTTTTGATTTTAATTTTTATGTATCCACCCACGCACAACTCAAAACAACGATCTGAATGAAATAAAAACCAAAAACGCCTCGTTTTTTGGTGAAGGTCTAATGAAGACATGAACATTTGTTAACATGGAGATGGACAATCGAACTCTTCAATAAATTACAGTAAATCTTCCACGAATATTGCAATATCATGCTTTTGACAATTACATACCTTTTTTTTTTGGGTGGGAAATTATCAAATAACTTGTGAAGGGAGTGTCAGACTTTTACTGACTAAAACCCACCCGTGTTCCTTCAGATGCCTGTGTGCCAGGGCCACGATATCCGTTTCGGACAGGCTCGTAACCCTGGCAGGACAATTACATACCTAACAACATCATGCCAGTATCTGGACTGGCCTGAAGGGCTACTTAGGAGTTTTTAGTACACCCAATTACCCCCTCTCGCCAGTTATTAATCCTATGAGTTCCATGCTATGGGGTAAGCCTATTAGGTACCATGCCATATATTGCTTGTACTAGCCGTAGTTGTGTAAAAATTATATTTAATAATGCTTAGGGTGTAACAGTTTGAAGAAGTCGGTGCTAATGTTTTCATAAATCAAATTAAAAGCACCTACTTCCTAATTTACATAATTGTCAATAATAATGTCAAGTGTTCTTTTTGAATTCGGCTTTTACTTTTTTAAGTTTATTATGTGGCTGAACAATTTTTTTTATTGAAAGATTATGATAAGCGTTAAAGAGTACATAATACCTCAGCGCCACTCTTTACCTCGCTTGCACATTACTGCGACCATGCGAGCAAGCGGTACTTGATAGGGTGCCGTGTGGTAGGGAAAAGGCTCTATTTAGGTAATTTATTTATACGGTAAAATAATGGAAATTAAAAACAAAAAAAAAACATGGAATCTGTTTTATATTTAGTTCAGTTATTATGCAAAGTTTTATGATCTAATTTAAAGTATTTTCTTAATACTAGCGGTTTTTTATTCGGTTTAGAGCTAACTTTGTTTTTTTTTACTGTAGAGAAATTTTTCAGGATTTATGTTTTCGTTAAACATAGTAACTTAACATTAATCATCAACTTTACCATATATTTATTTCAAAATGAATGTTGCAGTATTTTCGTTTTTTTACAACGACGGATCACGCTAAGCAATTTGAGGTATTGTAGACTCTTAATAGCATCTATTTGAGAAAGATACATGCACAAGCTCTCAATGGCCGCTGCGAAGAGGGCCTTAATACAACTGACAATGTCGTATTGTCAGTTGTATTAAATCCGGCCCTCTATAATTACATATTTACAAAAAAAAAAATGACGATAGGTGCTGTTTAAAACAGAAAGTGTATAAAAGAAATTTAAAAAAATTTCGGATTTGTCAATCCCATTTTAAGTTTATTTACCAACAGGCGATATGTGACAGGCTACAATCTCCCGATTGTGGTCTGTCACCTGTCGGTTTTATTAAATAGGTCCCATGCTACCGCGGTGTGACCGCCGAACGATCACCTTACGAAAGCGTTGATTACTTTTCGACTTTGTCACATTAAACTCGTTACTTGTCAATTGTAAGTCGACCGTGTTTTAACAAACACTTGTTAACAAACACCCTTTGTTTCAGTAAAGGGGGTAACGGAGTGTCGATCGAGACACGGGGAGTGCGTTCCAAAGTCTTACAAGTGCTCACAAAATTTAAAAGTTCCAGACGCCACTGGTTGTGGTCTTAGAGAAAATTGTTGTACGCGTATTAAACGTTCAGATTAAACTATAATACTTTATTGTTTTTGTATTTGCTACACTTACAACGAAGGGAAATTGGTGTTGTATGCCGAGGTATAAGTTTGGTACCTAATTCAGCTACACCACTTTCTCACAAGGCACAATGTTGATGGCTTGCACAAGTGATTATAACTATTATTATATTTCATCATTGTATTTTCGAGTGAAATAAATCATGTTTCTTCATCATTTTACAAGTTTTTACTTAAATATAAAGTTTATATGTAGTGCTTTTTTGAGGCAAAAAAATCCTATACCTGATAGAAAGAAAAGAAAGATTATTTTTACTGCGCTACTGCTAAGCATGAGGTCCTGGGTTCAATTCCCGGGTCGGACATACTATTATTGGGTTTTCCATCTGGAATTTTTCAATAGGAGCCTATTGATGTCAATAAGCTCGCCCTCTATTACATGATACTCAAACATAACGAGCAAAATGTGGGTGTACTGGATTTACCTCTGCCTAACCGTTCGGGGAATACACGCGTGATGTTATAATATGTGTAGCATTTTTGGAGTCAAAAAAATCCTATACCTGTTACTTGTAAGTCATATTACTATTGTACGGGGTGGAAATATGAGATAGGTCATGAAGAGCAGCTACATTGTCATTTCAGCTACAGAATAACATCACCACTTATAACTTTAAGGAGTAGGTAATCATAATTTCAGTTGAAAGACGTCCACTGCTGGACATAGCCCTCCCCAAATAAGGTGGGGGGGTTGCCATAATCGCCACGCTTGGCAGGCGGGTTGGCAATCGCTGCACATAGGTCGATTTGGCCGATTTAGGCGGCCAAAATTATTTGACGGTCTATAAAGGTTCGGTAGTAGATTTTAAATAAAAATACATCGTTTTTTGTCATTGATAAGACATATTTATGAAAAAAAAAAATTAATCATTCTTGATCATCCTCGAGAGGTAGCAGTAACACGTATTGTTTCCTTGGGAGGATAACATTCCTGTTTCGCTTTTAACAAGAGATCGTAGCACGGGTAAAAACTTTTATTAGTCGCTCTTATTATTTCATACTGACGTTTTGTCAAATCTGCTTCTACAAACATTAAAAGCGCTTGCTGAGGGGTCAGGGGAGCAACATCTTTCTTTGTATCGGAAGTCCTTTTTTATATTCATTTGCACTTGCTGGAGAATTCGTAATGTCTTTTAGGACTTGTGACGCATTTCTATTTCCACCTTTTTGTAAAATCACTTGGGCAGCATGGATTATTACTCCATCTTCTATGACAGAACGAACTTCTTCCGTCTTCCTTCTCTTACTTCTCTCGCTCGATTCACTAAATGATTTGCATGGTCGACCTGGGCGATTTTGCGTCGATATAGGTATTTCAAATGTCCCATCAAACCAAGAGTTGTTGTTTTTTAAAAACGGCTCTTTTTTGTTATGCGCTTTTGACCATCTTTGTTTTATTATGGTTTTAAAATATGAAAATCTATGCTTCAGAAGCTTTTTAATCTCTTCTGTGTCACCATAACTAAGAAAGGAGATAATTTTCTAAAACTTCGAGTTTTTCATTAATCGATGGGAGATTTTGCTCATATAACTGCTCAAATAGACGTCTACGAGTCACTACTTTTACACCCGATGTGTCCGGTGAGCCTAAAACATTTAAAAGTCAATATTAGAAAAGAAAGAAAAAAAAAACAAATGATTTAATTAGGTAACAAAATTTTTGGAGGGCTGTTATTTTGAAAAACGGTGCAAATCGGAGTCCAAATTTTGGACTGATATTAGCTAAGGGTTTAAATAAATTTATCGTAATAAATTTACGATACACAACAAAATGCCATTTTAAAACTAAAATTACTGCAAAAAATAATACGGTAACAAGATTATTTTTAAGGATCTATATATATGTCAAATTGAAAGAAAAATGTAAAAAGTATATAATAATAGGTTAGGTGCTTACCTGAAGTACTAGAATCCATAAATATTGTTTTGAAATCCAGATTCTCACATTAAAATATTCACTTTGAAAATGCTTTTTAAACAGAGAGCACCGAGATTAGATACTTACACCACTAGCGACGAACAAATTCCGACTACCTGAATTCGGTCTTGCGCGCGATACAATGGAAGGGAGAGGGTAGGGTATTGTTCCTGGAACTGTCTACTAGGGCAGGTAATAACTTATTTTGCTATCGGGTATACATTGCAAATTCACTTTTGGCCGCCTAAATCGGCCAAATCGACGTATGTGCGCTGTATGGTGTTAAAATGCATAGAGAACGCTGCTGCCCATTCTCTAGTAAGTCCCTTAGTCGTTTTTTACGACACCCACGGGAAGAAATAGGAGATAGTAGGTAATTGCTAACTGCATTCACAGATTAAAGAAAGTGTGACTCCGGTTATACGAAAAAAAATAGGGTACGTACACCTCTGCCTAACCCTTTAGGAAAAACAGGTATTGTGTTATCCCCTAAATCGCAGGGTGAACCTAACAAGTGGTCTAATGTCCCAATAGAGTCACAATTCCCCACAAGTCCCCTAGAGTCACAATATTAAACATAAGCCGTCTTATTACAAAATGAGTTCTAATTTTGGTCCAAGCTTACAGCCTTTCAGCCAATTTTTGTATTGTAGTGACCGTCGGACTATGAAGTCATAGGTCTAGAGTTCAAACTCATATAATTATCACTTGCTTAAAAACGGTGAAGGAAAACATCGTGAGGAAACATGCCTAAGAGATATTTCCAGAAGCCAATTCAGAGGCCCATGTGCGGCATAAAAACTTTGACACCAGGTTAGTCACTTACCACACGAAAAAGAAGAATGAAACTATTGCCAACTCACTCCAAAAACAATTTACATAAGTTGTCACGTTGAGATTTTTACAGAATACGTCAGCTGATGTGGTCGAACCAAAACGATGTCAAAACGTCGAGATTCCTGTGCTAGATGTTATGTGAATATGAATGTTGTACTTAAGTTGCTTGTTAGTTGCTTGTTGTACTTAGGTTTGAGGAAATGATTTACATTTTATGAGTGTTTACTCAAAATAAAGATTTGTTTATTACTATTTCGTTTATTTCATTGGATATACATAATATTATTAATGACATTTTTTTTAAATTTGGAGCTAAAAATAAACCTTAACAAAAATGTAGCCCATCGCCGTCAGGAATCGGGTCCAAGCTGCCAGTGGTCAGGGCTCTAGAGAGAGTAATCTCCTCACTATGCTTACCTTGTTCAGTAGTACTTTATTATTTAAACACAAAACCTTCCGAAATAAATTATCTAATTACCCGTCTAGACGCGGCGGGAACCGCGCGTTTACTATTCACATGAACATCTTCATAAACGACGTCACCTCGTGTAACCGCGCGGCAGCCGCCGCCGTGTCTGAACGGGTACTAAATGATGGTGAAACTTCATCAAAATTCATGGTGTAGTTATGAATAACTAAGCGCATATACAGAGAGATACGAAAAGCGACTTTTTTATATAGTATATAAATACAAAGCCGTAAAAATCTAGTTATCAATAATGATAACTAGCTTTTTACAGTTTTGCCCGCGTGGAGGTCGGAAATCGACGAAAATAACGTTAAAATTATTATATTTTTATCTTAGTCGACGAGTAAGAATAAGAATCATTTATTTGCAGAAATTAATAAATTAAAGGTTACCAGTTGTAAAGGTTTGTGGTTTAACACTGACTCTTTTTTTTACATACTTCCTTGACATAATCTTTTTTTTATTTGAAATTATATAATGCCTAATGATAATGCTTGTGTATGACATGTAGTCACTATGGGTGAAATAAAATGATTTTATTTATTTAAATACCTACAATTTTAATTTAAACAAGGTTCAAATTTTTATTATTTTAATAATATTTTATATCGTCTTTTTTGAAATGTTTTGTTAATGTGAGAACGTTGTAAGCTTATTAGCGCTTGTTCCCAACAAGTCACACCTCAACGGGTAACAGTGTGACTCGTTGGGAATGTTTTGGATAATAATTCCCAACGAGTCACAGTTACTGTTACACTGTTACTCGTTGGGATGATTTTTTCATTAGTTCCTAACGAGTCACACTTAACCTGTCACACTGTGACACGTTGGAAATAAATGTAAAAGATGTCCCAACGAGTACCAGTAGCTCCGACTCGTTATGCCGTCAACAGCGGCACAATGACTGGTTGACTTATTTTTATTCATCAGTTCTAAATAGTTATCCCTTGTTAGGGCTCTGTTTCTCGCCTGACATGACCAGTGCTAGTGTTCGTGGCCGCCTATATTTACTAGAATACGTAATCTCTCTACTTTCTTATTCACTTGTTTATGACGATACTATTAATGGATAATGGTGTGAATACAGTGAAATGATAAGAGGATATTTGTGTTTTTTTTACCTCTTATTAATTTCAGCCACAATATAAAATATTATTTCTCTAAAATTAAATGTAAAGCACATATTTGCATGTTAAAGTTACACGTTTTTCGCCACGGGAACGACGCGGGGAGGGAGAGGGATGCTTGAATATTATCAGTTTGTGCTGTGCATTGAAGTGAAGTGCACGTCCCGCTGTTAACCATGACAGAATACATCGCGTCAACTTCGTCCAGCCTAGTGACATTTAGTTTTATACAAAGGAATGGTGGTACTATTTTGCTTCGTGGTGGATACGAATTTTATGCCAGGCGAAAGCATAATAGCGGATTAACAGTGTGGGCGTGCACGCAACGAAAAACTTGTAAAGGAGTCATACGAATAAAAGTAAGTATATCTACCTCTATACAAGATGTTGAAATAACCCAAAACTTAATTTGTTTAGAATCAGCAGCAAAATAGAAAGCAATATTTTTTAATACTTATATAGTTTAATTTTTTACCTAACATAATTATTTGTTTTGTCGTTTTTAATATTTTTTTAAACGCTACGTAAACAATCGAGCGGGCGAGTGTAAGTGAACTAGCGCGCGCGCTCAAGGTCAGCCGCTCCGCCGCCACCCCGCCGCCGCCGGCTACCGCCGTCCCTGTAGTCAATCTAGCGCGCGCCGGCGCGTGCGTCGTTTCATCTGAGGTTTTGGGTTATTCCATAAATATGTTGTATAAGTGACAATTTACTGATAACTACAAAGTATTTATTTTCAGTTTTAACTGAATATGCTGAGCTTGCTTAATTTACTGTTAACCGCTTTAATTCTGTTTTAATCATTATTGAGATCGTAAATGTTTTTTCATAGGACCAAAATATTCTGCATGAGACTGCTCATAGCCACGCCCCTGACTTTGCAAAAAACGAAATTGAGGAATCTGTCCAGAAATTAAAGACTGAATTGTACAAACCAGGTTTTCCAAATATCCCACAAAAGTATAATTCAATGATAAGTCAACTTAAAGATGCCGGAATGGATATCGTATCTAAAATACCCAAATTCACAAGTGTTAAAAGTACACTGTACAGACAACGAAATTCAGCAGCCGGAGTTTCTAAGATAGTGTACAAACAGGCACTAGACGTTGAAGTACCACCAAGATATAATGATTTTCTACTAGCAGATTACCAAAGTAATACGAACAATACTAGAATAATATTGTTTTCGTCCAAGGAAGCGAGATTAATGGTGCACAATTTAAAAGACTGTTATGGTGATGGCACATTTAGAAGTTGTCCTAATCCCTTCATACAACTGTATACAATCCATGGGGATACTGGAAGTACAGTAAACCACACAAATATAATTCCTGTGGTGTATGCATTAATGAGCAACAGAACAACAGAAAGCTACTATATCCTGTTTAGTATGATAAAATCACAGCTACCTGATTGGAATCCAGCTCAATTCAGATGTGATTACGAAAAGCCAGCAATAAATGCAATCGCCAAAGTTTTTCCTTCAGTGATAGTAAAAGGGTGTTACTATCACTATAACAACGCGATATTTAAAAAGGGGAAAAAACTGAAAATGACAATGCGGACGTCACAAAATCCAAAGGAGGTGCGATTAGTTCAGCTCAGTGCTGTGCTTCCTTTGCTGCCAGAGCATGAAATAATAAACGGATGGGTATATATAATTGCTCGATACGGAGATAGCGAAAGTTCAAGCTGCAAACAGTTTATAAAATATATGGAAAGACAATGGCTGTGTAGAGAGTTTTTTAAAGTGTGGTGTGTTTTCGGAGAGCGGCACCGAACCACAAATGCCTTAGAAGCATGGCATGGTAAGTTGAATAAGACCATCGGAACAAAAAAACCGAACCTGATGCACTTCCTGCATACATTAAAAGAGGACTCTTCTCTTAATGTTGTCAGAAACATACTCACACAAATAAATAAATCACTAAAAAGAAAAAGAGCTAAAAAATATATTTTAAAAGACGATTTCATTCAAGAAGTGCAACAGGAGCTATCGGAAGGTTTGATAACAGTAGGCCATGCTTTAGAAATTTTACGAAATTAGATTATATACTGTGAGTCAAATACATATTATGTACAAGGCTGATTATATTAACATTAACTATTTCTTTATCATAACATTAACTTTATTTTAACTCAACGTTTTGTTTGGTCATACCAAACAAAACGTTGAGTTAAAATAAAGATACTACTTAAAAATGATTTGTTGAAAATTGTTGTACATTGATTTCATATTAATTAACGTGTAAGACTGATTATGGTTGTCATCATATCATTATTATGGATAATTATGAATCTACAATTATTAAAATCTACTTATTATCCATAATGATGTTATGATGATAACTCTATATTGAATTTATATTCAATTCCATAAGACTGATTATATTTAGAACAATTTTTTAATGTTAATACTTAATTAGTAAGTTTAATACTTACTAACATAAAAAAGAAACAACATACCACGTGTCCACGAGTTTGATTCACACGAAACAGCTTTAAGTGTTTCGTGCGAATCGAACTCGTGTTTTTTTTATTTCTCTTATATCGCCTGTATTAAGATACCAAAAGTTAAAGAAAAGTGGATGTTCTTACTTTAATCATTAAAATTAAAATATCTGTGATGATTCTGTGATTTATACCTAGATAAATATAGCTTTTTAAAAATATCTTATAATGTTTGAATTGTTATTTTGTTAATTTATAATTTCAGCTATTTGAAATTTGTTGTTTATTTTAAATGCCTTATTGCAAGTTTATAATTTCATAATATGAAACTAGTGATATCTGTAAAGATTTTTTAGTTTGATACAGATAGGTTGTTATAATGTGTAGATAATTTATAAATGTTTAAAATTGTAATTTTGTTGATTGATAATAAATCTGTTTGATATTTATTTACAGTGTCTTATTCCAATATATACCATATTCACTGATTTACAATTTCATAGGAATCTTTACGAGTAATCGTGTAACTGGCTGGGAATTGTTTAGTAAAAAAATCCCATAGAGTAACAGTGTGACCGGTTGGGAACGTCTCAAAAATAATTCCCAACGAGTAACATGCCCAACGAGTAACAGTATGACTGGTTGGGATTATTTTTAAAATTAATTCCCAACCGGTCACACTGTTACCCGTTGAGGTGTGACTCGTTGGGAACAAGCGCGTTTCATAAGTGCCCATGTAGGCCTATGTAAAATAAAATATTTTGATTTTGACTCATCGTTTCTTGTGCCTAAGTTAATTTTTTGTTTCAGATAAAATACCGATAAACAGCTGTTGTCTAAGACGAAGGGAGTGTGTGCCCAAAGCATTTGAATGCTCACAATATTTTGTTATTCAACATAGTTTGTTGTATGGATTTCCATAAATTGTTTTTCTTAGATTTAATTTTCTTGTTCTTTTATTTTACATTATTGGTTATTTTTGTTGTTGTTACATTTGTAATTTCTGACAATAATACATAAGGTGTAACATAAATAACGCACAACCTCTAAAAAAAAAAAAAATCTTTTGTTCCCTACAATTTGACGAGTTATGAGAACATAAATTTATGGAACACCATTTTTTTTTGTGATTTCAGGTTTGATCTCGTAGTAAAAGTTGTTTATAATGATGAGTACAATGACCCCTTAAGAGGTTGTGCGTTATTTATGTTACATCTAGTATATGAGCTAGGTATGTTTTATATAATTGCAATGGATTTTCTTTAATGTTGTAAATGCTGTGTGTAAATAAAATAAAATAAATAGAACGGTTACACTTAAATCTTTCACACAACCTTAAATTTACCATATACGTAGACAAATGTGCCAGCAGCTGTTATGATTTATTTGTTCATGAACATTTTACACTAAAAAAGCATTCAAAATGCAGACATTTGACCGTAAACATAAAATCTTAAGAATCTTGGTAACATCAACAAAAATATTTTCTGCTCGGTTAAATTATGAGGTCAGGTTTCCCATTTCGTTGTAATATTTATACGAAGGTTTAGAAAATGGGCTGACGACCGACGTAATAGAATGGTGACTGCCCCTTATACGACAACACGAAACACTTTTGCCTTCGAAACACGTTTAATTATCAGCACTTTTCTAGTCTTAAGAGCGGCCAACCCGTCATACTTTTCATACAAACGCCCGTACGTGATTATGGCGTTATATAACACATATTTCTTTGAAATTTTCGAGCTAATAAGGTATCTTGTGCTCTTGAGAATTCTATGAAAAGAAAAAAAAATAAAATTTGAAGAAACAAATTCAGTATACCTAAGCCTACAAAAATCTGCTTTTTGTACCAATTTTACCTAAACTATGACCGTTCATAATGTACTCATATATTGTAAAAGTAAAGTTTCATCTGCATAGAAACCTCATAGATGTAAATGGAAATTCTAAATGACAAACATCTACTTCACAAACTTGTAAGGCTTTCTCAAAATCACGTATTTCCTGGAACAAGTTTTATGAAATTTCCGCACACAATTTTTTGCGTTCTCACTTGCTTGTTAGTAGTTCTCACTAGCGCCGGATGAAACAACAAGCTTTTTGACCATGCTTGCATTGACGATAGACGAACCAGGAAGGGTCCTCTTAATAGTAGCATCCGCTGATTCATAGACGTCTCCGCCTTGAAGTGTAAATGTGGTACTGTTCCAAAAACGATTCCACTTAGACGATTCACACTGGCCTGCTGTACGCTGTGGGGTGCGTGGCAATGAAGTCACGTGCGTGGTTGCAGGAGTGCTGCAGATTTGCACCATCATGCAGATTTATTCGCACAAATGCGCGGAGCTGCAGTATAGTATACGGTGGCTCAAAGGCCTCATTTCACAGCGAGATCCATTTCAAAATATTACTTCACGTCTAGCTCTAGTCTAGCTCTTTGCATGTAGGCGGGTGACCTGCAACACTGCGCGTGAATATGTTTTTAACCGATTTCCAAAAAGGAGGTTTCAGGGAGGTTATTATGATCGACGGGTATGTTTGTTTTTTTATGTTTCTATGTATTTTCACCGATTTCTCCGTCAATCATGGACCGAACTTAGCAAAATTATTTTTTCTTTGAAAGGGTATGGTATCAAGGTAGTCCCATTGCCACCAAATCAGAATCTGATGAGAGGATCCCATGGAAAACGAGAGAAATCCTCTAATTTTTAGGCACACCTATAGCAAATTGGATATTATTTATAGTAACTCGTGCGTTTGCTC
Organism: Tiliacea citrago; assembly: GCA_963921375.1. Classification (NCBI taxonomy): domain Eukaryota; kingdom Metazoa; phylum Arthropoda; class Insecta; order Lepidoptera; family Noctuidae; genus Tiliacea; species Tiliacea citrago. The sequence continues at coordinate 3,663,376 of OY992784.1, forward strand.
TCGAAAAGTACGTTTTGGTGAAGTGGAACTGATGATGAAGACCAGAGATGGCCACCAGATCTACTTAATAATAAGTATTTAACGGGTTGCGCTTCTTGCGCAGTTATTTTTCACTTTGTAGTGTTTTTTGGAAGTCGTTTTTTTTTTTTTAGTTTTTTCTGTATCTTGCTACGCGTGTTTTCAATCCAAAGCTTTCAAGCAACGTAAGAACGCGCACTCCCGCGCTACGCTGCGTCATGCGGTGCAGTGTGCAAATTGCCATAATGTCGTGCTGCGTGTCTGCAAGACAAGAATTGATGACCGCTAGTGATGGCAAACACGTATCCGAATTCTAGGCCGAGTTCATTTGGATTTGTCATAGACACGCTAAGAAGAAGTACCATCCGCCAACGTTTATTGTCACCACATCTAATTGAGAGATATCAGGATGTATCGTAGTCGATACACCTAGTGGTGTCAAAATATTTAATGTTATTAAAATACAATAGAATATCTTCTCACTGTATTTTGTAACATCGTTAAGAATAGTTGTGTTACAGAATGTACTTGAAGATTTTTCGAGTGATGTTCGTTTTAAATTACCTGTGTTTGCTGTGACGCCATTTGTGAAGAATATGAACAAAAAATATGAATTTGACAACGTTATGGGTAATATATTTATTTTTTGGGTAGGTACTGTCGAACACGCTATTTCGTATTCAGGCAGTTAGTTTACAACTACTTTTGAGCAATGTTATGAGTTTACTGAGCAGTCAATTTAATTTAGTCACTCTCTCGAGTGTGCCCTAAGTTTAATTGATAGATATTACGCACACAATCAAAATAAATGGTAGTGTTTCTTTTTTGAAGTGAAAACTTCGGTAAGTCTCTTACAGACTCACGCGATATCGCAGGCGTGACAGGCAGCGACATAGAAATAGTGCTACTAGTGTCGAGTCGCGCCCGCGATAACGCACCAGTCTGTACGAGCCTTTAGCCGCGTTGAACGATTTTTGGTAAGGGAAAAACTTATGGGTTCGCGTCATCCACACGCCCGCGCATACATGCATTAGTAAAGTTAAAATTACCACGTGAAAAGTTTAACTCGTGTATACTGTGCATTGTTTAAGAGGAGCTCGTGGCCAAGTAATAACAGCCGCACGGGTCGATCCATCAGGTTAAGCTACACTTGCCGGGGTTGGCCCGTGGATGGGTGACCATCTTTACATACCGAGACTCCTCCGTGCATCGGAAAGCACGTTAAGCCGTTGGTCCCGGCTGTCATTCGTGGATCTTTGACAGTCGTTATGGGTGGTCAGAAACCCGAAGGTCTGACAACCAGTCTTACCAAGGGGTATCGTATTACAGTCGATCCATGTAAAATGCTGGTATTCAGCTGCATCCGGTTAGACTGGAAGCTGACCCCAACATAGTTGGGAAAAGGCTAGGCAAATAGATATACTAGTAGCACAATTTCTTTGTCGCGCCTGCGATATCGCACCAGTCTGTACGAGCCTTTAGGCGCGTTGAGTGATCGGTAGCTGTCGGCAGTCCCCATGATCACCTATGTTTGTTTTTTGCCATTTGTAGTGGAAGAATTTTTTTTTTTTAACTAGTTTTAAACGGCACTGTTGGTACTCGTATAACAACTGAACTTCGTACCAATGAATGAACAGTTGTTATTATTTGTAGATAAGCTGCCGACATCAGTCATTTGATGCCTAAATTATTCAATGGCCTGTTGAAGGTCGTGGGAATCCACTGGATGACCAAGACCGCTCGATGTTGCAACGCTTGGGGATCCCTATGTCCAATTGTACAGCAGTGGTCGTCTTTAGGCTGAAATGATCGAAATGTTTCACCTTTTTTATTTAATTTTCAGTTGGCCTTCTATTTGGTTGCTCTGAGTATTTTCTTTAAGTTTTGCAGAACCCCTGGTTCTTCAAGCTCCATTCTTCGAGTTTCCATGTATGCGTATAGGCGGCACTTGCGCTAGAGGATTTGCTTGTCCACCTGGAACAAAAGTTATGCAAAGAGGTTTATGCCCACAGCAGCAGCGACTGGGTATGGAATGCTGTAAACCTTGTGAGTTCTATGGAAAACATAACAAAACATCATGCCTTTATCGCCGTGAGTGGTAGGCAGAGATGTATAGTAAGTAAACCCACATTTGGCCAAGGCCTGTATTAATGTTAAATGTGCGTGCCCCAAAAAAAAAAATGATTCTTACTTTCGTTTATAAAGTTTAAATGCCATAATGATTCCGTTGTAAGAGAGAGACAGAGATGTACAAGACATGCACTATCCCTTTATTGTAACTGAGAACTGATGGCATTAATACTTCTTGGTACAACCATTGTTATGTTTAAGTCCCATCTATGTGGAAGCCAGCCAGAAGTATTTTCATCGACCAGGCACAAAACTTTTATTTTTCCGTGGGGGCGCCCTCCGTCCGGAAGAATGGAGGGTAATGTCGGACTCGTACCAACTAAAACCCCACTGCTCCTTCTAGTACTATGAGCCGGGGGCTCGGGAGATACTTGTACATTCGCCGCACCCCCGACTGGTATCAGCCCGCCATTCCGGGCACTTTATCTAAACTATGGGATGCTTCTAAGCAAGACCTAGCCATCAATCACCAGACCCCACGCTCAGTAGTAGGTCTTGCAGCCACTACCGACATATAGGTTGGTATCAGGCCCAGTGTTTTCAAACCACCGCAAGTACTATAAAATAAATAAATAAATCTTTATTGCAGACCACATGAATCTCACATGATCCATAGGAAAAATAATACAAAAAAAAAAGTTAATAAAAAAAACGAGCGAGCCTTACAGTAGTCGCTTATGATGCGTAACATGTCAGATACTTACTAATTCCATGAGCACACTAATTCCATAATATTAAAAAGTACTTATTCCATGTTCAAGCTGTCACTTCCTGTTACACACTTCCGTCCCTTTTCACGAAATCACTCCCACAGAAAGCGAGAGGAAATATGTTACACATCATAATATTAACACAACAATAAAATAGCATACACACAGACAAACATAAACTCGCAGCTTTCTTCTCTTGCAAATTAATCCAAAGATTTACGAGGCTATTTCCAACCACACCAAGACCTACAAGCGGGTCTTGGTAGCATACATTCATGAAAAACAATATCAGAAATCTAAGCGTTTTCATTTGGTGATCTCATTTCAAGAACTTTGTGGCGTGCAGCAGCAAGAATCTATCAAGCAATAACATATCACCTGTAAATGGTGTTGAAAAAATTACCCGACAAACTTTAGGGAGGTACAGTTTAGAACAGTAGGTATAAATTTGGTGTTCCATACTAAAGTTTACGAGTATACCTAACTGTTCTAATGTATGGGACACCTGTTTATTTTTTCCCGATTTCAAGGTTGGTCCCGTAATAGAAGTAATTCAGTTCGATGATCAAAAGCACTCCTGCGTAGTTTGTCCTGCGTGAGATTAAACAAAATATTAGCCACAACGTTTTTTTTTTAAAGTATCTTGCTACAAGGATCTTTAGGCGCTTAAATGACGTTGACAGGGTGGCGCTGTTGGTAAACATTTGTGATTTTTTTTTGTGAAATGTATTGAAAAAGCAATATGGTGGCGTTAGTTCTGATTTTGGCCACGCGCCAAATAATCCTTGTACAGTTCTATGTGCTACTAATAAGATTATAAATTGTTACAGTCACACCGGAAAAGATATGCAGTGAAAGTAAGGAAAGGTTTATCGAAGAAATACAGTTGTCCTAACAAAATAACAAATGACATATCTGATTGTTTGCCGACCGAAATCTGCTGTATTAATGTTTTAAAATATGGTGTTTTTTTTTCATTAATTATTTATTGTCTTTTTGATAGGTCCTAGTAGTTATTAGTGATTCGTGTTTTCGATTTTTATAGTGTTTAGTATTGTTTTTGATTACTGTGTTTGTTATTGCAAATATTGTCGAGTTGAATAAATATAAAATGTTTTTGTTAGTTTTTTTTTTTTTTTTCTTTCTATGCGTCGATGATAAAGCATAGACTCATATTAACAAAAGAGCCATTTAAAAATGTTGCTATTCTTAACCAAAGTAAGCCGTTTCTGGACCAAAACACTGGCCACAAGACAGTAAGTTATTATAAGGTCATATATTACCCGCACTGGGCCTGTGTGGTGGATTACAGCGCACTTCTTTTTTGCTAGCCGCGTTCCGCGGTTGGGACGCAGGCCTTCTCTTTGTAGAGGAGGCCTGCGTCCTAACAAAATTATAGACTGATACAACGTATGGTATAATAATATGTTCCTAGGCCGATTTTTAGAGAAGGGCATTCAGTTGATCACGTTGGTAAAGTCAGGGAAATTAATTGTTTATCAAGTTGACTAGCAACTTATATTGTCCGTATAATATTCAAATTACAACTGTCATTATTTGATAGTTGCATGAAACGAATATAACACGGCAAATTGGCGTAGCGTGTTTGATGAAAAACACTCTTTTCTTGTTACACTTTATTCCACACAACTGCACTATTTCACAACTAAACGACGACTGGTCCTGCAGTACATTTTACTATTTAAAATAACTTTTTCCCCACTCAGAAATAACGATAATATCATAACCGTTATTTCTGTTACATTCAGTTGCCGATTTTAATACGAGTATCGTATTGATTAAGAGTTTTAAGTTTCTGGTGGAATTTACCCTGGCTATTAAAGTACCTGCTTGGAGTTTTAAAAGGACTGTAGTTAAAAAGTAACAAATACAGCTGTTTTAATATTAATCATTTTATAACAGCGTTGATGTAAGTAATATTCTATAATTGGATTAATTCGTATACTTTAGTCAACAAAGATATTGCCCGAGTAATGCTCTTTGGTATAGACTACCAAAGTTCCCTTGACTTTGGTTGTGTCCTCCTCAACATGTTATATACGTAAAGTTCAAATTGATATATTAGTCACCTTATTCGAAGGGTATAATGATGCTTTTCGAGGCACGGAGGGTCTTGGTATGTAAAGATGGTCACCCATCCATGGACCAACCACGGCAAGCGTAGCTAAACCTGATCGAACGAACCTTGCGGCTGTTATTACCTAGCCACAAGCCCCTCAATTTTTTACAATGTAATAAATTATCCTTGGATTACCTACTTGATAACTTTCAACACTGAATATTTATAATTTTGTGAAGCCGCAAAATAAAATATCGAAATCAGTTTGTATCGTTGAAAAGTGATGTTGATAATTATGATAATTTGTAAAATAAGATGTAAATTGCAATAAAAATATTGCAATAAACTTGGTTTTTTATGGTTTTGCTCAGGTGTGGCAATTGAAAGGATTAAGAGCATCACAACTTTCGGGTTATGAGGAACAGGGTGGAAAGTTCACTCAACCTCCATACAAAAGTGAGGATCCTCCGACCAGGCGGGTGTTGTGTCTGGTGCGCTACAGCCAGACGATTGATGTCAGGATTTTGTATACATTCTATTTGCGCGTCGAACTTTGCTTGCACGAAAAAAAGTATACGATTTCAAAGGTCAAAGGCATCGCTCGAAGGTCAAATTAATTAAAAGGAAATCACATCTAACTAATTTCACCTACATTTTTAGGAATCCCCACAAGTATGTATTTCGTCAGCGTAGAACCAACGTAAGGAATTTTAAGGACGGCGGTCAAATCGTCTACTAAAATGTAAAGGCCATTGAATGAATGTGGGTCAGGATTAGTCAGCATCTCCGTTACATAATGATCTACTGAGTCATCGTTTTATGCAACCTCAGGGTATTACATAATGGTGTTTTAAGAGTCAAGTAGCATTGGCAATAAAAGTTTTTAGTTTGATTTTGATGATATATAAGGTAAGACCTAGTAAAAACAAATTTTAGACTGCTGTCTATAACACACACATTTGTGTAATCACATTTGTGTCAGGGAAATTAATTGTTTGTCAAAATGATGCCTAATGATGAATGACGCCTGTGCAATTTGCGGTGTTATAGCCATTTCATACAACTTTCAAAGAATAAAAATGTTGTGCTTTGAATTTAAGGACAATTTGAGTTGGTCGATAGTCTGGGAGTTCACTCTTATGGACTAGAACCAAATGATGGCTATCTATTCAGTAGTACATAAACAACTGCCCCATTTATGTGGTGGCAAGCGCAACTTCTGAGCGTGGGGGAGTTCGAACAGCTTAGAGTCTGGATTTGTGTCCGGTTGATCGAAATTGGCGGTTTAATACCCCCGTGCCTCGGAAAGCATGTCAAGCCGTTCGTCCTGCACCTGGTCGCCCTCCCGTCGTGTCGGATTTCCGTCCCATCGGACTATGAGAGTGAGGGAAGAGAGTTTGCACCTGTGTCTTCGCACTTGTGCACTAAAATATGTCCGGCGCCAAAGGCTAGTCTCCGCTGAAATTTGGTCTAGGGGGTTGTTATTAGTATCTACATAAGCAAGGGATTACGGGATCTCTGGAGGAACCAAATAATACTAGATCTTGGAAGTGAGGCACAAGGAATGCATTATGGCACATTCCAGGGGAAGCATTCAGTATAAATGTGTGTCATGTGCATCTAGTATTTTTTAGTCACGATGATAGTAAATGACAGGACCTTAAAATATGACTTAGAAGTAAATAAAATAAAAAACCTGCCAAGTGCGAGTCGGACTCGCGCACGAAGGGTTCCGTACCATTATCTATAAAAACGACAAAAAAATCACGTTTTTGTATAGGAGCCGCCATTAGATATTTGTTTTATTTTAATTTAATAATTTACTTTTAAAATGAATATATAACTAAATATTCTGTGAATATTTCAAGCGTCTACCTGTTGCCGTTATCAATATAGAGCAAAAAAGAGCAAAAAAATCACGTTTGTTGTATGGGAGCCCCTTAAATATTTATTTTATTCTGTTATTTAGTATTTTTTGTTATAGCGGCAACAGAAATACATCATCTGTGAAAATTTCAACTATCTAACTATCACGGTTCATGAAATACAGCCTGGTGACAGACGGACAGACAGACAGACAGACGGCGGAGCCTTAGTAATAGGGTTCCCGTTTTACCCTTTGGGTACGGAACCCTATAAAGAGTTACTGAAAACATAAAGCTCAAACATATTCCAAAAGTTTGACTTTGGGAAAATAATGCAGTAATCCCTTAAAAATGTATATTATATTAAATTTTTATTTTGTAAATACTTCTGTAAGCGCGTTGAGAGATTTTTGGTAGGGGAAAAACTTATGGGTTCGCGTCAAATTAAATTAGCTAGCGAAACTCTACTGACGTGTTGGGTATAGATATCTAAACACTATAAAACAAAAAAAAAACAGATTTTCTCAACACATACTTCAAGTAAAAGCATTCCCAACGGTCGTTGACCCCAAATAAAACAAAAAAATATATTTTTTTGTATTTAGTTATGTCTCATCATGGCTCTGGAGTTTCGCTAGGTAATTTTATTTGACCCCGGATATACATTATGTTATTCTAAAGCTTTAAGTTCTCACTTCTGTCGGTAGTCCTCATGACTGCCATTTTTATTTTGTGTGGTGTCCCTCTCCTAGGCAAAGGCTTCCATCCACTCCATCCATCTTTCGCGAGCCTACATCCCAAATTTGATTACATGAGGATTATTTTAAGAACCACAATAGACCCACCGATAGTCTATGAAATTAACGACAGGTAAGTACATTAATTACTATAAAGGCTCGATAGATTGTAAATATCCGTTTCTTAAATAGTAATTTCACACCATTGTCTGGCCTAAGAAATGTTATAAAACTTAATCAAACATCCTTCACATAATGACACATTTGGGTATCGCAAACCGGTATACACAGGATATGTTATACCATTATCATTTCACTTGTGAGTGATTACGTAGTATTTTTAACTTAAATCGGGGGTAACGGCACTGCCTTTATCAGTCCTCTTAGTAACTTAGGTAGGAGCGGTTGTGCAGTAAACATGTCCTACAAAATTTTATTTTTGACGGTCGCATTGAAACTCGTATTTAGTTCAGCGGCTTTGAGTGAACAATTTGAGTTAGATTCTGCTAATTGTAAGTTTTTTAATCTTATTTTTTTATTCTTTCATGAATATTTTTGTTTAATTTTGTGGTTCAAATTACGCTTAGCCTATAATTTTCCCACTGCTGCATTTTCACCTGCTTCCTCTCTTGGGCTGTAATCTACAACGCAGGCCCAGTGCGGGTTGGTATAAATTTTGTTTCTAGGACATGTCGGTTTCGTCACAATGATTGTTTTCCTTCACCGTTTGGAGAGCAGTGGCGATGAAATTATTTACACAATGTAAAGCGTCTGCCTGGGTTCGAACTCAAGACTTACAACTCATAAGTTTATTTGGAACCCCTATGAAAGAACTTACGCCTTTCTTCTAGAGAAGGTTCAAAAAATATTCCTTAGATTTTTATTTAAGAAACTGTTCGGGTATTATCCATTCCTTTATTTTAAAAAAAAATTGCTTGGAATACTGAAATGTAACTCTCTTGAAGTTAGGTTACTTTTTACTCATCTTGGCTTGTCGTGTCCTTCGGGAGGAGTCTGACTGCCCGGAACTAGTAGCTCAGCTTGTGAGATTTTTTGTTCCTCCTGTACTCAAATACCAACTGAGACTACGACGACACGGATTGTTGGCCGTCCCGTCAGCACGCACAGTTTCGCATTCTAACTTGCCCTTGGTTCGCGCGCTCGCAATACTGAATACTCTGGTGATGGCATCGACACAGGAGTGATTTGTTTGCCGCGAGATGGATAGACGTATGTCGTGCATATTCTATAATCTGTGAGATGATGGACGAAACATGAGGTGCCAATATTATTTGATTGTAATTTGTTAGTTTTACCTGTTTTGTTAGTTATTTTTGTATTATTGCTTAATGTTATTCCTTCCATATGTATCTGTTTTTATTGAAATTGCACTGTGCAATAACTCGGATCTGGGTCTGTAATGTTGTGCATGTGTTTTTACCGAATAAATAAATAAGTCGGGGCTGTTACCAGTAGGCCACCACTGCTCTCAAATTACACTTATTTGTCCAAAATTCAGTTCAACAATCAATAATAAAAAATGAAGATGAGAAAGTCAGGTCAATTTTAGTTTAACATTGTGTTCTCCATAATTGTTATTAACCAAGTTTGCAACCCACAACCTGCTGGTTCGGAATCCAATCCTAACACCACTTCACAGCTATCTTGTATTGATATGCGGTGTTATAAGTACAAACTTATCTTTATTTTCTTTTATTTCGAAATGTGTCAAGAGCTTATCTTTATTTGTAAACAAAGGTTGGAGTTATTAAACATTGCACACCGTTACTGATTTATAGGTCAGTAAGAACAATGCATCGTTTCATAATCCGTGATAGAGTTGAAATAACTTATAAAGGACTAGCAAACTATATTGCTATATAATATACCTACGTATTTGTTGATATTTTTGTACAATGTCTACGACTTCGTTGGGCAAACTATTATATAAGTAACATAACACATAATATCAGCATTCCCCAAACAAGTATATGCAAAGGTGTAAAGTTCACCCTAATTCTGCCAGTTAGGTCATAGTTAGGGACATGTAGGTCCCATGTAACCTTTTACTTGGGACACCCTAGTGTGAGCCTATAAGATCACACAAGTCTGGACGCTGGGACCAAAAACCGACCCGGAGACCTAACCCAAGAACCAACGCTCCGCAGTCGCGCTTCCAACCGCCAGACTTAATTTTCTTCAACACATTATTTTCAGCTGGAAACGCACCATTCTTCGAGCTACCCTGTATGGTTGTTGGTGGTACCTGCGCAAGATCAGTAGCCTGCCCAATTGGTACAAAAGTTGGCGTAAAAGGCCTGTGCCCTGTTCAGCAAGATCTTGGCATGGAGTGCTGTAGACCAGGTAAGTTTCTGACCTGTTTTTTGTTACCATGCCGTACGTGATCTTAAGAGGGCCCTTCCAGGTCCATCAATCTTCAACGCGAGCATGGGCAAAAAGCCAGCGCAAGTGAGAACTACTAACAAGCAATGAGAACGCGATAACATTGAACGAAAAATAGTGTACGGAAATTTAGTGGACTAAATACATGTTTGTGAAATTAATATTTGTGATTTAGAATCTCCATTGCATTTGCAAGGTTTCTATGATGATGTTTTTTTTTTACTTTTTCAATTTATGAGTATATTATGAACGGCCAAAGTTCAGATACAATTTCAAATATTTAATTTCAAAAAAATATGTGTTACAACGCCATAATCACGTACGAGCGTTTATAACAGAAGTATGCCAGGTTGCCCACTCTTCAGTGGTCATCGCCACCCCTGTGAAAATATTCTGCTATCTTCGTATTGCAGATGTTCATAGCTACCAGTGAGATCCCAGATATAAAGTTGAAATACACACGCATACTTTTTAACATTAGGTGGCATTTGTTGATGTCAAGTCTCTTTTAATTATAGACTCCCACAAAAAAAAACTCAACAGAATCGGGCGAATTGACTGCTCAAAACCCATTCAAACGTAAAGTTGCCCATACGTCCGTCGGAGTTTATTTTGTGCAAGTCTACCAGTTTGAATTTCGTCACAATTTTTTTTTGTTTTCTGTAGATGGAATCTCCTAAATCAAATATACGAGCACTCACGGACAATGCAGATGGGAAGACGTTATTTGATCCATGTTATTGTTTTAAAAAGGTGAATATTTAGTTTAGTTTTCTTATTACATAAGTTATAAAGTCAGCATCAGTGTATTTATTTGTAAACCGTCTTTAATAACGACGGATTCCTGTTTATCTACTAAGAGCGAATTTCACAATTGAAATTGGACCTACTTATGCAAACAGGAACCAATCCACACACATGCCAAAATCGAGATAAGTATACAGAAAGCTTTAAAAATGCACCTTTTATCGACCCTGTAAAGATCAAAATGATCTGACAATTTTGACAGAACAAAACATTTCTATGACAAGGTTATCAATCCACATATCAACAGTTATTCAATAAACTAACGAGATCCATGCCCCATGGTAACCCGACAATCTAGAAAATCATTGAAATAGTTTTCTTTAATAAAGACCCATAGCAAATGGTTCCTTGTAAAATATTTTCTTTAATGAATTATCTAGAACCATGCGGGTTGATTCTTGTTTGCATATTAAAAATAGCATAATACTATATTTTTACAAAGACTCACATTTCTAGGTTCCTTGTTGATATAACTCTAGTTACAACATCTAACAAGTCATGTCCTTTGAATTTTTGTTGTTTAATAAACTTCTTGATATTTTTTTTTACTGAATTCAGTGATACCTACGTGCATTATTGTAATTCACTAGTTTTTCTGGATTCAATTATTTTTTTCCTAAAATAGATACATTTTGTGTGGTAGCTTTGTGTTAGTATGATTATGGCAACTTTCTAAACTGAACAGTAGGTAAGTAAAACTGAAAATGGCAACACTGCGTCAAAAAACAGAAACGTTCGGGTCGTTGTGTGATTATGGACCTACTTATGCAAAACAGAATCAACCCACACAATGACAGTTTTGAGATAAAGCCGTTTTTGTCAAAATTGTGGGTACAATGACATTGTTTGTTATTTTGAATAAAGTTTATTTAGAATATTGAACAAAAACAATTGTTCTATGTATAAAAGTATAATATTGATGAAAATTATTCATATTTTTAATAGTAAAACAAAAAACTCATTGGTTCCTTTTTGCAAAACTATCTGTGTGTGGATAGGTTCCTTGTTAATTTATTACCATGCTATAAGTTCTAAAGTAAAAATAAAAAATCTCATATTTATTTAATCATTTTAGTGAAAAATAGAAACAAATCGTAAATGCTTATAATATAATGTATCGAATTACTTATATTATGTATCTAATTCTTCAACTTGAAAATCAGGTTGTCCCGAAAAATCTTCAATATCATCTTCTAGGTCTGGGTTTCCAACGAGCTTTACATAGAAATCGTGCGAGTCTTTCGGAACTAGGTACAGCATGCTTTTTAAATCCTGCAATTTAGCGTTCAGGGTTTCCCTATTGGCCATAGTGGCTGCATTATTTCTTTTGTTACCAAATACTGTCTTCCACAAACATTTTTTTTTATATCCACTGCCTTAAAATCTTCATTTAAATTATGAACATTTCATCCTTTTTAATCATTATTTCTTTAGTACTGAGCCATGAAACTTTCTCTCCATCTATCGTTTTCTTTCTATTAATTATATTTTTTTCTAACTTTAACGATGACAAGAAATCTTCATTTTTCATCCTGTGTGCATTGGTGTGATTTTTTTACAGGTTTTCATAATCTGTATGTAATCGTCCGGTGTATAGAGCCTCTGTTGACGTTTTGTGGCACATTCTATCTTCCCAAAGTCTATATCGTTTGGGAGGAAGCTATGCCCCGATTCAAGAAATCTTATATTAATTTGGTCTAAAGTTGGATGTTCATTCAACATGGCTTTGAGCATTAATGTTAATTTTATATTGCGGTTCTGGCCACCACATGAATCGCTCCATTAAATCAGCCGTTTCAAGTTACCGTCAAGCCTTTCTGTGATATGTTTGATGAGACAGGACCCCACTTCTTGAGCAACTCTGCCAGCTTCTCCTTCTACCCACACATTGCAACGAGCTTCATCTTTGCTTCCAGTATGTACACCTAAATGGTATACCCAGAGTTGTCTTCTGTAAAAGACGATGTTTGTGGGTATACGCGGCAAAGGCAACGTTTTTTCGAGACCAAATATTAGGGTTTCAACAGAGGCTAAAGATGATCTTTAGCCAGCTGCATGTCAGTTCTCAATTGGTTTTGTAGAGATTTTGCGATTTCTTGATGCACTACCCGCTTCTGTTCAATGTCGGCTTTATTTTGTTCCGACGACACGTGCAGTATTTGACTTTCAATAAAGTAACACTTATTACACGTATCTTTTTTAAGAGGCTTAGTACGCAGATTAAACTTCAAACTTTATATATTCGTTCTATTTTTCAGTAAAATGATTAAATAAATATAAGATTTTTTATTTTTACTGTAGAACTTATAGCATGGTAATAAATTAACAAGGAACCAATCCATACACAGATAGTTTTTCAAAAAGGAACCAATGAGTTTTTTTTGTTTTACTATTAAAAATATGAATGATTTTCATCAATATTATATTTTTATACATAGAACAAATTGTTTTGTTCAATATTCTAAATAAACTTTATTCAAAATGTTGACGGCACGGTTAACGCAGTGGTTAAGCGATTGACTGCTGCGCTGCGTGTCGCGGGTTCGATTCCCGCACGGAACAAATATTTGTATAACCTACAAGTAGTTGTTCCGGGTCTGGCTGTTTGTGTATGTGAGTTTAAATGTTTGTAAACGCACCCACGATACAGGAGAAATTCATAGTGTGGAGCAACGTTTAAAAAAAAAAAAAAAATTACATACATTTTCTTTGTACCCACAATTTTGACAAAAACGGCTTTATCTCAAAACTGTCATTGTGTGGGTTGATTCTGTTTTGCATAAGTAGGTCCAATTGAACTCGTGCTCAAAAGATGTCGGTATCAATACTCCACCAATGATGACACTGACATCTCTTGAAAAGGGTTCAGATGTGCTGATGGTGTCCAGTTTCATTGGTGAAATTCTCCATAAGTAAAATATCAGCATTTTTGAATAAACTGAAACTTTTCAATTATCAGTCCTTTATGAGCTTCAGAGGACACAGGTTAAGTGGTTCCTCTCCGAAATTTTTGACAAATTGCCCCTCGTTGTTTCTGAGACCCCATTTTTTTTAAAATTAAAAATGCCTAATGTAATCATTTTGTTTCAGCAAAAGTGCATATAAAATGCAAGTCGAAAGGCGGTGAGTGCCATTCACCAAGCGATTTTAAATGTCCATCACCGTTAAAAATTGGAAAGGCCACTGATTGCGCTAGAGACCAAATAATTATGTTGTGTTTTAAATGTTAAATAAATAGATTATTAAAATGTACAATTTTTTTGTGAATTCCTCTACCGAGTAGATACTATTTTTCTTTTCTTGTTGTTTTAATAAATAAAAATGACGTACTGTGACATCAATTTTTTTAGGGTTCCGTGCCCAAAGGGTAAAACGGGAACCCTATTACTAAGGCTCCGCCATCTGTCTTTCTGTCTGCCCGTCTGTCACCAGGCTGTATCTCATGAACTGTGATAGTTAGACAGTTGAAATTTTCACAGCTGATGTATTTCTGTTGCCGCTTTAACAACAAATACTAAAAAACAGAATAAAATAAATATTTAAGGGGGCTCCCATACAAAAAACGTGATTTTTTTGCTCGATATTGATAATGGCAACAGGTAGACGCTTGAAATATTCACAGAATATTCAGTTATATAATTCAAAATAAATAATTAAATTAAAATAAAACAAATATTTAAGCGGGGCTCCCATACAACAAACGTGATTTTTTTGCCATTTTTGTAGATAATGGTACGGAACCCTTCGTGCGTGAGTCCGACTCGCACTTGGCCGGTTTTTTTAAGAAATAGGAGTATGTCCAAGGATCGTAGCAGATGGTGTTCTGTAGTTTCTGTCTACCCCCATGGAAAAAGGTGTGAGTTGGTTAATTCGAAGCAGATTTTATGTAAATCATACTGTATAATGTTGCTTAGAAATATCAAGACGTTCTTTAAGTAACTTAAAGATTTATGAGATCGACAAAAATTTATGCGAACACACTTGCGATTTTGATGCCAACATTATTTTATATATTTAAATAGATTTTGATAAAGAGTTTAATCAGGAATGTTTTGGTAAAGATACCTGCCTGCATTAATAGTAAGTTGGTACTCCCTCATTCTTGCATCGTTTCTCCGATGCTGAGGGCCGTGACCACGTCATGTTTTCGACACTAACTTAAAATGAGCTAGACCGAAAAAAGTTTTTGTGTGTGTACATTTTGACCGTCACGACACTTTTTTTCTTTCATTTAGTTACTCTCAAACGTTGCTAATTTATATAATTGTGCATGTTATCCTTACATATTATAAAATTGTCTGTCTGAACACGATAAACTTAAAAACTTCCTTACGGATTTTCAAATGGTTTCCACCAATGGACGGAGTGATTCATGAGGAAGGATTAGGTTTACAATTACATAAACTACATTTTTTTGGGAAAAGAATAACCGATTAGTTTTTACGACATATAGGTAGAAAAAAATAAAGAAAGAAACATTATTTATTGGGACTCACATAGGAGATCACAAATTAAACTAAAACACACTATTAGAAACATAAAAAACAAAAATAATCATCATAGTTAGTGGAAGTGCTCAGGTGCGGTTCGGTCAAGTGCTGTTGAAATCAGTGCTCTCAGTGGAATGCCTCGCCTTTTCCCAACTATGTTGGGGTCGGTTTCCAGTCTAACTGGATGCAGCTGAATACCAGTATTTTACATGGAGCAACTCTTACCTCCACAACCCAGTTACTGGGTAACACGATATCCCTTGGTAAGACTGGTTGTCAGACTTTTGGGCTTCTGACGACCCGTAACAACTGTCAAAGATCTACAAAACACAGCCGGGACCAACGGCTTAACGTGCTTTCCGAGGTATGGAGGAATCTTGGTATGAAAAGATGGTCACCCATCCACGGACCAACCGCGGCAAGCGTAGCTTAACCTGATCAATCGACCCGTGCGGCAGTTATTATTTAGCCACAAGCTCCTCAAAAAACATTAACAATAAAAAAACAAATTAAAATGAAAATAAAAACATAGTCCTGTTCGAGGCCAAAAGGCCTCTCAGCATGATGCTGCGACTACTGAAAATAAGTGCCGCAGCGCTGGTATTCTGGTAGGGCCCACTATGATGTCACGGATAGATACAGAATTAAAATAAAATAATTAATAGATGTCTGAATGTGAATAACATATAAAAATAAAATATTTATTTAATATAATAATTGTATACCTTGTGCCAGAACTCGAAGTAACATCAGTCACATGTCAATGCCTTTTCTATCTCCGCTAGGAGTAATAGTGTTATATGTATGTACTCTATGGCATCGCTGTGACAAGTAAAAAGACGCAGGCGCTGACAATCCGGCAAAAATAAATATAATATTAACAATGGCTGTTATTGTACAGTAATAATTGCAGGAAGCTATCAGTCAATAAAGGTTTATGTATTATTCTTGTAACATTTCTAAGTGAAATTTTCTACGCGCGTTCTGCGATTTTTGGTAGGGGAAAAACTTATGGATTCGCGTCACCGACATGCTAATGTGACGTGTTGTGCCAGAACGGCAACGCGCCGCGGCCTATGTGCATATCCTTACATACATATTATAAAACAAATTCCTCCGCCGCATATGTCTGTATGTCTATCTGAACGCGATAAACTTAAAAACTACTGATCGGATTTTCAAACGGTTTTCATCAATGGATGGAGTGATTAATGAAGAAAGTTTACAATTCGTTCAGGTTTTGTGTAAATTGGCTGTAATATGACGATTATTGTTGAAGATCATATTAACTGGGAACTTTACTGGCGTGAGCCGCGTAACCCGTAAGAGATACATACAATTAATACCGTACTTATAGGATTGTAAAGAAAAACAAAAAAGTCTCATAGAGCATATGTTTATCTTCTAAGGATGACCCACATCACCATTTTTATCTTTCAAAATTTGATAAAATTTCATTATTAATCCTTATCCAATAAAATATGTAATTTAAATTGAACATTTAATTAAAAATAAAATATGCCTGACATCATATCATTTAAATTAATACTTTAAGAGATGAAGAGAAAAAACGGCTGAACGGAATTGAATTGAAATTTCCCACACAGATAATTAATAACCTGGATTAACACATAGAATCAATTGATATCAGTAGCACGTTTCCGTGGATTAATTTCCGACCTCTACGCGGGCAAAGCAACACACACACAGCAAAAGGAACTTCGTTCCAACCGGGTATTCTACGTCACACCTCGACTTTTTCCTTTTATGGTATTCCTCAATCAGCCCCTACTTTCAGCAACCTGCACTCTAAATACCTAGTATAGGTAATGTAGTAGGTACTACATTACATTAAATGTTAAATAAAAATAAAATAAGCCTTTATTACTGTTAACTTTTAACTTTTTGACAAAATATTTAAAGTTTAAAATAGAGGTAAGAAAACTAATTAACTTAAACTAAATCCTATCCTTGGAATTCAGTTGGTCTCCCCTCATAACAGCTTGTCTTTCGACAAAGGCCTCCTCTAAGGCTTTCCACTTGTTTCTGTCTTTTGCTATACGTAACCATTCTGGGCCTGCTTCTTTCTTAAAATCACCTTCCCATCGCTTCCTCTGCTTCTTTTGCTTTCTCTAGGGTACCATTCAGTTATTATTTTTGTACATTTCTCTTTCCTTTCTCTTAATATATGTCCCGTCCAGCGCCATTTCAACTTTCTTCATACTGTTTGAACTTTTTTGAATTTAGTCTTTCCTTTTATCTTTTTTAACTGTACTCTACCTCTTCTCCTTACTCCCAATACGCTTCTCTCTATTCCATTCTGACATATATTGATTTAATTTGTTGTTGTCCTGTTAAGGCCTACGTTTGGCATGCGTATGTCAGATACGGCAGGATACAAGCATTGAAAACTTTTCGTTTCTCCGACATTGGCATCTCTTTATTTTTCATTATTTCACTTAACGACCAAAATTCTTCCAAGTGTTAGCTATTCTTCTTTCGACTTATTTCTGCATATTATCTATTGGTGATACTACACATAACATGCATAACATCACGCCTGTAATCCCCGAAGGGTTAGGCAGAAGTATACCTATAGTAGGTATACCCACGTTCACCACCACGTTTGGTGATACTAATTGCCCTAAATAACATTAAATGTTAAATACATACAAATACTTTTAAAAATTCTGCCAGGAATAGACTATGAAAGCACGAAGAAGTTCCTTAACTCTCATGAGTTAAGGAACTTCTTCACAACATACACACACATTCATCACACAAATATATAAAGGACGATTTGGATCAAACAAGCGAGTGTTGTATTGAGTGTGTTGTATTCTGTCCCTACTTTGCCGGATTCTCTGTCAAAACTCCGTATTCTTTCGTGGGGTGTCCAAGCCTCTAGAAATGTTAGGGATGACAGGAAAGGAATGCTCTTACCCGTGGTCAGGTTCTGTATTCGTTTAGTCCAAACCCACCTTAACTCACTCATTCATCACACACCTACACCATACACTGGCTTAAAATACACTACACACGTTTAAATTTAATACCAAAGTTTATCACATAAGTTTACATGAATTTATTGTTTGAGAAATGTCGCCTCACAAATCTTACCAACCGATGTTACGTATGTGCCTACCTACTATGTATAAAGTTGTAAGACGAAGGAGACTAGTCTCCACGACACAAGGAATCCTAGTGTGGAGGCTAGTAAAAGAAAGAAAGAAAGAAAAAGCATTTATTGGGTGTATAGTGCTATTTTGAATTTGTACTGCTTTCTTGAACAATAAAGTTTTTATTTATTTATAACATAATTTAGTGTAACATACCTACGCCACGCCAGCAAACAAACATTTGCTACAATGCGTCATAATTACGACAAACCAAAACCGAGTAAAATACATTACGTCGACGACAACGCTTTCTGAGGAAATTGTGGTTAACGTCACGAACGTAACCTGTCATAAGATATACAAGGTGTTGCATTATTAGGTGGGAATATTTTTAGAAGATCTTTTACGTAATAATAATCATATAATTAGCAAAAAATTAAAAATAGTGAAAGAAAATTTATCGATATATTGAGGCATTCCACTAAGAGCACTGATTTCAACAGTACTTGACCGAACCGCACCTGAGCACTTCCACTAACGGCACTGAAACAAAATTTTGATGAGTGCGGTTCGGTGGAACAGTTTTTTAATATTACTTTCAAGTCTCCGAACGGCACCTGCATACAGTTTGTAGTGATGGGATGTATATTATATTCAGTGTTCAGGACATTACCAACTATAACATAACGAGTAGTAAGTGCAATCGAACCACGTACAGTAAAGGGCTCCGATATCGTACGTAATGAATGCGGGTAAATTTTTACGTATGCAATTTGTTTAACGTTGATTCAAATCACTAAACTATTTCAACATAGCATAATAGCAGAGACGCTGAAAAAGTTAGACCAGATGCTGCACACCTTAAATGGAGCTTCTCGACGGGTTGGTCTCGGTATCAATTTGGACAAGACGAAAGTCATGTACTATTCACACGTCTTGCCGAGACCAATCTACATCAAAAGGTCGATTTTTGAAGTTGTGAAGGAGTATGTCTACCTAGGGGAAGTCATCCAGCTCGGTAGACACAACTTTGAGAATGAAGCGGACAGAAGGATCCAGTTTGGCTGGGCAGTGTTTGGAAAACTTCGTCAAGTCTCTTCGTCACCTATCCCGCAATGTTTAAAGACCAAGGTCTTGGACTAGTGTGTCCTGCCCGATATGACATATGGTGACAAAACGTGGACACATACAGTCGGGCTGGTCCACAAATTCAAGTTTGCTCAGCGTACTATGGAGCGGGCTATGCTCGGAGTTTCTTTTTTAGGATAAGATCAGAAATTAAGCTATCCGGAAAAGAACCAGATTTACCGACATATCTTGCAGAGTAAGCAAGCTGAAGTGGCAGTGGGCGACCCATGTTTGTTGAAGGACCGATGGCCCATAGACAGACGAGTCTTGGAGTGGAGACCGCCTATCGGCGAGATAGACCGACGACCTTAAAAAGGTAGCTGAGACAGACTGGATGCGGAAGGCGGAGGACAGGGTGTTGTGGCGCAGTCTGGGAGAGGCCTATTACCTGCACTGGTCAGCGCAAGGCTGAGTTGATAGATCACGTTGACGATATAATAGTTACATATTATGAGGAGTTGATTTGATTCCATTCACACATACCTAGATACATACCTAATAATTAAAAAAAAATCTAAACTAAAATCAATTTTGAAAGCAATCGTTTAAGTTACTACATAACACACATACATAATCAGCCTATAATGTTCCCACTGCTGGGACGCAGGCCTCCTCTCTTCGAGAAGTAAAAAAGTAACAAGTAAGTTTAAGTTACTAACAAGTCCAAAATGGCGGAAAATAATAATAATTAATATACCTGACCTAGTTCTCGAAAATTACCATGTCACGTTGTACTGGGATCGGTCTATCAGACTGACCGGACTATTGTCGCCAATTTGCCTGATATAGTGGTGATAGATCGATTAGCGCGCCGCGCAATGATTGTAGATGTTGCCATTCCACATGACGAGAACCTCGTGAAAGCTGAGAAAGAGAAACATAATATCTCGACACGAGCTTGTTGACATGTGGAATGTGAGCTTGGCTGTCATTGTGCCCATTGTAGTTACGGCCAAAAGCCTGATGCCTGAAAGCCTCGATCAACATCTCTCGAAGCTCTCGTTAGGCGGTTGGATCAAGGGCGTGATTCAAAAGGCAGTATTCCTTGATACGGCTCGTATTGTGAGGAAGTTCCTATCTCCTGCGGCCCTAACAACTGGTAGCTCGAACCCTGCTCCCAACACCGGCGGAACTCATTTTTTTTATATTTTTAAATGTTTTGTTTTCTATTTTTGATTGTAGGAAATATTTAAAAATGTATTCTGGTAAGAAAACAAAAAACAAACGACATAATTATTATTATAAATTAGACATCCTACCTACATGATAACACGCAATTACTAAACTTGCCTCGATATGACAGCCCCGACTCACTGCATACTGAAACATACTTACATTTCATGTAGCGGTCTATATGTGTGAGTGTGTTCATTCGACCATTTTGTTCCTAGTTGAAATATCTACTGTATGATTTGAACCTCAGAACAATTTTGAACAAACGAAATCGCTAAGAAAAGTGACAAGGTCTCTCATTTTTTGTTTACTGACAGCGACTCAAATAAAACATTACTCTTTGCTCCAGTTGAACAAGGTGGAATTATCCGGAAGACTTAACTTCTGCTGATTTGTATCGATATGTTTTCTTTGCTTAGGTCTTGAACAAAAAAATACACCCCATCACAAAAAAAAATATTTTACATATATGCCGTTCGAGGACTAAAAATAATATTAATAAACTGTTCCACCGAACCGCACTCATCAATATTTTGTTTCAGTGCCGTTAGTGGAAGTGCTCAGGTGCGGTTCAGTCAAGTGCTGTTGAAATCAGTGCTCTTAGTGGAATGCCTCGAGATATTACGTTAAAGATGCCACGTAAGTGTCAATGACACTCATCATCATTAACCTAGCCTATTCCCAACTATGTTGGGGTTGGCTTCTAGTCCTACCGGATGTAGCTGAATACCAGTATTTTACATTTAGCGACTGCCTATCTGACCTACAAGTGTAAATGACACTATAAATTTTGAAAACCCACTGGAAGTTAATTACGTACTCACTCTCTCTCTCTTGCGGTGAGCGATAGTGATAAAATATCTTAGGCCCGTTTATACACACGTTTTTGGAACGCGCGTTCACATCACAGCGTGTGCATCATCATTTCAGCCGAAAGACGTCCACTGCTGGACATAGGCCTCCCCCAAACACCACTTCTTTGACCGGTTCTGTGCTTCCCGTACCCAGCGGATTCTTGCGGCCTTTACAAGGTCAAAGGTACACCTTATAGGAGGCCTTCCAACGGTACGCGGTCGCCACTCCAGAACCTTTTGGCCCCATCAGCCATCTGTTCTGCAAGCACTGTGCAATGCCCACTACCACTTAAGTTTGGCAATTTTTCTTCCGTGTACAATGGGACTTAAATCTGCCATACGTTGCAATATTATATATATATATTAATAGTTTTTTTGCTTTGTCTATGGTTTAGGTAGGTAAACAAATTACGGAACACCTGTATAGGGTATCGTTACAGCCCTTACAAATACATTTTCGGTGTGGGTTAACGCTGGACTAAGCATTGTGCGGTCGCAGTGAGCGGGAACACGCTATTTGCTTATACCATTACATTTGGAGACAACTTTAACATCGATATTCTGAAAAAAAACAAGAATATCCACTGAATTTCAACATTAACTACTGAACTACAATCTTAAGCCGAGTATAAAAAAACCCACACGAGTATCTAGTGGAACCTGTATCGACAACGTTATGAATAATGTTAGAGGTGGCACTGGCGAAGTTTTAGAGTTAGCCCTATCAGACCACATTGTCCAACTTTTTCAATGCCCTGTTAAAAAATCGTGTGCAATTGATCACTGGTATGGACTAAGTCGAGATTATAGCTCTGAGAATTATCTAAGTTCATTGAAGCCATTAGTAACTTAAGTTTTACTGAAGTGTTCAATAGCACAAACCCGGAAATAGCTTATAATTCGTCGTTTTATGACTTATTTAAACTTTTTTACGACTTATGTTTCCCTACCGTGAGGAAAAAGATTTCCACTCGGAAAACTCCGCGATGGATATCTCAAGGCATCAAAAACTGTGGTAAACGGAAAAGAGAGATGTTATGGTTGTACAGGCGATCACCAAATATTGAAAACAAACAATTACTTAAACGATATGCAAGACGATTAAAAAGAGTAATCATTTGACACAAAAGTCTCAAAACAGTCATATTATAAATATCGCAGAAAAGAATACCAAAGCTACGTGGAAATTAATAAATAGGTGTAAATCTAACTTTCCCCGGGAATCTTTGAAGCAATTTTTTATTGGTGATAAGCAAATTAACGATCTTAAAAGCATAGCTACGGCTTTCAATGATTATTTTATAGATTCGGTATATCCTGAAAAAAATTGTACAAACGGTAATGCTATATCTCTTGTAAATCAATACCCAAAAACCCTTTTTATGGCACCAACGGATGCTATGGACATTTACAAAATCATAAATTTGCTAAAAAATACCAATAGCACGGGATTTGGTGAAATTTCTATTTTTTTTTAAATTAGTGTCGCATATAATTGCACCTGTACTAAGTTTCATAATTAACCTATGCATAGGACACGGTCACTTTCCATACTTATTAAAAACTACTATAATTAAGCCACTTCTTAAGAAAGGTAACAAAGCAACCATTTCAAATTACCGTCCAAAAGCCTTAATACATTTGCCTTAGCAAAAATCTTTGAGAGAATGATTTATAACTCCCTTAACTCGTTCTTTGAACAAATGAAATACTCGCTAAAGAGCAATATGGTTTTCGTAAAAATAGGAATATTAACAACGCAGTGAGTAGTACAGTGAGTTGTAAAAATCAATATATAAATGATACAGATAGATTATAAACTAATGAAGTTCATAAATATACGTCACAGTATAATTTATGAACTTCATATAGATAGGCAATTTATGTGACAAATACAGTACTATTATTACTAGTAGCTGTTGACAGCCATGAGCTCATAATGTTTTGGTTGCCTGATGACCAATGAAAAATATAATTTTAAGGAGAATTAAACTAGCAGTAGGTTTTCATTTATTTAACATATCGAGAAAATAAAATTAAAATAAACAGCTAACATCTTGTTTATCAAACGAGCAAAGTCTTTATACATGACACTTATAAATTTTCTAAATAATTTTCCTTATTTGTAACTTTTACGCGTTTCAACATTTTTAAGTAGAAATGATGTTAATGGAGTTATGAGAAATTGCATCAATTACGTACTTTTTTAATTTAGAGTTGGTAATTAATTCCGTTCTTTTTACTCAACATTATTATGAAGATGTAACGGCCGTCATATTTTTAAAGAATTTTTTGATTATGTCTTCAAATTTTGCAACACCGTTACATAGTTTTTCATTTTAATGAACTCATCCTAAGGGTGCACTGGCCTATAAAAGGCACAATTACTAAAGACATTTTCGATTTCTTCGTATAAAAAAAAATAATCAATAGATCTTTTCTACATAACAATTCCTTGAATATTGTTTTACATAACTACTACTATTACGGCAGACATCAACCAGAAACAAATTCATACCAAATGCGAAAACAAAACATCATTTAAACATTTATTATGAACAGTGTCCCATTTCCAACAGCCGCACGTGTACTCAAAAACAATGGATGCAGCCACCCTTTTGTAGGGAAGACTAAATATACATTATACACGTCATTTATACATTATGTATAAGCCTGAGTGACGGATTGTAGTGGATGTATTGTTCAAATTGTTTAGGCAGATCTATATAAATTAGTGTAATTTGCCATTGTATGGTATTATTTTGTAAGGTTGTGGTGGTCTGATGTTGTAAGTTTTGCTGTTTTGTTATCAAGGTTTAAATACAATATATTTAAAGCCTAACTTCTCTATAAGGATAGGCAGAGGTAAATTTATGCTTTGCTAAGATCATGAATTGATCTCATCATCATGATTTCAGCCGAAAGACGCCCACCACTGGACCTAGGCGTCCCTAAGCACCACCACTTCGGCCGGTTCTGTGCTTCCCGCATCCAGCGGATTCGTGTGGCCTTCACAAAGACATCGGTTCACCTTGTGGGAGGCTTTCCAACGCTACGTCTTCCGGTACCCGGTTACTCCAGAACCTGATATAATTGCAGAAAAATTAATGAAAAACTTGCAGTGTAAAGAACAGTAACCCACTCACGAACTGACCGCCGCAAGCGCAGTTAAACCTTCCAAACAATTCAGTCGTCACATTTTTGCAATAAAACCACAAACCCGTTTCAACATCATAAGATTTAATTAGAAGCAAATTAAAACTACAATGCAATTAGCTCTTACGATACGATCCTTACGTCCGGCGCATCCTGGGGTCTATTCCGAAGATAATGGGAACTAATGGCCGAATGTTCGGTTGTTTCCTGACTACGGCTGACTATGGCTGACTAGAGCAAAAGAAAATAAAAATAAACCGGCTGCAAGTGCGTGTCGGACCATGCACAATGTAGGGTGCCGTAGTTGGGATGAATTTATCCCAAAAAAAACTTACATTGTAGTTGAAAGACATGCTCCCTCATACTTTCTAACTGCAAATGTAAGTTTAACTTTAGCAAATATGGAAAACGATTAAAAATAAATCACGAAAATCGTGGTAAATTGGCATCGTTACCCGACTACGGTGAAGCTAAAAAAGGAGGGTTTTGTGTTTGATCTGATTGAGTGTACGTATGTCCGTCCCTATGTTCCCTCGTAACTACTAAATTGTTGAACCGATTTTTTATTTTTACTTTTATGATGTTTGATACCATAATCAGGCTACATCGTTTCCACTGCTGGGAAGCAGGCATCCTCTCTGTGAGAGGGTCCGGGTCATAACACGGGCCCAGGTTGGTATTAAGACACGAATTCTCCTTCAATAATGATAATAATGGAGCTGTGAAGTAGACAGAGACCTAATCCACCAGACTTGCAGACTTCCACTAAGAATTTACTTATGGAAAAACCCAAAAACACTTTGTATCATACTCAAACTCAGACTCAAAGCATTTATTTCAAATAAACCAATTACAGGCACTTTTGAATTGTCAAGGGGTCGGTCAGTCATAAAGATGAAGCTAGTTGCCCATTCCAAAGCTTAGTAGGTAGGTACCTATGGAGAAGAACGGGTAAGAAACTCCACGGACACTCTTTTAAATTGACATATGGTTACAAAATATTTGTTACATCATTCGTGTTGAAATTATACATGTGAGAACGATGCAAAACGACAAAAGCGTCCGTAATAAAAGATTTAAAAAAAAAAAAGCCATGGCCGCTAAGAGATGACCAGTCCCTACCGATGGCGCCCGTTCACGAACATGACGCATGGATTAGCACCATTCAGCTCAACCATTTTGAAGGGAGCTAAATGATCCAACACACCCGCCACCATCAGCGAGACATTACAGTGAGCATGACATACTCTCAGCCGCCAGGGCACATTCAAGTCAATGAAAGACGTACCCAGTAAATGGTAGCTTTATAGTAAGTACATAGTACTCACACATCGTATGACTTTAGGATAAAACCCAGGAATCCACGCTCAGAAGGTGCAATTGCGACCACTAGACCAATGTGGTAGTAATTTCGTTTCATAAAATATACATTCGTAAACATTATTATAATAAACAGAGTAATTTACAAAATAATTCTCGCAACTCGTTGAATAATAAAAACTACCTAGTTGATGCACTACGTTAAATGTTAACGTGGTTTAGGCAACAGCCCGTTTGCATATTTTCGGCAAACTGCTGACATTCATATTTTGTGACGTGACTGCACATTATAGTCAACTTTGTGCCGCATTTTAGTACAACATATATTATTTTGGGAGTTACTGTTTGATATAGGTTACGGAAGTTTTAGTTTGTAATAATTCCCTGTTAAAATATGTAAGCAGTTAGTTCCATAATGGCCTCTGGGTGACATTTCGTCGTATTTACCTATACGAGTGTTCAATGCTTTAAGGCAGCAGACAGGCGCGACGTGACAGTGTGGCTTGATTCTGGTAGAACAATTTCCATAAAGTTTTCATAGAAATTGTTCTACTAGTTTTGCGTTGCGCCTGTCTTCAAGAACTTTTCAGCAAAACTTTCACTGTATCGCAAAACTAGTGTAATTTGGTGTTGTGTGGATCATATCATTTGGTTTAAATAGATTTTTATTTTTATTTTTTTATACAAATAGATTATTTTATATTTTGTGAGAACGTTGCAGGCTAAATATACTGTAGATTTGTAGACCATTGTCTATTTTGTTTTGTACCTTGTTGTACACTGTCCTCCCATACCTATTAACACTGTATTTTGAAAACATTGTAAAAGCCAATTATTTTTAAAAGAGTAACCGTGTAGTTTTTTGCCGGTTCTTCTCCATAGGAAACGACCAATTGGAACCGTGCACCTAGCTTTCGACCTTTTATAAGTGCCCATGTACCTACATGGGCACTTATTAAATAAAATATTTTAATTGATTTGATTTACTCTGAAGCCAAAACTAAATTAAAATAATGGTTGCTGGTTTGGGTTTATGAGGAAACTGAAGTTTACTTTGTAGCACAAGCTAATACCACACTCTGATTAAATACATATCCTCACTCACACACTTACACTCCACAATCATTCACCTTAAATGTTTTCTATGTGTTATCTATTGATTTTTTTGTACTCACATTTTTGTTTTTTTCTAACTTAATGAAGGAATGAATTTTAATATTGTGCTAGCAGAACACGTTAAATTTTATTAACTTAGTGTAGAATTTGGGTGACCAAGAAACAGGATGTGCCTAATTTGGGACCCGCTGTTAAATCTGTCAAAAGTCCTCTATTAGTTACTCGTACTATTTTATTCTATTACTAAACTTGTTGAGACTGAGAGCAGTGGTGGCCCAGTGGCCCAGTGGTGGCACGACTTACGAGTTGTAGGTCGTGGGTTCGAACCCAGGCAGGCGCTTACTTTGTGTAAATAATTTCATCACCACTGCTCTCAAAACGGTGAAGGAAAACATCGTGAGGAAACCGGCATGTCCTAGAACCAATAATTCAAAGACATGTGACATCTACCAACCCGCACTGGGCCCGCGTGGTAGATTTACAGCCCACTCTCTCTCGAAGAGAGGAGGCCTGTGTCCCAGTGCAGTGGGAACATTATAGGCTGATTATGTAACTAAACTTGTTTGGATAAAAACTGTGTGTAAGTTAAAATAAATGAATTTTAATTTGAATTTAACCATATAACCCAAGGTAGGCCACTATCCAACTGATTTACGACAAAAAATAATAAATCTATTCAGAGCTAGTTGCAAAAAAGTCGCCACATTTGGTTACAAACGACGCTTACACATTGTGAGATCGAAGATAAACTGTGAGATCGAAGATAAACTGTGAGATCGAAGATAAACTAACGGGACCATTTTCCACCATACAATTTGTGGAGCTTTCATCAAACAAGAATACAGTAAAAAAAAACCTACGTCATCCCATCCCTCAGGACAAGTTCCAATAACCGCCGCCGATCCCTAACAAATCACCAATCCAATTAGTGCAATCGTCAAATTGAAACAAAGTGCAGTTTATCAAACTGTCGTCTGAATTAAAAAAAAAAGAACTAAAAAAAACACCGAGTCATTCCGTTGAAGATTTTAATTCGAGTGAAAGGAAAGTTTTCTTGTTTCCAACGAGTTTCACGCGAGAGAGACCGGCCTGATTAATGGTAGTTGGCTGGAGATAAAAAAAGAACACCCTCCTTGCTTGTGTTTAAAAAAAAGCCGTTACACAAGTCACAATTTGGTGACGTCAACGTGTTATTGATGTGTTTCTTGTTCTTCGTGTGTCGTGATTTTGGGTCGCGTGAAAAATGGGTGCTGTAGGAAGCGAGTGAGAAGCTTGTTAGCGATGTTGCAACCCGTTTC
The DNA here is from genome assembly GCA_963921375.1 of Tiliacea citrago. Taxonomy (NCBI): domain Eukaryota; kingdom Metazoa; phylum Arthropoda; class Insecta; order Lepidoptera; family Noctuidae; genus Tiliacea; species Tiliacea citrago. The sequence continues at coordinate 3,691,780 of OY992784.1, forward strand.
TGTTTTTTTACTAAGCTGACTTTCGTCTTACTACTGCCATTTTCTGTTAAGATTTCAGAATGTAGGAAAAATTACTTTTAAATAGGTAAGTAAAGTCGGTGTTTTTTTTTTGTAATTTTCATTTTTTTGTGGGTTAGTTTGTAAATGATAAAAAAATTATTTCTGTAAGTAGGTTTGTACAAACACTTGTACACGTTAATCATATTATTAAAAAAAAACTAGATTAGGTCGGCGTTTCGCATCCAACTACTCTGATAAGAAAGGCAGAAACAAACTCAGAGGTCACTAAGTAATTAACTAAGTTACAATAGCTCAATGTCAATTGCTCATCACCTTTTACAAAATATTGCTTTTTGCGATGCTGGGACATTAATTGTTGAGGGAATCTCCTGAAAATATCATCAAAATCAATCCACAATTTTGATGGAGAAGTCGGGGTACAAACATTAAAAAAAACGAACAAAATAACCTCCTGCTTTTTGGAAGTCGGTAAAAATTTACGGGTTTTCCAACCAATTCAAATCATCACCCACCGAATCTAAACTTAAATTATTACGTCTTCGGTGTAAAACATCCTCAATGATGTTGCTAGAAAAATCGCGTAGCGTTGTAAACGAAAGGCCTACTATGTTACATTCAAGTACAAATTAATACAGTCAGCCTGTATAATCAGAACGAGAATATCTGAAATCATGTCCTAGTGTACCGAGGATTTGATTTCAAGCAGGCAATGAACTGAGTTGCAATTAGCCCAAAAGCCTAATTGGAAGCGTAGATGATTAGAGGTGAAATTACACTAAGTATTCTCTAATATTGGCAATTTGTTGGCTATCAACTATCACTTACTATTTATATCGTGAATAAAACAAGTTCAAGTTCCTTCATGACACGCATAATATATATCTGAGGTCATCGGAAAACTTGAGACTAGAGATGCCGATGCATTCCACCAGCTTTTATGACAAATCTCAGTACAGTTCAAGCAGTACGGTTATGGAATGCCTTGCCCGTGTCGATAAGGCATGCACAATCTTTGTCTACTTTTAAAATTCAGGTAAAAAAAAAACTTCCTCACTCCTTAAACATCATCATTACATAATACAGTTCCTTGCTCGTGTTTTTTTTGACGTTTATTATTGAATATATTATTATATATTTATATAGATAAGTGTATTGCTTTATATATGTATGTATTTATTGTATATGTAAATGGTACACCACAGACTACTTGCAGTATTGTCTCTCCTTCTCCCTTTAATCCATCCAAAGGTTGTCAGTAAAAGATCGCTTTTAGCGATAAGACCGCCAATTGTGTCACCCTGTGTAAAATTTCAACATTTATATCTGTAATTTTTATGATGTACATAATAAAGAGTATTCTATTCTAAAACGATTATAATTAATGAAATTCTTTTGTTTTTATTAATTGTCTCTTTGCCTCATCGAAATTGTATTTTACCGATTGGATGATTAACATATTAGGCCTGTTAAGTTTCCGGTGGAACTTCGTGGAGCATTTTCGACGTTTGGCTCCCAGACTGGAGCGGGCCGGGGCTGCTTTGAAGCGGCTTCTGCCCAATCTAGGGGGTCCAAACGCCTCCTGCCGGAGGCTCTACGCGGGGATCGTGCGGTCCATGGCCCTTTACAGGGCACCGGTGTGGGCACGTTCTCTGAGGCTGCGACCAGCGCAGCGGTTGAACGCGTCCCAAAGGGTCATGGCCATCAGGATGGTACGGGGATACCGCACGGTCTCCCGTGAGGCGGCGAGCCTCCTTGCCGGATTGCCGCCATGGGATCTGGAGGCGAAAGTCCTCGCGCACATTTGGGTGTGGCGCGAAGAGGCGAAACTCCGGGGCATAACTCCGCTGCCGCAAGAAAATCGCGGCACAGCGGATGGAGCTCCGGAGGGATCTCATGGCGACATGGAGAGTGCGATTGTCGCAACCCAGCGCTGGGCACGCCACAATTGTGGCGATAAGTCCCCTCTTTGAGGAGTGGCTGGAGAGGCGCCACGGCGTCCTCACCTTCCGCCTGACGCAGGTCCTCACCGGACATGGATGTTTCGGGAGGTTCCTGTTTAGGATTAAGCGGGAGGAAACGCCCGGGTGTCACCACTGTGTGGATCGCCCGGAGGACACGGTGGAGGTCTGCCCAGCTTGGGCGGAGCACCGCCGTGTCCTCACGGAGGGGATCGGCGGCGGCGATCTTTCGCGTCCGGGCCTGGTTCAGGCCATGGTTCGGAGCGAGGGTGCATGGGAGGCCGTCACCTCCTTCTGCGAAGCAGTTATGCTAGCGAAGGAGGAGGCGGAACGCGTGAGGGTGAGACAAGCTTCGCGCCCTCGCGCCCCTAGTCGCCGCAGGAGACGCCCCGGGCGTCGGCGTCGGGAGTCACAAGCCGATTTCCGGCCACCGTAGGCGCGGGCCTGCGGACGGTGAGCGATGGGTAGCTCGCCGTCCGATAAGGACCAGGCCCGGGTCGACGGCGCGTTCTGTTCCACGCGCGCCTCAAAGAGATATCAGCACCAATTGACGGGGTCCGTTAGGACCAATGCCTGCCGGGGTTGCGAGTTTGTCCGAAAGGGATATCGTGGCCCTGGCACACAGGCAACGGAAGGAACACGGGTGGGTTTTAGTCAGTAAAAGTCTGACACGCCCTCCCGCTCCGCCCAGAGCGCGAGAAGTTATTTGATGATTTCCCACCCAAAAAAAAAAAAAAGGCCTGTTAAGTTTGGCTGACAATTGAACCATTTAACGGACCTTAAGGACCAGTAGATTGCAATACAAGTAAGTACAACTTGATACGGCCGAACAGCTTGGATCATGCGGATTTTCAACAACAATTAACGTATGATGACGAACCACCAGGCATAACCTAATAAAGGCAGAGCGATCCACAGTGATAAGATATTCCATTGTCAAAAATTACATTAAAAAAACCCGAATTAACGCTTCATTTTTCCGAGCTTACTGACAAATACTGCCGCTGCATACATTAGCCACGGAACGGCGTGCGAAACGTAAAAAAAAACATGGACTGCACGTGTTGCAAAGTTAGTATAGTTTAACAGTTTTTTTGAATAATTTAGAAGGTCGGCGGCGGCGTTATTTTAAAATCTGAGTCTTGTTTATGTTTAATTTATGTAGGATTCTCTTATGCAACTGGCTTCTGGAATATATTTTTTGAAACTCTGAGACATTTATGTTAAGTGCAAGTTTGCAACTAGCAACCTGTCCCTGCTTCTTATACGTTAAATGGCAAATGTCAACAGTAACGTGATTTCTGTGCTATATTATTTTAAATATAAATTACTAGCTTTTTCCTGTGGTTTTCCCCGCGTGGAGGTCGGAAATCATCCCACAGAAACGTACTACCGTAACGAGCACGCCAGTAAAGCTCCCAGTCGGCATGATTTTTTCCGACATCTTCAACAATCATCGTTATATTTCAGCCAATTTACAAAAAATCTTAATGAATTATACACCTAAACCTTTCTAATGAATCACTCCATCCATCGGTCAAAACCGTATGAAAATCTGTTAGGTAGTTTTTTTAAGTTTATCGCTTTTAGACAGACTGACGCGGCGGGGGGACTTTTTGTAATATGCAGTGACACTTATACCGGCCGCTCCTAACGGTGGCGGTGGTCAAAATCAGTTTTGGAGATAAAAAGAACTATACATGAAATGCGACTTTAATTTATACTAATTTATAGATGAAGAAATAAAAGTAGGGGAAGACCAAAGAACGATGGATGGACTGGGTGAAAGACAGACTAATAGAGAAGTATGGAAGAAAACGACATATTGTGCCGACCCCAAATAAATTGGGATAAGGGCAGGAGAATGATGACGAGATATAGATAAATAAACTGACGAAATCTAAACACTTTGACGACTCATGTTTCGTAGTAGGTATGTGGCAATCTGTGACTATCTTCATCAACGGCATATCTGCCCAAAAGGAAAGGAGCTTCGTGATCAGCAGTACCTAGAATGCATCGGGTTGTATACTAAATCCTATGCTACGTTTGAGGATTTGTCTGAGAGAGTTCCACTGCAAACTAAGGTCTACTTTCCAATGTAACCAATAGTTCTCTACGTCCTGTAATCGTCGCAAATGCCCTTCAAAATTATCTATTTATCACCATTGTTTTGGACTTCTGTTGATCCTGATTTCTTTTAGTGTCCATGTAACTGGAGGTCACAAAATTTAATCTACTCCTAATTTCTGGAGGATTTCGTAGCTAAGTAATAACATCCACATGGGTCTACTAGGTTAAGCTACGCTTGCCAGGATTGGTCCGTGGATGGGTGACCATCTTTACATACCGAGACTGCTCTATGCCGCAGAAAACAAGACGTTGGTCCCAGCTGTCATTCGTGGATCTTTGACAGTCGTAACGGGTCGTCAGAAGCCGTAAAGTCTGACAACCAGTCTTACCAAGGGGTATCGTATTATTCAGTTACTGGGTTGTGGAGGTCAAATAGGCAGTCGCTCCATCTAAAATACTGGTATTCTGCTGCATCAGGTAAGATTGGAATCCGACCCCAACATAGTTGGGAAAAGGCTAGGCAGATTGAATTTCATCCCTCAATCACCTCATAAAACCACAAGCAGGTTAGAATTAGACAAGTCAGAATCACCTGATGTTACAAATAAACACTACATTTTATTTGCCCATCCTCTCTCATTAGACCAATAAAAGAATTCCCTGTATACATACATTACATAGTAAGCCACTTTATCCACCTGTATTCCTCTAATCACGGACCCAAATAAACAAAAAAGAATTACGTATGTACGAGAAACACGTGTATTCGAGAACAGTATACAAAAACTTTGTAAGTCTGACGTAAGAAACTATTTTATTTGTTTACGTACTTTTGGTCTGTTTTCCTTGTGATGTTACTAATCCTCGAGATTTATTAATCAATAGTGTAGGTCACTGTTCTATCTTTTGGTTTACATCATGTTTCTTTTTACCCGACTGCCCCAGAAGGAGGGTAATGTTTTTCGAGAGTATGCCTGTATGTGTATGTGTTCTTTGGTACGCTCTGTAGCCTAAACGGCTATGAGATGTCGTTAGATTCGTCTTAATTGTAGGAGTGACATAGGCTATATGTTATCTATTAGATCTGCAAATACAAATAAAAGGGAGAAGAAGGTTTAAAAAAAAAAAACTAATAAGAACCGACTACCAAAATTAACACTACAAAGTGAAAAATAACTTTAATTTCGGAAGTCGGTGGCAAAAAACTCAAATACACCAAAGACACCGACTTCCGAAATTAAAGTTATTTTTCACTTTGTAGTGTTAATTTTGGTAGTCGGTTCTTATTTTTTTGTAAAAAGTTTTTTATTTTTCACTTTTTAGTGGGTCAGTTTTTAATTTATCTAAGTTACAATAGCCTAATGTTAACTGCATCACCTTTTACAAAATATTGCTTTTCCCGATGCTAGGACGTTGATTGTTGAGGAGTTCTCCTGGTTCTTACCAGGAGAACTGCCACTCACCATATGCATAGTGACGAGCATAAATTGCTTAATCGCAAACCGTTAAATAGGGGTACTCATTATTATATTGTTCCTGTATTGTGTATGTGGTCTCCATCATCAGTTCCACTTCACCAAATGGTGCTTTCCGAGAGCAAATGTACGAGTTACTATAAAAAATACCCAAATCGCTATAAGTTTGCCTATAAAATTTGAAGGTTTCCCTCGATTTCCATGGGATCCCCTCATCTGATTCTGATTTGGTAGCAATGGGACCACCTCGGGAGTATACCCTTTCAAAAAAAAAAAAATCAAAATCGGTCCATAATTAACGGAGTAATCGCGTAACAAACATACAAAAAAAAAAAAAACATACCGCCGAATTGAGAACCTCCTCCTTTTTGGAAGTCAGTTAATAAATAAAAGCTAGTAATAAATCAATTCCCAATACAGAAATAAATTACAAAACAAAAAAAGTCACCATCATCTGCCTAGCCTTTTCCCAACTATGTTGGGGTCGGCTTCCAGTCTAACCGGATGCAGCTGAATACCAGTATTTTACATGGAGCGACTGCCTATCTGACCTCCATAACCCAGTTACTGGGTAACACGATATCCCTTGGTAAGACTGGTTGTTAGACTTTTGGGCATCTGACGACCCGTAAAAAAAAAAAAAGAAAATGAATTTACAATTATTGATTTAGTCATTCACTTAGAAGTTTTTAGTTTTGACGTAACCACCGCTACTTCTAAGACCTTCTTAAATAAACTCACGCCTTCAATTTCAACAAAAGGTCAAAAATATTTGCTCATATTTTCCAAAGCAAGTTATAAAAAACTTAATATTATCTAGCTAATAGAATTCACATCCACCTACATATGCACTATTCAGAGGCACATGTTAGTTTAGTACGTGACTCCGCGCAGTGCCAACACAATTCCCACTAAAGTTCCACTTACTTCGTAATGGATTAGAGTGCCTCTGCGCATACGGATTCCCTACAACTGAATGAGAATGAATGATAAAAAGTTGCTAATAAAATGTATTTAGGACTCTTTGCCTGTTATCTAAAGTTCCATTGTTGTATTAACTAACGCAGAAGTCGTAGTTGGCCGGACATAAAATGCTAGTGCTTAAAAGAGCGAATTTAGATTAAATGAATGTAAATTAATAATTGTTTAAATAAATTAAGTAGTTATTGGTACAGTACGCGCAAAACTTTTTAAGTTCTCTGAAGTTACACGCAAGTGGCCTAAAAATATATATATGATAATCATTTTTGTAATGTCAAAGTCAAAGTCAAACCATTTATTTCAAATAGGCACATAAGAGGCACTTTTGAACGTCAAAATTTATAAAAAAAATATAATTGATTCTAGTTGCCCCTTCCAAAAGGTAGTTTTGTGTGGAGAAGAATGGGCAAGAAACTCCACCGGTACTCTTTTAAAAATGTTTTACAATATTTTGTTTGATTACATTAATTATATGATTATATGTGAAGACGATGCACCTAGAATTAAATTACTATACCATAATAGGTAAAACGAATAAAAGCAATGAAAAATAACTTTATTATTAGATAGATACGTGGTGTTCACATATTTACAAACATCATAAAAGTATGTTTTTCTAAAAAAATAAAAAAATAAGTCAGTGTGTGAGTATAGGTTATCACAGAATGTAAAATCAATATCATAAAAATAACAGATTTTACCATAAAAATAGCAACCAGTTTGATTTTGTCTAAAGAACTTATCAATGCTGAAAGTATGCAGGCATACAGCGTATTACGGAAAGGGTATATAATTATATATCAAAGGCACGGATTCTTTTGGTGATAACAAACTATATGGCCAATTTTGTTAAAGCACCTACATAATTTTAAAGTTATGAAATATTTAACTAATAAAAATCGAATATTTCCAATTGAATTCTACACATCACTAGATCAAGTCAGCTGATCGATACACGTTTAAATCCATTCATTTGATCCCACCGTCGATTGTGTCGCCGGCGGCGGCGCCGCCGCGTGTCGGTGCGGCGCCGTGTCGTAGAGCTGTGGCAGGTGTGTGTGTAATAGGCGCACAGATACAGATAATGGATAATGATCCTCGTAGTGCGGTGACACGTTTTATTATAATTTAAATTCAATAAACTATAGCAAAAAAAAAAATCAAATTTTCAAAGTTATTCTTTTTGAGAAATTTTGTACAGAGATTCTGAACCAGATGCACTCTTCACCCTGTCTGTATGGATTTACCCTTTTCGTAACATGCTGTATAGGTCAAAAATGTTATTTAATGTTATTTTAAAAAGGGTAAACCTTTTGAGCTAGTTTAGTGCAGTGTGAATGAACTTAAATAGCAGTGCAACTGACTAAAGAACACGTGAATTAAGTGTCTTCCCCTTAACATAAAGTGAATAAGAAAGACGTTATTGGACGATTTCTTAATTTGATATTTACTTGGCAGTTTAAGTTATATTTAGAAAACTTATTAGTGAATAGGCTAGATTGTAATGAGAATAAAGTATCACATACCGTGATACATTATAAATGGAAAAATAAAAAAAAGTTATGTAATGTAATGCCACTAGCGAGCAACTTCCGAGACCTCATAAAGTATTTCGCGTACTGTATGTGTAAATTGATATTTTAATGGATACCCAATTACGAATTCATCATCATCATTACAGCCGAAAGAGTAGTCGAGGACTGCTGGAAATAGGCCTCTCCCAAGCTTCAACTTCAACCAGTTCTGTGCTTCCTGCATCCAGTGGATTCCTGCGCCCTTCGGTCCATCTTGTAGGAGGCTTTCCAACGCTACATCTTCCGGTACGCGGTCGCCACTCCAGAACCTTTCGGCCCCATCGGCCATCTGCTCTACGAGCAATGTGCTCTGCCTACTGCCACTTAAGTTTGGCAATTCATCGGACTAATTCGGTTCCCTTGGTTTGCGTGTTCATTTCTGATTCGATCACGTATAAAAACTAGAAGCATAATTCAAATTAGGGCAAATTTCACCAATGAAACTGAACGCGATCAGTAAATATAAACCGCGTCAAGAGCTGTCAGTGTCATCCTTGTTATGGAATATTGATACTGGTGGCAGTTCCTGGCGGCATCACTTGTGAATTTGGCCAAGCTCCGCAATAACCTAGTGCTGCCATAAGTGGAAAATCTATAATATATAATATAATCGTTAATATATAATATCGCTGTTTAACTTAACATTAGAAGAAATAAAAAACGAGCGAGCTTTACAGTCGTCGCATAAGATGTACACGTCTGACATCTCACCTTGGTAATAAGCAACTGAGTAGCAACAAAAATTAACCTCAAAATTTATAAAGCTAAATACTGAAATATTTATTCGAATAATTATTTATTACTAAATCGAAATTCGACCCTACTTACAATTTATATAGTACGTACTAATTATATGTTATTAAAAAGTACTTACTTATTCCATGCTCAAGCTGTCACTTCATAATCATAATCATTTATTTGTCAGAATATGGTACATTTTATGGTCTTAAGAATTAGTCTATGGTATCATCACATTCTGCCAAATGTGGCGTGCAAATATTAGGCAGGTACATACAATTATTAGGTTACTAATTACTATAATTACAATTTGAGATTTGTCAGTTCAAAATAATATCATATACACACACAATCTATTTAGGATGTCAGAGTATCATTTTAATATCAGAGTATCAAAGAGTTAGATGTCAAAGTTTAAAATATTACAACTTAATTAGGATGTCAAAGTATCATTCAAATAGTCGTTTAAATTATAATAACATTTATTACATAGCAAGTCTTTAAGTTTATTTTTAAATCCATTTAATTTTAACTCTTTGATTGATTTAGGAATTTTGTTATAAACTTGCGGAGCTATGCAGAATATGCTTTTCCACATTAAGGCTGTTTTTGCTCTACGTCCGCGTAACATATCATTCCGCCTGTTACATTTAACAGTATCTGATATATGGGGAAACAGGTGTGCATTCAACTTAACAAATAAGGCAGTTTCATAAATATACAGAGCCGGGAGTGTCATAATTTTGTATTTTTTGAAGTATGGTTCACAACTGTCCATTATTTGTAGTCCAAACATGGCTCTGATGGATCGCTTTTGCGCTTTAAAAGCGGCTTCTCTGTTTGTAGAGTTACCCCAAAATATAATACCGTATCTTAATACAGATGGAACAAGACCATGGTAAGCTGTAAGTAGTGCATCTGCGTTTACTGTTGGAGCAGGTTTGTACAGGGCATACGATGCACTACTAATTTTCTTACATAGCGCTTCAATGTGATCCTTCCAGTTGAGCTGCCTATCAATAATCAAACCTAGAAATTTAGCACTATGGTGCTAGAAATTTTGCACTATGGTGCAAAATTTCTAAATTTCTACTTCGTCAATTTTGTTAAGTTGGTATTGAACCTCTATTTTAGAACTGGATTTTTTATGGCCAAAGTGCATTATGTGGGTATTTTCGTGATTAATTCTTAAATTATTATTATTAAGCCAAGAGATTAATGAATTGACCGCGCTATTGACATCAAATTTATATAATTCAGGTGTATTGCAAGGTATTGTTACCGTACTATCGTCAGCAAAGAGTGTTATGGGGAAGTCTATGGCTTTGGGCAGGTCATTAATATAAATCAAGAACAGTAAGGGACCCAATACACTACCCTGTGGTACTCCAAAATACACAGTGTGTTCTTTTGACAGGTATGTAACCACTTCTTTAGTTTTTAAATTTAAGTCTGTTATAGCAGTAAATTGTTTTCTGTTTGAAAGGTAAGTGCATAATAAGTCCAAAATGTTACCTCTTATACCATAAGAGTCAAGTTTGTTTTTCAAAATATTGTGGTCAAAACAGTCAAAGGCTTGCGTCATATCACAATACACAGCACAAACAGGTGCCTTATTAATTTTATTTAAAAAGTCATAAATTGCCATATTAATTGTCATATTTTTCCGGAAACCTTTTTGCTCGTTACAGAGAATCATATGTTTTTCTAAGTATGCGTACAGCTCATTATACATATATTTCTCATAAATTTCGGAAAAAATTGGTAAAAGTGCAATAGGTCTATAGTTTTGCATTAGCTGCTTACTACCCTTTTTAAATATAGGTTTAACTATGGAGATCTTAAGACGGCCAGGAAAAACACCCTGGCTGATACACAGGTTAAGAATATAACTCAAGTGTTTAGCAATTAAATCGGCAACATGTTTTATAATCTTAGTTGAAACTTCATCATACCCTACGCTATTCGTATTTTTAAGACCTTTTATAATGTTAAATATTTGTAACGGTTGACATGGAGCCATGAACCTTGATTTTTGTTTATTTAATATATAAGCACTCGATCTTTTACCTGATCCTGGTATAGGCATACTTCCTGTTACACACTTCCGTTCCTTTTCACGAAATCTCTTCCACAGACAGCGAGAGGAAAGATGTTTAACATCTAAAACCCAATTCATTCATAGTTCACTCATTCAAACTGAATGACGTAACCTTTCCCACAGCGCACACACTCGTTTAAAACCACGAGCGTTCCATTTGATTTCACCATACACGTGCATTTGGACTTTTATTTACCCGTTTCAAGCTACATCTAGATCGAGCTACTGGCCTCCAATATAGCTTGGAATGGGCAAGTCATTAGTTTCTGTGGTCAGTGCTTCCCGTATTTCCAGTAGCAACAAGTGTTAGTGTCAAAATTGTGGAGGAAAGTGGTTTTTGTAAGATTTTTTTGTTTGGTTTCAGTTTTATTTAATGTTCTTCTTGAATTTTCATAAGTATCTTAGCCAAGTCGACACTCTCTTCAAATCATAATTATAATTATGAAAAAAAAAAAAACCTCAAAATACCATTTCAGACACCAATCTACACGGTCCTCAAATTATCTGACCAAGATTATTTCTGGATTTTTATGTACTCATTGACATTGATGAATTTTTATATATACAATGACATGAATATTTACTTTGTAAATTATTATATTTTTTTAGTTATTGTTATTATGAAGACTACGTGGGTCATTGTTTTTTTTTTCCTCTCTCTCAGTTAGTTTTAATCTTGGTCTGGCAGTTTGCGTAATTTATGCGGCCTACCCAAATGTTCTTTATTTGAGATTGTTCGTTGAATCCTTGAGCTCCTTTAGTTCTGAGTTGAGCTGCAAGTTTATTGACTGTATAGGTCCAATCAATCTGTGTGGTTCTTTCCTCAAAATACCATTTCAGACACCAATATACATTGTCTTAATATATGATCTGACCCAAGATTATGTCTGGACTTTCAAAGAGACTGTGACCTCTGAGTTTTCTTCGGCCTTTCTTCTCAGAGTAGTCAGATAGGAAACGCCGACCTCATCTAGTTTTTTTTTTTTAATATGATTGACGTGTAAAAGTGTTTGTACAAACCTACTTACAGAAATTAAATCATTTATCATTTATTTAATTATAGCGTAATGGATTTTGTTTCATACTAGGATTTATAAGATAACTCATAGAGAAATATAAAACTCGTGGATATTGTTATAGAAGATGCATTTTCATGTATCGGTCTCTTCAAAAATATCAACAGAAATAATATTTCTGTTTCTGTTTATGTAATGCTTAGCTACACATAATAATATTACATGCAGCTAAGCATAACATAAAATTAAAATGCAAAAATTCTTAGAATAGATCATGATCAAAGAAGTTGGTCTATAAGACCAAGGAAATAAGAATGTTCAATTAAAACCACGGCACACTGTTTTAACAATTAAATGATAGCCAATTTACTCAAGTGTGGTAGTAAATCACGCATAATATGACATACACACGTTACTTGTGGCATGGAACAGATACAAATCGTGTTCAATTAGTTCAGAAATGTAATGTATGAATAGAGGAACTCATGATAGAAATGTACTGGGATTTCCGCCATGCTTTTCTTGTCTAATAAACTGGTATTTCTGTCACTGCACCACACCAATAATATTCTGCTTTATCGGAGTCCAGTTTGAAAATAGTGGCAGATCAAATTATAGCCATAGCCTGACCTGTCGCTATAATTTTAACCATGATATGATATTTTGCCATTCTTTTGACTTCTGAACTGCACTTTTCATTAATTCATTAAAGCAATCTATCTTGGTCAGCACTAGCTGCATCAAACCTCCTAGCATTTCAATTTAAGCTTTCGCAAAGACAACAACTTTTTAAATGTTTATGATAGTAAAAAAAACATGGAATTCTTTTGCAACCTCATCCATCATCGTGATCTGTTCAAAATAATTATGTTGGAGTCACTTTCCAAATTTAGACAGGATTTTAACCTTCATGAATAAAAAAAATAGCTACACCACTTCTTAAAAAAAACAAATGCGTTTCGTCTCATCTGAATCAGTTCAATAATTCGCCAAAGAAACTCACAATTTCATAATAAATACAAATTGCCCATGAAACCTGCCACTTTATCAATCTAAATTCCATAAATTTCTACCTCCAAACAGGTGTGTGTACCAGTGATAATAATTGTTCCCAGCAATGATAATGTTATTAATAAGCGGAATCAGCTATGAGGAACGTGGAGCAATCATGTTCAAACATGGCGCCAGAATATACACGTGTTTCTAATTTGTTGTAATAGGCTGCTGTTTGTTAGGCGCTCGCTAGAGCGTAATATTTAGCCACCGTCACAAATGATGGCTTTGAGTTTGGGTTGATAAATTGTCATGAGGTTTCGGTTAAAGATAAACGGTTCAACAGTATTCTGTTGATGGCATGTATTGTCTTTCATCCCGTTGTCGCGATTATATTGATACATTTCAGAGACACCGGATGACGTAACCTTTCCTACAGCGCAAAGGAAGTCTTACTCAGTCCTTATCAAAGGACTCAGTACTACTAATTCTATATCCGACCCATCCATAGAAGAAATCGTCATAGCGGTTTTTTTTTAAGCAGCCAGAAGTGTGTCATTGTTTTTTATTCTTCTCATGCTACCATTTCTCTTTTCATTTATATAATATCTACAAACCAAATAAGTACTTACATAATTATGTTCAACATGTTAGAATTATTAATTGATTGTTATCTAGTACTTATTAGAAGGTCGGCGACGTTTCCTAGAATTTATAATTCATTATTGTTTGAAGTTTCTACGTTATTATTTGGCGTTATGATTTCTACTCACACAGATAGTTCATACCTAGTTTAACAATGTTTATTACTCAATTCACCATTTTTTTTTTTTTTTGGGTGGGAAATTATCAAATAACTTCTCCCGCTCTGGGTGGAGCGGGAGGGAGTGTCAGACTTTTACTGACTAAAACCCACCGTGTTCCTTCAGATGCCTGTGTGCCAGGGACACGATATCCCTTTCGGACAGGCTCGTAACCCTGGCAGGTCAATTCACCATCACTCTAACATTTTGCAATTAGATATAGGGTGCGTTCTGTGTCTTGCACAAAGCCACAGTTATCTGATTTTCTAAAACTGCAAATCGATGCCATACGGTTCGAGCGGTTCAGCGAAGACCTCCTTGCAGAAACACGTAGATTGATCTTCGGAGCAGATGCAGTATCTAGTCACGATTGGAAACGCCTTGAAAGACTTAAAAAAAATTAAAATTATTAATAAATGTCTTACAAATCGGGATGTTCATCACGTACTGGCTAACGAACTAAACTTAGACTAAACAATTTTATTCTATCAAATATGCAACCTCAGCGACCACACAGATCGTGCTGGGTAAAAGTGCTGACACACGCAAAATCTGTAAGGACTGTGGTTCGATAACTATTTTTCTTTCTTTTACACATTCATCTTTATTTAGAATCTTTCAACTTTACAACTCACCACTTTTTCCAGCAATTGTTGTTTGTATAACATTATTCAATTTTACGAGTAATTGACGAACATTGCGGTTATGAAATTAACCTTAATTGTCAAATTAAAAACATCTTTTGGGTTTATTTATTCAAACAATCAACGCACTATAAATAATAATTGGCCTCCCCTGGAATGTTTTCTGATCCATTTGTTTACATTTTTTTTTTTTCTCTAGCCTAAGCTGTCCCACTGCTGGGCAAAGGCCTCCCTCCACTCCTTCCATCTTTCGCGAGCCCACGCGTCCTCCTTCCAGTTTTGACGGAACATTTACATCAAATAAATAATAATTAAATAAATACTTTTGGAACCGACCATACATTCCAACCTCCATCTTCCTTTCCCCTAAAGATTAACAAAAACAAGGCTAATCCAAGATAACGATGCTTTTAATAAGTTTCCGCATCCTTAAGAGTTCTCTGGAGGTAGTAAATTTCCCGCAAATTGAGTGACTTGTTCGCGATCCTTACACAAATGCGTCCCTGGGCGTTGCACTCTTGGAGGGTCAGTCTTTGTCTTTAATGTGATTAGCCGTCTGAAAAAGAAAAAGAAATGTTTGTGTAAAGTTTTCAAATCAAATATACGGTTTTGTAGTGTTGTCTAAAAATTTGTGTGGAAGTTTAGAAACTAAATCAAATTTAGTTTTTTTTCATCTAATCTTGTTTTACACTATTCAATTTACTTGGAATTAAATCCTCCTAAATTATATTCCGGCCACCCAGAGAATGCGTTTCTAAGACCTGTCAGTTATACAAGATTAGGAACTAATAAAGTTTAACAACAAACAACACGTACGTTTTCTTTTGTACTCAGCTGACAGGTTCAGGAACGCATTCGCTCATCGGCCGGAGTAATTGTAGGTATCAGCAAAATAAATTGATGTACGGAGTATTTCCTGTGTTTATATTATATGTGTGCATCTGTGTTTTACCTACATACCTCTGCTTATAACCCTTTGATGGAATGGTGCTTGGTTTAATATAACGATGTTTGCAGAATACGGTGTGTGCCGTTTAGTCTGGGTTCATCATCATCATTTCAGCCGACAAACGTCCATTGCTGGACATAGGCCTTCCCCAAGCACCGCCCACTTTGACCGTTTCTGTGCTTCTCGCATCCAGCGGATTATTGCGGCCATCACAAGGTC
This sequence comes from Tiliacea citrago, assembly GCA_963921375.1. NCBI lineage: Eukaryota > Metazoa > Arthropoda > Insecta > Lepidoptera > Noctuidae > Tiliacea > Tiliacea citrago. Next base: position 3,707,325 of record OY992784.1, read on the forward strand.
ATCGGTCCATCTTGTAGGAGGCCTTCCAACGCTACGTTTTCCGGTACGCGGTTGCCACTCCAGAACCTTTCGGCCCCATCGGCCATCTGTTCTGCGAGCAACGTGGCCTGCCCACTTCCACTTAAGTTTGGAAATTCTTCGAGCTATGTCGGCTACCCTGGTTCACCTGCGAGTCTGGGTTAATTAAATCTATTTCCTTTCTTTCTAGCATAACCGGCCCAGTCGACTAAGCAGCCAACTTCTGGATTAAGGAAGACCACATGGCCTCACTGTCCACATTATTAATTCTGGATCCACATTACCACCTCTAAACCCTCCATCGACCTCAGAAAATATCAAGAACCTGTTAAAGTAAAACTAGTAAAGTAGTAACACGATGTAAGTTTTCAACACCAATATCATAATGCTACGTACAAATTGAGTGGAAAGGACGTGCGGGACCACTTTCCTCGTTAACCAAAGTGAGTTTCGATGTACCAACACAACGGCTTATGCCGGCTTCGAGGGAATAATTTTTGAATTTTCTGAAAGATTTTTTGATGGACTAGGGTTTGTTAAGGGATTTGGGAGTGGCCTTGGATTGAGAAGGATTTGGAGTGTGGTTCAAGTGTTTTGTGAAATTGATTTTAGAGATTTCATATTGCGTATTTCGTGGTGACTGGATAAAAAAAACTTCGCGACAACGTATTTTCTGAAGAAGAACATATTATTTTTTAATTAATTTCATACCTTATGTTTTTGCAAATATTTAATATAGTTGTCGCTGCCTCGTTTGTCTAGTGAACGCAAATGCTACTGAGCATGAGGTCATGAGATTGATTCCCGGTTCAGGCAGTGCTATTAAAAGTCCATCTGGAAATTCTGAGTAGCAGACCGGATTCAGGATTTTTGCCCGGTTGATGGTAAATGGCTCGCTACTGTTTTATGAGACTAAAACATTAGTGGCGAAATATGGATGTAGGCACCTACTATAGGTGGACCTCTGCCTAACCCTTCGGGGAATACATGCGTGATGTTATGTTATGTAATATACTTCTTTGTGGGTTCACAATGAAATACATACCTAAAAATATTCTATATGTTGTTGTGCTTTAAGCTTTAACAGTATTCTACATCAAATACCACGACAAGACTTTGAGGCAAAACAGGACAAAAAAAGACACAGCACCTAACTATGTAGTTTGCAACTACAGCTTGCAAGAACTGTGAGTCGATTAAGCATATTTGAAACAAGGAAATATGTCCTTGATTAATTGCTTTTTAAATACATCAGAATAACTTTAAATCTTTGTTCTTCAACTCTAGTAACTAGGTTTTGTTTGGGTCGCAAATAAAACGAAATGTTTTGAATAAACTAAAGCTTTCTTGAGTATTCGCTTAACTTACCTTTGATCTACTGCTTCCTGAAATGTAATGCGTCCTAGATAATACATGATGGCATGTATGTTCATATTTCCTGGGATATTGCTCTTTCTCGGACGTTTAAATAAAAACCAGCCAAGTGCATGTCCGACCACGCACAATGAAGGGTTTCGTAGTTGGGATGAATTTATCCCAAAAACAAACTTAACATTGTAGTTGAAAAACATGTTCTCCTCTATTACATCGATATAAGTCACGGTCAATCTCCAACTGCAAATGTAAGTTGGTCGACTATTACTCGTTAACTTGTAAAGCCTACTTTAGATGTGATAGTTTTCCTTTTAATTTCGTTATCTTAACTACTGCCATGATTTTTTTTTCACGTATCCAAAAATAACCATTTAGCTGGCGGGAGGGGGGGGACACTTGACTCTAACAAACAATAGCACTATAAAGCTTAATATTACGCAAACGGATTGCTGAATCGAAAAATGGTTTTAACTGATCTGTAACATTTTGGAACGGCCGTTATCCAAATATATCTCTCACATTGGGATAGACGAGAAAAAAAAAATATCATCCCACTTTAAGTGCAAGGAAGGTACCCTAAAAAAATTAACCACTTAGTCGGCGTTTTTTTTTTTTATAAATATACCTATGCCAAATTACAGATTTCTAGTACTAAGAGTCTCTGAGCTAAGCCCAGACAGACAGACGGACATGGCGAAGCTATAAGGGTTCTTTGTTGACTGGGAAACCCTAAAAATGGTAAATGACTTCTGTACTTACAGTTAGGCAAATAAACTTGTTATGCAGATTCGTTCGATTACCATATCATAATCACCTGCCTAGCTTTTTCCCAACTATTTTGGGGTCGGCTTCCAGTGTAACTGGATGCAGCTGAATACCAGTATTTTAAACGGAGCAACTTCCTATCTGACCTCCACAATCCAGATACTGGGTAAGACGATAGCCCTAGGTAAGACTGGTTGTCAGGGTTTCGGGCTTCTGACGACCCATACTGAATGTCAAAGATTCACGAATGACAAAATGATATCTACAGTCATGTGTTTTACTCAGATAGATCAGTTTGTTGTGCATTGCTTTTTCATTAAAAATATCAACTTGTTTTCACATTTAAATTTTACATTTATTCACATGTTAACTTCATTTGATAGTGATTTTCCTGTATGTAAAATTTTACCAAAAATCTTCATAATTGGGTTCTTTATCTCCTTTTCATTATATCTCCCATCTGCATCAACAAAAAATTTACCTAAAATCTTACAACGTAAATACGCAAACTCTTCGTTCAAGCTTGCCACATTAGCGGGCAATATAACACTTAATACCACTTATGCTTGTCCTACTCAGAAAAATACTTCAGAGCAATAATAAGGCTCGTGAAACAATGTCTTTTATGAATACATTAAAATTGTTGTGTTTGCACATTTCTGTTCTACATTCATTCACATAGTCATTTCGAATTGATTCTGCTGTATGTTCAATTTTACCAAAATCTTCATAATTAACTTCTTTATTTCTGTTTCACTCAGAAGCCCTTCCACTTTTCAACTCCTCATCTCAAAAATCAACAAAAACATAAGGAACATTAAATATTACCACGCTCAAACACGCAAACTCTCAAAAGCTTACCACATTAGATGCCGCTAAAACACTTAATGCCATCTAATATCCACTTATGCCTAGCCTACTCAGAAACTGTCTCCGGAGCATTAACGCTCGTTACTTGGAAGTTGGGTAAGCAGTGGCAACTACAAGATGCTGGGTGAAACTTTTAATGCTATGAGAAATGATATCGCGTTCGCTGTATAGCTATTTTGGGGAAGGAAATTATGTTTAGTGCGGTGGTTAGAACGTTTGTGGTATGCCAGGTTTGAAAGCGAATGAATAATGCTGTGTAGTTTACTAAGATTTTAGAAGATAAAAATGCCAAAGAAAAGCAGATGAGAAGAACAAATGAAAAGTTTCTTAATACGAAGAAGGGTTGTTATATCTTACAGACTGCTCCAAAAAGAGTAAACAAGGCAATTTTTTGCCAATATGGCGCAATGATATTCCGGTTCTTAGTTGAAACGCATTATACATAACATTTGATTAAAAACACAAGGAGCTCAAACCGTTCAAAATAATCCATTTACTTTGAGCGCCGCACCTCACAAGATTACAGAAGCCTGACACTCATCCTGTAAACACCAATTTACATCGGATTAGCTGAAACGTTCTAGAGATAGGAATCAAAGATAAACCCGGTGAAGTGGTATCATGTTGGAATGTTACTGAGTTTAAATATTCACACTTGAATCTTTTATCAGATTTATAAGGTCTTTAAATAAAGTCGACATGCCATGGCGAGGAGCTCGTGGCTATAAGTAATAACAGCCGCATGGGTCGATCTATCAGGCTAAACTACGCTTTGGGGTTGGTCCGTAGATGGGTGACCATCCTTACATGCCGAGACACCTCCGTGCCTCGAAAAGCATGTAAAGCCATTGGTCTCGACAGTCATTCGGATCTTTGACAGTCGTTGTGGGTCGCCAGAAGCTCGAAAGTCTGACAGCCTAGTCTTATAAAGGGGTATCGTATTACCCCGATACCGGTTTGTGGAGGTCAGATAGGCAGTCGCTCCATGTAAAATACTGGTATACAGCTGCATCCGGTTAGACTGGAAGTCGACCCCAACAAAGTTGGGAAAAGGCTATGCAGATTGGTTGATGCAATGGCGGGGAATAATGTGAGGTTCCCATCTAAGGTGATGGACCGTCATCACCAATTTCCTTTCTGAGGAATATTACCCGTAGAAGCATAATTATGTATCACTAAGAATGCTCAGGTCACAGGCTCGTAATTTATATAATATTTGCCAAAACGAAACAAAAATAGTCACCGTAGCCGAAATTGACATGGGAGTTATTAATAACTAGCTTTTGCCCGTGGCTTCGCTCGCATGGTTGTCGGAAAATATCCCACTGGAAATTACTACCGGGATTAAAGCATCCTATGTGTTAATCATGGTTAGAAACTATCTGTGTGCCAAATTTCATTCAAATCCGTTTAGCCATTTTGCGCCAATCCGAAACATACATCCAGATAAACAGACATACGGACAAACATTCTATAAACTATATTTTCGCCATCAAACTTCGTTACTATTTTATTATAAATATGATACCCAATATATAGATATTATTTAGTTTTTATAGGTGTTAAAATGTACTAGTCATAGTTTCGTTTAAATATAAACTACATATAATTATTTCGAGGATTTTTCACGTCAAATTCAGAACAGAAAAATAATAATGTTTTTTTTTCACCCGACAAACAAGTCAGAATTATTATGTTTTATGACTTTGAACCGCTCTAAAATATTATCTTTAGCCTTTGAGGCCTTAAAGGCCATATATATTAATCATTAGACCTTATGTAGGTAAATCAACAACATTCAGAGAGGATAAGCCCACTAAAGTGGTTTAACTTCAAATAAATCGTGATTCCTATCACGTCAAAGCACAAGCAGCCTTTGAAATATCTTAGAAACTATGTATATATACTATGTAGAATGTTAAAGAGAAATAAACGGAGGATTCTTCAAATGTGAGATTTTGTTTTGAATTAAGACTGACAACAGCTAAACCGCGGTCACTGTCAGACTGCATACAAAAGAAAGAGAAGCGCGATGACACAACGCTTGTAATTTATTGCAAAATATGAAGAAATTATCAGTCTATATACTAAAAAATGAGGTGGCCAAGTGCGAGTCGGACTCGCGCACGAAGGGTTCCGTACCATTATCTATAAAAACGGCAAAAAAATCACGTTTGTTGTATGGGAGCCCCCTTAAATATTTGTTTTTTTTTAATTTTTTGGCGTCTACCTGTTGCCGTTATCAATATCGTGCAAAAACGAGCAAAAATTGTTGTTGTTGTATGGGAGCTCCCTTAAATATTTATTTTATTCTGTTTTTCAGTATTTTTTGTTATAGCGGCAACAGAAATACATCATCTGTGAAAATTTCAAGTGTCTAACTATCACGGTTAATGAGATACAGCCTGGTGACAGACGGACAGACAGACGGCGGAGCCATAGTAATAGGGTTCCCGTTTTTACCCTTTGGGTATGGAACCCTAAAAAGAAAATGATTTACAAAGCTACAGTCTATTAAGTCAACAACGTTCTCTTCTCACATTAACAAAACATTACAAAAAAAAAACCGGCCAAGTGCGAGTCGTACTCGCGCACGAAGGGTTCCGTACCATTATCTATAAAAACGGCAAAAAAATCACGTTTGTTGTATGGGAGCCCCCCTTAAATATTTGTTTTATTTTAATTTAATTATTTATTTTTAAAGTGAATATACCTATAACTAAATATTCTGTGAATACTTCAGGCGTCTACCTGTTGCCGTTATCAATATCGTGCAAAAACGAGCAAAAATTGTTGTTGTTGTATGGGAGCCCCCTTAAATATTTATTTTATTCTGTTTTTCAGTATTTTTGTTATAGCAGCAACAGAAATACATCATCTGTGAAAATTTCAAGTGTCTAACTATCACGGTTCATGAGATACAGCCTGGTGGCAGACGGACAGACAGACAGACAGACGGCGGAGCCTTAGTAATAGGGTTCCCGTTTTTACCCTTTGGGTACGGAACCCTAAAAAGAAAATGGTTTACAAAGCTACAGTCTTTTAAGCCAACAACGTTCTCTTCTCACATTAACAAAACATTACAAAAAAAACCGGCCAAGTGCGAGTCGTACTCGCGCACGAAGGCTTCCGTACCATATCGTACACGTACACGTACACGAAGGGTTATATACCATTATCTATAAAAACGGCAAAAAAATCACGTTTGTTGTATAGGAGCCCCCTTAAATATTTGTTTTATTTTAATTTAATTATTAATTTTTAATGTGAATATATAACTAAATATTCACAGAATATTTCAAGTGTCTACCTGTTAACCGTTATCAATATCGAGCAAAAACGACCAAAAAAATCACGTTTGTTGTATGGGAGCCCCCTTAAATATTTATGTTATTCTGGTTTTTAGTATTTATTGCTATAGCGGCAACAGAAATACATCATCTGTGAAAATTTCAACTGTCTAGCTATCACGGATCATGAGATACAGCCTGGTGAAAGACGGACAGACAGACAGACAGACGGCGGAGCCTTAGTAATAGGGTTCCCGTTTTACCCTTTGGGTACGGAACCCTAAAAATAACTAAGTTCTGCTTACAAATAAGACGTTCTTATTATTAATTAAATACCAACCGTACGCTGATATTTAATACAGATATTTTGGATTGAAACTCAAAGTAAAGGGTTAGTTTACCGTTAATTTGTATCGAGATTTTTTTTCTAAACGTGTGTTGGTAACAACCTAGTTCAGAGAAATGTGTTCAAGAATAACATATATTTTTTCCGCTACCACAAATTATACAGATTTGGCACATTTTTTTTTGTTTACGACAAGCCTACTTTTGCCATTTGCCTCTTGTCAGCGCCATAAACAAAATTGTGTCAGTTTCTAGTATTCTCACGGGGATTGGAACACTAAGTTACTTATGTAGTAATTGAAGATTGAGATAATAGCTCTGCTTCTGAAATTTATAATCATCATTCTCCTGCCATTATCCCAATTTATTTGGGGTCGGCGCAACATGTATTTCTTCCAAACTTCTCTATTAGTCGTCATCTCGGTAGTCACTGCCTTTCTAGCCTTATCATCTTTCACACAGTCCATCCATCGTTTCTTTGGTCTTTCCCTACTCTTATAGCCAAATACATTATACATTCATAGTCAAAACTTTCCTGGCGATATTTCCGTCATTCCTATGCATCACATGCCAATACCACGACAATCTATTTCCAAACAACTTTTCAGTCACCGGTGAAATTATGAAATTATATTATCGAAAATGTATTCGTATAAAGTTTTCTAATTTTTCAAGGTCCTATATAGTGTAGTTTACCTCGTAGGTTTTAGAGGCCTACATTTAAGTTATTAATGCAATCTCAGGCTGGATAGTTGTGGAATTTTCTGAAATATCTTTAGGAAATCTTGCTCAGGATTCAGAATTTCAGCGGCATCCATAATTATCAATATATAATTATCAAGTGCTTCAGTTTTTACTAATAATTTCTTCAACACTTCTTACTAATGTGCTTATTTCATAAAATTAATTAAGCATCTTCACGGAAATTCAGCGCCTAAAAACTCAAACTTTCTTATACCGTAACCCTCCCTGCTTAGCTTCATCAGTACACAGCGCGATACGTACGTAGGTACTGCAAATTAATTAATGATTTAATCCTCTTAAAACAACGCTTTGAGTTTAAGTTGGGGAAGGCAGCGGGTAATTAAGGTACGCTGGTTGCTGAATTGATGGATAGATGGCGCTGGTAACCCACATTTTTTCGCAAAATACTTCAGGTACATATTTTTTTTTTAAACAAAGCGCCAAACCTACTTAAACATTTTTTTTTAATTTATCAATAAATAATTCGATTACCTACGAACTTTTTTTTTCCAAATTGTACGGTTTCTTCCCTCCCTTGTAAAATTTAAGACATTTCAGTAACATGTTGTCAACCTTTGACCATATAAAATAAGTCGAAAAGTATTTCCATTGGGTACATAAAAAGTGGTTAGGTAGATTACATAATACATAGGCCTTCGTTGAAAGTAGTATTTTATGGCAATTTTTAATTTACCTGAATTTCGCTTTTTTTGAGAGGATCAGATTCAACTTAAGAATATCATCAGTATTTAGTTAAATCTTACTGTTAGGAACGGTAGTGATAATGAAGACGCCAGAAAAGTCTAGTCACAAAAACGTAATACCAAGAAATCTTACATAAAAAGCCCATCTTCATCATCTGCTTTTCCTATTCTATCTTGGGGTCGGCTTCCAATCTAACCAGATACACCTGAATACCAGTATCTTACATGGAACGACTGCCTATCTGACCCCACAACCCACTTACTGAATAAAATGATGCCGCTTGATAAGACTGGTTGTCAGATATTCAATACAAAAATCAAAATACCAATCAAGAAAAAAAATGTAAAAATCTTCTGAATCGTACCATACGCTAACATTGTGCATGCCATTATAGTCCTTATATAAACTTAATCGTGTCGTCAACACGTGTATACATACATTATAAATAATCTCCGTTGTTTAAATGCAAAAGCTTTACTTAATATTATTTACGCTCAGTTTGCATTGGAAGCTGGATGGAATTCTAAATAGTATCTAAATTAGATAGATGATTGACATAGTTGTAGGAATATAATTTGTTGTGTTAGGTGTTGGTTATTTTGGATTAAGACCAAGTAAAGACCAATTAAAGTATACGGTAAAATTATTATTAATTTAAATAAATTCATTTATTTCAGGTTAATAACACCCATTGCCAAACATAAATTAATAGAAATAGACCATACACACTATCCAAACAGACAAAAACCCAAAATAAAATTATAAGCAATAAAATTTAAACAACATAATATTATTAACGCTGACTTCCTACAGTTTATTATTTATTTTAGAAATAACTAGCGACCCGCCTCTGCTTCGCAAAAATAACTTTATTATAAATAGGTTTAATATTAATGTATTATACACAAAACCTTTCGGAATAAACTCTCTAACTTATGGTAAAAACCACATCAAAATTCATTGAGTTCAGAACAACAACGCGGTCACAAAGGCAGACACGAAAATCGACTTTCATTTATAATATTTAAAGATGAACACACACATAATACATACATACCTACACAATAACATATATTGTGGAAAATAACATATCGCGTACTGGGAGCTTGTATGTAGCCAAGACACGATTACCAAAAAAACGCACAATGAAGGGTTCCGTAGTCGGGATGGATTTATCCCAAGAGCAAACTTAATCGTGAATATCGTAGTTGAAAAACATGTTCTCTCATACATTCCAACTGCAAAAGTTTAGTTTGTACGCACAATGTTGGGCGATTCACCATGTTATTTTAAGACCATAGACTTCTTATAGGTTTTCCTGTAATCTATAAGTAAAGAACTATTTTCAATTTTGTTTTTTTTTTTATTTTAGACTCCGTAGCTTCGGAGATATGGGGGATATATTCAATATTCATTTATTTACTTAAGAAGTCCGTGTTTGGGTCACATAAATTGATGTGTACCAAATTTAAACTTAATCGGTCTATTAGATTCGGAACCGTTAATGCCGTAACAATTATACTTTACTTTTTCAATACAGCTTGTTATAAGTACAACAGTTTGGTCAGTGCTCCTAAATCTATTGACTTTAGTGGCCCTCACAGTACGTGCATACATAATTTATAATCAATTCAATCCATCAGGCGGTTCGCTTACAAATGAAGATTGCAGCATTAATACTGCTAAACCAATCACTTATACACAAAGCGGCAGTAGACAATGAGCTTGATATCACAAAACATCAAGCCAATTCCTCAAAGGAGTGGGCAGAGGTATAAAATAAACCCTTTTTCACGTTCAGAACAGAACGGTTATGTTGAAGTTAATTTTAATAGGAAGTGAGATGAAAAAACCCGACACTACCCAACCCAAGGACCGAAACCAAGACCGGGACCATCAGCAGTTGCGTAGCTACAAACTAATAATAAGAAAATACAACATCATCCGCAATACCTTAATTTTCTTCCAAAAGATTGGAACATCTGAAAAGAGAAATAAACCGAAAAGCTTTTGGTACCAAAGAGATCAACAGGAACAAAGTTTGCTATGTCAATGAAATCAGTTGCCGAGCTGAACAGAAAGTAATTACTACTACGACGGAATCAAAGTTTATAATAAAAATATAGGAAATAATTTGTTGCACGCTCGAGGTGCTAACTGAGACATAGAGCTGGGAAAGGATTTGTCACGTAGATAGTACATTTCAAGAGATTAGGTTCTCAGTTTGTTAAGATTACTATTGCTTCTGTTACTTCTATACTCCTTAATTTTATATTTATTTTTTATTTATGCACGTACGTCTGCATACTTGGCCTGTGTACAAAAAGTGTAACGTTTGTTTTCACCGTCACGACTATTTTGTTACGGTAAAAAAGTATCGTGATGGTCAAAATGTATTTTTGAGCCCGCGTCCGGTCAGTTTCCCTCACTCGTCAGTTTATTTAATTCGCCAGTTTTGTTGATTAGTCAGTTTCGCTGATCCATCAGTTTTGCGGATTAGACAGTCGCGTCAATTCGACAGTTTCCAGTGTTCGCCAGATTCTTTGATTTGTCAGTTTAGTACAGTCAACGAAAAATATATGTTTACGTTTTAATTAAACAAAAGTCGATCATGTGAGAATACCTAACCCAAATAAAATCAAACAACATCAACATCATTTTATTTATTTATTTAAAGTTGTATTTATAAATGATTTTCTAAATACAACTAAACTAAAGATAAATACGAAACTAAAAATAAATAAATATATAATATATTTAACTTCTAACATATTATATAACTGAAATCTAATAGGTAGACATTAATCATTAATTTCAGCCGAAAGACGTCCACTGCTGGACTTTGGCCTCCCCCGAAGGGGTTTGCCATAATTTCCACGCTTGGCAGACGGGTTGGCGATCGCAGTATGGTGTTAAAATGAATAGAGAACGCTGTTTCCCATTCTCTTGTAAGTCCCTTAGTCACCTTTTACGACACCCACGGGAAGAAATAGGGTGGTGCTATTCTTTACGTCCGGCATCACACAGACAATGCCCAATACATATTTGTTTTTATTTTAGTTAGCTTCGTTGGTCTGGTGGTCGCCAGCGTTACTGCTGTGCATCAGAGTCTGGGTTCGATTCTCAAGTCGAAAAAAGTTGTATTGGGGTTTTCCAGTAGACATTTTTCAGTAGCGGCCCAAAGTCAAAGTCAAAGTCAAAGTCAAACCATTTATTTCAAATAGGCACATAAGAGGCACTTTTGAACGTCAAAATTTACAAAAAAAATAGAATTGATTCTAGTTGCCCCTTCCAAAAGGTAGTTTCGTATGGAGAAGAATGGGCAAGAAACTCCACCGGTACTCTTTTAAAAATGTTTTACAATATTTTGTTTGATTACATTAATTATATGATTATATGTGAAGACGATGCACCTAGAATAAAATTACTATACCATAATAGGTAAAACGAATTAAAAACTAAGCAATGAAAAATAACTTAATTATTAGATAGATACGTGGTGTTCACATATTTACAAACATCATACAAGTATGTTTTTCTAAAAAAATAAGTCAGTGTGTGAGTATAGGTTATCACAGAATGTAAAATGAATATCATAAAAATAACAGATTTTACCATAAAAATAGCAACCAGTTTGATTTTGTCTAGACTCTAGATTGTCCTATGGAGCTGGACCAGCATGTTTCCAAGCATTCCTGTCCTGGATATAATCCTCTAACTTGTAATATGCTTGTTTACAAAGTGTACTTTTAATATGTGTTTTAAATTTTCTCTCATTTAATTTCAATATATCACAAGGTATTTTGTTGTAACATTTAACACAGTACCCCATAAAAGATGTATGTACTTTAGATAATCTGAAAAATGGTTGATCTATTTTATCTTTATTTCTAGTATTAAAATTATGTCTATCGCTTGCGCCCGGGCTTGGAGTCTGGTTTTGGGCCCGGTTAAAGGCTTGCCTCCTATTACATGCCACGTAAATACATCTGGTGAAATATGGGTGTACTCTAAGTGCACCTCTGCCTAGCCCTTTGAGGAAGCAGGCGTGATGTTATGTTATGTAATATGTACATAATTAAATTAGCATTTTCCTACCGACTGTACTTTGACTGATGAATTGAATAAAACAGACGAATCAACGAATCTGGCGAACACTGGAAACTGTCAAATTGACGCGACTGTCTAATCCGCAAAGCTGACCAATCAGCGAAACTGACTAAAAAAGAAGCTGGCGAATTAAAAAAACTGACGAGTGACGGAAACTGACCAGTGATACGCGGACTCGTATTTTTTTTAGGTCTAGCTCTCATTCGCCAATTGTGCAAAAGCGAAAGGAACTCCGTCCCAACCGGGCGTCTCAAGACCACTCTCGAGTGTTTTGTGTGTGATGTGTACCATGTTTCCTCTCTCTTGAACAAAAGGGACGGAAGTGCGTAACAGGAAGTGACAGCTTGAGATAGAATAATATAATACGGTATAATAGCATGGAATTAGTGTACTCATAGAATTAGTAAGTTCTATACAGATTGTAAGTAGAGGTCATTTCTGTCGCTGTTCAGATGCTTATTACCAAGGTGAGATGTCAGATGTTACACATCATACGTGACTACTGTAAGGCTCGCTCATTTTTTTTATTTACCTAACGACTGTTGTGATTTTTGACATTAATCTTTAAAGGCTTCCGTTTTACGTACCTATAATAGTATCTTGTAACGTGTTGCAGCCATTATTGAGCCTTAAATGGTATGATTTAAATCCTTATCGTATAACAATGTTCGATTCACGCAACAGCTGGATAAGAATATCTGATGATCGTGTTAAATGTCGTGACGATGTCCTAATGATAATCTAAATTCTATGTATTTTAAGTGATTTAGTCTTGTAAGTGTCTGTCACATACCTTCCTGCCTGGCGTAAGTATTGTACAGGTACAGTCAGGAAAACAATTTAAGTTAATATAACAAAACATCAAGCTCGTATTTCCTTGAAGGAGAGGGCAGACGTATAAAATACACCTACTTTTCACTTTCAGGACAGAACAGTTATCTTGGAGTCCATTTTAATAGGGAGTGAGATGAAAAAATTCAACGACACTACCCAACCAGGGGACCAAAACCAAGACTGGGACAGACGATAATAAAAATACAAAATTTAATATGCTTAACAATAATTATTCCCCTTTACACAAAATCATCTGCCTAGCCTTTTCCCAACTATGTTGGAGTCGGTTTCCAGTCTAACTGGATGCAGCTGAATACCAGTATTTTACATGGAGCGACTGCCTATCTGACCTCCACAACCCAGTTACTGAGTAATACGATACACCTTTGTAAGACTGGTTGTCAGACATTCGGGCTTCAGACGACCTGTAACGACTAACAAAGATCCATTAATGTCAGCCGGGACCAACAGCTTAACGTGCTTTCCGAGGCACGGAGGGGTCTTGGTATGTACAGATGGACACCCTTCCACGGACCAACCGCGGCAAGCGTAGCTTAACCTTGTTGATCGACCCATGCAGCTGTTATTACTAAGCCACAAGCCAACAGTTAAAACAATAATTTAAAGGATTCTAAAACTGTGTAGGTCTACACAAGAAGTATTGGAAGCGAGCCGGACAGACGTGGTAATTGATCGATGAGCTCGGACGGTGGAACTATGAGCCGATTCTGTGCTGATAGTAATGGTCTTATAGTCTTGATTATATGGAGAGGTCCTCCGATCAATTTTGTTTTGTTGCTAGTAATGACATTTCTAGTCAGATTTATTTCGGTAAGGTACGAATTAATTCAGAAAAAAAAAATTGTTACTCTATTTAGTTTTTTTCTCTAGTTTATCAAAAATATTTTAGACTTAGCTGTTCATTGAAAAATGTGTAGAATTTTATCGTGTTTTAATAAAAATGTTTTACAGTTACCGTACGAGTATACCTCGTTATCCAAAAAGCATATTAAAATAAAATTACATAAATAACATAAGAAATACTCGTGTTTCAGTTTTATTTTATATTATTTTGAATTGTTTATTTATATTGTTTGGTTTTTACATTGTTCTCACATATAGAAGCGACAAGAATGTACCCAGGATTTTGTAATATCTTGATTTAAAAGAGTCTCCCTTGGAGTTTCTTCCCTTTTTTTCCCCATAGAGATCTAAGTTTTGGAATGGGCAAATAGCTTCCACTTTCTGACTAACTGAACGACTCTTTGACAATTCAAAAGTGCCTGTAAAGTTGGTGTGATGGTTTAATTGAAATAAATGCTTTGAGTTTGATAATTATAATTATATTTCGCTATAAATAAATCCAATTAAATGTTCACTCATTTCGGGCCAGGTTCTCAGGTACTGCTATGTTCTATACGCTGACATCCTTTTAATTACAATACCTTTCGATGAATCCTGTAAAAATCTGACCGTGAAAACTTAGTGAGTTTCTGTCAATAGAGTCAATCCTTACAATCGTGGAATGGCAGCTCACACGAAGCTCGCTTCACCTAACCTTGCACGGTGACATTTTTACAAAATAGGCAGCCTAACTTCCTTTCCAACACTACCCATAATCATATACTAGATATACTAAATAATAATCATATTTGTTTCGTGTCTCGCAAATACAATCTCATCAGAATCAGACTCCGAGATTTTTCCGAGTGCATTTCGTAGCAACAAGATGTATTGAAGCCGGGTGGAGATTAAAAATTATTTCTTTTATTTCTCTGAGCTGTTTATTTCTTGTCCGCGTCTCCTCCTTGGTTTTCATCCAAGTGACAGCAGATTACTGTGGCAAGTGTTGTGAGAAATTGTGGGGAGACTGTAACAGATATTTTTAATGGAGTTTCCATGTTCATTGGAGAATGAAAGATGAAAGGTTATCTGTTCCTTCATCGAAGGTTTCCTCGATGAGTTGTGCATTATCAATGACTATAAATACAAAACTAAGAGAAAGCTGCTATAATGTGCTAATTGCATCAAGTTTTATTTTATAGTAACTAATCAGACAGAAGGGTTGTCCTGTCATACAAAAATCCAATAGAAAAAACACTTTTATTTTTTCCTGAATTTTCAAAATATTCCGGAAAACTTTCCCAATGTTTCTTTCCATAAAAAACAAATTTGGACTTTTAAGAACATTTTAAAAGAATTACCGAATCGGTCCAACTGTTTACAAGTGATGCGCTTACCAACGAACAGCATTTCATTTTTATTAATAAAATATTGCACGTAATCCATAACTATCTTTTATCTTATCTTTAAGCTACGGAGCCAATAAACGTTATGATACAAATGAAAATGATTAATTGATAAACATTAGTTACCTTTTATTAATATCTCAAGTTTTAGAAATACCACATCAGACACATTACCATAGTCACCCTAGTTGCTTGCAGCCAAGCTAAACTAGACAAAACTATCACAATATTCAAAGGAACAAATGGGACATCCAAAGAAAATATCAAAGCTGACAATACCAAAGTTATTGAAGCGCGTGTAAAAATGAATGAACGACAAACTTGTACAGATGCAATCGGCTCTCTGCAACGCTATTTAAACTTAGGCTTTTGTTGTGGATTCTGCAAGTTCTGATGTTTGTTCGACAGTTGGGCGGAAGTCTGAAATAGTTTGTGAGTGAATTTTGATGGATGCGATGAACCGATGAGTTTAAGATTGAAAGGGTGTGCTGATGTGAGTTTTGGAATTTGTTTTGTGATATCTAGGTTTTGGTGGGACTTGGTTTGAAAGTTTTATACTGTCTCTAGTCGAAGAACAGTTTTATATGTATTATACATGTCTGGTTGCTACTCCAGAAACTTTCGACCCTATCGGCTATTTGTTCTGCGAGCAATGTGCCTAGCCCATTGCCACTACCACGCACCGGAAGACGTAGCGTTGGAAGGCCTCCCACAAGGTAGAATGATGACCTTGGAAAGGCCGCATGATTCCGCTGGATGCGGGAAGCGCAGAACTGGTCGAAGTGGCGGTGCTTTGGGGAGGCCTATGTCCAGCGGTGGATGTCTTTCGGCTGAAATGATGATGATGCTACATCATGTCTGCACCAAAAGTGGCAAATAAAATACGGTGAAAGAAATATTTTGATATTGTAGTAGTAGACTCTAAATGTTTTAGGAGTAGTGGTAGCCCAGTGGTAATGGATTTAAGAGTTGTAGGTCGTAGGTTCGAAACCTGGCAAGAGCTTTAATTTGTGTAAATAATTTCATAACCACTGCTCTCAAAACGGTGAAAGAAAACATTGTCTGGAAACCGGCATATCCTAGAACGGAAAACTCGAAGACATGTGACATCTACTAACCCGCACTGGGCCCCCGTGGTGATTTATGGCACGCTCCCTCTCACAGAGAGGAGGCGTGTGTCCCAGCAGTGGAAACATAATTATGAATTGGCTAATTATGAATTTTTGCCATACATCCTGCAACGACGAGCGATAAATTTTGTACCATAGGCTTACCAACCAAATGCGGAATTCAGAAGCATAAGGAAAGTAGAGTCCCTTATCGCAGGCACATAAATAAGAATTTTGGCGGCCAATGTGATGCACGAATATCCTTTATACTATCACATAAGCAGGGATTTATCGCGTTCAGCTTGATCACAATTTACTGGTGTGTTTAAGGTGGGAGCTAAAGCGGGTATTTGGGCTATTCGAGTTAAATGCTTTGATTTAGTACGATAAGAACACATTGAAATCTACTACTGTATTGAACTTATAATGTGTTTTTTTTTTTTCGAATTTTGTGAACCAGTTGTTCATTGAGCATCATCATCCGTCTCTTGCCCTTATTGCAATTTATTTGGGGTTTCTATTTACACTGCCCCCTATTGAAATACAATTTTGCCGTTTATTTTTTCTTTTAATCAATTAGTCCCCAGATACATTATTTTCTCCCGTTCTTTGTCCACTCATGCCTTGCACCACTTAATAATAGAAAAAAGCTTGGGAAGGAAAAACGTAACAATGTTTTTGTACTCGTTTCTTATGTTGTTGCCCTTGCTAAACGTTTTTGATATTTTTATGTTTCTTTTTTGCTTTCAGATTCGTTGTTTATGATACAAATAACCTTTAATTTTATTTATTTATTTAACCATTTATGTATACACATATTATAAACATACAAGATGAAAGGAACAGAAAAATACGTACAAAGGTGATGCTTGCTTTTTACTCGTAGTTTAGTAAATTTTGCTATGCTGTAATTCGTTTTACTCAAAGTTTAATAAATTTTGTTGTTCTGTAATTATTGCAATATTAGGTACATACAGGGTGTGGCATAAATAGTGGTCCAACGTTAAGGGGTCGATACACCGTATATTCAGCTATCATAATATCACAATTTCTCTCTTTCATTTATCCATCGCGATATTTTTGCAACCGACGTCTTGCCTGTTCGTCGGCCGCGACCACATCAGTCTTGCTCTTGTCTAGGTAGAGCTGTTCCATCGTCGAAGCCGAATAACTTGGCTATTGGTTTAAATTTATGCCTTGTGCCGCAAATGCACATGCTAGTGGGAAAAAAATGATTCAAAATGTGGTAAGTGATAGCTGAATATACGGTGTTTGAACCCCATACCGTTTGACCACTATTTACGTCACACCCTGTATACTTATGCTGACGCACATTTGTGCGGACCGCATCGCTACCCAAGAATTTTCATTCATTACTACTTTCGTACATTTTTATGAGCCATCGCACACAGCATGTGGGCCCGCGCCGCGTTTTTTTTTGTACCTTGAAATACGATGCGGTGCGCCCTGATGCAACTGTAATGTGCGTGTGCCTTACTTAGTAGTCCCGCAAAGGTCTAGACTTGAAAGTCTCTTCGCCGCCAGATGTAGTCTCAAAAATGTATAATAATAAAAACTTTTTACAAAAAAAAAACAACTGACTTCCAAAAAAAAAACACTACAAAGTGAAAAATAACTTTAATTCGGAAGTCGTGTTGTAAAAAGTTTTTATTTTTCACTTTTTAGTGGGTCAGTTTGTAATGTATCTAATTTACAATAGTCAAATGCTCATCACCTTTTACAAAATATTGGTATTTCCGATGCAGGGGCGTTAATTGTTGAGCAGTTCTCCTGGTAAGAACCAGGAGAACTGATGGTGACTTTACCATATGCATTTTGACGAGCATAAATTGCTTATCAACCATATTAAAGTGCCTAATCGAATCGCAACGGTGAAATACTTAGTATTAAGTAGTTCCAGTGGCCATCAGTGGTCTTCATCATCAGTTCCACTACACCAAATGGTGTTTTTCAAGAGCAAATGCACGAGAGACTATAAAAAATACTCAAATCGCTATAGGTATGCCTATAAAATTTGAGGATTTCCCTCGATTTCCATGGGATCCCCTCATCAGATTCTGATTTGGTGGCAATGGGACCACCTCGGGAGCATACCCTTCCAAACAAAAAAAGAAGTTTCAAAATCTGTCCACAATTGACGGAGTAATCGGTGAACATACATAAAAAAAAAAACAAACAAACATACAGCCGAACATATAACCTCCTCCTTTTTGGAAGTCGGTTAAATATAGCTTCTGAAGGATTAATTTCAAGAGTATGGTCAACAATTAAATATCTCTCCTATACTCTTAGCAAAGACAAAGTAGCCTTTGATAAAACAAATCTATTGTTATTGTTCTTATAAGTAACTTGAACGATCTAAATAAAGATGAGCAAACAACAATAAAAAATGGCAAAACTTACAAATAGCGGTTGAATAAAATCTGATAGAAAAGTGCACTTTTAAATCTGTTTAAATAGATAGAAAGATTTGTTAACTAGGGTTAAGAGCAGCGATAATGTTTTCAAAGTTAAAACAGTATTATTTTAACCTGTGTTTTAACGTTTAATCATCTTTGTTACCTGGGTAATTTTATTCCAATTGCATGAAGTGTTTGACTTGCGAATTAAAGCAAAATGCGAAATGGTTCATTTTACTCTTTATCTGCCTTGGTATTATGTTAACTATGTAGTCAGTTTAGTCTTTTTACAACTATGTTTGTGTCATCTTTTATTTGGAGCAGATACGGCTGTTTGTCAGTATTTTTTACTTTGTAATGATACCAATGTTTTGACTTTTGTAAAACACAGGGGTTATTTTTAGGGTTCCGTAACAAAATGGTAAAAAGGAAACCTTATGGTGAGACTAAGTCTGTCTGTCTGTCACAGCTGGATATCTCAAGAATTACTGATGCTATCAACTTTTTGGAATAGTTTTAGATGACGTTTACCCAACTATTTTGCACGCAAGAAAGAAATTTAAAAAAATGTACCTTTTTTGCAGCAGGGCCTGAAAGGGGATCTTAAAAATTCGAATGGAATCTACTAGGGCATGTGGAGTATCATATGAAAGAACGCTGTTTGTACATTCTCAAACAATTTTTTATTTAGGAATCATAGTTTTCGACTTATGATGAAAAATGTAAAAAAAAAATTACCGTACCTTATCTCCGAAGTTTGCATAGAGAACAATCTGATATTATTCTATGTGATAGAAATTTATGTAAAGATTACAGGAAAAATAAAACGATGTCTCTAAATAGCACATTTTTTCAGAAATCATCAACATCATATATACGTACGGAACCCTTATTGCGCGAGTCCGACTCGCTCTTGACCGGTTTTGTTTGTTCTTTCTATGACTTTAGTCACTAAAATTTTATTCTACCGACTACTTGAAGTCTATGTACCCTACACGTAGACTGCACTATTTTTGAACATGCTAAAATTTGACGACCGTACTGGATCCGCCCGTTCGATGTCCACCGCGCACAGGATGGATGGACATGAAGTCATTTTTTTACTTCGTTGGTGTAATTGCCGTATGGCGTTCCAGTAGGAGGTTATATAAGTAAACAAATACAAAAACAAAAAAAACAAATCCTGGTATCCAATACATCTTTCGTAAATCTAATGAATTACCCCACTTGGTTTTTCATTTTATAAGTTATGGTTATGACATAATGAAATGCTATTAAAACCTTAAAAAGGAAAGCTTTTACCACTTATTTTCTCCACCACCAAAGTCAACAACGAAAATCTACAACTTTTACATATTTTTCTTCCATTTCATTCCTCACCAGTAAAACAAGACAGCTTTATCCGCAAACTAATTTCGTTCCTTAATAACCCGTTTTACGAAACCACTGAATGTAACCTAGGTATTCTAGTAGAAATTTAATTAAAGTACCGGAAAACGCAGCCTGTAAAAATATAGAGATATTTTTAAAAATCTCTTTCATATTGAAGTATTGTAGCAAGTGAGATGACATTCCATTTTTAATTTACTGCATAATGGATATGGTTTGTAACGGAACTCTTTGTGGTATACACGATGAAGAGGTAAAAAATGGAGTTCTCTTCTTTGCGCAGTAGTAAAAAGCGACTTAAAGACCGTCTTAGTATTAGTTTATGGAGCATCACATAAACACAGAGGAGTAGACACTGTAACAAAAGATATCCTGATAGACTAATTAAACCTCCAATGAAAACACACTTAAATCACAGAAGTTTCTTTCCAATGGTTATAAGGATATACAATAATAAATTACCAAAATCATATGGGTAACTGCCAATAGATCTTTTTAAAATAGCGTAATTCAAATGACTTATAGAAAAATCATTATATTCTGTGAATGACTAAACTTTAAAGATGCACACTGACATTTTACTATTATAATTTGACAAAAGATTGACATTCTTATTCTTAATATAATAACTGTGATTTATGTTCAATTTTTTTTATCTTCATTTATTTATTGTTATCAATTATTTCGCATGCTAGTTTTCACAAATTGTTTAATAAACTGTTAAAAACCCGAACACCTATAATGTACTACAATTCAAATAAATAAACATTTAATTTCTTAACACACTATAATAATAATTATTATTGTCAGTAATGAATTTATTAATTTTGTTCATATCAATTCCACTGAACCCACAGAGCATATCGGTGTGCATGTCAGAAAAATACACCCACAGTAATCTATGATTCCCTACAGACACTCCCCTTTTACACCTCTTCCAAATAGGCGTGCGTAAAGAATTTTTTTTGAAACCCTGTTTGTATTCCACAGCTAGGCAAGGTCCTCCTCCCCTTTCAAACTACTTCAGGTATTAAAGTATTAAAATTCAGTCCCTACAGAGAGAACAACAAATGACTCTTCAATGGACCTTCAGACCCATAATAACAAACAGATCCAACGTTCAACTCCAATATCAACACAGAAATATGAAACACAAATGGCCGAAACCATAATGCAACTTTGAAATTAAATTTCCAGTCAGAAATTCTCGACAGAATGAAACAGGATAAAGTTTTTAATAGTTCCAACAGAATTACGAGGATATTAACATTTCGGTGCCGCAACATTGAAAGATTGTATTAGCATGTTTAATAAAATATTACATTTTGGTCGGTTCGTTTGGTTTGTGGGTAAAATCGTGGCTGCAAACCTAAGAGGCCTGCAGTGCTATGCTGTAAAAATATCACCGTGGAAACTTAGGTAAAGTGACCTGTCATTCCACTATATGCTAATAATTGACAGTTCATTTCATAGACCGGCTGGATTTAGTCCCTCATAAAACGACACTTCGTTAACCATTATTATTGAGCCTGTAATTCACAGCAGAGCCATCAGTTCTTCCGGAGATTTAGTAACTCCTCTATTTGTCTTAGAAAAGTGTCCTGGTAAGCTTCAAGGTCGTAGGAAAACCATGACTTGTTATGGTTTTAAATGGCCAATGCGCTATAAGCAAGCGTTGTGTTACATCTTTGTATGAAAGAACTATAAAAACGAGTGGTCGCCCACTGGTCGAAATTCAACCTACTTACCTTATCTTTAGATTACTTACTAATTCCAGGAGTAGTACTTACTTACTTACTTACTTACTTATGAGGCCCTGGTACTATGTGTGTGTGTCTGTCAAACGCATAGTAGTGTGTGTAATTTTTCTATTAATTTAATTTATTTCTAATGCATATTATGTAGAAATATTAGTTTATAACTCCTCCGTCCGCGTAATTTTCGTAAAAAGGGGTACAAAGTTTTCGCTTCAGGTATTAATATTATATGTGTATATTATTATACCTTACGTAAAGGTCTTGTTTTTCTGAAATAAATATTTTTTCGTTTAGGTTACTGCAGTTTTTATAGAATTTCTCTATTACAATTATTTCACACCACTAAACATTACAGAGATCCGTGGTTAATTCCCCCAAGGATTAGTCGGAGATTATACTGTGGCATAATTTTCCTTCTCCCATCGGCTTAAAAGCCAGATTGCAGGCATGGATAAATTTAGGCCACCCCACTGTTCTTGTGACTATCGTAAAAGTCGATTTAGAGATTATGTCAAGAGGATAGGGCAGCAGCTGAATTATTGCATGGAGAATTCTTTGGTATACTAAAAGTATACTGCGATAACTAAAAATTCAATATATCTTAACTATGATGCGTAATAATAATTCAAATACTATACGATGGCTCATGGATGAGTAGGAGTATACCCTGGCATTCTGCTCACCAAGCTAAGTGAAATAGCGCAAAAACTGTATTAAGAAAGAAGCAAAATATCTTTAATTAATTAACATGCTTGCTCAGTGTGGATTCCGAGCTATTTTACTAGACAAAGATTCGTTACAATCAATTAAATCAAAATATTTTATTTCACATAAACCTACATGGGTACTTATGAAATGTCAGAAGCTAGGTGCACGGTTCCAATGGGTCGTTTCCTATGGAGAGGAGCTGGCAAGAAATTGCACAGTTACTGTTTTGAAATTAAGTGGCTTTTTTCAACGTTTTCAAATTACAGTATTAATAGGTATAGGAGGACAGTGTAAGCCCATCCACAAGTACCAGGAACTTAAAAAAAAAGAAATGGTCTACAAATCGAGTCTATAAGGCCTACAACGTTCTCACATTCACAAAATATAAAAGAAACTCTATAAAATATCATTAAAATAACAAAAGTAACAACTTATTTAAACCAAATAATATGATTGCCATTACAAATATAACAAATCTGAATTACTGTCCACAAAAGCCACTTATAAATAGTTGAAATTAAAATTGTAGGTTTAAGATGTCAAATAATGAAAAGATTATGTTATGGAAGTATGTCAAAAAATAAAATAAAACATCTTTATTTGGGAGCAGTAAATAGAAATTTACATAATTATGCCATTAATGAGGTACCAGGGAAGCCACATGTGCAGAAGGAATTATTGCCAAACTTCCTTGTCTTCAACGTAGTCTTTAATTTTATAATATTTCCTTTATTGATAAGGACACGTTTGATGTGGGTTTTGAACTTTCCATCGCTAAGTTCTGTTACCGACTTTGACAACTTGTTTCACAACAAACAACAATGTTTTCTTTTAGGTACTATAACTTAGAGTTAAGGCTCGTACAGACTAGTACGATATCGCGGGAACGACGTGGCACTTGTAGCACAATTTATTTTTTGGTGCCTGTCGCGCGAGTCTGTACAAGCCTATATTCAGCTGATTGGTTCTGATCTAACTGCCATTGCCACATTGCATACTTTGCGAAATCAAAAATTCATTAGTACTTTTCAGGTTTGAACGTGCAATCCCTAAAAGTGTGTCTGTAAAGTTCTGATCGTCATGACCAACTGAAAACAAAAATGACTAGGGAAAAAGTTCCCATAACATTTCTAAGAAGAAAATTCTCTGCAGAACAGGCCACCCTTTCCTTCAAAAACTTTTTAACGCCTCAAACAGAATTACGATGATATTAACATTTCTCAGCCGGCATTGCAAGATCATAAAATAGGTTTACATAGTTAACATAAAAAATCCACTGCGGATTCAAATTTCTTACAGAGCAATTTTATTAGGAGGAATGGAATATAAAATTAATGCAGTTGTACTACCTCGTGAATAATTTCATTACTACTGCTCTCGACACGGTGAAGGAAAACATCGTAAGGAAACTGGCATGTCATAGAACCAAAAATTAGGAGATATGTGTCATCCACCAACCCGCACTGGGCCCGCGTGGTGTATTACAGCCCACTCCCTCTCACAGAGAGGAGGCCTGTGTCCCAGCAGTGGGAACATTATAGGCTGATTAAGTGTTACTGTCGCGATGGTCTAGTGGTCATAAGGACTACTACTGGGTATGAGGTCCTGAGTTCGATTCACAGGTCGGGCAAAGCGTTGTTGGGTTTTTCTATCAGGAATTTCCCAGTAATAGCCCGGAGTCTGGATTTGTACCCGGTCGATGGCAATAGGTTCAGCCCTTATTAAATGGGACTTAAACATAACTGGCGATATGTGGTTGTACTATATATACACCTCTGCTTAACCCTTCGGGAAAACAAGGCGTAATGTTATGTGAGTATATATAGGTATCAAACTGTTGCTCGCGACTTTTCTGTGATCCAAGATAAAAAGCCTGTGTTCTTTTCCGGGTCATGGTCTTCCCATGTGCAAATTTCATCTAAATCAGTTCAGCCGTTTTAGCGTGAAAGGGTAACAAACAAATAAACAAACGAACTCACTTTCGCATTTATAATATTTATAGGATAGGAAGGATGGCAGTACCTACTCCGCGATTACTCGGAGATTACAAGAATCAATCGAAGCTAAGGAGATCAAAATAAATGACACTCATCAAATATTGTAATTTGATAATAGAAAAAATATTTTGGCTCCGCTTTATTCATTGCCGCCGCAGTGTCACGAAAAGGTCACATTCAAGAAGTAAGTGTCTACGGCCTATAAATTTTTATATCTAGCGATATCAGTTCTCTATGTAATTTTCTTTTAATACTTTTAATTAAAGATAAACGCAATTCTGATTAAAAATAGATTAGATTCTTGTGAAAGTCTCCGCAATTTCTCAATTATTCTTGGAAATATATTATCGGCTTGTTACTATTTATATGGGCCACCCAATCATGATTTTATTGAACAGACTATAATGTTTCATAATATGCCCTTAATATTGCGTTCTAAATAATAAATGGAAAGTACACTCAAGAAGAATGGTGAGTAAAAATAATGTAATTAACTAATTAGATAATCATCTTAACTCTTCAGATTCTTTTATGTTCAAATTTTTAATTAAATCTTTCTTTCGGATTACGGCTTGCGATTTTCTGGGATTAAAATTAATTTTAGTAGGCGTAATACGCTGAAGATATTTTGTTTTGTTACAATACAAAGTTTTTAAAAGCGAATTTTATACTTACTTAAGTTTTTCCTTTGGATTTATATGATAGAATTTTTTTCAATACTATACGACGAACATTATAAAAAAGGGTCTCATGGCTAATCAATAACAGCCTCATGGACCAACATTTTTATACATTAACACATAACATTTTTGGTTTTTAACAACTTAAGGAAGACTAAGAGGAAACAAACTTGCGCTCTGTAGTGGATCTAAATATTCTGTTTATGGTAATGATGTATTAGATCCTTTTTACCCGACTGCTCCAGAAGGAGGGTTATGTTTTTCGAGTGTTTACAGAAATAAATCGCAGGCTGAAGCTCAGACGCAACTACTAGGTATAAAATAAAAAAACCGGCCAAGTGCGAGTCGGACTCGCGCACGAAGGGTTCCGTACCATTATCTATAAAAACGACAAAAAATCACGTTTCTTGTATGGGAGCCCCCCTTAAATATTTATTTTATTTTAATTTAATTATTGATTTTTAAAGTGAATATATAACTAAATATTCTGTGAATATTTCAAGTGTCTACCTGTTACCGTTATCATTGTCGAGCAAAAACGACCAAAAAATCACGTTTGTTGTATGGGAGCCCCCTTGAATATTTATGTTATTCTGGTTTTTAGTATTTGCTGCTATAGCGGCAACAGAAATACATCATCTGTGAAAATTTCAACTGTCTAGATATCACGGATCATGAGATACAGCCTGGTGACAGACGAACAGACAGACAGACAGACAGACAGGCAGACAGACAGACGGCGGAGCCTTAGTAATAGGGTTCCCGTTTTACCCTTTGGGTACGGAACCCTAAAAAGGGTACTGATACAAGTCAGTACCAAGTTACACTCCGAAGTGTTGACCCATTTATCGACTTGAAAAATGTTGTATACACTATCCTCCAAATGTTTCGAACACGGTCGCCAACGCGAAAAACAAAAGTTTTGCCGAAACACGAAGCGATATTGTGCCTGCCGACATTTAAGTGCACGTTGTCATGTATGCGTTATAGTGCAGAATCTTTTTGGTACACTTTTATTCGGCATTTCAAAGTTTATAGGAAACTAGCTTTTGCCCGCGGTTACGATCGCGTTAATTCAGAATTTGACAATAAATTCAGGTTGTACTCTGCTTGTTGTTTGGCTGTTGCGATCATGGGCTCAGAACGGAACATTATTCTAGGACGCTCCTATACTCAATGTTGTATGTCCTTCTATTTGGTGCTAATACGTATAAATTCTGGGCATTGGGCTCACACGAACATGCTACATATAGCCATGGCATGGCTTGGCAAAAGCATGGCTTTTCCAAATGCACCCCTGCTACCTGCAATGTTTGCCCTTGCGCTTTATTTTGCAAATGTCATGATATGACACTTAGGTTTAAAGAAACTTTATTCTCAATAAAGACATACTTAGGTCACTCACTTGAGAACAATAATAGAACATAAATACGTAAATTACACAAAGTTTGTCGTCATCAGTTACACAAACACATTACACAAAGCTGGTCAACATCAGTTACAAACTAATTAAACAATGCCTTCATTTCTCCAGAAGTGATCGATCCGCGATTATATGTACTGACTAAATTGGGATTTGAACGCATTACAAGAGTGTAGATTTCTTATAGTACCCTCTAGTATTATAATATATATTATATTCAATTATAAGGTTGAGCTCCTTCAAAAGTAAGCTTTACAAGACACTTCGTAATCCCATACATTTTATTATAATACTGTCTACAGCCGTACTACCATTATTACATATATTTTTAATTTTCTTTCCGTGACACTAAATATCAACATCATTGTACGTGTATGGTTCAGTCTACGCCTGTCAGCGGTGTGAATGTGTTGTTTCGGTGCATAAGCATTGCGTATGTGTGTGTTGAAAAATGACTCTAAAAGAGTTTGGCGTGACACTTACGAATAAATGAAGTCACGTGATGTGACATTAGATCATGTGCTTTCTAGAAATGTTATCGACGGCTTGCCAAATTACATGAAATAAAGTTCACCGCCCTTAGCCGTACTGTCACGTAACGATATACCGAGATAACGTACAGCAGCAGTCTGCCCCGGAAAGTGTTAAAAACCGACTAGATTTTGTCCTTATTGTGTAATCCGAAGCCTCGTCCCATTACATTATCGGGGTGCATCTAAATTGCGCATACACATAACTGGGGCCCAATTCTGTAACTTTGAGTTAAGCAACACGCCATTGACACTATCGACACACTACAGACATTCTTTTGCCACTGTTGCAAGTTTGGCAACAATAATTGGTAGTCTGGTCTACTATAATGATACAATGGCATCGTGATGCCAAGGTTACGGTAGTCTGTAAATATTTTATTCGCTATTGTTGATTGGGTTCAATTTGTATATTTTTTAAATTTGAAATAATGTGTCCGTGTGTGTGTGTGACTTACGTAGTGAAATTGATAAAGTGGACGTAGAGCAAGCAAGGAAGCTAATTGACGAGCTCGTTCCCTTTCTGCAGAGACAGCGACGGCGGACTGGAATCCCTGCTAAACTAAAGGTTTGTATGTGAAGGTACCTAATTTGATACTCCGACCGAAAACCATGAGATGATGTAAAAAATCTACGAAAAAAAAATGTTTTTTTTCTTCAAATATCTAATATTTTTTTTATTATTAAACAAATTCAAATATTTTGAAAACGGTGCGGTCTAGGCAAAAAATAACCAAAATTTGACCCCCCCTATGTACCACCCCCCGTGTAAACAGCATCCCAATATGAATTAAGGTTTTTTTTTATATCAAAGGCCCGTATCATCGCGCCATAGCGCCCCTAAGGCTACACTTATTAAACGTTATTAAACGCATGTTTTTAGTGAAATTTGATGTTTCTAATAATAAAACGTTTTTATATTAATAAATAAACCCATAATATAAAGATTGAATTGATAAAAATTGGATTTGAAAAAGTGGTAGGTTTGGTTTACCTCATGGTAGATTTTAAATGATTTTTATTTCTGTAAGTAGGTTTGTACAAACACTTTTACACGTCAGTCATATTTTTAAAACTAGATGAGGTCGGCGTTTCCTATCTGACTACTCTGAGAAGAAAGGCCGAAACAAACTCAGAGGTCACAGTCTCTTTTAAAGCCCAGACATAATCTTGGTCAGATCATGTGAAGGCCATGTAGATTGGTGTCTGAAATGGTCTTTTGAGGAAAGAACCACACAGATTGAGTGAACCTGACCAGTCAGTGCACGCATTTGTCAGTAATCGTGCAGCTCTACTCAGAACTTAAGGAGCTCAACGATGCGACGATCAATACCAAAGAAAGGACATTTGGGTAGGCCGCTTAAATGACTCAAACTGTCAGACCATGATTAACACTAACTGAGAATAAAAGACAAAAAAAAAGGTTTATTGCAGAAACTTGTACAACTTTTACAATAAATCTTACATAGGGACCTCCTTTTAAGTAAATGATATACCTGTGCTAGGAGATCCCGCTCTCCAATGACAAAATATAATTGGTAAAAGTGATGTACAATATGAAAATAGAATTGAAACAACAGAAGGAAAAAAAAACTTAAATAAAAAAATGAAACAAGTAAAATCCCAAATTAAACAGACAAGACTTGAACTATAACTAAATAAAAAAAAAACTTAGAGATATATTCTAAAATAGTATGTATGTGTGAGTGAGTGTGTGTGTGTGTGTGTGTGTGCATGTGAATGTGTGTGTATGTGAGTGTGTGTATTTGTGTGTCAAATACACACACTCACACTCACTGATGATATTTCAACTCATTTTGACGAAGCTTGCAGCAATAATTCAATGTCATCATAGGTCTTCAGTTTTAGCCATTGAACTATTGCCTTTTTGCAGTCTTTAGTAGTCATTGGATTTATGTTAATTATTTTATTTATTTTATTATAAAGGGCAGCGGATTTTTTGTTGAATTGCCTTTTGGCATTATGCAGTTTTAACGTATTTTTATGGTGCAACACTGTATTTTCTTCTTCTTTCTTGATGGTGAGGGTCATAGGGCAGGACTTTGTGTAATTTTAGGACAGCAAGTAGTACATATAATTTCCTGACTGTGAGAATACCGCTAAGAGAGTATAATTTATTGGTTGGGAATCTGTACGGTTTGGTATACATGACCTTGATAAGAGATCTCTGTGCTCTCTGTAGCTCAAGAAACTTCATTTTTGTTGCACCACCCCACACGGGTATGCAATGCTAAGAATTGGTTGAGCCAGAGAGACATAATTTCATTTAACATTTTTGTTAGTTGTCGCATGTCTTAGGTTCTTAAATACCCAGATAAGTTTTCTCATGCGGGCCATGACCATATCTGTATGAGTATGCCAGGATAACCGCTGATCAACGATTATACCTAGGTATTTTATGTGAGTCACTTTTTCAATATTTTTACAAGAACAGTTTGTGCTAGATATATTATGACAAGTGAGAATTTTGAGAGTTACGTTAGCTCCAGGTTGAGTGTTGTTGTAAATTGTAAATGCAATATATTTTGTTTTAGAAATATTTTGTGTAAGAAGATGTGAGTTCAACCAGTTAGAAATTTTGGAGAGACCCTTTTCAGCAGATTGATAAACGATTCCCATGTATCACCGTGAAAGACAAAGTGAAAATAAAAATAAAAGAGCAATACGAGTAACCCACATAGTCTTTGATAGCAACACTAAAACTATTATACGCCACACTATCGACTTACATTGAAGTTTTTGCAGAATGCCAAATTTGCAACAGTGGCAAAAGAATGTCTGTAGTGTGTCGATAGAGTGTCAATGGCGTGTTGCTTAACTCAAAGTTACAGAATTGGGCCCAAATGTCCATGACTATTCTATTGAGACACTACTGACACACTACCGACACACTATTGACAAGTTGGTTATTTTACAGAATTGGGCCCCAGGACTCGTCTGCTCTATCGGCCATCGGTCCTTCGACAAATATGGCCAGCCCACTGCCACTTCAGTTTGCTTACTCTGCAAGCTATGTCGGTATCTCCGGTTCTTTTCCGGATAATTTCATTCCTGATCTTATCCACACCTGACAGTTCTAGATAATTTAAAAAATCTGCGGGATATGAAGTGCTCTGTTCTGGGTCCATGATGGTATCTATTGACAAAATATACACCTTTATATCTCCCTGCACCTTATTCATAATGTCAGTGTTTATCTGGTTAATAGTTTCGTTTTTAGGTGCAAGGATTGCTTCGCACATAACCACTGATTATTTAAATTTACTTGTAAGTCTGGGTAAACTTTAGCAATGAGTTCCACACTGTTTTCGACCAAATTACAGAATTCCACCATCAGTAAAATACAACCATTAGCATCCGTGTCCAAACGTCCATCGTCAATTTTCAACACTGTCTCTACATAATGTCCCGAATCTGCGTCATTATAAAGGTGCACTCTCATGGGCGTTGATAAGCTTATTTTTTTTTACTTTTGAAGTTGTGCTTGATGACTGGAGACAGGCGTTGATT
The DNA here is from genome assembly GCA_963921375.1 of Tiliacea citrago. Lineage (NCBI taxonomy): Eukaryota > Metazoa > Arthropoda > Insecta > Lepidoptera > Noctuidae > Tiliacea > Tiliacea citrago. The sequence continues at coordinate 3,738,173 of OY992784.1, forward strand.
TCATCTGCAGGTATGCCTCTCTGGATCACCGGTAGAGTTTGTCAGAAGTCACTAGACAGTAAAACTACCATGCCTCCCATATTGTCATGATGATCGGTTCAGCGGTTTAGGGCGTGAAAAGGTAGCAAGCAAACAAAATTACTTTCACATCTATGATATAGTCTTTAGTATAGTCTAGTTAGGAGGATGAAAAACCGGTCTATCGACACTCTAGACTCACAAAATGTATTAGGTCTTTAAATAAAATAAAAAAATCTTAACACATCTACTAAAGTTTCTATAATAATATAATTCAATCATGATTCGAAAGATACATGTCACTATCTATTATCATAAGAACGTTATTGTTGTTATCCTCGGAAACAGTACTTTTTATCGGGATAAAAGGTCGTTTCTGTACACCTGACAACGTTTAAGCAAAATTTCTGAATGATCGGTTCAGTGGTTTAGGTGTCAAAAAGTAACAAACAAACAAACTTACTTTCGCCTTTATAATATTAGTGTGATTCTATATTAAGTTAGGATTTTGTTTGGATTACTTCAGTTTTATAACGGTGTAAAACTGCATTATATTTATTATTCACACAAATGTTCGAGATCTGTATGAAAAATTTAATAATGATATTCATTTTACTTTGTTTAAAAAAATGACTATCCTATCATGCTTAAACAAACATCAATAAAGATTATAAAGAGTTTATTCAAGATGGGTGACCATCTTTTCATACCAAGATTCTTCCGTGCCTCGGAAAGCACGATAAGCCGTTGGTCCCGGCTGTCATTTGTAGATCTTTGACAGTTGTTACGGGTCGTCAGAAGCCCATAAGTCTGACAACCAGTCTCACCAAGAGATATCTTGTTACCCAGTAACTGGGTTGTGGAGGTCAGATAGGCAGTCACTCCATGTAAAATACTGGTATTCAGCTGCATCCGGTTAGACTGGAAGTCGACCCCAACATAGTTGGGAAAAGGTTAGGCAGATGATGATGATGATGATGATTCAAGTTTAATTTTACTAGGCTATATCATCCCAGTGTAGGGCAAAAGCGTCTCATTCAAATACCTAAAAGTAAACTTAAATAGCAAAAACATTTTTATTGAAACCTTGTTTCATTTGAAACTAATCTAAGAAAAATAAAGTATAATCAGAAAGCAGCCAAAAACTAATCAATAGCGTAATTGGATTTGCTACTCTAATTTCCAAGTAAAAACTGCTAATTAAATTGTATATAATTTTACTTGAAGCTAATTAGACTCAACTCAGTATGATTTTTTATTGCAAGAATATTATTTATGCAAGTTAGCCTCAAGGCTTGTAACTTAAACCTAGTTAGAGCTACACCGGTTTTCTGGTTCAGCTCGTTATATGCAAAATTTAGATCATCTACTATTTTATGCATTACTTAGGTACTTATTTACTTAATTAACCGCAGAGAGACTTAGTGCTAATGCATTAAAAGGACAAGTAAATACGTTCGAGTGTTGGTGTAAGGAAAAAAACCGACCAAGTACGAGTCGGACTCGCGCACGAAGGGTTCCGTACCATTATCTATAAAACCGCCAAAAAATCACGTTTGTTGTAAGGGAGCCCTTATGAAAATTTCAACTGTCTAACTATCGCGGTTCATGAGATACACCCTGGTGATAGATGGACAGACCGACAGACACACAGACAGACGGCGGAGCCTTAGTAATAGGATTCCCGTTTTACCCTTTGGGTACGGAACCCTAAAAACTACTCTTTTCTTTGGGTGTTAAAGGAGAATTAATTCTAGAGCATGCAGCTTTGCTTTTTAGGGCTCTGTAGTCAACTAGGAACCCTTATAGCTTCGCCATGTCCGAATGTCTGTCTATCTGTCCCCAGCTTAGGTCAGAGATTCTTAGTACTAGGAAGCTGTCCTTTGGTATGGGTGGATATACATATTTAATGAGTCGTTAAAGTGCTAAAAACAAATCTTGAAAAAATAAAAAATTTTGTGTACGAAAATTTGCACTTTAAAGCTTAATATTACGCAAACGGATACCTGAATCGAAAAATGATCTTCACAGACCCTCAATATTTTTAAACGGCCTATTCAACAATAGCCCACATCGCGGGATAGACGAGAACACAATCATAATCTTTTAAGCTTAAGCCATAATACAAACGGATCCATGAATCGAAAAATGGTCTTAACAGACCTGCAATATTTTTGAACGGCCTACCCCACATCATGGGATAGACGACAAAAAATAATATCATCCCCACTTTACGTTTAAGGGACTTACGCTAAAAAAATGTTATTTTTTCAAGATTTTGTTATAGCACTTTGTCGGCATGATTAATATGTATATCCACGCCAAATTACAACTTTCCAGTACTAAGAATCTCTGGCCTAAGCTGGGGACAGATAGACAGACAGACAGACAAGGCGAAACTATAAGGGTTCCTTGTTGACTACGGAACCTAGTATACTATATCCTAACCCAGGTCATGGTCTATCCAAATCCGTTCAGCCGTTTTAGAAAGCGTAACAAACAAACAAATTCACTTTCGCATATAAAATATTAGTTAGGATGAGATGAATACGGTCATTTGGTAATGATATATACAATATCATTGTGATCACATGAGATCAGGATAAGGCACATCCTTATTTGTTTAAGGAATACCTATTTTTATTTTTCGTAAACTGTTGTCAGACTTTACTTTACTTACTTTACTTTACTTTACAAACGACGGACAGTTACACAAAGACAACAATTATTCAAAACCAAATTATTTCTAAAACATGTACTTGGGCAGGCTATTCATGATGTATTTTCAAGTATTTGAATGAAAACCAAACATCATGCATAGCTTGCAAGCCGGGATTACAGAAGCTTAAACTTCACTGCAAATGCCTCAAAAATTAAAAAGAAAAACGTACACGGTGACGTCGCCAGGTCGTGCTGTCAACTAAATGTATACAGCTTTACAGTGGGTGGCTCACTTGGCGCCCCCTTCGTTACGCAGCCAACCATACATTTTGTTGGCGGCGCGACCTGGCTGTGTTGCCATGGTGTCCAGGTGAGGTATGGCTCTAAAACCTTTAAAGTCGGTCCAAACGCACGGGTTCATCATTCGTTCATTATTTCAGCCGAAAAACGTCCACTGCTAGACATAGGCCTTCCTCAAAGGTTTTCCATAATCGCCACGCTTGGCAAGCGGGTTGGCGAACGCAGTATAGTGTCAAATAAAATGCATAGAGAACGCTGCTGCCCTTCCTCTAGTAATTTCCTTAGTCGCCTTTTACAACACCCACTGGAAGAAATAGGATGGAGCTATTCTTTACGTCTGGCCCCACACGGCCAAACGCCGGTGATCATAACATTATCGTTCGTTACTAAATAATTTCATCTAATATCTCAATTTTAGGTTGAAGTAATTACTTCGCCTTTGATAGTCCTAATGATGTCCCGCTAGAGATATACGATGAATAAGATCCCGATTAAGGCCTCAACAACGAGCGTCCTAATTAAATATCTTCTCAATACCGAAATACTGCAAGTTAATTAAATTATGCTAATTAATATTTGGTTTTAATATTAACAAGGTTTTTCGCTCGACTTTTCTTGTATGTTTTTTGATTAATATTGTTATTATTCAATAGGAAATCTTTTCTCAAGACCCCACTGTACAGTGTGAGTCTTGATAATGTGCACATATCGAAATGAAGGAAACTAAGCTTAATTTTACCGACGAAAAAAAAAAAAAAAATTAGATAAGGGTCTTTCTTTAACAGTTACTGTTGATAGGAAACGTTGTGATTGAATTAAAAACAAGGTATTGTTACTTTTAAAAAGCTGATACGATGGAGAATAATTTAAAGAAATAAAAAAGGGCAGATATTCGGGACTGTTATTGAGATATTTTACATTGATTGTAAAAATTTATGAAAAAATATCAGATTTTTGTCATAAAATCACCCGAGTTCTCAATTGAGGGCGAGTTTTTTCTTTAGTTTTTATTTTATGAAGATATTCTATTATTTGCAGTCAATACTGAGTTTGTTTCATCGTGATAGGTCATCTAGTTTAAAAGTTATACCAAATTATTTACACAGGGGTCACAGCAGCGAACAAGAATTTGATTTTTTTTTTTTTTTGTTAATTGATTTATTTTTTTTGATTTTTTTAATATTTTTTCCATCGATAAATTAAGCTTAGTTTCCCTCATTTTGATATGTGCACATTATCAAGACTCACACTGTATAGGGACAGGTCAAGGAAAGTTGAAAGGGAAACACCATCTTATCCACCCGAATATTTTTAGCAACTTTTCGCTCAGTTAAAAATCAACGTAAAAACCGGCCAAGTGCAAGTCGGCCTCGCACACGAAGGGCTCCGTACCATATCGTACAAGGTTCAACAATAAGTCATTTTTAAATACTTTCGTAAAAGAAACAATTGAGGCTCTATAACAATATGTAAAGATGTGAAAAGTAATTATCTAATTTAATTACATCCGTTACTACAGGTATTTTTTTTAGTTCAGATAAATGAAAGTAGCAAAAGAAAAACATTTTTCATCTTAAATATAAAAAGTCACAAATATAAATTTGTATTTCATAATGATACAAAGTTATTTTTTGCAGTTGCAAAAAATCACCCACATTTAAATAAAATACCTTATGAATCGACGTTTTTAATATTTTTTGATTAAATACAGTTTACGGTACATGATATTATAAAGAAGTTTCAAATTCCTAACTTATTTAGTTGTTGGGTTATGCTCGTACAAAAATGGTCTAAAACTGACAACTTTTACGGCTCCTGTTTCTTAATTTTTTAAGATTAAAAAAAATATATTCTCTTCTCGATGAAGTTCTAGACAATGACACCCCATATGCCAGGGTAAGAAATCATAATCAAAATTGTATTGTATTTAATTATTTACTTTATTTATTTTATTTATTTTTTATTAAGTATTGTTATAGCGACTATAAAAATACACAGTCTGTGATATTTTCAATTGTCTACCTATTACGGTTCATGAGATACAGACCGCTGACAGACAGACGGAAGGACCGACAGCGGAGGTTTAGTAATAGGGTTCCGTTTGTCACCCTTCGAGTACGGAACCCAAAAAATTACCATCCATCATAAACAGCTTATAATAAAATAATATCATTGTTTGCCATCCCCAAAAATGTAAACAATTCTATAAGTACCCCAAAGAAATACGAAGCATTTTAAAACTTGAGTTAGTCATAAAATACGCATTTAATATCAGTTTACTTGCTACTACGAGCACCATTAACCAACCCGTTTCCCTTAATTATCCCATAAAACTTAAGGGTCAATAAAGTACTGGCTTAATTATCTATGACTGCAGAATTAACTTAGAAAATGCCTGTTTTCAAGGATTATTCTGAGCCTTGGAAAGATGACGATCGGAGTGAGCTATCATCAATTCTTGAAAGTCGGGGTATCTATAATTCGTGGTTTACCAGCTTTGCTGCCAAATTTACCAGTATTTCAATGCTACTCGCTAGGAGATCTTTATGAACGGTTTTTAACTGTATTCGACGGCTAAAGAACCAAAGTTTCAAAAGATTACCATAACTCGGCCGCTACTCGATAGACAGGTTCTGCAAATCCTGAAACATACCCGTGTTCTCGATGCAAAAAAACCGGCCATTTACTACGACATTGCTCGCTGCCAGATATAATATTTTGTCTCACGAAGCAACGCGTGCTTTACTTGTGGTTACCAAGTGTACAAACACACTGCGAATGTGTGTGGCGCAGGAACTCTCGGTGCCGTCGGAGACAATGGTGAATTGGGAAGTATGTGTGTGTGTGTGTGCGTATGTGTGTTACGTGCTGACGCTACTCGTCTTCATGCACACATTCACAGCGTGTTTGTACACTTGTTTACCACAAATAAAGCGCTAGTCTTTTTTTGAGGTAAAAATACTTTACATGCACTTGTTTTAAATGCGATGCTCAAGAACATATTGCATTACGCTGCTTATTGAATACTTCAAACAGCAAAGCATCTACATGCAGCAGTGCCATCAAAGAAGTGAATCTACTGAAGCCATACAACGTAAAATTAAACGGTGTCATAAGGGCCTATATTGAAACTGGGAGTCAAGTTAATGTCCTAAACGCACAAGTTTCAAGCGTACTGTCTCTTGAAGTTAAACCTACCATTGTTTTCTTTTAAGGTTTTTTGGAGGTCTTACTACAAGCTGAGGTGAAGTTGAGTTTCAGTCAGAGATTGACGGCATAACTATGCAATGTCAAGCCTACATATCCAGTGGTAAAATAAAAGAAGTTAATCTGCCTGTAATAAATAGCAAAGGTATTAGTGTAGCTGTCAGCAAGGGTGTCGTTAATCTTGACTTTATTTCTGATTTTATGTTGGCAACTGAGACATTCGAGAAAATCGAGAGTAAATGAAGAGCATCTCCCACCAGGTTTCTCAATCATTGAAGTGCGTGTTCTGGGTAACCGGGTGGAAAATGACGTGGTAATACCTCCTCGACGATACGAGCTTCACGGCGTGTGCTACTCCCTGCCGGCGACCCTACTGCGCGGTGATCAATGACTTTAATATAGGCTGCAAAACCATCGTATGGCCGCCAGAATAGGTAATGACGAGGGCGTAAAGCTGCCAGGCGCCACGGCCAGTTAGCTAGGTGTGTTATTTTGCTCATTGCCATATTCTCACTTATGATAACTCTAATTCTCGCCAGGCCAAAGCCACTTTGTAGTGTTTTTTGTGTGTTCATAGGGGGGAGTCGAAATAAGCAATATAAAAATGGGATCATTAAATAAAATAAAAAGAAGACTCAGACTTCATTTTATTAACTGTAACGTTGTTTTGCTTTTGGTTCACACGAATTAGGTTGTATAAATTGAACGCAGATGAAAATTAAGCATACCATTGATCAGCTTATATATCGACATCGTTATAGACTTTTGCATAGTGTACAAGCAATAGTCAAATCGAAAGTAAATTAATTATTCGATGCAGGCATTATCAAAAAATCGGAATCCAGTTACGTTTCTCCTGTGATCTTAGTACAAAAAAGAACGATGACAGTAGGCTCTGTGTTGATTACCTCGCTTTAAATGATATCACTGTAAAAGAAAGGCTTCCGTTACCTAATAATTATAGAAGATGGTTAGTGTCTTGGTTAGCTGGCCAGTATCAATATGGCACCAAGTTACCAATAAATTCACTCATCAAACAGCTTTTATTAGTCCTGAAGGTCACTATGAGTATACAAGGGTTCCATTTTGTTTAGAATATGCACCTACAGTGTTTATGAGTGTATATGTTACGGCTAATACCCGAAGTGCGGCTACACCTAGTTTTAGCCGGTTAGAATTATAGGTCCAGACAATCCCTGTTGGCTAAAACCAATTTACCAACAATAGAGGGGATCTGGCGCTCGGCGGCCGCTACCGTGGCACGCTCGCTTCGCTCGCTCGCCTTCGCTTGTTAATGGTTACTGTTCTAACCTAACCTAACCCAAATGATTTTACCCGAAAACAATCGGCTCGTACTAGGTTTAACCAAGAGTAAGTGGCTACACCTAGTTCTAACCGGCTAAAACTAGGTGTAGCCGCACTTCGGGTATTAGCCGTAACATATATACAAAATGAAATATTGGTATTGTTTTACGTTTTATTTCTTACCTCAACTGATGTTAATTCTGGTGTCATAATTTTAGTAAATGTTCTTAAAAAATTAATATCGAAAATTTTAATATATAAATGATTTAATGTTCGTTTTTGCAAAATCAAATCACTTATTTAGGTCAAGATATATCTTCCAATGGCATACAGCCGGTTAAAATGGTTTGCTAATCCACTATTTCCTTTACCTAGTAACGTACGTCACGTACGTCAGTTTATCGGATAGTGCAGTTATTTTAGAAAATTAATCGTATATTTTGCGACGTTTGAGCACCCGTCAAAAAAATACTCCGTGAGGATGACAGCGTAACCAAAAAGATAGTTTTGAACAAGTGATTCTTTGTCTGATATAATTTTTGGAATTAATAACACCACAACTTCCTTTAAGGCTCTTGCAAACTCACGCGATATCGCGGGCGCGACAGGCACCGACAAAGAAATTGTCTTACTAGTGTCGCGTCGCGCCCGCGATATCGCGTGAGTCTGTAAGAGCCTTTATGCCATACGATTTAAGTTCGCTCGTACTTAGTAGGCCAATATTACTATGATATTTTGATTCTCGGTAAAGAGCCAGAACCCGTAGAATCCCGTTGAAAGAAATATTCTGATAGAATTCGAAAATTAAGTGACAAATTGAACGCAAAAAATTGTTCATGTGTACAAAAGGGAACATTTTGTTCATTTAAAACAGGCCCCTACGAGTAGTGCCGCTAGAGTTAAAACCAAACTGTATGACTTGTATTCAGCCCCTTACAAAGGGTCAAATTAAATTAGCTAGCGAAACTCCACAGTAACAAATGTAATGATGGGAAATGATAGATACCGGATTAGAAGCATAAAAGGTTTACGTTGTTACAAAAGTTCACGGGTTTTGTGTCAGTAGATGCGCAAAGGCCATAGAAAAGTATAGCACCTTTATAAGTCAGTGCCAGTAGTTCTGACGAGCAATTGGAAACTGGTGACCTAACTGACTTATCAGAAAGCAAATTTATCTTAGCAGTAGTAGGTATATAAGGTGCTAACAAATTAGGTACCAATACTTTTAGAGCTGATAGTACTCGTCTCTAGGAGTAGACTTAAGTATGAAACATTAAAAATTTTATGTTACTTTTTGGAGATAATTAGGGAAACAACGTTACTGCGTAAAAACACCCTGTAAATAGATAGTCATCAATCATTGACGTTAGTCACAAACGACGATGTTCACTTGACAGAAAGTGTGTCTTGTCAGTTAAAAGCACAGGATGATTATGTTTGGGCGAAATTTTAATTTATTTATTTTGTTCCGTAAATTAAAACAAAAATATCATATAAAAAGTTTTCTTAATTTCTATTTAAAGTTAATTGTTTTAATGTAATGTAACACCTCTTAAAATATTGGTACTTAATTTGTTAGCACTTTATGAAAACCATCTCAAACCACATTTTGCCAAGATAGGAATGCTTGGAATCATGCTGGTCCAGCTTCAAGACAATCTAGAGTCTAGACAAAATCAAATTGGTTGCTATTGTAATTGTATAATTTGTTATTTTTGTGACATTGATTTTACATCCTGTGATTACCTAAACTCACACACTGACTTATTATTTTAATTTTTTTAGGAAAACATAGTTTTACGATGTTTGTAAATATGTGAGCACCATGCTATCCCATAGTTAAGTTATTTTTATTGCTTACTTTTTAATTATTTTTACCTATTCTGGTATAGTAATTTTATTCTAGTGCATCGTCTTCACATATAATCATAATTATAATTAATGTACTTAAACAAAATATTGTAAAACATTTTTTTAAACAGTAACGGTGGAGTTTCTTGCCCATTCTTCTCCATACGAAACTACATTTTGGAAGGGGCAACTAGAATCAATTCTATGTTTTTGTAAATTTTGACGTTAAAAAGTGCCTCTTATGTGCCTATTTGAAATAAATACTTTGACTTTGAAAATGACACTTGAAAATGAGAGTGACTTAATCTCAATAGATAGGTACAACAAAACACTGTTGGGTTTGTTAATAATCGTTGTTTAAAGTTAAAAGACGTTTATACGTCAAAAAATATACTTGACCATGACATTAATCATTGTTTAATTAAGCAATATTTATAAAAAAACCCCTATAAGATTAGAATGACAACATGACAGTAGTTTCAGAATTTAGTAATAAACTTACTTCAAGAGTACAACAAAATAGAAAACAAAAATCTTAAAAACTATAACAATATTCTAATTAGTACTAGGAAACCATGATACAGCAGGTGGTGTCTTTTGGGCAGTCAATAGCTTCCGTGAACCTGACGACTTTATTGCAGGGATCCTGACCACGAATGCACATTCCACCGCGCTTCTCGCATCTTGTTTCTTTCACTGATACTGGAAAATGTAAGAACTTGATTCAGTAGCTGATGGATGAGACATGAAGGTTAAAGTACAATGATTATGACACAACTTACTGAATATTATGTTGATTATATAGGTATTGGCGCAGTGGTTACTCGATAAGCAAGAAATGAGAAAAGAATGCGTATAACAGAGATATAGTATTTAATTTATTGAACAAACGTTTAGAAACAGAAAAATATATTATAGGAATAGACTTAAACATAGAAATTCTTCTTAACCAGAATCTACAGTGGCGATCAAACCAGAAAAGTACTGAGACAATATAAATAATGTTAACATTGTTTTCTTCCCTGCATGTCAAGCACTATCGTAGCTAGGCTATAGATAGACATACAGGGACAATAAGCCTATCAGTTTAGCTCCACAAAAACGTTGTCTTGCTTTTTAAGATAATGTTTAATTAGGCTTAGTCCCATCTCATCCCCTTCCCATCTCTTCCCCTAGGCCTTATACCTACAAAAATTTCCCATCTCATCCCCCTGCCATAAATCACTCAAAAATTTAAGTTTCTGTTGTTAAAAGTACAGTCTCATCCATGTCTCATCGATATTTGTTTGAGCCGCCTATTTAGAATATTAACAAATTTATTGACATTGCCTATCGGTTCACCCACAGAACTATAATAACAAACGATAGAGCGAGAGGGTAATAGCAAATATTACCTGGGCGCGTGGCGTATGAGAGCGTTAGATTTTTTTTTTATGCTTGTTATTATCATTTTTTCCATTATAATAAATATTCGTAAATGATTTATTATATGGTAACATTAAAAAAATACTTACCGACTAAAAACAAAACCAAGATGATTCCTGTGATAATTATGTTAATTATTGTGAATGTACGCAGATTATATTTTTAAATTCTTGTTAAAACTAAAGTAAAGAATATTTTATTTGTTAATCTATTTTTTAATATAATATTAATTTCACTGCTTGAGTTTATTTTCGTCCGTGACTGTACCGTTGAGTGATTTATGGCAGGGGGAAGAGATGGGAAATTTTTGTAGGTATAAACGCGTAGGGGAAGAGATGGGAAGGGGATCAGATGGGACTAAGCCTTTAATTATATAATAACGTTAATAAGGCTTCACTTACATCCATAACAGCACTCAACTCCTTTATTTTGCTGTTCAAGACATAATCCTTTTTGTTCCACTAGATGTCCTGTGGGGCAGTCAGCTGCTATCGTGCACAGACCTCCTTGCGTTGTGCACGGGTGTTCATCATAGATTGAATCTAGTTCTCTGACTGTAAACAGAAACATTGTTTTGGTTTGTTTTACTAGTGGGTAGCATGCTCTTCTAATAACTTATTAACATTCTAATAACGGACTTTTTTTAAATGAATTATCGTCTAAAAAACTTTTTGCGCTTCTAATAATGCTCATGTTTATTAATAGTTGAGCCTCTTTTTAACTTCCTGGCCTCTTCTCACAGTTGGTTTCGGTAACTAAGCTAGGGTACCCCGAACAAAAGGTTTAAGTTAGAACGTTAGAACAGCTAATATTTTCAGGACCTTAAAATAGGACTTATTTGAGGATCACAATAAGAGGCGCAATCATTATACATATTAAAGTGTTCAATAATATGTTTAGGAGCGCAAAATGGGAATTTCATAGTCAAATTATTTATTTCAAATAGGCACATAAGAGGCACTTTAAAATGTCAAAATTAACAAAAAAATAGAATTTATTCTAGTTGCCCCTTCCAAAAGGTAGTTTCGTATGGAGAAGAATGGGCAAGAAACTCCACAATTATTAGAGGTTCGAATAAAAACATGCCTAACTTACTACGTTATCATAGGTCGTGGCAGTGAGTATTCATTCATTAGATAGTGCAATAGTGAAATAGTGTGTCAATGTATCCAATTATAATCTTTTGCGGAAACGTAGAGGAATGACTTCAGTGTTTTGAAACCGTAAAAAATCTCTGCCTACGTTTGGAATTCGTCAGTTTTGTAAGATTAGAAACTGTTCAGTACAAAGTGACTCATAACAAAATAAGTACTTACATTCTGTATCAAAAACTACTTTTTTAGGGTTTCGTACCTCAAAAGGAAAAACGGAACCCTTATAGGATTACTTCGTTATCCGTCTGTCTGTCTGTATGTCTGTCTGTCAGTCTGTCAAGATCCTTTTTCTCAGGAACGCGAAGAGGTATCCAGTTGAAATTAATATCAACGTAAGAAATAACACGTAAGTCTATGGTCCCTTGAAGCTCTAAGAAAATCAAGCTTCCAAGTCACCGCAATAAAAAAATACGGCAATATAAGTGACATTATTGTGACATATTTGGATTCTCGCAAATAAATCAAAACCTACCAAAGTACTTCCCGTTGACCTAGAATCATGAATTTTGGCAAGAAGCAAGGTCTCACAGCACAAGTAAAGGAAAAGGTCCGAAAATTGTTAATTTGTAGTTTTATCACATAAAAAAAAACTTTTTTGCGTTTTTGCCTTATTACAAACTTAAATTTTCAGTTGGAAAATTGACCGTGGCGTATATCGATGTATGGAGAACATGTTTTTCAAATACAATGTTAAGTTTGTTTTAGGGATAAATTCATCCTAACTACGGATTTCTTCATTGTGCGTGGTCCGATACGCAGTTGGCCGGTTTTTTCTTTATAGTATCTAATCCCAATATATTGCTTCTGATTTCGTTCGTTATTTCAGATCAGCATTTTTCATCATTTTTACCAGAAACTTTTTGTAGGTTAGGCTAGGTTTTTTTAATTGGGTTTTGCCTTATTTATTTTGTGATCTCTCATATAAACGCGGTTCACTAAAGTGAACAGGCCATTAAACATAAAAATAGTCATACGACGCAAAAGAAACAATTCAAACCAAACCATTAAAACTCCTAAATAAGAATCGTCATATGCCAATCATAACACTATTGCACATCAAATTAACTTTAAAACCAATCTACATAATGTCTGTAACAAAAACCAACCTCAACCTTATTGTAAAGTTTTATAGCTCAAAATCGAAGAAGAAAATGATAAACGATCAGCAAATGCAAATTGGTGAGTCATGACTCAATGCGGCCATTGGAGACTATTGTGAAATGATTGTGGATGATCCTCTAACTAGTATCAATAGATTCTCTATGTATTCAATCAAGATGATTGGCAATGTTGACACAATGAGCGGCATTGATCGTGTTTGCTGTCTGAACATCCGTTGTTTATATGTGAAATAAGATATAGAACAGTATTCATCTTGGATGCATAGCAGTGTAGAATACGGAGAGGTCTCTATTGAGGTCAAAGCGTCAGGGTCACCCGCGAAATTCAAATTTTCTTACGTTTTTTGCAATTTTGAGGTCAGCATCACGTTGTATGTTGATTTAATTATATTTGTTACGGTTGCGAATCATATTTTTATCAAATATGCATTTTATAAGATTAGGTATTTGACCTAAACTGGAACATAAGCGGTATGTGAATGATCCTATTGATGTTGTAAAAGGTAATAATGATGAGTTATATGAATCAGCACTAATCGTCAGTAAAAAGTTAATAAATTTAAATATTAATTGCTGATAATAATGTGCGTTATGAAGGCCAATTCAAAATAACTGCTCATTCCAATTAGAAATGAAAACAAAACCTAGAATTTTAAATTTAATTTAACGCAACGATACGCCTTCAACGCCTTCAATAATCGGAAATTGTAAACTTAGATTCCTTATAAACAACAGATTACTACGAGTTTGAGTACAAACTTGTCCTCAAAACGAAGCACATGCTCTAGAGTTTGATTACTAACTTTGCAAATACTTTAAAAAAAAATCTGAGACTAATATTTAGAAATCAACACGTTGCAACTGTAGCCCAACGGTTAACACGCGGAAAGGCGAGCAAGAGCTCGTGAGTTCGATTCTTATACATTGAATTATTGACAAAAAATTGTCCTAGCAGAAGCTAAGACTTGTTTTTCTTATAAATTAGTACAAGACCATGCTATATAACCCTTTGATACCAAACGTTATTTTAAAGCAACCGAAAAAAGTTAGCAGAGACTAAAAAACTCATACTCACAATCATCACTAGCCTTTGGATTTGTAACACCAGCCTTTACAACTCCTAGTACACACAGGACAGCGACTAACTTGTTGCTGTACATGATTAGATGTACTCGTATATCTTTATGCACGACCGCACTCCCGCTAATACCGACACAGAATGAGCCATCAGTATTCCAGCCATGTTTGTTTTAAATATCGCTCCAACTGTTATGTGTGCCGATAATGATGGACTTTTCAGATAAGATGCACATGAAGTTCTAAACAATAATATTGTGGTTGGAGCAATAGTGACTGGAGTTATCAGTTCTTGGGTTGAGTAAAGTTGTTGTTATTCCAACTAGATAATTATAATTTTGATGATATAGGTTGTTTTGCATCTGAATTCCTCTTGGATTTAGGTGCGTGATTTGGTCTGTCTACTTTTTCTATAGTTTTTAGGGCTTTTTAAGCTTTTGTTCATACTTAGTAGTTTAAAATATCGGTTGGTTTGTTGATTTTCAAATTTAAATTAATGTTTGTATCTCATAATCTTCTACTTTTATCAATCGTACGGAATGTTCTGATTTTTCCATTACATCTTTATACCAATTATTTGCTTTAGGCACGTTTTGCTTTAACGTTTACTTTTATTGCACCTTGATGATTTTTTTTATTTTTACTCGTATTAATATATGCATTGCATTTTCCGTATTCATAATTTATCACTTATTTTTTAAATAATAAAATGTGTACAAATAAAAACATTTAATAATTCTTTATCATTATTATTAGGTAGGTATCATAATAAAATGATTTGTAAATTTCACATAAATTATTATTATTTCTGAATTGCACGAAATTTGTTGACAGTGAAAAAATCATCCCTCTGCGACATTCCTGAATGAAAACAATCAATAAACATTACTTGAAATGCGTAAACCGTCAATGCACAAATGTGCATTGACGGCTTACGCGTACTGGGGGCCGATCGCGATAATTTTGAACGATAATACCAAAACTAAACCACAACCATTAACGTTATGTTAGACACATTTCGTATCGCGCTAATCATTTCAACGGAAACGATTTAGCTTTACTTTGGAAGTTACGTTGGAGGAACGATCGATCGAACTTTCAGTATTGGGTAACGTCAATGATTTTGTCGTTCAGAAAAAATTGCGCGATACCGTTTCTTACATCAGCTAAACCAAAACCAAAAACGTTCCGTTCAAACGGTAATTACGTTGAGAAATAGCGCGATCGGCCCCCTGGTAGGAAAACTCCTACCAGTAAGTTTTATAAAAACAAACATACAACTGGATGGAGAATCGTAATTACTCAAGTTCTGACGATTTAATTGCATATTTTTTACCGTTGCTTATTTATTATGGTTACGATTACTATGCGTTAGTTATGGTTTGCGTTCGCCTAGAGTTTGTTCCATCTTGATTTCCATTTTACTTAATCATGTTAAATGCAGAACTAATGATAATTCATGAAATTACGGATAGTGTTATGTTGATAATATTTATAAAGTTGTTACTAGAATTCTTCTATTGAAATAATAATCCTGGTCCTAATACAAGTGCTATGTATTTAGAATTAGAAGTTTATCTCTGCCACCTACCTATTTTAGAAAAATAACTTTACGTTCAGGGCGAATGACAGAATTTTTTGTCGATGATTTTGGGTTCAAGTGATGGCTAGACTATCTGGAGTATTTCCATACTCTTAAAGCAGGTCATTGAAGATTTTTATCAATCTATTTTTTTATTTATTATTTGCGCGGGTACTTAACGAAAATTAAAAATTATAATACACACACATAGGTAATACCCTTCTATTTGCGTCAGATTACTAAAAAAAGAATATTTTAAAGAAAGTTTGAATATTATTATTTTAATGAACTTTTATTTTAATTTTATTTTTTGTTATTATTTTCTATTTTTTTTTTTTGTTATTTTTAATGAGTATTTTTTCTTCAAATTTTTGTAAAAGGATAACTTATACAAATCAAAAGCAGTTATTCAGTCAGAGCTTTACTGTAAACGATATTTGACGTTGTTTTATTTTGTGGCAGCAAAATAAATTGATTTTCAGGAGCTCTGACCCGCGATAGGCCAACATACAGTTGGCCATGAGTAAAACATTATTTTCGTAGGTTGATCCCTACTAATTCGAAGATTTGGCCTTGGGACTTGTTAATAGTTAAGGCGAAATATGTTTTTACCGGAAACTGAAGCCATTTAAATGGGATTGGCAAATCAGTTGGGATCATCGGTATCCTCGGTATATGAGCCAATTGATCAGCTGCTGGACCGGTAATAATGGTCGCTACAATTAATTTATCCTTCAATTCTTTAATAAGCAGCCTCGTCCCATTACACATGCTCGGACGGCTTAAATTTTTCAAAAGCATGATTGGAATTCCGATTTTTAACGATAATTCATGTGGTGGCAGTCCAGAAGGGTTAAGAAAATTTAAAAATTCCTGTGAGCAATGGACTGCGTCTTCGCAGCGCGACTTTGCAGCTACGATTTGTAATTTTTTATTTGGCCGGGGACTTTTTGAATAATCAAATTGTTTATTTCTTTGACCGTATCATTCCTAGGTGTCACTATTGCCCTAGAACACAACCAACGAAAGTCCTTTTCGTGCAAATTTTCAATACCAAGGGCATCATCAAAATCAAACATCTATTAAAATTTCTAAATTATGGACTATTTGGCCTAGAGACTCATCCGAAAGGTTATCAAGATTTCTGCTTAAATTTGGAGTGGGAAATATTCCTTCCCCAAGTTTCAGTAGTTGTTGTGAGAAAACACTATCTGTGATTCCATGAAGATGAGCTCTCATATTCGTCCGTAATTCTAATCGAAGTCCATAAGGGAGACGATTTCAAGCATGCGTTGATGATATGTGCTCGCGTACTTCTGTTAATTCCATCCCCTCCCGTACGGCCCATACCTCAGTGATGCCTACATTGCATAAGGTGCTGCCTAGCTAGCCAAGCAGGGTAAGCGGCTACCACGCAACTTTTTTCTAATACTTATATTTTTAAACCGTGATATCTTTCGAATGGAATGTCCGAATTGAATAATTCAAAAAGTTATATAAAGGTATTGAAGCAGTCTTGAATATGAAGCAATTTATTTTGGATTAAGACCAAGATACAAATAAAGAGCCTTTTCCAATGGCGGCATTTCAACTAAATTTTAAAAATAAAAGAACACTTATTGTGGCATAACTATAATAGTTAGACGTGCTGTTGCGACATTTTTTGTAAATAATGATGTGTTCTGCAAAGTCGTATTCTATCAAAATCAAAATCATTTATTTGCGCAAATAAGGTACAGGTTGTTCTTAAAGATAAGTATATTGATCTCTTATTCTGCCATTAATTTCGGCGTGCAAATTTTACATAATTATTTACTATATAAAGAAAACTAATTAATTTAGATTGTGCATGCAATTAATAAAATAAAATTAAATTATATTAAATTAATTCTAAATTGACTGTCAATCATGATACTACAATTATTCAGACTTACAACTTATAATCTAGGAACTCAAGTACACTATAAAAACATTTATCAATTAATATATCATCAATAGTTTTCGCAGCGCACGCGATGTAAAGAATATTTTAGGTATTTTTTTTACACCTTGGGTTACATTATTGGAGTTTTAGTACGGATTCCTAACTTTTTTGAAAATATAATATAGCTTATGTCACCCGGGGATAGTGTAGCTTCCCAACAGTGAAAGAATTTTTCAAATCGGTTCAGTAGTTTCGGAGCCTTTTCAATGCAACCTCTTTATAATATAGTATAGATAAAATGAACACTTGCTTTTCCAATTCACTTTAGACAATGGCAGAGGGAAATATAATAGAATAGGACGTGAAGTGTCAAAGGAAAATTGTATTCGCCAGCAGTCAAACTTCTCCAAATGATTTTAAAAAAAAAATTCTCATAAGATTTTGAACTTAACCAGCGACACTTAAGTGTCGCTGGTTAAGTTCAAAATCTTATGAGAAAATTTTACAGTCTGTGGTAATGAGGATGTGTTGGCGTCCGTACCTGGACGCCAACACATCCTCCGAATAAAATCTGACAGTTATTTGATACTTATTTGTAAAGTGAAGTTTTCATCAACATTTTTCAGATGAACAGACTCGAACACATAATCAAAGTGACCTCCAAAACAAATGAGGGCTCCCATCATGGTAACATTAAGAAATAGTTTTAGCTCAACACCCGTATAGATCAACAGTGACATAATTGCGGACTGTAATCCCTTATCGTTGGTGACTGATGGAGCCCGCATCTTGTATCACCTGAACAGAGTGATTAATGACCAGCACTGTTGGTTTGTGTGCGAGCGAGACAGATGTTTTTATAAGGGTGGAAGTAGTGACGGTAGTAGGAAAAGCGATTTTTGACGGAGATGGCGTTTAGTGACTTTATTTGATGATTAGGTGCAATGTTAGTCTTTAAGTTACATGCTCTGTGGTTTGTCTTAAACATAGAATGTATAACGTTGTATGTTTTACTAGGATAATTACAGATATTTACGGCTTCAAATATTTGGCTTTCACACATTAATTTTACTCTAGAGTGTAGTTTCCAGTAAAAGTGCTACTGAATCCTTTTAAATTAGATTTTTGCATACAATATTGTAACACAAGGTTACTTTTACTGGATTCATTAATTCGTGTGTGTTGGTAATTCGGATAAAATTGAAGAGGAAAAAGTAACTGGCTGGATGTAAGTGAAAATTATATGGAAATAGTATTATTATCCTCCGACTTTAATTAAAAATCGCTCTCAGCGTAGTCTTTTCCCAACTATATTATGTTGGGGTCAACTTCCAAACGGACGCCAAATACCAAAAACCAGTATTTTTGCATGGAGCGACTGCCTACCTGACCTCCACAACCAGTTACTGGGTAACACGATACCCCTTGGTAAGGCTGGTTGACAGGCTTTTTGACTACCCGTAACGCCTGTCAAAAAGATCGACGAATGACAGCCGGGACCAACGGCTTACCAAGCTTTCCGAGGCGCGGAAGGGTCGATATATAATGGATGATCTCCCATCCACGAACGACCGCGCGAAGCGTAACTTAACCTTGAATCGATCCGTGTGGCCGTTATCGAATAGCCACAAGCCCCGTAGCAATAAAAAATCGCTATTCCTAACAATATAGTGTAAGCCTTAATATTCTTACTTGTGATTGTGACATGGATAGTACAAAGGGCAGCTTACATCTGTAGCTATACGTCGCGCAGTGATCTTTTGTCATAACCATAGTTCTAGCTACTTTTCACCTATATCATACCTACCTACGTGTTTCTTATATAAAAGCTTTTTGATTTGTTCTTCTTCTTTTCGAGTCGATGGCAAAATTAAACTGGTTTGTAGTGCGTGTTGGTTTTGAAGTGCGTGTTGGGTTTGAAGTGCATGTTGGGTTTGTAGTGCGTGTTGGGTTTGTAGTGCATGTTGGGTTTGTAGTGCGTGTTGGGTTTGTAGTGCGTGTTGTATTGTAGTGCGTATTAGACTTGTAGTGCGTGTTGGGTTTGTAGTGCATGTTGGATTTGTAGTGCGTGTTGGGTTTGTAGTGCGTGTTGTATTGTAGTGCGTATTAGACTTGTAGTGCGTGTTGGGTTTGTAGTGCATGTTGGATTTGTAGTGCGTGTTGGATTTGTAGTGCGTTTTGGGTTTGTAGTGCGCGTTGGGTTTGTAGTGCGTTTTGGGTTTGTAGTGCGTGTTGGGTTTTGCGTTTAAAAGTCTTGTATATTTTTTTTTTTTTGATGTGTAACATCTTTCCTATTGCTTTCTCTGGGAGTGCGTGTTGGATTTGTAGTGCGTGTTGGGTTTGAAGTGCATGTTGGGTTTGTAGTGCGTGTTGGGTTTGTAGTGCATGTTGGGTTTGTAGTGCGTGTTGGGTTTGTAGTGCGCGTTGTATTGTAGTGCGTATTGGAATTTTAGTGCGTGTTGGGTTTGTAGTGCGTGTTGGATTTGTAGTGCGTGTTAGATTTGTAGTGCGTTTTGGGTTTGTAGTGCGCGTTGGGTTTGTAGTGCGTTTTGGGTTTGTAGTGCGTGTTGGGTTTTGCGTTTAAAAGTCTTTTATATTTTATTTTTTGATGTGTAACATCTTCCCTATTGCTTTCTGTGGGAGTGATTTCGTGAAAAGGGACGGAAGTAAGTAACAGGAAGTGATAGTTTGAGCATGGAATAAGTACTGACTTTTTAATAGCATGGCATTAGTAAGTACTATATAGATTGTAAGAGGAGGGGGTTATTTCTGTCACTGCTCAGTTGCTTATTACCAAGGTGAGATGTCAGATGTTACACACCATAAGCGACTACTGTAAGGCTCTCGTTTTTTTTTTTTTTTGTATAAAGGCTTGTTGATTAATTGTTCTTCTTCTTTTCGAGTCGATGGCAAAATTGAACTGGTTTTTAGTGCGTGTTGGGTTTTGCGATTAAAAGTCTTGTTTTTTTTTTATGTGCCTATTAATAATTTACTTAAAGTGTTCAATCAATTAATTGATTGATGGTTAACAAGTAACATGATTATCTCCAATTATCAGCAAACACAGTTTATTAATATCTTCATAAATGTTTACTATTGTTTTCTACATACTTTCTTTGTTTTCAACTGTCTCGTTGGTCTAGTGGTCGCAAGCGCTACTGCTGAGCATGAGGTCCTGAGTTCGATTCCCGGGTCGGGTAAAGTGATATTGGGTTTTTCTATCTGGAATTTCTCAGCCACAGCCCGTCTGGATTTGTGCCCGGTTGGTGGCAATAGGCTCACCCCCTATTACATGGGACATAAAAATAACTGGCAAAATGTTGGTGTACTACAGGTACACCTCTGTCCAACCCTTCGGGGTAACAAGGCGTGATGTTATGTTCTATATACTGTTTTTTTTTTCTTTGACACAGCTACATTTTCTTGTTTATTAGCAAAATGGGCCCAATCCTAGCATAATAACGTAAGCACTTTCGTTTATACTGGACTGGCATTAGTACGCCAGCTGTATGTAATTAGGCAAAAGCAAACAATCAACACTTAACCGTGATAACCATGGTTAAATGACATTTAGGAAGGTAATGTTAGCTGGCACACGAGGTAATTACTTACCATGCTGCTTTGTCGCATGCAGTTCATTCATACGAAATTATATAAGTCGTGTGCTCTGATTATATAAATATCTAAATAGATTGTCATGCTGCAAAGTAACTAAAACAAACAGGCCAACTTTGATAAGCTGGTGTAGGTGACAGTTACGTCTTACGCTCGCGCCACGTCATTGTACTGTCATCGTCCTATAATTTACTAAAACTTTATGCAAAAGTAAAAACTACACTGTACAAAGGCGGACTTAATGCCTGAGGCATTTTCTACCAGTCAATCTTAGGGTGATGCAGAGACAAAATATGGCAGGTGCAACGTACGGGATAGATAGCTCGGAAATAACTATCAAATGCAAGCATAACTACAAATACATAGATAGATACATACATAATATACCAAAATAAACTTTGTCAGGAGAAATAACGACCAGTAGGTAGCGAAGAAAACGACTCCAGCAAATCACCGCTGAGATGTTTCGGCCAACTTCTGACGAATATGTTCACGTGCCTTCATTTTAAATGATAACCGGCTGGTTCCGTCCTGATGTTCAGAGGGAGCGCATTCCAAAGAAAGACCGCCTGGACAAAGAAAGAAGAATGAATGAAGCCAGAACGGTGCGAAGGACATCGTAGAAGACGATTGTTGGTGGAACGAAGATTTTTACTATGGGCAGAGCATAAGTATTTATTTTGGGAAGTCAGGTAAGAAGGAGAAGTGGGTTTCTCGAGAATAAAGAACAACATAGATAGAGCCCTCAACTCTCTGCGTTGACGAATGGGTAACCATTTCAAAAACAGTCGGTGCGCGGATACATTGTCATACTTACAAAGATTGAAAACGAATCGAATACAAGTTTATTGAGGAGATCTGCATTCAGGACATAGTAACACACATCACCATAGTCAAACATGGGAAATATTAGGAACTGTACAAGCATTGCCTTTATGTGTGATGGAAGAAGATTAAATAGAAAAATAATAATAGAATAATAATAATAGAAAAAAAAAACATAATAATAATATAATAATTAATATTAGATTGGGTTATTTTAGTGTAGTTACTTCGTACATTTTGCGGCTAATAGTTTGGCGCAATTTTTCTCGACGAGTTCACAGCTTTGTCATATGTATATCTTTGGTTGTGTGAATATTTCAGTTTGAAATTAAAGAAAGACGAAACTGTTACAGGCGGAAGAACTGAAAAATTGGAGATCAGCACCCTAATTCCATAACAAACTGTCAATCATAATCTGAATGATTGTGAAGTATAATATATCCCTAATTCATTGCTTCATAATGTTCGAAAAATTTGTCTGCTTAACAACGTAAATAACGTAATGAATATAATAATATAATGTTGAACTGTCAAAATTTAACCCAATGCTGCTGATAGTGTTACGCAATTACCCTGCTGGATAATGGTCGGAATCTGTCAACCCGTACGCAGGACAACCCGCAAGCATGGCGATTATAAAATGCCCGTGATCTCTCGGTATGAGAAGATTCTCTACAGCTAGGTTTGTTTAGTCATTAAGATCGAGTTGAATGACGTGAGACTGAAGTTCCAAGTACAACAGTGAACATACTATCTATTCTGTGAAAAAAAAACCATACAACATGAAAAATTAGGTGATGTGAGCTGTCATTCCACTTGGCGCTAGGGATCGCACTATTGACTGCTGACCTTACTGCTTGAGCTTACTTCACCTAACTTTTTACGGTGAGAATTCACTGGATAGATCGGCTGGTTACAGGCTGCTGATGATAGAATAAGGTGTAGTTTGAATTTCCCTTAATGGTAGATTATCTAGGTTGTGGAGGTCAGATAGGCAATCGCTCCAAGTAAAATACTGGTATTCAGCTGCATCCGGTTAGACTGGATGCCGACCCCAACATAGTTGAGAAAAGGCTAGGCAGATTGATCGATTTGGTAGATCATCTAGGTCTTCCACTGAAACCTCTGACACGTTTTGTGTTAGGTGGTGTTTCTGGCCAGTTCTTCTCCATAGGAAACGACCAATTGGAACCACGCACATAGCTTCTGACGTTTCATAAGTGCCCATGTAGACTTATGTGAAATAAAATATTTTAATTTTGATTTTGAGCTATAGATAGGTATCCAGTAATCTATATAAGGTACTACAAGTGTTCAATTCTAATCTCTTCGGACGATAATTATGGTAGAGTGTTTTTAAGTGTTGCCACTACATAAAGCGTAAAACGTTTATGGAGGATGATATTCTCACATCATGTATGTCTATTTTTATATTCCTGTTTAGTTTATCATTATTTTTCTTTATGTATGCTGGACCGGTACAGCGTCCTATTAATTGTTTGCTGCACCGGACGACGTCATTACGTCAGCGCAGCTGTCGCTGAAAACCAGCGCTGGGGCTCTGCCTTGTATAGGGTCGCAGCATAAAGCTGAGTGGTAGCCGTTTTGCGTGGATGTGACGCATGTTTCCCTCAACCTTTTCTTATTTTTGTGTTTATGTTCTTTTTTGCGTCATGTTTACCGCAAATAAAGAGTATTTTCTTTCTTTTCTTTCTTTATTTATAGAACTTCACTTACAGGTAAGTTCGTTTAATCACTAATTATAAATTAAATTGACCGCGTTATTCTTGGTGGAGTTTGATACATTTTTCAACATAATTTTTAGAATTCATTCCGGAAGATTAGGAGCATTGGTAACGGCTGCGAGTTACGAGTTGTAGCTCGTAGGTTTGAATCCAGGCAGGCGCTTTACTTTCTGTAAAGATGAAGGAAAACATATGTCCTAATGCCGAATAAATTTTAAGACATGTGGCATTTACCATCCCGCACTGGGCCCGCGTGGTGGCTTATGGCCCACTGCCTCTCACAGAGAGGAGGTCTGTGTCCCAGCAGTGGGAACATTATAAGCTGATTATGTTATGTATTCCGGAAGGTATATGTGTATATTGATAACTTACATAATTATAATAAATAACTTTTTTTTTATAATAAAGAAATGTCGATGATTTGTCAAGTCATACGAACCGTGAGAAGCAATTTCACTACTTGAAAATAAAAGTTATCTTAACCTTGGGTTTGCTCACAGATTTAGAGTAGGCTAGATATCGCGTGTTCATTAGATAATATAAAAAAACCAAGCGTTTCATCTTTTTTATACCTACGATGACGTCACCCCAGTAGGTCTTCCAATCCCGCAGCCTGTATTCAATCTCGGTATTTGTGGGACTAGGAATTTTGAATCTCGCGGGATCCCGCTTAAAGAAAATATTAATAATAATATGAAGCAAATAAAACAATGAATTAGTTAACATGACTCCACATTTATTTAAGTTTTACTATTAGCATGAGATCAATCGAATTATACCGTTTGTTTAAAACAGAAAACAGATACAAAAACCGAAAAAACAAAAAATCAATCAACTACAAATTATATAACTACTAAATTAAAATATAAACCAAAAACACTTTCAACTGAAATGAAAAGAAATGAAATTTATTTATTTTTTATATAAATTTTATTTTATGATTATACAATATCTTCATTAGGTAAATGAACGGCGAAATAATCTACATTTTCGAGAGCGCAAAGGTGATGAAACTATTAACAGGTGCTGAGACTGACTCGAATGGTTAGCACCACGAAAACTGTACTTTTATAGTTACACAGACTTATTGTTTCAATTACTTCAAGCTTTCTCACAATTAGATATAAAATTGACGAAAAACTTTTTTAGCTGATAGCACCCTCAAAGTTCTATTCAATTCTAAGTTATTCATTTTTCTTATTTATTCCGGTAGTTTATTATAAATTTTCACCGCCACTAAGTAGCAGTTTCTGTTACATAACTTTAATCTGCTTCGAGGTTTTTGTACTATTTTCCTTTTAAAATTAAATTGGGCCTTATCATCCTGCTCAAAAAGTGATAAGTGGTTTCTAACGAATTTACACATTTCAAAAACGTAAAGGGATGAAAGTGTAAGTAAACGTTTATCAGTGAATATTGGTCGGCACGAATCAGTCCACTTGAGATTATAAATTGACCTTATACATTTTTTCTGGGCTATCAAAGCTCTCTGGGCGTCTGTGGAGTTTCCCCATATGATTATCCCATACCTCAATACCGAACATAAATGACTGTGGTAAACCATTATTGCTGTATCTTGATTAGTATTTTTTTTATCTTGCGAAGTGCGTAAACGAATTTGTGGATTTTTTACAAACAAGATCTACATGAGATTTCCAATTACAATAATTATCAATTCCTAGAAATTTTATTTCATTTACTTCTTCAATGATGTTATTTTTATATTTTATTGGCAAATCTATTGTGTCTTTTTTATTTCGTTTGTTATTATAAGTCAGGTATCTCATGAATTTAGTTTTATCGGTATTCATTTCTAAATTATTTGCAATTAACCAGTCATGTTGTCAGTTGAATTAAAGTAATTATGACTTTAATTATTTAGTTTGGTCATTTTGTCAGCGTTCAATTGAAAATGTTCGGTTTCTTCCAAGTCCCGACATTTCCGCGGGTCCTGCGCCCGTAATCCCGCAACGCGCGGGATTTGAAAATGATGCGGGATCCCGCAATACCGAGATCTCGGTATTCCCGGATTGGAAGCCCTACCCCAGCCATTTAGTGATGTGATCAACGTAAACAGAATCCATACAATCGCTAAGCGCATCTATGAGCTAATAGACTTCGTCAGTAGTGGACGTGCGTTGACATTTTTTCATTTGACATGCAATAGTAAGTCGCAATAATGCCCAGGGCACGCTTGGTGGTCGGACGGCTTGTGGTATCTAGCCTAATCTAAATCTGTGGGTTTACTACACGTTTTGTTTGTGTAAGTTGATTTCGTTTTCTAGTTATATACATGAAATCTTAACTGTTAATGAGAAAGCAACTACAAACAAACAGACTGTATATAATTATCTTCTTTATCACGTCTCACATGTCCCTAGAGATTTATTTGTGTTTCAAATTATTACGAGAACACTTTCAGTTTATTTGAAACGAGTTTCACATTTGTTTTGTTTGTTAAAAAATTATACGATTCGTTATTAGGTTGTTAGTACGTGTTAAATTACTCTTGACTTATTTTCGTTTCACTTCTTTTTCTTCAATTTATTTATTCACGAGGCAACTACAACGGAAAACAATCACAGTATATCAGTAGGATCACATTATAGGTTTCGATCTGTTTATCACCCAAAGCGTAATCGCATAACATGACTAGCAATAAATAGTTAATTATGATGATAACTATAGTAAAATGCTTAGTTAAAAAAAAACCAGCCACGCGCAAGTCGGACTCGCGCACGAAGGGTTCCATACCATTTATCTACAAAAACAGCAAAAAAAATCAAGTTTGTTGTATGGGAGCCCCCCTTAAATATTTGTTTTATTTTAATTTAATTATTTATTTTAAAAGTGAATATACAACTAAATATTCTGTGAATATTTCAAGCGTCTACCTGTTGCCGTAATCAATATCGAGCGAAAAAATCACGTTTGTTGTATGGGAGCCCCTTTAAATATTTATTTTATTCTGTTTTTTAGTATTTCTTGTTATAGTGGCAATAGAAATACATCATCTTTGAAAATTTAAACTGTCTAACTATCACGGTTCATGAGATACAGCTTGGTGACAGACGGACAGACAGACAAACGGCGGAGCCTTAGTAATAGGGTTCCCGTTTTACCCTTTGGGTATGGAACCCTAAAAATAAAGCTGCAAGGTGTGCGTCTGCTCTCCGACACACTACCAGCTTATGTAGGCAGGGAATGTGTAGGAGACCAAACATGCCAGGTGAAATATAATACATAATTGAACCAAGTTATATTATCTTTTCGTGTCGATGGTACTCCTCTTGTTTGTTTTCATATTGTTTGAGCCCAGTAGGTGACCACGTTTGCCTGCAGCTTCAGAAGCATTCTTTAGGTCATCCGAGGTGCAGGTGAACGGGCACGTAGGACACTAGCAAGTGGAAGTGCCCCATGGTACCGTCTGTTTTTAGGGTTCCGTACCCAAAGGGTAAAACGGAAACTGTCTGTCTGTCTGTCTGTGTATCTGTCACCAGGCTGTATCTCATGAACCGTGATAGTTAGACAGTTGAAATTTTCACAGATGATGTATTTCTGTTGCCGCTATAACAAAAAATACTAAAAAACAGAATAAAATAAATATTTTAGGGGGCTCACATACAACAAACGTGTTTTTATTGCTCGTTTTTGCTCGATATTGATAACGGCAACAGGTAGACGCTTGAAATATTCACAGAATATTTAGGTATATATTCACTTTAAAAATAAATAATTAAATTAAAATAAAACAAATATTTAAGGGGGCTCCCATACAACAAATGTGATTTTTTGCCATTTTTAAAGATAATGGTACGAAACCCTTCGTGCGCGAGTCCGACTCGCAACTGGCCGATTTTTCTGGATTTTTTTCGGAACAATAAAAAATAATTAGTAGGCATCTATAGGCATGGCAACTGGGTGTCAGCTATCTCTTTGCCTGAATTGGTAACCATTTCTAATAACAGGCTTTCAAATAAACTACTATACACTAGATTAACTTTCATTTCAAGTATCCTATAAAAAAAGCATTCACTGCTTTTTTCAGATTGGGCACTAAAGCCATTGCACATAGGTTTCTATTGGATTGTAAACCAGTGAATACGACTTATTAAAGTATATTCTTATCATTCCTATAATAGACAAAGGTCACAGACGATTATTGTTTGAAAACTGACACGATTCATAAAATCAAAACATTACGTACAACATATAGGTCTTAACACAATCAGCCACACAAATTCAAACCTTTTTTTAACAGACACACAGTTTAAACTTTATCCAACGATGACTCAAGAGACTAACAAGAATAAACAAACCTACAATAATCTAATTTTAAAGCAATTTAAACTTGGACAATATATTTCATGTTTCAATTTATATTTACATAATTTAAAAGCTAATAGTCTTAAATAATAATGATTATGTAAAATTATATATAAAAGGGAGGGGAAGGGATCATAGGGCATCAAAAAATTTGTCCGCATTGCTGCGAATAGGAAAAGTGCTCAAAAGGCTGGCAGAATTGCCACGTTGTATGGCTTTAGACGCACATTTTTAACCGACTTCCAAAAAGGAGAAGGTTATATGTTCCGCTGAATGTTTTTTTTTTTTTTATGTATGTTCACCGTTTACTCCGTCAATAAAATTGTGGACGGATTTTGAAAATTATGGTTTTGTTTGGAAGGGTATGCTCCCGAGGTGGTCCCATTGCCACCAAATCAGAATCTGAGATCCCATGGAAATCAAGGGAAATCCACAAATTTTATAGGCATACCTATAGCGATTTGAGTATTTTTTTATAGTAACTCGTGCATTTGCTCTTGGAAAGCACTTTTTGGTGAAGTGGAACTGATGATGAAGACCACTGATGGCCACCGAACTTCATAAAGAGATTTCATGTTTAAATATAGAAAATCGAGCCCTTAACGCCCATTGGCGCCCGTGGACCTATTTCGCTGGCTCCCGCGGTGAGGTGTTTGTTGGCGCCCGTGGTTAGATTTTGCTGGCGCTCTCAGCAACTGTGGGCGACATTTTGCCTTGCGTTGGAAAGTGCTCAAGCATTGCAGATTGTGAACTGAATAATAATGAAACATGTCGCGTAAACCAAACACGTTAGCTGGTTATGGAGCGATTCAAATTTGATGCGGTATTTTACTGATTTTACATTTTATTGGTAGCTAGCTAATCAGTGATCGTCATCGTCGTGACGTTAAAAACACCTTACGAGAGACAAGAAGTACTATCGTTGTCGTCTTATTGAAGTGCATCACAATATGGGATTCGAACTAAAGTTTTCGAAGAATGTAAAAAAAATAAGGTGTATTTTCTAGGTTAATCTTAGATAACAAATCCTTGATATTGTGAAAGGTACCTCATGTTTAGAAAACTTGTACCTACTTGTAATCGCTAACTGCTGCTGAGAGAGTGTGGTAAAATTTACTTGCCCTTTTCTGTATTTGTGGGGCGTCTTTCCCGGTAGCTAGACAGTGACAGCTTGGTATACTATCTTGGTAATAGATTCACCACTCCACGACCATGCCTGAATTTTAACTACGCAAATTAATTACAATTTACCACATCCAAACCACGCAACATCTACTACCGTCTTACAATGTCTTATTCCACAATGTATTATGGAAATTATAATCTCAAGTAGTTTGCACAGAAGCGACATAACATTGTAGGCACAAAAGACGCCTTTTATGACTCTGATTATCACCAAATCTTTATAAGGTGCTTCTTTATTACTCTCTAAAACAAAATCAGATTATATCACTATTGTCGTTAGCCTAGTGTCGAATGAGTTAAGAAACAAGGATTTTGTCAAGTTTATGATTTAGAGTTTTGAAGCAGCATGGTGATAATTTCGATGAAAATTTATTATGCTTTGAATTGCTTGCGTAGATGTTCTTGCGTAGATTTTCCTCTTCGTCTTCTTAGCGTGTAGTCTGCCAGAATTTGGCTACGTCGAGTTTAGCGCCTTTAGTATCGTCCATCAGTTCCTGTAACGGGTAGACAACGGGATACGAAGGCACCATATTTATTATCCCATTGTTTGTGGAACAGCACCACATTTACACTCCAGTGGAAGGACGTAGTTTAGGAAGCTGTTGCGGCTTTTCAGCCTTTATGGCACGAGGATGTTCTTGGCTTTTCTTTAATAACACTTCTAATTCCCTAACATCAGTATTTTCGAATATATAATAATAATAATATAATA
The DNA here is from genome assembly GCA_963921375.1 of Tiliacea citrago. Taxonomy (NCBI): domain Eukaryota; kingdom Metazoa; phylum Arthropoda; class Insecta; order Lepidoptera; family Noctuidae; genus Tiliacea; species Tiliacea citrago. The sequence goes on from OY992784.1 coordinate 3,768,206, forward strand.
TTCCTAGTTCAGCAGTTTTAGTTCGAGTTCAATAAACGTCACTTAACAGTAAAAATAAATCCATAATTAAAGTCAGACTTTTACTTAGCTGCAGTAAAATGGCATTTCTTACTGTCATTTCGTTAAAAACCGGCCAAGTGCGTCTCGGACTTAACACAATGAAGGGATCCGTAGTTGGGATGAATTTATCCCAAGAACAAACTTAACATTGTAGTTGAAATACACGTTCCTTCATACATTCCAACTGCAAATGTAAGTTTGTACACACAATATTGAGACATTTTCCATGTTATTTTGTATGTACTTCTTATAGGTTTTCCTGTAATCTATAAGTAAAGAACTCGATCGATTATACAATATATATTATATTAGGTTCTGGTAGTTTATTTTCTGAAGCCCTTTTCCTGTTCGCGGTCACGCTTCAATTAAACTCAATATAGACTATCGGTAATTTAATCGTATTTTATCCTATCCTATTCACCATAATACCAAAACAGAAAATAAAGTGGGCTGCCACGTGTTCTATTGTTATTTTTATTCGTTATTGTGATAATTGTTTATGGTACCTTTTTGGGAAAATGTGGTGTTTACGAATATTTTGGTTTGATCGTAAGGCTATTTTTGATATTAGTTGCATTATCTTTAGATAATTAGGTATGCGGTTACTTCGATTTTTAATAAAAAAGTGGTCTGCTAAGGAGTCCTACATACATCACTTGTTTTGTAATGTTTCATGAAATTGTCACAAAGTGAATCGCATCACGCTCAAAAACGAAACAAAAGAAAAACAGCTGGCGCTTGATGTTTGAAATAATTATCTAAAAGAGAGTCACCACTACATTCGAAAATTTATTTGACATGCGTTTATGACTGTAATGTTCTGTTCATAGCAGCCGAAAGACTGCCACTGCTGGACATAGGCCACCCCAAAGGGTTTGCCGTAATTGCCACGCTTGGCGCGGGTTGGCGATCGCAGTATGGTGTTAAAATGCATAGGGAACGCTGCTGCCCATTCTCTAGTAAGTCCCTTAGTCGCCTTTTACGACACCCACGGGAAGAAATAGGATGGTGCTATTCTTTACGTTTGGCACACGGTACATTACTGTATTGTGTATGTCTAATTTTGTTATTAATTGAATGTTTAATATTTTAATTTATATATAATATTTCATTTTTAATTGTGACATTGGTTATATAATTCTATTGTGTATGTGATTTCTCTTGCCGCTTCGGCGATCATGGCCAGGAAAGTTATGGATCACTCAATACGTATACTCTCAGACAGCATGGCTGTTTTGCAAGGGCTGAACAGTCACACAGTTGACTCTGGGCTGATATACGAGTGCCACCAATAACATAAGCATTCAATGGATCAAAGGACACAGCGGTTCGCTAGACAACGATGCAGCCGACGAACTCGCCAGAAGGGGGTCTAGCATGGCACCTGTGGGTCCTGAACCCATCGTGCCATTCCCCTTCAGTTATCTACACGCTCTGGTAAGGAAACGAACCAGGGATCAACATCACAAGCTATGGTTGGACCAAAGTGAGTGCAGGCAGGCGAAGGAGGCACTCCCTACTATCGACGGCCGCCTCGCGAAACGGTATCTACGACTAACTAAACAACAGCTGCGTACAGTTACAGCGGCTATAACTTGTCATGGGTAATTTAATAAACACCTCTTTCTCATAGGAGTCACAGACAGTCCGCTGTGCAGGGCCTGCATGGAGGACGACGAGACAGCAGCTCATGTGCTGTTAAAGTGCCCGGTGGTCCCCACATACAGGGCAAAGTACTTCGGTAACCCAGGTATCCTACGTGAGATTGTCAGTAACACCAAAGCGTTGCTGGCCTTCCTTGGGGAGCTGGGGTGGATCGAATAACCGATTTTCCCACCCGTACGCAAAATACGCGCATATTGACGTGGAGTTGCGGAAACCAGCCCGTTTTACCTATTACCTATTAATGTGTATGTGTAATTTTATTTATTTATTGTTGATTATTTTAATGTTATGTATTTAATTGGATTTTAACTTTTATATAATATATGGAGTATGTCTGAAATAAATGAATTAATAATAATAGCCATTTCATGAAACTGTCAGATTATGACGTTTGAATTTGAAAGAACTTGAATAAAGGAAAAAATTATGTTCTTAGTAATTAGTTTAGTAGTAGTAAATAATACTCTCTCCCCAATAATAATCAAATTCAAATCATTTCAATTGCATCCTAAAATGGATCAAAATAAGGGCAGCTCATTAAAAAATACGTAGCTGTACAATTAGTTACGATTGGAAGGTATTCGCTGTATGTGCTGGAGTTGCACTGAGATTAATAGCTTTGCAAACAACGAGAGCGCAGCGGAGTTTATAAGGACGGGGTCAGACGGGTGTTGTGCTTGTTTTATGATTAAGCGAGCCTTATGCTTTAATAGATGAGCTGCTGACTCATTTGCTTATTTGTAAGATGCTTGGATTTAAGCAAAAAAAAAGGTGTTGCAGCTAAAAACTTTGAAGGGCAAATTGCATATCTACTGTTAAAACAAAAAACTGGTGGATAAAATGAGCTTACTCTTGGCCTGGATTATTTCTTTTTTTTCTTTGGGTATTATTACAATAGGTACCTATTTAAAAGGCAATGTCTAAAGTTCAAATTGTGATTTCGTTCTGAATTAAACTTTACGACAAATAATACATTTCAACAATTACTTACTTTAAAAAAATACTATAAAAACAAACCCAGAAACACCAGGTCACCATAGAAAACAAATAAACTGATTTAGCACAGACTTAAAGGCCATACAACATAACATAGCCTATAATGTTCCCACTGCTGGCACACCTACTCTCTGTGAAAGGGAGTGGACCCTTATCCACCACGCGGGCCCAGTTAACAGATGTCACATGTTTTCGAATTTTGGTTATAGGTTTCCCTACGATTTTTACGATGATATTCTGGATTATATCATTACTCATTTCCTTCAAATTAATGTTAAAAACTTTCATCAGTTTGTCACTTCTCCCTGAACACGCCCTTACCGGCACCTACCTCACGAGCACTTCTATAGAACATTACTCGTCTCCCTAACTCCACAAAGTGCTTTTGAATCTTTACGAAACAAAGGGAAGGATACAAATGTATTCCATTGGGTTACTTGCTATGCAAGAAATATCATCATCAACTTCGTACGAGATATTATTGGCTCTTTGACTTTGAAGAAGTGAACTATGCAGTTTTGTTTTGGTATGATAATCATTCGCCGACTACGTTTAGCGAGGAATATTTCGCTAACTGAACTTAGCATAATATAGCTGGGCTATAATACCACGCGGGCCCAATGCGGGAAGGTAGATGTCATATGTCTTCGATTTATTTTTGGTTCTAGTACATGCTGTTTCCTTCACAGTTTTGAGAGTAGTGGTGATGATTATTAACACAAATAAAGCGCCTCCCTAGGTTCGAACCAACGACCTACAAACTCATGTCGGAGCCGTTACCACTGGGCCACTGGAATTTATGCGGTACGTCACATCACACAGTACGTGACGTCATCATTACATCATGACAGCAAGAGCTGTCAGTGTTAAGAGTCTATACCTCAGCGCCACCTCACTCTTTATCTCGCTCACACCTACTGCTGGCAGTCACGCGAGCAAGCGCGACAGGGAGGAGAGTTCAAGGCACCGATACTTTAGGTTATTTCTTTTTACGATGAAAATAATTGTAATTAAAAAAAAAATTACACCTGCTTTAGAGTTAGTTCAGTTAATACGCAAAGTTTCATTATCTAATTTGAAGTATTTTTTAATACGAGCGGTTTATTGTTCGGTTTGGAGGAAACTTTGGATTTTTATTCTATAGAGAAAATTTTATGGAACCGTGTTTTTGCCAAACATAGTACTTAACATTAATCCTCTACTTTACTATATTTTTATTTCAAAATTAAAGCTGCAGTATTATTGACATAATGGAGGATCATGCTAAGCCATTTGAGGTAGTTTAGGCTCTTAATATTCCACAATAATAATGATACTGACAGCTCTTGAACGCGGTTTAGATGTGTGTGTGTGATTTTTCCCATGTCTTTTGTGCTATTATTGATCCAAGTCTTATAGTTACTAATGCAGGCCAGTCCTTCTCGTTCGAACTCAAGCACTAAATAACTATAAAAAATTCTTATAAATTGTTAGTGATGAAATGAAAAATGGTTTGACGTAAATTGTTTTATGGGCCAAAATAATCTTTTAGCGGCGTTTACACGTTATTAGCAAAAGTAACAGCTTTCTGTTGAATAAAAAAACAAAAATATTGGTGAAATAGGTTTTTCAAAGGTGTGAACTATCGCAGCTCACAACACACATTGTAGTCAACGAACGCCGTACCTTTTGTTCAAAAGTAACATCTGCTATGTGCTTTGAACGAGAGGACATAAACTCAAACTCAAGCATTCATTTCAATTTAACCGTTTATAGGCACTTTTGAATTGTCAAGGAGTCGATCAGTTAGAAATAGGAAGCTAGTTGCCCATTCCAAACTTTAGTGGGTACCTCCATGGAGAAGAACGGGCAAGACCAATATTTTTGTAACATTATAATTTAAAAATGTCCAACTCATAAGCTATCTGCAGCACAGTGCAAGCAGTCTATTATAGATGAGTTGAATGCACATGCAGGGGAGACTTGGCAATTAGTGGAGAATATGAATAGCAGAATGTTACAAAAATATTGTTACATATTTAATTTTGAATTTATAACTAAATGTGAGGACGATATTGTAGCGCTTGGTAGGTATTACAAGTAAAACTCCAGATGATAGTAAATTGTATGTATTTTGATAATTATTCTGTACAGACTTAAAGCTATAATTCCTAACCCTATCCCTGATGTTTCGCAAATTATTGGTTTGTTTGTACCGGGTACGACGATTTTCTTGAGTTAGATGTTTGTTTGCTTTGATAAAGTGGGTATGTTGCTATCCTTGTCTTGCGCTTGTGCTAATTCGTCGTAATCTATTATAGATGGCAGTTCGATGGTTTCGATGCGTGAAAGTGCGTCGGCGACGACGTTGTTTACTCCGCTCACGTGACGTATGTCCGTCGTAAACTCGCTGATAAACAACAGCTGTCGAGTGCGCCGTTGTGTATCGCTATCCGATGGTGGCTTGCGTATAGCGTAGGTTAGCGGCTTGTGATCCGTGTAAACTATTAGTTCTCTTCCCTCGAACATTTTTCTGAAGTGTTTGATAGCCATGTATATTGATAATAATTCTCTGTCAAATGTGCTGTATCGCTGTTGTGTGTCAGAGAATGTCTTCGAGAAATAGCCAAGGGGTATCCATTTCTGGTTTACACGTTGTTGTAGCACGGCTCCGGCGCATGTATTCGACGCGTCGCACATTAGGGAGATTGCGTCAGTTGGTGATGGAGATGGGTGAGCAAGTAAAGCTGCGTTTTGGATGCTGACTTTACATAACTCAAATGCTTGCAGCGCTTCTGTGTTCCAGGCGATTTTCGTCTTGTCACGTTTTTTTGAGTTGTGTAGAAATGCGTTGAGAGGTGCTTGTATGTGGGCTGCGTTTGGTACACTGTCTCGGTAAAAGCTTATCATGCCAATAAATCGTCGTAGGTCCTGTATCGTCTCTGGTTTGGGGTAAGCAGCGATAGCGTTGACCTTGTCTAGTGGTGGTTTGATTCCATCGCTTGACACTCCGTATCCCAGGAACTTGACGTTTTCTTTGCCAAAGACGCATTTGGACGGATTTATTGTTATACCGTACTCGTCTAATCTTTGCAAAACTTCTTGTAGATCTTCGATATGTCGTGTTTCGTTTTCAGAAGCTATTATGACGTCATCGGTGAATGGAAATGCGTAGTCCAATCCGATGAGCACTTGATGAATAAATCGTTGGAAAGTCTGTCCGGCGTTTTTCAATCCTGGACACATTCGTGGAAATTCGAATAGGCCGAATGGTGTTGTAATGGCTGTCTTCTCGATGTCCGGTTCATATACTGGTAATTGTTGGTACGCACGATTTAGGTCGAGGGTAGTAAAGATTTTTTTTCCGTGTAAAGTGTAGGTAGGTGAAATCTTTGAGTCGTGGTACTGGATATCGATCTGGTTTGGTGACATCATTCAACCTTCTGTAGTCGCAACATACGCGAATGTCTCCATTTTTTTTTTGGTACGACGTGCAATGGTGTGGACCAGGGACTTTTGCTTGGACGGCATATTCCTTGCTGCATCATCGTCTCAAATTCTTTCTTCACGGACAGGTATCGATGTGGTGGTAAGGGTCGTGTTTTGCTGTAGATTGGTGGACCGGTGGTTTATATATTGTGTTCCACACGGTGTTTTGGAGTATCCTTCATGCATGATGGCCTCAAGATATCCGGGTACTTGCTGATTAGCTGGTGATATGGTTGGTCAACGTCGATACTTCTTATTGACGGCTCGGCGGTATAGGTGACTGGTGCCTTGACAATGAGGTTTGTGACCTTGTCGACGAGACATCGACTGGCTATGTCGACAAGTAGTTGGTGATGTTTTAGAAAGTCAGCACCGATGATGGGCTTGCTGACTGCAGCGACGATGAACCTCTACGTGTAGGGTCTTCGCAGGTTGAGGTCCAATTGTAGTGTTTTTTCACCGTACGTTGGGATGACTGTATTGGTCGGTGCGTACAAGCAAAAATCGGTCGGCGTTGCATTCCCGCCTTTTTTCCTGGGTATGACGGAGACGTTTGTACCAGTATCAATTAAAAATGACAGACGTGAGTTTCTGTCGGTTATGAATAGGCGGTATGATGTGTTGTTTGTGCCGGTTCCCGCCTCGTCCAACGCAACTTTTAGTTTCCCGAGGGAGTTTTTTCGTCTTCGTAACTGCATGGACGCGTGCATCGTTGTGCTTCCTTTCCGAACTTGCGATGATAATAACAGATTCCTGTTTGTTCGGTTCGTCGCGGCGTGTTACAGCGCTGTGCACGATGTTGATTGGGCCTGCTCGACGAACGTGTATTGTATGGTCGGCGTCGCTCATGGTTAGATTGACTTGCCTTGAGTTCAGCGATTTCCCCGGTGAGCATGTCAATCTTCTCTTCAATGGATGTAGGTACATGGGTGAAAGGTGTTGTGGCTACTGCAGCGATCGCGCCGTGTAGTTGCGCTTGTTCGAGGATTTTGTCTGCCATTATTGCCAGCTCGTTGATGTCGGAGCGTTTCGCGATGTTATCGCTGACAGCGAGGACTGCTCGTACGGATTGCGGTAAATGGTTTGTCCACATAATACGCAGCGTTGAGTCTTTTATGTTGTCGGCGGCGAGACTCTTCATGCGTCGTAATAGCTGCGATGGCTTCAAGTCACAGAGTTCCAATTCAGAGAGTAATCGCTGTACTTGGCGTTGCTCGGATTCTTCGTAAGCGTCGAGCAAACGGGTTTTCAGTGCTTCGTAGCGATTTTTTTCCGGTGGATGGAGACTGATGTCGGATATTTCATCAAGATCTTGCCTTTCAAGTTGTCCGATGACGAGCTCAAACATAGTTTGGTCCCCTTTCTTCTGCGGAGACATGATGGCTTCGAATTGCGCGAACCATCACGCGTATCCTGTCGCGCCAGATAGGTGGGATGCGCAGCGACGTCGATACACCAGAGAGTTCCTGGACTTGGTCGTTGCTTGATACAGCCATGATTTGAAACAGCTGGTTAAAGGCTTCAATTAAATTTTCGGATCTGGAGTTCCTTGTGGAGAATTACGTCGGGGTCACCACTGTAGCGCTTGGTAGGTATTACAAGTAAAACTCCAGATGATAGTAAATTGTATGTATTTTGATAATTATTCTGTACAGACTTAAAGCTATAATTCCTAACAGATAGTGTATGTTGTGCATATTACTTACATAAGCGAACCAATAAGAGATCAGCATAAAATATTATAGTTTAGTAAAATTGGTTTATAATCTATCCGTGTGATGTCTCTTGGACTCGCGGTCGCGCGGTGTGGCATTTGTATAAATATCCCGCAGCACCATGCGGAATCGTCAGTGAACCTTTGATTGTAGCGGCGGACGGATGTGTTGATGTGTTGCAGCTACAATATAAATAAAAACACGCCCATAGTACAGCAAATAGTAACAAACAAAGTTCAAACCTAAAATAATTAAAATAAGCCGTGGTAGCTAAGAGATAACCAGTCCCAACTGACAGCGCCCGTCCACAAACATGACACATGGATCAGCACCATTCAGCTCAACCATTTTGAAGGGAGTAAGGACAGATTCTTCATAAAAAATATATCCAAAGGTTGTCTGTAAAAGATCGCTTTTAGCGATAAGACCGCCCATTGTGTTACCCATTGTAAAATTTCAACATTTATATCTGTAAGTTTTATGATGTATAAAGAGTATTCTATTCTATCCAATTTAAATAATGTACAAGTATAGGTAAGTCCCTAGTGACGGGTTCTTTGACCTTTCTTAACTCGCTTTAACGTGTAAGTTTATCCCAGTGGGGTATTATAATTATGTAGGTACCCGCGAGGATTATAAGTTCGAAGGATCTTGTAATGTAGTTATTTAGTGTTGATTTGGTATGAATTTTGATTTCTGCGCTATTGATCATGCAGACGAACGACTCGTAAAAGATAGTGTTATTTGAATGAATAGGTAAAATATTATATAAACAAATTTTTCTAGCACAAAAATGACAAAATAAAAGACATTGGCTAAAATGTATAGAGCAATGGTGCTTTTTTTTTGGCGGCCATTATGAAACTTAATTTGGTACATTACATTTGGAAATTCGAGAATTATTTTGACAACCTTCTTCGAGATATTTCGAAAATGCTGAACTGGTCAAATACATGCGGGCCGGCAATGTTAGTATGGAAATTCATATCAGTCGTGTTTAGCGGTCGAATAAATTACCGTGAAAATTCATATCTGTCGTGTAATTTAAAAATGGAACTAACTTTTTACTTCCATTTATGGCAACCAAGGAGGTAACTTATCAAAGGTATTGCCTAAATTTCGAACTGGTTTGCAAATAAAGCTGTTTAAACTAAAAAATAAACAAAATAATGAAATAATGTCGCGTAAAAAATTATCGTTGTTCGTCATTGAATCTGGAACTTATAAATAATTTACTTAGTTTGAATTTCCGCGCATTATTTGAGAACAGCACTATACAAGCCTTGGCTGCAACCAGGCATTGATGGACTCACGTATGAGTGCCTCGGCTTCGCCTCGGCCCACGTTTTCGCGTTCGTACGTCAATGCCCCTTTTGCAGGCTGATGCAGTAATGTACTTTAGAAGTATTTATTTTAAAATTATAAAAAAATATCTTCAATTATTCTACTATACAGCATGTATCAGAAATGTGTGGTCAAATTTAAGAGTGTGGTACAGACCATCAAACTGAAGAACTTTCTCCATGGGACCAACATCTTGAACGTGAAAAAATTAAAAGCTGAATATTTTAAAACTGTATTTTTATGTTATTCGACCATGTTTGAGTAAAGGTTAAAATAAAATCAATTTTAATTAGTAAAGTGTTACGCAATAAGGCTGCTGAGCTTTAAGAATACAATTTGTAAGAGAAAAAAACACTTTGCAAAAAAATGTTTTTTTTGATTGACGTAAAGTTTAATGGTTCTGTATAAGTAAATTTTTTTGGCTAAAACTTTAGCTGGGTTTTGTAAAAAAATTGCTTTGTTTGACTTGGTGTTTTGGCCGTATTAATTATTTTGTAACAATAACCATTGTTTACCTACAATACAAAATTCGTCACAATTATTTTGAATATTGTAATTTATCGGTATACTATACATCTGATAAAATAGTAACAAAGTCAAAAATGAACTGTTTGTCTGGATGTATGTTCCGGATTGGCGTAAAAACGGCAAAAGTAAATTGATCATAAAGAGCTATTAGCCTCGTGATTTCATTATAGTAGTCATACAAGGGATTCTTAAAAGTCACATCATTACGGTACAAGCCAATAAAAGTTGCTCGACGAGGTGGGCAAGCTCTTTGAAAGAGTAATTGCAGACCGCCTTGTCGGGCTGGTGCGGGTGGGGCCGGATTTGGCGGAGAGCCAGTTTGGTTTCCGCAAGGGGCGCTCTACGGTGGATGCCATCATGCGCGTTCGAGCCCTCACGACGGGGGATGCTGTTGCCCGGGGTGGGGTTGTCTTGGCGGTGTCTCTTGACATCGCCAATTCCTTCAATACCTTGCCCTGGAGTTGCATTAGGGAGGCACTTCGGTATCAACAGATGCCGACCTACCTCTGTCGCGTGGTCGAGGCCTATTTGACGGACAGGGCCGTCATCTACCCCAGTCACCATGGAGAGTGGAACCGGCGAGAGATGTCGTGCGGTATCCCACAGGGATCGGTCCTGGGGCCGTATCTGTGGGACATCGGCTACGACTAGGGGGTTGCGTGCCGACCTCCCTAGCGGCGTCAGCGTAGTCTGCTACGCTGACGACACGCTGGTCCTGGCGCAGGGGAGGTCACATCAAGCGGCGGCCGAACTGGCGGTACGTGGAGTTGCGACAATCGTCGATAGGATCCGGCAATTGGGACTTGAGGTGGCATTGCACAAGTCCGAGGCCATGTGTTTTTATGGTCCTCGGAACGCGCCACTGTCCGGATCCTAGATAACGGCGGGAGGGGTTCATATCGGCGTCGAGTCGATGATGAAGTACCTGGGACTCGTCCTCGACAGCCGGTGGAACTTCGTGGAGCATTTTCGACGTTTGGCTCCCAGACTGGAGCGGGCCGGGGCTGCCTTGAAGCGGCTCCTACCCAACCTAGGGGGTCCAAACGGCTACTGCCGGAGGCTCTATGCGGGGATCGTGCGGTCCATGGCCCTTTACGGGGCACCGGTGTGGGCGAGTTCCTTAAGGCTGCGACCAGCCCAGCGATTGAACGCGTCCCAAAGGGTCATGGCCATCAGGCTGGTACGGGGTTACCGCACGGTCTCCCTTGAGGCGGCGAGCCTCCTTGCCGGACTGCCGCCATGGGATCTGGAGGCAAAGGTCCTCGCGCACATTTGGGAGTGGTGCGAGGAGGCGAAACGCCGGGGTGAAACTCTGCTGCCGCGAGAAATCACGGCACAGCGGACAGAGATCCGGCGGGATCTCATGGCGACATGAAGAGTGCGATTGTCGCACCCAGCGCTGGGCACGCCACAATTGTGGCGATAAGTCCCCTCTTTGAGGAGTGGCTAGAGAGGCACCACGGCGTCCTCACCTTCCGCCTGACACAGGTCCTCACCGGACACGGTTGTTTCGGGAGGTTCCTGTTCAGAATAAAGCGGGAGGAAACGCCCGGGTGTCACCACTGTGTGGATCGCCCGGAGGACACGGTGGAGCATACGGTGGAGGTCTGCCCGGCTTGGGCGGAGCACCGCCGTGTCCTCCCGGAGGTGATGGGCGGTGGCGATCTCTCGCGTCCGGCCCTGGTTCAGGCCGTGGTTCGGAGCGAGAGTGCATGGGAGGCCGTCACCTCCTTCTGCGAAGCAGTAATGCTCGCGAAGGAGGAGGCGGAACGCGTGAGGGTGAGGCAAGGCTCGCGCCCTCGCGCCCTTAGTCGCCGCAGGAGACGCCCCGGGCGTCGGGAGTCGCAAGCCGATTTCCGGCCACCTTAGGCGCGGGCCTGCGGACGGTGAGCTCGCCGTCCGATAAGGAACAGGCGCGGGTCGACGGCGCGTTGTGTTCCGCGCGCTCCTCAAAGAGATGTCAGCACCAACTGACGGGGTCCGGTAGGACCAATGCCTGCAAAGGGATATCGTGGCCCCGGCACACAGGCAACGGAAGGAACACGGGTGGGTTTTAGTCAGTAAAAGTCTGACACGCTCTCCCGCTCTGCCCCAGAGCGGGAGAAGTTATTTGATAATTTCCCACCCAAAAAAAAAAAATGAAAAAAAAAAGTCAATAAAAGTAAAAAACTCATAGCGATACCTTAATTGGCAAACCAGCTAACTCCCTAAGAGCAAATTTTTCAGGAGACACTTAAAACTGTATAATATTTTTTATAGACTACTTATGAAAAAATCTAAAATACCGTTGGTAGATATTATCTTAAATTGTTATTTTTGATGCTGTAAAATCCTTTATACCTTTTCATTACAATACTAAAGCGATTTTAGGAGTTATCCGTTTTTCCTTTCCTGTAAAAGTATGTGATCTAGGAGTTAGCTGGTTTGCTCGATAGATTAATTTTAAATAAAACGTTTTTTGTTTCTTTTTATGTTTTAATTAAAAGATAAGTACTCACACTTAATAAAAATCAAATAATGATAAAGATAGGTAAGTACACTATTTTAGGCTTCATGAGGAAGGTTGTCATAATAGTTTTGATAATCTCTTGGCATTGAGTTCTTTAGTTGCTGTAAATCTAAGAACTTTTTTTTTGTAATTTTCCTGCGTTCGTTGTATAGGTTAGGTATATTATGAAAAGAAATTTTGTTTATTTTGGCATTCCTGCGTTGGTTGAGTAATTTATATTCTTCGGTTAATTTAAGTTTATAAAAAATTTCTCCAGAGGAGGCATACTTAAGAGCTCGTATGTCAGTTACCTGGAAAAGAGAAACAGAACTGAACGTATCGATCCAATATAGTAGTAATAATAATTAATTTAATGTACCTGAGTAATTTATGTACCTTAGGGTCTCCTTTCATTTTACCTGGTCTTATAGAGTTATAAAATTGAAAGTTTTTAAAATTCTTGAAGTAAGAATAGTTTAGGTATTCAACTGTATACGGTTTTGTTTTTTTTGCATTCTTGCAAATAGTAATGTACTCGGCTGGAACATTAATCACTTGATTTTTTAGTTTTTTTTCAATCATTGCGTGCATACTGTCAACCTCCATTTGGGTGTGGCATGGTTCCAAATATTTTTGCTCAATTGTTACATTATGCAGCATGGCTATGTTGAGGAGAGCGTTGCTTAAAGTGACGTTTCTATTTTGATATGTACACCCATCCGTGTACAAGGTTATGAACCTGTTGTCATCTCCCATTTGTGGGATTACTTTATCCATAAAGAAATTGGATAAAATAGTTGCAAACTCATCAGAATTCAGCCCACCTTCGGCCTCATTCCATAGAAAGCAATACCCATCGCTTGTTTTCATGTCATAAATACACCAGTTGTGAACACATAGCTTAGTCTTGTAGTAATTTGATGACACATTAGATCGCGGCGCTAAAAGTACTGCTTGGAGATCTGCAGTAAAGACAAATTCCTTTTTTTCTTTATCAAATTCTTTTTCCTTTCTCGCTTCGTTCTTTTTATTTACATGCTCTTCGTAAGTCTCATTGGTAATATGGCCCATCTTGTATCCATTACAGATGTCACACAAATCTTTCTTCGGTTTAAATAAAGCTATTTTTTGTATGGTTAGAGTGTTCGTAAAAGTGGCAATAGATAGTGCTTTTTTGTTTTTTGATTCACAATAATCTGTATACATTTTATAGAGTTGCTGTTTAGATGATATGTCTGGTTGGATGTATGTCTGTGTTGTCCTTTTCCTACAATAATGTGAAGGCATTTTAGGTAACTCATCTAAAAACTCCTGCAAAGTTTTAATTTCCTGGTCAAATGGCTTTCTAGGAGTAGTTTCTGGTAAATGTTCATCAGCATTCTTTCCAGCAACTTCAACCTTCCAACCCCAGATACATGATTTACCGATGGAAAAAGTATTTAGAAATAACGTTTTACAGACTCTAATCATATCTTCACCGTTTTTTAGATGGTAAATAAAGTTTTTTAGTGTTAACTCTTTTAGATTTTTGAGGGTCTTTCCTATCTCTTTGCCTATTTGTATGTAAGACTTTTACTAAATTATCAACGTAAATTCGTTTTTCAGCCCAAGTCATGTTCCAAAACTTATCAAATAATATTTTTCTGTCATCTTCAGAAATACTATGACACTGGATAACACTGTTTCTCTTTTCCTTACAACTACACCGGGGCTTCAACACCTTTTTTGGTTTCTTTATATTTTTTTTCCACTCTCCATCAACTTTTTTCTTACCGCAATATTGTTTACCCTTTTCTCTATTCTTTTTATTAATTTCACTAGTCCATTCTTCCTTCTTTACTTGACACCTTTTCTTTCTTTTTATTACCGGTTCATCCGATTCAGAATCAGAATCACTGTAATCGACTAATTTATTCATTAATTCTGGACAGACAGTAGGGATTTGAGGTGTAGTATCATGAGCTGTTAGTTCTTTCTGTGTCAAAGGAAAGACCAAATCGTCATCCGATTTATCAATACTTGTAGAGGGGTACGCATGAGTTGGTTCAAAACTATTAGAGCCATATTCAGGATTGTAGTTAAGTGATGGTGTAAGGCAAGGAGATAGCAAACTTGGACTGAGTTGTTCTATTTCAAGTGGACATACGTCTTCAATAACAACATTCTCAACTATTTCATATGTCTCCGTATTAGAACATCTTTGGTAATCGAAACTTTTATTGTTAAACGATTCAGGTTTATAACATGTGAACTCCACGCCAGGCTGTTCATTTTCAATACAATCAATGTAGCTATTATCAAAGAAAGTCGATGAAGCAGAATTAGAAGCTATGTCATGCCCAGCGTCGTAAGGTTTTGGAAATTGGTTATTAACAAACAAAACAGAGTCAGGGTTATTGGTTTCATCAAGCTTATGCTGGTTATTTTGCATACTTATTTGCAGTATTTTTTTAGCGCGTGAATTGGACATCTGCATGCAAAAACAAAAAAACATCGCTAGAAGCACAAAAACGAGCCAAAAATTAAAGTTAAATTATGCAAAAGGAATTAATTTAATGAATAGACTAAAAACATTAAATTAAGTACTTAATGAAAACATAATTTAACTTTAAATTTAAATTGATTTTTTATAAACATAAAAATGGATAACTCCCAACACTAGCGTAATAAAGTAAGAAGCAAAACGGCCAACTCCCAATCGATATTAAATCTTAAAATTACTTCATTAACTAGCACTGTTTTGTGAAAAAGTAAATAAGTATCCATACCTTGTATTAATGTTCAACTGTTTTTCAACACCACCTCTCCTTTTGTCGCGTTTTAACAATTTTTCTTTTATAAAATGTAGGGCGGTAACCGTACACGACTCGGACGCCATACAAAATGGCCGACTTAGTGGAGTTGGCTGTCAAAATCGTAACGTTCTGTGACACGCGGAGTTGGCTGATTTTCGAATAGCGAATTATGGAAAGAATTGTGATTTTATCGGAGTTGTCGTTTTTGCAAATCACGCCGAATTACTGTTGCGTACAATCTAAACCAAAAACATATTTTTGACGAAATTTGGAGTTGGCTGGTTTGCCAATTAAGGTATCGATAGGTTAAACCTTAAAGTAATTAGACTTAGAGTGATAGTTTCATTCAAAATTCCGTTCAAAGTTGAAGCAACAACGTTCGCCGGCACGCACACAAGCAAGATGTAATGTTGCAAGAAAATGCCATTTTCCCGAAAATGTGGGGAAAATGGTACTGTTCCAATTCCATTTAAATCGGTAAAAACATTAATGTTATCTTCAACTTAACTTCATTAACACAAAATAAATATTATTTTCCCACTATTAAAAGTGACAACGCTAATAATATTGGGCTAAACGTTGATGTTATTTTAACTTAATTTAATACACCACTACCTGTTAGCTAGTCACAAACAAAATCGTCTATTTGTCAAATGTAAACAGAATGATGAATGATGAAAAACTTAAAAAAAATCATAAAACATATACCAAAAAAATGGTAAAACACCTTAACTTCATCAAAACAAAATAAAACCAACACATTTTTTTTCATGACACGTGCGTGGGAACCGTTATAATATTTGGCAAATCAAAATCAAAATAAATACTTTTATGTGAATAGGTAATAGAGGCAGTACATAATTATAATAACAAAAATGTATTGTAAAATATTTTCCTTTGCCTAGCAACGTTTTCAATGTAATGGCGCGCCATCTCTCAAATTTACGATTTATTAATCTGTTTTGATAAATGTTTTATACAAAAAATATGAGATGTTACGCAGTACTTACCCGTGAAATGGAATCTTTAAATATTTCTCGTGATTATGTGATGAGTTGTGACACCCTATCACTACACAGTACGTACCTATTTTTTTTGTAAAATTGCGCGAGCTCTTTACTGTAATACTTGGTCTTAATTACTGACGTGCCGAAATTCCTAGGTAGCCTTTAAAGGCTAACAAGAAAAATCTTCACTTTGCATAACTGCGGTTCTAAGCCGATCACTTCTATGTGTTAAACAGTAAGTCAAAATAAAAACCAAATATAAATTAAATAAATTCGATTAGGTATCACAATCATGTAAAAAGTTCTTTTACATTTTGAGAATCCCACGAGCATTTTTATCGGCGATTTTTGTTAGAATGTATACAATCTGACAAATATCGCCAAGAAAATCGCCGAGAAAAACGCTCGTGGGCGGGCACCGTAAACAAGACAATCTCCACAACATTTCTTTACGGGACCCTAAAACAAAACGGCCGAAGCAGGTTCAGGAAACAATAACCCCGGCACGAAAGTCAACCGGGCATAGTACAGAAAGGTGGATGACTCGATGTTTGTAGATATTTTGAAAAAATAAAGAGGCCCAACGAAATACGATGTCATATCACAGGGACATTGTTTACTGAAAACCTCTCTGGCTAATGGATGGAACGGATATTTTTGGGTGAGTGAACTTGTTCTTTGGACGTTTTTAATAGTTCGTTTTGTGTCTAGAGTCACTGCGCTGGTTGAAATGTATTGGGTTGAAGGAAGGGATGTTTTACTGTGTCTAGATGTAAAAAATATTTGAGAGCGTGCTGAACTTTGTGTACACCTTATCTTGTGTCGCCACGAGTTATACAATAATAACTCATGTCGTGGTTATATCAGAAGACTAGCTTCTGCTCGCGACTACGTTCGCGTGGAAGTCGTAAGATTCACAATATACAAAAAAAATCTGTTCAGGCATTTAAAATTTATAGTGGAATAAAGAAACTCACAATACATGAAGTCTGAAAACATTACACTCCTTTTTTGGGCATTTTTATAAAACTCATTTGGGCCCTGATCCCCCGCGTCGCTACGCATCGGCCGGGCCGCCTGCGCTATTACTTATTTTTCGCTTAACGTTCTTTCTGACAATTTTTTTTATTTTAGATCAGCTCCTTAGAGTATTTTAAAAACAAAATAAAAAAAATAATTCAGGCTACAATGGCCCGTAGACATATACCTTACAAACTAACATTTTATATAAAGTAAAACAAAAAGTGTGTTAATAAATATGGCTTAAAACTATGTTATTTATTTTTTAGGTTTAGTTAGTGTTAGTTGCACTTCACTTCATTAGCTTGTCATTGTGCTGTCCTGTGGTACTTGTCCACGGAAGCGACGGAACACCACGTACTGCGGCCAAAAGTCTTCTTCTATGACGACAGACAGATAACAATTCGGTACTCGCACCACGAACGCCTTGAAGTTGACGTTGTAGTGCGACTCCAGTAACTACACCCTCGGCGTGTACCTCGTCTTACACCACGATGTCCTCCGCCTTAGTGGTGTAGTGTAAGCGAGAGATGTACACCGCACCGGTGTGTTTGGCTTTGCGGCATGCAAGGTCACTTTGGACTGTAGGAGCATTGCCGCAGCGGTCCTGGTTCGTCCGCGATCGGCACTTCCGTCTTTGCACTATCACGAAACCCTCATAATCAGCTCTATTCAGCGCCTTTTCTCGCATAGGCTTCATATGGGAGGGCCAGGGGCATTTGCGGTGACGCCAGCGAAATCCTTTGGTAAGAGTTTCGCCAGGGCTGCGAATTGAGCTATCAAATGCAAAAAGAAATCTGATTTTATTAAATTCGACTGGACGTTCCAGATATTATTTATTAATTTAATACTTTAAGCACAAAAAAAAATGTACAGAGGAAAAATGAAAAAAGGAAAAATGTACAAAGAATGTACTTAATGCCATAGGCATTTTCTACCAGTCAAACTTTGGGTGATGCAGAGACAAACAGTGTAGGTGCACTAACAAAAATTGTGAAATCAATATTTATTTAAATATAAGGATATGCATACATATACGAGATACCTATTAAAAACTTTAAATATAATATATATATATATATATACCTAATTATACATAAAATAAGACCAAATAAATACATATATACACGAATATACCTATAAACCAAGCAAACAATGGGAAAACTTTACCGATGTGATGATACTGCCAGCTTCTTACGAATGTGCTCGCGAACTTTAACTTTAAAGGTTATTTTAACGGAAGTTAAAATTGTTTAATGTTGGCAGACAATCAATTTTATTGGGCCATTACTTTGCACACAAACATCGCGTCATTCAGTCGTTGTTATAAAAGGGTATGCGCAAAAAAGAGGAGTGGACTTCCAAGAAGTGTATTCTCTGGTTGTAAGATGGACATCTATCAGATATTTATCTACTACCATGAAGGTGAATTTCGGAATAAAGCGCAGATAGCTTAATAGCGCTCTAGATGTCACTGTATCAAAGCAGAGTGCCAGAGCCGCACCCAAGTTCAGCGTGCAGCTGCTGCAACCAAAACGCCTCCTGCGCCGCGCTTCCCATGGCCATGTAAATGCCATGCTCGGAAAGCACGTTAAGCCGTTGGTCCCGGCTGTCATTTGTAGATCTTTGACAGTTGTTAAGGGTCGTCAGAAGCCCATAAGTCTGACAACCAGTCTTTCCAAGGGATATCGTGTTACCCAGTAACTGGGTTGTGGGGGTCAGATAGGCAGTCGCTCCATGTAAAATACTGGTATTCAGCTGCATCCGGTTAGACTGGAAGCCGACCCCAACGTATTTTGGAAAAGGCTAGGCAGATGATGATGATTCACTTTAAAAATAAATACTTAAATTAAAATAAAACAAATATTTAAGAGGCTCCCATACAACAAAAGTGATTTTTTAGCCATTTTTAGGGTTCTGTATCTCAAAAGGAAAAAACGGAACCCTTTAGGATCACTTCGTTGTCCGTCTGTCTGTCTGTCTGTCAGTCTGTCAAGACCATTTTTCTCAAGAACTCGTAAAGGTATCAAGTTGAAATTAATCACAAATACGTTAGTCTATGGTCCCTTGAAGCTCTAAACAAATAAACAAATCAAGCTTCCAAGTCAACGCAATAAAAAAATACGGCGATATAAGCGACATTATTGCGACATATTTCGATACTCACAAATAAATCAAAACCCAAAGGGTACTTTCCGTTGACCTAGAATCATGAAATTTGGCAACAAGCAAGGTCTTACAGCACAAGTATAGGAAAAAGTCCTAAAATTGTAAATTTCTAGTTATATCACATTAAAAAAATGCGTATATCTCGCACATAAATCAAAACCTATAGGGTACTTCCCGTTGACTTAGAATCATGAAATTTGGCAACAAGCAAGGTCTTACAGCACAAGTAAAGTAAAAAGTCTGAAAATTGTTAATTTGTACATTTTTTGCGATTACAAACTTAAATTTTCAGTTGGAAAATTGACCGTGGCGTATATCAATGTATGGGAGAACATGATATTTAACTACAATGTTAAGTTTGTTTTAGGGATAAATTTATCCTAACTACGGAACCCTACATTGTGCGTGGTCCGACACGCACTTGGTCGTTTTTTTCTTATTGGCCTTATACTATAGCAACAGAAAAACGTATTCTGTAAAGCATCTCGATTTAATAGTGATGTCGGTATTAATGGAATAATAAACACATGACATCATGCCTGCATTCCCCGAAGGGTTAGGCAGAGGTGTACCTATTGTCAACTGCCTACTGAAGATAGATACTATTCCTGAAGAATTCTATCATTATTTTTGTTTTCAATACTGGTAGGCACGGGCAAGTACCTACCTACTTGTTTTGATATCATTCCAAAAATAAAAATAACCCCGGAAATCTTGTAAACCTTTCCACACGGCATCCTTTAGAATTCGAATTCCAGGAAAAGTATATGTTGCCAGTAACATATACATAGGGTAGCCCTATAATACGGATCAGCCGTACCAAAATACGGGCCGGCCGAGTACCACTCCAGAGGGTTGAAGAGTCATCGGTATGCGATTCTAACAGTTTTATGTTGAAAAAGGAAAATACTACAAAAAATGGCCGAATATTTTTTATGAAAATATATCTCCGTGAAGGGTCGTGTTTGGTCAAGATTATGTTAGATATCGATGCAGTGTATTTTTATTTCGTTTGGATATCGGTTTTCTGTTAGTTTGGTATCTTGGTTTGGTTTATTCAATTGAGGGTGTACATATTACTTTTTTTATTTTGCAATTTAGTGTTAGAGGATGTCCTAAACAAAATTAAAAACACTCTTCTATAATTCTAAATTCGATATGGAAAATTGAGTTATGGAACTCAAATGGAGTTGGGTTGGACATCTACCAACGTGCGATGACAGAAGGAATAAGGCTGTGACCGAGTGGCGTCCAAGTACTGGAGAAAGAATTGTTGGTCGTCCGGCGGCGAGATGGGCAGACGACATTGTTGCTATCAAGGGTAGAACTTAGACGAAGTTGACACAGGAATGTGGGGATTGGTACAAGCAATGAGAGGCCTCTGCCTAGCTGTGGGTGAAGTCGGGCGGCTGATGATTATTATGATGATGACTACAAAGAGAATTACTTAATACAACTTATAATAAAGAATTTCCCCACGAATGATGATACTAAGAAACCTTGCTGACAGGCTAATCTATATTATAATAATACCATTACATATTATAAAACAAAGTCCCCTGGCACGACTGTCTGTCTGTCTGCACGCGATAATCTCAAAAACTACTGAACGGATTTTCAAACAGTTTACACCAACAGACGGATTGATTCATGATTGCCACAGAGCAGTGGTGGCCCAGTTGTTAACGGTCTCGACTTACGAGTAGTAGGTCGTAGGTTCGAACCCAGACAGGCGCTTTACTTTGTGTAAATTATTTCATCACCACTGCTCTCAAAACGGTGAAGGAAAAACATCGTAAGGAAACCGGCATGTCCTAGAACTAAAAATTCGAAGACATGTGACATTCACCAACCCGCACTGGGCCCGCGTGGTGGATTACGGCCCACTCCCTCTCACAGAGAGAGGAGGCCGGTGTCCCAGCAGTGGGAACATTATAGGCGGATTATGTATGTATGAAGGTTTAAGTGTAAAATTAATCAAGGTTTTGTGTAAATTGGTTGAAATATAACGACTATTGTTGAAGATGTAGGAATAAAAATCATGCTGACTGAGAGCTTTACTGGCTTGAGCCGCGTAAACCGTACGAGATACATCATACAATTTATGTTCTACAGGATTGTACAATATAAAAAGTCCAACAATAATTTAGGCAATAGCATACGTCTTATCTTCTAAGGATGACCATAGTAACCGTTTTTATCTTTCAGAACTTGATAAAAATGTAATTGTTATTTCTGAAGCAATTTTAACCCGTGTTATATTAATCCATAACCAATAAAATATGTTACTTAAATGAGCTATTTAATTTAAATTAAATTTAAATTTACGCGTAACAAAATAATTATGGTTGACGGTGGCGCGGGAGTCAATTACCTTTTCCTCTGCTATTACTACGACAGAAAAACGACTCGACGATGATAGTTAATAAGTTAATAACCTAGGTTAATAAATAGGATAAAAAATCATCCCGGTAGTACATTTCCATTGGATAATTTCCGACCTCCATGCAGGCGAAGCCGCCCGGCAAAAGTTAGTATGTAATAATGCTGAAGAGTGTGTTTGTTTTTTATTTGAACGCGCTAATCTCCTTATGCCATGAAGTGTCGTGGTAAATAAAAGACATTCGCACTGGATGCCGTCTCGATTTATTGTGAAATGTCTACCGAAATAAATACGGCCTAAAGTACTTTACTGCCCAGACTATTGCAGTAAGTTCTTTTTGTATTGTGGGGTAGTTTATTTCTGCCTTATTTAATGGTCTACTCGTACTTGTATATGCTACGGGTCTTAGGTCATTGTTACACAAAACTGCACCAATAGCTACACTTGATGCGTCAGTCTGTAAAATAAATTCGTTAGAATCTGAGAAATCTGGGTACTGAAGTATGGGTGGGCTAATTAATTTTTGTTTTAAGATCTCGAAAGAGTGTTGACATTCCGCTGTCCAATTGAAAATTATAATATTCTTTCTGCTCAATCGATTTAAAGGTAATGTTATATCTCTTCATGGCGACCCTGTCATTCAAGGTCACATCGCAAGTGAAATTTGAACCCAGAAAAAACAATAGTTTTACAAAATTACCCGGTACCCAAAAATGTAGATGAAGTGAAACGATTTGTAGCTTTCTGCAAATACTATCGAAAATTTGTACCATCGTTTGCTGATATTATATTTGTTTTATTTTAATTTAAGTATTTATTTTTAAAGTGAATCATCATCATCTGCCTAGCCTTTTCCAAAATACGTTGGGGTCGGCTTCCAGTCTAACCGGATGCAGCTGAATACCAGTATTTTACATGGAGCGACTGCCTATCTGACCCCCACAACCCAGTTACTGGGTAACACGATATCCCTTGGAAAGACTGGTTGTCAGACTTATGGGCTTCTGACGACCCGTAACAACTGTCAAAGATCTACAAATGCCAGCCGGGACCAACGGCTTAACGTGCTTTCCGAGCATGGCATTTACATGGCCATGGGAAGCGCGGCGCAGGAGGCGTTTTGGTTGCAGCAGCTGCACGCTAAACTTGGGTGCGGCTCTGGCACTCTGCTTTGATACAGTGACATCTAGAGCGCTATTAAGCTATCTGCGCTTTATTCCGAAATTCACCTTCATGGTAGTAGATAAATATCTGATAGATGTCCATCTTACAACCAGAGAATACACTTCTTGGAAGTCCACTCCTCTTTTTTGCGCATACCCTTTTATAACAACGACTGAATGACGCGATGTTTGTGTGCAAAGTAATGGCCCAATAAAATTGATTGTCCGCCAACATTAAACAATTTTAACTTCCGCGCCCCGTCCAGAATTCCTCGCAATCCTATAACGCCACTCTGCCCTCCGCAGAGAAGAACGGTTTTGGGTGCTAATTCTCCCTACGCGAGGTTTTGCAGGGTTGTGAACGATTGCAGTGATCAGATCGACCTCCATTTGACAGTTTAGGCAAATTGAAAGCCAGCTTTTATAAGTTTCTTTCCGAATATTGAGTTTCTTGGCCCTGCGTTATCTCACTGGGTGGTTGAATTTAGGCTACTTATTTTTTTTTTGTATTACCTAATTTTGTTTACTTTAGTTCGTCTTTTTTTCATTTGTTTTTGTTTTAATTTAGTGTATAAGTTCTATTCAGTGCAACTATATAATATAGTCTTTTATTTCTTTATATTTTTTTTTTGGTAATTACATCAATGTTTTGTGTGCATGCAGAGTTTACCTTTATGTGATTGTTACACTTTATTCTGATTTGTAGCTTCTTTTTCAATTGCATAAACCAGTTTATATAATTGTTGGTGAACCAGTTAAGTAAATCAAAAATTAAAAAGTCTTGCTTTATATTGTATGATATTTTCTTGTTGATTGGTTTTTCTTTTAAACACCCACTTGCTTGGTAATGCAGTTTTTCCAGAGGGGAGGTCCACCAGATTCCAAGTCCCATTTTTTATTAAAGAATTGTTGATCTCATCATCCATTGCTTTTTCCATTCATTAGCTTCTGAAGATGACAGTGCCACTTCAACTGTCTGAGAATCAGATAGATAGGTATAAAAACACAGCACTTCTTTCATTACGTGCATCAGCTCGATTACGTGGTCTCAGTGTAATGATACGGCTTTCTATCTTTGGAACTGAAATGTGCATGGGAGGATAGTATGTGTCATCAAGGTCTTCAGTTGTGTCTGTCTCATACTAGCTACCAGTTTCATTATCGACTTCTACCAAACTAGACTTATACGTTGGCTGAGATTTAATGTCTGCCTCCTTCTGTTGCTCGTCTTGCTTTGTACTACAGTCTTTTGCTTTTTCTGATGTCCGCAACTTCTCCTCTCCAGCAGATCGGACTTCAAAACAGCTTGAAAAATCCATCTTAATTTGGTTACCCTGTTTCAGCACAACCTCCTCACCATAACTTGGTAACTTCTGTAGATCTAAAACATTCAAATGTGCCATGCTAAGATGCCACAATATCATTAAAACTAGTATTATTGGAAGCCAAGTGAACAGTCTCTTCCTTTGACTGCATGTCCAGAGCATATAATTTATCATTGTATGTAACTGAACATATGATTTTTACATTTATATTATTGATACTGCATCTTTTCTCATTGAATACAACTTTTTACCCATTTTTTGTGATAGTGTTGACTAATATTAAATTAGCTGCAAGTCCGGGCACATATAACACATTTTTCAACTGGATATTGTCTTCTTATGATATGTTTACAGTTACTTCTCCTGCACCCTTTACCAACAATGACTCACTGTTATCCACTGTGAAAGTTTTAACTAACACTATTGTGTATTACTTTCACCAATAGTGGCTGAAAAAGCTGCAGCAAAGCTTGAACTTTTTGATTCTTTACAATAATTTGCAAAATATCCATAACCATTGCAATTTTAACACTGGGGACCTTTAGTTGTCTTAGTAGATTTTGACTTATGCGAATCATGTTTTCCCTTTTTTTCATGTTTTTGCACTATTCAAAGCGGTAGATTCTATTTCTTGCAATAGCTTGGTCTTAATTAAGTGTCCACTAATGTTTACCCGCGAGTTTTCGAGCCCCATAAGTATGGGCTTGTACTGATCTGGCAGACCGGCCAAGATCAAGGTGCCAAGCCATTCACCGTTTACATCAAAACGGATTATGAGCAGCATTCAAAATCCTATTCATATATTCCTTTAACCCACTGCTAGGCTCAAGTGATGTGTTTATCTATTCTTTAAGTAATCCTACTGTTCTGATATGTCCGTTATCTTCAAATTCCTTGTTTAAGTAAGTCCATAACACTTTTGCAGTTAACAGTCCTGTATGTGTTCAGTTCTCAGGATTTATCTATAAAATCAGCTTAGATTTAGCAAAAGTGTATTTTGCTGAGTCTACTACTTTTCCTTCTACGGAAACACACATCTCCATAGGCCCTCGTATTCAAGGTAGGTTTGCGCACCAAACTTCCAGTTGGTAAAATTGTCGCGACCGTTAAATTTTTCCAGATTGAACATATTGTGCGAACTCATAGCGCCACGTGTTTTTGGTATAACCTCGAAAATGACCGGCACAATTTCTTTCGGAGAAACTTTGATATCACTGATATTACTTTATTTGCAATCACGTTCGGCTACCATGAAGGTGAATTTTGGAATAAAGCACAGATATTTAATACTCGTTACTAATTTATTAGAATAAACTGTTACACACATAATGGGATGTTCAAGTGACATGTAAATGACTGTTACACTAAGAAGCGGCAAGAATCTGAACTATAGTTATTGCGTTCCATTTCTAACATACTTAATATAATAGTTTTAGTTATACGTAACCCCTAGTTCGCGAGTTTGATTAATACTTAGCCAGTTTTTATTAAAGCGTTGTATGTTTACATAGTAATATGGAGTACAAACTTTTCTTCAAAAATTGGTGTACCAGCCGATTCCACTGGTGGAAATCGAAGTGAGCAATTTACTGCATTTCAAGGAGTAATTCTGCTCATCACGCCGAAGATCCTCATCAGATCTTCACCAAATTTCTATGAAAACAACTTAAAGTACCTTTCAAATAAAAAAAACCATCGCAATCGGATCTCATAAGGGAGATATCTAGTAGCCCCCTCTGTTGCCCCTTTTTGGAGGAAGTACCCCTCTAATCAAAAATCCCTAACGACAAAAAAAAACACTATAAATTCCAAGCCGGTTGTGTACCAAGTTTCGTCTAGATCGGTTGTAAAATAAGACCTGTAGAGGAGTACCAACAAACTGACACAGGAAAGCAAATTTTGTCAGTGTTGAAGCAGAGACGCATCGCTCGCTTGGTCAATTATTTTATCATCATCATCATAATCATTAGCAGCCTTGTTCCACTCACTGCTGAGTGTAGGCCTCTTCCCTTTTGTGTTACTCTTCCCATGGTCTGTGCGAGTATTTACCCTAATAAAACGACTATTTTCGTAAATTCTATCAATGAACATAATTTTAAATTAGTTCAGTTCATACAATTTTAAACCATCACAAAATATCACTTAACCATCCATCTCTAAAACTTTTCCTGAACTTTCGAGCCTATCTTTAGGAGCGTATCCTAATCAAAACTATTCGCCACGGAACCCCACTCTAAGGTGAATTAAGATTAATCACTGTTGACAGTAGTTTGAGGTGGGCGCCGATAGACCCTCGTCGTAGAATGTCAAAACTTAAAGTCTGCTAGGACAATGATTTCGACACTTTGGTACTTAAGAAAAATATATAATTAACGTAAAAAATGGTGTTTTAAATTGCTGTCTGCCTACCTACACTATTTTTCGAAATTAAAATATTAAACTTTAACCGAAATAGTTTACTTTTGAAAACTAGGTTGGATTATTTCGCTTTTCAGCAGACTTGTCTTATAGCATCAGCCAACTATACTAGATAACTTTTCAAAATGGTAGGTACCATCATTATTCTTCCAAAATATTTTCGAGAACAGGCACTAACACACAAGACCCAAGACACAAGACCGAAAACTACAATTGTTTATTCACATTTGAGGGTTGTCTCTGTTCAGCTACTGCACTGTTACTATTAGCATATATCATCCCACTGGTAGGCAAAAGCCTCTCCTCTCCTCAAAAGACTTTCAGTTTTTGCGATGCACTAATAATAGTTAACATGATTGTTTAAAAAAGTTACGAAGAATAGAAGATATGTGATACATATATAATTATATATATCTATATCGCCACATGTGAACTACGCATCAAAGACCTGACATCACACAAATCCTGCATCGCGCAAGGAAAGTTTACCGCGCGCCTACAAATCAAACAGTTAACGTCTAAATTAACAATTTTTTTTTAAGTGAAACTTCTTTAGCCGCGTTAAGCGATTTTGGTAGGGGCAAAACTTATTGTTCGCGTCACCTACATGCTAACCGCGTCACCGACATACTAATGTGATGTGTTGCGCCGGCGACGGGCAGCGGCCTGTGTAGATATATTCACTTCTTTCGGCAGTCCATGCTTACCTTACACTGCATGACTACCTATTTTTTGTTTTTATCCACAACGGGAAAGCTTTTGGCCTTCATCTCAGCTGATGGTAAGTGCAGATAAGGCCGAAGGTGGAAGCGAGCTTCACCCGGAATCCTCAACCACAGAGGAACTGGCTATCTTACCTCTAACTGCGAAATACAAAAAAATGCTGTTAACCCTACTACCAACCAAATCGAACAGACAATTTTATTTCCGCTGGGAATCGAACCTGGAACCTCTTGGTCTGAGACAGGTTGTCTTACCATTAGACCACAAAGGCAGTTCAACCGAAAGGTACACAGAGATTGGTAATTTCCTAGAAGATATTATTCCAACGTCTTGTGTTTAAACACTTCAGATGAAGAAATGGCTATCAAGTAATCTGTACACAGAACCATTTAGGCACATCAAACAAGCTACAATAACATCTAGGAACAAAGGCGATCAATGTAAATTCGCCAAACCAAGTGCTGTTGTCAAGATCGTCAGATTCCGAGCAACGTACCAATTATCACATAACGGCTTAAGTGTTAGGGTCGAGTAGCTCTATTAAGTCGAAGTTCAAGTTTCATACAATAACGTGCTTAATAATATTATAAGTACCTAATACGAAACTGCCCTTCGGAAGTTGGAGGAACCCAGGAGTTTCCTGCACAGAGTAGGAAAGACGGTACGATGATTGGATTTATATATTAAAGTTAATTTTGAAGTTTATGTGAAAGTAAAATGTGAAAAAATATGGCAAATGCAAAATGACATGAACCAATAAACACACTCTGATTTGGACCAATCACCCATTTTCGCCAAAAGTAAAATATTTAATGTCAGTACGAGTATTATGGTAAAAACCTACCTAGATAAGAACAGAAAATGTGTGTTTTTAACAGGTTTTTAAATTATCAAAAATGGTGGTATTCCTAAATACCTATTTGTTGTTTTACGTGAAAATCCAAAATTTAAACCGACCATCTGTCATTTCCTACACTGTGACCCCTTCTCCGGTACACATAATCTGCTTAGTTATGGAATATTAAGTTTGTGCTCACTTGAGACGGCCTATCGTAGGGTTTAGCAGTCGCTGACAGATGACGTAATCTCATCTAATTAGAATAATTAAGGATGCTGTATTCCGATACCTACATTATTATACAATTAGTGTTAGATTTGATGAGAATAGCTGAACGAATGATGTTTGAAGTTTGAGTTATAGATAACTCAAAGTCAAACAGCATTTACAGGAACTTTTTAACTGTCGAGGAGTCGGTCAGTCAGAAATTGGATGCTAGTTCCACATTCCAAAGCGAACGTTTTTAGGTACCTATGTAGAAGTACAGGCAAGAAACTACATGGACACTATTTTTTTTTTACATATAATTAATACATTTTGCTACAATGTAAACAAAGTTAGCAATTCGTTGATGTCCCAGTATAAATAAAACCCTTTTCTAGTGTACATAGAAGGAACAAGTATTAATTACCACGTTTGTTCACAGCATATTAGCTTCCTCTGTCACCTGTACTGTTTCTTCCTCTGACTTACTGAATCAATTTTTTCATACCTAGTGCGCTCGCTCATGGCATTTTGTAGGTCCTCTACAATATGCCAGATTTTTTACGAGAAAACTTCTTTATGTGCGTTGAGCGATTTTTAGTAGGGGTAAAACGTATGGGTTGACGTCACTGACATGCCCGCGCCGACATTATGTAGTAGCAGTTAATAGTAAGTCAAGTTAAATTGACCACCTGAAAAGGTTGTTTTGTGTACATTGTTTACATTGTGTTTTAGATAATCATTATTTGACGGCCTATGTTTTTTTTTTTGATGACAAAACTTTTGTAGAACTTGTGCGTTGATACATTTCATCTCTACTATTTCACTCAGCTGCTACAAAAATCGGCCATCGATGGTACGTCGTCTGCCAACGCTCTAAATCTTATTAATAGGATACCAATTGCCTGTCTGTTACCTTTTAATGGCTAAACCACTGAATCAATCGTTATGAAATTTGACAGATAGTTAGCATGGGACCTGGAAAAAAACATAGGCTAAAAAAAATGAAATACAAAACACACAGACGAAGTCCCAGGCCATGGCTGCTGACAAAATATACACAAAATAATTGAGCCAACCTACTAGAATGGTTGTATAGAAAACGTCATTCAAAAAGCCTCAGTATTTGACAGCATTACCTGACCTGTCACTCAGAGTGGAACTCCATTTCCGTGAAACAGTGATGGTCATCGGGCTTGTCAATCAACGTTTTAAATACTGACGCATTGAAAACGTGGATTGACAAGCTCGATGAGTGACACCTGCCACCTGCGTACCACATGAGTGATCAAAGTCACAGGTGAAATAGCTCTTTCGACTTTTTCTCTAAACTACTGGTATAAAGCTACATTATTCCTGAGTGCCATTAGGCTATAAATTATATTTTCATTTTATCTATTCAAAAAGAGTTAGTTTATTCTTCATAAACAGGGACTAAAATAGTTCTTTGATTCTTAGGGACTCAAAGTGATTTGATTTTGTAATGTGGATATTTATTTATTAAAACTTTGTGCAGTCAAAAAAAATACTAATACCAGACAACCTTAGGGTGATGCAGAGACAAAACATGTTAGGTGCAACATAGGGGATAGATAACTCGAAAAGCAAAAATATATACTAATACATATATACATACATACTTATTAGGGAAAAAAAAGTGTCAGGAGAAATAACGATTGGTGGAGCAGAAAATGAATCAGCGCTGGGATATTTTTAGTAAAAGTTCCTTATTTTTTCAAATATAAACTAAACCCTCTAATTATTTCTACTTGATGTCTTATTGTTCCTAATTGTATGCAAATAAATAAACGTACTATTTTTATTCATAAGTTGCACTTACTTAATTTCTGATAGACGGTGATAAAAAGTAAAGGGTCCAAATCGGGAGCATCACTATGTACGTCACCATAGTGACCGCTCTGACCGCTCTGGATTCAAAGACACAACACTCTCGCCTTTAAAATAGTAGTTTGCTCCCTGGTCAAACAATCTAATATTACATAACATCTAATATTATATCATTCATATTAGCCGAGCTATCACAATTTTCGTCTAGCAAGTCAGAAATAATTTCTCATCATACCCTAACAAAAAGTACTAGGCTTGCATGAATTCACGATATTATTTCAATCATCAGTATTATGCTACTTATAGGATTTGGATGAAATTTGGTACACAGATAGTTCATAACCTGGATTAACACAGGATACTTTTTATCCCGGTAGTACTTTTCCGTCGGATAATTTCCGACCTCCATATGGTTGAAGCCGTGGACAAAAGCTAGTTTTAAATATAGGAACAGACTGCCCATGGTTTTATTTGATAGGTGAGAGGTTGTGCGAACTCGCTCACCGCTGTGTATTTATGTCCAGCCGATCTATTTTGTATAAATCTCACCGTGTAAACTTAAGTCCTGTGAACTTGACGTGAGCAATCAATAGTGTCAATCCCTAGCATTGAGGTAAGAATACTATGGAGATGGGATATTCTACTATATGAAGAATGGTTTTACTAATATCTATCATATCGACACAGTCATGTCATAAAGCGTTTTGTTTATTTCTAACTAATCAAAGAAAAAACATACATCTAAACGTTTGTCAAGGACTAAATTTGGCAAGACTTTTGTGTGACGTCAAATCATGTCTATGCGTGACCAGTCGCCATGTTTAATGCCAAGTTTTGTGGTACAAAACTCGGCAATGTGCTGTCAAACGGTTGCTTGCTTTCTCTCTCGCACTCGCAGTAACAACCCTACGAAATGCGGCCATTTTAAGTGTTCGATTTTTGTAGGTAGTCACGAAAATTTTGTAGGTATGACAAGTCCATAGGTTTATAAGTCAATGATCAGCTCACTTCACGTAAGATTGTTACAGAATGGACCGGCTGTACCACAGAATAGATAACTATCTGTTCTGTGGGCTGTACTGTACTATAAAAATATATTATGATGTCGAGTAAATGTCAGATCCAAGTATTTTAACCGACTTCTAAAAAAGGAGGAGGTTCTCAATTCGGATGTTAGTTTTTTTTTTTTTTTTTTTGTGTTTGTTCGCGCATAACTCCGTCGCTTGCCAACCGATTTGAAAAATTATTTTTTTGTTGGAAAGGGTATACTTTCCAAATGGTCTCATGAAAATTGTATCGAAATCGGACAACCGATTTTTGAAAAATCAACAAAATTCTAATAATGTAGCTACATTGTCTACATTAACAATCTTTTCGTTTACACTGCATTGCGTGTTTTGTTCGCGCATAACTCCGTCATTTACAAACCGATTTGGAAAATTCGTTTTCGGCACTAAAAAGTGAAAAATAAAAAACTTTTTACAAAAAAAATATAACCGACTTCCAAAAAAACACTACAAAGTGAAAAATAATTTTAATTTCGGAAGTCGGTGGCATAAAACTAAAATACAGATCCAAAGACACTGACTTCCCAAATTAAAATTATTTTTCACTTTGTAGTGTTTTTTTGGAAGTCGGTTATATTTTTTTTTTGTAAAAAGTTTTTTATCAAAATTCCCATTACCTAATGATTTATTTTAAGACTTCACAGAATTGTTCGATTTGCCTGCCATTTCATTATCCTAAAACATAATACAAACACTGATGAGTACTTAAGTACGACTTTAGTAAAATCTTGCAACAGTCACAATATTTCGTTTCTTGGAAAAATGTCTAATTTGCAAAGAACTTCAGCTACCTACTTGGTACACGTGCTAAAATTCTGGAAAACATTCTCTGTATCACGGAAATCTTGATATTATTATGTAGTTCAAAATAGACAGGTACAGAAGGTCGGCTCCGTACAACGAGCGAAAACAGGTGCACGCACACATAAACACGTAGGTACGGTGATGTCAAACGGTCTCAACAGAATGCCAATGTATGGTGGGAAAGTGTCTTCATATAATTATTTCCATACATTTTATTTCCCAGTGTTATCGTGATGCCCTCAGACGTGGATGTCCATGATAATATCGTCACATTATAAATTATAAAAACGCACAATTGCGACTCAAGAGCCGCATTTGCACTCGTTGCATGTGAAGCGTGTCTATGTGTGCGTGCGTTTTTGCTTCTGGCATCGAGCCGGCCTTCTGTACGTATTTATTCTGTGTATTTAGTGTGTCGCCAAATTGAATTGTAACAGACGTTAAGACGAGAAAGGGAATTCTGAATCGCTCATTATGCTTCTCGTATGTTAAATGGAAGCATTTCGGAGTAGGCTTCTTCTTAGGTATGCAGGCGGTAAAGTGCTTTATTATTTTATAAATAACAACTTTAGTACACATTTCGCAATATTGTTTTTCAATACCGACAGCGCTTTCCTTTTTCGATAAGTACTTACACGTGTGGGGCACAAAATATCAATAAGGTTTATTCTTTTTGGAACGAAGTACCTTTACGCGCCTTGTGGGAGGAGTTGACTGGTAAAAGTCATCACGTAAGAAAAAAGCGTTATGCGAATTTCGTTCTCTCTCTCTCTCTCTCTTTTTCTAATAAATACAAGTGTGTGTGTGCATGTGAGTATCGCGTAAGGAACTTTGTTACTGACGTTTTTATTTTTGGAAATTGGCAGCTTGTATTTTCTGTGTATTCATGTACCTAATTCTAGTTTTGTGTGCGCCAAATAAATGTTTTATCTACTGAACTACGAACGTATCAATCGGTTTTTATTTGAATAACATTTCGTTTTTAATTTATCTTGTAAATTCATTAAAATTTCTGTCTAGATAGTTTCAGTTTATTAACGCTTAAATCTTTCTAGGCGTGATTAAAACGCAATTACTCACAAATAATTATTATTATGAAATATTTTTTACGATACAGTTTTATAATATTCGCTTTCTCTATCACATTTTTCTAACCGAGAAGGAAAAAGTACAAAAAAAATTGTCCCAGACAGTACCACCAGTATTAAAAACGCTAGATTGGCACGTAATTTTTCCGTCGGACATTTTCCGCCTGCTCATAATTCGTTAAAATTTACTTTGATGTCATGTCTCCGCTGAAGTACCCTCAATTGCTCATTTTGTGACATTTTACATCAACTAATTGGACTGTTCTTTAAGGATATAGTAAATTAGAGAGTTTAATTGTTTTTCAGTGACTGTACTTAGATATATGAAATGTATTAATTTAATGTGTTATTAATTTCGAGCTCATTAAATAGCTGGAGACTCACTTTGCCTAATTTAAGACTTTCTTAGCTCTAGGTTTGTGCGTAGGCGTTGCAGCAGCGTAGAAGCCTCGTAGATGACACTGCGTAGACGCCACACATTTGCTCAATTTCTATACAATCAGTAATTTAATACATTCTGGCAAATAAGCTGTGGTGCTAAAGTGAAAATGATAAAGTTAAAAAAGCAGAGAAACTAAAAATATATTAACAAGTTAACCATGTGTAGTTTTTCAGTCTGCCCCATAACTATTTTGAAAATTCAGTTTTACTAATTGAACCCACAGCAACAAAGTCACAGGTCTTCAACAGAGGTCTTGTTTAGAGATAACAATTATGTACTTAGTGACGGACCGTTAGAGGTAGATGTAAGCCCCATTTAACCCGTTCCTGACAGTTGACTCTTATTCACGACCGACGTGAGCAATGACGTATCTAAGATAATTGTTTTTTTTAAGTACAAAAAAAAAGTAAACGGAAGAATTCTGAATTATTCGGGCTAAATTATATTACATTATTAAAGAAATATTTTTGGCAATGTCCTCGATAAACAAAGTTGACCATATTATTTTGCTACAAAGCTTTATATCACATTCAGTGTTCATGGGTCACTTCTAAAATGGTTCCAGTCTTACTTAATTGGCCGAACAGCAAGAGTAAATGGAAATTCATCCTACACCTTCACGCCCACATCTGGTGTACCACAGGGGACACATCTAGGCCCAATTTTGTTTACAATGTATGTTGACGACATTAAATATTCCATATATATATTAAATATCCAAAATTTTAAATCGTCGGCATACATTTCAAAATGAGAGTTTTTCATTTTGAAATGTATGCCGACGATTAAAAATTTTATAGGGTTATTTTTTAATGACAAAAAACGATGAAACGCTTTTGCAAAATAATATTAACAGGCTCTGTGTGTGGTGTGGGAAGAACAGCATGCAAGTAAATGTTGGTAAATGTTATCATATTAAATTTTCTCGTAAAAACCTAAATTTAATTCTACGTACATAATGAGGAACCAAATATTAAGTAAAGTGTCTGAAGTTAGAGATCTAGGCATCATTATCGAATCTGAAATTAAATTTCAAACACACACCAAAACCATAATAAATATAAGCAAGAGAATGCTACATGTGTAACACAAGACAATTCAGTAGTTTGACAGCACAGAAAATTCTGTTTTCTGCATTCGTTCGTAGTCCTATAGAATACTGCTCCATCGTCTGGTACCCAATACATAGTATCCACATCCAACGCATATTATTTGAAAGAGTTCAAATAAAATTTATAAAAAGACTTTCTTTTATAGCAGGTATAAGGAATACATTTTAAAACTATGAAGATAGACTGAATTACTTTAAAATTAGCTTTGCACGACTTTGCGTCGAAACTTAGCAGGTCTAATTTTCTTATTCAAGATATTAAATCAAGGCGTAGATTGCTCATAGCATAAATCATTAATTAATATCAATACGCCCCGGTCGTCAGCTAGACTTCATAATTATAAGCCTTTGGCTCCTGGTGGCTGCAAAATCAAGTACAGGAGTAACGCCCCCCTTTCCTATATTCGCAGAAAGTATAGGTAACGACATTTTTCTCTATTTTGACTTCGAAATATTTTCAGGCAGCATCACTAAGTTTAAAAAAGCTGTGCTCAATAATATGTAATTAATATGTAAGTGATTAATTGTAATTTTTGCTCCATAATGTTTATTTTCTTTTATTTTGTGTTTTTTTATTATGTTTTTAGTTTGTTATTAATTTTAATTCAAGTTAATTTTAAGTATAAAAGATTATTGACATTAGTTCTAATTGCATTGTTATCCATCTTTCTATTAATTATTATTGTATATTGAGATCTTAATTAAATGCTGTGTTTACCTTTAATTTAGATGCATGCAATGCTACTTGTAAATGATCTGTACTTTGAATATCTTTGTGTGTACTCGTATTTAGCTGTTTGCCTTATTAAATAAATAAAGCAAAATAATAAATAAATATCTTTAATAACTTAACATATTTACTATCAAAATAATGACCAGTTATGAAGTACATAAATATTTACACTCAATTATAAACACGACCAAATTCATATTTGAAGCTGTTTCTAACATAAGAATAACTTTGGTCTTTTTTCCATAATTAAATCAGTCTGCGTAGAACCCAATTAGTAAGTTTTCTAAAAGAAATCTCAAACGAAACGGATCTCCATTAACACGTCGAAAAAAACTGAGCTAGTGATACCATTATCAATAGTAAAAAAAGAAAAAAGTTCACTCACGCAAACCGATCGCAAATTGGAAACTCACTTTGTAGGGAGCAATTTTTTGCCGGATCTCGAACGCGACGTCTCGGCATAGAGTTGGTCAATTGAAGAGATGTGACAGGACGCCTTAGGAGAATATTTTAAGTGACTTTAATCAGGCTAGACTGAACATCGTTCAGTGAACAAGCAAAAAATAATATAACAGAATCACGATACTCAAAGCTAGGCATTTATATAATTAAAGTTTATAAAAAATATTGTAAAAAGTAAATAAAGTTAAGTTAACTATGGAGATTCATGCCATTTCTTTCCCATTAGAAACTACATTTTGGAAGGGGCAACTAGAATCATTTATATTTTATTGTAAAGTCGTTCAGCAGTATTAATTCTGACGGCACGGTTGGCGCAGTGGTTAAGCGATTGACTGCTGCGCTGCGTGTCGCGGGTTCGATTCCCGCACGGAACAAGTATTTGTATGACCTACAAGTAGTTGTTCCGGGTCTGGCTGTTTGTGTATGTGAGTTTAAATGTTTGTAAACGCACCCACGATACAAGAGAAATTCCTAGTGTGGGGCAAGTTTAAAAAAAAAAAAAAAATGACTTCGGGGATCAGTTATTATCAGACGTCTTACAAAACCGGCTAAACAAACAATAAGTCAATCTTACGGCAGTACAATCAAATCAAATTACAAATCAAACTATGTTAAAACTACTACCATAATTCATCTGTCTTCCATGGTGATTATTATTAGAAATTAA
Source organism: Tiliacea citrago (assembly GCA_963921375.1). Lineage (NCBI taxonomy): Eukaryota > Metazoa > Arthropoda > Insecta > Lepidoptera > Noctuidae > Tiliacea > Tiliacea citrago. The sequence continues at coordinate 3,804,737 of OY992784.1, forward strand.
TGTCCATTGATGAATATGAGTTCATTTATACAATTTCCAGAAATCAGTTAAATCTACAAAACATTTCACTAAAATGGTTGCGTAAATTGTACATTCGTTATGACTGGACTATATTCAAACTTTTTACGTTCCCATCTGAATGATTCCAATTATTTAATCTGTGCCCTATTTTCTCTTTTTTCAGTGCGCTAAAGCGAAATTCTGAAGGCCCGAACGCTTTTCATATCACGCCCTTTTTATCTTTTATACTCATTCTTTCTTTTATGAGTGAATTTTATTTGATGCTTTTCTGTACGATTTGTACGTAATGGTTCGATGTGGAGAAATATTGTATCGCTGCCTCATATTTGTATCATTTTTAGGATAAAAAATATAAACATAGACAATGATTGCGTTTCTTATGGTTTTTGCCAAAAATATAATCTCCAAATTACATACATGTACTGTCAATCTGCCCTGATACTATCTATCTGGGCACATTGACAGTATATTTAGTTTGATACTTTGGATCTTATATTATTAATACCAACCCTATTATAAACCTATTATAATTATCCTTTTTTTTCTCGTGTATTTGATATCTATCAGCTACACGAGAATCTTTTCACGTCACTTTCGAAAGACTAGCCACTCAACAAGATTAGGAACTAAGCTGATTGCCCAGGGTACGCGGACTAAATAGAATATGGTTAGTCTCGTTGAAGATATTAATAATGGCCTCAGCTTCAAGCCGAAATAAAATAATTTTAACCGATATATTTTACCCTTATATAAGACAATTTTTTCAGGTTCCAAGATGATTAAGACATCAGCCAACTCTCCCGAGACAATTAAGTAACAACCAGGCATTTCATGTTTACTATAGGTCCTTCATAATTTAACTCTCTAGTATCTAAAATGGTATACCCAAGCTAAGTACGATTATAAATCTTAGCGCCACAGGTAGGTGTTGAATTGGGTTTCGAGATTATGTCTGCTATACATCATTGTGGGCTTGGAAACCAATTGGATAGGGCACGTAGGTTCTGGGGCAGTTTGAAAATCTATAGCTGGGCTAAGATGGATAGGTTTAATCGATAGCTAGACAGGTTTAAGTAATTCTGTAATACATTCGTTGTTTTTATGCAGTGTCAGTGCGAACTAAGTTATTAAAAAATTATAATGTGGTAAAATGATTAGTCAGTCATTACTTAGTATTACCGATTATGTAAGTTTTTTCGGACGTACCTAATTAAATTATTATCGGCTTTATATTAAAGGCTTCAAAAATTCCGTACTACACAATTATAATTAAGTATGCTGCTGGCTGTCAAGAAAAAACATAATTTTAAAGAAGAAATTTCAAAAACCTGTCCTAATTAAAAATAAAACTAAGATATCTAAAAATAAAACGCAAGTTCTCTTGAATTATCCAAAATTAAAAATAAAATGGCGTATTTCGTTTCTTATCGCATTTTATAACTAATTTACCTTCACATTTTCAGGCGACAACAGTTAGATAGTGAACTGTTTATATTTCCGGTTACAATTCGTTTACGGAAATATTAACGTAAAATGTTACCTTGGTTTCCGTTTTAATTCTTATCTAAGTAATGTAACAATGATTTAAAGGTTTGTTTGCATTGTTGCACACATTAAACTAAATTAGGACACTATCACGTTTATAAGCATTTTTAAGTCAGGACCAGACTTTACTTTGAGTTTCAATCCAAAATATCTGTATTAAATATCAACGTACGGTTGGTATTTAATTAATAACAAGAACGTCTTAATTGTATGCAGAACATGTTTTATTTTTTTTATTTTTGATTATTCAACTCATTTTTGAGTAAATAGATAATTGCTTCATAATTTGCAATCAATTACAAGTGTTGTGTCATTGCGCTTCTCTGTCCTTTGTATGCAGTCTGAAAATGACCACGGTTAAATATATGACGTTAAAGTGCGCTCGTGGCTAAATAATAAAAGCCGCACTGGTCGCTTGAAGGTTAAGTTACGCTTGCTGAGGTCAGTCCGTGGATGGGTGACTATCCATTACATATCGAGACCCATCCGTGCCTCGGAAAAGACGTTAAACCGTTGCGCGTTGTTCCCGTCTATAATTCGTAGATTTTTGACAGTCGTATCGAGTAGTCAGAAGCCCGAAAGTCTGACGATCAGTTTAACTAAGGGGTATCGTATTACCCAGTCCTCCATATGAAACATGTAGCTGGATTCAGCTGCATCTGGCTAGACTGGAAGTCCCCAAAATAGTTGGGAAAAGGCTCGGCATAATGATGGTGATCATAATTATGTTTAACTCTTTGGTGTAGTTTTCTTTGAATTTTCTTTTTTCTTTTCATGCATGTATTTTTTATTCGATTTTTTACGGACAACCACTGGTATTGTGAAACAATAAAATTATTTTCATGAAAGGAACAACTTTGTAAAAAGAACTGGGCTAAATATTTCTGAGACCCTAAATTATATTTTCCTAATACGCAGCATTCAAGTGTGTTGTTAAATGCACCTTTCCAGCATTCATGCTAGAATAAGCCAAAGCTCTGCATTGGGATAATCATAAGATGGCATTAGCTGTAAGTCTTAAAACTTCCTCCAGATAGCTTTCTATAACTTCCAATGGATTACTAGCCGCTATACAGTCCCAAAGTCATACAGCATGAAAACACCCCTAACTCCGTTCGTACGTTACAAAGTAATAGTATTTCACCGTCTCCTTAATCATCCGGTCTTTGGGCCTCCGGACGCCTTCCTTTGTGTAAATTCTAACAAAGATGCGCCCTAATTGAAATCTATTTGTTGGTACAGACGGGGGACGCAGTAGTGCTGAAATGGTTCTTGTTTTGTGGGATGTGTCTAGTGGTCGCAAGCGTTTCACTGCCGAGCGTGAAATCCTGGGTTCGATTCCTAGGAAAGGGTTATTGGGTTGCCTGCCCTATCACATGGGACTTAAACATAACTAGCCAAATGTGGGTGTACTATAGATACACCACTGCCTAACTCTTCGGTTATTTCTTTCGAATATAATTCTTAACAAAAATCATGTTCAAGGAAACATTACAGCAGCAAACATAGTCGGCCTTATTACAAAACAAGGTTAATCTTTAGACCCAGATTTAAACTATCGTGTCATTTTTGAATTTCGGACCTGATTCCGTCTGGGATAAAGTTCTTAATACAAAGACTGATTTTAAACCCGAGTCTAAGTTGTCAACTTTGTATTAATAACTTTATTTTAGACGAAATAAGGTTCGAAACTAAAAAATGACACGATGGTTTAAACCTTGGTCTAAAGATAAACCTTGTTTTGTAATAAGGCCTAGTTAGTCTTCGGTTTCTAGCGAAAGTATCGGTACAACTTTTAAAATAAATAAAAAAAACTCGTCAGCATCATTCTTCTGCCCTTATCCTGATGATTTGGGGTCGGCGCAATATGTCCTTTTCTTCCATACTTCTCTATTAGTCGTCATCTCGGTAGTCACTCCCTTTCTAGCCATATCATCTTTCACACAGGCCATCCTTCGTTTCTTTGGTCTTCCCCTACTCTTATAGCCATCGACATGCATACTCAAAACTTTCCTCACGACATTTTCCTCATTCCTCCGCATCCTGAGATACTTGTAGTTTTCATTAATAGCTACCAGAGTTCCGACCGGTGCGAAAGGCGTAGGCAATGGTGTGGTGGCAGCAATTACTTTTTTAGGTACACCGTCATGTCACTTGCCACTCAATATTTTTTGATGTGTAACATAATTATTTCCTCTCGCTTACTGTGGGAGTGATTACGGGAAAAGGGACGGAAGTGTGTAACAGAAAGTCACAGCTTGAGCATGGAATAATGAAGTTCTTTATAATAGCATGGAATTAGTGTACTCATATAATTAGTAAGTACTATATAGATTGTAAGTGGAAGGGTTCGAATTCCGACCAGTGGGCGACTACTAGTAATGAATAATTATTCAAATAAATATTTCAGTATTGAGCTATTTTACATATTGAGGTTAATTTCTGTCGCTGCTCAGTTGCTTATTACAAAGGTGAGATTACACATCATATGCGACTCCTGTAAGGCTCGCTAGTTTCTTTTTGAAACATCTGGTTTGTCACACACCATGACCTCATCTTTCCATTAGTCTACCTCGGTGATCTAGAGATTACAAGCGCTCTGATGTGCATGAGGTCCTTTTTTTTTTTTTTTTTTTTTTTTTTTTGGGTGGGAAATCATCAAATAACTTCTCCCGCTCTGGGCGGAGCGGGAGGGAGTGTCAGACTTTTACTGACTAAAACCCACCCGTGTTCCTTCCGTTGCCTGTGTGCCAGGGCCACGATATCCCTTTCGGACAAACTCGCAACCCTGGCAGGCATTGGTCCTGACGGACCCCGTCAGTTTGTGCTGACATCTCTTTGAGGCGCGCGTGGAACACAACGCGCCGTCGACCCGGGCCTGGTCCTTATCGGACGGCGAGCTACCCATCGCTCACCGTCCGCAGGCCCGCGCCTACGGTGGCCGGAAATCGGCTTGCGACTCCCGACGCCCGGGGCGTCTCCTGCGGCGACTAGGGGCATGAGGGCGCGAACCTTGTCTCACCCTCACGCGTTCCGCCTCCTCCTTCGCTAGCATAACTGCTTCGCAGAAGGAGGTGACGGCCTCCCATGCACTCTCGCTCCGAACCATGGCCTGAACCAGGCCCGGACGCGAGAGATCGCCGCCGCCGATCGCCTCCGTGAGAACACGGCGGTGCTCCGCCCAAGCTGGGCAGACCTCCACCGTATGCTCCACCGTGTCCTCCGGGCGATCCACACAGTGGTGACACCCGGGTGCATGAGGTCCTGGCTTCAATTTCCAGGTCGGGCAAAGTGTTTGGGTTTTTTATCTGAAATTTCTCAGAAGCAGCCTTTAATCTGGATTTGTGCCTGGTTGATGGCAATAGGCTCGCCCCTTATGAAATGGAACTTAAATATAACTGGCGAAATGTAGGTGCATACCATAGGTTCAACTCTGCCTAACACTTCGGGGAAATTAGGTTATGTAATCGTTCAGTTTAGCCTTGCCTCTTTTGATCCCTTCAATCTATCTTCATGAAACATCGCAAAACTTATCCAAACTGTACTACAAAATATCTCTCATCGCGCGTATTTACTAACTACCGTTGCAACTAACAAGTCAGTTTCTCAAGATGACTCCCTAAGCACACCAACCCTTTTAGAGCTAAACTTGGATAATAATACTTCATCTATATGCGCATCTTTTGAATATTAAACAGGAATGCATCGAGGTTATTGACGAGATGAAGCTGTTTCAAGATGGTACAGAATATGAATTAGTTGGAAACTGTCTGATGGAAGTGAGGGTAGTGAATCAGAAACAATTAGTTATTACTCAGTTGATTTTGGTAGGTGATTGTTTGAATTAAATGATTTGGTTAGTATTAAATGGATTTCGAATGAACTTTACGGATTATTGTGATATTGGCTTTTTTAGAGTGTGTGTATGTCCGGACGAAAAAACGGAACCCTTATAGGATCACTCGTACATAATATTTAACATAAGAAATTTGTTTTAAGTAACTATGACTGATATTTAATGTTTATGAGTAAAAGTTAAAAATCATTGATTCCATGATAATAATAATAATTGTAACTAAGATATTTGCACGCTATGAAAAATGGCAGACATGTCGTGAGCCACTCTTTTTTTAGATCTTGCATGCATGTATTATTTTATTTTATTTCCGTATGTATACACATGTTTGAGCAAATAAAATTTCTTTCTTTCTCGTGTGTCTCTCTATCATAGTGAATTTGCTGCGAATGTAAGTATTGGACCAATTAAGTTGAAACATATCAATTTCTGTTATCCAAACACATGTTGCGTAAATAAATGAATTTTGAATATCACTCACTCACTCACTTCACTTTGGTTCACTTCGGGAGACAATTAATAAGAAAATAAAATAAAAAGTTCTGGACACAGTAACTTATCAAACTAAATTCACATCATATCAAAAAAAATATTACTGTGTGGATTTTAGATAGTTTTAATTTTATTTAAGAAAATATATGAAAATTTACAATTACCATATCTCCCAAACTACTGCGCCTAATTTTGAAAAAAAAATACAGAAAGTAGTTCTATACTTATTATAGATTACAGGAAAACCTATAAGAAGCCTGTGGTCTTAAAGTAACACGCTAAATCTCCCAATATTGTGCGTACAAACTTACATTTACAGTTGGAATGTATGGGATATTTTTTTTTTCAACAACAATAATAAGTTTGGGATAAATTCACCCTAACTACGGAACCCTTCATTATGTGGTCCGACAGGCACTTGGCTGTTATTATTGGTTGACGAAAAACATCTATATAAAATAATAGGTAGGTACTTTAAATACTTCGACTCCAAATATGAATAGCAATTTTACCAAGATAGTAACCACGGGGCCAATATGGCTAGAGATCGCACAAAATTGACAGGTATGGAAGGAAAACGGGCAGGCCTTTTCCCAGCTGCGGGACACAATAGAGGTTAACAAAACAAAAAAAAATGTTAACCACGAACGACAATATAGACACAGGTTACAAGTATGATTCCCTAAAGATCCATGAAATGATTGACAACTATAGATTCTATAAAAGTTTAAATTTTCTATTATAGTGAATGTTCCTCATAATATTCAAATCTTCTAATAGTATTTCACATACTGAACCTTCTTCCGAAGCTATAAAACATAGATTGTTGGCACGCATCAGCTATTGCAATCTCACAGGTGAAAAGTTGTGTAAAGGGAGACAACACGATTAGCCCACAGAGTAGCAACAAAACAGTAGACTAAGGAATTTATTTTGAGAGAACTTTCTTGTTTCCTGATACTGGCTATCAAGGTTAGCATCGTGGTAATGTTGAAACGTGTTTTCTTTGTCTTTCAATGTGGGGCACATGAAGATTTATATGTCAGTATAAGCAAGGCAGGCACGTTCGAAATCACTGCTAAGGTATAGGTATGGAAAGAGGTGAAGATTGTAAGACTATCTTTGCATTGTATAAACTCAATCTCCTTTGTATTATATATTGCATATCACAGGTGTGAGTACTATGCAATAGAGCTACCATTTACCGGGTAATATGTCTTTCATTGACTTGAATGTGCCCTGGCGGCTGAGAGTATGTCATGCTCACTCAGAAGTCGCGCTGATGGTGGCGTGTGTGTTGGATAATTTAGCTCCCTTCGAAATGGTTGAGCTGAATGGTGCTGATCCATGCGTCTTGTTCGTCAACGAGCGCTGTCAGTTAGGACTGGTCATCTCTTAGCTGCCACGGCTTATTTTAAATTATTTTAGTTTTGAATGTTTTTTTTTTATCTTTTTACCACGGACGCTTCTGACGTTTTGTATCGTTCTCACATTTATAATTTCAATATGAATGAAGTAACCAATACTTTTTATCAATATTTTAATTTAAAAGAGTGTCCGTGGAGTTTCTTGCCCGTTCTTCTCCATAGAAACCTACTACTCTTTGGAATGGGCAACTAGCTTCATATTTCTAACTGAGCGACTTCCTGACAGGTTCAAAAGTGCCTGTAAATGGTTTAATTTAAATAAATGCTTTGAGTTTGAGTTTGGGAAATAATTCTTAGGCCAACAGCAGGCAGGTCTCCATAATGTGGTTTAATTTTGTTTTGAAAGTAGATTCAGCAGTAGTTTTAATTAAATGACTATTGCTGAACCCTATCTTGCATAACAAACACGTAACGAACCTGCACCTCTGTATCTTCCTCTACTACAACCTCATAATTCAACTCAAGCGAACAGGCGGGACGATAAAACTCTATGCTGCGTGGCGCGGTCCAAGAAATCACAATACAACATGCCTCGCTGGCTTCTTACACATTTCATGTCCCATAATATGGAGCAACGCTTTTCAATGGTCTCATAGTCGTTATCATTATACGAAAATCATTAATAACAGCTGGTTATTAGCGTTGTTAGTGCTCCCTTTCACTAACAATAGTCGACAGTTAAATGTTAGGCCTAAACTGTTAGTGAAAGCGTTATGCCCGCTGCGATTGAGGCAGACTGTTGCTGAATCTAAATAAAACCATTCTCCTGGAGGGCTAGGTAGGTGTAGGTATGCATTAAATATGAAAACATTTATTATTACATTAATAACTGAAGACTGCGGAGTTGACATCAGGACAAACTGCTTCTCACACGGACAACAGCTCTACGTCGCTTGCTTCCGCGTCACCAGTCCTGAGTCTCCTTGGCTACTGAGACCAAAACTACAAACGTTTACTACGTTTGTCGAACTTCGAACAAGGAAGTTCAATAAAAATAACATAACATCACGCCTGTACGACAAAGAATTAGGAAGAGGTGTACCTATAGTACACCAACATTTAGGTCCCATGTAAAAGGGGGTGAGCCTATTGCCATTAATCGGGCACATATCTAGACTTCAGACAGTTACTGAGAAATTTCAGATAGAAACCCCAATAACACTTTGCCTGACCCGGGAATCAAACTCAGGACCTCATGCTCAACAGTATTGCTGTCGACCACTAGACCAGTGAGGCAGTTTTTTATAAAAATGTGGCTGTTATTTAATTGTGGTGTATTAAGACTTCCACACGAACGATGTCGCAGCCAGAAGCTATAGTTTATAATACCTTGTTGAAAATTTCTGGATAAACAGTGTTCTATTTTTTATTTAAATAGGATTATTTTTCAATATATAACATCCGTGTTTATTCAGTTGGAGCTACTAAGAAATAATTCTTGTCTTTTCACTTTTGTTTAAAAAATTTGGTCTAAAAAAAATATACATTCATTAATAAGGATGAGTTAAGTCGTTGTTTTACCTATTTCTGTTAGAATTTATTATTTATCTCCAAGTCTACGTCGACAGATCCTAAAAGAAAGAATAAAATTTATTTGGACACGGTTCGTGAAACACAAAATACAAACAACAAAAGAAAAACCGATTCCGTTTGCGGACCTCGTACAGTGCAAACGTGTTTTAAATATTTTTTGCTAAATATAAAAGTTACTTAAAATACTCATTAACCGAATATAATACTTATAATTGTGTTACTCAAGTCTCTAAGTCAATTGAACTAACTGTGCGATTTTTACCTTTACTGCGAAGAAACTTTATTTACTCATTCGCTCAATCACTATCGCAACTTGCTCCACGAGTGGTATTTCTGCCAAAGATCATGAGTGTGCAACAATCACCTCCTGGAAGTGGCCTAAGTGGTTCAGAACCAAATCTGTTGAGTAGTGAAACAGTATCAAGTTTTCAGAACAGCCCTAATCAGGTTACGTTTCGCAATAAGCGAAAGTTTACCGACGACATCAAGGAAGAACTAAGTGAATTTCGAGAACAAATGTTAAAAATGATGGCCGCAATCACAACCAACCAAAAAGAAATTACGGATAAAGTAAGTGAGGATATTTCTACAATAAAGGAAAAAAGTGGAAGATATAAAAATTACTTTAAATAATCTAGTTATAGAACAAAACATACTAAAATCAGACATTTCAGAAGTACAATTAAAAGCCATTGCCACAGACAAAAAGGTCGAAAAAATACAATCTGAAATTGACACGATTAAGGAGAAATCAAAGTCCACCCCACTATCGCTCGTAACATCGGATGCGTATGAATCTATTATGACGCAAGTCAGAGAACGAGAATTAAGGAGCAAAAATATAATAATCGTAGGAACAAAAGAGCCAGTCTCAGCATCTAAAAACGAAAGAACAGAGATAGACATGGACCAAGCTGTTAGAATTATAAGGATGACAGGTGTAAATTGCTTACCTGAGAAACTTTTCCGTGTCGGGAAATATAACCCTAATAAAAATCGTCCTTTAAGTATGCTTCTAATTATCAGAAATTACAATATCTATCTTACGTGCCAAAAATGATGTTAACAGTGACAATATCAAAATATACTCAGATCAGACACCTCAACAACAAGAATTTCTGAATAATCTTAAGGATGAACTTAAGTGCCGATTTAAAAATGGCGAGAATAACTTAACAATTAAGTATGTTAGGGGTGTGCCAAAAATAATTGAAATTCCTGCAAAAAACTAACGTTAAAAGACACCAGCCATAACCAAAACTCTCAAGCAAAAGACACTATAACTTACCAAATAAGTGACAACTACGATGATATTACCACGAGCAGCAAATCTATAAAATTCTTGTATGCAAATGTGTGCAGTATCGTGAAACCAGGGAAAGAAACCGCCACAACGAAAACTATAATTGACCATGTCTGCACAAACCTTGCTAACGTCAAGTTCCATCTTGCTATAGTTGCAACTGCTATGTCGGACCATAATCAAATATACTTAGAAGTTAAAAAACATGAACCAGAACCGCCTAGAAGAGTAAAATATGGAGCTATAGATTATGAAAAGATGTACAATACTGTGAGTGAACACCAACGAAGACAATCTATACCAACTACTTGAACAAAAGTTATTATCCAGTATCAATAGCAGTATAATAACAAAATATAAAATATTAAATCCGCCCAGGCATGATTGGATAAACAAAACAATTATAAATCTAATCAATAAAAGAAACATACTATGGAACATGCACAAAAAAAAAGTAAATGATCAATTATTGCAGGAAAAATTTATCAACCAAAGAACTCAACTCACTCAACATATACAACAAACAAAAAGTGCATATTACCAAAATGCTTTTGATCAATGCAAGAAAAACCCAAAAAAAAATGTGGAGTCTTATAAATGATCTCTCTAGGAATAAGGTCAGAGAGTCACCAGCACCGAGTAAACTCCTTATGCCATCTGGAGTTTTGACTAATCAGACTGACATTTATGAGTGTTTTAATGACTTTTTCTCAAACATTGGATTAGTTCTGGCTAGTCAAATCCCCAATCAATACCATAACAATTTAACCCACACTAAAGGAAAGCAGGCAACTCGAACCTTAGACACACTTTCACAAATAAGACCATAAATGAAATAGAAAAAATAATTGAAAACCTCAAACTAAACACTAGCTGTGGCTTAGATGGTATAAACACAAAATCAATCAAATGCGTAAAAGACAATACTTGGTGAACTAACAAAATGTGTAAATAAAAATTTAGAGCTTGGAACTTTTCCCGACAGCCTCAAAATTGCCATCTGCAAAAATGGAAGTAAATCGGATCCAGGAAATTATCGTCCCATTTCAGTTTTGCCGGTTGTATCAAAAATTTTTGAACGTGTTTTATACAACCGCCTCGATGTACATTTAAGAGTGCAAAACTTTCTTTATAAAAAACAATACGGTTTTAGGCCAAAATCCAATACACTTTCTGCAACAGTACATCTAATAACAAAAATTAAACTAAGTATCGACAAAAAGCAAATAGCATTAGGTATTTTCATAGACCTAAAAAAAACCTTTGACACAATAAGTCACAAACTGTTATTAAAGAAACTAAATGACATTGGTGTCACTGGTAGTGCCCTTGATATCTTTAAATCATACCTGGCAAATCGTTCGCAAGTGGTTAAGATTAACTAAACTCAAAGTAGTCCTAAAATTTTGGGGGAAGTTTTGGCATTCCACAGGGGTCAATTTTGGGACCCTTATTATCCCTGATATATAATTATCAATAATATTCATGAAGTCGGACTAAAAGGCGATGTATCGTTGTACGCCGACGATACGGCTTTATTTTATTTTGGACACTCTGTAGACGCTGTTGTGTGACGCTCAGGATGATCTACGTCTTTTAAATTTGTCTGTCTTTTAAATTTTCACCGGCTTCATAAGGTTCATAACTCATTTGTTGGACTTGGTATAACTTTTTATAACAAGCTACCCTCTTCTTTGTTAGATTTGCCTTTTAATGCGTTTAAAGTTAAAGTTAAATCCAATCTTTGTTCAAAGGCATACTATTCTATCAATGACTACTTAAACGATAAGAATAGTTGGTCGCTGTGATTAACTCAAGACAATGTTCATGTTCTTTCTCCAGAATTAGCGTACCTACTGACAGTTTATATGAGTTCATATAATTGTTTATTTTTATTTGACTGTCTAAGTCAATTTATTTTTATTTATTAGTGACATAATATACTCATGAAAATGTTTTTTTTATGAGTTGTATTGCAATAAGTGGTTAGCTAGCGACCTAGACAATTGATTGACACTAACTACAATAAACATACATAATTTTATATACACCAATATTTACAGTAATGAATAAGACAAGAAATTTAAAATTTGGATTATTTAATGCGGGGTCACTTGGTTCACGCCATGAGGAGTTCCTTGTTGCTATGGATAATCTCTCGGTGGACATCATGGCGATAAATGAGACCTGGCTCAGGCAGGGAGAGGAGGGTCGGGCGCCGACAGTACCGGGCTACCGGCTGCGGCACGTGCCCCGCCCGCACGGTGTGCGCGGCGGGCGCGGGGGCGGCGTGGGCTTCTACGTGCGCCGCGGGGTGCGCGTGCGCGCCGTGCCGCACCCGCCGGCACCGCAGGTTGAACAAATGTGGCTCAGGCTTAACATTAACTCCCATGCAGTTATAATCGGTACTGCATACAGGCCACCGTGGCTAGATGTCAATGTCTTCCTGGATGCAATTACTGATTCTCTCTCGTCCTTTGCTTATGCGGACAAGGTTGTCTTGCTTGGCGACTTCAATATTAATGTCTTAAACCAAACTGACAACAAATCAAAATTACTGAACAATTTTATACATTGCTGCAAGCTTAGACAAGTTGTTACTGAGCCAACCCATTTCACAGATCATAGTGAAACTTTAATTGATGTGGTGTGCACTGACGCCCGTGTGTGTGGGGTCTCAGTATCACACATACCAGAGCTCGGTCACCACGCAATTATATCTGTCGAACTAAATTTTAAACTAGAGAAGCCCAGTCCACACTGGATTACCTATAGGCCACTTAAGGACATCCTTCCTGATTTTTTTAATGACGACTTAAATAAAATAGACTGGGAACATATTGAAAGTCTGAAAGATGTGAATTCCATGGTTACAATGTTTAATCAATACTTTTTGAAATTATTTGACTTGCATGCTCCCCTTAAAAAAGTCTTAATTAAAGAGAAATCTTATCCCTGGATAACAGACACTGTCAGGGAAATGATGAGGCTACGTGACAAGTGCCATTTGAAGTCTAAAACTACAAAATCTGAACTTCATATTAAATCATACAAAGAGTTTAAATACCTGGTTAGAGCTGCTTTTGATAGTGAAAAGTGCGCATATTTTAAAATATATATTAATAATAATATTAAACAACCTAAGAAGTTATGGAGTCATATTAAATCTACTATAGCCACCTCAAAAAAACCAGAGCATAGTCTGCCACACTTCTGTAACAACCCAGAATCTATCAATCAACACTTTTTGGATGTGCCTGGCAGTGGTAAAGTCACAATTGCTGATTTAAGTTATTTTGAGCATCATAGACACAGTAACATTCATTTCCGGCTCGAGCCGGTCCAACAGGATGTGGTGCTGAGGATCTTGCGCGGTCTTAAGTCCAATGCGCAGGGCTCTGACCATATTTCTCTGGAGATGCTGATGTTGACACTTCCTCGAACACTTGCAGTTATCACAGCTATCATCAACAGATCCATAGTCACCTCTTCTTTCCCTGATCTGTGGAAAATGGCAATAGTTAGACCAATCCCAAAGGTGCCTAACCCAACTAGCGTGAAAGACCTCCGTCCGATAAGTCTACTGCCGTGTCTATCCAAGATTTTAGAAAGGGTTGTCTCAGACCAGCTTAGGGCATATCTTGAGCACAATAGTATTTTGCCACTGGCTCAATCTGGATTTCGCAGAGGCCACAGCACAGCGACAGCACTCCTGGATGTAGTCGGTAACATTCTTGAAGCCAGAGACCAGGGCATGGGAACCCTACTTGTCCTACTAGATTTTTCGCGCGCTTTCGACTCTAATAATACTTCGCTTCTTCTCTCCAAGCTGTCTTACTATGGGTGTGATGTTGAAGCGGTTAAATGGTTTGAGAGTTACCTCAGTAATCGATCACAGTTTGTTCAGGTGTCATGCGACAGAAACGGAGACACCATGTCTTCTAGTCCGAAGCGCGTGGACAGAGGCGTACCGCAGGGATCGATCCTTGGCCCGCTTCTTTTCATCCTGTACAGTGCTGACATCGCCAACTGTCTGATCAACACTAAGTTCCATCTTTACGCCGATGATTTGCAGTTATACCTCTCCTTCCGCTCCCAGGATACCGCTGAAACTGTCAAAAAAATAAATGAGGATTTAGAAAGGATTTCTGCTTGGTCCAGAAGAAACTCCTTGGTCTTGAACCCTAGTAAGTCCAAGTATATTGTGATGGGATCTAGGGATTTCCTGAACAAAATGCTTGCTTGCAACCTGGACCTCAGGATTGATGGTTGTGGTGTGGAATGAGTTCTGGAGGCTCGTAATCTTGGGGTAGTATTTGACGGGCAATTGCATTTCGAAACTCACATATTGGAGGCTGTGCGCAACTGCTTCTACCGACTCAAGCTCTTGTATCGTGTCCGTCCCTACATAAGTGTGGATATGCGTGTCATGCTATGCGAGTCACTTGTTTTATCCAAGCTGAACTATGCTGACACTGTGTATGGGGCGTGCATTCTCGGTAGAAGCGAGAAACTAATCCAGCGGGTGCAGAATGCTTGCGCAAGATTCTGCTATAATGTCCCACCACAATCCCACATCACTTCATTTTTAAATAAGGGTAATTTGATGAGAATGTCAGCGCGCAGAAAGCTTCACCTGGCGACCCTACTCTTTGGCACTATTTTCACAAAGAAACCAGACTATTTATTTAAGAAACTGTCTTGGTCGCGCGATGTTAACAAGATTAAAACTAGAGCATCTTCATACCTCATGTTAGCCTCATCACACAGAACTGCTGCATTCCGTGGTAGTTTCAAATTTGCTGCCTCTCGGTGCTGGAACGACTTGCCGCCTCCATTTCGTGCTATGAAGGCAGTTGGTACTTTTAGAATCAAATTTAAACAGTACTTACTACAGCTTCAAAAAGATACCGCACTATAGACTTACCCATGATCTGCACGTAGCTAGCAATAGTGGAGTGGCGAGCGTTTGGCAGCGACTGTTCACTGAACAGGCACAGTTGTCGTTTCGCATTGTTTGTTATTTTTATTTTTCGTTGTTTGTCATTAGCGTGATTTCAAATTCTTATAACGCTCATACCATTAGTTTATCTTTATTTCTCTAATTGCCGTTAAACAACTATCACAGAGCACTTTTTATTGTATTATTCACTATACTATAATACTGTAGCAATTAAACAGCCGTAATGTTTTTTATTTATTTTTGCCGGATTATCGGCGCCTGCGTCTCTTTACTTGTCACATCCACAGAACATAAATACTCCGAGGTCACAGCGATACCCACAGACTAAGTAGTACTGCGATACCATAGAACACCACAGGCAGAAAAGGCACTGACAAGTAACTGATGTTACGTCGGGTTCACACACGCGGTATACGTTTACAATTATTATTACCTACAATAATTTTATTATGTTATTTTTATTATGTTAATTCACTAATATATTTTTATTTTTATTTATTTTTGTGTCTGGTCTATCCGTGACATCACAGCGGGCCCTATCAGAATACCAGCGCTGCGACACTTATTTTTTTTTTTTTAAGTGCCGCAGCATCATGCTGAGATAGGGGCCTTTTGGCCTCGTACAGGACTTTCTGTTTTTATTTTCATTTTTACTTTATTTTTGTTTTTGATCTTTATGTTTCTATGAGTGTGTTTTTGTATAGTTTAATTTGTGATCTGTGCGAGTCCCAATAAATGCTTTTTCTTTCTTTCTTTCTTTCTATTATATTATTCTTGCCTGAGCAACCGGCAGCAAGTTCGTCATGCTCCCTTAGATGTCACTGCTTGCGGTAGCGTCGGGGGTCGGGTTGCCTCCTTCCCTCAAATATGGCGAGGGGGGTGATGGCTGATCTTTGCGTTATGCTCGTGAACGGGTGCTGCTTGTGGTGACTGGTCGTCTTGCTGACCATGGTTTTATTATTGTTATTAATGATTAACTGTTTTTTATTTTACTACGATGGTGCTAGTTTATCATTTTTGACTTCGAGTTGCAGTTATAGCTTTGTGTGGGCGGGCACGCCCATTATGCCTGGAGGCTTTTATTTAGGTACGTTCTGTTTACGTTATTTCTGCTTGAGTATAGTTTTCGACGATTTTTATGTTTTTTTTTGGTATAGTGGCGTGTGCTAGCTAACATAAGGCAAATAATCTAATGTTGTGTTGCGTAATGCAAATTCTTTTACATTTTATTGTATAGATTCAAGTTTTATATCTGAACAGACAGCTGTGCTGCTGGGGAGTTTGTTGCGCCACTTCTTCTTCCCAGCTAAAGCACTAGGAAGTGGTGAAGGGTGGGCGTTTTTGGGGGACTGTCTTATGTAATTTTTGACGTTCGAAAAGTGCTGATTCTCAGCCTAGTTTGAATAAATGACTTTTGATTTTGATTTTGAAAAAAAATATGTGGTTTCAGTGCAATCTACTCACAATAAAAATAGCCAAAACAAAAAAAAAAAAAACAAAAAAATATCCCACCATTCATAATTAACCATTAATAACCAACCTATCAAAAAAGTTGATCACGAAAAGTACCTTGGACTAATTTTAGATAACCACCTGAACTGGAAGCCACATATGGAGAAGGTTAGATCTAAACTGACTTCGCTCTCGGGAGCCTTACGGAGTGTTGTCCGATGTCTGCTACGCCAAGTACGCTACAAAATATATAACACTCTTATAAAACCTCACCTGGATTATCTCATAGAAGTATGGGGCACAGCGGCCAAAACCAATATAGAAACACTACAAATAGCACAAAATAAGTTAATAAAGACATTCTTCCAATATGATTACAGTACATCAACACAAAAAATATACAATGAAACTAAGCTAATGAACATATCACAAACATACATATATAATACTTGCATCTTAATAAGAAAAATACTTAATAAAAACATTCACACACAAATACATTTTACAAAGAAACATCAAATACACAAAATTAGGCTCAGAAATGCAAATGACTTACAATTATACTTACCACGCACCAACTATGGCAAAAAAAATGTGATGTACGAGGGTGCTGCCTTGTATAATAAACCACCTAATAACATCAAAAATGCAAAATCCATGTCAATATTTAAGAAACAATTAAAATTACATATTTTTAATAAAATGAGCGCACCTTAGTACATTTCATGCCACATCTAGTTGCGCGCGTTCCGTGTATGCTTACATTTAGCCGTGTTAAATTATTAGCGATTACCCTACACTTTTACATTATTTTTGTTTTTATAATTTTTTGCAAACACTGTACGTAGAATCATTAATGTTTTTAAGTTATATAAATATTTCTCATGTAAGTGAAATTTCTTATGGGAAATAAAGACATCTCAAACCCGAAAAACAGTGAAAATAATGTGCGTGTGTTTGTGTGTAATGTGTGTGTGTGTGCGTGTGTGTTTGCATGGGTGTGAGATCCTGTCCGTTACACTGTTTGTCCACCACACCGTGAACGATACGTCAACGAGAAACAAGGTTATTCGAATCGAACGTGACGTCCGGTGGTGGACTGCGGTGGACTAGCGACCATAGTAAATTTATGTATCGCTACTTCGGCACCGTCATCTCGTTTCTCGTTGACAGTGCGGTGGACGAACGGTGATCAACCCAAAGATTGAACTATTAGTAAAGTATTTAAATCTGGTACTTTAAACAATAATAACAATTCAATATACTATGGCAATGTTTTTAATCACATTCCCAGAAGTCCATCACTCCATTCATTCATCCTATCAGTCATCCAAAAACTGACTAATTCGTTCACTGAATCATTCAAAGATCTATCTTTCTGTCCATTTTAGTTTTCAATCGATCACTGAAACACTACTGGACTAAATGACACATTGTATTAAAAAAAACACCCAAGTGCGTGTCGGACCACGCGCAATGAAGGGTTTCGTAGTTGGGATGAATTGATCCCAAGAACAAACATAAAATTGTAGTTATTAATCATGCTCAGTACTTTCGGAGATAGCGTGCAGGGGGTGGTCAATTTTCTTCTATTTGCTTAAATAACTTAAAATTTATCTTTTTTAATTATAAAAAAAAAACATATATTATATATCTGTAATCCTTCTATCAAGCACTTTCATTTGATATGTCACACGGTACAGTTTGCAAAACTTTTTATTTTAAATTTTCTAATTTGCCTCAAAAAGTGACCATATTCAAAATTAATTTATTTACGATACACACCCGTAATTGGGTCACAGTAATTCATAATTATGTGTACCAAATTTCAACTTAATCGGTGCAGTATATTCGGAGTAAATTGGCTATGACAGACAGACACACGAGTGATCATAAGGGTTCCATTTTTTCCTCTTGAGGTACGGACCCCTAAAAAATACAACCACACTTCGGTGATAGACCTAGATTATCTTACTCGTTTATCTTCGTCAAATCCTTCGGGATTGGTCGTTCCACTTAACAAAGATACCTTGAGACACTTTTTGTGTAGCTTAATCTTTTAAAGCCTGGATAACCAGCTTTTTTGTTCGATGGGACTCTCCAAAGTGGTGTTAATCTTTTTTCTAAAAAGGTGATTGGTTTGTTAAAGCTGATTGGGTAATTTTTTGTTTAGTTGTGTAGTGATATTGTCATTTTTAAGTGGTAGGTAATAGCAATAACAAATTGCTAGTTTTGGAAAAAATAGCAAAGAACCATTTCAAAAATCTCACTATCGCGCTTGTGAATTTCGGCTAATAGTGGACAGGGATATTAATTCAGATTTGTTACAATGGCAATCATGCCATTTGGTTTATAAATAGGTTTTTACTTTTATTATTTTAATAATAATAAATACATTATTTTATACAATAATTTGTGAATGTGAGAACGTTTTAGGCTCAATAGACTGTAGATTTGTAGACCATTTTTAACCTACTTCCAAAAAGGAGTAGGTTATAATGTTTGGCTGTATGGTTGTTTTTTTTTCTTTTTTATGAATTTTCACTGATTTCTCCGTCACTTGTATTGAAAATTATTTTTTTTTGAAAGGGTATACTCCCGATGTACTCGTAGTCCCCTTGCCATCAAATCAGAATCTGTTTAGGGAAAATCGAGGGAAATTCTCAAATTTTATAGGCACGTCTATAGCGATTTGGGTAATTTTTACAGTAACTCGTGCATTTGCTCTCGGAAAGCACCATTTGGTGAAGTGGAACTGATGATAAAGATCACAGATGGCCACTGGAACAACATAATAATAAGTATTTAACGGGTTACGATTCGATTATGTAATAATAATGTATACCTGCCCTATAGTGGTTGGTGTACCTAGTATAATATAGATAAATATTACTCGCTGTCACAAAATTATGCTCCCATGATCTGACCACAATAACGTAAAAGAGTTTGTTTGTTTGCTAAAACCAATTTACCTACATAAAAACAAACTACGGTTATCATTGTTTTATAAGATCAAGATTTAACAAGTATATAAAAAAGGAAGAGAAATAATCATACGACATCAAAAATTCGTCCGCATCGCTGTCGACAGGAAAAGTGCCCAAAAGGCTAGCAGCGTTGCCATGTTGTAAGGCAATGCTGATTCTTTGGACAAAAAATAGGCCAGCCCTCTGGTACTTGTACATAATTATTTTAATACTGTTATCTTTTAAATTATGTAAATACTAGCTTTTGCCCGCGGTTTCGCCCGCATGTAGGGCGAAAATTATCTTAGGGTAACGTACTACCGGGATAAAAAGTATCTTACGTCCAAATTTCATCCAGATCAATTCAGTCGTTTTAGCGTGAAAGTGTAACAAACAAACAAATAAATTCAATTTCGCATTTCTAATGTTATTATAGTTAGGACTATCTTGGAAATTTAAAGATTAAACAGCATAGTGAAATTGTGTTAAGCACATAAATATTACTAGCCAATCACGTGCGACCCGAAGGACTATTTTCCCATAACAACAAGCTCCTAGAATGTCCTAAATCAACATCGAAGGTTAAATAAGAAATAATTGGCACCATTTATCACAGTCTTGAGAAAATATCGTTGCACTTATTTAAAAAAAATATTGGGACTCGTATTTATACAGCGTGAATCAGAAATATTTGGTCATATTAAGGGTCCGACCATCAAACTGAACAACTTGCTCGACAGGCTCAACATCGCAATCGTGAAAACTCTGGTTTACAGGTTTTACGACTTTATTGATTTTTTCAGGCATCGTGTAGCTTCCACGTCTAAATTTTCTACCCTTGTAATCTTTGAAACAAATTAATTTTCAAATTTATTTGAAAACAATTACTTATCTATTCGTGTTTACTTAATCAATTACAAATCAGTTCTTACCAATGTTGTTCACAGAATCTGCTAATTGTGTTCAATTAAAATTTCAGTTACTGATAAAATCGACGTGACCTTTACGTAGATTAATGGCAGGTCTACCAACAAGCCTGAAAAAATAAATATTTTAGTAAATAATAATTGCTACTATTAACCTTTCCCCGAAATCTTTGTAACAACTCATTTATTTAAAAGAGAAAATTTAAACATACGTGGGTGTTTGTTGGTTCGCAATCTCGCTGCCAAATCCCGCGCAGTGAAATTCAAACATAATGAGCAACATTTTAAGCTTTAATGGCCGGAGGCTTTGCTCGCGTCAAATTATTACGTCATAACCTACCCCAAAAACGGGAGAGTTTGAGAAAAATATGGAAAAATCTGTATGGGATTTTCTGACAATTATGTCACGTGTTATCTGTCCTGAATCTTCGTACATTACCATAGACGGTACAAGTTTATTGATTTTGAAATTAGTAATCACTTAAAAGCAGGCAATGCTGCCTCATTATCTTTTGCTATAAATCTCTCACGGCCATCCCTTCAGACTTCCCTTCCACAGAAACACCTTTAAATGAACTAAAGGCCACCATTAAAGGATAAAGCTCTTCAATTTAAACTGCAATCTGAACAAAACCTCGAAAAAATACAGAAAAATTATGAAAAACAAACATTAATTTGCTTTTTATAGAAAAACAAAAAAAAGATACCAATTCTCCGTGTTTGAGTAAGCGTGAAAAAAGGCAGGTAGTTTTGCAGGCAAAGCAGGGAGGCCCAGAGACAGGGTTGCTACAAAAGCAACTAAAAATACTAGTTAAAAAGCGTAGTTTTAGCTGGGGAATGTTTGCCCGACCCACTTTATTAGGCCCCGTGCGATGTGGGGCTATGAAGTCGATATATTGTGAAGAGATTTTTGTCCGTGTTTTTTCTAGAAAGTAAATTGTATCAACCTTCTACGTTAGCATTTTTTTATTTTGAAAAAGTAACGACTTCTTAATATCCTTTTACAGTTTTTCATTAGGTCGGAGTGAGGTCTGCTGAAAGATCAAAATAATCTTGTATTAATTTTCCCGACAATTCCTAAGAATGATTCCTAATACCTGCAGTAAAATTAAATAATAAAGTCTAGTAAAAAAGATATAGTAGAAAAGCTATCCTACTATAATAATTTCCGATTTTCAGGTTGACTACTCACTCATACAATCTTGTAAAGAGAGCTTTATATTTTTTGGTATTTCAGAAATAACATGTAATAATATAGTCCAAAATCTACTTAATATAAATGATAAATTCATTCATTCACTGCTAGAAAACGTACAGCCTAATACACAGCGATTAGGAATTGGATTGCAAAATTTCATGTAGGTCTCTAGAAGCTTAAATAAAGGATGAAATTTTGTATGGAAGTTAATAGACGGAAATCCAGTCGGGCAAACCGCTTGTCCATAAAATAAATCAATCCAATACATTCCCTTCCCGCACATTCTATGGCCAACAAAATGTTCGCAGAGTAGTTTCCGCAAACCCGCGGCTTGTTTATTTAAAACCTTTTTCTCCATGAGGTGTGGTCGCCTGTTCTGCAATTTGATGACTTCAGCAGACACGATATGACGTAAGCATTCGTAATTTAACGCCATAGCCATGGGCAAAGGATTTTTATACAGTTTGGGTGCCAGTTTTAAATTTTTGGCAGTGGTGAAAATTGTACTTTTGATTTTAAATGCAGCTATGCACCATATTAAAAAAATAAACGAGCGGAAATTACAGTAGTCGCATAATTATGATGTGTAACATCTAACATCTCAACTTGGTAATAAGCAACTGAGCAGCGACAGGAATTAACCTCAAAATTTAAAAAAGCTAAATACTGAAATATTTATTCGAATAATTCATCATCATTCGTAATTGCAGCCGAAAGACGTCCACTGCTGGTCATAGGCCTACCCCAAAGTGAGGGTTTGCCATAATCGCCATGCTTGGCAGGCGGGTTGGTGATCGCAGTATGGTGTTAAAATGCATAGAGGACGCTGCTGCCCATTCTCTAGTAAGTCCATTAGTCGCCTTTTACGACACCAATGGAAATAAATAGGGTGGTGCTATTCTTTACGTCTGGCACCACACCGCATAATTATTACATTACTAATGGTCGTCCACTGGTCGAGATTCGACGCCCTCTACCTACAATCTATATAGAACTTACTAATTCCATAAGTACACAAATTCCATGCTATTATAAAATACTTACTTAATCCATGATCAAGCTGTCACTTACTGTTACACACTTCCGTCCCTTTTCACGCTACACTCCCACAAAAAGCGAAAGGAAAGATATTACACATCAAAAAAGTTACAGTGTCAGTTATCTTTAAGCCGTTGGTCTCGGCTGTAATTCATAGATCTTTGATAGTCGTTACAAGTAGCCAGAAGCCCGTATATCAGACAACCAGTCTTACCAAGCGGTATCACGTTACCCAGTTACTAAGATGTGGGGGTGGGATAAGCATGCGCTCCGTATAAAATATTGGTATTGAGTTGTATCCGGTTAGACTGCCGACCCCAATTTAGTGAAGAGTGCATTCGGTCTTCATTTTAATTATATTAATTTTTAATAACTTTTATTTATTCTTATTTTATTGTTTTATGATTTTAGTGAATTTCTTAATTTTATTAATAATATTGATGATGGTTATTAGATATTTAACAATTCCATTTTAATGAATTTCAGGATTTTATTTACGTGAGTTTGTACATCTGTTATTTAATTTTAGTTATAATAGTATTATTGTGGTGTGTATTTAAAGCTTGGTTACTAACATAATTCTTAAGTATACTAACAAAAATATGGATCACTTGTGTCTGATACAAATAAATAAATAAAATTAAAGGCTGTTACAACAAGGAAAAAAAATCATAAAGGTAACAATGTACATCTATTGAGAGTTCTACTAGTCTTGTAAAACTAGGTAATAAATTATTTAAAAAAAATCTTCATATTCTAAAATGCAGTCCTTTTTACGAAATCAAACCTGTTCTCAATTTATATACTATTCAGTTTTTCATTTCTACATAACACGGTCTCTTGAGGTACACCGTCATAAATATTTTTTGACAAGTTATGTATAAGTTTGACAGTAAAATTTCACATTAAAATATACTTAAAATATTTAGACTCTAAAAAATATACAAGGTTTTCTTTGAAATAGTTTATAAATTTTGTTTGGGGTTTTTTTTTTGACATTTGCAATAATTATAGAAGCAAGGAAATTACGTAATAAACTAAGAATGACCTAAACTGTATACGTAGAAATTCTTTTAAAACTAATTGGTATCTTGATCATCTAAACCACTGTCAAGAGTCTGTGGTCAGTGTCAGCTCTTGAACGCAGTTTAGATGTGCTGATTCAAATCAAAAGTCTTTTATTAAAACTAGCCTGAGATTCAGCTTTTCGAACGTCAAAAATTACATAAGACAGTCCCTCAAAAACGCCCACCCTTTACCACTTCCTAGTGCCTTAGCTGGGAAGAAGAAGTGGCGCAAAAAACTCCCCAGCAGCACAGCTGTCTGTTCAGTTAGAAATCTTGATTCTATACAATAGTATGTACAATAATTTACATTACGCAACATCGTCATCATCATCATCTGCCTGCCTTTTCCCAACTATGTTGGGGTTGGTTTCCAGTCTAACCGGATGCAGCTGAATACCAGTGTTTTACATAGAGCGACTGCCTATCTGACCTCCACAACCCAGTTCTGGGTAACACGATATACCTTGGTAAGACTGGTTGTCAGACTTTTGGGCTAATTGCTAACTTTTTTAATTTACATTACGCAACAAAAACATTAAATTAAATTATTTCCCATTTGTTAGTCAGCACACCAAAAAAAAAAAAATCGTTGAAAACTCAACTCAAGCAGAAATTAAAACAAAAAAACGTAAACAGATCGTACCTAAATAAAAGCCTCCAGGCATATTGGGCGTGTCTGCTTAGATAAAGCTATAGCTGTAACTCGAAGTCACAAATGTGTTCCGTTTCATTAATGAAATCCGCCATGAATCTCCTATTCTTAATCATTTATTTAAATAGAAAAACATAAACCCATCGAAACGTTCAATGCAAAACTTTTACCACCACCTAAGTCAAACATTTTCTCCGCACAGTCTAAGTAGATAATATTTTCTTCGCAATAAAATACTGTCAACTTGATTTATACGACGGTGTACTTACGTGAAAAATACTTCAGCGTCGAACCGGCCAATGACCCTGTGATCCATCTTCGTCATTCCATTTTCAGCCGCTAATTGATTTTTTTATTGCCAAGATTAATGTGATTTTAGAAACCAGGGCAGAATTTGAAACCTAAGTAATCACTATTTTGAAGAAGAAATGTTTTCGTAGCGATAATTTTAATTCGTTTTTTTAAATGGCAAGGAAACAAATTATAAAAACAGTAAATATATTAATTTTGGATTTATCAAACTTAAAGTCCTTATGACCTTAAGCTTGATAACTGCAAGGTATTAAAAAAAAATACGGAGTGCTCCCACGTATCATTGGAAGGCCTCATAAGGTAGACTGATGACCTTGCGAATGCCGTAAGAATCCGCTGGATTCGAGAAGCACAGTACCGGTCGAAGTGGCGATGCTTGGGGGAGGCCTAAGTCCAGCAGTGGACGTCTTTTGGCTGAAATGATAATGACGGAATGCTCAACTTCTCTTGACCTTAATCATAGATAGAGTCCTAATCGCGTTTTCATCTCAAATGAGGAAATTATTGGTGCTTATATCTTTTGTCGTGATTATCCCCTTAAGTCTTGTCTAGAGTAGACAATTACTCACGCTCGAAACTATAATATCAATATTTTATATCCTATTCTTCTCTCGTATCGGCACGATATTAATGAGAATAAATTATCATTGATCTGTTATAATTGTCGGCATTTGTATTAAATCGAATCTTTCATAATTCCCATTTTGTGCTCCTAAAAATATTAATGAACACTCTAATAAAATGATTGCGGCTCTGAGTGAACCTGACAATAATTATTCCTATTTTGAGGTCCTACGAGTAAATAGCCAAGTAGGTTAACAAGAAGCTCATTTATTAAAAAGTGGAAGTGTGCATCATTAGAAGCTCAAATAGTTTCTAGATGTTCATTAAAATAAAGTGGCTATTATTACAAGGTCAATAAGTTTTTAGACGTTCCGATAAATATTTCCATAATTATCTAGTTAACAAGGTTATCGCGGAGCTAACGAGAGGGCCTGAAATCGCCAATAGAGAGTCAGTTTTTCTAGGCCGATCGTACATTTAAGTATGACACAACCATTCGTGAAGAGAGATTTGATTGTACTTTGTCGATAATACTGATAAGATACTTCTCCAAAGACTGACTCGTTGGTGTAGTGATTGCAAGCGCTACTGCTGATTATGAGGTCCTCGATCCGATTCCTAGGTCAGGCAAAGTGTTATTAGGTTTTTCATCAGAATTTTCTCAGTAGCAGCCCGGAGTCTGGATTCGTGCCCGGTTGGCAAAATGCTCGCCCCCCCCTTATTACATGGGCCTTAAAATAACTGGCGATATGTGGATATAATATTGGTAAACGTCTGCCTAAACCCTCGGCGATTACAGACGTAAAGTTATGTAATGTTACTTCTCCAAAGGTTTCCTACAGTAGCAGCAACAGACTGCCAAGCCAAACAGAAAGACAGACTGGAAACTGCAATAAACTACAGATATCTGTGTGTCGCTTGAACCAGCACCGGCTAATGCTTTATTGGACTATCGCCCTCGTAAATACAGTTGTGGAATACTGCACTCTTTTATTTTGGACTCCCGAATGCCGATTCAGTTCAAGTGTATTTTGGTACGAATTTTATGGAAAATAGAGTAGCAGTACTTCTACTGTGTACTACTGTTGCCACTATAACAACAAATAATAAAATAAAGTTAAAAATTTATGGGGGCATAAAAGAAACTTGTTTTATTCGGGGTTTCTTGTTCGATCTTAATAACGGCAAAATATGTACACTACTTATCGCTTTTTTCTAGGACTCGTAGGCAAATTATTAACTGAAAAGATAAAAAAACGTGCGAGTCGGACTCGCGCACAAAGGGCTCCGTACCATTATCTATAAAAATCACGTTTGTTGTATGGGAGCCCCCTTAAATATTTGTTTTATTTTAATTTAATTATTTATTTTTAAAGTGAATTTATTACTAAATATTCTGTGAATATTTCAAGCGTCTACCTGTTGCCGTTGTCAATAACGAGCAAAAACAAGCAAAAAAATCACGTTTGTTGTATGGGAGCTCCCTTAAATATTTATTTTATTCTGTTTTTTAGTATTTTTTGTTATAGCGGCAACATAAATACATCATCTGGAACTGTCTAACTATCACGGTTCATGAGATACAGCCTGGTGACAGACGGACACATAGACAGACGGCGGAGCCTTAGTAATAGGGATCCCGTTTAACCTTTAGGTACGGAACCCTAAAAAAAACTGAGTTATTATCGATTGAAATCTGATGATCTTTGATTACAAGCTTTTTTCTAAAGAAAAGACATTGGAAAAGATCATTACAGGAATTCTACAACGCCACTGAAAATAAAGTCACCATTATTTTCAGTAGATGAAACTACACGACGCATTGCCATCTGATTGAAACCTACTCAACCAATAACAGAGAAGCTCGATGTATTTCATACGAAATTGAAACGTATATAATATATATCCATTTCGAACGCTAAAGCAAATCATGGGGAAATTCACTTGCTGCCCGAGCGAGCGAAGCGTCTCTGCTTCAAGTCTGGTAAAATTTGCTTTCCTCTGTCAGTTAGTTGGTACGAGTACTCGTCTACAGGTCGTATTTTACATCCAATCTGGATGAAACTTGGTGTACAGGTGTCATGACTTTATAGTGTATATTTTTTTGTAGTCGGGTGTTTTTGATTGGAGGTACTGCCTCCAAAACGAGGCAAAAAGGATATGTGTGATAAATTCGTGAAGCTTACCTGCTATCTCCGGCCCACTGCTTCACGCTTCTTGGGATCGGCGGGGTGGCTAGGTATGAATCAAGGTTAAACCACACACACATATTGTCCACAGGTGCTGGTTATGTTAATTTCTAGTGTCTTGCGGGGATTGTAGCATTAAATCACTGAAGGACCATTTCTTTTCAGAAAAATGTTTTTGTTAGCGCGGAGTGCGTTGGGACATTTTGACACGTTGATACTGTGAGAAAGTGCACGGGGACGCGGCGCTAGTATGCTCATTAGCAGGCCAATCCGATCGCTCAGCGAGTGGACTAATGAGAAGCCGAGAGCTTCATCGAATCAGCAATTACACATAAAAGCTTAATAACTAGTTGTGGGATGAAAAAACAATCCTAAAATTCAAAAGAAGAACGGTACTTAACAGGATATTTCCGCCTTATAAGATCCTATAAAGATGGTTATTTTTTTATTTGAAAGGAAATAACTTTAAGTTGGTCTCATAGAAATTTGGTGAATATAATCTGATGAGGATCTTTGGCATGATGAGGCTCCTTAAAATGCAGTAAATTGCTCACTTTTAGATTTCTACAAGTGGAATCGGGTGGTATATTATAAATTATATACAGAACTACTGTTTATGAAGGAAAACTTGTTTCTGGAGAATCACAATGATGTGTGTAAGCTAGGATATCGTTATTGCAGTTTTTGACCAGACAATAATATTTCTATCCGCTGGTCAAAAACTGCAAATTGGCCGCTCCGTCACTTTGTTTCGCGACTTTACTTTGTTTGCTAAGTATGCGTTGAATACGAATGTAAATATTATTCGTATAGAATTAATGGTCTTATTCGAATGAAACGCTAGGTACTTTATCTACCTGCCACAGTTGCGAGTTTGTATGAAAGGGATATCGTGGCCCTGGCACATAGGCAACTGAAGGAACACGGGTGGGTTTTATTCAGTAAAAGTCTTACACGCCCTCCCACTCCGTCCTGAGCGGGAGAAGTTATTTCATCATTTCCAAACCAAAAAAAAGGAACTTTACCTGGTAAAGTCAAAGTGCGATCTGTGAATTATGCCCTGAAAACTAAATCGAATGGTTAGGAAAAGCTAGCCAGGAGCGATTATAGCAATGTGTAGTAATGTCATGGGCTGATCGATGGGCTTCTGTGCTATGAGTTCTGGTTTCAATGTTCGCGTGGAACCAGTATTTGGTATTTCATGTTTGTATACACAACCGTGATACAGGAGAAAATCTTAGACTAGTGGCAATATATTTTGTTAAAGAAGAATTACCTTGTTCTACTATTATGTCATCTAAATACGTTAAACTTTTTAGGGTTCCGTACCAAAATGGTAAAAAGGAACCCTTATGGTGAGACTAAGTCTGTCTTTCTGTCTGTCACAGGTGGATATCTCAAGAACTACTAATGCTATCAACTTTAAATTTGGAATAGTTTTAGATGACGTTTACCCAACTATTTTGCAAACAAGACAGTAATTTAAAAAAATATATCTTGTTTGCCTGAAAGGGGGTCTTAAAAATTCGAATGGAGTCTACTAGGGCATGTGGGGTATTATATGAAAGAGCGCTGTTTTCACATTCTCAAACATTTTTTTTTTAGGCTTCATAGTTTTCGACTATTGAAGAAAAATGTAAAAAAAATACCGTCCCTCCCTCCTTATCTCCGAAGTTTGCATAGAGAAAACTCAGAAATCATTATATGTGATAGAAGTTTATGTAAAGATTACAGGAAAAAAAAAACGGTGTCTCTAAATAGCACAGTTTTTCAGAAATCATCAACAGCATTATACGTACGGAACCCTCGGTGCGCGAGTCCGACTCGCTCTTGGTCAGTTTTGTTTATTTTCTCTACCACCCTAAGACACCTGTTCCACCGCCCACGAAGAAGCGACTAACCTATCAAAGATTATCTCGCTCAAGAAACGTACAAAAGATTGTAGGTCCGGTGTAAGTAACAGATATACTTAAAGCAGTATAGTGCGTACCCAGGGTATCCACTGTTGTATCCTACTATATTTGTGCTGGGCATGATAGACTATAATATACTGGAAGTAAGAAGGGAATTAGCTCTCGCCACTTACTTATTTAAGATTATGCGTGGTAAAACACACGACGCACGGTTGTGTTGTGTGTACCTGATGGGCACGTGGGGTGACGGAGGCAGCCGCCGCTGCTTTGGGTGGCGCCCGCTCGCACCAACCTGCAGCAGCACGCGCCGCTGACGCGCGCCCTGCATCCACTCAATATGGTGTCACAACAGATTGATTGCTTCAATGGTACTCTTAGTGAATTCACACGGGCTGCATTTTGTAAAATTACTCTTGGTTGTTCATAATAATAATATAATTATAAGTCTTCTCTTAAAAAAAAAAATAAGCCTTATCTTTGTAAGCTAATATAACTATAACTACACTATTGTAATTAGGTAAGCCTGTGATGATAGTTGGATGTGTTTTAAAATAAATAAATATAATATTCATAATTAATAGTTGATCGCTGACTGTTCACACCGCTGCACAGGGGTGACCCGTCCATAGAGGCAATTAGGCCTAGCCTACCCTAGCCCAAATGCATTTATTTAACTACGTTATAAAATAATACAAAATATAAAAAAAAGTTAAAACTCCTGTTAGAACACTTATAGCAACTTCTCGCACCCGTGTGACGTAATTACGCGCGTAAGTCAGTACGTAGTAGACTGTATAGGCTCCAAGACGAATTGCCTCATTTTGCAACTTTTTCATTGATAAATTTAAGCACACTGATGCATATTTTGTGTGTATGAACGGTACACATGTCTAGATTATGGGCGTAACTCCTTTGAATGGAGCTGGGCTGTGATTGGCCTCATGGCTGCTACACAGTTGCGGTGTGTTCCGTTAGTTAGACTGTAATCGATTTGAGCGCGAAAAAGATGTGACCGCTGTCAGCGATTATGTTCTAATCCGGAATGCAGCCTGGGTCACGCCAATAACCCGACCAAATTTTGTAGCCCGCTTTTGTAAAGCAACTTCATATGAAAATGTCGCAATTTTATCTGGCAGTATTTTTCCATCGACATTTTCGAAATAATATTTTTCGTAAATACGAGTACGCCATATTGTTTCATCGTGATAAGCATTTTATAACGCGTTCTTACTTCCTAAATATTTTAACCTATTAAGTTATATATATAATTTCTTTTGAAACAGAAAAGTACAGTAAATGTTACTTGTGTAAATATGTATTGTTTTTTGGTGTTTTTAACACTTAAAAATAGTATTCAGTTATGAATTGTGCGCTGAAAATGTGTGTTTGTTAGAAGTTAAATGCAATAAGTTTTCTTAATTATCGTATAATGATAAGATTCAAGTTGTGTCTAAAGGTACCCGGATTTCGAGAATTAATCCAAAAATATGGTAATTCATCTCGTACTCGTCATTTCAATACTCAAAATTATGCAACATTTATTTGGCTCTGTGGATTTAGACACAAATAAATTATTTTGTTTTCCGTATATTTTGTTTATTACTTCCAGTAAGTGGAGTGAGGGTGAGTTCTTGTATGAATAACTTTTACAGGCTTATTTTCAAATATTATAAATCAATAAATGTGACTACTTTGAGGGTCATCATAACTACGTATGTAGAGCGAAGTTTTTTTTTTACTATGAGTATTTCGTGGCCTACCCTCCGTGGAGAACCACTGCACGCCACTGCTGGTGAGTACTCGTTTGTCGCAGCAACATGACTCGTTTTTAGTTGCTAGCTCTACCAGGCGCTTCCCCTAGCAAATGACCTTGAGTGTTCGGTCCTTCTCTGTCCCACCGCTCTGCCTCGCTCTATCCCGCTCCCTACGCAAGTCACACAATTTTTGGAATTATTGTAATAAAAAAAGAAAAACGACCTTTTGAAATAAAATAAAACGTAAATTATTTAGATTTTTAAATCATCTATCCATTAGCGTAAACCTCATATTCATCGAACGTCACCAGCCGAAGATGCATGCAATCAATAATATTAGTCATTTTTAGGGTTCCGTACCAAAATGGTAAAACTATAAGGGTTCCTCCATATGGTGAGACTAAGTCTGTCTGTCTGTTTGTCTGTTACACCTGGATATAATGTATAAGAACTACTAATGCTATCAACTTGAAATTTAGAATAGTTTTAGATGACGTTTGCCCAACTATTTTGCAAACAAGAAATAAATTTAAAAAAAAATATTTTTTTGCAAAAGGGACTGAGGGTCCTAAAAATTTGAAGTATGCGAAAGAACGCTGTTTGCAAATTCTCAAAAAAAAAATATTTTTAGGTGCGCGAGTCCGTCTCGCTCTTGACCGGTTATTTTACAAGGAAATTTTAAATGTAATTATAAAAGACAAATAAGAACGTGCACTGTGATGATAGGATATCGAACATTTATAATACGAGGGCTGCACTAAAAGTATCGGGAATGGAATATTTCCACTGTTCCTGTCATATTAAAATCTTTTTAATTGAAAACTCCTTGGTTTTAAAAATCGAATACCATTTATTTATTTAAAAAAAGATTCTCGGTCTTGGCACAAGGTTTTGTCAAACTTGTTTAGTCGTTGAGAAAATGGAATTGACTCGAGAAAATTCAAGAGCGATGATTTATTATGACTTTCGAACTGGTTTAACACAAAAACAGTGTGTTGACCGGATAATTTCTGCATTTGGTGATGAAGCCCCATCCAAAACCACAATTTATCGCTGGTTTGCTGAATTTCAACGTGGACGTGTCAAGCTCAGTGATGATCCCCGTCAAGGTCGTCCAAAAACTGCAGTCACCCAAGAAAACGTTGATGCTGTGCGTAAGCTGACTGAGGAAGATCGACATGTGACATACCGCGAAATTCAGGCAACTTTAGACATTGGCATGAGTCAAATACAAATAATCTTGCATGAACAATTAGGTGTAAAACAGTTGTTTTCCCGATGGATACCGCATTCGCTCTGTGAAGAGCAAAAAGCGGCTCGCGTTACTTGGTGCGTCAGAACTCTCGAAAGATTCCACGCAGGATCCTCAAATGCTGTATACAACATTGTATCAGGTGACGAATCCTGGATATACGCGTACGAACCCGAAACAAAAAACCAGTCACGAGTTTGGGTGTTCGAAAATGAGGTAAAGCCAACAAAAATTGTTCGTTCACGGAGTGTTGCAAAAAAAATGGTGGCCACGTTTGTCTCCAAAACCGGCCATGTTACGACTATTCCTCTTGAGGGACAAAGAACGGTTAATGCAGAATGGTATGCTAGCATTTGTTTGCCACAGGTCGTTTCTAAACTCCGTCAAGAGAACTGCAACCGCCGCATCATCCTCCATCACGACAACGCGAGTTCTCACACCGCGCACAGAACAAAAGAGTTTTTAGAGCAAGAAAACATAGAATTATTAGACCATCCGCCGTACAGCCCCGACCTAAGCCCTAATGATTTCTATACTTTCCCTAAAATAAAGAATAAATTGCGTGGACAGAGATTTTCATCACCTGAAGAAGCTGTGGACGCCTACAAAACGGCCATTTTGGAGACCCCAACTTCCGAATGGAATGGTTGCTTCAATGATTGGTTCCATCGTATGGAAAAATGTGTCAAATTTCGCGGAGAATACTTCGAAAGCAATAAATACATTTTTAAATAGTAATGTTGTGTCACTTCCTTGATTCCCGAAATTTTCAGTGCCGCCCTCGTAATTATGCTTTTAGATGTAGTTTATTTCTCAATAATTAATGAGTTAATAGCCTCTGAATAACGAAGAAAAACGATACGCCTTATTCGCGCGGGGTGGGACAGGTGCCTATCGCTCGACAACCTATTAGGGCTTTTCTCGTCCATTATTTCTGTTGTTAATGGGTCAGATTGGGCACACAGTAAGTTACGTCCAATAAAACACAATAAGATAGTAAAGACGATGGTTATCTTTTCACCAAAGAATAAATTTCCACTTTATCTAAAAGACATTAACGATGTTTTGGTTTGGCTTATTATTGTGGCAGCCTATAAATGGCCATATAAACATAATATATTATGTAGTTCTAAATTTCTAACTTAGCTAAAACTATTAACATAAAACTCACGCCTTCTTCCCATAGGGGTAGGCAGAAACTATATATACATATAGCAATTTACCAGCTGGATGCCAGAGTTTCTCTGCGAGATTTTTTTAAAGATATTGGTATTCTCACGGTGCAGCGGTGGCATCACAATTCATCTTTGCCAACATCTTAACTATGTTAGGCAAAATATTATACACATAAACACTAAAAACAGTGATATTAACAATATTAACACCAGAAACAAGGGCAAATTACGTGCTCCATTTCATTGGCTTCATAAGGTTCATAACTCATTTGTTGGACTTGGTATAAAACTTTTTATAACAAGCTATCCTCCTCTTTGATAGATTTGCCCTTAGATGTCACTGCTTGCGGTAGCGTCGGTGGTCGGGTTGCCTCCTTTCTTCAAATATGGCGAGGGGGGTGATGGCTGATCTTTGCGTTATGCTCGTGAACGGGTGCTGCTTGTGGTGGCTGGTCTTCTTGCTGACCATGGTTTTGTTATTAATAATTAACTGTTTATTTATTTAATTTCGATGGTGCTAGTTTATCATTTGTGACTTCGAGTTACAGCTTTAGCTTTATGTAAGCGGGCACGCCCATTATGCCTGGAGGCTTTTATTTAGGTACGGTCAGTTTACGTTTTAGGTTTATTTTTTAACCGACTTTCTTCAAAAAAGGAGGAGGTTCTCAAGTCTAAACTTCTCTAGTCAAAACTTATATAGAACTTCCTGTCACTGTTGTTTTCATAGCTAGTAGTGGTATACGAATTGATGTGGGGTAGGTACCACAAATAAAAAGTGCAAAATAAAAAACTTTTTTACAAAAAAAAAACTGACTTCCAAAAAAACACCAAGAAGTGAGAAATAACTTTAATTTCTGAAGCGCAGTGTCTTTGGTTCTGTATTTTCGTTTTTGGCCACCGACTTCCGAAATTAAATTAAATATAGTATTAAATGTCGATGTACTACAGGCACACCTTTGCCCAACCCTTCGGGGAAACAAGGCGCGATGTTTTGTTATGTGCTATCGAAATTAAAGTTATTTTTCACTTCTTAGTGTTTTTATTTTTGGAAGTCGGTTTTTCTTTTTTATTTCTGCTTGAGTATCGTTTTCCACAATATTTTTTTTTATGGTATAGTGGCGTGTGCTGGCAAACATAATGACAAATCATTTATTTTAATGTTTTGTGTTGCGTAATGTAAATTATTTTACATCATTACAACTATTAGATTATGTGTGGACTTTAAAAGAGACTGTGACCTCTGAGTTTGTTTCGGCCTTTTTTCTCAGAGTAGTCGGATACGAAACGCCGACCTCATCTAATTTTTTTTTTTAAATATGATTGACGTGTAAAAGTATTTGTACAAACCTACTTACAGAAATAAATCATTTATCATTTATTGTATAGAATCCTAGTTTTCCTAACTGAAAATAGAGCTGCGCTGCTGGGGAGTTTGTTTAACTAATAACATAAGTGTAATTAGTTATCTTACAACATGTCTTGGAATTAACGCACACTACCAAACACCCCAATTAGAATATTATGTTATAATCATATATACTACTCGTACCACAGAATTTTTACTTTTATGTATAAAACATTGTTTATTTATTCAATTAGTTGTACTGAATAGAATAGAATAGAATAGAATAGAATACTCTTTATTATGTACACCATAAAAGTTACAGATATAAATGTTGATTTTTTACACAGGGTGACACAATGGGCGGTCTTATCGCTAAAAGCGATCTTTTACAGACAACCTTTGGATGGATTAAAAAGAGAAGGAGAGACAGTACTGCAGGTAGTCGGTGGTGAACTATTTACATGTACAATAAATACATACATACACTAAGCATAACTTAGTGTATGTATGTATTTATTGTGAGAGAAAACTGTGGTGACTTTACTAATCTTCGCACGAACACAGTCGTATAAAGGTCTAGCCTAGGTAGGTCTCGTACTTCATCCATTTTGGTTTGTTTTGACTGTACGGCGGAAGTGCGACTGTAATTTATGTAGTATTCATTCTTTTTTGTATAAAAAAATACCTATATTAAAAATGACAGAAACCGATTCAGTAAACGGTTCTGAACTAATTACTAATTACTTTCATAATGTGCATTAATTCAGTTGCCTACACATTGTATAGGTAAGCAATATAATGTTAATAATTAATTTGTCTGTAGCTGTCCGTGTGGTGCCGGGCGTAAAGAATAGCACCGTCCTATTTCTTCCCGCGGGTGTCGTAAAAAGCGACTAAGAGACTTACTAGAGAATGGGCAGCAGCGTTCTCTTTGCATTTTAACACCATACTGCGATCGCCAACCCACCTGCCAAGCGTGGCGATTATGGCAATCCCGCCATATTTTGGGGGAGGCTTATGTCCAGCAGTGAACGTTTTTTGGCTAAAATGATGATGAATAAAGTTGAGGTTATATTTCTCAAAGCAAATAAAATTATAATGCGTTGTCTTTCTACAATTACGTATTTAAATAAAATACATTTGCACAGGTGCTGAGATGTTTAACGCTAAATGTAATTTTAGTGACAAAAATTGTATGGTTGCACTATACCTACCTACTTAACCTACCCATCAACCAGTTTTATAATTTACTTTTCAATGTGTTACATACTGTTGAAATTAAGTACCTAAGTAGATAACACGCGACACGACAACAGGGTAATATCCTCGTGTGCTAGCTAAAATTACCTTACTAAACCACGTTTATCACGATCCTAAACCATCCACCGCTATTATGTACTAATTCCAAGTAGGTACGTGCTGGTATACCTCGCTAGTGCTTACGTCATCCTGCCAGTATTTGAGCCATTTTCTCAATAAATTACAAAGTATCGTTCATCAAAGATACAATAAACACCTACAGCTTTATCTTTTAATTACACAGTTTCAACCTGCAACAAATAAATGGCAGGTCTCAGAATTAGTTATATTGCAAATATAACAACCTTATTGTGAGGTATAAGTTTGAGCTGTTTGGGGTTGAAACACTAGAGCCTTTGGGTCCGAGTGCTCACTGCTCATCGAGTATTTCGGGATATCGCCAAGCGGTTGGTGCACTCTTCACGCGGCTGGCCTATTTTTAGGCCAAAGAATCGAATCAGCATTGCCATCCAACGTTCAAAATTCCAAAGTCGGTTATAGAACTTAGCGATGGAAAGTTCAAAACCCACATCAAACGTGTCCTAATCAAAAAAGCATATTATAATATTAAGGACTACGTTGAAGACAAGGAAGTTTGGAAATAATTCCTTCTGCACACATGTGGCCTCGTTGGTACCTCATTAACGGCATACACATTTTTTTACATAGCTTTACATAATCTGTTCATTATTTGACACTAAATACCTACAATTTTAGTTTAAATTTTCATTAGTGAATTGTGAACAGAATATTTATTCAGATTTTTTACATTAGTAATGGCATCATAACATATATTTGGTTTAAATAGGTTTTGATTTTTATTAATATTTTATAAAGATTATTTTTTAATTTGATGCAAAATTATGAGATTTGGGACACGCACAAGAAATACAAAATAGCATTTAAAACTAATAATATACACAAAAAAGTGACTATTCTATTATAAAAATAATAAATTACAACATAATAAATTACAACAAAAAATACTCTTAAGCGTCAAAGTACTCGTCCGCATCGCTGTCATCCGGAAACGTGCCCAGAAGACTGGCAGCATTGCCATGTTGAGTGGCAATGCTAATTCTTTGGCCAAAGAACGATAAATTTCCTTAAAAAGAAGACGCGCACTCGGGCCCCATGACCCAAGCGTTTCGACCCCAAACGGCTTAAAACTGTAGTTACCCATAAGATTACAGTATTTGCGCCGCTTGAGGGTCTCAGCAGCTGCAGCAGCGGAGCCAGCACAGCCAGCCGTGCTTGGAACATGAGATGGCGCAAGGGTGTCGACACAGGTTCCCTCCCACACCAGAGGCCTACCCATCTTCCAAGGCAATAACGTCATGCCGTCTGGTCTCTTCCCATCGTCACGTACCAATCCGTTTGGTTCTAATACCGTCGGCACGCCAGCGGTGACAAGGGCTCGACGAATAATATCGTTGATGCTGGCGTGCCGTGCTATGCGACCTGCGCTCCTGCAGCAGGACAGGCCATGGCGTCCGAGACTGTTGACGGCTTCACCGCAATGACACCGATGCGGAGCAATACAAGGTGCGCCCAAGCGGAGACACGTAGCGAGCCGAAACGATGAGTCATCCATCATAGTGCCTATGGTGGATGACGGTAGCGCCTGAAGCCACAAACCTGACTCCTATTCTCCCACAGCCAGCAGACGGGCACGCTCAGCAGTACTAAGTGACGTGTTTATCAGGGTATTCCAAATAACACTGCAGAGCGGCACGTCCCACCTTCTCTGGGAGGACAGATTGTCGGGCAAATCCGTATTGGGACAAGCCATTTTCCAAGCGTTCGAAGCGTCGGTCAAACACGGTACCTCAAAATCGACCAATGAGGAAGATAAAATGTTCCTGGTTAATTTATCAGTACTGTGGACCGAGGAGATGAAGGCTGGTAAACATATACTTGAAATTTTGCGGACGCCGAGACCTCCCAGGCGAATGGGAAGTGTGGCTTGCTGCCATGATCGGTCGTCCAGGGCCACATTTAGGATAGAAGTTAGTGTGTTCCTAATAATTTGGTCAACTTTTTCTAAAAGTTGTGGTTGCCTCCAAAGATGTGAGGAGCGAAGGCTATAAGTAAATTTTGGTCTAAAACAACAGTATCGAATGAGTGTGAAGGCCGAATAGATGTTAATTTAAAAAAGTCTTTCCGAGACATCATTAAAATTTTGTATTTTCTCCTCAATGAACGTTGGAAAGGATGCGTCAAAAATTGGGGAGCTCAGGAGGTGAAGAGAATTTCTTTCCGTAATTTTGATATTTGGTGCTATTGTATTAAATTTTGCTATGGTAGTCTGTCTGTCAGTGGTTTGGGGAAGATAAATTTCACATTTTGAAAAGTTAAGGTCAATGGAACTGATTTTTTCTTTAAAAAAAGTTAAATCTTTTAAGACTGTGTCTACATCACCTCCTAGGGTTCCGTCATCCAAATACCAAACGTTGAATTCAGAATTTAGTTGTCGAATAATTGGATTTATTGCCAAACTAAAAATGACTGGCCCAAGGGGGTCACCCTGTTGACATCCAACAGCTGATCTCAAAAGGTTGTCTTTATAAAGTAGTTTAGAGTGGTGCCGGTAACATTGATAAAGAAAAATGTAAATTTTGGGTATTTATTTTTGAACTTCTGTCAACAAGGTGTCCCTGTTTACGGAATTGAAAGCATTCTTAATGTCAACCTTAAGGATGACCTCACCTTTACCACTACTGAGGTAGGTGGATAAAGCGTGTACCGCAGCCTCACAGCCCCCTTTCGACCCGAAGCCCAACTGTAGGAGCTGGAACTTGTTGGCCAGTGTTTATCTGTAAAAAGCATAGCAAATTTTGGCTGCGATACGACGATAGGTGGTCCCTACGGCAATGGGATGAATGCCGCCATCCTTCTTGCGCAGGGCGCATAGATTTACCCCATACAAGATATCAATGATGGCTTCGTTCCCATTGCCGGAGAGCATGAGATTAATGAGAGCCGTGCTTCTTCAAAAGGGACTCACCAGCGTCCCCGGACCCTGAGCCTGAACAAATTTGTTGTGAGTCGAGCCGTCGAGGCCCCCCGCCGGAGCCACTTCGAAAGGAGCACACGGCCGCACATACTTGTTGAGCTGTAATTTCAAGTGAGTTGTATTCCGGATCGGGTGAGTCAGGGAAGGAGAGGTCATCTGCCGGGGCGGGATTTTTGCTCTCCAGAGCTGTAAGTGTCTCTGGTGAGTACGGCGCAACCACATCGCTGAAAGATGATCCTAGCTGCACCTCTGATATCACCCTCGCCTAGTTTAGACTCTACATGGTGCAATAAACCTCTTTGGGGGAGGTGGGCTGTTAACTTAGAGTCGAAACATTGGGCCGAAATGTTACAATTATCCTTGATTTGTGCTGTTAACGTTTTTTTATTTGCCAAATTTTTTTGAACATGTAGAATTCTAAACGGGAAGGTGATTAATTGCTCCGAAGCACTTTGAGAGTTCTTTCGGGTGACGAGGCGGATACAATGCGCTAAACATGAAGCCACGGATGGTCTCGCACCACGAGGAACTCTCTTGAAAACTGGAGTTGAAGTTTTTAATTTTGCAAGGGTTTTCCAAAGGGGTTGAACAGGTAAATCAGGAGTTCGGGAACTGGGTATTGTCGGGCATGATGAAGGCACATTATGGGGTTTGTGTTTTTTGCCCCTAATGTACCTTCAAGCCTCGTTCACCTTTAAAAAAGCGAGCTTGGGGGCAATCAGGGCATCTCACTAGGCCATCCAGCGATGTGGAAGGCTGACTGGCGCTTCGTACGGCATCACTACTGTCGTCATTGTTACACATAAATGGGTACTTACAGGATTTTTTCCTTATGTATAATATTTACACGTAAAGTTAGGAAAGTAAAATAAAAAACAAATAAACATAACAAATATGACTAGAATAAAAATTGACACAACTTGACGGAAGCTTGACGCCGCGCCGCCATATGATATTTCGGCGAGCCCTGGCAACCGTTGCTATGAGACAGCGTCGCGTCGGATAAATATTTATTTTATAATTTTCAATCCAGTTGTTATTTTTAGGGACAAATGATAGATATGAATGATAGAGGTAGGTAGGCGCAGTCACATATATTTTGGGTGAGTAGGTATGGTCCTCTTCACCGTATCCGTTGACAGCGACCAGACTAATTTTCTTTCCTTTCGTGAGCATGGGCCTGTGTGAGAATATGCAAACTGCAACGCCTATTTTATGAGCTCAGATCATTGATTGGCAGCCACCATTAACACTATAATACAAAAT
Source organism: Tiliacea citrago (assembly GCA_963921375.1). NCBI lineage: Eukaryota > Metazoa > Arthropoda > Insecta > Lepidoptera > Noctuidae > Tiliacea > Tiliacea citrago. The sequence continues at coordinate 3,845,261 of OY992784.1, forward strand.
GTCCAATTTATTTTTATAATAATCATCGAAATTACGAGTTCGTTATGCTGTCAACTTTTTTAATGTGTGAAAGTGTTGTGGGCCAACTAAAACCATTTTCTATTTTGTTAAGTATTACTTGATCACCTACACGGCCTACACTGTCCTCCTATACCTATTAACACTGAAACTTGAAAACATTGTAAAAGCCCATTATTTTTAAAACAGTAACCGTGGAGTTTATTTCCGCTGCCGGCTCTTCTCCATAGGAAATGACTAGTTGGAACCATACACCTAACTTCTTATGTTTCATAAGAGCCCATATGGGTTCATGTGAAATATTTTTTTTGGATTTTTTGGTTTTTAACGTGGTAACGCTACCAGCTTTTTGTTCCGTTTTCCCACTGACAGCGATGCTTACGAAATTTTGATGCTCAATGAGCTTTTCCCTTTTCTTCCTTTATAGGTTGTAGACTTGTGTATATATACATAATTATATATATAAATATTAGTGTTAGATTGTATATTATATTGCTATAGGTGAAACGTAGATAATAATATCATAAGCGTCGCTACATCGACCGAAACGGAGATAGGTGATAACAAACTGCACTATTTGATACTGTTAATGTAAATCTTCACGCATTGCGTATAGAACAGATTGCTGATTGAGCTGAAAAGTTCTAAAGTGGTAACCACAAACTAGAAGATGTAGCATGGGTAAACCAAAATCAAATAAGGTAAGACGACAACCTAGTAGAAGTCATGGAAATCTGTTGAAGGCAGAAAGCGCAGAACCGGTTGTTGTAACAATACTTGTGGAAGGCATATCTCCAACAAAAGATATCTTTACGCGGCTGTATTAAAGATGATGATTTTATTTTATTTTTTTATTCAAAAGGAACAATAAACAGCTACAATATAAAACAAAGAAATACACAAAACTTATAGACAATATTGCAGCCCACAACGCTGTTCACAGATTAACAATAGGATACAATATAGTGAAAATAATCGCTAGGGTTACAAATACAAGATTTAATATTATTCTAACTTATATAATAACTATCGTGTTTGAGATATTTGTATATATTAAACAAGAATAGGTACAAACAATAAAAATATATTCAAGAAAGCTCCTTAAGTATAAGACTTTTAAATCTATGAGGAGCACATGCAAAAATGTCTATAGGTTCAAAAGTGTCATTGTAGGAATCGACCATTCTGCGAACAGGCGAACGCAAGCCAGAGTTGGACTTGCAAGTGCCCACTGAAAATAATCTGCCAGCGCGAACCTTTCGCTTGTGGACTGTCCTAGGAACCACATAGCAAAACATGTTGGACAGTTCAATGCAATCAAATTTATTTCTAACAATATTATATAAATTCATGGCTTCTAAGTACTTACGTCTATTTTCAAGTGTTTCAAGCTTATACTTTGCAAGCAAATCTTGGTATGGCAAATAATATCCATAGAATCTATAATGTTTGGTACGCAGGAATTTATATTGAACACACTCAATCATTTCAACGTACTTTTTGTAGTATGGATTCCAGACGGACACGGCATACTCCAGTTGAAAGCGTACTAGAGACTTATATAAGCAAATGTAAGACGAAGACTTTTTAAAATCAACTGTTAATCGCATTACAAATCCGTATAGTTGATACGCTTTATTGACAATCTTTCGTATGTGTAGGTCTAAGCAAAGCTTAGAATCAAGGAATAACACCAAGATCGCGAATATAGTCCACTTTAAGTATGGGGGCATTGCAACGTGTATGTATAGTTTATTTTAGTTTCATATTTTTTGAAGTTTAAGAAGTTACATTTGGGTAAACTTAGTTGCAACTTATTTTTTAGGCTGGATAGTCGGTCCAAATCTTGTTTCAGCAGAAGGCAGTCATTTGTTTGACGTATCCTACGCTCTGTACACCTTGAAGTCGTCAGCATATAGTAATAACTTGGTATTACGAAAGCATTGGCTGATATCATTGATGTATAAGATAAACAAAAGGGGACCAAGTATAGAGCCTTGAGGAACACCAGAGGTCACCTGTGCGATGTTAGATTGGTGACCATTGATTACAACCCTCTGACTTCGATTGGTTATGTACGAGGTAAACCACCTCAAAAGATTACCACGGATTCCGTTGAACGCTATTTTATTTAGTGGTATTTCATGGTATATCTTGTCGCAAGCCTTACAGAAGTCCGTATACACTGCATCCACTTGTACACGGCTTTCAACCCAATCAAACAAAAAGCTAGAAAAAAATAGTAAATTTGTATTTGTTGACTGCCGTTGGACAAAGCGGTGCTGTTGTTGAATTATGATATTGTGGAGTACGGGATACATTTCATTATGGACTAACCTTTCAAAAAGTTTCGACAAGGCAGACAGGATGGAAATGGGACGATAATGTTCTACGCTGCGTTTGGATCCACTTTTGTGAATAGGTACAATATATGCAGGCTTCCACATATTAGGTACAACTCCCTCATCGATACATTTATTATAAATAACAAATAGAGGCTTGCTGATGGAATTCGTAGTATTCCTAAGGAAGTAAGGTAAGTCCGTCAGTCCCAGGGCCTTTCGCTGGATCTAGGGATTTAAGCTCCTTCAATATGTTCTCTTCGCTGAAAGAAAGGTCGCAAATAGAGACATCGTGTAGTGCGTTGTTGTCCTGCGGAGCCTTCCAATGAGGCAACGAAGGCGATGCCGTTTCATATACTGAGTAAAAAAAGTCAGAGAACATATTACGTATCAAATCTAGATCATTTGTTTCAGCATTTTTGTATTGATTGCCAGGTTTATCTTTTCGATTAGAAATATAGGTCCAGAAGTGTTTTATGTTTTTACTTAGATTATCCTCCACAGAACTGATGTACGAACTGAAACACTTGATGGATGAGTTTTCATATAAAAAATGCAACTGAAAGTATTAAAAAAATACCGGCCAAGTGCGTGTCGGACCACGCACAAAGAAGGGTTCCATAGTTGCGGTGAATTTATCCTAAAAACAATCTTAACATTGCAGTTGAAAAACATATTCTCCCATATACGTCACGGTCAATTCTCCAACTGTAAATGTAAGTTGGTCGACTATTACTCGTTAACTTGTAAAGTCTACTTAGTTGTGATAGTGTTCCTTTTAATTTCGTTATATTATGTACTGCTGCTATGATTTTTTTCACAACTATCCAAAAACAATCATATAACACACAAACTTGACTCTAACAAAAATTAGACTTCTATTAAAAATTTTAATATTATGCAAATATCGAAAAATGTTCTTCACAAACCCTCAATATTTTTGAATGGCCTATCCAATAATACCCCACATCATGGGATAGACCAGAAAGAAAGATAAGAAAAGAAAAATATCATCCGCACTTTACGTGCAAGTGTACGTGCGTGATAAGCAAATTTTTTTTTCCAAGATTTTAGTTTGCTTCTGTCGGCGTGTTTAATACGTACGAGTATACCCATGCCAAATTACAGCTTTCTAGTACTAAGAGTATCTGAGCTAAGCGGGAGACTGACATAAAGGACATGGTGAAACTATAAGAGTTCCTTGTTGACTCATCATCATCTGCCTAGCCTTTTCCCTACTATGTTGGGGTCGGCTTCCAGTCTAACCGGAAGCAGCTGAATACCAGTATTTGACATGGAGCGACTGCCTATCTGACCTCCACAACATGATATCCCTTGGTAAGACTGGTTGTCAGACTTTTGGGCTTCTGACCACCCAAGTTTCTTGAGTTCCTTGTTCCTTGTTGACTACAGAACCCTAAAAATGTGAGTAAATTAAAAGAAAAGCGAGGAAAATATGAAGTCACCAAAATACTAATTAAAATTCATGATAAATAAAGCAATTAAGGAAACTAATACGTATACAATTACCGAGCAAGTGTTATTAAAACAAAATGGTTGGAATATCGATGGCTCATTATGTGTCGGTATCAGCGGGAGTGCGGTCGTGCATAAAGATATACGTGTAATCATGTATAACAACAATATAGTCGTTGTCCTGTGTGTTCTAGGAGTTGTAAAGGCTTGTGAAAATAATGATTGTGAGTATTAGTTTGTTTTTGTTGCTGTCACTAACATTTTTGTTTAACAATAGTACATTGTGATACAAGGGTGGAAAGTAGGTTATTGCAAACGAGCTGTTACAAACAAGCCCGAGCCGAAGGCGAGGGTTTTTAATGACACGAGTTTGCAATAACCTACACACCCGTGTATCACACGACGTTTTTCAATACACTTGTGGGAAATAGTAAAAAACAAATCAAAGAATTTATTAAATTTTTCAGAAAATGACGCGTTTTTGCAACTGGACATATTTTTTTTTTACAACGAAAACAGCCTATCCTACAGCCTATTCGATTTTTGACAAATGTTAATGTGAAAATAATTAAATTAAAACTGGTAATTAAATATATTAAAGCACCATTTAAAAGACTTTTGAAAATTCAATGCTAAGACGTACGGACTCATTCATTTTTCCTCGTTTATAATCTATCCCATTTTATTCTATGTATATATGAAAACTCCTTGCTACTAAACTTTTTTACTTCTAAATTTAAAACTCAACTGCAAAACTAATGTTAAAGCTCGTAAACAAGAGTCTCGACCGCGTAACAGAAAGTTGCCTATGCAAAAGATTTAATTTTCGAATCATAATTATTATAGCCTCTGAAAGTACGCCATGTTTAACAACTGTATTGAAAAAATATATTTATTTAGTATTGAAAAGTAAATTAATTACTGCACATATTAATGTATATCATGTACCTTTTCTAAGAGTAAGTTTACGTCAACATTGCGGATCGAACTCGCACATTTTTTTCTCGCACCAGCTCGCGGCTGCAATATTTAGACTATTTTAATAAAATGGTTATAAACTGCATTACTGTTTCCAAATTCTTAGTCTGTTGTATTTTCACATTGTTATATTTCAAAAAGGCAACACATATTTCTCAAAAAGGAAACTTGGCTCCTATTCTCTCAAAAGAATAGAAACTACATTTTTTTTAAACAATGACTAATAAAGAAAATTATATCTTTGCAGTAAGGGTCATAGACTCCATTCAGAATGAATCCCCATGCTTATCGCAAGGAGGCATGTGCACGATTGCAGCTGATTGCCCAGCGGGAGCTCTGGTAGAAGAAAGAGGATTGTGTCCTGCACAGCAAAGCAGGGGAGTTGAATGCTGTTATGGAAGTAAGTAAATTGATATCTACGATAATAAAAGGTGCATCAACTGAAAAATCTCAGAGTCGACTGCTAAAGCTTAAAACTGTATGGTATTCTACACTGAGGTTTTCGAGAGCTTCGATGTCCCATGAGACATCGAAGCGGGGTCTAGCATCATGTGCTGAATGCATGGTTAGAACGACGATGTCTCTTACCATGTATAGTCTGAGTTGATTGATACAAAACCAACATTTATACCCGGTGACCTCACCCCGCGTTTACACCTTTATACAAGTTGTGAGGGTCGGGCAAAGTGGTATTGGGTTTTCTATCTGGAATTTCTCAGTAGCAGCCTGGAGTCTGGATTTGTGTCTAGTTGATGGCAATGGGCTGGCCCCCTATTATATGGGACTTAAATATAACTGGCGAAATGTGGGTGTACTACAGGTACACCTCTGCCCAACCCTTCGGGGAACCAAGGCGTAATGTTTATGTTTGTTATGTAAACGTGCGTAGTAGATAGCGGTCGTTGCGATCATTTGTTCATCGCGTTAAGTGCCTACTGCTAAATGTTGATTTTTAAGGACCTAGAATACCTAGATCATAGATATCAATCATGTCATAAAAAAGTAATTTTTTCATTTTTTCTCCTGATTGGTGTTTTTTATTTTCCAGTTTCTGAGAAAGAGACGAGATGCTATAAGCGAGGTGGAAAGTGCATGGAAGATTGCAAAAACCCAGAAAAACGTGCTACCGACTGCCCAATAGGCACCACTTGCTGTATTTTGGAACAAAAGAAATGAATATCTACGCTTTTCGAATATATTTTTAATAATTTTTGGTTTAGTGTTATTTTTACTCTGCTACTATATCCATAAGGATCTTTGAAGACATCTTGGTTCTATGAATCAGCATCATCATCATTCCAGCCGAAAGATGTCCACTGCTGGACATAGGTCTCCCCCAAAAGGACGGGGATAATATCAGGGCCATAATCACCACGCATGGCGGACGGGTTGGCGATCGCAGTATGGTGTTAAAATGCATAGAGAACGCTGCTGCCCATTCTCTAGTAAGTCCCTTAGTCGTCTTTTACGACAACCACGGGAAGAAATAGGAATAGGCCCTATGAATGAATTTAGATATTTTAATTAAACAACAACTCTACCTTACCCCATTGTCATAAAGTTTTAATAAGACACAGTGTATTTCCTTTCGTATGATAACAACCCAAATAAGAAACAAACAGGAAACGTCAAGTTGATAACCTTGTCAATATAAGAAACATATTAAGTAGCAATATATATTTAACTTTCAGTATTGAGAGTTTATTTAATTAGGACGCTCATTGTTGAAGCCTTAATCGGGATCCTATTCAGACCATATCTCTAGCGCGACATTAGGACTATCAAAGGAGAAGTAATCACATTTACTTGAATCTAAAAATGAAATGTTGGATGAATTTATTCGGTAATGAACGGTAATGTTATGATTACTCAATTTTGGAAGAAGGTTCTAGGCTAGTTAGGAAAAGTATGTCTGAAAAGTATCAATTTTTTACTAATTGAAACTGGCAAGTTTAGTGCTTTTATTTCTTTGTTCCTCCTGTACGAGATTTTGCTTTGCAGCGGGATAGTTTTACTCTGGCCTGTATTGTATCAGTGCATGCCCGGTTCGCAAACTGTTCGCAGCAAATGTTTGATTTTCATTGAAAATACAGGAAAATATCAGTCATCATAGTTCCTATATATCGCCATAATAATATTTATCACACTAAAATAATGATAACTTTGCCCTGATGCACAAAGCGTGAAGGCAATTTTCGTAAAAAAATGTATTATCTAATATAACTCATCCTGGGCCCCCAAACACAACATCATGTTTTATACATTTTATAACATATTGCAAAGAAAACACCGTTAATCCCTATAATTATGTTGGTTACGGCCGAGCGGTCACAGAAACCCCAGTAATTGGTTTGTTAAGCTTAACCGCTTGCTGAGCGAGCGTAACGTGAAATATATTATCGTTTCTATAAGAATATTATGTATGGTCACGGAGAAGTATATTGGAATTATTTTCTAAAATAATTTTCAACGAGTATGCGGTTTTTTGACGAATTTTCAAATAGGAGTAAACTCTTATGAAAATTCGTATGTGCCCGCAACACTGGTTTTCGTACCCCGCGTCCTAACCAAAAGTGATAGTCGCGCGAATACGAAATCGTCGTGTTCACATGTCACTTTTTGATCGCTTTTGGTTAAGACACGGCCTTATTCTCCTGGTAATCCTGCTGATATTAAATAAATCACACATTTCTGTTATCCCATGTGATACCCCGCGACCCTATTTCCGTTATCCGGGCACGAATCCAAAGTCTTGCCTGCTAATGCTACATGATAACATACCCATGCTCAACAGATTCACTTTTGACCACTACACCAAAGAGATAGTTCATATACTACCAGTTGAAAGGATCATCGTTTATCCTAGCCTTATCCTTTATCCAAACAATATTTCAGTACAGCAACATCGAGTTTATTTGATGAAAAAATCCCGATTACTTACACACTCCAATCCCTATTACAAAGGCTCTCACTACGAAGGGATGAGAATCGCCCGTGTGTCGCAATCAATCATTTTGCCGCGTAACGGAGGTGCCTGAAGTTTTTTTTTTTAATATGAAACATGACAACGTATTTTGTCAGCGATATAATGAATTAATGGGGACATGAATTTGAATATTTTTTATGGGGTATTCGATATTCTTGTTGGAAAGTATGTTAAGGGTTTCTAATAGGTTTTTATGTAAAAATTTAATAAACACTGGCTTTGCAAAGTATAGTAAAACTAGACGTAGATTCACAGCTCCAATTATTTGCGCATTATTATTAAAATTATTTAAAAAAAGTATTTTATTATGTGGGCCAAGCAGCCTTTGGCAGCTCCAATTTTTGCACACGATCACTGTTCATTGACGCTAGCGTAGCGATTGCAAGTAATCAGTGCATATGTGACACTTTAGAATGCTCTAGACAGTATAAAATCAAACTTATAAACTCACGGGCTATACCCAAAGCTAGCACCCACTAAAGCTAAACTGAAAAGTCTCCGTTAATTTGTTATTTAATAAAGGCAGACTAGCACTAACAGTATCTTCATGCCTCGTTTGGTACCTGCACAATAAGCATAAACCGCTCGCCCATTACGTGGGCGAACTGCCTTGTTGTTCTAAAATATGAGTGCGTCGGAATATTATTGTGGTTTTCTAATGTAATTTTATTTAAAACGTTCTAGTTTTAAAATTGTGTAATAAGACTAATGTGGGCTGTGATTGATTTTGAGTGGGTCTTTCTATAAGAGCTAAGAGCTATTATCGCACTTAAGTTCGGCATTTTTCGGGTTATGTAGTTTGCCATGGTTCTTTTGCGGATCTCTTCATTTGCGATGTAATGAAGTAAAATAGTTTCTTGTGCTCGAAAAATTTAAGGCAGTTAGGGCCGATTTTTCAATAGGTCGATAACTTTTATCTAAAAATAAATGTAACAGTTTGACATTTATTTTCTGTTATCTGTCAAACCTCCATATTTATTCCTTAGATAAAAATGATCTAACTATTAAAAAATCATCCCATATAATACTAATACTTTTTTTTTTTTTTTTTATAAATAACACCTTTAAATCTATCATTACAGGTTGTCCTAATACGCCCATTAAGTCTTCATATAAATCACCATAGTTTCTACTTATTAAATATACTGGGTCCGATCCAGCGATGAAAGTGTTCATTGAGATAGTCCCTTGTTCTGTGACAGTTATGAGCCGGAGCCCCATCTTGCTGAAAAGTAAGGTTTTGTCATTCTGCAACCGGTTATTTATCAACCAAGATTATTTATCTCATTTCTCAAAATCTCAAGTATCTCTAAATAGTTTTCCGTATTCAAATGCCCGTCGTAAAAATGTACTAAAAGGACCCGGTTTTTTACAATCCCACCACACCAACAGTTGAACGAAAAACGCGCTTGATTATTAGTCTCTCTCTTTTTAAATTCAAATAATGTCTTCTTTCAGTAAAAAGTTGTATCTAGAAAGAAAAAAAGAAAGAAAATACGTTTATTTGCGGTAAACATAACGCAAAGAAATAAAAACACAAACACGAAAGAACAAGTTGAGGGAAAATATGCGTCACATTCACGCAAAACGGCCATCGCTCAGCATAATGCTGCGACCCTATGCGAGACAGAGCCCCAGCGCTGGTTTTCAGCGACAGCTGGCGTTGACGTGATGACGTCAACCGGTGCAGCATAATGAGATAAAAATAAACAAAATAAAATAAATGCGATACTGCAACGCGATTGCGATCTACAATATTCAAGGTACTTTCCATTTATGTGGCATATCCGTGGGACGCCCTGTATATTTTAAAATCTAAATTCATAAATTCAACACCTATTTAATTATAACATAACACCCTAGAGGTCACCCGAGTAAAGTCGTTCAGTGAACCTTGTCGAGCGTGCACAGCGCGCGTTAGCGGTGTGCGCAGAAGCAGATTGGTACATGCGACCAGCACCTCCAGCAGCTGCGGCCGCCGCCACCGCCTGCTCACATACTCATTTGATACGCACAGCCAAATCGACTGTAGTATGGCAAAATTTGACCCCTTATTACATGGAACAAATATGTGGCTAGTACTAGTTCCCGCTTAATCTCTAATGTATACTATCCTATCCAACCATTCCAAAAATGAATAAGGTTGGATACAGCAATGGGTATCCTGGATTTACTCCATGTAACCTCAAATACATAAACCTAATACGAGTATACTCCTAATATAAATGAAATTGCTCCACTCAATTAAATAACACTTTTATTCAAACAATTGCCTACAATTTCACCTCTAGTCACAAACACATTCACCATGATTCACCTACACATTCAACTCCGTTCTCCACTATTCACCCTTAGACTGCTTTTTAACCGACTTCTAAAAAAGGAGGAGGTTCTCGATTCGGATGTTTGTATTTTTTTTATGTTTGTTCGCGCATAACTCCGTCGCTTCCCAACCGAATTGAAAAATTATTTTTTTGTTGGAAAGGGTATACTTTCCGAATGGTTCCATGAAAATTTTATCGAAATTGGACAACCGGTTTTTGTAAAATCAACAAAAATCTAATAATGAATCTACATTGTCTACATTAACGATCTTTTCGTTTACTCTGCATTGCGTTTTTTGTTCGCGCATAACTCCGTCATTTACGAACCGATTTGGAAAATTATTTTTCGGCACTAAAAAGTGAAAAATAAAAAACTTTTTACAAAAAATAAAACCGACTTCCAAAAAAACACTACAAAGTGAAAAATAACTTTAATTTCGGAAGTCGGTGGCATAAAACTAAAATACAGATCCAAAGACACCGACTTCCCAAATTAAAGTTATTTTTAACTTTGTAGTGTTTTTTTGGTAGTCGTTTTTTTTTTTTTTTGTAAAAAGTTTTTTGTTGTGTTATTTTGATTTAATTTGTGTTATTTTAGTTTGATTTTAGTTTTCCTTATCATTTATTTATTATTTGTTTTAATTGTTTAGTAGAAATACATGTTAGCTGCCTGTTTATTTGTATAATGCCACTAAGTGGGGCCTGGTGACCTGTAATACAGGTTTTTTCTAAAACCCACTTCAGGCACCAGCTCTCATAATGTGAATTATTATAGTTCAAAACTGTTAAGCAACAAAAAAAATGTGAGAGAAAATAAATAAACTTATTATTATTATTATAAACTAATTATATTAGTTTTGCATCAGCTCTAGCATCGTACTGTATTTGGCTTCACTAGGATTCCAAATAGACGCGTTGTATTCCAAGTGGCTATTTACAAGTGCTTCATACAAGGCTCTCAAAGCACTCATGTTAGTAAATTGATTTGCCTGTCACAAAACGAACCCTAAATTGTGGTACGTCTTTTTGCAAACCTCTACGACATGTTTGCGGAAATTCAAATGCATGGTGAAATTAATGCCTATCCCTAGGGCGGGTATGAATTTTAAATATAGAACTAAATTTGGGTAGGTAGTCTGCGGTCTTGTAAGTGTTTACACCCAGTGTGAATTAAAAAAATACCTATTAAGCGAGACGGCCCGCGGCGCGAGCGGTGTGTTCCATATTTAAAATTTAAAAAAGACTATTATAATTTGACGGAATACTAACTCTGTAAGCTGTACCGAAACTCAAAATCTGAGTTTTAACTAATATTTGAATAAAAATGAGTTCAAGCGATTCTGAAATGTTGACCCCAGATTCGGTTAAAGACGAGGCAAATACAGTAATCCAAAATCTTTTGCCAGAAATTTCAAAGGAAATATATTTGAATACATACAATGATTTTATGAAGTGGCGAGCAAACAAGAAAATAAAATATTTAAGAAAAACTATATTTTTTTACTTTCCTTATAATCGAAATGAAAAGTAGAGTGTTTAACACGGGTGAAAGTCACCAATTCCTTTCGACCCTTGTATAACAATCTACTTTTCCTGACTCGACTTGGTGACTCGATCTAAATCCTGCTGCAATATATCATGATCGCCATTATCTTCCACTACATGAATCCTCTTTAGGTAATCAGCAAAGGCTACTCTTTGCTAATGAACGCCGATGGTTTTGCCTACGACCCACCAACCCATCGTAGCTGTATGTATCCCGCACTAATATTGTTGCCAACTTCACCGAAATAGCTTAAACGTTGTCCAAAAACATGGAGTCGTTGACGCAGCATGAGGTTGTAGCAATAAATTGTTCGGCAGGACCCGTACAGTTGTTACATCGCTTAATGGTTGTAAACGTATTATTTAGTGGCCGGTTGCCGTTTGAGGAGGGGCGCAGACGGTTGACTATCTGTTGCAGAATTGTAGGACGCTCGTAATTACATTTAACACCAGCTCTTGCCTGCGGCTTCGCGGATAAAAGGTATTCTATGTCCTAACTCAGGTCATGGTTTATCATCCAAATCCTTTCAGCAGTTAAGGCGTGAAAAGGTAACGGACAGACAGACAGAGTTAATTTCGTATTTAAAATATTAGTATGGATAACTATGAAGACGTGCCGCTAGACCAGGCGATGGTCAATGCAGAGACTATTACGTACCCAGATTTTTTAAGTTGAGTCAAGTCGTAAGGGACGTGGCTATTGTTTTAATCAGGTTTCCTGATAACGTTTTAACCCACGCACTAAGGAACCCACGCTTAGCAGGCCGTCACAAGACCAACAGTCAGTCATCTGTCATATCCTTGTAAAGTCAGGGAAATTATTTGTTAAGCAAATTGTCATTCTTTGAAAATTGTATAAATTGGCTATAAACACGACACATTGACGTAGGGTCAAGAGAATTCCTTAGGTAACAATTGATTTCTCTAACTGTACATCTACAAAAAATGGACGATATTTTTCGGTAGTCTGTGCCAAACCTAATTGTTTTTAACGTATTATTTAGTGGCCAGTTGGCTTTCAAATGTTTCGTGGTTCACGGACTGTCTACTTCCTAATGGTTTTTGTTTTATAATTTTAGCTTTAGGTGAACCCTGATGAGATGTTTTGTTGAAAACGAATTCTTATGAGGGTAACGGTCGTTAGCACGAGATCTTCTTTGTTTTATGGCGAGCATAATGATTGTGTTACGGTAAATAGAGTCAAAATTGTAAAACATTACCTTTATGTTGGGTTTCACCACGGTGGATAGAATTGAGGAATATCATAGCAATTAGTTAGATGATTTATCTCCGAATTTGAATTACTTCACATAACCTAACAGCATAATGGACATGAAATGGAAAACAATATATTCAAATAATAATTTCATACATCGTCCTATATACACAAATCCTTTAAACAAGCTCATCTTTTAAAAAACTGGCCAAGTGCATGTCGGACCACGCATAATGAAGGGTTCCGTATTTATCCCAAAAACAAACTTAACATTGTAGTTGAAAAACATGCTCTCCCTTATATACGTTACTGTCAATTCTCCAACTGCAAAATTAAGTTGGTTGACTATTACTCGTTAACTTGTAAAGCCTACTTAGCTGTGATAGTTTTCCTTTTAATTTCGTTATATATATTACCGTCATGAATTTTTAAAAAACCAGCTAAATTTTTTTAATGTAGCTGGTAGGGGGGGACACTTGACCCTAACAAAAAATAGTACTTTAAAGCTTAATTTTACGCAAACAGATCCCTGAATTGAAAAATGGTTTCGACAGACCCACAATATTTTTAAACAACCTATCCAAAGATATCCCATACTATGGGATAGACGAGAAAAAATATCATCCCCACTTTACGTGCAAGGGAGGTACTCTTTACGACTTAGTCGGCGTGATTAATATCTATACCCATGCCAAATTACAGCTTTCTAGTACTAAGAGTCTCTGAGCTAAGCTGGGGACAAACGGACGGACGGACAGACAGAGACAGACGGACATGGCGAAACTATAAGGGTTCCTTGTTGACTACGGAACCCTAAAAACTATGTCTCGTACCTACGTACCAAAGAATAAGTCCACATTTTCCCAGAAAATTCTCTCGCCAAACTATCAAAAAGGCTACTAGGTGACAAACTTTAATATCATATTAACATTACTCGCAAAACCAGCTTTAGTTATAATCTAGTGTCTTGAGAGCCACATGAGCCATTATTGAATTTGGAGGGATTCCAAACTTGAGATTTGTGTCAGCCAAGTGCTGGTGCCAGATTTACGCTCACAATTGTGTTATACACCATTAATTCCCTTATAATTGTTGGTAGTATGTATCTTCACGCTAGGCCTCTTGAGACCTAGACAGGGATAGCCGCGTGAGAAATTTACCTACTTGCGTGGATTCACTTTTAAGACTATATATAATATATATAAGTAGCTAGAAAGTTTTTGTAACTAATATCTTTTTTTTAAGTGTTTACTCCAGCCCGGAGTTTGAATTTGTACTCGGTTGATGGTAACATGCTTGCCCCCTATCGTTTGGGACTTAAAAATAACTGTCTAAATGTGGGTGTACCATAGGTGCACCTCTGCCTAACCCTTCGGAGAATACAGGCGTGATGTTATGTTATCTTTTTACTCATGCGAGTACTCTTGAATGCACTCTGTCTTGGAATATACGAAGGGTGGCAGACTCTTATTGACTAAACAAAGCTTTATTTTTTCTACAAAGTTAGAAGAAATAAAGCATTGTTTAGTCAATAAGGAGAAGAATGGGAGTTCCTCGTGCACTTATCTGCTCCCTGGTAATACCTGCACTATCTATATGGACTCAGTTCTTGCCTCCAAAGCAGTATTCTATTTTACGATGAATGCAGGTTTTAAAGTTGGTAACTATAATTATCTCTGGGAATGTGTCAATATTTGGTAGGTTTATTAATTCCGGATAGTTAACCTTATAAGAATTACCTTCTTTCTTTTCTTCTTGTGTGGTTAGTGACTAACCTGGTGTCAGGGTTTTTGTGCCGACCATGGACCGCTGACTTTACTTCATGTGCCGTCAAGCAATGTGAAAACTTATAAGCGGTACACAGGCCGCTACGCGTCGCCAGTCACACGCAACACATCACGTGACGTGGTTAGCATGTCGGTGACGCGAACCCATAAGTTTTGACCCTACCAAAAATTGTTCAACGCGGCTAAAGAAGTTTTCACTTCAAAAAAAGTAATAAAAACAAAAGAAGTAAACAAAACAAAGTCGTTTTCGGGTTGTTTTCCTTCAGTGAAACCACATTTAACATCAGCCTTGTATACCCCAAAGAGATATCCCCCCCATTTTGCCTGTTATGGTATAAGTCACACGCGGTGGGTAATGATGATTGACTTCTAGTTTTAAAATAATTCAATTCTGATTCTGTTCTGATTTCAAGTTACGACCGCTACTTTCGAAGAATTGACCGTCCCATTCTCATTTAATTTTCCTTGTGTGAACTGCCCCTAAGTCTCACAAAAAACCACTTTAGATCTAATATACCAAGAAAATGCTTCGTAAAATATTATTGAGTCAAATAACGTTTCTCAGAGAGCCACTATTGCAGTTTATACACTAGCATTTACTTTTTAGGGTCCCGTACCTCAAAAAAAAAAAACGGAACCCATAAAGGATCAATCGTGTGTCTGTCTGTATGTTCGTCCGTCACAGCCAATCTGCTCCGAACATACTGGACCGATTAAGTTTAAATTTGGTACACATATGAATTTCTGTGACCCAATTACGGACGTGTAACGTAAATAAATGATTTTTGAATATGGGAGTCACATCTATGGGGCACATTAGAAAAAAAATAACTGTACCGTGTTACATAACAAACGAAGGGTTGTGAAAAAAAAAATTTTTTGACCATACCCCCGTTATCTCCGAAATTTAGAAGCCTAAAATTTTAAAATAATATATATTCCTTACTTATAAATTACAGAAAAACCTGTATGAAGTCTATGGTGTTAAAATAACATAGTATATAAGGTGCTAACAAATTAGGTACCAATACTTTTAGAGCTGATAGTACTCGTCTCTAGGAGTAGACTTAAGTATGAAACATTGAAAAGTTTATGTTACTTTTTGGAGATATTTAGGGAAACAACGTTACTGCGTAAAAATACCCTGTTAATAGATAGTCAACAATCCGTGACTAAGTCCTCTTTGATTATCTTATGAAACCTCTTGACTGTCATGAGTCAATGGCCACTTCACTTAAATATGTCATGCTATTTCCAATCATTGACGTTAGTCACAAACGACGATGTTCACTTGACAGAAAGTGTGTCTTGTGAGTTAAAAGCACAGGATGATTATATTTGGGCGAAATTTTTAATTTATATATTTTGTTCCGTAAATTAAAACAAAAATATCATATAAAAAGTTTTCTTAATTTCTATTTAAAGTTAAAGTTTTGATGTAATGTAACACCTCTTAAAATATTGGTACTTAATTTGTTAGCACCTTATATATCTCTCAATATTGTGCGTACAAACTTACATTAAATTTGCGGCTAGAATGTATGGGAGAACATGTTTTTCAATGAAAATGTTAAGTTTGTTCTTGGGATAAATTAATTCCCACTACGGAACCCTTCATTGTGCGTGTTCCGACACGTACTTGGCCGGTTTTATTTCTATTGTCGTAGGGAAAAATATAAGAAAAAGGGAAAATGGTGAAATTATTCAAAATGCGACTCAAAATGCTAGTTTAGTTTCAAATATTAAGTTAACTTGGTTATATTTGGACCGCAGCAGATCTATTTCGTGTCATAAAACTAAATTATATTCTTTTATCTTTTCTCGAATCACCTTAATTCATACAACCTATCACATTTTATATATTAAGAGGAGGCTCCCTATTTTAATGTTAATTTGCATGAATATTCTGAAACAGTCACACATACAAGCAAAATGAAACTTTAGTATATGATTTATTGGATCTTTTCTTTCCATGTTGAAGACATTTACGTAATTGTAATATTTTATCTCAATACGTTTTCTATTCGAAAATCATGTATTTTTAAGGATAAATATAAAAAAAGAAGATTGTTTGGCTTTTATGTCTAAAATAAATATTCACAGCAAGAAAATATCGAGGCATTCCACTCAGAGCACTGATTTCAACAGCAATTGTCCGAACCGCACCTGAGCACTTCCACTAACCGCACTGAAACAAAATTTTGATAAGTGCGGTTCGGTGGACCAGTTTATTAATATTATTTTCAGTGCCCGAACGGCACCTATGTAAAATTTGGTTTTAGTGATGGGGTGTACTTTTTTGTTCAAGACATTAGCAAACAAAACATATCGATTCAAATCAGCAGAAGTTAAGTCTTCCGGATAATTCCACCTTGTTCACCTGGAGCAAAGAGTAATGTTTTATTTGTGTCACTATCAGTAAAAAAAAAATGACACACCTTGTCACTTTTCTTAGCGGTTTCGTTTGTTCAAATTTAATTGTTCTGAGGTTGAAATCATACAGTATTACAACTAGGATCAAAATGGTCGAATGAACACACTCACACATATAGACCGCTACATGAAATCTAAGTATGTTTCAGTATGCAGTGAGTCGGGGCTGTCACATCGAGGCAAGTTTAGTAATTGCGTGTTATCATGTAGGTAGGATGTCTGAGATCATCGGAAAACTTAAGACTAGAGATGCCGATGCATTCCACCAGCTTTTACGACATGTCTTTTACAGTTCAAGCAGTACGGTTATGGAATGCCTTGCCCGTGTCGATAAGGGGCGTGCTCAATCTTTGTCCACTTTTAAAATTCTGGTAAAAACCACTTCCTCTCTCTTTAAACATCGTTATTACAGAATACAGTTCCTTGCTCTTGTTTCATGTTTATTATTGTATATATTTATATAGATAATGTATGCTTTATGTATGTATGTATTTATTGTATATGTAAATGGTACACCACTGACTACCTGCAGTATTGTCTCTCCTTCTCCCTTTAATCCATCGAAAGGTTGTCTGTAAAAGATCGCTTTTAGCGATAAGACCGCCCATTGTGTCACCCTATGTAAAACTACAACATTTATATCTGTAACTATTTTGGTGTACATAATAAAGAGTATTCTATTCTATTTTAATTTATAATAATAATTATGTCGTTTGTTTTTTGTTTTCTTACCAGAATACATTTATAAATGATTCCTAATACCATTTTAAAATATTAAAAAAATTGAGTTCCGCTGATGTTGGGAGTAGTGTCTGAGCTACCAGTTATTAGGGCTGCAGGAGATAGGAACTTCCTCACAATGCGAGCCGTATCAAGGAATACTGCCTTTTGAATCACGCCCTTGATCCAGCCGCCTAACGAGTGCCTCGAGAGATGTTGATCAAGGCTTTCAGGCATCAGGCTTTTGGCCGTAACGACAATCGGCACAATGACAGCCAAGCTCACATTCCACATGTCAACAAGCTCGTGTCGAGATATTATGTTTCTCTTTCTCAGCTTTCGCGAGGTTCTCGTTATGTGGAATGGCAACATCTACAATCATTGTGCGGCGCGCTAATCGATCTATCACCACTATAATCAGGCATATTGGCGACAATAGTCCAGTCAGTAATGATAGACCGATCCCAGTACAACGTGACATGGTAATTTTCGAGACCTAGGTCAGGCTTGTTAATTATTACTATTTTCCGCCATTTTGGACTTGTTAGTAACTTAAACGATTGTTTTCAAAATTGATTTTAGTTTAGAATGTTTTAAATTATTATGTATGTATCTAGGTATGTGTGAATAGAATCAAATCAACTCCTCATAATTTGTGGCTGCAATGGAAGAAACCACAATCATGCCAACATCATACTACTACTATGATATAACATCAAAAACACATTGATGTCATGACATGAGCGAAAAAATATTTAAAAAAAATTAACTGATAAGCGAATCCTAATTCTACACAGATTTACATATTTACAGATACCCACATAACAAAAAATTACAGAACCAATAATAACTTTTCAAGTTACAACTTTATTTCAAAATTTTGTTATGTGGGTAGTTTATGTAGGTACATTTTTTTTTACTTTTTTGTGTCAGCTTATAGTTATGTGTATGAAAGGGACATGATGGTGACATTAGAGCGGCTCGATGTTTTGTTACAAGTAAAATATATACTGTACCTTTACGTTTTCACACGTTTTTACGTTTTTTACTTCGAATGACGTTTCATCGAAAGTTTACTTCGTTGATGGTACGTTTCTTCAAAGGGTATTTTACGACGGAGATACGTTACGTCGAAATCAATAATAACGCAATAAGTAACTATTATATCGTCCACGAGGTCAATAAAGTCAGCCTTGCGCTGACCAGTGCAGGACATAGGCCTCTCCCAGACTGCGCCAGAACACCCTGTCCTCCGCCTTCCGCATCCAGTCTGTCTCAGCCACCTTTTTAAGGTCGTCGGTCCATCTAGCCGATAAGCGGTCTCCACTCCAAGACTCGTCTGCTCCATGGGCCATCGGTCCTTCAACAAACATGGGTAGCGCCACTGCCGTTCAGCTTGCTTACTCTGCAAGATATGTCAGTAAAACTGGTTCTTTTCCGGATAGTTTCATTTCTGATCTTATCCTACAAAAGAAACTCCAAGCGTAGCCCACTCCATAGTGCGCTGAGCAACCTTGAATTTGTGGACCAGCCCGACTGTAGGTGTCCACGTTTTGTCACCGTATGTCATAACGGGCAGGACGCTCTAGTTGAAGACCTTGGTCTTCAAACATTGCGGGATAGGTGACGAAGAGACTTGACGAAGTTTTCCAAACACTGCCCAACCCAACTGGATTCTTCTGTCGGCTTCATTCTCAAAATTGTGTCTACCGAGCTGGATGACTTCCCCTAGGTAGACATACTCCTTCACAACTTCGAAAAGCGACCTTTTTATGTAGATTGGTCTTGGTAAGACGTGTGAATAGTACATGACTTTCGTCTTGTCCAAATTGATACCGAGGCCAACCCGTCGAGAGGCTCCATTTAAGCTGTGCAGCATCTGGTCTAACTATTTCAGCGTCTCTGCTATTATGCTATGATGAAATAGTTTAGTGATTTGAATCCAACGTTTAACAAATTGCATACGTAAAAAAATACCGCATTCATTACATGAGATATCGGAGCCCTTTACTGTGCGTGGTTCGATTGCACTTACTACTCGTTATGTTATAGTTGGTAAAGACCTGAACACCGAATATAATATACGTCCCATCACTAAAAACTGTATGCAGGTGCCGTTCGGGGACTTAAAGTAATATTAGAAAACTGTTCCACCGTACCGCACTCATCAAAATTTTGTTTCAGTGCTCTTAGTGGAATACCTCAAAATATGTTTATTATCCACCCACAAGATATTTTTCTCTATATTAATTATTACTTTAGTTTTAAACAAAATGACAATTGAGACTTACTTATTGTTTTATATAATTACATGGTATATATAATATTATATTTATAGTTCTTATTAGGTAAACTATGTATATATATATATTTAAATATATATTAATCATTCCTCAGTAAATCTCGTTATTGCACCAACCACTGTTTGTCTCTGCATCACCCAAAGGTTGACTGGTAGAAAATGCCTATGGAATTAAGTCTGCTTTTGAACATGTGTGTGCTTAAAGTATTTAATAAATAAATAAACATCGAAATTCTTCTTTCGAAGGCAGGCAGTGCACATCTTAGGTATATATGTCACCGTACGATATTATGAACTTCATTATTTTATAATCTATCAGTATTAATTCTTTTAGATTATAAACTGTCAAAAAATTGTGAACTTCAACAAACCATTTACAATTTAACGCAGTAATTTTGGATAGTTTATAATCTATCCATGGGAAACTGACAAATTGTGAACAGGTATCAAACCTGCTTGTGACGTAACGCACCGTGCTCTAATACTAAATAGCCCGCCTGGCTGCGAGCAACTTGAAGGTAGCTCGCTCGGCTCGCAGGTTGGTCACAGCTCTAACCTAGCCCATTCTACCCAGATCAAAATTTTTCGACAGTTTATAATCTAACAAATATAATAATACCGATGGATAATAAACTAATGGTTCTTACAATCTTATGGTGACATAATAATATAATAAACTATTTAAAACTCATATTCTTCTCCAGTAGTTACGACTGCAGCTCATTCTGTGATAAAAATATTTATTGCCCATTACCTCCTTTGCACTGGACACAAAATACTGAAATACTAAACCATAATAGGTATTAGCTAACCTAGAAATATACTCAAATGTCGAAATTAGGTTCCCGTACAATAGATTGCCCAGCTTCAGTTAACTCAATACCCGTTCGGGAAGTTCGCCCGTCGGGAATCGAACTGGCAACCATTGCTCTCACGGAATCCAATTTGTTAACTATTTGACAGGTGAGCGACGTCTACAAGGGTTGCTGGGGGGGTTTAATTTGGAAAATTAGAAAAAATATTTGACTGAAATGAGACTGTTTAATTTTAGATTTATTTATGAGTTTAATTTAGAAAATGTTGGCTATTTCGTTTGTTTTGTTTTCAATTTTTTAAAGAATATAACAAAATTAGGCAATGATAGGACACCTTCAGGGACCCTTAATCAGGGTATGTGCAGCGATGATCTTTGCATGGTAGCTGACAGCAGCTGAATGCAATTAACCGTGTCAGAGTAAAATTACGTGTGATCGGAGACGCCTATGTTCAGCAGTTGATTGGTATGTTGCTGATGATTATGATGATCGATGACTCTTGATATATTAGTTAACATAGACATAAGAGAGTAAACGGAAGATAAGTAAGGCTAAATTATATTTTTTGACTTCCTCACCGAGCGTGAAAAGTTTAGGCGCTCCATCACCACGAGCATTCGCTTGTAATATAACAATCCAAGATTAGATTTTGAACATTGTAATACAGTAATGTGCAAAATCGAACCTCGGTCCTCCTCACTCACTGGCGAATGCTCCCGGCGAAAGAGCGTCGCACCATTACATTCATGATCCGTGAAAAAAAATCCTAAGAACGCACCGTAGCATTAAAAAAATAACAAACCCTAGAATGTAGGTCTGGGGTGTTATCGACACCGTTATGAACGTCAGAATTACGCTCAGAAAGAGTATTAGGGTCAGACAAGTTCAGACAGCACGAGAGCCAACAGACTTAGGTGCATAAAGAGTATGAAACTGGTTAAATGCCGCATTTTTATGGTAAAAAACAAAGAAAGAAAGCAAATACGTACGGTATTAGTGTTGTAGAGAATAGGGTTTTTGGAGATTATGCTGAGAGATGAGATAAGATTGAGATTTGTGAATAGATTAGACGGCTTTTGAAAATGTAGAATTTTCGTTCAGTATTTTTATAGTGAATATAATGGCTGACTTATTATATTCTTTAAACAACAATAAGTGTTAAAGATGTCTGTTTATTCTGTTTGACTTGACAACTGCTGCAGGCAATGCAAATAAATAATATTTAATTATACAGTGGGTAATAACTGTAGTTTATAATAAAAAAAATCTCTATACAACATTATTTTATCAACATTAATTATACTGCCTAATAGATACATCATCAAATAAATGCTTTCAAAATAACATACGTATTTTCAGTACGAAAATATACACTCACTTACTCAGTATTGTTTAGGACTAAAATACAAAATTATACAACTGGGAATAACAACGGTATAGCCTATTTAGAGGTAGGATAGATAAATAGATAAATTGCCTGCTAATAATTTGGACGAGGGATAGTAATAGACTTATAATAAAATTTATCGTCACTTGGGTAGCAATATTTCATTGTTGCTACTGACCATGCCATCAATATCTCTGAGCTTATATACTAAATATGATCATCCTTTTACTAGCGTTTTCCCAACTATGTGGGGGTCGGCTTCCAGTCTAACCGGATGCAGTCTATCCCTTGGTAAGACTGTTTGTCAGACTTTCGGGCTTCTGACGAACCGTAACGACTATTAAAAATCCACGAATCCTCCAGCACCAACGGCTTAACGTGCTTTTCAAAGCACAGAGCGGTCTTCGCATGTATGAATGGTCCACGGCCCAACCACGGCAAGCGTAGCTTAACCTGATCGATCGACCCGTACGGCTGTTATCAATTAGCCAAAAGCCCCACCAAATATTATAAGCTCGTATACCTATGGATAAATTATAAATTATAATGTTGTCGCAAAATAATAATATAAAATAATTGGTTTTAACTTTTACACGTCAAGTAAATTATGTTTTAAAACTAGATGAGGTCGGTGTTTCCTATCCGAATAATATCGGTGGGATTCTTCCACAACAGAATCCGTTTATAATTAATCCTAAATCAAAAACCAACATAAAATAAAACATACAGCAAGAATGCAGCAGATTATATTTTCAAACAATATCCTATTAAAATCACACACTCACATTACTTTCACGAGATAACTTTTTATTAAAAAAACTCACACGTATTTTTTCTCATACCTCGCGTCATTGGTACGCGCAATCACGCGTGTCAAATAGTACGTTGACACTGCAGAGTAGAAGCTTAGCGCATAGGTTTTAAATAGAGTGACAAGATTAAATTGAACACATTCTCTCAGACTGAACATTCAGTAGGTAATCAAAACAAATTTGAAAATATCTTAAAGCTTTTTGTGTTATCTGATGCGTGGTGTTTGGAAAGTACAATAGATTTTTCAATGAAGCTTGAAAACTAAAGAGTCACTGGAATTTATTGCAGGTTTTGATGAAAAGTTTTTAAAATCAGGGCTGTTGAATATTACAATACGAGTCATCATTTGCTTTGCATTTTTTTAATCAATGATCAAATTTTATTTCACATAAAGGCTCTTATAAACACACGCGTGAATGTGTAAGAGCCTTAAACCTTCATGGGCACTTCTGAAACGTCAGAAACTAGGTGCAGATTTGCAATAGGTACGGTATTTCCTATGGAGAAGAGCCGGCAAGAAACTTCACGGATATTTTCAAATAAGTGTTAGTAGGTATGGGAGGACATTGTAGGCAGGCCTGTCAAAAAATACTAGCTACTTAACAAAATGGAAAATGGTCAACAAATCGAAGCATGTATGACTCCTAAGATCCATGGATGTCTACAAGGCCTGTAGGGGGTGGGTTCCAATTTACACGGGGTGCTGCCTTGCAAACGAAGTATTTTTCCTATCGGTTGTGAACGGCTTCTACATAACTACCAGTGTCTACTGACAAAGAGTTACAAATTTTGCCAACAGTGACCGAAGCTGGCTGCATTTGTTGTTATTTAGCCAAAAGAAGCAGCTTGCAGAGTATGCAAGCTAAAGTGGCATTGAGCCGGCCATCTGTGTCAAAGAACCGATGGCCAGTAGAGCAGAGGAGTCCTGGAGAACGTGTATCGGCAAGAGTAGTGTGAGGCGGCCCTAAGCTAGATGGACCGATGACCTTAAAAGGTGGCTGGGACAGAGTGGATGCGGAAAGCAAGGTGTTGTGGCACAGACTAGAAGAGCCAGAAGTAAACTGCGATAGGCTGAGATGATTCATTAGGTCAAAAAAAGCCCCTCAAAATTTAACCTACAGTCGTTCTTACATCGATTAAAAAAAATGCTATCAACTTCCTAATAACCTTTACTCCAATTAAGAATTCATCCTGTGATAATAACTCTTTAAAAATAGCTTCAACAGGAATTTTCCACGTCTATAACTTCCGAACAAATTACTTCAGACGCGTGTCGGGTTCTCGCCATGTAAACTTTAGTAATTAAGGGCGCTTTCCGTTGCTAGGTGATCGATGCGCTGCCCTTATTATTTTGTTTATTTCGCTGTTTGAAGCGAAAAGGCAGGAGTTTTATTGACTGAAAGGTTATAGAATAGAATACTCTTTATGATGTACACCACAAAAATTACAGATATAAATGTAGAAATTTTACATAGGGTGACACAATGGGCGGTCTTCTCGCTAGAAGCGATCTTTTAAATACAACCTTTGGATGGATTTACGGGGAAGGAGAGAATACTGGAGGTTCTCTGTGGTGTACTATTTACGTCTATATACATCATATTAAACTTATATAATATAAAATATTCAATAATAATCATAAAACAAGTGTAAAGAAAAAATAATAACATTTTTTTTAAGGAGTGAGATAAGTTGTGTTTTTAGTAGACAATGATTGAGCACGCCTTATCGACACGGGCAAGGCATTCCATAACCGTTCTGCTTGAACTGTAAAAGATTTATCATAGATACTGGTGAAATGCATCTCAATTCTCAAGTTTTTCGATGACCTTGGGTATCTATTATGTGTGTCATGAAGGAACTTGAAACGTTATTTAAGATAAGAGGGGGTTGTAGGATTGAAAAGAATACTGTAGAGCTGAAACAAGATATGAGAATTCCGGCGAAGACGTATGGGAAACCACTTGAGCTCATATTTGCGCAAGCCAAATATAAATCTTATGCATAAGTTTTGAAGTCGCTCAAGTTTATCTAGTTGTGCCTCAGTGAGATCAAAATAACTGATATCAGCGTAGTCAAGGATGGTACAGTAAGATTCACGAAAGATGACCACAAATGGCGGCCGTATTTTAGGTCCCTTTGGAGGTGCGAGGTGAGGCGCGGGCGGAATGCGTCAAGACCGGAGCGACGCCATTTGTGCGCGCGCGTCTCGTGATAGGCTGCTCTTATAAGTATACGTATTCATGAGTGTACGTGCGCAGACGGCCGCCAGTTGTGGTCATCTTTCGTGAATCGTACTGTAAGTGAAAGAGATTGTGCAAGCGCAGTACGTGGCAGTTGGAAGAAAGTTCCGCAATCGTCTCAAAGACTTGGCAGATGCAAACGTTTTGCGGCTTACGTCCTACGTTATTTATTTATTAAGGCACTAAGTCCCAATCACAAAACATAAAATTAAAATTAAAACAAAAATCATAACACTATTAAAATACAATACATTAAAATTAAAATTAAAAAAAAAATATTTAATTAAAATACACATTATTAAAAAAAATACATTGTTAAGTTTAAGCTCGTATTTCATCCAAAAACAAGAACGAAAATAAATAAAGGTGCATCCCTTAAATGAGGCCTACTGAATTTTCAAGTTTATGACCACTGAGTTTTTAAGTATATATCTATCTATCCTACTGAATTTTATAGTATGTGATTTTATTTTATAGTTTTTAACTACATTGTTATCTATCTATTTAGCACGTAATGTCCCACTGCTGGGCATAGGCCTCCCTCTATCATTCTAAAAGAATATTCCAGGGCTCTACTGGGGAGTGTTTATCACAGATGTGCCCTCAGCTGTATGCCGCACTATCACCTAATTAAACAAAATTTATTCAGTTCTAATATATATAGGTATATTTTTATGTTTCGGTACAAGTATGCGGAATAAAAAACTCAACTCACAAGTTCAAGAACGTGACATAGGCACTATGGAAAAGAAATGAAAATAGCTTAACCCTTTCCTTCCTCGACGGTTTGACAAATACAAAATCCACAACACACTCCTTGTATTATATTCCCCGCAATTTAACTTAGCACCGATTGTTTGGCTGTTTTAACTAACCCTTCCCACAGTTCCCGCAGCCAGGTCCATTAATGCTGTACCAGTTAGACTGCGTAATTGCAAAACTTGGACTTGGTCCGACAACTTGAACAGGTGGAGTAATTTGTACAAGTTAGAACTGAATTATTATTATGGACTCGTTTCCTGGGAAGCCTTTAACTGGTGTTTAGGATGTGGGCTGTGAGTTTTTAAGGGTTATCTACTTTCCCGATGGACGTTGTATGAGTATTACCAACGATATCGTGTTACCCATTGATTGGTATGTACCTGTGTCTGAGGACACACTTTGTGTATAAAATACTTATCTCCTGCGTACTTGACTAATATCTGTTGAGATCGTCCGCCGTGACCGAAATTCGGTCGGGAGGATATTATTAACGGAGTTGTCCGATAGTTAGTCGCTCCATCTAAAATATTGGTATTCAGCTGAATACGGTTAGACTGAAAGGAGACGCCAACATAGTTGGGAAAAGGCTAGGCAGATGAAAATTAAAATATATATTATGACAGTTCGTTTTCAGATAAGAGTCTGATAGAAGTGGCGCATTTACTTAGAATGGTTGTGGTAAAAAATGTTGGTACTGATAAATATTTTCTATGACGTGATACCTACGATATAAATAATTCGATAATTTTATAAGTATTTCAGAGTTTGTCAGAGTTCGATACAACGAAACTTTTAAACCCTGAAAACTGTTTTCCGTGAAGTTCGTTAACCTGTTTTTAGGGTTCCGTACACAACATTTTTCACAGGTGATGTATTTCTGTTACCGCTATAACAACAAATACAAAAAAACAGAATAAAATAAATATTTAAGTAGGTTATCATACTACAAACATGATTTTTAGGGTTCCGTACCCAAGGGGTAAAACGGGAACCCTATTACTAAGGCTCCGCCGTCTGTCTGTATGTATGTCTGTCTCTCCGTCTGTCACCAGGCTGTATCTCATGAACCGTGATAGTTAAACAGTTGAAATTTTCACAGATGATGTATTTCTATTGCCGCTATAACAAAAAATACAAAAAAAAAGAATAAAATAAATATTTAAAGGGGCTCTCATACAACAAACGAGTTTTTTTTGCCGTTTTTATAGATAATGGTACGGAACCCTTCGTGTGCGAGTCCGACTCGCACTTGGCCGGTATTTTATCATTTAAAAATAATTGCAGCTGCTGTAGATACAAGAAAGACCTTGAATGCCTCATCCCTTCCGTTCATTTCCACTGCTATAGGATTATCCAGACTTAAATCAGTTAGGTATTACTAAGATCTATCTTAGATGGTGCTAAGACGCGGTAAGATCTTCGCGGGTTCCATTAAATTGATATACCTAGCTCGTTATATTGGTTCGCTTGCAAGCAGCTCGTGCAATAAAAGTTCCTAGTTCTACCGAATACTGTACGTGTACTTTTCAATCAGAACCAGAGCAAAATCCATTAAAGGGCCTGTTCCATAATGCCCGGATAAGCACTTTCTATCTACCATGAAAATTGAAAATAGAACATAACTGTATGAATTTACCTGCCAGATATTACCTGAACTGTATCAGAAGGTTAAACAGACCATAATTCCTGTAATAAAATGAAAATGCTTACTAAAATCCTATCAAATTATTCGCAATATTGCAAATTATAGACCGATTAATATCGAAAATTTGTCTCACAAATAATAATAAACATAGGAACGTCGCCTAAGAAATATTATAAATCATTATCCGAACAATGGCTCCCTTAATAAATGGTGTTATTTGACGTCGTGTAACTTTCGCAGAGTTTATTAAATGTAATTGTTTCTCTGGCATGACTAATGATACACACGGCTTTTAAGTTCACTTTGTTACCGTAAAAACATGCTGTTAGAAGATTGTAACTTATTAAATCCTTCTTTTAGCTACTATTCGTGGTGCCCTGCAGTATAAGAGAATAGAATAGAATACTCTTTATTATGAACACCATAAAACCACGAGAACTACTTCTCAAGCTTAGTTACCAATAGGCTTAGTTCAAGTGCCTAGCCTTTACCCAACTATGTTGGGGTCGGCTTCCAGTCTAACCGGATACAGCTAAATACCAGTGTTTTACATAAAGCGACTGCCTATCTGACCTCCACAACCCAGTTAATGGGTAATACGATACCCCTTGGTAAGACCGGTCCTTTAGACTTTCGGGCTACCCGTAATGATTGTCCAAGATCTACAAATAACAGTCGGGGCCGACTGACTTAATCTCGATTATGTAATGAACGGTCACCCATCCACGGACCGACTTCGGCAAGCGTAACTTTCTTAACCATCGATCAACCCGTGCGGCTGGTATTATGTAGCCACGGGCCCCTCAGAATCATAATAACATAATTATGTACGGATTTTATAGGTTTTCGAAATTTTACTTCTGATCCATACAGTAATAGTCTTTAACTTTTCAAAATATGTTTGTAGCAAGAAGAAGTCCTACGGGTCAAACGCGTCGCCTCATTGCATGTTGCCGATTTCAGTTTGATCCTTACGATGTTCACCTTTACCGCTAATGTTTCTACATTACACATAATTATCAAATTTTGTTATTACCCGACCCTACCTATTACCCTATTTCTTCCCGTGGGTGTCGTAAAAGGCGATTATGGGACTTACTAGAGAATGGGCAGTAGCGTTCTCTATGCATTTTAACATCATACTGCGATCGCCAACCCACCTGCCAAGCGTAGCGATTATGGCAAATCCCCCCTTTAAGCGAGGCCTATGTCCAGCAGTGGACGTCTTTCGGCTGAAATGATGATGATGAATTACCCGACTTCGAAATAGAAAAAGCCTGTTACTGTACGAATCAAAAGTGAAATTTCTTCTGTTTTAAATCTGCCTCAAGTGCTACGAACCCTGGCCTCATATTAGGGTTGTAACGGAACTTCGCCTCCGCAAATGCGGAACTTACGTCAAAAATTGTAAGTACTTCCGCATCCACATTCGCCTCCGCAAGTTTGTAATGGAGGTCTCATTTAGAAAATCACCTACCAAAAATTTAAGAACAGCCTTTAATGTGGTGGAGAATTTGGAGATATAAACTCTGAGTTTCAATTTTTTTATGCACTGTCGCCACCACCGCCAGGTTCAGTACCAAGTGAGCAACTGTTTAGTGAAGTTGGTTTAATATATGAATCACTAAGAAATCGCCTAGAAAGTGACAAAGTTATAACTTTTCTTTGTTTTTGCTCCTCCATTAACCTCTGCATCCGAGGAAGGCCAAGGTCTTCCCATCTGGCTCCACTTCTGCCTCCTGCTAAGATGGCCGAAGTTACATCCCTACCTCAGATACACCTGTGGTTGTGGAAAGGAGACGTGGCAAGCGAAGCACTCGTTTGTTTCCAATGTGACCGAGCACCAATTTCAGTCGATTTCCAAACTTGACGGGCAGCTGAAACACAATTTATTAACGGATCGGGTTTTAAATTCGTAAAACGTGACTAATTGTTTGCGATCACATGCGACAACAATGAAGTAATTCGAGTCCGTGACGAAAATACTTTTTACTTTTTATTTTTATTCGGCCTTTGTAAAACTGGATATTTTTCGAGCTCAAGTGGTTGACTGGGGTTGCAGTTCAGGAGGCGTGGAATTTCAACTAAATTATCCGAAAAGGATATCGTGGCCCTGGCACACAGGCAACTGAAGGAACACGGGTAGGTTTTAGTCAGGAAAAGTCTGACACTAAGAGCGGGAGAAGTTATTTGAGAATTTCCCAACCAAAAAAAAGAGACTTGGAATATCAGGGTTTTAATAATTATACACTTTCCATATTTATTGCGTAAATTAAAATAAACTAGTTAAAAATAAATAACAGTAACATTACATAAGATCACGCCTGAATGCCCCGAAGAGTTAGGCAGTGGTTTACATAATAGTACACCCACATTTCGCCAATTATGTTACAGTCGCATCCAATGGGAGAGCATATTGCCGTAAATCGTACACAAATCCATTCTCCGGGCTGCCTATTTAGAAATTTCAGATGGAAAACACAATAAAACTTTGCGGGAATCGTACCTAGGACCTCATATGTTCAGCAGTAGCGCTTGTGACCACAAGACCCTGGTCAAAAAAATTATACTATCTGCCATTATTGCCCTTATTGCCCTTATTGCAGGCCAAAACTAGATCACCTGGCGGTCTCTGATTTAGGTATATTATTTAAGGTTTCCTATGTTTTCTTATACCGTATACCATAGGGATGACCATTTCACCCCTAAACAATTTTAAATGGAATTAATTAACTCTTTATAAAACAGAGTTTCCGTCCCCTGAATTCACTACACTGGCAGTTCCCTACGTTTTAAAATATGAACTATCGGACTAAAGTAGCGTATGAATGTGAAATATAATTCTTTTCAAATGTAATATGATGTGAATGAATCACATTTGTGACTTTTAACGTTTCCTCCGGCACTCTTTTATTCAGGAACTGCTATTCATTGCATTTTACCACCATTTTGAATTTGCTCACGGTAATAGGGACTATGGAAGTTTAGAATAGATTTAGTTGCTAGGTCCCTAACTTTATATTTTATAAGCAATATGCTTTTCAGTCCAGTTAGAATCAGACTAGTAAGTTGTTCCGTAAGTGTTCAATAGCTTCAACAACCATAACCATACGTCAGCGCAGAGACCAAATGGCACTAACCACCTTGTTTTCATTTATTGACTCTCCCTCTTCCCTTGATTATCTAGCCTCTCCTCCTTTCAGTACATTTGCGCTAACCATAATAAAAATCTACGTTCATCTCACAATGGTCTTCTTCAATATCCCACTCACAGCACAAACTTCATACACTCTTCCTTTTTCGTTCAGTCTATATCTCTGTGGAATGCGCTCCCTCAGGAAATCATAATGGCAACCAATCGATTGTCCTTTAAAGTTAAAGTTCGCGAGCACATTCGTAAGAAACTGGCAGTATCATCACAATAGTAATGTTTTCCCATTTTTTGTCTTATTTGTTTTAGTATTATTTATGTATATTTCTTTGTGCCTAGATTTATATATAATTCGGTGTGGCAATGCCGCCAGTCTTCTGGGCACGTTTCCGGATGACAGCGATTCGGACGAGTACTTCGACGCTTAAGTGTCTTTTTTTAATGTATTATTTATTTATTTTTTCGTTAGTACCTAGTGTAAATAATTAGTTGTGTGATCTATTAATATCTCATTATAAATAAATAATATAATTAATTAGGTGTATATAATTATTATATTTATAGTTTTTAATAGGTAGGAAATATATATATTTATATTTAAATAATATTTATTCCTCAATTCTCGCTATTTGTCTCTGCATCACCCAAAGGCTGACTGGTAGAAAATGCCTATGACATTAGGTCCGCCTCTGTACATTTGTGTGCTTAGAGTATTCAATAAATGAATAAACTAATTGCGCAGAGAAAAATCACTACCTTTATGCTTTACTAGTCAGATGAGTAACATTATATTATCATTACGCTTGTATTCCTCGAGGGGTTGGGCAGAGGTGTACCTGTAGTACACCCAGATTTGTCCAGTTATGTTTAAGTCCTATTTTCAGGCCTATTGCCATCAACCAGGCACAAATCCAGGCTCCGGGCTGCTACTTAGAAATTCCAGATAGAAAATAAAAGCTGTTATAAAAGGAAAATTATCAAATTAGAATTAAAAGTGGCGTTTGGTCTCGTATATTCCGTCAACCAAACTGACCGACGACGGGGCAACAGAGAAAACAGCAAAGCAAAAACAAACAATAAATCCCAACTAGCTTAATAAACGTACCTTTAAAACACAAACAAAGAATAAATTAACAGCTTTACCAAACAAAGTATTGGCTTCCATAGTTTTCAATGTTGATCTTTCGCACCAGTATGTCCCAAATAATTTTATATCCAACTTACCGCATAAATTAAACTTTTCCACAACAATTTGGAAGTTGCCAGTTTTCTTGCTGTCACCCTTTCTGTATTCTGTTTAATAAATCATTATTTATCCCTTATTGTTGTGGCTTTAAGGGTTGGTATCGCCTGGCTGGTAATGATAGTATTAAGCCCCACTAATTGATTGCTTGAAACTGAAATGCTGACGGTTACGCAGAGGTGTGAAAGACTCGCAATTAATTTCGTGGTTTCGATGACAAGTTAAAGTGTTAACATAAATGTTGTAAAGTTAAGTCGGAACAATGTTTTTTTATGAATTTGTCTATCAATGTATTTGTTTACTAAAATTACTACCTTTTGGTTGGTTTCACCCGCATGGACGTCGGAAAACATCTCACGGGGACGTACTACCAGGATGAAAAGTAGCTGATGTGATGTGTTAATCCAGGTTATAAACTATCTGTGTGCCAAATTTTATCTGAATTCATTCAGCCGTTTTTGCGCCAATCCGGAACATACAGCCAGACAAACAGACAACAATCTTTCGTTACTATTTTTATAATTATGTATAGTTTGTTTATTTAAGTGTACATACACAATATTACAGATTAGATAAACCAAAGAAGCTGTACAGAGCAGTTTAGAAACTAAAATTTAACAAAGCTTTAATTTCTGTATTGTCTGTTATCATCGAAGAAGTGACTAAGAAGAGGATAATGACATCCTCTAATACAGCAGTTTGATTTCACAAGAAAATTATTTGTAAAAATAGCTATCCAGTAGATAAAAAGGTATAAGGCACAAATTACTTTATGAACACAGAACCACTTCTTAATAAATGATTGAAACTTAATTATCCAAACACGATATTCTAAGTCCAGCCCTGTTTTATCCAAATGCATCGTCGCAAATACTTGGTGTAACAAGCAACGAAATCAGTTTAATTAGATTATTACTATAGTACAGACGCCAGGACATCAAGCTACTACAATTTGTCAAATTTATTTAATAGATTTTCAACTTTATTGCTACAGCATAAGGTTCAAGGTTGATTGGGAAAATTTGTCAGTTTCGGGTAGCTTGACCTGCTGGCGTCTGTACATCAAGGTCTACATAGATCAATGCGAGTTTCTTTGCTCTATACTAGACAAAGAGCTTTATAGTTTACCGTAATAATGTGCTAGTTCCTGCTAATAACCACCACCTGATTCCTGCAAGGATTCCATTACCGAAATCCTGCATAGACTTAGGCGATATTAATCAAGGGCGCTTGGAGTATAAATAAGACAAGGTACAAAATACCAATGTATCGAAAGAAAGAAAGAAAAATTGTTTATTCTGCACAAACAAGACAGTTTACAATACAACAACAACAAGTGAGTGAGTTTGTATAACAACAGTGCGTCATAAAATAAACTTGGGGCTGGACAATGGACATGTCTGCCGCATGTTAGTTGAGAAATAGGCTGAAAGAAACACCGACTGTTGTTATGGCTAGGGCTTTGCAAGTTAGGCTGCGCAGGCCGCTGACTAACAGGTTAGTGTTTAGAGATAAAAGAAACACTTATGTAAAGTTCATACATATAATGTATACAATAGTAAGCTAGGTCGCGGGTATGGTCACTCTGTTTCACTGTTCCGAGCACTTCCACACTTCGATTAAGATGGCTGTTCTTGGTGACACGAGACGCAGGAGGGCTAGAAGCACAGGATCAGGTACAGCTGGTCCAGCCTTCTCAGGACTGCACGTAGCTTGCGATGATAGCTGGCCATAGGCAGGGGCACGCGGTTTAGCTAAGCGTGCATTTTTAAGTAGCGTGGAGTTCTGAGTAGCGTGCAGCAGTTCGACTACGCAGGCAGCGCACCGTTTGGAGTACCGTGCAGATTGGAGCAGCGTGCACTGTGTAGATATCCTGCCCTCAGCACGGACGTAAAACCCCTAGGTTGTACACAGAATCCTGAGGGTCAGGGAAAAGCTTCTGATAGCTATGCAAGCGGATGTCAAAATGCAGTGTTCTTAGAAAATTTGTGCCGTTGTGCATAACAACTAACTAATTGTGAAATAGTTAGCATTATTAGACTATTTACCGTTGAGATCCCTCACAACACTACACTAGGCGCTAAACTCATAACGGCATCGCGGCAAGCCAAGATGAAGATGGCAGGTCGAGCTTGATTCCTACCGAAAGGACTGGCTGGCTAGCAAAAGACAGAAATGTATGGAAAAGGAGAGGGAGGCAGCAGTAGGACAATATAGGCTGGATAGATTAGATTTAGTCCTAAGCAAAGTATGTATCCCGTGTTGTTATTGAGGTATTTTCTAACAGGAATCTCACATAAACAAACTTCAAAGCCATCAGTAATAAATAAGCTTTTGGTCGTGCGTTCTATATTCTATAGCTTGTCTCATTCATACTTAAAGTGAGCCCAATTTTCCGCTGCACTATAGTATTCTATTATAATATTTAATTTCATCTAACGCTTAGCTTATGAACGTCTTGTAATTGAGTGGTATGTGATAATCGGATAAGACGCAATTATGAGCAATGATGAACAATCTGTCAGAATGATTGAATTGTTCAATAATGAACCGAATCGATAAAATTTGTTTTAGTAAAATACTCATATTTTCTACTCGCGTTTTCCCGTGGCTTCACACGCGTGGATGTCGGCAAAAAGTATCTTATATCCTAATCGAGGTCATTGTCTTCCCATTTGCTTAATTTCATCGAAATCCGTTCAGCTGTTTTAGCGTGAAAGTATAACAAACAAACTTACTTTCGCATTTATAATATTAGTTACGAGTTAATCTAATTTAAACTGACGTCGATGGATTACAGTGAAAATAATGTGTTTTCGATTCAGTTATTATCTTTGTATTGATTTTTTTAAACACAAAAATGATATTGGAGCCCTGGATCATTCAATACATTTATTACAAAAGGGTATGAGGATAAACCCACATAGATTTTTATTTCCCCTCCCAAGATAATGTATGCCGCGGTCGGATAATTTGCCGATGCTTACGAGAAATTGCTACTTTACGTGCATCACCTGTTTTATAGATCTCACCATCTAATCTAATTATTTTTAAGGTTCCGTACCTCAAAAGGAAAAAAGGGAACCCTTATAGGATCACTCATGTGTCTGTCTGTCCGTCTGTCACAGCCGATTTGCTCCGAATCTACTACACCGACTAAGTTTAAACTTGGGACAAATATTAATTTCTGTGACCCAAATACGGCAGTGTAACAACATAAATAAATGAATTTTGAATAATTATGAGGGTCACTTTTCAGGGGCAAATTAGGAAAAAAAAAAATTTGCTAACTGTACCGCGTGACATATCAAAATAATGAAACGGCTTGTTGTAAGGGCCTTAACCATGTTTTTTTTTATAGTTTTAAAGGTATTTATATATTTTGACCATTACCCCCTTATCTCCGTCTGTAACTGACAACAATTTTAGGGTCAGTAGTTTCGGAAATAAAGCCCCCCCACCACCCCCTTTATTTCGGTTATCTCCGAAACTACTGAACTCCAAAAAAAATAGTTCTTTACTTATAGATTATAGGAATACCTATAAGAAATCTTTGGTCTTAAAATAACATGGTAAATCTCTTAATATTGTGCGAATAAACTTATATTTGCAGTTGGAATGTATGAGGGAACATGTTTTTCAACTACAAAGTTTGTTCTAAAGATAAATTCATCCCAACTATGGAACTCTACATTGTGCGTGGTCTGACACGCACTTGGCCTGTTTTTTTTTACGATATTCATGCCTTTGGATAAGAGTACCCTTAGGCCCGTCGTCCACGACGCTTATCAGAAAAAAACCAGTTATAGACTAAAATCATCACAATGAATAGCCAGAATGTCACAGCACTAGTATTTGAGTGGTAGTCCGTACATGACGTAACCAATCACAAAGCAGTTAATTAATTTATTTTATTTATTTAGGCAAACCAATTAAATACACACAAAGACATTCAAAATAAAATAAAATAAAGAAAGAAAGAAAAATTGTTTATTCAATTGCTCATTTAAATTGTTTGGTACTTATCATTTACAAAAACAGGAGCATTACATGCATCTAAATTAAAGGTGAGCACAGCATTATATTAAAGATCTCACTAAACAATAATAATACTTAGATAATATAAAGATGGGTAACAATGTAATTAGAATTAATATCACTAATCTATTATACCTACTTGAAATTTATTGCATCATCCATCATCATCATTTCAGCCGAAAGACGTCCACTGCTGGATATAGGCCTCCCCAAAGGGGGTTGGCCATAATCGCCACGCTTGGCAGACGGGTTGGCGATCGCAGTATGGTTTTAAAATGTATAGAGAACGCTGCTGCCCATTCTCTAGTAAGTAAAATTCAATAAAATAAAATAATTACTAATAATAAAAACAAATTGTTGTTATTTTGTAAATTTTTACAATTTAATAATAATGTTAATAATGCGTTATTACGTTGTGTTTGGATCACCATTAATATACTCATGTTTGTTACACGTTACTTTTACGTACGAGTATCGTCGTAGACGATAGGCCTTAGAAGAATCAAAGGATGAAGTTCGAGTTGATCTGCAACCGAAAGTTTTGCTCTCAATTTATAAGAATGTCCCTACTTTGGTTTGACTCTGAACGAATATTTTATAAGTTAGTGAAAATCGAACTTCTTCTGCCAAGAATTTTTCCATGATTTTCTAGTTGGTACCTATCTTCATAAGTGTGTTTAAAGTTAAGTCTGTCCCCAAGTTTACACATTCTAATTTACTAAAACCCTGATCTTCACCGCTTTAGCTACTGGTGATAATTTTTTTCTTAATGGATTCTTGGGAAAGACAACTATGGCCATAGTTAAATATCTATTGAAAATAATTTAGGTTTTTTTTTCAAAATGGACCAGCAGTGCAGTTGATGTCTTTTGACTGTTATGATGTTAAAGAGACCAAAACATGGTTGTTATCTTTACCAATTACGCAAACCCCTCCGAAAATGGAATTATTCCTGCAAATTAATCAGATTCATCTGGTATTTATTATGTATTAACCGAATCAATTCACGATCCCACATTTCCTGATCAACAAGAAAGTAGCATTAGTGGTTCCATATTTCTGCTAAAAGCCCTTAATTCGCAGTAAAACCATTCGCTCATTTTCTCAAGGTAATCGTAATTGTGTTAGGATACTCTCCACGTTTACATTGGTACCTATTTTATGGCGTTTTTACGACATATATAACCATGGATTAAGTTAAAAGTATCATAAAATATCAGCTCCGAGACATTTTAACGTATTGCTGTTTTATACATTGTTGTGGGAGTTAATTTGATGTGTTACTTGCCTCTTTACTTTATATTCGCTTCTGCCCGCGACTTGTGCCGCATAAAATGTCTTGTTTTAACATAAAACACACACACAATAACACATACATGACGTTTTTATAACATTATACAATTTGACAATTTTATATTTTGTTTTTTACACGATTCTGATTTTTTTATCTATATAATTAT
Organism: Tiliacea citrago; assembly: GCA_963921375.1. Classification (NCBI taxonomy): domain Eukaryota; kingdom Metazoa; phylum Arthropoda; class Insecta; order Lepidoptera; family Noctuidae; genus Tiliacea; species Tiliacea citrago. The sequence continues at coordinate 3,882,945 of OY992784.1, forward strand.
ATTTTATTTTTTGATGAGTTGTTGAATATTAAAAGTTAATTAATCTCAATTTTATTTTGGGTTTTCATCTGTTTTAGAATTTAAAATAGTTAATAATTTAAATGTATGAGTGTAAAACTATGGACTAGAATTATGTCTGAAATAAATAAAATTATTATTATAAAATATTCCTCAGCAATGCCGTAGCTTCCCATTAGTGGAATAATTTTCGGAATCGGATCAGAAGTTCCGAAGATCCGTTTATACAAACTCACAAATTTTACTTCTTTAAACAGGGTTATTTTAAATTGGCTAGCTAAACTCCGCAGATGCGATGGGTATAAATATCTAAACAATATGATAAAACAAAAATTAAATAAATTTTATGTTTTTTTTTATGGAGTCATCGACGGCCATTAATATAGACACTTGTAATATCAGTTCTAAAAATCTGGTTGACGGTTATCAATAAATAAAAGCGATAAAACATAAGAAAACAGTTTTTCTTAACTCGTACATCAAGTAACAACACTAACAGCGGTCGTTGACCCCCAAAAAGAAAACATGCAATCTTTTAAATTTTTATTTTACAGTGTTTAAATATCGATACCCATCTGCGGAGTTTAGCTAGCCAATTTAAAATAAGCCTGTATAATACTAGCTTCTGCCCAAGATTTCGTCCACATGGAAGTCGTAAGACACTACAATATACTAAAAAGACAGCCACATTTTTATAAATTTCCCTATACTACCTTTGTAGTTTTGGTCTCAGCAGCCAAATTATAAAAAGAGTCAGGACTGCCGACGCAGGAGCAAGCGATTAATGAACGCCTGCGTTCCTGCATATACTACCGAATGGCACAACACTGATACATGCATTCTCAAAGATTATTTCTGAAGAACGGCTATCAATAAATTTATATGTTATTTTTATTATAATATACGAAAGTTAATATTTAGACAAGTTGTAATTTAATTATTTTTCTTTTAAATTTGTAATTTGATAAGTAGACAATTCTTGATTTTGTACTTTTTTTGTCATTGAAATTTAATTATTTTGTTTAAATCAGTTTTGACATCGCTACGATTTTATTACATGTAATAGATATACTTTATATTGGTTGGTTTAAAATTGGCTGAAACAGTATACCATATTGACAGTCTTGGATACGAAAAGAAAGAAAGAAAGGGTTGAAGAAAGAAAGAAAGAAAAGAAGAAAGAAAATAAAGAAAAATGAAAGGGTTTTCTATACTTAGGTGTACTATTTTTATGGGGTATACTGTAGGTAAACTCTGCCTAACACTTCGGTGATTACAAGCATTATATTGTTTTCTATACAATATTGAATAAAAAACCTTAATGCTATGATTTTTTATTGTTATGTTATTAATTGTGTAAAATGTCCGCTCCGCTCTTTTTGCGGACTGGAAAATATTTTTAAAATGGCCGACAGACATATTATTATTTTTAGATATTTTGCGTCGCTATCATAGAAGAAGACTTGATATTAAATAAAGCGGATGCAGCTGAATACCAGTATTTTAAGAAGGACTGCCTTTCTAACCCCCACAACCTAGTTAGGTACTGGGTAACAAGATACCCCTTGGTAAGACTGGTTGTCGGACTACCGTAATGACTATCAAAGGTCTACGAATGACAGCCGGGGCTTAACGTGCTTTCCGAGCCACGAAGGGGTCGCGATATGTAAAGGATGGTCACCCATCCACAAACCGACCGCGTCAAGCATAGCTTAACCTTCGTTCGAACCGTGTGGCTGTTATCATTTAGCCACGAGCAGAGGCTCGTGGCTGTGATATTGAGAAAGAAAGAAATAAAAAATATTTATTGGGACTCAACACAGGAGATCACAAATCAAACTAAAACACACTCATAAGAACATACAAAACAAAAACAATTAAAAAAAACAATGTAGAATGAAAATAAAAACAAAGTCAAGCCAATATTGAGGGCAATATCACAGTACCTACATGTAAAGTAAGACGTAGTTCCGTGAATGACTTGAGTTACTTCTCGGGTACACTTCAAACATGCTGTCAACACTCAATTATATGACCTGTAATGTAAACTAATGGTGAAGCATTAATCAGTTTCACTTGTAATTAACTTCACAAGTACGAGAGACGATGAAAGACGGATTGATTTAATTGGAGAGTAACTTAGTTGTTATTTGTGTGGATTGGGTTGTTGGAATTGGTGTTTTAATGTAAGTGTATGTATACCTTTTATAAGCCACTCCTTAATGGTATTTCTTTACTTCAACTCTGTAAAATATTGATTTAGCTTTTAATCATCATCAGAGAAAACTTCCTAATAAAAAAACACAAAGTTCGAAAAAAAATCCGGATATTTGTAACGAGATCATCATCACTAGATCATCGTTTGTTGAATTGTGTTCATTTGTATAGAGATTTAATTATTGAAATTAAGTACCACCTTACTTTAATATTTGCACTAGCAATTTATACAACGTGCCGCTTTAATGGCGATATTAATTTCAGACATATAAGGTTTCACGTTTTCTTTTTATGAAGATAATATTTAGAATAGAATACGCTTTAAATATTCACTTATAGAATTGATGTGTATGCGTACTAGTTTAACATAATTTTTTTGCATAACTTACTTACATTAATGAAGGCGTAATAACAGATTTAAAAGTCACTAAAATCATATACCTGTGCCTTAAGTTATTTTCGGGTGACCACTGAATATCCGTTGTGTGATAGTGCAGCTGCCGATTATTTCTGTTGTAACATAATATAATATTACATGTGCAAGGTTTCTATGAAGATGATTTTTTTTTTACTTTTATAATTTATGAGTACATTATGAACGGTTGAAGTTCTGGTAAAATTTAGGGTTATACTGGATTTTTTTCTCCAATTTTTTATTATTTGCTCTTATAGAAACCTAGATATAGTGCACAAGATACCTATTAGATCAAAAAATTCCAAGAAAGATGTGTTACGACGCCTTAATCGCATACGAGCGTTTGTTTGAAAAGTATTACGGGTTGTCTGCTCTTAAATACCCTTATGAGTTTTCGAATTCGCGCAGTGGTTACCTATTATGTGCGAGCGTCAAGTAAACTTATCTTCGAGTAGTATTCCTAAATATTGAATTGTATTTGATTGAGGAATAGGTAGACATAAGTAGAACGCGTGGTTCTGGGGGGCATCAGATGCTTGTAACTTAACGCATAAAATGGCAGAAGAGTTCAGAAGAAGTTGTGTGAGAGCTGTTTTGTTTTTTTATTCAAATAAGCTGACTTATTTTATAAGTGCCCGCGATTCTGTGACAAACAAACCTCTTTTTCTTTCTTTCTATTTATACTTTCTAGACAAAATCAAACTGGTTGCTATTTTAATTGTATAACTTACTAGCCGCGCCCCGCGGTTTCACCCGTATAAGTCTTGATCCCGTGGGAATATCGGGATAAAAGTGGCCTATATGTTAATCCAGGATGTTATATCCTATATGTTAAAGCTACCTCCATACAAAATTTTATCAAAATTGGTCCAGCCATTTGAGCGTGAAGAAGTAACAAACATACACACTCACAAACTTTTTCCTTAACAATAACGTTATTATGATAATAGATGGCGCCACCTGTCTTTCGAATCATAATTGAATTATATTATTAAAGAAACTTCTTTAAATACATATCATACCATAATTCAATCATGATTCGAAAGACAGGTGGTGCCATCTATTATCATAAGAACGTTATTGTTGTTTTCCTCGGGAACAGTGGTATTTTTCGGGACTAAAGGTACCCTATGTCCGTTTCTATACACCTGACAACATATATGCAACATTTCAGGATGATCGGTTCAGTGGTTTAAACAGGCGTGAAAAGGTAACAAACAAACAAACTTATTTTCTCATTTATAATATTAGTTAGGATAGAATTATTTTTATGACATTGATTTTACATTCTTGATTTTCTTGATTACACACACACTTATTACTTATTTTTTTAGGAAAACGTATACTTTTGCAATGTTTTTAAATATGTGAGCACCATTTGTGTCTATCACTTATTAAATTTATCTGTCATTGCTTCATTTTTAATTCTTTTCACCTATTGTGGTATAGTAATTTTATTCTAGGTTCATCGCCCTCACATAATTATATTTATATAATTAATGTACGTATACCAAATATTGTAAAACATCCACCAATTATTTTTATTTCTCAATCATTATTTATAAATTCTAAATAAAAAATATAATATCAACTACCATAATTTATTATCCAAGAAATTGCTAATAAAATAAGAGTAACGGTTTCTTTTCCTTTCTTCTCTATACGAAACTACCTTTTGGAAGAGGCAACTAGAATCACTTCAATTTTTTTGTTGTAAATTTTGACGTTCAAAGTGGCTTTTATGTGCCTATTTAAAATAAATAATTCGATTTTGACTTTTATTTTCTACTGCATTCACTGTTGATGTTGTTAATGAAATGGGCAAATTGGCGAGATCACAAGCCAGTGCCAACTCAAATGCAAAAAGGCAAGACAGATTTTGGTTGATTTTTCACACTTTCTAATACTTATTAACCACCCAACACAAAAATCTGTTACACAGCTCCCAATTCAATACTCAAAGTTACAGCTCCAGATTTAGCTCACAATCGGTCCAAGTTAAATCGTAAAACCCGTAAAGCAGTAACGAGCGATCGGAGTACGCACCGAATGGTATATCGTTTGTACCCGAGTGACATATTGTGGTAACTCCGGTGGAATAAATCACGCACTGTACCTGGATGGACACGGAATGGTTTGAGGTAAAGTGACTGGATGTGGCCTTGAAGATTTATTTTATTTTATTTACACATACATACATAAACTCACGCGTATGCAGAAACTAAAGAACACCACCTGCTACGCTCCTTACAAACTCCTTTTGCTTCGCCTACGTTCATACATCAAACTGCATAACAGTTTGTCGGCAGTAGTTCTCGTCTAGCAATGGATTATAAATTTTGAAAACTAAAACTGTGCTAAAACTTAATTATGCAAAGTAAACTATAAAATTATATACCTTTTTTTTTTTTTTTTGGGTGGGAAATCATCAAATAACTTCTCCCGCTCTGGGCGGAGCGGGAGGGAGTGTCAGACTTTTACTGACTAAAACCCACCCGTGTTCCTTCCGTTGCCTGTGTGCCAGGGCCACGATATCCCTTTCGGACAAACTCGCAACCCTGGCAGGCATTGGTCCTAACGGACCCCGTCAGTTTGTGCTGAAATCTCTTTGAGGCGCGCGTGGAACGCAACGCGCCGTCGACCCGGGCCTGGTCCTTATCGAACGGCGAGCTACCCATCGCTCACCGTCCGCAGGCCCGCGCCTACGGTGGCCGGAAATCGGCTTGCGACTCCCGACGCCCGGGGCGTCTCCTGCGGCGACTAAGGGCGCGAGGGCGCGAACCTTGCCTCACCCTCACGCGTTCCGCCTCCTCCTTCGCTAGCATAACTGCTTCGCAGAAGGAGGTGACGGCCTCCCATGCACTCTCGCTCCGAACCATGGCCTGAACCAGGGCCGGACGCGAGAGATCGCCGCCGCCGATTGCCTCGGCGGTGCTCCGCCCAAGCTGGGCAGACCTCCACCGTATGCTCCACCGTGTCCTCCGGGCGATCCACACAGTGGTGACACCCGGGCGTTTCCTCCCGCTTAATCCTAAACAGGAACCTCCCGAAACATCCATGTCCAGTGAGGACCTGCGTCAGGCGGAAGGTGAGGACGCCGTGGCGCCTCTCCAGCCACTCCTCAAAGAGGGGACTTATCGCCACAGTTGTGGCGTGCCCAGCGCTGGGTTGCGACAATCGCACTCTCCATGTCACCATGAGATCCCTCCGGAGCTCCGTCCGCTGTGCCGCGATTTCTTGCGGCAGCGGAGTTATGCCCCGGAGTTTCGCCTCTTCGCGCGACACCCAAATGTGCGCGAGGACTTTCGCCTCCAGATCCCATGGCGGCAGTCCGGCAAGGAGGCTCGCCGCCTCACGGGAGACCGTGCGGTATCCCCGTACCATCCTGATGGCCATGGCCCTTTGGGACGCGTTCAACCGCTGCGCTGGTCGCAGCCTCAGAGAACGCGCCCACACCGGTGCCCCGTAAAGGGCCATGGGCCGCACGATCCCCACGTAGAGCCTCCGGCAGGAGGCGTTTGGACCCCCCAGATTGGGCAGAAGCCGCTTCAAGGCAGCCCCGGCCCGCTCCAGTCTGGGAGCCAAACGTCGGAAGTGCTCGACGAAGTTCCACCGGCTGTCGAGGACGAGTCCCAGGTACTTCATCGTTGACTCGACGCCGATGTGAACCCCTCCCGCCGTTATCTGGGAACCCGACAGTGGCGCGTTCCGAGGACCATAAAAGCACATGGCCTCGGACTTGTGCAATGCCACCTCGAGTCCCAATTGCCGGATCCTATCGACGATTGTCGCAACCCCACGTGCCGCCAGTTCGGCCGCCGCCTGATGTGAACTCCCTTGTGCCAGGACTAGCGTGTCGTCAGCGTAGCAGACTACGCTGACGCCACTAGGGAGGTCGGCGCGCAGCACCCAGTCGTACCCGATGTCCCACAGATGCGGCCCCAGGACCGATCCCTGTGGGACACCGCACGACATCTCTCGCCGGTTCCACTCTCCGTGGTGACCGGGGTAGATGACGGCCCTGTCCGTCAAATAGGCCTCAACCACACGACAGAGGTAGGTCGGCATCCGGTGATACCGAAGTGCCTCCCTAATGCAACTCTAGGGCAGGGTATTAAAGGCATTGGCGATGTCAAGAGACACCGCCAAGACGACCCCACCCCGGGAAAATTATATACCTACAGTTATGATAAAAAATCTCATCTTTTACAAAAAGGCATGATGATTGGGATGGCTTACAGATTAATAACATTATAATAACAATAATATTTAACTAAGTAGCTAATTACAAGCCCCCACAGATATATATTTGTTTTTAATTATAGATATAATTTAGTGGGAGTAGGAATGGTTGAGACTGGCAGGCCAGGATTCGCGACTGAGATCATGAACTGCAACAGCAACTGCCATCCGTCGGAATAGAATTAATTCAGTTTATTGTTCCCACGTTAACCATGACCGCGTCTAAATAATAACAGCCGCACGGGTTAAGTAGTACGCAAAGGTTAAGCGATGCTTGACTCGGTCGGTTCATGGATGGGTGACCATTAATTACATATCGAATTCGAGACCCCTCCGTGCCTCGAAAAGTAGACTAAGCCGTTCGTCCCGGCTGTCATTCGGAGATCTTTGACAATATTTAACGGTCGTTACGGACTGTCAAATATCTACGAATGAGAGAGACTGGTTGTCAAATTTTGGGCTTCTGACTACCCAGTTAGAAGCCATAAGGTCTGACAACGAGTCTTACTGAGGGGTATTATATTACCCAGTAACTGGGTTGTCTGGTTGGTAACCTAGTGATGTGACCGTCGGACTGCCTCAGACTCTTCGGATTCATGTGCGCATTGTATAATTATCACTTGCTTAAAAAACGGTGAAGGAAAACATCGTGACAAAACATGCCTGAGATATATTTCTCTTCGGCATGTGAAGCCAAGTCAGAAGCCCATGGGTGGCATAAAAACTGACACCAGGTTAGTCAGTAACTACACGAAAAAGAAGATAGACTGGGTTCTGGAAGTCAGACAAGAAGTCGCTTCAGGTAAAAGACTGATATTCAGATGCGCCTCCGGTTAGACTAGACTCCGACCCCAACATAGTTAGGAAAAGGCTAGGCAGATTGATTGATTTAATTGGATAAAGCAGATTTAATCCAATCTTACACAATGCGCAAATTCACAATTTGGAAAATATTCATAAAACTATGGGAAAGTCAACCGTTCTACGGCCATGAATTACGGGCTTTAATCTAAGTTATATTTATTTATATTTCCTTCGCGCTTCCCATTTATGGAAGCACACTCACCTATTAGACAAAATGGACCAAATTATCCGGCATAAACTTTGATCTTAAATGTGGCCATGGACGACCGAGCTTGGGCTCAAGCTACTCTTCCTATTCGTATGGGAGGCCTCGGTGTCCGCAAAATTTGACTTGACTCGCTTGCCCGAATTCAGATCGACCCGACAATCCATCTTCCCAGAGACGGTGGGATGAGCAGCTCTGCAGAGTAGTACAGAACAATTTACTTGACACTGCTACAGGAGCTTCTTGTTGTTCTCCTCATCGCTGTCACTGTGGCGAAGTTGTCAACAGCCTCGGACACCACGGCCTGCCTTGCAGGCGAAGTGCGGGTCGCTTAGCGCGGCACGAGATTATCCGACGAGCTCTTGTCACCGTCGGCGTTCTAGCTGTATTAGAACCCAATGGCTTGGCACGTGACGATAGCAAAAGACCGGACGGCATGACTTTATTTCCATGGAAGGTGGGTAGGCCTTTAGTGTGGGACGCAACGTGTGTCGATACTCTTGCGCCATCCCATCTTCCTGACTCTGCGTACTGTGCTGGCGCTGCTGCTGCGTCTGCGGAAAATCTCAAGCGGCGAAAGTATAATAGCCTTATCGGTAATTATATTTTCATGCCGTTTGGGGTTGAAACCCTCGGGCCGTGGGGTCTGAGTGCTCATGTTTAATTCAAAGAAATCTCCAAACGGCTGGTTGACACTTCCCGTGACCCAAGGGCTGGCTTTTACCTTGGCCAGAGGCTAAGCATTGCCATACAACGTGGCATGCCGCCAGTCACTTGCCGCCAGTCTCTTGGGTACATTACGAGTACCAGTCGACAGCAATGCGGAGGAATTTTTTGACGCCATATTTTAGTTTATTAATAGTTTTATTTTATATAGGATATGATTTTGTTATTTTTGTAAATTAATTAGATATAAGTTGTTATTCATGTATATAAAAACTAAAACCTTTAAAAAAAAAAAGTTGAAATTTATTTTCGTTCTCTTTCTTTTTCAAGAGATTTATGAAGCAATTTTTCTTCTGTTGGTGTTATTAACCATAAATGAAAACAAACTCAAGTGAAGGCATCAAATAATTCGACCATCGTAGTCATAGAACTATCAAGAATAACCTTCGATAACCAAAGCATTATTTCTCTATTTTATGTCGGGATCCGTTTACAGCACCGAACACATAAACTTTATATAGCCATCTCTTCCAGCATCTTGTTATCACGGTCGCTAATAGAAAAACAGCCTATGCTATATCCTGGGTACGTCGTACGGCTGATCCATTTTTTCCATGAATTATGGCACTCCGGGGAAAATATGAAAAAATACGACTGCGCAGTGTGACGTCACGGTAACGAGCGCCTTGTTTAGTTGTTTGCGTACGTGTAATCAAATCTGCATGGCTTAGATTTGGCTTACCCTTTCACTCTGGCTGACAATCGACTGGCTTTGTAACCTTTTAAAGATTACCGCTCGACTTAACAAGGATGGTGATAATTATCGCTGATTTGGTTAGTAAAATTTGACGTGGTTTTAATTTCTCTGCAGCTTAATTGATATCAATAGGCTGGCGAGCCTATTGATATCAATTAAGCTGCAGAGAAATTAAAACCAGCCGGCCAGTATAAAACATATCTACCTATAAGGAACTAAAACATAACTGGCGAAATTTAGGTATAGGTATACATCTGCTTAACTCTTCAGGTATTACAGGTGTGCTGTTATGTTATATATTATAATGTATGTATGTTAAAATTTACGTTTTGTATACCCAGATTTACCTGACTTCCTTCTCTAAATTGTGCACTACTGCCGGTTCTCCTCGTAGTCCGTTCCCTACAGCTTTCTCCGGGTCGTCGGTTCAACTAGCCTTGGGGCCAATTCAACCAAGTGAATCCGGTGTCTGTACCGGAAAGGTATATAATACCTATAGATTCGAAGCAAAAAAAAAAAAAATTTTCAAATCAAAACAGTAAAAGATTATTCTAAAAAAATATTTTTCATAATGACGACACTAATTTATCCAAGCGTGATAGTAATTTGGATGACCATGCCCCCAAAAAGAATAGACAACATCGTGATTATCTTCATTACTAGTGCCTATAATTACTGATCCATTTTTGTAATCAAAACTTTATTTTTGCGTGATTGGAAGCTTCCATTTGATAGATACTCCAAAAATAAATAATGACAGTAATCACAATAAATTTGATGAGCCCTTTTCAGTTTTTTCTTACCAACGAAATTCCCAAGAGATGCTAAAACAATTCACTTTTGTAACCTGACCAAGTCTAGCGTAACTCCTAACACACCGACTTCTAGTGCACCATAATCTACCCAGCTAGGAAAGTTCGTCGGTTAGTTCCAAAACTACAAAAAACTTCAAAAGCCTGGCTTAAACAAATGAGGCCGTTCCTGACAAAACAGATAGTTTTCATCCTTTGACAACGCTCACGTAGACCCGAATAATTTTATATTTCTGTAAAAACATAAACGAGGTTTTTGTTCTTTGATACTAGTTTTAATGTCTATGCAAGTGATTTTTGATAACAAAGGGTCCTTTTATAAAATGATTTTTGAGATAAAAGTAGGTCTTTATAAAATAAAGCAACTTCAGTTGCCTCTGTTGATAAAAAAAAAACAAATTTCAATACGCTTTGTGTATGAAAATGTGTTTTTTGTGGTATTCGATTTTAAGAATTTTTAACGCACAATGTTAGGACCGTGACCTTTGGAGTGGGTTCAACAATACTCTTTGATGAACTTGTTATTTATTAATGAGGTGAATGTTACCCGTTATATTTCTAAGAATCAGGCATTTATTTTAAATATAGCAGGTAAACTTAAAATCATGCCGTCTTTACTTCAAATAATTATTTACGTTTAAACATAAACCACGTACTAAACGCGTTTCTTTGACACATTTCTCAAGTAAATCCTCTTAAAATTCTGCCCTCACCTCAAGCATCTTTCAGAGAAGCAAGAAACTATTACTACCCTCATTCAGCACATCTAAGTACCAAATGTCATTCCCCTCAATTTAACCTTATTTATGTAAGGACCTAAGATTCTGTTTTCTTTTAATTCCCTGATGAAAACGGAACTAGTTCTAAGCGTAATAATTTCAACTTATCTGAAGGGGCCAAGGGGCTAAGGGGCCAAGATCAGATCCCTTGCTAGGCCCCTGAGGCCTCTCGCGTTTTATATTATAGGCCCTTTAGAAATCTGGGGTAAGCATAATGAGGGTAACATTATGCGAGATGGTTACGGAGTCGAAATATGTACAGACTTCTGTAATGTTGTTTTGTGAAGATATTCTTGAAGTTACATGAAACTTTAATATTACTTTTGGGATTGAAAGACGTGTAAAAACAATTTTGGTGAGAGAGGAACTCTGAATCCTGAAACTAAAACATGTTACTTCCTACCATAAAAAATTGAAGCCGACCAGTTAGTTGGTTTGGTAACAAATATCGCTTGGATTCCTTAAACAGTATTATATTTCTTGTTCTTTGCACTTGTTTCATGATTATTATTGAATTTATTTATATAGATATGTTTAGTATGTTATAAGTATATATGTATTTATTGTATATATGTACATGGTACACCACAGAATATTGCAGTATTGTCTTTCCTTCCCCACTTAATCCATCCAAAGGTTATCATTAAAAGATCGCTTTTAGCGATAAGACCGCCCATTGTGTCTCCTTATGTAAAATATCTATATTTATAACTGTAATTTTTATGGTTTACATCCTCATCATCATTATTTTCAGCCGAAAGACTTCCACTGCTTAACATAGGCCTCACCCAAGCACCGCCACTTCAACCGATTCTGTGCGTACATGTGCGGTGGTGTACATAATAAAGAGTATTATATTTATCTATCTATTATATTGTTTATCATTTCCTTATCAAGAAGGTCATTGCCCTTTTTTGTCTTCATCGGTAGAATCCCTAATAGACTGTTATTGTGAATATATCAATGACGTTAATATAGTGCCAAAGTTGAGAACTAGAACTATGCGGGACTGAACTCGAGTTCAGCAATAAATCATAGTCACCAAGTAAGGCAGGCTTAGTGCGGATGTCTCTCACACCGTTCTGTAACCGGGAATAAAGCTTTGATTTCATAAGAAAGCGGTGAACGATCATACAAAAACGGCTGTCCAAATACAGAGCGTTTTTGACAGCTTAATGTCGATGTGTTAGCAAACCCTAGATCGGCGATTGCAAAGAGGTTGTGTGGCCTAGTGAAGATAATGCCTCGTCAGTGATTCTGTTTCAGTTAATAAAAAAAGTCAATACGGTGATTTTCATGACGACCGTTACAATATTACGGAACCGCTTTCCTAGGAAACTAAAGCTTTAGGGCCTAATGTACCTACACAGTAGTAATTAGAACGCTTGATTTGATTTTGTTCTACTTTGTTCACATCATACCTTCGTAAGTAATTTTGTTTAATCTAAAAGAGTCTACTATCAGTCAATCAATTCATTTGAACACATTCTCGGACAAATGCATTAGTAATCGCCACATATTTTTTTTTTATGTCTAACATCATTCTTCTCGCTTTCTGTTGGAGTGATTTCGTGAAAAGAGACGGAAGTGTGCAACAGGAAGTGACAACTTGAGCATGGAATAAGTAAGTAACATATAGATTGTAAGTAGAGGCCCCATTTCTGTCGCTGCTCAGTTGCTTATTACCAAGGTGAGATGTCAGATGTTACGCGTAGGTACACATCATTTATGCGACTACTGTAAGGTTCGCTTTTTTTATCTAAGTGATAAAACACATAACATAACATCTCGCCTATAATCCCCGAAGGGTTATGCAGAGGTGTAGCTATATATCAGAAAGGGGAAATGATCAAATAACATCTCCCGCTCTGTGCGGAGCGGGAAGGCGTGTCAGACTTTTACTGACTAAAACCCATCCGTGTTTCTTCAGATGCCTGTGTGCCAGGGCCACGATATCCCTTTCGGACAAACTCGCAACCCTGGCAGGCATTGGCTCTATCGGACCCCGTCAGTTGGTACTGACATCTCTTTGATGTCACCACACAGTGGTGACACCCAGGCGTTTCCTCCCGCTTTATTCTGAACAGGAACCGAAACAACCGTGTCCGGTGAAGACTTGTACTGACAACAAAATAGACGCCTCCCTGGTTTCAGGAAATTTAAAAAAAAAACCGGCGCGACAGTGCAATGTTTTTCGCAAACAAACAAACAACAGCGATAAAATTTAATATTGACAACATTTATAAAACATAAAAGCTTATTCGTTATTTTATTAATTGAATGCATAAACATGCAGGCAAATGAAATATTTTATGCAACATGAATTGCGTACAATTAAAGTATTAGTACTGAAAGAGTTTATTTCGTTCGGTGTGATGGACAGTTAATATTAGACTATGATCCTAGTGAATCCTTATATCAGAAAGTCGAGGTCGAAGTGTAAAATATTCATGATTTTTTTGTGATCCATATTGGTACAAGAATAACAAACCACATTTTCTGGCCCGAAGATGTTTTCGAAACTTCGCGTAATTGTTTGTATCGGTAGGTAACTATATACCCCTTTATTTATAAACGCTTCTTAAAGTTAAGTAATGATTAGCGACTATTTAATCATACATTTTTGACGTTTATACGTCTCGTATCCTTAATCATCGTTTATAAATAAAAGTTAAAGTATATCTTCAATAAATGACATGCTTAGTATCCGGTATTTAGAGCCGCATTCCGTTCGCCATTGTATGTCGATCGTTACTCACCTTTCTGCATCCTGCAAATATAGCCCGCCCACTCTCGTTTAAACCTAGTAGCCATATTTATTGCTTACGTCAACGACATGGGAGCTATCATGATAGCATTTTTTTTTATAACGTTGCTTCTCACTAGGAATTTCTGCTGTATCGTAGGTGCGTTTACAAACATTTAAACTCGCATACACAAATAGCCAGACCCGGAACAACTACTTGTAGGTCATACTAATATTTTTTGCGTGCGGGAATCGACCCCGCAACACGCAGTGCAGTAGTCAATCATTTAACCATTGCGCCAACCGTGTCGACGAGAAATCCGGTCGCTTAGTCATATTTTCCAAACACTATGCAGTCAAAAAGTAAAAGTCTTAATCACATAATATCTGCCAAAGAGATTATTTTTTTTAAATTTTAGATTAAGGAACGCAATGTCAAGAATATGATACATTATACATTATTTACTACAGACCGTGTAAATACTTAAATATTTGCGAACACTCTGCTTAAGTAAACTTTTAGTCACATTCAGAAATAAGATATTACTAGATACGGTTATCTCAATTTGTAAATATGTAGTTCTTTACACAACAATCATATGGAAATATGATACAATACATGCTGTTACAGTATAAGTAGTATAAACAGTTGAAAGTGAAGAAGAAAATACATTTATTTGGGCTGAAATCAAACAACATGGATCTAAAAATGAATGTTACAAAATATATAGTTTGTGTAAATACATAGTTACAAAATACATAGTTTGTACTTATGGCAGATGGCATCTTTCTTATGTTTGCCATCTGCTATGCTCGCTCGGTCTAAAAAATGATGCCATCTGTGGCATCATTTTTATTGACCGAGCGAGCAAAGCGTCTCTGCTTCAATTCTGGCAAAATTTTCTTTTCTCTCTCAGTTTGTTGCTACTTCTACACAGGTCGTATTTTATTATTTTTATAACTATATACATTTTTTTGTCGTCACGAATTTTTGATTGTAGGGGTAATTCCTCCAAAAGGGGCAAAAAGGCGGCTAGTGGATATCTCCGCCTTATGAGATCCGATTTCGATTTTTTTTTTATTTGAAAGATAGTAACTTTAAGTTGGTCTCATAGAAATTTGGTGAAGATCTGATGTGGATCTTCGGCGTGATGAGCAGAACATTGCTCACTTTTAGATTTCTACCAGTGGAATCGGCCCTTTAACTACTAGGTAGGGATTGATGGAGCACCTGGGACCACTTTCTTATCACAAAACTAGGCTGCAGCGCTACCTCTGCCAAAAAGTTCGTGCACGCGAGGTCTACTGTTTGCATAACGTTTATATCTTTTTAATTCAAACCATACGGCGTTCTCTTGAATTATTCCATCCATTACTGCTTAACAATGTCATATTTTGCTGGGCTAAAACTCTATTGTACTTTACAAAACGTACCATTAACGGTACTCTCGCCATTATTGAAAGCCTAAAGCCGACCATCTGCGTGGCTTTAATATATTCAATGTGCACTAACCTTAATAGCTTCTAAAGGAGCGACAGTAATAAATCGTGTTATTCAAGCAATTTGAGTGAATAAATGGAATTGTAAAATATGGTTTTAGGTAAACCATCAGGGTGAATAGTGCTTCTAGAATTTAGGGCATTTATGTATGATTGATTTTAGGTAGCAAGAGTAGAGGAGTCGATGATATGAATTTGTACTTGAACTTGTGGGAAAAATTTAGCACGATACTTAAGCAGACTAGTCCAAGAAAATCGGTTAAAAAGTGAGGCCGACTACTTTTAACCTATTTCAAAAAAAGGAGAAGGTTGCGAATTCAGCGGATTTTTTTTCCTATAGATATACTGTATTGTTCGTGATTACTTGGACTATTGCGTATTGTAGCAAAAAAATGAGAATTAACCACTTTAAAGGCGAGGCGTGACTGTCGCG
The DNA here is from genome assembly GCA_963921375.1 of Tiliacea citrago. Classification (NCBI taxonomy): domain Eukaryota; kingdom Metazoa; phylum Arthropoda; class Insecta; order Lepidoptera; family Noctuidae; genus Tiliacea; species Tiliacea citrago. The sequence continues at coordinate 3,898,599 of OY992784.1, forward strand.
CCCGCTATATCACGCCAGTCTGCACGTGCCTTAACACGTGTATTAATTTATTAAAAAAAATATCGATAAAGCAAAATATAATAAACTTAAGAAAAATAACATAATCCTCCATTCCACGGCAGTCGGGTAAAATGATATAAACAGTTACTGTGGGAAATCCGGGCTAAACAGAAGTGAGATTAGGAGAAAATTTAAGAAACATCAGATGGTAAATCTGTCACGCAGTTGGTTAATGAACGAAGGAATCGATTACAATCAGTTTCAGGCTCGCGGCCCCTAAATTACGTAACCTGTCAAATGAACTTGTAAGGCTTACTTAGCTGTGATAGTTTTCCTTTAAATTTCGTTATAATATGCTACTGCCATGAATTTTTTCACATATCCTCAGTCAACCATTCATAATTTTTTTTTCAGTCATTCATTTCCATTTTTTTTATTCTTTTCTGGCAGGGGGGGGGGGGGGGCTTGACTCTAACAATTTTGTACTTTAAAGTTTAATATTACGCAAACTGATCCCTGAATCGAAAAAAGGTTTTCACAGACTTGCAATATTTTTAAACGGCCTATCCAAGGATACCCCACACCATGAGATAGACGATAAAAAAATACCCACTTTAAGTTTATGGAAGGTACACTAAAAAAAAATATTTCAAGATTTTATTTTACGACTTTGTACACCCTTGCCAAATTACAGCTTTCTAGTAGTCTAGTACCAAGAGTCTGATCTGTGTCTGATCTAAGCTGGGGTCAGATGGACGGATGGACAGACAGACAGACAGATGGACATGGCGAAACTATAAGGGTTCCTTGTTAACTACGGAACCCCAAAAACACTAAAAAGTGAAAAATAACTTTAATTTCAGTCGTCGTCAGTGTCTTTTTTTTTATTTTCATTTTTAGCCACCGACTTCCGAAATTAAAGTTATTTCTCACTTTGTAGTGTTTTTTTTTGGAAGACGGTTGTATTTTTTTGTGAATTCCTTTAGCGTGCACGAAACGGACGGTATGTTCAATTCTCACGATTTATATGGATTCGCACTCGCTGACCATCTATGGTACACTACACTATAACCTGGTTTCTCGACCGGAAAAACTGAGCTTACAAATTGTCTTTGCTACTGCTATGATTGGTTGACTGAATTATCAACAGATAAATAATGTTCTTTCCAGAAACTGGGTGTAAGATACTCAAGCTAAGAATAATGGCGGTAAAGATCCTGCAGTATGCTAAAAAGTATTTTTAATGATGACAAATGATAAATGATTTTACATCTGTAAGTAGGTATCATAATTATTTTAGAAACTAATGGGCGAATTTCCGCAATGAAACTGAACGCGATCAGCACATCTAAACCGAGTTCAAGAGCTGTCAGTGTCAATATTCCAAAGAAAATAATGGCACTGACAGCTCTTAAACGTGGTTTATGTGCTGATCGCGTTCAGTTTTACTGGTGAAATTGGCCCTAAATGAGGTTGACGTTTTCTATCTGACTTACTCTGAGAAGAAAGGCCGAAATAAACTCAGAGGTAACAGTCTCTTATAAAGTCCAGACATAATCATGGTCAGATCATGTGAAGACCATTGTGGTGTCTGAAATGATCTTTTGTTTGAGGAATGACCACACAGGTTGAATAGTATAAGTGTAAATATTCATGTCTTTGTATATGCATATAAAATTCATCAATGACAATCACACTAATCACACTATCACACTTATAATAATTAACATAACAATAGGCTTCTTTTTATCTTGATATTCCCACGGGATCAAGGCTTACGCTGGTGAAACCGCGGGGCGCAGCTAGGCACACTAATATTATAAAGGCGAAAGTTTGTGAGTGTGTGTGTGTTTGTTACTTCTTCACGCTCAAACAGCTGGACCAATTTTGTTAAAATTTTGTAAGGAGGTAGCTGACTGCCTGGATTAACATAATTAGGATACTTTTTATCCTGAATAATTATTATAAAAAAATACATTGGAAACATGAAGTGGGCTGCCATTGAAAGACGATTAAAATGACACGGTGTATAGTAGTTCACAATCTGTGTCGGAATAAAAAACGCCTGCGCCGAGCGTCGACCTGAAAATGATAAAGACAAAATATTAGACTAAAAATATCCAGCATTAGCCTAGAATCTGTGATACAGTGAAATATGTATCCAAGGATCAAAACTAGTTATTATTAAGACATACGTGAGTACTAATGCCAGGCTTTTGATGCTGTATAAACTATCAATATTTATTTACTGGATTAAAGTTATCACCTATCAGATTTAGAGCCGTTTTCAATCTTCAAATATCTTTCATCTCAGTAATAAAAATTGCAGATTGACAACTTTGTAAATAAAATATGTGAAACCATCATAATTTTTTTCTTAAAATAAAGTATGTATAGGTAAATCAGAGGAAAGAAATATGGAAGATATAAGAATATATAATATAATATATATCCATTTTTGTAATGCGTCTATCTTTTTACACAAAAATACCACTTACCACAAAATACTTGTTCCCGTTTTCTGAATCGCAAAGAGGACGCGAAAATACTGATTATGGACGCACCAAATAAGCAACATAATTTACAAAGGAATTTTATTATTGTTAATAAATGAATTTCTGAACGGAGCGTTCATTGAATTTGAAATAATTACATTCAAATCTTTGGCGAATCAAATTGGATCTTAATTAAATTTTTGAATGCGTTTTCAATAAATAATGTTTTATTCCTTAATTAGGTATTGTTGAATGCCGGGAAATATTTCATAAACGTATTCATCAATGTTTTTCTACGATACTTAGGGTTAGAACCATGCTGGAAGTACATTTATTCTTTTGTGTATTACAAAAAATTTGGACAATCCAAATCTGCACGCCTCATAGATGTTAATAAATGTTGACGATAAATAGAATGGAAAAAAAATCTAAGAAAATTCATCGATTTATGTTAATATCTTTTGAACGGTTATGAATTTTATAACGAAAATCAATAGGGCTTATCCGAAGGTTGAAAGAAAATTTATTGAAGATTTAGATTGATTCATTGTGTGTGACGATGTGAAACGTGACGACAAACAGACACACTACCCAATGGAAAGCACTACACATAATCTTTTAATTACATTTTTTGTCTTATTTAACAAGGTTCTCTCTAACATAATAACACTATCTAAAAATATAATAATCTTATAATTTCGAGTCTCTAGTTTCTAAAACTTATATGAATTCCATGTCTAATTAAGAATAGAGAAATAGTTTTATGTTGGAATATTTTGACAAGGTAACATATCGAGAGTGCTCTCTCACATGCTGAAGCTTTGTGAGGCATGCAATTAAGACAGTTCTGATAACTCTGGGCACATAATAATCACGCTATTTTTATAAAGGAGCGGGGCAGTAATATTATAAATTGCAAGGGAACAGCTATTCAACATATATGTCAACGGGAAATTTAGCGGTAATGTCAGGTGACCGTTTACCGCACTAAATGTTGCGAGTTCAAATCCCATAATATTGTTTAAAAAAATCTCTTTTAGTTTTTGCATTTTTTTATGTGCATATGAAACGATACTGTTAAGAAATCTGAGAACTTTACATGTCCTATCTAATTGTATGGAGAGTTTCACACCAATATTACTAAACAGATTGATTGGTGGTACAACAAGCTACACTATCATGAAGTCAAGTCAAACTTTTGGTTCTAAGTTATATCTTACCAAGCACATTTGTTGTAGGTTGTAACGAAACTAAGAATTACATACTTAAATCAATTATTTAAGTATGTAATTCTTAGTTTTGTTCCTTGCTGCTGTTACTATATTTTTTTTTAATGCAAAACAAATTTAGTTGTCTGTGTTAAATTAACGACAATTTAGTTTTATTCATAATTTAATTTGGGTAAATAATATGTAGTTTCCGTTTTCAAACTAGATGGCGTTGGCGTCGAGTTAGATCGCGATATGGTTTCGTTCCCAAAAAGTGATGTTATAGAGCCGATGTGCCGCTCTCATCCAATAGAAACGGGGTTACCTTTGTTGTCTGTGTTGGTTGATGTGTTTAATTTTCCTGCGAATAATTATTATTTTTCTACTTACTAGCAATTCTTACGTACTTATTCGATTACGTTTCATTGATCTGAATATTGTTAGTAATCGGATTAAGAAGGAATTTTAGCTACCTATGCCTTTTAGAAAAAGATCAAATCTGTCTCGAAACTCAAGGGTTTCTAAGATGCGCAGGTTAGTTCGATCTCTCGAAACCGACGCAGAGCGTGAACAACGACTAAGTGCTAACCGTGAGCGTAATGCGCTAAGTTTGTAGAAACAAGCACGCAGCGCCAATTAAGACTACAATTTAAACGAGTCCGCACTACTGCTTCTCGATCTCAGGAAAGTGTGGAACAACGAGAAATGCGTTTAGCTATCGACCGGGATCGTCATTCTTTGTTTCGCGCATCCGAAACGGTTACACAGAGGGGGATCAGGGGTTGAGTCTTCAGAATATCCGCTAGGAGACCGCTCGATCACTTGAGAGCAGTCAGGAGCGTGAGATACGACTTGCGCGTGACCGAAAGCGTTATTATTTATCTCGCGCTTCCGAAACGGATACAGAGAGAGAGCAGAGATTAAGTCTTCAGCTTTTCCGGACTGAGACTGCTCGGTTGCTCGAGAACAGTCAGGAGCGCGATACACGCCAAGCAAGCGATCGCGAGCGCCACGCAGTATCTCGCACTTCAGAGACATACACGCAGAGAGACTCGCGTTTAAGCTCTTAGCGTATTCGCACTGCCACATCTCGATTACTTGAGAATCCTGAAGAGCATGAGATGCGCCTTAGTGCAGACCGCTCACAGCATGCTCTAGCTCAGTTTTTGGTGAGTAATGCAACGCACTTGCTCGGCAAAGACATCCCGACATGCGTGTTGAGGTGTCTGTTCATTCCACGCAAGAACGTGAGCGGATTCAAGAAATTCGGGCAAGTCAGTCAGTCGAACAGCGTGTGGCCCAAATTGATCTAGACCGTATACTCGTACGTCGCAATCTTCGCAATTCATCCTCATCTGATACTGAGTCTATGGTTTATGATCCTGAAGAGCAACCGTGGTTCAATAAAGAAAGGAGCGCGATTTCCTATAACCCATTTATTAATTACATCGAACACGGAGACATTGGCACCATGTCTGAGGTGTGTGCACACTGTCACGCGCGTAAGTTGAAGGGAGAGACCAAGGGAATGTGTTTTGCGTCTGGAAAGGTACGACTAAACTCTATGCAAGAGCTACCGGAGATCTTACGAGTTCTTTTGAATGGTGAGCATCCCAAGTCCAGCCATTTCTTAAGCAATATTCGAGCCTGTGTGCAACAGTGATTTCCAGATGACTTCATTTGGAGCTCATCAAGTCACTGAATCTGGATTCATGCCGACTTTTAAAATTCAGGGGCAAGTCTACCAGTAGTATAAGTCTACTAGAAATGCCGAAATTTTTGCAAATATATTTCATTGCAGATTTTGCTGAACAGGCTAATGTCCGATGCCGACACATTCCTAATTTAGACTTGAGCCTTATAAGGGGATTACAAAACACTATGCACAGTGTCAACCCATACGTTACCGGTTTCAAAACCGCTCTGGAATCGGTGCCTGAACACAAGCGCGATAATTTTAAATTCGTTATTAGCGCAGACAAAAGACGAAAGAAAAATGGTGCCATAGCAAAAAATATTCCACGTGAATTCCCGGGCTCTTAGAATTCGACATCAGACGTTTCAGATCTTCGATTTTGACGACTCCGTTGTCACTGGCATAAGCAACAGGATCCGCGTACGAAGTCGCGGGCAGAAGCTAGTATATAATATTTACAATAGCAACATTCCGATCCGTCGGCAACGAAGTACGCGCCGCCGGCGTTTATTAATCTGTGCTGTCAGAAAACTATTTGTTTGACGTTTTGACATTTAGTTACGTAATCACTTAAGTATTTAGATAACATGGATGGCGCATTATTATGTAAAGTGTATATGATGGAATTTAGTAATAATAACAAAAGATGTATTGGATGGTTGTGTAAGTATTGTTTGACATCGATATACGTCACGGTCAACTTTAACTGCAAATGTAAGTTAGTAAATTATTACTCGTTAACTTGTAAAGCCTACTTAGCTGTGATAGTTTCCTTTTGAATTTCGTTATATGCTTATGCTACTGCCATGAATTTTTTCACATATCCAAAATCAACTGAGGAGTTTGTGGCTAAGTAATAACTGCCGCACGGGTCGATCGATCAGGGTAAGCTACGTTTGCCGCGGTTGGTCCGTGGATGGGTGACCATCTTTTCATACTAAGATTCCTCCGTGCCTCGGAAAGCACGTTAAGCCGTTGGTCCCGGCTGTCATTTGTAGATCTTTGACAGTTGTTACGGGTCGTGAGAAGCCCAAAAGTCTGACAACCAGTCTTACCAAGGGATATCGTGTTACCCAGTAACTGGGTTGTGGAGGTCAGATAGGCAGTCGCTCCATGTAAAATACTGGTATTCAGCTGCATCTGGTTAGACTGGAAGCCGACCGCAACATAGTTGGGAAAAGGCTAGGCAGATGATGATCCAAAATCAACTTTTAGCTGGCAGGACACACTTGACTCTTAACAAAAATTAGCACGTCAAAGCTTAATATTACGCAAACGGATCCCTGAATTGAAAAATGGTCTCGAAAGACCCTCAGTATTTTTGAACGGCCTATTTAACGGTACCCCCCAATTCATGGAATATACGAGAAAAATAAATGTCATCCCCACTCTACGTGAAAGGGAGGTACCCCAAATTTTTTTTTTAATGATTTTATTTTACCAGTTTGTCAGCGTGATTAATATGTATATCCATGCTAAATATCAGCTTTCTAGCACTAAGAGTCTCTGAGCTAAACCGGGGACAGACAGACGGAAATGGCGAAACTATAAGGGTTCCTTGTTGACTACGGATCCCTAAAAAGTAATTTTTTCGAGCATATTTTAGCAGCTGCCATAACATTAAAATTCAAAATCATAACCCAGACTTTTACCATTTCGAGTAAATCAACCGAAAATCAACCAATTTCAGTAGAAACTTGATACCAACGTGCTACAGTTCTAAGCCTCAAGATTGGGTTCAATTTGAATAGTCATAAAGCGTGGTGATTAATATCATTCCTAACAGACGTTCGGAGCCTACTCATTTGCATGGTACTGAGATTGCCGCAGATTAAGAAGCCGCAGAGAAGTGCCGCGTTATTATGTACTGTCACACCTAGTGTGTACAGTATTTTCGATGTGCACGTATCATCTTTCCTCTCACTTTCAGTGGGTGTGATTTCGTGAAAAGGGACGGAAGTGTGTAACAGGAAGTGACAGCTTGAGCATGGAATAAGTAAGTACTTTTTAACAGCATGTAGTTAGTTAGTACTTTATAATAGCATGGAATCAGTGTATACTAACCTAGCTGTGGCTATATCAGTTAGCTGCCTTATTTTTCTTACTGCATATGCAGCTGAACTACTTGAAAGAGCTCTAATGTGGGCACGCCATTGTAATTTCGAATCTAGAGTTATTCCTAGAAATACAGTTTCCGTAATAGCATCTAGTTTCTTGCCATCAAGTTTTAAATTTAGACCCACTTGGGGTACATTTGGTAATGAGAACTAAAGACATTTTGTTTTGTTTGCATTATGTAAGAGATTATTAGCTGCGAACCATTTTAAAAAATCAAAATCAAATCAAATAATCGTTTATTTATAAAAGGGTCGCATGTACAATAAAAACTTTAACAATTAAAATAGAGCACATTATTATTTAGTTGCATATTTGCCTGAACTAGGTTGAACCTGTGCTTCAGGCTAAAAATAATGTAATAAATTAACAATGACTATAAAGTAAAAACTAAAATTAAAACTTAGATAAATAATAAAATAGCATGTTAGCAGTTCTATTTGCAGACAACATGTAGATCTTCTGACTGTGCATAATCTATGGTTAGTAAATATTTCTGTATATTTTTTTTACAGCTAAAGTAATTTAGTTTATAAATACTAAGTTTTCTATTTAATCTATTGTACAGAAATGGGCTTAAGAATGTAAAAAATCTTTCTACAAAGACATGTTTTGAGATTGCATTAGATAAGCATACTATATCATTCCGTCACTTGTTAGTATTGTCAGCATTGTAGGTAAGCATAGTTTGCTGTTTTAATACTAATTGCATAATGAAAAGCTGGCGAACCGTCAGTACGCCGCAGGATTTATTTAGTAGATCTGTGGGAAAAAAGAAGGGAAGGAAGTTTGCTACCTTTAAATTGATCTCTGAGCTCTTTCCAGAGGAAGCAAATTAGTTTTTGGTGCGCCACCCCAAGAAGTGATACAATATTGAATTATAGACTGACATAGGGCCAAATAAACTTGTGTGATTATTTTGAACCTGCAAATGAGCGCAATTTTTTGAAACATACAAGTTTGTGCACTCTTTTAACTAGACTTTCAATATGTTTTCTAAAATAGAGTGTGTCATCTATTATTACCCCAAGGTATTTTAAGTTGCTTGTTTTGAGGATAAAAGGACAGTTACACATGTTGACTGTACGGTTTCCACATTGATGGGCATATAGATGAGGGTTAGTAATGTTAAGTTGAGGCTTGCGCATGGAGAATTGAATATATTTTGTTTTGTCAGCATTTAATGTCACTAAATTGCTTTGAAGCCAATTAGTTACAGTATTAAAACCTAGTTGAGCGATTTCAAACAGTTCACTACTGGTTTTAGCGGTAAATATTAACGCCGTGTCGTCGGCATAAGATATAATTTTGCCGTCTGGAATATTAAGACTACACAAGTCGTTAATATAAATCAGAAATAGCGTGGGACCCAGAATACTCCCCTGAGGAACACCAAAACCAGTATTTTTCTGCTCATCGCTCGTAGTTTTATCTATTCTAACACATTAGTACCGGCCCCCTAAATAGCCAGCAAATAGTTTCAGCGGCGTTCCCCTTATTCCTAACGTCTCTAATTTGTTTAGAAGGACAGAAACAGACACCGTGTCGAAGGCCTTGGCTAAATCAAGGAAGACTCCCAGGGTCTGGTTTCTTTTGCCGACTTCTTCTGAAATATAATCAGTCAAGCCATGCACTACGTCGGCTGTCGATAGTTTGGCTCTGAAACCAAATTGCGCAGGAGATTTTGAAAGAACAGCCAGACTACCATGGATTAATTATTTTTAAAATTAGGGAAGTGTCATCAGCAAATACAATAATATCTGATAAGTTAGCTATCATGTAATAAAGATCATTAATATAAACTAAATATAGAAAAAGGCCAAGAATTGAACCTTGAGGCACGCCCATCTTTACTAGAGACCCCAACAACGTCGCCCCGTTAACGTTTACTTTTTGCTGCCAGTTTGATATATAGGAAAAACAAGATCAGCAGCTTGTCCACGAATTCCGTAGTGGTGTAATTTACAGATTAGTGTATTGTGGTCAACGCAGTCAAACGTTTTTGAGAATTCACAGAAAATGCCAATGGCATCCTGCGATTTCTCCCAGGATTCCAAAATTTGACTGATGAGTTTCACTCCTGCGTCAGTCGTCGACCTACCTTTTGTGAAAACAAACTGGCGACTTCAAAACTGTTAAATGTGTTCTCTTAGGGCGTTGAAGTGCAATAAGAAAGGATTTTTCAAAACTAAAGCCGGCCGGGCTTTTAGGGTTAAATCACAATGTGGCATGATTTAGTAAAAATAAATCGTAATACGATGTTATGGCCTACTTACGTAGAACCTAAAACTGGATATCATAGTTAAGATTTTAGAGGAATTTAAGAACCAAGAACCAATTTTCGCATTTATTATAATTCTATTGATTTAGGACAAGTGCGTATCAAAGGAGCCTTCTAGCATACTGACTGGCTTATCTTTTTACTTTAATTTAATAATCCTATCACATCAACACATAATATTTAAGAGCTATATGATAACAGGTTCAATATGACCTCTCTCTCTTAATATAAATTTTATTATCTTCGATATATCCCAGTTTATTAATCAATAATTTGCTTAATTAATAAATTAATTTACTTAGACCTCCCTTAATTAAACATAGCTTACATAACACCTAACCTTCCATATTGAGCACATGCCATTAAAATCCATTTTACTATCATCTAAGCGGTTTTATTGGCCGCTCGTAAATCGCACCGAAGTTAGCCGAAGTTAGACGATTGAATTGATCGTAAAAACTCGTGTCTTACTCGGGTGACTGTGATTTTGAAGGATTCCTGTTTTGAGAGTTAACAATTTAAAAAGGATGTTTAAAGGTACATCTAAGTTTGTAAAAAAAACAGATTCCTCGTTAACGCTGTTACTTTTCAACTAAACCAAGAAAAGTGTTTAGGTATACATTTCGTAGTCAAGAAATCAAAGCTAAATAAAAACTGGCCAAGTGCGTGTCGGACCACGCACAATGAAGGGTTCCGTAGTTGGGATTAATTTATCCCAAGAACAAACTTAATATTGTAGTTGAAAGACATGTTCCTTCATAAATTCCAACTGCAAATGTAAGTTTGAATGCACAATATTGAGAGATTTACCATGTTATTATAAGATCATATTTAGGACTTCTTAAAGGTTTTTCCTGTAATCTATAAGTAAAGAACTATTTTCTGTATTTTTTTCAAAGTTTTAGGGTCAGTAGTTTCGGAGTAGAATGAAGGAATGGTCAATTTTCATGTATTTTCATAAATAATTTTAAAATTATAAACAAAATAAATATCTCAAATCCTTACAACAAGCCCTCATTTGATATGTCACATAGAACAGTTTGCGTTTTTTTTTTTTAATTTTCTAGTTTGCCTCCAAAAGTGACCCCCATATTCAAAATTAATTTATTTACGTTACACGTCCGTGATTGGGTCACAGAAATTCAAATGATTACTAAATTGTAACTTTATCGTTCTAGATTTGGAGCAAATCGGCTGTGACAGACGGACAGACAGACAGACACACGATTGATCCTACATGGGTTCTGTTTTTTTTTCTTTTTGAGGTACGGAACCTTAAAAAGGAGCGAGCCTTACAGCAGTTACATATGTGTAACATCTGACATCTTACCTTGGTAATAAGCAACTTAGCAGCGACTGAAATGACCCCCTCTACTTACAATTTCTATAGTACTTACTAGCTCCATGAGTACCAACTGGAACATCCAGATATTTTCACGTAATTAATAATCACAATGAAAGAGACATTTTTATTTTATGTTAGGGCATGAATTGTTTTGTCGTTCACGATTGTTTGGATATTATTTATTATTACTAAAGCTCTATCTCTATTCTATTCTATTCTTCATATCTTGATTTAAGCCATTAGGTATATTTAATTTAAAAGCACCTACAGTACACAAATTCCATGCTATTATAAAGTACTTACTAATTCCATGCTATTAAAATTTTCGTCCCTTTTCATGAAATCACTCCTACAGAAAGCAAAAAGAAAGATGTTAAACATCAAAAATATCATTACAATCTGAAAGAACTAATAACTTTTTGATTACTGCAGCAAAATTTTATTTGACAACATTCTATAGCTTATTTGACACATTTTAGTATTATTGGTAAGTTTGAACGGATGTATTCAAAGGAATTTGCTTACCTACTTGAAACCAATTTGTTTGAAATCTAAGTTACGATTTCAAACAAATTGGGGTAGGTCGGTTTTTGATTGAGTTAATTAAAGTAACCGTCCTTTACAGATATTTTATAAGTTAAGATATCTAAAAAGATTAGGTTATTTCCATCGATGTTAGACCGATTTTACACATTATTTTCTAACAGACCTAATCAATTTTCAAACACAATCGGTTTCCTATGCAGCTTCAGCTTTTTACAAAATACTAGCTTTTGACCACCCGCTTCGCCCGCGTGGCACTCGGAAATTATCCCACGGTAACGTATTTCCGGGATTAAAAGTATCCTATGTCCCACCCAGGTCATGGTATACCCATTTGCCAAATTGCATCTAAATCTGAGTTGAGCTGTTTTAGCGTGAAAGCGTATCATACAAACGAACAAAGTCACTTTCGCATTTAAAATATTAGTAAAGTGAAGTAAGGAATGTTAGGATTTTATCATTATATTAAACGTGAAGCCCTTTTTACGAAAATTATGTGGTCGGAGGAGTATGAAATTTGGCACAGTTAAAGTTTATATGGCGGAAGAGTGCAGAAAACTATTTTTTTATAAATAAATAAAATAAGTTTATTTCATATCTTATTTGGCTTACATTACATGTCAAGGAGTCTGCATTTAAGCATAGAAAATGCCTGTAGTTGATTGAAGGCTCTCTTTATAATAAGGGAAGACCCTTACATTATAAACGTACGAGTACAAACAGGTATACAAATAAACAAAGAAAGGAAAAATATATAATTAAAATTATGATCAACTTTTACGAGTGTGTGTAGGGGTGTGTGTGTGTGTGTGTGAGAGAAAGAGATTTTGAATAAACATGAGTAGTGGGTTTATTTATAGTAAATGCATTAGAAATAAATTAACTTAATCAAAAAAACATTACACACACTACCATGCGTTTGACACACACACAAATAGTACCAGGGCCTCATGACTTGAAGGTGACAGAATTGACAGCTTGAGCATGGAATAAGTCAGTACTTTTTATTAGCATGGAATTAGTAAGTACTATACTTACTAGAGAATGGGCAGCAGCGTTCTCTATGCATTTTAACATTATACTGCGATCGCCAATTCGCCTGCCAAGCGTGGCGATTATGGCAAACTCCCCCTTTGGGGGAGGCCTATGTCCAACGTAGGCCTATGTCAAAAGTAGTTGAAATTAGAATAATTCGCTGATACAAAAGTACTCAGATATATTTACTATCCTGGGTTCTATCTCATGAATCCTGCATAGAATCCTAGTCACCCTACTCCATATCAACCCACGTGTCCCTCCCCACCACAACATACAGCCACCCTACCTCGTTCCATCCTCATTACATCTCTCAAACTATTTTTATGGTTACAATTTATACCCGCGATATTGGGATTGGCTACACCATAAAGATATCATCAGCTTCCTTGACCACATAAGTTTTGATAAAGATTGAAGGCCATTTTTACCCGACTACGCGACAGCAAAGATGAAGTTGTTTTTCACGAATATCTGGGCCATACCCAGATATTCGTATAAGCGTGGTGTTATTCATTATACCCTTGAAGCGTCCCAACGACTGAATGGGTTTTTACCCGACTTCGGCGAATCAACGGGAGAGTTATGATTTTTTGACCGGTATGTATGGATGTGGATATGTACCTACATACCTACATAAATCCACATACTTATAATGTATTTAATACATTTCATAGTGATGTTCAAAGCGTAGCCGTGGTCGTTTTGGGCGTTTAGTAGTCCTGAACGAGTTAGTTGAGCTATCACAATTTTTGTCTAGTACTAAAATAACATAAAAATTTAGTAGCAATTGGCGACAAATCTGATATTGAACTAAAATAACTGCAACCAACTGCACGACGATTTAAAAAGTGAGCTTGTTTTGAACTTTGTAGTTGCATTTGGGTTTTTTTTCTGTTTTATCAGGTGCTTTGTATTAGGCAACCAGTCTTTCCAAGGGGTATTCTATTACCCAGTTACTGAGTTATGGAGGTCAGATAGGCAGTCGCTCCATGTAAAATCCTGGTATTCAGCTGCGGTTAGACTGGAAGCCGACCCCAACATAGTTGGGAAAAGGCTAGGCAGATTGATTAGGGGCTTTGTATTATTAGACGGTTTGGTTGTTTTTCAGGGTTCCGTAACCGAAGGGTCCAAACGGAGACCTATTGTTGTTTCTCACGTGTCCGTCTGTCCGTCTTTCATACAGGTTTTACAGCTAAACAATTTGAGCTACAGTCTTCAAATTTTCACAGTATAAGCATCTTGTTGACCTGAAGCCATACAAATGAAAAGGGGGGCGCAGAAAATAAAAATTAACCTACCCCATCGAGTGGGATATCGTTGTTTAATACTTGTTGAGTAGATACATACTGTATTTTTAGGGTTCCGTACCCAAAGGGTAAAACGGGAAACCAATTACTAAGGCTCCGCCGTCTGTCTGTCTGTCTGTCTGTCCGTCTGTCACCAGGCTGTATCTCATGAACCGTGATAGTTAAACCGTTGAAATTTTCACAGATGATGTATTTCTGTTAAAAAATACTAAAACCCAGAATAATATATATATTTAAGGGGGCTCCCATACAACAAACGTGATTTCTTTGCTCGTTTTTGCTCGATATTGATAATGGCAACAGGTAGACGCTTGAAATATTCACAGAATATTTAGTTATATATTCACTTTAAAAAAAAAAAAATATATATTTAAGGGGGGCTCCCATACAACAATCGTGATTTTTTGCCATTTTATAGATAATGGTACGGAACCCTTCGTGCTTGAGTCCGACTCGCACTTGGCCTGTTTTTATTTTTACAAATATTTAAAAAACAAAGCAAAGGAATGAGAAGCCACTAAAGTCAGCATTTGTTACAAAATTTTGTTCCGAAGAATTTTTCTACTTCCCATTGACCTATGAACTTGAATTTAGTGATGACAACCAAATGGTACGGCACAGTCCGACACGCACTTGACCTGGTTTTTTGTTGTTTAATTAGAATGTTTAAAAATCGGTTTGGTCGTGAGCCCAACTGTGAAGAAAAGTTCCGGGTTTGAATTCGAGACGGAATTATACTTGTGCTGTGTTCTGTGTACATTGTATTGGTCAACAATTAATAATTAGTATGGCAATTTTTAATATGCAATTAAAACTTCTTTACGCAAAAGCCCACTGACATCTGGTTCAATGGTACTTATTTATTTATTTTATTAAACTTTATGCTCAAGTAAAAATTACTTTATGTATATAGGCAGACTTATTATTATACTTATTCAGCTATATCCGGTTAGACTGGAAGCCGACCCCAACATAGTTGGGGAAAGGCTAGGCAGATGATGATATAGGCAGACTTAATGCCTTAGGTATTTTCTACCAGCTTTCTATCAGCTTTTCTTACCTAAGTATTTTATGACGAAACACGGAATCGCCTGTTTATTTGTCATTCTATAAATGCGGGTCTATATTTATTATATAGGAGATTTTTATCCAAAAGTTAATACTTTGACTGATATAATATTGAATATACCCGGATTGTATACAAAAAATAACCTTATTTTAAGTTGGGCCTTATTATCAATATATACTTAAACGCTTAAAAATTTAAATTCATTGCACCAGGCACGAATTTCATTTTTCTCCGCCAATCCTTGTCGAGAAAATTCGTGAGTATTCCGAACGATACACATACATAATCAATCCGGGATGTCCATTCATCAACATCCCAAACTCGGAACCCTAATATAAATTCATGGGACGAAGTTTAAAAATAAAGGTTTTCAGTGTAAACAGCCCCGTAATCTGATGAAACAACAGAATTATTCAATAAACTCGGAAAGTTACGATCGATATTGAATGAGTTTGTTACCCCTACCATGGATTGCAGTAACTTATTTTGGGGTTTTTGGTGTGGTTTTGTTAATATCAGGCTTTCACTGTCTTTTTGTGTGTTTCTTAACTTAAACTTAGTTTCTTTTGACTTGCCAAAGCCAGATCATTGTATTTTCAGTCGGAACTGCTTTTCAATCATCAACTTATGTAGAAGAATCAAATCTAAAAAGTACCTAACTTTAAAAATATTTACTCAAAAGTATGCTTGTAATGAGGTCATTATTTTGACAACCTTCTTTGAGCAAAGTCGACCTTCCTGCGCAACTTAAATAGACGCTATCAAAGATGTATGGAATTTCATTGCTGGTGAGTTTTAGCCACCAGCAATTTCCTTTGAAACCGAGTTTTAATTCAAAAATAATCAGATGCAAAAAGATTTTATTCAGAATTTGGCTGTATAGTTAGATACAGCCAAATTCTGCGTTGCTGGCCAGGCTATGATAGCCTCGAGCTTAGCTTAGCTACGCTCGAGGCCTTCAAGCTTGGTTATCATTGCCCTTGCTGTCCGCACTATAATTAGTTAAGTTCCATTAACACTATATTTTCACAATATAGTCTTTTATTTCTATTTTTTTTTAAGTTACAACAACGTTTTGTGTGCATGCAGAGTTTACCTTTTGTGATTGTTACACTCTATTCCGATTTGTAGCTTCTGTTTTATTTGCTTAAACCAGTGTATACAATTGTTTGTGAACCAAATAAATAAATAAAGGCCTCGACCGTTATTACAGCTTGTCCACCAAGGTGTGCACTGCTGACCACGCACTGTTGGCCTGGAGCTGCACTACGCTTTCAGCCATCCTCAGCACTGCCAGCAACGCAGTCATTACAGACCGCGGCAGTACTTAATGTACTTTTCATTGCGAGTCATCAGTCACTTATACTTATGAAAAATATCGTGAGGAAACCCGGACTGCGGTCTTAAATTGGCAAACAATAGTGAGCAAGCATAATAATCAATAAGTCTAATCTGTAAGAAAAAAAAGCATTTGCCATGTAGTGTTATAATTTTTATTGTATTATTTAAAAGGCGAAACATAGTAGAACATTTAAAACAAAGTGACACAGTACATTTTGTTTAATTAGTGCTGATTCCGTCACTCCATCGACTCGATGTATGTAGTAGGTATGCAAGTCTGGCTGGTTGGATTTAAAAACCTTTTAACAAACATACAGAAATTTAATTTGCGCTCGAGTGGAGCTCGTGGCTAAGTTATAACAGCCGCACGGGTCGATCCATCAGGTTAAGCTACGCTTGCCGAGGTTGGTCCGTGGATGCATGACCATCTTAATATGCTAAGACTCCTCCGTGCCTCGGAAGGCACGTTAAGTCGTTGGTCCCGGCTGTCATTCGTGGATTTAATTTAAAAAGTAAAAACCTTGTTGAAATCGAAATTGTAAGTATAAGTATATAATGTCAAATAAAAAAAAAGATTATGTCAAGGAAGTATGTAAAAAATAAAATAAAACATCGTAATTCGAAAGCAATTAATAGGTACACATTTATACAGTTTCCCGTTAATGAGGTAGTAATCTAGACTACCAACACGACTGACGAACTAAAACTTCGTAAAGAAACCTGCACCTGTACTCCCAAAATCATAACAAAGTATTCCCAACAAAATAGTAACAAATTACTAATCGCATCGAAAACTAAGAGTTAATCAAAGTTGTAACATCTTTACCCATTAGTTACGGTCGGGCACTTCCCTTACTATACGTTCTCGATCATAAAGAGTCGTTGAGACTTTGATGACGACGGGGAGATGTACAGTAATTTTTAACCGACTTCCAAAAAGGAGGAGGTTATATGTTCTGCTGTATGTTTGTTTTTCGTTTTTTTTAATGTAAGTTCACCGATTACTCCGTCAATTATAGTTGGGCAAAAAGTCTTTTCGCATTATAGTATGTATGAACTTGTAATAAAATCTCTTTGGCTATACTATTTGTATCTGGCTGGTTTTGGTATCATTGAAAGTTTAAATTTTAAAGAACATAATTCTACATTCATATTAGGAAAATGTGTGATTTTCATTTGTTTTTCGTACTGTCAAGATGAGTGAATCTAATGAAGAAATTCGATACATTTTAAAATTTTACTACAAAAAGGTAAAAATGCAACGAAAGCCGCTAAAAAAAATTGCGATGTTTATGGACCTAGTGCAGTGTCTGTGAGAGTAGCACAAATTTGGTTTAAGCGTTTTCAATCCGGAAATTTTGATGTCAAAGATGCACGTCGCTCTGGTCGCCTTATTACGGATAAAATGGATGCCATTTTTGAAAAAGTGGAGCAAGATCAGTAGTTACAACGTAGCTGAAGAACTGGGAATTGACCACAAAACAGTTTTGGCACATTTGAAAAAAACTGGGTAGACAAAAAAGCTCGTTATTTGGGTACCTCACGAGCTCACTGAAAGAAACTTAATGAACCGTGTACTCGTTTGTGATTCTTTATTACGACCTAATGAAACTGAACCATTTTTGAAGAAGCTGATAACTGGTGATAAAAAGTGGATCACGTACGACAAGAACGTGCGAAAAAGGTCGTGGTCAAAGGCCGGTCAGGCTTCACAGACTGTGGCGAAACCCGGGTTAACTCGCAACAAGGTGATGCTGTGTGTGTGGTGGGATTGGAAGGGCATTATTCATTATGAGCTGTTACCACCAGGCAGGACCGTCGATTCTGAACTCTACTGCGAACAACTGATGAGATTAAAGCAAGAAGTTGAGAGAAAGCGGCCGGAATTCATCAACAGAAGGGGTGTGGTTTTTCATCATGATAACGCTAGACCTCACACATCTTTAGCCACTCAGCAAAAATTAAGAGAGTTTGGCTGGGAGGCGTTAATGCATCCGCCGTATAGTCTTGACCTTGCACCGTCAGATTTCCTCCTGTTTCGGTCTCTTCAGAATTCTTTAGGCAGTGTCAGGTTAACATCACGAGAGGACTGCCAAAACCACTTGTCGCGGTATTTTGATCAGAAGTCCCAAAATTTCTATAGCAATGGGATCATGTCCCTACCTACAAGATGGCAAAAAGTTATCGAACAAAATGGTACCTACATACTTTAGTTAAATGTAAATAAACTATATTAAAAAATGTTTTGAATTTTCTTAAAAAATGCGAAGAAACTTTACGGATTTTGAAAATTATTTTTTTGTATGGAAGGGTCTGCTCCCGAGGTGGTCCCATTGCCACCAAATCAGAATCTGATGAGGATCCCATGGAAATCGAGGGAAATCCTCAAATTTTATAGGCATACTATATCGATTTGAGTATTTTTAATAGTAACTCGTGCATTTGCTCTCAAAAAGCACCATTTGGTGTGGTGGGACTGATGATGAAGACCACAGATGTCCACCAGAACTTCTTAATAATAAGTATTTCACCGTTGCGATTCGATTAGGCACTTTAATATGGTTGCTTAGCAATTTATGCTCGCCAAATGCATTAAGTCACCATCAGTTCTCCTGGTTCTTACCAGGAAAACTCCTCAACAATTACCGCCCCTGCATCGGGGAAAGCAATATTTTGTAAAAGGTGAAGAGAACATTTGACATTAGGCTATTGTAAATTTGATAAATTACAAACTGACCCACTAAAAAGTGAAAAATAAAATACTTTATACAAAAAAAAAACAACCGACTTCCAAAAAAAAACACTACAAAGTGAAAAACAATTTTTTTTCGGAAGTCGGTGGCAAAGAAACTAAAATACAGATCCAAGGACACCGACTTCCGAAATTAAAGTTATTTTTCACATTGTAGTGTTTTTTTTTTGGAAGTCGGTTATTATTTTTTTTGTAAAAAGTTTTTGAGTGAAAATTTTTCAATGTAGTTTTTAAACACCCATCTTTCTATATCCCTGCTTCGTTGGTTTAATGGTCGCAAGCGCTACTTGTGCAAGAGGTCCTGCAGGGTTTGATTCACAAGTTGGGCAAAGTGATATTGGGTTTTTCCATTAGAAATTGCTCAGTAGCAGTTCGGAGTCTGGATTAGTTCCCGGTTGATGGCATTAGGATCACCCCCTGTTACATGGGAATTAAACATAACTGGCGAAATATGAGTGTACTATAGGTACATCTTAGCTTTACCCTTCCCGGATTACAGGCGTGATGTTATATTATCTTTATCTCATTTAAGTTATAGATATTCCTTTGTCGTCTGTAAGAAAAATGATAGCGGCTAAATAGAAAACCACCCTTTTTCAAGCAGACTGAGAAGATACACTGAAAAAAACCAATTGCTAGATAAAGTTCATGTTTTATGTACCTATTGGATCAATTTTACGATATCTTGATTGATGTGACAGATTGTGTATAACTCTCACTATACCTTTTTCTGTTTGATAGATGGCTTGAACGAAAATATTTAAACTGACATGGCACGTTCATGCTATTAATGCGACGTGACATGATTTCAACTGACAAATTATGTCAAATGTGTTAAATCAAACAGGCTATTATGAAATAAGTATACAACTTAAAGTAGATAAACTCGAATATGACATCTACCAACCCGCACTGGGCCCGCGTGGTTTACGGCCCACTCCCTCTCGAAGAGAGGAGGCCTGTGTCCCAGCAGTGAGAATATTAAAGTCTGATTATGCTAAACTCGAATATCAAAATACAAACAAAAATTAAACAATATAATTATGAAAGAAAACAAGTATTATGAGTAAGAAGCAAGGAGCATGTGTAAGGATCATAGCAGTTGGCGTTCAGTTTCGGCCTTCACCCATGGGAAGAAAGCGTGAGTGTTATGTATGTAAAACAAATCCAATACATTTTTCTCCAGTAGTAGGGGCGCAAAATACTTAAGAATCACCGTCAAATCGTCGAGACTCGAGCGCGAACTTTTCAAATCAGGACCACAAGGGTACAGCGCCGTCAATGTTTTGATGTATCGGAAACTATTGCTATTAACTGTATTATTCCAGAGAGTATTGCAGCAATGTTGCACTTTTTCTAGTTTTAAAGGTTTTTGGAAAAAATTATGGCCACCTTCCTATCGTCTTGCTGTCTGGCGTGGTGTCTTTGGTGGTGATTAAGAGATTGTGTCAAAAGGTCATGGATAGGAACATTTTTACAAGTAACATAACATCAAGCCTGTAATCCTCGAAGTGTTAGGCAGCGGTGTACTCTATAGTAAACCCACGTTTGGTTTTTATTGGATGCACGGAAGTAGGTGTGGAAAAAGGTGTTCCACGGTTAAATTCTTGATTCCGAATGTTGATTTCCTACTTGAGGCAGAGACGACCATACAGGTCAAATAAAATAAGCTGGCAAATAAGATTAGCTGGCTTCGAAGCCGTAAATGAGAAAATCAGAAGGAAATAAAATAAAAAACCGGCCAAGTGCGTGTCGGACCACGCACAATGAAGGGTTCCGTAGTTGGGATGAATTTATCCCAAGAACAAATTTAACATTGTAGTTGAAAGACATGATCCTACATACATTCCACCTGCAAATGTAAGTTTGTACGCACAATATTAAATGATTTACCATGTTATTTTAAGATTACAGACTTCTTATCAGATTTCCTGTAATCTATTAAAGCACTATTTTCTGTATTATTTTTCAAAATTTTAGGCTCAGTAGTTTCGGAGATAAGGGTCATTTTTCATCTATTTTATAAATAACTTCAAGTGTTTATTTTAAAATTATAAAAAAATATACACAATATACATAACATTTCATGTTTAAAACAAGCCCTTTTATTTGATATGTCACACGGTACAGTCAGCAAAACTTTTATTTCAAATTTTCAAGTCAGCCCCCTAAAAATGACCTCCATATTCAAAATTGATTTATTTACGTAACACGTCCGTATTCGGGTCACAGAATTCCACATGTGTACCAAATTTCAACTTATATATATATAAACCCTCGGAGCAAATCAGCTGTGACAGACGGACAGACAAACAGACAGACACACGAGTGATCTTATAAGGGTTTCGTGTTTCCTTTTGAGGTACGGAACCCTAAAAAACGTTTATTTGGCACAGTACCAAGTATCACATCAGTCAGTCATCATCATCCGTGTTTGTTTTATTGTGTTTAGATATAAGATACCCATAAAGTCTCTAAAGTTACGCCAAATAATTTAACTTCACCGTGTAATAAACATTCTTGAATTCTTTCACAGAAAAGTTTAAGAAAACGATACAACACATATACTATACGAGGGCGGCACTGAAAATTTCGGGAATCAAGGAAGTGACACAACATTACTATTTAAAAATGTATTTATTGCTTTTCGAAGTATTCTCCGCGAAATTTGACACATTTTTCCATACGATGGAACCAATCATTGAAGCAACCATTCCATTCGGAAGTTGGGGTCTCCAAAATGGCCGTTTTGTAGGCGTCCACAGCTTCTTCAGGTGATGAAAATCTCTGTCCACGCAATTTATTCTTTATTTTAGGGAAAGTATAGAAATCATTAGGGCTTAGGTCGGGGCTGTACGGCGGATGGTCTAATAATTCTATGTTTTCTTGCTCTAAAAACTCTTTTGTTCTGTGCGCGGTGTGAGAACTCGCATTGTCGTGATGGAGGATGATGCGGCGGTTGCAGTTCTCTTTACGGAGTTCAGAAACGACCTGTGGCAAACAAATGCTAGCATACCATTCTGCATTAACCGTGCTTTGTCCTTCAAGAGGAATAGTCGTAACATGGCCGGTTTTTGAGACAAACGTGGCCACCATTTTTTTTGCAACACTCCGTAAACGAACAATTTTTGTTGGCTTTAACTCATTTTCGAACACCCAAACTCGTGACTGGTTTTTTGTTTCGGGTTCGTACGCGTATATCCAGGATTCGTCACCTGATACAATGTTGTATACAGCATTTGAGGATCCTGCGTGGAATCTTTCGAGAGTTCTGACGCACCAAGTAACGCGAGCCGCTTTTTGCTCTTCACAGAGCGAATGCGGTATCCATCGGGAAAACAACTTTTTTACACCTAATTATTCATGCAAGATTATTTGTATTTGACTCATGCCAATGTCTAAAGTTGCCTGAATTTTGCGGTATGTCACATGTCGATCTTCCTCAATCAGCTTAAGCACAGCATCAACGTTTTCTTGGGTGACTGCAGTTTTTGGACGACCTTGACGGGGATCATCACTGAGCTTGACACGTCCACGTTGAAATTCAGCAAACCAGCGATAAATTGTGGTTTTGGATGGGGCTTCATCACCAAATGCAGAAATCATCCGGTCAAAACACTGTTTTTGTGTTAAACCAGTTCGAAAGTCATAATAAATCATCGCTCTTGAATTTTCTCGAGTCAATTCCATTTTCTCAACGACTAAACAAGTTTGACAAAACCTTGTGACAAGACCGAGAATCTTTTTTTAAATAAATAAATGGTATTCGATTTTTAAAACCAAGGAGTTTTCAATTAAAAAGATTTTAATATGACAGGAACAGTGGAAATATTCCATTCCCGATACTTTTAGTGCAGCCCTCGTATATTGGTGAAAACAACCGGATCCGGGTCTATATATTTTTGCATGCACCTGGTAAAATCATCAAGTGGTCCAACTACAAGCAATATATTATTATTATAATAATAATAATGTTTTATTATCAGGCAAATAAGGTCCATAGATAAAATACACAAATATTTCTTACATAATAATAAACTAATTCATATTAAAAACATTAACTAAGACTTTTTTGATTAATATGACTTTTTATTGAGGACAGTGAAGGTGACTCTGTTCTCACACCATTATACTTAGGTCACTGTCTAAACATAAAACTATTGATGGTAAACTTATAATATTTCTCACATACAATTCATTAATTCGTTCATTTCATATTTCAATATTTTATTTTTATCACGAGACCTCGAAAACAGCTCCAAAAATATCTAAGACGAAGAAGTAACTATGAAAAATGGCTGATATTTTTGAACTTATTGCAAACTTTTGTTTTCCTGAATGACATAGCTAAGAGATAGCAAGATTAATCACTTTGGCATTGTTCCAGGCCACAGGCAGTGCTAAGGTGTAAAATAAATAGCCCAACGGCGTATATATGGCGGGGATATTAACCCATTAGCAAACCACGGAATAAGCTGTTGTATTTAAAGTTATATAACACATAACATCACGCCTTGTTTCTACGATAGGTTGGGCAGAGGTATACCTATAGTACACCCACATTTCGCCAGTTATGCTGAAACCCCCATCCATCACATCAAGATGATGATCATGTTGATTTCGTGTCATGTGTGTTCAGTGTGTGTGTCCCTTTAAAGTTAGTGGTTTGTAATGGGGCTTTGTACTGCACTGGGCTATTACTGTCTCATAGCAGGGCAAAGTTTTCTTATCAGAGAAGAAACTAGCATTTACCGCGCTTGCTCGTTAGTGGTTGGCGATTTAAGACCACGTTTTCTTTACCACTTTTGCAATAATTGAAAACGACACATTGATACCTAGTAGTCTCAAATTCTAGTAGGTAGGTACTAAAAGAATCCTTTAACATCTTTCTGCCTTTTCTTTGTATAATGAGCAAATTTTTACCCGAAAGGATTTTATTTAAAACTGTTTCCTTGTTGTTGAAAAGTTAAAAATACTAAAAAATAGCAAAAGTCACGCAGAGGTTGGTCCTCTGCGTGATTTTTGCTTTTTTCAGTAAAAACGTTTGGAGCGGTTGTGTCGTTGCTTACTTTTGCTCTGAAAGTAAGAAGAACAATCAAATTAATGGTTACATTTAAAAATAAAGTATTTGAGATAATATTCCACATTTATGAGATAAAAACAGCAATTTTTCTCTATTTATACACACTCACGTTTGTTGACCCAACTAATACGATTACACTGCGACGTTCATTGGGTAATAAAAGAACACCTGCTATGCTACTGTTTGTACTATGACGTAGCGAGTGACGTCACCACACCGTTTTTATTGCCCGTAATGGAATTTGTTATGTAATCATTAGTGGAGGGTTTGGTGAAAAGATTGTGGAGAGAGACGAGAATCTCTGACGTCATACCAATTCCCGCTAGACGGGGATGTGCTAAAGAATCCCGAGTTGCTTCCGTTTTTTGCATTTACTAGGTCAGTGTAAGGTTATAATGTTGGTTAAAATATAATTTGCGACCGCAACAAAAATGTGTTCTAAAATGTTTAACTATGAGAATTATCAATACATACGAGTATTATCACATTTAATCAACATACAATCGGACACTGAAAATTTCGTGGGCTACCTCGCTTTCTTCTTATGCCCGTATTCTATCTAGAGCCATGCCTAAGGTATTCAAGACTAACATAATTTTGTCAATCTCTTCCCAAATATAGTTTAATTCAAAATTCTTTCTTAAGCATAGTTCCTAAAATTCATGTAAAGCTCTTGAAGTTTCTGCTAAAAACGGCAATTCACATGTAGTGATTAATGAGTCTTTTTGTTTGGCCTACAGCTTTTTAAGCACGACGTTGTAGGTGTAAAACCTGGCAGGTACGACCATAAACTTTTCATAATGTTATACGATTAGTTTGCTTCCATACTACAAGAGCTCGGCATCAAACAGCGTCTATCAGCACTAGTACACTCAAACACACTAACACTCTCAAATACTAAAGTTCTTTGGTCATGTCTCGAGACATAATAAGGACTCGGGGTAGAGGGTAATAGGCCACGTGGGAGGTCAGCGATGAGGTGGACCGACCATATTAAATCCATGGTTGGAGGCCCTGTTACTGAATGCAACAGACTGTCAACTAACAGAATCAGATGGAGGGAGATCATAAGGCAAGCAACGACTACACTTACTTGATTGATTGGACAATTCATCGTGATCACGACCGCTCTGTCAAGAAACTAAGAAAGGGTGAAGGGGGTGGAGACATGCTGCGCCGACCACAAATAATTTGAGATAAAGGCAAGAGATCATATTTATCTTGGACTGACTTATCCACTGAGTTTTGGCACTCGCACTGATCAAAGCTTTAAAACCTAGTTCTTTCTCTTTAAAGAGGCTTTTCCTTAGTTTTGATTATTTTTTATTGCTTTAATCAAGCCTTATAATTAATAGTTGCATGAAAAATATAAATTAATTACACATAATTTTCATACAAAGTTTTGAAACTCAATCATATTACGTGTAGTAGTTTAATGTTCAATTGCTGAATGAAGAAGAACGCTTCTTACGACAAAGAGGCCGAGAACCGAGAATCAAAAAACTACGAAGCAACCCCGTTCCCATTTATTGCTAAATCGGTTACGCTCTGTTACTTTACAATGTAGCAAAAAAGAAAACGCTACAAGATTGTACCTTGGATCTGAGCCAAATGTCGCCTGACCCAGTATTTCTCTGTGCTAAGTGTGCCGAAAGTAGGAATATCGGCAATGTCGATTCACCGTACGAAGAGGAATAATCTTTATGGATTGTCACCCGTCCTCCAATAGCGAAATATGAGTTGCTTAATATACATAATGCCAGTTGTAGTGGAAAATGTAGGCTGGTACGCCGGGAGTTTGAACCCCAACGTAATGTAGCAAATTAAACACTTGTTCACCACAAATACACGTATATTTTAATTTGATAAATAAAAAATACACGAAGAAATGTTAAAAAAGATAAAAGTAGGAAAAAAATGTGATACTAATTAGAGAGTCGAGTCGATGAGTAATAAGAGTAAAAACTTATAGTAAACTTTGACTTCAATTTTGGTGTAAATATGCTCCGAGATGTAGATTCGAGTCGCTATTTACGTAGTTATTCCAAAAGATAAGGAATAGAATAAAGTTTTTTAGTACATCAAGTATTTTTTAATAATTTATGCAGAATTCAGATAAAACTATTAGCTACAAATTTAAAACTATGATGATCAGAATTTAAGAATCTTTTTAAAAGTAAATTTAAACATGTATCAAGTGATATCGAACGACTGACTCGCTGCTGTGGAAATTTTTGACAAGGTTATTTGGGAGTACTGTCTATTTGAATCTTTGAAAATTTATGAATAATAAGTTGACCGTTTAGCGCAAATAAAACAAACCACATCAAGTTCGACTGAAAGCCGACACAGTTATATAAGGATTTTTTCCTCCAAAATCTTAACATACACAGTCAAATTATTATATTTTAAGACTATAAATCAGAACAAAATAATTCTCCAAGTACTCTGCAGTTTATCTTCCAGCACATCTTCAGTATAATTTATTAAAATGCACTTGACCGGTTTTTTGTCTGGAATGATTTGTAGTGTATTTGGCACCATTTTTCTGCAGAGAGAACCGATTTCCATTTTGTTTGCTCGGTATTTTACTGTCTCCAGAGAAAAACCCTATTTGAAGTAACGAACAAAGGAAAAAAATACATGTATCACCACGCGCACTCATTGCGTGTAGGTGATTAAAAACATCCAACATACAGGTTCTGGAAATCAGACTTTCTTTACACATTATGTATTACTTTAACGGCCTTTAGCCAATACAATCAGCAAATCATTATTCTCCTGCCCTTATCCCAATTTATTTGGGGTCGGCGCAAAATCTCCCTTTCTTCCATACTTCTCTACTAGTCGTCATCTCGGTAGTCACCCCCTTTCTAGCAATATCATCTTTCACACAGTCCATCCATCGTTTCTTTGGTATTCTCCTACTCGTATAGCCATCTACATTCATACCCAAAACTTTCCTCACTAATACGGGTAAAGAATCATCAAATAATGACAGAAATTCAGATTTGAATATTTGGTCAATAATTTAAGTTGGTATTGGCTTTACAATTAATTTCCTTG
Source organism: Tiliacea citrago (assembly GCA_963921375.1). NCBI lineage: Eukaryota > Metazoa > Arthropoda > Insecta > Lepidoptera > Noctuidae > Tiliacea > Tiliacea citrago. The sequence continues at coordinate 3,925,938 of OY992784.1, forward strand.
ACTTTACCTACCTGGTTAAAACCAGCAACCCTATGCTTGACATACGGGTTTTTTAACTTCGCATCACGACAACTTAACCCAATCGGCCTAGCCTTTTTCCAACCATGTTGGGGTCGGCTTCCAGTCTAACTATTTTTTGATTTGAATGGTTTTAGGTCAACAAGATGCTTATACTGTGAAAATTTGAAGACTGTAGCTCTAATTGTTTGGCTGTAAAATCTGTGTGAAAGACGGACAGACGGACACGTGAGAAACAGCAATAGGGCTCCGCTTGGACCCTTCGGTTACGGAATCCTGAAAAACAACCAAACCGTCTAATAATACAAAGCCCCTATTCAATCTGCCTAGCATTTTCCCAACTATGTTGGAGTCGGCTTCCAGTCTAACCACAGCTGAATACCAGTATTTTACATGGAGCGACTGCCTATCTGACCTCTACAACCCAGTAACTGGATAATACGATACCCCTTAACGACTGTCAAATATCCACGAATGACAGCCGGGACCAACGGCTTAACGTGCTTTTCGAGGCACAGAAGAGTCTCGGTATGTAAAGTTGCGCTCACCACGGATCAACCCCGGCCAGCGTAGCTTAAAATCAAAATCAAAAGTCATTTATTCAAACTAGGCTGAGAATCAGCACTTTTTGAACGTCAAAAATATCTTAACCTAATGGAACGACCTATGCGGCTGTTATTACTTAGCCACGAGCTCCAACAACGACTACTAAACTATATATACGACTATCTACACTATATATACTAATACAACAATACACTACTCTAACACAACTACAACAACTGCTGAACTGCTGGTGAACTACTGATACTACAATATCTACGACGCTATAAAAGAAAACATGAAATTAGAGAAGAAAACCTGTCCAAATTAAACATGACCGCTCGAAACCTATCACCTACAGTTACTTTACTCGTTAACCTGAATTGACTTTGGTAACTTTACCAAACATTGGTATACACAGACAAAGTTGGTGTTTTTCTTTCATGTCCAAACCACAAGCACCTAATAAATACTTTGGTTGCGTTTGATTGGCCTCATTGGTTTTGAATTTGCCTGTATTGAGGTTTTGAAATACATTTATCTGCCGACAAAAAGCAAAATTGTTTTTTGTTCGACGGAATTTTATGATTAATATTTTGTGACACTTTATGCTTACGTCAAACAGAAATCCAGAGGATAAAAAGTTAATTGTAATTTTTTTGCAAAAAATAAAACGTAGTCATAGATTTGCATAAAAGTCCCATACATCCGTGAGAAGCTTTTCTAGGAAAATTACTTTATGAATCTTGCAAAGACTAGACTCGATCGTGAAAAAGTCCTTATGCTTTGCAAATACATAAAAACCACAATCGGTTAGTAAAATGATCCGTTTTTTTGAAGCATAGGTGACATCATCACGGGGAGCGTGTTTCTTGAAATACATTGAAGTCTGTCTGCGACGTAAGGACCTACGGTTTATCTGCCTCTCCATCCATTTGACATGCATCTTCTTGTAATAATAACAGAAAACATAGCATGCCGCCGCCAGTAGCACGATTGTGATCAGGATGAGCAGAATGTTTGCCGTGCCAATGCTGGAGTAGCCCTGCTCGTTTGTCGCACAATTTTCTGTTTTTTCATCTGCGCGATGATCGTCTCTTCTCGCGTTTGAGTAGATTGACACATGATTTACAACACGAATATTCTAATTTTGTTTTTGAAAATAATGTCCGAAATTACAATCACCTTTTTGTTTTTTATTAAATTACTGTCCAAATTTCACTCACGATGTGACCTTGAATAGCAGGGTCGCCATGAATTGTCGTGGTAAATCAAAGACATTCGCACTGGATGATGTCTCGATTTATTCTCTGTTCACATAGGTTGAGCGTACACAATCTTAATATGTTGACGGGCCTACACTGTCCTCCCATACCTATTAACACTGTAACTTATAACATTGTTAAAGCCCACTTTTTTTTAAAAGAGTAACCGTGGAGTTTCTTGCCGGCTCTTCTCCATAGGAAACGACCAATTGGAACCGTGCACCTAGCTTCTGACGTTTCATAAGTGCCCATGTAGGTTTATGTGAAATAAAAAAAAATGATTTTGATTTTTGATTTTTGTTGCTTACTTGGTTAGTCCTAAATAAGGTGTGGTTATACACACATACATAATAATTGCTTACATACACTACAATAAGAAAAGGTCGAAAGTCAACAAATTAATTTTTGAAACTCAGTAGGTACAGTTCCAACGTAACAACGTGGACATGATATGGATGGATGGGTGACCATCTTTACAAACCAAGACCCCTCCGATCTCGGAAAGCACGTTAAGCCGTTGGTCTCGGCTGTCATTTGTAGATCTTAGACAGTTGTTACGGATCGTCAGAAGCCCGAAAGTCGGAGAGCCAGTCTTATCAAGGGGTATCGCGTGACCCAGTAACTGGATTGTGGAGGTCAGATATACAGTCACTCCATGTAAAATACTGGTATTTAGTTGCATCCGGGTAGACTGGAAGTCGACCCCAACACAGTAGAAAAAAGGCAGCTGATGATGTTCGTATCCACGCGTAACAACATAAAATTAAAACCAACACAGTAGAAGAAAATCAATTTTAAAAGTTGCTAGTTATGTGTAGGTATGCATATATTTTGTGTTCGTGACTGTACTTACATAATAAATCATACTTGAGATATTACGTAAACTTCCTTTTCACAACAAAACAATAAGGTTTGTATGTTCCATTATCTCAGAATAGTCAAATATTAGGTACAGTTTCGCATAAAATTGCATAAAATTCAACATGAATTTATGAATTCTTGCGATACGAAACGTTTACATGAATGTATTGAGATGTAGATTCTTCTTCTTCCTTTACATTCAGTTGAGTTTTATTAGCAACTAGCGAGGCGCCCCTGATTCGCATGTACACACAAACCTTCCGGAATAAATTCTCTAAATTCTGATGGTGAAAATCGCATCAAAATATTTTACGTAGTTTAGAAGAACAATGCGGTCACACAGACACGACAAGCTACCTTAATTTAGTAGGTATACCTACATTGATAGAAGATGAAATAGAAATAAATAGTCCCGATATTCCGTGGACTGCGAAAAATATTGGGCGAAGATGTAATGACGAATTTAGAAGTAAATATGGCTGTTTTTCTGTGTTCTTTTATGCCCTGCATGTAACGACTGTCAAATATACTCAAATGACATCCGAGCTTAACGTGCTTCCCAAGGCACGGGGGGATCTCGTTATGTAGTGGATGATCCACGGACCGACGGCGATAAGCGTAGATTAACCTTCGATCTTCCCGTGCGGCTGTTATTGTTTAGCCACGATGTAGGTACTAGAATTCAATAAGTAAAACAGAGAAGCGCGATGACACAACGCTTGTAATTGAATGCACAATATGAAGCAATTATCTATTTACTCAAAAATGAGTTGAATAATCTAAAATAAATAACAACCAAGTTCTGCATGCAAATAAGACGTTCTTGTTATTAATTAAATACCAACCGTACGTTGATATTTTAATACAGATATTTTGGATTGAAACTCAAAGTACTCATAAAGGGTTAGTTTTACCGTTAATTTGTATCCAGATTTTTTTTTTCTAAATGTGTTTTGGTAACAACCAAGTTCTGAGAAATTTGTTTAAGAATAACATATATTTTTCCGCTACCACAAACTACTCGTATATAGATTTGACAATTTTTTCGTTTAAGACAACCTACTTTTATCATTTGCCTCTTGTCAGCACCTTAATCATGGCTATTTTGAACGGGCAACTCCACGCAAGATCAGGCTACAAACTACCATCAACCAACCTCATAAACAAAAGACGACACTCATTAAAATACAACATTTACCTATTTCAAATAATAAACTGCAGAACAAAGTGCAAGTCACTCGCTTCAGTGCAAAGTTTCATTGAAGCATGTAACACGAACGGAGCGGTGTCGCTACGGCTTACAAGTACGGACACGTCAGGAGGGCGTTGAACCGGACTGACGTGTGTTGGGAAGGGAGGACTGGACTTTTTAACTATTGGTATGGAGAAAAGATACGTCATACTCTTTCAAAGAATTGAAGAATATATCTATAATAGTAAGAATAGCTAATGTCGTGCTTAAAATTTTGAAATTAGCCAGTCTGCAACATGCTTACTGAGCTTACTTCCCAGAGTGCGTATGTCGTACAGTCAGTCAGTTCATTTGCTATCAAATTGACACGCTATGTAATTTTTTTGTCGTATTACAGCCAATTCAAAATAAGGTCAAAGAATGACCGCAACGAATATTTAAGTTAATGGACAACTATTAATTTCCCTGTTATTACATTTAAGTAAGTAATCCAATAACATCAATTTATGATAATGTCCATTACAGTATATTTAAGATTTAGAAAATGCGCTTATTTTCATAAATGTACAGATGACACCTTACTGCAGGCAAATACACACATTGTTTTAGTGTCTGAAGATCAAACAATTCAAACTCATTAAGCTAATTAAATAAATTAATTACATAAAACTCATTTAGGGCAACATAAAAACGCACCATTGCACAGCAAACATTAAATAATTTAAGTTTGTCTGGAAAATTCCACCACTTGCTAATTTTCTTGGATCGATATAAAATTTAAATCTTGTTCAGATTTTTGTATGAAAACTTTTATTTTTTGCCCCTTTTGTTTGAACGCTCCCATTTTACATAACAGCTTTTTACTATGGAATTTAAATAATAAACAAAGGGTGTAACTTTACGATTTTTGTTTAAAATGTAAATAATAAACTATGTATTAAGAGAAAAGATTTGTTTTTTTTTTGTTTGTAATGGATAAACTCAAAAATACTAAGAATCAACCGATTCAAACAAAATCTTTTATTTTTAGAAAGTTACATTATCCGCGAGTAAAATGTAAAAAAATAAAGATCTCAACGAAAATTGCAATAATGTAACCCAAGGTATCAAATATATGCGCTGCGAAAACTATTGATGAAACTTATAATAATGTACTTTTCGTATATTATTAAGTTTATAGTACTAATCATTACCCAGAAACAAGTGCACGAGGCAATAATTATGTCCAAATATTATAGATAAATCACAATAACCGTTTTTTGTTCAATTTAGTCAATTAAAACACAGGTAGAATAGAAATATGATGATATTCGTATCATGATATTAATCCTTATCCTACTAAATATTTTCAACATCAAGGTTGATTATGTATATATAATTTGAACATCCCTACTTCTAAAAAAATTGTGTCTGCAGGCACCATCGAAGAAGAATACTAATCGTCGCTCACAAAGTCTCGCAATTAATCTTGGTTTATCTCTGACTGTGAATAAAAATGTCGCAGTGATTGTCGTCAGATTAATACTAAACGAAGGTAAAAAGTCTGTCAATATTTTGACAAGGCGGTGCAAAAATAAGGAGTTGTCTTTGTGTGATTCAGGCGTTAAGAAATGCCGATTGCTCTGTGGGAACTGTGGGGAGTGGCCGAGTGTTGCTTTGGATCTTGATGTTTGAGGTAGATACAGTATCACGGGAGGCACCCTGATATTGCGTTGTTTAGAGAAAAGTAGTGTACTTTTTTAAAGGAACAGTTATTTACAAATTAACGGTCAATCAAATTGCCCAAATCATGCTTCACAATAAGTGACTTTATTGTATCTGCGTTGATATTGACGATGGCCACTTTGCGTGAATGTGACGCATTTTTCCCCTCAACTTGTTCTTTCGTGTTTGTGTTTTTATTTCTTAGCGTTATGTTTACCGCAAATAAACGTATTTTCTTTTTTCTTTTCTTTTATATTAATACACACACTGGCACAATTAGCGGAACACAAAAATAAGGTTTCATTTGCCTGGAAGCAGTTGCGTATTAGGCAAGTACCTCACCAAGTATTTAGTACCTCTTCTAGAGAACCTCGGACCAGCATTTCTGGACAAATAAATGGTCCTGAATCCAATTCATAGCTGGATTTGACTAGAATTGGACGTTCGTCAAAACAAGAACATCTTCGTCGCTCCCTAGTTCCACCAGCTCACCCAACAGTCAGACAAGGCAGAAATCGTGCAAGAAGTGCCATAGACGACCGTTTTTAAAAGGTGCAAACTCTGAGTAATCGTCATCAAACGGCTGTTCAAACCAGAAATCTCTTTAAATAAGTGCATAAGGTGCATGTATACGAACGAGCAGTGAGAAAAAGGTTAAATGAAGTTAGTTTGAAATCATACATGCCAGCAAAAGCGCCAAAACTTGAGGCAAGTCATGGAGTTGCAAGGTAAGCATTCGCTCGTCAACACCAAGATTGTTCCCATGAATATAGTCAAATTTTATTCTCTGACTAAAGCCGTTTTTGCGTCAATTTCATCGATGGTGGGGAAAGGATGTGGAAGTATCAAGGAGAAAGTTACCTTCAATCAAAATTTACTGAAACGGTGTCATACGGTAGAGGTTTCGTTATGGTGTGGGGTGGCATAACTTTGTCAGGACGCAGCGCCTTGGTCATCATTAATGGTGGTTCTCTAACTGCACACATAAGAGATCTTGGGACTCCATGTAATAATGTATAATGGAGGATAAAAAACTGAAAACTATAGCTGATAGGTGGGACAGCCCTATACTGGGACATTAGATACGCCTAAATGCCACTGTGGCGTAGTAATTAATAGTTTGTGTTATTTTTTTGGTAGATTTAAGTACTAACACTAGTTTCTAAGTCGTGTGTATACTAATCAAATGGACTATTATCTGGGTCTGAAATAAAAGTTTTTTTTTTTATATATAGATCAAGGCCTCACACTGCGTACGTGGTGCATGTTTACCTAAATGACGTCGGAAGAGTCCAAATGGACTAAACAGTACGATCGCCAGACATGAATGACAAATTATGTATTTCTAATACATAATTTTCCACTTTTTTCCTTTTCTTTCTTTTTTTAAACTTTTAAAATGATTTTTGGATTCATGTCTGGCGATCGTACTGTTTGAACACAGTACTGTTCGAACTAAACTTTTTTATTGTTTTCCATAAATAAACAATAGTCAACCCTAGATATTTTTTTTCTTACTTGCATTGAACAAACAAACTCGAAATAACCGAAAACAATAAAAAAAACCATTAATGCCAAAAATTCAGATTTTTTTTGTGTTCCCCTAATTTTGCTGGTGTGTGTAGCTTATCAAAGGAGGTATTGTTATTATCCTTTAGAATCATATTATGGTTAATATTGCCCTGTATTTTGTTGGACGCATTAGAACTTATCGTTACTCAATTTCTCATAATATTATATACCCGGAAAGCATGCTTCACTGGAGAAAACCATAACCTGAAAAACATAAGTCATAGTCACAGGAAACGGTGTTATCACTGACGTGGCGGCTCCATACAATAGTCTCATCAATATAACTCTATTGAGAGGCCAACCGCATAGAATAAGAATACACGCATAGAATAGAATAAAACCTACACGACTATGTAATGAAATGCCTTTTTAGTACGAATATTTCCGTATTTATATTTTTTCACACATACAAACTTAGTTTAAAGCAATATTTAACAAAATATTTAATTATGTACTCAATATAATATCGGTATAGACTTTAGACTTCTTGAAGACAACCTGTAGGTCCCGAGGCTCGAAGAGTATTAACTTAGCAACTACACGACGATGCGGCGACGCGCGACGCCCCAAATAATTATCGCATTTCCGTTACGTTCTGTTAAAAAAAAACCAGAGGGTCTACTCCGACCATAAATCCTAAGTATCGGCCGAATGTTCGGCCTTTGCTTGACGACGGATAACTATGGCTGACTACGGCGAAAAAAAAAAAAAACAAAGAGATAAGCCAAAGTCAAAAATATGACTTTAAGTCGGTTAAGGATTCAAAATCAAAATAGGAAACTATGGAAGTTATAAAACGGCCGAACAGTTGGCAGATACTTCGAATTAACGCTTCGGAGTAGACCCCCAGTACTTATTACGGTAACTGTCAAATTAGATACTTTTAAACTTCATGACTGCCCTGATACAAAACTCATTTGAGGCAAATCACATACTTCCAATTTTTTATTTAGTATTTAAAATCACTACAAATCTTATGAATAATTGGAAATCATGATAACTGTTATAATTATTTTTTCGAACACATGAAGTAATGTATTAGCAACATACTTCAAAATCATTCAGATTGTGAATGATAGTATATTACACAAATAGGGTGCTGGTCCACTCAAACCTGTGCTGTTCTCTTCATAAAAGACCATCTTAGACACCAATCTGCATGGTCATTACATGGTCTGACCAAGATAATGACTGGACTTTAAAAAAAATTGTGAGTTTGTTTCGGTGTTTCTTCTCATAATAATTGTTTAGGAAATATAGTCTTCATCTAGTTTTAAAATATTGTTATTTCTTATGCATGTCATAAGAAATAACAATATTTTAAAACTACAAAAAGTGTTATTTTAAACCAATAAAGAAAAAAACATTTGCATTTGACGTGCTCCGAACGCATTCCAAAATTTTCCATTATGTGGCGTTCGATAGGTTCAATACGGGTAGGGTTACGGGCAACGTTACCGCTTCTTTACACTCAAGCGACTTAGGGCGGATTTCACCAACGAAATTAAACGTGATCAATTTACGCTGAACTCAGATCAAGCGTTTAACTGAGTGCAGAACTCCACTTTTGATTTCACCAACATAAAGTGAACGCAGTTCAAGCTTAAACTAGTATAAATTCTGAACGCCCGATTTTCGGCGTTCAAGTCTCTAAACGAGTTCATGAGCTGCCAGCGTCGTGATGTTTAGAAAATATTGTTTGTTGTCTTTTAATTAATATTTCTTTTGTTAGTATTTGGCTAATTAAAATGAAAAAAAGGTTAAGATTATATTATAACGAAAACTGGGATGAGAATGAGCAGCATCATTAACTTCATAATAACAGATTTGCTGCTGATCTTTGAAAGCGAAAAACAAAAAAATGAAATTTTTAGGTTATGTTTACAGGTTTGCGAACCTCTCGATCGATGTGTCATGATTAGTGAATCCCCTTTAGGAAACCTCCAAAAAGTATTATTTTTGCTCTATCTCGCTTCCTTTACAAGTTATAGTGGTTTTTATGTTTTTTTTTTTTAAGTTAGGTTGGCATTGCATGCTAATAAATGGATCGAGAATGCATTGTCATCGAATTGTGAGCTACTCTGAAAGTTTCAGCCGGTAAGCTAACCGGGAAGTGCTCGAAATTTGAGTTGCAAGATTCCACCCGGAACGACAGACAGACAGACAAACAAGAAAGTCACTTAATCAAAATGTGGTAATAAAGTGTAAGCACAGTAGGTCGCTATCGCATGTTGCAAATGCTAAACAAATTGCGTTCATGTGACAACATTTACATTCTATGCCACGGAAACTTGGTTTTCATGAACGCGATCAAAATGTACCTGGTGAAATTGGTTGGACGTAAAACGAGATCAATATTGACATTTGAACTCGTTTATGCAGAACTTAGTTTTCTTAAACGCGTTTTGTAATACAATCGGTGAAATCGGTCCTTAGGTATATGTTTCGCGTTTGATCGACCACAAAATTAACAACCCCGTTTTGACTCGGTAAGCGCGAGTTACAGCAGAGTTGGTAATGACCGGTCGATGATTATTTTGGTGGTATCGCAAAAATGTAAAGGCAGGGAAATTAATTGTTCAGCAAATTGGCACTCTACGTCAATTTCCCATGTTATAGTCATTTCATACAGCTGTCAAAGAGTGAAAGTTGGAATTTGAATATATGGGCAATTTAAGTTGGTAGCCAGTTTACTTTTACTCGTGTCTACTATTACTCGTATACCTCAAATTGCTTAGCACGATCCTCCGTTATATCGAAAATACAGCAGCATTCATTTTGAAATAAATGTTATTAGTAAAGTTCGTAGTAATCTTACGAAAACTCAATTCCATAAAATTTTCTTGAAGAAAAAAAATAACAAATTTACCTCCAAACCGAACAATAAACCGCTAGCATTCAAAAAATACTTCAAAGATCAAGAAACTTTGCATAGTAACTGAACTAAATATAAAGCAGATACAATACCATTATTTTCACCGTAAACAGAAATTATCTAAACTATCGGCGCCTTGGAGCCTTCCTCGGTCTGTTTCGGTAGCAACAGTTAGGGGAGAGTGAGGTGGGACTGAGGTATTATGAACTTTAGCAATTAGTTCCCTTGACTTTACATGAGTTTCGCTTCTATACGGATTTATTATTCTATGACCACACCATTGAGAGGCCAGCCGATACGTCTTCCTTTTGTTAGGTAAAGAATATTAATTGATAGTCGCTGGACAATGCAGATAACTTTGTGTGTGGGGGAATTTATTTCCGTGTTGATAAATATATTTATTTCCATGTGGGGGCCAGTGTGTGAAAGATTAATTGCGGTGTCTCATTTCGGTTGGAAGAATTGTTATTGTGACCTTTTCATGTGTTTGAAAGACAGGTGTGACTTGTCACACGACGTGTCGAATTGCGACTCTGTTTTCATAGAAGTTGTTATACGGATATATCTTAGAATCGCTTCGCATTGTCTGCGAGAGTATATAGCCAGGTGTAGGTACTGTGGGCAGTCTCAGCTCTGTTACTGATACAAATATTGATACCGATCTGGTAAACAGTGATTTGGTTAAATAAAATCAAGTTGCTTTTTTAAATATTACCTCCTACCCGCAAATAAACCACATACTTAGTTTTCTTCAATCATCCTCAGTTTCCGTTGAAAATTGACTGAATTAATTACGCGAATGTTGCTTACCGACGTGTATTTGCGTTTAAGATTAATTTATTGAAATTGAAGCGGTTTTTTCCTATGATTGGTATTTCTTTATATCGTAATTAGAAGTCCAGAGTGTGTGGAAATCTATTATAACTTTTGCTATATTTGCGGTCAGCTTTCTGTTAAAGGTCAAGGTCGTAGTTTGACACCTTTTATACCTCCCCCCCCCCCTTCCCTGTTAAAACCTGTTATTTTAATTAGGACAAAACCTGGACTCCTAGTGTATAGTATATATAAAACTATTTACAAAAACTTTCAAAAGTAGTTTAATATTAGGTAATAAAATCACGCTGTAGTATAATATTTTCATAGACCATTAAGTCCATTACCGTACGCGAAATCTTTGGATACAAACCTTAATTCTTTAAAAAACTTCTTATTGTTAAAGTTTTCAAAAAGCTGATATTGTATTAACATAAAAAAGCAATTAGGTAACCATTATTAGCTGCAAAAAGTTTAAGTATATATTGTTTAAATAACTATTATGGCCCAAGACTAAATAAATAGGATAGTCCAAATTTAAACAAAAAAGAAAACCTACTTCCAAGAAAACACTACAAAGTGAAATATAATATAATTTTAATTTTGGTAGCCGGTGGCAAAAAACTAAAATACAGATCCAAAGACACTAATGGCCTTAAGTCAACTGCTCATCACCATTTACAAAATATTGCTTTTCTCGATGCTGGGACGTTAATTGTTGAGGAGTTCTCGTGGTAAGAACCAGGAGAACTGCCACTCACCTTATACGTTGTGACGAGCATAAATTGCTTAGCAACCATATTGAAGTACCTAATCGAATTGCAACCCGTTAAATACTTATTATTATGTTGTTCCGGTTGCCATCTGTGATCTTCATCATCAGTTCCACTTTACCAAATGGTGCTTTCCAAGAGCAAATGCACGAGTTACTATAAAAAATACCCAAATCGCTATTGTGTCTATGAAATTTGAGGATTTTCCTCGATTTCAATGGGATCCCGTCACTAGGTCCGTCATTTGGTGGCAATGGGACCACCCCGGGACTATACCCTTCCAAACAAGAAAAGAATATTCAAAATCAGCTCACAATCAAACTAGCGGTGAAATCGGTGAAAATACATTTAAAAAAAAAATGCAGCCGAACGTAATATTATAACCTCCTCCGAGTTTTCCATCTAGAATATGTCAGTAGCAGCCCAGAGTCTGGATATTTGAGCCCGGTTGATGCCAATAGGCTCGCCCAATATAAATGGGACTTAACATAACTGGCTAAATGTGGGTGCACCTCTGCTTAACCCTTCACGGAATACACGCGTGACTATGTTTTTATTTTTTCAAATTTTCGTCAATGTAATGACCTCTTCACTTCCTATCCAGTGCAACGATTCCAAGACTCAAACTACCTACAAAGTAAATGCGGCCTGTTCGCCACGATAAAAGTATTACCCTCAAACATAGTTTAATATACACCGCTCATGTAAGCAAGAAGTTACGCTACAGTTTTGAACAAATTTTACCATTTTCAGTCTCTGAGTAATGTGTGTGTTCACTGAGTAGTAGTTGCAATTTCTACCGCTCAAAATGAGCAGCTAAAATTACAATGAAATGAAATTATATTGTTTATTCTGTATCTCTTACAAGGTGGTCCGATGGCCTTGTGAAGGTCGCAGGAATCCGCTGGATGCGGGAAGCACAGAATCGGTCGAAGATGCGGTGCTTGGGGAGGCCTGTCCACCAGTGGACGTCATTCGGCTGAAATTTAATTTAATTTAATTATTTTCTTCTTAAATCTACCATTACAGGGTAACCCAATCCCAATACGGTAAATGCGCTCATCCTAACTTAATTATTCTAAATAGGTACTAACATTCATGTACCTACCTATAACAAATTACAAACAATGCATTCCCTGTGAATTCACTCAGAGAACAACAGAATAAGTCCGTCTCAATCACTATGAGGTTGAGCGTGCGGAATGCACGCGTCAGCCGCGCCTCCCTTACATGGTTGGTCCGAGCGCGCGGTTCCACTAGCAGTGGCGGTTGCCGTCGTCGCCACACGTACCTGTCCGGAACACACAGGCTCACCTGCGCTAAAATAACTGCATTATGCACCTCCCTCTCAGTAATTTAAATACATACGAGGTGAGTGCAAGATCCCTCCTAACCCTTAGCTCATTGTATCCTACCATACCTAAAATAAATAGGGTTGGATACATTAACGGGTAAAAGGGATAAACTCTGTAATAACACTTATATAAATATCTTATAAATTTATTTTGTACCCTCTCCATCATAATACTATATTTAGCTTCATGCGGAGCCCAGATGACTGCATTACATTCTAGCTGGCTCCTTACCAATGAATTATATAATGCTATAATAGCTTTCACATTCGTGAAACCTCGTACCGTACGGAGAATAAAACCTAAATTTCTATACGCTCTTTTGCAGCTACGCATGATGTGATCACGAAAATTCAATCCAGTGTTAAAACGTACTCCCAAGTCCTTGACTTCTGTGACCCGTACCATAGGTAACCCGTCAGTATGATAGGTATATAGGATGGGATTGTGTGCGCGAGAAAAAGTGATGGTCACACACTTCGAGCTATTAAACTGCAAGAGATTTTCTTTGCTCCAGCTCACTACCCTATCAATGTCCCTTTGTAGTCTGAAACTCATCAAATGATGATGATGATCATGATAATTCTGTAAATGGGATATCGGAATCACTTTTACTAGACATGCAGCTTGATGGAGTCGACATTTTTCCCATCTGACTACCCGTGACTCTTTTAAAGTCCAGACATAATCTTGATCGGATCATGTGAGGAGCATGTAGACCATATGCTTTTGAAATAGTCTTGGGGAAAGAACTACACATATTTTAAGTGGACCTGTCCAGTCACTGCAAGCATTTGTCAGAGCTCTGAGTGCCGAGTTCTGTTTCGAACAGTATTAAGCCAACAACAACGCAAAATTGAGTCCAACCGTAACCTGTTTCTCAATTAATTTCCAGCGACGCAAAATACGCCTGGCTAAGCTTTTGGCTTATCCTTTAAATACTCACTTATTATTGTTATCTGCCTGCATCTGTCTAGAAGTAACTAAGAAAATAAAGCTGAAGACATAAGAGTAGGGGAAGAAAGAAAGAAACGATAGGTAGACTGTGTGAAAAATTATATGGCAAGAAAGGTGGTGACTTGGTAGTTACCCCCTTTCTTGTCATATAATTGACCCAAATAAATCGGGATAAGGGCAAGAGAATGATGAGGATGTAGCTGAAGACTTCACATTACCCAGGTTGTTCTTGTCTAAAACCCCGACATCCCGATATCTTTTCGTCAAATCGAATTTAAGTAACACTAGTAGTTCTGCGTAGTACAGCTCGCGGGCACAATGATATCCAGTAGCCCCCCCCCCCCCCTGTTGGCCCCTTTTTGGAGGACCGCACCCCTTTAATCAAAAATCCCCGACGAAAAAACAAAAACTTTATTAATAAAGTTTTGTCTAGATCGGTTGTAAATTAAAAATTAGAAATGTTGCCAGACTCGCTCGCTCGGTCAATTAACACACAGAGAACGAGACATTTATTTTGTATCAATACATCTGTAAAACATAAGTTTGTGACATAAGTGAGAAACTTGTGGCTAAATAATAACTGCCGCACGGGTCGATCGATCAGGTTAAGCTACGCTTGCCGCGGTTGGTCCGTGGATGGGTGACCATCTGTTCATACCAAGATTCCTCCGTGCCTCGGAAAGCACGTTAAGCCGTTGGTCCCGGCTGTCATTTGTAGACCTTTGACAGTTGTTACGGGTCGTCAGAAGCCCAAAAGTCTGACAACCAGTCCTACCAAGGGATATCGTGTTACCCAGTAACTGGGTTGTGGAGGTCAGGTAGGCAGTCGTTCCATATAAAATACTGGTATTCAGCTGTATCCGGTTAGACTGGAAGCCAACCCCAACTTAGTTGGGAAAAGGCTGGGCAGATGATGACATCTGTAAAACATAACTCACATCTACCATTAAAACACCAAATACTCGTACAATTTTGCATTCATACTGCCAGTAAAACAATCAAAAAGTGAAAACAAATTCTCAAACCGTGTCTTACATTCAACTTTATTCAAGCCCCCACGATCTTTTAATGCATTTCGTGACCACGTTGCTAATTAATATTTTGCTTTTTTTGCTGGCGCTCCTCAAACTTACACTGCTTAGTGAAAATACTCGTAGACCCCTTTGCATAATTCTTTACTGTTGTTGAGACACTGAAATTGATTTTTTTTCTTGTAAGTTTTAAGATGTTTTTAAGTGGTCGGTGTTTTAAGAGTGTTAATACACTTACGGTTTGCCAGAGTTTTTGCAGCGAAGCGATTTGTGAACGAGCTGGCCGCGGGTGCGACTACGCAACGTGTTCTCCGCATCTTCACAGCCTCTTCTTCGCTCTCTCTTGTACACTCACGTCAATTGCTCTCGTTATGCAAACACGGCGTACACGTTGCGCACACACTACGTGCTCGCTACGTACACACAGCAAGTAATACGCTTGAAAATCAGCAGAGTGATAAGCTCCTAAGATGTCTGCAATGTATCGTGGTGCAGAGGTAAAAAGTTTGTTAATGTTACAAACATAGTTTGTTTATTTAGTAAGCTAGGTGGTAGATTGTTATTGGATAAATGGTGAAAGTATTTCATTGCAGCATGTAAATGTTACGTCACGATAGTTTGCAAACTTGTGTTATATTTATAATTTCTTTACTAAAGTTGGTAAATAGCAAAGATTTCGTGTGAATAGCAAGATGTCACGTTTCGTTGCCAATGGCATTTGAATAGTATTGTCTCGCTTACTCATACTGAAGTTCATATCTATCGTTCCATGCCCACAAGGAATGTGATATGTGGATGTGTGAGCTCTCACTCTTGTCAGCATGGACAATTTTTCGCGCGACCTAATCTCGGTGAGGGCAAATCTAACCATTTAAATCTTTGGTTAATGAAAAATATTAGTTTGGAGTAGTAAATTACCTTGGTTTATTATTTAAATCTAGAAGCAACCCTTCTTTGTTTGTTTTGTTTAAATATTATTCGATGCGTGGTCTCTCTTAAAATCATACAAGTAGGTACTTTCTTAACTAACAAGATTTAGCTGAAATATACGCCTATCTACACAAATACTAGCACTTATCAAACATCTACCAAAATGAACCTTTACCCAATTCCCTAAAGTCTAAAATTGCTTGCAAATTAATTTAAGAACGCCCAACCGGTGTGACTGACTGCACAAAACGTAGAACTCTAAGAAAATTAATCATATAAGCTCCTTAGTTGGAATTTCGCGGAGTCTTAAGTCTTTATTTGAGTTGGAGGCATTTAAACAGTACTTGCTTTTAACCGCAAACTTGGGATACACTTAAATAATGTTGTTTAATAAGATTTTCGAATTGCAAAACTCAAACTCAAACTCAAAGCATTTATTTCAATTAAACCATTTACAGGCACTTTTGAATTGTCAACAAGTCGGTCAGTTACAAATATGAAGCTAGTTGCCCATTCCAAATAGTAGGTTCATATGGAGAAGAACGGGCAAGAAACTCCACAGACACTCTTTTAAAATAAAATATTTGATACAAAGTATTGGTTACATCATTCTTATTGAAAATATACATGTGAGAACGATGCAAAACGTCAGAAGCGTCCGTGATAAAAAAAAACAATTCAAAACTAAAATAATTAAAAATAAGCCGTGGCAGCTAAGAGATGACCAGTCCCAACTGACAGCGCCCGTTCACGAACATGACGCATGGATCAGCACCATTCAGCTCAACCATTTTGAAGGGAGCTAAATGATCCAACACACACGCCACCATCAGCGAGACATCTGAGTGAGCATGACATACTCTCAGCTGCCAGGACATATTCAAGTCAATGAAAGACATATTACCCGGTAAATGGTAGCTCTATTGTACATAGTACTCACACCTGTGTTATGCAATTATATAATACAAAGGTGATTGAGTTTATACAATGAAAAGATAGTCTTACAATCTTCAGCAGCTCCAACAGTATTTTCAAATGTTAATCAATTAGTTGACGTTGTGGAGCAGGACCAGCATTGAGCCAAGCATTTCTATCAGCGATGTAATCCCCCAGCCTATAATATGCCTGCTTGCATAGTGTGCGTTTTATACAAGATTTGAATTTCGTCTCATTCAGTTGAAGTATGTGGGGAGGAATTTTATTATAACATTTTAAACAGTACCCCATGAAAGATGAGTCTACTTTAGCCAGTCTGAAACCTGGTTGAGCTAATAGATCCCTACTTCTAGTACTATAATTATGTCTTTCGCCTCTTTTACTAAAAAGATGTAAATTTTTTCTTACGTACATGATGTTTTCATAGATATATTGACAAGACACCGTCATGATGTTAATATTCTTAAACAGTTCCCTAAGAGAATCGCGCCTGCGGAGATTATATATGGCTCTGATGGCTCTTTTCTGCAGAATAAAAATAGACTCGATGTCTGCAGCCCGTCCCCAAAGTAAAATACCGTAAGACATGATACTATGAAAGTAACTAAAATAGACTAGCCTTGCGGTATCTACATCAGTAAATTGACGGATTTTTCTGACAGCATATGCTGCTGAACTTAGCCGTCCTGCAAGAGATGTTAAATGAGGACCCCATTGAAGCCTAGAGTCGAGCGTGATCCCCAGGAAAACAGTTTTATCGACGAATTCTAGTTTCTCTTGATTCAATACTATCTCATAATCACTACTTTTTACATTTGGTAAAGAAAATCGTATGCACTTAGTTTTCTTTCCATTTAATACTAAATTATTGGCAGTGAACCAATTTTGGACCTGCAGTAGGGCGTTATTTACGTCGTCAAAATTTGTAGCACGTCTATCTACCTTAAAAATCAAGGAAGTATCGTCAGCAAATAACACCATTTGTGGTTGATTTTTTAATAAATGGAGAAGATCATTAATATACACTAAAAAGAGGAAAGGACCCAATATCGAGCCTTGAGGAACACCCATTTTTACTTTTAAACCGAGTGAATTGATACCATTTATTTGAACTAGCTGTTGTCTATCGTTTAAATAAGATTTTACTAAACTAAGCGCAAGTTTTCCAAGTCCGTAATGCTCAAGCTTCAAGAGTAAGGTTTCGTGATCGACGCAATCAAATGCCTTGGAAAGGTCACAAAAGATTCCTATGGCGTCTTGGGCCTCTTCCCACGCGTTAAAAATGTGTCTTAATAAGGTTACACCGGCGTCGGTCGTACAACGTCCTTTGGTGAAACCATACTGTTGATCGTGAAGGATTTTATTCGCGTTGAAATGATTGAGCATTTGATTAAGCATTACCTTTTCAAACACCTTGCTGAGTGTGCAATGTTTTGAAGCGTCAATTCATGTTTTACAGCAATCATTATTGGAAGTAAGTAGGCTCAATCAACTCAGCCTATAGCAGTCCACTGCTGGACAGCCTCTCCCAGGCTGCCCCACAACACCCTGTCCTCCGCCTTCCGCATCCAGTCTGTCCCAGCCACCTTTTTAAGGTCGTCGCTCCATCTAGCTGGGGGGCGTCCCACACAACGTTTGCCGATACGCGGTCTCCTCCAGGACTCGTCTGCTCCACCGGCCAACGGTCCTTTGACAAATATGGCTAGCCCACTGCCACTTCAGTCGGAGTTACCGACATAGCCTGCATAGTAAGCAAGTAAGTAGCCTGCTTTGGATTAATTTTAGATCCGCGTAACTGTACAAAAGGGAGCAGTGGACAGAGGGGAAGGGGGCAGTGGTGGCCCAGTAGTAATGGGTGCGACTTACGAGCTGTAGGTCGTACCTAGGTTCGAACCCTCAATGCGCTTTACTTTGTGGAAATTATTTCAAAACGGCGAAGGAAAACATCGTGACGTAACCGAAATGTCCTAGAAAATAAGTAGTTTTAGTCAATCAAATCAAGATGGTAGATGCTAATCTACCAATCTGCACTGAGCCCGCGTGGCCCACTCCCTCTCACTGAGAGGAGGCCTGTCAGCAGTGGGAACATTGGTATTTTAACTAAGTTTATAACCTATATGTACCTATTATATTTATAATTAATTATATTATAATATATTTTATAATACTATTATTTTCTATCAATCAGAGCACCCGCCATCTTATCTCTTCACCACCTTTGGTTGACTGGTAGAGAATGCCTAAGGCATTAAGTCCGCCTTTGTACATTATAGGCCAATTATGTTATTAAATTGTACATTATGGAAAATCAAATACCGTTACGGCCTTTTTGTTAATTATGATAAAGAGAATGATTGTATCCAGAAAAAAATTATAATAAAAAAAAAAAAAAACTGAACAGGGGTGCAAAATTCACTCAAAATCTTAATTAAAGAAGCATATCCGCAAGAAGAGTATCACAATCAATCACTCAAAGAAGATTATTAGGGAAAGTAAAAGAAAAATCTTCAAACGCCGTATATGTGCAAAGAAAAAAAAACCCAAGTTAAACTTCAAAGCTTTTCCTTCGAAATTGAGTCAGGATTTTTTTTTTGCTACAACAAAGGGATTCGATTATAGGCGAAGAAAGCGGGCTCAACACTTGTCTGCCCAAATGTACCGGGACAAGCGGTATCGAGAAGAGTTTTTATTGAATGGTTGTTTATTTTTCGTTGATGTCTACGTACTTGGTTGCTACCTACGATTTATTTGTGATTTGACGTGTTTAAGACAAGTGTCTATATCTACACTCATACGAGTACATAGATAAAATTACGCTTTTTTCCATGGAGGAGGCAGAGACTAAATAACGCCACCTACTACGATCCTTACATACTTCTTTTGCTTCGTGAAAATTCAAAAAGTGGTTTCATTAATTGTTAGTTGAGAAATGTTACTATGCCCAGGGTCTAAATGATTACTTCTGACGTTTTAAGTGCCCATGTAGGCTTACGTGAAATAAAATATTCTGTATGATTTGATTTGACTTAAATGTTAAAACAGTGTAATACTATCCTGTCTAATGTATTAATAATCCAATGTATTGCATGCATGTATTTTCTTTTGTTTTGATATTTTTGTTTGTTTATATGGTGAATTTTGTGTGTCCTTATTTTACATAAATTTCACTGATATTTGTATGTCATCAATGACAAAACATAGTGCAACATAAATGACTAGTATATAAGACCTTGACCTTGAAACTATGTTTGACAAATAAATAATTCTGATTCTGATTCGTTTACGTTCATACATCTGCGGGCTAATTGCGTAACACACTATCAGTAGGAATCGGTTTCAATTTGACAATTCAACAACATTCATTGCGTGAGCAGACACATTTTTCTAACATATGAAGCAATGGATTAGCAATATCCCTACTTCAAAATCATTCCGATTCTGATTCAAACTACGTTACACAATTAGGGTGCTGGTCATTCACACACGCCAGTTGCGAGTGTTACGCACCTGACCTTTGTGAAAAACATCACCAATAAGGTCACGCCACGAAAAGTGTGTATGTGACGTTCATTTAAAAATGAATTTTTTAGGGTTCCGTACCCAAAGGGTAAAACGGGAACCCTATTACTAAGGCTCCGCCGTCTGTCTGTCTGTTTGTCTGTCTGTCTGTCTGTTTGTCTGTCCGTCCGTCTGTCACCAGGCTGTATCTCATGAACCGTGATAGTTAGACAGTTGAAATTTTCACAGATGATGTATTTCTGTTGCCGCTATAACAACAAATACTAAAAAACAGAATAAAATTAATATTTAAGGGGGCTCACATACAAAAAACGTATTTTTTTTTGCCGTTTTTATAGATAATGGTACGGAACCCTTCGTGCGCGAGTCCGACTCGCACTTGGCCGGTTTTTTTTTATTTATTTTCAGAATATATGTATTTTTTTCTTTCTTTCTTCTTTCTTTCTATCCTAATCCACGGTACTTGGGGTTGGCTCAAACTGTATTGCTCTTACATTCTTCCCTGTAAGGGGTGCTACATACATTTAATTCGGCAGTATTTGTTGAACAACAAACCCGGAACCATTACTACACATATTCGGCTTTTACTTTGGTAATTTAGTGGCTTGTATTTGACTCGTGCCGATCGAAAACTCCGTTCGGCATCTACTCTCGCTGAATCATGTTCGGGTAAGTTTGGCAAAATTCGAGTTAAGTGGCTTATTCCCGAACATTTGTACGTATGTTTATTCGATTTATACGCCAGGTTATGCCGAATTATGCCGACCCGAAGTGTGTAGTCCTCAGTCGTCACCTTACCGGTTACCCATAACTTCCACGGGAATTAAAAAAAGCATGAAAGAATTGCACAGAAACATTCATTCTAAATAATAATATGACATTTAAATAAAAATATTATGATAATGATAAATACAGAAACAAAATTAAATGAACCAATAACTAATCGGGAAATATGCTGCTATAAACCAAAGGTAACCAAAGTAGCGTAATATTTTATATTGTCAATGTTTATGATAAGGAAAGACGAAACCTTTCGAAGAGAACAGTGTAGACCAATTTCCCGTAGGTCAAAACGTCCAAAATCCAGTGGCAACGATATCTCAGCGACAATGTAAGTCAAAAAATTCCTGTATAATTTAGGGAAAATACAGGTATTTTTGGTTGCGAGAAGGGAGGTTCTTAAAAATTCGGGAATTGTCCATCATATTATGTCAAGCTGAAGAAAAATGTAATCTATAGGACTTATGTAATATAATAAAGCTGAAAAGTGTTTGTTTGTACGCGCTAATCTCTGGAAATTAGAATTTGACATCTTCATTTTCTTCTTGGATTTTGTAACCCAATTCTTGAGGGAGGTTATTAAGCATCATGCTACTACCCTTAGGACCCGAGCAAAAAGAAAAAAAAGTCAAAAAGAACGCCAAGCGAAAACGAAGTAATAACGCGGGCAGGCGATGCGACGCGATGCAACGCGGTGGGTCGGGAGACGAGGGAGTAATTTTTTTAATGTGGCTGTTATTTTAGTATAAACTATGTATCTTACGACTTCCACGCGAACAAAGCTGCGAGCTAGCTAGTCATTTCAAGTCTTATTTATAAACGGCTGTTAAATTTTAATCAACTGATTAGCAAAATTCTTATTCATAAATGCTATTTAGCGCTAACAGCTAGCTAAGCAATTGATTAGTATAGTAGCTGTCAAATTTAAACACCACTGGTACACTGTTTAGAGGAGTCCGCGTACCACTGGTCAGTTTCCCTCAGTCGTCAGTTTATTTAATTTTCCAGTTTCGTTGATTGGTCAATTTTGGGGATTAGACAGTTGCGTCAACTCGACAGTTTCCAGTGTTCGCCAGTTTCGTTGATTCGTCAGTTTTATTCAATTCGTCAGTCAAAGTACAGTCGGTAGAAAACTCATACACGTCTGCTAATTTAATTATGTACGTATTACGTAACATAACAGGCTGTTTCCTCAAAGGGCTAGCCAGAGATCATTTTGTTTTTTTTTTTAGAAAACAAATATATTAAAAAAATATATTGTGATTGTAAAAATACAACTTTAAGTTTGATTTAAATTGGGTTCCTTACATTTTCCACTTTTGTTTACTTAAACGTAAACATATCTTTTACGTTGAGTGTACTAAACTGACGAATCGACGAAAACTGGCAAATACTGGAAAATGGCGAGTTAAAGCCACTGACTAATCGATAAAACTGACTAATCAGTGAAACTGACTAATCAATGAAAATGACGAATTAAATAAACTGACTACTGAGGGAAACTGACCAGTGATACGCGGACTCGTTTAGAGCTTGCTAGCAGGATGGTAAGAGGGAAGATGGTGGATTTTATTTCAATCAGCTGATCGATTCAATAAGATTATTGTGTGCTTCGATGTAATTTTGTTCTGAGCCTTACTAAATATGGATTTCGACAATCTTTTACGGGATTTGACCTGCTGGAAGTAGATGGAGGAAGACCTACACAGCTCGTTTAAATCCACTACGAGTATGATTACCTATTACATACTTCGAATGAAGAAGTACACATAATGAAAAGATGTATAGGGAAAGCTCCATCAGGAGGAGGCTCAGTAGGTTTGAAGACAATGAGTTCGTGAGGAAGGACGGACATCGGAGATAGTGATTATCCTATACTCAGTGATGGATGGATTTGGGATGGGGGGATTAATAAGGGTCACCCCCTATTTAGCCATAATCATCTGACAAACAATCCATCCATCAATTCTTTGGTCTCCGACTACCCTTATAACCATCGACATCTATTCCAGAGTTGTCGGCTAATAGATATGACATGTATGGAAGAATAACAGAACTTATGTTGCACAAACCCCAAATAACTTGGGATGAAGCCAGGGGGAGGATAAATTGTTTAGAACGTTCTAATGATTATGTCAACATTAGCATTATTTCTGTGAAACAAAAGCTTTAATGTACGAATCTTACTACATACTCTCTTACATCTTACCTGTGGTTTCTCTCGCACGACACGTATGCTGCTTCCCACGAGATGCATAACGCGGTTTGCGTGGTCTCAAGCAATTTACATGTTAAATGTCGGGTTCGTGAAGGTGTTTTAAAAGAAGTCTTAGTTTAGGTAAAATATATTTTGACTAAAATTGCGACCACTAAGAATTAAAAATGGTGACTTTATTTATGATGTCTTATCGTTGCTTGAAATGAACGTCTACCACATTAATGTCACTTAAAGCATATGTCTCAATTAAACCACATTTACAGGACTGTGACTTATTAAAATTTTCAAGGTATAGTCTCATAATATAAGTTTTATTTATAACAATTGGTCCTTAATTAAAATATACAAGCTAACTCTAAAATATGTATAATATGTA
Source organism: Tiliacea citrago (assembly GCA_963921375.1). Classification (NCBI taxonomy): domain Eukaryota; kingdom Metazoa; phylum Arthropoda; class Insecta; order Lepidoptera; family Noctuidae; genus Tiliacea; species Tiliacea citrago. The sequence continues at coordinate 3,949,653 of OY992784.1, forward strand.
CAAGTAGGTATATAATAAAATAATTAAAAAGTGGAAGTGCTCATTGGGCATCAAAAAATTCGACCGCATCGCTGTCAATGGGAAAAGTGCCCAAAAGGCTGGCAGCATTGCCACGTTGGATGGCAATACTGATTCTTTGGGCTAAAAATAGGCCAGCCTTCTGGTCCAGTGAAGAGTCGACCAACCGCTTGGCGATGTCCCGAAATACTTGATGAGCACTCGGACCCCAAGGCCCTAGTGTTTCAACCCCAAACGGCTCAAAAATATAGCTCCCAATAAGGTTGTTATATTTGCGCCGTTTGAGGTTTTCTGCTCCTGCAGCTGCCGCCCCAGCACAACTCGCCGTGCCAGGAAGATGGGATGGAGCGAGGGTGTTGACAAAGGTTGCATCCCACACCAAAGGCCTACCCAACTTCCATGGCATTACGGTCATTCCGTCTGGCCTCTTCCCATCGTCGCGCGCCAAGCCATTGGGTTCTAAAACAGCTGGCACTCCGGCGGTGACAAGAGCCCGACGGATGATGTCATTAATACTGGCGTGCCGTGCCATCCGACCAGCGCTCTTGCTGCAGGATAGGCCATGGTGTCCGAGGCAGTCGACTCCTTCACCGCAATGACAGCGATGTGGAGCCCCGCAAGGGGCGCCCAGACGCAAACATGTAGCGAGCCGGAATGTGGTGTCACCCAGCATGGTGCCTATGTTGGGTGACGGTAGCGCCTGAAGCCAGAGGCCCGACTCCCATTCACCCACAGCCAGCACGGCACGCTCAGCAGTATTGGTGGACGCATTAATGAGTTTATTCCGTACCAACCTGCAGAGCGGCTCATCCCACTGTATAAGATTGAGAAATCTTTCGATCGAAAAAGATTAATATTGAGAAATCGGGATAAAAAGTAGCCTGTCTCAATCCAGGGTGTCAGCTACCTCCATACAAAATTTTATCAAAATTGGTCCAGCCGTTTAAGCGTGAAGAAGTAACAAACATACACACACACACACACTCACAAACTTTCGCCTTTATAATATTAGTGTCACTAGCTTTTGCCCACGGCTTCGCCCGCGTGAAGGTCGAAAATTATCCCATGGGAAAGTACTACCGGGATAAAAAGTATTCTATGTCCTAACTCATGTCATGGTCTACCCATGTGCCAAATTTCATCCAAATCCGTGCAGCCGTTTTAGCGTGAAAGCGTAACAAACACACTTTCGCAATTCAATCATGATTCGAAAGACCCGTGGCGCCATCTATTATCATAAGGACGTTATTGTTGTTTTCCTCGGGAACAGTACCGTTTTTCGGGATTAAATATTGTGGGTATGCTAACGTTAAAAAAGTTTGATACGGATCGGCTTCTACCATCGCATTAAATTCATTTTTATTTACCTTAGTTGCTGGTCTTTCTCGGGGTTCATTCTTCAAGACGAAGTTTCCACGAAAGTGATTAAACCAAAAACGCACGGTGCGTTTATTAGCCGTATCCTCTCCAAACACACCATTGATATTGCGAGCTGTTTCTACTGCCTTAGTACCACTTCAGAACTCGTATTCTATAATAATACTCTAATTTTCAATTTATCCATCTATACTTTAAATGCCGGCTGAAAAACAATTGTACGTCAAACAAACGAATGTTGAATATTTTTCAATTTTAGAATGTGATATTTTTATCGTTATCGTGTGAAAAAACTTTCACTCTGGAATCTCACACCATGCAGGTTTAAATTGAATTCAAAGTGGCCAGTATGTCAAAACGGCAATTTCAATTATTTAAACCCCTATTACCTACTTGTACACCATAATAATGTTGTGGTAGAATGTATAGAACCTAATAAAATATTAGCACCATACTATGTTAAAGAAATTTTAAATTTTAAAATTGAAAAAATATGTTAAATTTCTGACACAATGGGCGGCCTTATCGCTAAAAGCAATCTTTTACAGACAACCTTTGGATGGATATAAGTCCAAGGGGCCGACCGCGCTAATTTTGAACGTTAATACCAAAACTAAACCACAACCAAAAACGTTACGTTAGACACCATTTCGTATCGCGCTAATCATTTCAACGGAAACGATTTAGCTTTACTTTGGAAATTACGTTGGAGGAACGATCGATCGAACTTTCAGTATTGGGTAAAGTCAACGATTTTGTCGCTCAGAAAAAAACACCTAAACCAAAAACGTTCCGTTCGAACGGTAATTACGTTGAGAAATAGCGCGATCGGCCCCCAGGTTTCTTCATATTATATTTCTCTATACCATTTTTGTCAGTCGATAATAACTAAGATTAGTTTTAGGAAGTAATTAAAATCAAAATATTTTATTATATATACTTAACTAATAATAGAAACGTCAGAAGCGAGGTGCATGGTTCCAATTGGTCGTTTCCTATGGAGAAGAGCCGGCAACTCTACGGTTAGTCTTTTAAAAATAATTGACTTTCACAATGTTTTCAAATTACAGTGTTAATAGATATAAGAGGACTGACCTCTTATATAGGCCTGTCAACAAGTTGGCATGTACACAATTATGAATAATATGAAAAGGTTAAACGAGAACTCGCCAGGTTTGATACCACAACGTCGTGCTCAAAAAGGGGGTGGGTTCCTTAACCTCCGGCGTACCATGATTTGACATTATTATTATTGTGGGGAGAAATTTCATCAGGCGACAACCTTAATAAAAACAAAACATACATTAGTATCAATTCCTTTGTCTTTCTACGCGTGTTATAAGTCTATCGAGGAAAACGGATTCAGGTACCTTCGAGCGGATCTGCGTGGGCTTATGCCACTACTTATTTAGCTTTTTCACTTCGAAACAAACGACTTTGCCACCCTAAATCCTTTGCCGTGGGAAAATAATGGTTAAAAATAAATAAAATATACAGCTTGCTTTGTTCTTTAATTTTAACCATATGGTTCAGTAATAACGGCGCCGTTGGTTTAGTGGTCACAAGCGCTAACACTGAACATGAGGTCCTGCTAGTGGAAGCAAACTGATGGGATCGAGTCCCGGGTCGGGCAATCTTATTCGGTTTTTCCACCAAAAATTTTTCAGTAGTATTATTCGGTCTGTATTTGTGCAACCGTGCACATAGGTGATGCCAATAGTTGGGCTCACGTCAGCTCCAAAACTGCTGAGCTGAACTTTGGAAAATTACAGAGAATAGTTCTTATAGATTACAGAAAAACTGTAAGAAATAACAAAATAGAACTTTAGGAAGTCGTTGGTCTTAAAATAACAAAGTAAATCACTACAAAACTTGTATCTGTTCTGTGTAAATCACTCTATATTGTGCATACTACATTTGCAAGTTAGAATGTATGGAAGAACACGTTTTTTAACAACATTGTTAAGTTTGTTCTTGGAATAAATTCATCCCAACTACAAAACTCTTTATTTTGCATGGTTTTCCAAGAAACCGAATGTTCTCACTTCTTAACTCTTCCGTTGTAAAGTATTCGGTTATCAACCAGTCAGTGTCTTCAGGCATGGCATGGTAATCTTCTTTTGCGCATAACAATCCTCCGTCTGACCTCCTATTCTGATTATAAATCTTGGGACAAAGAACATCTAATAAAGAAAGATTACCACACAAGACTTGACTTTTCAGATCTTACAAAAACCTTAATAAAGTGGCACTAAATATTTCATCTGGAACACGAGACTTAGGATTATTATATGTCATAATATAAGGCAGATCTTCATAAAACATGTCGTTTTAGAGATAAACAAAAAAAGCAAAAGTATGTATCGTAATATTTCGTAGATTCCCACGTAAGTTGTTAGAGGGTGAGGTCGTAAACAGCTCGTCACAGCGTCGGAAGGTAATAAAGGAACCCAAAATTCCGCCTCAAAGCTCAAAGTGTATGTAGGGTAAAAATCTCTAGGAATTTTCCGTGGAACATTTCTACTCGGAGGAATTCGATTAATTTGCCAGCACTTTAGATTTAAAACCACTGAAACCTCTATTGGGTCTCATGTTTGTTTTATAGCGGTTTTAGAGTGTTAGAGGTCCTAGGTAAATAATAGTAGCGTGGAGATAAATAGATAATGAAGTTGATTTTTTCTTTTGTGAACTAAAGATTAAGAAGACATAGTTTAATGCTTTGTAAGGTTTTAAATTTGCTTTATTTTCTATCTGCTAGTAAAATCTAGTAAACATAAAACATCACGCCTATAATCCCCGAAGGGTTAGGCAGAGGTGTACCTATAGTAAACTCGTATTTCACCAGTACTGCTTAAGTCCCATGTATTAAGGGCCGAGACTATTGCAATCAACTGGACATAAATCTAAACTCCGAACGGCTACTGAGAAATTCCTAGTGGAAAACCCAATAACACTTTACACGACCTACGAATCTAACCCAGGACCATGCTCAGCTGAAGTGCTTGCAACCACTAGAAAAACGAGGCAGTAAACCATTATTTAAAAAAAATACAAATAGGGTAAAAACGAACCTGCATGGCAACAGCCTTGAATCTTGCAGCAAAATTGTAAAACGAATAAAACAAAAAATAGCGGCAGAGAACCAATTTATTTCTTCCCACACACAATTTGTATAATGTAATTGTAAGAAGCTCTCCACCATACAAAAACTGTCATGCATGCAATTTCCGCGCTCAGAAGAAAAAAAACGAAACATAATCTAACGCTGAAATAACAACCCTATCGAGATCGTAGTACGCTGTTAACAACTGCGAACATCAATCAATGTCCGATGCTAGGGTTGTACGAAATTGTTGTAGTTACAGAAAAACATTCATTGAATGGAGTTTTTATTGGCACATATTTCGGTTCTGATTCGGTGCGGAATGCTTTTTCGGATGGCAAGACCACCAGATTCATTAGAAGTAAAATAAAGGTTGATCGGTAGAGAAGGCCTTGTGATATTAATTTCGCCGTTATGTTGGACTGGATAGGTCCACTCAATCTGTGTGGTTCTTTCCTCAAAAGACCATTTCAGATACCAATCTACATGGCCTTCACATGATCTGACCAAGATTATGTCTGGACTTTAAAAGAGACTGTGATCTTATTATTGTTACCTACCACCTACTTAGTAAATTTCTTAAATTAATTCACTGACAGATAACGCACAGCCTAAACTGCTGTCTGAAGCATGAAATATTGCGCAAGAGTTTAAAGGTATGGCGAAAGTGAGACATATAAAGGATTTTTGAAAATTCACCCCCTAAGAGCCTGTTCACACGGTGCGTTGCGACCCCACACCGCGATGATTTCGCCACAACGACGATCACAGGGGCGTTGCGGCGTTATAACCACCATAGAGCACCGCAAAGATTCCGCCCTTTCTTATGCCGTGCAAACAACTGAGCGGTGCCGCTCCGGTGTTGCAACGCGTACACCCCTCCCCGCCTCATCTCGCGGGTTGCAAGTCCGGTATACGTGCGGTGCGACGAGGGCACGCACCATGTGTCATACCATGGATATTTGTATGTAGGACGCCGCAGCGACACCGATTCAGCACCGCGCCGCCACCTCAACGCACGATGCGTTGCCCTGTGCATCGGCCATAAAGGGCTTAAATAGAGAATAAAACTTTGCATGGAAGTTCATAATTTTTTCCGATGGGAGATCCTATTGGGGGCATGGTTAGTCATAATAATAAATTTGTATAGATAGATAAATAGACAGAATACTCTTTACTATGTACAATTGTATACCATAAAAATTACAGAAATGGGAATGAGGGAAATGTCGCCAGGAGAGTTTTGTATATGAATGTGGATAGATGGGTATACGAGTTTGGGAAGTCCATAGAAACGATGGATGGACTGTGTGAATGATGATATGACTAGAAAGGGAGTGAGACTTCCAAAACTAATAGAGAAGTTTGGAAGAAAAAATACATGTTGCGCCGACCCCAAATAAATTGGAATAAGGGCAGGAGAGTGATGATGAAAATTTACAGGTAGAAATTTAGAAGAGGTGACACAATGGGCGGTTATTTCAGTTTACAATTTGTGTAAATTTTGGAATCAATAGATTACGTATTAAATGTGAAATATTATTAGCTACAGCCTGTTCACATGATGTGTTGCGGCGCTGCACCGCAAAGATTTTGCCCTTCTTCTGCCGCACAAACAACTGAGCGGTGCCGCTTCGGCGTCGCAACGCGTACACCCCGCCTCATCTCGCGGGTTGCCAGTCCAGTGTATTTGCAGTGCAACGCTGGCACGCATCATGTAGCATACCATGGATATTTATAACGTAGCATGCCTAACATAAATTGCTAACATAAATTTTAGAAAACCCGTGGTAGGTATGGGCGAAGTGATTTAATATTGATACTATAGAGAGGCTATCATTAGTAATGGCATAGAAAAGTTGTGATCTATGAATCTGTCTAGCGTAATATAACAAAATTCAATAAAAGCTAAGTTTGATAATACCATGTCCATATTGCACAATTAGGTATTATTATTTATTATTTGCACTTCGAAAATAATTTTCTTTTGGTGAACACGAATGAGAAATACGACTTCACATGCAGGCGTACCACACTAGACTGAGCGACTTTTGCACACTAGGACAAATGTATCGGATTACGATTTTGTTCGCTATGTCCCGTCTATTGTTAAGTAAATAATTTAATGTCTTTGGTTATGGGTAAGTTGGATTAAAAAAATAACATACTGAAATAGTTCGCTATAATTTTGGTGTGACAGAAAATTGAACATTTCCTACCTACTTGTAATTATGTGGCTGTAACACGTGATTGAAGTAAATGGATTTTTGTTGTATCCGGAAACCAATGAACTAGAAATCTATCATCAAGATATTGATAGGTTTCCAGGCTTTAAATCTGCTACATGAGCAAAGGTCTGCACAACTCTAGGAAGAAGTCAAGCATAAACGAATTCTGTCACAGAAGAAAAAAATCATTTCATAATTTTATTGTTATGACGTAAGAAAAATGTTGGTCCTCATAAGATTAAACAACACCGCAGTCCTTTGTTTTTTCTAGGGGAATAAGCAACAAATCCTTCCGATTTCCCCTTCAAAACTTTTTCAAAGCGTGCCATTTAAAATTATCTGTGACACTTGACAGCCGCGGTATGAATAAAGACAATTTTCTTTTTAACTTCTAAGATGCGTTTAGACGGGGATTATTTTCAGGGAGAAATTATTTTAGGACCAATGCTGTTTTTTGGATCCCAAGAAATAACTGAAAGGTGAATCATAATAAAATCTTTATTAACAAATCCATCAAAAGGCGTCCAATAGACGAAAAACAAGTACTTAATTGGCAAAAGAAGCTGTAGGCTAAGTTGATTTTCACACAGTTTTGTGTTATTTTTTCAAATTAAAAGCCTATTCTCTTGACGTCAATTCGTAAGACAGTTTTTAAGACATTAGAGCTTCGTGTTCTTAAGAAAGTAAGCAACGGTCACACAATAGCGACAAATATGTCAAATTAAATTACTTTTTACGAGCAGCGGCCACCAAAAGTTGTATGAAAATCTATATCTGCCGTGATTTAGCGGCCAAATAAAAAATAGTAAACTCATATCTATCGTGTAATTTAAAAATGGAACGATCTTTTACTCCGAAACATGGCAACCACGGAGGTAATCTAACAAAGGTTTTATTTAAATTTCGAACTGGCTTGCAAATAGAAAGCTGTTTATTGAAACAAAACAAATGAACATATTGGCACGTGAAAAATGATTGTTGTTCGTCATTGAATCTGGAATTTATAAATAATGTACTTAGTTTGAATTTCCGTGCATTATTTGAGAAAAGCACTATACGAGTACAAGCCTTGGACTCAACCAGACATTGATGGACTCACGTATGTGTGCCTCGGCTTCGCCTCGGCCCATATTTACACCTTCGTCCATCAATGCCTCTTTTGCTGGCCGCTGCAGTAATGTACTATTTAGAGTATTTTGGCTGTCAGGGGTTTTTAATTTTTTTAATTTAACCTAAAATTCCTGTATAAAACTCTATGTATCTCATTCCTAAACTTTATGTATGAAGAAGTAGACAACCGAAAATGCGGTTGACTTTTATTAATTGCTGAACGTCGATATTTAATTAAAATATTTACATTTAGATTAACCTGTAGATTATTATGACCCTAATCACTTAGCTTGTATTAGCATGTGCTCGTCAAAACGTATTGTATGAGCCCAAACACAAGGTAGATGCCGAACACCGTTAACGAGATTTTCGGGATTGTCGGGTTGGGTATCCTGCAGGATCCTGGTGATGCCTGCGCATCAGAACAAGGTTATTGTACTTTTGTAATATCATTGACAACCTGTCCCATTGACAGGATTTCAAATTTCGAATAGTTCAGACCTGTGGAAGCTTTTTATATCTCTTCATTAATTTTTATTTTTATTAACTAGAAAAGAGATTATGATCTACAAACGGCTAAGCAGATTTTATTGAAACATACCTTTTTTTTTTTTTTTTTGGGTGGGAAATTATCAAATAACTTCTCCCGCTCTGGGCGGAGCGGGAGGGCGTGTCAGACTTTTACTGACTAAAACCCACCCGTGTTCCTTCCGTTGCCTGTGTGCCAGGGCCACGATATCCCTTTCGGACAAACTCGCAACCCCGGCAGGCATTGGTCCTATCGGACCCCGTCAATTGGTGCTGACATCTCTTTGAGGCGCGCGTGGAACACAACGCGCCGTCGACCCGGGCCTGGTCCTTATCGGACGGCGAGCTACCCATCGCTCACCGTCCGCAGGCCCGCGCCTACGGTGGCCGGAAATCGGCTTGCGACTCCCGACGCCCGGGGAGTCTCCTGCGGCGACTAAGGGCGCGAGGGCGCGAACCTTGTCTCACCCTCACGCGTTCCGCCTCCTCCTTCGCTAGCATAACTGCTTCGCAGAAGGAGGTGACGGCCTCCCATGCACTCTCGCTCCGAACCATGGCCTGAACCAGGGCCGGACGCGAGAGATCGCCGCCGCCGATCGCCTCCGTGAGGACACGGCGGTGCTCCGCCCAAGCTGGGCAGACCTCCACCGTATGCTCCACCGTGTCCTCCGGGCGATCCACACAGTGGTGACACCCGGGCGTTTCCTCCCGCTTAATCCTAAACAGGAACCTCCCGAAACATCCATGTCCGGTGAGGACCTGCGTCAGGCGGAAGGTGAGGACGCCGTGGCGCCTCTCTAGCCACTCCTCAAAGAGGGGACTTATCGCCACAATTGTGGCGTGCCCAGCGCTGGGTTGCGACAATCGCACTCTCCATGTCGCCATGAGATCCCTCCGGAGCTCCGTCCGCTGTGCCGCGATTTCTTGCGGCAGCGGAGTTATGCCCCGGAGTTTCGCCTCTTCGCGCCACACCCAAATGTGCGCGAGGACTTTCGCCTCCAGATCCCATGGCGGCAGTCCGGCAAGGAGGCTCGCCGCCTCACGATTGAAACATACCTAAGAACACTCTCGATTAAGATGCATTTCAAACAAAAAAAAAAACAATATCGGTTCATCCGTTCAGGAGCTATGGTGCCACAGACAGACACACAGATACACAGCCACACAGGTACACTTAAAACACCCTCTTTTTTCGTTGGGGGTTAAAAATACTAGTGAAAATGACAGATTTCGTCGTTACAACATGACGAAACCTTTTTCCTAGGAAACCCTAGCTTTACAGTCAAAAAAAAATGCTAGGATATTCTTAGACGGGATTCAAAAGAAGCATAATAATATCAACGCGCAAAACCACTTCAGCATTTTCTAAGCTGGAAAAAACAGCTTACAAATAGAATTTCTTAAAAAAACAAAAAGTTATTCTCATCCCGCGCAAGGAGCATTGGACACCTTAACGAGATTTTGTTTATCCTACGCTCTTTTCTCTTTCTTTGGTTATGAATTGTGCATTTTAATTTATGACGCCTTTTATAATTTTGCTTTATTTTTATACATTAGGGGTGTGAGTGAATAAGGTTGGAAAAATAATTTTATTAAAATATAGGGAAAATAAGGCTATTTTGCAGCAGAATTATATTGCACGTGTAAGTATATTTTACGGACGAGATCAAACAAAGTATCTCCAGATTTAGTCATAATGACTCATCAAACAACGACGTAGTACTCGCAAATTATTTCAACACCACAGCTCTCAAAACGGTGAAAGAAAACATCGTGAGGAAACCGACATGTCCTAGAACCAACTAACTATACATTTTGTAGGCAATCAGACTTAGTTTTTTAAGATGGATAGATGGACCGCTACAATGAAGACTGGCCAAAAATCCACCCTGTACGAGTATACATCTAAGATAGAACAGGAACAGCCCTTTACAACCAGTAATCCCGGTACAGTCTCGCTATCGAATACTGTCAATAGTTCCTGCTCCGATGCAATTTGGTTTGTTACAATACCATCTTCCAAGCTATTTGGATTTACTAGGATGTTGTATGACTGAACTTCTCGCTAAATTTGATTTTAATTGCTGTGTTGTAAATTGACAGATTTGTCTTGAAGAACCTTAAATATTGTGGTTAGATAAACCAAATAGACACTTTTCATAACAATATATTGGTTTTTTTTTCAATCTCATTCCTCAACTAAATTGGTGCTTGACTGCTAAATTAGTTAGATTGGCTAAATTGGTGAAAATGATATTTTTATTTGGTTTATTATTGTACACAAAATTGAAAGAAAAAAGAAAGAAAGAAAAAAAAAAAAAAAAAAAAATAGAAAAATGTGATGATAAGATATAGAAATTGTGACTAAATACCTACTACCTGTTTATGTACCGTCTTTATTTATTGACATATTATTATTATTAACTAAGTATTACTGTTATCTAATCTATTTACTGACTTTTTCTTATTTTTTTTTACTTGCATTTTTTCATTCTGTTAATGTGACATTTGATTACATAAGCTATTTTGTATGCCTTCTGGCGGAACAGTATGGGTCAACATTTTTTTATATAACATATTTATGTATAATTTTACCATAGGTTCACAAAATGAATTTGAATTTGACTGACATTGGTCTACAATGACCAAATTGGTGATGTTCTTCAGAAAGGTCAGGTGCGTAGTACTCGCAATCGGCGTGCGTGTATGACCAGATGTTTGAACGTAGGCGAAGCAATAGGAGTATGTAAGGAGCGTAGCAGGTAGCGTTCTATGGTTTCTGCCTACCCCCATGGGAAGAAGGCGTGAGTTTATGTATGTGGTCTACAATGCCATGCAAAATAATGTGCCATGGACAATTTTCAGTAAGTATAAGTTAATTCTCCTGCTCTTGTCCAAATTTATGGAGTAAACAGAGTGCTTTCCACATCCAGCGGATGTGGCGGTCCTTGATCGCCTATGTCCAGCAGTGGACGTATTTCGGCTGAAATGATGATGATGATGATGAGAACAGAGTTTTTTTCCATCCAAATAATAATTTTCTTATAATCTAGACTTTTCTTAACTATGTTGGGATCGGCTTCATAGTGCAGCTAAATACTAGTATATTACATGCAACGGGCCCTATCTGACCTCCACAACCCAGTTTTGGGTAATAACTCTTGATTAGGCTGGTTGGGTGACTTTTGGGGCTTTGGCCATGAGCCCCTCTTTAATTCAATCCACCATGTAAACAAAATCGCAACAAAAACACATCCGTCACCCCATCTCATTTCAAATGACTTCCAATTAGTTTTACGCCCAATCATAAAAGAGGATCGTAGCCATAAAACAAGATAATATCTACTATTATTAAACATCTTAGCGATATAAATATCGTATACGCACCAGTATAACACCGGTATAACACCACATTATGCCGCGAGGGCGTAATATCTAGAGTAATTCAAAATAGAGGCTCAAGGAAAGGTATAAAGAATTCTATCAACGCGGTATTCGCGCCTGTTCGCATTTGGCTGGGCGTTTTGGGTGGGGCGTTTTTACTAGCGATGGTTTACATGAGCGGAGCGGAAAATTCTCTTATGAACCAGTTACTTTACGTCTTACTACGTCTACAGAGAACGAGCGAGCGTTATTCATCAAAACCACGCCACGTTAGTTCAAGATGGCATTTCATGTTTTGTAGAAAACATCGTGATTCCTAGAAGTTTTCCTTTACTGTCAGTCAATAATGTCTACGAATATACTGGGACCTAGACCATTCATTTATAAAAGTTAGATTAGTGCTTGTCAGGTACACCTCTCCCTCCCTCTTGGTCAAGGAATAGATCCTTTAACCACCGGATCATTTTGCCCACGATCGAAAGAATTTAACGCTTCTCTCATTCGTTTTAACGCCTTTCTCATTTTTTTTAAACCAAATCAGCTATAACTACCACCACACCCACTTCTCACCTCACATAGGCAAGTGTAAATATGACATGACTTGTCGACTGAGATGAAATAAACTGTGCAATCTGAGGCGTCGTTTGTTGTGTTAGCTCACAGTGATATGAAAATTTGGACTTTGAGAGTGGAGAGGGCTCATTCAAATGTTATAATAATTATGAATTATTTCGAGAAGTAATCTTGTATGCGAAAACATTCTTAACAGTTACCTGTAGTTTAACAAAATATTGTTTACTAACTTATTGTTTAATCTGTTGCTATTAATTTTGAAAAATGAAAGGCAACAGAATATGAAAATGATTAGCAAGATAGGTAATAATATGTATGTTTACCTCAAAAGACCAAAACTTGACCATTATTAAGAATATACATAAGTAGGTGTTACCTCTCTAGCATTTTGTTCAGTTATACAATTCCTATTACACATTCTACTCTTTTTGTGTCGGCAGAATCCATCCAGCAAAAGCAAATTGCACCAACTAGTATTTAAATCTAAATTATTTATTTAAAAGTTACCTTGACTTTAATCTTTCAAGCATCACAACTACTACCCATCTACACAAAGAAGATATTTCTAATAGTAATTACTTTTGGATAAAATTAAGATTAACACTGCCTTATCAACATCAAACAGTTACAAATTACATCACAATTCAGCAACAGAATTAATCTTGAACATGCTGAGACGAAAATTTCCCGGGCTTGACACAGGGCGTTTTTAACCGGTGACCGATTTAGGTTCTCCAAAAGCAAAATTGATCCTGGTAAAGGGTTTATTAGAGAACGTGTACCTCCATTCCCAATGTTATTTTAAGTAAAATGAAGTAGATACGTGCTCTGCAAATGGCACGTCGAAACTTGGCTAGTTAGCCAAGTTACATATCGTCTTGTCTCCTTTTCGCTCCCGATAATTTACGTCCACGTGTCATCTAATAGTGTGACATTGTGACATTTTTGAAGATCAAATGTTGGCTATGTAACCTTTCTCTTTTTAACCGACATCCAAAAAGAAGGAGGTTCTCAATTCGGACGTATGTTTTTTTTTTTTGTATGTTTGTTACGCGATTACGCCGTTAATTATAGACCGATTTTGAAAAAACTTTTTTTGTTTCAAAGGGTATACTCTCGAGGTGGTCCCATTGCCGGTTCTTATTTTTTTGTAAAAAGTTTTTTATTTTACACTTTTTAGTGGGTCAGTTTTGAATGTATCTAAGTTACTATAGCCTGATGTTAACTGCTCATCACCTTTTACAAAATATTGCTTTTCCCGATGCTAGGACGTTGATTTTTGAGGAGTTGTCCTGGTAGGAACCAGGAGAACTGCCGCTCACCATATGCATAGTGACGAGCATAAATTGCTTAATCGCAAACCGTTAAATAGGGGTACTCATTATTATATTGTTCCGGTAGCCATATGTGGTCCATACCTTTATCTGCAGGCTTTTTTTTTTTTTTTTGGGTGGGAAATCATTAAATAACTTCTCCCGCTCTGGGCGGAGCGGGCGGGCGTGTCAGACTTTTACTGACTAAAACCCACCCGTGTTCCTTCCGTTGCCTGTGTGCCAGGGCCACGATATCCCTTTCGGACAAACTCGCAACCCCGGCAGGCATTGGTCCTAACGGACCCCGTCAGTTTGTGCTGACATCTCTTTAAGGCGCGCGTGGAACACAACGCGCCGTCGACCCAGGCCTGGTCCTTATCGGACGGCGAGCTACCCATCGCTCACCGTCCGCAGGCCCGCGCCTACGGTGGCCGGAAATCGGCTTGCGACTCCCGACGCCCGGGGCATCTCCTGCGGCGACTAGAGGCGCGAGGGCACGAACCTTGTCTCACCCTCACGCGTTCCGCCTCCTCCTTCGCTAGCATAACTGCTTCGCAGAAGGAGGTGACGGCCTCCCATGCACTCTCGCTCCGAACCATGGCCTGAACCAGGGCCGAACGCGAGAGATCGCCGCCGCCGATCGCCTCCGTGAGGACACGGCGGTGCTCTGCCCAAGCTGGGCAGACCTCCACCGTATGCTCCACCGTGTCCTCCGGGCGATCCACACAGTGGTGACACCCGGGCGTTTCCTCCCGCTTAATCCTAAACAGGAACCTCCCGAAACATCCATGTCCGGTGAGGACCTGCGTCAGGCGGAAGGTGAGGACGCCGTGGCGCCTCTCCTGCCACTCCTCAAAGAGGGGACTTATCGCCACAATTGTGGCGTGCCCAGCGCTGGGTTGCGACAATCGCACTCTCCATGTCGCCATGAGATCCCTCCGGAGCTCCGTCCGCTGTGCCGCGATTTCTTGCGGCAGCGGAGTTATGCCCCGGAGTTTCGCCTCTTCGCGCCACACCCAAATGTGCGCGAGGACTTTCGCCTCCAGATCCCATGGCGGCAGTCCGGCAAGGAGGCTCGCCGCCTCACGGGAGACCGTGCGGTATCCCCGTACCATCCTGATGGCCATGACCCTTTGGGACGCGTTCAACCGCTGCGCTGGTCGCAGCCTCGGAGAACGCGCCCACACCGGTGCCCCGTAAAGGGCCATGGACCGCACGATCCCCGCGTAGAGCCTCCGGCAGGAGGCGTTTGGACCCCCCAGATTGGGCAGAAGCCGCTTCAAGGCAGCCCCGGCCCGCTCCAGTCTGGGAGCCAAACGTCGGAAGTGCTCGACGAAGTTCCACCGGCTGTCGAGGACGAGTCCCAGGTACTTCATCGTTGACTCTTTATCTGCAGGCTGCGGTAGAAATTATATTTCTGTTTTTTTAGATGGAAAGGATTTTAGTGCCGGTGAATTAGAAACAAATTAATTATTTCCAATTTATTAAAAAAAAACTGTCGTCGGTTTTCACCGATATTGTTGCTCTTCTATGCACCAGCAAACAGCTTTTTAATATAAACGTCAAACTTTATTTGAGTGGATGTCAATTAATTGTCAAGGCTTGTTCATTGTTCTAGATCTTATGTTTGTCTAAACTTAAAGTAATGTCTGGAACGAACCCTTCTAAACTATTATAGTGGGCAGTTGTTTTTTATTTTCTCGATTTCAAAGTGAGTCCCATATTAAAAGTTATTCAGCTGGATGGTGTAAAGCACGCCTTAAAGTTTGTCGGGTTAAATTTTAAGCAACTTATATATTCAGGGCCTCAAGTCTGCTATTACAATAGTGTCAGAATGGTCGATCATTGATTTCAGAATTGTTGATTTTGACAAGTTTGGTAATCTACTATTATAATGGCGTCATTATGACTTTCCAATGGTCGGCCACTGACATGGGTTTTATAATAATGGCAATACGACAATGCCATTATAATAACACAATTATATTACGAGAACATTGACCGACCAATGATCGACCATTATGAATTTACCAGATTACGAATTTTTAGCAAAATGACAATGGGATCGTGTTGGAATGACTGAATTTATAAAAATAGCAGAGTTGGGCCCCTGGTCGCGCGGTAAACTCTGCTTACGCGATGCACGATTTCTCGTGACGTCAGTGTGATGTGTAGTTCGCATGTGGCGATGTAGATCGCCACATGCGATGTACATCGAATGTACAGCGAGCAGTGTGTATGTATGTGTGTTGATGTTGATGTGCGTTCGCGCGGTGTGATACGGGTGTTGTTTTAGTGCCACAACTGCACAGAAATATTGTAACAGTTTTAGGTTTAAAAAAGCATTCGGAATGCTTTTTCTACACCTGAAACTAAGTAAAGATTCAAATATTCATTGTTACGATAATAAATATTGCAATTCATAATCAATATTTTAGTGCATTATAGAACAATATATCATAATTTCATTTCGTAATATTATTAAATTAAACAAAACAGCGAAATATCTGACAGCTTGCAAAACGTTGCCAACTTTCAGGATGCACCCTTTTAAATGTGAATCCGGGCGTCACAAACTAATCGTGTGACCCAGTAACGGAGTTGTGGAGATCAGATAGGCAATCGCTCCAAGTAAAATACTGGTATTCAGCTGCATCCGGTTAGACTGGAAGCCGACCCCAACATAGTTGGAAAAGGGCTAGGCAGATTGATTGGGCCCCCGCGTATTGTGCAGTCAACTCTGTCCCTTTACGGCTATGCTCACTAGCCAATATTATTATATACATCTTTCCTCTCGTTTTCTGTGCGAGTGATTTCGTGAAAAGGGACGGAAATGTGTGAAAGGAAGTGACAGCTTGAGCATAGAATAAGTAAGTACCTTTTAATAGCATAAATTAGTGCGTACTTTATAGATTGTAAGTAGAGGGGGTTGAATTTCGACCAGTGGGTGGCCACTGGTAATTAATTATTATTCGAATATATTTTTCAATATTAAGCTATTTTGAACTTTGAGGTTAAGTCTCATTCGTTTTTAGGGTTCCGTACCCAAAGGGTAAAACGGGAACCCTATTATATCTGTCTGTCTGTCTGTCTGTCCATCTGTCCGTCTGTCACCAGGCTGTATCTCATGAACCGTGATAGCTAGACAGTTGAAATTTTCACATTTCTGTTGCCGCTATAAGGACAAATACTAAAAAACAGAATAAAATAAATATTTAAGGGGGATCCCATACAACGAACGTGATTTTTTGCTCGTTTTTGCTTGATATTGATAACGGTGACAGGTAGACGCTTGAAATATTCACATAATATTTAGTTATATATTCACTTTAAAAATAAATAATTAAATTAAAATAAAACAACTATTTATGGGGAGCTCCCATACAACAAACGTGTTTTTTTTGCCGTTTTTATAGATAATGGTACGTAACCCTTCGTGCGCGAGCCCGACTCGCAGGCCTGTTTTTTTTAATCACATCATGATGATGATTCCCTGTGAACAAGAGTAGAAGCTCAAAAACAAATCGAAACATTCTCAAGACCCCAAAAACACTCAACTTCTCCACACTCTCACAGCTCCAGAATTACTTGTAGTACCTACTACCCTCCCGTCGGTAATACAATGTGTAATAAAGAGTAGCGAAGCAACATTATTGCGATTCAAACGACTCAATGTTTGCCTCGGAAAGTAATTCACAAACAAATTATGTTGTTGTTTAACTTTCGGCTTAATGAGTATATGGAGCTGTCGAGTTTTGAGTTCTGATTTTGTGCCTACTTGCCTTTGAAACTTACTTTCTAATGAATTTGGTACTTAATGCTGTCTTCGCATTATTTATTTATTGTCTAAAATCAAAATAAAAATATTTTATTTCATCACTTATGAAACGTCAGAAGCTAAGTGCACGGTTCCAATTGGTCGTTTCCTATAGAGAAGGGCCGGTAAGAAACTCCACGGTTACTCTTTTAAAAAATAATTGGCTTTTACAATGTTTTCAAATTACAGTGTTAACAGGTGTATGTGAGGACAGTGTAAGCCGGGTACACCGGTCTAGTGACCCGCCCCTGCCTTGCACGGTTTTACGACTTGTTAAAACAGAGATTTCTTTATAATTATTTTTTTCAACCTTATTGTAATATGCATATAAACTTTCCGGAATAAATTCTCTAAATTATAGTGAAAAATGCATAAAAATCCGTTGCAAAATGAGGAAAAGCAACGCGGTCAAGCAGACGAGTTATTAATTAAAGTTGCATTTCGTGTCTGAAATGCAACTTTAATGAATAACTCGTCAATCAATCTGCCAGCCTTTTTTCAGCCTCAACTATATTGGGGTCGGCTTCCAGTCTATCCGGATGCAGCTGAATACCAGTATTTTATATGAATCGACTGCCTATCTGACCTCCACAACCCAGTAACTGAGTAATACGATACCCCTTGGTAAGACTGGTTGTCACATTTTACGACTTCTGACGACCCGTAACGGTCAATCGATCAGGTTAAGCTACGCTTGCCGGGTTGGTCCGTGAATGGGTGACCATCTTTATTTATCATTAGAAGGAGTCTAATGATAAATCCGTGCCTCGGAAAGCACGTTAAGACGTTGGTCCCGGCTGTCATTTGTGGATCTTTGACAGTCGTGTCAGAAGTCCGAAAGTCTAACAACCAGTCTTACCAAGGGGTCTCGTATTACCCAGTTACTGGGTTGTGAAGGTCAGATAGGCAGTCGCTCCACGTAAAATACTGGTATTCAACTACATCTATTTAAAAAAATATCTGTATTACCATGAAACAAATGACGAGAGACAATTGAGGAAAAGTAGGCGCAGGAATGATTTTAAAAGCAAAATAATTCCGCAACTTAAGATTGTTCAACATTGTCCTCAATATCAAGCAGTGCGGATTTTTAACAGGTTGCCATTAGACTTAAAAACTATAATTTACAAGAGCTCATTTAAGTCAAGACTCAAAGTCAAACTCCTACTGGAGAAATGTCTGTATTCGATAGACGATAACATTATCCACGTTTAAAAAATTATATTAGTTAATGTGAGACTGGGTAATATTAGTATGTAGTAGCTTGTAATCTTATTGAATTTTTAATTGTGTTGAATATTTAATTTTCTATATATCGTTTTATAATTTTAGTGAACGTGTTTTTTTTTTTTGTTATTTAATGTATTATTTATGAATTCAAACACAATGTGAATTGTTCCTGAATAAAAATTGAATTGAATTTGAATTGAATCCGGTTAGACTGGAAGCCGACCCCAAAATAGTTGGGAAAGGGCTAGGCAGATTGATTTATCCCCGATTACTCGAAATTGCATTGATCCACAAAATTATTCAGCCAAAAAACCTGCTCCTTGGAACTTTTTACGATTGAGCCATAGTCTAATAAACATTTCGACCTATATACGTATTTTTGGTCCTCTTAGAAAGGTCTGAAGTAACACTAAACATTTGCAGTGATTTGATTACCTCAGTATTCCTTACTGTTTGTTTAGGACATCACGGTCCCTCCGATTGTCAAATAGAGTAAAGAGAATGAGTCTAGGGTACTCACATACCTATGTAGATACTTTTAGGAGTAACAAGTGCTATTTTCTTTTCTTTTGATCTGTATTTGAAGATCGAATTGAATTTGATTTGATTGTTTTATCAGTATTGGTATTAAATTTGATTGAATTTTGTGTCATGCATTGTTCAGATAGAGGCGGTGGTTAACCTAATTGTACTGATCTGACATAATTATTATCAGACAATTATGTACTACCTATTATTTATTCAGAGCAGTGGTGGCCCAGTAGTAACACCCGCGACTTACTAGTTATAGGTCGAGGGTTCGAACCCAAGCAGGCACTTTACTTTGTGTAATTGATTTCATCACCACTGCTCTCAAAACGGTGGCATGTCCTAGAGCCAAAAATTCGAAGACATGTGATATCCACCAACCCGCACTGGGCCCGCGTGTTGCATTACGGCCCACTCCCTCTGATAGAAAGAGGAGGCCAGTGTCCCAGCAGTGGGAACATTATTGGCTGAGTTTTTTTTTATATCAAATACGAGGCCTATGCACATCGTTGAGCTGCAAACACACACGCATTTTTTGCTATAGTATCCAAAAGTTGTGACATTTTCATAGTAGTAGCTATGTTTTGACATTTCAGTAGTACCTATCCAGTACAACCAGCCCTATTGCCTAAGTGGTTTACCTAAGCTGATTGTGGCCAATAATTTTAGTAGCCATAAACTCAGACCAAATAAAAAAATCAAGACGTAGTGCTGTAAACAGTGACGTGAAGCCGGTTTTGTAAACATGTGTGCACTAAGTGAGTACTCCGGTGCGGTGTAGTTTGGTTGTAAATGTGTGAGTTTTGGCGCATGCTTCACTGCTTAGTTCGCAGCGCTATGTCTTGGTTTTTTATTTGGTCTCAGGCCATAAATTTGAAGAAAATTAATAGTGGATAAACAATTTAGATAAACGTTTGAATGCTTATTAATACTAGAAAATAATTAAAAATGGATAGAATTATGTTTAAAGTAAGTAAAGGAAGTATTAATACTTCCTATTCTATTACTTATTATTGTAAAGACCTTCCTTCAATACTTATAAAAGATAATTAGTGGTTAGGAGCACGACCATGTTCTTCGCGCTTACTGTACATAGTAAACATTTTATCAAGAGATATAATAATGGTTTGCGTATTCGTTACAGGTAATTCTGATAAAATTATACTGTAATAAACAAGAGACAATCCTTTACAAGGTTCGTCATTAAAACTGTTTTCCCTAATAATGATGCACGAAAGCGTATATAGCCAAGTTTGGGAATAAAATCGTATAACGGCTTAATTTTTTTTGACAATTTCGTTCACAGTCTTATTTTTTTAAGCGAACTTAAGACAGGCGTCGTGCCACGACTGTGGCGCGGCGGAGGACACAGCACAGCACACCCTCGAGGTGTGCCCGGCCTGGTCCAAGCTGCGCCGCGGTCTGAGCGCAGCGGTCGGGCAGGACCTCTCGCTTCCCAGCGTCGTCAACTCGATGCTGGAAAGCGAGAGGGCCTGGACAGCGGTCGCCTCCTTCTGCGAGGACGTAATGTCGCAGAAGCAGGACTCGGATCGCGCGCGGGAGGACGACCCTCACGCAGGGCCGCTCCGCAGGCGAAGACGGGGAATGAGAAAGCGATTGTACGATCGTCGTCTTATGCCCCCTGGTGGTGAACAGCGAGAGAGGGGTGCGGGGGCGCCTTCTCCTGCATTGCACAGTTCACCATCCACGTCGGGCGGTAATGACAGATCGCTCAGGGGGCGTGTCGGGCCCGCCTGCAAGGCGTCAGGTCGTCAGGTCGTCAGCGGGGGACTGGATGTTATGGCTCTGTCGGATTCCCAGTCCTCCTCCTTGCAGACGAGGTAGGAGCGCCGCTGGGTCGTTTAGTGGGTATACCGAATCTTCCGGGGAGTCCCACATACACCTTCCATCCCCCGATGGGTGGGTACGCGTGATGGGTGGGTACGCGTAATGCATTTTTCCCAGCGTCAAAAAAAAAAAAAGGAATAAGAGTAAAACCGCTGAAAAGACTTATTTAACGTTTCAAGTTCCTTCATGACACACATAATAGATATCTGAGGTCATCGGAAAACTTGAGACTAGAGATGCCGATGCATTCTACCAGTTTTTATGACAAGTCTTTTACAGTTCAAGCAGTACGGTTATGGAATGCCTTGCCCGTGTCGATAAGGCGTGCTCAATCTTTGTCCACTTTTAAAATTCTGGCAAAAAAACACTTTCTCTGTTCTTAAACAGCATCATTACAGAATATAGTTCCTTGCTCTTGTTTCATGTTTATTATTGTATATATATATTATAGATAAGTTATGCTTAGTGTATGTATGTATTTATTGTACATGTAAATAGTTCACCACCGACTACCTGCAGTACTGTCTCTCCTTCTCTTTTTAATCCATCCAAAGGTTGTCTGTAAAAGATCGCTTTTAGCGATAAGACCGCCCATTGTGTCACCCTGTGTAAAATTTCAACATTTATATCTGTAACTTTTATGGTGTACATAATAAAGAGTATTCTATTCTATTCTATTCTATTTAAATTTATCTGCCCAGCCTTTTCCCAACTATGTTGGGGTTGGAATACAGTCGAACCGGATGCAGCTGAATGCCAGTATTTAACATGGAGCGACTCTCTATCTGACCTCCACAACCCAGTAACTGGGTAATACGATACCCCTTGGTAAGACTTGTTTGTCAGACTTTCGGACTTATGACAACCCGTAACAACTGTCAAACATCCATAAATGACAGCTGGGGCCAACGGCTTAGCGTGCTTTCCGAGGCACGGAGGAGTCTTGGTATGTAAAGATAGTCACCCATCCATGAACCAACCCTGGCAAGCGTAGCTTAATCTGATGGATCGACCCACGTGGCTGTTATTATTAAGCAATTTTAATTTTAATATTAGGACTTAAATCACAGTACTAAACTTATAGTTTTCTGGTTTAAGCCTTGAAACAGTTTCCCACTTGCTGGAGTGCCCTAAGTGCCCGTACACCTACACCTCGGCTGACTTAAAGAATGTCACAATCAACGTGGCAACCTACTGGCCACGACCAATCAATATAAAAACAACGAAGAAGAGTACCATTGACACGAAAAGAAAAAGAAGTTGTATTAATGATTTGTAACATCTTTCCTCTGGCGATCTGTGGAAGTGATTTCGTGAAAAGGGACGGAAGTATGTAACAGGAAGTAACAATTTGAGCATGGATAAGCAAGTACTTTTTATTAGCATGGAATTAGTGTACTCAAGGAATTAGGAAGTACTATATAGATTGCAAGTAGAGGGGTCTAATTTCGACACTAGTAATGGATAATTATTTGAATAAATATTTCACGGTTAGCTTTCAAAAATTTGAGGTTAATTTCTGTCGCTGCTCAGTTGCTTATTACCAAGGTGAGATGTCAGATGTTACACATCATAAGCGACTACTGTAAGGCTCACTCGTTTTTTTTTGTAAGTCGTGTCAAGCCAATTTAGTTTGCAGTGTTACCGTAGATTTCCAATTGTTTATTCTTTCCCAAACTAGCGTAGGAGAACTTGGCTTATACTCTACACAAAAGTTTTTGTTCAGATTTCTTTATTTCAAAGAAAACTGAACAAAAACTTTACGCCTACGCGTATTCTCGTACAATCGTAAAACCAATGTTATTTAAATTTCTTAGAAAACAGTGATGTTTGACAAAGATATTGTGGAGGATTAATTATGTGTTAAAGCGATCAGCTGTGAATGAAAATAAATAATGCACAAATACATGTATTTTTTTTTTGTTTTCTGTAAGAATATTTCGTCCATTACGCCTTTTAATAATTGACTTTTTTCGTCTAGCTTGAGTAGCAACAACTCAAAGTTTCGATAAGTTACTCAAAGTTACGTTAAGTTACGTAACTTCTTCGACTGATTCTCATTATTGGAACAGTTAAATGTATTCATTGCTTTTAACTTTTAGTCGTTGCTACTCAAGCTAGACGAACAAAGTCACCCAAGGCTTAATAACGATCATACGAAAATATTTGTTTTTTGCCCATAGGTACTGAGCTCCACGATTTTAAAACACTACACCTAATCTTCTCAATCTTTGACTATTATTTACTCAAAACAAATCAGAATGAATAATATAATTAAATAAGTAATACATTTCTGGAAAACTGAGAAGAGCTGTCATGACTTGAGAATTAGATAA
Source organism: Tiliacea citrago (assembly GCA_963921375.1). Taxonomy (NCBI): domain Eukaryota; kingdom Metazoa; phylum Arthropoda; class Insecta; order Lepidoptera; family Noctuidae; genus Tiliacea; species Tiliacea citrago. The sequence goes on from OY992784.1 coordinate 3,973,046, forward strand.
CAGTTATAAACTCCTTTTCTTAAAAGAATATTCCATTCCTCTTTAAAATTTTATCCTAGAAAGCTTTGTTAATATAATTCCTTTTATTTTGATTGTTGAAATATAATGAAAATGTAGCTTTTATTTACTTTGTCTGTCTACGCATATTTTAACTTGAGCCACATTTTCTGGGTTCCAGAGATTATTCGTAGTCATTGTTACATAAAAGTGGTACAGGAATTCTGTGCTGTTCATTAACACTGAATTCAGGAAATTCTTACACTTCTCTTCTATTTTTATCTTCCATCCAGCGAAGTAATTGGATTATATACGCGACGTACAATCCCAATGCCATTCATTTACACAATTCAACACAATTCATTACGTTATTGATGTGTAACAGCTTTCTGTGCGAGTGAATTCGTGAAAAGGGACGGAAGTGTGTAACAGGAAGTGACAGCTTGAACAAGGAATAAGTAAGTAATTTTTAATAGCATAGAATTAGAAAGTACTTTCTAATAGCATGGAATTAGTGTACCTACTCATGGAATTAACAAGTAGAGGAGTAATTTTTGTCGCTACTCAGTTGCTTATTACAAAGGTGAGTTATTTATTTATATAAAGGTACTCCAACGACTTATTCACTAATTACATACTACATAAATGAACTTATACACCTATTAGTATGGTGAATTTGTCACTTACAGAAGTACACAGCTTAGAAATAGATAAAAAATACATACCAATTATGAGAATGAATTAAAAGTGATTTAAAATGTACTTCTCTCGTCTCGTATCTTACGTCACTCGTATCTTATTTTTTGTAACAATGAAAGACAATTATTATGAGCTACTTTACCATAGGAAGACAATATAAAATAAAATACAACATCAGATTTACATAAAGAAATAATAAATAATAGAGACTTAGTATAATAATTTTCGTGTGATTATTATACGTAAGAGGACTACAATAAACGTGATCAAATGTTACCTGTTACCCAATATCAGATGTTACACATCATATGCGAATATTGCAAGGCTCACCCGTTTTTTTTAGGTACTTTCTCGAGTTTTCTTTCCCAATTTTTCAAATACATGATGCAATGGATTAGAAATTTCCTTAAAAATCCTTTAGATTGTGTTAGAAAGTGCTTTACATCTTTGTGGTACCAGTACCCCAAAGGTGTAAACCACTTTCCATCACAATCACACCACACAATGACACTAAAGATAGACTCCATTCTTGCTACCTATTTGTTCTTCGGACTGAATTATTCAGAGACCTCAACAAATTGGGTCGTTAAATTATTGTTTTAATAGGGAATTAGTACAGACTTTGAAATGTAAAGTTATCAGTAGAAATGAAAATACGAAAATAGGCACACAAATTCAGCTTTCGTTTTAGTTACATATGATATTGTACTACATCGGTTTTCCCTACCAGAGCTATCTCCCAGATTCTCATAATAAAAATACATGATAAGTCAGAGATAATTTTAAAATCCAGTAAATCCTCTTGAGGATCACGGCTGATTTGTATTCAGCGCTCACGCCGTCGCATCCGTATTTCTGAGGGACCAATGCGGAATTATGGACCATATTATTATTGTTATCTTGATCAACAGATTCAGATATCATATTCTGTAAGAGATGTTATTTATAATTGTGTTTTTGTTAAAAAAGACAGAGACTTTAATTTTACGGTACGGCACATGATCCCTGACTAATGCGTGCACTGACTGGTTAGGTCCACTCAAATCTGTGTGGTTCTTTCCTCAAAAGGCAATCTCAGATACTAATCTGCACGGTCCTCATAATGGCTTGACCAAGATTATTTCTGGAATTTAAAAGAGACTGTGACCTCTGGGTTTGTTCCGATTTTTCTTCTCAGTTAGGAAACACTGAACTCATCTAGTTTTAAAATATAATTTATATTTGACGAGCAAAAGTGTTTTTTGAACCAGTTTACAGAATTCTGATAATCATTTATCATTTACGGTAAATGCCCTTGAGATGCTTCACATTAGCATTGCCCTAGTTTTTTTTTCTTTTCCTGACACCCACGGGAATAGACGAGGTTACCTTTTCTTCGCTGAAAATCATATGGAGTTAGGGAGCAAACAGGTTTCTTCTAGGCTTAGCTTTGAAAACTATGATTAAAATTTCGTAAAGAGTGTTTTATTCAATGACGGTTGAGCCATTCATAATTAATTACTTTTCGTTATCGCCTGCCAAGTTTGGACTATATTAGAATAGAATATAATAGCATTTATTTGCAAATATGGGTTATACATAAGTAGGTAGTAGTAGGTTTTCATCAGAGTTCTGCCATATTTCACCATATTAAATGCCCATTCTTCACATGAACGAAACGGCAAGGTCTTATAAACCATCAAAATTAAAAGTCATTCTCAAAACTCTCCGCGCACATCAAAGACCCCCAGGGTCCCAACTAACCTTGCATCAAATTCCTCTTACCTCCGGGAAATTACTTCGGACAATTTATTCATGATAATTTTTTCCTTAACCGATTTTACTAACGGATTTCCCTATAGCAGAATAAGGACTGTAATAGGAAATAAGATCAATATGGACCCGATACGGAAATTAGTATGGAGGGATGGTGTTTAGAAGAATAAACAAGGGAAGAGATATTCTGAGGATTCTTTGGGCCAATGATGTAGTTGATTAAATTTTCTTGTGGATAAGACAGAATTAAAGTAACAAAAAAACAACATAAAAAAAAAATACGAAATGTCTAAAGGTGATGAGAATCAACCAACTTTTTCATGACTGAATAACTGATTCTCTATTCAAATTGTCTATTCATTCCGCGGAAATCAGGAACTCGGGAATGTCGCCGATTTTATTTAGTAAGACTAACGTTATGGTTCGCAATTTAGAAAATATTTATCTAAGTGAATCGGAACCTATAAAAGTTTAGTACCTAGTACCTCTGGGAGAATGTCGAGTACTAATCCTAACTCATTTCCATATCTAATATTTGAACAATTTGCAGTTTGAAAGTTATCCTAATTTATTTAATTCATTGGTCTAACAAAGTAACTAAAACCCTAAAAATGTATTTATACGCCGGAAACGTCAGAATATTTTGAACTTTTATAAAACTATGTAACAACCCTGTAACAATTGTCTGACAAATAAATGGTATTACATCTAAAATTGTAAATTCTAAAATAAGTTTGTTTGATTGTTTCACCTGTTAAAACGGCGGATTTGGATGAAATTTGGCCCATTAGTAGTTCATGACCTTTGCGTTAGGACATAGAGACTTTTAATCCCGGTAGTACATTCCCGTGGAATATTTTTCGACATCCACACGGGCGAGGCCGCGGGCAAAAGCTAGTTTACTATTATTCTACTCTTCGGGTCTGTAGGCAAAGGTATGTACACCAAAAGCTAAGAAAAGACATGTCCATTCTATTCTAGCCTGCAACATCGAAAAACTGGGCAAAAGCCTTTTTCCCCTTGATATACAAATGGAGTATGCTGAGATGGTTTGGTCATGTAGAGAAGATGCATGTTAGGCGACTAACAAAAGGTATTTACAAGGCAGATGTGAATGGAAACGCCCTAGAAGAAAAGTCAGGTGCGACAGGTCGCAACCGCGGGCATGTTTGATCAGATGTATGAACGTAAACGAAGCAAAAGAAAGAATCGAAGCAGGCAGCGTTCGGTAGTTTCTGCCTACCCCCATGGCAAGAAGGCGTGAGTTTATCTGTGGGTACAAATGGACTAGCCACATCAGACCAGTTCTAGGCTATCCACAAAAGCCAACAAAACACAGATAACACAACAAGTATTTCTAAAGTTTGATTCAGTAGATATAAGTCTGAATCAGAAAACAACATATCGTGTTGAGCTTTGAAACTTGGCTATCCATTCAGAGCTACACTTTGAGCCATAAGAAGTGGGACAGTTTGTTTGCTTCACAGATGTGAGTGACTTTTGTTTTTGCAGATTTTTTTTCTATGTAAAGGTGTCAGTGGATTTTTGGGTCAGATTTCATGGTTATTGTGTATCATGATTTAGAAACAGGAAGTTGACAGTTAAGTTTTGGTAGTTAGCTTCATAACTGCGGGGCCAATGATAAAATATTTCACTGTAGACCGTAGATTGTCAATTTTACTAGTAGATTTTGTGAGACCAAAGTATACATTAAAATTTAGTATTAAAATTTCTGATTCTTATTCTGAAGAGAAACGTAAAATACTTGTCTTTTAAATATCGTAGCATTATGCTGAGATAGGCATTTTTATATGTGTATATATTTTTTTACGGTTCCTTAGTCAACAAGGAACCCTAAATGGTTGTTTCTGAATATGTGAAAAAAATCATGGCAGTAGTATATTACGAAGTTAAAAGGAAAACTATCACAGCTAAGTAGGCTTTACAAGTTAACGAATAACAGTCGACCAACTTACATTTGCAGTTGGAGAATCGACCGTGACTTATATCAATGCACGGGAGAACATGTTTTTCAACAACAATGTTAAGTTTGTTTCTGGGATAAATTCATCCCAACTACGGAACCCTTCATTGTGCGTGGTCCGACATGCACTTGGGTGGTTTTTTTATTGTTTGTGTTTACCGTGCGTGTCGCAAATAAAATATTTTTCTTTAGAACTGTACTCAATATGACCACAGAAGACTGTTATGTAGGCTTCCTAGTTAAGATAGAAATCGAAAGTAAAATAAACAGCCAATTTCATTTTCCAAACTTCCTTAAATGTTTTCACCTTAAATAATACAAAGTGAACAATTGACAATCACTGACAATGTTAGTTACAGGATCTAATTACAGTAGCCCTTGGAACCATGCGACCGGAATAAGAAGTAGCATTTAGCGAAAATAGAACCAGATTTACAATATTTGTTCATAGTAATAATGGTAAATTGTTATAGTCTTATTGAATTTCTTTTAGTTTTGATATTGTAAATAAAGGACTGCTCGTTGGGATATTGAGGGCTGTATAAATCAGAAGTAGGTAATATTTAGAGGTATTTGATTATAACATGTTCAGTTATTACAAATGATAGGATTATTACTTGTATTGCAAGGTTCGTTTGAGTTATTTTTAGTTTTTTTAGTTGAATGTTAAATTATTATTTTAATATTTAAGTTACTGTTAGACATTCTTCGATTAGAGTGCCTTCATCTATGCGAAATTTTTAGTCAGCGGTCAAGTTAGGTAGGATATAAGGGGAATCACAAACTAATTAATGACACGTTAGTAAGTCGCGTAGTGCAGTGGTGGGCCAGTGGTGACTTACAAGTTGTGGGTCGTATGTTCGAAGTTCGAACACAGGCAGGTGCTTCACTTTGTGTAAATAATTTCATCACATCAATTGGCTGTTTGTGTATGTGAGTTTAAATGTTTGTAAACGCACCCACGATACAGGAGAAATTCCTAGTGTGGGGCAACGTCTTATTAAAAAAAAAAAAAAAAAAAAAATTATTTCGCTATATGTACCCTACCAACTTTCTTTTAGGGATGTCGGGGTTTAACTCATTGGAGGTGAGACGAGGACTTGACCAGCTCACGGTAGCCTGTAAAGCTCTACGGGGACATATAGACTGCCCAGAGCTCCACGGCCTTTTTAAACGACTTCTAAAAAAGGAGGAGGTTCTCAATTCGGATGTTTGTATTATTTTTTATTTTCTCCGTCGCTTGCCAACCGATTTGAAAAATTCTTTTTTTGTTGGAAAGGGTATACTTTCCAAATGGTCTCATAAAATTTTTATAGAAATCGGACAACCGGTTTTTGAAAAATCAACAAAAATCTAAAAATCTGCAATGCGTTTTTGGTTCGCGCATAACTCCGTCATTTACGAACCGATTTGGAAAATTCTTTTTCGGCACTAAAAAGTGAAACTTAAAAACTTTTAACTACCAAAAAAACACTACAAAGTGAAAAATAACTTTAATTTCGGAAGTCAGTGGCATAAAACTAAAATACAGATCCAAAGACACCGACTTCCCAAATTAAAGTTATTTTTCACTTTGTAGTGTTTTTTTGGAAGTCGGTTACATTTTTTTTTTTTTTTGTAAAAAGTTTTTTCTGCCGGTAATTTGTGCCCGGCAAATACATCGGACACCGTCCGAGCCGCCGGCACAATCTGTTTGCGCAGCTTTCATCCAAAACTGTCGCCAGAGCTGAATCCCCAGTGTGTCGTACTTTGAAGATGCTCAATGCCCTTCTGACTGCCAACCCTGAATGTGATGTGTTTGTGGATGAATGGAGAAAAATTATGCATATTATATGTTTGGTGTTATGTGAGAGGAAGTATGCAAGGGAGTCCACTGTTCCATATTAGTTTTAACAATGCAAAGTTAAATTATATTGAATCTGTATAACATTTATACAAAAATATGTTAATATTATTCTTTTTTTATGCTTCCATGGTAATTATTGTATTTAATAAATAAATAAATCACCACTGCTCTCAAAACGGTGAAGGAAAACATGACGGAACAGGCATGTCTTAGAACCAAAAATTCGAAGACATGTGACATCTACCAAACCTTCACTGAAAGACCTCCTCTCTTCCTCGAAGAGAGGAGCTGTGAGTCCCAGCAGTACATTATAGGCTGATTATGCTTTAAGCAAGTCGTGTCGTGTATGGACCGCCACTAAACGAATGCTGTGATATTCTAGCTAGTCGTGCATCATGCACAATCGGCCTAAGTCTATCGTACCCCAATAAGCTCAAATTCTTCAAGCAACATAGAAAATTACGTTGCTCAAATGTTTTAATTTCCAACAAGTACTAAAGAAAAGCATCACAACTCTCGGTTCTCGTAACTTACAACATCAATGTACCTCGTTTATACCTGTTTCTCGCAAGAAAATTAGTATTCCGCGCCGTTGGCTCCAAAATTAAATCATTCTCCGTTTTATTTACCAAAATATTATCTTAGCGTTGAATTTTCAATGATAAGAGCTATTTTGTTGGTAACATCGTAAAGTAACCTGAGATAAGATGATGCTTAATTTGCAGTTTTGTGAAAACAATGGAACGTGAGAGTGTTGTGGCATCGTGCACTGATTTATGCCTGTGAAGGATGCATGGATTATTGTAGAGCTATTTTCCAGTATGATTTTCTTAGCTATTGTAGTCAATAAAGAAATCTTAACTTAGTTTCGTTCTCCAAAATTAACATTACTGTTCTTACTTGAAGCGTTCTGGTAACTAGTGCTATTCAGCTAGGTCTGGTTAGGCTAGAATCCAACTCCAAAATACTTGGGAAAAGGCTAGCCAGATGATGACAAGCGTTCAGCTAACTGATATTTGTGCTTCGTGCTGTTTTGTTCACGTTATGCAGTATCGTGAGTTGCAATTCAAACATGGAAGTAAGAAACATGTTATTATAAAAAAAAAACGTGCATAAGCATATAATAACGTAGTAATCCGAAATTATGATTGTTTTATTATTATTAGATATTTATAGGCCTAAATCGCACTATGACACTGAAACGTGCTCGCTCACAATGGGCCTTATTAGAAGGCTAAAAGTTACCCAAAGGGCAATGGAGAGGGCTATGCTTGGAGTTTGCCAACGTGATCGCATTAGAAATGAATAGATCCGCAGAATTAACAAGGTAACCGGCATAGCCCGAAGAATTGCCAAACTTAAGTGGCAGGGCACATTGCTCGCAAAACAGATCGCCGATGGGGCTGAAAGGTTCTAGAGTGGCAACCACGTGCCGGAAGACGTAGTGTTGGAAGGCGTCCCACAAGGTGGACCGATGACCTTGTAAAGCCCGCCAGAATCCGCTGGATGCGGGAAGCACAGAACCGGTCGAAGAGGCGGTGCTTGGGCGAGGCCTTTGTCCAGCAGTGGACGTCTTTCGGCTGAAATGATGATGATGAGATATTTATAAAATCAAATTTTCATATCATTTCAATTTTTAATTATATGCAAGTAGGTACCTACGCTAATTAATAGTGAAAGAAAAAGAAAGAAAGAAAATTATTTTATTTCGGTCATACACAGGAAATACAAATAGTAAAAAACCGGCCAAGTGCGAGTCGGACTCGCGCACAAAGGGTTCCGTACCATTATCTATAAAAATGGCAAAAAAATCACGTTTGTTGTATGGGAGCCCCCCTTAAATATTTATTTTATTTTAATTTAATTAATAATTTTTAAAGTGAACATATAACTAAATATTCTGTGAATATTTCAAGCGTCTACCTGTTGCCGTTATCAATATTAAGCAAAAACGAGCAAAAAAATCACGTTTGTTGTATGGCAGCCCCTTTAAATATTTATTTTATTCTGTTTTTTAGTATTTCTTGTTATAGCGGCAACAGAAATACATCATCTATAAAAATTTCAACTGTCTAGCTATGCCGCTATGCTGTCTGCTGTTCATGAGATACAGCCTGGTGACAGACGGACAGACAGACAGAGAGACGGTGGAGCCTTAGTAATAGGGTTTCCGTTTTACCCTTTGGGTACGGAACCCTAAAAAAGGAGCATTTAAAACTACTAATATAAATAAAAAACAAAAAAAAACGGCCAGTGCATGTCGGACCACGCACAATGAAGGGTTCCGTAGTCGGGATGAATTTATCCCAAGAACAAACTTAAAATTGTACTTGAAAAATATGCTCCCCCATACATTCCAACTTTAAATGTAAGTTTGTACGCGCAATTTTGAGTGATTTACCATGTTATTTTAAGACCATAGGCTTTTTATAGATTTAATTGTAATCTATAAGTATAGAAAAACTCTCTGTATTAAAAAAAAATAGCTTCAACCGTATTGGAGATAATTGGGGAAAAAATTTCATCTATTTTCTTTAATAACTTTAAAGGTTATAAAAAAAAAATATTTGAAATCCTCTTAACAAGTTCTTTCATTTAATATGTGACCTAGTACAGTTTACAAAACTTATTTTTTTTTTTTCTAATTTGTCTTCCTAAAGTGACCCCTTTATTCAAAATTCATTTATTAACACGTCCATGTTTGGGTCATAGAAATTCATAGGAGTATGTATACCCAATTTCAACTTAATCGGTCCAGCACCTTCGGAGCAAATCGGCTGTGACCTTAGAGCATATAACCGCTGTGACAGACGGACAGAAAGACACGCAGACCGACAGATATATGAGTGATCCTATAAGGGTTCCATTTTTACCTTTTGAGGTACGGAACCCTTAAAATCGCTCAGTAAATGATCAATCATTAATTATGCTGAGAAGGTCGTCAAAATTATGAGTCGTTCGTTTATCAGTTCAATCAGCAGTATTTAACAAGAAACAACAATAATAATAACGGTTATGACATAATTAAGGAAAACATTACAACCATTCTGTAGCATTTCTCCTTCATTTCACAAAGTACCATTCAAATCAATCTCTCGCAAAGACAAGCTGCTTATTATAATATGAATTTAAATGAGGTAAATAAAATAATATTGTCGCCATCCCTCTTCTTTGATGGGGCAACGAGACAGATGACGTGGTACATTGTTGATCAATCAATGTTTTTTCTTTGTGAATTATTTGGAAAGGAAGAAGAAAAATAAGATGTTAATGGACAGTTCAAATGATTGATTCAATGGCGTATCTGTTTCAGTTAAGAATCAAAGCCAGGATCGCTGCACCCACCGTACTGCAGTTGGTGTCGCCAGATGTAGTAAATTCTTAAAATCAGTAGGTATTCTATAAATCTGTATTATATAAAGAAAAGGATCTAAACCCAGAAATCGAATTCGAGATCAAAAATGTAAACAAAGAAATATCATTGTCAAAGTTCAGGGGTAGTCAAAATTTCCCTAGTAATTCAAATTAAGTTTTGTTTTTTTATTTTTATTTAGTGTTTTTGGAAGAATGCTAAAGCAGCGTGTCAAAATTAAAAATATGATAGCCTAAGGTAAGTCCTAATATTATAGGTAAGGTAAACGAAATGAAAATAAAAGATTGATATTCATATGAACAAGTTGCTCATGTTTATTTGAAATTAGGATTTATATAATATTATGATTTATTCTATTTGTGATTCGGACGCAGGACAAGGTTTGTATGTAAGAAAATTCTCATTTGTTTCATTAGTAAAAAGCTACCCATGCGCAACCGAGGCGTTTCGCTAGTTGAAAACACTAAATGAAGTCCAAATGTTTAAGACCTTTGCCTTATTGCCAGTAGCATAAAAATAATTTGCACGATTTTATTTCAAGCAGTTGTCTTTTATTCTTGGATCGTAGTTTACGTCACTGTAAAGTTGAAAACTATGTGCAATATTATATTTTAACTGTTTAAGACATGCCTACAATTTTAGCACTATGTTGTAGTACTTTTCGGCAAAATGCACAATCAAGGTTATTATTTAAAATTGGCAACACTTTTGCTTACATTTTTGATCTCCAATTTGACTTTTTATTTTAACTATATTTATATGGGGAGTATACTAACGGGCCTTAAAAAAATATCAAGTAAAGAAAAACATCTTTTACATACAAAACTAAACCAACCAACCTACTTAAAGATTAAAATAAAGCTTTTAAAGGTTTTTATTGCGTAAAATAAACAATTAGTAGTCTTTATTTCCGCCGCTAACGCGTATAACACAATCGCAGCGGTTGCGTACTCAATATGAGTTCATCTTAGGGTGCCCGCCCACGAGCGATTTTCTCGGCGATTTTTGTCAGATGTAATACATTCAGCCAAAAATCGCCAAAAAAATCGCCGAGCAAATCGCTCGTGGGCGGGCACCCTAAATCACGTTGCGGAATGGGGCGCCCACGTCCGTTGTAACAGACGAAAAATATTTTCTGGTGTGTACACGGCATCCATATTTGGCAGAGATCTTCTTTGACAAGTAACCATCATATCATGCTGTAATTATTTGACCACAAGCATTTCAAACCACTTCATGTAAACATTTTTCCTGGCAAAGAAATTATGTTTTTCCTCTCAAAACCTGCCACGTTGAATACGAGTATAATAACAAATAAAATCAGTCGATTGATCGACGCCCGAACGTGATAGATGACGGATACCGTGATTGGACGGAGCTGCGTGTTTTAATTATACTCGCAACAGTGATTCATTTGCGACGTGATCGATCTCCCGGTTAAAATGACGTCTACATGTGTTTGCGTAGGATGGGTTTTTAACAAACCATTAACGTTTTATACCAACCTTAAGAGTAAGGGAAGATTAAAAAACCGGCAAAGTGCGTGTCGGACCACGCACAGTGAAGGGTTCCGGAGTTGGGATGAATTTATCCTAAAAAAAAACTTAACATTGTAGTTGAAAAACATGTTCTCCCATACATAGGCGTCACGGTCAATTCTCCAACTGCAAATATAAGTTGGTCGACTATTACTCGTTAACGTGTAAGGCCTACTTAGTTGTGATAGTTTTCCTTTCAATTTCGTCATAAAAACTACTGCCATGAATTTTTCCACATATCCTCAATCAATCTACCACTTTTAAGCTTAATATTACGCAAACGGATCCCTGCATCGAAATATAAATTTCACAAAATTCCAATATTTTTGAACGGCCTATTCAACGATACCCCACACCATGGGAAAGACGAGAAAAAAAATATCTTAAACTATATTTTATTTGATATTTTTTACCACTATATTGGCGTGATTAATATGTATACCCATGCCAAATTACAGCTTTCTAAGAGTCTCTGCGCTAAGCCGGGGATAGACAGACAGACAGATAGACGGACGTGGCGAAACTATAAACCCTATACTTTCGCCATGTCCGTCTCTCTGTCTAAAAAACAAACCAACATAATAGAAAAACATTACCTGCATAATAGTTTAGGCTAGCGGTCACAAAACATTTGTGTCCTTGAAGCAACTACCCTTAGATCGCATCCCCACTTTACGTGCTAGGGAGGAACCCTAAAAAATTTTTTTGTCAAGATTTTATTTTACGACTTTGTATACCTATGCTAAATTACAGCTTTCTAGTACTAAGACTCTCTGAGCTAAGCCGGAGACAGATGGACGGATGAACGGATGGACAGACAGGCAGACAGACGGACATGGCGAAACTATAAGGGTTCCTTGTTGACTACGGAACCCTAAAAAAACAGTGGTTGGATTGTGTGAATAATGATATAGCCAGGTGCAGTTTCAGTATTTAACTGAGATGGCGGCTAATAAACAAAAAAGAGTGTAAATAAATTGGGAGTTTATCGTTAGACGGTTAATAAATCAATTTGCCTAGTCCTTTCCCAACTATGTTAGGGTCGGCTCCAAGTCTAATGCAGCTGAATATCAGTATTTTACATGACATGCAGCAACTGCCTATCTGACCTTCATAACCCAGTTGCTAGGTAATACGATACGCCTAAGTTAGACTGCTTGTCAGAGTTTCAGGCTTCTGACTACTCGTAACGAGCAACTGTCAAAGATCTACAAATGACAGCCGGGACCAACAGCTTAACGTGCTTTCCAAGGCACTTTATGCCATTATTTAGCCGCGAGCCTCTTCTACCGTTAGACGGTGAATAAACTTTATAATGTCATTTCGGATCAAACCCAAACAACTTCGTGCTTTATAAGAGGGACCTTAATTTTTGGGCCATCCGGGTCAACAGGACCTTTTTAAGCTTATTATAATTCTGGTCTTCAGTAGTTGTTATTCAAAAGTCTCATCGGTTATTACCTACACAAAGCGATGGAAGATTCCAGAGAGTCTCGCAACAAAAGATAATTATGAGTCATTAATTTCAGTAGCTTGGTATAGTATATGTAAGGGTACATGTAAGTAAATAGTGTCTCTTATGTGAGGAACCACTAAACCAGCTCAATCAGAAGGTCTTGTTTGTTTATCGAATCCTCGACGCACCTACTCAAGAAGGCGCAGCCAGTTGAGTAGGGGCGTCAAGAGAGATTTTTTAACATTAAAATATCTAATTCCAAGCCAAAACATTCCAAAACAAATACTCCATTAACAAAGGCATCCACGACAAATTAATTATTTATAATCAACAAAAACATTCTCCGCACTTCAACGTAATTAAAAGGGCAAAAATATTGAAAAAAAATACTTGGAAACACTGGCACGCCGCCACCGCCAAAAGATGCTGGAGTAAAAGCAAAATAAACAATAATGAATTAACTTTGTGTAAGAGATCATCCGGTCCAATTTTGTTTTCAATTAATTTGAAAGGGGGCTGTTTTGGACTTTTGAATGTTGGTGACACTGTTTCGATCAAAGTTAGAGTAGCTACTTATCTACTTACCTCGGTCCATTTACCTTTAGAGGGTGGGATACATTCTATGGACCGTTCTTACACCTTTCGGTATTTAGGATAGAATTAAAGGAATTTCTTGAGGTGTCTTGGATAGTGATGGAGCAGTAAGGTCATCATACATTCTCTCAGACATCTCTTAGGAAAGTTGAGGGATAATTTCAGCAAATCGATTCTTCCGATTTAAACAAAATAACAATATGACTTTTTCTTTGTCACTTGAAATCAACTTAGATACTGATATTGAATAGAAAATTGTAAGGAAACTAACACTTCCAAGTTAAGCTTGTCCCTCCAGTACACAAATATTAGCAAGTGTTATGTAGGTCAATTAATCTGGCTAGCCTTTTCCCAACCATGTTGGGGTCGGTTTCCAGTCTAACCGGATGCAGTTGAATGCCAGTATTTTACATGGAGCGAGTGCCTATCTGACCTCCACAACCAAGTAACTGGGTGATACGATATTTCTCGGTATGTAAACATGGTCACCCATCCACGGACCAACCCCGACAAGCGTAGCTTAACCTGATGGATCGACCTGTGCGCCATTAATTATTGACGAGCTCCTTCACAGCAAGTGTTATGTAGGTGTAGTCGTAAATATTTTTCTATATAATAAGTAGTCAACTCCCCGTAGGATGATATAATTTGTTAGACTATCTTAGTGCTCTAGAAGCCACACGTGCGTGAGCGAGAGAATCTGGGTTCGAACACCTTAGGAAATTCTTAGGCGAAGCTCGCAGTTTTGGGTATAAGCCCAGGAAATTAATTGCAATAGGCTCTCTAGACGCTAGATCGCTGAGAGCGCGGGATATTAATTCAGATTTGTTACAGTTGTAATGGCAATCATGTAATTTGGTTTAAATAGATTTATATAATACATTTACAAAATAAAAAAGAATCTGTATAAAATATTAATATAATAAAAGTAGTTACCTACTTTGTGAGAAATGTGAGAACGTTGTAGGCTTAATATACCGTACATTTGTAGACCATTTTTTATTTTGTAAAGTACTTGGTACTTGTTGACGGGCCTACACTGTCCTCCTATAACCTCCTTTGACGGCACGGTTGGCGCAGTGGTTAAGCGATTGACTGCTGCGCTGCGTGTCGCGGGTTCGATTCCCGCACGGAACAAATATTTGTATGACCTATAAGTAGTTGTTCCGGGCCTGGCTGTTTGTGTATGTGAGTTTAAAAGTTTGTAAACGCACCCACGATACAGGAGAAATTCCTAGTGTGAGGCAACGTTTAAAAAAAAAAAAAAAAAAAAACTATTAACACTGTAATATGAAAACATTGTAACATATTATTTTTTTTAAGTTAACCGTGGAGTTTCTTGCCGGCTCTTATCCATAGGAAACGACCAATTGGAACCGTGCACCTAGCCTCTGACGTTTCATAAGTGCCCATGTGAAATAAAATATTTTGATTTCATTTGAAGAAATAAATTTTTACACAACCGGCAAAATGGATGACGACAATACACCTATGCCTACCCCATCGGAGAATGTAGGCGTGATATACGAAAAAAGATTATTTATTGAAAAATTAGGACCAAAACTATCAAAGAACATAAATAAAAATGTATCACAGAAACAGTTACAGTTTAGTGCTGGGAATAATTAATTTTCAGGGGTGTGTGACGAACCTTCGAGGCGACGTTTGTTGTGCGCATGCGTACTGTCGTGATACGAGCTGGATTGAGTAGGGAGGGCACATTGAGAGGTGATCGTGGGACAGTATGTTTGGGTGTAGAGGGTATAAATATAGGAGTTTTGGGTGAAGTAAAAGTACCTAAGAAATTAGTGAAAATATTATAGTTGTTTTAAAATAATATAATAAAAGTCATTTGCTTTAAAAATATTCGGATAATATTGTGTAAGATTTTTGAAGATTGGAAAATAATAGACCTATAAGTTTCAAGGCCTCATTATCAGTTTGGTTTGTTAGTACAGTATTTTTATCTCACGAAGCGGCGCGTGCTTTACTTGTGGTAACCAAGTCTACAAACATGCTATAAATGTATGCGTGAAGACGAATAGCGTCAGCACATAACACACACGCACACACTTCAGATTTCGTCCGTGTCTCGGATGGTACTGAGAGCTCGTGCGCTTACATGTTAAATTTACATCATGTTCATACACTTGGTTACCACAAATAAAGTGCGTGTCGCTTCATGAGATAAAAAAACACTGTAAGTAAAGTACTAGTTTGATAATAAATAATTTTGTAAGGACTATTGTCATAAATATAAATTAAATTTTGGCTTTATATCTAAAATAAAATCATACAAAAACACAAACAAAATATTGTACGGAACTACTTCTAATCAAATCCCCGAAACTCAACTGCTTCTATGACATAACTTGACATATCCTCACAAAATCCTTTAGCACATCCACCCTAACTGCAGCTTCCAGCACCCGAGGAGCTTTCATATTGACCTATACGTATTACGAGTACTCTCCGTACACTTTCAGGGCGTGAGAGCGAGAAGGAATACGCAAGTAACCTCCAAACTGACGCGTTAGAAAGAGATAGATGTAACCGAGCGCACAGCCCGGCCCGCACGTTTCAGTATACCCCGAACGTTTGCGAGCCTCGGTTCGGCGCGATCCTTCACGAAACACGTGCGTAAGGAAAAAATTGCCAAAATATAGACACGGTGATCGTATGTTGACGGGTGGACGGAGTGCAGTCGAGTGCAGTGTTTTCCAATTGATTCAGTGTGTTTAAACTTGTGTGTTGTGTCAATAGTGTGTTCGAGTGATTTGTTCGTTCCCGCGAGTGTACGAGACACGGTGAATGTGAGTAATTTCATGATTTTTACGTTTGATAGAGGTTTTTGGGTATCTCGGATGGAATTTGTCGTCGTAGTAGATTCTTACATTGATTCTGTAACATCAGAAAAATATTTAAATTCAAATTTTTCGGTATTTGCAGAAAATGTTGACAGATTTGACCAAAAATTTAGAAAAAAAAATTGTTTTGCCAAATTAAACGATTGAATGAGATCGACAACTTGCAAAGTTCATACAACATGCCGCAGGCAAATACAAACACTTCTTGCTTGATGATATAATTAATGTCAACTTAATATGTGGCCAAAAGTAACCTATAGCTATAATAAAATGAGCTCTTGCAAAGTACAATAGAACGTACTCGATAGTGAAATACCGACGTATCCTGAAACTATTTACTATATTAAATAAATTTTATAAATTGCTACATTTATTAAGAAGACTTCTTACAGCAGGAAGCCTTTCCTTATAAATTCATACCTATATCATAAGCCTACCTAAAATGAGGTTTTTCTAAAAATGCATTAAATAAAACATAAGGTATGCACATGGATTTAAATATCATTGTTTGTATGTATACTTTAGGCAAGATTCAATGAAAATTCAGATTATGTTATGGCTTCTTACTTATATTTTTCGTGATTCGTTTAGAAATTGTTCTCCTGCTTATTATCATTTGTATTTCTGTGTCTAAAATCACTTGGGAATAATGTAGACGCGGAGTTATAAGGTTTCTTGCAATTTACTTACCTTTTTTTTAACAGAAATCAATATTACAAACTTGTGTAGTCGCTTTATATATTATTTTTTCGTTTCTTTTTACTATTACTTATATAAATAAATCATATTTCTTATCAGGTCTATAAATATAGGTTTGCTTTAAATATTGTATTGGCTCGCAATTCGCGTTTGACTACTATTTCACCCGGTTTATAGCAATGATGCGTTTAACAACATTATTCGCTTGCCTGGACGTCATCTATCTAGGTACTCCATCCTTGAAGAGACCCTGGTCACCTAGTTATCGGGAACCATAAAGTCTGATAAGGACTTCCATACCTTAAGCCCCATTTACACGATTCAAGTTTCTTGCCTTTGGCATACAATAAAATTGAAGTAACTAATGACTTGCGTCGTCAAAACAGTATTTAGACGGAGAATATTTTATTGTTACTTCACACACTCATGTAAATCAGGCTTTAGTGATACTGAGAATAATATATACTACTAGTTTTTCCCACGGGAATATAGTACCGGGATTAAAAGTAGTAAATTATATGACTGTGTTAATCCAAAGTATTAAACTATAAATTAGTACTTTTGACTAATTTGAACAAAAAACGGTTATGTGGCTTAACTATAATAGTTAGATATATAGCTTTGGGGACTTTTTGTGGGTAATGATGAGTACTATAAACATGTTTTACATTATTTTTATGTATCATCAATAGTTTTCGCAGCGCACGCCAAATAATGACGTTTATATGCAAATATTTGATACCTTCGGTTACATAATTGTAATTTTTGTACGGATCTCATTTTTTTTTTTTTAAACAAAATGCAACCCATATTACTCGCTGATAATGTAGCTTTCTAAAGGTGAAAGAACTTTTTAAATCAATTTAGCATTTTTTGAGTTTACAAACTAACAAATATACAAAAGATCTAATCTTTTCTCATTATAATATAGGTAGAGATGTGCGGAACTTTGCAATCATTTGTCATACTATGTCCAATATAATAATATTTTCAGAATGCTCTTGAGATTGCCCCGTTTCTGTAGTGCGTCGGAAATGTTTGCGCAGAATCGAACAGATGGCTTTCATACGATCATTCGAAAAAAAATCGCATCATCAGTAACTAGAACACGGGCCAGTAGCAACAGCATTCTGAAAACAGTGTCATCTGACACTGTTTTCAGAGTTTCTATTCTCCCATTTTGAGGCATTTTGTGGAGAGGATGGCCAGGTGAGAAACTCGTACCATGCTTGGTCATCTTCTGCGCAAGGTACTTCAAACTCTTATATTAATAATATATTTTTTTTGCTTACTAACACTAGCTATAAGGTATTACTAACAATATGGATCTCTGTTGTCTTTACAAATAAATTTAGATTAGATATGGCACCCATTACATAGTCAGAACTGAGCGTACTCTGTTATCATAATCAATAACCGTGATCTAGATTTCAGTCTAAATCGCGATCGAGATTTACTGTCTATTGAGTGGCTATGAGACAAATCTTTGGTGGTGGTAACACCACCAGTAAAGTTATTTAGTCTTTAACAGAAGAAACCATCACTACCTACTGATAGTATAATATAACGAGTTGAATACTTGTTCTAATGAAAGAAACACTCAATCACGCTCATCTTGACTGAGGAGCGTTCTCAGCAGTGGCATTTGTAATTTTAACACTTCTCTTATTAAAGCTACGTTAGTTGTTGTCAAGTACAAAGATTAACGAGGTACGAAGAAGGTGGCTAGACTGGATGTGGAAAGCGGAGGACAGGCTCCAGCCCAGGGGCGCAGCCTGGGAGAGATCTATGTCCAGCAGTGGACTGCTATAGGCTGAGTTGATTGGTTGATTTGACAAAGATTAATGAACTTAAACTTCTACAAAAAGAAAAACTAAGTTTTTTGCAGGAGTAGACATTTACGTGACATTTCATTTTCCTACAAGTGATTTCTGCAAGAAGCTTATAGATAAAAGTGGAGACAACACTCTAAAAACCCAAGTGAAGACGACTGTGGGCTGACTCTCTCATTCTGAATACTAAGAGAAAGAGAACAGTGATAAGTGTTTTATTTATCTTTGCCTCCACTTTTATATACCTTCATGGCTTTCTACATCCACTGGACAGGTCTTTCACCCTTTCACATCAAGCGGATCTTGATTGACAGCAGTTGTCTTAGATTATCATTTCACAGAATATTTACTTCTTTTCGGAAGCGGATGCCATATAAGGACATTAATAGTGACCTCATTGGTGATGTTCTTCAGAAATGTCAGATGCGTAGTACTCGCAGCCGGCGTGCGTGTATGAGCAGATCTATGATTGTTAACGAAGCAAAAAGAGTATGTAAGAATCGTATCAGGTGGCGTTCTGTAGTTTCTGCATACACCCAAGGGAAGAAGGCGTGACTTTATGTTATGTATGTGTATTTACTTCAACAACTCTAAAAGCTTGAACAATAGCAAGAATACTTTTCATTTTTACCGGATTACAGAAGATGAAATCGCAAATCAAAACGAACTGTCTACGCTTTACGAGATCTATCTTCATTTTCAAGATTCTTTTCTAGCCATACTATCCGTAGAAACTTTATGATTCTCTTCTGCACTACGATAGCAAGGAGCCAGATAGATAGCCTTTAACGCCACCCTAAGAAACAAATCTAATCTAAGATTTCTTGAAAGTCTTCTAGTTTTATTTTCCCTTGAGCCTTTTGCAGTATTGTACCGTTTACAGTCGATCCGTGACCAGAAAAGTTGGTAAAATAAAAGCTGAACTATAAAAGAGCTATAAAAGTTAATGTTAGTTTTTCGGAATTGTTATAGGTTTTAGGTGTATGGTAAAACGCGATGTTGTGGTAGACACCCATTGGATATACACTGATGTACTGAGGTATCGATATATACATATATTATTGATACCGATCCTATCAATGTAAATAAAAATGAATGTTGATTTAAATGGGATTGATAGACTACAACACCGTTTGAACGATCACCATGAAAGTTGGCAAATATGTATTTTTGAATAGATAATGTTATTAAACGGTTTTTCCGACCTCTACGCGTGCGAAGCCGTGAGCAAAAGCACATAATATATAAGCAACTAAAATGTTGCGGTGTGTGCGTAAAGAATTTCTAAAACAAATAACTGTGCCGATGAAAGGTGTGGGTATAAATCAGAATTTACCTCCATTTTCTGAAAAACTTGCGTTTAGAAAAGACGATGGATGTGTAGGCGTTACCAATTCCCAACCCCGCAGTGGTATGAGATAGGGTATGGTTTTAAACATTGGCGAATACATTGAGCCTTCTATCACTATAAAACGGAATGAAATGGCTTCTCCACCTATGCTACGAGCTTTGGTGATTATTTCAGTAGGACGAGAAGTAGGATCCTTTTGCAAACTAACTGAAGTTTCTGCTTTTGCTCATTCTTCTACATTAGTTACAGCTGGAGTTTATTTATTAATTCGACTTAATAATAATATATTTTTATTAGATATATAATTATTTTTTTAATCATTTTATTATTACTATCAGGATTAACGATGTTTAAAGCTCGTATTTCTGTTAATTATGAATCTAACTGGGTAGTTATGACAATACATCAGTTGAAGACACCAAAATCGCTTCAGGTGCCATATTGACCAGCGTTAATTTTTTAAATGATGATTATATTATAAAAGATGACCACAGTGTTACTAAGTAGAACTAGTATGTAGTATCGTGTTTATATCTTCAACCAATCTGCTTCAAGTAATCCCTAACTTGTTTCTTATGACACCAACGGATAAAGAGGGATATCTCCTGCTAAGCTGGGGTCTACGGCTAGAATTTATTGTTAGAAACAGGCGATTAAGGAAAATTTGTGCGTAATACGTTATACGACGAAAACCTGCCATGCGTTCACAGCTATTAAGACTTCTATAAATTTCCCTTGAGATGTCTTAAGGTGTGTTATATATAACGGAACCATTATCAACAACGTGTACTTCTATTCTGTTAATAATGTTCTGCTTGATATAAATCCTATTTTTCAGCTGCTTCATAATCGTTCTTACATAATTCATCAACAGAAATATCCACTTCTTATTGCACTCTTTTCAATATATATCTATGTTTATGTTTATTACTGATCAGTGCTCGTCGGTGCTTTCGATATCACCTTGAATACCTCTTTTAATTAAAAAACTTTATGATAGGACACTTATTTCAATAATGACATTACAAAGTTGAACGTACTCTCAACATTCAATCGTCATTTTCGAGTATTTGCCGATGATTTCTTCCATCGGAAATTGAAACGTGCGTTCCACCGATTTTCAATTGGGCGTAATCAAATGAACGTATGTCTTAGGGGATAATAGAATTCCTTGCTTTAGGCCTGACATGATAAATGTGTGGGATTTGCGAAGTAAGGGTCTGTAGGCTTTGTGTTATGTGCGAAATTATGTCCTTTTGTCTTATTGGTTTCGACGTTCTATATATTATTTATTGATGATATTGTGGCCTTTTAGGAAGACATTTTGTCTTTGGTAATGGGATAGACTGTTGATGACGGTGATGCCAAAAACGATGGTGTTGATGACAACAAATGGTAAAAGTAAATCGATACGAGGCAACATTTTTAGGAAGAATGTTACGTTTTCCCTTTGCTGATATTCTTAAAGATAAGTCTTAGGACCCTTGTGACGTCAATAAAATCTACAAAAGGTTTCTCAAGTTAATAACAATAGCCCTCGCAAGTTTTGTCGATGAAATCCTACAACATAATGAGTTTTCGCGGACTCAAAGACTGAATAGATAAAGTTAGGAATTTTACGCAAGAAAATGCCAACGGAGTTTAACGAACCCCATCCGGCACGTGTCATTACAGAAAATATTTTAATTTGCCCTTAAAACGAAAACTCAAAGTGGCGCAATAAAGAATAAATTAACGCAGTCCCAGAAGCAATCAAAAACCTATATAAAACGGTCATAAAAACTTAGAGGAATGGGACCAAGCAGGAACCTCAAAATAAAGAGGACTATTAAATGGAGGACTTAATATAGACGCAAAGTTTGAGTTCAGAAACGTAAAGAATATTCATCATAAAAAAATCAAACAGGGAAAATGATTTGCCGTTAAAATAAATAGATGTTTCAGTTCAAATAATACTCGCATGTTGATTTGGGCTTTTACAATAATGCACTTATGTAAGACCAATCGTAGCGAGCGTGCAGAGTATGGGACGCCCCCCAGCTAGATGGACCTACGACTTTAAAAAGGTGGCTCGGACATACTGAATGCGGAAGGTGGAGTACAGGTTGTTGTGGCACAGCTTGGGAGAGGCTTATGTCTAGCAGTAGACTGCAATAGTCTTAGTTGATAGATTGATGATCAAGAATGTAGTAGGTAAGTAGCATAATCAATATTAAAAAAATAATAAACAATTACATAATGTTCGAGATATCCTTCAGCTTGAAAGTTTCCTAGAACCTAAATGGTGCCTCAATCCGTCTTCTTAAAACTATAAGAGATTTACTGAACCTACCTAAAAGACGAGGGCAAAGTAAGAATACGAACCTTTTTGGTAGCAGGAATAAAGGCTAATTTAAATTAGGTTCGTATTTTGAGGGCATAGATCAACTGCCTAAAATAAACTTAAGCCAAAACGACAAGTGGAGGACAGTTTTCGCTTTTGTTTTGTGGATCTTGCATTTTGTGCGGCCTATTTTTGGGATAATTGACGATAGTGAAGGCGAATATAGCACAACGATGTGCATTAAATGGATCGAATTTTATATGAAAATAGACTGTATCCATAAATTTTGTAGAAGTGAATGTCAAGTTTTCTGTGTGATTAAAACTATCACAAGGCAAATTAATTCAATACTTACATTACCCTGATGAGCCTTCTTTTGGGTTTAGCTGATGTCGGGTAAAAGATATAACCAAACCTAAATACACATACATAAACTCACGCCTTCTTCCGATGGGGGTAGGCAGAAACTACAGAACGCCACCTGCTACGATCCTTACATACTCCTTTTGTTTCGCTTGCGTACATACATCAGGGATCGCGCTAATTTTGTACGTTTAAACCTAAACTAAACCACAACCATAAACGTTACGTTAGACACATTTCGTATCGCGCTAATCATTTCAACGGAAACGATTTAGCTTTACTTTGGAAGTTACGTTGGAGGAACGATCGATCGAACTTTCAGTATTGGGTAACGTCAACGATTTTGTCACTCGGAAAAAATAGCGCAATACCGTTTCTTACTTCAGCTAAACCAAAACCAAAAACGTTCCGTTCGAACGGTAATTACGTTGAGAAATAGCGCGATCGGCCCCCTGGTCATACACGCACGCCGGTTGCGAGTACTACGCAACTGACCTTTCTGAAGAACATACTAATAAGGTCATTATAATATTATGTCCTCCTAGGATGTCTGTTCTCGGCGTTTCCACTCACATCTGCCTAGTAATACCTTCTGCTAGTCGCCTATCATTCGTCCTCTTAACAAGACCAAACCATCTAAGCAAAAAACCCGTTCTACATAATATTCTGTAACAAAATTATATCTCCTGTCGAATAATTATTTGATTTTATTAGTAGACGAATCTTCTAGGGCTACGCATCATAGGCTTCAATACATAAATCTTTAAATACAGACATACAAAATATAATTTATTGTATACAAATTAGTCCTTTGAATGCTCCTTAGAAATACGAGAATTATTTGTCCATAATATTTGATTCTGAAAGAGATTTTGATAAATACATATGTAAGTAATCACACTAACATTATAAAGGCGAAAGTTTGTGAGTGTGTTTTACTTCTTCTTGCTTAAACGGCTGCAATTATGATAAAATTTTATATTATATTATATGATATTCCCACGGGATCGAGACTTACGCGGGTGAAACCGCGGGGCGCAGATAGTTCTCCATAAAATGCATTCAAATTAAATACATTCACATTAACTTGTAAACCGGTCGTAAAAAAATATAGTAGTTTGACACAAATATGATGTAAATTTGAGAATAAATACATGCCATAAATAATTGTATTGAGAGAAAATAATAAAAGCGTGTTAAAAAGGAAAACTCTGCAGCCAATTAAGAGCGTTTTGTATTGATTTTCAGTTTTAGCAAAGTTTCAATACATTTTAGTACTTATTAGAAAGCCAATACTTTTGCATTCAGAGAGCCTGGGCTCAAAAAAAGTAAAAAAGAAAATTACGTTAAGTTTGTTAAACTTAAATTTAAAAAATTATGTTATCCTTAACGTAAATTTTTACAATTTTTTAATCATAGTTTTTCATTCGTCTATCATGTAGCATTCATTTTAAGTAAAATTTTCACGACAAGCACAGTCAGTATCAGAAATACCATAATTATTCTGTCCTTATCCCAATTTATTTGGGGTCGGCGCGACGTGTCCCTTTCTCCCATACTTACTTCACCATTAGTCGTCGTTTCAGTAGTCACCCCCTTTCTAGCCACATCATCTTTCAAACAGTCCACCCAACGTTTCTTTGGTCTTCCACTACTTTTGCAGCGGTCGAGATTCATACTCAAAACTTTTCACACATCCTCATTTCTCCGCATCACATGCCTTTGCCTATAGTATAACCAATATTTATAAAAAAAATAATAATAATATAAGTAATTATTATGTGCGGAACGAGAATTTTCTATTTGAAAATGGGTCGTAACAATATAAGACATCATGACGTACATTTTCTTCGTGTTACTCGTATTGCCCTACGATAGGATACTTTAGAATAGAATATAATCCCCTCTCTCGGATTCTTTCTTTCTTTCAGTCCGGGTGTATTAATTTCAGCTTTATAATTTGGCAACTAAGAATAGGCCTCCAGACCAAATTTCAATCATGTCGGCCAATCTCAGCGAGGACTAGCCTTTGGCGCAAGACATATTATATTAGTGCGCCAGTCTGTGCGCAGACACAGGTGCACTCTCTCTTCCCTCTCTCTCATAGTCCGATGGGAGCAATCTGACACGACCGGAGAGAGATCAGGCGCAGGACCAACGGCTTATCGTGCTTTCCAACGCACGGGGGTAACACACCGCCAACTCCCAAACTTCGGGCTGGTTCTAAGAAATTCTTAATGGTAAAACCCAATAACACTGGTGCAACTACATACAACGGGAAATCACTTCTTCCTTTATCAAGACTTGCGTCACGTTTGACGTATATTTATATCATGTATACACATGGTACCTTTTGCAGCCCACAAATTAATTTGTCTGGCCAAAAACGTCGAAACACGCCTCTCATTCAACCCTCCCACTGCCACTAATAAAATACGTACAGAAGGTCGGCTCCATACACCGAGCGAAAAAGAACGCACACTCAAACACGTGTCTACGTACAGCGAGTGCAAACCCATTCATGACTTGCATTCGTTTGAGATAGTTTAAGATTGCCATAGGCACATGCATAGATACAGTGGAGTTTCTTGCCGGCTCTTCTCCATAGGAAACGACCAATTGGAACCGTGCACCTAGCTTTTGACGTTTCATAAGTGCCCATGTAGGTTTATGTGAAATAAAATATTTTGATTTTGATAGATACAATTAAAAAAAAAACCGGCCAAGTGCGAGTCAGACTCGCGCACGTAGGGTTCCGTACCATTATGTATAAAAATGGCAAAACGATCACGTTTGTTGTATAGGAGCCCCCCTTAAATATTTGTTTTATTTTAATTTAATTATTTATTTTTAAAGTGAATATATAAATAAATATTCTGTGAATACTTCAAGCGTCTACCTGTTGCCGTTATCAATATCGAGCAAAAACGAGCAAAAAAAACACGTTTGTTGTACGGGAGCCCCCTTAAATATTTATTTTATTTTGTTTTTTAGTATTTGTTATTATAGCAGCAACAGAAATACATCATCTGTGAAAATTTCAACTGTCTAACTATCACGAGTCATTAGATACAGCCTGGTGACAGACGGACATACAGACAGACGGCGGAGCCTTAGTAATAGGGTTCCCGTTTTACCCTTTGGGTACGGAACCCTAAAAACCGGCCAAGTGCATGTCAGACCATGCACAATTAAGGATTCCATAGTTGAGATGACTTTATCTCAAGAACAAACTTAACATTGTAGTTGAAAAACATGTTCCCACATACATACCAACTGCAAATGTAAGTTTGTACACACAATATTGAGTGATTTACCGTTTTATTTTAAGACCATAGACTTTTTATAGGGTTTCCTGTAATAGATTACGTATGTATATAAGTATAGAACTATTGCCTTTATTTTATTTTTTATTTTAGGCTGCGTAGCCTAAAATAAAAAATAAAATAATAGTTTTGGAGATAGTAGTCAATTTTTATATATTTTTTTTAATAACTTTAAAACGAAATATTTTATAATTATAAAAATATATATTCGAATGTCTCATAATAAGCCATTTCATTTGATATGTCACTCGGTATAGTTTACAAAACTTTTTGTTTTTTCTAATTTTTCTTGTAAAAGTGAACCTATTAAAAATTCATTTATTTACGGTACAAATGTGTACCAAATTTCAACTTAATCGGTCTAGTAGGTTCGGAGCAAATCGGCAGTGACAGACGGACATACAGACAGACAGACAGATAAACACACAGCCAGACAGACAGACAAAGACATGAGTAATCCTATATGGGTTCCGTTTTTACCTTTTGAGGGAAGAACCCTAACAATGGAATTTTTTACTAACATTTTACTTAATCCGGGCAAAATTTGTAGGTTTTGTAATATCTAGTAGGCCTTGGCAGGGGTAACTTAACCTTTGATCGACACGATTTAGCCACGAGCCCCGAATGGAATTAGTATGTACTATTCATTTTATAAAAAAAAAAAAAATTAAAAAAAAAGAAGAAAATGAAAATTTGTGGCACTTACTAAATACTCACTAATCACCACAAAAGACAAATGGGCCGACGATCACAATTTGACAAATCGAAGGTTGATATTGTAAGAATCACCATAAAACCCTTGATATTGTAAATTGTGCCATGTTAGGGTTTGTAGAGAAAATATCAAGTTTGACAGAACGAGTCGAGTATTTTGTATGGCAGCGCTGTCAGGAAATGAGAAAAGTGACAGAAATAGACTTCTACGCAAGAGTAAGTATGTAGTGGCATTTAAATCGCCACATGCGAACTACGGCGGCGACGGTGACGGCACGCAAAATCCTGCATTGCGCAAGTAGCATATATAAAACATCCCGACATCAACCGTCGGGCAGTTGCCCACTACACACAACACTCGTCTGGTCGGACGATCCTCCCTTTTCTATGGAGGATGAGTGAACTTTACACCCTGTTCCTCATGCCTCTATACTGGTGACCCCGAGTATGAACGTCAGCGCAGCCTTCGTGCAACTACTTAGCGTGACGTCATCATCATCACTTCGTCAAGCTAGAGCGGCGAGTCGCACAGCCAGCCAGCACCCACGGCTTCAACGGGTATCCTGACTACCTGCATGCAGCGGACGCGCATTCCTGATGATCATCCTCAGCCTCATCAGCAACCTTGGCACAGCACACTGCACTTTCGGCCGGTCCACAAGCAGAGGTCACGATTCCTCTCCTGGTCGACGCCAGCAGTCAGCCTCAACCCGGCGCTGTACCACATCCCCCTTCGGATCATAACGCAGCGCCACCCCGACTCACTGGGGAATCTCCGCAGATAGTTCCGACTTACCGTTAACTATGCGCCAGTCTGTTCCAATTCACTCCCGGAATCTTCTACTGGCACTGGCAAGCATCGCAAGATAGACGACTCAGCCCACTATCGACCTCCGGTCTTTCCTCATGCCTCTATAAGTAGTTGTGTTATGTTAGCCCTGCTGGAGTAGAAACCGCGTATCGGCAACGGCAATGTGAGACACCCACTAGCTAGATGGACCCACGACCTTAAAAAGGTGGCTAGGACCGACTGGATGCGGAAGACGGAGAACAGGATGTTGTGGCGCAGCCTAGGAGAGGCCTATGTCTAGCAGTGGACTGCGATAGGCTGGGTTGATTGTTGATTGACATTTAACAATACAAGGCTGTTCGTAAAAATAATAATACAAAAACAAAAACATAAACTCACGCCTTCTTCCCATGGTAGGCAGAAACTATAGAACGCCACCTGCTACGCTCCTTATATACTCCTTTTGCTTCACCTATGTTCATACATCTGGTCATACACGCACGCCGATTAAACTACTACCTACTACTACTACTTAGGTACTACGCACCTGAAAAAATTATAATAATTATTGAAAAATCAGCAGAACTTTGTTAACTTACACTATAACTTCGTTTTTTCCCCACATATAAAACAGTTTTTAATTTCGGCAGGTGATGGTTTTCTTTCCGTGTCTATGTGTGCGTGTGCCTATTTTTGCTGTTAACATCACACTAATATTATAAAGGCGAAAGTTTGTGAGTGTGTGTGTGTGTGTATGTTTGTTACTTCATCACGCTCAAACGGCTGGACCAATTTTGATAAAATTTTGTATGGAGGTAGCTGACACCCTGGATTAGGACATAGGCTAATTTTTATCCCAATAGTCCCACGGGATCGAGACTTACTCGGGTGAAACCGCGGGGCGCAGCTAGTAATAATATATAACAGCAAAAGCAAGCTGGCCTTCTGTATCGATTTGTTTTGTGCCTCTGCGACCGTCCTTCCGTAATAGTAGTCTTTAATTGGGTCAGATAGACCCTCTGTTGGACCATCCGAGTACAGCCCAAAAACAATGGGTTCATCGAATTCAAGAGTGATTTTAATGTTTTTTATGTTATCGGATTTCAGTTTCCGTATCAGTATCGCGGTTTTAATTGTAAATTGGTTGGATGAAAATGTTGTAGAGTTTGTATGTATTCGTTGCTAATGATCTTATTTTAAGGTTATTTATAAATAACCGAGCGGAGGCCTATGTCCTAGCAGTGAGAATATTGTAGGCTGATTATGTTGAATACATATATATTTTGTTATTTTTAGCGCAGTTTTAACTCAGGGGAATGTCTTGATCATGTTTTCAGTAAAATGTGCTATGATTAAACTTTTCAGGGTTCCGTATCTCAAAAGGAAAAACGGAACCCTTTTATGATCACTCGTGTGTATGTCTGTCTGTCACAGCTAATTGGCTCCCAATCTTCAAGACCGATTAAGATTTTTGGTACACATATGAATTTCTGTGACCCAAAAACAGACGTGTAACGTAAATAAATGATTTTTTAACATGGGGGTCACTTTTGGGGGACAAGCTGGAAAATTTAAAAAAAGTTTTGGAAACTATACGGTGTGACATATAAAATGAAAAGATCTTGTTGTAAAGATTTTAGATATATTTTTTTAATAATTTTAAAATAAATACTTTTAAAGTTATTTAAGAAAATAGATAAAAAATTACCATTATCTCTGAAACTACTGAGTCCAAAATTTTGAAAAATATACTGAAAATACTTCTTGGTTACATAGATCATAGGAATGCCTGGTCTTAAAATAACATGGTTAATCTCTCAATATTGTGCGTATAAACTTACATTTGCATTTCGAATGTATGAGGGATCATGTTTTTCAACTACAATGTTAAGTTTATTCTTGGAATAAATTCACCCCACCTACGGAACCATTAACTGTGCATTGTTCAACACGCACTTGACCGGTGTTATTAGTCTTAAAACTGGTATTTTTATCAAATAATAGTTGCTTTATAAGAACTTCTTCAAAAAGACATTATACTAAACGAAATCATCGTTTAGTATGGATGAATAAAGGTTACGAATCGTTTATATTGAGCAGTTATACTGTGTCTTTAATGTGAAGGTAATAAACGTGATAATCACTATTTTAATTTCTATTTTGGTACAAACATATTAAGCAAGAATGTTGGCTTTAATTATTTATAACCTTCGGTAAGGCAGGTAACCTCCCTTGGTTCAATATTGGTTCGACTCTGGAATTTTATTATTAAAAACTTCCGAATTACAACTGTCCTGAAGATACGTTTTTAATTAAACCCATATCGTATTAATTAACCACGTAAAACAAATAAAATGAGAATTTAATCATTAAATATACCTCAAATAACTGGTTAAACTTTTGAGTGTCAGCAGTTCTGAAAATTTCGAACCTAAATAAATACCTAGTAAGTTTTTAGAAATGTACCATTTTTGTTCATGTTTAACCAGTTTAATATTATGTTTTTAGCGATAAGGCCATCCATTGTTGTCACCCTGTGTAAAAAAAATCCATTCTTATGTGTAATTTGTATGGTTTACCATAATAAAGAGTACTGTTTTATTTTTAAATAGAACAAAGAGGCAATGAATGTCTGTAAAATCAAATAATTTTGGAAGAAAATTAAGATTAAAGTAATAAATACCAACCTTAACTGCTTATGATAGTGCAGGACAAATTCTTCTACGCAAAGAAGGCATAATCTTATCAGCTAATTATGTGCCCACTGCTGGTACACATGGCTCCTTTCTGTGAGAGGGAGTGGGCCGTAATCCACCACTCGGGCCCAATGCGGGTTGGTGGATGACCACATGTCTTTCCTCACGATGTTTTCCTTCACCGTTTTGAGAGCAGTGGTAATGAAATAATATACACAAAGTGAAGTGCCTGCTTAGGACCTACGACCCACATAGAACTCATAAGTGGCGGCCGGTTCTATAGGGCCCTCACTGCTCCCAAACAAGGAAAGCACATTAATGAAGTAGAAAGTCAAAGACTAATTGATTGACGATGAACAAGATCGATGATGTAACAATTATCCTTTGACAATGATGTAACAAGTAACACTCACTATACAGTAATATAGTCATGCGTGACGCGCCACGTGACTTCACAGGACTCGTGCGCCGCGCGCACCGCCGCACCGCGCCGGGAGCTGCCGCGCGCCGTAGCGCTTCAGCTGTGGGTACGCGTGCGCGAGCGGGCGCCCGGCTCGATAACTACAGTCACAATACCTCACCATGTTCATAGACGCAATAGGGAAATGCAACTGTAGTCTTTACCTTATTATTTATTTTGTGTGCGGGTGCGCAGGACAGGGTGCAAGCGAGACAAAACACTTGATAGTCCCGTGTAACGAATGAAATAAATGTTTTAGGTAGGTACCTACTTTATTTATGCATGTTGATACCTGCGGATTAATTTTTGTGTTTTTTAATCATATTTATTCTTATATATTTGGTTGTATAGGCATTCTATTCTAAGTACTGTTTGTTTTATTTTATTTTGTTAGCTATTATGTACAACTCATTAAACCTGACTTGGTTCCGTACGTATTTTTCGGGTGACCACAGCACAGCATCATGCTGAGTGCAAGCCTTCTTGTCACAGTCATGACGTGCAGCTGCCGACTATTTGTTTTACCAGTTTATGTTTTCATATATCTTGCACGTGTTTCTGTGACAAATAAAATTATTTTTCTTTCTTTCTCTTTCTTTCTTTGTAAGGGCCTGATATCACACGAACCAAGCTACAATGACAACATGTGGATGGGCGCAAATTTTAATGAAAATGAATAGTTTATTCACACGGACAACATTTAGCCGTCAAAATCAACGGTGCGGACGATCTCAACCACTTCAAGGCTACGTCGCAACCACAACGCAACCACCAACAAGACCACACCCCAGCGGCCAGCCACATCGAAAACACAACGTTGACTAAGTTCTCCACTTATATCTGTAATTTTTATGGTATACATAATAAAGAGTATTCTATTCCATTCCATTTTAACGTTGGGTTGATCTGTCTGGTTGCAAGCACTAGCCACAACGTAACCACATCGAAATTTTGTATTTATCACAACGCAACTGCAAGAAGCTGCTGCCTACATTTTCTCGCTATGATGTGGTGTGGTACACTTGATTGGAGCCCAAACAAGTATCTGGATGTCAAATATATTTTGGCAGTTCCAATTTTAATCTCGAAAAGGACACAATCCAAACTCACAAGTACAATAGTAGGTAGGTATATACCTAACCCTTTCGCTCAGTTGACTCAAACAAATTGCGCGAAACGATAAGAGATCCACTGTTTTCCTTTATTCTCGAATCAGTATGCAAAGTTGCTAGCTTCACTTTAGAGATATCAAGCTTCTCAGCACATTTGAAGGATCTACTTCGACTGATCGGAATAAAACTGTTTTCTGTTCCTTCGTCTCAAGGTTTCATTTTTGGAAGCCTTTTAATAAGACCATCTGATACCCTTAGACATTTCGTGAGTACAAGCATTATGTGTGATTTTGTGGATTCCGATCTCATTATGAACAGTATTTCAACCATAACGTTGCATTGCAGTGGTTAAGAAATGATAAAGTCAGGGAACTTGATTGATCAGAAAATTGAGTATCAACTTGAATTGTTCATAAAGTCGATTTTAGACGCTTTGCTTTTTGTTCATTCGGAATTTTTCACTCAAAGCGAAACGTCTCAACACAAAATTAATCAAAAGTGAAAAATGAATGCATTAGTGAACCGATCCCAACGATGTTGGATTTCGGCACTTTCACTCGGCTTCCGCATGATTGAAAAATTAAATGAAAGGAGCAGATGAACGTTCATTCCTATATACTTTTTTCAGGGTCGTGAGAACGTGGAATAAAACAAAAATGAACCTATATTGGCTTAAGTTCAAAATCCCACTGTTAGACAATTACGTAGTGTGGAATCTGCTCAACGATCAAGGTCCCTGACTGAGCAACACGGTTACAGCATTCTAAAAAAAAATAGCCCAGTTTTCAGTCAAAAAAGATTGTGATGGATTCACCAATATAAAAGTTTTTTTTATGTCCATATACCTAAACACGCCACTTTAATATTTAAATCCACACTTTCATAACCATTTACTAAAGCAAACAAGAGAGTATCATCAAATATTATTTTTAGATCGGACGCAAAATATAATGGATTTATAACCGATTACGCTGGATTCAAAATTTTGTTCAGTTCCTTCTGTTACTAACTTTGATTTGTTTAAGCTGTCATAAAATATGTCTGGGTGTGGTTTTACGTGGCCAAAATTTTGTGTAGCATCATTTTGGAACTGGTCTAAAGTGGCACCGGTGCGCGGTGACTGAAATGTGGTGTAGAAATCGGTTGTAACGATAAGGGCATGTGATGCGGAGGAATGAGATATTAATGTCATGAGGAAAGTTTTTAGTATGAATGTGGATGGCTATAAGAGTAGGTGAAGACCAAAGAAATGATGGATGGACTGTGTGAAAGATGATACGACTAGAAAGGAGTGACTACCGAAATGACGACTAATAGAGAAGTGTGGAAGAAAAATACATGTTGCGCTGACCCCAAATTAAATAGGATTAAGGGCAGGATAATGATGAAATGCAAGAGTTCATTAGGCAAATTTTTAGTAGCGTAAACTATCTGTTTGGACACATTGTGTTGAAATGAACATGTCTCGATTTACTAGTACAGTGTCGTAGCAGATCACTGGTATCGTCCCCGACTGACGACTTGTAGGGTGAGGGCGTGGCTCATAACCCAAGCAGGCACTTTACTTATTTTTTTTCACCGCCATTGCTCCCAAAACGGTGAAAGAACATCGTGAGGAAACCGGCATGTCGTAGAACTAAAAATAAAAGATTACATCCAACAACCTGCACTGGGCCTGCGTGGTGAATTTTGCCCCACTCCCTCTCTCAAAGAGGAGGCTTCTGTCTCAGCAGTCACGTTTTATGCTGTGTCGTAATATGCTTAGGTGCTAACACGGTTATTTTGTTAATTTCTCATGCTAGTTTGTTGTATTTTATCTAAATGAAGCACTTGTTTTCATTTTGGTATTTGAAACTACAAGACTACAACAAATATTCATTCTACATCAACATTCCCTCTTTCTTTATTTTATATTATTGTACTTAACTAAGTATAATTCTAGAAACTTCGATTCTCAGCCGTTTCATCCGTCAGTTGTTCTCATTAGCTGGAATTGTATCTATTTTTTAAAGCCAGGCACTTTTTCTAGATAGTTCATCGAAGGAGATCCTAATTGACTAGACTTCTTTTTACAGCCAGTTCTTAAGACGACTTATTGCTCCTACTTTGTTATTGTTTATTTTTATTTAGTCGTTTTCTTTATTTATTTTGTTTCTTTTTTGAAGTTTTTCTTTTAAATGCTGGGTTTTAGTTGGTTTTCTATCATTTAATATTTAGTGGTTGTAAAAGATCTTGACGTTACGTCAGAATTTCTTTAAGTTCAGATGAAGTACTGAATAGAATGCGTTAGTTGAGTCTGTGATGTATAGCAAAGAATTAAAAATCGATATTAATCTCACTAAGACTCAAATGATGCCCTAATTTAAATGATTACGTAGCTTTGTACTTATCGGAGATATCTAAATCTCTATGCAAAATTAATCGTTCTTAGATATTAGTCTCTTCGATCATCCTCATCCGTCTGGCCATCCTTAATTATCCTTATTAATCAAACGGCATTTCCTTAATAACATCTCTTTACAAAATAAATTAAATGAACTTCTCAACAGCAATAATTATCCAATTCAATACTATTATTAAACAATAAGGGTACTTACATGAAATTATAGTACATAACCCTTTCCGCGAAGGTAGTTACAACTAGTTAGTGACACGCACATAATTAGAGGCACGCACGGTCTTAAAGACCTCCCTACCGTTGCAGGGTTGAAATGTAAAGTCACGAGCAAAATGTTGTGTTCATTTAGTGAAATTCAAAAGCGATTTTCTCGCACAGTTTCAATATTGATAGTATAATGACCAAACCATATCCCGTGATGTTGGAGTGTCCAAAAAGCCCATATAACTGCACTTCTGAGAACCTATAAACGCCACTGATACCGCGGTTGGCATTGCCGCCTACTGGGCCCAACTCATTTAACATAATAGGTTATACCTTTATTTACCAGCGACTCGAAAAAAAGAAGAAAGAATTGTGTAATAATATTTACTAGTTTACCTCTTCTTGCAATCTATAACATAATCAGCACATAATTTTCCCACTGCTGGGACACAGGCCCCCTCTTTGTGAGAGGGAGTGGGCCGTAATCCCCCACACGGCCCCTGTGCGGGTTGGTAGATGACACATGTCTTCGAATTCTTGGTTCTATATTTAATATTTAATTTAATAGTTTCCTCACGATGTTTTCCTTCACCGTTTTGATAGCAATCTTTATAATACTTAGTAATTCCATGAGTACACTAATTCCATGCTATTAAAAATTACTTTCTTATTCCATGATCAAGCTTTCAGTTCTGTCTTCTGCCTATATAATTATTTTCAAGTACTATGTGTGTGTGTGTGTGTGTGTCAAACGCATGGTAGTGTGTGTAATATTTTTTTAATACATATTAGATAAAAACATTAGCTTTCTGCACTCCTCCTCCATATAAACTATAACTGTGCCAAATTTTATACTCCTCCATCCGCGTAACTTTCGTAAAAAGGGGTACAAAGTTTTCATTTTGAAAACTTTTAACTTAACTTTTTTTTTTTTTTTTTTGGTTTCAAATTTATGATGATAGTAATATGAACAGTAATTGTTTGTGTTAAAAAAATCTATCTGCACAACAGCTTGCTTTATTTCCATTTCAATGGTACTTTTCAAATTACCTGAGCCCAGTACAGAGGCACTGTACAACAGCGTATAATTTAAATCAATAGTTTCGGAAAAAAAAAGTTTCTTCCACAAAACGTACGCTTATATTATGCTCGTGACTGAACAGTGTACAACGTTTAATGTGCATCCCTCACGCTTGTAAACACATGCTGTGTAGCAATAAGGTTGTTATTTGTAACGCTATCGGTGTGTCGAGGTAGGTGCGGTTCTAAGAAACTTTTACTTAGTACTTTTTACTTTGTAACACAGGCTAATCAATAGTCCTGGTAGACTTTTTTATTTAGTGTTTCTTGAATATAATTTATATTAAACTTAGCTTGCGATAAGTGGTTGTACTAACCTCTGCCAAACTCTTCCGGGACTACGGCCGTCATGTTATGGTTTTTTTATATTGTTTGTTAATTATAATTTTTCGCCTACTGTTGTTATGGGACTTACTCGTATAAATAACATAACTGCGGGTGAAATGTGGGTGTACCTACTTTTTTAGGGTTCCGTACACGATGGGTGTGAAACGGAATCCTATTACTAAGCCTCCGCTGTCCGTCCATACGTCTGTCTGTCTGCGGGCTGTATCTCATAAAAAGGTAGAAAGTTGACATTTTTAAAGTTTGTTTTTTTCTATTGCCGCTTTAGCAACAAATAATAAAAATAAAATAAAGTTAAAAATAGTTAACCAACTTACATTTGCAGTTGGAATGTAGGTATTTGTTGTGGGGGAACATGTTTTTCAACTACAATGTTAAGTTTGTTCGTGGGATAAATTCGTCCCAACTACGGAACCCTTCAATGTGCGTGATCCGACACGCTTTTGGCCGGTTTTTCACGTATCTGCTCACATTTTCGGCGATTTTATTTGATATCTGTATGAAAGCGTTTCAGGTACTAATTATTATCCATTTCAGGAATTCGGTGAGGGCTAATAAAAGGTTGTTTCTAGATACCTAGGTTTCAAAAATCCCTGCTGATTTTTCACCGAACTTTACTTACGAAACGTCCCTACTCAAATCACAATTTGAATTGTCAACAATTTTCAGAAAATGTCACGATGTTCAATCAATCATGAATATTTGAAAACGTTGTGGGCGTCTATTTTCAACCTATATTGACTGAATTCCATTATACCTACCTACTTACCTATATTATATTCCTTCATACAAAAATACCAAGAAAAAGAAAATGTATTCGTAAATTATTAAGCGGGGACTAAGTACAAACTTGTGGAAGTTTTCCAAAATT
Source organism: Tiliacea citrago (assembly GCA_963921375.1). Classification (NCBI taxonomy): domain Eukaryota; kingdom Metazoa; phylum Arthropoda; class Insecta; order Lepidoptera; family Noctuidae; genus Tiliacea; species Tiliacea citrago. Next base: position 4,009,719 of record OY992784.1, read on the forward strand.
TATTCCGTTGTAAAACCTGGCATCGTGAATTATGTCGTGCGAGAAACTTTCTCGGCACACGTACTTGAAGGTATAAATTAGGTCGGACGTTAGTCGCTTCTGTAGAATGATAATCAGTTTGTATTTTTCTGAATTCATTTGAATTTTTAACATCAACATTATGGTCTGGATTTGTTACCGGTTGATGGCAATTGGCTTGGTACTAGTTATATAGGAGTTAAACAGTGCACCTCTGCCTAACCCTGCGGCGATTACAGGCTTGTTGTTATATTATGGTATAATGGTCTTTATGTAATTCATTAAATCTTCTTCGACTCCAGCTACTTGGCCCTTTTCTCTGTGGTTTAAATTAGGTATATTATCAGCTATATTTTTTTAGAACATGCCTTAACCAATGGAATAAGAATTGATTAATACTACCCATCACAAACTTAAAAGTTATCGGTAAAAGCCCATACTCGAGTTAGGTAACATATTTAGCTACCTACCGGAAAGTTTGAAACAGTTGAAATCTCTAGTAATAAAGAAAGGCTAAGGGGGGATATACCGTTGAGGAATTTAAAACTGACAAATAGTGAATCGATCGCCCTTGTAATAATATGCTTGAAGTAAATGTGTGAGGTATATGACTAAAAATAATTAACCAATTGTTATTAATGATTTATTTTAAAACAAGATGTAATAAATTATTGATTAATCTTTAGTATATTGTAGTAATGAAGGAAAACATCGTGAGGAAACAGGCATGTCGTAGAACTAAAAATTCGAAGACATAAATATACGCACCCCTAGATGAAGACTCCGGCAACTCAAAAAACCTAATTTTTCAGAAATGACGAAAAACTGTTTTTAGAGTATCTATGAAAGATATCAAAGATTTACTGAGACATTCATAAAGGTAACGTTTTCTAAAGCTGTTGAATTAGCTTATTTGTATTTTGTCAGTTAAAAACCTGGAAAATAACGCGATTTTTTAGTTACTCTAGTTTTGCAGCGGGAGTAAGCAATTTTTTTGTTTACTAAGTCAAGTTACTTTACTTCATCTGAAAAAAAATTGAGTTACATTACTTTTCACCCCAAAAATAAGATAACTTTTTGTCAGGGGTTTTGAGTTATGCTATGAACGGGTCATTGCAACGTGCTAATCTAAGGAACACAAGCTTTAGTTTTTATAGATCTAAAATAGTTGAAATAAATAAAATAGGTACTCAAATAGAAAGTTATTTATTTACTAAATGAATAATAAGCTTAATAGCTTGAGTATCGGTACTTGGGCTTTATTTCATGGGTATGTCGTACAATATACTCCCTCTGTCGCTGAAGATCACCGAGTTTCCAAAATCCTTCAAACCATTTTTGACGAGTTGTTAAGGTGAACTTGGTACTACATTTCAAACGACAATTTTCTCCGCAAGGTGGTCGAATCTGGCGAGCAGGGATTTCTTTTTTTAGTTTACCCCTCGACTTGTAAGACTTGCCTGAATTTTTGAGGGTATTGGCTAAATTGACCTTCCATGTCTCCGGTTGCCTTAGTTTCTTTTTACACTGTTTTGGTCCTTCTTGCGCTTGAGTCTCATCACTTGGATTAATATTTTGACCCAGATTGTGATCCTCGTAGTTATTGTCGGCATTGTTATTTTCGTTGCGCTGAATCTCGCAGTATCATCATGTTCATTCGTTGAGTTACTACTGCTGCTGCTAGAGCTACTGCTGGAGCTACTACTGGAGCCTGATGAACTCGAACTGCTAGACGAAGATGAAAGGGAGCGAGTTCGTGGCATTTGTGAAATATGCGATTTACGCAAAGGAGAGAAAATTATTTTTCTTTTGGGAATAGGGTTTTCATAGTGCGGATCTACATCGGAATCGTCGAAAACGCTTTCATCGCCGCTATGAACTGGTGAGGCAGCACACTGACGTTTAGTAACTCGTCGTCGTCTGTCAGCGTTTGTAGGCTGCTCATTAATATTCAACAAAGATTCTAAAATGCTCGGTGATGGAACTAACCTTCCATCAGCTGGCAACTCAGGCTCGTTTATATTATTGAGCGTTTCTATACCAGGAAATAGAATAAGTATTGAATCATCTGTTGCTGCTGGCTGCTCATCCTCTTTTTCTTCGTTAATCACCATGCGAACCAGGAGTTTTCCTCGCCCTCTCATTATCCTAAAAATTAATAATGTTCAAATTCAATAATGAATCAAGTAAAGTCAACCAACTCAAAAAACCGCTCAAAAGCACGTACTATATTTAGTTACTGTATAACAAATAAAAATAAATAATTGAACCTGTCTTAAACAACCTATTTTCTTAATAAAAAGTACATACTCGTATTACACTAAACATGCAAAATTAAACAAAGTTAAAGTTAGATTCAACAAAACTACGGTAAATCGAAATTTACCGTTACTTTCATGTAAATCTGAGGAACTCGAAATATTAAAAAAATATATTGCAAAATAAAATCATCAAAACCACCCGTAAATCAAAATTAACTATTACTTTTTACAATGAAATTTCAGCAAAACTCAATCAACTCAAAATAAATAAGGAAACTTACTCAATAAATTTCAAGTAAACTCCTGCAACTCAAAATCTGCCACTATTTAAACGTGGGTCACTTACGCCAGCCAGAAGACAACTAAAAATGGCGGACTAGTGCTCGCGCCTTTCGGGGCAAGGTCATTTAAGTAAAGCAGCGTTTAGTGCCATCTGTTAACAGCGGTTGAAAGTATCGTTACGCGAGTTATATTGATGTATAAGTGTTCGAGACAGGAATTCGATAAAGCCACTAACTCGAAACTCGTACTTTTTGAGTTAGTGGGGTTTTCATCTAGGGGTGCGTGGTGACATCCACTAACCCGCACTGGGCCCGCGTGGTGGATTATGGCCCACTCCCTCTCACAGAAAGAGGAGGCCTGTGTCCCAGCAGTGGGAACATTATAGGCAGATTATATATATTGTAATAAATTACAATAATTAGAATCAATATTATGTAATTTAATAACTTAATTAATTCGAGATATAAAATTTGCAATCCCCTTACAGGGTTCATGTCTTAATAATGGGTCATGAAATTTTAATGCATGTGTACTAACCAGTATTTTACATGTTAGCAAATAAAAATAAATAAATATTTTTTTATCTGTCTCGGTGTCCGTTTACTTGGAATCCTGTAACCAAACTGAGTAAACGAAACAACTTTGCAAACTACGAGTTACAATTATTAAGTCCTGCTTGCTACATAATTATATAATTTAATCAACCAAGTTTTTCTAACTGAACAGACACAGCTGCGCTGCTGGAGAGTTTGTTGCGCCACTTCTTCTTCCCAGCTAAAGCACTAGGAAGTGGTGAAGGGCGGGCGTTTTGGGAGACTGTCTTATGTAATTTTTAACGTTCGAAAAATACCATTACATTTCATTTTATATCAATTCACTTATTTTACAATAATGTTGCATGCTTAATATAAGGTAGATTCTATAAGGATCACCCCTATTTTAACTGTAACGTCTTATTAACTGTATACCTACAAGCTATGCAAATAAATATTTACTTTTTAATAATACATTCAAATAAAATCTGGTATTTACAAATTGGAATTGCAATATAATGCTCAGCCCAGTTTGATTTAAAGATTTTATATTTTGATTTTGACTGGTGTTTTCTTTGACTTACAAAACGAATAACAGCATATTATGTTATCTATTGGTAGTAACCGGCTAGTATAGGTAACTCAAACTACAGGAAAAACATCATAAATCTCAACACAAAAATACTTTCATATAAACTAATATTATAATAGAAAAAAGTGAACAAACATACACAATGTTTGTTTGTTACGCTTTCAGCCTAAAGCGGCTGAACAGATTTGAATGAAATTTGGCACGTGAGTACACCATGACCTGAGTTAGATCATAGAATACTTTCATTCCGATATTCCTACGGGACCGAGACTTCCTACGGGGAAACCGCGGGGCGCAGCTACATAGTTCTAACATAATTATTTTAAACTTCACCCCGGCAACCTAACCCCTTCAAACTTATGATTGTGCGGTACTGTAGTTATTCGTTATTTGTTACTACGGCAACTTACTAATTGAATTAGAAACTTATTAAAAGCTGATATTGATATTTGATACGTAGGAACTGTGTTAGCGTAGTGATAGCGAGCCATTTGGGCGAATCAATTTTCGTAATATTAATTTGCTGAGCAGTTGGAGAATAAATTTATCAAACATAAATTCTTTGACGTGTTTTTCTGTGTTGCCACGGGTTTTAATCTCGGCATAAGTCGTGAAAGATTTTCCAGTCAGCTAGTTGGTAACGCGGCTGACTGTCTAAGGTTTGCCGGACAATCGCATAAGCTGTTAGAAGACGCTGACGCTGAACACACACCACAGGACACCAATAAAATGACTTAGGAATAAACGTTCATCTACTCATTTCATTTCATTTTAACGATCGTACCGAGAACGAGTGAACCGATTCGGTGAATCGGTTCACTAATAAATTATTTTTTCAGTTTGTGTTTAGACGTTTTACTTCGAGTGAACGACAAAGATGAACAAAAACTGAAGCCAGTTTTAGTACCGTTCTGGTTGAAGCACAAATTTATTGTATTCTTGTTAGAGACCTAGTTGAGACTCGTACAGGCAAGGAAAGCATGTCACAAGAGGCCCATAATAAGCAGTCAGTGGAACAAGGCAGCCAAAGATGATGCTTATCAAGAAACGGGTCCTTTGAGTCATCGTGATATTGTGCACTTACAGAGAAATGTATCATTATAACGTGACTCTTTTTGCATATCCATTTATCTTGTGAAAAACGAGATGTGACCTCCGGCCTCCCATGAAAAGGGTATTCCTAAGTATTTTCTACAGAACACCATTACTCCAAGTGAAGGGATCCTCCGACCAGTCGGGTGGTGATATTGTTATGTACGTTTATATTATTATTTATAACTGTGTATTTTATTATGGACATAATAAAATTTCACAGTAAAAGCTTGGCCGCTGTCCAAAACAGCCATTTTTGTTATTGTTATCAGTAAGTCGCGTCGTAAAAAAAATAATAACGTAATGAAAACAACAATGTTTCTTAATTATACTGCTTATAATATTATGATTTAGGGAATAATTCTGGGTTCGATTTTTGGGCATGGCAAAGGTGATAAGTTTTTCGTGTTTCTATGAGGGAAGTGTCAATGCCACATTTTTGTTTTTTTTTTTTTTGGTGGGAAATTGTCAAATAACTTCTCCCGGTTCTGGGCGCAGCGGGAGGGCGTGTCAGACTTTTAGTGACTAAAACCCACCCGTGGTTCTTCAGTTGCCTGTGTGCCGAAGTGTGGAATTGTGGCTATTTTATGGAGATAGATTCGTCTCCCTAATATGGGCCTGGTGAAATAAAAGAGAAAAACCGGCCAAGTGCAATTCGAATTACGCATAATGAAGGGTTCCGTAGTTAGGATGAATTTATCCCAAAAACAAATTTAAATTGTAGTTGAAAAACATGTTCTTACATCGTTATACGTCACGGTCAGTTCTCCAACTGCAAAAATAGCTTTGTACTTGCAAAAAAAAAAAAATGTTTTCGTGTGATATCACAAATTAACGATTTTCGGACTTTTTCCTTTACTCGTGCTGTGAGACCTTGCTCCCTGCCTTTCATGATTCTAGGTCAACGGGAAGTACCTTGTAGGTTTTTATTTATTTGGGAGTATCAAATATGTCGCATATGGCCGTATTTTATTAGAAGCTTGATGTTTTTTAAAGCTCCATAGGACCGTGGACTTACTTACGTATTTAATATTAATTTTAACTTATACCTCCACGCGTTCCATAAAAGTGTCTTGACAGACTGACAGACAGTCGGACAAAGAAGTGATCCTTAAGTTTTTTCCTTTTGAGGTTAATGATAATGTTTATTTTGCCAAAAACAGTGCTTTAAATTTCCTTATAGTCTAATTAAGTATATGTATAGTTTAAGTCTAATCACTAGCTAGGTTTACATTTTATAAATAAGACGCAAAGGAAGTACTTTACTTATGAACTCCACACTAAGTCAAGCCTGTCCCGTGGAGTTCTTGTTTGTTCAAAATTGAAGTATTTTATTTCGAATAAACCTAAATGGGCACTGAAACGTCAGAAGCTAGGAGCACGGTACCAATTGGTCGTTTTCTATGGAGAAAAACCGGCAAGAAACTCCACGGTTACTCTTTTAAAAATAATTGGCTTTTCCAATGTTTTCAGATTACAGTGTTAATAGGTATCAGGACAGTGTAGGCTCGTCAACAAGTATCAGGTACTTTACAAAATATTAAATGGTCTACAAATCTACAGTCCACTAAGCCTACAACGTTCTCACATTCACAAAAAAATCAAAAAAACCTATATAAAATATTAAAAAAATAATAAAAGTAAAAACCTTGTTAAAATTAATTAGTTGTGTTTATATAATGTCAAATAATGAAAAGATTATGTCGAGGAAGTATGTAAAAAAAAAAAAAAAAACATTGTAATTTGGGAGCAGTTACATAACAACATTAACATAGTTAATATTTAAATATTTACATAGTTTTGCCGTTAATAAGGTGCCAGGGAAGCCAAATGTGCAGAAGGAATTATTGCCAAACTTCCTTGTCTTCAACGTATTCTTTAATCTTATAATATGATTTTTACCCGACTGCCTCAGAAGGAGGGTTATGTTTTTCGAGTGTATGTATGTATGTATGTCTATTTCTGTGGCACGCTCTGTATCTTAAACGGTTTGATGGATTTTAACATATGAGGTATCGTTAGATTCGTTTTAATTGCAGAGTTAGACCAACTGTGGTTGAATACATCGGATCTAGTACACTTGCGTGAATGACATTTCCACTAAAGACACTTGCGCGAACTTACTTGCACAAAAAGATGGTTGTCGTGATTTTGTGATGATTTTTGTGCGGTTTTCATGTTTTCGAGGTCTCTGATAACAAAACTGGGGTCAAAATCAAAATTCAAGATGGCACCAACGAAAATTTGCAAATTTTGCTGACGACGATAATGGGTGTCAAAATCCAAACGCAAGATGGCGCCAACGAAAAGAAAACCGAAACCCTCATAGGATCACTTCGTTGTCTGTCCGTCCGTCCGTCTGTCTGTCTGTCAATACCATTTTTCTCAGGAACGTGGGGAGGTATCAAGTTGAAATCAATATCAAATATGAAGGTCTACTAAAAGCTCCAAAAAAATCATCCTTCAAGTCAACGCAATAAAAAAATACGGCCATTCATGCGACATATTTTGATGGGATAAGTTCATCCAACCTACGGTCATTGTGCGTGGTCCGACACGCCCTTGGCCGGTTTTTTATAATGAATAGACTGGCCGCTACAAAACTCAGAAATAGCAAAAAGCGTTTCCCATCAAAATCGTTTATTTGCATAAATGTGTACAAAAGGTGTATAAAATTCAGTGCAAAGTCATATTCCACCGTATACTGATGTCATGCAAATATTTAATGGACATTAGTCAGTTAAAGGCTCTTTCAGACTCACTCGATATTGCGGGCGTGACAGGCTCCGACAAAGAAATTGTGCTACTAGTGTCGCGTATATATTTTGGCTGTTGAGATCAAAACTACAAACGTAGCATACAGGGAATTCTTATAAAAATAACATAATAGCCTGTATTCCCCGAAGGGTTGGGCAGAGGTGTACTTAGTACGACACATTTTGCCAGTTATGTTTAGGTGCCATGAATAGGGGGCGAGCCTATTTCCACTAACCGGGCACCAACCCAGACTTCGGACTGTTACTGGGAAATTTCAGATGGAAAACCCAATAACACTGCCTGACCGACCTCTGGTCGGAATCGAACCTAGGACCTCATACTCAACAGTAGCACTTCCGACCACTAAAACAACAAGGCTGTTTTCTATAAAACTGTAGCTGCTATTTTAATATATCTTACGACTTCCACGCGTAAGAAGTCGCGGGCAGAAGCTAGTCTTTTCTAAAACCTATCCTATCCTATCTTGCTACAAGCTAAACGAACATACTTAACTGAACAATTTGGTGAAAGTTTTTTTTTCCTGTGGCAACACTACAGCTAACAGCTGATTTGAATTTGTTCTTGTAATTTTAATCTTAAATATTAAATTTCTTTGTTTTTTATGGCCTATTTCCAATTACTCTTCAAGTAAATAGGATAATAATGTGTATTGTGTATTAGCATCACTTATCAAGTGCAAAATAAGTGTAAATATCAAAGTGAATCGGTGACAGGTTAGGTACTCCCGGCACAAGTGACTTTTTGCATTGTCATCAGTGTACAGAAAAGTATTTAAGCAGTAATTAAATAAAATCAACAAATTCGGTGTCAACATCATCATTTAATATAACGTATAGTAATTTAGTTAAATTGGATATTGATGAAGAGTTTTTGTTTTGGTAACTGAATTTACCAACAAAAGAGGGGACCTGGCGCTCGAAAAAAATGATTAACCCCCCCCAAATGATTAAATACTTTTCTGTACAGTTTATGACTAAATAAATCGAAATCACAAGCATTCGAGCGTATGAGGCAGTGAAAATGTTTTTCGAAACAGCGTCTTTCGCGACTACTTCATTCGAGTCCGTGAGCTTTCGAACCTGTGAGGCAGTGGAAAAATAATTCGCAACAGCGTGTGTCGCAACAGCGGCGTTCGAAACAACATAGGGACCCCGCTCTTTGATGCCCATGAAAAGAATAGGAAGCTGAAAATCGAAATGGCTCAGTTATATACTCAATTCACTGATGCCATAGAAGAACGGGATAGGCTTCAGCTTGTTGTGGACAGTTTCAGCCAGTGTAGCATAGAGTATGAACAAGCTCTTAGTCACAAATATTTATTACAACAGCAGCTACATGAGGCTCAAACTCAAATAACAGAACTTCAAACCACAAATCATAACATCACTGCCTCGCTGAATCAAAGTCTGTTCAGCGAGTTGATGCCTGTTGCCCCGTCAATGGTTTCTGCCATAAACCCCTCCTACACTATTGATTTGACAGGTAATGATGATTCAAAGTCATGTAATTCAGTGTGGGTAGTCACCAGTAAAAATAAACTTAAAAAATACATTAAAATTAATAAATACATTGTTAAAACTCAAAAGATGGTTAAAAGACAAAAGTTCTTTATTAAAAATGTTAAACTTAATAGAGAAAGGCTTAATCTACTAAAACAATTAGATATGTATTCTTTTAATTTGGAACAAAGTACCAGGAAATACAACATTGACACAGAGTACTTGCAATCTAAACTTGACCATTTACAGGAAAATCTTAGTTCAATGACTATCAAATATAATACCTCTGAAGATCTAATGAGGGAATATGTGTTGGCAATGAATGATCTGGTAAACTCACAAACAAGCAACTGTGAGCAGTGTCAAATACCATCCAATGTACTTACACCGGACCATTCATTGACAACATGCAATGCCACCTTACCGCAGCCCTGTGTTGATTTGATATTTCCTACTGTAAAAAGTGATATAGTGTTATTTTGCGATGAAATTGGAAAGGACTTGGGCCACTTGCTGACAGATGAATATCCGGGACACTCCATAATAAATTACTGTATGCCTGGTTGTTCTTTATTTGTTATTATGAAAGAAATTATTAAATGTAACTTTAACCAGGACACTACATTATTAATTTTTATGGGTAATAGGGGAAATGTGAACACAGGAGAATTGCTCCAATATTATAGGACTTTGTGTAATCTTAGTTTAAAAAAAATTGTATTGTTTATATTCCCTTACAGTAACAGTTTGCCACAGGAAGAAAATAAAATACGATTTGAAATAAATTTGACATTGCATAATTTGACATTTAACAATAACCTATTCCATCCAGTGGATATTAACAATTATGTTAGTAATAATTTGTATCTGACAAAAGATAGATATAATATTTATATGTACTATCTTTCTAACTATAACAAAAGACAGATAGCTGTGTCGCTATCATATTTTTTTTCTATTTCAGCCAAAAATTTGGCTAAACAACTTGCTTCTTTTGAGCAATGCAATGACTTTTTAAATAATTTGGCAACAACTAATGACATTGATTATCATTTAAATTTGAAATTAGGACAATAGAGGAAACCTCTTGCTTAATAAATGTTACACAAACTTCTTTGATATCACACCCATCAAATTGTAGTAATCAAAATAAATGTAATAATAATACTTTAAAAATAGTTCATCAAAATATACAGGGTGTGATAGGTAAGGAATTAGAATTAGAGTTGTTCATGAACTGTAGTTATATTGATATCCTATGTGTAACTGAACATTGGTTAAAAGTCCACCAGTTCATGTTCAGCTTTAACAACCACCAGGTTGCCAGCTCATTCAGCAGAGTTAATATGATACGTGGTGGCTCTTTAATAATTGTTCGTAATAATATGAAATTTAAAGAACGTAAGGATATTGTGAGCCTCTCTGTTGAGCGAGTTATTGAAATAGCTTGCATTGAGCTTGAGCAGTTCATTGTAGTGAGTGTATACAGGCCCCCATGTGCTTCATATGATATTTTTGAGAAATATATGGAAGAAATATTATTAAAGACTTGTAACAGTAATAAAACAGTTGTTGTCTGTGGAGATTTCAACATTAATATACTGGAAAAATCTTCTACAGTAAATAAGTTTATAACCTTATTAAAGTCATATAATTTGTACAATACATTCTTTGAGCCGACTAGAATAACTGCCACTAGCGCTACCTGTATTGACAATATTTTTACAAACTTAAGACCTTCTAGCCATTTAATTCTAAATGAATTGGACTCTGATCACTGTGGCCAGTTAGTCACTTTCCCTCAGAAAATAGTCAGAGCTCAAAGAAAACTTGTGAGTTTTATTCCTGTAAACATAAGTCGCTTAGAACAATTTAAAAATAATTTAATGGAAAAACTACCGGGTTTGTCTTATCACACCGACCCAGATCAAGCTTATACTTCACTATTTAACCTCATTAATAGTGAATTTAGGAAGGTATTCACCTCAAAAACATTGCTTGTTTGTGACCGCGTTATATTTAGTGATTGGGCAACACCAGGTATTTACAAAAGTAGGCAGAGATTATACGAATTGTATCATGAAAAAACATATAACCATGATGAAACTTTTAAAGAATTCGTTAAAAATATTCTAAAACTTTTAAACGAGCCTGTTCCTCAGCAAAAGCCATACATATTAAAAATAAAATAAAATCTTCTGGTAATAAAATTAAAACAACTTGGAATATTATTAATTCAGAAACAGGTAGAACAACAGTACGTAATCGTGACTTCCACCTAAAAATCAATGATGTAGATATTAAGGCAGACGTGGAGGTGGCAACTGAGTTTGAAAATTTCTTTACTAATATTCCCATTTTAACAACCAAAACTCTGTCATCGTCGTCCTCCACTTCTGCTTACTCCATACTAAAAGAATGCGTACCAGAATGTGATAAACACTTTAAATTCACGGTTGTTACCGCTAAGGATATTATAGAATCTTTTAAAGATCTTGATGTAAAAAAAACTGCTGACCTTTGGGGATTATCAGTACATACCATGTCTTCAATAATCGATGTTATTTCACCGTTTTTAGCAATTGTTTTTAATTCGTGTATTTCCTGATCTGATGAAACTTAGTAAAGTGATTCCACTGTTCAAATTTGGCAGCACAACTGATCCCACGAATTTTCGGCCAATTTCGATATTACCTACATTGAGCAAAATCTTTGAAAAGTTAATTTTAAAACAAATGTTAGGACATTTCAATACAAATAATTTACTTCATCTGAAACAGTTTGGTTTTACAAAGGGTCGTTCAACTACAGACGCGGGCGTGGAATTACTGAAGAGCATATTCGAGGCCTGGGAGGAGTCGCAGGATGCTCTTGGCATTTTCTGCGACTTGTCTAAGGCTTTCGATTGCGTTCATCATGATACACTCATCCGAAAACTGCACCACTATGGTATGAGGGACAGTGCTCTCGACCTTCTGACTTCTTATCTGAACAACAGAATTCAGAGGGTTGATGTTAATGGCAAGAGATCTGCAGGATCTGCGGTCACTATGGGAGTTCCGCAGGGTTCAATTCTAGGTCCTTTCTTGTTTCTAATTTATATAAATGACTTACCTTATCACATAAGGGATAATCATAAGATTGTATTATTCGCAGATGATACTTCCCTCATTTTTAAAATCAAACGTCAGCTAGTCAATTTTGAACATGTTAACGATGCACTCTCTAAGGTTGTCCATTGGTTTAATGTAAATAATCTTCTCTTGAACGAAAAAAAGACTAAGCTCATTAAATTTTTAATGCCAAATGTCAGGCAGCTAACTACCAATGTTCAACTTAATGGAATAGAGTTGGACCCTGTTGAGTCGACAGTTTTTCTTGGCATAACTATTGACGGTAAATTACAATGGGGCCCACACGTAGAAAAATTGTCAGGAAGGCTTAGTTCAGCCGCCTATGCTGTTAAAAAAATTCGACAGATAACTGATGTAGATACTGCGAGTATTGTTTATTTTAGTTATTTTCATAGTCTTATGTCATATGGGATTCTTCTCTGCGGAACCTGTGCGGACATTAATACTATCTTTGTTTTACAGAAAAGGGCTGTTCGAGCCATTTACAATCTAGGTCCAAGAGATTCACTTCGTGAAAAATTCAAAGAAATAGATATTCTGACTGTAGCCTCTCAATATATATTTGAAAATCTATTGTATGTACACAAAAATATATCAAATTTTAAGAAAATGTCCGATATTCATTGTTTAAATACCAGGAATAAACACAATCTTGCTGTACATCGCACTCGCCTCCACAGAGTAGGCAACTCGTTCATGGGTCAATGTATACGCTTTTACAACAAACTTCCTACTGACATTCGAAACTTACCCATTAAACGATTTAAAAGCTGTATTAAAACCAAACTTTGTAAAAAAGGGTACTATAAAATTTCTGATTATTTAGAATACAAAAAAGCTTGGGATTGAGCTGCTCGCTCTGCAAGCCTTGTGATCAAACTGGAAAACTTGACATTTAATGTTATTATGCATGATTTTATAATAATATTGACATTGCAGAATATTATATACAATATTACATTAATGTTTACTTTGAAAAGTATTATATTTACTGCTTTAATTTATTGTGAATGTGAGCACTATGTGGGTCATTTTTTTTTTTCTTTAAATATTTTCCTATTATTTTATGCTTTTTCTCAGTTTTAATGGTGGTCTGGCATTTTGAGCACTTTATGAGGCCTACCCAAATGAACTTTCTTTGGTATTGTTCGTCGAGTCGTTGAGCTCCTTAAGTCTTGAGTCGAGCTGCACGATTACGACAAATGCTTGCACTGATTGGACAGGTCCACTCAAAATTGTGTGGTTCTTTCCTCAAAAGACCATTTCAGACACAGATCTACATGGTCCTCACATGATCTGACCAAGATTATGTCTGGACTTTAAAAGAGACTTTGACCCATGAGTTTGTTTCGCCATTTCTTCTCACGGGTAGTCAGATAGGAAATGTCGCCTACATCTAGCTTATTTTTTACTTTTTAATATGACGTGTAAAAGTGATTCCGATATCCTATTTACAGAATAAACGATTTCATTTCATTTCAATAATAACACTAAGAAGTTTAAAATAAAACAAATTATTAAAAAAAAAAAACCCGACTGCAAAACATGAACTGAAAGGATGGAAACAAGATGAACAGTAAACCAGTATCCTTTAAGTACCAAAAATAAATAAATGCAGTCGGAGGCAACTAGGATGTTACGAACGCCTTAAAATTTGCCTCCGACTGCATTTATTTGTCTTAGTAGTGTATAATTGGGGTTCCTGGATCAGAGAAGATCCAGGAACACCAATTACACACTTGATGTGAACTAGACAATCTGTCAATCAATCAATATTTGTCAATACATTTCATTCATTCATTTACTCAGGTTCTACACTCAAGTATTTGAAATATGATTTCAAGTAGATCATATTTCGAATACTTGAATGTAGAACATTTAATTACGTTGCGATTATTCGACTATTCTAAATACTACCATTCATTGCGGTGTGATGCCTGGTATATGGAAACCTTGACAACACGTTTGGTGCATTGGTTAATTAATAATATCTCGTCTCACTACATCACAATGTAAATATGTAGGTAATAAGTTAATAGTTGCTGCTACTAAGTAAATGCACCAAGTGTTGCGGGTTCGATTCCTGCATAGAACAAATAATTAGTAATTGTAGATGGTAAATAAAAGATTGAACTAGAATAATTATGATACATTTATTAATGAATTTCCATTGAGTCCGAAATTTTTACAACAATATCCTTTACAGAATTATATATATTATCCATACACATATTTTTTACAACATGTTGTATACATAATTCGGCATCACATTTGCACTGTGAGCTTTCACTATCACTAAACTTTTCTGCATCATAAATTTCAATTCTTATCACCTTTCCCCCGATGGCATTAGACCCGCGCGTAAGTTTCTTCACGTAAGAAAATATAGCGGGTGATTTTTTCTGTTTCTTAACATTTGGACCATCGAGGTTTAACAACCTTTCACTTCGCTGTCCCACTGGTAGATTTGCAGGAATAAAGTTAAACAGATCATTGTCAGAGTCCTGAAAATAAATAAAAAAACGTATGACTAACTAATAAAACCAGATAAGTTACCTATATTCAAACAATAGTGTTATCAAACAGAAAATATTCATGTGACCGTGTGTACCTAATTGTTGGGATTTAACTCTGCTAGGAATCGAACCCAAGCCTGTGACGAATACCACCACTTATCAACCACTCTACCAACTAACTATTATCGTGTTATTTATAACAAAAAAAAAATGTCTTAATTAAAGAAAAAAAAAAAACTTATTTTATCTCATAAAATGTCTACATAATAATCTATAATTCATGTGATGGAAGAGTGATGAAGTTTAGTGTAAATGTATTATGAGTATTTATTGCACGCATTCCACTATTCAAGTCAATAATCTGATGGTAAGTTCTGATTCTGACATTAAATCAAGTTAAACTTTGTAATAAAATCAAATATAAAATAAAATAATTAAAATAATACTCACCGACATAATTATTACTCGTTGATTACTCGCGCTTGCTGGTAGGAAACTAAATAATATTTGAATTTTCAAGATCATTTTATCCTTTTATAAGATTTTAATAAATAATTTTCAATGGATATAAAGTTCAAAATTGCTGTGAAAATATTAGTATACTATAGCATGTGTTAATATAATTTTATATATTCGAGACAATACGACGCTATACCGTTTCAGATTACAATTAATTATTGCATACCATAATATAAAGCCACCAGTAAATAGACAGCGGTGCGGTGCGATAGCGTCGCGGGCCGTTTAAATGTTAGGGAATGCCTGCACTGCTCCACATTGTGTATGACAGCGCTCATACTGATTTGAACAATATAAAACGTCACCGCGACGCTACCGAACTGCATCGCTATCTGTGAACTGGTGACTTACAAATCAATACACACAGAAAGCGGCATCATCCAGAGGGGCAACTAGTAGACAACTGAAGCGGACCACCCACCAACTTAGCGAATTTAAGTATCTTACACGATGAGGATAAAGTTCAAATTCCATAATCTTGATGTTTAGCACGATATTTTTCTACAACGTAAGCTATTACATATTTGGGTGTTAGGTCTGACAAAGCATTTCAGTAGCGCGTGCCCTATACCATATAGGGAATATCGTGACGTGGATTTACCACTATTTAAGAGTGCATCCTGCAGAAGCTGGATCACATCAACACTTCAGCTAGGAGCAGTTACATCTTACACTAAACTACCAAAGCAACGTCAATCTTTTAAAATGTAAGTATTAAGTTTAAGTTTTTAATGTAATTTCCTTTGTTTTCTATAAAAGTGTCCCGTTAATAACAAGAAAGAATTAACTTAATTCACTATTCAATCATTCAAGTATTATAGTTATTCATTAATCTCTTTAATAATTCAGATAAATTAGCGAGTCTTCATCTATAAAAATTAAACTGTTCATTGATTCATAATTTTTAATATTCATTCATTCAAGTAATACATTCATTCACTTAGTGTCATCCACATGATTAAAACAAAATTTAACTATTACTGTACTAATTCGTTGGTATTATTTATTACAGGTCCAAGAACACGGCTGAACATATTTTCCCTTCGGGGGACGAATCGACAGATGAGGAGCATGCACCGCTGAAAACCAAGCCAAAGGAGAACAAGAAGCGCAAGCCTTTGTCAACGAGTGGCCCCCAGCCGTCTACTAGTAAGAAAACTAAGCCGAGCATTCACCCAATCACTCCTGTCACAAAGTCAACGGCTCGTGAGTTATTCGGGAGTGATAGTGACGACGATGAAGTTGATGTTGTTGCGGACAAAAAGACTCCGCCGATATACTCATACGTCACTAGGAGACTGGCGAACGGTTTTTCGCGACAAATGAACGAGCACAAAAGAGGTGAGTTCTATATAGAACTCAAAGTGTATAAATGCAATGAAATAGAGCGGGTCCAACCAGTAAATAGGTGGCGCCACTCGGTAATCACGATTAAAAACAAGTGTGATGAGGATTCAGAGTCCTGGCGTCACCTAAACACCTACATAGCAAGTACCAGGAAGGAGTTTAAAAAATGTACTCCTACTTTTATAAGCTCTTATCAATAGTCCTACCTATTGGTAAGACTATTGTGAATGGTGAATCATGTACACTATTCTTTAAATTAATAGATCTATGCTATAACACATGAAATCAATTATTATACTTACATAGAGTTTATTTTAAGATAGTATTTTTGTTACCCCAATAATTAAACTATACGATAAAAAAAAAATTGTTTCTTTTGTTTCCAGTTACACACATCGGTGATGGCTCATCAGCAAATTCTGATATTAATAATGCTAAATGCCACATGATCAATATTCCAGAAAATGAATACGATACGAATGTTTATGAGCCAAATTGTTTATCAAAGTATATTCATTGTGATAAATGCAAAATTGAGATCCCAGAACATAAATACAGATATCATAAGAGAACGAATATGCATAAATCGATTTGTTTAATAAAGTCAAAGTTTGAAAATGTTGATATTGTAGCTACAGCATTTAAAAATAGAATCATGACTTATCGCTTAAACCCATCAATAGAAGACGAGTACCTCATACTAGAGGCGTTCTTGGGTGATAAGCGAAAAGATTTTTTGAAAATCATTGAGTTATCATTATTGGAACATACCTGCATTAAAGTTAACTTCGAGCTGTTTGCTTACTTTTTACTACTAAAATTAAGTGAGCAGCAGCTCAAGTCATTTAATACGAAATATGAAACTATATACAGCAGTACTGATTTTAATAATATATACTCAAATATAATAGAAATATTTAAAACAAAACTTACTGAATTTGAGCATTGTGAATCTGGATGGTCATTTGTCTGTATAAGTCATTTAGAAATAAATATAAATAAATATTCCCCCATGCGGGGTGGTACTTATTTAAAGCTACCAAAAGTTATTAAAAACACAAAGAGTTGTTTGAATATACACAATAATGATGAATACTGTTTTTTATGGAGTATTGTTGCAGCATTATTTCCAGCAAAAAATAATGTCTGTAGAACAAACTCCTATCCACATTTTAGTTCAATATTGAATATACAAGGAATTTCATTTCCACCTGTACCTAAAGATATCAAGTTGTTTGAGAAGAATAATTGTGAGTTGAGTATTAATATTTATGGATTAGATGAACGTTGTACTATAACTGGTCCTCTTTATGTGACGAAATGTAAGAAAGATAAACATATTAACTTGCTGTATTTTGAAAAACAAGACAAAGGTCATTATTGTTTGATAAAAAACCTTTTACGCTTAGTGCGACGACAAGTTTCATGTCATAAAGGTCAAATGCATTTATGTGAAATATGTATACAATTTTTTTCTAGTGAAAAAAAGTATCATTCTCATAGTTGCTCCAAAATTTTAACCATACTGCCTGATAAAAACAAGACATTGCAATTCAAAAATTATGAGCGAAAGCAAAAAATTAACTTTGTGATTTATGCTGACTTTGAAAGTATACTATTAAATTATAAAGAAAAAGATAATGATAAAAGTACGATAAAAAATAAACTACATCAACCATCATGTTTTGCATATTATGTATGTTGTTCTCATAATAGTAGCTTGAACAAATTCGTAACATATAGAGGACCTGACTGTGTAAAAGTGTTTGTTAAGAGATTGATTAAAGAAGCGAAGTTAATTCACAAAATTTTAATGACTAAGAAACCCATGAGATCTATGACGAGAGAGCAAACTGATAATTATAGCAACGCAACTACATGCCATATCTGTAATCATTTATTATTTGATGATAAAGTTTGTGATCATGATCACATTACATCCGAGTACAGAGGCGCAGCGCATTCGCATTGCAATTTAATTTATAGAGTGTGTTCATTTATTCCTGTTATCTTTCATAACTTATCTGGCTATGATTCTCATATATTTATTAGAGAATTATCGAATTATGATGGTGAGATAAAAATTATACCAAAAACAAAAGAAAAATATATAAGCATAACTAAAATAATTAAAACCAGGACTGGATGTAAACCTATACAGATTAAATTTATAGATTCACTTCAATTTCTCAATTCAAGTCTTGACAATTTGAGTAAAAGTTTAACGGAGAATGATTTTATTCATTTATCAGCACATTTCCCAGATAAAAGTCAATTAAATTTACTGCGAAGGAAAGGTATATATCCGTATGAGTACATTTGTTCATGGCAAAAATATAATGAAACACAACTTCCATTAAAGAATCATTTTTATAACACTTTACAAATGAAACATATAACAGATACTGAATATGAACATGCCCAAGCTGTGTGGAAATGTTTTGATATTAGTTCTCTTGGTGAATATACTGCCTTGTATTTAAAGTGTGATGTATTATTATTGTGTGATATATTTGAAAATTTTAGAAAAATTTGTCTGCAGCACTATAAACTCGATCCTGCGTATTATGTGACTTCACCTGGATTAAGTTGGGACGCTATGCTCCTTTACACAGGTGTTCAGCTAGAATTGATTAATGATTTAGAAATTTATAAAATGTTGGAAAAAGGAATACGTGGAGGATTAGCTCAGTGCTCACGACGATATGCTGAAGCCAATAATATTTATTTACCTCATTTCGATAGTTCTAAACCATCAACATATTTGATATATTTAGACTGTAATAATCTTTATGGATATGCTATAACTAAAAAATTACCGATATCAGAGTTTAAATTTATGAAAAATAATGATATCAAAAAATTTAATTTGCTTGATGTTCCTGATGATGGCGAGTACGGTTACATTTTAGAAGTAGATTTAGCGTATCCAAATCATTTACATAGTTTACACAGCGACTTGCCTTTTGCTCCCGAGAAATTTAAACCTATTGGAGGGAAAACACCAAAATTAATTGCAAATTTGTATGATAAATATAAATACGTTATTCACTATGTTCATTTGAAAACATGTCTTAAAAATGGTCTAGTTTTAAAAAACATTCATAGAATCCTTTATTTTAAACAAGAATATTATTTGAAAAAGTATATAGACTTGAATACTAGCTTACGACAAGCAGCTTCAACATCATTCGAACGAGATTTTTTTAAGCTTTTAAATAACTCAATATTTGGTAAAACTATCGAAAATAAACGGAAGCAAGTGGAAGTCAAATTAGTAACCAAATGGAGTGATGATTTGAATAAAACGAATAAAATAGTTGGTGCTGAGAAATTAATTGCAAAACCTAATTTAAAAAGTGTTTCTATCTTTAATGAAAACTTTATAGCCATACAACTGAGTCCAATGAAACTTATTTTAGATAGACCGATATATGTGGGATTTGCGGTGCTAGAATTCTCTAAATGCCATCTGTACAATTATCATTATAATTTCATTAAGAATAAATATGACGATAAAGCTAAATTATGCTACACTGATACTGATAGCTTATTGTATTTAATACATACTGAAGACTTTTATAAAGACATGCGTGATAATTTATCAGAATTCGATACAAGTAATTTTAAAACTAATAATCATTACTTTATTCCTAAGGTGAATGAAAAAATTCCTGGTTTATTTAAGGATGAGTTAGGAGGTGACCCAATTACCGAATTTACAGGCTTAAGAGCAAAGCTATATTGCATTAAATCATTAAATACACAAATAAACAAAGCTAAAGGTGTATCAAAGCCTATTACAAGATGTTTAAAATCATCTAATTATAAAGATGTTTTATTTAAAAACTTAACATTAAAGCGTACGATGAATATGATAAAATCAATGAAGCATGTGCTGTTCTCACAAGAAGTAAATAAAGTAGTTTTAAACAGGATAGATGATAAAAGACATGTTCTGGGAAATCAAATAGATACTGTACCTTGGGGTCATTGTGATTACATATGTTAATTTAGTATTTTTTTTCTACATCAATGCTTTATTTATTATTTTTAATAAACGTGTGGTCGTAACTCGAAGTTAGGTTTTATTTGTAACCTTTCATCAACCATTACGTCTACGTGTATAGATATTATATAAGTTTAAACGATAATTTTATTTATTTGTTAGCTTATTCCATGATACTAACGTTAAAAGAACTATGGTCTGATTATTTGAGGTGTTAATTACTAAGTGTTCCGGATAAGCAATATAAATACTAGAACATATTATTTTTCTGACAGATACAAACATGAAGTGGGTCAAGCAACCAGTTTCATTAGAAGTTAAAAATATTGAGGTAGAGAAAAATAAGCTACACGCAAAGCATAGTGTTCTTCTGCCGAATAATATAAGATGTATAACATGTGGCCCTTCGAATTGCGGGAAAACGAACGTCATGATCAGTTTGTTAATCCACAAAAATGGTTTAAAGTTTAAAAATATTTACTTGTATTCCAAGACTAGCTTTCAACCAAAATATAGTTTTCTAAAACAGGTCTTAGAAAGAGTGTCAGAAGTAAAACTTTTTATATTTAATTTTGATGACGAAGTTATTCATCCTAACGATGCATTACCAAATTCTGTTATTATTTTCGATGATGTGGTTTGTGAAAAGCAAATTAACATACGAAATTATTTTACAATGGGCAGACACAGAAGTATAGATTGTTTTTATCTATCTCAAACGTATTCAAAAATACCAAAGCAGTTATTACGTGACAATGTTAACTTTTTGATAATTTTCAAGCAAGATGAAGTTAACATGAAACATATATACGATGAACATGTTAGTTCTGATATAGAGTGGTCTAAGTTCAAAGATTTGTGTGCTAAAATCTGGATACATCCTTATGATTTTTTGACTATTAATAAGGATTGTGAATTAAACAAAGGCAGATATAGACAATCATTTGACAACTTCATTTATTTTAATTAATGGATATATAAATTATGACTGCAATTTTCTAAAACCATTTGAGCATAAATACTTCTCGGTATAAGTCGTATAATGGACCACAACATTACAGATAAATTAATAAAGTCTGCGGACGCTATAAAACAAAAAGTGAAACAAATGAAACATGATGAGTTTAACACCGACACTCATCTCAAGTATTTTTTTAAGCCTCTCGCAGACCCTCTAAATGCAATAGCAGCAAACAAACAAATTTCTACGATAAAAAATGAAGATACTTATGATGACCAAATTAAACACACTGATATAGGTTCCAAAATATTTTTGCGGGATAAAACTCGTGATATGTACAAACATGAATCATCTAATGAGTCAAGCTTGTTGGAAAATTTTTATTCAGGAGATGAAGGAGGTAACACATCTGAATCAGAAAAAGATAATAATACGTCATTGAAAAAAGAAGATATCATTGAAATATATGATGATATGAATATACCATTTGGCGTACGTAGTGAGAATAACAAACATATGATTGGAAATACAATAGTTAATTTCTCTACCGCTCATGAGAATTCTGGTAAAGTGTATAATATTTGCGTAGCTAATAAACAGTATAAAATTACACCTGGTCTAAAAGAACTATTGCTTCGCAAAAAGCCTGATTTAAGTTTGGTAAATTCAAAAGATAAATTGGTTTACAAAGAAATACTCGTCACAACGAATGCTCATAAAAGAGACTTTAATTCTGCAGGTCAAATTAAAGGTGATAAAGGTCTTAAATATTCTCAAGTGGTCAAACCGTTATTTTCTGAGTATTGTAAACGCTTACAAGAACCTACAGAAGTTAAGTCTAGACAAAAAAGAGGTGCTGGTCTACCGTATCTTAAAAAATATAAAAAAAATACTGAACTTGTTTATTGGGATGATCCTAATGAATTAGTGGACAGGCTTAAACTTTTAATCGCATCTAAAACTGCAGGTAATACTAATCTTGATAATGAAATTTTATCCATTATTGAAGAGCTAAAAGAAGCAGGCGTAATAAAAGAATAAAAGGGCCTATCATATAAACTATTACTTAGTCTAATTTTGTAATTCAGAAGTAACAGTTAAAGAATGAGCAAAGTGAAAAGAGAAATTATTAATGAAATTCATAGAAGTGCAAGAATAAATTTTCCACGAAGACATGTAATATTAAAAGATATTGATGATCTTTGGCAAGCAGATTTAATGGATATGCAAAGTATCTCCAAATTCAACACCAACTACAAATATATTTTAGTGGTTATTGATGGATTCTCTAAGTATGCTTGGGCTATATCACTTAAACAAAAAAATAAAGAATCTGTAGCTAAGGCTTTCAATACGATATTGAAATGTGAAAAACGCATCCCAAAAAACTTGCAAACAGATCTAGGAACAGAATTTTACAATAAAAGTTTTCAAAAAATTATAAAGGATAATTCTATCAATCACTACAGCACTTATTCAACGAAAAAGGCTTCGATTGTAGAACGACTAATAAGAACGATAAAAAGTAAGCTTTACAAGGAATTCAGTTTAAAAGGGAATTATAAATGGATAGACGGAACACTTGCTAAAATAATTAATACATATAATCAAACAATACATACAACAATTGGTTTACCACCAGCTCAAGTTAATCATAACAATAAAACTAAACTATTAAATACATATTTTAATCGACAACAAATGAAAACAAAACGTTGTAAGTTGAAGACTGGTGATTTTGTTCGAATAAGTAAACATAAAGGTTGTTTTGAAAAAGGTTATACTCCTAATTGGTCAACAGAGATATTCAAGATCAGTAAAGTTAAAAATACAAAACCTGTTACATATTTATTACAAGACATTAAGCAGCAGCCTATTTTAGGAGCATTTTATGATCTCGAATTACAAATTACTAAACATCCTGATATTTACCTTGTTGAAAAAGTTTTGAAACGAAAAGGCAGAAAAGCTTTCGTGAAATGGTTAGGGCTACCACCATCAGAAAATAGTTGGATTGATGATACAAATGTTTTATGAGAGTTTTATGAATATAATGTCATGATGTAGGATATGGGTTTTATTCTGCTTGCATACATGAAGGGAGAAGGACTTGTGAATAATTTAATTAATAATTTACCATTTGAGCTCCATTTACCGGGATATAATTATTGTGGTCCTGGAACTAAATTACATAAAAGATTGGCTCGTGGTGATAAAGGTGTAAATAAGTTAGATGAATATTGCAAGTATCACGATATCACGTATAATCATTCCAAAAGTTTGAAAGATCGTCACAAAGCAGATATAATTTTACTAAAAATGGCAAAGAAGCGCGCTCTGGCTTCAGATGCAAGCACAGGAGAAAAACTTGCTGCTAATTTGGTTAACAATGTAATGCTATCAAAAGTGAGTTCTGGATATGGCCTCAAAAAAGACTTTAAAAATATAGTATCCCATACAAAAAAATGCATTAAAAAATTAAAGCCGAAGTGTAAGAAAAAACTGATAGAATTGGCATACGCTGCTGCTAAGGAGTTAACTGGTGATTCATCTGCGAAGCTCCCACGTATCATACCCATTCCTAAGTCCGGGGGTGTTTTACCTTTAATTCCTATATTTGCTGGCTTATCTGCTGCTGGAAGTATAGCAAGCGGAATTGCTGGAATCGTCAAAACTATCAACGAATATAAGGTTGCAAAAAAGCGTTTGGAAGAAATGGAAAGACGTCATAAGAAAGTGGAAGGTGTATGTATTGGAAACGGATTGCGGCTAAACCGTTACAAGAATGGACTACGATTATATGTAAATTCAAGGAAAAAAAACTAAATTGTAGGCTACCTAATCGTGCTCTTACTAATGTAGATATCATACATTTTACGGAAAACATTCCATATTTTCGTGGAGTGTATATGCGAGATACTTTACCAAGATCTCCATTTTTCCGAGAGTGTGGAATCATTAATTTAGATAATTCAAAAAATTCTGGTACACACTGGGTAGCCTATGTAATTTTAAATAAATATATTGAATACTTCGATAGTTACGGTAACTTAAAACCGCCAATAGAACTTATTCGTTATGTGGGTTCCGACGACATCCACTACAATTATAACAATTTTCAAAATAATAACTTATTTAATTGTGGACATTTATGCATCAAATTTTTAAAAGAGTTTTGGAAAAAGCAGTGTTTTTAAATTATTACTTTATAAAAAGATGTCTTACTCATAGGATAACACTTTAACTTTGCCTGTTACAAGAGTCGAATGTCAATTAGATTATAGTAAAAAAATGATAGTGTATAATAATATAAAATCAAGCGCTAAAGCGAATAACTTTACTCGTTCTTGTATCGTCAGAAGACGCACACATACAAGAAGTATAAAAAAAATCACTAAAGAGAATAAATTATTTCTTCAAGCTTTAGGATTTAAATTATGAGTATTCTTGAAATAAATAATTCACCACAATTCGATAACTCTATAGTGAGTTACGAATATCATACTTATAATCCATACAGCAACAGTTTTAAAGAAAATGACGAAATACGAATACCCATAAATCAGCAAGATATGTATGTATTACCTTCAGCCAGCTACATTTACGTTGAAGGTCGAGCCATGGTGTCTTCAAAAGCTGACGCATCAGGAAAAGTTACACGAAAGAGTGTTAATTTCACTAATAATCCTATATCATTTTTATTTCAAGACATTCGATACGAAATTAACGGTGTTGAGATAGACCGAATAAAAAATGCAGGAATTACTACAACTCTAAAATCGTATGTCTCTATGAGTGAGGGGGAAAGCAAAGCTGCTGGTGTTTGGGGTTGGAAGTTAAATGGCTTTAAAGATAATGATGGTATTTTTAGCATTCTTATACCCTTGAATAAAGTTTTGGGATTTGCGGAAGATTATGATAAAATTATCATTAACTGTAAACATGAACTTATACTTAACAGAAGTAGTTCCAATCTTAATAGTTTTAATCTTGATAATGATGACTCGATTGAAATAAATATAGAGCGATTGCAATGGCGCGTGCCTCATATAAAAGTTTCAGATAGGGAAAGATTAACATTACTGAAGCATTTAGAAAAAGACCGTCCTATTCAAATAGCTTTTAGAAACTGGGACTTGTATGAATACCCTTTATTACCTAAAACTACAAAACATTCCTGGGTTGTTAAGACTGCTTCACAACTCGAGAAACCGAGGTATGTGATCTTTGGGTTACAGACAAATAGAAAAAACATGAAATCTAGAGACAGTTCAATATTTGACCATTGTAAATTAACTAATGTTACTCTTTTTTTAAATTCAAATTATTATCCCTACGAATCCGTAAATTCCAAATTTTCTGAAGATAAGTATTGTATATTATATGAAATGTGTACAAAATTTCGTCAGTCTTATTATAACACCCGGTCTGAGCCGATGCTTGATCTGCTTGAATTTAAAGAAAAGGCTCCTTTATTTGTAATTGATTGCTCAAGACAGAACGAGGCTTTAAAGACTGGAGCTATAGATGTGAGACTAGAAATAGAAAGTTCTATAGATATCCCAGAAAATACATCTGCTTATTGTCTAATTATCAACGATCGCCTTATTGAATATAAACCTCTGAGTAGTACTGTAAGGAAATTATCATGAACGCTATAGTCGATGTGCAAGGATTTAAGACCGAAAGTAACGAGTTTATCGTCAAAGAAATAGCAATAGCATGCAGAAATCAAATTATGGTATTATTAATCAAACCACCATGCCCATTTTACAATCTTACAAAAAAAGAAAAATTGCAAGTAAATTGGATAGAGAGGAACAGAAAAATTTTCTGGAAAGAGGGTTTTATACCATACTTAAACTTGCCGCAATATATTGAACCTTATCTGAAGGATAAAAACATTCATGTTAAAGGATGTGAAAAAGTTTCGTGGCTAAGAAATATTGTAAAACATGATAATGTATATAATTTAGAAGATAAGAACTGTCCTAGTTTACAAAAATTATTTGATGATTATGGAATGTCTAGTAATATATTTAGCTGTGTGTATCATTCGAATGTATGTGCTTTAAAAAATGTAATATGTTTAAAAAAGTGGGTTGATAGTAAAAGTATTTTTAATTTTTTATAATTTAAAAGATAAGGTCTGTCCTGAAACAAAAAATATAAGTTAAGTAATTTGTTAGCTCTTTATAACATAACAATATTTAAGTATATCAGAATAAATGTTTTTTTCTTTGAGTACATGTTTTCTTGTTTTATTTCATAACAAATGCAATACATATAGAATACGGCAACGAAATGCTATACGATGTTATACTTTTCCTAATTGCTTTTATTTAAATGTTGTAAAAGGAACAGATTATGTTGACAAACCAAAACGTCTATTTTTTAAAGAAACAAAAATATAAAATTGGTCTAAAGTGGGGGAGGATAGATTGATTGTCTGCTGAATAAGCTATTAAATGCAATAATAACTATAAATTACTGGCAGTCATTTTATTGGCGACATTCGATTCCTACGATTGTAGTCAAAAGGTTGAATCATAAACTGAATTAAACAATTTAAAAATAAATTAAATTAGCTACAATGCAAGATTCAGTAAAATATACTTATGTAGGCATTAGTAAAATTATTATTCAGAACGCTAATGGTGAGGCTATATTTGCCCGTGATATGCAGCCCGCTCATAAAAATCAAGTGCAGATTCATCAAAACCTCAGGTCAGAGATACAATGCAAGAAGATTTATTCTATCAAAGCATGCATGATGCATTAAATTCGGGAAAAATTCAAGAACTTGTCTTTAAAAGTGGTAATAGACAGCTAACGTTCTCCCGAGTTAACGAGTGTCGGGACACCGACACATCATCAATGAGGAACATAGTGCATGATTTAGTGATACCTGATACAGAAGACATTATATGCTACCAGATACTACCGGAGGATGAAATTCCTTTTATTTAAATCGGTTTGAAAGAAATGCCAACCAGATGACAAGTGAAACTGAGGTTGAAAGTTACTCATTGGGGTGATCTGGATCACATTCAAGTATTCGAAATATGATATACTTAAAATCATATTTTGAATACTAGCGTAGAACCTGAGTAAATGACTAAATGAAATGTATTGACAAATATTGATTGATTGACAGATTATCTAGTTCACATCAAGTGTGTAATTGGTGTTCCTGGATCTCCTCTGATCCAGGAACCCCAATTATACACTACTTGTCTTGTTTCCATCCTTTCAGTTCATGTTTTGCATTCGTGTTTTTTGTTTTTTTTAATAATTTGTTTTATTTAATAAGGACAAGTTTGATGTGGGTTTTGAATTTTCCATCGCTAAGTTGCTGTAACCGAGTCTGGCAACTTTATAATAAGAAATGATTTGCTTCTTTTAGGTATCACGATTTCATGTTTACTACTGGTATTTATATTATGGAAATCACTTCTTATTTTAAAAAGTCTTAGTTTAAATACTCCTCTTCCAATGATTTCGGGGAGTACAGGAGTAACGTTATTACCCTGGACATTTGTAAGACTAATTGTCGTTGGCCTCGCCTATGTAGACTAGGACTACCCAAAATAAAAACACCACTTCATTAGCGATACCACGAAAAACGAACCAATCTTGCTGTGACGTCACGAAAGCCATTAGCAGGCACAAAGCGCGTTAACCAACGATGGTTTTAAAACAATAGTTTTAATTACGCCGGCGACGGTCAATTTATATTGCAGTTAAAGTGAGGCGTCATTTTCATGGTGGTAATGTTATTTTTATTGAGTTGTGCCCCGCGGTTTCACCCGCATAAGTCTCGATTCCGTAGGAATATCGGGATAAAAAGTATCCTATGTCCTTACCCAGGTCATGGTCTACCAATTTTGGTTAACTAAACAAACAAGTTATTTTCTATGAACAGTATCCGCTTTTATAACAAGTTACTAGGGTAAGGACCAGGAGAAGGGGGAACTCAACGATGGAAGGTTCAAAACCCACATCAAACGTGTCCTTATCAAAAAAGAATATTATAAGATTATAGACTACGTTGAAGAAAAGGAAGTTTGGCATTCATTCTTTCTGCACATGTGGCTTCCCTGATACCTCATTAACGGAAAAACTATGTAAATATTTATTAACTGCTCCCAAATTACGATGTTTGTTTTTATTTTTATTGTTATTTACATACTTCCAAGGTTTTTAGTTTTATTATTTTAATAATATTTTATATAGTTTATTTTTTGTGAATTTGAGAACGTTGTAGGCTTAATAGACTGTAGATTTGTAGACCATTTTCTATTTTGTCAAGTACCTGGTACTTGTTGATGGGCCTACACTGTCCTCCCATACCTATTATCACTGTAATTTGAAAACATTATAAAAGCCAAATATTTTTAAAAAGGAACCTGGGAATTTCATTCCGGCTCTTCTCCATAGGAAACAACCAATTGGAACCGTGCACTTAGCTTCTGACGTTTCATTAGTGCCCATTTGTAGGATTATATGAAATAAAGATTTAGATTTTTTTGATTTCGAAATAATATTAGTTAGGATTTAATAAATGTAGGTCTGCTGAAGTTGAAATCGCGAAAAAAAATCAGCTGTTCCCTATAGTGTTTTAAGCGATTGACTGCAGCGATGCGTGTCGCGGGTTCAATTCCCGCACGGAACAAATATTTGTATGACCTATAAGTAGTTGTTCCGGGTCTGGCTGTTTGTGTATGTTGAGGTTGTGGGTTTGTTGAGGTTAAATGTTTGTAAACGCACCCACGATACAGGAGAAATTCCTAGTGTGGGCCAACGTATTAAAAAAAAAAAAAAAATGTGAGGAACACCGGATTTTTTTTTCGCGTTTTCAACTTTGGTCTCATAGTAAAAGTTGTTCATAATGATGAGTACAATGAACCCTTAAGAGATTTCGTGTATGAATAGATACACCTTATATAAAAATATTAGCTTTCTGCACTCCTCCATATAAACGTTAATGTGCCAAATTTCATACTGCTCCGTTTGCGTAGTTTTTGTAAAAAAGGGTACAAAGTTTTCGCTTCACGTCTTTATATATTGATGTTTCAGCTTAAATTTTGCTATTTCTAACTGATATACGAGAGTAACTTCACCCAAATTAGTGTGTACTCATAATACTAAAATGTCTTACATAAAATAATTATTTTTAAACTAGCAGGAATCCTGTATCTGTGAAAATGTAAGAAATGAGGTCAAAATATTCTTCTAAACGGCAAGAATATCTTTGAAATGAAAGAAACAGGGCTTCCATTCAGAGACAGCCTAAACAATTTTTGTCCCTATTACTTTAACAGAAAAATATCTTGGTCCATTCGCCCAATATCTCTTACAGTTGAAACAAAAGCGCTGTATTTTCCAAGTCAGTAAATTAATTTGTAGCCTCGGGTCAATGTAGCGTAACAGCTGATGACCCTAAATCTCAGGATATCATCAATTTCGCAAGAAAAGTTAATGTTACATTCGCTTCAGTGGGCGCCTTTTTGGTTTTTCCTCGTGTCGCTTGGCTGACGAAGCTGGCGACCATTTTGGATTTCTACTTACTCGAGAGTTTTTGGAGAGATAAAACCTATCCTAAAACTACAAGGTTTATTTTAGTTATATGTATAAAATTTCCTTAGCTTAAGCCACGAGCAATTAATTACTAAAAACTACTTATTGGAGATTACTAAATGCAGAAATTAAGGTGTTAAATTAGGATATCACTATACCAACGGCAGTATAACGTAGCGTAAATTCGAATGATTATCGAAGCAAAAGTACAACTATTTTCTTTTTTTGTTTTGCGGTAATCACAAATAGTACCATCGTCGTCATATACTAAGTTAATATTATGGGCGAAACGAGTATTTTCAATTTTATAAACGTTTGAATATTAATGCTAGCTTTACAGTCATAACATGCAAACATCAACTATAAAAATAATCAACATTACTAATAAATACATTTACATTTTTAATCAGTCTTTTTAAAAAATATACAAAATCAACAATATTTTAGAAGACTGGTAAGACAAAGGCATGCCCGGCATGTAATAACCACTTTCCCCCAATCAGTTTTTCGTAAATTCGTAATTGCGCTGGCGCCCTTTAGAAGGACCTGCCTCCGACATGTTTGAGTGATACACTGATCTTTCTTATCACTTGCAAATAGTATTAGCAATTATTTAGTATACACACATATAATTATTATGTAAAAGAGATACAATTATGTCAAATCTTGCGAAGATTAAAAAAGACACACATAATTGTTCAGCCGGCCGCACTAGCTTTATTGTTTAGTATCGTATTTTTTTTGCAATTCTTCTCGCCCGGCTGTGCTTCGAATTTGAAATTGTTGTCATAAATTGTAAAATTTTGATAATATTTATTTTATATTTTTGATACATTTTATTCAAACTGTAATTGTCTCTATTAAAACTATGATTCGACATTGTACAAAATTCCAAATAAACTAATTTCTAAGTCTTATGTATTTCAAACACATACATTTAAGCACTTTTTAACAACAGAAAAAAGAAATGTAATCATATATT
The DNA here is from genome assembly GCA_963921375.1 of Tiliacea citrago. Lineage (NCBI taxonomy): Eukaryota > Metazoa > Arthropoda > Insecta > Lepidoptera > Noctuidae > Tiliacea > Tiliacea citrago. Next base: position 4,040,822 of record OY992784.1, read on the forward strand.
TTGTCGTATTCGGGGTCCTCCGGGACGGGGGACTCGGGGATTGGGGTACTCAGGGAATAACCCAGATGATCAATTAGATGGAGATATACAAATAAATGAATGTAGTAATAATAGAGAAGGAATTTTAATAGATTTATTTAGGGCACAATGATTATATTGAAAAACCAGTCCAGTTAAAATGAAAAAAAAAAATACTGTAAATATTATACATCAATGATTCGCAGTTAACACTACAGTTTACAATTACTGTAACGAGTGTTCAACACTTCGAGAAACTATGTTCAAGGAAAAACAAAAACACTTCACTATTGACACAAATCAAATGTGATTCTGAGAAATGTTTCAACGAGACATTTTCTATAGTTTACTTGGAATAAGTCTCATTACTGTTCAGTAATGTTCAGTAGTAGAACAAACACTATTATTGCCATCATGCGTTGTTGAGTTCCGTTTTGAACTGTATGGGTTTCAGAGTAATTACAGAACATGAAACCTTGTCAGCTTTCTCTTTGCTATGGCAACGCATTTATTTATATGTTTGCTTGAAACTCATTCAAGTAACTTTACAGTAACTTATTTAGTAAGTAACATCACTGGTTTCTGCACCCCTTTGAATTTCATAGTAACGTTTCGAGAATAATTAAATACTACTAGCCTATCGTGGAATATAGGAAACGCTCAGTAATGGAGTTGTCGAGGTCAGATGGCAGCTCCATGTTAAATATTGATATTTAGGCGCATCTGGTTGTACTGGGAGTTGATCCTAACCACTTTGGAAACAGGCTTGATGGAAAGAAATTATTTCCAATAGTTTAGTGTTATTTTGATCAGGGATCCCATCCCATAGGATTTAATTGCTGTATAATTGTTTAAAAAATCTGATCGGGTATGCATTTTTTTTTATTATTATTTATTCACCACTAAACTACGCACGCTAATGACGTCTCGCTAAAGAGTTATCTCGTCAAAATAGCTTATTATAAAGCCCTCTCTACAAGAACAGTGTTTTCACGAAAGAACATGCGATTTTTCTTCTACTTGTATCTATTCTATTAGTTAAAAGCACTTTTATCAAGATAAATAATCGTGTATCGTCTTGATAATTCAGTCTTTATATGTATCGTATCTTATATCTTTCTATCTATTTATATCTGTAATTTTTATGGTGTACATAATAAAGAGTATTCTATTCTATTCTTTAATTAAAAAATACTCTAACGTGACTAATTTCAGTCTGAAACGGACCTATATTCAGTATCTAAACGATTTCGTAATTGCTTTTTTTTTTACAACAATTCCCACTAAATTAAAAGTTCACTAAGATTAAAACTGTCTGACTGTCACATAGACAAATGGACCAGTATGTCGATTCTGTAACCATCTCACCGAAAACATAGGTGAGCATGGAGTGAACTGTCAGTGTCATCCCACATGATGCTAGGGATGGAACAAGTATTACATTTACAATCATAATCGAGATTTTAATAAAAAAAAATATGCTAATTCTGTTGATCATTTTACATTATTTCAAACCTGGTATTTAAGTGTCAAACATAGTAACAAAATTGGTAAAAACAAAATTGAGTTTCTGATTGAATTTCTGTTTTGCTATTTTATATTAAAACCTCCTAATTAGTAATGTTTAGACACTTAAATACTAGCTTTGAAATAATATAAAATGATCAACAGAATTAGCATAAAAAATATGATTAAAATCTCGATTATTATTGTAAATGTAATGCTTGGTCAATCCCTAGCATCAGTGAGATGACACTCACAGCTCACTCCACGTCTCCACGCAAGATTTCACGGTAAGATATTGACAAAATAGCACTACTGGTCGAATGACGTGAAGTGACATTTAACCGTAGGGTGGTAAACAAGTTACGATGCCGACTATATGTTACAGACTTTACGAATTTAACACGAGTGGTACACACGGCTACACATCAAGCTATACATTCCAGTATTAGCTGATCACGCATTGTATAGGGATTTCCGTACAATGAGAGGTCAGCGTAAACTGTATAGCTGGATGTGTAGCCGTGTGTATCTTTTTTTTTTTTTGGTTGGGAAATCATCAAATAACTTCTCCCGCTCTGGGCGGAGCGGGAGGGCGTGTCAGACTTTTACTGACTAAAACCCACCAATGTTCCTTCCATTGCCTGTGTGCCAGGGCCACGATATCCCTTTCGGACAAACTCGCAACCCCGGCAGGCATTGGTCCTAATGGACCCCGTCAGTTTGTGCTGACATCTCTTTGAGGCGCGCGCGGAACACAACGCGCCGTCGACCCGGGCCTGGTCCTTATCGGACGGCGAGCTACCCATCGCTCACCGTCCGCAGGCCCGCGCCTACGGTGGCCGGAAATCGGCTTGCGACTCCCGACGCCCGGGGCGTCTCCTGCGGCGACTAGGGGCGCGAGGGCGCGAGCCTTGTCTCACCCTCACGCGTTCCGCCTCCTCCTTCGCTAGCATAACTGCTTCGCAGAAGGAGGTGACGGCCTCCCATGCACTCTCGCTCCGAACCATGGCCTGAACCAGGCCCGGACGCGAGAGATCGCCGCCGCCGATCGCCTCCGTGAGGACACGGCGGTGCTCCGCCCAAGCTGGGCAGACCTCCACCGTATGCTCCACCGTGTCCTCCGGGCGATCCACACAGTGGTGACACCCAGGCGTTTCCTCCCGCTTAATCCTAAACAGGAACCTCCCGAAACATCCATGTCCGGTGAGGACCTGCGTCAGGCGGAAGGTGAGGACGCCGTGGCGCCTCTCCAGCCACTCCTCAAAGAGGGGACTTATCGCCACAATTGTGGCGTGCCCAGCGCTGGGTTGCGACAATCGCACTCTCCATGTCGCCATGAGATCCTTCCGGAGTTCCGTCCGCTGTGCCGCGATTTCTTGCGGCAGCGGAGAGCCGTGTGTACCTACGTGTGTTGAATTTTCAATAGCGCGCTTTTTATCGGATGAAAAGATTTAACTATGTGTCAGTGTTAGAGGCCCTTAGAGCTTTTTCTCTTTTGTATTGTCCTTCTCGATCCTTATGTGATACCTCTACAGTTGTGGATGTCAGACGGTAGCAGACGCCGTGACCATATATTATTGGGTTAGTTTTAATGTGTAATATCTTTCTTCTTGCTTTCTGTGGGAGTGATTTCGTGAAAAGGTACGGAAGTGTATAAAAGGAACTGACAGCTTGAGCATGGAATAAGTAAGTTATGTTTCATAGCATGGAATTAGTGTACCTACTCATGGAGTATACTACATAGATTATAAGTAGAAGAAGTCGAATTTCGACCAGTGGGCGACCACTAGTAATGAATAATTTATTCGTATAAATATTTCAGTAACCAGCTTTTTAAAATTTTGAGGATAATTTCTGTCGCTGCTCAGTTGCTTATTAACAAGGTGAGATGTCAGATGTTACACATCATAATGTGACTACTGTAAGGCTCGCTCGTTTTTTAATAGCATGTTAAAAATGACCAAAATGGCTAGGTACTTCAAAAACACATTCTAAATTAACATCACGCCTGTTTTCCCCGAAGGGTTAGGCAGGGGTGTATCTACATAGTGCACCCACATTTCGCCAGTTATGTTTAAGTCCCACGTAATAAAAGGCGAGCCTATTGCCATCAACCGGGCACATAGCCAGATTTCAGACTGCTACTGAGAAATTCCCGAGGGAAAAACCCAATAACACTTGAGAATCGAACATCGAAACCTCATGCTTAACAGTAGTGTTTGTGCCCACTAGACCAACTAGGAGGTCGCCAAAAAACAAAAAAAAAAAAAAAAACCTGATTTTTGGGCACTTCTTTGTCATTTGATACGGTGGCTCCTACAAACTATTAACCACACCTAACAGTGTTTTTCGGGAACACGAGATAAACTTGGAATACTAATAATGATAATAAAGTACCGACGGCCAAAAACTATCTCTGACCCCAAACAATAATTCCAAGAAAAAAAGCATACACAAATCTTTTAAAACAACGATCTTTTTTCCGTTTCCTGTCGAGAAGTTTCGTAGCAAAACGGTTACAATGACGTCATATTTGGCATATGTCGTGACCAGGAAAATATGTTGGCCAAGTACGGGAAAAGTTTTTGGCAGTACGTGAAAGCTGAATAAAGAGACAGGGGAAACTTTTACCATAGATTATTTAGTTGCTTGATGGCTTTGATGTATTTTCGCTGTGATTTAGTGGAGGTGAAATAGAATGATGTAGAAAGTTTTTGGTAGCATAGGATTAGGGCAGAACTTATCTTGTCATTTCGTGGCTTTTGTACAAGTTACTAGAAAATAAATGCGGTTAATGTGTCTATCAACAATCAATGAACTTAGCTTTCCGCAGTCCACTGCTGGATATAGGTTTCTCCCAGGCTGCGGTACTACACTTTGTCCTCCGTCTTCCATATTCAGTCTATCCCAGCCACCTTGTTAAGGTCGTCAGGCCATCTTGTTTGACACTACGTTTTCCGATTCGTGATATCCAGGACACCTCTGCTCCATCGGCCACTGGTCCTTCGATAAACATGACCAGCCCACTGCCAGTTCAGCTTCCTCTGATGCAAGCGACGTCGATAACTCCAGTTCTTCTCCGGATAATTTAATTTCTGATTGTATCCTTCAAAGGAAGTTCGAGCACAGCCCGTTTCATAGCGCGCTGAGAGACCTACGACCTGGTAAATGCGTATCAATAGCTAATAAAATCTAACGTGGAGGTACATAATTATTCCAATTATGCCATAATTATGCCTTTAATACCTTCATTGCCATATTATAGAAATCACATCACAATAATATTATAAAGGCGAAAGTTTGTGAGTGTGTGTGTGTTTATTACTTCTTCACGCTCAAACGGCGGGACCATTTTTGATAAAATTTTGTATGGAGGTAGCTGACATAAGATTAAGACATACGCGCTTTTTATCCCGATATTCCCACGGGAGCGAGACTTACGCGGGTGAAACCGCGGGGCGCAGATAGTAAAACATAGTTATTTTCATGTATTTGATAAGGGATATGTACACTAAACTGTCTGCACGCAATATTAAATTAACTTAACCCTTCCTTATTTGGGTAAAAGTTAAAGGAAAATGATGTTCTTAACGGCGCAGGATAGCCTTTACCAGACGTGGTCATCGTATTAGTGGTTCAGCAGCTTCAATATCATCAAGATTGCGCCGGAATATAGCAGTTTGTAGTGGACGTGGTACGACAGCGGCTCCCATGACATAATTTCTGGTCATCAGAAGAAAGCCACCACGCAACCACCTATGCGACGCTCTGCTAAAGTCAGCAGCCAGTGTCATTCTCATCCGACCGTTTCGGTGATTCCAGTAACTTCTTAACAAAACGGGACGGCGCCGCTTGCTGCGCCGCCATACTTATATGACTTGGTTTACTAAGGAAATTCATTAACATTTACACTAAAAGCATTAAAATAATTTGTCCAAATTAGCTTATTTTGCCCTAAGAGGATTCGCACAAAATGCCTGAAGGATGTTCCGGAAAACATTAATTGCAAACATCAAAGACTTTGCCTGGCGCGAACTGAATTGACCTTTTATTACAGTTGTCAAAATAGTAAATTTCAAAGTGAATTTACTGTGCCAGGGTAATGACAACAGGGTAATAATAGGAGCCAGGGTAATGACGAAAGTCCCCACTCCTGTCCCCTGCCTTGCGTTTTGATATTCCATCTACATGTGCATTTTAATTTCATATTAGCTGAATCTAATTCAATGGGTTGCCTTCAAGTGAGGTATTTTAATTTCGGTGTAGGTAGAGACTAGCGATATTTTTAATAGCAATAACAAAATTTTTGTTTATTTTTTCAAACTTTGAGTAATGATGAGTTGGACGGTCTATTGAACTGTGGTTAAGGGTCTTTGAGTAGATGATCCTTGTTTATTCTTGTATTTTACTTACAAATTCGATAATTTCTAAAGGTTTATTGAAAAAGTATTTCTAAAGGACGACTGGAAAAATTGCCATCGGCGATTTGATCAAATTTTTTCCAATATTATATTTTAATATTTTGTGTGTTTTCAATTAGGTACTTTGGTGAGCAAAGAAAACTATGATATTTTAGGGTAATTTCGGCCCTGAAATAATACCGTACGAATCAAATTCCCAGCTAATTTGGCAATATTTTAGTTTGTGTTCTGTACCATTTTATTCTGCCCAGACTATCTTACCAGAATAAAATGGCGCAGAATTTGATTCGTACGGTCTTGTCCCAGCACCGCATTATACTCTTTTTTTATGAAACCAGCGAGACCCTTAATCTAAGTAGACTCAAAACGAAATATACAGCTATATACGGCTTAAAGAGCAGTTTTCTAGAACATAATTACATTAATAATTATTTTCAGTGGGAATTTTCCAAAAAAACTATTTTGAATACGGGTGTAACAGATACGTACGGCTCTTAATTTAGTTCTGAGATTTAATTTGGTGTACTGTCCTTAAAGGTTGCAAATATATGTAGAATTTGATATTTTAGTTTCAGTACAAATAACACTTTATTTATTTTTATATTCTACACTGGCAACAAAATGACTTGTTGAGGAAATTTCGTGACAAAATACAAAACGGAAAATTACTAAATAAGTAAGTGTCATACCTATTTTGTAATTTTTCTACAATATTTCCAACAAAATAATTATTATAATTGAAGGCAGATAGCACAGAATATTGTAGAACAGCGCTTTGTGTTAAGCGACGAATCTCATCTTGGATTGTCTGTCAGCGCCAAATATTAAACGTTGATTAAATCCCATTGTGCTAAAGATTGAACTATAAAGCTATTTTCGTACACTTTGTATACTTACTGTTCACGTGTAATTTAATATCTTGTCTTGTCCATGAAGATTTCTTTTACCGTCCAAAGTGTGATATTTTATGTGTACCTGTATAGCCGCAATATTTTGTTAAACTTCGTAATATAACATAACATCACGCCTGTATTTCTCGAAGGGTTAGGCAGAAGTGTACTAGTACACCCACATGTTATGTTTAAGTCCTATGGGAACGAGCATAATGCCATCAATCGGGCACAAATCCAGACTACGGGCTGCTACTGAGAAATTTCAGATGTATAATTAAACCCGATACAATGACACTGCCTAACCCGGAAATCGAACTCGAGCGCTTATGACCACTAAACTAAGGAGGCAGTTAGGCTTAATGGTAGCTATATTAAATTAGGAAGTACCTAACAATAAGCCGATGGTTAAGACTTGTATATGTATAAGCAAGAAGTCAGTAATCGAAACCTATTTACAGTAATTCACCTGATAGTGGAACTATAGATAATTATGACGATATTATGATGTTGCCATTCTAGATATTATATTTATATAACATAGATAACGAAGTATTGCATTTATTTTATTTTGTTTTTTTTTATCTCATTATCCTGCACCGGTTGACGTCATCACGTCAACGCCGGCTGTCGCTGAAAACCAGCGCTGGGGCTCTGTCTCGCATAGGGTCGCAGCATTATGCTGAGCGATGGCCGTTTTGCGTGAATGTGACGCATATTTTCCCTCAACTTGTTCTTTCGTGTTTGTGTTTTTATTTCTTTGGTATTTTCTTTCTTTTTTTTTTTTGTTTATTCATCCAGCATTCGCACATTTAGCATAGTTAGAAAAGTTTACTTAATAGAAATACTAGTAAAAATGTGCAAATCCAAATAGTCTTACAAGTACTTTTGCACACTTCGCTACTAGATGGCGCTACTAGTCTCGTTAGAAACCAACAACCATTACTGCGAGTTTTCTATTTAGACCTAATTTTATTTCAAACCCGCAGTTTTTTCGTTTCACTCGTATCATCTGATAATTCATAAATTAAATAGTTATTCCATATGAGCTGGGTAACATATACAGATAGATAGAATACTCTTTATCATGTACACCATATGAATTGCAGATATAAATGTAGAAATTTTACATAGGGTGACACAATGGGGGTCTTTTCGCTAAAAGCGATCTTTTATAGATAACCTGTGGATGGGTTGAAGAGAAAAGGAGAGACAACATTGTAGATATATATACATACATAAACCATAAAATAATGATGAAATAATAGCCAAGAACTATTAATATAATTAATAATGATGATGTTTAAGGAGAGCGGAAGTGTTTTTAAAACATAACATAACATAATTTCAAAACAAACACTACGTATCTTTTAGTTAAAGTTTACCATTATTGCTGAATCTCAAAACCTTTAGTACAATTTCAATACCCAGTACCGATTGCCTTCTAAACCAATCTCAACATACGACATAGTGAGAGCTACACATGACTCTTTAATGTGTTTACCAAGGCGTATAATTGCTTTGTGCATCAATGATTAAGTTGGCTATGCGTGCTTAGACGTGGTACGGTAACATGCTGGCTACCAATGGCTACGGCATGTAGACTATATTGAAGGCAAAATGATTAGCACAGTTTTAGTACGTTTTGTTTTCTGAAATACTGTAAGTTTGCTTATATGATGACGGTAACTGTTGAATTTAAATACATTCATGGAATAATCAATTTTGACGTAAAACTAACCATCGAATAAGCAAGCTGAAGTGGCAATGGACTGGCCATATTAGCCATAGAACCGATGGCCATACCGACATACTCTATGATGTCCATGATGGATAGACATATTCTTCAGTGGAGACCGCGAATCGGCCAGGGTAAGGTAGGACGCCCTCAGGCTAGGTGGAGCGACTAGGTGGCTAGTAGCAGCTGGATAAGAGTTGCCGAGAATAAAACTAAATGGCGTGCAATTGGAGAGTCCTATGTGTGGTGTAGACTGATGATGACGATGAAGACGTATAACCAACTAACAATTTATGTTACTCTTATCTCATTCTAATCAGGGACCGTTTTGGTTACCCATTGAAAGGGTTTTCGATAGGGTTTTTCTAAGCGGTTAATCAAAAACCCATACGATATGGGTAACCCTTTTGAACGGCTTAAATTAAATTTTGGTTACCCGTTGAAAGGGTTTTCGATAAAAACCCATACGGTGTAGGTAACCCTTTTGAACAGCTTAATTTAAGCCATTCAAAATTACCCACACTGTATAGGTTTTTGATTAACTGAAAGGGTGAGGGGGTGATAGGGTGTTTCTAAAATGGTAAACAAAATGGTCCCTGGGTAGAATAGATATAGCATAGGTCATGCCACGCGTGCTGAGTGGATATCGAAATAACATAATATTATGATTTTTTCATGTCACTGGATTTCAAGTAGGTATAGGAACTCATTGAATGGGTTATCATGTAACCCTTTCACTGGGTTTCTAGTATAAAACCCATTCAATGGGTTACATCATAATAAAGGTAACCCATTGAATGGGTTACCCCTTCGAAAGGCTTAACCCTTAACCGGGGTTGTACGGTCCCTGAAATTTCTAATAAGGTATAAATAAATAAATAATGGAATTAATGCCGAGAGTTATTCGGTTAGAGAAGAGTTACATTGTTGGATGGGTTTACGGCAAAATTGATCATTCAAAGATCGTAATTGTACTACATTAGTGTTCCAGTGCAGTGGTTCATTAATCATTTAAATTGTCAATAAACTTGTATAAAATTGTAGCAAATGGCTCTGTCGCTTTAATTTACACAGATACTTGTAACAGAATGACAGAAATTGTACACCGTCAAGTCTCACAGAATCTTTGACTGAGAGAAAAACTCGGTGCACATTTATCGTAAGAGACAACGGAAATCGCTGAAATAAATCGACTTGGACAAAATGTCCCCAAAAGATATCGAATTCATTCAACATAAGCTACTTTCGGCCAACTCCGAACAAGCTCAAACATTGTCCTAAGACAAAAACTACAACATAGCCTAACATGTTTTTGCGGCTAGATTCAGCAATAAAATGTTGGATAACAAACTAAAAACACGACCATTTCCTAACAGAAAAGTCCGTGGAAGATAAAACGTAGAAACTATTACATAGGTTTAACTTCGTACGTACTTTAAGTTAGGTGATGCTCTCGGTCCCAAGGCGAATTTCGTTACTAGTTTCAATCCGTGTTCGGCGTGTTAAATGATGTTACAATTTATGAGAGGTAGCGGGGGTATTGTTTAATGAAGTTCGGGAACTGGGATTGGGTTTGTTTCCGGAATTATAGACTTACTAAGCATGAAAATCGTTAAGATAATGCGAAATGATGGCTTCATTGCGAAATACCTGTCTAGAAATGAACTGATTTGATGATTATAATAATACTAGCTGGTGCCCGTGACTTCGTCTGCGATCCACGATGAAAAGTACTCAATGTCCTTTTCCAGGTCATGGTCTACCCATGTGACAAATTTTCTCCAAATCTGTTCAGCTGTTTCAGCGTGAAAGCGTAACAAACAAACTCATTAACCCATTTATAATATTATAGTTAAGATTATCACCATTATCAGCATATTGCAGTCTATCTCCTGGACTTATGCTTTTGAATTGCACACTTATTCATTTAATCTTAAGTCACACTTGTCCAGGTGGTAGCAGTGAGGTATCGATTTGCAGCTGAATTCAATGTGAATCGTTAAGATTTTAACAAAAAAAAAAAAAATTAACAGTATTTATCGATACACAGTAACAGGCATTTTCGTCTTCTTAAATTCTTTCATATTATTGAAACTAAAAAGGCAATGAGTACAGAGTAGAATCGCCACCAACAAAGACCCACAGTAAAACTTCCAACGGGAAAAATAATATTTTTTCTTGGTCCTACATCCTTTTATTTCTGTTAACAATATCGCTATCTTCTCTGCATTAGCCCCAAAATCCAAACCGCATTTGCCGGTAATGGATTTCCCCGCCTCACGTGACGACAACACGGTTTCGTGCGTCACGATTTTTAATAAACCCTCAACATGCGGAAAATTGTGTACAAAAAGTATTAAAAAATAATTTCGTCACGAAAGTACACTCGGCACGTTCATAGTAACGGACGGAATGTATCCAAGCTTAAGAAGTAGGCACCTATTTCCATTATTAACATAACACAAAACAACTCGTCTGTATTCCCAGAAGGTATATGCAAAAGTGTACATCCACATTTCGCCAGTTAGGTATGTCTAAGTCCAGTATCAGGGGGCCAGCCTATTGCTTTAAACCGGGTACAAATCCACAAACACGATAAAAAAACCGGCCAAGTGCGAGTCAGAGCACGCACAATGAAAGGTTCCGTAGTTGGAATGAATTTATCTTAAAACAAACTTAACATTGTATTTAAAAATACATGTTCTCCCATACATCGATATACGCATCTGTCAATTTTCCAACTGCAAATATAAGTTTGTAATCACATTTTTTTTGGTTCCCTATCCATTTGCATAAAATTTTAAGACCTAATAATAACTTAGCATAATTTTGTTTGGCATAATTATATTTTCGCATAATATAAATACGCATAACAGCTTACGCATAATTTTTTTAAGCCTAATTTCTCTAACCATAATAATGATTAAGCATAATATTCTAAAGCAAAAATTTATTAAGCATAAAGTTCTAAAGCATAACTTTTTTAAGCATAATATCCTAAAGCATAAATTTGTTTACGCATAATGATATTAAAACATATTTTTATAGGTATAACAATGAAATAATTATTAACACCTAGAATATTGCAAGCAAGCATGCAGCAGGCAGGGTTTCTGTCACGGCTCCGGCGCTGTGGGCCTCCGGCGGCCCCACGCGCCTACGCGATTTTAAATTACACTCTAGGGGTAGGACAAACAAGACTACGTGGAGTCAGTTTTGCAGCAATTCGGTTCTGTCACTAACTTTTGTTGCACAGCATATTAACGTTATGCTAATAGTCATTAGGCCTACTAACGTTATGCGAATCAAATTTATGCCAAAACAAATTAGTCTTTAAGATGATTATGCCAACATAAAATGTATGTCTAAAAAAATTATGCCGAAGTATTATTATGCCAAAACAAATTGTGCCAAAATCGTTATGCCGAACTATATTAGGACAAAGAACATTATGCAAAAAGAAGGGATCCCATTTTTTTTGTTATATATAACTACAAATTAACGATTTTCGGACTTTTTGGTAGGTACAGACGACCGCACGTCGGTGGTAACACTCTGACCTTGAGCTGGCCTAGCGTAGTACGGATTTTCAATAGAAAAATAGGCCAGGTTATACTGGTTTTGTTACCATTGACGTGTGGTCTACAATTTTTAGAATTCTGTTATTTTACGTAACAATACCTCAAAATCCAAATCGTGATATTTTATGTAATTTTTTTTTTTAATTAAACCATATGACATGATTAGCATTACAACTGTAACAAATGAAATAAATATAGAACATACGACAAAGAACGTTAATTTTCTAAGTGTTGAGTTTAATAATCTCCTAGAATTTAACTAGACTTTACTTTTAATATTACTCTCAGCCTCTTACACTTTGACTTTTAGACAATCTAAAGGTCGTTCCCTTTTTCGCCAAAAGTTTTGGCTTTGAAATCTAACACTGCTTGAATTTAATTCAAGAAAGACGTGAAAGAACCCTGTCTGACATTGGTTTGCTTGTTAGGAGAAGTGTCTTATTTCAAAGTGGTTTGTTATTTCAAAGTTATATACGAAAATTGGTTGGAGTTACATGTTTCCTTGGTTTGTTCAACGAAATCACCAAACGGCTGGTTGACACTTCCCGTGACCCAAGGGCTGGCTATTATCTTGGCCAGAGGCTAAGCATTGCCATACAACGTGCCGTCAATGCCGGCAAATTGCCGTCAATCTCTTGGGTATATTCAAAATCAAAATAAAAATATTTTATTTCACATAAACTTACATGGGCACTTATGAAAAATCATAAGCTAGGTACACGGTTCCAATTGGTCGTTTCCTAAGGAGAAGAGCCGGCTGGGTATTAGGGTATTACCAGTCGACAGCGAAACGGAGGAGTTTTTCGACGCCGTATTCTAGTTCGTTAATAGTTTTAGTTAGGTTTATAAAGTATTATCCCTTAATAAATAAAATAAAGTTATGTACTACATCTAGTGGTTGAAGTGACCTTTTAGACAAAAAATGCCGTGTTAGGACACTTCACTTTGGTAATTATATTTTGGTTTATATTAGGTTTGAATATTATATTTAATTTAATTTTAATGTTAGAATAATAAATAATAAGTTATGAATAATAAGTTTGGCGTTTGTGTAAGTTTGGCCTAAAAGCGTGCATGACCAGATGTATGGACATAAACGAAGCAAAAGGAATATGTAAGGATTGTAGTAGGTGGCTTTCTGTAGTTTCTGGCTACCTCTATGGGAAGAAGGCATGACTTCATGTATGGGCATGAAAGCGGATAAAATTATAGTACGAGCACGAGTTTATTGGTATTTTAAGAAATGTGAGTGATGGTCCCTTCAGGTGATACTAGGAATATACCTAATCTAGGAACCTACTCAAAAATCTAAGAACCTTTAAAAATGGTGAAAAGTACCAATTTACCTATATTTATTATGTTTTATTATTATTCTCTTAATCAGAGCGTCTTCATCATCTTATATCTTCACCACCCGTGATTGACTGGTAGAGAATAGCTAAGGCATTAATTCCGCCTTTGTACCTTATTGTGTGCGAGGGGTTTAAATAAATTATAAACAAAAGAAAACTGTCATACAATTTCCCTCGTGGATACTGTAAGAACCTTTACCCTGGATGGTTTTACCATACAACCATCATGAATAGGGAATCAGCTTAGAGTGTGTGTACCTAATGATATAGTGTTATAAATTAATTAGACTCTTAACAGGAATAATTTTGCAAGATTATTCTATAGACGCGATTTATTTCGTCTCGGTAAAATAAAAAAAGCCTAGGAAATTGTTTGATAGTTGACTGTACACTTGTGGCATCATTGTCGAAAGTGTACAGTCAACCGAACGGCCATAATTATAATTTAACATTGTCAGCGGTTTTCGTAGGTGATTGTACTTACCGCATAGCGTTATTATATCAAAACAAACAAGTCATTGCATAACTTAGTTAAGGGGATGTGCTAAGGTAGCACGCGAATTCAAATTTTCTTAAGTTTTTTGCAATTTGTAGGTCAGTAACTGGTTGTATGTTGATCTAAATATGATTCGCGGCTATAAAAAATATAGCTTTACAGAATTATAATTATTAAAGTCAGCATTACAACTCTCTAAGTTCATAAAATCCTACTGAATGATTAGTTCAGAAACAGTCATTCAATAGGATTTTACGAAGAGAGTTAGTTGTATTGCCGATTATAATTCTGTAAAGCCATATTTGTTACGGCCGGGAATCATATTTAGATCAACATACAACCTAATTCTGACCTACAAATTGCGAAAAACGTAATAAAAACTGAATTTCGCGGGCTACCTTAGCGCATCCCCCTTAAAGGCTAAATAAACGAGCTTTCACTTTAATTCAGCCTGAAACAGCTCGACACTGATACAATCACAATTCACTTTATAACAAGGCGTGTTATATTAAATGTGTAGCGTTTAGGCTGGCCGCGAGCTGCGGGACGCATCGCGGTCGACCGCAAGTTATCGTGCGGACCAACCGCAAATGTGTATACAGCTTTACTTCGTATAGTCCCGTGAATTATTGCTCGGGCGGATTAACAGAACATTATTATAGCGATTAATAGTCATTTGGGTATTGCTGTTAAGTAGGTAGATTAGTGTTAGTAAATTATGAAAGCTTAAAAGTGAAGGATCAGCAATATTATTCATGATGCTCGTTGGTTCAGAGCATCAGAACATATTATTATCGTCAGATTATATACATATTTGATTGTTTATAAATAAAGAAATACACATATATTCATATTCATACCATTTTTATACTTCCGTAGTTAACAAGGAACCCTTACCCCCTTATTCCAAAACAAGGTTTATTTTCAGACCCAGGTTTAAAACATGGAGCCATTATGGAATTTCGAACTTTATTCCGACTATGATATAGTTCCTAAACACAAAACTGACAACTTAGTACCGAACTAAGTTTTCAGTTTTGTATAAAGAACGGTATTTCAATCAATGTTACGTTCTTATTACAAAAACTGGCTGCATGGTTTAAGCAATGTCAAAATATAAATCTTGTTTTGTAATAAGGCGGTTATAGTTTAGCCATGTTCGTCTGTCTTTCTGTCTGTCCGCGACTTAGCTCAGAGACTCTTAGTACTAGAAAGCTGTAATTTGGCATGGGTATACATATTAATCACGCCAAAAAAGTGCTAAAAAATCTTGAAAAAAATATATTAGCGTACCTCCCTTGCGCGTAACGTGGGGATGATATATTTTTGTGTGTATCCCACGGGATAGACGATTCCGTAGGGTATCGTTGGATAGGCCGATCAAAAATAGATAAAAATAAATATTGCGGCTCTGTGAAAGACATTTTTTGATTGAGGGATCTGTTTGCGTAATATTAAGCTTTAAAGTGCTAATGTACATGATCAAACAAAGCCAGCTAAATGGTTGTTTTTAGATAAGTGAAGAAATTTGTGGCAATAGTATATATAACGAAGTCAAAAGAAAAACTATCTAAAATCTAAGTAGGCTTTACAAGTTAACCAGTAATAATCGTCCAACTTACATTTGCAGTTAGAGAATTGACTGTGGCGTATATCGATGTATGGGAGAACATGTTTTTCAATTACAATGTTAAGTTTGTTCTTGGGTTAAATTCATCTTAACTACGGAACCCTTCATTGTGCGGGGTTGCCGACACGTACTTAGCTGATTTTACATTAACCTTTCAGTAGCAGCCCAGAGCTTGAATTTAACCCGGTTAAATAAAAACTGTGGATTCACTACAGTATACTATAAGCACAGTTGCACACCTCTATATATTCATTTATATCACTGGTGACCTCCATCACAGTATCTTTCCGTTTATAAGTTTTTTCGTATTCGTGGAGGTGGTCTATCTAAAGCAATTCTCGTAATTTCTCCCCAATACAGTCTCGTCTGACGCGGGCCTGTCCTAGAGCCAAAAAATCGAAGACATGTGACATGTACCAACCCGCACTGGGCCCGCATGGTTGATTACTGCCCACTCCCTCTCACAGAGAGGAGGCCTGTGTCCCAGCAGTGGGGACATGGCTGATTATGCTATACAGTCTCGTCTAATAAAACCAAAACCGAATGGTCAAGATCATCAAATTCAATATCCCGAATATAAATGAGAGAAGTATGTAATCATATACATAGTTTCAATGAGAGTACGAGGCAAGCGAAAACATGTCAAGGCCTTTCAATGTGAAGATGGAGCAGGAATACTTTAGTGACAGCCTGATCTCGTGAAACAGAAATACCTACTTGTGTTTTTTTGTATTTTTATATATGTGTGTGCAATGTATGTACCTACCTAACTCTGTGTTGTTATATTATATTTTTATTGCCTGAAAAAATGTTACAATGCGAAGAATATTGGTCGAATAAATGCATTACCTACAGGTTTAAAAAAAAAAATGTTATCACATTCAATTTGTAACAGAATACGTGTTTTGTAGTTTCATAGAATCGAAATATCTTCCTTATATTTATGAGAGTTAGCGAGTTTTCGTGTTTCCCTAATGTTTTGTAGCGTATTTTTGTGGGATATGGAATAAATGCTTGGCCGTCGTTGAATTTTCCAACATTGTTTGTTGTTACTGAATTTGTATCTTAAGCGGTCAGTGCTAATACGTAAAGGTTATTCTGGTACTGAAACTGGTTACATCATTGTATCATAACCTTCTGATGTTAAAAACGTTGTTCAATAAACTAAAATAGTATAGATCTTGCCTTAGGGCCTACCACCTAGTCCAGGGACGGCAGACTCGGGGACGTCCGCCGCCCCCTATCACACTGGACCCGAGGTGGCGGTGCGTATTGTTCCACGTGCCCTTCTTTCAGACGTCGCGCGGGGGGGGGGGGGGCAACACCTCAACCCCCCCCCCCAGACTTGAGGTGGCCCGCAGAGGCGGGCCGGCACTTACCGGGGATCACGGAAGTAATAACAGATCCCAAGATCCCCGGTGCAAGTGTGGGAAGGGAACACTGCGGTGGTTTTTAGTCAGTAAGAGTCTAACAGACCCCTCCGCCCGCCCCAGAGCGGAGGACATCCACGAGGATTTTCCACCCCGGCAATAAAAAAAAAGGGCCTACCACCTCCTGCCAGGGTTACGAGTTTGTCCGAAAGGGATATCGGGGCCCTGGCACACAGGTATCCGAAGAAATACGGGTGGGTTTTAGTCCGTAAAAAAATAAAAAAGCGCCTACCACCTACAGCAAGTTATAATTAGCAAAAATATACTAATACCTATCCCGAATTCTTGAAGCACAAAAATGTCTACTACGTTCAGATTTTTATTTTGTTTTTACCTCATTTAATAATACGCCTATAGATTATATAAACTAGTTCCCACGTTATCGCCATCAGCATCACATAGACAAAGTGAGAGGTCAATCCTAAACCTAAGGAAGTAGTTTCGAGGGTTGGTAGCTCCACTTGGCAGGGGTCCAAATGATGCGATCTACGGGTAGTTGCTTCAAGGACACAAGCGTTTTGAGACCGCTAACCTAAACTATTATGCGGGTAATGTTTTTCTATTATGTTGGTTTGTTTTTTAGACAAAGACGGTTTATAGTTTTGCCACGTCCGTCTGTCTGTCACCGGCTTAGCGCAGAGACTCTTAGAAAGCTGTAATTTGGCATTGGTATACATATTAATCACACCAATATAGTGGTAAAATAAAATCTTGAAAAAAATATTTTTTAGGGTACCTCACTTACACGTAAAGCGGGGATGATATTTTTTTTGGCGTCGATCCCATTATGTGGGGTATCGTTGGATAGGCCGTTCAAAAATATTGGGGTCTGTCAAAACCACTTTTAGATTCAGGCATTTGTTTGCGTAATATTACGTTTTAAAGTGATAATTTTTGTTAGAGTCAAGTGACCCTGCCAGCTAAATAGTTGTTTTTTGATAAGTGAAAAAATTCATGGCAGTAGTACATACAATGAAAATAAAAGGAAAACTATCACAGCTAACTAGACTTTACAATTTAACGAGCAATAGTCGACCAACTTACATTTGCAGTTGGAGAATTGCCTGCGACGTATATCGATGATGTATGGGAAAACATGTTTTTCAACTACAATGTTAAGTTTGTTTTTGGGATTAATTCAATCCAACTACGGAACTCTTCATTGTGCGTGGTCTAACACGCTTTTGGTCGGTTTTTTGTGGTACTAAGCGGGCAAAATTCATTTTTGGGCATAATATCGCCTAACCCGGCTGGTTAAACGAGAAGCTGACTACCACATAGTTGGGAATAGACACGGCAGATGATAGCCTAACCGATTACTATTAAATGGCTACACTTTCTTATTGCAATAAACGATATCAAACTAGTACAAGTCCAAATACTAACTAAATTATACAATTTAGAAATTAATTTGTTTTACTTTAATCTAGTCTCTGTTTAGCCGTTTATTAGTAGTAATTTCTGAAAGTTTGACCTTATATACCTATACGTATTTGGTTAAATCTGAATGCTAAACTTATTTCAAACGACATAATTTACGATAGGTATAAGTTGCTTCTTTGGTCCCCAACTCTGCTAATCTACGACATCTTAAAAACATGATGTATATAATATTTTCATACCATTTTATTTTTAGCTCGCAATAAGCATCAAAACAATTACTCATCTAGAATCCATTAAGCATTCCCTCTCCTTGCCCATTCCGAGTTTCCTCTTTTTTCTTCAGTTAAAGAAAGACAATTCTCTTAAAAATTCACCGTCGATTTTGATCGTCAAATTAGGATTTTTTTCTCACTTTGCTTTATAGTCTGTGATTCCACTTTTCTGTATTTTTAATCCTTTAATCTTAGAATTCGTGATGGACGCCTTTGTTCAAGATTCTCTGATAAAACAACCTGTGATAATTTTTGCAGAGAAAGAAAAATTTCTAAAGAATTCCGGGATGTTTTATTGTTTATTATTAAACAGACAAGCTTTTAAAGTCTGTTTTTGAATTTTATTCTGAACCCGATGCCGTTAAAGTCGCTCTTTTATTGCTAAATGTAATTCATCTTCTTAGAATTGAAAAAAGAAAATGCCAAAAATGATCTGCTATTTCTGATTTACTTTACGCACTACCGTAAAAAAAAAGAAAATAAATATTCTGTACAAATAATAAGCACATTATAAAATACACACACACATACATAAACTGAAGCCTTCTTTTCATGGGGGTTGGCAGAAACTACAAAACGTTACCTGCTACACGTTCCTTACATACTCCTTTTGTCTCGTTTACGTTCATACATCTAATCATACCCGAACTCCGGTTGCGAGTACTACACACCTGACCTCAACATCACCAATAAGGTCACTATTGTTGTAATTAGCTCAAAATAGTAATTACTAGTGCCACCTCTACTGTACAGGAGTAGGCTGTATGTATATTGTTTCCTTTGCTTAAGACTATTCAATATCTGTGAAAAGCAAATATACTTCCCTTCCGACTTGGCAGTCAAGCACGTTCGTTTTATTTAATTAATAACTCTGAAAATAATCAAATTATAACAACTATAATTATGTCTTCCTAGAGCGTCCCCTCCCGGCGTTTCCACTCACCTCTGCTTTGTAAATACCTTTTGTTAGTCACATTTCACTCATCCTCTCAACATAACCAAACCATCTAAACATATCCTTATAAATGTTTGTTACTACTGCTTTTAAACCGCACCGTTTCCTTATCACATCATCTTCATAGTCACACCACACATGCTTCGCAGTGAACGCATTCCTACAGCATTGATTCTACTTTCATGTTTCTTTTGCCACACCCAACATTTACACTAATAGAAAGTAGACAAAAACGTAGTGTTGGATAAAAAAAAATAAAGAAATTTTGTAAAGAAAAAATAAACAAGAGTGCCTTAAAGTAGTCGCGTATGACGATCTGAAATCTCACCTTGGTAATAAGCAATGGAGCAGCGACAGAAATGACCTTCTCTACTTACAATCTTTAGAGTACTTACTAATTCCATGAGTACACTTATAAAGTACTTATAAATTCCATGCTATTAAAAAGCACTTTCTTATTCCATGCTCAAGCTGTCACTTTCTGTTACACACTTCCGTCCCTTTTCACAATATCACTCCCACAGAAAGCGAGAAGAAAGAATATATTACACATCAACAAGAGAAAGAAAAAAAAATCTATTAAAAATTCCTCGAAGTTAAATTGGAGAAATTTCCAGATGAATGATCTGTATTTTATTCATACGAATGAACTCACATCGTAACTCTATAACATTTTTAGTATAAAACAAAATTGTGACACAAAAATACCTCCCTTCTTAACAAAGCCACTTTATGGCTGTTACTAGGAAATAAGGATGTTAACCATCCGCCCACATTACTCCATAAAGACGTAACTGCACACGGGATAAAAGGGAATTTTGTGAAGGATGAACTAGTGATGTGACTGAACAAAATATATTATTTACAAATTATATCGAAAACCGAACCTCTACCCTTTAATGAAATTCTTACTTCCTAATACGATGAAAAATTGGTCAATGTTTTTGGAGATGTTTGTTACTTAGTCCATACTAATATTATATAGAGGAATGTGAGCTTTATGTAGTGCAGGGTGTAATCTTCGGAACTACTTATCCGATTTCATAAAATTTTGTTATGTTTTTTTGCTAGTCATTCATTAACAACCGAACGGGATAATAAGATGATTGGCACACCGTAAGACGATGTCTGGGAACAACAAAGTCTCGTATCACATTCGTAGCGTTTTCGTAGCAGTCCGCTACGAAAGCGCTACGACTCTGCTACGAAGCTAAATACAACAGCGTACTAATATTGATTATTACATTGATGCATGTGAAATCGGGAACTACAAATTGTATTATGTATCTTATTAAAACAGCGAAATGAATTAAATTTATTTTATACAGGTTTTTACTTTGCCAACTGTTAACAACAGCAGAACCTTAGTAAATGAGCGAATATTTTAATAAGATCGATAATGTAATGGGTACAGAACTTGAATATATATGGTCATCTTTTTTGGTATAAAGCATTATTTTTATTCTCAAAGGACATTTTAGGGTCCTGTATATCCAAATGAAAAAACGGAATCGGATCATTCGTATGTCTGTCTGTCTTTCCATCTGTCAGAGCCAATTGTCTCCTAATCTAGTGGACCGATTAAGTTGAAATTCCGTACATATATCAATTTCTGTAACACAAACACGGACGTGTTACGTAAATAAATGAATTTTGAATATGGGGTCACTTTTGGGAGACAATTTTTTTAACTACAGTGTTAAGTTTGTTTTTCGGATAATTTCATCCCAACTACGGAACGCTTCATTATGCGTGGTCCGATACGCACATGGCCGGATTTTTATTATATAATCAGTAATTCGGTCGAACTACGTTGAAAGTACAGGCATCCCTATTCAATTACCCTCCCATTACGTATAAAAGAACTTATAATAAGGATTTTCTGATAATATATTCTTTAGCTATTTGTACCCCTGAAGCGATGTACATTATGTAGGTTTAACATTCTTACATTTTTTCTAAAAATAATATTCATTGTATAAATATCGTGCCCTACGCAGTTGTAGGAAATCCCAATTGAAAAAAAAGTACGTACTATGTTATTTTATTAACAGTCTAGTTCAAGATACTGTTTGACCTACCCCGATCACAAACTAAATCTACGATTTTTTAACCTAATTATCGTTAATTAGCTTTAAAAAATTGTATATTCTATAAGAATGTTTGACCATTCATAACTTGGTCAAAAGAGGGAGGGAGGATATAACGTGAACCTATTTTCAATCGCTCCCGCTAAAATCCGCGGGCATCTGGCGGAAACGTCTCTCGTTCTCGCTCGGCCAATAAGGGCGAGTCGAAGCTTCTAGAACATTCTAGAAGCTTCATGGAAAAAACAGACTACGCGCCCTTGTTTGTTTAACGACTTCTAATAAACAGGAGGTTATATAATTATGTTCGTCCGTATGTTTTTTTTTTTTGTGTCGTCAGCTTTCTGATATCTGTCAACGTGGGACGCGCAACGCAAAAAGCGATTCCTTGATAGAATTCATGTATCTTCTATCTTCGCCCCGAACCCTTGTGTTTTTATATTATCTTTGTGACTATTATTAAAGCCTAACAGAACATTGAGTAAAAAATAATTCCTTATACGATTAATCTCTCAGTTCTCTAGCTCACATAACAAAGCCACATTCTAACAAAACAGTCTAGTCGCATACACCATATCGATTCCCTATAAACATTCCCCCTTTTGTCGTACAAAAATGAACACCATAAGAAAGAAACATTAGTATCTAGATGCGAGCCATGTCACACGCAACCCTAAATATAAGTGGAAATACTTTTAAAAGTATAGGGAAATACTTTGGTTAGGTACCTGTATTGGTTAGGTTTTAAACTAGATACGGAGGAAATAATACGAGGCTCGTGGCTAGTAATAATGCGCTTTCGCTACGTTTGCCGCGGTTGGGCCGTGGATGGGTGACCATCTTTACATACTGACACCCCTATGTGCCTCGGCAAGTACGTTAAGCAAGTCCCTGCTGTCATTCGTATGTCTTTGATGCTCGTTATGGCCCTCAGAAGTCCGAAACTCTGACAACCAGTCTTACCGTGTTATCCAGTAACTGGGCTGTGGAGGTCAGATAGGCAGTCGCTCCGTGTAAAATATTGGTATTGAGCTGCTTTCGATTAGACTGGAAGTCGACCCCAAAAGTAGTTGAGAAAAGTATACGTAGATGTTTGAGGAAATACTATGTGGTATCTTCAATGGGTAAAGTTAATTTTAGGTCGTGTACTCGGTAAAAGCTTCATGAAGGCTAATAGCTGGAGGGCTGGGGGGTAATAACTGCTGTAATGGCTGATATACGTCCCATCACTACAAACTGTATGAAGGTGCCGTTCGGAGACTTAAAGTAATATTAGAAAACTGTTCCACCAAACCGCACTCATCAAAATTTTGTTTCAGTGCCGTTAGTGGAAGTGCTCAGGTGCGGTTCGGTCAAGTGCTGTTGAAATCAGTGCTCTTAGTGGAATGCCTCCATTTGTTCCAGTATTTCAATCCAATGCTGGAGATACTGGAAATGATCCAGTGCGGCTGGATTTGAATAGAGCCGCAGCAACTTTTGATCTAGTACTACTCGATTGATTTACCCTGGATGGATACCCACCCATACTTCAGACGAACGTAAACATCATCACACGCAGAGGTTTTTAAGGAAATTTAATAAATGACCTGAACTAGAAAAAGAAACCCTATTTAACAAGAACCTATTAATCCGAGGTGTGAACGTAGCACCATATAATGTATGCGCTACTCAAACGTGCAATTACGAATCCATTCGACGGACGATTATGAAAGCAATCAGTCAAATCCGGTTACTGTCGTCGACGCCTGACAATTAGATTATGTGATGAAGTTCAATCGATTGAACCAGTAGATTCATAATTTCATACTGTGGCTTTAATCCATTAAGAGAGATACTAAGTAATTACTACTGGCGAAATACTAAGAAAATTATTAACTTGGTTCTTAAATAAACTAAGGACCGATTTAACAATCATCAGATATTTTTTATTTGAATTAATTTCTATACAAAAGCTGTCAATCCGCAATTATAATTACTAATAACAAACTTATCTAAAGATTAAAAACTTGGCCCTAAGTTTTTTTTTTTTATCCTTTATTAAAAAGAACCAGGTTCTTAATAATCAATAACAATCTAGCCTATAAGACTAATAAGTAATTTTAATCTAACTTAATTTTTTAATTAATTTTTAATTATTTTAAAACTTAGAATAGTGTTGATTGTACTTTACACAAGTCTGTTCCACTTTCTTAGAGTCTGATATAATAATATAAACACTTTGTTCATGTGTTATATGTGTGTGTGTCTATTATGTCTACATTTTTACACTACACTAACTCAAAAGGTTTTGTTCGTTTTAGTCTTCGCACTATATTAGTTTGGTCTAACAGCTGAATTGCCTCGATGTTAACATGTCGGTGGAGTCGGCCCTAAGTTACCCGCGCCCGCGGCTTTGCCCGCGTGGCCTAACTCTTTATAACATCAGCTATCTGCCAGTAAAGGTCCCGTCAAAATCGGTCCAGCCGTTTCGGAGATTAGCCGGAACAAACAGACAGACAGATACAAATATTGAAAAATTGTTTTGTGTTCTAATTACCTAATTTCATATGCGTTTAGTAAAAAGCTGTTGTTGATTTTGACATTATAAATAGACACTTCAATTTTTTTTTTTTTTTTAAACGTTGCCCCACACTATGAATTTCTCCTGTATAGTGGGTGCGCTTACAAACATTTAAACTCACATACACAAACAGCCAGACCCGGAACAACTACTTGTAGGTCATACAAATATTTGTTCCGTGCGAGAATCGAACCCGGGACACGCAGCGCAGCAGTCAATGGCTTAACCACTGCGCCAACCGTGCCGTCAACTTATTATATATATTAAATATTATTTACTTGTATAGATTTTCTATCTCTTATATGTGTGGTCTGATTAGCAACATATACATACTTCAAATGCCTTTGTTTACCAAAAGGTCTTTGTTCTGATAAATTAAGCTATAAATTAAAGTATGTAAGCGGCGGCGGTTTTTCATTCAAAATTGCCGCGGTTCGGTTGTGTTGCTTAGAGAAAATGGATCTCAAACGTTTTAGTATTTACTATAGGTACTCGAAGTTACGACGCCAGTTTGAGTTTTGTGCCGGTTACGTAAGCTTTGCTTTATTTTTACGAGTGGCAATAATTTTGTTATAGGAATGATGCAAATTTTATTTGAGTGTCTGCCGAAATTTTTTAGTAGCAGTAAAGCTCCTTGGAATGTGAAACACGGAGGTTGAAAAAATATTGAGGACTCCTTTGAATCAGATGACAGATCCACATCACATTCGATCAAGTGGGTATGATGATCGATAAAAACCACAAGGCCCGAAAAAAGAAACTAAGTTTTTTTTCTCACTTGTACTTTCTAAAGCCATTATAATGCCGTCTCCTAGTAAAACATATTTATACTTTTTTTTGCTACAGTCCTTTTTGGACATTTAAATTAACTCAGTAATTAAGGTCAAGTCTCGTATAATTAAGCCCAAAATACCTTATCCCTTACTTACGTTTCATTCCTTTTAGAGGCAAAAAGTGGTCCTTCCTCAGGACTAAATATCCTTTTTGCTGTCATAAAACACAGGCGACAAATTCGTGAGTAGATGTCACATAGTAAAAATATAAATGGGACATTTACTTTGTCGACCTTCTCTGAAGAATGATGCGGTAGATAAGAATTTGTTCTCGCCAAAATTCTTTGCTGGATTCTTTGTTATGTGAAATAATCTACGTGTATTATGGCCCTAGGTGTAACCTTACGGAGAATTTTCTGGAACAACAATTTTGAGCAATATTTTTTGGGTTGTGTAAAAAATTTTACTACGCTGAAACTCTCCTTGTGAGTCTAAAAATATTTCATACTTCATCTCTGCATTCACCATCTTTTTTTTAGTTAAGTTTTTGATAAAATATAACGTAAATTGGTTTTGGCAGTTCTTGATGGATTTCCTGTTCACTTAGGCCCAGCGTATTCCCAAAAGTTTTACCCCGTATCTTCTTACGTTCGGCCATGAAATAATATTTTTAAATAACATTTCAATGAGTAAAGCTTATGTCAATCATAGTAATGGCTTTGACAATTTGAGAGTTTCTTATAAAAGCCTACTTGATAAAATTATTTTTTGGTTCAAATTAGTAAATGGAAAATTTCGGCTAAAAGGAATAACTTATTTTTATATCGAGACGGTTAATCTAATAGATTTTTTTTTAATCCTAACTATATAATATTATAAATGTGAAAGTGAGTGTGTTTATATACGCTTTCACGCGGATTTGGATGAAATTTGGCAAATGGTTAGACCATGACCTGGTTTAGAACAGAGGATACTTTTTATATTTTTACCCGGTAGTGCTCATGGGATGATTTCCGACCTCCACGCGGGCGAAGCCACGGCCAAAAGCTAGTACGCCATAATTATGTCAAAACTAAAAGATTAATCGAATTGTATTTTCTGATGAATGATCTTCAGTACTATACAGTATTCCAAACCCTACAGTTTTCTTTGAATAATATTGTTAATCTTACACATCGTTAATGTCAGGTGCATAGTACTCGCAATCGGCGTGCGTGTATAAAAGGAGTATACAAAAGGAGTATGTAAGGAGCGTAGCAGGTGGCGTTCTATAGTTTCTGCCTACCTCCATGGGAAGAACGCGTGAGTTTATGTATGTGTGTGTGTGTATCGTTAATGTATTTAAAATATTTGCTCATTATAAACAATCTCGTTTACATCCAGCCCATCAAGAAATAGAAGCCATAATTATAAATAATTTACCCGTAAACTTTTTGGCAAAACTTTGTAAAACTCTGCCATTAAAGCCTAATAAATTCCTTCTGCTTTTAAAGCCACAAATTTCGCTAAACAACCAAGCTTTATGAGTCTTAGAAAAGTTCAATTTAACTTAATCAAGTAGAACAATTTTGTTAAAAGAGAACAACCGATACGGATCTGCTGGGTTTTATGTGCAAAAAAGTATTTTTTTTTACTGTCAAGATAGTATAGGCGAATGTCGTCGCGTTTTTTACGAGTTCCTGTGAACGCACGCCGAAATTAAAGGTTTTTGTTAGAAAGTATTTGAGGCCGTTCGTGACAAAATGTGTAATGATGATTGATATAAAGAGGTGCTTCGGTTGGGCCGCTTTGTGTCAGGTATTACCTGTGTGATTGAATGTTTTTGGGTGATTGTGTGTCTCTTTGAATGAAGCGTTTGAAGTTGTTTAAATTATAACGTTGTAACGTCCGCTTTCTTTTAAATAATTTGAAAACATGGAAAAATTATTAAAACTTTGAAATAGGTTTCCTTAAAGCATTTTGTTAGTTATTAACTGTTGTGTATTTTTAAATATTGAATCGGGAAAATGGAACATGAAATAAAATTCATGAAATAATTTTATTTTAGTTTTATTCATTACAAATAATCGCTGTCCTAGGAAAAAAACGTATTTATTAATTAATTGGCGCTTGCTATCAATTGTTAAAGAGTTTTCAAAATAAAGTGTAGCCTTACGTTAATATATTTTTGTAAAAAAAAAATTGTATCTATGTTCTATTAAATTATATTTTCAGTAAAAAATTAAGCCTCTTGTTTAATATAGTTCATGATGCAGGTACTAGCTTATTAATGTCGTTTCCAAGGTTGACAAAACAACTTTTTTATACGTGTTTATGATCAGTTCCCGCTAACTGGACAGTCATCTTGTTTCCATCATAATAATTATGTATTATATTATGATACACTAGCACGTTGCCAGCAATATTGTCCACCCGTAATGTCTTATACCGCGGGAATTTTGAGTTATTCGGCTTTATTCCTTGTCTACATAATAAACGGAACCTCTGTGAAAAATTTCAGTGTTCTAGTTCCACGGGATTCGGCTGGGCGTTGTTGAGTCAGTGAGTGAGTGAGTGAGTGATTGAGTGAGTACGTCAAGACTTTTTTTTATATATTACTACCTGCGCCCCGAGGTTTCACGCGCGTAAGTCTCGATCCCGTGAGAATATCGGGATAAAAAGTAGCCTATGTCTTAATCCAGGGCTTCAGCTAGATACAAAATTGTATCAAAATTGGTCCAGCCATTTGAGCGTGAAGAAGTAACAAACATACACACACACACACACACTCACAAACTTTCGCCTTTATAATATTAGTGTGATGTAAAGTCAGGGAAACCTAACCTAAATTACCAATTTAAATTATCCATATATTGAAATCACCACTGTATTTTTTGACAGTTGTATAAATGGCTATAATTAGCAAATCGACGTAGCGTGACAATTTGACAAACAATTAATTTCCTTGATGGTACCTATTGCTAATAACTTATCTTCTTCTGTTTCATCTGCTACATAATGCATATTACATCAGCCTTGTAAAACAACATCCTGTAACGCATCCCACAAAACAGAACACAAAACACCCATTGTTCCCACATATTATAATTAAAATCGCTTTTCCATGAAGTATGAAAGACGTTCTTTGTTCTCTAATGGACTCTCAGTAATATGATAGCTGTCTGTTTAATGGAACATACTTTACACTGCATAATGCTGATGTTTGTGTTGCACGTGTCTAGTTACGGTTAAGAGACAGGGTGTGTGTGTGTGTACGTGTATGTGATCGTCTTGGGCGGATTAGCGATGTGTGCGAATGAAGTCATATTTTGTAGTATGAATTTAAGTAACATGAAGAGTAAAACTCGATTAGTTGGACGCGAGAATAATAATTATATTTTTAGTAGCTTTAAAATTTTGGTTTAGTAACAATACTTAACAGTGACGCTAAACGCTCATTGTTTCGAGAATTATTTTCTAAAATATCTGGTGATAAATGATTGTGGTGTTCTTAATGACAAAAGTTTCGACAAAAATTTCGCAGGTAGCGTATCGTGACTTAATTTAACGAAAAATATCCGATAAGAAAAATCGAAGCCAAAAGTTAATAATCTGAACCCGACAACGAGTCTCAACTACGTCACAAGAATTCTAATAAACATAACATTCCGTATGTTGCAAAGAAATCTTTGTCTTATTTCAACAACAGCGTATTAAAATATGTGTGTTGTTGACTTTCCATTATCTCTATATACATTTCCATAAGATAAAGTGGTTTAGGTTAGTATAGATAGAAATAGCTGAAAGTCTGAAAAGGGGTCATCGTACTCAATCATTATTAAAAACAACTTTTATTAAGAGACCAACACTTAAAATCGCGAAAAAACAATCAAGCAATTTCCGACAATTTTGTCGAGTTATGCGAACATAATAATGTAGGGAGACACTGATTTTTTAAAACGGTGAAGGAAAACAATGGAAGGACACCAGCATGTCTTAGCACCCAAAATTGGAAGATATGTGCTCCGCCAACCCGTATTTTGACCACGTGGTAGACATGCCACACATAGAAAATGTGGTTGCAATCTAAACGCAGTTCATACTAGCTTCCAAGATTAATAGTAGTCATACGCATACCGCGCGCTAGGCAGTCCAGGACGTCTTGCAAGAAGCATTATGACTAGCTAATGTCTTTAGCGTTCCGTAGCCATATGGCATAAACTGAACCCTTACGAGTTTCGTTATGTTCGTCAGTCCTTCTGTCTGGGTACAATATACAATAATAATAATAATAATTCACATACAATTTACTTGGAGGCTATTGGCACTACATATTCAATATTAGTTTTAGTATATGCGAAACCCGAAACACGTGTCTAGTATTTTTATGTAAAGAATCTATGTGCAAAATTTCAAACTGTATCATGAAAAATCAAAAAGTTATAAGGTTGTTATGTTACTGGATTGTCCGTACAAAAACATGCTAATGGCGCCCCCGCGCCTCCAGAGTCGTCTTGCGCTCATTGAAAATAATTTGGCAGTAGGTACCTAACCGTACGGTGATTGTATTGTAAGTAATTAAATGGTGAAAGCATTTTCCATCACACTTAAATATTTTTGGGACAAAATATAACATGGTGTAAAAAATATTTAAATCGATTCAGTTCCTTATACTGAACAAACTATATTCAGGTGTCGCATATACTAAAAATAATGTTGTATATTCATAAACTCAAACCTTCTACTCATGGGGGTAGGCAGAAACTACAGAACGCCACTTGCTAAATCCTTACATACTCCTTTTGCTTCGATAAAGTTCATACTTCTGATTACACACGCACGCCAGTTGCGAGTACAGCGTAGCACTCGCAACCGGACCTTTCTGAAGAACATCACCAATAAGGTCACACATAGGTACAGACGTCCTTCTAGGGCGTGCAAACGCCGGGAGTGATCCAGGCGATTCCACTCACATCTGCCTTTCAAATACCTTTTGTTAGTCGCCTTTCATTCTTCCTCACAGAATGACCAAACCATCTAAGCGTCCATACGAGTATCATGATATGAAGATAATCTTGTTAACGATTTTATTGTATCGTACTGGAGGTTTTTTTCATTTTTTGGATTCTATATCCAAAAGGCGCCATCGGTACCCTATTACCAAGGCTCCGCTGTCCGTCCGTCTGTCACAGGGCTGTATCTTTTGAACCATAACAGGCAGACATAAATTTTCACAGAGTGTGTATATGGCCCCTATAACAACAAATAATAAAAATTAAATATCCATACAACAAACGTGTTTTTTTTATTTAAAAAAATTGTAAGTATTGTTATAATATTGTACGATGGTACGCCTCCGTGTGCAAGTTCGACTCGCACTTGGCCGCTTTTTAGGGTTTCGTAGCCAAATGGCAAAAAACGGAACCCTTATGGATTCGTCATGTCTGTCCGTCCGTATGTCACAGTCACTTTTTTCCGAAACTATAAGAACTATACTGCAACTATACGGTTAAAACTTGGTAAGAAGATGTATTCTGAGAACCGCATTAAGATTTTGACACAAAAATTGAAAAAAAAACAATAAATTTTGGGGGTTCCCCATACTTAGAACTGAAACTCATTTTTTTTTAATACGTCATAAATCGTAAACCGCAATTTACTTTTCATTTAACCAACTCAAATATAAAAATATTTATAGATAATGGTACGGAACCCTTCGTGCGCGAGTCTGAATCGTACTTGACCGGTTTTTTATTAGCATTTATTTGGTCGTAGTATTTGACCTGAGGCCTAAGTAACTAGACAGTCAGTTCCAAAATGTATTCACGTCTGAAAACACCCAATTCATTGGTGCAATTTCACTTGGTACCCTACCTATTTACCTTTCCATCCTTCTCCGTATGTGGGAGAGTTTCGTATCACATAGCATATGTGTACATAGAATGGGTTTTCCGTCTTTAAAACTCTAATTATTATGTTACAGTATTACGTAAACTTGGGTAATTTCGATTCTCATCAGTTGTTTTAGTATTCCAACAACTAGCTGAATGTTTTATTAAACTCCCAAGTTTGTGTTAATTAGAGCTTGCTTAAGTTATTGTACGGTGAAGTGGGAAGGAAGATTAGATCAGGTGGTTGGATAGTAGTTTCATCTGTGTAAAGGTGTTATCACCATTATTATTTGCCTTCCCTTACATAGGGTGTAACAGATATGTGTGTGGTCATATTAAAGGGTGTGATGTGTCTTTAATATAAATTGTCTTAAGGTTATCTTTTAATTATCGACAACAGTCCATTTTTTTTTTTTTTGTGCAAGCATACCATTTTATGTATTTATTTCTTAAACACCACTCTATGAATAACTATAATTATTTTTATTGTATTTCTTTTTTAAACAAAATATATCTAATGGTTTATATTATTATTTGTTACACATATCTATCTAATTTTATTTAAATATTTACACACTACCTATAAACTGATTTACATCCGTAAGACGTCCTCGTAACATAAGGTCCAGATGAAAACCAGCGTCAGGCACTAGTTGTCTGGATTAATTGCTGAACTGGGCCTATTTGGCGCAGCCGTGAGGCACTCAATACTATTTTAAGCATTTTTTTTTTCTGTTTTTTGTGTGAATATTGTGTGCCTTAACCTGGGTCAAATAAATTTATTTTCTTTCTTTCTTTCTTTGATACTGACTATCAAACTGAACAACTTTCTCCATGGAACCAACATCGTCATCGCGAAAAATGATCAGCTGTCCCATCATCAACCTAGCCTTTTCCCAACTATGTTGGGGTCGGCTTCCAGTCTAACCGGAAGCTGAATACCAGCATTTTACATGGAGCGACTGCCTATCTGACCTCCACAACCCAGTAACTGGGTAACCCGATATTCTTTAGTAAGACTGGTTGTCAGACTTTTGGGCTTCTGACGACCCGTAACAACTGTCAAAGAACTACAAATGACAGCTGGGACCAACGGCTTAACGTGCTTTCCGAGGCACGGAGGAATCTTGGTATGAAAAGATGGTCACCCATCCACGGACCAACCGCGCCAAGCGTAGCTTAACCTGATCGATCGACCCGTGCGGCAGTTATTACTCAGCCACAAGCTCAAATAAAAGTATTGAGTATTGAAATGAATTGTTTAATTTTCGGCCATAAAGTGTACGGTCATGAAAAAAAAAAACCCGGCCAAGTGCGTGTCGGACCACGCAAAATGAAGAGTTCCGTAGTTGGGATGAATTTATCCCTAAAACAAACTTAACATTGTAGTTGAAAAACATGTTCTCCCATACATCGATATACGCCACGGGTAATTTTCCAACTTAAAATGTAAGTTTGTAATCGCAAAAAAATATTTTTTTATGTGATAAAACTACAAATTTACAATTTTTGGACTTCTTCCTTTATTTGTGCTGTGAGACCTTGCTTCTTACCAAATTTCATGATTCTAGGTCAACGGGAAGTACCCTATAGGTTTTGATCAGTTGTCCCATACAAAACTTAAATACCTACTCGATCCAAACGTACCACACATTTAAAATGGTCTGTATACCCCTAAATAATACGATGACACGTGGTCAAAATCAGCAATGATAGGCTAGTGGTATAATCATCGGACTGCCAACTCATAGGTTTCAATTCGAATCCCATACTCGCACCTCTGACACTTCGGATTCATGTGTATTGTAGAATTATCAATAGCTTAAAAACGGTGAAGGAAAACATCGTGAGGAAACCGGCCTGCCTGAGATATTTCTCAACAGCATGTGAAGCCAAGTCAGAGGCCCGTGGGCGGTATAAAAACTCTGACACCAGGTTAGTCACAAATCACACGAAAAAAAGAAACATTTGCCGGCCTTATTAGCTGTAGGGCCGATGACCGTTGACGTACACAGTATTCATGAGTAGACTGCGAATCGCTAAATATGAGTGCGCCCTCAAGTTAGGTGGGGTGACGCTGGATGATAAAATTTGACTGAAAGTTGCTCAAAATCGAGATAAACCACGTGCGATTGGTCAAACCTCGAATAGTGAACTGCTGCTGTGAGTGGGCTGATGATGATAATGGTGATTCACCATTTTTAGAATAGAATAGAATACACTTTATTATATACACCATAAAATTTACAGATGTAAATGTAGAAATTTTATTTTATAGGGTGGTGACACAATGGGCGTCTTTGCCTTTTGCTTCAGGTTGCTTCTATCCGTATTCCTACTAGATTCTGGATGTCAGCATTTGCACGTAGCAATAATGCCTAGTCGGCTAAAATTAAGTCAAAGCATTGAACGTGTGTCTGGATTAGGGCTGAAACGTGTCATTATTACCTAGCTATTAATATTCACTTACGAAATAAATCTTTTAGTAATACAAAGTAGAGTAATATGTATTTCTAAGCTGTCTGCAAGAAAATAAAACTGTATTTTTATAGCTTATGTAAGCAAGTAAGCTACACATATGCCCATAGACTTCCAATGTATAACCGACACAATAACAGCTTTGATGAACAAGTTAATGTGTTTTTAACATTTGTAGGCCCTACTAAGGATGCCTGTAAATCATATTAGGATTTCCTATCAATGCAGTTCAGAGGGGTAATTCCTAAACGTGCTATCAGTAGCAATGGGTTTTATTATGACAGTTCACCAACATTCATTGCGTTATTTACGCTATTGAGCCGATTTTTTTTTCAAACATATGAAGCAATGGATTAGCAATATACTTCAATATCATTCAGACTGCGGTTCATTAGTGTGTTACGCAAGTAGAGTACAGGTTAAATGAAGTATGTGTCTAAAAAATGGGCTCAGTCAGACTTACAAAAAAAAAAAACACATCTTAGAAGACTTGAAAACTAGGTTCCTTTCAATACTGCAATCACCTTTGCCAGCCCTACAGTCGCTTCCTACATCTTGACCTGTTTCTGGCCGCCAAGGAGGGGCATTACTTTGCAGATTTCTGCCGCTTGACAACTGCGAACCAGTTTTTCTCTCCAGATATTAAAGTTGGAAGTTTTGTCGAGTCACCGATGAGGTGACAATAGTTTTTAATATTATAGGACATTGAAAAAGTGACTATGATTTACAAAAAGTAAATGATTTTGTAAAGTTATTGATGCAAATATCCTGATCCGGAAGTCATATAGGACCACCGAAAAAAAGGGGCTGGTGGTTAAATAATAATAGCCGCACGGGTCTTGCCGTAGTCTGTTCGTGGATGGGTGACCATCCTTTACATATCGAGACCCTCCGTGTCTCGGAAAGTACGTTAAGCGGTTGATCCCACTATCATTCGTAGATATTTGACAGTCCTTACGTGTATTCAGAAGTCCAAAAGTCTGACAACCAGTGCAAGGGGTATCGTGTTACCCGGTAACCGGGTTCTGGAGGTTCGATAGGCAGGCGCTCCATGTAAAATACTGGTATTCAAGTCGGCTGTATCCGATTAGACGGAAGCTGACCTCAATAAAGTTGGAGAAAGGCTAGGTAGATTTTGACCAAATAAAAATATAATTTAAAGTACCGAAATAGGTGTCTATATAACATTTGGATTTTTATTCTTGCTTTTAATCACTTATGGTTTTTAATCGGTGTTGTAAACTTTACACGTAATTACCACTACAATTACTTCCCTTACATAAAAATTATATATTATTTTTACAAAATAAATCATGACTTGGTGTGCCTAAATTTTCTAGTTTGTGAAGGACTACTTACGTTCAGTAAAGGTCTAAAGGGCCTTTCGTTATTAATCACACCCTTTATACCCAACGTTTGACTGATATGCTGCTTTTGAAAAGCGTGACAGCTATTAAACAAGATGGAGTCTCGTGAATATATCAATAAGTTAATGATTTACATATATTACGGGTTAAATTAAGTCATTGGAAATTGTCGGGAAACACGTTTAATTCTGCAGCATACAACGTTTAAAAGGAGCTCGTGGCTAAGTAATAACAGCCGCATGGGTCGATCCAACAGGTTAAGCTACGCTTGCCGGGGTTGGTCCGTGGATGGGTGACCATCTTTACATACCGAGACTCCTCCGTGCCTCGGAAAGCACGTTAAACCGTTGGTTCCGGCTGTCATTTGTGGATCATTGACAGTCGTTACGGGTCGTCAGAAGCCAGAAAGTCTGACAACCAGTCTTACCAAGGGGTATCGTATTACCCAGTTACTGGGTTGTGGACGTCAGATAGGCAGTCGCTCCATGTAAAATACTGGTATTCAGCTGCATCCGGTTAGACTGGAAGCCGACCCCAACATAGTTGGGAAAAGGCTAGGCAGATTAATTGACAACGTTTAAAAACAAACATATCTTCAGCCATTGACATTCACGTAGATCAACTTAGAGATGGAAAGAAAAGAGAAAGGTGAGAAACCTCCTGAGATCATTAATTCGTTTTTTAAAACAGAAATTGACGTAAACGTTATATCTAGGTAATCAATGCCAATGACAAATAAATTATTTCAGTATTTAGCTTTTTTTTAATGTTGAGGTTAGTTCTGCTGCTGCTCAGTCGCTTATTACCAAGGCGATATGTCAGATGTTACACATCATATGCGACTACTGTAATGCTCGCTCGGTTTTTTTTTTGTGACACTAAAAAGCAATGTTTTAGTAAATAAACAAATGAATAGTAGATTGTTGCACCGAGCGCAAAGTGAGTTATTAACGCACTAGTGTTATGTCGGTGCCCGAACGCATGCCAGGGCACTAAATTAGCACGAGTGCATTAATTACTCACTTTAGTAAGGTGCGTAATCTACTTTTCTTTCAACCACCAATCTACTTATCGTGATAAAATATACCTATTCAAAATAAAAACTCAGTTAATGAAAACAAAGTTTTTCACCAAGTCGGTTTTATTCAGCGCATTTTTATTTTCAGCCAGTATTGTTTTGATCTAATGCATACATTTTATATTAAACTTAATGGAAGACATTAAACCTCTGTGGTAAATTTATATCTAAATGCAAAATAAAAACAGTGCAGAAATCTCTATCTTATTTTTGCACTGAAAAACAGTGCAACAATGAGATTTCATACAACATTTCTGCACTGTTTTGGTATTAAGAAAAAAAATACGTGCTTTGTGATCGGTTTTGTAATGATTAATATTTGGGTATTAAATCTCCATGGAAAACTCTTAAAATAATGCCAAAACTGTAACTGCTATCGATTTCCTCACAACAGTCGTAAGTCACACATGTCGGTGACACAACCGTAGTTTTATTTCCGAATAAGGAAACGCGACGTGAAAAACGCACGTTAGGCGACACCCTTACGAGTAATGGGGCAGAAGTAGTAATAAAACGACCACATGGGGACGACAATAATGACCTTATTTTCTTTTGAAGGTTACCTACTGTCTGTCATTGGTTTCATCTTGCGTTACTTTATTAGTGTCATATTATTTAGAAAGAAGAATTGAATTTTACCGAACCCTAAATAATTCCCTTTTAATGACCTAAAAATGTACATTGTAATTTATTAAATGTGCCTCATAATATGAGCCTCAAATAAATCCCATTTTGCTGTCCTAAAATACTAAATAGCCAATTAGCTGTGCCCAACTTAGATGTAGGGCGGTTGATTACAGTTCTAGCCTTTTTCTTTTTTTTTTGTTCCCTGCGTGGAAAATCCTCATGGATGTCCTCTGCCCTTGGGCGGGCGGAGGGGTCTGTCAGATTCTTACTGACTAAAAACCACCCCGGTGTTCTCTTCCCACACTTGCACCGGAGATCATGGGATCAAGTGCGACTTCTGTGATCCCCGGGTAGTGCCGGCCCGCCTCTGCGGGCCACCACAAGTATGAGGGTGAGGTGTTTGACTCTACGCGCCGCCACCTCAGGTCTTGTATGATAGGGGGCGGCGAACGTCACCTCACAGTTCTAGCCTAACCTAACCCGTTTGGTCGGGGTGCCTGTGGCCAACTAAAGGCTTGTAAGTCAAAAAGAGGCACTTTTATTAAACAAAATGCGTACATCATTAGAAGTACAAAAAAGTTTATAGCCGTTCGTTTGTTAAAAAAAAATAACGTACATCATTAGAAGGTTAATAAGTTTTTAGAGGGTTATTTCAAAATTTCCTTATTTTTTTTTGGCATTGTGTGAATCTTAACGCTTTTTCTACAATAATATATATGTACTTCGTTTGCGCTAAAATCCTAAGATGATTCTACTCTTCATCTATTAGGCGTTTATCGACGAGGCACTAAGAGCTAACTCTTTTTAAACAATGACTGCTTGTGGATTTCATAATGTACCAACCTATTCATTTCAGCTCCAGCAAGGTAACTTGAAGAGTAGGTATATTTTTTGTATTATTTTCTATATTCCATCGAAATTTTAGCTCATAAACTTTCTATTATACTTACAATCCTTCAATTTATTTACAATTTCCTTTGTAGAATTACTTTTTTATAGTGCGTTAACCTTTAACATTCGAGCAAATAATTTAGGGCACACAAAAGCAATCAAATGTAAAGAAAAATTAACCCGCGTGACTGTACTTTCGTTTTTATTTATGGAGAAAAATATTTCAATTAATTGCTTAGGCTGTTTAGAGATCAGCGGTTTTGTTACCGACTTCAATTGCTATCTTTTGTTGATTTATTTCTGTTATTTTTATACTAGCTTCTGCCCGTAACTTCGTTCGCGTGGAAGGCGTAAGATATAAAATACACAAAAATAATAGCCACCTTTTTATAAAACTCCCTCGGATCCCGACCCACCGCGTCGCATCGCATCGCCCGCATGCGCTATTACTTTGTTTCCGCTTAGCTTTCTTTCTGACTCGTTTTTCTTTTTGCTTGACTTCTAAGGGTGCTGTTTTTTAGCCTATAACCGTCCTCAAGAATTGAAATGCAACCAATATTTTTTTAATCCGAGTGGTAGTTTTAGAGATTAGAGTGTTCAATCAAAAAACCAAACTCAAAACCTCTTTATTATATTAGTATAGATCATGCTACTCTTCCTGATCATAATATATTTATAGGTAAATAATATTTAAAACTAATGTTAATTATTATTTTAACAATAATTTAATGTTAAACACGTGTTGACATTTATATCTGTAACTTTTATGGTGTCCATAATAAAGAGTATTCTATTCTAATGTTAACCTACTAAGTCCAATCTGATTTTATGCGAGTCAGTCCATTATCATAAAATGTGAACATAGACAGCTAATTACATAAAAACAGGCCAAGTGCAAGTAGGACTTGCGCACGAAGGGTTCCGCACCATTATCTATAAAAATGGGCAAGAAATCACGTTTGTTGTATGGGAGCCCATACAACAAACGTGATTTCTTTGCTTGTTTTTGCTCGATATTGATAACGGCAACAGGTATACGCTTGAAATATTCACAGAATATTTAGTTATGTATTCAATTTAAAAATAAATAATTAAATTAAAACAAATATTAAAGGGGGGCTCCCATACAACAAACGTGATTTTTTTGCCATTTTTATAAATAATGATACGGAACCCTTCGTGCGTGAGTCCGACTCGCACTTGGCCGGTTTTTTTTTTCCATATTGAACAATATGGAACAATAACACTCATCACAAATTATAGGATTGCCAGAAGCAGTAATACTAAAATAAATGAATTTTCACAAAATTTCATCGGCAACAAAGCACAACCTTCTGAAAAACTGAATTCGTTCAACCACTTACAATTTCACTCAATCGCACTCCAAAAAACAACGAAAAAGAAAAATTACGAGACGCTAAAATATAATCCTCCGACATTAAACAGCGCACAGTTCTCGTTATACCAACAATAACAATTCATAGTAACCAACGATCATTTAATTCAGAACAACCGCGTGTTTCAACCGCCGAGCTGTAGCCAGCCTAACGGTTACACTAATGTCCTAGACTAATCATTCATTTTCATAGTAATGGAATTTATATTAACCACAACACTGTTTAATTTCCATTTGCAATATACATTTGCTTAAAATTATTAATCTAATCCTTTAGGCTGTTTGTATTGATACTTATAGTGCATTGATATAGCGGCTTATCTAGGCTTATTGGACAGTTTGTTTAGTATTTTGTATTCAATGAACTGGGGAAATAGGTGTAATTATTTTTATTACTAGCCTGTTTTGCGAAATACCGTGGCTGTTCATTTATTTATTGCTGAAAATATTGTAAAATGAGTATGTAAGGAGCGTAGCAGGTGGCGTTTTATAGTTTCTGCCTACCCCCTTGGGAAGAAGGCGTGAGTTTATGTAGGTATGTATGTGAAAATATTGTTGTACTTTGTGAATTTCTAAAATTTTACATGCACTTGTGCGAAGCCACATTATTAAAATGTGATTTGACCTAAGTTTACTTTAAGGCACATACAGACTGGGGCGTACCCACCGTACCCCTGGAGGTACGGTGGGTATTTTAAAGTTA
This sequence comes from Tiliacea citrago, assembly GCA_963921375.1. Lineage (NCBI taxonomy): Eukaryota > Metazoa > Arthropoda > Insecta > Lepidoptera > Noctuidae > Tiliacea > Tiliacea citrago. The sequence goes on from OY992784.1 coordinate 4,080,324, forward strand.
AACGATACCACCAGGTAATAGTGTTGTATCACTAGTTAAAACCACTTCTGACAACGACAATTTAATTTACTAATTAGTTATGAGCGCAAGTTTTCTAATGCGTGACCAATTGAAATTTCTTTATTCATAATTTGTTACTGTACGTCAGTAAGGAAGTCATCACATCACAATAGTATTATGTCCAATGATTTAAAATCTCTCATTCGCAAAGTCAAAAGTCAAAGTCAAACCATTTATTTCAAATAGGCACATAAGAGGCACTTTTGAACGTCAAAATTTACAAAAAAAATAGAATTGATTCTAGTTGCCCCTTCCAAAAGGTAGTTTCGTATGGAGAAGAATGGGCAAGAACTCCACCGGTACTCTTTTAAAAATGTTTACAATATTTTGTTTGATTACATTAATTATATGATAATATGTGAAGACGATGCACCTAGAATAAAATTACTATACCATTATAGGTAAAACGAATTAAAAACTAAGCAATGAAAAATAACTTAATTATTAGATAGATACATGGTGTTCACATATTTACAAACATCATAAAAGTATGTTTTTCTAAAAAAAAAAAAAAGTCAGTGTGTGAGTATAGGTTATCACAGAATGTAAAATCAATATCATAAAAATAACAGATTTTACCATAAAACTAGCAACCATTTTGATTTTGTCTAGACTCTAGATTGTCCTATGGAGCTGGACCAGCATGTTTCCAAGCATTCCTGTCCTGGATATAATCCTCTAACTTGTAATATGCTTGTTTACAAAGTGTACTTTTAATATGTGTTTTAAATTTTCTTTCATTTAATTTCAATATATCACAAGGTATTTTGTTGTAACATTTAACACAGTACCCCATAAAAGATGTATGTACTTTAGATAATCTGAAAAATGGTTGATCTATTTTATCTTTATTTCTAGTATTAAAATTATGTCTATCGCTTATCTTGTTAAAAATATGTAGATTTTCGCACCTTGGCATTCGGTCTTGAGGATGATTAAAATAACGATTTCAAATCATACACACTTGATAGGTTTCAACACTATTCCGTGCCCGCAATAAAAATATCACCACTTACATTTTAAATGTGGCCCTCATAACGACACGCACTTGGCCGTTTTTAACACTACACTTCAAACCTCAAATTGAGGCCCGTCCCTCGGGGAACATTGCAGTTTAAAATGCTTTGTATGTGTTTGAATATTTTAGTAGCAACTACCTCGTGAGCAAACCAATCAGCGAGCCCCATTCCATGTGTTGGTTAACACCGTGAAAGTTTAATATGTGCGAATTTTGAAGGTTACGTTAGTGTGAGGTGAATTTGTTTTTCTTATAATGCCAGTTTTGTTTTAATGTCGTTGTTATACGTGAATGTTTGTGACGCAATTAATTTTGAAATGCGTGATGTTGTGGAATTTCCCCTGACTGTTTACCTGTTTTAGGCGTAATTTGCTGTTATGTAAGTTTCTAACGTTGCTGTTATTGAACGCGGTTCGTTTGCTCACTAATTTCAATATGTGGTTAAGGAATGGTAGTATTAATTAAGTAGTAATATCGTGTTCTGTTGTTAAATTTCCATAATGGTGTTGTAATACTATTCAAAAATTTGATATCGGCTACTGTTTTAACATGAATGATTTTAAGTTTGGTTTTCAATTTGTTTCAAGAGGGCTTATTCAAATTTAAACAAACCCACTCCCTCTGAAATAGGGCCGTTATACCCTCCTTCATGAAACTATAAGATGACAAGATACCGGAGATAACTTCTGGGAATACAAAGGTCTCAGTTAGGTCTTACATCCTTCCACATAAAATGTATAGGGGCTATATAATAGTATCCTCAAGTCGACCATATTTGATGGCAATATCGTAAACAATGTCTTTAGCCTTAGATGTATTACACCCTTTCACATTGCCTTCACCAAAATTGCCAACATCATCTGACATAGCCATTTCAACACTGAAAAATTAAATTTCTATCCCCATCTAAATGCCATCAACAAATCATTCGGTAATTTCACAACAATTCCCATACCTCACGCTGCGGAGGCTCACAAAAGGCGTTTAAACAGAATTGCTTCCATACATCATAGACGTTCGGGTGAGGACACGTTGGTGGCTAAGCGAGAGCGAGACTGCAGCCAAACGAGGTATAAATTACGGTAGATAAGTAAGATTAATGTCCACTTACGAGAAAATGAACTTTAAGTGATCGTAGAGTCTGATACTGACATCGTTTTGGGAGCAATTCTTCATTGTTATGTGCTTATTCACTATCTAAATTCACTCCCATTCTTTGGTAGTTGCTTAAATATTGCTACTTTTTTAGATTCTAGTTTTTGTTCAAACGCCAATGATTATGTAAAACTTGTACACTTTCTTAGGCATATGTCATCAACATTCATTTCGAAGTGTTCATCATCTCACCTCTCAACATAATCTACAAACCTATCCTCGTCCATTTCTCGCTACTCTTCTTCCATAACACCGCCTTTACGGTGCCGTGCATCGATTCAATTACTCATATATCTTGAAGGTATGGAACATAGGTTGGTGGGAAGGTATTTTTTTATTCTCTTTACATATCAAACGAATATCGGCTGATAAGTTTTGTCTGTTTCCGTCAGGCTATTGTTTGCTTTTGTTACTTGACGTTCTATTTCATTTGACGTGTTACTGAATTTGGGAGCTGAATTTTGATCTCCATTGTATGGCTTTGAATTTTTCCTTAAAAGAACAATCGAATTATCATGATAGTGAGAATTGCAATGCAAAACATTTTCATTATTAATTCTTCTGGTGTACTTTCAATATCTTGCAATTATTTAACTAAAATGCTTTCCGAGGCACGGGGGAATCACACTGCCAACTTCCACTGCCAAAATCCTAATGGTAAAACCCAATAACACTTTGCCCGACCCGGGAATCGAACCCAGGACCCCACGCTCGGCAGTCGCGGTTGCGCTTGATCTCTCTCCGGTCGTGTTGGACTGCCGTCCCATCGGACTATGAGAGTGAGGGAAGAGAGTGTGCACCTGTGTCTGCATACACATTTTTGCACTACAAATCTTCCGCGCCGAAGGCTGGTCTCCGCTGAGATTGATCGCCATGGCCAAGGTTCAGTCTGGAGGACTATTATTATTATTATTTTATTATACAACGTGACCCATATTTTGGAACTGGAAGCTGACGTTCAAAGAAGCTTTTATGTTTGTTGTTATTTCATAAAGTTTTCAAATAAAAACTATGTTCTTAACTTTTATCCCTAGAACCCAATAAGTATCGGCACTTTACAACAGGGTCCAAAAATAATAAAAACCTTAATTAATCACTTACCAGGGTACACTTTTACCTTTATAAAACGTTCTCTGAAGTACATTAAAACGTGACAAACTTAGAAATGCCAGGGGAAGGTAAAGTAAAGTAAGAAAGTGTCAAGGAAAAACGGGGAAAATTAAAAACTTCAAAACAATTGATTGCCACAACCTCGTCCTTTTGGTGTTTCTCGCATCTCGTAGTAAAAAACCGTATTTTTTTTGTTTCTAATTTATTTTACATGTACTTCGGAGTCACGTTGGTTGGGACTTGAATTTTTTTTCCTGGTTCGTTATTATTTTTGATGAGCAGATGGGGTAAAAACGTGGTGGGTGTTAGTTAAAGGTAATAAAGACTGGGGGGAATATTTGGTACTCAAGTGAGGTATGGTGTGGCGGTGTGTTTAGGTGATTAGGTGGTTTCGGCCAATATCGATATTACCTACATTGAGCAAAATCTTTGAAAAGTTAATTTTAAAACAAATGTTAGGACATTTCAATACAAATAATTTACTTCATCTGAAACAGTTTGGTTTTACAAAGGGTCGTTCAACTACAGATGCGGGCGTGGAATTACTGAAGAGCATATTCGAGGCCTGGGAGGAGTCGCAAGATGCTCTTGGCATTTTCTGCGACTTGTCTAAGGCCTTCGATTGCGTTCATCATGATACACTCATCCGAAAACTGCACCACTATGGTATGAGGGACAGTGCTCTCGACCTTCTGACTTCTTATCTGAACAACAGAATTCAGAGGGTTGATGTTAATGGCAAGAGATCTGCAGGATCTGCGGTCACTATGGGAGTTCCGCAGGGTTCAATTCTAGGTCCTTTCTTGTTTCTAATTTATATAAATGACTTACCTTATCACATAAGGGATAATCACAAGATTGTATTATTCGCAGATGATACTTCCCTCATTTTTAAAATCAAACGTCAGCTAGTCAATTTTGAACATGTTAACGATGCACTCTCTAATGTTGTCCATTGGTTTAATGTAAATAATCTTCTCTTGAACGAAAAAAAGACTAAGCTCATTAAATTTTCAATGCCAAATGTCAGGCAGCTAACTACCAATGTTCAACTTAATGGAATAGAGTTGGACCCTGTTGAGTCGACAGTTTTTCTTGGGATAACTATTGACGGTAAATTACAATGGGGCCCACACGTAGAAAAATTGTCAGGAAGGCTTAGTTCAGCCGCCTATGCTGTTAAAAAAATTCGACAGATAACTGATGTAGATACTGCGAGAATTGTTTATTTTAGTTATTTTCATAGTCTTATGTCATATGGGATTCTTCTCTGGGGAACCTGTGCGGACATTAATACTATCTTTGTTTTACAGAAAAGGGCTGTTCGAGCCATTTACAATCTAGGTCCAAGAGATTCACTTCGTGAAAAATTCAAAGAAATAGATATTCTGACTGTAGCCTCTCAATATATATTTGAAAATCTATTGTATGTACACAAAAATATATCAAATTTTAAGAAAATGTCCGATATTCATTGTTTAAATACCAGGAATAAACACAATCTTGCTGTACATCGCACTCGCCTCCACAGAGTAGGCAACTCGTTCATGGGTCAATGTATACGCTTTCACAACAAACTTCCTACTGACATTCGAAACTTACCCATTAAACGATTTAAAAGCTGTATTAAAACCAAACTTTGTAAAAAAGGGTACTATAAAATTTCTGATTATTTAGAAGACAAAAAAGCTTGGGATTGAGCTGCTCGCTCTGCAAGCCTTGTGATCAAACTGGAAAACTTGACATTTAATGTTATTATGCATGATTTTATATAAATATTGACATTGCAGAATATTATATACAATATTACATTAATGTTTACTTTGAAAAGTATTATATTTACTGCTTTAATTTATTGTGAATGTGAGCACTATGTGGGTCATTTTTTTTTTTTCTCTTTAAATATTTTCCTATTATTTTATGCTTTTTCTCAGTTTTAATGGAGGTCTGGCATTTTGAGCACTTTATGAGGCCTACCCAAATGTACTTTCTTTGGTATTGTTCGTCGAGTCGTTGAGCTCCTTAAGTCTTGAGTCGAGCTGCACGATTACGACAAATGCTTGCACTGATTGGACAGGTCCACTCAAAATTGTGTGGTTCTTTCCTCAAAAGACCATTTCAGACACAGATCTACATGGTCCTCACATGATCTGACCAAGATTATGTCTGGACTTTAAAAGAGACTTTGACCCCTGAGTTTGTTTCGCCATTTCTTCTCACGGGTAGTCAGATAGGAAATGTCGACTACATCTAGCTTATTTTTTACTTTTTAATATGACGTGTAAAAGTGATTCCGATATCCTATTTACAGAATAAACGATTTCATTTCATTTCATTTCATTTCATTGAGTTTGGTTGTGTGTTGTGAAACTTTTTAGCAGACAAAATTTACTACAGTTTAAGCGAATTTCTAACTAAATAAGATTTTTTAATGGGTATATAATAATTGTTTTCGTCTGTTAGGTGGTTTCTCTTTCGTTGTGCAATGTTCTATATTTTTCATCATCATATTTTACACACAGTAAAATACAGAGAGATACGACATAATTATAATACTAGTACAAAGGTACTGCTTATTTCTTAAGAAATTTCTTCCAGCAGACCTGCGAAAGGAGAAATGAAAAAGAAATGTAGACAATAGTGTGTGAGAACAAGAAGAGAAAAATATGAATATGCGAAGTCTTAAACTAAAATGATAAATATACCTATACCTACCACCACCTACCATATACATATAAAATTTACACACGAATACGTACACGTACACACGTGCAAAAAAACTTACATATACCTAAAGAAATACATAAAGCATATATATACAAACATATATAAAAAAATATTCACAGTTGAGAGGAAAGGTAGTGCTCTTTTAATTGATATTTGAATGAGGAAATTGTTTTAAATCACGAATGCTAGGCGGAAGTGAGTTCCACAATCTTACAGCATGCACCGAGAAGGAATAAGAATAGTAGCTAGTTTTATGAGGATGAGATTTAAGGAGGGATCTAAGGTGCGATCTACATGGAGCGTCGCTAGGACGAGCGTAAGAAAAACGCTCCCGCAGGTAAGAAGGATAAGACGGGTTGTGTAAGATGTTGAAGAGGAGACATAAAATCCGAGTGTTCCTGCGAAGGCGGATTGGGAGCCACTTGAGTTCCTTGCGAAGGTGAGAAACATGGTCATACTTTCGAAGACCAAAAACAAAGCGAATGCACAAGTTTTGCATGCGCTCGAGCTTGTTCAGTAGCTCCTCAGTAGCATCCAGATAGCAGGCGTCGGCATAATCTATAATCGGCTGAATAAGCGTTTGTGCCAAATGAATTTTAGTCTTCAAGGGCAGGAGACCTTGAAGGTTTTTCAGCGAATGAAAGGAGAAATGTACCTTTCGACTGACCTCGTTGACCTGATTACGCCATGAAAGATTGGAGTCAATAATGACACCCAGATCTTTGGCGGTTTCGGTATAGTCAATGCGAACACCATCGAGATATAAAGGCAATCGTCAATCGAACAGTCGTTAGACGTAATATCAAAATTAATTATTTATTATGTTATTATGTACGTTGACTTAAACAAAGCCTGACAGTTGAGAGTATGTCATGCTCACTTAAATGCCTCGCTGATGGTGGCGCGTGTGTTGGATCATTCGGTTCCCTACAAAGTGGTTGAGCGGGATGGTGCTGATCCACGCGTCATGTTCGTGAACGGGCGCCATCAGTTAAGGCTGGTCATCTCTTAACTGCCAGGGCTTATTTTGTAATATTATATTTTGAATTTTTTTCTTTTTATATACGTTTTATTTTTCTTTTTTACATTTTTCTCACATATAGAAGCGACAAGAATAATGTACCCAGGATTTTGTAATATCTTGAAGAGTATCCTTGGAGTTTCTTGCCTGTTCTTCTCCATAGAGATCTACGTTTTGGAATGGGCAAATAGCTTCCACTTTCTGACTAACTGACCGACTCAAATGGACCTGACCGACGTAAATGGTTTAATTGAAATAAATGCTTTGAGTTTGAGTTTAATAAAATAATTACTTAAATAGGGTTAACTATATTTAATTGACTAGATAAGCTCCTCAGACGCGATGGGTACCAATATCCAAACAAGATAAGATAAAAAAATTAAATGATTTGATGTTTCATTATGCACTTAGTATTAAAACAGCACACTATGCTTACCTACAATGCTGACAATACTAACAAGGGACGGAATGATATAGTATGCTTATCTAATGCAACCTCAAAACATGTCTTTGTAGAAAGATTTTTTACAGTCTTAAGCCCATTTCTGTACAATAGATTAAATAGAAAACTTAGTATCTATAAACTAAATTACTTTAGCTGTAAAAAAATTATACACAAATATTTACTAACCATAGATTATGCACAGTCAGGAGATCTACTTGCTGTCTGCAAATAGAACTGCTAACATGCTATTTTATTATTTACCTAAGTTTTAATTTTAGTTTTTACTTTAGAGTCATTGTTAATTTTTTACATTATTTATGTATGCACTTTCTAGCCTGAAGCACAGGTTCAACCTAGTTCAGGCAAATATGCACCTGTGCTCTATTTTAATTGTTAAGGTATTTATTGTACACTAGCTGCGCCTCGTCTCGATCCCGTGGGAATATCGGGATAAAAAGTAGCCTATGTGTCCAGGGTGTCAACTAACTTCATACAAAATTTTATCAAAATTGGTCCAGCCGTTTGAGCGTGAAGAAGTAACAAACATACACACACACACTCACAAACTTTCGCCTTAATAATATTAGTGTGATGTGATGATTAGTGTGATGTGACACTTTTATAAATAAACGATTATTTGATTTGATTTTGATTCTTTTGGGAGGTCAACGACCGCTGCTAGTGTGGTTACTTGAAGTATGAGTTGGAGACTACTGATACCCATCACGTCTGTTGAGTTTATATAAATATATAACAATTTCAATTGACTACAATAGCTGCAGTCGTATCGAAAATTCATCAATTGAAAATGTTAAGACATAAATAACCATCACGTCTGCGAAGTTTAGCTAGCCATGCATAGAACTTAAAAAAAGAAAGAAAATAAAGAAAAAGCATTTATTGGGACTCGCGCTGATCACAAACTAAACTAAAACACACTCATAGAAACATAAAGAACAAAAATAAAACAAAGTAAAAAATTAAAATAAAAACAGAGAGTCCTGAAAAAAACTTGAATCCAGTTACCTATAAGATAAATATACACCAGCCTGGCCAAGTAGGCCGTACCTATAAATTATTAACGATTTAGTGACCGTAGTGTAGGACTAGAATAGACTAGCAACATGTCGAGACCCTACATTATGCAGTGTGTTCCCATCACTGGGAAGTGTGTTGACAGAGTAGTAATTAGAGGACCAGCTCCTTTTAAATAGTTAAATCAAGCGGTGTAGCCAAGTAAACTAGCATATTAAAGTTAAAATAATAATGAAGCATACCTATTCCGTTTTTTTTTACACAACCAGGGTTGAGGGCCTTACATAAAATTACCGTGCAGATAATATGGAAATATTGAGAGGCAAACGAGCAGCGGTGGCCCAGTGGTACGGACTCGATTTACGAGTAGTTGGTCGTGGGTTCGAACACAGGCAGGCGCTTTATTTTGTGTAAATTATTTCAGCAGTACTGCTCTCAAAACGGTGAAGGAAAACATCGTGCCGAAACCGACATGTCCTAGAACTAAAATTTGGAAGACTTGTGACATCTACCAACCCGCACTGGGCCCGCATGGTGGATAATGGCCCATTTCCGCTCACAAAGAGGACGCCTGTGTCCCAACAGTGGAAACATTACAGGCTGATTATGTAAGAGACAAACACCAACACAATAACCAGCATTCAATTTTGCGATTAGGATTAGGACTTGTAGGTTATTGTGAAAGCCAATTTATTTTCATATTCGTTGATTGTTTCAGTACATTTATTTTGTGATTGATTATCTAGATAAAAAACTTAAAGAAACCTAGAATGGAATCCAAATGACCCTAAAAGATCAAGAAACCCATAATTCTTCAGCAATTAAGATTCCTCACACTCTTTCTGCCCCAAATAAAAGACGGGCCTTATTAAGTTTAGTTCGCACCTGCCTTTTTTATGTTTTACGTTCGGCCTTACCTTCGTCAAGTTTATTGGAAAAAGCTTCTATAAAACAGAAATTAATTTTTAATACAGAAATTGGCCCCTTTACTGATGCGAAAAATTTCTCGTCTAGATTTTCGGCCACGTCTAACACGATATTTGAATCTGCGACATTTTATAAGAGGGATCTTTTTGTGGGATTAAAATGAGCAATCAAAAATTGATATTCAAAATCTGTGGAGTCTATGTCAAGCATTGTTTTGTTTGTAGGTTCTTCACGAGAAAATCGTAACTGTCCATGTAGTATATCTCAAATAATCTTTCATGGTCAGAACTACCTTGTACGTCTTTAATATCAACATCGCCATCTGCCGAGCCTTTTTTTCGGCTTCCTGTCTAACCGGATGCAGTTGAATACCAGTATTTTATGTGGAGCGACTGCCTAACTATCCTTCATAACCCCGTTACATAATGGGTAAAGTTGTCAAAAAATAATAGGCCCGTTTTGACATTTAACTTGATACCCCCTGGCAAAACTGGTTGTTAGAATTACGGGCTCCTGACTAGAACGATGGTCACACATACACGGACAAACCTCGGTAAGTGTTGCTAAGCCTCGAAGATCGACCCGTGCGGCTTTTGTTATGTAGCCCCGAGGCTCTCTAATATCCTATATCCTCTCTAATATCACCAATAGGTTATTAATTAATTGAAAATTACTCAGTATAATAAATAATGATTACTTCAAATTGCCTTTCAACAGTCATAAATTTTCGACCAATTACCTTTCAAAACATAAAATATTTTCTCACTCCTACCATCTCAATTAAAGTCACCATTAATTTAGACGTCAACTGAACATTAGCTAACAATTGGACAAAGATGTATTACATTGAACCATTAGTTCTTATTTAGTTACAAATATTATTAATAGAGCGCGCAAAGGTCACGGTGTCAGACAATGTCGTTTATTAAGGGCCAATAAACACGACGACTTTTTTATTTGCGGGGCTGTATCGATTTGCCAAACGCGCTTTGCATACACGATGCACGGACATGGCCGCGCAAACTGGGACCATGAATACAGCACATGATTTTCGATCCCTTTTTTTTGGGTGGTAAATTATCAAATAGCTTCTCCCGCTCTGGACGGAGATTTATAAGGTTAACACGAATAATATTGGTCACAGAGTAAAAATTTTGTTCAGAGTAATTTGTTTAGCTTCAAATTAATTACTAGTAATACTTGGAATATTGCGTAAGTTTCGAGACTTTGTGATGTTAGTTTAATAGTATCAGCGTTGATGTCATTGTTGCTAATTGATTCTGTAGCTAATTGATTCGTGTTTGGAGTGTTGATTACCTAGATAAAATTAAAACTTAAATTAATGTTATATTGATGAAAAGATTCTCTGAATTTGTGTTAAATGAAATCCAATCTGTTATAAATTGTGAAAATGGGTTTTCGTAGTTTTGTCTCTCAAATTCACATTTCGCACAGATTTACAGCGTTTGTCCACCACTACCATCAACTGGACGTCAACGAGAAACGAGATTATTCGAACTGAACGTGACGTACCGTTGACAGACTTCTTATAAACTTAATTTTCTGATTTCTGATCAGTACGTGTTTTCAAAAAGGTACTCAAGCTTTTCATTAGAATTCTTTAAAAAATATCTGGAGGTGGATAACCAACCTTGTTATAGGATTTTAAACCGATATTGGTTTAAAATCCTATAACAAGGTTGGATATCCACCTCCAGATATTTTCAATTATCTTTAATTATCTCAGCAGCTTTTTTACAATTCTTAACCTTTCTGCAAGCTTGTCATCATTTTTTTGGCTGTACCAAACATCTTTCAAAATGTTTTCTAAAGAGTCTTTTAGTGTAACTAATGGGCAAAATTTTCGCCATTTCCGTAATAAGTAATCTTTGTCCATAATTCTCTGAAAGCTTTTTACCAATTGTACGGTCATCCAGTACATAATCTGAGAGCAGGCCCCTAAGCTCCCTTACACTAAACTGTGAGTCTTCATTTTGGTCGAAATAGTCGTAAATACTTTTTTTTGCGGTGGACACGCGGCCATAGTTAATGTATGTATCGCTACTTCGGCACCGCCTCCGTCACCTTGTTCTCGTTGACGTCCCGTTGACGTGGCGGTGCACAAATTGCCTTAGTTTGTGCCAGAGAGACAAAAATGTTATCACGGTTGAAAATAATTCCCGAAAAAAAATACTATTTATAGGGTGGGGTCAACTGCTGGGTCATGATCTCTAATCTAAACAGAATAAAACCAAATAAATGATTCTATGACTTTGTTTTTGTGCCACCGACCGTACTTAGTTGTAGTTGTACTTAAAATAGTTTAGAAAATCTTTTTTTTTTTTGTGTAAACTTTATACTTTTTTTTTTGTTTTACGTTACATGTATAGATATCAATACCCTGAGCGTACACACGTGATCGTTTGTGGAGTTTCGCTAGCTAATTTAACTTGAGCTTGTATGAACTATCAAAAGGTTGATCGTTTCATATTCAACAAACAGCCGCTTTAATTTAAAATAGGCCTTTTAACTATCCATAAACATCCTCAAAGTTCTCTAGGTAACATAATCCGAGGCTTACTAACAGTAGTCAGTTTCAACAACAAAGTTACAACAGTTGCCCGTTGTACAATTCATTTAAAATAAGTTACAAGTGAAAATAGCGCCCGCATGTGTGATTCATTTGCTATTCGCAATAGGGTAGGATATAGGGTAGGGGATAGGGCGGTATTTGACTGCTATCAAAAATATATATTAATTAATGCTTATTTTTATAGGCGTTACTAAAAAAGACGATTTGTGAAAAAATAAATAAACTCGTTGGAAAAATGGAGAAGTTACACGCTTTTGAAATTATTCTAGTACCCTTGTCACGCAATTCTCAATTCTTTATTGCATTCCTTATGTATTACGTATATGGTATAAAAAAGTAAAAAATCAATATGGACCCCGTCGGGCACAGCAAAAATTAGGAGAGAGGAAGAGGGCTAAGTAACAATAAAATTCAAGTAATTCAATATTATTATAAATTATTAGATATGTTTAGTTGGGTGTATAGTTATGTGTATATAGGTATGAAAAAACGACAAAACAATCATTGTACTGAATGGCACGTAGTTACTATGGCGTCCCTGTGTTGTGACGTTTGATCGCAGCAGTGCTGTCTCTGTCTACAATAGCCTTTAAAACGCATACAACTTCGGGATTATTTAAGTTTTTTTTTCAATCAATCAACTCAGCCTATCGCAATCCACTGCTGGACATAGGCCTCTCCCAGGCTGCGCCACAACACCCTGTCCTCCGCCTTCCGCATCCAGTCTGACCCAGCCACCTTCTTAAGGTTGTCGGTCCATCTAGTTGGGGGGCGTCCCACACTGCGCTTGCCGATACGCGGTCTCCACTCCAGGACTCGTCTTTTTTTTACTGTGTCTTAATTTTTATGTTGGTTTCGAAAACTCAAAAAAAACAGTCAACAATCCTATTGTTTTATAAAGACCAGTCAAACTATTGATCGTGTGATTGCCTGCAAAGAGTTATCCTGTAAAAAGGTAACCATTACAGTGTTATTTATCGAGGATCGGCAACAAGCTCTTTTTATGTATACTAGTACATAACATCAAAGGAAATTTTCCGGATAAGAACTGGAGTTAGCGACATAGCTTACAGAGTGAGCAAGGTGAAGTAGCAGTGGGCTGGCCATGTTTGTCGAAGGACCGATGGCCGGTGTAGCTGACGTGTCCTGGAGTGGAGACTACGTATCGGTAAGCGTAGTGGGGGACGCTCCCCAGCTAGATGGGCCGACTAGCTTTAAAAAGGTGTCTGGGAGTGATTGGATGCGCAAGGTGGAGTACAGGATTTGTGTGGCGCAGCCTGGGAGAAGCATATGTCCGGCTGATTGCTAAAAGTCGCAATAAGTAGTCGTATATTTTTATTCCTAAATAGTTGATTTACCGATACTTATGTTGCAGCCTTTTAGGTCCATACTATTGAAAATATATTCATGTTAGAAAGGCATATTAGATAGGGAGGACGTGTTTTGGCTGAAATGACGAAAATGTGGTTTATATTCTATACAATAGAAGTGTTTCTTTGTAATGTAAAATAACAGCTTCTTACTAAATGCAAAGTAGTTATATCAAAAAAACAATTTTTAAAATTTTTGTCTGTCTCTTTGTTCTGGCTAATCTCCAAAACGGCTGAACCGATTTTGACGGGACTTTCAATGGCAGATAGCTGATGTTATAAGCCTATTAATACTTTTATTTTAGAAAAAAACACGCGGGTGAAGCCGCTGGCAGCAGCTACTGGTCAGTAAACGGTATGATAATTACAGTTTTGCTTCCTCAAAACTTCATTATGTAGGCATATTTAATATTTAAGGGGGTTTTAACCAAAATGACTCGACTGTATTATTTGAATAAGTTAGTTTCCAAATATCATTAATTTGGTCCCCTGCAGTAATAAATCGTTCATCTGTAATATTCTTTTCTTGTTAAAAACTTTAATTTAAATTCCAAAGTTCTACAATTTTGCGGCAAATGTACCGAACAGGTAAGTTATTTCAGTTCTTGTTCTTGTGTTCAGAAAGAAAAAAGAAACATAATTATTATTTCCTCCACAAACGCTTTATAAATAAGTCTTAAGATAAAAGTGTCCGTATTTTAACTTGCACCTGTTTAAGTTACTCATAATATTTTTTTAAGGAATGAAAAACATACTTGGCCAATTTAATAATGTACAGTCAGGGAAATTATTTCTTTATCAAATTGACACACTCCCTAAATTGCAGTTTGAGTTGCAGCCATTTCATAAAACAGACTATCAAACTATGAGTGAGAACGAATTATCATTTGAATATACGGTCAATTTAAGTTAGTAGTCAGTTTGATAAACAATTAATTTCCCTGACTTTACAAAAGACGCTTTATTATACGCAAGGAATTGAGAGGTCAGGTTTCAGCAGTATACCTAGCCTATAAAGTTGATAAAATGTAATTTCTTTATACTATACCTACATTTATGAATCTTGTACCTATTATATTTTTATTTAATCATGTTATATTTTAATATTTTATAATATTCTTATTTTCTCTCAATCAGAGCACCCGCCATCTTATCTCTTCACCACCCTTGGTTGACTGGTAGAGAATGCCTAACGCATTGAGTCCGACTTTGTATTGTGTGTGAGAAGTTTAAATAAATAAATATACGGAGGAACCCAATCATTTGACGGCACGGTTGGCGCAGTGGTTAAGCGATTGACTGCTGCGCTGCGTGTCGCGGGGTCGATTCCCGCACGGAACAAATATTTGTATGACCTACAAGTTCAAGTTCTGGGTCTGGCTATTTGTGTATACGAGTTTAAATGTTTGTAAACGCACCCACGATACAGGAGAAATTCCTAGTGTGGGGCAACGTTTTTAAAAAAAGAAATCATCTCATTATCTGACTAGAATTTGCCCAACTATGTTGGGGTCAACTTCCAGTCTTACCGGATGCAGCTATAGAATACCAGTATTTTAAATGGAGTGTCTGCCTATCTGAACTCCATAACCCACTTACTGGGTAATACGATACCCCTTGGTAAGACTGGTTGTCAGACTTTTGGACTTCTGATTACCCGTAACGACTATCAAAGATCCACAAATGATAGCCTGAACTAACAGCTTAACGTGCTTTCCGAGGCACGGAGGTGTCTTGGTATGTAAAGATGGTCGGATCAACCGCGGCAAGCGTAGCTGAACCTGATCGATCGACCCGTGCGGCTGTTATTACTTAGCCACAAGCCCCTCCGGAGCAACCTATTCAAAGTAGTTTTAAACTCTCCCTAGGTACGTACCCCAGACAGCACTAATAACCATTATTCTCACTAAACCTTATTGTACTATATAGAAAATCTAACAGCTAAAATAATCCCACTAATATTATATAGGCGAAAGTTTGTGAGTGTGTGTGTATGTTTGTTACTTCTTCACGCTCAAACGGCTGCACCAATTTCGATAAAATTTTGTATGGAGGTAGCTGACACCCTGGATTAAGACATAGGCTACTATTTATCCCGATATTGCCACGGGATCGAAACTTACGCGAGTGAAACCGCGGGGCGCAGCTAGTGAGATGTAAGACCAACTTGAATAAAAACACCGCCCTATACACTATGGAATTTTAATCGTCTTACAATGGCAGCCTAATTCTTGTATCCAATGACTACTAATCATTCATAAAAGGAAAGAAAAATATTAACATTTGAATAATTAAAAAAAAATATTATTAACGCAAGCGTTCCAAGGGCGGCGCGGAAGGGAACGCAAGGCTCACACCGCACTCGTAACAGGTTGTTTCAAACAACATCATGCGTCTTATTGATACCTATATTTTTTTTTTAATTATTCGAATGTTAATTTTAAAAAAAATAGTTTTATGAATGATTATATATAGTCATTGGATACATAAAGTGGGCTGCCGTTGTAAGACGGTTAAAATGCCACAGTGTATAAACCGTATAATATATTTATATTCTGCCCTTTATCTCAATTCCTTCATGCAATCCTCATTAAAATTTTGTTTGGTATTCAAACTTCTTGTATGACGTAGATACGCTTTTTCATCTCATCCTCCCTTCTCATCCCATTCCGCGATAAAAGTTTCATCCTATCTGAGAAGTTGTGTCTTCGCAAACGCTGTAGATTCCCAATTTTATCAAATTGGATCTAGGTACCCAAGTATATCTTTATACATAAGTACAAAGGGATGACATATTATGTAAACAATTCAATAGACTTCTATTTATACTTAGTATCAATGTGAAGTCTGACAAAGGGTTCTAGGGATAGCCTTTTACAAATTCTCTTGTGTCGATCTGGTCGAACCTTACTTAATTTTGGTATTCAAATTGATTTAAAGTCGTACGTTTTCTTACAAATTATCAAATTAATGTAATGTTGTAACTACATTATCATTTACAGTCCTGTTCCACCTAATGCGAAGGCCTCCTTCTTTTTTGTCTTTTTTTGCCTGTGCCAGTTTCATCCTCGTATTGATTGTCCCCTGTCTCTTAAAAAATGTTATTGAATCGAAATTGACGTATCCCATACAAACTGGGTCACGTTTACGGATGAATACCAAAACTAACGTGGACATTTTCAATAACCACCACAACTTAATTAGAAAGGGATACCAAATAACCAAAGAGTTACATCCTTCACAACGTTGATATTTTCATAGCAACATCGTTACATGAGGCCAAATTAAACCTGACAGGGACAGAACCGAGCTTAAGCTCACAGATCGATGGACCGGCTTACTATCTCTGTCAATTTGTGAGGTAGCTAATTGACCACACGTCCCTCGTAACCAGCCATTCGGATCATAGAAATCTAATCTATGACATGCGCAAACAATCCTCCTAACAGTTAGAGGATATTTCCTGAATGCTGCTTTATCCAAATGAAATTATTAATTATTTCAATTGAACAAGGAAAACTATTCATCCGTAGATACACGTGTATTGTGATTGTGAAATCTTGGTTGCGGTATTGTCGAATATGTGCAAAATCAATGGAGTGTGAATTCAATAACTAATTTAACATATCGCATAGGTTTCAAGCCAATTTCTAAGTACACTGCAGTAGCATGGACTATTAAATCATAGTCTGATTTTGCGTCTATACAGAATTTCCTACTAAGATTTCAGTGGACGACTATAGTTTTGTCATTACACAAATCGAAAGTTACGAACTATATCAGAACTTACTTAGTAGTATCTGGACCTAATGCTTTTGGAATCATAGTACTACCTAGCTACTGGGTAAATCTTATTGATTTTTTAAGCCCTTTTATTAAGTTGTAAGTTCTAGCTTCTATGTACAAAGTTGGCACTCCAAAGTTTAGGTAACACAATTTCTGTTTTTCTAGGAAGCCTGTACTTCGCTAAAAGAAAATTAACAACGTGCAAGTTTGTGAGCTAAGTTAAGGATATTTTGTGATGACTCAGTGTGGTTTTGAGTCACCTGTCCCACCAAGAGAGTAGAGCTAGCAACTAAAAATGAGTTGGCGTGCAACGAGCAGTGTGAGTGTGAGCCAGCGACGAGCGATTACTCGCTGGTATGCGGATGTACCAAGCGTCTCTTAAAGAGTATTCAGTCCGCCAAGCGAGCGTCGCTGAGCGAGTACTCTCGCGTACTTGCCGTTGGTGTGAACAGTCAGCGATCAACTATTACTTTACTTATTACTCTTATCTTATTTATTATCTTTTACTCACACGAGACCTACAATCTTTTGTACGTTTCTTGAGCGAGAAAATTGTTGATAGCTGGTCGCTTCCTCGTCGGCAATGGAACAGGTTCCTTATATCGATATATGAGTCGACATTTTCTGCATTGCACCTGTGCATCAAAATGTTAAAACTGGCGTTGAATTTAATTAAAAGGCAATTTTACTGTAACGAACGTTTGCAGTGGTATTCTGTTATTTGTTGGTTTCACTATTTATAAATCTATGTCAGTATTTTATGAAAGAATTTTTAAGTTTCAATTAATTGGTATTTGGATGACACAAAGGAATTTCCAGTCACGAATTTATTATTAAAATTCTTCGAATATGAGGTAGGCCTTCCGTCCCTTTGATAATTTGATACAATTCTATTAGAAACCTCTAATCGGACCGTAAACGTTTATAAAATTTAATTGGTATTGAATTGTATACTGATTATACTCGCACCAGGCGTGCGTGTATGAACGTAAACGAGGCAAAAGGAGTATGTAAGGAGCGTAGCAGATGGCGTTCTGTAATTTCTGCCTACCCACATGGGAAGCGGGCGTAAGTTTATGTGTAAGGTATTGAATACTCGAAACCTTACGCTAGAACCTATTATGAAGTCTGGTACCTACCTATACCAATTTTATCGACCTTCGAAAATAAGGTAAATAGTTAATAATTATTGATTTATATTTAATTAAATTATATATTTGTTGTTATACAATTTCATTGCTGGGAATTGCTTATTGCTTTTGCTCATACTCGCGCTCGGCTCAGCTCACTGGCTTTTTGTTTTGTTTTTGGAATTTTACAAAAAATCACACTGTTTATGTACATAATCGTTATTATTTTTTATCTGACCCACATTGATTCTATTTATGTATGCATACACACGTTGCAGTATAAAACTGATTTACATCCGTCACCTCACACTTTCAGGTCCAGTTGAAAACCAGCGTCAGGCACTAGTTGTCTGGCAGTTTTTTGCTGAACTGGGCCTTTTTGGCGCAGCCGTGAGGCGCACTTTACTGCTAATTTCTTACACCGAATTTTACACTTTTTTACTTGTTTGGGTTTTTATTATAATTTTTTTTTTTTTTGTAATCTGCTGTATTATAAATTGTGTGCCTTTTAGTCTGTGCTAAATAAATGTATTTTCTTTCTTTCATTTAGTACGTCAATTATTTAACATCACGATAAAAACAAATCCAAGACAATGAAGACAAATTCCATGCCAAATCGAACTGCGGTAAATGAACATAACGTTACCTCCCGAACTTACAACTTAGTACTTACGAACACACAAACTCGGAAACAGTAAGCAAAGCAATGTGCAAAACTTAGTCTTCAATAGTTCGCAAGCTCGATATAACTTGGCTCTATAGATTTATGAGCAAAACGTGATCCATTTTGCATTCACTTCGAAGCTTGAGTTTTGTATGCAAAAGTGATAGACATGTAAATGCTTCTTTCATATAGTCTATGGTTATTTTATTTTTATTTTTGGTAAGTTAAAGAGTTAAGCCGCCATTTTAGTTTTTGAAGCGTTTGCTCGTAGCAAGTGCTTCAAAAACTAAAATGGCGGCTAAGATGTGCTTTCTAATGTTTTCGCCTTCGTGTGTCTAGGAACATTAATATTCTTTTTCTGTGACCGTGATTTTAGCTGTCAGGTAAGTCTACTTTTTAGGGGGAATCCATTAGGAGTTTCTACGTACTTATGTGTACTTATTCTTCCAAACCACTTCTGTTCTGGAAAACCGGTTTTCTGGTAACATTTTTTTGGACTACGTTACATGAAACTAAAAGATTAGGTATGGCGTCATTTTTTAACCGAATTCGAAAAAAGAGGAGGTTATAATTATGTTCGTCTGTATGTTTGTTTTTTTATGTAATATTTTCACCGATTTCTCCTTCAATTGTGGACCGACATTAAAAATTATTTACACCATGCGAAAATGAATCTACTAATTTCACAGATGCTTATTAACCAAGAGAAGATACTTTTAAATGTTCTTTGACACTTAGAAATTCACAGCACACAAATGTCAAAAGAGAGGTCAGTTCAGCATCTCGTCTAAATCAGTTTCATGATGTAGAAAAGGTGACTACGTAATTTAAGGCAAAACCAGTTTGATACTTGTACACAATTTGTCGGTTTCCCATGGAAGGATGGAAAAATAATGCGTTCAATTGTTGTTGTAGTTTGTTGCAGTTCACAATTTTCCGACAGTTTATAATCTAACGGAAATAATACCGACATATTATAAACTAACGAAGTTCATACTTACACGGTGACATAATTATATAAATCAGCGTATAAGTGTAACCACATAACATCACACTAATATTATAAAAGCGAGTTTGTGAGTGTGTGTGTGTATGTTTGTAACTTCTTCACGCTCAAACGGCTGGACCAATTTTGATAAAATTTTGTATGGAGCTAGCTGACACCCTGGAATAAGACATAGGCTACTTTTTATCCCAATATTCCCACGGGATCGAGACTGACGCGGGTGAAACCGCGGGGTGCAGCTAGTATTTAATAAATGGCGTAAAGAGAATAAGTCAAATTATTTTTACGATGGTGTGTTACTGGCGTTCTTTGGTCACCTCTCTAAGAAGTACGCACCATCAAGTTTTTTTATTCTTATTTATCTCAATGTTGAAATGCACAATCAATTTATGGTCATACTTTAAAAAAAACAATGCAAAAATTAAAACTTTTCCATAAATTAAAAAGATGGCAGGTTTATGTCACACGAGTTATAAAATAGTCTACAATACTCGTTGCTTAAGTTAGTCTATTAATGCATAGCGTTTAGCACCCTCGCTACGCTCGGGCGTTAACTGCATGCCGCACCGTCCAATAATGCAATAATGGACTACCTAAGTCACACGTTTCGTAATTTACTATTTTTTGTTAGAAAGGGAATGCTCCCGAGGTGCTCCCATTATCACAAAGTCAAAATCTGATGCGGAGATTCCATGGAAATACCCTGGCCTGGGATCTCCTCCAAATCCTCAAATTTTATAGGCACATTATAGCGATTTGGGTATTTTTTATAGTAACTCGTGCATTTGCTCGCGGAAATAACCATTTAGTAAAGTGGAACTGATGATGAAGACCACAGAAGGCCACCGGAACTACTTAATAATAAGTATTTAACGAGTTCGGATTCAATTACGTACTTTACATAGTTGCTAAGCAGTTTAAGCTCGTCACAATGCATATAGTGGAGTGGAGCTCCAGGACTCCTGGTTCTGATTAGGAAAACTCCTTAACAATTAACGTTCCTGCATCGGGAAAAGCAATATTTTGTAACAGGGGCATGAGCAGATGATATAATATTAGGCTCTTGGTATTGGTTAGGCTAAAGGTTGTCTGTAAAAGATCGCTTTTAGCGATAAGACCGCCCATTGTGTCACCCTATGAAAAATTGCATCATTTATATCTGTAATTTTTATGGTGTACATAATAAAGAGTATTCTATTCTATTCTATTGTAACTTAGATAATTTACAGACTAACCCACAAAAAAGTGAAAAAAAAACTTTTTACAAAAAAAAAACAACAAACTTCCAAAAAAAAACAACCGGCTTCCAGAAACAACACTACAAAGTGAAAAATAACTTTAATTTCGGAAGTCAGTAGCAAAAAACGAAAATTCCGATACAAACATCTGAAATTAAAATTATTTTTCACTTTGTAGTGTTTTTTTTTGGAAATCGGTTGTTGTTTTTGTAAAAAGATATTTTATAGATCCTGCACAGCAATGGCTGTCATCGCTTATTAAATCCTAACTTATATATCCTAACTAATATTATAAAAATACGAAAGTGATTTTGATTTTGAACGGGTTTGGAAGAAATTGGCAGATGTGTAGACCATGACCTGGATTAGGACATAGGATACTTTTTATCCCGATATTGTCACGGGATCGAGACGTATGCGGGTAAAACCACGGGGCGTAACTAGTTTTAGAATAATTTAGAAAAACTATACATTGTGCCCGTTAGCAAACAAACGAATGAATAAATTAAAGAAAATCTCATAATGTGTGATGTGAGCTTCCTACAACTTACCATTCAAAGTTCGTAGCAAGGGGCCGAAAGAAGTGGGTCATTACATTGCATAATTATAACCGATGTTAGGCAACCTTGTTCATTATTTATGCACAATTATTATCCGGAACCCGCAATTTTGTTATTGCTACTTCCATCACACACCCTAAGTCATAAGACATTTATTCATTTGTTTAACATAGGTAATTATAATGGTATAAATGATAACAAAAAAAAAAAAAGAAAAGTGCGCTATGTTATGCCAGAGAGCGTACAAACATTAAGGTAATAAAAAATAAAAAAACAATTACAAATAATGATAATAATAAACACATTTCATAATACAAATTAGTTAATAATAAATAGCAATATAAATCTATGTCAATAAAAAATGAGAAAGTAAAAAATAAATCAAATAAAAATAAAATGTCAATACACTGTCACAGACTGAAATAAATATTATGACCATGTCAATAACCAAACCCACTAATGTCAATGTACAAGTCAAGGAAAAAATACATATTAGGTTGGGGGAAAAGTCTTTTCGCATTATAGTATGTATGAACTTGTAATAAAATCTCTTTGGCTATACTATTTGTATCTGGCTGGTTTTGGTATCATTGAAAGTTTAAATTTTAAAGAACATAATTCCAAATTCAAATGAGGAAAATGTGTGATTTTCATTTGTTTTTCGTACTGTCAAGATAAGTGAATCTAATGAAGAAATTCGATACATTTTAAAATTTTACTACAAAAAAGGTAAAAATGCAACGCAAGCCGCGAAAAAAATTTGCGATGTTTATGGACCTAGTGCAGTGTCTGTAAGGGTAGCACAAATTTGGTTTAAGCGTTTTTAATTCGGAAATTTTGATGTCAAAGATACACGTCGCTCTGGTCGCCCTATTACGGATAAAATGGATGCCATTTTTGAAAAAGTGGAGCAAGATAGTAGTGGTAGTTACGACGTAGCTGAAGAACTGGGAATTGACCACAAAACAGTTTTGGCACATTTGAAAAAACTGGGTACACAATAAAGCTCGATATTTGGGTACCTCACGAGCTCACTGAAAGAAACCTAATGAACTGTGTACTCATTTGTGATTCTTTATTACGACGTAATGAAACCGAACCATTTTTGAAGAAGCTGATAACTGGTGATGTAAAGTGGATCACGTACGACAAGAACGTGCGAAAAAGGTCGTGGTCAAAGGCCGGTCGAGCTTTACAGACTGTGGCGAAACCCGGGTTAACTAGAAACAAGGTGATGCTGTATGTGTGGTGGGATTGGGAGGGCATTATTCATTATGAGCTGTTACCACCAGGCAGCGCCATCGATTCTGAACTCTACTGCGAACAACTGATGAGATTAAAGCAAGAAGTTGAGAGAAAGCGGCCAGAATTAATCAACAGAAGGGGTGTGGTTTTTCATCATGATAACGCTAGACCTCACACATCTTTAGCCACTCAGCAAAAATTAAGATAGTTTGGCTGGGAGGTGTTAATGCATCCGCCGTAAAGTCCTGACCTTGCACCTTCAGATTTCAACCTGTTTCGGTCTCTTCAGAATTCTTTAGGCAGTGTCAGGTTAACATCACGAGAGGACTGCCAAAACCACATGTCGCGGTATTTTGATCAGAAGTACCAAAATTTCTATAGCAATGGGATCATGTCCCTACCTACAAGATGGCAAAAAGTTATCGAACAAAATGGTAGCTGCATACTTTAGTTAAACTATATTAAAAAATGTTTTGAATTTTCTTAAAAAATGCG
This sequence comes from Tiliacea citrago, assembly GCA_963921375.1. Lineage (NCBI taxonomy): Eukaryota > Metazoa > Arthropoda > Insecta > Lepidoptera > Noctuidae > Tiliacea > Tiliacea citrago. Next base: position 4,103,909 of record OY992784.1, read on the forward strand.
AAGAAACTTTTTCCCCAACCTATTATTTTATTACCATGTCAACATTCCGTTACTAGATTTTTGTCCGTTAAAAATTCCGAAATATTGTAAATGCTTTATTCATCAGTAAGGATTTCGGAGATGGAGGTAGTTCGGATTTTTTTTTCCCGGCAGAAAATGTAAAGAAAAGCTGAAATAAACGGTTAAATCTTTATATACGTTCCCACAGCTGGGACACAGACTTCCTCTCTGTAAGAGGGAGTGGGCCGTAATCCACCACGCGGGCCCAGTGCGGGTTAAACATAACACGCTTTACTGGAGACCAAATTACATTCAAAATCCGTACGTGCTACATTTTCTAGATAACTATAATATTTATGTGATGGATAACGCTACTTTCATCGAGGCTATACCCTTGGGTTAATATTTTATGATCCCGATGACGTCACGGACCTTCGAAGAACTCATTTTACAAATACTGATATGGATTGTTTGAATAAATAAAAACATGATGTATGAACTAGCAGCACAATTTTTATGTCGCGGCCTGCCGCGCCTGCGATATCGCGTTGGTCTGTAAGAGCCTTGAATCAATATGTGATGTAATCTAATAAACATAATACCTATTTGATTTAAGATGAGATTATTTGAAACAAGCTAGATCCAACTAGTTTTTCCAAAGGGTCAAAATCCCTTAGATCGCATCAAATCCCAGACGCAAAGCTAATTGGCTCTTTCTATTTCAGTCCAGAATCCCATAAATCCATCGCAAAAAACGGGATATGCCCCAGATACGCAAAAATCTACATACAAACTGCAGCGTCCAATCGCTTCGGCCTCGGAAGACATTAAAAAAGATGACAAATTACTCTTTCTATATTGGTTGCGAACGCTTGCTATAAATCAATAAATGTACCATTAAAGGTGATGAATACTGATGGGAAAATAAAGACGTCTAATCAAGTGCGAGCATTAGAGCGCTGAATCGCTTTACGGTAGAATATTGCAGGACTTTGTTATTCAGCTTTGTGGGAGCCAGTTTTTAGCGCATAAGTGCTTTTGATATTGAAACTATAGTTTTTGTCGAACGATGCTTGGGCACCGGTGTTTTTTAGTTTTTGTGGAACCGGCCTGAAGTGGGAAGCGTGAAAATTGTTTGTTAACGGCTCAGCTTGACGTGAATAGTAAATCGAGAGCGCGGTGTAACTTTATGGTAGAATATCTGTGAAAGTAAAAAAGCTTTGAAGTGGAACAAAACTGTAATTTTGCTGAAATCCACTAAAATCTAGTAAACCTAAGGAACTTGCCTTTAAGTGACTAAGGATCTTGGGTGGAGCACCGCCGTGTCCTCACGGAGGCGATCGGCGGAGGCGATCGTTCGCGTCCGGCCCTGGTTCAGGCCATGGTTCGGATCGAGAGTGCATGGGAGGCCGTCACCTCCTTCTCCGAAGCAGTAATGCTTGCGAAGGAGGAGGCGGATCGCGTGAGGGAGAGGCAAAATTTGCGCCCTAGGGCCCCTAGTCGCCGCAGGCGATGCCCCGGGCGTCGGCGTCGGGAGTCGCAGGCTGATTCCCGGGCACCGCAGGCACGGACTTGCGGGCGATGAGCGATGGTAGCTCGCCCTACGATAGGGAACAGGCCCGGGTCAATGGCGTGTTGTGTTCCACGCGCGCCTCAAAGAGATGTCGGCACCAACTGACGGGGTCCGAAAGGGCCAATGCCTGCCAGGGTTGCGAGTTTGTCCGAAAGGGATATCGTGGCCCTGGCATACAGTCATCTGAAGGAACACGGGTGGGTTTTAGCCAGTAAAACACACCCTCTCGCTTCGCCCAGAGCGGGAGAAGTTGTTTGATAATTTCCCACCTAAAAAAAAAAAAGTGACTTAAGGATGCTACATGGCAGCGTTTGTATAAATATCCGGAAGCATCATCGGCGCAGCATGTTCCTAACTATGGTGGGGTTGGCTTCCAGTCTAACCGGATGAAGCTGAATACCAGTATTTTAGATAGAGCGACTGCCTATCTGACCTCCACAACCCAGTTACCAAGTTACCAGTCTTACCAAGGAGTATCGTGTTACCCAGGTAACATGATACTCCTTGGTAAGACTGGTTCTCAGACTTTTCCCAAAATGAGTAAAAACGCACAATACCATACTTTGGGCCTAAAATAGGGACATCAAATTAACCTAATCTTACAAACAGCATGTTAATTAATTCACAAAAAAAAATCTAAACATCATGTCCCCTGACTCACTCACTGTTCTACGGATACATGGGCCTTCTGACGTCACCCGAATTATAAACAAACAAAACAATTTGTACGCCCATTTACACATGAAAGATTACTAAACACATTTTTTACAGTCGAAATATTAACTCCCACCCTGTAGACAACAGACGAAGAACAGGCATTTAATGTTAATGAATGTTCATGAATGTTCCAAACAAATGTACTGTAGACGAATCTTCCGGTAACCCGGTAAAAATTGGACCTTTTTCCGTATTCAATATCTGTGTATAGTCGACCTCGTAATTGCTTTCCCACCCTAAAGTTGAATGTCACTTTCACGTCATAAAACGATAAAGTCTTTGTCTATGTGGCAATTTATTCATCATCATCATTTCAGCCAATAGATGTCCACTGCTAGACATAGGCCTCCCCGAATCACCGCCACTTCGACCGGTTCTGTGCTTTCCGAATCCAGCGGATTCCTGCGGCCTTCACAAGGTAATCGGTCCATCTTATGGGAGACCTTCGAACGGTACGTTCTCCTGTATTCAGTCGCCACTCCAAAAACCTTTCGACCTCATCGGCCATCTGTTCTGCGAGCAATATGCCCTGACAAGTGCCACTTAAGTTTGGCAATTCTTCGGGCTATGTCGGTTACCTTGGTTCTCCCGCGGGTCTCTTTATTTCTGATAATGTGACAATTATTCATCAGCTTGACTGCTAATACGACAACTACCGTTTCAACCTTAGTGCAGTGTCAATTTACAGCGCTACAAGGTTCTTTTGACGCGTGGCCGAAATCGGAACTAACGCCATCATCTTATTTTTCAGTACATTTCACAAAACAATTGTTCAGATGTGCCCTCCTGTCAACGTCATTCGAGCGCCAATAGATCATTTTAGGAGTGTACTGGGAATGGTTGTCATTAGTGGTACAGTACTTACGAGGTCGACTATACCTACCTACAGATGAAAGGTACGCTCTTGCCCGGACGGTATTATTAATTCATATTAACGAGACGTAGGGGCAAAGGTTATCCTACTCCCCGCGAATGAAAACGGTCAAATATCATCACACTGTATAACGACCACACGCATTTGGTATTTTTTACTCGTTATGACGCGTGCCGAGGAATTCAATCAGGCTCTTTTTGATGTTGGTTATTTAATCCCGGATAAAACTAATTACCTTTAGGTATATTTGTATGGTTATCTGGTTTTTTAATTAATTGGGCCAGCTGACTCACACAACATTCATTATTTGTAATAGGTTCTTAATAATTATTGCGAGGTTGAGGCTTTTTAGCTTTTATATTGTTTTAAATTTAAGGCATATAAAAAAACGAGCCGAGTGCGTGTCGGACCACGCACAATGAAGGGTTCCGAAGTTGGGATGAATTTATCCCAAGAACAAACTTAACATTGTCGTTGAAAAACGTGTTCTCCCATACATTCCAACTGCTAATGTAAGTTTGGACACACAATATTGAGTGATTTACCATGTTAATCTAATACTCCTCCCCGACTTCTTACTATAAAACTAATTATTTTAAAATTATAAAAAGAGCAACTTTGCTGTGACAGACGGACAGACAGACAGACACACGAGTGATCTTATTTTGGGGTACGGAATCCTAAAAAAACCGGCCAAGTGCGTGTCGGACCACGCACAATGAAGGGTTCCGTAGTTAGGATGAATTTATCCCAACAACAAACTTAACATTGTAGTTGAAAAACATACTCTCCCATACATCGATATACGTTAGGGTCAATTCTTCAACTGCAAATTTAAGTTGGTCGACTATTACTCGTTAACTTGTAGACCCTACTTAGCTGTGATAGTTTTCCTTTTAATTTCGTTATATATACTACTGCCATGATTTTTTTCACATATCCAAACCCAACCATTTAGCTGGCAGGGGGGGGGACACTTTACTCTAACAAAAAATAGCACTTTAAAGTTTAATATTACCTAAACGGATCTCAGAATTGAAAAATGCTTTTCACAGACCCATAATATTTTTAAACGGCCTATCCGTAACGTTATCCCACGCCATGTATTAGATGAGAAAAAAAATATCGTCCCCGTTTTACGTGTAAGGGAGGTACCCTAAAAAAAATGTTTTTCATGTTTTTATTTTAAGACTTTTTCGGCGTAATTAATATGTACACCCATGCCAAATTACAGCTTTCTAGGACTAAGCGTCTTCGAGCTAAGCCAGGGACAGACGGACGGACGGACAGACAGACAGACGGACATGGCGAAACTATAAGGGTTCCTTGTTTACTACGGAACCCTAAAAAGAAGTTGGTACTTTGATTTCGGTTTGAACGCATTAATTTGGACTAGTACCTACCTATTAATTAAATTAACAGACAGCTGTGCTGCTGGGGAGTTTGTTGTGCCACTTCTTCTTCCCAGCTAAAGCACTAGGAAGTGGTGAAGGGTGGGCGTTTTTGGGGGACTGTCTTATGTAATTTTTGACGTTCGAAAAGTGCTGATTCTCAGCCTAGTTTGAATAAATGACTTTTGATTTGATTTGATTTGATTAAAGATAATTATCTGTACCTACCCCCCCCCCCCCCCCACACAAGAATCTCTCACAATATTTAACAAGTTGGCACGACTAGGTAGAAAACCCTCAGTATCACAGAATTACAGCAGCATAGAAAAAATACTAATGAATACAAATTAAATTAAACGAAACTAAGTTTTCGCTAGAAAAATATTTTCTTTGGCTAGAAAAACAGAACTTCGTTAAGTACTCGCCTTCGAGTCTGAATACTTCTATAATAATAATCAGGTTATGTGCTTATAACGTCTAGGAGATAATGACCTCTTATTTTCTACCAAGTGTTTGTAATGAGTACAGGCGTTCATTTCAGTAAGTTGCTAATCGTTGTATAAGGCTCTAAAAGCGTCGTGAAAAATGTAGCGCAGAGAATTTTGACAAAATATTCTAAAATTATACATTTTGTGTGAGGAGCTCGTGGATAAGTAAGAACAGCTGCACGGATCGATCCATCAGGTTAAGCTACGCTTGCCGGGGTTTGTCTGTGGATGGGTGACCACCTTTATATACCGAGACTCCTCCATGCCTCGGAGAGCACGTTAAGCCGTTGGTCCCGGCTGTCATTCGTAGATCTTCAACAGATCTAGAACAGTCGTTAGCGGTCGTCAGAAGCTCGAAATTCTGATAACCAGTCTTAACAAGGGGTATCGTATTACCCAGTTACTGGGTTGTGGCGGTCAGATAGGCAGTCGCTTCATGTAAAATACTGGTAGTCAGTTGTATCCGGTTAGACTGGAAGCCGACCCCAACATAGTTGGGAAAAGGCTAGGCAGATTGAGATACATTTTGTGTGATTATTTTTCTGAAAACTCAGGGAAGCTTTCAAATAATCTATATGAAAACAAAAGAAAATCGCTTGACTGTGAAAATATTTACTTTTAATTTTAATCTATCAAATTCATAATTATCGTCAGATTTAAACGTCAGTTTATTCAGAATTGATACCAAACCTGTTTTAATTAAATCTTTAATACTGAGTAGGATTGGTATAATTATGTAACGTACCCTTAGATGCGAAGAACTTTCGCAGAATAAAACTGTTTCGGTGAATTCTGTGAATAACAACAATGTCTTTTGTTTCAGATACTGAAATGGCTGCGATAATGCTGTGCCAACGAAACAAACCCTAACCAAGGATGCCATAACAACAAATCAAATGTATTCACAAGAAAATAAAAAGGAAACATAATAAAGAAATGGGTGTACAAAGGTGATATTCACAGAAAATGGACACCCATAAACTGCCACTAGACATTTGCAATTCAATAAAACAGTATATGGTAAACATAGAAATAGTTTCGCGAATTGTAAAGATACACTACAGAAAGATAACCGAACAGAAAAGGCGGTTAGCGTTGAAATTGGGACTGCAGGAGAGGTTAAAAATAGTGATATTGCTCATCTTATTGATGACAGAAAACTCAGATTGCAACGGCTTTGGTGGCAGGAATTCTATGCTAAGAACAAGGGTGATCGGAACTCGATACGGGAAGCTCCAAGGGGTGATATTGCCAATGGATCAACACAAGTACTTGAAACCAGTCGAGGCGTACCTCGGGGTTCCCTATGCTACACCACCGACGGGGTCAAACAGGTATGTCTTCTATTTTATGGTCGGTCAACTACATCTTATTAAACGCTTGGCTAGGTTCCGACGTGTCGCTAAAGTGGAAATGTCGATTGTACGGATCGTTTTCTTAGAACGAATTTATTTGTGGAGACGTGGGACTTGGAACTGTAATAGCTCTTATGTTGAAAAGAGACAAGTTTAGTATATTATTTCAGTCGTAGCTCAAGTTAGAATAGTTGGAGTTACAGTGCCGCTTTGTAATCATCACAACTCGTAGAGAAATGTTATTGCAATTTCGCTGTGTTGTGTGGTGTAACTTTACAATGTATGTCATGTGTACAATAATTATAGGATCTACTTTAAATGACAAGTAAGAGCATAAACTTTTTAAGACTTTTTATTTATATCATATACATTAAAAGCCTTATGTATAATTACGAATAAATATTATATGTACGTAGATATACAATATACAACACAACTATTTACCCTAGGTACTAAATTAAAAAAAACTAAATAACTGTACAAATAACTACAAAAACTACAGGATATTTAGGCGTTGAAGTACTCGATAGTACATACTACTGCGGTCTGTAATGACTGTGTTGTTGGCAGCGTTGATAAAAAAAGAAAATACGTACACGACGTACGATGTACGTACGTACGTTGATGACGGATGAAAGCGCAGCTCCAGGTCAACACAATGCGGTCAGAATTGCAGCCCTTGATGGACAAGCTGGAACACAAGCGGCCAGCAAGGGCTGCAATGATGATCAAGCTTGAAGGCCAAAAGCGTAGCTAAGCTAAGTTGGAGGCCATCGTAGCGTGGCCAGCAACGCTGTCCTTGCGGACCAAGGCTTGTATAGTGCTTTACTCAAACAACGCAATTAATTTTAATAAAAATAATAAAAGTTATATAATTTATCATTTTTATTTATCATCATCATCATAATTTCAGCCGAAAGACGTCCATTGCTGGACATAGGCCGCCTCCCCCAAGCACCGCCACTTCGACCGGTTCTTTGCTTCCCGCATCCAGCGGATACCTGCGGCCTTTATAAGGTCATCGGTCCATCTTGTAGGAGGGCTTCCAACGCTACGTCTTCCGGTACGCGGTCGCCACAGAACCTTTCGGCCCCATCGGTCATCAGTTCTGGGAGCAATGTGCCCTGCCGACTTAAGCTTGGCAATTCTTCGGGCTATGTCGGTCAGCTTGGTTCGGCTGCGGATCTCTTCATTTCTGATTCGATCACATAGAGAAATTCCAAGCATAGCCCTCTCCATTGCCCTTTGGGTGAATTTTAGCCTTCTGATAAGGCCCATTGTAAGCGACTACGTTTCAGTGCCATAGGTCATTACTGGCAACACGCACTGGTAAGTCATGTGACGAAACATGAAAAAACCTAGACTTTCGTTTTGAACTTTACGGTATGTTTTCAATTTTTATTAATATAATTATATTTGTTTCTAATGGTGCAACTGACAACTTTTGAAACAAAACTCGACAGTAATGGATTTTCAAAGGAAATTGCTGGTGGCTAAAACTCACCTGCAATGAAATTCCATACAACTTTTCTGGTGCATGTTCAAGTAGCGCGGAAAGCTCGACTTTGCTCAAAGAACTTGTCAAAATAATGACCACGTTACAAGCATTTTTGAGTAAATATTATTCCTGAGTTTAAATCTGTTCATAAAGCAAGGCTACTAATTATAAGGTCGAATAAAGTAATTATTTATTAACCTAGTTTTACAAAACTCGAGCCTTAGGCAAAGCAAACGCAAATTATCAGAAAAAGCAAACTTTAATGTTGGTATAATAATAAATGAGCGAACGTTTTACCTGAAAGAACGAATCATTATTAATGAGCTACTAAAATGTTCAAACGAAATTGACGAAAAAGGTAGGTTTTTTGTAACATCTCTTGACAGTATTTTAGCTACTTGTTTTATTATATAATGTATTACGTTTTTTCCAGGTATTTCTGTAGAAAACGTACAGCTATTTCAAATTATACTGTGAACGTCCAATTAGTAGAAATTAATTTGAGGAAACAGCACCTTCTTTCAGTTGCAGCTTTCGGGGACAAAGTCAAAACAGAGAACTCATTAACGAAGTGAGACTGTGCTGAGACTTTTAAAATAAGTTTCAAAACAAAAACGTGCTGCGGTTTTTTGATAGATGGTAAATGTTAGCTTTTAACATCATTAATAGGCAAGAAAGAAAGAAAGAAAGAAACTGCGTATTGGTTGATCAGAACTTGAAGTGTTTCGTCACATGACTTAATTCTAATTAATATTTTTGCTAGCCTTTTAGTTTTTATTTTGTCTATGCCCAGTTTTTCTGATCTTTTCTATTTTTTATTTAAATAAATTAGTAATAGCAAATAACTGAGCAAAAGTTTCTGTAGTTATAACAACATGTCATAACTTGTAATTCCCCAAAGGGTTGGGCAGAGGTGTACCTTAGCATGTAGGTACACCCACATTTCACCAGTTATGTTTAAGTACTATGTGGGGGCGAGCGTATTACCATCAACCGGACACAAATCCAGACTCCGGGTGGCTTCTGAACTTCGTGATAGAAAAACCCAATAACACTTTGCCCGACCTGGTAATCCGTTAGTTCCGGATAAGGCAAGAGGAAACGCCCGCGTGTTACCACTGTATGGATCGCCCGGAGGACATGGTGGAGCATACGGTGGAGGTTTGCTCGGCTTGGGCGGAGCACCACCGTGTCCTCGCGGAAGCGATCGGCGGCGGCGATCTCTCGCGTCCGGCCCTGGTCCAGGCCATGATACGGAGCGAAAGTGCATAGGAGGCAGTCACCTCCTTCTGCGAAGCAGTAATGCTCGCGATGGAGGAGGCGGAACGCGTGAGGGGGAGGCAAATTTCGCGCCCTCACGCCCCTAGTCGCCCAGGCCGATTCCCAGCCACCGTAGGCGCGGGCTTGCGGATGGTGAGCAATTGGTAGTTCGCCGTCCGATAAGGACCAGGCCCGGGTCAACGCGTTGTGTTCCAGGCGCGCTTCAAAGAGATGGTTACACAAACTGATGGGGTTCGTTAGGGCCGATGCCTGCCAGGTTTGCGGGTTTGTCTGAAAGGGATACCGTGGCCCTGGCTCACAGGCAACTGTAGGAACAAGGGTGGGTTTTAGTTCTTCTTCTGCTCCGCCCAGGACAGAAGAATTTATTTGTTAATTTCCCAAACAAAAAAAAAACGGACCTGATGATGAGCAGTGGCGATCGTGACCATTAGACCAACGAATCAGTCAACAAAAAATAAATAGAAAAAAACCGAGTTAAATTTTCCGTAGGTTTGTTATTTACCAGAGATTGAACAAAAAATTATTGTTGAGTTTCTAACATTTCTCGTGCTTCCTTCAAAAACTCCATTATTCTACTGTTATGAGTAATTCAGTATTAATTCGAGCTATCGTATTATAGTTTCAGTGGAATGACATTAATATTATATCATATCGGTTCTTTGTAATAATGATTGGGTATTCAGTATCAGGTCAATTATTTACATCGAATCGGAAGTGAGATATTATAATTTTAATGACATTTGCATTAATAATTATTATCTTTTATATTTTCATCATGTTTTTCAGTTAATATGAAAATATAATTTAAATCGGAATGTGAATTATAAAATGCTTACTAGGTTTTACAGTTTTTTGTTGTACAGTCAACCACATGTCCATGGTAACAATTTAACTTTGACAGCTCCTTTACTTCGTAGCATTAAGGGCGGTTTTCGTAGCTCATGTTCGATTGATTCTATTTAGAAATTTCTGTTTTAAAATCTTAAGATAACACTGTGACAAATTACTGTTAATTACGCTGATCTCACTGTTAATTATCAGGATTTTTCTATATTTGTTGTTTTATAGCTTGTGAAAAGCGTAGGAAATAAAAATAAATCTTCAGCGTGGTAAATAAGTAGTTCATAATTATTATAAATTATTAGTTAGTATGACATCAAATAGGCAGCATTCTTTATTATGTGGAAGTTTGGGGACAATATAACTTTATGAATTGAGTAATTATGAATCCGGCGTTGTGGCGTATTAATTTATGTACATAATTAACACAAAAGTTTTCATATTTACGATAATTTAACGCTTTTGTTCTCTTGGAAATGATTAAATAAAGACGTAGGTACTCATTTAAATAAATAATAAATTCAATAAATTTTCATCGGTAACTTGTTTTGAATAAACAAATGCAAACCATAGAAAAAAAATGTGAACCATCATTTTAATCGAATGTTTATCTTTAGGTTTGCGCCAACCCGAGCGCCAGCTCCGTGGGATGACGTAAAAACTGTGGACCAAATGGGGCCAGTCTGCCCTCAAAGACTGCCAGACATCTCGAACGAGACCCTGGCTTTGGAGAGGATGCCAAAAGGGAGGCTGGAGTATTTGAGGAGATTACTGCCTCGGCTCAAGAATCAGAGTGAAGACTGTCTTTATATGAACATCTATACGCCTGTGCAAGGTAAGGATATCTTAACCCTTGGTTACTCGTGTTAAATAACTTACGTACCGCTACAAGTACACTACATTTCTTTACAAGAATAATTGTTTTTGAAGGTTACTGTTGCTGAGGAAACTAATAATAAAATGAAGACGGTAGATTATAAAACAAACGAAAAAAGAAATATTATGAAAGATTGGTTGTACGCTTTGGTCAATCAGACCCCACGCGAGTAATAAGGGTTTAACTCGTTCAGGACCACTAAACGTTCATAGACGTCATGACAATAGAACTTCTATCTATTGTGTCTCGTTCAGTGTCCTTGAGCTGTAAGTGAATATTGCTACACCCAATCAATCTGGCCAGCCTTTTCCCAACTATGTCGGGGTCGGCTTCCAGTCTTACCTATATATTGCTACATTACTGTTAGCAATTTCAAGTCATTATTACCTGTGGATTTATGTTTCAAACTTGTTCCATAGTCGTAGTGAAGCGAAAAAATGTCACGAAAATCCGGGAAGAACACCACAATTTTTTTTTTCTAGTAAAAACAAAGCATCTAGTAACTGTTGTGATTGTGACAATAGTGCCGACAAATAAGTAAAAGCATTGTGTGCTTTTTGTACATAAGTAAGGTTTAAACGATCTAAGCCCTGACGCAAAAGGTAGGATAATTGCTTTGAATATAACTCTTGCTTTTTATTGTCCCTTTCCATGCCACCCTTTTAATAAAAGTTAAATTATATAATTATATGAGTGAAACACTATGTAATAAATTAAAGGGACTCACGAATTACCATTCAAGTTTTTGGAAGTGAAAACTCCTTTAGGCATGTTGAGCACTTTTTGGGTGAACAAAAATCATCGAAGTCGCGTCATCGTCACCGAATGCTTTCCATGAGCTATATGTACACTGCGTATATGTGTACTTTTTGGGTGAACAAAAATGATAGAACTCGCGTCATAGTCACCGAACGCTAGTTTTCTCTTCTAGCGGCAGTGCCCAAAGACAGCCCCGCATGTTTTTTTTTCAGTATTCTTTGAAAATCTGTTTTTTTTTTTAAGTAAAAAAGTAAAATTAAAGAAACTGATTCTTCGCGCTCGGTTCCATAATGCTGACTTGCGTATAATTCTTCGGCTCCAGTCGTAAGTTTTTACTTTTATCTTACCATCTTTTTTTTGTTTATTACAATGCATAATATTATCTGAAAATTCGTTACTACAAATTAAAATAAAACGTTTAGATATAATAACGAGAAATCTAACAATAGCGATTAAATTATGTAATTGATGTAGCAACCCATTTTTATTAGCAAGAAATATAAAATCCTCACAAAAGAAAATGCTTTAAAAGAAATCACTTGATTTTATTTTCATAAGGACATCGTATTTCCCGTTCATGCATAATGAAAACGGCGTTGTAATGGCGAAGTTAAAACGTCTGTCTTAAAAAAGAAAAATAAATTTAATGAGAAAATTGCAGGTAAAATACAACAGAAAGAAAGACACACCACAACTATATAATATTTAAAAACAAAACATACTCGTACATAACATATAATTATATTCCCCGATGGGTTAGGCAGAGGTGTACCTATAGTACACACACATTGTGCCAGGTATGTTTAAGTCCATGTATATAGGGGGCAAGCCTATTGCCATCAACCGGGGACAAATCCAGACTCCAGGCTGCTACTGAGGAATTCAAGATGGAAAATCCAATAACACTGCCCGACCCGGAACTCGAATGCTAAGCATGAGGTCCTCCCTCATGCTTAGCAATAGCGCTTGCTACCACTAGACCAACGAGGCATTCTCAGTCAGAAGGTCCAAAAAAAAGCCAAAGAGTCTGCAGCACTGCATAATATTTAATAGCAAGACTAAGTACCAATATGAAAAATAAACATTTGAAGTTCTCATCAAAGGACATTTTTTTAACCGGCCAGTGTCGATGAGAAAACCTCTATGACTCACGCTACACCGTGCCGGGCCCGAGCCGAGGCTCCGCCGTTGCACGAAACCCAGTCCCCCCCGGTATAGCATGAGCGTGTCCTTACAAAATATATGGGATATTAGTTGAATGTGGTACGACCGAGACTCGGCTCGGACCCGGCACGGGGTAGCGTGAGTCATCCTTTAAACGGATATGAGAGGTACAATATAGTAGATGATAGATTGAGGATGAAAGAAATCAACATTTATTTCTGCTAGTCTTCTTAAATATAAGCTGTTTCTGGATACCAAAGATATCGTAGCAACTCATATTATCAGAAACCACAACCATACCAATTCAAATATCATCATTCTCCTGCCTTTCCTAGTCCTAATTTATTTGGGGTCATTTCTAATACTTCTCTATTAGTCGTCGTCTTGGTAGTCACCCCATTTCTAGCCATATCATCTTTCACACAGTCCATCCATCATTTCTTTGGTCTTCCCGTACTCTTCCAGCCATCCACATTCATACTAACTTTAATTCGAATATACAAACATTTTAGTTACTTATATCGCTTTATCGGTTATCTTTATATTACCAAAAAATCCTCCATCTTGTAACCTTTAGATCAAAAGCTTATCTCGGCCCAAAGGTTAACATTTTCTCAGACAACCGAACCTGAGGTAATAATCTACCTACACGTCCATAGCTAGTTTCATTCTGCTTATTTTCCCAATTTTATCCTGGTTTACGGCATCGCATTACAACATCGGATACCGGGTCCCTTGAGGCTAGATACGGTCATATTTTTTTCGAAGGAACTCATAGAAAATGTCCATTGGTGGTACAGTCAGCCTCAAAATTATGTGAACATCGACAAGAATTCATTTGATCGTTTCGCGGATTGATGAACATTAATTACATAATTATCGAGACCTCTCCTTGCTTCGGAAAGCGCGTTAAGCCGTTGGGCGCAGGTGTGATTCTCTGATCTTTGATGTTACGGGTAGTCAGAAGCCCAAAAGTCAGACAACCACTCTTACCAAGGAATATCGTGTTACCCAGTAATTGGGTTGTGGAGGTCAATTACACTATGTAAATGTCTATTAACTGCTCCCAAATTACTATGTTTATTTTTATTTTATTTTTTTAAATCGATTTCCTTGACATAGTCTAATGACTTTGTTTTTGATTTTGTACCCGGTTAGCCTAGACGCTGACCCTAACATAGTTGGGATAAACCTAGGCAGACTGATTGTTTTATGTTTTGTATACTTCTTTTTGAGGCTGACTGTACCTAGACGTCGTATTTATCGTCAATCGTTCGACGGTAGAACGTAGAACTAACTTCGTAAGGAAGTCCTTTGGAAGGAAAAGTAATATTTTCTTTGTCGGTTCCACTTCTGGCTCTTACTGTAAGAAATGGCTTGAACTCGGTCGCTCGAAAGTATTTATAGATCGAATGTAAATATTGAATTTCTGTTACTTGACAATGCGATGTTCCGTCTGAGATTATAGGCTCACCCCCTATTATATGGGACTTAAACATAACTGGCGAAATGTGGGTGTACCATAGGTACAACTCTACCTAACCCTTCGGGAAATACAGGGGTAATGTTATGTGTGAAGAAATATTATGGTTATAGGCGACTTGTAGAACATAATATTGTTGGTATAGTCAACCGCACGCCATGTCCGTGTTAATAATTTGACAGTGACCGCGCCTTTATTTATTACCAGTAAAGGCGGTTTTTAGGGTTTTGTACACAAAGGGTGCCAACTGGACCCTATTACTAAGACTCCGCTGGCCGTCCGTCCATCAGTCCCACTTTCACAGGGCTGTATCTTATGAACTGTATTTTTTTTTTTTATTGAGTAAGTACTGCTATGGCCTCTATAACAACGCATAATAAAAATAAAATAAAGTTAAAAATTAAAGGGGGTTCCCCATACTGGAAATGTGTATTTTTCTACTGTCTTACTTTTTTAACTTAATAAAAATGTGTAGAAATATTTTACGGTAGTACGGAACTCTTCGTGTGCGAGTCTGACTCGCACTTGGCCGGTTTTTTCGTCTAGCTTCTGTCATGACTCGACACAAACTTTTTATTACTTAGGTTTAAATTAGTTTATTTCTCATAAGAACTTAGATAATAATTCACGTAAAATAAGACACATATTGCAAGTAATTATAATTGTCATATTTACCTCTGTGTTATTGACGTCACAGGGTACATACGTCATGTTTCTTAACTTTTGTCTTACATTATCCGCCTATAATGTTCCCACTGCTGGGACACAAGCCCCCTCTCGGTGAGAGGGAGTGAACCATAATCCACCACATGGGCCCAGTGCGGGTTGGTAGATGTCACATGTCCTCGAATGTTTGGTTCTATGACATGCCGGTTTCCTCAAGATGTTTTCCTTAACCGTTTTTGAGAGCAGTGGCGATGAAATAATTTATACAAAGTAAAGCGCCTGTCTGGGTTCAAACTTACGACCTAACTCGTAAGTCGCGGCTGTTACCACTGAGCCACCACTGTTGTCAAAAACGGTGAAGGAAAACATCGTGAGGAAACCGGCATTTGTCCTAGAACCAAACATTAGTTTTAATTTAGTTTTATCTTAAATATGTTTATAATATATATTACTTCAGTATTTATACCTAACCAGCCAATTCAATTACCATCACATAGAGTTCAAAATTACACAAGGGGCAACTGACAAAATGCTCGTGCTTTTTTAAAGAGCTCAGCTACTTTACCTTAGTTGACTTTAACAAATTGCACCAGAAGGTAAGTGGTCGATGTGCTCCGTTTCCCTCCAATTCTAGATTAAAGTGGTTCGCTTCTTAGAATTTGCTGTGAAATAACACTTTTACGTGGTGGTCTGGAGGGCGAGCAATTCGTCACATCAATAGTTTCATGTTGGATCCTTGTAGGAATTTATTTCTGCATTTTACCTGCTATTTTCTTAGAAATTAGAACAGTTACTGCCGAAGGACACAGCAATCCCCATATTATAAACTTTATTTATTACACAGTTTATGTACACACATATAAACAGACAAGAAGAAAGAAACAGGAAAATACGTACAAAGGTGATGCTTATTTCTAAAGAATTTTTTACCAGCATACCTGCGATAAGAAAGTATACAAAGAGATGTAGACCAACAGAACACAAAATACATTAAATTACAAATAAACTATTCACTAACTTAAATATAAACATACAATGAGAATATACTTAGATACATACTTCTAAAATAAATCAATCGCTAAAATATATATACATACACAGATAAACTCACGCCTTCTTCCCATGGGGGTAGGCAGAAACTATAGAACGCCACCTGCTACGCTCCTTACATACACCTTTTGCTTCGCCTACGTTCATACATCAGGGGGCAGGTCGCGCTAATTTTGAACGTTAATACCAAAACTAAACCACAACCAAAAACGTTACGTTAGACACATTTCGTATCGCGCTAATCATTTCAACGGAAACGATTTAGCTTTCTTTGGAAGTTACGTTAGAGGAACGATCAATCGAACAATACTCTCACAAAAAATAGCGCGATACCGTTTCTTACATCAGCTAAACCAAAACCAAAAATGTTCCGTTCGAACGGTAATTACGTTGAGAAATAGCGCGATCGGCCCCCTGGTCATATACGAATGCCGATCGCGAGTACTACGCACCTGACCTTTCTGAAGAACATCACCAATTTGGTCACTATATGTCCTCCTAAGGAGTTTTCGGCGTTTATAATCACCTCTGCTTTATAGATAATTACATAAAAGTTTAAAATAATAAATACATAATATGCAACTATGACGAAGTGGAAAGATAGTTTTATTTCAGCTCTCCAATTTTGTAACACCTGCCTTGTACCTGTATGCACAAATAAACGTATTTGATTTTTCTTACAGCAGAATGTCATAAATCTATGCACCGCGTCCACCAACCTTTTTTTACTAAAAATATATCTACGTAATAGGTAATACTATCAGTAAAATTGTGCTATCACAAACCTTCACATTTTCACACAAAGCTCCACTTTCTTTGTAAGAAAGGAAAAGTCGACGTAACAAGGAAATATCACATCAAACTATCTCCTACGCAATGCCTTCAATAAAATTTATTACAGTAGCCACTATGTCCGTCTTTCAAGGCCCATTCATACGTTCTAATTTCCTTCTTTTATGATACCGCTTGCATCCGTGCAAATGCTTTGTCATCCTTATGTGGATATAGATGTGACCAAAAGCAGGATGTTTAGTACTCAACTCACGTACATCCCTGTTTTAACCCAATTTCCCCTTTATTGCTTACGTAATCCTGTTGACAAAAGCCTTTTTCGTAATGTTCTAAGATAATTTAAGATGGGTATTTGATTGTAGAGAGCTTTATGCGGGCAATGAAGTTGGGCAAATTGTGTTGGCGAATTTTATTTATTTTTCATGACCTTTACGTAACTTTATTGATGTTAGTAATGCCAGAGGATTCTTTCGGAACAAAGCTTTTGTCTCACCTACAGTTTCATTTTTCTTGGCTTTTTCATACATATTTTCCCATACATCACCGATTACAACGATTTTAGAAACTTGGCCCGAATTATCAGTTTAGTTTTCATCAGCATCATTTCAATCGAAAGACGTCCACTGTTGAACTTAAGCGTCCCAGGCGTCACCACATAGACCGGTCCTGTGCTTCTCGCATCCAGAATTTCCAGTTTTCATTTATCATAAAATTATAAGTTGTGAATTTACTAATATTTAATCAGTTCACAAACCGCTCAAAAGCATAACTAATATTAATGAAAATCTAATGCAACACTGATTGCAGTAACGGTACCTATCACGTTTTTGTAATTAGTTATCAACCTCATGGCTAATGAAAATCACCATTATTTAATGTATATTATTTTAGCATTAACATTGCTAAATTGGAATGATTAGTTTCAAAACTAAACTGATTCACACAGAATTTCATTAATACTTTCGCTATTTTCATTTAATTTTATTTTCGAATTGTCCATAGTAAAGCCAACCGTATCACACTAAATGCTTTATCGTTGATCGAAGTTTCGCGTACAATAGGGTTTAAAGTTCAACACTACACATCAATAGTTACGGTTGGCTGAACTCTTGCTTTGGTACAACGCTAAACTATTTTCTCAGTTGGTAAAATTGTCAAATTATAGTTGTTATAATGTAGATCTTCATTTTATTTATTTTCGGAAGGCTTACAGACTCATAAAATTATAATAACAATAATATATAACTAAGTAGCTAATTAGAAGCCCCCACATAAATACAAAATTATTGCTCCCTCATAGTCTAAGTTACATCATATCTTTATAACTAACTTAAGCTAATATATGATTTATATTCTATTATATTAAGCTATTCCATCAAAGTTAGTTAATTCCGTTTAATCATAAGCTAATTTGTCCAAATTTTAAGCCGATCTGGACAGTAAACGGATTATGTGCCTCTTGTACAAAAAATGGCTTTGCTAAGAGCTTCCGTATTGTGCTTGCATCTCGGCTTTAAGAGTAGGGAAAGGCCAAAGAAACGATGTATGGACTGTGTGAAAGATGATATGGCTAGAAATTAAGTGACTACTAAGATGACGATTAATAGAGAAGTATGGGAAAAGAAGATATCTTACGTCTACCCCAAATTAATTGAAATAAGAGCAAAAGAATAATGATAAGTATATGTATATAATACCTGATGGTATTCATTTTTATTTGAAAGCTTGCAGCTAGTGTTGTTAATAAGTATATGTCTACAAAATAGACCGTGGCTCTTAGTCAAATCCTGTTGTGTAACTGTACTACATCTCCTCCTTTTTCTAATTTACTAGTCCATCATTGTTCTAACTTAATATTAGATAAATCACTCTTCATAACATAAACCGTCGATCTTCGGGATTACCCGGCGAAACTAATCACAGATTCACAAAGGGTCATAAATCAGTTTACGCGCAATGCACTATCCATCGGCTCTTTGCACCCAAATGTAAGCCACCTCGGTCCTTCCGCAGAGTTCCCCAGATACAAACCTCTATGGCCATGTCCAGGGAGCGGAGCTTGAGTGGGTGCTGAAGTAAAATTTCAAAGATTGTTGGAACGCGCTAATCTCTGGAACCACTCGAATTTAAAAAATATTTTTGCATTTGATAGCCCAATTTTTGAGAAAGGTAATTAATATTATGCTACGACCCTAGGAGCCGAGCGAAAAGAAAAAAATCGATCAAGCCGTGTAGACATACACACACTCGAAAAACATAACACTTCTTCTGGGGCAGTCGGGTAAAAAGTCAGAGACCTAAGCGAAAAAGAAGTATCGCGGACGGGCGAGGGAGTTTTATAAAAATATGGCTGATATTTAGTTTATTGTGTATCATTCGACTTCAATGCAAACGAAGTTGCTTGCAGAAGCCAGTAATAATATAAAATCGCCAATTGCGTCCATAGTGAAGGCACTATGGCGAGCACCTAGCGCGATGGGACTGAGCGAGTTAGCTAGCAAGCGATAGTCTATTGCTTAACGCCTTTGTATATATAAGGTAAAATAATCAGCCAATTCCAAATATGTATAATTATGTAATACAAATACAAATAGTTTATTTTCTTTAACAACCTTGTACTACATACTAGTGATAGAAGTGTCCCTTTAAGCAAGTAAATGCCTGTACTAGGACACTCCCCTCTTCCGTAACTTAAATTTACATAATGTACACAAGAAATGCCACTGTTTACTATTTATAATTTATTACAATTTAAAAAAATTTGATTAGATTAGATTAAATATAACTTAGTGTGCGTTTTGTGTATGTAATGTGAGGTGAGGTGGGCATAATTATGTGATCTGTGTTATGGGATGTATGTTTGTGTAGGATGTGTGTGTGTGTGTGACCTGTATGTGTGTAATTGTAAAAGTTGTGCATGAGAGTAAGTGTGTGCATGAATGAGTGAGTTATGATGTGTGCTGCAGGAGGGCCTCAGTGTCCTCATAGGATAGTGATTTTATCCATTGGATTACAAGTTTTTTACATTCTAGAAATCGTTGGGTGTAGACATATATTTCTTTATTTATTTTATTATAGAGTTGAGATGACCGTTTCTCGTATTGCCTGCTACAAAACCTGGTTTTTGTTTGAGGAATCGGTGCTATAATATCTTTCAAATTAAAAAAAAAAAAATCTTTACAATAATTCGTGATGCACTGGGACCACCTAATCCCGCCCGCCACCGCGAACGCTATCGCCCTAGTCACCGCATTTACACCCTGAAAAGGAGGTCTTTACATTATTATGGTTTTGTATATAGAAATATGGATTTCGGCTTTCGGAAGACTGTGTGGCGTAATCGGAAATTCGTCGCCACAAGCCCCAGATCTTGTGTTTTTTTTATTGGGGTTTTGATATGAAATATTTTTGGTACCTTTGTTTGCTGCTGCTGAAAATTATACATTAACATTATCCGTAAAGTCTTTTTTATACAGGATAGACAATGCGGCAAATACTTAATTAAATACCTAATTGTTGTTTCGAAGAAATTGTCGATAAGTAGTTATATAAGTAGTTAAAGCATTACTGAAAGTACAGTCATGCTTTTTCTGTGAACAATAATAGCTATAAATGCTTTTCTTAGATCTTCTGTAATTTTGACATTTTAATATATTGCTTGTAAAAATGCTCTATCGATGAAACACCCACGGTTTTACTAGAACAATGTTCGTCCTATTAGTGAAATAGTTCACGTAGACGGCATACAACTAAACCACGGTCTCGATCAGATTAACGAATTCAGTCATGAATGATTTAAAGTCCCCGATACAATCAAACTCGAATAATATCGAAGACACAAATCAGAAATACAATAGGAATTATCAAACAATAGTGGTAAAATATGCAAATTATCGTTATTAAGTAAAAGTCCCCTAATGAATATCAATCTTTAGAATTGCAAGCATTCAATTACTGTTTGATTCCACGAAATTTTGTCGGTATGCCAGGCGAAAATGCAATAACGTTAAAAAGAAAATGTTTAACTTCATATTTTCATGCAATTTATACGGAAAGTGCATTCGCGGCATGTTGAAAGAGTTCACGATATTATTGCATTCAGTGACTTTGTAATGTGACACAAAGGTTATTTGAAATTGAATTAAAGAGACAATTTTAAAAGAATTTCTGCGCTTAACGCTTTTTGAAATTTTTCGAGCAATTGAGCCTTTATGTTCCAAAGTATTCATTTTAAGAGAGTGTACATGAGTATCGAATGTTCCATTACTTTATTTTCGCATTCTGACATGAAACTAGTATTAATTTACATAAAACACGCCAAAAACGTAAAGATTCCACAAAAAGAAGGTAGGTACGGTAGGTAAGGTTCATATTTGCATAGCCAGAAATCTGAATTGAGAAGACAGCATCAACTTTTAATTCCGTAACTTCCAAAAATAAACCATCCATTGTTAATAAAAAGGACCATTTTGCATCAATAACCGTCCATAACAACGAAACGGGAGCTCAAGTTTTACTCGAACATTTTAATCACAGTTTGCAATGGTTTGTCCCCTCTTTCATCTGGATAGTTTTGTTACGATAGTCTTTTGTTCGCTAGCAACAATAGTCACGTGAGACGCGCAAGATTGTGAGCGAAGTATTTGTGATGAAATTATTAACGTCGGACCGGATTGTGCTTTTGTGGATATTGATAAAAGATTCGGAACAAATATGGGAGCTGGGAGTCTAAGAATGTAATAATGAATGAAATGGAAGTAGAATAATGATTTTGATAGAATGTTAATAGACTTGGTATATTTTATAGTGAAAAGATCGTTGTTACAGCCATTCAAGAGGCTTAAACCAAGAATGACGACTGAAATACAAAAGTTGAGAAGCATTGCCAAATAAATTGATAATAATCAATTAAATGATATTGTCATATGTGGTCCTGCGCATTAATTATACCATTAACCTACCAAAATTGTTAATTGCAGTGGTTTATGATTGAGGCCATGCCCAGCGATTCACATTTATATTGCAACAGCAATAATGATTAAGATGATGATGGCAATAGTTTAATTCCCGATCGAATCATGAATTTAAAAATGTATAATTAAAACTGACTTGTTAACTACTAGGTTTAGTCTTATTAGATATTCTACGCAATATTTTAGATTGTGGTATATACTTATTTGTAGGAAAAGGGTTGCTAACCCACCGTTTACGACCGTTACAGACTACGTTTCCCCACAGTTAATATTTACAACTTGTGGGCTATGATAAAAGCTGTAAACAGTTCTGGTTTGTAATATCTATCGTCATAAAAATATTAAGTGTGTAATTTTAGATTCGATATTATTTCCTAAACATTAGGGTTTATATTTTTTGGTTGAAAGTTGCTTGTTATTTTAAGTCCACCGTCACTTCATCAACTACGACGTTTTTTATGTTAATACAATTTGTTTTATTTCTTGAATATTTCTACCTACTTTAATATTTATATTACTATCTGTTTTCTCATTTCTTCAATCACTTTCCTTTGTATTCATATCATCGTGTTTGGCACGTTTGTTTTCTTTTTATTATATCTCTGTGTTCTGTTTTCCTTATAATACTCAAGAATATACAGAGGCAATAAAATTGAGTATAATTTTATATCTTCCAAATGCGGGAAGCGCATAAACTTCTTAGTGAATGAAAATACAATGGCCTAATATAGCAATAAAATTTTACCTATCCTAGGAAATAATTAGCAAGGAAGAAAGATAAACATTGACTTGCTTCGAAACGAACACAACTGATGCCTAGAAAGCAATACGATTTCCTTTAGCTGACATTTGCAACTAGCATGTGATCTCGCATCTGATACTGTCTATAATACAATAAACATTCACTGCGAGCAACAATACAATCTATCTAAGCTTCTCTATATTTCCAAGGTAAGGATGGAAGTTGAAATGCAATGCCACAATATACATGACATTCACGCAGTTCTAGTCTACCGCAAGACAAGTGATTGGATAGCGAGAAGTAAAATATGACACACTCCAATTTTAACACAGATGCTTTGAATTGTTAAATGACGATCATTACATCATTACCGTAATAGAATAACTAGGCGAAGTGTTAAAGAAAATTATTTTGAAAAAGTTCAGGCACTGTCCAGTGATGAAACAATGTAATGCACAATCTCACTAAAATTGTGAAATTGAAAACCCGAAACAATAACAAAACAGAGAAGAATTAATTTTCAAGTATTAAAATACTGAAGATAGTACAGAATGAACAATGCAGCTATTCTAACTTTTAGTTTTCATAAAATAAAGAGGATAATACACCTTTTGTAAAGTGTGCCGACGAAACAAGCTATCTTTTATCCGCCGGAGTTAAGAACTTCCATCTCTTCATGCACTTTATGAACGTTAAAGTTTTAAACGATACTCTAAATGTTATTGTATTATAAAGTTGAAATGTGCATATATAAGAAATCAAGTTACGGTTTTATTTGAAACTAAATTATGGGAACTATTTCGCTCAAGAATGAGTCTATCTGTGGAATGATAATTATAATATTTCATTCAATGAAAAAGTTACGTTAGCAGAAATTGTGACACACCAACTATGTGGTTAATTTCTTTATATCTCCTTAAAATTACTTCCTGTTCTACGTAGATTTCTATTAGCATGCTTTTCGGAATATGTTTGAACGTTGAACAAATATTTCTTCAAGCTTTTATTACCAAGTTTCCAAGTTAGATTTCAAGAGTTCCACTCAACACCTGACTGTAATAATGAAAAGTATTTTCCTGTTTAACCAGATCCTTGGGAAGGACCAATTCATATATTGGGTCTATTATTTCAAACTTAAGACAAATTCTCAGCAATTTAATTCCAGACTGTCGCAAACGTTCATTATCTTCCGTTATCTGCCAGTTAAATAACAAATTGTTTAACTTATGTTTATGAGCAGTCGTTGTGCTACCATCAAATGCTGGTATTCAAATTAATTTCGAAAACTTATCTCAAATTCCCTCTTAAACTTTGTGAAATATTGCTTGGATATTAAAATGGAAAGTAAGTAATGTTTCTTGTATAAAATGTTCATACATCTTAGATGTTTTATTAAAAAGTAACCACAAGCGTAATTATATGGATGACCTATTAGCATGCGAGCGTAAGCTCGGGGCCGGTCACCGTTACATTATGATTTTATTGATACATCGTATTCTGTAAACATATTTTATTTCAGTGCTTCATACATTAAAAATAAAATAATACACTCACGGACAAAGAATACGGGTCAGTACGAAAAACTAAAATTAATCTTAAAATAGCTAGCGGCATGAATTAAACTGTATGTTGTAGATAATTTACCAGTTAATAAAACAACATCAATGTTGGAAAATTTTTAAGTTAAATTGTCATTATTTATGTTATTACATAAAAAAACAATATATCAATATTTTTTACGTTGAAAAAATAATGGTTGGTACCTCACATACAACACAAAACTATAAAAACGAAATTTAAACCAAAATGTATAGTTTGTATTGTCTCCACGGGATCTTCTTACAGCTGTTTATTAAGTTTCTTATACGATGTTGCGGGATATTGGCTCATTCTGCCACTAACGCATGTTTCAGGTCTTGAAGTGTAGCTGGGGCAGAGTTTAAATTACGTACACACCTCCTAAGCTCGTTCCAAGCGTGTTAAATTGGATTCAGATCTGGGTTTCTCGCAAGCCAGTCCATGCGATTGGTGCCAACGTCCTAAAAATACTCATTTACAATTTGAGTAAAGTGTATGTGGCCTGGTGTTGTCATGCATGAATATTGAATTTTCACACATATTCATTAAATATGGGCCGACATGGTCATTAAGAATGTTTTCCACTTATCTTGCACTAGTTAGTGTACCATTTTCTATCAGCACTAACTCCGTGCGATACTTTGAAGAGATTCCAGCCCAAACCATAACAGATCTACCGCCGAATGACACTTTTTCCTAAAAAAAAGCTGGAATAAAACGTTCCTCTGGCCATTGGTAGACTCTTCGCCGCCCATCATGTGCATATAGCATGAATCTGGATTATTCAGAAAACATTACTCTTGCCAATTCTTCGTCTCCCCATTGTGCGTGTTCGCGGGCGTAACGTAATGTTGCTACCCGATGTTCCGTTTCAAGTTTTGAACCATTTGCCATTATGTGGGGTCAAATTAGCTTCATGGAGCTGTCGCTTTACAGTCCGCATGCTTACGTTGTCTCTACGGGTCTCCCGAAGTTGATTTGTTACTTCAACTGCCGTGAGGTGCCGCTTTTGGAGCATGGTTACGATCATGCCATGTTACGACAGTAAATCGATCCTCTCGAGCCGTAGTACATCTTGGTCTGCCGTCTCCTAGTATTCTTGTGTTATGCTCAGTTTTTCGGAAACTTTGGACGATTCGCTGCACTGTAGAAAGTGAAAAGCCTATTGTTCTTGCCGTACTTCGCTGACTTTTGCATTCTTCTAACATAGTGACGATGCGTGTACATTCTTCTGATGTTAGCGACATGATAGTAATTCAATAATAATTGTGAAAGACGGTGGATGAAAAACGGTCATTATCGACCGCTTTTTATCATTTTGATTTGACAGATTGAAAACAAAAGTGACAATACAAGCAAAAGTAAAACAACTGTGAATTTAATTTATTTCTTAATTCAAGGTTTTTATTTTTTTACTTTTTCTAATTACGTCGTAGATCATTTAAGGTTTTATTTCTTACGTTATTAAAATTATCTGTAATATAAAGTTAGTTTAATGTACGTTCCATTATTAATTTGCAAGTTACAGGGATTTTCGTCATCGACCCGTATTATTTGACCGCGAGTGTATAAAATTACATTCTAACTTACATGTTGTGCTGACCCCAAATAAATTGGGATAAGGACGAGAGAATGATGATCACATTCTAACCTAAAATCATCTTATTCGATGCTGATGTTATTGCTGATGTTTAGCTCTATATAAAATGATAAATCAACTATTTTAACTCCTCAAAACATTTTACAGCATACACTATTATAACATTATTATTTTTTATAACCAATGTGATTTACTGCTCTTTTGAAATCCAACATAAAGAGACGAAACATAACATACCCACCATGTTTGAAAAATGTATTACACCCCCTTTCAAAGAGTTCCGACGTCACTTCGGAGATGCAGAACAAAATAATATTTGCACAATATATTATTTCTTGGGAGACAACGTGATGCGGATGTACAAGACATGGTGCCAAGCAAATACTTTTCATTGGTTTGTGTCTCCAATGTAGAAGTAGGAATTAGGGATGCCAATTTGTTTCGGATTGCAAAGACGTGTTCGTAAAAGTTGTACCTACACATGAAATTACATAAAGAATTCAAAATAATGAATAAGTTGGAAAAAAAATCATAATGAGAATTTGTCACCTAATATTAATAGAAGGCTACGAATGAATAGACTCAAAAATTATAAACTCAAAACTGTTATTATTGTATTTTAAAATTATATCAACGTCACTATGTGGAGCTGCTCGATTACTGACAAATGCTTGCACTGATTAGAGAGGTTCACTCAAATTTGTGTGATTCTTTCCTCAGAAGACCATTTCAGACACGGATATACACGGTGCTCACATGATCTGGCCAAGATCCGGTTGATCTGTTATGATTATTTATTTTATTTGTCTGGTCTTTAAAAGAGACTTTGACCCCTGAGTTTGTGTTGCTAGATGTAGATGTAGATAGGAAATGTCGCTCCATATAGCTTATTTTTTAATATGATGTGTAAAAGTGATTCAGATATCCTATATTATTTACAGAATAAACGATTTCACTTCATTTCAAGCCGGTGTACAATTTTTGTACAAATATGAAGCGAAAAACAGCTTGTTAGCTATTATATAATTTGGGTATTCAGTTCTAAGTATATTTCAATCTTGATACAGACAAAACTCACTTAAGTAGGTAATAAATATTCAAAAATATTTTCATAAATTTATAATACTACCTTTGACAAACCACATTAATGGGATTCCATGTTCCAACTTAACTGCAAAGCCAATTCAAAATAAATATTTGTTCAGCATATTTTCATTGAAGCAATGTGACCGACATATTGGGAAGCGAAATGCAAATTCTTTCCATTGAATATGTCGACTGAATACCTTATACTAATGTATTCCAGAATTGAATGCATTCCATAACCTTTGGAGTGGGTGAAACGAGCATAATGTTATTTTAAACTGGAATATTTTTACCCGAGCTCTCTATATTCGCGATTGCCTGTATAAACGTAGGTATGCAAGGGTACGCATTGAATGGAAATCTTGAAATAAATAGCACCATTTGCTTGTTTCCCGGAGATGTAATATTTTAGATGGAGGTAGAATGAATTTGGGCTATTGAAATTGGCGTAACGTAAAGTATATTCGTGCACGTGTACATGTTTATATCGTGCATTAGTGTTTCACTAAACAAAGCTGATATATTTCATACATATTTCGCTAAGTCACCTCTGTAGCATGTATAAAGATATTGATAATAATCAGCTCTTCATTAATTCGGTTTAAATCCCAAATGTAAACAAACAGTGCTAAATGCTAGTTCAATTACTAGTAATAATACCGCTATTTTTAAAATAAAACAGCTTGCAGGGAATCCAGATTGGACTGAACGCTGTTAATTTCTGAAGTATTAATGAACGTCTTTGTCTGGTAGCGGACATTTCTCGGAACCCTATATAAAATTCGAAGTGCTTTATGAAGAAAATGTTATGTTGTAACATAACATCCTCTTCCCCAAATGTTTGGTCAGATGAAATATTATGTTGTACTCCCAATATTTTTTTATTAGCTGCATTCCAATTAAGTAGTAATTTAGTTAGTAGTTTAGTTAGTTTCCGAAAACATTTCTAAGAATGACTATTTTATCTCATTTTTTTATTTCATTTCGCAAGGCCTGTTTACTTTTATAAAATACTTTATCCTTATCTTCACTTGGTTACTAATTCACCTACCCTACCGAACGGCCAGCTATTGACGGTATTATAACAAGTTAAACATCTGTTGTATTGCTTGTTTTAACAAGTTTGATGCTGATAATGCATTTATCTTTATTTTTCCTAACCGATTTTTGTTCTTGCGTTTCGCTGAGACACTTCTTGTTGTTTTTGTTTTATAATTATATTTGTTTGATTACTAGTTTATTTATATAATATAACTATAAAAATGTATTAGGTATGTTGAAACTGTTTGTACTTCCCGTCACTTGTCCCTAAAGGTTCATTTGAAAACCAGCGTCATACAGCATCTGTCTGACATTAATGCTGAAATGAGCCTTTTTGGCGCAGCCGTAGGCACACATTATTGTTGTTAAAATCATATTTTCACTGTTTTAGTTTGTTATTTTTATTTTGTGTTTTACGATCTGTGTCTAAATAAACTTTATTCTTTCTTTCTATTCTTATTTAATTTTTATATTAGGCATATTTTCCATCCCTTATATATTCTTTTTAGTCTGTTATTACCCACTGCTGGGCACAGACCTCTTTTCTTTTCTGCCACTCTCTGCGTTTGTGTGCGTCATCTAGATGTTCACCGCAACTTTTATGCACTTACGTTTACTTTTAAACTCTGCCTTATCATCCGAAAATTTGTCAATCAAATCCACTATCGATTCCGATTCCCCACTAACCTCAAATTACCTGCAATCCACATTTCATTCCTCAATTTTATTAATACTAAACACGATGAAATAAATTCCGTACCTTGTAAATCCGCAGCCGTGGCACGACCGTTACATCGAAACGTTATCGATGTTATTACTCCAGTGACTTGTGAATTCGATACGAAAATACTAGTTATTCGAGAATCCAACACGAGATATTTCTGGGAGGAACTTGAATTGATACCGTTCCGCAGTATAATGTTACTAGAGTTGGAAATACATTGCGATTTGTGATTTGGTTTAAAGTTAGAGCAGCAGTTTTATATCGATGTTAGGGAAGTGGAGATTGTAGCAAATGGTGTATTATTAGTACTCTGACGATATGAAGAATGCTTGGATATCTCAGTTGCTGTAAAACTAGTAAAACTGGATTCTCTTAGGGAAATGGGTGAATGTTTAGCTTTGATTGTAGATAAAATGACAAATTTATGCAATAATGAATAATGCAACGTATTTCTATTCATGCTATGATAATTTGTTTCCTTAAGGGGTGTGGAGGTTAGGATGGTATTCTATTTTCGTTAAACCACTCAGATATCCATGACACATAAAAGGTTTGTGTCCTTGTTGTCGTGTGGCGGATCTATTTTTTAGGCATAGGTTATCATTTCACATGGTTTTACATGATCATTTTTATTCATGACTTTACAACAGTTTTCACAAAATTTATTTAGCTTACTTTAACGCAATGACTGCGTATAATGGCAAGAGTTTGTAAAAAATATAATAATATTTTCAAACTAAACTAAGTACCGTTAATGCCGTTTCCACAACTAGCTATAAATATACAAAATCATTTATCCGGAAAACAATATGTATAGATATTCATTGTTATTCAATGATAAAAATATAATTCATATCCGCTGGCACATATCCCAATGTTCTGACTTTATCTACCGAACACAACGGCCCGTCATGCGAAAACTTGATAACATAAACAAAAGTAGCGGAAAAGTCGAACGATCGGCTTTTGAGAAACGATTTGAATTTTGTTGCCTTCCTACAGTTCTTACCATGGCGGTTGGTGGTTGATTGATACTACAAAGCTTTGTTTGCAACAGTTTCTGTTGAGTTGTTGATTTATTTTATTTGATTAATAAAACATCTAAGTTATCAGAAAGTTGCAAACTCTTATTGTTTTGACAAAAGTTGAATTATATTCAAACTAGGCTGAGAATCAGCACTTTTCAAACGTCAAAATTACATAAACGAACGAACAAAACATGGTGAACACGAACATCGAACATGGAACATTTGGTTCGTACCTGTGGACGTATATTATCGAAGCAAACACGACCATAGTTCGACTTTTGCGGTCAAATGCTCCGCTCTCTTTAGTAGCCATGGATTCACCGTTGGAAGTGGTACACGATTAGATAGGTGGTTTAGAACTGATGCCCCAGTGCCGCTGCACGCTCACCTCTCAAGTTCGGTACGAGCAATGTTGCATAAAATTTCTCCGAACCCACACAGAAAAAAGACATTTGATCGCCACGAACATTTTTGACGAACATAGAGTTTGATGTTCGTTAGTGGTACTCACATGCGACCAAAGTGTTCGATATTGGTGTTCGCCATGTTCTTGTTCATTCGTGCGTACACGCCTTATGACAGTCCCCCAAAACGCCAGCCCTTCACCACTTCCTAGAGATTTAGCTGGGAAGAAAAAGTGGTGCAACGAACTCCCCAGCAACAGTAATGAAGATTATATTAAAATGGACGCCTTCAATTTTGCTTTGAAAAAAATATATTGACTAGAAAGTACTCAGTTATTAGACAAATATCTAACACAAAAATGTTTATAAATATAACACAATCATTGTTTTAATGATCGATAAACCAAAGATAGATTTTATTAACTAATTCAAAACTTTTGTTTCAGTTGGACCTACGCTACAAGCAAAGTATCCAGTGGTCATCTTCATCCACGGAGAATCCTTTGAGTGGAACTCAGGGAATGTGTACGATGGCTCCGTCTTGGCCAGCTATGGTGGGATGGTTGTCATTACCATCAACTATAGACTTGGGATTTTAGGTACCTAAGTGATTCTTCATTATTATCGTTATTGGAATCCCCGTTAACTCCTGTCATAGAATAAACTCGATTCTTAACAAATATCAGTCCTTTTTTTACAAGGTGATTATTTTCAGATCTTTTAGGGTAAATTAGGTACACTAACGAAACTAAACACAAGTGTCAGTGTGTTCCGTAACAATGATGACAGGTTTAGATGTGCTCATCGCTTTTAGTTTAATTGGTGACATTCGTCCTTAAGTTGATCTGGTGTCGGTTTCAACATTCATTATAATTATTATTTCCTTTAATACATTATATAAATTACATTTTTAAATATTAGAATATAAAAAATATATAAAAACTTTTAAAAATATAAAAAAATAGTAGCCCACCGGTATCAGGGACAAGGTCCAATCTACCGGCGGTCAGGGCTCCAGAGAGAGGAACCTCCTAACAATGCGAGCCGTGTCCAGAAGTACCGCTCTCTGAATCAGGCCCTTAATCCAGCTGCCCAACGAGAGCCTCCTTAGGTGTTGATCGAGGCTCTTGGCAATTAAGCCATTGGCTGATACAACTATCGGCACAATGATTGCTGAGTCCTTTCGCGGGATATACAGGCTCATTACCGAGGACCGTGGGTGATGCATTTGATATGCAGTCAGCAGCGTACGAACCCTCCTATCCAGGGCGTCGAGTTCGGTCTGAGTCCATTTGAGTATGCCGAAAGAGCATCAAAACCGGCATGACCCAACCGTTGAAGGCGCGCACCTTGTTTCCGCCTGACAGAAGACTATTAAATGCTTTCTTCAGGCGGCCAAAGAAGCGCTCCTTCAACGATTGCTTCATGTCAGTAACATTGATACCCAACGCTTCCGACATACCCAAATACTTATAGGTTTCGGATGCGGAGAGGGCTCTAAGGTTTATGGAATCCGAGATTTGGGTTCCCACGGATTCCACAATCTTCCCTCGCTTTACATGCATAACCGCACATTTGTCCACACCAAATTCCATCCTGATGGCGCTACTGAAAGTTTCAGTTACTTTCAGTAGCTCCATCAGTTGCAAATTGTTGGGAGCAAAGAGTTTTAGGTCATCCATGTAGAGGAGGTAAGATATAACCTGACCACCTCTCCTCAACCGATAGCCTAGACCTGAATCCTCCAGCAGTGTGCTTAGAGGATTCAAGGCTAAGCAGAACCAAAGCGGACTCAAACTATCGCCCTGAAATATGCCTCGCTCGATCCTTATCGGCTCGCTAATCCTCTGGATATTTCGACATCCTGAATAGCGAAGGACCGTTCTCCACTGCCTCATACACGACATCAGGAAGGTGCGCAGAGTTGTATCTACTTTATACAACTCCAGCACCCTCATGAGCCATGTATGTGGCACCGAATCATAGGCCTTCTTATAATCTATCCAACATGTTGACAGATCCTTTCGGGAACGACGAACCTGTTGGCTAATGGCCATATCAATGAGGAGTAACTCCTTAGTACCGCGGCACCCTTTCCTACATCCATTTTGAGACGCAAATATGATGGAGTTGGTCTCTATATGTTTGTTAATTTTAGCTCTCAAAATGGATGTAAGAAATTTATAGACCGTCGGTAAACACGTGATCGGCCTATAATTTTTGGGTTCCACGGTGCTACCTGATTTATGGAGCAGGTGGGTTATTCCTGTCGTTAGAAACTGGGGTAGCAAACCAGACTCCAAAGCAGTCTGGTACTGAGCCGCCAAGCGAGCGTGCGACTCAATAAACCATTTAATCCAAAAGTTGTGCAGCCCGTCCGGTCCTGGAGACTTCCAGTTAGGCAACGGACGGACTGCACGAGCTACATCTTGGGGGCAGATGGTAATAGCCCCCATTTCTGGTATTGGATCGAAGGCTCGCTCGACTTCCTGAGCCCAGTCACCTTCAGTGTGACTGACAGGCACCGACCAGATACTGCGCTAGAAAGAACACATGGCATCATTATCTGGCAGGCGCGTGTCAGCCACATCTTGGTTCGGTCGCTCCCAAGCCCTATAAACCCACCTTTCATCGCTTTGGAAGTTGCGATTCTGAGTGTATCGGTCCACCCGCCGCTTATACCTACGAATACGGTTCGCCCAGGCATACACTTTCTGCTTCAGGAAGTCTATGCGCTCTGTGACACGAGACAAATAGTCCTCAGGGTTGGTATCAGTCCCCGAGAACGCCCGCCTCACAAAGCGCATCACTCTTGGGCGAGTATTGCCCTCCCTGAAGCAGATTAGTTTGCCGATGAGCGCTCTGGCCCCACCAATACGACGCTCAATTCTGCACTGCCAAGCTGGTACGACTGGTTTCGGTCGTGTAGCCATAGAGGCATTAGAAAATTTTACACGAGCTACACGACATGCCGCTACAGCCGCGCAGTACAGAATCGAATGAGTATCAGTGAGGTCTTCGCAGTCATCAAAATAGTTTGGCAACTGCGAATCCAGAGCCTCCACCAGCGCCCTATTTTTGTTATGCATGGGCAAACGAGGTAAGCGTGGTCTAAGTTCGGGTGACATAAACCGATATTCCCGAATCGCATCTTCCAAAGCACTCCTCAATTTTTCATTGCACTGGGTACTTACATTTGTAGCTCTGTCATCACTCCCCCCATCAGCTTGGCTTGTGTTGGGCTGTGGTGGTACTACAGCAGTCTGCGATAGGGGGGCGATGACATGGCTACTCTGCATTTCATTTCCCAGGCGATCAAGTACAGTGTCATCCAACATATGATTACGCTGGATGACCCGCACCTGATCCGACAGTCGTTGTGCCGAAACGTTGACAGCCGGCTCAAGCACCTGAAAAAGAGAGAGCATCCGAACACGGTACGCGGTCAGATTGTTTCCCCCCTCTGTAGCCCCATAGTATGAGCGCATAACATTCTCATTGACGGATTGTGTCCATCTCATGCGCTGCACACTTCCGCCGGGAGCTGGGACCTTATCAGAGGCCGGTGGGCCTCGAGGTCCTAAACCATCCGACGGCCGGCGTCCTCCCCGTCGACGGGCAGGTGGTGGCGTCGTGGGCGGAGACAAATACTCGTCGCTCGAGCTCGACGCAACTACCGCGGCCGGTGTTGTCACAGCGTTCACAATGGGGCTGGGTACCGGTGGCGGCAAGGCGGAGCTGAGCGACGAGTCCGGAGGTGGTAGGCGTGCACGGCGAGCTGCTGATCTTGTCAACATTCCGTTTCTTGATTTTCTTAACATTTTACATTTTCAAATTTGACAGCCGTCAATCTTGCTTTTTCCGTATTTTTTTATTTGGTTTTTCATTTTCATGTTGTATATGTGTTTCTAAAGGTTTTAAATGTATTTCTGTAACTTTCTGGGACTAAAATGTAATGACTAATTATTATTATTATTTATTTTTAATTTTATGAAATTTTTATAACGTTTAACAGTTTGACAATATTCTATGTTTGACATTTTATTTTTTGTACATTCTGACATTTTTTTATTTTTTTTTTGGAAACTTTAGTGATTGTTTTTTTTTAATGAGTTGTTGAATGTTCAAATTTAATCGATCACAATTTTATTTTAGGTTTTTTTCTGTTTGGAATTTGAGATTGTTTGTAATAAATGGTTTTAGTTTGGCAATGGGTGTCATTTACTTGAAATAAATGTATTTATTATTATTATTTCCTTTATTTAATTAAATAAATATACATTACATATTTAAATATTAGAATATATAAAACAATAAAGAATAGTGGTCCGCCGGTATCAGGAGCAGGGTCCAAGCTACTGAACGGTGGTTAGGGCTCTAGAGATAGGAACCTCCTCACGTTGCGATCCGTATCGAGGAGTACTGCCTTCTGAATAAGGCCTTTGATCCAACCACCTAAAGAGAGCCTCGAAAGATATTGATCGAGGCTTTTGGTCATCAGGCCATTGGCCGATACGACAACCGGCACAGTGACAGCTGAGCTCACATTGAACATGTCAACAACGTCGTGTGCGTGTGATATTTAATTTGTTTCTCTTTCTCAGCTTTCACGAGGTTCTCGTCATGTGGAATGTTAACATTGATAACCATTGCGCGGCGCGCTAATCGATCTATCACCACTATATCGGGCTTATTGGCGACAATAGTCCTGTCAGTAATGATAGACCGATCCCAGTACAACGTGACATGGTCATTTTTGAGAACTGGGTCGGGCACATATTTGTAATACGGTACCGCCGAATCCACAAGTTTATATTTCAAAGCAAGTTGCTGGTGAATAATCCTGGCTACTTGCGACACACGTCAACCGTCCCGTCCTTCATAAATAATGTCTCCGGTAATTATTCGTCAAGATAACTTCATCCATAATTACACAGACAAAACCTTCAGTTTCCCCAAAAAGGTCACTAAAACGTAGCCAGGATACGGACGCTAAGAAATCTACACAGGTCTCATGAAGAGACCGATAGAAGCGCCCGTGAAGCCCCTTGCTTTGCCATACCTCCTTGCGGTCATCGGTAGTAAGTACTACAGGTTTGCGCCAGTTTTCTTTAGCCATGGAGAGCGGAGTGAGTCCCTTGTCCACTGTGACCACATCACGGTGCATACCCAGTTCGGCTTTAAAAAAATATTCCCTGAGACTAAACACGTCGCGTTTGTCGAGGGTCTTCGCATTTACAAAGCCTCGACCCCCGCACTGCCGCGGGATGTACAGTCTCATCATCGATGATCGTCGGTGACGCATCCGGTTTGCGGTCAGCAGTCTACGGACCCTCCTATCCACGGCTGAGTTCACTTGAGTATGCCAAAAGAGTACATCAAAACCGGCATGACCCAACCGTTGAAGGGCGCGCCTTCAACGGTTGGGTCATGCCGGTTTTGATGCACTCTTTGTTTCCGCCTGAAAGAAGACTAATAAATACCTTCTTCAGGTGACCAAAGAAACGCTCCTTCAGAGATTGCTTCATGTCAGCGACGTTGATCCCTAACGCTTGAGAAGGTATAATTAAATAATTATTATAACCTATTAATTAACGATGTCTTTAACTATTAATACCTTCTGCCAAAAGGAAATACATCAAGAATATTTTTCTTTGATCTTTAGTCAAACCAAAGGTGATTTCATTACATTTACTCATACCAAGCGCTCTCTTAAAGAATCTCTAACCAACTTTTCTGATTAACACAGAATCAACTTACGCTCATTTACTGGTTCAATTTCATCAAAAACAAAATATATTTCCCCAAAGCCATTAAGTAGTTCTGTTTTCATACAATCTAATTATATGACTAGCTCCGAACTCTTACTTTCGTCACGTACCACTCTTCCTAATTAAACATTACTCATGAAAGTTACCACAACGATTGCCTCATTGAATTATGAACTTTATTACTAATATTGCATGAATTATTTTTGGTTTACGTGAGAGAGCAAACAAATTATTTTAGTAAAGTTAGGGGTGTTCAATGATTTTATGCTATTTAATATTTACTGGCTCTAGGTCGTGATTTTGTTGTAATTTAAATGTTAGGTTTTCGTATCCTTAATTTAATTTAACAAGATGGATTAGAAATTAACTTTTAACCTTTTCTTTGAACTACAACTTTTAAATTAAAATTATCATGAACAATATTCCCTGTAAAATAAAGGAAAGTTTAAATAAACTCCAGCTATCTATATATAGTTCACAATAAACTCTTTCAAGTTATTAACAAAGAACAAATCTTGATTGCTTTACACTTTGATCGGCTTATCCTTTATCTGTCTGTATTAATAGTTAATGAGCAAAGCCTTGAATTAGGCTTACAAAGAGCGCAACCAATATTAACTTTATTTGACCTTTCTAAATACTCGTACTTTCTGTAACTAGGGAATCAGAGATAATTAGATTCTTAATCGTATCTATATTGAGAACACGATTAAAGATCTTGTGTAGGTCTTAATAAGCTGAGTACTTTGTTTTTCATTTCTCAACAATTTGATTTTTATTTTTCTTGAGAAAATGTTGTTAATATGGAAATAATTTCCCTAAAAAGGTTCATGTATGTTTACTTGGTACTAAATTAAATACCTAACCAATTATACAAAAACAAAATGACACTAAGGTGTGGAAGTACTTGTCCGCATCGCTGCCGCGCTGTCATCCGGAAATGTGCCTAGAAGACATGCCCTGACTAAGCGAGAGTAATGACGAACGAAGTTTTCCGATCGGCATGAGCCGAATGAAAGCCGAATATTTGTGGCAATGGTATCTCCAGCCAAGGCAGTGTATAATTTAAATTGAATGTTTATATTGTATGTGAAATATCTTTCTCTCCAGACATTCATGTTCAAGTAAACACAACTCCAAAAACACACATATTCGGCTCTGCATGATTCGGCACAGCCGTGTGGCAAATTCGAATTTATAGATAAATATATCCAGGAAAAAGCCGCTCGGCTTAGCAGAAGTTGTGCCTAGCCGATCTGAACCTGACTAAGCGAGAGTAAAGACAAACGAAGTTTTACGATCGGCACGAGCCAAATGAAAGCCGAATACATTGTGTATGTTTGTTCATTGTAACTTAACGCGTGACGTGATTGGTAGCACAGAATTTATTTCATTTTTAAAGAGTTAAAAATGGTGACTGATGAACAGAACTACCAATCACATGATTTCAAAATTCATTGCTATTAATCGTGTCAAGTTATAGTGAACAAGTTATAATTGCTTCGGGTCAGCTTTCTTGTTCAACTTTAATGCTGCCGAATCGAATATCACGACCAGAATAATATTTATGTCTGCTCACCCAAAAATTACTCTCCTAATTAGAATAATTTCTCCAACAGGTTTCCTAAACGCAAACCCGATACCACACCTTAAAGCCCGAGTGGCGAACTACGGCCTGATGGACCAGATAGCGGCCCTGCATTGGGTGCAACAGAATATCGCACTGTTCGGTGGCGACGCTGGTAACGTTACCATGCTGGGCCACGGCTCTGGAGCAGCCTGTATTAATTTTCTCATGATTTCGCCTACTGTTATGCCTGGTAAGTTAAGGGAACAATCAAACAATTTTAAAACAAGATATTGACATAATTTATAAGCTCTCTCTTTAAATAATAATAATATGTACATCATATATAAAAATGTTGATTGATGCCCTATGATTATTTCCCCTCCTTTATAAATACTTGTGAATATTATTATTAATATTTTAAGTCTGATAATTTTTAAATTATGTAAATATTTTCTAAATCAAATTCAAATTTTTGAGTAAATACCAAAAAAAATATATATAAATAAATGAATCATCAATTGTCAGTATCTTTCAAACTGTATTTAATTATGTAAGTTTTTTTGTTATAAGTAAAAAGTTACGATCTTTTGTAACGTATCTATCTACTTAGCTAAAATGTAGGCTGAATATAATAATATAGGGTGCCAAACATCATGGCATATAAACGCACCCGTTATAGGATAG
This sequence comes from Tiliacea citrago, assembly GCA_963921375.1. Lineage (NCBI taxonomy): Eukaryota > Metazoa > Arthropoda > Insecta > Lepidoptera > Noctuidae > Tiliacea > Tiliacea citrago. Next base: position 4,141,918 of record OY992784.1, read on the forward strand.
TTCCTATTACGGGTGCGTTTATATGCCATGATGTGCACCTAACCTTTTTGAAGGACATAAGATTAGTGTTGGTGTTTCTAGGGTAAGGACCCCCCCTTGAATTTAATTAGCTTATTTCTTTCAACTTTCCTACCCTCAACATATTATTTTAGGTACTACTTCAGTAAATGATTTTTTTTACAGTTTTTCTCTCATGCATCGTTTTAACTAGCAATTTTTCGCGGTTTTTCCGAAACTGTGATTTGGAATTTAGACCTTGAAAATTGACGCAAAATAGAAACAAAACAGTGACGTATTTACCGTTCTTCAAACCGTAAAATTGCGAAAGCATACCAATTTGAAATACGTCGTATCAAATACTATGCAAATAAATATATAATACATTCCATTAATATTTCTACGCTATGAATAAATCCTAAAAAACTAATAGTAAAATTGTTGGATACTTCAATAAAAACCGTTTCATTTTTTCGAACTTTGCAAGCGCTCTCGTGAGACAAACAACTATCAATTTTTTTTCCATTAAAATCATGGCACAAATTCGTTTTGAAAAGGCAATTAATATCGTTTGTGATTCCAAATTGGTACTCCATTTAGTCATTATTCACTATGTACAATCGTAGTGCACGTCCCAAAGTACCTAATCATCAGTCGTTTTGCTGTAAAATACTCGTAGGAGCTAAAATTATTCCCTCACTTTCACAATTAGAGCTTTTTTGGGATTTAAAATTTATTTCACCGACCCCTGCGTGCTTAAACCAGACTCGATCATTCGAATGAACCAAAAGATTTACAGCTAGCCCCTGGAGCCTAATATTTCATGGGACTACAGAGATCATTGCATATCAAAGAGAAGACCGGTGGGTGCGATAATGATTGGGAAGACGTGCCCTTGGGATATGGAAGGATTATTAGAGCCATACCAGATATGCATCCTTAAGCGAGCATTGGAATAGTGGAGAGACTGGTTATATTTAGGGCATCTTTTAATGACGTCGCCACCAGGTTGCGTTCAGGTCCAGCTTCACTGACTCTTGAATTGTAAATCTTTTAGCGGGGTTAAACTGCTTTTTCGACGCTTTTCTCTGTCACTGCTATGCTGTGTTTCATGCTGCCAATGTCTTCATCCGAGGTTTCTGGTTTTTTTGGTAGTAGTAAGTCGTAGTTAAAAGAATACAATGACGTCCCACTTATTGGCCCCGAACCCAAAGCATAAAATCTAATAGTAATGTTTGGTTGGGTTACAGCTAACTGAGTCTATCACTATATCTATATCACAGAATACAATTTTGGAGCACTAGTATAGCACTGCACTGCACATAATATTATTATAATTGACACACGGTTTATAATTTAAGCGTTACTCTTCAGCAGATCCCAAAAAAATATGGAAAGATCTCACCAGATTAGCTTGGGCGGGAGTTGGTTCGGCAGGCGCAATTAGCCCCTCGTATGCACTGGTTGACTCAGATCAAGATCGCACATAGGCCCAGTCCCCTCCACCTTTGCACAGCTCGAACGAACTTTATTTGGCAACAACAACACAACAAAATAAACACTGAGCGATTTCGATGCCCGACACGAGGCATAAACACACGTAGAAGACGCACAGTAAAAAAAAATGTTTTGACGGAGAGGACTCAAGACACGTGTGTTCGAATCAACGTCCAACGACCAACCCCCTTCGGGATCAATATGCTATTTTCGAAAAGTTAGAAAAATGCCTTTGATTGATATAGTAATGGTAGGGCTAGAAAAGGGACTGACAATGATTTAAAAAGTTTTAATAAAATTAAGAGGATAATAAGAATAAACTTCAGCTTTACTTCCATTCTTGCAATAAAACTGTAGACCGTTACAAAAAGAGCAGGTAAATGTAAACTAAACGATGTTCTAATTAAATCTTCAGGTAGTTAAAACGTTCCTCTTACAGCCTTTTTATTCTTCAGACTTCATCTTACAACTGATGATATTACGGAACTTGGTAACATTAAGATGGGAAAACAGTGCAAATAATTTGTAATAATCACAGCGCAATTTTCTATTGCGTTGCAAGTTGGGTAACCTTATGAAATTTATTTCTATATGGCCCGTAAGATTCGTGTTTGTAAATGCATACTGAGAGTATTATTTGCTGGGATCTAATCACAATCTAAAGTCAGCACTCACTCAGGTGTTTTGCGGTGATTGTAAACTAGCACTTCGCCCGCGACTTCGTCCGCATGGAGATCCCGTTTAAAAGATAGTTTCCAAAAACTAATGATTGCGATCTTTTTATTTGTTATATTATGACAAACTTTATTATTTAATACAAAATAATATTCAATGTGTAGGTAAATAATAGAGCGTAGGACTGTTCGCTCACACCGTGGCATTTTTCTTGCTTTTAGAATTTTTATACCCGTCGCGTCGTAAATTGTAAACGAAAGGTCCGATTCGATGAATTTAAAAAGGAATTTACATGTAAATATTCAAACTTGATTATGAAACTATTTAGTTGGATAAGGTTGGAACAAAAAACGGCAATCGTGATTTTACTATAATAGTTAGATAAATAAAACCTCGCGGACTATTTGGTGCGTATTATTTTATTTATCATCAATACTTTTCGCAGCTCACGCCAAATAATGGCTTTTATATGGAAACTGCCTTGGGGTACATTATTGTAATTTTCGTAGAGATCTCTAATTTAAAAAAAAAAAATACAGCCCATGTTACTTGCTGATAATGTAGCTTTCTATAGATAAAAAAAAAACAGTTTAGTAGTTCTTGAGTTTATCCATTACAAAAAATGTAACAAAAAAAAAAAAGAAAAAAAAAGTACTAATAATATTAGTGTAGAAGACGATGCATTAGAAATGCTAATTCATGAATTTCTTGCAGGTCTTTTCCACCGCTCAATTCTCCTCTCAGGATCTGCACTAAGCTCTTGGGCATTAGTCGAAGACCCAGTCAGCTTTTCCGTCCAATTAGCAAAACAGGCTAACTGCACGCTTCCAGAAGACATCGTCAAAGACCACGAGCTCATTGTAGACTGCCTCAGAGAGGTACCACTTGATGAGCTGATGTCTGCAGAGATCAGTACACCAAGTTACCTGACAGCATTTGGCCCATCAGTTGACGGGGTGGTGGTTAAAACTGACTATGCAAAAGAACTCCTAACATTCTTCATACCCAATGATCTTCAAGGTTTCTCAAGCGTATCAGGAGTAAATAACATAAAAGCTGATAAAAGAAGCGGAGAAAGAATGTTTGGGATAAGGGGTGGACAAAACAAGTACGATCTCCTCTTTGGAGTTGTCACCAGCGAAGCCTTATGGAAATTTTCGGCTCAGGATATACAAAATGGATTCGAAGGCGAACGAAGGGATAAAATAATAAGGTAAGGTCGATGTTTATTCAGCACATTGGTGTTTGAACTACGGCCATGAGACGTCTCCTTGAATGGTTGTAATCAAACGTATAGGATATTGAAGGTGAAATATTTTCGTAGATTTGAATAGTATATGTGTCTGAGATGTTCTCAGTTTTTTCGAGTATGGAGCTCCATATATCTTTTTTTCCGTCTTTTCGAGGCTTGGAGGGGTCTCCATAATGTAATAGATGATCACCCGTATACGAACCGACCGCGACGAGCGTGGCTTAAAATTCCCGTGCAGCAGTTATTATTTAGCCACGAGCCCCTGCTCCTACTCCTTCTCAGATGAAGACAAAAATAAGGAGTAGCATAATTTGTTACCATTTAATTCAATCAAATACTCACAATAATAACTTCTCTCTATTGAAACAGTATATCGGAATCGTATAAATTATTTCCCGAACAATTTGTCGCAGCCCAGTTTTATTAAAAAAATATACGAGGATTATAAATTCTCATTTTAATGTGCATGTCACGCCATACGAGCGTTCTCTTTGCATTTTTTTCACAGACACCAATTATTACTGGCTTATTCGTTGCAAAAGCCTAAAAGGGTTTTTTTTTTTAAAATAAAACAGTCTTTTGATGTGAACTTGTGTGGCATCTCTGTATGACGAATTAAATTATTTTGAAAACGTATTGTTATTTCGATATCATTTTTCTTTTGTTCGGTTTTTATTTGTAGTTTTGTAAAATTGTTTACCTTCGCTTTTGTTTTTGTGATGAGTTTTTATTAAAATCGTTTATGGTATAAAAAAAAACGTTCTCATAACCTTTCTGTTTCATGTATTTACAGTTAATCGTATTATAAAAATTTACGACACCAATATCTACATTTCAAGTCTGAATGTTCCACCAAAGTACCGAACAGTTAGATATTATTTGTGTAAGGGTCAGTAATACGAACGAACAGTGACAGGTTATTGGTCTATCTATTACCGTCAAGTGCCCACAAGTACAACCATTTATGCCAATCATTTCTATTTAATAACTATTAGGTTCAGGTTTTTTCTGTATAGAATTACAAGCGTTTTGAAAAGATTTTCATTTTCGATTTTTTGCATTTACAGACCGTTTAGGTTCATAACTCTGAATTAATTGGAAATGTAGGTTAAGTATTAATAAGGAGACTAAAAATGTGTAAGAAGTACCTATATAAGTTCCACTGAGTTGTATAAACCTTTTACAGAACAAAATCTTCCTCATGGTATACCTACTATAGATTCTTAAAAGAAACGGTAGTATGAATTTATGTGAACTGTATTACAAATTATCCTCTAAATGCAGATTATGACGCTGATATATTTATGGCGTATTAATGTACCCATTGATAGGCAACTCCTAAAAACAATCCATTCTTAGTAGTTATCCGCACTAAGAAAGATAACAACAATATGATTCTAGCTTAATTATTACAATACCTAATTAATAAGTTTATTTATTTCAGGACCTACGTCAGAAACGCATACACATATCATTTAAGCGAAATATTCTTCACAATCGTGAATGAATACACGGACTGGGAGAGGACTGTTCAGGTAATTATGATTATTTAATGGTCCAATAATTTATTCACCACGGTCTTTATTACTTGTTCATCCCCATTATTGGTCAATTAATTGTAAATTTGCTTGCTATAGGTACCACATTTTATGTACCTACAGCAAAAAGGTATCTGTAATGATCAAATTAATGCTATCAATAGTGAGGGACTAGATGATGATGATGTTTGGTCCAGTGAGAGTTCTTCTTTAAGACTAAAGATTGGAAATAATAAAAAGCTAATTTGTTCATAATTAACTGCATAGTTTTAGTAAGACTAACAAGATATAAGGATAATGAAAACGTTTATAGTGACTTAGCAATCTACATAATATCTGTATAAACAACTGATTCCATCGTTAAATTCACACATTCGATTTGTAGATAGGTCTGGTAAAAGCAGAAGTCAACATTTAAATATTATCTGAAAACGGTAAAGAAGGCAATTTCAATATCAATACATTCAATTCACATAACACAATCCCTCAACAACACAACTCCTCCTATGTTCCCCCATCTCTATCATACTCCATGATACATTACCCATAGCAACATCAACTTGGCCCACATCTCTCCATGTTTAGGTAACACACGTTTCTGATGACTTGGAAATGCCACTAAAAAGGCGTATTTGGCACTTGAGTTGAAAAAACTGAGTCTGTCGTTAAATTTACATATTCAACTCATTTAATTATAGGCCTAGTAAAATGAGATATATTGAATATTAAAATATTCAATTCATATAACACTAACTTTGTTCTGGTATTTCCTTCCAAAGCTATCGAACTCCATGAAACATTACCCAAAAGTAGTAGTGGGGCATCAACTTGACCCACATCCACACACGTTTAGGCAACACAGGTTTCTGATGACTTGGCAGTGCCACCCAAAATGCGCGTTTGGCACCAGCCTGTGAATTCCTGCCACTGCCAAATTCCCACTGTTTCCGAGTGTAAGCGACTTCGTATTGAGTGTCCCGGATATATTTTATAGGATAAGTTTTGAATAGTTCGCTGAATTCTCACGATTTATGGTGTTTCATTTTCATTATGATTTTCGTCCGTGATTGTTCATTGGAATTCTTCTATTCGTGTTACTGAGGTTTCATTTGCATGTTTGGCTTTAAAGTTCCGGTTGGTTTCATGCAAATTAATTGCTACACTATTGAATACTGTTACTGCCACATTATTCCGTTTAAGCTTAAATATATAGCATCAGTTTTATCAAGGTAGCCTTTAATATTTATTTTAATGTCTCGGTAACAATATTAGTTCTAATTAGAGGCTCCATTTTAAATTCAAATATTCGACGTTATTTAATTTAGATTCCTATCACTTTCCCCATTTATTCATCTTCTTACTATAAACTAAAGTTAGTTTAAGTAAACAAAGTCGTACAATTGAACTAATCGTGGAACTATTATATTGGACCGCTCTATTGTTAGATATCCTTTTGTCTAGGCTATGAACCGGCCTCTGTCCCTCTCAGTAATAACCATATGTCCAGAACACATCCAACGTAGGCTGTGTTATAACGAGTGAATGAATTATAAAATATAGCACAAGCGGTGCTGACCGCCAATCGAAAGGTCACCGGTTCAAACTCAACCCTGTTAATGATTGAGGTGGACTTACAAATATTTAGCTTGAGAATTTCGAAGGAATTTTAATAAAGGACCTTGTTATTATTGACTTTAACTCCGACTGAAGTAGAGGACAGTTTAGGATTTGGCAGCCAATATAACGCATTACTTTTGTTAATAGTTTAATACTGAATTCCTGTGTGAATGTAATTTCAGACACTTATCACGTTTGTGAGATACGTTCAAGTTTGTTAGCGTTTATTCTAGAAAAGCTTTGCTGGAAAGGCTAATCTTGTTTAAAGGCTTGTCTACGCAACCATTTTACTAAAGACGACTTGTTAACAAAAGTAGTAACACAGAGAATTTTGTGGAATTATATAACGTTGTCACGTTAGGACGTTGTGTTGAATTATGGACAAGAATTTTGTTCAGCAGTGAACGCCTTTTAATAAATATGCTGATGATGCTGACAACTTACTTACACATAATTTCATAACAATATAACGTTCACTGATGAAAGCATAAGTTTTTATGGGGTATATATTTTTAACGTCGAAAATTAAAATACCAACGGGTAAAATGTCAATGTTTTCTAAACATCGAAAATTTAAATATCGATTGTATGGAAAATTGTTATACCTAAGCTTAAAATGTCTAAGATTGTAAAGCCAAGTGATTAAAATATCCAATGATTAAAAAAGTCGATAGTCATTATACCTAAGTTCAAAATGTCAACATTTAATACACTTAAGTTCATTATATTTACGTTAAAAATAAGTACCTCCTCGTACTAGTTAAAATATCGAACAAATCAAAACATAAAATATCGAACCAATTTTGATAGTAGTATGAGTGGAAAAATTGGTGTGGCATAATAACAGATCACTTGGGTGTGGCATAATATCACTAACGTTTACATGATATAATTTTCTTATGCTATAAAAACAAATAACCTAATTTCATGTAATCTAATGTTATATTTTTCATATAATCTTCTTTTGCTATAACATTTAATATAACTTTCATTTTTAATTCGCAATTTGTATAATGCTCTTTTTAATACAACGTTCAGTTGACCTAATTTTCATATGACCTAATTTTCATATTTACTCATTTTCATAATTACTAATTTTTATATTTACTCATTCTTAGCCTAATTTCTGTAATGAATAAGTAAATATCAGGAAACATCATACTATTATAACCTGATCAACCCCAACAATAGCGGGGATCTGGCGCTCGGAGGCCGCTGCCGCGGCAAACACAAAAAATTATAAATATCTTTATTTAGGACATACCCTCTACTTCGATATTTACGTCTTTTGATGTCAGTTTTGTAGATAATTAGATTTTAAATATATTGGAAGTAGGTTGTCTAACCATTCGACAATATAAACTTACGTTATTTTAATTTTCGGTTTTATGGTCGTTCGATATTTAAATTTTCGATGTTTTGAACATTGACATTTTACCCGTAGGTATTTAAGTTTTCGACTTTCAAAACCATTGCGAGTTGTTAACACAACATTGATCTTAGCTGCTGTCGCTGTCGGAGGTGTGTAGCTTTTAGACACTCAGTGATTATTAAACTGGAAGATTATTTCATAAGTTTATTGTGTACCTCTAGTATTCAACCACGACTCAAAAAATTAAACCTTAGCTACCTCATAAAATCATTAATAGTATCAATTTATTTCCTTTCTATGGTTTCAGTTTTCATTTTTAAATTGTGTGCTTTGAATTTGTGCAAAATAAATGTTTTATTTCTTGATTTCGTCTACCAGCACCCCATAAACACACGAGACGCAGCAGTATTGGCCCTATCTGATGCTCAATACGTAGCGCCACTAGTCCAGACTGGGGACTTCCTCAGTTCCCCTGATGCCTCACCTAGAACCTTCTTCTACGTGTTCGATTACCAGACAAAGGATGGGGATTATCCTCAGGTGAGGGTTAGAATGTTTTTATTACTTTTTTGCTATCTATTTCGATATTTTGTCACTTTTCTTGTACGGACGATGACATAATTATTATTATCAAGGTATACTTTCCCAGTGTAAACTGACCTCTTATCGTACGGAAAGTTTATACAATGCGGAGTCAACTGTAAATGTATCGCTTAATATGTCGTCGTTTGGCTGTACTTGTTCATCAGTAGGTCAGTTATGTAAAAGATGTATTCGATTATAGTTTCATGTATTTGCACGGTGTATTTTTGTATCTATTCGATATTCAATCATTTTTTAGTATAAATGAAATCATTGCTCGCTGTAGTAAAATGAAATCAGTCATGTTCCATCGAATACTTGAAATCCAATCAATGATAGCTTTCAATTAAAAAAAATATGTATTTTTGGGATTTATGATTGCAATGAAATGGATGATTAATGACTTTTTAAATTATGTTGATATTGTAGATAATTAAAATTCTACGAAATCAGATTCATTTTGAGCATTGATTAAAATATAACATGATTTCAAACAATTTTAATGAAATATTTTTATATCCCGCACTACAAATTGCATTGCTTTATTTACATACATTTAACGGGTAAAATAGGCATAAATCCTAAGAGCCTGACTAAATTAGGTATTCTACCTACTTAAAACGCACAGTTTTTATTTTATTCCCGATCTTTTCATATTCTTCCTTTAACCCAATAAATTTCACCACTAATACCGCTTTCTATTGCAGCGAATGGGATCAGTTCACGGAGAAGAGCTCCCGTACTTATTCGGAGCCCCATTAGTAGAGGGGCTCGGGCATTTTCCCAGAAACTACACCAAGTCTGAAGTGGCTTTGTCAGAAGCATTCATACTTTATATCGCTAATTTCGCGAGAACCGGGTGAGTTGTGTGTGAATTATGTTTGTAAAACAGAATTGTCGATTCAATGTTTCAATGAAATTAATTTTCTATCGAATTTTTAGTAACAGCAAAATTAGATTTAATAGTTAGGAGTTCTCTTTGGGATTGTATCGCTTTAGAGAATTTTCAAAGCTTATGTTAAAATTTACTCATTACGATTGTAGGTATTACAAAACTTAATTACAGTACAACATAAAGTCATTAGCAGATACTTAATCAATATTCTACTTATTTTGCCATAATTATATTTATTAAAACAGAGTATGTACTTAATTGATTGTCAGTCACAGCGGTTACTGCTAAATAGTTGATGCAACCACATTGTGTCCGTCTAAGGTTGGGTCTTAGCGATATTTTGTACAATTAATATTTTGCTGGTCAAAAAATAATAATTATAGACAACAGTGATAGAGTAACGATATTAAAAACATTACACAAGAAGATAGAAAACAATGGGATATTATGAAACGAGGTCACAATTTTGTTAGTTAGATAAGTTACACGTTAGGCATTTGAAAACTGCTCATCGAGCAGATAAAAATATTTTCCTTCAAAGAGATCTCATTTGGTCGAGTCGAGTTTTATTCTCGGTTTTCATTCATTTAATTTTTTTTTAAAACGTTTCCCCACACTAGAAATTTCTCCTGTATTGTGGGTGCGTTTACAAACATTTAAACTCACATACACAAACAGCCAGACCCGGAACAACTACTTATAGGTCATACAAATATTTGTTCCGTGCGGGAATTGAACCCGCGACACGCAGCGCAGCAGTCAATCGCTTAACCACTGCGCCAACCGTGCCGTCTAACATTAACATTAAACCCCACAAGGTGACCCTTACAATAACTAATTTGAATAACTCGGGCATTACCTAATATACTAAAAGGGTAATTTTTGTACCCAAAACTAAGTGCCCACTTTCTCTAATATTTACTAAAAGAAAATCAATAACACCTCTAGCTTATACACACACACAGCTATAGCCTAAATCAGAATTGCGTGTGTAACAAATTCATATCCGTCGCGCCACTTAAGCGTGAACATTATTTCTCACGACAGGACATAAATCAAGGGGAATAAAACAAAATAGTATCATTATTTTCTCTAGCTTAGAAAGTAGGAGACTAACTAACGTTGTCCTGAGACTTAGGTGTAAATGATAAAACTATATTTATTTCTGTAAATAGGTGTGTACAAACACTTTTACACGTCAATGATATTTTAAAAACTAGATGAGGTCGATGTTTCCCATCTGACTAGTCTGAGAGGAAATACCAACTCAAAGGTCTCAGTCTCTTTTATAGTCCAGACATAAACTTTGTCAGATCATGTTAACACCATGTAGACCGTGAAAATATGCGTAGCTCACTCGCATTTGTACCCGGTCTGAAAAATGGCACATCACGGTTTAGAAAATGTTCGGTTATGTAAAGCATTGTCGTCTCTGTCACTCATGTAGATATAATCGATTTTTTACCACACTAAGGTTGAATATCTCTTGCACGCCATAAAACAACGAGGTCTATTAGTCTTTGTGACAGTTTCAATCTTATTAAAATTTCAATAGTTTCTCTTATGGACACTAAACCTGACTGTGACGTGTTCGCGGAAGAATGGAAGACGATTATGTCAGTGTTTGGAGTTTTGTGAGATGAGTGTATGAATTTTGTCTACTCTTCTTTAACTAATATAGTTGGCGAATAGCCTTTTTATGTTGGAGTAAAATAAATAGTGGTTAAGCAACGAGGTCGACTATAATACCTGTCTAACAGTCCTTTTCTAAAGCTAAATCGGTCAATTTTACGCACGAGTACTGTAAACGGGAGACTAATTAACGTTTCCCTATGACCTAGGTGTAAATATGCGCAGCTCATACGTTTATGAGTACCTGGTCTTAAACAATAGATCTTAACAATAGGTCTTAGAAAATTATTTTCTTTTGGTGGACACGAATGAAAATTGCGATTTGACATGCAGGCGTACGTACCACACTAGACTGAGCGAATTTTGCCCACTAGGACAAATATATCGGATTACGATTTTGTTGGCTATGTCCCGTCTATAGTTAAGTTAATAATTTAATGTCTTTTGCCTATTTGACAGTATTTCTCTAGAGCTGAATAGGTTAATTTTACACAGGAGTAATCTAAATAGGGTGTCCTATTATTTAGATTACTACTACTAAAATTAAATTTATAGGTAGTGTACCTAAAGTTTTCCTGTGACCTAGGTGTAAAAATGCATAGCTGACACCGTTCGTACCTATGTTCCCAGCCGTACATCGATAATTAGAAAAAGATCGGCATTGTAGAGCGTCATCTTTGTCACTCATTCCTGTGCGAGTCTCTCTCTAAAGCTGGATGGGTAAATTTTACGCACGAGTAGGCAAGTACTTTAAGTAACATGAGACTTACTAACGATATGTAGCTGAAAATATGCGGCACGTATATTTATAAAAAATGGCAAACATTTTTGGTGGATCGTTATGGTATGATTGTGATATTTTAGTAGACATTGTTTTATAGGTTCTTTTTTTATTTTTTGATTCGACGTCTATGTATCTTATAATGTTTGGGCCCAGTAGGTGGCCACATTTATTATGGTGTCAGAGGCGTTGTTGAGATCGTCAAGGGTGCAGGTGAACGGACTTTTGGGACACTAGCAGATGGGGCATAGTCGGTTATAAGTATAGAGGGTGTATCAGAAAGGTATGGTCAAATTTAAGCGTGTGGTACAGACCATCAAACTGAACAACTTACTCCATGGGACCAACATCGTAATCGCGCAAAAAAATATCAACTGTCCCATACAAAACCTCTATAGGTACATATTCGACCCAAATTATCTCGCGACCCCTTTCTAAAGGAAACCTTTTCTTAGGAATAAAAACCCTACCCTACTGCTTTTAATTCAGAGGGTTTGTGTTGTATTTAATTTAAACACATCAATGGTTTTTTACTTAAGAGTGTGTTGATAATGTGTTTGACGGCACGGTTGGCGCAGTAGTTAAGCGATTGACTGCTGCGCTGCGTGTCGCGGGTTCGATTCCAGCACGGAACAAATATTTGTATGACCTACAAGTAGTTGTTCCGGGTCTGGCTGTTTGTGTATATGAGTTTAAATGTTTGTAAACGCACCCACGATACAGGAGAAATTCCTAGTGTGGGGCAAAGAGTATATAAACAAAAAAAAAAATGTCCTTGTTATCAACACACACTAGTGTTGAAAACAAGGACATTTTTTTTTTTTTACGATGACACACTAGTCATCTTAATTTTTCGGGAAAGCCAATATCGTTTTCTATCAAATCGAATCAAATCAAACTTTATTTGTGAACATAGGTAAATGTGTATTTAAAGACCTTTTATGTTAAAAGGTCTTAAGATATACATTTGAGCGAGGTCTCTATGTTCTACCAATGCAATTGGTATACAAATAATTTGTAATATCATTTTAATAATAAATCTATCTTCAATAACATTATATTTTACTTATAAACAAGTAAGTAATGTGAACAAAACAGCCTAAATTATTAATTATTTAACAAGAACCCTATTATAAGCTTCACTGAGTATATTTCGGCATTTTCCCGTACATTTTCCAACCAACAAAGTTTATTTCCAGCCAGTACCATTTGTTTATATTCAATATAATTGAAATAACTGTTATATTTCTCAACTGCTAGTCAACAAAAGTTTGAAATAATTGTATTGTTCATAACCATTTTGAAACAGACGTTGAGTTGTTTAGTTTTAAAACTTAATACGCTTCGCTTAATGTTTCTTTTAGAATGATGAATTAATTCAACGTAAAGTTGATAGACATAATAGCTAGAATTAGGTATCTAAGTCATTGTGAATACGTCAGCGTTAACGTTTATTGAACGTTGAAATTTTCATTAAAAAGGGCTGTTTAGCGAGATAGCTCTGAAAATTCGCTCTCAGTTTGGGATACTCTTCAATGGTCTTTATGTTTAGCGTTTCATTAAATTGATCCGTTTCAAAATTAACTGACGGTTTATTTAACGCAATTGTTTGTATTAGGGCGAATCCAAACGAGTCTAATTTTGTAAGTATTCGAGTTTCTTGAGTCGGGTAATTTACATTTGCAGTGGGATTGATATAATTTTGGTTTGTGCTACATAACGACGCAAAATTATTTGATTGTTTATTGAATTTTATTTGAACATAAATTACGTGACTCATTTTGCACGATCAAAATTAAGCTTATTTCCACCTCGATCCTAAACCTAAGGTGTATTAGAAGAGCGGTGGCCGCCATATAGCGTCTGCAATTTACCGGCGAATGACGTCACTGAAACGATATTTAAGGAACACGGGTGGGTTTTAGTCAGTAAAAGTCTGACACTCCCTCCCGCTCCACCCAAAGCGGGAGCAAGTTTTTTGTTTCTTCCTAGAGGTTTTTGGACACTGTAAAGTTATTGCGGCCGTTATGTGGCGGCCACCGCTCTTCTGGAAGGAAGCCGTAGCCTTAAACATGTATTTTTTTTTGTTTGTACAGAAATCCAAATGAAGTTCATCGTCAAGAATCAGTGCTGCCAATATCAAGAGAAAGAAACAAATACAAGAGCATACTGTGGGATGAGTATGATACACTATACCAGAAGTATTTGGAAATCGGTAAGCAGATGTTGTACAAAATGTGACCTTATTGGTATGGTATGGCGTGAATTTGTCAAATCTACATAAAAGAAAATCATTTTCAAACTTATAATGCTTTGCATACTACAAAAAGATATTACGATTCTTTGAACGCCTGAAACCTAATTTACGTTCTCAATGACACCATTTTCAAACAAGTCAATATCCCAATGACCGTTCTTATCTAAAAATCTAATATCAGGACGTTATCCTCACATTAATCTTTAAAAGATCAAATTTAATCTCGCTCACCTCACGATCACAGGTAATATCAATTCCGAAAGTTAATTACGTCAACCTTTTTCATTTATTCGCACCACGCAATTTTCATTCTACAAATTCCTTTAAGAGTTTCACAATCAAAAATTCTATTGCAGGGATGAAACCACGGATGAAAAACCATTACAGGGCTCATCAACTGTCCGTGTGGCTACGGCTGATCCCGGAAATCCACCGCGCAGGGATGAAGGACGTGGTTGCGAAACACAACCTTTTTAGGAACCACAACGACCCTGAGTTATACGATGGACTGGTCAGACCGGACCCTCTCACGCGCGCTAACTATTTCGATCCCACGATGGAGCTGTACCGCAAACCGACCTACAACCTCACATTAGATATACCCTCCACAACGATGGACACTTACGTCACTACGTGCATTAGTGTGATGTCCGCGCGACCAGGGTCCGCCGTCACACAGAGCCAAGTTCCAAACAACACGCACACACAAGACGTATCTAATTTAGAAGTAGCAGGTTACACCGCGTACTCCACAGCCCTAAGTGTAACCATAGCTATAGGATGCTCTCTACTAATTCTTAACGTTCTTATATTTGCCGGGGTTTACTACCAAAGAGATAAAACTAGACTCCAAGTAAAAGCACTCCAGCAGCAACAGAAAAGGAACCATAACTCAACGTTCGATAGCGTATCGTCGAAGCATCCCCATTACTTCGTTGGACACTCGCAAAGCTCGAGCACGATTGTCGACATCGATCATCAGGACAAAAACGCGATAATCGCAATGACAAATCGAGTTCCCCACTTCAGTACAGCGAACTGCCCGAACGTTTGTCACACGGGGATACAAATGTCGAATTTGTCGCAGAAATCGAGTCCGCCAACAAATAGGGGACAATGTACGACTTTGCCGAGAAAAGTGGGGTTCAGCTATCAGCAGAATCAAATATGTAACGCGTCGAATTGTATGACGCTACCAAAGAACGCGACTTTTATGAGTAGTGCGGGGAATTTACCTGACGTACAGGCACAGACGGGGCAGTCTCAAGGGCCGGGGAATGGGTCTGTCATCCCCCCTCCGTCGTCGCCCCCCTCTCAGCACTTCTCGCAGTCTAGGGTCCCTCAAGCAGCGATGTCGGAGATGAATGTATGAGACATGGAAGATATTTACAATTATGTGTAAAGTGACGGTTGGAACAATCAGTGTGTGTCACGGGACAAGCCATGGTTGTAAATATCGGACTAAAGCAGTGTATATAAGATCTTAAATTAATGTAATATGTAATACAGGTAACGTTTTAAGTATTCATAGGTGTAATTGTAATATAGGTTTCTGAATAAATTGTCATTTTTTAAAACGATAATCCAATTTTTCAGAAATCGTAACAAATAAATCTGTACATTTTGAACATTTCGTTGATCATGTAAATATTATTATTATTATCGTAATATCATCGCCATTCAAAATGGATGACAGAAGGAGGTCATTTGATAAAAAATAACTCAATAAACTGATTGTAACTAACAGTGTCACTAAAGATGCAAATTCAGAAAATAACTCGAATGAATTGTCTCATGGGTGAATCAAACAATGCAGCAAAAAATAACAAACATACA
The DNA here is from genome assembly GCA_963921375.1 of Tiliacea citrago. Taxonomy (NCBI): domain Eukaryota; kingdom Metazoa; phylum Arthropoda; class Insecta; order Lepidoptera; family Noctuidae; genus Tiliacea; species Tiliacea citrago. Next base: position 4,157,849 of record OY992784.1, read on the forward strand.
TATTGTTACTTCACTTAGTACTGTCATTGAAAATGACTATTATTGTAAATAAATTAGAATCTTAAAGACTGTATACTTAAAATAAGATATTTTCAGTTCAAAGAGCCATGTGACACAGATCATTAACTTCTTTGTTGCAAAGAATTACTTCGGAATGCTAAAGTGTCGGCATTAGGAAGTTTTTAAGAGGGCAAATTATCTTTATTTTTCCGTCTAAGTACGTGCTTGGAATTTTCTAGAACAAAAACGTAATTTGTTTGTGAACCTAACCGAGTATTAAATTGATCACCTTGAAAGCGAGAAACGAAAAATAAAATATATTCGGGAATGTTTTAGGAATTTTGAAGTTTTTTTTTTAATGGATTGCGTAATCTCAGTTATACACAATTATATAAGTATTTTGTTCTAATGGTATCGAGATTTCTTCTGATGTTATTTTTAAGGACATGCAACAGCAAATCGCAAATTGTGCTGTAGCAAACCTCTTGTTTTAAGTAGAGCTGGTAACAGACTGCATACCATATTTTATCTAGGTCAGAACATAAACGTCTTTCGAAAATTTTAATACACCTACAAGCACTAAAACAACCACTCTACATCAATATTAAACAGAACATAAATAACGCTTTTGTAAAGTTGGTTTCCATTTTATTGTTACAAAACATTTAACCCTCAAAGCCAATCAGACAAAGCAATATCTAAAAAAACAAACATTACACTTTTACCTCTCATGCATAAATAAACTGTTTTAACTTATCGTGAACACAAAGGGTATGAATCGTGATTTATAGATACGAGTACTTTTACCGAATCCTCTTTAAAAACTCAAACAATACATAATTAAAATGTCCCGAAACGTATTTACGATTTTGTATAAAAAGAAAATCGTCAAAAGGGAAAAAACAATCAGTATTGTCATCAATAAAATTGTGTTCATCGCGAGTTTGGGAGTTTGGGTCCATTTTGTTTCTGCTGTGTGCAACGGCCGACGAAATTGTAATGGGCTTTTGTGTATTGAAATATTTTTGTGTTGGGCTTCTGGGTGCCTACAGGAATTACGTTTTTTACATCGTTTGGATTAGGTTCACGAACGCGGTATTGCTTAGTGATTTTAAACTTTTGAGAGTGATTGATCGCTGCCGCAGTGGCAGCAGTAGTAATCTTAGGTGTTGCAGCTGCTGCTGAAAAGCTTTTGCAAGTCGACTATTCTACTTAAGTTTTACATCATCTGTAGCGTATAAGGTGGTTTTACAGCCTCAAGACTTGATAATATTCGAAAATAAAAAAAATATTTTATTATTACAACGAATTGCGTGCATGCAAATCGGAGTTTAAATTAGTAAAATATAATTCACACCAAAATGTTTATGATGATTTTTGGTAAATACTTATCAAAATAAGCCTCTCTATATGAATGAAACAGGAAAACAAAATGGAATCAAGATCGTACAGTCACATACAACCCTGCTGATACCAACGCAAAAGTAATTTTACTCTTCATGAAAACCTCGTTCAATTTCCTATCATGACCAAAATTAGAGTACGCAGGCTTAACACGAATATTAGCGAGCCGGTATTTTTTATCAAAAACAGCGCACATTTTTATATAAACCCAGATCAGAGAAAAAAATGTATGTGAAAAAATTTATATAATATGAAAAAAATTGTGAAATATTTCGCGCTGCGAATCAGACAGGCTTTAATATCACCACGAAGAGTTTATGAGGTCAGGAAATCTAGCTATAAACTAGCTGGGGTTCGGTGAATGGGTGCTGGGGCAAGGTACCGAGGTCGACTGTACACGTTACATATAGCGTTGCGATTTAGAGCTCACGCATGACCAATTTTTGGTTGAATTACTGTTATGTGATAGTTGTAAAGTATGGCTTTGTAATAAAAGTTTGTTAGTTTGGTTTTGTTAAATGGTTATGTTTTCTAACAAGACTGGAATTCGTTTGAACGTGTTTAGGGTGAATTTTAACAAATTATTCATTTTATTTATTTATAGGTAATTAAAACGGTACAACACCAATTACATTAAGTAACATGGAAGCATAATAAAACATTGATATTAACATATTTTTGTTAATATGTTATACAGATTCAATTTAATTTAACTTTGCATTGTTAATACTAACATGGAACAGTGGACTCCCTTGCATACTTTCTCTCACAGAACACCAGACATATACGCATAATTTTTCTTTTTGAACAATGAAACTGAACGCGATCAGCACATCCGAAGAATGTAGTCTTCTTTAGTAATTTTGGCACAAGCTTCTTTCAGCAATGTCATCATTTTTGTAGTGGAGAATGGCGGCTTTGTATTGTGGCGACCTGCGTATCCTTTGACTTAACTGAGTTTTTTTTTTTTTTTTTTAAACGTTGCCCCACACTAGGAATTTCTCCTGTATCGTGGGTGCGTTTACAAACATTTAAACTCACATACACAAACAGCCAGACCCGGAACAACTACTTGTAGTTCATACAAATATTTGGTCCGTGCGGGAATCGAACCCGCGACACGCAGCGCAGCAGTCAATCGCTTAACCACTGCGCCAACAGTGCCGTCAAGTTTAAGTTCAAGAGCTGTCAGTGTCAATATTCCAAAGAAAATAATGACACTGCCAGCTCTTGACCGTGGTTCATGTGCTGATCGCGTTCAGTTTCATTGGTGAAATTGGCACTTAATCTGAAAAGTAGTCTTGATTTTATCGTAAACTATGCCTAATTGGTTACAGAAGAAAACTAATTTTTTTCTTAGTAGATCTTACTCTTCTGTTTCTGTTAATTTCTACTGGATTCTCTCCATTTCTTCTTTGACTATTCTGTTAATGGCCTATTATATTCCATCCATCCAACATGTTGCAATATATTATAGTTTTGATTTTCTGGAAATGCAAAAGCAACAAAGGTACTGGGTTACGTACTGGAAAATTACTGTTTAACTTCTCGCAGCATGTAAACTGAAATTATGTTGGGGGAAACTAGGCTACTACATCTATACAAATAAATCAAATTGAAGTGTACGTTTGTAATGTTAAAATAACGACTTTTTACTCGATGCATATCTATATATGAAATTATATACGGTAATACACACAAAAAAAAACATTTTTAAAAATTTTGTCTGTCTGTTTGTTCGAGCTAATATCTGAAACGGCTGGACCGATTTTGACGGAACTTTCAATGGCAGATAGCTGATATTATAAGGAGTAACTAAAGCTACTTCTATTTTAGAACAACCCACACGGACGAAGCCGCGGGCAGCAGCTAGTACTATATACTTGTGGCAGTATTAGTACTGGTGGAGTTAAAATGAAACTTATTTACATTATAGTTGCTCCATTGGCAGGACTGAGCATCCTATTATGTGTTTCTGTTTTCTGAAGGATTTAGGCATTCTTGGAATTTTTATAAGTAATTAAAATTGGATTTTGCGTGTGAAAAGTTCCGAAGAGGTAATAACAAAACAGGGAATGTGTTTTGAATCAATAAAAAAAAAGTATAATATTATAAGGATCGTAGTAGTGCCGTTCAGTAGTTTCTGCCTACCACCATGGCGAGAAGGCGTGAGTTAATTTGGGTAAAAAAAAAACAAAGCTTTCCAGGATTACCTTCGATGAACATGGCTTTATAGAAAAACTAGCTGTGCCCCACGGTTTCACCCGCGTAAGTCTCGATCCCGTGGGAATATCGGAATAAAAAGTAGCCTATGTCTTAATCCAGGGTGTCAGCTACCTTCATACAAAATTTTATCAACATTGGTCTAGCCGTTTGAGCGTGAAGAAGTAACAAACATACACACACACACTCACAAACTTTCGCCTTTATAATATTAGTGTGATTTAAACCCAATTTTGTTATTATTAAAAATGTTGTAACAAAATACCGCACGCGTAATTTAATCAAAGTATTTCCATCGTAGCTAACAAAATATTTACAAAATAGGTGGAGGTTTTGTTCCTAAAAATATTCCCAATAGCATTTCTAACGCTACATTTTATCTGAAAAATATTTAGATAAATCTGTGTCACATGTTCTCAATATGGTCATGTTGTTTTAACTCGTGTTCCGTAAAATTTTATATTGATGTATTTTTTATGATGTATGACTGCAAATGGTTTGTGCTGTGTGACACAGCTCTACCAGTTACGTCGTGATTACGATAATATTTTTTTCAGCTGTATTTCAGCAGCTTTAAGTTAAGTTTTTCAGCTATTTTGCTCAGGTGGAGAAATAGGCCATTACTGATTCTTTATTTGAAGGTATTTTTTGTACATTTTCTATGTTTTCGATTAGTTTTGTGTACCTATATAAATAAAAAATTACTTTTTATGTTCAGCTGAGTTCGAAAAGTACGTCGTAAAATGCAAAGATCTGTGTCACATTTTCTGTTAAGTAAGTTTTGTATCGAATGTTTTCCTCAATTATTGTTTGTGTAAAGATCATATAATTATTAACTTGGTAATTATCATAATATGTTGGGAATTTATAAGATAACAAGTTATCTAACCGTTACTATGAAATCTTATGACAAGTATCAAAATTTAAAAAAATAAGACAGAATAAAATTCGTGAGAAAACCTTCTTGTTTTTTGTTTTATTTTGTACTTCCTTCACAGGTTTATGGTTTCATTAAACATACATTATTATATCAATTTTCTCTAATTAAATACCGAGGTACAGTCAGCCTCAAAAATATCTTTAGGCACATCGACAAATACTCATTTACTTGGCTACACCTACTGGGCTCCAGTCATATTATTCACGTAGGTATGTGGGAGAATTATAAACGAAATATGGGTGTACTATAGATAAATCTCTGCCTAACCCTTCGGGGAATACAGGCGTGATGTTATGTTACACTTTCCATCGACATAAAAAGAAGAAGAAATGTCTACAATATTTTTTGTGACTCCAGATTGCTACAATATTATGGAACAAAGGGAGTAGACAATATTTTTTGTTTCGATTTATACATTGTACTATTTGAGGCTGAATGTACTCGAACAACAGACTGAGGTGTTGCTGACTTGCAAAAGAACGCATAGGGAAGCAGCATCGCTGTGTTGCAGTTTGAAGGGTAGGTATAGGTGCTGGTGAAATGAGACGTCTCTTCACATCGTGTATGTGGTGGTATTGCAAGGACAGGTACTTGTTAGAAGTGTATTTCAGTCAATAAAGATATCGGTATCTATCACGTCTGCAGAGTTTCGCTAGCTAATTTGATTTGACCTATTTTTTGTTTTCTCTTTTTTTTTTCTCTTCAGTATTTGTGAGCAGTGGTGGCCCATTGGTAACGGTCTCAACTTACGAGTAGTAGGTCGTGCGTTCGAACAAAGACAGGCATTTTACTTTGTGTACATTATTTCATCACCACTGCTCTCAAAACGGTGAAGGAAAACATCGTAAGGAAACCGGCATGTCCTAGAACTAAAAACTTTTTACAAAAAAAAAACAACCGACTTTGGATCTGTATTTTAATTTTTTGCCACCGACTTCCGAAATTAAAGTTATTTTTCACTTTGTAGTGTTTTTTTTGGAAGTCGGTTGTTTTTTTTTCGTAAAAAGTTTTTTATTTTTCACTTTTTAGTGGGTCAGTTTGTAATTTATCTAATTTACAATAGCCTAATATCAAATGCTCATCACCTTTTACAAAATATTGCTTTTCCCGATGCAGGGGCGTTAAATGTTGAGGAGTTATCCTGGTAAGAACCAGGAGAACTGATGGTGACTTCACCATATGCATTTTGACGAGCATAAATTGCTTAGCAACCATATTACAGTGCCTAATCGAATCGCAACGGTGAAATACTTATTATTAAGAAGTTCCGGTGGCCATCTGTGGTCTTCATCATCAGTTCCACTTCACCGAATGGTACTTTTCGAGTGCAAATGCACGAGTTACTATTAAAAATACTCAAATCGCTATAGGTATGCCTATAAAATTTGAGGATTTCCCTCGATTTTCATAGGATCCCCTCATCAGATTCTGATTTGGTGGCAATGGGACCACCTCGGAAGCATACCCTTTCATACAAAAATAGAATTTTCAAAATCCGTCCACAATTGACGGAGTAATCGGTGAACATACATAAAAAAAAAAAACATACAGCCGAACATATAACCTCCTCCTTTTTGGAAGTCGGTTAAAAATTCGAAGACATGTGACATCCACCAACCCGCACTGGGCCCGCGTGGTGGATAACGGTCCTCTCCCTCTCACAGAAAAAGGAGGCGTGTGTCCCAGCAGTGGGAACATTATAGGCTGTTTTTATTTATGCAGTATATGTAGCTAGATCGCGCATTATATGGCCAGAACATAATAATATAATGCGCGATAAAATGGAGAAGTGGAGCAAGTCACTGAATGGTACCCAAGGGAGGGCAAAAGAAGACAAGGAAGACAACACATAAGGTGGAAAGACGACATAAAATTAACAGCAGGAGTAAACTAGAGAAGGGTTGCTAAAGACAGGCAACAGTATAAATCGTCGTTCCCTTAATGCTGAGGATCGCGATTACAGCGACGCGTCTCCAAGATAATTTATGCAGTCTTCTGAAAAAAATTAAATAAAGAAAAAACATATTTCTTTCAACTAAGTTGCGTAGTGTTATCATATAAATCGTTGGAGGAGGCCTTTGCCAATCTTTTCTTCGTCGTTCCCTTAATGCTGAGGATCGCGACCACATCGACGCGTCTCCAAGATAATAATGCAGTTGTAGGGGCGCTGACGCGGTCGTTTTATATTCCTCGCATGCGCGGCGCCCGGCGAAGCCAGTTCGCCCGAAACCGCCTTCCGCTATACACGAGTCGCAAATACAACTTTGTAATATTCAACTATAGTAAAGACTTATATAGCACGTGACATCTATTATTTCTCTCCGCACACACTACCCTGGAACACACACAAAATTGGTTACCCCGACGTGATCCTAAAGTGTGTGCGTTGATCGAGAACGGGCAACTCAACCTAACATCCACGCGGCATAGTGTGAAAACCCACAGTGCTTATTGAGAAAAAGTCACAAAGTCAAGCCTGAAGATGGAAGAAAAAGCGACCGCTGGAGAATACGTTCTCTCACCCGTGTCCGTGACCGACAAGATAGAAAATTTTTGGACCACGTCGCCAGAATTATGGTTCGCCAAAGCGGAAACGATTATAAACCCGCAGAAGATGTCCGACGACTCCAAGTACCGAATATTAGTCTCGAAGCTCAACCAGGAAGTCACAGAACAAGTAGCATCAATTATATTTGAACCACCCAAAGAAAAAAAATACGAGACCTTGAAGGCAAAGTTACTCTCAGTTTACAGAGAGTCGGACGAATGTCAAATCAAAAAGCTGGTTTGCGGAATGGAGCTGGGAGACCAGCAGCCATCACACCTTCTTCGAAAAATGAGGGAGTTAGCCAGAGGAAGGGTGACAGACGAAACACTCAGGGTGATGTGGAAGAACCAATTACCACCGTCTATACGCAGCATTTTGGCAGTATCCGACGAGGCAAACTTAGAAAAATTAGCGTCGATCGCAGACAATGTAGCAGAAAACGCAACGCCGGTCCACAGTGTCACTAGCGCGAAAGAAGCGTCAAACCCAACGAACAAGGATGACGCAGTGATAGCCGAAATAAGACAACTTGGTGACAGATTACGCAGGCTCGAGAGCACACCCAGAGGTCGTTCGCGAAACTTTAGATCTAGAAGCAGCAGATCCAGGTCGGGATCGAACTCCAGGTCTACCAAGGCGATGACAAGTGATGACCCCAACTGGTTGTGCCGGTACCATTTCCGGTTCCGTAACAAGGCGACGAGGTGTGAACATCCGTGCAATTGGAAGAAGTCGAAGCCAGCGGAAAACTAGTGTCGGTGCAGTCAGCGACGGGTGGCTGCGACCGCGTGCACGGAAATCACCGTCTAAGCGTCCGGGACAAGAACTCAGGTTTGAACTTTTTAGTGGATAGTGGTGCAAATGTGTCAGTTCTACCTCGCAGAGTGGTTTTCAAGAAAAATAACGCACAAAGTGCCGGTTATAAGTTATATGCTGCGAACGGAACCGAAATAACTACGTACGGTACACACATGTTAGTACTAGACTTAAATCTTAGACGAGCGTTCCGTTGGTTATTTACGATAGCAGACGTACAGCAACCAATATTAGGTGCTGACTTCTTAGTTAAACATAATCTGTTAATTGACTTGAACGGACGAAGGCTAGTCGACCAGGCAACTAAGTTAGGCGCGAGAGGAAACCTCTCCGACTCGACTGAGCCCACGATAAAGACCATTGTTGATGGCGGGGCAGCCATGGACAGCGCTTGGGCAAGTCCTCTGCACGTAGTACCCAAGAAAGACGGGAATATTAGGCCATGCGGAGACTACAGACGTTTAAATGCGATCACCAAACCGGATCGCTACCCTGTACCTCGGCTGCATGATTTCACATATATGTTGGCAGGTAAGAAAATATTCTCAAAATTAGATATTAACCGAGCATACAATTGCATACCTGTCGCGGAAAATGACATTGAAAAAACTGCTGTCATAACACCTTTTGGTTTATTCGAATTTATGCGCATGCCCTTCGGATTACGTAATGCAGCACAAACGTTCCAGCGTTTCATGCATCACACGGTATTGCAAGGTTTAGATTTCCTATTCAACTACGTAGATGACGTCATCATAGCATCAGATAACGAAGTAGAGCACAAACAACACTTAGAAAAAGTTTTCGAAAGATTTAATGAATACGGCATAACTATAAATTTTTCCAAATGTAGTTTCGGTAAACAAAAATTAGAATTTTTAGGATATCAAGTGTCAACAGAGGGAATTAGACCATTAGAAGATAAGGTAAAAGCCATTATAGATTTTCCAAAACCGGAAACAGTTGCGGAACTTAGAAGATTTCTAGGAATGTTAAATTTTTATAGGGCAAGTATACCAAAATCGGCTGAGCATCAAACAGAGTTGAATAAATACCTAGGAAATACAAAACGCAAAGATAAAACTAAAATTAACTGGACACCAGTAGCTGAAAACAACTTTGAGCAATGTAAAAAAGACCTAAAGAACGCGGTTATGTTATCATATCCAACGTCAAATACTCCGTTAGCGTTAATGACCGATGCGTCAGACACATGCGTGGGCGCAGTATTACAGCAAAAGGTAAACAACAAGTGGAAACCATTAGGGTATTTTTCTAAAAAATTAACACAGGCCCAAATTAAATATAGTACATATGACAGGGAATTATTAGGAATATATACAGCCATAATTCATTTCCGCAACATGGGCGCTGACGCAGTCTTCTGAAAAGAATTAAATAAAGAAGAATCCGTTTATATTTAATATATAATGTATCTATGCATTAGACCAAAAAGATACTGTCTGAAAATAAAAATCGGCTGAATAAAACCGACTTTGCGAAAAACTAGGTTTTCATTAACTTGAGTTTTTATTTTAATTAGGTATATTTTATCACGGTAGGAAAGTAGTTGAAAGAACAGTAGATTACGCACCTTGCTAAAGTGATGAGTAATTAATAACTCACTTTGCGCTCGATGCAACAATCTAATATTATTCTAATAATATATTTTTTCCTGCAATATGGACCGCTTGGTAAATGCTACCTCCAACAGCCTTCTTGATCGCGTCTGAGCATCTTGCCAGTGCTTTTTTTTTTTGGGTGGGAAATTAATAAATAACTTCTCCCGCTCTGGGCGGAGCGAGAGGGCGTGACAGACTTTTACTGACTAAAACCCACCAGTGTTCCTTCCGTTGCCTGTGTGCCAGGGGCACGATATCCCTTTCGGACAAACTCGCAACCCTAGCAGATTCCCCGTCCCTCTCTCTCTATACTCTCTATCTCTATCTCACTCTCCCTCTATCTCTATCTCTATCTCTCTCTCCCTCTTTCTCTCTCTCCCTCTATCTCTTTATTTCTATCTGTCTCTATAAAGAATTCAGCCCGCCGTACTGTCGTCCCGTCCCGCGCCCGACCTTCACCTGTGTGTGTTGAGCTTTAACGTGACTGGCGCGATGGCGTTAGGGTGTTGACTACTATATTCCGTTGGTTCTCTCTCTCTCCATCTCTCATCCGTCTCTCTCTCTCTCAGGGAGACGGATGAGAGATGGAGAGAGAGAGAACCAACGGAATCTCTCCCTCTCTCTCTATACTCTCTATCTCTTTATTTCTATCTGTCTCTCTATAAAGAACTCAGCCCGCCGTACTGCCGTCCCGTCCCGCGCCCGACCCGCACCCGATGCCTGTGTTTGTTGAGCTTTAACGCGACTGGCGCGATAGCGTTAGGGAGTTGACTACTATATTCCGTTGGTTCTCTCTCTCTCCATCTCTCATCTCTCTCCCTCTCTCTCTATACTCTCTATCGCTCTCTCCCTCTATACTCTCTATATCTCTCTCCCGCTATCTCTCTCTCTATCTCTCTCCCTCTAACGCTCCCTCCCTCTATCTCTCTCTCCCTCTTTCTCTCCTTCTCTCTCTCTCCCTCTATCTCTATCTCTCTCCCTCTATCTTTCTCTCCCTCTATCTCTATCTCTCTCTCGCTCTATCTCTCCCCCACTATCTCTCTCTCCCTCTATCGTTCTCTCCCTATATCTCTCTCTCCCTCTATCCATCTCTCTCTCCCTCTATCTCTCTCTCCCTATATCTCTCTCTCCATCTATCTCTTTATTTCTATCTGTCTCTCTATAAAGAATTCAGCCCACCGTACTACCGCCCCGTCCCGCGCCCGACCCGCACCCGATGACTGTGTGTGTTGAGCATTAACGTGACTGGGGCGATGGCGTTAGGGAGTTGACTGCTATATTCCGTTGGTTCTCTCTCTCTTTCCATTTCTCATCTCTCTCCCTCTCTCTCTATACTCTCTATCTCGCTCTCCCTCTATCTCTCTCTACCTCTATCTCTCTCTCCCTTCTAGCCTTCTTGATCGCGTCTGAGCATCTTGCCAGTGCTTGCCTTTGCTTATAGGCACGCCGAATTAAGAGACATTTTATAGTTTTTAATTTTCTGAGTTTAATTGTAAATGCTAGTATTTCGGAATAAGGGGCTTTATTTATTGATTTATTTATGTAGCAAGATATGTCACATAATTGGTATTTACGTAACTGTTGTATATTAAACCACGAACGTGGGTTTATCATATATTATTATGATAATAGTATCACATGAGTGTTTTAATACCTAATTATGTACAGTTGCATACAAGACTTTATCTACACCCATGATATGAATCCTCTATAATAATTTTTTGCAATACTAATACCGAACTAAAATACCTACGACGTGAATTCGAATAACCTATAAGTTTTTTTTAATTACGGCGCAGTGGTAGTGAAACGGGCATGCATGACAATGTTCTTTTTTTGAAATTCATAAAGATACCACGAATTGAATAGTGAGAAAAGGAGTTGCATAATCTAATTTAGTGCTAAATTATAACACTGATTTGGATGATATAATGGTTACTATGACACTGGTTGTTTTAATGTTGGCAAGAAGCTAACTGTTTTAGAAACTTTTATAGAGGATTTATAGCATGGGTGTAGATAAACGTATTTATAGTATCGTTTTCTTCTTTTGTATTGGTACGTGCAACAACACGAAAGCTCATGCCAGTGATCAAGCAAGAAAGTGGAGCCAATCAACAAGTAATATGTTGATGCAGTAGATCTTGAGGATCTATGTTTACGCTGACAATGGTGCGCAAGACGTTGTAAGGAATCATCGCTCTTGGAAGCTTTTATCTGACTTGCCTTTCGTAATTTATCATAATCTCAGAACTAATCAGCGAGATACCTAATTACGTAACACACTTACAATAGCAATGCCTTTCATTTTGACAATTCAACAACATTCATTACGTCATTTACGTTTTCGAACAGACGATTTTTTTTCAAGCTTGAAGCAATTTCCTTCAAAATCCTTCGAATGAGATTAAAAGTGTGTGAAACCCAATTGAGTTGCAGTTAACCACTCAACACTAGGTGGAATAAGCTTACAGTTTTATCACTTTTTAGGGTTCCGTAACTCAAAGGGAAATAAAGGAACCCCTATAGGATCACTTCGTTGTCCGTCTGTCTGTCAGTCTGTCAAGACCCTTTTTCTCAGGAACGCGTGGAGGTATCAAGTTGAAACCAATATCAAATACGTAAGTTAACCGTCCCTCTGAGCTTTAAAAAAATCAAGCTTCTAAGTCAACGTAATAACAAAATACGGCGATTTATGCGACATATTTTCATACTCGCAAATAAATTAAAACTTATAGGGTACTTCCCGTTGACCTAGAATCATGAAATTTGGCAAAAAAACAAGGTCTCACAGCACAAGTAAAGGAAAAAGTCCGAAAAATGTAAATTTTTAGTTTTATCACATAAAAAAATACTTATTTGCGGTTACAAACTTACATTTTCAGTTAGAAAGTTGACCGTGGCGTATATCGATATATGGGAGAACATTTTGGTCAACTACAATATTAAGTTTGTTTTTGGGATAAATTCATCCCAACTACGGAACCCTTCATTGTGGGTGAATATGTGGACTCATTGCTATTTGACTTTGTTATAAATATTGTTTTTAGAGTTCCGTACCCAAAGGGTAAAACGGGAACCCTATTACTAAGGCTCCGCCGTCTGTCTGTCTGTCTGTCCGTCTGTATCAGGCTGTATCTCATGAACCGTGATAGTTAGACAATTGGAATTTTCACAGATGATGTATTTCTGTTGCCGCTGTAACAACAAATACTAAAAAACAGAATAAAATAAATATTTAAGGGGGCTCCGACACAACAAACGTGATTTTTTTTGCTCGTTTTTGCTCGATATTAATAACGGCAACAGGTAGACGGTTGAAATATTCACAGTATATTTAGTTATAATTATATTCATTTTAAAAATAAATGATTAAATTAAAATAAAACAAATATTTAAGGGGGGCTCCCATACAACAAACGTCATTTTTTGCCATTTTTATAGATAATGGTACGGAACCCTTCGTGAGCGAGCGCACTCGGCCGGCTTTTTAGGGTTCCGTACCCAAAGGATAAAACGGGAACCCTATTACTAAGGCTCCACCGTCTGTCTGTCTGTCTGTCTGTCCGTCTATCACCAGGCTGTATCTCATGAGCCGTGATAGTTAGACAAATGAAATTTTCACAGATGATGTATTTCTGTTGCCGCTATAACAAAAAATACTAAAAAACAGAATAAAATAAATATTTAAGGGGGCTCCCGTATAACAAACGTGATTTTTTTGCTCGTTTTTGCTCGATATTGATAACGGCAACAGGTAGATGCTTGAAATATTCACAGAATATTTATTTATATATTCACTTTAAAAATAAATAATTTAATTAAAATAAAATCATACAACAAACGCTATTTTTTTGCCGTTTTTATAGATAATGGTACGGAACCCTTCGTGCGCGAGTCCGACTCGCACTTGGCTGGTTTTTTTATACTTAATATTTCGACATTAATTAATGTATTTTGTAGCATTTTGCTAGGGACTTTGTTCTGTATCAATAAGAATATTAATGTTTGTAAAGTTAGTATTTTGAATTTGTATAGACGTTCTAACTTCGATGATGTGTGAGGAACGAGGTTACTTATATTATGATTGTTTATGTAGCTTCTCTTGTGTAAATACTGTGCAAATATTTCGACACAAATGTATTTTTGTTATGAAATAAATAACTTGAACTTGAACCTATTACATTTGAGAAGTTTAACTAGGTAGCAAATTTAATGTAACTCTGTAAAGTAACATTTACGAACAAAAAAAATGCTGTAGCAGTCTGCTCCTAAAGGACCTATATTCAAATTAAATGTAAAAAACCCAGTAATGTATGAGAAACATTACGAAACCTTTGACCATTTCATGATCGATGGCTCATTGACCTACCGTGAACCCCGCTTCGGTTTACGCGCCTTTTGCTCGTAAAAATATGGCGTTCGTTTGTTTTATGATTTCAATACTAAATGGGGCTGTAATAATCCTAATGGAGAAAGTATGTTGTGGTATTGCAGTGAACCGCTGATGACGTGGCGATGGTGTAATAATCGGTTTCTATGGAGGGTGGGTTGTTTTACTGGCATTTTATTCTATTATATTTGAAGCTTACATTGGTCAGCCCACCTTTTCATTCTCTTATTAATATTTTAAACGGTTTTACCAATAAAGTCACAAAATCCTATAAAAAGGTTGAAAAACTCTAGAAGGATTTTTAACAACCAATGTCTGCTGAGGATTAGGGTAGCTTAGAGTTTCAAAGGCAACCCTGTGTAATAAGGCGAGAAGATCTACCGTACCGCTGAAATTAAGACTTCAAAACATCTGTACTGAAAAATCTGCGCCAAGCATGTGATATAAACTTAAGTCACCTACCAACCAGTGTAAGGATGTGAATCTCAATGATCTAAATAAACATTTCTCTCTCCTTCCCTTTTCTCTTGATACGTCTGTCAAAGCAGCGACACTGGAGAGTCTTTCTAGTTTACCGTTACCACAATGTGCTCACTTTAAACTTAGCGATGTTACTGAGGATGACGTTAAGAAATCTATACTTGCGATTACTTCTTCAGCAGTCGGTAATGATAAGTTGTGTTCAAGAATGATAACTCTTATCCTTTCTACGTTACTTCCTGTTCTCACTCACATCTTCAACCACTCATTTTCCTCTTGCTCATTTCCGTCTGTTTGGAAACAGGCTCACATACCTTTACCTAAAACTAACAATCCTACTTTATTAACCCACTTTAGACCTATTTCTATTCTCCCATTTCTCTCTAAAGTTTTTGAACACATAGTTCATAGACAATTATCATTATTCTTGGCGTCAAACTCGATAATTTCCCCCTTTTAATCCGGTTTTCGCTCGGGTCACAGTACTGTGACCGCGCTTTTAAAAGTAACTGACGACATCCGCTGGGCAATGGAGAATAAGTCCCTCACTGTTCTAGTATTGCTTGTCTCTTCTATCTCTATCTGTCATTATGTCTCTCTATCTTTAGTAGCGCCTTCAACTCAGTGGATTTCGATATTTTACTGGGTATCCTCAAATCTATAAATTTCTCTTCTTACGCTTTAGCTTGGTTCAGTACTTATCTACGGGAGCGCTCTCAGTGTGTTCGCCTGGAGGAGTCCTTCTCCGATTGGTGTAGCCTCACGGAGGGTGTTCCCCAGGGTAGCGTCCTCTCTCCTCTTCTATTTTCTATTTTCATAAACTTTGTTACCAGAGTAATCTCCTCTAGTTTTCATCTCTATGCAGATGACTTGCAGCTTTACCGACATTTTAATGTAGCTGACGCGGGTTCTGCAATTGCTGCTATGAATCAAACAATCAACGCATCAGCGTTTGGGCTAAGTCTTTTGGTTTGCAAATTAACCCAACAAAATCCCAGGCCATGATCATAGGTAGCAGATTCGTTCGCAATGTGGCTGCTGTTACATCTCTGATGCCTTTATATCTCGATGGTGTTCGCATTGACTATACCGAAACCGCCAAAGATCTGGGTGTTATTATTGACTCCAATCTTTCATGGCGTAATCAGGTCAACGAGGTCAGTCGAAAGGTACATTTCTCCTTTCATTCGCTTGAAAACCTTCAAGGTGTCCGGCCCTTGAAAACTAAAATTAATTTGGCACAAACACTTATTCAGCCGATTATAGATTACGCCGACGCCTGCTATCTGGATGCTACTGAGGAGCTACTGAACAAGCTTGAGCGCATGCAAAACTTGTGCATTCGCTTTGTTTTTGGTCTTCGAAAGTATGACCATGTTTCTCACCTTCGCACGGAACTCAAGTGGCTCCCAATCCGCCTTCGCAGGAACATACATACATACATACATACATAATCAGCCTATAATGTTCCCACTGCTGGGACACAGGCCTCCTCTCTACGCGAGGGAATGGGCTCTAAATCTACCACGCGGGCCCAGTGCGGGTTGGTAGATGCCACATGTCTTTGAATTTTTGGTTCTAGGACATGCCGGTTTCCTCACGATGTTTTCCTTCACCGTTTTGAGAGCAGTGGTGATGAAATTATTTACCCAAAGTAAAGCGCCTGCCTGGGTTCAAACCCACGACCTACAACTCATAAGTCGGGGACGTTACCACTGGGCCACCACTGCTCTCCACTGGGCCACCACTGCTCTCACTGGGCCACCACTGCTCTCGCAGGAACACTCGGATTTTATGTCTCTTCTTCAACATCTTACACAACCCGTCTTATCCTTCCTACCTGTGGGAGCGTTTTGCTTACGCTCGTCCTAGCGACGCTCTATGTAGATCGCACCTTAGATCCCTCCTTAAATCTCATCCTCATAAAACTAGCTACTATTCTTATTCCTTCTCGGTGCATGCTGTAAGATTGTGGAACTCAGTTCCGCCTAGCTTTCGTGATTTGAAAACAATTTCCTCATTCAAATATCAATTAAAAGAGCACTACCTTTCCTCTCAACTGTGAATATTTTTATATATATATGTTTGTATTTATATGCTTTATTTAGGTATATGTAAGTTTTTTGCACGTGTGTACGTGCAAAAAACACACAACGCACAATACGTGTGTAAATTTTATATGTATATATATGGATATAGTATACAGTATAGGTATATTTAACATTTTAGTATAAGACTTCGCATATTCATATTTTTCTCTTCTTGTTCTCACACACTATTGTCTACATTTCTTTTTCATTTCTCCTTTCGCAGGTCTGCTGGAAGAAATTTCTTAAGAAATAAGCAGTACCTTTGTACTAATATTATAATTATGTCGTATCTCTCTGTATTTTACTGTGTGTACATAAATAATAAAATAAACAACTTCTTCTCTTAATAAACACGATGTTAAAACTTTAGAATATTTATTTATTTATTTATTTATTTAACCATTTATGTACACACATTATAAACATACAAGAAGAAAGGAACAGAAAAATACGTACAAAGGTAGGTAATATCCTACCATTAGTAATGGAAAAACAAAACAGATTGCTGAGGTTGCTCAAAAAGCCGCAAAGTTGTTTGGTGGTAGAGGAACTGGGTGTAAAGTTTACTCATCCACCATAGAAAAGGGAGGATCCTCCGATCAGACGGATGTTGTGTCTGGCGGGCAATTGCCCGACGGTTGATGTCGGAACGTTGTATATATGCTAGTTGCGCGGTAAACTCTGCTTGCGCGATGCAGGATTTGCGTGACGTCAGTGTGACGCGTAGTTCGCATGTGGTGATGTTGATGCCGCTACAGTTAAAGTGGGACTGGGGCCCAAGTCTGCTATTTTTATAAATTCAGTCATTCCAACACGATCCCATGGTCATGCCATTGTCATTTTACTAAAAGTTCGTAATCTGGTAAATGGTCGATCATTGGTCGGTCAATGTTCTCGTAATATAATTGTGTTATTATAATGGCATTGTCGTATTGCCATTATTAAAAAACCTATTAGTAGAAATGTCATTCATTTGTCATTATGTACGAGATTACCAATATATGCAATTTCTTTCAATGTAGTGTCAGTGGCCGACCATTGGAAAGTCATAATGACGCCATTATAATAGTAGATTACCAAACTTGTCAAAATCAACAATTATAAAATCAATGATCGACCATTCTGACACTATTGTAATAGCAGAATTGAGGCCCTGGGCTGGCCACGTCTGCCGCATGCTCAATGAGCTGTGGGCCAAAAGACTCCCTATGTGGAACCCTGAGACAGTTAGAATGCGTCGCGGCAGACTCCGTAGAAGATGGCGGGACAAGCTAAACAAAACAAACACTGGAATTCATGGAGTAACAACAGTAACAGTAACTAAATGAAAATTACAAACATTACACAATCTAGTTTAATCCCAATATATATCCATGACAGACCTTTGTTGGTGCGTGGCCCAGACTCAACACAATCCCTCATTGACAATAAGTACAATAGGTACTCACTATATAATAAAGTCAATCCATCCCTATCTTTGGTTTGTCATTAAATTGTTTTAATAAAAGTAAAGAAGTAATTGAGCACATGAAACATAAACCTTTTTTTTTCTTTTTTGGGTGGGAAATTATGAAATAACTTCTCCCGCTCTGGGCGTCAGACTTTTACTGACTAAAACCCACCAGTGTTCCTTCATTTGCTTGTGTGCCAGGGCCACGATATCCCTTTCGGACAAACTCGCAACCCTGGCAGGAAACATAACACCCTGCGTTTCCTAAAGGGTTAAGCAGAAATGTTTGGTAAAAACACATTTCAGCAGTTACATTTAATAAGTCTCATACGATTATAATTGTGGGCGAAATTATTGCCTTTAGCCGGTAGGTTGCAACTGAAATTCTAAAATTACAGACCATAAAACTATGAACTTGGGAATCGAACCCAGGATACGCTCACCAGTCGCAGCAGGATTGAACTTCCAAAAATCTGACTAAGGTTATGAAAGTTGAAACTTTATACGCTTAAAAGTCGATTAGGGTGACATCGTCACAGATGCCAGTCTCAAATTTTGAGTAAAAGTCTAGTCTAAGTTTCATAGTGTTCAGCAAAATATAAATAAACATAGTACTTACGTGTACAAGTTAGATAGTGTAGTGAGTGCATCGTAAACTCGCATAGTTGATATCTTTATGATGCACCAGGTTGATGCGATCTCACCATATTTAAGTGAAGAATAAAGTGGTCGTAAGTTCTTTTTCTACATTTAATTTTATTGAACAGAACGTGGTTATAATTTTCTCAAAACTGATGAATAACATCAAGATAATTAACTAATCTATATTAATAGAACACTCATTACCGAAACATTGTAAAAATACTGGGAACAGCCTAATCGAACAAATCTGATATTTTATTACTTTTGAGCTTATTCAGAATGATTAAATCAGTATCTCTAAATTATTATTGAATGGAAAAGACTAATGTTACTGTAGCATTTAAAACATGACTTCTAGGAAGAAAATAAAAAGATACAAAGTGAAATTAAATAATTATAAATCAAATTCTCAGTAGGCATTTAATTAACTTTTAAAAACTCAGTTATTTCCTTTCTACGTAGCCCAAAACATTCAGTCATAATAACACAAAATCCAACCAGATCCAACAAACTGAAAAGCACTTTGAAAAAGCCCAAAAACTTTAGTTGGAACATTTACTAACCGTTGTAAAAATGAGTGTAAAAGGTCGCCAAGAGGCACGACTAAAAGCGAATAGCCATTTTCTTTGAAAGGCACTCTGATGCTTTTTAGCTGCAAAGGATACCTACGTATGTATCTACATAAAGAGTCACCTTTGACGAAGTTATCTTGTCTCATCTTTTTCATGGTTCACATAACGTTACCCGCCTATGTACTATGGTTTTAGGGGCGTGAAATATGGCAGCTTCATATTCTCCTTTTTTATTTTTATAACGTAATGTGAGATGTGGTGTTAATTTTTTGCATGACGACGCGAAAAGGGCTTGTACATTTTGTTGATGAGAGAAATTTAGGTCATACGGACTACTTTTGAGTTAAGGGTTGTCGCACACGGGCGATTTATCTGATGATACATTTAGGTCGCAGTGTCTGCCTGTCGACATACTCAAGTTGAAGAGTCCTACGTGGCAGGTTTTGAGGGGCTGTCGTCATTATCAAAACGTGTAGTCTAGTATAAAACATGTATCTTCTTACAGACTACCGTAAATAAACGTGTAACTGCAGCCATGATCACCACTCTTGGTAAACGGATTGGTGATTACAATAGGGTTATTTATTGCGTGTTGATTACCCTATTAATGTTATTATGTACTTACCACAATCATTGGCCAAAGCATTTGTGATTTTGTTTTTTTCTCTAATTCTGACATTGTTCACCTAAACAAATAACAATCGCTTTCAAAACGATTGGGATTTCTATAAAGATTTACAACAGAATAAGCTTTTCGGTAGTTCAGTGAATCCATACATTTTGACTTTTCCATCGATAGCACTAGCAGAATATCACTTTGTATATGTCTAGGTTTATTTTAATGTACAACGTCAAACAGCCAAGCACTTTACCTATCAAAGTATCTAATATTACGTAATACCAACTTGTGAATTATCCCACAGCAGACTATAAGTATTACATCAACAGAACTAGGAGGAGAGAAATCTCGCTTTATTCTGCGTGTTGATGTTTTCAGGTCAGTAAGTCAAGGTTTCCGTACGATATTTCCCTTTACTATTTAAAGTCAGTGGTATGCAAGATTAACTTAGATAGTGCACATTATAAAATTCAATAAACTAATGAATTATTTAAGTAATTGGGTAGCCAGAGGGTCTACTCCGAAGCGTTAAACCGACGTATCGGCCGAATGTTCGGCCGTTTTATAACTTCCACAGTTTCATTTTTTGACTTCGAGTCCATACCCGACTTCAAGTCACAGTTTTGACTTTGGCTTATCTCTTCGACACTCTTTTTTTTTTTTTTTCGGCGTATTCAGATATAGGTAGCCTAGTAAAGAAACGACCGAACATTCGGCCGATACTTCGGTTTAGCGCTTCGGAGAAGACCCCTTTCAAAGGTTCAAAACCTGGTGCATAAACTTTCCGAGCAACTCGTTTAGTCTACACAAAAAAATACTGCCTGTGTGTCAATGTTTAATAAAATAAATGTTTTGTAACAGAAAATGATGATTATGCAAAATCTCTTCACATTATCTTCACTTTTAATAACCAACTCAAGTATACGGTGTTACCCATATAGTGTCACATTGAAGATTTTAATAGCCGATAAAAATCTGCAGTGTGGGACAGCTCTAAAGAAAATGGGTCATAGCCGTAAAGTGATAGGCTAGTAAACTGTCGCCATTTATAAAGAGTTATGATTTTCAAACTTATCTTTATTACATTTTTAAGTTTACCACAATGTTTTACAAAATGGTGACGTGATTACACTAATTTATTGTGTCTTTTACTGCTTATAATTTTACAACTTATTTTAATTTTAAGTCAGGGAATTTAATTGTTAAGCTAATTGACAACCATCTTAAAGTTTCCATATATTCACATCACAACTGTCACTCTGACAGTTGAATGAAATGGTAATATCACGGAAAAATTTACGTCAATTTGCTTAATAATTAATATCCCTGTCTGGTACCTAGTCAAAAGCTATCCAAAGTATTAAGGCTCTTACACACTCACGCGATATCGCGGGCGCGACAGGCACCGACAAAGACAATTCCTTTGTCGGTGCCTGTCGCGCCCGCGATATCGCGTGAGTGTGTAAGAGCCTTTATGTGATATGTGTCCTTTTCCAAGTACATTTTATATTTTTTTATTAGTAATTTAATTAGCCCTTCTCCTCTCCTCAAAGCCCCAAATCTGAACCTATCTCTCTCTTAAAACCAAAGCTAGAATAACAGCTCCCGAAACGAACTCAAAACGCCAGAAATGAGTCTAATCAAATTAAAAATTTTGCTAGACAGAAAGTTTTGCGTCCGCTGACCCAAATTACGGAACCCTCGGGCTCAGTGAAGGGCTCTCACCATCGCCACAGCGTATGCAACATTGGGTAGGGCTGCCCAAGGACGGAATATTCCACTAAAGTTATGCAAGTAGCAGAGAAGTTGAATAAAATCGCTTACAAACAAGAAATACTTTTTGTAAAAGGGCAACAAATATGAATTCATAAAAAAATCTGGTGAAAGACATCGAAGTATTTCTGTCAGCGTTTTATGTTCTATAAACATTTTTTATGACACAAAAAACAATACAAAGACTTTTTCAAATCATTTTGGTTCGACATTTGAAATTGACGAATACCCAGCTCTTATGCCAAAGACAAATTATAACTTTTGACATAAAGAAAACGTTACTTCATGAAAAAAAAAAACGATTTTTGCGTCTAAAATATATTTATTATAACAAATCTAATCTATGCGATTAAATGCAAGCTGCTTTAAGCATCGTCATTGAATCGCACCTAAAGACTGTTACTAATAACAATCTTCCAATCATTCAGCTCCTGACCATTCAAAATACAGGCTCCATTCAGTACCAAATTAGTTTGTAGGTTAAATATTCTGGGAATCCGTGATAGGGTAATGTTAAGGGCTTTTGCGGAAATGGCTACGGGCGAGAATATTATAGGCTTTGTTTGTCCAAAGTGCTTCTTGGAATCGAGGCAGCATTGTGTTGAGTATTTTGAATAGTTATGGTCAGTAAAACATTTCATATTATACATAAATAAATAAGCCTGTGTTGTGCCACTGCGGTGCAAAAGCCTCACTTTGTTTTGATATTGGTCCTAGTAACTATATTATACTAGCACTATGCCCGTGAGTTCGTCCGCGTGAATCTCGTACTAAACCTTACGAAGTTCAACACCCTTTACCCATTAAATCAATTCAAGATTATTTATACCAATTTTTGAGTCAACCAAGCCACATAGTAAAATCCTCCCCTGTAAAATTTACTTCACCCCGTTATGGGTAGATTTTCAAAAAACCCCTGTTTAACATCATCATCTGCCTAGCCTTTTCCCAACTATGTTGGGGTCGGCTTCCAGTCTAACCGGATGCAGCTGAATACCAGTATTTTACATGGAGCGACTGCCTATCTGACCTCCACAACCCAGTTACTGGGTAACACGATATCCCTTGATAAGACTGGTTGTCAGACTTTTGGGCTTCTTACGACACAACAACTGTCAAAGATCTACAAATGACAGCCATTGTTCTTTATGTTTGGTCTTAAATATAAATACTGAGTTTCGAAGTAATCGCATCGCAAATTAAAACTCTTCCATACAAACTTTGACACCCCCCAATACCCCTTTAGGGTGTAGTTTATAAAAACAAATAATAAAAAACTTCATAATTTACATAATGAATATAAGTGAATACGGCGTAAGGCACGAATGTGCCAAGTTTCAAGTTTATCTAGTCAAGTAATAAGATTTTTCATACAAACAAAATCCCCCTTTTCACCTCCTTAAAGGTCCAATTTCCAGAAACCCCTTCTTTGTGCCCAACATTATAAAAGGAATCTGCGTGCAAAATTACAGGTTCCTAGTCCCAGTAGCTTCGGCTCTGCGTTGATGAATCAGTCAGCCAGGACACCAGATTATATATATATAATATGTATAATTATAAAGATAAGAAATCTATGTATCCACCTACATATGCATGGCAGCAAGCTTAACATGGCTACTGTAGAAACAGAAGTTAAAATTAAAGACAAGTTAGTTTCTTTCGCCGAACTGTCTGTCGAGCAAGTGTCCTGCTACCACCATAAAGGGTTCCGTAGGATGAATATTTATCCTAAGAACAAACTTAACATTGTAGTTGAAAAACATGTTATTTTAAGACCATATAGACTGCTTATAGGTTTTTCTGTAATCTACAAGTATTTACTGTATTTTTTTTCAAAAATTTAGGCTCAGGAGAACTTTAAACTATTAATTTTAAAATTATTAAAAATATTACTTGAGATCCAGCAAGCTTGAGAGCGGTCCTTTGATGTAATAATTATGTCACACGGTACAGATGGCAAAACTTTTTTAATTTCTTATTTATCTCCCTAAAGTGATCCCCATATATAAAATTCATTTGTTTACGTTACACGTCCGTGTTTTGGGGTCACAGAAATTGATATGTGAACCGAATTTCAACTTAATCGGTCCATTAGCTTCGGAGCAAGCATTGGATATGACAGACATACACACAAGTGATCCTATAAGGGTTCCGTTTTATCATTCGGACTTACAGAACCCTTCCCACCCCTTAAAACTTATATAAAATCAAAAGCCACAACAAAAATGACGACAGTATTTCATGACACTATCGTGCATTCCATATTCCTTCTCAACGAAAAACAAAAGAGCATCTACATAACATAAACTCACGCCTTCTTCTCATGAGGGTAGGAAGAAACTACAGAACGCCGCCTGCTACGATTATTACAACATACTCGTACTTCTTTTGCTTCAAAACAGATTCTTTCACAAAAAAAAAACGATTTGCTGGGTACAAATGAACCGAATATCGCTGATACAGACAAATCGTAATAAGACGACTTGCAGACATGTCGGCGGCTCGCTTTAATTGCCGCTGTTATAGCCGTCAGCGCGGAAAGGAAGTAATAAACCAACAATATTATCATATAAAAGCAATTATGTTGTTATTATTTATGTTAACGCGGTTTCGCAGACGGTGTGAAGGGATTATTCGGTGGGTTGAGAACACGTAGAAATCCGAAGATTAGTAAAAGTTTTAGGGTTACTTTTTTTGCAGTATATCATAATTCGAGCATCCTAAGTTATCTTTCTGTGCATGCACGTTAAAACGTATTTTTTTCGTACAATTGCAAAAAAATGACCGCTTTCAAATTCAACTTCCAAGTCATTTGTAAGTAAGCGATCTTTGAATCAAAATTACAAAATCGAAAGACTAGAATTTTAATAGGCACCAGAATATTGTGGTGTCTGTTATAAATAACATTCCCTAACCCCTTTGTAAAATACAGGTATGCTGTAAGTCTAAACCCAAGGCTAAAAACGCTAATATTCCCTCGCGCCAACCCTACAATTATGAAAGGGGCTACAAGAGTCATTTCAGCACTTAACGTGTCTAACGTGTGTCGGGTATTCGTCACATGCATAGCTCACGTACGATATTAGCGAGTTGTCCGACATTATCATAATGTACCTACCGGTGCTTTGGTATTTGCTGATGAATGAAGGTAGATAGGCTCAGGGCAACTATGCCGTCGCCACGCCGTCACTGCGCCTCTAGGCTGTGTATACGCGATGTTGTCAGCCCACCGACGCGCCGCCGGCCGGTGCCGCCGGCGCCGCCGCCGTAGATCTTCATAAAGTGTATTGTGCTCTCTTTGCATCAAAATAGGATGAACCTTCTCTTTGACTTTTCCCTTGATTTAGCCAATGTATGTACAGATAAATAGTATGCAAACACTAACTTCTTTTTCTTCATTAAATTAGACATTTTCAGTTATGTAAACGCAGTACTTACCTATAGAAAGAAAGAAAAGAAAGAAAAATAATTTTAATTGTCACAGAAACACGTGCAAGATATATAAAAACAAAAACTGGTAAAACAAATAGTCGGCAGCTGCACGTCATGACTGTGACAAGAAGGCTTGCACTTAGCATGATGCTGTGCCTATGAAACTGTTTTCCAATATGGTGGCCATTTGATTTTTATTTCTGGTTATAATACGTACGGTGAAATTACGTGACTGTACCTAAAGTCACCTTAGCTGGTACCCCCCTAAATAGAGTCGCTCAGTTCAAGTATTTGGGCCACTGGGTTTCCGAGGACCTAAAGGATAACGCGGATGTGGATAGGGCACGTAGGACGTTGGCTGTCTGATGTAATATGTTGGACCGCAGGTTCGCGCGTAGCAGTAATTAAGTGAAAGTGACTCTTTTTAAGTCTTACTGCCAAACACTTTACACGTGCAGCCTGTGGGTTAACTACACACTTGGGTCATACAATGCCCTACGTGTTCAATACAACAACGCGTTTAGGGGCTGCTGGGGCTACCACGATTCTGCTGTGCTTCGACTATGTTCGCAGAAGCGCACACTGATGGGTTTCATGCTCTTATAAGGAAGCAGTGTGCGTCGCTGCTGAGTCATGTTAGGTCCAGTAGCAACAGTCTAATAAGCGTGTTTGTGAACAGGTGGGACTCTCCACTGCTGCGCCACTGGATATGTTTGCATACTGCACTGTGAGCAGTGGACAGTTCCTCCCGGTCCTAATGTGTGTAAGTGTGTCCTTGACTGATTATGTTTTTTGTGTGTTGTTTGTTGTGTATTAGTTGTTTTTAAAATATGTGTCATGAAATATCGATGTTATCTGAAATAAATGTGTGTATTATTATATTATATTATAATGTTGAGAAACCTTGCCCAAGTATCTCTGTCACAAATTACGATCCTGGTAGTAAAAAAAAAACGACAAAAATCATTCTCAGCATTTAATGAACAAAGACGCCTAAAGTAGAACTAGGATAGTAGATTCAATGAGCAAAACAAACATAAGATTCACAAACACTCAGCTCAGTATTTCAGTAACAAAATGAAAGCGTCTCAAAAACTTTTCGACATCAAAACGTCCGGGTTTCTCTTACGAACTCTTAAAACTTGCGCAGCATGACAAGATATTTTTTGTGTACCCTCGAAGACTGGATCTCAGCATAATTTTTCGTCGAGACTGCTTGCCAATGAAATAAAGTACAGCTTAAGTAGCAGGCTAATTAGAGAGTTGAAAACGAAACGTGAGATTTTATTTTTAGTGAGTTTTGTGGAAAATAGGCTGGGTTCTATTGGGTCAAGTTGGGAAGAGAAAATAGTGTAATGGTCCTTCAAACTATTTAAGATGCTGACAACAGCTAAACCGCAGTCACTGTCAGACTGAATACAAAATAAAGAAAAGCGCGATGACATAACGCTTGTAATTTATTGCAAAATATGAAGCAACTATCTATTTACTCAAAAATGAATAGAGTAATCGAAAATAAAAAGCAACCAAGTTCTGCATACAAATAGATCTTGTTATTAATTAAATACCAACCGTACGTTAATATTTAATACAGTTATTTTGGATTGAAACTCAAAGTAAAGGGTTAGTTTACCGTTCATTTGTATCGAGATTTTTTTTTCTAAACGTGTTTTGGTAACAACCAAGTTTTGAGAAATATGTTCAAGAATAACATATATTTTTTCCGCTACCACAAACTATAAAGATTTGGCAATTTTTTTGTGTAAGACAAGCCTACTTTTATCATTTGCCTCTTGTCAGCGCTTTAATGTCACTACATTATAACATTGTTTTGGGGTGGGGGGAACAGCCGTGAGCAAGCGTGATAATCCATGCTCGTGCCTTCTCTGTATGAGAAAAAGGTCTTTGCGCTATATTGAGACAATAATAGCCTGGTCATCATTCATCATTTCAGCCGAAAGACTGCTGGCTGCTGGGGGCTTCCCCAAAAGGGAGGGGTTTGCCATAATCGCCACGCTTGGCATGCGGGTTGGCGATTGCAGTATGGTGTTAAAATGCATAAAGAACGCTGCTGCCCATTCTCTAGTAAGTCCCTTAGTCGCCTTTTACGGCACCTACGGGAAGAAATAGGATGGTGCTATTCTTTACGTCCGGCACCACAGGGCCAAATAGCCTAGTATTATTATTTATATAGGGAAGCAGCGGTCTTTCCATGGTGGCTATCAATCACCATGGAAATAGAAGATCGCCAGATAGAAGATCGCAAGATAGCCGGGGATGGCATGCGATAGAAGTGGCCCATTGGCAATTGGACTGTACTGTATGCTGATGATGAATAAAGGCCCAAAAATCGATGACATGGCTCACGTTTGATTGACAGCGAGTAACTTATAGATAGTACCTATTAGTTTCTCGCAATTTATTGTGCAGCTAAATATTTACATCATTCACATGCATAACTCAATGGATTTAATGTACAAAACATAGTAACCCCGACTCAATTGTAAGCCAAAAATAAACAGGTAATTTTAAACTTTAAGTATTACGGGTGTATATTCAGGATTGTAACTTACTGAAACATCGGGGACAATACAAATATTAACGTTAAACATCTCGTTTAATATTACCAACATACATTATAACATGAAGGATATTATGGTAGCCGGATTTAAAAATGGAAGGGTCTTTTTGTTAGTTAATTTTTATGTTATATATAAATGTTTTACTATGTAATCAATATATTTATTTAATTATTTTATATGTTCACCAACAATTCAACAATTGCTTACACAGGTTATGTGCTAAAGGTAACAAGCGATAGTGTGTACCTATGCAACAGTGCAACAATCACTTCAGGCAAACTCCGCGTGCTTATAGAAGTTGTAATTAGTTTTAAATTATTTATCTAAAAGATAATTAAAATAACAATATGACATGCAATGATATAAAATAATATAATAGTATGTAAAATACACATCTATTTAAAAAGGTATTAAGAAATTTGGCCAAACTTTCAAAGTGCACATCGATTTGATCGCTGCAGCTATTTACGATCTTGCATAATCTAGCCTAGGGGGAATTGGCGCCTAGAACCGTTCTTCTCTGCGGTGGGGAGAGTGGTGTTATGGAACTGCGAGGAATTCTTGAAGGTGGACGGAAATTAAAGGTGTGCAATATTTGTGGCCAGTAAATTTTACGAGATGCTTACCTAGTAAACCATTTATTACTCAGATCAAATTAATACAAAAATAAAATAAACATAAATGAATCTCTTCCATATTCAAAGAAACTTAGGATCGATTTTGGATCGATCCTAAGTTTCTTTGAATAAGTTTATTTGGTGTTAGATGGTAAGTATTTGGTGTCCTATGGTAAGTACTTGGTGTCTTATGGTAAGTATTTTTTTTTTGGTGGGAAATTATCAAATATCTTCTCCCACTCTGAGCTGAGCGGGTGGGCATGTCAGACTTTTGCTGACTAAAACTCACCCATGTTCCTTCAGTTGCTTGTGTGCCAGGGCCACGATTTCCCTTTCGGGCAAACTCGCAACCCTGGCAGGCATTGGCCCTAACGGACCCCGTCAGTTCGTGCTGACATCTCTTTGAGGCGCGCGTGGAACACAACGCGCCGTCGACCCGGGCGTGGTATGCTAAGGACTCGGTGTCTTATAGTAAGTAATTGGTGTCAATGGTAAGTGTGTCTTGATTTAACTAATTTAGAGACAGCCAGTTTAATATACTTTAGTTATTTTCATAGTGTAACGTACGGTATTCTGTTGTGGGGAAATGGATTATTATTATACTAGTGTTCGACGATAAGTACTTGATGTGTTTTATGGTAAGTACTTAGTGTCCAATGGTAAGTAAATGTTTTTAAAATGGTAAGTTCTTGATGTTTAATGGTAATTCATTTATTTGTACATCTTCATCTAATTGATCCTCTGTCAACATCGTGTTACATTTAACCGAAAAAATTTCGTAAAACCGTGGGTAAAATTAAGCTGCGGTGAGGGCCGTTATACGAGTGGATCAAACTCAAAACATTTATTTCAATTGAACCAATTACAGGCAATTTTGAATTGTCAAGGGGTCGGTCATTTAGAAAGATGAACCTATTCCAAAGCGTAGTAGGTTCATATGGAGAAGAATGGGCAAGAAACTCCAGGCTATAATAATATACAAAAATATAAACTGTGCGAGATAACAAAAAGGTTTTTACTAATATCTATCTTAAAATCTGACATTCAGATTAGAAAATTTGGCTTATGACTAAGTAATAAAAGTCATGTAATTATTTTTCATCCGATAAAAATAAAAAGCCGATAGTTGAGCTTACCAAAGTGGGGTTTCTGACTGCAAGTCAGAAAATAACACCTTGCGTGCGGTCTGCATGAGCAGGCAGTGTGAACAACGCAACGTCCACCGTGACGGATGATACTCCTCTCTAATTTAATTATTAACTGTTTGTCCGGGAAGTTATAATATTGATGAAAATAGGTGAAGATAGGTCGTGTAAAAAATTAAATGGCTCGTACCTTATTCTCCAAAACATAATGTTTTAATCAAATTCCGGAAGCCAGAAGCCGCGAGCATAAGTGATAAAACAAGAAATTGGAGCCAGGAGTTTTAGTACCCCATAACACCTAGAATAGCCCGTATTTTTTATTCGCGAACAGTGAAACGATTTGGTCCTGTCCACCATTTCTACCTGGATTTGTAATGAAGTTGTAACTTCTTGCTGGGGCATTTGCCCCTGGGTTTATGTGGCTCATAGGCGTGGGTGAAGTATTTCCATGATTACTAAAGCAACATAAACAGGGGGTATAAAACTAGGACATGTTATTGGTGGAGGAGTATTGCTGGATTATGCGAGCAAGGACCTCAACTACAAGATTTGATTTGGTAAGTATCTAGTTTGCGAACTGTTTCTTATTGAGCTATGGGACCCTACTTTATAGTAGAAATAAGGAAGGCCGTCTAGTAATAAAACGAGTTTAGAAAAAAATCTGAATCCACCTAGTCCCTTCTGTTGAGAAATATGTTCATAATTAGTGACAATAAGGCCTGGAAGACAAACATACTTTTAATTCACCCAGCAGAAGTAATACGCGGCAGCGATCTCTCGCGTCCGGGCCTGGTTCAGGCCATGGTTCGGAGCGAGAGTGCATGGGAGGCCGTCACCTCCTTCTGCGAAGCAGTAATGCTCGCAAAGGAGGAGGCGGAGCGCGTGAGGGAGAGGCAGGGTTCGCGCCCTCACGCCCCTAGTCGCCGCAGGAGACGCCCTGGGCGTCGGGAGTCGCAAGCCGATTTCCGGCCACCGTAGGCGCGAGCTTGCGGACGGTGAGCGATGGGTAGCTCGCCGTCCGATAAGGACCAGGCCCGGGTCGACGGCGCGTCGTGTTCCACGCGCGCCTCAAAGAGACGTCAGCACGAATTGACGGGGTCCATTAGGGCCAATGCCTGCCAGGGTTGCGAGTTTGTCCGAAAGGGATATCGTGGCCCTGGCACACAGGCAAATGAAGGAACACGGGTGGGTTTTAGTCAGTAAAAGTCTGACACGTCCTCCCACTCCGCCCAGAGCGGGAGAAGTTATTTGATAATTTCCCACCCAAAAAAAAAAAAGCAGAAGTAATACCAAGACCGTCATACTGTAGTAAAATTCGCAAGCTAGTAAATTGTCTGCAAAGATAGTAGGCGATTGCCCATCATCCTCTAATAACGCACTCCAAGCTAAAGTAATTCTAATATTTTTTTTAATCAGAATACAATACATCCATAGACTGCCGAAGTTTAAGGAATTTATAAAAAAATCTATCACCCATTTGTGGATTTAAACTGAACTGTGCGCTTTGAAAACGCTATGTTTTCGTTTCTTTTTGTTTTTGTTATATATTTGATTACTAGTTTATTTATTTATTGATAAGTATAAACATTATGTATTAGGTATTTTGAAACTGTTTGTACTCCTCGTCACTTCATCAGCATCAGGCAGACACTATTGTTGGTAAAACATTATTTTCACTTTTTTATTTTGTCATTTGTATTTTGTGTTTCACAAACTGTGTCCAAATAAACTTTATTCTTTTTTTCTTTCTAAAGCCTGACCTGTATGCCAAATTTATTTCTCGCTCTTTCCGCTCTCAGTTACATGATTAGTGACGGCATTTTAATTCCCCTTAATTTTAACACGAGTTCCGAGAAACGGGCGGAATCCTCTTCAAACATGAAATAATTTGCAATTTCGTACATCAGTGAAAAAAAATCTAATTTAATAATTAATTAAGTTACATCACAAGGACAAGATTAACTTGTTTATGAAAATGTACGGGGGAAATTAATTTTGTAGCTAACTTTGCGTTCGTGTGAGCTATGTTACAAAGTAAATAAGAGTTTGTTAGGAGACTTGTGTGCCTTATACAGGAGGTTAAATCGACTCTTGACTTTTAAATTACCTTTTAGTAAGCAGGTATTTTTATGGGTTCCCTATCAAGTTCTATAGTGTTTGAGTTTTTATCCTTGCGATACGTTTACCGCAAATAAACTTATTTCTTTCTTTCTTTCTTCTTCCAGGTATGTATAGTTGACCTCGTAATTGTTTTTTAACGGATTTCAAAAAAGGAGGAGGTTATGTTCGTATGTATGTATTTTTTTTTAAATGTATTTTCATAGATATTTTCGTCAATTCTGGGCTGATTTTGAAAATTATTTTTTAATTGGTAGAGAAAGCTTGAGTGGTGATCCCATATTAATTTGTATTAGCTGTGCTTGGGTAGTTTTTGAGTTAGCTTCGATAATACGTATTTAATCCACTTTGTGTATCTTCATGATGTTATAATAATTCCACTCACGTCGTTTACATAGCAAGAGTGGTATACGAAGTGGTGTGGGGTAGGCAACATAACTAAAAAGTGAAAAAAACCGCTCTGACTTCTGAAATTAGTTTATTTTTCAATTTGAAGTGTTGTTTTTGGAAGTCGGTTGTTTTATTTTACGCCGAGGTTGAATGTCACTTGCACGTCATAACACGACAAGAGGTCCTAGACAAATGGCATTCGCTTCGGAGCGATTCTATTTCTAGGATTGCAATCGCTTCATCGATAACGAAATTCGCTTGGCCGGCGATAACGCTTGTCAAAAAGTGCCACTTGGCTACGCATCTCTATGGAAGTTATCGTTCGACGCTGACGATTCGTTTCATGGAATCGAATGACGATAAAATTGTATAGCTAATTTCTATTCGTTGACCTATGACATTTCGATAGCTTATGTCAACCCCAGTTTTTTTTGGATTTTCCATTAGTGTTATCGCTAATCGAATGTTTCTTTGACTAGACCGTCAGGACTATTTGTCTATGTGACCGTTCGATAGTTTAAATTTTCTGGAGATTGTTGTCAAAAGTGATAAACCAGTTACGGGCTTGACTATACTTACGTACCTTGATAGTCTGTAATCGCTAACACATAGTGGTCATAAAAAAATTGCTTATGCGAAAAGAGGTTTCTTTCGACCCTGTGATTTGCTTTCGGTGAGAAAACTTTACATTGTTCAGATTATTTTGGAAAAACACAAAGAGCTGCCTTATGATACCGCTATCTTATCAAAAAGGCGGAAAGATATTATAGCACCGATTCCTCAAACAAAAACCAGGTTTTGTAGCAGGCAATACGAGAAACGGTCATCTCAACTCTATAATAAAATAAATTAAGAAATATATTTCCACACCAAACAATTTCTAGAATGTAAAAAACTTGTAATCCAATGGATAAAACCACTATCATATGAGGACACTGAGGCCCTCTTGCAGCACACATCATAACTCACTCATTCATGCACACACGTAAGTGTGTGCATGAATGAGTGAGTTATGAGAGTAATCTCATGCACAACTTTTACAATTACACACATACAGGTCACACACACACACACATCCTACACACACATACATCCCAAAACACAGATCACATAATTATGCCCACCTCACCTCACATTACATGCACAAAACGCACAGTAAGTTATATTTAATCTAAACTAATCAATTTTTTTAAAATTGTAATAAATTATAAATAGTAAACAGTGGCATTTCTTGAGTACATTATGTAAATTTAAGTTACGGAAGAGGGGAGTGTCCTAGTACAGGCATTTACTTGCTTAAAGGGACACTTCTATCACTAGTATGTAGTACAAGCTTCTTAAAGAAAATAAACTATTTGTATTTGTATTTGTGATGGAAAAATTACCTCCTTAATCTGCCTACACTTTTCCCACCTTCGTTCTAGTCTAACCGGATGCAGCTGATTTCCAGTTTTTTATACGGAATGACTGCCTATCTGACTTTCACAACCCAGTTACTGGTAACACCTCTTGGTTAGACTTAGCACTTAACTTTTGGGCTTCTGGCTACCCGTGACGACTGTCAAAGATCTACGAATGACAGATGGGACGAATAGCTTAGCGTATTGACCGAGGCACGGAGGGGTCTCGATAAGACCTAAATAATGTTTTTTTTTTCTAGAACGCAGCCTATTTTACAATGTGGTTTTAGCCTCACAACGAAAACCTCACAGGGTTTATCTGTGTGCCGGCGAGCCGTTCCTTATATAAAAGTTTTACATGTTATTTTTAAAATTATATATTTTTACATTAGGAGACATTTTGTGTAAGGAAACGCTTTGATTTGTACTTATAACTTTTCGAACTCGTTTTGTATAACGTTTGCAAGTCTTCTGGAAGTTTATTTAGAAAAAAAGGTACTAAATAATCTGCAACCCTCATCCCGTACACATTATTAAATTTAGGTAGGATGTATTTATTTTTAAGTGGTATCGTTCTCAAAAAGTCAGGTCTTGTTTTTTCGATTAGCAGCTCAGGTCTATTGACTTCCGCAAGAGTAAAAAATTCAACTTTATTGATGGTCACCACCTATCCACCAATACACCTTGGCAACCTTTGATCGACTTATGCAGCTGTTATCATTTAGTCACAAAACCCTTGCTCTAAAAATGACAACCCATATCTCCATTTGAAAAAAAAAAATGAAAATGGTTTATTATTTTTACAAGTAAACCTTTACAACTAGTGATTGAAGCCTCCTTTTAAGCAGATATGCCTGTGTTAGGAGACTCCGCTCTTCCATAACTTAAATAAGTATCATTTACTTGTATTATGCAAAGGTAGGTACTAAACAATATTAAACAAAAATAAAAAAAAGAGAATTAAAGCTAAAAACGCAGCACGCACGAAGGCATGCGAGTGTGTGAGTAAGAGTGAGGGTGTGTGAATGTGATACTGTGTGAATGTGATACTGTGTGAATGTGTGTCAATGTGATGCTGTGATTGTCGTTCTTAGCATCGTTGTTTTTAGCAAGCAATATTATACAACATGTGCCGGAATTAACGCACACCACCAAACACCCCAATTAGAATATTATGATATAATCATAATATTATACATACACTGAAGTTTTACTATTATGTATAAAACATTGTTTATTTATTAAATTAATTGTACTGATTGTGGGAGAACATTGTGGTCACATTATAAATCTACGCACGCTCACAGTCGCTCTCGTATATGGGTCTAGCGTAGTAGGTGCTTCGTCTATTTTGGCTTGTTTTCACTGTACAGAGGAAGTGTGGCTGTAATTTACGTTATTTTAATTGTTTTTGGGATACAAAATTACCTATAATATAATATTCGAATTCACGTCGTATTCCGCCATTATTGTCCGATATTAGTATTGCAAAAATGTATTATAGAGGATTTATGTCATGGGTGTAGATAAAGTCTTGTATGCAACTGTACATAAGTACTAAAACTCTCATGTGATACTATTATATATAACGTGACACATCTAGCGACATAAATAAATCAATATATAAATCCCTTTATTCCGAAACACTAATATTTTCAATTAAACTCAGAAAATGAAACAATAAAAATTAAAAACTCTAAAATGTCGGCGCACCGGCAAGATGGTCAGACGCGATCAAGAAGGCTGTGTGCGGTAGCATTTATCAAGCGGTCCATAATGACTGGAATCGATTCAGTAAACGATTATGGACAAACAATTTTCATAATGCAATTAATTCTGTAAAACAGTGTATAATCATGACACACATTTACTCATTCTTCTTTAAAATTCTCGCCATTAAATTATTTTTTACTGTAACCATTTCCGTATAAAGTTCATTACGTTCACCGCAAGCCGTGTGAAGTCTCCAGTTTCATAATAATTATTATCAAATGAACATATCATTTTTGATTCGGTTCTGTTGCTGTGGTCATAGAATAATAAAACGGTATAGAACAGAAACGATACTCGTCCAAGAGAAAGAGGATTGCCAATATTGTCAGTATTGCTTTTGCTACAGGTGTCTGCTTTGGTCTGTATATCTGTGTAATACCGTTACTTTGCCCGAAATTGATAATCAATTTTGATTTAATTTTTGACATCTCCATTGACATTTCAATTCATTGGTTGGGTTAAGCTTGCCAATAACCAATCCATTAATTTGAGATGGAGTCTTAATTTGAAATGGAGTCATACGTTTAATTTTAATACATCGTTAATTTCTGTGTTGCAGAAACTGGATGAAAGTTTATTTCGCCATTAATTAATAATGCATTTCAAACTATAAATCTCGATCCCAATTTTGACTGTCGTTTGTTTGCCAAAAATTGAAATAATGTCAAAGTAACCACTTTAAAAGATTTTCTCGTTTCTCTTTAAAAATCTCAAAGACCTCAAAGATTTTTAAAGAGAAAAGAGAAAATCTAAATAAAACGATGTATTAAAATTAAACGTTAATCAAGTACAATACGGCCGATAAATCATGGCCAGTCTGAACATAGGCTCTGCAAACTTTCGCACATGTGCACGCACTCATACTGGCCTCAAGTCACCATTTTGGTTCAAAAAAAAAAATTGCGTTTCAGTCAACCAATCACAGCAGTTGACACGCATTTAGTAATTTGAAGGCTCATTTTTAGAGTTCTGTAGTTAACAAGAACCCTTATAGTTTCGCCATGTCCATCCGTCTGTCCCCGGCTTAGCTCAGAGGTTCTTAGCACTAGAAAGCAATAATTTGGCATATATTAATCACGCCGAAAAGTGGTAAAATAAGATCTTGGAAAAAAAAATCTAGACCGGATTACACGTACTTAAAGTGGAGATGATATTTTTTCTCGTCTATCCCATGATGTGAAGTATCGTTGGATAGGCCGTTCAAAATATTGATCGTCTGTAAATATCATTTTTCGATTCAGGTATCAATTTGCGTAATAATAAGCTTTAAAGTGCAAATTTTTGTTAAAGTCAAGTGGTCCTCCCCTGCCAGCTAAAAGGCTGTTTTTGGATATGTGAAAAAAATCATAGCACCAGTATATTTAACTAATTTTAAAGGAAAACTATCACAGCTAAGTAGGCTTTACAAGTTAAAGTTGACCTAGTTAGTTTAGTAATAGTCGACCAACTTACAGCAGTTTTGTTTGAGTTTTGCAGTTGGAGAATTGACCGTAACGTCTTGATGTATGGGAGAACATGTTTTTCAATTACAATGTTAAGTTTTTTTTTAGGATAAATTCATCCCAACGACGGAACCCTTCATTGTGCGTGGTCCGTCACGCACTTGGCCGGTTTTTTGTGTTGATTTTTGTTCCAGAAACCGGGCGGGCGAATTCATTAGAAGCAGGTGTGTCACGTCTGCACAAATAATTATTTCTTCATCTTTGCCGTGGTACCATTATTTGCATGAATTTAAATGCGAGGTCATGTGAAGTTGGCTGTTTTTGGGAGATGTATTAGCTTTTCGCTGTTTTACGTGGAATTGTTAATGATGAGTTAAAAATATGTGGTGGTAGATGTTCGCGATGGAACAAAAGATTTATGTTTCATTTAAAGATTGGGTCTGATGAAATTACAGAACGTTTGAAGTTACTAAATATTACTTCTTGTCTGTACAAAGGCGAATTAGGAACTGATAAACGTAGGTTAGATTGAAATCTAGTAGCGAAGAGATATATTTTTTGTTTTCTTTTTTTGGCCTTATTTAAATAAGGACGTTTTCAATACGACTGTTTCGTTTTTATGAGTGTTTTTAGGGATCCGTACCCAAAGTGTGAAACGCGAACCCTATTACTAAGGCTCCGCCGTCTGTCTGTCCATCTGTCACCAGGCTGTATCTCATGAACCGTGATAGTTAGACAGTTGAAATTTTCACAGATGATGTATTTCTGTTGCCGCTATAACAACAAATGCTAAAAACAGAATAAAATAAATATTTGAGGGGGCTCCCATACAACAATTTTTTTTTGCTCGTTTTTGCTCGATATTGATAACGGCAACAGGTAGACGTTTGAAATACTCACAGAATATTTAGTTACATATTCACTTTAAAAATAAATAATTAAATTAAAATAAAACAAATATTTAAGGGGGGCTCCTAGACAACAAACGTGATTTTTTTGCCGTTTTTATAGATATATGGTACGGAATGCTTCGTGCGGGAGTCCGACTCGCACTTGGCCGGTTTTTTTTTATTTTAATAGGATGGTGAGACCACCTGTCAATAGAAATTGGAGATTTATGTCTCAGAAGAAATAGAAAACTCTCCAATCGACCTTGTCTGACATTAGTCAAACTATTGCAATACTTAGTTGCTATCCAGCAGCAGAGTCCGAATCTAGCCACAAAGCTCCATAGTCCCAACAAAAATTGCAAACCTGATCTTAATTATTTTCTTCTTGCGAACCTAATCTAAATTATTTTCTTACTCCATGAGAGTCATATACTTACACACCGAGCACATCAATTCGCTGATCTCTATTTATAAATCCCTCACACTAATCTACACATACAAAAATACAACCACACAAAAATACACACAGCAGATAAAACAGAACAGCAAATCCATACAAACTGACTGAATACCTACATTGTACAGACTCCCGAATCGATCTGCAACACTCTGGCTGGGAGTAAAAACGAGTTTTTTTTCCTTTATTCCGCTTTCACGGCAGTCAGAGACTAATGGATAGATATATTGTTTAAAAGCCTTTTAGCTATGTAAAACTTGAATAATCGTATTCCGATTATTTTAGTCTTCTTTTTAAATCTCTTGGGTTTTAATAGTGATGTGGTTTGTGCTGCTTTTACAGATAACTGTTTTGAAACGGTTCTATTTAGGTTCAGTTTTGTTTATTGTATTTTATTCAAAATCAAAATCAAAAGTCATTTATTCAAACTAGGCCGAGAATCAGCACTTTCCGAACGTAAAAATTACATAAGATAGTCCCAAAAACGCCCGCCCTTTGCTACTTCCTAGTGCTTTAGCTGGGAAGAAGAAGTGGCACAACAAACTCCCCAGCAGCACAGCTGTCTGTTCAGTTAGAAAAACTTAATTCTATACAATACTATGTGAAATAATTTACATTACGCAAAACAAAACATTAAATTAAATTATTTGCCACATTATGATAGCTAGCACACGCCACTATAACAACAAAAAAATATTATAATCGTCGAAAACAAAAATACTCAAGCAGAAATAAAATATTAAAACTAAAAACGTAAACAGAGCTTTCCTAAATAAAAGCCTACAGGCATAATGGGCGTGCCCGCTTACATAAAGCTATAGCTGTAACTCGAAGTCACAAATGATAAACTAACACCCTCGAATTAAAATAAATCGGTAAAAAAATAAATTGGCCAGCAGGGAGACAGACTAGATACCGCAGCATAAGTAACTCCAAACTAACTATTCAATACCACGCTTCGAGGTAATTACTCGTACGTACCACAGTAACAATTACAATGCCTTTAATTTTGACAGTTCAAAAGTATTCCAGAGAATGTTGTTGAACTGTCGTGGATAATGCAAACATTATTTACATTGTTGAGCAGATAGATTTATGAAACATATTGTTTAAAAAAAAACCATGAATTAGCAATTTCCATCAAAATCTTTAGGATTGGGTTTGAAAGTGTATTATGCAATCAGGGTGCTGACCAGGGGGCCGATCGCGCTATTTCTCAACGTAATTACCGTTCGAACGGAACGTTTTTGGTTTTGGTTTAGCTGATGTAAGAAACGGTATCGCGCTATTTTTTCTGAGCGACAAAATCGTTGACGTTACCCAATACTGAAAGTTCGATCGATCGTTCCTCCAACGTAACTTCCAAAGTAAAGCTAAATCGTTTCCGTTGAAATGATTAGCACGATACGAAATGTGTCTAACGTAACGTTTTTGGTTGTGGTTTAGTTTTGGTATTAACGTTCAAAATTAGCGCGATCGGCCCCCTGAATGACACAGTTGGAATGAATCTTTCACAGATAATTTGACCGCCACTTTTTTAAACTGAAACATTCCTCAAATAATTACTCTCCCTTTCCATCCATCAACATTTATATTCATCTCTCTTTTAGTTAACTTAACACATAACATCACGCCTCTTTTTCCCGAAGGGTTAGACTAAGGTGTACATAGCACACACCCTCATTTTGCCAGTTATGTTTAAGTCCGATGTAATAGGGGACCAATGTCCTAATTTGTGATGGAAAAATCAAAAACACTTTCCCCGACCCGGGAATCGAACCCATAACTTCATGCTCATTAGCCTTGGGACCACTAGACCAACGAAGCAGTCACTAAAAAAAGAAATCTTAAATACAAAATACATTAATGTTTTCTAAGATTTTCCCGCAAAAGTTAGGAACATTAATGCGGAAAGATCTAATGTAGAAGTTTGTCCTTCTTGAACTAATCTGATCGAGTTCGGAACAGTTTTGCTTTTAGCTAATCATATCTACACGTTATGAAGATAACTTATATTTTGCTTAGGCTTATGGTGAAAACGTTTTATCCGATGTATTTCTAAGAAACTTTGGATTACCAAATATTTTCCTTCGTTTAATTGGTAGGTACGTCATCAAAATTTTAATACTGAAAATTGCGTAGGTGTATTTATATTAAAAGTAACGTTATTATTCCTTTTGCTACTGCTGACATTAAAAATACCAAGAATCCTTTTGAAATCAAAAACCACGCGTAGCAAAGCCCACGTTCGAGTTCCACGAAATAATATGTAAAATAATTTTAGTTTAAAATATTAAACAAATAAATGTCTCATAATCTGGGTCTTTAAAGACTAACAGCGCGTTTTTCTACATTCGATCTGAGTGTAGAAAAACGCGCTGTTAATCTTCTGCAGGGTGATCTACGGAAAGAAACGGTAACAATGTTTGACATGTTTATTGATGTGTGACCACATAAGTTAATACGGGGCTATTTCACCCGCACCGATCGATACCGACTGTTTTACCGGGAACCCACGTCTTTATGCAACCACCCTTATACCGATCGCTGTGAGGGTAAAGCCTTTAACCAGTTTTCACCAGTACCGGTACTAATTAACTTTTGTGTTGACTTGACCTCAGAATCGAATTTGCCATTCCCGGCCTTTGAAGTAACTGTTAAAAGGAACCAAGTTCATAAAAGCAAGTTAAAATAGAGCTTTAATATTGACTTGTTTACAAAATCTTGTTCGAATTATTCCGGTCTAGAAATTCTCGAACTTTATCGAATACATTTTAAGTCTAACTAAAGTCTGACTTTAATAATATTCCTATTCAAATATTGAAGATGGAAAATTTGTTGAATTATTGCCTAAGAATTCATTCAGTGAACTGCCTATCCAACAGTGTTTTATTTCATTACAAAATTTTATCTATTCAATTTTGTTAGAATTATATGGTTACATAGTTTTCAAAGTTGTGTAGCTGAAGTGTCAGTGGGCTGTTTTTATAATAATAATAATAAATCCATTTATTTTCAGGCAATACAGGTCCTTACATAATACCCTTATTGTAAATATACTTAATTTTTGCCAACTGCGGCAGATGACTTAAATATCAGTCAGAGGATGCCTTGTGAAGGATATCGACTTCCTGAACAGAATTTCAAATTGTGCTTTCTTGGCAAAAACTGAAAAGTTATCCGTTATCGAAAATGAACTAAGCAATCAAACAAATATGAGGATCTAAAACCGTTGGGTTCATGCCAAAAGAGAACTGCGAACGAAACGCGAGTTTCGAAAAAATGTATTGTATGAAGATATGAAATATTCTAGAAGTCATAAAATAAACTACATCAGTGATACTCACAATTATTTGTAAAAACGATTTTGTTTCAGAAGTGTATGCACTAATATTTTATTTTTGTTCAGTGTCGATATTTTGGAGCATCGAATTCGCTAGACGCACGATATTTCACAAACTCGTGTTGTGGACCACATTTTGTGCACAGATATGTCCAGCGACATCGCTGCAGGATATTTTTGTTGTCTAGTCAATACGAGGCTTATCAGAAACAAAAAAGTTGGGATTTTTACTAACTGTCACAGGGACCGATACTGGACGAGGTTCTGGGACCGGTCTATTAACAGGTTTTCAAGAAACGACTGGGACCTGCGAATAGAATGACTACCAGAAGCTAAGTTTGACAATCTCATATGTTGTGGGAATGAGAATGCAGTGTACTTTTTTAAGTATGTTTATTGTGAATAGACACAAGACTAGCTAAGACATGCTGACATAGGAGCTAAAGTCGAGAGGTAGCTCTTGACTCGGGATACTGGTCACTTGTCCGTAGGGACAAGTGACCAGTATCGGCGTAGCGTAGTAGAGTAGCGGCACAATAAAGTCAAAGACAAATTATTTATTTCAAATAGGCACATAAGAGGCGCTCGTGAACGTCTAAGTTTACAAAAAAATAGAATTGATTCTAGTTGCCCCTTCCAAAAGGTAGTTCCTTATGGAGAAGAATGGGAAGAAACTCAACTCAACTCAAAATATTGTAAAACTTTTTTTTTAAGAGTAACCCCTTAAAAAAATTTAGTTAGTTAGTTTTACAATATTTTGTATAAGATAATTATATGTTAAGACGATGCATCTAGAATAAAATTACTATACCACAAAAGGTAAAAAAATAAAATAAAGCAATGGCAGATAATGTATTAATAAGATAGATACATGGTGCTCACATATTTACAAACATCTTAAAAAAAATGTTTTCCTAAAAAAATATAGTGATGTCCATCTACTACAGGGACGTAACAAATCACACATATTTATCTATTGATTTTGGTAACCACAAGTTTCTCAAAGAAACAAAAAGCAATGCGAATGCTCTCAATGCTGAACACAGATTCATACTACTGCTG
This sequence comes from Tiliacea citrago, assembly GCA_963921375.1. Taxonomy (NCBI): domain Eukaryota; kingdom Metazoa; phylum Arthropoda; class Insecta; order Lepidoptera; family Noctuidae; genus Tiliacea; species Tiliacea citrago. The sequence continues at coordinate 4,200,072 of OY992784.1, forward strand.
ACTCCGAAACCAAACGATCATGCATACAAGTTATCAGTAATCGGATATGAGCTCACCAATCAAACAAATATAGCCGTCTTAGAACACTGGACAGATGCCAAAAGAGTATTGTGAACCCAATCAAAGAAAGTTGTGGAACCATTCGTCAGATATTTTAACGGAGGTACTGACATAGATTAATTGGAAGAGGAGCTGGTTCATTGAAATATCTCAGTTTTGGATAAAAATTGGAGCCATGAAATGGATGAGTGACTTTTAAAGATGCGATTGAGGAACATAATTTAATTTAGTTTTAAATCAGCTTCGAAACGTCGAATACTTAATCTTATCTTTTACTCGGGGCCAGCACAATGGCTCGCCATTATATTTATCTCGGTGTAATCGTCCATGATGGCTTTGTCTTATTTAAAAAAAACCGGCCAAGTGCGAGTCGGACTCGCGCACGAAGGGTTCCGTACCATTATCTATAAAAACGGCATAAAAATCACGTTTGTTGTATGGGAGCCCCCCTTAAAAATTTGATTTAGTTTAATTTAAATATTTATTTTTTAAGTGAATATATAACTTAATATTCTGTGAATATTTCAAGTCTCTGCCTGTTGCCGTTATCAATATCGAGCAAAAACGAGCAAAAAAATCACGTTTGTTGTATGGGAGCCCCCTTAAATATTTATGCTATTCTGTTTTTTAGTATTTGTTGTTATAGCGGAAACAGAAATACATCATCTGTGGAAATTTCAACTGTCTAACTATCACGGATAATGATAGTAATAGGGTTCCCGTTTTATCCTTTGGGTACGGAACCCTAAAAAAAACATCAACTTTGCAATATTCTCATTTGTATTTTACATTAATCATGAGTTTATACATTTGTTGTTTGTCCTGGTTTGGATTCATGTCCTGTGTACTGCATTGAAGAAAATTAGCTAAATGCAAAATAACTGGACACACGCCAAACGCAAAACGTGAACGCGATTGCAATCATAGCGAGTGGCGATAACTAAGATATAATCTTACGAAGGTGTGAACATAGATTAATGTCAAGACGAGACATTACAATCAGATAATGTTACAAATACGTAGGTATTTACTTACTGCGCCCTAACAAGGTCATGAAGTCCCCTTGTTCATACAACTTAGCATGCCTGTTTTAGTTATAAGAGGTCACTTTCTAACAAACACAAAAGTCAAAGAGACGACAAAGTTTGATGGACGTTTATGAATAAGAGCCTTAAAGTTCAGGCCTGTAACTGTACAATGTGCAAATAAATAAATATGTTGTAAAAACTATACATCATCAGCAACTACTACGTATTTGCAGTGTTATTGAATCGATTCCGTGATGTCAATCTAGGTCATCCTAATCCTACCGCTCGTATAACAAGGTTATTTACTGGCACGTCATTTCCTTCTAACATCTCTATTAGCTTTCATCTCAAATTCACTACCTGCATAGCTATAAATAACTAGCTAATAAGGACTCGTGGGTAAATATTATCAGTCGCACGGGTCGATCTTCAAGGTTAAGCAACGCTTGCCAAGGTGGGTCCGTGGATGACGTTACATACCTTACACCCCTCCGTGACTCGGAAAGCACGTTAAGCCGTTGGTCCCGGTTGTCATTTGTAGATCTTTGACTGTCATTACGGGTGGTCTGAAAGCCTGAAAACCGGTCTTACCAAGGGGTATCATGTTACCTAGTAACTGAGTTGTGGAAACGCGATAGGCAATCGCTCCATGTAAAATACTGGTATCCAGCTGGACTGGGTCGGCTACCCCAACATAGTTGGGACAAGACTACGCAGATGATTCCTAGCTATATATATCATCTTCCACACAATCCATACATCTTTTCCATAGTCTGCCTTTTTTCTAACAGTCAACATTCAAACATAAAACTTGTCTTGTCACATGCTCCTCATTCAGCAACGTCTACTTAAAGAACTGTAGTGCAGAGGTCATTTGCCGGTGGAGGTCTGCCCAGCTTGGGCGGAGCACCGCCGTGTCCTCACGGAGGCGATCGGCGGCGGCGATCTCTCGCGTCCGGCCCTGGTTCAGGCAATGGTTCGGAGCGAGAGTGCATGGGAGGCCGTCACCTCTTTCTGCGAAGCAGTAATGCTAGCGAAGGAAGAGGCGGAACGCGTGAGGGTGAGACAAGGTTCGAGCCCTCGCGCCCTTAGTCGCCGCAGGAGACGCCCCGGGCGTCGGGAGTCGCAAGCCACATTTCCGGCCACCGTAGGCGTGGGCCTGCGGACGGTGAGCGATGGGGAGCTCGCCGTCCGATAAGGACCAGGCCCGGGTCGACGGCGCGTTGTGTTCCATGCGCGCACCAACTGATGGGGTCCGTTAGGACCAATGCCTTCCAGGGTTGCGAGTTTGTCCGAAATATCGCCCGGGATATCGTGGCCCTGGCACACAGGCAACGGAAGGAACACGGGTGGGTTTTATTCAGTAAAAGTCTGACACGCCCTCCCGCTCCGCCCAGAGCGGGAGAACTTATTCGATAATTTCCCACCCAAAAAAAAAAAAGAGGTCATTTGCCGGGGATCAGATCATAACATCGCATCAATTAAATTAAAACGAATAACGTGCATGGAGTAGGCGAATTGAAGGAAGGAGAGATCTTTATTATTTATTTTGTTTGAAAATGTTAATTATTCAATTTATAATTATTTTATTTTCCTATTATTTTTTTATGATTAATTGCCACTAGCCCTACCCGTGTGTTAAATTAATGTCACCATTGTAGCAGCACGTTCTATATACTACTGCCCAGTATACCCGACTCAGCGTCACCGACCCGAGCTTTTTCATTCACTGTTCATAAAGAGCGCAAAGTGGGCTTAAAGAGGTTTTCACCTTAAAAACAACATAACACAAACTGTTCTATCTGTACAAAACCACATAATCTGTCCTCAATAAATACGGTCAGTACGTAACAACAACCTACATCACGAAACGTATCATTAATTTATTCCGTTCCAATGTCCTATATACTCTGTACTCGCCTACTTTAGTTGTAAAAGCTAAATGATGACGGAATTCTCGAAAACGTTAATGCTGTATAATTTTTTGGTATTTTTTTAAATTAAGAATCAAAGAGAGATGTGACCCATAGTTTAGGACGCGTATTCAAATTACATATATAGGTACAAATAAATAAAATTGAAGTGTTTTTTTGTAGTGTCAAAATAACAGCTTTTTACTCAATCAAAATCAAAAATCAAAATCATTTTTTTTTATTTCACATAAACCTACATGGGCACTTATGAAACGTCAGAAGCTAGGTGCACGGTTCCAATTGGTCGTTTCCTATGGAGAAGAGCCGGCAAGAAACTCCACGGTTACTCTTAAAAAAAAAAGTGGGCTTTAACAATGTTTCCAAGTTACAGTGTTAATAGATATGGGAGGACAGTGTAGGCCCGTCAACAAGTACCAAGTACTTAACAAAATAGAAGATAGTTTACAAAGCTACAGTCTATTAAGCCTACAACGTTCTCACATTCACAAATTAAAAAAGAATCTATATAAAATATTACTAAAATAATAAAAATAAAACCCTACATATTTAGACCAAATGACAACATTGTTATTACAACTGTAACAAAACTGAATAAATAATCTGTCCACAAGTCACTAATAAATATTTTAAATTAAAATTGTAGGTTATGTCAAAGTATGTAAAAAAAAGAAATAAAAATCGTAATTTTTAAATTTAAATTTACATGGAGCGACTGCCTATCTGACCTCCACAACCCAGTTACTGGGTAAAACGATACCCCTTGGTAAGACTGGTTATCAGATTTTTGGATTTCGGACGACTGTCAAAGATGTACGAATGACAGCCGGGACCAATGGCTTAACGTGCTATCTGAGGCATGGAGGGGTCTCAATATGTAATGGATGGTCACCCATCCACGAACCGACCGCGGTAAGGGTAGGGTGCAGCTGTTATCGTTTGGTCATGAGCCCCTCAGTCAGCTAAAAGATACCAAATAACCATATAGGTAATAATATGGTGACGTCCAAGAAGCAAGATTCAACAGCGAAGGTTTGCGGTCCGATAATATTAGTAAAACCCGACATTTTATATCGTGTACATACGCAGTACAAAACTATGCCATAATAGTAAAATATCGTCGTAAAAATATATGATCAAAAGTTATTTATTCCGTCTGATTTCATTTTACGATCATTTGATGTGTAGCTTCTTGCAATAAGGGTACCCCTCAAAATTGTGTACCTACTGCGTCGTATGAGTCGTAAGTATCCAATATGTTCGATATTAGTAAAATATTATATCGTCTGAGCATCGTCGCTAGTTTTTAGTTTTATTTTTGTGGCTAAGTCTCGAATAATTTCAATCGTATGAAAGTTGATTGTCTTTGCAAAATTGATTTCGTTTCAAATCTGTCCAGTCTGGCCTTATTTTGGTGACTAGATTCAATTAAAACCAATCCAGTCAATGTTCCGAATCACTAATCCCCGAAGGTTTAGGTAGAGGTGTACCTATAGTACATCCACATTTCGCCTGTTATGTTTAAGTCCCATGTAATAGGGGGCGAGCTTTCTGTCATCAACCGGGCACAAATCTAGACTCCGGGCTGCTACTGAGAAATTCTAGATGGAAAACCCCAATAATATTTTGCCCGACCCGGGAATCGACAAGACCAACGAGTAGTTACATACCTATAAATTAATATAATATAAATAATTCATTAATAATAAAAGATTTGATGTTTTTTTTGGGAGGACAACGACCGCTCTTAATGTTGCTACATTAAGTATGAGTCAAGAAAACTGTTTTCTTATGTTTTGTCGTGTTTATATATCACTACCAATCACGTCTGTAAAGTTTACACAAAAAAAACAACAGATTTTTTAAACTAATATATCAAATTATTGACTACAATAACTGCAGTCAATGACCCCACAAAAAAAAATCATCAAATTAATTTATTTTATCATGTTTAGATTATATCGATATCCATCGCATCATGGGCAGCAGCGTTCTCTATGCATTTTAACACCATACTGCGATCGCCAACCCGCCTGCGAAGCGTGGAGATTATGGCAACCCACTCCCTTTGGAAGAGGCCTATGTCCAGCAGTGGACGAAGCTGTTTCACAGGTACACCATCACTTTGGATTAGGACATAGGTTACTTCTTATCCCGGTAGCGTTCCCGTGGGATAATTTCCGAAGAACACGCGGGCAAAAGCTAGTATAAAATAAAGACTCCAGCGTTCTGTTACATTCAAACTCTATTTCAGGAACAACAAAAGCAAATATGCCCGAAAAACTTTTAAATAACTTTAAAGAGGTTCTTTACAAAATAATAAGTTTTAAACAATTTTAGAACAATACAGCTCATTACGTCATCAAGAATCCGACAAAGGCCCCGCCATCTTATCTCTTCAACACCTTTGGTTGACTGGTAGAGAATGCCTAAGGCATTAAGTCCGCCTTTGTACATTATTGTGTGTGAGAAGTTTAAATAAATAAATAAAGGTCAGTAGGCTAATAGGCTTCCGGTTATTATTCGCAGCGTGGCTTGAAAACAAGATATTATACGATTAAGATTGTCAAGACGCATTGGATTACATCATGATACAGCAGTACATACAGTTGATTGCAACCATGGAAGTGAAGCTTTAGTAAAAATTGTGTCCAAATTCATTTGAATCAATCTCTTCTCTCCGTCGAAGATGTATCAAGTGCAATCATTGTTGGAATACTTTTGAGGAGGAATATGTAGGTTTTTAGGGATTTTATGATATAGGCTTTAAGTCCATCATGATTTTCTTTTAGACTTCCCGACAGCGTCGGTTGCAGAACTACCACAAGAATTAATATTTACATAATATCACAACTGTATTCTGCATACAGTACACCTACATTTCGCCAGTTATGTTTGAGTTCCACGTAATAGGGGGCTAGCCTATTGCCAGATAAAAAAACGTGGTGGCGCAGTGGTTACGACCCCCGACTTACGAGTTGTAGGTCGTGGGTTCAAACACAGGAAGACGCTTTACTTTGTGTAAATAATTTCATCACCACTGCTCTCAAAACGATGAAGGAAAAATCGTGACGAAACTGTCCTAGAATATAAAATTCGAAGACGTGACATCTACCAACCCGCACTGGGCCCGCGTGGTAGTTGAGAGGAGGCCTGTAAGAGATAATAAGATAATGATTTATTTTCTCACCACAATATAGGTACAGTAGAAAAGTATCAATACATAAAGGCTTATATAATATACTGTGGGAGACTGGTGCCTAAACTAGACGTGAGTCTGTATTTCAGGACACCAGGCCTCCACCCCTTGGGTATTACTTACATTTTACGGTTATGTACTAGTACAATAAGAGTCTGTGTCCCAGCAGTGGGAATATTATAATCTGATTATGCTTATGCTATTTCCATCAACTGGGTACAAATCCAGACACCGGGCTGCTACTCAGATATTCCAGATAGAAAAACTCAAAACAATATCCCGACTTGGGAATCGAACTCAGTACATCATGTTTAGCAGTAGCGCTTGGGGCCACTACACCATCGAGGTGAGAAAAATTCAATTTAAATTAAAGTACGTGCAGAATTAGCACGATTTAGCTAACAAATTACCAAAAGACCTAAAAAAACGATACACAGCATCCAACGACAGTGAAAACCTAACCACCTAAACATCCGAACCCACCCTGTAGTTAACATCCCCCGACATTATGATAATGCACAACTTTAAGAAGGATTCGCGCTTTTAGTTCAACGGACAAGTTTGTTCTGTCCTTCGCCTGTTCTCCCTGTTCTCTTTTGTTGAAACTTCACGATTGTGGAGATACGGACAACTTTCACAATGGTATCGCTTGGTGTGTGTAAATAGGCCGTCGCTCGCTTTTTGGTCTGGATTTTGTTGTTTTGTGTGAAGGGTAGGGTTTGAAAGCGTTAGTTTAAAAGGAGCATGTTTTAGAATAATGCAGTGCTGCTTATAGCATTGTGTCAGCAGTTCTTTACACTTGCTAAACAAGTCTGTCAGGCCAGTACTCGCCGCTGCCTGTACTGTTCGTTGCGATTACATCTGGAGTGGTATTCTTATTGTTAGGACCTTTTCCATAGGTTATAAAAATTATCTGCAGATCATCGGATAACTGAAAAAGTTGGGCTATATCAAGCTTATTGCTAGTAGCTAGCTAGTGCATTCAATCATATTCGCATGTAAACCTTGCAGTATTTTTTTTGGGCTCCGTAACTAAAATGTAAAAAACGGAACCCATAAAAGATGACTCGTGTGTCTGTCTGTCTCTCCGTCTGTCACAGCCAACTTGCTCCGAATCTACTGGAACGATTAAGTTGAAATTTGGTACACATATAAATTTCTGTGACCCAAACACGGACGCGTAACGTAAATAAATGAATTTTAAATATGGGGGTCACTTTTGGAGGGCAAATAAGAAAAAAATAAAAAAAATGCAAACTGTACTGTGTGATTAATAAAATGAATGTGCTTGTTGTAAGGATTTCAGATATTATGTTCATATTTATAAAAGCTTTAAAATAAAATATTTAAAATCGCGATTATGACTTTCTCATCCCGGCAAGCAATCCACACGCTGTGACAATGGGGAGACGTGTGTGCAGCTATTCGACAATGAGTAGGTACTATGAGCCGTCGACGTCGTAGTTACGCGCTCGGCACGTTCTCGCATTACTCGCAACATGCAAGCAGCGCACGCCTCTATGACGTGTGCAGAGCTTTTATTATGACGTATTTATGCTTTACGAGATCTAGTTAATTGAGTTTGTAAATATAGGTTATGTTTTCTACAAAATATTTAATAAGACTTAGTAGCCTAAAGGCAGACAGGGACTATCTTGGAGCCGATCGCGCTATTTCTCAACGTAATTACCGTTCGAACGGAACGTTTCTGGTTTTGGTTTAGTTTATGTAAGAAACGGTATCGCGCTATTTTTTCTGAACGACAAAATCGTTGACGTTACCCAATACTGAAAGTTCGTTCGACCGTTCCTCCAACGTAACTTCCAAAGTAAGGCTAAATCGTATCCGTTGAAATGATTAGCGCGATACGAAATGTGTATAACGTAACGTTTTTGGTTGTGGTTTAGTTTTGGTATTAACGTTAAAAATTAGCGCGATCGGCCCCCAGGTATAAGAAGCTATCGGCGAGTCATAATTAGAGAAGGTGTGGGTGGCTGTATCAATAGCTTAATGTAGACATCAAAGTATTTGATAAGTTTAGGTGTTTGTACAAACCTACTTACAGAAATAAATCATTTCTTTGTTAATGTTTTTGATGATATTTTAGCCTCTAGGGGGGAGTCCCTGGTGTCCTGAAATACAAGTCACGGCTTAGTTTAGGCACCAGTCTCCCACAAATGAACATTGTCCTACATCATATTTATTTATTATCATTTTTAAGTTATAGTTAATAAGTGTTATTTGTGGAAGAAAAATAAACATTTTTTTTTTTTTTTTTAAATTATTTATCATTTATTGATGCAGTCACCCAGACTTGGAGATGATAGTCGATGGTCGAGTATCTTTACTATTATAACAACTATTTAAAATAGTGATTTCCGAGTCTACGTCCCATAATGTCACCATCCTCGTATACGTACATAATTGATTTAATCATCTTTGTCAGTTATTCTCGAAATTCTTCTTATGATGATGTTATTTTGTCTTATAATTACTTTATAGAATTGCTCGTCAAATAATTTACAAATTCAAGCACGTTTACTCAAAAAATTTGGTATGTATGTTATTCTTGCATACCTACGCCAAAAGAACGACATCTAATGCGAAAATAAAGACAATTTTTCCTCTTACGACAACCGTGCCTGATATAATAAGATTGTTAGATTACATTCCGTTGCAGAGCCCTTAACGTTTAGATTGAGATAATTATATGTAGCTTGAAGATATGAATACCTACAAAATAAAATCATGTTTTCCTCATATATTATGAAAACATGAAGATTCTTAATAAATAAAAAATGTGCCTAAATTTTTTCGTCGACGTACTCATTTTGTTATGAAACTGAGTTACTTTGGAGTAAAAATGTTTCATATTTTTTTTACTTAATAGTCGCTTGTCATATTGCGTAAATGCCGGGATCCAAAAAGAAGTAAAATGTCAGAGTAACAACGTAAAATGAGGTAGGAATATAGCTGCCGTTTATTTGAGGGAATGTAATTAAAATTGGGAGCCTAAAATTAGTTGAATTCAGGTCATTTGAGGAGCTACCGGTTACTATGTAGCACAGGAGATAATTTTATGAACAAATGCATTATAAAACTCGTATTACTCGGGAATATCTACATATATACATATATCGCACATTACAGCCGCAAAACATTTTCATGCAAAAAAAAAAAATGTTCGAAACTGATGAAGGAGAATTTTTGCAATGCATTGCGTTGCGGCGTGACCCGCTTCAATGTGCATTAGTATTTAAAGTTAATGTGCTGTTATTAGTAGTAAAGGTAAACAATGTATCGGTACCGATTTTTTTTTTTTTTTTTGTGTATAAAATGGTTGTATCATCCATCTTTTGACGAACCAATTATAAAATGTGGGTAATGTAAAGTAAGTGATCCCTTCCTTTAAGGCTCTTACACACTCACGCGATATCGCGGGCGCGACAGGCACCGACAAAAAGAATTCCTTTGTCGGCCTTTAGTGTTTAGAATGGAAGAAAGAGAAGGCTTTGAATTTGCACCGTTACTTTATGGATGGGTGACGGTGTGAAAGAAGGGTTATCAATTAGTGTATTTTAATAGTAACGTTTTTGAGTGGCGACCGCGTACCGGAAAACGAAGCTTGGAAGGCCTCATATAAGGTAGACCGATGACTTTGTGAAGGCCGCAGGAATTCGCTGGATGCGGGAAGCACAGAACCGGTCGAAGTGGTGGTGCTTGGGGGAAACCTATATCCAGCAGTGGACGTCTTTCGGCTGAAATGATGATGAAGAATAGTAACAAAATGAGCAAAGCCCTTTTCCTACGAAAACAGCTCAAGTCCCATCGTGCTTCAAAACACAGCTTCTAATAACACAATTCAAGGTACCTCACAAAATCCATAGGTATTGAAATTCTAACCCAATGAAATCCCCTATCCAAACGGTATTTGGTATGCAAATGAATGTCTACTGCACCCCGGTACAAATCATGCGAGTAACGGGCACACGGCGAATCAGTTTCGTATGTGATCCGAATAATGTGAAGTCTGTTTATTTCTTGGCTTTTCGGGGTTCAGTTCGAGTTTTGGCGATATGGATAGCTTGTCCCTTTTTTTGTAAGAAGAAATTATTGGTTTTACGGCTACTGGAAACATAGAAATATCTTCTTAAAATCGGGTCTTCCCGGTAGAGTTTGTAGGCTGGTGTGTACGGCGCATCAATACTTAGCCAGATATTATGATATAAGTTCCATTAATAGGGAGTATGCCTATTGCTATTAACCATTTCTAGCAATGCTATATAATAATAATATGTATTTATGCTAATCTCTTGAACCCCCAGAATTTTTAAGTTTCATAAATATGACATTTTTGATAACCCATTCAGAATAGTGTCCGCTTGCGTCTCGATCGAGGTGATTTCAACCTCTTGTTTGAGAGTGCGTGCATTCAGTCGGCTGTTTGGTATGTTTATAACGTTTATTGTCGTGTGACCATAAACAACGCCCCCGAGCCCCTTATGTGATCTAGCTTTTTCGTTTGTTTGTAGCTTGCGTTGTAAGGCGCTTGTTAGGCCGTTGGTCCCGGCTGTCATTCTTGGATCTTTAGCATTCGTTACGGGTCGTCATAAGCCCGAAATTTTGATAACCAGTCGTATTATCTGACGATAAGCAGTCGCCATGTAAAATACTGGTATTCAGCTGCATCCGGATAGACTGGAAACCGACCCCAACATAGTTGGGAAAATGCTTGGCATTACGATGTTGTAAGTAACAATGTATAAATACACATACAAAATTCAGCTGGTTATTAAAAATGTCATATTTATGGCCAAATTTTGTCTAATAATCCAGGGTTATAATTATGTAAGCTTAATATGCTCGTAACAGGAATAAACATAATCTACAATTTCACTTCAGGTTTATGCCTAAAACATTGGCTTGTATCCGTTTTTCGTCGTAAACAAGCATATTGGTTACATCAGCCACAACTTCAACTTCTTCCGACAGAAATAATAACCTAAAACCGAACTAACTACAGCCTCCACGATTTAAATGAGAGCTGTCCAGGTCGCTACGAACTGGTTGGAGTAACTGTAAGTAAACAGAAGAAGAAGACCGAACTAAATTCCAAAACATATACCGCCGTATCCTCTACCATCCTTACCTGTACATATAGGTCTCCAGATTTAAGCACCCTTTGCCTATAATATCTCAGACCACAGTAGAGTACACATTAACATAGCACAGGTCTGATTTATTCATAGTCGGATAGGTCACGTCTCTAATGTTAATGCGGAGGGCCGTTTGAGTCTGCGTATCAAAGAAATTTGATGCTCGATACGAAGAACGTGATTGTACTAAATTCATGGCACTGATATTTAAGTGGTAAAGTAGGACCTGTATAGGTTAGCGTAGAATTAAATACCTACTCTTTTAGTAAGGACTGCCTCGTTAGTCTCGAGCTCGTGAGTCTCGTCTAGTGCCTCGTCAGTGGTCCAGCGCTACTACTGAGCATGAGGTCCTGGGTTCGATACCCGGGTAGGTCAAAGTGTTATTGAGCTTTTCGACCTGGAATTTCTCTCTAGCAGCACAGAGCCTGGATTTGTGCCCGATTGCTGGCATGAGGCTCGTCCCTTATTACATGGGACTTGAACATAACTGACGAAATGTGGGTGCACCTTTGTCTAACACTTCGGGGAATACAGATGTGGTGTGATTAACTATTCATCAATGATTGCCAGCATTTAAGAGAACTCACACAAATACTTATTGTTCCAATTAATTTTGCAAACACTGCTTCACTATTACACCGCCCATTACGGCCTTATACCTATTTATTGATGCCATACCATTATCTAATCCAATTGATCGCTTATCTCCACTCGCCCGCAAGGGAATTATGTGTACGTAGTCATGATGAATCGCAATGATAGCCTCCAGCTGCAAACGTTAGAATAGCAACGTTTATACTAACGCAATTTGATTATGCCTTTAGCCCTTTCCTCGGATTACCGGGAAAGCGAAATGATTGTTATTTTAGAGGGATATTCTTGATGGGAATCTTGGTGTAGAGTGTGGATTAGAAAAATGCTCTACTGTTATTTTGTGACTGTTTATTGAAACAGTTCCTTTTCCTACAAAAAATAAATAAGACTGGCTTCTATAAATTACAAAATTATTTATTATTATTATTTATTTTATAGTTCCGTATGTCCGAATGAAAAACGGAACCCTTATAGGATCACTCATGTGTCTGTGCGTGTGTCATAGCCAATTTGCTCCGAATTTAGTGGACCGATTAAGTTGAAAATTGGTAAATGAAATGAAATCGTTTATTCTGTAAATAGGATATCAGAATCACTTTTACACGTCAAAGTCTCTTTTAAAGCCCAGACATAATCTTGGTCAGATCATGTGAGGACCATGTAGATACTAGTACATATATCCGCGTCTGAAATGGTCTTTTGGGGAAAGAACACACAAATTTGAGTAGACCTGTCCAATCAGTGCAAGCATTTGTCAGTAACGTGCAGCTCAACTCAAGACTTAAGGAGCTCAACGAACCAAACCAAAGAAAGGACATTTGGGTAGGCCACATAAAGTGCTCAACATGCCAGACCAGCATTAAAACTAAGAAAAAGAAAACAAAAGGAAAATCTTTAAAGAAAAAAAAGAGACACAATAAATTAAAACAGTAAATATAATACCTACACATATAAATTTCTGTGACCCAAATACAGATGTGTTACCTAGATAAATGAGTTTTGTATACCCGGGGGCCACTTTTGAGAGCCAAATAAGAACATTTCAAAAAAGGTTTGCACACTGTACCCTGTGACATACCAAATGAAAGGTACTGTGAGTATCTCAAGTATATTTTTTTATAGTTATAAAATAAATAGTTTTAACGTTATTTAATAAAAGAGATGAAAATTGACCATTGCTGTTTATTATCGTTTCCGAATTCGGTAGTATCTTTATCACACTAATCTTATAAAGGCGAAAGTTTCTGAGTGTGTGTGTGTGTGTGTATGTTTGTTACTTCTTCACGCTCAAACAGCTGCACCAATTTTGATAAAATTTTGTTTGGAGGTAGCTGACACCTTGGATTAAGACATAGGCTACTTTTTTATCCCGATATTCTCACGGGATCGAGACTTACGCGGGTGAAACCGCGGGGCGCAGCTAGTGTTAAAATAAAAGCTAACTTTAGAGTTCTGGCCACCCCTTCGGAGTATACGGACGTGATGTTATGATATATCGTGTTGTGACGGGGCCCGTTAGATCAAATATTCCCAAAATGTTGTGCCGGTAATACGAAAACACGTAAACAAACCCTCTGGCAATAGTACGAGTATTAGTTGTAGTCCTTTAATACAACCCAAAGAAAAGCTCATAATTAATCACTGTTAAGCTAAGCGCACATTACAGCCACTTTTTGCTACAGCACATCGCATTAAGGCTCGTATAGACTCGCGCGATATCGCGGGCGCGGCAGATAGTGACATAGAAATTGTGCTACTAGTGGCGCGAAGCGTCTGCGATATCGCACCAGTCTGTACGAGCCTTTACAATGCAAAAAGTGTTGTACAGCCCGCCTGTACTAAATGATGGATCAAACAAAATGGTCAAAAGTGATTTAGGAGGATTTTTGGAATGCGGTGCGGCACGCCCAAATAAGCGTCAGCCGCACCCTTAAAACATTACGTAGTTCAGATAGATTACTTTCCATCAACCATTTCCATAATGAAGCCTCCATAAATAATTCATCATCTTCCGCAGTGACCAATAAACAATGAATAAAAATAACGAAAAGTTTCCAGAAATGCTAAACGGTCTCAGAACTGGCGACCAACTTATTCAAAAGAAAAAATGCATGGAGGAAGGAATTCTTAGCTCTATAGTTTTGCTAGAAGGGAATTGGGTTTCATGATGAATTATTTAAAATGAAACTACGCTACATATTATATTACGTTTATGACAAGACGTTATTATTAGCTGAGCTTAAAATATTAAAATCATGTCTTAAGAGTATACAATCCCTCAAATTGCTTAGCATGATCTTTCGGTACATCGAAAACACTGCAGCATTAAAAAATTTTCAAATAAATATGTGATAAAGTTGAGGATTAATGTTAAGTACTATGTTTGACGAAAACACGATTCCTTAAAATTAGTAGTACCTACATTATAAAATAACATCGAACAATAAACCGCCAGTATTAAAAAATATTTTAAATTAGATCATGAAATTTTGCATAATAACTGAACTAAATAAAAAACTACACTATTTTTTTTTATTTTTACTGTAAAAAGAAATTACCTAAACTTTTGGCGCCTTGGTGCCTTCTCCGGGCTGTCTCGCTTGCTCACGTGATAGCGAGTAGTGTGCGAGTGAGTTATAGAGTGAGGTGGAGGTATTATGGACTCTTAATACCTTTAGTTTTGATGCCTTTAGGTACCAACATAACATAAACCCTATAACTACTCGAAGAGGTAGACAGAAGAGTATAGTGCACTAACATTTCACCAGTTACGTCATAAGCCCCATGTAACAGGAGCCGAGACTTTCGTCAGTAGCCAAGCACAAATCCAGATTCCGGGCTGATACTAAGAATTTCCTGATTCAAAACCTAATAACACTTTCACCGACCTGAGAATCGAGCTCAAGACTCCACGCTCAGCAGTCGCTTATTCCGCCACTTTATCAACATGGCAGTGAACAGGATACATCCAGCAAATTTATATTAAAGTCATAATAATATTCAATTTCTAGTCGCTACCCGCTCAGGCACGGGGAGACCGTAATCCTTTTTTCGAAAAGACCAGCACCAATTTTATTGCCGCGTAAATATGACGTGTATTGAATAATAAACGGAATTCAGAAAGGAAAGGTAGTTAGGTTTATTGTACTTTCATGAAAGTCCATTGGGATTTCGAGTTACGATATTTTTTAGATTGTTTCCGGTTGAAGAATCTACTAGATTTTTATGTAATTTTGGCGCACCCTGGCTAGTCGTCTGCGTTAAGAATCTTGATGACTGTCTAATCCTTCACCCAGTATACTCGTATGAGCCGTTCTAATAACGAATGTATTTAAGCAAATGTGTGCTTTAAATACAACAAGTCTGCCACACTATAACAACCAATGCAACTCCTGTAGATCAGATTTTACTGTGACGACCATTAGAAAAACGCCGAGACTATGAAGCTCGACAGCTCGAAACGATTCAACTGTTTTGGAGTCCGCAATCAAATTAATCAGAAAGAAAAGAACAGTGAAGGATTAAGAAAAATCACGTGAATGTTTTGAGAGAAAGAGGCTAATTCAAAAGTAAAATTAAAATCCAAGGGATCCCAGTCACTATTATAGTAAATGCACTTTTCACTCCACCGTCTAATTAAAAATATACATCAACAAAACCGCTGAAACTGCGGTTTTTTTGCAAAAAAGAAGTAGGCACAGCCCTAAGCTTCACAAACGCTATGTAAATGCCTGGTCACTGAATAGGGATGTCGGTTGCATCGGCTTGCAAATTGCGGATTCCCTGTGTCTACATATGCTGTAATACTGCTCTCATAACCTTCGGATTACCAGCTCTGTTGGTGCTTGTTGTGTTGTGTTTAGATTTATTAGGGATGGATTGCGTTACAGTTAGATACAGTTTAAATGGAAGGAACCAGCATATTATGATCCATTAAAACAATATGTCAAGTAATTTTATACCACTTAAAAAGAAAAATAAATAAATAACGTTCTGATCTTTGAAATACAATTGCAAGCTAGTTTTGTATAAGTTTAAAGCATTTTTTTAAATTTTGTAGATATGAGTATCATGGAGCCATTTATTATGTGTTGATGTATGTTGACTTAAAAAAGCTTGGCAGTTGAGAGTATGTCATGCTCACTTAAATGTCTCGCTTATTTTGATGGTGGCGCGAGTGTTGGATTATTCGGTTCCCTACAAAATGGTTGAGCTGGATGATGTTGATCCACGCGTCATGTTCGTGAACGCGCGCCGTCAGTTGAGACTGGTCATCTCTTAACTACCAGGGCTTATTTTTGTAATCTTTTAATCTATATTTTGAATTATTTTTAAATATTTTTCATTATTTTAACATAAAGAAGCGACAAGAATAATGAACCCAGGATTTTGTAATAATAATATCTTGATATAAAGGAGTGTCCTTGGAGTTCCTTGTCTGTTCGTCTCCATAGAGATCTACGTTTTGGAATGGGCAAATAGCTTCAACTTTCTGACTAACTGACCGACTCTTTGACAATTCAAAATTGCCTGTAATATGGATGGAATGAAAAAAAAATGGTTTGAGTTTAGTTTTTTTTTAGTTTTTTATGTTTGTGGTTGTAGGAGCCAATGGTTGTAGGCACCGTACACTATCACTTTGTTGATGTTGGTTTAGTTATGGAGTACACAGAAAGAACCTCAAGTTGAGTTTAAAGTTATATTATAAAATGTAGAAGGTTAACAAGTTTAAAGTGGTAGCGATTCTTTCTCTTGACCAGTGGTTAGTTCCACAGTTATTGGTTGACTCGATATGTATTGCTTAAAACGCTATAATTATAGCATAATATTTGTGACGCACGACATCCAAGTAGGTTGCTGCGTTCGCAAAGTAAATGTACGGTTGATGAGACCGTACATGTTGGCAACCCCACAAAGATGTAAAAGAAGTTAATGAAAGATTGTCAAGAGAAGATACCCTATTACAAAGAAACAAATAATAAATTGAACTATTCGAAGTTGAACGCGATGTTGTCTGCATGACGAGGACGTCCCGCTTGCAGTTCTGCTTGGCTCGCCGTGTGAATGTTTTCTTCTTGCTTTCTGTGTTGTATCGGTTGCAGTTCAATTTCTTCAAGCTGATTGTTCGTAGCTGAACGGCTCTTAGTTTGTTTACAGCGACAAGATGGTCCGTATCTCTTTACAAACCACCCCACAGAGACAGTGATGATAAGTCCCACAATGGTATATGATACGGCGTATTGGTGTATGTCGTGAGTGGAAATGGTTGATGGGAGGTGGTTTTCTTGTGTTTTCATAATAGCTAATCGCTTCTCGATTTCCTCCAATTCTGCAGTTTCTGGTAACATCAAGTGAGACATATTTTTATGTGTTATGTTCACAATGTTATTTACCAACGAGTTGAGCGACGGTATGTTCATGGAAAGATCCATCTTCATGTTGCTATTGTATTGGTTATGCGAGTGAATTGTTAGTTCCTTTGATTGCAACAAGTAACCTTGTGGCAAGGTCAGTATTCCGGAAGTCATGGACTGCGTAGTGATATCATGTTCACACACGATTCGTATTTTGCAAGTTCCGCAACAAATCGCCAGCCAAGTATTTGCTGTGTGTAACGCGATCCACTCCTGCTTACATAGCACATTTTTTACGTCACAAGGTGAGGTCGTTCGATGACCCAGTAATTTTGCTTCACAAGCATTGCTGTTATGCAAGTTGAATATCGGCAGATTCTTGTTGCATATCAAATTGCCTGGTTGAATGTGACTACACCGCTTCATGCCATCTTCAGTTAAAGAGACATAAGTGCTCTTCCCGAAGTTTACTGCTATGTACTGCGAAGCTAGTTGAACGATGACTGTTCCTGTGCTTGTTTTCATGGGCAACGGAGTAGCTTGGTATAGAGTGAAGTCTTCATCTGAGATCAATGGGACGTGTATCTCGAACAAGAATTAGTTAGTGGTAACTCGCGCTCTCACGTATAGCAGTTTGTAGAGGTCTTTTACATCGTTTCTGATGTTTCGGATAGGCAACGACGAGGTCCTCGGGAGTTTGCCCGCTATTTCAGTTAGTTGCTCGATCAAGTTGACAGGTGTAAGTAGATGGATGTCTATGTGCCCTTTGTAGACATCAGTTAGGCTTTCAAACAGCATCTCTTGGACTCTCTCTAAATTGGTAATCAGCAAGTATGCTGTTAGAGAGGCCGAGTTGAAGTAGTTAGTAGCCATCACTATTTCCATTTCGGACTCCACTTTGACTAAGTTGATGTTAGTCTGCGCCATGAAGTCGTCTATTAAACCAAACTGTCGCATGATATTTTTTTCATTCTTCTTCAGCATATTGTTTTGAAGTTCGACTATTGAAGTTTGATTTTTTACCAAATCAAGTAGATAGTTTTCGTTATTTTGGACAGCTTCTATGTCGTTGTGGTATTTATCTGCGAACTGTTGATCTAGAATACCAAAGAGGCTGTTAGCAACATATCCCACTCCATCAATTAGTCCTCGTTTCTTACGAGTACTCAAGTGCTTATGAGGAGCTAGGAGTATAGTGTTGTAGTAACTCAGTATTTCCATTTCATGGTTAAGCTGTTCTAAAGTTGTCTGGCAGTATCTTGGGTCGGTTTTTTGGCACAGTTCGTTCAATCCCTTTAGGTAGGCTTCAATTCGATATACTCCGTCCCAGTAAGTTGTTAAGTTATAGTACATAAGTAGTGTCCATTCGTCGTGAATCACTTGTACGTTTCCTATTGTGTCGTAGTAAATCGGCCGCTCAAGTTCGAAGTTGGTAATTTGAACGCCAGACGTCACGATTTCGCCATATGACCCAGTTATTAACGTAAACACAATTAATAACATTGTAAGAAATGTGGAGAAACATTTATTTCCGCCCGTCTTTGGCATGGTTGGAGTTTTCTTTTCTGAGTGATCTTGGACGCTGGTCTCGATAGGAAGTGGTGACAGTTTCACGACTGGACGTTTGATGATACCAGATTGAGTTTTAACCGTGGTCACTCGAACATAGCCGTCGGAACCAGGATGCAGTTCAAGTACGCGTCCCATGGCCCACTTTCCTGGTGGTAAGTTGTTGTCCTTGATCAAGACTAAATCGCCTTCCTGGATGTTCTTTTTTGGTTTGTTCCATTTTCCCCTGTTCTGGAGTTGTGTTAAGTATTCACTCGACCAACTCTTCCAAAATTGGTGCAGCATGTGCTCTGTTAGCTGCCATCGTTGACGTAAATTAACGTTATTTACGTCACAGTACGTTGAAATTGGTAGTGACATCGTTGGGCTTCCAGTGAGAAAATGACCAGGTGTTAGATAGTATTGAAATTCATCGGGATCTTCAGTGAGTGGACAGAGTGGTCTTGAGTTCATACAGGCTTCTATTTTTGCCAGTAGTGTAATGAACTCCTCGAATGTTAGTTTCTGATCTCCTAGTACACGGTGAAGGTGATGTTTCATCGATTTTACGGCCGCTTCCCACAGACCTCCAGCACTTGGCCACGCGGGAGCGTTGAAGTGCCATTCTACCTCCATTTTTCCGATCTCGTTGAAGAACTCCGGTGAAAGCTCTTGTTTAAAATGTTCAAATTCATTGCGCAACATCTTCGAAGCTCCTATGAAGTTAGTGCCGCAGTCTGAGTACACATGTTTAGGTGTACCGCGTCTAGCGCACATGCGCTGGAAAGCGGCGATGAACGTTTCGGTGCTTAAATCCGACACCAGTTCAATGTGTACAGCTTTAGTAGCCATGCACACGAAAATAGCGATGTACCCCTTCGTAGTTTTTACTCCTCTTCCTTTGTTTAGTTTGACTTGTACGTGTCCAGTGAAGTCTACACCAGTATGTGTAAAAGGTCGGGATGGGGTAGCTCTCTGTCGAGGTAAGTCCGCCATAAGTTGGTAGTTATCTGTTGGTTTATAGCGGTGACATCGCACGCAACGTCGCAGTTGAGTTTTTACAGCTCTGTTGCTTCCGACAATCCAGTATCGCTGTCGGATTTGAGCCAATGTCAGCCGCGCCCCTCCATGAAGTGTTGTGAGGTGTGCCTGTTCAATTACGAGCTGAGTTAGTCGTCCCGTTCGAGGAAGAATTATAGGGTTTTTCATCTCGAAGGGCAAGTAGGAGTTACTCAGTCTTCCACCGACTCTTATAACCCCTTTTTCATCTATACAAGGATTCAATTTGTATATGATGCTCTTATTGTTTACAATTCCGTTTGCTTTCAGTTGTTTGTATTCATTTTCAAACTCCGTACTCTGCACATATGTAATTACTCGATCAGCTGCTAGCTTGAGTTCACTCACACTTAGGTAGTTGGTTTCAAATATCATCTTGGAGTGTGCCGTCGCGATAAAGCGCAGTACCTGAGCGGTTACTCGAATTACTTGCGTTAATGAACTATATTTATGTAATAAATTATTTATAAAATGTTCATTGTTTCTCGGCACCGTTGTGGTTGCCACTGCTAAGTTGACACTTTCCTGGTTGGTTGTAAACAAACATGTGGAGTTTCTCATGAGGTCACAGTCTTCTGCCCTTTTCAGGAATTCCGGACCTTGCCACCAGAGATCGAAGTTGACTAGTTTGCTCGGCAGCATTCCTCTCGATGCACAGTCAGCAGGGTTCTGTGCTGATTTTACGTAGCGCCACTTGTCGGAACGAATTATTTGTTTTATTTTGTCAACTCTATTGGACACGTATTTATCCCACCTTGATGCATCTCCTTGCAGCCACGCTAAGACTATTTGAGAGTCACACCATGCTTGTATTGACAAATTGTATCCAGCTAAAGCTTCCGTAGTTTTTTTCATGAGTTTAGCCAACAGTAGTGCGCCACATAGTTCTAATCTCGGCAACGTAGTTTTTTGTGATAGAGGCGCAACCCTGGTTTTAGCGGCGAGTAAAGTTACAGTCGGTATATCTTGTTCGTTCCTTACTCGGCTGTATATGACACACGCATACGCCTTTTCACTCGCATCGCAAAATCCCAGCAATTCTATTGATTGTTGTGCACCAATCCATCGGTTTAGTTTTAATTTCCTTACATTTGGAAGTTCATTTTTCAATTTGACCCAATCATTTAGAATGTCACTCGGTAGTTCTTCATCCCACGCCAGTTTGTTGTTCCATACTCTTTGGAATAATAGTTTTGCCGACACTGTTATGGGAGCCAACCAACCCAAAGGATCGTACAGTTTCGAAATTTCGGAAAGTAAGTGCCTTTTCGTTGTCCGACCCTTCGACTTTTCTTCCAGACTCCAGTTAAACATGAATGTGTCGATGTTTGGGTTCCAGCCGAGTCCGAGCGTTTTTGTCGAGTCTTCAGTTTTGAAATCAAATATGCTTTTAGTTGATATTTGATCGTCAGTTAAACTCTCTAGTAGCGTGGGGTGGTTGGCTGACCACTTTCGTAAGTTCATGCCGCCGCCCTTCAATAAGTTTATAAGGGAACTTTGTAGGTCTTTAGCTTTATCCAGAGAGTAGTGACCGCTAATCACATCATCAACGTAGAACTCGTTGAGTAATGTATTGGCGGCCTCTGGATATTTATGGCCGTCATCCAGGGCTAACTGCTTCATAGTTCTCATAGCCAACCATGGCGCGCACTTGGTACCGTATGTCACGGTGCAAAGTTGATATTCTTGTAACCTTTCAGCAGGAGAGTCGCGCCATATTATCTTCTGAAGTGATTGTTGATCTTCAGCTAACCCGATGCATCGGTACATCTTCTCTATATCGGCGGTAAAAGCGTACTTGTAGGACCTCCACTTTAGTATAAGGGCTTGAATATCCTTCTGTAGATTTGGACCCTTTTCCATTAAGCTATTCAAACTGTACCCAGTTGTTGTCCTTTGCGAGGCATTAAAAACCACTCTTAGTTTGGTAGTCGTGGATTGTTCTCGCAAAACACCATGGTGCGGAAGGTAGCATTCAGCCATAGAAGTTAATATTGGAGACGCCGGTTTCATATGCTGTAGTTGCGTATATTCTCTGATGAAGTCCCGGTACATTATTGCAAGTTTGTTGTTCTTTCCCAGGCGTTTTTCTAATTGGAGAAATTGTGAGATAGCCATTGACTTTGATTTGCCTAATTTGTTTTGCAACTCAGAGCTCATAGGCATCTTAACGATGTATTTGTTATCTGCATCTCGTTGTACTGTCTTGGTGTAATATTCTTCACACTGATTGTCCTTGGGCATGTCATGGTTGCTGATAGTTATGTCTTCGTTCTCCCAGAATTTAGTTAATTCGCTTAGGTCGACCAGTGTTATGTGACAGTTCAAAGTTTTCAGTTTGCCACATAGGATCCATCCTAAGTGCGTCTGTTGCGCTACAGGAGACTGTTGCCTGCCTTTCAAGACACCGTCAAGGATGATGTCGGAGTATACGTCTGCCCCAAGTAATAAGTCTATAGGGCTCGATACGTTGAATTCCGGATCTGCTAGTTTCAAGTTTTCCAGGTGTGGCCAGTTAGCCTTTTCGAAGGATGAGTTGGGTAAGTTGTTTGTTAGTTTGCTTAAGATGAGTGCTTGAGTTTCGAATGCGTAGTCTGAGTGAATCGATTGACAGGTAAGCTGAAGCCGTCCTTTGCAGTTTACAGGCGCAGCTCCCACTCCCGTTATGGTTGCATTCAATCTTTTCCTTGGTAGTCGTAGCATCTGTGCGGCATTCTCGGTGATCAAGTTTACTTGCGAACCTTGGTCTAGTAGTGCTCGAAGCATGATATAATCCCCATTTGCAGACTTTATCTTAAGCTGCACAGTAGTTAATAAAACCTCCATCTCGTTAGTAGATATATGGTTGGAGCTTTGTTTGTGTGTGGATGTGGTTGGTCGTTGACCTAAATAGTTGTTGTTTCTTTCCTTATTTGTTGAGTTGAGAGTATTTTTCGTGTCTGAGTTATGCAGTAAAGTGTGATGCTTCATATTGCATTCTTTGCAAGTTTTTGCTGACGCACAATCTGTGTTGCCATGACTGTATAAGCAGTTTTTACACACGTGTAATTTTGCAACTGTGTTATTCCGTTGGAATGAGTCCATATTGATGAACTTTGGACATTTCATCAATACATGATTTCCGTCACAGTGTGGGCAGTGTCCATATGCTGTATGATAAGTTTTCTTGAAAGATTTTAGACGCTCGTAGTCATGTAGGTTTGCAGAATGATGCTTGTTAAACGACTTGGACGAGACTTGCTTATGCTGGTTAGATACTTCTTTTTTCGTATTCTTCATGGTTTCATACGCCATGAACTTGTTTTCCAGGAAGTATAATAGCTCGTTCAGGTTTGGCACATCTCTAGGATCTCGTAGTTCCTTTATGTACTCGCTGTAGGTAGTCGTGTCAAGTTTCTGCGACATCAAGTGTACGATAATTGGGTCCCAAGATGCGATATCTAAACCAATGTTTGATAGTCCGTTCGTACATTCAGTTATGACGTCATGCATCTTTTTGAGGTTGAAACTGTCGGGTTGTTGAATGGCAGGCAGGTTGAGCATGGTGTTTAGGAATGACGTAAATTGCAGCCTTTTTCGATTTCGATTGTCGAAACGCTGAGTCAGTATTTCCCAACAGGATGTGTAGTTTTCTGCGCCAATACTGAGATGTTGCACCAATCTTTCAGCTTCGCCTCTCAACCTCGTTTTCAGATGCTGCATCTTTTGCGCTTTGTTAATCATCCGGTTGTTGTGGATGGTTTCCATGAAGAGATCCTTGAAGGAAATCCACTGGGTATAGCTACCTGAAAATTCAGGAACCTCAATTTTTGGCGCCGACTTTTCGTAGTGCATTGTCGACCAAATCTTACTGTTCAAGTTTTTTCTTAGCTCGTCGTACTTGTCTTCCATATCGACGAACATGTTGTAATAATTACCGTTGGAGCCTTTGAGTGACGCCTCCAACTCCCAGTGTTGTTTGTCGATGACATTCCACTTCGATCTTAAAATAGAGAGATTGTCTTCTAGCTCCCATTTCTCCGTGACAGTTTTTATGTCAATTTTCGACATGGCGCGGTCGAGGGCTTTAAAGTTGCACTCTTGCTTACTCAGCAATGTTTTGGTGGTATCGTCAGTATCTCGATCCAGTATCCCAGTTAAGTCGAACTTCACAACTTTTTTTCCCTGTAGTTGTGCCAGTAAGTTAAGCATGTCTAGTTTCGTAGATTCGTATTGAGCTTGAGTTCTGCTGTACACGTTATCCACGAAGTAGGTGATATTTTTGTCTTCTAAGGTTTGCTCCAGAATCGTATGTCGTTGCTCGAAGTCATTCCACTGTGCTTCGAGAGATTCTAGACGTTTGATTAAGTACTCTTCAGTTTTCCTTGAGGGGCTATCCTTTTTATAGTTAGAGCACAGAGCTTTGATGTTTTCAAAGCAAGATTGTTGGAGTTGTAGCATCTCCATCGTAGGTTCTCTTCTCTAGTTGTCGAAAAGAGGTAAGTTTAGTTTGATGTATGTAGCTCAGTAGTCCAGCACGTAGTTGACGGTGATAGACGTATAGCTTGACGTTAGTTCACGACACGAAGACCACAGTTTGTAGGCTTCTTCTTTCAAGTCTCCACGGATCCGTTCTCGAAGTTGTGGTGGAGTTGCGTAATCCTTAGCGTCTTGAAATTGTCGTTTGTTTCTATTTATTGCGTTCGCACTCTATGTACGATATTATGCGCCTTCTCAATCCAACTGGGGCGACCCGCTTGTGGGAGACCAGCTGAACCGATTCGCTATCGTAAATAAAGACACTACACACAATAAAGATCCGGCTCGAAGGACCATTTAATGTAGGAGCCAATGGTTGTAGGCACCGTACACTATCACTTTGTTGATGTTGGTTTAGTTATGGAGTACACAGAAAGAACCTCAAGTTGAGTTTAAAGTTATATTATAAAATGTAGAAGGTTAACAAGTTTAAAGTGGTAGCGATTCTTTCTCTTGACCAGTGGTTAGTTCCACAGTTATTGGTTGACTCGATATGTATTGCTTAAAAGGCTATAATTATAGCATAATATTTGTGACGCACGACATCCAAGTAGGTTGCTGCGTTCGCAAAGTAAATGTACGGTTGATGAGACCGTACAGTGGTAAACATAACGCAAAGAAAGAACACTAACACGAAAGAACAAGTTGGGGAAAAATATGCATCACATCCACGCAAAACGGCCATCACTCAGCATAATGCTGCTCGATAGGGTTCGTGAGACAAAGCCCCAGTGCTAATTTCCAGCGACAGTCGGCATTACGTGATTACGTCAACCGGCAGAGGATTTCGTGTCAAAACTGGCGGGACCCCAAATCATAGAGGTAGGTTTTGTTTTGACCTCGTGCCTGCAGTAATGTTTGTAAAAGCCCATATTGATCAGCAGTGACGTCCACATGATGGTAACTGCAGAGAAAGATACGCAAACGATAAAAAAAAAATCATCTTAAGCGCACTTCACGCGATAGAATGTAACTCAGTACTTAGCTTAATCCTTCAGTTTGTTGTATGTTTTATTGTTGTTGTGTATAATACATTATATATCGATGGGTCCTATGTATAAGGGCCAATGTGCAAATTGACAACTTTTCAATATGGGCTCTCAAAGTTTCAATTTGATATATTGTTTAGATGCTTCAACTGATGTTTGTGAAACTTTGCATAGTTACTATGAAACATATGTTCGTTATTCTAGATACATCGATTTATTTGTATATATATTAGTTTTTTGATTAATGTAGATATGCCTATATACGTCATTTTTTTAATTTTAATTATATTGAAAAAACTAGTAAGAAGGCCAAAGTGTCACTTTGGACGATTTACTTGGCATAAGCTAATGTGTCTGGTTTTAAAATAAAACGCGTATAAGGGCCAAAGTACCACATTGGCCCTTCTATCCAGAATTCGTGTTTTTTTTAAATTACATGTACTATAATTAACTATGAATTACGTAAAAATGAATGTTATTAACATACGATAATACTCAAAAACAATACAATACTTACAAAGCTCGGTGTGTGTACTTTCGTCGTTTTTATAACCTAATCCATCACTCGAGTCACTATTATTTACATTACCAATTGCTAAATTAACTAAATTCCGACTTCTACTAAACTTAGAATGATATTTGGACGTCATGTTTCACTAAGTTATATCTAATAACATAATAATTATTATTCACTAAAATAATTGGTTATTATCACAGCGCGGCATCGTTCCGTGTGACGTAGAATTGCTCAACTGACCGATAAAGTAAACAAAGACGTGGGTGGGATCTCCCCGCGTACAAGTCTCAAATAACCGTTTGGCCTTTATATGTTTAAAATTGTGCCATATAGGCCCTTTTACTGTAGCAAAAAATAGTATTTTTACTTATAAATGTGTATTTTTTTTTAGTGCACGTTATCAACTACAGTAAAAGGAAGCATTTAATACAAAAAAGTGAAAATGCTCAAAATGTTGCATTGGCCCTTATACGTAGGACCCATCGATATTTATATTTTCCATTATATCCTTTCAAAACCCATCTTCATTTCCTGCAATATACTCAAAAGCTGCCATCTGTAAGAGCATGTTAAAGCAATGAATGCATTTCAAACATATTTCCTTGATTTTCCAAATGTAACCACAGTAATAACTTGAATATTCTCAAGCTAGGCATCGTTATGAGTAACTCGCTGCTTATTCAATTGCTTCACAGAACTTCAGCATCGTTTCCTCTCGTTTGCTGACGTCTTTTTATAACGTCTGGGTTTTATACTGTTTAGTTTTGTTCCTTACAATTTATTTGCTGTGTTACTTGGTTAGTCGCGATGGGAGTGATTTCTTAATGATAAACCAATCAAAAGTTGTAACTTCATTTATTGAACTGTATTACTGAGAATCATAACCTTATTTTTTTCCTGTATTTCAGGAACAACCATATTTTTGCATTTTAGTTTGTTTGAATGCCATGCAATACAATTTGTGTAAATTAATTGTTATGATAAAAGGTATGCTGAGCATGAGGTCCTGGGTTCGATTACCAGGTCGGGCCAAGTGTTATTGGGATTTTCCATTAAGAATTCCTCAGTAGCAGCCTGGAGTCTGGATTTGTGCCCGGTTGCTGGCAATAGGCTCGCCCCCTATTACATGGGACTTAAACACTGGGTGGGTGTACTTTAGGTAGGTATATCTCTGCCTAACCCTTTGGGGATTACAGGCGTGATGTTTGATAAAAGGTATCATTGAGTCAATATTCTAAAAATATCTACGATAGGCAGTCATATTGTCGATGCAATAACACTTACAATAATAATTTCAAGTTTCACGTTTAACGTTTTCATAACAACCACAAAAATACCTTTTCAACACTAACAACAGAAGTTGGCAACTAACGGTTATTTTAAGTGACGATTCTTACAATGAGAAAGCGATAATGAAGGGGAATTTGCTAAACATGCTTCCTTAAACGATAATATCTTTCGAATTTGAATATCAAGGTCATATGATAGTCGTTTGAAGGGCTTCACGGTCACTTTTTGTTTTGAAATGCTAAATAATAGCTCTATTTATATTTATAATACCTTGTCATTCCGTCACTAATTTTTTTTCCTGTAATAGAGATAAGTTAATCTACTGAATAAAAGACAAAATGACAACAAATTATCATTATACCTACCTAAGTTGAAAATAGAATATTAACCTCAGAATCAACTACAGAAACTATCAAAGACAAAAGTTTTCAGAAACCAGAAAACCAAAACCAACTTGCTCATTATCAAAACATCACTCCTGTCAAACACGTCCTCTAATTCACTTTTCATTTCTTCCCTAGAAATAGTTTTACGTAACAAACCAAACTCGTGTTAAACCGAACAGTTAGGAGTTAGAAACGTAACGTATATTACTTTTATTTCTCTTGGGACGGAACTGTTACTAGAACTTTTTAACGACCCCGGTACAAGTTTCGCCGCTGTATCTTGGTTTACATAAAATGTTGGTGTTATGACATTTCTGTTCAGTTTCCTCCTTTTTCTGTTGCTTTTGAATCTTGGATTGGAAGCTTTGATTGGTTTGTTAGGGCAGATTAAATTTTGTAGTTTTGGTGCTTTTCTCCGTAGATATTATTTATTATATAGTTTATTTTCTGGGTAGTCTACTAAGATGTACTGGCTACCCATAATATTATGTTACTGAATAATGCAGATTATTGATATGCAGATTTAAATTCTACTTGATGATTTTTTAGGGTTCCGTACCTCAAAAGGAAAAAACGGAACCCTTTTAAGATCATTTCGTTTTCCGTCTGTCTGTCAGTCTGTCAAGACCCTTTTTCTCAGAAACGCGTCAAGGTATTAAGTTGAAATGTAATGTCAAATACGTAAGTCTACGGTCCCTTGGTGTTCTAAAAAAATCAAGCTTCTAAGTCAACGCAAAAAAAAATACGGCTATTTATGCGACATATTTTGAAACTCGCAAATCAATCAAAACCAAAACCGGTACTTACCGTTGACCTAGAACCATGAAATATGGCAAGAAGCAAGGTCTCATAGCAAAAGTAAAGGAAAAAGTCCGCAAATTGTTAACTTGTAGTTTTATCAAATAAAAATATTGTGATTACAAACTTACATTTGCAGTTGGAAAATTGAGCGTGGAGTATATCGATGTATGGGAGAACATGTTTTTCAACTACAATGTTAAGTTTGTTTTTGGGACAAATTCATACCAACTACACTTCATTGTGCGTGGTCCGATACGCACTTGGCCGGTTTTTGTATTTACTCTTTCTTTCTTCGATCATCATCATCATTCCAGCCAAAAGACGTGCACTGCTGGACATAGGCCTCCCCCAAAAGGGGGGGAGGGGAGGGTTGCCATAATCGCCACGCTTGGCAGGCGGATTGGCGATCGCAGTATGGTGTTAAAATGCATAGAGAACACTGCTGCCCATTCTCTAGTATGTCCCTTAGTCGCCTTTTACAACAACCACGGGAAGAAATAGGATGGTACTATTCTTTACGTCTGGCACCACACGGAACCTTTCTTTGATGGTGCTTTTCAAATTAGGAGTGCCCAATAGGTGGCCACTTTGCATCGCATTAGGTGTGGGAAAGCCCTATAATCTCACGTTTTGTCTAGTTATATTTGCAGCAGCCTAAGTACGCAATCTATTGAGTGATTTCCACTACAATTCGCGCCCAGGTGGTGGGTGATGGTGATTTTTGTGCTTCCCACAGCTTGCTTCTCACTATTGGTGGTTGCTCTTGGATGGAATGTGTTCAGGGAAGATCATTTTTCCGGCACTTAAGTCTACTTGGGGCTGTTGTGTATTTGTAGAGGGGATGACGGGAATAATATACAGGCATAAGGAATGCCAAAACTATGCTAAAATCACACTCCAAAAAGTGTTTACATACAACGAGTCCCCAATTTACAATTAAAGCTTCAATACCACTGTGGCAGCATTTACATCGGTATCTTGATCACCTGCATGCAGCGGACACGGATTAGTAGTCATCACCCTCAGCCTCATCAGCAACCTTGGCACACCGCACTTTCGGCCGGTACACAAACAGAGATAATTAATCCTGCCCTAGTGGTGGCGAGCAGTCAGCCTCAACTCGGTCCTGTACCACATCAAACTCACTGGAGCATAACGCAGCGCCACCCCGACTCACTGGGGAATAACCGCAGACAGTTCCGACTCACCGAGAACTATGCGGCACCCGGTTCCGACTCACTAGAACCTCAACTGGCCCTGGCAAACATCGCCAGATGCACGACTTAGCCCACTATATGTGGCATCTACATCGCCACATGTGAACTACGCATCACACTGACGTCAAGCAAAATCCTGCATCGCACAAGCAGAGTTTACCGCACATACAATGTTCCGACATCAATCGTCGGGCAGCTGTAATGTTGAATGTTGCCCACCCAACACCCGTCAGGTCGGAGGATCCTCCCTTTTCTATGGTGGATGAGTGAACTTTACACCCGGTTCCTCATACCTCTATAGGGTGTAAGGGACAGCCCTCCGCAGACTAATGGGGTGAATTCAGTATATCGTACTAAGATGACCGGTACATGAAATTATTTCAGGAACGTTATGGCAATCCAATGAACCTGATCTGTTTTATTACCTTACACGCAATGTATCACTACCATGGCAAAACGCACGCAGCGAACTGTAGCGCGGTGAGCTTTCGGACCCCGCTACCCCGCGGAAATTGAACAGCTGATTTCAGGCGTCGTTCGTTAGAGAATTTCAACATCCATTGCTGTTTTTATTTTTATTTTAGCAGTGTTGTTTACATTAATGGAGTACTGCGTACAGATAATGTAATTTTACATTGAAATAAAGGAACTGAAAAAATTATAAAAAAAGAGAGAAATTTTTCAGTGGAATATGATTCAAAATAAGGAGCTGAATGCACCCTGTTAATTTGCGGAGGGCTGTCCCTTACACCCGTATAGCACCTACAAACCTTTTACTGCATATTTATCAAACTAACTCAATTCCATTCAAACCCTTTAATAGACACTATTAAGAACATCAAAGAAAATTCTCACCTAAACAATCTTTGTTCCAACTTTTCACGCCTCAGAAAATATTTCCTGAACAAGGCTAGCTAACTTAAATCGATGTTGCAAACTCTAAAAGTTGTCGTACATAGTTCGGTACTTGTTATAACTTTCTTAACTGAGTAGTTTACGAGTAATTACTTCATTACCGAGCACATGTTTGCTCGGTGACCGAGTTCAGTTTACCTTAGGATTAAGACGCTGACAACAGCTTAACCGCGGTCACTGTCACTTTGCATACAAAAGAAAGAGAAGCGCGATGACACAACGCTTGTAATTTATTACAAAATATGAAGCAATTATCTATTTACTCTAAAATGAGTTGGGTAATCGAAAATAAAGAAAACAACCAAGTTCTGCATACAAATAAAACGTTCTTGTTATTAATTAAATACCAACCGTACGTTGATATTATTTTTGGATTCAAACTCAAAGTAAAGGGTTAGAGTACCGTTTTAATTTGTATCGAGATTCTTTTTCTACACGTGTTTTGGTAACATCCATGTTCTGAGAAATATGTTCAAGAGGGCCACTATATCCCTTTTGGACAAACTCGCAACCCTGGCAGGCTATGGTCCTACCGGACCCCGTCAGTTGGTGCTGACATCTCTTTGAGGCGCGCGTGGAACACAATGCGCCGTGTACCTGGGCCTGGTCCTTACCGGATGCGACAATCGCACTCTCCATATCACCATGAGATCCCGCCGTAGCTCTGTCCGCTGTGCCGTGATTTCTCGCGGCAGTGGAGTTTCACTCCGGCGTTTCGCCTCCTCGCGCCACTCCCAAAGTTTAAGACAAGCCTACTTTTATCATTTGCCTCTTGTCAAAGTCTTAATGTGTAAGTGACGAAGTATTTAAATCTAGTAGCTAGACTAGTACTAAGCTGGGTTTGGCGTTAATTTTACATGAGGATTCTGTGATTGTGTCTTTGTGTTTTTTACTAAGTTGTAAACACTTGAATATTTCTGAACATTTTCTAGAGTTTTCCTGAAGATAATCACTATCGACCAGTATTGCTCGCACTATAGTTTACGAGTAATTAGTTCATTACCGAGTACATGTTTGCTCAGTGACCGAGTTCAGTTTGCCCTAAGATTAAGGTGTAAGTGAAGAACTATTTATACCTAGTTGCTGCTTACTTAGCTCGGATTGGCGTTAGTTTTATTTTACATGAGGATTCAGTGTTTGTGTCTTGGTGTTTTTTACTAAATTATAAACGCTTGGATTATTTCTGAACATTTTATAGATTTTTTTTAGTTTACTTGAAGGTAATTACTATTACTATTGTAGACCAGTATTGGCCGCAGTCCACGGTAAAAGTATAATGTAGTAGTAGTAGTTGTAATGGATGATCACCTATCCACGGACTAGCGTAGCCTGTGATCGACCCGCGCGGCTGTTATGATGATAAATAAAGATTCATTATTAACACTTTTTTAACCACGTTGTTGAATACAATATTTTCCTAATAAGTAGTAGGTGTGCCTGTAATGTATTAGATGTAATTAGGCCCAGAAAAACATATTGCTAAAGTGATTAGTCCAAAATATTGCTAGACATGCGAAATATCAATCATAATATCTAGGTATAATCATGAATTCCTTAGTCATTTCACATGACTTTAGAAAGCGCGAAGGTATAGATAGTCCTTCACGTCTATAC
Source organism: Tiliacea citrago (assembly GCA_963921375.1). Classification (NCBI taxonomy): domain Eukaryota; kingdom Metazoa; phylum Arthropoda; class Insecta; order Lepidoptera; family Noctuidae; genus Tiliacea; species Tiliacea citrago. Next base: position 4,232,248 of record OY992784.1, read on the forward strand.
AAAACCACAATTGATTCTACACAATCCAGGACCAAATTCACACCATTTCCAGTGTTCTGCACATGAATAATATTCCCGTTAACCTCAGTTCCACAAAATAAGTAGTACAGAAAGTCCACTCCATATAACGAACGGAAACGTACGCACACATAGACACGTGTCTACGTATAGCGTATGCAAGCGGACTCGCGCTAGAAAAAGTACCTGTGGATGCCTATTAGTGCCACTTAGAAATTGAGTGGTTTGATTTTGTTGCCAATTTTTAGTGATATGCCACTTAGAAATTGAGTGTAATTGGTTATTTGAGTGCCACGAGCAGCTGGTGGCTAATTAATAACAGCCGCACGGGTCGATCCATTAGGTTAAGCTACGCTTGCCGGGGTTGGTTCGTGGATGGGTGACCATCTTTACATACCGAGTCTCCTCCGTGCTTCGGAAAGCACGTTAAGCCGTTGGTCCCGGCTGTCATTCGTGGATCTTTGACAGTGGTTAAGAGTCGTCAGAAGCCCGAACGTCTGACAACCAGTCTTACCAAAGGGTATCGTATTACTCAGTTACTGGGTTGTGGAGGTCAGCTCCATGTAAAATACTGGTATTCAGCTGCATCCAGTTAAACTGGAAGCCGACCCCAACATAGTTGGGAAAAGGTTAGGCAGATTGGTTATTTGAATACTTAAACACGATTTTTTTCATTTGACAATTGAGATTAATTTTATAACTTCAATTTTCTTCGATGATTTCTCAATTATAATTTAATAATTATATTCAAACAAAAAAAAGTTGGAAAAAGTGTTGAGCTATAAAGTTCAAACCTTCTAAATACAGATGAATGTGTTATTATTTTCTTTTATGAGTGATTGCTTAAGAATTTAGCCTGAACAGAGTTTGTTTTCACTTTCATCAGATAATTTTCGAACAAACTATAAGCGTCTATGTTTACGTGCAACTCATTTTCGAACAGACTATAAGTGTCTATGTTTACGTGCACTTGATTTCGCTTGTTGTATAGAACTGTTCTTCTGGACCTATCTATTTCATGCCTCTACGATAGACTAAACTCAATACGTTTGGGCTAGAAGGTTCACCACTCAGCTCAAAAGAGATTTGAGCTCTCTCTCGTCTCGATCGTCAGTCACCGCAACTGTATTGTTAGCGATTTCTCACTGTAGAATTCAATGGAGTACTGTTTTCCTATACTGTGTTAATATTCCTGATTGTAATGAAATAAACAGATGAGACACATAGGTATCTGTGTGCCTCATCTATTCATTTCATTGTCGAAATTTTTGACTCGCCTAGAGAAACATTGTTAAGATCAGGCAGTCGAAATCAAATTTCCACGCAAGCTCCACCCCATGCTCCCCGCCACTCCGTTATGTGCTAAACGCTAACACATCAGTAATAAAGTTGAATATCGCGTGCGCTCTGTGATCGTGTTCGAGCACGAAACTAAATAGCGTAAGTCTCAATTCTTTTTTCTTTTATAACTAAAGTAATAATTATTGATCTAGAGAGAAAATATCTGGTGGCTGGATAACAAACTATATTTTCTTGCTGTGAATAATTTTATTTTAGACATAAAAACCGAACAATCTTGTTTGTTTTTGTAATTATCCTTAAAAAGACATGATTTTCGAATAAAAAATGTATCGAGCAAAATATTTCAATTACGTAACTGTCTTCAACATGTATCACAATCATATACTAAAGTTTCATTTTGATTGTATATTGTGTATCGGTTTCAGAATATTCAGGCAAGTTAACATAAAAATAGGGAGCATCCACTTAATAACATTTTGCAGTTAGTTTTGACGTCCGCGAGTCTTTATTCCGCATAAATCAAATTTTGTTATCATTATTGCAAGAAGCTTACTTGCCAAGTAAAAAAATTTTTCTACATTTTGTAAATGATTTTATTTCTGTTAGTAAGTTTGGACAAACACTTCTAAAAGTCAAAAATAAATTATATATTAAAACTAGACGAGTTCGGTGTTTCCAATGTGACTCCTCTTAGAAGAAACACACAGACATAATCCTGGTCAGATCATGTGAGGACTATGCAGATTAGTCTCCATTAGAAATGGCATTTTGAGTACGTTTTGAACTCATTTACTTAACATTGAAAGAGTTTCACTACCTATTTACTTTCAGGGAAGAAAGTTTAAAATTAATACACCTATTTGAGAAGAAAAAAGACGTGCTGATTATAATATTCCTTAACGTCAGTTGTTCTTCGATATGCATTACCAAAAAAAAATAACTCGTATATTTTCCATTCAGTAAAAATACTTTCACAAAATGTATTTTACTGCCACGACTTTACTCGTCGTGTTTTATTTGGCACAATATGGCGTCTGTAAATAAAAGTTTTTTATTGCCCTACTTTCTACATTGTAGTATAGTGCCATATGCCTACTATAAAAACGACAAACACGTAGGTACCAACTGGTGTTATTTTTCCCGACTACGGCGAAGCCAAAGGAGGGTTATGATTTTAACAGGCTATAAATAATTTATGTACATAGTATGTTCATCTGTTCCCTCATAACTCCTAAACTGCTTGTCGTATTTTGGCAAACAAGGTATCGTTAGAAGCGTCATGTTGTTCCGCGGGCTATACGCTATAATGACGTCACATAAAATCTGACATGGCGGCTTATAGCGGATGTAGTGTTACCGAAAAAAATATTTTTAATGAAAGGTTTGTATAATTATACACACATAAACCTCCAATAAGAATAAAACAATTATTCTGTTTCACTCGTCTGTTTTCAATAACACTAATACCCTTCTTCTCGTATAATGTTTTGTAGGCTACTTATCAAACCATAGTTATCATATTCCATTTTCAACCTCAATGATCTTAACCCCAAAATAATTGAAATAACAAAATAAAGTTAACACTAAACTTTCTTTATTTTTCATGTTGATTTGGGGAATGAAAAATTATGTATGTTTACCAAGAATTGTGGCAGCAATCCACAAATAGTCTTGCTTCTTCGGTTGAATTTATATTCATTTTCGTTTCTTTCACTTGTACTCATAAAATCACAAACAACAATATAATTTCGATACATGACTGCTGATTCCATATCCCACATGTCGACTACCTCGTATTATAATTATAATAAATCAATCTAATCTTACCCGGCTAAGTCCCTTAACTATTTTTTTGCTAGGTACTTGTTGCTTTGCTATCTGCTTTGTTGTGCGACTCCCAATAAATACTGTTTCTTTCTTTCTTATAGAATCAATGTTCGAACAGAATTATTTTACTTTATTTTTAGAGTACGTAAAAACAAACCCTCCCTAACCCTACTGAAAACACACTCGTGAAGTCATGTTATTTACAATAAACAAATTTAAAAATATTTTCGAGCATACATTTTTAAGCCCCGTACCAAACCCCATCTAATTTCCTTATTCAATCCTCTAACAAAGCAGGTGACATCCATCTTTGTTTACGACCGTACGTATACGTAAGTCGGATCGTGAATCGTAAACTGCGCGCTACCGTTTACGTACAATCGTAAAATTGATAGGTCCACCGGGTATAGGGCTTCCGCGTACCAGTTTTGTGTAACGTGTAATGGGTTATGTTTAATCCAGAATGGGTGGGGGTTTATAGGATTTTTTTTGGATTATTTGTAAGTTTCCAATTTATGTGGACGTATTTGGAAAATAGTGCCTAGGTGACCCGAAAAATTTTAAACCGGCCAAGCGCATGTCGGACCTCGCACAATCAAGGGTTCCGGAGTCGGAATGAATTTATCCCAAAAGCAAACTTAACATTGTAGTTGAAAAATACATCGATATACGTCACGGGCAATTCTCCAACTGCAAATGTAAGTTAGTCGACTATTACTCGTTAATTTGTAACGCCGACTTAGCTGCGATATTGATATTTGGTCAAAGTAGGTTTAAATTTTTACTATTTAGTAATATTTTATATAGATTATTTTTTAATTTGTGAATGTGAGAACGTTGTAGGCTTAATAGACTTATTTTGTTAAGTACTTGTTGACGGGCCTACACTGTCCTCCCATATCTATTAACACTGTAACTTGAAACATTGTAATATCCCATTATTTTTAAAAGAGTAACCGTCAATTTTCTTGCCGGCTCTTCTCCATAGGAAACGACCAATTGGAACCATGAACCTAGCTTCTGACATTTCATAAGGTTTATGTGAAATAAAATATTTTGTATTTTTATTCTTTATTGTTTTCCTTTTAATTTCGTTATATTACTACTGACATGAATTTTGTCATATAGCCAAAAACAACCATTTAGCTGGCAGGGAGTCCAATTAGCATCAGCTAATTGGACTCCCTGCCAGCTAAATGGTTAGGTTAGGTTAACCAAAATTACCAGTTTAAAGCTAATATAACGCAAACGGAACCCAGAATCGAAAATGGTTTTCAAAATCCTGCAATATTTTTGGACGGTCTACACAACGATACCCCACACTATGGGATAATTATACAAGAAAAAATATCATCCTCATTTTACATTTTTTTTTTTTTTACATTTTACTTTACCACTTCTCCGGCGTGATTAATATGTATGCCCATGCCAAATTATAGTTTTATAGTATTAAGAGTCTTTGAGCTAAACGGGAACAGACAGTCGGACATGGCAAATCTTTACGGGATTCTTGTTGACTAAGGAACCCTAAAAAGTATATGAATTTTTCCATAATGTATTTTGGGGTTGCTTTTGCATCTGATGTTGGTTGGCTTTATTTATTTGGCGTCGCGTGAACGCGGGGTTTACACTAAATGCGAAAGTACCTTTTTTTTTCACACGTTTGAGCAGCTGTCAATCTAAGAATTGATAAAATATCTCCAGAATTTGGTAATCAATTTTGTTCCTACGTTGAGTGAACTGATGTAGATATCAAACCCTTCAAGGAAACGTATAGATGTCAAAATCGGACGCGTAAGTTTTTTAGTTAGAAACATTTGGAATATCTTTTCTCCTTTGCACACCACATAACGACTTTTACCCGACTGCGGCGAAGCAAAAAAGGAGGGTTATGTGTTTGACCTGTATATAAGTATGTCCGTACCTATGTTCCCTCGTAACTACTAAACAGCTGAACCGATTTTAATATATTAGTGTAATGGATATATTCAAATTATAAACCAACAAAATGGCGCAACTTTGGCACCGAAAAGTCGAGTGGGGTATCAAAATGAAGGGTTTTAAAAGGTGATTACAAAAATATACACAAATTATATGTTTAAATGTAATTTGGAATGAGAAATGATAAAAAAACCGTCCAGAACTCCGACCGGGGGCATCTTCTTAAATTGAACAATAAATACCTATTGCTTCACCTATTACGCAGTCGGGTTTTTTTTTTTTTTTAATATCTTTAATACGAAAATGCGTGTATATATTTCTCTTATCATTTTAATTGGTGACACAAGCACCAAATTAATACTTTTAAGTAAGCCCTTTCTTTCCCGTTTTCGCCACAAATAACTGAAGTTTAACGCGATATTTCCGAAAACCGTCCCACTTCACACGTGGGTGGAGCCTCTTGAAAACTTTCTAAAAAACTTGATACGGCTACAAACCTTAGACGGTCGGGACTTTTAGGCGGGTTACACAACATAGAGTGCGGAGCGGAAAAACAAAATGCTTTTACGCTTTTTTTTAATTAGTTGAATGCTAATATTGCTCATGTGGAGCGCAATTTACTAAGTACCAGTATCTCAGCAAGCTCATCATCTGCCTAGCCTTTTTCCAACTATGTTGGGGTCGGCTTTCAGTATTTTGCATAGAGCTACTACTTATCTGACCTCCACAACCAACATTCTGGGTAATACGATACCTCTTGGTAAGATTGGTTGTCAAGCTTTCGGGCTTCTGACGACTCGTAACGACTGTCAAGGAGCCACGAATGATAGCCGGGACCAACGGCTTAACGTGCTTTCCGTAACCCATTCACGGACCAACCACTGCCAGCGTAGCTTAAGCTGATCTATCGACCCATGCGGCTGTTATTACCTAGTCACAAGCCCCTTCAGTATCTCATCAAGCTATATTGCCGAAAATCTATGCTTTGTTGAATGGAAACAAACACAAATCCAACAACTGCATGCCAATCAAATTATTAATTAATTATTATTTCGTTAGGAAAAATAGGCACCGCTTCAAATCTAATATCGAGCTAAATGAAAACTATAACTGACGGTACAAGAATAGATTAATACTACCCATCACAAACTTAAAATTATCGGGAAAAGCCCATACTCACGATTAGCTAACATATTTAATAAGCTACCGGAAAGTTTAAAATCCTTACCAAATGACTCAATATTTTTGAAGCAGTTGAAATCTCTAATAATAAAGAAAGGCTACTATACCGTTGAGGAATTTAAAACTGACAAATTGTGAATCGATCGATCGACCTTGTAATAATAAGCTTGAAGTAAATGTGTGACGTATATGACTAAAATGAATGAACGAATTGTTATTAATGATTTGTTTTAAAATAAGATGTAATAAATGATTGGTTCATGTTTAGCATAATGTAATAAATTGCAATAATTAGAGTCAATAGTATGTAATTAATAATTTAATTTAATAATAGTAATTCGATATATTATACAATTTGCAATGCCCTTACAGGGTGCATTTCTTAATATTGTGTCATGAAATTTTAATGCATGCCTACAAACCAGTGTTTTACATGTTAGCAGATACATAAATAAATAAATATAATGTAGAAAAACAATATTTTAAATCCTCGTGAATTTTTGAGCTATTTTCAGAATCATGAATAAAGTTTAGTGAATAAAACTCATTTTAAATTGCACTTTAAGGCCCGCTCACTCATTTTCAAACACCAGCTTAAAAATCATAACTCCTATGAACTTTAAATACTGTTCCGAATTAAAATCCTCTGCCGAACTCGTGGTAACTAGCGTCTGCTTCAATATCCTATAAGATATAAATAACCTACATTCAATTTGGAAACCTAGCATCTTCATTATAAGGTTGGAAATTGAATTGGTGTAATAAACAGGTTCGTTTTCGCTCAGCTCGCTTTTCTCTAGTGTGAAATACGCCCAAGCCTTGTTCTGCAACCACACTAAGAATTTCGAATTCTCGCCACCCTTAATCTGACTTCGGATAAGTTTTGAGAATTATCTGGATCAAGGAGTATGCTCGGAATTTCGGGATATCCTCTAAATAAAATGAGATAACAATCTTAAGTGGTCGGCTTAGAGTCGATTTTCGGACGAATTATGAGGGTTTTGTCTCGTTTTAAATTCATTCAAGGACGGTTTTGTCACTGTATTGTAAAACAATCTTGAGATTACTTGAAGTTCTTCAATACATTTCAGCTTAAAGTCGTTCATTGTTGTAAATGAGCCTGTTCCATACATCGCTTTGAATAGCAACGCGAGGAAACTTGTACTCACAGTCATTTACTTGTCTGAATAATGTTTTAGACAGCTACCAGAGGGGACGGAATGGCTTCTTTGTCGAGAACTAAACAGAACCACTTTTATTTTGAACTAATAAAGACATTACTGTTATAAAAACTATACTATAATTTATTAATAGTCTCACGTTTGATCACTGTCACCTGATAGAATTAGGAGTCTTAACCAAATAAACAAGAGTTCACATCCTTACCTCTTTAAAACAAAAGAGCTGCTGCACACATTCGGTGCAATCAATTTCCTTTTGTTTCAAATCTTACGTTACGGTATCGGGCGCTTTTGCAAAAGCACATCGTTCCCGTACCTTCACACATAATTGCCCATAGTGTACGGAGCTCCTAACATATCCTAACCATCTACGTAACCCATCGTTTTCTGCCTATAACTTCACAGTTCGTAAATCATGCTCTTTTACGGTCACAGTCACTTCCGTAAAAAAAAACAAGTAGTAATCTTTCAACTGGAAGTTATATGTGTTGGTATAACCGACCGTGAGGATTGAATATTGAGTTATGACTACATAGGTGTGGTTACTATACTTAATTTGTAATAAAAGAAATATTAATACATACATTTCTTCATTCGTGGGTGGCATATTCCCTCAAGTTTGAGCAGCGTTTGCCATGTCTGCGTTCTGAGTGATCTCGAATCGAAATAGAATAAAACGGGATTTTATCTAAAGGATAAACCGCCGAGACCATGTGTGTAGGAATTTCATACTACAAGAAAGAAAGAAAATAAAAACATGGCAAAAAAAAAACTATCACAGCAAGATGCATGAAGGGATTAGAAATGTTCGGCATTTCAAAAATGTGTAATCCCTCAAACATAACCATGATACATTACAAGCATATTAATTATTTATTTAGATTTCTATCCTTTCTTATAGCAGTAATAAGTAGACCGTTAATTTAGCAATCCGTCATCATTCATTATTTCAGCCGAAAGACGTCCACTGCCGGACATAAACCTTCCCCAAGCACCGCCATTTCGGCCGTTTCTGTGATTCCTGCATCTATCGGATTCCTGCGGCCTTCACTAGGTCATCGGTCCACCTTGTAGGACGTAGGCCTTCCAAAGCTACGTCTTCCGGTAGGCGGTCGCCACTCCAGAACCTTTTGGCTCTATCGGCCATCCGTTCTGCGAGCAATGTGCCCTGCCCACTGCCACTTAAGTTTGGCAATTTTTCGGGCTATGTCGGTTACCTTGGTTCGCCTGGGGATCTCTTCATTTCTGATTCCATCACATAGGGAAACTCCAAGCATAGCCCTCTCCATTGCCCTTTGGGTGACTTTTAGCCTTCTAATAAGGCCCATTGTGAGCAATGAGTAATGCACACTAATTGCAATTCACTCTTTTAATCACAATCCAAGGGTTTTGAAAGACATTCCTAATCCATAGCATCATAGGTTTGAAAACTTCGTCCGCTCAACAATGTAAATAACGCACTGAACGTTACTGAACTTTCAAAATTGAAGGCTTTGCGGTCAATTACCATTTATTTGTGTTACAAAACTATTCCGCTGGTTACTCTCTAACAAAATAGGCGATCGTAATAATAGTGACCTCAAAACTGAAAGAATCATACAGGAAAGTCAAACCTTTCAACCGAGGATATAATTTTAAAACGTAAAATTAATCCTCCGTGGGCCGCAGTCATAATTTAGGAGTCACCGCACGCCATCAGCTTGGCAGATTTATGGCAAAGATTCGATGTGGCTAACTCAAAGTTATTGGTGTCATGTTTTATGCGACATATTCATATTTATTATGCAAATAACTTTGAAGTGGGTGGTTTTTTCCGGTAGACCTCTGTAGGTGACTGGTTATGGTATTATCAGCGTTTAACTGTATTTTTGGCTTTCATGTTTTAGTTATGAGTAAACCAATTTTAGTTTGGGAATATTTCCAGAGCGCCGTTTTTTGATTTCGATTATAGTACATTGCGAGCTTCACCTGAAAAGTTTTTTAATTTTCCTAGAGTCCATGTTAGGATATTTATGTAAGTATGTATGTTAATTATATTGGAGACAACCTCACAACTACCTCGTAAAAAAATAAAAAAATAAAGACATAAATAAAAAGAATAATGTTTATTTGGACACAGTTCGTGAAACACAAAATATAAATAACAAAATGAAAAAGTGAAAATAATATTTCAACAACAATACTGTGTGCCTCACGGATGCGCCAAAAAGGTTCTTTTCAGCATGAATGCCAGGCAGATGCTGTAAGACGCTGTTTTTCAAATGAACCTTTAGGGACAAGTGACGGGAAGTACAAACAGTAGCAACATACCTAATAATACCCATGTTTCTTAATGATAAGTATCTACTAGCCTTGAAAATATACTAAACACAGAGAGCTGAAATACTTTTGCACTCAATATATTCGTGGGTACAACTTCACGAACCGTCGAACCGTTTGAATGTCGTCGTCGTCGTTTAAAATAACTATTGTCAAATTCAACCCATACAATGCCGTACATGTCAAAACATCTACAATAATCCCATACCCGGACCAATCCGTCAGATATTAAAGGAAACCGTCCATGTTCTTTCACACGCCCAAAAACTGTACAAGGATTGAAGAGTACCCTACTTTAAGGGCGTACACACGTGAGCGATTTTCTCTCTCGAGCTGAGTTTGCAAACACATTTGACTCTCAAAGATCAAAGGAAGCAAGGAAGGTATCGTAGGTGCTATAATTAATTCATAGACTTGCATAGAATGCATAGGTTCTTCTCAGAGTAGTCTCGTCTATTTTTAAAACCTAAGTTATATTTGACGTGTAAAAGTGTTATCTTGGACCAATTTACAGAAATAAAAATAATTTATCATTTAGACACTAAGCGGATAGCTATGCTAAGGGATTACAGCTGGCATCGGCAGGAGTACATTACGCATTCGGTTTGTCCTCGTCTGTTCTAAGAAGCTGGCGGCCAAGTCAACTAAACAAACGTTGCAATGTTCTATTTTGAGTTTTTGACAGAATTGCTATACAAATTCTAGACTTAAGGCTCTCTTTTGCCATTAGAGCCCAATCCTTTAACCTCACAATAACCGCACCACCGACACTGCAAATAACTTGCCATTCAAGTTTGGATTTTAAATCAAATGAACTAAAGTCTATTTTACGATGACTATACAGAACAGTGGACAGCTCGCAGGCAGTGTGCTGCCCGCAAACCGTTTCACATCGCGCCGCCCGCGCGTTTCAAGAAGCCTGCAAGCGGTATGCGGTGTCCGTGCGGTGACCCCCAGTGCCAACAAACTAACTAGTAAGCGGCGCGTGAACAACAAGCTGTCACCTCACCGGGGTGGCATGCCAGCAGCGAGCGATCGTCTTGCTTACGGCACGTTGGCGACAAGCTGGTGAATATTTTCGAGGTGGTGCCGAGCCGTTACAGGAGCGGTGCGGTTATAGGGGCATGTTACATTGTCAATAATTTCACGATACCGTGGTAATATTGATGGTGTAATAGGCGGTATCGTGATAATATCACAAGATTTTAGGAAATCTTGATATATCGCGATATTAGTACCTATCATGATATTATTGACAAATGTGACATGCCCCATAGTGAGTACATATGTTTACTCGTCACGCCATCTCCTGCTGAAATATACCGCATCGTTGAGGCTTTTGCCCAATAGTGGAACACAATAGACTCATAATTATAATTTATTTATAATCAACATAATTATATTTACATTTTGCACCACATACAAGTTAATAATAGGTTTCTTGTAGGTGGTAAATTACAATGATGTATTTTTTTTTACACTTATCCCAATTCACCCAATATAAACAGTCATGAAGACTGCGACCGATGTCGATGAGAGAAATGACTGCACGACTGGAAAAGCTGCAATCTAGGACATTCCACCAGCGTCAACTGACCATCACCATGTCATACCTACAATCAAGTTCCGTCAAAAATTGTCGTTTACACCAATCGACATCTATCACCAACAACCATCAACGGTCGCGGTAACCGTCGTACGCTTGCAACCATCCTTATCTAACATGTGACAAGAAAAAAGGGCCAAGGGTCCCGATTTAATATCTTCCCTTTTGCGAGTGTCGTATATCCGACTGTTCTTCACTTGTTATTATTTTGAGACACTTTTCCTCGTCCGTAATTGGTAAGGCGATACAAGGGATCTTTTTACAATGGTTATAGCCTCTCTTATTGGTAATTAAGAATGATTTGTTGGTTAGTTTTAGAAGTTAATGTTAGAACTTGCTCTTTTGGGTAGCAAGATTGTTTATAAGTGCCATCGTTAATAGCTTAGCTTTTACATAGTTTTACCGATATTGAACGATTAGTACCCGGTGATAATGTGGTTACATTATCACCAGGTAAGGTGGCAATTTTTTAAGTATTTTATTACAAACGAAAATTACCATAAATTTTCCCATAATTATATATTACAGGCTTGGCAATTTTCTGTGAAAAATAATAAAAGAAAGAAAGAAAATTTGTTTATTCTGCACAAACAACACGCACTTCATTACACAAAAAAAGAGTAAAATACAAACACTAGACAAAAGGCTCGTATTCAAAACCTTAGCAATGGACAAGATTGTCAATTTTTTATTGTTTGAATACGAAGCTCTTGGCTACATTGTATGCGTGTATTTTATGTAATATTTTTGTAATGTGCGGTGTATTTGTGCAGAATAAACAAATTTTCTTTCTTTATTTTTTTTTTCTTTCTTAAAAGTTTAGCAATGTTGTCCATTGCTTGATTTCAGGGCAGGTTACAGTTTAAAGGTTGACAAACAACCCGACAAATCTCCAAAGTTTTGGTGATTTATGACAGAGTCACAAATATTCTGCTGTTAGTGTTCAAAATTGACCACAACACGTCTCATTAAATAATCCCACAGAAAAAGTCAGGATAACTGGTAAATTTAGGGGGTCAATTATTAATGAGTGTAACATTCTTGGAATTTATTGTTTCGCAAACGTTCCTCTCAAAGTTTCGTGTTGCATGGTTTCTAGCTCGGTCTTATTGGAACTACGTCAATTCTAGATCTAACTGATTGCGTTGGTGTTTTTTTTTTATATCTTAACATTCGACATGTCCTGTAGCCTCTCAAGGAAGAATAGTGTAATAAGTCCACCTAACCAGTCAGACAAAGAGAATTTAGGGGTCCTAGGTGTTCAAAAAAGGTGACTCTTCTCTCCACAATTGTGAAAACTTTGTATAATTACAAATCCTCAATGATCAAAATGGGATTAGCTACTCGTACAGATTTATTGAAAATAATTGGGTCGTTTTTCAATCAGTTTAGGAAGTTTACGATAAAATACTGAAGTTAATGCGGTATAGTCATGGTATTTCAAATGGTGCGTTGCCACGTTTTAACGTAATAGTGTAAACAACCGTAAAATTAAACGCCAAATCAAAATGGTGGCCAAAAAAGGTTGGATACATTCGAATGGGCCAACCTGTATAAAACATGCAACAGGGACACGAATGGGGGTGCTTAAAAAAGTGACGATACTAAGCTTTCGTCTGCCATATTTACTACTGTTAACTGACATGTTTTTTTACTAGTTGCTAGTTTATCATTTGTAACTACGAGTTACAGCTCGATGTATAGCGGGCACGCCCATTAGGTATGTCTGGAGGGTTTTATTTAAGCACGTTCTATTTACGTTTTTTTTTTAGTTTTAAATTTTAATTTCTGCTTGAGTATACATATACTCGTAGTTTTAGTTTTTGATGATTATTAGGTATTTTTTTTTTTTTGTTAGGGTGGCGTGTGCTAGCTAACAAGGCAAATAATTTAATTTAATGTTTTTTATTGCGTAATGAAAATTATTTTACATTCTAATGTATACAATCAAGTTTTCTAACTCAACAGACAGCTGTGGTGCTGGGGAGTTTATTATTCTTCTTCTCAGCCAAAGCACTAGGAAGTGGTGAAATGTGGGCGTTTTTGGGGGACTGTCTTATGTAATTTTTGACGTTTGGAAAGTTCAAGTTCTCAGCCTAGTTTGAATAAATGACCTTTGATTTTGATTTTACTACGACATTTAAGTAAGCCAATATAATAATAGATTCATGACAGTTGATACATGAGAAGAAGCCATTATTTTCATGATTTACGAACATTTAAAGAATCATTCTGGTCCAGGGTATTGTTTATCCATATTTTTCCTAAAACACTGAGAAAAATATTTCCCAAAATTGCTAACAAAAACAGATGGCAGTTACATTACCATGATATTTGTGTAAATATTTATAAGGACCGAGAACATAGTTACCAAGTTTTCTTGTTATCCATCGAATTCAAGTACTCCTCAATTATACCTCATATTTACTTGGTTCATGCTTGTGTAAGAGGGATCATACACTGGAGAGATTTGTCGTCCCCTCGAGTTGGATTGCCAATTAAATGTTATATTTACTCGTGTTACACAAAATATCTATTCTCTCTGTGAATATGGCAATTTTATCTTTGACTGTTCATTGTCTCTATAGAATGATGATTATATTATACCTTATCTAAAAGTACTGGACAATATTAGCTCAAAACACGGGAAAAATTACTCAGGGGGTCTACTCCGAAGCGTTAATCCGAAGTATCGGCCGAATTAAAATTGGTGACTGGTCGTCTTGCTGACCGTGGTTTTGTTATTGTTATTAATGATTAACTGTTTTTTATTTTACTTCGATGGTGCTAGTTTATCATTTGTGACTTCGAGTTACAGCTATAGCTTTATGTAAGCGGGCACGCCCATTATGCCTGGAGGCTTTATATTTAAGTACGTTCTGTTTACGTTATTTCTGCTTGAGTATAGTTTTTTGACGATTTTTATGTTTTTTTTTTTTTGTGTAGTGGCGTGTGCTAGCTATCATAAGGCAAATAATATAAATATCTTTAATGTTCTGTGTTGCGTAATGCAAATTATTTTACATTTTATTGTATAGATTCAATTCAAGTTTTATATCTGAACAGACAGCTGTGCTGCTGGGGAGTTTGTTGCGCCACTTCTTCTTCCCAGCTAAAGCACTAGGAAGTGGTGAAGGGTGGGCGTTTTTGGGGGACTGTCTTATGTAATTTTGACGTTCGAAAAGTGCTGATTCCCAGCCTAGTTTGAATAAATGACTTGATTTTGATTTTTTGATTTTGAATGTTCGGCCGTTTTTTGACTTCCAAAGTTTCCTTTTTTTACTTTGAATCCTTACACGACTTCAAGTCACATGTTTGACTTTGACTTATCTCTTTGATTGTCGTTTTTTTTTTCTTTAGCTGTAGTTAACCGTAGTCAGGAAACAGCGGAACATTCGATACTTCGGATTTATGTTCGGAATAGACCCCAGGTATCACTCACACTGTTATAAAAATATTAGTTAATCAGCGCGGACGACATAGTAGCGGAGCCGACTGCTGGGTGCTCCGGGCATATATTTATGTATAGATAGATAAAATATTATAAATATTTATAGATAGATACACGTAGAGGTTATTTTAGTGAACCTCATCACCATCACTATCACCAGCCTACAGCAGTCTACTGCTGCACATAGGCCGCTCGAATCACACTCCATTCAACTCGATTCTCGGCAACGGTCATCCAGGTGCTACCAGCCACCCAGCGAAGATCGTCGCGCAACCAAGACTGAAGGCATCCTACTTACCTTTGCAGATTCACGGTCTCCACTCAAGCACACGTGTACCTCAACGTTATTGGTTTTACGGCTTATATGGCCGGCCCCAATGCACCCTAACATTTTCCGGGACACTAAACGCCTTCTATGGGCGTTTAGTGTTCCGGAAAAAAGTGTCCCGTCATAACAATAAAACATCTATTGTTGAGTGTCCCGGAAAGTGTTTAAATAATGGATGGAAGGTTGAAAATAGAACAAGAATATTAATTGATTTAAACAAGTTGCTGCATTCGTAATACCGTGGAAAAATGGTTGACCAATTGATGCACCTACCCGAAATGGAGGTTCACGCCAACCTTTTAAGGGTCGAGTAATCGCCATTGGCCTTGAACATACAAATGCGCGTCGCACTCACGCCTCGCCGCCGCGGCCGTTCGGTTTCATAGAGAATATTTATTTTTAGTAACGGAAATAAGAATATTTGAAAAAATCACACATAGAATTATATCTACATAATAAAACGGTTTGTTCATACAAAAAAAAAAAAATATTTGAAATAGTCCAAAGTCAAATTATTTATTTCAAATAGGCACATAAGAGACACTTTTGAACGTCAAAATTTACAAAAAAAATAGAATTGATTCTAGTTGCCCCTTCCAAAAGGTAGTTTGGTATGGAGAAGAATGGGCAAGAAACTCCACCGTTACTCTTTTAAAAATGTTTTACAATATTTTGTTTGAGTACATTAATTATATGATTATATGTGAATACGATGCACCTAGAATATAATTACTATACCATAATAGGTAAAAAGAATTAAAAACTAAGCAATGAAAAATGATTTAATTATGAGATAGATGGTGCTCACATATTTACGTTCATAAAAGCATGTTTTTCTAAAAAAAAAATTAAGTCAGTATGTGAGTACAGGTAATCACAGAATTTAAAATCAATATCATAAAAATAACAAATTATACAATTAAAATAGCAACCAGTTTGATTTTGTCTAGACTTTAGATTGTCCTATGGAGCTGGACCAGCATGTTTCCAAGCATTCCTGTCCTGGATATAATCCTCTAACTTGTAATATGTTTGTTTACAAAGTGTACTTTTAATGTGTTTTAAATTTTCTCTCATTTAATTGCAATATATCACAAGGTATTGTGTACATTTAACACAGCACCCCATAAAAGATGTATGTACTTTAGATAATCTGAAAAATGGGTGATCTATTTTATCTTATCTAGTTTGAAAGTAACATCGTTTTTTTATGTTTGGGTAGCCATTACTTCCTGAATTTATTTCATAAAGTATTATATTTTACTACAATACTCAAATATTCATATATATAGAAGATGTGTATGCGTTCTAGTTTATCATATATTTTTTGCATAAGTTACTTCCATTATATGAAGACGTAATAACAGATTTAAAAGTCACTAAAATCATATAATAAATCTGCGCCTTAAGGATAGCGAAATTCCCAGTAATTAGACTTGAATATTGATCTAGGCTTACTTCATTGCACAATAAATAATTGTATTTTATTATTGTCTAAAATATTTAAACATAACATAACATCACGCCTTTAATCCCCGATGAGTAAGGCAAAATAGTACTTATAGTACACACAAATTTCGCCAGTTATGTTTAAGTCCCATGTAATAGCTTAGGGGGCGAGCCTATTGCCATCAACCGGATACAAATCCAGACTCCGGGCTGCTACTGAGAAATTCCTGATGGAAAATCCAATAACACTTTGCATGACTTGGTGATTGAACCCAGAACCTCATGCTTAATAGTAGCGCTTGCGAACACTAGACTAACGAAGCAGTAATTCAAAAATAGCAGGCAGGAGGGCAGACAGAAAGTTTTTTATCTTAGTACGTCTACTTAACATGGTCCTTAGGGCCTAGACAAATGGCATTCGCTTCGGAATGATTCTATTTCTATAATCGCTATCGTTATTTCAATTTTTTACAAGCGTATCGCTAGTTTTAGATTCGGTGCCTTCATAAGAATCGAAAACTAGCGATAACGCTTGTCAAAAACTGCCACTTGGCTACGCATCTCTATGGAAGTTATCGTTCGACGCTGTTGATTCGTTTCATGGAATCGAATGATGATAACATTGTCTAGCTAATTTATATTCTTTGACCTATGATCACGTGGCATTTTGATAGCTTATGTCAACCCCATACATTTTGTGTCTTTTCTACTAGCGTTATCGCTAATCGAAGGTTACTTTGTCTAGGCCCTCTTATCTTATTGCTCTGTCGAAAATCGACTTTAAGAGGCTGACAACAGGTAAACCGCTGTCACAGTCAGATTGCATACAAAAGAAAGAGATGCACGATGACACAACGTAAGGCGTAAAATTGCAAATAAAATCGTATAAAATTAGATATTAGAATTAGTTAAATTAATAAAAATTAATCCATCACCTGATGCAGTTTGGCATTTGCAATTTTATGGTATACTTTTAATTATAATTATAACTGCTAACGAAGGGATAAACTGCTTTTAAAAATAATTAAGAGTTGTCTTTGAAGATTTTTTTGATGTATTAAATTACGTTTAATTACATTTTGAGTTCCATCACCGTATGCACAAAATACTTGAAAATATCATACTGTTTTTGTTTTGGGAAAAAATACTTACGGTTTAAGAGATACACTGCTTTAAAAAACCACCTTTTTGACAATTATCATAAAATCTCCACCTTAATCCACAGTGTGTAGTTCCTCTTATATTCTACGATCTTGGATTCTTGATTCGATCAAGCCAATTACTTATTGGCTACAAGTTCTGGAGTAGGGTTTCGTCTAGATTTGAATTAACAAGCCACATTATATTTTAAGCTGGGATTGACCTCGACCGTTGTCTGGCACGTGCCCGTATATGTTACGAATATCTAATATATAGTTTATCGATCAAAAAGGTTCTCAGGCAAAATTATAATTGGACCTTGTCTATCTAAAACTTATTTTAAAAGTACACTTTGTAAACAAGCTTATTACAAATTAGAGGATTATATCCAAGATAAGAACGCTTGGAAACATGCTGGTCCAGCTCCATAGGACAATCTAGACTCTAGACAAAATCTAACTGATTGCTATTTTAATTGTATATTTTATTATTTTTATGACATTTATTTTACACCCTGTGATTACCTTAACTCACACACTGATATTAATTATTTTAGAAAAACTTTTTTTTTTTTTACAATGTAAAAAAAAAAAAAATACAATACAAACAATACACAACAACACACAATGTAAACAACACGCACACACGCGTGTGTTGTTTGTACAATGTAAATATGTGAGCACCATGTATCTATCACATAATTTATTTATCTATCATTGCTTCATTATTAATTCTTTTTACCTATTGTGGTATAGTAATTTTATTCTTGGTGCATCGTCTTCACATATCATTATATAATTGATGTAGCGATACAAAATATTGTAAAACATTTTAAAAGAGTAACGGTGGAGTTTCTTGCCCATTCTTCTCCATACGAAGCTACCTTTTGGAAGGGGCGACTAGAATCAATTCTATTTTATTTGTAAATTTTGACGTTCAAAAGTGTCATCTATGTGCCTATTTGAAATAAATAATTTGACTTTGACTTTGACTTCAGGTCGGGCAAAATGTTATTGGGCTTTTCCATCTGGAATTTCTCAAATTTGAGTCTTAAACATAACTGCTGAAATGTGGGTGTACGATGGGTTCACCTCTGTCTAACCCTTCGGGGTAACAAGGCGTGATGTTATGTCTACCTTAGCTATAATTGATGAGAGAAATGTGGCAATTGTTTTTTTACTGGTCTCAGCACAAGCTTTAAGAATAGCTGCTTATGCCATAGTTAAAATAATATAATAAGAGCAGCAGATGGGGTTAATAAGATGTATTTTGTCCATACACAGACATCGATGCTAGGACATTACGACACGATACACCTAATACGTCATCGACGTAACTATGCTCGTACGTCACCGATTGAAAGATACATACTCGTAATGTACCTCAACAAAAACAACAACTGTCAGCTTGTTCTTTTTTGGGTTCCGTATCTCAAAGGGAAAAAACGGAACCCTTATAGGATCACTCGTCTGTCTGGCTGCCTGTCTGTGCGTCGGTCACAGCTCACTTACTCCGAATCTACTGAACCGATTAAGTTGAAACTTGGTTCACATATAAATTTCTGTGACCCTAACACGGACGGGTAATGTAAATAAATAAATTTTCAATATGGAGGTCACTTTTGGGCGGCAAATTAGAAATTTAAATAAAAAAGTTTGGCAATTGCATGTGACATCAAATTTTAATGAAAGGGCTTGATGTAAGGATTTCAAATATATTTTTTAATCATTTTAAAATAAATATTTTAAAAGTTTTTCCAGAAAAACGATGAAAATTGATTTGAACCTTTCCTTCCTACCCTTAAACCCTTATCTCCGAAACAACTGAGCTCGAAATTTTGAAAAAAATACAGAATATAGTTCTTTACTTATAGATTACAGAAAAACCGATAAGAAGTCTATGGTCTTGAAATAAAATGGTAAATCACTCAATATTGTGCGTAGAAAATTACATATCTGCAGTTGGAATGTATGAGAAAACATGTCTTTAAACTGCAATGTTAAGTTGGCTCTTGGGATAAATTGAACCCAACTACGGAATCCTTCACTGTGCGTGGTCCGACGCGCACTTGACCGTTTTTTTTTTTGTGTAATCTCTGTGCGTCATGTTTTTTTACAGCAAATAAACTTATTTATTTTTCTTTCTTTTACTTGATTTTGTAAAAGAAAGTGCGTGCATACACAACTACAACCGACATCGTCCGATGACCTCTGATATCTAGGTGTTCGTTCTCTTGTCTATTCTTTTACACAATCATGTTTGGTTCAATCGCCATAGTAATTCGGCAATGAAGGATTAGGTGTACGCCTCGCATTCCACTACGAACTATAAAACAATTTAGAAGGTCATCCAAATATTTACCATTTGCAACTAGCAAAAACACTGAAAACCACCCCAATATTACACAAATAAATTTTATACCAAAATGGTTTAGCGTTTTCAGTATATAACAGTTTGAACGACCACGCTTAGTAGTTATATTGAATCATCACCTTAAATTCCAGGTCATTGGAAATCTACTCGATCCCAGAATTTAATATACAAATTAAATTTGAAAATTTAATTATTTCCGGTAAGTAGTTGTGTCCTAATAATTTCGTCAAAAACAAATCAAAGGATCAAACAGCTGAATTTAATTGAGATGTTTTATGTGAAGCTGCAGTTTTAATGTGTAAGATTCCTGAAGTTAGATGTATCGGTCAAAGTTGTATGAAAAGATAACAATGGCAATATTTACATGTTTCAATATTGAAATATTGATTTTGTGGCAACGTCCGTGATCAGAGGACGCACCTGTTTGGAGCGCATGTAGCTCGCACCTTAATCGACCGCGCGATGTGTGTACCTCGCCGCCTGCGCCCGCGCACCGGCGGCACCCGCACGCCCGCGATCGCTCGGTCATCCGCGCCAGTCGTTACTCTGCCCCGACGGCGAATGCGCGCGCTAACCCATATAAATCTATAATTACGTTTCGCAACCTAGCTACCTAAATTCTCAGTTTCCTTCTAATTCTTGATTCTGTATCTTCTAAGTGTTTGTTCCTTTTCGTGTACCTCAAACTGTAAGTCTTATCTGTCTATTAAACTTCTATCTTGAACTCGACAAACGCCTGTCATTTATCTACGCATACCCTACGAGCAACCACAAATTGGTGACCCCGACGTGATCAAGATGACGGGCTCGAGTAACGATGGGAGCGGCCCTGAAACCCTACGTGTAGGAGTACGCGCACCCCCTTTTTGGCCCGAAGAACCTGGATTGTGGTTTGCCCAGATGGAAGGCCAGTTCGCGCTCGCCAATATAACCGCCGACACAACGAAGTTTTACCATGTCATCGGCGTGTTGGATCAACGTTTCGTGGCAGAGGTCAAGGACATCATCACCAACCCCCCAGCGGTAAATAAGTACGATAAGCTTAAGGCGGAGTTGATCAAGCGATTATCGGCCTCGCAGGAGCGGAGGGTGAAACAGTTACTGATGCATGAAGAGTTGGGGGACCGGAAGCCGTCCCAGTTTTTCAGGTACCTGCAACATTTGGCTGGACCGGTGGTACCCGAAGAATTTCTGAGAACGCTGTGGTCTAGCCGGTTACCGAATAATGTTCAGACCATAGTGGCTTCTCAAGCGGATTTACCCATAGACAAAATGGTGGATTTGGCGGACCAGGTCCACGAAATCGCGCCGACCGGTGTCCAACATGTGGCGAGTGCAGCGGCCCCAGTGACATCTACCCTCACAGAAGGTATGGAAACGCGAATCACCGAGTTAACCAGGCAAGTAGCGTTACTCGGTCAGCAAGTAAGTGCAATGCATATGCAACGTAATGAACGCTCCCGCCAGCGATCTGGGAGTAGAAATACTAGGAGTAGGTCAACATCACGGTCACGTCAGCCGCCTGAAAACCACCCTCATTGCTGGTATCATTATAATTATGGTTCGCAGGCAAAGAGATGCCGGCAGCCCTGTCAGTGGCCGTCGGAAAACTCCATGGGCAGTCGGAAGTAGCGGCCTACGACTGCGGAACCCATGCTGGCCGTATTTTTGTAACGGACCGTCATTCAAGGATGATGTTTCTGATAGACACTGGGTCCGATTTATGTGTTTTTCCACGTTCAGCGATCAGAATACCCTGCACGAGCACGAAATACGGCCTAACAGCCGCGAATGGGACAGTCATCAATACGTATGGCCCGATACAAATACGTTTGGATTTAGGACTGCGGCGAGCATTTCCGTGGCAATTTACCATTGCGGACATATCGAAACCGATTATAGGAATTGACTTCTTAAAGTTTTATAATTTGATTATAGATTGCCGCAACCATAGACTGATAGATGGCATCACATCTCTCTCCGTACCTGCAACGCACCAGAGGATACCTGATGATGTGGCGTCTGTCAAGACTGTCGCCGGCGAGTCGGAATTTCACCAGCTGCTTCGTGAGTTCCCGGAGGTGACCCGACCTGCAGGTACTGTACGTGAACCAAAGCACAATACGGTGCATTATATTAATACTGCCCCTGGACCACCGGCATCAAGTAAGCCTAGGCGACTGGATCCAGACCGTTTTAAAATAGCCAAAAAGGAGTTCGACGACATGCTGGCCAACGGCACGGCCAGGCGATCAGATAGCCCATGGTCTTCAGCCCTGCATTTAGTCAAGAAGAAAGATGATGGATGGAGGCCATGCGGTGACTACCGCGCACTTAACGCACGAACGATTCCTGACAGATACCCGGTGAGGCACATTCAGGATTTCTCGCACCAGCTCTCCGGCAGCACTATATTTTCAAAAATTGATATGGTTAAAGCTTATAATCAGATACCTATCTATGGGCCCCACATACCAAAGACGGCGATAACTACACCATTCGGGTTATTCGAATTTCCCTTTATGACCTTCGGTCTGAGGAATGCAGCGCAGACATTCCAGAGGTTTATGGACGAGGTACTTGCCGGGTTGGACGAGTTCTGCTTCTGCTATTTGGATGATATTCTGTGTTTTTCCCCCACCCCAGAGCTGCACAAAATGCACCTGCGACGACTGCTAGACCGCCTAAGAGACTATGGGGTATTGGTGAACTCGGCAAAGTGTGTCTGGGGGCAGCCGGAGGTAATATTTCTTGGCTTCAATGTTTCTGCATCCGGTACCTGCCCACTCGACACTAAGGTACAGGCTATCCAGGACCTTCCAGTGCCACAAACTGTGAAGGAGCTACGAAGATATCTGGGTATGCTAAATTTTTATAGACGCTTTATACCGAACGCAGCTAAGGCGCAGGCACCGCTTAACGCTATACTGGCTGGAGGCAAAACCACGAAGAACCAACCTGTTAAAATGACGCAGACACAGCTGGAAGCTTTTTCCGAATGCAAGAAGGCACTTTCCAACGCCACGCTTTTAGTTCACCCGCTTACTAACGCCGAGCTATCTTTGACAACGGATGCTTCAGATGTATCAATAGGAGCCGTGCTACAGCAACGAAATGGTGAGCAGTGGGAACCACTGGGTTTCTTTTCCAAGAAGCTGAACCCAGCGCAAAAGAAATACAGCCCCTACGACCGCGAACTGCTGGCAGTGTACGAAGCTATAAGGTATTTTCGTCACATGGTGGAGGCACGAAACTTTGCCGTTTTCACAGACCATCGCCCGCTAACATACGCTTTTACGACACCACGAGAGAACTGTTCACCAAGGCAGTACAGATACTTCGACTACATAGCTCAATACACAACGGACATACGCTATATACCTGGTCCAGAGAATGTGGTCGCGGATACATTGTCCCGGATAGAGGAGGTACGAGTTCCTAAAGGAGTCGATTATCAAGCACTTGCACGATGTCAGAACACTGACCCAGAGCTACAGAGTCTCCTTGAGAGCGGATCCTCGCTTAAACTAGAAAAGGTTAGAATACCCGATACAGACATCGAGGTCTACTGTGACGTCACAGTTACACCGCCACGACCATATATTACATCGAAATTCCGTCGTCAAGCGTTCGATTCGCTACACAACTTGAGCCACCCCGGAAACACAGCTACAGTGCGACTGGTGGCACAGAAATTCGTTTGGCCAGGGATGCGCAAACAATGTAGAGAGTGGTCCCGTAAATGCCTAAGGTGTCAAGGCAGTAAAGTGACGCGTCATACCTATGCTCCTCTTTCCCAATTTCCCGTCACAACATCAAGGTTCTCCCATATCCACCTTGATATCGTCGGCCCTTTACCTATTTCTTATGATTACAGGTATTGCCTCACTGTCATCGACAGATTCACCAGATGGCCTGAGGCGTACCCCATCAAAGATATCACGGCTGAGACCTGCGCAACCGCGCTGGTGTCCGGCTGGATCGCCAGATTCGGTTGCCCGCTCAAAATGACAACTGATCGCGGCACGCAGTTCCAGTCAAACCTCTTCCGAGCTGTCGCTGCCATGGTTGGTGCGCGCCACTACAGCACAACCGCTTACCACCCTGCTGCGAATGGTATGGTGGAACGTCTGCACCGACACATGAAAGCAGCCATCATGTGTCACTCTACTCCGCAATGGACCGAAGTTCTTCCACTGGTACTTCTGGGTATACGAAGTGCATGGAAGCCGGACATCAAAGCATCACCAGCAGAGTTGGTCTACGGCGAACAACTTAGACTACCAGGGCAATTCATCGCACCAGCCGATGACTACAAGTCATCTGACGTCACTGACCTTGCAACGCGCTTGCGAAGTCGCATGGCCAACCTTACGCCAAGGCCTGCATCCTGTCACAGAAAAGGTCCATTTTACTTACCACATAGTCTCAGCGAATCATCTCATGTGTTCTTGCGGCAGGACTTCGTTCGAAGACCGCTGGAACCACCGTATGCCGGCCCGTACAAAGTCATACAGCGCCGACCCAAATATTACAAGCTTGACGTACGCGGTAAAGAAGTCACCGTCAGCGTTGATCGGCTGAAGCCGGCCTACGTCACACAAGAAGCAGACGATCAGCCACCATCAGTTCCTGAGCCACCTTCAGTTCCTGAGCCACCTTCAGTTCCTGAGCCACCTTCAGTTCCAGAGCCATCAGCTTCACTCCCTTCTCCAGCAAAAGAAGAAGAGAGGAGAACGAGGTCCGGGCGTCGTGTGCACTTCCCAGATTATTACCGCCCGCAGTAGCGGTCTAAGCGGGGGAGTACTGTGGCAACGTCCGTGATCAGAGGACGCACCTGTTTGGAGCGCATGTAGCTCGCACCTTAATCGACCGCGCGATGTGTGTACCTCGCCGCCTGCGCCCGCGCACCGGCGGCACCCGCACGCCCGCGATCGCTCGGTCATCCGCGCCAGTCGTTACTCTGCCCCGACGGCGAATGCGCGCGCTAACCCATATAAATCTATAATTACGTTTCGCAACCTAGCTACCTAAATTCTCAGTTTCCTTCTAATTCTTGATTCTGTATCTTCTAAGTGTTTGTTCCTTTTCGTGTACCTCAAACTGTAAGTCTTATCTGTCTATTAAACTTCTATCTTGAACTCGACAAACGCCTGTCATTTATCTACGCATACCCTACGAGCAACCACAATTTATTTAATTAATTTGTGCGCACGCATATCCCGACTGCTTCAATGCTGTACGGCGTAAGAGAGCGGCCTCGTTGCTAAACAGACTCCGTGGCAGCCCCAACAAGCATTCTACGTGCTATAGCCGGGAGACATGACAGCCCGTTGGTGAGGTCACTTGTCACCTGTATACTGTCTGTGTTATTAGTTAAGTACTAACATAGGTTAAGACTATTGTTACTAACCCAATGGATCTTTGTTATCTGAATTATGAATATATGAATGAATGAATAATGCATCACAATCCAAAGAAGTGCCAATAAAAGATTACACGTTATTGTATTACGTAATCACGCATAGATCTAGGAGTATTTTCTGTTATAATATCTAAAAGGTAAAATCGCTAATAAAAAGAAATCTAACCTAATCCAACCAATAAAAAAAATAAAAAAAACCACTCAATCCACAAAACCAAAATCTATCTATCTATTTTTTTTTCAAATTTTAACAAACCAATCTATCTTTAATTAAAAGTAATTTCACCGATCGAATTACTAATACTATGAATGAATCTTTGCACGTCAATCCCATCATCCAATTTATTACCCACTAATAAAATTCAAATTGATTCGATTAACCGAATATTATTGAACCCTATTATCCACACAAACCATACTTATTCATCCAAAAATCGTTCAGCATCCAAAGAAGAACGTCTGGCGTTTGATTGAACAAATTAGAGAGCATTTCATACCTACTATAACGGTTCACATTTGTCAATATCGTCTAGAATTCAGGTTTAATCTAGATTCCAGGCACGTCAAAAGGATTTACATGTTGTCAGTCAACATCAGTATGAAGGTATTCATTCTATTGAAGCATTGCTTGATTTTCAAAGAGTCTTGACAAGATTAAATCGTGACATTTAATTGTTGGAGCGGACAATTTATTGGTCAAAGGAATATAGAGGTATGAGGAACACGGTGTAAAGTTCACTCATCCTCCATAGAAAAGGGAGGATCCTCCGACCAGACGGGTGTTGTGTCTGGTGGGCAACTGCTCGATGATTGATGTCGGGATGTTTTATACTGCTAGTTGCGCGGTAAACTCTGCTTGCGCGATGCAGGATTTGCGTGACGTCAGTGTGACGCGTAGATCGCATGTTAATGCCGCTACAGGAACATCGGTAAAAGATTTTTTTCCGACGTACAAACGTTTTGAAGCATAAGGGCAATAACTTCAAAATGGGAAGTTATTTTGTTTATAGGTAAGTCAGGAATTGGAAGCAAAGTAAACACATATAGGTATGTCAATTTCAAAGGATTTTATGACTGCACCAGTGTGCGGAGTTGCTGTTTGTTCCTATTTGAACTTTTTTCCAATGATATGTCTTAACATATGTCTTTTTCAGGTCCCTTGATTGCTGTGACCTGAAAAAACCACTTGCGCCACTCTATTTTACGTACGTACCCAATCAATAAAGTAGGCACAATATTGATGTAATATCAAGCCATTAAAAATCCCACACATCACACTTCTGAACTTCCTCTTTGCGGAACATGTCAGAGCCACATTTTTCATCAATCCCCGTTGAAGGAAGATCTGAAATTTCCAAATTTCAGCGCGAGACTGAAACCATTTCTGGTCACATTTACACCGTAGCGTAGCAGCGCTTGCCATCAAAGGTAATAAGCCACATCATTATACTAAAACTAAACCTTTTAGTGATATTGGAAAGCGTTTATAGAAAGTTTCACGACTAAAATATTCCTGTCAATATTATAGTGCTGTGCTTCACACAATATTATTTGAATAAAGGAACTTACAGATAATTGTATTGGATTAAATATACAGTGTGAGTCTTTGCAATGTGCAAATTCGAAATGAGGGAAACTAAGCTTAATTTTATCGACGGAAGAAATATTAATTAAAAGAACCTAAAAAAAAAGTAACAAAAAAGGGTCTCTACCTGCTAAAGTATGGTACGTAGCCGAGTGCAATGTCTTTCTTTAACAGTTGATAGGAAACGTTCTGATTGAGTTATAAACATGGTATTTTTACTTTTAGAAAGCCGATACGATGGAGAATTATTTAAAGTAATAAAAAAGATTAGGTAGTCGGGGCTTTTATTGAGAAATTTCACAAAAAATACCCTAAAAAAAACACCTTAATCCTCAATTCAGGGCGAGTTTTTTTCTTTAGTTCTTTAGTTTTTTTTATGAAGACAGTCATTACTGAGTTTGTTTCGTCGTGATAGATTGTTTAGTTTAAAAGTTATACTGATTTGTTTACAAACGAACAAGAATTAAAAAAATGCTATAAAAAAAAAAAAGATTTTTTTATATTTTTCTGTCGATGATTTTAAACTTAGTTTCCCTCATTTCGATATGTGCACATTAACACACACTGTATAACGTTAATATTTTCATAATACTGTTAGTACCTGATAATTAATTGAGATTACAATACGCTTCACCTACAAACACACACTTCAGTTTATTGCTATCATGTGGCTACGGGGCAACGGGAATACACGTGGTAACTAAGTAGTTGTTACCTATATTTTATTGGTCCAGAATTAGAACATTTGGTGGCTTTATTTGTTGCATTTTAACCTTACTATGACGTCGTGCAAGGCATACGTCGAGTTACCAGTAACCCTGCATAGATTGTAAATAGAGGGTGTCGAATTTTGACCAGTCAGCGACCACTAGTAATGAATAATTATTCTAATAAATATTTCAGTTTAGCTTTTTAAATTTTGAGGTAAATTTCTGTTGCTGCTCAGTTGCTTATTACCAAGGTGAGATTTCAGATGTTACACATCATATGCGACTACTGTAAGACTCGCTCATTTTTGCAAGTATGGAAAAACATTTCCCTGAACGACAAAAAAATCTGTACAGCTTTCAAACTGAAATACAACACAGCTAAAAATGTTCACAACTTTATCACAAACCACTATGAAAAAACATTATTACTGCCTACAGAACATTAAAACTCCAT
This sequence comes from Tiliacea citrago, assembly GCA_963921375.1. Taxonomy (NCBI): domain Eukaryota; kingdom Metazoa; phylum Arthropoda; class Insecta; order Lepidoptera; family Noctuidae; genus Tiliacea; species Tiliacea citrago. The sequence goes on from OY992784.1 coordinate 4,260,539, forward strand.
ACAAACTCTATACAAACGCAGTGCCATATTTAAAACCAAACTAGTAAACTATTGTGTGATAGGACAGGCAAGTGACGCTACGCGGAACGGTGTTCATCAAAAGATAGCAATGAATGAAATGCTTTCACTGCGCGCCGGATGGACCAGCACTCACTGTGGTGGATGGTTTCATGCAGCAGTGTAACAGGAATTTGAATTTTGTGGCTCTATTTACCAATTTTATTTTTAAGTTAAGAGTCCATAACTCTTCAGCGCTACCTTACTCTTTACCTCGCTCGCATCCTACTGCTCATGGTTACGCGAGCAAGCGAGACAGGGTGGCAGGGAGAAGACTCCAAGGCGCCAATAGTTTAGGTAATTTCTTTTTACCGTGAAAATAATGGTAATTTAAAAAAATAACATAAGTATTTTGTTGTTATTTATAGTTACTTCAGTTAATATGCAAAGTTTCATTATCTAATTTGAAGTATTTTTTTAATACCAGTGGTTTATTGTTCATTAATCCTCAACTTTACTACATATTTATTTCAAAATTAATGCTGCAGTATTTTCGACATAACGGAGGATCATGCTAAGCCATTTGAGGTAGTAGCTCTTCAGAAGTATCTAGTAAAAGATAAAACATAGATAAAATTATGTTAATAAATAAAACTTATAATTAGTTGCATCGGCTTAGATGATTGATTGAGAAAAGAAATGAAAGAGGAATATGGAAGAAAAAACAAGAAACGTCAGGAGGAATTCTGGAGAATTTGAAATCGCAAACAATGAGCAATCATGGTAATCAACGTTTTTTCAATTTAGTATTTGATGCCTAAGTCGCAGGCTATTTGTGTGATTCCGCTTTTTACAAACGGCGTCATCCGTTTAAAACGGTCACAGTTATGAAATATGCCAAAGGCACAATGTAAATTGCTTATTACTCTAAAGTATTTTTAAATATTTGATGGAAAATTCATTCAAACGCTGTTTACAAAATGCCGCGGAAAATTGAAGTATTTGGTTCTATTTCTTAAGGCGGTTGATCACAGTTCTAACCTAACCTAACCCATTTGGGGGTGCCCTGGCTTTGTTACTGCCACCAATTCTACTCGCGAGTGGTTGGTCACAGTTCCAACAGAACCTACAATAACAATCAATGTCGAAACTATAACAATCGAACAAGTTACCAATTTGCCTCCGGCATATTTCATAACTGCGAGCCAAATAGATTAAAGATACTTACTATAGAGAGGCTATGCGAAGAAATGTCATAGAAAAACTGTGATGCCATTTCTCAGTGACGCCATAAAGCATATATCGAAAATAAACCGAAGTTAGGTCCAAATAAATACGATATTGCTAATCTCGTTATGGTAAAACGACTTTTAGGGTTCCGTACCTAAAAAGGAAAAAAACGGAACCCTTATAGGATCACTTCGTTGTCCGTCTGTTTGTCTGTCAGTCTGTCAAGACCATTTTTCTCAGGAACGCGTAAAGGTATCAAATTGAAATTAATATCAAATACGTAAGTCTATGGTCCCTTGAAGCTCTAAAAAAATCAAGCTTCCAAGTCAACGCAATAAAAAAATACGGCGATATAAGCGACATTATTGCGACATATTTCGATACTCGCAAATAAATCAAAACCTATAGGGTACTATCCATTGACCTAGAATCACGAAATTTGGCAACAAGCAAGGTCTTACAGCACAAGTAAAGGAAAAAGAATTTGAAAAAAATTTGTAGTTTCATCACATAAAAAAAAATGCAAATATCTCGCACATAAATCAATACCGGTACTTCCCGTTGACCTAGAATCATGAAATTTGGGTAGAAGCAAGGTCTCACAGCACAAGAAGGCAAAAGTAGTTTTATCACATAAAAAAACATTTTTTGCGATTACAAACTTAAATTTTCAGTTGGAAAATTTACCGTGGCGTATATCGATGTATGGGAGAACATGTTTTTCAACTACAATGTTAAGTTTGTTTTAGGGATAAATTCATCCTAACTACGGAACCCTTCACACGCACTTGGCCGGTTTTTACCATAACAAGATCTGCAATATCGTAATGCGCAACTCGGCATATTTTCTTAGAAAATATTTTTCTTTTGTGGACACGAATGCGACTTGACATGCAGGCGTACCACACTATACTGAGCGACTTTTGCTCACTAGGACAAATGTATCGGATTACGATTTTGTTCGCTATGTCTCCCGTCTATTGTTAAGTAAATATTTTTTTTTAATAATTTTAATGCCTTTGCTGCAAGCGTTTTGAAACGGACGGCGCCATATGTATAATGACGAATCATATGTACAATCTGCCTCTGACTACTACACTTAGATTGCACTAGATTTGTGCTCATGGCTAAATGATAACCGGCGCACTGGTTTGCTCCGGTCGGTTCATGCATGGGTAACTATCCATTGGATATTGAGACTCCTCTGTGTCTCGGAAAGGAAGTTAAGCCTTTGGTCCCGACTGTCATTCGTAGATCTTTGACAGTCATTACCGGTAGTCAGAAGCCCAAAAGTGTGACAATCAGTCTTACCAAGGGGTATCGTGTTACCCAGTAACTGGGTTGTGGAGGTCAGATAGACAGTCGCTCCATGTAAAATTCTGGTATTCAGCTGCATCTGGTTAGACTGGAAGCCGACTCCAACTTAGTTGGGAAAAGGCTAGGCAGATTAATTCTTAGATTCTTACCCCCTTATTAATAGACCCGAAGTAAAGTTAAAAGGAACTTTTACTTTTGCTACGGGTTCGTTGATAAGGCGTTGAAAACTTGAAGTACGGTGTAAACTCACATTACACTACGGTATGAGACACACACCTTGGTATGGTGCTAACATAGTGCGGCCTTCAGGCATTTAGAGCGACGAAACGCTTGCTACCAGCTATTTCTGTGCGCCTGGTATACGCGATCACTTACCCGTTCACATTTTCAGCATCAAGAAATTTGAATATTTTCAGCATAATTATGATTGAGAGCAGTCGCGAGAATATTTTCGGAACAGGATATATTTTTTAGGTAAATTTAAGTAACTTCTAAGGACAGAAAGGATGGTATATACTTAGACTTATGATTCTGATGGTAAGTTTAATAAAAAAATGTTTATTATTTTTATAATGGAATATTAAATACACAAGTTTGGCTTAATTTATTTTCCAATCTAAATTAATCTATTCTACGTAATTATCTCATCGACTCGAAGAATTGATACATACATTGAACCATTTTCAGTCATTGATACACTTAGAAAGTACATACAACAGAATAAATTATGACAATTTTAACCTCAAGGCCTTTTTTTTGGTGTGGGAAATTATCAAATATTTTTTCCCGCTCTGGGCGGAGCGGGAGGGCTATGTTAGACTTTTACTGACCCACCCGTGTTCCTTCCGTTGCCTGTGTGGCAGGGCCACGATATCCCTTTCAGACAAACTCGCAACCCTGGCAGGCATTGGCCCTAATGGACCCCGTCAATTCTTGATGACATCTCTTTGAGGCACGCGTGGAACACAACGCGCCGTCGACTCGGGCCTGGTTCTTATCAGACGGCGAGCTACCCATCGTTCACCGTCCGTAGGCCCGCGCCTACGGTGGCCGGAAATCGGCTTGCGACTCCCGACGCCCGGGGCGCCTCCTGCGGCGACTAAGGACGCTAGGGCGCGAACCTTGCCTCACCCTCACGCGTTCCGCCTCCTCCTTCGCTAGCATTACTGCTTCGCAGAAGGAGGTGACGGCCTCCCATGCACTCTCGCTCCGAACCATGGCCTGAACCAGGACCGGAAAGAGAGATCGCCGCCGCCGATCGCCTCCGTGAGGACACGGCGGTGATCCGCCCAAGCTGGGTAGACCACCTCAAGGCCTTAAGACATTCTTGCTGTTTGTTTACAACACTTTTTACCAGCGTCATAATTATCAGTTACACAGAAAAACATGATCAAGCCACGCAAAACAGTCTCAAACCACTTGACACATCGCACAATCTCGCTTGATCAAGCAACATCCACTTCAAAGATATCCGAAGCGTTCACAGATGATGTTCTACTAATTAATTACAATTTACATTTAATGAGCACTCATCATGGCTTTGATCACTGATATTTAATATCTTTGGCGCTAGAACATCTAACGTTTTTGTCTCGATTATATTTTCTTGTGAGACTTTGGGATATTGATTTTGCGTACGACAAGAAGATTATCTTCTATTTTATTGGTTATTGATAAAATGTACTTAAGTTCTGCTTCGATAAATTGTACGTTTGGCCTTCATTATTCCGTTATAATAAAACTTACCGTTTTAATAAAAGAAATGGAATGATGAAGGCCGCAGGAATCCGCTGGATGCGAGAAGCACAGAACCGGTCGATGTGGCGACACTTGGCAAGGCCTACGTCCAGCAGTGGACATCGTTCGGCTGAAATGATGATGATGAAATAAAACACTACTTTCCACGAAACCCATATACTTTGCAGGTTTTATGCTACCAAATTGCACTGTTTTTAAGATTCCGTATTCAACACGGAACCCTTATAGTTTCGCCATGTCCATTTGTCTGTCTCAGCTTAGCTCAGAGCAGAGAGCTAAGCACTAAAAACTGCTGTATTAGAAAGCTATCATTTTGCATGGGTGCACATATTATTAATCAGGGCAACAAAATGGTAAAATAAAATCTAGAATAATTTTTTTTTCTCGTCTATCTCATGGTGTAGGATATCGTTGGATAGACCGTTAAAAAATATTGCGGGTCTGTGAAAACCATTTTTCGATTCAGGGATGCGTTCGTGTAATATTAAGCTTTAAAGTGCTATTTTTGTTAGAGTCAAGTGTCGTCGGGGCCCCTGCCAACTAAACGATTGTTTTTGGACATGTAAAAAAATTTCATGGCTATAGTATGTATAACGAAATTATAAGAAAACCTATGACAACAAAGTAGGCTATATAAGTTAACGAGTAATAGTCGACCAACTTAAATTTGCAGTTGGAGAATTGACCGTGACGTATATCGATGTATGCGAGACCCATGTTTTTCAACTACAATGTTAAGTTTGTTTTTAGGATAAACACATCTCAACTACGGAACCCTTCATTGTACGTGGTTCGACACGCACATGGCCGGTTTTTTACTATAAGTAGTTAGTTAACGCGCCGACTGCTCACATTTGAAATTGATTACTGGCCTTTACTCCACCAATTTTGCGCGTTTATTATCTAATGCCAACAAATTTGAGACCTCTGCAAGGCAAGCTTGAAAAAATCACATCATTTCAACCGAAAGACGTCCACTGCTGGACATCCCCCAATCGTCACCACATCGACCGGTTCTCAGATCCAGTGGGTTCCTGCGTCCATCACAAGTTCATTGGTCCCCAATGTGTGACGCCTGTTTGAAAAAATTCTTTGCCTATAATTTTTTTCAGGCACACGTATGCATCAAACTGGAAATAATGCTATAATAATTGTTGAGCAAAGGAATATAGCAGAAAGGTAGTAGACCGGTCGACCCTTTGACAAGAAGCTCACACATTATTAATGTATCATTCAAAGCATGCATCGAGACGAATTAAACTACAGACGACTTGAACTGGAATCCTTTGACGGCCTGCAAACGGCAATCTGTCCACTGAATACCTGCATCATATAAAAGTCGTATTACGTGCATGCATTTATGTTGAGTAGATTCCCACTTTCTTACTTCTTATATTTTTATTGACTAACACATTCGCAATAATTATCTTTCTTTACTTTGATTTTGATCTAATTTCATTGATACAACGCATCGTACTATATTGAGTTATTTTTTTTTTGTAACTTTTGACGTTCAACAGTGCCTTTTAAGTGCCTAATGCATATGGAGCTTTAGAAAAAGTGCAATTTCATAGAGCGTCATCCACTCATACCTATTTAACAGACTCTTTATAAAGCACGATATTAACGCTCGGGTACTGTATACAATAAATCGTGTTTAATAATTCAGCTTTGTTGACGATTTAAGTAGGTCAACGCTGATACTTCTATTGGACTTTCGAATTGAAAAATACTGTGTGTGTGTGTCACAATATCTTTAAATGCTCTTATTACTTCAAAAGAAAAAAAAATACGTTTTTTTTTTCTAATAATGTCACCGCTTATTTTCAATTTAGGGTAACTTTTAGTCCACTCTCGGCCCCTCGACCCCCAAAATAAATAATGTGTTCACTGGACCCCTACCTATTTTTTTTTCCAGCTAAGTTTTAGTTTCTTCTCGACCCCCAAAGTAAAGTCATCAGTCTACCCTATAGTTGCATACTATTTAAAATACCCTCAATATATTTTTTATAATAATTAATTGACGTTGACGACGTTGTCCTGTTCAAATTTCAATAATTCATACAAAATTCCCATTGTAAATGCACTTCCAGTTTTCCTGAATTTTCCAATACTCCCAAACTTTCCAAAACGTTAAAAAAAAATTGTCCGTTAGAACTTGATTCGACCTATTATGAACATCTTTAAATAAAAAAATTGCAAAATCGGTCCAGCTGATCTCAAGTGTGCTTACCAACCGAACAGCATTTCATTTTTAGGGTTCCGTAGTCAACAAGGAAAAGGAACCCTTATAGTTTCGGCATGTCCGTCTGCCTGTCTGTCCCCGGCTTAGCTCAGAGACTTAGTACTCGAAAGCTGTAATTTGGGCATAGGCTTACATATTAATCACGACGACAAAGTGATCGAATATAAAACTAGGAATAACATGAGTATTGCTTGTTTATTTTTTTTTAATATAAATTCCTGAATTTTGCCTTTAGTCTGTACCTTACTGTACCAATACATTAATTTTAGGTACTTACCGAACTAGGGGTGAAAATTCAGTCTCACCCCCTGGGGTCGAGTGTGAACTATGTTTAAGGGTTGAGAGGAAACAAATAAACAAATATATTTTAAGGGGTCGAGGTGCCGAAAGTGGTCTAAACGATAAGGAAAAGCACCCAAACAATATTAAAATAAAAATATTTTACATTCGTAATGTTACTGTTGCTAAAGTAATATTATTATTGTGTCTCCATTACGTTAGGTCATTATGGGTGATTACTGGTTAAGTGATCAACTTTGATTACTTTTTTGTGTAAACGATCCATACATTATTATTGAATAGGAAGTAATATTCTTATGATGTTATTAGATAGATAATAATATGCAGTTATGTTAATGATGTGTCTTTTACATACTAATTTGGTGAAATAATACAATGACGAACGTAGAACGGACTGAGGCTAAGTGGAACAAGGATCTTCGAAGGATGGCTGGAAACAGCTGGATGAGAGTTGCCGGATTACTAGTAAATTATCTTAAAAGTGCACCTAACGCGACACTTTCAATGAATTGTCCATCTTTAGGCATCCAGTATGACAAGAGAAGGAAGGACTTGGTTTGCATAAGCCTCAAATTAAACATGCGTTTGCTAATCGATTGTATGTATTCTTAGGACCTTTTCTGTATAATGGGCTGAACAAGGTACTAAGCCTCTATAGTGTTAGCTATAAAAAATGTAGAACAAGTTTATCAGAATATTTAGCGATACTCAATTACACAGACACAGAAAAACTTCTAGAATTTTTGTCATGATGATAATTTATTCCCTCGTAAGTAACTACATAGTAGTACTATGTATTTTACATAGGATAGATTTAGGTATTAATGTATCAATATGCTTTTTCTCATAGTTTTAATACATTATTTTTATATCACTTTTACTTAAAAAAGATATGTCCCAATGTAATTAAAATGTAAAGTGATGGCCTGATACCACAGGTTTGAATAAACCTAGATCGGGCGGGTCGCTACCTAGCATTTTAATTCTGAACCATCATTACTTGCACCTGTAATGAAAAATATTTTAGCTGTAGTTTATTAGTACGCAATTGTATGGGATATTTATACTACTATTGGCTAAATGTACACCTTTTGTAAACGTTTTTATTAAATAAAAAGTTATTTAATATTTAATAATTTAATTATGTGGAGACTCTTGCACAATGGTCAAGAGGCATGCGACTGAAGTGACATAATATTTTCTATATTATGTAAAAACAAAGGATCTAATAAAGAATATATATAACCTAAAAAGGACCCAATAATACACGGAGCCCAGAACATCTCCCCAAACAGTCCCTAAGGCAACAGCTGTTACAAAAACCGTTCCCTTTTACCTACAAAAAAATATTCCTTTAGAAATACTAAGTTTTTATTCAACGTAGAAAGAGCAGGCAATCAGCATAATGTTAGCATTAGTAGGGGATCGCGTGTGTCTGACCAAATGTGGGCATTGACCCAATTTTTCTTAGAAGTATTATTATAGGAGATTTTTTGTTGTTTGTATATCATCTTGCAGGGATGGTGTATCTTTTTATATCGGTTGACACTGGGTTATGTTGGGTGAACTGATTGTTTGGGGGTGGACCGTAGAAACCCCATAGAAATGAATACTTTTCACCTGTTGAGACCAACTTAGATTTTGTGACAAATAAAAAACCGATTTGGAAAATTCTTTTTCGGCACTAAAAAGTGAAAATTAAAAACTTTTTACAAAAAAAAACCGAGTTCCAAAAAAACACTACAAAGTGAAAAATAACTTTAATTTGGGAAGTCGGTGCCTTTGGATCTGTATTTTAGTTTTATGCCACCGACTTCCGAAAGAATTTTCCAAATCGGTTCGTAAATTACGGAGTTATGCGTGAACAAAAAACGCAATGCAGAGTAAACGAAAAGATCGTTAATGTAGACAATGTAGATACATTATTAGATTTTTGTTGATTTTTCAAAAACCGGCTGTCCGATTTCGATAAAATTTTCATGGAACCATTCGGAAAGTATACCCTTTCCAACAAAAAAATAATTTTTCAATTCGGTTGGGAAGCGACGGAGTTATGCGCGAACAAACATAAAAAAAATAAAATACAAACATCTAAATTGAGAACCTCTTCCTTTTTTAGAAGTCGGTTAAAAATTCAGGAAATGCCAGGAAATGGTTCTTGAAATTTACATGTACTAAAAGTAGTTAGTATTCATTCGATGTTTTCACCTTCTATAGAATTAATTCTTTTTCTTTTTCATCTTGCATACTTCCGACTTCATGATTGGAGTTTTCACCAAAGGTTGTCCTGTCCACCCATAACTTGAGTGAATATGATTGGGTATTATGTGTAGGGTATGTAACAGGCTATCAGATTTGATAGAAGTAAGTGTATGAGTCTTGTCAGATTTGAGTATTAAGGAAAACTGAGCTTGGATGCAAATATTATATATTTGTCGGATCGTCAGGATTTACTCTGTTACATTCAGGCATCACGTGGGCATAAGGTGGGTTTCGTGCAATGAAAACACACTGGGTACGAATGTACGATACACAGCGTTTATCAAAATCACAAATTGACACAATCACTACAAATTACAATTACTACAATAACTGAGCACAACGAATCGAGTACAGTTCCGCGACGTCTTAACTCCGATGCGATCAGACACTGAATCCTGAATGTCCTCCTCGCCCATCGGCTTAAAACATCACGACTCTGTAGAAGCGGGCTAGAGGTGTGGGGTAGATCACACGGTGTCGCCAGTAGTGCGCTTGCGATTCGTTTCTTGTCCGTACTAATGACCAGATCCGACATATTTATTATAATATACACGTTAAGCCGTTGGACCTGGCTGTCATTTGTAGATCGTTGACAGTTATTACGGGTCATCAGAAGCCCAAAAGTCTGACAACCAGTCTTACCAAGGGATATCGTGTTACCCAGTGGCTGGGTTGTGGAGGTCAGATAGGCAGTCGCTCCATGTAAAATACTGGTATTCAGCTGCATCCGGTTAGACTGGAAGCTGACCCCAACATAGTTGGGAAAAGGCTAACCAGATGATGATATTTATTATGTATTATTTAATATTTGTGGAGTAAGTTGAGAGGACAGTGTTGATGAAATAAGGTAACATATTTGTGGCTTTGTAATGTATTGTAATTTAATGACGATAGATTTACGTTTGTTTTCAGTTCTGACGTGTTTTTGTGAGGATTTTCATGAACGCTTCACTTTTTATCTTCAAGGTTTAATTCTCAGGTGACCGGCGTTTTGTAAAGGACATAAAAAAAAACATGTAAGTACAGAATTATTTGATACGAATCATTTACGAGACATCAGCATCTTAAGTTGCGCACTTCTTTCTTTTTCATGATCATTAAAATTTGTATGTCTTATTTTTTCAAACCAATGACTGTTAAACGGGCGCTTTTTGCCCAGATTTAGCTCTCGCATCTACGGATTTGCACATTTCGACATTGTTGTTTCGTATGTACAATTTAATCCAGCTCAGAGGATTAAATTTTACATTTTACGGCGCTACGTTAATTTTATATAAAGGTTTGCTGTCTAATCTTTATGTAGAATAACATGTGTTTTGAGTTAAGGCTCTTACAAACACACGCAATATCGCGGGCGCGACATGCACCGACAAAGGAATTGTCTTTGTCGGTGCCTGTCGCGCCCGCGATATCGCGTGAGTGTGTAAGAGCCTTTTTGAGTACTTTGTACGTAATTATATATTAGTGCAATTTTTATTTTTTTTATTTGTATTATCTTACCTCTCGCTTTCTGTGGGAGTGATTTCGTGAAAAGGGACGGAAGTGTGTAACAGGAAGTGATAGCTTGAGCATGGAATAAGTAAGTACTTTTTAATACCATGAAATTAGTATTACCATGGTGAGATGTCAGATATTACACATCATAATGCGACTACTGTAAAGATCACTCGTTTTTTAGGGTTCCGTACCTGTACGAGTCATGTATCGTACATGGCACGCGCGCATTGATAGATCAGCACTTTTCCGTCGCCTTGCACAAAATATAGTGTAACGCGACAGTACACGAACAGCGTTCATAATCAGCTGTACTCATTCATACAACATTCATATAACATTAGTTACGTGGTAGTTAAATATATTCAATAAACCATCATCTTTGGCTATCCGTGACTTATCATTCAAACTAACATACAAGGTGTACGCGACCCATTCAGCAGCGCATACATCTTTTTGGTCCTTCGAGCCTCAAGATTATAAGTGTTCCGTGTTTTTTGTGCGGTGGCGATTCGGTTGGACTGGCCGACCAGAAGCAGCATCTCACCAGCTCAACAGACGAAGCATCACCTGGACAGAGGATACGGACCGCGAAGATCATTGCACCAGCAGCAGCCAATACAAGAGATCACCGAAGCACATCAGCAGTATCGTCAGAAACAGATTTGGTAACTCGAAGTATTAATCACTAATTCTACTATCATAGAGGGAGTTATTCAAACTCAGTATCAAGTCATGGAGGCAATGCATAAACTCCTGATCAATTTCAAAAAAGACGGAGGAAACCGTAAGACTCCCGACAGTGTGCAGAAGAAAATAGACCTTCTCGACAAGTATTGGGCAGAATTTCAAAATAACCACGAGAAGATTCGCGAGCGCGAAGATCCCTCTCATCAATACTTTGTGCAAGATTCCCATGAACAGACAAGACAATTTTACAGAAGCACTAGGGAATTCTTAATCAAGTATTTAACTCAAGAACAAAAACCAGCTTCACCCGTATTAAAGCCATCAGCCTTTACTTTCGAGCTGGCACCGTCGACCTCGCAGTCATCGGAGCCAAAACTCCTTCAAGAGCAAGGTGCAGGTGGAGCTGGACGAGGTAACCAATCACCCCTTTCAATAAAGGTGCCTGAAATAGCTGAGATCGCGAGTAACAGCAAAACAGACGAGATGCTACGCAAACAAAGGAGCAATATTAAAGCATTCCAAAGAACCGCATCAAACATCAATGTGGACCTCCTCAAAGAAAATTGGCAATTTGAAGACGCCTTAAAGGTGTTAGAGTCATGGTGGAAAGCAGTTGATCTACTTTATTGGGACCTTGACAGTTTGCCCAATGAAGCCGAGGTGCAATATGAGATGTCGTATAATACGTGCGAACTCGTTTACAACCAAATGAAAGCAACCATCAACTCCAAAATGTGGTCAGTTACTCACCGAGAAAGGTCGACGCCGAAGATCGAAATACCATCCTTTAGTGGTAGCTACGAACACTGGACAGCATTCAAAGATTTGTTTGTATAGACCATCCATTCTAGTCCGTCCCTTTCTAATGCACAGAGAATGCAGTTCCTCAAAAGCAAGGTGAAAGGCGAAGCCGAGAAACTCATTCAGCATCTATCAATCAGCTCTGAAAATTATGAGACTGCATGGGAAATCCTCAACCGCAGATACAACAACAGAAAACTGATCTTCACATCACATCACATCTCAATTCATTGCTCGGTGTTCCTATCACTCAACATTTATCAGCAGCATCAGTCAAAAAACTCCACGATACGACGAAAGAATGTATCAATGCGATCAAGAACCTTGGTGTAGACACGTCATCGTGGGACCCAATATTGGTTCATTTGCTTTCACAAAAGTTGGATACGGTGACTCACAACGACTACTTAGTGGCACTGACGGAGCCGCGTGAGCTACCCAACATAGCAGATTTTCTCGATTTTCTAGAAGGAAAATTTACATCATGGGAATCATCTCGTCGTGGGCCAGAAACAGCAAAAACATCTCAGTCGGAGCCTGCGCAGATAAACAAGAAATTTCATTCATATCGAGCATTTACCGCTAATCAGAACAAAAGTAATAAGTACAAATCAAACTCATTGACAAAAGACAATGAAACTGCAATAAACTGCCCACACTGCAATCAAGAACACAAGTTGTTTTCGTGCAAAACATTTCTCGAATTACAGCCTGACGCAAAACGGAAAGCAGTGGCGAAAAACAATTTATGCAAAAACTGTCTAAATGTACATACGAATAGCAAGGAATGTGCGTCAAGAAAAACATGCCGCGTCTGCAACTCAGATCATAACACACTGCTTCACGACGCTTACGCCAAATGGGGTGGACAGAAATCAAACAGCAACTCAGTGCAACAAACGACAGCTCCCACGGATAGTAAGAAAACAACAAGCGGCATCAACAATCACGTGTCTCAAGAAGACGTATCAGAAACTCTGCTTACCACAGCATTGATCAAAGTGCAAGCATATGATGGGTCACTGATAACTTTAAGAGCACTCCTGGATCAGGGTTCACAAACATCCCTGATAACGGAAAAAGCAGCACAAAAACTACGATTACCGCGTGGCCGCTGCAAAGGTGTCATATTCGGTGTCGGGGCGAAAGAAAATAACTGCAAAGGTATCATACGAATCACGCGCAGTGCCATTCACGGTGATTATACATTTGACACCGATGTTTTCATTATGCGCAATTTGATCAACAATTTGCCCAACAAATCATTTACAAAACCAAAATCATGGACATTTATAGAAAATATCTCAATGGCTGATCCAGATTTCCATGAGAGTCGTCCAGTAGACATTTTACTCGGGGCTGAGATATACTCAAACATAATCCAAGAAGGTATCATCAGGCACAACAAATCACAACCAGTCGCACAGCAAACACGTTTGGGTTGGATTCTATGCGGAAACGTGCAAACAACATTTCAATGCAACGTTGTGATGAATAACATTGAAGGCATCCAACAATTTTGGACAGTAGAAGACATAGCGGAAACCTCGGGAATGTCACAGGATGATCTGGATTGTTTGCAGCACTACAAGAACACAACGACTCGCGACGAAGAAGGTCGTTATATTGTTGAGCTACCGTTCGAACCAAATTTTCAAGAAAAGCTAGGAGCTACGAAGCCCATAGCTCTGGCACAATTCAGGCAACTTGAGAGAAAATTTAGCAAACAGCCACAACTAGCAGAAGCATATAGACAGTTCGTTCATGAATATCAAGCACTGAATCATATGGTCGAGTGTACTAGTAACGTGACACCGACTTGCTATTTACCTCACCATTGTGTTCAGCGCGCCGATTCCACAACTACGGCGTTAAGAGTAGTATTCAACGCATCGGCTAAAACATCCACGGGCCATACTTTGAACGACCTCATGAAGCGTGGCCCGAATTTACAGCAAGACCTCATGTCATTGATCTTGCGATGGAGGCAATATCAGTTCGCGTACACAGCGGATATTGAAAAAATGTATCGACAGATACTTTGCAACACTGAACATCGAAACTATCAGAAGATACTCTGGAGGAATTGTCCTGACCAACGTTTACGGGAATATCAGCTGACGACAGTTACATACGGCATGAAAGCAGCTCCATTCTTAGCTATGATGACTTTGAAACAGTTAGCAGCTGATGAAGGCCACAAGTATCAGCACAGCAGGGTAGCCAACGCGTTGCAAGAAGAATTCTATATGGATGACCTAGTAAGTGGAAGCTTCACGTTATCATCAGCCAAACATCTGCAAGGTGATTTGATCCAGTTACTACAGTCGGGAGGTTTCAACTTACGTAAATGGTCGGCTAATAACGAAGAATTACTTGAAAACGTCAGCAGAGCGTCTTCAAATCAACCATCATTCGATTTCAAGCAAGCAGAATCAACAAAGACGCTCGGGCTGAAATGGAACCCCAATGAAGATACATTCTCGTTCGAGCTAAAAATAAGCAAAACAAAACCAACAGAAAACCATACTAAACGGTCATTACTATCAGATATATCAAAGATATTTGATCCACTCGGTTGGTTAGCTCCGATTACAACCAAATTAAAACTTTTATTCAAGCGAGTTTGGCTCTCCAACATTCAGTGGGACGACAAGCTTCCGGTTGAAATAAGCACCGAGTGGGAAAAAATTAAAGCTGAGCTACAAAACATCAGCCACTTTAGAATTCAAAGATGGTATCAGACAGGAGAGCAAGACGCTATTCAACTGCACGGCTTCTGCGATGCGTCAATAAAAGCATATGCATGTGTCGTGTATTGTAAACTTGATACCAACATTACACTCGTCGCTGCAAAAACAAGACTTGTGCCTGAGAACAAAAATCTCACTTCACCACGTCTAGAGCCGAGTGGGGCGCATTTACTTACAACACTTATGCGAAAAGTACAGCAAGCCCTCAACGGACGCAAAATAAAAGTTTTTGGTTGGAGTGACTCCACTGCAGTTCTTGGCTGGATTCAAGGCAACATCAACCGCTGGACACCATTCGTAGCGAACAGAGTCAAACAAATCAAAGACGTCATACCATCAGATAATTGGCATTACATAAAATCAGCTGACAACCCAGCCGATTGTGCCAGCCGTGGCATCACAACAGAGCAATTGAAGCAACATAACTTGTGGTGGAGCGGCCCGCAATTTCTACCTGGATTCGATGAGTCATCAGTAGCAAACAAGTGCGTGTGCATCACGGATCAAGAGGAGCGAAAATCAAAACAAAGCAACGTCACAATTCGTCAACCTCGTAGCGATGATGTCATACAATCCACACTACAAAGAAACAGTAATTTGACGCGCGCCGTGCGCGTGCTTGCATGGGTTCTACGTATCACACGATGTCACAGCGAGCGCACTGCCTACTTGAACGGAAATGAATTAGAAACCGCAAAACATATGATTATAAAATATGTACAAGAAACAGAATTTTCAGAAGAAATTCACATGCTACAGAAACAAAAGCAAGTACATAACAGAAGCCAAACTTTGTGCCTCAACCCGTTTTTGGACAAAGATGGACTTTTGAGAGTGGGAGGCAGACTCAAGCATGCGCATATTGACGAAGATATGAAGCATCCACTGATCATACCACACTGCAGCCACGTTACTGACCTAATTATCGACCATGCCCACCGCCGCACGTTTCATGCGGGGGCTCGGACGACACTCGCGAGTATCAGACAAAACTACTGGATATTAGGCGGAAACAGAGCTGTAAAGAAGCGCTTACATGCATGCATTACGTGTAAGAAGCATAAAGCTGACATGCAAAAGCAAATGATGGGGGACTTACCTGAATCTCGGAGCAATCCTTCGCGTCCATTTCAGCATACCGGCGTTGACTTTACAGGATACGTTGACGTGAAACTCAACAAAGGGCGAGGAGTCAAGACAAGCAAGGGATACATCGCAGTTTTCGTGTGCATGGTGACTAAAGCTGTGCACCTCGAACTCGTATCAGACTTGAGCTCATCTGCATTCTTAGCTGCTCTAAAACGCATGTCTTCACGTCGAGGTAAACCACATCATATCTACAGTGATAATGGCACGAATTTTGTTGGGGCCAATAAAGCATTGCAGCAAGAAGTGGCAGAACTGCGCAAGACATTCAACGACGAGTTTTATACTGAAATCAATGAGTTGGGAATACAGTGGCATTTTAATGCACCCGCCTGGCCAAGCGCAGGAGGCTTATGGGAAGCAGCAGTAAAGAGTCTGAAGCATCATCTTCGACGTGTTGTAGGCGAGCAGAAACTCACGTTCGAGGAATACAATACTTTACTGGCTCAACTCGAAGCATGTCTCAACAGTCGGCCGCTGTGTGCACTTACAGAAGACCCAGATGATTTAAATTATCTAACTCCATCACACTTTTTGAGCAGCGGCCCCATACTGACTATCTTAGACACCGAACAAGATGAAAGGACAAGGTGGCAGCGAACACAGAATATTTTCGAAGATATTTGGAAAAGGTGGCAATCCGAATATCTCGCGATACTCTCAACAAGGAGTAAATGGAAGAGACCTCACAATAACGTTCAAGTAGATGACGTTGTCATCATCCATGAGCCTAACCTCCCCGCGGGATGGATGGGCTCTGGGCAGAGTCACTGAGCTACATCCCGGTACCGATGGACTGGTCAGGGTTGTTACCCTGAAAACAAAAAATGGGTACCTCAAGCGCCCAGTGATAAAACTGTCAGTGTTGGTGTCTGACCCCAAATCAACTACAGTAACCGAACAGACAGGGAATAATATGTCGGACAGCCAAAATATCAAGACCAAGGACAACCAATCAAAACGACGACCTGGAACGGCTTCTAATCTGATAGCAACTCTAGTTACACTATTTCTCTTCATGACATCTGTCTTTGGCCACGAACAGTTAGCATCTCCATATAGTTTGACAACAATACGTAAAGCACTCTATTTTGACCGAATCTCAAACATGCAGTTCATTCGCGACGAATGGAAACTCATCGTGTATTACGACATGAACCCTTATTGGGACGGTTCGGCAACCTTCGACAAATACCTCAAACAAATAAACAGCGTGTGTGAAAGAGAAACCAACAAAGTTCTATGTGACATCATCCTACTGCAGCTACGTCACTCTCATGACGAACTGAAGTACTACAATGAAATGTTACTGAATCAGCATTTCGAAGAACGCACACGACGGCGGCGAGGTCTCATCGACGGTGTGGGTTATGTTGCCAACAGTTTATTTGGAGTTTTAGATTAACGTTTCGCCGATCAATACAAGCAAGATATTTCTCTTATACAAGGAAATGAAAATCACTTGGCACTCTTATGGAAAAACCAGACCTCAGTAGTAGAAGCTGAATATAATTTACTCAAGAGAACCGAAGAGTCAATCAATCGACAACACAAGGCCATCAATCAACATTTAAACAATCTTACAAAGGCCACTAATATGTTGAACAAAAATTTGCAAGAACAAGAAGTGATGAACGAGCTAGCACTTTCCACCATCATAGCTACGAATATGCTCACGAAGCTAAAATCCATACAAGCCACAATAATCGACACAATAACTGATATCCACCATGGAATGTTCAGCGTCCATTTGCTATCGCCGAAGCAATTACGAGATCAACTCAGCATAATCTCAGGACAACTATCGCGAGAGTTATCCTTACCGATAGAAAACATACAGACTGAACTATCAAAAATTTATCACCTTCTGAAGGTCAAAACAAGGGTGACGCAGCAGTACCTCATATTTGAAATTAGAATACCACTGGTCAACAGAGAGAGTTATGACCTATATCAACTCATATCAATACCACAACAACATGGAAACACTACAATCGCCGTCGTGCCGATTTCAGATTACATCGCGATTAACTTACGCAAAGACACCTATCTGACAATGACGCCGAGAGACATACAACAATGTGTGCAGTACGACGGGTCTACTCGCCTCTGTCACTCCCGAAAACCGATTTTTCAGTTTAAGTCAGAATACAGCATGTGTATCAAAGATAAGGGCACAAACAGATGTCTCACAAACATAGCAGCATGCCGCAATAATTGGATGGAATTGAACAAAATAAATACTTACCTTTATTATTGTTGCGGGCAGTGTGCACTTCGTGTCATATGCGAGCATCAGATTACCGCAATACAAATCGCTAAGGCCGGGGTCATAGCACTGGATTCAGATTGCGTAATTAAAGGACAAGACTTCACCGTTTTCCCACATAAACTGGGATACTCAGAAATTAAAACTACGGTTGACTTGGAATCACAGCAAGTCGCACCTATCAACCACATCATCAACGTGACCTTGCCACAAGTTGAAATCAACATCACTGATCACCAAACCTCATTGCGGCACATCAAAGAACAGATCGAGCAGATGAAATCAGAAAACGCCTTGAACTCAGGAATTTCAAGCCACGATATCCATCAATATTCAGCAATTTATGTGTTGTTTGCGGGCGCTGTACTAGTAGTTGCAGTTTATCTGTGTCGGTGGATTTGTCGTCGTCGGCAGAGGACCGCCAACTTACAGTTGGACTCCGAGAAGCAGCCTCCGGCGCGTAGACGGCACACGGCCCCCGTCGTCGATCCGACGCCACGCACTAGAGACTCGAAGCAGCCACGAGAAGAGAGCGTGGAATTAAGAAACTTTTCTAGCTTACTCAGCAGCATCAAGCGCCATAAAAGTACACCTGCTTTCGTCACACCGCCGGTGTCTGCAGACAGTGACTAATTCAATTTACGGCTAAGAATAGATTTAATTCATGTATTGTAACTTGGGTAAAATTTATAAGTTTAGCATTTAAGCACTCTGTAAACTCATTTTCATCATCCACTCGCATCTCTCTCGCCCGGGAATATGTACGAGTCATGTATCGTACATGGCACGCGCGCATTGATAGATCAGCACTTTTCCATCGCCTTGCACAAAATATAGTGTAACGCGACAGTACATGAACAGCATTCATAGTCAGCTGTACTCATTCATACAACATTCATATAACATTAGTTACGTGGTAGGTAAATATATTCAATAAACCATCATCTTTGGCTATCCGTGACTTATCATTCAAACTAACATACAAGGTGTACGCGACCCATTCAGCAGCGCATACAGTACCCAAAGGGTAAAACGGGAACCCTATTACTAAGGCTCCGCCGTCTGTCTGTCTGTCACCAGGCTGTATGTCATGAACCGTGATCGTTAGACAGTTGAAATTTTCACAGATGATGTATTTCTGTTACCGCTATAGCAACAGTTACTAAAAACCAGATATCATAAATATTTAAGGGGCTTCCAATGCTCCCATACAACAAAAGTGATGATGTGTATTACTATGACCTGAATGCAGATCTCCTCCATAAACTTGACCGCCTTCTCAATAACTGTATTCGATTCGTTTTCAATCTTCGTAAGTATGACCATGTATCCGCGCACTGACTGCTTTTGAAATGGTTACCCATTCGTCAGCGCAGAGAGTTGAGGGTTCTGTCTATGTTGTTCTCTATTCTCGACAAACCCATTTCTCCTTCTTACCTGACTTCCCAAATTAAATACTTATGCTCTGCCCATAGTAAAAATCTTCGTTCCACCAACAATCGTCTTCTACGATGTCCTTCGCACCGTTCTGGCTTCATTCATTCTTCGTTCTTTGTCCAGGCGGTCTTTCTTTGGAATGCGCTCCCTCTGAACATCAGGACGGCAACCAGCCGGCTATCATTTAAAGTGAAGGCACGTGAACATATTCGTCAAAAGTTGGCCGAAGCATCTCAGCGGTGATTTGCTGGAGTCGTTTTCTTCGCTACCGGTCGTTATTTCTCCTGACAAAGTTTATTTTGGTATATTATGTATATATGTATATATCTATCTATGTATTTGTATGTATGCTTGTATTTTATAGTTATTTCCGAGCTATCTATCCCATACGTTGCACCTGCCATGTTTTGTCTCTGCATCACTCTAAGGTTGACTGGTAGAAAATGCCTCAGGCATTAAGTCCGCCTTTGTACAGTGTACTTTTTACTTGTGCATAAAGTTTTAATAAATAAATAATAAATAAAAGTGATTTTTTTGCTCGATATTGATAACGGCAACAGGTAGACGCTTGAAATATTCACAGAATATTTAGTTATATATTCACTTTAAAAATAAATAATTAAATTAAAACAAAACAAATATTTAAGGAACGTGATTTTTTTGCCTTTTTTATAGATACGGAACCCTTCGTTCGCGAGTCCGACTCGCACTTGGCCGGTTTTTTTTGTAACCCCACTTTGTTATAATTGCTAAGACGTCTTATGTCCTGGTAGTAAAATAATACGGACACTGTTTAGCTCGAGAAATAACTTCTTAATTTAGTAATTAAGAAGTTATTTTTCAAGCCAACCAGTGTCCGTATCAAAAGTGAGGTCACCTTCGTGCTTTTGAGCTAGTGCTGAAAGGCACGAAAGTGACCTCAATTTTAATCCGCCATAAAAACTTTATTCATTCATCCGGTTTTCTTCATGTTTTTTTTTACATACCTTCAGTGCGTTTTAAGGCTTTCACAGACAGGCGCGACGCAACTCTAATAGAACTATTCCTATAAAAACTTCATGGAAATTGTCGTACTAGAATCCTAGAGCCTTTAGCGGTCTCTCTAGTTTCCTTTTGAATATTTTCGTCCAACGTAAAATGTTCTATAGGCACTTATAACAAACAGGTCCCAAATACGACCTATGGAAACTACCTACAAATACCAGTATAAAATAAATACCTTACACCTCACCACATGCCCATAAAACATAAACATATAAAATAATGTTCCATTTTTACGCCACTCAGCGATAACCTCACCCATCCTGTTTGACAAATGTGTTCGCACCGCATATTACAATGTTAAAGCATACACCACCGTATGTATAGGACTGCTCTTAACCGCACTTCAATGAGTGCAATTTGTATCTGCTTTTTGGTAATGGGGTGAGCAGAAATTTAGGTAAGTGCTTGAAAGAATATTGGCTGATGGATTGCATGTTGAAAATAAAATTTGCGGAAAAAACTAAGAAAATTCATTGATTTTTGTTAACATCTTTGAAACTGTTATGAGTTTTATAACGAAAATTAATAGAAGAAGATTTAGATTAATCCATCGTGAGTGGCGACGTGAATCGTGACGGCAAACAGACATACTTCCTAACGGCAAGCACTGTATGTTTTAATTACAATTTTTGATAAACACCTGCCGCCACAATGTTGACATTCAACACATGGGTAGGGCCAGTAATATTAAAAAAAAAAAAATGGTTAAATTTAAAATTTCTAACAAACTAAATAATAAAGCTCTCTCCTCCCTTCAATTCGCCAACTCTTTGCACGTTATTCGTTTTAATTTCATTGATGCGATGTTATGATCTATGACCCTGGCAAATGATCTCTGCGCTACAGTTCTTTAAGTACAGGTTGCTCCAAAATGCTATTTTAGAAAATTGTTAATAAATCAATTAATAATAACGTTTTACGTGTGTTAAATTAATGTCGCCACCAAAGCGCCACGCTGTATATTCAAGGTACCTATATCGATCTAAAAATATAGTAATCTTATTATACACTTACAATCTAATACTAATTCCATGTATAATTGAGAATATAGAAACGATTTTATATTGTAAAGTTTTCAACTCCACTCAAGAACACGTCTACCCCAATGGTCATCGGTTCTACGGCTAATATGGCCCACCCATTCCCACTTCAGCTGGACTGGTATACAAATATTTTAAAGAAAACATGTTATAATTATGTGCCTAGCATCAATAAAAACGTTGTAGTCATCATCATCTGCCTAGCCTTTTCCCAACTATGTTGGGGTTGGCTTCCAGTCTAACCGGATGCAGCTGTATACCAGTATTTTACATGGAGTGACTGCCTATCTGACCTCCACAACCCAGCTACTGGGTAACACAATATCCCTTGGTAAGACTGATTGTCAGACTTTTAGGGCTTCTGACGACCCGTAACAACTGTCTAAGATCTACAAATGACAGCCGGGACCAAGGGCTTAACGTGCTTTCCGAGGCACGGAGGTAGGTTGATATGAAAAGATGGTCACCCATCTACGGACCAACCGCGGCAAGCGTAGCTTAACTTGATCGATTGACCCTTGCGGCAGTTATTACTTAGCCACAAGCTCCTCTCATCAAGTCATTACTATTATTGCAACATATTATATTTACATTAATTTATTGTAATATGTTTATAACCAGTTTTAAATCTAAGCACAAAATATCAGCCAGCTGATACAAAGCCGGTCATTTTTTACGGTCATGCCGATTTAAAGACATTTAGGATTCATTAGAACCGACGGTTACGTAATCTTTTACCCAACATAAGCATTTGTATGAATACCAAAACCAATTTTTCATTATTTTAAAACGACTTTCATGTTAACTGTACTCTTGCCCATATGCGAAGTTGCCATTTTATGAATTTGCCCATAAGAGAATTTGCCGTTTTGAGAACTTGCCCTTTAGCGAACAATGTTTCAAAACACAGTTACTCCGATTAAAACTAAAACTAATCATAAACCTTACGAGTACATGCGTCAATTTAACCGACTTCAAATTAAGAGGAGGTTTTATTTTGTAATCGTGTTCAACAAATACGTTCGCGCCCCCTATTACAATGTTATAGCACGGTGCTCCTCTTAACCACACTCAAATGAGTGCAATTTGTACCAAGCTCGGTTTTTGTTAAGTGTTAACAATCATTGCACTGGTATTACTCAAAGCGGTTAACGAGTGCTGGTAAATAATTCAGAGATGTAGCAAGTTTATTTAGACGAAAAATGCATTAGTGAAACTGAAACTATTTGTCTTTTAATGCTCGTCACAGCATGTTTTAATGATTTTAGAATTTTAAATAATATGGAAATTTACAGAATTTTTATAAAAACTATGTAGGTAGGTACCTACCTACTTACATAGATTTTATAACAATTCAAAAAACAACATCATCTGATTGGAGATATTTCTTCCAACACGTCACCCCCAGACTTGAGTTGGCCTGCAGAGGCGGGTCGGCACTAGCCGGGGATCACGGAAGTAATAACAGATCCCAAGATCCCCGGTGCAAGTGTGGGAAGCGAACACTGAGGTGGTTTTTAATCAGTAAGATTCTGACAGACTCCGCCCGCCCCAGGTCGGAAGACATCCATGAAGATTTTCCACCCCAGCAAAAAAAAAAAAAAGTAGGTGCTTAGCTTATCCTAAGTAAGTTATTACCGTTAACCAGAAACAATACTTTAATCAAATCAATCATTTATTATAATTTAAATCATGGAAATCCGCCCCTAAGACGACCCACTGACCGAAATTAATTGTTAAGCAAATTGACTAACAACTAAAATTGTCCGTGTAATCAAATCACAACTGTCATTCGTTGTATGAAATGGCTATAACATGGAAAATTAATGTAGGGTATAATAATTATTATATTGTTTGACAAATACGTTCACGCCGCACACATTACAATGTTATGCCACGGCGTTCCTCTGGACCGCACAGGAATGACTGCAATTTGTATCAGCTAATTTTGTCTGATGTGCGGAGGATTGTTAGTGATTAAAATTTAATGGATGTCAGTTAGGGTCACATGTTAATGGTAACGAATGCGTGTTGCTATAAAGTCTCTTTATTAGTTATAATTTAAATAGATTATTTTATATATTGTGAATGTGAGAACGTTGTTGGCTAATTGACTGTAGATTTGTAGACATTTAAAAAAAAATTTAGTACCTGGTAATTGTTGACAGGCCTAAACTGTTCTCCCATACCTATTAACACAGTAAAGTAAAAGCCATTTTTTAAAGAGTAACCGTGGTGCTTTTGCCGGCTCTTCTCTATAGGAAATGACCAATTGGAACCGGGCACCTGACTTCTGACACGCCATAAGTGACAAAAACACATAACACAAACACAAAACATAAACATTGATTTCATTTGATTTAAGGTCGTATGCTCAGTAGCGCTTAAGTCCGGGGTTTTCGGAGTCCCGAGTATTTTGAAGCATGAACTGTACTGAATAAGTACTGCATAATCACTGAAAGTACAGACGAACGGGAACTATAACCTAGTCTACAATTACAAGATACCCTCCAAATTGTAGATACTTGGCACCAGATCCACAATTTGGAAATAAATAGTAATAAAAATAAAATAATACAATTTAGATCATACAAAAAACCACCTCTCAATCTAAAAACAACATTCAGAAACATGCAAATAGAAGAAGTTAATACATTTAGCCTACTTGGCATAAATGTTGACACACATTAACTGGAAGGCACACATAGAATATATAAAAACAAAACTCTCCCGATTTTCTTTGATTTTTTTCAAATTATACAAAGCACTAACACACAAACAGCTATGGCTGCTTAGTACGCATACTCATGGCTGCGATATGGCGTCATACTATGGGGAAATAGTGTTAACGTAGATGAACTATTCATAATGCAAAATAAGTGCATAACAATTCTAAGTCCAAATAGATAATACGGAGAGCTGCAAACCATTCTTAAATATCAAATTCTAACTCTGCCGTCAATATACATACTTGACATTTGTGTATTTGTTTTTAAAAATATCGACAAGTTCACTAAAGTAGAAGATACGCACAATGTCAACACTCGCCATAAAAGAGGTTATGCGCTCCATCTTCAAGAATTAAAAAGTTAAGCGATAGCCCATATTATATGGCAATAAAAATATATTATAATAAGTTGCCCAACATGTTTAAAACTGAAAAATCAGTAAAAATATTCCAAAAAAGGCTAAAACTATACCTAATCTAAAAATGTTTCTACTCAGTAAAAGAATATTTCGGGTCTAGCTTAAAATAGCGATTTTCTCTCATGTACAAAATTGGCGATCTGTCCTATACAAACAATACGATTTAATCTATCTTAGCTAACTTTATATAAAATTATAATTTTAATTTGTAATACCTGAAAAGGATGACATTAATATTGCTGAAGAATTGTGTTAAATTCATTATTGACAATTTAATTTTGATATACTTAACTATAATTGCTCAATTTAATTGTACAAATAAAAAACAAAATAATTAAGTAATAATAATGTTTAATGCATGCTAATTTAGGATGATAAGGGCAGACGAATGATAATTGCAATGCTTGTAAAAGGCTGGTAAGTTTGTCCTAACATAACACCTACATTGTACACTTAGTTCGCAATAAACGTTTTGAATTTGAATTTGAACTCAAAAGGCATGAACTTGGAGCTATGTGGATAAAAATAAGCCCGGATGTCCTCACGATGTTAATCTGTAACCACATGAAGTTAGCAGAGGCTTTTGAAAAACACATTAGTACTTGACTTTTAGAAAAGCATGATGTATCAATTAATCACACTATGTAAAAATCAGAACGAATATTCGACGTTCAAGAATAAACTCAAAAATCATAAAACACTGTCCTCTATGAGTACTTTTGACAAATGTGCTCGCTCAGACACATTTTATCGTAATGGTACGGTGTTGTTTCAACCTCAATGGAATTTGTGCTATTTGTTACTTCTTGTACCAACTGGGGTGGGCTGAGATATAAGTTTTTGAAGCTAAGTAATACGTGTTGGTGTCCGCAACTCCACGTCAATGCGCGTATTTTGCGTACGGGTGGGAAAATCGGTTATTCAATCCACCCCAGCTCCTCAAGGAAGGCCAGCAACACCTTGGTGTTACTGAAAATGTTACGTAGGTTACCTGGGTTACCAAAATAGTTCAAGTTATTGTAGTGTTTATAGTGATTTATGATGGTGTACTGAATCATGGCAATTGTTAATTCATGTAAAATTTTCTCAAAATATCCAGGTAAGTTCCGGTTAACTTGTCTGGAAGATAACTTTATTGTATGACCAGTGACCCGCAAGCTTTTCATGTATTTCTTGGGGATTTCTTCTACCATATTATTATCTATACTCTTTATTTGTGTTGAATGTATCTTAAAATGGATAAAAAATACTTTCTAAAGGCCCTTTTGACAACATTATAAATTAGGTATTACAAAAAAGTTAATGTTTTAATATCTTGCAGACCATCTTTTTCGCTTCAAGCTTTTAAAAAGCAAAAAGAGCGGATAAAAGACCAGGATTAACTTGACAAAGAAGTCTATACAGCTGTTTACAATATTCAGCTTCTGAAACATTCATTAAGGCATAATATTCATAAAGAGGCAAAGGAAATTTAGCTAGTCGCCGGCAAGATACTCCATTATGAGATGCACGCTGTATGTACTTGTAATCTTAGGGCGCATACACACGAGCGTGAATTTTTCGGGGCGGCACCGCTCGCACATCACACACGCCGCTCTCTCACCGAAGACTTTGAAATGTATACTTTACTAGCTTTTGCCCGCGGCTTCGCCCGCGTGGAGGTCGGAAATAATCCCACGGGAAGTGTACTATCGGGATAAAATAGTACATTACTACTTACATACGTTCGTCTATCAATGCCTGGTTGCGGCCAAGGCTTGTATAGGTGCTTTCTTGAAATTGAAACCAAACCATTTTTCGGAGTAAAAGATCGTTCCATTTTTAAATTACACGACAGATGTGAATTTACTATGTAATTTATTTGGCTGCTAAACCACGACACATAATTATGGATTTTCATACAACTTTTGGTGGCCGCTGCTCGCATGTATTTAGCCAGTACAGCAATTTCGATTTATCTCGAAGAAGGTTGTCAAAATAATGCTCGAATTTCCAAGCATGTTTGAGAAAAAGTATATAATGTCCTAATGCAGGTCATGGACTACATTATTATATTACATTTGACAAATTTCGTCCAAATCCTTTCAGCCGTTTTAGCGTGAAAGCTTAACAAACAAACAAGCAAACTCACTTGCATTTATAATATTAGTAAGGAAGTAAAGACATACGGGGTCAAACTAAATTAGTTAGCAATACTGACGTGATGGGTATCGACATCTTAACATGATAAAACCAAAAAGAAACGAATAAGAAATATTGAAATTTATCATTTGAAATATCAGTAAAAAAAAAAACATTTATTTTTTTGTGTAATCTTCACAGACGTGATGGCTATCGATACCAGCACGCGTAGCATGACCACCGTAGAAATTGTTTTTGTTGACGGAAGAATCGACACAATAAGAAATTATAGAAAGATTTCTACCGTCCTAAGCATGGCGATGTTAAAACTAAAGAGAAGAAATGTTTCTATTCTTCAGTCAACAAAAGTCTTCATTGTCAAGCATGACGACCAATTTTTCTCTATTTTGACACTTGGGATAGAAAAATTTCAGTGTTAAATGGTCTACTGAGCACGATACAACAAAAGAAAACACTTTCTCGACTCATACTTCAAGTAACAACACTACCAGCCGTCTTTGTGCCAAAACAAACCGGCCCAGTGCGTGTCGGACCACGCACTATGAAGCGTTCCGTAGTTAGAAAGAATTTATTCCAAAACCAAACTTAACATTGTTGTTAAAAACATGTTCTCCCATACATCGATTTACGCTACGGTCAATTTCTGAAAATGTAAATTTGTAATCATAAACTACAAATTAACAATTTTCGGATTTTTCCTTTATTTGTGCTGCGAGATCTTGCTTCTTGCCAAATTTCATGATTCTAGTGCAACAAAAAGTAGGTACCCTATAGGTTTTGATTTATTTGCGAGTATCAAAATATGTCGCGTAAATCACCGTATTTTTTTATTATGTTGAAATAGAAGCTTGATTTTTCTTGAAGCACCAAGGGAGCGTTGACCTTCGCATTTGATATTAACTTCAACTTGATACCTCCAAGCTCAGCGCCCGAATAGCAACCGCAGTTTCCTGGTACCTTATTAAAGGCATAACTATGTAAATGTCCACATCATCATTTCAGCCGAAAGACGTCCACTGCTGGACATAAGCTTCACCCAAAGGGTGCCATAATTGCCACGCTTGGCAGGCGAGTTGGCAATCGCAGTATGGTGTTAAAATGCATAGAGAGCGCTGCTTCCCATTCTTTAGTAAGTCCCTTAGTCGCCTTTTACGACACCCACGGGAAGAAATAGGATGGTGCTATTCATTACGCGTCCGGCACCATACAGATGTCTATAAACAAAAAGGAGCTTAGTCTGCCAACAAACTGCTGTGCAGTTTGGCAGAAGTAAATATTATATTTGCATAAAATTTTTATCTGAATAAACCCTGTTTTTTTTTTCGTTAACCTCTCCCAAATTACGATGTTTTTAGGGTTCCGTACCAAAATGCTACAAAGGAACCCTTATGGTGAGACTAAGTCTGTCTGTCTGTCTGTCACAGCTGAATATCTCAAAAACTACTAATGCTATCAACTTTAAATTTGGAATAGTTTTAGATGACGTTTACCCAACTTTTTTGCAAACAAGAGAGAAATTTAAAAAATATATCTTTTTTGCAACAGGGCCTGAAAGGGGGTCTTAAAAATTCGAATGTAGTCTACTAGGGCATGTGGGGTATCAATGAAAGAGCGCTGTTTGCACATTCTCAAAAAAAATTTTTTTTGGCTACTTAGTACCTATCTCCGTACCTTATCTCCGAAGTTTGCATAGAGAAAAATCTGAAATTATTCTATGTGACAGAAGTTTGTATAAAGATTACAGGCAAAATAAAACGATGCCTCTAAATAGCACAGTTTTTCAAAAATCATCAACATCATTTATACGTACGGAACCCTCGTTGTGGGAGTCCGACTCGCTCTTGACCGGTTTTTTTTTACATACGTTCTTCCTTGACATATTTTTTTCATTATTTGACATTATCTATCTACAGTTTTAATTTCAACTATTTGTTATTGGCTTTTGTGGACAGGATATTAATTTAGATTTGTTACAGCTGTAATGACAATCACGTCATTAAATTTGGTTTAAACAGGTTCTTATTTTTATTATTTTAATAATATTTTATACCTATGGATTATTTTATATTTTGTGAATGTGAGAACGTTGTAGTCTTAATTAGACTGCAGATTTGTAGACCATTTTCTATTTCGTTATGTATCGACAGGTCTCCACTTTCCTCCCATACCTACCTATTAACATTGCAAAAGCCAATTGTTTTTAAAAGAATAATCGTGGAGTTTCTTAGCGGCTCTTCGCCATAGGAAACGACCAAATGGAATCAGTCATCTAGCTTCTGACGTATCATAAGTGCCTATGTAGGTTTATGTGGAATACAATGTTTTGATTTTGATTTTTACGCGAGGATGTCACTCAAATATTTGTGGTATAGTTCAAAACTGTTGCAAAAGTGCTACAAAATCATTGTGATAGAAAATAAATAAATAAACTCTTGTCGATGTGTGCGCGACTTAACGGCTGTTCGGACACGATACACGCGTGATGAAATTTGTGTCATATGAACACGCCTTTATAGCTATGTGTGTGCCACCAAGTGACTTGGTACTTCCTTAAATATTCAATGAAGTGAAGTTTGTGGATGTACATCTTGTTTCTTGCGCTTTTTTTTAATGTTGTAAGCGGTTTTTGGTGGGTTTTTTTTTCGTAATGATTAATTTTTGTTACATATTTTAAGACTATCGTTTGAGTCTCAGGTTTCCAAAGGATTTTATAATAATATTTTATTTTATTTAATGCTGTGAAAGTTTGGCAAAGAAACAAATGTTGAAACCGAAACTCTGGAACATATCCATCAAAAATGCATTTTTTTCGATACTACCTTCATACAAAACACCCTAAAGCAAGTTTTAGGTAGCATTAAAAACTAATTTCAACGCTACAAGCATGCTACGCCAAAGAGACTTAATTTCGTAGCAGCTATACAATCCGCGTAGCACCTACGTGTATTTCGTAGCGCTGTCACAAAATAGATAGGTATAGAAGATCGGCTCCATACAACGAGCTAAAACGCTCGCACTCATAGACACGCGTCTGCGTACGATCTCAAACGAATGCCAGTCGCGAGTGCGCAAGCACTTGCGATCGCCGTTTGTTTGGGTGTGCGTTGCTCGTTGTTTAGCTGGCCTTCTTTAAATTTTATTTTGTGTAAGTCTTGGAGCAAGAAAGTGTTTTAATAACCTAGACATAGGATATCTTACAAGGTCGTTTTAAGACTTGAGAGAGACGGCTTTTTCAACTTTCTTTGTGAGTACATTGAATATAATCTTCATCTCACTTTTTTTAGACTGTTCCTTGGAGACGCGTGTTTATTAAAGACTGTAATTTAAGGAAGTACTGTAGGAGCAGTACCTGTATTTTTTTAGAGGCAGGGACTTGGTTATGACGCTTCTTGGGAAAGGTCTCCACAGCCGGCCAGATTACCTAATAATTTAAACTTTATTATTCTGACTGCCTCATCGATCTAGAAATCGCAAGCGTGACTGCTAAGCAAGTAAGTATGGAAGCCCTGGGTTCGATTCCCATGTCGGAAAAAGTTTTAATGGGTTAATGGTAGACTCTCCTCCTACTGATGGGACTTTAACAGAACTGGTAGAACAATAATGTGTTTACACCTCTATAAGGGTTACTAAGGGCCGTATTACAGAACCTCATTCAAAACTCAAGCGTTACTTAAGACTCGATTAAAGCCATTTTATTGGTTGAAACTAGTTTTAAGTAACGCTTGAGTCTTGAGTAAGGTTCTATATTACAGCCCTAAGAGTTGGTCAAGAAACTTATGCATGAAATGTTTTTTGTTGTAATTTTTATCTTCATTCAAAATTTTCTAAACGTAGACATTTCCATTTCGTGTTTCACATAACCCATAAACTAAAATACATTTAGCACAAACTAAACGTTCCAATCACGATCGCTGCTAACAACAACCGGTCGTTACTACAAGTTAGCTAAGCATTTAAATGTTTGCGGTCTGCTCATTTAAGTCGAGCGCCATTTAATTTATTGTTTTGTCCAGAATTGTTTGAAATTAATTTGAATGTGGTAAGCTGGAAATGAGTGTAATTTGTTTATTTTTGAGGAGTTGGTTGGTTGGTAATAGATACGTTGGTTGAATGAATGATGGTGGTTGTATGTTCGATGACGCTTTGACTTTTGCAGGTTAAGGGTTTTGAATCCTAAGGATCCATCTCATTATTTAAAGATAAAAACCTTTTACAAAAAAATAAGAACCGACTACCAAAAATAACACTACAAAGTGAAAAATAACTTTAATTTCGGAAGTTATTAATGAAAAAAAAAACTTTAATTTTGGAAGTTATTAATAACTTCCGAAATTAAAGTTATTTTTGTTAATGTTTTTTTTTTTTCACTTTTTAGTGGATCAGTTTTGAATTTATCTAAGTTACAATAGCCTAATGTTAACTGCTCATCACCTTTTACAAAATATTGCGTTTCCCGATGCTGGGACGTTGATTTTTGAGGAGTTCTCCTGGTAAGAACCAGGAGAACTGCCACTCACCATATATGCATAGTGACGAGCGTAAATTGCTTAATCGCACCCTGTTAAATAGGGGTACTCATTATTATATTTTTCCGGTGGCCATATGTGGTCTCCATCATCAGTTCCACTTCACTAAATGGTGCTTTCAAAGAGCAAATACACAAGTTGCTATAAAAAATACCCAAATCGCTATAGGTTGCCTATAAAATTTGAGGGTTTCCCTCGATTTCCATGGGATCCCCTCATCTGATTCTGATTCGGTGGCAATGGGACCACCTCGGGAGTATATCCTTTGAAACGAAAAAAAAAATTTTCAAAATCGGTCCATAATTAACGGAGTAATCACGTAACAAACATACAAAAAAAAAAACATACCGCCGAATTGAGAACCTCCTCCATTTTGGAAGTCGGTTAAAAACTGATTTTCACACGCGTTTTTCCTAGAATAAGGAGTAAGTAATTTCTTACTTATTCAATAAAATCATCATAAGTCACATATCCATATCCTTTGGAGTCGGCGCAACATGTCTGTCCCTTCCATACTTCTCTATTAGTCGTCATCTCGTTTGACCAAGAAAAGAAGAAAATATCATTGCAATTTCTTTCGCCAGAAACATTTTGGTTTAGCAATTTGAATGGTTAGGTTACCGGTGGCATAAGACTTGATAACCTTGTTGCTGGGTGATGGGCAACGGTGAAGTTATACCGTTACCACTTTTAACGAAAGTCCCCAGTTAATTAAAAACTCACTAAGGTTGAAACTGAACACTACTGAACTTGTGTTCACTGAACTGTTACATAAAAAAAAACATAAATATAACTTATCGATTTATGACGTGTAAGTTACATTCATGCTTAGGGTGGTAACTGTGGTAAGACAATTATGAGGTAGGCTAGACTTCCTAGATGTTACGTCACGTTTTTCTAACTGAACAGACAGCTGTGCTGCTGGGGAGTTTGTTGCGCCACTTCTTCTTCCAAGCTAAAGCACTAGGAAGTGATGAAGGGCGGGCGTTTTCGGGGGACTGTCTTATGATATTTTGACGTTTGAAAAGTGCTGATTCTCAGCCTAGTTTGAATAAATGACTTTTGATTTTGATTTATGATTTTGACTTAAAAAGTATATTGTTATTATAATAAGCAGAGTGAGAGAGAGAATGCCGTGTGGACGTAAAGAATAGCACCATCCTAATACTTCCCGTGTGTCATAAAAGGCGACTAAGGGACTTACTAGAAAATGGACAGGAGCGCTCTCTATGCATTTTAACACCATACTGCGATCGCCAACCCGCCTGCCAAGCGTGGCGATTTTGGCAAATCTCCACCCCCTTTTGGGGAGGCCTATGCCTAGCAGTGGACGTCTTTCGGCTGAAATAATGAATGATGAATAAGCAAAGCTTACCATTTCACGACAAATAGACAATTACTCAGTTCCATACAAGAAACTACTATCCCAAAAATGTTTCCTTTAGCAAAACAAAAGATTACCACCACATCTTTCTTAACGACCACTATGACTAAATCTTCCCGTATGTCCCATTACACTAAAACCATGATTATACATTTGTCATACGCACAAAGGGATTATGGTCAACGATATTTGTTTTTAGTACTCACTTAATGTAACTAGATTTCGCCTTGCGTATATGATTTATGTCTAAAAATGTGTTGTTTCAGTTTTAGTAAGTGACATAAGCACTAATGGTGTTAATAATAGTGTGTTTGTTGCTTTGAGAAGTTCTCTCTACTCTTGTTTATGTTGTAAAATGTGACTAGGATTTTATGCGAAAAGGATATTATAGCTGTCCACTATGCTTTATTTTTTATTTTATTTATTAGGGAAAACAAACAGTTATACATTACATTTTATAGGAAGAAATATTAAAACATACGGCCAAATGTGTAACCAACAACATTTTCCACGGAATACACATTAAAAAAATACCTTTACAAACTATGCTATAACTAAAATCTACAAACTACAACAATTCAAGTTAAGAAATATATTTTTTTTGCTAAATAGTTAAACAAAAGTAAATTTAGCAAACAGAGAAAAACTCATCTGGGCATGCAAATCTTAATTAAAATTACTAGTGACTAATTGTTTTAAGTACAACATTTTTGAATCTACCAGCAGCAGCTTTAGCCATCAAAACGTTGTAGTCCTTGTAGACTCACATATGCTACGATTTTTTTATCATTTTCTGTTTTGTCAAGTAACTAGTACTTGTCGATACGCCTACGCCGTCCTTCCCCATACCTTTTAACAGTGTAATTTAAAAACATTGTAAATGCCAATTCTTTTGAAAATAATAACCATGGAGTTTCTTGCCGGCGCTTCTCCATTGTAAATGAGCAATTGGAACCGTGTACCTCATTTCTTCTGACGTTTCTTATATAGGGTTATGTGAAATGAGCGGGAGGGCTCGGGAATCTAAAATGATACCGATCATACATCTTGTAATCACTTTTTATCACTTCACAACCACCAATGATTCACACAAATTTAAGCTACAGTTCAGAAATAAAGGAGTTCGCAATAGAAAACGAAAAACATTATTTAATCACAAACATATTTATTTCCTTTTCCACAATATTTGTAAGAACACCATAAATCACCAAAATAATAAGTCCTGTACTTACTTGCTAAGATTTTAAACTTAGTTTCCAACAATTTATTACGCTGTTATTGTTGAACGTGTTCACTACTCGACGTTTCGAAAAAGAAGGCCGGCTGTCAGTTATCTCCCATCGAGAATGACAGTGAATGTTCATGATGAACGAATCGATTGAGTGACATACGAGTATTAGTCGAATAAATAAGCAGAGTAACGAAATACAAGCTAACACAACTTAATTTTTTAACGAGATACACATAGTTCAAAATACAATTCAATACTTCGCGCTCTGCGACTGGAGCGAGCCTATTTATATATTTAAACAACTATCAACATCACACAGCAACGAGTTCTGGTGGTTATTACAATTAAATGACAATAAGTAATTGTGGGTGTCTCAATAGAAACAAGATACTCATGAATGAATAGGTATTTTTGTGCAGAACTAAACTTAGTATTACGACTTAGGTTAATGTCAGTACTTTCGGAGTTATACTACCTATTATACTGCCATAAAAGTGATCCCAATCTAAGCAATTAATGATAGTAGTTTACTTCATTATAATAAATAAACATTTTATTTCTCTGCCACAAAGGCGCCTTAAAAATTGAACAATATTCCTCCAATAATTCCTTTGTGGGAGACTGGTATCTGCACTAGGAAACCCTGTCACACAGATTACCAGCCCCCCCCCCCCCCCCCCCAATAACAGTGTTTGAGTACTAAAAGTTAAAGATAATATTAACAAATTATTATAACCTTTGCTAGAAGAACACATTAAACAAAATTATAGGAAAAAAAAAGATACAAAATTAAAAGTTATTGTTGAAGATTTTTGGTGAAGTGTGGTGTGGTGTAGTGTAGTTCGTAAGATTTAAACATTACCCAAACAAAAGGGTGGGACCCAGTCCCCATAAATTTGTTTCCCACTCTCCTTTAGATTAATAACACTTTTTAAATACTTTAATTTGTAACTAACAGTAACAGCTTTCCAAAACCCTTTTTAGAATTTTAAATTATATAAACAAAATTAACAATACTTAATTTAATAGAGATTTTATAATGTAATGCAAAATCACTTATTTATTTGTTGCACTGATTCGTGTTTCCGTTACGTCATCAGCCGCTATGACGTTTGTTTTTGTCTGTGGTACTGTTTTTATTTGCCAGCGCTATCATCTGTAATATAGACGTAAATCATTTGTGAGCTTCGTTATGATAGGTAATTTCTTACAGGATATGATGATAGTCAAATATCCACCTTAATCAGCCTTTTGCCACACAGCAGGGTAAACCTGTATTAATATTAACATTATATAAGTGGCAGTGGGTAGGACACATTGCTCGCAGAACAGATGGCCGATGGGGCCGAGAAGTTCTGGAATGGCGATCGCGTACCGGATACGTAGCGTTGGAGGACCTCCCACAAGGTGGACCGATGACCTGGTGGAGGCCGCAGGAATCCGTTGAATGCTAGAAGCACAGAACCAGTCAAAGTGGCGATGCTTGGGGGAAGCCTATGTCCAGCAGTGCACGTCTTTCGGCTGAAACAAGACGTTTATAAAGAAGAGACGAGCATTCATAACAATGACGACTTCACTTTATTTTCCTTTACTGCAAGTCAGTGATATTTGAAATTAGGTACCACAGGAAGTAATAGAATAGAAAACTTTTATTTTACACAGAGTTCCTAAGGTTAGTAACAATTTTGCTTACCATCTTTTGTTAGTACGTACAGACACAGATTATTATCATTATATTAAAATTCAGCGTGGAGCCGCGTCCACCTTCGCAACATCGGGGAATCCCACCGATCAGCGAACACACTGAGAATACTGTTGTTGCTTACAAAGAAGAAATTAATAATCACACTGTACAAGTATAAATCTAAAAAAAAATAAAAAGTTTAATCAAAACTATTCTCTTTCAAAATCGGCTAAGGTGGCACAGTCAGACACCTATAGAGATTTCATTGCCACAAATTACCTACCAATTTTGGCACGAAACACCAAAAACTTGGTTAC
This sequence comes from Tiliacea citrago, assembly GCA_963921375.1. Lineage (NCBI taxonomy): Eukaryota > Metazoa > Arthropoda > Insecta > Lepidoptera > Noctuidae > Tiliacea > Tiliacea citrago. The sequence goes on from OY992784.1 coordinate 4,296,753, forward strand.
AAATTTTGACACAAACGAGCAAACTCAATACGCTTCCATTTGAACTCAATAAAGTGTAAGACAAACTGACCATCACTAAGTTGGTCGAAACACTCCACTGCTAAGTATTATACAGTTAGTTATCAAGTTACCTAAGTTACCGAGTCAACTGCATCGGAAACTTTGATAGTATCTTAGAGTTTAGATGTTCGGAGATACAGCTGTGAAGTTAAGTGAGCATGTTGGAAAGGGTTTGATTTTTTCAAATAACGTATTTTTATACTTATGATAGGCATGGCTTGATAAATAAAATAATAGAGAGGCTTGTGGCTAAGTAATAACAGCCGCACGGGTCGTTCGATTAGGTTAAGCTGCGTTTGCCGCGGTTGGTCCGTGGATGGGTGACCATCTTTATGTACCAAGACCCCGTGCCCCGGAAATCACGTTAAGCCGTTGGTCCATGTTGTCATTTGTGGATCTTTGGTAGTCGTTACGGGTCGTCAAAAGTCTGACAACCAGTCTTACCAAGGGCTTACTTATCGTATTACCCAGTAACTGGGTTGTGGAGGTCTGATAGGTAGTCGCTCCATGTAGTATACAGCTGCATCTGGTTAGATTTAGTTACATAGTTGGGATATATGATATTATAGATTACACATCCAAAAAATTGGCTTCTAGCTTAATTATCTTGATAATTTTAGGGTCCACATATTCCAATGTTCTGAAACATCGGTTCTCCGAACTCCCTGCACTGTGTGAGCAGTGTAAGCATGTCTGAACAGTACGATGCGGTGTCAGGCAGCAGGCTTCCCATGTATTAGCAGCAGACTGAGACGAGTGTTAATGGCAACGCTTGGTAGTTATCATCGCAGCCAGCTTCTATAGTGCTCCCATTAATTCTCGAGTTTGTGTTATTGGGGAGAAATTGCTGATCATTTTATCGAAACTAATATTATAAAGAGGTCAAATTGATTGTTTGTTTGTATAGGCGGTTTTCCACGGTGCGTGATATTGAGGACTGATGCGGACCAGCCCACATGACAGACGACCACGGACAGCCTCACACCGCACACTAAGACTCTTCCAACGGTACATGTCAGTCTGTGTGGGTCTTGAGATTCGAAGCCATTTCCAAGATGAAAAGTGAAAGAGAACTTGTAATAAAGAGAGCTCACACCACATCTTTGAAGTTACCGACTCGCCGCGGATCAAACGCACCGCGATGGACGTGTCTGTGCTACCACTGATACTCTTCCCATGATGCGTCGGTACAAGCTGGTCCGCGTACGTCCGCAATATCACGCACCGTGGGAAGCCAGATTAGAGACCTCTGGAAGTACTGATCCAATCACAAAAAAGTTATCGTTTATAAAAAGCTGCACTATTGCCGAGTGCCATGGGATAGGTTTTATGGTATCGTTTTAACTTCCATGCGGACTGCAGTCGGGGACAGAAGCTAGTTAGAAAAATAAATAACTTATTCTAGTTACAATAGGGAGAATCCTTTTAAACATAATTATGGTTTGCTTGTGTTAGGATGCTCTGCCCTTCCCCAGATTATATTATTGGTATTAAGTTATTGCGCCCTGTTCAAGATATATAAACTTATACACAATTAATAAAAGAAACAAATGGAAACACAGTATACTTATAATGTTAAAAATTAAAGATTGAAAAACGTGCTGGAATGTTTGTGTTATAAAAAAAAAATGATTTAATTCGGGCGTTGATCCATAATGTTAGTAATACACAATACTTATGCTATGTTAGTAACAAATGCAACTCAAATTCTAGTTCAAATACCTGTTGCACTCACTTGACGTAGATGCACATGTACATGCACCCAATGTGCCATAATGGTGCAACACGGGTTATCACTGATGACCTTCAGAATGTCGTTGACGCTCCCACGCACTCTGCGCATCATGGACGCAATCCTTTTTCGCAGGATGGTACTGAAACAATCAGCATGTGCTTCGGCAAACATTCCTGATGCACTGCAGTACGTTATGTATGTAGGAGATGGTGTGGAGGTGAACGTGAATGTGGGTGTAAGTAGGTGTATGAATGAGGTTTGTACCTACACATTATTATGGTGGAATGATATAATGAAATATCTGCTAATTTTATCCAAATGTAAAGTCCTCATGCATCGAATGCTAACATAATTATGCTGTGCGTAATATGACGTCAATGTTGATAGGTATCCTCCCATGTTTAATAAGGATTATGACGCACGTGCCACGATACATGAAAATAGATTATACTGCAAAAACATTAGCCAGTCTGCTAGGTAGTGAGGCGGCCTGCTCGTAATGATAATAATTTTAAGCAAAATGTTTGGAAATAATTCTGAGGGGCTTGTGGCTAAGTTATCATAAACAGCCACACGGGTCGATCGATTAGGTTAAGCTATGTTGGCTGCGGTTGGTCCGTGGATGGGTGACCATCTTTAAATAGAATAGAATACTCTTTATTATGTACACCAAAAAAGTTACAGATATAAATGTTGTAGTTTTACATAGGGTGACACAATGGGCGGACTTATCGCTAAAGACGATATTTACAGACAACCTTTGGATGGATTAAAGGGAGAAGGAGAGACAATACTGCATGTAGTCAGTGGTGTACCATTTACATATACAATAAATACATACATACATAAAGCATACACTTATCTATATAAATATATATATACAATATACAAATAATAAACACGAAACAAGAGCAAGAACTGTATTCTGTAATGATGATGTTTAAGGAGAGAGGAAGTATATCAAGACTCCTCCATGCCACGGAAACACGTTAAGTCGTTGGTCCCGGCTGTCCTTCGTGGATCTTCAGTGGCAGTCGTTACGGGTCGTCAGAAGCCTGAAAGTCTGACAACCAGTATTACCAAGGGGTTTCATATTACCCAGTTACTGGGTTGTGGAGGTCAGATAGGCAGTCGTTCCATGTAAAATACTGGTATTCAGCCGTATCCGATTACACTACAAAAAAGCTACTACAGCTACAGCTAACTACTACTTTTGTTATTTAATTGTAATGTGCGTTTTGTTTGTGCAGAATAAACTTTTTTTTTTCTTCTTTCTTTTTTTCTAAACTGGAAGCCGACCTCAACATAGTTGGGAAACGGCTAGGCGGATAATCATATATCTGGAACTGATTCCTAAAAGCTGATAACAGATACCTCACACAGAGAATGAATGTTCATTTCTGTTTCAACATAAACATAACATAACGCCTGTAGTCCCTGAAGGGAAGTATATATCTATCAGAATACCAGCGCTGCGACACTTATATTTTAGGTGCCGCAGCATCATGCTGAGATAGGGGCATTTTGGCCTCGTACTGGTCTTTCTGTTCTCATTTTCATTATTACTTTGTTTTTGTTCTTTATGTTTCTATGAGTGTTGTTTTAGTTTAGTTTAATTTGTGATCTGTGCGAGTCTCAATAAATGTTTTTTCTTTCTTTCTTCTTTCTAAGTAGTGTGCGGAAGATGGCGAGTTTTCGCGAGAATTCAACATCATTGGATCGGTTCAATACTGAATTCATTTTTCACTTTTATTCATATTTATTTATTAAAACTTTATGCACAAGTAAAACTACACTGTACAAAGGCGGACTTAATGCCAGAGGAGTTTTCTACCAGTCAACCTTAGGGTGATGCAGAGACAAAATATGACAGGTGCAACGTACGGGATAGATAGCTCGGAAATAACTATAAAATACAAGCATAAATACAAATACATAGATGGATAGATACATACATAATATACCAAAATACACTTTGTCAGGAGAAATAACGACCGGTAGCGAAGAAAACGACTCCAGCAAATCACTGCTGAGATATTTCGGCCAACTTCTGACGAATACGTTCACGGCTGGTTGCATATTGTATTCAGACGTTTTATTTCGAATGAAAGACAAAAAATCCGGCCAAGTGCGAGTCAGACTCGCGCACGAAGGGTTCCGTACCATTATCTATAAAAACTGCAAAAAAATCACGTTCGTTATATGGGAGCCCCCTCAAATATTTATTTTGTTCTGTTCCTTAGTATTTGTTGGTATAGCGGCCACAGAAATACATCATCTGTGATGATTTCAACTGTCTAACTATCACGGTTCATGTGATGCCTGGTGACAGACAGACAGACAGACGGGCGGACAGCGGAGCCTTAATAATAGGGTTCCCGTTTTACCCTTTGGGTACGGAACCTTAAAAACCGACCATGTGCGTGTCGGACCACGCACAATGAAGGGTTCCGTAGTTGGGATGGATTTATTCGAACAAAATATGTCGCATAAATGGCCAAGTTTTTTTATTGCGTTGACTTAGAATCATGATATTTTTAGAGCTCTAAGGAAGCGTAGGCCTACGTCATCATCATCATCATCATTTCGAACGAAAGACGTCCATTCCTGGACATAGGCTTCCCACAAGCACCGCCACTTCAACCAGTTCTACGCTTCCCGTAGCCAGCGGATTCCTACAGCCTTCACAAAGCCATCGGCCTTGTGGAAGGCCTTCCAACGCTACATCTTCCGGTACACGGTTGTCACACCATAGACCTACGTATTTGATATTAATTTCTTTAACTTGATACCTCCCTGTGTACCTGAGAATAGGGGTCTTAACAGACAGATGGACGGATAGACGGACAACGAAGTGATCCTATAAGCGTTACGTTTTGGATTTTTCATTTTGGGGTAAGGAACCTTAAAAATGAATCATTTGTTATCTGCTTAACAGCAAAAAAAGGAGGCAAGACAGGAGACAACTGACAGAAAATTTAAACAAATAATATAAAATGCCACGCAGACAACTCCACAAAAAAACGCACTAAACGACACCAAGTTCTTTACAACAAAACACACTTTATACTCCATAAAATCCTCAAAAATAAGTCCACTCCTCCCGAACTTACAAAGCTGTTAAACTCTCCACATGCCTAAATCGAAAAAAGGATACTAGCGCAGTGCATTTTGTTCTCAAACGTACGCCGCTTGCGATATACCGAAGGTAAAGTTTCCGAGCAGTTGTGCCTTTTTTGGGGCCCGTATACGGCGAGTAAAGTTGGCAAAAGAGAAAAGCATTACAGTAGTTAAGTGCAACTACTTTTTCATTGGATAGTCTCGCGTTCGTCCTTTTGTTCAAAATCAAATCCATTTATTTAAAGTATCAAAATAATATACAAATTAACAGAAGACTTTTGACAGATCTAACAGCGGGTCCCAAACTAGGCACAGCTGTGTCTTAGAGACCCTTATTACCCCCAGAGATCCGTTTACATCTTCTCAGTGTCGATAATTTATATTTCTATGTTTATTAGTTTTACACGATAAAAAGCGTACTTTTACATTATTGGAAGTAAAATATAAAAAACATACCTAAATATATTATACGATCGCTGATTGAACGAACACACCTGTCTCAACGAAAGCGCTACTGCTGTGCATGATGGTCCTGGTTTCGATACCCAGGTCTAGCAAAGTGATAATGGGTTTCGCCGTCAGGAATTTCTCAGTCGGAGGCTGAATGTGTGCACGGTTGGTGGCAATGCGCTCGACCCTTATTACATGGGAGTTAAATATAATTGGCAACGTGTGAGTACTCACACGTTGCCAATTATATATGCCTAACCCTCCGGAGATTACATGATTACATGCGAAATGTTATGTATAATGTATATTTTACGTATCTAAAAGTAATCATATCACTTCTATGTGCGAAAAAATCACGCACACAAGGACTGTGAAAATTGCCTGCATAGATGTTTATTTGTTATCTGCAAACCAAACTATTTTGCCGCATGTACAACTGAGTAGTTAACTTTACTGTGGGAAACATTTTCGGGATGAATTTTTTTCTGACGCAACGTTCCCAAATGACTGCGTGTCGTCATGCGTCGTTGACTACCCGACTGCAGTGAGCTAAAAAGGGCTGGTTTGTCATTTGTTTTTGTATTTTTTGGGGGTTTTGGTAGAAAAATATTTAGTCGTTGCCAGTATCGTTCCTAAGAGTATTTTTTTTCATAAAATTGCCTTCAATTTTTTCTGCTAAGAATTTTTTTCTGAAAATTACTATCGCTTATTTCTGCTGTAAGACACGACTGTGTTTCCAAGATATACCAGTGTTTATTTATTTATTTAAACTTCATGTATGGAAGTAGTACATAGAAGTATTTAATACCATAGGCCATTCTCTACCAGTCAACCATTTGGATTGAAAAGGACGACATTTTGATAGGTTTATCAAAATACATAACATGCATACATAATCAGCCTATAATGTTCCCACTGCTGTGATACAGGCCTCCTCTCGGTGAGAGGGAGTGGGCCGTAATCTACCACGCGGGCCCAGTGCCGGTTGATACCTAAAAAAATATATATATCCGTCTACGTGTGTGTAAAAACAACATACAATGACATGTAATAATACATTTAGAATGAACCAATAAGGCAAAAACGTTAAGGTAAAAAATATTAAGGTAACAACATCGTTTTAGTCGAGTGGAAGTAGCCATAGAAACTTTCATTCAACCCTAAAACAAACATAAGTAAAACCCTTTACAATATTAAATCTATTACCCATTTTTATAGACAATGTTATTTCTTTGATTTATTAATTTGCTTCTACTACATCAAATTATTACTTATTTTTAATACATATGAAGGTATAAAATACATTTAGGTACTAAACTATGTTATCATATAGAAACATTAACAAATTAAAAAATATTGATAGCTTGCTACTATTGACAAAGTGTACTTGCTATTGAATAGAATAGAAATATAATAGAATACTCTTTATTATGTACACCATTAAACCACTTATCCACAATTTAAAAAAAAATATTTTTGAGGAATAAATGTCTTAAACCGTACAATAAATAAACACACAGTACTATTCATACCCAATTTCCATTTCAATCATGAATGAATAAAACCAAAAATTTGATTCAGTATCAATAGAAAAACCAATCAACTGATAATCTATAAAACAAACCGAAAATACGTCACAACAAAAACACATGCGATACAGACATAATTGTACCTAAATACAAGCAATTATTTGAGCTCCAACCCGATATTCTATCAATCAAACAAATGACATGGTTCTGCGTATCGAATCCACTTTAAATATTTACCTGGGAAACATTCTTTTAATGTGCGGAACCTTAAAATGGCGGCGAGACCGGACCGATCAGCTGTATCGATAAACGTGGGTGTTGTTTTTTTACGTATGTTTGTTGCGAGGGGTGTATTAGTTAGGCATTCGAGAAATGTTCTTCAATGGTGAACTCTAAATAATAATGTGGCAAATAAAGGCCATTAAGTGAATGACATGATTATGTATCCCTTTCATCATTTTAAAGCTTTGCTTATTTGCACATGTAATGGTGAAAATAATGACCTATTAATTAACTTTGTAATCAAATATAAAGTCCAGCTAATATATAAATAAAATAACTTTAATTTCGGAAGTCAGTGGCAGAAAACTAAAATATATATAAAAAGACACCGACTTCCGATAGTAAAGGTACTTTTCGCCTCGTAGTGCTTTTTTTGGAAGGTAGCTGTTTTTTTTTTTGTAAAAAGTTTTTTAGTTTTCACTTTTCAGTGGGTCAGTTTGTAACTTACCTAAATTACAATAGCCAAATGTCAACCGCTCATCACCTTTTACAAAATATTTCTTTTCCCGATGCAGAAACGTTAATTTTTGAGCCAACATATAATCGCTTTTTTTTTTATGTGAGGACAATGTTCATTTGTGGGAGACTGGTGCCTAAACTAAGCCATGACTTGTATTTCAGGACACCAGGGACCCCCCCCCTAGAGGCAAAAATATCATCAAAAACATTAACAAAGAAATGCATAACGAAAGTTACATTTTACGTTATTAGGGCAAACTTTTGTTGGAAGAGAATAATAATAATATCTTAAATTTGTATGAATTGTATGAAGTGTAGTGGAGTTCAGGGTGCATGTGGGGTGTGGGTGTGATATGTTTTGTGTTTGTCTCTGTGTGTGTGTGTGTGTAGTGTTGAGAGGGTATGTGAGTGGGTTCATGTCGTAGTAGACGAATGGTTCCTATTACGTTATTATGACTAGTAGCTCTTCTGTTTTTATGTAGCCAGTTAGTCAATATAAGTTTACATTTAGATTTATTGTAATTAAAAATACCTAATTCTTCATTTAACTTATTATAGAGTTCAGGCCCTCGGAAAGTATAGAATTTTTGGGCAAAACCTGTATTTGATTTGATGGTGCTAAATTAGGTAACTTATTATTATGTAGTTGCGGTGGCCATCTGTGGTTTCAGTTTCACTACACCAAATGGTGCATTTCAATAGCAAATGCACGAGTTACTATAAAAAATACCCAAATTGCTATTGGTGTGCCTATCAAATTTGAGGATTTCCCTCGATTTCCTTCACCTTGGGAGCATACCATTTCAAACAAAAAAATATTTTTTTAAATCGGTCCACAATTGGCGGAAAATCGGTGAACATACATTAAAAAAAAAATCCTACAGATTATACGATATATCCTATCGATATATACGATAACATCCTACTTTTTGGAAGTCGGTTAAAATCAATGGAGGTAAGTCTGTATGTAAAGTTAACCGTCACTGCGTTAAATCAAATCAAATATTTCACTTCTGTTAACATGTGGCATCACTTATGTGCGCACAACACAAGTTGACAAAAAAAAACGTACCCAGTAGAGAAAACAAGCAATTTTCCCGCAATCAGGACCCAATTCAGGACTCCACACTTAATCAATTCCCTAGCTAATCCTACGAGATATCCTACACTTGGGTAGCCTCCTACCCAGACCAGGCTACCTGGAATGCACATCACGCCACCCATACGTGACTTCCATTCGGCAACTCGTCTACATGAACGGCTAAATTTTCAAGATTATCTCTCCAGAACTTTTTGGAAAGCTGCCAGAATGGATATACCGGGTAGTATGGTAGTCAGATATTTTTTTAATTTCCATTGTTCATTCATACAGTTTAAGCCTGTTTATTCGAGAATTAAAAGTGTCCCGTGAAAATTGTGAGAATAGTATTTTTGAGTTCACTGAGGTTTTTTTTTATAATATTGTCACGACGGGTTGTGACAACAGAATAACCTTACAATTTTGCGATTGGATGACCGGCTTGACATAAGGGAAACAATGAGTTTTATTACTCCTCTAGTTAGGAACTGTTTGTAGTTTAGATTTAGGCAGTCACTCCTTGTAAAATTCTAATATTCCGCTGCATCCGTTTAAATCCGAGGCCAACCACAATAATTATAGTTGAGAAACATGTTCTAAAACAATTGAATTGATAGATTATTCAAAAAATAATTTTAAAATACCTAAATATTTATAAAGTGACTATTATATTATAAAAATAATAAATTACAACAAAAAAGCCACTTAAGCGTCAAAGTACTCGCCCGCATCGCTGTCATCCGGAAACGTGCCCAGAAGACTGGCAGCGTTGATAGATTTATGTTGGACCACTATCTCATCTGATGGTAAGAAAAAGCTGAATTCTGTCGATGATGTGAACGCTTGCCTAGAAGTAACCTATTCACTCCAGACTTGAAGAGGCGAATTAACCATTGGAAAAAAATTATATCGAGTAATACAATAATAAACGCCCCCGCCCACGCCACCCTTGTTTTCGCCTCTCAAACCGTATAACCTGATACATTTTTATTAAAATTCGCGTTTTGGGTCAAAGGCTTTCGCAAAACTGCAAATAGCTACGCGAAATGAAACCTACACGACTCTTTTGTTATAAAAGTACTTTTTGACACTACGTAGAGTTAAATAGAGTTGACGTCTATTATGTAGAGATTTGAACGACGAGACGATTGTTTGGCTCTCTTGTAAGGGTAAGGACTGCGGTGAAAAGGACTCTACTTGGTTGTTTCTTGGAATATCTTGCTTTTATTTCTATATACTCGTATCTTTAGCACTTTACTTCAATCAAATTTATAAAGGCTTGGAAAGCAAACAGGGCTACTAATAATACTGTACTTATTACGTCGTGTCACTTCTAAGTGCTTTAAAGTTACGTTTGTACTATAAAGTTAGAGCTTCTTGTGTATTTTTTCTGAGCACGTAGGAGATTCGTGCTCAAAAATTATCTATTTCGGCCAATAATTTAAAAATGGTGAAAAGGACACATTATAGAGTCAAATTAGATTAGCTAGCAAAACTGCGCAGTCGTGATGGTATGGGTATGTAAACACGAAAAGTAAAAAATATTATTTGATCAACGACCGCTGGTAGTTTTGTTACTTCATGAATTCAGATTTTTTTTTTTTTTTCGTCGTTTTTTTGTTTTCCCATGTATAAATATCGATCACATCTGTGAAGGTTATTAAAAAAACAAGTTTTTTAAACTGATATTCCAAGTGACTACTCCACCTGCGGTCGATAACCCAAAAAAAAAATCATCAAGTTAATTTGTATTTTGTTTTATCATGCTTACTATCACGTCTGTTGAGTTCTGCTAGCTAATTTAATTTGACCCTGTATAATGGTATATTTTTGGCAAGACACCACGTAGTCATTCACTCTATTAATATTATTAAAACTAAACTTATAATTTAAACTAGCCCAGTAAATACCTGTAAATTCCACCTAAATTTACTATGCACGATAGTCCAATCAAGTAAATAAATGGCCAATAGTTTAGACCAACGTGGCAGGTACGCCTTACATCACTGACGTCCAGTTTGGCAATATAAACTCATTAAAATAGAAGAGGAATGTATAGAAGGGACAGTCTTTCTACCTGACTGTCCCAGAAGGAGGGTAGGTAATGTTTTTTCGAGAGTATTTAGGCATGTATATTTCTTTGGCACGCTCTGAAGTCTAAACGGCTTGTTGGATTTTAACATATGAGGCGTCGTTAGATTCGTCGTAATTGTAGAAGGGACATGGGCTATATAATATTTAGGTTTAAAGAAACTTTATTCTCAATAAAGACATAGGTCACTCACTTGAGAACAATAATAGAACATAAATACATAAATTACACAGAGTTCGTCGTCATCAGTTACCCATACAAATACATATTACACAAAGCTCGTCGACATCAGTTACAAACTAGTTAAACAATGCCTTCATTTCTCCAGAAGTGATCGATCCGCGATTATATACTGACTAAATTGAGTTTTGAACAATTCAATTCAATTTATTTAATTCAGAAACAATTCACATTGCGTTCGAATATAAGTCAGCATGAAACATAAGTAGGTATTAGATGTACAAATATAAAAATACAAAAAAAGTTCAAACAAAAAAACATGCAACTCAATTTAAATGAGAAAATTTTAGATAGATAAAAAAAATAAACAGAAATTATATATTATCATTCAAACATCAATTATAAAACCATATTATTATGTCAATTTAATAATAGCTATTTAAACGAAACATAAAATAAAAGTCTGAACACATTATAACACCATAGACAAACAATGGCATGTCAAGTACACAACGCATTAAAAGAGTGTAGATTTCTGATATTCTATTATAAAGTTGTGCTCCTTCAAAAGTAAGCATTTTTTTGCCATTCGTTCGTTCGTTCTGGTTTTGGGTAAAACTAGCAAGCTAGCTCACCGTGTGCTACGTTGACTGACTTGTTTATATTGAGTGAGTGTTATGTTCGTGTGAATACTCTTAGTAAGAATTTTTTTGATGATAATACATGTATTGTAAATATATAATTGTTTGATATTCATTATTTTAGTATCTCAATATTTTTTACTGGTTGATGTTAAATACGGATAGTTTAGCGGTTTAGTTGTTTTTTTTTTTGTATTTTGGAGTTCTAACAGTTTTGTTTTTGCAGCGTTGCCCCAAATTTCGATCAACTAAAGTAGATGCGGCTTCACTAGGGAATTATAGATGGTGTACCGCAATTTTGTTGGGATGCAACAAACTATATATATTACGCAGTAACCCGGACAGTGCTGAGAGCTTGGTTTTTATGTGTTCAATGTGAGCATTCCACTTAAGTGAGCTGTCGATTCTTAAACCAAGATATTTTTCACAGGTTTTTTGCTGTAGAGGCACATCATTAATTGTTAGTGGGTTATATGGGGGAATTATTTTATTTTTTGCCTTAAATATAATATAACATGTTTTGGAGAAATTTATTGTCAGGAGACTGGATTGAAACCATGCTAATAAAGAATTTGAATTATCCTGTGCTTGTGAGATAATTTGATGGATAGAGGATCCGAAGTAGAACAAAAATCTACAACTTAAAATCTTCAAAACTCAAACTCAAAGCATTTATTTAAATTAAACCATTTACAGGCACTTTTGAATTGTCAACAAGTCGGTCAGTTACAAATATGAAGCTAGTTGCCCATTCCAAATAGTAGGTTCCTATGGAGAGAAACGGGCAAGAAACTCCACAGACACTCTTTTAAAATAAAATATTTCATACAAAGTATTGGTTACATCATTCTTATTGAAAATATACATGTGAGAACGATGCTAAACGTCAGAAGCGTCCGTGATAAAAAAAAACAATTAAAAACTAAAATAATTAAAAATAAGCCGTGGCAGCTAAGAGATGACCAGTCCCAACTGACAGCGCCCGTTCACGAACATGACGCATGGATCAGCACCATTCAGCTCAACCATTTTGAAGGGAGCTAAATGATCCAACACACACGCCACCATCAGCGAGACATCTGAGTGAGCATGACATACTCTCAGCTGCCAGGACATATTCAAGTCAATGAAAGACATATTACCCGGTAAATGGTAGCTCTATTGTACATAGTACTCACACCTGTGTTATGCAATTATATAATACAAAGGTGATTGAGTTTATACAATGAAAAGATAGTCTTACAATCTTCAGCAGCTCCAACAGTATTTTCAAATGTTAATCAATTAGTGACGTTGTGGAGCAGGACCAGCATTGAGCCAAGCATTTCTATCAGCGATGTAATCCCCCAGCGCTTGCATAGTGTGCGTTTTATACAAGATTTGAATTTCGTCTCATTCAGTTGAAGTATGTGGGGAGGAATTTTATTATAACATTTTAAACAGTACCCCATGATAGATGAGTCTACTTTAGCCAGTCTGAAACCTGGTTGAGCTAATAGATCCCTACTTCTAGTACTATAATTATGTCTTTCGCCTCTTTTACTAAAAAGATGTAATTTTTTTCTTACGTACATGATGTTTTCATAGATATATTGACAAGACACCGTCATGATGTTAATATTCTTAAACAGTTCCCTAAGAGAATCGCGCCTGCGGAGATTATATATGGCTCTGATGGCTCTTTTCTGCAGAATAAAAATAGACTCGATGTCTGCAGCCCGTCCCCATCTTATTTAAACGATAGACAACAGCTAGTTTAAATAAATGGTATCAATTCACTGGGTTTAAAAGTAAAAATGGGTGTTCCTCAAGGCTCGATATTGGGTCCTTTCCTCTTTTTAGTGTATATTAATGAGCTTCTCCATTTATTAAAAAATCAACCACAAATGGTGTTATTTGCTGACAATACTTCCTTGATTTTTAAGGTAGATAGACGTGCTACAAATTTTGACGACGTAAATAACGCCCTACTGCAGGTCCAAAATTGGTTCACTGCCAATAATTTAGTATTAAATAGAAAAAAAAAACTAAGTGCATACGATTTTCTTTACCAAATGTAAAAAGTAGTGATTATGAGATAGTATTGAATCAAGAGAAACTAGAATTCGTCGATAAAACTGTTTTCCTGGCAATCACGCTCGACTCTAAGCTTCAATGGGGTCCTCATTTAACATCTCTTGCAGGACGGCTAAGTTCAGCAGCATATGCTGTCAGAAAAATCCGTCAATTTACTGATGTAGATACCGCGAGGCTAGTCTATTTTATAGTACTTTCATAGTGTCATGTCTTACGGTATTTTACTTTGGGGACGGGCTGCAGACATCGAGTCTATTTTTATTCTGCAGAAAAGAGCCATCAGAGCCATATATAATCTCCGCAGGCGCGATTCTCTTAGGGAACTGTTTAAGAGTATTAACATCATGACGGTGTCTTGTCAATATATCTATGAAAACATCATGTACGTAAGAAAAAATTTACATCTTTTTAGTAAAAGAGGCGAAAGACATAATTATAGTACTAGAAGTAGGGATCTATTAGCTCAACCAGGTTTCAGACTGGCTAAAGTAGACTCATCTTTCATGGGGTACTGTTTAAAATGTTATAATAAAATTCCTCCCCACATACTTCAACTGAATGAGATGTAATTCAAATCTTGTATAAAACGCACACTATGCAAGCAGGCATATTATAGGCTGGGGGATTACATCGCTGATAGAAATGTTGGGATCCTGCCGTTTTGCCGAAAAGGTTTTGCCAAATTTTCATTACCCAAACAAATTTTAGCAACCTTTTTTTATACCATTTCAATATTTCGAATGATTTTAGTACGCATATTTTCATTTGGTCAAATTTTTACGTGGCAAAATATTACCAAGTATAATGTCATTATGGCATTTGGTCTTTAATCAAATGATTTATTTCAGCAAACAATCTTCAGACAATAAACGTTTTTGAGCGAGCGAAGCGAGCGGTGCCGCGGCAGCGGCCGGCGAGTGCCAGACACGACTTGCATTAATAGAAAAAAAGATATTGTTTTTAGTAGGTTACCCGGAACATAACTATTTAGATTAGGTTAATTTCTTTTAAAAAAAAATGGGTAGGTTAGGTTAGGTTAAAACTGTGACCTCTTACGCACGAGCCGAGCGAGCGAAGCGAGCGGTGCCGCGGCAGCGGCCGGCGAGTGCCAGAAACGACTTGCATTAATAGAAAAAAGAGATTGTTTTTAGTAGGTTACCCGGATCTGAACTATTTAGATTAGGTTAATTACTTATTTATATTATTATTTGATTTTGCGTAAAAACTGTTATTCCAACTGAAATATTTGACTAAATAAAAAATGTTAAAAGTACTAGTTGGTAAACAAGTTATAGTTTAAACGTTCATTTGTCAAACATTAGGTTTGCGTAACAATTTTTTGTGAATAGATTTTTTGCTAAGTAATAATTTGGCAAATTAAATTATGCGAGAATTTTTTTGGGAAGTGAAAATTTGTCAAATTCCTTTCGGTCAAACAAGGGAGACCCAGAAATGTTTGGCTCAATGCTGGTCCTGCTCCACAACTAATTGATTAACATTTGAAATACTGTTGGAACTGCTGAAGATTGTACGAGTAAGACTATCTTTTCATTGTATAAACTCAATCTCCTTTGTATTATATACCTAATTGCATAACACAGGTGTGAGCACTATGTACAATAGAGCTACTATTTACCGGGTAATATGTCATTGAGTTGAATATGTCCTAGCAGCTGAGAGTATGTCATGCTCACTCAGATGGCTCGCTGAATGATGGTGGCGTGTGTGTTCGATCATTTAGCTCCCTTCAAAATGGTTGAGCTGAATGGTGCTGATCCATGCGTCATGTTCGTGAACGGGCGTTGTCAGTTGGAACTGGTCATCTCTTAGCTGCCACGGCTTATTTTTAATTATTTTAGTTTGAATTGTTTTTTTTTTATCACGGACGCTTCTGACGTTTTGCATCGTTCTCACATGTATATTTTCAATAAGAATGATGTAACCAATACTTCGTGTCAAATATTGTATTTTAAAAGAGTGTCCGTGGAGTTTCTTGCCCGTTCTTCTCCATAGGAACCTACTATTTGGAATGGCTTCATATTTGTAACTGACCGACTTGTTGACAATTCAAAAGTGCCTGTAAATGGTTTAATTGAAATAAATGCTTTGAGTTTGAAACAAGTGTCATTAGCGTATAAACTAAGGTGACCACGTAGTTTGATTTCGTGAATGTTATTTATGTATATATTAAAAAGAGCAACGGACCTAGAATAGATTCCTGCGGGACGCCGCACCTAATAGGTAATGCATCACTTTGGTGACTGCCAAGTTTAACCACATGCGAACGATTTTTTAGATAAGACTCGAACATTTTTAGAGCATTGCCAGTGATATTGATGGATTCCAGTTTCTTTAGGATTAGGATATTTAAATATTGCATCTGCAAATACAATCAAAAGGGACGGTTTTTTAAAATAAATTACAACAATGTTGGCAGTAAATAAAAGCTTGTAATGAGTCAATTCCAAATACACAAATAAACTAAAAAGCTTGAAATATAGCAAATTATTAAGCTCTGAGATAGTGTGTGCAGTCGGTTTATTGTTTTTTTAAATAAAATGCTCTTACCAAATGCATTCTGAATGCCTCCAGTTACGGAGCATAAGGTGTACAGGACATTCTCGATTAACATAAAACCATTAATAAGTATTTGCAATTTAATTCTTGTCTCGCTAAGGTCGGATATAAAATAGAATGTATTGCATGCATTCTTATTTACAATTTATTACAATGACATAAGAGTTACATTGCAATGACTTACCAATGGTTTTACGTCATTCAAAGACCGTGAGTGTGGGTGCTTTACAAGCTTTCAACCCGTCAGGATTGTATCCTCACAAGATTGTCAATTAACAGCCATATTTTAGCTTTAACGAGTGCTGGTCATTTCATAGTTGGGCGGAGCGGTAGGGGATTATTTCGGAAAAAAAATTATGCGCACCGACAAGGAAAAGTACAGTTGCCAGAAAATCAAGTAACAACAAACTGTAAAATATTCTCTTTCGATTTTGAACTTAACTATCAACATTTTAAGGTTTAAAATCATTTGGAGAAATTTTACAGTTTGGTATAACCTGATTTGCTGGCGACTGTACATAAATAAAACAAAAGTTAATCAGTTTCCAAATACCGTTCCAAAATTAGTATTTTCATCCATCATTTTGTCAGTAAATAGTCGGTAAGAAAACATTTCGTACAACACAAGAAAAGTAACTTAAATGACTAATTATATACATGAGTGTCGCTTCTACACAGTTTTCTTATTCTATGTCATTACCTAGTTTCTACTGGCCATCCCTTTTATCATCATTCAGTTGCCAATGGCTCCCATGGGAGGCTATGGGACGGTCCTTCGTAACATGAGAGACACCATATAGAGTGGTGAATAATGCACATAAATATAGCTTAAAAATATTATGCTTTTGGGATCAAACTCAACATTAAATTGGTGGGCATAAGTTGGAGTTGCAATTATGTATTAAACTTGTGATGTTTTGTTTATGTGTTTTCCGTATAAATGTTTGTATTCACAATATGTTATGAATCTTATGACAACTTTCTAGATGGAATAAACGCCACAGAATCGCAGCACCGGCAGGATCTAGAGACGGGAACAATAATTAAATTCGACGCACTTTGTACTGCCGGCTTTGGAGTCTCAAAGCCGTCAGTTTTCATTCGTCATCCGCATCGTAGTGTGAGTAAACGGTGACACTCGGCTTGGTCTGTATGAAAAGTGTTGACAATGCCTCCTCTAGCAGCAGCCGTCGAGGCCTACGTGAGCGATGATCGCTGAACGACAAATGATAAAACTCTAGCAGGCGTCAAACAAAAGTAAAACGTCAAAGGAATAATAACAAATAATAAAGGTTGAAAGAATCCTGAAGCTATCAGCAAAACACTTTCGCAATCCTTTCTGATACGATCCACGTTCAACGAAGATAATCTATTACTCTATCAACTACAAATACTCTTACGTATTTATTTATTAAGGCAAACCAACTAAATACACACAAAGATATTCAAAGTACATATCATTCACAAATACAGTCGCATTGCATGCATCTCAATTAAAGATAAGCACAGTATTTAATTAAGATCTCAGTATACAATAATAATTAATATATAAAGATGGATAAAATAAAATAAAAATAAATAAATAAATCATTTATTTTGGACCAAACACTTGTACACATTTTATAAACCTGCCAAACTGCGTGACAGTTTGTCGGCAGATAACAATGTAATTAGAACTAGTATCAATCTTTTATAGTTAAAATTAACTTGAATTAAATTATATAAGATTGTATTCAATTAAATTGAAATAAATAACAAACTTAAACCGTAATAAAAACACACGCAAAAGAAAAGAAACATTATTGAATAAAAATTACATATTATTGAGCACGGCTCTTTTAAACTTAAGCTATAGCTTAGCGCTTCTGTTTGTATGCTCCTATAAATAGCCGTGAGAGATACTAAAAGTGGTTTGAAAACTCAGTAAATGATACATAATCAGTCATGAACAACGAATAATAATCAATTAATTGTGTTAATCGATTAAACATGAACAACGAATGATGATCGACGAACTGTGAATGGTGAACGATGAACGATGAATTATTTACAATAAGCGATAAATGATGAACGACGCATGGTAAAACTCTAACAGGCCCAATACTAAAATAAAAAGTCAAAGGAATAATAACCGAAGGTTGAAGGAATTCTGAAACTACGAGTATCAGTGAACAATTCCTGCAATGCTTCTTAATACGATCAATGTTCAACAAAAATAATATAAATTACTCTTACTACAAATACTCTAACGTATGGTCCTATGAATAGCCGTAACTATGAGATGAGGATATTCAACATAAGTGATTTTAAATCTCGTACAGACAATGTCGGGAGGCTGGTACACCGTTCTGTGTCACTTATGTAACGTAACACAAAAGGTAAATGAAATATGTTACGGTTAGCTCAAGTGCAAAGGATTGGTGAAGTTGGATAAAACTAGGTTCAGCCAAATCTTTTGTAGTTAAATACGTGTAAATTTTGTTAAGTTCTATTGCTGGTCAATAGAACCGAAAGCTTTGAATGAGCTTTTAATGTTTCATGTTTCGAAAAGACAATTCAAAATTCAAATAGCCTTAATTAACAAACTATAAACCATTTTACAATTTTTGTACATAATACTACAATTTATGTAATAATATACATCGGTAGTAAGTTTCTTTTGCTTTTCAGCATAGGCCTCCCAGACCCTTCCACAGTTTTCAGTCGTGAGCTTTCCTTGTCCATGTCGCTCCCGCCGTCGATCTCAGGTCATCGTACAACTACGCAGCGGTCGTCTTCTTTTCCTCTTCCCTACTCTCGGATATCTTTCAAAAAGACAATGGATTATGTTGTGAAACCCCCCGCCCCCCCTGTGTAAAATTTCAACATTTATATCTGTAACTTTTATGGTGTACATAATAAAGAGTATTCTATTCTATTCTATTCTATTCTATGTTTAAAATATGTTTCAAACAAATCCGACGAACTTTTCGCATTTTCCAACAATGACACTAACAAATTAAGTTTCAACAAATTAAGGTTATTTTGCCAAATCGAAATCCGTCACTCTCCTGCCCGTTAAATAGGTATCTGTACAGGTAGGTGTCTCGTAAATTTGTCACAATACCGCAAAGAAACAAAATTTTATTACCACATCGGTGTAACAAGCGGCCATATTAAAAGGAATTCAATATATTACCGTTATAACTTTTAGATTCCACTTTATCAGCACCTAACATATTTTATGCGCGTTTAAAAATCCTCTCCGGTAATTCCATTGTTGTTTTATGTTCATGACTATGTTAGTTTACGAGGTGAGCAGAATAGGCTGTAACAATGTGTAAAATATGGGGAATTTTAAAGCTGGTACTAGCTATTTGTATTGTGATTGAAATGTACTATTTACTGTTTGCATTATTCCGTTTTAAGCGCACTTTAAGGTAGCGGCGGCGGCAGCGCAACGCATGAACATACAAAAAAATGTGGTGGGGACCGCCTGTAGTGTGCGTTCGTTCAAAGAAAATGTATGAAAGTGATTAAGGAGGATATTTTCAATGCGTTGCGTAGTGGCGCGGCACGCCCCAATCTGCTTTAGCATTTAAAGCCCATTATTTCTGTTCGTTTGGATGTTAGTAGATTGATTGTTCAAAATATTTAAGTTTGATTTTCGATCGAACTGTGTCAAAGAATACAATAATATCTAAGGTTTAAAGGAAACAGGTTCATTGACTTCTTCTGCTCACTGAATAATTACCTAGCAAACCAACGCGTAACCTTTCCAGGAAAAATCGCAATTTTATTTTGTATCAAAATCATAATTATTTTCTCACCAAAATAAGTAATAATAAATAAAAAAAAATAGTAATAACAATAAATAAGCTACATTGTACTCATTGATACCTAGATACCTAAATGGATAGGCCATACCTACCTAGTGATTTTATCGACATTTTAGCCTTTCTGACATACCTAGACTTTTTTACCTTTGTTTCTGTGAGCATCTTTTTACCGTTTCCTGAGATATTCTCTAGCAAGTATTGACCAAGTCAAGCGCGAGTTCAAAGCTAAAGAAACCGTAAAAGAGAAAACTAATAAAAAGAAAAACTCCAACTAGGAAAAGGCCCTATTGTTTATGTTGACTTGATTTCTCTTTATCTTTCTTTACCAGCAGTGATAGCGTAGCCGTGTGACCGTCAGACTGCCAAGTCATAGGTATCGAGTTCGAACCCAAGGCACGCACCTTTGACATTTCGGATTCATGTGTGTATTGTATAATTGGTGAAGAAAAACATCGTGAGGAAAAGCCTGCATGCCTGAGAGAAATTTCTTGATGTTATATGAAGCCAATTCAGAGGCCCATGGGCCATAAAAACTCTGACACCAGGTTAGTCAATAACCTCACGAAAATCAAAAGAACATACGAAAGGACCAAAATGTATCTTTAGTTTTTTTTTAATTTATTATCATTAATACAAAGGAACACAGGATTACGTATTAAATAGCAGCCAAAAACCACTAAGGTTTAAACTTGTGCTATCACGAGTCTATCTCAATATCAAACTATACAATGAAATATTTTATATGTACGCGTTATTGTTGATACAATTAATAACATCTTTAGGTATTAAGTTAGAGTTACTTAGAGTCATCATCAGCCTACAGCAGTCCACTGCTGAACATAGGCTACTCCAATTGTACAGCATTCAACTCGATTCGAGCCAGTCTGCGAAGGTCGTCGCTCCACCAAGCCTGAGGGCGCCGTTCCTTTACGTTTACCGATTCGCGGTCACCACTCAAGAACACGTCTACCCCAACAGTCATCGGTTCTACGAATAATATGGCCGACCTGGCAGTCCACCGGTCACACTAATACTGTGTACTTTCTTATGACTAGCATAAAAAAATAGAAAGTTACTTGTTTCAATTATGTTCAGCGACTTGTAACTAACAGTAGAAGCTGTGAATTTTTATCTAATTGAACTTTATTTTAAAAGATGAAATATTATTAGGATCGATCACTGTGCTCCAATTTTCCTACGGAATTAATTAATTTTGTGACCGTATTCTGGTTGTGAGCTCCTGTAGAAAGGAAATTGAGTTTATTTTACTGATACGATTAATTTGCAGATATTTTATTTATTAATAAGAATTTTTTTGGTAAAGAAAAACAGAAATAGTACAGAGATATATGAAAAAATCGCTTGAGGAAATACGTTTGCGTGTTTTGTATCTACATTGTATATACATTTGTATTTACATAACAATAATATCGCACTTTGTTTCCCCGTTATGAACCCTAAAAAATATATTTATAATTTCACCCTAGTGCTGAAACATGATCACATTACAAAGTTTTAAATATACATAATTATTATCCAACACATCATAATACATTATAGGAAAGTAAATTTTTGAAACAAAATACGTTGTAAATACAAAATGAAAACATAACATGGATACAATTTATATATAATACCTAATTACATAATATTGTTTTCGCATTGGAAAGCCTTTGCACCACATTGCATGCTGTTTAGCTAATTGGTAGCATAATTACCGTAGTTAGTTTTAGTTGAAACACAGTACATATTTATTGCCAATGACAATTTAATTGTTGCTGGTAAAACATAACTAAATAAAATACAGATGGTACGAACATAAGAGAAACTTAATACCGCGATAAAATGGATTCGAAATTCATTTGTGTGTGTTTAAATCAAAACATTTTAAAATGGTTTAGTATTGTAAATGGAAATATGTTCTAATAATATCTACCACTAGCTTCGGCCCGTGACTTAGTCCACGTAAAACTTCTTGTTCCCCCGACCCACTGCGTCGCATTGCATCGCCCGCCCGCGCTGTTACTTCGTCTTCGCTAAGCGTTCTTTCTGACTTGTATCTTTTTGCTCGACTCCTGAGAGTCGTAGTGTGATGTTAAATAATCTTCCTCAAAAGTTGGGCTATCAAATACAAAAATATTTTTTCAAATCCCAGATAATGTTACCCCTACATAAAAACGTGCAAATAATTTTACCTCTTTATAATTTTAGTGTAGATTGTATCATAATCTATCTATATATATAAAAGTCAATTGCCGTGTGTTACTCTCGCAAAACCTCAAAAATGGCTCAACCGATTGTTATGAAACTTTAGTAAATTGTTGTGTGCGCGCCGGACGTTCCTAAAAAAAACGAAATAATGAAAAAGGCATTGCAACACACAAGCTAGTGATTAATAATAATTAGTCATTTATTATTTTCATTAGTCGGTTTTTGGCCAAACATCGTCTACCTTAGTCTTCATTATGACTTGACATGAAAAAACGACATTATTAACGTTATGTCTGAGCCGACGAACTTATTAATCCGAACAAGCCATCTGTAACCCTCAAAAAATTAAATCACATCTTTTTCAATCTTTATTACCAAAAATAAAGAAAGTACTTATAGAGAAAAGAAAACCTATTGTTTATGAAATTGCCTACTAACTAAAATTGTAACTATATCTAATCTAATCAGAACTGCAAGTTTATGACAGTTGTACGAAAATACTATAACACGGCCAATTGTTGGCAGAATAGTAGACATCGGCTTTGCTTGCCATAAAAAAAAATAGGATAGAATAGACGTACCTAGTATGTCAATTTGATACAGAATGAATTTCCCTGAGCATACCTATTAAAATTAATATTATTAAACGCCGTTAGACACCTTGTAACTATCTCTATAATGCGATACAAATATCTTGGAGGAGGTTCTTCCCGTTTGTTTAGAAGAAAACATTTAAAATTAAAATCGCAGTAGATACTTAATAACATCAGTTTTTTTTCCCCGAAAGGTTGGGTATTCGTGTACACGCAGCGTCAGTATGTCCTAACCCTTCAAGTTTTTTAAATGTTACACTGCTACAACATCGAATTCGTTACGAATAATCTAAAGAATACTTCAAAAAGAATTCATTGTTTCGACTTGGATTCGAACTATCGCATCACCGAACGTCGTACTCTCTCGTAACTCATAGAGCAGTTTGGCGAACTAGCCAGCGAGCCCATGTAAATTGCGATGAAATTATTATGTACTATCGTCCGAGACACTTTATCTTTAGGTCTCTGTCTAATCAAAATATATTATAATTTGAGGGTACCTATCCATAAATTTTACTTACTTACGTTTTCTTTATAACATTAATCCATACCCTCAAGTTATAACTACAACGTTTGATGTACCTATAAGTTCACTTAAAACGACGTAAACGACTACGATTTACCCATTATTATTTAAAATGATTTGTAAATTATAAAAACAAATTGTAAAATATAAATATTTGTAGTAAAATAAGATCAGTTTTGTTAAATAATAAATATTATTAAATGATAATTAAGATTTTTTTTAAAATAAAATTGAAAAATATTTTACATTAAAAAAATATAATGCATGACAAAAAAGCACATTTCGAGCCTAGGATTTGAACCTCTAATCTTAAAGCACGGCAGGCGGTCTTAAAACCTCCGGTCTATTTAGAAGTTGAATAATTTTTCGTAGATGTTAACCGTAGTATTGCGTGTCGTTATATGCAATAGTAAAAGTATTAATGCTTTATTAAAAAACAACAGACTTAAAAAAAAAATACTAACAAACTTATTTTATCACTAAATCAATACATTCATTTATTCTATTAAAAAGTTTTTGCAAAATACATTAACCAACTTGAGCCTATCACGGATTTGAACGCACATGTCTTTTGGGGGGGGTAACCACTTAATGGAGGTGTGTATACCTATAAGACCCCCCATTTTGCCAGTTACGTTTAAGTCCCACGTAATATGGGGCGACCCTATTGGCATCAACCAGGCACATATCTAAACTCCGGGCTGTTACTGAGAAATTCCAGATCGAAAAATCCAATAACACTTTGCCCGACCAAAATCAAAATTAAAATATTTTATTTCACATAAACCTACATGGGCACTTCTGAAACGTCAGAAGCTAGGTGCATAGTTCCAATTGGTTGTTTCCTATGGAGAACAGCCAGCAGGAAACTCCACGGTTACTTACACTTTTAAAAAGAATGGGCTTTTACAATGTTTTCAAGTTACAGTGTTAATAGGTATGGGAGGACAGTGTAGGCCCGTCAACAAGTACTAAGTATTTAACAAAATAGAAGATGGTTTACAAAGCTACAGTCTATTAAGCCTACAACGTTCTCAAATTCACAAATTAAAAAAGAATCTATATAAAATATTATTAAAATATGAATCAACAAATCAAAATCAACATTTTTTATTTCACATAAACCTACATGGGCACTTATGAAACGTCAGAAGCTAGGTGCACGGTTCCAATTGGTCGTTTGATTTGTTGAACTCCACGGTTACTCTTTTAAAACTACTCTTTTAGCTACTTAACTACTTACTCTTTCAACTACTTACTCTTTTAGGGACCTAGGAATCGAACCCAAGACTTAGCAGTAGCGCTTGTGACCTCTACCAACGAGGCAGCTAGCATATATAAGTAAAATGCGTTAAAAATAGATAAAAACTATGCTTTCCCATTTTATTTTAAATCTAAATCTATTCCTAAATTCAATATCCGAGTAAAATATTCGTAAAAAAAGCAAAAAATATCGCAACCAGCAACCTGCAGGCTTCCAAAAATCTATAAAAAGCCTGAGGCCAAAATTGATTGTGAAAACTAAACTTTCCACGAAATTGAGTGCTCAAATATTGAGCATTAGCCCACACAGAACCAGTAACAGACAAACGGACAGAATGAAAAAAAAAAACTCTTACGAATACGACGCGACGTCTGAACTACGACCTGTGGTGTGGAGTACGTAAACTTTATTAAAATGCATTTCAAAATGCAATCGTATTTTTCAGAATAGTTTTTCGTTTGTGCTATTGACTTTGCAGTTCCTGGTAGTGCCCAATGTTTTCGAAGGGACTAACTAGCTCTCTAACTAAGCCTGCAGTTTCTGAACACCATCGCATCGGTTGCATACAGTGGCACGCTCGGCACCGTATGCTATCAAGAAACAGCATGGGAATGTTCTTCTGATAGTCGTTCACACACTCATGTAAGCCTGATGGCACCCATTCACGGACCAACCTTGACCAGATCAGCTTACCTTTACAGATCACACAGACATCATTTACCCAACTATATCGGGGTCGCTGTCTAGCCTAACCAGATGCAGCTGAATACCAATATTTTACATGGAGTGACTGCCTATCTGACCTCCACAGCCCAGTTATTGGGTAATACGATATCCCTTTGTAAGATCATACACTCAATCCATTATTCATTATTTAAACGTCTTTGAAAGAAAAAGAAAAAAAAAAGAGAACGAAAATACGTTTATTTGCGGTAAACATAACGCAAAGAAATAAAAACACAAACACGAAAGAACAAGTTGAGGGAAAATATGCGTCACATTCACGCAAAACGGCCATCGCTCAGCATAATGCTGCGACCCTATGCTAGACAGAGCCCCAGCGCTGGTTTTCAGCGACAGCCACCAGCTTTGCCACCAGCTTTGTCACTCAACGATTCCAACAACGCCAGTATTTTACCAGAATCCGTATTTAAACCAACTCCATAAAATAAATTTTGCTTTAAAATAGATTTATTAATATTTAATTTGCTTAAAGCTTTTAAGAAAATATTAAAGTTCTCGTTTTCATAAGTTTTATTTTGTAATTTCTAGGCTTGTTTTTTAAAAAGATTTCTTAACTTATATTTTATTTTGTACTTTTTAGCAGTAGAGCTTGTTTAAATATCTGTTCTATCACCTTCACTTGTAAGGTAGTTGTCAAGATAAATCTAAATGGCCGAAACACAACAGGGCTGTCTTGTTTAGTTGAGGAATGCCTGTCACCTTCAGGCTCCATCATCAGACCCTGGATATCATCTAGGACCAGAGTCCTTGTCAATACGAATTAAACAAGCCCAAACTCGATGGGGTTGCGTCGTTTTATCACAGAGTTCCCATGGTCACCTTACGGTTCCATCATCAGATCAGCTCTGTTATAATAATATTACATTGTCATTTGCTTTACATGTGCATGCAAAATTTCAGCTCAATCGAAAGTCGGGAAGTTGGTAAAATTTAACTTGCAAGATTTAATTACAGACCGAATAGGTGAAACTACATAGAAGCCGGTCAAGAGCGAGTCCGACTCGCGCGCCGAGGGTTCCGGATGTTGATGATTTCTGAAAAACTGTGCTATTTCGAGACATCGTTTTATTTTTCCTGTAATCTTTACATAAACTTATATCACATAGAATAATTTCAGATTTTTCTCTATGCAAACTTTTATTTTACATTTTTCATCAAAAGTAAAAAAAAAACAAAACCAAAAACCAAACTATGATGCCCAGCGCTCTTTCATATGATACCCCACATGCCCTAGTATACTCCATTCGCATTTTTAAGACCCCCTTACGGGCCCTGTTGCAAAAATGATATATTTTTTTAAATTTCTTTCTTGTTTGTAAAATAGTTGGGTAAACGTCACCTTAAATTATTCCAAATTTCAAGTTGATAGCATTAATAGTTCTTGAGATATCCAGCTGTGACAGACAGACAGACAGACTTAGTCTCACCATAAGGGTTCCTTTTTACCATTTTGGTACGGAACCTTAAAAAGACAAAACATATACTAAAAAAGTGTGGGCACACCGACAGTTCAATAGACATAATTATGCCGCCATGTTTTATTTTCCCCTGTGTCCTAAAAATAGTGACCCTTGCCCACTGACCCTGTGACGTTTACTTTCTGTACCCTGTTCTGTACCCTGGCAAATTGATTACGCTCTATTTGCTTTCGTATTGGGCAAACCTTGTACATGTGTTGAGATAAATAGTTAAAGTGAGTTTGTTTGTTGAGAGCAGTGGTGGCCCAGTGGTTAACGGCCTCGACTTGAGAAGTAGGTCGTAGGTTCGAACCCAGACAGGCGCTTTACTTTGTGTAAATTATTTCATCACCACTGCTCTCAAAACGGTAAAGGAAAACATCGTGAGGAAACCGGCATGTCCTAGAACTAAAAATTCGTAGACATGTGACATCCACCAACCCGCACTGGGCCCGCGTGGTGGATTATGGCCCACTCCCTCTCACAGAAAGAAGAGGCCTGTTTCCCAGCAGTGGGAACATTATAGGCAGATTATGTATGAGTTTGTTTTTATTAGGGTTCCGTAGGTCAGAACGAAAAAACGGAACCCCTATAGGATCACTCGTGTCTGTCTGGATGTCCGTCTGTCACAGCCAATTTACTCCGAATCTAATGAGCCGATTAAGTTAAGTTTGGTAAACAAATCAATTTCTCGGACCCAAACTCGGACGTGTAACGTAAATTAATGAATTTTGAATAAGATGAACTAGTTAGAAAATTAAAAAAAAAATTATAGAAAGTCTAAACGTTCTAAATTATTTGAGGTCCTAATTTTCTTCTTACAATGTCAGAAATCACAAGCAACATAATAAAATCGTAGGGGAGTCAAAACTGTACATTGAATATTTATGAAAAAAAGTTATTGCCACAAGGTCTGGGAACGATTCTTATG
Source organism: Tiliacea citrago (assembly GCA_963921375.1). Lineage (NCBI taxonomy): Eukaryota > Metazoa > Arthropoda > Insecta > Lepidoptera > Noctuidae > Tiliacea > Tiliacea citrago. The sequence goes on from OY992784.1 coordinate 4,324,576, forward strand.
CCGAAAATATAGGAGTTAGAACTTTTATGTTTGTCTGAATATATGTCACGTAAATAATATGGATAGATTTTGTTAAAATGTTGCATAATGTACACTCCCTATAAGTCTGGTCTGGTCTGTAGGCTATAAATTATAACGCTATTAGGTATGGAGGACGAGAAATATAACATTATGCTCGTATTCTTCTATAGTTTACATTAAATTGTAAAGAGACGAGCCAAAAGTTTACAATATTGCCGGTAGTTACAAATATAACCTTTTAAATGATTATCATCACGCTATACCTTTATGGTATATTTTTTTACCGTCTGTGCGATGCGGGACGTAAAGAATAGCACCATCCTATTTCTTCCCGTGGGTGTCGTAAAAGGCGGCTAAGGGACTTACTAGAGAATGGGCAGCAGCGTTCTCTATGCATTTTAACACCATACTGCGATCGCAAACCTGCCTGCCAAGCGTGGCGATTATGGCAACCCCCCCCCTTTGGGGGAGGCTTACGTCCAGCAGTGGACGTCTTTCTGCTGAAATAATAATAATATAATAATAATACCTATATGGAGATTAACAGTCCATCATGACATATTTATAAACGGCTATTTTAGTCAACTTTCAACAAAGCCTAATCTTAGTAGTCCGACGACTGCTTTGCAAACCTGTGGTACGAGTACGACTTCCACGCGAACGAAGTCGCCTGCAGAATCTAGTTATGAATAAAATACAGAAAATAGTTCTTTACCTATATTATAAGAAAACCTAAAAGAATCCCGAATTTTTTTGCCCCTCTTAAATATTTGTTTTATTTTAATTTAATTTTTTTTTTTTAAAGTAAATATATACCTAAATATTCTGTGAATATTTCAAGCGTCTACCTGTTGCCGTTATCAATATCGAGCAAAAACGAGCAAAAAAATCACGATTGTTGTATGTGAGTCCCCTTAAATATTTAATATATTCTGTTTTTTAGTATTTGTTGTTATAGCGGCAACAGAAATACATCATCTGTAAAAAATTCAACTGTCTAACTATCACGGTTCATGAGATACAGCCTGGTGACAGACGGACAGACAGACAGAAAGACGGCGGAGCCTTAGTAATAGGGTTGCCGTTTTACCCTTTGGGTACGGAACCCTAAAAAGTGTTTTGCTTTTATCATTATTTTATACGTTTAAGTGTTATACGGTTAAAGGCAATTGTGACAGCCTTCTTTAGTTATAGTTTGTTAACCAACTTAGGGCCAATTTCACCAATGAAACTGAACGCGATCAGCACATAAACCACGTTTAAGAGCTGTCAGTGTCATTATTGTCTTTGGAATATTGACACTGACAGCTCTTGAACTCGGTTTATTGAAGCCTTCATTGCAGTGTAAGTTAAGTCTGATTAAATAGCTCGTAGTGTGAATGTAGTGTGTAGCTTTTATTTTAGACCCCTTCTGTCATAAGAATGACCTAGCGCCTAGCATTCGTGATTTAAAAAGAATTTCCTTATTCAAATATCGAGTAAAAGATCACTCACTACCTTACCTCTCAACTGTGAATATTTTTATATGGATAATAATTTTCCAGGCGACTAATAACTTAAAGGGCGACTAACTATTTGCTACTAAAATTTATTTATTTATTTATTTATTTACATACATACGCTACCATTACAGTGTCCCAATGCGGTAGTGTAGTTAAAATAATAACTTGGCGACTAATAACTTAAAGGGCGACTAACTATTTGCTACTAAAATAATAACTTGGCAGCGATTATTAGTCATCTACTGTTATTGAATCATTTGGGTTAGGTTAGGTTAGAACAGTAACCATTAACAAGCGAAGGTGAGCGAGCGAAGCGAGTGTGCCGCGGCAGCGGCCGCCGAGCGCCAGATCCCCTCTATTGTTGGTAAATTCAGTTACCAAAACAAAAATTCGATGCCAGTTTAAATTAAAATAAAGCTAAAAACTGATTATTGAGCTGCTACTTTCTATTTAAAATAATACTTCGCTGTAGCTGCCAACCTATTATTTTTGCTACAATACGACAATAAATGAAAACACTGGCAATACTAATGCATAAAAGTATTTTGGAACGATCAAATAAATTCTAGCATCGAAATTAAAAAAGTGATTTTTTCAAATAAACTAAATAGCAGTGGTGTGCCGACTATGGGTTTTGCCAATCTTTGACTAGCTATAGCGACTAAACTATTGGATATATTTGATTGAATTTTCGTGTGCAGACTGCGAACGTCATTAGATATACGTAGTTGAATTTATTGTTATATTGTTGTCTCCACGTTGTATATGCTTTATGTATTTATTTAGGTATATGTAAGATTTTGCACGTGTGTACGTGTACGTATACGAGTATGTGTGTAAATTTTATATATTAGGTTGGGGAAAAAGTCTTTTTGCATTATAGTATGCATGAACTTGTAATAAAATCTCTTTGGCTTTACTATTTGTATCTGGCTGGTTTTGGTATCATTGAAAGTTTAAATTTTAAAGAACATAATTCCAAATTCAAATTAGGAAAATGTGTGATTTTCATTTGTTTTTCGTACTGTCAAGATGAGTGAATCTAATGAAGAAATTCGATACATTTTAAAATTTTACTACAAAAAAAGTTAAAATGCAACGCAAGCCGCGAAAAAAAATTGCGATGTTTATGGACCTAGTGCAGTGTCTGTGAGAGTAGCACAAATTTGGTTTAAGCGTTTTCAATCTGGAAATTTTGATGTCAAAGATGCACGTCGCTCTGGTCGCCCTATTACGGATAAAATGGATGCCATTTTTGAAAAAGGTGAGCAAGATATCAGTCATATCAGTAGTTACGACGTAGCTGAAGAACTGGGAATTGACCACAAAACAGTTTTGGCACATTTGAAAAAAACTGGGTACACAAAAAAGCTCGATATTTGGGTACCTAACGAGCTCACTGAAAGAAACCTAATGAACCGTGTACTCATTTGTGATTCTTAATTACGACGTAATGAAACCGAACCATTTTTGAAGAAGCTGATAACTGGTGATGAAAAGTGTGGTGGGATTGGAAGGGCATTATTCATTATGAGCTGTTACCACCAGGCAGGACCATCGATTTTAAACTCTACTGCGAACAACTGATGAGATTAAAGCAAAAAGTTGAGAGAAAGCGGCCGGAATTAATCAACAGAAGGGGCCCACCCCTTCTGTTGATTAATTCCGGCCGCTTTCTCTCATTTTCTCATTTTCTCAATCTTATTCATCATGATAACGCTAGACCTCACACATCTTTAGCCACTCAGCAAAAATTAAGAGTTTGGCTGGGAGGTGTTAATGCATCCGCCGTATAGTCCTGATCTTGCACCTTCAGATTCATCCTTATAATTGACCCTAACGATCGATGCAATAAAAGTACAGGGTATAATTTTTTCAGATTTTAGCCGGTTCGATTCCCGGGTGTGGGAGAAGAGAATTTTCGAAAATCTTTCAATGCAGTTTGCTTTCTATTCAAAAATAAAGGAATGTTTCCTTTGAGTAAAATTTTCTATCTGCAGTATTAAGAGTACTTTCCCTCCAGGTGGCATTACAAAATTCCATCCTGTATATATATATATATTCTATAGATATGGTATAGTATAGGTATATTTAACATTTTAGTTTAAGACTTCGCATATTCATATTTTTCACTTCTTGTTCTCGCACACTATTGTCTACAATTCTTTTTCATTTCTCCTTTCGCAGGTCTGCTGGTAGAAATTTCTTAAGAAATAAGCAGTACCTTTGTACTAAAATTATAATTATGTCGTATCTCTCTGTATTTTACTGTGTGTACATAAATAATAAAATAAAGAAATAAGACTGACATTATTAATTGCGTACAAAAACGTCATGGTCTTAACTAATATACTTTCAGAAACTTCGCAAAAAGTATCAGCTGAGCTTCTTAAAAAAAACCTGAGCTTGCATCATCATACTGCAGCTGAGTCTCTTATTAAATAGCTGCAGATCAAGCAACATTGTTGTATTCCGATTAGACCTGTTTGGGTGCCATTGAATGATATATCAACTTTGTCTCTCAGATGAGCAAAGCTTATCGTTCACATAACATACACAATGCCTGTATTCCCCGAACGGTAAGGCAGAGGTATACTCATAGTACACTCCCATTTTGCCAGTTATGTTTACAACATAACATAACACCACGCCTGTAATCCACGAAAGGTTAGGCAGAGGTGTACCGACACACATTTCGCCAGTTACGTTTCAGTCCCTTATAAAAAGGGGCGAGCCTATTGCCATCAACCGGGCACAAATCCAAACTCCGTTCCGTTATTAGAAATAATATTCAGATCGTCATGAAATACTCTCAAGTGTATCACGACGTAAGTGTGTCCTTAACCTTCACAAACTCTAAACTGACCCCTCTACACAGAACCTGCCCGATTGGAATCTCGTCCACGTAGTAACCGGGCACAAATTCGGCCGGCCGACCGTTATTTTATTAGAACATACATACATAAACTCACGCCTTCTGCCCATGGGGGTAGGCAGAACTACAGAACTCCTTTTTGCTTCGTTTAGATTCATACATCTGGTCATACACGCACGCCGCTTGCGAGTACTACGCACTTGACCTTTCTGAAGAACATCACCTATAAGGTCACTATATGTCTAACAAAGGCAGATGTGGGTGGAAACGCTGCGATGGGACGCCTCGCGGCATTTCCACCAGCATCTGCCTTGTTAGTCGCCTTTCACTCATCCTCTCAATATTACCAAACCATCAAAGTCTATCTAGTCTGTTAGACATTCTATTCGTATGCAACTTTCATTCACTTGTAACTGACCCACTACACAGAAACGCAATAATCAAGTGTCGGATTGAGATCTCACAGCGTCAATATTTCGTCCACGTACCGCCGCAGTGTGAAGCGATACCAACACAAATGACAGGGGTCTTTGTGACGAATAGCGGCTTACATGAGAGAGGGATTTATTTGGCCCATGTGAGCAACAAGCTTCTGAATTCGGAAGCTGTTTGCTACAAATTTTGTAGATAGGAATGGAATAAAACAAGAAGGTTTTGCTGATTTGAGAAGCAGCCTGTGATAGGTGTATAGAGTTGTTCTTGTCCGAATTTCAAAAGGCACAGTTTCGAGATTTGATTTTTTTTTTTCTTTGAATCGAGTCGGGTCACTCGAGTGAGGTTTCAAATAAGTAAACTTTATCGGGTAACATGTGGGTAATTACGCACTTTTGATGCGTTTTCGTACGAACACGTACGAATGCATACAATCTACCTGACCCTCCGGGTATTGTCGTACCTGGCAAAGTAAGTGTGAGCTAGTCGTGCGTGTAAGCGCGTACAGTCCCGACATCCAAAATCAATCCCAACTTGTTCGGATTTTATATGCGTTCGTACATTAAAAATACAAAAACATATAAATAGAAAATAAAAATAAAAAACATATAAACAAATAAATATAAATAATTATGAATATATTTAAAGGTTTGTTTATTCATGAGATAACAATGAAATAGCCTGGGCTCATTGTTTGAGTCCGCCATTATTAGATAGAATTCAACAGAATAATCTCTTTTTAAATATATTGAACGCACCCATTCATTGCTACGACGGCTATTGAGACGCTGCCGTCTTCAAATCAGGGAAGAATTTATGCCATATGTTTTTAACGACATTTTAACGGAGAAAATCGCAGCCAGTGTATGCGTTAAATTCGTACTACACTTATGTACGTACGATACAAAACCGTATCCAATGTGAAGCCGGCCTTAAGCCCATTTCGTGACCTTATTATTAACCCAAGGAAATATAAACACAAAACGACACATCCCAACAGAGCATCAAATATTGAAAGAGAACCGAACCTTGTTCCAATTAAATCCGATCTACAATCCAATCAATTAATCGGTATAATAATTATTATTTCACAATAATCACACTAAGTATATTGTCATAAAATGATATAAGATAGAAGAAAAAAATATTCCATACATTATTCTGCATTGTCATCAAATGAACAAGCTCTTCCCATACTTTATAAAAACAAAACACGTCTTCTAACATTCTACACACGTACAGTCATACACTACGGTGTTCCCCTTATTCTACAATGTTCACACCATTGATGAGGGTGTGTATTGAGTAGTGTCACTTTTGTTACACTGTCGAGGTCTTCCTCGATGAAGTAGAGGGAGTTACGTAAAGACGTGCGTGTGTCACTTGGCTTCATAAATAAGACTAAAGTACAATTAATAGATCTTAATTATTCAAGATTAAGACCTATTAATTGTACTTTTGTATGAAAACCTAAAGATTTTCAATTCAGTACGCTTTAATGTTAATAGTTTTTGCCTAACTCAACCACCATTATTAACTTTCATACCTTTTGGACGATATTCCATACATTCAGACTACAACAAATCTCTAAGCAACCTTAAAAACCTCCAAACCATGCCACCCTAGGTTAAGGACTAGGCAGGCGGTACTTTTATATCTGTGGAGTTGTAAAACATAATAGGTATTCCCTCACGCTAGTTGCCAGTTTTGTTATAAACACTCACTTGTAATTAAAGCCAAGCTTATTCTTACCAATAAAGGAACAAGAAAAAATGAACCCTATTCAAAAACCGAACCTTTCATCCTGGCCACAAAGCGACCATCGATGATTGGAATTGACAATTTGAATTCTGAATAATTTTCTCTCTTTTGAATTGAGAAGATTTTTTGGCAGATGGCCAAACGTCTCTACAATAAGAGCATTTGAACTTCTCGGCGTCACGTGCACAATCAGCACAAATGCTGAAGGCATAGACAATTTTATGCAAGTATTTTATCTAAGAATTAGAATGTAAGTGACTGCTGATAGGCCTGTGCTTTAATGGCTTCTGTGCTAATTGCTTTAAGCCGATAAGTTGGTTATAAGCAGAAAGTTTTTGCTGTCTGTTCTCCAAATAACTATAATTACTTTTCAACCTTTTCAACAACCATGGGTGTAAGAAAATTTTGTAACGAGATAAGAGCGTACGAGGAAATGATAAATATTTAAGACACTTACTAATTCATTAATTATACACTTATGAATAATATACAGCCACACACATTTATATTTTGGCTTCAACATGATAGCATTTCTAAATAGAACACTCCAGTGCCTTATAATTTTAAAATGTAATTATTCAGCGTGTCACGTAATTAGAAGTTAAATTTTAGGAAATGATACGTTTGATCATAGTAATATGTTAGAGATAAGCAGCCTATCCAAATGTCCTTTCTTTGGTATTGTTCGTCGAGTTTTTGAGAAACGGGCATGTTCCATTTTAGAACCGAAAATTCAAAGACATGTGACATCCACCAACCCTCACTGGGCTCGCGTGGTGGATTATGGCCTGCTCCCTGTCACAGAGAGCAAGGCTGTTTCCCAGCAATGGAGACGTTAAAACCTGATTATGCGTATGCCAAGCTATTGTAATATTTATACCCACAACGAGTATTTACCCAAGCTTTAACTTACATTACTAAAAACATAAGCAACCTAAAATAGAAGACGTATTATTAATTTAATTTGTTTGGACATACCCCGAAGCGACAGGGGACTGTGTCCCTGACAAATACACAGGCATTCACCGTGCGCTACCTAACTCTACGAGATTTATACCTCCCACTATTACAAGTAAATAAGTGGATTACTGTTTTGTTGCTTGCATTTCAAGCGCTACTGCCGGTCCTGGGTTCAATTCCCAGGTCGGGCATAGTGTTATTGGGTTTTTCCAGCAGCCCAGAGTCTTGATTTAAGCCCGGCTGATAGCAAAAGGCTCACCCTAAAAGACGGGACTTAAACATTACTGGCAAAATGTGGGTATACTGTAGGGTATACTTCTACATAACCTTTTGAGGAATACTTTGTGTAGAAGATTAGAGGAAAAAAATCTTGGACATGTTTACATTGCATGTAATGATTTAACATAGTCTTTCAATGACTGTCTTGTTCGTGTATTAGTCACAAACTGGGGAAATGTGCGTATACTGTAAATCTCTCGACAAACGGTTCCGGCAGGCAGAAGGTTATGATAAAAAAGGTGGAGATGACAATAAGACAAATTTAAACTTCGTATAATTATATAATGACATTTCCAGTCTGCATACAAAAAGTCAAACAAATATATCTAATACTTTAGTAATTCATCGCTAGTCAAAGAATGGCTAAACCCATAGTCAGTCAATTACTACTATTTAGTTTGTTCGTAAAAATGTAGTGCTGTCCGTTGCGAAGTGTGTCTGATTCTCATCATTCTATCATCATCTATTTTTTTGTTTTAAAACACTGCATGAAAGTACTTATAATATCTTTGTATAAAACTGATCTTTCGTTCACTCCAAGTTTGCACGAATTATACCCACTTACATATTTTAACCATAACTATTTACAAATCTACACATCCTACACTTATTATCCCACAGCTTGCAATGTAATAGTTACATATGCAATATATACACTGAATATTCTATGTTACACAAAATACATTACTGTTTCAAAATATTTTTGTCTCACAATTTTTAATTATTTCTGCTTTTTTTGTTTTAATTTATACTTTATATTTTTAGTTTTTAACATACCAATGACTGTATGATGAATGTATTTTATTGTATGTTGTAAAAGTGTCATGGTCCTTTCACTATTATCTGTTGTGTTCGTTCTGCCCGACCCTCCGGGGAAACAGGCGTGATTTTATGTTATGTTATTTTGTTTGTCTCGCGGCGGCGGCGCACATGAATCTCAGTGGGCTCGTAAACCGGTTTCCACATATTTATATTATTATATTAATTATTTACAAAAACAACGTTATCCTACATCTAGAAATATTTTCAATCCTTTTTTCATTTTTATTTACTCCAGTCAGCTGTTCGTGCGGGGCGTGGTGGGGGTGTTGGGTTTTATCTGCGGCGGGGTCTGAGCACGCGCATCTGTAATGTCACGGCTGATCCCAGGTTCGATTCCGTCGAACAGATGTGGTTGACAATCTCGCTAAGCGGGAAAAAAATTGCCATTGGTACAGCGTACCGGCCACCGTGGTTTGATATAGATCACTTCCTTGATGCCATCACGAACACTATTGCTACGTTGGGAAACTTTGATCATTATATTTTGCTCGGTGATTTCAATGTGAACATGCTCAACATAAACGAGACTAAAGCCAAAAAAGTTAAAGAGTTTTTAAATTGCATAAGTCTCGTTCAACTTGTCACGATGCCGACTCATTTCACAGATACGAGTGAGACTCTTATCGACCTACTGTGCACAGACCTTAGGGCAAGACACACGACAGTAGAACCCTTTGGTTCGATTACAGGCCATTCCGTTATAGTCAGTGAATTTCATATAAAGCGGGACAAATTCATACCATATGTTATCAATTTTAGGCCAATGAAAGACATATGTATGGATGATTTTTATACGGATTTGTTGCAATCAAACATAGGTCATGTTTTTGAATTTACCGATGTAGATGAAGTGGTTGAAACTTTTAATCACTGCATACTATCATTGTTTGATGTCCACGCACCAGTTAAGACTTGTCGTATTAAGGAATTATTGTATCCTTGGATTACGGACATTATTCAGCTCATGATGCAGTTACGGGATAATGCATTAGCCAAATATGGAAATACTAAATCCGGAACAAAAAAGAGTATTATAAACAGTTAAAATCCTTGGTAGAAAGTTCCTTGTATCATGAAAAAATTGCATACTTTAGGCACAATATAAATAATAAATTAAATAATCCAAAATTACTATGGAAGAACATTAAATCCACATTTGCACCCTCAAAGCAAGGACAAGACCTTCCTCCACATTTTAGAAACCCAGACATAATAAATAACACTTTTTTGAATGTACCTGGCAACCCGGTAGCTAGCACGTCGCTTGTATCATTCTATGAGACCCACAGATATAACGAAGCAATATTCACAATTGCTCCGGTGGACCAAAATGATATCTCCCGCACTATTTCTGACCTGAAGTCAAATGCTGAGGGCTACGACAACATAACCTTAAGTTGCTTACTCTAACTTTACCACACATTTTAGCAACAATTACCTACATTATTAATTGTTCCATATGGACATCAAAGTTTCCTTACCAATGGAAAATTGCCACAGTTAGACCGCTACCTAAGAGTCCAAACCCTATAGAAGTTAAAGACTTACGGCCAAACAGTATTCTGCCCTGTCTTTCAAAGGTAATGGAGAGGGTAGTGTGCCTTCAATTAACTCGGTTTTTAGAAGAGAACAAAGTGTTACCTGGATTACAATCCGGTTTCAGGAAACAACGCAGCACTTCTACGGCGTTACTAGATGTTACGGACAATATTCTATCAGCCCAAGATAAGGGTATGTGTTCACTGATGGTGCTACTAGATTTTTCCCGTGCTTTTGATTGCATTGACGTCACACTATTATTGTCAAAATTAAAATACTACGGTTTTGACGACAATGCCATTCAATGGTTCCATAGCTACCTCAGTAACAGAAAACAACTTGTAGAATTGCGTTTGTCGGACGGTACTACCTTGACTTCGACCCTTACATCTATACAAAGAGGAGTGCCACAGGGATCAATTTTGGGTCCGATTCTTTTTATTCTCTACTGTGCAGACATAATAAAGTGCCTTCAGAAATGCAAATATCATATTTATGCCGCCGATGTCCAACTATATTTATCTTTCAGGCCAGATGATTATGAGTCGGCTATTAGAGATCTAAATGACGACCTAGAAAGAATCGCCGCCTGGTCAGATGAGAATTGTTTGGCCAAACCCATTGAAAACCAAGTATATGTTATTTGGTACGAGGCAGCAGTTGAAGAAGATACCATTAAGCCTTAATTTGATTCTAATGGGTAAGCCTATTGATCGTGTGAATGAGGCGCGGAACCTAGGGTTATGTATGCCTTAGATTTGAGAAACACGTTGCTAACTCCGTAAGAAACTGTTTCTATCGTCTGAGACTGCTTTACAAAATGCGGCCATTCTTGTCTGAAAAGCTTCGCGAACAACTAGTGGAAACCCATGTCCTGTCGAAATTAAATTATGCTGATACGGTTTACGGCCCGCGTTTGCTGGCTCGTACCGATCGACTTACTCTGTTCCCCCTAGAAGTCATGTCACCCCCTTTCTTAACAAACACTTTATTCTCAAGATGAAGTCGAGGCGAAAGTTACACCTAGCGTGCCTGCTTTTTGGTGTCGTTCAGACTAAGAAACCGAAGTATTTGTACGACAAGCTTAGTTGGATGACTAGTAGACGAGATTGCGCGCCCAGGCAATGTGCACAACAACTTTCAACACAGTCTCATAGGACAGCAGCTTTCAGAGGCACTTTCCGATACGCTGCATCTAAGGTGTGGAATAATATCCCACCACCATTAAGGATACTGACCACTATTCACTCGTTCAGAACACGTTTACGGCAGTATCTGATAGTTTCCCAGCAGAAACTAGATATGGTCGCCCTGAATGTTTCACTTATATGAAATGCCTACAGTACTAGGCTTAAAACGTAATTCCTGTTGTGTCACGAAAGTATATTCTGGATCTACGGGTGGTTGCGCTCGCTTTGTGATTTTCCGTCCTTTGCTGCCTAAATTTTATTGTCCCTAACTCGTTGACGCTGCTGCTCGTGGATACTTCACTTCCTCCGAATAGTTAATAAATGAAATGAACTATTTATGTTTTTTATCATAGTTTTTATTATTTTTTGGTTTTGTAATTATATTTGTTTGATTTCTAGTTTATTTTAACTATTTATAACATCACAACATCACACACATTACACACACATTATCTATTTATAAGTATACAAATATGTATTAGGTATGTTGAAACTGTTTATACCTACTTCCTGTCACTTGACCCTAAAGGTTCATTAGAAAACCAGCGTCAGACAGCATCTGTCTGGCATTAATGCTGAAATGAACCTTTTTGGCGCAGCCGTGAGACACACTATTATTGTTAAAACATTATTTTCTCTGTTTTTATTTTATTGTTTGTATTTTGTGTTTCACGAACTGTGTCCAAATAAATTTTATTCTTTCTTTCTCTTCTTTCTTTCATCACGATTCACACAAAATGGATTAATCTAAATTTTCTTCTATAACTTTTCTTTCATCCTTCGGATGAGTCCTATTGATTTTCGTTATCAAACTCATAATCGTTCAAAAATCGATGAATTTTCTTAGTTTTTTTTCCGTAAAATTTTTCCTTAACACGTTTCTATCAGCTGTGATGCGTGCGCGTGCACTTTTGGATTTTCCAAACTTTGTTAACATTTACTGGATTGTTTTACGGTAAGTGTTATGGTCATGAATACCCATTCATATTTATGTTGTATATATGTTCAAATATATATAATCAGCCTATAATGTTCGGACCGCTGCACGCTGGGACACAGGCTTCCTCTCGGTGAGAGGGAGTGGGCTGTAATCCACCACGCGGGCCCATTTCGGGTTGGTAGATGTTGATATATCTTCGAATTTTTGGTTCTAAGACATGCCGGTTTCCTCACGATGTTTTGCTTCATCGTTTTGACAACAGTGGTGATGAAATAATTTACACAAAGTAAAGCGCCTGTCTGGGATCGAACCTGCGACCTACAAATCGTAAGTCGCGGCCGTTACACTGGGCCGCACTGCTCACCAGTTCAAATCATAAGTCACAAGTTCATATCATAAGGTCACGTACGTAGTTCAGGTCATAAGTTCAAATATTACTTACCAAAGAATAAAGAGTGAGGATCTCAAACTTTCCACTCTTCAAACTAACTTTGATATATAATAGTTTCCCTTCAAAACAATTTACAAATAATAAAAATACTATTTCATTAATTTAGTTACTTATGTGAAAAATACGGATTATTTAAAATCAAAGGATCAAATAAAATCTTGTCGATTTTGTCTTTTCAATTTCAAATCCTAACAAAAGGATTCCATTCCAATTTTTCACTTCAAATGAAGTTCTCCGCGGTTTCCCCGACCTTTGTCATTGACCTGTAACCCCGTTGACCTGCCGATACCCGATTCCGATGAGGGCATCGCGAAACGGATGGTGCCTTTTTCTTTTTCATTTCGTTATGCATATGGGTCTGGTGGAATATTTTCAAACTGTTCTAAGAAAGAGATGGTTTTGGTATATTATTGTAAATACCATTGAGTTAAAAAAAAAATACAGTTTCATGAATTAGTCCTTAGTAATGAGAAGATTAGTCAGGTATTTAGGTTGAAGAGGCTGCTTACCTTCTGAAATTCAGGTACCGATTTTCCTTATGTTCTGCACACTTATGTCTTGCATACACAATCCTGTTATCAGCAAACTGCATAGGACTTTTAACATAAAGTTAATTCTTCCTCTCACCTGGCCGAGAAACGACTATCAAAAACAAAAAACCAAAAAACCAGTGAGCGTTACAGTACTAGAATAAGATGAGTAACATCTGACATCTCACCTTGGTAATAAGCAACTGAGCAGTGACAGAAATTAACCTCAAAATTTAAAAAGCGAAATACTGAAATAATTCGAATAATTATTCATAATTAGTATAAAAAAAAAAATATTCAAGTATAAAGTTTATGAAAAACCTGTGTTTCAGGCCATCAATTTACATCAAACATTTAAAAAGAAGACAACAATAAGTTTATTACTAAGCTAAATTAAAAAGTAGACAATATTTTCTATGACTCAAAAAGGAACTCTTTGGGTATATTATTTTAAAACGGATAATAATTTTCCAGGCGACTAATAACTTAAAGGGCGACTAAGGCAGCGATTAAATATTATTTCTTAATCGCTGCAAAGTCATCTACTGTTATTGAATCATTTGGGTTAGGTTAGGTTAGAACAGTAACCATTAACAAGCGAAGGCGAGCGAGTGAAGCGAGCGTGCCGCGGTAGCGGCCGCCGAGCGCCAGATCCCCTCTATTGTTGGTAAATTCAGTTACCAAAACAAAAATTCGATGCCAGTTTAAATTAAAACGGAGCTTATTACTGATATATTAATATGCTACCTATTACTTATTACGATACTCCTTATTAGCTGCCAACCCATTATATATGGTACCCACTCTATTTTTTTTTAAAACCTATATTCATTTTACTTAGTTGCCGCATTAAATACATGCCTTTTAAAACTAGATTATGTATGATAAATTATGTATAAAGAAATTAACAAACATATTAAACTAGATAAATTGGACACTATTATTAATTAGACAAAGGAATAGACTTTTAATAGAGTATGTCTTATAGATATTATTTTAAAATTTCTAGTAGTTTTTCCGTGTCTGCGTAATTGAGTTTTGACAAATATTCCTGTACTAGTAAGTTACACCTATTATAACTTAAACTATAAATCTTTAGCACTCTGTTAAACTGGTTATACAAGTAGGGCCCTAAAAATAAATAAAATCGATTAGCAAAAGCATGTTTAGTCTGAGAGTTAGCACAAACCAAATCATTTCTTCTCCTATCTGAAGGTACTGGGCTAGTGGTCGCCCACTGGTCGAAATTCGACCTCTCTACTTACAATCTATAAAGTACTTACTAATTCCAAGAGTACATCACATGTATAATTTCAACATGAATGATCTAACCAATGCTTTGTATCAATATTTTAATTTAAAAGAGTGTCCGTGGAGTTTCCGTTCTTCTCCATAGGAACCTACTACTCTTTGGAATGGGCAACTAGCTTCATATTTCTAACTGACCGACTCCTTGACAATTAAAAGTGCCTGTAAATGGTTTAATTGAAATAAATGCTTTGAGTTTGAGACACTAATTCCATGCTATTAGAAAGTACTTACTAATTCTATGCTAATAAAAAGTATTTACTTATTCCATGGTCAATCTGTCACTTCTTGTTACACACTTCCGTCCCTTTTCACGAAATCACTCCCACAGAAAGCGACCGGAAAGCTGTTACACACATCAATATAAGAGTACCTTCACACACAACGCATTAGGTATCAACGTCATATACTGAATAACGAATAACTCTTCCAAAAGATCATTTAACTTTTAAGGTCTTTATTTCTGTTTTGACAATCCCTTCTAATGGTACAACTTACTTATTCAATACTTCAAAACAACATTTTAAGAAACTTGAAGTAATAATTTTCCTACACATGAACTTAGCGTCACAACGCGTCGTGCCAAGCTCGCGATGTAACAAACTTGATTAATATTGTAATTATTTATACCACGACAGCTCCTTTGTTAAATATGTAACTATCTATTTAATATGAATTCTCTCTCGTACATTACTTGTTATGGCAGGCATCGTTGCTCTGATATCCGGAGTTGACATAGCTCATATAATCACATTTTTTTATGATTGCTTACTAGTACAAAATTAAAAGGTACCTCTAAAAGTTTGTTCTTAAAGAATTGTTATGACTGGCTGTTAACATCGCCCTTTTGTGTAGCCATATAAAGAAGAGAAAATAATAAATTTTTATCCGTCTTTTTTTAGGAGCCGTTATCGAATTAAGGGCAAAGAATCGACTCTCATCATCATAATTATCTACAGCTTCAAGGCATTGGCCTATCTCTTCTTGTGCGAAATCCCAGGCCCCTGTGCCAGTCTCGTGACGACAACAATGTCGTCCGCCAATTTCGCTGCCGGACGACCAACACCTCGTCTTCCAAGAACACTAATATAAAAAAAAAAACAATTAAAACATGAGGCTACCTTCTGAAAGCTTTGCAAACTGATAAGTATATTAAGCTGCATCGGTGCCTGTTAAAAGAGTCAATTGGCATTCGAAGAAATTCATTCTCTTTAATAACGTAATGAAGCTCGCAGCTGCCATTCATTGGCTTTTGCTTTTCATTGACATCTTCTAAACGTTCACTGATGACGCTACAGTGAACGGTAAGAGTTTAAAAAGGTTATTTATTATTATTGTCCGACAATTAGATTCAAAGCATTTAAAATAATCTTTTTACCGGGTGGATTTTTGAGATGGGGCAGTAAGGGCCTTACTAAGGACCTTAATAATTGTTGTAGCTACAGGAAAACGTTCTTAAAAGTCCTCCACAACGGTCTTCAACTTTTTAAAAAATGTTAACCTACATCCTCACATTCTGAAAAAAATTACAGTCAGCCGGAAAATGGCAAATTTTCACAAAAAAAAATGTTTTATGCCAATTGATATTCTTTCTTATAAGGATCAAAAACCTCTATTGGACCAATTGAAGTTTGAGTACCTACTAGAAAAGGCATAAATCCCAAAAAAACTTTTCCCATACATTTCGTAGGAAATGAGACTCCAACTTACATTTTTACCATCGAAAAACTGGCCGCTACAAAAAAGACTGATCGACAAACAAATAAAAAACAATAACTTCTACATTGGGTATTATTTCACCTTAAAATTAAAAACTTGAAACTATACATTTGGACTCACCTAGAAATTTTACTTTTGTGCTCTAAGTTATGAGGTGTTCAAAATGGTAGCCGTTTTGACGTAGGCATAGGTTTATTCTACAGAGTGGGTAGCAGCTAGAGAATACAATCCCGGGATCCCGAATCTCGGGATCCCGGGATCCCGACCGTTTTCTGGCCCCGAAAATCCCGGGACTGTACTTGGCTAATCTCGGGATTTTCGGGATTGCCACAAACACGTCTAGTTTGTATTCCGTAGTCCGTTGCGCCTTGAAAATAACCTTGCCTAGATTATTTTAATACATTACGACAAAAAGCAACTCGTACAATACGTAGGTACCCACTATTTACTACACAGGTACAGTCCTAATAATATGTTTGTCGTAGAACTTAGAAAGGACTTCCCCCCTCGGAATACTTTAATACGGTCTTAAGGTAATTCCCCAACGAACCAACAGGGGAATCACCCGATCATCTCATATCATAATATTGTTGCGGGTATTTCCCGTCGGTCGGAGATTCCCTGGGATCACCTGATATTGCAAAATCTTATACATGCATAAAAAACTGCTTGTTCATATCTCCACATTGCTTATTAGGTTAGTACTAAAAGAAACTTAACCAACCATTCCTGGTTCCATAGGCTTAGCATGAGAACCGTAGAGAAGTGTTTTAAAGTAGATAAAAATTACGCTTCTGTGTAGACAGCTGACAGTTTTAGTTTTTTTTTTTTTTTTTTTAAAGATAGACAAGCGATTTCTATTCTACAATAGAGTAGAAATAGAAAGCATCATGCTAAGCCTGCTTTTAGAGTTTTAATTTTGTGTAATAAACGAAAATCACCAGTCTTTCAAAGAGCATGGGAGATGGGCTTCAAGTTAATCTTTGAGGATAATTGATGAAATTATTGTTGCTCTGCTATTATTACTAATATTCAGTTTGAAAAGCCTTATCAAATCCCCCTTAAAGTTTAAACTTTAAGTTAGCAATTACACACAAGATACTTAGCTCAAGATACCATCTTGAGATACTTAGCTCAAGACACCACCTTGAGATACTTAGCTCAAGATACCATCTTGAGATACTTAGCTCAAGATACCATCTTGAGATACTTAGCTCAGCTTTAGCTCTTAGCTTTATTATTTTGTGCCTAGTATCTTGAGATAATGCTTGTGAAGCATTGATGTCCCAATCACCCGTACAAAGGTAAAACATTACATACAAACATTAGAAGGTCACTAGGCAACTTAGAGAGATTAGATAATAACTTATTGCAGAGTTACTAGACTTACTTATTGTCTGGAGTCTTGACTGGGACCAACAGGCCATTGCATTGCATTGCATTTGCATTTGATATTATATCATATTATTATATCATTTTTATAGTTATAAAGACACCATCTTGAGATACTTAGCTCAAGACACCGTCTTGAGATACTTAGCTCAAGACACCGTCTTGAGATACTTAGCTCAAGACACCGTCTTGAGATACTTAGCTCAAGACACCGTCTTGAGATACTTAGCTCAAGACACCGTCTTGAGATACTTAGCTCAAGACACCGTCTTGAGATACTTAGCTCAAGACACCATCTTGAGATACTTAACTCAAGATACCATTTATTATTTTATGCCTAGGATTGAGATAATCACCCGTACAAAGGTAATGGGTAAAACTGTGACATTAGAAGGTCACTAGGCAACTTAGAGAGATTAGATAATAACTTATTGAAGACTTACTGGACTTACTTATTGTCTGGAGTTAAGACCAACAGGCCATTGCATTATAAACATCACTGATCATAAATGCTGTAGAGCTCCAGACCATAATCATGTAAAATATATGGAGTAGGTGCCGATATTAACTATTTGCTGTCAATCAATTACCCATATTTATGGGTCTTGAGATACTTAGCTCAAGACACCATCTTGAGATACTTAGCTCAAGACACCGTCTTGAGATACTTAGCTCAAGACACCGTCTTGAGATACTTAGCTCAAGATACCATCTTGATATAATTAGCTCAAGACACCATCTTGAGATACTTAGCTCAAGACACCTTCTTGAGATACTTAGCTCAAGACACCGTCTTGAGATACTTAGCTCAAGACACCATCTTGAGATACTTAACTCAAGATACCATTTATTATTTTATGCCTAGTATCTTGAGATAATGCTTGTGAAGCATTGATGTCCCAATCACCCGTAATGGGTAAGACTGTGACATTAGAAGGTCACTAGGCAACTTAGAGAGATTAGATAATAACTTATTGAAGACTTACTGGACTTACTTATTGTCTGGAGTCTTGACTGGGACCAACAGGCCATTGCATTATAAACATCACTGATCATAAATGCTGTAGAGCTCCAGACCGTAATCATGTAAAATATATGGAGTAGGTGCCGATATTAACTATTTGCTGTCAACCAATTACCCATATTTATGGGTCTTGAGTAGAGAATACAATCGGGATCCCGACCGTTTTCTGGCCCCGAAAATCCGACTGTTCTTGGCTAATCTCGGGATTTTCGGGATTGCCACAAACAAGCCTAGTTTGTATTCCGTAGTCCGTTGCGCCTTGAAAATAACCTTGCCTAGATTATTTTAATACATTACGACAAAAAGCAACTCGTACAATACGTATGTTCCCACTACTTACTACACAGGTACAGTCCTAATAATATGTTTGTCGTAGAACTTAGAAGGGACTTCCCCACTCGGAATACTTTAATACAATACTCTTAAGGTAATTCCCCAACGAACCAACAGGGGAATCACCCGATCATCTCATGTCATAATATTGTTGCGGGTATTTCCCGTCGGTCGGGGATTCCCTGTACGAAAGTATAAATATGCAAATCAGGTTTAATTTTTTTCATTTATTGTTCTGTCAGTGACGGGTTACGTAGACTACGTCAGTGACGACGGGTTACGTAGGCTACGACATTAAAATTTAAAAGTCAATTATCTGAAATTAAGTATTTCAAATGGCGGGAGACTTTGGTAGCCATAAAAAAGACAGTGATACGACGTCAGTGTGGAGTTATTATTTAGTTGAGAAGGACGGGAATAGTGCTAAATGTAAGCGATGCCCAGCCATCCTCAAGACTTTGGGTGGATCAACTAAGGGATTACATACACATTTGTTATCAAAACATAACATCAAGGTTATATCAGCTTCAACAAGTCAAGATTCTGAAAATCTGAACACAGCACCGCCGCCAGCCAGGCGAAAGTTAGATAATTATTTTACTTAAAGTGCCGACGATAGCCTGGATGATATTTTGGCAAGAATGATTGCATTAGATGGATTTCCATTCAGTGTGAATAGCAAAATACACGGATTTACCAAAGTCAGCCGTCACTGTTCGAAAACGTGTTATGAATTACAGTGAAAAAATCAGAAAGCAAGTAACTGCAGAATTAAAACATTTGAAAAGTGCAGGTGAAAGATTTAGTCTTTCTTTCGACGAGTGGACTTCAACTTCCAATAAACGATACATGGCGGTCAACGTTCATTCATATAAAAAAATTTGGAACTTAGGACTTGTTATATTTACGATAGTATGACAGCTGAAAATTGTCTTCGTATATTGCAAGAGCGTCTAAGTAACTTTGACATTTCCCTAGAAACTGACATCGTGGCTATTGTAACCGATGGACCGAATGTTATGATAAAGGTGGGGCGGCTTATTTGCACTGAACCACAACTGTGTCTCGCACATGGTATCAATTTGGCGGTCTGTGATGTGCTTTATGAAAAACATAATAATTTGCAAGATAGCCCTACCTCAGATGATACTATAAATGAACCAGCTGTGACTGTTGATTATATGGACGACAGCGATGATGAACACCATTTAGAAGACTTAGACTGTCCAGAATCAGGTTTAATCGTAATGTCACAAAATGATCTTGCGCCAGAACACGTACCAGAGTTAACACAATATGAAAATATTAATGAGCTGATAAAGAAAATCCGCAAATTTGTAGTGTATTTCAAAAGATCTCCATTGAAAAATGAAACAGTACTTCAAAAATATGTGAAAATTGAACATGGAAAAGAGTTGTCACTTCTTTTGGACTGTAAAACCAGGTGGAATAGTCTTTTGACAATGCTGGAGCGATTTTATCTTTTAAAAGCATGCATTCAAAATGCTCTTATAGATCTCAATCATACAATTCGTTTAGAAGATGTTGATTTTGAATTGGTAAATAAAATTGTTGATGTGCTGACCCCAATTAAATTGACAGTAGAAGCAATCTGTCGGCGAGATGCTAATTTATGCACAGGTGATGCCGCTTTGAAATTTCTTATAAAACAACTGTCTAGCAAAAACTCAGCACTTGCCAAAAAAATTAAAACATCCTTAGTGGAACGTATAAAGCAACGACGAAGTGATGATTTAACTGGCGTGTTAAATTATTTACAAAATCCACGAATGGATGTTGGAAATCAGTTATTATCGGATTTGGAATGGCACGACTTATTTCCAGTTCCGACACAGGCTTTAGTGAGGAAGCAAATAAAGAGTATTGTTAAAAGACTTAATAGTCGAGATTACACGGAAGAAGAAGCAAGGTCAGTATCACAAACAGATGATGAGCTAAGGTCAGAAACCTCCCAACCCCAATTGTCATTAAAGGAAAAGTTACAGCTGGAAATTAACAAGAGTATGAAATCCCCAGATCCTGAAGTACAAGTACAAAATTAATTGGGGTTGGCAAATAGTATTAGACGTGAAATGAGCCTGTTCGAAAATGGAGGTGTTCGTGGATATCACTTAGAAACAGCATATAAGTATCTATTGTCTATTCCTCCAACCAGCGTAGAAGCTGAACGAGCGTTTTCAGCTGCTGCTTATGTTGGCAATAAACTACGAAGCAGGCTCGGAAGTCAAACATTGGATGCTTTGATATTTCTGCGATTATATTTTCGAAATTCTAAATAGTTATTTTGTGCTGTTTTTTAATTTCTTGCAAAAGTATAGTATTTTTTGGTTTGTGTTTTTTCTTTTCTTATTATTATTCTGATTTGTGTTGTGCAAAGACATTAAAGACATTTTTTTTTAATTACTCGTGTTTTTTTATTTTAGCCCAATTAGAAACCACATAGTCTATCCCGGGATGCCGGGAAAAGGCTTCAAAAATCCCGTAAGCCCGGGATTGAAAAACATGCTCGGGATTGTATTCTCTAGTAGCAGCTGATAATGCACTAGGATTCATTCCATAGAGAATCGTGGTAAGTAAATCTTTGAGTTCCTGAACACTGTCGTATTTCTTTTATAAAGTTAATTTTTTAAATAGCGCCACATAAAAAAAATCAAGAGGCGTGAGATCAGGACTGTGAGGTGGTCACGGTATAGGGCCATAATTATGTTTGTATCCACTGCCTTTCAAATTAGAACGGGTACGAGTACCTATGGCGACTGTTGCGCAGAATTTCAGAAATTACAAGCAACAAACTATCTAGATTCTCTTTTATTTCTTTATTTAATACTTCAAGCACAAAAAAAATGTACAGAGGCGGACTTAATGCCATAGGCATTTTCTACCAGTCAACCTTTTCGAAGCAAATTAAATTATGATGCGTATTGGTTCTAAATTCGAAGTTTCATTTTTTTGTTTATTTTTGGCCAGTTTTCGTTGTAGCGGTCCATCTATCCATCTTAAAAAAGTAAGTTAGACTCTCATTTCCTACGAAGTGTATGGGAAAAGCTTTTTTGCGATTTATTACTTTTCCAGTACTGAAACGTCAGTTGGTCCAAAATAAGTTTTTGATCCTTATAAAAATAGGATCGATTAGCATAAAAAAAAAATTGTCCATTTTCCTGCTGACTGTATTTTTTTTTTTAATCAGTGAAGGCAGATCAAAAATTTTCAAAAAGTTTAGTTCAGTCTCTAAATATCGTTTTCCTGTAGCTGCAACGGTTAAGGTAGCTGCCCTTACTGCCCCATCTCAAATCCACCCTGTATAACGTTCAAGTATGTAACTTAGACATCCATAGTTCTTCGCATAATAAATCTAAAACCGCACAATATTGGACGAAGGAATCAGTAAATCAGTACGACTCGTCCGCTTCGCCATTTCCCAGTTATTGGGTAAGGGAAGTGTGGATGGGGTCTACAAATTCATCACCAATGAAATGCTTGGGATGCAAGGTGACACGGTTTGAATTACAATTTTTACTAGCCGTTTCTTCTGAAACTTTTAAAGTGTAATTTCAAGCCTACATTTCTCGAAAACGGATGGTTTTTAGGGTTCCGTAGTCAACAAGGAACCCTTATAGTTTCGCCATGTCCGTCTGTCTGTCTGTCCATCCGTCTGTCCCCAGCTTAGCTCAGAGACTCTTAGTACTAGAAAGCTGTAATTTGGCATGGGTATAGATAATAATCACGCCGACAAAGTCGTAAAAAAAAAACATGAAAAAATATTTTTTTAGAGTACCTCCCTTGCACGTAAAGTGGAGATGATATTTTTTTTTCTAGCCTATCCCATAGTATGGGGTATCTTTGGATAGGCTGTTCAAAAATATTGTGGGTCTGTGAAAATCATTTTTTAATTTAGGGATCCGTTTGCGTAAAATTATGCTTTAAAGTGCTATTTCTTATCAGGGTCAAGTGTGTGGGCCCTGCCAGCTAAATGGTTGGTTTTGGATATGTGAAAAAATTCATGGCAGTAGTATATATAACGAAATTAAAAGGAAAACTATCAGAGCTAAGTAGACTTTACAAGTTAACGAGTAATAATAATCGACCAACTTAAATTTGCAGTTGGAGAATTGACCGTATATCGATGTATGGGAGAGCATGTTTTTCAACTACAATGTTAAGTTTTTTTTTGGGATAAATACGGAACCCTTCATTGCGCGTGATCTGACATGCACTTGGCCAGTTTTTTTTAAGTGTATGTATGCTCCCTGATAGTGCATATGCAACGTAGTAAGTACGCTCCTTTAGAATTTTATAATATTAAGCTAAGTTAGCAGTTTACTTTAATGCGCATTATAAAATAGATTATTTTATTCCATTGTTAAAGTACATTTGATCGAGTTGGTTATCTGATTTAAAAGTCCCTAGGACCCCCAGCATTTCAGTTTGTCTACCCACTAAATCCATAATAAAAACTTTAATTGTGAATCATGAGTGACTTGAAAACTGAAATAGATAATAAGATAAACACGGTTAAGTGAGATCTTATGATAACCTGAACTAGTTTTTTAAGATGTTTTTCTTTGCTGACAACTTTGTGTAGACAAAAAAAAAAGAAGTTTTGTTCTTGCCAAGATCAAACCTGGAACCTCGTGGTCAAGAAGTGGATCTCACAACCATCAAGGCTACTACAATAATTAAAAAAAAAAACCAGGTAAATTGCAAGTCGTACCACGCGCATTGAAGGTTTCCGTAGTTGGGATGAATTTATCCCAAGAATAAACTTAACATTGTAGTTGAAAAACATGCACATCCCAACTGAAAATGTAAGTTTTTACGCACAATATTGAATGAATTACCATGTTATTTTTAACCGACTTCCAAAAAGGAGGAGGTTATAATTATGTTCATCTGTACGTTTTTTCTTTATGTATGATCACCGATTTCTCCGGCATTGTGGACTAATTTAGAAAATTCTTTTTTATTTGAAAGGGAGAATCTGATGAGGGGATCCCATGGAAATTGATGGAAATCCACAATTTTTATAGGCACACCTAAAGCGATTTAAGTATTTTTTTATAGTAACTCATGTATTTCCTCTCGGAAAGCACAATTTGGTGAGGTGGAACTTATGATGAAGACCACCGGAACTACTTAATAATAAGTATTTCACGGGTTGCGATTCGATTTGGTACTTTAATAATGGTTGCTTAACAATGTATGCTCTATGTTTATTAACGCTACACGTTCGTGTTTGTGTCACAGAAATTCATATGTGAACCTACCAAACAACTTAATCGGTCCAACAAATTCGGAGCAAATAGGTTGTGACAGATGGAAAGACAGACACACACATGAGTGATCCTCTATGGATTCCATTTTTTCCTTTTGAGGTACGGAACCCTAAAAATGGTCAAAACTCGGTAAAAGTATTGCTAAAAAAGCTACCTATTTTAACCTAAACTTCAAGGTTGTAAGACCTTTTAGTCGCCAAACGTCTGCGAATCAAAACCGGTCCACTCTATTTTCTGTTACAATTTCACCGTTGAACAAGATGCGACGTATCCACGTCAGTGTGCTTGTTTTGATGACGGTGAGGTAAAAGGGTTCTTCGTCCTACGTCTTATACACTGGATGGGACGATAGGAACCGTGGACAGGTGTGTGGCGTTACGTATTGTAGTGTGCATTTGTGATTGTATGGGTAGCAAAGTAGCATTCACGATCACATTTGAATGATCAATTTTAACGTAGAACCAACCGGCTAAAATGAATAGCGCGACGTCTAATTTGGAGGCCACTCCCAGTTTAATTCCCCTAGCATTACCCAAAATAGTAAGTCATTGCAACTCTCTCACTCATTATTTATTCATTAGAATTATTGTCATGAGTTGTGTCGAACTCTCCGCAATAATTCTAATTTATAAAATTGTCTACTATTTATACATCAATTGTAAATGTAGTACTTAACAGTCAGCAAGAAGTTGTTAAGAGGAATTGCCTATAATTGATAAAACAATTAACTAATAGGTACGAAAGATACAGAACAACGTTCTGGTCTTTTAATAGTTAGGTAACTACAGTCAAATGTGCTAAACTGAGAGAATGAATGGAACAGTTGAACAAATTTTGTATGGAGGTAGCTGAAATCCTGGATTAAGACATAGGCTGTAGTAGAAAAAGTAGCCTATGTCTTAATCCAGGGTGGATTAAGACATAGGCTACTTTTTATCCCGATATTCCCACTGGATCGAGACTTACGCGGGTAAAACCGCGGGGCGCAGCTAGTAATTGATAAAACAATTAACTAATAGGTAAGAAAGATACAACCTATGTCTTAATCCAGGATTTCAGCTACGTCCATACAAAATTTTATCAAAATTGGTCCAGCCGTTAGAGCGTGAAGAAGTAACAAACATACACACACACTCACAAACTCTCGCTTCTATAATTAGTTTGATTTAAAATAAATGATGAGTTTGACTATGATGTACTATAAAATGCTCAGCAGTAAATGTTCATAGTTTTGACAAGCCGTGCGCCCTATGGGATCCCATCGGCAAAAATTACGAACTTCCATGCAAATCTTTGATCCCCTATTAAACTCCTATGGGGGGGGGGGGTCTTTAGAGGTGCTTCGCTAAATGATAACAGTCACACGTGTCGAGTGAAGGCTAAGCTACGCTTGCCGCGGTCAGTTCGTGGATGGGTTACCCATTATATATCGTGCCTCGTAAAACACTACTACTACTACTGACTACCCGTAAAGACTGTCTAAGATCCATGAATGACAGCCGGGACCAACGTCTTTACGTGCTTTCCGAGGCACGGAGGAGTCTCGGTATTCTTACAGTATCAACAAATATTATAACAAAGCCATGAATCCGATATGAAGTAGCATTACACAAACAGAGATCAAGGCGCGCGTCCAGCGACCAATAATGTACGAGGGCTCAACATACAGCCCGGATCGCTGTACGCGTTTATTGTCTCCGTCGCGTAGAATGTTTCTATACTCGTATGGGCAAAATTTAAACTTTAAATATACAAAGTACACTTTATATCTAATAATTATTATTGTTAAATTAATTGAATTTGGATAGTTCGTTGCAAAGATTTGTTCAGAAAGAAAAATTAAAAAAAACCGGCCAATTGAGAGTCAGAGTCGTGCACAAAGGGTTCCGTACCATTATCTATAAAAATGGCAGTAAATAAATATTTGTTTGCCTCAAATATTTGTTTTATTTTAATTTAATTATTTATTTTTAAAGTGACTATATAACTAAATATTCCGTAAATATTTCAAGCGTCTACCAGTTGCCGTTATCAATATCGAGCAAAAACGAGCAAAAAATCACGCTTGTTGTATGGGAGCCCCCTTAAATATTTATTTTATTCTGCAGATAGACAGACGGTGGAGCCTTAGTAATAGGGTTCCCGTTTTACCCTTTGGGTACGGAACCCTAAAAATTAAACATGACTTTTTTGTCACTTTAGCCAATGAAAACACAGCTACGTAGGCATATTATTAATTACAGGTTTTCTATGTATGTGTGTATAAATCAATAACAATTAGTCCTATTTTTATAAAATTGCTTAAAAAGAAACAAATAAAAATAGATTATTCATAATCATAATCATAATCATTTTTTATTTGTTTAACATAGGTACAATACAGTTCTTAAATTTTTTTTCAAAAAAATTTTTTTTCAGCCCACACATTGATCTTATGCATCTTTTTTGTGCCTTAAAAACGATATCATTATCAGTAGAATTGCCCCAAAAAATAATACCATATCGCAAAATTGAGGCTACTAAGCCGTGATATGCAACTAGTAGCGCATCCATATTTATTTGTCTAGCAATTTGGAATAGTGCGTATGCTGATTAATTTATTTTCTTACCTAGGTCATCTATGTGGGGCTTCCAGTTAAGTTGGTTATCAAGGAATAAACCTAAGAATTTTGCTACTTTAACTTCTTAAAGAACGAGTTAGACACTATGTCTAATATTTACTTTTGGTACTTCAGTTCTTTGGTGAAAGTGCATTATTTTTGTTTTCTTTAAGTTTATAACTAAATTATTTTTATCAAGCCAATTAATTATGTCCGATAGTGTATTATTTATGTCATCTTGATAAATATTGCGATCAATACCTTTCACTATGGCAGTACTGCGGGAGCAGTGGTGGCCGAGTGGTAACGGCCGCGGTTTACGAGTTGTAGGTCATAGGTTCGAACCCAGACAGGCGCTTTACTTTGTGTAAATTATTTCATCACCACTGCTCTCAAAACGGTGGAGGAAAACATCGTGAGGAAACCGGCATGTCCTAGAACTAAAAAAATCGAAGACATGTGACATCTACCAACCCGCACTGGGCCCGCGTGGTGGATTACGGCCCACTCCCTCTCACAAAAAGAGGAGGCCTGTGTCCCAGCAGTGGGAACATTATAGGCTGATTATGTATGGCAGTACTGTCGTCTGCAAACATCACCATTTGATGTTGAGTCACCTTTGGCAGATCGTTTATATAGACTAGGAAAAGAGGAGGCCCAAGGACGCTTTTTTTTTGGGTGGGAAATCATCAAATAACTTCTCCCGCTCTGGGCGGAGCGGGAGGGAGTGTCAGACTTTTACTGACTAAAACCCACCCGTGTTCCTTCCGTTGCCTGTGTGCCAGGGCCACGATATCCCTTTCGGACAAACTCGCAACCCTGGCAGGCATTGGTCCTGACGGACCCCGTCAGTTTGTGCTGACATTTCTTTGAGGCGCGCGTGGAACACAACGCGCCGTCGACCCGGGCCTGGTCCTTATCGGACGGCGAGCTACCCATCGCTCACCATCCGCAGGCCCGTGCCTACGGTGGCCGGAAATCGGCTTGCGACTCCCGACGCCCGGGGCGTCTCCTGCGGCGACTAAGGGCGCGAGGGCGTGAACCTTGTCTCACCCTCACGCGTTCCGCCTCCTCCTTCGCTAGCATAACTACTTCGCAGAAGGAGGTGACGGCCTCCCATGCACTCTCGCTCCGAACCATGGCCTGAACCAGGGCCGGACGCGAGAGATCGCCGCCGCCGATCGCCTCCGTGAGGACACGGCGGTGCTCCACCCAAGCTGGGCAGACCTCCACCGTATGCTCCACCGTGTCCTCCGGGCGATCCACACAGTGGTGACACCCGGGCGTTTCCTCCCGCTTTATCCTGAACAGGAACCTCCCGAAACAACCGTGTCCGGTGAGGACCTGCGTCAGGCGGAAGGTAAGGACGCCGTGGCGCCTCTCTAGCCACTCCTCAAAGAGGGGACTTATCGCCACAATTGTGGCGTGCCCAGCGCTGGGTTGCGACAATCGCACTCTCCATGTCGCCATGAGATCCCGCCGGAGCTCTATCCGCCGTGCCGTGATTTCTCGCGGCAGCGGAGTTTCACCCCGGCGTTTCGCCTCCTCGCGCCACTCCCAGTTGTGCGCGAGGACTTTTGCCTCCAGATCCGGAGACCGTGCGGTAACCCCATACCAGCCTGATGGCCATGACCCTCTGGGACGCGTTTAACCGCTGTGCTGGTCGCAGCCTTAAAGAACGCGCCCACACCGGTGCCCCGTAAAGGGCCATGGACCGCACGATCCCCGCGTAGAGCCTCCGGCAGGAGGCGTTTGGACCCCTTAGATTGGGCAGGAGCCGCTTCAAAGCAGCCAAGGAAGGACGCTGCCCTGTGGGCAGTCAATGTTAGGGTTATTGGCACTAAATTACCTTAGGAGTTTCAATGAGAAAGAAGCACATTATGTTATTCACATAAACAAATACCTCTGTCAATCATTACTTATCAACGTTATTTTAATGGAGGTATATTATTATTAGTAGGT
Organism: Tiliacea citrago; assembly: GCA_963921375.1. NCBI lineage: Eukaryota > Metazoa > Arthropoda > Insecta > Lepidoptera > Noctuidae > Tiliacea > Tiliacea citrago. The sequence goes on from OY992784.1 coordinate 4,353,510, forward strand.
ACATATTTTGTACTAGATTTCGTTCGGGTGGATGCGGGAAACACAGAACCTATCGAAGTGGCGGTGCTTGGTGGCCATGTCCATGGTCCATGTCCAGCAGTGGCCGTCTTTCGTCTGAAATAATAAAGATGACACATTTTATAGCCAAAATTTTAGCACAAAATACTTTCACCTTTAACATCACCAAGTCAATAATTATTAAACGTCTTTTTACCTTGTCACGAGCAAGAGAACAAAAAAAGAACATCAGTTTTGCACAAAATATAAATAGATAAAAAATAGCGAACGAAGACACAGCCCCGAGTAGTCCCACAGAGCTAACACAGACCTTAGCAAACACATATGTTTGCGGTCCGCCTTACGATCCGACACATGCCTAGATATAGGGGTATTCTCGTATCTACGGGAACGATATTGCATCTAATGTGGTACTATGCTTTGGGATATTATAACTTATGGGGATGTTAATACGGACTGCTTCTTTTAAATATAATTTAATCAAATTTTTTAACAACCTTTATGGCTTGGTTTTTGCAAGTGCTGGAGTTTTATTAGCTTAGCTATTATGAAACAAAATATTTTTTATACGAGTACCTTCTTGATGACGATGTCGCTGAGCTAGACTATGAAACTAAGCATCGAAAATCTTAGTGGCTTTGTTTTTTTTTTTTTTGTATTTAATGTTTGAATCTAATCATTAACAAAAAATTAACAAAAACAGAGCGGTAGTTCGTAGCCTTTTTCATCATTCGTTTTGTTTGCGCTACGTTTTCACACTGTATATTAAAATAATGCACACAAAAATTAAATATTCAGTTTTAAAACGTGTTTCAACAAGAACATCTCTGTTATTTTTATGATATTCATTTTACATTCTGTGATAACCTATACTCACACACTGACTTATTTTTTTAGAAAAACATACTTGTATGATGTTTGTAAATATGTGAACACCACGTATCTATCTAATACTTAATTAAGTTATTTTTCATTGCTTAGTTTTTAATTCGTTTTACCTATTATGGTATAGTAATTTTATTCTAGGTGCATCGTCTTCACATATAATCATATAATTAATGTAATCAAACAAAATATTGTAAAACATTTTTAAAAGAGTACCGGTGGAGTTTCTTGCCCATTCTTCTCCATACGAAACTACCTTTTGGAAGGGGCAACTAGAATCAATTCTATTTTTTTTGTAAATTTTGACGTTCAAAAGTGCCTCTTATGTGCCTATTTGAAATAAATGGTTTGACTTTGACTTTGACTTTGAACAAAACAACAAGTCACGTCCAAACTGGTGTTTAAACTAAATAAAAATATTACTACTTCAGCATCAGTCGTAAAGACTGCAGTCTCTTATATTATATCAGTTTATATTTCTTTGTCGGTAAGCCTTTGTTATATTCAGTGGAGCTTTAAAGTAAATGCTCGTAGCAGCGTCTACAAATTGTCTACGAGGTTTGCTACGAGGTTACGATATCGTAGCACTTCGTAGCGCACGTATACAAGTTTTTATTTGATGACATTGTTTATTTGTTATGATATGTGGTTTGTAATAGATGAGTGTGTGTTTGTGTGTGTGTTATGTGTATTTTTGCGTACCACTTGAAATGTTCGCATTTGTTCCACTTGAAATGTTCGCATTTTTGCGTTCCACTTGAAATGTTCGCATTTGAAAATGATATGTGTGCCGTGTGCGTAAATATAATAAGGCACTTAGGGCCACTAGACTAACGCGTAGGTTATGTCTTGGTTATGTTTAAATTATACGAAAGCTTCATGTGCATATTTGTTTTTTCTATATCATGTATATGTTACGGCTAATACCCGAAGTGCGGCTACACCTAGTTTTAGCCGGTTAGAACTAGGTGTAGCCACTTACTCTTGGTTAAACCTAGTACGAGCCGATTGTTTTCGGGTAAAACTAGGTCTAGCCTTCATCATGCCGGCTACAACTAGGTCCAGCCATTCCCTGTTGGATAAAACTAGGTCTATCCGATATCATTCCGGCTAGAACTAGGTCCAGACAATCCCTGTTGGATAAAACTTAGATGCGTGTCCCGCCAAGCCTTCCACCCCGCGTCACACTCATGACTCACAGCATCTGCAGCAGCGGCGCGGGGTGGAGGGCATAGCGAGGCACGCGCCTCTGCAAAGTCATCTACTGTTATTGAATCATTTGGGTTAGGTTAGGTTAGAACAGTAGCAGACTTGAGGTGGCCCGCAGAGGCGGGCCGGCACTAGCCGGGGATCACGGAAGTAATACTAGCTCCCAAGATCCCCGGTGCAAGTGTGGGAAGGGAACACCGGGGTGGTTTTTAGTCAGTAAGAGTCTGACAGACCCCTCCGCCCACCCCAGGGCGGAGGACATCCATGAGGATTTTCCACCCGGCAACAAAAAAAAAAAAAAAAAAAGGTTAGAACAGTAACCATTAACAAGCGAACGCGAGCGCCAGATCCCCTCTATTGTTGGTAAATTCAGTTACCAAAATATAAATCACACTTTTATAAAGTAAACTTGTTTGCATCTAGTTTTATCCAACAGCGAATAGCTGGACCTAGTTGTAGCCGGCATGATGAAGGCTAGACCTAGTTTTACCCGAAAACAATCGGCTCGTACTAGGTTTAACCAAGAGTAAGTGGCCACACCTAATTCTAACCGGCTAAAACTAGGTGTAGCCGCACTTCAGGTATTAGCCGTAACATATACATATTATTGACCGAGCGAGCAAAGCGTCTCTGCTTCAAGTCTGGCAAAATTTGCTTTTCTCTGTCAGTTTGTTGGTACTCCTCTACAGGTCGTATTTTACACCCGGTCTGGACGAAACTTGGTATACAGGTATTACGACTTTATATAATATTTTATCGTCGGGGATTTTTGATTGTTGGGGTACTGCCTCTAAAAAGGGGCTAAAAGGGGGCTACTAGATTTCTCCGCCTTATGAGACCCGATTTCGAATGTTTTTTTTTTTAAATTTGTAAGGTTTTTAGAAATTTGATGAAGACCTGATGAGGATCTTCGGCTCGATGAGCAGAATAACTCCTCAAAATGCAGTAAATTGCTCACTTTTAGATTTCTACCAGTGGAATCGGCCTTTTTATTATTATTATTTATTTATTTCTGTAACAATTTTTACATTGTGTCGAAATTTTACGCAAAATGATAGATAACAATTAAAAATTAAAAGAATTACAATACAAATCATTAATTAAAACAGTAACCAAATAAGAAAGTAAAACATTTGCAATTCCCAAATATGATGTTAAACGTCAAAAAAAAAATATGTATATCTAAGATTAGTAACAAAACAATTAAACTAAAGATTATTACGTATGTCAAAAATATAATCTAATGTTAATAAAAATTGTGATGTTATAAATGATATATATGTCAAATAAAGAATACAAAAACCAATTAAATCAAATTCATCCATCAAACAATGTCAAACATACAAAATATCATGTCATCATAAATAGTATACCAATAATTAATTAAGCCTAGTTTTAAATGTCACAGAGAAACTCATCAAGGGTGTAATAGCACTTTTCTATCAAAAATGATTTTAACTGCTGCTTAAACTGATTTAGAAAGAAAGAAAGAAAGAAAAAGCATTTATTGGGACTCGCACAGATCACAAATTAAACTAGCTGTTTCATAAGATCCGTGAGAAGAACTAAAATATATAAACAAGGGACCGTTAGTATCTGAAGTTCTTTAAAGTACTCCTTACACGATACCCACTGTGGAATCCTCACCAAGGTTCTTATTGCCCTTTTTTGTATAATGAAAGCTGTATTTATATTGTACGCGTAACTACCTCCCCATAGAGTTATACTGTACCTAAACTTTGACTCTACTAGCGAGTAATATACTACTTTTAATTGCTTAATAGCGATCACATCTCGAAGACTTCTCAGTGCATAGCAAGCTGAGCTAATCGAACTTTCTATAGCTGTCAATTCTTTTTTCCAGTTTAGGCTTTCGTCAATGCCTACCTGCGCAGAAATGCACCTATTTTTATGCTAATTCTTTTGATCATTTTATATTATTTCAAAGCTATTATTTATGTGTCTTAACATTAATATTTAAGGGGTTAGTAAATGAAATAGCAAAACAGAAATTTAGTCTAACTTAATTTAATGTAAAAAACAAAATTGAGGGTCTGTTCAAAATCTCGATTATGATTGTAAATGTAATCCTTGGTCCATCCCTAGCATCAGGTGGGATGACACTGACAGCTCACTCCACGCTCACTTCATCTAAGTTTTCACGGTGAGATGGTTACAGAATAGCACTACAGACTGTTTAACCCGACTCGTCTTCTTTGTAAGAGGGGTCCGGTAATGCAGAGCACTGACCGTACGTTCCCTGGTATAATTTCCGAGCAAAACGCGGGCGAAGCCGCAGGCCAATGCTAGTATACATAAATATTAAACGGACATAATTATAAAAAAGAAATGTTGGTCTATCGTCAAGTCTTAAAATCCGTGGGGAGCAGTGGCGGGTTTTGTTTTCCAGATCTTTGTCTTTACTTCATACCTCTTTCTCAACAGTTTTTCATGATATTCTTCTCCAAAATCCTTTTAGCCCTGTTAAACCAAAATAAAGTCAGATTCTAGAGAGCGATCCCCGTTCCATATTATGAAGATAGAGGATTATAAAGCTTATTTCACACAATATTTGCGCCCGCGGCCACTCCGCTTCGTAGTGTACGTGAGAGGGGTAAGCAATGTGGGACAGTTACACACCAGAGGACACTTGAAATGTATAACACAGTTATGTTACATAGAGACGATTGTATGATCATCTAGGAAAACCAAGATATATCGATAATTATTAGCGACTAGCTTTTGCCCATGCCTTCGCCTTCGTGGAGTTCGGAAATTATCGCATGGAAACGTACTATTAGGGGTAAAAAAAAAATATATACGGTGGAGGTCTGCCCAGCTTGGGCAGAGCACCGCCGTGTCCTCACGGAGGCAATCGGCGGCGGCGATCTCTCGCGTCCGGCCCTGGTTCGGAGCGAGAGTGCATGAGGCCGTCACCTCCTTCTGCGAAGCAGTTATGCTAGCGAAGGAGGAGGCGGAACGCGTGAGGGCGAGACAAGGTTCGCGCCCTCGCGCCGCGTCGCAAGCCGATTTCCGGCCACCGTAGGCGCGGGCCTGCGGACGGTGAGCGATGGGTAGCTCGCCATCCGATAAGGACCAGGCCCGGGTCGACGGCGCGTTGTGTTCCACGCGCGCCTCAAAGAGATGTCAGCACCAACTGACGGGGTCCGTTAGGACCAATGCCTGCCAGGGTTGCGAGTTTGTCCGAAAGGCATATCGTGGCCCTGGCACACAGGCACACTGACACGCCCTCCCGCTCCGCCCAGTGCGGGAGAAGTTATTTGATAATTTCCCACCCAAAAAAAAAAAAGGGGTAAAAATACCCTATGTATTAATCCAAGTTATAAACTATCTGTGGGCCAAATTTCTATTATTAGCAAAATACTAATGATTGAAATACTATCGTGAAGTCATGCAAGCCTCGTAGTTTTTGTTAGGTTACTCGTACTACTCAGAAACGGTTAGGAACAGTTTGAATGGGCAATTTTTTTAGGGTACCTTCTTTGCATAGAAAGTAGGGCTGATATTTTTTTTTCTTATCTATCCCATGGTATACGTTGGATAGGCCGTTTAAAAATATTACCTATTATTTAATATTATTGTGGAATCCATTTTTCGATTCAAGGATCCATTTGCGTAATATTAAGCTTTAAAGTGCTGTTTTTGTAGCCAAGTGTGTTGCCAATGTTTTAGAGTCAAGTGTCCTATCACAGCCACAGGCAGGCAGGTTGTATCAGGCTTTACAAGTTAACGAGTAATAGTTGACCAACTTACATTTGCAGTTAGAGAATTGACCGTGACGTATATGGGTGTATGGGAGAACATGTTTTTCAACTACAATGTTAAGTTTGTTTTTGGGATAAATTCATCCCAACTACGGAACCCTTCATTGTGCGTGGTCCGACACTCACTTGGCCGGTTTTTCATTATTTATAGACATCTAGATCAGAGATCCTCTCATACACCTATGGAGCTACAGTCACATCCAAAGTATGTTGGTACCTTATTATTATTTTAATCTGCTCATTGCACGACTGAATCTGTCTTACCGACTCAGCATTCTATCATTCTATTGCCTGGTAATGTCAATACCGCAGAATGACATTCAGTCATCTTCTGTACATTAACATTCCTTTGCCCTGATCCTAATTTATTTGGGTTCGGTGCAACATATATATTTTCAATACGTCTCTATTAGTCGTCATCTCGGTAATCACCCCCTTTCTATCCATTCCTGTCCGTCCATCGATTGATATATATGACTATAAGATCTATATGGATGGATGGAGATGGATGACTATATATCAAGATAATTATAATTATAGTCATCCACATTGATACTCAAAACTTTCCTTACGACATTTTCTTCTTTACATGTCAGACCGAATTAAAAATGTGATACTGACAGGCCCTGACAATTTAATTTAAAAAAATATATATATTTCATAAAATTGTCAGCCATTAAAAAGTTTCAAGTTGATGTCAAATTGACATTAGTCCAAGGTGTATACTATTTTGATCTTTTAAGTTCGAGCCGTTTGGGGTTGAAACACTAGGGCCATGGGGTCCTAGTGCCCACTTAGTTTTTCAAGACATCGCCAAGAGGTTGGTCGACTCCTCACGTGACCACCCGACACCGGTTTAGTCACCGTGAGCTGGCCTATTTTTTGGACAATGAATCAGCATCGCCATACAACGTAAAACTGCCAGCCTTTTGGGCACTTTTCCGGATGTCCTATGATTATTTCCCCTTCTTTTTTAAATACTTGTACATATTATTATTATTATTTTAAGTCTGTTAGTTTTTAAATGATGTAAATATTTTAGAAATAAAAGGTTAACTAGATGAAAAAAAAAGTCATCTTCCTTATTAAGTAGTTAAATATAATTTTCAGTGCAATATTTTGCTCAGTGGCGTAGCTTCAAACGGTGTCCAACTTACTACAGGAAAATTTCTTTAACTGACGAAGATATAAAAGACATGAAACAAAACGGACTACCGTTTGACTTTTGCCTGTACTTTGGAACGATGCCCTTCCTCGAATATTGTTTTATTAGATCAGGTAATATTATTATTTTACATTTTTATTCCTAACAATTGAAACATTTATCATACAATTTGACTCTCAAAAACACGTAGTCAGTTCCAGTCACGTCAGTTCCATTCAATTGATAAAAACCAAACTAAACTTATTGACAAAAAATCAAAAGAATCAAATTAAAATACTTTCAAAATCTTAAACCATTCCAATGCATGGCTACACTATTTGTTTCCCCAATAAAAATCTCATTCAAAATTTTACGTCTCAGGAACGAACCTGGTCCTATTCTCGACATAGCGACAACGCTTATCCGGTGCGAGGCGAACATTTTATTACCGTGAGAGTGAATTTATTTACAGTGTATCTAATACTGCTTTTACGCCATCTTTAGAAGCTTCGCAACGGGCTATAAACATACTTTAAGATGTCACTTTACTGTTAAAAGCGCGAGTTTTGGGGACGGGATTTCTTTGGATTTCAGGACAGATTGAGTAGGTAGGTATGATACAATACAAGGCTTTTTATGTTTGGAGTTTGATGTGTACAAGTATATATGTATGGAAAATATTTAATCACATCACACAGAGGTGAGTTTTTGCATGTTCATAGGTTGGTCTGACTTTTTTTCCTTTGCAACAACATCACTGTATCCTACGCTGTGGATTTTGTTTACGGTTTGTATCCTCTCTTACTCAATTCCGAACTTTTACGTATTATTTGTGTCTGCTCGTCGTAGGAACCTCACCTTCGAGACTCCACAGTATGGTGATATTGTTGTAAATGAAAAATGATCTTTCTAACATAGGAATATACAAAAACTCACCTCTTTGCCCAATAAAGGTAGACAGTCAACTACGTTAATTTATACTCGCGTTACCCGCTCCGCGCTGGTTGCTGTCGCCTATTTGAAGAATATCACCAATAAGTTTAATCACCAATTCATTATCTATCAACACATGTCTAATAGAGCGTGCCTTTCTGGCGTTTTCACTAACAACCTTCTTATAAATTCCTTTTGATAATCGCCTTCAGGAATTAAACTGTTAAAGAAAAAAAATGCTTTAATCACAGCTAATAATAGTATTCAAGAAAAAAACGAGAGGTGTCGTGGGACATCCGGTTGGAAGTTTCTTTTGCTGTATATTATGTATTAAATAACAGGGACAATGAAACTAACAAATGTTTGAGAGTTACTAAAAAACAAAAAATACAGCTGACGCGCATCCGGCACGTCTATGCTACAGTAATTCAACTTTAAATAGACATACGCTTGTAAACACACATAATATAGCAAAAGTGTCGTGATGGTCAAATTGTTACACTCTTTTCCGTCTAGCTCTGATTCGCCAAGTATGCAGAGTACAACGTGAGATAAGGGACTTCGTTCTAAAAACAGATTAAAATTAAATGGACATACTCCCCCTTATTACAAAACAAGGTTTATCTTCAGACCCAGGGTTAAAACATGGAGCCATTATGGAATTTCGAACTTTATTCCGACTATGGTAAAGTTCCTAAACACAAAACTGACAACTTAGTAGGTACCGAACTAAGTTTTCAGTTTTGAATAAAGAACGGTATTTCAATCACAGTTACGTTCTTATTACAAAAACTGGCTCCATGGTTTAAGCCATGTCAAAATATAAATCTTGTTTTGTAATAAGGGGGACTGGGTTTTAATATTTAAATGCACATAATCAGCCCAAAAATACACCGACCGTTTATATAATAAACGATACTTCCCAAACATCCGCTCGTATATAATAGGTATTAACAAAAATGAAACCACTTTGCAAGTTAAGCAGTTTAATTATGAATTATGTCTGATATTCTCTTAGCTGCAGTGCGGAGAGGCGATTAATTAATACAACTGATTAAATATTTATTTTGGACATACACACAGTGATTGCTGGGCGATTTCAGTTTTTAATATACGAGGGTTTCAACTAATAAGTATCAATTTAACTGTTTTGTTGGAATATTGGTCAGGAGCGTTACTGCTGACAGTGCGATCCTGAGTTACTATGTTCGAGTGATTCAAAGTTTTATGGTGGATAAAAATTCGAATATTTATAGTATCTGCCTGTGAAAATTAAATAATAAAGCATCACACTAGTATTCACAGAAGGGGTAGGCAGAGCGTAGTATGGAGTTTCTATATACGAAGTTCCTAATACGAGGTCAGCTTTTACTGGTTTTGTAATCACTCACGTGCGGCCTACTGTACAATCACGGTTCACTTTGCCAGTTATAAGTTCCATGTCAAGGACGAGCCTTTTATTATTAACCAGGCTGCAGGAATCAATAAAATAAAAAAATGTTTATTTCGATTACGAATCAGAAATGTAACCCCCCTTAACTGTTGTTATATTACAACAATTTAAAAAAGAACGTCACCATCAAAATGGCTGTCACAAAATGATTATAATAAATGACTGGTTGGACGATTTGGTTAATGCTGCAGTTTAAATTCATTTAGCCCATAATCATCCACGCGAAGGTATGCACGACCATGCGTGCATTTTAAGAATATTATTAAGACTAAGGTTTGCTACACACGCCACGTTTTTACGTTTTAGCAAAAAATAATCTATTATAGAATGTTGTAAAGCATGAAATGATGTCTATTGATATACTAGCTGTTGTCCGCAACTTCGTCTGCAAACCAGGATGAAAAGTAACCTTTATCCTTGTCCAGGTCATGGTCTACCATTTAGCATGAAACGTAACACACAAACTAACTTTTGTATTTATAATATTATGAGTTAGGATAATTTGTTGCTGAAAATAAACATTATGATTAGACATATAAGTATAGGCAGGTTCTCCAAACAAATAGCTAAAAGTAAAGTCAAGAAAAAAAAATATTAACCGTAACTGAAATGCACAAGGAAGCGCATTAAAAACGTAACCGATAAACCATTTAGATTTTTGTCCCATATATAAACCAAAGATTACAGCCACTGCGGCAATGCAGTAAATCATTAACTGCAGACATTAACTGAACCAGTTAAGCTAACAGCCAGTTAGGTACATACAAAATACTACTTTGAACTTCGAACTCATTACCATAATAGACCAACAACATACCCATACAAGTAGCCTGAACCGCTTGAACACAAAATGCCGACAAATTGCTCCTACATTGAAACTATCGCGTGTGTAACCAACCTTACCTGTCAAAATCTGCATTACAACGCGGCCTCAGGTATTACAATAATTAATTTTCTACTTAGCCTGTAATAATTTCAGGTAGAAACAGTTGCTAGTATAATTAATAATATTATGTTGCAAATAATATATTTTCTTTTGAGCCCCGCCGCGTAGGGTTGGTCGTAAATTGTGTTGTATTAAATTTAATAGTGCTGTCAATCTGTTAATTCCGGTGAGGGAGGGTTGTGGGAATTTGGGCTAGTAAACTTGTTTCTTGGAATGGAGCTTCCATTTTATCATTTGTTAATCATACGTGATGTGAAGATACGTACGTACACAATGGTGCTTTTATAAAAAAAAAATAATTATAGTTATATCATCTGCCCAATGAGACCAGATAAATATTATATTTGCCAAGAATAAGAAGTTCAAGAAGCAACTCTATAACTCTTTACCTAAAGTAATTAGGGAATCGAAATCACTTCCAACTTTTAAAAGGCTATTAAAGTACCATGTTCTGCATGGTGTTTGAACTGTAAGTATTTACTGTATTTTCATTTTTGTATATAACCCAGCGAAACCGTCGCTTATCTTAATCTTAATTATTATGTTTTTCCTCTCATAGAAGTGAATAATTGTATTCTTTTTGAGTGAAATAAATTTTCTTAAACCGTAAGAAGTTGCTTGTTTTACGATGCACTAAATCTATTTTCTTAACAAATATAATCTTATTTAGTCTGAGGTGAGATACTAGAACCATAATCAGATCTTTAACTATAAAATAAAAAAGGACTTTAAGATAAGTTTAAGTGCCATCCCTGAAAGCTTACCTAAAAACCGGATTACCTTACATTAATGAACTAGCTAACAGTTCCATTTTGGTAGTTATTCACAGTCAAACAACGTAAAGCTTACTTAGGAAAAAAAAAAGTCTAGTAGTTGTCTTGAAATATTATTTTAGGATAACAGTGATTTGCGATTTTAATACAATTTTTCAAGCAAGAATAAGTATTATTTATAATTTACAGATTGCAAAAATCTATCTTAGCTAATAAACTGCATTATAACGGAAGCAATTATTAATTATCAAGCGATTTATCAAATTGCTACCAATTTCAACAATCACTACTTTTGAACATTACTATTATATTCATGGACTTTATTTATTATGGTTTCAGTGCAAGCCAACAAAAAATTGAATTTATATACACCGTGGCATTTTAATTGTCTTACAACGACAGCCCACTGCATGTATCCAATGACTACTAATCGTTCATGCAAGTATTTTTTTTATTATTAAGATTTAAATAATAAAAAATAAAAATAAATTTTAATTATGACATTTATGACGCATGGCGTAGTTTGAAACACCCTGTTACGAGTGTTTTGCGTTCCAAGGGTGGCGCGGAATGGAGCGCAAGGCTCGCACCGTGCTCATAACAGGGTATTTCAAACTACATCATGCGTCAAAATTAATAATAATTATATTTTAAAAAAAATATTCAAATGTTAATAAATATTTTTTTTTTACTTTCATGAACCATGAATGATTAGTACTCATTGGATACATGAAGTGGGCTGCCGTTGTAAGACGCTTAAAATGCCACGGTGTATAACGTTAATCTCAACTTTAGACGTTCAAATGATTTTTAATTACTAAATTGTACCCAACATTTTCGATATACAGGCCAAATTATAACCCCTAAATTGGGCCTACAGTCAGCCCTACACCCCTCCAAAGTCCGACGCACGCAACTATAACATTCATCATAATTCCGCGAGCCTGTTCACGAATCCGTATACTTATCGTATATGCATTTTTCTTAATGAGTTATGTTGTGGTTTCATTGCCTGGTAAACGAACCGTTTTTGGGGAAGACAGTGGTTACAGAGTTAAGGTGTTGTGGTTTAAACAACAGCAAAAACCTGAAAATCTTACAAGGTTTTCAATTTTCGAGTCGGTTGAAGGTATAGGTCAAAATATGAGCAATCGCTACGTGCTTATTCAATATATCGAAAGGAAACCCCTGACAGAGGGATAGGAAATCCCTGTAATGATAGTGATGATGAGTTAATAAATAAATAAATATTATTACGTGAAGCGAAAACTTTGTATCCCTTTTTAGGGAAAAGACGCGGATGGAGGAGTATGAAATTTGGCACAGTTAAAGTTTATTTGGAGGAGGAGTGCAGAAAGCTATTATTTTTATATAGTATGCATTAAAAATAAAACAAATAACATTACACTCACTGCCATGCGTTTGACAGGGCCTCATGACTTGAAGATATATATGTGACAGAAGTGACAGCTTGAGCATGGAATTAGTAACTAATTTATAATAGCATGGTATTAGTGTAGGTACTCATGAAATTAGTAAGTGCTTTATAGACTGTAAGTACCGGTTGACCGGTGGACGACAATTAGTATTAGTAATTATACAATACTTAGCATGCATTAATTAAGACTGGTAAACAGAGCGTAATTGGAAACAGACAATTTTTAGGGTTCCGTACCCAAAGAGTAAAACGGGAACCCTATTACTAAGGCTCCGCCGTCTGTCTGTCTGTCTGTCCGTCTGTCACCAGGCTGTATCTCATGAACCGTGATAGTTAGACAGTTGATTGTTGTTGAATTTTCACAGATGATGTATTTCTGTTGCCGCTATAACAACAAATACTAAAAAACAGAATAAAATAAATATTTAAGGGGGCTCCCATACAACAAACGTGATTTTTTTTGCTCGTTTTTGCTCGATATTGATAACGGTAACAGGTAGACGCTTGAAATGTTCACAGAATATGTAAAAATAAATAATTTAATTAAAATAAAACAAATATTTAAGGGGGCTCCCATACAAGAAACGTGATTTTTTTTCCATTTTTATAGATAATGGAGCGGAACCCTTCGTGTGCGAGTCCGACTCGCACTTGGCCGGTTTTTTTTAAATGTTTGTCTTGTATAATTATAGTCCAAATTCCATAATGAGTGAGTACCGAAAAAAATTTAATAGGCACCCTACAGAAACTTGGTACAGGATTGTATAAATGTAGTTCTCAAGAATCATTCATTTAAAGTATTACTTGTCACTCTTAGTTTACTTACGTTATTACCTTATAGATTGAGTTCTCTGATACATAACAATATTAGTAAAAAATTATTAATCGTGATTGAAAATGGCTCACGCAAAACAATAATCAGCAAAGAAAACAACTTTGGTTTTCTGTCCAGACTTGCGTAACACACTTTCTTTCACCAAAGAACTTTGAAAGAAGTTGCAAATCCATTGCTTCATGTGTTTGAAAAACTCGTCTGCTCGACAATGTAAATGACGCAATGAATTTTGTTGAATTGACAAAATTAAATTGATTGCCATTGTCAGTGTGTTACACAATTACCTCGCTGGATTGGCAGTGGAAGTTAGCATGTTTTTTTATGATATAATCATCATAAAAACAGTCATGCTCCAATGTTCGCTCCGTTTTACGAGGTAAACGGACCCGGAAAAATATGGCCACCTTATCTCTATTCGTGGGTGTTAATGAAATAAAAGATTGGGCAGAAATCTCTTGTCAGCCCATTGCTGTATATTGTGAACATCTGTCAGCCATGAGTGGCAATTAGAGCAATATCTATGTATAGGTAGGGAAACTAAGCTTTGTTGCTGTGTTAAAGCCATTTGACGGACCTCTTAAGCTCAAATCTTTTGTCCAGACTGATTACCTATCGTTATAAAGAGTAACAGTAATAATATTTACTTAAACATTCACTCTGAAAAATTCTAATATAAGCTTCTTTTACTCATTCATAGAACTTTTCTGAGTGAGGACAAAAGATTTGTAATGGTCGAATTAATCAAACATGTTATTATAGACAGTAGGTAGATTGTTGAATTAGAATATTTTCTACTGAAACCATACCAGCAGATGTTTTAACTAAGTCTTTAAGTAAAGATAAACATTTTATTATTTATTTATTTATTCCGTGTTTGTTTTAACCGTGTTTCTTATCTTGGTTTAAAACCGTATAAATCGAACAGTTTAAAAGTGTGTAGTTCAGAAATACGCCACTAGTGGCGCTCTAGTAGATGTCAACTACTGTCATGGTCAGGTTTTATACTTACATTGTAAAAGTTATACAGGTTCTCTATGCTAATAAATATAATTATCAGCAATTTACAGTTCAATCCTGGTTTATTTTCTTCAAAACCCATCACAACTGTCAAAGTATGACAGTTCTACTTGAATAGTACCTACCTACGTTAAATTAATTTGAATATACGGACCATTTAAGTTGGTATTTAAGTAGCTAAACAATAAGTTTCCCTGAATTTATAAAAGCATTACATACCAACAAAAAATCTATTCCCTTGAGTTTCCGTCTCAAAGTTATTCTTCAAAAGTTTTAATGTCCAATTAAGTGTACTTCTCTTTCCATAAAAAAGTTCCACGTCGTTTGCTAATTAAGTTAAAATTAAAAGAGATTTACGTCGATACGTAATTAAAGAAGGCAATTAAATTATAATACGCTTCTGTTCTGTAACTTTTTCTTTGGTCTCATTTTGTTCCGTGGACGTTCGGGATGTGAGAATGCCTTATCGATGTTTTTTCAGAATATTTGTAGTGTAGTGTGTATATAAATTATGATACTGATTAATATGAGAATAACATTTTCCAACTAGCTGATGATTAATTAAATGTGTAATACAATTAGACAAGTTCTTAAAGCAAGATTGAGCCCCGAATAGATGTTGTATTTTAGATTGGACATGGTTGGAATGAAACTTATTTTGATACCGAAGTTATCTCTATTAAACAATTTTTCACTACTCTTGCTCAAAAAGTCCGTCATTTTAGCGTACCAGCGCGGGGCTAAAATAGCATATCATCCTCTAGGGGATTTTTTTTTTTTTTTAACTTTTGCCCGTTACCAACGGCCAACAAAAAGGTAGGCTCTACAAAAACGGAAAAGTCATTATTCTTAAGGTGAATCCGCAGCTGTAGCTGTATTAATTATTGTAATTATGTAAATACATATATGTTATAGTCGCGAATCGTATTTTGATTAAGATACAACCTGACACTGACCTGCAAATAGAAAAAAACGTAAGAAAATTTGAATTTTGCGGGCTACAGCTGCGGATTTACCGTAAGTGAAATCATCATGAAATGTTATTTTTTGAAAATGGAACTAAAAGCGGCCGGTCTCTTCGATAGAATACGTTCGTTGCGTTGCGGCCGCGCCGTAGGTGAGTATAAATGTTCCTTGGTTGCGGCTACAGAACAAATAAAAAAAAGGCATTGGCGCGAAATCTTTAGATTTTTTTTCTCTAATTAAAAATTGAATTGGTGACCGTAGTTTATTTTACAGCAGTGAAAATGTCCTCGTCTAATGAAAATGGAGACCCGTATTTGCAGATCAAAGAGAAAGGAAAATAAATAATTTTAAATCTGTTGCCGTCAAGGTGTAATGCATTATTTTATTTTCTCGCAATCTTAATCGTAGTAAAAAGTATATTGTAACACACGGCGTTATAAACCATTATAACTCGGTGTATATAATGGGTCATTTTAGCCCCTTGTATAACAATTTACTATTCTTGCATGATTAATGGAGCGCTTGCTGAAAAGCAAGTATTAACAATAAACTTACCTTAACGCTTTCGAAATGGCTCACCAGATCACATTTTGAAAGCTACCACCACATCACTGGGTTAAGGCATTGCGACTCATGCACGAGGTTGTAAGTTCAAATCAGTACCTATGTGAGTTTTTTAATTCACATGTACTCTTTGTGTTTTTTAAACAAGCGTGGTGAACAATGCTCATGCCTTATCAGTGTTAGAAGAGACTTTTGCCCCACAGTGTGACAATAACAGGCTGGTATTATTATTTAAACGCTTTCAAATCACTAGAAAATCAAAAAATCAAAAGTCATTTTTTTTTATTTCACTTAAACCTACATAGGCACTTATGAAACGTCAGAAGCTAGGTGCACGGTTCCAATTGGTCGTTTCCTATGGAGAAGAGCCGGCAAGAAACTCCACGGTTACTCTTTTAAAAAAGAAACTAGAAAACCAATACCAACAAAATCTGATGCTCGCAACCATATAATGATGTAGCCAAACACAAATTTTATCGTCATCAAACTATCGATTGCACCACATCCCTACCAGTCGTTAGAGCACGAAATCACGTTAAATGCCGTTCGGAAATTAAAGCGGATACTAAGGCGGATACGACGTGACCAGATGCCGACCTCCGCGGATAAAAATAACATGGTTTATAGTTTGTATAGAATATGTATAGCGTATAATGGACAGGTGTTTTGTTTACTTAGTTTTAGGGTGTAAATGAATAGGGCACAGCACCGCCAAAATTTCCTTTCAATACTTCCACTGCCCATGAAGCATATAAAATTATTAAAACTGTCCCCTAAGTTGATGTACCTACTTCCTATCCTATCCTTCCTTCCTATCCTATCCTACCCTTCCTTCCTATCCTATCCTTCCTTCCTATCCTATCCTATCCTATCCTTCCTAACTATTATAAATATGAAAGTGAGTTTGTTTGTTTGTTTGTTACGCTTTCACGCTTTGTATACGAGTAGACCTTAACCTGGATTAGGATAAAGGATACTTCTTATCCCGATATTCACACGGACGACACTTATAGGGATGAAACCGTGGCGCGCAACTAGTATTGAATAAATAAATAAATTAAGTACATTTTTTTTTTCTTCTTCTTGCATCAACTATTAAGCTCAACACACACAGGCATCGGTTGCAGAGCGGGCGCGGGACGGGCGCGGGTAGGGTGGCCTTACGGCGCGCGGCGGGCTGAATTATCTGTATTTATATGAACGTCACGAAACGCGTGCACGGGTCGGGCACGCAGCGGGTCGGCGAGAGCCGCGCACGCGTTTCATGTGGTTTCGTTCATATAAATACAGAGAATACAGCCCACCGTCTGACCGTCCCGACCCGCGCCTGACCCCGCACCCGCTGTCTGTGTGTGTTGAGCTTTACAGGATAACCCAATGCAATAAATGCGCTTATCCTATCTTAATTATCTTAAATACTAACATTCGTGGAGCTACCTATTACAAATAACAAACAATTCATTCATTGTGTATTCCTAATTATGTGATCATGGGACAGGGAAAGGGTTATCAATCTACTCAACCTGTAGCAGCCTACTGCTGGACATTGGCCTGTGTCAAGTGGCGTCACGACACCTGATTCTCTACATTCCGCATCCAGTCTGTCCCAACAGTCGTTTTTAAGACCATCGGTCCATCTAGCTCTGGAAAAAGCGTTAACTTTTGATAATAATAATAAATTCATTTCATCATCTGCCTAGCCTTTTCCTAACTATGTTGGGGTCGGCTTCCAGTCTAACCGGATGCTGCTGAACACCAGTATTTTACATGGAGCGACTGCCTATCTGAACTCCACAACCCAGGTACTGGGTAACACGATATCCCTTGGAAAGACTGGTTGTCAGACTTTTTGGGCTTCTGACGACCCGTAACCACTGTCAAAGATCTACAAATGACAGCCGGGACCAAAGGCTTAACGTGCTTTCCGAGGCATGGAGGAATCTTGGTATGAACAGATGGTCACCCATCCACGGACCAACCGCGGTAAGCGTAGCTTAACCTGATCGATCGACCCGTGCGGCAGTTATTATTTAGCCACAAGCTCCTGAATAATAATAAATTCATTTATTTCTGGTAATTAACACCCAAACATAAATTAAAAGAAATAATCCATAGCCACGCACATCAAAATCACAAACCATTTATTACAATCTATCTCAAATTCCAAACAGACAAAAACCCAAAATAATATTGTGATCAATTAAATTAACAAAAAAAAAAGTAAACTTGCACTGTTTTTATTAGGAGCATTCTAGTTAGACACAGATGGGTAGGACATAACTAGCGCAGTAAAGCTGTACTCCACTCCACTGCCTACCTTCGGGTAGTAGGTACAGGCGTGATGATATAAAGTTTGAATAGAATAGAATAGAATACTCTTTATTATGTACACCATAAAAGTTACAGATATAAATGTTGAAATTTTACATAGGGTGACACAATGGACGGTCTTATCGCTAAAAGCGATCTTTTACAGACAACCTTTGGATGGATTAAAAAGAGAAGGAGAGACGATACTGCAGGTAGTCAGTGGTGTACTATTTACATGTACAATAAATACATGCATACACAAAGCATAAATTGCGTAAATTAGAAAGCAATATGCAGTATTTCTCTAGGTAACGTTTATCAATTTAATTTATTACGTTCTTATGTTCAAGAATCCTAACTAATATTTTAAATGCGAAAGTAAGTTTGTTTGTTTGTTTATTTATTACGCTTTCACGCTAAAACCGCTGAACCGATTTAGATGAAATTTGGCATATGGGTAGACCACAGCCCGGATACTTTTTATCCCGATATTTTCTCGGGATCAAGACTTATGCGAGTGAAACCGCGAGCGGAGCTAGATAAATAGTGACTGCTCACCTGATGAAATGTTGAAATCTGGCTATAGTTTCTTATTTGTTGTTTACTGGTACACATACTCATCAAGCCGGAACACAGAAATCCTGCTAAGCTGCAAAAATTGGTTGTGTTCTTTCCTGAAATCATTAATTCAAGGTTTAATTAAAAAATCGAGAAAATTCTAAAAAAAATCTAAAAAGTCATAAATTTATTCTTAAAAAAAACTGGCCGAGTGCGTGTCGGACCACGCTCAATGAAGGGTTTCGTAGTTAGGATGAATTTATCCCAAAAACAAACTTAACATTGTAGTTGAAAAACATGCTCTCCCATACATCAATATACGTTACGGTCAATTCTTCAACTGCAAATTTAAGTTGGTGGACTATTACTCGTTAACTTGTAAACTCTACTTAGCTGTGATAGTTTTCCTTTTAAGCTCGTTATATATACTACTGCCATGATTTTTTTCACATAGCCAAACCCAACCATTTAGCTGGCAGGGGGGGGGGGGAGACACTTGACTCTAACAAAAAATAGCACTTTAAAGCTTAATATTACGCAAACGGACCTCAGAATTGAAAAATACTTTTCACAGACCCACAATATTTTTAAACGGCCTATCCAACGTTACCCCACACCATGTATTAGATGAGAAAAAAAAATCGTCCCCGTTTTACGTGTAAGAGAGATACCCTAAAAAAAATGTTTTTCATTTTTTTATTTTAAAACTTTTTCGGCGTGATTAATATGTACACCCATGCCAAATTACAGCTTTCTAGGACTAAGCGTCTCCGAGCTAAGCCGGGGACAGACGGACGGACGGACAGACAGACAGACAGACGGACATGGCGAAACTATAAGGGTTCCTTGTTTACTACGGAACCCTAAACCCCAGTAGTCCGTTTCTGGTCCGATTATTAAAATGGTTTTATATCTATCAGTGACAAAACACCTGCCTATTAGAGAGAACTACTTAACAGAGTCATAATCCGTAATACTACTCAGGTCGGTACAAAACACAGCAACACATGTACCTGCCAATCACAGCGGTAATCGCCTACCAATTGTTATCCACCTGCTAACCTACCGCCCACATAACACGCGAGATAATCCCAACATGACAGGGGATGTAACGCTGTCCCCAATACCTTGACCACTCGGATAATTAACATGTTTGGCATTTTGTTAACAATTTAGAGAATGACTCGTATACAATGGGTAAGCAAGTAGCGGATTTTCATTTGTCTTTAATAATCAATAAACATAATTTAGCGGCATCAACATCGCCACATACGAACTACGCGTCACACTGACGTCACGCAAATCCTGCATCGCGCAAGCAGAGTTTACCGCGCAACTAGCATATATACAAACGTCCCGACATCAACCGTCGGGCAGTTGCCCACCAGACACAACTAAGGGTTAGGCAGAGGTGTACCTATAGTATCTACACTCACAATAAAAAAACCAATACCGGTAGAGGCGGGTTTCTTTGACCCAAATTTGGGTATAACTTTGGCCCAAATCAAAAAAAAATTGAACTGTCGCCGTGTCGCGACCACACAACCGATCGTCGTAATTGCTTCAGCAACTAATAGATGGCGATATAGACGCGTTCTCGCGAAACTGTTTTACTGACTCGATTGAATATCGCTACATGTTCGCGCCATTTGAAGTTTTTGCAAACTTTGCATTTTTTTTGAAATATATAGAATGTTAATTTTACTTAGATAGTATTTTAATTTATAATTATATAACTTATTCTTACATTTAACCCCTCCTGGATATTCAATCTTACCGCCCTTGTTGGTTATCTTTGGCTACTGATAGCTGCAACTGCGATTTTTCACCGATAAAGTTAAGATATGGGGTGTTAAAGTAACCCTTTCCTAAGAACAACTTTGGCCTAAATTTAAATTTTAAAAAATTAACAAATTACGCTAATCATATTTCTAAAATACACTTCGGATCTTGTTGATTACATCCTTGAGCTTCTTTATAACATACAAGAACACTAAAAAGATAATACCAATAAAAACTACCGATAAAATTCGAAAATTATTTGAAAAAAATTGCCAAACTAACCCGCCTCTACGGTACTCGTGATAATTAAATAGTAGTGTAGGCAAACAAACTTTCAGATGTAACACAAAGTCCAATCACTCGCACACCCACAGACACATAATACACTACATTCACACAATACATACAGACACCCACATACAAAGCATGCATGGACTAAATTCTCTTCATTTTACCTTTCTTTTTTTTTTGCATAAATTGTTAATGTTCCACTAACGGATGAAGATACTGACTCCTATAACACAGGTACCATAAGTGGTACCCGTTTTTTTTTTTTTTTAATTGTTGCATAAAAAATAAACTAGTGCAAATGAAACACCTATGTCAATAAAACATTTTTATTTTTATAAAACAATATAAATCACAATACTAACCCGTAAACGACCGTTGTTTCTTCTTTTTTCGTGTCGACACGAGTTACACAAAAGTAGTTCATTCCGAGCTACAAGATCAGCCAACCAGGGGGCCAAGTCTACTATTACAATAGTGTCAGAATGGTCGATCATTGATTTCATAATTGTTGATTTTGACAAGTTTGGTAATCTACTATTATAATGGCGTCATTATGACTTTCCGATGGTCGGCCACTGACACTACATTGAAAGAAATTGCATATAATGGTGATCTCGTACATAATGACATTTCTACTAATGGGTTTTATAATAATGGCAATACGACAATGCCATTATAATAACACAATTATATTACGAGAACATTGACTGACCAATGATCGACCATTATGAATTTACCAGATTACGAACTTTTAGCAAAATGACAATGGCATGACAATGGGATCGTGTTGTAATGACTGAATTTATAAAAATAGCAGACTTGGGCCCCAGTATGGCTGTCAGAAGCCGCACTGCCAGCTTCCCAGCGTGCGCCAGACACGGTATGGTCACTTGGAGATAACTTCTTCAATAAGTCTGCCAGTGACACCAACAAAAGACAAAGTTTATACAATTATCGTTGTATTCCGCAAAAGGATTGCGATTACAATTTATTTACATCAGACAGGAGGATACTGCTACCCATGACTAACGTTATCTCTTAGTTGCCTTGTACGAAACTCCAGTGGGTGGAAATCGCACGTAAGTATACATTAGGTACATAATAATTATAATATCGTAAAATACGACTTGAAAATAAAACTTTGTGAAAGTACAAAATTTTCAAACCGGCTTCAGTTTAAAGCTCTCAAAATTAATACTTCGTTCTTAGATCAAACTTGAAATTCCTTCACAAAAGTGACGTGTAAAACGAAACTTTATCTTCAGGATAACACGGTTCGAAATCTTTTGTTAAAAGTTACAAAAGGTTGATGAATACCGTCTTTAGATCATTTCATTCGTTCGTTCGTTGGAGTATTCGACACCTTCGATGTAGGAAACACTCAACTTTATCTCTGGGGACAGGTGACATACAGGCTGCTCTTTATTAAGTTACATAATTACTAGAATTAAAATAAAACATGCACCTGTTGCGTTTTAGCTACTTATAATCATATTTAAGAATGGCGTTCGTGATCATTATAAATTTTATACAATTAAAAAATTAGGAGCTATCGAAAATAAATAATGACATTAATTCATGTACTGCATTTCAGTCTGACAGTAGAGATATGATTCCTTTTACCTGCTTTAGTAGGAAAGTTTATTTTTATTCAACTATTAAGGCCTCGAAAATTAATAACAATAATTATAATCACACGTAATAAGTCACTATTACTTGAAGTTTTTCACAATCACTATTCCATTCATCACCACTTATAGCAAAAAAGTACATTAATTATTTATTAATTACTGCCCCGTTGGTCTCGTGGTCGCAAGAGCTACTGCTGACATGAGGTCCTGGTTTCGATTCCCAGGTCGGGCAAAGTGTTATTGGGTTTTTATATCTGGAATTCTTCAGTAGCAGCCCGGAAACTGTATTTATGCTCGGTTGATGGCAATAGGCTCGCCCCTTATTACATTGGACTTAAAACATAACTGGCGAAAAGTAGGTGTACTAATGGGTACACCTCTGCCCAACCTTTCGGGGAAACAAGGCGTCATTTTTAACCGACTTCCAAAAAGGAGGTTATATGTTCGGCTGTATGTTTTTTTTTATGTATGTTCACCGATTACTCCGTCAATTGTAGACGGATTTTGAAAATTCTTTTTTAGTATGGAAGGGTGGTTCCCGAGGTGGTTCCATTGCCACCAAATCAGAATGTGATGAGGGCATCCCATGGAAATCGAGGGAAATTCCCAAGTTTTATAGGCATACCTATAGCGATTTGAGTATTTTTTATAGTAACTCGTGCATTTGTACTCGAAAAGCACCATTTGGTGAAGTGAAGACCACAGATGGCCACCGGAACTACTTAATAATAAGTATTTCACCGTTGCGATTCGATTAGGCACTTTAATATGGTTGCTAAGCAATTTATGCTCGTCAAAATGCATATGGTGAAGTCACCATCAGGTCTCCTGGTTCTCACCAGGAGAACTCCTCAACAATTAACGCCCCTGCATCGGGAAAAGCAATATATTGTAAAAGGTGATGAGCATTCGACATTAGGATATTGTAAATTAGATAAATTACAAACTGATCCACTAAAAAGTGAAAAATAAAAAACTTTTAACAAAAAAAAAACAACCGACTTCCAAAAAAAACACTACAAAGTGAAAAATATCTTTAATTTCGGAAGTCGGTGGCAAAAAAATAAAATACAGATCCGAAGACACCGACTTCCGAAATTAAAGTTATTTATCACTTTGTAGTGTTTTTTTTGGAAGTCGGTTGTTTTTTTTTTTTTTTTGTAAAAAGTTTTTTTATGTCATAATATCACTGTGTACTTCGTACATAATTATCAGATAAGTTTTGTATCAATATAAAAAGCACACTGACTGTAAGTGTAAATAATATTCATTTAATTAACATTTAAACATCGTTTTGCATGTTTACGAACATTAAATTAGGCGTTTTGTTTCCAGTGGGGATGTAAATTAATGTTAAAAACAGATTTGTTAGCAATCGATTTTCTAAATGCATGTCCGGTGAAAATAAGCAGTAAATTATAAGATACTGCTGTTTGTGATAATTTATTGTACAAATAAAATTATAATTTTGTTAGATTAGGTAGCAATAAAGCTTTGGTTTCCTAGGAAAGCGGTTCCGTCAAATATGACGGAACGGCTTTCCTGTTTTCCGCTTTTGAATTACAGATATTTATGACGGCCGTTATAATAATAACGGCCGTCATGAATATCTGTAATTTTCACCAGTATTTGACACTGAGGTGTCAAAAACCGCTGTGCATTTGGACAGCCGTTATTATACTGGTGAACATTACAGATATTTATGACGGCCGTTATAATAATAACGGCCGTCATGAATATCTGTAATTTTCACCAGTATTTGACATTGAGGTGTCAAAAACCGCTGTGCATTTGAACAGCCGTTATTACGTAACTGCATTCTTAAGAAATGAAAACTTTACAACCCAGTGGAAAATGGAATAGAGTGGAATAGAATTACTCTTTAAATGTGTCGGACTGACGAGCTTGTAATCATGAGTTTGAATTCTGCGTGTTAAAGTTCAGTAATTATGGAAAATCTCTAAATGTCGTTCAGACGTTTTACCCAACGGAGCTGTTTTGTAAAACAATTAGCGGTTATGTAAAACAGCTAGCGGTTATGTACAACAGCTAGCGGTTATGCAAGACAGCAGATTCGACAATCCATCTGCGACCTCTATAAACCCAATTATTAAAAACCTTACGCTTCACAAACCAGAAAACATAGAAACAAAAATAAAATCGAAGAACTCCACACTAACTTCACACGAAACTGAAATTCGATTTCTAAACAGGACACCCTGTAAAGGCGCGCCAGCAAGAAATCTAAATTGAATCGAAATTGTAAGAATTTCCGTGTGTGGGATACCTATTGTCGTGTGTGCACACAGTGAGAGGTGTGTGTATCTGTGTGTGTGTGATTATGGGTTTTTCGTTAAGCCCTGATTGTTTCTTTTGATACTCTTATCTTATTTTTACGGTTTGTCGTTTATTAGGTCTGCAGGTGAAAGTTATGAGGAAATTGTGGATTGGTTTTGATGTGTTGAAAAGCAATGACCTACTTAGAGAATAAATAACTTTTATTTTTTAAATTGAATCAGACTCGATTAATTAAACGTTCGGCGTGAGTATAGGTTTCTATGTTTTTTTTTTTGATAAATTGGCGTGTGCAAGCTGACATAGAGCAAATAATTTAATTAAATCTTTCGTTTCTTTGTTTTGTAATGTTAATTCATATAAATAAATGATATTTGATTTGATTTTGTTATGTTAATCCGAATGCGAACAATTAAATAGTGTGGGCCAAATAATGGAAGGAGTTTTATTAATTCACTGCAATATTTGTGATAAAGTAATTATGTTAATTTTATTTTATTATAACTGAATTCATTAATGTATATTTACAAAATTATTTTCCCACCTACTAGGAATACTATACATATATGATGAAAGTACACTTTAATTTTATTAATAATTAAATAGTGTTTTTGTAATAGTAAATAATAGATTTAGTCACATACATAAGACAACACGTTAAAAAACTTAATCAAATAACCCGCCCCTAACTGTTCCCGGCGCAAAGGTGCCCATTACGCTTGCTGCATTGCCACGTTGGATGGCAATGCAACCTTTGCACCAAGAACGAGCCGGCGCGGGAGTCACCCGTTTTTAAACGGAGCTTATGTCCTATCTCCCTATTGAGCTTCCTGGCCTCAGTGCCCCAACTACCCATGGTCTCTACGGCAATGGGCACAAAATAGTACCGTTCCACCAGCGGTGCATATTTCAGCCTCTTCCTCTCTGCGGCGTCTTCCGCTGCTGCCGACGGTGAGAGGACGGTGCGACCAAGGTGGCTGGCGGCAACAGTGCTGACGCAAGTTGCGTCCCATATTAGGCATTTGCCGTTCCCCCAAGGCACCAGGGTCAGCCCGTCTGGCCTTTTGCCGTCAGTCCTGCACAGACCCGGAGGCTCCAGCATGCAGGGGACATCTGCCGACACAAATGCCCTCCGCACAATATCATTGAGCGCATGGTGACGCGGGAATCTCCCAGAGCAAAGACGACAACTCAAAGCGTGATGATGGCCATCGGCCTCCACCATGGAACCGCAGGTGCATCTGTGGGGTTCACACACTTTGCAGCCCAGGCGGAAAATTGTAAATTAATTGATGTAATTTATAATCAATCATGTTCAATTAACATCAAAACTTTCCATCCCTCATTATTTCATTCCCTACCTACTGGGAATCGAAATAATTATAATAATAATAGATAACATCCATGATTCGTAGAATGGAAATTAATACGAAATAGGTTACTTAAATATTTCTGTAATAGGCTATTACAAAATCCGCTCAGAATTACACACTTCCTCGAAAAACGTGCGCGCCAGCGTGAGGGATTTGAACTTTGGGTGTATTTTACCTCCAGGGAAAAGAGATAGATTTGTATCGAAATAAGATAAAATCTGTAGGTAATTTTAACTCTACAGTTACCGACTATAGCGGTAACAAACATGTGATAATTGATTATTTTTTAAACATTATTTCATTCTTAGGGTTCCGTACCGCAAACGGAAAAAGGAACCCTTATAGTATCACTTCGTTGTCCATCTGTCTGTCTTTCTGCCTGTCAGTCTGTCAAGACCCTTTTTGTCAGGAACGCGTGGAGGTATCAAGTTGAAACCAATATCAAATACGTCAGTTAACGGTCCCTCAGAGCGCAAAAAAATCAAGCTTCTAACTGAACGCAATTACAAAATACGGCGATTTATGCGACATATTTTCATACTTGCAAATAAATCTAAACTTATAGAGTACTTCCCGTTGACCTAGAATCATGAAATTTGGCAACAAGCGAGGTCTCACAGCACAAGTAAAAGAAAACGTCCAAAATTTGTTAATTTGTAGTTTTATCACATAAAAAAATACTTATTTGCGATCACAAACTTACATTTTCAGTTGGAAAATTGTGTAATGATGTGTAACATCTGTCATTCTCACCTTGATAATAAGCTAATAAGCAACTGAGCAGCGACAGAAATTAACCTGAAAATTTAAAAAGCTAAATACTGAAATATTTATTCGAATAATTATTCATTACTAGTTGTCGCCCACTGGTCGAAATTTGACCCCCTCTACTTACAACCTATATAGTATTTATTAATTCCATGAGTACACTAATTCCATGCTATGATAAAGTACTTACTTATTCCATGCTCAAGCTGTCACTTCCTGTTACACACTTCCGTCCCTTTTCACGAAATCACTCCCACAGAATGCGAGAGGAAAGATTTTACACATCAACAAATTACGGGAATTCCCTCCCTGAAATCACTACAGCATACGGTGCTGTCTATTGTATACCGTTTCTGCCAACGCAATAGAAGAATTCAGCATCAAAACCGCGCTAAAACTTGCCTGTTGCTCAACCAATACAATATTCACTGACTAATCGAATTACAAGCGAATAGCACAATGTTCCACTAGTTAAAATTTATTTAAAACCCAGTACAAATCCACGCAAATCCAATGGATACCAGTTATTATAGTGCTGCTGTTAATTGAGCTAACTTTTCGAGTTACTTGCCCGTTTATTTCTTTAGAATATATTAAATATAGGGCAACTAGAATCAATTCTATTTTTTTGTAAATTTTGACATTCAAAACTGCCTCATTAGTGCCTATTTGAAATAAATAATTTGACTTCGACTTTGAAATAATAAATGATTTTTATTTCTGTAAGTAGGTTTGTACAAACACTTTTACACGTGAATCATAATTATTTTAAAAAATAGATGAGGTCTGGATGAGGGTGTTTCTGACTACTCTGAGAAGAAAGGCCGAACAAACTCAGAGACCACAGTCTCTTTTAAAGTCCAGCCATAATCTTGGTCAGATCATGTAAAGGCCATGGAGATTGGTGTCTCAAATTGTCTTTTGAGGAAAGGACCACACAGATTGAGTGGACCTGACCAGTCAGTGCACGCATTTGTCAGTAATCGTGCAGCTCTATTTAGAACTTAAAGAGCTCAACGATGCGACGAACAATACCAAAAAACTGGCCAAGTGCGAGTCGGACTCGCCCACGAAGGGTTCCGTACCATTATCTATAAATGTCAAACCATATCATATTATATTCAATCATTTTTAGTTACAGCAAGCATGATTGTGCAAACTTAGTACCAGCTTTCTAACTAAATGGCGTTGGCGTCGAGTTAGATCGCGGTATGGTTTCGTTACCGATGAAAGCATAAGTAGTTTAGAAAAATTTTGTACTTTTGTTGAAATTCTGTATTCAAGTGGAACTATATTATATTGTTCTATAGCGATATACATGAGTTTTATTGAAGACCTTGGGTTGAGTTTAAACATGGTCCTTCGAGCCGGATCAGTGCGTAATATTACGCACCGAGTTTTTGTGTATCAGCACAGAAAGCAGTGGTGGATCGCCACTGAAGTGCTTTAGCGTCGCCTGCAGAGGGCGCGACCGCGGAGACTGAGTGTTTCCGAGGACGTCGCCTGCAGAGGGCGCCACCGCAGTAATTTCTGCGGGCTTCCAGACATCCCGAGTGTGGGCAACCGGATCAAGAGCGAGGGAAGTGGCACCCCAAGTAGCTGAGCATACTGCGCGCCCCCTGGCGGGCGTTAGCAACTGAAGTAAAAGTGAGTGACGTGTTGTGGACTTAGAAAATAAAACCGTGAGTACAATTTTATTTGTGAAGTTGTCAAGATTTGGAACCTTTTAACGTTATCAAGACTTAGAATAATTTAAAGTAGTTTAGACTTAGAATAGTTAAACAAAAGTGAACCAACGGGGAACCTATGTCCGATTTTCTAAAAAGTTAAAGTTAAAAACACTTGTAAAATTTTCTGTTGTCGTCATAGACTTAGAATAATTTCATCAGTTTTACACTTGTAAAATTTCTGTGTTCTTGTGCATCTTGTTTTTTGTTTGTGAATTGATTCTATAGTTTGATACCACTTTATAGTCATGGATTCATTAGTTAACTTACAACTAGATAACAGGAGAAATATTGAAAAAGGTAGAATAAATTATAAAAAGTCTCCTAAAGAACGGATAACATTGTCTTATTTAGAAACTAGGTTGGAAGCATTAGAACAACTGTGGTCTAATTTCATAAAAACGCATAGGAACATAGTAGAAAAACTAGATTTGAAACATAATTACTTTACGTCAGAGACATATGACGATACTGAGGAGATTTACATAACTTATAAATCCGAGTTGAAAGAGTCTATTAAACAACTAACACCTACAAAGGCAAGTGTACATAAAGAGTCATCTTCAAATACGCATACGAATGTGAAATTACCTAAGGTTGTTATTCCCACTTTCTCTGGCAAGTATACGGAGTGGACTTCATTCCGTGATTTGTTTTTATCACTAATCCACAAAAACGATTCAATTGACGATGTACAAAAATTGCATTACCTGAAAGGTCATTTATTGGGTGAACCAGAACAATTATTGCGTCACACTCCTGTGACAGCCGCAAATTATCAAGAATGTTGGCTTATGTTAAATAAAAGATATAATAATAAACGATATTTGTCTAATTCTATGTTGAAGAGATTGATAAATCAATCAAATGTAACAGAGTCATCCACTGCGGTTAAAGAATTATTGGATACCACTGTGGACTGTTTGCATGGCTTAAGTACTCTCGGAATTGTTGTTAAATCATGGGACGCTATAGTCATCTATATAATAAGCTCTAAGCTAGATAGTGAATCGCGAAAGTTGTGAAATTGAAAATTAGTGCAGATGAACAATTACCAACCTTTGAATAATTTAAAACATTTTTAGAGTCTAGGTTTCGCTCTTTGGAGTACTTAGACACATCCAAGTTAAAGCAGAAGTCTACAGATAGTAAACCAAAGGTTTTTCACGCAGTCAAATCAAATAATAACAACTCAGTACAAATTATATGTCCATTCTGTAAACAAGATCATTACATAAGTAATTGTAAACAGTTTAGTAAAGAAGGTTACCAAACTCGAAGTGAGTTTGTCCGAACTCACAATTTGTGTTACAATTGTCTAGGCGCGCAAGCGCAGACACCACTCATTATTACACCCCAAGGCATCTTCAAGATCATCGTCACCCAATAGCCATCCGGTAGAGGCAGCAGCTGTCAAATCAGCAGTGTCCTCACTGCAAACTGCTTCCGGTACGGCAAAAGAATCAGAGTCTTCAACCATAGCAACACACTTTTCTACAAAGGTTGTGCCAAATCGAGTTTTATTAGCGACCGCTCTCGTCGAAGCACAGACGCGGAATGGTCGTAAACAATTGCTGAGGGCGTTATTGGATCAAGGATCCCAGGCCTCTTTCATAACCGAGTCAGCAGTCCAATTGCTCGGACTAAAGAAAATACCAAATAGCAGTATTGTCTCAGGCATAGGAGGTGACGAAGGCGCTTTCGCCTCTAGATTCATGGTTTGCGTAACCATCCATTCACGTCACGATCCTAATGCAATTATTCAAGTTCGAGCATATGTGTTAAGTAAAATTACAACGTTGATTCCCTCAACTAAACTATGTATATCAACTTGGCCTCAACTAGAAGATATAACTCTGGCGGATCCAGAGTACCACACTCCAAACAAAATCGACGTTTTGTTTGGAGCAGAAGTTTACAGCCAAGTTCTTAAAGAGGGTTTAGTCAAACATTCTCCAGGGCCCATAATTGCTCAAAACACAACCCTGGGATGGATTTTGTCTGGACTAACACCCACAGATTGCGATCTCAACTCAGCAAATTGTCACAAAGTTATAGTTAGTATGCATTCACACCTCAGTGACAATGATATGCTCAAACAGTTTTGGGAGATAGAATCTGATGTTACTAATAAGAAAAAGATACATACCCAAGAGGAACAGCTGTGCGAAGAATTCTTTACTCGTAATACTCGACGAGACGCTACCGGGCGATACGTAGTCAAGCTTCCATTTCGTGAATCAGATCCACGAAGTAAAATCGGTTACACCAAAGACATGGCACTGAAACGATTTCATCATCTTGAACAGCGTTTCAAGAAAAATCATGAGATCAAAAGAAAATACACCGAAGTAATTCAAGAATACCTTGACCTTGGACACATGAAAATCGTGTCTAGCGAAACTGATACTAAGCAGTCACAAGCAGTCTATCTGCCTCACCACGCAGTGGTTCGCGATGATAAGACCTCTACCAAGGTCAGAGTTGTGTTCGACGCTTCTTCTAAAGGTTCTTACGGTGAATTCCTTAATGAAATGTTGATGGCAGGACCTACCATACAACCGGAATTACGTCACATCATCATGAGATGGCGTACGTATCCAATTGTATTATGTGCAGATATAGTAAAAATGTATCGGCAGATCAAAGTCGCTCCTGAAGATACACACTTCCAGAGACTACTTTGGCGCAGTGAACCTGCATCTGAAATAAAAGAGTATGAGTTGCTGAGACTTACCTTTGGTACTGCATCCGCACCTTACCTGGCCGTGAAGTCGTTGCAGCAGCTGGCACACGATGAGGGAGCAGAGTATTCGCTGGTATCTGAAACACTAAAAAGCGAATTTTATGTAGATGATTATATGTCAGGATGTCAAACGGTAGAGGATGGAAAAAGGATTCACAGGGAAATGAAAAACCTACTAGAGAAAGGTGGGTTTCCGTTACAGAAGTGGATGACAAACAACAAGAAATTAGCGGAGGAAATATTGGGAGAAGGTACAAATCAGGAAGGAATAGTAGAAATAAAACAAAACGACGTGGTGAAAATACTAGGACTTTTTTGGGATAGAGAATCTGACAGTTTCAGATATTCAATAACATTTCCGCAACCTGCATCTATAACAAAACGAAAAGTAATATCAGATATATCACGACTGTTCGACCCCTTAGGGTGGGTAGCGCCGTGTGTTATACCGGCGAAAATAATGATTCAAAAGATATGGCTTGCCGGGATCAATTGGGATGATCGATTACCTGAAAACTTATTAAAAGAATGGCAAACATATCAGAAGGAACTACTAAATTTACCTGAGTTTCATGTACCAAGATGGGTTGATTCCAGAGAAGACGATGTAGTTGTAGAACTACATGGTTTTTGTGACGCATCTAATGTAGCGTATGCAGCTGCTATGTATTTAAGGATAATTGGTGCTGACGGGAATATTAAAATAAATTTAATAGCGGCAAAAACCAAGGTCGCTCCGACAAAGCAATTGTTAATCACTCGTCTCGAGTTGATGGGTGCTGTTCTGTTGGCCAAATTGATTGTAGAGGTAGCTGAGATACTAGCAATACATAAAGACAGTATACACTGTTGGACAGACTCGACTGTGGTTCTGGCTTGGCTCAGTAGTCATCCCAGCCGCTGGACAACATTTGTTGGTAATAGGGTGTCTGAAATTCTGAGTTGTTTGGATAATCCTCAATGGGGACATGTGAAATCTACTCACAACCCTGCAGATATCGCGTCAAGAGGTATGACACCTTCAGCACTTTCACAGTCATCTCTGTGGAAGCACGGTCCGTTGTGGTTAAATAAAGAACCCATTGACTACGTCAAACCAAACTCGACGTCAACTAAACTCGAAGAAAGATCATTGAAAGGTGTTAAAGCTCATGTGACAACAAATGTAGAGGATGGGCTGTGGACAAAATATTCATCATTTCAAAAATTGATCAGAGTAGTGGCATATTGTAGACGATTCTTAAGATATAAGCAACATAAAGAAACTTACCTGACAAGTGAGGAATTGACAGTCGCGCTGGAAATCTGTATAAAAAAATGTCAAGAACTAGAATTTAAGGAAGACATAGAAAACATTAAAAAGACAGGAAGTGTAAGTAAGAAGAGCAAATTACGACCTTTATGTCCTATATTAGATGAGCAAGGAATTTTAAGAGTAGGAGGAAGAATTGACAAGTCTCAACAGTCAGTAAGCATGAGGCATCCTACTATAATTCCACAGCGCCATCACTTCGCTACTCTGCTTGTCAGCGAAGCTCACAAAACCACGCTTCACGGAGGTCCAACATTGATGTTAAATTATTTGCGCACACAATATTGGATACTATCTGCAAAAAATGTAGTAAAGGCTTACGTTCGTAAATGTGCAGTATGTGTTCGGCATTCAGCGACGTTTAAAAATCAACTCATGGGTCAATTGCCGACCTGTAGAGTGTCTCCAGCCAGGCCGTTTTTACATACAGGTGTTGATTTCGCCGGTCCGATTAACATTAGGGTTTCTAAGGGTCGTGGCAATAAGGCTTACAAGGGGTACATCTGCCTATTTGTGTGCATGGTCACTCGAGCAGTGTACATCGAGGCCATTAGTGACCTTACTTCTGAAGGTTTTATAGCCGGTTTTAAGAGATTTGTCGCTAGAAGAGGCCATTGCAGTGATATTTGGAGCGACAATGGTAAAAATTTTGTAGGTGCAGCCAAGGAACTGCAGAGATTAGTTGCTGCTGAACAGTCAGCGATCGCTAACGAAATTAGGAGTTGGCTCAGTTGTAAAGGTGTCAAGTGGCATTTTATCCCTCCCCATGCCCCAAATTTTGGTGGACTTTGGGAAGCCGGCATCAAGTCAACCAAATTCCACATGAAGCGCGTCATTGGTGATTCCACTCTTACCTACGAGGAAATGGCCACTTTACTTGTGCAGATTGAGGCTTGCCTCAATTCAAGACCAATTTCTCATATTTCCCAAACCCCTGATGATCCAATTCCGCTTACACCCGGTCATTTTTTAATCGGGGAACCTCTGGTTCTTGTGCCGGAACGTAATTACGAGCACAGCTCTGTGGGCTCGTTGAAGCGATGGCAGCTCTTACAAAAAATGACCCAAGATTTCTGGCGACGATGGTCTAGAGAATTTTTAAATTCGATGCTACAGCGTTATAAATGGTCGCAAAAAGAAATAGAGCCGAATATTGGCGATATTGTCCTTGTAAAAGAGGACAATCTACCTCCAGGCAAATGGTTACTGGGTCGGATTTTAGAAAAGCATCCTGGTTCGGACGGACTCACACGAGTGGTAACAATAAAGTGTAATGGTTCCGTATTTAAAAGACCAATTTGCAAACTCTGCGTATTGCCAACCAGTGATTGATATGGTTTTATTTGTTATTTTACTTTATTTTTCTTTATTATTTTATAGCCCCCTTGACCTCATGGTGGGCGGCATTAATTTAAAGGGCAGCTCATTCGAGCATGTCCTTGGTGGGCGGAATGTCAAACCATATCATATTATATTCAATCATTTTTAGTTACAGCAAGCAAGATTGTGCAAACTTAGTACCAGCTTTCTAACTAGATGGCGTTGGCGTCGAGTTAGATCGCGGTATGGTTTCGTTACCGATGAAAGCATAAGTAGTTTAGAATAATTTTGTACTTTTTTTGAAATTCTGTATTCAAGTGGAACTATATTATATTGTTCTATAGCGATATACATGAGTTTTATTGAAGACCTTGGGTTGAGTTTAAACAATAAAAATGGCAAAAAAATCACGTTTGTTGTATGGGAGCCCCCCTTAAATATTTCTTTTATTTTAATTTAGTTATTTATTTTTAAAGTGAATATATAACTAAATATTCTGTGAATATTTCAAGCGTCTACCTGTTGCCATTATCAATATCGAGCAAAAACGAGTAAAAATATCACGTTTAATGTATGGGAGCCCCCTTAAAAATTTATTTTATTCTTAGTATTTTTTGATATAGCGGCAACTGAAATACATCATTTGTGAAAATTTCGACTGTCTAACTATCACGGTTCATGAGATACAGCCTGATGACAGACAGCGGAGGAACCCTAAAAAAGAACATTTGGGTAGGCCGCATAAATTACTCAAACTGCCAGACCGTGATTAAAACTAACTGACAATAATTAATAAGAGCCTGCCTCGTTATTCTAGTAGTTGCAAACGCTACTGCTGAGCACGCTGAAATAAAAGTAATAGCTGAGCAAGAGATCATGGGTTCGATCCCCAAGTCAGGCAAAGTGTTGTTGAGTTTTTTCATCTGGAGTCTGGATTTGTGCCCGGTTGATGGCAATATGCTCGCCACCTATATATGGGACATAAACGTAACTGGGCGAAATGTGGGTGTACTATAGGCACACCTCTGCCTAACCTTTCGGGGATTACAAGCGTGATGTTACTGTATGTTATGTGTGTGTAATAAGCATTTTTTATTCTGTTATCAGTTAAAAGACCATTTACATCATGCTCGAGCACCAAAACTTACAACAACTATCCTCAGGCAAGTTAATTCTATTCTGAGCTCTTTTTTGTTAATAAAAGTTTGTTGCCCCTATTCGCCAGCACATTTATTTAATTATTACGGCAGTCATTTAATTAAAAATAAGCTAGTCAAAAATCTTCACCATAAACAGAAAGGATGGCCCTTGTTATTCCTGCTAGCCTAGCCCTTCATAATAATAATATTTGTAATTTTAAACTGTTCTAAATCGGATTTTGGCAAGGATTTCCGCTGCATCTGTTGTTCAGAGTTTAAGTGAATTTTGATATCATTTCGCCAGCGTTTTTAAGAGAATACAACCAACAGCTGTGCTGAATTTTAAAATGTGGTTTAAGATGTTAAAACTTTCATATTCGTTGACATTATTGGCTTTCGAAAAATGAACACTGGGACTTGAATAAAGAAAGAAAGAAAGATTTTTTTTATTCTGCACAAACAAAACGCACATTACAAAAAATAACATAAATTGCACACAAATAAAGTAGCCAAAAGCCTCGTATTCAAAAAATAAATGAAAAATATCCAACATGCGTGGTAATAATATGGTGGTGATCAATGCATGCTTCTTAACAGTTTGAAAAGAGGTTTAAAAATGTCTTCATTCCACTGTAAGCTTATTTCAATGTATATGGTTCGATATAAATTGCTTTAAGTAGGTACAGTCAGCGACAAAAGTCGATTAACGCTAATTTTAAACATCATCTAAATTGAGAAAATAGATGAAAATATATCATTTCCCCCATTATCTCCGAAACTACTGAGCTTAGAAAAAGTTCTTTACTTAAAGATTACAGGAAAACCTATAAGAAGTCTATGGTATTAAAATAACGTGGTAAATCTCTCAATATTGTGCGTACAAACTTACATTTGCAGTTGGAATGTACGGAGGAATACGTATTTCAACGTGGTTGATAACATCGAACCCTGACCACGCGAGTTCAACTCGCATTTGACCGGTTTTTTAATAAATAATAACTCAATAATTAAGATTTAATCCACTTTTGTTGCTGAATGTCAGTAAGTACCTATCATAATTATGAGTTTGTAGACACTAAACTGTCTGTATACCATAATTATATCATTCATTTATGTTGGTATACAAATTCAGCACCATATCTAGTAGAGTATTACTTTCAATGCCCTTAAAGCTAACAAGCAAACAATTGCGGCTATAAAACTAGCTTCGAAGTCGCCAAAGTCAAATAACTTTGATCCTCTGCCATTAGTACCTACTAGAAACAAATCGACAGTGACGTTAGTACAAGTTTGGTAGTTGTAGCAGTTGTAAGGAATTACTAACATTCCCGTTTAAATGGTGTATTTTTGTCAATGGAGTTAATTTTGTGATTATTTTGTTGACAAGACCATACATTCAATCTTTAATCTTTTGTGTCTATTATTTCTATTTATTTTATTTTTGAACACACATTAGAATAAAGAGAGTTATGACATAATTATAATTTTAGTACAAAGGTACTGCTTATTTCTTAAGAAATTTCTTCCAGCAGACCTGCGAAAGGACACAACCACTTCGGTTTTGGGTGGCTCATACTGATTCCTGATGGTACGTGATTGCCGCATTTGGACATCTGCTAAGCTGCCAATGGCAATGCAGGAGCTTACGGTGGCCATTTCAGAGACTAAGTTGAAATATCTCATTTGCCTGTAAAATGGTATAGTCGACTTCGTTATTGCTCAACCTTAAGGTTGAATGTCACTTGCACGTCATAAAACGGGAAGGTCAATTTGTTTAAGTGACAGTTAGATAGTTTCGAACCTTAGTGAAGTTTAAATTTCCTGGGAATTGTTGTCAAAAGTGACAAAACAATTAGCAGGTCGACTGTACAATTTTTGTTTAGAGTACAAAATACCTGTAAGTACCTGCTTAAACAAGATACTATTTTTGGTACAATTTAATTCAGTTAATATGTTAATAAATGATTGTAGTGTATAAGTAGATTATACGTCTGATGTTATGTCATTATTTACATTGACGTGAGGTCAATTGTATTTTTGTACCTAGTCAGTCGAGTCCGCGTATCACTAGTCAGTTTCCCTCACTAGTCAGATTATATAATTCGTCAGTTTCGTTGATTAGTCAGTTTCGCTGATTGGTCAGTTTTGCGAATTAGACAGTCGCGTCAGTTCGACAGTTTCCAGTGTTCGCCAGATTCGTTGATTCTTTCAGTTTAGTACAGTCAATGAAAAGTAAGAATACCTAACCCAATTAAAATCAAACCTAAAGTTTTATTTTTAAATCACAATATTTTATAAATATGTTTAACTGCTAATATAACTGAAATCTAATCGGTAAACATTAATACATATTGGTTGTTTATTTTATTTAGCTTTGTTGGTCTGGTGGTCGCAAGCGTTACTGCTGTGCATGAGAGTCTGGGTTCGACTCT
Organism: Tiliacea citrago; assembly: GCA_963921375.1. Classification (NCBI taxonomy): domain Eukaryota; kingdom Metazoa; phylum Arthropoda; class Insecta; order Lepidoptera; family Noctuidae; genus Tiliacea; species Tiliacea citrago. The sequence continues at coordinate 4,391,160 of OY992784.1, forward strand.
GAAGTCAAAAAATTTGTAATGTTTCCATTAGAAATTTTTCAGTAGCGGCTCGGAGTCTGATTTTTGGCCCGGTTAAAGGCAATAGGCTCGCCTCTTATTACATGATACGTAAACACATCTGGTGAAATATGGGTGTACTCTAAGTGTACTTTTACCTTAACTTTTGAGGAAGCAGGCGTGATGTTATGTTACGTAATATGTACATGATTAAATTAGCAGAAGTGTGTGCAGTTTTCTACCGACTGTACTTTGACTGACGAACTGAATAAAACTGACAAATCAACGAAACTGGTGAACACTGGAAACTGTCGAGTTGACGCAACTACCTAATCCGCAAAACTGACCAATCAATGAAACTCACTAATCAACGAAACTGACGAATGAAATAAACTGACTAGTGAGGGAAACTGACCAGTGATACGCGGAATAATTCAGTCTTTTATATAAGTAGGTACGTACTGATATACATAACTGCTTTTAAACTAGGCATATTTCAAACCCTTATGCTACGGCTACATTGTCGCGATAACGCGAACTCCTATTCGCGCGCTTTCTCTCGCACACCAGTCGACGACGACGGACGTCTCGCTGTACAACCAGAGAACGCGCAAAGTGTAATTCGCTTTATCGCGACAATGTAGCCGTAGCATTAGGGTGAACCAGAAAGCCAATATTTAGCTTAATAATAACAACCGTACGGGTCGATCTTCAAGGTTAAGCAACCCTTGCCGAGGACAGTCCGTGGATGGCTGACCATCCATTACACACATTAGCTGTTGGTTTCGGCTGTCAATTGTTGATCTTTGACAGTCGTTACGGGTAGTAAGAAGTCTGAAAGACAACGAGTCTTACCAAGAGGTATCGTGTGTCCAGTAACTGGGTCGTTGAAGTCAGATAGGCAGTCGCTCCATGTAAAATCCTGGTTCAGTAATTCAGAAAAGTCTAGGCAGATGATGTGGGAGAACCTGAATAATCTTTGAAAAATCTTAAACCACTGATTCAAGTGTTTGTTTCAGACATTAAATTGTACAATGAAATTACTCTCGAATGGATTAATACACTATTCACAAATTAGAGTGGTAGGAGCTTTGAGCAAACGAACCGTGAAAATATGAAACACCTAGTAACATTGTTCAAAGTAGGGTCGCCGAACATTTATTTAGTTAACTTTGCTTTTCATAAGCTGTGAATGTACTGAAAGGTTAGAGATTTCATTTAATTCGTTTCAGTTACTAACAATACCTTTTTTGATAAAATTAGCCCGACGACGATATCTGCTGAACGTAAATATAACTCTCACATGACCGGTCAATGGGATTTCTGAATCAGAATTCATATATTTATTTTATTTTATATATAATTATGTATGTATGTGTATTATAAGTTTATAACCTATTTATGTACTTGTGCACCTATTTTGTTTATAATTAATTATGTTATAATTTAATATTTTTTAATATTATTATTTGACTATCTTTTTTCTTTGTGGGTGTACTATAGGTACGCCTCTGCCTACCTCTATACCTCTCCCTACCTCTGTGATTACAGCGTGATGTTGTTGTTTGTCTCTCAATCAGAGTACCCGCCATCTTATCTCTTCACCACCTTGGTTGACTGGTAGAGAATGCCCAAGGCATTAAGTACGCCTTTGTACCTAATTGTGTGCGAGAAGGTTAAATAAATAAATATATTTCTAAGAATGTAGCTATAATAATAATAATAACGTTTATTTCAGGCGACACAGGCCCATAGAAAAATACCTTAACCTAAACAAACATATTGTAATATAAACAAAACTTTTTTTAATAAAAAGGCTTAAGACTATGTTAGTAGCACTTCACTTTGCACTATATTAAATTGTGCTGATCTGTGGAACTTGTCCGCGGAAGTGACGGAACACCACGTCCTGCGGCCAAAAGTCTTCTTCCATGACGAGGGGCAGATAACAGTTCGATACACGCACGACGAACGCCTTGAAGTTGACGTTTCGACGCGACTCCAGTAACTGCACCTTCGGCGTGTACCTCGTCTTTTGGCGCACGTACTCCACGATGTCCTCCGCCTTAGTGGTGTAGTGCAGGCGGGAGATGTACACCGGTGTGTTTGGCTTGGCTATACATAGTCAAACTCAAATCATTTATTTCAAATATGCACTTAAAAGGCACTTTTACACGTCGAAAACATAATATTATGTTAATATTTTTATAAGTTCTGTACATTTGATTCTACCACAACATGGTGTACAAAATATTCACATGTCATCTTGTAGATTTTGCTATAGATAGATAATAATCATTTTATAGAAGGATTGTAGAGCGCATTTTTTCATGGTTTATTAATCTATTGTAACAATTTTTTTTTTTTTTCAATTACCGAATGTGCAAAATATACTATATCTCTTTAATTTCGTTTTTTTTTTCACAATAAATGTTAAAGGCTCTCACAGACAGGCGCGGTACTGTCTGCGGCAGCCTTAATGATCGATAAACCTAATTCTAACCTTCAAAAATATAAATAAGTTTTACTAACCGTGTTCAAGTTCATGACCCGTATAATAAAATACAATGTAGTTTTAGTTCAAAAGTCATGACAAAGTCAGGGTTTATCCAGGCTTAAAATATTAATCTAGGAATGCTTAGAAGGGTTTATAGTTACTTTAGTTTGTCCGATTATTTTGACTACAAATAAAAATATTCACTGAAAACCTTTTAGGTCTTCAGTAAATATTTTGATTATATATTTTGAAGCTCACTTGCGATTCGAAATCAAAATCAAAAGTCATTTATTCAAACTAAGCTGAGAATCAGCAATTTTCAAACTTCAGAATTACATAAGACAGTACCCCAAAAACTCTCGTTTCTCGTTGACGTCCCGTTGACGGTGTGGTGGACAAATGGCCTAAAGCTCGCTCACAGCCGTCACAATCGGCAGTCAGTCGGTAATTACTGGCGTGGTTTTTTCATATATTTTGAACTTGACGCTCATAGCCGGCGACAGACTATACGTTTTGTGTAAAGGCGGCCTATGTCCTAGATTAACAAACACGTAAGCTAGCACCTGCTTTGGCTTAGCAGTATACCTGACACCTTCACAGAACGGAGAACTCCAAGTGCATGATAGAGACGGGAATATAACTAAGTCAAAGTAATATATGTTCCGTGCTAAGTAACGTTTATTAATCTTGTGATTGGATTCAAAACAGGCCAAAATTTTAGGCTCAGTAATTTCGGAGATTAGGGGAAATTATTATAATTTATTATTTTTATGACATTCATTTTACATTCTGTGATCACCTTAACTCACACACCGATATTATTTTTTTTAGGAAAGCGTATATTTTTTACAATATTTGTAAATATTATCTCGGTTCACTCGTGAAAAGCGATGGTGAAGCAGCTATTAACACTGAGCTATGAACAATCTGCGACTCCCACATTCCCCTTAAACTTAATGGGAAGATTTATAAAACAATAGTTAGACCTGCTGTCTTGTATGGATCCAAATGTAGGGCCACAAAAGGGATGAATGAAAGGCATTTGCATGCTTCTGAGATGAGAATGCTAAGAGAAATGTGTGGTGTTACACTAATGGATATAATGAGAAATGAGTATATAAGAGGAAGTCTAAAAGTGACACCGGTGCTGAATAGTTGTGTGGAAAAAGGTTGTCATGGTACAAGCATGTGATGCGGAGGAATGAGGGAAATGTTGCCAGTAAAGTTTTAAGTATGCATGTGGATGATACGAGTAGGGGAAGACCAAAGAAACGATGGATGGACGTGCGAAAGATGATAGGTATGGCTAGAAAGGGAGTGACGACCGAGATGACAACTAATAGAGAAGTGTGGAAGAAAAAATCATTTTGCGCCGACCCCAAATAAATTGGGATAAGGGCAGGAGAGTGATGATGATGATGAGACGGACAGACAGACAGACGAATGATCTTTTATGGGCTCCGTTTTTCATTCGGACATAGAGAACCCTAAAATCTAACGATTTGCTACCCTTTATCTATTTATACTTATATGCTTATAGAAGGTTACCTACTGGACGCAAAATAAAGTCCGAGCTATAGCACCTATAATAGTACATTACTGCAGCGGTCTGCAAAAGAGGCATTGATGGACGAACGAGAAAATGTGGGCCGAGGCACTCATACGTAAGTCCACCAATATCTGGTTGCGGCCAAGGCTTGTATAGTGCTTTTCTCAAATAATGGGCGGAAATTCAAACTAAGTAAATTATTTAGAAATTCCAGATTCAATAAAGAACAACGATATTTTTTTACGCGCCAATAATGTTCATTTATTTCTTTTTTACTTTAAACAGCTCTATTTGCAACCCAGTTCGAAATTTAAATAAAATCTTTGTTATGCTACCTCCTTGGTTGCCATGTTTCGACGTAAAAAGTTCGATCCATTTTTAAATTACACGACAGTTAGGAGTTTTCATAGTAATTTTTCGGCCGCTAAACACGATATGGATTTCCATACTAACATTGCCGGTCGCCTGCTCGCATGTATTTGACCAGTACAGCATTTTCGATTTATCTCGAAGAAGGTTGTCAAAATAATGATCGAATTTCCAATTAAATAATAAACATTTTGACAAAGTATAACATTTTAATTCCATTGTTAATTTACATTTCATGATCACACATCATTTGAATGTTAACTGTAGTACTTTACATTTTAACAATAATTTGCGGAGTTGACATACAATAATTATTGCAATAAATAAATTTGTAATTTACTTGTGAAGTTAATTGTATGAATGGTTATTGAAAATACTTAACATTATGAATTTGTCAGTGTATGCTTAACAAATATTTTATTTGTATTTCGTTGAAGTTAGTAAATGTAGTTCCAAAAAGTAGGTAGGTACCTAACCTACATAACCTATCTGCACGAATCCAGAGCCCGGGCTGCGACCCGGCGTGTCAGACTTTTCCTGACTAAAACCCACCCGTGTTCCTTCAGTTGCCAGTGTGCCACCAGGGCCACGCTATCCGGGATTTCGGACACACTGAGGTTGGGCGTTATTTAAGTTACATCTTGTATAAGCGAATCCCGACAGTACTTTGACCGACCCGGAATCGAACACGACCACACGCACTCAACTATTAAGCTTTTTTTTGCAACCATTTACAAATTAATCAATAATCTTTATTTGTGTTTTATTTTTTAGGTATTACAATAAAGGTTTTATGTATAAATTTTAGTCCAGCTCTATGTCCTACCAATGAAATTGGTGTACAAATATATTAGTTTTAGGGTTCCGTACCAAAATGGTAAAAAAGAACCCTTATGGTGAGACTAAGTCTGTCTGTCTGTCGCACCTGGATATCTCAAGAACTACTAATGCTATCAACTTGAAATTTAGAATGATGAAGTTTGCCCAACTATTTTGCAAACAAGAAAGAAATTTAAAAAAATATATATTTTTTACAAAAAAGACCGAAAGGGGGTCTTACAAATTTGAAGTGGGGCTACTATGTGGGGTATCACATGAAAGAACGCTGTTTGCACATTCTCAAACATTTTTTTTTAGCCAGCGTAGTTTCCGCCTTTTTTGGTATTATAAGTTAAAAATTAAAAATTATGTTTTTCGTGAAAGTATACGTTTTCGAAAATTTTAAAGTAATAAGTCAGTGTGATATATGGTAATCATAGGATGTAATATCGATCAAAGGTGAGTAGAAACGCCGGGAGGGGCGCCCTAGGAGGACATATAGTGACCAAATTGGTGATGTTCTTCAAAAAGGTCAGGTGCGTAGTACTCGCAATCGGCGTGCGTGTATGACCAGATGTATAAACGTAGGCGAAGCAAAAGGAGTATGTAAGGAGCGTACGAGTAGCAGGTGGCGTTCTATAGTTTCTGCCTACCCCCATGGGAAGAAGGCGTGAGTTTATGTATGTCTGTATGTATGTGTGTAATATCGATGTCATAAAAATAATAAAATATAAGTTTATAACTGAATCTATACAATACAAAGTCACGTTCGAGTACCTAAATAATGTCAATTAAATGTATTATTAATAAATAATTAGTAATTATAATATATTTTTACATGCATGTCAATGGTAAATTTTAAAAGGCTAGTAATTTTATATTTCATCATATTGATATGTAAATTAAATTTATTATTAAAATTATCAATCATGATATTTTTTTTAAGGCGTTTCAGTAACAATCTTTACGTTGTATATTTTCAAGCCCAGAGCCCATTAACACTGATTTTATAGTAAAAGGAAAGGCTGTATCAACATACTGATGTAACATTACCAATATCTATGATTATACGACGAATTGTAAGCAAACAGCGAGTGGTTATGAACGCAGACCGCGTATGGACGTCTCAGCATCGCGGCGCCACTTTGACGGCCACTAAACGGCACTGTTTGTGTTTATACCCAAGTGTGTACATTTCCTAAATAATTGTTACCATAGACCATGTTTTGTTTGGGCTTAAGTTAAATTGACTCAAACAAAATATTGTAAAACATTTTTAAAAGAGTAACGGTGGAGTTTCTTGCCCATTCTTCTCCATACGAGGCTACCTGTTGGAAGGGGCAACTAGAATCAATTCTAATTTTTTGTAAAATTTGATGTAGAAAAGTGCCTCTTATGTGCCTATTTGAAATAAATGGTTTGACTTTGACTTTGATTGATTTAAAACTATAATCTTACTTCCTCTCCTATTAATCGCAGCGTAGGTTAGGTAATTTCATGATCTTTTCATCCAATAATTCATTCAAACAATACGAAATGATAGTAGCACCTAACTATTGATGCAACCAATATTTTGTAAAAATATTTTGATTTAAAAGAGAGACAAAATTGGTTTAATTGAAATAAATGGTTTGAGTTTTTTGAGTTTGAATATAAATTAATTTTGAACTTTATGAACATCAATTTTAACGTGACTTTGCTCCTATGGAGTGGAGGCTCTGAACATACAAAACGTTGGTATTGTTACCTCAACTCGAACTGACGACAAAAATAAGACGTTTATCCAAATTAAAGGGCGCCCAAAATTCAACCAAAATGGATGGAATGGATCAACCAAAATTCAAACCATTTATTTCTAATAAACCAATTACAGCCACTTCTGAATTATCAAGGGGTCGGTCAGTCAGAAAGAGTTATCCATTCCAAGGCGTAGTAGGTTCCTATGGAGAAGAACGGGCTTGAAACTCCACGGACACTCTTTTAAATTAAAATATTATAGCAAAATATTGATTACATGATTCATGTTGAAATTATACATGTGAGAACAATGTAGAAAGACATGCACGTTAAAAGCGTCCGTAAAAAGAAAGGGCAGCAGCGTTCTCTATGCATATTAACACCATACTGCGATCGCCAACCCGCTTGCCAAGCATGGCGATTATGGCAACCTCCTCCCCCATATATTGGGAGAGCCCTATGTCCAGCAGTGGACCTTTTTCAGCTGAAAAAAATGATGATTAGCCTATTGGCATTACCTAAATTAAACGAAGATTACAAACAATACTTCATTCATCTTCTTCATTCTTTGTATGGCGAAAACTTTTCCATTCCTTTGTATCACAACTTCAGTCAGCCAAACGAGAAAGACCTCGCAGATGCTTTAGAATTCATCACCCACTTAAAAAACATTTGAACGTTTAAATTTTCATGGCACTCATACATAGCTGGTTTACATAATTCTTTCTCTGAACTAATTTACATTGTAAAGGTAATACATAGATGCTGTGCTACCCGATATTAGTTCTTACTGACACTGTATTTGCTTGGCTTGTTTGAATTTACTTTGATATGTTTGATTCAAAAGTGATGTGTCTGTGTTTTAGGCCTGTAAGTGAAAATTCGACAGGTTTCAGGTAACTTGCTGAAAATAGGCTGAGGTACTTGTTGGAGAGATAACGTTGGCTTTTCCTCAAAATATGATGACTAAGGGCATAATCATCATGTCTAAGCTCGCTACTCAAGAATAGAATACTCTTTATTATGCACACCATCAAAATTACAGAATTATAAATGTTGAAATTTTACATAGGGTGACACAATTGGCGGTCTTATCGCTGAAAGCCATCTTTTACGGACAACCTTTGGATGGATTAAAGTAGTAGTAGTAAAGTAGTAGTGGAGGACTAGTCAGTGGTGTACCATTTACATATACAATAAATACATTACACAGCATGCACTTATTTATATAAATATATTATTATATACAATAATAAACATGAAATAAGAGCAAGGAACTGTATTATGTAATGATGATGTTTAAGGAGTGAGGAAGTGTTTTTTTTACTTGAATTTTAAAAGTGGACAAAGATTGAGCACGCCTTATCGCAAGTGAGATGAATAATGCCTACAACAAGGGCAACGCAATGAAGAATGGAAGCAATTGAAATGGGCGACCAAACACTCTTTTTATCCTTTAAAAATCATCATTAATGTAATGGTTTAACCGTGTTAAATTAGAATAAATAAATAAATCATCGTTAGTGATTCTGCTTAAACTTAGCACCCATTCAAAGCCATATCAACGGTTTTCGCCACTAACAAAATCAAATAAAAGTATCAGAGGTTAAACACCAGGAGCCAATTAAGTCGGTAAAACCATTTATTACATTTTTTTTGCCTTAGCACCGAACAATACCGCACATGCCTTTCTATTTAACCCAGCAACAATAAACGTTGGGAAAACAATTGGAAAATAAAACAAAGTACGGTATTCAGTAATTGCTTTTAATAATTAACAGGCGCGAGTGAATCAAGCGATCACAGTGCGTTTCCAGCTACAAATCACTACGTGATTGTTGGCACAAGTTAAAAGGAAATGGTGTTATGTTGATCGTCAGCACTTCATTTATTTACTTTATGTCCATCGTTTACAAAAGGTATTCTAAATTCCAATAATTTATAATAACTAAACGTAAGTATCTATCGTAGATCGATTGTACTATTATTCAGTTTATTTTATAATTTTTGGAAGGGCATCATAACGAAAGGGCTGGCCGGCTTTCGATTTTTAAAAGACAGAATTGTATGAAAACGGGAGAGGAAGGTCTTTGCCCAGCAGAGGGACAATGCAGACTAGTTAGATTAGATTCCATTTTTTTAAACCTTTTAGATAGACATGAAAATAGTGCACTTGTTAGTAATACAAGTAATACATGGGCGCTGTGCCCCTATGAGCCGATTTATGACTAATTATAATATAATCCACAATAGCAGCAACATTGACATCTTCGCCGACACTTTTTACCAATTCCGTAAAAAAACTTAAGATCCCCAACCATTCATAACATTTGATCACGTTTATTGCAGTCGTCTTACGTTTAATCACACGAAAATTATTATACTAAGTATCTGTTATTTATTATTTGTTTATGTAAATCTGATGTTGTATTTTATTTTATATTGTCTTCCTATGGTAAAGTAGCTCATATATGTCTTTCATTGTTAAAAAAATAAGATAGTTCATTTTAAATCACTTTTATTAATTCTCATAATTGGTATGTATTTTTTATCTATGTCTAAGCTGTGTACTTCTGTAAGTGACAAAGTCACCATACTAATAGATGTATAAGTCAATTTATGTTATATGTAATTAGTGAATAAGTCTTTGGAGTAGGTACCTATATACAAATAAATAAATAATACGAATATGGAAAATTAAAAGTTTTTTACCAAAGATATAAATATTTCTAGATAGTCAAAGCTGTGAACTCGTCGAAAAAGATTGCGTCCAACTGATAGCCGCAAAATGCACGCACACTAGAGTATCACAATGACAGCATAATGACCTGGCGCGAGTGTAAGACATAGATGTCACGCAAACCAGCATAACAAAGTTGGCCTGTTTCAGTTCTTTAGAAGCGCAACGTTCTATCTAGACATAGGTTTTCACAAATAGTTAAAAAAATCTTATTACACTAGCTGTAACGTTGTAAGTCGTTAAGTTGTGATACCTATTCTTTGAGATACACAGGTTATGGTACGTGTTAGTACCAATAACTATAGATAAGACTTCGGAAATTAGTCTATCTTTGGCTCAAGCCAAGGATTTCAATAGTTCTGGTACTATAGTTATAGGATCTTAATCGCTAAGACCTGTAGTCCCATTTGGCACCCTAATGTCAATTCAGAAGGTTTGCTCATTCGCTTAATCGTCAAATCAAATCAATATTTTAGTTCACATACACCTGCATGGGTACTTGTAAAAGGCCAGAAGCCAGGTGCACGGTTCCAATTGGTCGTATCCTATGGAGAAGAACCGGCAAGAAACTCCAAGGTTCAAAAACAAAAATAATTGGCTTTTACGTTTTCAAATTACAGTCTTTATATGTATGGGAGGACAGTGTAGGCCTGTCATGGCATGTTTCTAGAAGAAGGAACCGAATGACAGATTGTCACTTGTCACATTTGTGGCTGAACGTGGAGAGGATCTCTACGTTGTGTTTAAATTGCTTCGTCATCTTAGCCTCACGGTAGCTTCTATTCGTCCCCCACGAATACCCACTTCCCACTTCCCCACTTTCCCACTTCTTTATAAATTATGTCCACACACACAATAATAGGATGTTCTACAGATAATAAGATTTACCTATTATACCGCTATCTTTTTTCACTGAGACCACGCGCAAAACAGTCCTTTGGTCATATATCAAGCACATTCAGACACATTGGTCCATTTAATGAATTGCACCAAACGTCCTGATGCTTCCGAAATCTGTTGTGATTTAAACTCCACCCAAATTTATTATAAGCTCAACATTCTCACTGATAACTCAGATTCAATTTAGGATATCATGTATGTGTTCCTGAAAATAAATTGTGTACGACAACAGTTTGCAAACTGTGATAAATAACACCATGGCTGTGACCAGGACAAATCTATTGCCGTTTCTGGCAAAAATCCAAACGTACCCACCGTAACTGAGGAATTTTCAAAGGTTCGCTATGACGCAGACAGTCAGCTATGTAAGTACATAATATTAGTATATGGTTCAGTATATTCATATAACTGGCAGAACCTAAACTTTAGGTACTACTCTTAAACATGAGCTAATACATTTCCAGAGACTTGGTGAAACTGACGCATATAAAAGGCCTTGCTCGTCAAAATCAAGAGATTTCCCGTCAAACAGTCAGTTCAGCTCTAGCTCCGCCAAAGTAAATAGCAAAGTAAGGAAGCACTCTCTTGGATCAACATATGCTTCTGTTTCATTTATCAGCCAGTTGTGGGTCAGCAAAGGGGCTCACATTCATGATAATATGCAGTCACTCTAGCGGAACGTCGCATCGATGGTTGCATGGAAGCTGCCATCTGATGACAGATGAAGTCAGGGGAGACGCTGTCGTACCACGTTCATGACGAACAGCTATATTCCGGCAAAATCCTGATGATATTGAAGCTGCTGAACCTCTAATACGATGACCACTTCTGGTAAAGGCTATACTACGCCATTACATTCATGTACATTCCAAAAGCCAATCAGTTTTACAAGTTTCCAAAAACATCAGTTTCTAATCAGTAAAGCTGATGTTAGCTGTTCCGGACGAAATATTAACAGCCAATCAGATTACTTAAAACGATAATTGATAATAGATTAAATTGCATACAATTCCACTATCCGATGGCACCATGTCGTAGTAACGTAAATTCCAACAATTATCTGATTAACGCATCTGGATTTCAATTTAGAGCATTCCTACGAATCGTACTAAGCTATTTGGTGAGACCTAATTACGAATGGTTTTACTGCTGTGCTGCTCGGAATTGGGCAGGGCTGTGAGCACAATTGTGTGTAATTAGTGTTTCTGTAGAGTGGGTGATGCTGGAAAGAGGATTAGTGATACAATAATAGTCCTCCAGACCAAATTTTGGCCATGGGGGCCAATATCTCATTAGGGTCTGAATTGGCAATGGGCGTTCCTCAAGGTTCGATATTGGGTCCATTCCTCTTTTTAGTTTACATTAATGATTTACCCCAATTACTTCAAAATCAACCGAACATGATGTTATTTGCTGATGAAATATCATTGATCATTAAAATAGATCGACGATCACAAAATCTTGATGACGTGAATAACTCTATTCTTCAGGTCCAAGATTGGTTTACGGTAAATAATTTGGTACTAAATGAAAAAAAAACCAAATGTATTAGATTTAAATTACCTAATGTTAGAAGTAGCGAATGTGATATTATATTGAACGGAGAAAAACTGGATTTTGTAATCAAACGGTTTTCCTAGGAATCACTATAGACGAGAAACTGCAATGGGGACCACATAATAACCTCTCTAGCGGGGCGGCTAAGCTCGGCCGCTTATGCTGTTAGAAAGATAAGACAGCTAACAGATATAGAAACCGCGCGTTTGGTTTATTTTAGTTACTTCCACAGCATTATGTCGTATGGCATTTTACTGTGGGGTCGGGCTGCTGACATTGAGTCCATCTTTATTTTGCAAAAGAGAGCTGTCAGAGCAATTTATAATCTCCGTCGCCGCGAATCTCTTAGGGAACTATTTAAAAGGATTAATATTATGACGGTACCTTGCCAATTCATTTATGAAAATATTATGTATGTAAGGAAAAATCTACATATTTTTAACAAGATAAGCGATAGACATAATTTTAATACTAGAAATAAAGATAAAATAGATCAACCATTTTTCAGATTATCTAAAGTACATACACTACTGTGTTAAATGTTACAACATAATACCTTGTGATATATTGAAATTAAATGAGAGAAAATTTAAAACACATATTAAAAGTACACTTTGTAAACAAGCATATTACAAGTTAGAGGATTATATCCAGGACAGGAATGCTTGGAAACATGCTGGTCCAGCTCCATAGGACAATCTAGAGTCTAGACAAAATCAAACTGGTTAGTATTTTATGGTAAAATCTGTTATTTTTATGATATTGATTTTACATTCTGTGATAACCTATACTCGCACACTGACTTATTATTTTTTTATTTTTTTAGAAAAACATACTTTTATGATGTTTGTAAATATGTGAACACCATGTATCTATCTAATAATTAAGTTATTTTTCATTGCTTAGTTTTTAATTCATTTTACCTATTAAGGGTTAGTAATTATATTCTACGAGTAGGTGCATCGTCTTCACATATAATCATACAATTAATGTAATCAAACAAAATATTGTAAAACATTTTAAAAGAGTACCGGTGGAGTTTATTGCCCATTCTTCTCCATACGAAACTATCTTTTGGAAGGGGCAACTAGAATCAATTCTATTTTTTTTGTAAATTTTGACGTTCAAAAGTGCATCTTATGTGCCTATTTGAAATAAATGGTTTGATTTTGACTTTGACTATCAGCGGAGACTACCCATCGGCGCGGGATATATTATAGTGCCACTGTATGTGCGCAGAGACAGGTGCACTTCCCTAACTCTCATAGTCCGATAGGACAGCTATCCGACGTGACCGACCGGAAAGAGGTCCGGCCCAGGACCGATAAATTAACTTTCCGAGGCACGGGGGTCTCACACCGCCAACTTCCGAACTCCGGGATGCTACGGAGAAATCGCAATAACGGTTTTGCCCGGCCTGGGAATCGAACCCAGGACCAACAGAGTAGAGATGCAATGACGAAGAGTGGTATGCCTATTGTTATTGGTTTTAAGAAGAAAATTGCAGGACAGTAGGACCAGATTTACAAGTTTGAAAATCTGTAGAGGAATAAAAGTGATTGTACATAATTTTCATTAATGTAGGTAGAGGTACAAATTGTGGAGTTTCAGCGATCAGGCCTTGAATGTGTCCATAATTTTCTTGGACTGCACGTTCAACCATCGTATCGGTGCTGACATCATAAGAATGTGCACGAAAATCTTTATGTTACCTACTCAGAAATCCGAAATTCTGACAACCTATAACTGGGTTGTAGCTGAAAAGACACAATAACTCCGTGGGCAGTACAGACTGATATTCAAAAGCATCTGGTTAGACTGAAAGTAGATCCAAAGAAGAAGAAGTAGAAGGAAGGAAGGAAGAGGGATTAGGAGGATAGAAGGAGAAGAGGATTTATTGGATACCATTGTTCTTCTAACTTAACAGACAGCTGTACTGCTGGAGAGTTAGTTGCGCCACTTTTTCTTCCTAACTAAAGCACTAGGAAGTGGTGAGGAGCGAGCGTTTTGGGGGACTGTCTGAAGTAATTTTGACGTACAAAAAGTGCTGATTCTCAGTGTAACTTTAATAAATGACTTTAGATTTTGATTTGAATCAAGAGGATGTCAGACATTCTCATAAGAAAAATCACCACGAATTCTGTGCAATCAAACATACAGCTACATCAAAAAAAAACAATAACATCCAACACAAGAAGTAATAACAAATTCCTACTAATGAGTGCACGTGCACGGACTAATTACGACAAAAAAACAGTATTAGTGGCACAGCTGTTCAATGATTTACCGGAAGACATAAAGAAATGTATTAATATTAACATATTTAGGAGTAAACTCAAAAAACACGTATGTACCTACCCTTTAACGTCACCATCGCCCCAGAGGCAAATATTGTAATTATTATTAAGAAATAACATTGTATCTCATTCTAAGTGAACTATTCATAAGTTCTGAGAAATAAATATCTTTAAACCTAAGATGATGAATAGTTTAGCTATACCACTAACAGATGTAAACAACCACAATAACACTGCTCACTAACCCATAATCACTGCGAACAACGTACGTTCTCATAATTGAAGTAATCACAGTGCTCTATATCACTTTAAGAACGGATAGTATAGGCAGTTTGGCTCAGTTAATTACGTGTAAGGGTCAGCTTGCCAGCTTGACATCAGACACCGTATATAGTTGCATAGTTGAGTTACTAGCGGTGACATCATCGCCATAAAGCCTTGTCCACACTGCACACTGCAGCGAAAGATTTTTGTACCGATCCTAATTCTTGACAACACATGCCGTCTTATTACAAAAAAATACTGGGTTTTAATCAAGACTAGAAGGTCCAGGATTGTTACTGTTTTAAAGTTAATACCATGCTCAAAATGTGTTCCGATTACAAAACTAAGACTATTCGAGGATTAGTTAGTACCGAAGAAGGTCCATGGTTTAAACAATATCCACAGCTAAGAAACAAAAATGGTATTTTTTCATTCGTTCATACCGGCTTTATTTGAAGTAACGTTTCGTTTATCTAAATATTGATATTATAATAACACTTGAAATGCTTAATTAATTATTTATCAGTACAATAATATGTCATTATATAATTGTTCTATGTTTAGGTTACAATCTATCAAGTTTAGAATTTTGTGCCGTCTAATGTGTTTTGTATTGACTTAAACAATGTTTTTTCATCAAAACCTGTATTACGATTTTAAGTTTCGGCTAATCTACATACATAGGTAACACCTGTATCATTTTAAATTTAGAGACAAGCCGTGTGCCTGATAGGATTTCATAAGAACAAAAATGACGAACTTTAATTCTCTATTTAACTCTTTAGGGGATACATTTTCGAAAATCCAGGACACAGACAAGCATTTATTTCAATTAAACCATTTACAGGCACATTTGAATTGTCAAAGAGTCGGTCAGTTAGTCAGAAAGTGGAAGCTATTTGCGCATTCCAAAACGTAGATCTCTATGGAGAAGAACAGGTAAGAAACTCCAAGGACACTCTTTTAACTCAAGATTTTACAAAATCCTGGGTGCATTATTCTTGTCGCTTCTATATGTGAGAACAATGTAAAAAAAACAAAAAACAAATATATTAAAAAAAAAAACAATTCAAAATATAAGATTAAAAGATTACAAAATAAGCCCTGGCAGTTTAGAGATGACCAGCCTCAACTGACGGCGACCGTTCACGAACATGACACGTGGATCAGCACCATCTCCAGCTCAACCACTTTGTAGGGAACCGAATGATCCAACACACGAGCCACCATCAGCGAGACATTTAAGTGAGCATGACATACTCTCAACTGCCAGGCTTTTTTTAAGTCAACATACATAATAACATAATAAACGGCTCCATGGTACTCACATTTACAAAAATGAAAAAATGCTTCTTAGTGCTTACCTTCGTTACAAAAGGAACTCTTGTGCAGAATTGCATGTTTCTAGCCCAGCGTTCTGGCTGTGCGTTGTCTGTCAGTGAGTTCAAAATGGTTGAGCTGAATGGTGCTGATCCATGCGTCATATTCGTGAACGTGCGCCGTCAGTAGGGAGTGGTCATATAGATGTCCACCGCGCACAGGATGGATGGATAGAAGCACATTAAGCATTTTTTTTCTCCGCTGGTGTAAGTGCTGTATGGCGTTTCATTGGGAGGAACAATAAATGAATGAATATCTTAGCTGACATGGCTTATTTTAATTTAATTTAGATTTTAAATCTTTTTTTCACGGACGCTTTTGACGTTTTGCATCGAGTATCCATGGAGTTTCTTGCCCGTTTTTCTCCATAGGTACCTACTACGCTTTGGAATGGGCAACTAGTTTCATCTTTTTGAGCGACCCCTTGACAATTCAAAAGTGCTTGTGCTTTATTTGAAAATAAATCGATGCCTAACATCCAAAAAGGGATAAGCGACATTTTTTGCGAAATCGACTTTTAAACAGGGTGGATACTTTCAGCGGGGCAGTAAGGGGAAGTACCTTATCCGTTGCAGCTACGCGAAAATGGTCTTAAGAGACTACCCATAATTTTTTATGGAATTTTGATCCCCATTCACAGATTTTGAAAAAAATGTACAGTCAGCAGGAAAATGGGCAATTCTTGCTCGAACGTTAACCAGTTTGGGCCAGATATATTTTTGCGTAAAATTACATTAATCAAATTTTGCTTCAATTTTAATTTTCTAAACTTCCGGTTAAGATATTATGTCAGTTTCTTAGTACAAAATAATTGTCATTTATTACAATTAGGCCAAATTTTTGAGACTTTATTTGGCACTTAGTGCTATTTTCCCAAGTCATTATACCAATTATCGAAGGCGCTTAGCCTAAATCGTCAAAACGAATCTTGCTTAACAAATTGTCGCTTATCCTTTTTTTGCCTCCCAATAAATTTAACGAATATGGTCGTTAGATAAAAAAGGTACAACAAAAATGTATAGTTATACCAATTAAATATCAAAGCTTTGGCGGTTATCCCTGTCATTCAAAGGAAACTTCAGTTCAGTGATTAGGCCACCGCGGCACAAGCACCACGCGTGGATGTGAGTCACTTTGGCTCGTAATTTAGTGTCTACTTCGAGTGACTTTGACAGTAAAAAAACGGTGAGTTTATGGACTTTACGTTGACAGTTAAAAACTAAGCAATTATAAACAAAACAAGCACTTATTAGTAATATTATTCTTTTTCTGTCTTGTTCAGAGTGGTTAAATACGTAACTATGCTCGTAGCTTCGTTTTTGACTGCATTGTTTGTTTGGTGACTAGTATACGGCTGAGGATCATTGGGTTCGAATCCAGGGTCGGGCTAACAAGAAATTATTGGGTTTTTGTTGAATTCTTATTAGCAGCCCGAAGTTCAGATGTTGGCGTTGGTGTTATATCCCAATGCCTCAGAAAGCACCTAAAGTCGTTAGTCATCCTGCGCCTGATCTTCCATGTCGTTACCTCCAACTTCAGCTTGTTGAGACAAAAGCTTTGCCTTCTACAAGCTCTAGTGTAGTATTGCAATCACCACCTATTTCAGAACCAAACATAATATATTTACTTCCAACTTCAGCTAATTTTGTCGAGACAGAGCCTTTGCCTTTTACAAGCTCTATTGCAGTACTGCAACCATCACCTATTTCAGATCCAAACATAAATAGTAACCCATCAGCCTCTAGAAAAAAACGCAATGTAAAACAAAACAAACAATATTTCGATTACTTATCCGATGAAGAAGATTTTACAGCTATTTTTGGAGGTACTATTGATTCGGATATTTATAAACCTTCATCAAGTTCATCTGATACTGATGAAGGAATAAATAATGCTAATAAGAAAATACGAAAGACGTCTAACAAAAGTAAAAAGTACATAGGCCCTGTGCATCAAATAGAGCTTAATATAGTAGGAGAAAATGTGATAAAAAAAGCAGCGGAAAAATAAAAAGAAAGGACAACGAAGTCAGAAGCAATCCGGTCAAACATACATGATGAAAGACGGAATTGAAATACCTGCTAAAGAAATGAAATCTAATCCGTGTGTAGGTAAGAAATGTGGCAATGGTTGTGAGACTGTTACAAATGAAAAACGAAAAATTATATTTGACTATTTTTGGAGTCTATCAACGACACGACGCAAAGATTAGCTGGTATCTATGACTCAGAAAACAGCTACAAAACGCAAAATGAGTAAGGATTCTGATAAACGATCTTACACTAATAAGTACTCAATAACGGAAGGTGAGGGAAAGCGACCAGTTTGTCTTCAATTCTTAGCAGCTACTTTTAGATGTTGGACTAAAATTCATTCAATATACCGTACAAAACTCTGAAATTGGACTATCTAAAGAAGACAACCGTGGTAGAAGTGAACCACATAATAAAACTAAAGAATTAACAATAACAACAGTAATAAACTTCATCAGACCTCGAAGACGGTGATATTGATTGAACAATGTTTATTTTTATTTGATTACTTTGTTAACAAATGTACAATTTTTGAGAATTTATTATTAAGATTACCAACTTTCGCATTTCAATTCGTAATAACAATACATAGACATTGTTATTACGAATTGAAATGCGAAAGTTGTTTATTAGATTTTAATTCAGGTTTTCCTATTGATAATAATGCCCATTTTAAGACTGTTGATTACTTGTGTTCCTAATATTAATAAGGTTTCTGATAGTGTTAAGGTGGTGTGCGGTAGTGGTGTTTATCTTTGTCATAAAATTTATAAAGACTTACATTGGAAATAACACCCCAAAAAAAAAGATGATGTAAGTAAGATGTAAATCATTCTAATTTGTATTGATCGTTGATACAAAATCAAAAGTCATTTATTCAAACTAGGCTGAGAATCAGCACTTTTCGAACGTCAAAAATTATATAAGACAGTCCCCCAAAAACGCCCACCCTTCACCACTTCCTAGTGCTTTAGCTGGGAAGAAGAAGTAGCGCAATAAACTCCCCAGCAGCACAGCTGTCTGTTCAGATATAAAACTTGAATCTATACAATTAAATGTATAAAAATTGCATTACGCAACACAACATTAAATTGCAAAAACATTAACTAAATTAATTAAATGTAACACAACATTTGCCTTATGTTAGCTAGCACAACCCACTATACCAAAAAAAAAACATAAATAAATAACAATACATTTTTGTGATTAAAGTGCCTTTATTGATTTTTATATTAAAATTTATTTTGAGTTTAAATTTAAAGATTATTATTCTTTTGTTGTACCTAAGAGTAGGTAGTCCATAGGTACGAATGGCTGCACATGATGTATAGTGCAAGACTAGATACACTACAATAAATAACTGTGATTTTGTATAATTTTGAAAAATAAAGACTGATTTAGCAAAAATCTTATTTTCTTTTAATATCCCTTTCAAGTCCCTATGTAGTCATGTAGTTTTAAAATACATAATCACATAGTACTTTCTCGTAATTTAAAAATGCTGATATATTTTTTTATAAATAATTAACTTATTACAATTTCCTTGTCTGCCTGTCATTAACCAATGGCTGGTTATATCATATTGGCCCCACCTAATGAATATAAAAGTCACAGTTACACTTTTTTTCCATAATAAAAATAAAAATAATTGTACAGTTAAATCATTTAGGTTGGAATTGAATCAGTGACTTCTTTACTTTTACGACGTTCTTGCTGTTAGTAAAATCAGGGCCATTTGAGGGTAAGCGACAGTAAATGGTGCTAAGAGGTTGATTTATATTGAATTAACGATGAAATTTCGTAGAGACATATTTAAAAGTTATATTGGTAAATTTTTAAGCTTTCAGAACGTACAGTAAAATTTATATGATCTTTTTTCATTTATTTTGAACTTTAAACCTCTCTCCTGTTAAGTGGCGGTTAGGCCTTTTTGGCTGTTAGGCATCGAAATGCTTTGAGTTTGATTGGATTTAAGATTTTTATTTAATAGATAGTACCATCCTTACACTGTGTAACAGGCCTTACGTGAAATGAGTGTGTGCATATTGATACTATCCCTTTTGGCAAAGAAATAGGCCAATCCTCCACACGTGGAAAGCGACTACGATATTTTACCGAAAATACACATCGTGAATAAATAAACCATAATGTGTGTATTTCCCTTTTGATTATTGACTGTAGCAGTACTTGTAAATCTAAATATACTGAACTGTAGATAACGGGTGTAATAAAAATATGCTTAAGAAAGCCGAGAGTGACTTGTTCTCCCCGTCATTGTGATATTTTTTTTTTGTACTGGACCATAGCCAGGATGATTCTGGTTACGAAAATATTGAAGGACAAAGTTCCTACCTACTTTTTTCATAACAACTTGTTTTAAATGTTAGAACTTAGCTAGATAATTTTTATTTACTTTAAGGCACTGAAAAGAGGCAAATGATGAGGTGAGTGATGATGATATATGTTATTCTTGAATATATTTCTCAGAACTTGGTTCTTACCAAAACACGAATAGAAAAAAAAATCTCGATACAAATTAACGGTAAACTAACCCTTTGCTTTGAAATTTCATGGATTTTTTTTTTTGATTGAAGCTTCAATCCAAAATATCTGTATTTATTTCTGTTTGTTTGTTTTGTGTTTTTGTTCAGTTTTCTGTATCAACGTACGATTGGTATTTAATTAATAACAAGAACGTCTTATTTGTATGCAAAACTTGGTTGTTTTTTATTTTCGATTACTCACCTCATTTTTGAGTAAATAGATAATTGCTTCATATTTTGTAATAAATTACAAGCGTTGTGTCATCGCGCTTCTCTTTCTTTTGTATGCAGTCTGACAGTGACCGCGGTTTAGCTGTTGTCAGCGTCTTAAGGTTATTATGACACCCTGCATACGTTTTGTACCTGATATAATAATTTTGATAAAACTGGATCATTTACCCTTAGAAGCACTCGTTTGCTTTCAGAAACCTTGCAGGATTATAGTAATTATCAAAACCAATTAATTCAGACCTATCGTATTACCCAGGTAATGTATTAGCATAGTGATGTTTACCAACGCAGGCTCAGGACTGATTAGTTTGTAATTAGCGTATTCTCCTCTGAATACAAGTTACTGCTTACCGATATTAATGTCTTGACAACGGCTTTGCGTGTGCTGAATTAATGGGAGAAAGTTGTAGTTAGGATACATGTTTAAATTAAATATGGTGGTAATAAAACTACGGCTGGAAGCATCCGCGAATATGAGGAAAAATGTGATACAACTACAGATTAAGGCTGTTTGTGTATGTGAGTTTAAATGTTTGTAAACGCACCCACGATACAGGAGAAATTCCTAGTGTGGCAACTAGTGGGGAAAGGACTATTCTAAAGTCATCTTACGAAACCCCTTGTAACAGCGCACCGGTCTAATTTGACCTATGTATTCGTAGACCTATCGTTTGGCAGGAGAATTAATTCGCCCAAAGGAGCGCTAAATAAAAACCCATCACTCGCAAAGGTCACACATCTCCCTACACACCCCACACATACCGTCAACAGTAATTACAATAGATCATTCTCAATACCACGGAACAGTGCCAGGGCGAAGCTTAAACTAAGACCAGGAATTCCCATTCGAATCCCATGGCTTTGGCTCGTTTCCACAAATGAAAGGTGCTCTTCTAACAAGAGGACATCCCGCTGTTCTCATTGGGCAGACAAGTTTAGAAGGTTTGATAAATGATTTTATTTCTGTAAGTAGGTTTATACACTTCTATAGGTCAAACAAATTTTAAAAACTGGATGAGGTCGGCGTTTCCTATGAGAAGAAAGGCCAAAACCAACTCAGAGGTCACAGTCTGTTTTACTTGTACTCTTTCCTTTAAACCACATTATCATTTGCCTAGTAATTTCCCTATGTTGGTAATCGGCTTCCAGTTGGGCTTCTGACGACCCACAACGGCTTAGCGGCTTCAGTCATGGCATCTAACGTAAACATCTGTCGTGGAGCCGGCCTCAACGTACCGTCGTCAAATTCCGCTTCAGCAGTTTCGTCGCCAGCGCATCCATTGTTTGCTGAGCTGGCAACTTCAAGGCGTTCGTGGTGCGAGTAACGAATTGTTTTCTGTCCGTCGTCATGGAAGAAGTCATTTGGCCGCAGGGGGTGGTGCTCCGTCGCTTCCGCGGACAAGCAACACAGGAAAGCACAGGGATAAGCTAATGAAGTGCAACTAACAAAGTTTTAAGCTATATTTATTAACACAAGTTTTTGTTTTATAATTTATATATGTTAGTTTGTAAAGTATATGTCTATGGGTGAACTGAAGTGGCAGTGGGCTGGCCATGTTTGTCGAAGGACCGATGGCCGATGGAGCAGACGAGTCCTGGAGTGGAGACCGCGTATCGGCAAGCGTAGTGTGGGACGCCCCCCAGCTAGATGGACCGACGATCTTAAGAAGGTGGCTGGGTCAGACTGGATGCGGAACGCGGAGGACAGGGTGTTGTGGCGCAGCCTGGGAGAGGCCTATGTCCAGCAGTGGACTGCGATAGGCTGAGATTGATTGACTTGACTTGACTTGATTGATTGATGTCTATGGGCCATTGTAGCCTGAAATAGATGTTTTTTTTTTTTTTTCTTTATTGATTTAAAGGGGCTTTTACGCATAGCGTATGCCAGTCCCATCGTATCCTAGTATTACAACACGTGGGCCATGAATTTGAACAAACCCTTCGCATCGTCGCCATTTGGTTGGGATAGAATTCTATGAAACATGCCTACATCAGTTCTGTTCAAATTCAGGGACCTTACAAAATGATTTCTATTTGATTCATATTGGACACATTCCATCAATAAATGTTGTAGGTCCTCGACAACTCCACACTCCTCACAATTGGGTGAAGCGATTTTCTTCATCATGAAGGCAAATTTTTTGCATGGAATGTGTCCAGATCTGAGTCTAAGAGCAGTAACAATCAGTTTTCTACTAATATCGCTATTCATGAACCAGGGCACGCGAAGAGGTTCACATTGTATGGTTTTATACCATATACCCTTCTTTAATGACCGTTTATTAAAATATTCTCTCCAATAATCATAGCATATATTTTTAAATTTTGGTAAAAATTCTGAATAATCTAATATAATATTTATTTCTTTGCCATTCCTAGCCGCTAATTTCGCCAACGTGGAAATAGATGTTATATAGTATCATTATTACTATTATTTAACGCGCTTTCCGAGGCACGGAGTGGCCTCGATGTGTAGTGGATGATCACTCATCCACGAACCGACCGCGACAAACGTAGCTTAAACTTATATCGACCTGTGTGCCTGTTACCATTTAGCCACGAGCCCCCCCTTTACACCACAATATGCTTGTAATTTTCTCCTGATGAATGGCAATTAGTTCGCCCCTTATCTATTACGTGGGACTTAAACAAATCTGGCGAAATTGTGGTCTAAATATGACCTTGCCCTTGCGTGATTCTGGTTTTCAGGAGTTGCAGTGGTTAGGATGGTTGGCTTGTCTCATACAACACCGTCATTCCAACGACCAACCATCCATTGCTTGCTACAAAGAGGAATACAGGCGTGATATTATCTAATCCATAAAAATCTATAACTAATGGGAAGTTAAAAATGTTAGTCACCATTTTTACTGAAGAATCACTAGCTGGATTCACTGGGACATTTTGCAGCACGAAAGTCAATAGATCCAGGTGGTTTATTTTGTAAAAATCTCACCGTGAAACTAAGTTTAAGTGAAGTTAACTTGAAGTGACTGTCATTTCACCTGTAAATCTATTCTGTGAAAAACCGGTCAAGTGAAAGCCACAATGAAAGCTTCCGTAGTTGGGATGAATTTTTCCCAAACAACACATTTCATATATTCAAAAACAACCATTTAGCTGCCAGGGGGGGGGGGGGGGGGGGACACTTGACTCTAATACTAATTGGCACTTTAAAGCTTAATATTACACAACGGATTACCGAATTGAAAACCTACACCATGGAATAGACTAGAAAAAATAAAAATCATCCCAACTATACAAGCAAGCGAAGTGCCCAAAAAAAATTACCACTTTGTCGCCGTGATTAATATATTATATACACATGCCAAATTACAGCTTTCTAGTACTAAGAGTCTCTGAGCTAAGCCGTGGACAGACAGACAGACGGACATGTCGATACTATAAGGTCAGCTTAGGTTAGCTTTTTAGGGTTCCTTGTTGACTAAGGAACCCTAAAAAGCTAAGCTAAGCTGTCAACAGTGTCAATCTCTAGCATCAGGTAGAATGACAGCTCATTTCACGTAAGATTTCTCGGTGTGATTTTTATATAATAGAATAGATCTGCTGGGCTATAAAACGGTTGTTAAGCTTCGTTACTGCACAGCATGCGAATAGGTTTAGATATGTGCGAACAGTGCAAAAAAAAAGTTGCAAACAGTGAAACCAATATTTCTGCCCCATTCTTCGATTTCATTCCGCGTGAATTTCATAAAATACAGGGTGGTTATTCTGAGCATGTTCTGCTATGGAAACGTTCAGAATGTTTGTTTTGAAGCAATCTTGAAAAGTTATTACGCTTCAAGACAATCGGTTTAATATGCGAAGGTGATAATAAAAAACCGTCCAAGTGCGAGTCGGACTCGCGCACGAAGGGTTCCGTACCATTATCTATAAAAAAACGGCAATATAATCACATTTGTTGTATGGGAGCCCTTAAATATTTGTTTTATTTTAATTCAATTATTTATTTTTAAAGTGAATATATAACTAAATATTCTGTGAATATTTCAAGCGTCTACCTGTTGCCGTTATCAATATCGAGCAAAAACGAGCAAAAAAATCACGTTTGTTGTATGGGGGCCCCCTTAAATATTAATTTTATTCTGTTTTTTAGTACTTGTTGTTATAGCGGCAACAGAAATACATCATCTGTGAAAATTACAACTGTCTAGCTATCACGGTTTATGAGATACAGCCTGGTGACAGACGGACAGACAGACAGACGGCGGAGCCTTAACAATAGGGTTCCCGTTTTACCCTTTGGGTACGGAACCCTAAAAATAAATCAAAGATCATTGATCGAAAGATCAAAGATAATAAACAATGGATTATCGATGATTATAATCCACACAAGTTGAAAGTATATAATATTGACTTTGAATAATGTATCCATACCTTACTTCCATCCATTTTCACTTAGGAATATAAAATTAATGAATGTTTATGGGCCCTAACTATAGTGACATAATTAAATGTTTTAAAGCTCTTTTTTTTTCCAACAAAATAAAAAAGTTCTAACCGATGTATCTTAAACTATATCCCCTAAAAAACATCACTCCTGCTTCCAATTATCGACTTAATCCCTTATCGATTAACTCCCCTATTCCTTAGGACATAAAGTTCAATTTGGCATGACTAAACGAGGTCATTCATTGGCTCGGACGAGGGTTCACGGCAATTGTTTTAAATAGCCGTTTTGGGTAAAAGACGATTTTTTAATGTCTTTCCTAACTGTAGATTAAAATCACATTGATTAAACCATATTATTCTTTAAAGCTTTTATTATGTAAGTAGGTAATCTTTCTCCATTAGAGGTTTGTGAAAAATTAGTTTTGCAGTGAAAATCATCTGCAGTCTTTTTATTTAATTAAAATAACGATTTCATCACAAATGGCCTTCAAACTAATCGAAGCACCTAACAAAACGTATTTTTGAGATCAGAGCGAAATCTGACACTGATGAATTCAATTTGAATGAATGAATGAAACACCGACCCCAGCATGGTTAAACCAGACTCGATTACTCAAATGAACCCAAAGATTTAGCCCCTGGAGTCTCGTGTGTCATGGGAATACCCAAATACTCCGATGTTTTTATTCCGAATTTCGATGTTTCGATTTTCAAAAGTCCGTATTGCAGAATACCTAGAATTATAATGTCTATTATTAAAACTCACGAAACTTATTTTACCGAAATTTTTTAATGCGATTTGTTTGTTTTCCGATTTTAATACGTTCGAAGAATCAAATGCTCGATGGGTTCTCGGTCCGAAAAACGACATTCCAATTTTCAATACTTCGAATAAACTGCTAAAAATAGGATTCTGATTCAATTAGTATAATATTTAGTTACGCATATAAATTCAAAATCTTCACGTTTAGTGTAATTTAAAAACGTCTACTTTGTTAATAATATTTTTGCATTAATATATTTTTTTTGTGTTTTCTTCTTCTCCTTGTACATAAATATACCTGCGTCTGGATCCCATCTACTGTTATTACCTTTGGCTTTAGTTTAGGTTAGAACAGTGGTCATTAATGCCAGATTCCCTCTATTGTTGGTGAATCATTTGGGTTATAATACATAATTAATTACATTATTTACCATAAGGATAATAACTGTAAACAATCACTTATCTTTGCAATTATGAGTAGGAAAACGCATCTGTCATTAGTTTTTTTATTCTACCTCCTTATAATAAACATAATTATTATACTTCTCTCTGACGAGCATTTATGTGTTTATTTGTCTTGGAATTCTAATTAATCGGTACTTGTATAATTGAAATTCGTATTTTTGATGTTTTCGATTAAGGGAGCGTGCACGAAAAAAAACCCCTTTTCGTCAATTTCTTATCTAATTGTGAGAAAGCGTAAAATAATTGAAACATTAAGTTTGTGTAACTATAAAAGTACAGTTTTTGTGGTGGTAAACCATTTGTATCAGCCTCAGCACCTATTAATAGTTTCATCACTTTTGCGCTCTCGAAAATATAGTTTATTTCGCCTTTGATTTACTTAATGAAGGTATTGTATAATCATAAAATAAAATTTTATCTCAAGTATAGCTGAAGCCCAGTGTGTTTTTTAAATTTCTTGTAGTGGTTTGCTGAATAATAAGAAAAATACAATACCGACTGGTTTTAAAAAAAAATAGGTTTTTTCTACAGTATTTTTCTGCTATAATTTGTATCGAAGTTGAAGAAAGTGCCTTCGCCACATGCAAGCAGACCATATATAGAGTAACGTTGATTATATTTTTGGTATTCAAAATCAAAAGTAGTTTCTTGTAAAAACATGACAAAACGTCAGTCCCGCATCATTTTTTGGAAAACCTGTTGCGAATTTATCGAACTTTACAACATAGTTAAGCCCCCAAAACCATTACCTACCACTTATCGTCATTCTGGTAACCAATCCACACAACTACAGCTATTATATTAAGCTTAATACACACACATGGTTGGACGTACTGCTCACTGCTGATAATTCAGCTGAATGTGACCCCATAATTACTGTTGCGTTGAAATTAGATCCGACTGCCAGTACCCAATTGGTGTTTATAATTATCTTGGGGTAAGCTAAACTATGTCCTATTTAGAAGACATAGTTAAGGTATTTTTAGCCTGCGATTTAGGTACCTATGTTTATAATTATGTCAATTGAGAAACAATAGTCACCTACCGTCATTGTATGTTGTTTATTTCTGGAACTTAAGATATATGTTTGACCCATTAGGGGCCTCTTCTTTTTTCGTATGGTTATTGACTAACCTGTCAGAGTTCTAATGCCGCCCATGGGCCTGTGACCCGGCTTCACATACCATTGAGATATTTTCCTTCACCGTTTTTAAGCAAGTGATAATTATACACATGAATCCGAAAAGACAGAGGTGCGTCCCTTGGGTTCGAACTCGAGACCTGACTTGGCAGTCCGACGGCCACATCACTAGGCTATCGCTGCTGAATTAAGGACTGATTTTACCAAAGTCTGTGTCTTTTATCCGTATACATATCTGTCAGATATCAATTTATTCTAAATTGACGTCTGGCAGTTTTTTTATGGAAAAGCTGTCAAAAATTCAAGATAAGCCTTACTAAATTTGACCGGATTCACCGTAAATCCAAAAGTGAATAGAAGATACTTTGCTTTTATAAAGTATTCTTACGGAGTAAATTGTAACTAACTAAATAAATCGGAATTAGTATCATGAACACTTTCAACTACAATTATTCCGAGCCATAACAAAGCATAATTTTGCCGCTAGACACTCAGATAACAAACATACCGAAATAGACACAAACCAAGAAAAGAAGCAATTTCTTATAAAATAACAAATTTAGTTAAATTTGGGCCTGATAAAGTTCACTTCTGGCCAAAGTAAGTGGGTCCCTGAATTAATTCAAAAGATAACGGCCCGCGATAAATAATAGAAATGTTAGCTTTAAATAGAGGGACTTCATAACTTAGCATTGTGCTAAGGTTCCTTTAAGATTTCTTTGTGCGAAAAATCCTTGAATGGCCAGTTTATTTTTTATTCAGTGTAAAATGGGTTTGCTTTTAAGACAGTCCCATTTTCGGGGATTTCATCGTAGATTTTTTAGAGAGATACATTCATAATGTATGTGTTCTTGAATTTGTTTTAAATAAAAATGTATCATAAGAAACATTTTCTAGGAGATGGCGTGAGAAATATAGCTGGTAATATCGATGGTAAAAAATGATAATGAAATATAGATATAGAAATATGTATAAGTGTAGGTAATACTTATACATAATTATCTCTATAATAGGCGATAATCTGAAAATAAAATCCAGCTCGTAGTTTAACAACCAGGTAAATAAAAACTGCAAATGATGTCTGCTGGAGCCTGCCCATAAATTCTCTACACATCGAGACTCAGGAACTTCAGGAACACTATCGAATTATCGATCCTGTTTGTCATACGACATATTTTATCGTATCGGGCATACTGTTTATCCTCACGAAGTCATGACACTCTTAACTACCCTAAACTAAAATGTCGCAGTAAATGGATTTTGTAACTAGGTTCGTCGGGTTTGTAAGCTAGACCAGCACTTGTACCTATTAATTAGTTGTTACTATAGGTACAGTGTGTTCGTAAACCCAATTTGTCATTGTCGTACCCTTGTCTTTAGCCCACATTTTGGTCTGTATTAGGTTCGTTCAAGGATTATTATAATCTTCTTTAGTACGACAATTTTTTCTGGTTCAAAGTGTAATAATGTTTATGAGATTTAAAATGAATTTGGAATTAAGACGCAATAGTGCATGTTATTTATCTCTTTATTGGTTCTTTGAAAGAAATTGATAAAAACTAATAACTAACAGCAAACACAGCTGGTTTCTGTAACCATAATTAATAATATTAATTACTAAAACCAAGACTTAGCTTATAACAAAATAATATTTATACAAATCAAGAACTTAGCATTACAAAAGCATACACCAACCGTTTATCAAAGTAACCCAATCCACAAGATAACTTGAATCAATCCAGAAGTTTTCACGAAACCAATAACAACCCCAAACTAAAAGATACCCAGCAATCTCCCAAAACATTGTCCGTCGAAATCCTAAAAATATCTCTTCAACAAAACTACTTATCCGTAACAGAACTATCGAGGAAACAATCTGGGCCAACATCAAGCTATGTGACGTCACGTCAAAACGTCGCCCGTCTGTCCTGAGTAGACGAAGGACCGAAATATCTGGCAATAGATACATCGGGGTAGAAGATTTTGTCACCAACTGTACAGTCCACAAAAGAGGGGCTCGTGGTTAAATAAAAACAGCCACACGGGTCGATAGAAGATTAAGCTACGTTTGCCGAGGCCGGTTCGAGGATGGGTATGTAATGGATGGATCATCGATTACATATCGAGCCCCCTTCACATTCGTTACGGGTACTCAGAAACCCATAAGTTTGACAACCATAGTCTTACCAAGGGTATCTTGCTACAAAATACTGTTTTTTTTTCCAAAATCGTTGGAATAAAAAAGGCTAGGCAGATTGATTGACGGTCAACATAAAAAAAACTTTTTACAAAAACAATAACCGACTTCCAAAAAAGACACTACCAAGTGAAAAATAACCTTAATTTCGGTAGTCAGTGTCTTTGATCTACTTTGTTTTTTGCCACCGCCTTCCGAAAGTAAGGTTGTTTTTCACTTTTTAGTGTCTTCTTTGGAAGTCGGTCATTTCATTTTTTAACCGACTTCCAAAAAGGAGGAGGTTCTCAATTCGGCAGTATGTTTTTTTTTGTTTGTTACGCGATTACTCCGTTAATTATG
The DNA here is from genome assembly GCA_963921375.1 of Tiliacea citrago. Taxonomy (NCBI): domain Eukaryota; kingdom Metazoa; phylum Arthropoda; class Insecta; order Lepidoptera; family Noctuidae; genus Tiliacea; species Tiliacea citrago. The sequence goes on from OY992784.1 coordinate 4,421,391, forward strand.
GACCAATTCTGAAAATTCTTTTTTTGTTTGAAAGGGTATACTCCCGAGGTGGTCACATTGCTACCAAATCAGAATCAGATGAGGTGATCCCATGGAAATCGAGGGAAAACCTCAAATTTTATAGGCAAACCTATAGCGATTTGGGTATTTTTTGTAGTAACTCGTGCATTTGCTTTCGGAAACCATTTGGTGAAGTGGAACTGATGATGGAGACCAAATATGGCCACCGGAACAATATAATAATGAGTGCCCCTATTTAACGGGTTGCGATTAAGCAATTTATGCTCGTCACTATGCATATGGTGAGTGGCAGTTCTCCTGGGTCTTACCAGGAGAACTCCTCAACAATCAACGTCCCAGCATAGGGAAAAGCAATATTTTGTAAAAGGTGATGTAGGCGAAGCACCATGATTTGATAATACAACAACATGAGTTGTAACTATGTTTTATTTACCTATAGTATGACATAATCAGATATGCTGTAACAGATTGTGTTACGTATCACTTTACATGATAACAACATTGTAACCCTAGCATGTAGAGTATATTTGAATCAAACTTTGATACACATAAGCCATCAGCAACATAGCATGTATTTTGATAACTTCATCATTTGGATAATGATCGTAACAATGCGAGGTAAAAACTCAGGTTAAAACATGTATGATCAATCTTACGCCATAATATTGTCGATTGCGTAAGATTAATCAAGTTGCAACACGATTCTGAGGTGGCGACCTGACTCAAGGCCAAACCCAGCTACGCTTTGGTAACCTGTAGTATTGTATGGAAGAAAAGTTAAAACCCTTCAGGGCCCACACGCTACTTGAGCTAATGACCAAAGCCATATATACCAGAGAAATTAAATTAACATCAAGTTCTAATCGCTTAAAAGTTCTTATTATGTCAGCAAGTGCAGTCTTCAACAAGTCTCCGGTGAAGTAACAGCTCCTCATAACTGTTAGCTTTACAAGTCGCGAATGTTCTATAACTAGCTCAGGGCAGTCAAGTTATCATAGCTTAGGATTATTTTACTTTTCTATTATTGTGTATTTCCGTGTACTCTTTAATGATCCTTTATGCTTATTTGACTGTATTTCCGTGTTGTGTACAATTAACTAACCTTACGTATGTGATTTAAATTCGTGTTAAACTATTGTGTGTGTAAATAGCAAACATAACGTTTTAAAAAGTGCTGAAAGTGGTTTCAATTAAATTCCCTCGTCAAGGGAATATCATCACCCCCACCTACATCACCTGACTCCCGCGTTAGTAACATTTTGGTCCTGTCGAGCCGGATCAGGTTCAACTAGAGGGAATTAATAATAAATAATAAATTAATTAAAAAACCACATAATAATGAGTTTAAGGAGTGAAATAACCACACGCAGTAAACTACGTAAGCTAACGGAGGAAATGAGTGTTCGTAGACAACAAGAGATGGTCTCTGACTCAGGTGTGACCACCGAAAGGGCACCAGAGTCACCGTCTGTTGCACCAACGATGGCATCCACGTCTGCCCTCAATATCCCACTGACGGGTGGTCGAGTAGTCGACTACAGTCGGAGTACGCCAGAGGGACCACAGGGAGGACAGACAGCCACTAAAGACCGACATAGATCGCCGCGAAGCAAAGGCTCGTCTAAACATATCCGAGTCGATTACTTAAGGAAAAGAGTCGAATACGAAGCTGAGCGCGAGTTGGTGCAAATGAAGGAGAACTTAGTCAAAAAGAGACTAGAAGCTGACATCGCCGAAATAGAGGCGGCTGCTGACAGCGATGACTCTCACTCAGATGTGAGTACGACACAGCGCGTGGAAGAGTGGGTGAATACAACGCCCCAGGTGCCGCAATTGAACGAAGTATTGCGCACACCGGCTGTGTCAGGCACGACCACTGAAATGGCTGTGCCCCGTGAACCATCTGAAACTGTAAGTAGAGTGAATCGCGTACCGAATACATACCGTGCGTCGTCAGTGCCTAATGAAAATGTGTCGCGTATAACAAGGGCATCTGAGCCAGTACCGTTACGTAACATAACGGTACCGAGTACGCCATCATACGTGCCAGTGTCAACAGAAGGTGTGAGATTTCGTCTACCCGAATATTATCCCGTCTTTACCACTCCGGCGGTCGCAAGTGTACCTCAAGTATCAACACTTGAGTCGGATACACAGCGGCAGACGCAGTACGGAGCGGGTGAAAGAGAGAGACGGCGAGAATCGTCGGGAGACAGAGACAGTAAAATCGACAGACTCGCAGAGGCAATCTCAAGCATGGCACGACCACGGCCGGTACCAAGACAGGCTTACGAATTGCCGAATTGAAATATTTTAATGGGGACCCATCCGACTGGATATCTTATAGAAATATGTATTGGGATACGACCCGGCAATACGAATTTAAAGCGCATGAAAACTTAGCACGGTTAAAAACCTCATTACAAGGCGAGGCAAAGATATCAGTGGAGGATTTATTAAGGACGTCGACGGATCCCACTGATATAATGCGTGCGTTAGAGGACGAGTTTGGTCACCCGACCTTAGTGCTACAGTGCGTACTGAAGAAAGTACGAGATTTACCTAGAGTGACGGAGAGTTGCCGGGAGCTAGGTAAATTCTCTTCTACAGTAAGAAATTGTGTATCGTTATTAAAAAACATACACGCAGAGGGCTACATAAATAACCCACAATTAGTGAGTGACCTGCTGAGCAAGTTAACACCGGTACAACGTACGCAGTACGGTGACTTTGCGATGGACCTAGATAACGCGCAGGGGGTGGATTTAAGAGTGTCACCGAACTTAGAAATGTTCTCACAATTCCTGACACTCCTGACACGCTCGGCATCATACTACGCGCAAGCAAACATGTTCGAGTCGAGTCCACCGAAACAACTTGCGAAGCAACAAAAGCATGGCGCCGGTCAAACCCGACCAGTGAACAATGCACGCCCCGCTGCCAGCAGGCCACCGTGGATTCAAAAGGTGAACACGCAAAGTGACGAATCCCTCGCACCGAAAGAGTGCATAATATGCCAGAAGAAACACACCATTGAAGAGTGTGAACAGTTTAAAAAGCTGACTGTGCAACAGCGTTGGGACACAATCAAAGATAAAAACACGTGTTTCAAGTGCCTGGTGAGAAAACACCCTAAGAGGTTTTGCCGCGCAAATAGATGCGAAAAGTGCTGCTACGGGCATCACCTGTTGTTGCACGCGGACAAGCAGCCGAAGGAGGATAAACAGCCGAAAGCCGAGAAAACAGAAAGCATCACGAACATAGGAGAGTGGCGAGCAACCGCGTTATTAAAAATAGTGCCGGTATCAGTCAGCGATAATAAACAATGTTACGCATTATTAGACGATGGTGCGACGGTATCGTTGATAGACAGTTCTCTCGCTACCGACCTAGAGGGTCCGTGTGTACCTCTTTCGCTGAACACCGCGGGCGGCCACGGAGTAACGGACCTAACCTCGCGAATGGTACAAGTGCGCGTAAATGGGCCCAATGGTCAGTGCCACAAAATAAAGTGTCACACAATGGTAGACGTAAACCTACCAACGCAGACAGTGTCCGCCTCAGTGATAGGCGACAATGCCCATCTCAGCGACTTGGGTTGCGTGGAGATGAGGGGCGCGAAGCCGCTGCTGCTCCTCGGGCAGGACAACTGGGAGCTACTCCACGGCCGGTACATCCGGCAGGGACGATCCGGTAAGCCAGTTGCCTCTCTTACTAGATTAGGTTGGGTCATACATGGACCATTCAATAACTCTAGTACTAATGCAGTAGTCAATTGCATGACAGTCTCCCTCCCTGACTTACATAACTCAGTTAGGTCACAGTTTGAGCTAGAGTCAATAGGTATTTCAGAAAATAAGCGCAAACATAGGGATGTTGAAAAGGCGGTACAAGTGTTGGACAGCACTAGCCATCACACCACAGATAGGTCGCAATGTGAAGTAGGTATATTGTGGAAACAAAACGACACACAATTACCTAACAATTACAATCAGGCCCGGCAGAGGTTGTACGGTGCCAATAGAACGCGCCTCAATGACAACCTGCCGACGGGACCTAACTTATTAAATGCTATTTTAATAAAATCTAGAATAGGCCCTATAGCCTTTTCAGGCGGCATCGCTGACAAGTCCCTAAAGGTACGAATTAGGGCAAAAGGTCAAGGTGCTCCATTATTTTTGTGGCGAGGCGCGGAGCCCCACAGGGAATCAGATAAAAGTAAGATGAGTTCCATAAAATTAGGTGCAGCCTCATCACCTAGCGCGGCAATTAACGTGCCTAACATAGTGGCCCTTAAACAGGGAATAGGCACAGTAGAGGCGACCCTAGGTTCGATAAGGTCTCGTAACTATAAGAAGTTAGGCTACCCTGCGCTCATACACCCAATAGGCAATAACTCCGTAAGACAGAGGGAGATTGTCATGAAGCTAGGGAAAGCGCGAGTAGCACCGCCCAGAGGCAACTGGCGCTGGGTACCCTGGGGGAACGACCCAGCTGTCCGAGCGACCAGGTTGTGTTGGCCCGATAGCCATGCAGGTTGGCTCTCGGGCCCCTCTTTTCCACGTGGTCCACAGGAGCAGCAGCTGGAGTGTCGCGAGTCCAAGGCGATGAACGCAGACCCCGAGTGCAGCCAGCCAGTCTGTGAAACGACAGCGCCTGTGGCGCCACCCCTGAACTACAAGCGCTATTCATCGTGGGCGCGCGTACAATGCGCTATGGTGCGCTTACAACGCACTAAGGCGCGCATACAACGCGCTAAGGTGCGCATGCGACGAGCTGTGGCGCGCATACGATGCGCTATGGTGCGCATACAACGCGCTATGGCGCGCATACAACGCGCTAAGGTGCGCATGCGACGAGCTGTGGCGCGCATACAATGCGCTATGGTGCGCTTACAACGCACTAAGGCGCGCATACAACGCGCTAAGGTGCGCATGCGACGAGCTGTGGCGCGCATACGATGCGCTATCGTGCGCATACAACGCGCTGTGGCGCGCATACAACGTGCTATGGTGCGCTTACAACGCGCTATGGCGCGCATACAACGTGCTATGGTGCGCATGCGACAAGCTGTAACGCGCATACAATGCGCTATGGGGCGCTTACAACGCACTAAGGCGCTCATACAACGCGCTAAGGTGCGCACGCGACGAGCCGTGGTGTGCATACAATGCGCCAAGGCGCGCATACAACGCGCTATGGCGCGTGTACTCACCCGCCTCAACGTGCTCCGAAGTACGCTCAAGGAGCGACCGCTTCGTGAGGAGGTCCTTTACACCCTCCTCACAGAGGCCAAGCTGATCGTGAGCAGTCGACAGCTGAGCTACGTGTACGACGACCACAACCAGCCCGTGGTCCTGACTGCGAACCATATTGCTCCTGGGCATGGCGTCCGGGAGTACTCCGTTGTCACCAGGCGACGTCGACGATGTCGACTCGCGCCGGCAATGGCGGCGTGTAAACGCGCTCGCCGACATGTTCTGGCGGCGCTGGCTGCGGGAATATCTCCCAACGCTGCAACGTCGCGAAAAGTGGGCAGATAATGTGCCAAATGTGCGTATCGGCGACGTTGTGATAATAGCCGACAATAACAAACAACGTAGTGCGTGGACTAAAGGAGTTATAAAAACAGTGTACCACGGGAGTGACGGCATCATCCGTGTAGTAGACATTAAAACTACAAATGGGGTCCTGCGTCGGCCTGTAGCTAAGATCATCGTGCTTCCCACAGACCAAGAATGTAATACGGTTGAACCCTGTTACAGGGGGTGGAATGTAGGCGAAGCACCATGATTTGATAATACAACAACATGAGTTGTAACTATGTTTTATTTACCTATAGTATGCCATAATCAGATATGCTGTAACAGATTGTGTTACGTATCACTTTACATGATAACAACATTACAACCCTAGCATGTAGAGTATATTTGAATCAAACTTTGATACACATAAGCCATCAGCAACATAGCATGTATTTTGATAACTTCATCATTTGGATAATGATCGTAACAATGCGAGGTAAAAACTCAGGTTAAAACATGTATGATCAATCTTACGCCATAATATTGTCGATTGCGTAAGATTAATCAAGTTGCAACACGATTCTGAGGTGGCGACCTGACTCAAGGCCAAACCCAGCTACGCTTTGGTAACCTGTAGTATTGTATGGAAGAAAAGTTAAAACCCTTCAGGGCCCACACGCTACTTGAGCTAATGACCAAAGCCATATATACCAGAGAAATTAAATTAACATCAAGTTCTAATCGCTTAAAAGTTCTTATTATGTCAGCAAGTGCAGTCTTCAACAAGTCTCCGGTGAAGTAACAGCTCCTCATAACTGTTAGCTTTACAAGTCGCGAATGTTCTATAACTAGCTCAGGGCAGTCAAGTTATCATAGCTTAGGATTATTTTACTTTTCTATTATTGTGTATTTCCGTGTACTCTTTAATGATCCTTTATGCTTATTTGACTGTATTTCCGTGTTGTGTACAATAAACTAACCTTACGTATGTGATTTAAATTCGTGTTAAACTATTGTGTGTGTAAATAGCAAATATAACGTTTTAAAAAGTGCTGAAAGTGGTTTCAATTAAATTCCCTCGTCAAGGGAACATCATCACCCCCGCCTACATCACCTGACTCCCGCGTTAATAACAGGTGATGAGCAGTTAACATTAGGCTATTGTAACTTAGATAAATTCAAATCTGACCCACTAAAAAGTGAAAAATAAAAAACTTTCTACAAAAAAATAGGAACCGACTTCCGAAATTAAAGTTATTTTTCACTTTGTAGTGTTATTTTTGGTAGTCGGTTCTTATTTTTTTGTAAAAAGTTTTTAGTGAGTCAACTTGCAATTTATCTAAGTTACAATATCCTAATATCAACTGCTCATCACCTTTTACAAAACATTGCTTTTCCCGATGCAGGGGTATTAATAGTTGAGGAGTTCTCCTGGTAAGTACCAGGTGAACTGGAAATGATGGTAATGACTTCACCATATGCATTGTGACGAGCATAAATTGCTTAGCAACCATATTAAACTGTCTAATCGAATCGCAACCGTGAAATACTTATTATTAAGTAGTTCCGGTGGCCATCTGTGGTCTATATCATAAGTTGCACTTCACTAAATGGTGCTTTCCGAGTGCAAATGCATGAATTACTATAAAAAATACTGATATCGATATAGGTGTGCCTATAAAATTTGAGCGTTGCCCTCGATTTCCATGGGATTCCCTCATCAGATTCTGATTTGGTGGCAATGGGACCGCCTCTGAAGTATGACCTACCAAATAAAAAAAAAATCATCCAAATCAATTCATAATTAGCGGAGTAATCGCGTAACAAAGATACAAAAAAAAATCTTACTGCCGAATTGAGAACCTCCTACTTTATGAAGTCGGTTAAATACAGCTTTCACTGCGAAGACAAAATTCATACTAACTTTTAGACATAAGGCACAATCAGACAGATAACGTCAAAGCCTTTGATTATAATATAAATGTCTAGAGTGTCGTGCTGTAAAAGAATTAAAACAAACAGCCAACTTTTTTATGCTGGTGTGCATGACAGCTACGTCTTACACTCGCGCCACGTCATTGTGCTGTTCTTGATTTATTCTAGTTTGCGTGCATTTTGCGGCCAGCAGTTGGATGCATTTTTTTTCGAAGAGTCTTGACTTGACGATTTTTGTCTGTCTATCTAGACATAAATGTATATCTTTGGTCAAAGCATATTCCCAACATTGTACAAAAAAGAGTTCTGGTTAGTAGCCTGGTTACTTATTTCTTTTGCAGACTGTACACTTTACATGGTGTGGTTGTATTAGTGCGGTTTGTATTTCTAGAGCAAACAATAATAGGAATTCTGTGGATATGAGATGTTGAATGTGAGAATCCTGGGGGATGAATGAACTGAAGATATGTACTGTAGCAGTAACTAGTAAAGGCTCCCGACGAGACACTAGTAGAACAATATGAAAACATCACGGAAACTATACTACTAGAATTGCGTCACACCGTCACGTCGCGCCTGTCTGCGGGAGCTTTAAAGCTGTAAACGAAAGTAGAAGTCTATTATTTTATTATAACTAAATTATACTGATAGTTAATATAGAAATGAGTAAGATAATAGTATTAACGCTTGACGCACCGGTGCGTCGCGTGGGGCTCCTGACAAAGACAAGAGACGATTTTAGACGTCAATCGCTTTGAATAATAATATTCATGAGGGTGCTGGAGCTGTATAAAGTAGTTGCAACTCTGCGCACCTTCCTGATGCCATGTATGATGGAGGACGGTCCTTCACTATCCAGGATCGAGCGAGGCACTCGGAGGTACTCGTGTGTCTATCTGCCTGTCTGTCCGTCTGTCACAGCCGATTTGCTCCAAACTTACTGGACAGATTAAGTTAAAACTTGGTACACATATTAGTTTTTGTGACCCAAATACGGACGTTTAATATGAGGGTCACTTTTGGAGGGCAAAAGGGCTTGTTGTGAGGGTCAAAAGTATTTTTTTTTTTTATGCTGGGATAAAAATAGTTTTATTATTATTTAAGAAAATGAATAAAAATCGACCATTCCCCCCCCCCCCCCCCATATCATATATAAGTTTACTAACATAGGTATAAGTTATATTTTTGTTTACTAACCCATATGGATGTTGCTTATCCGAAATAAACATTATTTTATTTTTCTATATCTCCGAAACTACTGACCCTATAATACAGAAAGTAGTTATTTACTTATAGATTACAATAAAACCTATAAGAAGTCTATGGTGTTAACCCTTTCAGTGCCGGGAGCTCTCCTGGAGGGTTCACTCCAGTCGCCTAAGGGATGCCGGGAGTCCTCGCGGGGGCTCATTTAAATATCCGTTTTTTCTGAGCGAATACGGCCTTATAAACTGTGAAAATAAAATCAGTCGTGTATTTTAGCAAGATTTAATAGTATACTCGTTGGTTTAAAATACATTTTTTTTTATTTATATTCATATTTTTATTAATATATTTTTTTTTTATTATAACTTGCTATAAATGTATGGCGGAATGGCGAATGAGCTCTACGAAAAGTGGGTGGAGTCGGAAGTGTTAAAATAACTTGGTAAATCTCTCAATATTGTGCGTACAAACTTACATTTGCAGTTGTATTGTATGGGGGAACATGCTTTTCAACTACAATGTTAAGTTTGTTCTTGGGATAAATTCATCCTAACTACAGAATTCTTCATTGTGCGTGGTCCGACACGCACTTGGGTGGTTTTTAGTTTAAAATTTAAAACCGCCAATAATCAATACAAATAAATAAATACAAATGTAAAAAAAAACAAAAAAAAATGCAAATGTAAATTGTAAAACTAACAATACTAACCTATATACCTAAGCACTATTGTTACTAACACCAAAATACTAACAAAATTATGGACCTTCTTGGTCTGAAATAAATTTTAATTTAATTGAATAACACATCATACTTCCCTATTTAATCATTACTCAAACATCCTACCATGTATAATTTACAAAAGCAGACTCCACCTTAGTTGGTGTTAAAATATTTACATTCTCTAAGCAAACAGCGTTAGTTTCTGTCCTTTGGGTACCATTGAATTAAGCTGCGATGCCGTAGGCTACCGGATGATATTGTAATAGGTACACCTATGTTCCGGTTCGGGGGATTGTGGGTTTCGAGTTTAAGATACAAAGGAAGTTGGATTAGGATAGGCAGAGGAATAAGGCATGTTATTTTTGTTAGAGCAAGATAAGGTAACTTGTCTTACATGAAATTAGTTATGGTTGAATGTCTTGGTGACCCAGATATGGCTATTGGTACTTTTTCAGTGCCGTACGTTCGTTCTTCGTTTATTACTTGAGGCAAAACTTTGTGTGAAAAACAGGATCTTAAATGATCTTAGGTACATCAAAAATATTCTATAAGCACATTCAATTCTTCCTTTGGGTCTGTATACGAAAAGGCCACTGGTCAACCATAATCAATGTTCAAAAATATAAAATCAAATCAATCATTTCTGATGAATCTTCATTCACAAATGTAATAATAATATCAACATAGTTCATATATTATATGAACTATGTTGGTCTGAAAACTGACTACCTAAACGAGATCACCCAACTGCTTATCACAAACTACAACCACATACTACCTCACCACCATCCACATCCACCCATCCCTCTCCCCAAATTTAATCAGGCTACAGCCAAATTAAACGGCAGTATCGTAATGAAATCAAACCTGTCAAAAGGGTATATCCACAAATTATTTGATAAAACGGCGAAATCATGCGCTCGTTAATAACAGATGCTTTATGCCAATGATTTATTAGCGGTTTAAATTAGTGACGTCATTATCGCAAATGACACGTGTACCAGTAGCGGTAGGTTAGATGTCGAAAGCTTTTAATGGTTCGAAAATTGAACTTGTGTGTGTGTGTGAGTTTACTTGTGTATTCAAAATTGGATGGTAGACAGAGAATAGCAATAGACAAGTCACTAAATTGTAGTAAAATTGAGACAAGGACACTCTTTTTTTTTTTTTTTTTTTTCTTTTTGGCTTCGCACGGTTTGTGCATTTAGCCAGTGTCATGTAAAATTAGCTAAGAAGTACAAAGTATGAAATTAACTCCATTCAATGCGTGATAAAGATGATAGATGATATCCCGCCCGCTCCTCTTGAGTTTAAGTAAAGACGTGGGTGGCACTTTACTGAAACCTCGCGTGGACTTCTTGAGAAAACTTAAAGTGATGTTGCACTGTTTTGTTTCATTTGGCTACACTAATGCAGGTTCCCGAATACGTAATGGTTAATAATCCACCACTATTACACATTAATATTTGGCTAAACAATTTTTTTTGAAAATAAAACAAAACTGCTAACATGACGCTTCACTTTCCCGCCAAGAAGTCCTAACTTAAGGACACTCTTATTAGATCTAGTAGGTAGTCAGAGTAGATGAGGCAGAAATGTTTTTTTTTTTCTATAGATTTCTTTCGCTTATGCAAACTTTTTGAAACAAAGTTCCTTAACACGGTTTGCGGTAGGAGTTGACTGGTAGAAATATTTACGTAAGGAAACAGCGTAAAAGCTCCTTTTTATACGAGTGTGTGCAAGTATTGCGTAAGGAACTTCGTTCCTGACGGGGGTCCCCCGATCGCACAATTATCTTGTCTGGTTGTAAGTCAACAGCTGTCACGGCACGGTTTTGTTTTGGAAAATTTTATTTGTAGTGCGTATTTTATAGTGCTGTGAATTAGTCAGGGAATAAGATAATATGTACATATAATTAGGTACCTAATATTACGGGACGTTGTGTACGTGAAAATGAAGACATTTATATTCATCGGCAAGAGAGTTTTTTTTTTGCACTGGTATTCCTCTTGTAAGGTATATTTAAGAAAACCTTATCAATCCTAAGATTCGTTATTTTCTGTAAGTTTTATTATCCACCAACCCGCACTGGACCCGCGTGATGGATTACGGCTCAGTCCCTCTCACAGAGAGGAGGCCTGTGTTTCAGCAGTAAGAACATTATAGGCAGATTATGATTAGACCTTGAGAAAAATCAAAGCGGTTTTTTCTAGCTTCTCGTGTAATACGAATACATTAAATAGTATCAGTTTACTAGTGACAGTCAAACTATTTCTATCTTGTAAGGGTATGTGCTAACATCTGAATAACCCTCGACTTCGGGGGTTAGTAGACTGGGGATTAAAAAAACAATTATCTGTTCACTATTTACTTGGGAGTGCGAAAGCGGACCAGTATTATCGACACTAAACCACAAGTTTGGTTTATTCGTATTTTCGTAGATGCAGGTTGAGGGTAGTCGTGAGGCATAAATATTGGATTAGGTATGTTGATTAGGTATTTTTCGAAGCTAGTCCGTACCTAATCCAAAGCGTCGAGGATTAGGTATGGCACAAAATATTCGTACACAGTCTACAAAGAACATATTCTGTACCTTAAAATGTGGGGGTTAAGTTTCAAGTGTAATTAGCACTGCCGCCAGCGCCATCTATGTAGAATACTAATTACTAACTAGGATTAGGTGGATAAGTATCGTTTTTACCTAATCCGACCCAAGTCTAATTGAGGGAATATACCTTGGATATCACTCGTTAAATAAAACAAAAGATTGGGATGTCGCTACGCCCCCGCAAGGGGGCGTGGCATGCAGTGCCGGAACGTTCGTTCCCTGGCTGCGGAGGGTTCGCGGCGGCCCGCAAATACGGACCCCTCACTTTGTGCGCCTAGCGCGGCTAGTGGCGGCGGGCGCGTATGATAACGCGCCCATTGTGAATGGTTGCTATGTGTAAATCTGCAGGCGCGCCGCGCCGCTAGTGTGTTAGCGCCGCTTTCTTCACGACACCACGGCGGTCAACCCCCACCGAGTGAGACCCCCGGTTGCCCGGGGGAGGCCCAGTGAAGGCGACCAGCGACGTGAGTGCCGACTCGACGCTCCTACAGATTAGGTGATTAGTCCCCGCTCGTCTCGGTCTCAGAGCTAGCCGATCACGGTCCGAGCTAAGGGACTGTCGTGTGTGTGTGAGCGGCATTGTATTGTGAAACACCGCTCAGTATCTACACGCATCGCAGCCCGCGCCGCGCCTGCGTGTATGTGAGTATAGATGCATGTGTAGTAATGGATGTCTGTTGTTAGTTACGTGACATGCCTATATTAACTTAGAACACGCCACGCAACAGATGTATGAGTCATCTGTAGAGTTCAGTTGAGTCGGGTAAGCCGCGTGTAACCTGAATGCAGCTTTCCCGAGGCGTCCAGTCCGGAGATGGGGTCACTCGTCCGCTATCAGGTCGCGGGGCAGGGGTCTCGCGTCAGGGGGGCGCGTATGCCAGGGCGCTATCTGCTTGACGTGGGGCCAAGCAGACACGTTGGCACGCGCAAACATCCCTATCGCGAGACGCCGCACAAACTCATCCAGGCTCTCGATCCCGAGGTCCCGCTGGATGACATTATTCCTCACAAAGCGAGGAGCATCGACAATGGGCCGCAGCGCAAGGCTTTGTTGCGCGCGGAGCAGCTTTCGGCTCGACTCGCTGGTGAGGGCGAACCAAGCGGGGGCGGCGTACGTCAAGATTGGGCGCACGTACAGCTTGTACACGCTCAACTTGACGCGCGCCGGAATGCGGGACGAGAGCACAGGTTTAAGCAGGTTGCGGGCGACCCTACCCTGTGCGGCGACCTTGCGGACATGTGGCCCCATAGTGAGCCGACGATCGATGGTCACACCCAGGTATTTGACCCGGGGCGCCCAATCGATGTCGGCCCCCTGCAGCTTCAGGGGTGGCGGGAGAGGCGTAAAACCGGTGATTACCCACGTTCACTGACAGCCGCCACTTCGACAGCCACTCAGGAAGAAGATCGAGGGCGCGCTGCATTTTGACTGCCGCGTACTTCGCATTAAGCGAGGTAGTGATGTACGCGGCGTCGTCGGCATACAGCGCGAGCGTCGCGTCGGAAGTGGTGGGGATGTCGTCGGTGTATCGTGAGTAACACGCCGGCGAAACGCAGCTGCCCTGCGGCACACCAGCCAGCACCGGGCGGGCGCCGAATAGCGCCCCATCGACCACCACCCTAAAAGTCCTGTGTGATAGAAAAGAGGAGACCACCCTTACAACACGACGGGGCGCATTGGACGTGGCCAATTTATAAATGAGACCTTCGTGCCATACACGGTCGAAGGCCTTCTCCATGTCGAGGAATACTGCCACCGAGTACTCCTTCTTATTTAGGGCCGCCACGAAGAGGTGCAGTACCCTCGACAGCTGGAGCGTCGTGCTCCGCCCGGAACCCGAATTGCTCGGGGCGTGGCGCAATGTGTTGTTGGAGGTGTCGCAGCAGGAGCGCTTCGAAAACCTTGGAGACTGTCGGCAACAGAGTAATCGGCCGATAGCTCTCCGGCTTCGCTATGTTCTTCCCCGCCTTAGGCAGCATTATGACGCGCCCTTCCTTCCACGAGGTGGGAAAGACCCCCGTGCGCAGTATCGCCGTGTACAGGCGCGCCAGCGCCGCTACTATACGGAACGGCAGGTGGCGCAGCGCTGTGTTGGTTGATACCGTCAGCCCCGGGGCCTTTTTGGGCTTCGTCCTTAGGATGGCGAGTCTAACTGCGCCAGGCGAGAAGAAGATACGGTCCTCCTTGGGAGCTATCGGCGACGCGAAGTAGTCTCTTAGGTGCTTCTCGACTGCTGCGACATGCTCAATGTCGCTGGTCGGGTTAGGGCGGAACTGACGCTCCAGGTGCTCGGCGAAGACCTCCGCCCGGTCCTCATACATACTTAAGCGCCCCGTCATTATTGAGTAAAGGGCGCATCGGGGCTGGGGTGATCGTGAGTTGGCGGCAGAGTTTATGCACAGACGGCCTACTGTCCGTAGTGGCGTCTATTCTTTCTTCCCAGCCCGCGGCGGTATGGACCCGAAGTTCGGCCTTTACCTTCTCCGCGAGACGGTTCAGTTGCGTTTTTAAAGTAGGGCGTAACTGTTGCCACTGCTTGCGCAGGCGCCTCTTCACGGCGATTATCGAGTTGATATGCGCCGGCAAGGGCGGCAATAGCCCTCCCCCTTGCGGCAGCGTCGTTGTCGCCGCTTCTAAGGCGTGCTGCTGTCCGGATCGTGGTGTCGTGTCCGGGGACACGTCTCCACGACCAGAGGCGGCCGAGCCCACAGATGCCAACGACATGCTCGACCCCGCACGCGAGGAACATGTCGACAGCATTGCGGGCGAATCGTAGGCCGATGTCCGGGGGGGCGCCGGCGAAGCAGGCACCATGGGCGGCATGGGTGCCGAGCGATAAGATGAGCCGGCACTCGCTGGCCGCTCGCGCTCCACCATCGCCGGTCCCGCCAGCGAGCGGCTGGGAGCGGCGTCGGCGGTGCGCGAAGCTGGCACAGCTTTGTTCTTCTTCGGGTGTTGCGCAGCCCCGTGGGGGGGCGCGGGCGGTGCTACAAACCGCGGCTGTGGTGCGGCGGCGCGGGTGGTGGGCGCGCGGCAGCGCCCTGCTGGCACGGGGGCGCGCGCGATTGGCGCGGGGGCGCGTGCAATGGGCGCGGGGGCGCGTGCAGTGGGCGCGGAAAGCGCTTGCTGCACGGCGGCCCGTGCGATCGGCGTAGTTGCGCGCATGGGCGCGGGCGCACGCGCATGCGGCGCGCGCCCGAACTGGGTCACTGCTGGGCCCGGTGCCTGGATAGGCACCCGTTGGAAGGCGGCGGGGCGCAGCGCCACCGCATGCTGCCGGCTCGACGATGGCGTAGGCGCAACGCGCGCAGGCGCCGATGATGTCGGTGGGCCGGCAGCTACAGCGGCGCTAGCACCCCCCCCCCCCACCCCTCTCCTCACTCCGAGGCTGCGGTGGTGGGCCGGCTGGCGGCGCACCGGACGATGCCTTGCCGATGTTAGGCATCGACATCGTCCGATCCAACGCCGGGCGGGCTCTCTGCTGTTCCCCGGCATCGCAGCCCAACGAGCCGCGCGTGCCGGGGTTTCGGCATCGTGGTGGACGTGACCTCCGCGACCGCTGCGGCGATTTCTCACCGAGCAGCATGGGGGCGGCTCCCCTGTGTCTGCACAGGTACCGGGGTGGTATCCTGTACATACACAGGGAAAAACGGTTAAAACTTTGCGGTCCGCACGGATACTGGCACTAACACTTAAATAAAAATTCAGGTAATCAGCAGTGATTGACCACGGGCTAATCCTCGTTAAACAAAAATTCTTAATCTTAACTACTTACACTATCGGTGGAGAATCTTAACACCGCCATGTAGAAATTGATCAAAATGGTACAACGCCATCTAGTGACGAGTCGCTTACCAAATTTTAAACAGTTGATATTTCTACATCGCGGCGTTTTCAGATATTGTCTCTGTGCGGCTAAACACAGCTATTCTATAGTCTATCTACAGTGTTCAGCGATTCTGTCTATTTCAGCTATGCATGAGTGTGTGCGAGCTGGCATGTGTTAGAAATCGGTTCAGTGTGTGTGTGTTATTGCCTTTTCAATAGTCCATTGATAGAATATCAGGCAAATTGTTTTCGGAAACGTGAATGTTGTATAGTGTCAATTAACGATTTTACACTGATTGAAACTGTTTGATCTGGTGTAGTTAATTATTTGTAAATTCGGTTATGTTGATAGTAATAAGTTCACGGCCCTTTAGTTATGACGACAGTTTAATCCGATATTACCGGTCTGGACGATACATAGTTATCTTTTAGTCTCGCTGAATTGAACACGTAACAGCTGACTGAATACGTGATCTATTCAGTCTCGAATGTAAGTTTTAAGACTGGGTCTTATTTGTAGCTATGGCTATTATAATCTAGACTTGTTTAGAGTCATTACTTACATAACGGATTGCCAATGGGACCTAAGAGTTCTGATAGTCGTGACCACGTACTGGAAGGCGCAGCTTAGGTACGAAATTACGCATATAGGGTCTAATAAACATACGACGTAAACATTGCACTCTCAATGGTTACGGATTGGTTTACGACAAATAATTTTGTTCTCAATGCCAAGAAAACGAAATGTTTAAAGTTTGCCTTACCGAATGTTAGAAATTTAGGTCCCAACATCGTTTTAGATAAAGAGGTGCTTGAAACTGTAGACTCAGCAGTGTTTCTAGGTATAACAGTAGATGCCAAACTTCAGTGGGGACCTCATATATCAAGCCTAGCGGGAAGGCTCAGTTCGGCCGCATACGCCGTCAGGAAAGTAAGACAATACACTGACGTTGATACAGCCCGATTAGTCTACTCGTATTTTAGTTATTTTCATAGCGTTATGTTCTACTGTATTCTGCTGTGGGGTAAAGCAGCTGACATTCAAAATATATTTGTACTCCAAAAACGAGCTGTTCGAGCAATTTACCAGCTGGGTGCCAGAGTTTCTCTAAGACATTTTTTTAAGGATATTGGTATACTCACGGCGGCATCACAATTCATCTTCACCAACATCTTATATGTTAGGCAAAATATACACTTATACACTAAAAACAGTGATATTCACAATATTAACACCAGAAATAAGGATAAATTACGTGCTCCTTTTCACCGGCTTCATAAGGTTCATAACTCATTTCTTGGACTTGGTATAACTTTTTATAACAAGCTACCCTCTTCTTTGTTAGATTTGCCTTTTAATGCGTTTAAAGTTAAAGTTAAATCCAATCTTTGTTCAAAGGCATACTATTCTATCAATGACTACTTAAACGATAAGAATAGTTGGTCGCTGTGATTAACTCAAGACAATGTTCATGTTCTTTCTCCAGAATTAGCGTACCTACTGACAGGTTATATGAGTTCATATAATTGTTTATTTTTATTTGACTAAGTCAATTTATTTTTATTTACTAGTGACATAATATACTCATGAAAATGTTTTTTTGTATGAGTTGTATTGCAATAAGTGGTTAGCTAGCGACCTAGACAATTGATTATATTATTCTTGCCTGAGCAACCGGCAGCAAGTTCGTCATGCTCCCTTAGATGTCACTGCTTGCGGTAGCGTCGGGGGTCGGGTTGCCTCCTTCCCTCAAATATGGCGAGGGGGGTGATGGCTGATCTTTGCGTTATGCTCGTGAACGGGTGCTGCTTGTGGTGACTTGTCGTCTTGCTGACCATGGTTTTATTATTGTTATTAATGATTAAATGTTTTTTATTTTACTACTATGGTGCTAGTTTATCATTTTTAACTTCGAGTTGCAGCTATAGCTTTGCGTGGGCGGGCACGCCCATTATGCCTGGAGGCTTTTATTTAGGTACGTTCTGTTTACGTTATTTCTGCTTGAGTATAGTTTTCGACGATTTTTATGTTTTTTTTTGGTATAGTGGCATGTGCTAGCTAACATAAGGCAAATAATTTAATGTTGTGTTGCGTAATGCAAATTCTTTTACATTTTATTGTATAGATTCAAGTTTTATATCTGAACAGACAGCTGTGCTGCTGGGGAGTTTGTTGCGCCACTTCTTCTTCCCAGCTAAAGCACTAAGAAGTGGTGAAGGGTGGGCGTTTTTGGGGGACTGTCTTATGTAATTTTTGACGTTCGAAAAGTGCTGATTCTCAGCCTAGTTTGAATAAATGACTTTTGATTTGATTTGATTTAATGACGACCTTCGAAATCCTGCGGGAATCCGCAGGATTTCGAAGGTCGTCATTAGACCCTAGACAAAAAACTTGGGAGAAGTCATACCCATTCAGTCTTCTTGTGTCCTCGTGTAATTTCAATCAATCTGCCTAGCCTTTTACCTAACAATGTTGGGGTCGGCTTCCAGTCTAACCGGATGCAGCTGAATAATGCAGAAATATTTTACATGGAGCGACTGCCTGTCTAACCCAGTCACTCGGTAACACGATACGCCTTGGTAAGACTGGTTGTCAGACTTTTGGGCTTCTGAAGACCCGTAACGACTCCACGAATAACAGCTTAGACCAACGGCTTAACGTGATTTCCGAGGCATGAAGAAGTCTCGGTATGTATATATGGTCACCCATCCACGGGTCAATCGTGGCAAACGTAGCTTAACCTGATCAATCGACCCGTGCGGCTACTTAGCCACAAGCCACTCCTTAAGGCGTACATATCTCATAAAGAGTATTCTGTTCTATCAAGTCTCAATTCCAATTTTCCTTATCAAGACTTGGCTTGTATCCTCAATCAACCAGATGAGTTAGCGTTACAAGGAGATAAATCCGGCACGGTAACACGGAACGCTTCAATTTTCACTTAACACGGGCACAGATACCATCGGATACCATTTCCTGATGCAAGCAGGTGTCCATGTGGGTTTCCATTGTGTTTTTGTATGAATTTTGAACCTTTTCTTCATAAGAAGTGACATAGGTCAAGTATTGCACGTGACGGAAAAAATTCTTCTTTTTTTTAAATACAGTATACAATCTAACACGAATTTTTTTATATTATTAATTTATTATGTACCCGTGGGTTAGAGCAGTGGTGGCCCAGTGGTTAACGGCCTCGGCTTACGAGTAGTAGGTCGTAGGTTCGAACCCAGACAGGCGCTTTACTTCGTGTAAATTATTTCATCACCACTGCTTTCAAAACGGTGAAGGAAAACATCGTGAGGAAACCGGCATGTCCTATAACTAAAAATTCGAAGACATGTGACATCCACCAACCCGCACTGGGCTTGCGTGGTGGATTACGGCCCACTCCCTCTTACAGAAAGAGGAGGCCTGTATCCCAGCAGTGGGAACATTATAGGCAGATTATGTACAAGTGGGTATATGAAGGAAAAAAAGGGGAGATCTCATTGGGCATACAAAAGTTCGTTCACATCGCTGTCAGTGGGGGGAAAAGTGCCCAAAAAGCTGGTAGCGTTGCCACTTTGGATAGCAATGCTGATTCTTTTTCCTAAAAATAGGCCAGCCTTCTGGTCACGGTAAGAGTCGACCAACTGCTTGGCGATGTCCCAAAATACTCGATGAGTACTCGGTCTTAATGATTCAACACGAAACGGCTCAAACATAAAGCTTCCAATAAGGTTGTTATATTTGCGCTGTTAGAGGTTATCTGCACTTGCAGCACCCGCACAACCCATCATCCTAGGAAGTACGACGTAAATTAATGAGATTATTCCGTACCAACCTCCAGAGCGAACCCTGGACTAATTAACTTACTTTTACTTCTAATTTCATTAGAAATCTCGTACCGTCAAACAACGGACCCTTCTCTTACCCGATGTTCGGAACATCGACACGTAACGAACCTGTCACCGAAGTCGGTTTAATTCACGCCGAATTTGGGCCCTACACCGTTTTCCTAGTACAGAGGCATCTACATAGTTCTAATATTATTTGGATGAGGTTTTAAGAGTTTTAACATGATCCTGTTTATGTAAATGTACTAAAGTATAAATCCATAGGACAATCTAGAGTCTAGACAAAATCAAACTTGTTGCTATTTTAATTGTACGAGTATAATTACATAATTAATGTACCTACACAAAATATTGTAAAACATTTTAAAAGAGTAAGGGCCCGACCCTTCCTCTTTTAAAATGTGTTTCTTGCCCATTCTTCTCCATACGAGACTATCTTTTGGAAGGGGCGACTAGAATCAATTCTATTTTTTTGTAAATTTAGACGTTAACAAGTGCCTTTTATGTGCCTATTTAATATAAATATTTTGACTTTGACTTTGTAAAGATGGTAACCCACGGACCAACCGGGGCAAGCGTAGCTTAACCTGATCGATCGACCCGTGTGGCTGGTATTACCTACTTAGCAGGTATGGCAACTGAAGCTAGCCTTCCTAGAAGAGCGGTAGCCGCCATATAACGGCCGCAGTGATGGCTGTCTTATAAAAGGTTGGCGCCGGGGTTTGACTTTACTGTGTCAAAAAACGCTCTCTAGGACAACACACCAACTTGCTTTCATAAACAACGTTTCAGTGACGTCATTCTACGATAAATTGCGGACGCTATGTGGCGGCCACCACAGTCTTAGGTAACCGTAGCTTAAAGAATTTGCATTTCCTGCGTCTTTGTCATCGACAGACATCTTTATTTCATAACTAGCTGCGCCCCGCGCTTTCACCCGTATAAGTCTTGATCCCGTGGGAATATCGAGATAAAAAGTATTTTATGTCCTAATTCAGGTCATGGTCTATCCATGTGCCAAATTTCATCCAAATCCGTTAAGCCATTTTAGCGTGAAAGCGTATCAAACAAATAAACAAAAAAAAACACTTTCGCATTTATATATTTTTTTTTAGTTATGATGAATTAGTTAGGTTAACACGAGATCAACCATCAGTTAAACAATATAGATAAGGTTTGAAGTTACTTAATGATTGAGGATATTGAATAAAGACCTCTTACAATCACAGCGTCCCAGAAAATCACGAAAGAGACCAGTCAATTACCACAACGCTAACGTTGAACATTCGAGAAATATTGACATAATATGGAGACCAGTGTGACCATACCCGATAGAGCAGAACTGATCTGATCACTTAGCTAGGCGTTTATCTCCAAAATATCTTCATTACCTAAAGGCTTCTATCTATATTCTTCATTGAAACCAATGTGAGCGAAACCAATGGCAAAGGTTATTATGAGATCCCGGCCCTTTGGAAAGCGTACGAGGGGCCTAAGCCAACTAGCAGAAGCCCCTGAGACAATTTTAAATGGAATGAGGCTTTTTTTTGTTTCCGGGTTGGAAAGTCCTCATGGATATCCTCCGCCCTGGGGCGGGCGGAGGGGTCTGTCAGACTCTTACTGACGTAAAACCACCCCAGTGTTCCCTTCCCACACTTGCACCGGGGATCTTGGCATCTAGTGGAACTTCCGCGATCCCCGCCTCTGCGGGCCACCTCAACTCTGGGGGGGAGGTATTAGACCCACCCCCCCGCTACGTCTAAAAGGGGCGCGCGTGCAAACACTACGCACCGCCATTTCGGGATGCAAGTGCACCCAAGGCCAACCCCCGGTTGGCGTAGGACTATTGCAGGATTCCTGGGCGGCAGTCGCCTCCTCGTCATGTCCCAGAAGGAGGCGGTAGAGCGCGCGCGAGAGGACGATCCTGCCGCGGCGCCGCTTTGAAGGCGGAGAGAGAAAGAGGGGTCGAAGAAGACGTCACTTTGAACGTCATCTCCGACTCCTCCCAGGTGGAGGCCTGCAGGCAACGGGTGCGGGGGCACCCTTACCTGTATTCCACAGGCCTCCACTAGTGTCGGACGGGAATGGCCCGGTGTTCCCGGCCATTCCCGTGGCCCCCCAGTAACGGGGGGGCCACGGGAATGAGGGGCCCGCCAGCTAGGCGGGCATGCGCCGGGATGGTTGTGGAAGAAAAGGCTGAGCCGCAATCCCATGGCCCTCCCAACACGGCGATGTGGGAACACCGCTGGAGTTTTAGTGGGTATACTGTAGTGACAGGAGTCCCACATACCCCGACTCGTCCCCCACGAGCGGGCATGCGTAATGCATTTCTCAGCGTGAAAAAAAAAAAAAAAAGGACTATTGCAGGATATGGAAACAAAGATATTGGATTATGGGTTTGGGTGGCTAAAGTGAACTGGTGATCTAGGACTATGGAAAGACTATGGCCCCTGCCTGACCAATGTTTTATATAAAATACACAGATAAATGGCAGGGGGTGACTTGCACTCTCAATAATGGGACTCCGAAAACGGTCGGTAGCTCAAAGTGCCGTAGCGACAATGGGGCAAGGATTGGGGTGCTTATGAGGAGTGGGGAGGTATTTCAAGGCTATCAGGAGAATCCCGGAAGTAAGTTCAAGATCACTACCAGCATCTTACTGGAATACTTCCTTCCTTCGAGCACGTTTGCTCTTGCGAATCTCCACTCAAGCTGGTTAATAAAGCAAGAAAGAGGTGGGAGCTCTGATCTTCATCAATTTTCACTCCAGCCGGCCAATAAAGGCAAGCCAGAGGTGAGAAACAAGACTGCTCCAGGGAGATAGATCCGTGGGGTCGTTACTGCCCATCAGCTCGCCACATGCAGCCCTGCGGGTTTGGCTCCTCTCTTGGTCTGGCTCCTGACCCTATTTTTTTTTTGGGTGGGAAATTATCAAATAACTTCTCCCGCACTGGGCGGAGCGGGAGGGCGTGTCAGACTTTTACAGACTAAAACCCACCCGTGTTCCTTCCGTTGCCTGTGTGCCAGGGCCACGATAGGCTCCTTACCCTAGACTTGTGTCGGCAAAGGTCTACCTAAAGCTCAAAAGCACACAAGCCCCACCACGACGTCAACGTAGAGGTACGGCGGATTATTATTATTTAATTGCATGTGCCAGTTTCAGTTTCTCAGAAAAACACCCTAAAATAGACAAAGCAATTTCCACAACGCAAACTTTGAACATGCTAGCCTGCAGAGTCAGACACGTCAATATTCAGAAATATTATCTCTCCGTACAATGTCAAATAACAAAGTCAGAATAGAAGACGAACATTTTTCGTTTACAAAACTTTCAGCTGTAGACACGGATGATTGATTTATTAGCTTCCCTTACTTATATTAGTTTTTTGTTAGTTCTAACTTTCAAGGCCTTTCATATTTTCTTTGTTCTATTCCAAATTTGTTGGCTTAGTTAATAAAGTTTTGATAAAATAAAGATCATAGTGTAATAAAAAGTTTCTTTTGTTTATGTAGGTCTACCGCTGATAATTAAATATTTTGTAATAACTGACATTGGTATCGGTGAAGAAAAAACGTTAATCAAACATAAATCTGAAGTATCGGCAGAATGTTCGGCCGTTTATTGACTACGGCTAACTATGAAAAAACTACGACAAAAAAAAATACAGTCAAAGAGATAAGCCAAAGAAAAAATGTGACTTGAAGTCGGGTAAGGACTCAAAGTCAAAAAAGGAAACTGCAAGTTATAAAACGGCCGATACTTCAGATTATCGCTTCGGAGAAGCTGGACTTATAGTTAACTAGCTTTTGCCCGCGGCTTCGCCCGCGTGGAGGTCGGAAATTATCTCACGGAAACACCGTAACGCGCACGCCAGTAAAGCTCAAAGTCGGCATGATTTTTTTCCGACATCTTCAACAATCATCGTCATATTTCAGCCAATTTATACAAAACTTTAATGAATTATACACCTAAACCTTCCCCATGAATCACTCCGTCCATTGGTGGAAGCCGTATGAAAATCCGTTCAGTAGTTTTTGAGTTTATCGCGATCAGACAGACAGACGCAGCGCCTCGGACTTGGTTTTATAATATGTAGTGCAAGTGATTTATGTCTGAAATCGCCAACCCGTCTTGAACTAGTGTGGGGATCAATTCTCGTGCCTTCTTTGTATGAGAAGAAGTCCTTGCCTTGTAGTGGGACCTTAATAGGCTGGTGTAATAAATATTCTATATACTCTAAGGCTCTATAATATACTCTAAGACTCTATAATAACATCACACTAATATTATAAAGGCGAAAGTTTGTGCTGAAACCCTTTTTTTTATTGATTTTTTTGGGTGGGAAATTATCAAACAACTTGAGAGGGCGTGTCAGGCTTTTACTGACTAAAACCCGTGTTCCTTCCGTTGCCTGTGTGCCAAGGCCACGATATCCCTTTCGGACAAACTCGCAACCCTGGCAGGCATTGTTCCTAACGGACACCGTCAGTTGGTGCTGACATCTCCTTGAGGCGCGCGTGGAACACAACGCGCCTTCGACCCGGGCCTGGTCCTTGTCGGACGGAGAGCTGCCCATCGCTCACCGTCCGCAAGCCCGCGCCTACGGTGGCCGGAAATCGGCCTGCGACTCCCGACGCCCGGGGCGTCTCCTGCGGCGACTAGGGGCGCGAGGGCGTGAACCTTGCCTCACCCTCACGCGTTCCACCTCGTCCTTCGCGAGCATTACTGCTTCGCAGAAAGAGGTGACGGCCTCCCATGCACTCTCGCTCCGAACCATGTCCGTGAGGACACGGCGGTGCTCCGCCCAAGCCGGGCAGACCTCCACCGTATGCTCCACCGTATCCTCCGGGCAATCCACACAGTGGTGACACCCGGGCGTTTCCTCCCGCTTTATCCTGAACAGGAACCTCCTGAAACAACCGTGTCCGGTGAGAACCTGCGTCAGGTGGAAGGTGAGGGCGCCGTGGTGCCTCTCTAGCCACTCCTCAAAGAGGGGACTTATCGCCACAATTGTGGCGTGCCCAGTGCTGGGTTGCGAAAATCACACTCTCCATGTTGCCATGAGATCGCGGCAGGAGATGCTGACACCCTGGATTATGATATAGGTTTCTTCTCCATAGGTACCTACCTAGCTTCGGAATGGGTAACTAGCTTCATCTTCATGACAGACCGACCCTTTGACAATTCAAAAGTGCCTGTAATTGGTTTATTTGAAATAAATGCTTTAAGTTTGAGTTTGAGTTACTTTTTATCCCGATATTCCCACGGGATCGAGACTTACGCGGGTGAAACTGCGGGGTGCGGCTAGTATACTCTAAAGCTGAATGTCACTTTCACGTCACACAACGACAATGTCTAATTTTGTATATTTGTTTATTATACTATTTATATTCATAGAGATACGACATAATTATAATTTTCAGTACAAAGGTACTGCTTATTTCATAAGAAATTTCTTCTAGCAGATCTGCTAAAGGAGAAATCACAAAGATATAATAGTGTATGAGAACAAGAAGCGAAAAATATAAATATGCCGTCTTAAACTAAAATATTACACGTATAACGCAAAAAAAAAATTATATATAGCTACTAACTTTAAAAAAACATAAAGCCAAAATAAATATTAAAAAGTAAAAACTAATAGAAATAATAATAAAATATAATATATTCACATTTGAAAGGTAAAGTCTTTTACTCGATATTTGAATAGAGAAACAGTTTATGTGATAAAAAGAAAGTTTCAACCCTAGTGAAGTTTCAATTGACTGAGACTTGTTGTCAAAAGTGGTACAGAAAATATGTGAACGATTATACCTGCCTTAAATACCTATTTTCAGAATAACCTACGAATCGGAAGCATAGATATCTATTATCGGAACTACCTTCGAAAAGGAAAAATGCTATTAATAGGAACTGTCACATTAATATTCAACCCAACTACCTTGGAAATGTGAATGGACTAATATTACCCTGCCCAGTCTTATAATAAAGACCCGCTATTACTTTTATATTTAACGGAAATTCGAACACATAGTTGTAGGCATCAATGGTTGACGTATTTCGAATCACAACGAAAATATTATAGTTATGTCAAGGAAATTAATTGTTAAGCAAATTAACTAACAACTTAATCCTAGCTTTTTAATATTATAATTGCGAGAGTGAGTTTTTGGGTGGGAAATTATCAAATAAATTCTCCCGCTCTGGGCGGAGTAGGAGGGCGTGTTAGACTTTTACTGACTAAAACCCACCCGTGTTCCTTCCGCTGTGCCAGGGCCACGATATCCCTTTCGGACAAACTCGCAACCCTGGCAGGAAATAGGTAGACCATGACCTGAGTTAGGGCATACAAACTTATGCAGATGAAACCACGGGGTGCAACTAGTTTGTTCATATATTCAAATACAACTGACATTCTTTGACAGTTGCTAGAAATGACTGTTACACTGCAAATTGACTTAGGGTAAAATAGGTAATAGGTAGTACGGGCTGTTCGCAACTCCTCGTCAATGCGAGTAATTTGCGTTCACTTAATTGTTAAGCCAATTGATTGACGTAGGGTATCAATATGCTTGGGGGCGTGCAGAAAACCTCCTCGTGTGTCTGACTGCTGCTCGTTCCTTACGAATACGTTCGGGGGAAAGAGCAGTCGTCTGGCCGGTGCACCCTGGGCGCGGTCAATAGTCTCTCCATGCCGGAGAGGGTATTGACTGCGGCGGATTTCTGCGGGGGGGGAGAGCCTAAGGCTCTTGGGCCTTTCGAGGCCGATCGTCGGTCGTCCACTCCCCCCTCTGCTTACAGATGCAGAGATCGAGAAGATCGTTCGCATCTGCATGCTGCAGTGTGGGGGTATGATGAATGCCCGTCTGCAGGGTCTGGAGTCGAGGCTCCTCCCAGCAGTGACTCTCCGGCCACCGCTCGCTGCGGATAGGAGGAGAAAGGAGGAATCCGCTAGGCCGGGTCCCGCGCAGACCAAAAAGCCTGCCGGGGGCACGTCCGCCTCCACTTCCCGGACGGCCGCGCCACCGGCGACCGCTCCCTCGGCGAACGCACCCGGGTCCACCAAGGACTCCTGGACGACGGTCGTCAAGAGGGGCCGCCGCAAAAAGAAGACGGCGCCGCCGCCACCGGTACCCGCTGGAGCACCGGCACTGGCACCCAAGAAGGCTCAAGGGCCGCCCAGAGGCAGAGCCCCACGCTCCGCGGCTGTAGTTATTACGCTGCAGCCCGGAGCCGCCGAAAGGGGCGTCTCTTATAAGGCGGTCCTTACAGAGGCAAAAGCCAAAGTCGCGTTCCCCGACCTTGGCATACCGTCTGGCCTCAGAGTGAGGCAGGCGATTACGGGGGCGCGACTGCTTGAGGTGTCGGGTGCCTCTAGCGGCGAAAGGGCGGACGTCCTGGCCGCCAAGCTGAGAGAGGTCCCCAACCCGGAAGACGTTCTGGTGTCCAGGCCTAGGAATGGTGCGGAGGGGATGGATTGCGCGTAATGGCGCTGTACCATTTCCTCCAGGGCAATATCAACCAATCTGCTAGAGCTCAGGATCTCTTGCTCCAGAGCATGGCAGAGTGGTCGATTCACGTGGCTGTGGTCGCCGAACCGTATTTTGTCCCCCCCAGAGATATCTGGGTGGGAGACTTGGACGGTTTGGTGGCCATCATTGGCGGGGCTCTTGTCAACCCGTCCCGAGGTCACGGCTGGGTAGCCGTCCTCGCGGACGGCATTGGCACGGTTGGAGCGTATTTTTCGCCCAACAAGAGTCTCCTAGTAGTAAGTAGTTACCTATATCTACTCGTGGTTTTGTTGGATTTAAATGGAAGAATTACAAAAAACAATTAAACAAAAGAAGGTGCCGATCGTTTTGATCGAGCAGATGGGTGTGGGTGCGGTGTCAGATTCTGGCACCGCGTCCGAAAGAATGAGTGTGGCAAGCGTGGCGAGCGTATGCTCAAATCGCTCACGCAAGAAGAAGCGCGCGGGGTCAGGCTCTTCTAGCGAGGAGAGCCTGCCAGCCCCTAAGGTGCCAGCAGATGGCACGAGAGGGTGAGGTCGCGCAGCGGCGAGTGGAGCCTCCACTCGTGTGGAGCGCGACGTGCGGGGTCGGTTCAGGTCAGTTTCCCGGCCTGATACGCCGGCTCTGGTGGAGGACGTCGAGGGTGTGGGAAGCGACCCAGGGCCCACGATTGCGGACCCCAGCGAGGGCATCTTGCTGGGGTCTAATAAGGCGGAGGTGAATGCCGCTAGACGGGCGCAGCGAAAGGCAGTAGCAGCTGACGAGATCAGCGAGCTGGCCCGTCAGGCGCGAGAGCGGCGCTCAGCCCGGAAGACTGGCGAGGGGAGCCCATCGGCGGTGGCGCTCAGTCGCCAAGTTTTGGACGGCGTGGATGTCGTCCTGAAGGTTGCCACCAAATCGGGCAACCTGAAGGGCACATTCACGCGTGCTCTGAAGGAGGCGGCTGACAACATCAGGGAGGCAGTTGAGGTCCTCCTTAGTCGCACCAGCACGGAGGAGACGGCGAAATTGTGGGAGGAGAACAGCCGTCTCCGGTCCGAGCAGGAGGACCTCAAGCGGGAGTTTGCTGCTCAGAGGGCAGCTCCCAAGGCCACCGGGTCATCGCCCGTCCCATCGTCGGCTCCATCATCGGCCCCTGCTGTGGATCAGGACAGCATTGCGCGCATGTGCTTGATGCAGTGTGGCGCGATGGTGTCAGCCCGGCTGGAGGCCATGGAGGCGAAGCACCCCCCGGCCGAAATCCTCCGTCCACCGCTCGCTGCAGACAGGCGGAGGAAGGAGGCGGAGGCAAGAGCAGCGGCAGTGGCTGTGCCGAACCAGTCCGGGAAGGGGGCCAAAAAGCCCGCGAAGGGGACACAGAAGCCCGCGGAGGCTAAGGCCACGCCCACTTCCCGAACGGCTGCTCCACCGACGACCGCGCCCGGACCCACCACGGAGGCCTGGACGACGGTCGTCAAGAAGTCCAAAAAAAAGAAGACGGCGCCACCAGTGCCGGTACCGGTATTTTAGCTGGAAAGTACCGGCACCAGCACCGAGGAGGACCCAGAAGCCGCCTAAGACGAGAGCCCCCCGCTCCGCGGCTGTGGTGGTAACACTACAGCCCGCAGCCATCGCGAGGGGCGTCACCTATCAGGCGGTTATGGCGGACGTGAGGAGCAGGATCGCGTTCCCCGACCTTGGCACACCGGCTGGCTTTATTTATAAGCAAGCCATTACGGGGGCGCGGCTGTTCGAGGTGTCGGGTGCCTCTAGCGGCAAGAAGGCGGACACGCTGGCAGCCAAGCTGAGAGGGGTCCTCAACCCGGAGGACGTCCGGGTGTCCAGGCCAATGAAGACCTCTGAGCTGCGAGTCGATGGACTGGACGACTCGGCGACCCCGGCTAAGGTCGTGGCGGCCGTAGCCAAAGCCGGTGGATGTCCGCCGGAGGACGTGCGGACGGGTGACATCCGCGCCGACGCTTCCGGGCTTGGCACGTTTTAGGTGCGGTGCCCGGTGGCGGCGGCGAGCAAGGTCGCCAACGGTGGGCGTCTGTTGGTGGGATGGGTTGCAGCAAGAGTCAAGCTGCTGCAACCCAGGGCATTGCGGTGTTACCGGTGCCTGGACATGGGGCATGTCCGGGCACGATGCACCGCTGCAATAGACCGCAGCGAGCAGTGCTATCGCTGCGGTCAGCCCGGCCACAAGGCAGCCCAGTGCTCCGCGGCACCAAACTGCAGCCTTTGTACAGCTGCAGGGAGGTCCGCGGGGCACAGGGCTGGCGGAAAGGCCTGTCGTGCGCCAGCAGCAAAGAAGAAGAGGGGAGTCATGGCTGCCGGGGGCTCTTTACCCCCCCCTCAGCCTGACTGCCCTACGGCCGACTCCCGGCCTGTGAATGGTGCGGAGGGGATGGACTGCGTCTAATGGCGCTGTACCATTTCCTCCAGGGCAATATCAACCACGCTGCCAGAGCTCAGGATCTTTTGCTCCAGAGCATGGCAGAGTGGTCGATCGACGTGGCTGTGGTCGCCGAGCCGTACTTTGTCCCCCCCAGTGATAACTGGGTGGGAGACCTGGACGGCTTGGTGGCCATCATTGGCGGGGCTCTCGTCAACCCGTCCCGAGGACACGGCTGGGTAGCCGCCATCGCGGACGGCATTGGCACGGTTGGGGCGTATTTCTCGCCCAACAAGAGTCTCGCCGACTTCGAGAACTTCCTTGTCGAGTTAGGTGCCGTCGTAGGCCGACTCCACCCTCACCCGGTGCTGTTGCTCGGGGATCTCAACGCCAAGTCTGCGGCGTGGGGATCTCCGGTGACCGATGCTAGGGGTGAGGCGGTAGAGGAGTGGGCGATCACGACTGGCCTGGTCGTCCTGAATCGGGCCTCGGTCAGCGACCGACCTGCGGCAGCGGGGCGGGTCTGTAGTGGACGTCTCGTTCGCTAGCCCTGCTGTCGCGAGCCGTGTCCGCGACTGGCGTGTCGCCGTGGAGGTGGAGACGTTGTCGGATCACCGATACATCCGATTCGAAGTCTCAACCCACCCAGACCACCGGCGGCCGTAGTCCATCGGCCCCGCGAAGGGACGGTCCGCGCTGGGCGCGTAAGCGCATCGACAGGAAGCTTCTCGAGGAGGCCGCTATTGTTCAGGCCTGGATCCGGGAGTCGGCGACGAACGGACCCATCGACGTCGAAGAGGAGGCGCTGTGGTTCCGCGGGGCGATGACGCAAATCTGTGACGCGTCCATGCCCCGCGTCCACTCATATCCAGCGAGGTGCCAGGTGTACTGGTGGTCTACCGAGATCGCACAATTACGTGTCGAGTGCGTAGCGGTCAGACACAGTACACCCGATACCAGAGGAGACGTCGTCGGGTCCCTGACGAAGAAGCCGCGCTGTATGAGGTGTACCGCGCGGCGAAGCAGGCCCTGTGGCTGGCCATCGGCGAAGCGAGGACGCGAGCCAGGGAGGAGATGTTGGAGACTCTAGACGGAGATCCGTGGGGGCGCCCCTATCGTGCGGTTCGAGGGAAACTTCGAGCCGCGGCGCCTCCACTCACGGAGAGTCTCCAACCTGAGCTGCTGGAGGAGGTAGTTGCAGCCCTCTTCCCGGCAAGAGCGGAGCATACTCCGCCGCCGATGGCTTTGCCCACAGCCGCAGAGTCTGCATATGAAGATAACGCCATCAGCGTCCCAGAGGTGACACAAGCAGAGATAGGGGCAGCCGTGACGCGGCTCCGGGCCAAGAACGTGGCTCCGGGGCCCGACGGGATCCACGGCCAAGCGCTAGCCCTCGCTCTGAAGGAGCTAGAGCCCCACTTGAGAGGACTCTACACAGCGTGCCTTGAGCAGGGCCAGTTTCCCACTTTGTGGAAATCTGGTCGTCTGGTCCTGCTCAGGAAGGCGGGGCGCCCTGCGGACTCACCGTCCGGGTACAGGCCCATAGTGTTGCAAGACGAGGTGGGTAAGATGTTTGAGCGGATAATCGCTGCCCGCCTCGTCGGCCACTTGTGCGGAGAGGGGCCTGACCTGGCCGAGAGTCAGTTCGGCTTTCGGCACGGGCGCTCCAACATCCACGCGATATCGCGGGTGAGAGTCCTGGCGGAGGAAGCAGTGTCCCGGGGCGGGGTGATGTTGGCGGTGTTCTTGGACATCTCCAACACCATGAAGTACCTAGGATTGGTGCTCGACAGCCGGTGGGATTTTGGCCCCCACTTCCGGCGGCTGGCGCCCAAGTTGTTGGGCGCGGCTGGGGCGTTGTCAACGCTGCTTCCCAATCTGGGGAGCCCGAGCGCCGCCTGTAGGCGGCTCTACGTGGGGTCCGTGCAATCGATGGCCCTTTACGGGGCCCCAATCTGGGCGGCTGACCTGACGGCCGGAAGCATCGCAGTCCTGCGAAAACCGCAGAGAGCGATGGCCGTCAGAGTCATCAGCACCGGGCGTCGGCAGAGGGCAGATAATGCCCTCTTCCGGCCCCCCTAAATGGGTCCAGGGACGGCGGACTCGAGGACGTCCGCCGCCCCCTATCACACTGGACCCGAGGTGGCGGCGCGTAGTGTTCTATGCGCGCCCCTTTCAGACTTCGTGGGGGGGCCAACACCTCACCCCCCCGCAGACCTGAGGTGGCCCGCAGAGGCAGGCTGGCACTAGCCGGGGATCACGGAAGTAATACTAGCTCCCAAGATCCCCGGTGCAAGTGTGGGAAGGGAACACCGGGGTGGTTTTTAGTCAGTAAGAGTCTGACAGACCCCTCCGCCCACCCCAGGGTGGAGGACATCCATGAGGATTTTCCACCCCGGCAACAAAAAAGAAAAAAAAGGGTATCAATATGCTTAACAATTAATTTCCTTGACCGTACAACCAATAAACCTATCTATAAATAACCGTGTCGTTTATATCACCTACAACAGATTCTTCAAATAAAATTGATCCGTTACCATAGCAACACGAGTAAATAGTCGCTCACTATTTACGCAACACTACTTCTCGGAATACTCAAATCTCCCCCGCTACATAAATACCACATTAGTGGTCCCATTATCCTTGGGACTATCCTTGAGACTATTTCTAGGACGAATACAGTTACCAAACAAACTAACAATAAATCTATCGGTAGATGCTATCAAATTTTGAAGCGCGTTGTCAGGAAATTCGATTTATTTGTGGACGAAATCCGCCATTTTGAAAAATGATCGGTTGATAGTTCTTTTTCAATATGTCTGCTTCTAACGTCTTCCTCATACTTCTCGCATTTAGCTACAATTTTTAACATTTCTAAAGAATCTGCTGTAATTGGTCGAGTTTCTCGAATTACTCGTATCATACAGCTAGACTGGAATTAAATATCTCGATTCGGTTCTCAGAAGGGTAACACATTGGTGCTTATAGAAATCCCCGAAAACTATAGATAGAGATTAATGAAAATCAGACCTGTACCCTAATTGCGTAACGCAGTTTGAATCGGAATGATTTTGAAGTATATTGCTAATCCATTGCTTCATATGTTAGAAAACATTGTCTGCTCAACTACGTAAATAACGCAATGAATGTTGTTGTGAACTGTCAAATTGAAACCGATTCCTACTGATAGTGTGTTACGCAATTAGCCCTCTGGTTTTGTATGGAGGTAGCTGACACCCTGGAATAAGACATAGGCTACTTTTTATCCCGATATTCCCACGGGATCGAGACTTACGCGGGTGAAACCGCGGGGCGCAGCTAGTAATCAATATAATGAAATCGTTTCGGCGATCGAAGCTCATTTGCCAATCCAAACTGAATGCAAATAGTTCTTCACTTAAGGGGGCGGCTTGACTACTGGTTGTATTTGCTAGGATAAGAATCAGAGACTAAGGTGATAAGACCAAGTCCACTGTTTAAGCTCTACGTGGAAAGCCTTAAAAACTAGACCATGATAGAATCCTAACTAATATAATAATAATAAATTGTAATCACATCATCACACTAATATTATAAAGGCGAAAGTTTGTGAGAGGGTGTGTGTGTGTGTATGTTTGTTACTTCTTCACGCTCAAACGGCTGGACCAATTTTAATAAAATTTTGTATGGCGGTAGCTGACACCCTGGATTAAGACATGGGCTACTTTTATCCCGACATTCTCACGGGATCGAGACTTACGCGGGTGAAACCGCGGGGCGCAGCTAGTAATGTATAAATATAATCACACTTCATAGTAATATTATAAAGGTGAAAGTATGTGAGTGCGTGTGTGTGTGTATGTTTGTCACTTCTTCACGCTCAAACGGCAGGAACAATTTGTATAAAATTTTGTATGGAGGTAGCTGACACCGTGGAATAAGAGATAGGCTACTTTTTATCCCGATATTCCCACGGAATCGAGACTTACGCGGGTGAAACCGCGGGGCGCAGCTAATTATCATCACACTAATATTATAAAGGCGAAAGTTTGTGAGTGAGTGTGTGTGTGTGTGTGTGTGTGTGTGCGTGTGTATGTTTGTTACTTCTTCACGCTCAAACGCCTGGACCAATTTTGATAAAACTTTGTATAGAGGTAGCTGACACTCCGTATGAAGACATAGGCTACTTTTTATTCCGATATTCCCACGGAATCGAGACTTACGCGGGTGAGACCGCGGGGCGCAGCTAATTATCATCACACTAATATTATAAAGGCGAAAGTTTGTGAGTGAGTGTGTGTGTGTGTGTGTGTGTGTGTGCGTGTGTATGTTTGTTACTTCTTCACGCTCAAACGCCTGGACCAATTTTGATAAAACTTTGTATAGAGGTAGCTGACACTCCGTATGAAGACATAGGCTACTTTTTATCCCGATATTCCCACGGAATCGAGACTTACGCGGGTGAAACCGCGGGGCGCAGCTAATTATCATCACACTAATATTATAAAGGCGAAAGTTTGTGAGTGAGTGTGTGTGTGTGTGCGTGTATATGTTTCTTACTTCTTCACGCTCAAACGCCTGGACCAATTTTGATAAAACTTTGTATAGAGGTAGCTGACACTCCGTATGAAGACATAGGCTACTTTTTATCCCAATATTCTCACGAGATCGAGACTTACGCGGGTGAAACCGCGGGGCGCAGCTAGTCACACTAATATTATAAAGATGAAAGTTTGTGAGTGTGTGTGTATGTTTGTTACTTCTTCACGCTCAAACGGCAAGATCAATTTTGATAAAATTTTGTATGGAGGTAGCTGACACCCTGGAATAAGACATAGGTTACTTTTTATCCCGATATTCCCACGGGATTGAGAATTACGCGGGTGAAACCACGGGGCGCAGCTAGTAATGTATAAATTTCCTAATGCAAAAGTGACTTTGTTTGTTTGTTACACTTTCACGCTAAACCGGCTAAACAGATTTGGATGAAATTTGGCATACGAGACCATGGCCCCGGATTAGGACATAGGATACTTCTTATCCCGACATTCCCACGGGATCAAGACTTATACGGGTGAAACCCCGGGGCGCAGCTAGTTTACCATAAACTCCACACTTGACAAATCGGTACCTAACTACCTACCTTATCAAAATTCTTGGTTCAAGTGGTCAAAGGATGTTTTTGATTCTTAATTTTTTTTTATTAGGAAATGAACCAGCTCTTAAACCTTAGTAATAATTTATCCCTAATTCGTCTTTTGGCAACACTCCCTTGCATCAATTTGCATTGACCAGCGCTGATCGCATCTAGGTTTTATCTGCGATGGCATCAATCTGGTTAACACTGATGGCTGAGATATCAACGTATCGCACCTTTTTTCCTTACCTTTTCTCTCTTACAGACCTGCAGATGTCCATAGGCATCAGGTTGGCCGTCGGCTGGTTTGACACATTTAACATAAAAAAACCTAACTACGAGAAAAAATCCAAATACAAGGTTTACTCTCTCCCACCGTACCCTTAACACAGTCTATCTGATTTTAAAACTGACTCCCACACCGCAACAAGTTGCGATCTCTGAACCTCGATAATTGGACTTTTTACTGGCGAGCCTGTTCGTGTAAACTTTACTATGGGCGAATAATTGCCTACATTTTATTTTTATTTTGGCTGTTGGATTGTGAGGTTTGATTTGAGGACAATGCACGGTATCGTCAGCCCTCATAAAATATACCTTTTTTGTTATAAGTATAAGTAAGTTCGAGCAAGAAGATGATCTCGTCATGAAACGAGTTTGTGCTAAAAACATAATACCTATTGCATTGTCCTTTATAACAATACGTCACGCCTGTTTCTCGATTTGTTAGGCACAGGAGAATCAATTAGTACACCCACATTTGGCCAGTTACTTTTGGTTTTTCATGTAAAAGGGGTATTTTCTTTCACCTTGGCTAGATTAAAAAATCTGCCAATATTGCTTCTCAGACCTTGTCTAGCTTAGACAACAATATTTACCAGTCAAACAGCCCTATAATTGCGCGATCACATCATGTATTCATTCATATGCCTACAAGAAATTCCGACGCACAACATAGTTCACATAATTCCACAGACACGATGAGTATATACCACATATAAATTATATAACAATATGCACACAATATGGATCGCTTTGAGTAGGCATGTCCTATTAATAACGGAGTACTGAGCATTTCACAGATGACTTCTTCCACCATTTTTGATAGCAACATCAAGGATTAGCTTGACTTTTGCCCGATTACCGTTTTATAATGGTCATTGAAATAGATTATAGGTTTTGTTGAAGATGAGATAGATTAAAATAAATGTAAAAAGAAAAGAAGAAAATAAGCATACAGAAGGATGTGCGATCATCAAAACCGATATGCAACTACAGGCATCTATGTACGTATCTACAACATAACTAGTTTTTATTAAACACAAGTTGAGCGTGTAATTCTGTTGTCTTGAAATTTTTGGCGGTTTTTTTTGTTTGTAGGTGCCTGTTGTAATAATATTCACATTGCAGGGTTTAAGCCTGCTCAATGCTTGTTTGTGATTGTAGTTCTTTTAATCACCTACCTTAATTTTCTTATTGGTATTTTAGGTGTGTGCTAAAGACTTTGCAAAACCTCAATTTGATAAATGCCTGGATGATTATGTAATTATCTATAAAAACGGCAAAAAATCACGTTTTTTGTATGGGAGCCCTTAAATATTTGTTTTATTTTAATTTATTTATTTATTTTTATATATTACTAAATATTCTGTGAATATTTCAAGCATCTACCTGTATCAATATAGAGCAAAAAGGAGCAAAAAAATCACGTTTGTTGTATGTCAGCCCCCTTAAATATTTATTTTACTCTGTGTTTTAGTATTTGTTGTTATAGCGGCAACAGAAATACATCATCTGTGAAAATTTCAACTGTCTAACTATCACGGTTCATGAGATACTGCCTGGTGACAGACGGACATACAGACAGACGGTGGAGCCTTAGTAATAGGGTTCCCATTTTACCCTTTGGGCACGGAACCCTAAAAAAAATGGTTCTACTATTGGACAACTATAACTTCCAGTTAACAAACTAAAAACTCCTATACGATCAATACAATACATAAACGTCCGTTTTACAGTTGTTTTGCTATAAACATTCGCAGAACATGTTTCAACAACAGTTTCTGCCATTAGTTTTCATACAACATTTTGTAGAGAGAGCTATGCAATGAAGTACTCGTATGTAGTGAAAAGCGAACATTTTAAACTCATGTTATATTGCACTGAAATGCTGCTGAACCTAATTATTTTGTGATGTAGTCTATATAAAGTGAAGAAAGATGTACAGTACATAAAAACATTCTCAAGTGCAGTTTGACGCTAAGCTACTCAAAAAAAAAACTCAAAACTCGCATTTATTTCAATTAAACCATTTACAGGCACTTTTGAATTGTCAACAAGTCGGTCAGTTACAAATATGAAGCTAGTTGCCCATTCCAAATAGTAGGTTCCTATGGAGAAGAACGGGCAAGAAACTCCACAGACACTCTTTTAAAATAAAATATTTGATACAAAGTATTGGTTACATCATTCTTATTGAAAATATACATGTGTAAACGATGCAAAACGTCAGAAGCGTCCGTGATAAAAAAAAACAATTCAAAACTAAAATAATTAAAAATAAGCCGTGGCAGCTAAGAGATGACCAGTCCCAACTGACAGCACCCGTTCACGAACATGACGCATGGATCAGCACCATTCAGCTCAACCATTTTGCAGGGAGCTAAATGATCCAACACACACGCCACCATCAGCGAGACATCTGAGTGAGCATGACATACTCTCAGCTGCCAGGACATATTCAAGTCAATGAAAGACATATTACCCGGTAAATGGTAGCTCTATTGTACATAGTACTCACACCTGTGTTATGCAATTATATAATACAAAGGTGATTGAGTTTATACAATGAAAAGATAGTCTTACAATCTTCAGCAGCTCCAACAGTATTTTCAAATGTTAATCAATTAGTAGACGTTGTGGAGCAGGACCAGCATTGAGCCAAGCATTTCTATCAGCGATGTAATCCCCCAGCCTATAATATGCCTGCTTGCATAGTGTGCGTTTTATACAAGATTTGAATTTCGTCTCATTCAGTTGAAGTATGTGGGGAGGAATTTTATTATAACATTTTAAACAGTACCCCATGAAAGATGAGTCTACTTTAGCCAGTCTGAAACCTGGTTGAGCTAATAGATCCCTACTTCTAGTACTATAATTATGTCTTTCGCCTCTTTTACTAAAAATATGTAAATTTTTTCTTACGTACATGATGTTTTCATAGATATATTGACAAGACACCGTCATGATGTTAATATTCTTAAACAGTTCCCTAAGAGAATCGCGCCTGCGGAGATTATATATGGCTCTGATGGCTCTGCAGAATAAAAATAGACTCGATGTCTGCAGCCCGTCCCCAAAGTAAAATACCGTAAGACATGATACTATGAAAGTAACTAAAATAGACTAGCCTCGCGGTATCTACATCAGTAAATTGACGGATTTTTCTGACAGCATATGCTGCTGAACTTAGCCGTCCTGCAAGAGATGTTAAATGAGGACCCCATTGAAGCCTAGAGTCGAGCGTGATCCCCAGGAAAACAGTTTTATCGACGAATTCTAGTTTCTCTTGATTCAATACTATCTCATAATCACTACTTTTTACATTTGGTAAAGAAAATCGTATGCACTTAGTTTTCTTTCCATTTAATACTAAATTATTGGCAGTGAACCAATTTTGGACCTGCAGTAGGGCGTTATTTACGTCGTCAAAATTTGTAGCACGTCTATCTACCTTAAAAATCAAGGAACTATCGTCAGCAAATAACACCATTTGTGGTTGATTTTTTAATAAATGGAGAAGATCATTAATATACACTAAAAAGAGGAAAAGACCCAATATCGAGCCTTGAGGAACACCCATTTTTACTTTTAAACCGAGTGAATTGATACCATTTATTTGAACTAGCTGTAAGTGTACTCAAAGATAACCAACGAAATGATAGGGTATGTCCCACGGCTCGATCCAAATCCAGGCTCCCTAAAAAATTCTATTGCTTCCTTGGGCATTATCATTACAATAAATAGAATAAATTCCTAAAACTATATCCAAAACCTCGGTCAAGATGTATTAAAAAAAAAAATACTTAAAAACTTTAAAAATTTTGTCCAACCGGTTGAGTGATTTTGGGATCTGAGCATCCCAAAATTAACCCGTAAAGTGATCTATGTGATCTTTAGTTACCTCCTTGAATAACAACTCTCTCCACTGCTCATCTGTATTACTCACATAAATTTCCTACTAGTCTAACACTTCACACAAGATAAACACTCACTCACACATATTCTCACAACATAACTCAGTAACCTCTGCAGAATTATAGGTAGGTTTTTATTGTTATTACTTCTTCTTTTATTTGTGTTAAGCTATCTTAGTTTTTATTTTTGTTATGAATATTGTTTAACTTTGACTTTTGCACGGTATCTCTGTAAAAGCTAATTCTAGCCGTGTTTCAAGTCACCAAGGCCCTGGTGACTTGAAACACAGGTTTTTCCCAAAAACCTATATCAGGCACCAGTCTCTCACAAAGGTCGAATACAGCTGAGACATTTTTTGTACACTTTAACTTTAAGTCAGGTTTATGAAGAGAGAATAAATGATATAGTTGAGTTGATAAAGTAAACATGATATATTATCATGTTTTGAAAAGTATTTTAGTAATTTACATTACATGTTAGCAGTCTTCAGCGATGAGAAATAATGATTTTATGTTCGTTTTGAGTCTATAATGTTTTATTAGGATAAAGCTCAGTCAAAATCAAAATTAAAATATTTTATTTCACAAGCTGAACTTCGCACCAAGTTTAAAATTTTAAAATTACTCGTACCTAATTTAGATTTTTTAGATTTTTCGGCTGTTCCTTTGGGTTTCGCCTATTTTTTTTTCCCTAACGCTGGTAGCCCATCTCCGCCGCGAAACCATAGCAGCGAAACCGCTACTCGAATCGGATGCGAGTAGCGAAACATCACGCGAACCAGTACAATTTAACTACTGCGGTTTCGCTGTGATGGTTTCGCGGCGGAGGTGTGCTACTGGCGTAAACACCCCAGTAATAAGGCGAACAAAACAAAAAAAGACCAACCCACAGCCATGCACAGCAATTGATTTTTATTATATATATATATATATATATTTAACGGCGCAGGATAGCCTTTACCGGAAGTGATCATCGTATTAGTGGTTTAGCATTAATAAAGACTATTGATTGATTGATTCCGGCATAATCCTGATGATATTGAAGCTACTCAGCTTCAATATCATCAGGATTATGCCGGAATGAATATAGCAGTTCGTCGTGGACGTGGTAGGACAGCGGCTCTCCTGGCATTATCTTCTGTCATTAGAAGACAGCCGCCATGCTACCATCTTCATGGTCATCCGACTTTTTCGGTGATTCCAGTAACTTCGTGACAAAACTAGACGGCGCCACTTGCTACGCCGTCTTAGGGCGAATTTCACCAATGAAACTGAACGCGATCAGCACATCTAAACCGAGTTCAAAAGCTGTCTGTGTCAATATTCCAAAGAAAATAATTACACTGACAGCTCTTAAACGTGGTTTATGTGCTGATCACGTTTAGTTTCATTGGTGAAAAAAAAAAAAGATACGTTAAAAACGTACGTACGTAAAATTGGCACTTAGAGATAGATAAACCTACATGGGCACTTATGAAACGTCAGAAGCTAGGTGCACGGTTCCAATTTGGTCGTTTCCTATGGAGAAGAACTGGCAAGAAACTACACGGTCAATATTTTAAAAATAATTGGCTTTTACAAAGTTTTCAAGTAGTAACATACAATTGGAGAGGCATATTTCCAATACTGGACTGTGGTAGGTTGATGACGATTAAGCCATTAATATATTTTTAATTAGTTTTGATAAGTTCTCCATAATTATTATACTTACATCTTATTATCGGTTAGACTGGAGGCCGACCTCAACATAATTGGGACCTCACATCTATTTATACCTAACACCACAATTATTCAACTAACACTGTTTGTAATTCCAGAAAGTTTAGTTATAGGTTAAGATGCTACAGGAACCAACTTTGTTACCCCCGGGACATCTTTACTACATAACATGAGCATCGCATCGGTGCGTTTCACCGGAGATCCCTAGGCCCCCATTCACGGGCTTGTTTTCTCCGCATTCCCCGTGTATCTCGTGGTCACGGGGTAAGCCTCCATGTTCTTAGGACGGTCACAGTGTGGATTTAGTCGTAAGGGATCCGAAATATCCCTTCGCTTTTCACTAGATGGGGTACCCATGAGGATTTACGAGCAAGTAAGTGTGTTGTTTTTTACCCAATAGGATGTACGTAGAGTTCCAAGCTGTTATTAAAGATACTTTTCCAGAAGTTTACAATACCTACAATATTTCTGACCTCATTTAAATAGTTTTATGCACAATGAAATTATAGCGTGTGTATGTACGTACACAGATGCAGTGTTTCATACTTAAACCCATGTAAGTTTACGTGAAAAAAAAAAGTATTTTTTTTTTGAGATTTTTTGTTGACTTCGTAATTACTTTACCCTTCTTGACAACAATTCCCATTAAATTGTAACTTCACTTAGTGCGAAATTCACCAATCAAACTGAACTCGATCAGCACATTTAAACCGAGCTCAAGAGCCGTCAGTGTCAATATTCCAAAGAAAATAATGACACTGACAGCTGTGATTTCGATACATAGACCTCGACGTTTTATGACATGTAATTAAGTGACCATCAACCTTAGGGTGATAACGAAAATATGAGGTGGGTTACACTACATTATTATAGCCTTTACCTACCTTCTCAGAGAAAACAAGCATTGAAATTGTTTAAAAGTCCGCCTCTGTGGTCTAGTGGTAA
The DNA here is from genome assembly GCA_963921375.1 of Tiliacea citrago. Classification (NCBI taxonomy): domain Eukaryota; kingdom Metazoa; phylum Arthropoda; class Insecta; order Lepidoptera; family Noctuidae; genus Tiliacea; species Tiliacea citrago. Next base: position 4,462,935 of record OY992784.1, read on the forward strand.
GGTCGCCCGGGTTCGATTCCCAGCGGGGGCAAAAATTTCTGCTAGGTTTGGTTGGTGGTAGGGCTTGTTCTAAGTTCCATAATAACAATGTTAACAGCATTGTTGTGTTTCCGCAGTTAGAGGTAACATAGCCAGTTCGGTGGTTGAGGATTCCTGGTGAAGCTCGCTTCTGCCTTCGACCTGATCATCACTTACTATTAGGTGAGATGAAGGCCAAGAGCTTCCCCGGTGTGGTTAAACAAAAAAAACTTTAACTACAGCTTTTAACATAAAAGTTATCTTTATGTTAAAGTTATCTAAACTCTCCTCTCAATTTTTTTGGTTTTAAGAGAGATAATCCTCTGTATAATCGACTGAATGAAATGCTACTCCTGTAGAATCAGTGCGTCACATCGCAGTGCAGTCTGGGCACGTACTTTACAGTTGAATGTATTACGGTACGTGTTGTCGACATCTGCGCGATTGCATTATATGTGAGAGTTAACAGATTTTCAATATTCTTCAACTTCCAATATTTGAAACCGACTTCGGAAATGGAAGAGGCTATCAAACCGAAGAATGTGTTTATGAATGGTGTCTTATAATTTCTCGGAGATTGCCCTAAAAATTTAGATAATATTACAAATAACACCATACTTAAGAAGACTGAAAACTGTCTTTCAAAGCTTCCTCTCTCCTACTATTTTTCTGAGCCCGACAGGCTCCTTAATGATCACATATAATTTTAAGTTACCACATAAGTACACATTGTAGAATGCAAATAAATAAAGTATTGATTATTGAGTACTTGGATTCCCTGAAAAAGCCAGCAGATGTGAATTTTGTGCACACGCACATAAAAAGATTACAGCTTAGTCGTCATTCTGTCATACTGCTTTCAAGAAGGTCAAATTATATTATAATTACGAGTAATGTTCTAATGCACAATGGTGGACTTAATGACTTTGCTACTAGCCAGCCTTCGGGTTACAAAGAAGAGGTAATGAAACAGCTGCTGCATAACATTATGGCAAGTACCTTAAAAAAAAGAAAAAAAAAAGTTGTAACTTTTTTTCTTTGCGTTATGCTCGTAAACGGGTGCTGCTTGTGGTGACTGGTCGTCTTGCTGACCATGGTTTTGTTATTGTTATTAATGATTAACTGTTTATTATTTTACTTCGATGGTGCTAGTTTATCATTTGTGACTTCGAGTTACAGCTATAGCTTTATGTAAGCGGGCACGCCCATTATGCCTGGAGGGTTTTATTTAGGTACGTTCCGCTTACGTTATTTCTGCTTGAGTATAGTTTTCGACGATTTTTACATGTTTTTTTTTTTTTGTATAGCGGCGTGTGCTAGCTCACATAAGGCAAATAATTTAATTTAATGTTCTGTGTTGCGTAATGCAAATTATTTTACATTTTATTGTAAAGATTCTAGTTTTTTATCTGAACAGACAGCTGTGCTGCTGGGGAGTTTGTTGCGCCACTTCTTCCCAGCTGAAGCACTAGGAAGTGGTGAAGGGTGGGCGTTTTTGGGGGAGTTTCTTATGTAATTTTTGACGTTCGAAAAGTGCTGATTCTCAGCCTAGTTTGAATAAATGACTTTTGATTTTGAACACTGAGTCAATATTCTATGAGCGCATGACACATTGCTCCCGCTCTCTCCTGTGTGTCCACCCGTCATAATGAATAAGTACTGTTTGTTTCAATAAAAAATACTATAACCAGATGACGTTGTTTCTATAAAATAAGCACCACATCTAACAATCTAATAATTACCCAACTAGCAAAAACGTCGTATAATTCATAGGACTTCATGTTATGTAACAGTTATATAGTGGTATGTAATTAACTTTTTAGTATCAACAGAAGTTTATCTTACAACTGTTCAGTCGCGTGACTGTAATGTGTTATTATATAGTTGATTAAATGGTTTCTGGGCTAATTTATACGACGTCATACAATGGTGTTGGTGCATAAGTTGAGTAAACGTTTTCAGAACTAACTTATACAACGTCGGATACTAGTGCCAGTCATGACGTTTATTGGAAAATGTAATGGTCATATAAACGTTTCGGTTAAATAAAAGGTTTTCATAAGACAACCGTCGTCGTGTGCAGAATCTTAACATAACTTTTATACCATTAAAACGCCGCTTAAACGTTTGTGCATGACCTTTATATAACAAAGCTATTTTGATCGTATGGAAGACTAACTAAGACGTGTATGTGACTAAAATGTTGAATTTCAATGGTTACATAACTAAAGTAGACTTTTAAATGATTTAAAGGTCAAACCCACACTTTAATCAAACCATTCCCATTACGTTTTGTAATTAATAAAACCGGCCAAGTATGAGTCGGGAGGATTCCGTACCTTATTAAGATCAAGCAAAAAACGCCAAAAAATAACTTTTTCGTATGGGGACCTTTAATTATTATCTTTATTTATTTCGTATTATTTTTTGTTATAGCGGCAATAGAAATACACAATCTGTAAAAATTACAACTGTCTACTTATAACGGTTTATGTGATACAGCTTGCTGACAGACGGACAGACAGCGGAGGCTTAGTAATAGGGTTCCGTTTGCCACCCTTCGGCTAAAAAGAAAGTAATTATTAGGGAACCCTAAAATCGACATAATATGGCCGTGCGTCATGGTCTTAAGCAAAAGTCTATACGACATTTTTGTTATATTAGTGTATTATAGAGGTCGCCTTATAACTTAGACTGAATTACAAAGAAATAGGGGAGGGCGTTAAAAACTTCCCAACAACACATATATATATTGTCATAAAACTAAAATTCCCTGAAAGATTAACACAACTACTACTATATATCACACTAATTTAAATAATATAGACCCAGATATCAGAATAGATATTTGTAATCTTGGAAATTAACTTGATTTACTTTCTGATATTCTTTCATACAAGCACAATATTTATCATGCGAGTAGAAACAGTTGCCGTTGAGTCGTTTTTTGACACTAGTCCAACGCTTCAGTGGTTTTACAACAACATTATAACTGCTATGTGACATAAACGGTCACTTAAGGGTCTCATCACAACCAGTATTGAACCGTAAAGTCAGTCTTTAACTTTTATTTAACTTGTATATAACGTTCAGCGGTCATTGGCTGACTTCTACGTAACTACTAACCGATAGAATTGTTGTATAATTTGGGCCCTTTTCGGGTTTTATAAATGTTTATATTTACGCATATACGACCAATCTTAAAAGATTAACTAAAAATGTAAAACGTTAACTTGACTATTATAAAAAATTAATTTGTTAGTTGGGTATGGGGCCAGAAGAAAGCTACTGAAGACTTCTACAAGGTTTACACGAGGTACGAGATTACACTAAAGATAAACAAAATGTCTGACACACTCTGCGCTGTTAGCCTCTACCAACCTTGCTTCTAGGTTAAGCTAATCTTTGCACTACCACTAGCATGAGTTTGCTAGTGATGCCAACAGGAGGCAACAAGGTCCAAAATCCTATGTAAATCAATTGATAGTCATGACAACAGACGCTCAATCTGGCTCTTTTAAACTAGCAAGCTAGTTCACCTACTCGACTATTTACGTGCGAGTTAAAACCGGCGATGTATCAACAAGTCGGTGAGCAGTGAGGCGAGCGACGCACTCGACCGTGAACATTGAATGGAACGGGTGACCGCTTGTGAATCAACTGAAACTTGTTCGGCACTGTTGTAGTTCTACTGCGGATTATACAATGTCACTGGTTTTTTTTAGTAATCTAGTAGTTTTACATACACCAAGCTTATAATTGTTGTTAATCAAAATGAACAAAAAGTTAAAAAAAAAATATTCCGTTGGATAAGCCGTTTTATACTTCTTAAGCCAGTAGCACACCTCCGCCGCGAAACCATCACAGCGAAACCGCAGTAGTTCAATTCAACTGGCTCGCGTCATGTTTCGCTACTCGAACCAAATACGACTAGCGGAACATGACGCGAACCAGTTGAATTGAACTATCGCGGTTTCGCTGCTATGGTTTCGCGGCGGAGATGTGCTACCTTTAAACGATAATGAAGCTCCTTCGTCAATATCAAAATCATCCAATATCCTCGTAATATTTTCAAACCTTGAAACTTCATACCATATTATTATATTAAAACTTTTTGTACCTGTATCACAGTTTCAAGTTTTCAAACAAAAGCTAGTTACCTTCTTTTTTTTCCTCTCTTGCTATCAAAATGTAACATGCTCCATGTCATCGGAAACCCCAGTGGGTCAAATTTAACTTACAAGATTTGATCACAGCCAGACACCGCGACATGAGAATCTAAATAAAAGCTTGTAAAAAGAAACTTAACCAAATCTTTACGCCGATAACACATCGTGCGTATCGCTAAGCAGTGAAACTCCTTGCCAGAGTCTGTGTTTCCCGGCAGCCTTCAGGGAGTCCTCAACTTGGGCTTACTTTCAGCGAAGCTTGTACCATTATTGTCTACCACTAACTGTAATAATCAGCTATCATTAAGATAAGATAGTGGTCTATCTAATCAGTATGTTCCCACTGCTGGGACTCAGGCCGCCTCTTTGTGAGAGGGAGTGGGCCGTAACCCACCACGCGGGCCCAGTGTGGGTTGATAGATGTCACATATCTTCGAATTTTCTGGTCTAGGACGTGCCGGTTTCCTCACGATGTTCTCTGTCACCGTTTTGAGAGCAGTGGTGGTGAAATAATTTACACAGTGCCTGCCTTTTTTTTTTTTTTTTTGGGTGAGAAATTATCAAATAACTTTCCCGCTCTGGGCGGAGCGGGAGGGCGTGTCAGACTTTTACTGACTAAAACCTACCCGTGTTCCTTCCGTTGCCTGTGTGCCAGGGCCACGATATCCCTTTCGGACAAACTCGCAACCCCGGCAGGCATTGGTCCTAACGGACCCCGTCAGTTTGTGCTGACATCTCTTTGAGGCACACAGTGCCTGCCTGGGTTCGAAACTACGATCTACAACTCGTAAGTTGCGGTCGTTCCCACTGGGTCATTACTGCTCAGATAGTGGTTTAATGCGAGCCTATCATAAGACAAATTTCGGACAGAATAAGCCAACTTCTCTCTTGCAGTGGGTATGTTGAGTACTAGTGTAATAAAGAGTATTCTATTCTATTCTATTCTGGTGTTTTAAGGATACTTGGCACGAGCGGGTTAATTGCGTAACACACTATCAGTAGCAATGGGTTTCATTTTGACAGTTCAACAACATTCATTGCGTTATTTACGTTGTTGGGTAGACAAATTTTCATACCTATGAAGCAATGGATTAGCAGTATACTTCAAAATCATTCAGATTGCGATTGATGATATTGACAGGGGCTCGCGTCGTTCGTAAACATTTGTGAATTTTTTTCACAGAAACTGCATTGACAAAAGAAGATGGCGACGCGCTAAAACAACCTTGTAAGCTTCGTCGAAATTTTTACCTTATAGGTCGATTTAAGATCAAAAACGAACATAAAAATAATCCTCCAACAAGCAGTATCATTAAAGTAGCTCTTAGCACACTAATAATTTATTCAAAATTTTTAGCTTTTCAAAACTTTTGTCGCAATCAACATCAGTAAACAACAAAATCTCGAATATCCTTTTTGACGAAATTCTACGAAAATAATAATTACATCAAGGGCCCTTTCGTATATTTGTGAGATACGAAATTGTAGTCTTCAGAATTCTATACTTGTTAAATATCTACAAATTAAAATAGTTTTGAAGTTGTAAAGACTTTGAAGTCGTTTTGCCTAGAAAAGTTCTTTGATGTTGTCATAAAAGAGAATTGTAGGGTAGTAGCGTTGTTTATAGTTTTCGTAGAAGCCGATCGTTACCTAATTAAAATGTCAAGACTATACAATACTTATATACACATTATACATGCTAGCTTTTGCCCGCGGCTTCGCGCGCGTTGATCATCTGCCTTTTCTCAACTATGATGGGGTCAGCTTCCCGTCTAACCGGATGCAGCTGAATACCAGTATTTTACATGGATCGACTGCCTATCTGATCTCCACAATCCAGTTACTGGGTAATACAATACTGCCCTCATAATGAAAAAAGGCACAACTAACATTTTATAAATATGGAGAAAATCGACTTTAAAGTTTTTATTGGTTTTTGGCGAAAAATATTGACTTACACATTATTTTTCGAAAATAGATGAATTAAAATAAATTCATTATCACAATTCTTATACAACTAATGAAATGTAAGTTATTATTTTATTACTATTTATTAAATAATCAACATTTTCCCTTTCAAAGTAACAAAAAAAAATAACTAAAGTTATTAATATTACGAATAAACGGCATAACTAACCAATTGCGACTTTTCATTCTGACATTTTGGGAAAAAATATGAAATATTACAATGAAAAGGCATATTTATTAAAATGTGCCTTTTCATTTTAATAATTATACAAAAAGAAACAGGTAATAAAACAATTAGGAAATAATTATAAATTTTTTATTTTAAAAAGGTAACAAAAATTATCGTCTCACAACTTTAAAAAATTACATTAGTTAACTGAAATTACCAGTCTTCAAGAAACTTATTTGTTTTTTTTTAAATCACAGTCAGGTTATTAAATCAACTTCTAAGTCTTATAAGAATGTTTGTTAAATATGGCACTTTTAAGGTTATCACAATTACAATCATTCTGGCCATGCTCTACAAACAACATTAAAATTATCAAAATAGGAATAAACACAAACTAATTCAAAAATTAAAGGAAAAACCTTCATCAAGGAACTTAGGTATTAGTTTCTTTTTTTTATAAAAAAATGATATTTAATCAGCTACTAGTAGAAGTTTCATAATAATGTTTTAACATTTTTAAGGTTATCACCTTTTTGAACAATTCTAGCCATGTCCTTTAAACAACATTAAAATTATCAAAATAAGAATAAACAAAAAAAAAACTATTTGAAAAATAAAAAACCTTAGGTACATTATTATGTTAAGTAATTAGGTAAGTTATCACAATCATCAAGGGACTTATAACTAGAACTTCAGTCAAAATGAGTAAATTAATGATGATTCTAAAATTGTTTTTGCTGGAACTGGCTGCGAGCATGGTATAAAGTCTTCTGAGTCAGACCCATCTGTATCGCTGTTTTTTCCCGTACTTTTGGTAATTCATAATTTTTATCCAATACTGAGTCATCAGAATCAAAATCAGATTCTGTATCTACGAGTAACACAGATAGCGGTGCCACAACATGCTCCGAGCTTGATGCTTGCACCGAGTGTTGAACGCCACTGTGACTGGTTGACGGCTCGGGAGACTATTCGCCTACACCATTATCGTTGCGTAAAGCAGCACTAACTAATCTTGCGCTTCGTGATTGCATATTGCTGAAAAAAGAATTAAGTCTTTGATAAAAATGACCTGGTAGTATAAATCCAGTAACAATTATTGCGCGTATTCTAAATTATTTACGATTAGGTAGATACCTACTAAAAATTTCGTTATATTTTTTAACTAAATTGCAATTAATCACTCAAAAATGTAGCCAATAAATACTAATTATACATTATTATATTCATATTAATGTGTCACAAAAGAAGTTTAATATAATAAAAACACGCAAATGTAACAAAAACTTAATCTTACCAGCGCAGCACAGACAAGCGTGGACTCGTCGAGACACGTCGGGCACAACTCGCGCGTTTCAATCAAACCCTGCCCTCCTTTCCTCACCCCTAATCGTAAATAATTTAAAGAAAAGGCACAACTGGTTATTTGTGCCTTTTATACGTAAATTAATTGAGCCATGCATGGATCATTAATTAAGTAGACAGGGCACATCTGGCATTTGAGCCTTTTCTTTATGTTATGTTGTAAGTGTGCCTTTTCAAAGTAGTTTTTAGTAAAAATCTGTATGAAGTAAATAGTCACATCTACGTATTTGTGCCTTTTCAATATAATGGTAAATCAATGTGCCTTTTCATTCTATAAAACATGAATATTAGTCTCATTTGTGCCTTTTGAGCCTACTGTATCTCTGAATTCCTTGAAGATAAAATTCTATAAAAAATTGAGTAGATGTGCCTTTTTTTTCTGATTCTAAATATGTATATAACTCAATTTTGACAAAAATGTTAGTTGTGCCCTTTTTTCTTACGACGGCAGAATACCCCTTGGTAAGACTGGTAGTCAGACTTTCGGGCTTCTGATGACCCGTAACAACGGTCAAAGATCCACGAATGACAGCCGGGACCAACGGCTTAGCGTGCTTTTCGAGGCAAGGACCAACCGCAAGTGAACCTTAACCTGATCGATCGACTCGTGCCGCTATTTATTTACTTAGCCACAAGCCCCTCTCTTCGCCCGCGTGTATGCAGGAAATTATCCCAAGGAACCCCGGGACTACCACCGGGATATGAAGTATCATAAGTGCTACCCCAGGTCATGGTCTATCCGTATGCCAAATTTGTTCAGCCGTTAAGGCGTGAAAAGGAAACAGGCAGACAGACAGACAGAGTTACTTTCGCATTCATTAATATTAAGTATGGAAGCATGGATACATTATGAACACAAACAGAATTTTCTTGATTTCGTAAATAATTATATCTAATAATAGCAAATAACACAATTTTACTTTAAAAAAAATAGATTTTAATGAACAAAACTTTTTACAAACACATTGGTTGATTCCTGATTATAACGGAACACAATAATTTAAAAAAAATATGATAGCTCAATATAACGATACCGCAGTGATATGACCGTGAACGCTGCTGTCTCGAGCAAAAGTGGCCGCACAATGTGCGACGTGATGCCCTCGGTGGACACTTGATAGCTTTAAGAAGTAAGTTGTCAGTGTCAAACGTCAAAATCAGTGTTGTCTCCTTATATACTATATAATTAGGTATTTATTATATTTTATATAATTTTTCAAGAGTAAATACTATAATTTAGAAACGAAACGTTTTAAAATTTAATAAACGTTATTTTTTATATATTTTCCCCCACAATGTTACATGTGTCTATAAGTTCTCATAGAGGCTATCCGACATGAATGTAAGCTATTGGAAAAACGTTGCGACGTCAGATTAACAGACTGCATTCACACCGAAGCGAATGAGCAAATGTTAAGCCTGATTTCCATTACTAAAGTAGTTGCGCATACTAAGTTATTCATTGACAGTTTCACGTGTAAATAATTATCTATTTACACGTGAAACTTATTTATAGTCGTTATCTGCGTAACCTTTTCCCAATTAGGTTAGGGTCAGCTTCCAGTCTAACCGGACGCAGCTGAATATTTAATTTTACATGGAAAGACTGCCTATCAAAGTCAAAGTCAAATTATTTATTTCAAATAGGCACATAGATGGCACTTTCGAACGTCAAAATTTACAAATAAAATAGAATTGATTCTAGTCGCCCCTTCTAAAAGATAGCTTCGTATGGAGAAGAATGGGCAAGAAACTCCACCGTTACTCTTTTAAAATGTTTTACAATATTTGGTATTGGTAGGTACATCAATTATATAATTATATATGAAGACGATGCACCTAGAATAAAATTACTACACCACAATAGGTAAAAAGAATTAATAATGAAGCAATGACAGATAAATTAATTATGTGATAGATACATGGTGCTCACAATGACATATTTACAAACATTGTAAAAAAAAAAACGTTTTCCTAAAATAATCAGTGTGTGAGTTAAGGTAATCACAGAGTGTAAAATAAATGTCATAAAAATAATAAAATATACAATTAAAATAGCAATCAGTTAGATTTTGTCTAGACTCTAGATTGTCCTATGGAGCTGGACCAGCATGTTTCCAAGCGTTCTTATCCTGGATATAATCCTCTAATTTGTAATAAGCTTGTTTACAAAGTGTACTTTTTATATGAGTTTTTAATTTTCTTTCATTTAATTGCAATATATCACATGGTATTTTGTTGTAACATTTAACACAGTACCCCATAAAAGATGTATGTACTTTAGATAATCTGAAACATGGCTGATCTATTTTATCTTTATTTATAGTATTGAAATTATGTCTACCGCTTATTTTTTGAAAAGATGTAGGTTTTTTTTTACATACATAATATTTTCATAAATGAATTGGCAAGGTACCGTCATAATATTAATCCTTTTAAAGAGTTCCCTAAGAGATTCTCGGCGACGTAGATTATAAATGGCTCTGATAGCTCTCTTTTGCAAAATAAAGATGGATTCAATGTCATCTAATTCAATGTTATCTGACCTCCACAACCCAGTTACTGGGTAACACAATACCCCTCGGTAAGACTGGTTGGCAGACTTTCGGGCTTCTGACGACCCGTAACGACTGTCAAAGATCCATTAATGACAGCTGGGACCAACAACTTAACGTCACACATGAAACTGTCAATGAATAACTAAGTTTGCGCACCTAGTTTCTTAATGTAAATCCGGCTTTAAAGCTACTACCTACTTTACGGCTGGTTATTTAAACGTTTAAGAGGAAAATGCAGAAAAATTATGTTAAGTATAGTTAAGCGTAAAATCACGATTTATTAAGAAGTTGGACATGGTGTATAATATATACAAACCTTCCTGGAAATGCTTATGCTTGGAGGAACATCATGAGCCTTCTTATAACTTAATTGTCAAAAGATTAACAAAGATGTTATTGAACATCAAAAATAACATAAAACGTGGACTTTACCTATATTTGATCAGAGAATTTTCAAGTAAAATCTCACACAACTTTGTGTTAGAAAGTCGTGTGCCAAGCCAAGTAAAATAAAAAAAATCCCTTCAGCTGATACGCTTCGGTGTGAAATGCGGCCACATAAGCTGACCGTCGCGGTCGTCGTATATAACCGCCGACCACGCAAGCGGTGCGTGTTTACATCGCCATTTTAATCTTAGCTTCACGCTATTTACTGAAAGGAGTGGGTGGAGTAAACATGCAGGTTATTTTAAGGCAAGATTCCAACATTGGTTTATTTCGATAGCGTGACATTGAAGGAGAAAGGTTGAGGGCTATCATCACACATTGGTGCCAATATTGGCTTGGTTGGTGCGTGGGTTGAGCGCTTGCCTACTGTGGAGTCGCGAGTTGCGATCCGGCACGATTCAAAATATTTTTATCGTGAGTTTTGGTTTGTCTCTGTTAACGCACCTAAGAACAAAAATGTTGGGGCAAACATAATACGATATTGCACTTGTATTCCCCGAAGGGACAGACAGACGTGTAAGTAATATTACCAACATTTCGCCAGTTATGCTTAGTTTGGGGTAAAGTTTGCGTAACATAATGCATGATTAAATGGGAAATCGCCACAAAGTACCACGCTTTGAAATTACGGAATTGTTTCCTAACTATCAATGTTTAACGGCCCAATATACTCTAATAGTAGGCTACTTTTATAAAGTTTGAAATTGAAACTTACAAAGTTTTGCTTGAAGTGTCCATTCGCACTTAAACTGCGAAACCCTAAGTATTAACACCTATTTCGTATTGTCTTCTGTAGTATCAAAACCAGAATCCTGCGGCTTATTGGTTAATTCGCACGAATTTACTCGCCTGGAACGGGCGAATCGAGGCAATTGGCACATTTTAATTTTATGTATTTTAAGATGAAAAAAGTACACTAGAAACTACATTTAACAAGTTTATATTTTATTCAGAAAATGTTTATGAGTAAATTTAAAAGAAAATATGTTGCGTGCCAATTGCCTAAAACGTATTTCTGGAGTTGTTGATTCGCCCACAAATAAATTAACTTCGTGCAAATCGCCAGATCGCTTCATACAGTAAAAACATTTTATTTAATACTGTCAATTCGCCCGTTCCGGGCGAATACATTCGTGCAAGTCGACCATTAAGCCAATTCTTCGTGTTTCGCGTTAGCTACGAGTACCTAAGTCCTGTTGTGTACCCTGATGAAAACTTTTAGATTCCAACAAAACATAGCAAAAGTATTTTAACCTTACATAATTATTAAAATAGAGACAAAAGTAGTTACAGACAAAGAAATTAATTGTCAAGCAAATTGACAATTTTCCGTAATAAAGCTATCCCATACATACAGCAAAAGAATGACAGTTGTAATTTAAATAATAAAATAAAATACAAGACTGTTTAAGTTGGTAGTCAATTTGCTTAACAAATAATTTCCCTTACTGTATCTACAATAAAACAATAGTATTTGATTACCAGTGTACTTAAAGAGAATGCTGATGCTTAGCTTACCTTAAGGGTCGGGTAATCGCTGGTGACCTTGGCCATACAATTATTGTGCGTCGCGCTCACGCCGCGCCGCGCAGCCGCACGCCGCGCCGTTCGGTTTCATATGGAATATTTATTTGTAGAATAGAACATATAAATATTTTAAAAAATCACAGATTGAATTATACCTAGATAATAAAATAGCCTATTTATAAAAAAAAAAATTACATTATCTTAAAAAGTTTGAAAGTAATAGCGTTTGTTATGCTTTGGGTAGATATTACTTCCTGAATTTATTTCATAAAGTATTTTACTACAATACTTAAATATTCATATAAAATTGATATGTTTACGTTCTAGTTTACATTAATTTTTTGCATGACTTACTTGCATTATATGTAGGCATAACAACAGATTTAAAAGTCACTAAAATCATATATCTGTGCCTTAGAGGCACAATAAAACCCACAGAAAGCCTGTGATTTCACCCCTATTAGAATGGTCTAATCCCAACGCACTCCGACAAACACCACTGCAGTCTTCAAACCTCGTAAACTTCTTTTGTTCAGCGCCTACGTGTTATGTGTGTGAGATTTTGATCTTTTTCATGAACATAGATCTTCTATGCCTCTTTTCGTTTTTACTCAAACACTCTTGAGACTGTTATCGCCTACCCGAGGTACTTTGAAACGCCACCTGACACCTAACATGAAAATGTTGAAAAAATATAAAGAACAGTAGGTAGCTATTATTTTGTCTTACGTCACACCACATAATATGTAGATCCGACAAAGTCGTAAACAAGGTATTATCACATACTTTCTCAACAGTATGCGTTCGGCTAAGTTCAGGTTATCGCGATACCGCGCGAAAATACCCTAGTTCACTTTAAAAGTAGTCCTAGTTACCTTAACAGGCAAAAGGTAATTTGTGTTCGTCTTAGAAAACATGTAGCATACACTTAAAATGCCGCTTTGAGTTAAAGCAATGTGATTAGACTGATTAGGTAATGAATATTATTATATTTAATAATAGCAATTGACCGTTCACACGAACTCTTCCTCACGTGAATTCTTTGTTCAACGCTCACCGTAGAGCGACAATCTGCACTAACCCTTAAAATAAAACTTGTCGAAAAACTTGGTCGTGACAAAAAATCTCCAAAGTTATATGGCATTACTTGTTATAACTTAGGTCTAGTTCTCTATTGCTCGCGAAAGAGGAGGCGGAGCGCGTGAGGGAGAGGCAGGGTTCGCGTCCTAACGCGCCTAGTCGCCGCAGGAGACGCCCTGGGCGTCGGGAGTCGCAAGCCGATTTCCGGCCACCGTAGGCGCGGGCTTGCGGACGGTGAGCGATGGGTAGCTCGCCGTCCGATAAGGACCAGGCCCGGGTCGACGTCGCGTCGTGTTCCACGCGCGCCTCAAAGAGACGTCAGCACAAATTGACGGGGTCCATTAGGGCCAATGCCTGCCAGGGTTGCGAGTTTGTCCGAAAGGGATATTGTGGCTCTGGCACACAGGCAAATGAAGGAACACGGGTGGGTTTTAGTCAGTAAAAGTCCGACACGCCCTCCCGCTCCGCCCAGAGCGGGAGAAGTTACTTGATAATTTCCCACCCAAAAAAAAATGGTCTAGTTCTGTTAGAGTTACTTCACAATAATAAAATCGAAGAGGAAGGTAAAAGGAGCTTACATATTCAAGTAGGTATCCTCCTTCAAATTATAAAAAAAAATATTCTGAAGACTTATGCTATAAAAATCTACTAGTATACCACGGACGTAGTCACTAGTGCGGAGTACCGGAAAAATTATGATTACAAACCGTGCAGCCGCTGGAATTTCGCATCGGCAAAAAAAACGAATAACCCCTTTAGGGGATGAATTTAAACACAATAAATAAAACAAAAAAAAACCGGTCAAGAGTGAGTCGGACTCGCGCACCGAGGGTTCCGTACGTATAATAATATATGATGTTGATAATTTCTGAACAACTGTGCTATTTAGAGACATCGTTTTATTTTTCTGTAATCTTTACATAAACTTCTATTACATAGAATAATTTCAGATTTTTTTCTATGCAAACTTCGGAGATAAGGGGGAACGGTATTTTTTTTTTTAATTTTTTATCAAAAGTCGAAACAATGATGCCTAAAAAAAATGTTTGAGAATGTGCCCTGTTGCAAAAAGGTATATTTTTTTTCATTTCTTTCTTGTTTGCAAAATAGTTGGGTAAACGTCATCTAAAACTATTTCAAGTTGATAGCATTAGTAGTTCTTGAGATATCCAGCTATGACATACAGATAGACCGACTAAGTCTCACCATAACGGTTCCTTTTTACTATTTTGGTACGGAACCCTAAAAAATATGTATTTACAGAATCTTAATCACTGCAAGACAGTTGTGCCTGGTTGATAGCAATAGGCTCACCTCCTGTTCCATGGAACTTAAACATAACTGGCGAAATGTGGGTTAGCTATAATTATGTACACCTCTGCCTAACTCTTGGGGGAATACATGCGTAATGTTATGTTGTTGTGTTATAGAAGACAGTCGTATTGATGATTTTACATAATATAATATAATATCATAATGTCACATATTATCATAATATCATATAATATCACATATTATCATAATATCATATAATATTACATATTATCATAATAACATATAATATCACATATTATCATAATATAACATAATTACGTGGACAGCAGTGCCCACTACACTGCTGTCCACGTAATTATGTGATATGCTGCGATAGGCTGAGTTGACATAATTACATATAACATAATATAGAGGGGCTTGTAGCTAAGTAATAACACCCTCATGGGTCTATCGATCAGGTTAAGCTACGCTTGCCACGGTCGGTCCATTGATGGGTGACATAACATGACCCCTCCGTGCCTCGGAAAGCACGTTAAGCTGGTGGTCCGACTGTCATTTGTAGATCTTTGACCGTTATTACGGGTCGTCAGAAGCCCGAAAGTCTGACAACCAGTCTTACCAAGGAGAATCGTGTTAAGTCAGATAGGCAGTTGCTCCATGTAAAATACTGGCATTGAATGTTAGATGGGCCGTCTCATAGAGTAGTAAGTGATTTTTTATGAAATCGAAATAAAGAACCAGGAAGATATGTTTACAGAACAAAAACCCTTAGTTATATTATGCAAAAACACCTTAAAACATCAAAGTATTATCTATCACGCACTCTATTGTAATCCCTTCTTGACGTGTTACGTAAAACGCATGACAATAGCCCCCGCGGTAAACATACGGGGGTGTATTGTGGGCGGGAATGTTGTTATAGTCGAGACTGGTATAATTTTAGACAATGGCACTCGGTTTCTGTATCAAGAATTTCAAGAACATCTCTGTTCTCTGTTTTTAGGGTAACGTACCTTAAAAGGAAAAATCGGAACCCTTAGTAGGATCACTCGTGTGTCTGCCTATCCGTCTGTCACAGCTGATTTGCTCAGAATTTCTGTCTTATCTCAGAAACTGCTGACCCTAAAATTTTGAAAAATACAGAGAATAGTTCAATACTCATAGATTACAGGAAAACCTATAAGAAGTCTATGGTCTTAAAATAACATAGTAAATCACGCAATAATTTGCATACAAACTAACTGTTAAGTTCTCTTTTTGAATTTTAGGATTGTTTTTTCATCCCACAACTAGTTATTAAGCTTTTATGTGTAATTGCTGATTCGATGAAGCTCTCGGCTTCTCATTCGTCTACTCGCTGAGCAATCGGATTGTCCTGCTGATGGGCACATTAACGCCGCGTCCCCGCGCACTTTTTCACTGTATCAACGTGTCAAATTCTCCCGACGCGCTCCGCGCTAACAAAAACATTTTTCTGAAAAGAAATAGTCCTTCAGTGATTTAATGCCACAATACCCGCAAGACACTAGAAATTAACATAACCAGCACCTGTGGACAATATCTGTAGTGTGGTTTAACCTGGATTCAGACCTAGCCACCCCACCGATCCCAAGAAGCGTGAAGCAGTGGGCCGGAGATAGCAGGTAAGCGTCACGAATTTATTACACACTAACATTTGCAGTTGGAATGTACGGGGGGAACATGTTTTTCAACTACAATGTTAAGTTAGTTCTTGGAATAAATTTCGAAACCCTTCATTGTGCGTGGTCCAACACGCCCTTTACTGACTTTTTTATTTTTTATGAACGCTCGCATTCTAATCTGTCTCAATATATTAAAGGTACCTCAAATTTCCATACATTTAGCCTTATTGATTGTTGCTGAGATTTTGAATGTTTTCAATTACAGGAATTGGAATTCTGGTCAAACTCTACTTTAGCATCATTTAAGGTGATAGGTACCTTCAATGCTGTCCGTGATTTTCAATATTGCTTAAGTTTCAATTTTGAATTTTGTCGGGCCTTAAGACGTAATGCTATGGTAAAGTTTGGCAAGTTCTCAGTTTAAAATTCTCAATTCAGAAGTCGGTGTAAGATGATAGAAAAGGTCGCTTGTTCATACCGTCCTCATTATAATTTGATGTGAACCCACTCGTTTCACAGGTAGGTACATTTTACAATCCAATTAGTTAGAAACAAACCTGATTCAGATAATAATGCAAAAGCAAGAATACCTTTTTGGAAAAAAGCCGCATTTTGGTAGCCATTTCTTTGAAACAACAAACAATGTAGGTACCTAATTGCTCAATTTCTCTTTTTATTTAAAGACTGAACACACTTCGAAGGCCACAAACACCTCTTGTAAAGTAATTTCAACATTCTCCGCGATATTTATTGTTGAAGACAACAAGTAATGTTGACACTCACTGTATATTATAGTTCTTAAGTGCGTATACGCCGTAAGGCATTTCATACAAACTTTCAAGCCCTTATTTTTCGAAATTACTGAACCGATTTTAATGAAACTTCATACGCATAAGCAGGATACAAAGGTCTAAAAAGTTAGGTAAGAACATTTTCGAAAAATAGTGTTACAGCCAAATTAGACAGATTTTAAATTTTCCATAGAAACAGAGATTTCCAGTTATCTTTTCTTAAATAAAACATTTCGAAAATGTTCTTAACTACCTTTTTAGACCTTTGTATCCTGCTTATGGGTATGAAGTTTCATTAAAATCGGTTCAGTAATTTCGTAAAACAAGGGTTTGAAATTTGTATGAAATGCCGTACGCTCTTAATAGTTGTTTCAGAAATAGCATCAACTTTTTGTTTACAGCTATTGCATGTTTTTATTTTGTTTACAAATTAAGTAAACATCACCATCACTTATTTAAGGTTCCACATATTCATATTATCGATTACATCGTCGGTCTAGAAGTCGCATGCGGTACTGCTGAGCATGTGGTTCCTGGGTTTGATACCCAGGTCGGACAAAGTGTTATTGGATGTTTCCGTCAGGAATTTTTCAGTAGCAGCCCAGAATCTGGATTTGTGCCTGATTGATGGCAATAAGCTCGCCCCCTATAACATGGCGGTTAATCATAACTGGCGAAATGAGGGTGTACTATAGATACAAAAAATAAATATACGTAGAAATTGGATTTTCTCGAATCCCATGAACACCTACCATGCACACCTCTGCCTAACCCTTCGAAGAATTCAAACTCAATGTTACATTATTTAATTTATCATAGTTTCCCAGAAAATAATGTGATTGGCAGTTTTTGTACTTAAATAAGGATATCTATGAAAATCAAAAATTAATGTTGTTTTCAGTTGAAATATTTATTTCTAGGAACGTTTCAGTAAAACTAAGTGAACTTTCAATTATAATCATATTTAATGAAACT
This sequence comes from Tiliacea citrago, assembly GCA_963921375.1. Lineage (NCBI taxonomy): Eukaryota > Metazoa > Arthropoda > Insecta > Lepidoptera > Noctuidae > Tiliacea > Tiliacea citrago. The sequence goes on from OY992784.1 coordinate 4,480,920, forward strand.
TTAAAGGGCTCCTGAATTGCTTTGATAATCTTGAGAATTCCTTTGATGTATTTTCTTAGGTTTAAACTAATAGCTCTTTGAGTATTTAATAAATATCGTCTCGGAGAATTTAATGTATAAAATGTAATCACCTGTAATATTAAACTACACCTGCTTGCTGAGTTGGAGGGGTTATTACATTCAAGTTTTATTCTTATAAACTTAGACTATTAAATATTATTTTATGATCTTTATTAATATTTAATATTAATAAATAAATAAAAATGAATAACAAAACTGAAGAGTTTGTTTGTTTTTTTGTTTGTTTGTTATAAATGGAGTATAGTAGTTCCAGAACTAACTCATCATCATCATCATTTCAGCCGAAAAACGTCCACTGCTGGACATAGGCCTCCTCCAAAGGGGCGGAGGGTGGTTGCTTGGCAGGCGGGTTGGCGATCCCAGTATGGTGTTAAAAAGCATAGAGAACGCTGCTGCCCATGCTTTAGTAAGTCCCTTAGTCGCGTAGTAGAAATGGGATGGAACTAACTATTCCCCATTTATTATAACATTATAGAAAAATAACGGTTATATAACCCTCTCGATATTTCGATCATCATCATCATCTGCCAAGCCTTTTCCCAACTATGTTGGGGTCGGCTTCCAGTCTAACCGGATGCAGCTGAATACCAGTATTTTACATGTAGCGACTGCCTATCTGACCTCCACAACCCAGCTACTGGGTAACACCCCTAATAATAGTAATACCCCTTGGTAGGACTGGTTGTCAGACTTTCGGGCTTCTGACGACCGGTGGGTCGTCAGAAGCCCGAAAAAACCCATCGAGCCATCTGCCAAAGATCTATAAATGACAGCCGGGACCAACGGCTTAACGTGCTTTCCGAGGCATGGAGGGGTTTCGATATGTAATGGATGGTCACCCATCCTCAGACCAACCGTAGCAAGCGTAGCTTAACCTGATCGATAGATCCGTGCGGCTGTTGTTTCTTAGCCACAAGCCCCTCCCTCTTGTTATTTCGATATAAACGGATAATAAACTCCGTTATTTCCCGATAAACGAAACGTGCACACTGACACTCGGGCTGGCCCACAAATTCAAGGTCACCTAGCGTGCTATGGAGCGGGCTATGCTTGGAGTCTCTTTGAAGGATACGATCAGGAATGAAATTATCCGGAAAAGAACCGGAGTTACCGACATAGCTTGCAGAGTAAGCAAACTGAAGTGGCAGTGGCCTGGCCATGTTTGTTGAAGGACCGATGGCCGGTGGAGCAGTCGAGTCCTGGAGTGGAGACCGCGTATCGGCAAGCGTAGTGTGGGACGCCCCCCAGCTAGATGGACCGACGACCTTAAGAAGGTGGCTGGGTCAGACTGGATGCGGAAGGCGGAGGACAGGGTGTTGTGGCGCAGCCTGGGAGAGGCCTATGTCCAGCAGTGAACTGCGATAGGCTGAGTTGATTTCCCGATAAATACAACGCAATGTAATCTATTTACCATTTACGTAAAAAACAAAACTTTAAAGTGCAGTAATTTTAACAATATTACACAAAAACTGTTGTTATTTTACCGTTATTTTTCTAATGCATAAATAGAGTATAGTTGGATTTGAAAAATCTTTTTGCATTTGATAGCCGAATTCTTGAGGAAGGTTAGGTTATACATCACGCCACGACTCTTAAGAGCCGGGCAAAAATTAAAAAAGTCATAATGAACCCTAAGTTAAATCAAAGTAATAGCGCGGGCGGGCGATGTGCCAGTTATTTTAGTATATTGTGGTGTCTCACGACTTACACTACTACACGACGAACGAAGTCGCGGGCAGAAAAGTTGATTTATTAAAAAAAACTTTTAAAAATCTATTTTTAAAAGTTTTTTTTAATAAATCAACTACTGCTAATGTATTCTATTATTTTCTCTTTATTTACGAATAAATTTAACAATAGGAAGTATTAAGTATTAATAAAAGGAATAATATTGACAAGTAGGTTTTTTTTTAATTTTGATATTGAAAGCCAGAAAGAAAGAAAAATGATTTATTTGGGACACGCACAAAAAATACAAAAAATGCATTTTTTTTGTTTTTTATTATTGTAACACATCTCTTTTTCTCACCATAACATGCAGAGAAAACTACTGCTGAGCATGAGGTCCCGGATAAAAACCCAATAACACTGCCCGGCCGGGAATCGAGTCCTTAATAATTACGCCCGGTTGATGGCAATAAGCTCGCCCCCTGATACATGGTACTTAAACATAACTGGTGCAATATTGGTGGACTTAGATGCTTCTCTGCCTAACCCTTTAGAGAATACATGCGTATTGTTAAGACAAGCTAAGTTTAAATAAGTGGGGGAATAAATAAGAAAACTGTATAGATTGCATTATTTCTTCCGTGTACCCGCACAAAAAACCCCTCCCGCATATTTTCAACATAACCCAGTCTTCATATTTGCATACAAAGTACAGACACGGAAGGGACACGCATTTTTCAGAACCAAATAATGGCCGCTAAATATTTTAACGGGGCCGGTTTTCCCTTGAAAAATAGTGTCGATATTCTTTTATTTATAACGCCATCTAGCGGTGTAACGACGTACTGAATTATTTTTTATGTTTACCTTATTGTATTTATGGTGACATGTTTATCATAATGGATGTTAGTAGTTTGTAAGGGATATCAAGATATGTTCGGGATACGTTTTGGGAATAAAATAGTTATCGTTGTGGTTTGTGGTTAAGAATTGTTTGTAGACACATACATAAACTCACGCCTTCTTCCCATGGGGGTAGGCAGAAACTATAGAACGCCACCGGCTACGCTCCTTCCTTTTGCTTCGTTTATGTTCATACATCTGGTCATACACGCACGCCGGTTGCTAGTACTACGCACCAGACCTTTCTAAAGAACATCACCAATTAGTTCACTATATAATAAAATAATAATAAAAATGTTTTATTGACATTAATTAAGGAGTTACATTTTAATTTGAAGCCCTGACTCCTGTGCTAGGTGGTACCTGTGTTACAGGAGTCAGTGTCTTCCCCTGTTTTTGGAACAATAACAATAGATGCAATAAAATTAAAATAACATAAAATTAAAATGATAAATTAATGAATTTAGTGCATGCATGCTCTTGAGTAGTTTGTGTGCGCTTGGATGTGTGTATGTGGTATTATGTTAGTGTGTGTGTGTGTATGAGTGATTGTGCTTGGTGGGTAGACTTTAGGTTATAATATCTGAGAGTTTGTTTGCCTACATTACTAATTAACTATCACGAGTATTGTTCTGTAATTAAGTTTTCTGTATGTGTCTAGAGCATCTCCTCTCAGCGTTTCCACTCACGTCTGATTTGTAAATACCCTTTGCTAGTCTCCTTTCATTCATCTTCTCAACATAACCTAACCATCTAAACATACCTACTCTTTTAAATTTTTGTCACTACATCTTCATGCTATTGTGTGTAATTGTTTGTGTGTAGCGTAAAAGACAGCTAAGACTTTGTGTTACAGGATTAACACAAATGGACAGCGGTTTGATAATCGATCAACATTTGTCCAAGCATGGTGTCAACAACCAGCGGGGTAACACACATAAAATGACAGCGTAACACACATAAAATGGGCTTCATTTTGACAGTTCACCCACGTCCATTGCGTTATTTACGTTGTTGAACTGACGAATTTTTCAAACCTATGAAGCAATGGATTAGCAATATCCTTCAAAACTCTCGGATTGTGATAAAAAGTTTGTTAAGCAGGGTGCTGTATCAATATCCATTTTATCGGTTGTTGCAGGAATTCTTACGGATTTGGGGGGCTCAAGTTGTTCTGTAGATGTCACCGTGTTATTCTTCTGGCTAATGGATACATAACAGTTTCATCATTAATCTAAACATCTATAACAAAAATAAATAAAATTAAAGTGTCTGTTTGTAATGTTAAAATATCAGGTTTTTACTAAATGCCTATGAAAGTATATCATCATCATTTCAGCCGAAAGACGTCCACTGCTGGACATAGGCCTCCCCCAATAGGGTTGCCATAATCGCCACGCTTGGCGGGCGGATTGGTGATCGCGGTATGGTGTTAAAATTCATAGAGAAAGCTGCTGCCCATTCTCTAGTAAGTCCCTTAGTCGCCTTTTACGACACCCACGGGAAGAACTAGGATGGTTCTATTCTTTAAGTCCGGCACCACATGGAACACGGATGTAAGTATATACAGTACTTATAATTAATTATAACATAAAGTTTTTGTCTGTCTGTTTGTTCCAGCTAAACTCCGAAGCGGCTGGACTGATTTTTACAAGACTTTCTTTCGCAGATAGCTGATGTTATAACGAGTAACTTAGGCTACTTTTATATCAGAAAAAGACACGCGGGCAAAGCTGCGGGCAGCTGCCAGTAGTAAATAAAAAGTGTCTATGGAGAGGCAGACACAGAAATAGTCGGTTCCTAAATCCAAATAAAAAATTATAGTTAATTAATTATCACATTAACTAATAGTAGATAGTAATCAATATTATGAAGATAACGCGTAATAGCCATAAAAAAAAAAACGGAACTTGTCACATACGAAAACGCAATGACATCATCAAAACTCCATATCAACAAACTAACATAACTAAAAAGTTAGCCAGCTCAGCATAACACCAATTATGTTAGTTATACCCGCCGGGATCACCGTATAATTGGATGAGCTAGCTGGCCACTTCGTTAGCGCAGCTAATAATGATCGAGGTTTATTAAGGCACCGCTGTTCCATCGCTTTGAAGGGATTTTGATAATTAAGACTATTGATAATTTGGACTCCGTTTTTGTAGAAATGTGGGGGCTGAAGTGATTGCTTTGGATAAATTGAGTTATCAAAACACATAAAGATGCTTTTAAACTTTAGAATAAAGAAAAAAAGGTAATGAAAATAGAGATATTAAACAGGGGGATCCCAAATCTGGGAAATAACGGAATGTTTTGTACCGCTCTACACTTTTACTAAACTATTGTTTTGTTTGATTTTACTCAAACTCAAAGCATTTATTTCAAATAAACCAATTACAGGCACTTTTGAATTGTCAAGGGGTCGGTCCGTCAGAGAGATGAAGCTAGTTGACCATTCCAATGCATAATTGGTTCGTGGCTAAATAATAACTGCCGCACGGGTCGATCGATCAGGTTGAGCTACGCTTGCCGCGGTTGGTCCGTGGATGGGTGACCATCTGTTCATACCAAGATTCCTCCATGCCTCGGAAAGCACGTTAAGCCGTTGGTCCCGGCTGTCATTTGTAGATCATTGACAGTTGTTACGGATCGTCAGAAGCCCAAAAGTCTGACAACCAGTCTTACCAAGGGATATCGTGTTACCCAGTAACTGGGTTGTGGAGGTCAGATAGGCAGTCCCTCCATGTAAAATACTGGTATTCAGCTGAATCCGGTTAGACTGGAAGCTGACCCCAACATAGTTCGGAAAAGGCTAGGTAGATGATGATGAATTGGTTCCTATGGTTAATAATGTGCAAGAAACCCCTACGAACACTCTTTTAAATAAAAATATTGTTACAAAGAATTGGTTAAATCATTCATGTTGAAATGATACATGTGAGAACAATGTACAAAAACGTGAACTTTAAAAGCGTCCGTAATAAAAAGATAAAAACATAAAAAAAATCAATTATAATAAGTTAGAAATGACCAGTCCCTACTGACGGCGCCCGTTCATGAACATGGCGCATGGTTCACGCCAGAAGAATCAGCTTGCTAGCTGGCCACTTCATTAGCTCCGCTAATAATGATTGAAGTTTTTAAAGGCACCGCTGTCTCATTGTGTATTGATAAATTTGATAATTCGGACTTCGAAATGTGGGAGCTGAAGTGATTGTAACCGTGGCCATGTGCAAAACTGGCACAGAGAATCAATTATATTTCTGAATTAGCAAAAACAATGGTAAGATAATTTGTCATCAAAATGTGGTATCCCTGTGCTGCGACCTGTGGCTGCGATAGAATGCTTTTGGGTCGAACAAACATATTATTATTTTCGATTTCTTCGATTATACTTTTCTCGTTTATTTATTTTATTTATTTAAACTTTAATTAACACGGTTAAACTAATTACATTAATTAAAGGCAGATACCATACACACAGAAAAGAAAATATAAAATTTTAAAATTCTGGTAAAAACATAAAAACAATAAAAAATTAAATAAAAAAATTACAATATTTTCATGAATCCCCCTCACAGTATTTCAGGCATGCCAATAAAATCTTCGTCCATAATCTTTTGTTATGTTAGGTTTAAAGAGCAGTGGTGGGGCCAAATGGTAATGGCCGTAACTTACGAGTTGTAGGTTTGAACCCATAAAAGCGCTTTACTTTGTGTAAATTATTTCATCACCACTGCTCTCAAAACGGTGAAGGTAAACATCCGTAGGAAATGTACTAGAACCAAAAAATCTAAAACAGGTCTACCAACGGCACTGAACCCGAGTGGTGGATTACAGCCCTCTCCCTCTCACCGAGAGGAGGCCTGATTCCAGCATTGGACACAGTGGTAGGGGCAGTGGGCTGATTTCCGTTCATTCTGGAAGGATGAAACGGAATTTTGGATCATGAAACCATTGATTACCGAAAAAAAATCCGAATTATGTTCTACTTTCATTCAACATCAACTTTTTCTAACCTGATGTCAAGTTCTGTTTCTGAAGAGAAAAAAATATGTTGTTTTTTTGGTAAAAAAGTAAAAATTTACTTTATTTACTTTCCAAACATAATATTTAACAGCCCTTAGCGCCCAGATCAAGAACTAATACAACAATACATTACTAATTTCGAATTAATCCAAGTTCGTGCGGCTGCAACTTAACTAATGTTTGTTTTAGACTTCGAAACAGTTCTAATAACGATCTGGGTCTCGGTACAGTTAGCGTCCAATTAACAAACGCGGGGCAAACGGTGAATGATCTTTGAAAAAAGCCTGTCAGCCTTTAAAAAACCGTAAAGAGAACAGTTTTTGAAAAGCAAAGTGATACATAATTCAAATCTGGATCAATATTTTTGTATTTGATTTGGAACTAGTCCTTATAAAAAAAGAGTAGCGTTAATAGGTCAGTAAATACTATGACAACGCTGATCGCCCTTAGCCCCAATATTATTCTGCTAAAGCTGCTGCTGAAACGGTCCCGGCTGTCATTCGTGGATCTTTGACAGTCGTAACGGTTCGTCAGAAGCCCGAAAGTCTAACAACCAGTCTTACCAAGGGATATCGTATTGCCCAGTTACTGGGTTGTGGAGGCCAGATAGGCTGTCGCTCCATCTAAAATACTGGTATTCAGATGCATCCGATTAGACTGAAAGCCGACCATAACATAGTTGGTAAAAGTCATTTTGCTGCTGCAGAAATGTACCTACAATAGATGTAGGTACCGGGTTAGTAAAAAGATACTTATATCAACAGTTGATCGTTGACTGTTCACACTGCTGGCGAGATCTTTTTCTATTGTAACTTACAATCATCTTCTTGAGCGAGAGCAATATAGTCGCTAGTTAGTCGTTTCCTCTTAGGTGGTGGGCTAGGTGTCTTACTAGGGCATAAAATACAATTTTGCAGTTTATGCTGATGCATAGACACTCGAAAGAAAAATAATACCCGGTCTCATTAACACTAGGAGAATGTTACGACACCTAAACGAATGCCTAAATATAAACTCACTGTTGGATTATTTACGCTCGGCTGAGCGCCAAAAGTTGTCATAAATCAAAGTCAAATCAAATAGGCACATAAAAGGCACTAATGAACGTTAAAATAAACAAAAAAAAATAACTGATTCTAATTGCCCCATCCAAAAGGTAGTTTCGTATGGAGAAGAATGGGTAAGAAACTCCACAGTCTTTGTTGAATTCTTTATTAAAGTTATAAATTGTTTTCAAATCCTAGTTCGGATGCAAGCATCGGTATTTAGTCTTGATAGCTATGCGGCTTTGATCCATATGATCAGATAATTGGCAATAGCCCGCATGACTGTACAATGCTCATATGTGAAGGTATCTATCTATCTATCACTTATCTATGTTATAATTTTTAATGCGATAGTGCGAGATACATTCTGAAAACTTATTTTGTTTATTTATGGACAAATCTTGAACTTACTTATAATAAACTAGCGACCTCACCCGTACTTCGCTCGGATACAATGGCGACATATCAAGATACCGAGATTCGATTTATATGTGCTTTAGCTAAGTTAAATATTAATGTATGATACACATAAATGTTTCGGACAAAAATGCTCTTAATTATGTAGTAATTCATTATGTTGTTTTGAAAACATATAAGCGGTCCCACAGTCGGACACGAAAGCAGACTTTATTTTATACTGTGTATAATTACAGATATAAACCCTAAATAAACCCTAGCTATAATTTTTGACAACTAATCACAGCACTAATAATGGAAAATGACAGAAAATTTACTGATCAGAATCTTCAACACTTTTTAAAAACGGCGACTTAGTTTTTAGTTATGTACCACGTATATGTACTTATATACTTACAACGTTCTTATAGCTTAACCGCCAAACTAATTATAATAGAATCAAGTAAAAAAGAAGCTTATTTCCTGTTAAATTATAAAGAGAAGTTTTCCCACAGGTGACGCTAGTCTACCGTGTTTACCGCATGCAGTTAGCAGGTTATGACCGCTGCTGTAATAAGGCTAGTTTCACACGGCAGCAGTAACTGTGAGGCGTGTACTATTTTTATCTAGATCCAATTTCCTTAACATCTAATGTCGTGTTGGCACCATTTCACCTGGCATAACAATGTTGTATAGCCTCCACCACTTTTGTTTTAAGGGATCAGTCGCCGATGTTCTTTATGGTTCAAACTCAAACTCAACTCAAAGCATTTATTTCAAATAAACCAATTACAGGCACTTTTGAATTGTCAACGGGTCGGTCAGTCAGAGAGATGAAGCTAGTTGCCCATTCCAAAGCGTAGTAGGTTCCTATGGAGAATAATGAGCAAGAAACTCCACGGACACTCTTTTTAATCAATATATTGTGACAAAGTATTGGTTACATCATTCATGTTGAAATTATACATGTGAGGACAATGTAGAAAGTCGTGCACGTTAAAAGCGTCCGCAATAAAAGATAAAACCATTAAAAAAACAATTAAAATAAGTTAAAATAAGCCGTGGCAGCCAAGAAATGACCAGTCCCCACTGACGGCGCCCGTTCACGAACATGACGCATGGATCAGCACCATTTAGCTCAACCATTTTGAAGGGAACTTAATGATCCAACACACACGCCACCATCAGCGAGACATTTGCGTGAGCATGACACACACAGCCGCCAGGGCACATTCAAGTCAATGAAAGACCACCTACCATTGAGAGTACCTACCATTTAGGACTAAGTAAGTCCTAAATGGTAGGTACATAGTGCTCACACATTGCTATGAAATTATACAATACTAAGAGATTGAATTTATACAATATAAAGATAGTATTTACAATCCTCAGCAGCTCCAACAATATTTTTGAATGCTAATCAATTAGTATCATGCGCCCTTGTGGAGCAGGACCAGCGTTAAGCCAAAGCATTTTTGTCAGCGATGTAATCCCCCAACTTATAATATGCTTGGCTACATAGTGTGCGTTTTATACAAGATTTAAATTTCGTTTCATTTAGTTGGACGATGTGGGGATGTATTTTATTGTAACATTTTAAACAGTACCCCATGAAGGATGAGTCTACTTTAGCCAGTCTGAAACCTGGTTGAACTAATTGGTCCCTACTTCTGGTACCATAATTGTGTCTTTCACCTCTTTTACTGAAAAGATTTAGATTTTTCCTTACGTACATGATGTTTTCATAGATATATTGACAAGGTACCGTCATGATGTTAATATCTTTAAACAGTTCCCTTAGAGAATCGCGCCTGCGGAGAGTATATATTGCTCTGATGGCTCTTGGTTTCGTTTAAACTAAGCACATTACTTAAAAACACCGGCCAAGTGCGAGTCGGACTCGCGCACAAAGGGTTCCATACCATTATCTATAAAAAACGGCAAAAAAATCACGTTCATTGTATGGGATAAAAATAAAAAAAATTATATTAAAAAATAAAATAAAACAAATTAAATATTTGTTTTATTTTAATTTAATTATTTATTTTTAAAGTTAATATTCTGTGAATATTTCAAGCATCTACCTGTTGCTGTTATCAATATCGAGCAAAAACAAGCAAAAAATCACGTTTGTTGTATGGGAGCCCCCTTAAATATTTATTTTATTCTATTTGTTAGTATTTGTTGTTATAGCGGCAACAGAAAACTTAAATAAATGAGTAAATAAAAAATATAAATAGAACTTCTCCTTGAAAGTATGATTTCAGTTAATTCGTCGTTTATTGTTCGATACTTAAATTGTTCGTATGTATCAAAATACAGGTTAACTTATTCCTTTTCAATACCAGTTTTACACATCATCTGCTTAACATCATTTCTTAAGTTCTACATATTTATTTAATTTATATTAAACAAACAAGTAAAGAAAGACTCAAATATGTTAATAACAATATTTCTTAATAACCAATGATACAAAATTATGTTGGGGTCAGTTTCCAGTCTATCAGAATGCAGCTGAACACCAGTATTAAATAGAGCGACTGCCTATCTGACCTCCATAACACGTTACCCCTTGGCGAGACTGGTTGTCAAGCTTTAGAACATTTTTACGTCTACAAAAAAAGTTGTTTTTTTCATGAATCTTTAAAAAATTTGCAAGTATCTAATCGAGGAACCTATTCAAAATAAAAGACTATCTCATAATTATTTTTTTCCCAAGATAGACTCAGTGAGTTTGACGACTGATGAATGATTATGGAAGAGGAACACAAGCCCAAATGAATTGGCATAAGGGCAAGGGTATGATGACTCGTGATGTATAATTGAGCACTTACCATGACCATTTCTTTATAATAGAATAAATGCAATAATTCCTCTGCAACCATGTTGTAAGCTAACATGCAAAAAGCTGATTACAGAAATTCTTTCAACCAAAATTTATGATGATACCGAATCCCTTCTCACAACAATGAAGTAACTCATAATACACACACACACACAGTCTCTCACACACACACACACACACACGCACGTGCATATACACACACACACACAGAGTTCTTGTATTGGACTTATAATAGTTTATCATTTTTTTCTTGTTTTTATGTAACAGTCTAAGGCCTCATTTTCGACCTTGCCGCGGTGAGAGCAATACTTTTATCCTACTTTTCGGGAAATGAGGGCTGATTGTTCTTAATATAGGCTACTAAGAAACCTAGCTAGGACATCAGATCGTAAAATTGTATTGTTACCTACTCATGTCAGATGTAAACAATTCCTAAGTTGTCATCCTACTTTTTAACAGACTGAATCTCTTTATGAAATAAATTACTAATTACTTAATATTGACTTATAGGTTGTCTGTAAAAGATCGCTTCTATCGATAAGTCCGCCCATTGTGTCACCCTATGTAAAACTACAACATTTATATCTGTAACTTTTATGGTGTACATAATAAAGAGTATTCTATTCTATTCTATTCTATACCATCAGAACCCAAGCTTACCTACTCAATTCCTCTTAGTTAACATAAATAATAGCAGCCATAAATCTTTATTAACACATGGGTAATAAAATTTCATACAACACTAAACCTTTCCACTGTCTGTAGGTACAATTAACTAAAACAGCTTATGTTCAATGAGGGTGACTCGCATTTGCACATGTTATACACAAACGATTGTGAACCCTTTGTGTTCGTAATTAGATTCATTTTGGAACGTGAGCGATGTGAATATTTCATAAAGGTCGGGCTACACGGTATACAAACCTCATTATGTAATGTAGTAATGAGCAGATGCAGATTCCGTTCTGCTGTGACAGTTTGTATGTACCTGGGACCTTGGTTTGGTTGTGGTGCAAGTGTTGAAATTAGTGCGATTTAATATTGATTATTGTATAGAGCAGTGTACAGAGTAGATAGTGTAGAGCAGTGGCCCAGTGGTAATGACCCCGAATTACAAGTTGTAAGTTCAAGCCCAAGCAAGCGCTTTACTTTTGTGTAAATAATTTCATCACCATGCACTGCTCTCAAAACGCTGAAGGCAAACATCGTGAGGAAACCGGCATGTCCTAGAACCAAAAAATCGAAGACATGGGACATCTACCAACCCGCACTGGGCCCGCGTGGTAGATTTCAGGCCACTCCCTCTCGAAGACAGGAGGCCTGTGCCCCAGTATGGGAGATTATAGTCTGATTATAATGATGATGATGATGATTACGTTCAATTTTTATTTATACTTCGAAAATGCATTCTATTTAAATTAAAAAGTTTGTTGCAAATGATAATATAACATTGCTGCATTTTTGCACTTGCAATAATTACAAAAAGAAACAATATTATAATAGCACTACCTACTTGCTAAAACTCATGCATGAACAATGTCTAAGAAAAGGTGATGTAATTAAGTAGCAGTAATTAAAGTATTTCGCCAAACACAGGGCCAAATAATTCAAATAAATAATTCCATTAATGACTGGTCAAGTGATCAGTATTTTAAAAGTCAGAGTATTACTTGAATGTTACTACATAACTGAAATGAAAATGGGTAGGTTTTTAACACCTGGGGAATACATGCGTCATGATAATATGTTATCATGACATCATTGGTTATAACACGCGTTCTTCTCGTAACATTTATCACAGTTTGGTACTGCTAAGCTTCAGTTTGTCTTACAAATAATGTGCAGCTCTCGATCGAGCTTACGGGTTAGACCGTTCATAACTTCGACATAATCTTCCACTATACATTTATTCTTATAATTGAATACTAAATTAGGAATTTAACGCCTAATAATATCAAAGTAAGTTAACATTATCTTTAGCTTACCAAGTCTCTAATTTTTGTTCCCATAATCATAATATATCTCAATCTTAGTATTCTTAAATAAAGTAAGAAAAAAAATCTTATCATTACTTACTAACCAAAGAATCTTTCTGCAAGGTATATTTTCTTAAAACTTCTGCAGCTTATGTATAAGAAGAGGTGAAAAATAATCTTCATCACGATAAGAGAAAGATTTTTCAAACGCTTTTTTCTTTCAACTTGCACCAAACATTCAAGAGTCTTTGAGCATTGCACTAAGTTGAAAAGGTCTCACGACTGTGCAACTAACAGCTGCGTGACACGTTTCATTTCTAACAATTACACGTTTAAGTGTGTTCTATCTTATTTTATTATTAATCTATAAGCATCACATCATGTGATTGTGACAAGCCAGTCGATGCCTAAAAAGGCTCGACTGGCTGTTCATAATGGTGTGCTGGTGCCTACGCCTATGTATGGAAGTCAATGTTGGGTGTGGCAAAAGAAGCATGAAAGTAGAATAAATGCTGTGGAAATGCGTTCCTTGCGAAGCGTGTGCTGTGTGACTATAAAAATAATAATAGGCTGAAAAATTACGTGATAAGGGAACGGTGTAGTTTAAAAGATGTAGTGATAGAAATAGAAAAGAGTACGCTTAGATGGTTTGGTCATGTTGAGAGGATGAATGAAAGGCGACTAACAAGAGGTATTTACAAGGCAGATGTGAGAGCAAACGCCGGGAGGGGGGACGCCCTAGAAGGACATATAGTGACCTAATTGGTGATGTTCTTCAGAAAGGAGGTCAGGTGCGTAGTATTCGCAACCGGCGTGCGTGTATGAGCATGTATGAATGCAACAAAGCAAAAGGAGTATGTAAGGAGCGTAGCGTTCTATTTGTTTCTTTCTGCCTACCCCCATGGGAAGAAGGCGTGAGTTTATGTATGTACTATGGATGTATGTAATCCGAAGGTTTTTGAGAGGAAAATTGGTAGGTAAATATATAGTTATGCCCCCCTAATATTAATGCCCTACTGGATTACATTCCCAGTTTGCAAATCTAAATGAAAATTCTCAATAGCAGCTCAGAGTCTAGATTTCCCGGACTAATGGCAATAGGACCCTATAAGAAGACAATTTTGTCATAATTGGCGAAATATACGTGGAATATGAATAAGGAAGCAGGTAGAATGTTTTTTTAAGTAGATAGATAGTCCTCTCCACCGTATCCGGCGACAGCGACCCAGACTAATTTTCTTTTCTTTCGTGAGCTCTCTGATCAGATATACGTCACGGTGAATTCTCCAACTTCAAATGTAAGTTTGTAATCGCATAAAAATATTTTTTTATGTGGAAAACTTCTACTTGTGCTGTGAGACCTTGCTTCTTGCCAAATTTCATGATTCTATGTCAACAGAATGTACCCTCTATAGGTTTTGAATTATTTGCGAGTATCAAAATAAGTCGCATAAATGGCCGTATTTCTTAGACTTAGTAGCTTGATTTTTAGAGCTCCAAGGGATCGTATTTGATATTAATTGCAACTTCATACCTCCACGCGTTCCTAAGAAAAAAGGTCTTGACAGACTGACAGACAGACAGACAGACGGATAGCTGTTAATAACCCCCTATCACCATGATTGCGATCCTTTCTTTAATACTCAATTTGACACCCTCTGGCTAGGGGCACACAGGGTGGTCGCCCCTGTCGGCTTCCAGGCTAAGCCACACGGCTCTGTCACTGATTACTAGTAAAACAAATTTGGTCCAGAAAACTCGCTCACACCGTATACAGAAGAGCTGACCATGTCTTCTGATTAGCTCTTATTTATGTAGATAGACCGCAACATAGGTAGCCGGTTTGACCGCTCAAGGTGCACCGATTAAATTAAAGTAGCATTACACATAAAGGCTCTTTTTATTCACCCTATAGCGTTAATTCAAAACATTCAATGAATAATAAACATAATTGAGCACTTATGCCCGTTTTACGTCTCCATAATTTCAGTACACGTGATATAATTCCCATTAATGCGCTAACGTGTGTTTGTGGAATATTACTGTATTTGACTTGCCTGGTTCGCATTTGACTTGATTGTTGGGAATTTTTAGCAGTTTCTAAGTGTTAATGATATGAGGTTGTTAGATTAGTTATGTTATGATTGTAGTTCTGTTTAGCGGTTCTAATTATTATCAGCACTCAAATTAAGGAAATAGTAATAAAATTGTTATAAGATTAGATTAATTGACCTCCATTTTTCGATATAATGTACCTACTGTTAGAATTAAGGGTAATCATACATTTTACACCGTTACTATTCGGAGCTAAATACACTTAGGCTTATTCATTTATTTATGTTTAATTTAGAAACGTTTATTAGAATACATTGAAAAGTATGTAATTTGACTACGATTAAAAGCGAAGTAAAAATACATTTCATAAATATAGGAATAGTCTTATTGTCAGAATCATATTTGGATAATTAATAGGTTGGGGAAAAAGTTTCTTCGCATTTTTTAAGAAAATTCAAAACATTTTTTAATATAGTTTATTTACATTTAACTAAAGTATGTAGGTACCATTTTGTTCGATAACTTTTTTTCCATTTTGTAGGTAGGGACATGATCCTATTGCTAAATAAATTTTGGGACTTCTGATCAAAATACCGCGACAAGTGGTTTTGGCAGTCCTCTCGTGATGTTAACCTGACACTGCCTAAAGAATTCTGAAGAGACCGAAACAGGTGGAAATCTGACAGGACTATACGGCGGATGCATTAACACCTCCCAGCCAAACTCTCTTAATTTTTGCTGTGTGGCTAAAGATGTGTGAGGTCTAGCGTTATCATGATGAAAAACCACACCCCTTCTGTTGATTAATTCCGGCCGCTTTCTCTCAACTTCTTGCTTTAATCTCATCAGTTGTTCGCAGTAGAGTTCAGAATCGATGGTCCTGCCTGGTGGTAACAGCTCATAATGAATAATGCCCTTCCAATCCCACCACACACACAGCATCACCTTGTTGCGAGTTAACCCGGGTTTCGCCACAGTCTGTGAAGCCTGACCGGCCTTTGACCACGACCTTTTTCGCACGTTCTTGTCGTACGTGATCCACTTTTCATCACCAGTTATCAGCTTCTTCAAAAATGGTTCGGTTTCATTACGTCGTAATAAAGAATCACAAATGAGTACACGGTTCATTAGGTTTCTTTCAGTGAGCTCGTGAGGTACCCAAATATCGAGCTTTTTTGTGTACCCATTTTTTTTCAAATGTGCCAAAACTGTTTTGTGGTCAATTCCCAGTTCTTCAGCTACGTCGTAACTACTGATATGCCGATCTTGCTCCACTTTTTCAAAAATGGCATCCATTTTATCCGTATTAGGGTGACCAGAGCGACGTGCATCTTTGACATCAAAATTTCCGGATTGAAAACGCTTAAACCAAATTTGTGCTACTCTCACAGACACTGCACTAGGTCCATAAACATCGCAAATTTTTTTCGCGGCTTGCGTTGCATTTTTACCTTTTTTGTAGTAAAATTTTAAAATGTATCGAATTTCTTCATTAGATTCACTCATCTTGACAGTACGAAAAACAAATGAAAATCACACATTTTCCTAATTTGAATTTGGACTTATGTTCTTTAAAATTTAAACTTTCAATGATACTAAAACCAGCCAGATACAAATTGTATAGCCAAAGAGAATTTATTACAAGTTCATACATACTATAATGCGAAAAGACTTTTTCCCCAACGTAATTTATCTTTTTTTTATTTATTTATCTTATTTATGATTAAGAGGTACTGATAACAGATTATATATATTGTAGAAGATAGGGATAGTTCCTATTTCTATCTGCCCACTTTTCTATTTGTTATTTTTTTCTTTCTTTTTTTTTACTCTTGTCACGATTCATTTTTCTGTTGTACTTTTAGTAGGCAGTTGATTTATTTTTCTTTTTGCGTTAAGCGTTATTATTAGACAGCACGGTTGGCGCAGTGGTTAAGCGATTGACTGCTGCGCTGCGTGTCGCAGGTTCGATTCCCGCACGGAACAAATATTTGTATGACCTACAAGTAGTTGTTCCGGGTCTGGCTGTTTGTGTATGTGAGTTTTAAATGTTTGTAAACGCACCCACGATACAGGAGAAATTCCTAGTGTGGGGCAACGTTAAAAAAAAATAAAAAAAAAAAATAAAAGAAAAATATTATTATTATTAAAAAAAATATTATTAGTGATAGATTTGACTGTTCATTGTTTGATTAGTTTGGTTTAGTTGTTGATTTATCTATTTGTGTTGTTTTTATTTGGTGGCGGTACGTAGGATCGTTCTTTAGTCGATTGGTTTATTGTTTTCAGTTGTCTTGTGTTTGGGACGTTAGTATGGCAGACTGCAATCAAGATCATAGTCACATGCGATGCGACAACCGCGATAATAGCCCGCGTCGCGACCAGAGTTCTAATCGCGATCGTCGCAATAGTCAGGGGCGCCAAAATAGTCGGTACCGCGATCGATCTTCTAATGAAAACGACATGTTAAGGCACGAGATACAAGCAATGATGTCTCGCCTTAAGACGAGAGATAAAACGAGGGCTTCACCCTTGCCAGTACGTTCGTGTGATCGTGATAAAACTTTAGTGAATGATAGTGTATGTGATCGAAGACCATTGCGGCGTACGCGAACACCGTCGCTTGAACGAAATACGTCACGATCCCTAGGCTGTATAGAATCGCGTAGCGTGCGTCGTTCTTCACTGCCGGAGCTTCGCCGCCGTTTGATTTCACCTTTGCCTAGAGAAGTTATGTCTCAACGTATGTCACCGACTCGCGAATATAACCGCCATCGTCAATCGCGTTCTCGCTCTAGAACACCACTCCGTGCGTCGAACCGTTTGACTAGGGATGTGAATGAGCCTTCGAATGCAGCACAAGCTACGATAACTGATCGTATTGTGGATGCTATTCGGTCAATTAATACTGCTAGTAGATCTCAACATTTTTATATTTCAAACTTCGATCCTACCCTACATAATATTGACGATTGGTGTTCGGAGGTTGATCGCGCCAAAGTACTAAACAATTGGAGTGATTTCGAATCCTTGTCGCGTATCGGTAATTGCCTAAAAGGTGATGCTCAGTCGTGGCTTAACGAATGGGTAACTAATGACCGTTCGTGGAGCAACTTTAAAAAAGAATTTAAGCCTTTGTGTCCTAGGGTACCAGACGTCGCGAATATTTTATATGACGTAATGACCAAAAATTCCGATAACTATTCTACTTATGCGGATTACGTACGTCGTTCATTACTTCGTCTACGAATAGTGCGAGGACTTAGTGACAAGCTGATTTCGGCGATAATAGTCCGCGGTATCACTGATCCTAACATAAGAGCGTCGGCGACTAACGCTAAGTTATTGCCTAATGATCTAGTTCAATACTTTTCAATTTATGTTAAACCGAGTAGTAGTAATACATCAAAAAGTGCCCCGTTTCGTTCTGTGAGAGATAAACAAACTGCAGATTTTTCTCGTAAACGTAATTTCAACGATATTAAATGTTTTTGTTGCGGTGAATTAGGACATATACAGGCTTCATGTAATAAGAAACCAAGGATTGATCAACCGCCAAATGGTTCGTCAAATGATTCTATGCCAAATTCTACGCCTGTTTTAGTACCGACTAGGTCCGAACCTTGTACTTTTTGTAAGAAACAGGGTCACAAAGCTGAGTATTGTTTTGCTAAGCAAAGGTCGGAAGCTGCAAACAAAAAGTAGTGTTAATTTCTGTAACGAGTTTGTAAATACCAAAAATAGAGACGTTATTGTAGCAGTTATACAGGACATAGCGGTCGATGTTTTGATTGATAGTGGGTCCACTATATCCTTAACTTCGTCTTCGTTGCTTAAGCATTTTAATTATTCACATAAGCCAGCGTTTCGTATTTTGAAGGGATTAGGGACACCGGAAGTAGAGAGTACAAGTTATGTGACGTTACCTATTGAATTTAATGGCTTAACCCTAGAAGTAGATTTGTTTGTAGTGTCGGCCGAATATATGAACACGCCGGTCATAGTGGGAACAGATGTTCTTAATAGGGACGGTGTTAGGTATGTTCGCACCAAACATTTTCAGTCACTTGCAAGAAGCGTAAATAACTCGCATAAGGTAATGAACATACAGTTTGAGACTTCAATTCCAATCAATACGCCTCTAATTGGCGGTCACTTGGATAAGTTGTTAGAAATAATTAATAATTTTTCTCACTATTTTATTTCTGGTACTGCAACATCAACTGTAAATACAGGGTCTAATAGACCCTGTATTTGTTCTACCCAAAGGAGTGTTAGTGTTTAGTCGAATGGACATAGTATGTCCATTCGACTAAACACTAACACTCCTGTTTACTATCGACCGTACCAACTTTCTCACACCGAGATCTAATACTTGGGTAGAACAATTTGTGAAGGTCAGGTCAGGCCGAGTCACGAGAAAGTGAAGGCTTTGATAGACTCAGCCGAACCGCAAAATGTAAAGCAGGTTCGCCAATTCATAGACTTAGCCTTTTACGAATTTTTCATGATGAACATGATCATCCTGGGATCGATAAGACCGTTGATCTCATCACGAAACACTTCTGGTTTCCAAGAATAAAGGCATTTGTGCAAAAGTATGTGACGCACTGTTTAGTGTGTCTTTCCCATAAAAAAGTTCCCCGAGCTCCTTTACAGCCCATTCACTCCTGGGAAAAACCAGATTCACCTTTCGAAACCATTCATTTAGATTCCTTAGGTCCACTTCCTGAAACCAATGGCTGTCGCCATCTTCCTATAATTGTAGACGCCTTTTCTAAATTCTGTTTGTTATACCCTATGTACCGACAAGACGCTAACGAACTAAAGCGCCATTTCACTAATATGATTTCCCTCTTTGGAACTCCTAAACTAATAGTAGCCGACAGAGGTCGCATGATTCAGCGTACTGTTTTCCTAAATTGGGTCAAAGACATGGGTTGTGACACTCACCTTATAACTCCTGAAATGCACCAGTCCATCGGGCAGGTGGAACGATATTGTCGCACTGTGCTCAACATGGTGCGTATTGAGTGCAACCATCGACAGCAAAACTGGCCCAGTGTAATGTGGAAACTGCAGTTGATTCTTAACATCACAAAACACAGAACAACTCAGTATTCAGCTTTGAACCTATTGATAGGTATCGATGCTGCAACGCCACTCATTCGCAACTTGGTTCGCGATGTGGCCTTTGAAGGTTTGAGCCCTAATCGGGAAGCTCTTCGCGAAATGAGTCGTCAAAGAGCACTCGAACGTCTCCGTTCAAATCAAGGACAACAGGACGCCTATGTCAATCAGAGGCGAAAGCCACCTCGTGTCTTTGAACTGAATTCTTTTGTGTTTGTGAGAAAACAGGCACAATCAACTGGAAAGCTGGATTCATGTATGCGAGGGCCGTATCGTGTGACGAAGGTACTACCACACGGACGTTACGAGTTGCAGCTCTTGGCTGGCTTGTACGGAAAATCAACACTAGCAGCTGCGGAATACATGATCCCGTGGCAAGGGGAATGGACTCCCGAAGTATGTTCTGCTTTCTTTGATGGTGAGTGATTTGTTTTTGCAAAAGTATAATGAGCTTTGCTATGTGTTGTAAGCTATATACTTTACTGAAGCTGATTTCATATCTGTATCTGAATCCAATTTGATAATCATTGCTTGTATAGTATTAGAAGATCTCTATTAAACTAATGAGTGTTTTCTTGTCGCTATTGATATTCTGAACGATGTTGAAGGGAAGTCGAGTCTTGCAATTTGAGATGGGCCTCTGTCTTGGAGCGCATCGGACATGCTATCACAAGTTGACGGATACACTTCAAGTGAGGTACGGTTTCATGTTATTGGATGGGCCTGTCTTGGAGCGCATCGGACACGCTATCCTAGTACATGAAACATACCTCGGGCAGAGCTCGTGAAGGGAAACTGTCTTGGAGTAGCCTGATCGGACGTGTGGTCTTGGAGTGGTGTTCTCAGACATGTTATCCTAGAGCTGTGGTACACGTAGGCATAGGTTGGCCTCTGACGTATCGTGTTCAGTGGGAAGTTATGCTTGTTGATAAGCATCGTATGTACCTACTATGATATATATCTAGGATTGGAAACATGCTTTTATGTGAACTGATACACACACGCAAAGTTATGCCTCACGTAGGTCTCTAACGAGTCGTGAGGAGGCGGTCTTCCGACAAGTTCTGCCCCGGGTGGTTGGTTTGGATATTTGTATGTTTCACACCTATTGTTCGTAAGTTATGCTAGATTAGCCTAACTCAGAATTGTAATTATGTAGTTGAAATGAGTTTTACGCCAACAACCACTGTTTTGTTGTTTTTACAAAACTAGTATTGTCCGAGATATTTGTTTCCTTTGCAGAGTCAGACAACGGAAACGAGGAGTCTGCCCCTTGTGTTGACCGACCAGTGCAACTCGAGCAAGCTACTGACGAAGTTGAGACGCCACTTGATGAAGCCGAACCGGAACCCTGCACCTCTGGCACGCAGACGCAGAGAAAGATGCCCATCAGCACTTTATCTGCATGCAGTGGAGACTCGGGGTCTTCCATGCCAATACTAGAGACAGACCTTCAAAACTAGAAGGCAAAGGAGTCTGAGGACGGCCTCCTGTCAGGAAAGGCCGTGTAGAAGATAGGATGACAAGGAGGGGGAAGACCTATATAACGCGGTGCAACGCCGGCACCGCTCTCTTTTCACTTCGAGACATCGCAAGCGTAAGACTGTTAGGACGTCACTCTGTCGGTTATATTTTTTTATTATTATTTCATTGATTGTGTTGTGTCATTATCGTTATTTTACGTGTTCGCAATTTTTTTTGTATTAGGATCTAATAAAGGTTTTGTTATTTGGTTAAATTGTTGTCAGATTGATTCGTTATAAGTTTATTTTTTGTAGGTATTTGCATAAATCTTTTTTAAAAAAACACTTCTGGTTTTAATTTCCAAAAATATATTATATAACAAGTTGACAGAGGGGCATTCGGGGGTAGACCGTCGGATCCGACGGACGTAGCTTAATAAGTGTATCCAGTGTGCTAAAAATATAAGCAACTATCTACTTACAGACAGCTTGTTTAATTTGCCACCTTGATTTTTATTACTGTCACCAAAAATCCTCCATTTTGTTTTTTATTAAAAACAAACAACCTAGACGAGTCGATAGACACCTTATGTACCATCCGTTAAGATGCTCCGAGGGCATAAAAAATCCACATACAAAAAAAAATAACCCTGTCTTTGCAAAAAAAATAACGAAGTCGGTAAAAAAAATATTTACAAATAACTCTGAGTCCGTAACCATATTTTTACCGCTACGAACTATTATTCGTAGATAGGTTTCGGTTGGCAAGCTGTCGGTACATAGTGCGGTTTTATCACCTTTTAATCCACTGCTGCTGTGCCAAATGTGGTTTTAATATATAATTTGGCACACATTATAAATGGACTCTACACAATAGGGGTCATTATTATGATGTTATTTAAATATCATGGTGCATTTGGTCTATTTTGTAAAATCTCAAACTTAGGTGAAGTGAGCTCCCATTCCACCTTATGCTAAGGTTTGACAATATTGACAGATCACTTCACCTAAGGTTTCATGTTGACATTTTTACATTCAGTAAAAATGTGAAAACTTAGGTCATCTCACCCAATCATTCCACCTGATGCTAGGCTTTGACACTATTGACAGCTCACTTCACCTAAGTTTTCACGGTGACTTTTTATAGAATGGATTGGCTGACCCTCATCTTTAAACTTTGAACTTCCAGTATCAGCCTTGCTAACAAGTTTGCTGACTGGGTATTCTATTAGCACGCAGCACATTGGAAAATCCTGTTATGATAAAAAATATAGTATTCTGATAAAACAGGACTGTTTGATAAAGAAAAAAAGAAAACTTGTTTATTTTGCACAAACAAAACGGACTTTACAAAAAAGAAACATAAATTGCACACAAACAAAGTAGGAAAAAGCCTCAAGCAAACAGCAGCTCAAGTAGCAAACAGCAGAATCGTTTTATTGCAAATTACCTACATAACAGATTTTCAGGAAATCTACTAGATAAAAATCTTAAACTCATTAATTCACTAACAGACAACGCACGCCCTAGCCCGCTGCACTGGTTCGAAAAGCGTGATTTTTTTTAAGAGTCATAAACAACGAAAGTGAGTAAAAAGGATTTGTTAAAATTCATTGCCTAAAGGGCTTAAATGGGGGATGGGGGTTGAACGAAAGAGAACAAGTTGTATATATTATATACAATAATAGATAGTTCGTAATTTTAATAGATTAGTAACTTACAAATTAGTACATTTTTTGAAGGCCAAAAGATCAATCAATCAAGAACAACACACGAACTAAAAGACAAAATACAGACATCCACACCCAGATTTCCACAAAATAATCTAATAAACTAGATACGCCACGCTAGCCCAAAACATTCGCCATCGGCCGTCAACTGTCACATCCAGTGACGTGTCCAGCGAAGGCGGAAAACACACTCGATTGGCCTTATTAATGAGCATCGTACATTACGAGCCCGCACTGATAGATGAGTGTGGACGTGACCAATTTCACTGGATATGTGCCTGTCGAAAATGTGTTGTAGTTCAATTTATGCGTCTACCACGTTTAAAAGGAAATATTTGTTTTTATTCTACACAAACAAGACGCACATTAAACATTACAAAATAAACATAAAATAATCTCTCAACCAAAGGGGTGGGAATCCACATCTGTATAGCATTTTGTCAACTATGTATATTTGGGTCAACTTCCAGTAGATGCAGCTGAATTGCAGTATTTTACATGAAGGGACAGCCTATCTAATCTCCGCAACCCATTTACTGGGTAATACGATAGATGGTAAGACTGATTCTCCAACTTCTAGGCTTCTGCCGACACGTAACGACCGTCAATGATCTACGAACGAGGACCGTGATCAAGGACTTTACGCGATATCCAACGTACGGAGGGGTCTTGATATGAAACAGATGGGCACCTATCCACGGACTGACCTCGGCAAGCGCTACTTTACTTTAACCGGTCGACCCCTTAGCAATTCATATTAACTTTTTCCATAACCCGTCTAAGTTTTTCCATCTATACTGATATTGGCTTCCATTCAGTCTAACCAGTTCCCTGACAACTTACTAATGATCTTACAATAGGTATCTGACGTTTTTGTTTGATTGCCTTAGACACCAAACATTTTAGGTCAAAGTAGGTATTGCCATATTGTAGATCCTTTTATAGACAAATCCCACAGGACAGGGTGTTGTGGCGCAGCCTGGGAGAGGCCTATGTCCAGCAGTGGACTGCTACAGGCTGAGTTGATTGTTGATAGACAAATCCACTACCACCAAAAGATTACCTTATTTATAAGTTATAATACTCTGATTGGCTTGTAGCGGCATCAACATCGCCACATGCGAACTATGCGTCAAACTGACGTCACGCAAATCCTGCATCTCGCAAGCAGAGTTTACCACGCAACTAGCATATATACAACGTCCCGACATCAACCATCGGGCAGTTGCCCACCAGACACAACACCCGTCTGGTCGGAGGATCCTCCCTTTTCTATGGTGGATGAGTGAACTTTACACCCTGTTCCTCATACCCCCAAAGGCTATTACTAGCTATAATCCTCCTAACTAATATTATAAATGCGAAGGTGAGTTTGTTTGTTTCTTACGCTTTCACGCTAAAACAGCTGTATGGATTTAGATGAAATTTAGCATGTAGGTAGACCGTGACTTGGATTAGGACTTAAAATACTTTTTATCCAGATATTCCCATGGGATTGAGACTTACACGGGTGAAACCGCGGGTTGCAGCTAGTCACACTAATATTATAATGGCGAAAGTTTGTGAGTGTGTGTGTATGTTTGTTACTTCTTCACGCTCTAACGGCAGGACCAATTTTGATAAAATTTTGTATGGAGGTAGCTGACACCCTGGATTAAGACATACATTACTTATTATATATTACGCGGGTGTCCCCGCGGGGCGCAACTAGTAAATAAATGTGAAAGTGAGTTTGTTTGTTACGCTTTCACGCTAATACGACTTAATGGATTTAGATGAAATTTGGCACATGGGTAGACCATAAGCTGCGTTAGGACATAAAATACTTTTTATCTCGATATTCCCACGGGATCGAGACTTATGCGGGTCAAACCGCAGGGCGTAGCTAGTATAATAATAATCAGCTTGTATTGTCCAACTGCAGGGCCAAGGCTTTCCCTTCCCTTTCCTTTTTCCACTCAAGTTAGTCCTGAACCAATATGGACCAATCCCTCATAAAAACGTCAAGTTCATCCCACCATTTACGCCTGGGTCTTCCGCAATGCCGTTGCTCGTTTTCAGGAACCCATGCTGTGGCGGTCATGCCCACAGTGCATCCGACATGCGGCAAACGTGTCCAGACGAGTCCTATTTGAGCTTGACTGCTTTTTCGGTGACGTCTGCGATTTATGTCTCAGAGCGCAGTATCGTGTTCCGTATCCGGTCAGTAAGTTGAAGTCCAAGGATACTGCGATCCATCGCTCGCTGGTAAACCTCGAGATTGGTCCTGTACTGAACTGTCTAAGACCAGGTTTGAGCACCATATGTAAGGATAGGGAGAATGTCAACGAATTTGCGTTTAGGGCAAATTGGAAGATCTCCTTTCTTAAGGGCTCTGATCGACAAATAGCTCTTCCAGGCGTATTCGGTGCAGCGAGCAACTTATAACTAATATTAATACAATATTTTAGCCCAGCATGAACTAGTTCTATATTATTTCTTGCCGATAGTAGAAAAGAAGACTGCGAAATCAGGTAAAATTGATGAGCAAAATGCATACATTATAGCTTTTATTCTGTAACGATAATGTATGAATTTTGCTCAATGGCATATTTAGCAGCTGCTCTACGTTTTCCGCTTGAAAATCACTTTATGAATAAGTAATAGGCATAATGGCGGCTGAGAACTGTAAAAATCGTGTGAGCAAAATAAAGCCAGATAGCATTAAATAAATCTATTTGGTGAATCACTTAGCCTGAACTTTGGAACACGTCACTTGTTTATAAGATATTTTATTTTATTTTCTCTTTTTAAATAATTCGTAAAAATCTGGCGAGTCCCTTTTAATTATTCATTTATTATTTCGTTCAAAGAATGTATAAAAAATCGGCCAAATGAGTGTCGGACCACGCATAATAAAAACTTTTTACAAAAAAAAAACAACCGACTTCCAAAAAAAACTTTACAAAGTGAAAAATAACTTTAATTTCGGAAGTCGGTGGCAAAAAACTAAAATACAGATCCAAAGACACCGACTTCCGAAATTAAAGTTATTTTTAACTTTGTAGTGTTATTTTTGGTAGTCGGTTCTTATTTTTTTTGTAAAAAGTTTTTTATTTTACACTTTTTAGTGGTTCAGTTTTGAATTTGTCTAAGTTACAATAGCCTAATGTTAACTGCTCATCACTTTTTACAAAATATTTCTTTTCCCGATGCTAGGACGTTGATTGTTGAGGAGTTCTCCTGGTAAGAACCAGGAGAACTGCCACTCACCATATGCATAGTGACGAGCATAAATTGCTTAATCGCAACCCTGTTAAATGGGGGTACTCATTATTACATTGTTCCGGTGGCCATATGTGGTCTCCATCATCAGTACCACTTCACCAAATGGTGCTTTCCGAGAGCAAATGCACGAGTTACTATAAAAAATACCCAAATCGCTATAGGTTTGCCTATAAAATTTGAGGATTTCCCTCGATTTCCATGGGATCCTCTCATCTGATTCTGATTTGGTGGCAATGGGACCACCTCGGGAGTAAACCCTTTAAAAAAAAAAAGAATTTTCTAAATCGGTTCTTAAGCAACGGAGGAATCGCGTAACAAACACAAAAAAAAAAAAAAACATACCGCCGAATTGAGACCCTTCTCCTTTTTGGAAGTCGGTTAAAAAGGATCCGTAGTTGGGATGAATTTATCCCAAGAAAAAATTTAACATTATAGTTGAAAAATAGGTTTTCCCATACATCGATATACTTCACGGACAATTCTCCAACTGTAAATGGAAATTAGTAATCAAAAATTATCTTGATAAAACTACAGATTAACTTTTTTTCCTTTACTTGTGCTGTGATTGGAAAGTACCTACCCTATATAGGTTTTGATTTATTTGCGAGCACTTATTTAAATATATTGCTTAAATGACCGTATTGTTTATTGCGTTAACGTAGAAGGTTGATTTTTAGAGCTCTAAGGGACCCTAGACGTACAGTCATATTTGATATTAATTTCAACTTGATACCTCTACGCGTTTCAGAGAAAAAGGGTATTGACAGACTAACCGACAGATAGACAGACGGCGAACAAAGTAATTCGATAAGGGTTCCGTTTTATTCCTTTTGAGGTACGGAACCTTAAAAAATGGACCAGGAACTACATTAATTATGCTGGTAGTTTTAACTAAATAATCACTGATGTACTCTCCCCAACGTGCAATGCATGAATTTTAAGCACTTCTTTGGCAGACTCACACCGTATTTCCTCGTATATTTACGACCATTAATATGCAAATATTTAAGTAAGCAAACATGTTCAAAATCACGCTCAAAATACTTAAAGAGTTCAGCACACAGTTAATGCTCAAGCTTTACTTAATAACACGTTTGACATACACACGGTGGATTATTTTTAGGGTTCCGTACCTCAAAAAGAAAAAACGGATCACTCGTGTGTCTGTCTGTCTGTCCGTCTGTCACAGGCGATTTGCTCCGAATATACTGGACTGATTAAGTTGAAATTTATCACACATGAATTTCTGTGACCCAACATGGTAAATCTCTCAATACTGTACGTACAAACTTACATTTGCAGGTGGAATGTACGAGGGAAGATGTCTTTCAAATACAATGTTAAGTTTATTCTTGGGATAAATTCATCCTAACTACGGAACCCTTCATTATGCGTGGTCCGACACGCACTTGGCGAGTTTTTTTTTAATAATGGCATTTTAATAACTGGGACAGGTATAAACCCATCTTTTGACTTTCAAAAAGGGGGAGGTTATAAAATATGTTCGTCTGTATTTTTATGTTCACCGATTTCTTCGTCAATTGCAACCGGTTTAATTTTTTTTTTTTTTGGTTGAAAGTTTATTCTCTCGAGGTTCAGAATCTGATGAGGGGATCCTATGGAAATCGAGGTTAATCCTCAAATTTTATATGCACACATATAGCGATTTTGGTATTTTTTTTTCGTGCATTTGCAAACGCACCATTAAACACCACTGCACCATTTGGTGAAGTGGAACTGATGATAAAGACCGCAGATGGCCACCGGAACTACTTAATAATTATTATTTAATGCGTTACAATTCTATTCGGTACTTATGGTTGCTAAGCAATTTATGCCTTTCACAATGAAAAGAAAGAAAGAAAATACATTTATTTAGCACACACTAACAGGCACACAATTTATTATAACTATAAGTAAAACAAAAGGAAACAAATAAAAAGTGTAAACAAAAATTAAGAAATTTGCAGGAAAGTGTGCCACACGGCTGCGTCTAGTGCCTGACGTGGTTTTCAACTGGACCTGAATTGTGAGGTGACGGATGTAAATCAATGTATATGGTGAGTGACAGTTCTCCAGGAGAAAATTAACGTCCCTGCATCGGGAAAAGCAATTTTTTGTAAAAGATGACGCGCTGTTGACATTAGGCTATTGTAAGTTAGATAAATTTTATTACAAACTGACCCACCAAAAAGTGAAAAATAAATAACTTTTTTACAAAAATAAACAACAAGACGGTTTTTTTTTGCATAAAGTTTACTACTCTTTGTAAACAAGACAGCTAGTCGGAAATGCTTAAGTTTTGCGTTTGATTTGAAACGGAAGGTGGTGCTTTCTTCATAGTGAAACTACCAAATCCATCTAGATATTTATTACATAACATAACATCACGCCTGCAATCCCCAAAGGGTTTGGCTGAGGGGTACCTATAGTATACCCACATTTCGCCAGTTTTTGTTTGAGTCCCATGTAATAGGGGGCGAGCCTATTGCCATCAACCGGGCACAAATCCAGACTCCGGGCTGCTTCTGAGGAATTCGAGATGGAAAAACCCAGTAACACTTTTCCCGACTCGGGAATTGAGTCCAGGACCTCATGCTTAGAGCGCTTGCGAACACTAGACAAACGGGGCAGTCAACGAATAAAATGCAATCTCCGCACCATCGTGTACCGATAGCAAAAATCTTAATCAATATCAGTTCAGTAGTTTTCCAGAAAATTGTACCATCAAAGGTAACAATAACCCACCAATGACCTATATCTATAGAATGTCTTAGACACATCCTGTATGACATTATACCTACGATTACATTACCACCAATCAGGGATGCTCGCTACTCTAAGTACACAACACGACCACAGAATAGATAGAAAAGTACAGAAGGTCGGCTCCATACAACGCTTCACGTACAGTGAGTGCAAGTGCACTCGCGACTGGCATTCGTTTGAGACAGTTTACGATCTCCGTACACCGTTTCCGTAATTGTGCCACGGATCTTTGTTAATAAAATTAATTGCAGATCGGATTTTCTCATGTTATACGGACTTTAATAAATCATAGGTCCTTTGGTTTTTCCGTAGTCGGATATAAATAAGGAGGTTATGAGAAACTACTTCTTTTTTTATGTATGGTATCTCGTAGTTGACCTTGAGAGGTCATGACTACTTAACCGGACTATCCTGTGGCTGCCTTAAGCGAGCTTAAAGCGTCCAGCTAGGGGCAAATTTCTTAAAATACTAAGCAACTGCACGCTAAGGGCACCCCCTGTGGGGTACGAACCTCGGATTAGGGCGTCGCTGTGGGGAGGACAGCAATTTGGGACAGGCCGGATCAAATCTGGATGATTATTATTATCAGGGGTTCATATTAAAGCTACGGCGCACTCAGCCACGGTGCGGGCTGGCAATTCGTCTAGCAAGGGACGGGGTGGACAATTACGTCTGGGTCTTCACGTAGAACCTCGGTGGCGAGGACGGAGTGTTGGTTTGTGTAATTGGTGCACTGTACTTGTGGCCCTACTGCTTTCCTGGGTCACCGGAGACGTGAGAATCTACGAGAAAACGCGTCTATTTATACCGGATACTGAAATTTATGGGATTCAACTTCTTTAAGAAATAAACGCAAAAAGCATAACCTAACATCACGCTTTCACAGCTCACACAAAGACCTGCGACGCGTACTGTACGTTCCTACGCTCCTATGTGTGCGTGCGATTTCTCTCGATGTAGGAAGCCGGCCTTCTGCACCTATCTATTTTGTGACCATGCTAGGAACACGTCTCAACTTGACAGCTGTTAGCGTTCACTTAGTTAAGTCGTCTGGTTATGTTTAGGCACGTTCTTCTAGGTTAGAGTTTGGTATAACTTTGATACCGGGATTCGCTTTGGTTGAGTTTCTTGAATGGAGTTCCATCACCATTCGATATTGGTGAAGGATGCGAGAATATTTGGTAATTTGGAGTCATATAGCTCATTTAAATAACACTTATTTTTCACAATGAGTTTTGTCTTACTCTCATTGAATATTATTTTATATTCTTTCATGCACATGAGTATTACCTGCATGCTCTAAAACTCCGAAACAATGTGCTCTTCAGTTTTTATGTCGAAAAATAGTGTAGTAAGAAGAACAAGCGAATTACATCTCCTTGATTCATACACTGAACTCGGCATCATTCATTTAAATAAACCCAATGAACACATATTATTAAAGCACATCAAAGCACAAACCACGGTGGCACCACTTATACATAATTCCCACTATAAAATTTTCAAGTAGTACAAAATAAAATTGCACACAAAAATCTTCTAACGAACTCTGAAAACTAACAACGCGAAGGTTTTCTACAAAACCTCGCATAATGGGCTAACGAGGCCAAAAATGTCGCCACAAAAATGCATAGAGACCAAGGTAAATCTTATTTTACCCTAAACATTGAGAAAAATGCTTTCACAAACTTAATGAAAATCTAATTTGTTCAGCTAGTTTTTAGAGTACACAGTGCTCGGACTTTTTGTTAAAGATTAAAGTCGTAATTTATTGTTAAAGAAGTTAAGTGTCTGACTGCTTCGTTGGTCTAGTGGTCGATTCATGGGTCGGACAAAGTGTTATTGGGTTTTTCAATAGGATTGCCTATTACATGGGTTTAAAACATAACTGGTGATATTTGGGCGTACTATAGGTACACCTCTGTCTCTATTCTCCCTTCGAAGAATACAGACCCGATACTATCTATTAGAGATACAAGTTAGCAATAGAATTGACGCCCGACACTGATGCATGACATAATGTGTTATAAGTTCCTGGCCGTTGTGTTGTGTTAGATAGGTACGGCAGATTCCTATGACGTCTCACTCTGTTTCTTTCAGATAGCTTAACATCACGACTGTATTCCCCGAAGGCTTAGGCTGAGGTATAGCTATAGTACACCCACATTTCACCAGTTACATTTAAATCACATGTAATAGGGGGCGAGCATATTGCTATCAACCGGGCATAAATCTAAACTCCGGGCTGCTACTGAGAAATTCATGATGGAAAAACCCAATAAAACTATACAACAACAACTTATTTAAATAAAAGGTTTTTATCCAACTTTTCAAGGATGCATATCCGGTAGCTCTAATAATCCTTCCATATCCCAAGGGCATGTCTTCCCTACTATTATCGCGCCCCCTGGTCTACTCTTTGATATGTCTCTGTAGTCCCATGAAACATGAAGCTCCAGGGGCTAGTGTGCATCTTTGGGTTTATATGAGTAATCGAATCTGGTTGAACTGAAAAAAGTTAAATAAATAACACTATTATATTTCAAACGCCATTGACACTTGACACTAAAAGTACTGCAACAAATCGTTTAAAAAGGCTGGCACCCGGCTAGACAACTACCTCAACTTCTACCTCGCCTCAAAAACTCATTACGGGCCTAAAATAAATCTTAATGTCATCACTCTCTTCATTTTTCAATATACATTATTTTTGTCATTTAATGTCATTTATTTCTCCATCGTCAAAGAAGGAGAATTTATTAAATTTCGTCCCGTAAGCTCATAACACCGAAATGACGGAACACTTTTAAGGAAATGAAAAGAATGACTGGTTTTCCAAACGCTTGGCTGTAAATTGGAGAAGGATTTCTTGTGGAATTTTAGGGAAATTAAATCTATTGTAATTTTCTAAGCCGTCTGGTCGGTTCATTAAAATCTATAGGTAAGTACTAATAAAGTAATGCTGAAGAGATTACTTTTTTTTTTGTTTTAAATGCCGTTCTTAAGGGGGATGCGCTAAGGTAGCCCGCGAAATTCAAATTTTATTACGTTAGCATCAGCATTACAACTCTCAAAGTTCATAAAATCCTACTGAATGATTATTTCTGAAATATTCATTCAATAGGATTTTACGAAGAGAGTTAGTTGTACTGCCGATTCTAAGGAATATAATTCTGTAAAGCCATATTTGTTACGGCCGCGAATCATATTTAGATCAACATACAACCTGTTACTGACCTGCAAATTGCAAAAAACGTAATAAAATTTGAATTTCGCGGGCTACCTTAGCGCATCCCCCTTAAATCCTCTACCTCAAAATGATCTGTTTTTACGAATTTATTAAGGTTTTTTTAAGTTTAATATAAAGCGCATCTTGCCATTTGGTTTGGGTACCAAGAAAATACTTGAGACAAATTGATTTTCACATGGAGATCATTCTGATATTGCGCCTATTTTGAGTGGGTTCACATACTGCTACTGCCCCATTACACATGGGACTTAAAGATAATTGGCGAAATATGGGTGAAATATCATATACATCTCTGCCTAACTCTTCGGGGAAACAAGGTGTGATGTTATGCTATGCTACCCATAAGAGATCGCAAACGTGCCACAGTGTGTGAGTAGTGTGTGTGTGTGTGTGTGTTATAGGCTTGCAGAAAAAGCATCGATGTATCGATATATCGATATTTTTATTCGATATATCGATATTTTTGGGAGATATCTATTATATCGATATAAAATATGAAGTATCGAAAACGTATCAAATACGATATATTTCCAATAGCAACACCTTGGTCCCCAATGACTAAAACCGCTATAATTCAGAGCCGTAAAAATTTAAACTTATTTTTATTAATTTTTTATTAGTTTAAGATTTTACATCAGAAATGTTTCTGGTTTGGAATTTCTATGAATAAAAAACAAACACAATACAATTTCATAAAGATCATAATTATACTTTTTAGAAAATTTCACCGATATATCATATATTTTTTTCGTTATATCAATATCGATATCAATATTTCTTTAAATATCGATACGATTTATTATATCGATACTTTTTGCCACTTGGTACATCATATCAATAAGTTATCGATGCAGCATACACTAGTCACAACTCGATAATGAATTAATCTAACCGATATCTGACGATATTATCTATGTACACAGAAATCAGGGCGCTCGCTTCACGTGAAATGTCTAATATTCAGCCACATCTACAAATTATGAATGTAAGTCTCTACCTGATTCAGAATTCTTACCAGGAATCAATAGATAAGCAATCCATGCTTAAGTGTCACAGTCATTCTGTTCCGTACCGTTCCCAATAATATTTTTGTTTAAGTAAAAAGAAAGAAAATACGTTTATTTGTAGTAAACGCAAAGAAATAAAAACACAAACACGAAAGAACAAGTTGAGGGAAAATATGCGTCACATTCACTCAAAACGGCCATCCCTCAGCATAATGCTGCGGCCCTATGCGAGACAGAGCCCCAGCGCTGGTTTTCAGTGACAGCCAGCGTTGACGTGATGACGTCAACCGGTGCAGCATATAAATATAAACAAAATAAGAAAAGAGGTAGATAAGTTACCTACCTAGCCCTCGATTTTCAAAAACGGCACAATGTCACACTATGACACGTGGAAGTAAAACGTTATGTCGTAATTATCAGGAGCGAATAACCCTCCTTCTGGAGCAGTCGGGTAAAAAGAGGAGTATCCGCCATTAATTTGCACACATGTTTCTACAAAAATTTTCTCAAAATATTGTGTTAATGTGATTTTGTGCCTCATTCCCCATAACAAATGGATAATAGGACCAAACCAGTGCCTGTGGAACATTCGTGAAGGTTATAGCTAACGGAAAACAAGCACACTGTCTGGGTCCCACACCATAGACTAAAACTAAACCCCATAGTTGTAAAAACGAGAGGATGTACTTACACAATTGATTAAGTACAACAGTGGTCGAGTTAGCTACAGAAGACATTTTAGCTTTAAGTTAAATCTAAATTGAATTTCAAAATTGAACCAACAAGCGTCGTTGTAATAAAAAAACAACTTTTTTTATTCGTATTGCGACTCGAGGTTGTGGAATCATAGTGGACGAATAAAGAGTTTCTCTACGGAGGGGGTATAATTATAAGTTTCTTAAGGAGAGAAAACTCAAGTGGAGCATTCAGGAAACAGTGTAGAACTCATGTTAAACACTGTCAAATAGAAAACGTCATGATGAAGAAACTACGTTTTTAACAACTCCATACTATTTTGCAAATCAGACTTGTTTTTTTTTTTTTTATAATTTTCACTGTTGGCAGAAGCCTCCTTTTCTCCTTTCCTCTCTCTCTTTTTTTCCTCTCTGTCTTGAGCTATTGCGGACCAATCTTATCTGTATCCCATCCTTTATCTCTAAAACTACTGAGCCTAAAATTTAGAAAAAAATACATAAAATCCAACGAAGTCTATGATCTTAATTTTCAACTACAATGTTAGGTTTGTTCTTAGGTAACCTCCACTACGGAACCCTTCCTTGTGCGTGGTTTGACACGCACTTGGCCGGTTTTTTTGTTTTGTTATATTAAAGCTTTCAAAACTGCCGGTCTTTTTTACAAGATACCTACTCAAAACTTGTTGAGATAATTATTCAGATCCTATTCACCAATCAAAACTGCCTGTCGCATTTTTTTTTTTTTTATGTATGTTTACCTATTACTCCGTCATTTATTGTGGACGGATTTTGAAAATTCTTTTTTTGTTTGGAAGGGTATGCTCCCGAGGTGGTCCCATTGCCACCAAATCAGAATCTGATGAGGGGATCCCATGGAAATCGAGGGAAATCCTCAAATATTATAGGCATACCTATAGCAATTTGAGTATTTTTTGTAGTAACTCGTGCATTTGCTCTTGGAAAGCACCATTTGGTGAAGTGGAACTGATGATGAAGACCACAGATGGCTACCGGAACTACTTAATAATAAGTATTTCACAGTTGCGATTGTAGTTGATAAGCAATTTATGCTCGCCAAAATGCTTATGGTGAAGTCACCATCAATTCTCCTGGTTCTTACCAGGAGAACTCCTCAACAATTAACGCCCCTGCATCGGGAAAAGCAATATTTTGTAAAAGTTGATGAGCATTTGACATTAGGCTATTGTAAATCAGATAAGTTACAAACTGACCCACTAAAAAGTGAAAAATAAAAAACTTTTTACAAAAAAAAAACAACCGACTTCCAAAAAAAAACACTACAAAGTGAAAAATAACTTTAACTTCGGAAGTCGGTGGCAAAAAACTAAAATACAGATCCAAAGACACCGACTTCCGAAGTTAAAGTTATTTTTCACTATGTAGAGTTTTTTTCAACCGACTTCCAAAAAGGAGGAGGTTATATGTTCATCTGTATGTTTGTTTTTTTTTTATTGCTACTTTTATCGTCTTGATGGCTCAGTGGTTAAGACAACAGCTAAACCGCGGTCACTGTCAGACTGCATACAAAAGAAAGAGAAGCGCGATGACACAACGATTGTAATTTATCGCAAAATATGAAGTAATTATCTATATGCTCAAAAATTAGTTGAGTAATCGAAAATAAAAAACAACCAAGTTCTGCATACTAATAAGACGTTCTTGTTATTAATTAAATACCAACCGTACAATCAATGAATCAATCAACTCAGCCTATAGCAGTCCACTGCTGGACGTAGGCATCTCCCAGGCTGCACCACAACACCCTGTCCTCCGCTTTCCGCATCCAGTCTGTCCTAGCCACCTTTTTAAGGTCGTCGGTCCATCTAGCTGGGGGGCGTCCCACACTACGCTTGCCGATACGCGGTCTCCGCTCCAGGACTCGTCTGCTCCACCGGCCATCGGTCCTTCGACAAACATGGCCAGCCCACTGCCACTTCAGCTTGCTTACTCTGCAGGCTATGTCGGTAACTCCGGTTCTCTTCCGGATAACTTCATTGGTCACCAACCGTACGTTGATATTTAATACAGATATTTTGGATTGAAACTCAAAGTAAAGGGATAATTTACCGTTAATTTGTATCGTTATTTCTTTTCCTAAACGTTTTTTGGTAACAACCAAGTTTAGAGAAATATGTTCAAGAATAACATATATTTTTCCGATACCACAAACTATATAGATTTAGCAATTTTTTTGTTTAAGACACGCCCACTTGTATCATTTGCCTTTGCTTTGTGCCTTGAAGCCTCGCCTCCCATGCACGAGGTTGTAGGTCCAAATCTGAGCAAGTGTCCCAATGTGACTTTTTCATCATGTACTTACTGAGTTTATCTTGGACATTACTGACATCGGGGAAGAGGAAACATCGACTTATAGTTACTTTGTAAGGGCGAATTTCACCAATGAAACTGAACGAGATTAGCACATCTAAACCGAGTTCAAGAGCTGTCAGTGTCAATATTCCAAAGAAAACGGTGATAGTTTCATTGGTGAAATTGACACTAAGTGTCAATTCTAAGCTAAGTGAAATTCGCCCTTAGTCTGAAATCGCCAACCCGTCTTGAGCAAGCGGAGTGATCAATAATGCTTGTGCCCTCTTGAGAACCTCTTATCCCTTTGCCCTGCGGTGGGACAATAATAGCCCAGCCTAATTTAAGGCCTTTTAACTAAAACCTGCATTCTTTAAGATGCCGTATCCACAACAAGACGGCATCCACAGTATTAGATTCCGCCCGCGAGCGGCGAGTTGCTTCACATAATTAGATTGCACTCCGCCACACCGCGGAAGGAAGGTGTAAAGAAAATTGCATAATTTATTTTATTTCAACGCAGTTTTATAAATATAGTGCGAAGATTTAATAACGAGAACGACAAAAGTTAAAGTTTTATGACTATTGTTGAAGAAGTCATTATGATAGAGGAGAAATAGTAGCTCCCTATGAATATTGTGAATTTGCACACTGTTTTCTAACATACCTACATAACATCACGCCTGTATTATCCAAAGGGTAAGTCAGAGGTATACATATCCACCCATACCCACATTTTGCAAGTTATGTTTAAGTTACATGTAATAGGGGGTCCGCCTATTGCCATAAACCAGGCACAAGTCCAGACTCCAGGCTGCTACTGAGAAATTCGTGATGGAAAAACCC
Source organism: Tiliacea citrago (assembly GCA_963921375.1). Lineage (NCBI taxonomy): Eukaryota > Metazoa > Arthropoda > Insecta > Lepidoptera > Noctuidae > Tiliacea > Tiliacea citrago. The sequence continues at coordinate 4,518,407 of OY992784.1, forward strand.
AATAACACTTTGCCCGACCCGGGAATCGAACAGGTTCTCACGGTCAGTAGACCACTACACCAACGGGGCGATGATTTAATAACGAGGACGGCAAAAGTTAAAGTTTTATGACTATTGTTGAAGAAGTCATTATGGTAGAGGAGAAATAGAAGTCCCCCTTGAAAATTGAGAATTTTGCACGCTGTTGTGGTTTATACGTATCACAGAACATAATTATAACAGGTATGTCAGATAGCTGTAATAATTACTAGTATCTTCTGAGATACGAGAGGCTTTGTACAAATAGTGAGGTATGTCGCCATAATATACGTAATTTGACTAATCTAACAACTAATGTAACTAGATCCGAGACTGGATGTATTGTTGTGAATACCCAAGTGTTTGGGGAAGGTATGTGGCTCGCCACATTATTTATAGTGAACCCTAAGTTATGTATGTTGCAAATTTGCAATAAACAATTGTCTTGCGTAAAAAGGTACTTTTTAGGGTTCCGTACCCAAAGGGTAAAACAGGAACCCTATTACTATGGCCCCGCCGACTGTCTGTCTGTCCGTCCGTCTGTCACCAGGCTGTATCTCATGAGCCGTGATAGTTAGACAGTTGAAATTTTCACAGATGATGTATTTTTGTTTCCGCTATAATAACAAATACTAAAAAACAGAATAATATAAATATTCAAGGGGGCTCCCATACAACAACCCCATACATACCAACATCCTTGGAGGCCACTACCAGTCAGATAGGGTATTCTCTTCCTGCTGGAACTCATACAGGCATTCTAGACTCTTCAGCTGTAGTTGTGGATGTCACTCCGGATAATTATTTAAACTAGACAGTAAGACAACAGAAGTTACCCCTTCCAATAACCAATTATTATTGTTAGAGAATAATAAAATGGTATCTTCTGGCAATTTAACTCATAAAAAAAAACCAAAGGGAGTGCAACATACTTTAAAATTATTTAATCAAAATATCCAAGGTTGCTCTTCCAAATTATTGGAAATAGAATTGTTTTTAGAAAAAACCAAGTATATGATGTTATTTGTTTAACAGAACATTGGTTAAAAGATCATCAAGTGATGTCAAGTAATTATGAAAATTATTGTGTAGTTAGCCATTTTAGCCGAAAACGTATGATACATGGCGGATCATTAATATTAATTAAAAATTCTATTAAAGCAAAAGAAAGGAAAGACATCATCGGACTGTCTGTTGAACATTGAATTGTCCTGTGTTGAGCTTGATAAGCATGTTATAGTATGCGTATACAGACCTCCAAGTTACCAGAATTTATCTGTGTTTGATTCTGTAATGGAAGATGTATTAAAAACATAAAAACTTAGTACTAATAGTAAGTCAATAATTATATGTGGTGATTTTAACATTAACTTATTAGAAAATAACTCGAATACTCTCAGATTTTTAAGTCTTTTTAGGTCATTCGATTTGTCAAATGTTTTATTGAACCAACCCGAGTGACAGCTTCTTCTGCCACTTGTATAGATAATATTTTTTGTAACTGTGATTACTTACACAAACAAATTGTAAATAAGTTGCCAGCTGATCACAGTGGACAAACAATAACATTTTGCTCCTATATGCCTTTACAAAAAATTCAAATAAGGTTTAGGCCAATTACAAGTAAAAATTTAGAGAAATTAAATAATTCTTTGGCCAGTAAATTATGTGTTCAGAGTTTTAATAATATTTGTGACCCAAATGAGTTCTACGCCGAGTTCTTTTCACTATTAAACACGCAATTTAATTATACTTTTCCACTGAAGACTAAAAGTATTTACTCAAAGTTCGTATTTAGTGATTGGGCGACTCCAGGTATTCGTAAAAGCAGGGAAAATCTTTTTGAACTATATGGCCTAAAGCAACATATGAATAATACAAGCTTTCATCAATATGTTGCAAAATATTCTAAAACTTTTAAAAGTGTGTGCAAAATAGCTAAAGCTCTTTATATTAGCAATAAAATAAAATCAGCTGATGATAAAATTAAAACTACCTGGCAAATAATAAATAATGAAACAGGTAGGAAAAAACAGCGTAATACTGAATTTAATTTACAGACTGCACATGGGCCCATCACTTCAGAGGTAGAAATAGCTCAGGAATTTGAAAACTTTTTTGCTAATATTCCCCTTAAAACTACTGAAACTTTAAGTTCCTCACAGGTGCTTTCTGCTGCCTTACTTAGAAAGAATGTAAAGGTATGCCCTTTGGAGTTTAGGTTTCAGCATACAAACCCCCAGGCTGTTATAAAAACTTTTAAAGATCTTAAAATTAAATCAACAGAAGATCTCTGGGGCATGTCTGTAAAAGTTTGTAGATCTATCATCGAAACCATTGCGCCCTATTTAGCTTTCATATTTAACACCAGTGTGGACCAAGGAGTCTTTCCGGATCTCATGAAGCACAGTAAAGTAGTTCCTTTGTTCAAATCCGGAGATAGTAAAGAACCCAACAATTATAGGCCCGTGTCAATTCTGCCAGTTTTCAGTAAGGTGTTTGAAAAGTTGATGCTCAATCAAATGTTAAGTCACTTCAATAAAAATTCCATCTTTCATGAACAACAGCACGGTTTCACTAAAGGTCGTTATACCACTGACGCCGGTGTCACCCTAATAAAGAACATTTTTAACGCCTGGGAGGAAGCACAAGATGCCATTGGAATCTTTTGTGACCTCTCTAAGGCTTTCGATTGCGTTAACCATGAGACGCTTCTGCTGAAACTAGATCATTATGGGATTAGGAATACAGCTCTTGATTTACTTAGATCATACCTGAAAGATAGAAAGGTTAAAGTTCAAGTAAACTGCGTGAACTCATTGGGGTCTGAAATGGTAATGGGCGTTCCTCAAGGTTCGATATTGGGTCCATTCCTCTTTTTAGTTTACATTAACGATTTACCCCAATTACTTCAAAATCAACCAAAGATGGTTTTATTTGCAGATGACACGTCATTGATCTTTAAAATAGACCGACGGTCTCAAAACCTTGACGACGTGAATAATTCTATTCTTCAGGTCCAAGATTGGTTTACGGTAAATAATTTGGTTCTAAATGAAAAAAAAACTAAATGCATTAGATTTAAACTACCTAATGTTAGAAGTAGCGAATGTGATATCATATTGAATGGAGAAAAACTGGAATGTATTAATCAAACGGTTTTCCTAGGAATCACTCTAGACGAGAAACTACAATGGGGACCACATATAACATCTCTTGCGGGGCGGTTAAGCTCGGCCGCTTATGCTGTTAGGAAGATAAGACAGTTAACAGATGTAGAAACCGCGCGTTTGGTCTATTTTAGCTACTTCCACAGCATTATGTCGTACGGTATTTTATTGTGGGGTCGGGCTGCTGACATTGAATCCATCTTTATTTTGCAAAAGAGAGCTGTCAGAGCCATTTATAATCTACGAAGCCGAGAATCTCTTAGGGAACTCTTTAAAAGGATTAATATTATGACGGTACCTTGCCAATTCATTTATGAAAATATTATGTATGTAAGAAAGAACCTACATCTTTTCAAAAAAATAAGTGATAGACATAATTTCAATACTAGAAATAAAGATAAAATAGATCAGCCATGTTTCAGATTATCTAAAGTACATACATCTTTTATGGGGTACTGTGTTAAATGTTACAACAAAATACCTTGTGATATATTGCAATTAAATGAAAGAAAATTAAAAACTCATATAAAAAGTACACTTTGTAAACAAGCTTATTACAAATTAGAGGATTATATCCAGGATAAGAACGCTTGGAAACATGCTGGTCCAGCTCCATAGGTAGAGTCTAGACAAAATCTAACTGATTGCTATTTTAATTGTATATTTTATTATTTTTATGACATTTATTTTACACTCTGTGATTACCTTAACTCACACACTGATTATTTTAGGAAAATATTTTTTTTTTTTTTTCAATGTTTGTAAATATGTGAGCACCATGTATCTATCACATAATTAATTTATCTCATTGCTTCATTATTAATTCTTTTTACCTATTGTGGTATAGTAATTTTATTCTAGGTGCATCGTCTTCACATATAATTATATAATTGATGTACCAATACCAAATATTGTAAAACATTTTAAAAGAGTAACGGTGGAGTTTCTTGCCCATTCTTCTCCATACGAAGCTACCATTTGGAAGGGGCGACTAGAATCAATTCTATTTTATTTGTAAATTTTGACGTTCAAAAGTGCCATTTATGTGCCTATTTGAAATAAATAATTTGACTTTTGACTTTGACTTTGACAAACGTGATTTTTTTTGCTCGTTTTTGCTCGATATTGATAACGGCAACAGGTAGACGCTTGAAATATTCAAAGAATATTTAGTTATATATTCACTTTAAAAATAAATAATTAAATTAAAATAAAACAAATATTTAAATATTCATACAACAAACGTGACTTTTTTGCCGTTTTTGTAAATAATGGTACGGAACCCTTCGTGCGCGAGTCCGACTCGCTCTTGGCCGGTTTTTTAATTGAATCTTTTCCTAACAGCTTATAACCTATAAATTTACTTTAGCACGGTGGTTAGTAGTACAACCACAATAGAACCCATCAACATCCGGTTTTCTAATAATTTCTGTACACTACAGGACACTCCGGGTTACAGTTGGCAGATAGGTAGAGAGTGAATTGTAAGTCGCGCGTTTGGGTTACGAAGCCTAAGCCTGATTGCGATCATTTACGCTTTGCGACCGCTAATAACGACACAACGTGAATATCGACTCATAAGCTTAAGGAACTTAAATCTCCTCGGTCAAAATGGACCTGTTATAAACGGCAAGCTAAGGCTACGGTAAGTTAAGCACAATAACGTAGAAAATAATTAGAAATAGTAGGAATTTATCCTAATACAAAAAAGTCAAATCAAATCAGTCAACTTGTAATACGGTCCTAAAAAACTTTTCTTGGATTGCGCGGCACACATCGGCTGAGTCGCCGATGATACCAGGCCGAGGACTGAAAGCAACCGGTGGGGCTGATGTGTACAGCACGCAGATTCAAGATTTTTTAGAAGAAGGTGGTGTCAAGATTTTTTTCATGTTTTTTTTTTTCATGATTGTGAAAATTCCCGAGAAAATCGCTCGTGGATGGCCACCCTAAAGCTTAATATTATGCAAATGGAACCCTGAATCGAAAAATGGTTTTTACAGATCCGCAATATTTTTGAACGGCCTATCCAACACCATGGGATAGATGAGAAAAAACAATATTATCCCCACTTTACGTGCAAGGGAGGTAAACTAAAAAAAAAACAAGTTTTTGTTGTAGCACTTTATCGGCATGATTAATATGACGTATACCCATGTCAAATTACAGCTTTCTAGCACTAAGAGTCTCTGAGCTAAAAGCTAACCTGGGGACAGGCGGACAGACATACGGACACGGCGAAACTATAAGGGTTCCTTGTTGACTGCGGAACCCTAAAAATTTAAGGCCTGCTAGAAAAAGTAACCTGATAGTTTGAAGCGCAGAGTTTACACTGCAAAAAGCAACAACCGTTTGGTTATCACCCTTAAAATATAGACAATTATTTGGCGCTAACAACATGTGAATAGTGTAGATACCATACCCACAGAAAGAAATGTTGGCCTAGTTTCGCTAAAAATCACAGCTTAGCAAGCGATATAAATAGACTGAAAATCGATCGAAAAAACCTACCTCTAGGTATAATTTCTCACAATTCACAAAAGATATTCTAGCTGTCTGTTCCATAGTTACCTACCGTTCATATCGAAATTGAATGACGTGTACAAGTACACGGATTAGGCTCTCTCAAATACGGTGTTAGGCACTTTGGTACACTTGATACATAGCCCAATCAAGACCTAAAGGGAATTGTTTAGACGTTTCCATCAGTAATAGGCACTTAGGCAGACGTTCACGTTGCGTATATATTTGTGTAGTGCTTTTTTTTTTTTTTTTGGGTGGGAAATCATCAAATAACTTCTCCCGCTCTGGGCGGAGCGGGAGGGCGTGTCAGACTTTTACTGACTAGAACCCACCCGTGTTCCTTCCGTTGCCTGTGTGCCAGGGCCACGATATCCCTTTCGGACAAACTCGCAACCCCGGCAGGCATTGGTCCTGACGAACCCCGTCAGTTTGTGCTGACATCTCTTTGAGGCGCGCGTGGAACACAACGCGCCGTCGACCCGGACCTGGTCCTTATCGGATGGCGAGCTACCCATCGCTCACCGTCCGCAGGCCCGCGCCTACGGTGGCCGGAAATCGGCTTGCGACTCCCGACGCCCGGGGCGTCTCCTGCGGTGACTAGGGGCATGAGGGCGCGAACCTTGTCTCACCCTCACGCGTTCCGCCTCCTCCTTCACTAGCATAACTGCTTCGCAGAAGGAGGTGACGGCCTCCCATGCACTCTCGCTCCGAACCATGGCCTGAACCAGGCCCGGACGCGAGAGATCGCCGCCGCCGATCGCCTCCGTGAGGACACGGCGGTGCTCCGCCCAAGCTGGGCAGACCTCCACCGTATGCTCCACCGTGTCCTCCGGGCGATCCACACAGTGGTGACACCCGGGCGTTTCCTCCCGCTTAATCCTAAACAGGAACCTCCCGAAACATCCATGTCCGGTGAGGACCTGCGTCAGGCGGAAGGTAAGGACGCCGTGGCGCCTCTCCAGCCACTCCTCAAAGAGGGGACTTATCGCCACAATTGTGGCGTGCCCAGCGCTGGGTTGCGACAATCGCACTCTCCATGTCGCCATGAGATCCCTCCGGAGCTCCGTCCGCTGTGCCGCAATTTCTTGCGGCAGCGGAGTTATGCCCCGGAGTTTCGCCTCTTCGCGCCACACCCAAATATGCGCGAGGACTTTCGCCTCCAGATCCCATGGCGGCAATCCGGCAAGGAGGCTCGCCGCCTCACGGGAGACCGTGCGGTATCTCCCCGTACCATCCTGATGGCCATGACCCTTTGGGACGCGTTCAACCGCTGCGCTGGTCGCAGCCTCAGAGAACGCGCCCACACCGGTGCCCCGTAAAGGGCCATGGACCGCACAATCCCCGCGTAGAGCCTCCGGCAGGAGGCGTTTGGACCCCCTAGATTGGGCAGGAGCCGCTTCAAAGCAGCCCTGGCCCGCTCCAGTCTGGGAGCCAAACGTCGAAAATGCTCCACGAAGTTCCACCGGCTGTCGAGGACGAGTCCCAGGTACTTCATCGTCGACTCGACGCCGATGTGAACCCCTCCCGCCGTTATCTGGGAACCCGACAGTGGCGCGTTCCGAGGACCATAAAAACACATGGCCTCGGACTTGTGCAATGCCACCTCGAGTCCCAATTGCCGGATCCTATCGACGATTGTCGCAACCCCACGTGCCGCCAGGACTAGCGTGTCGTCAGCGTAGCAGACTACGCTGACGCCACTAGGGAGGTCGGCGCGCAGCACCCAGTCGTACCCGATGTCCCACAGATGCGGCCCCAGGACCGATCCCTGTAGGACACCGCACGACATCTCTCGCAGGTTCCACTCTCCGTGGTGACCGGGGTAGATGACGGCCCTGTCCGTCAAATAGGCCTCGACCACACGACAGAGGTAGGTCGGCATCCGGTGATTCCGAAGTGCCTCCCTAATGCAACTCCAGGGCAGGGTATTGAAGGCATTGGCGATGTCAAGAGACACCGCCAAGACGACCCCACCCCGGGCAACAGCATCCCCCGTCGTGAGGGCTCGAACGCGCATGATGGCATCCACCGTAGAGCGCCCCTTACGGAAACCAAACTGGCTCTCCGCCAAATCCGGCCCCACCCGCACCAGCCGCCCGACAAGGCGGTCTGCAATTACTCTTTCAAAGAGCTTGCCCACCTCGTCGAGCAGCACGATGGGCCGGTAAGCGGACGGAGAGTCCGTCGGGCGCCCAGGTTTCTTTATGAGGACCAGTTTCCCCGTCTTCCAACGAAGTGGAAACTGGCCCCTCTCCAAGCATGCGCTTAGGAACCCCCTTAGTCGAGGCCCGAGAGCCTCTAAAGCCAGAACCCAGGCTTTTCCAGGCAAGCCATCGGGTCCTGGGGCGGTATTCTTGGCATTCAGCCTACGTACCGCCACTCTCAGATCTACCTCGGTCACCTCTGGAGCATCGTCGTCGTCGGTGTGGTCCGCATCTGGCACCGCAGGAGGCGGAACCATGGGCGGGGGAGTATGTTCCCCTCGCAAAGGGAACAGAGCGCTCACCACGTCCTCCACGAGCTGGGGCCGGAGACTCTGCGTCAGCGGGGGAGCCCATGGGCGGAGTTTATCTCGCACCCATTTGTAGGGGCGTCCCCACGGGTCTCTGTCGAGAGTCTCCAGCGTCTCCTCGCGGGCCAGTCCTCTGGCCCGCTGGATCTCTGCTCGGAGGGCAGTCTTCGCTGCTCTGTACCCCTCGTATAGCTCCGCCTGAATGGCTTCCGTATCCGGAGGGCGGACACGGAGCCTGCGGTGCCTAGAGTACCGGTGGCGCGCAGCAACGCACGCCTCGCGTAAAGCGGTCAGCTCACGCGACCACCAGTACACCTGGCGCCGGGCACGTCCGGGCTGGACCCGGGGCATTGCCACGTCACATATTTCGGACATGGCCTCCCGGAACCACTCCGCCTCGTCATTGATGTCGGCAGGCCTGTCCGGTGATGACACCCAGGCCTGCACGATCGTGGCTTCCAGGAGAAGCTCCCGGTCCAGCTGCTTCAGCGCCCACCGCGGACCACTCGGGGTCTGTCGGACCGGCGCGCCCGAGGTCTGGGCGGAGACGTCAAACCGGATGTACCGGTGATCGGAATAGGTCTCCACCCCCTCCATGACGCGCCAGTCGATGACACGCGGTGACAGAGCGGGGCTGGCGAACGAGATGTCCACCACTGATTCACCCCGCATCCGCACACACGTGGGGACAGAACCCCGGTTTAGGACGACCAGGCCTGTCTCCAGAGCCCAGTCCTCCACCATCCTGCCCCGTGTGTCCGTATACCGGGAACCCCAAGCCACGTTCTTGGCATTGAAGTCCCCGAGGACGATCACTGGGAGGGGATGGTACCCGACGACGACGATTCTTAACTCCCCAAGGGAGTTGTGGAACTCGGCGAGAGTTCGGTTCGGGGAGAAGTATACTCCCACCACGACAATCTCCCCGAACCGTGCTGCCACGCAGCCCCCTCCCCTCTTGACGGCCTCAAGGGACGGGGTACCGGCAGCGGCCGATGAAATAATGGTCACTGAGCCGCTCAGGTCCTCCACCCAGTCGTCCCTGGGCGGGACAAAGTACGGCTCAGCGACCACGGCGATGTTAATCGTCCACTGCGCCATGCTCTGGAGCAAGAGATCCTGAGCGGCGGCGCAGTGGTTGATGTTCGCCTGGAGGAGGCGTAATGGGGCCATTTATTGGCACTCCATTTCAGCCCCCTCCTGGGCCCCCTGTGAAGGCCCTGCCGCGGTGGTAGCGGCGGCAGCGACGACGGTGGTGGCGGCAACGGCGGCGGTGATAGTGGCGGCTGCGGCGGTGACGGCGGTGGCGGAGGGCTTGCCTCTGCCCCTGGGTTTGGGGGGGGGAGCGCAGGCCTTGCCCCCAGCCCGGTGATCGGCCGGCTTGCCAGCCGCCGCACAAGCAAAACAGTGCGGCGTGGCATTACAAGAACCGGCCTTGTGACCGGGCTGACCACAGCGGAAACAGTGATCGCTGCGGTCCACCTCCGAGGTGCAACATGCTCCCACGTGGTTACCCACCCGGCAGCGGAAGCACCTCAGAGGTCTGGGTTCCAGCAGTTTAACCTGCGCGGATACCCAGCCCACCCGGAGCCTTCGGCCCTCCCCGGCTATCTTTTGGGCCGCCGACACGGGGCAGCTCACCGTAACGGTTTGCATACCCGTGTTATCAGGATGGATGGTGCCCGCCCTCACCTGCTCGGCAGAGCACCCTCCAGTCCTAGCCACGGCGGCCACAACTTCTTCCGCCGTCACGCAGTCATCCAGGCCCAAAATGCGCATGTCAGCGCACTTAGTAGGCCTGGACACCCGGGCCTCTTCCGCGTTTAAGGACGCCCTGAGCCTTTCGGCAAGGGCGTCAGCGGTAGGGCCGCTGGCCGCCCCGGGGATCTCCAGCATCCGGGCCCCCGTCGCAGTGACCTTCATTCGGAAGCCATCGGCGACGCCGATCTCCTCCAGGTTCACTGCCGCCCACGCCTTAGCGAGCACCTCACGGTAGGTCACGCCCTTCTTCTCCGCTTCCGGCTGTAGTGTGATCACTACAGCTGCGGACTTTGGGGCGCGGAGCCTAGCCGCGGCGCTTCGCTTCTTGCGCCGTTGCCGCCTCTCCTTTTTATTGGCCGCCCTTTTGGCCTTAGCCGCCTTCTTTTTCTCCCCGGCTACTTGCCATTCGGCGTCGGCCGGAGAGGAATTAGAAGGCTGGGGGGGGGGGCGACCGTCCTGCCGCAGTGGCTGGGGCCCTTGCCTTCTGAGTAGCCACCTGTGCAGCCGTCCCGTCCTTCTTGGGCTTAGGCTGCGCCAATCTGGCCGATTTGGCCAGAGGCGTGGGCTTCGCTGCAGGCTTGGCCGCAGGCTTGGCCGCGGCAGCCACGGTGGCCGCAAAGGTGGCCGGTCTGCTCGCCGCTAGCGGGGGGCGCAAGACAATGCCCTCAAGTACGGAGAACCGGCTGTTGAAGGCAGCCAGCTCCTGCCGCACCAGGGACAAAACCCGGTCCTCCGCCGGCGACTCGCTCCGCCTTAGAGCCGCCAGCGGCGTCCGGCTCACCACCTGAGGTGTCAGAGAGCCCCTCCATTGGCAGCCTCTCGGCTCCCTGGGCCGGCTCGGCTGAGCTAGCTCGCCTGGGCTCGCTGGCTCGCTGGCTGGCATCCTGGGTGGTGAGCCCTCTGCCCCCACCCCGTCCTTGGACCCCGCCCCGCCGGCCAATTTTCCTCCGCCCGAGTTCAGCCCACCATCAGAGGACGACCCCTGGCCGTCCCCTGGCTTGGAGCGCTTCTTTTTGAGGAACTTTGCAGCCCCCACCTCCACGAGCTCCGGGCTCTTAAAAGAGCCCTTCGCGCCAGATGCATCGTCGGACTCCGACCCTGCATCACTCCCTTCCTCTACGGCAACCGGAGTAGCCGGGCGCACAAATTGTGCTCGCGCCTTTGGCACTCTTTGTGCGTTTTGTTTCGGTGCCGAGGACGTACTGGGAATAGAACCCAGCGACTCCTCAACACCGGTAGGTGAGCCACCCTGGCTCAATGCGTCCCCGAAGGACGGGTAAAAATCCGAATTGGATATTGGGCGTTCATTGTCCCCCCCAGAATACGAGGGACTGACCGAGCTCTGCTCGGTGAGGGATTCTCCTACTGCGGAGCAGCAGGTACCCTCCTGGGGTAGTTTGTTTTTATGACTCGCTTCCATTGTTGTTGCTGAACACAGCTTTGCCTTTTTTATGGGGTGGGGTCCCCAGACCACTCCTTCACTTCAGTCATGTCTGATGAGCAGACACGTACTAGAGGTGAACCACTCTTCCCACTCTCCAACGATGAGGAGAGAAACGCGCGCCGTCCAGAACACCAACAACTGTTGAAGTCCTCAGACGGCGCGCCCCTCGCGGAAGTCAGATGACATTGACTCCGCCCCATGTCTCTCTTAGTCAGGTCTCTCACTTGAGGCCTTCCGGCATGAGTGGCTCTACCGGCAAAGCCCCCAAGATCATTGAGACACGCAAGCCCCACCACGACGACAACGTGGAGACACACTCGGTGGGGATATTTGTGTAGTGCTGGTAATAGTCGGGAAAATTGTTTACTGTGACTGTGGCATTGAAAAGGTTGGATTTCTAAAAGTCAACTCAAAAATTTGATGCGTAATGTTTATTCAGGGAAATTAGTTGTTTAAATTAACAACTAACATAAATTGTCAGTTTATATGTTCGTACAATCTAAGTCGGAATGACAGTTGTATTCAAATCACAACTGTCATTAATAGCCAGTTGTATGAAATGGCTATAACACGGCAAATTGACGTAGTGCGTCAATTTGATATTAAAAAATTAATGTCCCTGATCTTACCTAATGAGATTTCTCAAAACAAGAATTCCACAGAGGATTCAATATTATCACCCTTGTGTTCAAACACACCGTATAAAAAGTAAGTTAAAAATAGTTTTGATCATAAATCACCGAGAACGGTTTCGACACCCCCAAAGCTACAATTCGTCAAACAAAATAACAGACGTCTTCACTCATTTGAAACTCCTCTTCAAAAGTACTATTCGCAAAATTCCCCGAGGGATAGTCTTGGCATTTTGACTGATCACCGGCTCACATAAACGGTAGGATATGGTGGGCATTACCGGTCCGGTCACAAGCCGGTGGAAACGAAATAACAGGATTACTGTACCGGGATACTGTGGAAATTGTATGTAGAGGAAATATTGGTGTAAAAATAGCTACTGTGATATTTGGTTTTATAAGACAAGGCAGTTTGTTGGCTATGATTCTCGTAACATGTGCTTTTGCTTAGTATAAAACAGAAATATCATTTTTCCAATGAAAGGTATTACTTTATTTGCGTGTCACTTTAGGTATGGTAGGTATAGAAATTCTAGTAAATACCAAACTCTGGCGAAAGTTTTATGAACCAATTAATTCCTTCTTTTACCCCACTGCGCGGCGGAAAGGAAGGATATATACAACTCATGCAGTCGGAGGCAATAGGGGTATGTATTGTTAAATTTAAGAAGATGCCTGCGACTGCATGAGATTGTCTTTTTTTTGCGATGGGTTTGCTCTTGACCTTAGTCTAGGTCAGAGGACAGAGACAAAGTCGACGATGGAGTGAGCTTACCTAGAAAAAAGCTGTGATTGTTATAGAAATAATTTAGAGAAATAGATCATCTTGTTTCCATCTTTTTTAAATTTAAATTTTTACAGTCGGATTTATAGACTTTTTAAATTTACTTTTTACAAAGTAGTGATTAAGATTGATGAACATGCATGCTGTTTATTTTAGACCAATAAAATCTGATTTCCGGGTGACGTTTCCGTCTACTATAACAAAGCAAGTTTCTTATCAAGATATTATTATTGTTTATTATACACTTAAACACTACAATCTATTTCGTTTTGTTAAGTTTTGAAACCATACACTATTCCGTTACCTCCAATAAAAACAAACAAAACCTACATAATACATCACGCTTATTTATTTCATTTTACACACCTTTAATTTCTTCAAATTTATGCTTATCCACGCAAATATGTGTTCGTATATCTTCAGCGTGCCACAGACATATGTGATCTTTCGTAGTTTATACATGGCTTCATAACTCTACAGACTAGGGCACAATGAGGTGATCTGTAGGCCACTTTATGGCAGTCTAAGTTAGGTGGAAAATATTCTAGGGCGCGTACGAATATAGTTGTTGAGCCAAAATATTCTAAGGTACTACAGGGATATCTTATAGAGGCACGTAAAAAGTTATGTGTGAAGTATGCTATCGATTTTGTTTAAATATTTATTTTTATTGTACAAAATATTACATGTGTGCTACATGGTCAGACGCATCCATGATGGAATGCTTAGCGCACTTACTCTTAAGTGTTATCCAGGCAACTATATTGGTTTCCGTTTTATACAAATTCAGTAGCTTATATGTCTGTTGAAATGATACGTGACACAAGGTATTCATGATCTGATCATCATCATCACTTCAGTCGAAAGACGTCCACTGCTGGACATAGACCTCCCCAAGCCCAGCCACTTCGACCGGTTCTGTGCTTCCCGCATCCAGCGGATTCCTGCGGCCTTCACAAGGTCATCGGTCCGCCTTGTAGGAGGCCTTCCAACGCTACGTCTTCCGGTACGCGGTCGCTACTCCAGAACCCTTAGGCCCCGTCGGCCATATGTCACAAGGCATTAATTTAAAAAATAAAGTTAAATTCTAGTTGCAGGTCTACTAATACAACAACATAATCTTCTAATTCATCAGTCAAAAACTCCCAAAAACTTATGCTGAAACTGATCAAGAGATACAGAAAACTTCACGTCTTATCACGGCCCTGTCTCAAACCTTTTACAAAGCCATTCAAGCCATTATCTCGAAAAACTTTTTTACAAAGATCCAACGCGATAAGAATTTGGTTTCGTAGCAATTAAGGAGTTATCTGCTTTGTTTTAACGACCAACCCTTAATAGGTCTTTAGATGCGCCGCCTTAAATAACAATAGGCTATGATTATGAAGGAATACGAGTATGTAGCGGGCGTTTCCATCGCAAAGTAAATAGGGAATGTCATTTCGGGCTTAAATGAAGCTTTTCCTTTACGTGTTACTAAGGAAAAAAGAAAATCAATTCCTCCTAACGGGGAATTGATTTTCTTTTATTTTTCTTTCTTTTACGGTATTTGCGTGTTTTTTCGTTAAGTGAATTCTCAGTCTTAAAGATTAAGTCTATGTTTGTGCTTCAGGCCTTCAGATCAAATAAAACCTCATCTTAATATTCTCCAAAAAGAATACCAAAAAAATATTTTCTTTAATTTTTTTAAAGAATTAAATAAGCCAAAGCCATCATCTGCCTAGCCTTTTCCCAACTATCTTGGGGTCGGCTTCCAGTCTAACCATCCGGTTAGACTAGAAGCTGAATACCCGTATTTTACATGGAGCGACTGCCTATGTGACCTCCACGACCCATTTGCTGGGTAACACGATATCCATTGGTAAGACTGGTTGTCAGACTTTTGGGCTTCTGACGACCCGTAACAACTATCAAAGATCTACAAATGACAGCCGGGACCAACGGCTTTATGTGCTTTCCGAGGCACGGAGGAATCTTGGTATGAAAAGATGGTCACCCATCCACGGAACAACCGTGGCAAGCGTAGCTTAACCTGATCGATCGACCCGTGCGGCAGTTATTACTTAGCCACAAGCTCCTCCCCCCTAAATAAGCCAAACCACGTTATCAATATAAACAATTTTGATAGATATCATAATAACATAACATATAAAACTTACAACACAAGACATTAAAACACTGGATATTTAGGTATATCACCTTCTTAAAATTAAGAGCTATCCATCTTTTCAGAAATTACTCAACTCCGTCAATACCCCTCCTAAACCCTCTTGACTTGGAAACTCCTTATACCCCAAGTGTCCTGCGAAAAGTCCCCCCTCACAAAAACAACCTCCATTCACCGAGTCCTCCATCATTCTTCCCTTCTTAAAAGCAGATAGAAACTGTCCTCTAATGATAATGTATTAATTAGTTCTGCGTAAACAGCTTCCAATTAACTTGAGAGTTAAAGGCGCCATGTTTTTGCTGAGTCGCGAACGAATGGGGAATGTTTGTACGATCTTTTGCAGTCGTGCGAGATGTTTGCTTGTTTAAGTAAAGATAAATGATTTTATTTCTGTAAGTAGGTTTGTACAAACACTTTTATAGGTCAATCATATTTTTAAAAAAACCGGTATTTATTTATCATGCTACATATTTATTATGTAATTAACCAATGCTCCAAATAATTACAACAATATGAAGTGAGTTTTTTAACAGTATCTTTAAAAGTTAGATTTGTGATATTCATCGTTCTAGCCTTGTATCCTTCAAATCGAATCTAAAAACCGGCCAAGTGCGAGTCGGACTCGCGCACGAAGGGTTCCGTACCATTATCTATAAAAACGGCAAAAAAATCACGTTTGTTGTATGGGATAAAATATTAAATATTTGTTTTATTTTAATTTAATTATTTATTTTTAAAGTAAATATATAACTAAATATTCTATGAATATTTCAAGCGTCTACCTGTTGCCGTTATCAATATCGAGCAAAAACGAGCAAAAAAATCACGTTTGTTGTAAAAACAGAATAAAATAAATATTTAAGGGAGCTTCGAGCTCCCTTAAATATTTATTTTATTCGGTTTTTTAGTATTTGTTGTTATAGCGGCCACAGAAATACATCATCTGTGAAAATTTCAACTGTCTAACTGTCACGGTTCATGAGATACAGCCTGGTGACAGATGGGCAGACAGACAAACAGACGGCGGAGCCTTAGTAATAGGGTTCCCGTTTTACCCTTTAGGTACGAAACCCTAAAAACTAGATGAGGTCGGCGTTTCCTATCTGACTACTCTGAGAAGAAAGGCCGAAACAAACTCAGGGGTCACAGTTTCTTTTAAAGTCCAGACATAATCTTGGTCAGATCATGTGAAGACCATGTAGATTGGTGTCTGAAATGGTCTTTTGAGGTAAGAACTATACAGATTAAGTGGACCTATCCAATCAGTGCACGCATTTGTCAGAAATCATGCAGCTTAACTCACAACTTAAGGTGCTCAACGATTGACGTACAATACCAAGGAAAGGACATTTGGTTAGGCCGCATAAATTAGTCAAACTGTCAGACCAAGATTAAAACTAACTGAAAGAGAAAAACAAAAAAAAAAACAATGACCCGTCATGTCTTCACATTCACAATAATTAAAATAATATACTTTACGAAGTAAATATTCATGTCATTGTAAAACGCGAATGTTACTATGACTGTTCCAAATTGCTTGATGACATGGCCAATGACGTTTAATAATGTCGAATCAAACAACAGTTCCATATGTCAAAAAGGTGGTCTCTAGGTTTGAGTAGATAATGGGCAGCAACACAGCATGGAGCCGCCCGGCTGTTGCTAGAGGCGGTATTGTTTTCTCGAACTGCACAAAATGACGTATAGAAGCTGACGACTTTGAATAGCGTCCGTAACAGAAGTTGTGCGCTCAAAGCACTTTCGGCGCCACGAATTTTAATACCAGATGTAGTGTCGTGCCATCATGATTGTGTAGTGCCATCTAAACACTACGGCGAATCCTTGCTTTGTAGACTGCAGCGACCTCGTGTCTGAATTATAACCTAATCGAATTGTGTTAACTGTCCTGCAATAACAGCAATTCCACTTAAATGATTTTTCATGTAACGTTAACTGAGACTTGAAGTGTTTCATGCATAAACATATACTAATTCCATCCATTAACTACCTTTATGTAGGCCTCACAAAAATGAATCTTATCTGTACAGCGCAGATGTCAGCTCATCCTCTGCGACAAATCAAACCAAATAACATTATTGGGCCAGCTTCTCCTGCTTAAAATGCTCCTTAAGTTCCACAAATGGCAACAACCAACAAGATAAATACCAAGTATTTTGCAAGGCTATTATTGTTTTGTTTTCCCTGAGGCAAAGAAGTAAAGTTCCAAGGAAACTCGGGCAAAAACTCTGCTCTAACGTAAATAGATTCAGCTTATCCAGACCTTGTTAAACTAAAAGCTGGTTAAGTTTAACAGTATACAATGCGGTATACTCGTATGCAGTCTTCAAGTACCATGCCTGATCTGTTGATGTCAGCTCCTAGTCAAATCAGATACAAAACGGCACTGATGGTTGTTTATTGTAGTAGTGTTTTGGTAAATAAAAAATCATGCATGTTTCATCATAATATATTGCACATGATATATCCTCTTGGATTATAATCCACCGCTGTCCAGGGGGAAAAGACGATTTGACCCAGTGACTAAGTCACGAAACTTTTTTTGCAAGGCGTTTCTTTTGCTATCTAAATGGCTTCTTATACAATAAAACTCATAAGGCATATCTTTAGTCTCATAATGAATAAATGCAAAATGAGGCTAACTCTATTACTAGGCTCCTAAAAATAAACTATAATGATACTGAAAACATCCTTATAATGACCTAAACACACTGTCACACGCTCTCACACACCCACACACACACCCCAACACCTACACAATCACCCATAACTACACCTTCTCTACTTACATTCGTTTCGCATACATAACCTAGATATTAATCATCTATCTATATATATTAAACATATTTTGCTGTCCGTTTGTCTCGCAAAACTCGAGAATGACTGGACCGATTTGGCTAACTTTGATCTTATAATATTTGTGGAAGTTCAAGGAAGGTTTAAACGATGGGAAACATAAATAATAAGTAAAGGAAAATACTAAAAACGACAATTTAATTTTCCAATACAAACTGTTCCTATTTAGCTGTGAAACATTTGATGTCTTATGTCTTCTAAGAAATAAAAAACCGGCCAAGTGCGAGTCGGACTCGCACACGAAGGGTTCCGTACCATTATCTATAAAAACGGCAAAAAAATCACGTTTGTTGTATGGGAGCCACCCTTAAATATTTGTTTTATTTTAATTTAATTATTGATTTTTTAAGTGAATATATAACTTAATATTCTGTGAATATTTCAAGTGTCTACCTGTTACCGTTACCAATATCAAGCAAAAATGAGCAAAAAAATCACGTTTGTTGTATCGGAGCCCCCTTAAATATTTATGTTTTTCTGGTTTTTAGTATTTGTTGCTATAGCGGCAACAGAAATTATACATCATCTGTGAAAATTAACTGTCCAGCTACCACGGATCATGAGATACAGCCTGGTGTCAGACGGACAGACAGACAGACAGACAGACGGCGGAGGCTTAGTAATAGGGTTCCCGTTTTACCCTTTGGGTACGGAACCCTAAAAACTGTCAGGTTATCAAATATTTATAGGTGCGTTCAGAAATTTGTCTGTTTCATAGCTGTAGTATGAGGTCCGTTCTCTTTGGTCTGTTTTGTTGGAATACAAAATAGTTCTGTTTCAGAAATAAAAAAGTGTAAAAGTGGAAGTTGGTTCTCGAGAAAAGAAAATAAATAAATTTCAATTTCAAGACGATTATTAAAATCTATCATAAGTTTGTCAGTGCGCGAGAACTTTATTTACTGTTATTGTTTTAAAATGCCAAGGAGAAGACGACCTGACTTAGGTAGAAAGATAGTAGGTAGGGTAGGTAGGTAGGGTAGGTAGGGTGAGTAGGTAGGGTGGGTAGGTAGGGTGGGTAGGTAGGGTATGCAACCTACCCGTGCAAAGCTAAACCGGCCGGGTAAAGCTAGTAATTTATAAAACAAAAATGTAAATGATCCTGGTGTCCTGAAACACAGGCCACGAGCCTAGCTTAGGCACCAGTGTCCCACAATATACTTACCTGAATTGTGTATCATTGTCGAATCTGACCAATGTAAAATAACTTTTAAGTAGGTATATTGTCGTGAGAAAAAAAATTAAAATGAGTCAAAACAAATATTTAAATGGGTGATTCCACAGCTTTTTAGGGTTACTCCTGCCTTTTTCAAGCTCATTTGTTTCATAAGATCTTCTTAACTTTCTAAGTAATTCATTACAGAAGTTTCGGTAGCGAGTGTAGGTGGTTTTAAAAATTTCATTGTGAGGGTCCTTGATTGAGTTCATGTGCATTTTGTCACGATTTGCATGCATCTCAGGAGACCAGGAGTCATCCATGGTTTAATGGTTCTTTTACGTCTTGGAACTTTGACTTGCTTTGAGTGTTTTGATATGGCAGATTTTACTATGTTTACTAATTCAATCATGGCTGCGTTTACATCTTCGAGGTGGTATATTACAAAAAAGTCCCTCTCTTCTAGGTCTGTGATGATTGCTTCGTAGTCTAGGCAAGTGTTAACATGACTAACTTTATGTACTGGATTGGCATGAGTAATAGATAGTAGGATAGGTTTGTGATCTGTAATATGCGAGTCTCCCCAAGTTTCAAGTTCTCCAAAGCTTTTATTATTAACTAAAAGTTGTACGACTTGTCTTGACCGAAATCATGAATGGTGCGTCGCCGAATCAATGCTTACATACGTCTTGTTTAATCTTATTTGTTATTATTATTTCAGAGAATCAATGGGGTCTAAAACGTAATCTTTTCATTGCAATTTATGCGTATTTCATTAAATATTATTAACATTAATCAATACTGATAAGTGATAGATAACAAACGACGTTGTTCTGTAGTTTATTACCAAAAAGGCGCTCATCAATATAGGTCCTGGTGTGAATGAGTGCGAATGAGAGGGAAATATCAAAACTTGTTTCTGCACTTGTGCGAATGAGAGGGAAGTATCAAAACTTGTTTCAGTTCCTCGTCCTGGACTCCTCGTTTTTGTCTATAAGGCACTATGACTGCATTTTGCATATAGACGTTGCTCGGTGTGCGAAGCGATGTAAAACTTTGGGAATATCAAAGGATACCCTAGCAGAACTGGCTCACGCGAAAAAATATGACGCTATGGCTAGAACAACGCTTACTTGAAACTGATTTCGAATTGTGAAGCTATGCATCATAGAACCATCAATTTGGTAGAATCTTGTTTAAATTTATCCATTTCTCACGATGCAAAGAAAAACGAGTATCCTTTATGAACTAAAAATACATAAATGTAGTCGGAGGCAATTTTTAAGGCGTTCGTTACATCCTGGATGCCTCCGACTGCTTTTTTTTATTTTTGGTACATAAAGGATACTCGTTTTTCTTTTCATCTTGTTTCCATCTTTTCAGTTCCGTTTATTGCAGTCGGGTTTTAGTTTTTTTAAATAATTTGTTTTATTTATTTTTTAATTTAACAATAATAATGTAATTAATGATCTGACTCTAGGTGTTGTATTTACTTACAATTTCCCTGAGCAAAAGAATTGCTTGCTGGATGCACCTGCAACACACTCGAAATTCTTCCCTTACACTATATTTTTCCCTAAAACAACCTGGATACATTCCTGACTCACCCCCTGGATACATCCTTAACATAGCCTGGATATATCTAGAAAACATCTAAAAACACATAGCCTCGTAATTATACATAGGTACATACAGAAAATATATCTTCAAAATTCAGGTAAGTTTTAACTAGGTACTGATTTTATTTTATTCTAACACTTTTGGACACGTCAGTACGAGAATTAGTCAAGTGTGAACTTTACAAATAATTTAATTTTATATTTTGAGGACGTTGGGAATGAATGTATGAAAAATAATTTTGGGGGACTTCGAACTTGGCGAGATAGGTTATGACCCATAACAACCCGTAATTACTCATAAAGGCCAGTTTTACTACTAGGACTGACAATATAACTTACTATAGCTCTCAGGAACACGAAAGTAAACCCTAATTGCAAAGAATGGTGAGGTCTCCAATAAGTCAAAAAACAACCTTTTCAAAACTTTTGATCAAAAAAGTTAGCTTATCGCGATCCACTGCAGAACCAAGGCCTCTCCCGAATTGGGCCGCATCATAGATTTTCGCATTAATTTCAACCCAGGGGATAACCATGCACGCTTATAGCAGGGCAATTTCTGTCAAAAAGTTAGAAAAAAGTACAGGTTCAGGGGAAGTACTGCTTCGACACAATACACACCATCACCATTATACACATATACACCTTCGCACACAGGACACACACACACCATCACACAACAACACACACAAACACGAATAATCCAAATGTTAAATAAATAAAGTAAATTGTAATTTCTGATTTCTGCAATTATGGGGTTATCATAACTTAGATTGGTTTTTTTCTTTGTAACACTTGTTCTGCCTGCAATTCCTTTTTGAAAATAAAGTATGTATGGGCTTGTACCACTACTTAATACAACTCATTTCATAACTTAGTAAGGGTGCTGGTTGCAACACCTTTTTTTTTTTTTTTTTGACGCTGGGAAAAATGCATTACGCATACCCACCCATCGGGGGATGGGAGGAGTATGTGGGACTCCCTGGAAGATCCGGTATACCCACTAAACGACCCTGCGGCGCTCCTACCTCGTCTGCAAGGAGGAGGACTGGGAATCCGGCAGAGCCATAACATCCAGTCCCCCGCTGACGACCGCCCGCCTTGCAGGCGGGCCCGACACGCCCCCCCCCCCGCCGGGGAGGGGCCCAGGAATGACCGCGAGCGCTCTGTCATTCCCGCCCGACGTGGATGGTGAACTGTGCAATGCAGGAGAAGGCGCCCCCGCACCCGTCTCCCGCTGTTCACCACCAGGGGGCATAAGACGACGATCGTACAATCGCCTTCTCATGCCCCGTCTTCGCCTGCGGAGCGGCGCTGCGTGAGGGTCATCCTCCCGCGCGCGCTCCGCGTCCTCCTTCTGCGACATTACGTCCTCGCAGAAGGAGGCGACCGTTGTCCAGGCCCCCTCGCTTTCCAGCATCGAGTTGACGACGCTGGGAAGCGAGAGGTCCTGCCCGACCGCTGCGCTCAGACCGCGGCGCAGCTCGGACCAGGCCGGGCACAAGTCGAGGGTGTGCTGTGCCGTGTCCTCCGCCGCGCCACAGTCGTGGCACGACGGGGTCTCCTCCCTTTGGATCCGGTGCAGGTGCGTTCCGAAACACCCATGTCCGGACAACACCTGCACCAGACGGAAAGAGAGGAAACCGTGGGACCGCTCGAGCCAATCCTTCAGAACTGGCCCGAGTGCGTCCAGGGTTCGGCGGCCAAAAACGGCAGTGGCGAGGTCCTCCGTCCAGTGATGGACGATTGCGTCCCTCGCCTCTTGCCGCACGGCCTCCCGCTCTTCTGCGGCGGGGGGCTCCCCGAGCGCCTTACGCCGCGCCGTCCATTCTTACACTCTGGTCAGCACCCATGCCTCGAGCTCCCAAGGAGGGGTGCCGGCCAGAGCGCACGCCGCCGAGAAGCCCACCGATCGGTAGGCCCTCGCCACCCGCAGTGCAATGGCCCTTTGGGGCCAGCGAATGGCAGTGGCGTTCTCCCTCCTGTTGAGGGAGTCCGCCCAAATCGGGGCCCCGTAAAGGGCCATGCTTCTAAGGATGCCGGCATACAGAAGCCGGCATCGCGCCTTCGGACCCCCCAGGTTCGGGAGGAGCCAGGAAAGAGCATTCGCAGCCTTCAGTAGGCGCGTCGACAGCCCGCTGAAGTGTGGGCCGAAGCGCCACCTGCTGTCGAGTACAAGGCCCAAGTACTTCATCTGGGCATTGACCCCGATCCTGACGCCCTCCACGACAATGTGTCCGTCGGGTGGGATGCGCTGCCGAGGCCCGTGGAAATACACGGCCTCGGTCTTGTGCAGCGCCACCTTCAGCCCTAGGTGGCGGATCCTACCAGCCACTAAGGATCCGCCAGCAGAGGCCAGAATGGCCGCCTCCCTGAAGTTCCTCCCCCAGGCAATGAGGAGGGTATCATCTGCGTAGCAGATGATGCTCGTGCCCTGGAGGAGGGTCCCCCGCAGTGGTTGCAACACCTACCTATTTTTTGTTAACTAGCATAAGTCAAGTGTACCTACTGATGATAGTATTTAATGTTAATGTTTAAGTGTGAAGCGATTTTGAACCATGTGTACTGCAACTATTGCTGTCACCCTAACTTGCCCTGGGCCTGCAGTCTCGATATACATAGCGAACCCTTTACGACTGAATTCGGTCGCAAAGTCCTAATGGAGTCCCTAAACGATCAAAAGTGCTTGACAAGATTGTGATTTTTTCGTGCTTTCAAGCAATTTTGACCGTCTAAACATACCGTTAGGACTTTGCGATCGAATTCGGTCGTAAAGCGATCGCTATCTATGTCAAGACTGCAGGGCCTGCGCTTGAATTGCACAGCAAACGATTATGGAAACCGGGTACCTTCTTAAAATTACAGTTTTTTTTTTTACATTAATATAATATTGCCGACTCATTTTACGACATGCTTCAAAGTATAACTTCCAATGCGAGCCTTCCTCATACTTCGCGGAAGAAACCTACTCAAAATGCAAATATCTTGATATGCTTTTATGATATTACTTCAGTTCATTAGCATCGGAATCTTGGTGCAGCAGCTGTGGCTTTCGAAGTTTGACTTTCGAGTTCTATTCCATACGAGAAATTAGCGTTCTATAACAGTACGTATTGTAGATAACTTTGGAACAAAGATCTTATTCAAATTGCGTTGAATATTTTAGGTAGAGTAGAATTGGTTGAGAATTTGGGCCTCAAAATACGGCGGATTAGCATGTAGATATTGTCGTGGTCAGAGAAAGGTATTCAGTCCCCTGCGTAAAATTTTTGTTTTTACAATAAATTACCGTCGGTTTTTGTGCAAGAACCCTGTCAGGGCACTGCAAAACATAAATGTTGGTTTGCTGTTGAATTACATTAATTAGTTCATAAATTGTGAAGTTAAATTGAGTCAAAACTTATTAAAAAAACGAGCCTTAAAGTAGTCGCAAATAATGTGTTACACCTGATCTACTTACAATTTATATAGTACTTACTAATTCCATGAGCAGAGTACGTGTGCCCGGAATGAAAATACTAGAATTAATGTTTTTGGACAATATAAAAGGTATGATATTGGCTTTTGTAATACCATACTTGTTTTTCCAATGTCCGATAAGGCTAAACAATTGTACAAGTTAGTGATAAGGTAGATAGCAATCAACAATTTTATGTTTTTCTGTACTGGGCGATGTGATCGCTAAGCGGCAAAACACTTTAAATAAAAAAATACTATGTGTACACTAATTCCATGCTATTATAAAGTACTTACTAATGCCTGTCTGCCTGTGCTGCGGGCACAAATCTAGACCCCGGGCTGCTACTGAGAAAGTTGTGATGAAAAAACCCAATAACATTTCCACGACCCGGGAATCGAACCCAGGACCTCATGCTCAGCAGCCTAGTGACCAGCGAGGCAGTATAAAAAAATATATAAGTAAGTATACGAAATTTGCCTAGTCCTACCAATTTATAGGATCTAAATATATAAGCATATTCACATTTTGAGACGAGTGTTTACACACTCGTCTCACGTCATACCTTTGAAAATTAATGTTGTGTTATCCAAATATACTTTTGATTACATTCACATGAATGTAGGTATTTGAACTATTTTGATTACCGTGAAATAATTCAAAATAAAGTTATAATTACAACTTAATGATTATTGCCTGAGAGTACATAGACTCTTCAAAAGGTGGACTGACGCTTATATATAAAAAGAAAGAAAATAAAATTATTTGACCCAGACTAAGACCGTTTGTCCACCGTCACCGTCACGGACGTCAATTTAAGGCAAAGTATGGAATGTCGTGGGAAACCGCTGGGAGCCGGAATCGCAGGACCACCTAGAGTACCCTGGACGTACCAAAGTATCAACTTCACCTCAGCCATTTTAGCCGTCTTCAAAAAAAGGAGGAGGTTAATCATTCAGCGAGTTTCTTTTTAGGGTCCTGTACCTAAAAAGGAAAAAACGGAACCCTTATAGGACCACTCCCTTATTGTCCCTCTGTCACAGCCAACTTGCTCCGAATCTACTGGATTGATTAAGTTGAAATTTGGTACACATTTATGAATTTCTGTGACCCAAACACGGACGTGTAACATAATATATATGAATTTTGAATATGGGATCACATGGGGCAAATAAGTTTTTTTTTTAAAGTTTGTTAACTGCAAAACACCAACACACAAACAAACAAAAAAAAAGTTTAAAAGTTAAAGTTTTGCAAACTGCTGCTTTTGTATTGTTTTTATTTTTTTATTTACTTTTTTAACTGTACCGTGTGGCATATCAAATTAAAGAGTTAGATTACATAGGTACTATTATAGACTATAAGTACTTTCTGTTACTAAACCATCACTAAACAACCTATGGACTGTTCATGTCTGAAATAAAGTTTATTATTTATTTTTTATTACATGAAATTCAGAAGTTTATGGTCTTAAAACTACATGGTAAATCTCTCAATATTGTGCGTACAAACTTACATTTGCAGTTGGAATGTATGAGAGAAAATGTGTTTTAAATACAATGTTTGGTTTATTCTTGGGATAAAAAATATAGTAGACAACATATTCATTCTACGGAACCCTCACCACGCGAGTTCAACTCGCACTAGTCCGATTTTTTCATGTATACATACATACACCGATTATTGTGCCACTTACGTGATTATTTATTTGATAAAGGAAGCTCGCGAAGTGGTTTCATATAAATTTAATTATCTTTGAATACACAATAACTGATCCAAAGTCTATATTCTAGAACTCAAAGACCAACTTTAGATAGGAATCAAATATAGAAACATTCCTATGAACAAACACACCAACAATTTATCCGAATGTTTTCGATTGATTCACTTTGATGAATATTTGGCATTGTTTGGAGGTCATTTCAAAGTTGATTCCCGGTTTGTTCGGGTTAGCTTTACATTGTACAGATGGCTCAACCATTGTATTGGTTCAGAGATTATTTTATAGTTTTTTAACATTTTCCTGAAATTCACTTCATCAGAATTCGGTGCTGGAGGTTATTTTCGTTTAAACACTACATAATCATCATCTTAAATATTATGGTTTGATTTCTGAACAGGTTTTTGAGAATAGCTGACATGATATAGTTCGCGCGATTTAGCATTGCAATAGCGGTCATTGACCCACCTACATTTTCTAGCATTTTTTATTACTGGTTATATTATACCGAGACTTATTAATAGTCTACCCTCAGTAATAAAAAAATGTATTACACATAAAAATATCAAATGTAAACTTAAGAAATATTACTTATTTATTATGTAGGAATGATTGTAACTATTTAATACCTAAAGATGTTATTAATTATATCAACAATAACGCGTAGGTACATATAAAATAATTCATTGTATAGTTTGATATTGACATGGACTCATGATAGCACAAGTTTAAACCTTAGTGCTTTTTTGGTTGCTATTTAATACGTGATCCTGTGTTCCTTTGTATAAATGACAATAAATGAAAAATAAAATAAAAAACAATATCTATCGTGATCTTCAATAATGAAAACCCATACATAGTTTAAAGTTTAAGTTCCTATGTAGAGATATTAATGAAAGGGCAATGACCGCTATTACTCGTACCATACTAAAACGCGACAACTATAGAATATATACTTAAGAATCTTGCTAAGGCTCACTGAAAGCATTCCTATAGACTGGCCCTGGCAAGTGACACAATCACTGACTCAGCCCACTATCGACCTCCGGTCTCCGGAGGAGAGTGATGTGGCAGCACCTACAACGCCACATGCGAACTACGCATCTAAAACTGACGTCACACGAATCCTGCATCGCGCAAGCAGAGTTTACTGCATGACTGGAATATACAATACAGTCGCCCACCAGACACGACATCCGTCCGGTCGGAGGATCCTCCATTTTCTTACAAAGATGAGTGAACTTTACACCCGGTTCCTCATACTTCTGTAAACTTATTAATTGAATGATCATTATAATTCTTTTTCACATTGAAAGAAATGCCTCGTGTTTTATTCCTGACAAGATCCTTTTTATTTAAGTATCGTGTCCTAATGTTTACCTAGAGTAATGGATACATTCACCCCATATAAAACTTTCGTCGCCTACGTTCGGTACCTAAGTACCATAAAAGATAAGATGGCCCACTTTAGGTATATTATATCAAGTACGGACTACAAAAAAAGCGGCAAAACACGAAGGGTTCCGTACCACCGTACAATATTTAACACGATTTTTTTTTTATTATTGTAATAAACACGTTTCTTGTATACCCCCATATTTTTTTTATAATTTGGTGTTATATTAGAACTACCTGCACCCCGCGGTTTCACCTGCGTAAGTCTCGATTCCGTGGGAATATCGAGATAAAAAATAGCCTATATGCTAAATTGGTCCAGTTATTTGAGCGTGAAGAAGTAAAAAACACACACACAAACAAACTTTCGCCAATATATAAAATATTAGTTTGATGTACAAGGATTCTTTAATATTATTGTAACCACCTTATTGTAAATACCTACATTCTGAGCAAATAAATGAATATTCAATTCTATTTTATTCTCTAACGGCCATAGTAGTACACACTGTGAAAATTTCACGTGTCGACCTGTTACGGTTTAAAAGATATAGCCTTGTGACCGACGGGCGGACGAATTACGAGGCCTTAGTAATAGTTTCCCGTTTACAGCCATTGAGTACGGAACCCTAAAAGGGAATTTCAGTGAACATAAATATGTATGCTATCCAAACCAGGATGTAAGTGCCCATAAAGTAATTCCTGGGCCGTATGTGCGTATACGAACGCAAACTAACACCTTTAGACATCCGTAACAACGCACCGACCTATCACCGGCTTATTTATTGTAAGCAATGGAAACCTAACAGCGAAAAGTTAAATTGAATATAAATCTATTCACGAGACGTGTGCTAGCTTAGCAGTAACTCTACGACACACTAAAATAAACTTTGGGTCTTTTGAAATACGGGTTGGTTAGCATGTATTGTTAAGTTTGCATTGTTTTCGAGAGAGGGCCATCAATACGCAAGCAGAGGGCTGAGTGTGTTTAAATAAATAAAATAACGTGCTTTGAAGCAATTAGATATTGGCTGTTTTTTGTTTTGTGAGTTTGATTGGAAAACAAACGATTGTTTCGTATTTAATTATTTTAGCAAGTACCTAACTATGATCGATGAATTTTATTTTCTAGATGGCCGTTATAATATGACGGAACTGCTTCCCTTTAAGGAAATCAAAGCTTTAGATGTCAAAAATAGGAAATGGACTTCCGATTTCAAATACCACCGCAGTTTAGTATTCTTGAATTTACATTCAATCATGGAATCCATCCAGGATTTCCTGGAAACAATGTTCCATATCTCATTCGAAATTCAAACAGTTCAAACAGAGACTGTTTATACCGAGTGATTCATGAAATACAAGGACCACTTTAACTATTGGTCAACTGTCTGTATTGGTGTATTCAAACGGAGTTCTCGAGTACCTACTCTTTCAAATAATTGTTTAGCTTTTAGATAACTCTGTTAATACTATCACTACATCCTTAAACATTAAAAGTCCCCCGCCGCGTCTGTCTGTGTGTCTGAACGCGATAAACTTAAAAAACCGGCCAAGTGCTAGTTGGACTCACGCACGAAGAGTTCCGTACCATAATCTATAAAAACGGCAAAAAGATCACGTTTGTTGTATGAGCCCTCTTAAATATTTGTTTTATTTTAATTTAATTATTTATTTTTAAAGAAAATATATAACTAAATATTCTGTGATTATTTCAAGCTTCTACCTGTTGCCGTTATCAATATCGAGCAAAAACGAGCAAAAAAATTACGATTGTTGTACGGGACCCCCTTAAGTATTTATTTTATTCTGTTTTTTAGTATTTTTTGTTATAGCGGCAACAGAAATACATCATCTGTGAAAATTTCAACTGTCTAACTATCACGGTTCATGAGATACAGCCTGGTGACAGACGGACAGACAGACAGACAGACGGCGGAGCCTTAGTAATAGAGTTCCCGTTTCACCCTTCGGGTACGGAGTCCTAAAAACGACTGAACGGTTTTCAAACGGTTTTCACCAATGGACGAAGAGATTCATGAGGAAGGTTGAAGTATAAATACATAATTCATGTTAAGGTTTTGTGTAAATTGGCTAAAATATGACGATGATTGTTGAAGATATTGGAAAAAATCATGGTGACTTCCCAGCTTTACTAGCGTGCACCGCATACACCAATAAAAGTTGTATGAAAACAATCAATCAATCAGCCTAGCCATCATCATCATTTTCCAACTATGTTGGGGTCGGCGTCCAGTCTAACCGGATGCAGCTGACTACCAGTATTTTACATGGAGCGATTGCCTATCTGACCCCCACAATCCAGTAACTGCATAATACTATACCCCTTGGTAAGACTGGTTGTCAGACTTTCGGGCTTCTGACGACCCGTACCGACTGTCGAAGATCCACGAATGACAGCCGGGACCAATGGCTTAACGTACTTTCCGAGGCACGGAGGAGTCTCAGTATATGTAAAGATGGTCGCCCATCCACAGACCAACCCCGGCAAGCATAGCTTAACCTGATGGATCGACCCGTGGGGCTGTTATTTTTTAGCCACGAGCTCCTCTTATGAAAACAATGTATTTCGGAATTAATACATTGTTTACCTTGTATAACAGATAGAATACTTTTAATCCCGGTAGTACGTTCCCATGGGATATTAACCTACGTCAAAAGCTATTATCTTATAATTTCCGCTTGTATATGTGTATACTTTTGAGGAAATAGGCTGAAAATATTTTTTTTTTATTCGAATATGCGACGTTACTGCGCCAAATCGCACTGGGCTGGTGTGGTGGATTACGGCCCACTCCCTCTCAGAGAGAGGAGGCCTGTGTCCCAGCAGTGGGAACATTATAGGATGATTATGCTTTGCAACGTTAGAATAGGTATGCACTATGTAGATCTGTGATAATGGTTCATCTAATGTTAAGCAGTTAAACTATTCCAGTTAAAACTACCAAGCCTTATAACTCTACGGATATTCCTAACAACACCAGCGGGAATTGCGAAAGACACATAAAATGACAGCGTAACACACATAAAATGATAATTGAACGCAATGGGCTTGATTTCAACAGTTCACCCACGTCCATTGCGTTAATTACGTTGTGGAGCAGATAAATTTTTCAAACCTATGAAGCAATGGGTAGGAATAACCTTCAAAACTCTCGGATTGTGCTTGAAATTAGTAACGCCATTAGGGCAGATCTTAGCGCGTTGTGTTCCACGCGCGCCTCAAAGAGATGTCAGCACAAACTGATGGGCGATGCCTGCCAGGGTTGCGGGTTTGTCCAAAGGGAATACCGTGGCCCTGGCACACAGGCAACTGAAGGAACATGGGTGGGTTTTAGTCAGTCAAAGTTTGACATGCCCCGCTCCGTCCAGAGCGGGAGAAGTTATTTGATAATTTCCCACCCAAAAAAGGGTGCAGATCTTGATCTTATTTTTAAGAATTAACGAATTTAATGCAACGTACCAACAGGTACTGAACCAAAAAATAACAACCTATTTCTTTGCGCGTCACTCAAGAACAACAAAGTACAGCTACATTTTTCCATCGCTAAATTCAAAAGTCTTCTCACATAATCCCCGCCAAAGGCATCCTTCAATCTACAATACGTAACATAGCATCTAATTAATGATAGCACAAACATTAGCTCAGCGCTCAGCTGTTTTAATCACACGATCTATCTTTAAACCCCTCGAGCCAGCGCAATCTAATTTGCCGAGCTCATAAGGATTCGGAGCTTTGAGCGCCGAAAATTTTCAAAGGAACACTTTTCGATGGGAAACAAAAGAGATACGGGGTTCTATTTCCTTCGATTGGTGAAATTAACGGATTAAATTAACGCATATAGTGCCAAGAGGTTATCAGAGATTTCATTTGAGACTCACTTTACCTACCGAATTACTTATTGAGTGAGCCGCTAAGAATTTGCAAGGTGATAATACTGTGGTACCAAAAGATTTATTTTGCTACATACTTAATTATGGGATATAGGGTAATCAATCTGCCTAGCCTTTGCCCAACCATGTAGGGGTTGGCTTCCAGTCTAACCAAATGAAGCTGAATGCCAGTATTTTACATGGACCGACTGCCTATCTGACCTCCACAACCAAGTAACTGGGTAATAAGATACCCCTTGGTAAGACTGGTTGTCAGACTTTTCGACTTCTGACGGTTCCTAACGACTGTCAAAGATCCACGAATGACAGCCTGACCAACCGCGTATCGTGCTTTCCAGGCACGGAGGAGTCTCGGTATGTAAAGATGGTCACCCATCTACGGACTAACCCTGGTAAGCGTAGCTTAACCTAATGGATCGACCCGTGCGGGTGTTATTACTTAGCCACGAGCTAAGCTCCTAAGCTCATTCCAGGTTACATAATTATAACGTTATATGGTAAAGTCTCGAGCAATAAAATATACTTTACACTTATGCAAGATTCAAAAGCAATTTTGTCCTAAAGTATTGATAGGAACTTTATGGTATTACGAACAAAGTATTATCGAAACTATTATGAAATAGGTGTTTCTCCAAGGTACAATTTATTGTTATGTCACGAGAAGTATTTTTGCTCATCCGTATGGCGCCGGACGTAAAGAATAGCACCACCCTATTTCTTCTCGTGGGTGTCGTAAAAGGCGTTTAAGGGACTTACTAGAGAATGGGCAGCAGCGTTATCTATGCATTTTAACACCATACTGCGATCGCCAACCCGTCTGCCAAGCTTGGTGAATATGGCAAACCCTCCCTTTCGGGAAGGCCGATGTCTAGCAGTGGACGTCTTTCGGCTGGAATGATAATGATGATGATTTATGCTCATGACTGTACCTATACAGGGTGAAATTAAATATTGATATCTACACTGAATGTTTTTGCAAGTGATTTACGATGTAATGGCACTCAGGATATTGGGAATCCTAGAGAGCTACGAGCGTAGAATGTTAGACAATGTAAACGTCACTAATTCCTACAACTGCTACGAACATTTTCACGCGAAAATGCTGAAAAACTCTACGAAAATGTAATCTATACGTGCTGGAAATTCGTGGCGATAGTCTCGTTGTGCCATCAAATTCAATAGGAACTCTATGAATCTATCTCCACACGGCGCTATAATCTCGGCGATAATTTAAAGGCAAAGCGGGACTATCACCGCGATTCCCTTGTCCGACGTCCATTGAGCTGGCGCCAAGTCTTGTGTTTTCACGTATAGTTTTGAATTGACGAAAAAATATCTCCCTTAATAGTTTTTTTATTTTATGTTGTTGCATGATGACATTGGTAAAAATCAAAACAGACTGGTTTGTGTCTTTGAGATTCTGTAACTCTTTCTTACGTATAAGTATATAATATGTATGTATAATTATGTATATGTCACCGTAAGATTGTCAGAACCGTTACTTTATAATCTATCGGTATTATTTCCGTTAGTGTCTAAAGTGTCGAAAAATTGTGAACTGGGTGGAATGAAAGAAAAAGAAAAGAAAGAAAAATATTTTATTTGAATCGGTTAGGTTAGAACTATGAGCAATCGCGCGCGAGCCGAGCGAGCGCTAGTTGCAACTTGCTCGCAGCTAGGCGGGCTATTTAGTATTAGAGCAAGGTGCGTTCCGTCGCAAGCAAGTTTTATACCACTTCATATTTTGTCGGTTTCCCATGGATAGATTATAAACTATCGAAAAATAATGCGTTAAATTGTAAATGGTTTGCAGTTCACAATTATTCGACAGTTTATAATCTAAAATTTTCTTGTTCTAAAAAATAATAGAGATAGACCTTTTTGCGTATTTTTCTATTACTTTCTTCTTGTCTGTTTATAAGTGTGTACATAAATTGTTAAATAAATAGATTATAAACTAACGAAGTTCATAATTAGTCATACGGTGACATACGTACAAAGTTACAAAAGTTTTCATAAAAAGATGAGCACATAAGAACCTAATCGGTTACACTTCCAGTTCCAGATTACACAATACGTATACGGTATATCTAACTAAGAATATTTTCATAGAACATTTCGTACACATTCCCATATTTGCCTAAAAACTCGCAAAGACCTCAAACACCCAAACCAAAGGGCTAACCAAAAGACGTACAGACAAGAACACAAAAGGAGGCCCCTTACAATTTCTTCAAGCAGCCCAATAACCATTAGTAGAACAAAAAGGGCCAACTCAAAGACACATCTAATTAAGTAGGAGAAGCAAATCGCACGCACCGCCGACATCAAAGGGAAGACAAACAAAGCCGACGTAGGCTCTGAGCCAGGCCTGTGTCCCACGCGAGTGATGAGCGCGAAAATATAGGGTTAACTTTGACTTTGTATAATTTCAGTTTGTACATTTTATATTGTTGGTAAAAAGTTGGTTTACCAAAATCCTACTTTCCATCAGGTGATGGAAAGTAGGATTTTATGTAAACCTGCAACCCCGATCGAATTTAAATGCCTTATGAACAAGGAATTATAGACAAAACAGACTATTGTGTTTAGGAGCGTAAAATGTTGCACCAGAGTTACTTATAATATAACAAAGGTGAGCACTTCAAAACAGGTTTTTTTTTCATATATGGCATCTCGTAGCTCAAACTATGAGGTTTTCGGCTACTTAACCGCGCTTGCCTGTGAGTGCCTCAATAAATTAAGGTCTCCAGCTAGGGCATACAACATTAAAAACAAAGCAACTACCTACACGCTAAGGGTACCCTCTGCGAGGTACGGACCTTGACTAAGGGCATCGCTGAGGGAGGGCAGCAAGGGACATGCTGGATTGGATTAAGATTATTTGGGGACGAATTAAAAGCTAGATGCTCAGCGGCACGGCTGGCTAGAGCAATGATTGGCATGAACTGGGGCGTCGCGGTGGGCCTTGGTGGCAAAGACGGAAGGACCGGTCGGATTTTGTGTTTGCGAACAGATTTTTGGAAATTCATCCTCTAAAGGGGATGAAAGTTTGTACTGAAGTTCGTCATTTTTACCGATGGAAAATTCCAAGGGGCACACGGCTTGTTTACATACATACATACATAAACTCATGCCTTGTTCCCATGGCGGTAGGCAGAAACTATAGAACGCCACCTGCTACGCTCCATAGATACTCCTTTTACTTCGTTTACATTCTGGTCATACACGAACGCCGGTTGCGAGTACTACGAACCTGACCTTTCTGAAGAACATCTCCAATTATGTCACTATGTTATGTCCTCCTAGGGCGTTTCCACTCACACCTACGTTTTGTTAATCGGCTTTCATTCATCGTCTCAATATGACCAAACCATCTTAGCATACTCTTTTAAAGTTTTGTCACTACATCTTCTAAACTGCACCGTTGCCTCATCACCGACTTGTCTACAATAAAATATTTGTACCCCCGGGTAAGACTCTTTTAGTCGAAAGCTGTACTTTATCAGCACACATAAGTACTCTTCAAACAGGAACATTATTATCATTAGCAAGCAGTAGCTAATAAACTGCGACAGCAATAGCTTGACACTCTCTGAGTAAAACTCATTTTTAAGCATACGAAATATAAAAAACTTTTTACAAAAAAAAAAACCGACTTCCAAAAAAAACACTACAAAGTGAAAAATAACTTTAATTTCGGAAGTCGGTGTCTTTGGTTTTATTTTATTTGTTTGCCACCGACTTCCGAAATTAAAGTTATTTTTCACTTTGTAGTGTTTTTTTTGGAAGTCGGTTTTTTTTGTTTTGTAAAAAGTCTTTTATTTTTCACTTTTCAGTGGGTCAGTTTGTAATTTATCTAATTTACGATAGCCTAATGTCAAATGCTCATCACCTCTTACAAAATATTGCTTTTCCCGATGCAGGGGCGTTAATTGTTGAGGAGTTCTCCTGGTAAGAACCAGGAGAACTGATGGTGACTTCACCATATGCCTTTTGACGAGCATAAATTGCTTAGCAACCATATTAAAGTGCCAAGTGTGAAATACTTATTATTAAGTAGTTCCGGTCATCTGTGGTCTTCATCATCAGTTCCACTTCACCAAATGGTGCTTTCCGAGTGCAAATCAGTGCAGAACATTGCCCTCATCGGAGATTTAAATATAGATATAAAACAAAATAGTAGTAATGACCGAAGCGTTGACTATCTAATACTAAACACATCTCATGGACTCCTGCCAACCCATTTGTTTCCTACTAGGCTTGAAAATTGTATTGATCATGCCTTCGTGAAAACTAACTTACCCATCACCACTTTAGTTCTGGATTCTCATATCACGGATCATAAACCCATACTGCTTAGTATTGCTAACACCAATCCCAAACGTGAAACTGGTCACATTTCTACTTCCTTGAATTACGCTGCAATTAAGCTGGAGTTAGAAAACATGGACTTTGCAGCTGTTTATGTTATTGATGACCCTAACACCTCTATGAACACTCTCATAACAATCTTAACGTCTGTTATTGCAAAACACACGATGCAAACCGTAATCCCGAGGAAAAAAAGAATTATTAAACCCTGGATTACCCCTGGACTATTGAAGTGTATTTTAAATCGAGACAAGATGCACGCGAGATCTAACAAAGAACCTGATAATCTTATACTCAAAAACACGTATACGCGCTATCGTAATTTTTGTAATGCCCTACTACGAAAGCTAAAGATTGCCTACGAAAAAAATGAACTAGAAAAAGCTAAAAATAATCCTAAAGCCCTCTGGAAAACAATTAAAGAAATTGCTAACAGAAGTAAAATCAAAACTAGCCCCGTTGAGCTTCTAAAAATATCTGAAAACCCTAAATCCTCCATAAATGAAGTCTGTAAATTCTTCACTAATGTAGGGAAAAGTATGGCCGATAACATCATATCTCAGTGTCAAATCTCCACTAATATGCCTAGCAGTGACGTTTCGAAAATCAGCGACAACACCTCGCTCTCCCCTGCCAATTCCCTAGCGCTTCTGGAGGTTGATGAAACTGAAGTGGAATCCTTAATTATACAATTACGCAATGAGTGTGCATTGGGTTGGGATGGGGTATCGCCCTTATTATTGAAAATGTGCCGTCAGACACTAATACAGCCTTTGACGCATATATTTAATGGCTGTCTACAGAAGGGTGTCTTTCCTGATGCACTTAAAAGAGCAATTATACATCCAATCCATAAGGCGGGGAACAGAGGCTGTGTCAACAACTACAGACCCATCTCGGTTCTGACGGCCCTTTCCAAGATACTTGAAAGGATTCTTAGCCGCCGTCTGACTAATTTCTTGGACAAGCACCAGATCATAGCCAATAACCAATATGGTTTTCGTGCTAGAGTCTCGACCGAAGATGCAGTTCTTGATTTGACGCAGTTGGTTGCTAGGAACCTAGACAATAAAATTAAATGTCTTGGAATATTCCTAGACCTCTCGAAGGCATTCGACACAGTGTCTGTTCCCTTACTTTTCGTAAAAATGGAGCAGCTTGGTATAAGAGGCATAGCTCTTCAAATCTTTAAGGATTATGTGACCAATCGAACCCAAATGACTAAAATAGGTAACCTTCTTAGTGATGAGGAACTCATTTCCCACGGAGTGCCACAGGGAAGCACCCTGGGTCCCATTTTATTCCAAATCTACGTAAATGATTTGTGCAGAATTAACCTATCTAATACCAAACTCTTTGCATATGCGGATGACACCGTAATTATAGTTGATGGGTCAACGTGGGATAGCGTTAAAAATAGCGCAGAAGCAGCACTTACTAATGTAATAAAATGGCTCAACCTAAATCTGCTAACGCTTAACTTTGACAAGACGTCCTATATACCTTTCTCTATTCGCCAGAACACTGCACCTGACCTGACATTCTCGATAAAAGCTCACACCTGCTCACGGCTATCACCTCCATGTCAATGTCGAATACTTACAAGAACTGAGAATGTAAAATACCTTGGTGTACAAATAGATGCAGGGCTACGATGGGATAAACAGCTCAATGCCTTGACTTCCAGGACCATGAGATTGATACACAATTTTAAGTCTCTTCGAGAGTCGGCTAACCCTGACACTCTTAAAATGGTTTTCAATGCTCTGTGTCAATCAGTATTAGGGTATTGTATCACAGTATGGGGTGGCGCAACTAAAACTAGTTTCATGAAAGTTGAAAGAGCACAGAGAGCTATATTAAAAGTAATGCTACGTAAGCCGTACCGCTATCCCACAACACAATTGTACTCGGATTGTAAGGTGCTTACTGTCCGTCAGCTCTTTGTGCTCCGATCGGTACTTAAAAGACACGCTTGCGTCACTCCCTCTGATCGTAAAAAACGTACCAACATTCCCCCAGGCACACAGCATAAAACATCGTTCGCCCGACACCAGTACCACACACTTAGCGCATATATTTACAAAAAAGCTCACAAAGACCTCAACATCCGCGACCTCAACAGATTTCAAGTAAAGTCTAAGGTGACAGAATGGCTACTACAACACGACTATTTACAAACGGAGCTCCTACTTACATACATTGCTTAATAATAATAACTAATTCTCATTGCACCCATAATTTACACTCACTCACACTCCATATACACATGGTGTGCAGTTACATACATTCACACACACTCTCCTACAGTTTGAGTTGCATTCCTTTCTCCTCCATTTACCATAAATTGTTTAGGAAAAATACATTCTATATATAAGCAAGATACTTACAGAAGTATAAACACAAACACACAAACATGGCAAACTGACACACTTCACAAGTTTTGTTTATTTTTTATGATACCTTATAGCTGATCACTGTCTCTTAAGATACAGGTCACCCTAGTTTAAAAGGCAGGGCTCACCCAATTCATGTACAGACCTTGTGGTTACAGCATAATTATGTACCTAGTACCTGTCTTTATTCTTATGCCAACCAGTTGTAATCTATTTTTACTTATTCTAACCTTAACAACTACATAATGTATTTTCTTGTCTGTAACTTAATTGAAATAAAATAAATTTTTACTTTTTACTTTACTAAATCTCGTGCATTTGCACTCGGAAAGCACCATTTGGTGAAGTGCTACTACTGTATTACTATAAAAAATACTCAAATCACTATAGGTATGCTTATAAAATTTGAGGACTTCCCTCGATTTCCATGGCATTCCCTCATCAGATTCTGATTTGGTGGCAATGGGACCACTTCGGAAGGATACCCTTCCATACAAAAAGAGAATTTTTAAAATCCGTTCACAATTGACGGAGTAATCGGTGAACATACATAAAAAAAAAACAAACATACAGCCGAACATATAACCACCTCCTTTTTGGAAGTCAGTTAAAAACGAATGTTTTTTTTTTACCATTGCATTTCATTTTAAGTATATCAATTCACTCATTTTATAATATCGTTGCATGCCTATGATAAGGTAGATTCTACAAGGATCACCCATATTTTAACTGTAAAATCTTATGTACTGTACCTACAATCTATGCAAATTTACTTTACTTTATGTTCATTGAGCCCCACCCAATATTATATTACATAAGAGGTTACCTCCTTACCTACGTATTTTTATCGCGCATCATCGCTTTACTCCACCACCTAGGACACTACATGAGAACTAAGTCTCTAGTTCACACATGAGATAATCATTTCTAGAGCGTCCTTAGGGTAATGAGTGATTTAGGTTCTCGGTTTAAGAAGTTTGTCATTACTTAGAAGCTCTTTCAGTGTATCATTGCCTGGTAACTTTGCACAACACACGACAATAAATAAAGTTTAAGGAACATAATTATCATTAATCTGGATGTTCTTGCCTAAGTAATATCGCTATTTTAAGAAGTGCTAGCCTGCACCCTAATTGTACACACATATTGTAACACACTCTCAATCACAATCTGTATGATTTTAAAGGATATTGCTAATCCATTGCTTCTAAAGTTCGATAAATTTGTCTGCTCAACAACGTAAATAACGCAATGAATGTTGTTGAACTGTCAAAATGAAAGCCACTGTTCGTGTGTTACGCAATTTTGGTTAAACGATGTTAGACTATATCTCATATTACCCTTCCCTCCCCCCAACAGAAACCTAATAAAAACCAAAATACAAAAGCAAGTCCTAAACATTTTATCAGCACTATTTCCTGTGCCGCTCAAGTGTGTGACCCGTGGCGGTCTGTCACTACTGCTACTCACACCCAAGTTGCTGGTCACAAACCAAGCACTTAAACGGCTGGTCGCTAAAAGTTTTGATGTTATTTTTCCATCTGATAACACTTAGGCCACGAAGAGGGCGGGAAAAAGAATGAGAGGTTATTTTGTTTTTGGCCGTTTTTTAGGATAGTTTTTTGTCCACAGTTAGTTTAGCTAATTGTATGGATATGTAATGTGTATTGGAAAATAATGCCTGTCAATTTTTTTTTGAAGTCCATTTATTAGAGGATTATTTAAGCAAAGGGAGGAATAAAAACTCGCTCGTTATTTTAAATTGTAAGTTGTATGGTGCATACCATACAATTTAAAATAACGAGTCTCACATTATTGCTACTGAAAATCTGACAGTTACTTCAACGATTGCAATCTAAGTTCTTATATAAATGATCAGTATTTTTAGATAATGGATTCTAACGATTTTTTGGACATGGGGAAATAGGGAAATCCAACTCATTTGCAAATATAGTCAACATTAGCAATAGTTCCAAAAGCAAAACTAAATCAGACTTAAATAAACCGGCCAAGAGGTCAAAATTCAAGTTCCTGCTTTGCATAGATCTCGAGAAAAAAGCTGTGGCAAACGGACAGAAAGTGGTCTTAGAAAGGTTTCGTTTTTCTTTTTAAGGTCAGAACCTTAAAAAGTTCAAGAAAATTGAATCTCGTATCTCCAGCCCGTCTTCCCGGCTAGTTTCAGGGCCGTACTCCAACTTGGCCATCCAGTTTGCTAAGTAACACATAAATTGTACCGCGTCTAAGTGCGGGCCACACTTAGCGCAAGTGTGCCGATAGTTTCTGTCTTCCTGGTACTCGGCCAAACGTTCAACTTTAAGTTATTGTAATTTGTGTAAAGTACTTAGCATTTTTAGTTTATTAGTTTGAGAATTTGATTAGGGAAGTTTTATTCTTTAAACTGTAACTTAGTATCGTTTGTCCTGTACCTATCTCAACCTTACTGTAAAAAATGTTGTTCAACTGTTTATACTCAGTTTCTCAGTTGAGGTATTGTTTTAATTTATTTCAAGTA
The DNA here is from genome assembly GCA_963921375.1 of Tiliacea citrago. Taxonomy (NCBI): domain Eukaryota; kingdom Metazoa; phylum Arthropoda; class Insecta; order Lepidoptera; family Noctuidae; genus Tiliacea; species Tiliacea citrago. The sequence goes on from OY992784.1 coordinate 4,558,830, forward strand.
TTTGTATGTATGTGCTTGTAGCAGCATCAACATCACTACATGCGAACTACGCGTCACATTGACGTCACGCAAAATTCTGCATCGTGCAAACAAAGTTTACCGCGCAACTAGCATATATACAACGTCCCGTCATTAAATGTCGGGCAGTTGCCCACCAGACACAACACCCGTCTGGTCGGAGGATCCTTCCTTTTCTGGGTGGATGAGTGAACTTTACACCCTGTTCCTCTACCACTAAACTGCTACACTCTATGCTGCTGCTGCTGCTCTGCTGTATGTCTTACCAAGAGGTATCGTGTTACCCAGTAACTAGGTAGTGGAGGTCAGGTAGGCAGTCGCTCCATGTAAAATACTGGTTTTCAGCTGTATCCGGTGAGTCTGGAAGCCGACACGAACCTAGTGGGAAAAGCTAGATAATTTTAACAAAAAATTAAAAAAATGTTTTTTCTTATAATAATTACCGTATATACTTTCACATGTATTAAGTAACAAGCTGTTATTTTGACATTACAAACAGACATTTATTTGTATACACCGTGGCATTTTAAGCGTCTTACAACGGCACCCCGCTTCATGTACCAAATGACTACTCATTCATGAAACTAAAAAAATATTTATTTACATTTTTTTTTATATTATTCATTATCACGCATAAACACCCTGTTATGAGCACGGTGCGAGCCTTGCGCTCCATTCCGCGCCACCATTGGAACGCAAGGCTCGCACCGCACTCGTAACAGGGTGTTTCAAAGTACGTCATGCGTCGTTTTTTTTTTTATTATTCATTATTTATTTATTATACAAATGTTAATCTTTTTTTTTACTTTCATGAATGATTTGTAGTCATTGGATACATGAAGTGGGCTGCCGTCGTAAGATGATTACTGAATTTTCCCAATATCGAGACTACCACGATGCTGTAATCGTCCGCTTCCTAACTCTATATTAAAAGCTAATATTGCTAGTGCATTGTTCTACCAGTATATTGGTTGGTATTGCTACAGTTTAAATAAAATGGTTGTCTGCAGTTAATCGAAAAGAAGTGTTTTAATTTTCCTTTTTGGTTTGTAATATGAGTATTCATGTTAGCCATGGCCAAAGTACTTAGTTCTAAAAGTCTGTTGGTACAGAACAGTCTTTCCCTCCTACTCCTATACGAAACCAGAATGGATTGGGACAAGAAAACGAGCAGCATAACGTTTTATACCTCTCTATTCTGCGTTTGAAGTAACTTTAAAATGCACTGACATTTGCTTTCATACCTTTCTACATCTAAAAACTGCAAATATGTGGCGTGCGAAGCAACTTCGGGAAATAAAATATTAAATAATCAAGTTTGCAATCGACTTCCGTTTACTAATCGGAGACGGTATTTACAGCACCGGAAATCGGTTGCAGAAAGTCTCAAAGAATTAAATAAAACATTTACGAGATAATCAGCACCCAATCAACAAGATGTTTTTAGTTACATTCAAACCAAAAGTAAACACGCGCGAGTGTAGTATTGACTGATTAGTAGTTTGATTGTTTTGTAGCTAGACAAAATGGGTGCGTCTGATATCATAAAGTTATTTAGTATATTTTCATTTCAATAACGTTCACAAGATATAATTAATGTGAGTTATGCCAACTGTTGATATAATTTCTTAGATATAACATTTATATACTCTAAAACTTATTTCGTATAACGTTATTGGATACAACGTTTATTTAATCGAAAATCATTCGGCCTATCGTTTAAAATATATAATATTGCGATTAATTTGATTGAGCGTGCTGCGGGAGCGGCGTGACAGAAACGAATCGCTGCAATACCGACTCCACGTAGTCTTGTCCTACGCCTAGAGTATTATTTAAAATCGCGTAGGTGCGGAGGGCGGGGCGGCCCGCGAGCTGAGGAGCAGGTGGTTTCAACACTCGCCGCCGCGGCTGAGGCTGGCCTGGCAGTGTTGAGCGTGAAACACATTTGCGACGATAAGCTCGCATGGGACCGCCGCCGCCGGAGCCCTGCAGCGCCGGAGCCGTGACAGAAACAATACCTGCTGCATGTTGCATGCTTGCTTGCATGCTGCATGTATGGTATAGGCTTGTTTGCATGTCTGCTGCATGCATGGTGTCTGCATGGTGCATGCATGGTGTATACTTACCCTGTATATACATGCGACAGATACCATCTACTGTTATTGAATCATTTGGGTTAGGTTAGGTTAGAACAGTAACTATTAACGCCAGACATTAACTAGCCAGATTCCCTCTATTCTTAGTGAATCATTTGGGTTAGACTAGGTTGTAAATATGAAAATTTTGCTTTGTGTTTTTTACTAGGCGTTTTATCATCTATATAAATAAAAAGACAAGTCCTGACTGACTGATTGACTGACTCATCAACGCCCAGCCTAAACCCTTGGACCTAGAAAGCTGAAATTTTGTACAGAGGTTCTCTTTATAATTTAGACAAGGAATAAGAATGGATTTTTGGAAATTCCACCCCTAAAGGGGTAAAATAGGGGATGGAAGTTTATATGAAAGTCCGTCAGTTTTGAAGTTAGGATCTTCAAATTTTGTGTTTAGGCTGACGATTGAAAATAAATATATACGTGTTTCAGTGTTTTTGATAATTCCACCCCCGAAGGGTTAAAAAGAGGGATCAAGTTGTGTATGGAAAGTCCTTCATTTTTGAATGTATAAATCACTCAATTTATTATCTAGGCGGAAGCTAATGCAACGGTGTAGTTATAATTCCAACCCTTGAGGGGTGAAATTTTTCCAAAAAGGTTATATGTTCACCGATTACACCTTCAATTGTGGACGGATTTTAAAAATTCTTTTTTTTTTGGAATTGTATGCTCTCGAGGTGGTCCCATTGCCACCAAATCGGAATCTGATGAGGGGATCCCATGGAAATCGAGGGAAATCATCAAATTTTATAGGCATACCTATAGCGATTTGAGTATTTTTTATAGTAACTCGTGCATTTGCTCTCGGAAAGCACCATTTGGTGAAGTGGTACTGATGATGAAGACCACTGATGGCCACCGGAACTACTTAATAATAAGTACTTCACCGTTGCGATTCGATTAGGCACTTTAATATGGTTGATAAGCAATTTATGCTCGTCAAAATACATAAATGGTAAAGTCACCATCAGTTCCCATGACCCACTAAATAGTCAAAAATTAAAAAACTTTTTACAAAAAAAAAAAATCTACCGACTTCCAAAAAAAAAACACTACAAAGTGAAAAATAACTTTAATTTCGGAAGTCGGTGGCAAAAAACTAAAATACAGATCCAAAGACACCGACTTCCGAAATTAAAGTTATTTTTCACTTTGTAGTGTTTTTTTTTTGAAGTCGGTTGACTTTTTTTTTGTAAAAAGTTTTTTTATTTAAGTTAAATTCACTAATAGTTCGGCTTATGGTTGGCTGATACAACGTAAATCGTTGTATTTTTTTTTCATTTCAACCCACAAGGGGTGAAAAGGGAGATAAAGTTTTGTTTTGACGTTGTCCATTCGCAAAATTTTGTATTCAAGTAAGAATAATAAAGTTGATAAACTTGAAACTTGGCACGAATACTTACCTAAGTAAATCATAAAGTTTTCCATTTTTAGTTTTTTCTAAGTTTCCGTAGGGGGATTGGGGGATGTCAAAGTTTGTATAGAAGAATTTTAACTCGCAGTACGATTAACTCGAAACTCAGTATTTATACTTAAAACCAAAAATATAGAATAACGTGTATCAGGGTTTTTCAAAAATCTACCCCTAACGGGATGAAAAGGGGTAGTCATAAAGGAAACCATGACACTGGTAACACACAGCTCAAACCACTAAACGGATTGGGTTGAAATTTGGCACATAGATACTTATTATGACGTAAGCATCTGCTAAGAAGGGGTTTTTGAAAATTCGACCTTTAAGGGGGTGAATGGGGGTGGTTTGGACTGTCTAAGGTAATCGAAAAACCTTCTGTTGTGATTTCCTGTGTTATGGTGGCGGTTTGGTTATTTTGGTTAGGGGTTTTATACTCGACATTTGTAGTAATGTGTGTGTCATCATCTTGTGCATCGTCAATTGACATTGTAGTGTCGTTTAGTGGTGATAAATTTCGTTTTTGGACTGGGGTATTATCATTCCTAAAACGACGAGTGATATTAGAACAGTCTGGGTAGCGCCAACATTTCAAAAGTTCGTGATTATTTTCTAAATAATAGGCAGATGTCATATTTAGGCATGCATAATGATATTTAGCCGAGCATCCAGTGCATTTCAGAGTCTCTCCAGCGTACCGTATTTGTTGACTGCAAGCTGGGCAATTCATTTTTATTGACAGTTGTTTTCAAACCTGCTAGTAAGCGATGTAGATGTCCAGTGTTGTGACCAATGAGCTGCGATCTTCGTGTCTGCGGAGGTCGTAGAGGCGGGGTCAATGACCGCCACCAACGATGACTCACGCGACTCGGTGAGTTTGCAGAGCGTTTTTGAATTATTCACCGTTTTTTATTTTCCTTTACTTCGTTGTTGATTGGATTTTATTCGGTAAATTCAGTTTTTATTTACATAGTTTGAAACCTCACTGTGTCTTCTTTCTTCTGGTGTAACTTTTATGACCGACTTTTGGTCTTTTCCACAATTTATCGTATTTAAACACAGAGCAAAACAAAACGATGTTAACCAATGCGCGCACCGGCTACTCCCTTTTGAGTGGTATATCAAACGATTTTATATTCAATGCTATGCTTATAAAAATTAGTAGCCTTAAAATTATATCAATCGTTTATTATATTAACTGATCATTATATCAAATATAATTATAGATTCAGTTGTTATTTCTTGTAAATATTAGAGATTTTGTTATTATATCATATATTACTTAAGATAAGATAAGATAATATTTATTTGCATAAATATGTGTCATACATACAATTAAAGACATGCATGCAAGATGGTAACAAATTAACAATAACAAATACAGACATGTTTGCCACATGATGTGACGTGCAAATGTCAACAAATATTTTTAATTACAACATTCTCCTAAAATAACAATAAATTTTGTAATTAAAGAATAAATAATAATAGTAGATTGTAATAAATTAAAATAACAAAAAAGTCAAACAGAACATTAAAACAAAAATAAATTATTAATACTAACCTAATCAAAATACAAATCTTTCCTCTAGGAACTCGTAAATGTTGTAGTATGCTTTATTTACTAAATATGTCTTAAGTTTTCTTTTCAAGTGTACATTGTTAAGCTCCTTCCAACTTATAGGCAACTTATTGTAGACAATTGGAGCCATATGAAAAACACTTTTGCGCATAAGTGCAGTCCTACAGGGAAGTCCACATAGTTGGGTTTGGTGACTCCTGTTCCTGGGAAATTGATCTGCTCTGCGCGGAAATAATTTAAGATTGTTCCTGACAAACATGACGGTTTCAAGAATATATAAGGATAGCAATGTTCAAATTTTATGAATTACAAAATAGGGGTTGCAGCTGTCCGTGGTTTTCAAATGAAACATTGCTCTAAGGCATCTCTTTTGTGATTTAAATGCTACTTCTCTATTAGTCGAGTTGCCCCAAAAAATAAGACCATATCTGAGAGCGGATTCGGTCAGACCGTAGTACGCTGTTAATAACGCCTCCCTATTGACTTTTTGTGACAGCAAGTACAATGCATAGGCACTACTACAAATTTTTTTACTCAGAGAAACAATGTGATCCTTCCAATTCAAATGTCGATCAATAATTAGTCCCAGAAACTTAGTTGTTTTAACCGTGTCAATTGTTATATTATTAAATGTTATGTCAAGATTGGGAAATGGCAATATACGCTGGCTAAAATGCATAATTACTGTCTTACTTAAATTAATTTTTAAAATATTATTGTCTAACCATTTTAAAGTATTGATCAATGTATTATTAATGTCATATTTATAAAGTTCTTTATTATTACAGGGTATAGTTATAGTACTGTCGTCCGCGAAAAGGTTCATAGGATGATCAATTGACTTTGGAAAGTCATTTATGTAAATTGTGAAAAGTGGTGGTCCTAAAACACTTCCTTGTGGAACTCCGTAGGTTACGGTTCGTTCCTCCGATAGAATGTTTTCTTCATTTTTGATTTTAGTGTTAAGTCTACTTATTTCGGTTATTTGTTTTTTTCCCATTTCTTACCCAGACAAAATACAGTCTTCCGGATAATTCCACCTTGTTTACCTAGAGCAAAGAGTAATGTTTTATTTGTATCGCTGTCAGTAAACAAAAAATGAGAGACCTTGTCACTTTTCTTAGCGATTTCGTTTGTTCAAAATTGTTCTGAGGTTCAAATCATACAGTAGGTATTTCAACTAGGAACAAAATGGTCGAATGAACACACTCACACATATAGACCGTTACATGAACTCTAAGTATGTTTCAGTATGCAGTGAGTCGGGGCTGTCACATCGAGGCAAGTTTAGTAATTGCGTGTTATCATGTAGGTAGGATGTCTAATTTATAATAATAATTATGTCGTTTGTTTTTTGTTTTCGTACCAGAATACATTTTTAAATATTTCCTACAATTAAAAATTAAAAACAAAACATTTAAAAATATTAAAAAAATGAGTTTCCCCGGGTTGGGAGCACTGTTCGAGCTACCAGTTGTTAGGGCTGCAGGAGATAGGAACTTCCTCACAATGCGAGCCGTATCAAGGAATACTGCCTTTTGAATCACGCCCTTGATCCAACCTTCTAACGAGAGCCACGAGAGAAATTGATCGAGGCTTTCAGGCATCAGGCTTTTGGCCGTAACGACAATCGGCACAATGACAGCCAAGCTCACATTCCACATGTCAACAAGCTCGTGTCTAGATATTATGTTTCTCTTTCTCAGCTTTCACGAGGTTCTCGTCATGTGGAATGGCAACATCTACAATCATTGCGCGGCGCGCTAATCGATCTATCACCACTATATCAGGCAAATTGGCGACAATAGTCCGGTCAGTAATGATAGACCGATCCCAGTACAACGTGACATGGTAATTTTCGAGAACTAGGTCAGGCATATTAATTATTATTATTTTCCGCCATTTTGGATTTGTTAGTAATTTAAACTTACTACTTGTTACTTTTTTACTTCTCCAAGAGAGGAGGCCTGTATCCCAGCAGTGGGAACATTATAGGCTGATTATGTATAATATGTATGTTATGTAGTAACTTAAACGATTGCTTTCAAAATTGATTTTAGTTTAAAAAAAAAAATATTTTGTATGTATCTAGGTATGTGTGCATGGAATCAAATCAACTCCTCATAATATGTAACTATTATATCGTCAATGTGATCTATCAACTCAGCCTTGCGCTGACCATTGCAGAAAATAGGCCTCTCCCAGACTGCGCCACAACACCCTGTCATCCGCCTTCCGCATCCAGTCTGTCTCAGCTACCTTTTTAAGGTTATCGGTCCATCTCGCCGATACGCAGTCTCCACTCCAAGACTCGTCTGTCTATGGGCCATCGGTCCTTCAACAAACATGGGTCGCCCACTGCCACTTCAGCTTGCTTACTCTGCAAGATATGTCGGTAAATCCGGTTCTTTTCCGGATAGTTTCATTTCTGATCTTATCCTAAAAAAGAAACTCCGAGCATAGCCCGCTCCATAGTACGCTAAGCAACCTTGATTTTGTGGACCAGCCCGACTGTTATGTGTCCACGTTTTGTCACCATATGTCATAACGGGCAGGACGCACTAGTTCAAGACCTTGGTCTTCAAACATTGCGGGATAGGTGACGAAGAGACTTGACAAAGTTTTCCAAACACTGCCCAACCCAACTGGATCCTTCTGTCCGCTTCATTCTCAAAGTTGTGTCTACCGAGCTGGATGACTTCCCTAGGTAGACATACTCCTTCACAACTTCAAAAAGCGACCTTTTGATGTAGATTGGTCTCGGCAAGACGTGTGAATAGTACATGACTTTCGTCTTGTCCAAATAGATACCGAGCCCAACCCGTCGAGAGGCTCCATTTAAGCTGTGCAGCATCTGGTCTAACTTTTTCAGCGTCTGTGCTATTATGCTATGTTGAAATAGTTTAGTGATTTGAATCCAACGTTAAACAAATTGCATACGTAAAAATTTACCCGTATTCATTACGTACGATATCGGAGCCCTTTACTGTACGTGGTTCGATTACACTTACTACTCGTTATGTTATAGTTGGTAATGTCCTGAACACAGAATATAATATACGTCCCATCACTACAAACTGTATGCAGGTGCCGTTCGGAGACTTAAAGTAATATTAGAAAACTGTTCCACCGAACCGCACTCATCAAAATTTTGTTTCAGTGCCGTTAGTGGAAGTGTTCAAATGCCGTTCGGTCAAGAGCTGTTGACATCAGTGCTCTTAGTGGAATGCCTCGAGCGACACGAGTTGGAAGATTTTTGACACCCCGCCTCGGTGAGATCAGATTTCTTTTGACAACTTAATATATAAATAGGTGTTGCTTTGTAGACTTATAATGCAGAAGAAGAGAAAGTATGAGAGATGAGAGAGAGATTCGATTTATTGTTCTTGCCTACGGGTGGTACTCGTGTAATGTACCATGAAATGAGCGTGATGCCTGTAGTATTTGCTAACCAGCCCAATCCGCCTGCAGGTAGACAGCCTAGACTAGCTGGTACCCTAGGCCGGGGCCTTGTAGGTTTAGGCGTAAATCCGGGGGTTGACGTCGTCGCCTGCTACGATGCTTACATACTATCTTAGCTCCTTTAAACTCCTTTTGATCTAGACCTATAACAAAACCACACACATATTTGCTGTGCCAAATACAGATCCTCCCTAAATTGAACTCACAAAAATAGAAAAGGACACTTCGATTACAATTATTCACGCTTATTACAATATTTGGGGATCAAATTTTAGCAACCTTTTTTTATACCATTGCAATATTTCGAATGATTTTAGTACGCATATTTTCATTTGGTCAAATTTTTACTTGGCAAAATATTACCAAGTATAATGTCATTATGGCATTTGGTCTTTAATCAAATGATTTATTACAGCAAACAATCTTCAGACAATAAACGTTTTTGAGCGAGCGAAGCGAGCGGTGCCGCGGTAGCGGCCGGCGAGTGCCAGACACGACTTGCATTAATAGAAAAAAAGATATTGTTTTTAGTAGGTTACCCGGAACATAACTATTTAGATTAGGTTAATTTCTTAAAAAAAAAAATGGGTAGGTTAGGTTAGGTTAAAACTGTGACCTCCTACGCACGAGCCGAGCGAGCGAAGCGAGCGGTGCCGCGGCAGCGGCCGGCGAGTGCCAGAAACGACTTGCATTAATAGAAAAAAGATATTGTTTTTAGTAGGTTACCCGGATCTGAACTATTTAGATTAGGTTAATTACTTATTTATATTATTATTTGATTTTGCGTATAAACTGTTATTCTGACTAAACTACTAACTGAAATATTTGACTAAATAAAAAATGTTAAAAGTACTAGTTGGTAAACAAGTTATAGTTTAAACGTTCATTTGTCAAACATTAGGTTTGCGTTACAATTTTTTGTGAATAGATTTTTTGCTAAGTAATAATTTGGCAAATGAAATTATGCGAGAAATTTTTTGGGAAGTGAAAATTTGTCAAATTCCTTTCGGTCAAACAAGGGAGACCCCAATATTTGTTATCAATTTCGTCTATTATCGCAATTAAATACGTAAATATTAAAGGAAACGCATTCAAAATCAATAATACACGGCAACAACAAATTATTCTAAGCTGCCCTATATAAATTAATATTAATATTTTATATAAACCAAACATCAACAACAGGTTGCTTTAAATTTGAACGATTTTCATTAACTTTATACTGCGTTTAGTGTGTCGATACGTCCAGTTCATAGAACGTTTGCTGCACTACCGATATTAGTTTTTAATTAAGAAATATTATAGATACTATTGGGTCGTTTTATATTCGGTGAAAATCGAGAAGAGAAAATGTAACGAATCCCACCGAACACATTTCATGTAAATGTAGGTAGCCATGACTCACATAACCTTTTCACTGTTAAAAATATTGAACTATTGCAAGACACAACATTAAAGACCAGTGACTTAAGAGGAGGCTCCCTATTTGTATGTTATTTTGCACGAATATTCTGAAACAGACATACATACAAGCAAAATGAAATTTTAGTATTATGATTTATTGAATCTTTTTCTTTCCACGCTGAAGACAGTTACGTAATTGTAATATTTTCTCTAGATATTTTTTTTATTCTAAAATAAATATTTACAGCAAGAAAATATAGTTTATTATCCAGCCATAGATATTTTTTCTCTAGATCAATTATTACTTTAGTTATAAACGAAATAAGAATAGAGACTTCGCTCATTTGGTGCAACAATGACATATTCAAATTACACTTTTTTTTTAAACAAGTTGAATAATATGTCAAAATGTGCAAAAACACTATTTACATCGGGAGAAACATCGGCAGAATTGATTTTGTAGTGATATGCCGCGAGATGGCGCGAGATGGCGCGAGTGTCATTGTAGAATTGAGTAAAATGGCGCCATTTCTGTTGCTATAGCATCGGAATGGCCAGTTGCGCGGGACGCCCCTCTGAGTGTGGTTGTGTTTGGGAGCTACAACGATGCTAAAGTATCTATGACATTTAATCCGATACTTTTTGGTGCAACAAGTAAATGGTCCAAGTAAATTATTTTCCTGGTGAATCAACGACGAAATTTTGTAAATATGTCACTGTAGTTCCAAATAGGGTATTTTTTATAGTTCAGTCACAAAATTGAGAAATTACGTTGTTTTTTACTCCACATAAATTATTAAACTGACGAAACGATGAATCGACGATAACTGGAGTGCAGCTAAAATAAAAAAGGAACTCAAAACCGCACCTGGCGTACTCAATAAATCGACTACCCATCTGTCAGAGTGTTCTGAAGTATTATCAAGGTGAATTAATTATACTTATATTTCATAATTTACTTAGTAATAAATAAAGAATTATATTTCTGAGCTTTACTGTGTTGACTGTACAATTTAATCCAAAATAGGTTTGGCAGTGTCGTTAATTGTAAACGACACTAGTGGTAGTGCGGCTGGTAGTATCCTTGCCAAAAAACGGTAAAATTTCTAAAAGTGTGATTACGTCATTCTTGCACCAAATGAGCGACTTACGCTATTTAGTTTCGTGCTCGAACACGATCAAAGAGCGCACGCGATAGCCAAAATTATTACTGATGTGTTAGCGTTTAGCTCATAACGGAGTGGCGGGGAGCAAGGGGCGGAGCTTGAGTGGAAATTTGATTTAGACTGCCTGCTCTTAATTTCTTACCATAAAACCGTAGGAGTGTCTGTGCGACGGCCGTCAAACGGGCAAGCCATACATTTTGACCAAGATGTAAGGTTTGTAGAGTTAGGGGCTTGGCTCTACGTTAGATCTGGTAAATTTTTAACAGTGAAAGCGTTATGTGAGTCTTGGCAACCTACTTTATATTTCTTTTTATAGAATGCCCTATATTTTTTGCCTTCTAAAAGTAGGTTTTACATATACAGATCGGCAGCTCCTGATTTCTACATTTTTTCGTTGTTTGTGTGCATATCTTAGCCAGCGTACCAAATTTCAGCTTTCTAGGACGTCGGAAAGTGCCGTAGAGATTTCGATGAGTAAGTGAATCAGTGATGTAAGCGACGTATTTTAGGTATTAATAACATTCAAAGTTTAAGATGATAGGCAAATGAAACTTAGTGTATTTTATTTATAAGTCTGCTAAATACAGCTTATCCTGAAAATGTTGTCCCGGCCGACGCGACGCGGCGACGACTTGAACCGAGGACTTGAAAATAAAACGAAACGCTTCGAGAAAAGGTAGGCGTAGGAGGTAGGTCTTGGCGGGGCCACTACCGTGCCCCCAGATTTTGATTAGAATCTGGTATTGTTGGACTCAATCATCCTGTCGAAGAATATACCACGTCCTGAGGTCCTAGGCAAAGTGACATTCTATCAGCGACAACAATTTTCTTTTTAATCCTTTTTTAAAAGGAACCAGGTTCTTAATAATTAATTATCTCCATAATCCAATAGGACAAATAAGTAATTTAAATCTAACTTTATTTTTACGTGATATTTTTTTTAACTTAGAATAGTGTTGATTGTACTTTACACAAGTCCGTACCTTTCATAAAGGCTGATATAATAATATAAACACTTTGTTCTTGTGTTATATGTGTGTCACTATTATGTCTACGCTTTTTACACTACACTAACTCAAAAGGTTCTGTTCGTTTTAGTCTTCGCAATAGATTTGGTTTGTCTAACAGCTGAATTGCCTCGATGTTCACACGTCGGTGGAGTCGGTGTTCATGAGCCTCCGCAAATTTTTGGATTATGTTGGTGACTGGTTCCATTTTTAAGTCACGATGGAGGTCGTAATTTCTTATATACCAGGGCGCATTAACAATACTACAGAGAACCCTATTCTGGAATGTTTGTATAATTTTGATATTGGTCATTAGTACAGCCCCACCGTTGGATGCCATTATGTCCATATTGGCATATATAAATTGTGTTATGTATCGATAAGTAGGAATCCGGACCAAAACATATTTTTAAAACGCACGCACACACCAAAAAATGGGGCTGACATAATTTATGCTACCGAAAAGCTTATATCAGTACTGTTGAAAGTCATTATATAAACACCAACGAAACGCTGCAAGTGCGTTGCAAGTGAACCCACCATCACTGTCTTCATAGAACTGTCTGTCCAAGCATAGTATTAACTCCGGTCTGTGCACAGCCTTAATATAAAAATACTGCCAAACGAAGAAAGTAAAGTACGGATTGCCATTATGAGGTCAACACAGCCAGTTTAAAACATCAACATTCTTTACAAGCCATAAAACAAAAGACCAACCCTCGCAGAAACAGAGGACTTCATAAATAATTATTCAAAGTTTGCAAAACATGAGAAAACAAACTAAAAACATACATTGTCCCGGGGCACAAATATTTATGTGTGCTTCGTAGATTCTGGAAATACCTTCGGGTATGAATGGGACCCGCTAAAGAACTAAATGTAATGGTCACTACTTTACTACAAAAAAAAAACAAATACACGCGCAGTGGTTAAGTGATTGACTGCTGCGCTGCGTGTCGCGGGTTCGATTCCCGCACGGAACAAATATTTGTATGACCTATAAGTAGTTGTTCCGGGTCTGGCTGTTTGTGTATGTGAGTTTAAATGTTTGTAAACGCACCCACGATACAGGAGAAATTCCTAGTGTAGGGCAACGTTTTTTTTTAAAAAAAAAAAAAAAAACCAATTCAATATATATATTACTAATGTAAATGTTGTAGGTGGTAATCGGCGAAGTGAAACGAAAAGGTAGCTTAGACAACTTATATTTTGGAAAAGACACTGATAAAATAACAAGACAAGGTAAAACGTACAAGCGCACCCGCTTGCAATGCTCGCACGGACTGAACTGCCGGCGTGGCGGGTGGGGGTCCAGCGGCCCATACATCTATACTTAGCAATGCTCGCACGGACTGAACTGCCGGCGTGGCGGGTGGGGGTCCAGCGGCCCATACATCTATACTTAGCAATGCTCGCACGGACTGAACTGCCGGCGTGGCGGGTGGGGGTCCAGCGGCCCATACATCTATACTTAGCAATGCTCGCACGGACTGAACTGCCGGCGTGGCGGGTGGGGGTCCAGCGGCCCATACATCTATACTTAGCAATGCTCGCACGGACTGAACTGCCGGCGTGGCGGGTGGGGGTCCAGCGGCCCATACATCTATACTTAGCAATGCTCGCACGGACTGAACTGCCGGCGTGGCGGGTGGGGGTCCAGCGGCCCATACATCTATACTTAGCAATGCTCGCACGGACTGAACTGCCGGCGTGGCGGGTGGGGGTCCAGCGGCCCATACATCTATACTTAGCAATGCTCGCACGGACTGAACTGCCGGCGTGGCGGGTGGGGGTCCAGCGGCCCATACATCTATACTTAGCAATGCTCGCACGGACTGAACTGCCGGCGTGGCGGGTGGGGGTCCAGCGGCCCATACATCTATACTTAGCAATGCTCGCACGGACTGAACTGCCGGCGTGGCGGGTGGGGGTCCAGCGGCCCATACATCTATACTTAGCAATGCTCGCACGGACTGAACTGCCGGCGTGGCGGGTGGGGGTCCAGCGGCCCATACATCTATACTTAGCAATGCTCGCACGGACTGAACTGCCGGCGTGGCGGGTGGGGGTCCAGCGGCCCATACATCTATACTTAGCAATGCTCGCACGGACTGAACTGCCGGCGTGGCGGGTGGGGGTCCAGCGGCCCATACATCTATACTTAGGTTATACTTACATATATGTTATTACCTACAATAATACTACATACTATAAATCTAAAAATATGAGCGCGTCGCTAACAACTAAATTATTATATAATACATTACTAAAGTTTTTCAATTTGTAGTTTATATCTGCAAATATTTATTTACATATATTTAAATTCAATATAAAAGCTAACACTAAAATATTTATATTATGTACAAGTATATGAAGGAAAGAAAAAAAGGCCCCCCCTTTTTGTAATTGGGGAAGAGCTCATTGGCCATCAAAAATTTGTCCGCATCGCTGTCAGTGGGAAAAGTGCCTAAAAGGCTGGCAGCATTGCCACGTTGGATGGCAATGCTTGTCTCCTGTGATACAGTTTTTTTAACTAATGCAGGATACAGGTGATCTTTTCCACTAAAGTTAAGTACTGTATTCTATTGTATAGTTCTTGCATATCAATAACTGGTGGAAAAATAATCTGTAACACTGATTTTGGAACAATGAAAAAATATTATTATCAATGCTGATTCTTTGGCCTAAAAACAGGTGAGCCCTCTGTCGAATTGGATTGAGTCAAAACTAACGTTCAGAGCCTAGAGCCTACTTTTTTACCTCAAACTAGCCCTATAGTAAGAGTAAGTGGGTTGGGTAAGAGTTGCTATTACATTAAGAGAAATCCGATCTTAACACTTATGTTAACATAATTATAAAAAAACGAAAATGTTATCAGCCTAGGGTAATTTAGGAACAGTCACATCATGTTATTGAGTTACAAATTTGGAAATATAACATAAAAGTTTTTTGTGATTTGTGGCTCTTCTAGTACTCTAAAATTTAGTTGGTCTAGAATAATCTCTTAATCCTAATACGAAACTGCATCGATTAGCACTTATAAAATAAAACGTTAACCCAGCTGACTATATCAGATTCCTATTACACTGGGCTTAAACATAACTGGCGAAATGTGAGTGTATGTACTATTATTGTAGGTACACCTCTGCAAAACCCTTCGGAGAAAACAGGTGTGGTGTAATGTTAAGTGTACCATTTTTAGGTTTCCGTACCCAAAGGGTAGAACAGGAACCTTATTACTAAGGCTACGCCGTCTGTCTGTCTGTGTGTCCGTTTGTCACCAGGCTGTATCTCATGAACCGTGATAGTTAGACAGTTGAAATTTTCACAGATGGTGTATTTCTGTTGCCGTTAAAGCAACAAATACTAAAAACCAGAATAATATAAATATTTAAGGGGGCTCCCATATAACAAACGTGATTTTTTTGCCGTTTTTATAGATAAAGATACGGAACCCTTCGTGCGCGAGTCAGACTCGCACTTGGCCGGTTTTTTTTTAAATCTGTGAATTCAGTTAGCAATTACTCACAAGTTAAGGATAGTCGGCTTAGAACGTTTTCTTGTAGTTTCAACGGTTAGGGTACCTGCCTATGCCTTGTCTCAAAAGCCCAGCATCTAGTCAGCGTTTACTCTAGACCTCGTCTTATTCATACTTTCTTACCTCAGAGAGAAATCTTGAAAGAAAAAACTCACCCGTATGAATATTGACACATTTAATTCCCAGGGGTTTGTACGGGACAAGACTAGAAAATAGAAAATTATCATTTTATATTCAATACGGCCGTTTCTAAGGGGGTTCCTTACAAACGGCCGTATGAATATGAAATAATTTGAATGTAGATATTCGTATTTCTTGATTTTTAGGGTTCCGTAGTCAACAAGGAACCCTTATAGTGTCGCCATGTCCGTCTGTCTGTCTGTCCGTCCGTCCGTCTATCCTCGGCTTAGCTCAGAGACGCTTAGTACTAGAAAGCTGTCATTTGACATGGGTATACATATTAATCACGCCGAGAAAGTCGTAAAATAAAACCATGGTAATATTAAGCTTTAAAGTGCTATTTTTTATCAAGTTTAGCCCCTCCCCCCTGCCAGCTGAATGGTTGGTTTTGGATATGTGAAAAAAATCATGGCAGTAGTATATACGAACTTAAAAGGAAAACTATCACAGCTAAGTAGGCTTTACAAGTTAACGAGTAATAGTCGACCAACTTAAATTTCCAGTTGGAGTGTTGGTGGAATTGACCGTGACGTATATCAATGTATGGTAGAGCATATTTTTCAACTACAATGTTAAGTTTGTTTTTGGTATGAATTCATCCCAACTACGGAACCCTTCATTTTGCGTGGTCCGACACGCACTTGGCCGGTTTTATTTCTCTTGTTATTAGAATTTCGAGGAAAATGATATTATTACAATATTGAGGCAATCGTAATAATTTTTCTGAGGAACATGTATTTTTTGCGGTTTTCAATGTTCAATGTTTCGTTACGAAATTAAATTAAATGTTATGCTTCAATATGGTCGAACATGAATGTAGAATTGTTGATCAAAATCAAAAACAAACAGAAATACTTTACTCATCTCGTGAAAACCAATTGATGGAAAAATGTAATCTTACTCAGTGAGAACAAGATTTCATTCTTGTGAACGTCTTTCAATAATAAATAAATAAAAAGCCTTTATTCTACCATATTTTACATAGAACAATTTGAGCATAATAATTATTTTATCATGTCACATACTTATTGGTTATTACACATTTCATTATTATTTATATTATTATTTCTCAAACATGCTTGGAAATTTGAGCATTATTTTGACAACCCTCTTCGAGATAAATCTAAATTACTGTACTGGCCAAATACATGCGAGCAGCGGCCGCCAAAAGTTGTATGAAAATCCATATCTGTCGTGTCGTAAACTCATATATAACGTGTAATTTAAAAATGGAACGATCTTTTACTCCGAAACATGGTAACCAAGGTGGTGACTTATCACAGATTTAATTTAAATTTCGTACTGGCTTGCAAATAGAAAGGTCTTTATTGAAAAAAAACAAATGAACATAATGGCGCGTGAAAAATGATCGCTATTCGTCATTGAATCTGGAATTTATAAATAATTTACTTAGTTTGAATTTCCGTGCATTATTTGAGAAAGGCACTACACATGCCATGGCCGCAACCAGGCATTGATGGATTCACGTATGTGTGTGCATATTATGATATTGTATTATTCCTATGTGCTTGTAAGCAAAATATAGTTTAAAATACGTATGTGTAAAGGGATTAAAAAAATATTATTAATCCCTCGCTTGTCTTCTCCAGTCTGGTCCACATCATTCTTTAAAAATATATCTTCCCAGCGCTTCCGCGGCCTTCCTCGTTTTTTTTTCCATCTCTAGGTACCCACTCTATAATTTTCTTTGTCCATCTTTCGTTTTCCATTGTACAGATGTGGCCCGCCCATTTCGTTTTCAGATTTCTTATTCTCTATACTACGTCAGTTATTTTCCTCCTAATTCCTTCATTAGTAATTCTGTCGTACAATTTAATACCCAAAATGCTTCTCTCCATGTTTCTCTCTGCATAACCCCTAGTTTATGTTCCTCTTCTCATTATGTAAAGCATGGAAAGATTGCTATCTTATACAACTTTCTTTTTAAATTCATGTTTATCTTGCTGTTCTTCCTGATTTCTTTAAAACTCCAGTACTTTTTCCATGAAATTGCTATTTACCTGTTTATTTCTTTTTCCGTTTGGTCTTCAAATGAAATAGATGTATTCTTTAACATATTCTATTTCCTGTCCATTTATATTTACTGCTACTTCCGATACGTTTGTTAAAATCTTGGTTTTTGCAGCATTTATAGTCAATCCTACCTTCTTACTTTCTTCCGCAAGCTCTTGCAACATATTCTCTAACTGTGCGTACTCTTCTGTAAACACAACGATGTCATCTGCAAAACACAAATGGCTTAAAAATTTACCGTCAATTTTCACGCCTTTGCATTCCCAGTCTAGCTAGGTTTATAAATATTGTCTCCAGAACAGACGAAAATATTTTAGGTGACAGCGGGTCGCCCTGCCTGACGCCTTTTCTTATGGGAAAAGTTGGTCCTGCCAATTTCAACTTTATTCTTGTGGATTTTTAATAAATGCTATGGGAGTATAGTGTGGCCATTAGTGCTGTGCACTCCGCGGCGAGACGGGGGGAGAATCGGCTGCTGCGCTCTGTCAGTGCGCCGTCAACGCTCGTGGCGGCAGGTAGTGTTATCTGTATCGGACTGTCTATGTCAGACGCACATGGGATAAATATTCAAAGATGGGTCGTGCGTTATCTTGTGATATGAAGACTGTCATTTTTAAGGTGGCTGAATATTTTAAGAAATGAAAAGCAGACAAAGAAAGCTTTGAATTTAAAAATGATGTGAAGATTGCCAAAATCGTTGCGGAGGCTACGGGGTACAGCAAAATAACCGTGCATGATGTGATTTCTGCGGGTTATTTATCAATTGAAAATTATATCCAATTAAAATTTCAATCGCCAAAAAAACCAAAAGTTCTAAAGAAAAAACACGTTGTGGATGAGTTTGACCTTGGAGTTATCAGAAAAAAAATTCATCAGTTTTACGAAGTTGAAAAAAAAATACCAAGTGTCCTTAAGTTACTATCAAGTTTGAGAAAGGATGGCATATTGAATTGTGGACGGGAATATTTAAAACAGCAACTTACACAAAATGGGCTACCGTTTCAAAAAATGCAAATCAAAGAGACATCTCCTTATAGAGCAGCCTAATATTACAGTGTGGCAGAAAAAATATCTTACACAAACCAGAAATTACAGAACGCAAAACCGCAACATATATTTTCTTGATGAAACATACATCAACGCCAGTCACAATGCCAGCAAATGTTGGCAATCATCGTCAGAACCCGAAATTCATGCTGATATTGGGAAAGGACGGCGATTGGTAATTCTCCACGCTGGGTGTCGAAATGGCTTAGTGGATGATGCATTGACTATATTCAAATCAGATGCTAGAACCGGTGACTATCATGGAGATATGAGCGGACCTACTTTTTATAAGTGGGTAGATGAAAAGTTAAAAGATAAGTTGCTGCCGAATTCTGTGGTTGTAATGGACAACGCGTCTTACCACAGCGTTCAGGTTGAGAAGAAACCAACTATATCAAGCCTCAAAAGTGAAATGCAGAACTGGTTGCTACGCCATAATGTAGAATTTTCAGGAACCATGACAATGGCTCAACTGCTACTTCTCATCAAAAATACACAAAAATAACCCGTGTATAGAATTGACGAGCTCCTGAAAGCCAGTGGACATACTGTTCTGCGTTTACCTCCGTATCATCCAGATTTAAATCCAATTGAGTTGGTCTGGGCTGATATTAAAAACAACATAGCCAAAACTATATTAATTCTTCTCTAGACGAGAAAATTATCTTATTGGATAAATTGTTTTCGGAATTCACGGCGGAAAAATGGCTGAGATGCGACGATCATGTCCAGAAAAATGAAAATGATCACTGGAGTCGCGATAGTAGGTTCGATAATGTTATCGATTCATTCATAATAAAGGAGATGTCCGCTTTTTGTATGGGCGTAAATCTAACCAGCGTCAAACTACACTAAAATAAAAGCGACAAAAATATGGAATTTGTAACCACTGAACGAATATTTTTAGACCCCTCCATTTAAGAGAAAAATTATAAAATATTTAATGTTTTTCAAATATTTTATTACCAACCCGGACTGGGCCCGCGTGGCAGATTTACAGCCCACTCCCTCTCGAAGAGAGGAGGCCTGTGTCCCAGCAGTGGGAACATTATAGGCTGATTATGATGATATATTTTATTTGTTGATGGCAACCCAAATAAAATCTAAAATATAATCCCTTTCAATTCTAAAACGTTAGATTAAACATTTTTGACTGAAAATATCCCATTTTATCATATTTCTTATTGTTTACATTGTCTTAATCATCGATCAAATATTTAAAGACAGTAATAACAGTGCCATGTGTCAATTTTGACAAGTTTTCTTTTTGTTTAGGGTGTGTTCACTTTAATATACTAGTTAGTTAGAAAGGTTTGTTCGTTTTAGGAGTAAATTCACACTAAAATAAAAAAAAACGATTTTTCTCAAAAATGGAAGCCTTTAAAAATGTATGTTAAAGTTAAATCCACTAGCTTTTGGGTTGTCTATCCAAATATATTTAACTGATCCTGGTTAGAATTATTGAATAATAAAAAACAATTTTTGGACATGTCCTTTGCAAGACTGTGATTCAAGTTCCGGTGGCGAAGTGGAAGATGAAGATGATGACGAAATCGAAGATGAAGTTGAAACAGAATCTATGTCAGAATAACTTTCGTTAGAATATATAATTGTTTGTAAATATAAAAAATGTTCAATAAAACAAGTCCTGCTTTGAATTATAAGTTTAGTTCTTATTTATCACCTGCATATTTTTAATAAAATATGAGTATATTTGGGTTACATTTTAATCAACTAAGTAAGTATAATATATCACCCGACCATCGTCCCGCCACAAATCTTGCCTTAGAAATGCAAACTGATATCGTAAGATCTGTCCGACATGTATTGATCTCATGTGAACTCATGCACTTTTTTCTTCGCCTCCCACCTCGCCGCGCATACCTCAGGGAGAGCACAGCACTAATGGCCACACTATAGCTCTACATATTTTAAGTCATATTCCTTGTTCTACCAGTGTGTTCCATATTGCACTATATTCTAGCGAATCAAATGCCTTGGTGTAATCTATGGAGCATAAATACAGAGTGTTGCCATATTCTTTGACCTTCTCTACTATTTGAGTTACCACTAGGATGTGGTCATTTGTTGAGTAGTGTTTACGGAATCCAGCTTGTTCACTAGGTTGATTTTCATCTAGAGTAACATTATAAGTCTATTTAATAGTATTTTTGAGATATTTTTATGTTATGTTTGTCATAAGGCCTATTGGTCTATAGTTACTGAGGTCACATCTATCTCCTTTTTTGTGAAGAAGAGTAATCGGACCATTGCCTTGGTGTTTCTCTTCTTTCTAGAATGTTATCGAATTCAATCAAAAATAAAAGACTTTCAATAGTGCCTCTTAATGGTATAATTGTTGTTTTTATACCTTTGATTTTGACAAAAAGAGACTAAATGAAAAAAAAATAAGAGAGAGAGAGAGAGATTTTTTACTTTAAATACACCGCACTAAGTTGATAACAAACAGCTTCACCCTTAAAAAGAAAACTTAAACCCCAAAAAACTACCACACATTTTAATACCAAGGTGGAGTACATTCTCAGCTTCAAGTCAGTACATCACCTGTCCTTATATTGGCTACAAAAAAGAACAGAAACACGCGACCCAGACAAACAAAGAATATTGTGTAACTTTGGCACCGTAGGGCAAACCCTAGAAATATCTTGTAAGGCACAGAGTAGATTGGTACAGTTTTAGAACGATTTTATTTCACTGCTCTCAAAGAATACAAAAAAAACCTCGTAAGAAACCTTGATGTTACATAACCATCATCTGCCTAGCTTATTGCCAACTATGTTAGGATCAGCCTCCAGTCTAACCGGATGCAGCTGAATACCAGTATTTTACATGGAGCGATTGCCTATGTGACTTTCACAACCCAGTTACTGGTTACTACGTTACTGGTTACTACGATACCCCTTGTTAGGACTGGTTGTCAGACTTTCGGGCTTCTGACTACCCGTAAGGACCGTTAAAGATCTACTTATGACAGCCGGGACCAACGGCTTAACGTCCACACCCAACCCATCCACAGACCGATCTCGGCAAGCATTGATCGACTTTTGCAGGTCGTATCTATTATTTAGCTACGATGGTATAGAACGTAGAACCAATAATTATAAGAAGAAGATGACACCAACCTTGCGGCTATTCGGGCTCAGTAGTCCGTATAATAGAAGTTAGAAAGGAGACCATTAGGCACCTCTCCACGGCCGACGAGAAAGCGATAAGCTACCTACGATTTTCTCGCTCAAGAAACGAAAAAAGATTGTTATAGGTCCCGTGTAAGTAAAAGAAACACATATATTAATATATAGTGGGTCGCTGACTGTTCACACCTCCTCCGGCGAGTACTTGTTTGTCGCAGCGGCAAGAGCTATCAAAGAGACTACTTGCTCAGTGACGCTCGCTTGGCGGGCAGACACTCTCTGAGAGACTCACCCTTGGTACATACGCATACCAGCGAGTAATCGCTCGTCGCCGCCATGCACTTGCTGCTGCGCTCGTATTTAGTTTCTAGCTTTACTCGCTTCTCGTTGATCACCGATAGACTTAGCTAAGGAAGTAGGCTAGTCTTAAACAAAAAAAAAAATGCCCAAATCTATATAGTTTGTGGTACCGGAAAAAATATAATATGTTATTCAAACATATTATACTTTTCAAAACTTGGTTGTAACCAAAACACGTTTAGAAAAAAAAAAATCTCGATATAAATTAACGTTAAACTAACCCTTTACTTTGAGTTTCAATGAAATGTCTGAAAAACCAAAATGTTTGTATTAAATATCAACGTAAGGTCGGTATTTAATTAATAACAAGAACGTCTTATTTGTATGCAGAACTTGGTTGTTTTCATTTTCGATTACTCAACAAATTTTTTAGTAAATAGATAATTGCTTCATATTTTGCAATAAATTACAAGCGTTGTGTCATCGCGCTTCTCTTTCTTTTGTATGCAGTCTGACAGTGACCGCGGTTTACCTGTTGTCGGCGTCCTAAACGGGAAACATTATAGATCGTTAAGCTACAGTTACAATACACCTATGCTTACTCCTTTAAGAAATGCAGACGTGATGTTATGTTATCTTTGACTCTAGCAAACTTTGAATAAGATAATACTATTCTGACATGGGTTATTATTTGATTGACGTTTCATGATTTGGCCTGACGTCGATTCTATTATTTTAGTGAATACAAGGATGTCTTAGGGAGTGATTGACCGGTTTTACGTTTCGACGTTTCTTCCATATCTACACATATTATAAATTAAAGTCGCTTTTCGTGTATTTCTGTGTTACCGCGTTATTTGTCCAAACTACGCAACAAATTTTTAATCGATTTACACCATCATTTAGAGAATTTATTTGGGAAAGTTTATATATGTATATCTGTTTACATGTGTTTTTTAATATTAAACTTAATAGAACATCTTGATATTTTTTCAAGTCCTTAAAACTGTTCAAAGCATAGGCGGATTGCTTGTTAACTATATTTTGATGTAATTCTCGAATCTGAGCTGTTATTATTAAGTACAGGTGGATGCCCCCAGGTTGATAATCCTCCTCCAAAATAGGGAAGTACTTACTATAATTGTATATTATTCCGGACGTCCCGGGAAATTAATATTTTAATGAAAACTTTATCCCTCTCGAAATTCTTGGTAATTTTGGCTCAAGAGGTTCAGAAAATAATTCACCATTATTACACATTTTTTTTTTTTTTTTTTTTTTTTAACAACAACAACATTAATATTCGTCTAAACAGTAATTTTGCTTATGCTGCATGCAAATGCTGCTTTCAGGGCAAACTGCACTCTTTTAAACTGAAATTCCAAATCAGTCGGAATTATTGGAATACGCGGAATCAAAACATTTTCTCCTTTTGCCATTCCAGTCATGATTATTAGCTTTTATAATGTTGTGTCCCAGGTGTGTAATTTGTATCCGTGTACCATTACATAGCCTTGGCGCGTCTAGATTTCTCATTAATAGGACTGGAACACCAACTTTCAGCCTAAACTTATGGGAAGGCACTCCTGATAATTCTAAAGAGTTGAGAAACTCTATAGGGTATGATGTGACATGTTCAGTGTCAGAGAGGTATTCGACAACGTCCCTCTCCACGTCTGACATGATTTGTTCATTTATATGGTTAACTATCTCATTAGTCGGCCCTCTCTGTTGCCTTTCTTTTGTCCCCATTGCCCAGATTTATTTGAACTTTCAATGTCGTATTTATTTATATCTAATCAAAAGCTTAAAAAATAAGTTTCAAGCTTCAAGCTTTAAAAAATACGTAATTTCCATACAAACTTTCATCCCCTATTTCAACCCCTTACAGCCCTTTTTTCGCATTAAAAGGTAGCCTATGTCCTTTCTCAGGCTTTAGACTATTTCTGTACTAAATGTAATTTGAATCGGTTCAGTAGTTTAGGCGTGATTGCGTAACACACAGACAGACAGAGTTACTTTTGCATTTATAATATTAGTAAGGAAGTAAGGATAGTAAGGATAACGATATATTAAAAGGAAAAGAAAAATAAAAACCGATATTCCTGTACGAGGCCAAAAGGCTTCTATCTCAGCATGATAATAAGTGTCGCTGGTATTCTGATAGGGCCCGCTGTGACGTCATGGACAGATACAGAAATGAATAAAATAATATAAAAATAGATAAGTGATATGTGTTTGTACATGTACACGCACCCTAAAGCCAAAAGTATCACGACAAAGCTACGTCTAAGCCCGACAGGTGTTCAAGCCGACAGTAATGAAAATCAGCTGCCAACAAAAGTGTAGCGCAACCCTCTTCACAAACGACACGTATTACTTTCAGGCCCTGAGATTCTGCGGTCACTATTACGAATGGCTTTTATTGTTTGTGCATTTGAGTGATTGCGATGCGAATATTTTTTAATGAAAAACCGTTGAATATCAATTTTATTCACGCTGGTAGCACATCTCTGCCGCGAAACCATAGCAGCGAAACCGCAGTAGTTCAATTGTACTGGTTCGCGTCATGTTCCGCTACTCGCATCCGATTCGAGTAGCGGAACATGACGCGAACCAGTTGAATTGAACTACTGCGGTTTCGCTGTGATGGTTTCGCGGCGGAGGTGTGCTACTGGCGTCAATCTTTTGAAGTTTTACGAAAAGTTGAGTAAGCTGGCGATAAACCTAAAGTTAAGTAGTTATCACCGCCAATACACTAGATTTTTCTACACCAGTGTTTTCAAATGTGTGACTTTAGAACGTATACATATTAATAAAGATTTCGGCTAAGTTGATGTCATGTGCCAGTAATAAGTGATCATGTCACTGCGCATCGGTCGCGTCTAAAGTACTGACTAAAAGGTACTGACCACCTTGTTTTAATTTCTTGACTCTCCCTCTTCTCTAGTTATCGCCCCCCCCTCCCGCCACTTTCAGTACATTAGCGCCCACCACAATAAAAATATACCGTCTTCTTTAATGTCCCACTCACCGCACTGACTTCATTCACTCTTCCTTCTTCGTTCAGTCTAACTCTCTGTGGAATGCGCTCCTCCCGGAAATCAGGATAGCAACCAACCGATTATCCTTTAAAGATAAAGTTTGCGAGCATATTTGCAAGAAACTGGCAGTACCATCACAACGGTAATGTTTTGCCATGTTTTATTTTTTTCATTTAGTATATTTATTTGTGTCTAGATTTCTATATAATTAGGTGTATCATCATCATTCATCATTTCAGCCGAAAGACGTCCACTGCTGGACATAGGCCTCCCCAAAGGGCGGTTTGGAAAAATAACCACGCTTGGCAGGCGGATTGGCGATTGCAGTATGGTTTTGAAATGCATAGTGAACGCTGCTGCCCATTCTCTAGTAAGTCCACGCACCACGGGAAGAATTAGGTGTATATTTCGCAGGCAGGTTGTATGATTCGTCATTATACATACGGCGCCGTCTGTTTAAAAACGCTCAAAGTTATGAAATATGCCGAAGGGCAACTCGTGGCATTGTTATAGTTTCGACATCCAGGGCACCCCGACCCTTGCCGGACTGCCGCCATGGGATCTGGAGGCAAAAGTCCTCACGCACATCTGGGAGTGGCGCGAGGAGGCGAAACGCCGGGGTGAAACTCCGCTGTCGCGAGAAATCATGGCACAGCGGACAGAACTCCGGCGGGATCTCATGGCGACATGGAGAGAGCGATTGTCGCAACCCAGCGCTGGGCACGCCACAATTGTGGCGATAAGTCCCCTCTTTGAGGAGTGGCTAGAGAGGCGCCACGGCGTCCTCACCTTCCACCTGACGCAGGTCCTCACCGGACACGGTTGTTTCGGGAGGTTCCTGTTCAGGATAAAGCGGGAGGAAACGCCCGGGTGTCACCACTGTGGATCGCCCGGAGGACACGGTGGAGCATACGGTGGAGGTCTGCCCAGCTTGGG
Source organism: Tiliacea citrago (assembly GCA_963921375.1). Taxonomy (NCBI): domain Eukaryota; kingdom Metazoa; phylum Arthropoda; class Insecta; order Lepidoptera; family Noctuidae; genus Tiliacea; species Tiliacea citrago. Next base: position 4,585,270 of record OY992784.1, read on the forward strand.
CGGAGCACCGCCATGTCCTCATCGAGGCGATCGGCGGCGGCGATCTCTCGCGTCCGGCCCTGGTTCAGGCCATGGTTCGGAGCGAGAATGCATGGGAGGCCGTCACCTCCTTCTGCGAAGCAGTAATGCTAGCGAAGGAGGAGGCGGAACGCGTGAGGGTGAGACAAGGTTTGCGCCCTCGCGCCCCTGTCCTGTTTAGTAAATGTAATAGATAATATGGCAGTTGTACTTTTCCAGATAAACTCTTTCTCTAAGAGCTCTATAGGATGAATTTTGTTTTCATACCAGGTGAAGTGTGGGTAGATCGTGAACTAGAGAAAAACGGCGGCAGGAATCATGGGCATAAGTATAAAATTTAAAAAGGACAGCCTGTATAATAGACTCTTTTCTTTTGTGCAATGCTTACGCAATTCTTATTCCTCCTTGTTATCCTGAAACGTATCCCACGTTATGCCCTTTTATGAGTATCTTGCAGGCTTATAAGCATGAAAACACATTACATAAGGCACTTACATCTGAACGTTGAAGTTTTAAGCCGAAAAAGATTAAATGAAAGTTGTATGGAGATAAAAATGTAACATGAAACTTGGTTGGAAAGAAGCCAAGCTAAGTTGTTCAACAAAAAGAAGTTTTATACTCCAATCAAATTGGTTTCCGTACTTATATTTTTTGTTGGAGTTCATGTATTATTTTTAGAAAAAAACTTAATTGGCGCTTATTTTTGCGCTATCGTTAAAGGGGTTCCGGCGAGGCAAGAAAATTTCTCACGGCGTTGTTTTTATCGACCAGCTTTTGTAAAAAGTGGCCATATAATATGCTTCTTTGTCTCTTATAAACTACGAGCATAATTATGAATGTCGTGGTTTATACATCGTGGCATTTTATTCATCTTACAACCGATGGATGGGGCCGAACGGTTCTGGAGTGGCGACCGCGTCCCGGAAGACGTAGCGTTGGAAGGCCTCCTACAAGGTGGACCGATGACCTTGTGAAGGCTGCAGGTATTTGCTGGATGCGGGAAGCACAGAACCGGTTGAAGTGGCGGTGCTTGGGGGAGGCCTATGTCCAGCAGTGGACATCTTTCGGCTGAAATGATGATGATGATAATGAATTTAAAAAAAATATGACGTATGCCGTAGTTTGAAACAGCCTGTTACGAGGGCGGTGCGAGCGTTGCGTTTCAAGGGCGGCGCGGAATGGAGCGCAAGGGTTGAACTGCGCTCATAACAGGGTGTTTCAAACTGCATCATGCGTCATAATGAATAATATTTTTTTTTTAATTATTCAAATGTTAATTTAAAAAAAAATACTTGAATGGTTAGTAGTCATTGGATACATGAAGTGGGTTGCCGTTGTAAGACGATTAAAATGCCAGGGTGTATACACTATGTACGACAGGAGCGAGTTCCATGAATGTTAACCTCCGTTTGAAATCCAATGAGACGCTACACGGGTATTTAATTCTGACCACCGTTCAGTTGGTCATGTAACTAGCCCTTACTCGGGCCCGTACGATCCCAACCAGCCCCCTCCAACCCAAATGATAACCAACTGGAGGAAAGAAAGCGAAATACTGAAATTCAACACGTCGCCTCACTTAGACTCCATTTCCGACCATATAGTGTAAATCGCAGACACGACGGGCACGCTCTACTCATGTACAGAATACGTACAATCCGTATTGATGGATTGTTCGCGGGAAATTCCGGCGATGGACGACCATCGCTGGAAATTACCGAGTAACGTGCGTGAACTGATAACCGAGAAAAACGCGGCCATTTGTGCCTACGACTCCTTTCCCTGTGACGCGAAAAGGTCTCCATGCCTCCTCTCATTCATCCCGATAAGAACGTCGCTTTGGACAGCCCTGATAAAGCTGAATGCCCAGCCGACAGCCTAGAGTCCCAGTGTTCTCCCAGCTCGCAACCAGTAGACCATGCGCACCTTGACAAGGTTGATGCTGAAGTCGAAGGTAGAGCTTCCCTCCCACCCGTTGAAGATCCTGATGATCCTCTGCCTTCTGTCACTCCATCTTCACGCTGTTCACCAGTGACATTCCCAAAAGAAAAGGGCTCAGTTGACTCTATTCGCCGACGATACTGGCACCTTCCAGATCTCCGCTAACGTCGTAGGCGCTTTGTTCTGGAAATGGAGAATCGAGGTTAACCCGATAAGAGTAAGGTGGTTCTCTTCTCATGACCGACAACGTCTCCCTTCCCCAGCCTGATCTCTATGTATGGTAAGCCGATCCCCTGGGAGAAGCGAGCCAAATACCGTGCTCCTTGACCATCACCTTACTTTCACAGGATCAACCTGTGTTCACACGTGAAACGTGGCCTACGGGTATAGAGGATGACGCTTCGTTACCTGAAGCGGCGAACTTCCCTCATCACCGAGATTCGGCTAAATAAGGCCTTCCTGGCCAACGGAAGACCACACCTCAAGGGTTTGCCTGTACCCGGATCAGTTCCAAGTCATCTGACTACGGTGCTACACCAAGGCATGACGTCTTAATTTCAGCCACACCTGCCAGACCTGTAACAATACACTCGTGTCAGAAATCACATGTACGAGCCAGGCCATCCCGCATGAACAAAGAATATGGTTGAATACTCACAGGATTCAGCTTAAAATTGGACTTATTGAAACCCCATCGGGTTATATGGGCACAGTTTGGTCTTCCAGAACTAAGTCCCTATTCCAAAACCTTTTTGTTCCATCACCCACGTTGCGGATGTCTTGACCATTTTCGAGACCAATCTCTCAGTCCCTTCTAGACTTCCACCACCATAGACCAAATAAAATTGTTGTCTATTGGTTAGTTTGAATTAATTAGGCATTGTTTTAAATAAAATGTGGGAAATTATAGCTGTACCTATATTTATTAATTTTAATTAACTAATAATCATTTAAATAATTTACATGACAAAATTTCTCGCGCCATATAATGTCGCGAAGACTACATTCACAGGCATGCCACGAGCCTGCTCCACTCCAACGATAGATGTCGCTGCCAGCTGCATTAGTTTATTGATTTTGCAACGTCACAATTGTATCATTCCTTACCATGTCCTAACTAAAAGCGTGTGTTGGATCATTTAGCTCCCTTCAAAATCTTAGCTTGGGTGTCAGAGGTTTATAACTCTGTATTAACCTACAATTTATATGACAACATTTATTATGATGCGAAGTGGCAAATGTAAAATTGTTAAACTGGAAATAAAGATTATTTATTATTAAAATGGTTGAGCTGAATGGTGCTGATCCATGCGTCATGTTTGTGAACGGGCGCTGTCAGTTGGGACGTGGCAGTTAATAGATAACCAATCCTCACATTTCGTTATAAATTCACCACTAAAGATGTAACAATATTTTTGTAACATTATATTTTATGAGTGTCGATGGAGTTTCTTGCCTGTTCTTCTCGATAAGTACCTACTATGCTTTGGAATGGGCAACTAGCTTCATATTTCTAACTGACCGACTCCTTGACAATTCAAAAGTGCCTGTAAATGGTTTAATTGAAATAAATGCTTTGTGTTTTTAGTTTTGAGCGATTGTCGCGCGAGTACGCAATCTCTTGTATGTTGACGTAGGAAGGTGACTTGATTGATCGCGCGAGTATTTCATATTTATATACATATAAAAACGCGGCGCTCTCATACTCGGGCGACCATCGCTTTCGATTAGGACCTAGCCTTAGACACAAGAGTGTTATCTACCTAATTTAACCAAATTCTTAATTAATTTGACAATAGAATATAATAGAATACTCTTAATTATTGACACCATTATGACAATGACAATCAAGTTCATCGACCAGCCAGAGTCAGTATGTACTTATGTCCATCAACACTTTGTGTCCGGGTGATTATTATGAGTCACTGATATCGTCGTCAACTTAATTAAGTAATGGATAAACAATGACCACGAAGTGTTTGTTTTTTTCCATTGGAAAATTAACCAGCTTTGCCTATGATTCCGTTCGCACACTAATACGCAAACCTAGTCAAAGATCATGTATATGAATAAAGAAGAATAGTTAAAACCGCTTTAACAGACGGAGATGTAAGGAATCCTTAAGAGCGGCCAACCCGTCATAGAATAGAATAGAATAGTTTTTATTATGTACACCATGCACACCCCACCACATACACTAGACACACACACAGACAGAGAGAAACATAATTTTCATACAAACGCTCGTACGTGATTATAGCGTTGCAACACTTCTTTCTTTAAAAAAAAATAACTAATAGGTATCTTGTGCACTATATCAAGGATTCTATGAAAGCAAAAAATAAAAATTTCGAGAAACAAATTCAGTAGAAGCCTGCAAAAACCTACGTTTTTTGCACAAATTTTACCTGAGCTTTGGCCGTTCCTAAGGTACTCGTAAATTGTAAAAGTAAAGAAAACACCTTCATAGAAACCTTGCACATTATTATGTAATGAAGATTGTAAATGACAAACATTTGTTTCACAAACTTGTAAAGGTTACTCAAAAACACGTATTTTCTGGAACAAGTTTAATAAAGTTTCCGCACACTATTTTTCGTTCATGTTATCGCGTTCTCACTTGCTTGTTAGTAGTTCTCACTTGCGCTGGATGAAACAACAAGTTTTTTGATGCTTGCGTTGACGATAGATGGACCGGGAAGGGGCCCTCTTAAAGATGCATAAGCTTACGCCAATAACGTTCCCAATGCTAGAACACAGGCCATTTGTCCACTGCTATTATATTGGCGGTGGGCACACGCTGACAGGCTTCCTTTCTGTGAGAGGGACTAGGCTATATTTCACCACGCGGGCCCAGTGCGTGTTAGAAGATGTCTTCTAATTTTTGGTTCTAGAACATTAATAAAAATACAAGTCAAGTGCAAGTCGAACTCGCGTGGTGAGGGTTCCGTACAATGCATAATTATTTTATCTACCATGATTTTTTATCCCAAGAACAAACTTAACATTGTAGTTGAAAAACATGTTCTCCATACATTCCAACTGCTAATGTAAGTTTGTACGCATAATATCGAGAGATTTACCATTCTTATAGGTGTCCCTGTAATCTATAAGGAAAGACCCATTTTCTGTAATTTTTTCTAAATTTTTTGGCTCTGTTGTTTCGGCGATAAAGCACAGGCAACGGGTGCGGGTCGGGCGTGGGACGGGACAGCTGTATGGGGGGCTCACGACATGTCGTGGGAAGTCCGGCCGTCTACGATGCACGAGGCAAAGCGATAGCGCGTTGGTTTGCAGTTACAGGGCAAAAAATTATCGTACATAGTTCATGTTAGACGTATCCTTAGGTCGCATTATTGGTTTTCTTCATCCAAAATTTGTTTTTTTTTTATGTGCCTTTATGTATGACGTTAACATTAGTAGTAATAACAAAAGACATTTTGTCTATCATCACTTTAATCTTCACGTCAATCGAGCAAAGTCGGCCAATGTCGCACGACATTTCTGGCAACATAAAAAACTATGGAAAAGGTCGTGAGCCAAGATATCTAGAGACGTTGGGCGACATCGCCCGACGTTTCAAGCGACTGGTGTCGCAGGCCATTTGTCCAGTGAATACGAGGCGTTATCACTGACAATGCTTGTCAGTGGGCTTATTGGGATAGCTGTCAGTCGTGAAGTCATTAACAAATATTTTCAATATTAATAATTATACATATAATAATATGTCTTTGCCTATACCTACTTATTATGCTATTATATATAAGCAAGGTTCAGCGAATGTAGAATTTATGATCTTGGAAGGCTGGGGAGGCTGCGCGAGATTCGCAGCATCATGTTGACTTACTAATCTTAGTCGGCTTAATCCTAACTATTACAAATTCTTACCAAAAACAAAACATTTATTTGGTAGTTGAATAAAGCATTTATATTATATTATTACATTCTAATCTTAGAAGAACTTCGTCGAATAATTACTGAGTAGACGGCGCGGGCATTAAGCTTGTCGTCGGCATCTCCATACGATGCTCATCACACAAACTAACAGCAACTGTAACCTATGGCATTGCTCTACTAGACTCAATCATCTTTACACACCTGGATTACGTACAATCCTCGTGTTTTATACTTCATCACAAAATAAATAAAACTAGTAGGTAATAAACAAATTTACAACTATTAACAACGAGAAATCAAAACACAGAGTATTGACATTAAAATGTGGCAACTAAGACATTTTTGATTTGAAGCAGGCATCAAAAGATTTTAATGTTGCCATAAAAGCTAAATTCTCCAAAAAACGTATATATTTTTTGTAATATAAAATATATATATGCACTGCCTCCAAAGCTTAGAATAATACTCTTGTGTTTCAAGGGACAGGAGTCTGCTTCTCCAAAATGTCTTAGATTTGATGAAACAGAACTGAGTTATCATAGCAATAAATAACGTCTCGTCCTGTAATTGATATATGGCGTGTGCGAGCTAACATAATATGGCAAATAATTTAATTTAGTATTTTTAACCGACTTCCAAAAAGGAGGAGGTTCTCAATTCGGCGGTATGTTTATTTTTTTTCTTTTTGTATGTTTGTTACGCGATTACTCCGTTAATTATGGACCGATTTTGAAAATTATTTTTTTGTCTAAAAAGGTATACTTCCGTGGTAGTCCCATTGCCACCAAATCAGAATCAGATGAGGGGATCCCATGGAAATCGAGGGAAGCCCTCAAATTTTATAGGCAAACCTATAGCGATTTGGGTATTTTTTATAGTAACTCGTACATTTGCTCTCGGAAAGCACCATTTGGTGAAGTGGAACTGATGATGGAGACCACATACACAGGAACAATATAATAATGAGTACCCCTATTTAACGGGTTGCGATTAAGCAATTTATGCTCGTCACTATGCATATGGTGAGTGGCAGTTCTCCTGGTAAGAACCAGGAGAACTCCTCAACAATCAATGTCCCAGCATCGGAAAAAGCAATATTTTGTAAAAGGTGATGAGTAGTTAACATTAGGCTATTGTAACTTAGATAAATTCAAAACTGACCCACCAAAAAGTGAAAAATAAAAAACTTTTTACAAAAAAATAAGAACCGACTATTATTTTTCACTTTGTAATGTTAGTTTTGGTAGTCAGTTCTTATTTTTTTGTAAAAAGTTTTTTTGTGTTGTGTAATGCAAATTATTTTATATTCTATTGTATAGAATCAAGTTTTATAGCTGCTGGGGAGTTTGTTGCGCCATTTCTTCTTCCCAGCAAAAGCACTGGGATGTGGTGAAGGGTTTTTGGGGGACTGTCTTATGTAATTTTCGATGTTCGAAAAGTGCTGATTCTCAGCCTAGTTTGAATAAATGACTTTTGATTTTGGATACTGCGAGGTAGTAAAAGTCTAATAGTTTAAAAATTGAAACCACTACCACCAAAATCCTGCTGATTTGCATAATTATAGAAATAGAAATACCTAAGCTGGTGACTTGGTGAGTATGGTAACTCCATAGCTACCGTCCTAGGTTCTGCGTTTAGATATTACAAATAATTGCGTCTTGATAGTTAGATTCATTTTTTTTTTTTTTTCTTTTTGCAGTTCAACATAACTGTTTCATATAATTTTGAATTTTTTTTCGAATGCTTCTGAAAGTAAGCGACACCAAAACTGTCTTTGTTCTTTCAACTTTGGTCCAGTAGATTGGGAGCACCTGCCAGGGTTGCGGGTTTGTCCGAAGGGGATATCGTGGTCCTGGCACACAGGCAACTGAAGGAACACGGGTGGGTGATAGTCAGTAAAAGTCTTACACGCCCTCCCGCTCCGCCCAGAGCGGGAGAAGTTACTCTAAATAATTTCCTACACAAAAAAGATTTGGAGCAAATCGGCTGAGACAGACAGATAAACAGACAGACAGACACAGGAGTGATTCTATAAGTCTTCCGTTTTTTTTTTCCTTTTAAGATACGGAACCCTAAAACGTTAATATATAACTAATCATAATAATCAGCTTCTAATAGTAGCAGCTATTAACTATGTACGTCAATGTTTTAATGATGATGACTAAGATAAGGTACATCCACTCGATAAAATGTGTATAATTTGTTCCAAAACTCTTTGATGGAGGTGTAAACAAACCGGTTCAGGTTAAATTCTTACGCAATCACTCTTTAACAGGAGTTTACAAAAGTATACTCATCTGTATTCCGCTAACAAGAGGCAAATGATGAAACGATTCGCATTAAAAAAAAATTGACAAATCTATAGGTACAGTTTGTGGTAGTGAAAAAATATATGTTATTCTTGGTCATATTTCTCAGAACTTGGTTGTTACCAAAACACATTTGGAGAAAAAAATATCGATACAAATTAACGGTAAACTAACCTTTTACCTTGAGTTCCAATCCAAAATAACGTATGGTTGGTATTTAATTAATAACAAGAACGTCTTATTTAAATGCAGAACTTGGTTGTTTCTTTTTTTTTTTTCGATTACTTAACGCATTTCTGAGTAAATAGATAATTGTTTCATTATGCAATAAACTACAAGCGTTGTGTTATCGCGCTTCTCTTTCTTTTGTATGCAGTCTGACAGTGACCACGCTTTAGCTGTTGTCAGCGTATTAAGAAGATTTCAACTTTAAATCTCACTGCTTTTCCAATAATTATTGTTTAAATAACATTGTTAAGTAGTAATTGAAAAATTGTTGTCGAAAATTGTGGTTATAAAAATAACCTCAAATATTAAAAGAATATATCTACTCATTCGGGACCGCTAGACGCCCATAGGCGTCATAACAATAAAACTTTATATTGTGTCTCGTTCAGTGTCCTTGAGTTTCGGTGATTTAAAATTAGAATTTCAGGTTTAAGTATTGAAATTAGGTATGTAATGAAATCACTAAATTTGTAAGAGGCACTATCATCATCATCATCATTTCAGCCGAAAGACGTCCACTGCTGGACATAGGTTTCCCCCAAAGGGAGGGATTTGCCATAATCGTCACACTTGGCAGGCGAATTGGCGATCGCAGTATGGTGTTAAAATGCATAGTGAACGCTGCTGCCTATTCTCTAGTAAGTCCCTTAGTCGCTTTTTACGACACCCACGGGAAGAAATGGGATGGTGCTATTCTATACGTGCGGCACCACACAGACAGTAACCATAAGTAAGAGGCACTATAAATTTGCTAATTTGCATCCACATGAACGTTTTCTGACTCACTTGTTTACATTTTAACCAAATTATTTTGGACCAGAGTATAGCAGCAGTTTTTTAAATTTAATTTCATCGGTCTTGCATCAGTGATACAGTGCTACGCGTGAAGTACTGATCCAAGAAAGATCAATGTTACTTATGGTTACTTTATTATTTTATAATTAAAATAGAATATAAAAAATGTATATTATATTTTTATTATAAAAATAATAAAGTTGTGTACTTATTATATTGTGTTGTGTTTTCTTCATTTTTACTGGTCTTAGGAATATGTCACTGGTGTCCAGAGCTCCAGAGGGAGGTCCTCCTGATAATACGTGCTGTGTCCAAAATTACCGCTTTCTGAATCAAGCCCTTGACCCAACTACCTAACGCCAATCTTTTTATGGGTTTGTTTGTTGAATTTCTTGGCTATTAGGGCATTGGCCGTTATCACTTCCATCTAACAATGTCTGCTAAGTCCATATTACTATCCTCCATGTCGAAGACTTCCTGCGCTAAGTCAATATACTCAGTTATTTATCTTACTCGACTTTCACAACATTTTTTATTGGTTTTCACTAGATTATTGCAATGATTAAAAAACTTTGTCATTGTGTGTTCTCTTGAATCACAAGAGTTAATATAGACGATTTTATATGTATTAATTGACGGCATCACTCGCCTTGGAACCAATTTCATCCAATTTAGTAGAGCAAAACTATTAATATTCACATTAGCTAGTACAAGTTAAAAGCGAATTACTGTTGCTTACGAGAAGTTGACGTTGCTAAGTATGGAAAATCAGCTTTTTTGAGCAATTAAAACATTTCTCAAGGTACATAGTGGTTAAATCTAAATTCATGCTTTAACATCGTTCATCCACGTCCACTGATGGACATAGGCCTCCCCAAGCACCACCACTTCAACCGGTTCTGTGCTTCCCGCTTCTAGCGGATTCCTGCGGCCTTCACAAGGTCATCGGTCCACCTTGTGGAAGGCCTTCCAACGCAGTATCGTTGTTCTAAATAATTATATTCGGTTTTAGAAACCAAAGAAAAACAGAAGACAAAAACTATTTATCTACAGAATTCGCCCCATCGTGCACCGCGAGCGGTGTTTGCGTTATCTTTTGTTAAACCCATTATAATGATTTTATGATGAGATAATCATAGCAAACTTTGACAGCGGTCAAAGTGATCCGCCGGATAGATCTCATTGCAGTGATAATTGAGGCGTCCGAAAATTACCACTTAACAGCTGACATTGAGAACATATCATGTCATATCACTTTTCAGTTGAATGTTCTGAAACGTGACATACTTCTAAGTAAACACAACTATTGTTGTTGTAACAGACTTATTATCATCACTTGGTCATTTTACCAAATCCCTTACCACTCAATGAGTAGGATAAGCTAAATATATTAATTACATTATTAACATAATCAATGGTTACCCTTCGATATACTTACAGATAACAAGCAATCATTAACACCATTGCTAGTACCAAAGTCATTAATAAATTAAACGAAAACCATTGGAATGCGTAGATTAACAAGAAAAAACAACTCTTTTCATTTGTACATAAGTGTGGTTAAATATAGGAACCGAGTACTGCTAGCTATCAGTTGGTATTGTGACCTTCGCTAGCGCGCATCGCGGTCACTATGTTGTTCATGATATTTTTGATAACGATAGTTTTGTGCATAGTGGTGTTCTATTTCAAGTGTATGAATAGGAATTACTGGAAAAAGCAAAATGTAGTGCAAATCGGTGACTTAATGATAAAGTTTATATTTGGTAATCAGTCGATGCCAGAAATTGTGAAGACTATATACAATGAGCACGATGAACCGTATGTTGGAATGACTACAGGAACAATTCCTACGCTGATGGTGAAGTGTCCTGAAGATATTCAAGCAGTGCTAGCTGGAGACTTCCAAAGCTTCCATAGCCGAGGTATAATAGCAAACCCAAACGACCTTCTAGCTGATAATCTTTTATTCATCAACGATTTTCAAAGATGGAAAATCTTAAGGCAGAAACTCAGTCCAGTTTTCACGAGCTCAAAACTTAAGAATATGTTCTATATCTTAGACAAATGTTCACGAGATTTTGTGGATTTTCTTGAAGATAATCTTCATATGCGGCAAAAACCATTTAACGGATTATATACATACACTACATCATCCATAGGCGCGGCAGTGTTCGGCATAGATACTCAGACTAAGAATACTATGGAATCACCGTTCTTAGACATGGCATGGAAAACTCTGGAACCGTCAATGCGTCAAAATATCGTAATTTTAATTGCAAATGTATTCCCTTCTCTGTATAAACTCTTAAAACTCAAAATTTTCGGAGAATTTGAAGAATTCTTTGTGGGCGCTGTGAAAACAGTTTTAGAAAATAGAAGACGCGAGACTGCGAAAAGACACGATTTTATAGACATTTGTTTGGAGCTTCAAAATCATGGAGTGATGCAGGACTTTACTACAGGGTATGAATTGGATCCTACCGATGAGATCCTGGCTGCACAAGCATTTTTCTTCTTTATTGCTGGCGCTGACACCTCCGCTAACACAATGCATTACACTCTACTGGAACTTTCAAACAATCAAGAAATCTTAACAAAATTGCACGAAGATATAGACAAGGCCTTTGAAGATGGTACTGAAGAACTGACCTACAATGACATCGAAAAAATGCAGTACTTGGATAAAGTGCTTAACGAAGCAATGAGAAAATATCCCCCTATAGGTGTCATACAAAGACTATGTACAAAAGATACCTATCTACCGTCTGGAGTAGCAATAGCGAAAGATAATATTATATTGTTGCCAGTTTTTGCCCTTCACAGGGATGAAAAGTATTACCCAAACCCAGACGTATTTGATCCGGAGAGGTTTTCATCAGGAAACGATTCTAAAATAAATAATTATGTTTATTTACCTTTTGGTGAAGGGAACCGTATTTGCATTGGTAAGTCATTGAAATTACTCTTAATTTATCATGTGTGTGTGTGTGTTTATTCCGTTTTATTCATGATTGTTAGTGACATTGTTCGAAAACATTGGCGTGTGTAGAGATTGAAAACAGTACAAGCCAATCATTTATTTTACTATCGCCGTCTATATCGATAGTTAGATACTTAAGGTGCTGACAAGAGCTAAATAATAAAAGTAGGCTAGTTTTAAACAGAAAATTTGCCAAATCTATACAGTTTGTGGTAGCAGAAAAAATATATTATGTTATTCTTGAACATATTTCTCAGAACTTGGTTGTTACCAAAACACGTTTAGAAAAAAAGAACTCGATAAAAATTAACGGTAACTAACCCTTTACTTTGAGTTTCAATCCAAAATATCTGTATTAAATCAATATACGGTTGGTATTTAATTAATAACAAGAACGTCTTATTTGTATGCAGAACTTGGTTGTTTTATTATTTTTGATTACCTACTCAACTCATTTTTGAGTAAATAGATAATTGCTACATATTTTGCAATAAATTACAAGCGTTGTGTCATCGCGCTTCTCTTTCATTTGTATACAGTCTGACAGTGACCGCGGTTTACCTGTTGTCAGCGTTTTAATGTCAAAACATTGGCATCTCGAAACAATTATTCATGATTATGATAATAATATAAATCACACGAGTCTCATTAAGAGATAAGATAATATATATTTCTGAAGAGTTTCTAATTTTAGAACAGTACTCTCGGTCTTCGTGTATCGCCTAGGGAATTACTAACACTGTATAGATTGCTGTTTTAACAGTAAAGTACCTCAGTTCGAAGGACACAGCCGGATCTTTGATTCTAAAACTATCAGATAATGGGCAAAAAGAAAATGATTAAATTATAGTCTTCATTATTAATGAAGACTATAATTTGATTATCATTTTCTTCTTGTCCTTATTCTGCCTACCCTGTCTTATTTATTTGACTTAATCATTATTTAAATATATTTATATTTCTCTTCAGGTAATCGGTTCGCTCGCCTCCAAGTGAAGGTTGGACTAGCTTGGCTGTTGCGTCGCTTCACTTTAGGTGAACAAAACTGTACGAGTCCAATCTTTGAACGGAGCCCATTCGGTCTGCGAAGCCCTACTGCTCGCTATGAATTGAAACTAAGAGATATTTAGGTCAAGATTCATCATTTTAATTTTACTAGTTTTCGCCTGTGGTTTCACTCGCATCCTAGGGGAACTATGTATGTGCCCGTGTACAAATATCTTAGATATTGTGTTAATCCCAAACATGATCTATGTGTGCTATTTTGTATTCCATTTCATCCAAATCAGTTTAGCCATAATTTTGACAAACATCCAACCTCACATATTCAGAAACATCCAAACATTCACATTTTCATTAATTGTTGGATTTTCATCATAAAAGATGTAATTTTTAGTGAAGTGATCTTTAAGACTTTGCTGTTAATAGTACATAGTTTTGTCTTGTGACTGTGATTTGAAAACCAAAATATTTAGTTGTTTAGTATGATTTACTATACTACATAATAATATAATATGTCTATAGAGAAAAGGCATTCGATATTTATTTAAGTTAAGATTGATACCTATGAAACATTCCTTTTGAGACTAGCGTTGTTTTGTTTATCAAACCATTGTTATTGTTATTTCTGTCCGTGTAAGACTTATATTCTGCCAATTTCAATTTAGGTTATTAGATTTAAGTCAAGATTCAACAAGTGATCTTGAGTATCTCTGAAGTGTTGATTTGTAATTAGGTACTCAAAAAACTCTTTTTTTTTTGCAGCAACTGTTGTGATTTAGGTATTTAGGTATATGTCAAGATTCAAATGAAAAGATTTTTTTAAATATTTATTTTGTTTTTTTATTAATAAAAACCACCAACCATTTTGTTTTAGATCTTTTAATTCGGTCTTCTTTCGATTTCATTTTAGCCCTCATATAGATAAGACTAAACTAAACTGAACCGTACGTAATCAACATAGAGTCTATATTTCAAGTGTGCAACATTTTTTTTAAAAATAATATTAGGTGTCAAACAAGCAGATGACCTACCTGATAAATAAGTAGTGAACGCCACTTATTATCTGCAATGCCTACCACTGCCAGAGGCATAGCTACATAAATGTAGTGCGTTGCTACCCCAGAAACAAATGAAATGTCTCATGATCCTGTATCACATCGCACCCATACCCTTCAATCTGAAACGCAGCAACGTTGCTTTGCGGCAGAACTGTTTTGTTTTGACAAGACAAAACAGTTAGTATACAGCAGGCAAAACTGTTGTATGTAGCTCCTGTTTGCGCACTCACAACCACCCAGTGCCGGAACTACTACTGTCTATAGAAACTGTAGGCCAATCAAATATTTGTTCGTTCAGGAATCAAACCGTCAACTACAACTGAACACGGCATAACTTGGCTGTATTCTTTCATCTACTATTTTTCTTACTGATCACTACTGACGATGATCCTCAGTTGGGTCTTGGATGCCGTTTTGTAGCCAGTTTTACAATCACTAGCTGCTTGATAGGTTTTATAGAGGGATGAGGACCAGGGTGGAAAGTTTTTCATCCTCCATAGAAAAGGGAGGATACACCGACTGGTGGGCCTTGGGCCCTTGATGTGTGTATATTATCTATAATTATGCTATCCGCAAGGATAAGAACTCTGCTTGCGCGATACAAGATATACGTGACGTCAGATTTTTGATGTGTAGTTCGCATGTAGCGTTGTAGAATGTAGACGCCGCCACAGCTACAATAACTAAAACGTTGCTAAGTGGTCGCCAGCGTGGCTGCAGAGCAAGAGATGCCAGGTTCGATCCCCAGATGGTACGAGTACAATGAATAAGTCTGCTCTAAGTAGCAGATCGAGTTCCGAGATTCAATAACAGTAAACCTTTGCCTAATACTTCTGGGAAAATAAAGTACTGGTGTTTGATTTTGAGGTTATGTTCTTTAGGCAGTAGGAATAAATAAAATATAAAAAGCATTAAATGTATTTCACGTTCCTACGCAGACATGTCGCAGGCAATTTGTATGATTCCGCTTTGTACAAACGGCGTCGTCCATTTAAAAACGCTCGCAGTTATGAAATATGCCGAAGGCAAAATGTAAATTGCCACTATATATGCCACAACATTTGATGAACTATTCAAACGCCTTTTACAAAATGCCGCGGCAAATTGAAGTATTTAGTTCTATTTCTTAAGACGCTCGCTCGGCTTGGGCGCAGTTGGTCACAGTTCTGACCTTTTTTTTTTTGCCGGGGTGGAATATCCTCCTGGATGTCAGACTCGTACTGACTAAAAACTACCCAAGTGTTCCCTTCCCACGCTTGCACCGGGGTTCTTGGGAGCTAGTATTACTTCCGTGATCCCCGGAGGTGTTTGACCCCCCTGCGACGTCTGAAAAGGGCGCGCGTGCAATGCTACGCGCTGCCACCTCGGGTTCAGTATGATAGGGGGCGGCGGACGTCCCTGAGTCCACCGTCCCTGGACCCATTTAGGGGGGCCGGAAGAGGGCATTATCTTCCCTCTGCCGACGCCTAGTGCGCCTGCTGCGGGCCGGGTGAGCGGACGAGATCTCCCGCTCCCTTTCCGCAGCCTCCTTCTGCGACACGACTGTTTCGCAGAAGGATACCACCGCATCCCAGGACTCCTCGCTGCCGGCCATTGACTCGGCCACGGCCGGCAGTGACAGGTCACTGCCCACTCCTGAGATAAGGGCACGGCGAGGCTCCTAACAGTTCTGAGTTAACGTAACCCATTTGATCGGGATGCCCTGGCTTAGTTACTGCGACCAATTCGGCTCGCACATGGCTGGTCACAGTTCCATCCGAACCTACAATAACAACCAATGTTGAAATTATAACAATTGAACGAGTTGCCAATTTGCCTTCGGCATATTTTATAACTGCGAGCGTTTATAAACGGATGGTGCCTTATTTATAATGACGAATCATACTTAATCAAACACAAAAGATAAGTCATTATCATCTAATCTAAAGTATATATATATGTCTTGCACGGTATGTCAAGAAATGAAACACATGTTTTCCTTGTAATTGTTGTATATACCTACCTACATACTTTGTAGTTTATAAGTTTGTGTTTATTCGGTTTTGAGTGTACCCTCCATCATATCATTGTCCCTACCCTACTCTTATGATTTACTCACTTGTATTTCTAGGCTACTTAGCTCCATACACAAATTACGATATTTGGTGTTTTATTGAAGACATAATATTGGCGACGAGTAGAAAACATTACAATGTAGTGTAAATCGGTGAAATTTCATGAGTTCAATGTGAAATGTGATAATTGGGACTATTGCATCGACAGACTTAAATATTGTTTTGAGGCGAATGGCGTCGTCTCAGAATCGGCTAAAAGGGCAAATTTTTATACAGTGTGCGGCGTACAAGTGTTCGAGACTCTTCTGGCGTTGATTACACCTAAACAATCTAGTGAAGTAACGTTTAGTGAAATTGAAACGATCCTAAGCAAACATTACAGCCCTAAACCTAATGAGATTTCTGTGTCGTTCAAATTTTTTAAGCGTGATCAACTACACAGCGAATCCGCCGCGGAATACATAGCTCAACTCAGAAAAATCTGTGCCGGTTGTAACTTTACGGACATGGAAAGGATGCTTCGTGACAGATTGGTATGCGGTATAAAAAACAATCACAGTTTGCAGTACGAACTGCTAAAGAAAAATAATTTGCGATACCATGATGTAGTGGATGCTATGCTATCGACCGAAAGTGCAGGCAGGGACGCTCGTATGATGCAGAGCGCTTTCGTCACCAGCGCCGCCGTCAGCTACGACGCGACGGCAGTGGACGCCGCGGCGACGTCGCCGCCATCATGTGAACCTATGGACGTCAACGCCGTGCAATCCAAAGCAAATGTTCGACTGTGTTATCGATGTGGAGACCGGCACGCGAGCGAATGTCGCTTCGTTAACGCCGTGTGCCACTTTTGTAAAATACAAATTATTAAAAAAAACAAAAAACCCGACTGCAAGAAATGAACTGAAAGGATGGAAACAAGATGAAAAGTAAACCAGTATCCTTAAGTACCAAAAATAAATAAATGCAGTCGGAGGCAACTAGGATGTTACGAACGCCTTAAAAATTGCCTCCGACTGCATTTATTTATTTTTGGTACTTAAGGATACTGGTTTACTTTTCATCTTGTTTCCATCCTTTCAGTTCATTTCTTGCAGTCGGGTTTTTTGTTTTTTTTTAATAATTTGTTTTATTTTAAGATTTTTTGTGGTAATGAACAAATTGTTTAGTTGAGTATTGGTGAGTTAATAAGCTATACGACATAGTATGGTTAGCAAGATAGGATTGGTCAATTGGCTCCTTTCCTTCATAGAATCTTAACGTTAAAACTCCAATTTAATACCTATTTATTTTACGAGTTTGTCTATAATTGTATGTAACGGTTTAACTGACAAACTTGCATTAAATATTGGCATGCCATCAGTGCACGGCGGAATATATTATATATTTGCACAGAATTTTATGCATCTTTTGTACCCACCACATTTATGCAAATAAACGATTTTGATGGGAAAAATTTTGCTATTTCTGACTTTTGTAATGGCCAGTCTGTTCATTTTAACAAAAACTGTTCAATTGCGTGTCAGAAAACGCACAATGAAGGGTTACGTAGTTAGGATGAACTTATCCCATCAAAATATGTCGCATGAATGGCCGTATTTTTTTACTGTGTTGACTTGAAACTTGATTTTTTAGAGCTCTAAGGGACTTCGTATTTCATATTAATTTCAACTTAATACCTCTACGCGTTCCTGAAAAAAGGGTCTTGACTGACAGACAGACGGACGGACGGACAGACAACCAAGTGATCCTTAAAGGGTTCCGTTTTTTAATTTGGCACCATCTTGTGTTTTGATTTTGACTCCATTATCGTCGTCAGCGCCCTCGAAAAGCATGAAAACCACACCCATGATAAAAAAATTGCAAATTTTCGGTAACGCCATTCCAAATTTTGATTTTGTCTCCATTATTGTTACCTGAGACCTAGGAAACGATAACAACGACACCCATGACGAAAAATCCTCACAAAATCACGACAACCATCTTTTCGCGCAGGTGGGTTCGCGCAAGAGTCTTTAGCAGAAATGTCATTCGCGCAAGTGAACCAGATCCGATGCATCAAATCTCAGTTGGTCTAACTCTCTCATAAGAAACAGCTATTGGCATAAAAAAAGTGAAAATTGCTCATTTTCTTGCTGGCTGTACATTTTTTTAAATCTGTGAATGCAGGTCAAAATGTCTCAGATTTTTAGGACAGTCTTTTAAGACCGAATTTGTGTAGCTACAACGGTTAAGATATCCTTACTTCCCATCTTAAAAATCCACCTTGCATATGCTATGATAATTGACTGCTTAGCTCAATAAAGATATAGCATGATGGTAATCATTTAAAAGGTTAAATCTGTAACTGTTTGGCTCGTCCTTTTGCAATTTTCTGTAAACCTTAGAGGCATACAAATATAATGCAATATTTCTCATCCCCCATAGTCAATAGCGTGCTAATTTATAACCTATTGGTTGACCAGACATACAGGAAATATATATGCAAAATTTGAACAGAATGTATCCGAATAGAATTTGCGTGATGCTAGAACATATATTCAGGAAAACAGACAAAAATTCTAAAAACTATATTTTTGGCATTAGAACGATCTCAGGCCTCAAACCAATTATTTTTTTCAAAAATATTCAATGGACAATTTTAACTTTGCTTCGATTTTGTTATTAAATAAAATGTACTTTTTTGTAGTTTGTGTCAAAATAGTAGGTTAAAAGTGTTATAAAATATATATATTTGGAACTGGCTATTTACTAGATTTTATTTGCTACCCATATTAATATAATCACAAAATATTTTTTTTTATTCCCCCTCTCGTTTTTGATTCGCAGATGCCACATTAAAATTATATAGCCTGTGTCACTCCCACAATTAAAACAAATCTAAGGATACCTCATATGTTAAAATCTATCAAGCCGTTTAGCCTACAGAGCGTGCCAAAGAAATAGACATACATACATACATACACTCGAAAAACCTAACCCTCCTTCTGGAGCATTCGGGTTAAAAGAAAGGTCACATCGAGAGAATATGCACCGCTAGAATGAAAAGTCGTTCTGAAAAAGTTAACTTAGCCGAAAATGAGACTGACGTGCACCTTAATGGCATTTATAACACGGAGAGCACGATGAGCTGTCGCGTTCCGGCATACGAGGTGAAGCTACTACTGGACAGCGCGTAGGTAGCGATGGAGGTGGACTCCGGCGCCGCTTTCTCCTTGGTGAACCAGCAGACGTGGGCGCGCGTGCGCTCGCGCAGCGCTATGCGCGCTGTACTCAACCGCCTATGCACGTGGAACAGCTCGCCGCTCACAATTATGGGACAAGCTCAAGTACAAGTACAAAGAATAAAGAAATAGAAATATAAAGAATAAAAGAATAAAGAAATATAAAGACATTAAGTGTGTTTTGAATGTCATTGTAGCTAAGGGCTCGGGACCGAATCTGTTGGGACGTAACTGGTTTGAGGCACTAGGTATTACTTTAAATGTTACGAGTAATATGATATCTGAACTTGACATGTCTGCGAACGATCAGATTGTAAGTAAGCACAGCGAGGTTTTCAGGGACGGACTCGGTACTTACAGGGGGGACCCCTGGTTATACATGTGAAACCAGGTTCGACTCCTAGGTTTTTGAAGGCACGTCCCGTACCGTCCCGCTATTAAAGACAAAGTGGAAAAAGAGATAGATCGGTTAGTGGGGGAAGGGGTACTTCGCCCTGTGTTTTTTTCAGAATGGGCGACTCCGGTTGTTCCAATACCAAAACGAAACGGGGACATTCGTCTTTGCGGTGATTACCATAGCACGGTTAATCAGACTACAGAGTCTGATACCTACCCTATGCCGACTTCAAGTGAAGTGTTTGCTACGATTGCTGGTGGCAAATTTTACACGACACTCGACCTTGACCGTGCATATACACAGGTGGTCGTCACAGACGCCACAGCACAGCTGTTAACCTTAAACACATGCAAAGGTTTGTTTTCAGTACACAGATTGGCTTTTGGTGTTAAAGCCTGCCCGGGAATTTTCCAGCGTTTGATGACGGCGTTGCTGGCGGGCGTTCCCGGCGTCGCGGTACTGATCGATGACATCATCGTCAGTGGCCAGGCGATGTCGGAGATGACGCAGCGCCTCGATACTGTACTGAGGCGCATCGGTAAGGCAAGTTTGCGGCTCAATGGGAACAAATGTAAGTTTGCCAAAGAACGTGTAGAGTTTCTAGGTTTTGTCATAGACGCTGAGGATATTCATCCTGCACCTAGTAAAGTTGAGTCTATCATCAACACTCCTGAACCAAAGAACGTTCAACAGCTACAAGCGTTTTTGGGATTATATAATTTTTATGAGAGGTTCGTACCATACTCGAGCCCCTGCATAGGTTGCTTGACAAAGCACAATCTTGTCAATGGACAGACAGGGAGCAAAGGAACTTTGACACGGCTAGACGGTTGTTGTCATCTGACTTGACGCTCGTTCATTACGATTTAAATAAGCCGCTGGTACTCACCTGCGACAGCTCAGAATACGGCGCCGGCGCTGTATTATCCCACGTTATGGAAGACGGACAGGAGCGTCCCGTAGCTATGAGTTCCCGAACTCTACATATTCACGAACGCCGTTACTCACAATTAGATAAAGAGGCCACTGCCATTTCATTTGGAGTTACCAAGTTTCATAACTATATAATGGGAAGATCCTTCACTATAATTACGGACCATAAACCGTTGTTGGGCATATTCGATTCGAAGCGACCTATGCCCACAGTCTTGTCGCCTCGCCTAACGAGGATTATGTTGACGTCACACAATTACAAAATTGTGTACAAACCGGGACAACAGATTGGCCACGCTGATGGATTGAGCCAATGGCCACAGCCGGTTCCCGACCAACCTGAACAGCAGTTATGTGACGTGTTGCTGATGGCAGAGACACCTACCGACTTCCCTGTGGATGCTGACCAAATAGCATTAGCAACGAAGCGAGATAGGCTATTATCTCGTGTCAGTCATCATATACTAAGCGGTTGGCCAGCTAGAGTTACTGATGATGAACTGCGTACATACTGGTTACATCGTTCGGAACTCTCTATGCATGAAGATTGTATCTTACTGGGTTGTCGAGTCGTGGTACCGTCATCATTGCGTGAAACGATACTACGTGCTTTACATAAAACACATAACGGCATCATCCAAACGAAACCACTGGCCAAGTCTGCTATTTTTATAAATTCAGTCATTCCAACACGATCCCATTGTCATGCCATTGTCATTTTGCTAAAAGTTCGTAATCTGGTAAATTCATAATGGTCGATCATTTTCTTTGCAATTTCTTTAAATGTAGTGTCAGTGGCCGACCATTGGAAAGTCACAATGACGCCATTATAATAGTAGATTACCAAACCTGTCAAAATCAACAATTATGAAATCAATGATCGACCATTCTGACACTATTGTAATAGCAGACTTGAGGCCCTGGAGTTATGTTTGGTGGCCAAAACTGAACGATGATGTTGAGGCATTAGTAGGCGGATGCAACAAATATCTTGAAAATCGGCACATGCCTCCGAAAACTAAATCTGAGTGGATCTGAGTGGTATTCCAGATGGCCGGAGGTGATCTTGGTAAACAATATGACAGCGGGAACGGTCATCAGACACCTCAGAAATTTATTTGCGATCCATGGTTTGTGTGAGACATTGGTTTCCAACAACGGAACGTCCTTTGTGTCAACTGAAGTTAAGCAATTTTTGGACGCGAATAAAATAAAACATATCAAGACAGCACCTTATCATCCTGCAACAAACGGGTTAGCTTAAAGAATGGTGCAAACTGTTATAGACAAGTTGCGCAAAATGGATAACATCTCTTGGGATGTTAAAATTCCTCGAATGCTACTAGGATTGTGGGTAGCTCCTTGCACAATAACTAACAAGAGCCCCTCTGAACTCTTGATGAACAGGCGCCTACGTACCTTGTTAAATGTTATACATCCGGATAATCGTGTTCAAAATAAAACTGATCAACAGATTACCAATAATGCTCATAAAGTAACTCGAGAAACTAATGTGGGCCAAAGTGTTATGTTTAGAAATTATAGTAGTGGACCTCGTTGGTTGCCTGGCACGGTGGTTAAAAGGCAAGGGCCATCCAATTATCAAATTGCAACCGGTGATGGTAATGTTGTCAACCGACACATCGACCAACTGGTTAAAAAGAAACTCACTGAAGATGCAGACCGAGAAGGAGAGAGGGAAAAAGTAAATAATGAAGAGGCCAGTTTGGAAATGAAAAATCGAGATGTAGAAATGGGAGGTACGGGTTTGAGTGAAGAAATAATTGAAATACCGAGTCCGGACCAATGGGCGGAGGTGTTAGGTATACCCAGTGATTATGAGTATGGCCAGTCTGGGGGTAAGATTAAAACTAAAGTTTTATCTCATACAAAAGGCTCATATGAAAGGCCTGATTCAATGTATATTGAATAGACACAATGTTTATGTTAGATATTTAAATAAATACACAATTGTTGACTTTAAGTATAAGTTAAAGTTTAAATATATTTTGTATACTTGGGGGAAAGGTATGCTGTATATACCTACCTACATACTTTGTAGTTTATAAGAGTGTGTTTATTCGGTTATGAGTGTACCCTCCATCATATCATTGTTCCTACCCTACTCTTATGATTTACTCACTTGTATTTCTAGGCTACTTAGCTCGATACACAATTTACGATATTTGGTGTTTGATTGAAGACATAATAGTAATAAAAAACTATTTACCTATATTATTTGTCATTCGGACAAACCATTCATGCAAAATTATAATAAACACAAGTTATCCTTATTATTATTTTTCATTTTCTCCTGTTCAGGCATTACGTAAGAGCTGTTGTACGGATTTATAATAATAGGAAATTTCGCTATCAATCAACTAATTCACCTTTTAATTTATATACCATCACTAGACATAGGTTGATTCTTTACTTCGCCACTGTCACATGATCCGTCCCTGCCACCGCTAAACCACGATCTTCAGTCAACGAAACGTTTTCTCGTATGACCGTCGCCGCGTCGATCCTTTGACAGAATTGGCCCAAAAATATGTATTATGTTATATGATACGGCAACAAGAGACTTAAATAGCTTGCGAAATGTAAAAGTAGATAGTATATACATTATACAACCCTACCTACTCTTTCGGAGAATAAAGGAGTTATGTTTTGACTAGGTATCAAGTTGTAACAGGTACCACGTGTAGGTAGATATTGTATTATCAATAGATCTGAGAGGACTTCACAAAACAACAAGATCACGATCATAATTAAAACACCCGCCTAGCTTCACAATGACAAACTTAAAGTAAGTATGTCGGACTGATAAAGACGGACCAAGTGCGTGTAGGACCACGCAAAATGAAGGGTTCCGTAGTTGGGATGAATTTATGCCAGGAACAAACTTTACATTGTAGTTGAAAAACATGTTCTCTCATACATTCCAACTGCAAATGTAAGTTTTTACGTACAATATTGAGAGATTTACCATGATATTTTTAGACCACAGACTTCTTATAGGTATTCTATAAAATATGAATTATTTTACTAGAAGGTTTATTGGTTTCAGAGATAGAGGGAATGGTCAATTTTCATCTTCATTATTAAATAATTTAAAAAATTAATATGTCCGATGTTTGATATGTTACACGATACAGTTTGCAAAACTTATTTGTTTTTAATAATTTGCTCCCTAAAACTGACCCACATATTCAAAATTAAGTTATTTACGTTACACGTAGTATTTGGGTCACAGAAATTGATGTATGTACCAAATTTCAACTTAATCGGTCTAGTAGATTCGGAGAAAATTGTCTGTGACAGACGGACTGACAAACAGACAGACACACGAATGATCCTAAAAGGGTCCCATTTATTCCTTTTGAGGTATGGAACCCTAAAAATATAATAATGAAAAATATATGAATAAAAAAATATAGATTTAGAAACACTGTTTATCTTTAACTAGTATGTAATAGGTGCTACAGGTGACTTTTAATTTGACGTATTCCTTCCAGGACATAACAGTGTGACCCATTTGCAACAATTCAGCACCACATAAAGCCTAGGCGAAAATTCATGGTATTCGAAAAACACCAATTTTCATGTATTTTTGAAAATTTCCCAGAATTCGTCACTAAATATCACTTTTCTCAAACTCTCCTCTTGAATGGCCTTCATTGCTATTCCATTGGTACCAAATACTTTCACAAACCTTTTGATGTAACCAAATTTTCTAAAATATTAAACAGTTAAAAGTTAAAGGAATAAGTATATTATCCGTTTTCAAAAATCATCTACGTACATAAACTTTGACAAGAGTTGTTACAAAATTTTAGTATGGCATTAAGCGTGTAAATTATGGAGAAGATATTTTCATTCAATCGGTTATCTAATGAGGTATATAAGTTAAAAAAAATATTTAGAGGTGCCGATGAAACAGTCGCTAATGCTGGCAAAGGTCGTATTTGCTAATGCTGGCAAAGGTCGTACTCGTATTTGCAAATGGTTGCAAATGGTCGAATTTGCAAAGAGTTGTTTGTTCTTTTTAATCTAAGCATTCCAATGGTTTTAATGGAATGCGTAGATTAACAATAACAAAAAACTCTTTTCATTTGACATATTGCAGCGCTGAAACTCTGCAGTGATAACTTTTTGCTCGCAAGCCGCGTCAACGATTTTTTATTCTTAAATTTCTGAATATTCAATTACTGATAGATTTCATAACAAAGTTGCTAATTTTTCATAGAAACAACCAGTCATGGAAAATTTGTCATTGGAACGAGTCGAAAAAATTTTGGTATACGATTTTTTTTTTTTAAAGGTTGCCCCACTCTAGGAATTTCTCCTGTATCGTGGGTGCGTTTACAAACATTTAAACTCACATACACAAACAGCCAAACCCGGAACAACTACTTGTAGATCATACAAATATTTGTTCCGTGCGGGAATCGAACCCGCAACACGCAGCGCAGCAGTCAATCGCTTAGCCACTGCGCCAACCGTGCCGTCAAATCGATATGAAACGACAAACTAACTTATTGAATTCTGTAGTGCAGTAAATTGATGCGCTTGTGAAATTTAAAACCAATGTGGCCGTCTCCAGTCGTATATTGAATTCTGCACGAGTGAGATTCTATACAACGGCTCGTCATCCTTTTCTCAACGCTACTTATATTTTTTTTCTCGGGTCTAAAACCTTTCCCAATTGTCGTAGGTATAACCAGTTGAAAAAGCAAATTTTTCCCCAACCTACTGGGTTACCAGGCGGTTCATCCTACTAGCCGCATCAATTGGAGTTCGACACCGGACGTGTGTGTTTTGCTGTGTTGCCTGTGAGGCTATTCAGACGATTTACGCCTAAGAGTCCAGTTTGCTTTACGGCGTGTCGTCCACCGTCAGTCGAGGCACTGGATGTAGTTCCTCAGGTGTGGCTTATTCCAAAACTATTGGCGTATTATTGATTATCGTAGTTACCAGTACTTTTATATTTATTTTAGTATTCATTCTGTTTTAATCTTCTTCCTTTGAAGATTAAAACAGAATGAATACTTGGTCATTTATACCGGGAGAACGTAGGCTCATCTCATTTTGACGTGTCCTTTACGTAATCAGTGAACGTGAACCTAGTGGCCTATTCCAATCGATCCGCGGTATCCACAAATACGTAGCAAAAATTCCACCTTTTCATGTTCTATAAGTTTTATCGTAAACCTTTTTTTTTAATCAAATTACACAACCCACGACTAAATAAATCTCATGTTTATGTATCGCACTGTTGTTTTTTATGTTTTTTTGATACGATTGACTTACTTAAAATCTCGAAATTAATATACTTACATTATTTAAATTTATAATTAGCTGTATATTGGTTAATATAGTGCGATTTAGGAGATACTTTTGAGACAAACAGTGGACGGCTCAAGCCTGTAGTGCTTGACATTAACGATCGTAGGGAGGTATGGCAAAGTAAGGAGCTTCACGGACGCTTTTTCCGGGCCCTACATGAACCCGATGTAGACTTCTTAGCGCCCGTATCCTGGCTGCGTTTCGGTGACCTCTTTGGGGAAACCGAATGTTTTATCTGTGCAACTATGGACGAAGTTATCATGACGAACAATTATCGGAGATTTATTGTGATGGACGGCACGGTTGACATGTGTCGGGCTTGCCACCGTCCGAGAGAATCAATCCGACACATTATCTCCAGGTGTTCCCGTCTAGCTAACGAAGAATACTTGCATAGAGACAACCTTGCAGCCAGGATTATCCATCAGCAACTTGCTCTGAAATACAACCTTGTGGAATCGGAAGTGCCGTACTACAGGTATGTGCCTGACCCAGTCCTCGAAATGGAAATATCACATTGTACTGGAATCGATCCATCATCACTGACAGGACTATTGTTGCTAATACGCCTGATATAGTGGTGGTGGATCGAACATAACGGTCCCACATGACGGGAACCTCGTGAAAGCCGAGAAAGATAAACAAATTAAGTATCTTGACTTGGCTCCCGAGGTCGAGGCTCAGGCTCAGCAATCATTGTGCCGATAATTGTATCAGCCAATGGCTTAATTGCCAAGAGCCTCGACCAACACCTAATGAGCCTCTTGTTGGGGAGCTGGATTAAGGGCCTGATTCAGAGAGTGGAACTTCTGGACAAGGCTAGTATTGTTAGGAGGTTCCTCTCTCTTGAGCCCTGACCGCCGGTAGCTTGGACCCTGTTCCCGATACCGGTGGGCTACTATTTTTATATTTTTAAATGTTTTTTTTATATTTTTTCTATTTAAAAATATAATTGATATGTTGTTCATGAAATAAAGGAAATAATAATAATAATTAGGATTATTTTTTTTTCAAAAATATTCAATATACAGTTATGACTTGGTTACTATTTATTACCAGTCGTTCTGCGAACAGTAGACCTAGTGAGAATAAACTCTTTTACAACAATTAAAACCCTGTTTTTTATGTTTAAAAACATGGTCAAGAAAAATGTTGAGTAAACATCTGTAGCCCAGCTAGAAAAAAAAACTAATAGGTTTTAATTGGCAGAGGTAAGTCTACTGGTTCGCTAGGTCTACTGGTTCGCAGAACTACTATGAGTAAAGAATAATAATTTATGTAGTGTTTTAATTTAAAAAAATGTAAATAATTATGGTTTACTGTACTGTATGTATGAACAATAGTAAAAGGAATAAAACATCACTTTTAAATGACTGAACTTGATTATTATTTATTATCTTTAATTTGTAGTAGAGAAATACCTCAACTTCGAAAGTAAACTCAACCCTAATTGGGTAACACAATAACTATCCATTGCTTCATAATAATATGTCTGCTCAACAACGTAAATAACGTAATGAATTTTGAGGAACTGTCAAAATGAAACCCATTGGTACTGACCGTGTGTTACCCAACTACCCGCCGGTGCATGCAGCAAAAAAAAATTGGTATTGAAGGTAAATGGTTTCGTGGTTTTTTAGTAAGTGGCACAGAATAGGTACCTCATGAACGATGAAATAATTTTTTTTTATTTTTTTTTTTATTATGCACAAACAAGACACACTTTACAAAAATAAAAATTTACAAAATACACAATCTAATACAAAGTAACCAATAATAGTACATATTTTAAGACTATTAGATTTTAAATGATGTAAATATTATCCAGAAAAAAAATAGCCAAAAGCCTAGTATTCAAAACCTTACAAGTTAAAAGTTTAACAATGTTGACCAGTGCGTTCAGGAATAACAGGCGCTTTATGTAAATTATTGCATCACCAATTCTCAAAACGGTAAAGAAAAACATCGTGAGAAAACCGAATGTCCTAGAAACAAAAATTCGAAGACATTACTGACATCTACCAATCCTCAGTGAGCAGGCGTGGTGGATTACGGCCCAGTCCCTCTCACCGAAAGGAGGCCTGTGTCCCAGCAGTGGGAACATTATAGGTTGATTATGTTGATTGGTGCTTATAAATTGAAACACGTAAGTACGCTGATTAAGGTTCTGTTTAGTTATTTATATCCTCCTGTGCCAACCCTAACATAATAGGTATAAATGCAAGGTATTTAGAAGCTTTGTCTCTGTTCCGTTTTCTCATGTGGTATTACATCTCGACAGTGTCCTTGAAATAATTACCTACGGCCGCTCGGTACATAAACCCGCACTAGGGTTGCCCACTAACTGTGTCTCTTGAGTAATAATGTTTTTCACATTTCCGGTATCTTGTGGTGTAAGGTATTATTGCAAACTCATCTCGGCACATCATGCGAAGCCATTATTATTATTATTATTTATGTACACACAGTAAAATACAGAGGGATACGACATAATTATAATATTAGTACAAAGGTATTGCTTATTTCTTAAGAAATTTCTTCCAGCAGACCTGCGAAAGGAGAAATGAAAAAGAAATGTAGACAATACGATTCGGATAGTCTGAAATTAAAATAGATATTGTCCATTTATTCGAGTTCAAAAATAAAATAGTTTCTATAGAAAAGTTACATTGAGAGGCCTTTATAAAATTCCGCAATGACATGTAGGTCTCATTCACAAATGGCTAAAATATGACAAGATTTCAAATTAAATATGAAATATGATAAATATGTATTTAAAAAAAAATTGTTGAATAAAATTGTATTTTAAACCAAAACATTTGGATGATTATGAGATGAAAATTTTAGATTTCACGAACGTCTTTTTGATCGCTGTGACAGACCGCCAAATCCACGCGGGTGAAGCCGCAAGCAGAAACTAGCATAGGTATAGTTTGTTCCTTCACTCGGGCATCGACCGCATGGTAAGAGAGATACTCACATATTGAATACCTGTCAAGGAAGTTAGGCTCGCTACGCTTAAATAAATATACAAACAAATGCCTGCATACAAATAAATAACTAAAAATAATTTTATTTCCATAGCTTATCTTGTCGACCGAAATTGTATTTTTTTTTTTTAATATTTCTGGTTTCGATATTGATGAATTCAAACATCTATAAACTGAACAACACAGTCGATAACTTTATGCCATAACTATTTCACGTAATTATATTTGCGGGAGCGTCTCGCACTGTCCATCCGGGTCCGTACCTAACTGCGGTGCGCTCGAAACTTGAGTAGGTACTGCGTAATAGGGTAATTGAGTGCTATGAAAAAATACATGATACTTATTTTTATAGGTGTTACAAAAAAAGACGATTTATGAAAAATATTATAAGATCGGTGGAAAAATGGAGAAGTTAGACGCTGTTAAAATTATTCTTCTATCCTTGTCACGCAAAACTATCATTTGGCGCGAAGTTACTATGGCGTTTCTGTGTTGTGACGTCAGATCGCAGCAGTGCTGTCTCTGTCAATAGACTTTCAAACGCATACAACTTCGGCATTTTTTGAGATATTGAAACAATTTTTTTTTACCGTGGCTTCATTTTTTTGTTGGTTTCGTTGAATTGAAACACTGAAAAAAAAAAACAGTAACTACCCTATTGCATAACACATATAAAATGACAATTATCATAAATTGGGTTTTATTTTGACAGTTCGCCCATGTCTTTTGCGTTATTTACGAATTTTTCAAACCTATTTTAACCTATTTTTTTCGAACCTATGAAGCAATGGATTAGCAATATCCTTCAAAACTCTTTTTTTTTTTTGGGTGGGAAATTATCAAATAACTTCTCCCGCTCGGGAGCGGCGGAGCGGGAGGGCGTGTCAGACTTTTACTGACTAAAACCCACCCGTGTTCCTTCCGTTGCCTGTGTGCCAGGGCCACGATATCCCTTTCGGACAAACTCGCAACCCCGGCAGGCATTGGTCCTAACGGACACCGTCAGTTTGTGCTGACATCTCTTTGAGGCGCGCGTGGAACACAACGCGCCGTCGACCCGGGCCTGGTCCTTATCGGACGGCGAGCTACCCATCGCTCACCGTCCGCAGGCCCGCGCCTACGGTGGCCGGAAATCAGCTTGCGACTCCCGACGCCCGGGGCGTCTCCTGCGGCGACTAAGGGCGCGAGGGCGCGAACCTTGTCTCACCCTCACGCGTTCCGCCTCCTCCTTCGCTAGCATAACTGCTTCGCAGAAGGAGGTGACGGCCTCCCATGCACTCTCGCTCCGAACCATGGCCTGAACCAGGGCCGGACGCGAGAGTTCGCCGCCGCCGATCGCCTCCGTGAGGACACGGCGGTGCTCCGCCCGTCAAGCTGGGCAGACCTCCACCGTATGCTCCACCGTGTCCTCCGGGCGATCCACACAGTGGTGACACCCGGGCGTTTCCTCCCGCTTAATCCTAAACAGGAACCTCCCGAAACATCCATGTCCGGTGAGGACCTGCGTCAGGTGGAAGGTGAGGACGCCGTGGCACCTCTCCAGCCACTCCTCAAAGAGGGGACTTATCGCCACAATCGTGGCGTGCCCAGCGCTGGGTTGCGACAATCGCACTCTCCATGTCGCCATGAGATCCCTCCGGAGCTCCGTCCGCTGTGCCGCGATTTCTTGGGGCAGCGGAGTTATGCCCCGGAGTTTCGCCTCTTCGCGCCACACCCAAATGTGCGCGAGGACTTTCGCCTCCAGATCCCATGGCGGCAGTCTGGCAAGGAGGCTCGCCGCCTTACGGGAGACCGTGCGGTAACCCCGTACCATCCTGATGGCCATGACCCTTTGGGACGCGTTCAACCGCTGCGTTGGTCGCAGCCTCAGAGAACGCGCATCCTTCAAAACTCTGGGATTGTGATTAAAACTGTGTTACGCAATTAGGTAACTGATGTACACCGGGATTTCGAAGCGCGTCGTTTGGGCTGTTTTGTATGAAGACGTAATTAATAATAATTAATAATTTTATTATAATGTGATGACAATATCGGGATTCTTAACGGTGCCCGCCCACGAGCATGTTCTCGGCGATTTTTGTGTGAAAGTATTGGAAGGGCGCTCGCCCACGAGCGATTTTTTGTAGCACACGTCGATAACGCTGGCTATCGAGGGATGTGCACGTCATGTATTTACAGGGCATCGATGTAAATATATTTCTTTCTTCGAAGAATAGTGTTCAACCGATATCAATACCGTTCCGTGGATTAAGACTTATTATGATACAATTTGAAAACTTCCGAATATTCCTTTTCATCTACGTAGATAAGTACCTACTTACGTAATATATTTTTGTAAGTACCTATGCGGTTTAGGTGTGAAAGTGATAGAGAGTATAATTATAATACTCATCTTAGTATCTACCTAGGCATGTGTAGGCACATGCCTAGGTAGATACTAAGATGAGTTTATAAAATACTTTAATATTATATTACGTACCTACTAAAACGGTAGGTAATTCTAATTGTTATAATAATTTAAGCGTTAGTACTTATTTGAACTGTTGATTTCGGTTGAACAGTATTCTTCGTAGAAAGAAATACATTTTATCGTTAAACATCGTTCCTCTGTAAATCCATGACGTGCACATCCCTCGATAGCCAGCGTCAAATATCGACGTGAGCTACAAAAAATCGCTCGTGGGCGCACCCTTAATGTATTCTTTCTGACAAAAATCGCCGAAAAAGTCGCCGAGAAAAACGCTCGTGGGCGAGGACGCTTATGAACTTTGCGTGCAGATTCAAAACTTGTCACAACCTGTTGAGATATTTTAGAATCACATAGTCATCGTTGCAATGCAGGGTTGCATGTTACTTACGTTCCATTCCAATTAACGTCTATTCAAGATATAGCCAGGTGGTATATTTTGCAGTTTTCACTACAGAAGGGCCTCGATTTTGATAGCAGAGGCCAACTAAATCAAGGCCCTTTTAATCTAATACTTTTACCGATTAATTAGGATAGATCTTTTCTTGTTTCTGTGTTGGCAGTCGATACTTTTACATAGCCCGAAGAATTGCGAAGCTTAAGTGGCAGTGGGACATTGCTCGTAGAACTGATAGTCGATGGGGCTGAAAGGTTCTGGAATGGCGACCGCGTACAGGAAGACGTAGCGTTGGAAGGCCTCCTACATGGTGAACCGATGACTTTGTGAAGGGCGCAGGTATCCGCTGGATGCGGATAGCACAGAACCGGTCGAAGAGGCGGTGCTTGGGGAGGCCTATGTCCACTGTCCAGCCTGCAGTGGACGTCTTTCGGCTGCAATGATGATGAGGAGTCGACACTTTTATTGTTTAGTAGCCATCTATAATTACGGCTTCAATACTGGGACTGTAATAGAACCATCCTATTTCTTCCCGTGGGTGTCGTAAAAGGCGACTAAGGAACTTACTAGAGAATGGGCAGCAGCGTTCTCTATGCATTTTAACACCATACTGCGATCGCCAACCCGTCTGCCAAGCGTGGCGATTCCAGCAGTGGACGTCTTCCGGCTGAAATAACGATGATGATTTTGACTGTGACTGTCTAAAGTGCAGGTGTACAATGAATTTAAAATGATTTCAGTGCCAACATTTTGCTGAAAAGGCCTTTGTACATTGACATTCATAAACCGGATAAAACAAAAAAAATATGTAAAATTAGTGCACTTAGTAAACTCAGTGACCAGGCAACCACAAACCGAAATAACATTTAGGTAATAATGATATCTCTATATCTCCGTATGGAAAATCCAAACACTCTGAAGCAAAACCTAAGGTTATTACTTAAATAATTAAATAACTTAGCAAGTAGGTAACCATAATTCTGAACCAAATCTTGAAGTCTTACAAACATTAATTTTGTTTAACTTGTCGTAACTTCTGGAATCTCGGCGTCTTGTTACAAGATTAGGTGTTTTCAATTAGTTCAAAACTGTGTTTTATTGAGGAAAATCGCCTTGAAATCTTGTTAACTTAATCTGCTTGAAGTAGGCAAAACGAAGGAGTATTTTTGTGTTTTTGGTTGCAATCAAGCATATTGCTCACCTGCACGCATAGCTTGAGCACCGTTAAAACAGAAGATACTTTTATAGATATTTTTGGTACGGCTTGATATTAAAAATGAACAATCAATCAATCAATCATAATATTTATGTTATTTCACTTATACCTACATGGGCACATATGAAACGTCAGAAGCTAAATGCACGGTTCCAATTGGCTGTTTCCTATGGAGAAAAGCCGGCAAGAAACTCCACGGTTACTCTTTTAAAAATAATTGGCTTTTACAATTTTTTTGTTTTCCAATTACAGTGTTAATATTTAGGTATGGGAGGACAGTGTATGCCTGTCGACAAGTACCAGGTACTTAACGAAATAGAAAATGGCCTACAAATCTACAGTCAATTAAGTCTACAACGTTCTCACATTCACATAAAAGAATCTATATAAAATATTGTTATAATATTAAAAATAAAAACCTATTTAAACCCAATGACGTGATTGCCATTACAACTGTAACAAATCTAAATTAATATTCTGTCCACAAAAGCCACAAATAATTATTTGAAATTAAAATTGTAGGTATATAATGTCTAATAAGTAATGAAAAGATCATGTCAAGGAAGAACGTATATAAAAAAAACATCGTAATTTGGGAGCAGTTATTAGACATTTATATAGTTATGCCGTTAATAAGGTACCAGGGAAGCCACACGT
Source organism: Tiliacea citrago (assembly GCA_963921375.1). Lineage (NCBI taxonomy): Eukaryota > Metazoa > Arthropoda > Insecta > Lepidoptera > Noctuidae > Tiliacea > Tiliacea citrago. Next base: position 4,619,185 of record OY992784.1, read on the forward strand.
GCAGAAGGAATTATTGCCAAACTTCCTTGTTTTCAACGTAGTCTTTAATCTTATAATATACTTTTTTGATAAGGACACGTTTGATGAGAGTTTTGCACTTTCCATTGCTAAGTTCTATAACTGATTTTGGGCAACTTGTTACAAAATCGGATACTGCTGATAAGAAATTGTTTGCTTGTTTCTGTTAATCTGAATTTGGCTATCACAATTTCATGTTTACTACGTGGACCCTATTTATATCAAGGAAATCGCATCTTATTTTGAAAAGTCTTAAGTTTTTGCGATCATACAAAATCTTTTTTGAGATATAAACAGAACGCAGAGTTAGTACTTCAATTTCTTTGAATTTGTTTCTAAGGGACTTATGAGGGACCCATTCTATAGATCGTGCGGATTGCCCTCTTTTGTAAAATGAAAAACGGAACAAAAGAAATGTCACTTTGTCTAGAAAAAGATATGTCTGTTCCACAGATTATAGCAGCAAGTCTGTTCTTCGGAGAGGAGAGACGTGGTCATGCTACGGGTGCTGCTAATAAGTGGCTGCCTATGGACATCTGTAGTATCGGGTGCATTGCAGGTGCCTTGCTAACCCAGAGATAAAGCTGAAATGCCTTGTACATTACATTAACACTCCTCTTACCTACTGTAAAACATTTAACACCCCTCTATTTTTTTACTGCAATAAAACCGTCACAACCGGATCCGTCCGTCAGTTGGGTCTTTATGATCCGGGTATGCACCGTGTCACCGGTTCAAAGGATTACCCGGGTAACGCAGCGGATATAGGATTACAAGTGGAGTGATGAGATTACTGGGGAATGACCGTCGTTTCCATCGCAAGGGGTAATTTTGGCATAGTGCGTTGGTATAAGTGTATGTTGACTGACACATTGGAGTTCGTTAAGATGAATGCATAGATCATTCATTTTTTTCTTTCATTCAATTGCTTTTTTCTATGTTGGGGTCGGCTTCCAGTCTAACCTAATGCAGCTGAATACCAGTATTTTATATTTTCATGGAGCGACTGCCAATTTGACCACCACAACCCAGTTACTGAGTAACTTGGTAAGACTGGTTGTCAAACTTTTGGGCTCTGACTACTCGTAACGACTGTCAAAAATCTACGACTGACAGCCGGCACCAACAGTTTAACGTGCTTTCCGAGGCACAGGAGGTCTCGATATGTAATGGATGGTCACTCATCCACGAACCGACCGAGGCAAGCGTAGCTTAACCATTGTTCAACCTGTGCAGCTGTTATTATTTAAACACAAGCCTCTCTGCATGATATGTATAGACGAGGTCAAAAATTATGAGGAAGAAGTATCTTTATAAGAAACGAGCTGTGCGCCCGATGAGACGTGTCATCGGCAAAATGTCGAACTTCTGCATAATCTTTCACTATCCACTACTACCACTATTCTACTTTCTTTTTTCGATTTTTTTTCAAAAATCCTATCTTAGTGCTTACCTTTCCTAGGGAATACCGTGGCCCTGGTACACAGGCAACTGAAGGAACATGGGTGGGTTTTAGTCAGTAAAAGTTTGACACGCCCTCCCGCTCCGCCCAGAGTGGGAGAAGTTACAAAACAACAAAAAAAAAGTGCTTACCTTCGTTGCAAAAGGAACTCTTATGCAAAATTGCATGCTTCTATCCATCTGTTTAGGCTGTGCGTTGTCTAACAATGAATGAAAAAATTTTTATTAAGTAATGAGATTATATCGAACAAGTTGGGTATGATAAATACCATCTTTCATCATCCTCTTCATTTGGCTGAATTTTGTGAAATGTATTACGAAAATTGCTAATGATATCAAAAATATTTTTGTACACCTTTCTAAACACAGATATTAAACACTACTAGAATTATAGCCGTGCAAACCCCAAAAGTTCGTTAACCTCACAACCATACCTTCATTATGTACTGATACAAAAACAAAACGTAAACGCAAACCACACACAACCAACACGACTACGACTCGCGTCACCGACCACATTATTATACCGCTAATAGCCAATACCGATTGTATCGACGCTTCCAAAAAACAGAACTGCTCAAAATGAAATAAAACCCGTACTTTACCAATCTAAGGCCCACGTTACAGAACCCCAAAACTCAAGCATTACTTAAAAGTAGTTTAAAGTTATTTGATTGATTGATATCTTTCAAAAACTCAGTTCCTGATCGTAGCCCCAAATGCTAGTATTACTCTGGTGGTTTTCCTTCTAAGTAATTGATTCTTTGAAACATAAACAGATCACAAATAGTCTCGTAAATGTTGTAATTAACTGTTCAAACCAAACAGTGAGCGTTCCACAAATTAATCAAGATCCTATCTCTAAGGCCCAAGTCTCCACAGATTAGGTTACTGTGTTCCACCGTGTGTGAAATTGTAAATTCCCAGAAAAACACTGGTTGGTAGTTGGGCAGCCGACTGAGTTTGTGCGCGATACTTTTTGGCTGGTAGCCACAAACGGAATGATAGACGGCTGTATGTTTATCTAGGTGTCGCAGGGGCCATGCTTCACAGAGTCGAACGCTTGTGGGGAATCTATCGCGACTTGGAGGAGTTTTATTGCATTGATGTATTTTTCTTGGAATTCTTCAGGTGGAATTGATGGTGAATGCACTTATTGCGCGGGCGTGGAGAGAGTGCATATTAATGAGAAGTAAGTGTCTGGAGCAGGTTCTAGAAAATATGAATACATTTTGTCTTCAATGTTTTGCTGTGCGCTAATGAACAAGACGTTGTTTCGGCTGTAAGTTATGTTGCATTTAATGAAGTTATGGTCCAGTCTGCTACTGCAATCAAGATTATTTTTTGATTAAACCCAATTTTTGGGGGAATATTTCAAAATGTTTTTTTTGCCAAAGCCAAGGTACCTTGGTTTTCTCTTGGCACTCATAAATTGAAAGTTTGTCTATCGCATAATTATAAATACTTACAACAAATCTGTATTCCTAACTATTTTGTGAGATTTTTACCTAGGTAATAAAAGAAAATTAAACGAAGAATCCGACTCCAACAGCAAACCGAATAATGACCCAATAACACTAAGCGACAATTACCCAGGTAGTACCTACCAACCTAATCCAATAAGAGCAAACTGTAATGACAAAAAAGTCGATTTGACCCTCGAACGCAAGGTCAATGTTACCCGGTTCTTGGGCATACTGATTACCTCTTGTGTATACCGGGTTGGTCCGTTCGTTAGCGGGGCACATAACACCCGGGGCGCCAATTTATCCGTCTAACCTAATTACTGCGCGAACGAGCACTATTTATTTTCCAGTAGTTACCCGGGTATGTGATGCCGGGTGAAAAATGTTGACACGGGAGGTACCGGTTTGTTGTATGTTTATATTGAAGGATCGTGTTCCTTGATGTTGAAAAAAATAAGTTAAAAAAACATCGTCAGTAAAATAAAAAGGTAACTCACAAAATACAATTTCGCATTCCTTAAATTAGAATTACCGCATAACCAGAGAGTTAAAATACTCACGAAAACTATTTAAATTGCATACAATTAAGTATGATAGACGAGACACAAGAAATCTACATAATATTTCAAAATCCACAAAATATCGCCCGCCTTAACTCTCCAATAATTTTAATTAACGCCTTAATCTTATCAAACCGACCACTTCATAATAGCAAGTCTACAAAAGCGCCACATTTTAATTATCTACACCAACAACCAAAAATAGTCCGACCTTTACCCTTTAAGAAAGATCCAGAAATTTTAGGAGTGATGTTATATACTGTTTACCTAACATCATGGTCGGATCTTCCAACTCCAGTATTTTAGCTTTAGGGTGCCTCGGAGACCCCTAACGTATCTAGCTTGGAAGTAAGCCCGTTCATTGGCCGAGCCCGCATCACGTATTTTTACAACAAAGAGGTTTTGTATATGGCCGTATCTTTGCCGGTTTTATTTTCCAGCAGGTAGGTGGCGGAAATAAAGTGGGTACGGTATTAACAAATTATTTGCTGGGTAAGCTACGTGGAAATTGCATGGTAAAACATTTAGACGTGGATTCATAAATGCAACATGGTTCCTGAAAGGGGAATTCTGTCAAATTATTTTCATTTACAAAGTGATCCAAGCAAAAAACCGGCCAAGTGCGAGTTGGACTCGCACACGAAGGGTTCCGTACCATTATCTATAGATTTCTTACTACAAACGTAATATGGGCTAAAAAGTAGTATGGGCGACCCCCTTAAATATTTGTTTTATTTTAATTTAATTATTTATTTTTAAATTTAATATATAACTAAATATTCTGTGAATATTTCAAGCGTCTACCTGTTGCCGTTATCAATATCGAGCAAAAACGAGCGGAAAAAATCACGTTGGTTGTATGAGAGCCCCCTTAAATATTTATTATATTCTGTTTTTTAGAATTTGTCGTTATAGCGGCAACAGAAATACATCATCTGTGAAAATTTCAACTGTCTAACTATCACGGCTCATGAGATACAGCCTAGTGACAGACGGACAGAAAGACAGACAGACACACAGACAGACGGACGGGCGGCGGGCGGAGCCTTAGTACTAGGGTTCCCGGTTTACCCATTTGGTACGGAACCCTAAAAACGAAGACTCTTGACCGATTTATTACATATTAATTGCGCTTAAGATGGCTCCTATAAATATTATTTAATGGCTTTTAATGACATCCGACAGCATAACTCCATAACATTACGCCTATATTGCCCGAAGAGTTATGGAGAGGTGTATTTTTGTACACCCACATTTCGCCAGTTAAGTTTAAGTTCCATGTAATAGGGGGCGAGCCTATTGCCATCAACCTTCCATGAATTGAGATTCCGGGCTGCTACTGAGAAATTCCTTCACAATCCACCTTGCCCGACTCGCGAATCGAACTCAGGCCTCATTGCTCAGCGGTAGCACATGCGTCCACAAGACCAACGAGGCAGTCGATAGCACATTTTTTTTTTTTATAATGCTATTCAAGAACGCTATGAATCCATCAGAAACTCAATTTGTCAGTATACTGTGGAAAAAGCTATACCATTCGGAAACGACAAAAAAAATTGCATTACTGACGGCAAGTCATATTGACCGTAAATCCACATATTACAGTCAATGCAAAACAAACACTCAATACTACAGAAGCACATAGAGGACACTACTGGTAAAACGGCAAGTCCATTAGTACTGGATAGGATAAGCAATTCATGAATGGATAACATGGAACCGAACACGCTTTCACTGTATTGGGATAATACAAGAACGTCCAGAAGGCTCGGTGCATTTAATCAATGATCTTTCATGGATTTTTCCATTTATAATTTGATTTGAGAAACTCATCATCATGTAATTTTATGGTGGTGGGTGCTACACTGCCTTGGGTAGCTACTAACTATCCAGTATAAGGAAACAACATGATCTATTACCTCTAGTAGCAGTAGTTCGGTTGTTAGTCCGATTGACCGAACTACTGAAACTTTCAGTATAGCTCATGGAGTTAGCTTTTCAAAATCAAAAGTCATTTATTCAATCTAGGCTGAGAATCAGCACTCTTCGAACGTCATAATCATAATCATAAAGTTTATTTGTGAAACGACAAAATTACAGAAATGACAGTCCCCCAAAACGCCCGCCCTTCACCACTTCTAATTGCTTTAGCTGGGAAGAAGAAGTGACGTAACCAACTTCTATACAAAAGTATGCAAAATAATTTATATTACGCAAGACGAAACAATAAATTAAATAATTTACCATGTCACTATACCAGCAAAAAAACATCAAAAACGAACTAAATTACTAATAACAATAACAAAACTATGGTTAGCTAAACGACCAGTCACCACAAGCAACACCCGTTCGCGAGCATAACGCAAAGATCAGCCATTACCCCTTCGGCATAGGGAAGGAAGGAAGGAGGCAACCCGACCCCCAATGCTACCGCAAGCAGTGACATCTAAGGGAGCACGACGAACATGCATGAATAATATGATCAACTGTCGAGGTGAGGTAACCACATGTTGCAATACAATACATAAACACAACAACAAGAAAAAGGAAACTAAAAATAAATAAAAAATAATTAGATTTGATTTGAATTCAACTCATAAAAAACACGACTGGATTTTTACTGGATTTTAACACCTGGATTAAAACACCACAATAATTTCAGTGTTTTAAATAATTGCCACAAGATAAAAGCAGCTCTTAATGAGTGGCTCAAAAAACTTTGCTAAATGTTTTGTTAATGTGTTGTTTTGTTTAATTAATACATTTTTATTATTATACTTTAAACATACAAATTACATATTTAAGAATTATTTACAAAGACGACATTATAAAAAACATAAAAAATAGCAGCCCACCGAAATCAGGAAGCGAGCTATTTTAGAGGTTGTCCTGTCCAATAATTCATGCAAAAATCCTATAGCAAAAAAACACTTTCAATTTTCCTGAATTTGGATTTTTTTTCGATCATCCCGTTTTGGACAACAAGCCATGTGCAAAAGAACATAGGTAAACACGATGGACGCACTTGCTCTTTAATTAAATGTTCGATCACCCACAGCGTGAACTCATTTAAACTGCTTGATGTCATGGTCCATACTCCATCCTAATCCTAACTAATATTATAAATGCGAAAGTAAGTTTGTTTGTTTGTTACCTTTTCACGCCTAAACCTCTGAACCGATCATCCTGAAATTTTGCATATACGTTGTCAGGTGTACAGAAACGGACATAGGGTACCTTTCATCCCGAAAAAAGTACTGTTCCCGAGGAAAACAAGAATAACGATCTTATGATAATAGATGGCGCCACGTGTCTTTTTCGTTGTATTTTTAATAGCACTTTAAATTTAAAGAAGTAGAGTACAACCCAAAATGATTGTCAAATTCTAAATTAATGCGAGCGAAGCCGCGGGCAAAAGCTAGTTTTCTATAAATGTAATGTTGTGCATACTAGAGGGGCGACATTTTACGTAGAAAACCTTCTAAACCTACTTGTTTCATCGTATCGTTCCATTTTATTCTTTTTGGCACTCCTAAAGTGGGGTAAAATGGTAGATAAGTCGTGTTTCGCTTTTACAGTTCGAGTATTAGCAAAGCATTAAGGGGCTGAATAATGAATGTGCTGGCTTCGGCAATTGAAATCGTGTGTTTGATATTTGAATTTGGAATACCGATTTTGGATTAAATATTTATGGAGATTAGCTCGCAGTTGTGTCAGGTTTGCATCCTTTTATTTCCAGTCAGTATATTTCCCATTGCTTATTCACAGGTTTATTCTATAGTATTTGCATGCAACCTTCGCGAGTATTTTATAAGTTGATGGCATAATATTATGAGATAATCAAGATTTCTTAATTGGAAGAGTAGAAAATAAGAGAGACCCAGCTTGGAGAGCTTTCTTCTTTTTCGTGTGTTTAGTGACTAACCTGGTTTCAGAGTTTTTATTCCGCCTTGGCTTCACATGCTATCAAGAAATATCTCTCAGGCATGTTAGACGCACATGAATCCGAAATATCAGAGTTGTGTTTAATTGCAAGATTTATTGCCACAAAATGCCGCGTCAAAGGTAGCTCCTTAAACATAATATACGTTAGGCTTTATTTATAAACGATGCTTAAAGATAAGAGACGTTTAAACGTCAAAATGTATAGTTAAGCTATAGGGTTAAGCAGACGTTAATCATTTCTCACCTTTAAGCATCGTTTATAAATAAACATCATTTTATCAGCCCACTACGGCTTGTGGCTAAGTAATAGGCGCACGGATCGATCGATCAGATTAAGCTACGCTTGCCGCGGTTAGTCCGTGGATGGGTGACCTTCTTTACATACTAAGACTCCTCCGTGTTTCGGAAAGCATGTTAAGCCGTTGGTCCCGGCTGTCATTCATGGATCTTTGATAGTCGTTACGGGTCGTCAGGAGCCCGAAAGTCTGACAACCAGTCTTACCAAGGCGTATCATATTACCCAGTAACTGGTTTGTAGAGGCAGTCGCTCCATGTAAAATACTGGTATTCAGCTGCATCCGGTTAGACTGGAAGCCAGCCCCAAGATAGTTGGGAAACGGCTGGGTAGATATATATCAGCCCACTACGCCGTTTGCACTCTCTATGCCGAGTTCACGCTAAATAAATGAAACCTATAACAAATAGTATTCAAGGAATATTGACTACGTATTACATTACCTAGAAAAACTGCCAATACCTCGTTCAATTATTTAGTAGGTAACCCATTTCTCTCAGACAGTCCTTAGGGATATTATAACGGATCTAGTAAACAAAACCAGGTAATAGTTTAGGTATTTTTATATCTTCACAAACACTATTACAACATTGTTTTTATTTTAATGTTTTCGTAACCTTTACCAGTTTCTGTGTGTAGGTGTTTTCATAGAAAAACAAGTAGAGAGGTGTCGTGGGACATCCGATCGAAACGAAGTACCTTTTTCCTGTATATTATGTGTTAAATAACAGACGCAATGAAACAAATTAACAATGTTTGAGGGTAACTGAAGAAAAAAAAACAAATATACATAGCAAAAGTGTCGTGATGGTCAAAATGTTACACGTTTTTTCGTTCTAGCTCTTATTCGTCAACTGTACAGAGCACAATGTGCGATACGGAACTCCGATCCATTTCCTTGCAAAAACGAAAATATAACCTCAAAAAATCAAAATAACGTAAAATTAACCGCAAACTTTCTAAACACCGACCTACCTTAATTTAACATTATTTTTATCACAATGATAATTAAGATGCGGAAAAGTTCCTGATAAGTTTGCATGGAAAAACGTAACGATACGGATAACCGGGTCAATTACTTGTGTTAACGTTAACCTGCCCGTTTATAGGGTATCCATAAACATTTTCTGTACATTAACCTTTTATAATCTTCTAGCTACCTGTACCGACTTTCATTGGTTGTTATATGACGGGTGAAAAATAAAGGAGGTCTTTATGAAGTAGGTCTTCGGGAAGTACTACCAGTTTACGTAATGCTACCACCAAGTAGCGATGTGTTCTAGTTCAGTATTATTACAGGTAGACGCTGAACTGGGAAGGTCGCGGCATTAACATCAACGGCGAGTACATCTCATACTTTGCAGATAACACCGTCATACTGACTGAATCGCTGCAGGAGTTGCAGCAAATGCTGGAAGGCCTAGTTGATTCTTCTATACGCATTGGTCTCTGGATGAACTTGGACAAAACCCAGGGCATGTTCAACGAACATGTTACACGGGACCGATTGCTGTCAATAGCAGTGCTCTCATGGTTGTTCGAGAGTACGTTTACCTCTGACACTCACGGTACGGTTGGTCCATAAATTCAAGGACACTCAGCGAGCTATGGAAGGGGCTATGCTTGGAGTCTCTCAGTGGGATTGAATACGCAACGTGGTGATCCGGTAGAGAACCAAAGTTGTCGATATAGCTTACAAAATAAGCAACCTGAAGTGGCAATGGGCCGGCCATAATACCCGTAGAACCGATGACTGTTGGGGTAGGCGTGTTCTTGAGTAGAGACCGTGAATCGGCCAACGTAAGGTAGGAGTCCCTCAGACTAGGTGGAGCGACGATCTTCGCAGGGTGGCTCGTAACAGCTGGATGAGAGTTGCCTGCAATCGAATTGAATGCGTGGAATAGGATAGGCCTGTGTCCAGCAGTGGACTGCTATAGGCGGATGATGACGATGATGATGTTATTACAGGTGTTATGTTACTACTTGTGGATCCCTAAATTCTTAAGACTATGACTAACACCGCATCGTGCTTTGCACCGTGAGATTCGCCTTCTCAGCAATCTGATGGCGTGGGACCAAAGTTTGTGCAGTGCCAGTGATTTATTATATTGATTTGGTGTATTGGTGAATCACTCTTGTTTTCACATCAAATAATTGTGGCGCATCTTAGTTTTACCGATCTTATTGTAATAATTAAATTAACTAAATTCCTTAAGTAAATCATATCGGTTTTCTTTGCATCCTTGGGGTCTACTCCGAAGCGCTAAACCGAAGTGTCGGCCGAATGTTCGGCTGTTTTATAACTTCCATAGTTTCCTTTTTTGACTTTGAGTCCTTACCCGACGAGTCATAGTTTTGACTTTGGCTTATCTCCTCGACAGCCTTTTTTTTTTCACCGTAGTTAGCCGTAGTAAAGGAGCGACCGAACATTCGGCCGATACTTCGGTTTAGCGCTTCGGAATAGACCCCCTTGACTGCAGCCGAACGTAATTCAGGTAGGTACAAAATTCATAACAGTTCTGCCTCTATTATGATAATCTATGATGCTTCTGGTATTGCAGGTGCTGCTCATAGATGTCACTGAGAGTGGCAGTGGGTAGGCCACATTGCTCGCAGAACAGATGGCCGATGGGGTCAAAAGGTTCTGGAGTGGCGACCGCTTACCGGAAGACATAGATTTGGAAGGCCTCCTACAAGGTGAACCGATGACCTCGTGAAGGCCGCAAGAATTCGCTGGTTGCGAGAAGCATAGAACTGGTCGAAATGGCGATGGGAGGCCTATGTCCAGCAGTGGACGTCTTTTGGCCAAAATGATGGGCCGCCCGCTGGCTTGCCAGCCAGTAACAGTAACACAACCATATAATATAAAATACACAATCAGCCAATCAACAATAATGACTACAGTTACCTTGCTGATCAATTGCGACACAAACAGATCTGCGCTGCCGTTTTATCAAAATCACTTTCCAATTTTAAACAAAACGCGTGATTAGCTAATGGATTTCAATTAGTGTTGTTGCTGGAGTAAAACCACAGAAGGTAGGCTCTACACAACAAGCGAAAATTGGCGCACGCTCACATGGACGCGTATAATCAAGTCGCTTACACTCACTGTACGAGTGCCGTGTCTATGTGTGCGTGCGTTTTTGTTCATTGTATGGAGCCAACCTACTGTATCTACCTATCCTTTTTGTGGTTAAACGTTTATTACATAATGAAATCAGTATGATAAACATTTATGTTTCCAATAATGCGTTACATTCAATAGCAAAAGTTGCATACACAACGATAATGTCGGACAGGCCAATGACAAGTACAAATCCTAACTATATCCTATTCCTAACCTTTCCTAATAACCACACTAATATTATAAAGGCGAAAATTTGTGAGTGTGTGTGTGTGTGTATGTTTGTTACTTCTTCACGCTCAAACGGCTGGACCAATTTTGATAAAATTATGTATGGAGGTAGCTGACACCCTGGATTAACATATTATAGGCTACTTTTTATCCTGATATTCTCACGGGATCGAGACTTATGCGCGTGGAGCCGCGGGGCATCATTATCGTTCATCATTTCAGCCGAAAGACCATAATCGCCGCGCGGAGCAGGCCGTTTGGCGATCGCAATATGGTTAAAATGCATAGACAACGCTGCTGCCTATTCTCTAGTAGTCCTTAGTCGCCTTTTACGACACCCACGGGAATAAATAGGACTTCGCGGGGCGCAGCTAGTTAGTTATAAAAGGCTGACCCATGTTGGTGCAAAAATCCTCTATCATCAATTTCTTGTATTATATTTTGTATAAACTATCGTACTCTATCCTTTTGTTCGAGTGGCCTGTGGGTGTCATATACAAGCCGAGCCTACAACGTCCTGCGAGTTCAATATAATAACGCCTTCAGGATGCTGTTGCACAGCCGCGGCGTTGTAGTGCTTCAGGCATGTTTGCCGAAGCTCACACAGATGGATTTCACGCCATCATGCGTAAAAAAGCCGCTTCCTTGCTACAGCGCTTGCGTAACACACGGAACGGCATCCTGAAAATGATTGCTATCAGGCCCGACTGTCTTATATAACGGCACTGGGTGGAAATATGTATAGGTATACGTACTTCAGTTACCTATGGTGCACACTGAGCCTCGAGGGTGAGCTTAGGTAATTTAGCTAGGGTGGGCTTAGGTAATTTAGCTGTGTTTGTGTCCTTACTAACAATACTAATATAGACTACTAGCTTTTGCCCGCGGCTTCGGCCGCGTGGATGTCGGAAAAAATGTCACGAGAACGTAGGTACTACCGGGATTAAAAGTACACTATGTGTTAAAGCAGATTATAAACTATGTAACCAAATTTCATCTAAATCCGTTCAGCCATTTTTGCGCCAATCCGAAACATAAAATCATCCCCTTTAAAATTGACTTCCTCTTTCCACCCTGGAGTAGATTTTTTGATAACCCTGATACACACACCTTTTCCTTTATTTCCGATCTTAAATATAAATACCGAATTTCAAGTTAATCGAACCGCCCGATATATCTTTCCATACAATTATTTTCTCCCACAAAATTCAACACCCCCTTTAAAAGGTTGTTTTCGAAAATGTATGTTTATGGTCGTTTTATTTATAAAGAAAATATACAGGTCAATTTGCATGTTTATTGATCAAACGAAACATAATTTTAACATAAACTGTGTCCCCTTTTTCACCCCACAAGGAGTTTATTTTTGAAAAATATTCAATTACTTTGGAGTTTTTCAAGATGCACAGTAAAATCCTTCCCTAAAACTTAAAAACCCCCTTTTGCCCCGTAAGGGTCACATTTGAATAAACTCAAAAACATGTAAGGCTTTATATCCTGTGAGCATTAGGTATATTTAAAATACCGAGCTTCCAGTAAATCGAACCGCGCGTTAAAACTCTTCCATACAAACTTCAAGCCCCCTTAAAAAAATAAAAAATTACTAACTTTATAATTTACTGAGGTTAGTATTCGTGCCAAGTTTCAGATTTATTAACTCAAGGAATAAGATTTTTCATACAAACAAAATCCCCCCTTTTCACCCCTTTAAAGGTCAAATTCCCAAAAACCCCTTCTTAGCAGATGCCTACGTCATAATTTAGAGTTCATCAAGTCACGCAGTAAAATCCCCCTTATCAAATTGACTACCCCTTTTCACCCCGTCAGGGGTAAATTTTTGACAAACTGATACATGTTATTCTTAATTTTTGTTGCTAAGTATTAATACCAATTTTCAAGTTAATCAAGCCACGCAGTAAAATCCTCCCTTGTAAAATTGACAACTTTTCATCCCGTTAGGGGTAGATTTTTGAAAAACCCTGATACATGTTTTGCGATATTGTGGGTTTTAAGTATAAATACTGAGTTTCGAGTTACTCGGACGGCGCGTTAAAATTCTTCTATACAAACTTTGACATCCCCTAATCCCCCTTCGGACCGGGGAACTTTGAAAAAACTAAAAATGGAAAACTTTATGATCTATTATATTTTGGTTAGTACTCGTGCCAAGTTTCAAGTTTATTAAGTCAAGGAATAAGATTTTTCATACAAACAAAATCCCCCTTTTTACCCCTTTAAAGGTCGAATTTCCAAAAACCCCCCTAAACGGATGCTTACATCACAATAACTATCTGTTTACCAAATTTCAGCCCAATCCGTTCAGCGGTTTGAGCTGTGTGTTGATAGACCAGTCAGTGTATGGACAGAATATTAATTCAGATTTGATGAGACAGTTGTAATGGCAATCTTGTCATTTGGTTTAAATAGGTAGGTTTTTTTTTAGTAATATTTTATATTTCTTCATCTTTTTTTAATTTGTGAATGTGAGAACGTTGTAGGCTTAATAGACTGTAGCTTTGTAAACCATCTTCTATTTTGTTAAGTACTTGGTACTTGGTACTTGTTGACGGTCACCTACACTGTCCTCTATTAACACTGTAACTTGAAAACATTGTAAAAGCCCATTCTTTTTAAAAGAGTAACCGTGGAGTTTCTTGCCGGCTCTTCCCCATAGGAAACGACCAATTGGAACCGTGCACCTAGCTTCTGACGTTTCATAAGTGCCCATGTAGGTTTATGTGAAATAAAATATTTTGATTTTGAGTCACGGTTTCCTTTTTGACTACCCCTTTTCACCCCGTAAGGGGTACATTTTTGAAAAACCCTGATACACGTTATTCTATATTTTTGGTTTTAAGTATAAATACTGACTTTAGAGTCAATCGAACTGCGAGTTAAAAATCTTCTATACAAACTTTGACATCCCCCAATCCCCCTTCGAGGAGAACTTTGAAAAAACTAAAAATGGAAAACTTTATGATTTACTTAGGTAAGTAGTCGTGCCAAGTTACAAGTTTATCAACTTTATTATTTTTACTTGAATACAGAACTTTGCGAATGAACAACTTCAATACTAAGCTTTATCCCCCTTTTCACCCCATTGTTGGTTGAAGAAAGAATTACGTTGTATAAGCGAACTATTAGTGATAAAGAACTTGAATTAAAAACAATATTTCATACCCGTTTTCGTCCCTTAAGGGTTGAAATTCTAACAACACCATTGCGTTAGCTTCCGACCATAAGCCTAGATAATAAATTTAGTGATTTTTACATTCTAAAATGAAGGACTTTCCATACACAACTTCATCCCTCTTTTTAACCCTTTGGGGGTGGAATTATCAAAAACACTGAAACACGTATAAATTAATTTTTAATCGTCAGCCTAATCACAAAATTTGAAGATCCTAACTTCAAAACTGACGGACTTTCATATAAACTTCCATGCCCTATGTTACCCCTTTATCTGTACAAAATTTCAGCTTTCTAGGTCCAAGGGTTTGGGCTGGGCGTTGATGAGTCAGTCAGTCAGGACTTGCTTTTTTTATTTATACAGATATAAGTACTTTCTGTTACTAACCCATCACTAAACAACGTATGGACTGGTCATGTCTGAAATAAAGTTTTTTTTTTCTTATACGAGTAGGCTGGCTGCAACGAACTTTATTTTTTGTATTGAAATGCGATGCACTGCGGTTTCATGTGGCTGTAATGTGCGCTTACCTTTATTTCTCATATACATATCTAGTGTTTTGATTATTTTGTTCACGATTATCTGGATTTGAGAGGTGAAATAAGGATGTAGTATAGCACTGTTTATTTACTTTGTTACTTAAGTAATTATAGTGGACTTATATTTAATTTCGGAAGCAAATTAGCAACATTTTCCATGAAGTCTCACGCGATACAGAAGCGATTTGTGGCGCTGCTACTGAAGAAATTATCGCGGTGTTTCAAAACGTTTCGAGAAAGCCTGAAAAAGCCCTTAATACCTACGCTAATTAAAAGTAAGCGCGAACATTGTGCAACATAGTTTTTAAGTGAAAACTTCTTTAGCCGCGTTGAGCGATTTTTGGTACGGGCAAACTTATGGGTTTTGAAAGGGATATCGTAACCCTGGCACACAGGCAACCGAAGAAACACGGGTGGGCTTTTGTCAGTAAAAGTCTGAGATCCCGCTACGTCCAGAGCTAGAAGAAGTTATTTGATAATTGCCCACCAAAAAAAAAAAAATATTGTTTTGCTTTACCGAAATGCTAACCGCCTCACGAGATGTGTTGCGCCAGACTGTATAAGTATTTAAACATGTTATTCCAAAGTTACAAGTTTTCAATTCTGTCGGCAGTCCCCATAACTGGGCTATTCCATATTTTGGAGCTTATAAAATACCATTGGAAATGTAGGTACAGTCGACCTCGTAATTGACGTTTCGTGACGGTGCAAAGGAGGAAGCGCCGATCGCGAACGAACAAGAACCGCTGCGGCAAAGCTCCTACGGAGCCCGAAGTAAGCCTGCGTGCCGCAAAGCCGAACACACCGGTGTACATCTCCCGCTTGCACTATACCACTAAGGCGGAGGACATCGTGGAGTGCGTGCGCCAAAAGACGAGGTACACGCCGAGGGTGCAGTTACTGGAATCGCACGGGAACGTCAACTTCAAAGATAAGATAAGATATTTATTTCGCAAATATGGGTACATAAACACGGTGACATTAAAAATATTATCAAAAACAGCCATATTTAGCCAGAAGGCATTCTAAAGTACAAAAATACAATAGAGATGGCAAGTACATAATAATAAAGATAAACAATGTCAATTATCATAATATAATTATGAAGTACTTCAATAGTTATTTATACACAATTCTTAAAAAATAAATTAAATAAAAAATTAAATGTCTATATGTCTATATTTTTCTAATTTGTAATCAAAATAAAAAAAAAGGTAATTAATCAAGAAATTCCTTTATCCATTAAAAACTCAGTCACACTACAATAAGCTTTGTTTACTAAAAAAAATCGAAGCTTTTTTTTAAATAAAGTCAAAGTTTAATTATTTCCAACTCCTTGGTAATTTATTATAAATGACCGGCGCCATGTAGCAGACACTCTTGCGCATTAAAGTCGTTCTCGCACTAGGGAGACATAGCTACTATTATCACGCCTATTTCGTGGAAATACGTCAGCTATGCGGTCAAAACGATCAGGGTTCAACTTTACAACTGCCATTTCTAAAATATATGTATTTGCATGGTAAAGTTAATATTTTATTCTGTTTAAAAAGCGTTTGTCGTGCGTGTACCAAACTGCTATCTACCCCTCGTCATGAAAGAAGACTTTAGGCCGCAGGACGTGGTGTTCCGTCGCATCCGTGGAGAAATTCCACAGGACAGCACAAAGTCAATCTAGTGCAAAGTAGAGTACTACTAACATAGTATTTTATTAACACAAGTTTTGTTTATATTAAAATATGTATGTTTAGGTTAAAGTATTTTTCTATGGGCCTGTGTCGCCTGAAAGAAACGGTATTATTATTTCTTTTTTCGTCTTTGATTCTCGTGACTGGGGTCTCGGACTTTTGGGAGACGTACGAGGGGCCGAAGTCAACTCGCAGACGAAGTAATTTTGAATGGAAGGAGGCACCAACCGACGATTATCCCTGTATGCACTATGCAAGTGCAACCAAGGACAAGCCCCAGTTGGTGTAGGACTATTGCAGAACATGGAAACAAAACATATTGGGCCATGAGTTTAGGGGTCTTCAGTGGATTAGGTACCTTCAAATATGAAAGAACTATTTCCCCTGCCTGACCAATGTTATATAATATTACACGGATGAAATGGCAAGCGGTGACTTGCACACTCAATAATTGGCCCCCGAAACCTGTCGCTCGCACGTAGTGACGTAGCGACAAAGGGGTAACATGTCCTAAGGTGCTTGAGGAGTGGAGAGGCATTCCACGGCTATCAGGACAATTTCGGAAGTCCGGTCAACATCCTTACCAGCATTTTACTGGAATACTTCCTTCCTTATTATTATTATTATATTGAAACTTCACTGAGGCTGTAACTGCCACATAGCCTTATGATCATCAAGCAATGACGAGATCGACTATACTGAAATGGCTAGCGAGAGTTTCTATAACATTTAGTATAATGAATATTTGTTCAACTGACACACTGGGTTTGGCCAAAAAAACCTACGTACAAACAATTCGAACCCGTCAACTTACACTCGCCACAAGTGGTTTCCATGGTGCGATGGCGCCGCGCTGATAATAATTATCGGTAAAGCCACCGATGGTCCACATTTAATTATGCCACGATTTAATTTCGACGTGTTATGTCCAACATTATGTCACGATTTCATTTCGACGTGTTATGTCCAACTGCAATGCGGTTGGCTTTCAAATACAATTGGAGCCTTGGAAATAGTAAATGAGTATCTATTTTGGTGGTGTATGTAGTTCTGAATGGAAAGTTCACGCTAATCGAAGTCAGAGGGAAAAAAATCTCAGTTGCATTTAATGTAACACAAACAAAAATTGTATTTAATGAGAAAATATCCTTGCTTACTCTGAAAGTCACAGAATTAAAACCTATGAAACATTGGACATTTCATAAATAAACACAATACTCCTTTCTCACTTATAAACGTTGGTTAAAGTTAGGTAATAATTAGCGTCTGCTTAACCATATTTTTTATGTTTTCCGTCCCTTAACTTTAAGCAGCGTATACAGGGTTATTGGTAAAACAATAATAACCTCTTAGGGGGTCATTGCACTCATAATTATGAACAACATTTACTATGGGACCAAACCTGAAATCGCGAAAAAAAATTTTTTTTACGATCTTGACGAGTTAAGTGAAAATAGGGAACAGCTGATTTTTTTTAACACGATATCTGATTTGTTAATAATTATGAGTATATTGAGCCCATAAGAGGTTATTAGTGTTTTACCAATGCCTAACCCTGTATAAATAAGGGGGGCTATGTTGAAAACTCAGACCATACTCATAAGCTTCTAAAACTGAAATTAAAAGCAACACCTCATATAATAACGACGACTAGTATACACTTAAACTGCCAGTTAATACCGCTTAAGGGGTTAAGAACTTAAACCTCACTTTAAAATTACTTTTATATAAAACATTGTTAAAACTTTTTCTAGTTAACGGATTCGTTTTTGGAGACGTTATTTAATTCTCTCGAAAAACTTTTAATGAGACCTTCGTTCGTAAAGTTTGGTCCTTTTTCT
Source organism: Tiliacea citrago (assembly GCA_963921375.1). Taxonomy (NCBI): domain Eukaryota; kingdom Metazoa; phylum Arthropoda; class Insecta; order Lepidoptera; family Noctuidae; genus Tiliacea; species Tiliacea citrago. The sequence continues at coordinate 4,637,546 of OY992784.1, forward strand.
CTTCTTAGGCACACCTTTGGTCCTTGTGTTCGCATAAAGATGAAAGGGATTTGATAATCGTTTATGTTCTTCGGGATTGAGTTCAAGGGTATCTTCTGTACAGATTGTCCATGAAATTATAGGCATCACTTCACTACTTATTATAAAACAAAGTCCCGCCGCGTCTGTCAGTCTGTCTGAATGAACACGATAAACTCAAAAACTCCCGAACGGGTTTTCATACGGTTTTCAGCAATGGACGGAGTGATTCATGAGGAAATGTAAAAAAAAATGTGTAAAAGTGTTTATTCAGAGAATCATTTCAAAGACACACCCATTATCTCTGCCAAACTGCACAGCAGTTTGTTGGCAGACGTAGCTCATTTTTAGGGTTCCGTACCCAAAGGATAAAACGGGAACCCTATTACTAAGGCTCCGCCGTCTGTCTGTCTGTCCGTCTGTCACCAGGCTGTATCTCACGAACCGTGATAGCTGATAGACAGTTGACATTGTCACACAGATGATGTATTTCTGTTGCCGCTATAACAACAAATACTAAAAAACAGAATAAAATAAATATTTAAGGGGGCTCCCATACAACAATCGTGTTTTTTTCTCGTTTTTGCTCGATATTGATAACGGCAACAGGTAGACGCTTGAAATATTCACAGAATATTTAGTTATATATTAACTTTAAAAATAAATAATTAAATTAAAATAAAACAAATATTTAAGGGGGGCTCCCATACAACAAACGTGATTTTTTTGCCATTTTTATAGATAATGGTACGGAACCCTTCGTGCGCGAGTTCGACTCGCACTTGGCCGGTTTTTTTTTGTAAGTAAAGTATATTAACATGATTTTTACAATGACACTTTTTCACATAGGTACAGGTTAAGGGTGCTCGACCTGAGTGATTTTCTCGGCGATTTTTGTCAGATGTTAATAAATTCTGACAAAAATCGCCGAGAAAATCGCTCGTGAGTGCCCGCACCCTAAAACTATCTTGCATTCCAATTCATAAATATACAAACAATTATTTTTGATCGTTTTAAATATTCTCTGCAGCGAGGTTTTCACAAAAGATATCAAAGAGGTACTACTTATATACCTATTTTAAAGGTTTAGGTGTATAATTCATTACGGTTTGTAAATTGGCTGAAATATGACTATGAATGTTAAAGTAATCAAAAAAAAACATGCCGACTGGAAGGTTTACTGGTGTGCATCGCGTAAACCAATAGAGTTATGAAAAAAATGTATTGACTACGGAATTAATCCTCTTAAAATACCTATTAAACTGTAGCAACGCTATTATGTCTATCTGCACTTTTCATTTCTCTCTGGAACCAATTTTGAAGGCCACGCAGACGAAGCCGCGGGCAGAAAACTAGTTTTACATAATTAAGAGCCATTGAAACTTTGTTTGGCAATTTTCCGAAATCATTTCTAACGGCTGACGATATTTGACATTAAATCTTTGTTTGGGAATTTTCCGGAATCATTTCTAACGGTTGAAGATATTTGACAATAAACATAATAAATAGCCAAACCCCATAATATCCCTGGTAAAGAATTGGGTAAAACTTCAAATGGCTTTTAATGGCCAAAAAGATATCAAAAACATGGAAAGCAGAGTTAATTTACACCTCTAAGACTCGACTTCAGATAACAGCTTTTATAAGCTCCCAAGACACCAACAAAAAAAAAATATGGCAAACGACTCCCCATGAAGCTAACAGCTGCCATAATTAGGTAATTGCTAGAATAAATAAAAAATAATTAAATAAACCTATAAAGGGAGGGCACCATTTTCTCGAACGACGTCGTAAAAAGACGTCATGAAAAAAATTACGTCAAACGTACTAAAAAGTTTATAACTTTAAATAGTACCTTTAAATTAGTTAATGACCTTTTAAGTACAACTTAAGGCCTTAATGTAGGCCGTTTTTTTTTGGGTAAAGGTTCGTTTTATTTTAGTGTTAAGGGCAAAGAAGGCTTTTGGCAGGATTTTACGCTAAAAGCTGAGTTCTAGATTTAAAGACTCACGTACACAGCTTGGGTTTACGATCGATCCTAGTCTAGACAATTTGGTCATATCGTCCGTTTGATTAATGCCTCATTATATTAAGTTTAAATCCGGAATATTCCAATTCTCAGGTCTGTTTTTTACTGTGCCTTCTCTAAGCTTTGTCCTGGTAAAGTCAACCTTAAAACGATACGAAACCTGAAGTACCAACCGATGTTTTATCATCCAACACTTTATCATTCTCATAGACATAAAATCCAATCTTTTAAATAAAATCTTTCAATACTCAAATTCGTTTGAGTGTTGATTGGCAACAAGAAATTGAATTGAGAAACGAAGAAACTACATTTGTAAAAGGAAACTCACATCAAAATACACCCAACACTAAAAATAAAAATCTCAAGGCCCAGAACCAAATCCACAAGTCACCATACTTCTTACCAGCTTTAGCGACAATAGAGTGGCCATATTTATATTCTGGGGACGTACCAGAGTCGCCTATTAGTGATAAACAAAATTTATATCTTACACTTAAGGCCGGGCTGCATGATAAAGCTGCGGAAAATCTCTAACATTACGACGATGTAAGGATCTCTGAGGTTTTCGTGACGTGTTTATTGGGAGTTCGTTTAAAAATCAAGAATTTATTTGAAAGTAGAAAATGAGACTGGTCCTTGGCGATCCTGAGATAACCTTTGAAAATTAACACAGTAAATTGGAATATCAATAAAAAGTAACAGCTACTGCGAAGCTAATCAATAAGTACCTAATGTTTTCTTCAAAATGTCAGCAAATTCCTTTTATTTTCTTAGTGAAGATCAACCAAATGAAGACAAGAGATTAGAAGCGGAACCGTAACATTAAGAAATTGTGTTCACCTACGAGTACTACCTGTAGGTTGTAAAAAGCTGGACACTTGTTTTGATAAAACGTTATATTTTAACACTAAAGAAAAAGCAGCTTTTCTGCTCTAACAACATAATTCATTGAAATCGTTAACCAGCAGAGTACAAATAAATTAAAATCATATTTTAACAGCTGTCTAACCTGATAATGCAAAAATATTCCTTAAATTTGCAGCACAAAGCGAGAACAATACTTACAAGTCTACCTGGCATTTGAATTATTCCACAGGTATTAATACCGATACACACACAAATCCGTGCCCGCATAAGCCTACGCCCAACACTGGGCTCGTTGTTATTAATAAAACACGAAGCCTGATATGCAATTCAGTTACAAAATTACAATAAAACATTTATATCGCTTTGTCGGCGTTTCCTTCCATTTTTTTGTGGTACAATTTTGTTTGAATAGCGGTTTGATGTTCAACTGTTTAAATACATATTAGCACCACTCGATACGCATACTCTCAGACAGCATGGCTGTTTTGCAAGCGCTAAATAGTCATACAGTTGACTCTGGGCTGATATACGAGTGCCACCAGCGCCTCAACCAGGTGGGTTGCCTCAATAATATAACCATTCAATGGATCAAAGGACACAGCGGTTCGCTAGGTAACGATGCAGCCGACGAACTCGCAAGAAGGGGGTCTAGCATGGCGCCAGTGGGACCCGAACCCATCGCGCCACTCCCCTTCGGTTATCTACGCACTCTGGTAAGGAAACGAACCAGGGACCAACATCACAAACTATGGTTGGACCAAAGTGAGTGCAGGCAGGCGAAGGAGGCACTCCCTACTATCGATGGCCGCCTCACGAAACGGGTTCTACAACTAAGTAAACAACAGCTGCGCACAGTTACAGCCGCTATAACTGGCCATGGGTCATTTAATAAACACCTCTTTGTCATAGGAGTCACAGACAGTCCAGCGGCTCATGTGCTGTTAAACTGCCCTGTGATCGCTACATACAGGGCAAAGTACTTCGGTAACCCAGGTATCCTACGTGAGATTGTCAGTAACACCAAGGCGTTGCTGGCCTTCCTTGAGGAGCTGGGGTGGATCGAATAATCGATTTTCCCACCCGTACGCAAAATACGCGCATTGACGTGGAGTTGCGGACACCAGCCCGTATTACCTATTACCTATCTACATATTAGCAACTAGCTATTGCCTGTTTTTTTACTTTTATGAACTTCAACCGTCGTTATATCTAATGGGTAATGTGCCATACCTTAAAAGGAAACAACGGAACCCTTATAGGATCACTCGTGTGTCTGTCTGTCCGTCCTTCGGTCACAGCCGATTTGCTCTGAATCTACTGGACCGATTAAGTTGGGAATATTATTTTAGAATAAATAATGTTAAGGTTATTAAAATTTAAGAAAATATATGAAATTCCCCTTATCTCCGAAATAGACGAGCCTAAAATTTTGAAAAAAAATACAGAGAATAGTTAATTAGTTATAATTACAGATTAGGTACAGTAAAATCCATAAGAAGTCTATAGTTTTAAAATAACATAGTAAATCACTCAATATTGTGCGCACAAACTTACATTAGCAGTTAGGATGTATGGGGGAACATTTTTTTGAATTACAGTGTTGTTTGGGTTCTTGGGATAAATTCATCCCAACTACGGAAACCTTCATTGTGCGTGGTCCGACACATACTTGGCCGGTTTTTAAATTAGTTATGCCCAGTAGGTAGCCCCGTTAATAACAGCGTCAGTGGCGTTCATTTGATCCTCAAAAACTCAGGTGTATGGACACTTGGGAGATGCCAGCAAGCGAGCCAGCGATTGGGTGTCGGACGGGTCTGTAATCCCCCATTTTTCCAAGTTGTATTTTGCTAACTTAAGTGATATAAACTGTGATTTAAATATTTAGATATTTGACAGCCTATAATATCAAAATAATTATTACTCTTAGAAGACAAAACACAACCACTTCATTCGAACTAATAGTTAATTGCAATATTCTAAACAATTTGCTTCCGTAAAGTTTCCCTAACAATTTCAATATCTACATATTTGTAAAGTTAATTAAGCAAGCACCAAAGGTAATTTCTAACTTAGATCTAATATATGGAGAACCACATCCATGTGTATCAAAACAACAACGTCATCACTTGGGGACAAAATATAACTATTTCGAGAAAGACTGATTAATTTTGATACTATCTGTCAAAGTTAGATGTAATGTTTGTTTGTTAACAAACAATTTAATTTTACCAGAGAAGTGTGTTGAAAATCAAACCTCGTGAGAGTGAGTATATTTAGTGAGAGTTATTACTGCACATGGTGCTCAAGAGGAAAGGAAGTTCAAGAGTGGTGACTGAGAAGTTGTGTGGAAATCGGTTATCATGGTCTGGGCATGTTCTTGGGGTGGAATGAGAGGGACACGTGAGGAATAGTTTGAGAATGTATGAGAATGGGTATAAAAGAGATGAAGGAATGGAAACGAATGGAAGGAGACATGCTGCGTCGACCACAATTTATTGGAATCGAAAGATAATGATGATGAGTTCTTTAAGTTCTTTATATGAACTGAATGCTGAAGGCATTTTAATTTAACATTCGGTCATTCAATGAAACGTTGTTGAAACTTATGTTTTATGCTGGACTATATTCGAACACAATGTGAATTGTTTCTGAACTAAATAAATTGAAACAACCGGCTTCCACTCATCACTTGTACCCAAATTTTCCTCAACGGATTTATTAGCCGGGGATCAGGTAAAAGGGTTGGAAAAAAAATCCCGACCTTTTCGGCCAGGCTTTAATTGTTTCGCTGATTGCGTATTATCCGCAGAAACCATCCGGATATGAAAAAAAAAAGATCATTTTTTAAATCAATATTATAATGACGACTGTGCCTGGTTATTTCTCTGTGAATGGAGGTTTATTTTAGGAAAGTAATCTATTGTTTTTTGGAGAGATTTAAGATCGAGTAAAGTTTGAGATTATTTTGCTTTCAGAAGTGTTCCATAAATATATTATTTTTTCGTAACAAAATTCTACTTTACGCTTTCGATAAGAAAATATAATTTTGTTAACATTTCATCGTGTGTTGCTTTTAAATTCCCACTAAAATCCATATTACATAATCTTATATTAAAAAAACGATCTTAGTAGTCCCTAAAATATTACCATCGTCCTCGAACAAAATATTCTAACCCTTCTGTAATTTTTTTCTTAATCTACTTAAAATTATTACGTGCCCTCAAATTAAAGCAATTTTCCTCGAAAAACTCTCTAAGTTAAGATCTACTGTATCGTTTACAGGGAGATACTATGATCGAGTCTAAAGTACTCCTTTCTTTTTCAAGATAAGTTGTGAACTATCTGACTATATTGGAGTCTTATTTTCAAGAAGAGTATGTAGACTCTTTATATTTTTGTACTTTTCGTTAGTCCTTTACATTATACCTGCATAGTCGACATGGTAAATACGTTTGCTTAAATTCATATATTTTTTTGTAATAACAACACAATAAAACTATCACCACCCTTTTAAATCTTCATATCAAAAACAGCTGAAGAACACTGTTCCTGAAAAATACATTATACATGTTCCTTCCCATTGTAAAATTATTTTTGAAGGGGGTTTCAGAAATACAATTAAACAACTCACAAGAAACAGAACATACATTCTTGCCAACTGATAATACTAACGTGTTTTCGTAAATTAAATTTTACCGTGTTAAAGTAAAATTCGAGAAATTTATACAATATTTAGTAAAGTTGTGAGTCGTACGCACACCTTCAAAGACGAAATTAATTAGAAGCTCATTGTTTACCGTCAAAGTTCGTCGAGGAACAAAGGTGGAGCCTTGGGGTACCCCTCTCTATGTATATGGTTCTGTTTATGATTATATTTAGAAAGACGCTAAAAGGGGTGAATATGTTTATGGGGTAACCAAAAATGTGTGATAATGCGTTTTAATAAGGTCACTAATTAAAATAAAGTCATGGTTTCTGTCGTTATGTGTCTCAAAGGCTTATTCTAAAACTACTGGAAATTGATTTGAAACTACCAAGGTGTGTTATTTTCGATAAAAAGAGCCATAATACCGGGAGTTATCAACTATAAAGGTTGATTTGTTCAACGAATGTTTCTCGTACACGTACAGAATAGATCGATAATAATGACCCATCTGAACTTATTTAAATATATACGTATATCCATTGTTACCGAGGTCTTCAAAAGTCAAATAGTCCCTACCCAAAGGATCCCAAAAGCTGTAACAAAATATCGCAAACAAGGTTTTAATAAATTCGCTCACAAAAGTCGAACGATACGACCACGACGGCTTAATTGTGAAAGTTTACCGGCGACTCTGCTTTTGTCGAAAATTTTTATATCAGCCTTAAATACGTCAAGATTTGATGAGTTTTCGGTTTGAGTTCAGATATTTTATGCGTGGTTTAGACGAAGTTTTGCCGGATTTTAACTTGTGAGTGGGTTTGTTCTTTATTAATACGAGGTTTTATTCATGATTAATTGCAAAAGGGTGTTTACTTTATTAGGGTTCGTGAAATTTTGGGTAGGTATCTAAACATAATTATGTTAATAAAAAGAAGTGTTATCCTACCTAAGTGAACCGTAATTTCTTAATTACTAGAAGATGAAGTGGACATCTTTGTTATTGTTAAAAAAATATGACCGACTGTGGCCCTTATTCAAGTGTGGCAAGTACACATGTTCACTAATATTAGTGAATAGGCGACATTACGCTAAATTATTATTATATTATGCGATCAGTCTTTTAGATTGGGCAGATGAGATGGCTCTGTTGGCATGTGGGGCGCTACTCCCAGTGGAGTCTGCCCTATATTTTCGTAGTCATTCTTCACACCGACTGTTCTGGTGGAAAATTTCCCGCCGCTTCTTTAATCGGCGGATACTTTTTGGGACAGTAAGCTGCCCCACAAGCTTATTCGGATACTTTAGCAGTCGGGATTTGCAGTTGTCGCCATGTATAGTTTTGTGACCTTTGCACTTTCATTATGTTGGAAGCACTGGCTGATTACATAAATGAAAATAACAATAAAAAATCCGTAGGTATTCTAAAATGACACATCTACAATCTACATTTAGCTATACCTATACAATACAAAACATTGTACAAACAACTATATACTATGTATTATTCATAGACGCGGCTCCAACCAAAATCCTGCTTCAATAGCGCAAAATATACGGAACATTTAAGCCGTTTACAGGCCCTCAACAACAAATAGTCGGTGTTCTGACAGTCAAAAACCCCATACATACAACATGGCAGCCTACAAAGTGCTCCCATGAAAGTAAAAAATCACTAAGCGTCGGTTGGCCTATATTGCCATGCGCCATAATATTCCGCCCATCATGGAGGATAAAAAATAATACTTTATAATAATTTTCTTTCTGGTGGTCTGGTTATGGGGAGTTCTAGCTATGGATTTTTTTCGCTCTTTTTAATATTTTTACTATAATTATGACATCACAGTGTGCCAGTTCTGTCTGAAAATAAAAAAAAATAAGTTTGGAAAGCTCCGTTCATTTCTGATTGGACTATCTCCTGTTACAGTTTGTGTGACTATGTAAAAACTACTGATATTATATTTTGCGAATTAATTTACTGCATACTTTGTGAATTCTAACCGTTGTTCAATGGTTGATCGATTTACTTTTGCATAGAACTGCTTCAAATGTACGTTTTTCGTTAAGTTTCGCTAAACATTTCTTACTAGCACCCGAACAAAACTCTTCCTGCTTTCGTACAAAAACATGATCTGCAAACATCACTTCCTCATGTCGTCAGTCTATCCTTTCTAATATTCTTCAATTTATTGCTGAAAGGCACATTACCCCCAGCCATAAAGCGTTGTATGTCATGGCGGATAAAAAAATAATACTTAATAATAATTCCTATCGCCCGCCATGTTCTAAATCGGTTGGTACACACCACGTGTCACGACTGCATAAATTTTAGACCGGGAGTCTGGATTTCAATAAGCTGATAAACTTGTTACTTATATAAATGAGTTGCTGTTGCTAAAATAGTTTCAGCTATCGACTTGTCCGTACTATTCTTTTAGATTTTGGTTTCAATTTCTGGACACCGAAAATAACAAAGTCAATAAAATAAATCTTATAATTTCTAGACCACTTTTCATAATTAAACGATTGTGAAGATTCGTGGTAACCTTAGTTCACTTCCAACCAACCGCGACATGTCACAGTAAAATAAATAAAACAAAATTTGATTTTTAAAATGTTCATGTCTAAACCTTTGCTTAGGTTCCTAAGCTTACAACCGACCCACAGCTCAAACGACGCCTTAACTTTCCAAAATAATAACAAGCTCATAATAGATCGCCTTAAGTTCTGTTGCTATTCATGCGTATACAAAAGACATAAGCCCTGTTGTCTCATTAATGGTACATTAACCAATTATATTTGTTCCACGCTCCCAGTCTAAAATGGCCGTCTTCTCTTAGCACCATTAATCTAGCTATATGTGTAATATTTCTCGGTAACTGATGTTTTATTCACCTCATACAACATAAATAAATTGTTTTCTTTGCTTCCATTCTGTCTACTTAAAGATATATTAGTGGTCAACACGATAATCTTGTGTGTTTAATCTGTTTAGATATTGTTAATAATGAGTTATGATATTGTGTTGTTGTATTTTATGAGGCTTTGATCTTCAAGTTCTATCTAGTTTAGTGTAAACATTTTAATTCTGAGATCCATGAGTCTACTCCTGGGTTTATTCAGGTGGAGGTTGATGACAGTCGCTCTTTACTCAGATATTAATTAAAGAATCCTGAAGAAAAAATTGGGGATGATGATGATTGATGATGACGCTCATTAAATGAATTTAACGGAACATAGTAGCAACATACTTTTGTCAGAACTTTTGGTTTTTTTGCCAGCAGTGGCGAAGAGACTAGTAATTTAATTCGAGCATCATTTTTAACTTCTTCAAATGGATCGAGCCTGCAAACCATCTTCTATTTTGTACTACGACAAGCAGGAATTGAAATGAGAACAACACGATATGAGAATTATCCGAATAAGCTATTTCGTTCTCACATCGGCTCGTCACCTTTGAGTATGGACAGCGTAAATATTAGACCTGTCAGAATAGTAAAGGCCGACTAGACATAGTCAAATCGAGCGACAGACGGACTACGGGTGAATGGCGACGCTAGACATGTAAAAGAGTTTGAATTGCCCATCCGCCCGTTAGAATTATAACGTCTGGTGCTAAAAGGACCCTGCTCAATTATTTCATATAATATGCATTAATGCCTGTTCTCCTTTGAACTCGTTTCGCTCAAGCGTTATTAATTTGAACAAATGTATTTTTAAATTGAGTATTATCATGCCTCAGTACATTCGTAGATTAATCAAGCGTGTATTAGCCAGTGGAATGGATATGTTTGAATTTCAAAGACTTCTGTATTCATTTGAAGTTTCAATAATTTTGGTAATAAGGAATGTGTGTGTTCTCTCCTACAACATCTTCAAGGTGTAAATGAAATAACTGAAAACCTCCTAGGGGGGTAATTTTACTCATCATTATAAACCTATTACTAAAGGAAAAAAACATAAAAACGCAAAAAAAAAATATCAGCGGCTCCATACAATGTTAGCATAACTCGGCAAAATATAAAACAGATTTTGTTTGCGATTTCTGGATTGACCCCATAGTAAAAGTTGTTTATTATTTATTTATATAAACTAATTATAATAATGAGACACACATAATTATCACTCATATGTCATTTATATCTGTAACTTTTATGGTGTACATAATAAAGAGTATTCTATTCTATTCTACTCTATTCTATCTACTTGTACATGTTTATAATGATGCTATTTATAATGAGTACAGTCTGAGAAATTAGTTCCCTAGCATTGATCTTTAAAATAGACCGACGATCACAAAATCTTGACGAAGTAAATAACTCTATTCTTCAGTTCCAAGATTGGTTTTCGGTAAATAATTTGGTACTAAACGAAAAAAAAAAAACAAATGTATTAGATTAAAATTACCTTATTTTAGAAGTAGCGAATGTGATATCATATTGAACGGAGAAAAACTGGAATTTATTAATCAAACGGTTTTCCTAGGAATCACTATAGACGAGAAACTGCAATGGGGACCACATATTATAAACTCTGGCGCACACTGGTCCCGAATGATAAAAAAGTGGACATTACGAAATTTTTGACAGAAGGTCAACGGATTCGGCTGATTTTTTTTTTGTAGACAGCTGATGCAATTACAAATCACTTTTATAGATTGAGTTTTTGCCAAATAAGCCGTATTTTCAGAGAAAAAAAATATTGAAATATTTTTTGTATGAAAGAAATCCTAATTTTGTCTTTATCTTCCAAGATTCAAACGTATTCAAAATAAAACTTAGCGCAGCTTGTAGAAGTGCTAATTGCTCACCACTTTGTCATAGACACTCTTCTGCGATTTTGTGCTCCTTTTGAGTTACAGGCACTTTAAATATTTTTTGTATAAAAAAATTCTAATTTTGTCTTTATCTTCCAAGATTCAAACGTATTCAAAATAAAACTTAGCGCAGCTTGTAGAAGGGCTAATTGCTCACCACTTTGTCATAGACACTCTTCTGCGATTTTGTGCTCCTTTTGAGTTACATGCACTTTAAATATTTTTTGTATGAAAAAATCCTAATTTTGTCTTTATCTTCCAAGATTCAAACGTATTCAAAATAAAACTTAGCGCAGCTTGTAGAGGGGTTAATTGTTCATCACTTTGCCATAGACACTCAATTGCGATTTTGTGCTCCTTTTCAGTTACAGGCACTTTAAATTTTTCGTTGTCGGATGAGCTTTACTAGTTTTTTGTAGACAGCTGATACAATTACAAGTAACTTTTAAAGATGTATTTTTTGTTAAATAAGCCGTATTTTCAGAGTTAAAAAATTAATTCAGGCGGATTAGAAATAATCTTGTTAAAGATAGACTAAGATGTAATAACATTTTCTTCATTAATAAGTAACTCTTATAAATGTCTTTCTATTAAAAAAAGTCTTATTTTAAATATATCAAATAAACAACTTGGATATCTCAAAACGTGTACAGACATGTTCAGGTACAGGTAATTTATTGTGTGACTCATATTCAGATTATAAGCATTTTTTGGTAATGAGTCATTGCTTAATTAGCCGATTACTTACAATTTGGGCTATATGACAATGACTTGACATTGAATCTTGATCGCACGAACATTGCTCTGTGAATTAACCTGTGAAAATAATTGTAAAAGCGTGTGTTTTGTTGTGGAACTATAATTAAAAGACTGTTAATAGTGCAAGTGCCGTTTATTATTGAAGAAAGTGACCAAAACAGATAAGCACGCCAAGATCCCTGCCCTAAATCAAATACATATTAAGTGATAAAGTATAAAATAAATAAATAAACAAAACATGCATGTAAAGATAAATTAAGCGTTAGGGTTACAGGTAGTTCAAATTTTTTAAGTACGCCTTAATACAATACCTATATTATTATATAGGTTTGTATTTTGACGGTCCTAAGCCCGTTAAAGTACGAAGGAAAAGTTTTAATTGCAATTTATACCTTTTTATCATTCAGCGTTTCCGACGCATTCACTAGCGTTAGATGACCAAATATAGCCCAAATTGTAAGTAATCGGCTAATTAAGCAATGACTCATTACCAAAAAATGCTTATAATCTGAATATGAGTCACACAATAAATTACCTGTACCTGAACATGTCTGTACACGTTTTGAGATATCCAAGTTGTTTATTTGATATATTTAAAATAAGACTTTTTTTAATAGAAAGACATTTATAAGAGTTACTTATTAATGAAGAAAATGTTATTACATCTTAGTCTATCTTTAACAAGATTATTTCTAATCCGCCTGAATTAATTTTTTAACTCTGAAAATACGGCTTATTTAACAAAAAATACATCTTTAAAAGTTACTTGTAATTGTATCAGCTGTCTACAAAAAACTAGTAAAGCTCATCCGACAACGAAAAATTTAAAGTGCCTGTAACTGAAAAGGAGCACAAAATCGCAATTGAGTGTCTATGGCAAAGTGATGAACAATTAACCCCTCTACAAGCTGCGCTAAGTTTTATTTTGAATACGTTTGAATCTTGGAAGATAAAGACAAAATTAGGATTTTTTCATACAAAAAATATTTAAAGTGCATGTAACTCAAAAGGAGCACAAAATCGCAGAAGAGTGTCTATGACAAAGTGGTGAGCAATTAGCCCTTCTACAAGCTGCGCTAAGTTTTATTTTGAATACGTTTGAATCTTGGAAGATAAAGACAAAATTAGAATTTTTTATACAAAAAATATTTAAAGTGCCTGTAACTCAAAAGGAGCACAAAATCGCAGAAGAGTGTCTATGACAAAGTGGTGAGCAATTAGCACCTCTACAAGCTGCGCTAAGTTTTATTTTGAATACGTTTGAATCTTGGAAGATAAAGACAAAATTAGGATTTCTTTCATACAAAAAATATTTCAATATTTTTTTTCTCTGAAAATACGGCTTATTTGGCAAAAACTCAATCTATAAAAGTGATTTGTAATTGCATCAGCTGTCTACAAAAAAAAAATCAGCCGAATCCGTTGACCTTCTGTCAAAAATTTCTTAATGTCCACTTTTTTATCATTCGGGACCAGTGTGTGGCGGGGCGGCTAAGTTCAGCCGTTTATGCTGTTAGAAAGATAATACAGCTAACAGATATAGAAACCGCGCGTTTGGTTATTTTAGCTACATCCACAGCATTATGTCGTATGGCATTTTACTGTGGGGTCGGGATGCTGACATTGAGTCCATCTTTATTTTGCAAAAGAGAGCTGTCAGATCAATTTATAATCTACGTCACCGCGAATCTCTTATGGAACTGTTTAAAAGGATTAATATTATGACGGTACCTTGCCAATTCATTTATGAAAATATTATGTATGTAAGGAAAAATCTACATATTTTTAATAAGATAAGCGATAGACATAATTTTAATACTAGAAATAAAGATAAAATAGAACAACCATTTTTCAGATTATCTAAAGTACATACATCTTTTATGGGGTACTGTGTTAAATGTTACAACAAAATACCTTGTGATATATTGCAATTAAATGAGAGAAAATTTAAAACACATATTAAAAGTACACTTTGTAAACAAGCATATTACAAGTTAGAGGATTATATCCAGGACAGGAATGCTTGGAAACATGCTGGTTCAGCTCCATACGACAATCTAGAGTCTAGACAAAATCAAACTGGTTGCTATTTTTATGGTAAAATCTGTTATTTTTATGATATTGATTTTGCATTCTGTGATAACCTATACCCACACACTGACTTTTTTTTTTTTTTTTAGAAAAACATACTTTTATGATGTTTGTAAATATGTGAGCACTATGTATCTATCTAATAATTAAGTTATTTTTCTTTGCCTAGTTTTTAATTCTTTTTACCTATTATGGTATAGTAATTTTATTCTAGGTGCATCGTCTTCACATATAATCATATAATTAATGTACTCAAACCAAATATTGTAAACATTTTTAAAAGAGTAACGGTGGAGTTTCTTGCCCATTCTTCTCCATACGAAACTACCTTTTGGAAGGGGCAACTAGAATCAATTCTATTTTTTTTGTAAATTTTGACGTCCGAAAGTGCCTCTTATGTACCTATTTGAAATAAATGGTTTGACTTTGACTTTTTCTTTTTTCTTTCTTTTTAATTACTTTACCACTTTTGACAACAATTCTAAATTTATACTTCACTAAGGTTTAAACTATCTAACTGGCACATAGACAAGTAGACCTTGTCGTTTCATGACGTGCAAGTTACATTCAACCTTACGGTGCAAAAGTAATTACCAAGTCGACTATACGTCTCTAACCATCTACTAATCATATTATACGCAGGTATAACAATTCAATAAAAAAAAAACTATTTTCCCCTCACAACTTACCTACAGTTATAAGATACCTTTTGAAGGGATATTCTATCAGGAATCCCCATAGAAATGGTTTCTGAAACCCGTTCGACACCTACGCCATACCATTGTACGGCATGGAGGTGCAAACGCGACCTCATTAGTATTGAACTGAGATGAAATCTAAGAACTTTAGCCACAGGACAGTAGACACAGAAGGTTCAACAAGGTCGTGAAGAGGCGATTCATGAGCTGAGGGTCTAACTTTTGAAAGATTTTGAATGTACACTCGACAAAATTGATCGTTTGCAATTTTTCACCCAATGCCCCAAGGCAGCCATAATATTTTTTTCATTATGACCAGTATTTTAGCCCTTTGGCTAAATAAACTCTTTCTAAATATTCCAACATAAAGTTAAAAAATATGCAAATATTAATGTCAAAATCAAAAAATCTAAATCAAAAGTCATTTATTCAAACTAGGCTGTGAATAAGCACTTTTCGAACGTCAAAAATTACATAAGACAGTCCCCCAAAAACGCCCACCCTTCACCACTTCCTAGCGCTTTAGCTGCGATGAAGAAGTGGCGCAACAAACTCCCCAGCAGCTTAGCTGCTGATATAAAACTTGAATCTATACAATAAAATGTAAAATAATTTGCATTACGTAACACAACATTAAATTAAATTATTTGCCTTATGTTAGCTAGCACACGCCACTATACCAAAAGAAAACATAAAAAATTGTCGAAAACTATACTCAAGCAGAAATAACGTAAACAGAACGTACATACCTAAATAAAAGCCTACAGGTATAATGGGCGTACCCGCTTACATAAAGCTATAACTGTAACTCGAAGTCACAAATGATAAACTAGCACTATCGAAGTAAAATAAAAAACAGTTAATCATTAATAACAATAACACAACCATGGTCAACAAGACGACCAGTCACCACAAGCATCACCCCCCCCGCCATATTTGAGGGAAGGAGGCAAACCGACCCCCGACGCTACCGCAAGCAGTGACATCTAAGGGAGCACGACGAACTTGTTGTCGGTTGCTCAGGCAAGAATAATATAATCAATTGTCGAGGTCAAGTAATATGATTATTAATATAGAATACACATAAAACCAATTTTGATTATTTTAGGGCTCCATCAAATATTTCGTTTTCCAAAAGGGTTCCATCGCCAATAAAGTTTGAGAACCACTGCTTTAAGGAATAACGTTGAAAAGTGGTAACCCCCAAAGTTGCCGACTATACGTATGAGACGTTTCAATTTTATCTTTGAGTGACGGATACGATGTCATAGCACGTAGAACACTTTATTGGAGGATGCAATTTACGAGATGGACTCTCTGTTCTGTCGGTTACAGATGTTTCGCCTCGTAATGCTGCGGTCCCACAACCCCGCTTTCTCACAGACCAGATTGCGTCAGGCCAGGCCAACAGGCCGTGAAACCGTCGATCCGATGAGACCTAATGCATAAGACGCGACAGGCCTTGACAGGCCATGTTGGATTAGACAAGGCGTAATATTTAATACTTACAAAAGTAAAATACATTGCTCAAAAATCGAATACACCAAAACGATCAATTGTGGTATATCTGGCCGAAAACTGGGTCAGCTAAATATCCAGTTGACGTTCAACTGGATATTTGGCTGACCCAGTTTTCGTAGGTATTAGTCTGTCTCCTTGGTATTGCTACTGTTGTGCAATTTGAACCTTCTGTTAATAGTCCTTCATGCCCTCAGGGAAACACGTGGGCATATCTTTTATGATTCTTAAAAGGCGTTTGTAGTCGTGAACTAAGACGTGCTTTTGGAAAAGGGGGTCTTTGGGTTTATTTTTATGTTTTTATGGTTCCGTACCTCAAAAGAAAAAACGGAACCCTTATAAAATCACTTCGTTGTCCGTCTGTCTTTCTGTCCGTCATGTCAGTCTGTCAAGACCCTTTTTCTCAGGAACTCGTATAGGTATCAAGTTGAAATTACCATCAAATACGTATATCTACGGACCCTTTAAGCTTTAAAAAAATCAAGCTTCCCCAGCAACAAAAAAAACCGCAATATAAAATACGGTGATGTATGCGACATTATTGCGACATATTTCAATACTCGCAAATAAATCAAAACCTATAGGGTACTTCCCGTTGACCTAGAATCATGAAATTTGGCAAGAAGCAAGGTCTCACAGCACAAGAAAAGGAAAACGTCCGAAAATTGTTAATTTGTAGTTTTATCTCATAAAAAATACTTTTTTGCATTACAAGCTTACATTTGCAGTTGGAAAATTGACCGTGGCGTATATCGATGTATGGGAGAACATGTTTTTCAAGTACAATGTTAAGTTTGTTTTTGGGATTCATTCATCCCAACTACGGAAACCTTAATTGTGCGTAGTCTGACACGCACTTGGCCGGTTTTTTTTTATCTTAGTTAATTGCTTTAACCTTCAAAATATAACTATTATTGGTAACTGCTCCAATTTATGTTAGCGCTTCTATATTCTTAATGTCTCTCGGCAATCATCCCATATCCGAATACAAACTAATGCTAATTGCTGAGAGACATTAGGAATATAGAAGCATTTTAGGTGCAGTAAGACACAAATTATATGTAGCATCAACAAAATTCGTAAAACCGATCACTTCCAATTTACACAACCAATAGAAATAATCGCTATCGCGCCATTCAACGCTATTCGCGCAATGTATTCCCGCCTCAATTCAACCCGAGAGAGTGTCCGGTTTAAGTAGTCACGACCTCTCAAGGTCAACTATGAGTAGCCCTACATAAAAAAAAAATAACCCAAGACAGCGTTGTGAATGCACGTGGGTGAATCATCCCGTACACTGCGTGACGATTTAATTGGAAAGTCAATATTTTTTTGTTGGGATTTTTTTTTTCATTATGACTTCGCTGCAACTTGGTTAACCGTATAATAGCCAAAGACGTGAAATCATTTTTAATTTTTATCAATTTATGAGTCGAGAGGCCACGGAGTCTAAAAATATATTTTTGATCACTTTCAAAACGTTCAAGAGCCAACTGCGAAAGCAACTGGTGTGTCACGTGTAGAACAATAAGTGCTGTTTTAAAAGAGCATGACAATGCCTCGACTTGGACTAGTTCAATTGGTGATTCTGCTCGTGACAATGCCTCGGCTTGGACTAGTTCAACTCGTAGTTCCGCTCATTCAACTTTTAGTTCGCCTAAAAAGTCCAGAAAAGAGAAGAAAATCGAGCAAATTTAGACGATTTTGATGTCATTAAAAGAAAGATCTATGACTTTCAAGTCACTGAAAATTTGTTGCCTGCAATAAATCAAATCAAATCATTTATTTTTTGCCAACATGACTAGGGGTAAGTTTAGATGTTATACATGTTTTGATAATGTTCTCCATGCTCTGCTGTTACTTGGGCATGCAAAATTTACACATAAATTACAATCTACTATTAAAACACCATGCTGAATAACAATAAATATTACAAAATTATTAAATTGGAAAATCATTTTAACCATTTTATTTTTTAATGTCAAGAAATATCTAGTAGTCAATAATTAAATAAATGTTATAGTAAATAGTGAATAAATAAATAAAGTCCTAGATAAATAATAATTGTGAGTTACACATGTAATTTCTATTATTGAATATCTGATTAATATTATTGTCCATAAGGATTCCCCTTTAAATACTCCTAAATCATTGCTAAACAAATTAAATTTAGACATAAACTTCACAGACAGTCGAGAAAATTTGATTTGAAGAATATTGCATGAATTGGGTTTCAAATTAAAAAAATAAATAAAAAGTTTATTGGCCGAGAAAGATGAAGACAGATACAAAAGTTTAGAAGTGAAGGTCGGGATATAGTTTATACTGACCAGACTTACATACACGCCACACATACCAAGGAAAGTAGTTGGAGGGACAGTTCTGAGAAAGCTAAAAAAAAACCATATCAAAAGAAAAAAATAATTATTGTCCACGCTGGCAGTTCAAGAGGTTTTGTACCTGGCACTCTCTGATTTTATAAATCTTCTCAAAGTACTGGCGATTATCACCACGAGATGAATAAAGAAAATTACGAAAGATGGTTAAAATTATATCTCATTCCAAATCTTCGACCTAATATTGTTGTGGTCGTAGATAACGCTTCTTACCATAACACACAGATAGACAATGCACTGAATTACAACTCTCACCGTAAAGTAACCGTGCAATCATGGCGTATATCCAACAATATACCCTTTGCGTCAAATCTGCTAAAACCAGAATTGTATGAAATCATTAAACGCCACAAAGCAGAACATATTAAATACTCAGTTGACCAAATAATGGCGGTAAATGGTAATTGTGTTTTACGGTTACCAGCTTATCACCCGGTTTTTAACCCAATCGAGAATATTTGGCCCTAAGTGTAAGACCGCGTTAGTTATAAAAATGCCTCGATGAATCAACGAAAGTCAAAGAAAAATTGAGAAATTCGAATCAATTGGCGTATTCGAATGGGAAAAAGTAGTCGCTCACGTGATATAATGCGAAAAAGAGCAAATGCGACACGAGGATAGAACTGACCAATATTTGGATTAATTTATCATAGTCTTATATGACTCATCATCAGACAGCGACGAATCCTTTGTCGACTTTAGTGGAGCTGTTGAGGCTGGGGATATAAGTATGGATGTCGTGTACCACCATTCGAACGAGAATAAACTATTTTTATAATATCTGGGGTTATGTCGTTCAATACCATTAAAAACTTTTATTGCCATGGTTTTTAATAATTAAAATTATTACTTATTCCTTTTATAGTGACTAATATAATGATGTTTTTTATATCTGTGTGGTTCTTTCCTCAAAAGGTCATTTCAGACACCAATCTACATGGTCTTGAGATCAAGGTCATCATGGCCATGGTGGTACATGGGGATCATGGTCTTGTTCTTGGTCATGGTCTTTTGATCTGACCAAGATTATGTCTGGACTTTAAAAGAGACTGTGACCTTTGAGTTTGTTTCGGCCTTTTTAATGAAATACTAATTATAATGACTAAAAATATATAATTTCTGGCTAGAAATATATAAAGACCAACTACATAATTATACATAATAATAACTTTTTATTAATAACTCTATTAATTACATTGAAGGATACAAGACTAGAATCTTTTTTTATATACTAAAGGGTAGTATTTATTTATCATGCTACATATTTATTAAATGTAATTAACCAATGCTACAAATAATTACAACAATATGAAGTGAATTTTTTCTAATCTCTAAAAGTTAGATTTGTAATATTCATCGTTCTAGCCTTGTATCCTTCAAATCGAATCTAAAAAACAAACAAATAATACAGACTTTATTTACGTGATCATTTATTTTGCAAGCAAGTTCATGTAAATCTACGCATAAATTTTATGAATGTTTTCGATATGACTTTACAAGTTATTGCGTTTGCGTAAATATCATTATATAATACAATGTATTAATATGTAATATCATATAGCAGTATAGATTAATATCATATAGCAGATAGCATAAAGATTGGTGATTTTGAAGGCGCACTCAGTTCGGATATGATCGGTTTTACGAGTTTTGCCGATGCTACATCTAAGTGGTGTTGTAGGAGTTTACATGAATCAATTCGTGTAGGTACAACATTCAAATGTTGTAACAAATTTTCATTTGCTGCTTTGATAATAGGACGAAATGACCTAGGAGGGTGTCGATAAGGATTACTTTTAGAAAAAACAAGAAGAATAGAAAGAATGCGTTCTTGCCAACTGTCAGTTTCATACTAATAAATATGTGTTTTGCGAATTTGATCCTTATTTCAACTAGAAATTATCCAACTGACAGGTGACAGGGACGCATTCTCTCAACAACAGGACTGTAGTAAAAGATTTCACAGCGTATTTTATAAGCCATCAAAAGCTAATTTCGAAAAGATTATAATCAAAAGTATTGACGAAAACGCAGTGGATCCCTCTTCAATTATACTTGGAATAAATTATGCGACGACGCGCGAATCGAAATGAAAACCATTGGAATAATCGTTGCTCCAATAAGGGAATCCAATTTCTATTCTGTGGAATTAATAAGATCGTGATCCGGGCGCAGGTGCTTCGAATACAGGATGGCTCGTAATTTTATATCGAGTACTAAATTGGGGTTATGGATTTCATGTACTGATTATCAAATAGTGTTTTTTGTTAGATTAAAATGAAACCTAACATAACATCACGCCTTGTTTCCCCAAAGGGTTAAGCAGAGGTGTAACTATTATATTACCCATTTCACCAGTTATGTTTTTAAGTCCCATGTAATAGGGGGCAAGTCACGCTACTGAGAAATTCCAGATGGAAGGACCCAATAACACTTTGCCTGACGTGGAAATCGAACCCAGGACCTCATGCTCACCAGTAGCACTTCACTTCACAAAGAAAAAAATCATTAAAAGGTTGAACAATTGTTTCGTTTTGTAAATTCGAAAAATAATAAGAGGGCTTATAGTTTGATTTGTATCAAACAACACTAGCTATTAAATTTGTTTAAATCGAAATTTTATAATCTCTTTTTTTATTTATTATTTGATTTTTCTTATCAGATCTATATAACATTTAAACTTTTTGATAAGTATGTAGATATTATCATAACAGCTACATGAACTGTAAATGCTAATAATTACATACGTCGTGCAAGATAAAAATACACTGAACAAAATGGAAGTGTCCATACGAAACTACATTTGGGAAGGAGGAACTAGAATCAATTAATTTTTTTTGTAAATTTTGACGTTCAAAAGTACCTTTTATGTGCCTATTTGAAATAAATAATTTGACTTTGAAGTGATAATGTGTGAATTTTCACTATACGTGCACTCAAACAATGACATAACAACTTAATAACAGTACCTATACCAATTGTTCCAGATAAAAAGAAAATGAAATTACAGTTACATAAGACATTTAAATCACACAATGGGAACACGTCAGAAAAATCTTTGCTGAGCCAACAGATGGCTTTAACCATTTTCCATACCATGCCTGCGGGGTAATTGCCTAACTTATTACAGTAGCAAAGGGTTTTATTTTTGACAGTTCAAAAACATTCATTGCGTTATTTACGTTGTTGAGCAGACAAATTTTTCGAGCTTATGAAGCAACGGATTAGCAATAAACTTCAAAATTATTTAGATTGTGATTGAAATTTTGCTATCCTAACACTTAACAATACTCGTAGATGAAGATACCGATCAAAAAGTACTTCTAAAAAGTATTCATACGAGTATTCATTTAGTTGCGTTCCACAACGTAAAACAAGATGACAACAAAAGGCTTCGAGCTTAGAGCCGTTATAGACCTTGTCAGGGCACAGCAAAACAAAAGATAAAAAGTTACAAATCTAAGTCGTAGAAAGCTATAAATTAAAATTAAATTATACATGAAAACTAAATAATTACACTCGCATAAAATTAATTAATTCAATAATTCTATTATTGTAGTAGGTAGCTATTTTCTTAAAAGTAAAGCAAAACGTAAAATAAAACTACAGAAATGTTACACCCTATAACTTTACAACGAAAACTGGAGATAGTATTTGATCTCCAAATGGAATTGGGATGGATCGAGTCGCGATCACACCACAGACAGACCTCTGATCAGGGCAGATGTCTGAGCTAGTACTGTTATTATATCAATATTATTTTAGATTATTTCAATATAATATCTAAAGTGTTTAATTCTTTTTACCAATTATTAAGTTTTCTATTCCCAAGTCGGGCAAAGTTATTGCGTTATGAGTGTTATTGAGATTATCGATTGGGAATTTCTCACTGGCAGCCGGAGTCTAGACTCGCCCACTATGACATGGGACTTAACCATAACTGGTCAAATGTGGGTGTACTATAGGTCCTCCCTCTCCATAAATCTTCAGGGAAACAGTTACTTTGTGTAATGTTAATTTTAGAACTTTAAATCTCCTGACGGATTCAAACATATAATTTCGTTATACATACTTACCTACATAATTGTTGTCATACATACTTACCTACATAATTGTTGTCATATATAACGCCTGTCCTGTATGCCCCGAATGAGTAGGCAGAGTGTATACGTGTAGGTATATCTTCTGCGTACACACATCTAGCCAGTTATACATAATTGTGTTGGCATTTTATTCTATTTAATATTTTTTGCCTTGCAACACTGTATGTAGTATTACTGTCAATTTATCTGTCATTAAATTTATAGCATCTTGATTACTCTAAGAACAAACACGCTTTTTAATTTCACTTTTTCAATTCTATTGGTAAATTCCGAGTGTAAATCATAGCTGCGAAGTTCATTACCGCGATGTAAGTTACTGCGAAAGTTTATTATCGCGACGTTCGTTGTTGCGAAAGTTCTTTACTGCGATGTACGTTACTGCGAAAGTTTACCATTGCGACGTACGCTGTCGCGAAAGTTCTTTGCTGCGATGTACGTTACTGCGAATGTTTACGATTGCGACGTACGTTGTCGCAAAAGTTCTTTACTGCGATGTACGTTACTGCGAATGTTTACGATTGCGACGTGCGCTGTCGCTAAAGTTCTTTACTGCGATGTACGTCACTGCGAATGTTTACGATTGCGACGTACGTTGTCGCAAAAGTTCTTTACTGCGATGTACGTTACTGCAAAAGTTTACCATTGCGACGTACATCGTCGCAAAAGTTCTTTACTGCGATGTACGTTACTGCAAAAGTTTACCATTGCGACGTACGTTGTCGCAAAAGTTCTTTACTGCGATGTACGTTACTGCAAAAGTTTACCATTGCGACGTACGTTGTCGCAAAAGTTCTTTACTGCGATGTACGTTACTGCGAAAGTTTACCATTGTGACGTACGCTGTCGCGAAAGTTCTTTACTGCGATGTACGTTGCTGCGAATGTTTACGATTGCGACGTTCGTTGTCGCAACAGTTCTTTACTGCGATGTACGTTACTGCAAAAGTTTACCATTGCGACGTACATCGTCGCGAAAGTTCTTTACTATGACGATTGCAGTTTCGATAACTCGCTATTGCGATGTAGGTCATGTAGGAGGGTTGCTGATACTGGTGATAGTGGAAATATTATATTGTTGGACATGACTAATAAATGAACAAAAATCACAAGCATATTTAATTATAATTGGACGAAAAGATAATAATAATAAAACCAAAAAAAAAAACATTTAGGTACCTATCTAAGTAGACTTGTAATTGGAGCAAAAAAAAACAACAAAAACAAAATTCTTGTAGGTACCTGTCTAAGTATATGGCACACTAGGTACTTAATCACCATGCGCGCGCGCGTGTGATGTTTTTTTTACTAAATGTTTTTTTCTTGATTTTATTATTATTATCTTTTGGTCCAATTATAATTAAATTTGCGTGTGATTTTTGTTCATTTATTAGTCATGTCCAACAATATACTATTTCCACTATCACCAGTATCAGCAACCCTCTTACATGACCTGCATCGCAATAGCGTGTTATCGAAACTGCAATCGTCGTAGTAAAGAACTTCTGCGACAACGTACGTCGTAATGGTAAACTTTCGCAGTAACGTACATCGCAGTAAAGAACTTTCGCGACAGCGTACGTCGCAATGGTAAACATTCGCAGTAAAGAACTTTCGCGACAGCGTACGTCGCAATGGTAAACATTCGCAGTAACGTACATCGCAGTAAAGAACTTTCGCAACAACGTATGTCGCAATGGTACACTTTCGCAGTAACGTACATCGCGGTAATGAACTTCGCAACTATGATTCACACTCGTAAATTCCCACGAAATAAAAAGTTTAACAATATGTAAAAGTCCCATGTAGTTAACAAGGGATAAACACATTGTCATTAACAGGACACATATAAATTCAACCTCTGGACTTCTAACGAGAATATCTCATTATCACTTTGACCGTTAAGGCTCGTACAACCTCGCGCTAGAAATTGTGCTACTAGTGTCGCGTCGTGCCCGCGATATCGCACTATAGTCTGTACGAGCCTTTAGTCTCGAAACGGATCCCCAGCCCCACGCTGAGCACTCGTGCATGCTACAGATCAAGGCAATCAATGTTCTGTTGTACATAATTTTACTGTTCAACAATAATTGCTGTTTTTATATGTGTCTGTCTCGTTGGTCTAGTGGTTGCAAGCGCTGCAAGCTCGTAAGTGCTGAGCGTCAGGTCATGGGTTCAATTCCTGGGTCGGACAAAAGTGTTATTAGATTTTTCCACCTGAAACTCAGTAGCAGCCCGGAATCTGGATTTGTTTCCGGTTGATGGCAATAGGCCCCTATTGCATAGGAGTTAAACATAACTGGCGAAATGTGGGTGTACTATAGGTACATCTGTCTGCCTAACCCTTCGGGTCACACAGGCGTGATGTTATGATACGATGTTATATTATAATGTGCTGTATAAGACTGCTCACTATGCATAGCAATGCAGTCAACCCACAAATTGTGTAATATTTTTTATTGTAATATTTCGTTTACAGTTTTTAATTAAATTTAGTTTGTGCAGTAGCAACCGAAGTGTTTCTATTTAAAAGGACCCACAGGCCGCCATTAAAGTTTTGATAAAAAATATCATATATTTGATAACAAGTCTAGAACTTGAAATATAGCTAAACTTGTTCCTAATCAGCCCAACGTCCTTCATATTGTCTAGATCCTTATAAAAATCTAAATCTAAGACCCTGATCCGACACGCCACGTCTCTCAAACTATCTGTATGTTAATTTTCTTTGTACGCGCATCGCATAAGCTGAGTGAACTTTATCTCAAATAAGTCTTTAAGATCACAAGACTTTTCATTATAATTCTAAGAAAGAAACGACTTATGAGATTAGATACCTTTATAATACTTTGGAAAATGTTGGCCCATTTTCGGGATTAGATTTTATTGTCAATAGACGGAATAGTAGGTTTCTATTTACCGAAAAGAGTGCTGTTACAAACGTAGAAATATCTCATCTAAATCTAATGTATCATAGGGAAGATCTAATATAAACGATTAACAATAACGAATCACATAAAGTTGACATAAGATTTAAAGGTATAGCGCTAAAAGGTTATTTTGGCGCGCGGCCAAATTCGGAACTAAAGCCACCATCTTGTTTTTAGGGTTCCATAACCGGAAAAACGGAACCCTTATATAAAATATACAAGGTAACAAAAAAAAAACGGAACCCTTATAGGATCAGTCGTGTCTGTTTGTCTGTCCGTCTGTCACAGCCGATTTGCTGCGAATCTACTGGACCGATTGAGTGGAAATTTGGTACGCATATGAACTTATGTGACCCAAACACGGACATTTTACGTAAAACAATGAATTTTGAATATGGGGATCACTTTTTGGGGCAAAATAGAAAATTTAAAAATAATGTTTTGCATACTGTGCCGTGTGACATATCAAATGAAAGGGCTTGTTTTAAGGATTTCATATATATATTTTATAATTTTAACGTACTTTTAAAATTATTAAAGAAAATAGATGAAAATTGTCCATTCCCCCTTATCTCCGAAACTACTGAGCCTATGTTTTTCGACTACAATATTAAGTTGTTTTAATACATTTCAAACAAAACATTACCAACAACGCCCCCCAGTCAACGTCATTCGATCGCCAAAAGATCCCTGTAGCAGTGTACTCATTAGCAGTGACTTTTTGTGACATCACCCCATACAGTATGCCTTTACACCACCTCAATACGCCTTTAATCATCAAGCAAGACTGTTAGCTCAGTACGCCTTAATCATCAAGCAAACACATCAGTCTTTGTTTAAGTTTGGTCTCTTTTGCCAACGCCATGGATCGATGATGCATGTCCTTTTGCAAATGGCCGCCATCGTAATTCCCATGGTGCATCTGAAATTATGGTTTATCAAAGAAAACTTAATTATTTCGCTATAGAGTATTGTTAGTGTATCGCAATTATATTATTACTAAGTTATTTTTTTTTTTTTTCATTGTGTTATGGTCTTGTTTATGCTATAAATGATGTCTTATTAAATTTTTTATTTTTGTCTTTACGTACATTACGTAGGTACTACTTCTATTCAGAATCACACTTATTTCTGTGGAAATCGTTTTTACTTACCCGATTTATTATGTCACACAGGGGGCCGTAATTACGTAACTCCATAAGGCTTTTGCTGAAAATCAGCGCTGTTGACGATAGGTTTGTGCGAAGTCACAGCATTTTGCTGAGAAAAGACCTGTTCTTGCACAGATGCGATGCACGGATATTGTAATTGTTTTTTATATAGTTTGTTTGTTTATAAAAGTAATTATTTTTGCACTCGAAAATCGGCATTTTGTTATCGTTTTGATTGTTTGATGACTTTGTTGTCGTCACAAATCACAGGTTGCCATTTGCCAGAACCACAACAACAGATTATAAATTTATAGACAACTAGCTGCGCCCCGCGGTTCCATCCGCGTAAGTCTCGATCCCGTGGGAATATCGGGATAAAAAGTAGCCTATGTCTTAATCCAGGGAGTTAGCTACCTCCATACAAAATTTTATCACAATTGGTCTAGCCGTTTGAGCGTGAAGAAGTAACAAACATACACACACACACACTCACAAACTTTCGCCTTTATAATATTAGTGTGATGTAGAAACACAGTGTAAATTGTCTTTGGCCTCTGGCCGTGACATCAAGCAATGTACAAGATTGTAAATCTTTTAGTGTATTGAATACGAGGCTTTAGACTACTTTGTAGGTGTGTATTTTATTAATGTTATTTTGTTATAATGTGCGTTTTACTTGTGCAGAATATAGTAGATTGTTATACAAGTGTGTTAAATACTCTACTTTTCATTTCGAATATAAAGAAAGTAAAAAATATAGTTTTTCTTAAATATTTTTATTTTTTGTTTGCTCGCCACTTCATAATATCATTGTATGTATTCAAATATCTTTCCTTTGAAATTTTTGGCTAAAGATTTTGAATTACTGTAGGTATTTGCCTCGTCTTTAACTGGATCTGGGGTCAACATTTCAGAAGCGCTTGAACTCATTTTTAATCAAATATTAGTCAAAACTCAGATTTTGAATTTCGGTACAGCTTACAGAGTTAGTATTTCGTCAAATTTTAATAGTCTTTTAAAAATTTTAAATATGGAACACACCGCTTCACCGCCGCGGGCCGTCTCGCTTATTAGGTTTTTTTTTTAATTGACACTGGCTGTTACACTCACAAGACCGCAGACTACCTAACCAAATATAGTTCAATATTTAAAATTCATTCCCGCCCTAGGGAGGGACGCAATTACTATGAATCTTTCCCGCCAAAGGGTGGGATGCAGCGTTTTCCACCCGCTACTCACATCAAACAAACACTACTTTCCGAGTATGAGAAATGAAAAATAGTTTTTCTTTCTTTCTTCATTCTTTCTAAGTTCAGCATTTATTTCAATAAGACCGATTTATGTTTCTAAATAATTGGAACTGCCTACTACGTATTTACTTAGTAAGCACTTTTGAAAGTCAAACAAGAAATTGAATTGAATTTACCATTCAAAAATTTGCGCCGATTCAGTGTATTTGGAATCTAATAAATATATTGGCAAATGTATGGTAATAGCTAGCTGGGTGGTACGGATAATAAAATTCGCGGCTATGTAACGTTTTTAAAAGATAAAGGAAGAAAGCCATCTCTGCTTACCCATAAAGAAATGTCACAGAGTCGTAACCAGGTTACAGTCAACACATAAAATACTCGACAATGTCATAGAGTTGCCCACTGAGGCTCTCTTCTCTATGCTCTATTGTTGTTCTAGCAAGCGTTATGATTGTAGGGTTGTAGAGAAAACAAAGTGTGGCTGAAATACGATTTGCCGGATAAAAGTGGAGGCAATTGTTTTCTTCAGCCAGCAGTGTTTTGAAATTGAAGCTCACTTTTAGAAACAAATCATGTAGAATGGCGAGTGTGAAACTGCTTCTAAATTCATTAGATTTTTTCTGCTACTGGAATCGAAATTATAAAATTAACGCGATCTGAAACTGTATGACACCATCATCACCCTCTTCTCATCCAAATTCTCTAATCATGTACATACAGTCCGGCCATTGAGAGAATGCGTTCCGTTGCGTTATAGTTACTAGAACGCATTCTCCTGACGACCGGACTGATTCACAGAACTGATTCGGAGATTTCACAGACTAGTAGCAGAGTAGAATTGTGAGTGTGAGAACTGCTTCTAAATTCATTCCATTTTTTTCCACTATTTTTGTTTCGATATAATTATGTTTTGTAAGTTAAGAGTGAACACAATTGTTTTCTTCAGCCAGTGTTTTGATATCGACGCTTACTTTTTAAAAATAAATCATGTTAAATTGGGAGTGTGAACACTGCTTCTAAATTTATTAGATTTTTTCGAGTCCTGGAATCGAAATTATGCGCTTTGTTTAATTATTGCGGTCTGAAACTGTGTGACACCTTCATGATTCTCTTCCCCTTATCCCAATTTGGTTTTTATCTGTTTATTACCGACGCTTTTAACGTCTTTCTACATTGTTCTCACATAAATAATTTCAACATGAACGATGTAACCAGGACAGGGTGTTGTGGCGCAGCCTGGGAGAGGCATATGTCCAGCAGTGGACTGCTATATGAGTTGATTGACTGGTTGATTGATGTAACCAATATTTTGTAACAATATTTTAATTTAAAAGAGTGTTCATAGAGTTTATTGCCCGTTCTTCTCCATAGGAACCTATTACGCTTTGGAATGGACAACTAGCGTCATCTTTCTGACTGACCGACCCCTTGACAATTCTATTTAATAGATGCTTTGAGTTTTGAGTTTATACGACACGATCAAGTTAAAATAATATGATGTAGTCGAGAGAGTATTTAAGTTTCTGTTGAAAATATTGTAATTTAATCGCGAGCGTACTTATATAAAATCGATCCCTCAGCTACTCAAATTAATCTGAACAGCCTTAATATTATTCAGGTTAAGTGGAGAAATCTTCGTAGGGGGGCTGATAGAAGCTGGATCGGAGAGGCCTAGGGTCAATACAAAATGGCATACGATTGAAGAGGCCTTTTTCCAGCAGAGGACTGCCATGATGAAACATTGTTTGTCTCTGGGATTCTGGAAGGGTTAATTCGTCACTTGTGACGTCATTTCACGTGGCAACCCTTACCGCAACAACCTTCCATTATTTAGCCACGTTTGTGAAGTAAAGCGGACGGACGAGGGTTACGGCTAGTTTTTATGGCGCACGGTCTGCCACGGTCCAGCCACCACTTTCATTGACGGCCCATTCGAAGCCGCGATAAACTTTATTGGACGTTATGACCATATTACGTTCTTGGAAGGTTTCTGGTTACCTGCGAAAGAAAGGCTTTGTCTTTTGTTAGCAATTTTAAGGTTATACGGTTTTGTCTTGTTGGTGGGGCGGTTGTTAAGGAAAGAGTTCAAAATCAAATCATTAATTCAAACTAGGCTGGGAATCAGCACTTTTCGAACTTCAAAAATTAGATAAGACAGTCCCCCAAAGACGCCCACCCTTCACCACTTCCTAGTGCTTTAGCTGGGAAGAAGAAGTGGCGCAACAAACTCCCCAGCAGCACAGCTGTCTGTTCAGATATAAAACTTGAATATATACAATAAAATGTAAAATAATTTGCATTACGCAACACGACATTAAATTAAATTATTTGCCTTATGTTAGCTAGCACACGCCACTATACCAAAAAAAAAACATAAAAATCGTCGAAAACTATACTCAAGCAGAAATAACGTAAACAGAACATACCTAAATAAAAGCCTCCAGGCATAATGAGCGTGTTGCGGTTTAGATGATTGTATTGAAACTAATAAAAGGGTAAGGAATCGTAACATGAAGGAAATATTGTTTCAGCCAGCAAATGACTTCCAATAATAAAACCTTTAAAGCGATAATTGATACCATAATATTTGTTTCAGTATTAAATATTCCAGAAATAAACAAATCATAATCATCCAATCATTTTCTGATGCATTGCGTTTCGTCAATCACACTAATAGTATAAAGGCGAAAGTTTGTGAGTGTGTGTGTGTGTATGTTTGTTACTTCTTCACGCTCAAACGGCTGGACCAATTTTGATAAAATTTTGTATGGAGGTAGCTGACACCCTGGATTAAGACATAGGCTACTTTTTATCCCGATATTCTTACGGGATCGAGACTTACGGGGGTGAAACCGCGGGGCGCAGCTAGTATACATATAAAATTGTAATTTTTACGTGAGTATAGATACTAAATTCCTTCTGAAATTCTAGCTAAATATAGAATTTCATTAGCGACATGAAAATCCATCATAATATCATATATCGGCTGTCACTGAAAACCAGCGCTGGGGCTCTGTCTCGCATAGGGTCGCAGCATTATGCTGAGCGATGGCCGTTTTGCGTGAATGTGACGCATATTTTCCCTCAACTTGTTCTTTCGTGTTTGTGTTTTTATTTCTGTGCGTTATGTTTACCGCAAATAAACGTATTTTCTTTCTTTTTCTTTCTAATAATGCAATAAATAGGCAATATTCCTAATTCCATTCCATACCAAACTAATACCTACTAATTAAAATGTATACCTAAGTCGAAGTGTATACGAAGTCGCTTCGTGTCTGTCTGTGTGACCGCGTTGTTCTTCTAAACTACGCGAGAGTAGACTGCGGAGATGCCGAGGCTTTCAACAAAAATTCCAGAATTTATTCCGGATAGTTTATGTGTCAAAAAATCATTCTGCCTACCCTTTTCCCAACTATATTGGAGTCGGCTTCCAGTCTAACCGGATGCAGCTGAAATACCAGTATTTAACATGGAGCGACTGCCTATCTGACCTCCACAACCTAGTTACTGGGTAATACTATACCCCTTGGTAAGACTGGTTGTCAGACTTTCGGACTTATGACAACCCGTAACAACTGTCAAACATCCATAAATGACAGCCGGGACCAACGGCTTAGCGTGCTTTCTAAGGCACGGAAGGTTCTCGATATGTAATGGATCCACGAGCCAACCTCGGCAAGCGTTGCTTAACCCTGAAAATCGACCCGTGTGGCTGTTATTATTTAGCCAAGAGACAAGACAATGTTTATGTGTACACTGAAAATAAAATGTGTTTGCTTTTACAAAAATATTGTTTAATATGATCACACATCTTGACGCCATACGAGCCTAACAAGATCTTGACTTCTGAAGCTAGGAGAACTTTGTTTAATCATCATAGTTCCGTCTATTAAGTTATTTAATTTAGCTCAAATGTTGGCCAGTTTAAGAATAAACATAATGCTAACAAGTTGCTTGTTACAATGAACTTAAATAATTATTTGTTAAACAAAAGTGAAGAAATAAAATCAAACAAAGCATGTATGATGTAACAAAGACCGGTGATTATTCTGTAGGTACGTGTACATTTATCGATATAAATAAATTGAATTTCTTCTGGCAAATATGCTATCTTGTTTTAGTAAATAGATAGGTAGATAATATAAGATGATTTATTTGCTTAAAACACGCTTACATAGGTGTTATTATAAAAAAAAACCGGCCAAGTGCGAGTCGGACTCGCGCACGAAGGGTTCCGTACCATTATCTATAAAAATGGCAAAAAAATCACGTTTGTTGTATGGAAGCCCCCTTAAATATTTGTTTTATTTTAATTTAATTATAGATTTTTGAAGTGAATATATAACTAAATATTCTGTGAATATTTCAAGTGTCTACCTGTTACCTTTATCAATATCGAGCAAAAACGACCATAAAAATTACGTTTATTGCCCCCTTAAATATTTATGTTATTCTGGTTTTTAGTATTTGTGGCTATAGCGGCAACTGTCTAGCTATCACGGATCATGAGATACAGCCTGGTGACAGACGGACAGACAGACAGACAGACAGACGGCGGAGCCATATTAATAGGGTTCCCGTTTTACCCTTTGGGTACGGAACCCTAAAAATGAGATCATACATGTTTTGCTTAAAAATAAAGCATGCAAAATTAGACGATTATACAAATTTGAATTTTAAAACATTATAATTTATGTTCAAAAAAATCCTTATTATTATAGAAATTATTTTCATTCAACCATTCATATAATTTAATTTTGAATAACCTGCAATTTAATATTTTTAATACATTAGGTAATTTATTATAAATACGTACACACATAGCCAGGCAGCTTTTGTTATTTGTTGCTGATCTAGGGAGCTCATCTAGATAAATAATGATTCCAAACAATTTAATGCCAACTAAGAGAAAATGTATCTTAGTTAGCCTGCATTTTTTTTCAGCGTATAATACGCTAATATTTAACTTAGAAAAAAACTAATAAAGAAATCTTCATGTTTTTATCAAGTCGTAAAAATCGAGCGCAGCGGGGGCGGGTCGCTAGTTATCCATAAATCAAAATTCCAATTTCAGAACGTTAACAAATAAAACTACAACTCCTCACATGACACAAGCAAAAATAATGGAGAAAAGCATGGAAAAACAATTCATTTTTCCAAAAGGATTTATTATTTACATGCATTTTACAATTTTCAGTCAACAAAGGCTCGCCCGCGGGTGGAGAGGGGGGAGAGCGGAAGTGACGTTGGTGGGATCGGAAGTCGACGCTCCCGCTTGGCTGAAAACGTAGTAGGACGCTGGAACCATTTTCACAGTTTTGAAATGTTATATTTTTTGCATACATTTTGTTTTCCTTTTAAATAGAGAGCAGTCTTCAGTATATTGTACCAAAATGGGGTTTACGCAAAGTGGTAAATCATGGTGAGTATTGAGAAAGAAAGGAAATATAATTTATTCGTGCATGTTTAGTGTCAAAAATGTTACAAAAAAAAACCGGCCAAGTGTGTGTCAGACCACGCACAATGAAGGGTTCCGTAGTTGGGATGAATTTATCCCAACAACAAACTTTACTTGGAAAGGCTGCTTAGCTGTGATAGTTTTCCTTTTAATTTCATATTACGCAAACGAATCCCTGAATCGAAAAATGGGCTAAAGCCCCCAATTCCCCCTCAATATGTTTGAACGGCCTATCCAACGATATCCCATGGGATAGAAGAGATAAAATAAAAAAAATATCATCCCCACTTTATGTGTAAGGGAGGTACGCTAAAAAATATTTTTTATTTTAGCCCTTTGTCTGCGTGATTATTTTGAATACCCATGCCAAATAACAGCTTTCTTGTACTAAGAATCTCTGCTAAGCCGAGGACAGACAGACATACAGACGGACATGGCGAAACTGCAAGGGTTAATTAAAACAGCAGTTAATTAGCCAGTCAATAGGACTGGCTAATTAACTGCTGTTTACGGAAATCAAAAATCATCGTAAAAAAAACCTTTAATACAGACCATGTCCATAATAAAAACAAGTAGAGTTACAAAATTTGGAGACGAATAAAATGTTTTCAGGATATTTGAGAGAGGAATATTTTTTTTTTCCTGTTTATCCACAATGACCTGTAGGATGCTGTTAGTGCTACCCCGGGCTCTGCTTAATAACGACGCGAGCCGCTAGCGCACGATGGCATGAAAGCCGTCTACCCTGGCCTCCGCAAACATACCGGAGGCACTAAATAACCGGCCATGTCGGATCACGCACAATGAAGGGTTCCGTAGTTAGGATGAATTTATCCCTAAAACAAACTTAACATTGTAGTTGAAAAACATGTTCTCCCATACATCTATATACGCCACGGTCAATTTTCCAACTGAAAATTTAAGTTTGTGATGGCAAAAAAATGTTTTTTTTTTAATGTGATAAAACTACATATTAACAATTTTCGGATTTTTCCTTTACTTGTGCTATGAGACCTTACTTCTGCCCAAATTTCATGATTCTAGGTCAACGGGAAGTACCCTATAGGTTTTGATTTATGTGAGAAAAATGGTCTTGACAGACTGACAGACAGACAGACGGGCAACGAAGTGATCCTATAAGGGTTCCGTTTTTGTTTCTTTTGAGGTACGGAACCCCAAAAAGCGGGGCAGCCCTAACAACATCCTAAATGCATTGATATATTGAACACGTAGGGCACTGAGCGGCCTCTGCGTATACCTGAACCACAGGCTGCACGCGTAGAAAGTCTGACAGTAGGCACTAAATAGTGTGACTTTAACTTGGTCACTACAACGCGCAAACCTGCGGGCCAGCATATTACTTCTAATCGCCAATGCCCTACGTTCCCTTTCTATGTCCGAGGTATTTGAACTGTTGTACCCGCTTCAGTTCATTCAGCTTAATCGCAGGTACAATTGACGGACTCTTACCACGAAGACCATGATCTCACTATTCATACAATTATACAATAAACCATGCTTATGACTATGTTTCACATGTGGCAAACAACACTGTCTCATTGCGCCTAGAGTTGGGGTCAGCAGCACTATATCGTCCGCGTAACTAAAGTAAGTAGTAGTCATTGAGTAGGAATCTTTACTTGCATTCTATGAAGGAACAGTATTTATTTTATACTCAGAAACATTAAATTTTTGTTAACACAGGTTTCCTTTCAATATGATACAATTTCGTTCGGCACAATATTATCTATTGTACAATTCTGGGAATTATTGTATACGGTCACTGTAATGAAATTCCAGCTTTATAGGACTAAATTGTAAAGCATTGAAATAAAAAATATCAAAGTAACATTCGCTTAATAATTCAATGTTACCAAACAAACTTGTCAGTTCCACTACAAACCTTGTAATTGAATAACAAATGACTGTTCAGTGTTGCCGTCACAAAAAATAGAACATAAATTCTCATTTTATTTTTTTAATGAAAAGTAGATATAAATAGGATGTATGCAACAATAACACAGGTTAACGTGAACTCATGATTTTTTGATAAGCTTTAAAAATATGTTTATTTATATTTTGTTTTACTTTTACTTCATCGTATGTTTGTAAGGATAATATTTATGTAAACAACAAGTCGTGTGCTTTATAGGATTTAAAATTCCCATCGGCCATAACGAACGAATAATGAACTTCCATTCATACAAACTTTCATCCAAAAAAACAGCAGCAGTAGCAGTGAGTTTTCAAAAGATTTTTGAAAAATTACCTCCAAAGGGGGGGGGGGGTGAATATTCAATCTCTAATCTTAAATCTTTTCTTATTGCTCACTTTTCATCATCATCATCATTTCAGCCGAAACACGTCACTGCTGGGCATAGGCCTCCCCAAACACCGCCACTTCGATCGGTTCTGTGCTTCCCGCATCCAGCTGATTCCTGGGGCCTTCACAAGGTCATCGGGCCACCTTGTAGGAGGCCTTCTAACCAACGCTACGTCTTCCGGTACGCGGTCGCCACTCCAGAACCTTTCGGCCCTATCGGCCACTGTTCTGCGAGCAATGTGTCCTACCCACTGCCACTTAAGCTTGGTAATTCTTCGAGCTATGTCGGTTACCTTCGTTCGCATAGCCCTCTGCGTTACCCTTTAATTGACTTTTAGCCTTCTATTATGGCCCATTGTGAGCGGCCATGTTTCAGTTCCATAGGTCATCACTGGCAACACGTACTGGTCAAAGACGTCTTTTTCTTCTTTTCTCTTCTTTCGTCTTTCGTCACTGCGCGTTGCTCACTTTTACTATTTTGGAAGTCTTGTGCAAAATTTCATGCTTTTAGACCCAGTGGCTCTGCGTCTTCTCTCAGTGAATGAACATGAACGAATATTATTTAATATTTTAAGTATTAAGTATTTTTTGTATTAAATAGATAATTATTTGAGAGTCTCATAGTTAAATAAATGGCAGTGAGAATCGAAACTTATTTTCTACATACTTACTGATTTTTAATTGACCTACTAATGATTTTAATCTTGTTATTAGTCTGTTATTACTTATTAGTCTAGTAGCTTTCTAAACATAAAAAAAAATAAACTATCGAAAATCAAACGTCTCAAAAAGTAGGATTAGTAGAATTATTACGGAATCGGTTTACTTTTTACATTTTGAAATACGCAACCATGTCAGCTCTTCCACCGATCCTTACCGTTTCTTCTATTCTAAATACAAATTAATTTTTGTCTCGTAAATATGCCACCAACAGGTTCTACAGTACTTACTTAAGTAATACCTAATATCCAGATAACTAAAGGAAAGTTTGAAAATCGATCTTACCTTATTATCGTTACCCGTAAGTATGCATTGCAAAGGTCCGTTTCCTTCAAGGATCGGATTTAAATCTCCTCGACACACGAAACAGTTCACGAATAAAAAGTACCAGAAAAAGAAAACGGATTTTTGTTCAAAGAATTTCCTTGAATTG
The DNA here is from genome assembly GCA_963921375.1 of Tiliacea citrago. Taxonomy (NCBI): domain Eukaryota; kingdom Metazoa; phylum Arthropoda; class Insecta; order Lepidoptera; family Noctuidae; genus Tiliacea; species Tiliacea citrago. The sequence continues at coordinate 4,674,748 of OY992784.1, forward strand.
TAAGTAAAACGCGAAAACCTTCCTGTTACAACCAACTTTGAAAAACATTTCAAGTCTTATTATTAAAAACTAACACGAAAACCTCATTTTCAGTAAACAATAGAGCGCGAAAATAAAAGAACGCAATCCTTGTTGGATGTCAGAAAAAATGTTAATTTCTTTCGGATTGGCGATTTACAAATAAAAAACTTCTCGGTCGGGCCCGAAAGTTGGGACAACTTGTGACGTAGTACTCTGAAGCATAATTATTTGGGACGAAAGTCTCTCGAATGAGTCGTCAGTGATTCTATTATGGCGTAACATTGGTTTTCTCGAATTATTACTGGATTTAAATAATGGATGAAGTTTGCGTACTGTTTATTAGGTTATGTTTTGTTTTTTGGTACGTAAAAGATGGTGTGATAATGTTGATGATTGTGCTTTTTTATTTAATAGATATCTAGTTCCGATTGTGACAAACGACCGCAAATCTGCTGATTACAAAACCTCTGGTCTAGCATCAGTCGGCCTTGTTCCATCCTATACTATTGAGGTCACCGGAAGGTCAATACCTAATGAACGTGATCGTCATAGTGGTGTTTAATACGAGTTAGAAGTCGTTACCTCATACCACTGATATTACGCCCTGGCCACGGGAACGGGCGACGCGAACGGCGGGGCGGCAATCTATGCGGCACAGTTTGCAGGCCACGGGCAGTAGCGTTCGCCGCCGCGACCAGGGGGCCGATCGCGCTAATTTTGAACGTTAATACCAAAACTAAACCACAACCAAAAACCTTACGTTAGACACATTTCGTATCGCGCTTATCATTTCAACGGAAACGATTTAGCTTTACGTTGGACGAACGATCGATCGAACTTTCAGTATTGGGTAACGTTAATGATTTTGTCACTCAGAAAAAATAGCGCGATACCGTTTCTTACATCAGCTAAACCAAAACCAAAAATTTTTCGTTCGAACGGTAATTACGTTGAGAAATAGCGCGATCGGCCCCCTGTATACACCGAGAGCGAAATGTCTATTAACAAAGTTATCTCGATATTGCTTGAAAAGTAGTCGTTTTTCGGTTCAAGACATAATATTTGGAAGAAATTGTAGAGTACATGATTTGAATAAGAATCGGGGTATAGAATTCCATAAGAAGTACTACAAATTAATACAGACTATAACTAGTTTTTTTTTTCAATTATACTCGAATGAGTGTTAAAACCTTTGATTATATTCTTATGAATATTTGTTTTTGTTCTAGTCGCTGTTCGCACCGCGCGAATATTTGCTGCAGTGAATGTCCCGTGGCCAGGCTGTGAGTGTACATCTTAGTAACAGTCCCGGTAAAAATTAAATTAATAAACATGTTGAGCAGAGTACGATAATCGACTGACCTGGGGGGTGATTGCGTAACACACTATCAGTAGCAAAAGGTTTTATTTTGACAGTTCAACAACATTATTTGCATTATTTACGTTGTTGAGCAGACAATTTTTTCTAACATAAGATGGATTAGCAATGGAGATTGTGTGTGTTATGCAATTAGGGTTCTGATTAGGTGCATTGTGAAGCATGGAAATAAACTTAATCTCCAAAAATAACAAAGATGGAAATGATAAATTCTAAAAAGTAGATTAAAGACACTTATCCATGTCTCGAAACATTAAATCCGCATTTAGTTCCTTCTTTATGTCCCTAAGTGATTTAAGCTTAAGCCTATTTTTATTCTCGTTTGCAAGGAAAAGGATAATGCCGAGCCTCGTTGAAAATGGACGTCCTAGATATAAGTCATTTGAATAATTTTGGCTCGCTCACAAATGTAAAGGCATTATAAATAAAATGTGTTGCTGCTTCCACATATTTATGAAATCACTACTAGTCAAATACATAAACAGCGGCTGGTTACAACTATCAGAATATTTTATGTAGATGCCAATATGTATAATTTTATATAACTTTAGTCTTGGCCACACATAGTATGACCTAGGTATCTTTCTCAGGCGAATTAAATAAACAACCTGGGCCCCAATTTTGGGTGACACACGTACTTTTAAATTGAGTTAAATGTATGAATACTGCATTTATTGTCACCTGGCTGTATACGTATATGAATATCGAACATACAGTCAACCCTCTCTCAGCCCTAACACAAAAAGAAAATAACAACACAACTCAAAAGCTCGCTACATCCAGCTTCATCATTGAAATAATTCAGTAAGTTCTGATGGGCCCTCTCATTAGCCGTTGTCATTTATCATTTCTGCGCCCCGTCACTGCGTCGGGAACTTTGAGAATCACAAAGACATTTGACATGTATTCTGAGTGGAAAATTCTATGTATCCGCTGTGTCAGCCCCGGGGGTCTAAATTGGAAGAAGTTTGAGTAAAGCTGAATTGTTCAATTTGATGCGTAATAAGTTGTGCGACGCGATGGTAATTTTATTTTGTGAAAGTTTTCGTTTGTTTAGGGCATTTAAAGTGGGTCATTTGACTCGTGTGAGTTATTTAAGTACTAATAATATCCTCAGAGAGAGCAGTGGTCGCCCGTGGTAACGTCCTCGACTTACAAGTAGTCGAGAATTCGAACCCAGACAGGCACTTTACTTTGTGTAAATTATTTCATCACCACTGCTCTCAAACTGGTGATGGAACCCGGCTTGTTCTAGAACTAAAAATTCAAAGAGATGTGACGTAGATTTCACATCTCTTTGAACCCGCACCGGGCTCGAGTGGTGATTTACGGCCCACTCCCTCTCACAGAAAGAGGAGGCCTGTATCCCAGAAGTGGGAAGATTATAGGTTGATAATGTAATGTATGTTATGTAATATCGTCTGCTAGAAGGGCCGGGGCGGATGTGCCGGGGCGATGTGTATTCTGCTAGTGCTTAGCATTTTTTTTCTTATTTTTATTTGCGGATAATATTTACATCATAGTCTTAAAATATGATTGTACTATTGGCTACTTTGTATTAGTGTGTATTTTGTCAATTTTTATTTTATTCTTTATTTTCGTTTGTGCAGAATAAACAATTTTTCTTTCTTTCTTTTCTTTCTTTAGAGCGTAATTTTGAGCAATCTTTGGTGTTTGTTTATAATGGGTGACGTTAAGCGCTGTTACAAGCCTTAATAGTTTTCGATTCGGTCTTTTAAAATAATAGTTTTGCTATTTGACATTTTCTTTGCTAAATAATTTTAGATAGATACAGATATTTTGGTTAAAATATTGTGCATAGAAGAAGAACCTAATAAAACTTAAGAACTAGAAACATCAATTGGTTAGTTGGCTTTCGTAGCTAAACACACTTCCCTATATTTATCCTTCGTTAACGTTTCCTTAAACATTTTCTTTTTATATTCTCTCTAGGACAACAAAGGCATCGGCGCGAGATTACGAAAATATTTTTTATTGACACACCGACCGATTGGATTGACAAATACGAGCCAATAAACAAGTGACTAGGCTTTTCGTGGACATGGACGTGAAAGATGACTGACGGGAATGTGCTTTGTGAGTGACTGAAACTATTGATTGACTGACATAGTTTTCCTTTTGTCCACTACTGAATAGGAACAGAGCCTCCCTTGTTGCCTGTGGAACGGCTGCAAACCTGACATATATCTGATATAATATTAAAATTATCAATGACCTGCTTCGTTGGTCTAGTAGTTCAAACGCTACTGCTGACGAAGAGGTATTGAGTTTGATTCCTAAGTCGGGCAAAGTGTTATTGGATTTTTCCATCTTGGATTTCTCAGTAGCAGCCCGTAGTCTGGATTTGTAGCCAGTTGATGGCAATAGGCTCGCCCCCTATTACATGGGACTTAAACATAATTGGTGAAATGTAAGTGTTCTATGGGTATATCTCTGCCTAACCTCTGGATTACAGGTATGATGTTATGTAAATGTTCCATATGAACCTCCAAACCTCCAAATGTCAGCTACAATAAACCTGCAGATAGATGCACAGTCAACTCGTCAGTTCTTAGCCATTGATATAGACGAAGCAGTTCTTTTCTTCAAGTGAGTTTATTTGAGTTAATGTTTGTTCTCCTTTGTATATAGAATAGAATACTATTTTTTACTGCATAATCAGCCTATTATTCTCCCACTGCTAGGACACAGGCCTCCTCTCTTCGAGAGACCCAGTACGGGTCGGTGGATGTCACACTCACATGTCTTTAAAATTTTGGTTCTAGGATATGTCTGTTTCCTCATGATGTTTTCCGTCATCATCTTGAGAGCAACACACTTGTTATACACAGTATTTATTATTATTATTCTGTGTTAATATTTTCTCATTTAATATTAAAATACTAGTTAAAAAAAAATGTTAATGCATTATGCATTCATTTTTTATGCTTGGGTGACTGAAAATTAACATTTTTTTCCTATAATAAGATATCCTGTTTAAGATACAGCTGTACATTCTCCACTGTCATTTATATTGTTCAACTTTAATCTCAATAGAAACTCTCCAACTCGAGCTATGGAAGCAGGTAAAAGGGATTGCTACTATAAAACACGAAAAAAAACTTTTCCACGGTAAATTTTCCGAGCAGTATGTCCCAAAACACTTGAGCGCGTCCAACCGCTCTCGGTAAATTCAATTCCGAGACTTAATCATAAAAGTTTTTGAATAAACAATGTGCGAATCGAATAACATTCCACTTACTTAAGCCCAAACTTATTAAAGTTGCTTTAAGGATACAAAAAAAAAGATAAATATTTATGTTATTACGTTTGTGGACTGTTTTAGGGTTCCGTACCTCAAAAAGAAAAAACGGAACCCTTATTTATAGGATCACTTCGTTGTCCGTCTGTCTGTCAGTCTGTGAAGACCCTTTTTCTCTAATAATATTGTAATGTATTCACCAGTAAGAAAACAAGAAAAGCTAAGAACAAAATATTGTGTATTTTTAGGGTACATTTGTGTACATTTTTATCTGTAACTATTATGATGTAGGTACACAATAAAGAGTATTATATTCTATTCCGCACCTCAACAGGAAAAAACTATTTTTTTATAGGATCACTCCGTTGTCCATCCGTATTTCTGTCTTCCTGTTTGTCAAGAACCTTGTTCTGAAGAACACGTGGAGGAATCAAGTTGAAATTAATATCAAATACATACGTGTACGGTCCGTTGGAGCTCTAAACAAATCAAGCTTCTAAGTCAACGCAATAAAAAAATACGGTGATTTATGCGACATATTTTGATACTCGCAAATAAATCCAAACCTATAGGGTAGGTACTTTCCGCTGTCCTAGAATCATGAAATTTGGCAAGAAGCAAGGTCTCACAGCACAAGCAAAGGAAAAAGTCCGAAAATCGTTAAAATGTAGTTGTATCAACAAAAAAAAAATTGCGATTAAAAACTTACATTAATTGCAGTTGGAAAATTGACCGTTGCGACCATGTATCGGAGAACATGTTTTTCAACTACAATGTTAAGTTTTGTTTTGGTATAAATTCATCCCAACTACGGGAACCTTCATTTTGAGTGGTGCGACACGCACTTGGCCGGCGGTTTTTTTGTTTGATTATCTTAGAATACTTTATAACGTTATAAGTTTGAAGACAGGTGGTCCGCCCTATGAAAAATTGGTACCAGTGCCTTAAGCTTTGACCAAACTGAAACGAGCGGGATGCGGGACGTTTGCACGCTCTAATTGTATTAACTAACTAACCTGCATGGAGGAGTCCTTTTTATGTTATTTTGTGACCTACTTATGTACAATTTATTAAACCTGACTTGGTTTCCGTAATTTAATTTGGGTGACCACTGAAAATCAGCGCTGTGCTGTGGATCCCTCATAGCACAGCATCATGCTGGAAGCCTTCTTTTCTCAGTCATGACGTGCTAGCAGCTGCCGACTATTTCTGTTTTGTGCTCGTGATTGAAACTATGTAGATCTATTTTGTTTTATTTTTTTGTTAATGTTACTTACTCGAGTTAATTATGTTTTTGTAGTATGCAGCTATTGTGTTTGTGACAAATAAAATTAAGTTTATTTCATTCTTTTTCTAGGTGTACAAACTGGCGGTGACTTCTAGTCATTAAAACTAACGATGCCCGCAGTCGCTTACACCCGCGTCCTAACTAAAATGATCTGTCGTCGCGTTCGGACGCTGCCTACCACATCCCGCTCGCTTCAGTTTGGGCAGAGCTTAAAACACGAAAGTCTTTGCCCGATACGTCACAGACATGGACAGATCAATCTGGAAACACGAATCTGATCCAATTGGTTTGACCAAATGCGTATAAATACACGAATTGATCTGATTGTTCAGTTTCAACGCTGTTTCTAAAGATACGGTATCCTAGAAGAGTAGCCGCCATATAGCGTCGGTGATTTAACGACAAATGACGTCACTGAAAGTTATCTATGATAATAAGTTGGTGTGTTTTCCCAGAAGAGCGGTAGCCGCCACATAACCCCACTGCGGCTGAAATGTGGTGGTCACCGCTCTAGGAGACCGTAGGTTAAGCCCGTTCATCCAAAACGCTACTCAAAAGTAACTAATTACAAACGCGACTTACTAACTCGTTAGTAACTATACCCGAGTCGCATTAGCATGGCAATAGCGGTCAATCAACCTTTCCCTAATATCTCTTCGTAGGAACCCAAATAATTAACTATGTGTGGTTTTTCGTTATTGGAACATGTTGAAGATCACGATAAATATTAATTCAGGACGTTAACGGACTTTATTTCATTTTTTTAAATAACATATGTTACAAAATGTAGGTGGGTCAATGACCGCTATTGCCACGTTAAAGCGACTCGTATATAGTTTGTGATTGGTTACGTCGTACACAGACTGCCATTGGAATACCAGTGCTGTGATATTCTGGCTAGTCATTGATGATTTGAGTTTGTAACACGATTTTGAGTTGCGTCGTGGAAAATGGGCCTAATGGTAATCGTTCCGGCGGGCGACGGCGGTCAGAGGCGAAAATTTACGAGCAGCTTATTTATAACCGGCTCAAAGACTATATCGAGGCAAAAAGCCTGATCTTGAACGACCAGTTTGGTTTCTGAACCCAAAACTCGTGCATCCAAAAAGTCACACACACACAGCATCGTAGGGCACTTAAGCACTGGCTACCAGCGTAGTGCTATTACGGGCGGGTGTTGTTCATCGACATAGTGAAAAGATTCGACAAAGTCTGGCCAACGGCTTATTTTATAAGCTTTACCAACTCGGAGTGCCAGAAAGTCTCATGCTCATCTTACGGGACAAAATCCGACCACCGTCCTTCCACCCTCGCCGCCCCTTGCCCCTGTCCCAACCCTGAGTCATTCGGCGCCGCTAAACCTGTAGCTTTAAATTCTTCTAATAATAATATTCTTCCAACCCTGCCTGTCCTCCCCCAGCGACTAAGCCAAGGCCCGTTACCCCGCAGGGGGTGCCCTTAGTCTTTAGTCGCTTATATTGTAAGTTTTATGGCCTGACTGGAGCCCTTAATTTATTAAGGAAAGTCCGGTTAAGCAGACGACAACCTCCTAGGTTGACCCGCGAGACACCAATTATAAAAAAAAAGGTCGGAGGCAACCGAATTTGAGGTCGATATAACCACACACGGTATGAATTCAGATTAGACGTAGTTAAAAGTAAAACTGTCCATCTTCAGTCAAATACAATACGACAATTTGCCATGTTAAAGCCATTTAATACAATTTAAGTTGGTAGGTAGTAAATTTGATTAAAAAAAATATTTCCACGAATATGTGTAGGTGTCACTAAAATTACTGCCGAAACAGCGCGATGGTACACACGGCTACACATCAAGCTATACATTTCCAGTAAAAGCTGACATCTCATTGTACGGAAATCCTATAGAAAGCGAGATCAGCATAAAATGGAAATTTATAGCTTGATGTGTAGCCGTGTATACAACGTTTAAACGACGCATTTCACATTTACTGCGATCTCTTTTCGTAACGAAGTTATTCGTGCGGCGACCAACTTACCCCCGGCACTTTGAACCCCGGCCTCCCACTCGTTCTTTTCGAACAGGAACTCAGCAATGCTATCGACCAAATAAGCGTATTTTCCTATATCATACGGTACTCTATCACTGTCATATAAATGTACTTGTAACTTACAGTATCTACAACTCACCGTGATGACGTTATCATTATCTCTCACAAAAGCATTTTAATACAACAATACAATACAATACAATTTCAATTACCAAAGAACAAGATACCTTGTTGCTACCATCGCTACAAACCTACTTACATAGACATACCTGGAAATGCACACATAATTACGTACATTCGCGTAGACAAGTGAACACATACATTGTACAGTCGTGCACTACGTTTTCATAAACAAGGCTTGGTACAGAACAGCGTCAACAAGCGTTGTTGATACTGCCTCAAAGCCACTACGTGTGTACTAGGCTTAAAGGTTGCAGTCCCTAATGCATTCTGTGTAGCAGGCTGGGTAGAAAATGATTATGTAGCTTGTGTTTGTGATTGCCAAGCCCACCAATTGACGGGGTCCGAAAGGGCCAATGCCTGCCAGGGTTACGAGCCTGTCCGAAAGGGATATCGTGGCCCTGGCACACAGGCATCTGAAGGAACACGGTGGGTTTTAGTCAGTAAAAGTCTGACACTCCCTCCCGCTCCACCCAGAGCGGGAGAAGTTATTTGATAATTTCCCACCCAAAAAAAAAAAAAAAAAGTACAAGTGTAAGCTTAAATCGATGTTTCATGTCCGTCGACCAAGATATGCGATAACAAAATTGGGTACAGTAGTTGGCAAAAAAATTAAATACAGACCTAAAGACGGCAACTTCCGAAATTAAAGTTATTTTTCAATTTGTAGTGTTTTTTTTAAAGTCGGTTGTTTTTTTTTCATTGATTATCTTTGTCTTTATTAAAGTAAGCGTTTTTTTTTTTATGGCCCGATTGTTTTATTGAACTACTAGATAGTAGAATTTCCTGAACGGGACGGTTGTTCTATGTTCACGTAAATATTGCAACCAATAGGCATCGAACTTATGACCTCTTGACCTATGACCAGACCACTCCATAGCCGTTGGGATAATGCCATTTTACTTAATTTAAATACTGACCAATAGGGCAATTAAATACACAATTTTAAAATTATTCACCTTAGTTATTCCATAATATTTCACATTCCATTTTATGCAAGGAATTTCAAGTTCAAAACCCGTTAAAAAATAAGTATTTTAAATTATTATCTGAGCACATTAAAATGACCAAACAAATGATATTTGCCTGTGAAAATGAGTTATATTCAAGTTTTAATATCTAGCAATAAATTGCCGATTCAATGGGCAAATGAAATCTGCAATAATAATGACAGTTTCTACTCTAACATTACAAACATAATTTATGTTTGTCTGTCATCATCTTTTTCATCTGCCTAGCGTTTTTCCAACTGTGACCCATCACACACTGACCTATTATTTATTTATTTATTTTGGCAAACGTATACGTTTACAATGTTGGTAAATATGTGAGCACCATGCAACCTGATACTGGCCTGCAAATTGCAAGAAACGTAGGAAAATTTGAATTTCGCGGATTACCACAACGTTACGTTTTGGTCTCACTGAGGCGACGTAATCGGCGCGAGCGACATTCGTCGCGCATCCCGCGCAGAATTCGCTTCAGTTTGGCCAAATCTTTACCCTGCTGTGGGAAAAATACAGGTTGATGTTCTCAAAGGCATAAAAACAAAGCTTCTGAGAGTAATAAAAGGCTACGTCTTACACTTTACAATAGCAGTCTGTATATACGTACAATCCACAGAAAATAACGTTTTCAAACTTGAAGAAACAAAGCTTATATAAGCTGCTTACGGGGCAATGCAAGCAGCTCAGACTTCCATTTTGTTCTCTAATAGTCGATTGGGGAAAAGGAATCCAATATACAAAGGACTAAAAATGAAAAATCATTTTATGAATCATAAAGAATGTATGTAATTTGGTTCTGTAAAAATAAATAAACGGTGAAGGAAAACAACGTGAGGAAACAGGCATGGCATGCGTGAGAGATATTGCTCGACGGCATGTGAAGCCAAGTCAGAGGCCCGTGGGCGGCATAGAAATTCTGACACAAAGTTAGTTAGTTAATCACACGAAAAAGAAAGAAAACTTAAATTATTCATGTAATTTTTTCAGGTTTGATTTTTGCAGGTGGAATTTTAATCGTCTTACAACGGCAGCCCACTTCATGTATCCAATGACTACTAATCATTCATGAAAGTAAAAAAAAAAAAAACAATTGAATAATTATTTATTTAAAAAGGTAAGCCTTTATATAAATAAATGTCTTCAAAAGGACGTTGTAAAAAAACGATCCCAAATAGAATGTTTATTACGCAAAATACTACGGCTCAAACGACCAATATCGGTAGAGAGTACTTAAGGACCACACCTGGATTTAAGTACTACCAAACACAACTAAATTTACGATAGAACGAAGGAAGCGACAAAATTGAAGCATTGCTACCGCTGTGATCTGGACAGTAAAGAAGGTAGATATATTAAGGGGAGTAACAAGGTATATTAAGGGAGCTCGTGGCTAAGTTATAACAGCCACACGGGTTGATCCATCAGGTTAAGCTACACTTGCCGGGGTTGATCCATGGATGGGTGACCAAGACTCCTCCGTGCCTCGGAAAGCATGTTAAGCCGTTGGTCCGGGCTGCCATGCGTGGATCTTTGACAGTCGTTACGTGTCGACAGAAGCCCGAAAGTACTAGTAAGTAGTCTTACCAAAGGGGTATCGTATTACCCAGTTACTGGGTTGTGGAGGTCCGATAGGAAGCCGCTCCATGTCAAATACTGGTATTCAGCTGCATCCGGTTAGACTAGAAGCCGACCCCAACATAGTTGGGAAAAAGCTAGGCAGCTTGATTGATTGAACAAGGTATATTAAGACGAGTGAACGTGTCGTTTTCTAGATTAATTGAAAAATATATATAATCTACTGAATATTTTTATTTGCCTACTCATTCAGCTCTAACGTAGACCAACCACCGGTGCAAGAAACAAGTGCAACCACTATACTTGTCAAAAAATTGTGAACTTGAATCGATTTATCGTGAGTATCTAGTGATATTATCGATTCAAAATAATTGTCAAAACGGGCCTATTATTTTTTGACAACTAGCTCCACAAGCAAAGTGATTATCTAAACCTTTTATACCAATTGTCACCCTTAGTTTTTTTTTTTTTAATAATTATATATTTTCAACTCAACGCAAACCCATGAGGAAACAGTTAGCTCGCTATTAAGGTCATGTTTGGCCCGTTGATATGCAAATCGAGCACCCCTGAATATCGGCGCCATTTTGTGAACCTTGCTTTGTTAGCCAATGAGACATTACGTTGCTTTTCAACATTTACGTTGATGAACCTATTGTTGAGTTGATTATTGTGGCCTTTCCTTATGTTTGGTAAAAGTCTAATCAGATGATAATTAAAGTCAGGGTGTAGATATACTAAACATCTGAAATCTGATCTTTGCAACAAAGCTTAGAACCCGTAAATTTAAGGATAAATAACTAGGACGGGCAATCAAAATCTTTATTTGCTTTTAAAATTATTAATCACAAGGCTCGGCCACCGCAAAAGAGAGTTTCTTCCTCAAGGAAAACGGTTCCTCCGTTATGTTTGTAAGTACCTACTTTAGTTGCGTGTAAATATTATTTAATTATCGCCTCCGAAAACCTCCGATGGCCTATGAAAATAATTGTCCAACAAATGATCTGCTAACACTCGATGTAAGGCGCATAGTTATGGATATGTGTTTGCTTTATGACACTCTTAGTCCCGTACTACAGAACGTCACTCAGGCCCGTATTTATAGAGCGTTACTCAGTACTCAAGTATTACTTATGACTAATTTCAACCAATCCAATAGCTTGAATCTAGTCTTAAGAGGGCCCTTGCGCGAGCATGGTCGAAAGTTTGTTGTTTCATCCAGCCCAAGTGAAAACTATAAACAAACGAGTGAGAACACGATAACATTGAACGAAAAATAATGTGCGGAATTTTCATAAAACTTGTTCCAGGAAATACGTGTTTTTGAGTAAGCCTTACCAGTTTCTGAAATTAATGTTGGTCATTTAGAATTTCCATTACATTTGCAAGGTTACTATCGTAATGTTTTCTTAACATTTACAATTTATGAGTACATTATAAATGGCCAAAGTTCAGGTAAAATTTGTGCAAAAAAGCAGTTTTTTGCAGGCTTATACTGACTTTGTTTTTCAAAAATTTAATTGTTTGCTTGCATTGAAACAAGATACCTACTGGTTCAAAAATTTCAAAGAAAGATGTGTTATAACGTCATAATCACTTACGAGCGTTTGTATGAAAAGTATGTCGGGTTGGCCGCCCTTAAGTAATGCTTGAGTACTGAGTAACGCTCTATAAATACGGGCCTCAATACTCAAGCATTACTTAAGACTAGTTTCAACCAATCAAATGGCTTGAATCTAGTTTTAAGTAATGCGTGAGTGTTGAGTGACTTCACCTACGGCGCACTCGTCACACTACGATGCTGCAAATGCCTCGGCACTCTTAAATGGTCATAGTACTCATCATTATGAACAACTTTTACTATGTGACCAAACGTGAAATCGCGAAAAAGAAAGCAGCTGTTCCCTACATTTATGTTCGAATAACAGCTCGTCAAATGTAGGGAACGGCTGATTTTTTTCGCGATGTCAGGTCTGGTCCCATAGTCAAAATTATTCATAATGATGAGTACAATGACCCCTTAAGAGGTTGTGCGTTAATCCTGGGAAATGTTGTTTAGCTGTAATAAACCTACATTCAAAAACAAATGATAAAAACCATAAGCGAAGGCAAATGACAAACTATACTAATCTCTTATTATTCAAACTTTTTTTCCTCAAAATTAACTATAAGCAATATACTTAAAACTAAATCTTTGAATTTAAATATTTCTTAGTAGTCCGTCTGCATGTTTTATATACTTATCCTAGTTAAAGGTAAAGATAATTTAATTTTGCAAATATTAAAGTTTTTTTTTTTGAGTGCGAAGTTATCCAATAACTTCTCCCGAGGGCGTGTCAGACTTTTACTGACTAAAACCCACCCGTGTTCCTTCAGATGCCTGTGTGCCAGGGCCACGATATCCCTTTCGGACTAACTCGCAACCCTGGCAGCAAAAAATATTACAAGATCAGCCATATATACTATAAGAAATAGTTGTACAGGGGAATCTATTATTAGCCATATACACATACTCTGTAACATACTATATGTATCGCTGTTGATAGCCTAAATGAATAAATAAAATAATGTTTACAAACCACACACGCGAAAAACTCAGCGCCGCGCCGGCACAAAAATATACCACCTATCGATATCGCGGACGCGACAGGCACCGACAAAGGAATTGTCTTTGTCGGTGCATGTCGCGCCCGCGATATCGCGTGAGTGTGTAAGAGCCTTAATACATAAGTTCTGTGAACTATCAAACTTCATATAACTCAATCAATTTTCACTGCTATTTAACATAACAATAATTCACATAACTGAATCTTTCTATAAACCACAGAACGATTCTATGTCACAAGTGACCGCTTAATAGAGTAAAATGAAGCTTGTACTCGTTCTCCACATTAATAAACTGGGAGGTAGTTGAAAATACAGCACGATTTACGACGTGTCGGTGACCGGGGATATACGGGAAGGAATTTTAGACGGGACAGTCTTGAGCAGATCATGTAAATATTTGGGGTGAGAGAACTTGCTTGACCATCCTTTGGGCCCGATATTTATGTATTAAACAAATACATAAATATCGTGATGCCTCTAGTAGTATTTTATCACCTCCTCAAGTAGCATGTCAATAATCTAACGATGCTCAGTGCCTGTACCCTCATGATCTGTAGTTCATTTTGAGTCAATATGATACGAAAACAACTCAAGGACCACGCATAAAAAAAAAGAATGACAAATTTTAAATTACATGTTTTTAATAAATAATTACAACATTTATTTTAACAACTAAGTAGTCAAATAAAAGCCCTCTTCCTCTCTCCTACTTTTGCTGTGCCCACAATGATCATAACTGTAAAACCTACCACCTAAGTTCACATGTGGCAGCAATAAATATATTGAGTATTGAATAGAAAAATAAATATTTTATGACAGGCCGTTTACAGTTTGACTCACTTGCTATATAAAAAAGAAAGTAGGAATGAGTAATGTTGTCTTGACCTTGCTTAGACATAATATCCATAATTTTCACGTACAAAATATGAACTCGTAACTCCTGTGAGGTTTGCTCACGACGTCATAACTAAGGTTTAATTGCCAGCGGCGCATCAGAGCCCCAAGGAAGAGCATTAAATTTTCCTTAATAATAACTTGTGCAGCAGTGCGTCCAGAAGTACATGGAAGAGGTGGGTTACTTCGGTACCTCTTATGCAGATGTAAGGTAAGTAATTAAAGGGAAGTACTAAGTTTTACTTCAATACATTGCCAGTGGTGAAACATTTAAATTTTTAATATAAAACATAATGCCTGTTTTCACTGAAGTTAGGCAGAGGTGTACCTGTAGTACACCCACATTTCGCCAGTTATGTTTAAGTCCCAAGCAATAGGGGGCGAGCCTATTGCCATCAACCGGACACAAATTCAGACTTCGTGCAGCTACTAAGATTTTTTTTTATTCAAAGGGTTGTCGCTTAGCGACCACATCGCCCAGTGTTTATGAACCTTAAAAAAAATATGAATAAGGAATATTGTTTTAATCACATCTCGAAATTACCTAACAATTTTTTTTATTTTTTTATATAAGTAGTTTGTACATGGCATACAGAGTTGTCTTAAACTAAAATGTTACAGAAAAAACCAGTACAACAATTACAGAGGTCATACAGGACTCCCTTTTCCTAAACTAGGCAGGAAAACCTGTCTGTATCTTAGGAAAGAGTATCCTTTTATAATGGGTCTTAGAGTGGCGGTTACAAAATAATTGGTACGTGCAGTGGGCGAACAAAGAAATTATATTTAAGGACAAAAATAAAATAAAATAAAAATAAAATAAAATAAAATAAAATAAAATAAAAATAAAATAAAATAAAATAAAATAAAAATAAAAATGCGCGTGTGTGAGGGTGTGTGTGTGTATGTGTATCTGGTAGTGTATGTGAGGGTGTGTGTGTGTGCGTGCGCGTGAGCCTGACGCTGTGTGTTAGTTTTTAGAGGCCCATAGTGTGGATGTAAACCTATCTCACTTTACTGTACAGTGGTTAAAAGCTCCTCGGTATCACCATATGTTAACGTCTGTAGCCAAGAATTAAGCTTGTGTTTTACCTCATACTTAGTCAGGGCGTAGATATTTAATTGTTTGTGGGCTTTATTATAGAGCCTAGCACTTAGGCCATTAAACTGTCGTCTTGCGAAAGCAGTCCTACAAGAGACTGTTGGACATAAAGGAAAGCCACAACGCCGCTGACTGACTAGCTGCTTATTAAACGACAATCTAGACGGAACAGGTCAAAACTTTTGAAACGAGGCTCAAAGGGCCAATAAACTCAGAAATAACCCTCAAAATGCTAATAAGGTAAACATAATGTCCCTAACAAACGCACTAGTGATTCGTCTTCAAGGCTCGGCAAGCATTCGTCTTGTAAATCCGTACGCTTAATCATACGAGGCAATTTTGGGGCTCTTGTAGAGGGTATGACGTCACGCAGTTCATTTGAGGATCTCAGGGTGAAATGTTGTGGTGTGTACTGATTTTTGACGAAGACATTAAGAGGCGTTGAAATCAAACGCTTGATTTCTCAAGAACTATGAAGTATAGTCGTCCTCGTAATTGTTTTATCACATTGGACAACAATTCCCAATAAGATGAAAATCCACTAAGGTTGAAACTTTCATTTGTTTGAGTCTGACATTCAACCTTGGAGTGGCAAACCAATTACGAAATCGACTATACAATATTTTAGTACTGTGGCTGTCAAGTAAATCACACTAATATTATAAAGGCGAAAGTTTGTGAGTGTGTGTGTGTGTGTATGTTTGTTACTTCTTCACGCTCATTCGGCTGGATCAATTTTGATAAAATTTTGTATGAAGGTAGCTGACACCCTGAATTAAGACAGAGGCTACTTTTTATCCCGATAGTCCTACGGGATCGAGACTTACGCGGGTAAAACCGCGGAGCGCAGCTAGTAAATTATAAATTCATAATTTTCATAATAAATTTTACCTGAAACCATATTATATTTTTCATTTGAATGTTAAACCACTTCTCCACAATCCTCTCTGTAGTCACACAATAAAAAAATCCTAAAAATAAATCCTACCTGTATAACAGAAATTTTGTCCGTAGTAGGCAAATACTAAAACCCAACGATGGTAAAATGTTACCAATAACAAATGCACGCAACGATTCACAGGATTTGTTTGATACACAACCCACCAATTCCTGCAACCTTTAAACCAAGCTTAAAAACCGTTGGACACAACACAGTACACAAAATACATAGAAAAAGTACACACCTGCCGTTATATTTGTGTAAGGGATAAAATTCACACTGACAGGCTTGGAGTTTAAGCCAATGCTGGTACTGTGTTAAAAACTGCAACAAACGGTTTAAAAAAGAAAAGTGACGGTGGTCGACTGATATAATGATGATGATTGTGGCCCGAAAGACCCGCTTCTTAAAAACCCCGGTTGGTGGGTTCGATAGCTTTTCACTATGTTCAATCTGAAAAACCGGCCAAGTGCGAGTCGGTCTCGCGCACGAAGTGTTCCGTACCATTATCTATAAAAACGGAAAAAAAATCACGTGTGTTGTATGGGAGCCCTCCTTAAATATTTTTTTTTTAAGTGTATATATAACTACATATTCTGTGAATATTTCAAGCGTCTACCTGTTGCCGTTATCAATATCGAGCAAAAATGAGCAAAAAAATCACGTTTGTTGTATCGGAGCCCCCTTAAATATTTATTTTATTCTATTTTTTAGTATTTATTGTTATAGCGGCAACAGAAATACATAATCTGTGAAAATTTCAACTGTCTAACTATCACGGTTCATGAGATACAGCCTGGTGACAAACCGACAGACAGACAGACAGACGGCGGAGCCTTAGTAATAGGGTTCCTGTTTTACCCTTTGGGTACGGAACCCTAAAAAAGGAAGGGATAACAAATTAGAATGGCAGTACGGATTTTAACCCACAGTATAAATACGGAACAAATCAACTCAACAACGGATCGGATCTTTTCTTCGCATCACAGATACGGACAACATACTCAATCTACCTATATTTAATCTACTATGTCACATCTCATCAAACACGAACCACAAACACCAGATTAAGGAGCAATCGCTTTAAATTGTATTAGCACAGCTGAGCAAGGGAACAACGGAGCAATGAAGCAACGGGTGCATTGGGTGCATACATAGGGAGCAATTAGACCAATCGCGCTAAGTCAACGGGTGACGCTTGTGTTGCTCTTAATATAAATGCACATGTGGTGGTATTACTTCTTGGGATAGGAATAGAGATTGAAGCCTATTGACAATTCATATGGATGCAAAGACAGTGCTTTTTTTTACTAAATATTTTTTTTATTTGTACATTGTAATTTAGTTTCGCAAATATTAAAAATTTTGGGTTAGTTTTCAATAGACAATTGAATTTTTAAACCATGCCCTTTGCAACTAAGATAAGAATCTCTTATTTTCGTGTAAAATTTCCCAATATCCTAGTCTGTGGAAGTCCTCAGCAAGGAGCCCTCGTGTATTTATGTTACATATAGTTTGACCTTCCTATACTTTTGTCCTTCTTATAGATTTAGTCACTAAAAAACCTTTCAATGAAATCAATGTTTGCCAAAGCAAGAACGTATCCATTCCCATCATCATCATCATCCACAGTGAGACGTCAGCCACTACTGAGCATAGGCCTCTCCTTCCTTGTACCAATCCCCACGCTTCTGTACCAGCCTCATCCAGGTTCTACCCACGAGGGTAAAAATGTCATCCGCCCATCTCGCCGCCGGACGACCGGCACTTTGTCTTCCAGTCCTTGGAAGTCACTCGGTAACTGCCTTACTCCATCTGTCATCACTGCGCCTTGCTATTCCCATCAGCATACATAATACCACGTAAGGCTTATTCAAATCAGCTGCACATTAAAACATAGCCATTAAGGAATAGCTGCGCATCTACAGCTGGAAGAGCTATCCTATCATATTATCTAATGTCTAGCCGCCAGCCAGTTTATTAGTATTGCGTGTGGGTATGCAAATAGTTCCGAGTCCAGTTTATTATGTAGGTGATAATTTTATTTATCTGAGAGAAAAATTGCACTTTATTATTTTGATGCTTTTTAGGGTTCCGTACCCAAAGGGTAAAACGGAAACCCTGTTACTAAGGCTGCGCCGTCTGTCTGTCCGTCTGTCACCAGCCTGTATCTCATGAACCGTGATAGTTTGACATTTGAAATTTTCACAGATGATGTATTTCTGTTGCCGCTATAACAACAAATAGTAAAAAAACAGAATAAAATAAATATTTAAAGGGGCTCTCATACAACAAACGTGATTTTTTTGCTCGATATTGATAACGGCAACAGGTAGACGCTTGCAATATTCACAGAATATTTAGTTATATATTCACTTTAAAAATTATTAATTAAATTAAAATAAAACAAATATTTAAGGGCTCTCATACAACAAACGTGATTTTTTTGCCGTTTTTATAGATAATGGTACGGAATCCTTCGTGCGCTAGTCCGACTCGCACTTGGCCAGTTTTTTAGTGATCCGTAGTCAACAAGGAACGTATATAGTTCCGTCCGTCTGTCCCCGGCTTAGCTCAGAGACTCTTAGTACTAGCAAGCTGTAATTTGGTATGGGTATACATATTAATCACGCGAAAAAGTGGTAAAATAAAATCTTAAAACATTTTTTTGAAGGTTTCCTCCCTTACATGTAAATTGGGGATGATATTGTTTTTATCGTCTATCCCATGGTGTGGGGTATCGTGCTTACTAACTTAGTCGTCAGTTTTACTAACAATCTTGTTGAGTCTTGGTTACTCGAATAAAGAAATTTCTATTCTATTTTATTCTATGGGCCGTTCAGAGACTGTCTATCTCACATAGTCTTCGTAGGTGCTCGATCCGAATTTTGCAAATGCTGTCCTGTCACGGTCGCCAATTAATGTCTGATACTGGACATTTGGAAGTTTTATAATGAAAACCTCAGTTTCTTCACAGAACAGCTTTAAATCAGATTTTAGAAATTGTTACATTTAATATTTAATTTTTGATCTCGACGCAGCTATGTACTATTAAGAAGTGAGATAATGTCAAAGTGTGCGGGTGTAAGTAAAAAAGGTTACAAAAAACGAATTATTAAGTTATCACTTGAATGTGCAACTTGGTGGTATTACGGAAACATCAGGCGATGGCGCAGACAGAGACCATTTTTCGATTTTGGGATCCGTTTTCGTAATATTAAGCTTTAAAGTGTTAATTCTTGTCAGAGTCAAATGTTCCCCCCCCCCCCCCCCCCGCCAGTTAAATGGTTGTTATTGGATGTATGAAAAAATTCAAAGCAATAGTACATAATATAACGAAATTAAATGAAAAACTATCACACCTAAGTAGGCTTTACAAGTTAACTAGTGATAGTCGACCAACTTACATTTGCAGTTGAAGAATTGACCGTGACGTAAATCGATGTACGGGAGAACATGTTTTTCAACTAGAATGTTAAGTTAAGTGTTGTGTGAATGTAAGTAGTAGTGTTTTGTTTTGTGTATTTGGGATACATTCATCCCAACTACGGAACCCTTCATTGGTCGTGGGCCGACACACACTAGACCGGTTTTTGTGACGAGTATTATGTAATCATCGCACTGCAATTATGGAGCCCAAAAAGAGACAATACGATATGTAAATTGGCTAAGGAGCCAAGTGTTGACGTGCCACTTGCGGAGTGTGTATAAAATAGTTATCTACCTACCTATTTTTACTGAACTATCTTTGCCTATTTTAAAGAAAAATAACACTTTAATACTAATGAAAGTCTGCAGATAGTTTGCAAGCACCACAATATCCAGACTTTTACTTTCTAGCAATGACGGCGGCCATTCCTCGGGGAAATATGCACGATAATTTACTTTTATCTGCACGCTGTTCCCCCTTTAGTGCTGGATAGAATTCCAGGCAGAATTGCTGCAGTTGCAACATGTAATTAGAACAGTGAGGTTTCATTCAACTATGTTTAGGTTATAGTGGCTAAGGTGTGCTTTAGTGATTGACTCGTTTAAGTCCAGGGGGTCTACTCCGAAGCGATAATCCGAAATCGGCCGATTCTTGATTTCCAAAATTTAATTTTTTGACTTTGAGTCCTTACCCTACTTTAAGTCACATGTTTTGACTTTGTTATGACTCTTTGACAGCCGTTTTTTTTTTTTTTCTTTTACCGTTTTCAGCCATAGTCAGCCGTAGTCTGGAAACGGCCGAACATTCGGATTTGTCTTCGGAATAAACCCACAGGTTCGCACGAGCAAATTTTTCCCGCGGTGATTTTGTTTCGCGCACTAGATGTTCAAAGTTCTGCTTAGCGCTGAGAGTCTAGAATCCAACAGTGATTTTTTTTGACGCGCTGGGATGTACTCTGTTGGATTCTCAATGCTCGGCTCTCCACCGAGAAAGAGAGAGAGAGCTGAAAATCCGGTGCGCGATAAATTCCCACCGCGAAATTTTGAAGTCCGTGTTTACGTTGGCTGATTGATTGATTGGTGGATAGACCACTCTCTATTTAAACATATATCTATAGTCAAGATCTTCTGAAAAGTTATAAATAGGTATTTGAGTGTTGTAAATTAAGCTGCTGCAAATGCTCTATTGAACAGTCTACGCCTGCCTTAATAATTTTGTTAAAACACGGAGTAGGTATCGAGGACACTGAATGTTTCCGTATCTGTGTTTAATAAAACGGTTCATCACAGCCGTTGGTATCATCACTTAATTAGGTAATCATCAACGAAACTGAACGCACATCTCACCCGATCAGCAGGTCGCGTTCAATTTCATTGGTGAAATTAGTCCTTAACCTGCTTTCGATGTTTAGTAAACTTTTCCAACAACGAAAATACCTAAAACTAATCAATACCTGAAACCCGTTCTAGTACATGTTAGCAACACGACGTTCACTCTCTATCACCATTAGTTTCTATGAGCACACGTAACAGCGACCGCATAAGGGTTATTCAAATTAGTTGCACATTTAACTGCGCTCAATTAACGAATTACGGTCTTGCTTTGTCAGGCCATCGCTGTTTGTGGTTTGTGTAGCCTTCTGTAATCGGTTTTATAAATAATTGTACAGCAGCTTAGTTATGGAAGTTTGTGGTATAACTGCTTAGTATATAAATAGAAATAAAGAAAGAAAGAAAAAGCATTTATTGGGACTCGCACAGATCACAAATTAAACTAAAACACACTCATAGAACACAACTCATAAAGAACAAAAATAAAACAAAATAAAAAATAAATAAAAATAAAAACAGAAAGTCCTGTACGAGGCCAAAAGGCCCCTATCTCAGCATGATGCTGCGGCACTTAAAAATAAATGTCGCAGCGCTGGTATTCTAAATAGAGCTCTCTTCTAAAGTATCCGTCCGAGGAAATTCATACAACCTCTATAGATATTTTTGCCAGCCTGCTATGTTCTGGTTGGAACTGCGTAGACGATAATTATCAATTTACAGACACATGGTGATACATAATAATATTATCGTTGTCAGCACCAAAAGTTCCAAAAGAAAAAAAAAGATTTTTTATTACCCAGTTGCAAAAAACACTTATCTGAACAATATGCAGCGTTACAACTAAAGGAAAGAGTGTTTTCGATGAACTCTGGCACCCAGAGTAAGTTTAACTTGTGTTTAGAGTGCCAGCGTCCTCGACTCCTCGCCTATAATTTGAACTTTTATTCAGTAGTTGTAGGACAAGCACAGTACATTATTATTAAGAAAACTGCTTACTAGTAAATGTATGATGTGGCCTATTAAAGTACCTACCTATGTGGGGGTATATGTATGTATTGAGATATAAGTACCTACTGTGGCACAGTCAGCGACAAAAGTCGGTTAACACTTCAGTTTTTTTAAATATTTAACGGAATATAATTTTCGAGGCGACTTACAACTTAAAGGGCGACTAATTATTTGCTGCAAAAAAAAATAACATGGCAGCGATTAAATATTATTTCTTAATCGCTGCAAAGTCATCTACTGTTATTGAATCATTTGGGTTAGGTTAGGTTAGAACAGTAACCATTAACAAGCGAAGGCGAGCGAGCGAAGCGAGCGTGCCGCGGCAGCGGCCGCCGAGCGCCAGATCCCCTCTATTGTTGGTAAATTCAGTTACCAAAACAAAAATTCGATGCCAGTTTAAATTAAAATAAAGCTAAAAACTGATTATTGAGCTGCTACTTTCTACTTAAAATAATACTTCGCTGTAGCTGCTAACCTATTATTTTTGCTACCGGCTTTCATTATTTTTGAATCCCAAATTCCGATTAATTTGTCGCTGCGTTAAATACATGCCATATTTAACTAAAATCGACACAAAAGTAAAATGACAAGAGTTAATTAATTAGTTATTACTCTTAGCTGTTTTAGTAGTGCTGAAATATAATGTCTCGAATAATTTATTGTGTGTCAATTTTAATGATGTGTAAAAGTAACAGATTGGCTGTTGTCGCTGACCGTATAAATAGTAGGTGGTCAAACAGCTCTTGTGCTGCTTAGGGCTAATTTCTACAATCGACGCCATTTTAGTACAATAAGTATCATACTTTTCCACCATCTCTCTCACACAAATTATCCTTAACCCATTACCTGAGTACCTGTACTCCTTACTTCACAAACGGCAGTTTGTGAGACATCAAAGCGCGCACTTATTCAGCGTCCGTGAATACTTAGAGGCTCCTAATTCCTTAGACAGCTTAGCTTGCTTTGCAAACACTTCTCACCTTCTACCACGACACTACTAACCTATATTTTAAATACTACAACTTCGTTTAACACGACATCAATTGCTGCTTTTGAACCAATATATTTTTCATCACTCAAACAAAACAGGCATTGGTTAACGAAATTTTCTTTGGGGCATTTTTTATTTCAGTTTTGTCACCGGTGCGGTGTTGACGAAGATTTCCCTCAGTACGCAAATCTGTTGTACTTATAATGACTGGTGAAGCTTTACACAGGTTCGTGCTTGTCATAAATATTGAAAGTTGATTTTATTAGGAAAGTCTGTTGTTAAAATAAACAGAGTCACTGAGATAATAGTCTTTTATTTGTGGAACACGAAAATGTAGTGTTGATTTTGGCAGTTATGCTAAAATGTTGCTTTATTGTTACTGCTTCGTATGGAAGAAGGTTCGATTAATCTGTGTCAAACTAAGACTGGAATTAATAAAAACCTGCCAAGTGCATGTCGGACCACGCACAATGAAGGTTCCGTGGGTTGAATTTATCCCAAAAACCAACTTAACATTGTAGTTGAAAAAAATGTTCTCCCATACATCGATATACGTCACGATCGATTCTCCAACTGCAAATGTAAGTTGGTCGACTATTACTCGTTAACTTGTAAAGCCTACTTAGCTGTGATAGTTTTCTTTTTAATTTCGTTATATATACTACTGCCTTTAATTTTTTCACACTTATCCAAAAACAACCATTTAGCTGGCTCCTGGGGTAGACACTTGACTTTTACAAAAAATAGCACTCTAAAGCTTAATATTACGCAAACGGATCCCTGAATGGAAAAATAGTTTTCACAGACCCTAATATTTTTTTTTTAAGTTTTTGTTTTACTACTTTTGCGGCGTGATTAATATGGACACCCGTGCCATGAATGATTAGTAGTCATTGGATACATGAAGTGGGCTGCCGTTGAAAGACGATTAAAATGCCACTGTGTATAGATTGTAAGTAGATGGGGTCGAATTTCGACCAGTGGGCGACCACTAGTTTTGATTAAATTTCTAAATATTGGCTTTGTGAAGACATGAAAAGTTAATAAGGAAATCTAAAACTTCGTAATGACAACCTCAGACTCAGAACATCGTCCATAAAAACAACGTTTCCTCCCTACATAAAACAGAAGCAAACAAACATTCGAAGCACACAAATCCCGAGGCTTACCACGCTTGCTATTAATAATTATGTTTAATATAACCACAATTCTTTGCTTAAAGGAAATCTCATGACATCTTATTGAAATTCAGGAGCCATACCTATTTCGTACGTTGAATAATTACCGCGCATTTCAGCCATTCAGGTTCTGGATGTGGTTTTGTGTGAGGAGGATATTTCGAAATTGACATTGTATTAGTATTTTTGTAATGGAAGAAATTCAATTATAGGTAAGTAATGGAAAGAGACAATAAGAAAAAAGCGGCCATGTGCGTGTCGTACCACGCACAATGAAGGGTTCCGTAGTTGCGATGAAGTTACCCCACGAACAAACTTAACATTGTAGTTGAAAAACATGTTATCCCATACATCGATATACGTCACGGTGAATTCTCCAACTGTTAGTTTGTAAAAGCAACATTTTTTTTTTTATTTACGATTTTCGTACTTTTTCCTTTACTTGGGCTGTGATACCTTGCTGCTTGCCAAACATGATTCTAGGTCAGCGGGAGGTACCCTATAGGTTTTGATTTATTTTTGACTATCAAAATATGTCTATATGAAATATGTCAATATATGATTCACTGTGTGTAAATAATTTCATCACCACTGCTGCTCAAAACGGTGAAGGAAAACATTGTAAGGAAACCGGCATGTCCTAGCACCAAAAAAATCAAAGACCTGTGACATCTACCAACCCGCTCTGGGCCCGCGTGGTGGATTACAGCCCACTCTCTCTCAGAGAAGAGGCCTGTGTCCCAGCAGTGGGAACATTATAGACTGATTATGATGATGATGATGAAAATAATTATGTCGTATAAATGGCCGTTTTTTTAAAATTGCGACAAGCAAGAAGCAACGGGTCAAAACACCAGGAATGGAAGAAGTCTGAAAATCGTACATTTGTAGTGTTTTTGACCTACGTATTTGATATTAATCTCAACTTGATACCTCCAAGCGTTCCTGATAAAAAGGGTCTTGACTCACTGACAGAAAGACAGACGGACAACGAAGTGATTCTATAAGAGTTCCGGTTTTTGCCTTTTGAGGTTCGGTACCCTAAAACAATAAGGTATTATAATAATGGGAGAGGCCATGTGTCCGCTGTGTAAACTTTTCTGTCAAAATAATTCTAGCGATAAGTATTAATTTAGAGCTTAGTTTAAGATGTTTACGAGACGATAAATTAGTAATGTGCAAATCCTATTCCTAATTTTTCCTGTTTTCGATTAAATAATCCACCCGTTGACGGTTAAAAGCATCACTATAGTGCGGAAGGTGACATTACATTTGAATGAATTATTTCATAACGGCTGAATTTCCCCTAGAAGACTTTTGAGGTTTGGTTTGGTTGACTGATGAGTTATTAACTCAACGTACTTCAAAAACAATTAAGCCATTTTATTTATTTATTTTCTTCTTACATCTACCATTATAGGGTAACTCAATTCGGTAAATGCGCTTATCCTAACTTAATTATTCTAAATAGGTACTAACATTCATGGTACCTATAACAAATTACAAACAATGCATTCCTTATGAATTCACTCAGAGAACAACAGAATAAGTCCGTCTCAATCGCTATGAGGTTGAGCATGCGGAGTGCACACGTCAGCCGCGCCTCGCTTACAAGGTTGGTCCGAGCGCGCGGTCCCACTAGCAGTGGCGGTTGCCCTCATGATTGATGTCAATCACATCAATCACGATTTAATTGAATTAAAGTTATTATTGACGTATAATTGTAGATTTGTTCCCGGTTGATGGCAATAGGCTCACCGCCTATTACACGGGACTCAAACATTACTACTAAAATGTAGGTCTTACTATAGGTACACCGCTGCCTAACCCTTCGGGGATCACAGGCGTGATGTTATTGTGTTAAGTAACTACTCTAGACGTTATAGTGTTAATGATTAACTAGCAGTGCCTGAAACACCGCTGGTTAAAAAAAAAATTATTGGCATAAAAACACGTTACAGAAAAATGTGAGACCCTGGCTCCAGAGCTAGGTTAGAGTACCTGTACTTCAGGAGCCAGTGACTTCTTCCGTTTAGGTTACAATTTTCACTCGCATGGAGATTTTCACATGAACCGTAGATACGTACCGTTTTTCTGTCATGAATTTTTCGGGCGTAAGTCGATCGTTATGTATTATTATGTTATTAACGTATAAAAATGTAGTATTAGGTAACTACCTATTTTACCTTTCCACATCCCAGATTTGTGTCTGAAATTCTGAACTACGAATCAGTATAATCCAAACACACCCACTATTCTGTTAGAAATCGTAGCTCGAGGCACAGATTTCAACTCGGATAAACCGGCAATGTAATCGTAACCTTTCAAGTCAATTCCCCTTCAATACTCGTCTGCCAATACCACACACTAATGGTTATCCTTTCCAATAAATTAGACAGATAAAGAATATGTTGCCAACGAATATCCTTCCTTGAGACCAGTTTGAATTGAAAGGGACGTACAGTAATGTGGGTATTAAATGATATTTGGGAAGGGCATTTTTGTTGGTTGTTCCAATTTTAGGGCGAAGGTAGTAAAATCTAGTTTAGTGGTATTGGTTTGCACAGAATCGAACTGATAGCTTTCATGCGATCATTCGAAAAAAAATCACATCGTTAGTAACTTGAATACGAGCCAGTAGCAACAGCATTCTGAAAACAGTGTCAGAGAGTTTCTATTCTCCCATTTTGAGGCATTTTGTGGAGAGGATGGCCAGGTGAGAAATGAGTACCCTGCTTGGTCATCTTCTGCGCAAAGTGCTTCAAACTCTTATAATAATAATAATATTATTTTGCTTACTAACACTAGCTATAAGGTATTTCTAACAATATGGATCTTTGTTGTCTGTATAAATAAATTTTGTTTTGTTTTTTTTTTATTAGTGTGTAGTGCAAATTTCCTGTTTTTTGAGGTTTAGAATCTCAAAAGGAAAAACGGAACCCTTATAGGATCACTTCGTTATCCATATGTCTGTCTGTCAAGACCCTTGTTCTCAGGAATGCGTGGAGGTATCAAGTTGAAATTAATATCCAATACGTAGGTTTACGGTCCCTTGGAGCTCTTACAAATTCAAGCTTCTAAGTCAACGAAATAAAAAAATACGGCCCTTTATGCGACTGATTTTGATACTCGCAAATAAATCGAAACCTATAGTGTACCTGCTTCCCGTTGACATAGAATCATGAAATTTGGCAAGAAGTAAGCGCTCATAGCACAAGTTATGGAAAAAATTTAAAAATTGTTAATTTGTAGTTATAAAACATTAAAAAAAAGTTGCTATTTCAAACTTACATTTTTCAGTTGGGGAATTGATCGTTAAATCGATGTATTGAAGAACATGTTTTTCAACTACAATGTTATGTTTGCTTTTGGGATAAATTCATCCACAAAACAAACATCCTACCACGCTCAGTGTGTATCTCTCCTTATGCTCTGCCGTCATATTGTTCTTCATAATATAAACATAATCAAGCCAAAGTTATCTCCCAAGACTCCAAATTACCCATCTACTTCGCTGACACCAAAATGTAAACAAAACTTATAATTACCCATGTTATTTCACTAGCGCCGAAACGTAAACAAAATTAATCATTTCAAAATTCTCCTGATGATCAGTAAACATTCGTGGATTTCCAAGTATGCAGCTCACATCGGTTTCAAAGTTCACGAACTTTGTACATACATAATATTATTGTAATTTATTCACCAGTAACAAAACAAGAAAAGCTAAGAACAAAATATTGTGTATTTTTAGGGTTCCGTACCTCAAAAGGAAAAAACTAAACTCTTATAGGATCACTTCGTTGTCAGTCCGTCCGTCGGTCTTTCTGTCTGTCAAGAACCTTTTACTCAAGAACGCGTGGAGGAATCAAGCTGAAATTAATATCAAATAAGTAAGCATACGGGCCCTCAGCGCTTTAAAAAAATCAAGCTTGTAAGTCAACGCAATAAAAAATACGGCCATTTATGCGACATATATATTGATTAAAAATATATATTTATGTCAGACACAAGTGATCCATATTTTTGGTTAGTACACTTAAGAATTGTGTTAGTAACCACGCTTTAAATACACACCACAATTATATTATTACTATACTCACATAAATAAAATCCTGAAATTCATTAAAATGTAATGTAATAAATACCGTCATCAAAATTATTAATAAAATTAAGAAATTCATTAAAATCACATAACAACAAAATAAGAATAACAATGATTGAATAAAAATCAATATAATTTTATTAGTTGCTGTTCTTTTTTAACATGTGACTGTACACAATGCCACAATATTGGGCAGTCAGATCTGCCAGCCACAATGCTAAGAATGCTGTTGCTACTGCCGCGGACACGAATTAGCAACGATGCAGCTTTCTGATGATGGAATGGAAGCCATCAATACGAGCGTCGGCAAACATGCCCGACGCGCTGTAGTGCCTCGGCAGCCGCATCAACATCCTAAAGGCATTGTTGTACTGAGCGCGCAGGGCGTTGATTGCCTTCTGCGTATATTTGATCCATAGACTGCACATATAGAAAGATTGGCAAAACGCCCGAAACAATGTAACTTTTACTGCTTTACTGAGGCAAGGTCTCATAGCACAAGTAAAAGAAAAGTCTGAAAATCGTAAATTTTTAGTTTTTTCACAAACATATTTTTTTGTTTGTTATATTTATATCGATGTATGGGACAACATTGTTTCAACTACAAAGTTAAGTTTGTTTTTGGGATAAATTCATCCCAACTACGGAACCCTTAATCGTGCGCACACGCACTTGGCGGGTTTCGTTAAGTTATTTATTGGCAAACAATCCGATTACCGCATTTACCATGGTAAGTACTCACCGTTGACGAATACTGCTGCAATGCAAGAGGCAATTGAAAACGCATTGCCATCAGAGACAAAGTTGAAATATCTCGTGTATCTGTAATTTTTTTTTTTATTGGTAATGGGTTGGAAATCCTAATGGCTGTCAGTAATGGCACCAGGGCGGAAGCGCCCTGGTGCCGACGGAGGGATCTGGTAAAACTGGGGTGGTTTAGTCAGTAGAAGTCTGACAGACCCCGCCGGTGCAAGTGTTCCCTCGCACACTTGCACCGGAGGCTACGGAGGCACTTAAGCAATATTCAACGCAGCCCCCGACTGGTGCCTGCACGCCTCTGCGGCCCCGTCTGGTTAAGCGGGGGAGAGTGAGGTGTTTGACTCTCACGCGACGTCTAAGAGGAGCGCGCAGAACGTTACGCGCCTCCACCTCGGCATCCTTCAAACCGGGATATCGCAACGCTGTTTTGCGATAGACATAGAAAGAAAGAAAGAAAATACATTTATTTAGCACATACTACATAGATAAGGACCTGACTTACTGAGGACTACCGGACGAGTTTCATTTTACTACTACCTACTTCTAAAACCAACGTTAACCAACCCTGCAAGTTTTCCCGTAAAGTGTAACAAACTGGATTCTTTTCACACAATCGATTCACACCTTTCCCATGTTCACGGCGAGATTTTTATCAGACATCATTCGTATTGAGTCGGTTCAGTCCCACGATCGCAGAAACAAAGTGCGAAACCTTATTTATGTGCTCTATCATCATCATCAGGGGGTCTACTCCGAAGATAAGTCTGAAGTATCGGCCGAATGTTCGGCCATTTCCTGACTACGGCTAAAGAAAAAAAAAACGACGGTCAAAGAGATAAGTCAAAGTCAAAAACGTGACTTGAAGTTGGGTAATGATCCAATTGATCAAATAAGGAAACTTTTGAAGTCCAGAAACGGCCAAACATTCGGCCGATACTTCAGATTATCGCTTCGGAGTAGGACCCCAGGTTCGGCAATGATTGGCTGCCGAATGACCTGTCCTTATAGGATAGTGAAAGACCTAACCTAGGTTGAATCTGTGGGGTAAATGCGTAACTCACTATCAGTAGCAAATCGGTATGATTTTGACAGTTCTACAACATTCATTGCGTTATTTACGTTGTTGAGCTGACTTTTACGAACATAATATGAAGCAATGGATTAGCAATATACTTCAAAATCATTCAGATTGTGATCGATAGTATGTTACGCAATAAAATTAGTAAAATAAAATTAGGTTTCGATCATTCGAATGATTGCGTGGCTCATCAGCATGCGAACAGATTCCCACTGCGGTGCGGCGCTGCGGGTTATAAGTATGGCTTAATTCAACTGCCATAATGCTGATCCAGGTCACAAATACACGTACATATACACAGAACATCAAGTACAGAGAAATTTTGACTTTGTAGCTTGTCGTATGTGTCACTCATACCTGTGCGACAATCCTTTTTCTTAAGCTTGATATCTCATATCAAGACCAGGCAGTCTAAATCAAATTTCCACGCAAGCTCCGCCCCTTGCTCGCCGCCACTCCGTTATGTGCTAACCGCTAACACATCAGTAATAAAGTTGAATATCGCATGCGCTCTTTGATCGTGTTCGAACACGAAACTAAATAGCGTAAGTCTCAATTTCTTATTTCGTTGATAGCTAAAGTAATAATTGATCTAGAGAAAAAATATCTGGTGGCTGGATAAAAAACTTTATTTTCTTGCTGTATTTATTTTAGACATAAAAGCCAAACAATCTTGTTTGTTTTTTATAATTATCCGTAAAAAAGACATGATTTTCGAATAAAAAATGTATCGAGTGAAAATATTACAATTACGTAACTGTCTTCAACATGGAAAGAAAAAGATCCAATAAATCATATACTAAAGTTTAATTTTGCTTGTATGTGTGACCGTTTCAGAATATTCATGCAAATTAACATAAAAATAGGGAGCCTCGTCTTAACGCCCGTATACTGTTGGATTTCTTTCCCAACGCGAAATAAAATTCCACACAAGAACCAACTTCTCCTATATTCCTCCATTCTCTCCAACTAACTCTAAACTCAAAGATCACGTAACCGAAAATTAATTATTCCTCATCCGTACAAAAGATCAATAAGAACGTTTTGTCCAAGTTCAGTGAATGCAACTCAGTTCCAACAGAATTCCGAACCATTTTACGTACCGGACAAGTTTCGCCGAGACTTGGGGGTTTATTTGTGTAGCGTCCGCATAAAACCACATTTCCCGTGGGTTCCCCGCGGTTAGGGATGGTGCTGCGTTTGAATTTAGCTGTGATGTTTAGTCAAGTAAAATTTTTATGCACTGTCTTGGATTCAGACTTTTGATACCAACTCATACGTCATTATTATAAAAGAAAAGTGATAAAATAAACTTTTGTTAAAGGTAAACGAAAACAATAAACTCTTTTTTCGAAAACCCTAAAACGATTCCTTACAGTCTTCCATTGTTTGAATTGTTGGCTCTAAAAAGTTTATACAGACACAATTAATTCCGAAGTATTATGTGCCCTAAGATTTGAAAAGTGTTGCGCCAACCCTAAGTTACATGGCATAAGGCGCACAGTGAAGGGTTCTGTAGTTGGGATGAATTTATCCTAAAAAAAAACTTAACATTATAGTTGAAAAACATATTCTCCCATAAATATATACGTCACTATACGATATACGTCCCTGTCAATTCTCCAACTGCAAATGTAAGTTGGTCAACTATGACTCGTTAATTTATAAAGCCTACTTAGCTGTAATTGTTTTCCTTTTAATTTTGATATATATACGACTGCCATGATTTTTTTCACATATCCAAAAACAACCATGCAGCTGGCAGGGGGATATTTGACTCTAACAAAAAAAAACACTTTAAAGCTTAATATTACGCAAACGGATCTCTGAATCGAAAAATTCTCTTAACAGACCCACCATATTTTGAACAGCCTATCTAACGACACCCCACATTATGGGATAGACGAGAAAAAAATACCATCCTCACTTTACGTGCAAGGGACGACCCCAAAAATATTTTTTTCAAGTTATTTTATTCTACCACTTTGTCGGCGTGAATTATATGTATACCCATGCCAAATTACAGCTTTCTAGTACTAAGATTCTCTGAGATAAGCCGGGGACAGAGACAGACAGACATGGCGAAACAATAAGGGTTATTTAATACATTAAGCACACAAATGTACAGAGGTGGAAATAAAAAGGGAAGAGAAGGGAAGGGGGAAGGGTCCCTTGTTGACTACGGAACCCTAAAAATAAGTAAGAGTAGCAACCGCACTCCCAATCTAATTCTAATCATGCAAGTAAACTAGCGCGCTCAAACAAACCCTCACCATCCATGCATGCAGTTTGAAATGCCGTATTCCTGTCTACACTTCCCCACAGATCTGAGGATATTTATATTTCTTAACGCTGATGTATTTCCATTCGCTTTTCAATTACACCCTCATGCGATTATTTATAAAATCATTTCCTAACTGTAACGAAATGGGGGAGATGTAGTGTACCGATCGCTTGCCGGGTATAGAACAACTTTTTATGAGGTTAGGATATACAACGCGTCAAAAATCAAATGAATCTGCCTAGCCTTTTCCCAAGTATTTTGGGATCAGCTTCCAGTATAACCAGATGCAGCTGAATACCAGTATTCTACATGGAGCGATTGCCTATCTGACCTCTACAACCCAGTAACTGGGTAACACGATACCCCTTGATAAGACTGGTTGGCTGACTGACGACCCGTATCGACTATCAAAGATTCACGAATGACAGCCGGGACCAAAAGACTTAACGTGCTTTCCGAGGCACAGAGGGGTCTCGGTGTGTAAAAAATGGTCACCCATCCACGAACCAACCCCGGCAAGCGTAGCTTAACCTGATGGATCGACGCGTGTGGTTGTTATTACATAGCCACGAGCTCCTCATCATACAGTGTCTAATCGAGAAAAAATTATCAACTGTCGCATACAAAACTTCAATACCTGCTCGACCCAGATGCATAAGACAGCTGATAATTTTTTAGCGATTACGATGTTAGTCCTAAGGAGAAAGATGTACAGTTCGATGGTCTGCACAACACCCTTAAATATGGCTTCACGTTTCTGATACACACTGTAGACGCTGCACGCTGGTTGTGCAATGTAATGTGGAAATCCTATTTGTAATAGCCACGATAGCAGAACATATTTTTTTAGTAAATCCGTGTTTAATTTGCCCAAAAAAAAAAGGGAAAATTAAACAAGGATTTTAACAGATTTATAAACAACTAGCTGCGCCCCGCGGTCACCCGCGTAAGTCTCGATCCCGTGGGAATATCGGGATAAAATGTAGCATAAGTCTTAATCCAGGGTGTCAGCTACCTCCATACAATTTTTTTCCAAAATTGGTCTAGCCGTTTGAGCGTGAAGAGGTAACAAACATACACACACACACACACACTCACAAACTTTCGCCTTTATAATATTAGTGTAATGTGATTAACAGAAAGAGAATGTGAGCATCAAAAAGTTAACACTATATCTTGTGCAAACTTTGCATTTAAATTCTAGGTGTCTGTTACAACTATAGTTGAAAACTTTGTTTTGCACCTTTAATGCCTGGGGGTCTACTCCGAACACAAATCCGAAGTATCGGCCGAATGTTTGGTCGTTTCTTTACTACGGCTAACTATCGCTGTCTACGGCGAAAAAAAAAAGACAGTCGAAGAGATAAGCCAAAGTCAAAACTGTGACTTGAAGTCGGGTAAGGACTCAAAGTCAAAAAAGGAAACTTAGGAAGTTATAAAACGGCCGATACTTCGGTTTAGCGCTTCGGAGTAGACCCCCTGGTTGCTTTGTCCAACGAAAAGTTTTACTTACCAATCCATCTGCCTAGCTTTTTCCCAACTACGTCGGGTTTGGCTTCAAGTCTAACCGGATACAGCTGGATACCTGTCTTCTACATGGAACGACTGCCTATCTGACCTCTACAACCCAGTAACTGGGTAACACGATACCCCTTGATAAGACTGGTTGTCAGACTTTCGGGCTTGTGACGAACCGTAACAACAAAGATCCACGAATGACAGCCGATACCAAACGACTTAACGTGCTTTCCGAGGCACGGAGGGGTCTTGGTATGTAAAGATGGTCACCCATCCATGGACCAACCGCGGCAAGCGTAGCTTAACTTGATCGATTGCCCCGTGTGGCTGTTATTTATTAATAGTCTTCTTACCACAAGTCCCAAGTTTTCTTACCAACGTTTCTTATTTTTATGGCATCACTGAAGATCTAAATAGCTAGCTTATTACCTATGAATTATCGTCACCTCCGTATTCCTACATTCCAATTAGTGTTCCGCTTGGTTCTCCCATATTTCGACAGTTATTTGAAAATTCTGATAATTAAACTAATAACCTGCCAATTTAAATTGTTCGTATATTCAAATCACAACTGTCATTCACAGTGACAGTTGTATCAAATGACTATAAAACTGCAAATTAATATAGGGTGTCAATTTACTTAGCAAATAATTTCCCGGGCTGTACATATTAGGAGCACAAATATGAGCTCCAGGTTGATACTGTGAATTTCAGAAAAGAAAAACCAAAGCAAAACTTATATTACTACTGGATCGTTAAGATACAGAGCTCTTATTTTAATTTTAGTCCCCGAAATACCCACAGGTATCTAACTGCCTAGTTCGGGGACCACTGTCCAAACAAACTGATTCTCAAGATAGCTAATATTCTTAACTAACCGGCCCGACAGACGTTGTCTTGTCATAATTTCAATCTAAGTCCATTTGTCTCTCTGTCTGCCTGTCCGTCTGTCTCTCTGTCTGTTCGTCTGTCTGTCTCCGGCTTAGCTCAGAGGCTCTTAGTACCAAAAAGCTGTAATTTAGCATGGGTATTCATATTAATCACGCTGACAAAGTGATAAAACAAAATCGTGCAAACAATTTGTAGGGTACCTCTCTAGTGCATAAAGTGGGGACGATATTATTTTTCTCGTCTATCCCATAGTTTGGGGTATCTTGGGATAGGCCGTTCAAAATTATTGTAGGATTGTGAAAACCATTTTTTGATTCAGGGCTCCGTTTGCGTAATATTAAGCTTTAAAGTGCTAATTTTGTTAGTCAAGTGCCCCCCCCTCCCCCTGTTAGCTAAATGGTTGTTTTTGGATATGTGAAAAAATAATTGCAGTAGTATACACCGCGGCATTTTAATCGTCTTACAACGGCAGCCCACTTCTTGGATACATGAAGTGGGCTACCAATCATTCATAAAAGTATTTTTTTTTATTAACATTTTAAATAATTAAAAAAAATATTTATGACGCATGTCGTAGTTTGAAAAACCCTGTTACGAGCGCGGTGCGTGCCTTGCTTGCTTGTGCGCGGAATGGAGCGCAAGGCTCTCACCGCGCTCATAATCATATTAAAAAAAATATATATATATTCAAATGTTAATAAATATTTTTTATACTTTCATGAATGATTAGTAGTCATTGGATACATGAAGTGGGCTGCCGTTGTAAGACGATTAAAATGATGTATATAACGAAATTAAAACTTATTTATTTTTTATTAAAGTTATTTTTCACTATGTAGTGTTTTTTTTCGAAGTCGGTTGTTTTTTTTTTGTAAATAGTTTTTTTTTTTTTCACTCTTTAGTGGGTCAGTTTATAATTTATCTAATTTACAATAGCCTAATGTCAAATGGTCATCACCTTTTACAAAATTTTGCTTTTCCCGATGCAGGGGCGTTAATTGTTGAGGAGTTCTCCTGGTAAGAGCCAGGAGAACTGATGGTGACTTCACCATATGCATTTTGACGAGAATAAATTGCTTAGCAACCATATTAAAGTGCCTAATCTAATCGCAACGGTGAAATACTTATTATTAAGTAGTTCCGGTGGCCATCTGTCTTCATCATCAGTTCCACTTCACCAAATGGTGCTTTTCGAGTGCAAATACACGAGTTACTATAAAAAATACTCAAATCCCTATTCGTATGCCTAAAAATTTGAGGATTTTCCTCGATTTCCATGGGATCCCCTCATCAGATTCTGATTTGGTGGCAATGGGACCACCTCGAGAGCATACCCTTCCATACAAAAAAGAATTTTCAAAATCCGTCCACAATTGACGGAGTAATCGGTGAACAGACATTAAAAAAAAAAAACAATCATACTACCGAACATATAACCTCCTCCTTTTTGGAAGTCGGTTAAAAAGGAAAACTATAATACCTAAGTAGGCTTTACAAATTAAGGAGTAATAGTCGATCAACTTACATTTGCAGTTGGAGAATTGACCGTGACGTATATCGATGTATGGGAGAACATGTTTTTCAACTACAATGTAAAGTTTGTTTTTGAGATAAATTCATCCCAACTAGGGTTCCGCTTTCATTGTGCTTGGTCCGCCACGCACTTAATCGATTTTATTTATACAGATTACCAACACGATCAGTTTTCAGAACCGCCAAACATCAACTAAATCTTTAACCAAAGCTACATTACTCAGTCTCTTTAAAGCCACCCAGCACTTACATTTCCCGATATCGATACCTCCACCAATTTGTGAGGCGGCCTTATGTTTAAGTAGGTCGGTAGTTGCCAAGTGGGATCCTTAATTAATCCCGTTTGTCCAGTCTAATGGGCCCTGCGAGGATTTAGGGTAATATCCTGTTACATCTATATGTGTGGCTTGGTGCCTTAGTAACAGTAATAGTGGAGACTTAGAGGTTTTGGGTTTTGTAAAATTATAATGAGGAGTTTTGTGAGAAATGCTCCATCAATATAGTTTGTTTAAGTCAATTTAACAGCATTAATTTGCTACAAATAATTTATAAATTATACAACCCACTTAAATTGTTGCCTTCTCTATCAAAAATCATCTATGAATTTGTAAAAAAACTGTATTTTTTTAAACATACCATTATAACGGATCATCTCTTAACGCTCCTCGAAAAATCAAAACAAAATTCTCAGCAACCACAAATCATTTCAATTTCCCAAATCTCATAAAAATATTCCACGAAGCTCAAACAAAATATGAAAAGGCAACTTCTTGCAAGCCTTCCAAAAAACTGCTTAACAAAATTGCTCCGCGCCAAAAACTTTTTGTAACCCAAGTGGCGTACGATGAAATAACAGAAATCCGAAAAATAATTCCGAACGGAGGCATTTGAACAGATGGAAATTTTCTTCCCGTTCGATAAAACAAATAAAAGGACAAGTTAGAAAAAAAGAATTTCCGCCTGATAGTGTCTGTCTGATCTTCGGCATTTGATTTCATGTAGACGCCATTTTTTTTAAATTCTGTCGGCCAATGGATTGTAAGAGATTTTGATCAAGTTAGCGCCGAGACACTAGGCAATTTGACTTGGAACTGTTTCGAATCTTAATTTGGAGTCACGGTTTTAACGGCTGGAAAATTCGCAAAACGTTTGAATACGTAGTAATTCTTTAGATCTGGAATACCCACAAAATAAACGTGCTTACCCATAATTTATTACCCATATTTAATTTAAAAAATTAACCGCCGTAATTTTTGTGTGGCATTAGCACTTAAAAAAATTATGGCGGTTGGATGAGATGATATGGCTAGAAACGGGGTAACTAACGAGATGACGACTAATAGAGAAGTATGGAAGAAAGGGATTATGTTGTACCGACCACAAATAAATTGGGATAAGGGGAGCAGAATGATGATCAATGATGAATGTATGGCATTGGCATAAACCCAATATAGTAAATACTAATTCCATGCATAAACCACAAACCAACGTAATAATGTTCCTGTGACAGCGAGCCACTGAAAGGGCAACCCTTCCGCAGTTTCGTGTGAGGACTCATTTCATGTCCATAGGATTACTCAATCGGTGAGTCGCATACAGATTTGCATTCCGATTATGAATCGGACAGTAAAATCCTGCATAGTTCAACCTCGTGGTTAGCGCATCTATCCCCTATCTATAATCCTATAACTTGAGGCTTTGTCTCTATTATTTGCTTGTTGTTCTGCCGTTCCGGATCGCCGGAAGCTGTGGCAATACAATTTATATGAAAATCCGGTTGCTGAGGTTGGGATCGACGTTTGTCGGTGCGCAGTGACATGTAAGATTCACTGGTTAGTTCATGGAAGCGATACCTGACTTTTTCGGCTTTGTGTTAAAAAATTGTATCCTTGGAATCGACATGGCTCATGATGTTATATTAAAGTACTATCCGCCCATTACAAAAGCACATCACATTCACGGTAATTTAAGTCGAAGCAGTAAGGTTAGTAGCGAGGCTGATTGTCTAAGGTTTACCAGAGGTACTCAATTACCTTGATATATAATTACCTTTATATAGAATAATTGTAGCACAAGTTAATAAAAAAATTGCATGATATATATGGATTCAAAAATATTGTAACACCTAATTTAATTACCTACATTCTATGCAAATATATAAATCTACCGTAACTTGTGGAGACTTTTTAAACACCCCTGTAACTTTTTAAATTAATAAATACTCTGGCCGGATGTTTATACACCTGTAAGCCAGTGAAGCCCGGAAGTTTACATCCGGGATTCACAAGACCTATGTCTTGTCGTCGAACAAACTTTAATATCGATTCAAAAGACGCGTACGTAGGTATATGACCATAGGTAATTTTCAAGTTATAATTTGACATTGATTTTATTATCATTAACCATGCCTTATGACATTGAAAATGCCTCATAGCATACCTTGAAGTAGGCACTGACGATAATCATAGTACTTACGAATTAAAAAGGCATATATTTATTCGATCCTCAACTAATTTTCTTCTAAAAATATTATTGAACAATCAATCTGCCTAGCCTTTTCCCAACTATGTTGGGGTCGGCTTCCCGGCAGTCTAACCAGTTCCAGCTGAATACCAGTATATTACATGGAGCGACTGTCAATCTGACCTCCACAACCCAGTAACTGAGTAATACGATACCCCTTGGTAAGACTGGTTGTCAGACTTTCAGGCTTTTGACGACCCTTCTAAAAATATTATTGAATATTAATAATAATGATTGCGCCTTTTTTTGTGAACCCCAAATAATTCCTATTTTGGGGTCATATAAATACTAAATAGCCAAGTAACTGCGACCAAGTAGGATACGGCGTTCGCCGGCCGCTGCCGCGTGACCGCTCACTTCGCTCGCTCGGCTCGAACGCTTTTGGTCCCAGTTTCAGCCCCCGTTAACCCCAGAAAACCCGTTTGATCGGGGTTCCCCAGCTTAGTGAATAAAAGAAGAAAACGAGAAAAAAACGACGCTCAATTATTTATAAAAGTGTGCACCATTAGCAGCGCTAATAGTGTTTAAAGGTTCATTGATTAATTTTAAACAGTGTCCATCGTTAGTAGTTTAATAAGTTTTAGAAGATCAGTTAAATATTTCCCAAATGAAAAATGGGGTTAGGCCAATACCCTTGTATAAATAATAACACAACACAAAGAGGATAATCGAAAATCCACTAAAGCTACACAAAGTAAAAGCACGCAGAGGCTTTAAAATTGCAAGTTTTTTTAAAGAGACAAATTGCTTCCCCATTGGTACAGAATTGGGCACATTAGCCTGCTCTCCTCAATCTAATCGACCTACTCTCAAAGACGAATTACCGATACGTGCTAACTTATTTTTAGACTGAACCTATACCTTTGTGCTTGTTTTTCGTGGGAGGGTAGGCAGGGTAATCTTTTAAGCTTATTATTATATGAGTTGTTAAAAAATATTTGAAATTAAATGAATGTTTATTGGTCAATATATCAGGAGGCAGCAGTGAGCGTCTTGAACAAAATACGCATTTGTAAATCTTGCCTTGTACTCATTGTGTGGTCATCTAGGCTTTGAATAGCTAGCTGAACAGTAATGAGGAGAGAGTACTGGTTGTAGGTAAAAATTCCGGAAGTAATCTTTACTGATGAGTAACCTTTCCTCTCAGATCTGTGAGTGATTTCGTGAAAAGGGAGCATTGAATAAGTAAGTACTTTTTAATAGTATAGAATTTGTGTACTCATGAAATTAGTAAGTACTATATAGATTGTAAGGAGAGGAGGTCATTTCTGTCGCAGCTCAGATGCTTATTACCAAGGTGTGATGTCAGATGTTACACATCATGTGCGACTACTGTGAGGCTAGCTTATTTTTTTTCGCTTCATTATGAATTGACTGATTCAGGGGCTGAATCAATACCACGTGATAATTCTAAGATCTCTTGCAAATGTTCATTATTTCAGTCTAGGAGAAACACATTATATAGGTAAAAATGTACAGATAAAAATGAACAGCAACTAATTGATTCGATAACTCTTAAAGGAACAAATAAACAAGCAGGGGCCCAAGTCTGCTATTTTTATAAATTCACTCATTCCAACACGATCCCATTGTCATTTTGCAAAAAGTTCGTAATCTGGTAAATTCATAATGGTCGACCATTGGTCGGTCAATGTTCTCGTAATATAATAATGGCATTGTCGTATTGCCATTATTATAAAACCCATTAGTAGAAATGTCATTCATTTGTCATTATGTACGAGATTACCAATATATGCAATTTCTTTCAATGTAGTGTCAGTGGCCGACCATTGGAAAGTCATTATAACGCCATTATAATAGTATATTACCAAACATGTCAAAATCAACAATTATGAAATCAATGTTCGACCATTCTGACACTATTGTAATAGCAGACTTGAGGCCCAACTATAGTGTTGATATGTTTTAAAATATGCCCCTCTGTTATAAAAGAACGTCACATTTTAAAAGGTTCTAAAAGAGAACCTCGTTGCACAATTTTTATGGACGGAAAAACTTGTTGCTATATTTTGCAGAATATGATATTTTTTATGTGAAAAACATCAGGTTTTACTCATTTCTCATTAACCTCGACGCAAAAAGGAATTTCATGAGCTTGACGCTCGGGCTTATACATATGTGACCACCACACCACCTGCGGAATGAGTTTGAACTGAATTAGATGTAATTTGTTTTAAGTATTTGTATTATTTATATCACTAACTGTATTCACAGGTATTTCATTATTAATTTGTACGTTCTCATATGAAATCTAGGTAACAATAGTCTGACAGCTGATGTGTGCTTATCGGAAAAGCGATTTTGGAAGTATTGGTATAAACCCGCTTCTAAAACAAACAAGGTCATTTCAGTTTAAATAGGTAAAATCATAAGATTATTCCTGAGAAAACTATATCTATTAAAAATTTAAGCCAATGGGTTTCTTGTAAAATCAATGGGACCGTTCGTAGTACAGAATGGCAGGTAGAGCCATATTAGGCTATCATAGAAATATGATCAGAGATGTCAGTCATACTTATAATATGAAGAACCTGTGACGGTATATTATCTACATATTATTCAAATTGTCTATGATCATAGTTAAAGATCCTACGACAGCAAGCGACAAATATGATCATATCCGTCTAACCTCAAAAATGGCGTCAAATGCAAGAATTACGACAGAAATATCGAAACAACAAAAATATTAATAAAACTTTACGAGGAAATAGCGTATTTTTGACAAATGTTTAACCGCTTCTATCTTCTTTTTTTTAAGAAATTAATAAAATTGCACTCATAGCAACAGAAAACACGGCTAAATCGTTATCCACCTCAATTAAGTATGACGTTTATATGATCATAAGTAAAAGTGAAGAACAGCATTTTTTTACTCTCATATTTGTATGATAAATATATGATGATAGTGTAATTGGGGCCATAGTACAAATTAAAAAATGCAGAGTAAACGAAAAGATCGTTAATGTAGACAATGTAGATACATTATTAGATTTTTGTTGATTTTTCAAAAACCGGTTGTCCGATTTCGATAAAATGTTCATGGGACCATTTGGAAAGTATACCCTTTCCAAAAAAAAATAAGTTTTCAAATCGGTTGGCAAGCGACGGAGTTATGCGCGAAAAACATAAAAAAATAAAAAAAACAAACATCCGAATTGAGAATCTCCTCCTTTTTTAAAAGTCGGTTAAAAATAGACATAAGAACAAAAATACGACATCACGATATCACAGTCCACGTCCAACTAGGGAACTCCAAAGTTCTCCCAACACACGAACCTTCCTTCCAAAATTTCTTCTAGAATAAAAGTATTCTCTTTTTGAAAATATTTGTGGCCATCCATCATTGAACAGCGGTACACACAATGGTCCATTATGGGATATTCGGAGCGGCCGGTGACCCGTCGTCATTAGAGCTCAGCGCTCTCGCATCTGCAAAAAGTTTTCCTTCATAAAGCAGTGGAGGGAGTGGAGTGGTGTTGGTTTATATTTTTTTGAGCAAAAAAAATTTTATAGTGCGTTTTTTTTTTATTTAATTTTGTAGTTTTAACAAGCGGAGAAGAGGTCGAGATGCCTTGGATGGCTTCCTCATGAATTGGTGACCGGATGCATAACATCGAGAGAAGTGGAAGGCAGTGAATGAGGAACGGGGGTGGAAGGGATAGGAGTTTGGCTAGGAGTGGGACTGGTCAGGTTAAATATAAAGTATAATAAAAATAATGTTCTACTCACTTAGCATAGTTTCTTTACATATTTTTAAATGAGAAGAATTGAAATAAACTGGCTCTGACATTCTCTCAAAAAAAGCAACCAATAATTTTCTATAATATAAATGATTCGATAAACGACCTTTGCTTAGAGACAGCAGTCGTTTGTGGGAAAAGTCTTTGTAGTTCATTAAAACCTCTTTTGATTTTAATGATAAAAGCTAACTCCTATGACTGTTGTGATAATGTCCTACTCATAAACCTACAGAAATATGTAAAATTGACTAGTTATTATCCACGACTTCGTCTGCAATCCAGGATGGAAGGAACCCTATGTCCATCT
The DNA here is from genome assembly GCA_963921375.1 of Tiliacea citrago. Lineage (NCBI taxonomy): Eukaryota > Metazoa > Arthropoda > Insecta > Lepidoptera > Noctuidae > Tiliacea > Tiliacea citrago. The sequence continues at coordinate 4,717,728 of OY992784.1, forward strand.
CCAGGCCCCAGGCTACTTATTTGCCAAATTTCATCCCAATCCGTTTAGACGTTTTAGCGTGTAAGCGTAACAAACAAACTCAGTTCCGCATTTATAATATTACTAGCTGCACCCCGCGGTTTCACCCGCGTAAGTCTCGATTCCGTGGGAATATCGGGATAAAAAGTAGCCTATATGTTAATCCAGAGTGTCAGCTACCTCCATACAAAATTTTATCAAAATTAGTCCAGCCGTATGATCGTGAAGAAGCAACAAACACACACACACACACTCACAAACTTTCGCCTTTATTATTAGTGTGATAGTGTAATAGTTAGAATTAGTTACTAAATTATTATACCTACCTAAGACCAAAACTCTCTCAAGCTCAAGCTCTTGATTGCACCAAAGCATTTAATATTATAAAACTAACCATCAGCGAATTTACACTTAGTAATTGGTGCGTATAGTTAGAGCGATTATAAAGTAAACAATTAATTCCAAGAAATCTTGGTGTCAACAACAACTCCACGTCTTTTATGTGGGTGAAACAAACGCTTTCATTTCAGCAGGTTTTCGTCCGCTGTCGAAACTTATTTGCATAAGTAAAACTGGGAAATGAAGCGACAAATGCACGGCACCCAAGTGATTCTTTTGGCGAGTCGGTAATCTTGCAACATCGATGAATCTGTACCAATATTCTGTTACTTTAGTGCAAGTTTTGCACATTAACTGCAATAGTTCGTAATGTTCATAATCGTGATTCGACTCAATCGAATCAAAATATTTTATCATAATTATGAAACGTCAGAAGCTAGGTGCACGCTTGCAATTGGTCGTTTCCTATGGATAAAAGCCGGCAAGAAACTCTACGTTATTCTTTTAGGAATAATTGGATTTTACATTTTTTTCAAATTATAGTGTTGCTAGGTATGGGAGGAAAAGAATGAGTACCCAGTACTTACCTATATTTAAGGCATCTCCAGAAAATCAGTAATTACAGTCCACCCCAAAAAGATTGAAGACGACAAAAATTAATTGAATTGTCTAAAATCTTGGTTGCATAATTGTATCAATGCAACAATAATATAGTACATTGTTCACCGAGGGGAGAAAGTGATTACTAACGAGGCTGTAGTTTGCAGCCCCAGGCTCAGCTGAGGTACACACGATTTGGGAAATGCACTTTACTTCGAGTGATACATAGTGCTTCATACTATACATAATCAAATGTCAGTGCATCAAATCTTCACTATCACTACTAGACGGTATTTCGAGTAGATATTAAACACAAATGTAAAATTTAGATTAATAAAACAAAAAAAGGAAGCACACAAAGCGCGCGCGCGATTTTCACTATTTCATAATTGTTTTATTTTTAAATGTATGTTGTGCAATAATATGTGGCCAGTTCATTTTGCACTTGGTGATAAAACTTTTTGTCTTTTACTATAATTATTTAATTTGGTTAGCTACTGAATCGCCCTAAATTAAAAAACGCAGCACGTTAACAATGGATTTTCATTTACTTTTTCTGACCGCTCAGCATGTTAACAATGGATTTTCATACACTTTTTCAACCCGCACATTTGTACAACAGTAATGACGTACGTTCTGCCTCATTAATTAAAAGCAATAAGGTACTTTCCGAGCAGGTATAGTTTAAAAAACATATTATACATTCTGTACGTAATGGTAGCCACAAATTGATACAATATTATGAAACAAAGATTGTAGACAATTATAATATGAATCTTAGTCCGGGTAAACATTCTTTTGAGGCTGCCTGTACCTGTACAAAATATTTAAACTCCCAGTAGTGGTTCTTATTCCCGTCATTGGGTTTCGTGGAAAGTAACTTAAAGATTTAGGTACGCCCCGTGTTCATTTGGGCCGTTATTTTACTGAAACCACAGGTAACGGTGACAGCTTTTTAAAAGAGTGTCTTTACCGAGAATCAATCGACTTTAATATTAAATACCGACTCTTTTAAACTGAACATAAAGACCAATACCAACCATTTCCAGGGACGTACTACACACACAAGCTGCTTTTAAAAGTGGTAACTCAGTATGAAGTCACGTACTGCAATATCGGAGTTCAGTAAAAAGATAGCAATACTACACACGCTTCCTCAGTTTCTTGCAATTTACCAGTTTGTAGATATAAACAGCTGTTGCTGAGAACGTTTTTAGCTATCATTCTCAGAATGGGGAGACAGTTCGAGGCGTACTGTTTACCGCGAAAGGGTCAGCAGAGTAAACTTGATCTTGTAGGTGTGATTACTAAGAAGACTGTTTAGTACAGGATCAAATAAACTGGTAAAACTTTAGGAACAAAGAAAGAAATGTAACAAAAAGTATTTATTGGGACTCCCACAGGAAGAACACAGACTAAATATTAAAACACAAACATAGAAAAATAAAACAACAGTAAATTAAAATAAAAAATGAGAGTGCCTTACAGTAGTCGCATACGATGTGTAACATATGACATCTCAACTTGGTAATAAGCAACTGAGTAGCGACAGAAATAAACCTCGAAATGTATAAAAGCTAAATACTGAAATATTTGTTCGAATAATTATTCATTACAATCTATCATCATCATCATAATTTGAGCCGAAAGACGTCCACTGCTGGACATAAGCCTCCCGCAAAGGAGGGTTGCTATAATCGCCACGTTCAATCACGCAAAATCTATAAAGTACTTACTAATTCCATGCAATTAAAAGTGAATACTTATTCCATGCTCAAGTTGACACTTCTTGTTACACACTGCCGTTCTTTTTCACGAAATCACTCCCACAGAAAGCGATAGGAAAGATATATCGATATATAGATATATTGTCGACACGGTTGACGCAGTGGTTAAGCGATTGACTGCTGCGCTGCGTGTCGCGGGTTTGATTCCCGCACGGAACAAATATTTGTATGACCTACAAGTAGTTGTTCCGGGTCTGGTTTTTGTGTGAGTTTAAATGTTTGTAAACGCACCCACGATACAGGAGAAATTCTAAGTATGGGGCAACGTTAAAAAAAAAATGTTACACATCAAAAAAACAAAATCATATACGAGGCCAAAAGACATGGCCGATATCGTTATAAAAACATGATAATGCTAAATAACTGAATAAATATTAGGACTATGTCATCGGCGAACCTTATATATCGGACACAAACCAAAATTAGGAGCTGCCGATGAGAATTTACCTACCTACTGTCTTCTGTAACTTTTGCGTCATTTGCATGCGGGTATGCTCTTTCTTAATTAGTTATCTAAAATGTTTCTGCTGCTGATAAATTAATGTAACAATACAGGAGCTGCAGTCTCGATTTAGATAGCGATCAGTTTACGACCGAATACGGTCGCAAAGTCCTAATGGGGTGTCTAGACGGTAAAAATTGCTTGACAAGCACGAAAAAATCACAATCTTGTCCAGCTGCAGGCCCAGGATAGGATATGCTACTGAACTTTCGCGAAAATGCAGTGCCTTTTGCGATATTCCGCCATATCTGGCCCTATTTGAACTCGCTGGAAGCTTATTTGGGCTTATATAAGCAAACTTCGTGGTGCATGCAGTAAGATGTTCTGCGACTATTAATCATGAAGCTTTTGGTTCAATACATTTCAAACATGCATTCCTTCATTGAGAATTGACCGCAATTAATTCCTCACGCTCGAAAACCATGCTAACGAATAAGAACATTTCGCAACAAGCAATTCAAAATGTATGCTCCAATTATTCCATTCATAATAATAACGTCCCATTTCTGGGTTCAAGCACAGCAGCAACTGAACTTTTTAAAAAGAAGCCAGAAACTGAAATATAACTGTGTATTTCAGTTGCTCGTAATAATATAATATTTTGAATAAATCAGAATTCATTTCGCGTATGCCCAGTATGAATATTTACGACAAACCGGCATTAAACTTGCATTTTGTGTTTAATTTCTTTATTTATTTATGGGTGCGTGGTTCGGTAATGCATCTCGTCATCATCATCAGCGTCAACCTATTGCATTCCAATGCCGGACATTATGTAGGCCTTTCCAATCACGTGCCATTTTTCGATCAAACAGCTGCTACCAGCCACCCTGAAGATCGTCCATATATTTCTTAATTAAACCCATGACAGACCAAATAAGTTACAATCGCACAGGAACTAGATTTTTTACGCAAAGCATGTGTTACTTAGTGTCACAGGTAAAATTCTAGATCTTTCTAACCACACAAGTTGCCTTGGCTCTTTGGGTAAAGGACTATTTTCAGCAGTAGACGACAAAAAACTGAGGATGATAATAACAATTGTGAACATCATGGTAATTGCCTTTATAATCTTTCTCCTAAAACTCAAAGTTAAGCAAATTAGGCAAGACTAGACGGCATTTATACTAGAACCTGATAGCGTTTAATGTTAAATCCTACGCCAGATTAAACATAGCCACACCCACTTAAAAATCTCCACCCAATTTAAAACCGGTGTCTAAAGTTCTAAACTCAACTTCAAAATCCATTACCACTAATAGTCCCGACCATTTCACAGCCACTGAACATAAACAGTAATGTAAATAATACCTAATAAATACCCATACACCGCACGTTTGCGTAATAAAGGTAATTCTCTAGTATTTCCACGCGCAACCGAGCTAGTTTCATGTAACTGCCGAGACAGTGACGTCACAGAATAGATAGGTACAGAAGGTTTGCCTCAAACTACTTTCGAAAACTGGCACACGTACACATAGACACGCACGCACAGTGATCTCAAACCACATAGCACATAACTTAACCTAACAGTTATTCATCTCCCATACGTTTAACAGGCCAACATTTTTGACATTTCTCAATAACTCAGTACATTATACCTACTTATTTCCTACATAAGTAACAAGTTTGTGAACAATATAGTAATTTGGGACATAATCTCCGCTAATTTACTCCCTCCCCACGACTGCTTTACGAAAACGCTCTCATTGAACCTATGTAAGTAGTTACACTGCGACATAACTATGCCAAACAAATGCCAGTCACGAATACAGTGAGGGTTTTCTGAGACGTCAGGTCCGGGGTACCTGTCAAAATTATCAAAGCCTATATATTTTTTGGACTGAATAATTAAAGAATGATGATCGTGATCATTGTATTTCATATTCATTGTTGAAACGGACCTCTTGTCAAAGTGAAGTCAACTGGTGGCGTGAATTGAAAATGAAAACCCTCATTGCACCCGCTGTACATGAAGCGTGTCTATGTGTGCGAGCGTTTTTGATCGTTGTGTGGCCTCGACCTTCTGCACCTTTAAATTCTGTGTAATGGCCGAGACAGTGTCGTTACGGGCAACAAAAGGGATTTTATTCAAATAGTTTCCGTCTGGCGTTGGGTTTATATTGAAATTCTTGTGGACGAAGCTGTTTTTTTTTTTTTAAAGTAATTTTAAAGTTCTAAGTTTGTCTTGATATGTTAGTGGTAGAAGTTTTTTAGAACACTTTGGGTCGGTCTAATTTAATTCTGGCAATTGAAATTATGGTGTTTTTGAGATTACCATATAAACCAACATCACCATAATTACAATTATCACCCATATGTGGAGACAAGTATCTCAGTAAATTGTAGTTTGATAGATTTCAATTCTGTATCGGAATCCAGTCGTATTTTGAGCCCGACACTAGCATACGTTACAAAGAAAAGACGCATAATAAAATAAATATACAGCGTGTTACGGAAAGGGTATATACGGGGTACATATCAAAGGCACGGATTCTTTTGGTGATAACAATCTACATGGCAACATTTCTTTAATAATACCTACATAATTATAAAGTTAAGAATCATTTAACTAATAAAATTCAATGTGTATGTGTACTAGGCGCACAGACACAGATAATGGGTAATGATCCTCGTAGTGCTGTGTCACGTTTGTTATGATTTAAATTTAATAAACTATAGAAATAAAAAAATATCAAACATTTTTAAAGTTATTCTTTTTGAGCTGAAATTTTGTACAGAGATTCTAAACGAGATGCGCTCTTCACCCGGTTTGTATGAATATACCCTTTCCGTAACACGCTGTATGGACTAAAAATGTGTTCGTACTAAAAAGCTTTTAACTAATATATTTTTACTTCAATTACCAAAATGCAACATACACATAACTACACCTATACGTTCCATCAGAACATGTGAAAGTTTCAGAATCCCTCTCCATATTTCGTAGGACGCGTGAAAATTTTTCAATCTACCCTTTTTGGTGCCAGTACATGCCTGTTCAACCGAGCAGCAACAAAAACGGCAATTCATGGACGTTCTCAATTCAAAATGGAATGCGTTTGGGACAGAGTCGACGGTGAGCGATGGAGGCCGAACGTTGACGATGTTTCGTGTAAATTGCCGAAGACTATTTTGTTTTATTCTTGCGACATTTTTGAAGAGGTTTAAGCACAGAAGTTATGTTTCAATTTATTCTTTATTGCTCTTTCTAAAACTTTGAATTTCAATTGTAGTGGCTTGTAAGAGTTTTTTCTACAGCTTCTTGGACGCTAAGTTATATGAGGTAGACAATTGCTTGTCGTGACGAACTTATGGCGCTGCCTGACAAGAGGCAAATGATAAAAGTAGGCTTGTCTTAAACAAAAAAATTGCGAAATCTTTGTATAGTTTGTGGAGGCAGAATAAATATATGTTATTCTTGAACATATTTCTCAGAACTTGGTTATTACCAAAACACGTTTAGAAAAAAAAATCTCGATACAAATGAACGGTAAACTAACCGTTTACTTTGAGTTTCAATCCAAAATATTTGTATTAAATATCAACGTACGGTTGGTATTTAATTAATAACAAGAACGTCTTATATGTATGCAGAACTTGGTTGTTTTTTATTTTCGATTACTCAACTCATTTTTGAGTAAATAGATAATTGCTTCATATTTTGCAATAAATTACAAGCGTTGTGTCATCGCGCTTCTCTTTCTTTTGTATGCAGTCTGACAGTGACTGCGGTTTACCTGTTGTCAGCTTCTTAACTTCGTAGTTTTAGGTTTTATGTTCCCAAAAAGAATATGTTATCTCCTTTTTTCTCTTGAATGTCGAAAATGGCAATGAGAGCTAAAAAAAAACTTAACGCATTATCTTTATAAAGGATTTTTTTTTGACAATCTTTGTAAATATGTGAGCACCATGTCTATCGCATAATTAATTAATCTGTCGTTGCTTCATTCTTAATTATTTTTATATAATAACTAATTATAATAAATATATATTTATTATACCTATACAAAATATTGTAAAACATTTTAAAAGAGTAACGGAGGAGTTTCTTGCCCATTCTTCTATACGAAGCTACATTTTGAAAGGGGCGACTAGAATCAATTCTATTTTTTTGTAAATTTTAACGTTCAAAAGTGCCATTTATACCATTTATTTGTGCCTATTTGAAATAAATATTTTGTCTTTGACTTTGAAAAGAAAATGTGCAGAAATTAATGATTTTGGGGGCTATAAAATAAAGCCATACATACACTCCAAAATGCAATCCTCACACTAAAAGTCCTACCATCAATTATAACACCATTATACGCTATTATAGAACAAAAACTGTTCACAGTATCATACATCGCCGCCGTGGTCGCAGTAAAACCTTTTTAATTGAAAAACTTTGCGCCAAAGAGGCTTACTCGAGCTACACTGTAGCTGTACATAACACTGTATCATATTTTCAGCTTTATTTATGTTTTGCTTGGGAATTTTCATGAGATTTTCTTTATCTATTATCACTTGAAGATGGTAGGGAATTGTGTGAAAATAGAGTAGTTTTTTCGCTGGTCGAAAAGTAGTGAAACGACTCGTGGTACTGATTTGCAGAAACTAGTTGTCGTCATTCATTAATTTCAGCTGAAAGACGGCCACTGGTGGACATAGGCCTCCCCCAAGCGCAGCCACTGCAACCGGTTCTGTGCTTCTCGCATCAAGGTCATTGGTCCACCTTGTAGGAGGCCTTCCAACGCTATTTCTTCCGGTACGCGGTCGCCACTCCAGAACCTTTCCACCCCATCAGCCATCTGTTCTGCGAGCAATGTGCCCTGCCCACCGCCGCGTAAATTTGGCAATTCTTCGGGCTATGTCGGTTACCTTGGTTCGCCTGCGGATCTCTTCATTTCTGATTTGATCACGTAGGGAAACTCCAAGCATAGCCCTCTTCATTGATTGCCCTTTGGGTGACTTTTAGCCTTCTGATAAGGCCCATTGTGACCGACCACATTTCAGTGCCATAGGTCTTCACGGGTTGTACAAAACATAAAAATATTTCACTTTAACCCAAAGCTAACTTTCTAAATCGTTCGTAGCGTCTTGCGAGCTACGACATGCTACGCCGTAGCACATTGCTACAAGCTACGAGCAGTAAGGGCGGGGGTTACGTAGACACTTTTATTATGTTCAGCGGTGCGGTACGACGAAGTATTGCTTTTGGCACGTTTTTAACAACTCAAGGAAGTAAATTCTTTAGAACTAAACATGGTCGTTACAAAGTATTTCTTTTCTAAGAATCGATATTACAGTTTTTTGTAATAAAGTATAGCAAATTGTAGCGACGTCTTTTAAAACTGCTAAAAACACTCGAAGTGAGCGAAATGTATGATTTTACCGAAACTAAATCAGTCCATATTACACTTAATACTCCTTTTACCTAAAGAAAATACAACTCAAACATGAATATTTTCTTCAAAAGCCTTTGAAAGTCTTTATTTACCATCCTACAATACCTAACAGTGACACAAAGGAACGCTCTTATTATGATAAAGTTAAGATAACTGTGTCCTGAACAAACAGTTTCGTCTTACAAGCACTCGTATTATCTTAATTATGAGTTGATAAGTACACACACCAAAAGTGTCTAGGGATCAAGGTATTTTTTAAATATGTTTTATTGCCCTATTTAAATTAAATAAAATGCCTATTTAGATGGATTACATAAAATGTTTTCGTATGTGTAGATGAACGAAGTACTTTGCATTAATAAAGACTTCGCGATTGTTGCTTGTGCTGGATTTTTCACCTTAGTTAATCCTGACATTAAAATGTGATAAAAAGATAAAAATAAAAGTTTTAAAGATTCTATTAGGTAAAAATAGTCTGTTGACGCGTATAGTACAATCGCAGCGATTTGGAATACTCAATATGAGTTCATCCAAATTACGTTGCGGTATTACCGCCCACGTCCGTTCTAAACGAGCGAAAAAGACTTTCTGGTGTATATACGGCATCCATATTTGGCAGACCTCTTCTTTTAAGCATATCCCATGCGTACTCAATGGGATTCAATTCTGGCGATTGAGCAGGCTATGGTAGGACGTTGATATTAGCTGCGGCAAGTGTGTTTTCAAAGACTCTGGCAGAGTGTGGATGTGCATCATCTAATACAATCGTTTCAGCGTAAAGGTTGCCTCTGATCCAAATCAGTTCGGTTCTTCCACCGATCCAAATACCCGCCCTGTACGAGCTACGCTGTACATTGACCTTTGTGGTAGTTTGTACGTCACACTCATTAATGCACATCAATATTGTTTAGGTGTGCATTTCTCCAACATAGCATTTAAGTGTAATAATTGTGTAATTATATTTAGTAGCAATAAATCCATCAAGGGAATCGTTCGTCTACTCATTTACATAACATAACAACTACATAACATTTTCACTGGGCATTACAACCCCAACACGCCCATATCATGATTGTTGCACTACTGTACTCATGGACTTCCTAGCATGATTTTAAACGTTCTTGTCATCCAGGGGTCCTCCAATACCGTATACCCATACCAAAGCGAGATTCGTCAGAAAAACACACAAAACGCCACTGCCAAATTTCTGTGTTCATGAGCCCATTGTAAACGGGCTATGCGATTTTGGAGCTCAATACACATGTAGTGGCCCTCGGGAACGGAGATTGACTTCATGCAAACGATTTCTTGTGATTTGATTGCTTATTAACATCCCTGAGGAGCTATGGAGCCTCGTAACCAACATCATCGCGGTCATTGTACGATTTCGTCGAGCACTAATTTGTATGTAACGATCTTGTCTGCATAATATGGTGATCCAAGCTCGTCCTCCATGTTTCTCTGCCACACTGCTTGTGATGAAACGTGTCCAAAGTCGACACTATGAGCGATTGCTTAAGCAAGTTGCTGAGAACCAGCTTCCAACATTCCACGGCTGATTATTTCTTCACGGCTCCAATGACGTCTTCTCTCCATAATAACGATCTTTTGTATTGATTCCACTCAAAAGAATGGCAGAAATTTTACTGATATGTCCTCAAACTCGTCGCAGGATTATATAGTAATACGAATTTATAGAACTTTCATCTTTTGACCGAAATTTAAGAACTTTCAAAAATCGAAATTTACAAAAAAAAAAGTATCCATGGGAGTTACAGAAAATAAAATTAAAAAACCAGATCTTTAGTAACTAGGAAAAACGTGCTTGATCTCTAGACAGTTTTGATGTGTGTATTATACACACATCAAAAGCATATTTGTTAAATTTGAAGTACACAATTTGTGGGAGCAAATTGTAATATAGGATGTAAAAGGAACATCTAGATTTTTAGTTTATCTTTGTAGTTGTTTTATTTCACGAGCACTCTTCTATCATTGTATATTACAAAACCTTATTAGCAGTTCCGTTTGGTGCCGGACGTAAAGAATAGCACCATCCTATCTCTTCCCGTTGATGTCTTAAAAGGCGACTAAGGGACTAACTAGAGAATGGGTAGCGTTCTCTATGCATTTTAACGCCATATTGCGATCAACCCGCCTGCCAAGCGTAGCGATTATGGCAACTCCCCCACCCCTCCTTTTGGGGGAGGCCTATGTCCAGCAGTGGACGTCTTTCGGCTGAAATGCTGAAATTATTAGCAGTTCCGTCATTTGCTTTCTCTCTTTCTATATCAGGCCTTATTTCACCAGACTTTCCACACTCCCCAGGATATCGTAAAAAGCAATCAAGGGTACCAAGGTTTACTACGTAACCCGGCTCTCTGTTACTTTCAGGTTAGTCCTTCGATCCCTTGAGCCGAATACTATTCTGGCATATTCGCGATCTTCACTCAAAGTGTCGTCTACTCCAGCTCCCAATGGACCTTCGGGAGGCATGATTAACTCACTACTAACTCAGCTTAACTCTGGTAAATTTTCGGATATATTAATTTCGTATCTTATGTAAGTCACAGAAGCTTTGGTCCATTGGAGAGGTCTACCTGTGTGGTCTACCTCATGTCATATTATGTTCCATAAACCAATCTACCTGCGCAGATAGACCGTAGCGTGAATTACGTTATAAAAAAACTCCTAATATCAAAAGCGCATAATACCCAATCATACGACTACGACACTCCGCTATCAGGATCCCCAACACACCATCTTTATAGTTGAACACGAACATCGAACTTCAATAACTAAAGCTAACCGACTTGGAGCTGACTAGACCGAAACTTAGTCCGACACGTGCATAGTTCTAAACTAGTGCTTATCATAGCGTGTTCGTAACTACTCCTGTTTTGGATCAATGAATTTTAGTACTGGGAGTTTGAGATACAGAGTTGGGACAACAGGAATCTGACTAATATTATTAAAGTGGAAGTTTCTGAGGTTGTATGTATGTTACTCTATCACGCTGTGACGGCTGAATGAATTCGGATGAAATTAAGCACACTGGTAGACTATATACTATATACAGCGTGCAGTATTAATGGTGATATTAATTTAATACACCTATATGGTTTCGCGTTTATATTTTTATGAAGATATTTTAATTTCATTAAACGTTTCTGTTTATTGATTTATTAACAATTTTCTAAAATAGCATTATGTAGCAACTTAAGAGGGCCCTTCCCGGTCCGTCTATCGTCAACGCGAGCATGGTCGAAAAGCTTGTTGTTTCGTTCAGCGCAAGTGAGAACTACTAACAAACAAGTGAGAATGCGATAACATTGAACAAAAAATAGTGTGCGGAAATTTCATAAAACTTGTTCCAGGATATACGTGTTTTTGCATAAGCCTTACATGTTTATGAAATAAATGTTTATCATATAGGATCTCCATTACATGTGCGAGGTTCCTATTAAGATGTTTTCTTTACTTTTACAATTTATGAGAACATTATGAACAGCCAATGTTCAGGTAAAATTTCAGTAGTAATGAATAATTATTCGAATAAATATTTCAGTATGTAGCTTTTTAAATTCCGAGGTTAATTTCTGTCGCTGCTCAGTTGCTTACTACCAAGGTTGAGTTGTCCAGATGTTACACATCATATGAGACTTCTGCAAGGCTCGCTCGTTTTTAAGGTTCCGTACCCAAAGGGAAAACGGAAACCCTATTACTAAGGCTCCGCCGTCTGTCTGTCTGCCTGTCCGTCTGTCTGTCTGCCTGTCTGTCTGTCCGTCTGTCACCAGGCTGTACCTCATGAACCGTGATAGTAAGACATTTGAAATTTTCACAGATGATGTATTTCTGTTGCCGCTATAGCAACAAATACTAAAAACCAGAATAACATAAATATATAAGGGGGCTGCCATACGACAAACATGATTTATTTGCCGTTTTAATAGATAATGGTACGGAACCCTTCGTGCGCGAGTCAGACTCGCACTTGGCCGGTTTTTTGAGACATCACCTATTTGGTCGTTGCCTAATGTAATTTGTATCCTGCAATTTTGAAAAAATAAATATCAGATTGTGCAGACTGACAAATAAGACCTACAAAACACAAAACCTCCTTTAACCGACGCTGCAGTACATCAATGGCCAATAAAGTGATTTATAGCAACTTTTATACCAACAGCGCGATGGCGCGCATCAATCACTTTCAATCCATTTGGAGCTGAATAAATAACTCCCGCGTCGATACTCTGCGCTTTTTAATGGTTATAAGCGTGTATTTTATTGTGTACGGAATAAAATAAAATAAGGCTGTTTATTTTAGTTTGTTTTGCAATACGGCTTGGATTGAAAAAACAATTATTTTTGAGACTCCATTAGATTATCATTGAGATAACAATTAAAAAACAAAATTTTAAAAATAATATTCTATTTGACACCGTTAAATGAAATTGTATTTTTTTAAACTGGTTTTAGCTTTCCCACATACATTATGCATGCAAAATAGAAAACATTTTTAGTTAAGTCGACTCAGAATTAAAAGAAACGTGCGTGTATGGCAAAAGTTATGGGCTTCCTCAATGACTAATCTTTTAAAAAAAGGCATGGGCTATTCTTGTTTAGCTTTTGGCAATAAGAAAAAAAAATTGCTACAAAAGGTGTACAACGAAAACGGCAACAGTTGTCGCAGCCCTTAAACTAAAAACTTTCACCTACACGACTCCAAATTAAAATAAAACCAGCCAAGTGCGTGTCGGAGCATGCACAATGAAGGGTTCCGTAATTAGTATGAATTTCTCCCAAAAACAAACTTAACATTGTACTTGAAAAACATGTTCTCCCATACATCGATATACGTTACGGTCAATTCTCCAACTGCAAATGTAAGTTGGTAGACTAGTACTACTACTACTCGTTAACTTATAAAGCCTACTTAGCTGTGATAGTTTTCCTTTTAATTTCGTTATACATACTACTGCCATGAAATATTTTCATACATCCAAAAATAACCATTTAGCTGGCAGGGTGACACCTGTCTCTAATTTGCAATTTAAATCTTAATATTACGCGGATCCCTGAATCGAAAAATGGTATTCACAGACCCTCAATATTTTTTAACGGCACGAAAAACTATCCCCACTTTACCCGTGCCAAATTACATCTTTCTAGTACTAAGAGTCGAGCTAAGCCGGGGACAGACAGACAGACGGACATGGTGAAACTATAAGGGTTCCTTGTTGACTACAGTACCCTAAAAAAATACTGACAAAAATTGCAAGACAAAAAAATAAAATTTTAAATTTTATTCAAGGCCGGTAAGCGAAGGGGCGATAAATTGGAGCAAGATAGTTGTACGGCTAGGAACATTAAACCAAGCTGTGCTGGGTACAGGCTGCTTGCTAATGAATTCAACCTTTTTGCACTAAGTATGGGAGTAGCTAAACCGAACTTGTATAGTGATAGACAAGGACATACAGTGATATAATTGAAATTGTTAAGTACTCAGACCGCGTCTTAAGGGTCGGGTAATCGCCATGGACCTTGTAGGGCTACAATAATGTGTGTCGCGCTCACGCCGCACCACCGTTCGGTTTTAAAGGGAATATTCATTATTAGTAACGAAAATATGAATATTTAAAAATCACAAATAGAATTATAGATAATAAAATAGTCTTATTGTAGTTCATACAAAAAAAATCATGAAAATATCTTAAGTAGTTTGAAAGTAATATTGTTTTTTATGCTTTGGGCAGACATTACTTCCTCAATTTATTTCATGAAGTATTTTACCACAATACTTAAATATTCACATATGAATTGATGTGTATGTGTTCTAGTTGAAATAGTCAAGGGGTCAGTCAGTCAGAAAGATGAAGCTAGTTGCCCATTCCAAAGCGTAGTAGGTACCTATGAAGAAGAATGGGCAAGAAACTTTGTGTTAGAATAATAAAATGTCACGCGGGTGACGTCGCGGGCAGAAGTTAGTACGGAATAAAAAATCTTGCTCTCGCACTCGGATAATAATATCCTTGAATAATAATGAATTACTTTAATTGATAAGTAGACCGGTATCTGGTCGCACTGACGTCACTTTTTTGTAGGGATTGAATGTTTTAATTTATCGACTATCGAAATGTCGATGGTATTGTACTTATTTTTTTTTTTTATTAATGTTCAAAAAAAGTATATCGCAGAGTTAATAAATTTGTTTATGCTAAAAACCACAGAAGCCTGTGATGGCTTATACATGGCTAGGTTATATACGTATGTAACTTATATATTATGTATGTATGTCCCCGTTATACTGACAATGAGTCAAAGACAATTAATTACTACTAACGGATAAAAATGTGATAAAAAATATTGGATTAAATAAAAGTCGCAGGTGTTCGTTAGTTAATTCCTGTTTATCCACAATAATTACAATAAACTTTATACAATTCTACATCGCCAGTGAAAATAAGAATCATTCCACTTTGCCCCACCGAGCCGCCCACTGGTGGGGCTAAGTGGAATGCCTAAAATTTTGTAGTGGAATCTGCCCCACTACTTCGATTTAGTGGGGCAGATTCCACTACTCTAAAATCTTATTGGATTCTGCCCCACTGGGGTTGGCACCTTAGAATAAAACTGTTTCATAAAAAAATACATTTTTTTTTTTTAAACGGAACTAAAACCGGCGGTCTCTTCGGTACAATGCGTGCATTGTGTTGCGGCCTTGCCATAAGTGAGTATAATGTTCCTTGATTGTGGCTACAGAAGAAATAATAAAAAAGACATTGGCGCGAATTCTTTAGAATATAATTTGTAATTAGAGAAAATCTATAATTACAAATTGAATTGATGACCGTAATTTATTTTACAACAGTGAAAATGTCATTATCTAGTGAGAATGGATACCCGTATTTGCAGATGGAAGAGAAAGGAAAATAAATAATCTGTTGTCGTCTTGGATTATTTTATTTTCTCGCAATCGTAGTGAAAAGTATAGTGTAACACACGGCGCTAAAACCCCATTATAACTCGGTTTCTATTTACTAAAACTACCTCGTATATAATTGGTAATTTTAGCCCCTTGTATAACAATCTACTATTATGTACTATAAGCTTTTTGTGAATACATTAAAATGATAGGGCAACGGCCTACCTGTTGGAGATAAAAGTGTCATGGGCCTCATTTTCAACTTCAATTTCACCAGGATTAATAAATAAATAAATTCTGTATAAGCTTATAAAATGTATACAAACAAAGTGAAGCCCTGACTCCTGCGCTATGTTAAAACACCTGTGTTACAGGAGCCAGTGTCTTCTGGATTTTATGCAATACACATCGTTTGAATTTACTTACAACAAACAAAAGTATTCATTAAAACAGCAAAAAAGAAGTTACATTACGTTAGTACTATTACATATTCTGTAGTTACATTCATTATTAAAATAATTATTTTAAAATTGTTATCAAATACAATAAATACATGATAAAAAGAAAAGTAAAAATTATGATAACAATTGATTTATTATATTGTCGTTCTACATTTGTGTAACTTGAGTATGAAGTGTAAAGAGTGTTGATACGTGGAGTGATTGAGATCCTAGTGAAATCAACAGCTCCTAATCGGAACACAGTAATGCTGCTTGGCAGCAGAAATGTGTAAAGTGGTACCAGAAATATGTAGTGCTATGTCGTAACGAGCTCTTAGACTGCGAGAGCTTTTCTCCATTATTGAGCGACTAGGGATAATATTTTCTAAAGCTACCTAATTAAACTCTATACTATAAATAATTATGGAGTTTTGACTTTTGAGGTGAGGAAACTTGAATTACCTAATCTAACTACACTTAATCAGCTCTGTTCAGCTTTTGTCCATAGAAAACAACAATTTGGTCCATACCAAATTGTTGTACGAGATGCGTACGCATCCGATCAGCTTTCCGCGTCTATTCAGTTTTCGCGGCAAACAGGTATAAAATGAGGACAAATTAAAGTATTTTATCGTGCGAATGCTATAGATAGAGCTTAGTGCTGTTCCACCATGTTCAGGGCTGTACGCGGTCGCAACTTGTCGACGAGGAATCGGGAACAGTCCACGTTCAGCGCCGAGTGTGGCGGAACAGCGCTGTACACGGATAGTTCTCGACTCTCTTGTACAGGTTGTATGTTGATCTAAATATGATTCGCGGTCATAACAAATATGACTTTACTGAATTAAACTCTCTAAGTTCAAAAAATCCTAATGAATGAATATTTCAGAAATAATCTTTCAGTTAGATTTACGAGTGTCTGTGAAAACCGTTTTTCAATTCAGGGATCCGTTTGCGTACTATTAAGGTTTAATGTGAAAATTTTTGTTAGGGTCAATAAGTGAATTAATTGCGTTAAAAATGGTCGTAATTTAGTTTCGCGTTTACACATTTTTAACGGGTATACAGGGTTATTTTTAAGTCGTTTATAACCTCTTAAGGGGTCATTGTCATCAACAACTTTTACTATGGGACCAAAACTGAAACCGCGAAAAAAAAACCAGCTGTTCCCTACATTTTAACAAATTATTCGAACATAAATGTAGGGAACAGCTGGTTTTTTTTTCGCGATTTCAGTTTTGGTCCCATAGTAAAAGTTGTTCATAATGATGAGTACAATGACCCCTTAAGAGGTTATAAACGACTTAAAAATAACCCTGTATACAAAGATGCCTAATTCCTTTAACACACCTCTAACTTCCAGACTGCAGCCAACTCCAAGCCACTGTGTACACGTACCCAAACCAAAGTTGCGCCATAAACTATCTTTGTAACCCGTCACCTGAGGTTAAGGTCTAGTCAACTGTTCCAATAGAGACATTAAGGCAATCTGCGTGCTACGTGCCTCCGTCGTAATGAGCGCCGCGCGCCGGTTGGCGACGCGACGTTCCTATACTTTGAGAACGTTCTAGAACGGTTTAAAAAATTTATAGAGGTTGGGTAACTAAAATGGAAGTTGTAATTACCGGTTTTTATTTAAATAAAGAAAAGTTTTATTTCTTACTAGCGATCCGTCCCTGTTTCACACGATTTTAACGGCTTGACAAAATATGAAGGTTTCTTTATTATGTGTAAGTTAAATATTTATATTTTATACACACAAACCTCAGTATTAAATTCTCTAAATGTTGGTGAAAACAACATCAAAATATGATGCGTAGTTTAGAAGAACAACAGACAGACACGAAAGGCGACTTTAATCTGTACATTTAAAATAAAATCAAGTAAAAATTTAATATTTACATTGAATATTTTTGAAAAAAGTAGTTTTTAGAATTTTTGTCCGTTTGTCTGAATGTATGTTCCAGCATCACAACACACCACATACAGAAGAAAAAAAAATGTATGGGACTTGATACAAAATAATTGAAAATTTAAACAGCCTTCTGACCTATATAGGCTTAAAGAGGGTAATTATTTTGATGTATTTGGGCATTTAATTTTTTTTTACAGCCGCCCGTTTTTTTTCAAAACAATTGTTGAAAAATAAAATGTTTGCATCACTAACTACAAACATTATTTATATTTTAGGGATGGCAGCCCTGTGACAAATGACGTGACAATGATAATGACAATGTCAGTCAGCAGCGGGCCGAGCACGGGCGTGCCTTGACATTTGTGACAAGACATGATAAATTATGTCATGTCAATTTGTACTAGCATTTTATGACAAAACAGTTTTATCGCTCAAACTGTGATAAAATGTGTGGCCTTCATGTCACAGTAGGCCGTGCTCGCCCCGCAAGACTCGGCTTGACATTTACAGCTTTGACTTTTTTCGACACGTTATGTTATTGCATTGTCATGATAATCAATATTTTTTGTCTTAATTTTATGGAGCTGCAGCTAAAATTATAATAAAATCTCAAAGCATTTCAAGAAACGGAAACTTTAGCCACTTTTAAAATAATTATATTGCATAGAAATTAATAAATAAAGACTATGTGCGTTTTGTTTGTATTGAAACACTTTTCACTTTTTCACAAAAACGGGCGCCTGAAAAAATCAGATTTAACTATAATCGTGTAGCATAATAAATAAGCTTTCTAATAAGGTACTTCGATAATTAGTGTTTAAAAACCTTCGGAATATTATACCACTTTTGAATATAATTCATAATTATATTCCCTATAAGTTTGGTCAGTCGGTAGGGTATATTATCACGCTATTTATATGGGGGATGAGCAATATTGCATTATGTTTGTAATCTTCTATGATTTACAGTAACATTGTCATGGGTGTCGTTTCCGTGGTTTTCGAGGGCGCTTACAACGGTAATGGGGTCAAATCACAATTCAAGATGGCGCCAACGAAAAAATCTTCGTTGTCTGTCCGTCCGTCCTTCTCTCTGTCAAGAAAGGTTTTATAGGTACGCGTGGAGGTAACAAGATGAAGTGCTTTAGTGGTTAATATCAAATACGAAGGTCTACGGTCCGGTCGGTGAATGTCAACGCAATAAAAAATACGGCCATTTATGACATATTTTGAGGGGATAAGTTTATCCCAACTGCGGAAAGTTTCATTGTGCGTGGTCCGACACGCACTTGGCCGGTTGTTTTATAATGAACTAGCTGTGCCCCACGGTTTCACCCGCGTAAGTCTCGATCCCGTGGGAATATTGAGATAAAAAGTAGCCTTTGTCTTAATCCAGGGTGTCAGCTACCTCCATACAATTTTTTTTATCAAAATTGGTGCAGCCGTTTGAGCGTGAAGAAGTAACAAACATACACACACACACTCACAAACTTTCGCCTTTATAATATTAGTGTGATAAATAAATAGACTGGCCGCTACAAAAGTCAGAAATAGCAAAAAACTTTTCCCATCAAAATCAATATCGTTTATTTGAATAAAATGCGTGGGTACAAAAGAGGTTACATATAAAGTTCAGTGCAAAAACATTCCGCCGTGCACGTGCCATGCAAATATTTAATGGACGTTAGTCAGTTAAACAGTCCAATATACCAAGCCTTCTCCCAACTACGATGGGGTCGGCTTCCAGCCTAACCAAATGCAGCTGAATACCATACCCAGTATTTGACATGGAGTGACTGCCTATCTTACCTACACAACCCAGTAACTAGGAAAGACCGTTGGTAAGACTGGTTGTTTGACTTTCGGGCTTCTCACGGCTCGTAACGACTGTCAAAGATCCAAGAATGACAGCCAGGACCAACGGCTTAACGTCTAACGGCTTTCCGAGACACGGAAGAGTCTTCGTATGTAAAGATGGTCACCCATCCACAGACCAACCCAGGCAAGCGTAAAACTACAAACGTAGTAGTATACATTGATTTTTTATAAAAATAACATAATAAATAAATAATCATTTTATTTCAAGTATCAGAGACTCATTAATTTAAATATTTATAAACACTCAGTCACATTAAATAATCAAATATCATTAATAATACACAACGCCATAATTATTGAAATTAGGAAATTAAATAACAAATAGGTACCTGATAGACTTACCGCAGTGTTGCCACATTACCTGCGTTCAATGTGTAACATAAAGCAGTGATTAATGTAGGCGCAATCGACCCTTTCCGCGAGCGCGGCCAACATGCTGTTGGAGCTCCCCCGCACTCGCCGAACCAGCGAGGTGCCTCTCTTGCGCATTATTGTATAAAAACAATCAAATAACAACATCCTTAACGCATTTTTAAACTGGACTCGAAGGATGCCGTACGACTTTTGCGTGTAGTTAGTCCATAGGCTGCATGTGTATAACGTAGTGCAGTAGGCTCTAAAGAGAGTAATTTTAACTTCTGCTGAGCATCGCGCGAACCTACGGATCACCATATTCGCTCTGACCGACAGTGCCCTTCGCTCCCGTTCAATGTCTGAATCATCTTTCAAGTCGGGAGTAACTAAGTGGCCCAAATACCTAAAAATATCAACTCTTTCTAATGGCGTGCCATTCAGCTTTATAGCTGGCATATCAACAACTTTTCTCTGCCCGCTCTGAAAGACCATACACTAACTCTTTTTTATATTGTACAATTGTCCGTGATCATTTGCATAAAGGCGCGGACCCACCGCGGCGCATGCTGAGCACGGGCACGCGGCGCAATTTAGCTGCGTGTATTAATTTGTTTGACAACGTGGGTCTACGTTTCCACTGGAGTACCTACACGAAGACCCACGACTATGTGTAGCGTGGCACGGCGCACGGAGAGGCTACGTACGGCTACGCTGTATGACTGAAAACTGCTCTGCGATAAGCGAGCTGTACATAGTCATGGGTCATATTCGTGTACTCCAGTGGAAACGTAGACCCACGTCGACAGCGTTGAGCTATGTAACCGCCTATTCGAGCAAGCCACGCATGTATCAATGACGTCAATTCATGCATAGCCTCTCCGTGGGTTGCAGTGGACACAACCACATACATTTTCTTACAAAGCGAAGCTTAATACACGTGCGTAGCCTCTCCGTGCACCGCGGTGGGCCCGCGCCTTAACCCTCACAGATACTCATCAGCTTTCTGAGTCCGCAGACCGAGGCACTCAGCAGTACCATATCGTCCGCGTAGCTGATGTTATTCAAACAGACGCCATCTATATAACAACACGCTTGTATTCCCCGAAGGGTTAGGCAGAGGTGTACTTAAAGTACATCCTTTATTTCGCCAGTTATGTTTAGGTCCCATGTAATATTTTTGATCCATGCGAGCCTATTGCCACTAATCGGGCACAAACCCAGACTTCGTACTGTTACTGAGAAATTTCAGAGGGAAACACTTTGCCTGACCCGGGAATCGAACCCAGGACCTCAAGTTCAACAGTAGTGCTTGCGACCACTAGACCAAAGGGGCCGTTTTCTAAAAAATGTGGGTGTTATTTTAGTATATTATTAAATATTACGACTTGAGAAATGTTTTATTTCTAAATGTCATTGGTTGAGAAAGGTTGTTCTTTCAAATTAATCATTGGTTCTTCTAAAAATAATACCTATTTTCGGTAAGATTTGATATTAAGCCAATTACAGAGCCGTTCGGTAAAGTTTCGCTAGTTTATTTCACAGAACAGAAAAAAAATCCAAAGAAAAAAAAATCCCGAACATTCCTTTTAATAAAAATACAAGTGAAAGAAAAACTAAAGCATCGTGAAGTTTTTAAAAAGAAATTCTTTTATTCATTGAGTTGAGCCACGGTTGGAAGTTTCGCGAACTTTAAACATGAAAAAACGTAGAAAAGTATGATCAATCAATTTCATTCGATTTTAAGATCTGAAGGCGGTGATTGGCAGAAGTTGGTGTGGCGAAAATTGTAACACGTTAGGTAGGTATATAGGGCACAAACTGTTTATAAGCGTGGCGGACTCGTACGCGAAGGGTTCCGTACCACCGTACAATGCTTAGCAAAATCCACTGAAAAAAACACGTTTCTTAAATGGGCCCTTTAATTTTTTACTTAATTTTATTTTTATTATTGGTTGTTGTAGCGGCAATAGAAATACACAATCTGTGAAAATTTGAACTGTCTACCTATTATGGTTCATGAGATACAGCCCGCTGACAGACAAATAAAAAAAGAAATTAAAATTAGAAAAAGAATATAAAAAGAATATAAAAAGAAAGAAAGAAATTATATATAAATAAATAAACGGACTGACAGCGGAGGCATAGTAATAGGGTTCCGTTTAGCACCCTTTGGGTAGGTAATTTAACCTAAAAAGTGAAGGAAAAGTAAGCATCGGCTCATTAGGCTAACTACCATTTATAGAACTTCTATTGACTTTATTTTTAGCCTGTGTCGCACTACAGAAAAAAGGTCCTTTCCATTCATTCTCCTTTCCGCTCCTCTCTGTCTTGTGCGGATCATCCTGCCTGCCATCATGCCTGATCGGTGCCATCCTGTCTGTATTGTCTCTTCCTGCCATACGTAAAGTACCTACAAATGCAGGCATGTCACTAATGCTACAGGCTGATTGCTCAGCCATCAAATAAATTATAAAAGAAAAAAAAAAAAGATTGCTCTTAGCGATAAGGCCGCCCATTGTGTCACCCTATGTAAAATTTCACATTTATATCTGTAATTTTTATGGTGTACATAATAAAGAGTATTCTATTCTGACAAACCGCCGTATTAATTCTTCAGATAAAAGTTATCTGACGATTGAAAAAAAGGTCCATAATAAGAAAACGTTTGTAGTTAACTAAATCTTGAAATAAAAACGACTTAGCAGCGACGGCTAGGAAATCACTTCAATTCAATTTAGGACTTACTTCAAATGCAATACAGGAAAACATTAATTTCCTCTATCAAGAGGATTGACATCTGCCTTCTCCTAATTAACATCAAAATCAACCGTACTAAAATCGCCAAATATACCAATATTAATCACTTTTATCGCTACTGGAATATCCAATTTGTGATCCCAATAATACTGCTACCGGTGCCTAAAAACAACATGGACTCCCAATTGGTCTCAGTAATGATTGGCTAAAACAACACTGACAGTTGCATAAACAACTGGACTCTAACAGGCAAATACTGTAAAAGGTATTAGCAGAAGGGCCACTCAGAACGATTTACGGGGCTTATAAGAAACTAGCTTTAGCCCGCGGCTTCGTGGAGATTGGATATTATCCCACGGGAACGTACTACAGATCATAGTCTACCCATGTGCCACCTTTTCATTCAAATCCGTTCAGACGTTTTTTTTTAACTCGCTTTTTTATTTATAATATTAGTTAGGGTTGGATTCATATTTGCAAAAAAAGACTAATGTAACTCAAAAAAAATACTAACTTAAGTTTCGGAAGTTGCAAGAAATAAAACAAAACCAAAGACACCGGTCTTTGGTTTTGTTTTATTTCTTGCAACTTGCAAGATGCCACCAACTACCGAACCTAAGATGTTATTATGCTGAGATTTTTTTTTTTTGGAAGTCGTTTGTTTTTTTTGTAAAAAAAAGTCTTATAATTTCACAATTTTTAGTCGTGGCTTCACAAATTCGTGAACACCTAGTGGTACCTACATGAATTTCGTGCGACGACCTTCATGCTAAGCAATTTATTTAATTTTCCTTACGATTACCCATTCACAATGTGTGTACTGTTACTCAATGAGGAGTTAGGTATAACTTCGAAGGCCAATGAGCAGTTGACCACCGATAGGTGCCAGCAATTTTCTCTGATTTTCAGTACAATAATCAAAGCACACTATATGCACTGTGCATTTAAACTCACATACACAAACACCCAGACCCAGTATTGTGGAATTCCATTGTGCGTCTCCGAAACTATTAATCACACCTTCACTAAATTTAAACGAGACCACCTCAAGAGTATACCCTCCCAATTAATGAAACAATCGAACATATTATATATAGGTACATAAAAACTTTTTACAAAAAAATAAGAACCGACTACCAAAAATAACACTACAAAGTGAAAAATAACTTTAATTTCGGTAGTCAGTGTCTTTGGATCTATATTTTTTTGTAAAAAGTTTTTTATTTTTCACTTTTTAGTGGGTGGGTTTTTAGTGGTTTTGAATTTATCTAAGTTACAATAGCCTAATGTTAACTGCTTTACAAAATATTGCTTTTCTCGATGCTGGGACATTGATTGTTGAGGAGTTCTCCTGGTAAGACCCAGGAGAACTGCCACTCACCATATGCATACTGACGAGCATAAATTGCTTAATCGCAACCCGTTAAATAGGGGTACTCATTATTATATTGTTCCGGTGGCCATATGTGGTCTCCATCATCAGTTCCACTTCACGAAATGGTGCTTTACGAGAGCAAATGCACGAGTTACTATAAAAAATACCCAAATCGCTATAGGTTTGCCTATAAAATTTGAGGGTTTCCTTCGATTTCCATGGGATCCCCTCATCTGATTCTGATTTGGTGGCAATGGAACCACCTCAGGAGTATACCCTTTCAAACAAAAAAAGAATTTCCGAAATCGGTCCATAATTACCGGAGTAATCGCGTACCAAACATACAAATAAAAAAAAATAAAAAACATACCGCCGAATTGAGAAACTCCTCCTTTTTGGAAGTCGATTAAAAAACATAGAGACGAACATAGAACCGCCTCCTCCGCGCAGTCCCGTCGCCCAACATGATGACTACAAACATTTATTGCTATTCTTGGCTATGACTGATTGAATACCTGATAGAAGAGGGAAAATTCAGACTTCTGACCCTTTTTATTCTGTGCCACCAAGCAAATACTGCAAAAGCGCATAGTATTAAAAAGTGGAGTTACAAAATTGTCCAATTACGAACGAGCGGGACGTGGACTGTCCGCTTTTTATGTAAATCATGGTACCCGGAGCTGGAACAAGCTGTTCCTTGGCGCTAAAGAATGTAGTTTACGTCCCAGCTAGGGTGACCATTTGTAAATGAGTTCCGACGCAGTTTAAATTGCGAATTCTTGTCGCATTTTCTGTTTGTACGTGTTTTAAAAAGTTGGGATTACTTTAAGAATTATGTTGTTTGTTCTTTTGTTTTGTTTTATTTTTATTTTAGCAGTGGTGTTGTTTTGTTTTAAATTAATTTTCGTTATGTGCATATTGCAACAGTGACGTAATGTACAAAGTATAGGTAATAAGATAAGTGTTAACAAAAAATAACCGAATTAATATTTAATAACGCAGATACGTCTTGTGATCTGACACACCACATCATTGTCAAAAACACATTTAAGTTTGACATAAACAAGTTCCAAAGTTCTTTTCTCCTTTGATTGTCAAGAATAATAGTATTTTAATTTTAATTCCTTGGTTTTCAAGACATCTTTACATATCGAGACTCCTCCGTGCCTCGGAAAGCACGTTAAGCCGTTGGTCCCGCCTGTCATTCATGGATCTTTGACAGTCGTTGGGGGTTGTCAGAAGCCCGAAATTCTAACAACCAGTCTTACCAAGGGTTATCGTATTACCCAGTTACTGAGTTGTGGTGGTCAGATAGGCAGTCGTTCCATGTAAAATACTGGTATTCAGCTGCATCCGGTTAAACTGAAAGCCGACCCCACCATAATTGGGAAAAAGCTAGGCAGATTGATTAAATGGTTTTCAAGACATCGTCAGATTTTGCATGGCCACGACTAGTCAGGTCGTGTTCTAGGGAGATATCGAGCCAGTCGAATTGCAAGACATTCATCCCCTTGTAAATACAAGCCTTAAAGTTATGGTCTCACAACACCGCCATCTTGTTTTATTTAATACATTTCACAAAACAATGGGGGTTTTCTGGCAGTACTAAGACGTCATGTCAGTCTGACCTGTCAAAGTGTCAAAGCGCCTATATTTTCTTTAGTCGTGACCATGAAGGTATACAGGGTACAAAAATACACATCACAAAGCCGTCAACTACGCCTACTGTACATATAACTAAGTAGCTTTGCGCAAAAATTATTGCTGGGAACCGACTTTTATTGCGCGCAGTGTAACGCGAACCCAGGCAAACGGACTCAGTGCTGTTGTGTAAGTTAAGCCCCGCCCCTTCGTTCTACGCGGTACGCGTAGGTACTTGTCGAATACTCGCGGCTATGAACGAAATTAATTTAAGAAAAATCGAAAATCCAGGAAATGTTTGCTTGTAAAAAAGTTTTATAATAACACTTGGAAATCGTTTTCGTAAAAAACTTAAAAAAAAATAAGTTTAGCCTTCAAGATCTCCAGAACCAGTGGATTCCCAGGTATGGTCTAGTGGAAAAAAAACTATCCAAATAATGGGTAGAATATGTAGCTTTCGGCTTCGGAAAGGGTCTTTTTACACCCGATAGACGTGACTGAATGATGAACGAATGAATGAAACGAATGATGAACTTCATCATATATTTTATATTCATTGTCGAAATGGAAGATCTCTTGTCAAAGTGGCGCCAACTGGTGATCATGAATTTTCATGAAAACCCTCATTGAAGGAAAAGAAAGAGAGAAAATACGTTAATTTGCGGTAAACATAACGCAAAGAAATAAAAACACAAACACAAAAGAAAAAGTTGAAGGAAAATATGCGTCACATTCACGCAAAACGGCCATCACTCAGCATAATGCTGCGACCCTATGCGAAACAATATCATTCGAGCGCAAAAAGATCTTTGAAGCAGAGTTTAATGCGACGTTCTCCCAAAGCCACTATATTCAAATTACACAGTTAATACCAAAACTAAAGCTTCAATATCTTTAATAATTCAACTGTAACAATCTCCTTGTTATCGAGGTGTCAATTCAACGCCACTTGAGTAGACGACGTTAATTGGCAATTTGGCACTTTCGAAACACTATGTAGTATGTTAGAAATTATTATAGAAATTAATAACTATAATAAAGGGGCTTGTGGCTACGTAATAACAGCCACACGGGTCCATCGATCAGGTTAAGCTACGCTTGCCGCGGTTGATCCGTGAATGGATGACCATCTTTACATACCAAAACCATTCCATACCTCGAAAAGCACGTTAATTCGTTGGTCCCGGCTATCATTCGTGGATCTTTGACAGTAGTTACGGGTCGTTAGAAGCCCGCAAGTCTGTGAACCAGTCTTATTAAAGGGTATCGTATTACCCAGTAACTTGGTTGTGGAGGTCAGATATTATAGGCAATATTCAGCTGCATCCGGTTAAACTGGAAGCTGACCCCAACATAGTTGAGAAAACACTAGGCAGATGAGACAGATGATGAACTATAATAAAGATCGACTAAGGATAATATCAACCGTAGACACTTAGAACTGTTCACACGATGCGTTGTGGCACCGCACTGCAAAGATTTCGCCCAATCTTTTGCCGCACAAACAACAGCGGTGCCGCTCCAGCGTCGCCACGCGCCCTTTCCCCGCCTCGTCTCGTGAGTTGAAAATCCGATGTGCTTGCCCCTCTATGTTTTTATTACTCTGTAACGTTGTATCGTTACTATCTTGCAAACAACAAAATGACAACAACAAGATGTCAAGTCGAACCGCAGACGTAATAATATTAGGGATGTCCTGAGTTACTAAACAACATAAATTAGCTGTCTGTGCTAGTGATGCGCGCGGTTGGCATATCCGAACGTACATTATGATCTACGAGGACACTGCCGTGTGCCGTTCGCTCACGGTCACCTTCCATTCGAAATCCTGCTCCGGCCGAAGACGCACGTTCACCTGATTCCATATCACTTGTGAACTTACATACGTGGTCTTCACAACTTTAAAAGCCTAAAGCAGACAACAGTATTTATTGGCTCATATTAGTCAACCTTATTAAATTCTGTGTTTTCGTAATACCCATATTGGGTAAGTGTTGAACAGCTAATTAAGTTTTATATTTTTCTATGTACCTACCTATATAGGTTAACTTAGGGCGTGTACCTATTGTTACCTGTGTTTAGCTTATTATGCCTTCTGCATTCATATTTACCATGCAACCTATTTGCCTACAGCTCTGTCCATTTTGATATCTTGTATCGTATGTTCACTCAAAATGTGCAAGTCATGCCGTGCTTCCCACTACCATTTTGTTAACTCCGAACTGATTGTGACATCCACACACCACCTTCATTAGCGCACTAGTACATCTCGCTTTGCTAATGCTTGGTGTCACAATCAGCGGAGATGACCAATATAGGTCAGCTTGTGACACGCTGAACGTTATGTTCCAGGGTCCAAAGTACCGGCTTCTACCATCCAATGTTCCGGCTAACAACTCCGGCTTACCGATCTTTTATTATCGGTGGGATCCGGCCATCTACTACCGTGCCATCACCTGCCGGCAGTTCAGGCAATCCTCCAGCTCCGCGCCGGGTACATATTTTACCCGCGCGGCACGTCGAGCTGGGCTTCGGGTCTGGCGTGAACATCCGCCGACCGTCACCATCCCTGGCGACTGCAGCGTGGCGCACCCGCCGCGGTCTTCGTCACACCAGGCTGAACCAGGAGAGTACTGTGCTACTCCCAAGGGAAGTCCTTGTGACCATAGACTTACCTACCCCCTTCACTTTTATGTGATATTATATTAAATTATGTTGACAATTTACGTGGTTTTATTTATCTGGTTCACCACGTAAACCCTTTCCGTCACAACTCTGTGGAAATGATTGTACACTGGAGTGGATAAATGTTTCAAATGGTATGATTAGGTATTCAGTGGTATGTTATTATAAAACGGTGAATTATTAAAGCATATGTGGGATGTGTCGATGAGTTAAGTGTTATGAACGCTTAGCAATATAAACGTAGCTTGAACGGTTTAAGATTTTACACGTGTAAACAGCGGGTTGGCTTCTTAGTCAAATACCTAACAAATGAAGATTGAATTCTATTTTTAACCGACTTTCAAAAAAGGAGCTTTAGAATTCAAATTAAGGCAAAAGCATCTACGCCAACAGCAAGAAAAATATAATTCCAAACATCAACAGCGGAATTGGGTTTAATGGGCGCACCGCTTTTAAGCGCTTTCTGCATTATTGTTAACGACGCTGTATGGAGAGCGGGGGATGTTATAAAAAAGTTTTCATATTCGATTCGCGGTTACGTTGTTGAAACGTAAATTAAGGGGGAATCGGAAAACTACGAGATATTTTCGCGTCAAATTTATTAAAATGGAAGCGAAGGTTTTTGCAATGGCTATAATATAAGCACAGAAAACATTGTCAATGGACACAGAAACTGCTAAGTTACAGCAGAAATCATAAAACTACCATTACCTATTTTATTACCTAAAGAAATCGCTTTCCGACTTTCTTCCTCTTCTTTAAGCCGATTATTCGCGAAGTATCCTGAAAAAGAAGCGAATCTTCAATCTGTTTATTATCCACAAATTACGAAAGAAATTGAGTTTTCTTTATGTCAAACTTTCCGCCGAAATTCCAGACGTTTTCTTTTTTTAAATTAAAAGAAACAGTTCAAATCCCTCAAAAACTCAAGGATTTACCTTGAGTTTTTGAGGGATTCAGATTTATAGGCAATGAACGTCTTACTTTGGTGTCACCTTTAATAAAATTATACTTAAAAGTTCTTTACAAGAAGTTTTTAGGTTGGAAAATGATTAGGTACCTACGCATACGGATGCCTGCAAAATAATGCCAGTGGAATCAAAATCCTATAATCTCACTGACGCCCCTGCCTTACCTACAATCAGAACACAAAAATGTTTTTTTGCGTCTGGTACCTACATGATTCCACAAAGAGCCAAATTACGATTAAAACTCATATTTTATCCTGTGATTTTTTTTTTTTTTTTTTTTTTTTTTCTTTTTGGCTTCGCACGGTTTGTGCATTTAGCCAGTGTCATGTAAAATTAGGTAACAAGTACAAAGTTATTTAAATAATTATGAAATGAACTCCACTCAATGCATGATAAAGATGATTGATGATATCCCCGCCCCACTCCCCTTGGATTTAAGTAAAGACGCGGCACTTTACTGAAACCTCGCGCGGACTTCTTGAGAGAACTTAAAGTGATGTTGCACTGTTTTGTTTCATTTGCCTACATTAATGCAGGTTCACGAACACTTAATGGTTAATAATCCACCACTATTACACATTAATATTCGGCTAAACACAAATTTTAGAAAATAAAACAAAACTGCTAACATGACGCTTCACTTTCCCGCCAAGAAGTCATCCTGTGATTTAAAAATGGAACAAACTTTTTACTTCGAAACCGGGCAAGCAAGGAGGTAACTTATTAAAGATTTTATTTAAATTTCGAACTGTCTTGCAAATAAAACTGTTTAAAATATAGAAGAAACAAATGAATTTATTGGCGCGTGAAGAATTTATAATTTTCAAATAAAATGTTCTACATAATTCACTACTTAGTTAGAATTTCCACGCATTATTTGACAAAAGTACTTTAAAAGCCTTGGCCCCAACCAGGCATTGCCAATGCCAATGCCTCTTGCTGGCCACTGCAGTAATGTACCTTCTAAGTTATAATAATTACTAGGTTAGAGGTTACTAGGTTAGTACTGTTATAGATTCATTAGGGTTCCGTAACAAAATGGTAAAAAAAGACTTAGTCTCACCATAAGGGTTCCTTTATGGTGAGACTAAGTCTGTCTGTCTGTCACACCTGGTTATCTCAAGAACTACTAATGCTAACAACTGGAAATTTAGAACAGTTTTATATGACGTTTGCCCAACTATTTTGCAAACCAGAAAGAAATAAAAAAATATATATCTTTTTTGCAAAAGGGACTGAAAGGTCTTAAAAATTTAAAGTGGGGCTACTAGGGCATGTGGGGTATCATATGAAAGAACGCTGTTTGTACATTCTCAAACATTTTATTTTAGGCAGCTTTGTTTCCGACTTTTGATGAAAAATGTAAAAAAAATACCTCCTTATCTCCGAAGTTTGCATAGATAAAAATCTGAAATTATTCTATGTGATAGAAATTTATGTAAAGATTACAGGAAAAATAAAACGTTAAAAAGTTTTTTTTTTTACAGTTAATCCTGTAGATTTGTTTGTCTAGAAATTTTCTATTTGAAATGGTTCTTACAGTGAAAACGAACAATGATATAAGTTATATTACTTTCAAGCCTGTTTTCCCCGTTTTTGTGCCTGCCTAACCCAGGCAGACTTAGGCTGAGGTGTACCCACATTTCGCCAGGTATTTTGAGTCCCATATAATAGGGGCCGAGCCTATTGCAATCAATCGCCCACAACTCCAGACACTGGGCTGCTACTGACAAATCTCTATTGTAATATACAGGGTTAATTTAAATTGGCTAGCTAAACCCCGCAGACATGAGTATCGGTATCATAACAAATAATGAAACAAAAAATAAATTAAGATATTTTTAGTGGGGTCATCGACCGCAGTTATTGTAGTCACGTGAAATAATAGTTTTTTTTTTTTTGTTTTTGTAACCTTCACAGACGAGATCGGTATCGTAAAAAACATAAGAAAACAGTTTTTCTCAACTCCTACTTCAAGTAGGTACCAACACTAACAGCGGTCGTCAAAAAACATCAAATCTTTTTATTTTTTATTGTATCGTGTTTAATTATCGACACGCATCGCATCTGCGGAGTTTAGCTAACCAATTTAAAATAACCCTGTATAATCTATTTTCTCAAACAAAAAAATCGAGCATTATTTTGACAACCTTCTTCGAGATCAATCGAAAATGCTGTACTGGTCAAATACATGCGAGCAAGCGGCCGGCAATGTTAGTATGGAAATCCATATCTGTCGTGTTTAGCGGCCGAATAAAAAAATATTAAGAAAACTCATATCTGTCGTGGAATTTACAAAAGGATCGATCTTTTTACTTCCATACATGGCAACCAAGGAGGTAACTTATCAAAGGTTTTGCCTAAATTTCGAACTGGTTTGCAAATAAAGCTGTTTAAAGTAAAAAAGAAACAAATTAACATTATTAGGGCGTGAAAAATTATCGTTGTTCGTCATTGAATCTGGAATTTATAAATAATTTACTTAGTTTGAATTTCTGCGCATTATTTGAGAAAAGCACTATACAAGCCTTGGCCGCAACCAGGCATTGATGGACTCGCGTATGAGAGCCTCGGCTTCGCCTCGGCCCATATTTTCACGTTCGTCCATCAATTCCCCTTTTGCGGGCCGCTACAGTAATGTACTATTATTTATTATGTACTACAACTGCACAGAATAACTCTTTTCCTAGGAATGCCCAGATGCCCGGATGTCGTAAAAGTTGATTGTTTAGGTACAAAAGAGTCCTGGCTGGTAGAGAACTCTTTATAGCGTTAATTTGGAAGCTTTACGGTTCAATATTTAAGACTGTTCTGAAAAATATAAGTAACATAATTCATCATTATCATCCACAGCCCGACTTCACCCACTGCTGATCTTAGGCCTGTATTTCCTTGTACCAACCCCCACGCTCCTGTGCCAGTCTCATCTAGGTGCTGCCCGCGATTGTAACAATGTCATCCGCCCATCTCGCCGCCGCCGGACGCCAACACTTCGCCTACCAGTCCTTGGAGGCCACTCGGTGTTTGTCTTCGGATCTCGACGTTTGGAACTCTGTCAATAACCGTGCACCTCAACATCAACATCATTAGCAGATTATAAGCATTATATTAATACGTGAAGCTTGTGGCTAAATAATAACTGCCGTACGGGTCGATCGATCAGGTTAAGCTACGCTTACCGCGGTTGGTCCGTGGATGGGTGACCATCTGTTCATACCAAGATTCTTCCGTGCCTCGGAAAGCACGTTAAGCCGTTGGTCCCGGCTGTCATTTCTAGATCTTTGACAGTTGTTACGGGTCGTCAGAAGCCCAAAATTCTGACAACCAGTCTTTCCAAGGGATATCGTGTTACCCAGTAACTGGGTTGTGGAGGTCAGATAGGCAGTTGCTCCATGTAAAATACTGGTATTCAGCTGCATCCGGTTAGACTGGAAGCCGACCCCAACATAATTGGGAAAAGGCTAGGCAGATGATTAATAAATACGTGAAGCGAAAACTTTGTACAACTTTGTACGAAAATTACGCGGATGGAGAAGTATGACTGGTCGTCTTGCTGACCATGGTTTTGTTATTGATATTAATGATTAACTGTTCTTTATTTAACTTCGATGGTGCTAGTTTATCATTTGTGACTTCGAGTTACAGCTATAGCTTTATGTAAGCGGGCACGCCCATTATGCCTGGAGGGTTTTATTTAGGTACGTTGTGTCTGTACGTTATTTCTGCTTGTGTATAGTTTTCGATGATTTTTATGTAATTTTTTTGGTGTAGTGGCGTGTGCTCGCTAACATAAGGCATATAATTTAATTCAATGTTGTGTAGCGTAATGCAAATTCTTTTACATTTTATTGTATAGATTCAAGTTTTATATCTGAACAGACAGCTGTGCTGCTGGGGAGTTTGTTGCGCCACTTCTTCTTCCCAGCTAGAGCACTAGGAAGTGGTGAAGGGTGGGCGTTTTTGGGGGACTGTCTTATGTAATTTTTGAAGTTCGAAAAGTGCTGATTCACAGCCTAGTTTGAAGAAATGACTGATTTTGATTTTATGAAATTTGGCACAGTTAAAGATTATATATTATTTGACGGCACGGTTGGCGCAGTGGTTAAGCGATTGACTGCTGCGCTGCGTGTCGCGGGTTCGATTCCCGCACGGAACAAATATTTGTATGACCTACAAGTAGTTGTTCCGGGTCTGGCTGTTTGTGTATGTGAGTTTAAATGTTTGTAAACGCACCCACGATACAGGAGAAATTCCTAGTGTGGGGCAACTTTTTGAAAAAAAAAAAATATGGACGAAGAGAGCAGAAAGATAATATTTTTACATAATATGCATTAGAAATAAATTAAATTAATAAAACATATCTAAGAACCACCGCTAGAAAACCTGCTTTCGAATAAAAAAAACCACATCCAAATCAGTTCATCCGTTTAAGAGCTACGGTGCCACAGACAGATACACAGACACACACACAAACACACGCACACTCACACATAGAGGTCAAACTTATAATAACACACCTCTCTTTTTGCCGAGGGTTAAAAAAAACATTAAACAACACAACACACACACTAACATGTGTTTGACACACACATAGTACCAGGGTCCCATGACTTTAAGATAGATAGGTGACAGAAGTGACAGCTTGAGCATGGAAAAAGTAAGTACTTACTTTTTAATAGCATAGAGTTAGTAAGTACTATATAGATTGTAAGTAGAGGAGGTCTAATTTCGACCAGTGGGCGACCACTAGTTCTAATTAAACGTCGAAAACAAGTTGCTAAATTAAACATAAACGAACGGTATCACACTAATATTTAATTATAAAGGCGAAAGTTTCTGAGTGTGTGTGTGTTTGTGTGTATGTTTGTTACTTCTTCACGCTCAAACGGCTGGACCAATTTTGAAAAAAAATTGTATGGAGCTAGCTGACACCCTGGAATAAGAAATATTCTTCTTTTTATCCCGATATTCCCACGGGATCGAGACTTACGCGGGTGAAACCGCGGGGCGCAGCTAGTTTTCAATAAAAAAGGTATCAAACAAACATTCAATTCTTTCATACAATTTAATTTTACTCCTCCACCAGTTTTATTGATATTTTTTTACCTCTGAATAAATATTTTCCACGTTTCAAGCAACTGGAAGGGATTCTAATAATAATATTTTTTGGTTATTGTGTTGCAATACAACGTTATAGATTTTTTTAACTCCGCTTATTTTGGAAGGACTAGCCGGGCTTATGTTACCGATTCAATTTGTCTTTTTTTTTTTGGGTGGGAAATTATCAAATAACTTTTCCCGCTCTGGGCGGAGCGGGAGGGCGTGTCAGACTTTTACTGACTAAAACCCACCCGTGTTCCTTCATTTGCCTGTGTGCCAGGGCCACGATATCCCTTTCGGGCAAACTCGCAACCAGACCGATTCAATTTGTCTGGAGTACGAAAAAGCGATAATATTATAAAAGCAGATTGATTTAGAGGTTATTGGTTTGTAACCAACCAATAACCTCAAATATGGTGTAAATTTTGTTCTCAAGCATGTATCAGCTTTACTTGCGATACAGTTATGTGGTTTTACAGTCGGGTTTTTTGTTATTTTTTTTAATAATTTGCTTTATTTCAAGCTCTTTAGTTTTTTTTTTTTTATAAATTATCACGGCTGGTGACACTTTATTGACATTACAATCTAGCCTATTTGCTAATAATTAACTTAAATATAACTTGAACTGCTAAATAAATATAAATATGTACCTATATAAAAAATATTTCAAGTATTTAAATCTATCAAGCCGTTTAGGCTACAGAGCGTGCCAAAGAAATAGACATACATACATACTCTCGAAAAACATTACTCTCCTCCTGGGGCAGTCGGGTAAAACTACATATTTTGTTACTACATCACATATACTTGGATCATTATGATTGCTATTTACGTTTTAAAAACTAAAATACGACATAAAACACACAAAACATGAATAATTATAATTATTAATATTGTAGTGATATTTATGTTAGAAGTATGTGTGTTTGTATGTATGTATATTCTCATATTATTTGTTTAATTTTATTAAGTAAATTGTGTTTGATTTTATGTATTCTATTTTCTCTTCTACTCTTACACACGGTGTCTACATCTCTTTATCGACTTTCCTATCGCAGGTATGCTGGAAGAGATTGCTTTAGAAATAAGCATCACCTTTGTACGTATTTTTCTGTTCCTTTCTTCTTGTCTGTTTATGTATATGTGTGTGTACATAAATAGTTAAATAAATAAATAATAAAAAATACTCTTTCATTCTTTTGTTCTCTATTCATCACAAAGCTTTTCCTCGACATGACTGCCTCTCTGACACAACCCAGTTACTGGGTAACACGATACCCCTTGGTTAGACTGGTTGTCAGACTTTTGGGTTTCTGACTACCCGTAACGACAGTCAAAGATCCACGAATGACAGCCGGGACCAACGACCTATCCAGTTTTCCGAGGTACGGAAGGGTCCTTTTTTTTTTTTTTTTTTTTGGGTGGGAAATCATCAAATAACTTCTCCCGCTCTGGGCGGAGGGCGTGTCAGACTTTTACTGACTAAAACCCACCCGTGTTCCTTCCGTTGCCTGTGTGCCAGGGCCACGATATCCCTTTCGGACAAACTCGCAACCCCCGGCAGGCATTGGTCCTAACGGACCCCGTCAGTTTGTGCTGACATCTCTTTGAGGCGCGCGTGGAACACAACGCGCCGTCGACCCGGGCCTGGTCCTTATCGGACGCATGCACTCTCGCTCCGAACCATGGCCTGAACCAGGCCCGGACGCGAGAGATCGCCGCCGCCGATCGCCTCCGTGAGGACACGGCGGTGCTCCGCCCAAGCTGGGCAGACCTCCACCGTATGCTCCACCGTGTCCTCCGGGCGATCCACACAGTGGTGACACCCGGGCGTTTCCTCCCGCTTAATCCTAAACAGGAACCTCCCGAAACATCCATGTCCGGTGAGGACCTGCGTCAGGCGGAAGGTGAGGACGCCGTGGCGCCTCTCCAGCCACTCCTCAAAGAGGGGACTTATCGCCACAATTGTGGCGTGCCCAGCGCTGGGTTGCGACAATCGCACTCTCCATGTCGCCATGAGATCCCTCCGGAGCTCCGTCCGCTGTGCCGCAATTTCTTGCGGCAGCGGAGTTATGCCCCGGAGTTTCGCCTCTTCGCGCCACACCCAAATGTGCGCGAGGACTTTCGCCTCCAGATCCCATGGCGGCAATCCGGCAAGGAGGCTCGCCGCCTCACGGGAGACCGTGCGGTATCCCCGTACCATCCTGATGGCCATGACCCTTTGGGACGCGTTCAACCGCTGCGCTGGTCGCAGCCTCAGAGAACGCGCCCACACCGGTGCCCCGTAAAGGGCCATGGACCGCACGATCCCCGCGTAGAGCCTCCGGCAGGAGGCGTTTGGACCCCCTAGATTGGGCAGGAGCCGCTTCAAAGCAGCCCCGGCCCGCTCCAGTCTGGGAGCCAAACGTCGAAAATGCTCTACGAAGTTCCACCGGCTGTCGAGGACGAGTCCCAGGTACTTCATCGTCGACTCGACGCCGATGTGAACCCCTCCCGCCGTTATCTGGGAACCCGACAGTGGCGCGTTCCGAGGACCATAAAAACACATGGCCTCGGACTTGTGCAATGCCACCTCGAGTCCCAATTGCCGGATCCTATCGACGATTGTCGCAACCCCACGTGCCGCCAGTTCGGCCGCCGCCTGATGCGAACTCCCTTGTGCCAGGACTAGCGTGTCGTCAGCGTAGCAGACTACGCTGACGCCACCAGGGAGGTCGGCGCGCAGCACCCAGTCGTACCCGATGTCCCACAGATGCGGCCCCAGGACCGATCCCTGTGGGACATCTCTCGCCGGTTCCACTCTCCGTGGTGACCGGGGTAGATGACGGCCCTGTCCGTCAAATAGGCCTCGACCACACGACAGAGGTAGGTCGGCATCCGGTGATACCGAAGTGCCTCCCCAATGCAACTCCAGGGCAAGGTATTGAAGGCATTGGCGATGTCAAGAGACACCGCCAAGACGACCCCACCCCGGGCAACAGCATCCCCCGTCGTGAGGGCTCGAACGCGCATGATGGCATCCACCGTAGAGCACCCCTTACGGAAACCAAACTGGCTCTCCGCCAAATCCGGCCCCACCCGCACCAGCCGCCCGACAAGGCGGTCTGCAATTACTCTTTCAAAGAGCTTGCCCACCTCGTCAAGCAGCACGATGGGCCGGTAAGCGGACGGAGAGTCCGCCGGGCGCCCTGGTTTCTTTATGAGGACCAGTTTCCCCGTCTTCCAACGAAGTGGAAACTGGCCCCTCTCCAAGCATGCGCTTAGGAGCCCCCTTAGTCGAGGCCCGAAAGCCTCTAAAGCCAGAACCCAGGCTTTTCCAGGCAAGCCATCGGGTCCTGGGGCGGTATTCTTGGCATTCAGCCTACGTACCGCCACTCTCAGATCTGCCTCGGTCACCTCTGGAGCATCGTCGTCGTCGTTGTGGTCCGCATCTGGCACCGCAGGAGGCGGAGCCATGGGCGGGGGAGTATGTTCCCCTCGCGAAGGGAACAGAGCGCTCACCACGTCCTCCACGAGCTGGGGCCGGAGACTCTGCGTCAGCGGGGGAGCCCATGGGCGGAGTTTATCTCGCACCCATTTGTAGGGGCGTCCCCACGGGTCTCTGTTGAGAGTCTCCAGCGTCTCCTCGCGGGCCAGTCCTCTGGCCCGCTGGATCTCTGCTCGGAGGGCAGTCTTCGCTGCTCTGTACCCCTCGTATAGCTCCGCCTGAATGGCTTCCGTATCCGGAGGGCGGACACGGAGCCTGCGGTGCCTGGAGTACCGGTGGCGCACAGCAACGCACGCCTCGCGTAAAGCGGTCAGCTCACGCGACCACCAGTACACCTGGCGCCGGGCACGTCCGGGCTGGACCCGGGGCATTGCCACGTCACATATATCGGACATGGCCTCCCGGAACCACTCCGCCTCGTCATTGATGTCGGCAGGCCTGTCCGGTGATAACACCCAGGCCTGCACGATCGTGGCTTCCAGGAGAAGCTCCCGGTCCAGCTGCTTCAGCGCCCACCGCGGACCACTCGGGGTCTGTCGGACCGGCGCGCCCGAGGTCTGGGCGGAGACGTCAAACCGGATGTACCGGTGATCGGAATAGGTCTCCACCCCCTCCATGACGCGCCAGTCGATGACACGCGGTGACAGAGCGGGGCTGGCGAACGAGATGTCCACCACTGATTCACCCCGCATCCGCACACACGTGGGGACAGAACCCCGGTTTAGGACGACCAGGCCTGTCTCCAGAGCCCAGTCCTCCACCATCCTGCCCCGTGTGTCCGTATACCGAGAACCCCAAGCCACGTTCTTGGCATTGAAGTCCCCGAGGACGATCACTGGGAGGGGATGGTACCCGACGACGATGATTCTCAACTCCCCAAGGGAGTTGTGGAACTCGGCGAGAGTTCGGTTCGGGGAGAAGTATACTCCCACCACGACAATCTCCCCGAACCGTGCTGCCACGCAACCCCCTCCCCTCTTGACGGCCTCAAGGGACGGGGTACCGGCGGCGGCCGACGAAATAATGGTCACTGAGCCGCTCAGGTCCTCCACCCAGTCGTCCCTGGGCGGGACAAAGTACGGCTCAGCGACCACGGCGATGTTAATCGACCACTGCGCCATGCTCTGGAGCAAGAGATCCTGAGCGGCGGCGCAGTGGTTGATGTTCGCCTGGAGGAGGCGTAATGGGGCCATTTATTGGCACTCCATTTCAGCCCCCTCCTGGGCCCCCTGTGAAGGCCCTGCCGCGGTGTTAGCGGCGGCAGCGACGGCGGTGGTGGCGGCAATAGTGGCGGCTGCGGCGGTGACGGCGGTGGCGGAGGGCTTGCCTCTGCCCCTGGGTTTGGGGGGGGGAGCGCAGGCCTTGCCCCCAGCCCGGTGATCGGCCGGCTTGCCAGCCGCCGCACAAGCAAAACAGTGCGGCGTGGCATTACAAGAACCGGCCTTGTGACCGGGCTGACCACAGCGGAAACAGTGATCGCTGCGGTCCACCTCCGAGGTGCAACATGCTCCCACGTGGTTACCCACCCGGCAGCGGAAGCACCTCAGAGGTCTGGGTTCCAGCAGTTTAACCTGCGCGGATACCCAGCCCACCCGGAGCCTTCGGCCCTCCCCGGCTATCTTTTTGGCCGCCGACACGGGGCAGCTCACCGTAACGGTTTGCATCCCCGTGTTATCAGGACGGATGGTGCCCGCCCTCACCTGCTCGGCAGAGCACCCTCCAGTCCTAGCCACGGCGGCCACAACTTCTTCCGCCATCACGCAGTCATCCAGGCCCAAAATGCACATGTCAGCGCACTTAGTAGGCCTGGACACCCGGACACTCTTCCGCGTTTAAGAACGCCCTGAGCCTTTCGGCAAGGGCGTCAGCGGTAGGGCCGCTGGCCGCCCCGGGGATCTCCAGCATCCGGGCCCCCGTCGCAGTGACCTTCATTCGGAAGCCATCGGCGACGTCGATCTCCTCCAGGTTCACTGCCGCCCACGCCTTAGCGAGCACCTCACGGTAGGTCACGCCCTTCTTCTCCGCTTCCGGCTGTAGTGTGATCACTACAGCTGCGGACTTTGGGGCGCGGAGCCTAGCCGCGGCGCTTCGCTTCTTGCGCCGTTGCCGCCTCTCCCTTTTATTGGCCGCCCTTTTGGCCTTAGCCGCCTTCTTTTTCTCCCCGGCTACTTGCCATTCGGCGTCGGCCGGAGAGGAATTAGAAGGCTGGGGGGGGGGCGACCGTCCTGCCGAAGTGGCTGGGGCCCTTGCCTTCTGAGTAGCCACGTGTGCAGCCGTCCCGTCCTTCTTGGGCTTAGGCTTCGCCAATCTGGCCGATTTGGCCAGAGGCGTGGGCTTGGCTGCAGGCTTGGCCGCGGCAGCCACGGTGGCCGCAAAGGTGGCCGGTCTGCTCGCCGCTAGCGGGGGGCGCAAGACAATGCCCTCAAGTACGGAGAACCGGCTGTTGAAGGCAGCCAGCTCTTGCCGCACCAGGGACAAAACCCGGTCCTCCGCCGGCAAGGGCACACCCTGCCCTTGCTGCACCGCTCCATGCGGCACCTCCGGAGGGCCAGCTTTTCGAAGCCGGGCCAGGTCCGCTCGGAGCTCCTCGTTCTCCTTTCGGAGAAGCTCCATAGCGGCTGTCAGGCGGCCGACCTCCGCCCGCATCTCGGACATTTCGTCCGACGTAAGCCCGGCCTGAAGGGCCCTCGCTGCCGCCATAATGGAGGCCGTAGCAGCGGGTACGACCTTGTCTTTGGAGGCTTGTATCCTCTTCAAGGCCACACCCCTGATCGCTGCTACCACGACCTGCTCAAAGCTGCTGGCGACTCGCTCCGCCTTGGAGCCGCCAGCGGCGTCCGGCTCACCACCTGAGGTGTCAGAGAGCCCCTCCATTGGCAGCCTCTCGGCTCCCTGGGCCAGCTCGGCTGGGCTAGCTCGCCTGGGTTCGCTGGCTCGCTGGCTGGCATCCTGGGTGGTGAGCCCTCTGCCCCCACCCCGTCCTTGGACCCCGCCCCGCCGGCCAATTTTCCTCCGGCCCGAGTTCAGCCCACCATCAGAGGACGACCCCTGGCCGTCCCCTGGCTTGGAGCGCTTCTTTTTGAGGAACTTTGCAGCCCCCACCTCCACGAGCTCCGGGCTCTTAAAAGAGCCCTTCGCGCCAGATGCATCTTCGGACTCCGACCCTGCATCACTCCCTTCCTCTACGGCAACCGGGGTAGCCGGGCGCACAAATTGTGCTCGCGCCTTTGGCACTCTTTGTGCGTTTTGTTTCGGTGCCGAGGACGTACTGGGAATAGAACCCAGCGACTCCTCAGCACCGGTAGGTGAGCCACCCTGGCTCAATGCGTCCCCGAAGGACGGGTAAAAATCCGAATTGGATATTGGGCGTTCATTGTCCCCCCCAGAATACGAGGGACTGACCGAGCTCTGCTCGGTGAGGGATTCTCCTACTGCGGAGCAGCAGGTACCCTCCTGGGGTAGTTTGTTTTTATGACTCGCTTCCATTGTTGTTGCTGAACACAGCTTTGCCTTTTTTATGGGGTGGGGTCCCCAGACCAC
Organism: Tiliacea citrago; assembly: GCA_963921375.1. NCBI lineage: Eukaryota > Metazoa > Arthropoda > Insecta > Lepidoptera > Noctuidae > Tiliacea > Tiliacea citrago. Next base: position 4,759,431 of record OY992784.1, read on the forward strand.
TCCTTCACCTCAGTCATGTCTGATGAGCAGACACGTACTAGAGGTGAACCACTCTTCCCACTCTCCAACAATGAGGAGAGAAACGCGCGCCGTCCAGAACACCAACAACTGTTGAAGTCCTCAGACGGCGCGCCCCTCGCGGAAGTCAGATGACATTGACTCCGCCCCATGTCTCTCTTAGTCAGGTCTCTCACTTGAGGCCTTCCGGCATGAGTGGCTCTACCGGCAAAGCCCCCAAGATCATTGAGACACGCAAGCCTCACCACGACGACAACGTGGAGACACACTTGGTGGGGTACGGAAGGGTCCTGGTATGTAAAGATGGTCATCCATCCACGGACCAACCGCGGCAGGCGTAGCTTAACCTTCCATCGACCTAAGCGGCTGTAATTATTTAGCCACGTGCCCTTCTAACTTTTCCACTTCTATATCAATCATTAATTAACACAAAAACCGTAATCGCAATCGATCCTCGCGGTCCATTTACCATTGAGGGATTAATTGATTTGATTGATCCAACCCGTGAAATTACAGGACGGCTGTCCCCATTAAATATTCAATTAAACTGCGTAACGGCTAAGATGTCTGATTCGATCAGGATCAGGAGTGTCTGTATTAAGAAACTTGTGCTGATATTTGTGAGAGATAACTAAACATGGCCTTAAGAATAAACTTATTATCGAATACAGAGTTAGGCAGGGGCGTAGCTACCGCGGTATCAGCCTTATCAATGATACGGGGCCTCCAAGCTACAGGGCCCCCAGGCGCGGTCCAATTCTCAAGCTCTTGCATTAATTTAGTAAAATCACACAGAAATTCTAACCAACCCAAGTCAGGGTGCTCCAACTTTCAAACGCGTCGCTCGCTACACATTAACTAAAATCACAACGGCATGACAGCTTAACCCAGTCAGGATGCTCCAATTTTCTAGCTTGTTTTGGTCAGGCTCATTTAATTTTCGTAGTAAGTATAATCGCAATGAAAACTACCTACTCTGAAGCTTCGCCGCCATCGGGTAAGAGCCCGGGCCCCTAACCAAGTCATACAATATTTATAATAAAGTGATACAAGGCCCCTTTAGGACTAGCTACTCCACTGCTGTCAGGTTAATTGGTAAAGATGATAATGGCTGAAAAGGGGTGACTACCGAGATGACGACTAATAGAGAAGTAGGGAAGAAAAGACGAGCCTACCCTAAACTTGTAACCAATAGTAGAGCTAGCGAGCACAAACCTTTTTTGCAAGTATTTAATTACAAGTAAAAATTTGTAGGCCAACTAGAAAACTTAACTAATACATTTTAATTGGCAGAGGTAACGCTGCAGCCTAGTTTTGTGATGAGAAGGTGGTCCCAGGTGCTCCATCAATCTCTACCTAGAAGTTAAAGGGCCGATTCCATTAGTAGAAATCTATAAGTGAGCAATTTACTGCATTTTGAGGAGCTCGTCTGCTCACCACGCCGAAGATCCTTATCAAATCTTCGCCAATTTTGAGACCAACTTAAAGTTACTACCTTTGAAATAAAAATAAACCATTGAAATCGGATGTCATAAGGCGGAGATACCCAGTAGCCCCCTTTTTGAAGGAATTAGCCCTCCATTCAAAAATCCCCGACGACAAAAAATTCTATAACGTCGTAAAACCTGTACACCAAGTTTCGTCTAGATCGGTTGTAAAATACGAACTGTAGAGGAGTAGCAACAAACTGACAGAGGAAAGCAAATTTTGCTACTTGAAGCAGAGACGCTTCGCTCGCTCGGTCAACAAATTGGAATAGAGGAAGGAGGATGATGATGAGTCAGGACAATAAATTGTTTAGCAAATTGACACAATGTGTCAATTTACGACAAAATAAAGAGATTTTACGTACAATTTAAGTTGATAGTCGACTTGCTAAGCAATAGTTTTCTTCGCAAAGGTATTTTTGATAAGTATATTTTCCAGATATTATTTATTCATTCGGATATATTATATTTTCCGGTCTGGGAGCTTTACTGGCGTGAGCTGCGTAAACATGGATGAAATTTGGCACACAGATAGTTTATAACCTGGATTAACACACAAGATAAGATTTAAATACCGGTAGTATGTTGCCGTGGAATATTTTTCGACATCCACGCGGGCGAAGCCGCGGGCAAAAGCCAGTAACGTATAATATAAGTCGTTAGTGTGAGAAGTTTCTAGAGCTGTACTGCTGAAGCTGTAAGTAGTATTTCAACATGCTATTTTCAAAAATCAAAACGTACTTCAATTGTTTCTTCCAAACGATATGAACGAATGTACGTGAACGGGCGCCGTCAGTTGAGACTGGTCATCTCTAACTGCCAGGGCTTATTTGTAATCATTTAATATTATGTTGTGAATTGTTCTTAAAGACTTTATTTTTTTACATTGTTCTCACATATAGAAGCGACAAGAATAACGTACCCAGGATTTTGTAATATCTCTGTTTCTTGCCTCTATAGAGATCTACGTTTAGGAATGGCCAAATAGCTTCAACTTTCTGACCAACTGACTTTTAAATTGTCAAAGAGTCGTCTTTGACAATTCAAAAGTGCCTGTAATTGGTTTAATTTAAATGAATACTTTGAGTTTTAGTTTGATCCTGTATGTACCAACCTAAAAGAAAAAACACTGGAACAAAACCAGCCAAATCTGGATTGTAAGAAACATTTGGAACGCGACATTCGTTTTTATCTCCGAACAAGAAGTAAGGAACAACCTTAAATCATTTGGGGTCGTCCAAAAGAGTTATCAAGATGTTTGGCCAAAAATTCGGTCCCCGCAAAAAAAGTTCTGCTACAATTTAGGGCCCAACTTAATGGGTTTTACAAGTGTAGATACTGAGATTTGGTTTTATTTTAGATATTAGGTATTATTTTAGGTATTAGAAGAAAGGAAAATTAAATTAATAATTTATGGTGTCATGTTCGTGAACGGGCGCTGTCAGTTGGGACTGGTCATGTAGCTGACATGACCAGTCCCAACTGACAGCGCCCGTTACCATGGCTTATTATAGTTTTTTTTTTTTGTTACATTACAGATGTAACAATATTTTTGTAACATTATAATTTAAAAGAGTGTCGATGGAGTTTCTTGCCCGTTCTTCTCCATATGTACCTACTACGCTTTGGATGGGCAACTAGCTTCGTATTTCTAACTGACCGACTGCTTGACAATTCAAAAGTGCCTTTAATTGAAATAAATGCTTTGAGTTTGAGTTTGAAGTCATTAGTGGAACATTTTTTATCATACCTAAAGAGAAAATTAATAAAATGTAAGAGAAAGAGCGAAAAATAAAATAAAAATAAAAACTTTCTGTAGTCTCTTTTACGTGTGTCTTCGAAATATTTGAGGTGATTTTTGCATACCTGAATGTTATGTTCTTAACTTACCTATGAATTTCGGAAGATTTAGTCACTTGACGTATTTTTGTTACTGTAAGTTTTATCCCAGAATATGGTCAAAGAGGGGTCCCTATGTTGTTTCGAACGCCGCTGTTGCGACACACGCTGTTGCGAATTATTTTTCCACTGCCTCACAGGTTCGAAAGCTCACGGACTCGAATGAAGTAGTCGCGAAAGACGCTGTTTCGAAAAACATTTTCACTGCCTCATACGCTCGAATGCTTGTGATTTCGATTTATTTAGTCATAAAGTGTACAGAAAAGTATTTAATCATTTGGGTTAGGTTAGGTTAGAACAGTGACCATTAACGCGCGAAGGCGAGCGAGCGAAGCGAGCGTGCCGCGGCAGCGGCCGCCGAGCGCCAGGTCCCCTCTATTGTTGGTAAATTCAGTTACCAAAACAAAAACTCTTCATCAATATCCAATTTAACTAAATTACTATCACAAGCATTCGAGCGTATGAGGCAGTGAAAATGTTTTTCGAAACAGCGTCTTTCGCGACTACTTCATTCGAGTCCATGAGCTTTCGAACCTGTGAGGCAGTGGAAAAATAATTCGCAACAGCGTGTGTCGCAACAGCGGCGTTCGAAACAACATAGCGGACCCGGTCAAAGATATATTGCATTTTAAAAAAAATACAGTGAGAAATCGTAGCAAAATTTGATTCATTTGTTTTATACAAAATGTATCTGACGGCGGAGCAAGTGGCGCCATCTAGGTTTGTTACGAAGTAACTAGGGCAAAGCGGTCGGATAATAGTGACACTGGCTGATAACTGTCACTCTAGCAGAGCGTCGCATCGATGGTTGCATGGCGTCTTCTGATGACAGATGAAGTCGCTGTCGTACAACGATGAACTGCTATATTCCTGCACAGTAACCCTGATGATATTGAAGCTGCTGAACCACTAATACGATGACCACTTCTGGTAAAGGCTATCGGGCACCGTTATTACAAAGAAACACAATATTACCACCTCTTAAAAACGGGATCCCTTCTTTTCGCATAATGATATTTTTACTATTATACCCATATACCTATTTTGGCATAACTGTTTTGGTTTATTTTTCTTTGGTATAATTATTTTTGCTATACCTAAATGTTTTTGGCATCCAGTTGATGTAGACATAAATATCTTGTTGGATAATTTGTTTTAGCCTAATTTTAATTCGCATAATGTTACTTGGCGTAATGACTATTAGCATAATAGTGTTAAGGCATACAAATTTACGGGAATTACGGATATCAATTTTAAGTAGGCTATGGTGCGGCGTGGGCGGGGACCCTTGGGCCACTTCTAAGCCGACATTATGATTTACATAAATAATATTATAGATATACATATTTCAATAGAACAATATATTGTATATAAATGTATAGTAGCGTCTAACATTGTAGGAGATAATTATTATGCGTAAGCTGTTATAAGTAAATATAGTTTGGATAAACAAAATTATGCCTTTTATAATATTATGTCTTAAAATTTTATGCAAATGGATAGAGAACCCTTAAAAACACACCTTGTACACAGTCGTATAAAGAGTAACATAACTCAAGTTGTGAAATTATTAGTAGATAAATAGTATTACCTCGAACATTATTAGAATATACGGTGAACACCGAAGTGTCTTGCCGGCCGGCTTAATGGGTCAAATGGAAAAACTTTTTCTCTCACAACTTAATAGAAAAAGACTCTTCGGAATGGCCCTGCTTTGTTTCCTGTACAAATTGGTTTTTTTTTTCTTTTATTTCAATGAATTAAGGGCGTGGTCTTGTGAGACGAACAGCGGGTTGGTGATTTTAAACATTAAATAGCAAAAAAATAAAAAAATCCGACTGAGTCAAAAGTGAACTTTAAAAAGATGGAAACATGATGACCTAAATTACTATATAAACTATCTCATACAGTCGGAGGCATCTTCATAAAACACAAACTCAAAACTTAAGTATTTATTTCAATTAATCGTTCGTTTCGTGAAGCACGCATCATTTTAGTATTACCCAGTAACTGGGTTGTGGAGGTCAGATAGGTAGTCGCTCCATGTAAAATACTGATATTCAGCTGTATACAGTTACACTGGAAGTCGACCGCAACATAGTTGGGAAAAAGCTAAGCAGATTGATTGATTGATTTCGTTTTATTTTTTTTTAAATAATAATTTTTTGATTTTGGTTATATTAATATGCTATCAAAAGTGTAGAGGTTAATTTAAACAGTACTTGAAAAAACCCTGAAAAAAAAATTCAATTACAGCAATTTTAGTCCATGTTAAAATTCTCTGAATTATTCCGGAATTGTGGTGTAAATTGGGTAACTTTTGATAGTATTTGCCATCCAGAGCATTTACCACTCATACACATGAGTGGTAACATATTTTAAGTAAGTACATTGAATAGATGTTAAGATCATCACAGGAGTCAGATCAATCATTCAATGAATTTTATCGGCTTAAAATAGTAATGATGATTATAACCCTACTACCATCAAACAATGCAATGAAACATGATGCGGCAGAATTATTTTATCTGACTCATTAATATGAACAAAGAAATATATAGGTACTTAGGTACTAATATGTAGGCGTCCAAGCAAAAAAGGTCCTGGTTTGTGAAGCTGAGTGCATCAATTGCATTTCCCGATTTAAATTGATTACAAATGAATGCTGAATTATTCACAAGTTCATAGAGTTTTTCTCAAATCAAAAGCTTTCAGAGTTTCAACTTACAATAACAGAAACTCTATACTACAATACTTTATTAAACAGAAACTCTGTCAAAAAAGGTTTCTGTAACGTTAAAGATTACTGGACAACAAAATGGCTTGGGATTAATTTAGCTACTCCAATGTATCCTCGAGTAACAAACTATGTGTCTTGGAATTGATATTCACATTTTTATTTTTATTTATTTACGTGACATAATATACATATGTGAGGACTATGTGGATCAAATATTTTAATTTTAATCCTTCCATACAAACTAAGGAAGGATTAAAAAAAATATCCCTTAAGTTGGTTAAATAAGTAGCGGATGAAAGTTTGTATGGAATATGTTCGTAATTTTAGCCGATAGGAAATCCCATGCACACGGCTCGTATATAAATTAATGAAGACGCCCACGGAACTTCGATTTTTACCTTCATACGGTTAGCAACAAGGTGTAAAGCTGCACCTCAAAGGCTCAAACGCTTTCCGCTTCATCTCCCGCTTCTATTTATCACGGCATCACGCCCCACTTCGCGACTTGTTCCTGGGCACTCCCTTTACTCCAAATAAAATTGTTCTACTTTCTAACAGTTGTTTCCAAATTACATTATTGATGGACTAATCTTATTAATTTGTTAAATGAACCGGATTTTACTTGATTTAATGATGGGGTAAAGTATTTATTTTCTATTGAACAAGGTTCCATTTTAGTATGTACGAGTAGGTAGTAGTTCAGGTAAATGCGTTACTCCATTACGCTGTAGCTATGTCGCAGGCAGATTGTATGATTCGTCATTATACATACGAGACCATCCGTTTAAAAACGCGAGCGGTGCCGCGGCAGCAGCCAGCGAGCGCCTTAAGAAATAGAACTAAATACTTCTATTTGTCTCGGCATTTTGTAAACGGCGTTTGAATTGTTCATCAAATGTTGTGGCATATTCTACGTATAGTGACAAGACAATTTATATTTGGCATATTTCATGGGACTTATTAGAGAATGGGCAGCAGCGTTCTCTATGCATTTTAACACAATACTGCGATCGCCAACCCGCCTGCCAAGCGTGGCGATTATGGCAACCCCCCAAATATTGGGGGAGACCTATGTCCAGCAGTGGACGTCTTTCGGCTGGAATGATGATGATGATATTTCATAACTGAGAGCGTTTTAAACGGACAACGCCGTTTGTAAAAAGCGGCATCATACAAATTGCCTGCGACAGTTTTATAATTATACTACGATGGTCTAGCTTGGTAAAGCCTTCATTTGATTTCAAACCTTGAGGCTTAAGGCTTGAGAAAGGCTTTTTCCAATTAATTTTCTAAATTGGTTGAATTCACTATGAAACTTATATTAAAAACTAGCTGCGCCCCGCGGTTTCACCTGCGTAAGTCTCGATTCCGTAGGAATATCGGGATAAAAAGTAGCCTATATCTCAATCCAGGGTGTCAGCTACCTCCATACAAAATTTTATTAAAATTGGTCCAGCCGTTTGAGCGTGAAGAAGTTACAAACATACATACACACACACACACACAAACTTTCACATTTATAATATAAGTGTGATACTTGCTTCTGCCCGCGACTTCTTCCGCATATAAGAAATATATTCAGCCATAATGTAAGTAGCTTTCTATCAGTGGAGATTTTTTAAACGCGGATCAGTACTTCCAGAGATTACCTCTTACAAACAAACAATTTAACTTCTTTTTAATAAAAAAAAAGAAAGAAAAAAGAAAAGATCATCGATACGAGGAAGATGAAGATAATACATTTCATGAGAGACACTTTGGACCTTCTCGTCTATGGAGGAGGTTACTCTGAAGCCATGAAAAGTAATCGGCGTACAATCATATTTATACCGAAAAGCCTTTTGATCCCTAATAACATCACCAGCTCACAACACCCTTAATCCGAAATGCAATTATGATACACAGACGTGCGTACACAAGTAATACACACCTATATATCCAGCTAATAATCTTATACAGGCCAATGAAAGCTTATTACAGTTAATATTCTACTTTTATATAGCTATAATAGCGCTAATCGAGGTCACTTGCTGCGGTTCTCAATGTTGAAAGGGAATTTGAGTTGCGAACTTAGATTCAAAGGGATCCTTGTATTTGCCGATGGATAACTTTATTTTGATTGGAGTTTGGATTCGTCGAGATTTTCTTATTAAAAGAAGGTTTTCCCCAATATAACCAACACAAGAGGTAAAGCAGTCAGTCCAGATACTAGCTAAATGATTTTATCTGACTTTTATCACGGCAGATGCTATTCTCACATAGTTTTGAGAGAAGAAGCAGCACTTATCAATGTGGTAGGTATATTAATATGCTACGTCACAGAAAACCTACATTTAGCTGTAAAAGGATCTTTTGGCGCGTGGCCAAAATCGGAAGTAATGCTGCCATGTTGTTTTTTAAAACATTTCAAGTGACATTTCACAAAATAATTTCAAACTCAAACTCAAAGCATTTATTTCAAATAAACCAATTACAGGCACTTTTGAATTGTCAAGGGTTCGGTCAGTCATAAAGATGAAGTTGCCCATTCCAAAGCTTAGTAGATACCTATGGAGAAGAACGGGCAAGAAACTACACGGACACTGTTTTAAATTGACTTAAAGTTACAAAATATTGATTATATCATTCGTGTTGAAATTATACATGTGAGAACGAAGCAAAACGTCAAAAGCGTCCGTAATAAAAAATTTTTAAAAAAAAAATCAAAAATTAAATTAATATTTCACGAACGTTTACCAACAGTGCCACCTGTAAACGTCATTTGAGCGCCAAAAACTCCTTGTAACGATGTACCTAGTTCACAAGATACTCGAAGTTATCTTAATTAAATATTTCGTCCTGACAGACAGTAAAAAGGTTGAGAAACAGCCGCATTACACAAGCTGTGTTCGACACATTTCACGGAATGGACCCAGATGCTTTCCACCATTACATTCAACCCTTTCTGGGTTCAATTCCATTGTATCGTCCTACAAAATTACAGTTTTCATTGCGTATAATTTACGCTGGTCGAGGTGAATTAATTCTGGTCAATGGTGCTTGTTATACTGAAGTTTTTTGAGCTGTGACATTTGAAAGGATTTACGGGTAAATTTGAGACCATCATTTGTTTTCTAAACACATAACGCGAGCCATTTCGTGAACTTTACTGCTCTGCGGCTTTGTCAAACTTTATTACTCTTTTATGAAAAGTGTTGTAGATTGATCAAGATAGAATAGAATACTCTTTATTATGTAGGTACACCATAAACAATACAGATATAAATGTTGAAATTTTACAAGATAATAAATTAGGAGAAAGCAGTATCTTCGTAAAAACAATGTCGTGACAAAATAAAATCATAAAAAATTAAAGTCTTGACTGAAATCGATTTATATAGCCAGGTACGTATCTACTACAGGCCGACGGATGCTGCGATTAACGTTGCCACCTAGGAGACCCAAGTAATCTTGATAGGACCATGGATTCGAAAAGAAGGAGAAGGTATACTACTAAAATAGCTACAAAAAGTTAACCCTCCACCCCAACATAGAGAAAAGTCTTGGCCAATTTCAATACAGCTACTATAAGTATACATGTAGTAAATTCTATGTATAATATGCTGCTTAATATGTATAATATGTATGCAGAGTAAGCAAAGGTATTGAAATGCTTGACACATCACGTATTCTCTTTGTGCCTGTTATGCTGACTCTGCCTTGTAATTGGAAGACACGAAACACGTGCAAAGATACCAACATTATATTGTGGCTGAAACTAATAATATTTTCAGAAAGATCGCTGAACTACCACTAAAAAGAAAAGAAACAGCAATTATTAAATCTTTGCTTCTTCTTTGTTAGGGTTCCGTACCCAAAGGGTAAAACGGGAACCCTATTACTAAGGCTCCGCCGTCTGTCTGTCTGTGTGTCCGTCTGTCACCAGGCTATATCTCATGAACCGTGATAGTTAGACAGTTGAAATTTTCACAGATGATGTATCTCTGTTGCCGCTATGACAAAAAATACTAAAAAACTGAATAAAATAAATATTTAAGGGGGCTCCCATACAACAAACGTGATTTTTTTGCTCGTTTTTGCTCGATATTGACGGCAACAGGTAGATGCTTGAAATATTACCAAAATATTTAGTTATATTCACTTTAAAATTAAATTAAAATAAAACAAATATTTAAGGGACCCCTTTTTTATAGATAATGGTACGGAACCCTTCGTGCGCGAGTTCTACTCGCACTTGGCCGGTTTTTTTTAAAGTAATAAAGCCACCAATTATCTGTGACTAAACATTTTATTATAAAAATAATATATAAATCGTGAAATTCGTTGTAGTTAGGTACAATAATTGGCAATTACTACTTTTGAGTTGGCATTATCAGGCTTCCTACGAATTTACTGAAAAAAATGTGTTGTAATTTATAATACCAGAATAACAAACAAAACATAACATTCTTATTCCATAAATCTAAAAAATAACAATTACTAATTATTTTTGCTATTTTGAAGTCTTCTTACTACTCTTTTTCTGATCTTTCTGGTTGTTCTAGTTTCGAAGAAGACTGGTACAGCGGTATGCTCTGTAGTTGAAGTTATATTTTCCGTATTGAACGTAGTTCCTATGGGTTTCTCCGATGTGATAATAAACGATTCAAATTCAAAGTCCCCTGTTATTCGCTTCATAATTTCTAAACTGGTATTATTCTGTCTTTCTATTCTTTTTGATAAAGTAGCGATCCTATCTCCAACAGTATTTGAGTTATTTGTTATATCGTCTGAGTATTTATTCTTGTCGATATTTTCCTTTGTTAAATTCATTGATATGATATTTGTGGTCTCGTTCTTCATCGAACGTTTAGTTGTATTGTCTTTAGGTGCGTTATTTAGATCTTCAATTTGGACAATTGTTTGCTTGACTAGGGTTTTAGTTTTAGTCTCCGCACCAGCATCAGGTGAAGTCAAATTCTTATCAAAACTGCTTTCAATTAAACTATCTATTAGTTTTTCTAATGAGAAAGCACTGCTTTCTGTTTCAGATTTTCCTACTTCATGAAATGCGTTAATATTGACTTCGCTATGAGTATTGTTTGGTAATTCTCTTTTGGAGTATTTGGGTGGGTAATTTGTGCCTTTATCGGGGAACAAGGACATAAAGTATCTGGGGTTAGTTAAACTTTTTTGGCATTTATTTTGTCCAGATCTTTGGCCAACACCTAATCGGCGGTCGTACTTATTCATCGGCCATCTTGTGTTAGAAACATCTACGTTTTCAGTTTTTAATAGTTCTGACTTCATGTTCTTAACCTGTTCACCAAGGTTGTACTTCAATTCCACTTTCGGCATTTTCTTATATTTAAAGAGAATCTTGTATCTGTCTTTAAATGGATTAGGGCGGATATTCGTTGTCACGGAATTATCAGATTGTATAGTCACTAAAAACATAATGAATATGAGTACATAGGTAACTACTTTTTAATCATAAATATTATTGAATAGTCTGGATGAATATGATAAATAGTGTGATAACATGGAAAATTATGCAGCGTAAGCTTGCAAAAGTGTAAACAATAATAAGTACACATTCTTTACTTCTGCTAGCGCAGGAAACAGGGAAAACGTATTTTACAGTAAACTTACCTGGAGCAACTATCGGTATATTATCGTCAATGTAATTCTTCGTAAGGAAATCATTCATGAAATCATTCCTCTCGTCAATAAAGAAGATTGGTTTAGTGTTCTCACTTATCGTAGCCACGGGCATTGGAACTTCTGCCTTCTTATTCATCTCTGCTCTTTTTAAGCACCCATTGGGATAGCAGTATGTTGGTTGATCGGGGCACATTTGAACGCATACACACACTGGCGCTGTGTTGTGAAACTCTGTGAAGATTATGTTGAAGAAATGTTCTACCAATGATGTCTTGGCTGATGAGTCACATATCGTTTTCGATGTTTTACGGTTCGGTCCAATTGTGAGGAATTCACTGTGGGTATCTAAAACAAAGCAGTACAGAAAAAGAATTAACCAACAAAACAAAATCACGTTTCATATGACAATATTTATTTATTATTAACAATGAAACTGGTAAGTCTGTTAAACAAGAAAAACAATTAGAAATTATGGTCGAAAACAAATTAGTTAATAATGCAGCTGACGTAGCTGAAGCATTCAATGAGTTTTTTGCCAACATACCTATAACTACGACTCGCTCCTTAAATTCATCCCTGTCTAAAGCTGAAAATCTTTTGCATAGTAGTGTGCCTAAATGTAGTCGTTTATTTAGCTTCGAACATGTAACACCTCATGATGTAGTTAATGTTTTTATCACACTTAAATCTAAAAACACTGGTGATTACTGGGGCATCTCCATTAAACTATTAAGTAATATAATAGACATCGTAGCCCCCTATCTAGCTGTTACTTTTAATAAATGTGTTGATTTAGAAACTTTTCCTGACATGAAGAGTAGTAAAGTCATACCTTTATTTAAATCAGGTAATAAAAATGACGTTGGCAATTTCAGGCCTATTTCTATCTTACCTGCATTTAGCAAAATATTTGAAAAGTTAATACTCAAGCAGTTGCTAAGACATTTTAATATAAACAGCCTCCTTCACAATGAACAATATGGCTTTACAAAAGGTCGTTCGACTACAAATGCGGGTGTTGCACTGCTGAAACACATATTTAACGCATGGGAGAACTCGCAAAATGCAATTGGAGTTTTCTGTGATCTCTCCAAAGCCTTTGATTGCGTGCACCATGACACTCTTTTGCGTAAACTACATCATTACGGCGTCCAAAATGAAGCTCTTAAAGTAATAAATTCTTATTTGTATAATAGGTTCCAATGTGTAGATGTTGATGGTGTGAAATCTTCCGAGCTACCAGTTCAGTTAGGTGTACCTCAAGGCTCAATTCTAGGCCCATTCTTATTCTTAGTGTATATTAACGATTTACCATTCTATATAAAGGGTGTCTGTGACGTTGTACTGTTTGCAGATGATACCTCTCTTATTTTTAAAGTAGACCGGAATAGACAAGATTTTGACGACGTAAACATTGCACTCTACTACTACTTGCACGTGTATTGTATAAATAGTTGTATATCACTGCTATTTCGGGGAACATTGGCTTCTAAGATACAGGCTTATTGCCTAGTTTAGGAGTCAGAAGTTCGACATTGAACTTTTATCACTGTTGTACAACTTACTCTTAAGACAATACCTTGTACTACCTTCTGTTTCGTACAAATAAATGATTTTATTATTTATTATTATTACTCTCAATGGTTACGGATTGGTTTACGACAAATAATTTAGTTCTCAATGCCCAGAAAACGAAATGTATAAAGTTTGCCTTACCGAATGTTAGAAATTTAGGTCCCAACATCGTTTTAGATAAAGAGGTGCTTGAAACTGTAGACTCGGCAGTGTTTCTGGGTATAACAGTAGATGCCAAACTTCAGTGGGGACCTCATATATCAAGCCTAGCGGGAAGGCTCAGTTCGGCCGCATACGCCGTCAGGAAAGTAAGACAATACACTGACGTTGATACAGCCCGATTAGTCTATTTTAGTTATTTTCATAGCGTTATGTCCTACTGTATTCTGCTGTGGGGTAAAGCAGCTGACATTAAAAATATTTTTGTACTCCAAAAACGAGCTGTTCGAGCAATTTACCAGCTGGGTGCCAGAGTTTCTCTAAGAGATTTTTTTAAGGATATTGGTATACTCACGGCGGCATCACAATTCATCTTCGCCAACATCTTATATGTTATTATGCAAAATATACACTTATACACTAAAAACAGTGATATTCACAATATTAACACCAGAAATAAGGATAAATTACGTGCTCCTTTTCACCGGCTTCATAAGGTTCATAACTCATTTGTTGGACTTGGTATAACTTTCTATAACAAGCTACCCTCTTCTTTGTTAGATTTGCCTTTTAATGCGTTTAAAGTTAAAGTTAAATCCAATCTTTGTTCAAAGGCATACTATTCTATCAATGACTACTTAAACGATAAGAATAGTTGGTCGCTGTGATTAACTCAAGACAATGTTCATGTTCTTTCTCCAGAATTAGCGTACCTACTGACAGGTTATATGAGTTCATATAATTGTTTATTTTTATTTGACTGTCTAAGTCAATTTATTTTTATTTATTAGTGACATAATATACTCATGAAAATGTTTTTTTATGAGTTGTATTGCAATAAGTGGTTAGCTAGCGACCTAGACAATTGATTATATTATTCTTGCCTGAGCAACCGGCAGCAAGTTCGTCATGCTCCCTTAGATGTCACTGCTTGCGGTAGCGTCGGGGGTCGGGTTGCCTCCTTCCCTCAAATATGGCGAGGGGGGTGATGGCTGATCTTTGCGTTATGCTCGTGAACGGGTGCTGCTTGTGGTGACTGGTCGTCTTGCTGACCATGGTTTTATTATTGTTATTAATGATTAACTGTTTTTTATTTTACTACGATGGTGCTAGTTTATCATTTTTGACTTCGAGTTGCAGCTATAGCTTTGTGTGGGCGGGCACGCCCATTATGCCTGGAGGCTTTTATTTAGGTACGTTCTGTTTACGTTATTTCTGCTTGACGATTTTTATGTTTTTTTTTGGTATAGTGGCGTGTGCTAGCTAACATAAGGCAAATAATCTAATGTTGTGTTGCGTAATGCAAATTCTTTTACATTTTATTGTATAGATTCAAGTTTTATATCTGAACAGACAGCTGTGCTGCTGGGGAGTTTGTTGCGCCACTTCTTCTTCCCAGCTAAAGCACTAGGAAGTGGTGAAGGGTGGGCGTATTTGGGGGACTGTCTTATGTAATTTTTGACGTTCGAAAAGTGCTGATTCTCAGCCTAGTTTGAATAAATGACTTTTGATTTGATTTGAATATGAAACGTGATTTTAATTAGATTATTAGCATTGCTTCTCACCCAAAGATAAAGATGACAAATGTTATGTACCCTAAATTAAACTTGGAGACCCTTGCAACCAAAACAATACTGCTTGGCAGCATAAATTGATACGGTAATAATCCCCCGACCAACTCTTTCACACTAGTCTACCAACAATTAATTTACGAGTAATATTTTCAAACAAAGAAAATAAAAATCTCAAACATATTGTGGCATATATTTCAAACTGTGCTGAACATGCCAAAAAGGAAAAAAAACACCGCTGCTAGTTGGCACGAATCTGGTCACATTTCTTTAGGCTATATTTAATGGCAAAGCAAAGAACTTGGCTTGAGTTTGCCCCTCGTAATTTACTTGTAATACTACGTCTTTTTTAGGGTCAACTTTACTTGGTACGGTCAGTTAGGTAGGTGACCGGATTTTATTTTTATTTTGGTATTTTACTGTCCTCTTGCTTCTTTCTAAAGAATCATATCCTCGTAATTAAAGAATTATACTATTACTGTTGTTGTTAAACCTTTTCTTTTTGCAGCACCAGTTTATGATTTTGTAATTTCGAAAAACTATTATGTCTTTGTCAATTTGTCGGCACAAGAATTAGCACGCACTATCAAAATTAACTGTAGCAAGATACGTGGTGGTCTTCGTGGCATTTATTATTGCATAATATTTCATAATCTCGTTTGATTAGTTGCTACCCAATCCAACCCCGCTTAAAATTCCAGCTCCATCAAACACTACAATATAGCTTATGTAATTAGATAATAACAAAGGTACGGTTTCATAACAGGTTTCACAATTTCCATAAACTGGACATCGAGTTAGAGGACATTAACAAACAAAAATATTAAGTGCTTACATTTGACCACTCCAAACACAAACACTATTAAAACCGTCTTCCTCATTTTCCCCTGATCTTCCACCAACAGACTTTCCGGTCACACTAACTTGCATATACAAGACAACTGTGAGTAATCTTGGTTCTAATAACAACGGTTTAGCATCAACAAACAACAGTGTCCTGTGTCAAACGAAAGAACTGCTGCAATGGTGTTTCACAAACTTGTAATTGTCAATAAATAATAATGCTTTCAGTTCGC
This sequence comes from Tiliacea citrago, assembly GCA_963921375.1. Classification (NCBI taxonomy): domain Eukaryota; kingdom Metazoa; phylum Arthropoda; class Insecta; order Lepidoptera; family Noctuidae; genus Tiliacea; species Tiliacea citrago. Next base: position 4,775,599 of record OY992784.1, read on the forward strand.
TGCGTAGTTCCCTATTGTTGCTGTGAAGATATTGTCCAAATGAACGTTCTTCTTCTCAGCGTGTCGATGGCAAATACAATTTAAACAGAACTCAGCAACGCTAACACCATTCCCTGACGCAGACATAAGGTCCTCACGTGTACAGGTGATATACGGCGCATGATGAAAGATGGGCCATGGTCTGCGGGAAGACGCCGCATATATATTGAGGATTGGAACCATCAGGGAAACCCCATCTGTGGATTCTCTTTGCTGCGGCCGACCTGAGTCCGGAGTTTTCCAAGTCCGCCACGGCAACGTGAAAGGCTCGGGGACGTTGAGATTTGTAAAGACATAATAGTACAAGCCGTGCGCCCGATGGGATTCCCCGTCGGCTAATTTTCAGGAGCCTTAGGGGGGATGAGTTTCAAAAAAACAAATATAACTAGCTCTTTCTTATAAATAGAAGAAGTACAAAATTTGGAATTTGGAATTTGCGTGATATAAAAATCTTTTTACAAAAAAAAACAACCGACTTCCAAAAAAAAACACTAGATACAAAGTAAAAAATAACTTTAATTTCGAAAGTCGGTGTCTATAGATCTGTATTTTAGTTTTGCCACCAACTTTCGAAATTAAAGTTATTTTTCACTTTGTAGTGTTTTTTTTAAAAGTCGGTTGTTTTTTTTTTCTAAAATGTTTTTATTTTTCACTTTTTAGTGGGTCAGTTTAGTTAAAGTTACAATACCCTAATGTCAAATGCTCATCACCTTTTACAAAATATTGCTTTTCTCGATGTGGAGGAGTTCTCCTGGTAAGAACCAGGAGAACTGGAACTGATGGTAACTTCACCATATGCATTGTGACGAGCATAAATTGCTTAGCAACCATATTAAAGTCCGTAATCGAATCGCAAACATGAAATACGTATTATTAAGTAGTCCCGGTAGCCATCTGTGGTCTTCATCATCAGTTCCACTTCACCAAATGATGCTTTCCGAATGCAAATGCATGAGTAACTACAAAAAATACCCAAATCGCTATATGTGTGCCTATAAATTTTAAGGAATTCCCTCGATTTCCATGGGTTTCCCTCATCAGAATCTGACTTGGTGACAATGGGACCACCTCGAGAGCATACCCTTTCGAACAAAAAAAGGATTTTGCAAATCCGTCTATATATGACGGAGTTATAAAAAAACATAAACATCCGAATTGATAATCTCCTCCTTTTGGAAGTCGGATAAAAATACAGCCATCTGGAACACTGGGCACGCCACAATTGTGGCGATAAGTCCCCTCTTTGAGGAGTGGCTGGAGAGGCGCCACGGCGTCCTCACCTTCCGCCTGACGCAGGTCCTCACCGGACATGGATGTTTCGGGAGGTTCCTGTTTAGGATTAAGCGGGAGGAAACGCCCGGGTGTCACCACTGTGTGGATCGCCCGGAGGACACGGTGGAGCATACGGTGGAGGTCTGCCCAGCTTGGGCGGAGCACCGCCGTGTCATCACGGAGGCGATCGGCGGCGGCGATCTCTCGCGTCCGGCCCTGGTTCAGGCCATGGTTCGGAGCGAGAGTGCATGGGATGCCGTCACCTCCTTCTGCGAAGCAGTTATGCTAGCGAAGGAGGAGGCGGAACGCGTGAGGGTGAGACAAGGTTCGCGCCCTCGCGCCCTTAGTCGCCGCAGGAGACGCCCCGGGCGTCGGGAGTCGCCGATTTCCGGCCACCGTAGGCGCGGGCCTGCGGACGGTGAGCGATGGGTAGCTCGCCGTCCGATAAGGACCAGGCCCGGGTCGACGGCGCGTTGTGTTCCACGCGCGCCTCAAAGAGATGTCAGCACAAACTGAAGGGGTCCGTTAGGACCAATGCCTGCCAGGGTTGCGAGTTTGTCCGAAAGGGATATCGTGGCCCTGGCACACAGGCAACGGAAGGAACACGGGTGGGTTTTAGTCAGTAAAAGTCTGACACGCCCTCCCGCTCCGCCCAGAGCGAGAGAAGTTATTTGATGATTTCCCACCGAAAAAAAAAAAAAAAGCCATCTGGAACACTGACTGTAGTTGTCGCACCCCCATTCACTCACTTGATACTTGCACCATAGAAACCCACTGTTACGTTCAAACGTTGTGCTCTGTGCGTGTGTGATTGATTGTTTGTTTATTATGTTTTAGGGTTCCGTACCTAGAAAACCTTAGATAGGTCTAAGAATAAACGAGAAAGCGTCTTCACATGAATTCCCCCTACGAAAACCAAATTGATTGCTGGAGAGAATATTATGGTTTTCCAGGAAAGACATAAGACGATTGTTTAGGGCCCTTTCAAGAACCTTTGATAATGCCGGAAGGACCGAAATTGGACTGTTGTTGTTGACTCTGCCTCGGTCTCCTCCCTTGAGAATAGCGTGAACGACCGCTCTCTTTAAAATTTTCGGAAATAAATAAATAAATAATAATAATAAATTCTTTATTTCAAAAAGCCAAATACAATTCGTCCATCTCAATCGAACATAATAAAAAAAGAAAGATAAAAACGCCATTAAATGGAGTACAACGCTATGCATTTTTGAGACAGAGTGCACGTCTGTGTCTGTGCTAGTATAAACTGTGTTACAGACACAGGCGCCTTCCTCTTACAGTTCGTTGACAATATGCTGCACTTTGCAGCAGTTTTGGTAAACATAAACTTAGTTTTTAATGTACATATCGCTTATTAAAATTTATGTAAGCAAGGAATGGGTGTGTGCGGTGTGAGTGTATGACTGGGTGTCTGTGTATTTAGTTGTGTGTTTCGCATATGTCACCGTATAAAATATATAATAAAGGAGCAATTTAAATCTATTTTTAGTTCCGTTAGCAAGATTTTTTTGCAAAGAGTTGCTCAGTCTCGTCGTACGTTAGCTTTTGGAGAAAACCAATAACTACAGTTTTATATTTAAAACTAGGTAAAGGATATACGTTGCAGGTTTCGTTTATAATGTTATAAAGGTGGCTGCTAAGGCACGGGTAGCTACGCTTCGCCAGAGTAGTATTGGTGGTGACAGGTGGGCATACAGGAACTTTACGTCGCTTACTTTGCCTTGGGTCATAAATCAGTGATGAGTGTACACGTAAAGTGATGTTAAGTGCACAGAGCTGTCGGACAGTGAGTACAGATATGTCTTTAGTAGCTGGATACCGATAGGGTTTGTGAAGCATGACTTTCAAGACAGCCTCGGAGATACAAATACCGCTTATGTGAGTGAAGAGAGGCACAAGAGTCTGTCTGCTCATTTTAAGAAGCTGTGAACTGATTCCACTCCTACCCATTATATATTATTTATCTCATTGGTTCATTATTAATTCTTTTTACCTATTGTGGTATAGTATGTGCCTATTTGAAATAAATAATTTGACTTTGACTTTGACTATGACAGTCATTCTCAAACTTTTTTAGCGACGGAACCCTATTGAAAATGGTTTTATGTGTATTCTTTATATATTTATATTATACTAGCTGCGCCCCGCGGTTTCACCCGCGTAAGTCTCGATCCCGTGGGAATATTGGGATAAAAAGTAGCCTATGTCTTAATCCAGGGTGTCAGCTACCTCTATACCAAATTTTATCAAAATTGGTCGTAAGAAGTAACAAAGATACACACACACAAACACACTCACAAACTTTCGCCTTTATAATATTAGTGTGATATATTAATAGCATATTTTTAGGGTTGCGTACCTCAAAAGGAAAAAACGGAACCCTTATAGGATCACTCGTGTGTCTGTCTGTCTGTCCGTCTGTCACAGCCGATTTGCTCCGAATCTACTAGACCTATTAAGTTGAAATTTGGTAAACATATGAACTTCTGTGATCCAAACACGGACGTGTAACGTAAATAAATGAATTTTGAATATAGGAGTCACTTTAGGGCGGCAAATTAGAAAATTAACAAAAAAAATTGCAAACTGTACTGTGTAACACATCAAATGGAAAGGCTTGATTATTATATTATTTAAGAATTTCAGATATTTTTTTTTATAGTGTTATAAAAAATACTTTTAATATTATTTAAGGAAATAGAATCCAAATCCAAAAAAATCCAAAAAATGCGTCCTAGAAAATATCGCCGAAACTTCTGAGCCTATATTTTTTTTAAATAGATACAGAAAGTAAAGTATCTATATATATCTATCCTTACATAAGTAAATGTAGATTAGGTACAGCAATATTTATAATAAGTCTATAGTGTTAAAATAACTTGGTAAATCTCTCAATATTGTGCGTACAAACTTACATGTGCAGTTGGAATGTATGAGGGAACATGTCTTTCAACTACAATGAAATAAAAAATTCATCCCAACAACGGAACCCTTTATTGTGCGTGGTCCAACACGCACTTGGCCGGTTTTTATTAAACACTTACCTATACATATTTTGCACATTTTAGCTCTATCTACATATTCTTGAAAGCTATGTGTTATTGTCGATTTTGGTTTACCTACTGGACTTTATTATTATGTGTCAATGTATCGGTGGAGTGTACTGAAATAAAAAACTTATACCAAAAAAACACTACAAAGTGAAAAATAACTTTAATTTGGGAAGTCAGTGTCTTTGGATCTGTATTTTAGTATTATGCCACCGACTTCCGAAATTAAAGTTATTTTTCACTTTGTAGTGTTTTTTTGGAAGTTGTTTTTTTTTTTTGGATAAAGTTTTTTTTTTTCACTTTTTAGTGCCGAAAAAGAAAATTCCAAATCGGTTCGTAAATGACGGAGTTATGCGCGAAGAAAAAAACGCAATGCAGAGTAAACGAAAATATCGTTAATGTAGACAATGTAGATACATTATTAGATTTTTGTTGATTTTTCAAAAACCGGTTGTCCGATTTCGATAAAATTTTCATGGGACCATTTGGAAAGTATACCCTTTCCAACAAAAAACTCTTATCGGTTGGGAAGCGACGGAGTTATGCGCGAAAAACATTTAAAAAAAAAATACAAACATCCGAATTGAGAACCTCCTCCTTTTTTAGAAGTCGGTTAACAAATAAAATCATACATCAATATTGTGGTGAATCAACTGTGTTTTGCGCGTGGAACGTATTTGGATACATGCAGTCAGCGAACTATCCTTACAGCTGCAAAAAATCTTGAGAAACAAAACATAATGACATGTTGGCTCAGTTGGTTCCAATGCGGTTCACATCTAAGCTGTGCCAGTGTCCACGAACACCATGTGTGGAACATGGTGTTCGTGGACGGGCGCCGCCCACCGACCGCGTCAGTTGCACCTGGGCATCTTTTCACTGCCATTGCTATTTTTATTTATTTTTTTAGTGAGTGATTTGTTTTATTTTTCTTTGTACTGCTTAAACCTAGAATTCTCCCATAAGGTCCACCCCAAATATTTATAACTATCCTAAGGCAGCCTTTCTACCACAGCATGTGTTTGATATCAACCAGTGGGATCGTTTGATTTTCATAAAGTAGTTTGGCTTAATTCTGCTCAAAAAGGGTTAAATACGAGTAAAGCATTTTTTTTTATGTAACATACGCAGAAAGCGCATTTTCATAGCACCTCTTACCCGCTCCACTACACCATTTAGGCTTGAACTCAAACTCAAACTCAAAGCATTTATTTCAAATAAACCATTTACAGGCACTTTTGAATTGTCAAAGAGTCGGTCAGTTAGTCAGAAAGTGGAAGCTATTTGCCCATTCCAAAACGTAGATCTCTATGGAGAAGAACAGGCAAGAAACTCCAAGGACACTCTTTTAAATCAAGATATTACAAAATCCTGGGTAGGTACATTATTCTTGTCGCTGCTATATGTGAGAACAATGTAAAAAACAAAAATAAATATATTAAAAAAAAAACAATTCAAAATATAAGATTAAAAGATTACAAAATAAGCCCTGGCAGTTAAGAGATGACCAGCCTCAACTGACAGCGCCCGTTCACGAACATGACGTCTTGGTTTATCTCGTCTTGGTGGAAATAGACACATAGTTTCAGTTTAGTTTCACTGCTTAGGGACCGCGCAAATCTCTGATGGAACGGCAGCTCAATGCTGCTATTTTAAATAAATAATTTGACCACAGTGTTAATGCATTTTAATCTAGTAGTTGCGAGTAACTTCCTAGGTCACCATTATGCGCACTAGGTATTTTTATGGACTAGGTCGCACCTATTACGGCGCGTAAAGTACGAAGTATTTCGAGTATTTTCTATCAAAGTGAGAATTTAATGAATATTGACTATCATTTTGTACCCTTTATGATATTATTAGCGCTTAACAATGTCAACCCTCAAACATAGCACAATTTTCGTGCTTAAAATATCCGGCTTTACATAAAACTATCCTAATTTTAATATTTTTCCGAATACGGACTCAATGGATCGCGTACGTAATAAAGTATTTGGCGAAGTACATTCATACTAATACGGCTATCCAATCTATTCATATCATGAAAAAAAAAACTTTTTACATAAAAAGGTTTTATACTCGTATTTTTCATTTTTTAGTGGGTCAATTTGTAATTTATCTAAGTTACAATAGCCTAATGTCAACTGCTGCATCACCTTTTACAAAATATCGCTTTTCCTGAGGTAGGGGCGTTAATTGTTGAGTAATTCGCCTGGTTAGAAACAGGAGAACTGAAGTCACCATCAGCTCCAGCACCAGCACCAGCTGTTTTTTGTTTGTTTGTTACGCTTTCACGCTAAAACGGCTAAACAGATTTGCATGAATTTTGGCACATGGGTAGATAGACCATGACATGGAGAAGGACATAGGCTTCTTTTCATGACTTTTCATGACAAAGTCGCGGGAAACAGCTAGTTACATAGTTAGTAACAGAATAACTTAGCAGCTAACTTCTTAACACTTATGGAAATCTAAATTCCTACCTTTCTAATGCAAAAAATAATTTCTAAGAGTGATAAATAGAACCATAGGTACATATTATTAAAACTATTTTGGTAATAAAAATTAATAAGCAGCACAAATATTAGCCAGACGTATCATGAGATCATGTCTATAAGTACCTATATATTTTGCCAAAGTTATCAACGTATCATAATTTAGTAAATGGATCTCTTATCTTTATATTTTGTTTTACTACATGATAGTGTATACACAGGCCAACGATAGGAGATAAATACAAAAAATTGCAGCACAAATATCACCCATAAACTCAAGTAATCTAAGTAGATTTTTGAATAAAAAAAATATCGCTAAACGTCATAAAATAATTTTATTTGCAATGGAAACTCGACCATACGCAATTAAGTTAAAGCTTTTAATCTTAAAGCATGAAATTTATCTCGTCTTATTGGCTTTAGTATAGTTGCGTGTTTCGAATAGGCTCGCCGCACACTGGCCGGTGGCGGGGGACAGTATCGAGGTGGCGCCTTTGCCCGTCTGCGTACCTACACTGACGAGGAAAAGCCTTATCCCGAGAGTTCTCTAGCTACATTACTATGATTCGATTTGTTATCTTCTAACGGCCGCCCGGCGGCAGACTCTCGAGGTCGATTTCGAGCTATTTTTATATTTTTATTGCAATTTATTATTGATTTCGTATTTCCGCCAACAAAATTCAAAATATGCTCCACCCCCTTAAAAATATAAAAATTAATGAAAAAACCGGCCAAGTGCGAGTCGGACTCGCGCATGAAGGGTTCCGTACCATTATCTACAAAAATGGCAAAAAAATCACGTTTGCTGTATGGGAGCCCCCGTTAAATATTTGTTTTATTTTAATTTAATTATGTATTTTTACAGTGGATATATAACTAAATATTCTGTGAATATTTCAAGCGTCTACCTGTAGCCGTTATCAATATCGAGCAAAAACAAGCAAAAAAATCACGTACGTGGGAGCCCCCTTAAATATTTATTTAATTCTGATTTTTTTCGGCAACAGAAATACATCATCTGTGAAAATTTCAATTGTCTAGCTGTCACGGATCATGAGATACAGCTTGGTGACAGACGGACAGACAGACAGACGGCGGAGCCTTAGTAATAGGGTTCCCGTTTTACCCTTTGGGTACAGAACCCGAAAAACTAAAAAAATATTGACATAAAACATATTTAACAACCAATTAATAGAATTCTCTGACTCCAAAAAAAGATAAAATATAAAAGATAGAAATAATGGTGTCACTAACTTTTTTGTAGATTTTTTTAAGGTGGACCAGCAGTAGGCTTAACACGAGAACCGTAGAGAAGCGTTTTGTCGACGGATGAATAGACAAAAATTACGTTTCCGTGTAGACAGTTGAAAGTTGTCTACTGTGCTTAGCACGGCGATTACAAAATAAAATGTAAAGAGACTTGTCTTCTCTTCCCTAGATAGTTGTCTACAACTTCAAGCATGGCGTACAATTTTTCTCCGATGTTGACAGTTCGGGATAGAAACCTTTCTTCCGAAATAGTCTACATATAAAAGGACCTAGACAAAGATTCGTTCGTATCCTAAGTCCAAAGCTCTTCGATGGCCGGCCTCTCCCCTGCTGACGTAAACGTGTTGGCAACGACGCGTGACGGCGGGGAAAGAAATACTCGCCGCTCGAGCTCGACGCAACTACCGCGGCCGGTGTTGTCACAGCGCTCACGGTGGGGCTGGGTACACACAATAATGTACAAAGGCAGACTAAAAGCCTTAGGCTACTTGTTGTGATTGGCTATCGGAAATAACAATATCGAAATCCTGGATTGGATCATTCAATACGCTACCACCGCACACTGCGTACATTGCATCTATCAGCCGCAGGTTACTTGCTGTGATTTATCATCTACCTAGCCTTTTCTTAACTATGTTGGGGTCGGCTTCTAGTCTAACCGGATGCAGCTGAATACCAATTTACATGGTCCCAAAACATGTACTAAAATCATACTTGTAATTAGCGGAAGACGAATAATGCAAGTTGAATACGTAAGAAGTTGATACAGACAGCTTTATATACACAAATCTCAGTAGATTCTCAATCAGTCACCTCTTGGACTTCAACTACAAGTCTACAAGTTTTCTTCAAAAATGCTAACAGTGATACTAACTTGCGCCAGTTTTGTGTTAGCCATCGCTTATTTGAAAGGCAAATATAACCAGTACTATTGGAAGAAACATGGTGTAGCTTTCTACGACAAACATAGGACCGGTGGACCTTTGTGGCAATTCACTACAGAAGATAAATCATTCTTTCAAATTTTGAGTGATATCTACTGGAGATATGATAAGGAGCCAGCTGTCGGTCTTGGCTCCTTCTGCGATCTAGGACTGTACGTGAAGGATCCCACCAACATCCAGCACATCGCACAGGGTGACTTTCAAGCTTTTAATCACAGAGGGCTTGCGTTTATCGAGGAGGATATCTTGGCACAAAATGTTCTTATGTTGCACGGCCCGAAATGGAAGCTCATCAGGCAGAAATTGACTCCCCTTTTTACTACTGCCAAATTAAGAAATATGTTCTACATTTTTGACAAGAGCGCCCAGGATTTTGTGGACTTTTTAAGGATTAAACCAGAAAGATTGAGATTGAGCTTCAAAAGAATGGCACGATGGTAGACAATGAAACGGGACTGAGGTTAGAACCAACGGATGAAGTATTAGCTGCTCAGGCTTTCTTATTCTTCTTAGCCGGTATTGATCCTACCGCCGCTGGAATCTTTGGAGCTTTAATGAAACTGGGAAGAAACCCTGACGTCTTGAAAAGAGTACAAGAAGATGTAGATGCACTTTTCGAGAAGGACAACGGTCAGCTCACCTTTGATTCTATCTCTGAAATGAAATATTTGGGCAACGTTTTGAACGAGAGTCTTCGGCTGTACCCTCCTATTGCTTTAATAACGAGGCAATGTGTCCGAGATTCTGTGCTGCCTGTAGGTAAAGTGCCCGTTGAAAAGGGGGTGAAGATATTTACAGCTGTTTTCGACCTGCACCACGACCCTAAATATTTCCCTGACCCAGAAAAATTTGATCCTGAACGGTTTACAAGGGAAGGAGAGGTGAGTGATGCGACGTACATGCCTTTCGGAAAAGGCAGTAGATATTGCATTGGAGCCAGATATGTTCGCGTTCAGACCTTAACCGCGATTGTTCATCTTCTAAAACACTATACAGTGCGGACACACATTCAGAAAGGAGGCATACAATATAAGAAGGTACAATACAAGTGAGATTGAAAAACGTTAACGTTGAATTTATTCCTAGGTGCCAGTGATATTCACAAGCAAATTTATAATTTTTATTTAAAAAAAAAGATTGATACGTATATTTTGTGTGGTGTTAAAAAACTAGTCTAGTATGAATTAGTATGTAGGTACTAGTTTGAAGTATTTACAATTGAAACTGTCAAATTTTCCCAATCAACCTTGAACCTTACGCTTTAACGATAAAGTTGGAAATCTTTTAAATAAATTTGACAGATTGTAGTAGCTTGATGTGCTGGCGTCTGTACTACTATATTACATAATATCCAATTACTACAACTACTACATTACTTAGTCCAAATACGTATCTGTTCCGAGTACTAGCGATGTTGCGGATGCAGATTTTTTTACATCCTGGTACTACTCTTGTGTGAGTTGAGTGAAACATTTTATATTTGGTTGTCCTGACCAGATATTTTGTAATATGAAGGATTTATTCTGTATAGTACGTTTACTTGAAATTACATCTTTCGTTGCACATTTCTTACATTTTTAGGGTTCCGTAGTCAATAAGGAACCCTCATAGATTCGTCATGCCCATCTGCCTGTCTGTCTGTGTCTCTGCATAGACTCTTAGTACTAGAAAGCTGTAATTTGGCATGGGTATACATATTTATCACGCCGACAAAGTTGTAAACTAAATATTTTATAAAAAAAAATGGTTAATTACCTCTCCTACACGTAAACTGGGGATGCTTTTTTTTCTCGTCTATCCCATTTTATTTTATTTTTTTAATGTTGCTCCACACTAAAAATTTCTCCTGTGTGGGTGCGTTTAAAAACATTTAAACTTACATACACAAACAGCCAGACCCGGAATAACTACTTGTACAAATATTTGTTCTGTGCGGGAATCGAACCCGCAGCACTCAGCGCCACGCGTGGCAGGCGGGTTGGCGATCGTAGTATGGTGTTAAAATGCATAGAGAACTCTACTGCCCATTCTCTAGTAAGTCCCTAAGTCGCCTTTTACGACACCCACGGGAGGAAATGGGGTGGTGCTATTTTTTACGTCCGGCACCACGCGGAGACTATCCTAAGTGAATGATAGCAACCAGTAGAGTCGTTTGATTTTCATAACGTAGTTTGGCTTAATTCTGCTCAAAAAGGGTTAAATAAAGCTAAGTGTTTTACGTGGAAAGCGCATTTTCATAGCACATCTTACCCGTTCCGCTACACTATTTGGCCCTGGTGGAAATAGACACATAGTTTCAGCTTAGCTTCACAGCTTATCCCCCTCGCAAATCTCTGACGGAACTCAAACTCAAAGCATTTATTTCAAATAAACCAATTACAGGCACTTTTGAATTGTCAAGGGGTCGGTCAGTCATAAAGATGAAGCTCGTTACCCATTCCAAAGCTTAGTAGGTAGGTTCCTATGGGGAAGAACGGGCAAGAAACTCCACGGACACTCTTTTAAATTGTCATATTATGGTTACAAAATATTGGTTACATCATTTGTGTCTGATCATCATCTGAACGACAGTCCAATAGGGAATATGCATGTATTTTTTTTTTCACTAAATCAATAATAGACAGTAATATATACCTAAGAAAAGTATTGAAAGTTAAATTGAACTACTGATTGATGCTCAAAAAAGTTATGAAACTCCGACAATTTTCTACTACAGTTCAAACGTCTGTTTCTGTCGCGGTCATGATGTGACGTCATTGTTCACGAAACTGCTTTGTTTACATCTGTTTTTTAGCCCCAAATTGTATATATATATTAAATTAATGTTTATGCTTTATTCAAGTAGAAATCGCACTTACATATTTACCTTAGTGAAATTTCAAGTATTTAGCAAAGAATAGATTTTATTCACATGTTTTGTTTCGTCACTTCCGGCATTTTCGAAGAGGACGCGTTTTGAGATTGCGTTCCGTTTCACAAAAAAAAACGCAACATAAATGAATTAATTGTAAAATAAGTAATGCATTAAAAAATGTAAAAAATATTGAAATTTGTTTCTTGACTCCTACACAATGTATATTAAAATAATGGATACGTTTTGAATTACGTGAATATTCCCTATTGTCAGATTTCAAAAATATACGTAGTTCTCACCACAGTCTTGGTGCATTTTAATCTGGTTTGAGGTACTGCCAGACCTAGACTAGTTGGGAGTAACACAAGATTTAATTATTTATTTTACTAATCCAACCAAGCCTTACCTTAACGGAGACCTACACAATTATTGTTATTTAAGTCGAATTTCGATAGTAAAGTAATCGTGTGTAAAAACGCCTGACAAAAAATGGCGATTAATAGGTTCTTGACGGAGCTCTAGGCAAGGAATAGTAGATTGATATACAAGGGTCGAAAGGAATTGGTGTTTTTCACACTCTACTTTTCATTTCTTATATAAGGAAAGTAAAAAAAATTGTAGTTTTTCAAAAATATTTTATTTTCTTGTTTGCTCGCCACTTCTTCGCTCTTCTAGTATGTAGTTATTTAAATATCTTTCCTTTGAAATTTCTGGCAAAAGATTTGCGATTACTGTATTTGCCTCGTCTTTAACCGAATCGGGGGTCAACATTTCAGAATCGCTTGAACTCATTTAGATTAACTTAGACGACACGGTTGGCGCAGTGGTTAAGCGATTGACTGCTGCGCTGCGTGTCGCGGGTTCGATTCCCGCACGGAACAAATATTTGTATGACCTACAAGTAGTTGTTCCGGGTCTGGCTGTTTGTGTATGTGAGTTTAAATGTTTGTAAACGCACCCACGATACAGGAGAAATTCCTAGTGTGGGGCAACGTTTTTTAAAAAAAATAAAAAAAAAATAAACTATTATTATTTAAAAATTATAAAAATATATAGGTAATTATAATAAAATATATTTGAGACCCTCACGGTATTCTCTTACATTTGTCACACTAACCTACAGTTTGTAAAACTTTTATTTTAATTTTCAATTTTATTCCCCAAAAGTGTCAAAGTCAAAGTCAAACCATTTATTTCAAATAGGCACATAAGAGGCACTTTTGAACGTCAAAATTTACAAAAAAAATAGAATTGATTCTAGTTGCCCCTTCCAAAAGGTAGTTTCGTATGGAGAAGAATGGGCAAGAAACTCCACCGGTACTCTTTTAAAAATGTTTTACAATATTTTGTTTGATTACATTAATTATATGATTATATGTGAAGACGATGCACCTAGAATAAAATTACTATACCATAATAGGTAAAACGAATTAAAAACTAAGCAATGAAAAATAACTTAATTATTAGATAGATACGTGGTGTTCACATATTTACAAACATCATACAAGTATGTTTTTCTAAAAAAATAAGTCAGTGTGTGAGTATAGGTTATCACAGAATGTAAAATGAATATCATAAAAATAACAGATTTTACCATAAAAATAGCAACCAGTTTGATTTTGTCTAGACTCTAGATTGTCCTATGGAGCTGGACCAGCATGTTTCCAAGCATTCCTGTCCTGGATATAATCCTCTAACTTGTAATATGCTTGTTTACAAAGTGTACTTTTAATATGTGTTTTAAATTTTCTCTCATTTAATTTCAATATATCACAAGGTATTTTGTTGTAACATTTAACACAGTACCCCATAAAAGATGTATGTACTTTAGATAATCTGAAAAATGGTTGATCTATTTTATCTTTATTTCTAGTATTAAAATTATGTCTATCGCTTATCTTGTTAAAAATATGTAGATTTTTCCTTACATACATAATATTTTCATAAATGAATTGGCAAGGTACCGTCATAATATTAATCCTTTTTTAAATCCATTAAGTGACCCCTGTATACTCAAAATACATTTGTTACGTTAGGTAATAGGTAATACAGACTGGTGTCCGCAACTCCACGTCAATATGCGCGTATTTTGCGTACGGGTGGGAAAATCGATTATTCGATCCACCCCAGCTCCTCAACGAACGCCAGCAACGCCTTGGTGTTACTGACAATCTCACAGAGGGTACCTGGGTTACCGAAGTACTTTGCCCTGTATGTGGCGACCACTGGGCAGTATAGTAGCAGATGCGCTGCTGTCTCGTCATCCTCCATGCAGGTCCTGCACAGCGGACTGTCTGTATTTGTTTACGTTACACGTCCATATTTAGGTCACAGAAATTCTTACGTATATCAAAGTTCAACTTAATCGGTCCGTTAGATTTGGAGCAAATTGACTGTGAAATACTACACAAACAGACACGATTGATCTACTAGGGGTTCTGTCTTTTCATTCGCATGTCGGAACCCAAAAAAGATTAGTGAAAACTTGAAACTAGTACTAGTTTCAAGTACTTACAAATTCGGTCTTTAATGTAGTATCACACCACACAAATTATACATAATAAAAATTATAGGTTCGCTTGTGAATATCACTAGCGCCTAGGAATAAATTCAACGTTGACGTTTTTCAATCTTAATAGAAATTGCTCCTTCTTAAATTGTATGCCTCCTTTCTGAACGTGTGTCCGCACTGTATAGTGTTTTAGAAGATGAACAACCGTGGTTAAGGTCTGTACGCGAACATATCTGGCTCCAATGCAATATCTACTGCCTTTTCCGAAAGGCATGTATGTTGTATCGCTCACCTCTCCTTCCCTTGTAAACCGTTCAGGATCAAATTTTTCGGGGTCAGGGAAGTATTTAGGATCGTGGTGCAGGTCGAAAACAGCTGTAAATATCTTCACCCCTTTTTCAACAGGCACTTTACCTACGGGCAGCACAGAATCTCGGACACACTGCCTCGTTATGAAAGCAATAGGAGGGTGCAGCCGAAGACTCTCGTTCAAAACGTTGTCCAAATACTTCATTTCAGATATAGAATCATAGGTGAGCTGACCGTTATACCTCTCGAAAAGTGCATCTACATCTTCTTGTACTCTCTTCAAGACGTCAGGGTTTCTTCCCAGTTCCATTAAAGCTCCAAAGATTCCAGCGGCGGTAGGATCAATACCAGCTAAGAAGAAGAAGAAAGCCTGAGCAGCTAATACTTCATCCGTTGGTTCTAACCTCAGTCCCGTTTCATTGTCTACCATCGTTCCATTCTTTTGAAGCTCAACACACATGTCTACAAAGTCGTGTCTTTTTACATTTTCTTTTTCACGTTGTCTGATTACTTGTTTGATGGCTCCAATAAAAACATCCTCTTGTTGAGTTTGAAACAACTTCAATTTTAAAGCTTTAAAAAGTGTTTCACTGACTCCACTTAATGCAAACTTTATGTTTGTCCAGAAAGTAGGAACTAAGGCTTCTCTAGCTATCTCACGGAATGGAGAATCGAAGATTGATTTTGTTCCGATCCCAAACACAGCGGCAGAAATAGCAGCGGAGCAGAATTGACACAAGTGTTCGAAGGTATCTCCCGTCAATCTTTCTGGTTTGATCCTTAAATAATCCACAAAATCCTGGGCGCTTTTGTCAAAAATGTAGAACATATTTCTTAATTTGGCAGCAGTGAAAAGAGGAGTCAATTTCTGCCTGATGAGCTTCCATTTCGGGCCGTGCAACATAAGAACATTTTGTGCCAAAATATCCTCCTCGTTAAAGGCAATCCCTCTGTGATTAAAAGCTTGAAAGTCACCCTGTGCAATGTGCTGGATATTAGTGGGATCCTTCACGTACAGTCCTAGATCGCAGAAGGAACCAAGACCGACAGCTGGCTCCTTATCATAGCTCCAGTAGATTTCACTCAAAATTTGAAAGAATGATTTATCTTGTGTAGTGAATTGCCACAAAGGTCCACCGGTTCTATGTTTGTCGTAGAAAACTACACCACGTTTCTTCCAATAGTACTGGTTATATTTGCCTTTCAAATAAGCGATGGCTAACACAAAACTGGCGCAAGTTAGTATCACTGTTAGCATTTTTGAAGATATCTTGTAGTTGTAGTTCAAGAGGCGACTGATTGAGAATCTACTGAGATTTGTGTTTATAAAGCCGTCTGTGTCAACTTCTCACGTATTCAATGAGCATGAGTTTTTTTCTATGCCATTATTTTTTACCAAATCTTTTTTGTAACCTCTGACCGTCTCGCATTAAAATATTCCAGCATTTCAAGAAGTAAACACGTAAAATGATTTCGACTCCGTGAGAACTTGCTAGGTAGGTATAGAAGGCCCGTTACAATCGGGCAGTTTGTCTGGTGTCAAAGCTTGCGGCTGATAGATGGAATGTTCGCATGGTGGTAGCGTATTGAATGACCCCATCCAGGATTGCGATATTGTTATTTCTGATAGCCTTTCACAACAAGTAACCCAATCGTATCACCCAGTAACTGGGTTGTGGAGGTCAGATAGGCAGTCGCTCCATGTAAAATACTGGTATTCAGCTGCATCCGGTTAGACTAGAAGCCGACCCCAACAGAGTTGGGAAAAGGCTAGGTAGATGATGAATCACAACAAGTAACCTAAGATCAGGAACCGTTTTTTTTTGACTACCTGTCAGTTTAATAATCAATTAACTTTCTTGTTTAAATCGGCTACAACAAGAACGTTTAGTTTTCAATTCGTCATGCACTGTCATTTCAAAAAGCGGTACGTTAATTTTTATTCTAAAAAAAAATGACACAAGGACGTATTATTACAAATATCTATGTTCTAGCTTCATTTTGTTTACATTTTAATAGACACAATAAAAATATACCGTATCACATATATATTTTTTAAATTAGTTAAGTAGTTTTTGTGTTTCCTGAAACAGTCTGTTTTTACATAGACTTTTTGGAATGACAGCGACGAATTAACAAAAATGAATTGCAAGAAAATCTTGCAATGGTTTAAATGCCTGTGCACATCGGCAGACGGTAGCTACCTACGGCTTAAATTTTTATGACAACTTATCTACTTATACTAAATGCTCGGAATCGACCTCGAAAGTCTGCGGCGGCCGTTGGAAAATACTGAATCGAATCAAAGTAAGGTAGCTGGAGTACTCTCGTGAACTCGCGTGACAGGCAAAGGCCACCTGCCAGTGTGTGGCGAGCCTTATTTGAAACACGCAACTATAATAAAGCCAACGAGAAGAGATAAATTTCATGATTTGGGATTAAAAACTTTAACTTAATTGCTTACGGTTCAGTTTCCATTGCACCAAAAAAAATGGCGTTTAGCGATAGTTTTTAACCGACTTCGAAAAAGGAGGAAGGTATAATATTATGTTCGACGGTCGTGTATTATTGTGGACCGATTTTGAAAAAAAATGTTTTGTTTGAAAGGTTAGGCTCTCGAGGTGGTCCCATTGTCACTAAGTCAGAATCTAATGAGGGGTCCCATGGAAATCGAGAGAAATCTTCAAATTGTATAGGCACACCTATAGTGATTTGGGTATTTTTTATAGTAACTCGTACATTTGCTCTCGGGAAGCACCATTTGGTGAAGTAGAACTGATGATGAAGACCATAGATGGCCACCGGAACTACATAATAATAAGTATTTCACGAGTTGCGATGCGATTAGGTACTTTAATATGGTTGCTAAGTAATGCTTATATGGTGAAGTGAAGCTGGTGACTTTACTGTCAGCTTCACCGTTCTTACCAGACGAACTTCATCCCGGCATCGGCAAAAGCAATATTTTGTAAAAAGTGATGAGCAGTATTGACATTAGGTTATTGTAACTTTGATAAATTACAAACTGGCCCACTAAAAAGTGAAAAATATATACATATATAATATACAGCCCTCTGTGCAGGGCTTGCATGTAGACTGATGAAACCGTTGGGCATGTGCTCTTTGACTGCACAGGCGTCAGCCAGATCAGAACAGAAACCCTCGGGTCACCCAGATCCTTCACAGATATTCTATGCAGACCAGAAGACCTAATCAGCTTCTGGAGGGAGGTGGGCTGGTTGGAATAAACCAACTGACGGCCGCTATGGCCCACGCACAATGGTCCACATGAAGGACTAAGTGCCGAAACCAAACCCTCCATAGAACATAGAAGTGAAAAATAACTTTAATTTCTGTCTTTGGGTCTCTATTTTAGTTTTTTTGCCACCGACTTACAAAATTAAAGCAATTTTTCACTATGTAGTGTTTTGGACGTCAGTTGTTTTTTTTTTTTGTAAATTTTTTTTTTTTCATTCAATAATCAACTTAGTTGACTTGAGTTTAAAGTTGATATTTGTACATAAGCTGCAATTTTATGTATTTATTTCTTATCATTGGCCTCAGAATACACTATCATGTAATAAAACAGAATGAAAAGATAAATGATTCATTATTGCAATTATGCTAAATTAAGATACGTTGATAATTTTGGTCAAAATATACTTATAGACGTCACATATCATGATCACATAATACGTTTCGAGCTCAGCTGGTGGCAGACTAATATTTGTGCTGCTTAATAATTATTATTCTAATATGTACTAAAAGGTTATATTTATTACTCTTAGTTTTTTTTTGTAGTAGTAGGTAGGTAGTTAAGTATTTAGATTTTCATACGTGTCTAGCAGTTAGCTGCTAAGTTCTTTTATTGCTAACTAGTAACTAGATGTTGCCCGCGATTTCGGCTGCGATCTATGATGAAAAGTAGCCTATGTCTACACATGTGCCAAATTTCATCCAAATCTGTTTAGCCGTTTTAGCGTGAAAGCGTAACAAACAAACAAACTCACTTTCGCATTTATAATATAAAAACATCTAACTAAGACTTTTTTAATAATTTAATTAAAAAAATTACATATCTTTCTAAGTATAAGTAATATACTTTATATTAGGGATTTTACATGTATTTTCCTAACACCGTTATGGTCTTAGGTACTTGTTTTCGTAAAACAACATTATTTTCCATCTTTTATGCCATGAACGCATCAGGAATTTAAATTAAATTAACAACTTTCTCAATCCTAGGTACGAATTACGTACTCAAAAATTGATACATATAAAAATAAAGTTCTCAAAAATGTTTTCACACTACATGATCGACAATGTCAAAATAAATGTCATGCAAACATTGATATATTATACAATAAGGGCTTTGTAGTATATCAATGCATGCAAACCTTATTCGTAAGTTAAGTTCTAGCATTATTCTAAGGTTCTAGCCGGGCATTAATATTGTACTGGATTTCATTAAGTCCTGGACATTAATGTGATTTGAATTTGGACCCTCAAGTAAAAATCGCATGCCAATATTGACCATGGTACATACTAATTCCATGCATTTACCATTGAAACTTGCACTAAAAAATCGTAAAAATAAATTGTTCGACAAGAGTAGACCACATTAAGAAAGATAGAACATAAAATAGAAAAGGCTCGAATACTGCTAATCGCTTTGCTGCAACAAATTCTCACAGCTATGGCGAGTGACGATAGTGATTTGACTCCGGAGTACATTCAATCCCAAGCCATTGGCATTGCTAACAATCTACTCCCAAAAATATCCAAGGGATCGTATGAAAGCCTAGGGGAGCCTTTCCCGAGCAAAGGCTAGGGAAGCCTAGCCTTTGCTCGGGGAAGGCTGGATCGCTCCAACGCGGGTGTATACGTACATCCGTGGTGGGGCGACCCAGGCTGCCAGGCACTTCTTCTCTTGCAACCGAGCGGGTGGGCAGGTTGCGGATAGCCCAACTCCGGCTGCGGGACCGACTGTTAAAGGTCGATCCTGTACCCGGAGCATCTCAAAGAGATCCCGGACAAGAGAAGTTTCCGAAGGCCAAACCCCAGGCTCAGGTTAACCCATTTACCCCTTCCTATGTACCTATCACCTAATTATCCATCCTTCCTTTATCCATACATCCTGTTGATCCTAAATCCTTAGGCCGAATCCCAAGCCTCGGGTGACCCCCAAGAACCCACACCCTTACCCACGAATATCTTCCCTCCCATCCCTACATCCTGTCGGTCCTAGAGGAGGGGTAACCTCGATTCCAAAAAAGCCCACCCCCCCATACCAAAATCATGCAGAGTAAGGAAAATTCTACCCAGGTGGGTCCCGGCCAAGCCGGGGAATCCCACACCGCCTCGGCGGTCAGCCCCCATCGTAATCTGGGGGGGGCACCAAACTCTTCTTTGGTGCCGCGCTTTTCAGCGCGGCCGGCTGCTGTTTTAGCGCCCACAACTCAGGCTGCGACTTACGCGCCCACAACCCAGGCTGCGACTAACGCGCCCATACACCCAACACTGGCTGCGATCAACGCGCCTATACACCCGAACTCGGCTGCGATTGACGCGCCAATACCCACTGCGAAATGCACGCCTCCTGCGAGCCTCTGGCAACAGAGCATCGTGCGGAAAAGCATCGCCTACCCAGACAAGGACCAAGACCGACATGGACAGAGAGGGATGGGGAAAGATGACGGCCCTGGCAGCTCCACCTCTCTCCCGGTTGAAGTTGATTCGGTACGCCTGCTGAGAAAGCGCGGAAAAATCTTGGCCCGGGAGAGAAAAGCAGGCGTTCGAAAGCCCGACACCCGCCACGGCACTAGCCAGCGCGATGTGCGATCGAACGCCGAAGAGGTAGTACGCGACCAGCCACAAGTACGCGAAGGGGAAACCCAGCGCGAAAAGTGGCCGGACGCGGAACCACGCGACCAGCCGCGAGTACGCGAAGGGGAAACCCAGCGCGAAAAGCGGCCGGACGCGGAACCACGCGACCAGCCGCGAGTACGCGAAGGGGAAACCCAGCGCGCAAAACGGCAGGACGTGGAATCAAGCGAGCGGGGGCAAGTACGCGAAGGGGCAACCCAGCGCGAAAAGCCTCCGCAAGCGACAGAGTCCGCCGGGGCTGACAGCCGACCCCAAAACACTGACGTAACCCACGACCGACCTCGACCTCGACACAACAGGGGTAAGAGATCTAGAGCCTTGCACAAGGCGTTGCCGGCAAAAGACACCCAGCCAGGCACCTCCAAGCCGCAGCCTGGACCGAGCGGTACAGGGCCGGTAAAGAGGGCGCGCCCTGATGAGACCGCTTCACCAAGCATGCTCCAGGGGGACGCCAAACGCTCGAGGATCCACTCAGCTCAGGGGGAGCAAAGGACCTACGCGCGAGCCACGAAGGACATTCCTGCGCGGCTGGCCGTAGCAATCTGCTTCCCGCCTCCCTCCAGGGACCTGACGAAGGAAGAGGCCGAGCACGTAAAGACAGATCTCGAGAATCTGCTATTAGACACAGACTCGTCAACGCCGCTCCCGGCCTTCCGCGGATACCCACGGGTAGCGGAAGGGACCGTGCAGATGTGGTGCGAGGACGACAATTCCCTGACTTGGTTGACCCAGAATGTGCCCAGAATCAGACTCCCAGACACTGACCTCACGCTGACAGTACTGAGACAATCTGACGTGCCCACCCGAGTCCGAGCCTCGCTTTTCGTCCCTCGTTACGATGGTGACGTGGCCCGGCTCCAGAGTCTTCTGATTCGTCAGAATACTTGGTACGACATCGCCAGGTGGTCACTGTACAGGGCGACGGCCGTCGGCGGCGACAACTATGGGACATTTTTGACCCTGGGTGTGCCGCCGGAGGAAGTCGTAAAGGTCCTAGCCCGGGAGCGACGTATATCCTACCTGCTTGGTTCGATATATGTTCGCTTCTGGCCCACGACCCAACCACCTGACACCCAGACTGACAGCACGGACACGACTACGACACAACCGGCACCGACAGAGGACACGGACATTACCAAACTTGAGGAGGTCATGGCCAGAGCAGCAATGGCCGATGACAATGACACCATACCACCCTCATCCCCTGGCTGGAGCGAGCAACTGCTCGCCTCGTCGCCGGGCGAACAGCACGAAGGCCAGTACAGAGAGGAGGTGGTGGAGAGACAGTCCGATGGATCCATCAGCGACTAACTCCACTTCATCACCGCCACCGTCCCTCAACATCATCCAGACCAACCTCCAGCATAGCCAGGCTGCCACGGCTAGTCTACGCAGGGCACTGGAGGTGAAGCCCCGAACCATAGCACTGATCCAAGAGCCGTGGATCAGGAACAATAGAGTATGCGGCCTCGGTAACATCGGAGGTAAGCTAATCCTCAACACACACAGCCCAGACAAACCAAGAACCTGCGCTTACATACCCAAAGAAATCCCTATCGCACCACTTACCCAATTCTGTTCCAGAGATCTGACAGCTGTCAGGCTCCAAACAGAAGGCGATGCTCCAGATGTTGTGCTGGCCTCGGTTTACATGCCAGGCGAGGACACAAACTGCCCACCGAAGGAGATGGCCGACCTAGTACAGCACTGTGAGCGAGCCAGCCTAGATCTCATCATCTGCACGGACTCGAACGCCCACCACCCGCTCTGGGGCAGCGACGCACCGAACTCCAGGGGAGAGGTACTATCCACCTATTTATTCTCAACTAACCTTAACATCGTGAACCGCGGCTCAGAACCCACTTGGGTCACAGCTCGAGGACAAACGATCATAGACTTAACGCTTGCTACAGAAAATGTGACACACATCATCACAAACTGGCACGTGTCAGACGAGCCTTCTTGCTCAGACCATAGAAGAATCCGCTTCAAACTCACAACCAACACCAAAAAACCCGTACCAAAACGAAATCCACGGCGCACTAATGTGCCAGGATATAAACGTCTCCTAGCCTCCATGCTAGATAGGCACCTTACACTGACAACCATAACTGACCCTGCGCGCTTAGAATACACTGTGACAAAGCTATCAGAATACATAACCGAAGCTTACCATGCATGCTGCAAACTAAGGTCGCCACAAGCCAAGGCTGTGAGAAACCCCTGGTGGAACGCCGAACTTAGTAAACTCAGAGATGCACTTCGTAAGCAATTCAACAGAGCCAAGAACACCAGACTCCCGGAAGACTGGGAGCTATACAAAGAAACCCAATATTTGTACAGGAAACAGATCAGGACTGCCAGGAGAACAGCCTGGCGGAAGTTTTGTGAATCCATCGAGACAAATAATGAAGCCGCAAGGGTAAGGAAGATCCTATCAACTGACCAGGACCGAACCCTCGGCGCGCTGAAAAAGCCCGACAACTCATACACAATAACTGACCATGAAGCCAGTAAGGTCCTTCTGGAGACTCACTTCCCAGACTGCAGGCTCTTAGAAGACAGGACCTGGGAGGTTGTGCCAGAATGGACCCCAACGGATCAAGACTGGTCAAGAGCCCATAATATAGCAACAGAAGATCGTATAAAGTGGGCTATCAACACGTTCCAGCCATTTAAGTCCACAGGGCTGGATGGCATTTTCCCAGCCCTGCTACAGTGGGGGATAGATCATCTGACACCATGGCTGGTGAAGATTTATCGAGCGTGCTTAGCACTCAGACACATACCACTAGCATGGCGCGAAGTGAAGGTCATTTTCATACCCAAACCTGGCAAAACCGACTACACACAACCCAAGGCTTATAGGCCTATTAGCCTCACATCCTTCTTACTGAAAACCCTGGAGAGGCTCTGTGATAGACACATTCGAGACGGACCTCTCCGGGTAAAACCACTCCATAAACAACAGCATGCGTACTCCACAGGCAAATCAACAGAATCCGCGCTACACAGCGTGGTCTCTAAGATTGAATGCGCAGTGGACCACAAATGCTCATCACTGGCTGCCTTCATTGATATCGAGGGCGCCTTCGACAAAACCATGTTCAACAGCATTAACATGGCGTTAGATAGACACAATATAGACTCGACCCTAAGCGGCTGGATCACCAATATGCTCAAAATGAGAGCTGTACAAGTCACGGTAAATGACACTACAAGGGCCATCGTGGCGAAAGGCTGCCCGCAAGGAGGTGTCCTCTCACCGCTTCTATGGAACCTGGTAGTAGACAGCCTCATCAAAACACTAAATGACAAAGGTTATTTTACCGTAGGCTACGCCGACGACATAACCATAATAATAAATGGCACCCACGAAAACACCTTATGTAACCTAATGCGCCAGGCTTTGAAAATAGTAGAGGACTGGTGCAATAAACACCAACTGTCGGTGAATCCAACAAAAACCGAACTGATTCTCTTCACAAAAAAGAGGAAGTTGGCGACACTACAACTGCCACGATTCTTTGGAACTACCCTAAGCCTGGCAACTGAAACCAAATACCTGGGCATCTATTTGGACAAACAGCTGAACTGGGCAAAACACACCAACTACATCACCACAAAAGCCAGCATATCACTATGGCAGTGCAAGCGACTGCTTGGAAGGAATTGGGGTATCAGCCCCAAAGTCACCCACTGGCTATACACCACAGTCATTCGACCAATTATCACATACGGCTCACTGGTCTGGTGGCCCAGGACGGACCTGAGCACAGCCCAAAAAGACCTCGAAAAACTGCAGCGGTTCGCTTGTGTAGCAATAACCAGCAGCATGAGCACTGCACCCACTGCCGCACTGCAAGTAATGCTGGGACTGCCACCCCTGCACCTCATCGTGCGAGAGGAGGCAGCTCTGGCAGCCTTCAGGCTATATATATCGGGAACCCTGAGCAGAGACTCTAGGGTCAAGCACACACGCATAAGGGAAGATGCAATCAAACGACAACCAATGATGGCATCACCCTGCGACAAAGCCCCGAAACTACACTTCTTTCAGAAGCACTACAACATCATACTCACAGAAGAACGGTGTGACTACTCAGGCCCGAAGGAGATGAGAGTATACACCGACGGATCAAAGACCGACTCCGGAACCGGAGTCGGAGTTTTCTCACATGACTTCAACATAAATATATCCAGCCCGCTGGGATTGTTCAACACCGTCTACCAGGCGGAATGTGTGGGCATTATACAAGCGGCTTACGCCATAGAAGCCAGGAGAGTTACGGACACCCGTATACGTATACTCTCCGATAGTGCCTCAGTCTTGCAATCCTTGGGGAAAAATTATATTACCTCCAGACTAACACTAGAATGTCACAACGCACTGGAACGGGTGACAGTGTGCAACCGTAATACAGTGACACTGCAATGGATAAAAGGACACAGCGGATCACTAGGTAACGACGCAGCTGACCAACTTGCTAGGAGAGCATCCAGCACGTCAGTCTGTGGACCCGAACCTATCGTACCCATCCCCTTCAACCAACTACGCAGGTGGCTACAAGAGTTCACCCACACACAAGCACAGAACTGGTGGACCTCGACACCGGGCTGCAGGCAATCCAGGGAAGCTATGCCGTCCTTAGATGGCAGGCTAACCAGGCGGTTGCTACGCCTGGACAGGAACGGCCTGCGCCTAGTGACGGGGACCATCACGGGACACTGCTCACTGAATAAGCACTTCCACACAATAGGCATAACGGACAGCCCTCTGTGCAGGGCTTGCATGGAGGCTGAAGAAACCGTTGCGCACGTGCTCTTTGAATGCACAGGCGTCACCCAGATCAGAACAGAAACCCTCGGGTCACCCAGATCTTTCACGGATATCTTAAGCAGACCAGGAGACCTAATCAGCTTCTGGAGGGAGGTGGGCTGGTTGGAATAAACAACGACGGCCGCCATGGCCCACGCACAATGGTCCACATGAAGGACTAAGTGCGGAAACCAAACCCGCTAACAACAAACATGAAAGCCTAGGACGATTTTTACTAATGGAAAACTATAAAGGGCGTCAAATCTGCTGAATCAGTGTTTTTAGTCTAATTCCAGCATTTATCATGTACAAAGAAGCCAAGTAGCCTATGATGCATCTATTCGATGCTCAGGTCAACAATAAACATCAAACATAATACTCAAATTAACCAAACTTTTGGCATTTTTTAAAAGAAAACGGAAGGAAATCAAAGTTTTCACAGCTTAAAATATGTAAACGTTTCTATATGAGGCCCCTGACCATACCTTTCTTGCCATAAAAGTAAGTACTTAGTGAACGATTTTTTTGTAATTAAAATAGCTACATACTGTACTATATTACCGGACCTTTACCAGCTCAAACCACCACGATGGCGACCGGGGGCCGCCTTCAACAGGCCTGCACCGAAAAGCTTTTTTTTTTTATGGAAAAACCTCAGTCTACGAGTACCTGATTTTAAGTTGTCACCAGTTGGCGCGCCACCGCTTATTTATGATCAAACAACAACATTAAACTTTTATGTTGGTTTGTGGACCTCGGCCTTTACTGCAGCGTGTTACATTCTTGACCTTCTATCTACATTGATAGAGACATCGCCCGAGAGGAAACAAAACGTGTCCCCGGTAACCAAGAAATGCTGCAGATATGGGAGTGTTAACTGGAAGTCTGAAGTCCCCACACTGTGTATAGGTACAGTAGAGCGCACGTCGATGGTATCACTTTGTCGTTGAGCGGAAGTACGAAATTTCGATAAAAAAAGAGACGAGCGTATACTGGTTTAGTTAGCTCTGACGAGCGCCTTACTGTAGTAATCATCATCGAGACGTCCACTGCTGGACATAGGCCTCCCCCAAGCACCGCCACTTTGTCCGGTTCAGTGCTTCCCGCGTCACAAGGTCACGGTCAAGGTCTAGGTAATTGTGCAATGATATCATGGATTTGGCCACAGTGGACGTGATAAACATTTAACAACAGTTAGGAGCCCGATCATATGCACCAAACCTAAAACCTTGAATCGACTCTAGCATAGCAAATATAGCAACAGTAATTGATAAAACCGACTTTCCTTAAAATGTAGATCAATTAGATTCACAGTAGACAAACAAGGTATCTACCGAGTTTTAAACTTGAACATTTCTGGGCAAAATAATTGTATAAATATAATTTTAGTATTTTTGTGGATCTGCTAAAATTATTTATTTTGTACCAACGTTTTAATGATTAAATCTGAGATGACTAATTTTCATCCCAGATTTTTTTTTTAAACAAATCGTTACACTTGGCACGCCAACAATAGAAGCCGGAAAATCTATTTAGGTACGGCAGCTAAAAACGGCGTACCAACAGTAAACTGGTTATTAGTAAACAAAAAACGGAATTATTTATCTCAAATAAAGTAACCAGAAACCTGCTTAGACCAATACTTTTCATAATTCGTCTTATGTTATGTGTTCGTTACCAAGGTCAAGAGAGTAACACGCTGCAGTAAAGGCCGACGTTCACAAACCAGCAGGACAGTTTAATGTTGCTTATTCAACATATCGGTGATATGTACTTAAATAATAAAAGTAGGTGCATTATAGTTGGGTACTTATTTTTAACCGACTTCCAAAAAGGAGGAGGTTGAAAGTTCGTCTGTGTGTGTGTTTTTTTTAATGTATGTTCACAGAGTTCTCCGTCACTTGTGGACCGATTTTGAATATTCTTCTTTTTTTTATTTGAAAGGGTATACTGTCGAAGTGGTCCCATTGTCATCAAATCCGAATCTGCTGAGGGAATCCCACGGAAATCGAGGGAAATGCTCTAATTGTATAGACACACCTATAGCGATTTGGGTATTTTTTGTAGTAACTCGTGCATTTTCTCTGGGAAAACACCATTTGGTGAAGTGAAACTGATGATGAAGACCACAGATGGCCACCGGAACTACTTAATAATAAGTATTTCACGGGTTGCGATTCGATTAGGTACTTTAATAGGGTTGTTAAGCAATTTATGCTCGTCACAATGCATAATATGGTGAAGGGAAGCGGAAGATTGACCGTCATTCCAGTTCACCTGGTTCTGACCAGAAGAACTTCTCAACTATCAACGTCCCTGCATCGGGTAAAGCAATATTTTTTTAATGTGATGAGCAGACGACATTAGGCTTTTATAACTTAGGTACATAATTATATAAATTAGAAACTGATACATTAAAAAGTGAAAAAAAAACACTACGAAGTGAAAAGTAACTTTAATTTCGGAAGTCGGTGGCAAAAAACTAAAATACAGATCCAAAGACACCGACTTCCGAAATTAAAGTTATTTGTCACTATGTACCTAGTGTTTTTTTTTTGGAAGTCGATTTTTTTTTTGTAAAATGTTTTTTTTATTTCACTATACATTTTTAATGTTTATATTTAATCCTTTGTTGTCTTATTACCGATTGTATAATAAAATGTGATGTATATAAATTCTATATTACTATTTATTTTCTCATAGTCAATGGTAAAAATCCGGCCAAGTGCGTGTCGGACCACGAACAATGAATGGTTCCGTATTTATCCCAACAACAAACTTAACATTGTAGTTAAAAAACATGCTCTCCCATACATCGATATACGTTACGGTCAACTTTAAAAACAACGTTACGGCAAAGGAGAGGTCAAAATTGGTATAATATTCCGACGATTTTTAAACGCTAATGTGATGTACCTTATAAGAAAGCTTATTTATTATGCTACTCGATAGTATCTATATAGTTAAATCTGATTTTTTCAGGCGCCCGTTTTTGTGAAAAAGTGAAAAATGTTTCAATACAAACAAAACGCACAGTCTTTATTTATTCATTTCTATGCAATATAATTATTTTATGTGGCTAATGTTTCCATTTCTATTAAATACTTTGAGATTTTATTGTAATTTTAGCTGCAGCTCCATGAAATTAAGACAAAGAATATTGATTATCATGACAATGCAATAACAAAACGTATCGAAAAAAGTCAAAGCTGTAAACTCAGACTAAATATCCGCTGTAAATGACAAGCCGAGTCCTGCTGACTGACGTTGTCATTGACACGTCATTTGCCTCAGGGATGCCACCCCTAAAATATAAATAATGTTTGTAGAACATTTTATTTTTCAACACTTGTTTAAAAAAAAAACGGGCGGCAAAAAATTGAATGCCCAAAGATATTAAAATAGTTACCCTCTTTCAGCCTATATAGGTCAGAAGGCTGTTTAAATTTTCAATTATTTTAGTACCAAGCCCCATACATTTCGTGAACGTCTCCTTTAAGTTGGTCGACTATTACTCGTTAACTTGTAAAGCCTACTTTGCTGTGATAGTTTTCCTATTAATTTCGTTATAAACACCGTGGCAATTTTAGTCGTCTTACAACGGCAGCCCACTTCATGCTAATGACTACTAATCATTCATGAAAGTAAAAAAATATTCCCCCTCCCTCGAATTAAATTCTCTTTTTTTCACTTGTTGTTTTGCTCATGATAAAAGAATTACCGAATCATAACTTATGTAATCTCTTTTTATAATAATCAACCACTTACGCGCCAAAATTGCGATTAGCTTTATCAAATGTTTTTAATTTGCCGCATATTTATAAGGTTCATGACTTACCTACATAGGGTTCGTACAGACTGGTGCAATATCGCGGGTGCGACGCGACGCTTGTAGCACAATTTCTTTGTCGGTGCTTGTCCCACCCGCGATATCGCACCAGTCTGTACAAGCCTTTATTCACCTATTTTTTTATTCAACGATGTAGTTGTGAAGTAAGCCATAGGATGGTGTCCCTATTTATTTCAACGCGGTCCCGAGTATCAGCCAGAGCGCTTTTCTGAATCCAAGATCAAATTCAAATCACTTGTAGTGTATATGTTACGGCTAATACCCGAAGTGCGGCTACACCTAGTTTTAGCCGGTTAGAATTATAGGTCCAGACAATCCCTGTTGGATAAAACCAATTTACCAACAATAGAGGGGATCTGGCGCTCGGCGGCCGCTTCCGCGGCACGCTCGCTTCGCTCGCTCGCCTTCGCTTGTTATTGGTTACTGTTCTAACCTAACCTAACCCAAATGATTTTACCCGAAAACAATCGGCTCGTACTAGGTTTAACCAAGAGTAAGTGGCTACACCTAATTCTAACCGGCTAAAACTAGGTGTAGCCGCACTTCGGGTATTAGCCGTAACATATAAATAAATTGATGACTTATGATTCTGTCCCCCTACTTTTTCTATATACATGTACATGTTATTATTTAAAGTCTGTTAGCGTATATACAGAGTGGAAGGGAGATCGACACGCATCCTGTTACCATGGATTCAGTACACCATTCTTGACCCCCCTGCGTTAAAAATTTTCGTCAGTTATATTAAAAAAAATTAGCTGTTCCATACATTTTGCCCGAGTAGGTATTGCACTTCTGTAAGAAACAGCTGTTTAAAAAAAAAAATTACCAACATGAAATTTCAGCGCACGGGGGTCAAGTATGATGTACTGAATCCATGGCAACAGGTTTCGCGTCGATGTCCCTGCCATCCTGTATTATGTAAATATTACTTATTAAGTAATAAAATAAAATTATTACATTTAGTGTATAAATAAACGATCAAATGACACTACAGTTTCTTTGAAATGTATTTTCTCAAATTGAAAACAGTATAAAGCGTAAAAAAAAAACTCATTACCTACATGTAACGTATGTTGGACAGTGGACATAGGCACTAAGGAGTGCACTGACTCGACCTAGGTCGAGAAGTTTCTTTGAAATGTCTTTTATCAAATTGAAAACAGTATAAACGCGTGCTTACGCAAAAAAATAATCTCATTACATGTAACGTTTGTTGGACAGTGGACATAGGCACTAAAGAGTGCCCTGACTCGATCTAGGTCGAGACTAACCTCTCGTCAGGAAGCAAACATTATCACACAGTCGTGTATCAGCTCAACTGCAGTGCTAACGACTCGTTTATTGAAGTAGTGAATAAAGTTCCGGCTTTGTTTTAGATAAGGTAAATTGTTTTTTAATTAATCGAATTTAATAGGTACCTAAAATTGTTATTAGCTTGTTTACAATTGTATGTTACTATTTAACTGACTTACACTATCAATTAAATACTTGCTTGATTCTTTATTTGATTAGTTATTTTTTAGGTATTGTGTCCCAACTCTTTTCAAGCATTTATTTAAAATAAACCAATTACAGGCACTTTTGAATTGTCAAGGGGTCGGTCAGTCAGAGACATGAAGCTAGTTGCCCATTCCAAAGCGTAGCAGGTTCCTATGGAGAAGAACGGGCAAGCAACTTCACAGACACTTTTTTAAATTAAAATATTTCAACAAAGTATTGGTTACATCATTCGTAATGAAATTATAAATGTAAGAAAAACGTAGAAAGACGTGTACGTTAAAAGCATCCGTAATAAAAAGATAAAAACAAAAAAGTTAAAATAAGCCGTGGCAGCTAAGAAATGACCAGTCCCTACTGACGGTGCCCGTTCACGAACATGACGCATGGATCAGCACATTCAGTGCAACCATTTTGAAGGGAACTTAATGATCCAACAGTAAATCAGTAAATAGTAGGTACATAGTGCTCACATGTTCTATGCAATTATACTATACTAAGAAATGTAATTTATACAATACACATACATAAACTCACGCCTTCTTCCCATGGGGGTAGGCAGAAACTATAGAACGCCACCTGCTGCGCTCATTACATACTTCTTTTAATTAATTTATACAATATAAAGATAGTATTTACAATCTTCAGCAGCTCCAACAATATTTTCGAATAATTAGTTTATGCGCCCTTGTGGAGCAGGACCGGCGTTAAGCCAAGCATTTTTTTCAGCGATGTAATCCTTCAACTAATAATAAACTTGGCTGCATAGTGTGCATTATACAGGGTGGAAACTTTCAGCGGGGCAGTAAGGGGAAGTACCTTATCCGTTGCAGCTACGCGAAAATGGTCTTAAGGGACTATCCATAATTTTTTATGGAATTTTGATCCCCATTCACAGATTTTGAAAAAAATGTACAGTCAGCAGGAAAATGGGCAATTTTCACAAAAACTTTTTTTTATGCCAATCGATCCTCTTTCTTTGAAAAGTTTTTTGCGTTTTATGACTTTTCTAGTACTCAAACCTCAATTGGTCCAATAGAGGTTTTTGATCCTTATAAGAAAGAGGATCAAATGGCATACAAAAAGTTTTTGTGAAAATTGCCCATTTCCCTCCTGACTGTACATTTTTTTCAAAATCTGTGAATGGGGATCATAATTCCATAAAAAAATTATGGATAGTCTCTTAAGACCATTTTCGCGTAGCTGCAACGGATAAGGTACTTCCCCTTACTGCCCCGCTGAAAGTTTCCACCCTGTATACAAGATTTAAATCTCGTTTCATTTAGTTGGAGTAAGAAGGGAGATATTATGTGGGGAGGTATTTTGTGCTTCATTCAAGATATGAGTTGGAGTAGATTCCATATTAATATCCGACTCCTCGCTTGAACTCATATTGTTAATTTTATTTATAAATATCAGTCGGAAAGTCGCAACAATCTTTCACGTTTCTAATAAGAAAATGGCGCGAATTTGCAAATGGCGCCACGTGCGCGTGGTGAAAATGAGTACTACATCTTTTGTTTAATTTTCTCTCTAATAATAAACTGAGATAAACGTATTGAGCAAAAGCGCTTCCAAAGAGGTTTGATCATTCAGCTTATTTATTCTTGTAATGTGAAACTCCTTGGTGGAATTCTTATATTTTTAGAAGGAAATTTAAAAAAAAACCGTAAAGGATGAACGCAATGATTGGCCTGCTTACGATATGTGAGAGGTACGCGGAGGCTCATGGGCTCAGATACAATGTTAAGAAAAGTGAGGTACTAGTCTTTAAGGCAGGTTCTAAAATGTACCCGATTGAACCACAATTGATACTTTGCGGGAGTTCCATAAAACAAGTCACTACTTTCAAGTATCTGGGCCACTGCGTTTCCGAAGACCTAAAAGACAGTCTGGCGTGAGCGCAGGGCGTTGGCTGCTGGCCGCTGCAATATGTTTGCTCGCAGATTTGCAAAATGCACAACTGAAGTAAAGCCTACACTATTTTCAGCGTACTGTCAGTCGTTCTATACATGCAGTCTGTGGGTCAACTACATGCAGAGGGCATACAGCGCTCTGCGCGCACAATACAATAATGCTTTCCGGATGTTGATGGGGTTGCCGCGCTACTGCAGTGCTTCCGGCATGTTCGCAGAGGCGAGAATAGATGGCTTTCACGCCATCATGCGCAAGCGTTGCGCTTCCACCATGCACAGGGTACGCGCCAGCCCCAACAACATCCTGAAAACTATAGGTGATAGGTGGGACAGCCCCATACTGGGACATTGGATACGCCTACATGCCACTGTGGCGTAGTAATAGTTTGTGTTGTTTTTCTGGTAGATTTAAGTACTAACACTAGTTTCTAAGTCGTGTGTATACTAATCAAATGGACTATTATCTGGGTCTGAAATAAAATATTTATTTATTTATACAACGGAGTATGCGGTAAAACATGTACTATGTACACATTCCGTTGTATGGTGCGTAATTATTAACTTTCGAACGATGTTTATAGGCTTCGTAAATGCATTTTTTGAGCAAATGTGGTGAAAAAGATTTTCAATAATATTATACCTACTCAAATTATTTAATTTAAATATAGACGTTCAGTGCACTCTTTTATACAGTTTGTCCTTCGACAAATGCCTTCTCTAAAGATTTCCATATCACTCTATCTCTCGCTCTCTGAATCCACTCCAAACCAGCAACTTTTGGACGTTATCTTCCCAACGTTTCGCTTGCCGTCCATTGCTCCTTTTCCATCCCTTGGGTTACCCAAGGGAGTGGTAGGTACCCAAGTTGGGGGCTCTACTCTTATTAATTTAGCCCATTCCTGTTTTTCCTCTCGTATATCTCCTGTAAATAAGACTTAACAAAGCTTTTCATGAACTTGTTTGCTCTTCAGGATAACCATGGGTTTCAAGAGAGTCTGGGACTCCTCCTGCCCCCGTGTTTGGGACAAGTGGGAGGACAATGGGACAACGTGGGTGATCCGAGACCTACCACCAGAAGATGATGAAGAGGCGATCAAGATACTGGTGGAGAACCTCTGCCCTGATGAAGCGCTGTGTGGTCTTAGTAGTAAGTAGTTTCATCATAAGTTCACTGTTCAACATATTATGGGAACAACCGCTTTCTAGCCTATACAATATTGCCCTGTTCTGTAGCTACTGGAGACTGATTAATTTGGAACCGCTGTTTGCGATCAACGATTTGTAGGCAGAATGAAGTAGTTGCTCTCGCAATTCAAAATCAAATTTA
This sequence comes from Tiliacea citrago, assembly GCA_963921375.1. Taxonomy (NCBI): domain Eukaryota; kingdom Metazoa; phylum Arthropoda; class Insecta; order Lepidoptera; family Noctuidae; genus Tiliacea; species Tiliacea citrago. The sequence goes on from OY992784.1 coordinate 4,809,662, forward strand.
TTTATTTCACATAAACCTACATGGGCACGTATGAAACGTCAGAAGCTAGGTACACGGTTCCAATTGGTCGTTTGATATGAAGAAGAGGAGCCGACAAGAAACAACACGGCCTGCACTTATAAAAATAATTGAGTTTTACAATGTTTTAAAAACACAGTGTTAATAGGTATGGGAGGACAGTGATCCTCCGACCAGACGGGTGTTGTGTCTGGTGGGCAACTGCCCGACGGTTGATGTCGGGACGAATGCATTGAGTTTGAGTTGTATATATGCTAGTTGCACGGTAAACTCTGCTTGCGCGATGCAGGATTTGCGTGACGTCAGTGTGACGCGTAGTTCGCATGTGGCGATGTTGATGCCGCTACAAGTACAAGGTACTTAACAAATTAGAAAATGGTCTACAAATGTACAGTCTAATAAGCCTACAACATTCTCACATTAACAAAAAAAAACTATTGTTATAAAATATTATTAAAATAATAAAAGTAAAAACCTTGTTGAAATTAAAATTGTAGGTATATATGTCAAATAATGAAAAGATTATGTCAAGGGAAGTATGTAAAAAAATAAAAATCGTAATTTCGGAACATTTGAGAGACATTTACATAGTTTTGTTGTTAAGTACCAGGGAAGCCACATGTGCAGAAAGAATTACTGCCAAACTTCCTTATCTTCAACGTAGTCTTTTATCTTATAAAATGCTTTTAGGACACGTTGATGTGGGTTTTGAACTTTCCATCGCTAAGTTCTGTAACCGACTTTGGAAACTTGTTATAAAACCGGATACTGATTATAAGAAAACTTGTTTTAGTTAATCTTTTGGGTATCACAATTTCATGTGTATTTATATTATGGAAATCGCTTCTTATTTTGAAAAGTCCTAAGTTTTTGCAAACATGTAAAATACTTTCTAAGATAAAAAGAGAAGGCAGTAAAGTAGTACATCAATTTTTTTGAATTTATTTCTAAGGGACCCACACGAGCATGCATGGGCACGAGGACCCATTGTATAGATCGCGCGGATTGCCCTTTTTTGTTAAATAAAAATTGAATCTACGTCAGCCGATCTGCCTTATTTTTCTTACTGCTTATAGCTGAACTTAATCTACCTCAAAAAGCAATAGTGTGTCACATTGGAATTTCGAATCTAGAGTAATTGTTAGAAATACAGTTTCCGTAATAGCATCAGTTTTAAATATAGGCCGACTTGGGGTACATTTGGTAATGAGAATTTAAGACATTTTGTTTCGTTCGCATTAAGTAAGAGATTGTAGCTGTGAACTGTTTAGCACAAAATTACAAAAACAGTTTATTTGAAGTCACGACATTTAACACAGAACTTAAATATTCAGACATACGCTATACTGACAATGGTACCTAGTAACAGTAAAAATTTAGGTAGGTAACTACCTAAATGATTTACATGACTAGCTCCTTTGTTTAGCTAATTATTACCATGGTTGACGACCGTGTAATAATTAGCTAGCTAGGTATTTTAAAATGTTGTGTTTCAAGTGGCAGTCGTTGTTATTTTAATGAGGGTATAGCCGACTTCAAAAAAGGAGGAGGTTCTATGCTCGTCTGTATGTTTTTTTTTTAAATGTATTTTCATCGATATTTTCGTCAATTGTGGACCGATTTTGGAAATTCTTTCATTTGGTAGAGGAAGCTTGCACGGTGGCCTCATATAAATTTTATTAACTATGCTTGGGTAGTTTTAGAGTTATTGAGGAGTTCGTGGCTATATATTGACTGCCGCGTGGGTCGATCCATCAGGTTAAGCTACGCTTGCCGGGGTTGGTCCGTGGATGGGTGGCCATCTTTACATACCAAGACACCTACATGCCTCGGAAAGCAAGTTAAGCCGTTGGTCTCGGCTGTCATTCGTCGATCTTTGACATCGTTACAGGTCGTCAGAAGTCCGAAAGTCAGACAACGTAGTAACTGGGTTGGTAGGCAGGCGTTCCATGTAAAAAACTGGTACCTATTCAGCTGCATCTGGTTAGACTGGACGCCAACCTCAACATAATTGGGAAAAGGCTAGGCAGATTGATTGGGTAGTTTTTGAGTTAGGTTCAATAATACGTTTTTTCCATATTCTTTGTGGATAATGATAAAATAACTGCCTGTCACTGATATTTATTTAGCTGCAGGTAGTCGTATTGTAATTTGTGTGGGTTATGTACCAGAACGAAAAAGTGAAAAATAAAGTCTTTTTTACAAAAAACGGTTTGTTTTTGTATTAAAAAGTGTAGGTCTCTCTCTGTGTACCTACGGGTTTGCCACGGGAGATACTGCGGCCTGTCGTGTGTTTAAATAAAACCTTTTATTTTCCGTGGTATTATTATTTTATTCCCGAATTGTCCCACGCACACAGATCGGCCAGCGCGCAGTAACTGGCGATCGCCCATACACAACTCTCTTTCATACTACAAACCGCTGACGCGTTACATTCATACTTACATTGTCCCTACAAAGTCTTCCATAAAAAAACGCTTTCCATAAACAACACTACAAAGTGAAAAATAACTTTAAATTTCGAAAGTCGGTGGTACTATACGAAAATACAAAACCAAAGACATATATCGACTTCCAAAATTAAAGTTATTGATGTTTAACGTCTTTCCTCTCGCTTTCTGTGGCAGTGATTTCGTGAAAAGAGACGGAAGTGTGTAAGAGAGAAGTCACAGCTTGAAAATGGAATAAGTAAGTACTTTATAATAGCATGGAATTGCGCTCATGGAATTAGTAAGTGCTATATAGATTGTAAGTAGAGGGGGTCGAATATCCAGTGGGCGACCACTAGTAATGAATAATATTCTAATAAATATTTCAGTATTTAGCACATTTAAATTATCAGGTTAATTTCTGCCGCTGTTCAGTTGTTTATTACCAAGGTTAATAAATATTTTTCGTTTTTTTATATCGCGTCGTAGCAAAAAAACCAGTCATGATTGGTAATTAAAAACACCGCGCGAATTTCACAAAGATATTTAACTCAAAAAGGAGAAATGTCGAGAAAAGTGAATTTGACGCCTAATAAATTATTTTTCACTTTGTAGTGTTTTTTTTTTTGAAGCCGGTTGTTTTTTGTAAAAACTTATTTCATTAAAATACTGTCTCTTAGTAGTAGTGTAGGTAGTAGTTAGAAGGTATAGCCAACTTATTAACGCGGACCAAAGCCCTCAAAACTATGGGAGCTCCTATGGTAGCTGCAAATTTATTAACAATCTTAGTCAGTCAAAACTATCCATTCAGGTTTCTCTAGCCATTCATCGACCGCCCATCTCAGCGTCAAAATAGGTCATCGTATCAGCCGAATGACGTTTAGGTACCGCTGGACATTTATTCACTAGCATCGCCACAGCGACAAGATTCCCGTGACTTTCAATTGGTCGTGGCTCAAAACTTATTAAAAAAAAAAAAAAACTGGTGTTTCAGTCCTATCTATAATAATTATTATATATTATATAATTATTATATTACAATGCCGTTGTTGCTGACCGTAAACGAGCCAGCAGGGAAGCTGCTTATTTTCGCATGATGGCCTGAAAACCATCAGTACGCGCTTCAGCAAACATCCCAGACTTTGGATATCGATACCTATCACATTTACGGAGTTTTGCTAGCTAATGTAACTTGATCATGTATATCATGATTTATCACTAGACTGCTCTAACCAATTAATATCTTCCAGACCTCATGGACGACCCATTAAGCATGCGGAGTATGGCAGATTTCTGGAGAGGCTACCTGTCACAGAGGATGTCGCTGGCCTGTTACACAGAGAAGGATGGCAAGAGAAAACTTGTAGCGTTGAACGTGTGTCTGGTGATCTGTGAGGGAGAGAAGGCTGATGATGTGGTAAACATTTAACCTCTCAACTATCCTGGCTATTTTGGGCCTGCCATTTGTCCTAGCAACCCTTGATTGGACCTTGTTTTGAGTAGGTAAGCCCAAAGAGCGTTTAAGCGGCTTTAAAAGGTTATGTTATAATCGAACAATAAAAGGTACGACAACTCAAAAATACGAATAACCTCGGCTAAATTCGCCAAACGGAATAAGTTTCGTCAAGGATTGCAAGAATGACCGATCCTGCGTTTCCCGCGTGCAGCGTATTCTCGCGATCTTCATGCTCGTTGGTCCACTTTGAGGGGGCCACACTGCAAATACCTTTTGCAGCAAGTATGTACTTAGCATCTCTAGTGTATTTTTGTACTTTTTGATGTCATCTGGTTAAATATGGCTGTTGCAAATTATTTTTTTTATGTGACCGTGTTTTAAAAATATCTTATCTTATAAATCACACTCACACGAAAATCTAATTGCGGTGCGCCTTTTAGTCTGTGCTAAATAAATAAATGTATAGTTTCTTTCTTTCTTATTTGACAGGTGCCTCACTAACAATCATAAACCAAGAACTCAATTCCTTACTCTTTCAGATCGAAGGAGAAAAATGGAAGAACGTGTACGGAGCTTTAAAAGTGGCAGAGGAGAAGGTAGATGCCTTCAAATATTTGGGAAAGGACCAGATACTGTATGCTCTTGGTCTGGTGGTGGCAAGAGACTATCGGGGAGCGAAACTTGGGTCACGGATACTGTCAGCGAGGTAAGCTAGTATTATTACTAATTCTTGTTTAAGACGACTGCTTCGGTGGTAATGTGGTCGGAAGCACGATTGCAAAACGTGGGATCCTGGGTTCGTTCCCCAGATCAGGCAAACCGTTTTATCAGCAGCGAATTTGCAGTAGGTAGGTAACTGTGCGGAGTCTGGGCTTGTGATCGGTCAATGGCACTAAGCTCGCTTCCCGTTACATGTGAATGAGATGAGGTGGCGAACTCTGGGTGCAGTTTTACCCATTCTACGAATAGTTACATGTGTTCTGTTATGTTTTCTCAGGCGTAGCCTATCGCAGTTTATGGCTTTACTCAACTTCCATTGAAACTATTTTCGAACACTGTCAGTTTCCATTATCAGATAAGCTACCATAATATTACCTGTATTCCATCGGTTTAGGTAGTTAAGTAAAGGTAAACAAATCATAAAAAGGGTTTTTATAGATGACACTTTTTGTTTAAAAATACGTTGTAACTTCTATCCTAATTAAATTTATTTTTGATTTTTACGATAGTTTTCTCTTTTATATAGGTAATACTGTATGTTAAACTTTATCATATATTCTTAAACTACTCTTCGTAGATGTAAATGCTTGAACACAATTTTTTTGTTAGATTCATATTAATACTATATTACTATTTTGTAATCTGTCTATTGTAAAGAGCCCAAAAAGACAGGTCCTCTAAACGTCAACGACATAAAACGTTGCTAAATTGAAGAGTACAACTGTGACGTAGCATGACAACTGAAGTGACATGTATTACGTTTAGTCGGTTACTTGACAGCTCACTCGTCACGTGGTTTTTGTTGTTTACCTATATAACTACCTAAACCAACGGAGTATATATTTATATCAGAAGTTCACTTGTACAAAAATTCAGAAAACATTACACTGTCTATACAACTGACTAAAGCCACTTCAAACAAAATAAACGCACATCAGGGTAACAATTTGACATTGACAGCGCTTTTAAGTTGTAGCAGTTAATGCTGTACGCGTATAAATTGCCTTATCTCGACAAATACTCATGCTTTATTTAGGTAGGTACCTAACTAAAGAATAACATAACATCACGCCTGTATTCGCCGAAAGGTTGGGCAGAGGTGTACCTACTTATAGTAGGTACAAAATTCTAGTTAGAGATTAACTACGATAATATGGCCCGCCCCTCCAAAATTGAAAACGTTTCAAAGTATTCGTACGCATGTGTGCGTAATGAGACGGCCGTCAAAAAAAACAAATCACGGATTTTTTGCTCGAATAGTGGCGTCATTAATCGCTCATTATTATTAGTATGGCGCTGCACTGACTTACTCTATGAAAACAACACATGCGTTGTCTTGCGCGATCAGCTAGTTATGATCTAGTTCACCAACAAGTCTGGTAATAAGTGAGATATTACGGGTACTTACAACTAGGTACATAAAAAACTCTTTCGTAAGGATGTGACTACACACATTGAAACAGTAATTTGGTGGGGCGAGCCATGTCATCATAGTTTATCTTTACTAGTTATACGAGTAGTCTGTAGGTACACCCACATTTCGCCAGTTATGTTTAAGGTCCCATGTAATAGGGGGCGAGCCTATTGCCATCAACCAGGCACAAATCCAGACTCCAGGCTGCTACTGAGAAATTCCATATGGAAAATCCCAATAATACTTTGCCCGACCCGGGAATCGAACCCAGGACCTCATGCTCAGCAGAAGCGCTTGCAACCACAAGACCAACGAGACAGTACCTACTACAACTATATACATTGAGACTATTATCCTCCATAAGAGAAAAGTAATCTTTATGCAAACCAAAAATAAACTGGCGAATGAGAGCTAACAAAGAGATAACAATAAAGATCTACATTCGCGTCATTTTATTATCTCACACCTGCAATTGATACACCGCGCGTGCACATGGTAACGTATAAATATTAAATACCTAGACCTTGTAGTAAACTCGTCAGTCGTCGTACGAACTTGGACATAGAACAGGTTTAGATTAAACCGTCGTTTGCCTTTAAGACGACTCAGAAACTAAGTCGATGGTCGTTCATAAATAGGCAATGGCCTGACAACCTGACACTGCCGTAGTAAAATTTTACTACTTCCTACGCTGCCACGTGTAAAGAAGCCTAGCAGGTGTATTTTCGACCTCGTATTTGCTTTAACACTTTTAACAGCAATTCTCAGTTAAGTGAAACTTCATTACGTGCCGATTTCACCAATGAAAATTAACGCGATCAGCACGTCTAAACTGCGTTCAAGAGCTGTCAGGGTCAATATTCCATAACAGCGATGACATTGAGAGCTCACGAACGCGGGTTAGATGTGCTGATCGCGTTCAGGTTCATTTGTAAACAGACCTCGTCGTAGTATGACGTGCAAGCGACATTCAACTTTAGGGTGGTAAAGCGACAATACAGGCAGCATTTACCTACCAAGAGCAGAAGTAGATACTGGAAATGCTAGTCAGATTTAGATATATTATAATATCGGAAACTAATCCTAACGGTATTTCTTCGATACTTCTCGACGGCTTGTGAAGCCAAGTCAGAGGCCCATTGGCGGTCCTGCCACGAGTTTGTTCGAAAAGGAATATGGGGGCCCTGGCGCACAGGCATATGAAGGAACACGGGTGGGTCTTGGTCAGTAAAAGTCTGACACGCCCTCCCGCTCCACCCAGAGCGGGAGAAGTTATTTGATCATTTCCCACCAAAAAAAAAGAGGCCCATGGGCGGTATAAAACCTGAAGCGATGAACCTAAAGCGATTTCTATTCTACAATAGAGTTGAAATAGAAAGCGTCATGCTAAGCCTGCTGGTTAGTCTTTAACCACACGAAAACCACCGATCCCTTTAGTCGAAAACCACCGATCCCTGACGGTCTAGTGACGCTATAATGTAAGGTAACGGTCTAGGCATGTGTGGACACTTTATCAAATTTTATGTGCATGAAGAAATTGAAGATGTGCAACATTTGTTGATGGAGTGTGTTAAGAACAAGAATGAAAGAGAATCAATGATCAGAGAATTTAAATTGAACATTTTGGACGTTGAGCTAATTCATAACATTTTAGCAAACCCTAGATCAGCGATTGCGAAAAGGTTGTGTGGCCAGGTGAAGATGATGCCTAGTCAGTGATTCAATTTTAATTACAGTATATTTAACGTTAAAGTTTTAGTTACTTTAATTAAAGTTACACATAATTGATAGGGTACAATGGGGTTGGCATATCCGTTTTATTTAAAACTGCACGCCCCTCCACTGCTTGTTGCATACCCACACATTTTAAATGTTAATTGGAGGGGCGTGCAGTTTTAAATTGGACGATCTACCCATCTAACTTTCATTAGTAAACCCATTCAATAAAATTCGATTCGATTTGATCTCTGTATGCTTTTGCGCATGCTCCTTTGCGCATAAGATTTTCATTCAATAATAAATAGTTAATAGGCACCTAACCGCATCAATTATTGATGTATATAATAGAGTTAATTTTAATGCATTCAATGAAGATCACTTGTCAGGGCAGAAACTGGTTTAACACATATACCTAACACTTAGGTACGTCACTGATGTACAGCATAAATTCAGAATAACAATGAGGTTATAACATTAAAATATAGTACCTACAGCGGTTAATACAAGTTGATATATAATACTAGCTGTGCCCAGCGGTTTCACCCGCATAAGTCTCAATCCCGTGGGAATATCGGGCTAAAAGTTATCCTATGTCCTAATCCAGATCATGGTCTATCAATGTGCCAAATTTCACCCAAATCCGTTCAGCCGTTTTAACGTGAAAGCGTAACAAACTCACTTCCGCATTTATAATATTAGTTAGGATAAGTATATTTATGTCTGTTAAAATAAACAAAAAAGCATTTATCAAACAATATAAATAAGTTGGTAACAATAAAATTGTCAGCCTTGATAATATTAGTTCACTGACCTTTAAAATATTCATTTTTAATTTGTTTAATATTAGGTTTTTTGGCGGCTTCTTATCTTTGCTTTTTATCTTGCAAACACACGGCGCCCGAAATAAGCAGCAAATAAAAACGTAGCACAAATATTTTACTGAAGAGCTATTTACGTGAAGCTGTATTGAAAAAATCTGTTCAGGCATTTAAAAGTTATGGTGGCATATATAGGGACATGAACCCTAAACACATTACATTTCTCTTTGGCAGTAGTGTAAGAACAAGATGACTGCGTTAGTTTTGATTTTGACCACGCGCACTTAACTACGGAACGGATTTTCAAACGGTTTTCACCAATGGACGGACTGATTCATGTAGAAGGTTTAGGTGTATAATTCATTAAAGTTTTGTGTAATTTGGCTGAAATATGACGATTAATGTGGAAGATGTCGGAAAAAAAACATGCTGACTGGGAGCTTTAGCCGTGTAGCGTGAGCCGTGTGAACCGTACGAGATACATAACATTTATGTTCTACAGGATTGTAGGTACATCTTAGCCCAAAAGTCTGACAACCAGTCTTACCAAGGGATATCGTGTTACCCAGTAACTGAGTTGTGGAGGTCAGATAGGCAGTCGCTCTATATAAAATACTGGTATATGCTGCTTCTGGTTAGACTGGAAACCGACCCCAACATAGTTGGGAAAAGGCTAGGCAGATGATGAGGATTGTACATCTTAAAAATGTCCATCTTCTAAGGATGGCCCGCAGTAACCATTTGTATTTTTGAGAATTTGATAAAAATTTCATTGTTATTTCCGAAGCTATTTGAACCGGTATTATATTAATCCTTATCGAATAAAATATGTTATTTAAATTGGGCATTTAATTTAGATTACAATATGCCTTTACATCATATCACTTACATTAATATTTTAAAAGATGTCACAGATTCAAAATTACGCGTAACTAAATAATTATGGTTGACGGTGGCGAGGGAGTCATTTTCCTCTGCTATTACTACGACCGAAAAAGCGGCAGAACGGATTTGGCACACAGATAGTTATTAACCTGGATTAACACATAGGATAAATTTATCCCGGTAGAACATATCCGTTGGATAATTCCCGACCTCCACGCGGGCGAAGCCACGGGCAACAGCTAGTTATTTCATAATAACTAAAGAACCTAAACCAAGTAACCAATAAAGTTAATTTTATATTAACGAAATGACGCAAATATTTGCGCAAATTTATACGCCATGTGAAGTTATAAGACGTGCGCGTGCGCATATCAAAATCCATTTCAAAATGACCAACCAACCTCTATTTACAGGAAACCCCTCAGCCTCCACAACGGCATTAAAGCCACATCCACAGTCTTCACCGGCCCCGCTTCACAGATCTCAGCAGCTCGAGCCGGCTTCACAACCATCGCTACTATTACCTTGAAAGAACTGGCTGAATCCGGCCTTAACTATCCCGAAGACGAGACTAGGGCCATAAAGGTTATGGTGAAGAACTTTGAATGATGACTGATAAACAAGAACATTTTTTTTTGTTATTATAGACAATTTTTTTTCCACTTGTGTCCATTGTTAGTTGATTAAGTCTTAGCATGTAACTAGTATACAACCTGTGCCTATGTATATTTTTGAATCAATAAACTTATTACTTATTTAGTTTATTTAACAAAGCTAGCAAAGCTATACCTGATTACAGTGACAGGTTAATGCACTTTAAAATGATTAGGTAGCTTAAAAGAAAGACGTAACCCTACCACCGGGTTGCCGGGTTGTGTCACCCTATCTAAAATTTCAATATTTATATTTGTAATTTTTATGGTGTACATAATAAAGAGTATTCTATTTTATTCTAACCATTCTGACTTATTAATACTCCATAAAAATATAAACGGTTCCATAGTTTTAACTTTAGGTCTAGCCAACGTAGTAAGCACCCTCATCGAATTTTTGAATTGGCTAAATTCACATTAAATACTGATAATAATTAAATACTAATGATATTTTACTTGAATTGTTAGTGACTGTGCTGTTGGTGTGCTTATTATAAATAAATAAAGAATAATAGAAATTTAGCACATGGGTAGACCATGACCTGGGTTAGGAACTACGAAACTTTATCCCGATATTCCCATTTAAATAATAATTTTAATATTTAATGTAGGTGTTATTGAAGTAGCAAAAAGATCAAAGCATTGTGATTATGAGTAGAAACAATTATAAGTTAGTTATTTTTAAGATGGTTGATATAAGTTATGCCCGACCGTCACTGTTCGTCATTAAATTCTCAAAGATAAACCCGAAAATTAAACAGCAAAACTTTGGCATAAATTGAAATACTTAAATTATTAGTTTCATCTTCCATCATTTTGATTTTTTCCAATATTTTCGGCTTAACTTATTAGTAATATACTCTAGGAAACATGGTATACGCGTAGTGTTGTAACTGAAATGTTTAAATAAATTATGTTATTAAGTTGTTTGATGTTTTTATTATAAATATTGTTTATAATTTTTTTTATTATTCATTCATTGATTGATTTACATAACATCACGCCTGTAATCTCCGAAGGGTTAGGCAGAGGTGTACCTATAATAGTCCACCCACATTTCGCCAGTTATGTTTAAGTCCCATGTAATAGGGGGCGAGCCTATTGCCACTCATTTATTGACCTATTGTCATTCATTGATTTCTTTATTAAAAAACTTTTGTTTCCAGGAAATCTTGCACAAATGTCTTGTTGGGTATTCCTTTTGTAAGTATATTTAAAACAAACACTATCATATATTTCGAAAAAGCGAAAAAAAAACAATTCTTAATATTTATAATATTCTTTAATAATTATTGTCACAAAATAATGCAGCTATAACTAATAATATACAATAAAACACTTCAGTCAACATTAACATAAATAATTAATTCTTCGTAATTCAGTTGAAACTAACTCTTAATGTAACGCAATTATTATTCGTCTATACAATTATAATCGCATGAAGTAATCTATAACATTTAGCGATTTACACGAATAAAGAATCGAATATTCATCAGAAACGCATTTTAATTTTGCTTTGATCAATAGCGGTTTTGTGATGTACCGAGATAACTTTTGGTTTATTATAAATGTAACAATTGAAAAGTTGAAAATTTGTATATTCCTGAGGCGTACATTTCTAGTCAAAACTACTTTGTACGTTTTTACTCGATTTTAAACTCTAAAACGAACATTTAATGTCTTTAACGGGGCAAGCTTCTGATAATAAAAAATAAAAAGTTTTATAGATTCATACAAAAGTTTCACAATATTTAGGTATGACACTGGATACCGCACTAGGTTACCCTGTGTCGCAGGATCCAGTCTCTCTCGACAGATAATATGAATTTATTATAAAATATAGGTTCACAAATGCACCGGTTTCAGTATAATTAATCAAAGAACTTAAAGGTATGATTTCGGCGGACATACTGGAATTTTATAAGATATCGCCATGCTCAGTCTATGTCATATATAAGAAATTTGGAATCGGTTCATATACATTTAAGATCTAAAATCAGACAAGCTGTGTTCCTCTGAATATCTAGCAGACTAAATTTTTCTTAGACATCGCTACGCAACGAATTTAATCTGTTTTCTTAAACAACAGGACTAAAAACCGGCAAGCAAAGTACAGTCACCACACCAAGCACACCAAGTTACCACAAACTGTCAAATTTTCTCATTCGATTTTGAACTTAACCATCGACATTTATCGGTATAAAATCATTTGGAGAAACAGTTTGGTATAACCTGATGTCCTGGCGACTGTACCTCAGATTTCTGTGGAGGGTATGAATTTTATAAGACGGGAGCATATTCTCTATTAGCTTAAGATAATGATCCATGCACCGTCTGAATGAGTTATGACTTTATTTCCTGACCATTAAAGTTTAAAATCGGACACGCAGTGTTTCTCTGAATTTGGCAGCATTTTCTTAGACATCGTTACTCTACGATTTTAAACTCTATGTTGTTCCAATTACGGTCTATAATCCGGCAAGCAGTGTTCCTCAGGCTTCGGTGGCGGGTCATCAGTGAGGTATGAACTAAGTAAGACGGGGGCACATACTGGTATTTTCTTAGATATGAGCCAAGCGGTATCTCTGTCTGATAACGGGTAGCGTTTGTCTGCGAAACATACTGTGATGTTGTCGTTCGTGTATGGTGGCCTGTAATAGAATGGAAATTTATGAATAATGTATGAATAGACGTCATTATGGCAGCTAAGATAAATAGAAATTCATTTGGCGCGCTTATTAGCGTAAATAAAACGGTAGTCAAGGGTTTTTGTTATTAATAAAATATAGTTTTGTTTTTGCGGTAGTGAAATCTGGATTATTTATAAGGATGAAAATAGAGTCGACACAATTTTATGAAGAGAAAAAATTGATGAAAACCAACATTTTGATTTGGGAGGTACGATTGTTTTTATATTATTAATTCCTCTTTGTAGGTTTCTGAATACAAAGTAGCTCGTGGCTAAGTAATAATAGCTGTACGGGTCGATCCATTAGGTTAAGTTACGCTTGCAGGGGTTGGTCCGTGAACGGGTGATCATCTTTACATTCTGAGACTTCTTCGTGTCTTGGAAAGCACGTTAAGCAGTTCGTCCCGGCTGACATTCATGGATCTTTGACAGTTGTAACGGGTCGTCAGAAACCCGAAAGTCTGACAACCAGTTTTACCAAGGGGTATCGTATTATCCAGTTACTGGTTTGTGGAGATCAAATCGGCAGTCGCTTCATGTAAAATACTGGTATTTACAGCTGAATCCGAGAGCTGACCCCAACATAGTTGGCAAAAGGCTAGGTAGATTGAGGTTTCTGAGTGCAAAGCAAAGCTGTCCGTTGATGTTCAAGACAACCTGCAGGATTTTAGTAGTAACTGAACGTAGAACTCACTCATCCCCGGGCGCCGCCCCACCCCCCTGCGTGACCAGGCGCGCCAGCAGGCGGCGGCGCGCGGGCGGCACGTGCAGCAGCGCCACGACGCCGGCGAAGGGCCCCGCCGCGCCCGCCGCGCGCGCCGCCCGGCTGCGGTGTTTAGTAGTAACTGAACGTAGAACTCACTCATCCCCGGGCGCCGCCCCACCCCCCTGCGTGACCAGGCGCGCCAGCAGGCGGCGGCGCGCGGGCGGCACGTGCAGCAGCGCCACGACGCCGGCGAAGGGCCCCGCCGCGCCCGCCGCGCGCGCCGCCCGGCTGCGGTGTTTAGTAGTAACTGAACGTAGAACTCACTCATCCCCGGGCGCCGCCCCACCCCCCTGCGTGACCAGGCGCGCCAGCAGGCGGCGGCGCGCGGGCGGCACGTGCAGCAGCGCCACGACGCCGGCGAAGGGCCCCGCCGCGCCCGCCGCGCGCGCCGCCCGGCTGCGGTGTTTAGTAGTAACTGAACGTAGAACTCACTCATCCCCGGGCGCCGCCCCACCCCCCTGCGTGACCAGGCGCGCCAGCAGGCGGCGGCGCGCGGGCGGCACGTGCAGCAGCGCCACGACGCCGGCGAAGGGCCCCGCCGCGCCCGCCGCGCGCGCCGCCCGGCTGCGGTGTTTAGTAGTAACTGAACGTAGAACTCACTCATCCCCGGGCGCCGCCCCACCCCCCTGCGTGACCAGGCGCGCCAGCAGGCGGCGGCGCGCGGGCGGCACGTGCAGCAGCGCCACGACGCCGGCGAAGGGCCCCGCCGCGCCCGCCGCGCGCGCCGCCCGGCTGCGGTGTTTAGTAGTAACTGAACGTAGAACTCACTCATCCCCGGGCGCCGCCCCACCCCCCTGCGTGACCAGGCGCGCCAGCAGGCGGCGGCGCGCGGGCGGCACGTGCAGCAGCGCCACGACGCCGGCGAAGGGCCCCGCCGCGCCCGCCGCGCGCGCCGCCCGGCTGCGGTGTTTAGTAGTAACTGAACGTAGAACTCACTCATCCCCGGGCGCCGCCCCACCCCCCTGCGTGACCAGGCGCGCCAGCAGGCGGCGGCGCGCGGGCGGCACGTGCAGCAGCGCCACGACGCCGGCGAAGGGCCCCGCCGCGCCCGCCGCGCGCGCCGCCCGGCTGCGGTGTTTAGTAGTAACTGAACGTAGAACTCACTCATCCCCGGGCGCCGCCCCACCCCCCTGCGTGACCAGGCGCGCCAGCAGGCGGCGGCGCGCGGGCGGCACGTGCAGCAGCGCCACGACGCCGGCGAAGGGCCCCGCCGCGCCCGCCGCGCGCGCCGCCCGGCTGCGGTGTTTAGTAGTAACTGAACGTAGAACTCACTCATCCCCGGGCGCCGCCCCACCCCCCTGCGTGACCAGGCGCGCCAGCAGGCGGCGGCGCGCGGGCGGCACGTGCAGCAGCGCCACGACGCCGGCGAAGGGCCCCGCCGCGCCCGCCGCGCGCGCCGCCCGGCTGCGGTGTTTAGTAGTAACTGAACGTAGAACTCACTCATCCCCGGGCGCCGCCCCACCCCCCTGCGTGACCAGGCGCGCCAGCAGGCGGCGGCGCGCGGGCGGCACGTGCAGCAGCGCCACGACGCCGGCGAAGGGCCCCGCCGCGCCCGCCGCGCGCGCCGCCCGGCTGCGGTGTTTAGTAGTAACTGAACGTAGAACTCACTCATCCCCGGGCGCCGCCCCACCCCCCTGCGTGACCAGGCGCGCCAGCAGGCGGCGGCGCGCGGGCGGCACGTGCAGCAGCGCCACGACGCCGGCGAAGGGCCCCGCCGCGCCCGCCGCGCGCGCCGCCCGGCTGCGGTGTTTAGTAGTAACTGAACGTAGAACTCACTCATCCCCGGGCGCCGCCCCACCCCCCTGCGTGACCAGGCGCGCCAGCAGGCGGCGGCGCGCGGGCGGCACGTGCAGCAGCGCCACGACGCCGGCGAAGGGCCCCGCCGCGCCCGCCGCGCGCGCCGCCCGGCTGCGGTGTTTAGTAGTAACTGAACGTAGAACTCACTCATCCCCGGGCGCCGCCCCACCCCCCTGCGTGACCAGGCGCGCCAGCAGGCGGCGGCGCGCGGGCGGCACGTGCAGCAGCGCCACGACGCCGGCGAAGGGCCCCGCCGCGCCCGCCGCGCGCGCCGCCCGGCTGCGGTGTTTAGTAGTAACTGAACGTAGAACTCACTCATCCCCGGGCGCCGCCCCACCCCCCTGCGTGACCAGGCGCGCCAGCAGGCGGCGGCGCGCGGGCGGCACGTGCAGCAGCGCCACGACGCCGGCGAAGGGCCCCGCCGCGCCCGCCGCGCGCGCCGCCCGGCTGCGGTGTTTAGTAGTAACTGAACGTAGAACTCACTCATCCCCGGGCGCCGCCCCACCCCCCTGCGTGACCAGGCGCGCCAGCAGGCGGCGGCGCGCGGGCGGCACGTGCAGCAGCGCCACGACGCCGGCGAAGGGCCCCGCCGCGCCCGCCGCGCGCGCCGCCCGGCTGCGGTGTTTAGTAGTAACTGAACGTAGAACTCACTCATCCCCGGGCGCCGCCCCACCCCCCTGCGTGACCAGGCGCGCCAGCAGGCGGCGGCGCGCGGGCGGCACGTGCAGCAGCGCCACGACGCCGGCGAAGGGCCCCGCCGCGCCCGCCGCGCGCGCCGCCCGGCTGCGGTGTTTAGTAGTAACTGAACGTAGAACTCACTCATCCCCGGGCGCCGCCCCACCCCCCTGCGTGACCAGGCGCGCCAGCAGGCGGCGGCGCGCGGGCGGCACGTGCAGCAGCGCCACGACGCCGGCGAAGGGCCCCGCCGCGCCCGCCGCGCGCGCCGCCCGGCTGCGGTGTTTAGTAGTAACTGAACGTAGAACTCACTCATCCCCGGGCGCCGCCCCACCCCCCTGCGTGACCAGGCGCGCCAGCAGGCGGCGGCGCGCGGGCGGCACGTGCAGCAGCGCCACGACGCCGGCGAAGGGCCCCGCCGCGCGCGCCGCCCGGCTGCGGTGTTTAGTAGTAACTGAACGTAGAACTCACTCATCCCCGGGCGCCGCCCCACCCCCCTGCGTGACCAGGCGCGCCAGCAGGCGGCGGCGCGCGGGCGGCACGTGCAGCAGCGCCACGACGCCGGCGAAGGGCCCCGCCGCGCCCGCCGCGCGCGCCGCCCGGCTGCGGTGTTTAGTAGTAACTGAACGTAGAACTCACTCATCCCCGGGCGCCGCCCCACCCCCCTGCGTGACCAGGCGCGCCAGCAGGCGGCGGCGCGCGGGCGGCACGTGCAGCAGCGCCACGACGCCGGCGAAGGGCCCCGCCGCGCGCGCCGCCCGGCTGCGGTGTTTAGTAGTAACTGAACGTAGAACTCACTCATCCCCGGGCGCCGCCCCACCCCCCTGCGTGACCAGGCGCGCCAGCAGGCGGCGGCGCGCGGGCGGCACGTGCAGCAGCGCCACGACGCCGGCGAAGGGCCCCGCCGCGCCCGCCGCGCGCGCCGCCCGGCTGCGGTGTTTAGTAGTAACTGAACGTAGAACTCACTCATCCCCGGGCGCCGCCCCACCCCCCTGCGTGACCAGGCGCGCCAGCAGGCGGCGGCGCGCGGGCGGCACGTGCAGCAGCGCCACGACGCCGGCGAAGGGCCCCGCCGCGCCCGCCGCGCGCGCCGCCCGGCTGCGGTGTTTAGTAGTAACTGAACGTAGAACTCACTCATCCCCGGGCGCCGCCCCACCCCCCTGCGTGACCAGGCGCGCCAGCAGGCGGCGGCGCGCGGGCGGCACGTGCAGCAGCGCCACGACGCCGGCGAAGGGCCCCGCCGCGCCCGCCGCGCGCGCCGCCCGGCTGCGGTGTTTAGTAGTAACTGAACGTAGAACTCACTCATCCCCGGGCGCCGCCCCACCCCCCTGCGTGACCAGGCGCGCCAGCAGGCGGCGGCGCGCGGGCGGCACGTGCAGCAGCGCCACGACGCCGGCGAAGGGCCCCGCCGCGCCCGCCGCGCGCGCCGCCCGGCTGCGGTGTTTAGTAGTAACTGAACGTAGAACTCACTCATCCCCGGGCGCCGCCCCACCCCCCTGCGTGACCAGGCGCGCCAGCAGGCGGCGGCGCGCGGGCGGCACGTGCAGCAGCGCCACGACGCCGGCGAAGGGCCCCGCCGCGCCCGCCGCGCGCGCCGCCCGGCTGCGGTGTTTAGTAGTAACTGAACGTAGAACTCACTCATCCCCGGGCGCCGCCCCACCCCCCTGCGTGACCAGGCGCGCCAGCAGGCGGCGGCGCGCGGGCGGCACGTGCAGCAGCGCCACGACGCCGGCGAAGGGCCCCGCCGCGCCCGCCGCGCGCGCCGCCCGGCTGCGGTGTTTAGTAGTAACTGAACGTAGAACTCACTCATCCCCGGGCGCCGCCCCACCCCCCTGCGTGACCAGGCGCGCCAGCAGGCGGCGGCGCGCGGGCGGCACGTGCAGCAGCGCCACGACGCCGGCGAAGGGCCCCGCCGCGCCCGCCGCGCGCGCCGCCCGGCTGCGGTGTTTAGTAGTAACTGAACGTAGAACTCACTCATCCCCGGGCGCCGCCCCACCCCCCTGCGTGACCAGGCGCGCCAGCAGGCGGCGGCGCGCGGGCGGCACGTGCAGCAGCGCCACGACGCCGGCGAAGGGCCCCGCCGCGCGCGCCGCCCGGCTGCGGTGTTTAGTAGTAACTGAACGTAGAACTCACTCATCCCCGGGCGCCGCCCCACCCCCCTGCGTGACCAGGCGCGCCAGCAGGCGGCGGCGCGCGGGCGGCACGTGCAGCAGCGCCACGACGCCGGCGAAGGGCCCCGCCGCGCGCGCCGCCCGGCTGCGGTGTTTAGTAGTAACTGAACGTAGAACTCACTCATCCCCGGGCGCCGCCCCACCCCCCTGCGTGACCAGGCGCGCCAGCAGGCGGCGGCGCGCGGGCGGCACGTGCAGCAGCGCCACGACGCCGGCGAAGGGCCCCGCCGCGCCCGCCGCGCGCGCCGCCCGGCTGCGGTGTTTAGTAGTAACTGAACGTAGAACTCACTCATCCCCGGGCGCCGCCCCACCCCCCTGCGTGACCAGGCGCGCCAGCAGGCGGCGGCGCGCGGGCGGCACGTGCAGCAGCGCCACGACGCCGGCGAAGGGCCCCGCCGCGCCCGCCGCGCGCGCCGCCCGGCTGCGGTGTTTAGTAGTAACTGAACGTAGAACTCACTCATCCCCGGGCGCCGCCCCACCCCCCTGCGTGACCAGGCGCGCCAGCAGGCGGCGGCGCGCGGGCGGCACGTGCAGCAGCGCCACGACGCCGGCGAAGGGCCCCGCCGCGCCCGCCGCGCGCGCCGCCCGGCTGCGGTGTTTAGTAGTAACTGAACGTAGAACTCACTCATCCCCGGGCGCCGCCCCACCCCCCTGCGTGACCAGGCGCGCCAGCAGGCGGCGGCGCGCGGGCGGCACGTGCAGCAGCGCCACGACGCCGGCGAAGGGCCCCGCCGCGCCCGCCGCGCGCGCCGCCCGGCTGCGGTGTTTAGTAGTAACTGAACGTAGAACTCACTCATCCCCGGGCGCCGCCCCACCCCCCTGCGTGACCAGGCGCGCCAGCAGGCGGCGGCGCGCGGGCGGCACGTGCAGCAGCGCCACGACGCCGGCGAAGGGCCCCGCCGCGCCCGCCGCGCGCGCCGCCCGGCTGCGGTGTTTAGTAGTAACTGAACGTAGAACTCACTCATCCCCGGGCGCCGCCCCACCCCCCTGCGTGACCAGGCGCGCCAGCAGGCGGCGGCGCGCGGGCGGCACGTGCAGCAGCGCCACGACGCCGGCGAAGGGCCCCGCCGCGCCCGCCGCGCGCGCCGCCCGGCTGCGGTGTTTAGTAGTAACTGAACGTAGAACTCACTCATCCCCGGGCGCCGCCCCACCCCCCTGCGTGACCAGGCGCGCCAGCAGGCGGCGGCGCGCGGGCGGCACGTGCAGCAGCGCCACGACGCCGGCGAAGGGCCCCGCCGCGCCCGCCGCGCGCGCCGCCCGGCTGCGGTGTTTAGTAGTAACTGAACGTAGAACTCACTCATCCCCGGGCGCCGCCCCACCCCCCTGCGTGACCAGGCGCGCCAGCAGGCGGCGGCGCGCGGGCGGCACGTGCAGCAGCGCCACGACGCCGGCGAAGGGCCCCGCCGCGCCCGCCGCGCGCGCCGCCCGGCTGCGGTGTTTAGTAGTAACTGAACGTAGAACTCACTCATCCCCGGGCGCCGCCCCACCCCCCTGCGTGACCAGGCGCGCCAGCAGGCGGCGGCGCGCGGGCGGCACGTGCAGCAGCGCCACGACGCCGGCGAAGGGCCCCGCCGCGCCCGCCGCGCGCGCCGCCCGGCTGCGGTGTTTAGTAGTAACTGAACGTAGAACTCACTCATCCCCGGGCGCCGCCCCACCCCCCTGCGTGACCAGGCGCGCCAGCAGGCGGCGGCGCGCGGGCGGCACGTGCAGCAGCGCCACGACGCCGGCGAAGGGCCCCGCCGCGCCCGCCGCGCGCGCCGCCCGGCTGCGGTGTTTAGTAGTAACTGAACGTAGAACTCACTCATCCCCGGGCGCCGCCCCACCCCCCTGCGTGACCAGGCGCGCCAGCAGGCGGCGGCGCGCGGGCGGCACGTGCAGCAGCGCCACGACGCCGGCGAAGGGCCCCGCCGCGCCCGCCGCGCGCGCCGCCCGCCAGCGGTGCGCCGCGCGCGCCAGCGTGCGCTCGGCGCCCGGCAGCGGGGGCAGGCAGGCGGCTACAGGGTTGCCCCATTCGTATTCTTCTTCCTGTAATAGGACAAATTAATGGGTGACTGATCAACATCAAACTATACTGCGCGAAGTGTATTCAACACATATCATGATATGACGAATGCGTTGGCACTAAGGTTGCCAACCATATTGTTAAAAAAAGTATAAACTTATTTTCACTCTAAAATACTATTCACTGTTCAGCAAAAATAAATTATACAAATATAATGTTTTCACTGTTTAACCACAGCTACAAATTAATAGGCCCATTTACTGCGTAGAACATGGTACATGCAACGGGACATGGCGTGATGTTTTAGCCAGTCTTAATTTAATTAAATTAAAATAATAGATATAATACTATTGATTTTTAATTTCCCTCTCCGAGCATAATATATTTTATATCTTGTACAAACAGTTGACAACCAGAGGCGGCTCGTCATAAAGAGCGCTGGTGCAGTGCACTCCCACGAAAATAGCATAATCTATATTTCTTTATTATAATCCTATACACTACTACAATAGCAGTTTACTAGAAAACCATTTCCTACGCGTACATTTGGCGTCAAGTTGTAACGTGTGGAGCGCCAGCGATTGCGCTCCTATGAAACAAAGTTCAGTGCGATTTCTAGCACTGTATTCAATGAGTGCGAAAGAGAAATATCGCCACAGTCCGACGCGTGAAACAGAAGATTTTGTATGAGAAGTTAGCCTAATTTGGAGCACCGCTGACGCGCGACGTTGCCAAACGGCCGCGCGCGGGAATGCGATCTATGCCTATGCGCTGTTGCCGATCTTATGTAAACAAACGGTCGGCTCAACTCGGCTGTCAGTAGATTCACAGTGTTTATTCTAAATAATTATTAAAAATAGTTTGTGCGCGACATTTGTATTAAAAATGGAACAATACAGTGTATCTTTTATTAAAAATTGTGAAAAGACTCTCGAAATGCGTATCGAACTGAAAGCTAAGGGACCACCACGTCCCGAAATTGCACTTTCTCAAAAATGTGTTACGAAAAATAAATCTTTTACGCGTGGTTTTAAATCTGAACAATATTTCAAAACACCTTGGTTGTGTGGATGTGAAGAAAGCAAAAAATTATTTTGATTCCCGTGTCTGGTGTTTGGAGCTGGCGCCGGCAGTGGTGGTGAATCTGCATGGACGGAAACGGCCGTGTTGAAGATTTAGCGCATCTTTCAATAAAAGTGAAAAAACATTCGCAATCTCGATTTCATATCTTATGTGAAGTGCAATTGGCATCTATCGGCCGTCAAGATATTCGTAAGGCGCTCGATTCTGCGTATCGAAAATCTATTAGAGAGTTCAATGAACGCGTTGATGAAAATCGATAAAGATCGCCGAATGGATTTTCTTTACAAATACAATAAATGGTAAGCTCTAGTTCTACGTTTCTTTTTTTAGTGAACCCCCACAAATAAATGTCACGAGCCGCCTCTGTTGACAACCCTAATTGACCCGCGATGTGGAGAGAAAACACGCATCCCGTAATCCTTGCGATGTTTTAAACAAAACGTTATCTCATTATAAACTATGAGAAGCGAATTAGATAAACAGAGAATTGCAATTTGCACAACACAGTGAAATATAATTTCGATTAGTCAACATGAATATATGAGTTGACTTTATTTATTGATACCTTTAAACCCTGACAACAGCTAAACCGCGATCACTGTCAGACTGCATACAAAAGAAAGAGAAGCACAATGACACAACGCTTGTAATTTATTGCAAAATATGAAACATATATTTACTCAAAAATGAGTTGAGTAAAGGAAAAAAAAAACAACCAAATTCTGGATAGAATGGAAGACGTGCTTGTTATTAATTAAATACCAACAATACGTTGATATTTAATACAGATATTTTGGATTGAAACTCAAAGTAAAGGGTTAGTTTACCGTTAATTTGTATAGTGATTTCTTTTCTAAACGTGTTTTAGTAACCACCAAGTTCTGAGAAATATGTTCAAGAATAACATATATTTTTTCCGCTACCACAAACTATAGATTTGGCATTTTTTGTAAGATAAGCCTACTTTTATCATTTGCCTCTTGACAGCGCCTTAATAATAAATATCTATCAAATCTGCAAGTTGACGTCATTCCTATCTTAAAATTACACAGTAAAATAAAACTTTACACTATACATCGTCATAATTCGAAACACAAATAATAATAAATCTCAGTCAATGTCTACGATGACAAACGACATGAAACAACAAAATATTTTATTTCACTTAAACCTGGAGCACTTATGAAACGTCAGAGGCTAGGTGCACAGTTCCAATTGGTCGTTTTCTATGGAGAAGAGCTGGCAAGAAACTCCACGGTTACTATTTTAAGAATAATTGGCTTTCACAATGTTTTCAGATTACAGTGTGAATAGGTATGAGGACAGTGTAGGCCCATCAACAAGTATCTGGTATTTAACAAAATAGGAAATGGTCTAGAAATCTACAGTCAATTAAGCCTACAACATTCTCATATTCACAACATAGAATAATCTATTTATAAAATATTAATAAAATAATAAAAATAAAAACTTATTTAAACCTATAACGAATGACATGATTGCCAGTAAAACATCTGAATTAATACCCTGTACACAAAAGCCTAGTAAATTCTCCACTATCCACCTCTCACAGAGAGACAGGCCGGTATAAGTAATTTGATCTTAAGCCTCGTAAAATTACACAAATTAAAAAACCAAAAAAAAAAAAAAAAAAACAATGAATTTATTTCTTTTCTTGTGGTTAGTGACTAACCTTGTGTCAGAGTTTTTATGCCGCCCATGGGCTTCTGAGTTAGCTTCACATGCCGTCGAGAAATATCTCTCAGGCATGCCGTTGCCTCACGAATTTTCCTTCACCTCCTGCGGTACTAGATGCGGACCACACCGACGACGACGATGCTCCAGAGGTGACCGAGGTAGATCTGAGAGTGGCGGTACGTAGGCTGAATGCCAAGAATACCGCCCCAGGACCCGACGGCTTGCCTGGAAAAGCCTGGGTTCTGGCCATGGAGGCTCTCGGGCCTCGACTAAGGGGGCTCCTAAGCGCATGCTTGGAGACGGGCCAGTTTCCACTTCGTTGGAAGACGGGGAAACTGGTCCTCATAAAGAAGCCAGGGCGCCCGGCGGACTCTCCGTCTGCTTATCGGCCCATCGTGCTGCTCGACGAGGTGGGCAAGCTCTTTGAAAGAGTAATTGCAGACCGCCTTGTCGGGTGGCTGGTGCGGGTGGGGCCGGATTTGGCGGAGAGCCAGTTTGGTTTCCGCAACGCTCTACGGTGGATGCCATCATGCGCGTTCGAGCCCTCACGACGGGGGATGCTGTTGCCCGGGGTGGGGTCGTCTTGGCGGTGTCTCTTGACATCGCCAATGCCTTCAATACCCTGCCCTGGAGTTGCATTAGGGAGGCACTTCGGTATCACCGGATGCCGAACTACCTCTGTCGCGTGGTCGAGGCCTATTTGACGGACAGGGCCGTCATTTACCCCGGTGACCATGGAGAGTGGAACCGGCGAGAGATGTCGTGCGGTGTCCCACAGGGATCGGTCCTGGGGCCGCATCTGTGGGACATCGGGTACGACTGGGTGCTGCGCGCCGACCTCCCTAGTGGCGTCAGCGTAGCAGACACGCTGGTCCTGGCGCAGGGGAGGTCACATCAGGCGGCGGCCGAACTGGCGGCACGAGGGGTTGCGACAATCGTCGATAGGATCCGTCAATTGGGACTCAAGATGGCATTGCACAAGTCGGAGGCCATGTGTTTTTATGGTCCTCGAAACGCGCCACTGTCGGGATCCCAGATAACAGCGGCAGGGGTTCACATCGGCGTCGACTCGACGATGAAGTACCTGGGACTCGTCCTCGACAGCCGGTGGAACTTCGTGGAGCATTTTCGACGTTTGGCTCCCAGACTGGAGCGGGCCGGGGCTGCCTTGAAGCGACTCCTGCCCAACCTAGGGGGTCCAAACGCCTCCTGCCGGAGGCTCTATGCGGGGATCGTGCGGTCCATGGCCCTTTACGGGGCACCGGTGTGGGCGCGTTCCTTAAGGCTGCGACCAGCCCAGCGATTGAACGTGTTCCAAAGGGTCATAGCCATCAGGCTGGTACGGGGTTACCGCACGGTCTCCCGTGAGGCAGCGAGCCTCCTTGCCGGACTGCCGCCATGGGATTTGGAGGCAAAGGTCCTCGCACACATTTGGGAGTGGCGCGAGGAGGCGAAACGCCGGGGTGAAACTCGGCTGCCGCGAGAAATCACGGCACAGCGGACAGAGCTCCGGCGGGATCTCATGGCAACATGGAGAGTGCGATTGTCGCAACCCAGCGCTGGGCACGCCACAATTGTGGCGATAAGTCCCCTCTTTGAGGAGTGGCTGGAGAGGCGCCACGGCGTCCTCACCTTCCGCCTGACGCAGGTCCTCACCGGACACGGTTGTTTCGGGAGGTTCCTGTTCAGGATAAAGCGGGAGGAAACGCCCGGGTGTCACCACTGTGTGGATCGCCCGGAGGACACGGTGGAGCATACGGTGGAGGTCTGCCCAGCTTGGGCGGAGCACCACCGTGTCCTCACTTCTGCGAAGCAGTAATGCTCGCGAAGGAGGCGGAACGCGTGAGGGTGAGGCAACGCTCGCGCCCTCGCGCCATTAGTCGCCGCAGGAGACGCCCCGGGCGTCGGGAGTCGCAAGCCGATTTCCGGCCACCGTAGGCGCGGGCCTGCGGACCTGAGCGATGGGTAGCTCGCCGTCCGATAAGGACCAGGCCCGTCTGACACGCCCTCCCGCTCCGCCCAGAGCGGGAGACGTTATTTGATAATTTCCCACCCAAAAAAAAAAAAAAAAAGGCATGCCGTTGCCTCACGAATTTTCCTTCACCGTTTTTTGAAGGTGATAATTATACAATACGCACTTGAATTTGAAAGGTAGGGGTGCGTGTCTTGGGTTCGAGACTTATGACTTGGCAGTCCGACGGTCACACCATTAAGCTATCACTGCTGTTAACCAAAAATTAAACAATCAATTATTCTGTGATTTTATGCTACTCACAGGTAGAAAACTCCCCGCCGCTCGGCTCTTAGCGACATAAACGGGGTGTAGAACCCATCTACCAGCCGCTATAGAACCCAACATCTTCTCACTTCGCCCGGGCGCCGCGCATAGTAGATGGGTAACCTCTGGGTCCAATTCGGCCCCTTCGAATACTTCGCCGCCGAGGTGGGCTATCATTGAGATGATTTCGTCGCGGTTCTGAGGAAGGAAGATGAATGAATTAGATAACATGAGCTAGTACACTTGTCTAAACTTGCCCAACAGCATGGACCCTGTAAAATCTAGAAATCTTAAATTGCCAAAACATTACAACAAGCAAGTTTTTATTTTAAAAAAAATAGTGAGTTTCGAAAATTTCATACTAAATGCATTTCATTAGGGGCTTTTAAAATCCATAAACAAACAAAAGATAAAAACTATGAAATTTAACAAAGTAAATTTAAAAATATACCAAAAACTATACTTTAATTTATTGTTAAGACCTGTAACAAACATACAAACACAATAAAGATATTTTGAATATTTTGAATTTTGAAAACAAATCGATACGTTAATTTAATTTGGTTCGGAATATTATTTCATGTTTTTTAAACCTCAGTTGGTCAGATAGAGGTTTTTGATCCTACTAAGAAAGAGGATTGATAGGCATAAAAAAAGATTTTGTGAAAATTGCCCATTTGCCTGTTGACTGTACACTTTTTTCAAAATCTGTGAATGCAAATCAAAATTTCTCAAAAAGTTAAGGACAGTCTCTTAAGACCGTTTTCCTGTAGCTACAACGGTCAAGGTAGCTGCCCTTACTGCCCCATCTCAAAAATCCACCCTGTATAGCTCGGATATAACTATAAAATACAAGAATAAATAACTAATACATAGATACATACATATAAACAAAATAAACATTTTCAGGAGAAATAACGATCGATAGAGGAGAAAACGAGTCCAGCAAATCACCGCTGGGATGTAATATTATCCCTGGACCCTAGGGTCCCCTAGGGACCCTGGTCCCTATATTGACTTACTTTGGATTCCATATAGACCTAATGTAAACGTATTTTTAAGTTATTGAAATAAACTTCTTTTTTTTTTGGTTAGGTTTGAATTACATATAATTTAACGCTATCGAGAAGGTGGTGTGAAAATGAATAAATGTACTCACATCGACATTAGAAGACAACATGAACCTCTTGACTTGTATTTCCATGGACATCTCAGGTTCGGGCTCGACCGGTTCTTGCGCGGGCGTCGTGTCGTCCCAACCCACTGTGTTTGGCTGAGATTCTGGCGCCAGCTCTGAATCTGGGGCTATAAAAAAACAGTCATCTTGACAAAAAAACGACACTGATCCATTATTGTAAATAAATTTGCTCTTCTAATCTGGACCGTTACAATTTAAAAAATTACGCCGGGTACAGGATGAGGTTTCAACACAACCAAAAAGGAGTGCATTAAAATTAGCCTCAACGAATGTTTTACGAAGGCATGATATATTATTTAGTTCGTGCAGATACGGGAGAAGATGAACACAACTAAAGTTCCGTCAAATTCAATTCAATTCCGTCTTGAAATTAACGGAACTTAAGTAGAAAGGACTCAATCCACACAGTGACCAAAATTGAGTTGAGTATGCCATCGTACTCCTGAGGGTCGAATCTATCACGTAGTGAAAATCAAATTTTTAAAATGTACACGGAAGCTAGTTTTTCTCGCTACCTCGACTCAACCCACAGTAAAGTGAAGAGCACACAAAAACTAAAACTTCAAACGCCCATAACTTAAAAGTGACTGTGTGGATTGAGTCCTTTCTGCTTTCTTGCTTTTTTTTTACATCATATTCCTGCCCTAGTCCCATGTTACTTGGGGTCGGCGCAACACGTTTTCCTCTTCCAATCCCGCTAACCGTCACGCTCAATACTTCCTCTTTCATAACATTCCTCACACAATCCATAAATTTTTTCTTTGTCCTTCCTCGTCCTACCCACCCATCAACATTTATATGCATCACTCTTTCTCTTTTAGTCACGTACGGTGGAGGAGCTCGTGGCTAAGTAATAACAGCCGCAAGGGTCAATCCATCAGGTTAAACTACGTTTGCCGGGGTTGGTTCGTAGATGGATGACCATGTTTAGATACCGAGACTCCTCCCTGCCTTCGAAAGCACGTTGAGCTGTTGGTCTCAGCTGTCATTCGTGGATGTTTGGCAGTCGTTACTAGTCGTCAGAATCCCGAAAGTCTGACAACCACTCATACCAAGGGGTATCGTATTACCCAGTAACTGGGTTGTGGAGGTCAGATAGGCAGTCGCTCCAAGTAAAATACTATACATGACCCCAACATAGTTGAGAAAAGACTAGGCAGATTGACTCTTTCTCTAGCCACATGCGTTTCCTCCCTCTTTTTATATCTTGTAATACTTACGAGGCACAGGTACAGAAGGTACCGAGTCCCTGTTCCGTCGAGCGCGCTGTGAGCTGAGTCTTCCCGTCAGCGCAGCATTCAGTCGCTGTAGCTGCGCGTCTACGGCTGCAGGTATGGATGCTGATGATACGCTTTTAGGAGTATCTTCCGGTCCTGGGGTGCTGATTCCTCTTGGACTCTATAACAGAAAGAAACACTCGTTTGATAAATCGCGGGAGACTTATCATACAAATTACACAAAATAACATCGCGGTTTTGTTCCCAAAGGGTTAGGGCAGAGGTGAACAGTACACCCACTTTTCACAGGGGCCTCTGCCGTCAATCGGGCACAAATCCAGACTGAGCTGCTACTGAGAAGTTGCACATTGCCCGAGTTTGCTTTGTAACCAAGTTGTACGAATTATCATCTTTCGCCGTAGTCAGCCATAGTCAGCCGTAGTCAGGAAACGGCCAAACATTCGGGCTATCTTCGGAGTAGACCCCCTGATTTGCACGCCCGCTATAGTATACCTAAGGTGCGGTACAGCGGTATCGGTTAAACTATAGTCCAATATATCACAAACATTACTAAAAATTGTTTTCATTTCAATTATTACCTGATCTGGTGTAAACTTGGCCGCTTTAGCAGGTGGAGTTTCACAGTGATCCTATAAAATAAATAATTAATGTTATTTTGGCACTTCACTTCGCATAATTGTGTAAATAATCGCGTTAATTCACTAATACAAAATTAACTTTATTCCAATCAAAATAGGGCATGTCATTTTTGTATTGCCCATGTAACGCAAATATTTTGACGAATACTTTAAATGAAGTGCCGGCCATTAAGCTTACATATAATAACATTAATTTCTACAGAAGTTGCAATTCACGAACGCGCGTCAATCATTCCAATTTATACCTTATTACAATGACATAAGAGTCACATGACACGCGTTCGTAAATTGCATGATCTCTACCTGTAATTGTAGTTTTCTGGGTGCAACGGTGTGTTCAGAAGGTGGTGTCGTTGCATCACCATTGAACTGGGCGAGGAATCTGTTCCGGATCTCTGATAATGGCTGTAAGAGATACACAATTTAATATTGGTGCAGGAACAACGTATTTTATATAGAAGATAATTTATAATTATTCAAACAACTTACTACGCATCTCTTCAACTTTGTCTGCTGTGCAAATAAAACGTTGTATTTACATATTAGATATTATTAACGTATCCAAGAGGTAATAAAAAAAAAATGAATAAGCTAGATGGAGTCGACAATAGGGAATATGCATGTATTTTCTTTTTCACTAAATCAATAATAGACAGTAATATAAACCTAAGAAAAGTATCGAAAGTTAAATTGAACTACTGATTGATGCTCAAAAAAATTATAAAACTCCAGCAATTTTCTACTACAGTTCAAACGTCCGTTTCTGTCGCGGTCATAATGTGACGTCATTGTTCACGAAACTGCTTTGTTTACATCTGTTTTTAGCCCCAAATCTTATACATTCAATTATTGTTTATGCTTTATTCAAGTAGAAATCGTACTTACATATTTACCTTAGTGATATTTCCGTTTTTTTTTCAAACATTTAGCAAAGAATAGATTTTATTCAAATGTTTTGTTTCGTCACTTCCGGTATTTTCGAAGAGGACACGTTTTGAGATTGCGTTCCGTTCCACCAAAAAAACGCAACATACATTAATTAATTGTAAAATAAGTAATGCATTCAAAAATGTAAAAAATATTGGAATTTGTTTCTTGACTCCTACACAATGTATATTAAAATAATGGATACGTTTTGAATTACGTGCATATTCCCTATTCAGATAGGAAATGTCGACTCTATCTATCTAGCTTATTTTATTTTTTTATACGACTTTTAAGTGATTCCGATATCCTATTTACAAAATATACAATTTAATTTCACTATAAATTATAAACTCGAGACTAAAGGCCTAGCCCTTAAAAACTCCGAAAGAATGCTCTTCGATATCGCGTATTTAAAGATATATTAGACAGAACGTAACACCACACCTATAGCAATTCTTGACAATTCCCCAAAGGCCCCCAATTACCCCCTTAAGGAATTGTCAGGTGTATTTCGCCTGTTATGTTTAAAGTTCGTAATTAGGGGCAAATCTATGGAAAGTATTGTTGTATCTAGGAAAATTATTCAGGCCTAAAATCGAACTCACCGTATGCTTATCCCGTATAACCGGCTCGGGCTGTTTGCTGGGCAGACCGTCCACGAATTTCCACAGTCTCTTCCGAGCGTCCGGCGACATTCTGCCGGATCCGGGACGTAATGCTGCGCCGAATGCACTGTCCGGCGTCAATGGGTTCTTGTCGACTGCGGATGAGTAAGGGGCAACCACATCAGTCAACTGCTAGTCAACTTAATATTAATAACATAATATGAGCCGGTTTTTTCCATACAAAAACTCACAGACTTCAATTTTATTTCACGAATAAAAGATTCTGATGTTGGAAAAAACAGCCCTTAGACATGCTTTAATAAGAAGTAGACAAAGTGGATATGAATAATGTTGAAGTATAATAGGCCAGACGGGAACTTGAGTATCAAAGAGAGAGAGGACGATAATGTCTCCACTTTATCGTCCTGTCTCTCTCTCTCTCGCGTCTCTAATGAACGCTTTGGCCTTGTTCCCGAGTAAGGTAAAAAATCTGACGAATGTTCGATTTCTCGGCGCGCTGTGAAACCGTTGATGAGTTGTCATGGGAACTGGAATGGGCACATTTGGCGTGTTCAATGTGTCGCTTGGTTTTGTGTCACCTGCTGAGAGAGGATGCATAGTTCTTCCGTACCGATTATAAAAACCAAAAAACGTGCGATGACGTCACTTAAACGCTTATTATAACAGAATGATGTAGACTCTCACTCCATAGTAATAAGGCATAACACATCGGAATGACTATCGCCAAGTATACGGTTTCAGACATTTTGGCGGTTACGTCTGTTCAGTATAGACCGAATTTCAAAGAAGATTAAGTTTCTTTTTTCAACTGACATTTTCCCATCTATGTTGAGGTCGGCTTCCAGTATAACCGGATGCAGCTGAATACCAATATTTTCAAATTGAGCTTCTGACTGTGACTGTCTATTTTTAGAAAACAATAAAAAAATTATAAAATTAAAAAAAGAACACATACATACATAAACTCACGCCTTCTTCCCATGGGGGTAGGCAGAATAGAACGTCACCTGCTACGCTCCTTACATACTCCTTTTGCTTCGCCTACGTTCATACATCTGGTCATACACGCACGCCGGTTGCGAGTACTACGTACCTGACCTTTCTGAAGAACATCACTAATTTGATCACTATATGTCCTCAAAGGGCGTCCCCTCCCGGCGTTTCCACTCACCTCTACTTTATAAATACCTTTTGTTACTTGCCTTTCACTCATCTTCTCAACATGACCAAACCATCCAAGCATACTCTTTTAAATTTTTGTTGCCTTATCACCTCATTTTTCAGCAAAAAAAAACGTCTTATTAAGAGGGAACAGGGCGTGCGATTCTCCATACAAATGAATTCCCCTTTTTCTTCCTGAATAATGCAAAAAAATATCAATGCAATAAAATCAAGGTCTGTTTACAACAGACCTTGATTTTATTGCATTGATATTTTTAAAAAAGGGCACGTCTCTGTTGTTTCCTTTTTTTCAGAAACTAATTAGTAAAGAAAATATGACCCTCTAAAAATTACAAAAATGCCCTATTTTTACCGCCGTGATTAGAGGACTACCAGACAAATTAGAAAAGATATTAACATAAAAAAAATGATAGGAACCTAAATATTCTTATTTTGTTCTTAATATTCTTAAAATGTTAATTTAAAAAATAATTGCATCGGCTCAGTTTTCGAGGAGAAAAAAGAGGAATACGAAACGTCGATCTCGTCAAATTTTTTGTGATAATTTCAGTCTGAGCTGCAGCTGTCCTTATCACACACTACGGGGGCAGACTTGAGGTAAGGGGGGTCAAACTTAAACGTACATAAGGGATGCGGCAATTGTCGATATTTTTTTAACGAGATTAGTGATGTACACCGATGTCGATATTTATCCTTTACTGTTTTTATTTATTCAATCGTGAGATTGTAAGGTACATTTCCTACTGTGTTGTAGGTATTTGTTTGATCTGATAGTCCTATTTACTTGATTTTGCTGCTCTAAAAGTAATGACTTGTTCTTCCAAATGAAGAAAAAAACAAACCACTTTTTTTTAATTACCTGTATAAATACGAGTATTTATGGAAGTGAGAGCGGTGATGGTTGTGGTTATTAAAACAAAGAAATTATAACAGTGAATATGTTATAATATGTATTCTGTCGTCATTTCCGTCCTTTCCCTGACAGGCAAATTGCGTGGTACGTATGCGCCCGTCAATTATTTCAGGTAGAAGTTTATTGGGTTCACTTTAGTGGAAAAAAAAATCTAGTTTAGGTTCGATATTTTGCCAAAATTCGTCATCTCTTTCAATGTTCTCATATAATATATACCCTTAGGGCTCCACAAAATAAAATAGCAGAATTTTCTGCATGTTATTTGTAACTGGCCTTGGACTTGATAGAAGTACCTAATTGTGGTTTCTTTTCAATTTTAACATGTTGTTCTGGAATATGCAGCTGTCATTTTTTTTATTTTCTATGCCTTCTTTTGGAGTCATCTCAGCGATTTTATACGGACATTTTATTTCTATAATTTTGACTTTTTGATTTAGACTTGGAGCTAAAAAACTTTTTATTGCTTCGTCTTCTTTCTCTTTACCATAATTAGTCGCGGGAGTACCTTTGAATTGCGAGTACAATAATGATTTTAATGTTTCTGCAACTGAGGTTTTTTTCCGCAGCTTGAAAATTTACCAAAATATGACGCTATAAGCGCTTCCGTCTTTCTACTGCCCACAAAACATTTTCACTCTGACCAATTCTATTACGTTCAAGCTCTTTAGCTCTCGTCTTTGATTGTTCTAATTCAGAAAGTAGTATTTTTAGGGTTCCGTACCCAAAGGGTAAAACGGGAACCCTATTACTAAGGCTGTGCTGTCCGTCCGTCTGTCTGTCTGTCCGTCTGTCTGTCTGTCCGTCTGTCGCCAGGCTGTATCTCATGAACCGTGATAGTTAGACAGTTGAAATTTTCACAGATGATGTTTTTCTGTTTCCGCTTTATCAACAAATACTAAAAAACAGAATAAAATAAATATTTAAGGGGGCTCCCATACAACAAACGCCGTGTTTTTGCCGTTTTTATAGATAATGATACGGAACCCTTCGTGCGCGAGTCCGACTCGCACTTGGCCGGTTTTTTATTTTCGTCAAATATTTCTGAAGGCTCTCATTCTAGCCGGCCGTAACTTTAATCAGGTCCAGTAACTTTTCGTGTTTTGCATGATCTATTTCCGTCAAACGATAGGTTTCTTTATCTGCAAATTTCTTTAATTTTTCTTGATATCGCCAATCATAAAAACAATTACTTGAAATCCGATACACAAGCCGAGTCAAATCAGTGAAGCGAAGAATCAAGTCCGTAAAACAATAGCCAAGTCAAACAATAATAACAGCGGGTAGGTAAGTAAGTAGCACGATGACTACAAACATTGCTAACACCGATGAGATGCGAAGTTGCGAATGCAAAGTAAAGCGACAGCCGGTAGAGTCGATGGCGCAGGCGCAGAAGGGGCGCAGGCGGGCGGTGCGCTCTTATTACGCACACAAACACAGACTATCCATTCACACATTGATAACTCGATTGTTCAGGCGCAGCGCGACGGCAACAGTTTCTTCAAATACCTATTTTTCAAATTCCTCGCAGGCCGCGTCCTTTCTTAAAACGCTTTCATTACCTTGACCTGTATCTATGTAACGGAATCTTTCAACGTAATTTTCAACAACTCCTAATTGTCTTATCGAAATGAACTTGTTATGTATATGCAGTTCAGATGACAATACTATAACTTGATATCTTGGAGCGGATCTGATGATGGAGCCGCTTATACAAGTCAATTTAATTATTTTAAAAGTCTTTCCATGGAAGATACTAATTTATAGTATACTATAAACATCTTGAAAATACGAAATGTCAATTTATAAAATGTACACTCACAAGGGTCGGTGGGTGTGCGTATAGGGTCGGAGGGCATCTCTCCACGTCGCACGGCCTGCAGGCGGCGCCGCGTGGTGGGGCTTAGTGCGGCCAGGTTAGGGGTGGATAGTACGTCTTCTATTGTTGGGGTTCTTACTGCGCAGTCTCCACCTAAATATAGAAAGTATAAGAAAGAACTCTTTGCAGTTAATTCCACTTTTCAAGATTAGAAGCCCTTATTTCTTCCTCAGCGGCAGAGAGCAGTGGTGGGCCAGTGGAACCCAGTGGACCGCAGCTTACGAGTTGTAGGTCGTAGGTTCGAACCTAGGCAGGCGCTTTACTTTGTGTAAATTATTGCATCACCACTGCTTTCAAAACTGTGAAGGAAAACATCGTGAGGAAACCGGCGTGTCATAGAACCACAAATTCAAAGACACATGTGACATCCACCAACCCGCACTGGGCCAACGTCCTAGATTGTGGCTCACTCACCTCGCAGAGAGGAGGCCTGTGTCCCAACAGTGGGAACATTACAGGCTGAGTGCTTATGCTATGTCTTCTTTTACTACTTAGTTGGTCCAGTGGTCGCAAGCGCAACTGCTGAGCATGAAGGCCTGGGTTCGATTCCCAGGTCGGGCAGTGTTATTGGGCTTTACCATCTAGAATTTCTCTGTAGCAGCCCGGAGTCTGGAACTTGTGCTCGGTTGATGGCAATAGACTCACCCCCTATTACATGGGACTTAGACATAACTGGCGAAATGTGGGTGTACTATGGGTACACTTCTGCTTACCCCTTCGGGGAAACAAAGCGTGATGTTATGTGTTTATGTATGTCTTCTTGCTGGGCACCGAACTACTATTATACTCCATCAAACATTCTGTTCGGAATTTAAACTGTGAAACAGTAGCAGAAAAAATCTCTCTACCACATTTTGTAACATTAGTGTGAGTTATGCACAATTTTCATAGGTTCTCAGGTGTGAAAAGGAACGAAGTGTATACTGAGATGAATGCTGGTTGATATGTATGGAAATAAAGACCTACTGCGCCGACTCTAAATAATGCCGTATAAGGACAAGAAGATGATGCAATTAATATTAAATTTAAATAATAAAAAAAAACAAATCTTACCTTGTCTGGCATCATCTTTGAGGTCACCCACACGTTTTGGCGTTTCCTGCGAGTCACATCCGAGTAGCCCTTGTCGCGCCATCGCTATATATCGCGATGCCGGCGACATCTCGTCTACATCTAAACAAAACATTATCAATAATAATAATGACATAATAACTTGTTCTCACACAGTATACTCTACATTTCTTGTTCATTTCTCCTTTCGCAGGTCTGCTGGATTTTTTTTAAGAAATCAACAGTACCTTTGTACTCAAATTACAATTATGTCGTATCTCTGTGTATTTTACTGTGTGTACATAAATAATAAAATAAATAAATAAACATGATTAAAACTTTCGTATGAATTATTGGGTATTCCTTTCCGAAATTTGTCAATAGCAGCCCACAGGCTGGATTTATTTTGTGAAGTAGTAAGAATGGCGTTAGACTCGCCCCCCTCTATTGTTTATTTCAAATAAACCAATTACATGCACTTTTGAATTGTCAAGGAGTCAGATAGATAAAGCAAGTAACCCATTCCAAAGCGTGGTAGGTTCCTATGGAGAAGAACGGACAAGAAACTCCATGGATACTCAAATTTTACATAAAAATATTTTTACAAAATATTGGTTACATCATTCATGTTGAAATTATACATGTCATTATGAGAACTATGTAGAAAGACGTGCACATTAAAAGCGTCCGTAATAAAGAGAGAAAAACAATTCAAAAATTTAAATAAATTAAAATAAGCCGTGGCAACTGAGAGATGACCACTCCTACTGACGCAACAGAAACAGAACAAGGAAAGAATATGAGACAGACTTTTCGGGGCGAAAAGTCCTGCACCTACCTATCTACGATATAAAAATCATATGGAGAAGTTTTGCCTAGTCCCTAAATACTTCTTGACGCCGCAAAGTTTTATAAATTCTAACTGTCATCACTCTGATCAATCAAGTAAGGGATCCAGACACTGAAAATGAATATTAAAACTAGCTGTTTCCCGCGACTTTGTCTGCGATCCAGGATGAATGTAGCCTATGTCTTTACCCAGGTCATGGTCTTGTGCCAAATTTCATCCAAATCCGTTCAGGCGTTTGAGCGTGAAAGCGAACAATCAAAATGACTTTCACATTTATAATATTAAGTTGGGATTAATAATGTGACTTCTTACCATTCCCTTTCCCTTTAGGCGACTGCTCCCTACTACTGGGCACGGAGCCTCTCCTCGGTACAGCGGTGGCCACAGGAGGCAGCATGGCGTTCTCTTTGTCCTTATCTGTGGTTATATCCGCTGTAATGTTAGCTTGTATGTCTGCTTGAGGCTCGAGTTGAGGTTCAGGTTCGGGTTCGGGAACCACCGTCGGTTCTGGAGGTTCTTCTTCTATTGGAAGTTGCGGTGCTACAAAAGATAGGAAATT
This sequence comes from Tiliacea citrago, assembly GCA_963921375.1. NCBI lineage: Eukaryota > Metazoa > Arthropoda > Insecta > Lepidoptera > Noctuidae > Tiliacea > Tiliacea citrago. The sequence continues at coordinate 4,845,990 of OY992784.1, forward strand.
ATTATTAACAATTATTTTTACTGTATTAGAAACTAAACAGGAGCTTAGCATTATATATGAAACCTTCATATCATAATTTATCATTATCTGCCTAGCCTTTTCTCAACTATGTTGGGATCAGCTTCCAGTCTAACCGAATACCAGTATTTTACATGGAGCGACTGCCTATCTGACCTCCACAACCCAGTTACTGGGTAATACGATAGCCCTTGGTAAGACTGGTTGTCAGACTTTCGGGCTTCTGAAGACTGTCAAAGATCCACGAGTGACAGTCGAAAACAACGGTTTAACGTGCTTTCCGAGGCACGGAGGAGGACTTGGTATGCAAAGATGGTCATCCATCCACGGACCAACCGCGGCAAGGGTAGCGTAACCTGATCGATTGACCCGTCCGGCTCTTATTATTTAGCCACAAGCCCGTCATATTCATTAGAGATGTAAACGAAGCAGTATCATCGATTGCGATGGCATATCATGGCCTCAGCAGTGAAAGACGTTTCGACGTTTTTTTGAGCATACTAGCTGTAGTTGTATGTATTTAAACACTTTTGATATTATTGACTTTTATCAATAATTTTTTTTAAATGTACACTCCACACTCACTCAATCCATGTTTATTGATAGTTTCATTTTTAAAGTTTGCTAAGCGTTTGGTATTCAGCTGCAGCCGCTTAGACTGGAAGCCAACCCTAACATAGTTGGGAAAACGCTAGCCAGATGATGCTAATCGTCATCCAACATAGCTAACTACGGATCAACAAATGAAAAAGTGTGTCATAAGTTTTAGTTCCAATTGAAAATTTCCAATTGGGAAGGGTCATGAATATTATTGACAGGTTTGAAAAACTCTCAAGCTTAACATACCTTTAGTATCTCCTACAAGATGTGCCTTCTCGCTCACTCTCTTTCCTTCCCTCACGCACTCCAGTAACCACGACGCTTGCACAGCGGGTAGGCCCCACTTTAGGGCTCCTAAGTATTTGTCCCCAGTGGCTGTGGGACATATTAGATGTGTGGAGGCGAGGGCATTCGCTGTGTTTCGTCTGCAGAATCGGAGTTGGGTACTGTGGAATAAACAAATACATGTTAGTAAGTTAAGTTTATTTTTCAGGTGTAACTTAATAGGCTATTGTAGTAGATATTTATATAATAACCCGCTGTATAATGTGTTTTTGACGGTTACTATAACTTTTTTACTTGCTAAAAATTAAACTGCAAAGCCGATTTTCGCAGACTTTTTAATTTCACCCAATTCATTTTCACCAAAATAATGATGTAACTGTTAATTCCAAGACTGGTTATGTACCTATTTAATCAAATAAAATGGTATCCTAAAAATGTTCACCATGCTTTACTCGCACCTTATGTACAGGTAACCCAGAAAATGTATGCGCTTTGGTAAGGTTCGTGTTACCGAATTAGTATTAGTGTGAATATCGCGCCAGAGTAACCTCCCACCGATCAAAGCTTCTAAGTTTTGTACTGCAGCACCTTGTCGTAGTGCAGCTATCGTAGTGTAATTTTCGTAAAATGGCGACACTTAATAGCTGAATCACACTCAATCAATTCGTAGAAGATTCAAATTTGGTTTAAATATTGCCGCATGACAAAAATAAAGACCGTAATTGTACCGGTTACATTTTCTTTACAGTTTTTATTAATAGGCAATAGGCTCGCCCCCTATTACATGGGACTTAAACATAACTGGCGAAATGTGGGTGTGCTATTAGGTACACCTCTGCCTAACCCTTCGGGGATTACAGGCGTGATGTTATGTGTGTGTTTTAATTAATCAAATTAGTTTTTATTATTTATTTGTATAGTTTATGTTTTATTTCATTATAAAATAGTTATAACTGTTAAAAATACCACAGATAAGTCGTGAAAAGGGAAATTAGAAACAATAAAAACTCTACAGACTGGCAACGCCTACAAATTAACGAGTGTCATATATGTCACTGTAAAGTTTTCAAAAGATTTTTAGAATTACGGGTCTTACATTTTTAAACATAGTAATGCAAACTTGGATAGCACTTCCAAGGTTATAACAGCTCTTTGTTACACCTCATAATCGCGCGTTCGTAAATTCGAAGATAGACATAATTACCGAAGCGCATACTTTTGTTGGGAGATCTGTACGTACTGCAAGTACTCACGTGGCTCCTAGTAGCTTCGCCAGTTCGTCTAGGAAGGCCCGCTCGACGCCGCTGTATGTACTGAGGCTGGCTACCACACCGGTTAGAGGCCCCGGAGCCGTGCATGTAACTCGCACCGGACGGTGGTAGTATTGGATCGGGACTAGCTCTTGTTGGGAGAGACAGTCTTTCTGTAAGGAGAGAGAATAAATAGGTCCAGGGTTACGAGTTTCTCCGAAAGGGATATTACGCTCCGCCCAGAGTGGGAGAAGTTATTTGGTAATTTCCCACCCAAAGAAAAAAAAAAAGATGACAGGATGATGATGATCGTCACAGTGGGTTCCTGAAGACGGGTATCGCCCGAGACAGGCCTAAGAAACGAATTGACTTGACGATTTGGACTCATTCCTGACCGATTGCCCAGAGAAGGCACAACGTAAGTCCTAAGAAACGACTTGACTTGACAATTTGGACTCATTCCTGACCGATTGCCCAGAGAAGGCACAACGTAAGTAAAACTGGAAAGTATAGGGAAGACCTTTTGCCAAGCAGTGGGACAAAACATATAAGCTAAAAAAAAAATGGCGGGCATAGAAAGAACGAAAGATTGTTTTCGTTGACAGACACGTGCGTATAAAAAAGATAAGTTAGTATATAACATAACATAATATCATGCCTTGTTTTCCCGAAGGGTTAGGCAGAGGTGTACCTATAGTACACCAACATTTCGCCAGTTATGTTATTAAGTCCCATGCCGGCTGTTACTGAGAAATTCCATAAAACCCAATAACACTTTGCCCGACTTGGGAAACAAAGTGGTGTTTTGGGACCCACACTCTTTTTAATATATATTAACGACCTCTGTAATATGAAAATTAATAACGCCAAAGTCTTTTCTTATGCAGATGACACGGCTATGGGTATGGCCCAAATTTCTATATGGCTAAATAATAATCTACTGACGTTGAACACCTCAAAAACTAATTATATATGCTTTAGTATATGTAATCGCACACAACCAGATAGGGACCTCACAATTAAAGTTCACAAATGTGGTGACACTCAAAACGAAACCTGTGACTACTACCATCAATAAGGTCACCCAAGCTATATATTTGGGTGTCTTGATTGACCAGAGATTATCTTGGTACCCTCACCTTGAGCAGGTCTCAAATAGGATTCGTAAACTAAGCTGGATTTTTAAAACACTGAGATATGTTGTTCCAAAAAATGCTACTAATACCGGAGACCCATTTGGAAATCTATTAAAGGATATTTATATTGCTTTAGTGCAGTCTGTTTTGGTGTACTGCATCCCAATTTGGGGAGGGGCAGCTAAGTCCAAATTTATTACTGTGGAACGAGTTCCACGAGCCCTAATAAAAATCTTGTTTTTTAAAAGGATTAGATTTCCCACCGAGAGTCTTTATCAGATAAGTGATTTGCTTTCGGTGAGAAAACTTTACATTGTTCAGACTATTTTGAAAAAACACAAAGAGCTGCCTTATGATACCGCTATCTTATCAAAAAGGAGGAAAGATATTATAGCACCGATTCCTCACACAAAAACCAGGTTTTGTAGCAGGCAATACGAGAAACGGTCATCTCAACTCTATAATAAAATAAATAAAGAAATATATGTCTACACCAAACAATTTCTAGAATGTAAAAAACTTGTAATCCAATGGATAAAACCACTATCATATGAGGACACTGAGGCCCTCCTGCAGCACACATCATAACTCACTCATTCATGCACACACTTACTCTCATGCACAACTTTTACAATTACACACATACAGGTCACACACACACACACACATCCTACACAAACATACATCCCATAACACAGATCACATAATTATGCCCACCTCACCTCACATTACATTACATACACAAAACGCACACTAAGTTATATTTAATCTAAACTAATCTAATTTTTTTAAATTGTAATAAATTATAAATAGTAAACAGTGGCATTTCTTGTGTACATTATGTAAATTTAAGTTACGGAAGAGCGGAGTGTCCTAGTACAGGCATTTACTTGCTTAAAGGGACACTTCTATCACTAGTATGTAGTACAAGCTTGTTAAAGAAAATAAACTATTTGTATTTGCAAAGGCAAAGTCAGCAGTAGCGCTTGCGACCACAAGACCAATGAGGGAGTCTTAAATATGGTCGAAATCATGCGAATTTGGTAACGCACGAGGATTAACCTCTCCCTATTTAGATTCTTTAAAAAAAAAAAAAAAAAATTATTTCAGATTCATCCTACGATTACATCCATATTTGTTAGTACAATTACGAGCTTACAAACTAGTGTAAATAATTTTTGCCGGTTCCTTACTAAATAATAATAACGAACATAATGGCTCATTCTCATTAGTCGATAACTCGCTCGATATACAGCATGCGGGGCCTCCCCGCAGGCGGAGTAGTAACTAATGTGAGTCGTAAGTCGATAACGCGGTCGGTACAGCGTCTGCGGGGAAAGCGTGCGGAGAATCACACCTAATGAAAATTAGCCATCAAAGCAACTGCCAAACGTGCAGTGCAGGTTCTCCGTATACCGCAATCGTTCCCTATCGACTAATGAAAACCGTTCCCCGAATACGGGCCCTATTGCATGCGTTACAGAAATCTCCCGCTCCCCGCATACGAGACCTATCTACCAATGAAAACGGCCCTAAATAAATATGTCACGCATTCGGGAGCAAATCCACATGACACTAAAAACGCAGTAAGTGCGTAACGTTTTGCGAACTAGAAGTTATTACATGGATCCTGCGCTTTGCAGTTATGACGTAAACTCACTCACTCTCATAAATCCCTGTAATTTGTATGGTTGTTGAATTTTTTACTTGAATTGTAAGTGATAGTACTGTTGCTGTTTATAAAAACAAAATATCAAGCATAGTATTGGCCGATAGGTTTAAGAGGAGGCTCTCTATTTTTATCTTAATTTGCATGAATATTCTGAAACAGTTACACATACAAGCAAAATGAAAGTTTAGTATATGATTTATTGAATCTTTTTCTTTTCTTTTACAAGGCAGTTAAGTACGTAATTGTAATATTTTCACTCGATACATTTTTATTGGAAAATTATGTCTGTTTCAAAGATAATTATAAAAAAAAACCGGCACATCACACTAATATTATAAAGGCGAAAGTTTGTGAGTGTGTGTGTGTATGTTTGTTACTTCTTCACGCTCAAACGGCTAGACCAATTTTGATAAAATTTTGTATGGAGTTAGCTGACATTTTGGATTAAGACATAGGCTACTTTCTATCCCGATATTCCCACGGGATCGAGAATTACGCGGATGAAACCGCGGGGCGGAGCTAGTTATCTATAAAAACGGCAAAAAAATCACGTTTTTTGTATGGGAGCCCCCCTTAAATATTTGTTTTAATTTAATTATTTATTTTTAAAGTGAATATATAACCAAATATTCTGTGAATATTTCAAGCGTCTACCTGTTGCCGTTATCAATATAAAGCAAAAAGGAGCAAAAAAATCATGTTTGTTGTATGGGAGTCCCCTTAAATATTTATTTTATTCTGTTTTTTAGTATTTGTTGTCATAGCGGCAACAGAAATACATCATCTGTGAAAATTTCAACTGTCTAACTATCGCGGTTCATGAGATACAGCCTGGTGACAGACGGACAGACAGACGGCGGAGCCTTAGTAATAGGGTTCCCGTTTTACCCTTTGGGTACGGAACCTTAAAAAAGATCCTTTCTATATTTTATAATGTTCCGCTGCCACAAGTAGGTACCTACTCCACTATCGCATCACCAAAATTCTCCGGGTTGGTAGAATTGTCTTTTATTAAACAAAATAGCGGCCTAGCGATTCATTTTACGCATTTTGACAGACGCAACTTAAAAACCGGCCAAGTGCGAGTAGGACTCGCGCACGAAGGTTCCGCACCATTATCTATAAAAATGGGCAAAATATCATGTTTGTTGTATGGGAGCCCCCCTTAAATATTTGTTTTATTTTAATTTAATTATTTAATTTTAAAGTGAATATATAACTAAATATTCTGTGAATATTTCAAGCGTCTACCTGTTGCCGTTATCAATATCGAGCAAACCGAGCAAAAAAATCACGTTTGTTGTATGGGAGCCCCGTTAAATATTTATGTTATTCTGTTTTTTAGTATTTGATGTTATAGCGGCAACAGAAATACATAATCTCTGAAAATTTCAGCTGTCTAATTATCACGGATCATGAGATACAGCCTGGTGACAGACAGACAGACGGCGGAGCCTTGGTAATAGGGTTCCCGTTTTACCCTTTGGGAACGGAACCCTAAAAACAACAAGATTGTTCGGCTTGTATGTCTTAAATATTCACAGCAAGAAAATATAGTTTATTATCCAGCCACCAGATATTTTTCTCTAGATCAAAATTATTTTATTTCTTTAGCTATAAACGAAATAAGAATTGAGACTTACGCTATTTAGTTTATTGCTCGAACACGATCAAAGAGCGCACGCGATATTCAACTTTATTACTGATGTGTTGGGTTTAGCACATAACCGAGTGGCTCCGCCCCAATGCTCCCCGCATTGGGGCGGAGCTTGCGTGGATATTTGATTTAGAGTGCCTGGTCTTAACAGAAGGTGATTTCTACAGACACACATTTGTCTATAAATATAATTTTCAAAAAATAAGCGCATGGCAGTTCTACCATAAAACTTAATACTTCAATATCTACTTTGGATTTGGCAGAAAGAATTATAATCAACTAGCTTTTGCCCGCGGCTTCGCCCGGTTGAAGGCCGGAAATTATCCCACGAGAACGTACTACCGGGATAAAAAGTAACCTACCCAGGTCATGGTCTATCCATGTGCCAATTTTTATCCAAATCCATACAGCCTTAGCGTTAAAAAAGCAGTTTCAACGTAAAATCGAAACAAACAAATAAACTCACTTTCGCATTAATAATATTAATTAAGATAAATAAAAAATAGACTGGCTGTCAGTGCTCCTAGGTTGATAGTCGGAAGTTGCTTTGTACAATTATGTTTGGTACACACTCAATGCTTCCAAACATCGATGCTTCTTATGACTGCAGACGCAAGACTGTCCTAATATAAATACTTCAATATTCATTTATTTACGTGTTATTGGGTTTGTTCATCTGAATTTTCGGAACTGTGTCCGGTTGATGGCAATAGGCTCGCTCCCTATCACATTGGACCTAAACATAACTGGCGAAAAGTGGGTGTACTATTGGTACACTTCTGCCTAACCCTTCGGGGAATACAGGCGTGATGTTAAGTTAATGTTATTTATATATATATATTTTATTGTACACCAGATTATACATTACAGTAAGAAAAATATACACTACAAATATAAAACGGGCGACCTTACTGCGATCTTTTCCGAGGCAACCTTGGAATGGACAGCGGTTTTCTTGACATAAAATATCTACTCACCACCCAGAACACGGTGACAGCTTCAGCCCCCTTGGTCAGCAGCTCGTCGTCGAAGTCCAGCGGCACGAGCACGTGCGTGCCGGCCGCGCCCGCCGCGCTCAGCGCGCCGCCCGCTGCGGCTACTTCGGCGCCTATCTCGCAGATCGCATCCTCATCTAGGCCTTGCACTTCAATTTTTATGCCTGGAAATAGATCATACTTTAAGAGCAGGCATTCTAAATCAAATTTCGAACGCAAGATCCGCCCCTCGCTTCCCCCCATTCCGTTATGTGCTAAACGCTAATACATCAGTAATAAAGTTGAAAATCGCGTGCGCTCTTTGATCGTGTTCGAGCACGAAACTAAATAGTGTAAGTCTCAATTCTTATTTCGTTTATAACTAAAGTAATAATTGATCTAGAGAAAAAATATCTTGTGTCGGGATAATAAACTATATTTTCTTCCTGTGAATATTTATTTTAGACATAAAAGCTAAACAATCTTGTTTGTTTTTTTTATAATTATCCTTAAAAAAGACATGATTTTCGAATAAAAAATTTATTGAGAGAAAATATTACAATTACGTAACTGTCTTCAACATGGAAAGTAAAAGATCCAATAGATCATATACTAAAGTTTCATTTTGCTTGTATGTGTGACTGTTTCAGAATATTGATGCAAAATTAACATCTCCTCTTAATATTGTGTCTTTGGTATTTTGATTGGGATGAACCTGACTGGCTTCGTGACAGAATTAACAATGACGGGGAATGAAAAACACAAAGGCATGGAGACTGCCGACAAAAGTGAAAACTTATCGCTCAACTCGCCTAAAGAAGTTTTCACTTAAATAAAATAATCATTATCTTAAAAGAAAATCAAACAATGCACAGTCAATCTTCCTAGCCTTTTCCCAACTATGTTGGGGTCGGCTTCCAGTCTACCAGATGCAGCTAAATACCAGTATTTTACATGGAGCGACTGTATATCTGACCTCCACAACCCAGTAACTGGGTAATACGATACCCCTTGGCAAGACTGGTGGTCAGACTTTCGGGCTACTGACGACCCGTAACGACTATCGAAGATGCACGAATGACAGCCGGGACCAACGGCTCAACGTGCATTCCGAGGCACGGAGGAGTTTCGGTATGTAAAGATGGTCACCCATCCACAGACCAACCCCGGCTAAATGAAGTTTAGCTTAACTTGATGGATCGACCCGTGCGGCTGTTATTACTTAGCTACGAGCTCCTCCTCCTTAACATTGCACAGTAATACTTACACAAATTAAACTTTTCACGTGGTCAATTTAACTTCACTTACTGCCACTACTGCATGTCGGGGCGGGCATTTCGGTGACGCGAACCCATAAGTTTTTCCCCTACCAAAAATCACCCAACGTGCCTAATGAAGTTTTCCCTTAAAAAAAAACCTAATTGTTATTATGTAAACTCCATGTACTGCGCGCGAAGTTTAGCAACGTGGACAAAGCAGTTCTTACATAATCCTTAAGTAAAGACCGCATCATTATTCGTGTTGTTCTGTATTTACTGCCTAACCGCATAGGAAATAGACGTGATTTTATGTAGGTAATAATGTAAACTCCATGTTTCCTTGTACACTTAAAAAGAGAACAAAGAACTCGCTTATTTCGAAAATTATATTTTATAACCACGAATTGGCAATATTCACTACACACTAGATATCGTGTTTTCGTTACCTAATGCCGGGTACGGATTAGTGAAACATGAAATGAACACAAATGAGCCGTCCAAAACTATGCAACGCAACATAAAATGTGACACAACAACCAGGCGCATTTCTTTCAAAATCAATAGTACATTATTGCAAAGGCCGTGAAATAGGCAATAAGGCCGTGAAATATGCAAGGCGAGGACTTCACTAATACGAGACATCGCCATTTCCGCCGAGGCATATATAGTGCTTTTCTCAAAAGAATGCAGGGAAGTAAAAGTAATTAGTTAAACCATAATTTTTCAAGTTAATGCCGTTTTTAACATGAACTGTACATTTCAGCATGGAATAAATTGCCCATAATGTAGATAGATGGCTTTTAGTTTTAGCAATCTCATTAAAATACGCCAAAAATACCTTTTCGAAAAAAACGTTCACTTTTTTCTCATTTTTTCATAAAATTTTCTTAACTTTCACGTATTTTTCTTTTGACTTCGCTGGAAGCAGGTTTTCCATTGCCAATTTGGCTTCTGATCTTAAATCTGGTGGAGTAAAATCAATCTCCATTTCACTCTCTGAACCGTTGGAACTCATTTTAATTATTAAAGTTATATTTATTATGTATGTAAATAACAAATCAAGACGAATTTTCAGCTTTACCGCCAATTTTCTATTTATCATCTGGGCCGAAAGGCAAACGCATTTATGGCTATACAGCCACGTGAACGCAATTTGTACTAAGCAAAGAGACTTACTTTGGTATGTCAAGTATGCTAAAAGAGATCCAATCAAAGAGTATTTAATAACCCCAGCACGCCGTTTCATACAACATTGCTGCAGCGTTGTAATGTTCCAAATTCAAAAAACGCTCCTGCAATGGATTTGATTTTATTTGACCGTAAATTCGATACTTCGCGTGTTCTTTTTTCGAAAACAATGACAATATTTCCATACATGTTTGAGAAAAATATTTTATGTCACATAAGTCTACATATGAAACGTCAGAAGCTAGGTGCACGGTTCCAATTGGTCGTTTCCTATGGATAAGAGCCGGCAAGAAACTCCACGGTTAAAAATAATTCGCTTTTACAATGTTTTCAAATTACAATGTTAATAGGTATGAGGACAGTGTAGGCCCGTCAACAAGTACCAGGTACTTAACAAAATAGAAAATGGTCTACAAAATAATGTTAAAGTATCACATTTTATGTTACCTTTTACCAATCTGTATCTGTGTTTAATAAGTGCGGGACGTACCTCTAAATATCTGTTCGATCTCCTCAGTGGGATCCTCTGCGGCGTCCTCCGTGATGTCAGGCTGACACTCCACGTGCACCGTCACATCACGAGCAGGCTCCGGAGTCTTCTCTCTCTCGGGTTCTATGTGCTCTGATGGGCGGAAAGTTAGTTATTGGAAAACCAGTTCTGTCTTCAAAAATACTCTTTGCAACCATTTCTTTGACAACCTAAAATAGTCACAACTTTTGTTTACTTAAATCAATAATATTTAACACTGTCTACTACCCCTTAGCTCATAATTACCCCGCGTCCTATTTAAAACCGATCGCCGCGCGAATACGCGATCGTCGCGTATATATGTCACTTTTTGTTCGAAAAACAGGAAAACGTCCTCTGTCGGCGCGACCACGCGTTCAGGTTCACCGAACAATACGTGACATATGAGCGCAACAGTCGCGTATTCGCGCGACGTAAATACATATTTGGACGGTCGCGAATCATATTTTTATCAACATACAACCTGACACTGACCCGATGACAATCTGACACTGGATGAAAATACAAGAAACATAAGAAAAATTGAATTTCGCGAGCTACCAGCGCCCCTCTTAATTGAACTGATTTAATTCATATTAAACAATAAGGGGTTTATTAAAAATTTTAAACGTCGACTATGGGACGTTAAAACGTCAAATATGTATGGTTAAATAGGCGCTAAACATTACTTAATTTTAAGAAACGTTTTTATACAAAAGGGTATATCTACTTATAGCTTTTTTCTTAAACAATTGGTTAGATAAAGTGAATATACAGAGTATGATCGCTAAATAATTATAAAATAAACGGATCTAAACCTGTTTGTTCTATGAGCTATTTTTTTTTTAACAAACTAACCTACAGACGAACATATAACCTCCTCCTTTTTGGAAGTCGGTTAAAAATAAAATTGCGTTTGCAACTTGGTCAAAAATAAATCGAAAATTTAATCTCGGGTGACAGATATGGAAATGATAGAAATTTAAAGAAACTGGCCCAGTTATTGTGGTACATTCCAAGTTGCATTGCATTAATTAGGACGACTTCTTAGTGCCACATTTAAATCTGAACTCGGTATAATACTTACGGCTAAGATAATGGTTAACGAGCTCATCCTGAGGCTCTTCAACTTCAGGCGTAGGCGGCGGCAAGTCGAGCGGCCCCCGCCGCAGTAGCGCCAAGTTCCGCTTGCTCATCGGTGACGCTGGCTCCAGCCGCGGCTTGCGAGCGCTCGCCTTGGGCGGGGTGCCCGGCTTTGTGTCTATTAGGAACTGTATAATGTGACAAATTCAGTAACATCTGTCCCTGTAACCTCCTCGAACTTACCCAATCTGCGTCAGGTTGCTCGATGTTACACATAGATAATGAGAGGGACTTAGCGCTGTTCTTTATTTAATATTTTTACAAGCTTTTATTTAACATGCAATGTTTTTAGGGTTCCGTACCTCAAAAGGAAAAACGGAACCCTTATAGGATCACTCGTGTGTCTGTCTGTCTGTCTGTCCAGACACACTGTCACAGCCGAATTACTCCGAATCTACTGGAGCGATTAAGTTGAAATTTGGTACACATATGAATTTTTGTGACCCAAACACGGACGTGTAACGTAAATAAATGAATTTTGAATACGAGGATCACGTTTGAAAATTTGCTTTATGAGGGGTAAAAAAGTTTTTTTACTGTTCCATGTGACATATCAAATGAAAGGGCTTATTGTGAGGGTCTCAAATATATGTATTTTATATAATTTTAAAATAAATAGTTTTTGGTTGACTTTTTAAAATTCACCCTCATGTCCGAAACTACCGAGCCAAAATTTTTGATAAAATACAGATAATGTTCTTTACTTATTTTATAGATTACAGGAAAAGCTATAAGAAGTTTATGGTGTTAAAATAACATAGTAAATCTCTCATGATTTTACAAACTTGTAGTTGGAATGTATGGGAAATCAGTATGTTCTTGCGATAAATTATCTTGGGATTAAATTAATGGTCGATAACATATTCATTGTAGGGAACCCTCACCACGCGAGTTCAACTCGCACTTGTCCGCTATTTTATTTGGTATACCCACGATAGTGCATACCAAAGAATTATAGAAAACAATAATAAAATAAAAGTGCTGGTATGTATGCCTATTACAGGTAACATCCGTGTCAGGTTGCCCTGTTCCCTCGCCACACATACCATGGCCTCCCCCAGCGCCCGCCCCGCCTGCACGCTGCGCACGAGCCACAGCGGCGACAGCACGGGCACGGCGGGCAGCTCGCGCAGCACGGCGCGCGCGGCGCCCCCGCCGGCCACGGCGTGCGTCACGCGCGGGTGTCAGGTTGCCCTGTTCCCTCGCCACACATACCATGGCCTCCCCCAGCGCCCGCCCCGCCTGCACGCTGCGCACGAGCCACAGCGGCGACAGCACGGGCACGGCGGGCAGCTCGCGCAGCACGGCGCGCGCGGCGCCCCCGCCGGCCACGGCGTGCGTCACGCGCGGGTGTCAGGTTGCCCTGTTCCCTCGCCACACATACCATGGCCTCCCCCAGCGCCCGCCCCGCCTGCACGCTGCGCACGAGCCACAGCGGCGACAGCACGGGCACGGCGGGCAGCTCGCGCAGCACGGCGCGCGCGGCGCCCCCGCCGGCCACGGCGTGCGTCACGCGCGGGTGTCAGGTTGCCCTGTTCCCTCGCCACACATACCATGGCCTCCCCCAGCGCCCGCCCCGCCTGCACGCTGCGCACGAGCCACAGCGGCGACAGCACGGGCACGGCGGGCAGCTCGCGCAGCACGGCGCGCGCGGCGCCCCCGCCGGCCACGGCGTGCGTCACGCGCGGGTGTCAGGTTGCCCTGTTCCCTCGCCACACATACCATGGCCTCCCCCAGCGCCCGCCCCGCCTGCACGCTGCGCACGAGCCACAGCGGCGACAGCACGGGCACGGCGGGCAGCTCGCGCAGCACGGCGCGCGCGGCGCCCCCGCCGGCCACGGCGTGCGTCACGCGCGGGTGTCAGGTTGCCCTGTTCCCTCGCCACACATACCATGGCCTCCCCCAGCGCCCGCCCCGCCTGCACGCTGCGCACGAGCCACAGCGGCGACAGCACGGGCACGGCGGGCAGCTCGCGCAGCACGGCGCGCGCGGCGCCCCCGCCGGCCACGGCGTGCGTCACGCGCGGGTGTCAGGTTGCCCTGTTCCCTCGCCACACATACCATGGCCTCCCCCAGCGCCCGCCCCGCCTGCACGCTGCGCACGAGCCACAGCGGCGACAGCACGGGCACGGCAGGCAGCTCGCGCAGCACGGCGCGCGCGGCGCCCCCGCCGGCCACGGCGTGCGTCACGCGCGGGTGTCAGGTTGCCCTGTTCCCTCGCCACACATACCATGGCCTCCCCCAGCGCCCGCCCCGCCTGCACGCTGCGCACGAGCCACAGCGGCGACAGCACGGGCACGGCGGGCAGCTCGCGCAGCACGGCGCGCGCGGCGCCCCCGCCGGCCACGGCGTGCGTCACGCGCGGGTGTCAGGTTGCCCTGTTCCCTCGCCACACATACCATGGCCTCCCCCAGCGCCCGCCCCGCCTGCACGCTGCGCACGAGCCACAGCGGCGACAGCACGGGCACGGCGGGCAGCTCGCGCAGCACGGCGCGCGCGGCGCCCCCGCCGGCCACGGCGTGCGTCACGCGCGGGTGTCAGGTTGCCCTGTTCCCTCGCCACACATACCATGGCCTCCCCCAGCGCCCGCCCCGCCTGCACGCTGCGCACGAGCCACAGCGGCGACAGCACGGGCACGGCGGGCAGCTCGCGCAGCACGGCGCGCGCGGCGCCCCCGCCGGCCACGGCGTGCGTCACGCGCGGGTGCGCGGCGTCGTAGCGCACGCCGCCGCAGCGGGACACGCAGGCGGCGGCGCGCTCGCGGGACGTGCCTTCCAGCCCGGTTACCCATATCTGGTGGACATAAGTGATCGGTTTTTGAGGGACTTCAAGCCAAATCAAAAGCCCGATATTAGAGTAAAATGCAACCGTATTTAGTCGTTTACTTTTACCAGGCCATCAAAAACAGTTTACATTTACATTTATGAAAAAAAAACTTTTTTTTTTAACAGAACAAAAATTGCGAGACACCAGATCAAATCCTAATTTTAATACCTACTACAAATAAAGATAAAATAGACCAACCATTTTTCATAATATCTATAGTACATACTTCTTTTATAGGATATTGTGTTAAATGTTTCAACAAAATACCTTGTGATAGTTGTGATATATTACAATTAAATTAAAGAAAATCTAAAACTCATTAAAAAAAAACATATTAAAAGTACACTTTGTAAACAAGCATATATTACAAATTAAAGGATAATATCCAAGATAAGAATGCTTGGAAGCATGCTGGTCCTGCTCCAAAGGACAATCTAGAGTCTAGACAAAATCGAACTGGTTGTTAATTTATTATTTTTATGACATTGATGCATTCTGAGACTACTTTACCTCACCACTGACATAATAACTTATTAAAATGTTATGAAAATCTACTTTTACAATGTTTGTAAATATGTTAGCACCATGTATCTATCACAAATTAATTTATCTGTCATTGCTTCATTTTTAATTCTTTCATCTAGAACCGGATCCGGATCGTCTTCACATACAATTTTAAGTAATAAATTATTTGACTTAGAATGAAAATCATCATCATTCTCCTGCCGTTGTCCCAATTTATTCGAGGTCGGCACAACATGTCCCTTTCTTCCATACTTCTCTATTAGTCGTCATCTCGGTAGTCACCCCCTTTCTAGCCATATCATCTTTCACACAGTCCATCCATCATTTCTTTGGTCTTCCATTACTTTTAATGAAAATATCTCTCAATGTATGCAGGGCAAATATTTTCTTAACTATTCAAGAAATGTATCATTACTTGCTCTTACTTACACAAAATCCATCAAATATAGATCCAGCCTTCTTGATGAGACTCATATCTAGGTTTTCAAACGCCGTCAGAATTTCTTTGTCAATGGAGACATCAGTTTTCTTCGTATCTTGCGTGAACTGAAATAAATACTCAAATGATGACTTCGCTTTTAGTTCCTAAATCTGAGTTTCTCCAATTGCAACCCATCTATTCAGACGGAAACTTGGTGGTGAAATCTGTCTTCTTACATTTAGTATTAGTAGCATACCTTTATTTTACCGGATACCATAGTAGCATCCGCTGAATTGGTTTCGTCTACAAAATTGCTCGGCGGCCTCAAGTTTGTGATACGGGAGAAGTTTAAACCTGAAGAATGAAAAATAATCATATTTCATTCCACTTCATTGCAAGACATATAATTTAATATCAGAATATACAAATAATAGCAAAAAGTACTAAATAGCAGAGCATCATCTTTCCTGCCTTTTCCCAACTATTTTGGGGTCGGCTTCCAGTCTAACCGGATGCTGCTGAATACCAGTATTTCAGATGGAGCGACTGCCTATCTGACCTCCACAACCCAATTACTGGGTAATACGATATCCCTTAGTATGACTGCTTTCCGAGGCACGGAGGGGTCTTGATTTACGTAAAGTTGGTCACCCATCCACGGACCAATCGTGGCAAGCGTAGCTTAACCTGATTGATCGACCCGTGCGGCTGGTAATAATTAGCCACAAGCCCGTCAACTAAATAGTAAAGTATATTACTAACTAAATAGCAGGTTATTCAACTTAATAGCAGCAAGACATACAATTTAGTGAAATAAAATGAAATTGTAATTAAATTAAACTGTCTATTTTGTGAATAGGATGTCGGAATTACTTTTACACGTCATATTAAAAAAATATAAAAAAATGAGCTAGTTTGAGTCGACATTTCCTATCTGACTACCCCTGAGAAGAAATGGCCAAATAAACTCAGGGGTCAGTCTATTTTAAAGTCCAGGCATAATCTTGGTCAAATCACGTGAGGACCATGTGGATCCGTGTCTGAAATGGTATTTTGAGGAAAGAACCACCCAAATTTGAGTGGACCTGTCCAGTCAGTGCAAGCATTTCTGTGCAAGTAGCTACACATACCACAAATTAGCTGCTACTATACTACGAAATAGCAACAGTTCAACGACGCAAGACATACAGTTTAATAGCAGAACAAACATCACAAATGCACTTCTAATAAAAAAAACGTGGACGGTCGGGGGACCCCCGTCAGGACCGAAGTTCCTTCTCACGTATGATTTAAAACAAATAAAAACTTTTCACACATGAAACTTGTGACCTGGACTTCTTAGCGGGAAAGTGAAGCGTCATGTTAGCAGTTTTGTTTTATTTTCTAAAATTTGTGTTTAGCCGAATATTAATGTGTAATAGTGGTGGATTATTAACCATTAAGTGTTCGTGAAGCTGCATTAATGTAGGCAAATGAAACAAAACAGTGCAACATCATTTTAAGTTCTCTCAAGAAGTCCGCGCGAGGTTTCAGTAAAGTGCCGCGTTTTTACTTAAACTCAAGGGGAGCGGGGCGGGATATCATCAATCATGCATTGAGTGGAGTTCATTTCATAATTATTATAACTTTGTACTTGTTACCTAATTTTACATGACACTGGCTAAATGCACAAACCGTGCGAAGCCAAATAGAAAAAAAAAAAAAAAAAACTTGTGACCTTGAAACTGTCATTTTTTTTTTCGAAGTTTATTTTAGCTTGCATACGGTTTTACCCACCTACAGACTTTCTCTCTCTCTCTATCATATGTAATAGAAAGAGACTGAGAGGAAAAGAGAAAGTCGCATGGAGGGGATAACGCTTTTCCTTACGTGAAAATTTCTACCAGTCAACTCCTACCGCAAGCCGCGTTAAAGAACTTCGTTCCAAAAAAACTCACTCATATCAGGCAAGCGCGATTCAGCGAGAGGTGACGACGTTGATGCCCCTGCTACTCTGTATTTAGCCAGAGGTAGTGCCACGCCCTTAGCCGCTGAATCCTTTACCCATGAGGGTAAGACTACCGCTTTGCCGTACTCTAGGGCGGCTTTGTATTTCTCGCTGCCGATGCCTTCCCTGGAAGTTAAAGTTATTTACATTCATACAATCTAAAGTCACACCTCAAATTAAACGATTTGAACCGAATATGGAATCTGCTGTTCAGTCGTAGCTGCTGTATGGAAGCCAAAAATAGACATTTACGAAGTCGAAAACTTTTGTTAAAAAGAAACATTTTACAAAGAGCAGGAAGGTAGGAATCAACTAAAACAAACTTAACATTGTAGTTGAAATACAAAAAAAATTCGCTGTTCCATACATTTTGACCGAGTAGGTATTGCACTTCTGTAGGATACAGCTCACATGTCTTTTTTTGAAAATGGAACTCTTTGCCAATATTACCTATTGTATGTATTTTATTCATTTGTCATTTGTTTACGATTTGGCGGCGAATTGAAAATTGTCTGGCACGTCACGTGAATTTAACGCGAGAAAATTTTCGAAAAATTTTGTCGTCGAAAAGACCCCTAAGGGCGAGTGGGCAAAGTGCTTTTCTCAGTGGTTCCATGTAAATGGACACTATTGTTTGAAAAGATAAAATAAAACTAATAACTTGCTAGTTTGTTCAGTTTTTGATTTTTTAAGAACTTTCAGTATCACCCTCGTATACGCAAAAAAGAAGTTGTGTGCAAGATGTCATGCTTCTAGACCCAGTGGTTAAGGCTTGCATGGTCTGCACATTTTTCTTATGTATATCTAAAGTTTTTACTACTAACTTGGTCAACACCACAACATCAGTAGTTTCACTCTGGAAGGCTCCAGAGAAAATCCCTCCTTGTTCATGAACCAGCTTCATAATCAACTGTTTTTCCTTCTTAGGAATCCCAGACGTGGTCACTTGAAGGTTGGTGAAGGGTGGCAGGCGATGGACCAGGAAGTCTGATGACGCACCACTGACGTTGAGACGGAGGGATGCCTCCCAGACTGCCCCAATCCAGGTTATAGCCATCACCGGTATGCCTTTTTCTATTGATTTCTGGCAAAAAATTAAGGATGTGTTAATTTATAAAAAAATGATCAAAAAACCCTTGAATCTCTATGAATGATATGAAGCAGTTAATAAGCCATGAGCTTAAAATGCTACTTTTATTTAGGGGGTGATGGCGGCCGAGCTCTCAATAGTCCTGTGACTGGAACTACAGAAAATTACATATTGATTCCATTTAAAATAATCCACAAGACTCACAATAGCAAAGTATGTCCAGTGATCTCCAGGCAATCAGAACCCTGGGCTGACTGGATGATCTTTTCACTATGATGTCAAGTTTTATTTTATAGCTTGGGCCAAAAAGATCTATAAAATTATACTTACAACATATTTATCAGAAAGCACGGTGTCTGATATTAAATGTGTGGTATCATCTGTTAGAACTGTGCTGTAAATGCCACCCATCCAATGTACTTTCCTCTTTATTTCTTCCTGAAAACAAGTTGAAATTACATACATACATACTGACGAACATAGAACTTCCTCCTTTTTTGAAGTTGGTTAAAAACTAAGCATGCAACCTAAAAATGCCATAATTTGTTTCACTTAATTAATATATAACATAAATCAAAAAACCGGCCAAGTGCGTGTCGGACCACGCACAATGAAGGGTTCCGTAGTTAGGATGAATTTATCCCTAAAACAAACTTAACATTGTAGTTGAAAAACATGTTCTCCTATACATCGATATACGCCACGGTCAATTTTCCAACTGAAAATTTAAGTTTGTAATCGCAAAAAAGGTTTTTTTTTATGTGATAAAACTATAAATTAACAATTTTCGGACGTTTTCCTTTACTTGTGCTGTAAGACCTTGCTTTTTGCCAAATTTCATGATTCGGTCAACTGGAAGTACCTTATAGATTTTGATTTATGTGCGAAATATTCGCAATTTTTTTTTGTGATAAACTACAAATTAACAATTTTTGGACTTTTCTTTACTTGTGCTCTGAGACCTTGCTTGTTGCCAAATTTCATAATTCTAGGTCACGGGAAGTACCTTATAGGTTTTGATTTATTTGCGAGTATCGAAATATGTAGCAATAATATCGCTTATATCGCCGTATTTTTTTGATTGCGTAGACTTGGAAGCTTGATTTTTTTAGAGCTTCAAGGGACCATAGACTTACGTATTTGATATTAATTTCAACTTGATACCTCCACACGGTCCTGAAAAAATGGTCTTGACAGACAGACAGCCGGACAACGAATTGATCCTATAAGGGTTCCGTTTTTTCGTATTGAGGTATGGAACCCTAAAAAGGACAAAAATATTTAACTAGTGGACAATTGGTGGTCTTTTCCCACAAGGCAATCTCTTACTGGTCACCTTTGGATGAACTGAAAGAAAAGAGACACATTATTATGGGACATCAGCATACAGCTGGGACACAGGACTCCTCTCTGCGAGAGGGAGTTCGCCATAATCCATCACGCAGGCCCAGTGCGGGTTGGTAGACGTCGAGTCTTCGAATATTTGGTTCTAGGACATGCCAGTTTAACCACAATTTTATCCTTCACAGTTTTGAGAGCAGTGGTGATGAAATAATTTACGCAAAGTAAAACGCCTGTCCGGGTTTGTCTACGCCCTACAACTCGTAAGTCGCGGTTGTTACCGCTGACCCACCACTCCTGACAAATCATAATATAAAATGTTGTAGTATTAAAGTTACCTTCTGTAACTTTGACAATCCACTTGCAGTGACCACCAGGCCCCTCATCGCTATTGTGAAGACAGGCTGTGGACCTGATGGTATTGGAGTACCTTCTGTCAGGCAGCATGATAGGCAGCGAGGACCCACCAATCTAAGTGGGGACAATTTCAAATAAGATGTAAATGATTCAAGATTAGCAATACAAACATTTTATAAGAATTCAGTGCGAATCCGTGGCAGCTTTGGGGATAGTACCAAGCGTAGGTGGCCACTGATATAGTGGCCAGTAGCTTAGCAGGACTAATTCAACTACAAAATATGTATCAAGTCCATTTTCTTGGCAATTCGGTATGTACAGTATTTTTCAGGTATGTTTTTTTATATTTTTATTTTAAAGATAAGAGTATTTGAAACACATAATTTCATCTTTTTGTTTTTACAAGCTGTAGTTATTTTTATATATTTTTTAAAAGTTTTGTTTGTGCTGATTTCTAAAGTAGCCTGAATAGCTTAGGATGTTTGCCACGTTTACGTTTTCTAATCCATTTAAAACACTTATTTAAAAACAAAATTCAGTAAAGTCAAACAGTCAAATTTGACAGTTAACTTGTTTACATTTCATACGAGATGCGATTTCCGTACCTCAGTTTAAAGTTATAGCTTATTAATCAGATGAATGGATCAAAGACTACTTCTGCTACGTGCTTCATACCGTCAAGTATTAACACCACAACAAATAGCCGACACAAATTGATTGTTAGTAAAAGAAACCTTAAAAAAGAAATGGTGCGAGGAAGTAAACGTTGAGTACTATTCTGTGCGGCGTCTGTTTTATTGTGAAGATCATTTGAACGTAAATTAAGTTTTCCTGAGGCGATACATCGATGTGATTCGACTTGTACTGTCGGCCACTGGTGAAAAACTACACTATTTACCTATTTGAAAAAAATAATAATAAGTGCTTCATGTGAATTTGTCGTTGACATTGACACATACAGAACAACTTAATTATTTAATTACAAGAGGCACTGAAAATTCCCAATTCAAGCTACTTTTTATGACATTTAGAGGTCAAATAAAAGTCAAGTGATTTTAAGTATTTTTGTGAAAATAAATACGATCTTATAATTTTAAGACCTATTAATAGAAAAATAACTCATAAAACCTTAAAATCTCGAAATGGTTTTCGAATCGGAATAGGTTAATTTTTACTTTACATACCGAATTCTGTCTAAAAAAAATTGTTGTTAACATTGTAAAGCTTACAAACACTTGGTAGCCTGTAGCTTTTCATAGAGCGCTCCTTCAAACTCAGTCAATACAAAGACATCTCTTTTTGTAAGACCATCAAAGTTAGTCCACTGGCTCTCATGCACCCATCGCGCTTGGAGACCTCCACTGCAATGCTGTTCACATGTCTGCAAGCATATACAAACAGATTGTTGATAACAAACATACTTCCCTAAATATTGGAAACTCAATTTTGGCAGGCACATATTCACACAGTGTTTTTTAAATTTACATAAAATGCAGAGACTGCAGGAGGTAAGAAAGCAATGGGTATTCCAATTTTGAAATGTTTATTTATATCACATGACTTGTTTATCAAGGTTTTGATGTGTATGAGAGAGGATAAGATAATTATTTATCATTGTTGGTGGCTAAACGCTGGGAAAGACGCCCTAGGAAGGCGGGCAGCTAGGAGGATATAGTGACTTACTTAATTGGTTATGTTCTTCAGAAAGGTCAGGTGCGGCAACAACATACGTACCTACGCGCAACCGGCGTGCGTGTATGACCAGATTTAAGGACGTAAACAAAGGAATAGGAAGCGTAGCAGGTAGCGTTTTATAGTTTCTGCCTACCCCCATGGGAAGAAGGCGTGAGTTGGTGGATATATATAAACTTTATCATGATGATAGATATCAGGGTGGTCCATTTCTTTAGCATTAAGAAACTTATTGCCACTTTTTTGTTCATCTATATAGTTACCATGCCTTTTTAAGATGATAAGGAAAACATTTTAGACTTAGATTTATAACAATTTCTAGTTTTTAACTTACGACAAAGGCGAGTTGCATGTCCTCCGAACATTCATTTTCAGATCGGCAGTCTTTCGGTATTATGAACGTAACACTTATGTCCTCAGTCATTTTGTTAAGATTGCGCGGTAACTAAAATCACTAATAACATACGGATATTACTATTTGTATGTGAATTACATCGTTTTCCTAATTTTAGGTACTATTTTAACCTCAACGTGATTTGTTTACAAAATTTTTGATTGAACAAATGAATGAGTGAGAGTTGAGTTGAGACAGATGACAGTTGAAACAAGAATCAAACATATTTGCCGCCATCTTTTGGTGTTTTCACTCTGCTTTATCTCTTTGTGTATAAAAATTCGGGTGACTCGAATTAGAAGAAGTCTCTTTTTAGTAAATTGTGAACACCTTGATTCAAATTAAATGGCAAATATTATGTATGTGATTTATTTTATTGAGGAGCGCGCGCGCGCGAGGATTAACGTTTTGTATAATTTAGCACTGGATAATAATAATTATATTCACTTTAAAAAGGGGTTTACAATATATTAATTGAAATATACAATAGAATACACAACTTATTATTTACTCTAGGTACTAAAGCAAAAAAAAAACAATAATATTATTAGGATAATTAGTTTCCGAACAAAACATTTGTCTTGTCACGGACAGCTGTCATTCCATGCTTAATCGATAAAAAAAAATTTACTCTGTTTAGAGGTTAGAAAAATGTGAGATGTACCAATTTCTCTGTTTATTAGGTTAAAGTGAATAAAAAAACGTGATAATGTTGTACGACGACTTTAAACCGATTGTAGACTTAGTGCTCAACAACTGGACAGCGCTGCAGCTCGCTGTCGAACATGGAATGGGAGCGCCCGGGGGCGAAAAGGTAAATATCTTCGAAGTTAATAAGTATAATCAATCTAATGTAACGTACTATACTAAAAAAAACGTATGGAAACAATAAAAAATTGTCTGCGCATAGTCCTGAGGTCAACAGAACGTGCAATTTATTGTAACATAAAATGCATGCTGCACTTATGAACAGATTTTCTGAATTTTTTAAATATTTATATTAGCAAGGCTGATATAATATTAAGCAGATCATTGGTATTTTATTTTATTTCTTAAGATAATTTACAGCTAGGAGATAGATAGATTGAAGAAGGCCAATTAAAAGTTTTCACTGACAATATTAGGGTAGTATAAGAAACAGCAGACAGACAAGCAAAAGCATGAATAAGTAAGTAAAGTATGGTACATTAATCATTCAAGTTCACAATTGTTTATATTAACCGACACTAAGTTAACAAATATCTGAGCCTGGTAACTCGTGCTCTCTTTATAGTCACAGCTTTTGTGCTTTTTTTCTTAGAGCGTCATCTTCTTCTTTGTCGGTGCACTCTTGACAGAGCAGGGTTGATCATAACATTGTAGTGAGATTTATGGACAGCCATGATTTGCCTTACAATGTGACGCCATCTTTCCCGGTCAGCTATAATATGTGTGCATTTGTGTAATGGGCCGCTGCGGATTAATCTGGTCGGTCACTCATTCCTTGGACCTTTCCCTGTGCTATAAAACGTTCTATGAAATTGTTTGCCCGTCGTGACAGATGCCCAAAGAATTGGAATATTCGAGCCTGTACTGTAGCCGATAGACGCTGCTTGATGGCGAGTTCTTGGAGTTGGTGCAAAATTCTGTCCACGACACTCCAACACCACATTTCCAGAGCGTCTATTTTCTTCTTCTCGATTTCTCTAAGTGTCCACGTCTCAGCACCATTCAGGAACATGGGAAGCACAAATGCCCGAATAAGCAGAGTTTTGGTCGCTTTGGTGATGTTGCGAATCTTTCAGACTTTCTTCAGCCTGTCCATAGCAGACCTGGTTGTGACCATGTGTCGCTTAATTTTGTCTACGCAGCCACCGTGGCTCGAGATCAGGGGGTCTACTCCGAAGCGTTAAACCGAAGTATCGGCCGAATGTTCGGCCTTTGCTTAATTACGGCTAACTATGGCTGACTACGGCGGCGGCGAGAAAAAAAAAAAACAGTCAAAGAGATAAGCCAAAGTCAAAAATGTGACTTTAAAGGCTCTTACACACTCATGCGATATCGCGGGCGCGACAGGCACTGACAAAGTCAATTCCTTTGTCGGTGCATGTCGCGCCCGCGATATCGCGTGTGTTTGTAAGAGCCTTAAGTCGGGTATGGATTCAAAGTCAAAAAAGGAAACTGGAAGTTATAAAAAGGCCGAACATTCGGCCGATACTTCGGTTTAACGCTTCGGAGTAGACCCCCAGGGCTCCTAGGTAGACATTTATGTCTATGCGACGTCGCAGTACGCAATCTGGGTAACTTCGGACGAGGTATTGTTTACAAGGTTGACAGTGATCATCTTCGTCTTACTTCTGTTTATTCTCAAGCCGAATGCTAAGCTCACATGTTCCATCTTGGAAAACAACTGTGGCCAATACCGCGAATAGCGTAGTGTCATCCGCATAGCGTAAATTCGATATTTTTAATCCACCAATTGATACACTATCCGTCCAATCCTCGAGGGTAATCCGCATTATCAGGTCCGTGTAAATGTTGAACAAGAGCGGTGATATGATACATTCTTGACGAAGGCCTGCCCTGGGGTGGAAATCATTTGATAGTACGCCATCTGTTTTCACTGACGCTGTTCCATTCCATCCTCATAAAGACGCCTCAAAAGATGCACAAGGTGTTTGGGTGTACCCATAGCGAATAGGGATCTCCACAGCATCGGCCATTTTACCGAGTCAAACGCCTTGGAAAAGTCAACCAAGCATATAATATATGTCGATTAGTTGAACTGTCGAGCTTTCTCAATAATTTGACGCAGTATAAAGATTTGCTCTCGAGTACCTTTCCCCTTAACAAACCCAGCCTGTTCAGGTGCAACTTCTTGGGACAAGTAGGTCTTCCGTCACTCAATTAACACGTGTTGTAAAATTTTACTGCCATGCGATATCAGTGCAATCAGTCAATCGGTAGTTGCTGCACTTCTTTGTAGAACCTTTTTTATGCAGTGGAATGAAGACAGTGTAAGCCCATTCTTTGGGCCAAATCCCAGTTTGCCAATTTTTGTTTTTTTCAAAGAGCATGAAATATTGATCATATTCATTCAAGGTCACTCAGCGTGCTATGGAGCGGGCTATGCTCGGAGTTTCTTTGAAGGATAAGATCAGGATGAAGTTATCCGGAAGCGAACCGGAGTTACCGACATAGCCTGCAGAGTAAGCAAGCTGAAGTGGCAGTGAAGGGCCATGTTTGTCGAAGGACTGATGGCCGGTAGAGCTGACGAGTCCTGGAGTGGAGACCGCGTATGGGCAAGCGTAGTGTGGGGCGCCCCGCAGCTAGATGGACCGACGACCTTAAAAAGGTGGCTGGGACAGACTGGATGCGGAAGCCGGAGGATAGGGTGTTGTGGCGCAGCCTGGGAGAGGCCTATGTCCAGCAGTGCTATAGGCTGAGTTGATTGATTGATGAAATATTCATACCCCCTGTTTGCCTGCGGCCTTGATAGTCTTGATTGAAATAGCGTCTTTGCCAATAGCTTTACCATTCTTTAGATGTTTAATGGCAGCTTCGACTTCCTCTTTGAGTATACTCGGTTCCATATATTCATTATTGGGCTCCGTAGGAGCGAAATCTTGCGAAAGATGGTCCTCATATAAAGATTGGCAGTACTCCTTCCATATCTATATATCCGAGACATGGAAGGAGTACTCCAGTTCAGTTACCACTTCACCTAGACGGTTCTCAATAGCCCAAGTTTTAGAAGAGAGAGATTTCGTTATGGAGCGTATCTTATGATGCGCCTTCTCCTTTGCTTCATTTTTGTCGCTATGAGTCTGTATTTTTTTGCATCATACTCTCGCAAGAGCATCACTCAAAAAAGTAGGCACCAAAAACTAGATAGATAGATAGAATACTCTTTATTACTACGAGTATTACATCAATGAATTACAGATATCAAATTAGTACTTAGGGTGTCACAATGAGCGGTCTTATAACTAAAAGTGAGCTTTAAAGACGACCTTTACACAACTTTACTTTGTTAACAGTATAGTGTCCTAAGATCCAAAATATGTTTTTTTTTTCAATGTGAAGTCTCCTGCACTTAAGTATTTCAAGTGATGCTAAACTTGTTTCTTATCACCATCAGTTACAACTAATATAAAACTTTTTTGATCAGTCTACCATTCACGGCATCCATATGATCCTATAGGACCTTCAAAATTGAAGAACTTTAAAGAAATGGTTACTTTAAAATACTTTTTCTTCTTATTGCAGACAGCCCAACTAATGTCAGTCTACATAGCAAGATACTGTGTTGAGAATGTGGTGGATAGAGATGAACTAGTTGAGGTGATAGAAGATCTGATGGATGAGGAGTTTGAAACTGTTTGTCATGATGACTCTCCTAAAGGTAAATATGAATATTATTGCCTAAGTAACTGGGGTCTCTTGTGTAAGACCAAGGGCAAACAGTGTTACATTAGCGTGTTGTCTACAGCCTTTTTTAAACCTCTTTAGAAAAAATATTTCGTCTTGCTTATCTTGAAAGATATTGAAGACGACATTTTTGCTGTGAACAGCATGTCTGGATGAGCATAAATATCAAACATGAACGTATCAATAAACTTATTGATGAGCTCATATTTGTATAGCTGACAATGATTTTGATATAGTAGGAAAGTGCTGCACACTTCTGGTGGCTTATTCTTTAAAGAGAATCTTCACTACGTATTATATGTAGGTATATTATATTATTATTATAAAACAAAGTCCCCCCGCTGCGTCTATCTGTCTGTCTGAAAGCGATAAACACAAAAACTACCGAACGGATTTTCATATGGTTCTCACCAATAGATGGAGTGATGTATGAGGAAGGTTTAGGTGTATAAGACGCTGTGGTGGCTGAAATAAGACGATGATTGTTGAAGATTTCGGCAAAAATCATGTCAACTATGATCTTTGCGTCGCGTAAACGTAGAGATACATAAAATGAATGTTCTGTAGGATTGTACATCTTACAAAGCTCAACAAAAAAAACACGATAGCAATGTCTATCTTCTAAGAATGACCCACACTCCACAGTAACCATTTTTCCTTTCAGAATTTGATACAAATTTAATTGTAATTTCGGAAGCTATTTTAACCGGTATTATATTAATCCTTATTCAATATAATAATATAATTTAGAAACATGCTTTGACATCATATAATTTAAATTAATAATCTAAAAGATAATATCATAGATTCAAAATTACTCGTAACAAAATAATTATGGTTGACGGCGCGGCGGCGGGCTAGGACAGGAGTCCATGACCTTTTCCTCGGCTATTAGGTATGCGATTATCGCTGTATGATGACAAGTCTGTGGTGCTGGTGGATGAAGCTAAAAAACATAAAATCAAAATCCCACTCAGAATAATATATTTACTGTTTCCAGAAGTAGCAATTTTATTGCTGCAGTTTCTGAGTCTTCTAAAAGATGGGCTACATGACGAGCTGCGGGCTAGACTTGATGCAATGCCGAAGTGCCAGAAATGGCTTAGCCAGCCTATACATGAATCTGTACCACCACAAGTAAGTTTTGTCTACCACTAGCTAAAAACATTCATAAAAATATATATTTTTCCACAGAGCATAACATAAATGGAGTGTTCACACACCTAAGAAAAACTGTTATTAATGATCACGACGACGCTAGCTATTAATCTCTTTGTAATAAAAATTTTGCAGCTGTATTCTGACAGTGTCTAAGCAAATTTTTCCGCAAAAATATAACAAATTCACTCATTCTTTATCCAGTGCCATGGCAACCCAGATGACGACTCAACAGACAGTAGCGGAGAAGATGATGGCCCGGATAACAATATGAATGGAGCAGCAGCATCTTCGTCAAACAGAAATCAACAGCCAGAACCAATGGATGAAGACGGAGACCCAGGGTGGACCGTAGTGCGGTCGAGGCGAAGGAATTAAAACAATAATTATAATTTATAGTGAATTCTTTATCAAATTTGAGCTGCTCGAATTGTTATAAACATATCTGTTAGCTTGTTAGACTCGCTAGATGGTCTGCGCAAAACGATGGGTTGCAAAGTTTTATTTTAACGGAAATATAGTTGAGTTTTAACTGTAATAAAATTAGCAGCTTCCCGTAGTGTTGCGCTGACCTTTACGGTTTAAGTAAACATAGTAGGTATTGATTATATTCACTCATAGCTGTACTCATTAAATGCCTTGCAGATAACTCGGTAGTAACCATCTCCATTGTTGATTGATTAGTCACTGACAAGTCTTAGAAACTGCACAAAATAATTATGAGCAGCTCAAATATGAATTTAATAGTCGTAGAATTATTTTAATGTTTTTAATCATGCGGGGTTGATTCGATTCAAGATAATATAATTATTTGATATTTTTTATTTGATATATTTAAGTACAAAAAGTATTTTATCAAAAATATATTTCGATTACTAACTGTAGCATTGAATGAAAAATATCAGTAAAGAAATTATTTATATCGTTTTGTTTTGAGTGCTGTTATAAGTACCATTATAGATACTTGTTAAAATCGAACCACCCTAAACATAGGGCCCTGTTGTTTGAATGTATCATCGATCATGTTACTCCACTAGGTAATTAGGATAACCCTAGTAGCTGTACTGCTTTTTCGTAAGGCAAAGGAAATTTTTATTCTTCCTTTTTTTCGCCGACTACCATATTACCGTTCTTGCAATACCTTCTTTAAAAAAAAAAAGCTTTTATTGCAAGAATGTGTTGCAACACATTCTTGCAATAAAAGCTTTGGTGGCCCACTTATAAATATTTCCTTCGTCTTAAAAAAGGTATTTAATTACAATGGTAATGTTAATAATACTGCTCTTGTATTCGCAAAATAATATGAATTTTTAGCTCTACAAGTATGTAGTTAGAAAAATAACCAGATCCCCACCGGCCGTGCCGAGGGAAACGGCTAGATCAGTCTGGCTATGGTTCGGCAATCGGCTGTAACCCTGCGTGATGTTTAAAAGCGTTCGCCGCGTGCCTACGTCACTTTTTGTTCGGAAAACCGGAAAACGCTCTTCGTCGGCGCGACCACACGTTAAGGTTCACCGAATGAATAGTGACATGAGCGTGACGATCCCTTTTAAATATGACGCAGCCTATTATAACGTATTGAAATACCTTATTTTCCCATGTGTCTCGCTAATAAGATGAGAATAGTTTTGATTACTCCATTAGCTGTCTACTCAGTGGTACGTACTGTAAAGTAGTACAATATTAATATGTAACCTATGCTACATAACGTGAGAAAACCTTTTAGGTAGAATGTATGACTGGTGTGTTGTACAGTCAGTGACCAACATTATTAAACCGCTCTTCCATTATTCTTCTTTGTAAGAGGGGTCAGGTAATGCTGGTTACCGACTGTACCAACACTGTATTTATAAACATTTTAAATAATAAATATGTATATAAATGTTAATCTGTTTGTTTTATTATATTCTATGGTGGATATAAGTATAAAAAAATATTATTGTGGTCGGGGACATTTAGATTTAAAAAAAAACTGGCCAAGTGCGAGTCGGACTCGCGCACGAAGGGTTCCGTACCATTATCTATAAAAACCGGCCAAGTGCGAGTAGGACTCGCGCAACAAGGGTTCCGTACCATTATCTATAAAAATGGCCAAAAAATCACGTTTGTTGTATGGGAGCCCCCCTCAAATATTTGTTTTATTTTAATTTAATTATTTAATTTTAAAGTCAATATATAACTAAACATTCTGTGAATATTTCAAGTGTCTACCTGTTGCCGTTATAAATATCGAGCAAAAAAACCGCCCAAGTGCGAGTCGGACTCGCGCACGAAGGGTTCCGTACCATTATCTACAAAAACGGCAAAAAAATCACGTTTTTTGTATGGGAGCCCCCCTTAAATATTTGTTTTATTTTAATTTAATTATTTATTTTTAAAGTGAATATATAACTAAATATTCTGTGAATATTTCAAGCGTCTACCTGTTGCCGTTATCAATATAGAGCAAAAAGGAAAAAAAAAATCACGTTTGTTGTATGGGAGCCCCCTTAAATATTTATTTTATTCTGTTTTTTTAGTATTTTTTGTTATAGCAGCAACAGAAATACATCATCTGTGAAAATTTCAACTGTCTAGCTATCACGGATCATGAGATACAGCCTGGTGACAGACGAACAGACAGACAGACGGCGGCGGAGCCTTAGTAATAGGGTTCTCGTTTTACCCTTTGGGTACGGAACCCTAAAAATCACGTTTGTTGTATGGGAGCCCCCTTAAATATTTATGTTATTCTGTTTTTTAGTATTTGTTGTTATAGCGGCAACAGAAATACATCATCTGTGAAAATTTCAACTGTCTAACTATCACGGATCATGAGATACAGCCTGGTGACAGAAGGCGGAGCCTTAGTAATAGGGTTCCCTTTTTACCCTTTGGGTACGGAACCCTAAAAACGGCCAAAAAGTTTGTTGTATGGGAGCCCCCTTTAAATATTTGTTTTATTTTAATTTATTTATTTATTTTTAAAGTGAATATATAACTAAATATTATGTTAATATTTGAAGCGTCTACCTGTTGCCGTTATCAGTATCGAGCAAAAAAATCATGTTTGTTGTATGGGAGCCCCCTTAAATATTTATTTTATTCTGTTTTTTAGTATTTGTTGTTATGCATCAATAGAAATACATCATCTGTGAAAATTTCAACTGTCTACCTATCACGGTTCATGAGATACAGCCTGGTGACAGACGGACAGACAGACGGCGGCGCGGTGGAGCCTCAGTAATAGGGTTCCCGTTTTACCCTTTGGGTACGGAACCCAAAAACGACTGTCCTGCCAAAAAACGAACTAAACTAGTTGCATTAGTTAAACTATGTACCTACTTATACAACGAGAAAGGTCACTCATTAACACGCTGACTAATCAGATAAATATAATTTTCTCAAACATGCTTTGAAATTCGAGCATTATTTTGACAACCTTCTTCGAGATAAATCGACATTGCTGTACTGGCCATATGAAAATCACTGACCTTATATAATATATGGAGGCCAGTGATAAAAATCCATACTTGTCGTGTTTTAGCGGCCAAATAAATTACATAAACTCATAACTATCTTTGACTCCGAAACATGACATGCAAATAGAGAGTTGTCTATAGAAAAAAAAAAAAAATGAACACATTGGAGCGTGAAAAATTATCGTTGTTCGTCATTGAATCTGGAATTTATAAATAATTTACTTAGTTTGAATTTCCGCGCATTATTTGAGAAAAACACTATACAAGCCTTGGCCGCAACTAGGCATAGATGGACTCACTTATGTGTGCCTCGGCCCACATTTACACGTTCGTCCAACATTGCCTCTTTCGCTGGCCGGCCGCTGCAGTAATGTACAGACGCCAGCAGATCAAGCTACCCGAAACTGTCAAATTTTCCCAATCAACCTTGAACCTTATGCTTCTAGGGTTAAAGTTGAAAATCTATTGAAGCAATTTGACAGATTGTAGTAGCTTAATGTGCTGGCGTCTGTACTCTAAAATTGCAGTCGGCGGACCTCAAGTTAAAAAGTGTCTTCCTTTTTTAAAATTATTTATTTTTATTTTATACTTGTTTAGTGGCAAGTTTTAGCACTTTAAGAAAGGTGGTTTAATACTCTCACAGCGCGGCGCGACGAGGCGAGGCGTGGATGGCGCGGCGTGGGGATGAAATGTTTGTTTTGCATGTTGTACACCTCAGATTATAGAAAGAAGTTTTAATCTGAACTGTACACCCTACCTACGTAAATATGTGTTGAGCACATGACAAGACTATGCAATTTACATGGTCAAGGCCTTCAATTTGTTAGACATATCAAATTGAAGGCCTTGTCTGAGGTCTTGACCATGTTAATTTTATAGTCTTGTCATGACTGAGTGACTTTTGCCCACTAGGACAAATGTATCGGATTACGATTTTGTTCGCTATGTCCCGTCTATTGTTTAGTAAATAATTGAATGTCTTTGGGTAATACAATATGGGTACCTGTACCCATATTGTATTGTCACTCAGTCTTGAATCTAGTGTGGATATACAAATGTACTCTTGTGTAGTGTGGAATGGTGTGGAATGTCATGTGGTGTGGTACGCCTGCATGTCAAGTCGCATTCGTGCCCACTAAAATAAAATTATTTTAGAAGTATATTATAAACTGAATTGTGCATTGGTATTGCAAATCACGAAGTGTTAATACGACTAGACTTAACCACGGTTTATTTTCGTTAGTATTTTGTAATTTACCCAGTATTTATATAAATTAAATAATTTTCTTAGATGTTTCAAACTATCTGACGGTTGGTAATCAAAGGTTGGTGTCGGTAAAACTGTAACGTTCAAACTTAGCTGTTATGTAATATTCCTATATTACGCTAGATGGCGTCACTGAGACAAGGTATCATAATAAAAAAAATCTGACATTACTTCTGATAGCCTCTAATTAATTATCTGATAGCCTCTAATTAAAAAAAAATATTATCTAAATCTCTTTGGTATTACCTAATTATTTGAAGTTCTTTTTTTACATTCGATAATGGAGCCATACTGCTGCCATACTGATTTTTGTAACGCTCAACTTTCCCAGCACTTGTATCGTGGGCTGGAATTCGGCTTTCATAGACATTTTCAATCAACAAAAAAATCATTACTTAATCTACCAACTAAAAAATTAAAAAAGAGTACCTAGATACAAAGCTATTAATACTCGTACATACTTCTAATGTTCACTAAGTACCTTGGGCCAGTTTCTATCATGTTTCTCTAAATGACTGTACAGCATTAGCCGAGGGGGAGAATCGTAAGAAAAATAATATAATTATGAATTCTGATTATCCACCCCGTCAGGGGTGCTTATATGAACTCGCGTTTCCGAATAAACGCAAAACAGTCACCCTAGGGTGCTCCTAGGGTGGATAAACGGAATAAGCCAACAAATCTAACTCAGACAGACTGATGTAGGTAGGTACCTAATAATGATTCTAATGATTATAATTCTGTAAATACTTACATATACTATAGTCGTGTAAGTATCATATTCAGATACAACCTGATACAGACCTGCAGTAGAGAAAAAAAGTAAGAAATCTAGATTTTTTTGCGAATTCATCTAAATTGTAAAGTAATGAAATGAATGAGACTAGACATTTATATACCGGAAAGCTATTTGTACAAAGTAAAGAAAGTATTGAGTATTTTTTAAGCAACGCAACGGGAAAACCCGCTGCCAATTAATGTACTCTGTGCCCGCTGCGTATGAAAATAAATTAGGAAAAATAATGTGTACAATCACGAAATACAACATGTAAGCTACTTGGTCGCACACACATTTAATTTGAGTTTGAAAAAAATGTGGTTCTAATTTCCTAACAAAAATATCAAAAAAGTATATAAAATCAATGAAAGCTGAGGAACACTCTCTGTTGAAGATTTATAGCTAAATAGCTATTCTCGCAAACACGCGTAAAATGTCGACTAGCTGTCATTCCCAGCTCCCTCCCTCTGTCTGTCATTGTCAGTCAGTGTCACTTTTGGCTGGCACAGCCAATGACGTATTATATAGTTATATATATAGTTTTATACATCATTGGGCACAGCCGTGTAATATTTCTGAAAATAAATTCACATTTACGCGAATTTTCTACGCATAATAAAGGGAATTAAATGATTTAGACCAAACAGCAAACATTACAATGCCGCTCACGGCGAGACAACGGAGTATACACAATAAGAACGGAGCTAAAAGGGCCACAAGCTTCAGCAAAGGGAAGCGGAAAGCGAACGAGGGGTATGTAATTAAAGCCATTTTTCTATATATATAAACGCTTTTATAATATCTAGTATTAAATTATAAACTTGCTTACTGTTTTGTGGCACTTGGCATTATTTATAGGTTATAATAATTTTTATTTTGGCTCATCAACGCTCTAATTTGTTGCTGGTACTACAGTTTGGCGCTTATCCAGACGTTTCCGTACTCAAACAAAGGTAAAACCAGTCCGCTGTCGGTAATTATGCATGATGCTATACTAACAAAAACTGTTTTCGAGTGGAGTGATAACTTATTTTTCGTAATTCTACATTATTCAGTGTCAATCCATTAATATTCTGCCAGTCTTTTTGAATGGGCAAAATCATAGCGAGTTACTATCGTGTCAAAAACTATTACTAAATCCTATTAGAATCTAGTATGAATAAAAAACAAAACAACTTGAAAATCTTTGTCATGTTATCATGTAAAACTGTATTCTACCAATAACTTACCTTACTTGTGTAATTCCTTAATAAACATTCTGTCTAATTGTACTGCATATTCTACTAAGGGGATCTATAAATGGTACCAATGTAAGAAATTGTTTATTAAAAAAAACTAAAACGTAAATCTGTTTACTTTTTTAGGGGAAGCACAGAATTTGTCAGCTTGGGAGTTACTTCTTAAATTATAAAGAGTCCTAATATTTTGTGTGTTCATGCATTTCATGGTTGTAATTTCGAGATGCTGTCCTAACTGTTGGGTCAATATAATTAGGATAGTTTGATTCATGTCATTAGAAAAATTGACTGTCAATATTTCATACTTTACACTTGATTATAAAAACAGCACAGCTCACACAGATATTTTAGCATAGCTCTTGCAAACATAATGGGAAGTACGCCATGCAAAACTCAGCGTCATGTCATACATATTAGTCAGTACTAACTTATTGCCTTCATCATCTCTTAATACATAAATATACTTTCCAGGGAGTTTCTCGTTACAAATGCCCCATCTGACCTGCGCAGTATAGCGTACCCGGGTGGCGCAGTGGCCCTAGGCTTACTACTTGCTGCTCGCCTTGTGTCTGCATACTGGGGACACGTTGCTGACTGTGATGAAACTTATAACTATTGGGAGCCATTGCATTATTTAGGTAAGCTGTCAATTGACATTGATTTGTTTAAATATATAGTCAAAGTTTTAATCCAGAATTATTTGAGTTGTTCTTCTGACAAAAAATACAAGCTAAGTATACAATATCATTATTATTAATATGACTAAAATATTAAACTGCTTCTTCTGCCATGTAAATTATTAATAACCTATTCTAACAAAAAAAAAAATCTGGAAAATAATAGATTTATCCATCTAAATCCAACGAAATATCTCTGTGGTGTCTGGTATATAATGATGAGTCCAAAAATCTGATTTTGCACTTTGAGCATTAGAATGTGATGCAGGCTCATGTCATGTGACATGAGCCTGCATCACGCATGTATACTTACTCCGATTTGTAATGCATGCACTTATTCCAATTTGTATAATTTTTTTAAAGTTTCTAATGTTCACAGTGCAAAATCAGATTTTTGTACTTATCAACTTAATCATGTATTATAAGTAACAGTCTCTTTTCAGCAAATGGCTTTGTCTTGAATATTCAGTAAAGATCTTTATATTATTATTTTCAGTGTACGGCAGTGGACTTCAAACATGGGAGTACAGCCCAGTCTACGCAATACGCTCCTACATGCCACTATGGCTGTTTGCAGTTCCTGCTAAGATGTTGTCTTGGTTTATGACTCCTGTCTCAGTATTCTACACTTTAAAGATGTTGCTGGCCGTACTCTCAGCTTGCGCTGAGCTTATGTTTTACAAGTGAGTTCCTCTTTAGTCTATTTTGTGTTGCTAAGTGCGAATTTTGTTTGTTCATTGATAAAAAAGGTTATCTACTACTTGTAAAATAATCATAAATAAAATGAAAATTATTGTAATTATTGGCATCGGTGACATAAGTTGTTTATTATTATTATCATCATAAAAAGCCAATTTTTAGGGTTCCGCACCTCAAAAGGAAAAACGGAAAACTTATATGATCACTCCTGAGTTTGTCTGTCTGTCCGTCTGTCACAGCCGATTTGCTCTGAATCAACTGGACCGTTTAAGTTGAAAGGAGATGTTTCATTTTCGGCCATAAAGTGTACGGTAATGAAAAAAGAGGAAAAAATTCCACGAAATGAGGAAAAATATTCATTCCTGAATATTCCCCTGATTACTTTGTCACAAAAAATAATAGTTTTTCAAATTATTGTCATATTCTATTGATCATGGCATCGCGCGTCGTCTTACTTGCATACTGCTTTCGTCCAGAAAACATGTGACATTAAAACGTAATATTATCACTTAGACGATATTTATTTAAATATGAAAGACATGTATATCTCTATCATAGACAACTTTTTTGGCTAATTATAAGAAAGTAATCGATAAAAAAATATATTATATTTTTGTAGATTGTAGATTTGTAGGTACTTCTGGACGAAAAACGTCATCTTTCCAACCTGTCATGCCTGGCTGTCGATGGTGGAACATGACAAACGTCAAACATTTTCAATTTTTATTTAGTGCCTAATAAATATTAGTTATTACGAAAAAAAACATTCTGTAATGTATTTAGGGGTTCGTTTTCCAGGTTTTCTAAAGCGTACATGTTATGGCCGGAGTCCTATACAAAAATGAAACGTCTCCTTTAGTATTCATATGAATCTCTGTGACCGAAACACGTACGTGTAACGTAAATAAATGAATTTTAAATAGGAGTCACTTTTGACGAGCAAATTAGAAAATTAAAAATAAAAGGTTGCAACCTGTACCGTGTGACATGCCAAATGAAAGAGCTTGGTGAGAGGGTCTCAGATATTTTTTTTTATAATTTTAAAATTAATGATTTAAAAGTTATTTAAGAAAATAGATGAAAATTGACCTCCTGCCTTATCTCCGAAATTACTGAGCCTACAATTTTGAAAAAAAAATACAGTAAATGACCTATAAATTACAGGAAAACCTATAAGAAGTCGATGGTGTTAAAATAACATGGTAACTCTGTCAATATTGTGTGTACAAACTTACATTTGCAGTTGGAATGTTTGCAGGAGAACATTTTTTTGAACTACTATGTTAATTTTTTTCTTGGGATAAATTATCTCAGGATAGAAAAAATGGTAGATAACATATTCATTGTACGGAAACTTCACCACGCGAATTTTTTGTTTACTGTTCTAATTGTCTATTTCGCAATGTAAGTGAAACAAACGACTATCGCACTGCGGCGTCACATCGAGTGACAAAGAAGTCTATATTGTATAGTCGACACAATGACTTGATTTATCCAGGGTTTGTCTTTATAGCATCGCGTCTTTACGACAAGACAAGACAGCAGAAATTTTAATAGATTCATTAATTGTTTTTCTTCTTTCATATTTACAGAGCTGTATGCCATGAGTTCGGCGTCCACGTTGGCAGAGTATGGCTGGCTATGACGCTTCCAGCGGCGGGAATGTTCGCTTGCAGCGCTGCAATGCTACCGTCGGCGTGGAGCAGCGCTTTAGCCAGCGGAGCGCTCGCTTGCTGGTGGCGGCGGAGATACCCGCCTGCTATATTTTTGACGGCAGCTTCGACTTTAATAAGTAAGTGGTCATTAATTACAGCCTATCAAATTCAAACGTCTTTTATTCAAATTAGGCTTAGAAACAGCACTTTTTGAACATCAAAATTAGTCCAACTCAAACTATTACAATTAAACCATCTTCACACTTTTGAACTGTAAATAAATCGGTCAGTTAGAAATATGAAGCTAGTTGCCCATTCCAAAGAGTAGTAGGTTCCTATGGAGAAGAACGGGCAAGAAACTCCACGGATACTCTTTTAAATTAAAATATTGATACAAAGTATTGGTTACATCATTCATATTGAAAATATAGGTACATGTGAGAACGATGCAAAACGTCAGAAGCGTCCGCGATAAAAAGATTTAAACAATTCAAAACTATAAGTATTAAACTAAGCCGTGGCAGCTAAGAGATGACCAGTCCCAACTGACAGCGCCCGTTCACGAACATGACGCATGGATCAGCACCATTCAGCACAACCATTTTGAAGAGAGCTAAATGATCCAACACACACGCCACCATCAGCGAGACATCTGAGTGAGCATTACATACTCTCATCCGCCAGGGCACATTCAAGTCACTGAAAGACATATTACCCAGTAAAGTAGCTCTATTATACTTAAGACGGTCCCCCAAAACGCCCGCCCTTCACCACTTTAGCTGGGAAGAACTGGCGGTACGAACTCCCCAGCAGCACAGTTGTCTGTAAAGATAGAAGAATTCGATTTTATACAATAGTATGCAAAGTAACTAACATTAAAAAACAAAGAAACACAAAACATAAAACTAAATTATTTGCCACCTGTCAGCACACGCCACTATACCTACCAACCAACAAAACATTGAAAATTGTCCAGCAAGGCAGTCTAAACACGCCACGTAACAAATAAATGCATTAACGAACAAAATGTAAAATTGGTCGAAATCAAAGGCGTATTTTGATCTGTTTGTATTATACATTTAGAGATCGGATATTCGGATGTATATATTTTTTTTTTTTTTTTTTTTTAAAAAAACGTTGCCCCACACTAGGAATTTCTCCTGTATCGTTGGTGCGTTTACAAACATTTAAACTCACATACACAAACAGCCAGATCCGGAACAACTACTTATAATAGGTCATACAAATATTTGTTCCGTGCGGGAATCGAACCCGCGACACGCAGCGCAGCAGTCAATCACTTAACCATTGCGCCAACCGTGCCATATCTTATATACCTAATGTATGCCGTATATTATTTACCTAAAGTAAGTTTTTTTTCCCGGCAAAGGATACAAAGTATGGAAACGGCTTCTTAAAATATATTTTTATTCCGGGATCGCGGGGTTTCATTAATAACAGTGTGTATACAATTTTGTATTCCTAAGTATAACAAATAGTTCTTATATATTTAGAACTAGGCAAGAATTTTGTGGAAAATATAACACGTTTAAAAAACACTATATTTCTTCAAAACCTTTTATTCTAAAATGAAATATATTTATTCGAAGATACACAGTACAAAAGAGTAGTTCTTAGAAACTTTTCAGTCCTGGAAACCGACACTTTTTCCCGTACCGAAGCGCGCTCCATACTAGTCAACTCTCAAACTTTAGGCGAATATGCATCCGAATATCCGATCTCTATACATACTAGAGCTAAGAAGACAAGAAAAAAAAACATCTTTTCAGATTAGACTGAAAATCGACACTATCAGTGCCATCATGTTGAAATTAAAAAAAAACAGCCAAGTGCGTGTCAGACCACGCACAATGAAGGATTCCGTAGTTGGGATGAATTTAGCCCAAAAATAAACTTAACGTTGTAGTTGAAAAACATGTTCTCCCATCCATCAATATACGTCACGTTCAATTCTGTAACTGCAAATTTAAGTTGGTGGACTATTACTCGTTAAGGCGCTGACAAGAGGCAAATGATAAAAGTAGGCTTGTCTTAAACAAATAAATTGGCAAATCTATATAGTTTGTGGTAGCGGAAAAATATATGTTATCCTTGAACATATTTCTCAGAACTTGGTTGTTACCGAAACACGTTTAGAAAAATAAATCTCGATACAAATTAAGGGTAAACTAACCCTTTACTTTGAGTTTCAATTCAAAATATACACACACATACACACATAAACTCACGCCTTCTTCCCATGGGGGTAGGCAGAAACTATAGAATGCCACCTGCTAATTCAAAATATCTGTATTAAATATCAACGTACGGTTGGTATTTAATTAATAACAAGAACGTCTTATTTGTATGCAGAACTTGGTTGTTTTTTATTTTCGATTACTCAACAAATTTTTGAGTATATAGATAATTGCTTCATATTTTGCAATAAATTACAAGCGTTGTGTCATCGCGCTTCTCTTTCTTTTGTATGCAGTCTGACAGTGACCGCGGTTTAGCCGTTATCAGTGTCTTAACTTGTAAAGCCTACTTAGCTTCGATAGTTTTACTTTTAATTTCGTTATATATACTACTGCCATGAATTGTTTCATTTATCCAAATACAAACATTTAGTAGGCAGGGGACGACGACGACGAAATTTGACTCTAACAAAAAAATAAGTGCTATTTTTTGTTAGAGTCAAGTGTTATCCGCTCGTTAAAGCTTCATATTACGCAAACTGATCCCTGAATCGAAAGATGGGTACTGCAGACCCGCAATATTTTTAAACGGCCTATCCAACGATATCCCACACCATGGGTAGACGAGAAAAAAAATATCTTCCCACTTTACGTGCAAGGGTACACTACAAAAAATGTTGATTTCAAGATTTTACTATACCACTTTGTCGGCGTGTTTAATATGTATGTATACCCATGCCAAATTACAGCTTTCTAGTACTAAGAATCTCTAAGCTAAGCCGGGGACAGACAAACGGACATGGCGAAACTATAAAGGTTCCTTATTGACTACAGAACCCCAAAAAACAGGAAATACGAGTAATTCAACCTCCTTTTTTCTCAACAGGCTGGCCCTTCACAGCACTCCTGGGCATACCAATCGCAATCGACATGATATTAATGAAGAAACAGATCCTGGACTTTATCAAATGGTCCCTTATCTCTCTTGTCATCATACTGGTACCTACCGTGGTGGTAGACTCGTGGCACTATGGAAGACTGGTGGTGGCTCCATGGAATATCGTCGCGTATAATATATTCACAGAACATGGACCTGATTTATATGGAGTTGAACCCTGGACGTATTACTTCGTGAATGCGTTTTTGAATTTTAATATTGTGTGGGTGAGTTTTGTTTTGTTATTATTGAAGTTTTTTAAGAAAATGTATTATCAAACTTAGTGCAGAGGCAAACAGTAATATTAGGGAGGGGTGTATTTTCTCTCCTTGTCGCACTAAACGGGTTTTGTGGCATAACGTTAGCCGTCGAGTAATTTCTCGTTTTAGTAAACATTTAAGTTTTTTTTTTTATTGTTTTATTAGGGATTTTTACACAATTCATTGATAAATCTTGTTATTATTTAAAGATTTTCAAACAAAATTATTATACTAACATTCTAAAACAGTAACTGTAAAACCGTTTTTAAACCTCATATTACGAATTCCAGGTGTTAGCCCTATCCTGCCCATTATTCCTACTGGCGTGCACGGCGATGAAGTCAAGTTCGACTGCGCGCGCGCCTTTCTGCGCACCTTATTGGCTGGATCTGATGCCGCTCGCACTGTGGCTAGCTGTGTTTATGCTACAGCCGCATAAGGAAGAGAGGTATGCTCATTTACGTATTATACTCTTTGTACACATTATTAGTATTTGGTCTCCTATTTTATGCGACTTCTGACTTCAACGTCAACGTTCTGATTGACGTCTGAATGGAACGCACAGCGTCGGCGGTCAATACGTCCGCAGTGGATGATGGTCGACGACGCTTCGGCACTTCGAACGCGAGTGTCGAACGCTGCAATGGTTCGATACAACTAGAGACGCGGCACAAAGCGCTTGAATGCTGCGTACGACGTCAAGACGCCTACGTCGACGTGTGAAAGAGACCACAACAGTACATTACCACTATAGTCAGCATCGTAACGCGGGGTACGGTGTGTCGCTGAAAGCGGGCGACGGCGTTTATAGGAGACCATAGCCTTAAAAGCGGCCGACCCGTCATATTTTTCATACAAACGCTCGTACGTGATTACGGCGTTGTAACACATCTTTCTTTGAATTTTTTGAGCTAATAGGTATCTTGTGTATATCTAGATTTCAATGACAGCAAAAAATAACTAACTCAGTATCTGTATTTTTGCACAAATTTTACCTGAACTTTGGCTGTTCATAATGTACTAATAAATTGTAAAAGTAAAGAATACATCTTCATAGAAACCTCGCACATGTAATGGAGATTCTAAATGACAAACATTTATTTCACAAACATGTATGGCTTACTCAAAAACACGTATTTCTTCCGCTAGTTATCGTTCAATGTTATCGCGTTCTCACTTCCTTGTTAGTAGTTCTTACTTGCGCTGGATGAAACAACAAGCTTTTCGACCATGCTCGCGTTGACGATAGACTGACCGGGAAGGGGCCTCTTAAGAATCGTTTTTAGTGATAAGACCGCCCATTGACTGACGTGTAAAAGTGTTTGTACAAACCTAGTTACACAAATAAAAATCATTTATCATTTATCATTGTCTCACCCTATGTAAAATTTCCACATTTATATCTGTAATTTTGGTGGTGTACATAATGAAGAGTATTCTATATATGCAGAGTGCGCATTGAATACCCTTATTAATCAGTATACAAATTTCCAACATCTTTGAATTGTTTTTGATTCAAATTAGTGTCAATTTTACGTTGTAACTTATTTTTATCGAAGTTTAAAACAAATGCCAGCCCGACAAAAAAATGCTTGTTCATGTACTGAGAATTAAATTGGCACTTTTAGACCATTCAGTCTAAGGCGCCATCTCCACGGGCGAGAGAATCGCGGCGATATTCTCGTCGTGCCATCAAATTCTCGCGGCGATTATATCGCCGTGTGGCGGTTGCTCCATACAGTTTCTATAGAATTTGAAAGAAAGAAAGAAAAAGTATTTATTGGGACTCGCACAGCAGATCACAAATTAAAATAAAACACACTCATAGAAACAAAAAACAAAAATAAAACAAAGTAAAATGAAAATAAAAACAGATAGTCCTGTTCGAGGCCAAAAGGCTCTTCATGACGTTCCGGAATTTAAAAATAAGTGTCGCAGCGCTGGTATTCTGATAGGGCCCGTTGTGATGTCACGGATAGATACAGAAAAAAAAATATGAGTGAAATAACATATAAAAATAAAATGATTATTTATAATTTGATGTCACGGCGTGACTATCGCCGCGATACTCGACCGTGGAGATGGCGCCTTAGTGAGTCAGAGTTATCTCACCATTATTCCTTTACTTTAAAAAATAAGAAAGTTTTGTAATTTTTCCAGATTCTTGTACCCAGCATACAGTATGATCATCCTCGCAGGCGCCATAGGTC
Organism: Tiliacea citrago; assembly: GCA_963921375.1. Lineage (NCBI taxonomy): Eukaryota > Metazoa > Arthropoda > Insecta > Lepidoptera > Noctuidae > Tiliacea > Tiliacea citrago. The sequence continues at coordinate 4,889,260 of OY992784.1, forward strand.
TCGACTGCCTACAGAAGATGACGTTTACAGTCGGCACAGAACTGTTCCGTTGGAGGAGGGAGCGAGAGAGACGACACTATCTCGCTTACACCGGGCCGCTGATGATCATGTGTGTGCTTATAGCGGGACTTGCAGGTAAATTAATCCAAACTAATATTATAAAGAGAAAATATTTGATTTTTGTATGTTTGTTTGTTACGCTTTCACGCTAAAACGGCTGAACGGATTTGGATTAAATTTGGCACATGGGTAGACCATGACCTGGGTTAGGCCATAGTATACTTTTTATCCCGATATTCCCACGGGGTCGAGACTTAAGCGGGTGAAACCGTGAGGCGCAGCTAGTTTATAATATTATTTGGTTAGGATATTGCAAATTGAATTCATATTCGAGGTTGAAGTTACAAAATACCTTATCAGCAAACAATTTGTAACTGTACACATGTTTTCGCAGCAAAAAAATATATCTACCTAACCTCCAACACTTCCAGGCATATCCCGCACCGCAGCCCTCTACACAAACTACCACGGTCCTATGACGATTCTACGCGACCTACCACAAGCGCCCGATAACACCGACCTTACCGTCTGCTTTGGTAAGGAGTGGCATCGCTCGCCGTCAAGCTTCCACCTGCCGCCCGGCTATACTGTGAGGTTCATACCCAGCGAGTTCACTGGCCAGCTACCGGCGCCTTATGCAGGGAGTCATAATGGTGAGGCAATGTCTTAATTTTTTTTTCCAATTATTGATCATAGAACGTTAACAGATATTTGGCAACAAGCAATTTTTTTTTTTAATATGACGATTGGGGTTATGCTTTGCAGACGTTTCGATTAATTTTGTTTTTAATGACGATAGGGTAGGGATTTTATTAAAACCGAACATAATTATAACTGCTAGTCAATCAGTTGTGACGTCATCCGCAATATTTGACGAATTTTGGGTGTCAGACATTTCGAGAAACTACTATTCACTCTTTAAATATACATTTCTGTTTCCAGCAACCCGCCTCATCCAACCACACTTCAACGATCTCAACAAAGGTGACAACAGAACTTACATCTCACCAAAGGAATGCCACTATTTACTAGACTCCAACATCGGACGCCCTTCGACGCTAGAACCGGCCTACCACAAAGACTCCTCATGGGAAATCATATCCAGTGTTGCCATACTTGACGCCAAGAAGTCCCATCAAGTGTTTAGAGCATTCTATGTGCCGGTGTTGTCAAGTAGAAAAAATGTTTACGCTAATTTGTATTTGTTGAAGAATAAGGTGCTCGTCTAAGATAAGGTTTTGTAAGTTTTTGAACATTTTTAGTATTTTAGAGATTTTTGTCAGTAAGCCTCGCTACCTACCGTCTTGCTCACTGGCTGATATTTTTAGTACGGTACGAGCCATTATGTATTAGTTCGTGCCGATACGAGAGAAGATGACCGAAAGTCAACCTTAATTTGAGCTCCAAAATGTGTGGATCTATTCATATTAGTTAGAAACTATTGAAGGTAATAAAGTACTCGAGAAGTTTATTTTTGTCAATCAATTTCTGGGTCTTGTTGACTCGGTCTTTGTATGATGAAACCAAGAATAAAAAAAACACACATAAATGACTGTTTACTAAAACGTATGGTCAGAAGATTTTTACCGAGATGTGAGAAGGATACAGGAGAAATAAGGTTTGAGCTAAAAATGTTGAAATACTTATAAATCGGTATAACGTTACCAAAAACACTGGGGTTAGTCTAGTTAAGGTTAGTTATCAGTACAAAATAATCTTGCATACATACACTGCCATCCTCCCATAGTTTTATTAGTATTGAAAGTTTCATAATTATACACTTAAAAAATAAGTATTAGGAAAGTAATATTAAGGTTCGCTTGCACCAAAAATCGCTAAATGTCAACATCATTCTGTCTCTGTCATCTTCAAACGATTGAAAGAAACAGAACAATGTTTTAAATACGTTTAGCGTTAAACGCATTTAGTGATTCATGCAAGCGGGCTTAAGTAAATGTTACTAACGTTAACGGATTTACTTGTTTCGGGATTCTTTAGGGTCAGCTCAGACCGAGACGCGACGCTGCGCGCACACTTTAAAAGAGCGACTCAAAATATAACTTTATTTTCTACACGAAAAGACACACATTTCATTGTGAGAACTTAGAATACGTTACACCACGCAGCACTACGCCTCGTGATGCCTCGCGGCGTAAAGCGACGCATCGCGACACAGCGGTGAATCGCCGGTACGCGCGGCGTGCAAGAGCGGCGCTGGGCATCAAGAAGCCGCGCGACACCCCGAGGCGCAGCCGTACGTCGTTCTCATGCGCTTGCTAATAGTAGACTGCGGGTGGACGCGCGGCGGGGCGGGAGCACGTGGCGAATGTAGACACGTTCCGCTGCGCCGCGCGGCGTCTCGCTGCGCAGCGAGGTGTCGTGTTGCCAACGATTTTACTATGCGCCTCGCGACGTTGCGATGCGTCTCGCGGCGGCGCGCGGCGCAGCTAGAAATCACTGGCCTCTTTCAGTATCGTCACGTCGCGTCGCGTCTCGGTGTGAGCTGACCCTTACTCATGAGCCAAAATGCAATTCACGAGCTCGCGTCATGTGACTCCTATGTCATTGATATACGGTATAAAATAGAATGATTGACGTGCGTCCGCGAACCGTAATATCTGTAACGAGGTCGCGAGTCGAAAGGGTCTCACAAATGCAAAAAAAAAAATGATGAAATGCTTCCAGAATAAAATAAAATAATTCCTACAATATTAGAAGAGATATCGTTCATCTCTGACAAAATAACTAGACACGCGTACTGTCATACAATAATAAAGCATATCAAGTATGTTTTTCTCACGGCACTGAATTAGCGATAGAACCATCCTACAAACGGAGCTAGTCATAATTTAACAGATATTATGCTTAAATTATGTCCTAATAATAATTAGTTGTAAGTTTCTAGTGCAATAATAATTTTACATTTCTCTATAAGTGAAGTCGAAGTCAGGACTTTTACATCAATATTCAAACCCATTGAAGTGCGGAAATCCTGCGTTTTATAACGAGTGTCAATTTTACCCTTTACGAAGCCGAGAGTCACATGTTCATCCGATTATATTTTTTTTTGTAATGGACTATATCTGGGAACCTTACGGTTACGGAGATATTGAAGGTCAGAGTTAATTAAAGTTTTTTTTTTACGAAAACAAGCTTTAAATGTTATATCTTAAATTTAAATACTCCCATGGTCCCTGTTCCATTGCTTGCACCCATAATCACTATGTTTTTCATCCCATATATTCAAAAAGAACCGAAGGGTTCCTCGATAAGTGCGAGCAAAATGGGTAATTCCGGTGCACTTAATAACAGTGACGAAATGCCTTTGAATGAATGCGTGTAACGCTAAACGTATTGAACATCATTCTGTCTATGTCATGTTCAAACAATTGACAGAAACAGAACGATGTTTTAAATACGTTTAGCGCTAAACGCATTTAGTGATGTATAGTGCAAGCAGACCTAAGCAGTTATCAACGTTTGAAATATCTATTGAGAATTGAACTTGGCTTGTTAACCTTTCTAGTATAAATTATGATAAAATTGATGAGTACCGTTGGTATCATTACTGATCGCAATAAAATTTTAAAACTTTATGAACCGATATAATGTTGAGAATGTGGACTTCATTTTACGTATTATATCAATAAAATAAGAATTAAATAAATGTAATGATTAATTTGCAACGCTGACTGTACTTTTCAACGTTAAAAATTTAGCATGAATTGAGATGTTGCTTAATAATTACTATATTCAGTTAGAACGTTAATTTGTATTTTGCATTTTTATAAGCACGACGCCATTTTGATGTAATTATTGTTTTGATGTAACTATTGTTTTGTGATCTATATTTTTTATTATTAAAGTTATTTCTGAATATTCGATTTTTACTTTTATAAATGGTACATAATATTCCATGTTAAATTAAGAGCAGGCAGTCTAATACAAATTTCGAACGCAAGCTCCGCCCCTCGCTACCCGCCACTCCTTTATATGCTAGACGCTAATACATCAGTAATAAAGTTGAATGTCGCGTGCGCTCTTTGATCGTGTTCGAGCACGAAACTAAATAGTCTCAATTCTTATTTCGTTTATAACTAAAGTAATAATTGATCTAGGGCAAAAATATCTGGTGGGTCTATAATAAACTATATTTTCTTGCAGTGAATATTTATTTTAGACATAAAAGCCAAACAATTCTGTTTATTTTTAGGGTTCCGTACCTAAAGGGTAAAACGGGAACCCTATTACTAAGGCTCCGCCGTGTGTCTGTCTGTCCGTCTGTCACCAGGCTGTATCTCATGAACCGTGATAGTTAGACAATTGAAATTTTCACAGATGATGTATTTCTGTTGCCGCTATAGCAACAAATACTAAAAAACAGAATAAAATAAATATTTAAAATCTATAAAATACAACAAACATCATTTTTTTGCTCGTTTTTGCTCGATATTGATAACGGCAACAGGTAGACTCTTGAAATATTCACTTTAAAAATAAATAATTAAATTAAAATAAAACAAATATTTAAGGGTCCCATACAACAAACGTGATTTTTTTTTGCCGTTTTTATAGATAATTGTACGGAACTCTTCGTGCGCGAGTCCGACTCGCACTTGGCCTGTTTTTTTATAATTATTATCCTTAAAAAAGACATGATTTTCGAATAAAAAATGTATTGAGAGAAAATATTACAATTACGTAACTGTCTTCAACATGGAAAGTAAATAATCCAATAAATCATATACTAAAGTTTGATTTTGCTTGTATGTGTGACTGTTTCAGAATATTCATGCAAATTAACATAAAAATAGGGAGCCTCCTCTTAATGCTAACCTTGTAATTGACCACTCATCTCATGATTAATTCGATTGGGCCCGCCACAATTTTGGCGATAAGTCCCCTCTTTGAGGAGTGGCTAGAGAGGCTTCACGGCGTCCTCACCTTCCGCCTGATGCAGGTCCTCACCGAACACGGTTGTTTCGGGAGGCTCCTGTTCAGGATAAAGCGGGAGGAAACGCCCGGGTGTCACCACTGTGTGGATCGCCCGGAGGACACGGTGGAGGTCTGCCCTGCTTGGGTGGAGCACCACCGTGTCCTCACGGAGGCGATCGGCAGCGGTGATCTCTCGCGTCCGACCCTGGTTCAGGCCATGGTTCGGAGCGAGAGTCCGTCGCCTTCTGCGAAGCAGTAATGGTAGCGAAGGAGGAGGCGGAACGCGTGAGGCTGAGGCAAGGTTCGCGCCCTTAGTCGCCACAGGAGACGCCTCGGGCGTCGGGTGTCGCAAGCCGATTTCCGGCCACTGTAGGCGCGGGCCTGCGGATTGTGAGCGATAGGCAGCTCGCCGTCCGATAAGGACCAGGCCCGGGTCGACGGCACGTTGTGTTGCACGCCCGCCTCAAAGAGATGTCAGCACTAACTGAAGGGATCCGTTAGGACCAATGCCTGCCAGGGTTGCGAGTTTGTCTGAATGGGATATCGTGGCCCTGGCACACAGGCAACGGAAGGAACACGGGTGGGTTTTAGTCAGTAAAAGTCTGACACGCCCTCCCGCTCCGCCCAGAGTGGGAGAAGTTATTTGATAATTTCCCACCCAAAAAAAAGGGGCTGATTTCTCTAAAACACTGAAACACGTGATTTTGAATTTTTAGAAAGAGATCCCCTGTATATGCACTGAGATTGAGGGAGACGTTGCTTCCGAAGTCGTTATAGTCTCTTCATTGCAATTTAAACCTTATGTCAATTATATTAAAGACATAAGACTGCTTTAGGAAAGAAAACCTCGACTGATTTCTTTATTCAAGTACGTGATAATAACACTTCTTCTACTTCTAATGCAGATAATCTAGTTGGCATTCCGTAACCATCCTGTTAAAAGATACTTTGACATGAAACAAAACGCTCAAAACTCACATCCATAATTAAGTTTATTTTCCATTTTTAATTAGATGTAGGCGTATTCAACAACTTTGTGTTTTTAGTTAGTTTTTTAAGAAACCATTTTTATTTGTGTGTTTTTGATAAATTCGCTGTGTTATAATGAGAGAAATAGTCCACATTCAGGTCGGGAGATGCGGCAATCAAATTGGATCAAAAGTAAGTAAAAGATAGTTTACTTTGCCAACTGTTAGGAAATGGTATAAATAACTAAAATAAAAACAGCTTTCTCTCTCATCCAATATATCTCTTCTCTTCTTTAACCCGAATCTAGGGATACGGGTTAACTTCTCGAGTGTCACAGTGTGATGTAATTTTGTTATTCAGAAATAAATCGTATGCTAGAGTTTCTAAGGTTGAGTTTCAATTAACGTACAATAAGTCAACAAATCGTTTATTTAATTTCAGTTCTGGGAGGTGATCTCCGATGAGCACGGGATTGACCCAGCCGGCAAATACCACGGTGACTCCGACCTACAACTAGAACGCATCCAAGTCTACTACAACGAAGGACTTTCCTCAAAATACGTCCCCAGAGCAGTTCTAGTCGACCTGGAACCTGGCACCATGGACGCCATCAGAGGTGGCGTCTACGGACAGATATTTAGACCAGACAACATCGTATTTGGGGTCTCAGGTGCAGGTAATAACTGGGCTAAAGGACACTACACCGAAGGCGCAGATTTGCTTGAATCTGTCCTGGATGTTGTTCGAAAAGAGGCGGAAGGATGCGATTGTTTGCAAGGATTTCAACTTGTGCATTCTCTTGGAGGTGGTACTGGGTCTGGATTAGGAACGCTGCTTTTGGAGAATTTGGCCGAAGAGTATCCTGATAGAGTTTCTGTTACATACTCCGTGGTACCTAGTCCTAAAGTTTCTGATACTGTAGTAGAGCCTTATAATGCGACGTTAGCAGTAAATCAGCTAATAGAGACCTCTACGCAATCTTACTGTATCGACAACGAGGCGTTATACGACATCTGCTTTCGAACCCTGAAGCTGAAGACGCCGACGTACGGTGACTTGAACCACCTGGTGTCTGCGACCATGTCGGGCGTGACGACGTGTTTCCGGTTCCCTGGACAGCTGAACGCAGATCTGAGGAAGCTCGCTGTCAACATGGTGCCGTTCCCGAGGCTGCATTTCTTTATGCCCGGCTTCGTGCCACTGACGTCACGCGGCAGCCAGAAGTTTCGAGCTTTGACCGTCCCAGAACTCACGCATCAAATGTTCGATGCGAAAAACATGATGGCGGCTTGCGATCCTCGCCATGGAAGATACCTGACAGTGGCTGCTATTTTCCGTGGTCGTATGTCAATGAAGGAGGTAGACGAACAGATGGTCAACATCCAGAACAGGAACAAAGACTTCTTCGTGGAATGGATCCCCAATAACGTGAAAACAGCAGTTTGTGACATTCCGCCACGAGGTTTAAAGATGTCTGCGACCTTCATAGGAAACACTACAGCTATTCAGGAGCTGTTAAAGCGAATTTCAGAGCAGTTCACGTCTATGTTCAGGAGGAAAGCGTTCCTCCATTGGTACATATGTGAAGGGATGGAAGAGACGGACTTCACGGATGCTGATAGCAACGTGAGTGATTTGATATCGGAGTACCAACAGTACCAGGACGCGACGACTGACGACCAGGACTTTGAGGACGAAGAAGTCGAAGAGGCTAGTGATGGATAGGTTGTTTTTATCTTTTATTTAATAAATTATTTGTATGAGACTATTCGTACTTAGTAATTTTGTTAAGGCCTGCCTTCTTTCTGTGTATTTTCCTAACGTTTGATTTGTGCTCATTTTGTTGACGCCATCAGACTCGTAGGTATAGGACTGTTCCGAGTTTAACTAATAGCCCAAGAGCTCACGACGGCCAGACCTTCGTTATTTTATCAAAGCTGAAAGCTTTTCTGTGCATCTCCCCTATACCGGTAAGAACAACCAGCGACTATAGAGTTTGGGTTGTGGTTACTTGGGCAGGTAACAGGTAGTAAAGGTGTATAAAATAGTACCTTAAAATCGTTAAAGTATAAAGCTCATATTTTTTTTATACTTTCTTTGGGATAACTTTAGAAATCTCGTCATCCATTGCCGGACACTTATGAAAGTTGCTACCCCCTGCCAGACACCCCTAAACTTTAATAAATTATAATTATACTTTCGCTAAAGTATAAAAGCAGTGGTGGCCCAGTGATAACGTCCCCGACTTACGAGTAAATAAAAATATCGACGACAATGATGAAATTTATAAAAACGATTAAATATTTTTTTACACGTATTTTTTACTTTTTTTTGTATTTTATAGTATTAAAATAACATTTTTTACTTTATATAACATGGCTATGAACGTAATATTTTTTTTTTTTTATTGGATATCTTAAAGATCTCAATCGACTAAGCACGACGCGACGACTGACGACCAGGACTTTGAGGACGAAGAAGTCGAAGAGGCTAGTGATGGATAGGTTGTTTTTATCTTTTATTTAATAAATTATTTGTATGAGACTATTCGTACTTAGTAATTTTGTTAAGGCCTGCCTTCTTTCTGTGTATTTTCCTAACGTTTGATTTGTGCTCATTTTGTTGACGCCATCAGACTCGTAGGTATAGGACTGTTCCGAGTTTAACTAATAGCCCAAGAGCTCACGACGGCCAGACCTTCGTTATTTTATCAAAGCTGAAAGCTTTTCTGTGCATCTCCCCTATACCGGTAAGAACAACCAGCGACTATAGAGTTTGGGTTGTGGTTACTTGGGCAGGTAACAGGTAGTAAAGGTGTATAAAATAGTACCTTAAAATCGTTAAAGTATAAAGCTCAATTTTTTTTATACTTTCTTTGGGATAACTTTAGAAATCTCGTCATCCATTGCCGGACACTTATGAAAGTTGCTACCCCCTGCCAGACACCCCTAAACTTTAATAAATTATAATTATACTTTCGCTAAAGTATAAAAGCTAAATTTTATATTTTTTTTTATGTTACTTGGGGGGGACATATAAAAAAATGTTACCTCAATAGCCGGACAGTTTTAATAGTTTTTATATCTTGCCAGACACATCAAGTGCACGAGTGCTTAGTCGATTGAGATCTTTAAGATATCCAATAAAAAAAAAAAAATATTACGTTCATAGCCATGTTATATAAAGTAAAAAATGTTATTTTAATACTATAAAATACAAAAAAAAGTAAAAAATACGTGTAAAAAAATATTTAATCGTTTTTATAAATTTCATCATTGTCGTCGATATTTTTATTTACTCGTAAGTCGGGGACGTTATCACTGGGCCACCACTGCTTTTATACTATAACGAAAGTATAATTATACTTTGTTAAAGTTTAGGGGTGTCTTGCAGGGGGTAGCAACTGTCATAAGTGTCCGGCAATGGATGACCAGATTTCTAAAGTTACCCCGAAGAAAAAAAAAAAATATGAGCTTTATACTTTAACGAATTTAAGGTACTATTTTATACACCTTTACTACCTGTTACCTGCCCAAGTAACCACAACCCAAACTCTATAGTCGCTGGTCGTTCTTACCTGTATCTATAGGGGAGATGCACAGAAAAACTTTCAGCATTCATAAAATAACGAAGCCGTCGTGGGCTCTTGCCCATAAGTAGAAACAAAAAATTTATCAACACGCCAGCTTGGTAACTATGTAACACACAGTACCAATGGGTTTAATTTTGACAGTTCAACATTCATTGCGTACGTTGTTGATTAGACAAATTTTTCGAACATATGAAGCAGTGAATTAGCAATATCCTTCAAAATTGTTTGTTACCCGTGGTCCCCTCCCGTAGTCCCTGGAGGGACCACGGGTATTTTTTTTTACCCATGGTCCCTTCGAGAAATACAATGTTGCCAAATTAAAACCATCAACTGTTATTGAATCAATTGGGTTAGGTTAGAACAGTGACCATTAACGCGCGAAGGCGAGCGAGCGTGCCGCGGCAACGGCCGCCGAGCGCCAGATTCCCTCTATTTTTGACGTGACAACGTCTTATAATTCGATGGAGCCGGCTGCACGCACGAAAAAAATCGGTTGTCTGTAAAGTCGGTTTACTGACGATAGTTGAACGTGACAACGTCATAAGCCTTAAATGGAACGCCTCAGAGCGAGGTAACGCCGCATGGGAGGTAACGCCGCATGAGAGGTAACGCCGCATGAGGTAACGCCGCATGAGTCATGTTTTTTCGTGCGTGCAGCCGGCTCCATCGAATTATAAGACGTTGTCACGTCAAAATACCCGTGGTCCCTCCAGGGACTACGGAAGGGGACCACGGGTACCTAACAAATGTTCAAAATCATTCACATTGCGATTGATAGTGTTGTTGTGTGGTGCTGGAGTAGCTAGGCCACCCACCCACCTACACTGCTGCAAAGATTATCTTTGGCGCTCGTATGACGTTCACAGGGGCTGTTGATCATTTGCAATCTGGTTTTAATGCTTTTTGTGGTCAGGTGGTTGTGAGTCTAAATTAAAATCAATATTGTTACGAACATTTTCATTTTAATGTAACAAATAAAAAAAAACATCAAAACGAATAGTTACACCTAACACTAAACATGGACATGGACAATACAAAACATTGGACGGTTACACACAACATTTACTCTTCTTCCACTTCCTCATCGAACTCCCCTTCGTCATCTGCCGTCGCGTCCTGGTACTGCTGGTATTCGGACACCAGGTCGTTCATATTGCTCTCTGCCTCGGTGAACTCCATCTCGTCCATACCTTCACCAGTGTACCAATGTAAGAAAGCCTTTCTTCTAAACATGGCAGTGAATTGCTCAGAAATCCTCTTGAATAGTTCCTGTATTGCTGTGGTGTTGCCGATAAAGGTAGCAGACATCTTCAAACCGCGGGGAGGTATATCGCATACCGCAGTCTTGACGTTGTTCGGGATCCATTCGACGAAGTAACTGCTGTTCTTGTTCTGGATATTGAGCATCTGCTCGTCCACCTCCTTCATGGACATGCGGCCGCGGAAGACTGCAGCGACAGTGAGGTATCTTCCATGGCGCGGGTCACACGCCGCCATCATGTTCTTCGCGTCGAACATCTGCTGCGTGAGCTCTGGCACAGTGAGCGCGCGGTACTGCTGGCTGCCACGTGACGTCAGCGGCGCGAAGCCGGGCATGAAAAAGTGCAGCCTTGGGAACGGCACCATGTTGACGGCGAGCTTCCTCAGGTCTGCGTTCAGCTGTCCCGGGAACCGGAGACACGTCGTCACGCCCGACATGGTCGCAGACACCAAGTGGTTTAAGTCACCGTACGTTGGGGTCGTCAGCTTCAACGTTCTGAAACAGATGTCATACAACGCCTCGTTGTCGATGCAGTATGTTTCATCGGTATTTTCAACCAATTGATGGACCGACAAGGTCGCGTTGTAAGGCTCTACTACGGTGTCCGATACTTTCGGGCTGGGGACTACAGAGAAAGTGTTCATAATCCTGTCAGGGTACTCTTCCCGGATTTTGGAAATTAGCAAAGTCCCCATTCCAGAGCCGGTGCCGCCTCCGAGTGAGTGCGTGAGCTGGAAGCCTTGCAGGCAGTCGCATCCTTCAGCCTCCTTCCTGACGACATCGAGGACAGAGTCTACTAGTTCAGCGCCCTCGGTGTAGTGTCCCTTGGCCCAGTTGTTTCCAGCTCCAGATTGTCCAAACACGAAGTTGTCCGGACGGAAGATTTGGCCGAAGGGCCCGGAGCGCACGGAGTCCATGGTACCGGGCTCGAGGTCGACGAGTACAGCTCGCGGCACGTACTTGCCGCCCGAGGCCTCGTTGTAGTACACGTTGATACGCTCCAGTTGTAGATCAGAGTCTCCATTGTAGGCACCCGTGGAGTCGATGCCGTGCTCGTCGGAGATTACTTCCCAGAACTGAAAAAGAAAATGGCTATGTAGTCTTTGATTGGCAAGTTCAAGGCAAAGGGTTTTTCTGTCTTTTTTTAAGAATTTTAATGTGGGTTGATGGGGTAACAAAACTAGGCAATTTGTCACGAAGCGAACAGCATCGCTACCTACCGTGAGCGTTTACCTACTCGTGTCGGTCGCTGAATGGGGGAGGTTCGGGTGCTCGTACGTTTTGTTACTTCTTCAACAGTGCCTTAACTTAGCTCCAATCTGATTGCCGCATTGCCCGGCCTGGATGTGGACGATTTCCCTCATGATTATAAGTTCACAAACAATTTGGCGCCTTAACTCTGGTATTAAAAAATCACTGTAGTTCAACAGTGCCTTACCTTAGCTCCAATCTGATTGCCGCATTGCCCGGCCTGGATGTGGACGATTTCCCTCATGATTGTAAGTTCACAAACAATTTGGCGCCTAAACTCTGGTATTAAAAAATCACTTTAGTTTAATTTGTCATCAAACTGTAAAAATAAAATAAAAAAGCTAAAAAATAAATGACTTATCACTGCATGTGCATAGCACAAAATTTCCTTGTTTAATGAGATCAGTGAATTCTTTCGTCATTCAAATTAAAAATTTAAATCTGTTTTTGAAATTTTTGTCATTTTGACAGTTCATCACGCTGGCCAGGCATTTGATGAGGCTGATATTATTAAAACCTCCATAAATCTATTGTTTTGAAAAATCATTCTTTGAATTCATCCTGCACTCAGTCGAGATTGGCGACTCGAGATCTCGCGTGCTAAGTCTGGTGTCGAGATTGGCCAATCGAGATCTCGCTCGGTAATTAGGCGAGATCTCGTTTTCGAGATGTTTTTTGAAATAATGCGTTTTTTTAATATTTTTTTTTACACACATCATGCACAATATAAATCCACTCATTATTATACTGAAAATCGCTTCTCAAGAAGCATAGTGCGTTAAGACACGCGCGCTCGTTCTCGATCGAAATCTCGAACGGGATTTCAAGAACGAGATTGTCTTTCCACGAGATTGAATCTCGATAAAAGGGTCGGGATCTCGCGAGATTGCTTTGCCTAGTTGTAGGTATACGATTTCATAAAAAAAATATTCTAAAATTAGTTAACAATAGAGAGAGAAGTTGCTGTTCTCAGTAGTGTTGCCAACTACACCGTATCCAGCATTGATTCAGTCTTTTTTTTTTTTTTTTTGGTTGGGAAATTATCAAATCTCTTCTCTCGCTCTGGGCGGAGCGGGAGGGCGTGTCAGACTTTTACTGACTAAAACCCACCCGTGTTCCTTCATTTGCCTGTGTGCCAGGGCCACGATATCCCTTTCGGACAAACTCGCAACCCTGGCAGGCATTGGCCCTAATGGACCCCGTCAATTCGTGCTGACGTCTCTTTGAGGCGCGCGTGGAACACAACGCGCCGTCGACCCGGGCCTGGTCCTTATCGGACGGCGAGCTACCCATCGCTCACCGTCCGCAGGCCCGCACCTACGGTGGCCGGAAATCGGCTTGCGACTTCCGACTCCCAGGGCGTCTCCTGCGGCGACTAGGGTGAGGGCGCGAACCCTGCCTCTCCCTCACGCGTTCCGCCTCCTCCTTCGCGAGCATTACTGCTTCGCAGAAGGAGGTGACGGCCTCCCATGCACTCTCGCTCCGAACCATGGCCTGAACCAGGGCCGGACGCGAGAGATCGCCGCCGCCGATCGCCTCCGCGAGGACACGGCGGTGCTCCGCCCAAGCAGGGCAGACCTCCACCGTATGCTCCACCGTGTCCGCCGGGCGATCCACACGGTGGTGACCCCCGGGCGTTTCCTCCCGCTTTATCCTGAACAGGAACCTCCCGAAACATCGGTGTCCGGTGAGGACCTGCGTAAGGCGGAAGGTGAGGATGCCGTGGCGCCTCTCTAGCCACTCCTCAAAGAGGGGACTTATCGCCGCAATAGTGGCGTGCCCAGATTGATTCACCGTCTGCCGTAATAATGTAATGCTATCAAAAACATACCTAAATTGTAAAAAAAAACAAGTCTCGCAAACTCGCAACTCAGTTCTTCTATCGTAAAAAGTTGTGAGATCCATATAACACCAAGTCGGTCAATTTATTCAGTCCCTTAAGGGGGATGCGCTAAGGTGGGCGAAATTCAAATTTTATTAAGTTTTTTGCCTATTTCTGAAATAATAATTCAGTAGGATTTTATGAACTTAGAGAGTTGTAAAGCTGATTCTAATGATTATAATTCTGTAAAGCCATATTTGTTACGGCCGCGAATCATCAACCTGTTACTGACCTGCAAATTGAAAAAAAACCGGCCAAGTGCGTGTCGGACCACGCACAATGAAGGGTTCCGTAGTTAGGATGAATTTATCCCTAAAACAAACTTAACATTGTAGTTGAAAAACATGTTCTCCCATACATCGATATACGCCACGGTCAATTTTCCAACTGAAAATTTAAGTTTGTAATCGCAAAAAACCGCCGCGTATCGGCAAGTGTAGTGTGGGACGCCCCCCAGCTAGATGGACCGACGACCTTAAGAAGGTGGCTGGGTCAGACTGGATGCGGAAGGCGGAAGACAGGATGTTGTGGCGCAGCCTGGGAGAGGCCTATGTCCAGCAGTGGACTGCGATAGGCTGAGTTGATTGATTGAATCGCAAAAAAAAAATTTTTTATGTGATAAAACTACAAATTAACAATTTTCGGACTTTTTCCTTTACTTGTGCTGTGAGTCTTTGCTTCTGCCCAAATTTCATGATTCTAGGTCAACGGGAAGTACCCTATAGGTTTTGATTTATGTGCGAGATATTCGATTTTTTTTTTATGTGATAAAACTACAAATTTACAACTTTTGTACTTTTTCCTTTACTTGTGCTGTAAGACCTTGCTTGTTGCCAATTTACATGATTCTAGGTCAACGGGAAGTACCCTATAGGTTTTGATTTATGTGCGAGATATTCGCAATTTTAATTATGTGATATAACTACAAATTTACAATTTTCGGACTTTTTCCTATACTTGTGCTGTAAGACCTTGCTTCGTGCCAAATTTCATGATTCTAGGTCAACGGGAAGTACCCTATAGGTTTTGATTTATGTGCGAGATATTCGCAATTTTAATTATGTGATATAACTACAAATTTACAATTTTAGGACTTTTTCCTATACTTGTGCTGTAAGACCTTGCTTCGTGCCAAATTTCATGATTCTAGGTCAACGGGAAGTACGCTATAGGTTTTGATTTATTTGCGAGTATCGAAATATGTCGCAATAATGTCGCTTATATCGCCGTATTTTTTTATTGCGTTGACTTGGAACTTTGATTTTTTTAGAGCTTCAAGGGACCATAGACTTACGTATTTAATATTAATTTCAACTTGATACCTCTACGCGTTCCTGAGAAAAATGGTCTTGACAGACTGACAGACAGACAGACGGACAACGAAGTGATCCTATAAGGGTTCCGTTTTTTCCTTTTGAGGTACGGAACCCTAAAAACGTAATAAAATTTGAATTTCGCGGGCTACCTTAGCGCATCCCCCTTGGATCCTTCTGTCTTAAGTTATTACGTAATAAGCTAACCTAACAACATCCTATAGTGACCATATCAATATTAATATCTATTAAAAATCTTTTATGTTTTAAATAAATAGATTGACTTGGCCATCGCATGAAAACACAATGTATCACACAAGTAATACATATTATATTAAATTAGATTAGTTAGGTTAGTTTATAGATTTATTCAATAAACACAAATAAAGTTTCTATGTCTGCTAGAAGTGCCTTAGTTTGATGATCGGTCAGTCAGTCGGTGAGTGAGTGACAAATTAACAAACTTTGACTAGTTATAATTCTTAAACTACTGGTTCAAATTGAATGAAATTTGAAATATACCGAGTTTATACAATGCCTGCTTGGTTACTGAAAATGAAGAAGTTTGACTTCTAGTTTTATCCACAACGAAGTTAGTAGGGGGTCGAACGAAAATGGCCAGAGAAATTTGGCTCTAGTTTATAAATAGTATCTACGCCATTTTTTTTGTGGTTATTTTTCTTAATGTACTAAGTATGTATACCATTTTGGAATCTTGATTAGTTGCGCCAATTTTTTATTAAACTTGCCGTAGTAGTGTCCATACTTTTTTTTACACCATAACGACTGAAAGAATTTTTTTTAAAAATTTTATAGAAAAAATAATTTTGATTGATTTTTGTGTAAAACCTACAGGCATTCTGGGATGGGTTGTGGTGGATAGCAGTGCTTCTTAGGTTGCCGATATAAAAAAACCGGCCAAGTGCGAGTCTGACTCGCGCACGAAGGGTTCCGTACCATTATCTATAAAAATGGCAAAAAAATCAGTTTGTTGTATGGGAGCCCCCTTAAATATTTGTTTTATTTTAGTTTAACCATTTATTTTTAAAGTGAATATATAACTAAATATTCTGTGAATATTTCAAGCGTCTACCTGTTGCCGTTATCAATATCGAGCAAATACGAGCAAAAAAATCACGTTTGTTGTATGGGAGTCCCCCTAAATATTTATTTTATTCTGTTTTTTAGTATTTGTTGTTATAGCGGCAACAGAAATACATCATCTGTGAAAATTTCAACTGTCTAACTATCACGGTTCATGAGATACAGCCTGATGACAGACGGACAGACAGACAGCCCAAGTAACACAGTCTTGGAGGTTTAAAACAAATCTGTCTATTGACAGTCTGTCTATTCATGGTTAATCTTTGGTTATGGGCTTTCTAAAGATGGTTTCAATATAGAAAATGTATTCTTATAGAGTTTTTTTTCTCAAGCTCGATAATTTTTAAAGCATTTGTTCTATAGCACACTTATTTTAAGTACGTTTATAGGTATATTGAATGCTTTAAGATAAAATGCTCTACAAATAGTTAATAAAGCCTAAAGGTACCTAACTTGAAGTAATTTTATAGATAAGATGATATATTTTAAAATAAAACATTATATTTTAGCTATTGGTACTCTTATCTTTGTTTATAAAGGGACTTATATCTATATAAAATACTTTAATAGATATTTTTGAGTTTGTCTAAAAAAATGATAGTGAAAACGTGTTTTTACTGTTTTTTTTCCTAAAACTGGCTTAATTAAGTGTATTTGTACTAAATATTTGAATTGGATGATTTTATGCAATAGAGACCGTGAACAAAATTAAAAGGTCTGGTGCCTTTCATCGAAAAATCGGCAAATATTTAAAAAAGAAGAAAAATGATGAAGAGTTGCAAAATAATTCAGATTCAGAATCGAAACTTTCTCCAAAACTCGGGAAATTGTTCTACAACAGAAGATACAACTGAATTTGCAGTGTCCCACACAACATTAATGAAGTAATGTTTAATTTTATTCTGTTTATTTTTATACCGTTCTTTCTAACAACTAGTAGATCTGTTTAATAATATGTGGATAACGTTGTGAGTGTGTATTTGTTACCTCTATTATTAAGTTCTAACCTATGTTTACTTATTATTACACTACTGTTTGTTGTCCCTAAATAAATAAATAAATAAACATCACAAAATTATGTTAGTGAGCAGTCTGATTTGGATGAAAACAATACAAATGACGACGACGGAAATAAATAAATACGAATACGCAGCTACGGAGGGATCCGTCCACTTTTGTATACCAGCCTGATGTTAACACTTTGCGTTTTTGGCGCCGCCGCCGCCGGCGTATATCTATACATTCCTACCTACTTCTATACCTACTAAGTATTTTTCACATTGTCCATAAATAAAACAGAAATATATTTTAATTACCCTCTTGAATTGATTAATAAAATTGCTCTGTTAGATACTGCATAAAGTGGTTCACAACACATCAAATTACCTGTTCACCGATGAACGTCTAGAAATACTGTGAGAAGATAAAAAGGAATACAGAGATGACAGTTACTACTCGTAGGTAATCTTAAACCACTCATAAATCTGTTTATTCTTTCAGTAGATTGTTTAATGCAGCAAGTGAAATTATTCTTGTCATAGAGCTAGAGCCATACTACAGAAAATTCTCTAGTGTTTGTTCTATTAAATTAGTTTATCTAGTAAATTTTATCTTGACGCCATTTTTATTGGCTATTTTTGCTTCAAATGATGTTCGTTACATATTTTAATGCTTATTTTTATGTTTTAATCATTAGATTATGTCTAATTAAACATTTAATATGTTTAAATTACTATATTTTAAATAAAATGAGTATTTTAAACATTAAAATGCAATTAAAAAAAATTGCTTATAATAAATAATACTCATATTTGGTATTTTTTTTTTATTAAATCTTACATTTACAGCGGGCGCTCTTATTTTAAGAGAGTTTTACATAATATTCGACGATAGAATTTCAATCGCATATAGATTTGCTTGTTTACCCATTAATAACTAGCTAAAACACAAGTAATATACGAAATAAGAAATTTGTTACGCCATCATGCAATACAATAATAAGTTTAAATAACTCTTGTAAGTTCTGCGCCATTACGAGTATGTGTCGTTGTCTATTACAAATCAAATGTTACTTAAAGTTGTTAGTCTTGAGTTAATTTTGGTTTGAAAACTTCACGAGTAAAGACTTCTTTAAAGGTCTCAACTTTATCTATAAACTATCTACTAGTAAAATTTGTGGTCTATAAACCGTTTAGTGGTGGCCCAGTGGTTAACGGCCTCGACTTACGAGTAGTAGGTCGTAGGTTCAAACCCAGACAGGCGCTTTACTTTGTGTAAATTATTTCATCACCACTGCTCTTTAAACGGTTAAGGAAAACATCGTGAGGAAACCGGCATGTCCTAGACCTAAAAATACGAAGACATGTGACATCCACCAACCCGCACTGGGCCCGCGTGGTGGATTACGGCCCACTCCCTCTCACAGAAAGAGGAGGCCTGTGTCCCAGTAGTGGGAACATTATAGGCAGATTATGTTATGTAAACCGTTTAGTGAGACACTAGAAAAATCTCTACAGACAATTTGAAAATTTACAACTCTTATCTCTATCTATTCATGTTTTCTTAACTCATTCTTATGAGAGGGGATAAGGTTGTGCCCACTTTTACGAAACTGTGTCTATAAGCGTTCTTGAATATTACTTGGGAGATATTTTACTCTTAAGGTAGACAATAAAATTAAATTTCTGATGAGCAGGTCCACCGTCTGGTGCCCGCTTATCGTTGAATTTTGGGATTGGGATTTTTAGGGTTTCGTACCCCTAAATAAAAAAACGGAACCCTTATAAGATCACTTCGTTGTCCGTCTGTCCGTCGGTCAAGGCCTTTTTCTCAGGAAAGCGTGGAGTTATCAAGTTGAAATTAATATAAAATACTCAAAGCTGTAATTCCGTTTATGTTCCGGAATCAAAACCTATAGGTTACCTATGGTTATGGTTGGCTATACGTTTTGATTCCGGAACAACGGAGTCCACGGTAAGTATCCCGTTGACTTACGATCATGAAATTTGGCAAGAAGCAATGTCATGTACCACAAGCAAAGGAAAAAATCCGAAAACCGTAAATTTGTAGACACATTATTAAAAAACCCGTGATAAACTATTTACATACCTACAAATTTGTACGGAACCCTCGGTGCGCGAGTCCGACTCGCACTTGACCGGTTTTTTATAAATCCTGGGTTGGATTTTCATTGATGCTCCGCTCCTATTGGTCGTAGCGTGATGTTATATAACACTGGTCCATAAACCTACCTCTTCCCTTACAAACTACTTGCATGGGACTAAGTGCGAATGGGACCAAGTACGAATGGGACCAAGTGCGAATGGGACCAAGTGCGAATGGGACCAAGCGCGAATGGGACCAAGTGCGAATGGGACCAAGTGCGAATGGGACCAAGTGCGAATGGGACCAGGTGCGAATGGGACCAAGTGCGAATGGGACCAAGTGCGAATGGGACCAAGTGCGAATGGGACCAAGTGCGAATGGGACCAAGTACGAATGGGACCAAGTGCGAATGGGACCAAGTGCGAAAGGGACCAAGTGCGAATGGGACCAAGTGCGAATGGGACCAAGTGCGAATGGGACCAAGTGCGAATGGGACCAAGTGCGAATGGGACGAAGTGCGAATGGGACCAAGTGCGAATGGGACGAAGTGCGAATGGGATCAAATGCGTTTGAACAAGCAAGACGCTGTGGTAAAACAATCTGTTGCCTTTCCAAATGATTAGGCACTTCTTCGTACAAATTCTAATAAAAGCTATATTTTTTTACTTAATAGAAGTACGAAGCTCAAACTTAAATTCGTGAAAGTAGCAATTGGTAAGCAATTATTGATACAACATACTTTTAGAAATTCTGCGTCCTTCATGCTGAATACGGAGGCAACCATCCATCCTGACGTCAGAATGGCTGGTCAAAAAAAGATTCATATTTCTCTGAAAGTATCATATGTAGCAATTATTGAAGAAATGTAGCAAATAAAGCAATTGGATAGCAATTTTTGAATATACTTTCAGAGCCGCTTGCCATAGGCAACCAGCCATACGCTAACAAAATGTTCGGTAATACAAACTATGTCCTACAGCTCAACTGCTCAACTAGTTGAGCAATCTAGTTGAGCAGTGGGGAAGAAGTGTCAGAGCCGCTTGCCATAGGCAACCAGCCATTCTGACGCTAACTATCTACAGGGTATGTTCGCAAGAGTCCAACTTTTATAACATCCATACAAGTCTTCGCATGAGTCCAACTTTTATTTTTAATGTACTTTTATTAGCCACTATTCCAACTCAGCAGTAGACTGCTACAGGCAGAGTTTTGATTGATCGTGCTTGGTGTACCTAAGTAGGTGTACATAGTGATCTGAGTAGGTAGGTACCTATCGAAAAGATTGGAAACATTTAATTATTTACACTACCTGACATGGGTTATGTATAAGTTTGTTTTGGGGACGCAACAAGTATGTCTGTATGCGGCAGCCTATTTATTTAAAGAAAACAATTATTATGATTCTGGTTTTAGTTTTATTCGGACATTCACAAGGACAAATACAAAGACAATCGAATAGTAATTGCTATTCCATACACTCGCCTTCCGCTTCTTCGTCAAATTCACCTTCGTCATCTGCCGTCGCGTCCTGGTACTGCTGGTATTCAGACACTAGGTCGTTCATGTTGCTCTCTGCCTCTGTGAACTCCATCTCGTCCATACCTTCACCAGTGTACCAGTGTAGGAAAGCTTTCCTCCTGAACATGGCCACGAACTGTTCCGCTACCCTCTTAAATATGCTCTGGATAGCTGTTGTGTTTCCAATGAAAGTAGACGCCATCTTCAGCCCTCGTGGCGGGATGTCGCACACCGCAATCTTCACGTTATGTGGAATCCACTCTACAAAATATGTGCTGTTCTTGTTCTGGATGTTCACAAGTTGTTCATCCACTTCCTTCATGGACATACGCCCTCTGAATATCGTGGCCACGGTCAGGTATCTGCCGTGTCTCGGGTCACAGGCGACCATCATGTTCTTAGCGTCAAACATTTGAAGTGTTAATTCAGGAACCGTGAGTGCTCTGTACTGTTGCGCGCCCCGTGACGTCAGCGGCGCGAAGCCAGGGATGTAGAAGTGTAACCGTGGGAATGGCACCATGTTAACGGCTAGCTTTCTCAGGTCCGCGTTGAGCTGTCCAGGGAAGCGCAAGCATGTCGTGATGCCGGACATGGTGGCGCAGATAAGGTGGTTCAAGTCGCCGTACGTGGGGGTCGTAAGCTTTAGCGTCCTAAAGCAGATGTCGTACAGCGCTTCATTGTCGAGACAGAACGTGTGGTCGGTGTTCTCAACCAGCTGGTTCACCGCCAGTGTCGTGTTGTACGGCTCCACTACGCAGTCCGAGACCCTGGGGCTCGGGAATACAGAGAATGAAAGGATGATTCGGTCGGGATACTCTTCGCGTATTCTGTTGATAAGCAGCGTGCCGAGACCGGAGCCGGTGCCGCCGCCGAGCGAGTGCGTCACCTGGAAGCCCTGCAGACAGTCGCAACCCTCTGCTTCTCTTCGGACGACGTCGAGACAGGACTCTAAGATCTCCACTCCTTCGGTGTAATGTCCACGTGCCCAGTTATTCGCAGCACCGTTTTGTCCATAGACAAAGTTGTCGGGTCGGTAGAGGCAGCCGAAGGGCCCTGAACGCACGGCGTCCATGGTGGCCGGCTTGAGGTCCACAAGGATGGTGCGCGGGACGTACTTGCCACCGGACGCCTCATTGTAGTACACGTTGATGCGCTCTAGTTGGAGATCAGAGTCGCCGTGGTAGCACCCGCTTGGGTCGATCCCGTGCTCGTCCGATATCACCTCCCAGAACTGTGGACAATTATACGGGTACTGAATACTTGGGCCAGTGAGTCGTCTTAGGGGCGTTGTGCCTAGAATATAAATTTCGTGCAAGATGACACGGAAAGGCAGATTTCGGTCAGTGGGTCGTCTTAGGGGAAGGTCATCTTACTGCTGGCAATCAGTCTTGGTAAACAAGGACTCAGGGGTCGAGGGTCGTCTTTCGTAACTATACATAGGAACATGTTTACTCACCTTTCCGCCAATCTGGTTCCCGCACGAACCAATCTGAAGGTTGATGATCTCCCTCATCTTGGTAATTTAACGTCAGTTAAGTGTAGATACTAATACTTGTTAATTTCCCGTAAAAAATATTGAAAAATGTTCTCAAAATTGATGCTTAACATTAGCTTAAAAACTAATAAAAAATATAAAAAAAATCGATACGCAACAATTACACCATGTGCATCTTACGTCGGATTTTAGAAAAGTGAAATCTCAACTGGGCGTTAGACGTTCCAAGATTTTAAAAATGAAATTAATATTTTTATATTTTTCTATCAAGAAGTTTTCAACCAGTGTTAAATTTTCATTTAGAAAACCTTTTTTCTTTAAAGGGGTAAAAAAAAATTCGTGCTCATTTTACTTAAGAACCGCTAATATGTGTTAAATATCTGCTTACCTAACGAAAGCCGATAACTCCGTAATATTACAAAATAAAACACCTAGGACGACATCTAACCAAGTTCACACGTACTAAAAAGAAACGTTGAAAGATAATTTTCAGGCAACTATAAATATTCCCGCGAGAAGTACGCGCTTGACACGTACGTACTAGAAAGTTCCGCCGTCACCCGCCAGATGTCACTGTCCCCTTTCAGGGTTGTTTTGTTTTCAGCGGCGGCGTACTGTCACTATTGTCATGGCGCTCGCGTGAAATGTCACCGAGGTAGCGAATCGTTTATACAATGTAAATTATTAGCTTATCCTGTATGATGTAGCTGTGTTTAATGAGTGCCGTGTGTGTGGTGTGCGAACGCCCGTGGAGTGATGTCAGTGGCCGGTGGGAATGCGCCCGCGGAAGATAAAAAACCAGGTTATTGTGAGGACAGCACGGACAGCGACAATGACACGGAGAGGAAGAGACTCCTTCGGAGGGTATCAACAAGCAAGTGCGTCGGGAGACTCGTGAGTAGCATCCTAATGATAGAATAGTAAAGGATATGTTGTTGTAAGCTTGGGCGTGCCAACTGTCAAAGCGCGGGGGAGCGGGGGCTCCATGTGCCCGGGCCCAATTTTCGAAGATCAATTTTTCAAGTTATAATGTTTGTTTAGCGTCGGGTATTAAATTTTGTGTGCTCAAGTAATGAGATGTGGAGTTTGACCTATTTGGGGAGGCGAAGAGTGGCGTAGAGGGGGTTGTACGGTGGCAATGATTTCTCCAGGATAAAGTTGATCCTTCATATTTATTGATCTCCTTGCTCCGACAGGTGGTTCAACGTCCCAAGCGGTGCTGAAACAATGCAATTGTTATTAAATATAATACATGGAATAGAAAAGCCCCAGTTTATTTAATATTTCTTGTCTAAAGATCTTAGTTTGAGTAGGCGTTCTATTTTTATTTGTCGGCCTTAGTTTTCGGCACGATGATAAATGGCTTGGGGCAATAAGAGCGCCATGGATTTTGGCGGTAAAATATTGTTCATTTAGGAAGACAGATTACTGGGAGTTTCTTGAGCAAAAGCTTTTCTTTTGTAGATTTAATTAAGTTGTAGGCATGCATGTCGCATTTTGCTTTTACATTTGATACAATAATGATTTAACGCAATACGAATGTATAAGATGTCACGAACTTTCGCAAAAAAATGGTTTTATTATCAACCTTGATAAGTTAACAAATTGGCGGGAGCCCTATTAGATGTTATCGACCCGCTTCTGTTGCCAATATTTGCATAAAAACGTGGTTTTCCCTAACTAGTTTTCTACTAATGGATTGCGTTTCGTACAAAAAATTGATGTAGATAAAGGACCGATTTATCACGAATTTATTACCACCAATTAGTTTGTTGTTACCTATTAGACTGCTTATAGATTCTTTCGTTATTTATTTGACTGTGGCCTGCAGTTTTAGTATATTTTCTTATGCTGTGTGTTTTGCAAAGGAGAGAGCGTAAACGATGTGAATTGTTTCTAGGATTCAAAATCATGACGTTCGTAACCATACCTACATCTTTTGGTTTCAGTTCTGTTTCTTTCGCAATCTTCCCCGGATTTTTACAGAAATTCTTGTCA
Organism: Tiliacea citrago; assembly: GCA_963921375.1. Taxonomy (NCBI): domain Eukaryota; kingdom Metazoa; phylum Arthropoda; class Insecta; order Lepidoptera; family Noctuidae; genus Tiliacea; species Tiliacea citrago. The sequence goes on from OY992784.1 coordinate 4,913,743, forward strand.
CATTATGTTAGACGTTACCCCATCTCTTAAGGGTATTCACACCCATATCACATCAGTTCACTCACTACCTTCTAACTGTCTTATCGCCTAACACATTGTCACACTGTCTCTCAAATGCCAACATTATAGGCATCCTACGTTATGCCGCGTCCAACCACGGATGTCCGGTGGCTGTCAATCTTTTGACTGTTCCAGTTTCGTATGTTTGTACCTCCTTTGCTTCGTATAGGTAGGTATGTTTGGTTCGATCCCCTTTGTGAAGAGGTCTACATTGGTAGGAATAGCTCAGCCACAAAATTGTGGTTACAACTAATTATTATTACCGCCTATTCTCAGGTATTCTTAGGTAATATTAATTATTATTATACGTAAAAAATTGGATGAGCAGTTTAGGCGCTACGGCGGAACATATGTAAAAAAACAAACATACATAGACTGCTAAAAACATAACCCTTCGTGTTGGCTTTTCCGTAGTCGGGTAAAAAGAGGTTGATAGGTTCCCACTCAACATTCGTACTTCAGAAGTGCACCCTATCGCACACGTGGAAGTAGGAGCATGTGGTAATTATCAGGGGCGAAATAGAAACAAGCTTATGTTGCTTTCGTTCAGCGCCTGGCCTAGCCCTCGATCAGGGTAGACCGAGATTGTCTTTCGGCGCCCTTTGGTCGACGCTTTTACTTCACTTAAATTCAACTTCAGTTTTATGTTAAATAAAAAATAATTCCCATCAAATACCAACTTTTATAGCTTTAATATTTTTTAAAATTAATTTTAAATTCAATCAGTGTTGATATTTCAACACTTATTGAATTTAAAATTAATTAAGTAGCTCATATTAGTTATATACTCGTGCTTCTTTAACATTAGAAAGTCAGATTTAGCTTATAAAAAAGTCTGTAGATCTACAGATTTATCTAGAGACAATCTACGAATTTTCAGCGTCACCTTTCGGATTTAAAAAAATCTGATCTGGCAATACTGCTCCCGCGCCTCTCAGAAGGCGCCGTCAAAATTTTATTTTGCGCTGGATATTGTTTTTGCATTTGGCTTTTTGGCGCCCCTTGCCATTTGCCGCCTGGAACGACCGCTCCTGTCGCTCTACCCAAGGGCCGGCGCGACACTGAGTTCAGGTTTGCTAACTAGCCAAGTTATAGCCTGCCTGTCCAGTGCCAAAATTAACTAATATAATGTTTTTATCCATGCCGAGCGGAGGTTAGATTCTATTGTCAAAGTAAAATTATATATTTATTAAAAATGTTTAACAATATTTCGGTTTTTTGTATATTGGTTAATATTGGCACAGCTGGCTCCTCTCCACTCTTCTCCACACTAAATCAAACTGTTTCTTTACCCATTCATATTCCTATGCATAGTATTCGCAAATTTAAATTGATGCCACGAATACGGTTAATGCCTTAATGCACGTAGGTGTTCAATTCCTCGATGGAATTGTCGTCGGGTTTTTTTTTCTTTTGGGTGGGAAATTATCAAATAACTTCTCCCGCTATGGGTGGAGCGGGAGGGAGTGGTAGCGTCTAAATAATGCTTCAGTCTGCACACAATGCAACCCGGATCTCTAATAAGAAAACGTCGCGCGTTAGTTTCTTACTAGACCTGGGGGCCGATCGCACTATTTCTCAACGTAATTACCGTTCGAATGGAACGTTTTTGGTTTAGTTTTGGTTTAGGTGATGTAAGAAACGGTATCGTGCTATTTTTTGTGAGAGTATTGTTCGATCGTTCCTACAACGTAACTTCCAAAGTAAAGCTAAATCGTTTCCGTTGAAATGATTAGCGCGATACGAAATGTGTCTTTTGGTTGTGGTTTAGTTTTGGTATTAACGTTCAAAATTAGCGCGATCGGCCCCCTATCCCCGAAAATAGCTTATTTATCTTATATCCTGCTTTAAAACTACCTCTTTTCCAATAGGAGCTGATTTTCCAATGGTCAGATAAATTTTTATCTGAAAAATAAATATGGCGGTTCGACATTATTTTCTATACAAATGCTGTCAAATCGTCATATTTATTCCTCAGATGAAAGTTATCTGACGATGGAAAAATCAGTGCTATTTAAATCTATAAATAACTGGACTGCGCCCCGCGGTTTTGTCAGAATAAGTCTCGATCCCGTGAGAATTTTGGGATAAAAAGTATCGTATGAACCAGGTCAACCCATGTGCCATATTTAATTTTAATATTAGTTAGGATTTGTCATCATTATCTTATTAAGTTCATCGCTGGGCATAAACCCCTCCAGTCGTTTCACCATTTAATCCTACTGCCAGTCTCGTCCAGCTGTTACTACTACGAAGTTCGTCGTTCCATTCTCCCACTCCAACGTGTTTCTGCAAATCATTGCGATGTCTATATCCACTTCATCAAATCCAATTACAGAATAATAATCCACGATACAATCAATAAAAACTAATGCATTCATATCGCAGCAGGTTCTAATTACGAATAAAAAGAAACTATCCATCTTCAATCAGAAGCAAGGACATTGAAAGCAATCCTACATTGGAGTTCCAACCCTATGTCTTCCGGGATAGAATGTGAATTACAATAACGGGTGTATGAAAGGGGGGAAACTCGAGGGGTGTATTTCCGGAGTATGCGTTTTATCCGGAGCAATCAAATTATACCTGAGATACGAACTACTCCCGGCTGGATCATATTTTGCAATGCAATTTGATTGATTGCAATTTTATATTGGGTTTGGATTGTTAAAACATTGCTATAATATAGTTATATAAATAATAACAGCCCCACCGGTCGATCACAGGTTAAGCTACACTAGCTGAGGTCGGTCTGTGGATGGGTGACCATACATTACATATTATCGAGATCCTCCGTGCGCGTTAAGCAGTTGGTTCCGGTTGTCATTTGTAGATCTTTGACAGTCGTTACAAGGTCGTCGACGACAAGGTGTCACAGATACTTAAACTGCGACATCCTATCTTAGTTAACACCATTCTAATTAATGGTTGGAACAGGTTCAGGACAACCAGTCTTACCAAGGGGTATAGTGTTACCCAGTAACTGGGTTGTGGAGGTCAGATAGGCAGTATACTGGTATTCAGCTGTATACGGTTGGACAGAAAACTGACCCCAACGTAGTTGTCAAAATGCTAGGCAGATGACAATACGTATAGTTATCTAAAATGACGGAGCAGAAACTAAAAAAACCGGCCAAGTGCGAGTCGGACTCGCGCACGAAGGGTTCCGTACCATTATCTATAAAAATGGCAAAAAAATCACGTTTGTTGTGTGGGAGCCCTTAAATATAGGTTTTATTTTAATTTAAATACTTATTTTTAAAGTGAATATATAACTAAATATTCTGTGATTATTTCAAGCGTCTACCTGTTGCCGTTATCAATATCGAGCAAAAACGAGCAAAATAATCACGTTTGTTGTATGGGAGCCCCCTTAAACATTTATTTTATTCTGTTTGTTTTTATATTTTTTATTATAGCGGCAACAGAAATACTTACATCATCTGTGAAAATTTCAACTGTCTAACTATCACGGTTCATGAGATACAGCCTGGTGACAGACGGACAGACAGACAGACGGCGGAGCCTTAGTAATAGGGTTCCCTTTGGGTACGGAACCCTAAAAAGTGGCCTCTCGTTTTGGAGCGTGCTAGGTATACGAGAATATGCAATGCAGTTGATCCGATGCAGTGACAAAAGATTAAAGCAGCAAAGTTACTCTCGTGGATGCTTTTTCTTGGCTGTCGTCTGTAATTGTGTCGTGGAGCTGTGTCACAAACTATGCTCCACCTGTTATCCTGTCCTCTGTGCCCCAGAACAAGCAGCCAAAGTGACCTCTGCGTGGCCACCGATAACGCAGTGGAAATGCGAAGTTTTGGATCAGCAAAATTTTAACAACTGTCGTGCTATTGACACAGAAAAGGAGAAGACTGTAGGGGCAGTAATACAATTACAAACTTATTCGACGTATTTAGGTACGCAACGTTCAGTTAAATCCCCATATAGAAATCATAACAAAATAAAGCTTCCAACGATACTCCATTTATCAAATTATGATATTATAAGTAGTTTAGAAGTTATGAGGGAACAGATGAACATACAGCCAGCGCTGGGGCTCTGTCTCGCATAGGGTCGCAGCATTATGCTGAGCGATGGCCGTTTTGCGTGAATGTGTCGCATATTAATTTCTCTCAACTTGTTCTTTCGTGTTTGTGTTTTTATTTCTTTGCGTCATGTTTACCGCAAATAAACGTATTTTCTTTCTTTTCTTTTTTTTTCTTTTTACATACATACCGGTCAAAATCATCGCCCTCCTTTTTGCTTCGCCGTAGTCGGGTAATAATCAAGCTAAAGTACACCAACTCCTCATCAAAATCAAGACCAGCGGGCTAATTGCGTAACACACTATCAGTAGGAATCGGTTTCAATTTGACAGTTCAAAAACATTCATTGCGTAACCACATTGTTGAGCAGACAAATTTTTCTAACATATGAAGCAGTGGATTAGCAATATACTTCAAAATCATTCCGATTCCGATTCAAACTATGTTACGCAATCAGGGTACAGTACTAATCAAAACAAAATTTTACACGATTCTCAAATAAAATCTTCAATAGACAGGCTTAGTTTACGATTTAGGAGATCAGTGACCGTTTGGTAGTACACACATGCTGACTTTGTATAGCTAGTTGTGTCGTGGGCCGTCGTGAGCCGTCGTGGGCCGCGGTGTAGCCCTGTTTACTCGCTGGCTCTCGTCCAAAACTCCAAGATATAGTGCGGCGTAGTGACATTAATTGATTTACTATACAGTTTCTGTTCATCTGAACAAGGTTTTTATATTTTGGAATTAAATAAAATGAGTTCACGATGTCGTCGTACTTTTAAAGGGTGATTATAGGTACAATATATATATAAGATAAGTAGGTAGGTACAGATTTTCTTTTTTAATTTTCCATATAAGCGAGGTTTTTGCAACGATTTCCCCTTGACGCTGTAAAGGTTTCTACATATTGGCACGACATGTCACGCGCGACGCGACACCGGTAGAACAAGTTCTATGAAAAATTCAAGGAAATTGTTCTACCGGTGTCGCGTCGCGCGGCAAGTCGCACCAGACAGCGCTCTTTCATATGATACCCCACATGCCCTAGTAAACTCCATTCGAATTTTTATACCCCCTTTCAATGCCCTATTGCAAAAAAGTTTTTTTTTTTTTTCTTGTTTGCAAAATAGTTGGGTAAACGTCATCTAAAACTATTCCAAATTTCAAGTTTATAGCATTAGTAGTTCTTGAGCTATCCAGCTGTGACAGACAGACAGAGAGACAGACAGACTTAGTCTCACCATTAGGGTTCCTTTTTACCACTTTGGTACGGAACCCTAAAAACAGATTGCAACATATTCCTGTAAGCTATAGTTTAATATTTAAATCCGAAAGTATTAATCAGGAAAATAATATATCAGACATCAATTTCACATTCATATTATTAATAGCTTTCACTATTAATGCATTTTCCTGTAACGACTGAATCGTTGTCAGGAATAATATGATCTCTCTCTCTCTCTAACAAACAGAGTAACAGGTACACAATATTGTTCAACAACTGAAAATTGCAACTCTTGTTGTTTGATGTAGTAACAAAGATTGTAAAGAGTATGCTTAGATGGTTTGGTCATGTTAAAATGATGAATTGAAGGAGACTAGCAAAAGGTTTATAAGGCAGATGTGAGAGGAAACGCCGGAAAAAGGAAAAAAGGAAGGAGAGGGAGGGAGAGGGGGGGTGTTAAAAGGATATAATTGTAATGACTCGAAATGATTTTGAAGCATATTGCTAATCCATTGCTTCATAGGTTAGAAAAAAATGTCCCCTCAAGAACGTAAATAACGCAATGAAAGTTGTTGAACTGTCACATTGAAACCGATTCCTACTGATAGTGTGTTACGCAACTAGCCCTCAGATTAATTAACATATAAACGAAGCAAACGGAGTATGTAGGTAAGGATCGTATTAGATGGCGTTCTGTTGTTTCTGTCTACCCCATGGGAAGAAGTCGTGAGTTTATATATGTGTAAGTGTGTGTAATATTGTTCAAATAGTCGACGGTAGATCGGATTGTGATTACGTGACGTCACAGAGAAGGTTGTAATGGAAAGCTTGGGGTATTCCACTCAGAGCTTGAGGCTTATCTCCATTAGACAATATTAGATAAGGGCGTTGTACTTAGCTGTTGTTATTATTATGTGAAGCGATACTTACCTGATATTATGTAGGTTATAGTGGTATCTACTTTTATCTATTCTGTGTTAATAGTATGGTCCTGCGAGCTAATTGCGTACCAAACATACAATGACAAATTGATCGCAATGGGTTTCATCAGCGTGCATTCGTCCCATCATGAATTGATGACGTATGCCTGTGCAGTTCTCGCACAAGCAAAACTGCACCACATCCCTATGATGCAGACACGTCAGAACAGTTTCCTCTGAAACAGTGGCTTAGCTAACATGGGTGACACCTGTGCGCATAATTGTGTCACCCAAGAATGAAATACATCATCTGTGAACATTTCTACTGTCTAACTGTCACGGTTCATGAAATACAGCCTGGTGACAGACGGACAGACAGACAGACGGCGGAGCCTTAGTAATAGGGTTCTCGTTTTACCCTTTGGGTACGGAACCCTAAAAACAGCCAAGTGCGTGTCTAACCACGCACAATGAAGGGTTCCGTAGTTGGGATGAATTTATCCCAAGATCAAACTTAACATTGTAGTTGAAAACATGTTCTCCCATACATTCCAACTGCAAATGTAAGTTGGTCGACTATTACTCGTTTACCTTTTAACTTCGTTATTTATTTTAACTTTAATTAACACGGTTAAACCAATTACATGAATATACTACTGCCGTGATTTTTTCCTTCCCTTTTTTGCTTTATTTAAATTATTTAGTTTGGAAAACTTGGTTACAATGGATTCAAGCCTAAGTGGTTTATCGTTGAAAAACGTGATGGTATATTAATTTTTTTTTCACGGTTCTGTGTCACTCCCAATCAGGTAGCAGCCGGTGCAGACCACTCCCCACGCCCCCCCGTAGCTAAGCCACTGCTTCGAGGATCCTCTTGGTTCGTTCGTAACGAAATCCTCCACATAGACCTCAAAATTCCCACTATAGTTCAATTCATGAAAGGCATTACCAAACGTTTCTTTACCCTCTGGTTGGCAAGGCCGCTTGTTACAGACCCTCTAGAATCACTCAAATCCTCCGTCCGAGGCATATACTCTCACCGACCCCGATGACCCCATTACCCTCCTCCAGGGCCTCAAGTCTGCTATTACAATAGTGTCAGAAGTTTGGTAATCTACTATTATGATGGCCTCATTATGACTTTCCAATGGTCGGCCACTGACACTACATTGAAAGAAATTGCATATATTGGTAAATGATAAATAAATGATAAATGATTTATTTCTGTAAGTAGGTTTGTACAAACACTTTTACACGTCAATCATATTAAAAAAAAACTAGATGAGGTCGGCGTTTCGTATCCGACTACTCTGAGAAGAAAGGCCGAAACAAACTCAATAATCGGTAATCTCGTACATAATGACAAATGACAACCATTACGTAAAACGCCAAATTCTTTATGACAGCTGACAGGCGCACACACAGATTGCGTAACATGCGCTCGGCGCTTGAGTCATTGCCGACGTTACTGAATGTTGCCATTCTAGATATTATATTTATATATACATAGATAACGAAGTATTGCATTTATTTTATTTTGTTTATTTTTATCTCATTATGCTGCACCGGTTGACGTCATCACGTCAACGCCGGCTGTCGCTGAAAACCAGCGCTGGGGCTCTGTCTAGCATAGGGTCGCAGCATTATGCTGAGCGATGGCCGTTTTGCGTGAATGTGACGCATATTTTCCCTCAACTTGTTCTTTCGTGTTTGTGTTTTTATTTCTTTGCATTATGTTTACCGCAAATAAACGTATTTTCTTTCTTTCTTCTTTTTTTTTTCTTTTTTAAACGAATGACATTTCTACTAATGGGTTCTAAAATAATGGTAATACGAAAATGCAATTATAATAACACAATTATATTACGAGAACATTGACCGACCAATGATCGACCATTATGAATTTACCAGATTACGAACTTTTAGCAAAATGACAAAGGCATGACAATGGGATCGTGTTGGAATGACTGAATTTATAAAAATAGCAGACTTGGGCCCCAGGAAAGAAGTACAGTGCACAGAATACCTACACAAACCGACATTCCGACCTCGCCGCCGAGGTCCCATGCGAAGACCCCAAAATCCTTCCAGCCATAAATAAACTGGTCCTACCTAATGATGTATTACCTTTAGATGCGTTACCCGCGCATTATTATTACGTACACGCCAATGAACATGCAGCAGCTAGTGACGTAACTAAATATGTATGTTCAACTCTTTCTAACAACATATATCGATATAGGTCTTTCCTTTTCTTCACGCGCTGTATGATTGTACGCAAGTATATTGCTACATTCATGGCTTAAGCTGCAAAAAAACCTAACTATACTTTACTATAATATTGAGCTGTCTGTAAAACCTATTTCGAAAACATCCTTAAAATATTAAAAACGTAAAGTATTTAAACAAAAGAAGTGTGTTTAATCATCGTAGCGTGCCTCGGTGGCTGTAATTAAAAAAATTGCGGTCGTGGCGCCGCCTAGCGGGATATTAGCGCATACCTACCCGTATGTGATACCTATGAATACATTCATACCTTTTTGTGGTTTATATTTCGTTGCATTATTTTGTGCTGTTTTCAATGAGGTAGAAAAGTTGTATGTGAGTATTAACGGTCATAAACGGAAAACTGAGAGATTTGATAGGCTTATCGCCAATATCAAATGACTCCAACGGCTGCTACCATAAAATTCGTCAGCAGGTTTAGAAATCATAGTAAATTTTATTTATTTGTCCATCTTATGTCCATCATTACTAGATGGACACAGTGGCGTGCAGTGGTTCTCCACGGAGGGTAGGCCACGGAATGCTAAAAAAAAAAAATTCACTCTACATCATAATTATGATGATCCTCAAAGTAGTTACATTTATTGATTTATAATATTTGAAAATAAGCCTATAACAGTTATGAATACAAGAACTCACCCTCACTCCAGTTACTGGAAGTAATAAACAAAATGTACGGAATACAAATATTGAAATGTACGAGATGAATTACCATATTTTTGGATTACTTCTCGTAATTCGGGTACATATCTACCTTTAGACACAACTTGAATCTTATCATTATACGATAATTGAGAAAACTTATTGCATTTAATTAAACTAATAACTAACTTATAACAAACACACATTATCAGCGCACACTTCCACAACTGAATACCATTTTAACCATTTATAAGTGATAAAAACAATACACAAGTAACATTTACTGTACTTTTCTTTTTCAAAACAAATTATTTATAACTTAATAGGTTAAAACATGCAAGCACGCGTTATAAATTGCTTGTTACTATGAAACAATATGGTGTATTTACGAAAAACGAAACGAAAAATATAATTACCAATTTGTCGAAAATACTAGCAGATAGAAAAGCGATATTTTTATATAGAGTTGCTTTACAAAAGCGGGCAACCAAATTTTGGCGGGTTATCCGTCTGCAGCCATGAGCCAATCACAGCCCAGCTCCACTCAAAGGAGTTACGCCCATAATCTAGACATGTGTGCCGTTCATACACACAAAATATGCATCAGTGTGCTTAAATTTATCAATGAAAAAGTTGCAAAATGAGGCAATTCGTCTTGGGGCCTATACAGTCTACTACGTGCTGACTTAGGCGCGTAATTACGTCACACGGGTGCGAGAAGTTGCTATAAGTGTTCTAACAGGAGTTTTAACTTTTTTTTATATTTTGTATTAATTTATAACATAGTTAGATAAATGCATTTGGGCTAGGGTAGGCTGGGCCTAATTGCCTCTATGGATGGCTCGCCCCTGTTACTAACTTATTATTTCGACAATAATAAAATTTTGTAACTTAATGCATTCAATTTAAACAAACAATGCATTATTTGCGAATAAAATTATGTATCTTTATAACTTCAGGTTTAGCTACCTCTCTAAACACACTTTCACATGTCATTAATACGTAACAGGCATTGATGAGCAGCAGTTACCTACCTACTTACCAGTTTTAAAAGGGTAATCATATGTTGGATGACACTGTACTTGACCGCCTGCGAAATGAAATGCCGAGTAGCCATGTCATCGCCCCCCTATCGCAGACTGCTGTAGTACCACCACAGCCCAACACAAGCCAAGCTGACGGGGGGAGTGATGACAGAGCTACAAATGTAAGTACCCAGTGCAATGACAAATTGAGGAGTGCTTTGGAGGATGCGATTCAGGAATATCGGTTTATGTCACCCGAACTTAGACCACGTTTACCTCGTTTGCCCATGCATAACAAAAATAGGGCGCTGGTGGCGGCTCTGGATTCGCAGTTGTCAAACTATTTTGATGACTGCGAAGACCTCACTGATACTCATTCGATTCTGTGCTGCGCGGCTGTAGCTGTGTATCTCGTGTAAAATTTTCTAATGCCTCTATAGCTACACGACCGAAACCAGTCGTACCAGCTTGGCAGTGAATGTATTTGAAAACTCTTCAGCTGGCAACAACGATTTGATACTTTTGTATTTTTTATGTTAATTAGTTTGTTCATGTAGGGTTATGATAATATTTCAGACTATATTAATCATGTTGTCACCTGAAGATTTTTTAAATTTGCCACATTCCTTGTGCCACGACTCGCTGGCCAAAACTCTAGTGACACAACAACACAAGAGATCGAGCCACAGCATTGTGCCGGCTTTAAGCTACTCCTAACAACCGCAGCTCGCTTCGAGGAGCCTATTACCTGCTGCTCTCGTGGTAGCAAGTGCACTTGGTGAAGCGAACATCGTACTGCGAAATATTTTTGAGTAGCTCGACGGTGAACAAAATGGCGGAGGTACGTTAGATAATTGTACATGTGAGTCTGGTAGGGCAAATAATATTTAGCATATAACTCGATAAAAGTTTGTTATTCAAAAAAAAAAAAAAAAGAAGTAATTTAAACAACCGTCTCGGCTTATAGTCCTGCCAAAAAAAAAAAACAACTATCAAATTCTCCAACTATTCCAAAATCAAATAAAGTGAATCCGCAGCTGTAGCCCGCGAAATTCAAATATTTTTACGATATTTGCCTCAGATTATATAGAAACAAGGTATTTGCAATTTGCAGGTCAGTATCAGGTTGTATTTTAATCAAAATATGATTCGCGACTAAAACAGATATGTATTAATTAATCCTTAAGAATATACTAGGTACATACCACTATCACCCACTCCGCCGCGGCTCCGTCTGTCTGAACGCGATAAAATCATAAACTACTGAACGGATTTTCATACGGTTGTCAAGAGTCTTATGAACATTAGAATCATTAATACATCTCTCTAAGTTAGATTATTTTGTTCCCCAATGTCATGATTTCATGAAAAAGTAGGTAATTCAAAGGAACAAATCTAACTTAGAGATCATGTATTAATGATACTAATGAATATTCTTAAATTAAAAAAAAAAATAGCTTATCCTTATATTTATGTTCGAATAACTCGTCAAAATGTAGGGTACAACAATTTTTTTTTTCACGATTTCACGTTTGTTCCCTTAATAAAAGTTGATCATAATGATGAGTACAATGGCCCCTTAAGAGGTTGTGCGTTAATTCTTTGACATGTTATTTTTTTTTTATGTCTTTTACAAAAATCTCGGAAGGCGTACGAGGGGCCAAAACCAACTCGCAGAGGCCCATTAGAAATGTTTAATGAAATACGAGGCACCGACCGACGATTATCCCTGTTTGCACTATGCAAGTGCACCCAAGGACAACCCCCGGTTGGTGTAGGATTGTTGTAGGAAATTGACACAAAGATATTGGGCAACCTATGTGTCTGGGTGGCTAAACTGAACTGGTTATCGAGGACTATGTAAGGACCATGGTCCCTGCCTGACCAATGTTTTTATTATTATTATTGTTTGTATTATAACCCGTGAGAAGGCGCGCCTCAATTTGTTACACAGAAAGGCGCGCGAGAGCAAATTACTCACACTACTTTAACGCCAGTAGCACACCTCCGCCGCGAAACCATCACAGCGAAACCGCAGTAGTTCATTTCAACTACCGCGGTTTCGCTGCTATGGTTTCGCGGCGGAGATGTGCTACCGGCGTCACAGCTCATTGAATATTTCTAATTTTATATTACATATTGGCTTATAATGGATTTATAAGAATAAAACAAGGTTTAATAGGTAAGAAAATAAGTATTTTAATTAAAACTATGAAACGTAAATGCAACTTCTAAAACCAAATAACAAATCAACTTATTTTTATTTTCTAATTTTGACAGTCTTCATATAAATCACAATAAAAAAATCGTACATAAGAAGCGAAACCATAGCAGCGAAACCGCGGTAGTTGAAATGAACTACTGCGGTTTCGCTGCTATGGTTTCGCGGCGGAGATGTGCTACCGGCGTCACAGCTCATTGAATATTTCTAATTTTATATTACATATTGGCTTATAATGGATTTATAAGAATAAAACAAGGTTTAATAGGTAAGAAAATAAGTATTTTAATTAAAACTATGAAACGTAAATGCAACTTCTAAAACCAAATAACAAATCAACTTATTTTTATTTTCTAATTTTGACAGTCTTCATATAAATCACAATAAAAAAATCGTACATAACAAAAACATGAAAAAAAATACTCTTTCATGAGATCCAGACGAGTGTGCCTCTCGAAACACATAAATACATGTGATATGTGCGGTGCAGAGTATTTGCAGGGGCGCGTGATGAGCAAATTACCGCACGATGTTACGCGGCCTCCACAAACATTTCGCTGCGTGGTCGCAAGAGAACTGACAGGTATCGGCATGAGAAATACGTTAGGGGGTAGGGCATGAATAGTTAGGAAGGTACCTAGGCGCTTGAGACGTTAGGGCGTCGGTATCAATAAAAAAATTGTTTAAAATTTTTGTGTGAGTAAATTGCTCATAGCGCGTGGGATAAATATTAATTCCACAATTTTCGTTCTTGCACCTACCACTGTATGTCTTTGCATCACCAAAAGGTTGACTGGTACAAAATGCCTATGGCATTAAGTCCACATAATGTACATTTGTGTGCTTAAAGTAATAAATAAATAAATAATACAGCTGCGGATCCACCTTAATCCACCACAACAGACAAAAATAAAGCTTCCTACTCATTGCCTACATTCATACATAAATAAACACGCATTCTTCTCATGGAGGTAGGCAGAAACTTCAGAACGCTACCTGCTACGCTCCTTACATACTCCTTTTGCTTCGTTTACGTCCATACATCTGGTTCGCTGGCGTGCGTGTATATAATAGGTCCTAGGACTTTTAATTTTACACCTGTTAAAAAGAGAAGTGTTAAATTGTATTTGGTTTGCACACCAAATACAATTTAAAACTTTTCTTTTTTACATGCATGGAAGGAGTGTTGTGCAGGTGTAGCAAAGACATGACTAATTTCTTTTAGTCTGTTTTCCCTATTGAGAGCAGGCAGTCTAAATAAAATTTCGACCGCATGCTCCGCCCCTCGCTCCCCGCCACTCCGTTATGTGCTAAACGCTAATACATCAGTAATAAAGTTGAATATCGCGTGCGCTCTTTGATCGTGTTCGAGCACGAAACTAAATGGCGTAAGTCTCAATTTTTATTTCGTTTATAACTAAAGTAATAATTGATTTTTGATTTTCTTGCTGTGAATATTTATTTTAGACATAAAAGTTAAACAGTCTTGTTTGTTTTTTAGAATTTTCCTTAAAAAGGCATGATTTTCGAATAAAAAAATATTGAGAGAAAATGTTACAATGACGTAACTGTCTTCAAAATGGAAAGAAAAAGATCCAAAAATCATATACTAAAGTTTAATTTTGCTTGTATGTGTGACTGTTTCAGAATATTCATGCAAATTAACATAAAAATAGGCAGCCTCCTCTTAATGACAACGATGTCGATAGGTAGGTACATAGATACTTACTATGCCTACGGTCTATCTACGGCATTACTTACTTCCAAAAGTGCCAGGCAGGTGTCGTGCTTACTAAAATTACTTACGAAAAATAAAACTCGGAAATCCTATGTCATAGATACAGATTAGATCATGCCATTTGTATTTTCCGGGTAATCAGTAATTCCAATTTTAGTCTGTGAATCTCTGTTTGAATTCTTGGCAATAAAGTCAAGACTTTATCTACAGATCGCTAGGATTTGCAATCTTTTGGCCAAAGATGTTTCTTAAACTCTGAAATCTGGTAAGGTGAAACTAGGATGAAGAGACAAATTGAAACAAAACAGTCGTAGGAATATTATACAAGATTTTTAAAAGCTAGGTGCAAAGTCGTATGTTTAAAAAAAGGTTTTGTTATGTATTTTTAAGGGTTCCGTACCTCAAATGCGAAAAAAATTCGCTGTCCGTCTGTCTGTCTGTCTGTCAGTCTGTCAAGACCATTTTTCTCAGGAACGCGTAGAGGTATCAAGTTGAAATTGATACCAAATACGTAAGTCTATGGTCCCTTGAAGCTCTAAAAAAATCAAGCTTCCAAGTCAACGCAATAAAAAAATACGGCGATATAAGCGACATTATTGCGACATATTTCGATACTCGCAAATAAATCAAAACCTATAGGGTACTTCCCGTTGACCTAGAATCATGAAATTTGGCAACAAGCAAGGTCTTAAAGCACAAGTATAGGAAAAAGTCCTAAAATTGTAAATTTGTAAAATTATCACATCAAAAAAAAATTGCGAATATCTCGCACATAAATCAAAACCTATAGGGTACTTTCCGTTGACCTAGAATCATGAAATTTGGACAGAAGCAAGGTCTCACAGCACAAGTAAAGGAAAAAGTCCAAAAATTGTTCATTTGTAGTTTTATCACATAAATAACATTTTTTGCGTTTACAAACTAAAATTTTCAGTTGGAAAATTGACCGTGGCGTATATCGATGTATGGGAGAACATGTTTTTCAACTAGAATATTAAGTTTGTTTTAGGGATAAATTCATCCTAACTACGGAACCCTTCATTGTGCGTGGTCCGACATGCACTTGGCCGGTTTTTTTATTGATGCTGTTTATTTTTCATATTTTAAAAGTACCTATTCTACGACTTCAAAGATGTCTAGTATTTTTTTTTTATAACACAGATGCTTGGAACTTCTTTTATTACATCAGATAAACCATGAAAAAGAAAAAAAATAAGATACCAGCTGTTACTCTTAGCAATTAAAAATAGCAGATAAAAAATAACTTTTTCGTCTAAGACATCCATGGCTCAAAATGCTCTAACTAAATGGTGCCAACGATCAACTCCTTAAGGCTTCGCACCCCAGCTTCCAAACAACCTGTATACTTGGTTGTAGAAAATAAATATGTAGGTAGATAAATCAGCCTCTGTTGTTTTAGTGCCGGGCAAAGGCCTTTCTTTCTTTTTCCTCCCTTCCTTTTAATTTCCTTTTTTTATGAGAATTAAATTAAAAACAAACAATAAGCAGTCTTGTTCGAATTTTATTAATCAAGCAAAAGCGGAAAAAATTCTAAGCTTTCAACTTCATTAATTATACTAGAATTTAAATTATGGTCGGGGCGTAGCGTAGCGCTCTTTGTACTTTCCCGTTGTTGAATTTAAAAAGTGATGTATTTTGAAATATAAATTAAAGTAAAGTAAAGCAAATACTGTTTTCCTCACTGTTTCTACAAATGGAAATCAACAACAAATAACAGCAACGAACAACGAAGGAACGAGTCAACGAAGTAAACAGAAATGTTTTTGCCAATTAGGAATGTATTTATTGTAGCAAAATTACACACCGTAAGCACACAACTGGGGAACTTGGCCCCCGGCCGGGTGAGATCGAATAAATAAAGAACTTTCACCACATGATACGTATAATTTGAATAGTTGTATAAACAAAATGGTATAACATTTAAGAAGAAAGATAATAAAAATCAAAGATTGTTGAGTTGAAGGTTTTTTAAGAAATCTTAAATTTTGTAATGAATAATCAAATTGGAAATGATATACGCATGGAAATGAGTAAATGATTGCAATCATCTGGAATTTCACGCGACGCAATTTACGTAATTATAATTTTTTAAGTAGATGGTTTCAAGTTTTCTTAGGATAGGATAAGATATTGTTAAAAGAATCACCTAGAATTTGGAATTAAAAAAAGGAAAAAGGGGTTCCTGGGTCCGGTGTAGCGCTCCACACCTGTGACGATTGTATATTTTGTAGTGTTTGATTTATTTTTGTGTAATGTATTTTTGTGGTGTACAAGAAAGTATGTATAAATAAATGTTTTAATTCCTAAAAGGGCAAACTCTTAGAGGTGTTGTTTGATCAGTTTTTGGAAATTTTAGACGATGAACCTAGACTTCTTCGTGTTTTAAATCCCTACTTGCCCCTTTATTAATAAACTCGGAGTAGGTACTATTATGCCAAACTGAACCTCAAAAATGTATGGTTAATCTGAAGGTCATATTGGTTAAACTTAAACCCACGTCTATTAATAAAGAGGTCAAATTCAAAACCAAAAATATTTTTTCAATTATTCCAATTACAGGCACTTTTGAACTGTCAAGGGGTCAGTCAGAAATATGAAGCTTGTCGCCCATTCCAAAGCATAGTTGGTTCCTATGGAGAAGAACGAACAAGAAACTCCACGGACACTCTTTTAAAACAAAAAAAATGTTACATCATTCATGTTGAAATTATACATGTGAGAACGAGGCATTCCACTAAGAGCAGATGATGATGCTGATTTCAACAGCACTTGATCGAACCGCACCTGAGCACTTCTACTAACGGCACTGAAACAAAATTTTGATGAGTGCGGTTCGGTGGAACAGTTTATTAATATTATAACGATGTAGAATCACGTTAAAAGGGTCCGTAATAAAGAGATAAACAATTCGAAAATTAAAATAAGCCTAGATCATAGATTTTTCTTTTTGTAATGTATAATAATCTGGTGCAAATAAGCCAGCGATGGAGCTAAGAGATGACCAGTCCCTACTGACGGCGCCCGTTCACGAACATGACGTATGGACTAGTACCATTCAGCTCAACCATTTTGAAGGGAACTTAATGATCTACCCTCAGACCAAATAAAAAATGTAGACGGAGCGCGGCGCTCTTTGAGTGAAGCAGGGTAAAGTAAGCCAAATTTGAAATAGGAAGCCGACCGTGTTCCAGTGCGACGCGCGACGCCGAACGCGCTAGACATCATCACCTTGAAAACGAGGCTTCACTTATTTGAACGCTATTGTTGGCGTACGCTCCGTCTACCTTTTTTATTTGGTCTGAGGATCCAACACACGTGCCACCATCAGCGAGTCATTTAAGTGATTTCATTTGTGGGTTGATGATATTTTATACGAGAGTCATAAAACTTACTACTTATACATGAATATAAAGCGCGCTGGCACACAGCACACTTTGTATAGGTTCTCTCATAGCGTGCATCGGTCAGGGTTTAGTAACACGTGTGTGTTGATTGATCTGTACTGTTTCATTTAGCTCCTACAAAAAATCGGCCACCGAATGCATGCCGTTTACTAACGTTCTAAATCTCGAGAACACCGTTCTGGCTGGAAAAGCCGAGTATCTGGTATCCAAAATCTGATCAACTAGTGGAAAATACTGGACCTTTAATTAGCGAGAGATCCGATTTGGGGATCAGACTGGAATTAGCTCGGAAAAGTCCACGTTATATCACAGATTCGGCTTAAAGGCTCGTACAGACTGGTGCGATATCGCAGGCGCGACAGGCAGCGACAAAGAAATTGTGATACTACTGTAGTGTCGGGCCCGCGATGTCGCGCCCGTCTGCACAAGCCTTAACACGAAATTCAAAGTTACCTATGTATTACTTGCATGTTATTTAATGATCAAAACCTTGATTTGACGTTGGATTTGTTTACTGCTGTGCCCGACAGGGTCCATATTGATCTTTAGCTTTTTATACCATCTATGGAATGCAATAAAGAATTGAGTACTTCATCTACTTTATTTAATACTTTAGGCACACATAGGTATGTACAGAGGCGGACTTGTACATGTAATGTACACAAGCAGTGGTAGATGCAATAACGAAAATTGTAGAATAAATATTGATTTAAGTACTTATAATAAGGATATAAAAAAAGAAGAAAGAAAAAAAAAAGAAAAAAAATATTTGAGACAGGTACAAGAAATACAAAATAGCATTTAAACTAACAATATCCAAAAAAAAAACAATCACACACACACATCGGGTATAAACATACATAAATACCTATTAAAAACTTTAAATATATTATAATTTATTTAAGTACCTTTGTTGTAGTTCTACAATTTTCTTTGCGTAAAACCTTTTCAACTCCATCAAAATTGCTCTAAAATAAATTATACTTGGGCGTCGTAAATTCTCAGTTTACAGAGGCTGTTCCTTTCGACGTTGTCAAAGTAATGTTGTGACATGATTCCTCCGTCAAGAGTTTGTTGAACTAATTGTGTATTCTTATCCTTTGTAGTACGATTAAAAATGGGACAACGTTCACCTTCGCGACGAGACGTCTCTCTTAAACGTTAAGAACGTGAGTTTTATTCGTTTGAGCTAAAGGATTGTGAGAAATGTAAGGCCCGCTTGCAAAAACCTCTAAATAAGTACGTCTAGCGCTAAACAGGTTTAAAACAACGTTCTGTTTGTTTCAATAGTTTGAATATGCTATCATCTTCAACCGATTGACAATAACAGAACGATACACGAACATATTTAAAACATAATTCTGTCTTTAAAGACAGATTGATGTTTTGAATATGTTTAGGGTTAAACCAGGGCTTCATTCTGTGATTTGTGGCCCAAGACTTTAAAATTATTAATTCTAAAATAATTTTACAAACTTTCTTAATTGTTTTTAGCTGTTGATTGTTGTTTGAACTTTTCTCTCCGTGCCTCTAAAAGCACGTTAAGCTGTTGGTTCCGGCTGTAATTCGTGGATCTTTGGCAGTCGTTACGGGTCGTCAGAAGCCCGAAAGTCTGACAACCAGTCTTACCAAGGGGTATCGTGTTACCCAGTAATTGGGTTGTGTAGGTCAGATAGGCAGTCGGTCCATGTAAAATACTGATAGTCAGCTGCATCCAGTTATACTGGATGCCGACCGCAAAATAGTTGGGAAAAGTCTAGGCAGAATTACAAAAAACACAGTAGAAAGCAACAGTCATCATAGACTGTTGTTTGAGCTTTAAGAAGACAGTTTACGATAATAAACTATGATGAATTAAAAGGAGTATGTTAGGAGCGTAGCAGGTGGCGTTCTATAGTTTCTGCCTACCGCCATGGGAAGAAGGCGTGAGTTTATGTATGTATGTATGTAAATTATGAATTAAGACCAGCTTGGAAATCGATATTAATAACTTTTCTACGAAATAAATAAAATAATAATGTAATGCTCGTAAACCGTACCAATAGACCAATTCTCAAAAGCGAGATTTCAAGCGATTTTTGTGGTTTCGTAATGAAATCCACGAAATGGAAAATTCTACCTATTACGTCACTGAAACTGCATAAACTTGTGTAGGCACGTATGTACCCTACGCTTTTAATGGCCCATGTAATCGCAAACATATTTTCTGCATTTCAGCAAATTTCACTTGCCTTTTATTTTGGTGTCTGTGATACAATGATGTTTTTCATTAGTACAGACACCAACGATGCACTTTTTCTGTAATGTTCATTTTTTACTTTATAATTTGGTTTTGTGAACCATGTGTTTTTTTATTATTTCCTTTATTTAATTAAATACATATAAATAACATTTTTAAATATTATAATATAAAATAATATATAAAACATTTAAAAATATAAAAAAACGGTGGTACCGGTATCGGGAGCAGAGTCCATGCTACCGGTGGTTAGCGCTCCAGCGCGAGCGCTAACCACCGTGAGCGCAACCCCCTCACGATTAGGAGTACTGTCTTCTGAATCAGGCCCTTGATCCAACCACCTAACGAGAGCCTCGAGAGATGTTGATCGAGGCTTTCGGCCATCAGGCCATTGGCCGATACGATAATCGGCACAATGACAGCCGAGCTCACATTCCACATGTCAACAACCTCGTGAGCTAAGTCGAGATATTTAATAATATTTTTTTTTCGTTTTTAGATATGTCTAAACACGAAAAAATTAAAATGAATAAGATTTGACGATTTTTTTTTTGGGGTCACCTACCGCTGGTGGTGTTGATACTGCAAGTATGAGTTTAGGAAATCTATTTATTTTTATTTTATCGTGTTTAGTTATCGATATCCATCACGTCTGTGAAGTTTGCAAAAAAAAAACTAATATTTCAATTGACTACACTAAAGGGGGTCGATGACCCCAAGGAAAAATCATCAAACTGACCCTGTATATTTTTACGTTCATACAGTTTTATACTTTTACTTTTATTTATAGTGCAGATTATGGCTTGAGTGCTCGGCAGTACCTTCGTCGTTAAACAAGTGCAATTGACAGTAGAATTGTGAAAAAACTTCCGAAAGTTCAGAACTTTATTCACCCCTTCCAATCCATGTCCCCACAATATTCAGTCCCCATCGCGTCACCAGCGTCGCATTTTAATATCTCACGTCGCGAACAGTGTCAGCCATCTTTATTTTTATTTCCGCATGTCTTCATAACTAACCGCATGGTTTCGTTCACGTGCCGCTCAGACGTCTGGGACAGTCAACGAGGAAGATGTTCTATTTTTAATACGAATAAAAGAAGTATTAGGGACTTTAATGATACGCCTTTTCAGTACGACTATTTCTGTATTTATATTCTTGCACACATAATATCATATACACAAACTTAACAAACTAATTAGGTACTCAATATAATATCAATAAAGACTTTAGACTTCTTGAAGACAACCTTTAGGTTCCAAGGCTCGAAGAGAACTAACTTACAAACTTGGCGGCACTCTAAACATCATATTTTCATTCCGTTCCGTTAAAAAACCAGTACTTTTATGGTAATTGTCAATTGAGATAATTTAAACTTTACGACTACCCAATTCAATTTAATTAATTCGGTACAATCTTTCTGTCTGTCTGTCCGTCTGTCACCAGGCTGTATGTCATGAACCGTGATAGTTAGACAGTTGAAATTTCACAGATGATGTATTTCTGTTGCCGCTATAACAACAAATACTAATAAACAGAATAAAATAAATATTTGAGGGGGCTGATACAACAAACGTGATTTGTTTGCTCCTTTTTGCTCTATATTGATAACGGAAACACGTAGACTCTTGAAATATTCACAGAATATTTAGTTATATATTCACTTTAAAAATAAATAATTAAATTCCATACAAAAAACGTGTTTTTTTGCCGTTTTTACAGATAATGGTAAGGAACCTTTCGTGCGCGAGTCCGACTCGCACTTCGCCGGTTTTTTATTCATAACACTGTTTACCTTCTCAAATATTTAAAAAAAAAATGCTCTCTTCTATATGTAAAAACTTAATTGGCCTTATTTAAGTTACTCTCAATCGTGCAAAAGTGTTTACCAGTAAGTTTTCCAAAAACTGTAAAATAAAATAAAATACAAGTATAAATACTAATACCTATGATAGATATATAGATAAATAGATACATACATAATATAACAAAATAAACTTTGTCAGCAGAAATAACGACCGGTAGCGAAGAAAACGACTCCAGCAAATCACCGCTGAGATGTTTCGGCCAACTTCTAACGAATATGTTGACGTGCCTTCACTTTAAAAGATAACCGGGTGGTTGCCGTCTTGATATTCAGAGGGAGCGCATTACAAAGAAAGCCGTATTTCTGTCTGTATTTTTGTCTGTTACCTTTTCACCCGTCAACGGCTGAACGGAGGCTCACAGATAGAACCATGACCTGGGTTAGAACAATGGATACTTTTTATTCCGGTAGTTCATTCGATCAGGTTAAGCTACGCTTGCCGCGATTGGTCCGTGGATGGGTGACCATCTTTACATATCAAGCCCCCTCCGTGCCCCGGAAAACACATAATGCCGTTGGTCCCGGCTTGCATTTGTAGATGTTTGACAGTTGCTACGGGTCGTCAGAAGCTCAAAAATCTGTCAACCAGTCTTACCAAAGGGCTTCGTGTTACCTAGTAACTGGGTTGTCGAGGTCAGGTAGGCAGTCGCTCCATGCATCCGGTCAGACTGGAAGGTGACCCCGACATAGTTGGGAAATATGATAAAGATGATGAGTTCGTTACCGTGGGATAATTTCCGCCCTCTAGACGGGTGAAGCCGCGGGGGCAAAAGTTAGTAAAAATTTAAGTTCCGTACGAGGCCAAAAGGCCCCATCTCAGCATGGTGCTGCGATATATAAAACTCGATTGAGCTACGCTACTCACCAAGCATTTTTGATGTGAAACATCTATAGCCGCACGTAAAACTGATTGCTGGCGGGGCGACGCATGCCGCGTGGCGACGCCTCGCCACTATAGAGTCTATATGTAGTAGTATAAATAATTAAGATTTTTCACATCTGCCAGGCATCCCGTGACGGCTCATTTTTTTTTCTTTTCCTTTATATCACTTAAAATAATACTTACAACGGGTTACACATAGGTACTGATAGGCTAGTACTTGGGAGTATACATATAACATGGGAACACTTGCAGCCGAACTAGGACAAGTCCTGTATCTCAGCATATAGCGTCAGACCCCTCAAAACGGATCATGGCACTAAGATAAGCTCTTAGCTGTGTGGCTTTTAGTTTTAAAGAAAAAGTTAGTATTTATATTGTGAAAGAATTGTGCAGTTCAGTTCAGTGCACACAATACGTTGACTTACACCAACGAGGTCTTGGGGTAAAGCCGGTTAAACTTTGATTTCCTAAGAAAACGGTGAACGGTCACACATTGTTAACGGCTGTCCGAATAAAGAGAGTTATTTGACACTGTCCATTTGCATGACGGCCGTTATAACAGAACCGCTTTTCTAGAAAACTTTACAGAATGATAGCGGTCTAGTAAATGTGTTTCAATATCTTTCATTGGCACTTGTCAGCTAAGCGGTTTGTTGCCAATAACTACGAGTAAGTGCTAAGTTCTGTTTAGTTGCATTCTTTGGCTTGCGGTATTATATTTGTAATAGAACACCAACGAACTATCTTACAGTTTCCTCCTCTTGAGATTGTTCAAAATATATAAGTTGTATGTTTTCCAAATATGGGAGATTCAGATGTTATTAACGTTTTTACGGTTACTTTGCGTTGACCAAAGTAACCGTAAAAATCCAAGCTTGAAAAGTAGGAAATTAGAAAAGTAAAGAAAGTAAAGAGTAAGTGGTTTTGGGGGCTGAAATTTTTAACCCTTGATTTTTAAAACAAATGATTGACAGCCCTATTTCAATGAATAATTTTTGAAGTGAAATCTTCTCTAAGTGCGTTAAGCGGTTTTTGGTAGGGGAAAATCTTATGACTTCGCATCACCGACATGCTAATGTTAGCATTATATCTGTAGCTAGGAGTATGACGTGTTCCGCTTGTCCAGCAGTGAAAGCATGTTTTAGTTTTAAGTTTCCACTTTTGTCGGCAGTGCCCATGTCTGCATTTTTTTTTGTTGGTTTTTTTAACAGCTAATTTATTGGGGCCTTAAACTTGTTATTAATATTTTATTTTATTGTCCCTAGCCCGTGGTCAAGGAGGGTTACCTGATGAAGCAGACGCGCAGCTTCCAGCGATGGCAACGCCGGTACTTCAGGCTGCGCGGGCGCACGCTATACTATGCCAAGGAGAAAGACGTGAGTAGTAGAGCAATAAGTTTTTTTTTTTATATAGTATTAATGTTCTAACGCAGCTTTTAATATGATTATGTACATTTTCATCATCAATTTCGGGATGTTGTGTTTTCAGGAATAAATTCTTTATTTTTTTGACAACTTACAAGTTTTTGCCCGTCAGCAATTAACGTCTGTGTCTTTAAGTACGCTAGCCGGTGATTTGGTGAAATGAAGCGTTCTGCGTTCTATAAAAATATTTTCGTATTTCATACTATAGGGCATCAAAACAATGATTTTGACACGCAACTACGGCGATGTTCTTTTAAATTGCCAATATTCTTCATGGATATAATACAGGATATATTATGATTACCATAATATGATGGATTCGATTTAGATACTGATACAGGTACATGTTATATTTGATAGGGGAACGACAAAATATTGTATAAGAAGATTTTCAAGATGGCCGACAGTGTAATTTCCGTGATTGACGTAAGTGGGGCACCCCCGGTACTGAGGACCCTGAGGGGCTTTTTATATAGGCATGTGCCTCATGTGTGTTATAATATGAGGTTCAATTATTTTATTAAATTTAAGAGTTGGAGTTTTGTACGAGTTGTAGTTTGTTACTAAATTCATTTATTTATTTAGTTTATTAACACAGTAAGCAAAACTACACAATTCAGACAATTTGACGGCACGGTTGGCGCAGTGGTTAAGCGATTGACTGCTGCGCTGCGTGTCGCGGGTTCGATTCCCGCACGGAACAAATATTTGTATGACCTACAAGTAGTTGTTCCGGGTCTGGCTGTTTGTGTATGTGAGTTTAAATGTTTGTAAACGCACCCACGATACAGGAGAAATTCCTAGTGTGTGAATGTCATAAACAATTATTCGCTACTTACTAACACAGAACAGTGGACGGGCCACGCGTACTGTTTCTCACAGAACATCAGACATACGCGCTTAATTTTACTCCATTCGTCTGCAAACAAATCACATTCGGGGTTGGCCATCAGGAGGGCTTTGAGCATCCTTAAACCATCGTCACCAACATCCTTTACGACAAACAGGTGATTCAACTCTGGCGACTGACCGGGGCCGGGGTTACATCAACGTTTTCGATTTTGTCTACGTTTGTAAATGATATAATTTCCAATGAAGGTTCTTTACGTTATTAATTTTAAAATGGTTAAATAATCTGAACAAATGGACGATGGTAAGCAAGATTTGATGATATTTTACATTGAAAAACCTTAAAAAAAAAGAGACGTATCAAAAAATCACCTTTTTTACGTGTACGTTAATCTTTAGCATAATCAGCCTATAATGTTCCCACTGCTGGGACATAGGCCTCTTCGAGAGGGAGTAGGCCATAATTCACCACGCGGGCCCAGTGCGGGTTGGTAGATGTCACATGTCTTCGATTTTTTGGTTCTAAGACATGCCGGTTTCCTCACGATGTTTTCCTTCACCGTTTTGAAAACAGTGGAGACGAAATTATTTACACAACGTAAAGCCTAGCCTGGGCTCAAACCCACGACCTACAAACTCGTAAGTCGGGGCCATTACAACTGGGCCACCATTGCTCTCAAAACGTAAATCTTTATTATTCTACACTCAGATTAGAGAAGAAGCAGATAGACCGCACCGCGTGGAACAATAATGTGAGGCACGTTTGTAGTCGTGTGTGCGTAACAGCCACGTGACAGTACTATAAGAACACGTGCTTCTATGTGTGTGTATGGTTGCCAGGATAATAAAAAAATTACCCATAATATTTCATTAAGTACATAAAATAAATAATTTACTGTCTCAGAAAAATGCAGAGAAGAGTTAAGGTTCTTACACACTCACGCGATATCGCGGGCGCGACAGGCACCAACAAAGACAATTCCTTTGTCGGTGCATGTCGCGCCCGCAATATCGCGTGTGTTTGTAAGAGCCTTTATACATACGTTGTTCTCAGGTAGAAGAAAGCAGATAAAATAGAAATAAGATTCCTAAAAAACAATGAAGAATGGCTGAAAAAAACTTTTCGAAATACCGAGACTGCAGCAAAGCTTGGGTCGGCCATCGAAATCGTTTACAGAATTTAGCGAAAGAAATAAAAGAAAAAAAGAAAAACTTACCACTTTTTTATTCAGTCACTTTCTTGTTTGTCTGTCTGTCTGTCGTTTCGCGTGGAATCTTGCAACGAGCACTTCCTGATTAGCTATCCAGCTGAAACTTTCAGGGTAGCTCGTTCATTCATTGCCGATTTCATACAGAAAAAGCAAAAAATGAAAAATTTCGGTTTTGTTTTCAGGTTTGCGAACCTCTCGATCGACGTGATTGATAAAGTGAAACCCCTTTGTAAAACCACTAAAACGTGCTAATTTTGCTCTATCTCGCTTCCTTTACAAGTTATAGCATTTTTTATGTTTTTTTTTTTTGAGATAAGGTCGGAATTGCATTCTAATAAATGGATTTAGAATGCATTGTCATCGAGTAGTGAGCTACTCTGAAAGTTTTAGCCGGATAGCTAATCGGTAAGTGCTTGAAATTTAAGTTGCAAGATTCCACCCAGAACGACAGACAGACAGACAAACAAGAATGTTACCTAATAAAAACGTTTATTTACTAATCACATACCTAACGCGTTTTATAAGTGTTTTTTTGTTCTAAAATCAGTTCTTTTTATTAACAGTATACGTCAAATTAACAACGCCCTTAATAAAAATATTGCAAATGTATCTTGGTAATTAACGATACATTTGCGATATATTTTTATTTTGAGACACCAATATTTTATTGTTTTGGTAGCTATATTTACTTTATGGTGATGTCATCGACATCGACGGCCACATCATGGGTTTAGTACCCATGATATGACAAATTGACTGATGTAAATGATAAATGATTTTTATTTCTGTAAGTAGGTTTGTACAAACACTTTTACACGTCAGACATATTTTTAAAACTAGATGAGGTCGGCGTTTCCTATCTGACTACTCTGAGAAGAAAGGCCGAAACAAACTCAGAGGTCACAGTCTCTTTTAAAGTCCAGACATAATCTTGGTCAGATCATGTGAAGGCCATGTAGATTGGTGTCTGAAATGGTCTTTTGAGGAAAGAACCACACAGATTGAGTGGACCTGACCAGTCGGTGCACGCATTTGTCAGTAATCGTGCAGCTCTACTCAGAACTTAAGGAGCTCAACGATGCGACGATCAATACCAAAGAAAGGGCATTTGGGTAGGCCGCTTAAATGACTCAAACTGCCAGACCATGATTAACACTAACTGAGAATAAAAGAAAAAGGGGGAAAAAAAGAGCAATAACCCACATAGTCTTCACATTCACAATAATTAAAATAAATTAAATAATAAATAAATTAAATACTTTACAAGTAAATATTCATGTCATTACGTTACATTACGTATATATTACGTTACGTATATAAATATACGTATATATATTACGTTACGTATGTAATAATTATTATAAGAGAAAATCAGAAAAAAAGTATTACATTTACGGAGACACATACATGCTTATTTATTTATATAAGTACATACCAACCAGAAAAGGCATAAAACACTATTACCGAAATAAATATTTTTGTAAATCGATATTCCTGTATCCTATACTTATTTTCCTAACTTAGGGGGTAAATGTTTCAATATAAAGTAGTAACACCGAACGATTTTGTCAAGGTTTTGTGTTTCAATATGTCACTAATATAAAAGTCGTAAAATAATATCCAAATAGACAAATAATCAATATTTAAGTATGTAATGATACTCCATCTTCTTTCTTTTGATTTTAGGAACAGTTTTTACAGTGTTTAAAAACACAAGACGGCATTATTTTAAAATTATCTGTTAGAGCCCGTGACGTACTAACGATGCGGCGCTTCGAGCTGTACTGACTCGAGATTGTATTAGCTTTTGAATTTGTATTTGATTTGTTGGCGGCACTCTCGGTGTTCCGGGCCGTCTATCTGCTTCTTTCTATAATCTGAGATTCTACAATTCAACAATTTTACTAAACACTATAGCTTCAGTCCGCGACTGCGTAGTCATGAAATTTCTTGATTTAACATATAATATATCCCACTCGGCAATACTGTAGCTCCCCATTAGTGAAATAATTATCGGAATCGGATCAGCAGTTCCGAAGATAACCTCTACATACAAACTTAAAAAAATACCTCTCTATAATATTGTTTATTGATAGACAGCTAAACCTAAAATACGACATAACCTTAAAACCACCAGACCGTAAACCAATCCGTTTTAGTTTAACCCTTCACCCACCCTGCACTGACAAACAGATTTTTATATACACCTCATTAACTACAAAAGAACATACACTTAGGCGATGTAGGCACGAGCGGTTTTCCTACTTCTATTAAAAAGGAGAATAAAGGATGGCAATTTGTTTAGTGTTATTAGTTTAAATTGTTTTTGACGCACGAGGAATTGTGAAAGTGCTCGTGCGATTAATTTTTTTAAGGGACAAATAGGTAAAGAAAAAAATACTCCTTCTGGTCACCGTATGACTTGTCGCTCTGCTTACACTCCCGTGCCCGTTCTATCGTAGCCCTCGTCAAAATTGCTTGCCAAGGGATATATATTTTAGTACTAAAGTACACTTTAAATAAGAAATATTTTTGAAGCTAATATTAAAGTAATTTTTAGGGTGCCGTACCTCCAAAGGAAAAAACGGAACACTTAAAGGATCACTTCGTTGTTCATCTGTCTGTCTGTCAGTCTTTCATGACCCTTTTTATCAGGAACGCGTAGAGGTGTTAAGTTGAAATTAATATCAAAAACGTAAGGCCTACGGCCCCTTGGTGCACTAAAAAATCAAGCTTCTAAGTCAACGCAATAAAAAAATACGGCGATTTATGCAACATATTATATTTTGATGCTCGCAAATAAATCAAAACCTATAGGGTACTTCCCGTTGACCTAGAATCATGCAATTTGGCAAGAAGCAAGGTCTCACAGCACAAGGAAAAAGTCCGAAAATCGTTAATTTGTAGTTTTATCACATAACAAAATATTTTTTTTGCCATTACAAACTTACATTTGCAGTTTGAAAATTGACCGTGGCGTATCGATGTATGGGAGAACATATTTTTCAACTACAATGTTAAGTTTGTTTTTAACTACGGAACCCTTCATTGTGCGTGGTCCGACACGCACTTTGCTGGTTTTTTTTAGAGAAAAAATATTATCGTTCAGTAAACCAGCTGAGCCCAAAACAACTAAGTCGTAACACGTAGGCTTGTCTGCGTAGGCTTAAGACTACGTGCTACGCGCTACGACGTCTACGACATTCGTAGTTTATGAGTGTTTAAAGTTGATATTTTCTTTGTTCTGTTTCTTTCTATTATTTGTTTTAAAATGCAATACGTTTTTTATGTTCAGTAAAATCAGATCTTTCACATATTTTATATGACATATATACAACATCATACCTTTAATTCCCGAAGAGTTATTCAGAGGTGTGCATGTAGTACAACCATTTTTTTCGCCAGTTAATAAATAAAAATTTACATAAACTATTATTTTATGTCACGTTATGTTTAAGTCCATGTAAAAGGGGGCGAGCCTATTGCCACCAACCGTGCGCAACTCCAGACTCCGGGCTGATACTGCGTAATTCCTGATAGAAAAACCGAATAACACTTTGCCCGACCCGGGAATTGAACCCAGGACCTCATGCTCTGCACTAGCGCTAGCGAACACTAGACCAACGAGGCAGTTCTGTCAAGATCTTTCACATAAATATGAATATTATGTTGGATAAATCCATATATTTAATGTTAAAAAAACTGAACATTAGTCTAGACCAGTGGTTCTCAAACTTTTTTGGTGACGGTACCCTTTTGGAAAACGATATATTTGAGGGAGCCCTACAATAATCAAAAACAATTTTATGTGTATTTTTTATTAATAATCATATTACTTGACATTGACATTTGCAAAATATTTTTTTACTTTATGTTGGAATATTTAAATAGATTTTATTTTACTGCGGTTGCAGAGTAAAATAAAGTATATTTTTTTCATTATGGCCAGTATTTTTGCGAAGAGCACAGAGGCTTTGTGGAGTATGGCTGGTCTAGACTAATGTTTAGCTCTGCTTTGCTTGGTTTTCCATCGCCTAATGGGTTTCGGTGAAACCCATTTGTGGTTGATGGTTGAAATTCTAACTAACACGAATATCGGTCATATGGATTTCATTTTGAAATAGCATTGTGTATAAAAGGCTATTAAGTAATAGCACCACCTTATTTTATCCTGTGGGTGTCGTAAAAGGCGACTAAGGGACATACTAGAGAACGGGCAGCAGCGTTCTCTATGCATTTTAACACCATACTGCGATCGCCAACCCGCCTGCCAAGCGTGGCGATTATGGCAATCCCCCATTTGGGGGAGGACTATGTCCAGCAGTGGACGTCTTTCGGCTGAAATGATGAAGTAATAAATTGTCACATTTTGTCATTTACCAAATGTGTCAAAAGAAATGCAATAAAAAATCTCTGTACAATATTATTTTTCTGCCTCTACGTACTGCGGGCAAGATCTATAACACTCAAAGTCAACATTCTCAGGCCCATAGATTGTAATTAATTTGGGGTCGGCTCAATGTGTCTTTTTGTTCCATACTTCTCCATTAGCCGTCATCGCGGTAGTCACCCCCTTTCTAGCCTTTACACAGTCCTTCCATCGTTTCTTTGGTCTTCCCCTACTCTTGTCGACATTCATACTCAAAACTTTGAACAACACAACACTATAACCCTGAAAGTAAATTGTAAAAATATTATTTAAATCTAACAAATAATTATTTTGTCATTCCTCAATCTCTCAGCTGGGGAATTATTCGTTTACAAGGGTTGTCAACACCCCAATCAATCTTAATTCTTTTCGCATAATGATTGATGGCACAACCCTGATTTTAATACAGGTTGTGTTTATTATTAAATTATTCGTTATTGTTTTTGTTACCTCAATGGTCTATGTAACACTCCGTGACTGGAAAAGGGAGAAAGCAGTGGAATAATAGAGGCTTAGATATTCCAAGCAAAGTTAATATATGATCATTGGACCTACATGTTCTCTGCAAAGTGTAAATAAAAAAATAAAAAATATTTTCCAAAGTAATGTACGTTCAACCTATAACATTTTTTTATTCGATTTTTAACTTAACCAACAACATTTTATGGTTTAAAATCATTTGGGGAAATTTACAGTTTGGTATACAGGGTGGAAACTTTCAGCGGGGCAGTAAGGGGAAGTACCTTATCCGTTGCAGCTACGCGAAAATGGTCTTAAGAGACTCCATAATTTTTATATAATTTTTATCCCCATTCACAGATTTTCACTGTTGACTGTTGTTTGAACTTTTCCCTCCGCGCCTCGGAAAGCACGTTAAGCCGTTGGTCCCGGCTGTCATTCGTACATCTTTGACAGTCGTTACGGAACGTCAGAAGCCCGAAATTCTGACAGCCAGTCTTACCAAGGGGTGGCGTGTTACCCAGTAACTTCAATATGCCTGGCAGGAAGGATCGCTGATACCTGAGATACAGGACACGTCCTAGTTTTTTTTTTTTACGTCTAATTACTATAAGGATCTAAGTTACTTAAGTAATTCATAGTTTACTCTTTTTCTCTCCTTATGTATTAGGCTTATATGAAAATAAATGATTAAATTAAAACTGGGTTGTGGAGTTCAGATAGGCAGTCGCTCCATGTCTAATACTAGTATCCAACTGCATGCAGTTGGACTGGAAGCCGACTCCAACATAATTGGGAATAGGCTAGGCCGATGATGCGTAGTACAGTCGGTGACCAGTATTACCTGACCCCTCTTCCATTATTCTTCTTTGTAAGAGGGTCAGATAATGCTGGTCACCGAATGTACTGTCCTAAAATAGAATTTCCAGTTTAAACGCCGTCTCCTAAATGTAAAATGTCAGGCTGGCCTATTTACCCCCATCTAAATTTAACCCGGCTAAAGATAACTTAATGCCACAACTATATAATATGACCTTATTTGGACCATTTCGACGTTATTTCCGCTTCGATTTGGCAAACGGAACTGTATGCTGAACCTGTATACGTCATAGAATGTTTGTGGTTTAATTTTCAGGGCGCAATTTGGATATTTTCAATAATAAAAAATAGGTTTGTAAATACCTAAGACGAAGAAACGAAACGAAAACGTAACGACGTAAACGCAACGTAAGACTTTCAAACTTTCTTTGCATTTTTTTCTACTACTGCACATAACCAGTCTGTTCCCATAAGCTTATCAAAATAACTTTGGCCTAGTTTTCGTGATCTTTGAACTTTCGTCAAGAATAGGTGTAAGAAAGTTTTCAGCCCTTTCAGATTTTTGCTACTCCCTACAAACCCTCGATTTGGTTGATGTCTAAGCATATTACTTGCGAGCTGCAAACATCGAATATAATTACTCATAGATCATACATATAGCTAGATTAGCTAGGTTATAAAGTGCAAGAAACTATTTTACGCAAATTAAATAAGAAATTACCCTTTTCTTATTTTTATCTTTAAGGTAAATAGTATTTAAATAATTAAACTATTGATATTTTACCAATTTGAATCCTGAATAATAAAATAAATATTAAATACAGAAATATTTATTATTATTTATTAATTACTGTATTGATACGATCGATCACTGTATTATAATGTTGAAGTTGCACAATGCATTGATTTAATTAATAACATTGAACTTTTAAAGACCTTTTAAGACAATTAATTCTGTAAAGTTTGAAGATGCGTAGTTATTTAAATAAAGAGACAATTTCAGGCTCTCGTTTAAACAAAGTAGTCTATAATCATTCACATAACTTGAATAAGTGATAATATTGACCCTCGTACCTACATAATGCCCTTTGAGTGTACTTAAAAACAGTCTGAGCTTAAATATTTAAACGCCTGCCTGTAGCCGCGTAGCGGGGCGGAGACAAAAGCCTACCGTTTACTAGATACGCTAGCGTACTACGGCTACGCCGATGCGCTCCATCCCTTTCTGGCAACCTAGATGCGGGCTCGGTGAGAAAGTGAGCGCAAAAGAGATAGCAGTAATGAGTCATCCCTATTTGCCATGCCTCATCTACGCTTGTGGATGTCCGTGGCGTACACCTGCTTTCCATGAGACTGCTCGGCGCCTCGCTTGCCTAGACGTCGTCAGTCGCGCTTTCGGCGCTGCGACAGACACACGTTCACTCTATGTTGGTCGCAACGAAAAACAGTGCGATATAAAAACCTATAAACCATTAATGAAAATCTATCTTAAACTTTCTATTTCGCAATAAGTTATGCCTTAAAAGTGATCCTCGTGTATACTATGCCTTTTCTAAATATTTTGTGTGGTGTGTGAGTGTTTCCTCGTAAAATTGACCTAGTTTTTATTTTGATAACTCTTGCACAATTTTTGCTGTGCTGTGCTGATCAGCAGAATTTTTGATGTAAGTAGTTTTGATATTTTAATGACTCGTATAATACAGGGGACATATTTTTTTAGCGTGTTTCATTCAGGTTTGCGACGTATTCTGCGTTTGTTTCGAAGGACCAAACCTCGCAATTGTCACATCAAAGATTTTTATCAAGCAAATTAAATTATTCTCATTTCTTGGTTGATGTATCGTAGTTTGTGTTGTAAATATTAGTAATTCTTATTGTCATTTACTTTAATAGTTTTTTGACTTAGCATGGAAACCTATGTAGGTACTTACTTACCAATAAAATACAAGTAAAATTGACACGTTACATTTCCACAGAATTTTATCAATTCAATCGATTGCTTAATTAAACCTGTAAAAATCATTCTAATTTTGAATTCAAAATATTTCAAATTACTATCGTAACTTTACCCAGTAAAATCATTATCTGCTATCCCGACCTAACTCAAAGTTACCGGACTTAAGTAGAAAGTTTGTGAAGTAAATGAAAATATATGTTAACCCTTCTTAGTAGGTAGTTACACTACACTACGAAATAGAACCAAGTGTTCTCTTTACTTGTTATTTATGTACCACTGCGAAAAATTAAAAACACAAAAGAGAGGTAGGTACTTTTTACTTTTATATTAAAAAAGTGGGCTTTCAGAACCTGCACGGAGTACACTCAAGATTATTATTTTATTTTCATATTTTAAACTGGGATAAGGGTTTATCAGGTTCCTAAATAAACAAAAAACTGGAATGAAAATATCCTAGGCAAACAAAGTATGTAAACAAAACACCTACCGAACTTTTCGGCTCTGCGACTTTCATTACAGGCAAAAAAGTTACACAGTCAATATAGGCGGCTGCTACTCGTAACGTAAGACTTTAAGTCTTGTATGTTCTCCGAAAAGAGAACGTGTCTTCACTAGAAATTTAGGATGTGGTGATAAGGACCAATTTTTAGGGTTCCGTACCCAAAGGGTAAAACGGGAACCCTATTACTAAGGCTCCGCCGTCTGTCTGTCTGTCTGTCTGTCTGTCTGTCCGTCTGTCACCGGGCTGTATCTCATGAACCGTGATAGTTAGACAGTTGAAATTTTCATAGATGATGTATTTCTGTTGCCGCTATAACAACAAATACTTAAAAAACAGAATCAAATAAATATTTAAGGGGGCTCCCATACAACAAACGTGATTTTTTGCACCTTGTTGCTCTATATTGATAACGGCAACAGATAGACCCTTTAAATATTCTCAGAATATTTAGTTATATATTCACTTTAAAAATAAATAACTAAATTAAAATAAAACAAACATTTAAGGGATACAAACAAAAAACGTGATTTTTTTGCCGTTTTTATAGATAACTAGCTGCGCCCCGCGGTTTCACCCGCGTAAGTCTCTATCCCGTGGCAATATCGGGATAAAAAGTAGCCTATGTCTTATTCCAGGGTGTCAGCTACCTACATACCAAATTTTATCAAAATTGGTCCAGCCGTTTGAGCGTGAAGAAGTAACAAACATACACACACAAACACTCACAAACTTTAGCCTTTATAATATTAGTGTGATGGTACGGAACCCTTCGTGCGCGAGTCCGGTTCGCACTTGGCCGGTTTTTTTTGTTAGTTACCTGTAGTTATGTAGGTACTCGACGACCAAAAATAGGCTTAATGATAGAAATAGGTACTTACAGCTTTTCCCTATTTCCCTCTCTTAAACATAAATAAGACCAGTGGTGGCCAAATGGTAACGGCCGCGACTTACGAGTTATAGGTTCAAACCCAGACAGGCGCATTACTTTGTGTAAATTATTTCATCACCATTCCTCTCATAACGGTGAAGGAAAACATCGCGAGGAAACCGGCATGTCCTAGAACCAAATAATTCGAAGACATTTATGTGACATCTGATTGTACCAACCCGCACTGGGCCCGCGTGGTGGGTTACGGTCCACTCCCTCTCATCGAGACAATCATCGAGAGTAGGCCTGTGTCGCAGGAATGGCTGGTTATGATTGTTATGTATTATGTAAACATAAATAATGGCTTTCAAAATAAACATTGTAATTCTAAGTACCGGAATTTTTACACAAAATTATACCATTATAAATCATTATTTAAAACAGTAACCAAATAAGAAATTAAAAAGTAAAACATTTGCAATTCCGTTATTATGTTAAAACTCAAAAAATAAATCCAAGAACATTACCAAAACAAATAAACAAATGATTCCACTATTACATAAATGTCAAAAATATAATCTAATGTCAATAAAAATAGTGATGTTATAAATTTTAAGTCAAAAAAAGAATATAAAAACAAATTAAATCAGATTCATCCATTACACAATGTCAAAAACGTTGTCGAACAATTTAATAGAACAAAGTTCTAATATGATTAAAACGTATTTCATAATCTTATTGTATTATAATTACACAAATGGAATCAGTATTTAATGTATTTGAAATTACAAGTCACAAAATACAAACAGTGCGTCATATTAATTTGAAAATGGAACGTAAACATGTTCGCGGGTTCGACGAATGACAATCCAATTAGGAGAATTCAATTTGGAATTGGTATTCGGGAATTATTAATGCAAATAATTATAATTGAACTAACTCTGGTTTTTGAAACTTTGGACAGTATGAAGCTTTTCATCAGTGTCGGAATACAGTAAGCGAAGTGGAATTATTAACAAAAAAAAGTTTTGTAGGGACTTCGTCTCTTGTGAAATTTAGAATTGTTTCGAAAATTCAAAACTTTTTTTTATGGAAAGAAAAAACTGGAAGTTTCCCGAAAAATTTTCGGATTCGAAAACTGAACGTCCTTTTTTCTATGGGATTATTAATTTTGTACCGGACAAGGTCTGTTAGGTTAGCTAGTATTGGTATAATTGATTGACTTCGTTCTAATCGAAGTTAATCAAATAAATTGGTAGTCAATGAGTTAAAGACCAGTCTGAAAAAATGCCTCATAATATGTTTACTCCCTTTTCGGGTACAACGCCGTCACTATACCATCTCTTCAAATACTTGCTTTTTGTGAACAGAAGGCAAGAAACTGGAAACTTTCTTCAATAAAAATCCATAAAGAGTTTCAAGGCCGCGAACTGCCAACCCAAGCGCTATCATGTCCTACAACCAAAAATTCGAAGACATGTGACATCCATCAACCCGCACTGGTCCTGCG
The DNA here is from genome assembly GCA_963921375.1 of Tiliacea citrago. Lineage (NCBI taxonomy): Eukaryota > Metazoa > Arthropoda > Insecta > Lepidoptera > Noctuidae > Tiliacea > Tiliacea citrago. The sequence goes on from OY992784.1 coordinate 4,950,345, forward strand.
TGGTGGATTACAGCCCACTCCCTCTCACAGAGAGGATGTCTATGTCTATTGTTGCTAACCATACTGTTGAAAACAGTAAAAAAAAAAAAACAAAAACGAAGTATACGAATATACTGTTTTCACTGATATCCAGAGCTATACCTAAAATAAAAGTTTTAGAAGATCTTGCATGCACCTGGGCATGGGCGCGGTGGTTCAAAATAAAGCTGTCACGCAGGTAGCACATCTCCGCCGCGAAACCATAGCAGCGAAACCGCGATAGTTCAATTCAACTGGTTCGCGTCATGTTCCGCTAGTCGCATCCGATTCGAGTAGCGAAACATGACGCGAGCCAGTTGAATTGATCTACTGCGGTTTCGCTGTGATGGTTTAGCGGCGGAGGTGTACAGTAGCACACCTCCGCCGCTAAACCACAAATCACAGAAAAAAAAAAATGTGTCCAATTTTCGAGACATTGGAAATAGATAATTTTTCTCAGAACACATTTAAGATAATAATAATAAAATAATAATGTTAATGATTATGGTTAGTTCTGCCACCTCAGTATTCACAGAATGAGTGTTTAAAAAAAAAAAACAATTACCGAGATGCAGTACAAAATGCCTTTGAAGAATTTGTGGCCGTTCCCGTCCAGCTGATTTCTTCAAGAATGTATATCCATTTTCAGAAGTCGGTTAATAAAAATGAGGTGTGGTGTGTTACATAGAAATGAAAACTACTATATTTTCTAAATCAGTCCTCAATGTTCACTTTTCGATACATCGTCCGATAGGTTCTAGGCGTATCGAGCCCTTAAAAGTTTTGATGTAAATATATTGGCATATTGATCCTAGAGTTTGCTTGCTAGAAAGGACTAAGGACCATCCTTGGGCTTCAAAACTTATTCTTTGAGAGTTTTGACATTACACACAATATAAAACGGATATCACTAGGTACATATAATATTAGGTTTCTATTTATTTACTACGTTATTTATTGTACACCAGAAAACATAACAAAAAAAATATTGAACACTACAAAACATACATTGGGCGGCCTTATGACAAACCGCTTGCGTCACATTTTTTATAAATTAAACGTATTTCTCAGTAGCAGCCCGGAGTCTGGATCTGTGCCCGGTTGATGGCAATAGGCTCGCCCCCTGTTACATGGAGTTTAAGGCGAAAGCGTCAGGGTAGCCCGCGAAGTTCAAATTTTCTTACGTTTTTTGCAATTTTCAGGTCAATATCACGTTGTAAATATTTATTTATAGAATTCTATCTATAAAGATCATCAATAAACTCATTCCCCCTTATTACAAAACAAGGTTTTTCTTCAGACCCAGGTTTAAAACATGAAGCCATTGTGGAATTTCGAAGTTTATTCCGTCTATGGTAAAGTTCCTAATACAAAACTGACAACTTAGTACCGAACTAAGTTTTCAGTGTATAAAGAACGGTATTTCAATCACAGTTACGTTCTTATTACAAAAACTGGCTGCATGGTTTAAGCCATGTCAAAATATAAATCTTGTTTTGTAATAACGGTTAAGTTCATAATCCTATTGAATGACTATTTCATGAAATCATGACATTTGAAGCCAATTCTAACTTAAGGAGCTGTAGATATTAGTGATTCTAATGATTATAATTCTGTAAAACCATATTTGTTACGGTCGCGAATCATATTTATCAACACACTGTCCTGTAAATTGCAAAAAACGTAAGGAAAACCGGCCAAGTGCGAGTCGGACTCGCGCACGAATGGTTCCGTACCATTATCTATAAAAACGGCAAAAACATCACGTTTGTTGTATGGAAGCCCCCCTTAAATATTTGTTTTATTTTAATTTAATTATTTATTTTTAACTATATATTCTGTGAATATTTCAAGCGTCTACCTGTTGCCGTTATCAATATCGAGCAAAAAAATCACGTTTGTTGTATAGGAGCCCCCTTAAATATTTATTTTATTCTGTTTTTTAGTATTTGTTGTTATAGCGGCAACAGAAATACATCATCTGTGAAAATTTCAACTGTCTAACTATCACGGTAAATGAGACACAGCCTGGCGACAGGCGGACAGACAGACAGACGCCTGAGCCTTAGTAATGGGGTTCCCGTTTTACCCTTTGGGTACGGAACCCTAAAAATGAATTTCGCGGGCTACCCTAGCGCATCCCCTTTAAACATAACTGGCGAAACGTGGGTGTAGGTACCTACTGTAGTTACACCTCTGCCTAACCTTCCTGTGAACAAAGGCGTGATGTTATATTATGTTTAATGTATTTTATTGTTTTTTGGCCTTTTGTCCCTAAGGGCCTACAGTCCACTAACTATCATGTGGGATGATTATTTTTGGTTTTTCCTACGTCCTTTTTATGTGGATTGAAAAGGCGTGTCTTTTATCAGTGGTACATTACCTTTTTATCAGTATAAGTAAGTATTTACTACCTTTGTAGATGTTACTTAAAATAAATAAAAATAAAAAAGCCTTATATTTCTTGCGTTTACAGTAATATCTTAATTCTAGTAGGTATATTATTTGGTTAGATTAACTTAGACTTATTGTTAGTTTTATTAATTTATATTTAATATTTGTTCTATATCTATAAATCTATATTTATGCAAGAACCCCAGTTTGGGTAATGGCCTCCTCCAAAGATGCCCATTTGTCTCTGTCTTGAGTGACTTGTCTCCAGTTTGAAAAAATGTTACTTACGCTTCTTACATTAATTACCACACAAAACACATTTACATACCCATCTCATATAACGAAATTTATTTACTTACGAAATTACCAAAACGCAGAATAATTACATCAAATGAACGGGCAATGCGAACAGTAACTAAAAACTCTTCTGATCTTCCTTTAAGGTTTTGATTAACGGCCGAACCCAATAACGTATCTATCACCAATTTTGGCGTACTGGCGATAGAACAACCTATCTATTTCTGGTTTTAACGTCCCAGTAATCTGAGGGTATATCGCTTACTACGGATAACAGTACAAAATTATTTTTAGTATATACGAAACCAAAATAGTTGTTCAGAATAAGGAACTGAATCGATTTCAATAATTTTTACACCATGTTATATTTTGTCCCAAAAATATTTAAGTGGAAAATGTTATCACCATTTAATTACTTACAATACAATCGTCGTACGGTTAGGTACCTACTGGCAATTTATTATCAATGAGCGCAAGACGACCTTGGAGGCGCGTTAGCATGTTTTTGTACTGACAACCCGGTAACATAACAACCTTATAACTTTGTGATTTTTCCAGGGACCGTACAACCCCGGTTAAGGGTTAAGCCTTTCGAAGGGGTAACCCATTCAATGGGTTACCTTTATCATGATGTAACCCATTGAATGGGTTTTATACTAGAAACCCAATGAAAGGGTTACATGATAACCCATTGAATGGGTTTTATACTTGAAACCCAGTGAAAGGGTTACATGATAACCCATTCAATGGGTTCTATACCTACTTGAAACCCAGTAACATGAAAAAATCATAATATTATGTTATTTCGATATCCGCCCAGCACGCGTAGCATGACCAATTCTATCTCTATTCTACCCAGGGACCATTTTGGTTACCATTTTAGAAAAACCCTATCGAAAACCCTTTCAATGGAACGGGTTTTCGGTAGGGTTTTTCTAAGCAGTTAATCAAAAACCCATACGGTGTGGGTAATTTTGATTGGCTTAAAGTAAGCCGTTCAAAAAGGTTACCCATACCGTATGGGTTTTTATCGAAAACCCTTTCAACGGGTAACCAAAATTTAATTTAAGTCGTTCAAAAGGGTTACCCATATCGTATGGGTTTTTGTTTAACCGCTTAGAAAAACCCTATCGAAAACCCTTTCAATGGGTAACCAAAATGGTCCCTGGATTTTTCATGATACAGTTTTGAAATTTTGTACTTGGATTCTTTACATAAAAATACTAGACACATGTTTCGGGTTTCGCATATACTAAAACTAATATTGTATATGTAAGAAAAAAAAACTTACCACAAACCGAACTAAAAAGTAAAAAACAAATTGTACGTACGAGTATTAGTTAATCTGTATATACAAAGCGAAAGGTCACTCATTTACTCGCTGACTAAATAGATAAATAAATTTATTGTCATTGCAGTCGGGGGACCTCTTAGATTAACAAGTGTTCCACAGAACGGTCCCCCGACAGTAATGACTATTTATCTGTTTAGTCAGCGAGTAAATGATTGATTTTTAAATTTTAGTAACAATTTTTATTTTCAAACATCATGCTCAATTGTTTGTGTCAATTTTGAGAGTAATGTTGAGACCTTCTCTCTCTCATATTTTTAAGCCTCTTGTTACGTGAAGTGGACTCTTGTTTTCATTTGTTCGCCAATTGGCAAGCTTTCTTGGTCTTTGGAAGAGCCATTTCAGTAAAGTTAGAATTTGAACTTAAACAACAAGAAATTGGATATACAAAACGACGAATGATTAACACCAATAAATTATATAGTTTTGGAATATGCTCATTAGGCCTTCAATTTGATACCCATATTATGACAATTGAAGTTTTTTTGTTTGTTTTCATATTTGTAAATGGAGCCATACAGCCGCCATATTGATTTAAAAAAAAACCTAGTGTCACTCGGGATGATGTAAGGATTCTAACGATACCCCATAGATCCAAATCTGTCCAGGAATTTAAATGTTATGGTGGAATAAAGAAACTTACATACGTACTGAAAACAATACAATAAAATTAGGGGACTACATCGCTGATAAAAATGGTTGACTAAATTCTGGTCCTGCCACAGCAACAACTAATTGATTGACATTTGAAAATACTGTTCGAGCTGCTGAAGATTGTAAGACTATCTTTGGATTGTATAAACGCAATCTCCTTTCAATTCTATGCAAATATTATAAAGAGGTCAAATTTGTTTGTTTGTTTTTTTGTATGACTATGTTATGCTCACTCAGATGTCTCACTGATGATGGCACGCGTGTTGGATCATTTAGCTCCCTTCAAAATGGTTGAGTTGAATGGTGCTAATCTATGCGTCATGTTCGTGAACGGGCGCCGTCACTTGGAACTGGTCATCTCTTAGCTGCTTATTTACATTATTTAATTGTTTTTTTTTTTTTTTTCGTTTCTATTTGCTGTACTCTGGACGCTTTTACAGTGTACGTCTTTTTATTATAAGAAAAAAAAAAAGTTGTTTTTTAACGTTTTTTTTTTTAAATATTATTTATTTAAAGAAATTATAACACAGAGGGGTAACTAAATTCTAAACTCGCCAAACTTTTACGTTTGATGGCGAGAAGCGCTCTTTTTGTTAACAATGAACCCTTACCACTACTTAAATATAATACTGTTATGGTTTGTATGTATTTAGTTAGTTAGCAGAAACTTTATCAATCTCACTTGTATGTCTTTAATATCTCTTAAATATGTTATAAAGGTTCGCCCGTATACAAGGAGCCCATAGCATATTAGCGAATCAGCAAGTGCGAAATAGACTATTCTTAAAGTCTGTTTGTTCAGTACAAACTTACTTAGCACCAATCTTAGCCTATTACAAATGTCATTTACATGATTGTAATATCCAATTAAAGTTCTTATTAATCGTTAGACCTAAATATTTAAATTTATCTACAAAATCCAATTTTTCACAGTTACAATTACATTTATTTCTATGCAAACATTCGTATGTATGTCTTATCACTTTGATATATTCATTATTTACAGATTTAGCATTTCGATTATAAGGCGAGTTTAAATGCATACATTTAGTTTTTGCAAGATTTAACATAATTCCATTATCGTGTGCCCATTCGCTAACATTTTCAAATGTCACCTTGAATACACTTTTGTGCCGTAGCTATATCTTTGGAGGCATAAACAAGACACGTGTCGTCAGCGTACATGAACACCTCACATTTACGTACGACATTTGACACACTGTTCACATGCATTATATGTCCTACAGGACCGTACACCGATCCAGTAGGCACACCCAAGTCGACATCCGCCTCTTTCCCAGCCACTCAGGAGATAATTGTGCTTATTTTCATATTAGTGAGGTAGTTTTTAAACCAATTATTTGTAGGACCGCGAATTCCGCATTCGTCCATTGCCTGTAATAAGATCTCATGGTCTAAAGTGTCAAACGCTTTTTTATAGTCAATGAATAGTGCAATAATATGTTTGCCAGAATCTAAGCAGTCATTAATATAACATGAAAAACCCAATAAAGCAGAAACTGTGTTGCGCCCTCTCCGGAAATCGTGCTGAGTGTCACACAATATGCTGTGTTGTTCTAAGAACGCGCTAATCTGTCCTACAATTTTTTTTTTCGGTTATTTTATCTATAACAGATAATATTGCAATAGGACTATAATTACCATATTCTAAATGACTTCCTGATGACGTATATAGGACTTATAATTGCATTTTTTAACTGGTCTGGATAACTACCGTTAGTTAAGGACATATTCACTAAACCAGCTAGAACAGGACTTATTTGCTTACGTAAATATATAATGTCTTGCCGTATTCCATCTGAACCTGGTGCTTTTTCACAGGAAAATGTTCTTATGACCTTTTCTACCTACGACGAGGTCACCTTATTGTATTTAAAGCTTACCTCGCTCGGTTTTACATATTTATTTCTATCTAAAAACTTCAAGTTACATACATGTTTAATTCCCTTTATTTCCTCCGTAAACGTTTTAGAAAAGTGAAGTTAGTTCGAACGGAAAACACGGGGAGGTCAAGTAGAGAATCTTATATATTGTTTTTGTTAGATAGATACCTTTTATCGATGTTTGTGAGCCGTCATACAAGGGCAGATATAAATATCCTGCCCATCATCAATACCGATCTATCGCTCACTGAAGATAAGTTATTGGGTTCGGCCGTAAAAAACCCATAGCCCCCCGGCGGCGATAGCTGTGTTTGCTTGTAATATTGAATTAGGAATATGAAACAAAAGCCAAACCTAAGTTATTAATACGTTTACGTTTAATTTCATCAAAAAACGTAACGTAACGAGTTGCGTTTAGAACTCTAAATTAAATAACTGAACTTTTGGTCGCGTTACGGGTACCTAATTGAAATAACCTTATGTGGTGCTGGGATAAACTTTTGTGGACCTTTTTTGTCCAGGAGGGGACGCCCTAGAAGGACATGCACTGACCTTAATGTTTTTCAGAAAGGTTAGGTGCGTAGTACTCGCAACCGGCGTGCGTGTATGACCAGATCTATGAACGTAAACGAAGCAAAAGGAGTATGTAGGTAAGGATCGTAGCAGGGGGGTGAGTAGGGAGTACCATCTCGATCTCGCGAGATCTAACTACAGAACGCCAGCCACCGCGTCCTATAGTTTCTGCCTACCCCATGGGGAAAAACCAGCCAAGTGCGTGTCGGACCACGCACAATGAAGGGTGCCGTAGTTGGGATTAATTTATCCCAAAAACAAGCTTAACATTTTAGTTGAAAAACATGTTCTCATACATCGATATACGCCACGGTAAATTTTCCAACTTGAGATGAGACCTTGCTTCTTACCAAATTTCATGATTCTAGGTCAACGGGAAGTACCCTATAGGTTTTGATTTATTTGCGAGTATCAAAATATGTCACATAAATCGCCGTATTATTATATTGCGTTGATTTAGAAGAAGTTTTATAGCTCCAAGGAACTGTAGACCTACGTATTTGATATTAATTTCAACTGAATACCTCCACGCGTTCCTAAGAAAAAAGGTCTTGACAGACTGACAGACATACAGATAGACAGACAGACGGACGGAAAACGAATTGATCGTATAAAACGGTTCCGTTTTTTCCTTTTGAGGTACGGAACCCTAAAAAGCGTGAGTTTGTGTTTTTTTGTTATACTTTTGATGTCTTTAAGGGAGCCCGCCCATGAGCGATTTTATCGGCGATTTTTCCTCGGTAAACTTGCTTCGGCCGGTGAAAACATTTGCGATTTTCACCGGCCAAAGCAAGTTTCATAATTATGTATACACAGTACTTACGTATGTGTGAATAAAAATACAGATAACCATTATTGCTTCAGTAAACTATTTAGTTATTAAACATTATTCGAGCAAGTTGTACTTTTGATACGAGTATAACACACAATCATGGACATTTCAACGTCTGTTTTGGTTGTACAGGTCCCTAAGGAACTCTAATACCACATCGCTTCGGGACAAATATTTATGTGTCTCCTGGGAATTTTGAACTGAATCTGTTGTCGTATGATAGTGAATATTAAACGTTTGTTCATAACTAAAAGATAGCATTAGTATGGGGCAAAAGGAGTAGGATCGTACTTGGTACCAAGTGACGTTCTGTACCACGATTTCTTCCCATGGGCACAGATTACCAGATAAATCACTATATAACATTTTAAATACACAGCTATAGGTAATAGCCTACACCATCGAGTCATGCTCGAGCAAAATAGCTATGTCAGACGGACCTAGAAGGGTTCCGTTTTTTCCTTAAGCCAAGTAAATATATAATTTAAAAAAAAACTTTACCACAAAGTAGCATAGATAGTGACACAATAATTATTTTACTAATGCAGTCACAAACAGTATCTGTGACGAGGCCTCTATGGTGTTATTTTTTTTTTTATGTTATGAATGTGGCGCATTATTATCAAGTGTTCTTTGCAAATAGCAACCATAATAAATAATATAACACTGCTCTCCGGGCTCTCGAGAGCAGTGGTGGCCCAATGGTATTAGCCGCGACTTACGAGTTTGTAGGTCGTGAGTTCGAACCCAACCAGGTAAGTACATTTATTTGTGTATTTAATTGCATCACCACTGCTCTCAAAACGGTGAAAGAAAACGTCGTGAACCATTTTTTTTTTGGGCTGGGAAATTACCAAAAAATATGCGGCATGTCAGACTTTTACTGACTAAAACTCACCCGTGTTCCTTCCGTTGCCTGTGTGCCAGGGCCACGATATCCCTTTCGGAACAACTCGCAACTCGCAAATCCACACAGTGGTGACACCCTGGCGTTTCCTCCCGCTTTATCCTGAACAGGAACCTCCCGAAACAACCGTGTCCAGTGAGGACCTGCGTCAGGCGGAAGGTGAGGACGCCGTGGCGCCTCTCTAGCCACTCCTCAAAGAGGGGAAACCGGCATGCCCTAGAACTAAAAAGACATCGAAGACATGTGACATCGACCAATCCGCATTGGTCCCGCGTGGTGGATTACGGCCCACTCCCTCTCACAGAGGAGGCATGTGTCTCAGCAGTAGGAACATTATCGGCTGATTATGCTCAGGGCTCTCAACAATACATTAACTCTGTTTGCTACAAAAATGAACGCGAGAGCCTATAAAAAGAGGTTTCAATCCACTCTCGTTGAAAAGGGTTGAATTACGGACGAATCTATCTCTTCGAAACGCGCGTTACCATTAACGTAAAGTTAGGAAATATTTTCTGGATTATCTGTATCACACTCACACTATATTATTAATATTATTATTATCACACTATCACATCACACTAATATTATAAAGGCGAAAGTTTGTGAGTGTGTGTGTGTGTGTTTGTTACTTCTTCACGCTCCAACGGCTGAATCAATTTATCTGATAAAATTTTGTGTGGAGGTAGCTGACACCCTGCATTAAGACATAGGCTACTATTTATCCCGATATTCCCACGGGATCGAGACTTACGCGGGTGAAACCGCGGGGCGCAGTTAGTTTTACTAATATAATAAAGCTTTCAGAGAGTTTGTTTGAACGCGCTATTCTCTTGAATTCCCAGTCGGATTTGAATTTTTTTTATTGCATTTGATAGCCCAATTCTTGAGGAAGGTTTTAGACTATTTAACATCCCGCCAAGACCCTTAGGAGCCGAGCAAAAAGAAAAAAAGGTAGAAAGACCGCTAAGTGAAAATGACGTAACAGCGCGGGCGGGTGACGAGATGCGACGAAGTGGGCCCCCGTGCCGAGGGAGTTTTATTATTTAAGTATATTATTATTGTGTATCTTACGACTTCCTCGCGAACAACGTCACGGATGGAAGCTAGGCTGAAATAATCTTATTCGGATCAATGGCCCATTTGTAACCACGATGGTCTGCGAATGACAGTTACAAGAATAGAGTTTTTAAATTAAAGCCGACTAGGAAAGTATAGGATTTATTTTAATTAATCGTCTGTCATTAATTCTCGTTGGGCCATGATTTTCTATGCTTACAGGGAGTATTATAGAGTTTACGTAATATTAAATAATGCACGACCATTATTTAATAATACGTCAATCAATTTATCGTATCAATCTTTGTTTAAAAAACATCAGCATGTATAATAAAGTAAGTATTTAACGTACTCGTTGATAAGGATTCTACGACAACTCGACCCCGAGACAAGTCGACCCGGACCACTCGACCCTGTTGATATTTTTGCAATATTTAATTAAAATCTTGCAATGTTTAAAACAGGTTTTAATCGGATTTTCCTTTTAACAAACTGTATATGGAATCGAAAGTTCAAACATAAACTACAAAAATTTAATAACAAACAACACTGTTCTCCGAAATGACAACCATTTTTGGTCCTTTTATTAAAACTTAATCCACATTCCAGCTGTAAGGACAGCAGCAATCCTTAGCAAGTGAATTCCATTTTCGAACTTATATAACTTTTCTCTTAATTTCCAAGCGTGTTATCTGCAAGGGAAATGGGTTACTTAACGAGGCAGCTAGGTAATGAGCCGGTATCCTGCCATTAAGGTCCGTTGAAGAGCTCTGTGGATGATCAGTAGAGGATTCGCTTTTGGGCCTTTGTGGCGGGGCGCGGGTTGAAATGCGTTATTAAGAGCGGCCAACCCGACATGCTTTTCATACAAACGCTCGTACGTGATTATGGCGTTGTAACACATCTTTCTTTGAATTTTTTTAACCAAAAGGTATCTTGTGCACTATATCTAGGCTTCAAGCAAAAAATAAATATTTTGAAAAACAAATTCAGTATAAATAAGCCTGCGAAAATCTGCTTTTTTGCACAAATTTTACCTAATTTTTGGCCATTCATAATGTACTCATAAATTTTAAATGGTAAGAAAAAGTTACAATAGAAACCTTGCAAATGTAATGGAGATTCTAAATGACCAACATTTATTTCACAATCTGGTAAGGCTTACTCAAAAACACGTATTTCCTGGAACAAGTTTTATGAAATTTCCGCACATAATTTTTCGTTCATTGTTATCGCGTTCTCACTCGTTTGTTAATAGTTTTCACTTGCGCTGGACGAAACAACAAACTTTTCGACCATGCTCGCGTAGACGATAGACGGACCGGGAAGGCCCTCTTAATACGTGCCAACTGTATGAGTACACTATGGATTGCAAAAAATATTAATTGATTGCGGCGGGACAAATATTTGTATGATTTGTTTTACTCAGGACATTGATGTTTTATATCGAAAGGTATGTGTACTTTCAATTTTCATGGTATGTTTAACACTAAATCAAAAAAAAAAAACAAAAGTCATTTATTCAAACTAGGCTGAGAATCAGCACTTTTCGAACGTCAAAAATTACATAAGACATTCCCCCAAAAACGCCCACCCTTCAGCACTTCCTAGTGCTTTAGCTGGGAAGAAGAAGTGGCACAACAAACTCCGCAGCAGCACAGCTGTCTGTTCAGATATAAAGCTTGAATCTATACAATAAAATGTGAAAAATAATTTGCATTACACAAAATTAAATTAAATTATTTGCCTCATGTTAGCTAGCACATGCCACTACACCAAAAAAAAAAAAACATAAAAATCGTCGAAAACTATACACAAGCAGAAATAACGTAAACAGAACATACCTATATAAAAGCCTCCAGGCATAATGGGCGTACCCGCGTAAATAAAGCTATAGCTGTAACTCGAAGTCAAAAATGATAAACTAGCACAATCGAAGTAAAATAAAAAACAATTAATCATTAATAACAATAACAAAACCATGGTCAGCAAGACGACCAGTCACCACAAGCAGCACCCGTTCACGAGCATAACGCAAAGATCAGCCATCACCCCTCTCGCCATATTTGAGGGAAGGAGGCAACCCGACCCCCGACGCTACCGCAAGCACCAAATATTCAACCAGCAGCAGTAACGTAGCCGGTGGCGTTCTGTAGTTTCTGCCTACCACCACGGGAAGAAGGCGTGAGTTTATGTGTGTGTATTCATCCAGTATGGTACGATAGACAATTACAGCCCGTCCTTTAACCGTATTTCCGGGGAGTTTCTTGCCCGTTCATCTCCACAGGAACCACTACGCTTTGAAATAGGTAACTAACTTCTGCATTCTTAGGAAAACATATACTTTTACGAAGTTTGTAAGTATGTGAGTACCATGTATCTATCTCATAATTAAGTTATTTTTCATTGCTTCTTTTTTAATTCGTTTTACCTATTGTGGTATAGTAATTTTATTCTAGGTCTTCACATCTAATCATTTATAATTAATGTACTTAAACAAAATACTGTAAAAAAAATTAAAACAGTAACGGTGGAGTTTCTTTCCCATTCTTCTCCATACGAAAATACCTTTTGGAAGGGGCAACTAGCATCAATTCTATTTTTTTGTAAATATTGACGTTCTCAAGTGCCTCTTCTTATGTGCTTTTTTTAAATAAATAATTTGACTTTGACTTCTTTCTGACTGACCGACTCCTTGTCAATTCAAAAGTGTCTGTTATTGGTTTAATTGAAATAAATGCTTTGAGTTTTGAGTTAATTAGTTTTCCACTATTTGTTATTGTGTTGTGTGTTGTTGTTTTTATTTATATATATTTTTTATGACCATGATGGGTGACCACCTTTCATACCAAGATTCCTGCGTGCCTCGGAAAGCACGTTAAGCTGTTGGTCCCGCCTGTCATTTGTAGATACACACAGTTGTTACGGGTCGTCAGAAGCCCGAAAGTCTGACAACCAGTCTTACCAAGGGATATCGTGTTACCCAGTAACTGGGTTGTGGAGATCAGATAAGCAATCGCTCCATGTAAAATACTGGTATTCAGCTGCATCCGGTTAGACTGGAAGCCGACCCCCCAACATAGTTGGGAAAAGGCGAGGCAGATGATGATGTTATTTAATGAATATGGATCAACTTTTGCGAGCTGTTGTCTTTATACACAGCTGTCCAAAAGGAGTGTTATATGTTTAGGGTCCATGTTTGTATATTATGTATGTATCTATGTGAGTTTTTTCGTGCCACCATAACTTTTAAATGCCTGAACATTTTTTAATTAAAGTCTTTTAAGTTTATTTTCATAACATTTTAATTCCTATTTTCCAATAACTTGCCGTTAATGTCTGTCCACAACACATGATCTATCCACAGCAAGTTAGCATATAAATCACAAATTGTAAAATCCAATTATTTTCCTTATTAAGCTAAAAACGATTAAAAAAGAAAAGTTTTATAATAAAAGTGAGTTATAAATGTTGTAGTAATTAATCATTATCACGCTGGAGCTTATTATAACTGCGTCAATGTGGTTTTAGGGATCCGTACCCAAAAGGGCGCCAACGGGACCCTATTACTAAGGCTTCGCGCGCCGTCTGTCCGTCCGCCCCAGGGATGTATCTTTTGAACCGTAATCGCTAGACACTTGATATTTTCACAGAGTGTGTACTACTAAGGCCGTTATAAAAACAAATAATAAAAATAAAATAAAGTAAAAAGGAGTCGCCATTCAAGACATTTGCTTTTTTCGGTGTTTTTTGATTGATCTTAACAATGTCAATACAAAGCGTCCAAGTGCCAGTTGGACTCGCACACGAAGGGTTCCGTACCACTGGACAATATTCCGTACTACTTGATACGTAAAAAATTCAAGAGAGGTGCTATAAGCAATATGCATAAAATATTGTACGGTGCTACGGAACCATTCGCGTGAGAGTCCAACTCGTACTTGGCTGCTTTTTATCATCAATCTTCAGGAAAGTCTCATTTTATTAAACGTTGTAAAATATTCAGTGAATAAAAAGCTGGTCCTTTTGGCAATTTGTTCTTGTTTGCTACTTGTGTTTGTCTTATTATAAAAGTACCTATAATTACTAACTCTTCACCCGCGACTTCGTTCGCGTGGATTTAGTACTTTCCTCTACATATCTAAAGAGCGGAGGGGGTTTTGAAAAATGTAGAGGAAAGTACTAAATCATTATAGTTTTTAGATGAAAGTCCCCCCACCCCGGTAGTATCCCCACTTTTCACCCCATAGGAATCGATTTTTGGAAAATTCTTTGTGGCGTTTCCATTATTTGACTTATAGTTTATTTATACTCATTTTCGAGTTAATCAAACCACGCAGTAAAATCCTCCCCTCTGAAATTGACTACCCCTTTTCACCCCATTAGAGGTAGATTTTCGAAAAACCCTGTTACGCTATCTTTATTTTCGGTCATAAGTAAAAATACTGGGTGCCGAGTTAATCGGACCGCGCGTTAAAATTCTTCCATACAAACTTTGACAACCCCCCCTACACTTTTTAATTTACTTAGGTAAGTATTCCTGGTAAGTTTCAAGTTTATTAACTCATGGAATAGGATTGTTTGTAAAAAAAATCTCCCCTTTTCACTCCCATAAAGGTCGAATATCGAAATTTAATAGCCACACTGTATAATAGATAATATTATAATCTTTATTTATCCAAAAAACATACAGAGATTGAAATACAGTTTGATATTTGGTTTAAAAATACATTTTTATTGTATAAATACGTTTATATTGCAAAATCTTTACAAGAATAATACTCTACCTCTTAAGCTAGGGTGTATCTCTATTTAAGAGGTAAAAAGATAGATAATAGATCATCTGTGATCTTCCCCAACTATAAGTAGGTACTTACTGAAAGTTTTTGGGGATAAGAAAGTTATAAGGATGGGAATGTACGTCATCGTGTCTGTTAAAAAAAGAACCTGAGATCATAGCGAACATCGGGGCTTCAAGGGCTGATATCATAAAGATAAAATATAACGATATTATATTTCGGTACCTACTTAGATTACAATAATAGTACAATATCATTTACTATATGAAAACCAAAAGGGAATTGGAAAATATATACTTCGCGAATGTATTTTTAACGTTACCAATAATTTTCCATCTCATTATAAAAACATTTTTTTCGGTACTGATCACATGGCAAATTTTTATCAAATTTTCCCTACCTCGATATCGGTTGACCCTTAACGGGGATAAAATCATGTATTATGTAAAAAAGAAAAGGTTCCTTTTCATACATAAACCCAAATAATATCAAACCTGTAATAAAATATACACAAGTCCAATTACATTTGAATATTACAAAAGATATCCTCTCATATGACTGCCCCATAATCTAGTGGTAGCAAGCGCTATTGCTGAGCATGTGATCCTGGGTTCGACTCACAGGTTGGGCAAATTGTTCCATCTGGACTTTTTTAGTAGCAGCCCTTTTTTTTGGGTTGGAAATTAACAAATTACTTCTCCCGCTCTAGGCGGAGCGGAAGGGCACGTCAGACTTTTACTGACTAAAACCCACCCGTGTTCCTTCAGATGCCTGTGTGCCAGGGCCACGATATCCCTTTCGGACAAACTCGCAACCCTGGCAGGCATTGGCCCTATCGGTCCCCGTCAGTTGGTGCTGACATCTCTTTGAGGCGCGCGTGGAACACAGCGCGCCGTCGACCCGGGCCTGGTCCTTATTGGACGGCGAGCTACCCATCGCTCACCGTCCGCAAGCCCGCGCCTACGGTGGCCGGGCGGCCTGCGACTCCCGACGCCAAGTCTTGATTTTATCTCGGCTGACGGGACATGGGACTTAAACATAACTGGCGAAATGTGGGTATATTTCACATACACCTCTGCCTAACCCTTCGAGGATTACAGGAGTGATGTTATTGTTATATCCTATCTTTCATGCAGGCGTGTACCTAAGTTTTACAGCTTGTTCATTGAATAAATGATTTGGACCTTGGTCCTTCTGTCCGGGGAATATACACGTGGCAGTGAAAGATAATTTGCATTTGATTGTAGTGCTGCTAGAGGGTGGGGGTGGGGGTAAGCGACAAATGAATGCAATTAAGAGAATGTTTCGATCTACGGTATGCAAATGGTGTCCCTAGGGTATGGTAAATAATTTCAATCATAACTTAACGAGAATGGGAAACGACGTCATCCTGTCTAACACAAGAAACTGCGAACATAATAAGTATTATTATATTTCAATACCTACTATTAAGCTTGATATTATCGGACTGAGAACGAACAAATCTAAGAAATAGACTATCCACGATCTGTTACTAAAGGTTTGCCCGTCGGGAACCAGATAACCGTGAAAAGTTGGTGGTGATGGTCAAGGTAAATAGGAAAAGACCTCGCGGGCGGTCACCTGACCGCTGGTCGGACCAAATAACCGCCCTAACTGGAATCTGTTATGACCACCCTGAGAGAAGCGGAGAACCGAATGAAAATGAAGTACGCGACCAAGATGATGATGATCGGACCGCATAGGGAAGCCCTTTTCCCATTCTGAGTAGGTGCGATCATCCTTCTTAGCGTGTCGATGATCAGTTCCTGTGACATGCATGATGTAGGTCACGGTGGACACGATATTAAAGTGTCCCATTGTTTTTGGAACAGCACCACATTTACACTCCAATGCGGAGTCATCTGTGAATCTCCACCTGAGCAGGTTTTTCTTTCTTCGGCTAACCTGAGTCCGGAGTCTATTTAAAGATTTCCAGGTAAGCCAAGGCAATCATGTCCAGGTGGAAGATTTTCAGCAGGTGGAACGAGTGTGTTGGGTAAGCACTAGGGTATGAGCACTGAGAATCACTGACTGACTGCGTGTTGAAGATTTATAACATTAAATCCAGATTTAATGTTGTAAATCTTCGCTTAGAGAAGCGTAATTATTTCATTAAAGAAGTCACAACCCGCAATAATTACGGGAATTGCGAATTTCTGCTCAAGAAAATTAGCAATTATTCGGATTCGCGCGACTTTTCCAGTCGTACCTTAGGGCCACATTCACAGATTGTATTTTGACATTACTTTGGTTTAGGTAAAGTAAGCGTCTCGTGAATACTATTAAGACTGTATTGGTGTTCGTACGATACGATCGCTCACATTCGCTTGAACGCATGTGAACAATATGACCATATCTTCTTTTTGTGTCGATTGGCTACTACTTAAACTTTGTCCGACCAGTAGGAAGCTACCAGGATAGCTCTGTGATTTGCGTCGTTCAAATCCTGGAGTGTGCAGGTGGTTGTGCATGATAGGCCCCTGTTAGGGGGCTCCACTCTGGCACTGTCTGGGAAGGGTCGATAATACCCCATCTGGCCAGATTATTTCTACTGTGGCTAACATGGACCCGCAATCGGTTCAAAGACTTCCAGATTGGCCACCGCAGTTCTTGTCCACGGTGCAAATGTTCTGCCGGATTAATGAAGTTTGGAGGGGTGAGGTTTTATGTTATGTGTTATTATGAGTATGCATGAGAATAAGGTTTATATTCGTATGAAACGCTTACTTTGAAGCAAGTAAAGTGAACGTGCAATCTGTAAATGTTGTCCTTAGAGTCGCGTTCAAACTAACTCCTGCCTCAGTTTTTCTGCATCCTTGATGTCATTGTTTGGTGTTTCACTAAAAGCGTTTGAATAAATAGCTAATCGCCTGTTACACGCGCGCCATGTGTAAACGTAGTAATTGTATAATATCCTTGCAAGCAGCGCTGGTTGTGCGTAAACATTTGAAACGTTTCCTTAATGAGTGCCGCTGTCATGTGGGGTGTGAAGAATTAAATAATTAAGCTAAGTGAAGAAAGAAAAACTGAACCAGAAAAACTTTTACTAGTAGTTTTACTTTTACTTTAATAGTAGGTAGATTACTGCCGCGGTCTGTAATGACTGCGTTGCTGGCAGCGTTGATAAAAGCCGAAAGCGAAGCGTAGTGCAGCTCTACGCCAAAATCGCGTAGTCAGTATTGCCCTTGATAGACAAGCTGGAATAAAGGCTGAGACAGAAAATTGAGGCCATCATAGCGTGGCCAGCAACGCTGTCATTGCAGACCAAGGCTTGTTTAGTGCTTTACTCAAACAATGCGATTAATTTAAATAAAACCAGCTTAGTATAGTAAGAATTAATAAAAAAATTGATGGAAAACACTTAAGTTAAATTGCAAAAAATTTCACTGCGCTGCGCTTTTGTTTCTTCTCCGCGCTTTTGGTTTTTTTTAAACTAGGCAATGATGATTGTACTACCTGTACCTATACAGCCAAATTCTGAATAAAATCTTTTTGCACCTGACTATTTTTGAAATAAAACTCGACATAATGGATTTTTAAAGGAAATTGCTGGTAGCTAAAACTCACCAGCAATGAAATTCCATAATACAACTTTGCTGGCGCTTATTCAAGTAGCGCGGAAAGGTCGACTTTGCTCAAGGAAGGTTGTCAAAATAATGACCACATTACAAGCATTTTTGAGTAAAAGATTTTCTTTATTGGCTTGTTAAACAAACGAATATTGAATTTTCATTTTAAAATGTTGAAATTTTGTTTTCTTGGTGAGGTTTTTTTTCTTCTTAGAAATCAATTTAGAGTAATTATGATTTTTATGATCAGTGATGGCCCAGGTAGTATGGCTGCGACTTTTGAGTTGCAGGTCGTAGGTTCGAACTCAGGCAGGCACTTTACTTTGTGTAAATTATTTCATCACCACTGCTCTCAAAACGGTGAAGGAAAACATCGAGAGGAAACCGGCATGTCCGTAGAACTAAAAATTCGAAGACATGTGACATCCACCAACCCGTACTGGGCCTGCGTTTTGGATTACGGCCCACTCCCTCTCACAGAGAGGAGGCCCGTGTCCCAGAAATGGGAACATTATAGGCTGAGTATGCTTTGCTTATGAATTTGAATACTATTCATTGAAATGTTTGACGCTTGAAAAAGTCGTATTGATAGTAACTAAGAATTCTGCTAATAGTAGACCTCGCGAGCACAATTTTTTTTGCAACAATTAATATACCAGCCGATCCATAGAAATTTAAAAGTGAGCAACTTACTGCAGTTATTCTGCTTATCACGCCGAAGATCCTCAACAAATTTTCCCCAAATTTAACTTCCACCAACTTAAAGTTACTATATACCTTTCAAATAAAAAGGAACCATCGAAATTGGATCTCATAAGGCGGACATATCCAGTAGACCCCTTTTCGGGGGAAATATCCAATCAAAAAACCCCGACGACAAAAAAAAATTTATAAAGTCGTAAAACCTGTATACCAAGTTTCGTTCAGATCAGTTGTAAAATACGACCTGTAGAGTACCAACAAACTGACAGAGGAAAGCAAATTTTGCCAGACTTGAAGCATAGAGGCTTCGCTCGCTTTCAGTGTATCACAATAATGATGATGTTTAAGGGGGATGCGCTAAGGTAGCCCGCGAAATTCAAATTTTATTATGTTTTTTGCAATTTGCAGGTCAGTAATAGGTTGTATGTTGATCTAAATATGATTCGCGGCCATAACAAATTTGGCTTTACGGAATTATAATCATTAAAATCAAAAAACCATCATCATCAGTTCAAAAAATCCTACTGAAAGATTATTTCTGAAATAATCATTCAGTAGGATTTTTTGAACTTAGTGAAATGTAATGCTTATTCTATTGATTATACTCGTAATTCTGTAAAGCCAGTTTGTTATGGCCGCGAATCATATTTAGATCAACATACAACCTGTTACGGTCCTGCAACTTGCAAAAAACGTAAGAAAATTTGAATTTCGCGGGCTACCTTAGCGCATCCCCTTGAATTTACATGTGGTGAAAAAGTCAAATGGTAGCAAAAGATTTGGATCCTTCCCTCCTCGAAGCAGCCACACAATACTTAAACAACCTCTGTGCATTGGACACATAAGCAAAAGGGGACATTGAAAATGTCATACTGATAACACCATGGAAAGTTTTCACCGCTTTTCATTTCATACACGTAATATTTATAAATAACAAGTGAAGTATGGGCAGATTACAGTGCAATAATCGTATAATGTTAATCAAAAGCGCAGTATCTAAGGTTATATACCGCTCGTAAACAGACTGAATAGGTGCTTAACACTAGCAGTTAAACTGGAACTGAATTTCAGTTAGTTGAATACGGGAAGATGTACAGTGTGTTTCCCAAAGAAAGCACCTGCTCTAGATACAATAGGATATTTGACTGTTTTTTTTTAATATTTCGATTTTTCGAAACTAACAATAAAATTAAGCCACGGTAAAAAAAAGTTGTTTCAATATCTCAAAAAATGCCGAAGTTTTATGCGTTTTAAGGTATATTGTAGACAGAGACACCACTCACTGCTGCGATCTGACGTCACAACACAGGAATGCCATAGTAACTTGGCGCCATTATTCAGTACAATAATCGTTTTGAGTGATAGTAGAATAATTTAAAAGCGTGTAACTTCTCCATTTTTTCACCGATTTCATTTATTTTTTCTCAAATCGTCTTTTTTAGTAACACCTTTAAAAATAAGCATTTACTCATATATATTTTTGATAGCAGTCAAATACCCTATTCTAAAAACGAACGGATGGTAGCTGTTGCGCTTGTGACCATTACGCAGACGAGGCATTCATGGACATCCCTTTCTTCTTATTTACTTAATGTCTCTATTGTTGTCGATATTAATTAATTAGTCCACCTGCCAATACGTCAAAGGCGGGCAGATTAAAAGGAGTTTCCGGGCATTACGATGTTTGTTCCCGAAAACCCTTTTCATAAAATCTAGAAAGTCTTTGACAGAATAGTGCATTAATTTCCTGGCCAACGAACGAACGAAGTGAACGCCAAAAAACGAAGACATTTCGGCAGAAAATAATGTTCGTTCAATATTCCATTCACTAGAGATTGGAGGGTTATGTTGTTAGTCCCAAATTTAGATGTTAGAACGTGTTTTTTTTGTGGCCGGTACACGATAGAAATTGAGTTTCAACTTGATGTTCGATTTTTGAATCTGTTTGTAACGGTCGTGTCGTCACTCGCGGAGTGATTGCTCAGTTTTTGACATTTCGATTTGTCACTGTCCGTGGCGTGGCTATGGAATACGATTTATTTTAGGCTAAGTGAATTTCTTTTTACACTTATTTCTATTTTATTACAGTAAGTTATGATAGAAATAGTAATATTGCCATTATTTCTAAAAAGAGTATTAATTAAGTTAATAAATTAAAAAAATATTTACTTTGGACTTCACAAAATAAAAAATAAACCAGCAAAGAAGCAGAGCAAGAATTTACAAGGCCAAAAAGCCTGTATGTACCAGGTCAAAAAGGCACTAAACAAATTTTAAAAATCAATTCTACATTCCTTTATCAATAGTTACAATGGCCTTTACAATAGTTGAAATCTAATTAGTCCATCAGATTGCCTTTCCGAAGCTTTCTAAGGGTTAGCCGTAGTTCTAAGTGATGGCTTGTTATTCCAGTTAGCATCTTGAGTGCTCTCCTAAACCTTTACTCGGAGCCAATTTTCTGCGTAAACCAACTTGAGAACTTTCTTGACCGTTTAATAAGTAACACTTTTATAGTAGAATAAGTGCTTAAGACGTTACGGAAAAAATTAAAGTTGTCTTAGAAGAGATTAATGTTGAGTTTTAAATAAAACAATTTTGAAAAATAACAGTCAAATTGAGATCCTCTTTTTTAAATTCGATAAATTGTTCGTCTCTTAGATTAAATCACTGTACAAAGGTCTCAAAGGACTCATGTTATAGACATTCTCTATTGGTCTACCTTACGGTAATAAAGAGACAAAACATCATATACAGCTGGTAACATTTTGGAGATATTTCCTCAAAGGCCTCAGAACGTATCGCATATCTGCTTTAGAAGATTTAGCAAATATTAGCTGCTGACTGCGGCTACGCAAGCATGGCTTTTTAACCGACTTCCAAAAAGGAGGAGGTTATATGTTCGGCTATATGTTTGTTTTATTTTTATTTTTTATGTATGTTTACCGATTACTCCGTCAATTGTGGACGGATTTTGAAAATTCTTTTTTTGTTTGGAAGGGTATGCTCCCGAGGTGGTTCCATTGCCACCAAATCAAAATCTGATGAGGGGATCCCATGGAAATCGAGGGAAATCCTCAAATTTTATAGGCATACCTATAGCAATTTGAGTATTTTTTATAGTAACTTGTGCATTTGCACTCGAAAAGCACCATTTGGTGAAGTGGAACTGACGATGAAGACCACAGATGGCCCCCGGAACTACTTAATAATAAGTATTTCACCGTTGCGATTCGATTAGGCACTTTAATATGGTTGCTAAGCAATTTATGCTCGTCAAAATGCATATGGTGTAGTCACCATCAGTTCTTCTGGTTCTTACCAGGAGAACTCCTCAACAATTAACGCCCCTGCATCGGGAAAAGCAATATTTTGTAAAAGGTGATGAGCATTTGACATTAAGCTATTGTAAATTGGATAAATTACAAACTGACCCACTAAAAAGTGAAAAATAAAAAACTTTTTACAAAAAAAGAAGTCGGTGGCAAAAAGCTAAAATACAGATCAAAAGCCACCGACTTCCGAAATTAAAGTTATTTTTCACTTTGTAGTGTTTTTTTTGGAAGTCGGTTGTTTTTTTTTTGTCAAAAGTTATTTTAATTATGAGATCCATCAATACCCTACACGCTTTTCCTCCCTCTGCTACATGTAACGGGAGTGACACCCCTCATATATTTTTGGTAATTGGTTTACGAAATTGTGGGCTTAGCGGGGCACCGAATACACCTTATTTCCAATTTTCTTCGCTACAGTGAAAATAGTCTCCGGGTAAAACGGGTGTGTGTACATTGTAACATCCGGACAGACAGACATGACGAAATTATATGGGTTCCGTTTTTCATTTTGAGGTAAAAAGGACCCTAAAAAGCCAAAAAGCCAACGAAAAATATTCACCCAAAGCGTCTGGCAACCCTAACCAAGACATGGACTTAACCCCCAGCTTACAACATAAGCCACGATAAATAAAACCATCAAATTGAATAAAACAAATGCAAGCCAATAATAAACGGATCAGACAGATCCGTTTATTATTGGCTCACATTTTTGTTTTCGATCGCTCATATGCTGGATTACGACGTACCTTGACCCATTTGGTGCTGGAGACAGCAATCCAAGAATTGGATGTGAAACAGAGCAGCACACGTATTATTAGAGAAAATTAATTTAATTTAGACCGTTTTGTATGGAGTGACGTAGTTTTGAATTCAGAGGAAAATAGAAAATTAATTTAATTTAGACCGTTTTGTATGGAGTGACGTAGTTTTGAATTCAGAGGAAAATAAACTAAGAGGACAAAATTATGAGGGGGGAGCAGATTCTGTAGAAGAACGAAAATTTGAGCTGAACTGAGAAAATGATTATATTTTAGTAACTGGCGGATCAGGAAACAGTTAACAGATTGAGTTAATAAATTAGTTTTATGTAGAACCTAGGAACCTACGGAACAGATTTTAAAAAAGACTACAATGTAACCATTAGGTAAAAAAAACCGGAGAAGTGCGTGTCGGACCACGCACAACGAAGGGTTCCGTAGTTTGGATGAATTTATCTGTAGAACAAACTTAATATTTTGTTGAAAATCATGAATCGCACAATATTGAGAGACTAACCATGTTATTTTATGACTACAGACTTATAGGTTTTCCTGTAATCTCTAAGTATGGAGTGCTTCGTTGGTCTAGTGGGCGCCAGCGCTACTGCTGAGCTTTAGGTCCTGGGTTCGATTCCCAGGTCAGGCAAAGTGTTATTGGAATTTTCCATTAGGAATTTCTCAGCAGTCCGGAGTCTGGATTTGTGCCCGTTTGATGGCAATAGGTTCTCCCCCTATTAAATGGAACTTAAACATAACTGGCGAAATGTGGGTGTACAGGTACACCTCTGCCTAACCCTTCGCGAATTACAGGCCTGATGTTTTGTTATGTGTTATAAGTATAGAACTACTTTAATAAAATGGCAGGGGGTGACTTGCATACCAATAATGGTCCCCGGAAACGGTTCCTGACACATAGTGTCGTAGCGACTAGGGGAAACACTTCCTGAGGTGCTTGAGGAGCGGAGAGGTATTCCACGGCTATCATAACAATCCCAAGCCCAGAAGATGGTCAAGATCCTTACCAGCACTTACTGGAATACTTCCTCCGAGCACGTTTGCTCTTGCGAATCTCCACTCAAGCCGGCCAATAAAGGTCAGAATGAGGTGGGGGCGCTGTTCCTCGTCAATGTTCATTCTAACCGGCCAATAAAGGCAAGCCAGAGATAAGAAACAAGACTTCTCCTGGGAGATAGGTCCGTGGGGTCGTTACTGCCCAACAGCTCGCCAAATGCTGCCTTGCAGGTTTATGTATGTCTCTTGGTCTGGCTCCTCACCCTAGATCTAGAGGGACACAGACCTAGAGTTCGGAGCGCTCAAGCCCCGCCACGACGTCAACGTAGAGATACGGCGGTGGGGTTATTGGATATAGGATTGGATAGCTGGATCATCCTAAATCGGGTACTCCAATTCACATCTTACTTTCTTTTTTAACACCAAGAAAAGGACAACAATATTATAGATTAAGTTCAGGTGTGAATAATCCAGTGTTTATTAAGTTAAGTAAGTTAAGGTGTGAATAATCCAGTGTTTATTAAGTTCAGGTGTGAATAATCCAGTGTTTATTAAGTTCAGGTGTGAATAATCCAGTGTTTATTATCTCACAATCAAGTGTGAGTTTACGTGCCGGGCTCGCTCACCGTGTACAATGTAAACAATACACGTGCCGAAACGAAAGCACTTAAAGCCGAGAATAATAAAGACACGTGTCATAACAATGTTCACGGAGAAAGTGTTACATATTTATGGATATTTTCTTCGTAGGGGTTTGGTTTAGTGGACTTCCTAATTGCTTACCATCTTTGACAACAAGTCTGTTAGATTAACATTTAAATTACATATTAATTTTCTTGATGTCTTATTCGTGCCTCTTTAAAGTCAAAGTCAAATTATAAGAATAGAAGAAATTGATGACCAGCTAAATAAAAAAAAAATCAGCTGTTCCCTACATTTATGTCAGCATAACTCGTCAAAATGTAAGGAATAGCTGATTTATTTTCGCGATTTCAGGTTTGGTACCATAGTATTGAAGTTGTTCATAATGATGAGTACAATGACCCCTTAAGAGGTTATGCGTTATTTAAGTTACACCTTGTATATAACTGCATTATGAATACATTTGATCCAAAATTTATTTAAGAACACCACACTGGGTTGAAGCGTTCCAAAATAATGGATGCTGATGATGCAAAATGTATGCAAAATCAAAGGTTCGATGAAAAAAAGAAAAATAAAGTCGGGAGGTGTCGGAAGACCCCCAGTTGGTACTACGTTACGTTCCTTTCGCTGTATCATCATCGCCTGCATAGTCTTTTCCCAACCATGTTGATGTCGGCTTCCAGTCTAACCGGACATGGAGCGACTGCCTATCTGACCTCCACAATCCAGTTACTGGGTATCACACAAACCTCTTGGTAGGACTGGAAGCTAAATTCAGAACCATCTAGTATAATTTTGTAGCAAGCTTAAAACTTATACTTAGATATTAGATGGCTCTGTATTATAAAACAAAAACTTTTGACACTTGAAACTGACTTTTCAGGTATAACCGCAAGCCGCGTTAAAGAACTTCGTTCCAATAACCGTCGTGGTAGCGTCGTTGTCGAGCTCGAGAATAAAACAGAAGCATAACGATCGCGCTAAGCTACATCGCATCGTATCTTGTGGACTTTCCAGTTCCGCCAGAGTAGTATCACTAAAAAGAAAAGTATAAGAACAACCACAGCTACTTTTTAATCCATTTTATAGCCGTGTATTAAGTTGTTTATCCGCTAGTAGCACGTAAGTCCATTAAATTTAATTCCCCTTTAAAAGTAATGCTGTCATTTTCTGATACTTTCCGTTAGATAGAGACAGGATTACTTTTAATCGGGAATTAAATTTTTAGAGAAATTACGTGGATATAATTGTTTCATTTTCCTGACTTGACTGATATCATACTACTGTCAAAAAATGACTAATATACCTATATAATAATTTGCTAACCAATTATTTTCCTTGATTTTACAAAAGTATAGATAAGTAATGCATGAACCATGCCATACCTACATCTAGCCCTTAGTGCAGCTCGTTAAAAGGCTAGCAATACGAATGTGAACCTTATGTAGTAGCAGTTAAAGTGAATGTGACAAGCATTTCATACGAATATTAACATTAAAATGTAGACGAATATAGTTCAAATTCGAATGAAACGCTTACTTTACTTAGCGAAGTACTTTCTGTAAATCTTGACATTAGTTGCCTTCAGCCATTTTCTACGAACTCCAACCTGTGTTGACTTAAACAAATTGCGGTGCTGATGAGTATATAAACGATCGCGTCTATGTGGCTCGGGGTAGTTTTGATTGCAGTTTGCCCTTTGTTTCCCTAGTGCTTCGAATATTTTGATAGGTTCTGAATGATTAATGTAAGTTACTAGGCGGTTTTGATTGATTTTCTTCAGCACAAATATGTTATCTGGGCAAAGTTAGAGGTATTTTTTGTTTGGTTGTCTATACGTGGGTTTGCTTCTTGAAAAAACATATTTAGGACAAAGTTCTGAGTCATCTCTTTTTAGGGCTCCGTAGCCAAGAAGGAACCCTTATAGTTTCGCCATGTACATCTGTCTGTCTGTCCGCGGCTTAGCTCGGAGACTCTCAGTACTAGAAAGCTGTAATTTCACATAGGTATATCGGGGAGTGTACCCATGCGAAATTAAAGCAAGAGCGAGGACCAGGAAGGAAGGATTAAAAGAAGAAAAAAACATCCTCACTTTACATGTAGGAGGAGCGCGCCAACCAAAATACTACTTTGAAAAATATGTGAACAAATTCACGGCAATAGCATAAATATAAAGTAAGTTAAAAGAAAAACTATCACAGCTTAGTAGTAGTAGTAGCTAGGCTTTACAAGTTAATGAGTAACAGTAGACCAACTTACATTTGTAGTTGTAATGTATGGGAGAACATTTTTCAACTACAATGTTAAGTTTGTTCTTGGGATAAATTCATCCCGAAGAAGGAACCCTTCATTGTCGTGGTCCGACACGCACTTGGCCGGTTTTTTGTTTTATAAGTTGGGATTCAGGTCAACAGCGCACCTGCTGCAGACTGTTTACTGTTGCCTAAGTTGTATGCATCAAAAAGGGCCAGTTTATTTAAAAAATAATTGAACACGATTTAACTGTGTCAAGACATAGTTTTTAAAATACGCCGCCCATGGAAGTCAAATAAAAATACAAATTTATTGAGCCTACAGCTAAGGTTTAAATTTGAACAATACAAAACCAACCACGGACCACTCAAGTTATGTCGCCTTTCGCTTGACGAGCATCCGCTCCGGAACGGAACGAATCGAACGACACCTCATTGACCCAAATAGGTGTAGCCGTTTAGCCTATATGCGATGACATAGATACTGACAGGTGTACCGAATATCACCCACTTATTTCTTCCATTTTCTGGAACATCACGAAGATTTTTATACGGTATAGATTTTACTGATTCCACACCGTAATAAAAAGCCTTAGCTAATACTAAAAGTTACTAAAAGCATAGAGCCATAATCCATCTGAAATCTCTTCCACAACGCTCAAATGACTGGCATTTTCCGTAAGCACCACAAAAATAAGCCGGACTCCTCTAAAATTTTGATGATAAGGTTCAAATTCGAATGGATACCAGTTTGGGGAGTGTAAAGTTCGTTTCAGGGAAGCGAGGCCTGATATGTACGCAATTACATCATAATGATGATTAAATTGCTTGTGAAGCTAAACTGTCATAGGTGATGTGATGCTTTGATATGAAATTTTGATGCACGTTAATGGAAATTGTATTCTGATGAATAATGAGCGCAATACTGAGGGCTGCCTGACATTTAATTGAACGTATTCATGGTATTCATACAGTTCGGGAAAAGCCAGGGTTTTGGGAAGAGTGACTAGGGAGTCTTTGTATTCAATATAATAACTGCTTCAGGATGCTGTTGGGACTGCCGCGCTATTGTGGTGCGTCCGGTATGTTCGCTTTTTGACATACTGATGATTTTTACGCCATGATGCGAAAAAAAAAAAAACTTGCCAAGACCGCGGTCTAGTTCTAACGGCATCCTAAGTAATATGTTAATAGAAAAGTACGACGCACCTTGGTTGTCGCACGCTGTGGAGGTGCTGGTCAGAAGACCCTCACCGGAGAGCTCACCTTACTATTTTCTTTTTGTTTCTGTGTTAGTTTACTAACAATAGTTTTTATGAACAATGTTACTAACAATTGGGCATAGTTGCCATAAATAAACAAATATTTAATTTAATTTATACTACCTATACAGGGTTACTGGGGCCCAAGTCTGCTATTTTTATAAATTCAGTCATTCCAACACGACCCCATTGTCATGCCATTGTCATTTTGCTAAAAGTTCGTAATCTGGTAAATTCATAATGGTCGATCATTTTCTTTGCAATTTCTTTCAATGTAGTGTCAGTGGCCGACCATTGGAAAGTCATAATGACGCCATTATAATAGTAGATTACCAAACTTGTCAAAATCAACAATTATGAAATCAATGATCGACCATTCTGACACTATTGTAATAGCAGACTTGAGGCCCTGGTAACTTGACGTATTCCTTGCACGACGTCATAGTAAGGTTAAAATGCAACAAATTAAGCCACTAAATGTTCTACCGAAATTCAGTAGTTTTTGAGTTTTTTTTAATAAAGTAATGACAAAAATTACGAAAAATAAAATGTTTAATTAGTGATCTCTGCCAAGTTTTCGGCATTTTGGACTTAATTAATTTAATTATTAACAAAGATTTGCTACGGCATCAGCTATGATAATAAATTAAATTCCAGTATAGTCGGTGCGTAAATCATTTTTAATTAAATTGCATTTTTCATTAAAGCGGCTAAGCTCGGCCGCTTATGCTGTTAGAAAGATAAGACAGCTAACAGATATAGAAACCGCGCGTTTGGTTTATTTTAGTTACTTCCACAGCATTATGTCGTATGGCATTTTACTGTGGGGTCGGGCTGCTGACATTGAGTCCATCTTTATTTTGCAAAAGAGAGCTGTCAGAGCAATTTATAATCTCCGTCACCGCGAATCTCTTAGGGAACTATTTAAAAGGATTAATATTATGACGGTACCTTGCCAATTCATTTATGAAAATATTATGTATGTTAGGAAAAATCTACATATTTTTAACAAGATAAGCGATAGACATAATTTTAATACTAGAAATAAAGATAAAATAGATCAACCATTTTTCAGATTATCTAAAGTACATACATCTTTTTTGGGTACTGTGTTAAATGTTACAACAAAATACCTTGTGATATATTGAAATTAAATGAGAGAAAATTTAAAACACATATTAAAAGTACACTTTGTAAACAAGCATATTACAAGTTAGAGGATTATATCCAGGACAGGAATGCTTGGAAACATGCTGGTCCAGCTCCATAGGACAATCTAGAGTCTAGACAAAATCAAACTGGTTGCTATTTTTATGGTAAAATCTGTTATTTTTATGATATTCATTTTACATTCTGTGATAACCTATACTCACACACTGACTTATTTTTTTAGAAAAACATACTTGTATGATGTTTGTAAATATGTGAACACCACGTATCTATCTAATAATTAAGTTATTTTTCATTGCTTAGTTTTTAATTCGTTTTACCTATTATGGTATAGTAATTTTATTCTAGGTGCATCGTCTTCACATATAATCATATAATTAATGTAATCAAACAAAATTAATATTGTAAAACATTTTTAAAAGAGTACCGGTGGAGTTTCTTGCCCATTCTTCTCCATACGAAACTACCTTTTGGAAGGGGCAACTAGAATCAATTCTATTTTTTTTTGTAAATTTTGACGTTCAAAAGTGCCTCTTATGTGCCTATTTGAAATAAATGGTTTGACTTTGACTTTGACTTTGACTAAACAACTAAAAACCTAATTAACTCAAAAACTACTGAATTTCGGTAGAAAATTTGGTGTTTTAATTTGTGGCATTTTAACCATACTATGACGTCCTGCAAGGAATACGTCGAGTTAACAGTAACCCTGTATATAATATTACAAAGAGTTAAAGTTTGTGAGGTTGTAGGGGGTAATCTCTGGATCTACTGAACCGATTTTGAAAATTCTTTTACCCATAGAAAGCCACGTTATTTGTGAGAGTCATAGGCTATATATTAATCCGAAAAATGACAAGACTTTCCGCCCAACGAAGTGGGCATGGGTCAGCTAGTTTAATATAATTTAATTTGTGAAGGAGCTTGTCCGAGAAAGCGTTTTTCTTTTCAAGCAGTATTGGTATGTATTTGTTCTGGTTTAAAGGATTACAGCGGCGGGGTACAGTAGCTTGCTTTTCTTGTCGAATGAGAATTCGAATCAACAAACTGAGATTAATAAATCCTTTTACTATGTAAAGCTAGGGTTTCCCAAAACTGAGGTGGAAGCTAAATAGCGCCCTCAATTTACCGGCGAATGACGTCCCTGAAACGTTATTTATGAAAGTAAGTTAGTCTGTTTTCCTAGAGAGCGTTTTTTGACACGGTAAAGTCAAACCCTGGTGCTATTATTTTCGTTAATGTGGCGGGCAACGATCTTATAGGGAAACGACCTCCACGCGGGCGAAGCCACGGATGAAAGCTAGATGCTAGTAGTGTAACAGAAAATAACCGGTTCTCAAGTTTAAGTGGGTTACAAAACCTGTTTTCTCTGCCCTTTCTATTCGCATACAGTTCACCGTGTACACACAAATGATCAATGTGGTGTTCACTAGGATCACTAGTTAGGGGCTTTGGTTTTATAGTAAAGCCACCGAAATATCAGTAAGTAAGTACACTACACACACATATATATGTTTGCATGCCGAATGGTGAAATATGGCGGAGCTTCATGTATCTTGTCACCTATTATGTATTACCCATATTTGCAAAATAAATGTCTATTCTATTCTATTCCAACAACTCAAAGGGAAAGTCTAGTCACAGGGGACAGAGCGGGACTCTCTTGAAGCGCTACCTTTGAGTTGTGCGCTACATTTACTAGTATAGCACATCAAACAGGCTACAAATGGTAGGCCACTAGAAGCTACGAGGGTTCTGTGGAACAGAATCTGTTAGTCTGGCCATCCATTACCTTTGGAGGCCACATAATGGCTGTTTCGAAGTAAATTGACCGAAGTAATGGCATGAGCGATCCGTAGGCTATTATCAGTCTATCGAGTTTCCTCAGAATATTGTGATGCTACTCGTATGTATTATTGAATGCAGAAGATGAAATGGATTCTTAGAATTTTCGCGTAAGGATTTTTAAGGCATGTGGAATGAGAATCGTTGTAGGTCTTTATGCAAAACGTTTGACGGAAAATGTGAAATTACTGTGTGATATTTTACATTCTAGTTTTTCGCGTGACTGCGTCTGGTTGGCTTTCGTATTCATATAAACAAAGCGTACTTACACCCTTTATTTCGACTATTTTGGTACAGATTTTTGATAAATCCTTCCTTAGATACCTTTAAAATAGGTAATTAATGTACCTGTAAGAAAAAATAAAACAAATACGTTTCTCCCCATGAAAAGATCCGAAGAGGTTATTGTTAGAAGTTAAATTCATGCTATAATAAAGGAAGACATAGACTACCTACATGTTTTTTCCCCTTCTGAATCCAATTCTAATAAAGAAAACACCGACATACTTAGAAAGGAAAACATTTCCTAATTACCTTTATATATACTTGCAAAGCTAATAAGTTATGTATGTGTCGTGTAGGCACGAAAAAACCACTAATGGCTAGTTTGATATCCCCTTTTGTCGGACGAAAATGATACGATACCACAGACAACTTTGTCCCTAAAGGTGGGACCGTGTCTGCTACCCGTGGCAAAAACCGTAGTGTAGAGGATTCTCATTATCATTATATTAATACGTGAAGCGAAAACTTTGTACCCCTTTTTTACGAAAATTACGCGGACGTAGGAGTATGAAATTTGGCACAGTTAAAGTTTGTATGGAAGAAGAGAGCAGAAAGCTAATATTTTTATATAATATGCATTAGAAATAAATTAAACTAATAAAAATAAAACATTACACACACTACAATGCGTTTGACACACACACAGTACCAGTGCGTCATGACTTGAAGATAGATAGGTGACAGAAGTGACAGCTTGAGCATGGAATAAGTAAGTACTACTCATGGAATTAGTAAGTACTGTATAGATTGTAAGTAAAAGGGGTCGAATTTCGACCAGTGGGCGACCACTGGTTGTTACAAAAACTTGACACACTTAAAGATAATGCAGTTAGAAAAAGAAATAGGTATGTAAGTCTTCGTCGTATGGATGATTCCATTAATCTGTTTTTACGGTTCCATATGTCCGAATAAGAAAAAACTGAACCCCTATAGGATCACTCGTGTGTCTGTCTCAGCCAGTTTGCCTCGAATCTAAAGGAGCGATTAAGTTGAAATTTGGTACACATATCAATAAAAAAGTTGAAAAAAATACTGAAAATAGTTCTGTAGATGAGAGAAAAGCCTACAAGAAGTCTATGGTTGTAAAATAACATGGTAAATTTCTCAATAGTTTGCGTACAAACTTACATTTGCAGTTGGAATGTCTGGGAGAACATGTTTTTCAACTTATATGTCGGGATAAATTCATCCCGACTACGGAACCCTTTATTGTGCGTGGTGCGACGCGCCCATGGCCGGTTTTTTTTTAAATAAGCATCGATTAATAAGCGACGCCACGGTTGGCGCAGTGGTTAAGCGATTGACTGCTGCGCTGCGTGTCGCGGGTTCGATTCCCGCACGGAACAAAAATATTTGTATGACCTACAAGTACTTGATCCGGGTCTGGCTGTTTGTATATGTGAGTTTAAATGTTTGTAAACGCACCCACAATACAGGAGAAATTCCGAGTGTGGGGCAACATTAAAAAAAAAATCGGCTGGTATAGTGTTGTTACTTGAAATATGAGTAGAGAAATCAGTTTTTTTTTGTTTTATCGTGTTTATATATCAATACCCATCACGTCTGTGAAGATTACATTAAAAAAAAACTGATTTTATAAACTGATATTTCAACTACACTGCTGTTGATGACCCAAAAAAAAATTATCAATTTAATATATTTTTTTGATGTTTCGATATCGATATCCATCAAGTCTGCGGAGTTTCGCTAGCGAATTTAATTTGACCCTGTATATTTATTTAACAGTCTATGTACACACATATGAACAGACAAGAAGAAAGGAACAGGAAAATACGTACAAAGGTGATGCTTATTTCTAAATAAATGTCTTCCAGCATACCTGCCTACCTGTTGTATATCTGTGTATCTATTTTAGTATATTTAATGGCTTACAATATTATTATAATTACGAGTATTTGCACTGATGTCATGTTATTTGGATTTGGGTACCATAATTGTATCGTAACACGCAAAAATCGAAAACTGAACATCATTTTTTCTGGGTTCATTCGAATCCAGGGGGTCTACTCCGAAGCGTTGAACTGAAGTATCGTTTTTTTTTATAACTTTCACAGTTTCCTTTTTTGACTTTGAGTCCTTACCCGACTTCGAGTCACAGTTTTGACTTTGGCTTATCTCTTCGACTGTCTTTTTTTTTTTTTTCGCCGTAGTCTGCGATAGTTACCCGTAGTAAAGAAACGAGCGAACATTCGGCCGATACTTTGGATCTATGTTCGGAATAGACCCCCGGACCAAGAAATTTCCAGGCCAGGCAAAGTGTTATTTGGTGTTTCCATCAGGAATTTCTCAGTAGAAGCCCAGAATCCGGATTCTGGCTAACCCTTTCGGGGAAAACAGACGTGGGTTATGTATTTTTTTTCCAGAATCTTCTGTGCTAATAATGTTAATAAGCAAGTTCTCGTGAACGTCTCGTTAAGCTTATCTTAAATAGGCTGGATAATGTATTTATTATTCCAAAGATCCCTTTGTACGGCTGAAATTCATGTATTGCCTGAGGGAAGCTTGTGGCGCAATCTGGTTTCAACAAGGAATATTCCTGTAATATTATATTATATTCTATTTACTGAGATTATAATTATTCGCTTGTCATGTTGAGGCTATGAACAAAGTGCCTAATTTTTTTTAATGATTAACTTGTCAGAAACTCAAACTTAAAACATTTATTTCAAATAAGCCAATTACAGGCACTTTTACATTGTCAAGGGATTGGTCAGTCAAAGATAAAGCTATACTCCATAGGTTTAGGTAGCTAAATAAAGGTAAACAAATCATAAAAAGGGTTTTTATAGATGACACTTTCTTGTTTAAAAATACGTTGTAACTTATAATATTTTATTTTATTTATTATTATTGTTACGATAGTTTCCTCTTTTATTACTGTATGTTAAACTATATCATTTATTCTTATTACTCTACGTAGATGTAATTGCTTGGGCACAATTATTTAGTTAGATTTTTATCTATTACTATATTATTTAGTAATATGTCTATTGTAAAGAGCCCAAAAAGACAGGTTCTCTAAACGTCAATGAAATAAAACGTTGCTAAATTGAAGAGTACAACTGTGACGTAGCATGCCAAATGAAGTGCCAGGTATTACGTTTAGTCGGTTACTTGACAGCTCCCTCGTCACGTGGGTTTTTTTGTTTACCTTTATTTAACTACCTAAACCAAAGCAATATAGTTGCCCATTCCAAAGCGTAGTAGGTTCCTATGAAGAAGAACGGACAAGGAACTCCAAGACACTCTTTCAAATCAAAGCAAATCAGCAGCGTAGTACTTACTGACTTATTCTTACTTTATACATCCTAACTAATATTATTAATGCGAAAGTGAGTTTGTTTGTTTGTTTTGCTAACATGCTAAAACGGCTGAACGGATTTAGATGAAATTTGGCACATGGGCAGACTATAATCTAGGTCCTAACATATGATGCTTTTTATCTCGATATTTCCACGGGATCGAGACTTATGTGGGTGAAACCGCGAGGCAAAGCTAGCTATTTATAACGATGGTTCTAACTGCGACTAGTAATTTGTAGCTTAGGGTCGTCACTCATACGCAAGCAATGTCTACGAAATTAGCGGAAAATTATTTTAAACTCTTATAATTATGAGGATTCATCATCATCATCATCATCACCCTTTCAGCCGAAAGACGTCCACTGCTGGACATAGGCCTCCCCCAAAGAAACCACGCTTGGCAGGCGGGTTGGCGATCGCAGTATGGTGTTAAAATGCATAGAGAACGCTGCTGCCCATTCTCTAGTAAGTCCCTTAGTCGTCATTTACGACACCCACGGGAAGAAACAGGATGGTGCTATTCTTTACATCCGGCACCAAACGGGAACATTATGAGGGTTACCAGCGGCGAGGTGTCAATTTTTGTATGAGAGAAGCCGAAGCGAAGCGATATGTCGTCAAGTAGCAGAACCAAAAAGACGCATCACTACACAAACAAAACTTTTTTGTTTGTGTCAATTCAAAGCTAATAAAAATAGGCATTTTTGTTGTTTGAATGTTATAGTGAACTAAATACCCGTAATGTACCTATATTTTTTGGCAATAGTAGACATTATTGACTGTGTCATTTTTCAATAGCGGTAGAGTTGTTGATGCAAACCTCCGAAGGGAAGCCGGTAGGAATCGTGTTATATGGTCCTTTCGCCACTGAGGGTTACATGTATGGATTACCTACCAATTATTTCATTTTTGCCAATTACCAAACACGTGTAACTCAAACAAGGACGAAAACCTTTAATAGCAAAGGCCAACAAATAATTTTGCTAACAATGTTTTCCTTTACCTAAATTATTTTGACCAAAATGTACGCAAAATAAGTATTAATGTAATATACCTAACCCTGCTTAAGCATTATAATTATATTCTGTAAGTATTGTAAGCAGGATGCCTGGCTTAATTTATAATTGCAGATGACGTGGAATAAACCAGGGATTAATCTTTGAGATTTATATTTAATCAGTATGATGCAAGCCTCAGATTATAAAATGAATAGGAAATTGTATGAACTAAGAAGGTAGAATTTTCTCCGTTTCTCTATCCATATTTTTTAATTAGCGGGAATCTCTCAAGATTTTGTTATAGCCGCAATATTTTTAGGGTACCTTCCTCTAGAAGGAAAAAAACGGAACCCTTATAGGATCAATTCGTTGTCAGTCTGTCTGTCTGTCAGACTGTCAAAACCCTTTTTCTCAGGTACGCTTGGAGTTATCAAGTTGAAATTAATATCAAATACGTAAGATCTACGGTCCCTTGGTGCTCTAAAAAATCGAGCTTCTAAATCAACGCAATAAAAAAATACGGCGATTTATGTGACATATTTTGACACTCGTAAATAAATCAAAACCTAAAGGGTACTTCCCGTTGATCTAGAATCATGAAATTTGCCAAGAAGGAAGGTCTCACCGTACAAGTAAAGAAAAAAGTCCGAAAATCATTAATTTGTAGTTTTATCACACTTATGAACACATAATTGTGCGTGGTCCGACACGTATTAGGCCGTTTTTTTTTCATTAGTATGTAAAAGGAAGAAAGAAAAAGCATTTATATAATATAATTAAACTATACAAAAACACACTCATCTATATATATAAAATTCAAAGTCCTGACTGACTGACTGATATATCAACGCACAGCCTAAACCGCTGATCCTAGAAACATGAAATTTGGAGGGTGTGTTCTTTGTGAAGAGTAGGTATGCACTAAGAAAGGGTTTTTTGAAATTCCTCCCTAAGAGGGTGAAATAGGGGATGGAAGTTTATATGAAAGTTCGTCAGTTTTGAAGTTAGGATCTTCAAATTTGGTGTATAGGCTGACGATTGAAAATTAATTTACACGTATCTCAGCGTTTTTGATAATTCTACCCCTGAAGGGTTAAAGATGACGTTGTGTATCAAAGTCCTTAATTTTCGAAGTAAAAAACACAAAATATATTATCTAGGGTTATGGTTGGAAGCTAATGCAATGGTGTTGTTAGAATTTCAACCCTTAAGGGGTGAAAGGGGGATGAAATTTTCTTTTTAATTCAAGTTTTTTTATTTTTGAAGTTAAAATCACTAATATTTCGGCTTATGGTTAAATGATAAATAAATGATAAATGATTTATTTTCTGTAAGTAAGTTTGTACAAACAATTTTACACGTCAATCATATTAAAAAAAAAGGTGGAAACTAACACACAGCCTAAATCGCTGGTCCTAGAGACATGAAACTTGGAGGGTGTGTTCTTTGTGAATAGTAAGTATCCACTAAGAACGGATTTTTGGGAATTCCACCCCTAAAGGGGTAAAATAAGAGATGGAAATTTATATGAAAGTCCGTCAGTTTTGAAGTTAGGATCTTCAAATTTTGTGTTTAGGCTGATGATTGATATCTATTCGTGTGAGATATATTATACGTGTGAGACACGTATAAATTATTTTTTGATAATTTTACCCCCGAAGGGTTAAAAATGGGGATGAAGTTGTGTATGGAAAGTCCTTAATTTTCGAAGTAAAAATCACAAAATTTATTATCTAGGCTTATGGTTGGAAGCTAACTCAACGGTGTTATTAGAATTTCATCCCTCTTTTCACCCCTTAAGGGTAAGGGGTGAAAAGGGGGATGAAATTCATTATTTTTCAAGTTAAAATAACTAATATTTTGGCTTAATGTTGGAAACTAACTGAACGTAAACCATTGTTTTTTGTTTTATTTCAACCCACAATGGGGTGAAAAGGGGGATGACGTTTTGTATTGAAGTTGTTCATTCGCTAAATTTTGTATTCAAGTAAAAATAATATAAGCACACGTGTACCGTTTCTAACTTTTCATAGAATGAAGCGATTGCGATGAAACAAAACGAAATGTTACTCCAACTTATACAAATACACAATATTTATTTAAATATAAGGTCGTGGGACTGACTGGGCTATCAACACACAGCTCAAACCACTGAACGGATTGGGCTGAAATTTGGTACATCGATAGTTATGACGTAAGTATCCGCTAAGAAGGGGTTTTTGGAAATTCGACCTTGTAAGGAGTTAAAAAGGGGAATTTTGTTTGTATGAAAAATCTTATTCCAAGAGTTAATAAACCTAAAGCATGGCATGTATACTCACGTAAGTAAATTATAAAGTTTGTCATTTTTAGTTTTTACAAACTACCCCCTTAAAGGGGATTTGGGGATGTCAAAGTTTGTATAGAAGAATTTCAACGTGCGGTCCGATAAACTCGAAACTAAGTACTTAGAAACAAAAATTTTGAATAAAATGTATCAAAGATTTTCGAAAATTGAACTCTTTTTTTTTTTGGTGGGTAAACTAATTATCAAATAATTTCTCCCGCTCTGGGTGGAGCGCGAGGGCGTGTCAGACTTTTACTGACTAAAACCCACCCGTGTTCCTTCATTTGCCTGTGTGCCATGGCCACGATATCCTTTTCGGATAAACTCGCAACCCTGGCAGGCATTGGCCTTAACGGACCCCGTCAGTTGGTGCTGACATCTCTTTGAGGCGCGCGTGTAACACAACGCGTTGTCATCCCGGGCCTGGTCCTTATCGGACTGCGAACTACCCATCGCTCACCGTCCGCAAGCCCGCGCCTTCTGTAGCCGAGCATCGGCCTGCGACTCCCGACGCCCGGGGCGTCTCCCCCGGCGACTA
Source organism: Tiliacea citrago (assembly GCA_963921375.1). Lineage (NCBI taxonomy): Eukaryota > Metazoa > Arthropoda > Insecta > Lepidoptera > Noctuidae > Tiliacea > Tiliacea citrago. Next base: position 4,989,167 of record OY992784.1, read on the forward strand.
AGGGCGTGAGGGCATGAATTTTGCCTCTCCCTCACGCGTTCCGCCTCCTCCTTCGCGAGCAATACTGCTTCGCAGAAGGAGGTGACGGACTCCCATGAACTCTCGCTCCGAACCATGGCTTGAACCAGGGCCGGACCGACGAGAGATCGCCGCCAGCGTCGCCTCCGTGAGGATATGGCGGTACTCCGCCCAAGTCGGGCAGACCTCCACCGGTGTTCTCTGGGCGATCCACACAGTGGTGACACCCGGGCGTTCCCTCCCGCTATCCAGAGTAGGAACCCGTGGATATAACAGGATGCCGTGGCGCCTCTCTAGCCACTGAAAGTGACCCGTAACGGGGTGAAAAAGGGTAGTCAATTTGACAAGGGAGGATTTTACTGCGTGGCTTGAATAACTCTAAATTATGACGTAGGCATCTGCTGAGAAGGGGTTTTCGGAATTTGTTTGTATGAAAAATCTTATTCCTTGAGTTAAGAAACTTAAAACTAGGCATGGAAGTAAATTATAAAATTTGTTTTTTTAAACTACCCCGGTAGTACGTTCTCGTGACATTTTTCTGACATCCACGCGGGCGAAGCCGCGGGCAGAAGCTAGTAGAAACATAAAGAACAAAAACAAAGTAAAAATGAAAATAAAAACAGAAAGTCCTGTACGAGGCCAAAAGGCCCCTATGTAGTAGGTTGCTTAAGTGAATGATAGCGTGACGGCTAACAGGGGAGAACGGAAGAAGAAAATGTGTTGCACCGACCCTTAACATGTAACAACGACATACCCCCGAGTAACGTGGGCCTAGGGCAGAAAGATTATGGTGATGTGGTAGGTAGCTTATTAAAACTGCCATTTGACCGAGTCCTGCAAATACTGAGTAAAATAATATCATCGTTCGTCTAAGTGCGTCTACAGTGAAAGAATGAAAATAAAATGTTTTTTATTGCGGTTCTTTCATACGATGTAACCATAGATATAAGATATTTCTATGGATATAATAATACATACATACTTAAACACGCGGAAAGGCTAGGCAGATGATGATACATAAACTCACGCCTTCTTCCCATGGGGGTAGGCAGTAACTACAGAACGCCACCTGGGCCCTATACCACAAATCTTTACAATTCTACAAAACTGTTAAATTGTAGTAAAAATTGCGTAACACAGAAATTACAAAATTTGTATATTTATTATGTATGAGTTACAATTTACAATATACAATTCTTTCACATTTTTAATAGCGTAACGCAAAGCCTGAGGGCTATGCAAAATTGTGTTGTGAGACCTTGCCTCTTGCCAAATTTCATAATTCTAGGTCAACGGGAAGTACCCTATAGGTTTTAATTTATTTGCGAGTATCGAAATATAACGCAATAATGTCGCTTATATCGCCGTATATTTTTATTGCGTTGACTTGGAAGCTTGATATTTTTAGAGCTTCAAGGGACCATAGACCTACGTATTTGATATTAATTTCAGCTTGATACCTTCACGCGTTCCTGAGAAAAAGGGTCTTGACAGACTGACAGACAGACAGACGGACAACGAAGTGATCCTATAAGGGTTCCATTTTTTCCTTTTGAAAACCTAAAAATGAATGTTCAGTAAAGATCGTTATATTTTTATAACCGCTATATTTTCTAATATGTCAATTAATAAGCTTTACGAGTCAGGAACTTACGAAAAGTGATCAAAATATGGTTTATACTCCTAGGATTTTATTATATTTGTTTTACAATAACCCCATCTGTGAGGAGGCACAGGTACTAATTGGTGATAGTCCTGTGTGAGATCAGTGAAACATTTCATATTTTGTTGGCCTGACCAGATTTTTTAGATTTATGGTTAACTTTTTTTTTGTAACGCGAAGCATTTTTTCTTTATTGTATATAATATTTACTTTAAATAACAACTTTAGTTCCATGTTTTGGTTTCATTCCTCAATACCTACCCATTTTATTTTTCTCTAACTATTTGTTCCTACTGAATTAGTAAATTATTGTAAGCAAAACAAAAAGTAACTTGTTCTCAATGCCAATATGAAACATAAAACATTATTAAATTATTCATTTCAGGAAGAGGACATTAAAATAAAACAAATTTTATGTGGTAAACAAATGTTTTTAACCGACTTCTAAAAAAAGAGGAGGTTCTCAATTAGGATGTTTGTTTTTTTTAATGTTTGTTCGCGCATAACTCCGTCGCTTGCCAACTGATTTGAAAAATTATTTTTTTGTAGGAAAGGGTATACTTTCCAGATGGTCCCATGAAAATTTTATCGAAATCGGACAACCAGTTTTTGAAAAATCAACAAAAATTCTAATAATGTATCTACATTGTCTACATTAACGATCTTTTCGTTTACTCTGCATTGAGTTTTTTGTTCGCGCATAACTCCGTCATTTACGAACCGATTTGGAAAATTCTTTTTCGGCACTAAAAAGAGAATAATAAAAAACTTGTTACAAAAAAAAAAAAATCGACTTCCAAAAACACACTACAAAGTGAAAAATAACTTTAATTTCGGAAGTCGGTGGCATAAAATTAAAATCCAGATCCAAAGACACCTACTTCCCAAATTAAAGTTATTTTTCACTTTCACTATTAAGTTATTCATTTCAGGAAGATTAAAATAAAACAAATTTTATGTGCTACACAAATGTTTTAGTACCTAATCTTGCCGTGTTTTACACGTAATTACGTTGATATATTCATTTGATGTAGAATAAATGACTTATAGTTATTGTTCAAACACTATAAAGGCAATCACGAGATAAAATGAAACGTCAAAAACATCGAAAGCTATTGGTAAGTACTATTTTTAACTGACTTCCAAAAAGGAGGAGGTTATATGTTCGGCTGTATGTTTGTTTTTTTTATGTATTTCCACTGATTACTCCGTCCCATGCATTGCCACTAAATCAGAATCTGATGAGATCTCATGGAAATCGAGGGAAATCCTCAATTTCTGTACAATTACACATAGCATAACATCACGCCTTTAATCCCCGAAGGGTTAGGCAGCACTTATAGTACACCCACATTTCGCCAGTTATGTTTAAGTCCCATGTAATAAGGGGCGAGCCTAATGCCATCAACCGGGGACAAATTCAAACTCCGGGTTGCTACTGAGAAATTCCTGGTGGAACACTTTGCCCGACCTGCGAATCGAACCCCGGACCTCGTGCTCGCCAGTAGATCTTGCAACCACTAGACCAACGAGGCAGTCAATTACAATTTAAAAGTTACAATTGCTTACAATTCAAGTTACAATTTAAAAGTTACGACTGGCAAAAAACTAAAATACAGATCCAAAGACACCGGCTTCCGAAGTTAAAGTTATTTTTCACTTTGTATTGTTTTTTTTTGGAAGTCGGTTGTTTTTTTGTTATATTGTCCGCACGCTTGAAAGGATGAATAAATCTGTAGACCCGCAATCCTGAACATTACCCGTAACCAGAGGGCAGAAATTGGACATGTCCTTTGTAAATTGTAACTTTTAAATTGTAATTGCACAGTTTTGTGGTATAGGGCCCTGCTACGATCCATAGAGACTCCTTTTGCTTCGTTCATACGATATAATTAGATCTTTATTTGCCTGAACACTTAGGTATCTATTTTGCTGTGTGTACTTACTAAGTAAGTACATATTATTTTAAAATATTCCAACCAGTAAACCGTAACAAGAAACCAAAGCATTAGCTTTATTTACTTTGAAACACAAAGCCTTTCACAAAATAGGCCCATTTTCGTAAACTTTATAATAATATAATCTTACTTACAATTTTCCCGTTGTCTGGAGAGAAACTTAGAGCAGATTAAATAAAGTAAACTACAAGTGAAGCTCGAGACGGACCCAGTTTGGAACAAAGCCTTTAACTTCTATCACTTTGCTCTTTGTTAACACCTCGGAAAAAGTAGAAAATAAAAACCTTTTTATTAGAAACCAGCGAACCCGCCTTTTTTTACGACTTGACAAAATATTGAGATTTTTTTATATTACAAGTTCATTAATAATGTATTTTACACATAAACCTTCTGGAGTAAAATCTCGAAATTTTGATAAAATGCCGCTAAATCCGTTGCCTAGTTTAAAAGAACAACGCACAGACAGACACGAAAAGCGACATTGATTTTTAATATATATAGATATAGAATTCATTTCCTGGTCCAGGGTTTTTCATTCAAAAATTGGTTTACAAACTTTCCTGGAGCTTTTATTTCGACCAGCACCCTAGTTGTGTAAAACACTATCAATAATTTGTTTTTTTTTTTTAATGATTTTGAAGTATATTGCTAATCCATTGCTTCATATGTTCGAAAAATTTGTCTGCTTAACAACTTAAATAACGCAATGAATGTTGTCGAACTTTAAGAAAAGCTTATCTGTGAAGCCCTGGCTCTTGTACTGGAGTTCCTCACAAGAGCACCTCTCAATTTACAGGGAATATTTTAAAATCTCTTCAAAGTGTTTTTATTGAGGTAATGCTTAGCTTATGCTAACGCGAGGAAGAGCAGTGGAGACCAAGTGGTATCGGCGACTTATACTCGTAGATCGTGAGTTCGAACCCAGGCTGGCACTTAACTCTGTGTATTTAATTTCATCACTAATGGTCTCAAAACGGTGAAGGAAAACCTCGTGAAGTAACCGGCATGTCCTAGAAAAATTCGAAGACATGTGAGATTCACCAACCCGCACTGGGCCCGCATGGTGGATTATGGCTAACTCCCTCTCACCGAGAGGAGGTCTGTGTCCCAGCAGCAGTGGGAACATTATTTATGCTGATTATGGTCATGCGCGTAATGAGCGATCAGCTACGAGTATTTTTATTCTATTTTTATCCAATTTCAACCTTGACGCAAAGGTAAAAGGTAGCGAGTTAGGTAAGGTGCAGCTTCGCTCGGGCATAAAAAAACTTTGCATATCTAGGGAAAAACGTTAGCGACTAGCAGACTTTTTGTAAGACGCTTCAGTTTCCTTTGTAACTATGTATAAAAATAAAAACAACACAAAACAAAGCCATTGGTAAAACATGATACAATTGATAAGTTTCTTTCACTGTATTTTTATAACGGAGTAAAAATACCCTTTTCTCAAACGTTGAAATTCGAGCACTATTTGACAACCTTCTTGGGGATAAATCAAAATTGCTGTACTGACCAAATAAATGCGAGCAACGGCCACCAATACTCCGAAACATGGCAACCAAGGAGGTAACTTATCAAAGGTTTTATTTAAGTACGAATTGGCTTGCAAATAGAATGATGTTTGTTGAAAAAAAAAAAAAACAAATGAACATATTGGCGCGTGAAAATGATCGTTGTTCGTCATTGAATCGGAATTTATAAATAATTTCCTTAGTTTGAATTTTCGCACATTATTTGAGAAAAGCACTATACAAGCCTTGGCCGCAACCAGGCATTGATGGACGAACGTATGTGGGCCGAGGCGATTGATGGCCGCTGCAGCTACAGTTGCAGCGCTGCAGTACTAAGCCGAGAGTCACTTGTTCTTTTTGTTATCGTAATTTTTTTTTGTGCTGGAACATACCAGTGAGGAAGGTATGGTCCAGCACAAAAAAAAAATACGGAGCCATTGAAGGACAAAGTTCCAACTTTATTGACGTTTTATTACGACAACAAGTTTAAATATTATACATTACACCATACTACCACTACCATATCATACCATGCATGCGCCCAAAAGCTCAATGTTTTGTGTGCGTTACTTTGCGCACTATCGTAAAAAGCGAACTATAGCACCAAAAATAAAAGTTTCCCTGCAATTATTTTTGCACAAACTTTCTTAGTTTGATGTACAGAATGCCTACGACTACTTACTGTACAAAATTACCCCAGTACATAAGTTTTGCACAGCAAATATTCGGGTCAAGGGGAAGATTCACAGATCGCAATTCAGTAAAGGTTCGTTTGAAACACTTGCTCACATTCGCTTATAAGAATATGAACATATAAGCTTAAGAATAAGGTTCATATTCGTTTGAAATGGTAACTTTTCTTAGCAGAGTATAGTGAAAGCGCGGTCTGTAAATCTCGCCCTAAGGAATAAGTAGCCGAAACTAGTCCAATATTTGGCTTAGGAAGTTTCGAAACTATTCGTCGTAGCGTTGGTTAAGTTGCAACTTTGAGCCGGTTATTTGAAACGTGCGCGGTTATCTACGGGTCTGTTCTATAAACAGACCCGTAGATAACCGCGCACGATCAGAGATCAAAGAGTATTTGAATTGTAACATGTAAATGGTGTTCCTGGAGATTGGTTACGTAAGACCCCACATTATACTAACAAGGCGTTAACATTTCGAAATAGTAGTTTATTCACCAAGGGGATAAAGCAGTGTCTTATGTTACGGGCGCTATATTGAATACCGAGCAAAAACACTCCTTGTGTTTTTGCTATTCCCGAGTGTGTAGCGACGGAGTTTAGAGTGAACTCCTGAGTGAAGCGAGTGAGTGCAGTGAGGGATTCAAGGTCGGCTAAGACAAAGACACCTAAATACTCCAGGAGAATTCTCTACTTTTCACACCTTCTGCGTTAAATAAAATTCTATTTTCGAATAGATTTTTCATGTTAAACATGTATTTTCCTATTATTTTATCTAATAACTCACATAACATTTACATAATTTAAAAGCTAGAAGTCTTAAAAATAAAATAATTAATTTTCGAATATGTTTGTTTTTGTAAAAGTTTTTCAAAAATTTTTTTGTTGAGTTTCCAAATTCAAATCTTATTATTGACTAGCGGGTTATAATAAAATTCAGTACAATATTATTCAAGATTCAAGATTTATTTATTGTCCAGGTAAACCCCAGGGCTATAATGAATTACTTTAGGTTCGGCTTGCATGACGAATAATTTGACACTATCGAGCAAGTATTGCGAAATAGTCTTTAGAGTCGAATACACTACCTAACTAAAATTGTGGTTTCGTATTCCTGCTTGCTCACTCCCTGTATGTTTAAAAAACTGGTAGCGAATACCAGAACAAGTAATTAAAAGTACCTACCCATTACATTCAGTCTTTAAACAAATAATAAGCAGCATTCTATTCCACCTACCCAAAGTGCTATTCTGTAAAATCACTCCGAGTAAACATTTTTAAAAGGTCGTTTTAGGTTGTCGTATATAACGCCACAAGGTTCTTTTGGCGCGTGGCCAAAATCGGAACTAAAGCCGCCATCTAGTTTTGTCAATACATTTTCTGTGACAATTTCTCAAATGTTTACCAACAACGGGGCCGTGTCAATGTCACTCAGGCGCCAAAATATCCTTGTAGCACTCTACCTGCCTTTTAGTTTGATTGTACCTACATTAAAGAATCGCCTCTCATGGAGGCTATTTAAAAAACACCTTCTATATCTTTAAACAGGTTTATTGGTAAAACACTAATCGCAAAAAAAAATCAGCTGCTCCCTACATTTTGAAGAGTTCTGCGAACATAAATGTAGGGAACAGCTGATTTTTATTTCGCGTTTTCAGGTTTGGTCACATAGTAAATGTTGTTCCAAATGATGAGTACAATGACCCCTTAAGAGTTTGTTAGTGTTTTTAATTACACCTTGTAAATCTATCTATGCATAGTATAAAACGAAGTCCCTTATCGTGTCCGTCTGTGTGACCGATTATATCTTCTAAACCACACAAAGGATTTTGGTGCGGTTTTAATTATAATTTAGAGCATTTATTCCGGAGGTTTATGTGTTTATATAATATGTTAATATTTGAACTTAGATGTAGCACAGAAATATCGACGTATGGCATGTCACAATTGCACCCGTGCGTACAGGGGCGAGTCGCACGTAAATAAATAAAGCAGTCCACGCATTTGCGTATTCTACACCAGTACCCAATGTTACTGATGACATGCGATACCAGGTCAGCTGTTAATTAACCACGATTCCATTTAATTGTAGAGCTATACGCATTAATTGAATTGGAATCACTCAAAGCTGTGCGCAACGGTACATTGTAATGTTATGCAGATCCTGCACGTTCCATGATATTGGACTAACGCGTCGCTGACCAATTTTTAAGTAATGGTAGACCTAACTTACTGATAAATAAATAGGGTAGAGTATGGTGAGCTGTATTCAGGTGTTTTCCAGCACAGTATACTCAATTGACTTGACTACTGACATTTATACTGACCATATTGGTAACGTTCTTCACAAAGGTCAGGTGCAGTATGAACGTGCAAAAAGAGTATGTAGGCCTCGTAGCAGGTGGTGTTCTGTAGTTTCTGCTTACCCCCATGGGGAAAAAAGCGTGAGTTTATGTATATACCTAGGTATACTCATTTATCTCAAGAGGTTGTAGAGAAAGGCTATTAAAGGGTTCGTGTTATAATAGGTAGGTACGTATTCTGATAGCAACAAGTTAGAATTTATGCCAAGTGTGGTTGTGACAAGGGCCCAATTCTGTAGAAGTCTTAATCGCGTAGCTATCTAACAATGATTGGCCAACATTAATTTGTTCTTTTTACGGACAAACATTTTTGGAACGAAGTTCTTTAACGCGGCTTGCATTGGGGGCGTAAACTGGCTGAAATCGTCACGTAACGAAACGAAAACTTCAGTTTTTTGGAAGCATAAAACTTATACTAGATGGCTCTGTATTAAAAAACAAAGTATTTGGCACTCGAAACTTGAGAACATAATATAAATAAGAAATCCAAACAGGTGTCCCACGAAACTTTTAGTTTTTTTTTTTAATTTTGTTCTGTTTCTAGTCCTGTTTCCTACAACCGATTACGACTTAGATTGCAGTGATCAGTAACCCAAGTTAGTGATTGCGCGCTCTAACTTTTTAATAAGCATTATTCTTTCCCAAAATCGGGCACATCCAAATACTCCGAAATATTTTATTCCGAATTTCGATGTTCCGATTTTCAAAAGTCCTAATTTCATGTTATAATGTCTATTATCAAAAATCACGAAATTGATTTTACCGAAAGCCTTCATACGTTCGAAGAATCTAATGCTCGATGGGTTCTCGGTCCGAAAAACGACATTCCGATTTTCAATACTTCGAATAAACTGCTAAAATTAGGATTCTGATTCTGATTCAATTAGTATAATATTCAATTACGCATATAAATTAAAAAACAATATGTAACGTTTAATGTAATTTAAAAAAGTCTACTTTGTTATTAATATGTGCATTCATATTATTTTTTTGTGTTTTCTTCTTTTCCTTATATTATATACCTACGTCGGGTACCACCTACTGTTATTGAATCCTTTGGGTTAGGTCAGGTTAGAACAGTGGCCATTAACGCCAGATCCTCGCTATTGTTGATGAATCACTTAGGTTAGGTTACGTTAGAACTGTGACCATTAAAGCGCTAGATCTCATCTATTGTTGGTGAATCATTTGGGTTAGGTTAGGTTAGAACTGTGACCATTAAAGCGCGAACTCGGTAACGGCCGCCGAGCGCCAGATCCCCGAAGGCGTTTTTATGGAATTCTAATTAATCGGTACTTTAATAATCGGAATTCGTATTTTTGATGTTTCGAATAATCATTAAGTCGCACTTTTTGTTATTCGATCTATTGAAACTCGGTATTTTGCGAATAGTAATTATAAACGTTAAGAATATTGAAATTTTGGAATTATAAAAATATGATGAATGATAAATCGGATTTGTTATATTAGGAATTTTGAACCATTCGGAATTATGAAATTCGTATTTGTGACTGACGGAATAAAGATTTTCGTATTTATGTAGTGTACCCCGAAAATCAGCACATCGTGTAGCCCCAAAAGGTAAACTATAATATTCACAAAGCAGTATCATTTGCGCGCAGATTCCTAAGGCTGCAAAATTAAATGGCGGTCCTGTGACGTCACATTGTCGGTACATATTTGATAGCGGCCTTTTTAACCGCTTTTAATTGAAATAACTCGTTTTACTTTAGTAGTACCTATAGGGGTTGAATAAAGATAAGTTGTCACATCGGAAATCAGTGCTCTAAGTGGAATACCTCGTATATTTTGTCGCTTTATTAGGCGATATTTACGTAGGTCTACTGGTTGCAAGCACTGAGCCTCATGCTCAGTGCTTGCAACCAGTAGACCGTGCTGGGTACGATGAAAAAAGTGTTATTGGGTTTTTTCATCAGGATTTTTTTAGTAGCAGCCCTAAGACTGGATTTGTGAAATTAATTTTATTTATTTGCCAGAAAATAGGTCCTTAAAATATAATAATATGGTAAAATAATTTTAGTCTCACATATTCGACTTATCAGCCGTGCAAATATTTGTTGTATTTGTTTGTGCCCGGGTGATGGCAATAGGCTCGCCCCCTATTACATGCGACTTGAACATAGCTGGCGCAATGTAGGTGCACTATAGGTACACATCTGCTAACTCTTCGGGGATTACAAGCATGATGTTATGATTTTAACGTAGGTATAGTCGACGCTGATATTGCTTTACCAGGATAAGGTTGAATGTCACTTGTACGTCATAAAATAACAAGGTTTATTTGTCTATAATACAGTTAGGTAGTTTCAGTCTTAGTTAAGTTTTGAATTTACAGGGAATTGTTGTCAAAAGTGGCTAAGCAATGGACCACCAGCCCCGCTAAGTTATTAAATAGCTGGTTTATTACATAATCAGCATATAATATTCCCACTGCTAGGACACAGGCCACTCTGTGAGAGGGAGTGGGCCGTAATCTACCAAGCGGCCCCAGTGCGGGTTAGTAGATGTCACATGTCTTCGAATTTTTGGTTCTAGGACATGCCGGTTTCCTCCCGATGTTTTCCTTCACCGTTTTGAGAGCAGTGGTGATGAAATAATTTACACAAAGTAAAGCGTCTGCATGGGTTCGAATCTAGGTCCTACAACTTGTAAATCAGCCGTTACCGTGGGCTGGTATATTACGAACTAGCTGCGCCCCGCGGTTTCACCCGCGTAATTCTCCAGTAAATTCAAGATCCCGTGAGAATATTGGGATAAAAAGTAGTCTATGTCTTATTCCAGGGTGTCAGCTACCTCCATACAAAATTTTATCAAAATTGGTCCAGCCGTTTGAGCGTGAAGAAGTAACACACACACACTCACAAACTTTCGCCTTTCTAATATTAGTGTGACGTGATGGATAAAATAAGAAATGGATATTTATGAGGAAGTCTGTAAGCAACACCGGTGACTGAAAAGTTATGCGAAAATCGTTTTCATGGGCTGTCGCGAGGGAAGTCTTGAGTGTGGATGTGGATGGCTATAAGAGTAGGGGGAAACCAAAGAAACGATGGATGGACTGTGTGAAAAATGATATGGCTAGAAAGGGGGTGACTACCGAGATGACGACTACTAATAATAATAAAAAAATAGAGAACTATGAAGAATAAGACATGTTGGGCAGACCCCAAATAAATTGGGATAAGGGCAGACGAATGATGTATAATGACTGTCTACTTTACTAAGTAAAAAAATACTACAAAAAAAAATACTACAAAAAAAAAATACTACCAAAAAAATAGTTTTTTTTCCTTTTTTTTTTCTTAATTTTAGTACATATGAAATTGTTATGGTGTTTAAGAACCGCTAAAATGCCTCCCTCAGCCGTTTCCATGATGTTCTGTCTCTCTATTAAGTACCTACTTTTAATTGACTTATGCGACGGACTATGTTAATTAATCACCTTATTATAATTTAAAAAAAAATGTTTTGGTAGTTCGCCGCAAGAGGTCTTCCTCAACGAATTCTTGCACGTTAATTTCTCTCCAAGAATACTAATTAAAAAAACAAAGAACTATAAATATTCCCAGCGAGAATGGTAATGCAAGATACTTCAATGAAAACATACCAATAATTATGTTTTCATCGAAGATAATAATCAAATTAAAATAATCCCATTATGCTGCCATAATGGAGTTAATTCATTAATTAAAAGCTAATGAGCTTTTATAATTAACTGTAAATGGATGGGCCAATTTGCAGTGTTATTAAATAAAGCCAGCCATGATAGCGCTACGTTGTTTTCTTTCCATTTTCCAATTAATAATACTTATGACGTAACCGGGATCAATGGGAGGTTCATGTTGTGGGAATCCAATTAAGAACAATATACCTATTACAAAACAATTATAACAATAAATACAATAATGTTGTTGTTGTTTTATTGTTGTTTGTTTTTATTTTCATTTTACTTCCTTTTTTTTGTTTTTTATGTATCTAAGAGTGTGTTTTAGTTTAATTTGTGATCTACATTGTGAGTCCCGATAAACATTTTTTCTTTCATTCTTTCTTTATATTAAATACACAATTCCATAAGTGATAATAACTATTTACTTCCAGTGTAATCTGGCCAGTCAGCCCCGCTTAAAGTATTTCTGACAGGCCAAATCTTTTCATTACAGTTGACTGACATCTGTGAACGAAAACATTGTGAGAAAACCATCACCCTAGTTGCCTTACATACTTTCAGTCACAGTCCAAGGGTTTTGAAGGATGTTCCTAATCCATTGCTTCATAGTTTCGAAAAAATCGTCTGCTCAACAACGTTAATATCGCAATGAACGTGGCCGAACTGTCAAAGAAATTGCGATCAATTGTCATTTTATGTGTGTTACGCAACTATCCCACTAGACTTAAGGCGCGATTCCATTAGACAAGTCACTTGTATGCAAGTTGCAAATTGCATACAACTTGAACAAACCTGAAGACAAGCTCACATAAAATAATCACAAGAAGTATCACCAATAATAAACTAACAGTACCTCAGGTTAGAAATTATTATGGCAGACGAACAGCATTTTTTTTATTTCCCACAATAATCATCGAAATACCAAAATTTATAAAAGACGAAATAAACTCGAAAAACTATAAGCAAAAATACAAAAAATACTATTACAACTACTTAAATAACTTAGTTTGATAAAATAATTTTCAAATTTAAAACACTAATAAAAATAAATAAAAGAGACGCAACCTGTATAAGTTTTATTTTTTCATATTTTGACTAGAACCGGTCTTCTAATGAGCGGCTCAGTAGCGAGCAGCTCAGATTTGAAACATTATATGACTCACGCACTTACGGATAGATGTTTGTTTACGGCTTAAATAGTTACGTGCAAAATAATATGCATGACTATGCATAAATAATATGCCTACATTATTTGATTTTGTTAATTATGTGATTAAGGACTTTTGTTAAAATAGCGAATGTGAGTACCAATACAAACCATTTCTGGTTTAATGGTACAATACAAACTTGAACATGTATTAAGACTAAACCTATGCGTAATAATAAAAAAAAAAGCTACAACTTGAACATACAGTACACACAGTGCACACAGTTTGAACTTGAACATTTTATAGTCAAGTGACGTGCAAATTGAACGCGCAAACGTTAGTTGCACATTTCGAATTGCGAACGAGTGACGTACGCGCATAGTATTTATCGCTGTACGGTGTCCTACTCTATTGTTGAACATCTCCACTTGCAATGCAAGTAAAACCTGCATGCAATTTGCACACTCTCGAAAACTTGTTTCCAATGCAAGCAACTTGTACGCAAAGGTGACGTCATACTTGCATGTAAGGCTTACCTAATGGAATTGCGGCTTTATAGTTGGTATGCCTTTTGTTTTTGGTGGGAAATTATCAAATAACTTCTCCCGCTCTGGGTGGAGCGGGAGGGAGTGTCAGACTTACTGACTAAAACCCACCGTGTTCCTTCAGATGCCTGTGTGCCAGGGCCACGATATCCCTTTCGGACAGGCTCGTAACCCTGGCAGGATAGTTGGTATACCTAAGTCTGAAATCGCCAACCCGTCTTTAGCAAGCGTGGTGATCAATGCTCTTGCCTTCTGTGTATGAGAACAGGCCTTTGCCCTGTACTGGGACAATAAGTAATAGGCTGGCATTATTATGAGCCATTCTCTTTAGTTTTTGCTTAACTAAAACCGTAAAGGGTATTTTACGGTTTTAGTTATTTTATACATCCATGCTATAAATCCTCTATAAAAGTTTATCTTAAACAGTTAGGTTATTGCCAACATTAAAACAACCAGCGTCATAGTAACCGTAATACCATCCAAACGAGTGTTATAATGTTGTACTAAATTTCGTTATGCAACTCCTTTGCTTTTTCGACCCCTTCCTTACACATTAAACAGCCACATTCTCACTACTCAATTCGTGGTATCTTTATGAATTTCAAAAAAAGAACAATGTCATGCACGCGAGTTTCACTACCACAGCGCCGTAATTAAAAAAAAAAACTTATAGGTTAGGTATTCGAATTCACGTCGTATCCCGCCATTTTTGTTCAATGTTAGTATTGCAAAAATGTATTACTTTGTTGTTTACAAAAATGAGTGATACAAGCTTTGACAGCACACCACCAGATATTTCTAATACAGCAAAGGACATTTCTAACCAATTATTACCAGAAAAGTCGAGGAAACAATATGAAAAGGCGTACCAAGATTTCATGAATTGGAAAATATCAAAGAGTGACGGCACGGTTGGCGCAGTGGTTAAACGATTGACTGCTGCGCTGCGTGTCGCGGGTTCGATTCCCGCACGGAACAAGTATTTGTTTGACCTATAAATAGTAGTTCCGGGTCAGGCTGTTTGTGTATGTGAGTTTAAAAACTTCTTTAGGAGCGTTGACATGCTGTAGTTGCAGTGAAGTTACATTGACCACGTGAAAAGTTTAATTTGTATATACTGTGCGACTAAGGGACTTACTAGAGAATAGGCAGCAGCGTTCTCTATGCATTTTAACACCATACTGCGATCGCCAACCGGCCTGCCAAGCGTGGCGATTAAGGCTATTATGGCCCTTATTGGCGGAGGCCTATGTCTAGCAGTGGACGTCTTTCGGCTGAAATGCATGTGCATTGTTTAAAATGTGTTTTAGGTAATCATTATATTATTGAAGTGAAATAATATTCAAATATACCATTTATTCAACGTAAACTTCATTACCAGCTGATTCCCACAAGCAATTTCAGCCTTCTAGTAAAACTAACATCACATTTAGTCGAGATTCCTTTTGATGAAATTAATTTCACGTTTCACGGACTTGGGAGCGGGTGTCAAGAACATAAGGCCGGCCACAAAGAACCGGCGCCTTAGATCTGCGGACTGAGATACCTTGTGTACAAAGCGAAGGTTACTTAGATGTTGATGGAAACGTTTTGATGTTTTTTTAATTAAAATTTAAGGTAAGGTATGGTGGAACTTTGGAAATGTGATGTAGCCAAATCTGTATTTATCCCAAAAGTCTGACAACCAGTCTTACCAAGGAGTATCGTTTTACCCAGTAACTGGGTTTTGGAGGTCAGATAGGCAGTCGCTCCATGTAAAATATTAGCATTCAGTTGCATACGGTTAGACTGGAAGCCGACCCCAACGAAGTTGGGAAAAGTCTAGGCAGATTGATTGGTTCTCGTATAAACACTGAACTTACTTACTAATTTACTACTACTTAATTACTTACTAATTCCATGCGATTAAAAAGTGCTTACTTATTCCATGCTCAAGCTGTCACTTCCTGTTAAACACTTCCGTCCCTTTTCACGTAATTACTCCCATAGAAAGCGAGAGGAAAGATGTTACACATCAAAAGAAAGACGAGGACAGAAGTAAATGCTCGGCGCACCTGCAAGGGTCATTTGGTTCTACTATACTCTGTTCATTTTATAGTGATTATATATGACAAATACAAAAACAACCTTTTACGATATTTTTCATATAGCACGCAGCGTCAAACAGTCGCAGTTCAATTAAGTAGCCAAGTCAAGTTGTAGCGACTGATTTTATATAACATGCCAATAGGCTCGCCTTAATTACATGGGACTTAAACATAACTGGCAAAATGTGTACTATAGGTATACCTCTGCCTAACATTTCGGAGATTACAGGCGGATAGAATAGAATAGAATACTCTTTATTATGTACACCATAAAAGTTACAGATATAAATGTTGTAGTTTTACATAGGGTGACACAATGGGCGGTCTTATCGCTAAAAGCGATTTTTTACAGACAACCTTTGGATGGATTAAAGGGAGAAGGAGAGACAATACTGCAGGTAGTCAGTGGTGTACCATTTACATATACAATAAATACATACATACACAAAGCAATACACTTATCTATATAAATATATACAATAATAAACATGAAACAAGAGCAATCAAATAGACAAGGGCGATAAACATTCCTAGTCCGCGACTGTACGTTACCAAAGCCATGCCTCATTAGAGAAAGGGGGCTGTTGGACAAGGAATCAGGTATGATTTTATTGTAACAATTAGTGGAGAGCACACGTATTTAAGTAACTAGAGACAAGAGAACATACTTTAAGAGATGAAGGTGGCGGGATTGTTATATTAACATCCATATTAGTTTTAAGGGTTCCGTACCCAAAGGGTAAAACGGGAACCATATTACTAAGGCTCCACCGTCTGTTTGTCTGTCTGTCCGTCTGTCATTAGGCTGTATCTCATGAACCGTGATAGTTAGACAGTTGAAATTTTCACAGATGATGTATTTCTATTGCCGCTATAACAACAAATACTAAAAAAACAGAATAAAATAAATATTTTTTGCTCGATATTGATAACGGCAACAGGTAGACGCTTGAAATATTCACATAATATTTAGTTATATATTAAATTTAAAAATAAATAAATAAATTAAAATAAAACAAATATTTAAGAGGGGCTCCCATACAACAAACGTGATTTGTTTGCCATTTTTATAGATAATGGTACGGAACCCTTCGTGCGCGAGTCCGACTCGCACTTGGCCGGTTTTTTAAATAGTAAAGCTCCGCGGATCTTCAGAACCAGATAATTATTAACCACGTAGTGATGATTGTGAACTCTTTATTAATCACCTCTTTGGATGAAACTTTACATGACTATCAAGTAGCCTAGTTCATTTTATCAAGCGACCTCACAAAACTGAAATGTGCAACCAAAATTAAAGACAAGGGTGGTGAATAAGTCTATTCCACGACTGTACGTTATTTAAGCCATGCCTCATTAGAGAAAGTCGGCCGTTAGACAAGGAGTCAGGTATAATTGTGACAATTAGTGGAGAGCACTCGTAACTAAGTAACTAGAGCCAAAGGAACAAACTTCAAGAAGCTAGATCGTCGTGTTGGAATCACGTGCCGGGTCTAGAATGTTCTTGTAACAATATTGTTTTAACTTCACTTTTCTTGTAGTTTTAATTTTGAAGAAACTGCGGGTGGGTGCTGTAATAAAAAGGACCTTTTTGTATTTTAGAGAGGGCTTGTTTTTATGCTTTTCCTGATAGCTTCGTATACTCGTATTAGACAGTAATTAATATCTCGACCTCCTTCCTATTTATTTTCGTAGCGTGGGTGTCGTAAAAGGCGACTAAGGGACTTACTAGAGAATTGGCAGCAGCGTTCCCTATGCATTTTAACACCACACTGCGATCGCCAACCTGAGGCCCCAAGCGTGGCAATTATGGCAAATGTCCAGCAATGGACGTCTTTCGGCTGAAATTATGATTAATGATTAATATGTCGACTAATATATTCATAGGTACTATGATCAATTAAATTTAAATACATATATTTAATATCTAGTGCAGATACAAATGTTTAGAATCTCATAAAATCAAGAATCATATATTATTTAAACTTTTGTATATTATTAAAAAAATAAAAACAATATATTACCAACAGGAGCACGTTGCTGTTCATTATGTAATTGCATTTTAACTGACATATTTTAAATTGAATTATTTTTTATTGTAATCTATTGGCATGCCTCCTTATTTGTAATTGCTTGTTTATGTTGATTTTGTACGCCATATATTGGCAAAACATAGTGCACATATTTTTGACATTAAACTATCTGTAACCATACCTATGTTTAACAAAATAAATGATTGATTGATTGACTTTTTCGTTGTCAGCTTTGTGCTTTAGCTGATTCATGTTCTTTTGCTTAAGATGATCCAAATTTTAGGAGTTGTAAAAGTTTCTTAGCAATAATGTGTACAGCCTAACAGTGCCGTAACTCGCCTCATAAGCGTCAGGTGCGAGCTTCTATAACTGCGCCATTGAAAAATGTCCTAATCTTACCTGACAATAAAATAGACAAAGTTTATGTAAATAAATCTATAATTCAAAAACCTCAAAAACTTGGTTGAATTATGATAATAGTTTTTTTTTCTTTTACCTATTAAAATAATAGAAGAGAAGAAAAAAAGTTAATTCAAAAATATTTGGCAAAAGAAGAGATGTCTAGTAAAGACTCCAAGCAGTGGCGCACTAGAAGCCTGTCGGGGAACCGAACCGGGCCCGCGGGGTTGAAAATTTTAACATTTATATTTAGCATACGTAGAGTGCCCAACTACTAAAGCTACCTTTTACTTACTGAGCATATTTTGGCCTTTGGGATTTTATTACCAGGGCAAACCGTAAACGCAAATCGCTAGGCCAGACAATGTTTCTTGGGCCGTCATCAAGCGTAGGCTGTACGTCTTTTTTTCAATTTGAGCTTACTGAATGATCTCTTGAGGACAGGAAGCTAGTCACTGGCATCGTAAAAAAATCTATATAGCAACTACTATTTTTGGTATACATTTCCTTAAAACCCAGTACAACTATAGCTTTAGAAGACCCAGAGTTGACTGACAGCAGCTACAGCTCCTGGGACGTACTGTTAGTATTTACGATCTGGATAACTATTATCATTCAGTTATTTGCTTGTAAGAACAATATTATATCCTTTGTAAATTCAGTGTACTGCTGATAGTAGGGCGCATCTACTATTCCCGTATATACTTATTTTGTGGTATTAAAAATATCCAAATAGCGCCCTGAAAATAAACCATAAACATTATATGACGTATATAGGTTCAGCATACATTTCCGTTGCCAAATCAAAGCGGAAATAACCTCGAAATGGGTCAAATTAGGTCATATTATAAAGATGTCCGCCATTTCTTCTCAGGGGTAGTCAGATAGGAAATGTCGACTACATCTAGCTTATTTTTTTTTTTATATGACGTGTAAAAGTGATTCCGATATCCTATTTACAGAATAAACGATTTCTTTTCATTTCATTAATAAGTACTATATAGATTGTAAGTATAGCGGGTTATTTCTGTCGCTGCTCAGTTGCTTATTACCAAGATGAGATCGTTCGTTTTTTTTTTAAATTACCAACGAAATATTTCAACGCAGGGCGGGTCCAGAATCATGTACTGAACCAATGGTAACAGGATGCGCGTCGATGTTCCTGCCACCCTATATCCTAATCCTGAATAATATTATAAATGCCAAACTGAGTTTGTTTTTTTGAATTTTTATCTCGATATTCCCACGGGATCGAGACATGCGGGTGAAACCGCGGGGCGCAGCTAGTAATATTATAAATGCGAAAGTAACTCTGTCTGTAGGTCTGTTACCTTTTCACGCCTTAACGGCTGAACTGATTTGGATGAAATTTGGCACACGGGTAGACCATGGCCTGATTTAGGGCATAGAATACATTGTATCCCGGTAGTACGTCACCACAACCTATAAAATAACTCCATTTGTCACCTTCTTTCACTCCACCTTAATCAGCCAAACAGTTGTAAACGCAACCCCCTGTATTACCCTTGCAGCGATGACGTCATGACAAGGTGTCATGACGTCATTGCTCCAAGTTATCGACTTACCCTGTAAACGCGCTATAAGGCTACAGTAGGCAGCGATTTGCGATGCGACTGGAAGAGCGTAACGAGATAAACATGGTATGGCTACATTATAAGCGAAAATCGTATATTCGGCGATGACGTGGCTACAGTACACATGCTACATAACGAATTAGCATGAGCGATTCATGCTAATAAATTCACTTTAATTTCGCTGATATGTTGATGTAGCCGATGCCGTGATTATGGTAATGTTGTTCCGATCGCTAAAAGATATCAAAGATCGCTAGTAATATTTGATGTACGGTGTAGCCATATACGTGAGCATTCATTTATTTATTGGAATCGCTCGTGTCGCAGGTCGCGTCGCGGTCTAATGTAGCCTCAGCCTAACATCGTCCTTTCGTTGTATCGGTAACGAGTTTCAGAAATGATTCCGTGATGTTCTATTGTGTTGGAACATAAAGTTTAAACTAAGTTTACGAAGTGTATCAATTGTCGTCGTATTCATAGATCGTTGAGGTATGAATAAGATTTAAAAGGGTTGCGTAGTTAACTGAAACAGTTCGTCTCAAATATTGAGTTGTATTGCTGTTGGTCCCAAATTAGGCACACAGGCTTTTTTTTTTTTTTTTTTTTGAGTGGGAAATCATCAAATAACTTCTCCCGCTCTG
Source organism: Tiliacea citrago (assembly GCA_963921375.1). Taxonomy (NCBI): domain Eukaryota; kingdom Metazoa; phylum Arthropoda; class Insecta; order Lepidoptera; family Noctuidae; genus Tiliacea; species Tiliacea citrago. The sequence goes on from OY992784.1 coordinate 5,009,499, forward strand.
GGCGGAGGGAGTGTCAGACTTTTACTGACTAAAACCCACCCGTGTTCCTTCCGTTGCCTGTGTGCCAGCGCCACGATATCCCTTTCGGACAAACTCGCAACCCTGGCAGGCATTGGTCCTAACGGACCCCGTCAGTTTGTGCTGACATCTCTTTGAGGCGCGCGTGGAACACAACGCGCCGTCGACCCGGGCCTGGTCCTTATCGGACGGCGAGCTACCCATCGCTCACCGTCCGCAGGCCCGTGCCTACGGTGGCCGGAAATCGGCTTGCGACTCCCGACGCCCGGGGCGTCTCCTGCGGCGACTAAGGGCGCGAGGGCGCGAACCCTCACGCGTTCCGCCTCCTCCTTCGCTAGCATAACTGCTTCGCAGAAGGAGGTGACGGCCTCCCATGCACTCTCGCTCCGAACCATGGCCTGAACCAGGGCCGGACGCGAGAGATCGCCGCCGCCGATCGCCTCCGTGAGGACACGGCGGTGCTCCGCCCAAGCTGGGCAGACCTCCACCGTATGCTCCACCGTGTCCTCCGGGCGATCCACACAGTGGTGACACCCGGGCGTTTCCTCCCGCTTTATCCTGAACAGGAACCTCCCGAAACAACCGTGTCCGGTACACAGGCTGAGGTGCCTATTTATTTCTATTCTTCACATATGACCTGATCAAGATAGCGGCTGGACTTTAAAAGAGATTGTGACCTCTAGAGTTTGTTTCGGTGTTCCTTCTCAGAGTAGTCAGATAAGAAAGGAAGACTTCATCTTTTTTTTTTTTTTAGCTGGGAAATTATCAAATAACTTCTCCCGCTCTGGGAGGAGCGGGAGGGAGTGAGTGTCAGACTTTTACTGACCCATGTTCCTTCTGATGCCTGTGTGCCAGGACCACGATATCCCTTTCGGATAGGCTCGTAACCCTGGCAGAAGGCAGACCTCATCTAGTTTTAAAATATGATTGACGTGTAAAAGTGTTTGTACAAACCTAATAACAGAAATAAAATAATTTATCACCATTTATCTATGTTTCGCAAAAGTGAGCATTTCCATCTTTGCTACAAATAGAAAGATTTTCAACAAAATATAAAGTGCAAAGAACGGTTTTCTTAACGACACGTTTTTAATAAAAAAATTGAAAGAAACGCTTGACTGAGTCGAATAAAGTTGAACAGACAAACACCCCAATATCGTTCACGCTAGTTCACGTAGAGATGTTCAGAGATATTTCGTTGATGTTCCATTGTATTATACCATAAAGTATATACTAAGTTTACGTATCAACTGAGATGCACGACTACTGACGAATGCGTACAATGACTGGACAGGTCCCCTCAATCTGTGAGGTGCTTTCATCAAAAGATCATTTCAGGCACCAATCTACATGGTCTTCACATGATCTGGCCAAGATTATGTCTGGACTTTAAAAGAGACTGTGACCTCTCAGTTTGTTTCGGCCTTCAAACGATGACCTCATCTAGTTTTTAAAATATGATTGACGCGTAAAAGAGTTTGTATTACAAACCTGCTTACAGAAATAAATCATTTACATTTCCATTTTTTTTTTTTCATTGACACTTATTTTTTAAGTGCCGCAGCATCATGTTGAGATATGGGCCTTTTGGCCTCGTACAGGACTTTCTGTTTTTATTTTAATTTTTACTTTGTTTTTGTTCTTTATGTTTCTATGAGTGTTTTAGTTTAGTTTAATTTGTGATTTGTGCGAGTCCCAATAAATGCTTTTTCTTTTTTTCTATTTATTCTTTATCATTATCGTTTAACTGTTGCCGTATTCATAGATCGTTGAGGTATGAATAAGGGTTCTTCTCAATCATTGAGTCGTGTTACTGATGGTCTCAAACTATGAGCTTATTTCCATTTTTCTGTTACATAAAAAAATAGTTATTTCTTGTTTATCAAAAGTAGGTTTTTTAACAAAATGTAAAGAACTATTTTCTCATCAATACGTATGTGGTACAAAATTGTAAGGAAACACTTGACTGAGTCGAATATAGTTGAATAGACAAACACCCCAATAATCGCTTAATCTGAGATAGTTCACGGAAAAGGAGGTACACGGTACGTTTGTGACAGCAAAAGGTATTTTGCAAGAAAAAATGGCGATGCAAATAAACATAGATCGAGAAATAGACGTAGTATCTTTTTTCGAAAAGTTGATTGCCGATGTGAAACTTTGTTTGAAATGCAAGACTCATTTTGAATGTTTTAGAATCCATGCCTTATTTTATTCTTTATACAAAATACAGATATCAACTTTGTAGTTGATAAAGCTGTATGAAAATTGTGTCCAGACTCAGAGGACCAATATCACAGTAGCGTCTATACCTTGTATCATGATTTCCAAATAATTATTAATAAGATTTGTAGTGATTTTAAATACGAAGAGGTTTATTTATAAACGAAGATTAAAGTTAAGAGACGTTTAAACATCAAAAATGTATGGTTAAACAGTCGCTAATCATTACTTGACTTTAAGCAGCGTTTATAAATAAAGGGGTAAATCTACAATTGAAAGTATTGATTGATTTATAAACAATTGATTTGCCTCAAATGATTTTTGTACCAGCGTAGTCGTGAAGTTTAAAAGTATCTCATTTAACAGTTACCATAAAAGTACTAGTTTTTTAACAAAACGGAATGGAAACATGATATTTGGGGCGTCACCTAGTTTGCTTAGTGAGTTCTATTCAAGTCTCTGAATCGAATGTTGTCTTCAAGAAGACAGGTATTATACTGATTTTATATTGAGTACCTAATTAAATATTGCTATATACCAAGTTTGTATGTGTGCAAGAATATAAATACAGAAATATTGGTAACTAGCTGCGCCCCGCGGTTTCACCCGCGTAAGTCTCGATCCCGTGGGAATATCGGGATAAAAAGTAGCCTATGTCTTAATCCAGGGTGTCAGCTACCTCCATACAAAATTTTATCAAAATTGGTTCAGCCGTTTGAGCGTGAAGAAGTAACAAACATACACACACACACACTCGCAAACTTTCGCCTTTATGTGATGTGATGAAAAGGCGTTTGATTACATTTGTCATATTCACACTTCAAGTTAAGATGATAATGAACTTGTGAGCGACTGTGTACAAGATATGTCTCATCTTTATTGTCACTTAGAAGTCTACTAGATAACTGCGAAGTCTAGATACAGTTCGTGGAACTTTAGTGCCAAAGTCAGGTAAAGTTAAGTGCTGCGACATAATGTTGACTCGCGGTCTACAAAGTGGCTAGGTGTTTTCAAGACTGGCGTAGTAGTACTTGCCTACTGTCGTCATTTTGTGGGGTAACTTAACATCACGCCTGTAATCCCCGTAGGGTTAGGTAGAGGTGTATCTATAGAAGTGATAGTATTTTATGGGGTAGTGTGACAATGATGGATCTTACTTGCCAGATGTAACTTTGTAATATTTCAATTTAATAATATTGTATTGCTGGGGACAGCAATGTATGCGTAAGGACTGCAGGGTAGATAGATAAAACATTTGTTCAGTGCTCACAAAAGACAGGAATATATATATACAGCGTGTTACGGAAAGGGATACATATCGAAGGCACGGATTTTTTTGGTGATAACAAACTACATGGCAACATTTTTTTTACATATTATAAAGTTAAGAAACATTTAACAAATAAAAATCAAATGTTTCCAATTGAATTCTACACATCACTAGACCAAGTCAGCTGATCGGTACACGTTTTAATCGATTCGTTTGATCTCGCCGCCAATCGTGTCACCCGCGGTGCCGCGTGCCGCAGAGCTGTGGCAGGTGTGTGGCAGGTGTGTGTGTGTACTAAGCGCACAGACACAGATAATGGATAATGACCCTCGTAGTGCGGTCACATGTTTGTTATGATTTAAATTTAATAAACTATAGAAATAATAAAATATCTAACATTTCAAAGTTATTCTTTTTGAGCTGAAATTTTGTACAGAGCTTCTGAACCAGATGCACTTTTCACCCTGTTTGTATGGATATAACCTTTCCGTAACACGCTGTATAAAAACAAGGTGCCAATATATAAAAAAGAAAAACATACATAAAGAAATAGAGTGACACTATGACATAATTATTTTAAGTCAAATAACGAATATATAAGTAGCGGTGTGCGTCTCTAGGTTGCACCAAACGGGAGTCCAGCTCAGCATGTGTCAGGCAGATATGCCTGACGCTGATATTCTGCTGGATTCCTGCAGTGACTTACGGACGTCGAACAGAAGAGATACATTGGTGTAGCAGGAGAATAATTGGTTATGCATATACAAATTAATTATACAGTAAGTATACTGCACTCCATAAACACGACGCGAACGTACGGGCGCATTTCGATTTCGACGTAATTTTAAAACAAATTGTGGTTACCTTTGTACCACAATTAATCCGTAATTTATTGGTAGTGCGTCAACATATTATATAATAATTATGGTCCTGTTCGTTTTGACATTTATTTGTTTTTTATAGCATCATCAGCAAATATTGGGTTTTGGCCGTAAATACAAACGGCTAACAGATTAAATTGTGTTTTATTTTCATGAATCGAACAACCATCATTAAATTTATGTCCACGCTAGCTCTAAAATAACCATTTTGAAATTGTGTCTCATTAATCATCTTAAAGTTATTCAGCAATAACTTTTGCTCTTAGTTAAATGGCCATAACATAATCAGCCTATAATGTTCCTACGGTTGGGACAAAGGCTTCCTCTCTGTGAGAAGGAGTGAGAAATACTTTTTTTTTGGAGACTATGAGTAGTACGTACATACCTCCATCTTTTATTTTTTAATGTTTACCATTTAAAAAATCGTATATGGGTATTTTACCTAAAATAAAACACTACTTATTTTTTTTTATTTTTTTTTATTTCAACTCGCTTTCGCATTTATATTATAATATTATTTAGGATAGGATACACTAGCTAGCTTGCAACCAACAGGAATTTATTTTCTTTTGTTCAGTAGTGTAGTACACAACCGACCATGTTATAAATTTAAGTCGCATTTCGTGTCTGTCTGTGTGACCGCGTTGTTCTTCGAATTTTGATGTGGTTTTCACAATCATTTAGAGAACTTATAATGCTGGAAGGTTTATGTGTTAAAATATTACTATTAAAACTCACATAATTACAAGAAATAACGATGTTTTGTCGCCAGTACAAACTAAACTAGTGTTGTACATTTTAGTTACAGATTTAATAACAAAAAAGTGACTTAATAATATCATAATATTGTATTGTCACAGCACTTAATAAGCATGCAAAATTTCAGCTTAGTCGGGTACCAATAAGTGGCTGAAAAGTAGTTTGCAAATTTTCAAGCAGACAACTAACATACGAATATTGCAAGTTAAATAAAAGCTTGTAATAAAAATTCCTTAGTTTTCCAACAGCTGCAATCAGTCGTGGACATATGGGATATATGCGCACATGTTATACAGATATACCTCGTGACATTCAAAGCCTTTCTAATGGACAACATGCTTCCTGTAGCTATTTATAAAGGTCTGTACTAACCTGATTTGGTTTCGCATTACACTTCTAATGAGGCCTTGGCGTTGCCATTAAGGCTCTAGCGCTGGTTTCAAATAGATTACACGTGCGTAATTAGATAGTGTTTTATTCTTAATCATTTTGAAACGTGCTTTCGTAACTTTACACGAGCTTCATCTAACATTACACGCGTAGGTTCAATACATGGAAGTCTTAGATCTAAGTCTGAGAGATGAGACGGTTTATTTTATAATAACCTCAGTTTTCACAACTTTAGTTGGTTATTTCCAAGTCTAACAAGATGTGGTTGAATATCAGTTTCGTACATGTAACACTGCAACCTAGTTTCTAAAAGATTCCCTAGACTTTAGAGCTTCTGACTACGCAGTACTACAGGTAGGTAGACTTTAGATCGCACCTGGGATCGACAGTAATCTTGTTTTCAAAGCAGCGGATGGCTCACGATCCCACATAGAGACTCCTCAAGTTTCTATGTGGGATTGTGAGCCATCCGCTGATCTATACTAATATAATAAGGAACTCAACATTCGTGAGCTTGTATGTCCCTAGAACCCGTTATCAATCCTCCACAGCCCAGTTAGCCGGTAAATGGGTTGTGGATATCAGATAGGCAGTCACCATCATCATCATCATCATTTCAGCCGAAAGACGTCCACTGCTGGACATAGGCCTCCCCCAGAAGAAGGGGGGTTGCTATAATCGCCACGCTTGGCAGGCGAGTTGACGATCGCAGTGTGGTATTAATATGCATAGAGAACGCTGCTGCCCATCCTCTAGTAAGTCTCTTAGTCGCCTTTTATGACTCCCACGGGAAGAAATAGGATAGGCAGTCGCTCCATGTAAAATACTGATATTCTGCTGCATTCGGTAAGACTGGAAGCCGACCCCAACAAAATTAGGAAAAGGCTAGGCAGATGATGGTGTATGTAGGGGGTTATCTTCGGAACTACTGATTCGATTGCGAAAATCCTTTCACTAACGGAAAGCTTCAGTATTGCCGAGTATCATAAATAAATAATTATAGGATATAATTATTAATAATTATATCCTATAATTATTTAATGTTAAAACAGGAACTTTCATGCGGGCGAAGTCGCGGGCAGAAGCTAGTTTGCTGTAAAACTCTACTACTACTGCTTTAGTATTGCTATTATTATTATTTAATAATAATATTTAATCTCAACACGTGCTTTCTTTGTTTACCTGGCTGACAAGAAAAAAAACGCAGGATAAATCTGACGCCATTACTTTAACGGCTGTTCTGTATCTCAAATGGCACGCAAAAGTGATTCCGGGATACATTAAAAGTTATACGATATGGGTGTTGAATACATATAAAAGGAAAATAAAAATGTGTAATTTCCATGGAAATTATTTTTTGTGATGCTCGTACTCGGAAATGTTTCGCGTTCATTGCTGGATAATTTACTTCTCCACGACATTGTCACAAAATTGAAAGATAATTATGTCTTGTGATGTGCCTTAAAGTGATACGCTTAAAGTACCTACCTGCATTCTTCTTCTTAGCATATTGATGGCAAATATTAAGTTAAATTAAAACCCCTTTCTCTCTTCGCTGACGCAGACATTAGGTCCTCACGTGTACACGTGATGCGGCACATGATAAAATGTGGGCCATGGTCTGCGGGGATACGCCGCATAATACATTGAAGATCGGAACCATCCGGGAAACCCTACCAGTGGAGACTGTCTTTGCTGCGGCCGACCTGAGTGCGAAGTCCATTGGAAGTTAACCTACATTCATTTTTGACGTATATAGTTTTATGATGGTAAAATGCGATTGAGTTGGATTCTAGAAAGTGACGTCGCTGACCTTTGCTGGCACTTCTAGATAATACATTTAGTACCAGATACTTTGATTGTCTTAAGCTTAACTTTCCAGACGTGTGTAATTTGTAATGTAATGTATTGCGAATTGTGTGGACGCCTATAGGTGGGCACAGGATACTTTAACCTTCTTTTGCTTTTATATCCGAGGGAAGCCTGAAAACCTGGTCTTCAAAGATGTTTGTTTACTATCTTGTTTAAACAGAACTATAACTAGAACGAATTTAATTTTCAGAGGGTGTTATTCTAATTAATATACACTTTTAATTTTCCAAGGGGTATCATGTTGCCCAGTAACTGGGTTGTGGAGGTCAGATAAGCAGTCGCTCCATGTAAAATACTGGTATTCAGCTGTATCCGGTTAAACTGCAATGAAAGCCGATTCCAACATAATTGGATTAAGGCTAGCCAGATGATGATACTCTTTCCAGTTTTACATCAAAATATGTATAACAGTTTCATAGTCATCTTTCAATTTTATGTAAATTGGTTTCTTGTAATATTTTTAAAACTTTACGCTTGTGATGCCGCGTTGGCTTTGTCTCCGCAAAGTTTTGTTATCAGACTGGTTCGAGACGAGACGTGTTTCAGTTACAAAGTAACAGAATGCACCCAAAGTATAATGTTGACTTGGAAAGACACGTAATGATCGATAGGTTTGAAATGAAGAAAAGTTGTATGTGGATGCTTTATCATTCATCATTTTAGCCGTAAGACGTCCACTGCTGGACATAGGCCTCTCCCAAGCACCGCCACTTCGACCGGTTCTGTGCTTCCCGTATCCAGCGTATTCCTGTGGCCTTTACAAGGTCATCGGGTGCCAATGCTTAACACAACTTATACATATATATCTGCCTAGACTTTCCCCTATAATGTTGGGGTTGGCGTCCAGACTAACCGGATGCATCTGAATACCAGTATTTTACATGGACGAACTGCCTATCGGACCTTCACAGCCCAGTTACTGGCTAAACTTAACAAACTGCGAAAGGCTGTTTGATTTGTTGAAAATGAAAGAGGTTATACAGTGTGTCTTGATAATGTACACATATTGAAATTAAGGAAACTTAGCTTAATTTTATCGACGATTTAAAAAAAAAAAGGGTCTACCGGCTAAAGTAAAGTACGTAGCCGAGTGCAAGGCCTTTCTTTAACAGTTGATAGGAAACGTTCTGATTGACTTATAAACATGTTATTTTTAATTTTAGAAAGCTGATACGATGGACAATAATTTAGAGTAATAGAAAGGGTAGGTAATCGACTTTTATTGAGATATTTTACAGTTATTGTAAAAATTTATGAAAAATATCAGATTTTTTGTTATAAAATCAACCTAATTCTCAATTGAGGGCGATTTTTTCTTTAGTTTTCATTTTATGAAGACGCCCTATTATTTACAGTCATTACTGAGTTTGTTTCATCGTGATAGATCGTTTAATTTAAAAGTTATACCGATTTGTTTACAAAAGGGTCACGGAAGCCAATATGAATTTAAAAAATGCTATAAAAAATTAAATATATTTTTTTGATTTTTTTAAATATTTCTCCGTCGGTAACACATATCAAAACTAAGGAAACTTAGCTTAATTAGCTAAGTTTCCTTAGTTTTGATATGTGTACATTGTCAAAACTCACACTGTAAAGGGAAAATATAGCGGTAAAGGCAATATTAATTTTAGAAAGAAGAATCATAAATATCGTTGGGGCATTTAGGTTTCCTTGTAAGCTAAGCAAATAAAGCTTTTCTTTATAAAATCAGGTACACAATAGACTAATAATTAACAAAATTAGTGAAATAGTCCAAACTTTAACTTGTTCACAATTCTTGATGACGTCACCGCTAGTCTTACTTTTTAAGCTTTTAGAGTTTGTTTGATCTGTTAATGGGTCGCCTACGCTTCTCTATACGCTTCTTTACATGTACGTTTGCCTTCATTCGTTAAGTTACAAAACTAATTTAAAATTTAATTACTACTCTTTCTAAGTTTGTCTTTATCAGGTAGGGATTTACTTTCGTTACATTCTGAATGAGTTCTTGTGATTTGAAAAAAAATTAAATGAATTTCTTAATTGATTGGTCATCATTAATGCTTTGATATTTTCTAGATAAGATAAGGTAAGTCTTTATTTGCCTTAAACATGGTATTAAGTTGTTACAGTCTAGAATGTCCACATGTTTAGCTATACATAATCTTGTATCAATTGCATGCAAATAATTAATAAAATGGAGATTAATTGGTTATACAATAATAGTCATTGGGATCATACTTCACAAATATTTTCATTAATACCTTTACATACATATTTGCTAACTTTGCAAAATAAATAAATGAAAACTCTTGATAGTTTTTGTCTTATTCTGAAATGTAAAAGAAACTGCTTATAAAAATATTTTTTTTTAAGTAGTCTTAGTAAAAGCGTTGCTCTTTATTCCTCCGGTTTCACATATAAGACTTTTTTCGAAATTTTTTATTTGGGTTTCAACTCATCATTCTATTATTGCCATTATCCCAAATTACTTGGGATTTTGGGGTCAACATGTCTTTTTCGACCATACATCGCTATTAGTCGTTACCTTGGTAGTCACTTCCTTTCTAGCCATATCATCTTTCACACAGCCCATCCATCGTTGCTTAGGTCTTCCCCTACTCTTACGAGTATAGCCATCCACATTCATACTCAAAACTTTTCTCACGATATTTTCCTCACAGATTAGTGATTAAGTGTCCAGTGTAGAAACAAGCACGGTACCGATAACTTCGTAAAGAGCCCTGCTTAATGTGCTACCTACAACTAAACTTCCAAGTTTAAGCCTATAAAATACTCCAACCACAAGTCTTAACAAAGCAGACGTAATACTGCGGTCATCTAAAACGGTGGTTTGGTCCTTTCGAAATCGAAGGACCATGGAGCGAACCAATTTCTTGCTTCGCTTAGCTCTCGCTACCCATGTTTGAAGTGCTTTCGATCTGCAAAAGGGCTGTAGTTCTCTTTAACCGGAAAAAGGTAATACTTTTGACCATAATAATAATATAATAATCATTTTATTTTCTGAAAAAACATCCATAATTTTCCGTAAACTCTTACCTAAACAACTATGTTAGTAAACATGCAGGTTGGACAAATAATGGATGAGCGGGCAATCAAATTTTTCCGCAATGACGTTCGAGCTGCCCCGGACTTTCTGCAGCAGCGACGCGGCACGCTTACGTCTTACCGCTGCGAAGCCATCAGTGTGTGCATTACAAACATTCCCGACGCACTGCAGTAGCGTGGCAGCCCCAGCAGCATCCTGAATACATTGTTGTATTGAACGCGAAGAACATTGATGGCTTTCTGCGTACAACTTGTCCAGAGGCTGCACGTGCACAATGTCTGACAATATGCTTTAAAAAGCGTCACTTTCACTTCATACGTGCAGCGAGCAAACCTACGGACAAGCATGTTGCATCGAACCGCCAGTGCTCTTCGTTCCCTTTCTACACCCAGATCATCTTTGATGCCGGTGGTGACAATATGGCCTAGATATTTAAATTTTTGAACACGATTTGAGATATTACCGTAATGTGGTCAGTTTTTATTGTAGGGTTATACCTATTAAAGACTGGTACTCCGGGCTGGTAGACTGGTTTTACTCGTATGTACGCGCCTATGGGATTTCAGATCCGTAAAAATGACGAACTTCTATAGAGATATGAGGAATAGGGTGTAAAGTACACTCATCCTTTATAGAAAAGGGGGATCCTCCGACCAGACGGGTGTTGTGTATGGTGGGCAACTGCCCGACGGTTGATGTTGGGATGTTGCATATACGCCCGTCGCGCGGTAAACTCTGCTTGCGCGATGCAGGATTCATGTGACGTCAGGTCATTGATGCGTAGTTCGCATGTGGCTTTGTAGATTCACACTTCCATACAAAATTTCATACTAATCTATTAATCCCATTAGGGAAAGAATTTAAAAAAAATACGTCTTTAGTGTACACCTGGGCTATATATGGAAGTCTTGTGCAAAATTTCATGCTTCTTCACCTTGCTGTTTTGGCTGTGCGTTGTCTGTCGATGAATTTAAGATTTTTATTAAATACATGCAACATCAAAGTAACGACTCGAATCTTCTCATTTAGATATTCTCCCCGCTTTCAACTTAATCTGTAGCTTATTACACAAAGTTTCGACCTCATAATCTGAGTGCACAAGTCGCAGTCATAACTTGGTTAAACTAACCATAACTTTGAAACTTAAGTAGAATTCACACCAGTAGATTTGCATGATATATTCTACAAGTCTTAGGTCCCATTGACATTGAAATGGGTCAACTTATAAGACGATTCTGGTTCACTTTTGATCTGAAAGTTATCCGGGTTGGGAGGATGATTTTACAATAGGTAGGTTTAATTTGGAAAACTTACGTCTACCTAGCCTTTTCCCAACTATTTTGGGTCGATTTCCAGTCTAACCGGATGCAGATCAATACCAGTATTTTACATGGAGCGACTGCCTATCTGACCTCCACAACCCAGTTACTGGGTAGTACGAAACCCCTTGGTAAGACTGGTTGTTAGCCTTTTTGGGCTTTGACTACACGTAATGACTGTCAAAGATCTACGGATGACAGCCGGGACAGTTGAATGATGTGTTGTTCAAGTTATTTTTTTATTTTATTTTTGTTGATTTACATTCTCTAATATGTTTTGATAGTTTATGGAATATTTGTGTAATTACGGAAATATGAACTTCAACTGACAAAACCGCACATAGCAGTTCTTGAGTATTTCTGAGGCAGTGTACATACTGTGTGTATGTGAAGAGAGAAATAAAGATTATACTTGTATGCAACACAATAATACCTACGTTTCATCGGAGATTCCAAAGCTTATTAAATATAATGTAATTAACAACATGTGTTATATATTTCGATTTATATTCAGCTGGTAACATTTTGGAGATATTTCCTCAAAGGCCTCAGAACGTATCGCATATCTGCTTTAGAAGATTTAGCAAATATTAGCTGCTGACTGCGGCTACGAACCGACTTCCAAAAAGGAGGAGGTTATATGTTCGGCTGTATGTTTGTTTTTATTTTATTTTTTATGTATGTTCACCGATTACTCCCTCAATTGTGGACGGATTTTGAAAATTCTTTTTTTGTTTGGAAGGGTATGCTCCCGAGGTGGTCCCATGGCCACCAAATCAGAATCTGATGAGGTGATCCCATGGAAATCGAGGGAAATCCTCAAATTTTATAGGCATACCTATAGCGATTTGAGTATTTTTTATAGTAACTCGTGCATTTGCACTCGAAAAGCACCATTTGGTGAAGTGGAACTGATAATGAAGACCACAGATGGCCACCGGAACTACTTAGTAATAAGTATTTCACCGTTGCGATTCGATTAGGCACTTTAATATGATTGCTAAGCAATTTATGCTCGTCAAAATGCATATATGCATACCGACTTCCGAAATTAAAGCTACTTTTCACTTTGTAGTGTTTTTTTTGGAAGTCGGTTGTTTTTTTTTCACCATATGCATTTTGACGAGCATAAATTGCTTAGCAATCATATTAAAGTGCCTAATCGAATCGCAACGGTGAAATACTTATTACTAAGTAGTTCCGGTGGCCATCTGTGGTCTTCATTATCAGTTCCACTTCACCAAATGGTGCTTTTCGAGTGCAAATGCACGAGTTACTATAAAAAATACTCAAATCGCTATAGGTATGCCTATAAAATTTGAGGATTTCCCTCGATTTCCATGGGATCACCTCATCAGATTCTGATTTGGTGGCCATGGGACCACCTCGGGAGCATACCCTTCCAAACAAAAAAAGAATTTTCAAAATCCGTCCACAATTGACGGAGTAATCGGTGAACATACATAAAAAATAAAATAAAAAAAAACATACAGCCGAACATATAACCTCCTCCTTTTTGGAAGTCGGTTCGTAGCCGCAGTCAGCAGCTAATATTTGCTAAATCTTCTAAAGCAGATATGCGATACGTTCTGAGGCCTTTGAGGAAATATCTCCAAAATGTTACCAGCTGAATATAAATCGAAATATACAGGGTGTTTGGCAGAACGTTGAACATACGAAAATGGTGGGTAGGTGGGGTCATCTGCTACTTACTCAGCCCTAATTTATTTGGCCCTGGCCGACTGGGTATTTAAAAAAAAAAAAAAAAAGTTTTTTTCTTGTTTCACCACTTTCCTAACTTTAAAGTGTATTTTTTTTATTAAAAATGGGCAATAAAACAGGCAATTTTTTTTTTTTTAATCTTTGATGTTGGCAGATTCTTATAAAATTATTGCTTTGTTCAGATGTTAGCTAGAAAAAAAGTTATGAGTCCTCAAACTTACAGAAAGATGTAAAAAATACTTGAATGTTAATTTCAACTTGCATTTAAAAAAAAACAAAAAATGATTGAGGAGTTCCAATTCTAGCAAAACATCCCTAGTGTGTGAGCTTTCTAATGGTATGTAATTTGCTTTTATAAAAAAAAAACTTTAAGAGTTATTTCATAATTTTATCAAGCAGGAAATTTTTGACGAAACTCTACCTTTACGGAAAGTTAAATGTTTTGCGAAATTTATTACTGCAAAGTTGGTAAAAATTATGGATCGACGGCTTGCCAGTAGCAGTGGTGCAAATTGACATTCACTATTCCCTTGAGATGGTTACACAAAGCAGGTAGAAATTTTGTTTCACTCTTGCGCAGTCATAGCGTATTTTTGCTCTCTTTCGCTCTCGTGGCACCGTGACGCCTCAGAATGAATTCTTTTCTTTTATTCAGTCGAGACTTAACTGCCTCTGCGATCTCACGTGCCCGTTACGCTTACGTTTGTTTTTGTTCACTTCGTTTTCTTTTATTGTTATCACTAGTTAAGTTTAAGTTTAAGTTTGTTAAGTTTTTTGTTATTACTGTTACCTGTTGTTATTGGTAAAGAAATGGCTGCTTTTACCAGTGAGGAATACGCGGACATGTTGTTAGCGTATGGAAGCGCTAATACAAATTCGCGTGAAGCGCGAAGAATTTATCAAGAGCGTTATCCCAACCGCCGAGTACCCAGTCATCAGACGTTTGCGAGTACTTACCGACGTTTACGACAAACCGGTAACCTGAACTTACAAGAACCACGAGTGAACGCAGCACGACCCGATGCTACCATTGACGAACAAGTTCTTGCCGAGTTTGACGCGGATCCTACCAAAAGCATTAGACAGATAGCTTCAATACTTGGCTTAAGCATATGGAAAGTGTGGTCTGTTCTCCGGCAAGATGGTAGACATGCTTTTCACTACACTCCAGTGCAAGGTAAGATTAAGCCGTTTATGCACTGCATCTGATACGATTTTGTGGAATGTAGTAAATTATGAGACAGTTCAATTGATCGTTCCATTTAACCTTGATTTCGTCACTTTCTTTATTAGTTGTTTTGCCTCATGTTGTTTTTAGCGCATTCAATTCTAATTTCAAATTAAATTCAATAAACTATTCCTATTCGGCCGCATTCACGTAACAATCAGGCGGCCAGCGCAGGATTACAGGATTCGGATTTCGGATTCGGTTTGCGCAGGTGGTCAGCGTAGGTAAACTTGCCAGCACTTATGGGTCCTTTTTAGAACAAAATTGGAAAGTCGCACGCCCTTTTGTGAATTTGGTCTTACGTCTTTATGGCTAAGCCATAAAGCCAATTAGTGTACTTAAAAATTGAAGATGAAAAATTTGGATAATTGTAGAGTTTGAACTCGGAGGAAGAAAAGATTCAGTATTGAAATCAATTCTTAGACATGTTTTGTTTGTTCTAGGTCTCGATGACAGTGATTTTGGGAGACGTGTGCAATTTTGTCGCCATTTGCTGCATACCGATGTGGACGACGTTAACTTTTTAAAAAGTATTTTGTGGACAGACGAGTCCAAATTTGACAAAGAAGGGATTGTCAATTATCACAATCTTCACCATTGGGCACTTAAAAATCAAAACCCACACGTGAAGAGACAAAGAGGCTTCCAGAGGAGATTCAGTGTGAATGTCTGGGCAGGAGTGATTGGCGATAAGCTAATAGGGCCTCATTATTTGCCCGACAACATCAACGCGAACAACTACTTGGATTTTTTGATAAATGATTTACCACCATTAGTGGAAGAAGTGTTCCAAGTAGACATAAACAGGCCTATTGTCTTTCAACACGATGGTTGCCCAGCTCACTTTAGTCTAGTTGTACGTGAGCATTTGGATAATTGTTTCCCAAATTCGTGGATTGGCAGGGGAGGACCAATTCCCTGGCCTCCGCGATCGCCCGACCTCACTCCGCTCGATTTTCACGTGTGGGGAAGGGCAAAGGAACTAGTTTACACTACAGAAGTAGAAAGTCGGGAAGATTTGATAAATCGAATTAATGCTGCTTTCGAAGTTATGCGACAGGAGATGCTGCTGCGCACAACAACTGTAGAAATCAGACGTAGATGCCGCACCTGTATTGCGAATGAAGGGCGTCAATTTGAACATCTAATATGATTTATTATTTAAATAAATTATTTAAAATTATTTAATTGTTTCATTAACGCACCTAACTGGTACAGCATAATTTCAATCGATCATTTAATTTTTACCAACTTTGCAGTATTAAATTTCGCAAAACATTTAACTTTCCGTAAAGGTAGAGTTTCGTCAAAAATTTCCTGCTTGATAAAATTATGAAATAACTCTTAAAGTTTTTTTTTTATAAAAGCAAATTACATACCATTAGAAAGCTCACATACTAGGGATGTTTTGCTAGAATTGGAACTCCTCAATCATTTTTTGTTTTTTTTTAAATGCAAGTTGAAATTAACATTCAAGTATTTTTTACATCTTTCTGTAAGTTTGAGGACTCATAACTTTTTTTCTAGCTAACATCTGAACAAAGCAATAATTTTATAAGAATCTGCCAACATCAAAGATTAAAAAAAAAAAAAAAATGCCTGTTTTATTGCCCATTTTTAATAAAAAAAATACACTTTAAAGTTAGGAAAGTGGTGAAACAAGAAAAAAAGTTTTTTTTTTTTTTTTAAATACCCAGTCGGCCAGGGCCAAATAAATTAGGGCTGAGTAAGTAGCAGATGACCCCACCTACCCACCATTTTCGTATGTTCAACGTTCTGCCAAACACCCTGTATAACACATGTTGTTAATTACATTATATTTAATAAGCTTTGGAATCTCCGATGAAACGTAGGTATTATTGTGTTGCATACAAGTATAATCTTTATTTCTCTCTTCACATACACACAGTATGTACACTGCCTCAGAAATACTCAAGAACTGCTATGTGCGGTTTTGTCAGTTGAAGTTCATATTTCCGTAATTACACAAATATTCCATAAACTATTAAAACATATTAGAGAATGTAAATCAACAAAAATAAAATAAAAAAATAACTTGAACAACACATCATTCAACTGTCCCGGCTGTCATCCGTAGATCTTTGACAGTCATTACGTGTAGTCAAAGCCCAAAAAGGCTAACAACCAGTCTTACCAAGGGGTTTCGTACTACCCAGTAACTGGGTTGTGGAGGTCAGATAGGCAGTCGCTCCATGTAAAATACTGGTATTGATCTGCATCCGGTTAGACTGGAAATCGACCCAAAATAGTTGGGAAAAGGCTAGGTAGACGTAAGTTTTCCAAATTAAACCTACCTATTGTAAAATCATCCTCCCAACCCGGATAACTTTCAGATCAAAAGTGAACCAGAATCGTCTTATAAGTTGACCCATTTCAATGTCAATGGGACCTAAGACTTGTAGAATATATCATGCAAATCTACTGGTGTGAATTCTACTTAAGTTTCAAAGTTATGGTTAGTTTAACCAAGTTATGACTGCGACTTGTGCACTCAGATTATGAGGTCGAAACTTTGTGTAATAAGCTACAGATTAAGTTGAAAGCGGGGAGAATATCTAAATGAGAAGATTCGAGTCGTTACTTTGATGTTGCATGTATTTAATAAAAATCTTAAATTCATCGACAGACAACGCACAGCCAAAACAGCAAGGTGAAGAAGCATGAAATTTTGCACAAGACTTCCATATATAGCCCAGGTGTACACTAAAGACGTATTTTTTTTAAATTCTTTCCCTAATGGGATTAATAGATTAGTATGAAATTTTGTATGGAAGTGTGAATCTACAAAGCCACATGCGAACTACGCATCAATGACCTGACGTCACATGAATCCTGCATCGCGCAAGCAGAGTTTACCGCGCGACGGGCGTATATGCAACATCCCAACATCAACCGTCGGGCAGTTGCCCACCATACACAACACCCGTCTGGTCGGAGGATCCCCCTTTTCTATAAAGGATGAGTGTACTTTACACCCTATTCCTCATATCTCTATAGAAGTTCGTCATTTTTACGGATCTGAAATCCCATAGGCGCGTACATACGAGTAAAACCAGTCTACCAGCCCGGAGTACCAGTCTTTAATAGGTATAACCCTACAATAAAAACTGACCACATTACGGTAATATCTCAAATCGTGTTCAAAAATTTAAATATCTAGGCCATATTGTCACCACCGGCATCAAAGATGATCTGGGTGTAGAAAGGGAACGAAGAGCACTGGCGGTTCGATGCAACATGCTTGTCCGTAGGTTTGCTCGCTGCACGTATGAAGTGAAAGTGACGCTTTTTAGAGCATATTGTCAGACATTGTGCACGTGCAGCCTCTGGACAAGTTGTACGCAGAAAGCCATCAATGTTCTTCGCGTTCAATACAACAATGTATTCAGGATGCTGCTGGGGCTGCCACGCTACTGCAGTGCGTCGGGAATGTTTGTAATGCACACACTGATGGCTTCGCAGCGGTAAGACGTAAGCGTGCCGCGTCGCTGCTGCAGAAAGTCCGGGGCAGCTCGAACGTCATTGCGGAAAAATTTGATTGCCCGCTCATCCATTATTTGTCCAACCTGCATGTTTACTAACATAGTTGTTTAGGTAAGAGTTTACGGAAAATTATGGATGTTTTTTCAGAAAATAAAATGATTATTATATTATTATTATGGTCAAAAGTATTACCTTTTTCCGGTTAAAGAGAACTACAGCCCTTTTGCAGATCGAAAGCACTTCAAACATGGGTAGCGAGAGCTAAGCGAAGCAAGAAATTGGTTCGCTCCATGGTCCTTCGATTTCGAAAGGACCAAACCACCGTTTTAGATGACCGCAGTATTACGTCTGCTTTGTTAAGACTTGTGGTTGGAGTATTTTATAGGCTTAAACTTGGAAGTTTAGTTGTAGGTAGCACATTAAGCAGGGCTCTTTACGAAGTTATCGGTACCGTGCTTGTTTCTACACTGGACACTTAATCACTAATCTGTGAGGAAAATATCGTGAGAAAAGTTTTGAGTATGAATGTGGATGGCTATACTCGTAAGAGTAGGGGAAGACCTAAGAAACGATGGATGGGCTGTGTGAAAGATGATATGGCTAGAAAGGAAGTGACTACCAAGGTAACGACTAATAGCGATGTATGGTCGAAAAAGACATGTTGACCCCAAAATCCCAAGTAATTTGGGATAATGGCAATAATAGAATGATGAGTTGAAACCCAAATAAAAAATTTCGAAAAAAGTCTTATATGTGAAACCGGAGGAATAAAGAGCAACGCTTTTACTAAGACTACTTAAAAAAAAATATTTTTATAAGCAGTTTCTTTTACATTTCAGAATAAGACAAAAACTATCAAGAGTTTTCATTTATTTATTTTGCAAAGTTAGCAAATATGTATGTAAAGGTATTAATGAAAATATTTGTGAAGTATGATCCGAATGACTATTATTGTATAACCAATTAATCTCCATTTTATTAATTATTTGCATGCAATTGATACAAGATTATGTATAGCTAAACATGTGGACATTCTAGACTGTAACAACTTAATACCATGTTTAAGGCAAATAAAGACTTATCTTATCTTATCGAGAAAATATCAAATTTAAATATCAAAGCATTAATGATGACCAATCAATTAAGAAATTCATTTAATTTTTTTTCAAATCACAAGAACTCATTCAGAATGTAACGAAAGTAAATCCCTACCTGATAAAGACAAACTTAGAAAGAGTAGTAATTAAATTTAAATTAGTTTTGTAACTTAACGAATGAAGGCAAACGTACAAGTAAAGAAGCGTATAGAGAAGCGTAGGCGACCCATTAACAGATCAAACAAACTCTAAAAGCTTAAAAAGTAAGACTAGCGGTGACGTCATCAAGAATTGTGAACAAGTTAAAGTTTGGACTATTTCACTAATTTTGTTAATTATTAGTCTATTGTGTACCTGATTTTATAAAGAAAAGCTTTATTTGCTTAGCGTACAAGGAAACCTAAATGGCCCAACGATATTTATGATTCTTCTTTCTAAAATTAATATTGCCTTTACCGCTATATTTTCCCTTTACAGTGTGAGTTTTGACAATGTACACATATCAAAACTAAGGAAACTTAGCTAATTAAGCTAAGTTTCCTTAGTTTTGATATGTGTTACCGACGGAGAAATATTTAAAAAAATCAAAAAAATATATTTAATTTTTTATAGCATTTTTTAAATTCATATTGGCTTCCGTGACCCTTTTGTAAACAAATCGGTATAACTTTTAAATTAAACGATCTATCACGATGAAACAAACTCAGTAATGACTGTAAATAATAGGGCGTCTTCATAAAATGAAAACTAAAGAAAAAATCGCCCTCAATTGAGAATTAGGTTGATTTTATAACAAAAAATCTGATATTTTTTCATCAATTTTTACAATAACTGTAAAATAGTCGGTGGCAAAAAACTAAAATACAGATCAAAACCCACCGACTTCCGAAATTAAAGTTATTTTTCACTTTGTAGTGTTTTTTTTGGAAGTCGGTTGTTTTTTTTTTGTAAAAAGTTTTTTATTCTAAAATAAGCCTAATAAGTAGCCTAGTTACTCCTTATAACATCAGGTATCTGCCAGTGAAAGTCCCGTCATAATCGGTCCAGCTGCTTCGGAGATTAGCCGGAACAAGCTGACAGACAGACAAGATTACTCAAAGTTGTTTTTTTGTTATAAGTACCGTATATACTTTTTATGCATTCATTAAAAATGGATTTATTATGACATTACAAGAGCCAGTTCAATTTTATTTATGTATATATGTATATATTTAACATATACACTGAAATAAAATCTAACGCAATTCCTTCTATTTCGTATTGATCAATGTTCTCGATACTCTTGTCACTGCTAGTGATGTGGCTTTGACAGCTGTCAAAACAATCTGGAGAATTATCTCCCCCGTCGGGAAATTTTTTACTCTGCTTACGAAAAAGTATTTTCAATACATACGTAATTATGGTACTTACCGTTTGTTTACCTATGATGCAGTTAGGTTATCTGCTTTATTAACAAAAGTAAGTAAGGCATTGCTCAAAATCAAATCATGGAATATTAATGATACACGAATACCCGGTGTGTGACCTCCTTACAAAAGCCTAAGCAACATTCGTTTTGAACATTCATGATTTCCCTATTTATATTTCAAATCAAAAATCTAAAAACAAATCACACGAAATTAAAAGGACAAAAATAAAATTCTTAAATTCATATTAATTTAATTGCTAGAATGTAGGTACAAAATCAAGAACTTACGACTATCGTGCCCCGATTACATTCTACCATTAAATATGGTGTGCAAATATGTCATAATAACATTTTATTAATAAAAGGTAATTTAACAATGCGATTTAAATTATTTAGTTTCAGGAACATAAATTAATTAAACGACAAAATAGAAAACAAAAAGAAAAGATTATTCAAATAAAATAAAAAATAAATATTAAAACGTCAAATTACAAATATATTATATTGAAAAGTCCATACTCCTTGTAAGTCACGATTCAATAATATTTAACATTAAATTAATTATTATAAGGTGTGTACTTTCAATATTATTTAGATTGACCTTCTGCACGATATGACATAAATTCGTTTAAATCATAAACACAATTTTCTTTTAACCATTGTGTCAACTTTTTTTGAACAATGGGCGTCAAAGGCGTCTGGTAATTTATTATACACCTTTATAGCCGTTATAAAAGAGTTCCTTTTGTACAATCCGAGCGTACATTGTGGTACGCAGAGCATATGTTTATGCTTATTTTTGTTCCTAGGAGCTACATTTTGTTTTACTTACATCTTTATGCTTCTTGAAATATTCCGAATTTCTGTGTACAAATAAATAGGCATAATTCTTTACTGTACATGCACGATAAAGGCAAAATATTATACTTTTTGAACAAGGGCTTACAGCTATCGGTATACCAGGCTCCGCAGATTGCACGCACACATTTTTTTTGTTCTCTAAACGCCCTTATGATATCCATCGAATTGCCCTACATTAAAAGTCCATATGCGAGTACTGACGAAACGTACCCGTGATATGCGCAAAGAGCAGCTTCTGTTGAATACTGTCTTGTTACTACATGCTGACTTGACTTCTGTCTTGTTCTTCTATTAATCGAAGCTAATGATGTGTCATTCGAAATAAGTCGTATGACGTTGTCAGTCTTGTTTACCTTGTTCTGGAAGTATGACTGTGGACATTGTGTTGGTCATAAGGTGTTTAATTGTTTTGGGACAAAAATTTTACTTTGCTTTGGTAAAATAAATTGTACATTATATTTTGTACCTATACGGTGGATACGATGTTATGGAGCAAAGGTTGTTAACAATGAAATGGTTCCTTATCCGTATATACATCTTTTTGGTGCTGAGTGTACCTATATTACGCCGATGATATTTTTTATTTATTTTTTCTATAAAAAAAACGTTTACAAAAAGCGCACACTTAGTCATCAGTAGTAAAATTTCCTATACAAATTATAGTGCCTATAAATAAAATATTTTCATTACAGGTGCAAGTAATGATGGTACGGAATTACATTGTTAGGTAGCGACCCGTCCGATCTAGGTTAATTCTAACTCGTGTTTCAGGCCATCACTTTACATTTCAATTAAATTGGGACAGTAAAATTTACAAGTTAAACTGATGTTAAATAATCTATTAACAACTATGAGAAAAAGAATATTGGTACAACTAAGCGTATGTAAATATACAAAAGTAAATACTTACGAGGGAATATCACCATGTCAAAATTTATTGAGTCTGTGTAATTGAGTATCGCTAAATATAATTCTCTTGTCTGAAGGTACTGGGGTCAAAAGGAAATTCAGTGTGCTGGAGTGGTACTATGCTTAGAATAAACAATTGCCGTACTGTCAGCAAATTACATGCTATGTAGAGCTGGTGCGTAGGAAATCTAAAAGCAACCTTTAGAACTGCTCTTTGAGCACGCTTTAGAGGGAGTAAAATTGTTTTTACAGCACCACCCCAAGAAGTTATGCAATAGGTAAGAATGGATTGAGACAAAGCATAATAAAGCTGTTTTAATGACTATATAGTCGGCTATGGTCAGTAGATTCTTTAAAACATATATTAATTTGCGCACTCAAGTAAAAGACTGGAGTCAATAGTGACACCTAGATATTTTAAATGGACAGCTTTAGCTAAAGTGAGGCAAGAATATGCAGTGTCAGCGTACGTGCTATAATTATGTGCATAAATGTTTAGATTAGTAAGTGGTATGTTAGTATTTCTCATTGTATATATAATGTACTTTGTTTTTTAGCATTTAATGTCAGATTACTATGAAGCCAATTAGATACCATGTTAAAATCATTCTGAGCATGTTCATAGACCTAAACTCCTGATTTAGATGAGAACAATAGAGCGGTGTCATCCGCATAAGACATTATGACACCATTTTAGAGTGTCAGGCTGCGCAGTTTATTTACATAGATTAATAATAAAGTAGGGCCCAACATGCCGCCTTGTGGAATTCCAAAACATTTTTTTTTTTAAGTTCTGAACTTGTGTATTGATCAATTTTTACACATTGATGACGGTCGCTGAGATAATTAGAAAATAGTACAAGTTGTGCTCCTCTTATCCCAAGTGTTTCAAGCGTGTGCGAAACTACAAGATACAGTGTCTAAGGCCTTGGCAAGATCAAGAAAGGTTCCAAAGAAACAATGAAAGAGTAATCTGTAAATGAAACCTGTTTATGTTGTATACTTCAAAACTTTGGAAATTAATAAAGATCTCAACATCCACCCTTCATTTTGGGACTACAATTAAACAGTCTACTCACGAAACAAATACCTATAGATACCGTTAATATTCTGTCATCTACCCTGGTCTGGTTTCCTCTCTCAAGTTTGTGCTATTGTCAAAGACTCAAAGTCCTTATCTAATGACAGGACTCGAACATCAATAAAGAGCAATCAAAGGTACCGTCATCTGATAAATTTTCGATACTGATTGTGGAAAACGAAATTTTTTGTTCGTGTGTGAGTACCTACACTGAATACGCCTTTAAAGGCTCTTACAAACACACGCGATATCGCGGGCGCGACATGCACCGACAAAGGAATTGTCTTTGTCGGTGCCCGTCGCGCCCGCGATATCGCGTGAGTGTGTAAGAGCCTTAAGAGCCCATTTATTGCCTCAGAGCACTCTTTGTCTCGCTCGCACATTACTACTCGCGGCTATGTGAGCAAGCGAGACAGGGCAGGGCGGCAGGTAGAAGGATGATAGTTTAGGTAATTTAAAAAAACAACATAGTATCTGCTTTATATTTGGTTCAGTTATTATGCAAAGTTTCATGATCCGGCTTATTGTTCGGTTGTAACTGTATTTTTTTCCGTCGAGATAATTGTATGGAATCGTGTTTTAGTCAAACATAGTACTTAACCTCAATATTAATCCCCAACTTTACCACATATTTATTTCAAAATTAATGCTGTAGTATTTTCTATAGGAAGGCTTGCTAAGCAATTTGATGTATTATGACTATGACTTTTAATAGATTTGAAAAGTGCGAAAGTGTGCATACTCCGTTATTGTGTGTGTGAGTGAGTGAGACATCGACGTAGTTATAAAGGAAATGTGTGAATGTGTGTGAGTTTCACTAATTCGGGTTTGTGCAACCCAAACTTTTCGTAAGTCAACTTGAAAATACGAAAGTTTTCGAATCTTTTCGTGTGCCACATTCAACTGTCGGCTGTGAAAGTATTTTGGCAATCAACGTTGTTACTTGTTCGCGTATTAATGCTTGTTGTTATTATATTTTAATGACTAAAAAATGAAATATTTGAATGACTGATTTTGTGTAATTCCCATAACGCATGATTATGAAATATCGTATTTATTTAAGTACCAGCGTCAGGACATCCGAAATGTGTTTGGTAAACCACATTTTGTCAGTATCCGGTATATTCTATATCAGCAATGGAACACCTAATGCGTATTGAACCTATTCATTTCTATGGAAGGAAATAGATTATTTTAGATTTATTTTACAAAAAAATTGTCGTCCCAATTTCCCTTAATCCGCATTTCACAGTCTCCGTCCACGTTTCATCGTGCAATAGTCCACATTACAAGCCCCAAACGGCCCATAAGAGGCGCGATTCCGATTTGAAACACTGCAAACCGCTTCGTGTGACCTAGTTTAAAATTAAAAGAGAATCGGGCCATGCTTGCTTTATTCTTTCTTTATTATTTTGTTGTAACAATGCGTGTAATGAGTATGATTACGTGTAATGGATATGGTTTTTGAAATGAAAACTTATTTAGGCGCGTTGAACACTTTTTGGGTGAACAAAAATCATGGAACTCCGAACCCGAACGCTAGCTTGACGATACAATTCACAAGTTACTTAGTTTCACTTCTATCAGCAGTCCCCAAAGACTGTCCTGCATGTTTATTTTATGTAGTACAGACTTAGGATTAACGCCATAGTAAGGTTTTATTAACGCTCTTCACGGCTAAATATTGAATAGTGTCTAGGTCTAAAGTCTGTCATTAAAAGGGCTCTCCTAAGCTCTTCTTCAGTCTGAATAGATACGTGAAAAGGTTACATTTTATGTGATCAGTTAATGGCTTTTAATTCTAAAAAGAAAATCTGAAAAAAACACGTATTGTCTTGTGATTTACGTCATTCCCAAGTTTTGACTTTTGTTAGAATCCTAACTATTATTTCCCAACTTCCTAACTAACATTATAAATGCGAAAGTGAGTTTTTTTGTTGATTTGTTTGTTACGCTTTCACGCTAAAACAGCTGAACGGATTTGGATGAAATTTGCGACATGGATAGACCATGACCTGGATTAGAAAAAATAATACTTTTTATCCCGATATTCCCACTAGACCGAGACTTATGCGAGTGAAACTGCGGGGCGCAGCTACTCGAAACAATTTTTTACAACTTCTATGCTATGAACTATAGATTGTGGCATATCATTTGAAAGGCAATTTAGTTAGCTTTCATCCTCTTTCAATATCATAACCAAAGATTATTCGCCTTATGTCATGGAACGTAAAACTAAAAACATAATTTTATTAAACAAATCACCATATTGTTTGGTAGTCCTGACACCCTATAAAAAGGGGGCTTTTATGAAAATTGATCATCAGTCCAATATTTCATGTCACTGGAAATACTGAACTTCAAAGAAAATGGAAACCACACCTAAAGAAGCCGCTCAAGTCGTCATCCTAATCCAGCAAGGATTGTCTCAGCGTGCTATCGCTCGACAGCTTCATTTGAGCCAGTGTTGTGTCTCGAAGGTATACAAGAGGTTCAGGGAGACTGGAAACTTAGTCGAGTAAGATGTCCAGCTCCGGCGCGTCTACACCTGAAAACTGCTTTAGTCGAAGAGTGGCAGGAAATCCCACAGGATTCCATCAGGAAACTCATTCGGTCAATGAAAAACCGTTTACAGGCAGTCAGCCTGTAAACGGTAACTGTAAACTGTAAACACAAAAGATTCATCATCATTTCAGCCAAAAGACGTCCACTGCTGGACATAGGCCCCCTAAGGGGGGGGGTTTGCCATAATCGCCACGCTTGGCAGGCACACAAAAGATTAAGGGGTACCTTAGGTACCTTTTTTTTTACCTTAGGTACAACCGCGTTCATTCCCGGTCGACCACTTTTCGCCCATAGTAATAAGGTTGAAAACTGATCGACCGGGAACATTCGCCTAGGTACCTAAATAACATAAATCGTAAATAGAAATTTTATCTTTTCATATTACTTCCTATTCACTTAGACGTCCACAACTTCGACCTATTGCAGTAATTCTCTAAATTTAGGTAGAAAATTTAATTAATTTTAAATTGTTTGATCATTTAAAAGCTAAAAAAATTACCTTTCAGGTGACATACCACAATCCACAGCTCATTGCATAGAAATTGTAAAAAATTGTCTTGAGCAACGCGCGGAGAAGTGATTCCCGCGAGTGTAGCTCTAGATAAAATAAAGAAGGAAAACGTTCATTCCATAACCACCCTGCCCCCACATTGTGTAGCGCTGTTGGAGTTTCTTATACTTCAAGTTTCCTTCTGCATTGCTTTGTAGCGTTTTAACAATTTGATTTTGATCGAGACTTTATTTTCTGAATAGAGTTGATTGCGTGCAAATCTTTATTATACGCGGAAACTTGGACAGCATAGTAACCGATACTCTAAACGATTGATTGTAAAGTGATTCTTGTAAATAAATAAATATATCCTTGGTTTATTTATAATCTATTGTTTGAAGTGTTTATAATTTATTTGTTTTGATTTGTTGGCCATTTCCTATTTTGTTAAGTACCTGGTACTCGTTGACAGGCCTACACTGTCCTCCCTTAATTTGAAAACATTGTAAGAGCCAATTATTTTTAGAAGAGTAACCGTGGAGTTTCTAGCCGGCTTTTCTCCACAGGAAACGACCAATTGGAACCGTGCACCTAGCTTGTGAGGTTTCATAAGTGCCCTTGTAGATTTATGTGAAACTAGCTGACCCGACAGACGTTATTCTGACCAAATTTTAATAGTTCATACAAAAATCCCATACTCGTACAAAAAATGATTTTCCAATTTTTCTTTCCATAATAACCTAATTCGGACTATTACAAACATTTGAAATCAAAAATCAACAACCAAACAGCATTTAATTTTTAGGGTTCGGTAGGGAACCCTAAAAATTAAATGCTGTGCGTTGGTAAGCGCATCACTTGAGAATTGCTGGAATGATTTAACTATTTTTTTAGGGTTCCCTACCGAATGGGCACGCCACAATTGTGGCGATAAGTCCCCTCTTTGAGGAGTGGCTAGAGAGGCGCCACGGCGTCCTCACCTTCCGCCTGACACAGGTCCTCACTGGACACGGTTGTTTCGGGAGGTTCCTGTTCAGGATAAAGCGGGAGGAAACGCCCGGGTGTCACCATTATGTGGAGCGCCCGGAGGACACGGTGGAGCATACGGTGGAGGTCTGCCCGGCTTGGGCGGAGCACCGCCGCCGCCGTGTCCTCCCGGAGGCGATCGGCGGCGGCGATCTCTCGCGTCCGGGCCTGGTTCGGAGCGAGAGTGCATGGGAGGCCGTCACCTCCTTCTGCGAAGCAGTAATGCTTGCGAAGGAGGAGGCGGAACGCGTGAGGGTGAGGCAAGATTCGCGCCCTCGCGCCCTTAGTCGCCGCAGGAGACGCCCCGGGCGTCGGGAGTCGCTAACCGATTGCCGGCCACCGTAGGCGCGGGCCTGCGGACGGTGAGCGATGGGTAGCTCGTCGTCCGATAAGGACCAGGTCCGGGTCGACGGCGCGTTGTGTTCCACGCGCGCCTCAAAGAGATGTCAGCACCAACTGACGGGGTCCAGTAGGACCAATGCCTGCCAGGGTTGCGAGTTTGTCCGAAAGGGATATCGTGGCCCTGGCACACAGGCAAATGAAGGAACACGGGTGGGTTTTAGTCAGTAAAAGTCTGACACGCCCTCCCGCTCCGCCCATAGCGGGAGAAGTTATTTGATAATTTCCCACTCAAAAAAAAAAAAAAGGGTTCCCTACCGAAACGGTAAAACGGGAACCCTATTACTAAGGCTCCGCCGTCTGTCTGTCAGTCCGTCTGTCACCAGGCTGTATCTCATGAACCGTGATAGTTAGACAATTGAAATTTTCACAGATGATGTATTTCTGTTGCCGCTATAACAACAAATACTAAAAAACAGAATAAAATAAATATTTAAGGGGGCTCCCGTACAACAAACGTGATTTTTTTGCTCGATATTGATAACGGCAACAGGTAGACGCTTGAAATATTCACAGAATAGTTAGTTATATATTCACTTTAAAAATAAATAATTAAATTAAAATAAAACAAATATTTAAGGCTTCCATACAAGAAACGTGATTTTTTTGCCATTTTTGTAGATAATGGTACGGAACCCTTCGTGCGCGAGTCCGACTCGTTCTTGACCGGTTTTTATATATCAGATTGTGCAGGAATATAGCAGTTTGTCGTGGACGTGGTACGACAACGGCTCCCCTGACATCGGAAGACAGCCGCCACGCAACCACGATGCGACGCTTTGCTAGAGTAACTGTCACCAGCCAGTGTCACTCTTATCCAACCTTTTCAGTGATTCCAGTAACTTCGTAACAAAATGGGGTGGCGCAGCTTGCTGTGTCATATAGATAAACTATTTTGAATTTGATTTTAAAATGCAAAAATTGCCTGTGAGCTAGTAGAATAATTGTTTTTTCTGTGTGTTTATTTGTTGACTTGTCTTGACTGTACTTCATTTTTAGGGTTCCGTACCTCAAAAGAAAAAAAACGGAACCCTTATAGGATCACTCGTGTGTCTGTCTGTCTGTCCGTCCGTCTGTCAAAGCTGATATGCTCCGAACCTACTGGACCGATTAAGTTGAAATTTGTGTACACATGTGGAATTCTGTGACCCAAACACGGACGTGTTACGTAAATAAATTAATTTTGAATATGGAGGTCATTTTTGGGGGGGAAATTAGAAAATTATAAAAAAGCTTTGCTGTCTGTACCGTGTGACATATCAAATGAAAGGACTTGTTTTAAAGATTTCATATATATATTTTTTATAATTTTAAAATAAATACTTTTGAAATTATTTAAGAAAATAGATGAAAAATTACCATTCCCTTACCTTCCCTTATCTCCGAAACTACTGAGCCTAAAATTTTGAAAAAAAATACAAAAAATAGTTCTTTACTTATAGATTACAGGAAAATCTATAAGAAGTCTATGATCTTAAAATAACATGGTAAATAACTCAATATTGTGCGTACAAACTTACATTTGCAGTTGGAACGTATGGAGGATCATGTTTTTCAACTAAAATATCAAGTTTGTTCTTGGGATAAATTTATCCCAACTACGGAACCCTTCATTGTGCGTGATCCGACACGCACTTGGCCGGTTTTTACATCGTAAGGCACCTCCGCCGACGAGGAACCAACTAGATAACGACGATTTGCTCGCTCATGAAACGTACAAAAGATTGTAGATCCCGTGTGAGTAAAAGAGATGCATATATTTATAATAGTTGATACAATCAAAATAATGTTCCTGTAGAAACATGATCCGATCACAAAGGATTGCTTCATATGCTTTATAATTTTATTTGAGTCGTTTGGTTACAGTCGTTGCATTTCATTTGAAATGATGGTGAATAGATTCAATTCGCTCTGTGAAAGGGCTAAAAAATTGCGACAGATGGAATTCAATAGAATTTAAATGTCACCTCATTTATACTGAAAGGAAAACGTTTGTGTAGACGTTTTAAATCGTAGTGTTAGGAGCGAAAAATATACAGAAGTCCCGTAGTTATTTGAAACCTATAATAGACCCACTGCGTCGCATTGCATCTCCCGCCTTTTCAGACATTTTTCGTTTTGCTCGGCTGATAAGAGTCATAGCGTGATGTTTAATATCCTATAACTTTCCTTAAGAATTGGGCTATCAGATGCAAAAAGGATTTTTTCAAATTCGACTGGTAGTTCCAGAGATTACCCCCTACATAAAAACTTACACACAAATTTTAGCTCCTTATAATAGATATTAGTGGCTCCGCTGGTGTACATGAGACAATGTATTATATCTATTGCATAGATACAAACACTACAATTAGTATAGATTAGAGCAGCCATACTCAAAGTGTTCTCCGCGGAAATTCTAGTCATAATAAAAAAAATATTCTAAAGAGTACTTATTATATTTGATTTGACTCTGCAGGTGAGTAAAATAAAATCTTTCTAAATATTCTAACATAAAGTAAAAAAATATGCAAATGTTAATGTCAGTTAATATTATTAATAACGAACACACATAAAACCATTTTTGTTTATTTTAGGGCTCCGTCAAATATTTCGTTTTCCAAAAGGGTTCCGTCGCCAAAAAAGTTTGGAACCACTGCATGGACTGGAGAGGATTATATTATTATATCCAAGATAAGAATGCTTGGAAACATGCTGGTCCAGTTCCATAGGATAATCTAGAGTAGACAAAATCAAACTGGTTGCTATTTTAATTTATTATTTTTATATGATTTTATATTTTATTGAAAAACATACCATTATTTAAAGCCAAGTATTACCGGCTCAGTACCTGCGGCATCATGGAAATCGATCTTCAAATCACCTCTAATCCGGCTAAAGAAAATGGAATATTTTATCAAACAAAAGTAAGAAAATTCCCGAAATCATTGCGAAACTCACAAACACTTCAGAACCTCTTCCAGACTGTAAATAAATAATTGTGCCAACCCTGGAGGGAAACCTTTCAATTGATTCCGAGAACACAATAATAGGGGCGTGCCAAAAGAAAAACATATAAAGGAAATACGATAAAAAACGGATTAACCCGAATGAATCAATTGGATTAGCATTCTTTTGATAATTACTAGCTTTTGCCCGCGGCTTCGCCTGCGTGCATGTCGGAAATTATACCACAGAAACGTACTACCAGTATCAAATGTAGCCCATGTTCTGCCCTGTGTCCCTTAAAGCTACCCATCGCTCACCGTCCGCAGGCACGTGCCTACGGTGGCCGGAAATCGGCTTGCGACTCCCGACGCCCGGGGCGTCTCCTGCGGCGACTAAGGGCGCGAGGGCGCGAACCTTGTCTCACCCTCACGCGTTCTGCCTCCTCCTTCGCTAGCATTACTGCTTCGCAGAATGAGGTGACGGCCTCCCATGCACTCTCGCTCTGAACCATGCCCTGAACCAGGGCCGGACGCGAGAGATCGCCGCCTCCGTGAGAACATGGCGGTGCTCCGCCCAAGCTGGGCAGAGCTCCACCGTGTCCTCCGGGCGATCCACACAGTGGTGACACCCGGAGGCTTTATCCTGAACAGGAACCTCCCGAAACAACCGTGTCCGGTGAGGACCTGCATCAGGCGGAAGGTGAGGACGCCGTGGCACCTCTCTAGCCACTCCTCAAAGAGGGGACTTATCGCCACAATTGTGGCGTGCCCAGCGTTGGGCTGCGACAATCGACCTATTACCTGGAACCAGGGACCATTTTGGTTACCCATTGAAAGGGTTTTCGATAGGGTTTTTCTAAGCGGTAAATCAAAAACCCATACGATATGGGTAACCCTTTTGAATGGCTTAAATTAAATTTTGGTAACCCGTTGAAAGGGTTTTCGATAAAAACCCATACGGTGTGTGTAAGTAACCCTTTTGAACGGCTTAGTTTAAGCCATTTTACGTGCGGCTGTTGAATGTTTCACATCAAAAAACTTACTACAGATGACTGTATATAGTAGCGATGCGTCGCCACGTGACATGCGTCGCCCCGCCAGCAGTCGGTTTTACGTGCGGCTGTTGAATGTTTCACATCAAAAACTTTGTCTATTCTTGGTAGAACAGAGATAGAATTGGTCATGCTACGAGTGCTAGGCGGATATCGAAATTACATAATATTATGGTTTTTTCATGTCACTGGGTTTCAAGTAGGTATATAACCCATTGAATGGGTTATCATGTAACCCTTTCACTGGGTTTCAAGTATAAAACCCATTGAGTGGGTTATCATGTAACCCTTTCACTGGGTTTCTACTATAAAACCCATTCAATGGGTTATCATGTAACCCTTTCACTGGGTTTTTACTATAAAACCCATTCAATGGGTTACATCATGATAAAGGTAACCCATTGAATCGGTTACCCTTTCGAAAGGCTTAACCCTTAACCGGGGTTGTACGGTCCCTGCCTGGAACAAGTTTTATGAAATTTCCGGACACTATTTTTCGTTCAATGTTATCGCGTTCTCACGTGCTAGTTAGTAGTACTCACTTGCGCTGGATGAAACAACTAGCTTTTCGACCATGCTCGCGTTGATAATTGACGGACCGGGAAGGGCCCTCTTAAGGACATAAGTTTCATTACTTTTTTTATTAACATTGATTTTAAATAAGACAACCAACCAGTAAATCAAAGATTTAGATGGTATTTGTCATTCATCAATCAATCTGCCTATAAGCCTTTTCCCAACTATGTTGGGATCGGCTTCCAGTCTAACCGGATGCAGCTGAATACCAGTATTTTACATGTAGCGACTGCCTTTCTGACATCCACAACCCAGTTAGTTACTGGGTAATACGATAGCCCTTGGTAAGACTGTCAGACTTTCGGGCTTCTGACGACCCGTAACGACTGGCAAAGATCCACGAATGACAGCCGGGACCAACGGCTTAACGTGCTTTCCGAGGCACGGAGAAGTCTCGGTATGTAAAGATGGTCACACATCCACAGACCAACCGTGGCAAGCGTAGCTTCACCTCATGGATCGACCCGTCCGGCTGTTGTTACTTAAGCACTAGCTCGTGTCGTTAATATCGCTCCTATTTCGACATTCCGAAGACATGCTCTTACAAAGTCTTGGCGCCCATGACTGCACATGTATACTAGTCAAATTAAATTGTCTGCATTCAGAATATAAATACATATGTCGCGAGCCTGAATTATATTATATTAATATGCAAAAATGTTCGGTAAGGCCTTGGCCTCGACCATTGCAATATAAGGCCAATGACTTGCAAGGGACTGGGATTTTTTCTTCGTGCCGTACTTATTAATATTTTATGGATAAACTAGCCGTGCGCCTGATGGGATCACCTATCGGCAAAAAAGACTAACTTCAAACCCCTATTTTACCCCACAAGGGGGTCAATTTTCAAAAATCCTATCTTCGGGCTCACTTTCGTTAGGAACTCTTATGCAAACTTTCAAGCTTCTAGATGGTTTATTCTGTGCGTTGACTGTCAGTGATTGAATTTTGGATTTTTTTGTAGATAGTTCTGTTTGTTTGTATTCCCCGCACGGCTAGGCAGAGGTGTATATCACATTTCGCCAGTTTCGTGTAATTTTGGTCAACAATTAATTTTTCTGACTCTACTTAAGCATACAGTATTGAAAAAAAAAATTGATCATTGAATAAAATACGAAATACAAGCAAAAAAAAAGTGTCCTTGGCAGTATTTTATTACTTTATTACTACTGGTATTTTAAAAGTACTCAATTAAAATAACTGTTTTTAAAAAGCTATAAAATAATATAATTGACCATAAAAACTATAAAATAAAACATTATCAGAATAAACAAGTAATAAGCAAATGGCTGGGTACTAATCCAACGCGATTAACTTGGCAATACAGATATGAATAAATTACTGAACATAAATAATGTATTCAGGGCTTTATTAATGGTCGGGCCTTCGCAGTTTTTATTTATTTATACGTCAAAAGGTGATTGTACTACTAATGTTGGGATACCAACCCAAATAAATAAAATATTTAAATTAATATTAAATTGATGGATAAATATTTATATTTATTATTCTCCCGGCGAAGCCGAATTCACACTACTTATACCTTATAATGATATCGTTATACGTTAAGGGTTACCCCCTCTCTACAGATAAACGTAATGTTTTTTGGAAAGTACGGTTTCAGAAAGATTCAGATACAACCAGAACCTGTACACCAAAATTTAATTCTGGATACCACACGAAAAAATATTTTTTTATCACAAAACACATTATTTACATAAGGACACTTATCGCAAAGAAGATGAAGCATCATCAGTACTACAGAACCCCAAAAGTTATGTCCCGTTAAATCGGATCACCTGTCGTAACCTCGGTCAGGTTTGTGATCTAAACTTTGAGTTGAGCCAAAGGGATGACCCTATCCCTTATTTTTATCGAGGAGGTTAGAGAGGATAGCAAATCGATTTGTTGTTTTATATTTTATAGCTGACATTCAGTTTAAGTTTCTGTTGGGTTTAGTCCTTCGATAGAAAAATGGAAAAACAAAGATTTATTACGCCGAATACGTGGGGTGAGAGATTCTGCAATTCATTCGAATTGTGACTATTCAGTAAGTACTCATTCGAAGGGTCTAAATATTAGAATCGAGTTTTTCTAACTGAACAGACAGCTGTGCTGCTGGGGAGTTTGTTGCGCCACTTCTTCCCAGCTAAAGCACTAGGAAGTGGTGAAGGGCAGGTGTTTTGGGGGACTGTCTTATGTAATTTTGACGTTTGAAAAGTGCTAATTCTCAGCCTAGTTTTAATAAATGACTTTTGATTTTAATTCAACGATTACAATGATGACAGCTTTTCTCATCATAGTGTTCCAATGAAAATATTTCCCTTACTGCTTTACGTACAAAACCTAAACGGTATGATCACCTACCTGCCATTTCTCAACTATGTTGGGGTCAGCTTCCAGTCTCACCGGATGCAGCTGAATACCAGTTTTTTACACTGAGCGACTGCTTATCTGACCTCCACAATCCAGCTACTGGGTAATACGAAACTCTTAGGTAAGACCTAAGTGGTATCGTTAACAAGAATTTTATGTACGAAATGGTTATGTTTAAACTATCGATTTGTTAACTTTTAGCATAGACGGCATTGAACCACTCTTCTTTTCTATTATTTTTTCAGTAATCAATCTTCTATCTATTGATATAAATAAAAACCGGCCAAGTGCGAGTCGGACTCGCGCACG
This sequence comes from Tiliacea citrago, assembly GCA_963921375.1. Classification (NCBI taxonomy): domain Eukaryota; kingdom Metazoa; phylum Arthropoda; class Insecta; order Lepidoptera; family Noctuidae; genus Tiliacea; species Tiliacea citrago. The sequence goes on from OY992784.1 coordinate 5,044,813, forward strand.
TAGGGTTCCGTACCATTATCTATAAAAATGGCAAAAAAATCACGTTTGTTGTATGGGAGCCCCCCTTAAATATTTGTTTTATTTTAATTTAATTATTTATTTTTAAAGTGAATATATAACTTAATATTCTGTGAATATTTCAAGCATCTACCTGTTGCCGTTATCAATATCAAGCAAAAACGAGCAAAAAAATCACGTTTGTTGTATGGGGGCCCCCTTAAATATTTATTTTATTCTGTTTTTTAGTATTTATTGTTATAGCGGCAACAGAAATACATCATCTGTGAAAATTTCAACTGTCTAACTATCACGGTTCATGAGATACAGCCTGGTGACAGACGGACAGACAGACAGACAAACAGACAGACAGACAGACGGCGGAGCCTTAGTAATAGGGTTCCCGTTTTACCCTTTGGGTACGGAACCCTAAAGATCAATGTTTGTTTGTTTGTCCTCTATGGTATCCGAAAGGGCCTGCATGCAGGGCATGCAGGACCTGCATACGCCCGCGAAGTTTCAGGGTAGGAATAAGACACCACGCGAACGAAGTCGCGCCGGGCAGCTAGTACATAATAAAAAATCGTTAAACAAAAATGTTGAACCAGTTCTCCATGGGAATCATTCATTCAGTTCAAAAGTCCTTGTAAACGTTTAACTTTGATTTAAGCTACACGTCACATAAGACACGACGATATTGGCCAAATTGCCCTGCTTAATATAATTCAAGATTACGAGTATACAGGGTGGAAGGGACATCGACGCGAAGCCTGTTACCATGGATTCAGTACATCATACTTGACCCCCGTGCGTTGAAATTTCTCGTCGGTAATTTAAAAAAAAACAGCTGTTTCCTACAGAAGTGCAATACCTACCCGGTCAAAATGTATGGAACGGCGAATATTTTTTTTAATAACCGACGAAAAATTTTAACGCAGGGGGGTTAAGAATGATGTACTGAATCCATGGTAACAGGCTTCGCGTCGATGTCCCTTCCACCCTGTATACAAACTCAGACGACATGTTATGTCCACACGACTTAACTTAGACGCGTCGTCCCCCGCTCAGCTATCCCACCGCCGGCGCTGAAGAGGAAGTGACAAGTTATCAAGGTTTTTTTGCTCAAGAAACGTACAAAATATTGTAGGTCTCATGAGATTTTTTTTTTTTTTATATATGGCATCTCGCAGTTGACCTTGAGAGGCCGTGACTGCTTAACCGGTCTTTCCTGTGGCTGCCCTAAGGTATTAGCTTAAAGCCTCCAGCCAGGAGCGTAAATAAAAGTATTAAAAACTAAACGACAGCGCTCTAAGGGCACCCCCTGTGGGGTACGAACCTCGGCTTAGGGCGTCGTTGGGGAAAAACAAAGCAAATTGGGGACGGGCTGGATCAAAAGTTTAAATTCATGATTATTAACGGGGATTACTATTAAATGCTACGGCTCACTCAGCCTCGGGGCTGGCGGTTCGACGTGCAAGGGACGGGGGGAACAATTTATTCTTGAACTTCGCGTGGTACCTCGGCGGCGAGGACGGAATGACGGTTTGTGTTTGTGCACTGTACTTGTGGCCCTATTGCTTTCCTGAAGGAGAGTAATGGGGTCATCCGGGTCTAAGAGAGTATGCCTAGGTCGGCGAGTCTTACTAATTTGAGATGGCCTATAGCTAGCTGCCTGCACAACCAAGGGGTTGCGATGTCTATCTGCGGACTCGAAGAACCGCTTTGTCGCGCGTTTCAAAAACTGCTTGATGGTGGGGATTCTAAGATCTACGTGTAGGGTTTCGTTCCGAACGAACCATGGAGCGTCCGTAATTTTACGGAGAAATCGGTTTTGAAGTGCCTGCATTCTGTGAATGAGATGGGGACGGGCGTGTGCGAAAGCGGCACACGCGTACGTCATAATCGGCCGGATGCACGCTGTGTAAATACGCAATTTGCCCTTAAGGGACAACTTGCTGCGTGAGTTCAGAACGCAATGAAGCCTACCGAGAGCGAAAGCAGCGCGCGAACGCACTTGCTTTATGTGCTCAGCGAACGAAATGTGGTGATCTAAGATCACACCGAGATATTTGGCTCGCTTCTCCCAAGGGATAGGCTTGCCGAACATCTTGATCTGTCGTGGTAGGTCCGGTCTACGCCGGGGCCTAGAAAAGAGGACCGCTTGGCTCTTATCAGGATTGACCTCGATCCTCCACTTCCTGAACCAGTCACCGAGTCTGTTGACTTCGGTCTGTAGGATGCGGGAGATCTGGTCTTGACTGCGGCCGGTGTAGTAGATGGCCGTGTCGTCTGCGAACAGAGCTAACTGCGCCTTTCTACTTTTCGGGATGTCACTGGAGAACAGCGTAAAAATGAGCGGAGCCAGCACAGACCCCTGAGGGACGCCTGCGCGGATCGGATGAGGGGAAGAGAGCGCACCCTCGATGCGATAGCGGAAGGTGCAATCTCATGAGAGTAAAAGAGATCATAATAGTTGATCGCTGAACTGTTGACACTGCCGGCGAGTACACGTTTGGCGCAGCAAAAAGAGCTATCAAAGAGATTACTCGCTTGGCGAGCAGAACACTCGCTGAAAGACTCCCGCTTGGTACATACGCATACCAGCGAGTAATCGCTCGTCTCCGTCACGGACTCGCTGCTCGTTGCTCGCCAATTCGTTTTTAGTTGCTATATAGCTGTACTCGCTGAGGGACAGGTGCCTTAATCTCAACCATAGATACTTGAACCTCCATCACAATATTAGCATATTGTATGCACACCTGCCTTTTTTTCCCAACTATTTTGGGTCGGCTTCCAGTCTAACCGGATTCAGCTAAATGTCTGTGTCATCACACCTGATGCTAGGGATAGACCAAGGATTACATTAACTAATGATAGTTAATGTAATCCTTGGTCTATCCCTAGCATCAGGTGTGATGACCCTAAAACCTAATTGAAAAACCTAATTGAGTCTCTGTTTAAAATCTCGACTATGAAGTCGAGATTTTAAACAGAGACTCAATTTGGTTTTTTTTTTTACATTATATTGAGTTTGTCTGTATATGCTATTTTATTTAACAACCCCTTAAATAGTAATGTTAAGACACATAAATACTATCTTTGAAATAATATAAAATAATCAATAGAATTAGCATAAAAATATTATTGAAATCTCGATTGTGATTGTTAATGTAATCCTTGGTCAATCCCTAGCATCAGTGGAATGACATTGACAGCTCACTCCACGCAAGAATTCACGGTGAGATTTTTACAGAATCGACATGCAGACTACCCTTAACAACTGTCAAAGATCCACGAATGACAGCCGGGACCAATGGCTTAACGTGCTTCCCGATGCACGGAGTCTCGGTATGTAAAGACGGTCACCCATCCACGGACCAACCCCAGCCGGTGTAGCTTAACCTGATGGATCGAGCATTAACCAGTAGTTCCTAACACACACCTACCCACATTTCTGAAACAAAATCCCCGAAGCATAAGTAATGAGGGGCGATGTCTTTAAAAACATGGGATTACTTTGCCATCCCTGACTTATGAGATTCTCGGAATTGCTTCTCATTTTGGCGGTAAATATTTGAGGCTTATTTGGGTTTTAATTTAAATTGAAGGGTTTATTTAAAGGTTGGTCTTGCAGGTGTAGCCCGCGGCGTAATTGCTTGACACGTTTATTTTATGATCGTAATAGAATTTATTTTGACTGTCCAACAGTATTTAGCATAGTTATTTATCTTTATAATGTTATAAATATTCATGTACTGGGTATCTACATCAAAGAAACGATCAATACGAGTTTGTTTGTACTGTCAAAATGAAATTTACTGCGATTGCGACGTACCTACTTACTGCAAGAGCGAGTATAATGAGGCTGTATAATGTTCTTAATAAATGTTTTTGTATGATACCATACGATAATTAGGGGACGCCTATGTCCAGCAGTGGACGTCTTTCGACTGAAAATAATGATGATGATGATGATATAATACGGTAATTATTATTTGTATCTAAATTAAGCAATTGTGGCCGCTTTACGCTGATAGCACAACTCCGCCGCGGCCGCTGTAGTAGTTCAATTGTACTGGGCCTCAAGTCTGCTATTACAATAGTGTCAGAATGATCGATCATTGATTTCATAATTGTTGATTTTGACAAGTTTGGTAATCTACTATTATAATGGTGTCATTATGACTTTCCATTGGTCGGCCACTGACACTACATTGAAAGAAATTGCATATATTGCTAATCTCGTACATAATGACAAATGAATGACATTTCTACTAATGGGTTTTATAATAATGGCAATACGACAATGCGACAATGCCATTATAATAACACAATTATATTACGAGAACATTGACCGACCAATATCGACCATTATGAATTTACCAGATTACGAACTTTTAGCAAAATGACAATGGCAGGACAATGGGATCGTGTTGGAATGACTGAATTTATAAAAATAGCAGCGTCAAGAACTCTGCACATTATCATTGCAAATAAGTTGTCAATTTCTGAATGACAAAGTACATTTCGAATGGCTTGTATGTAATAACGTCAAATAATACTCATGTTTCTTTTTCCTAAATTTTTTATTGAACACTCTAATATAATGAACGCGCCTCTATTTGTGATCCTCTAATAATTCCTATTGTGGGGTCCTTAAAATACTAAATAGCCAAGTAACTGCGACTAATTTGGAAATAGAGCTCTTGGAATTGGCCTGTTTTTTTTTTAAATAATGTCCTTTCTACAGCACATTTTAAGGTAACCGATCCATTTCTCTCAGTTTGAAATTCCACTTAGCTACATTTCGCTCGCAGTGAGTAATGTTAAACTATTGTTCTCAATGGAGCCCCTTTATTACGTCTGAATGTAGCCATCGAGCGTATTTCACTCTCAGAGAAAATTTCTAAGTGAGTATTTTTCATTTCAGAGCTATTATTATTTAGAAAATGCTACTTTTCCCTTTTCTGGGTCAGAGCAGGTATTGAACCAAATGTTGTATCGCAACAATAAAATATTTGGGTACAGTCAACCGTACGCCCATCGCTAAATAGACATTGGCAGCGTCTTTACGTCGAAGCAGTAAGGGCGATTTTCGTAATACTATTGTGACCACGGACATGCGTTTAACTGTACTTACTTATTAGATTTTATCTTTTGAATAAAACAACTTGTACATTTTGAATCCAATAATCATTTTATTCGCTGCCAGCTGTACTTGTTTGCAGTGTATTGCTTTGCCTAAGAATGATAAATGGTTTTATTTTCGTAAGTAAGTTTGTACAAACACTTTTACACGTCAATGATATTTTTTTTTTAAACTAGTTGAGGTCGGCGGCTATCTGAATACTCTGAAAAGAAACGCCGAAACAAACTCAGAGGTCACAGTCACTTTTAAAGTCCAGACATAATCTTGGTCAAATCAGGGTGAGAGATAAGAGACTCAAAAGCTAAGCCATTTCAATTAATAAATATTTCCGTACATAATACATTGGCGTGAAATCCCAAGAACTCTATTCTAAGCCATAAACTCCATGAACTCACAGCTGTAACAATAAATACTGAGTATAAAACACTACAAACTCACTGCGGCGCGGTTCGTGCATTCAAATAAACTGTAGGTTTACACAAGGGATTTTATGCGATGCATGGAAATATGACTTACTAGTATGACAATAAAATAGAAATTGTGCGTGCCGCCAGTTGGCGCAAGCCCTTAATGTTAGCCGTCAATCATTAAAGCCGGGTCTGCTGCGCCATGTTTGCGTGTTTCACACAGTTAGAAACATGTTTCAAACACGATTTGGGGGCGCGGCCTAAAGGCCACCATATGCCATCCCCCCATGGCTTAACATTGATAAGATTCGAGGGCTATCAAATATACATACAGTGCTTCTATTATCTTAATGTCAGTCGGCGAACTTCGTGTTTCGACATTCGTCGAATTTCTATCAGTTGCCATTTGCACTTGGTGCAGGCCGGACGCTCTCAATCGATTTGGCAGTATATAGAGTTGTTACTACTCTTTTTACTTATTATGTAATTTATTTTTAAAATAGAAGGAAAGCTGCTTTAGTCGGAAATGTGGTGATTGCCGAGAGACATTAAGAAAATAGAAGCACTGTAAATACATACATAGATAAACTCACGCTTTCTTCCATGAGGGTAGGCAGAAACTACAGAACGCCACCTGTTACGACCTTAACATACTCCTTTTGCTTCGTTTTACGTTCATACATCAACGGCCTAATTGCGTAATACAGTTTGAATCACAATCTGAATGATTTTGAAGTATATTGCTAATCCATTTCTCGATATGTCCGAAAAATTTGTCTGGTTAACAACGTAAATAATGCAATGAATGTTGTTGAACTGTCAAAATGAAACCCATGGCTACTGATAGTGTGTTACGCTATTACTCCGCTAGTCACACATGCGCGCTGGTTGCGAGTACCATGCACCTGACCTTTCTGAAGAACATCACCAATAAGGTCACTTCTACACGATTATTACGTACCTACTTAGAGATAAACTACGTTAACATGGCTCCCCCTCCAAATTACTGTTTCAATGTGTGTAGTCACATCCTTACGAAAGAGTTTGTATTTAGTTGTAAGTACTCGTAATATCTCACTTATTACCAGATTTGTTGGTCAACTAATCATAACTAGCCGATCGCGCAAGACAACGCACGTGTCGTTTTCATTGAGTACGTCAGTGCAACGCCATACTAATAATAATGAGCGATTACTGAGGCTACTAGTCGAGCAACAAATCCCTGATTTGTTTTTGTTTGACGGCTGTCTCATTATGCACACATGCGTACAAATACTTTCAAACGTTTTGAATTTCGGAGGGGCGCGCGGGCGGGCCGTATTGTCGTAGTTAATTCTAGTAATTTCTAACATAAAGTGATATTCAGGACTGATACTTCTTTTATTCGAAAGTTTTAATTTATTTTTGTTACAAATCATGATCTCTTGTTTATGCTAAGGTAATAATCATTAATCAAATTAAGTACCTACTAGTTATTTGATTTATGATTCTTTTTATTTTATAACTTATCTTATATCTTCTAAATATCTCATACTCTTCGAAGAGAAATTTACTTAATTCAAACATCTCTAGAGACATATTTTTGAATCAGTTTTTATCAAATTAGGTCAGGCAACTGAGGCTGTTATGTAAAGTTTGTAGAATTCTATTGTTTACACTAAGGCTGATTTTCCATTATCCACAGTCCACAACACAGTGTAATTTTACCCACCAGCTATTCAAAGCTGTGGCATGCATTTTCAAAGCAAACACAATAAATAATGCATGAGCATCAAACACGAACGAACGCGCCTCCATTTTGTTTTTATTTCCGTGCTTGTGATTCCCGTAATAGCCTGAATATGGGAAAGGACAGGCAGTGTTGTCCAATATCTACTTAAAATTTATTTTTCGTGAATGACTATGTTAGGTCAAGAGAAATTTAAAGGGATGATATTCTCATACTAATATTCAACCATAGTCTTTGATAGGATTTCGAGTGACCGCTACAAAAGAAATTCAAGGTTATTTTTTTTCTTTTATGGCAAATTCTTTGAAAATTATCGTTCGCCCTACACAATCCAACTCCTTTCCCAAATCCTTACTTTTCGTAGGGAAATTCTTTAAGATATCCCCTATCTAGGTGAAGAGGAGGGTTATGCCTGACTTCTACGATCTACTACTTCGGCTCACCCCCTATTACATGGGACTGAAACAAAACTGACCAAATGTGGGGGTACTATGGGTACACGTCAGCCTAACCCTTCAGGGATTACAGGTAACGAAATCCAACAGTTTATCGTAGAATCCTAAACTGTAACTACGACAAATCTCTCTTGTAACAGTACCTCTAATATCTTCGGCATTAGAGCCAGACATACAAAATAACAAACCGAAAAACTACAACTTAATTCTGTCTGAAGAATCTAATTTTAAAATCCTAAATATTGACGTTCATACGGTCCCGGCTGTATCTCAAGGACAAACAAAGCTATCAATGTTATCTTCATACAATGAGGATAGTCCCACTGTAAATACACAACCCACATTATTATCGTTGTTTTCGTTCGTAGTACCGTATTTACGATTGTTTCTCGAAAACTATCCGCTGTCAATCAATCCGACAATAACAGTTGTTGGTCTGTTTGGTATGTTGGAGTCTGCGTTTATGTCGGAGTCTCCGGGTGGGGACGTACTGATACGATTGGTCACTCTAACTTGATTGCGATATTGATAGTTATACTAATCTACATAATTTTGTTTATGAGGAACTTAGGCTCTTGAGATACAAGTATCTTTTTACTTAGTTCAGGAGCCAGCTGTTCAACCGGATTTTGACCACCACTTGTACAACCATGTTTAGTATATGACTAACCTCATGTGTTTTTCTTTGTACAATAAACTTGATTTATTTTATTGGTACCTCATCATCATTCTCCTCCTCTAATCCCAATTTATTTGGAGTCGGCGCAACATGTCCTTTTCTTCCATACTTCTATGTTATTCGTCATCTCGGAGTCACCCGCTTTCTAGTCATATCATTTTTCACACAGCCCATACATCGTTTTTTTTTTATCTTTCCGTACTCATAGATGTATGATTGGTACCTATATGTCACTTTTTTTTAACGTAGGTATTGCGTTTTTATAATAGTGATGACAGTAATGAAGTTTCGTTATTACCATCGCCATGTTTTGAATTCTGCTTCGAAGCGACCTGTTCGGGAAGAGTAACTAATCGGTGCAATGGACTATGTCGCAGTCTATACGAGTAAAAAGAAACAACGATTCTTTTTACTCGTATAGACTGTTTTAACTACAGAGCCATCTAGTATAAGTTTTAAGAAGTTCTCAAAAAATGTACACTTTCTCTCTCTCTGTCTCGCATAACCCTTTTTCCTTACGTGACGATTTAGCTACCAGTCAACTCCTACCGCAAGCCGCGTTAAAGAACTTCCAAAAATAAAGATTTAAATTTGACTGAAACACAATAATTTGTTAATTAAAGACCCCACGACGACGGGTAAAGCCCTCCTCCAGTAATTGCCTGGCCTGCAATTACCTCAGTTAATTGCATTGCTGCTGTTTCAGGGTATTACATAAAAAAAAAAACTCTAAACCAGACATCGGAAACCCATTACACAATTCGTTTACGTATCAAATAGAACACACTAAATCCGAACAAAGCTATGCAAACAGAATATTGTTTGATCTACAAACGAGATCGTACGGCATTGAACTCAATTAATACTCATGCGTATAGTGAACATTGACAATAAAAAAACATGGCTGACACGAAGCAGACGTTGAATGTAAACTGAGAATCACAAAAGACATGGAATTAGAGACTGATGTATTATGAGCTAGTGAGGTGTAACTGCTGTTCTCGTGTCGGTACGAGTTTTAAGAAAATAGCTCATGCTGAGCAAACGTGAAAGAAATGGTTAGTTGGTAAAATTGGTAGTTTGGGGCTGAATGCCTAGGATGAACCTGGGGTGCCGGTCATAACCAATTAGCACACTACCAAGTCATGGTTAAAGGGCCACAACATAAAAGGACGAGGACGACGCTAAAGGATTTGGCAGGTAAGGTAATCAAGGTATTAATTGAGAACAGTACAATGACTTACACCTAATAACAAGAAGTGAAAATAAAAAAACGTTGGATAAATCTTCGACGATTATAAAACAAACTTAATAAAAGAGCGCAAAGAAAAGCAGAAAGTTAATTAGTTTGCTTGAGATAAATAACTAACAGTAAAGAACCGTGCATATAAAGACGCTACGCGGACAAGAACGACAAAATGTTAGCTGTAACAGCTTAGATTGTCACCTCGTCAGCTCTTCATTACATAGTAATGGATTAGCTGTACCAAACGTGCCGTGAATGCGCTGCGCGTCCAATATAATAACGCCTTCAGGGCGTTAAGTGGCTGCCACGTTACTGCAATGCGTCAGAGATGTTCGCAAAAGCCCGAGTCGACAGTTTCTCAGCTGTCGTACGGAATAAAAGTGCGTCTCTGCTCGCCAGATTGCGTGGCCGTGGCAACAGCCTCCTGAATGTGATAGCTGACAGGCCTTTTGAGAGCCCCATAATGGGACATCTCATCAAAACAACACTGTCTGTCGTAGTGTATATTAATTACTAACATAGGATAAAAGATATAATTGTTGCTAACTTGACTATAATTGTTGTTGTTTATATTATGAGGAAATACTTTGTGAGAGACTTTCGTCCATACTAGGATACCCTGTGTGACGGATCACCAGGCCCTCACCCCGAATTAGATTAAATTAACATTATAATGGTAAATTTTCGGGTCCGGGCCCACTCGACCCGCTTAGACTCCACCCGAAGAATAATACCAGATGTTTTACTACCAATTCAGTGCCATCTGTACAGTCAGGCTATTTGATATTAACTTATTATACATAGGATATTGAATATTTTGTTATGATACATAATTAATATCCTGGTAGTCAGTGATTTCGTTTAAAAATGTAGCTTTATAAAGATAGCCTCTCACTCTAGCGTGCCACAAGCACTAGATTGTAATGATAATTAACAATAATCTGTGATTTTTACTACAAAGCACAAAGCGTATACTATATTAAAAAATCGGCCAAATGCGAGTCGGACTCGCGCTCGAAGGGTTCCGTACCATTACCTATAAAAACGGCAAAAAAGTCACGTTTGTTGTATGGGAGCCCCCCTTAAATATTTGTTTTATTTTAATTTAATTATTTATTTTTAAAGTGAATATATAACTCAATATTCTGTGAATATTGCAAGCGTCTACTTGTTGCCGTTATCAATATAAAGCAAAAACGAGTAAAAAAATCACGATTATTGTATGGGAGCCCCCTTAAATATTTATTTTATTTTATTTTTTAGTATTTGCTGTTATAGCGGCAACAGAAATACATCATCTGTAAAAATTTGAACTGTCTAGCTATCACGGTTCATGAGATACAACCTGGTGACAGATGGACAGACAGACAGACAGACGGCGGAGCCTTAGTAATAGGGTTCCCGTTTTACCCTTTGGGTACGGAACCCTAAAAAGGATAAGTACTTACTTGTTTAATTATTGATTTATTTATCCAAACATTACATAACCTATACCTACTCACACACTGACTTATTTTTTTTAGAAAAACATACTTTTAAGATGTTTGTAAATATGTGAGCCATATAATAATAGTATAATATATAGCCATGTATCTATCTAATAATTAAGTTATTTTTCATTGCTTAGTTTTTAATTCGTTTTACCTATTATGGTATAGTAATTTTATTCTAGGTGCATCGTCTTCACATATAATCATATAATTAATGTACTCAAAGAAAATATTTTAAAACATTTTTAAAAGAGTACCGGTGGAGTTTCTTGCCCATTCTTCTCCATACGAAACAACCTTTTGGAAGGGGCAACTAGAATCAATTCTATTTTTTTGTAAATTTTGACGTTCAAAAGTGCCTCTTATGTGCCTATTTGAAATAAATGGTTTGACTTTGACTTTGACTTTTGACATTGTATAAATTTTATACTCTCTGTGGTGCAAGCGTTAAATCGACACTTTTCTGTCTGACTATACATCGACGTTTTTACGCCTATCAAAAAAAAAATATCCAGGTATTATTGTTCGGGCCGAGCCTAAGCGGGTCGAGTGGGCGCGGACTCCAATTTTCGACCTCTAAACAAATTATTTATTGATGAAGGGAATAAACAGACATGTTGAAATTAATTAACCAAAAAAAAAAGATGAAATGGAAAGTCACCGTTTCATGAATTAAAAATTTTGTTGTGTGATTCATAGTGAACACTCGAGTTTTTTTGTCCGCATAGAGAACATGGCTTTGGCACTTTGGACGAAGGCTATAAAACTTGATAGCCTTAAAAAAGTCTCTAGGCAGCACTTTGATCGTAAACCAAGTGTCACTACAATAATATACATTACGTTGATGTGGGTGTATGAAAACATGAAAAGACACAATTAAAATGGTTGGATTGCTAGAATAAAAGGTATTGTCATTGTGAGTTATGTAATATTATATAACATCACGCCTGTAATCCCCGAAAGGTTAGGCAGAGGTGTACCTATAAGTACACCCACATTTCGCCAGTTATGTTTTATTCCCATGTAATAGGGGGCGAGTCTATTGCCATCAACCGGGCATAACTCCAGACTCCGGGCTGATACTGAGAAATCTCTGATAGAAAAACCCAATAACACTTCGCCCGACCTGGGAATCGAACCCAGGACTTAACAGTAGCGCTTGCGCTCATTATAGACCAAAATCAAAATCAAAATATATTATTCCACATAAACCTACATGGGCACTTATGAAACGTCAGAAGCTAGGTGCACGGTTCCAATTGGTAGTTTCCTATGGAGAAGAGCCGGAAAGTAACTCCACGGTTACTCTTTTAAAAAAAATTGGCTTATACAATGTTTTCAAATTACAGTGTTAATAGATAAGACCAAAATTTACTTGCAAATTTCACTTTTTTTACTACTACTTATTTTTACCCGACTGCCCCAGGAGGAGGGTAATGTTTTTCGAGAGTATGTATACGTATGTCTATTTCTTTGGAATGCTCTGTTGCCTAAACGGCTTGATGGATTTTAACATTTAGGTGTTGTTAGATTCGTCTTAATTGTGGGAGTGACATAGGCAATTTTATTTGTATTTTCAGATGCAATATATAAATATTATATTTATTTGTTGCATCTGAAAATACAAAACAAGAGAGGTGAAGGTTTAAAAAAAAAACAATATTGTTATAAAATAAAAGCTAGTAATAGAGAGCTTGTTTACCAATACTTAAATTAACAACTTGTTCTTTACTAAAACTCTTATGAGACAAAAAAATATTTGCACTTAGACCATCGCTCACGAGTAACTCTTCCTGACAACCACTGGATAAACTGTCATTTTTGACACACCTATCCAAACTAGAGGAGGCCTGTAACAGGTAAAATTTGAAATCTGTTTTACCTGTTCTAGTTCCAAGGAAATAACAGTTCTAAAATCCTGTTCTAAAATAACAGCCTGTTACATAGCATAATTTGTGTGTGCATCCGAATAGGTTATTAACAGTGACAGGAAAAAAACAGAGGCTATTTGTTCCAGGTTAGTTTCGTTTCGATCTCTCTCTTTCTAACAAAATAAACATCCGCTTGATAGAGAAGAGTTTGTTATGTTACACAGTTAAACACACCAGTTACGGCAATGTTTTAATTTGGTCTGTAGTAGGTTGTGGAACTTGTGAACTGGTGAAACAGGCGAAACAGGCAGGAACAGTTTTTTCAAAGTCAAAGTCAAATTATTTATTTCAAATAGGCACATAGATGGCACTTTTGAACGTCAAAATTTACAAATAAAATAGAATTGATTCTAGTTAGCCGGAGTTTCGGTTTTGAGATACCTATCTGTTACAAGTTGCTACTTTTAAAAACCTGTTTTTTTGTAACTGTTACGATAAATACGCCTCACTCCTAATCCAAACACCATTATCGATTTGACCATACTGAAACACTACGTAGGTATATAGGTGTAAACAATTACGGGCGGACTTTAATATTGCTCCTACAAACAGTCTATAAAATTCTTTATAGCCTGACGATGTAGTCGACGCTAGAACCACAACGGCACATCTGTTAGTTGTTAGCTTAGTCTTTGATAATGAAATTAATGTGCATTGTTAATCTTTTATCGCACATTCCGACGGTACAAAATTCTCCAAAGTTATTGTCGTATCTATATTTGTTGGCCTTTTGAAGGTTGAGGTTAACTATTCTGGTCTTTGGAGACATAATGCCGTAAATTGGGGAATTTTACTGAGTCTTTCGCTGGACTGTTCCTAAGCGATTGTCTTGTATTCTGTGGCCTGTGTTATTGGAGTGTCTTGTCCATTCTTCTCGGGGCGACTACAATCAATTCTATTTTTTTTTTAATTTTTGAAGTTCAAAAGTGCCTATATTATTTTATTTGTTATCCTTTATTTCATTATATACATATAAATTACATTTTTAAATATTAGAATATAAAAACATTTCGAAATATAAAAAATAGTGCTTCACCGGTATCGGGAGCGCAGGGTCCAAGCTACCGGTGGTTAGGGCTCCAGAGATAGGAACCTCCTCACGATGCGAGCCGTATCGAGGCGTACTGCCTTCTGAATCAGGCCCTTGATCCAACCACCTGACGATAGCCTCGAGAGATGTTGATCGAGGCTTTCGGCCATCAGGCCATTGGCCGATGCGACAATCGGCACAATGACAGCCAAATTCCACATGTCAACAACCTCGTGTGCTATGTCGAGATATTTAATTTGTTTCTCTTTCTCAGCTTTCACGAGGTTCTCGTCATGCGGAATGGTAACATCGATAACCATTGCGCGACGCGCTAATCGGTCTATCACCACTATATCGGGCTTATTGGCGACAACGACAATAGTCCTATTTATTATTATTATTTATTTGAAATAAATAATTTGACTTTGACTTTGTTCACAGTATCCGGAGTCCCTAAAAAAAGTTGTTCCGCGTTTGGTTGTTTCTGTATTTTATATTATTGTTTTTAAACTCACTATAAAAACCCTTCGGGGATTACAGGCGTGATGTTATGTTATATTGTGTGTTGTATAAAAAAACATAGTCTTTTAAATAATTATACAAATAAAAAACTGCTTTAAAATGTAAATTAGATACGTTTTTTCCTCACAGTGAAGTACTGCCATGCAAGCAAAAAGATTTAAGATTACGTTACATAGTAACTTTGACCGGTAACTTCGTGACATTTCGGAAACAAGTCTATTTAACTTCAAGAAACAGATCCCCATTAAATAAAAATAGGTCCACTCCGAACAAGTTTCTTTTTCAAACTTAATTATGGTTTCAGTTTCAAATATACAAAATTGATTTTTCTTTTGAATTAAAGTACAATGAAAGTCAGCCCGTTTCAGTTCTTCTCAAGGGGACGGTAGAAAATTACGAGACTTAATTTCAAGTTTCAGCTGTGGTTAATGAAAGTAATATTTATTACGTTTGATGAAGATAAATTAAAAACATGATTTATTAGCTGCCGTGGTGGTCGCAAGCGCTACTTCTGAGTATGGGGCCCTGGATTCGTTTCCCAGGTCGGGCTTTTCTTGGGTTTTCCCATCAGAAATTTCTCAGTAAACCCCCCGGAGGCTTGATTTGTGCCCGATTGCTGGCAAAGGGGCTCGCCCCTTATTACATGGGACTTAAACATAACTGGCGAAATGTAGGTGTACTATAGGTGTACCTCTGCCTAACCCTTCGGGGATTACAGGCGTGATGTTATGTTACCTACTACCTATTGGTGTATTCAGGAATACATAGTAAACGATGTGCTCTAAAAACTCTTCGAATATTTCATCCAAAACCAAGCCTTTTCACACCCTGAATTCAGGTTCCTCATTTCCAAAAGTAATAAAGACAGCTCGACATTTAAATAGTTCTATCTCACTCCTCTCACAATAAAACGATAGTTCAATGGTCCTTCGGTGCTAACATTTGATAGCGCGGTCCAGACTGTATAAAACTCAATATTTATAACTCGTATCTTCGCATTTGGGACCGCCATCAATATTATAGAGGCTTTTTTGTTGTTTCATTTGGTTCAGGTACTGAACTGACCGCAGTAAGTCCTTTAGAGTTGAAAATAAATGTTTGTTAGCTTTATTATTCAACCTTGTTGTTAGGCTGTTGATTATAGAGATGCTTTTGTATGGTTAAAAGTTTTATTACCGGCCCCTTCACCTCAAGCTTTATACCTAAGTACGAGTATGAAAGAGTCACTAATAGGGTTATCATTTGACCTGCAAAAACGACCAATTAAAACTGGTACCTGCAGCATACATTAGAGAGTGCTATTTTTACAGAAGTAAGTATTTTCTAAGAACAGTGGCCCAGTGGTAACAGCCGCGAATTAGTCGTAGTTTTGAACTCTGATAGACACTTTACTTTGTGTAAATTATTTTATAACCACTGCTCTCAAAACAGTGAAGGAAAACATCTTGAGGAAACCGCGGCGTGTCCTAGAACCAAAAATTCGAAGGCATTTATGACATCTACCAACCCGCAATGGGCCCGTGGTGGATACGGCCCACTCCCTCTCACCGAGAGGAGACCTGTGTCCCAGCAATGGGAACATTATAGGCTGATTGTGTTATGTTATGTTTGTAAGTCAATTGTTAGTACACACGGCTATACATTTCCAATTTACGCTGTCCTCTCATTGTACGGAAATCCTATACAATGCGAGATCAGCTTATACTGGAAATGTATAGCTTGATATGTAGCCGTGTGTACATAAAAAGCTCAATAACACAGCTGGGTTGATGACAATAGGCTTGTATATACTCAACTGGGTGTACCTACTGTAAGCAATTACAAAATAAATCAAGATATTTCAATGTGAATTTAAGACTTTATTAGTACCTACGCAACTTGACTAGTAACTGTAATTTAGTTCCATAAAAGATTTTACTGTACCTATTTAAAATTATGTTATGATGAAATACGTAGGAATTAACTTGAATCCTTATACAAAACAGTAATGATTATAATTTAATAAGTAGTTACCATTTTATACAAGTTTAACGTCCATCTATTGACTTAAAATTCGCGCGCCCCACTTTGTAACGTGGACATACAGAGCTGTCAAGTAAATCGAATAATGTTTTCTGGGTCAATATATTTTGGACTATCGAGCTGTACAGTACAGACTAAGGGTAAAAGTGTGTTTGTGTAGTGTTATTAATTCAAAGGATTTACCACATTATTAGTGTCTTATCTTTCACTACTGTGCACCCTCTGCCTAATATATCCGTATCCTGTCGGAGAATATAGGCTTCAATATTTTATTTATTATATTATTTTATTTATAACTTTATCTTCCATTAAATAAAACCTATCTAATAAAAAATTAAGAAATAACAGATGGTCAGGACTAAGGACCACGGGTCCGAGCACCCTGCATAAATACGAGATCACACTTTAACAGTTTCTACGAGGGTTCCACTCAGATGTAGTGTGGAAGCCATTTCTTAGATGGTCATTATAAAAGGTTCGATGGCATCTTGCTTTTTTTTTATTCTTTATTAATAAGGGGGTTTTATCCACACGGATACGTCAACCCTCCCATCTTGCTTTGTCAATACAATTTCTGTGACAATTTCACAAATGCTTACCAACAAGACCAATGTCAATGTCATTCAGGCGCCAAAAGGTCTTAGTAGCATTCTACGACCATAAATTGTTTCCATTCGATAATTTTTTGGAGGGTAATCCCTTTCTTCTCCTAAAGTTATTATTATTATTAAAGTTGTTTGTCCGAAAATCATTATCCATAACACGTTTGCTATATACTTCAGTAACCATAATGTTCAAAGATTCGAAATTTTGTTTTACATCATTGTCTTTACTTTTAAAACTATTATGTCATAATATCGAGTACTTACTAAGTATACGAGTAATAATTGAATCTCATAATTTTGCATGAAATAAAGTCATGTGTTCTTAGTATTGTATTATGTAATGTTTATTATTCCGTATGAAATGAAAATAAAATCAAAAATCGAATTATCTACAAAAGTGACATCGAAAGACCTCAATATCGAAGTACAGAGTATAGAATGTCTTAAATATCGATATTTATTATTTTTTGAGTTTCCTTCTTCTCCTTCTTTATGTTATGGACCAAGTGATTAGTAGAACATTATAAAAAATGCAAGAGCAATTTCATTATTTTAATTTTAAACATAGAATCAATATTTAAAATCAATGGGAATGCGTTAGATACCATCTACAGTTATTGAATCATTTGGGTTAGGTTAGGTTAGAACAGTGACCATTAACGCGCGAAGGCGAGCGAGCGTGCCGCGGAAGCTGCCGCCGAGTGCCAGATTCCCTCTATTCTTGGTGAATCATTTGGGTTAGATGAGGTTGTAAATAGATCATTATACAAATTGAAAATTACCATTAAATAAACATTGTTGATAAATAAACATTAAATAATTTGAATTTAGGACATAACTTTAATTGAAAACGGTTTTAAGTCTTTATCGTTTTGTCGTTATTATTGATTGTAATATTTATGACAAACAAATTTAGGGCTTAAGGTATTTAGGAATATTAATTTTATGGCATGTGATTTTATGTGACATTAAGTTCGGACTTATGATGCGGACAAATGATGATTAGGACATAAAATAATAATGGCACTTTAGATTATGGATAAAAAGGTTAGGGAACACAATAGATAACCTTTTTAGCTAGCGCCCTATTTAGCTTTTATATTTAACACCAGTGTGGATCAAGGAGTCTTTCCGGATCTCATGAAACACAGTAAAGTAGTTCCTTTGTTCAAATCCGGAGATAGTAAAGAACCCAATAATTATAGGCCTGTGTCAATTCTGCCAGTTCTCAGTAAGGTGTTTGAAAAGTTGATGCTCAATCAAATGTTACGTCACTTTAATAAAAAATCCATCTTTCATGAACAGCAGTACGGTTTCACTAAAGGGCGTTGTACCACTGACGCCGGTGTTACCCTAATAAAGAACATTTTTAACGCCTGGGAGGAAGCACAAGATGCCATTGGAATCTTTTGCGACCTCTCTAAAGCGTTCGATTGCGTGAACCATGAGACACTTTTGCTGAAACTAGAGCACTATGGGATTAGGAATGCAGCTCTTGATTTACTAAGATCATACCTAAAAGATAGAAAGGTTAAAGTTCAAATAAACGGCGTTAACTCATTAGGGTCTGAAATGGCAATGGGCGTTCCTCAAGGTTCGATATTGGGTCCATTCCTCTTTTTAGTTTACATTAATGATTTACCCCAATTACTTCAAAATCAACCGAAGATGGTGTTATTTGCTGATGACACATCATTGATCTTTAAAATAGATCGACGATCACAAAATCTTGACGAAGTGAATAACTCTATTCTTCAGGTCCAAGATTGGTTTACGGTAAATAATTTGGTATTAAATGAAAAAAAAACCAAATGTATTAGATTTAAATTACCTAATGTTAGAAGTAGCGAATGTGATATCATATTGAACGGAGAAAAACTGGAATTTATTAATCAAACGGTTTTCCTAGGAATCACTATAGACGAGAAACTGCAATGGGGACCACATATAACCTCTCTGGCGGGGCGGCTAAGCTCGGCCGCTTATGCTGTTAGAAAGATAAGACAGCTAACAGATATAGAAACCGCGCGTTTGGTTTATTTTAGTTACTTCCACAGCATTATGTCGTATGGCATTTTACTGTGGGGTCGGGCTGCTGACATTGAGTCCATCTTTATTTTGCAAAAGAGAGCTGTCAGAGCAATTTATAATCTCCGTCGCCGCGAATCTCTTAGGGAACTATTTAAAAGGATTAATATTATGACGGTACCTTGCCAATTCATTTATGAAAATATTATGTATGTAAGGAAAAATCTACATATTTTTAACAAGATAAGCGATAGACATAATTTTAATACTAGAAATAAAGATAAAATAGATCAACCATTTTTCAGATTATCTAAAGTACATACATCTTTTATGGGGTACTGTGTTAAATGTTACAACAAAATACCTTGTGATATATTGAAATTAAATGAGAGAAAATTTAAAACACATATTAAAAGTACACTTTGTAAACAAGCATATTACAAGTTAGAGGATTATATCCAGGACAGGAATGCTTGGAAACATGCTGGTCCAGCTCCATAGGACAATGTAGAGTCTAGACAAAATCAAACTGGTTGCTATTTTTATGGTAAAATCTGTTATTTTTATGATATTCATTTTACATTCTGTGATAACCTATACTCACACACTGTCTTATTTTTTTAGAAAAACATACTTGTATGATGTTTGTAAATATGTGAACACCACGTATCTATCTAATAATTAAGTTATTTTTCATTGCTTAGTTTTTGATTCGTTTTACCTATTATGGTATAGTAATTTTATTCTAGGTGCATCGTCTTCACATATAATCATATAATTAATGTAATCAAACAAAATATTGTAAAACATTTTTAAAAGAGTACCGGTGGAGTTTCTTGCCCATTCTTCTCCATACGAAGCTACCTTTTGGAAGGGGCAACTAGAATCAATTATATTTTTTTTGTAAATTTTGACGTTCAAAAGTGCCTCTTATGTGCCTATTTGAAATGAGGGGATCCCATGGAAATCGAAGGAATGTCTCAAATTTTATAGGCACACATATAGGGATTTGGGTTATTTGTATAGTAACTCATGCATTTGCATTTGGAAAGCACCATTTGGTGAAGAGGAACTGATGATGAAGACCACAGACTGAGGGCCACTGGGCACGCCACAGTTGTGGCGATAAGTCTCACCTCACCGGACACGGTTGTTTCGGGAGGTTCCTGTTCAGGATAAAGCGGGAGGAAACGCCCGGGTTTCACCACTGTGTGGATCGCCCGGAGGACACGGTGGAGCATACGGTGGAGGTCTGCCCAGCTTGGGCGGAGCACCGCCGTGTCCTAACGGAGGCGATCGGCGGTGGCGATCTCTCGCGTCCGGCCCTGGTTCAGGCCATGGTTCGGAGCGAGAGTGCATGGGAGGCCGTCACCTCCTTCTGCGAAGCAGTAATGCTCGCGAAGGAGGAGGCGGAGCGCGTGAGGGAGAGGCAGGGTTCGCGCCCTCACGCCCCTAGTCGCCGCAGGAGACGCCCTGGGCGTCGGGAGTCGCAAGCCGATTTCCGGCCACCGTAGGCGCGGGCTTGCGGACGGTGAGCGATGGGTAGCTCGCCGTCCGATAAGGACAAGACCCGGGTCGACGGTGCGTCGTGTTCCACGCGCGCCTCAAAGAGACGTCAGCACAAATTGACGGGGTCCATTAGGGCCAATGCCTGCCAGGGTTGCGAGTTTGTCCGAAAGGGATATCGTGGCCCTGGCACACAGGCAAATGAAGGAACACGGGTGGGTTTTAGTCAGTAAAAGTCTGACACGCCCTCGCGCTCCGCCCAGAACGGGAGAAGTTATTTGATAATTTCCCACCCAAAAAAAAAAAACAAAAAAGACTGAGGGCCACGGGAACTACTTAATAATAAGTATTTCACGGTTGCGATTCGACTAGGCACTTTAATATGGTTGCTAAGCAATTTATGCTCGTCACGATGCATATGGTTAAGTCACCATCAGTTCCAAAAAAAAAAAACACTACAAAGTGAAAAATAACTTTAATTTCGGAAGTCGGTGGCAAAAACTAAAATACAGATCCGCCAGAAAGACACCGACTTCCGAAATTAAAGTAATTTTTAACTTTGTAGTGATTTTTTGTAAAAAGCTTTTTATTCATAGAGCTAACACTAAATTCCATGAATTTGAAAAGCGTTACCCACAATGTATCCATATAATTTTCACACTTAAAATTATCACTCATAAGGTAGCTTCCAAACAACCTACAATTTTCATCACTCGTTTCCCCGTACAAACTACTTATTACATCGACCGACAATAAAAGAGACCTAATTAAAATGTACACAGTCTAAATTCCCTCCACTTTTTCAGTCTTACAAAGGCTCTAAATGGAAGCAAGGACGTCAATTGATGGCCTCGTCGTGGCCCGAAGCGAATTGATTAGAAGCTTCAATATTGCACAGGCGATGTCAATGTTCCTCGTTTGATAAAGTACTCTGTGGTTGGGCTTGGCTTGGCAATTTTGGTCTGTTTCATCAGCATGTAATCAAAATTAATGGTGTTAGTAATTTTGTTTTGTTGATATGTGTATGTCTTTGGCAATTCTAAGAGTGGTGTTTGATGCTGATTGGCTTGGCAAAAAACGTGTGGGTTTTGGTAAGGATCAAAATTATAATTATCAGAATTTCAGCATCCACAATTTTTTTTCCTCAATGTTGTGTGTTTAGAGTTACGGTGTTTGTCTATAAATGCACTAGTATCTAATCAAAAAATAAATAAAAGATGAGACATAGGTTGAGGCACAAGCCGACCCTAACACACCAGTTTGGAAAAAGCTGGCAGATGATGAGATGAGGCAGTTTTTATGGTTCCGTACCTCAGAAGGAAAAACGGAACCCTTATAGGATCACTTCGTTGTCCGTCTGTCTGTCTGTCTGTCAGTCTGTCAAGACCCTTTTTCCCAGAAACGCGTGGAGGTATCAAGTTGAAATTAATACCAAATACGTAGGTCTACGGTCCCTTGGAGCTCTAAAAAAAATCAAGCTTCTAAGTCAACGCAATAAAAAAATACGGTGATTTATTTGATATTCGAAAATAAATCAAAACCTATAGCGTACTTCCCGTTGACCTAGAATCATGATATTTGGCAAGAAGCAAGGTCTCACAGTACAAGCAAAGGAAAAAGTCCGAAAACTGTTAATTTGTAGATTTACCACATATATATATTTTTTTTGCGATTACAATCGTACATTTGCAGTTAGAAAATTGACCGTTGCGTATATCGATTTGTGGGAGAACATGTTTTTCAACTACAATGCTAAGTTTGTTTTTGGGATAAATTCATCCCAACTACGGAACCCTTCATTGTGCTTGGTCCGACACGTACTTGGCCGGTTTTTTTAGTAATAATCCTAACTTTAATATTATAAATGCGAAACTAAGTTTGTTTGTTTGTTACTCTTTTACGCTAAAACGGCTGAACGGATCTGGATTAGGACATAGGATACTTTTCATCTCGGTAGTACGTTGCATGCGTACAAGACGGTATTCTTTTTACGACATGTTGTGCACAAATTCTGAGCGCAGTAACCTAACAAAAAAAGTATTAGGGTTGCACGAATTCACGATAGTATTTCAATCATTCATCATCATCATTATTACAGCCGAAAGACGTCCACTGCTGGACATAGGCCTCCCCCATAAGGAGGGGGGAGGGGTTGCCATAATCGCCACGCTTGGCAGGTGGGTTGGCGATCGCAGTATGGTGTTAACATGCATAGAGAACGCTGCTGCCCATTCTCTAGTAAGTCCCTTAGTCGCCTTTTACGACACCTACGGGAAGAAAAAGGATGGTACTATTCTTTACGTCCGGCACCACACGGAACAACACTTTCAATCATTAGTATTATCCTACTATTAGGACGTGGGTGAGCCACACAGATAGATCATAACCTAGATCAACACATAGGATACTTTTTGTACCGGTAGTGCGTTTTCGTGGGTTAATTTCCGACCTCCACGCGAGCGAAGCCGTGGGCAAAAGCTTCTCTGTATAACTGAAATTATTCTCGTTTGAACACGAGAAAAAGTAATCATTAATAGAGAGGTCTAGTATATCTTAGCTCATAACATCCCACACATTACTTACCGGGCTTGAAATCCCCGTTTCAGAACCCTTAGGTATCACGTGCAAGAAACACGTGCGCTTTCAAGAGGGGGTACAGGAGGACTGGAGTACAGGCGTTCCACGAATTAATTCGTGGAACGCCTGTACTCCAGTTTCTCGTTAAATAGACCATCTAGTTTATAATTGAAAGCTTGTTCTCGGTGTGTTTGTTCAACATATTATTATTAAGCGGGTATAATTCGATTTTCCGAGAGCAGTGGTAGCCCATGAGTCACGGCCCCGACTTACGCGTGTGTGTGGGTGGTGAGTCCGAATGAAGATAGGCACATTACTTTGTGTAATTTATGTCATCACCACTGCTCTTAAAACAGTGATGGAAAGCATCGTGAAAAAACCATGTCCTATAACTAAAAATTCAAAGACATGTGATATTCACTGACTGTTCATACGTGGTGGATTTTTTTTTGGTCCTTTTTAGGGTTCTAAAACGGGAACCCTATTACTAAGGCTCCGCTGTCTGTCTGTCTGTCCGTCTGTCCCCAGGCTGTATCTCATGCACCGGGATAGTTAGACAGTTGAAATTTACACAGATGATGTATTTCTGTTGCCGTTATAACAACAAATACTAAAAAACAGAATAAAATAAATATTTAAGGGGGGCTCCCATACAACAAACGTGATTTTTTTGCCATTTTTATAGAAAATGGTACGGAACCCTTCGTGCGCGAGTCCGACTCGCACTAGGCCGGTTTTTTTTTTCTTTGTGTCATTTGTTTTTTTTATTTCTCTCACAGAGAGGAGGCCTGTGTCATAGCAGTGGGAAACATATAGGCTGATTATTTACATTCGATATTGATGCTCTGAAAGCGTCTATTAATTACTACCTCTTCTGTTTGAAATCGAAACTTTAAATTTCCTGTAAATAACTGGAGTGTTCTCTCTCAAGTATGCAATATCTCTCAAGTATTTACTGTTTGGAAAAGAGGACCAATTCATCCTAATAGGCATTTGGTAATGGAATTAGAGTGGCTGTTGTATCCAATACACAGTTCTTTTTGAGATTCTGCTTTTAGGCTCCATCTTCGAGTTTCCTAATTATTAGCAGCGAAAGATTTTACCTTATATATCTGAGCATACGTAATATTATGCCCTTAACAAATATAGCTGCACGTTAAACCACACATTATCCAAATTTCAACCATTCCGTATTAAAATAAATACAAAAACAAAAAATGTTACGGGAATCCTAAAAACTGTCAGATAAATACATGCAGTCTGCTTTAACCAATCCCGTGCGCCCACGCCATGTCAAACAATTTCTCTCTTCTATTAAACGTGACACGTTAATAGCGATTCGAGTCCAAAAATGATTATTTTATGAACACTGAAAGCTATGGTTACTCTGCTTAGCCAATTAATATAACCAACTACTGAAAATAGGTCCAAGTTCAGGAAATCAAATGCCCCCTGGTGTACAATAACATCACGCCTGTAATCCCTGAAGGATTAGGCAGAGGTGTACCTATAGTACACCCACATTTCGCCAGTTATGTTTATCTCCCATGTTATAGGGGGCGAGCCTATTGCCATCAACCGGGCACAAATCAAGACTCCGGGTACTGAGAAATTCCTGATGAAAAAACCCATTAACACTTTGCCTGACCTGGGAATCGAACCCCGGACCTCGTGCTTAGAACATTAGACCAACGAAGCAGTGAGAAATAAATCAATTAAATATGAAATATACAAAAGCTCTGAAAAAACCCAGTAATTAATAGAACAAGAACTCTCCAATTCGCTCCAAGAAACACATTGAAAGGCTCTTCATAACGCGTCTCAAGTAACATTTCCGCCGTCTGTATCATTGGTATCTAGACGTCAATGGCGGAAATAAATTGGTTTCTGATCGGTTGGTAAGCCTGTTGGGGACATCGGGACGTGCCGGATCTCTTCCCTTCACGTGGCAGCATCTTTAGCACGTTATTAGGTATCCACTGGACGGTATGGTTCGTGTTGGGAAGTAGTATATAATATATCCTACTTATTTTTTGCACCTATGAAAACTCCATTTATGTCCAGGCAATCACTGTTCATTCCAGGGTTGCCTGGAAGATATCGCTAAAAACGATAAGGCCGTCCATTGTTTGTTTTTTCGTGTTTAAATTATTCATCGTTAAGTATACAGTATTTTTATCCGACTTCCAAAAAGGAGGAGGTTATATGTTCGGCTGTATGTTTGTTTGCTTGTTTTTTTTTTTTTATGTATGTTCACCGATTACTCCGTCAACTGTGGACATAGTAACTCGTGCATTTGCTCTCGGAAAGCCCCATTTGATGAAGTGGAACTGATGATGAAGACCACTGATGGCGACTGGAACTACTTAATAATAAGTATTTCACCGTTGCGATTCGATTAGGCACTTTAATATGGTTGATAAGCAATTTATGCTCGTCAAAATGCATATGGTAAAGTCACCATCAGTTCTCCTGGTTCTTACCAGGAGAACTACTCAATAATTAATGCCCCTGCATCGCGAATACCCATATTTTATAAAAGGTGATGAGCAATTGATATTAGGCTATTGTAAATTAGATAAATTAAAAACTGACCCAATAAAAAGTATAAAAAATAAAAAACTTTTTACAAAAAAAAAAAAAACAACCGACTTCCAAAAAAAACACTACAAAGTGAAAAATAACTTTAATTTCGGAAGTCGGTGACAAAAAACTAAAATACAGATCCAAAGACACAGTTACTTTTCACTTTGTAGTGTTTTTTTGGAAGTCGGTTGTTTTTTTTTTTGTAAAAAGTTTTTTTTTTTTATCGAGTTTTATTTTTTATACTTTTTATTGGGTCAGTTTGTAATTTATCTAATTTACAATAGCCTAATGTCAATTGCTCATCACCTTTTATAAAATATTGGTATTCGCGATGCAGGGGCATTAATTATTGAGGAGTTCTCCTGGTAAGAACCAGGAGAACTGATGGTGACTTTACCATATGCATTTTGACGAGCATAAATTGCTTATCAACCATATTAAAGTGCCTAATCGAATCGCAACGGTGAAATACTTATTATTAAGTAGTTCCAGTCGCCATCAGTGGTCTTCATCATCAGTTCCACTTCATCAAATGGGGCTTTCCGAGAGCAAATGCACGAGTTACTATGTCCACAGTTGACGGAGTAATCGGTGAACATACATAAAAAAAAAAAAAAAGTTGTTGATTCTGTACTGTAATATTACCCCAGCTTTGCAACGGTGCCCCTTCCAACAAAGTAATTTTAGTTTCATGAAAACACTAATAAAATACACTTTAACGTTTTTCTTATTTTTCAATTCGAACGGAAACGATCTCCAGCATTTGTAGACGCAACACATTAGTCGTTAAAAGCGATATAGAGTTACAGGTTCATCGACTTTGTACAGAAACAGACGCAACAGTAATGGTAGGGCTATATGTGCGGAAAATTTTTGTTCGCTCAAAATGAGTCGAAGAACGTTCTGCTGGATTTCATGAAGCCTCATTTTGCGTCCTATGTCCCGCAGTATTGTATAAGGGCGAAATTCACCAATGAAACTGAACCCGTATTTGTATTTTCGGCTACTCACTTTAGGCGTCAGGTTACGCTCGCTTTGGCCAATGTATCCTCCTGCTAGGGTTGCGAGTTTGTCCTAAAGGGATATCGTGGCCCTGGCACACAGGCATCTGAAGGAACACGGGTGTGTTTTAGTCAGTAAAAGTTTGATACGCCAACTTTATTCGGTTATTTTTTGGGGTAATTCCCCGGATAAGGGATTACTATTCAAGGCACAAAAAGGTGCATTAGAGCCATGTGTAGTCTGAAAACAGATGATAGCTGTGCACCGTACTTTAAATCACTAAAATTACTTACGCTACCGGCGATATACATATTAGAAATTAGAATCTTCGTTAAAACAAATCCCAATCTTTTTGAAAAAATGACAATGGTACGAAATGTTCCAATTCGTAGTCAGTACAAAAATTCTTTTAGTAATTATAAATGTAAAACTGCATTAGTAAAAAAAAGCGTCCTGGGTATGGCTCCACGCATTTATAACAAAATTCCAGACACCATAAAAGAATTAAATATTACACAATTTAAGAAAAAAAGAAATTGTTCTTAATTGATAAATTTTATAATACTATTGACGAATACTTTAATGATGAATTAATTTAGAATTACAATTATTAATACTGACATTAAATAATTTAGACATTTTAATTTTAGACATAGTTTTGTGACAATTTAATAATTCCTCATTAATGTCTGACATCATTAGAGTATTGAATAATATTTTGGAATTGTTCAATTTATTTTCTAATATGATACCATAATTATGTGTTGATTTTCAAATATTTTTAGTAACTTGTAATCTTCAGCTATATTTGCACACCATATTTGTACGCCTCCTGGCATAACATAGCGCTCTATTTAACAAATAAATAAACTCCGCCCAGAGTGGATATTTAATAATTTCCCACCCAAAAAAAAAATGGATCCTAAGGGCAAAGTTTTATTTTTAGGTGCGGTAAATCACCAATTTAAGTATGTCAGTAACGAGTACGGGGTCTTGTGCAGACGAACCAGGTTTTGGACCCCTTTTTTTTTTTTTTTTTTTTGGGTGGGAAATCATCAAGTAACTTCTCCCGCTCTGGGCGGAGCGGGAGGGCGTGTCAGACTTTTACTGACTAAAACCCACCCGTGTTCCTTCCGTTGCCTGTGTGCCAGGGCCACGATATCCCTTTCGGACAAACTCGCAACCCCGGCAGGCATTGGTCCTGACGGACCCCGTCAGTTTGTGCTGACATCTCTTTGAGGCGCGCGTGGAACACAACGCGCCGTCGACCCTGGCCTGGTCCTTATCGGACGGCGAGCTGGTTTTGGACCCCTGAACCCTGGTTTTGGTCGACTTAAATTTTGTAAGTTTTCTTAAATGAAAATATACCAACAAAACAATTGGTAATCATTATGAAGCGTTTACTAATACTATTGGTCGCGCACTGGTCGAAATCCCTTTGTAGGGATTTCGCCAGGGCAGGACACTGGCAGCGGGATGGGGCTCGGGCGGCGCAGCTGCGTGGAGGAGTCGGCGCCCGTGACGATTACGGGGCTTCGCGGCCTAGTACTATGTATGTGTGTGTCAAACTCATGGTAGTGTGTCTAATGTGCTTTTAATAATTTAATTTATTTCTAAATATATAAAAATATTAGCTTTCTGAACTCTTCCTCCATAAACATTAACTGTGCCAAATTTCATACTCCTCCGTCTGCGTTTTTTTCGTAAAAAGGGCTACAAAGTTTTCACTTCACGTATTAATATAATGATTTGAGCACCATTGCTGAACAACGGGCCTCAATGACCGCTACAATGCGATGCCGAAAAATTCAGTCACTCGATATCTATTTTATTCACCTTATGAATAAATCAGTACGGACCTAATCCTTTATTCAACAGTTGTCAGATATGTCTACATTGGAAGCCGTGGCCCATCGGACCGCACACATTGGCACACCGAGGCTATTTCCGACAGGGCATAGACCTTCGTTCGCAGTATTATTAGAATTGTTTGTTTTGAGATATAACCGCGCGTTTACGTTGAGATTCGCGAGTAGTGTCCGAGAAACACAAGCACGTTTGATGATTGGGATGTAGTATATTTGTGCCTTGTTTGTTTTTATGAAAATTTAGAGTTATAATAGCCGCTTACTGTTTTATCATACGTTGGTTGAGTGTTCGATTTCCTAAAAGACGGTCCGTTTATTTAACACAAATTGTGTGTGACAGACGAGTCGTGAGTCTAAACATTTGGATGTTTGTTAAAATGTAAAACATTGCTATTTAGTTATTCAAAATTATTCTTATATCATCATCAACCATTCTTATCGCTCAAAACATTGCAGACGTGATTTATGTTAAACATCACAACAAGATAAATCATTTAAGCATCCCTAGTCTCGGAGGCAATATTACATAATCATTCGAGATTATTCCCCTGCTAGCATCGGCCTCAATAGACCAAAATATCGGATAATAGCGTCCTAATGACTCAAGTTCCACCTGATCAGTTAGACGCGCAAATTAACACGGAATTCGGACGAGATCGGATAGAATCGGGTGACACGTGATGACTCAAGTTCTTCCGGTAGGTATATGATCAGTTAAACGTGCAAATTAAGACCGAATTCGGACGAGATCTGGCAACACGTGACGATACAATGCGGTCGAGGCATAATTAGGTTTGAAGTACATAGGACCGTCGTTTCAGACTGCCATTTCGAGAAAGAGAAAGGCTAACACCCGTATTTATAAACAAGTAAAAGTAATTACTTCAGTAAAAGTAAATACTCAAGTAATGATTTTTATTCTATAGTTTAGTAATTGCTTGATGTTAGAACTGTCAATAGTTAGAAATCTTAGCCAAGTAATATTCACCAGTTTCTTTAAATGTCCTAGTAATTGTTGGCCCAAATTTAATTATATATTATATGACATAGTACTGCGTTTTGTTTCATTAGACTTAGCCTTCTAATGAAACAAAACGCAGTAACTGAATGTTACGAGACGGAAACAACTTTATTTCAAGCGTTGATTCTTACTCAAATAAGTAACGTACATTACTCGATTATAGAATAAGATTTTGTAGTGAAGAATTCTATCCTCAAATAATGACTTCGTTAGCAAGTAATTGCTGGTTTATAAATACGGGTGTTAATGTTTTGAACCCTTTTGAAAGTAGTAATACTTATCGGAAAAGGAGCGGTTTATTATGTTGTCGTGGATTTGCAACTTTTTTTCTAATTAGTTTTGGGTTCTAGGTTGTTGTTGACTGGGCAATATTATCAAAATGAAAGGATCTGCTGACCATGATAGTTTAATAGCAATTTTCAGGACTAGCTAGCTTAATAAAAATATTTTTTATTTCAAGAGTTATGTGTTAATAATTAAAACCTCTCTCAATCAACTGCGCTTACAATTATAGACCCAAAATCTGATCTCAGAATATTCAACTATCGAAATATCTTCACAAACCCTGACCTAATTGAATAACAATTGTGCCCAATTAGGTTTCAGAATACTAGTCGATACTTGCAGCTGCCCAGGTGACCTGGTTCAGGCTGGTTGGATCGATACAGCTGTTCGCGAAATTTGCTCCAGGCTGTATACCATGTAACAATAATGTTGGATGTGCCTTTATTTTTTTTTAATGTTTTTTTTTTACTTGGAATGTATACGCTGTGATATTAGAGTTGGTTTTTGCCGGCATTTGTTTTTGTACGTATTGGAATGGTGTCTTGCCTTCGCCTATTTGGTTTTATTTATATTTTTAGAATGGCAAGGGATTATTGTAGTTGTATCTACTACATACTTTTATTCTTTGATGATGAGTATTTTATATGAACCAGTTTTGTAGGATTCCGTCCCTTAAAAGGAAAAACCCTTATAGGATCACTCGTGTGTCTGTTTGACCTTCTGTCACAGCCAATTTGCTCCGAGACTACTGGCCCAATTAAGTTGAAATTTGGTATACTTATGAATTTCTGCCAAATACAAACGTGTAACGTAAATAAATGAATTTTGAATATGGGCTTTGAGGGAAAAATTTGAAATAAAAAAAAACAGTTTGCAAACTGTCCCGTGTGTGTTTTGCAAACTGTACATACCAAATGCAAGGGACCTTGTGAAGAGGATTTATGTTTTTTATTTAATAATTTTAAAATAATTCGTTTTAAAGTTATTAAAGAAACTAAATGAAAATTCACCATACCCTCCCCTTATGTCTGAAACTGCTAAGCCCAAAATTTTAAAAAAATACTGATAACAGTTCTATACTTATAGATTACAGGAAAACCTATAAGACTTCTATGGTTTTAAATAACATGGTAAATTACTCAATATCGAAATCGAAAAAAACCGGAAATCGGAATCGAAATTATGACTACTTTTGTTAGCTTGGGGATTACCTGTTAAAACAAATGTATGTGTTTTTGAATAAATAAATAAATATTGTGCGTACAACCTTATATTTGCAGTTGGGATGTATGGGGGAACATGTGTTTCAATTACAATGTTAAGTATAATCTTGGAATAAATTCATCCCAACTACGCGAACCTTCATTGTGCGTGGTCCGACATGCACTTGGTCGGTTTTTTGTTATTATCTATCTAAACTAAACTGATAGGTATTATATATAAGAGGTTAAATTGTATGTTTACATGGCTGTAAAAATATTTCTCTGATAGTAAACTACACTATTACCGAGTGTCATGTTAAAACACGCGGACAAAGTCGCGGACAGAAGCTAGTTAGCTGTATAACAGATGTACAGCTAAGCTAACTAGCAAACATTTCAGGAAAAAAATGTGTTCTAGATAGGAACCCGTATAATTAAACTTAAAAAAAAAGGATTCAACCAACAAAGGTCAGTTTCCAACAGCACGTGCCAAAATTCCCTGGTCTTTCAAAACTCAATTAGCAGCAAAAGGTTGAGTAACGGTTTTGATCCTTGATAATGAAAGTTCCACCTGACTTTAATTGCTGTGATCGCCTGGGGACACCTGGGCTTATACAGGATGAATAAGAAAGTTGTGGTCAAATGACAATTACCAAATCACTATGGGAAGTGGTGCATTTGGTTTTATATCGCGGCCATTCTTGAAAGCTTAGTCGGTATTTGAAAAAGCTGTCATATAAATGAATTGATAAACGATTTTGCTACAAATACATTTCCTGAAATTATGATATATTTGAATTTGAATTTTTATGTAAAAAAAATAGCTCTAAACTAACAAGCAAACAAATATATATTTTGTTATTTTTTTATATCTATATGTATAATTCAGTTCAGACTGATGTTAGGTTATGTTACCGCATATTAACTTTTGTTCGTCATTATTATTCTGCATCTAATTAATGATGACGGCCACGAAAAAAAATTTAATTGCACCATTTTTAGTCATTGGCTTTTAATGATGGGCTACAGACCATCAAACTGAAAAACTTTCTCCATGGGACCAACATCATAATCGCGAAAAAAACCATACAAAACTTCAACCAAAATCAAAATATTTTATTTTACCTAGGCCAACATGGGCGGCACTTATGAAACGTCAGAAGCTAGTTCGTTTCCTGTGGAGAGCCGGCAAGAAAATCCACCGTTAATCTTTTAAAAATAATTGGCTTTTACAATGTTTTCAAATTACAGTGTTAATAGGTGTGTGAGGACAGTGTAGGCCCGTCAAAAATACCAGGTACTTAACAAAATAGAAAATGGTTTACTAATCTACAGTCTATTATGATTTATGCCTACAACGTTCTCACATTAACAAAATATAAAAAAAAAGTTAGAACCTTGTTGAAATTAATATTGTAGATATGTAATGTTAGAAAATTAAAATAAAGGATTATGTCAAGGATAAATGTAAAAAAAAACGTAATTTGGGAGCAGTTAATAGACATTTACATAGTTTTGCCACTAATGACGTACCAAAGAACCCACAAGCACAGATGGAATTAATGCCAAACTTCCTTGTCTTCAACGTAGTCTTTAATCTTATAATATGCTTTTTAGGGTTCGGTACCCAAAGCGGAAAACGGGAACCCTATTACTAAGGTTCCGCCGTCTGTCTGTCGGTCTGTCCGTCTGTCACCAGGCTGTATCTCATGAACCGTGATAGTTAGACAGTTAAAATTTTCATAGATGATGTATTTCTGTTGCCGCTATAACAAAAAATACAAAAAAACGGAATAAAATAAATATTTAAGGTCCCATACAACAAACGTGATTTTTTTGACGTTTTTATAGATAATGGTACAGAACCCTTCGTGCGCGAGTCCGAGTCGCACTTGGCAGGTTTTCCTTTTTTGATAAGGGCACGTTTGATGTGGGTTTTGAATTTTCCGTCGCTAAGTTCAACCGACTGTGGCAACATCTTATAAAAGCGGATACTGTTTATAAGAAATTACTATATAAACAATACCTACTCGACCTAAACTTATGGGACAGTTTATATTTGATGGTCTGTTCCACACCCTTAAATATTACTAAAGCTTTCTGATGCATGCTGTATGGTACAAAAATCAGGTGTTGGAGCCAGGCGAGGTAAATAAGTTTTGATACAATATAGGGCAGCTCGGATCGGGTTAAGTTTTGGTGTGAGAATTGGGTAAGACACTGCAGGGTTAATAATATAACATCTTCACGCTTGTATTCCCCGAGGGGGCAGACATTTCAGGGGTACGTAGACATGTAATAGTACACTTACATTTTGCCAGTAATGTTTTAGTCCAATGGAACACGGTTGGATTAATATTCTAAATATTCTGCTTGTATGTAGTTACTTGCTATGAGTTTTGTGGTAGACGAACGAGTTATTTATTAGCGTCAGGTTCTAATTAGCCGACTAGAAACATGATTCAAAGCTAGCTAAATATTGTACGGATTATTAAATACAGTAAGCTTTTTTCGGTGTTTCTTTATTTTTTATAGAGTTCTCTCTGAGAAAATCTGTTTGGATCGTTCATATTTGTATCATAATTTGGTTTTAAACAATATTTGCCATCGAGACGCTAATAAGAGATCATAATTAGAGATCGGATATTCGGATGCATATTCACCTAAAGTTTGAGAGTTGACTAGTATGGAGTGCGTTTCGGTACGGGCAAAAGTGTCGGTTTCCAGGACTGACATGTTTTTAAGAACTACTCTTTTGTACTGTGTATCCCCGAATAAATATATTTCATTTTAGAATAAAATGTTTTGAAGAAATATTAATAGTGTTTTTTAAACGTGTTATATTTTTTCCACAAATCTTGCCTAGTTCTAAATAGATAAGAAATATTTGTTATATTTAGGAATACAAAATTATGGTCTACGCACTGTTATTAATGAAACCCCGCGATCCCGGAATAAAAATATAATTTAAGAAGTCGTTTCCATACTTTGAATCCTTTGCCGGAAAAAAAACGTACTTTAGGTAAATATGCATCCGAATATCCGATCTCTAATCATAATTCATGTGACTTCGTCAATATTAGTCAACGCCGAAAGTGTATTTATGATAGTTTCAAGTCCCTATGCTACAGAAGTCTGTAGTAGGTACCTTTAATTTTCCTACTTCGTTTTCAAATTAACGAAAACAACCACCAATTAAAAAATAAGCACCTTAACTTCTTTCCCTCATACAAAAATCATATACAACAGCTCACAAATATAACGGACGAATAATTCCTATGTGTAACTACGAAATTGATTGACGCCCAACCCTCCGGCAAATATGTGTGCGATACCAACAAATAACCAATGCGTTGGCAATCAATATCCAATACATTGGCCACCACTAACCAACACTTTAGCCAACAATAACCAACACTGGCTCTAATCTCCATTACGTTGGACAGCCGTAACCAGTACGTTGGCCAACAGTGACCAATATTATGGCCAAGCTTTATGTGGGATTGAATATTAGAGTAGGTATCGGCTTTGTAGAGTAACAATGACTACGTTGGTGATGTTGCTATTGTTTGAGTGTTATTTGACGGCACGGTTGGCGCAGTGGTTAAGTGATTGACTGCTGCGCTGCGTGTCGCGGGTTCAATTCCCGCACGGAACAAATATTTGTATGACCTACAAGTAGTTGTTCCGGGTCTGGCTGTTTGTGTATGTGAGTTTGAATGTTTGTGAACGCACCCACGATACAGGAGAAATTCCTAGTGTGGGGCAACGTTTAAAAAAAAATATATATATATATATATTTGATTATATGTGTATTGAGCTTGTGGTCTCTGTGGTTGTTATGCTTCTGTCTAAATAATGAACTAACTACAATGGTCATAACCCATGTATGGTAATAAATAAATCTAGTGATTGCATGCATGACGGCTAAGCATGGGTCTGGGTTTTACCCCGGGTTGGTCATTGTGTTGTAATTGATTTTAGATGAAACAACTGCGCCCTGCGGTTACACCCACATAAATCTCGATCCCGTGGGAATATCAAGATAAAAACTATATTATGTCCTAACCCAGGTCATGGTTCACCCATGCGCCAAATTTCATCGAAATCTGTTCAGCCGTTTTAGCGTTTTCTTATTTATTACGTTACTAGCTTTTGCCCGCGGCTTCGCTCACGCGGAGGTCGAAAATTATCCCACGGGAATGTACTACCTGGATAAAAAGTATTTTATGTTCTAACTCAGGCCATAGTCTACCCATGTGCCAAATTTCATTTAAATCTGTGAAGCCGTTTTAGCGTGAAAGCGTAACAAACAAACTCACTTTCGCAATTCAATCATGATTCGAAAGACACGTGGCGCCATCTATCATCATAAGAACGTTATTGTTGTTTTCCTCGGGAACCGTACTTTTTTTCGGGATGAAAGATACCCTATGTCCGTTTCTGTACACGTGACAACGTATATGCAAAATTTCAGGATGATCGGTTCAGTGGTTTAAGCATGAAAAGGTAACAAACAAACTTACTTTCGCAAATATATTAGTTAGGTTAGGATTATACTAGCTCAGGCTTTCACGCCCTACCGCCGGCCTCGCCACCATCGAGGCGGTCCGGCCGGTACTCGAGCCCTGGCTCGGGAGGAGGCACGGCTCTCTGTCGTTTCGGGTGACGTAGGTGCTCTCGGGGCATGGTTGCTTCGGGAAGTACCTGTGTCGCATAAACAGGGAGCCGGACGCCCGGTGTCACCACTGCCTTGACTGCCGGGAGGATACGGCGTGACATACGCTGGCAGAGTGTGCCGCTTGAGAGGAGCCTCGCCGTGCCCTCATCTCAGAAGTAGGCAGTGACCTGTCGCTGCCGGCCGTGGTCGAGTCGATGGCCGGCAGCGAGAAGTCCTGGGACGCGGTGGTGTCCTTCTGCGAAACAGTCGTGGCGCAGAAGGAGCCTGCGGAAAGGGAGCGGGAGATCTCGTCCAATCACCCGGCCAGCAGCAGGCGCATTGGGCGTCGGCAGAGGGCAGACAATGCCCTCTTCCAGCCCCCCTAATTGGCTCCAGGGATGGCGGACTCGGGGACGTCCGCCGCCCCCTATCACACTGGACCTGAGGTGGCGGCGTGTAGTGTTCCACGCGCGCCCCTTTCAGACGTCGTGGGGGGGGGGGGATCAAACACCTCACCCCTCCAGATTTGAGGTGGCCCGCACAGGCGGGCCGGCGCTACAGCGGGGATCACGGAAGTAATACTAGCTCCCAAGATCCCCGGTGCAAGTGTGGGAAGGGAACACTGGGGTGGTTATTAGTCAGTAAGAGTCTAACAGACCCCTACCCCCCCCCCCCCTACCCCTCCAGGGCGGAGAACATCCATGAGGATTTTCCTCCCCGGCAAAAAAAAAAAAAATATTATACTACTCGTAGCTGTCCCCTGCCGTTTGAGAATATCGGAATGTAAATTATCCTATGTCTTATTGTCTTGGTCTACCAATATGCCAAATTTCACACCAAACCAGTTCCGCCGATTAAGCGTGAAAACGTGACAAACTAACAAATAAAAAAACAAACTCACTTTCTATTATACGAGTACTAATTAGGATACCCAGCTTACCCAGTGGTTAACCAGCTTTTTGATTTGATTTCTGAACATCATATACGTCTGAACTTAAGATGAATGAAGATATGAATAAAAAAAAACATACCAACAACAACACAACCCCCTCCTCTTTTGTACGTATTTTTCTGTTCCTTTCTTCTTGTATGTTTATATATGTGTGTACACACTGCAAATTAGATCGGTTTGCAGGGCACACCGGCATAGATATTGGTGTGCGTACAATCAACGGGTGTACATTACTTCGCCTATCTAATAGCGCTTGCTTCACAATAACCAGTTGTCCACGCACACACTTGCAATTTCTTGTCACTTTAATGTTGCAGGCAGGGAATATGAACTTAATATTTTTGTATGTTTTAATAAAATATTTTGTTTGTTCAATTCATTGCTTAACTATTAGTAAGTCTTCTTTATATTTGGGTTGGAATTTATTAATTGTCTACCCTCTAAAAATGACAAATCTTATTTAAGTTAGTAGTATAAGTTCATCGTCATAATGCTATTGATTATCGGGCTTTCGTTACGTTTTTAGACATTATACCCTGCGTGTTTTGAGAAGTGCTTTTTTTTGTGAATCAATATGAATCACTTAACTACACTTAGAAGAGCTGAGATAATTATTTTGCATGAGCAAAACGTTTCAATTAGTGAAATTGCGAGGCGTTTAAAGATATCGGTGAGTAACAAAATGTTATTATTACGTTTAGAAGTTTATTATGTTTAATAATCCACATGTTATTGATTGTTGTTTTTTGTAACAATATTTTTTTATTATTGTTCTCAGAGAAGAACTGTGCAATTGTGGGCCCATCGTTATGCAGATTCGGGAAGCATTGATCCTTGCCGACCGGGACCAAAGGTTGGATTTGCATACACAGATGCGCGGCACCGTGATATAGTTGCTGCGCATATGGCTGAGCCGTTCCTCACTACTCGTTCCACGGCGACTAAACATGACGTGACATTACAAACTGTACGGAACCACTTGCGTGCAGCTGGTGTGAAATGTCGTAGGCCAGCCAAGAAAATTTTACTGTCAGATATTCACAGGCAGAACCGGGTACGCTTCGCAAGAGAAAATTTGGATTTTGATTGGTGCAATAATATAGTTATATTTAGCGAAGAAAAATGATTTAAGTCAGACAAGGACGGCCGCAAAATATTGTGGCGAAAAGATGGTGAGCGCTATAATAAAAAAAATATTCTTCCATGCAGGTCTAGTGGCCGCATTACTTTGGGATATTGGGGATGGATGTCATCAATGGGTCCCGGTGAATTAAGGGGGTCGCAATAACAGTCAAGGTTACTTGGACGTTTTACAAAACGTGATGCTACCAACTGTGCGCGTTTCATACCCGCTAGAACACATTTACTTCGTGCATGATAATTGCGCTGTGCATCGCGCGCGGATGGTGCAAGTTGGTTAAACGTCCAGGAAAATTTTACTGTAATTGAATGGCCATCAAAAAGTCCTAACCTGAACCCCATTGAAAACTTATGGGGTCATATGGTGCTAAACTGGGACTCATCTGAAGTCAGGTCTAAATCAAATTTAGATGATGTCGTTACCTCGACATGGGAATCGTTTCGTGGCACTGACTTGTGTTGGAATATGGTTGCTAGCATGAGGACACGATTGCAACAAGTAATAGATAGTGAAGGCGCACCAATCGGCTATTAATAAAAATATCAGGGGTTATTAAATTTGTTATGTGAGTGATGTTATTGTTAATGAGATTACAATTTAGGATACCTGTAAGTACCTTATTATCTAACTTACTAACATGTTTATTCATATCACTAATAAATAAATTACCCACTTGAATATGAAAAATAACGTTAATTCTTGTCCGACTTAGAATATTTTGTAATGCACAAAACTTTATAATTATAGTAATGTTAAAAAACCTAGTCAATAAATATTGTTATTTATTATTACAAATTGTTTATTTTTTACTCCCCTATATTTGTTCTCGAATAATGTTCTTATAATCAGGTAAATTACAAACATAAAAATTCAACAAAATGATTTTTTTTTTAATAATGCAAAAAGTTGACGCCGGCGGTGAGACTCGATCCTAAGACATATGTTTTGCTACCCGACTGCTTATACACCTATGCCACGAGACCCGTTAATTTCATATTCAAATGAACGCTTCATATTCTTTGCTTCACATATATTGTGAAGCAAACACTAATAAATAGGCGTAGATTTTACGCATACTAACATCTATGTTGGTGTGCCCTGCAAACCGATCTAATTTGCTGTGTGTACATAAATGGTTAAATAAATAAATAAAATTGACAATGCCGACATAAATAAATTTCTAAAGGTTCTTAAAAATACGGGAAATGGGTAAGTAAGGTTAACTAAGGCGCCATCTCCGCGGACAAAAACATCGTGACGATAGTCTCGCCGTGTCATTAAATTCAGTAAATCATATATTATAATCATATCCGTTATTGCTAAGTGTTGCCAAATTAAAATAATACAATCAGTTGCCATAATGAAAATACATTTAAAAGTGTGTTACAACATTAATCATTTGTACTTTGACAGTGTTGCCACAGTGAAAGTTATAATTCGGAATTTAAATAATACAGTTTTTTACCAAAGAAATCACGACAAACTCGAAAAAGTATTCACAAAACGTTACGTACGTTTTGATTTGCCTTCAAAACCTCACACGTCTGACTCGAGATGAATGAAGCAGTAAATTCCACTTCATCGATAAAATAATAACGCGATAAATATAACGAGAGGTCACAGCTCGAGTGAAAGCGTTTCAAATCAATTGCGGCGACTTATTCCCCATAAAATCATAGCGTTTATCGCCAGCTTCATTAATTTATTATGGACCTTGGTCAGAGACTAAAGATTTATATTACATTATTAAAACTATCTATACCCCCATGAGCATGAGGTCCTGGGTTCGACTCCCAGGTCGGGCAGTGTTATTGGGATTTTCCATTATGATTTTCTCAGTGACAGCCCGGAGTCTGGATTTGTGCCCGGTTGATGGCAATAGGCTCGACCCCTATTACATGGAACTTAAACATAACTGGGCGAAATGTGGGTGTACTGTAGGTACACCTCTGCCTAACCCTCCGGGGATTACAGGCGTGGTGTTATGTATGATATTATGTTGTGTACTATCTATACATAATTATAATAAGGTATTAATGTAAAATTTTTGTTTGTTTTTCTAGATGTATGTTTCGGATTAGCGCAAAAACGACTTAACAAATTTGGATGTAATTTGGCACACAGATAGTTTATAACCCGGATTAACACAAAGGGTACTTTTAATCTCGATAGTATATGTTTCCGTGGGATATTTTCCGACATCTGCGCGAGCGAAGTCGCTAGCAAAAGCTAGTACAAATGTAAGTAGTAGTTCTGCAAACAGTAAACTTCGCGAGCACAAACATTGTTGCAACAATTAATATACCACCAAAGTTATTTGATTTGGATAGGAGACAATAGATTGTGCGGAAAAAACTGCACTTCGTTTGGAGCCAATCTCTGTAGTTGCTGCAGGAATATCCTTTTAACTATCGCCAGAGTAAGCAGGTCAACATCAAAATTTTCGAAATTAATTCAGATAGATAGAATACTCTTTATTTTGTACACCATAAAAAGAAGAAAAGAAAAACCGGCCAAGTGCGTGTCGGACCACGTACAATGAAGGGTTCCGTAGTTGGGATACGCCACGGTCAATTCTCCAACTGCAAATATAAGTTTGTAATCTAAAAAGAAGCGTTTTTGTGTGATGAAACTGGAAATTAATGATTTTCGGACTTTTTTTCCCTTGCTTGTGCTGTGAAACCTTGCTTTTTGCCAAATTTCATGTCTACGGGCAGTACCCTATAAGGTAATGATTTATTTGCGAGTATCAAAATATGTCACATAAATCGCCGTATTTTTTTGTTGTGTTGACTTAGAAGTTATGTTTTTTATGAGCTCCAAGGGATTGTTGATTTACGTATTCGATATTAATTTCAACTGGATACCTCCACGCGTTCCTGAGAAAAAGGGTCTTGACATACTGAGAGGCAGACAAACGGACACCGAAGTGATTCTATAAGGGTTCCGTTTTTTCTTTATGAAGTATCCCTACTTCAAAAGTAAAAAACGGAACCCTAAAAAAAGAAGACGAGTTTGTTTGAACGTGCTAATCTCTGTAACTCCCAGTCGAATTTGAAGTTCTTTTTGCATTTCATAGCCCAATTCTTAAGGTTATAGGCTATTTATCATCACGCGACGACCCTAGCAGCCGAGCAAAAAGAAAAAAAGTCAGAACGGCGGGTGCCACCGCGGGGCACAGCTAGTTCCCCATAAAATAGTAACGTTTATCGCCAGCTTCATTAAATCTCATACAAAGAGGGACTATATAATATTACTGTTATAGTTTGATAGCGAAATTTACTGGCTATAAAATATATTTATGATGGTGGTGAGTGACGATGGGTGATTACACTATGGTGGTCAATGGCCTCGTGTCTTTTGAGTTTTGTATGGTTTTATTTATTACCATTTTACGTTTGTATAAATATATTGAATAATTGAGAGTGCATTGAATTTGTATGGTGTGTATCTGGTTAAATTTTTACTTTTATTTAAATAATTTAAAAGAAAAGAAAAAGGGAAAGCAAACTGGTTGGTCTGGAACACGAAGGAATAGGACGATTCTGTTTTATTTGATGTGATTCTATTTTAACGATATATTTACGACGACTTAAACCTAACTGGCGTTTGGATGGATTGGGCGTTTGGGCGATTTGGATACTATAGAGGGTAAATTTAAATCAGCTAGCAAAACCCCGCAGATGTGATGGATAACGATATCTAAACATGAAAAAATAAAAATGATTTGATTTTTTTTTTCTATATAAGAACAAGCTTAATGATTGTTCCATGTGGTGCCGGACGTACAGAATAGCACCACCCTATTTATTCCCGTGGTTGTCGAAAAAGGCGATTCAGGGACTTACTAGAGAATGGGCAGCAGCGTTCTCTATGCATTTTAACACCACACTGCGATCGCCAACCCGCCTGCCAAGCGTGGCGTTTATGGCAGCCCCCCCTCTACTTTTAGGGGAGGCCTATGTCCAGCAGTGGACGTCTTTCGGCGAAATTATGAATGATGAATAATTTTTTTGGTGTTGACGACCGCTTGTAGTTTTGTTACTGGAAGTATGTGTTTAAAAAATCTGTTTATTTTTTTTAAATTTATTATGGGACAATAAACTGCTGCAATATTAAATGTTTACAAATAACAATAATATAGGCTCATAAGCAGTATATAAACTATATTGCAGTCCACTACATTATCCGCATGTTAACAAAATTAAGATTAGGTATAAAGTGCCACTAGAGTAGCATTACTCAGATAAATTAAATTAAAAAATATTAAAATACAGTACAATTAATTATTTAACTATTTAAAAAAGAAAAAAATATTATATATACTTATACCTACATTTATGGATAAAATAAAAGAAATAGGATTGTTCCTTATTATCACAAAGAAATAAGATTATAAAAGGAATTGACAGTACAACACAATTAATTATTAAAAATAATTAAAACGGTTGAAATAAATTAAATTTTGAATAAAGGACTCACACTCTTATTAACTAGATGAGATTTTTAAAACATTTTATCGTGTTTAGTTATCGATACCCATCGACACCTATGTTAACACAAAAAAAACCGGCCAAGTGCGTGTCCGACCACGCACAATGAAGGGTTTCGTAGTTAGGATGAATTTATCCCAAAAACAAACTTAACATTGTAGTTGAAAAACATGCTCTCCCATACATCGATATACGTGACGGTCAATTCTTCAACTGCAAATTTAAGTTCGTCGATTATTACTCGTTATTTTGTAAACTCTACTTAGCTGTGATAGTTTTCCTTTTAATTTCGTTATATATACCACTGCCATGAATTTTTTTTACATATCCAAACCTAACCATATAGCTGGCAGGGGGGGGGACACTTGACTCTAACAAAAAATAGCACTTTAAAGCTTAATATTACGCAAACGGATCTCATAATTGATTTTAAGACTTTTTCGGCGTTATTAATATGTACACCCATGCCAAATTACAGCTTTCTAGGACTAAGCGTCTCCGTGCTAAGCCGGGTAAAGACGGACGGACGGACAGACAGACGGACATGGCGAAACTATAAGGGTTCCTTGTTTACTACGGAACCCTAAAAACAGCTTTTTTTAAACTGACTACATTAGCTGCTGTTGATGACCCAAACAAAAACTCATTCACTTATTTAGTTTTTTGTTTTATCATGTCTAAGTATCGCTACCCATCACGCCTGCGGACTTTTGCTAGGTCAGCCAGCTAATTTAATTAAGCCAACCCTTCGGGGAATACAGACGTGATGTTGTGTTGATATTTTTCAGTTGTTTTTTTTACCCGACTGCCAAGGAAGGGTTATTATGGTTTTGCGCGTATCTTGTATGTATATTTGTTTATAAATTTCTTTATTACCTCGTAACTTCCAATCCGCTGAATGGATTTTGACAGTTAAACTTTATTTGTCTTAGATAAGTGTTTGAAAAAAAAACAAAATGTCCGATTTTTAGAGTTAACCGCTTACATAAATTGTAATTTTCATTGGTCTGTTGTTTGGCTTACAATCAATCATCTCTAAATTTTGCCCGACTTATATAAGTAACACAGTTTTTGTTCATAAGAGTGTGCCGGGACACTAAAAGTCTAAAATAAAAATAAAAAATAATTAGTCGGGTTTTTGATTTTTTAAATTATTTATTTTTTAAACCGAGCTCGAGATTTGGGCCTATGTTCCCTGAAATAGCTTTATCACTGGTAATTATAAAAATAATCTGAGTCAACGTTACATAATAAACAATGTTGAATAATAAGACAATAGTACCTACAATCACTTGACATTTTAAATAACTTATCTAGTGTTTAGAAATAGTTGTAGATTACGGACCTAGTTAAAATACCGTAAAAAGTAATAATAATTTTATTTTCTCTCCTAGATGCACGAATTGACCAAATAAATATGAAGTGAAATCTAAAATGACATCTTAAGAGGAGGCTCCCTATTTTTATGTTAATTTGTATGAATATTCTGAAACAGTCACAC
Source organism: Tiliacea citrago (assembly GCA_963921375.1). Lineage (NCBI taxonomy): Eukaryota > Metazoa > Arthropoda > Insecta > Lepidoptera > Noctuidae > Tiliacea > Tiliacea citrago. Next base: position 5,088,897 of record OY992784.1, read on the forward strand.
GTAGAAGCAAAAAAACTTTAGTATATGATTTATTGGATCTTTTTCTTTCCATGTTGAAGACAGTTACGTAATTGTAATATTTTCTCTCAATTGATACATTTTTATTCGAAAATCATGTTTTTTTTAAGGATAATTATAAAAAACAAACAAGATTGTTATTATTGATGTCCAAAATAAATATTCACAGCAAGAAAATATAGTTTATTATTCAGCCACAAGATATGTTTTCTCTAGATCAATTATTTATTATTACTTTAGTTATAAACGAAATAAGAATTGAGACTATTTAGTTTCGTGATCGAACACGATCAAAGAGCGCACGCGATATTCAATTTTATTACTGATGTATTAGCGTTTAGCACATAACGGAGTGGCGGGGAGCGAGGGGCAGAGCTTGCGTTCGAAATTTGATTTAGACTGCTTGCTCTTAAACTAATTCCATTAATCGGCAATAGAGGTAAAACTCATAGGAAATCGCGTAGATCCCTCGTAGCGATTGTAGCGGCTCGATGCTACGATATCCGGCGCAATTTGCTACGGGCGACGTAGCAGTAAACGGTGCGCTACGAGAATCGTAGGCGTGCTACGAGACTTTGTTCAAGGGAAATGCCTTATCGAAGTATAGTAACTTTTCATGTTGGTTTGATGAGGTCATGATTTATAAGTTACGTACTGAGATACGAATAATATTGAATAGTCAATTTACATTTTTATTGTAATTAATCATGAAATATACCCGGAAACATTTTCGATTAACCTGAAAAAAAAATGTATTCTGCTGCATGTAGTTTGCGTTATAACGGTACAGAAGCAAAATATTTGAAATGTTCGCTATTATATTTTATTTTCAACGCATAGTTTTAGCAAAAACATCTTAATTGTACGTGCCGACAAAATAATAAAAAATAATAATTAAATTATGTTTATTTATCTCCACAAATTACATCTTATACCTACAAGTTATGCATATTATTAAATAAAACATTAAAAAAATGAAATTGTACGTGCCGACAAAATAATAATAAAATTATGTTTGTTTATCTCCACAAATTAAAATATACTGCGACTCATACCTTAGTGCAGATGACTTTACGGGCACTTACATGACTCACAGCATAAGAACCTTCATTAAAAAGACTTATCCCGTATTCAACAGGCTTCTCCTCCAAAATCGTCAGTAAAAGTCGCTTCTTTGAAAGTTTCCAAACCTTTTCCTTCGATTCTACCCACGTCCCTACATGTTAGCACGTAATAGTCTTAGCATTATCTGTTTCCGTAACCGGTTTACAAAGCCAGCGGCAGGGTCATTGACTCTAAATTACTTCATTTTGAAGCTGATATATGATTGTTTTGGAAGGATATTTTTTGTTTAAGGATAGAATAGAATGCTCTGTGTTATGTACATCATAAAAATTACAGAAATAAATGATGAAATTTTACACAGGGTGACACAATGGGCGGTCTTATCGCTAAAAGCGATCTGTTACAGACAACCTTTGGACGGATTAAAGGGAGAAGGAGAGACAATACTGCAGGTAGATAGTGGTGTACCATTTACATATACAATAAATACATACATGCACTTATCAGTATAAATACAATATATATTGTGGCGATTAGGTTATCACATTAAATGAAACCGTTTGTTCTACGTTACGTATTTTATGCATACACAATTAAAATAATGAATAACAATTAACATTTTAGCCGTCAGACATTTTTTTTGTTTTAGTATTTAGCAACATTAAACTTAATTTGTGATTATTTGGTAACAATACTATAAAGTTTTGTGTTGAATTGTTGATACCATCGCGCATCGCCCCGCGCGTGTCTAGTGTTTTATTATCAAGGGTGGTTTATTTCGTGCCAATTTTTACGCCATTTATTTTGTTAGAAAAATTCATTTTTCTATCTTTACTAAAATGTTTATTTTATTATTTTATCAGACTGATAACGACTTGTAATAAGCACTCTACTATTTAATGTGATAACTTAATCGCCACTATGTAGTATATGTTACGGCTAATACCCGAAGTGCGGCTACACCTAGTTTTAGCCGGTTAGAACTAGGTGTAGCCACTTACTCTTGGTTAAACCTAGTACGAGCCGATTGTTTTCGGGTAAAATCATTTGGGTTAGGTTAGGTTAGAACAGTAACCATTAACAAGCGAAGGCGAGCGAGCGAAGCGAGCGTGCCGCGGAAGCGGCCGCCGAGCGCCAGATCCCCTCTATTGTTGGTAAATTGGTTTTATCCAACAGGGATTGTCTGGACCTATAATTCTAACCGGCTAAAACTAGGTGTAGCCGCACTTCGGGTATTAGCCGTAACATATACAATATACAATAATAAACACGAAACAAGAGCAAGGAACTGTATTATGTAATGTCTGTGGATTGTTTTTTTTGCCTTTTGTTACGGAATTATAAATACACATAACACTTCTCACTAATATTATAAAGGCGAAAGTTTGTGATTGTGTGTGTGTGTGTGTGTGTGTATGTTTGTTACTTCTTCACGCTCGAACGGCTAGACCAATTTTGATAAAATTTTGTATGGAGGTAGCTGACACCCTGGATTAAGACATAGGCTTTTTATCCCGATATTCCCACGGGATCGAGACTTACGCGGGTGAAACCGCGGGGCGCAGCTAGTAGGTAAATAATTTTGAAAGAGTTTATTGGCTACTAGATAATTAATTACTTCAACTCCCAGGTCAGGGAAAAGGGAATTAGATTTTCATGAACATTCAATTTTTATGCCACAAAGGGGAGGAGGCCTATATTTAGCGGTGGTGGGTGGAACAAGGCTGCCAATGACGATGATGATGATTAAATTTTTGTCTGAAAGCCAGAAAACCGCGACGAGAAAAAGCCTTTTGTAGTATTATTGGTTCCAATTATTGGTAAATATATTAATGGTACAAAAACTGCCTAGCAATGTGCGTACGCATTTATAACAAAATTCCAAAACGCTTTAAGGTAATAAACTCAAGGAAATTAAAGATTGAATTACACAAGTGGCTTAATGAATGTAATTTTTAGTTTAAAAGATTTTGTTGATGTAAGATGTTGATTCCTTGCTCATTTAGTCAAAACAGTAATTTTTGCATGCAATGTTTTATCTTAGCGAAATAAGTTGATCTAATGATATTATCACCAATGTATACCATGTTTTACGCAAATAAATGATTAACTTAATTCCTAAACTAGACACTATGTATTTTTTATTTAGTATTTATGTATGTTGATTGTACACCAGAGGGACCTACACAAATGGTATTCGCTTCGGAGCGATTCTATTTCTACAATCGCTATCGTTATTTCACTTTTTAACAAGAGTTATCGCTAGTTTTTGATTCGAATTCCTTCATACGAATCGAAAACTAGCGATAACGCGTGTCAAAAAGTGTCACTTGGCTACGCAGCTCTAAGGAAGTTATCGTTCGACGCTGTCGATTTGTGTCATGCAATCGAATGATGATAACATTGTTTAGCTAATTTCTATTCCTTGACCTATGATCACGTGACATTTCGATAGCTTATGTCAATCCCATACATTTTGTGGTTTTCTACTAGCGTCATCGCTAATCAAATGTGACTTTGTCTAGGCCCTCGGATTCGTAATCCTACCATTGATAGGCCAAAATAAACAATGAACAATGTACCGCCCTATCGAACAAGGCAATCTCGTCCAGACAACGTTTCGATAGACCGAATGAAAGAAAACTGACAGCAATAAAACCTTTTCCTCCAGAAAAACCACCATCTTTCATATTTCGAATTGAACTGTCAAATCTCAAGTGACTGTGCTTTCGCGCTTTTGCGTTCGAAATTGAAATCCACGTGAAGAAGCGACTTTATCGCCGGATTCGCCGGCTTTCCTATGCGCCGCGTATTTAAAACCAAGTGCAGTTGCTAAGCCGCTTATGTCGCCAGCAATGGAATGGGAAAACTGTATATACTGTTGTTTATTCAAAGGGGGATTATCTGTCTTTTGGAGGGTAGTTTGTTCGGTTTTTTATTATTATTTGTATAACTTATGGTAAGCGAAGATTTTTTTCTAGTGTATTGGTTTTTTTTTATTGACAGGGTTTGGATTAAGATGTTATGGATTATGATATTTAGTTTGTATTTCCAAAAACTCGTTAGTTTGTGTTTGCATCGATTTCTTGGATAAAATATATTTAATAACTGGTTGAATTGACTTAAATTTTAGTGCGTAAAGTTTTATCCCAATGTGGTCCCATTTTTTAAAACTCAAATTAATAATAAAAACAAATCAACACAAAAATAACTGGTGAAATATGGGTGTACTAAACACTTTTGCTTACTTCTTCGGGACATAGAAACTTGCTGTTATATTTTACGTTATGTTAACTGTCTGTTAAAAAATCTGCACACAGTTTTGTCTGTAACTCAGCAAGCAAGTGATTAGTTAGTCAAAGCAAAAGCAATCAAAAGTAATAAAAGTCTGGAAAGAGCAACGAGTAATGGCCGTCTCGAGTGATTTATAGCAGCAGCGCGGGAAATTGACGAGCACCACTACTTAAACACAGAGGACTGCATGGAGCCATTAACGCGACACTTTTATTGTTGTGTTTTGTTTTTTATATAAAGGAAAACATGTGCCCCTCAATCATTTATTGTTTGTATTGGATTCATACCAGAACAGCTTACTGGCCATTCCATTACTGCGATACTAACGTCATTTAGATATTTTCCACAATTCATGCAGTGTGCGCCCTTGCATTTTCTTGCATAAAAATGAAATCCTGACCCAAAAATTCAGCATAATGGCTTCACACGAGCCTCTAGGCATTGACGAATGTATCTGTCGGTATTGAGTGGTGGAAACCGTGTCCCATCACAACCAGTTTTTCCTTCGGTGGAAATTCCGCCCCAGACTGTCCATGACGCGTTGAGTTCCACGCGCGCCTCAAAGAGATGTCAGCACAAACTGACGGGGTCCGTTAGGACCAATGCCTGCCAGGGTTGCGAGTTTGTCCGAAAGGGATATCGTGGCCCTGGCACACAGGCAACGGAAAGAACACGGGTGGGTTTTAGTCAGCAAAAGTCTGACACGCCCTCCCGCTCCGCCCATAGCGGGAGAAGTTATTTGATAATTTCCCACCCAAAAAAAAAAATATCGTCATAACTCATCTTCTCTCCAATGCAATATTGCTCAAAACATTCTCCCTGTCTTTGATAGACTTTCCTACGTCCATCATTGCCATACAGCATAATCTTGGTTTCATCCGAAAAAAGAATCTGACTCCATTGACGTTGAGTTCAATGCAAATGGTCGTATGCAAACTGTAGGCACGCCATTCTGTGAGCTCGGTCAGCTTGTGACCATTGGCTGGCTTAAAAGGTTTCAGGCCACGCTCTTCTAGTCTTCTTCTAACAGTTCGAGCGCAAACAGTCAGTCGATGAAAGTCTCGAAGCTGTTCTTGGACGATAACGATCAATCGTTCTCGTCGTGCTGTAGTGACTGGTTTCGTTGTCCTCCTGGACGCCTCACGAAGCAGCCAGTCTCCAGGTGTCAATGGTTAATTTTTTGAACGGCAGGACGACTTACATGAAGCTGCGCACTTACGTTTCGCTGACTAAGCCCAGACAGAAGAACTGCCACAGATTGCGCGGCTACTTCCACTGCAGTATCCATAATTTGAACGGCAGAATGGATTAAAAAATAAGGAAAAACAATTTCGATACTTTTTTTATGCAAAACAAAACAAATAACAAAATAAGTTACAGATGCTTTAATCAAAGCTTGTTACTTCTAAGAGCGACGATTTTCTGCTTTTTTCAAATTCGTGAATTCGGAACAATGGTAAAACCGAAATGATGGCCAGTATGTTAGCTTGATAACTGCTATACTTTTTCTCAGACTTATCATTATTTTGATTTTTTAGGCCTATAAACATAACAATGCAAGGTGGCTAGATTTAATGATCCAGCAGTGTATAATCGCTTCAATATCTTTTAATTTGGGGCTACCACGTAACATCACACCCGTAAAGGAAAAACAGCTTAATAATCCCAGGACTGAACCCAGGATCAGTAGATTTAGCAGTAGCGCTTGCGGTCAGGAGACCAACGAGGAAATTCGAAAAAAAAAAAAAACTGTCAATATAAAATTATATTAAGATTAATACTAGAATTGGCTTATTGCTGCTTATAGCAACATGCTGTCATAACATCCGCTTACTTAGCAGCCTCAATTCGAACCGGTGTGGTTTTGACGCGGATGATAAATGACTACGTTAGCGCCGGTCACTCGGGGCGTCAGCAGCCGTCCAATTTCCGCACACATTTGCTTGACATATTGCTTGGGAAGTTTTCCTTTAACAGATTTTAGATAAGTATATTTTTATCATATCTATATATACTCGTCTCGTAGTATAAAACTGCCTGTGTGTGTGTACTGGCTGTCGCTGAAAACTAGCGCCGGGGCTCTGTCTCCCATAGGGTCGCAGCATTATGCTGAGCGATGGTCGTTTTGCGTGAATGTGTTGCATGTTTTCAACTTGTTCTTTCGTGTTTGTGTTTTTTTTTTCTTTGCGTTATGTTTACCGCAAAGAAACGTATTTTATTTTCTTTCTTTCTAAAACAAAATTGCTTTTCATGTCTGTCTGTGTGGCCACGTCGTTCTTCTAAACTTCACGAAGGATTTTGATGCAGTTTTCACCATCATTTAGAGGATTTATTCTGGAAGGTTGTATGTGTATATTATTATATTAGTAATTTATAAATAACATAAACTATATAAATTAAATTTTTATTATTACTTTTTTTTGCTATTATTTATGTTTATCATTCAAATATTCATCAAATGAGTAATAACATTTGTTTAGCAGTAATTTTTTAAGTTTTTTATAAATATATTTAACTCTTCTTCTTTCTTTATAATGTCAGGTAGTTTATTATATACTTTTGTAGACATTACCTAGGGACCTGTGGAATGCATTTTTAGCTTGGATGTTGGTATGTTTAGCCTAGATCGGTGCCTAAGTGTCTACTGTGATTGGATGTCTTCGCGTTTATTGTAGAACTCTTGATGTTTGCGGACAAATTTACATGTTTCCAAAATATAAATACTGGAGAGGGTTAAAATGTTATATTTTAGAAAATAGGGTTTACAGGTGTCAGTTTGATCAATGTTTGTCAAGATTCGAATTAAATTCTTTTGTAGTGTAAGGAGTGTTGGTGCATCTCTACTATTGCCCCAGAGAGTTACTCATTCCATGCTAAGTACTTACTAATTCCATGCTATTATAAAGTACTTACTTATTCCATGCTCAAGGTGTTACTTTCTGTTACACATTTCCGTCCCTTTTCACGAAATCCCCCCACAGAAAACGAGAGGACATCAAAAACACGACACAATACACCCTCATCATCATTAAGGAACATAAGACCATCAATCTGTTTTAAGCAAAGTGTTAAATTGTGAGTAAACTATTTTGTTCCAGCAAATATTCGGTTTACAAATAAAAGCAACACGTTGTAAATAATTAATCAACTAATCATGGCTTTTGCTTGAAGACAAATATTACAGAAAGAAAATAATAATTCTTATGTATATATTTGATTTGCGTGGGTAAACTTTACTAGATCCATAAGAAGTATTCACCGCAGAATAAACGAGTACTATTCATAAATTAATTATGCTCACTGTCAGGAAAAACAATTATACGAAAGTAATTCTCTTCGCTGTCATAACATGACATAACCTTAAGGCGAGAACGTAATATACCAAGTTAATTAACTTGGTATATTCATTTAAGCATAATTATGGTACTGATGTGAAATGGAAGCAAAAGGAACTGCAAACACAGGAATAGTGACTAATTAAATGGCTACATATTATTCCCTATAGGAAGATTTGTCCTAGGATCTACGTTGCAGTTGAAAATTAGTCATTTGCGCTTATTTTTGCTTAATTGACCGAGCGAGCGAAGCGTCTCTGCTTCAAGTCTGGCAAAATTAGCTTTCCTCTGTCAGTTTGTTGCTATTCCTCTACAGGTCATATTTTACAACCGATCAGGACGAAACTTGGTTACATAGAAGTTTTACGACTTTATAGATTTTTTTTTGTCGTCGAAGATTTTTGATTAGATGGGTACTTCCTCCAAAAAGGGGGCTACTGGATATCTCCGCCTTATGAGATCCGATTTCGATGGTTCTTTTTTATTTGAAAGGTAGTTAGTAACTTTGAGTTGGTCTCATAGAAATTTGGTGAAGATCAGATGAGGATCTTCGATGTGGTAGGCAGAATAGCTCCTCAAAATACAGTAAATTGCTCACTTTTAGTTTTCTATCAGTGGAATTGGCCCTTTAACTATTAGGTAGGGATTGATGGAGCACCTGGGACCACCTTCTCATCACAAAACTAGGCTGCAGCGTTACCGTTGCCAATTAAAACCTATTAATAAATTTTTCTAGCTGGCCTACAAATATAATATTTACTCATAATTTTTCTTTACTATGTTTTTAAAAACAAAAAACATGGTGTTTATCCCGTTTTTAATAACTTTAGTGATATATTCTTTGTTGCAAAAAAGTTTGTGCTCGCGAAGTCTACTGTTCGCAGCAATATTAGTAATAAATGCATCTCATCTTTGTGAAAGTCGTCTGTATTACATTGCAGGCACATGTAACGTCCAAAACTCTTTGGTGAAGCTCGTGTTTAAGGGCTGTAAACCTATTCACTAAGCTACAACTCGATAAACAAGTTATAGACTTATACCCCCTTATTACAAAACAAGATTTATATTTACACATGGCTTAAACCATGCAGCCAGTTTTTGTAATAAGAACGTAACTGTGATTGAAATACCGTTCTTTATACAAAACTGAAAACTTAGTTCGGTACTAAGTTGTCAGTTTTTTTGTTTAGGAACTTTACCATAGTCGGAATACAGTTCGAAATTCCATAATGGCTCCATGTTTTAAACCTGGGTCTGAAGATAAACCTTGTTTTGTAATAAGGGGGCTTAAGTCATAACTTAAGTACTCAAGACTTTAAATTTTCTTTGATTTATTCATTACTAGCTGCGCCCCGCGGTTTCACCCGCGTAAGTCTCAATCCCTTGGGAATATCGGGATAAAAAGTAGCCTATGTCCTAATTCAGGGTATCAGCTACCTCCATACAAAATTGGTACAGCCGTTTGAGCGTGAAGAAGTGACAAACATACACACACACACACTCACATATTTTCGCCTTTCTAATATTAGTGGGATTATTACATCTCTCAATATATACCTGGTTATATTTTATATTAAAGCTTATCTCAGAAAATACCTACTGATGTAGGTATTTATAATAATTATAGTCGTTTTGCTAAGTAATGATAGATAATTAACAAATGCTTCCTCTCTTCAACTCACTTATTTTGCTGTGCCCGATAGGTTCCATAATGATCTAATTTTATGTTTACCACCTTAGAATACCTCTATGTGGAATGCAATAAAAGTACTGAGTATTTCCATCACATGAGTTTCCTCATCAGACAAAAGTAGACAAAAAGTCTTCATAAGTCCAACCTCCATCCATACAGCTCTTTAAGAGTTACGTCAAACACACTGTTAATGAAAGAAATCTTCCAACTTTTCCCCTGATCTTACATCTTTATCCGCATCTTCTCGAAAGCTACCTTACTGATCCAGTTTACAAATATTTATACCAAAGAATATATTCTTCCTTACTTTTAATAAAGAAAGAAAGAATAACATTTATTTGGCAACAGTTCATGAAACAGAAAAGAATATATATGAAATTAATGCTTTAAAATCATTCACATTCGCACACGGCCGTGTATCTCACGACCCCGACATAGTTCAATTTCAGCAGTAGTGCCAGACATGCTGTCTGACGCTGGTTTTCTTATGAACGTTTAGGAACAAGTAACGTACCTATCTGAAACAAACAGTTTCAAACATAATACATATTTTTTATACTTACCGTTCTCCAAAGAGAGCCTACAAACGAGTAGCCCCAGGGTTTCGCAACATTTAGATCTATTTATTTATTCTGGAAACTGAAGAATAATTTCTTGTTACAATCCCACCTTTTCACCTTTATGATTTCCCTCGGTTATTGTACTACAGAAATGTATAAAACATTATGATAATGTTATTTGCGGATTTCAGTGTAAAGGGATTGTCATGATTTATGTTTCTGTCTTGTTGATTTTCGTGATTTAAGTTGACTTTTGCTTCGAGATTGTTCTCACGTAGGGAGACAATACTTTATTAGTTATATAAACAACTGTTGTATAATAAGGGGTATTAAAACACGAATGTGGGTTTCACATGAGTGTTTTAATACATAATTACCTACATATTTATAGTTGCATACAAGACTTTATCTACATCTACACCCATGATATGAATCCTCTGTATTACATTTCTCTTCTCTGTATGACAAAAATGGCGGGATACGACGTCAATTCAAATAACGAATAAGTTTTTTTTTTAATCACGGCGATGTGGTAGTGAAACGCGCGTGCATGACTATGTACTTTTTTTTAATTCATAAAGATACCACGAATTGAGTAGTGAGAAAAAGAGTTGCTTAATTAAATTTAGTACAACAATATAACACTCGTTTGGATGATATAATGGTTACTATGCCAGTGGTTGTTTTAATGTTGGGAATAAGCTAACTGTTTCAGAAACTTTTATAGAGGATCGCATGGGTGTAGATAAATTATTTTATCATTGTTTAAGCCATTGAGGCCGGTTGCACCACAAACCACTAAATAAATTTTATACTTCGTTCTTTTTATTCTGTCTCTCACCATCATCCAACACCATACTGTCTCTGTCAACTTCAAACTCAATCATTTGGTGTTTTAAATTATACTAAACTGGCTGCGCCCCGCGGTTTCACCCGCGTAAGTCTCGATCCCGTGGGAATATCGGGATAAAAAGTAGCCTATGTCTTATTCCAGGGCGTCAGCTACCTCCATACCAAATTTTATCAAAATTGGTCCAGCCGTTTGAGCGTGAAGAAGCAACAAACATACACACATACACTCACAAACTTTCGCCTTTATAATATTAGTGTGATGTGATGTGATGATAACACTAAGGGCAAATTTCACCAATGAAACTGAACGTAAAGCATAAACCACGTTTAAGAACTGCTGCCTGGACTGCTCTTAAACGTGGGTTATGCGCTGATCGGGTCACGCATTCAGCATCAACAGCAGACATCTCTTGAACGCGGTTTCGATGTGCTGAATGCGTTCAGTTTCATTGGTGAAATTCGCACCTAAGTTTTCTGCTTAAAAACTAATATTATTTCACTCGTCTTGCAAGTAAGTACATAATATTGTACTTCGGTTGGACAAATAAAAAGAAAATCGTGGTCCAATGCTAGCATTTTGATTGTTGGTTTTTGCTGAGCAATACTATAAGTGAAACTATAATGAAATTGAGTAAATACGTCAGTCCTTACGGCCTCTTGCTTGGGTTCCTTATTAATTGATTGACTGTTATCAAGATAGTGTTTTGTGAATTGTTTCAAGCATCAGAAACTAATATTACACAAAGAGGATACTCTGATGTCCTACATTTAGAATATTCAAAAAGTGGAAGGCAGAATAATATATTTAGTAAAGGTAGGCACCGCAAAATAACAAGAATAATTATAACAGACATTTATATTTACTTCTGCTATGTAATCAAGCTGAATAATGGAATACACAATTAAAAAATGTAATCACCAGACTGCCAAAAATAACATGTAAAATATTCTGTACAAATTGAAATATTACGTACCTATTTAAATAACGTAATGTCTCTTGGGAAATATTTCAATATTTCTTATCTTTTAGTGTTTGAATTCAGAATGTCTTGACATTGTAAGATAGTGCGCATACCAGACTTAAAACAGTTTTGCCTGCCATGAACAGAACAGGGCGAAAAAGCATCTCCTTTTCGCCTTTGTTTAAGTTGCACTGGAAAAATTATGGCTTTGACACTTTTCTAATCGGTCTCAGTTTTGCTTTATATCTAAACAGATTTTTCTGTAGATTTTAGACATCTAGACTATGAGAAAGTTTTATTCGATTGTTTTCATACATTAGTAGTCTTAAGCTACTTTTTCCTTTTGGCATGCAACATTTACAAATAATAGAATTTATATAAGAAAAGAATTAAATTAATTTAGCCTAACTGACCAATAGCGAAGCCTCTATGCTTCAAGTCTGGCAAAATTTGCTTTCCTCTGTCAATTTGTTAATACTCTTCTACAGGTCGTATTTTACAACCGATTTGGACGTAACATGTTATACGTCAGGGATTTTTGATTGCAGGAGTACTTCCTCGAAAAAGGGGCAAAAAGGAGACTCTACTGGATTTCTACTGGATTACCAGCCTATGACATGTGATTTAGATGGTTCTTTTTTATTTGAAAGGTATCTTTAAGTTGGTCTCATAGAAATTTATTGAAGATCTGATCACTTTAAGATATCCGCCAGTGTAATCGGCCCTTTAACTACTAGGTAGGGATTGATGGAGCACCTGGAACCACCTTCTCATCACAAAATTATTATTAATTGTTGCAAAAAAGTTTGTGCTCGCGAGGCCTACTGTTCGCAGAACTGCTAGTATAAACTATATTTAATTCTTTAGGGCTGCCAATCGATCTAAATATGCTCGTGTCTTTGAATTTATTTAAAGACTTGTTTAATTTTAGCATCGACGATCGATTTAGTGCGTCTTATGACACAACTGCCATTTGTTATCAAGACTAAAGTTTGATATTGTCAATCATGTGACAACATTCTATGTTTTGATTGTCTTATGATCGATGTTATTGTTAACAAAACAGCGTAAAATAAAATGAAATATGTAAAGTCAAGGAAATAAGCACAGAATTAACTACATTTTTTTAATAGCACAGAATTTGCACTGGATGGAAATGGCGGCAGGTTACGGGAACAATCTGCGACTCCCGCATTCCTCTTAAACTTAAGGAGAAGATATATAAAACAATGGTTAGACCTGCTGTCTTGTATGGATCAGAATGTTGGGCAACAAAAGGGATGAATGAAAGGCAATTGCATGTAGCTGAGATGAGAATGCTAAGAAGAATGTGTGGTATGACAAAAATGGATAGAATAAGAAATGAGTACATTAGAGGAAGTCTGAAAGTGGCACCGGTCACTGAAAAGTTGTGCGGAAAAGGTTGTCATGGTACGGGCATGTGATGCGGAGGAATGAGGAAAATGTCGTGAGGAAAGTTTTGAGTATGCATGTTGATGGCTATAAGAGTAGGGGAAGACCAAAGAAACGATGGATGGACTGTGTGAAAGATGATATGGCTAGAAAGGGGGTGACTACCGAGATGACGACAAATAGAGAAGTATGGAAGAAAGGGACATGATGCGCCGACCCTAAATCAATTGGCATAAGGGCAGGAGAATGATGATGTAAAGTCAAGAAATCAATTGTTTACCAAATGGACTCAGCTGTCTTTTCCCAACTATATTAGGGTCGGCTTCCAGTCAAACCGGATACAGCTGAATACCAGTATTTTACATGAAGCGATTGCCTATCTGACCTCCACAACCCAGTTACTGGATAACACGATTCAAGCCTGTTTTTACTTCAGTAACGTCAATAACGCGACCAAGTACGGTCGATCGTTCGTTGTGACAGTAAAAACCGTGCCGATAACCTCTTGCTAACCTGGCCTCGTTTTACAGTTAACCCAGAGACCTGATTATGACCTAAAAGAAGGTTTAAAAAACTGCACTGTTTGATAATACCGAAGAAGCATATAAAAATATAACTATGACAAACAATAAACTACTTTTTTAATGTCAAAAACGATATTGTATCACTTCACACTAATATTATAAAGCCTAAAGTTTGTGAGTGTGTGTGTATGTGTGTATGTTTGTTACTTCTTCACGCTCAAACGGCTGAACCAATTTTGATAAAATTTTGTATGGAGGTAGCTGACACCCTGGATTGAGACATAGGCTACTTTTTGTCCCGATATTCCTACGGGATCGAGATTTACACGGGTGAAACCGCGGGGCGCAGCTAGTTTGTAATAAAAATGTAGTAGTTTATAGGCTGCAAAATGTCGTAACCTACTTCACACTAGCTTTTGCCCGTGGCTTTACCTGCATAGCACTCGGAAATTATCCCTTGGGAACGTACTACCGGGATAAAAAGAATCCTATGAAGAATATGACGTATATATCCTAAGAATACCTATGTTAAGAAATCATAATTTGACACAAGGGTGTGCCAGATTTCATCGAAATTCGTTTAACCGTGAAGGCGTGAAAAGGTAATAAACAGATTTACTTTCGTACTTATATATATATACTAGCTGCGCCCCGCGGTTTCACCCGCGTAAGTCTCGATCCCGTGGGAATATCGGGATTAAAAGTAGCCTATGTCTTATTCCAGAGTGTCAGATACCTCGATACAAAATTTTATCAAAATTGGTCCAGCCGTTTGAGCGTGAAGAAGTAACAAACATACACACACACACACTCTCACAAACTTTCGCCTTTATAATTTTAGTGAGATGAGATGAGAAGTGTGATGATTAGGAAGGATACATATCCTGTGTAAATTATAACCATTTCTTTTAACTTCACCACAGTCCGGTATAGGAGTAGGAACAAGATGATTACAATACTGCAGCCCCTTATAATATTGTAGCCTCCGTTCGCAACCCTCAAGCCACCCTTAACCGTCCAATATAGGGTATCTGCTTTAGGGATTTAGCAGCAACAAAGGTAAATAATAAAGAACAAACACAACACACATTTAATATAATTTATTTAGGACCATATTCACATGAAGATTTGACTTTATTGGAGTAGTAATGAAACCCGGACTTCTGTTTGCCTATGTGTATACAATTGGAGCGAGTTATGAACTGTAGCGAAGAGTAAATATGAATGAATTTGATATTAGAATGATGATACTCTGTATTTGAATTTAAACAATGAAGAGATACTCTGCAAACATCCTCTTAAGATGTCTTTGCTCAGGCCTCGGGGCAGTTGATACACTCCCGGGCCCCTGAATCGAGCCACCCCACATATTTTTGTTTCTTTTTAAATAAAGGTAGGACAAAGAAAAACAAAAGTGGTTTGAAGCTAGTCACTACTATCATTTCCGTTTGTCATTGTTCCTTTGAAAGTCAAAGTCAAATTATTTATTTAAAATAGGCACGTTTGAACGTTAAAATCGGGATACCAAAAAATAACAGTTTAATATTGCTATAAGTCTTCTTTTCGCGATTCTCAAGAGAAAATTAAGCGTGAGTTTTTTTTTTGAAGAAAGCAATGGTTTACATAGACAAAACGTTTATTTAGTAACTTGTGTTACCTCCAAGAGCATTTACGACGGCCGTCATGCGGCTTTTTTTCTTACTTATCACTATTTTTATGTTTTAGGCCTAAATACATAAAAATGCACGGTGGCTCGATTTAGGGGTCCGGGAGTGTATAAATAAATATCTTGCATGTTTTGTATCCTAAGGGAATTATAGCGTGGAGGGGTTTTTTTTAGATTCTAGTGTTTTTTTTTCTGGACTAAAGCTAAGGCCTACCGCCCGCGTCGACGCGACGAGAAAGCGACAATACCTAGCTGTCGACTATTTTCCCGTTAAAGAAACGATCAACTATTAACATATGTGTCTCTTTTACTGACACGGGACGTACAGTCGGTGACCAGCATTACCAGACCTCTTTTACAAAGAAGAATAATGTAAGAGGGATCGGGTAATGCTGGTCACCGACTTAACATCTACTGTTTTTCTTGAGCGAGAAAATAGTCGATAGCTAGTATTTTCCTTGACCACGCGGCGCGGCGGTGGCACATGTTCCTAACTAGATAAATTTATTCATCAGCCATCATCATTATCACAATTTAATTGCGGTTAATAAATACATCATTAATTTCAGTTTTGCGAAAATCCGGACCACGTCCATCTCATACAATATTAATGTAATAATTATGTAATATTGTTTTAATTTACGTCTTCCACAAACAATCATTAGTTGTGTATTCACTAATTGCACAATTTACACATTTCTTCTGGCTTAACATAAACGACTAAGGGTGAATTCAAAAAACATACAAAACTGAACGCGATCAGCACATAAACCACGTTTAAGAGCTGTCAGTGTCATTATTTTCTTTGTAATATTGACACTGACAGCTCTTGAACTCGGTTTAGATGTGCTGATCGCGTTCAGCTTCATTGGTGAAATTGGCACTAAGCCGTATTATCGCGGTTTATAAATGATCACGAAACACTGATAACATAATTATTTCAACCACGCGACTTACACCAAACTCCCGGTCCATTTTCCCGCCTTCCCTTACAACTCGCGCCATATTTCTTGGAGCTAGGGTACGCGCCTAGGTCACGCGGCCCCAATGCCAAGGTCACAACTCCTGGCCTTGTGGCATGCTTGGAATAATGAACACTTACTACTATTGCGTAGTGTTGTACTTGATTCATTGACTTCGTGGCCTATTGGGGGACTTTGACGTGTCGGTATTTGACCCAGAAAGGAGTTTTTTGTTTGGTGTTTGATGGTAATTTGTTTTGATTTAGTTGGGTACGGGTTTTTGCCGTAGTCTACTGTTTTAGTTACGATTGTTTATTTGTTTTGATCTATTTGCAGAGTGTTGCCGTTTCTATCTTTAACAGACTGAAACTTTAAACGTTACAATTCTGCCTCAATGCGTGGAAAAACAACCTTAAGAATCTAAGCTCAGTTTTGAGAACTTTGTACAATTTTTATTAGTGACTACTCCCACCCATACTACATGTGTCATACCACAAGTTTTCGTATTCATGCCTGAAAATATGATTCAAGTAACGGTAGCCTCACAAATTTTAAAACGATATTACAATAAATAATACCACCACAAAGCCATCTGGCGACCGTTTCAGTATTTAAATATTTATTTTCCAACAGAGACCAAAAAATGGTCCAATAAATGTAACACGGAAAATAAATCGCGCCGGACATAGGTACCAGTGTTCCTGAATGCATCACATGTTTTTCAAAGCCGACGCTACAATGTATTGTTTGAGCACAAAACATTTTGCACTGTGTCGCTGTGTTCGCCTACGCATCAGAGAGCACTCAACTGTGGGAAAACGTCAGCCTGTGGGACTTGTCTAGCGGGAAATAAGTTCAAATAAGCGAGCTAGCTCCAGGTGAGTAGGGGGATAAAAAGTATTTCTATGTCAAGACTAGCTTTCTATCAGTAAATAAGTATGGTAAAAACGGGTTCTATGTTTAAAGCAGTGTTTGGGCACCACCTCAAAGAAGCTGTAAAAATTGACATCCTCAAACACTCAATCGAAATGTGCTCAAAAAGATTCCTCATCATGTAGATATTAATTATTACTAGTGGACGAAATTCGACCCACTCTACTTACAATAGAAAAGAATAGAATATAATAGAATACTCTTTATTATGTCATCATCTGCCTAGCCTTTTCCCAACTATGTTGGGGTCGGCTTCCAGTCTAACCGGATGCAGCTGAATACCAGTATTTTACATGGAGCGACTGCCTATCTGACCTTCACAACCCATCTACTGGGTAACACGATATCTCTTGGTAAGACTGGTTGTCAGACTTTTGGGCTTCTGACGGCCCGTAACAACTGTCAAAGATCTACAAATGACAGCCGGGACCAACGGCTTAACGTGCTTTCCGAGGCACGGAGGAATCTTGGTATGAACAGATGGTCAGCCATCCACGAACCAACCGCGGCAAGCGTAGCTTACCCTGATTGATCGACCCGTGCGGCAGTTATTATTTAGCCACAGGATCCACTAATACTCTTTATTATGTACACCATAAAAATTAGCTGTCACTTGTCTTCTGTCACCTATCTATCTTCAAGTCATGAGGCCCTGGTACTGTGTGTGTGTGAAACGCATGGTTGTGTGTGTATTTTTTTATAAATTTCTAATGCATATGTACATGTAAAAATATTACCATTCAGCACTCCTCCTCCATATAAAATTTAACTTTGCCACATACGAGGAGTATGAAATTTGGCAAAGTGAAATTTCCCGTGCACGTAATTTTCGTAAAAAGGGTTACAAAGTTTTCGCTTCAAAGGACCTGGAATATGTCACGACACGGCAGTTAGCTTTTGTCACGCGGCCGGGTGTAAATAAGTCAAAGGAAGGTCCGTTATCATGACACAAACTATGTACGGATTGTCCCTTTCCATTGAAGCGAGAAATTACCGAGTTAGGACCGACAAAGGAAGTGAATATATATCAAGTCATGACTAACTGAATAGCAGAAGGACCAAGGAAAGGTGCCGAAGGTTTAAAGACAAAAGGTACTAAGTCAATCATAGCTGGCTTTGTGAACGTTACTGTGGCGAGGAATGAACAAGTTGAGGAAAGGGTTCCGGTGTATGTAATTGTCCTGTCAGTCCGTAGAAAGTGCGGTAATGGACAGACGGATATGACAATGTTATGAGGGTTGATTTCGTCTTTCTGTCAATAGTCGGTTTATTGAAATTCATCATACCGACGGTACAAGAAATACTCTAATACGCTGATGTTCTCATTGAATACATAGAAATAAAACAAACGCGAGCCTTACAGCAGTCAGTGTAACATCTAACATCTCACCTTGTTAATAAGCAACTGAGCAGCGATAGAAATTTACCTCAAAAATTTTAAAAAGCAAAATACTACTACTACTAAAATATTTATTCAAACTAGTAGTCGCACACTGGTCGAAATTCGACCCCCTCTACTTACAATCTTTATAGTACTTACTAATTCTATGAGTACACTAATTCCATGCTATTAAAAAGTATTTACTTATTTCATGCTCAACCACGAAATCACTCTCTTAATAAGCGAGAGAAAAGATTTTACACATCAATAAGAAATTAACAGCACTTGAGTAACTTGGCGTCATACCTGAATGCTTGTCTTTCACTTAGGGCGCGTGTTTGTTTGTTACCCACGAGTATCGGGAAAGTTGAAAGTAAATGTTTACATGTGCATTGTTCCCAGTCTAGGCGTTAATGCATGGAGTCGCAAGCCGATTTCCGGCCACCGTAGGCGCGGGCCTGCGGACGGTAAGCAATGGGTAGCTCGCTGTCCGATAAGGACCAGACCCGGGTCGACGGCGCGTTGTGTTCCACACGCGCCTCAAAGAGATGTCAGCACGAATTGACGGGGTCCATTAGGGCCAATGCCTGCTAGGGTTGCGAGTTTGTCCGAAAGGGATATCGTGGCCCTGGCACACAGGCAAATGAAGGAACACGGATGGGTTTTAGTCAGTAAAAGTCTGACAGGCCCTCCTCGTTATTTGATAATTTCCCGCCAAAAAAAAAAGGCGTTAATGCATGTCAAGATTTGTTCTATAATCCACGGTACGGGAGATATCCATAAAAAATGCTGGACCAGCTTTGCATTAATGCTGCAATTATCTTAAATGGCACTGGGCCCGCCTGGTAGATTACAACCCACTCCCTGTCACATTATAGGCTAATTATTCTGAAATTATGTACATCTTAGCACTATCTCACGTAATTTAACTGCTTGTTATATTTCTCACGCTTACCGAAATTATCATGAATATGCGTATTATCTCAAGTTTGAAACTCTACGCCGTAGACACAACGGCTTCAAAACTAAACTTTGTGAAGTAGAATAATCCTTAATTATACTGACAGTTGGCTTTTAAGCGTTGTCGAGACAGGTCTGTGTGCACTCTCCATTATCTAACGTTTGACCTTCAAAGTGACGTCAGGCTCAGCCTTTGTTAGATGAAAGATTTTGTGTAG
Source organism: Tiliacea citrago (assembly GCA_963921375.1). Classification (NCBI taxonomy): domain Eukaryota; kingdom Metazoa; phylum Arthropoda; class Insecta; order Lepidoptera; family Noctuidae; genus Tiliacea; species Tiliacea citrago. The sequence continues at coordinate 5,108,733 of OY992784.1, forward strand.
TCAGGTTCGTGCCGAAGGACCAGCTTTTAATGATAAAGGACCACGTCATTTTTTGAAAGGACGACCGGAACGACTAATGTTTAACATGTTAGACTTTTCTTTAACAGCAGTATGAAAGCATCACCAGCACATTACGATCATGGCACTAATTAATATAATGTATAAGCCAACAGTCTTAAAATAATCATATGTACATGTACACTTAAAAAAGGAGAGGAATGAATCAAACGGCATAAAAAAATGAGCGAGTCTTATAGTAGTCGCATAATATGATGTGTAACATCTGACATTTCACCTAGGTAATAAGCAACTGAGCAGCGACAGAAATTAACTTCAAAATTTTTAAAAGCAAAATACTGAAATATTTATTCGAATAATTATTCATTACGAGTCGCCCCACTGGTCGAAGTTCGACCCCTTCTTCGTACAATCTATAAAGTACTTACTAATTTCATGAGTACACTAATTCCATGCTATTATAAAGTACTTACTAAATCCATGCTCTTAAAAAGTACTTACTTACTAATTCCATGCTCTTAAAAGTATTTACTTATTCCATGCTCAAGCTGTCACTTCCTGCTACACAATTCCGTTCCTTTTCACGAAATCAGTCCCACCGAAAATGAAACGAAAAATGAAAAAAGAGAATCATAGGCCATCAAAAAATTCGTCCGCATCGCTGTCAACAGGAAAAATGCTCAAAAGGCTGGCAGGTTTTAGGCCAATAAATAGGCCAGCCGCCCTCTGGTCACATGAAGAGTCAACCAACCGCTTGGCGATGTCTCGAAAAACCAAGTGGGCACTTGGTCCCTGGCACTAATTGAGTAAATAAACCTCGAAAGTTCTTGTTCTGTAAAACAACAAGAAATGAACAAATTCAGAAGTCGTATTACAATTTGAAATACAATTTAACTTCGCAGCAACTGGTTCAAGACGTCTAAGTTTAGAAATATAATGTATAATAACAGCAAAGGCGCGTCCGTGTTCAAATATGTACCAACGAGTTTCCAGAAAACTAAAATATTGTAGAAAATAGAATTTATGTCTCATACTCGTATTTCTTCATCTAGGCTTGGGGCACGAGTCTCGAGGATTTGTTTTCATAAATTTCGTCGCAAAATATTGAGATTATTTACTTGGCAATCCTGAAAAAGTTTTTAAATTTTCGACAAATATTGCATGTGCATTATTGTCAATCTAACGCTGATGAAAAAACTGGCCAAGTGCGAGTCGGACTCGCGCACGAAGGGTTCCGTACCATTATCTATAAAAATGGCCCGTACCATTATCTATAAAAATGGCCCGTACCATTATCTATAAAAATGGCATAAAAATCAGGTTTGTTGTATGGGAGCCCCCCTTAAATATTTGTTTTATTTTAATTTAATTATTTATTTTTAAAGAGAATGTATAACTAAATATTTTGTGAATATTTCAAGCGTCTACACCTGTTGCCGTTATCAATATCGAGCAAAAACGAGCAAAAAAATCACGTTTGTTGTATGGGAGCCCCCTTAAATATTTATTTTATTCTGTTTTTTAGTATTTTTTGTTATAGCGGCAACAGAAATACATTATCTGTGAAAATTTCAACTGTCTAACTATCACGGTTCATGAGATACAGCCTGGTGACAGACGGACAAACAGACAGACAGACAGACAGACGGCGGAGCCTCAGTAATAGGGTTCCCGTTTTACCCTTTGGGTACGGAACCCTAAAAAACGAGTCCTCCCAAACTTCTAATTACTTATTTATTTTATTTGTTAATCAAGGCTTGCCAACAGCTTCTGTATACAATATAATTATCTTAAGTGTAGGTCACTATTAACCTTGGATCACCAGGTCAGGCAAAGTGGTATTGTGTTTCTCATCAGGAATTTCTCAGTAGCGCCCGGAGTTTTTATGTCTGCCCGAGTGATGGCTCCCCCTATTACATGGGACTTAAACAGAACTGGCGATATATGGGTATACTATAGACATTTACGGAGTTTGCGTTAACAATATAAGTTACGCTGACGACATGGTGCTGCTGGGTCCATCAATAAGTGCACTCAGGCGTCTTGTTGGGATGTGTGACGACTACGCGGTCACTCAGGGACTCAGGTAAATTAAAATGTGAATTATTGGTTTTCAAGGCGGCCACCAAATGTTACACTAACGTGCCAGATGTGACCATAAATAATACTCCATTATCTAGAGTTTTAAAAATTTAAGTACCTGGGTCACTGGCTCATGACCTAAATGATGACATGGACATAGAAAGGGAACTCAGGGCGATGGCTGTCCGAGGTAATATGCTGATCCGCAGATTTGCACGTTGTACGACGCAAGTCAAGATAACCCATTTCAGAGCATACTGCCAGTCTTTTTACACGTGCAGTCTGTGGGTCTGGTATACGCTGAGGGCATATAACGCGCTGCGTGTCCAGTATAACAATGTATTCAGGGTGCTGTTGGGTCTACCACGCTTTTGTAGCGCTTCCGGGATGTTTGCCGAGGCCAGGGTCGATGGTTTTCATGCCATTATACGGAAACGGTGTGCCTCTATTCTCGGTAGAATACGTGCTAGCTCCCACAGCATCCTGAGTGTATTGTGTGATAGGTGGGACAGCCCCATGCTGGCTCACTGCATACGGCTGCACACGTAGGTGTCAGTCGTTTCAATTTTGTATATAGTGTGGTTTTTTACTAACATTAGGTTAAGACCTTTACTAACTAAGAATGGGGGTACCCCAGGGCTCAATTCTTGGCCCATTTTTGTTTCTTATTTATATAAATGACTTGCCTTACCTCATAAAGGATAAACATGATATAGTGTTGTTTGCAGACGACACTTCACTTTTATTTAAACTCAAACGTCAGCAGTTGGTTACTGACAATGTAAATAGTGCCCTCGAAAAAGTAGTTAACTGGTTTAATGTTAATAACCTACTTCTTAACGAGAAAAAAACTAAATGTAAAATGATAAATGATAAATGATTTATTTCTGTAAGTAAGTTTGTACAAACACTTTTACACGTCAATCATATTAAAAAAAACTAGATGAGGTCGGCGTTTCGTATCCGACTACTCTGAGAAGAAAGGCCGAAACAAACTCAGAGGTCACAGTCTCTTTTTAAAGTCCAGACATAATCTTGGTCAGATCATGTGAAGACCATGTAGATTTGTGCCTGAAATGATCTTTTGACGAAAGAACCACACAGGTTGAGGGGACCTGTCCAGTCAGTGCACGCATTTGTCAGTAGTCGTGCAGCTCAACTAAGAACTTAAGGAGCTCAACGATTCAACGAACAATACCAAAGAAAGGACATTTGGGTAGGCCGCATAAAATCACTCAAACTGCCAGACTATGATAAAAACTAAATGAGAAAAAAAAGGAAAATGAACAAAAACCCACATAGTCTTCACATTTACAATTAGTATTAAGTTTACAATACCTCATGTTAGACAAGTAAAAACTAGTGTGCTCATAAAGGGTGAAGAGTTGAAACCCGAAGATTCTACAGTGTTCTTAGGCATAACTTTGGATGCCAAGCTTCAATGGGGCCCCCATATAGATAAATTGTCGAAAAAGCTTAGCTCTGCAGCATACGCCGTTAGAAAAATTCGTGATTTAACTGATTTAGAGACAGCCCGCTTAGTATACTTTAGTTATTTTCATAGTGTAATGTCGTACGGTATTCTGTTGTGGGGAAATGCCGCCGACATTCAGACAATTTTTGTTTTACAAAAAAGAGCAATTCGTGCTATTTATAAATTAAGTCCCAGACACTCCCTCAGAGACAAATTTAAAGAGATTAATATACTGACTGTAGCTTCTCAGTATATTTATGAAAATCTATTGTATGCACATAAAAATATTAATCTGTTTAAAAAATACAGTGATATCCATAATGTAAATACTAGGAACAAGCACAAATTTGTTGTTCCTAAAGCCAGGCTTAAAAAAATAGGTGGCTCGTTTAGATGCCAGTGTATACGTTTTTATAATAAACTTCCTAGCCATATTCAAGAATTAAGCCTTAATAAATTCAAATGTTTTATAAAACGGAAACTGTGCCAGAAAGCATTTTATACTGTTAAAGACTATATTGAGGACAAAAAGGCTTGGGATTGAGCTGCTCCAATTTACAGTGAATCTTGATTTGATTTTTTTGCCAACTATTTATATTATTTTTTGATTGAAATTTTTAAATACCTAAACTATGACATGAATATTTACTTTGTAAAGTATTATATTATTTTAATTATTATGAATGTGAGGACTATGTGAATTGTTTTTTTATTTTTATTCTCAATCAAAAAAATGTTTAATGCAGGTCTGGCAGTTTGAGTACTTTATGCGGCCTAACCAATTGTCCTTTCTTTGGTATTGTTCGTCGAATCGCTGAGCTCCTTAAGTTTTGAGTTGAGCTGCACGATAACTGACAAATGCGTGCACTGACTGGACAGGTCCCCTCAACCTGTGTGGTTCTTTCGTCAAAAGATCATTTCAGGCACCAATCTACATGGTCTTCACATGATCTGACCAAGATTATGTCTGGACTTTAAAAAGAGACTGTGACCTCTGAGTTTGTTTCGGTCTTTCTTCTCAGAGTAGTCGGATACGAAACGCCGACCTCATCTAGTTTTTTTTTAATATGATTGACGTGTAAAAGTTTTTGTACAAACCTACTTACAGAAATAAATCATTTATCATTTAACAACTTATGGATCTTGATCTGAAATAAAATAAAATATATAAGTACACCTCTGCCTAACCTTTTAGGGATCGCAGGCGTTTGCTGCGTTGTTCGCATGTGGTGATGTAAATGCCGCCACAAAATCAATCTGCCTAGTCTTTTCCCAACTATGTTGGGGTCGGCTTCCAGTCTAACCGGATGTAGCTGAATACTAGTATTTTACATTTTACATGGAGCGACTGCCTATCTGACCTCCACAACCCAGTAACTGGGTAATACGATACAGATACAGATTCCACAATATTTTAACGAAGTAAAACCAAACCCATTTAATGCCGCTATAATAAAACGTCCAAGCATAGAAGTATAATTTAAGCCAAGTCACGTCCCGTGTTCCAAATCCGTACAACTGTTTCTAGGAAAACTGTATTCTAAACAAGGTAAACTAAATTGTGGTTTAACGTGATGTAACCGGAGCTCAGTTGTGTGTAATACTTTGGTGTTGTTGTTCAACAATACCTAAAGTGGTGGAGGGTTAGACTGGTTTTTTATGGAGCTCAGTTTTATGCACCACACCACAGTGCCGGGCGTAAAGTGCACCATCCTATTTCTTCCCGTGGGTGTCCTAAAAGGTTACTAATGGCCATACTAGAGAATGGGCAGCAGCGTTCTCTATGCATTTTAACACCATACTGCGATCGCCAATCTGCCTGCCAAGCGTGGCGATTATGGCAATCCTCTTTGGGGAGGCCTATATCCAGCAGTGGACGTCTTTCAGCTGAAATGATGATGATGAATAAGCAGTCACCGTTAACAATAGTTTAATTAGTGGTTTGATTGAATGAAAATTACAACAATTATTATAGGCTGAGTATGCTATGCTTATGAATTTTAATACTATTCATTGAAATGTTTGTCGCTTGAAAAAGTCGTATTGATAGTAACTAGGAATTCTGCGAATAGTAGACCTCGCGAGCACAATTTTTTTTTTCAAAAATTACCAGGCGATTCCTCTGGTAGAAATCTAAAAGTGAGCAATTTACTGCATTTTGAGAAGCTATTCTGCTCATCACGGCGAAGATCCTCATCAGATCTTCACTAAATTTCTATGAGACCAACTCAAAGTTACTACCTTTCAATTTAAAAAACCGTGACAACAAAAACATCTAAAAAGGCGTAAAACCTGTATAACATGTTTCGGCCAGACCGGTTGTAAAATACGACCTGTAGAGGAGTATCAACTACTGACAGAGGAAAGCAAATTTTGCCATACTTGAAGCAGAGACGCTTCTCGGGCTCGGTCAATTAATAATGTCTGATTATGTATCTGTAGGGTTCGATTTCCATGGCTAGCTCAACCTGAAGTTTGGTAATTTGGACTAAACTTCCTAAACTAAATAGGCACGTCCTTTGTAACATCTGAAATAAATTTTGAAAGAAAATGGTGTTACTGCTTTGATTACCGATCTGACTGGCCTAAAACAACAATTAAAATAAAATCCTACGGGTGATTTGATCCTAATTTAGGTTTATAATTATTTACGAAGCCTCTTTAAAAAATACAACTATAAACAAACACATACAGGCCCGGGGCTCATTACTTTGCGTACATTATATAATTGTGCTGTGGTCCTGTCGCGAACAGAAGTGCTCGTATTTTACCCACATTTGCTGGAAAATGTATTGCCCCGTAGCTAGCATTAATTTTACATGAAATGTTAAAAGAATATTCGTTTTTCAGATAGGATTAGTGTGTTAAATTAACGGGTTATAAAAGTGTTTTAAAATGTTTCGAATTTTATAAATTTAAACTAAGTCTTTTTTATGTAATTGCAAAGAAAATTATTAGACTTAAAATGGAGAATCAACCTCGAATTATCTTAAAAATTCTGAACTACTTAAAAAATAATTAAAAGAAACTAACTAAGAGTATTATATTCTATTCTCAAAACTCAAAGCATTTATTTCAAATAAACCTTTTAAAGGCTGTTAAGTACCGTTCTTCTTTAGAATTTTAGGATTGTTTTTCACCCCACAACTAGTTATTAAGCTTTTATGTGTAATTGCTGATTCGATGAAGCTCTCGGCTTCTCATTAGTCCACTCGCTGAGCGATCGGATTGGCCTGTTAATGAGCACACTAGCGCCGTGTCCCCGCGCACTTTCTCACTGTATCAACGTGTCAAAATCTCCCAACGCGCTCAACAAAATCATTTTTCTAAAAAGAAATGGTCCTTCAGTGATTTAATGCCACAATCCCCGCAAGACACTAGAAATTAACATAACCAGCACCTGTGGACAATATGTGTAGTGTGGTTTAACCTGGATTCAGACCTAGCCACCCCGCTGATCCCAAGAAGCGTGAAGCAGTGGACCGGAGATAGCAGGTAAGCTTCACGAATTTATTACACAAAGGTTAAAAAATAATAATACCTATTGTAATCCTGAATAATTCTAAACTCTCCGCTTATACTAAAATCTACTGCCTGAAAACCATTAAAATAAGTGGAATATCAAAAAACCTTGTAATTACTTGAGTGTGGGAATAACAAATGAAACTCACCTATGAAATTATAAATAAACAAAACAAAAGGCCACCGCTGAGGTAGAAAATGGCGGGCCTATTCCCAACTGGGCAACCTGTTCGAAAAATATTGTTGTCCGTTATTTGTAAACTGTGCTGTAACCTAAAGCGAAGTAAATCTTAGTAAAACAGTATATTCCCATATTTTGTTAAGAATAATAAATAAATAATAACAAGTATAAAACCCTAAAAATAAGACTTCAAATCAAAATATAGGTAAATGTATAATCTATTGGAACTACTGATCCAAATCAGAAAATTATTTCGCTGATAGAAAACTAAACTATGGTCGAGTGCCATAATGTTTTATGTTAAAACAAGAAGCTGTACGCGGACAAAGTCACGGGCAGAAGCTATTAAAAAAAAAAATCAGAGAGGATTTTTTGATTTACGTTAAGATTTAAAATTTTAACTGTTCATTATTATTTTTTTTAAACGTTGCCCCACACTAGGAATTTCTCCTGTTTCGTAGGTGCGTTTACAAAATGTTATTTTGTAAACGCATTTACGCACACATTACAACGATTCCCCAAGTGGGAAATATAAATGCAAAGCTTATAAGTTTTCATAACAGTAAACGAGTTGGGAAGTAGCTGCCCTACCTAATGAGCAGGCTGAAAAGGTAGAACATTTCCAGTGGGTAGAACAAGGCCGTTTTAATAAAACATGTTTCTTTTATATAAACGTAGCGTTTAATTAATAGTCCAAACAGTGGACTGATTAATATGGATACCATTTTAATCTTGCGAACTTCGGTGGGAATTTCATTTTTGTTTAGTTTGAGGTAGAGTTTTATATTAATTATAGCTCTGAGTTTTTGCTACCTACAGGGTCCCGGACTTTTACGCCATCATGCGGTCGATGGTCATGTCTTTTTAGCACAGTTCAAGACTCTCCAGTATTTTGAGACGCAACAGACGACTCAGACGCAACGACATTTTGAGGGTTGTCTCGTGCAACCTAGCAAGCCCCCCATAATTGTGCACTGGATTTCTGTTCACCTAAGCGAAAAAAAAAACCTGGCAAGTGCGTGTCGGACATTGAAGGGTAGTTGTTGTTGTAGTTGGAATGAATTAATCCCAAAAACAAACTTAACATTGTAGTTGAAAGACATGTCCCCATGTTGATACATTCCAACTGCAAATGTAAGTTTGTACGCACAATATTGAGTGATTTACACTGTTATTTTAAGACCATAGACTTAGAAGAAAGAAAGAAAGAAAATGCGTTTATTTGCGGTAAACAGGACGCAAAACAGAACATAAGCACAAAAATAAGAAAAGGTTGAGGGAAACATGCGTCACATCCACGCAAATCGTCTATCACTCAGCATTATGCTGCGACCCTATACAAGACAGAGCCCCAGCGCTGGTTTTCAGCGACAGCCGGCGCCGACGTAATGACGTCGTCCGGTGCAGCAAACAATTAATAGGACGTTGTACCGGTACAGCCTACATAAAGAAAAATAATGATAAACTAAACAGGAATATAAAAATAGACATACACGCTGTGAGAACATCATCCTCCATAAACGTTTTACGCTTTATGTAGTGGCAACATTTCGAAACGTCATATTTTGACGTACACCCAACATGCACCAAATAAATTATGATGTAAGGAATTACAAAATGACCAATGATGTAATGTGTTATTATTATGCAAAAGTTATGCGTCAGTGCTTTATGCGTTTGTGAGTGAATGTGAAAGATAAGATGGACCCAATAAAAAGACAAAACCTTGGAAACTTCTTATAGATTTTCCTGTAATCTATAAGTGAAGAACAATTTTCCGCATTTTTTTTTTCAAAATTTTTTGTTCAGTAGTTTCGGAGATAAGGGCCCATAGTAAATTGTCATCGATTTTCTTAAATAACTTTAAAAGCGTTTATTTTAAAATTGTTAAAAAAATATATCAGAAGTCTTATGTCACACGTGTTGCTATCAAGTTGATATGTCACACGGTAATGTAATTAATTTATTTACGATACACACCCGTAATTGGGTCACAGTAATTCATAATTATGTGTACCAAATTTCAACTTAATCGGTGCAGTATATTCGGAGTAAATTGGCCGTGACAGACGGACAGACAGACATACGATTGATCAAAAAGTAGAAAAACTAGAAACTACTACTACTACTTTTTGAGGTACGGAACCTTAAAAATGACGAAAAACATGTTTTTAAATACTATGGGTAATATAGTTTTACGCAACTCCATGTTTTAATTTTTAGTGTTTGTACTGTTTACTATTTATAAAAAAAATTGTATATTGGTATTTTGCCTGCAATGAAACACTATTTGTTTTATTTATTTATAAGTACTATTATTTCCTAGATTTTTTAAGATAAGATTGACGAAGGCTCCCGCAGACAGGCGCGGCAAGACGGCGCTCGCCCTTTACTGTTTTCTGTGCCGTGGACCTAACGATCAAAAATATAATCATCATTATTCTTGTGTTTAAACAAATTGCTAAATCCTCACAAGAAATTGAAGGTTTCAGTGTACATGAATGTGGAATATTATTTTACTCAAATATTTAGAGAATTCGTGACAAATATTAATACCGTTGAACATAATTTTGGAAATACTTATTGTCTTAGCAAAGACAAACGGAGAATCAAGGGACAAAGGAAGTTTAGCTTGATCAGTTAGGAACGTGCTATAGAAGGCGGCTCGTGGCTCAATTGGCGAGGTTTGATCTATCTGCGAAGTTAAGTTTAACTTGCCACGGTCAGTTTGTGGATTTATTCCATATTGGGAACGATTCCTGTCCCTTGCGCGTTAAAATATTCTTTAAGCCTTCCTTTATTTGCCTCGGTGTTTTCTTGCCATGTTTTCCTTTACTGTTAGAAAGTGGCTTTCAAGTTAACTGAGAAAGTATTTGCCTGTGTATCATAACCAGCCTATAATGTTACCACTGCTGGGACGCAGGTCTCCTCTCGGTGAGAGAGAGGGTGCCATAAACTACCACGCGGGCCCAGTGCGGGTTGGTAGATGTGCATATGACTTCGAATTTTTGGTTCTAGGATATGCCGGTTTCTTCACGATGTTTTCCTTCCCCGTTTTGAGCAGAGTTTTATTTGCTTCAGTTGATTTTTTTTGCAGTCATATTTCGGTCGATAGAATTTCCATACAGTCATAATAAGTCATTCATTTGTTTTCTACATTTTAATTTTATTTGAAACTCAACTGTTATTCTTCAGTTCGAAATCATGCTGACTTCAGAATTGCTCGCTCAAATCAGACTCATGTACAGACGCCAGCACATCAAGCTACTACAATCTTTGATAGATTTTCAACTTTATCGCTACAGCTTAAGGTTCAAGGTTGATTGGGAAAATTTGACAGTTTCGGGACAGCTTGACGAATGAAGAAAATTAAACCGAGACCGCGTATCTTTTTGTCTTCACTCCAATGACCACCAAAAAAAGCCACTTTATAAAAAAACAAGTGCACTTTCTGACAGCAGCAATCACTTTACTTGTTTGCCCTAAAACTATCAGAAACCAAAGCTCAACAATAGCTCACGTCTGTTCAACGTTCACGATAATCCAGTCGACAGCCGCCGTGAGAGTGAAGTAATCTTACCGCCTTGACTCGCAGTCTCGGTGCACCGAGACTGGGATTTGAAAGAAAAATAGCGTCACGAAAGTGTGTACTTTGAAGTGAGTTTTGCAGACATTGAATTTTCATGTAAAGAGATGTTGCTATAGGATGATCCCTGGTAAGTGTGGGAAGGGAACACCGGGGTGGTTTTTAGTCAGTAAGAGAGTCTGACAGACCCCTCCGCCCACCCCAGGGCGGAGGACATCCATGAGGATTTTCCACCTCGGCAACAAAAAAATAAATAAATAGGATGATCCCTGGTAAAGAATGATGTTTTTTTTTTATTTTTTTATTTATTGATGATGATGATTCCTGGTAGTTACAATATTTAACATTTTAGTTTAATACTTCGCACATTCATATTTTTCTCTTCGTGTTCTACTATTGTCTGCATTTATTTTTTATTTCCCCTTTCGCAGGTCTGCTGGAAGAAATTTCTTGAGAAATAAGCACCTCTGTACTTAAATTATAATTATTATATGTCGTATCTTATCGTATTTCTTGTCGTATTTTATTTATTTAAACTTTATGCACAAGTCAAAACACTGTATAAAGGCGGACTTAATGCCTAAGGCATTTAGTACCAGTCAACCTTATTTTACTGTGTATATATAAATAATACAACAAATACAACTATTTAGACAAACTATTAAACTGTTTGTATCGTTAGGCGACCAGGAAATTATGTAAAGAGGGGAGGCAGAGTTACATTTATACATTAACTAGCTTGCGCCTGCGGCTTCGCCCCCGCGGAAGCCGGATATTATCCCACGGGCACGTACTACCGGTGAAAAAAGTATCCTAGTCCCAACCCAGGCGGTTTATCCTTGTCCCAAATTTCATCCAAATCTATTCAGCCATTTAGGCGTGAAATGTTGCAGAAAGCAGACAGACAGGCAGTTACTTTCGCATTAATATGCATTTTCGAAATGGATATTAGACAACAGAAAATTTAAGGATAATAATTTCCTTTGACTTAATAATACGGGTAGTTCCTTGTTTCAATAACGCCATCTGCGATATCAAACTAACCTTGTAATTATCAAGCAGTTTATCAAATTTCATTATTATTATGACAATTTTCCTACACAATCCTTAATATAAACCGGTTTATTACAAACCCATGTTCCAAGACGGACGTTTACAATTTGATATTAAACATAATCTTGTTTCATAGCAACAGATTATACTCGTCAGTGTAATTATTTAATCCGCAAAGTGATTAGCAAGAAAGGGTTGGGTCGTGATTGTCAGAATAATATTTTATCAGCTTGTAGATCGATGATGCCGCCTTTTAATATTAACCCTACCTCGCTTCGTATGGTTTCTATGGGTGGATTTAATTTCGTTCCAAAATATTATATTCGCAAGATACTAGATAGAAGCCGTGCCGAATAAAATTACCTCGCTCTCACGGTTATCTGGATCAAATAATTTTGTATATGTTATACATAAGTATTTATAAATCTTAGACTTATTAATTTAATCTTATGAAGACCGTCAGATTTCAAGTTTTTAAAACCAAACAGTCTAAATTTAATCACTGACGTATTTTAGCATTCCGCTCAAGGGATGGTGAAATCAAGTCACGTAAGTTGTCCACCCCGAAGTTAAGTTGTCGATGGGGTCGAAAGGTTCTTGAGTGGCGACCGCGTACCGGAAGACGTAGCGTTGGAAGGCCTCCTACAAGGTGGACCGATGACCTTGTGAAAACCGCAGGTATCCGCTGGATGCGGGAAGCACAGATCCGGTCGAAGTGGAGGTGCTTAGGGGAGGCCTATGTCCAGCAGTGGACGTCTTTCGGCTGAAATGGTGATGATGAGATTGTCCACCAAGTATCAAAACAGAAATGCCACGGTTTGTGTTCGTAAGAATATAAACCATTACACAATCAGGATTCACAGACACTGGTGAAATGAATCAATACATGCTACTTATGCCAATGGCACGCCTCGAAGGCAGTTAAAGTGTATGTACAATAACATTAGGGATATTTTATAATAATAATTTTAATTACTGCTCGGTTTCGAGGGGGCTTGTGGCTAAGTAATAAGATTCTGGCAGTTTGAGTAATTTATGGGGCCTACCCAAATGTCCTTTCTTTGGTATTGTTCGTCAAATCGTTGAGCTCCTTAAGTTTGAGTTGGGCTGCACGATTACTGACAAATGCGTGCACTGACTGGATAGGTCCACTTAACCTGTGTAGTTCTTATCTCAAAAGACCATTTCAGACATTAATCTACATGGTCTTCTCATGATCTGACCAAGATTTTGTCTGGACTTTAAAACAGACTGTGAGTTTGTTTCGGCCTTTCTTCTCAGAGTAGTCGGATAGGAAACGCCGACCACATCTAGTTTAAAAAAATATGATTGACGTTTAAAAAAAAGTGCTTGTACAAACCTAAAAAGAAGAAAAGAAAGAAAGAAAATACGTTTATTTGCGGTAAACATAACGCACAGAAGTAAAAACATAAACACGAAAGAGCGAGTACCTACTTACAGAAATAAAACCATTTATCATTTAACAGCCGCACGGGTCGATCAATCAAGCTAAGCTATACTCTTGTCAAGATTGGCCCGCGTCTGGGTTACCATACCCCTCTCTGACCCTTACGTGCCATGCAAAGCACGTGAAGCCGTTGGTCCCGGGTGTCATTTGTCGATCTTTGACAGTCGTTACGGGTAGTCAGAAGCCCGAAAGTCTGACAACCAGTCTTACCAAGTGGTATCCAGTAACTGGATTCTGGATGTCAGATAGGCAGTCGCTCCATGTAAAATACTGGTATTCAGCTGCATCCGGTTAGACTGGTAGCCGACCCCAACATAGTTGGGAAGAGGCAGATGATGTTACTACTCGGTTTTGTATCAAAGGACCAGAACACGAAATTCGATATAAGGCTCTGCCGATGTGATCGGGTTGTGAATGCTTTGACTTGTTCAACATGAAGTCTTAGAAATATTTAGTAGGATTAAAATTGTAGACGAATATTTATATTTTAATTCTAGAATATATACCCAATAATATCTAATAATAATTTTTAATTTTTTTAAATATTTTTTTTTTAATATTCAAATATTTAAAAATATAATTTATGTGTAGTTACTTAATGAAATAAAGGAAATAATAATATAATACCAGCATATTATTGTCTGTATTGTATGGTAAAATCCTCTTCTCATACAAAGAAGATTTGCTCAAGACGGATTGGCGATTTCAGACTTATATTAACTAAGATTTCCTGACGATGTTTTCCTTCACTGATGTCACACAATCAGCCTATAATGTTCCCACTGCTGGGACTCAGGCCTCCTCTCGGTGAGAGGGAGTGGGCTGCAATCCACTACGCGTGCCCAGTGCGGGTTGGTAGATGTCACATGTCGTCGATTTTTTGGCTCTAAGACACACCGGTTTCCTCACGATGTTTGCCTTCACTGTTTTGAGAGCAGTGGTTATTAAATAATTTCCAAAAAGTAAAGCGCCTGTCAGGCTTCGAACCTACGACCTACAACTCGTAAGTCGCTGTTACCACTGGGCCACTGCTCTTAGAAAATACTTACTTCTGTAAAAATAGCACTCTCTAATGTATGCTGCAGGTCAGTTTTAATTGGACGTTTTTGGAAGTCAAAGGATAACCCCATTAAAGATGAAATTATTTACATAAAGTAAAGCGCCTTCACTGATGTCAGTAATGCCCAAAATAAATTCAGAAAGTACATCTTTGAACCCACAAACTCATGCACAAAAAGGCGAGGCGTTAACCCCTGGGTCATCATGAGATTTGATAATACTGCTCCATTTTTCTGTAGTTCCGTTTGACCTTAATTTTATCTCTAATGTGTCTAAAACGGTCACTTAACAACCCCTCACTGCCATTATGCTTGATAAAAACTTTTAACACAGCCCGCAAATTTCGCAATACCTTTTAAAAATTCAGCATGAAACTATTTGAAAGCTTTTAGGCCTTATCAGGCCCCTTTCAGATGAGTAACTTTTAACTTGAACCCCCAGAATTTCTAAGATCTTCACGATTTTTTCGTGGGCATGGAATTTTAGGAAGGTAAGTAAAATATAACAGAATCTACATTGCATTGATATATAAAAACTAAAACCCAACTACGACAAAAACGCCAACTAAAAAGGTATAAACAAGACAGTACAGACAGACATAATTAAAAATCCGGAGTCTCACGTTACGTTAAGGCATAAAGCGTACAGATTAAGTGACTCCGGATTTTTAATATGTCCGTCCGTTTTATTTTTCATTAAAATACTTAATAAAAATAATAAAAAACAAAGCTTTCACTAATGAGAAGCTACAGTATTGCCGAGTCTCATAGGATATATTTTAAGTTGTTACAAGAAATTTCTCGCGGATGAAGTTGCGGTCAATTATAACTTTAAAAACCGGCCAAGTGCGTGTCGGACCACGCACAATGAAGGCTTCCGCAGTTGGGATGAATTTATCCCAAAAACAAACTTAACATTATAGTTGAAAAATATGTTCTCCCATACATCGATATACGTCACGGTCAATTCCAACTGCAAATGTAAGTTGGTCGACTATTACTCGTTAACTGGTGAAGCCTACTAGCTGTGATAGTTTTTCTTTTAACTCCGCTATATATACTACTGCCATGATTTTTTTCACGTATCCAAAAACACCAATTTAGCTGGCAGGGAGGACACTTGTCTTAACAAAAATTAGCAGTTAAAAGCTTAATATTACGCGAACGGGTCACTAAATCGAAAAATGGTTTTCACAGACCCTCAATATTTTTGTACAGCCTATCCAACGATACCCCACACTATGGGATAGAAGAGAAAAAAAATATCATACCCACTTTACGTACAAGGGAGGTACCGTACAAAAAAAATAGTTTCAAGGTTCTATGTTACCACTTTATCGGCGTGATTAATATGTATACCTATGCCAAATTACAGCTTTCTAGTACTAAGATTATCTGAGCTAAACCGGGGACAGACAGACAGACAAACGGACATGGCGAAACTATAAGGGTTCCTTTTTGATTACGGAACCCTAAAAACATATCTCCCGTCTGCCTACTACTTGAACAAAAAAAAACGACTATTTTCAGTAAAGCTTCCACTCTCTGCTTATTAGTTCAAATTGCCATAAATGCCAATAAGTTAGTGCTTATAGCATGAATAGCAGTGAGCAACTGAGTGCTGTAACTTTGCCCGGGCAAAGTTAGGCCAATAGAAATTGTTTAAAGGGCATCTTTTAAACGCTGAGTAGTTAGGGCGTTACTGTGCGGAATGATTTCCATACCTATACACCATAAATAACGGTTAACACTCTTTCGTTATTATTCGATGTAAACGTATAATAAACTCCGTTATTTCACGACAATTAATCTAAAGCAATGTAATCTATTTTAATTTTAAAATAACTCTATAATGCAGCTCATTTCAACAATATTCCTAACTAATATTATAAATGCGAAAGTAAGTTTGTTTATTTGTTTGTTACCTTTTCATACCTAAACCACTGAACCAATCATCCTGAAATTTTGCATATACGTTGTCAGGTGTACAGAAACGGACAAAGGGTACCTTTCATCCCGAAAAAAAGTACTGTTCCCAAGGAAAACAACAATAATGTTCTTATGATTATAGATGGCGCCACGTGTCTTTCGAAACGTGATTGAATTATGCTAGGGGATGTATTTAATAGCACTTTAAATTTCAAAAAGCAAAGTACAACCCGAAATGATTGTCATATTCTAAATTAACGCGAGCGGAGCCGCGGGCAAAAGCTAGTACACAATAACTGTCGTTATTTGACCGTTATTTTTCTAATAAGTAAGAGATTAGCAGGAAAAGAAGAGAAAGAAAGAAATTACGTTTATTTGCGGTAAATATAACGTAAAGAAAGCACACAAACACGAAAGAACAAGTTAGTTGAAAATATGCGTCACATCCACACAAATCGGCCATCCCTCAGAATAACGCTGCGACTCTATGCGAGAAAGAGGGCCAGCGCTGGTTTTCAGCGACAACCAACGAACGCTTTTAAAAATACCGAAAACGTCCCTCAAATTTCAGGTAAAGTAATCCGTATATAGGTACTATGGTTTGCGAGCAGTGTATTAAAATTCAGTTGCAGGTGTGTCTGTTCCTAAATTACCCTAGGCTGAGAATTTTTTGGTTTTTCCTAATTAATGTTAATATCAGTGTTAAGATCGCTTTACGGGGGGATGGGGGGGTATTCATAATCCCCACGCTTCACAAGCGGGTTGGCGATCACAGTATGGTGTTAAAATGCATAGAGAACGCTGCTGCCCATTCTCTAGTAAGTCCCTTAGTCACCTTTTACGACACCCACGGGAAGAAATAAGATGGTGCTTTTCTTTACATCCGGCACCACACGAACAACCTAAGCCCTGCCCCTTTCGTTATCATTCGCATCTACTAAAATGCGAACGCTAACGCGCAGCCCCTGTTCCTAGTTTTTTGTAACATCGTCTTAAAATGGTGTTTGTTTCCTAATTCTTTGTTAATTACGATAATCAGATAATGTTATAATGTGTGTTTCCATTATCTCTTAGAATTTGTAGAAAAGGCCAGTTTGCCTCCCATAAAATATAAATGGAATGGGTTTCTAAGAGATTCAATATTGTTTTACAATTCCAAAGAAATGGGACATTTTGTTATTAATTACGGTAACATGTCGAGCTGTCGGAGCATATAAATATAAATCTAATGTGTTCGTAAGAGGCCCGATAACGTATGTATTTTAAAATAAGAATGTAGAATACGATATTTTGTTATTAATTAGGAGTACATGACAGACTGTCACACAAGAAAAAATAGTGGAATTGGTTTCGATACATAATTATCTTGGTATACTAATGGTCGCTCACCGATCGAAATTCGACCCTATACTTACAGTCTATATAAGGTGCTAACAAATTAGGTACCAATACTTTTAGAGCTGATAGTATTCGTCTCTAGGAGTAGACTTAAGTATGAAACATTGAAAAGTTTATGTTACTTTTTGGAGATAATTAGGGAAACAACGTTACTGCGTAAAAACACCCTGTTAATAGATACTCGTAGTCAACAATCATTGACGTTAGTCACAAACGACGATGTTCACTTGACAGAAAGCGTGTCTTGTCAGTTAAAAGCACAGGATGATTATGTTTGGGCGAAATTTTAATTTATTTATTTTGTTCCGTAAATTAAAACAAAAATATCATATAAAAAGTTTTCTTAATTTCTATTTAAAGTTAATTGTTTTGATGTAATGTAACACCTCTTAAAATATTGGTACTTAATTTGTTAGCACCTTATTTAGAGCATGGAAAAAGTATTTACTTATTCCATGCTTAAGCCAAGTCACTTGTCTTCTGTCACCTATCTATCTTCAAGTCATGAGGCCCTGGTACTGAGTGTATGTGTCAAACGCATGGTAGTGTTTTTTTTATTTTTTATTTCGTTTAGTTTAGTGCCTATTATATAAAAATATTTTCTCAAACATGCTTGGAAATTTGAGCATTATTTTGACAACCTTCTTCGAGATAAATCGAAATTGGTGTACTGGCCAAATACATGCGAGCAGCGGCCGCCAAAAGTTGTATGAAAATCCACATCTGTCGTGGTTTAGCGGCCAAATAAATTACATAGTAAACTCATATCTAAAGTGTAACTTAAACATGGAATGATCTTTTATTCCGAAACATGGCAACCAAGGAGGTAACTTCCAAAGGTTTTATTTAAATTTTGAGCTGGCTTGCAAATAGAAAGCTGTTTATTAAAAAAAAAAAACAAATTAACATATTGGCGCGCGAAAAATGATCGTTATTCGTCATTGAATCTGGAATTGATAAATAATATACTTAGCTTGGATTTCCGTGCATTATTTGAGACAAGCACTATACAAGCCTAGGTCGCAACCAGGCATTGATGGACTCACGTATGTGTGCTTCGGCTTCGCCTCGGCCCACATTTACACATTCGTCCATCAACGCCACTTTTGCTGGCCGCTGCAGTAATGTACTATACCTTTATGCACTCCTCCTCTACAAAACTTTAACTGTGCCAAATTTCATACTCCTCCGTCCGCGTAACTTTCGTAAAAAGGGGTACAAAGTTTTCGCTTCACGTATTATTATAATGATTTAAATTAGATAAAAAGCTAATTTGAAGTAAACGAAGCAAACAAAACTAAGCACGTATAAGCTAAAACCCGCTAGATAACACGCCGCAACAATCACAAATATTGTCTAAGCCGAAATCACAATGATTACTCATGCAAATTCCAAGACGCCTAAAGATTTACGGCATAAATTTAACCCTTCGCCGACCCAGTTCAACATAAAAGGATTAAGAATAATAACGATTAAAATAAAGTTGACGAAAACCCACTTGACTTGGCCCAACCGCGCTGAAAAGCTGTTACTATGGGTAACTGAGCGTATTGACAGGTTGAAGCAAGCGTAGCGAGTCGGGTGCGGCTGTGGTGGAGGCGAGAACCGGGTATCAGGGGCGACGGCTTCATACAACCCCATTCCTACCGGCTTCCCTTCGGAACAAAGACTATCTGAGTTTACTATTACTAAATAATATAGGTAGTACATAGTCACATTACAGGTATTTAATAAGTAAATCATAAGATAAAACGCCGAAAGCGTTTTTAGGATAAACTATACGTATCCTAAATCGCGAACGCAGTTTACATTTTCTGTTTTAACTAAGAATTCCGACAACAAGACAAACATTTCACATCACAAGTAAAGGAATGACAAACATTTTTGAGGTAATTTTGATGTTATCATGAATTTATGTGAACTGAACAACTTTTTCTTCGGCTTCCCTCTAATGTAAGTTGTAGCTTCGCTACTGCCAGGTATATTGTTACTTGATTTACACCAGTGTCTCGTTGAACACGATCGTAATGAACACCTATGGTTAATGCGGGATTTAAAAAGTAAGTGTCGATAAATGCTTGAACTTAGCGCCAAGAGGTCGGCAAGTATTTTAAAGTTTTGATTTGTCAATATTACTGAATTAAATTATGACAAATTTCAATGACCTGATGTTTAGATGGGTATTATTACCATTTATTCATCATTTCAGCCGAAAGACGTCCACTGCTGGACATAGGCCCCATTAGGAAGGGGGGGGGGGGGTGCCATAATTGCCACGCTTGTTGTGTTTACGAATTCCCTACAATTACGTGTCGCCTAGTGAAAACGGGGATTAAACAAAAAAAAAACGTCTAACCAAAAACAGTTTTCGCTCTTCGGGTATTTTTAAAAACATGATTTTCTTACTCCATTTGTTTATAACATCGCTACCTTAAATTACACATGTATGTAGCACGTTCCACCCGTCAGACAAGAAGTTAAAATCTACATGAAACGTATGACAGTTTCATATTATCCTTTCCAACTAGACGCGACGTGGTGAAATATGGAATACGTCTCAAAAATGTGTCACGCCAGTATTCATGGAGTTGGAAGAACCAGGATGATTAATAGAGGAATACAAAAGATTGATGATGCGTAAAGTTGAGCAGAATTTTAGGTTTTCCAACGTGAACTGTTTTAACTAATTTGGGTTTGATAACTATTGAATGAAGTAACTTGGTAGTTGTGTGAGTTGGTAAGTTTATTACGGAAAAGGGTTAAACTCAAACTCAAAGCATTTATTTCAAACTAGCTGCGCCCCGCGGTTTCACCCGCGTAAGTCTCGATCCCGTGGGAATATCGGGATAAAAAGTAGCCTATGTCTTAATCCAGGGTGTCAGCTACCTCCATACAACATTTTATCACAATTGGTCCAGCCGTTTGAGCGTGAAGAAGTAACAAACATACACACATACACACACACACACTCACAAACTTTCGCATTTATAATATTAGTGTGATTAAGTGTGATAAACCAATTAAAGGCAGTTTTGAATTGTCAAGGGGTCAGTCACAAAGATGATACTAGTTGCCTATTCCATACCGTAGTAGTTTCCTACGGAGAAGAACGGACAAGAAACTCCACGGACACTCTTTTATGTCAAAACACGTCATTTTTGTACTATCAACGTATCAACCTCTATATTGGGCTCATACAATATAAAATAATGAAAAAAAAAAACAACGGAGAAGAGTACCATCGACACGAAAACAAGAAGAAGAATCATTCATGTTGAAATGATTTGTGAGAACGATGTTGAAAGACGTGCACGCAAAAAGCGTCTATTATAAAAAAAAAACTCGATTCATAAATAAAATAAGTCAGTACGATATACCTTCTAATATAAAGTTTTAACCAATAGTTTACGACTTAACTTACAATTACATTGCCTATAGTTTTTCCTTAATTATAATTATGAACTCGGTCTCAGAAAAAATAAAAACACGGTAGCAAAAAACGTCATCAGTATATTTTTTTGTTGTTTTTTTAAAAAAGCCCTGTATTAATTTCGATAAAATTTATATGGGACCACCTCAGAAGTATGACCTACCAAACAAAAAAAGAATCAATAAAATCAATTCATAATTGGTGGACTAATCACGTAACAAACATACAATAAAAACGTACAGTCGAATTGAAAACCTCCTCCTTTTTTGAAGTCGGTTCTAAATAATGGCGTTTTTGAAAAAAAAACGTTTGTGAATAAGGAAGTATCACAAAGACGTCTAAAATGGTAAGTAGCACTTACATTTATTTACGTCGACACATCACAAATGGGGGTAGCGAGACGTCACAACACGAGACAGAACCTTGTTTATACTTCGACCTTAATTTTAAGGTACAAGGACCAAATTATAAGTTATGTACGACCTACATGCAGTTTCCTTTGCTCCAGTTTGGTGGCGTCAGGTAGTCGTAACAATGATGGATGGTTTCACCATTCTTGTGTCAGGTGACCTAAAACTAATGTCGTTACCGAAAAGTTATTTTCATATTCCGTGGAGCAAATAGAGATATTAAGACGGGGAATACCACAGACAATACTTATACTATTTTTCTTCTTAGATTATAACTAACCAAATTACTAATTGACTAAATAAATTGACCTTGAAAATTGACACTTTCAAGGTCAATTTATTTATTTAAAAAAACAGCCACATTAGACTTATAAATAAAAATAAAATAAATAATCATTTTATTTCAAGTATCAGAGGCTCATTACTCAGTCACATTACGTAATCATAATCAAACACAATTAATACAGAACGACCAGCAAAAAAAAAGAAACAAAATGGAACATAATTTAAAAAATAAACTCTCCGTAATATAAACGGTAGTCGCCGTTGACCTTGGTCATACAAATGCAGGTCGCGCTCACGCCGCGCCGCCCCGCCGCCGTTCGGTTTTTTAGGGAATATTTATGTTTAGTAACGAAAATATGAATATATAAAAATAAATCACAGTATATATAATAAAACGATCTGTTTATACAAAAAAAAAAAAACATGAAAATATCTTAAGTAGTTTGAAAGTAATATCGTTTGTTTTATGGTTTAAGTAGACATTACTTTCTGAATTTATTTCGTATAGTATTTTTCTACAACTTAAATATTCACATAAGTATAGAATTGTTCTAGTTTAACATAGATTTTTTGCATAACTTACTTGCAATATTATGAAGACGTAATAACTGATTTATAAGTCACTAAAATCGTATATCGTAGAAAAAAATAAATGAGGATTTAGAAAGGATTTCTGCTTGGTCCAGAAGAAACTCCTTGGTCTTGAACTCTAGTAAGTCCAAGTATATTGTGATGGGATCTAGGGATTTCCTGAACAAAATGCTTGCTTGCAACCTGGATCTCAGGATTGATGGTTGTGGTGTGGAAAGAGTTCTGGAGGCTCGTAATCTTGGGGTAGTATTTGACGGGCAATTGCATTTCGAAACTCACATATTGGAGGCTGTGCGCAACTGCTTCTACCGACTCAAGCTCTTGTATCGTGTCCGTCCCTACATAAGTGTGGATATGCGTGTCATGCTATGCGAGTCACTTGTTTTATCCAAGCTGAACTAGGCTGACACTTTGTATGGGGCGTGCATTCTCGGTAGAAGCGAGAAACTAATCCAGCGGGTGCAGAATGCTTGCGCAAGATTCTGCTATAATGTCCTACCACAATCCCACATCACTCCATTTTTAAATAAGGGTAATTTGATGAGAATGTCAGCGCGCAGAAAGCTTCACCTGGCGACCCTACTCTTTGGCACTATTCTCACAAAGAAACCAGACTATTTATTTAAGAAACTGTCTTGGTCGCGCGATTTTAACAAGATTAAAACTAGAGCATCTTCATACCTCATGTTAGCCTCATCACACAGAACTGCTGCATTCCGTGGTACTTTCAAATTTGCTGCCTCTCGGTGCTGGAACGACTTGCCGCCTCCATTTCGTGCTATGAAGGCAGTTGGTACTTTTAGAATCAAATTTAAACAGTACTTACTACAGCTTCAAAAAGATACCGCACTATAGACTTACCCATGATCTGCACGAAGCTAGCAATAGTGGAGTGGCGAGCGTTTGGCAGCGACTGTACACTGAACAGGCACAGTTGTCGTTTCGCATTGTTTGTGTTATTTTTATTTTTCGTTGTTTGTCATTGGTGTAATTTCAAATTCTTATAACGCTCATACCATTAGTTTATCTTTATTTCTCTAATTTCCGTTAAACGACTATCACAGAGCACTTTTTATTGTATTATTCACTATAATACTGTAGCAATTAAATAGCCGTAATGTTTTTAATTTATTTTTGCCGGTTTATCGGCGCCTGCGGTCACAGCGATACCCACAGACTAAGTAGTACTGCGATACCATAGAACACCACAGACAGAAAAGGCACTGACAAGTAACTGATGTTACGTCTGGTTCACACACGCGGTATACGTTTACAATTACCTACAATAATTTTATTATGTTATTTTTATTATGTTATTTCACTAATATATTTTTATTTTTATTTATTTTCGTGTCTGGTCTATCCGTGACATCACAGCGGGCCCTATCAGAATACCAGCGCTGCGACACTTATTTTTTTTAAGTGCCGCAGCATCATGCTGAGATAGGGGCCTTTTGGCCTCGTACAGGACTTTGTTTTTATTTTCATTTTTACTTTATTTTTGTTTTTGATCTTTATGTTTCTATGAGTGTGTTTTTGTATAGTTTAATTTGTGATCTGTGCGAGTCCCAATAAATGCTTTTTCTTTCTTTCTTTCTTTCTATATCTGCGCCTTAAGGCGTACAAAGCGTTCACCACAATATATTGCTGGATACTACATACGCATCCCATTTTTAACCAAATTAATGCTATCATTGGCATAATTCTATGCTTAAATTAAGTTTTCTCAAATACTCGTAGGTACATTAAGTACCTACGAGTATTTGAGAAAACTTAATTTCACATATGCCTTTTCTAATACTACTAAACCTCCAAAGTTTTTCCATAATAATTGTTGTTCTTTCATATTTCTGAAAATAATTCAATGTGGCTTGAAGTTGGCCGTGCAATGCAGTCGTGACACGTGTAGACATACGTTAGACAAATTAAAGTTCCACTACTTACGACATCGTATACCAGATGCCTTAATCCTTCAAATAAAATTTATATAAATGTAATACCTTCGGACTTCGTCCACTCAACTCTTTTAGTAGTACTAAACTTGTGCAATATTTTCCTTGGACTGGTGAGAAATTGAAATAAATAATATCATACCTGATGAGCAACGGTTATGTTTAAAGTAACTTTCAATATAATTTTTTTGATAGTAATAATTTAATTAAAATACACAATCTTTTTTGATAATTATCATTTTCATCATCACTATAAACTCAAGCCTTCTTCTCGAGGGGGTAGCCAGAATCTACAAAATGCCAACTGATACGACCCTTGCATGGTCCTTTAGCTTCGTTTCTACATATAATTACGATTATGTTTCCATCAAAATATGGTTTGAAAATGTAGAAATGAAACGATGTTTAATTTATCTGTATTATATCAACTTAAAAACATGCCTTTGCATCCATCGCCACCATATAAAGCAAAAAAAATGTATCTAGGTCACATTACACGCGGAGTGTTATAGCGAACCTAAATTATTTGTTTGTAAAACTTTCCTCGCCATTTTTGTTTCAAACTCATCCATCAAAATTACTTTTTGTTGCTACATCGTCTCCTTAACACAACGCCTGAGCTCCTTGAGTGGGTAAGCAGAGATGTATAGGATACCCACTTGTTATTATTGCCAGTGATGAGCCAATGTAATAAGGGGTAATCGTATTAACAAAAACTGGGCATAACTCCAGAGGGCTGCTAATAAGAACTTTCTTACCAAGCAACCCAATCAAAGTTCTTCTATTTTCTGAATTTCACTCGGCAATCTTCAACTTTAGCGGTTTTCCTCCCATTTTGAAAATAAATTACATAATAAGTAAAATAGTAGTAACAACTCTATATACTTCCAAGTCGATTGAGAGCGTCCGGCCTGCACCAAGTGCAAAGGGCAACTGATAGAAATCCGACGAGTGACGAAACACGAAGTTTGCCGAGTGACATTAAGGGAAAAGTACATTTTGCCCTTCCACCTAACAGGACGCCTCAAACAAATGCCAAACAGTTTCTCTTGCCCCAAACGACTCGGTTGTTGCTACAATGTAACACGGAAACCTTTAAAATTAAAGCTTGCACTTTTCTTCACTTTGTATTCGGTCTGGCGATGTTCCAACTCTAGTTTCCGCACAATTTGCCCTGGATGATTTACAGCGTCCTACTTACAGTTTCGACTCACCTTCAAAAGTTACGACAGTTTTCGCTGAACTTTTATACCCAGGAGATCTGTTCGAGGTCGCAGATGGTATCACATTGTTTTAAGTTATGTGCGGTGGGTTTTGGATCATTGAGAATCTTAACAAAACAACAGCTGCTTGTGATTTTGTATTTACTTTTGATAGGTATTTGTTTTCTCTGGGTTTTTTTTATTCTATTCTATGTAGTTGTGGTTTTCAGTAAATCATCATCTGCCTAGCCTATTCCGAACTATGTTGGGGTGAGCTTCCAGTCTAACCGGATGCAGCTGAATACCAGTATTTTAAATGGAGCGACTGCCTATCTGACCTCCACAACAAAGTTACTGGGTATATACGATACCCTTGGTAAAACTGGTTGGGAGTGGCAAAGATCAATAAATATACATAAAGCATATACTTATCTATATAAATGTATATACAAGAATAAACATGAAACAAGAACAAGGAACTATATTCTGTAATGATCGCTGAAAACCAGCGCTGGGGCTCTGTCTCGCATAGGGTCGCAGCATTATGCTGAGCGATGGCCGTTTTGCGTGAATGTGACGCATATTTTCCCTCAACTTGTTCTTTCGCGTTTGTGTTTATATTTCTTTGCGTTATGTTTACCGCAAATAAACGTATTTTCTTTCTTTTTTTTTCTTATGATATTTAAGAAGAGAGGAAGTGTTTTTTTTACCTGATTTTTAAAAGTGGACAAAGATTGAGCACGCCTTAGCAACACGGGCAAGACATTCCATAAACGTACAACTTGAACTTGAAAAGACTTGTCATAAAAGCTGGTAGAATGCTTCGGCATCTCTAGCCTCCAGTTTTACGTCAGATATCTATTGTGTCATGAAGGAACTTGAAATGCTCTTAAGATTAAGGGTTGTAGGATTGAACAGAATACTGTATAGGTGAATTCAATTGGA
Organism: Tiliacea citrago; assembly: GCA_963921375.1. Taxonomy (NCBI): domain Eukaryota; kingdom Metazoa; phylum Arthropoda; class Insecta; order Lepidoptera; family Noctuidae; genus Tiliacea; species Tiliacea citrago. The sequence continues at coordinate 5,135,317 of OY992784.1, forward strand.
ACAGTCCTGTGCTCAATTTTATATCATGAAACTGAATACGGATTAATTTCTGTTATGATTATGGATTACGTATTTTGTGTTGGAATTGTAGTTCTAAGCTGCATAAGCATGACGTCACATGTGGATTAAATAGCGGATACACTGTCCGTGACAATCATATTTTTGGGAGTTTTTAGAAAGTCGGAAAAACGATGATAAAAATCTGGTAGCTTAAAAAAGTACAACCAAAAATAACGTAATATTTGATACAAATTATTTCATTAAAATCTTGAACTTGGTCGTCACCCAGCAAAAATATATACTTAATAAAAATAAATTACCGAACAATTGGTCCTCGTTTTCTCATATTCCATCATTACAATTGGTCCTCGTTTTCTCACATTCCATCATAGCGGCGACGACGATTTAAAATTCCATTTACTTAGTCATATTAACTTTAATATTGCGCTTTTATTTCTAACGAAATTCACCCAGGGCCGACAGATTCACCTTTTTTTATTGGTCCTTAGTTCCACACTAAAGGACAAAGGCCTCTGTTCCCTTGTTCCACTTATCCTAATCTATTGCCGTTGGAGACCTTTTGATAAAACAATGGAATATCAAAACATTGCAAATAATATTCACATCAAAAATAGAAAGTAAAAAGAAGAATAAATGCTGTGGAAATGCGTTCCTTGCGAAGCATGTCTATGGCGTGACTATGAATGATAGGCAGAAAAATGAGGTGATAAGGCAACGGTGCAGTTTAAAAGAAGATATAGTGATAAAAATTAAAAGAGTATGCTTAGATGATTTAATCATGTTGAGATTATGAATGAAAGGCGACTAACAAAAGGTATTTACAAAGCAAAGGTGAGTGGAAATGCCGGGAGGAGACGCCCTTGGAGGACACATAATGACCTAATTGGTGATGTTCTTCAGAAAGGTCAGGTGCGTAGTACTCTCAACCGGCGTGCGTGTATGACCAGATGTATGAACGTAGGCAAAGCAAAAGGAGTATGTAAGGAGGGTAGCAGGTGCCGTTCTATAGTTTCTGCCTACGAAAAAGGCGTGAGTTTATGTATGTATGAAACGGCGCCGGATAGCCTTTACCAGTAGTGGTTATCGTATTAGTGGTTCAGCAGCTTCAATATCATCAGGATTGCGCCGGAATAAGAGTAGTTCGTAGTGGACGTGGTACGACAGCGGCTCCCCTCACATTTTCTTCTGTCATCAGAAGACAGTTGCCATGTAACCATTGATGCACTCTGCTAGAGTGACTACCAGCAGCCCGTGTCACTTTTATCCAACCTTTTCGGTGAATCCAGTAACTTCGTAACAAAAATAGACTGCGCCACCTGCTGCGCCGTTATATGTAAAAATCATTTATTTTCATACAGGTGGAGATTCCGATCCTCAATGTATATGCGACTTCTCCCTGCAGTCCATGGCCTACCTTTCATCTTGCTCCGCATGCCCTGTCACGTGTACACGTGAGGACCTAATGTCTGCGTCAGCGAGTGGTGTTAGCATTGCTGAGTTCTGGGCCAAACAGGAAAATTTATTTGATATTGGCCATCGACTCGTTAAGTTGAAGATCTAAAGTAAACAGCGTCAGGCAGGTTGTCTAGCATTTTTGCTGAACTGTGCCTTTTTGACGCAGCCGTGATGCACTCATTCCTGCGAATTTCTTACATCGCACTTTATACTTTTTATTTGTTTTTTATTATGTTTTTATGCCTTGTCTTTTAGTCTGTGCTAAATAAATGTATTTTTTTTTCTTCTTTATTTCTAACCAAAGCCTCATTGTACGGGTTGACCAAAGTAACTTAGTAGTGATATCCCTTAAAGTTCCTAATAAACTAGGGATCAAGACTCCCCTGTTTATTCCGATGAGCCAGGCAAACTTGTGAGTGGGCCGGATGGATGCCCGGTCTCTGCCCGCTAACCGCGCTACTAGTAAGCTAAGGCTAATAGCGGGCAAACTTCAGAAACTACAAGTTTGATGGCTATTCCTTCCTCTAAAGTTAATTAGAACTTGGACACAAGACCCACTGTACAGAGATGCATATGTGAAGTGTGAACCATAAATTAAATTAAACTTGCTTTGGAATTACGCTGAATAGTCGCTAGAGGATTCGGGGTGATTTAGCTCAGCGCTGCAGCAGCTGAGAGATCAGCTTCTGCGCTACGGGTTACCGAATCCCAATGTTTGAACAAAACAAATGGCATAGTAAACGCAACTATGTATTAGAGAAAAAACATACAGACGAACATAGAACCTTTTTTGAAGTAGATTAAAATACAGGTTTACTACCTTAAAAAGTAATGTTTAAGCTGTCTTGCAGTATCTTTTAAGCCAGGAATATACATGAGCAGTAACTGGCACAAAAGTATGCAATTAGCTTGCATGCCATTGTAACATACCCTTGTTATTATTTCTAAGGAATGCAATCTCAATCTCGGGCCTTTTTTCGAGATACAATTAAAAGAGACTGTGACCTCTGACTTTATTTGGCCTTTCTCAGACTAGTCAGATAGAAAACCTCATCTAGTTTTTTTTTTTTTTTTAATATGTTTGACTTGTAGAAGTGTTTCTAAAAACCTACTTACAGAAATAAAATCAATCCCGGGGCAAGACAAACGTTCGAGATCTCGACCGTATTGGTCGAAATTAGGAACAAGATTTCGAGACTGAGCGACCGCGACTTAGCACAATAGGCTTCTTGAGAAGCCATTAACAAAATAATAATTAATGGGTATATACTATGTATAGTGTGCGTGGAGCCTGTGTGCTGATTTATTGTGTATATATGCGTAGTGTAGATGATTATTATTGAATACGATAGATTGTTTTCTTTCGATATCGATCGATCGAGATCTCGCCCGAAAATCAGGTGAAATATCGATTTTGAATTGCCAATCTCCACTCGAGATTGCCTTCCTAGTTATTACCAATCAGAAGTTCTTAAGGCGTGGAAGTTACTGGCATACTTTTCTGCAGGATACCAGCCATTGTGTATTCCAGCCTTAAAACTACCCTCACTTTAAATATTAATATACGAACACATTTGTTTAATGATGACCATCCAAGGGTTGTCTGTAAATGGTCACTTTTAGCCGAACCAGACCATTGTGTCAGCCTATGTAAAATTTCTACATTTATATCTATTATTTTTATGGTTAATAGCTTTAATTACTGCAACATGAAGAGCTATTAGCTAGATAATTAATGTTAGGAGTTTTTGTGATTCCTTTCCTAAAACCTATGGAAAAAATAGTTAATGTATTGTTCCTTCATTATATTTAACAGTACTTAAGTACAGAATGGCATGTTGCGCCTTACATTCTGCTGTGAAATCTACGAAGCAATTACGATTTCTCCTTTTTTTCTTGGTCGATCGCTAATTATTCATTGGTCAAGGTTGGTGACAACGTCAACCGGCATGTCCTAGAACCAAACATTCGAAGACTAGTGACATCCACCAACCCGCACTAGGCCCGCGTGGTGGATTACCGCCCACTGCCTCGCACAGTGTGGAGGCCTGGGTCCCAGCAGTCGGAACATTATATGCTGATTATGAAGCCTATGTTGGTCAGTTATCGTGTATTTTGTTGGATACTATCGTAAATCATCCATAATATACAGATTGTTCGCTTCTTCTCCTTAACTCTTTGCCTGTGTCTACTTGTTTTAGGTAAAGTAGTAGGTCCTTCACCTTGACAATTACAAAGTTTCTAATGTCTGTCATATTGTCATCATAAACATAAACCTAACTTAACTCAATCATAATATACTCAAATAATAACAGTAGGTACTTTCTGAAGTCACATAACAGAGGCACATTATAAAAGCAGACCATACATAAGTAATCTGCGTATAACGACACGAAAGGGAATACGCGAGATAATAATATTTTTGGAATTGTGGTGAAGTTACAGTGTTGTTTATTTTGAATTTTGTTCTGGGCAATGGCATGCCTTAAGTATTCATAAATGTTGCGAAGCCCCGCAGAGTGATTACGTTACAACCTAACAATGACAATACCATTAATACTGATTGCGTTATTTACGTTGTTAAGCACAAGAATTTTTCAAACATTATGAAGCAATTCTGCTCCGACTTTCGGTATCTCGGTTCACTCATGCAAAGCGGCAGGTCACGGGGACAATCTGTACCTCCCACATTCCCCTTAAACTAAAACTGAAGATTTATAAAACGATGGTTAAACCTGCTGTCTTATATGGATCAGAATGTTGTTCTGCAAAAGGGATGAATGAAAGGCAATTGCATGCAGCTGAGATGGGAATGCTAAGAGAGATGTGTTGTGTTGTCGCTAATGGAATAAGAAATGAGTACAGGAGATGTCTGGAAGTACCGGTGACTGAAAAGTTGTGTGGAAATCTGTTGTCATGGTACAAAGAAAGAAAGAAAAATAATTTTATTTGTCACAGAAACACGTGCAAAACATAAACTCGAGTAGGTTGGGTACGGGCATGTGATGTGGAGAAATGAGGAAAATGTTCTGAGAAAAGTTTTGAGTATGAATGTGGATTACTAGAAAAGGGATGACTGCCGAGATGACGAATAAGTAGAGAAGTATGGAAGAAAATGACATGTAGCGCCGACCCCAAATAAATTGGAGAATGATGAAATGAAGAAAAATTCACGAATAATGACAGCGCTAAGTGCTCAAATACACGGGCGGCACGTTGCAGTCGACGTGCCGCTCGTGTATATGAACACTAAGTTTTCACGTTACATGTGATTTTTACAGAATAGACCAGCTGTGCGCCAAATATTTGGTCCAGGACCGACCACCCGCGACTGGTAGCACAGAAATCAATCAATGGCTTTGCCTGTGCTAGTTGAACAATCAAGTAATAATGATCAGGTTATCAGAAACATATAAAATTGTTGTAAGAGTTATTCTCCGGAAATACTGATCCGATTAAGTTTTTTTTTTTTATATATGTTTATTTAAGAAGCTTGGTCGCAAGACTTGCTCCGTAAGGCTTTGCTATGTAATACACAATATTATAAACATAATAATTATAGTTTGTTGCTTGGTTACAACTATGTTCTACGAACACCAATCCGCACAAGTTTATATAACAAAAATATTTCGCCGATAGGACGCTACAATTCAGCTAAAATTCTACCATACAATTTTGTCTCTTCCAGCCCGGAAAAGCTAGTAGCACAATATGCACGAATTGCACATTCGAAATCACGTTATCAAGCTCTATCCAATACATTCTTTCATTTAGGTATTACTAGAGGTTTCATTAAAAGAGGAACTACCTTTTTAAACAAACGAATGTAATTTGCACAGCTCTTTTCACTTTTGTCATGCACAGTGAAATTTCCATTGAAATAAAATACTGATTATCGAAATTCGTGCGAATTTATTGAAATTGAATGCAAAGCTGATAAATCGCGTGTTTTTTACTCTTTGCATTCCCAAATGACCGTTCGAATGATTTCCTTGAATCCGATAGATATTTCATTTCATAATAATAATAAAGTGAGCATCAGTTCTTGGAAATTTCCGATGCTGAAATTTTCAGATACAATTTGTTGTTTTATTAGATTAGTTCCTCATAATTTCATGAAAAAGTCATTCAATGGAACAAATCTAACTTGGAGATATGTATTAATGATTCTAATGAAAATAATTATGTAAGTACATGTCTGTTATATAATAGTCGCGAATCATATTTTGATTAAGATAAAACCTGACACTTAACTGCAAATTGCAAAAACTTGAGAAAGTTTAAATGCCGCGGGCTACAGCTGCGGGTTCACCTTAAGTGAAGTGAGCTTTACGTGAACTGTCAATAGTGTCAATCCCTACGGCCGTCCCATTTCAAAACCTAGTAAGGGACACTTTTTTTCGTACATCGATTTATTGCACAATCCTGCTAAACTGGTCCAGGTTAGCATGATAATGCAATAAAACGGTTTTGAAATGGGACAGCCGCTTAGCATCAAGTGAAATGATATTTTACTTCAAGCTCTTTTCACTAAGTTTGGTGGATGAGATTTTTATTGAATAGACCGGCTGGTCGCATTATGAATGTATCAGATTCCTATTATTTCTTGCACAAAAACAAGAGGTGAGAAAAGCAACATTCTTAAAAACAAAAAGGCGCTTTCGGGAAAGAAAGCGCTTTAGTTGTCCCTTTAAAAAAAACTTGACATTTCAAAGGCATTCTTTGAACAAACTTACTTTAAAAGAATTTGAAAATCCTATTGCTACCTAAATGTATTTAATTTTACAGGACAGAAAACAAACGAGACAGACATTGTCAAACAAACTCTTACTAAAATTCTTTCCTTTTGGGCAAAAGAAAACGAGAGGGGAAGATATAATTCTTTGACTTTGGCCTGTGTTGTATGTACATAATGTAATCTTGTGTATAATTGGAGGTCATTTTGAAATTAAGGAACGGCCTGGTTATCTTGTTACTTGAGTAACCTTTAGAAGAAAACGCAAAATCAATGACATAAGCTTCAATGAAGAAACCGGCCTCAATACTTTACTTTTAAATTATTTAAGCTATGGAATATGGGCGTTACTTTCCAGAAATTTATGACAGAAAAATGTTATAAAAAAATATTTAGTTTTAACTAACACGCGGGCGAAGCCGCGTGCTGGCCGCACGCGGCTTCGCCCGCGTGTCTTTTTCCAAAATGAGTGAGTTACTCCTTATAATATATCTTATCAAATGTAAGCAAAAAAAAAAAAATTCAACTCATACTTCCAGTAACAACACCATCAGCAGTCGGTGAGCCCAAAAAAAAATCATTAAATCTTTTTCATTATTATTTTTTCGTGTTTAGCTATTGATACCCATCACGTCTATTAAGTTTCTCTAGCTAATTTAACTTGACCCTATATTTATTATACAATTATGACAACAAGTATTTACTACATTTTACAACAGATATTATCATTAGAGAGATTGTTGTGAGAAGGGCTTGATGTGATTAAGTAATAACAGCCGAACGGGATCGATCAGGTTAAGCTACGCATGCCGCGATTGGCCCGTGGATGGGAGACCAACTTTACAAACCCAGACACCTCCGTGCTTCGGAAAGCACGTTAAGCCGTTGGTTCCGGCTGTCATTCGTGGATCTTTGACAGTCGTTACGGGTCGTCAGAAGTCCGAAAGTCTGACAACCAGTCTTAGCAAGGGGTACACAGTAACTGGGTTCTGGAGGTCAGATACGCAGTCACTCCATGTTATATACTGGTATTCAGCTGCATCCAGTTACACTGGAAGCTTACCCCAAAATAATTGGGAAAAGGCTAGGCAGATCATGAAAACAGAATACTGTCATACATTGCTACAGGGATAGAGAAAAACCCCATACAAATCTGCCCATTCTCCTTTCTATTTTAAAAGAATTCTGTTGTAGTTAAGACATTATTTTAACGTTTCTATTGTCATTGTTACAGAGTCAGTTGTGGGACGAGTACGAGCTCGAAGACGCCACCTTCGCAGAGTGCAGCATCAACAACGCCAACAACAGCTTCCAGGTACCTACACAATTTCTATCTATCTATACTATAGAAACTTCACGCAAACGAAGTCGCGGACAGAAGCTAGCTTGTTCAAAATACAGAGGCCCCTGGAAATACTGTTAAGGGTTCCGTATTTGAAAACGAAAAGCCGAAGGAGGGCTTCGGGTGATTAGACTTTATATTGAAAGAGAAGTTATTATTATTTGAAGCTAATTTTGGGTAATTTTTATTGTCCTGTGTCTAACAATTAAACAGAATCTTGAAAATCACCTTTCTGTCATCAGTACTCATCGCCCATCAGTCTATCAGTGTATTTCTTGTTTCTACCAGAACCATAGCTTTAAGGTTTAAAAGGATTTCCCTTAGTTGGCATTATCTCATAATGAAGTAAATACCTACGTAATGTCTATAAAGTACACAGTGCCTTTCCAAAGTCGGTCAACACCCTTTCGATCCCTCTACCATACCTAGCATACCTAGCTCTCCTAGTATCGTTTACATAGCTCCTGAACTATCGTAATTGTAATGGATAGGTACTTTCCATTGTGGATTGATTCCGACCTTAAGAGATTTTCTTTTCATCTCATGAATATTTTTCGAAAGTCATGGCGCGGAAAGGATTAGCCAGTTAGGGTTTTTCCATCAGGGCTTGCCCATAGATCGCCCGTACTTAGACATCGCCTCTCGTAAATATCTACTCATTTAGTTCACCCCAATCAATCAATATGCCTAGCCTATTCCATACTATGTTGGGGCCGACTTCCAGGCTAACCGGATGGAGAGACTGTCTATCTGACCTCCACAACCCAGTAACTGGATAATACGATACCCCTTGGTAAGACTGGTTGTCAGACTTTTGGACTTCTGACGACCCCTAACGACTGTCAAAGGTCCACGAATGACAGCCGGACCAACGTATCGTGCTTTCCAGGCACGGAGGAGTCTCGGTATGTAAAGTTGGTTACCCATCCACGGACCAACCCCGGCAGGCGTAGCTTAACCTGATGGATCGACCCGTGCGGCTGTTATTTATTATCCACGAGCTCTTCTGCTAACCATCTAATCCCATAATCATAGACCCGTAAGTTTATTTCACCATTTCTTCTCAGGGGTACGATAGGAAATGTCGAATCCATCTACCTTATTTTATTTTTTTCATAACACGAGTAAACGTGATTCCGATATCGTATTTGCGAATAAACAATTTCATCCAAAAAACCGGTTTAGTGCGTGTCGGACTACGCACAGTGAATGGTTCCGTAGTTAGAATGAATTTATCCCAAGAACAAACTTAAAATTCTAGTTGAAATACATGCATGTTACCCAATACATTTCAATTGCTAATGTAAGTTTGTACACACAATACTGAGTGATTTACCATGTTATTTTAAGACCATAGATTTCTTATAGAGTTTTCTGTGATCTATGAGTATATAACTATTGTCTGTTTTTTTTTTTCAAAATTTTTGGCTCATCAGTTTCGGAGATTAGGGGAGGGAATGATCAATTTTCATCTATTTTCATAAACAAAAACTATTTATTTTAAAATTATAAAATAGAATATTGGAAAGCTTCATAACAAGCCCTTTCATTTGATATGTCACACAGTACAGTTTTAAAACTTTTTCTAATTTTTCGTCGAAAATTGAACCTAATAATTCATTTATTTACGTTACAAGTTCGTGCGTCACATAAATTCATGTGTACCAAACTTCAACTTAATCGCTCCAGTAGATTCGGAGCAAATCGGCTGTGACAAACAGACAGACCGACACACAAGTGATCCTATAAATAAGGGTTCCGTTTTTTCATTCGGACGTATGGAACCCTAAAAATGAGAACGAATACAGAAAGAAAACAAAAACAAGTCATCAAAATCTTTCATGATTACTTAACAACGTCTTAACAGCAATAAAACAACACTATATCCCTCCATTGCTTGCCTATTCCAACCCCTGCTTAATCGTGTCACGCACGTAAAACTCAGCGTGACACTCCTTTAAATGGGTCATGGCGACACGTCACTACGCCCCCCTGATAAGGTGTACAAAGAGGTCTTAATAAAACAATTGTGGGGGAAAGTAATCGGCTATTAACACGCGGGAGGTATGGCGTAAAAAGGGGTGTCAGATTGACTGCAGTATGAAACAGTATGAAAGCCACAATGCCTGCTTTCATAGTGAAGTAACGTTTTAGTGAAGGAAAATGTAGTCTAACTCTAAGGCTGTCGTGAACAGTGCACGTACCTATATGTCAGGAAAATGAACAGCAGCGTCTTTTGGCACGGCACGCCCTTTGTCACCAACTGTAATATCATCAGGAAAAACAAACATTAAAATAAACGAGAAGTTACGTTACGTCACATACCCGTTGAAAAACCTTTTTAAACAAAATTCTTCCCGTCCAGGAGTTTCAAAACAAATATGAGCTTGAATGTATACGGATTTTTGCCCGCCGCTACAGCAAACACGCTGACCCGCAACTGAGGGGTTGAATGAATTTCATCCCGTTCCCTTTACAGCGTGATGAAAAACGAAAAAGCGCTTTATGCTTCAATTAATTCTGTACAACTGGTTTGTTTGATATATGGGTAGGTAGATATAGTAGTCGTAAGTGACGGACTGGATAGGTCCACTTAATCTGTGTGGTTCTTTCCTCAAAGTACCATTTCAGACACCAATCTACCTACATGGCCTTCACATGATCTGACCAAGATTATGCCTGGACTTTAAAAGAGACTGTGACCTCTGAGTTCGTTTCGGCCTTTCTTCTCAGAGGAGTCTGATAGGAAACGCCGACCTCATCTAGTTTTTAAAATATTATATGATTGACGTGTAAAAGTGTTTGTACAAACCTACTTACAGAAATAAAAATCATTTCACCAAGTACTGGATACAGATTATTGACAATCTTTTTTATTGTAAATTCTTAGATTAATCGTTTATTAGATCGTGCAAAGTCAATATTGAATTTTAAAAAAAGAGTCGAAAACTATTTTCCAAAATATAGTTTTGGGAACAAAGCTAGCTAACCAATCCACTCGTATATCTAGCTCTCAAAAAAGTTCAACAACCAAGAACAATTTATCAAAATCTACCCTAAAAACGACCTAGTCCGAATAACATTTTCAAAACAACATCCGTTCACATAAGCTACAGCCATATTTTGTCGGCTGCCACCTGGCAAACACGCCTTCACTTTACTGGGTCACGCTAAACGAAACACGTTGAAAGCGACACGCGTTTCCGCACATTAGGCGGTGCGATTGACGAATGCGAAAACCGAATTATGTTTTCACGAACGCGTTGCCGTCGCAGAGTTAAGTGTGTGTTTGTTACGAGTATAAAGTAATGTGAGTTCGTGACGAACGTGATGCTATTGAAAGGCGCTTTTAGATTAGAAATCGAGGTGAAAAATATCAAGGTATTTATAGTCACCTGGCTGGTGAACTATTCAGAAGGACCTTAGAATGGTCATTTGCTCGCTATTTAACAAATGCAAGCGTTAATCACCAACCCACCAACCCGCACTGGGCCCGCGTGGTGGATTACGGCCCACTCCCTCTCACAGAAAGAGGAGGCCTGTGTCCCAGCAGTGGGAACATTATAGGCAGATTATGTAAGCGTTAATCAGCCTTTACATTCGCCACAAAGTACAATATGAACTAAGAAAATTAGTTGTTTTATTTGGTATTTCTATATAATTAATATAGTCCGAGTTCTGGGTTGTAGAAATAGAAATGAGTCCGCCTTATAAATTGGAAATGGAAATGTATGGCGTCACTGTTAGCGAGAAAAGACAATTAATGAGGTAAAATTTTCGGGCCCTATCAGAATACCAGCGCTGCGACACTTATTTTTAAATGTCGCAGCATAATGCTGAGATAGGAGCCTTTTGGTCTCGTACAGAACTTTCTGTTTTTATTTTCATTTTACTTTTCAATATTTCTATGTGTGTATTTCCTGTGCGAGTCCCAATAAATACTTTTTCTTTATTTCTTTCTATTTTTAAACAGTGCCATTACAGCCCTACGCCAGACACATTTTCTTATGAGAAAATGCTAGCACTAGGGTACAAATTGAAACCCTATTTCTCAGTAAATTCACGAAATTCTGGGAACATAACTTTACTCTCCCATTCCTTAAAATTCCAAAGAAGGTTCACAGAAGAAAATCTTAGCAGTGAATTGAATACAGATAGTTATATAATAGAACTCATTTACTAAAAATTAATTACTCTCTAGAAGTCTATACCATTTCCTGGGAACTTTAAACGAATGTAAAGGAATACTCTTGAGACTACCTTGATCAATGCTATAGCTTACAGTAAGACCGCACTTTTGACCGTGCGTTTACACCAGAGGCAAGTAGACTTGCCTCCTGAAATTTTTAGAAGTTTTATTTTAGAAAAGGAAATTGCTGTCAAAATATTTACTAACATATTTTCTAACATGGCAGTAAGTCTATAGTCGCCCTAGAAGGACATATAGTGACCTAATAAATGATGTTCTTCAGAAAGGTCACGCGCGTAGTACTCGCAACCGGAGTGCGTGTATGACCAGGGGGCCGATCGCGCTATTTCTCAACGTAATTACCGTTCGAACGGAACGTTCTTGGTTTTAGTTTAGTTTTGGTTTAGCTGGTGTAAGAAACGGTATCGCGCTTTTTTTTGTGAGAGTATTGTTCGATCGATCGTTCCTCCAACGTAACTTCCAAACTAAAGCTAAATCGTTTCCGTCGAAATGATTAGCGCGATACGAAATGTGTCTAACGTAACGTTTTGGTTGTGGTTTAGTTTTGGTATTAACGTTCAAAATTAGCGCGATCGGTCCCCAGATGTATGAACGTTAAGCAAAAGGAAAGGAATGTAAGGATCGTAACAGGTGGCGTTCTATACTTTCTGCCTACCCCCATGGGAAGAAGGCGTGAGTTTATGTATGTATGTAGTGAGTCTATCGCCGGAAGTAATCTTTTAACTATTTAAGACAGTAGACCATTCGCTACATAATGTGAACTTATGTCACTACCAATGAAGGTAAGGCAGGCTAGTAATTAACATTCTTACATACAAACATGCATGCAGTTTCTTGCCCGTTCTTCTCCATAGGAACCTACTACGCTTTGTAAAATAAAAAAAAATTCAACTTTTATATCTGTAATTTTTATGGTATTCTAGGTATAAAAGGTATTCTATTCTATTCTAACGTCCCGTGTGATTCCCGAAGAGTTGGGCAGAGGCGTAGATGTACCTATGGTGCTACCACACTGAGCCTCGAGAGCGGCCTTAGGCAATTTAGGTGTGTTTGTGTCCTTACTAAAAATACTAATATAGACTATAAGTACTTTCTGTTACTATCTATCACTAAACAACCTATGGACTGTTCATGTATTTTTGATGTGAAACATCTATAGGCGCACGTAAAACCGATTGCTGGCGGGGCGACGCATGCCGCGTGGCGATCGGCCACTATACACTTATACAGTATATGTAGTAGTGTGTAAATGTGTGTGTAGTGCGATGTTTCACATCTGCCAGTCGTCCCGTGACGGCTCAATTTTTTTTTAATATTTGTACACAAATCAAATCAAAAAAAAATATTTCACATAAACCTACATGGGCACTTATGAAACGTCAGAAGCTAGGTGCACGGTTCCAATTGGTCGTTTCCTATGGAGAAGAGCCGGCAAGAAACTCCACGGCTACTCTTTTAAAAAAAAGTGGGCTTTAACAATGTTTCCAAGTTACAGTGTTAATAGGTATGGGAGGACAGTGTAAGCCCGTCAACAAGTACCAAGTACTTAACAAAACAGAAGATATTTTACAAAGCTACAGTCACAGTTTGAGTTTGAGTTCGTATTACAGCTATTTCACTGTACTAGAGCTCTCACTCTCCCAAGTTCAAACGCTCCCTAAGTGCGAAAATTCCACACAAATGAGGATTTATGAATGGCTACCGCGTCCGCCAGGTATTTAAATATTTTGCGGTATTTTGAAGGTACGCTGGTATCTAGACGTAATACCGAGAATATTTCACTGCTCTTAGATAAGGTAGGTCGTTTGAATTATGTGCCTTCCTCTCACATTATGTGTTGAAGTTATGTTGACGGACGGTCTGGTCTACTTAATCCGCATGTACGTGGTAACCAGAGGTCGCGCAACATTATTGCAGGAACCTTTTTAGGGTTCCGTAGCCAAATAGCAAAAATAATTTCATCATGTCAGTCTGTCAGTCACAGCCATTTTACTGGAGGACTATTAGCACTATATCGATCTAAATTAGAAAGAAGTGCATTCTGTACACAATGATGTCGTGAAATTACGAAAAAATTATTAAGGGTGGCACTCCCCATAAATGTAACTGCCCTCTGTTACACTTAAGGGGTTGATACGCACATATAAAGGCTCTTACACACTCACGCGATATCGCGGGCGCGACAGGCACCGACAAAGACAATTCCTTTGAAGAGTTTTGAAGAACAATGCGGTCACACATCCAAACATGAAAAACGACTTTAATTTATAATATGTATAGATATAATTGACCGAGTGAGCGTTCGTCTATGCTGAAATTCTGGCAGAATTTGCTTTCGTATCCTTTGTCAGTTTGTTGCTACTCCTCTACAGGTCGTATTTTACAACCGATCTGGACGAAACTTGGTATACAGGTTTTACGACTTTATAATTTTCTTTTGCTATCGGCGATTTTTGATTGGAGAGGTACTTCGCCCAAAAAAGAGCAAAAAGGGGGCTACTGGATATCTCCGCCTTATGAGATTCGATTTCGATGGTTCTTTTTTATTTGAAAGCTAGTAAAGTTTAAGTTAGTCTCATAGAAATTTGGTGAAGTTCTTCCGCGTGATGAGCAGAACAGCTGCTCAAAATGCAGTAAATTGCTCACTTTTAGATTTCTACCAGTGGAATCGGCCCTTTAACTACTAGGTTGGGATTGATGGAGCACCTGGGACCACCTTCTAATCACAAAACTAGGCTGCAGCGTTACCTCTGCCAATTAAAACCTATTAAGTAGTTAATTTTTCTGGTTTTTAAAATTTGAATTTGATTTATTGAACGTTATCGTGTTTTTTTTATAGGAAAAAAAGGTCAGTCGCCGTCAAATCATATATTAGAAGTGGTGGCATGTTAATTATTACAAAAAAGTTCGAGTTCTCGAGGTGTTCTTTTCGCAGAACTACTAGTAATTAGTGTATAGAGGTATATTAAAACTTATACAAACAACCCATCTATGTCTTCAAAGAGCTTATATTAACAGTAATGCTGCTCAACAGATTTGCACCCCCGGTTACTGCATTTGTGAACTTTAAGTTAAATAGTTAGCGTTTCAGTTTAAACTGTAATTAGATACTAGAGACAGTGGCGTAGCTAGGGGGGGCGTGGGGGGCGGTTCGCACCGCACATACTCCTTTTGCTTCGCCTACGTTCATACATCTGGTCATACACGCACGCTGGTTGCGACTACTACGCACCTGACCTTTCTGAAGAACATCACCAATTTGGTCACTATATGTCCTCCTAGGGCATCCCCTCCCGGCGTTTCCACTCACCTCTGCTTTATAAATACCTTTTGTTAGTCGCATTTCACTCATCCTATCAAATGACCAAACCATCGCAGCATACTCTTTTCAATTTTTGTTACTACATCTTCTTTTAAACTGCAACGTTGCTTTATCACCTCATTTGTTTTTTTAATTCTTTGTCTGTGAAAATACGATTCTATAAAAATAAACCGTCCTTAAATCTGCAGTAATTTTCCCCTAGAATGTTGATACTTGTTTAAAACCAAGAGGTTATCAACACTTCAGTATTAATTTGATAATAAGGACACGAAAACACGCGCCACAATATTCATATATTTCCCTGAATTTTTACAATCTAAATAATTTAATTTTTACGACGCATTAAAAGGAGACTGAAGTTTATTGGATTGCCCTGATCGGTCCTGCTTCCTATGTTTACTTTTAAATACGTAATTGGATATTATCGTTAATACTTTGCTACACGTTTATTTAAGTATTTTGAAATAATGTCTTGTTTATTTGTAATACTTTCATGATATCTGGCAAGGTAATGTGTTAATCAAGCTGTAATTACGGCCGTGGTGAAGGTCTCTAGTCAGTGGCGAGGCTAGCATGGGTGACACCCGGTGCGCATAATTATTGTAAATAAAATCCGGCCAAGTGCGTGTCGAACCACGCACAATGAAGGGTTCCGTAGTTGGGATGAATTTATCCCAAGATCAAACTTAACATTGTAGTTGAAAAACATGTTCTCCCATACATTCCAACTGCAAATGTAAGTTGGTCGACTATCACTCGTTAACTTCTAAAGCCAGCGTGATCTTTTCCTTCCCTCTTTTGCTTTATTTAAATTATTTAATTTGGATAACTTGGTTAAAATGGCTTCAAGCCTAAGTGGTTTATCGTTGAAAATCGTGATAGTTTGTGTAATTTTTTTGACGGTCTGGTGTCACCCACAATCAGGGCAATCCAATAAACTTCAGTCTCCTTTTAATGCGTCGTAAAAATTAAATTATTTAGATTGTAAAAATTCAGGGAAATATATGAATATTGTGGCGCGTGTTTTCGTGTCCTTATTATCAAATTAATACTGAAGTGTTGATAACCTCTTGGTTTTAAACAAGTATCAACATTCTAGGGGAAAATTACTGCAGATTTAAGGACGGTTTATTTTTATAGAATCGTATTTTCACAGACAAAGAATTAAAAAAACAAATGAGGTGATAAAGCAACGGTGCAGTTTAAAAGAAGATGTAGTAACAAAAATTGAAAAGAGTATGCTGCGATGGTTTGGTCATTTGATAGGATGAGTGAAATGCGACTAACAAAAGGTATTTATAAAGCAGAGGTGAGTGGAAACGCCGGGAGGGGATGCCCTAGGAGGACATATAGTGACCAAATTGGTGATGTTCTTCAGAAAGGTCAGGTGCGTAGTAGTCGCAACCAGCGTGCGTGTATGACCAGATGTATGAACGTAGGCGAAGCAAAAGGAGTATGTAAGGAGCGTAGCAGGTGGTGTTCTATAGTTTCTGCCTACCCCATGGGAAGAAGGCGTGGGTTACTTTAATTAAAAAATAAAATAGGCAGTCAGACTGCCGACAGAAGTGAATGCTTTCACTGCTGGCCAAGCGCAACACGCCAGACTCATAGCTACAGATACACTTAATATTAGCATGTCGGTGACGCGAGCTCATAAGATTTCCCCCCGCCAGAAACCGCTCAAAGCACCTAAAGAAGTTTTCACTTCAATAAATAAAAAACCTTTTATTTCTATGCAATTTCTCTTTTATTTCTATGCAATTTTTCTTTTATTTCTATGCAATTTTTCAACTCAGTTTTATTCTATCACTGGTAGTTGGCTTTTTGTCGTAGGCCTCATAAAGAATTACACTCCTCATAACTTATGAAAGAAAGAAACTTAATGTACTGTTTAAGAAAGGTTTACGATTTCTGACTGACCGCGTTGCTCAGCCCTTGCGTACCGTGAAAAGGCCCACGCAGAGAGGCGCGACCAGGGCTTGAAACCGGTTTATTTTTATTACCGAATATACAAATTATTTTGGATACAATTGATATTAGCTTCAAAGATTGCTATAATTATCTAATATAACTATTGCTAATCAATGCTGAATGTCATCATTGATATTGTATACAAAATAATTATAATTAATTAACGAAATATGTTCGAAAACCTTTATAATAACGGTTAAGGTTCCATAGAAAATTAACCGGTTTCCGAGCCCTGCAGGGCTAACATGACACACGCGACAATTACTCACTCTCGCGCGAGTAATTCTTGTCTATTTCTGTAACTATCTCGTTTTCTGACAGCGCTCCCATACAAAATACTCGACTCGTTCTGTCAAACTTGATGTTTTCTCGACAAACCCTAACATGGCACGTATTTTATCTCGAATTTTGACATTTCAACACGAGATATCTATCTATAATCTGTCATTTACTCGTCCTCGATTTTGACGACGAGAAGAGTAGACAAAATTATGATACAAAAAAAAGGCATTCACTGGCGACAGAAGTAAAAAATTGAAACTTTGGAATAACATAATAAATACGTATACATGTACACAGGCCGCTGTGGGACGCCAGTCTGCTGCAACACGATACATTAGCATTTCGGTAACGTGGCTAACATGTTGACGAATCGGTAAGCATGTAGGTGACGCAAGTAGCATGTCGGGGACGCTGTTAGCATCTGGGTGACTAGGTTAGCGAGTTGGTGACGCAGTTAGTATGTCGGGACGCGGTTCGAATTGCTGTGACTCAGTTAGCATGTCGGTGACACAGGTACTATGACGGGGATTCTGATAGCATGTCGGGACCCAGTGAGCACGTTGGTGACGCAGCTGGTATAATGGGGTCGCTAATAGCATGTCGGGATTCTGTGAGCAAGAAGGTGACGCAGTTAGCATGTCGGCATGTTTTAAACATGTCGGGATGCTTTTCGCATGTCGGTGATGCAGGTGGTATGACGGGGTCGCTAATAGCATGTCGAAATTCTGTGAGCAAGAAGGTGATGCAGTTAGCATGTCGGGACGCTTTTAGCATGTCGAAGACGCGGTTGACAACTCAGTGACGCGTTTAGCATGTTGATGACTCGGTTAGCACGTCGGTGACACGACACCACAGATTTTGCCCCTACCAAAAATGTCTCACTCATTTTCATTTGCGTGATTTTGTTTTGTATTTTAATTTCAGCATGCCAAAGAAAAACATTTATTTTTAAACAAAAAAGCCTGTTACACAAAAAAACTAAACATAAATTAAAAGAGGTGGATGAAAATCAATATAGTACAAACTAATTCCATGCGTAAGATCGAATGAATGAGCCGATGTTGCTATCATAAAAATGATTTATTTTTAATAATTTGCTACATCGGTCTCTCGTCGCGAGATAAAGAACTGTCAAAGTGCCTTTCTCGAGTTTACTCGAGCTTATCGTTCATGTTAGTGTTTAGAATGACGTCATAATCGTCGACAAATTTCGATAAATCGAGAACGAGAGCGTTCTCGCGCATGTTAGCCCTGCTTGGCGCGACGTTACATCGCGATTCTGGTACAAAAATTTCAATGAAGTTTTCATACAAATTGTTTTAGTCGTACAGCGCCTGTCTATGGGAGCCTAAACGCGGTATAAACTTATGAAGTACCTATTAAGATTTTAAAATTATCTATAAGCCTCTCCTGAAGCTGTAGTACAGGCAGAAAAAATTGTTGCTAAGCAAGACACCCTACATGAATTTGTCGTTTTATACCCATTCCATGCAACTTTCAAATTACAACTAGCAGCAGTTGTGATTAATTTTTAAAAAATGTACTTAAAATATAACAATAAACAATATTTTTTTGCAACAATTAATATACCAGCTGATTCCACTGGTAGAAATCTAAAAGTGAGCAATTTACTGCATTTTGAGGAGCTATTCTGCTCATCACGTCGAAGATCTTCAGATCTTCATCAAATTTCTATGAGACCAACTTAAAGTTACTATACCTTTCAAATAAAAAAGAACCATCGTAATCGGATCTCATAAGGCGGAGATATCCAGTAGCCCCCTTTTTTCGAGGAAGTACCCCTCCAAACAAAAATCCCCGACGACAAAAAAAGTCAAACCCCACCTGTATACCAAGTTTCGTCCAGATCGGTTGTAAAATACGACCTGTAAAGGAGTAGCAACAAACTGACAGAGGAAAGCAAATTTTGCCAGACTTGAAGCATATAGGCTTCGCGCGCTCGGTCAATAAAAGAAAACCTAATTATAGAAATACATTAGAAACATTAATTGCTTTTGAGAATAGTACATTGTGATACAAGGGTGGAAAGTAGGATGGAAACTCGTGTCATTAACAAGTCCGAGCCGAAGGCGAGGGTTTTTAACAGCTCGTTTGCAATAACCCACACACCCGTGTATCACACGTCGTTTTTCAATACACTTGTGGGAAATAGTAAAAAACAAATCACACACACGCCATTTTCTGAAAATTTTAATTAATTCTTAATTAAAATTTTCAGAAAATGGCGCGTGTTTGCAACTGGACATATTTTTTTATACAACGAAAACAGTCTTTATAGCCAATTCGATTTTTGAAAAATGTTGATGTGAAGAAAATTAAATTAAAACTGGTAATTAAATAAATATAGAACCATTTAAAAGACTTTTGAGAATTCAATGGTAAGACCTCCTTCCTCGTATAAAATCTATCCCATTTTATTCTATGTATATTATGAAAACTCCTTGCTACTGAACTTTTTAAATTGACTAATCAACTGCAAAACTAATGGTAGAGCTCGTAAACAAAAGTCACGACCGCGTATCAGAAAGATGCCTATGCAAAAGATTTAATTTTCGAATCATAATTATAGCATCTGAAAGTACGCCATGTTTAACAACTTTATTGAAAAACAATTTATCACTAATGAAACCTTTAAGAATTTATAACTATGTACCTATTAGTGGAGGTTCTGCTTTCTCTAGAATTATGTACTACGTAGGTGTCAAGCTCTGCTCGAGACTAGAGTGAAACAAATCACTGTAAGAGCGAGTTAGAGTCTTAGGTAGTACTCGTAGAGAACGTAGAGTTCTCGTTAGCGAGCTGTTTTCTCAAGAGCACTTTCCGTCGTCGGAATGTAGAGCGGCTAAATAGAGCTTTTAATAGTGAAAAATGTACCACTTTGTGCGCTTTTATGGTGTACTAGCTCGTGTATAAAATTATTATTAATACGTGAAGTGAAAACTTTGTATCCATGTTACGAAAATTACGCGGACGGAGGAGTATGTAATTTGGCACAGTTCAAGTTTATATGGAGGAGGAGTGCAGAAAGCTAATATTTTTATACAATACTAGCTACGCCCCGCGGTTTCACCGGCGTAAGTCTCGATCCCGTGGGAATATCGGGATAAAAGTAGCCTATGTCTCAATCCAGGGTGTCAGCTACTTCCATACAAAATTTTATCAAAATTGGTCCAGCTGTTTTGAGCGTGAAGAAGTAACAAACATACACACACACACACACACACTCACAAACTTTCGCCTTTATAATATTAGTGTGACGTGATGTGAACTGTGATGCATTAGAAATTACGCTCGAGACTAAGCAATAACAGCCGCCCGGGTTCGATCTATCGGGTTAAGCTACACTTGCCGGGGCTCGTCCGTGGATGGGTGACCATCTTTACATACCAAGAATCCTCCGTACCTCGGAAAGCACGTTAAGCCGTTGGACCCGGCTGTCATTCGTGGACCTTTGACAGTCGTTACGGGTCGTCAGAAGCGCAAAAGTCTGACAACCAGTCTTACCAAGGGGTATCGTGTTACCCAGTTACTGGGTTGTTGAGGTCCGATAGGCTGTCGCACCATGTAAAATATAGGTATTCAGCTGCATCCGTTTAGACTGGAAGCTGACCCTAACATAGTTGGGAAAAGCCAGGCAGATTAAGTATACATGCTGTGAGCCCAAATATTTTTGTTTTGTCGTGTATCTTGCTCGCATCGCATTTAACTACTGCTACTATACGGCAACTAGAAGAATAACATAATTGTGATACTCGTAGGTACCTTACTTAAGGTATCGCGAAAATCTACAATCATTTGAATAATCTGATTCTCGTATATTTATTCACCGTGGCATTTTAATCGTCTTACAACGGCAGCCCACTTCATGTATCCAATGACTACTAATCATTCATGAAAGTATTTTCTTTTTAGGGTTCCGTACCCAAAGGGTAAAACGGGAACCCTATTACTAAGGCTGCTCCATCTGTCTATCTGTCCGTCTGTCACCATTTCAACTGTCTAACTATCACGGTTCATGAGATACAGATCTCATGAACCGTGATAGTTAGACAACTGAAATTTTCACAGATGATGTATTTCTGTTGCCGCTATAACAACAAATACTAAAAAACAGAATAAAATAAATATTTAAGGGGGCTCCCATTCAACAAACATGATTTGTTTGTTCGTTTTTGCTCGATATTGATAACGGCAACATATATATAGATGATAGATGCTTGAAATATTCACAGAATATTTAGTTATATAATATATTCACTTTAAAAATAAATAATTAAATTAAAATAAAACAAATATTTAAGGGGTGCTCCCATGCAACAAACGTGATTTTTTGCCATTTTTATAGATAATGGTACGGAACCCTTCTTGCGCGAGTCCGATTCGCACTTGGCCGGTTTTTTATTAACATTAGAATTAAAAAAATAAATTAATCATGTCGCAAAATAAATTAATTATGTCGCATGACGTAGTTTGAAACACCCTGTTACGAGCGCGGTGCGAGCCTTGCGTTCCAAGGGCGTTCAAAAGGCTCGCACCGTGCTCATAACAAGGTGATTCAAACTTCATCATGTGTCATAATGAATAATATAAAAAAAAAACAAATGCTAATCATTTTTTTTTTTACTTTCATGATTGATTAGTTGTCATTGGATACATGAAGTGGGCTGCCATTGTAAGACGATTAAAATGCCACGGTGTATAATTTAGAGCAGGAAATGCAAAAACAAATTCCTCCTATTTTCAATTAAACTTTTAACAATAACCAGCCTAAACACATGTTTCCGTTTGAATATCTTACCACAAACGTGACTAAACCACAGACTAGGATACAATACACACAAGAAATTAACCAGATATTATTAATTTGTCTGTTTCTCTTTAACTTCAACTGTTGGTACTTCTTCAATGAAAGGAAAATACGGATTGATGATAAAAATACAGTTACATGAGAATTAATTAACAAAAATAATTGGTATAGTATTTATGTTTAATTTTTTTCCGGAAAAGACAATTTCCACGACTGTTCCTAGTCTGGCTCGGGGGGCACTTTCTTCTGGGTATGCTTTTCGTAAGGAAAAATATTTTTCTCAAAAATGCTTGGACATTCGAGCATTATTTTGACAACCTTCTTCGAGATAAGTCGAAAATGCTGTACTGGTCAAATATATGCGAGCGCCTCGGCTGGCAATGTTAGTATGAAAATCCATATCTGTTATGTTTAGCGGCCGAATGAATTACTATGAAAAGTCATAACTATCGTGAAATTTAATAAATAATAGTTTAAAAAACACGCTTTAATAGAAAACTAAACTAAAAAGTAGATAATAATTTTAAATAAGTTTAAATTATAAAAGTGATTAACAAGAAATTTATTTTATCGTAGGCTTTTAAGATATTTTCATAACGCTGCTACTTTTACCAATAATTATCTGTCAATAAAATATTTGCATGAATTATATCAAGCACCCCACGCTTTTTTACGATAAAATAAATTTCTTGTTAATGACTATTAATTATTCAAACTTATTTAAAATTATTTTCTACTTTTAGTTTGGTTTTCTATTAAAGCGTGTTTTTTAGTTTATTAAACTATTATTTGTGTTCTACTTTTTTAGTTTGCTTTTCTATTATAGCGTGTTTTTTAGTATAAAATATAAAACGAGTGTACAAAACGCTCAATTAATCCAGCCAATAGTCACATGCTTGTCTCAAAGTTTAAGTCATGTATGCCTTAGTACTTGGCACAAATCACTACAGTGTCTCTGAATATGGAAGAAATAGATAATCCTCAAGATCCTGGTAAGGATAATGGGATAAACTTATTAAATTATTGTATTGTCATCGGTCCTTGATAAGTGTGCAAAATTTTAAAATCCGAAGTTTTGAAGTGGTCGAAAATCAAGTTCAAAGTTTCCGTTACATACATACTAATGAATAAAAAATACGTATGAACCTAACAAAAGCGTGTTAAAAATGGAACGAACTTTCTAGTTCGAAGCGTAGCAACCAAGAAGGTAACTTATCAAAGATTTTATTTATTTTATAGTTAATTAAAACGGCACAGGTCCAATTACATTAATTAACATAGAATTATAAAAATTAAAATAAAATAAGCATTCAAATAACATACAATACAAAAAATTAAATTCAAAGATATACAATTCGTGGATAAAATTATTAATAATTATTTGAGTAAATGGTTCAATAAATTAGATACATCAATAAACTAACATGCAACAGTGAGGGACAATATGCGAGGGTGTCCACCCTCGCATATTGTCCCTCACAAAACAACAGACAAGCACGCATTATTTTCTTCCATTCATCGGCAAACACATCACATTCAGGGTCGGCAGTCAGGAGGGCGTTTAGCATCCTTAGGGTTCGACAAACTGGGGATTCGGCTCTAGCAACAGATCTAGACAGCGGTAGTGCGAACAGGTTATGACGGCGGCTTTGATGGTGCCCAAGGTATTTGTCGGGCACAAATAGGCGGCAGAAAAGTCCGTGGAGTTCAGGGCAGTCAATACGACCGCTTAGGGTTTTACAGGCAATCGTGAGCTGATCAAAGCCCCTTCTTACCTCCAACGAATTTAAACCCAACACCCCTAGAAGATAATTCGTTGGGTACATGAATGGGAAGTAATGGTACAGCCTTTGATACAAAAATCTCAGGAAGGTCTTCTGAACTTTCTCAAGCATCAGTGTCTGAGACGCAGTATGCGGATGCCAGACACAGGCGCTGGACTCGAGTTTACTCCGAACCAAAGTGGTGTAAAGAAGTTTAATAATACTGGGATTGCGAAAGTCACGAGCGTTCCTCAAGACAAATCCCAGACGCCTGAAGGATTCCTTTGCAAGGGCAGACACGTGGTCTCTAAATGTCAGACTGCGGTCGAAAGTCACTCCTAAGTCCTTAACGCTGGTGACACGGGTGATCACTAAACCCCCCAAACTATAATCATATTTTATTGGTCTCAACTCACGACCATAAGTCATAACGCTGCATTTACTAATATTAAACAACAACTTGTTCGCCATGCTCCACTCATAGACGGTATCGATATCTTTTTGTAGGAGTTCGCAATCCACCTCTGTTCTGATTTGCGCAGCTAGTTTTAGATCGTCGGCATATAGTAGACATTTTGCGAATCGAATCTTACAAATTAGGTCGTTGATCATGATCAGAAACAGAGGCGGCCCCAACACGGATCCCTGGCTCACGCCCGAGCGAGTGTAATAAGATCTCAACTCAAAGCAGCCATGGCGGACGAACTGTTTGCGATCCCGTAGGTAGTCGGCGAAGAAGTTAAGAAGGCCGGATGAGAAGCCCGTAGCCCCTAACTTTGCCAAAAGCACATCGTTGTCCACTTTGTCAAACGCCTTCCGGAAATCAAAATACAGAGTGTCGACCTGCCTACCGGATTCCAGGCTACTGGATATGAAGTCAACATGAATCAGCAGATTTGAGTTCACGGAGCGACCAGGTCGAAAACCATGTTGAGCATCAGAAAGATACATATTGGTTTGTTTACAGATAACAGTGTGAAGTATATGTTCAAAGACCTTTGCAATGGTTGATAAAATAGCGATGGGTCTGTGTTCCTCGACATATGTCTTGTCACTGGTTTTAGGGATGGGAGTAACACGTGAAGTCTTCCACGGCTCCGGATACACGCCCGACTTAAGAGCTAGATTAAAAACATGACATAAAGGGGCTGCTAATATACTGCTACATCCTTTAACGATATATGCAGGGATGTTATCTGGGCCAATCGAACAGCAGGGTTTGAGTTTGGAAATACCCCTAACCACGTCCGGAGGGACTAAAACGGGTAGGGGAAAATTACCTCCCTCACTATTCACCGTGATTGATTTCGGGTCCAATTCTGGTGTGTCCGGCAGAAATACGCTGGAAAAATACTCAGCAAATGCCTCAGCAGCTTTGACACCTGAATAGACCTTGCCATCAAGCACAACGTCTGGCTCAAACCCACCCTTAGATCGCAGGCTTGAAATGTGCTGCCAGAACATTTTTGGATTTTTGCCTAGGCTGTTTTCCACATTAGAACAATGCAGTCTATATGCCTCCTCGGTTCTCACTTTTAATTCCGACCGCAGTGCGCTAAACTGAGCATATGTAGCATCACATCTGGATTGTTTCCATTTAATATGGAGTTTTGATTTACGTCGAGTGTACATTACTTATATTTCGAACTGGCTGGCAAATAGAACTGGAAACAAATTAATTTATTGGCGCGCGACTTTTGTTGTTCGTCATTGATTTCGGAATTTATAATTCATTGTTGATATTTTAAATTTCCGCGCATTATTAAAAAATGTATCTATTATACAAACCTTGGCCGCAACCAGGCATTGATGGACTCACGTACGAGTATGTGTGCCTCGGCTGCGCCTCGGCGCATAATTTCACGTTTGTCACTGCCTCTTTTGCCCGCCGTTGCAGTAATGCACTATTAATTAACTACTATACCTAATAGGTCGGATCTGGTAGTTAAATTTATTTTAGATTTGTGTCTATAAACAACAAACTGTTCCTAAAGATATAAATATGTCTAGATAGACAATCAAAGCTGTGAATTCGTCGAACAAAATTGCGTCCATCTAATGGCCGCAAAATACACGCACACTAGAATAACACAACGACAGTACATTGACGTAGCGCGAGTGTAAGACGTAGCTGTCACGCACACCAGCCTACCAAAGTTGGCCTGTTTAATTCTTTTGCAGCGCGACACTTTAGAAACATAAATAATCAAAGGACGAAGTTATTCAAATTCGTTAATCCTTTGTTTTTATACACATATACACCGTGGCATTTTAATCGTCTTACAACGGCAGCCCACTTAATGTATCTAATGACTACTAATCATTCATAAAAGGAAAAAAAATATTTATTAACATTTGATTAATTAACAAAAAATAAATTATTCATTATGACGCATGATGTACTTTGAAACACCCTGTTATGAGCGTGGTGCGAGCCTTGCGCTCCACTCCTCGCCGCCGTTGTAAGACGATTAATAAGCCACGGTGTATACTTAAACAAACCCCTTCTTCGATTGTTTATCTTCTGTTCAAAGACGGCACCACATAATACACTGCCGCAATTTCGACTACAAAGTCTTAAAGACGGTCATCCATCACTTTAAGCTCAAACTAACCACTTGAAACGTTCTATAGCGTGCCAATATCAACTAAAACTTCCTTACCATTAGCACGCACATTCACATAAAGTCTTTAAGTACCGGCACTTACACTCATTCACTGTCCATTGCCTGCTCAGTACAGTGAAACGAATTGCTGTTACATACAAAGCGAGCGATAAGACCGCCAGTTAGCAAAACATCGCTCGTCTCAAAGGGCCAATAGAATGTAGTGGTTATTTTTCCGTAAACGGGTCCGCTAGGAAATTTTCCTTCATTTATTTACATGTTTGATTGCCGTACAAAGATGGATTATGGACTTCAAATAAATAAATAAAATGAGAAAATACAGAAACATCTGTTGTTTTACAAAACATACTGTTTTAGATGTACGTATCAATTTTTATTTGTATTTTGTTTACACACACATAACATGACGCCTGTTATCCCCAAAGGGTTAGGCAGAGGTGTACCCATAGTACACCCATATTTCCCCAGTGATGTTTTAAGTCCCATGTAATAGGGGGCGAGCCTATTGCCATGAACCGGGCACAAATTCAGACTCCGAACTATTACTGAGAAATTCTTCATTCTAAAAAACTTTGCCTGACCTGGGAATCGAACCCAGGACCTCGCGCTCAGCAGTAGCGCTTTCGACCTCTAGACCAACGTCAGTCGTCTAGTCAATTCAGTCAGTCGAGGCAACTTTAATTATTTTTATACTCAAAAAACCGGCCAAGTGCGTGTCGGACCACGCACAATGAGAGTTCCGTAGTTTGGATGAATTTATCCCAAAAACAAACTTAACATTGTAGTTGAAAAACATGTTCTCCTTACATCGATATACGTGTACGTCAGGATCAATTCTCCAACTGCAAATGTAAGTTGGTCGACTATTACTCGTTAACTTGTAAAGCCTACTTAGCTGTGATAGTTTTACTTTTAATTTCGTTATATATACTACTGCCATAGATTTTTTCACATATCCAAAAACAACCGTGTAGTTGGCAGACACCTGACTAACAAAAAATAGCACTTTAAAGCTTAATATTACGCAAACGGATCCCTGAATCGAAAAACGGTTTTCACAGACCCACAATATTTTTGAATGGCTTTTCCAATGATACTGACACATAATGACACTATGGGCTCGACGTGAAAAAAAAATCGGATAACTTTTAAAGATTTGTTTTATGCTTTGTCGGCGTGATTATTATTATACCCATGCCAAATTACAGCAATCTAGTACTAAGAGTCTCTAAGCTAAGCCGGGGACAAACAGACAGATAGACAAGGCGAAACTATAAGGATTCCTTGTCGACTAAGGAACCCTAAAATACCTATCCATATATACTTTTGATAACTTTCATAGTTGCACCACCACCAAAATCTAATATTGTGATCGAACAAATATTATTCCCAAAAGTCCCCAAAACAAAGAATACTGAATAAAAAATAACATTTGAAATGTTATATTCAAAGCCAGTTGTCCAACAGTTTCAGTATTCATTCTGTTCAGTCTGCTGCAGTTTCATAAAGAGATAGCGTCGCTTCGGGGCCCGTATCGTCATAGAGTGTGACAGGTCCTATGCCCGCATTAAATTCAAACATTTTAACTCTGTAGCTTTGCCTAATCTATGTAGGTATAACTTTTGTATAATTATGCGTTATGTAAGCAGAAATATGTTACTTTTGAATCTATCTCTCTTCGTCATCGTTCCCACAATGCTGAGGATCGCGACCACATACGACGCGTCTCCAAGTTATGCGGTCCTCTGCAGTATGGACCGCTCGGTAAATGCTACCTCCAACAGCCTTCTTGATCACGTCGGACCATCTTGCGTGTCTTGTCTTTTGAATCGATACGTACATACAAATAAATAAAATAAATAAACAGCTTTTTGCTAAATGCATAAGGAAGTATTTACGGTACATATAACAAAAACATTTTTTTTTGTCTGTCTGTTTGTTCCGGCAAATCTCCGAAACGGCTGGACCGATTTTGATGGGACTTTCACAGCTGGCAGATAGCTGATGTTTTAGGGAGTAACTCAGGCTTTTATATTAGAAAAAGCTACGCGGGTGAAGCCGCGAGCAGCAGCTAGTATAAGCTAATTTTTCTAGTTCAGTCGTACGTATTAATTAACCATAAATAAATTTTCAAAAAAACATCATTATCCAAAGCTTGAAAGCTTGGAAAGAAAAAAAAAAGACTTCTGCTTGTGCCAATCTCCGCAGGACGTTGACGGAAATTCCTAATCCATTGTTTCATATGTTTTAAAAATTCGTCTTCTCGAGAACGTAATTGGCGCACAATGAATGTTGTTGAATTATCAAAATGATTAGCATTGTCATTGTAAGTGTGTTACGCAATTACTCATTAATTACTAATTACTAATTATTAAATCCATATTTTCTTAGGTTTTTTGCAAGTTCTAGGTCAGTGTCAGGTTGTATCTTGATCAAAATGTGATTCGCGACTGTAACAAATATGTATTTCATCATCATCACCATTTTTCAGCCAAAAGACGTCCACTGCTGGACATAGGCCTCCCCCTAAGGGGGGGTTTTTGCCATTATCGCCACGCTTGGTAGGCGGGTTGGCGATCGCAGTATGGTGTTAAAATGCATAGAGAACGCTGCTGCCCATTCTCTAGTAAGTCCATTAGTCGCCTTTTACGACACCTACGGGAAGAAATAGGATGGTGCTATTTTTTATGTCTCTTTAATTCTGTAAATACATACTGCTCCGTGTGGTGCCCACACGGAGCAGTATGTATTTACAGAATTATAATAATTAAAATCATGAATGTATCTCTCTAAGTTAGGTTTGTTGCATATGAACTTTTTCATAAGAGATTTGTTTTTATGGAACAAATCAACTAATTTCACAGGCTACCACAGCGGATCCACCAAAATGTTTCAAGTCAAATTCGTATGAAATGAAATTGTTTATTCAGAATAACGAATACACGTCATATTTAAAAATAAAAATAAGCAAGATGTAGTCGACATTTCCTATCTGACTACCCCTAGGAAGAAATGGCGAAACAAAATCAGGGGTCAAAGTCTCTTTTAAAGTCCATACATAATCTTGATCAGATCATGGGAGGACCATGTAGATCCGTGTCTGAAGTATGGTGTTCATAATAAAAAGTATTCTACTGAAATGTTTTATCATTTCACTAAAGTAGAATAGAATACTTTTTGCATGAATAAACACGAAGTAAAAATACGCCCTAAAGATCGAATCAGTGCATATCACACTGTCCGTGCATGTCAGTTTACAACAGCGCGGAGCGAGCGGTACCGGTCGAAATTCGTTTGGCGTACGATAATATTATTGTTTTGCTCCTTCGCATCGGTACGAACAACACGTGCTGCGGTTTTAAAATAAAACCACTAACACTGACTTTGATTTATTCAATGATGTTTCATGTGTGGTTTTGTGTGTTTTCCTTGCTGTTAATTATTTAATTTGGGGAAAACAGACTGTTTTATGTTCATTTTGTTTATTGTTTTTTTTTTTTTGTGGAAAGTATTTGATTTTCTTATTCTACACGAGTCAGCCGTAAAATATAGGTGATATAATAATATGGTATAATCACATATAGTGACCTAATTGGTGATGTTCTTCAGAAAGGTCAGGTGCGTAGTACTCGCAACCGGCGTGCGTGTGTGACCAGAGGAGTTAATACGTAACACAATATTAGTAGCAATGGGTTTAATTTTGACAGTTCGACAACATTCATTGCATTAAATACGTTGTTGTGCAGACAAATGTTTCGAACATACGAAGCAATGGATTATCAATATACTTCAAAATCATTCAGACTGTGATTTTCAGTGTGTTTCGCAAATAGGGTGCAGATGTATAGAATAGAATTCAATGGAGTAGAATAGAATAGAATACTCTTTATTATGTACACCATAAAAGTACGAACAAACGAACGATGAACGTAAACGAAGCGAAATGTAAGGAGGTATGTAAGGAGCATAGCAGGTGGCGTTCTATGTTTTCTGCCTACCCCATCATGGTGCAAACGATGATGATAAAAAAGGTACATTTTTAGGTACTGATTTGGTTTTATTTTTCTGTTGGTATGGGATACTGTTAGAAGACAGTAATTTACACAAATTATATATCTTTCATGTATCTATTAGGTTGGGGAAAAAGTCTTTTCGCATTATAGTATGTATGAACTTGTAATAAAATCTCTTTGGCTATACTATTTGTATCTGGCTGGTTTTGGTATCATTGAAAGTTTAAATTTTAAAGAACATAATTCCAAATTCAAATTAGGAAAATGTGTGATTTTCATTTGTTTTTCGTACTGTCAAGATGAGTGAATCTAATGAAGAAATTCGATACATTTTAAAATTTTACTACAAAAAAGGTAAAAATGAAACGCAAGTTGTGGACTATGTTTATGGACCTTGTGCAGTGTCTGTGAGAGTAGCACAAATTTGGTTTAAGCGTTTTCAATCCGGAAATTTTGATGTCAAAGATGCACGTCGCTCTGGTCGCCCTATTACGGATAAAATGGATGCCATTTTTGAAAAAGTGGAGCAAGATCGGCATATCAGTAGTTACGACGTAGCTGAAGAACTGGGAATTGACCACAAAACAGTTTTGGTACATTTGATAAAAACTGGGTACACAAAAAAGCTCGATATTTGGGTACCTCACCTCAGATTTCCACCTGTTTCGGTCTCTTCAGAATTCTTTAGGCAGTGTCAGGTTAACATCACGAGAGGACTGCCAAAACCACTTGTCGCGGTATTTTGATCAGAAGTACCAAAATTTCTATAGCAATAGGATCATGTCCCTACCTACAAGATGGCAAAAAGTTATCGAACAAAATGGTACCTACATACTTTAGTTAAATGTAAATAAACTACATTAAAAAATGTTTTGAATTTTCTTAAAAAATGCGAAGAAACTTTTTCCCCAACCTGTTATATAAACCATTTAATCCATCAAACAATAATTGATTAAACGAACCAAATACAGAACCTGCTCGTTTTTGACGTCGGCTAAAATCAGACAGAGTTTACATGAGTTATTTCAGCAATTAATATTAGTTACATTAGCCATATTGCCACTTAGCGATGCAATAGGGAAATTGAATATAGAACATCGAACAGTAACCGACCATGCGTATTAAACGTACATTTGATTCACCGTAAACGCTTTCATACAGTTTCCACATGCGGTATGATGCGGCGTTATGGATAATATTGTGTTTAAGTATGAGTACATTATAATTATCCGGCAGCCACATTAAGGTTGAG
Source organism: Tiliacea citrago (assembly GCA_963921375.1). NCBI lineage: Eukaryota > Metazoa > Arthropoda > Insecta > Lepidoptera > Noctuidae > Tiliacea > Tiliacea citrago. Next base: position 5,167,138 of record OY992784.1, read on the forward strand.
TCAATTAATTAATTAATCATTTGAATTTCAAAGCTTGGCTTAATGTTTCAATTCATTTAGATAATAATTTGATTGTAACTGCTGATCGGGTTAAGCTTTGTAATCGGATTGGCACGTGCCTGTCAAGTCTATGCTAAGAGCTTTGGTTTGAAGTAAACGGAGCATTATAGCAATATTTCTGGAATTCCTTCCATCTGAATTGACAACTTAAAACTGGATATAGGTTCAAGAAATGAGTAGGTACTATACAGGGTGTAAAAAGACATCACAAAGCTGTCAACTACGTATACTGTACATCTATCTAAGTAGCTTTGCGCAAAAATTATTGCTGGGAAACGACTTTTAGGTATAAAAAAGGCTATTATTTATCGCGCGCAATGTAACGCGAACCCAGGCAAACGGAGTTAAGCTTCGCCTCTTCGCTCGAGGCAATCGTGATGTTGTGGTGTGCGTTTGATATTCATTGCGTTGTTGTAACTTCAAATGCGTAATTTGTAAAGAAAAATCGAAAATTCTGATAATGGTTCTTTGGAAAAAAGTTTAGAAACACCATTTGGAATACGTTTTCATAAAAAAGTAAAAAAAAATAATGCAACTTTGACCTTCAATATCTCCATAACCAGTGGGTTCCCAGGTATGGTCTAGTGGAAAAAAATATGCAAATAATGGGTAGAATATGTGGCTTTCGGCTTCGGAAAGTGTCTTTTTACACCATATATTATAAGCTACGTAAAAGTAAACATATAAAGACTTACAATCGATAATACACTGACCGTCAAAACTAAGTACCCAGAGCAACATTTTCATACAAACGAGGTCATTTCGAAGCGTCGCGTGTCGGTTCTCCGTCAGGTAACGATTGATGAGATCTGATAGCAGCTTTTCAGAGTACGGATGGAGGAGGTCTAGAGCGCCTAAGGCACCACAGTGTTTGGTATCTAATGAAAGTTCTTAAGAGTTACTATCTAAAAATATATAGGTTAGGTTATCTATAATTATACATACATAATCCACAAATAAAAATAAAACAATTAAGTATGTTTCGCTCAGACAGTTTCTAGTGTTCAATAACACTAAAAACCATTATAAAATGCTATGTAAGGCTGCTCAACAAAACATTTGTATCAAATTCCATTTGATACCTTATTTAAAATAGGTCATAAATAAAGTAATTATCATCTCTAACAGAACTAGAGAAATAAAATGAAATTGTTTGTTCTGTAAATAGGATATCAGAATCATTTTTACATGTCGTCATATTAAAAATTTAAAAATAAACTACATATGGTCGACATTTCCTATCTGACTAACCCTGAGAAGAAATGGCGAAACAAACTCAAGGGTCAAAGTCTCTTTTAAAGTCCAGACATAATCTTGGTCAAGCCATGTGAGAACTATGTCGATCCGTGTCTGAAATGGTCTTTTGAGGAAATAAGCACACAAAGAGGTGACCTATCCAAGCAGAGCAAGCATTTGTCAGTAATCGTGCAGCTCAACGACAAGACATAGACGAGACGCGATTTAGACAAGAGACTAAGGCCCGTATTAATAAACGGTACTCAGCCCAAGAGCTCGCACTTGATAACAGTCTTGAGGTCATGATTGTATTAATAAACATAATAATTGATGTACTCAAGTTACGGCTTGGGTTTACGTTATCAGCCGAGTGATGGACTGATTAATAAACGAAAATCGACACTTAAGTATACAATAGGTGTGTGTACTCGAGATGCTTAAATCTGAGTGTAGGCACTCCGTGACTTGAGTTCGTGATTAGTAGCGAAAGTATTTTAAGTGAAAATATTTAGAAAATACTTATTTCGATGAATTAGAGTAAGTACTATGACGATATATTTGCCAAAAATCTATTTATGGGATGCCTCGAAACCTTTTGAGTTACCAAGTGAACATTAAAAAAAAACCAACCAATTGCGTGTCGGACCACGCACAATGAAGGGTTCCGTAGTTGGGATTCCACTTTGTCGGCGTGATTAATAAGAGTCATAAGGAAAGACAGACAGACGGACATGGCGAACCTATAAGGTTCCTTGTTGACTACGGAACCCTAAAAATTATAAAGATTTGTTCAAGAGTCACATTAATAAAAAGACTTTGGTGAACTATTATAACGGGATACAGCGCTATACATTAAAGTTTTAACAAAATACAAGTACGAGTACCTATTTCAATAAATCTTACGACTTATCAAGAACGAAATGTGATGAATGTCATTCTAAACTTCGGTCAATGTGATGTAATCGTTCATCAAGTACAGCGCCTTGAGGAGCTGATCTTGGTAACTGAGATACCGTTTTCAGGTCTTTATTAATTGATGATGATAACGTAATAATGGCGTATCAAATAATTACGCACTTGAGTACGTCGTTGGGGAACGTTTATTAATACGGGCCTAAGAGCTCTCAGAGGATTACATTGAAAACGGTTTATGTAAAATATATCTGTTGAATTTTCTCATACCAAAAAAGTGGGTGGGTACCTACCCACAATGATACACGATGACCCACGATGATCTTGCACGTGTTTCTGTGACAAATAAAATTATTTTTCTTTCTTTCTTTCAAACCCCAAAATAATTAAAATAACTTCGGTTTTCGTATAACCGGAGTCACACGTTACATGACATAATAATAATGACGTGTGACTCCGGTTATACGAAAACCAATGTTATATTTAATTTGTCTGTCTGTGATGTCTTGTGTATACCTTTTTAGTTGGCTTTTGGTCGTACTTGGGTTTTAGTTTCTAGCTTTCTTTTTTTTGACGTTTATAAAGTGCTGATTCGCAGTCTTGTTTGAATAAATGACTTTTGATTTTGATGTTCCATTACCGTTTTACAACAAACGTAGCAATCAGCAACATGAAAACCAAATTTGCCTCTGACTATTCAACCTTGAATCTCATCGCGAAACAACGGAATTAAGAGACCATATTAAATAGTTGTACAATATAGATTCCGCCATCATCAAACTTCGGGACTTACGAACTTGTAATTTTCTATACAAATAGTTTTCCATACAAATAGTTTTAGTAGTAGGCCTAGCCTTGTCCTGGTTATCGATCTGTCCTATTATAGACAGGGGACCGTTTTGTTTTAAGGCAGGGGAGGTAAGCAAGGGTGAGCTTGACGTGATTGGATGAACCAACATTGCCGCTCTCAACCCTTGTGTCAAACCGTTTTCTGATTTGACGATTTGATGTCCAAAAAAAAACTACTACGGTTAATTTTCTATACAATTTATATGGGACCTACCAAACGAAAAAATAATCATCAAAATCAATAAAATAATTGGTGGAGTAATTGCGTAACAAACATACAAAAAAAACATACAGTCGAATTGAAAACCTCCTCCTTTTTTAAGTTGGTTAATAATGTTAAAAAATCTGTCTGTGTGGTGACGTAAAGACTGCCGCGGTCTGTAATGACTGCGTTGCTGGCAACGCTGGTGATGGCCGAAATCGCAGCATTGCGCTGCTCTAGGCAAATGCAGCGCAGTCAAAACTGCAGCCCTTGATGGATAAGCTAGACATATAAATAACGCGGACATCACGGGTTGCAATAATGACCAAGACTGAAGGCCGAGAGCGTAGCTAAACTAAACTGGAGGCCATCATAGCGTGGCCAGCAACGCAGTCATTGCGGACCAAGGAATGCTTTATTCAAACAATGTGCTTAATGGAAAACAATATGGAGAATTGCAAAAATTTTCAACGCACTGCGCTTTTTGGTTCTTCCACGGGCTATTTTTTTTTGTTCAAGTAGTCAATGATGATTGTACTACCTGTACCTATACAGCCAAATTCTGAATAAAATCTTTTTGCACCTGACTATTTTTCAAACAAAACTCGTCAATAATGGATTTTCGAAGGAAATTGCTCGTGCCTAAAACTCACCAGCAATGAAATTCCATACAACTTTGCTGGCGCCTGTTCACGTAGCGCAGAAAGGTCGACTTTGCTCAAAGAAGATTGTGAAAATAATGACCACATTACAAGCATTTTTGAGTAAATTTAATAATTAAAGGGAACGAACGGAAAAATGCCGAAAAGTACAAATTACTTGCCACGTCATGTTGTTTTTTGGTGGTTTTTGCTCGAGCTTAATACGGTAAGGAACCCTTTGTGTGCGTGTCCGACTCACTCTTGGCCGGTTTTTATAATTTATGGATCTTTAACTGATTGCTTGATACCCTTGCTTTCAAGCAATCGATAGGATCACTACATTTTTAAAGGCTCATGTTCGACTTCTTGAATTTATGACCGTAGTTTACGACTACGGCTGTACTCCTCGTGAATAATATGTATTGGGGGTGGCAACAAGGTCAGCATGCTCCTTTAACTCTGCTATAATTGTACCTTTCACTTTAAATAATGCAATAATCTCACTTGGTGACATTTTTCTACAGTCTGTCCTCGGAGAAACACGGAGGGAAAAACCGGCTAGGTGCGTGTTGTACCACGCACAATGCAGCGTTCCGTAGTTGGGATGAACTTATCCTAAGAACAAACTTAACATTTTCACAGGAGTTTGCCCAGAAAATGACTCCGTCTGTACTCAAATATTCATATTGTTCCAGGTCATAACAGCAAGTCGGTGCCTGGTCCTCTGCGCCGACAGCCGCAACGAGATGGAGTCGTGGGCAGGCGCACTGCGCGGAGCCCTGCACCGCGGGGCTGACGTGGCTGACCTGGTGGCTAGGCTGTCTTCTGGAGACCATCACTGGTAAGACTAGAAATACCATTAGTAACAAGTAGACGAGCAGACGTGGAGTTCTGGCTGCGTGCTACTCGCTACTACTCATCTATACAGGGCCAGGATGTAAAAATTTCTATAATCAAAACCCTTAACTGCGTAAAAAAAGAACTTTAAAAAAGATGGAAACAAGATGACCTCTATCTACATAAACAATCTCATGCAGTTGGAGGCATCTTTTAAATTTAACAATACAGACCTATTGCCTCCGACTTTACATTAGTACTAGCTGCGCCCCGAGGTTTCACCCCCATATGTCTCGATCCTGTGGGAACATCGAGATACAAAGTATTCTGTGTCCTAATTCAGGTTAAACCTGGACAAATTCAAAAAAGAGCGTATGAAAATATTAATTGATAAATGTTACTACTCGATAAAGGACTATTTGGACGACAGTTCTATAACGCCTCCTATAGATAATAAGTGTTAGGTCATCTATTTTGACATTACTGTACCTATTTATTTATTTGTACTAATCGACATTGCAATCATAATACATAATTCTAATACATTTTATTGACATTTAACATCTATGTGCTACCTTATATTTAATTGTTGACATTGAAGGGATAGTTTATTGGTTTAATAATTGTTTTGACATTTCTGTACTAATTTTAAATTTTATGATTGACATTATTTTCTAAATTTTATTTTTATTTTTTTTCCTGATATTTTTATTTTTTGTTATTTCTTAAATTTTATTGTTGACAATTTAAAAATATTTATGCATCGCTTACACTTTAGGATTCTTGTTTTTTATCATTTTAATTGATAATAGTATTTGTTGCACGTAGATAATTAATAATTAAATGTAAAATTGATCATCATATTTGTACACCAAATGGTAAAACATAGAGCGCATATGAAAATGTAACACCTGTTTGTAACCACCTATGTTAACAAATAAAGAATCTGAATCTGAATTTGAATCTGGTCATAGTCTACTCTTATGCCAAATTTCGTCTAAATCCGTTTGCCGTTGTAGCGTGAGAGCGTAACAAACAAACAAATAAACTCACATTGGCATTTATAATATTAAGTTAGGATGTGCATTCACTCAGCAAATTGCAATACGATTTAAAGCAAACGAAATGAAGGCAAATGTGGTCAGCTGGTTTTCTGAAAGTTTATCCCAAAATGTGCAATAAATCTGCGGTAAGCCTCAAAATGTGCAATAAATCTGCGGTAAGCCTCATAATGTGCAATAAATCTGCGGTAAGCCTCAAAATGATACCACAGTTAATGCGGGGAACTAACTAATGTTACAAATAAGCTATGAATTGCGACAGTTTTTCGTTTGTGCTGGTATTTGTGCGCATCGCTTATGTCATATGATTTATTGGCTAAACCTTGGTTTAAGCAAAATTATAAATTGATGCATGAATACGGAGATTAAAAGAATTTTGGAAATCCTTAAGTTTCTGACTGTAATTTTTTTTTTATTTACCTTTTTTTTGTATCCATGCCAAGAAAATTTGGTCTTTCGAATCTTAATTTTGTAGGAACATAAATAACGTAATTTTTCTTTTTTAAGAAGAGATCTCAGCATTTATTATTTTAATAATATTTTATATAGTTTTTTTTTTTGTGAACCTGAGAACGTTGTAGGCTTAATAGACTGTAGATTTGTAAACCATTTTCTATTTTGTTAAGTACTTGTACTTGTTGACGTACACTGTCCTCCCGTACCTATTAACACTGTAATTTGAAAACATTGTATAAGCCAATTATTTTTGAAAGAGTAACCGTGGAGTTTCTTGCCAGCTCTTCTCCACAGGAAACGACCAATTGGAACCGTGCACCTAGCTTCTGACGTTTCATAAGTACCCATGTAGGTTTATGTGGAATAAAATATTTATATTTTTTGAGTTTGATTGATCACGCCTATAATCGTCGAATGGTTAGGCATATGTGTACAAAGGACGCTTACATTTCGCCAGGAATGTATAACCCCCATGTAATACGGGACGAGCATAGTGCCATCAACTGGGCACAAATCCCGAATCCTAGTAGCTACTGCCTTTCTTCATGACACACATAATAGATATCTGAGGTCATCGGAAAACTTGAGACTAGAGATGCCGATGCATTCCACCAGCTTTTATGACAAGTCTTTTACAGTTCAAGCAGTACGGTTATGGAATGCCTTGCCCGTGTCGATAAGGCGTGCTCAATCTTTGTCCACTTTTAAAATTCTGGTAATAAAGCACTTCCTCTCTTCTTAAACATCATCATTACAGAATACAGTTCCTTGCTCTTGTTTTAGCGATAAGACCGCCCATTGTGTATATTTGTAACTTTTATGGTGTACATAATAAAGAGTATTCTATTCTATTCTACCACGTAATTTCTGAGGGAAAAACCCAATAACACTGCTCGACTTGGGAATCGAACCCAGGACCTGAGTTCAGCAGTAGCGCTTACGACCACTATAGACCAACGTTTTTGGTGTGAAATAACAATTAATAACTTTTAGAAACGCCCGCACCTGTCATGAATGTCATCAGTGTCATCTGTCAGGCACGATGACACGTCAAAATTTTACGTCTTTTAAATTTTAATGTATTTATTTTAAAACAATCTTTAAGTCTCAAATTTTGCGAAGAATGTGCGCTATATGGATGGAGTAATGGAAATATGGAGAAGTCTCTTGACGCTGCGTGAGTGTGCGTGATCCATCGCCGCCCGTTCGATGTCCACCGCGCACAGGATGGATGGATAGCAGCACATGACGTAGTTTTTTGCTCCGTTGGTGTAATTACTGTATGGCATTCTAGTGAGAGGATAAATAAATAAATCTTGATAGTGGTAGAACAGTGACCCTCATTCAAGGTTGATCCTTATTGCGCTATAATATTTGATGGACTCACCATAAGAATGCGTTTGATTGATCCATCCATCATATTTTATGGTTATTTTATTTTGATTAATCGCCCGTTTAATGGACGTCGTAAAATAAAAATTCTGATTTCCTTTTGTGACAGGAAATCACAAGTTAATTTAGTAACTATCTCATCACTTAGTACATATATAATGTTTTTCTTATCTTTAACGGCTTCATTTTTAGGGTTCCGTACCTCAAAAGGAAAAACGGAACCCCTATAGGATCACTTCGTTGTCCGTCTGTCTGTCTGCCAGTCTGTCAAGACCCTTTTTCTCAGGAACACGTGGAGGTATTAAGTTGAAATTGATATCAAATACGTAAATCTATGATCCCTTGGAGCTCTAAAAAATCAAGCTTCTAAGTCAACGCAATAAAAAAATACGGCGATTTATGCGATAAATTTTGATACTCGCAAGTAAATCAAAAGCTATGGGATAGGGTACTTCCCATTGACCTAGAATCTTGAAAATTAGGAGGAAGCAAGGTGTTTTAGCACAAGTAAAGGAAAAAGTCCGAAAATCGTTTATTTGTAATTTTATCACATGAAAAAATTGCAGTTACGAACTTACATTTGCAGTTAGAAAATTGACGTATCGATGTATGGGAGAACATGTTTTTCAACTACATCATTAAGTTTGTTTTTGGGATAAATTCATCCCAACTACGGGACTGCGCATTGTGCGTGGTCCGACACGCACTTGGCCGGCTTTTTTTGTATCCATTACTTTTCTTTACCTTAACGTAACCTTCCGTGGTCAATTTGGAAGTCCATGAACCGTCTCCGAAACCAAGTGGGAAGGTGTAAATCGAACCTCATAAAATGGAGCCCCACTTTGAGGTTCGATTTATGAGCTGTGACACAAAGCTCCACCTCTTATTCTGCTCTTTGTGCCCCAGAACATACAGCCAAAGTGACATCTGCGTGGCCACCGATAACGCAGTGGAAGTGGCGAAGTTTTCGGCCAACAAAATATGGAGAACTGTCATGCCAGCGACATGAAGAAGACTTTTCTTTTATCTTTTGACTGCCTCTATTTTCTTTGTATTACTTTCCCGTTCTCAGGTACGTCATCACCTCGAGCAGTTTCGTTATTTCCAATTACATGTAATTATTTTAATTTCACTTCTGTCTGTGACAAAAGGCTCTTAAGCTTAAGAGAGTGGGACCGAATTGAATTAACATCACTAATTACCTTGTAAGATGGAAATTATGCTTTGACTGTCTGGGATCCGTCTTAAGTGATCAAGGTATCATTTAATATGTAGACATGTTTAAACAGTATTTATTGATTTAATTACGGCACTCCAACGACTTATTCACTAATACATTTTTTAGGGTACTGTAACAATTAAACTTAAAATCTAGAGTGAATTAGTCACTTACAGGTGTGCACAGCACTTACATATTTCAAGTTTTATAATATTAGATAGAATATATATATAGGCTTAACTAACAAAACTACATGAAAACAAAATTAAAAAACAGAAAAGAATTAATAACTAAATCTATTTCGTCGCTCTAAAGAATAACACAGTCAATGACAAATAATAAATAAGTAAGTTTAATAATATTAATAAATGTATTTATAGTATTCAGTAATAACCAAGACATGATATATTATACCAGCAGGCTTAGTACCTATGACGCTTTCTATTTCTTCGAAGAATAGACACGACTCTTTCTACATAATAGTACATTACTGCCGCGGTCTATAATTACTACGCTGATGATGGCCGACAGCGCAGCGTAGCGCAGCTCCCGGCCGACACAGCGCGGTCAGCGTGCAGCACTTGATGGACAAGCTGAGATAAAGGCCGAGGCCGTAGATCGAGGCAATTTTATGCCTCCCTATCACTTGTTTGGTGCATTTGCAGTTTATATAATTTTAAAAAAATCGGTCCGTTTTTACGTCAACTGGACGTAGTGCGTAATATTTTTGCACCACTGCAAATGAGGCGTCACGAACAACGAAAGTACGATCAATCTTCGTTTTTGTATCTCGCAACGTAATTATCATTACGTTAATGTGAGTTTCAATGTCATTAACGGTGATATTGGTAATTTCGATGCATCGACATGCACCGTAAATGCCAAAAATAAGAACCACCTGTAACAATAACATGTACGAGTATTAATTATGATCACGTGTACCGTACAAATTTGGGTTTTTAGATATAAATACTTACTTTCACCGCTAAGTACTCAGAGTCGGGGGCTTCATTTATAAACTTTTCTACATTTTGTGATGTCAACACTTTTGATTTTTTACATTTATATCCGTCTGACTGTCGTTTTAGCATACTCGTTAAATTGTGGTAATTTTTAATGTTCAAATTGTGCTTTATCAGAACCATGCATTTTACGAGTAACATTGAATAGGTATTCCAGAGAGACGAAGGCTTCATTTTGTTGGAAAGATCATTGAAATACGCAAGAAAAACATTTTCGGATAAAGATTTAGATTTCCTACTGATTTTCCACTGCACAAACTTTTCATATGCAAGCTTATATTTTTCCTTTGAGTTTCGCGGTATTAAATTTTCAACCACTAATTTAGCTTCATCTTTAATGTCTGGCGGTGTTAAACACATTGAATCGGAAGAATTTTCACTTTGAGAGCTCATTTTTAGCAAAAACGTCACTAAATAAAAATAAAATTTTCGCTGCACCGCGCTTTTGTTACTTCGTTGTTTTTTTTTTAACAATGGTAGTTGGAACTATACAGCCAAATATGGAATAAAATATTTTTGTACCTATCTCTATAAATACAAACAGCTGTGTTTTAAATAAAATCTTTTTGCATTTGATTTTTTAAAACGTTGAAACGTCAAGATAGCGGCCGGCAATGTTTTGCCGGCCTGTTAGAGCGACCAGCAAGACTTTGCCGGCCGCTCCTTGAAACAGAACGGCAAGGTCGACTTTGCTCAAACAAGGTTGTCAAAATAATGACCACATTACATGCATTTTTGAGTAAAGTGACATTTCGTTTCTCCATTTTTGACATCGCACCGTAGAAATCCTTCTATAACTTGACATTTTGTCTTTCGTTTCTAACGATCTTTGTCTAGGTCCTTTTTAGGGTTCCGTAGTCAACAAGAAACCCTTATAGTTTCGCCATGACCGTCTGTCTGTCTGTCTGTCCGTCAGTCCCTCCGTCCGTCTGTCCCCAGCTTACCTCAGAGAATCTTAGTACTAGAAAACTGTAATTTGGCATGGATATAGATATTAATCACGTCGACAAAGTCGTAAAAGAAACCCTGAAAAAGATTTTTTTTTGGGTACCTCCCTTGCTCGTAAAGTGGCAATGATATTTTTTTTTCTCGTCTATCCCATAGTATGGGATCCTAGGATAGGTCGTTCAAAAATTTTGTAGGTCTGTGAAAACCATTTTTCAATTCAGGGTTCCGTTTGCGTAATGCAATTTTTTGTTACGGTCAAGTGTCCCCCCCCCCCTGCCAGCTAAATGGTTGTTTTTGGATATGTGAAAAAATTCATGACAGTAGTATATACAACGAAATTAAAAGGAAAACTATCACAGCTAAGTAGGCTTTACAAGTTAACGAGTAATAGTCGACCAACTTAAATTTTCAGTTGGAGAATTGACCGTAACGTATATCGATGTATGGGAGAGCATGTTTTTCAACTACAATGTTAAGTTTCTTTTTGGGATAAATACGGAACCTTTCACTGTGCGTGGTCCGACACGCACTTGGCCAGTTTTTATTATTTATGTAGATTAATTCAAAAGAAAGTTTTCTATCCCAAGCTGTCAAAATCACACTGACAACTGACAGTTGTCTAAGGTAGTGAAGACAATTTGATTTTGGAACCGCCATGCTAAAGACAGTAGAAAACTTTCTATCGACGCGACGGCCACAAAGTATATACGGTTATCTACAAAATCATGATTTTACAAGATAGCGTTTTGAACGCAAAACTGTGATAATTAATAGAAGAACAAAGCTAGCTCCTCCTATTTTACATCATTTAGTTGGTAATAGGGCATTACCAAGGAAATGGTTAAGGCCAATACTACTGTAATATTTTTTTATTCCAAAATACGGTATTTCGACACTTTGAGAAAAATTGTTGTAGTCGTCTTTATATACGTGACTTAATCATCATTCTCCTGCCCTTATCCCAATTAATTTGTGGTCGGCGCAACATGTCCCTTTCTTCCATACTTCTCTATTAGTCTTCATCTCGGTAGTCACTCCCTTTCTAGCCATATCTTCTTTCACACAGTCCATCCATCGTTTCTTTGGTCTTCCCCTACTCTTATAGCCATCGACGTGCATACTCAAAACTTTCCTCACGACATTTTCCTCATCCCTCCGCATCACATGCCCATACCATGACAACCGATTTCCGCCCAACTTTTCAGTCACTGGTGCCACTTTCAGACTTCCTCTTATGTACTGATTTCTAATTCAGTAAAAATTGAGAATCAAGCCGAAAAAAAAATACTATGACAAAACAAAGAATTCTAAGTCGAATTATGTAAAAGAGTGAATTTCGTAAAAAGTGCAGTTGACTCTTTCTACTTTGCTGTCGTCGTCCCGTCGACAAAACGGTGCTCGCGGTTATTGTCCTACTCACTGCAGAGCAATGGGCTCTTCTGATACAGAGAAGGCACGAGCATTGATCACCATGCTTGCTCAAGACGGGTTGGTGATTTCAGAATTATATTAACTACAAGTCGTGCAAGTGCGCGCGGCGCTTGAGTCCTTGCCGACGTTACTGAATGTTGCCATTCTAGATATTATATTTATATAAACATAGATAAAAAAGTATTGCATTTATTTTATTTTGTTTATTTTTATCTCATTTAATGCTGCAACGGTCGACGTCATCACGTGAACGCCGGCTGTCGCTGAAAACCAGCGCTGGGGCTCTGTCTCGCATAGGGTCGCAGCATTATGCTGAGCGATGGCCGTTTTGCGTGAATGTGTCGCATATTTTCCCTCAACTTGTTCTTTCGTGTTTGTGTTTTTATTTATTTACCGCAAATAAACGTTTTTGGTATCTTTCTCCTTTAAGTCCAGGTTTCCTCACGATGTTTTCCTTCACCAATGTCAGTAATGTCTAAGATAAACTTAGAAATACATGACAATGGGTAACCATAAAGTAGTAAAAAAAAACCATCTGCCCAGCTTTTTCCCAGCTATGTTAGGTTCGGTTTCAATCTTACCGGATACAGCTGAATACCAGTATTTTACATGGAGCGACTGCCTATCTGACCTCCACAACCCCGTTACTTGAGTAATACGATACCCCTTGGTAAGACTAGTTGTCAGACTTTCGGTCTTCTGACGACCCGTAACGAGAGGGGCCTTTTGGTTCTCCTCTACAGGTATTTTACAACCAATCTGGACGAAACTTGGTATAACAGGTTTTACGACTTTATAGATTTTTTTTGTCGTCGGGGATTCTTCCTGCAAAAAGGAGCTACTGGATATCTCCGCCTTTTGAGATCCGATTTCGAGGGTTCTTTTTTTTATTTGAAAGGTAGTAACTTTCAGATGGTCTCATAGAAATTTGGTGAAGATCTGATCAGGATCTTCGGCGGGATGAGCAGAATAGCTCCTCAAAATGCGGTAAATTGTTACAATAGTAGTATATTAATTGTTGCAAAAAACTTTGCGCTCGCGAGTTTTCTGTTCGCAGGACTACTAGTTCTATTCTATTCTATTTCGCGGGCTACCCTGACGCTTTCGCCTCAACAAACAGGAATAAACTTACTATGGGAGAGGTCGGTATTACAAATACTTGTGAACTATAGTCAAAGGGTTCAGAACAAACCAGAACATTTCTCAGTACCTACTTGACGAAACCAAGCTGAAACTTGTAATAGAATTGTTAGTAATACAGTGAATACCGTTACAACGATACAAACAATACGAGTATTACACCAAGAAGGAATTTCACGTAAATGGCAGCCTTTTGATTAAATATCTTTGCTTGCTTCAGCTCTTTGGAACTGGTCTGATGTAACGTCAATGGTTCTGCGAACGGTACTAAGTTAACAACAAAAAAAAGGCAGTCATGGGAGTACCGATAGAAGTGAAAACATAAAACTTTGCGTTCATTCCCCACGACACCACTGAAAACGACACCACCGAATGATTGTGTCGTGGGGAATGGCAGAAATCACTGTTCCCCGCGACACCACCGAAGTGATATCCGCTCAACTGCTATTGATGTTTATCATATATTTTTTTTTTTTTTTTTAATTAAAAGTATGAAGTTATTCAATATAATTTTTGGTACAAAGTTCTTTTAGGCGGCTTGCGGTAGGAGTAAAGTGGTTATAAATCGTCACAAACCCCAGCAACTTTTTTTTTTGGGTTCGTGACTGTTTCTACCAAAAAATATATTGTTTAACATCATCATAAAAATTATGTCATGAATATAAACTAGCTGGACATCACTAACAGTCGGTGGTGTCGCGGGGAATAGTGATTTCTGTCATTTAATACCTTTTACCATTCAATACAGCCAAATACCTTGGCATAACTCCTGACGCCAAACTGTGTTGGAAATCTCACTTTAAAAAGAAAAGACGGGAACTTGACATACGTTATAAAAGTATGTATTGGTTACTCGGAAGAAAATCCTGCCTATCAGTACATAATAAAATGATATTATACAAGCATATTCTTATGCCAATTTGGACGTATGGCATCCAACTTTGGGGCTGTACTAAACGAAGCAACGTCAAAATAATCCAACAATTCCAAAATAAAGTACTCAGGGACGCTGTTAATGCACCATGGTACATTAGAAATGACGACCTCCACCGAGACCTTAAAATGGAACTCGTCACCACCATCATCCAAAAATGTGCTGAAGGCCACGAACACAGACTTCACCGACATGTGAGTTAGTGTAGTGTATAAATAGTGAATGAATAATAGTAACAATGCTGTGCTATACATGTAACACATGAACAAAGTGTTTTTATTAATTATCAGACTCTAAGAAAGTGCTACGACATTGTGTAAAAGTTCAAATTGACACTATTCTTAGTTATAACGTATTCTATCACGTAAAATAATAAGTTAGAGTTAAATTGCTTATTAGTCTATTAGGCTAGATTGTAATAAATTATTAGGAACTTCTTATTAATACGAAAAAAAAAAAACTTTGTAGTTTTTTGGAAGTCGGTTGTTTAAGTTTTTATTTTTACTTTTTAGTGGGTCAGTTTGTAATTTATTTAAGTTACATTAGCCTAATATCAACTGCTCGTCACCTATTACATAATATTGCTTTTCCGGGTGCAGGGACGTCAATTGTTGAGGAGTTCTCCTGGTCAGAACCAGTAGAACTGCCACTCACCATATAAATAGGCCTTCACGCGAGGGCAAGCGCCTGACTATTATTACTTTTACTAACACTAGGCTAAGAACATTGTTACTAATAAATTTATGGACAAAATCTGAAATAAATTACTAAATGAATATGCATTGTGGCGAGCATAAATTTCTTAGCAACCATATTAAAGTACCTAATCGTATCGCAACCCGTTAAATACTTATTATTAATTAGTTCTGGTGGTCATCTGTGGTCATCTTCATCAGTTCCACTTCACCAAATGGTGCTTTCCGAGAGCAAATGCACGATTTACTATAAAAAATACTCAAATCGCTATAGGTGTGGCTATAATATTTGAGGATTTCCGTCGATTTCCATGGGATCCCCTAATCAGATTCTGACGTAGCGACAATGGAACCACCTTCGGAGCATACACTTTCAAACAGAAACAGAATTTATAAAATCGGTCCACAATTGATGGAGAAATCGGTGAACATCAACATATACTTGAAAAAAACCGGCCAAGTGCGAGTCAGACTCACGCACGAAGGGTTCCGTACCATTATCTATAAAAACGAGCAAAAAATTCACGTTTGTTGTATGGGAGCCCCCTTAAATATTTATTTTATTCAGTTTTTTAGTATTTGTTGTTGTAACGGCAACAGAAATACATCATCTGTGAAAACTTCAACTATCTAACTACCACGGTTCATGAGATACAGCCTGGTGACAGACGGACAGACAGACAGACGGCGGAGCCTTAGTAATAGGGTTCCCGTTTTACCCTTTGGGTACACATATGTACTTCATTATGTAAATTATTTTAGATTAATGAATATTTTGGAGAAATTGTTGCAAAAAAAGACCATTGGACACGACTTGCAAACGAATTTGTTTGAAATAATTGTTAACACAAACTTTATGCGTCGGGCATAAAGTTTATTTTGCATTAACAATAGACGTACGAGAGAAATGGTCTTGAAAGTACCACCTCTCGTCTCGTCGGTCTGTCTGTCTGTCTGTCCGTCTGTCACTAGGCTGTATCTATGAACCGTGATAGTTAGACAGTTGAAATTTTCACAGATGATGTATTTCTGTTGCCGCTATAACAACAAATACTAAAATACAGAATAAAATAAATTTAGATGGGGCCATACATATATATCCCATACAACAAACGAGATTTTTTTGCTCGTTTTTGCTCGATATTCATAACGGCAACAGGTAGACCCTTGAAATATTCACAGAATATTTAGTTATATATTCACTTTAAATAATTAAATTAAATAAAACAAATATTTTAGGGGGGGCCCCATACAACAACGTGATTATTTTGCCGTTTTTATAGATAATGGTGCGGAACCTTTCGTGCGCGAGTCCGACTCGCACTTGGCCGGTTTTTTTATATTTTTAGCTCACGACCATTCTACAATACAACATTCATAAGGTATTTTTTTTCCTGTCAACTGTGTATAAGTTACCAAATGCATTCCATGAAACTGACAATA
Organism: Tiliacea citrago; assembly: GCA_963921375.1. NCBI lineage: Eukaryota > Metazoa > Arthropoda > Insecta > Lepidoptera > Noctuidae > Tiliacea > Tiliacea citrago. The sequence goes on from OY992784.1 coordinate 5,183,616, forward strand.
TTGGTAGGTACCAAAAGTTCACAAAGCACAAACTATTCAAAACTGAAAAACTAAAGAAATATTCCAAGCTTTGTATTCAGTGTGACACTTAGCTTATTTCTCAACTGAGACAAAATATCCTCACGCGATGTACTTTCCTTGGTACTATGTACATATAATATGACTGCACAATACTTGTGCAATTCGACATACATTTATACATAAACTCACGCCGTTTTCCTATAGGGTAGGCAGAAACTACAGAACGTCAACTGCGACAATACGATCCTTACATATTTCAATACTTACATGCGCAATTTCGTTGTTTCAATGTCCAAAAGGACAAATGTCCAACTTATTATTAAAACGGCTGCCTGCATGTCTGTGGATCAATTTAAGATGCCAATCCATTTTAAACTTTCTGCAAGAAATTACTTAGCCCACTCGATACCGCTGAGGTTTCCTGGCCATTGGGGCGGAACTTAGCGTAGAAATTCAGTTCTAGGCCATGCTTTAACTAATAGAAATACATTCGTGAAATTGAGACACGTAACATAAACTCACGCCTTCTTCTTATGAGGGTAGACAGAAACTACAGAACACCACCTGCTACAATCCTTACATATCTCTATTACTGAGTGGAATTATACTTCTCCGAAAGTAAAAGGTATTTTGAACCGATCTTTACCTCTTCCTGTAACCTGTAACCCCCGAGCCCTGGAGCCCCCCCCCCCCCCCCTTAAATATTTGTTTTATTTTAATTTAATTATTGATTTTTAAAGTGACTAAATATTCTGTGAATATTTCAAGTGTCTAGCTGTTACCGTTATCAATATCGAGTAAAAACGAGCAAAAAAAATCACGTTTGTTGTATGGGAGCCCCCTTAAATATTTATGTTATTCTGGTTTTTAGTATGTGTTGCTATAGCGGCAACAGAAATACATCATCTATGAAAATTTCAACCGTCTAGCTATCACGGATCATGAGATACAGCCTGGTGACAGACGGACAGACAGACAGACAGACGGCGGAGCCTTAGTAATAGGGTTCCCGTTTTACCCTTTGGTACCGAACCCTAAAAATTGGCTATTTTGAGTTCTCTATTGTTTTTCCCTTTTTATTTTAAACTAGCAGCGCCCCGCTTTCACCCGCGTAAGTCTCGATCCCGTGGGAATATAGGGATAAATAGTAGCCTATGTCTTAATCCAGGGTGTCAGCTACTTCCATACAAAATCTTATCAAAATTGGTCCAGCCGTTTCAGCGTGAAGAAGTAACAAACACACACACACACACACACTCACAAACTATCGCCTTTATAATATTAGTGTGATAAGCTCATGCCAATCATTGCCTACTTGGTCCTCTTTTCTTCTCATGAAAAAACAGCTAGCAAAACTCTAAGCCTAATCTTCTTCTCAGGTACGCAGCAACACATGCTCGCCCCACGTTCTGCAACGTCTGCAGAGAGCCGCTCGGCGCGCTCGGCACCGCACACGCGCTTGCCTGCGAACTGTGCAAGTTCAAGGCGCACAAGCGATGTGCCTCGCGAGCGCCGCCATCTTGTAAGTGGAGCACGCTCGCCTCGCTTGGACCGCATGTCGTAGAGGATGCTGAAGGGGTAAGTTTGACTGTGTATTTTTTATTGTCTAGTCTTTAGTCACTGCAAGGCATTATCATTTGCATATATTGCGATCGGGTGATGAGGAGATTGTGAATAAGTACTAACAGCCATACGTGTCGATCGACCAGGTTAAGCTACGCTGGCCGCGGTTGGTCCGTAGATGGGTGACCATCTTTACATACCAAGACACCTCCGTGCTTCGGAAAGCACGTTAAGCCGTTGGTCCCGGCTGTCATTCGTGGATCTTTGACAGTCGTTACGGGTCGTCAGAAGCCCGAAAGTCTGACAAACAGTCTTACCAAGGGGTATCGTATTACCCAGTAACTGGGTTGTGGAGGTCAGATGGGCATGCTTCATGTAAAATACTGGATTCAGCTGCATCCAGTTAGACTGGAAGCCGACCCCAACATAGTTGGGAAAAGGCTAGGCAGATGATGATAGGGATCGGATCCGGTCTAACCGAATGCGGCCGAATACCAAAATTTTAATTTAATATCTTTCTCAGTTAGTTTTAATGATGGTCTGGCAATTTGAGCACTTTATGTGGCTTACCCAAATGTCCTTTCTTTGGTATTGTTCGTCGAGTCGATAAGCCCTCGCTCTTGAGTCTGAGTCTTGAGTTGAGCTGCACAATTACTGACAAATGCTTGCACTGATTAGACAGGTCCACTCAAATTTGTGTGGTTATTTCCTCAAAAGACCATTTCAGACACGGATCTACATGGTCCTCACATGATCTGACCAAGATTATGTCTGGACTTTGAAAGAGACTGACCCCTGAGTTTGTTTCGCCATTTCTTCTCAGTGTTAGTCAGATAGAAAGTGTCGACTCCATCTTATATATTTTTTAATATGACGTGAAAAGTGATTCCAATATCCTATTTACAGAATACACAATTTCATTTCGTTACATTTACAAACACCATGCCACTACAAGCTCGATAAACAGCGTTCAAAAACGACTTACCAACACGTAAACACACCCACCGTAAGTATGTCAATGTGCGTACATATATACATCCGTTTTACAGCCCATACCGTTACAAAGACATAAACCTTTTAACAGTGATTGTGTGTATAGTAGAGCCAGAGATTAACGTCTTTATAGTTTTTAGAACGGTTTTGTAAATATTGGAAACTAGAGGCATGGGAATAATGTGTTTAATGAAATGAGAAAGCTGTTCGTAAAAGTTGAGTCGTTTGAGTCGACGACGGCAGTACTAATTAAATTCGTGGTTAAACTTGATGGCACACGGTGGGCTGAAAATCGACTTTCATAGACAAACTGCCAGTTGCACGTAAGTCCATTAAAAATTCCCTATTAAAAATAATGCTGTCTTTATCTAACGGAATGTATTGGAAAGTGACAGCATTACTTTTAATGGGGAATTAAATATAATGGACGTAGTACTTACGTGGTACAACTAGCGGTAAAGTGTATTCATTTTTTAAGTGTCGTTTTTTGCCGGATTTTGCTTGTATTAGCTATTACTATACACAAAAATGTCATCCTGCACAAAAACGAATTCATTATAATTTTTTTACGAAAAAATTGGATGAAACTAGTATGTAAAATCCGATTATCTCTGAAACTGAAAGGAAAACCGTAATATCTTTACAGATGGGTATAGAACTAATTATTTATGATTATTTGCCATACCTACTTCAGATAACGGTACTATTGCAGAAAAATTCTGCAAAATTTTGCAACAGAATAGAATAGAATACTCCTTATTATGTACACCATACAAATTACAGATACAAATGTTGAAATTTTACATAGGGTTTAGGTTTTTATACAGTAACATTAGTTTTTCGTAAAAATTATAATTAATTCGTTTTATGCAGAGTTAACTCGGATGACATGTTTGTGTATTAGTAATAGCTAATAGAAGCAATATCCGGCAAAAATTTACAAAAATTTAATGGATTCTAGGTGCCCCTTCCAAAAGGTAGTTTCGTATGGAGATGATGGGCAAGAAACTCCACCGTTACTCTTTTAAAAATGTTTTACAATATTTTGTTTAAGTACATTAAATATATGGTTATATGTGAACACGATACACCTAGAATAAAATTACTATATCACAATAGGTAAAAAGAATTAAAAGAGAAGCAATGAAAAATAACTTAATTATGAGATAGATACATGGTGCAAGTAATGTATGTGCCTGTCTCCAACCCATGACCTATGACACTTAATTCGAGGTCGCCACCACTGCTCTTTTGTGAACTTACGGCCCAATCCCTCTACAAGAGAGGAGGTCTGTGTCCCAGTAGTGAGGCTGATTATGCTACATGCAAATGCATAAAACGCTATTATTATATCGTTATTGAATATTTTAGTACTTTTTCATTGATAGTGTTTATTTCAGTAATTAATTGGTTACGCGTGTTGTATTTCGCGAAATAACTGATGAAATGTGGGTGTGCTTTTTACACCACTGCGGGTATTCGAGGCGAGATGCTATGTTATGTTTCCAATGTTCATGTGCCAAAAGACCAACTGACGGTCTACTAAAAACCCATAAAATAATAAAAAATAAAAAATATTATTTGTACACTTTGAAAACATAAATAAGTACACAAGGATTAAATAAATGTCGTACAATAGAGTCACATTAAAGGGCGAACTGTTGCCTCCTAAACTAGGCTAAAAGCTTGTGTTTTAGGAGTCAATGTTCCTCCAGATATAATGGCATAAAACTGGTATTGAGTGTCATGCAAGAACTTAAAGAAACAACAACATAAAACAAAAAAAAAGCATAAAGTGGCCTAATCTAAATACAGTATTAGTTCTATTTCTATGTAATAAGATTCTTTGATTTTAACTTTGTGTTTAGTATATGGGTATAAGTTTATTTAGTTTATTATACAGTGAAGAGTTAGTATCCTACCCATACCTACCAATCATTAGTATAGCTATTCTATGTATAGTAAGATTATAAAGAGGTAAAACTTGTTTGTTTATAAGTTTGTATGTAGGGCCTAAAATCTGCAACTACTATAGTTTTCGCCAGATAAGAAAAAAATAAAAGCCGTTAACACCCGTCTACCAATATATTCCAATATTTCAAAACGATACGAAAAATATGTAACGGAAGTGTCGCTAACATGATCAAAACAAACTTATCGTGGTAAGGGGCGTCCTCGACGCGTTCACTGGACATGAGTTACAAACCTTTTGGCCAAAACCTGCATATTCTATTCACCCCGAAGGACGCGATAGGCATAATAACAAAATGGCGGACAGGTAATGCGCCCCTGACTCGCAAGTCGGATCAGTGACTTTTATTTTTCTCTTATCTGGCGAAAAGTATAGTCGGATTTGAAAAATTCTTTCTCTCTCTCTCGAGGAAGGTTATAGGCTATTTAACATTACGCTTACAACCCTTAGGAGCCGAGCAAAAAGAAAAAGTCAGAAAGCACACTAAGCGAAAACGAAGTAAAAGCGTGGGCGGGCGATGCGATGCGACGCAGTGGGTCGGGGGAACAAGAAATTTCACGCGGTTGAGGTCGCGGGCAGAAGCTAGTTATCCATATAAAAGTTTAATTACTTGCAAACCAGAATTATAACGAGGGAAGTTTACGCTCTATGCTCTCATTGTAAGCAAGAGTACCTCGCTACAGTCAATAATACGGATTATTACTATCATGAAGGTTGGGTTTACTGGATTATTGTCATAATTTGAAATTTAATTATTTTTGTATCTAGTTCTATTACAGACCATGGACTTGCGGTCGAGTGTACCTTTTAATAATAGCCGATCGCGTGAATACCTATACTCCGTTGGTTTAGGTTGGTTTAAATAAAGGTAAACAAAAAAAACCACGTGACGAGAGAGCTGTCAAGTAACCAACTAAACGTAAAACCTGTCACTTCAGTTGTCATGTTACGTCACAGTTGTACTCTTCAATTTAGCAACGTTTTATTTCGTTGACGTTTAGAGAACTTGTCTTTTTGGGCTCTTTACAATAGAAAGATTACAAAATAGAGTGGAGAATCGAGTATAGGTGAAGTGACCTGTCAATAGTAACATTACGTGGAATGACAGCTTACTTCTACCTCACTTCACCTCAGTTTTCACAGTGTGATTTTCACAGAACTGCTTAGCAATTCCCACCCACTCGACCCGCTTAGACTCGACCCGAAGACTAATACTTGGAAATTTCTGTTTTGATAGGCGTAAAAACGTTGATGTATAGTCAGACAGAAGTATCGATTTAACGCTTGCACCACAAAGAGTGTAAAATTTTAAAAATACTAAAGGCCTGCGCAGACGAGGGACTTTTGTCCGCGAACAATTTGGTATCGTAAGAAAATGTAACGCGCACGTAGGACAAAATGCCGGCCGGGATTTCTATACGATTCCAAATTGTCCGCGAACAAAAGTACTTATTCTTTTTTAATATTTGTACTTTGTCGCTTTGTACTTTGTAGTGTGAATCGTACTGGTTCAACACTCAGAAGCAGGGGATTTTGAATATAAAAACACTTTAATAATGCATATCAGCTTTTATTACCAAGTTATAGTAATACAGTAACACAGCTTGATTTTTGCAGTACAAGTGACTAGCACCGATGTCGAAACCCGAATGCCAGGCATGGCGGGCATAACACTAAAATGCCCGCCGGCTATCTTTTTATCCCCACCAGTTTACTTACTTATGATTGGTCGTCGATAACTGTCAAAGTCTCGGCCAATCACATGAAGTCAATACAACTACTTTTGATCGTACAATTTCATAGAAATCATTGTAATTAGTCAACAAACATAAATAACTATAGGCATAATCTAAATATTTATAACAGTAGTAAAAAACACAGATTATTGTTAATTATCATTACAATCTTATAGCACGCTAGAGGTAGAGGCTATCTTTATAAAGCTACATATTTGATTCGAAATCATCAGTATAAATTGTGTATCTTATCAGAATATTAAATATTCTATGTATAATAAGTTAATATCACTTTACTGTACAAATGGCACTGAATTGGTAGTAAAACATCTGGTATTATTCTTCGGGTTGAGTCTAAGCGGGTCGAGTGGTCGCGGAACCCATTCGACAGGTTGTCGTAACGAAAATGACACATTCAATTACTGGTTTGTCTTGCCTCTGACAGCCAATAGCTGTCGAAAGAATGGCGGTAGTCTATTTGATTTAAACAGACAACATGTTCGTGTTTTGGATTTGTGAACAGCCTTTAGAGAACTCCTTTGGTAACATTGATTGATGCTTGATTCGGCACGGAAGCGTATGGAACGATTGTGAATAGCTATGCAGATCGGTTAGGGATCGTCCATTAATCACGTGAGGCTCGAAAGGCGGGGGAGGGGGTTTGGAAAAAACCACGAAATATATCAAGGGGGTGTGTAGTGACATATATTGTGTGTTTTTCGTTGTACGCGTTATTTCTAAACCGAAAAGCAGCTCGTGACCTTGACTTGCTGACTTAATACAAGTAGATATAAATTAGATTATACCTGTATTTATTTAAAGATAAAATATTCTGACATTTTTTAAGATACTATGTACCAAAATACCCCGGTAACTATTAAAATGCTTCCGCGATATTAGCGGAAGCTTCCATCGATGATTTTTGCGTCGTCATTAGGAAAAGAGCTGCATCGATGATGAGCAGGGTCCGTGGTAGCACCGACACTGTCCTTAGAACGTTAGCGTGCAAAATTAATTTTCCTTTTACTGTGTACTGGGCAAGTTTAAGCCTGCACAGAAATAGGAAATAGACTTGTAATTATTGTGTAGCTTTGTGCACTAACAAATTGCTAACATCTTTTTATTTTGACTAATAACAACTTTTGCTTGATCAATTTCAACAGAGCAACACGAGCAAAAAGCCTTTTAACCGCAATCATAATGAAATTCATAACGAATCCCCGAATAACATCACGATTAATAATTGTCCTATTGTCCGGAAAAATTATACGAGGCCTGTATTTCCCCACCTCTGTGGGGCCATATTACTAACAATACCTGCGTTATACAAAGGGCTGGTGGCGTTTGTGAGAAGATTGGAGATTGTGTGACGGGAGCTTTACAGTATTTTTGTAATTTGGTAAAAATACGGTTCAGCTTGGGCTGAGGTTTGATTTTCAATATAAAGGTTCTAACAATGCCCTTAACGAAGCCGAGAATCACTTATTCGTCCCGTTATTTTGATCATTTTTAGGGTTCCGTACCTCAAAAGGAACCCTTATTGGACCATTTCATTGTCCGTGTCTGTCTGTCAGTCTGTCAAGACAATTTTTCTCAGGAACGGAGATATCAAGTTGAAATTAATATCAAATACGTATGTCTATGGTCCCTTGAAGCTCAAAATCAAGCTTCAAAGTCAACGCAATAAAAAAATATGGCGATTTAAGCGACATATTTAAGTCCGTCTTTGTGCCTAATTATTGTGTGCCAGAAGTTTTCACAAATGACAGCCGGAACCAACGGCTTAAAGTGCTTTCCAAGGCACGGAGGAGTCAAATTTTACCATCTTTATACCTATTAATAATCTTCTATCTGTATAAATAAAAAATAATGTTTGTTTGTTTGTCCCCCTATGGACTCCGAAAGAGCTGGACCGATTTTGATGAAACTTTGGTCAGTGTGTTTTTCTGGATACGCCCGCGAAGGTTTAGGGGGTAGGGGTAGGACACCACGCGAACGAAGTCGCTCCGGGCAGCTAGTAATATTATAAACAGGTATAGTTTGTAAGTTTGGATGTAGGCGGTAATCTCTGAAAGTACTGTTCCGATTACAAAAATTCTGTACCTGACTGAATGATACACTATTGCCGAGTGCCACAGGGGCACTCGGCAATAGTATTTGTAGTTTCCTTGACTACCACGCGGGCGTATTATAGCGGGCAGAAGCTATTGTTTAATAAATGTTAACTACATATTTCCACGTTAGTGGTTCTATTGTGTAAGTTTCGCTATTCTTTGCTAATGTAGCATAAGTTTTGCGTTTTGTCTTCGTTTGTATTTTCTCTTGTACCAGCGTACATTTTCCATTTTCTTTGTTGTTTATAAGGAGATAAACATTTTGTGTACAAAAGCCGTTAGACAAAGCATTTACTCAATTACCTTTAAATTCAATAACATAATATCACGCCTGTAATCCCCGAAAGATTAGGCAGAGCTGTATCTGTAGTACACCTATATTTCCGTGTCTTCTGTGATACAGTTTTTCAACTAGTACAGGTTAAAGGTGGTCTTTTCAACTACAGTTGAGTACTATAATGTATTGCATAGTTTTACTTATCCATAACTGTCCGAAGAATATCTGTAACACTGTTTTTGGAACCATAAATAAACTAGTTGTTCTGCCAACCTAATAGGTTTTAACTGGCAGAGGTAACGCTGCAGCCTAGTTTTGTGATGAGAAGGTGGTCCCAGGTGCTCCATCAATCTCTGTCCCATTAGCTGTGTCCGTGACATCACAGAATACCAGCGTTGCGGTATTTAATTTTTTAAATAATCGCATCATTATTTTGTTAGTAAAAGGGTAAAACGGGAACCCTATTACTAAGGCTCCGCCGTCTGTCTGTCTGTCGGTCCGTCTGTCACCAGGCTGTATCTCATGAATCGTGATAGTTAGACAGTTGAAATTTTCACAGATGATGTATTTCTCTCTAAATACTAAAAACCAGAATAACATAAATATTTAAGGGGGCTCCCATACAACAAACGTGATTTTTTTGCCGTTTTTATAGATAATGGTACGGAACCCTTCGTGCGCGAGTCAGACTCGAACTTGTTTAGGGTTCCGCAGTCATCAAGGAACCTTTATAGTTTCGCCATGTCCGTCTGTCTGTCTGTCTGTCCCCAGCTTAGCTCAGAGACTCTTAGTACTAGAAATCTGTAATTTGGCATGGGTATAGATATTAATCACGCCGACAAAGTCGTTAAAGAAATATGTACTAATAGTGTACCTCCCTTGTACCTAAAGTGGTGATGATATTTTTTTCTTTCGTCTATCCTATAGTGAGGGGTGTCGTTGGATAGGCCTTTCAAAAATATTGTGGGTCTGTGAAAACCATTTTTCAATTCAGGGATCCGTTTGCGTAAAATTAAGCTTTAAAGTGCAATTTTTTGTTAGAGTCAAGTGTTTCCCCTTCCTTGCCAGCTAAATGGTTGGTTTTGGATATGTGAAAAAAACATAGCAGTAGTATATACAGGGTGGAATTTTGTAATGCCACCTGGAGGGAAAGTACTCTTAATACTGCAGATAGAAAGTTTTACTCAAAGGAAACATACCTTATTTTTGAATAGAAAGCAAACTGCATTCAAAGATTTTCAAAAATTCTCTTCTCCCACACCCGGGAATCGAACCGGCTAAAATCTGAAAAAATTATACCCTGTACATTTATTGCATCGATCGTTAGGGTCAATTATAAGGATGAAATCTCTCTAACAAACATGATAAATTAAATGAAAGGAAAACCAGGAAATTTTAAATTAATTTAATTATTTACAAAAAATGGTAAACTAACTAATTAGTTGCTCGAAATGGGCTCCATTCTCTTGGATACACAAATTTATTCTTTTAACGAATTCATTTCTAGTAACCTTTAATAAAGTGTTGTGGTGAATATTATAAATCGTATTCTGAACTTCAACTCTCAACTCGTTGTCATTCGCATAAGATTTCATGTAAATTTGATTTTTTACATATCCCCACAAAAAAATATCTAATGGGGTGAGATCTGGCGATCTCGCAGGCCATCTGATTGTGCCGTTTGTACCAATCCAGGTATTAAAATGGTTATTAATGTAGGCAGTAGTGATTCTGCTTTTATGTGCTGGAGCACCATCTTGCTGTAGAATTATTTGGTTTCGCTCTTCCTCGGGGAAACCATTTAACTCGTTTCTTAAGAGATCCAGTATTTCAATATACTTGACAGTGTTTAAATGACCTTCGTACACGTGGACTAACACTACATTATTTCTCATAATTCCGCACCAAACGTTGAAAGAAAATCTTACTTGATTGTTAGTTTCATGAACACGAACAGGATTCACTCGAGACCAATAATGGTTATTGCGGCGATTGTACATGCCATTATTGCTGAAGTTGGTTTAGTCAGACCATACAATGTTACTCAAAAAACTAGGGTTTCGGTCAATTTCTCCAAGCATGTTTTCACAAAATTGTAATCGTCTCTCACGATCCCCAATATGCAATTTTTGCACCAACCGACCTTCACGATAGCATTTATACTTATACTTTTTCAGCACTTTAAGTACGCGAGTGTGGGTTGTTCCTAATTCATCGGCAGCATCTCTACTTGAAGCCTTTGGAAATGATTCAAAGTATGTTAAAACATCTAGTTCAAAATCGAAATAGTTTTGCTGAATAGTTTGCCGTCTCTTCTTGAAACCACTCGTATTCTTTAAATTTTCTACCATTCTTTTCAATACGAACCGAGTTGGTGCCTGTCGGTCTTGATATCTCTCTCCATACCACCGCAGAGCTAGATTCACGTTTTTGTTATTTAAAAAATAAGCTTCCATTAAATCAAACTGTTCTTGATAAGCCATTTTCACTGTGAGACAAAATGTGAAATGAGTTGTAAAAACAATCAAAAGTGAATAACAACTATGACAATCTAATTTTCAAATTTTAATCTAACATTCCATATTTAAACTACCTCATACACGCAGCTACGAGTATGTCGCAAAGGAGTCTGCATTACAAAAGATGGATGTTAGTTAAAGAGCTTTAACTTGACTCATTGAATTTGTAACTTCAGATTTCCTGGTTTTCCTTTCATTTAATTTATCATGTTTGTTAGAGAGATTTCATCCTTATAATTGACCCTAACGATCGATGCAATAAAAGTACAGGGTACAATTTTTTCAGATTTTAGCCGGTTCGATTTCCGGGTGTGGGAGAAGAGAATTTTCGAAAATCTTTGAATGCAGTTTGCTTTCTATTCAAAAATAAAAGAAAGTTTCCTTTGAGTAAAATTTTCTATCTGCAGTATTAAGAGTACTTTCCCTCCAGGTGGCATTACAAAATTCCACCCTGTATAACGAAACTAATTTTATATTGCCTGTATAAGGAAAACTATGACAGCTAAGTAGGCTTTACAAGTTAACGAGTAATAGTCGACCAACTTAAATTTGCAGTCGGAGATTTGACCGTAACGTATATCGATGTATGGGAGAGCATGTTTTTCAACTACAATGTTACGTTTGTTTTTGGGATAAATCCATCCCAAATACGGAACCCTTCATTGCGCGTGATCGGACACGCACTTGGCTAGTTTTTATTGTTGGTATTTCCTGTGTGTCTCAAATAAAAAAAAATCTTTCTTTCTTTAATAAGGGAAATAGTTGTGCAAATTGATTCCAAGTGTCTCCACGTGTAGGATTATTTATCATTCCATTTCTGTGTATATGTGGTGGAGGCTTCTAAACGTTTAATTTTCCTAAGTAGGCTAGGGGTAAATAATATCGGGATTAATCAACTAATGGTTCCGGAAGTCAAATTAAAAAATACGCTCCTAGTTGACTGATGGCCTTTACACCGCATACCTAATCAATATTTTTTAACGTATTTTCTTTGTTCCTTTGATAGACAAAATCAAACACAACCAATTCTACACTTATAGCCATGACTGGGAAAACTATACAAACAAATGTATTTATATCTATAGATATTATTCTTATTCATTTGTATTTATTTTTATTGTTCACAGGTTGTGTAATTCACTTGGTTTCCTTTATAGGATTTTCGTGTTAAGTATTTTGATTTATTTTAATGTTTTTATCTTGTCAAACTTACTGACCTAGATTATAAGTAAATGGTGTGGTCTCCTATAATTGGAAGCGCACACTGGTATTTGTCCCTGTTAAATGTATACTTGCACGTTATTGTGTAGCCTCTCTTGGAGATCCAAAACCAAATAAATAAACGATTAATAGAAGTCGCTTTGCGTGTCTGTCTGCATGACAGCGTTTTTCTACTAAACTACGCAACGGATTCTGATGTATTTTTCACCATCATTTGGATAATTTATTTCGAAAGGTTTTGTGTGTATAATACATAAATATTGAACTTACCTATAATAAAGAAATCTCGACTTCAAGTAAGTCGTAAAAACCGGGGGAAGCAGGAGCGAGTCGCTGTGCTCGCTCGTTGAATAATAATTCAACGAGCGAGCGAAGCGTCTCTGCTTCAAGTCTGGCAAAACTTTCTTTCCTCTGTCTGTTGTATAAAATCTATAGAGTCGTAAAACCTGTCTACCAAGTTTCGTCCAGATCGGTTGTAAAATACGACGAGGGGTATTTCTTCCAAGAAAGGGCAAAAAGGGGGCTACTGATGCGCCCAATAACACTCTGCCCGATGTGGTAATTCGTCTGCGTCAGGATGACTGGACCAAGATAGATTTTGGAAGTTTGAGCAATAAAAAGTTTTAGTACCTATTCAATGGTACGATTTGGTACCAGACATCAAATAATTGGTACCTCGCTAAAGAGGGAAAACTATTACGAGGAAAGTGACCAGCCATTGTGACTTCAGAATGGCTGAACCAAGCCGGTTTCACCTAGCTGTAGGCGTTATAACTAGTTTATCTTGTCGTTAAAATTTAGTACTTACCTCATTGGTGCCTACCGCAACATAATTATTTTTTTCTTAATTTTTTTTCGATAAGCCAAAAAAATGCTACAACTAGTAGAAATTGTGCATGTAATCTGGAGCACGTAGGCGTTATAATTAGTTTATCTTTTCATTAAAATTTAGTCCCTCTTTGGAACCTCCACTTATTTATGTATTTCTTACATTTTTACGATACGCATAAAATAAGTAACACCTACAAGAAGTATTGCATATATAATAATGTTTATTTTTGTACAAAGAAAATTACTGAAAATAAATCATATCACACATAAATATTAAGTATACATTTATATATATACATTTTGTTTTTAATAATTGTGATTCTACTTGACATGTCGTCGTAACATTGCCGTTCGGACCCTTTGCGGCAATGTGATTTGTAATGTCCCACGCCTGTCGGAGTCGAAGGTGGCACAAATTCTATTACAGACAAAAGGTGGTACTCTATTCCTTTTAATGTTATATTTTTGGGTAATTCATTAATGCAAATTTCGACGTCAGAATTGAGCTCAAAAGCGTCAATATCTTTTAAATTATAATCTACAACTGCAACAACAACATATGTCACTGTTTAGCATTGAATTTGCAGACTCACCTAAGGTATTTTTGTTAAAATCAATTTTTAATGTACTGTTAGGACTGTAATCGACGTTTGAAAAGTGCTGACTCTCAGCCTAGTTTGAATGACTTTTGATTTTATAGGAACCAAAAAAAAAGCACGCATAACCTACTTTTTCAATAAAGATTCTATTTTCTTTCATTCCTTAAATGTTTATATACAACTTATTGTAGATTATTGCTAAACAATTGTAAAACATTGAAAGGATCTCAATAAAAAACCCGCAATCCTAAGTACACTTTTATCCTTAGCAATCGACCCTAATACCAGCATTAAAAGATTGATACGGCGCCCCATCTTTGATTAAATGGGGAATCAATGGCTGCCCCGACGCAGATTTTCTTCAATTTGCTTCTCTTTATCAAGAATCGTATAGAAGACAATCAATGTTTGATTGAGTGAAGAGACAGACGTATGGAAATATTTGTTAACTTCTTGTTGATTGCAAGAATTAATGCTACATTCAAATATCGTTACTTGTCGGTGTGTTGTTAATTATGGTTACTTGGTTTTAAAGCTGGTAGATTCTTAGATACTTGTGAAACTCATCTGCTGTATGAATAGTAGAATACCTGTTTATTTATTTATTGGTCTATCTACAATCGTTACACTGTTCAATCAATTAACACAAGCCAACATACAAGCCAAGCACACAATCGTTAGCCACAACATGCAAAAACATTTTTATATTTAAAATAAAGAAATAACAATAAGTAAAGAAAAGATACATATAGTTTTTACACAGTTTTAACACCACAATAGTACACATACATCTATTATATCACAAAGACACCATGATTGCTTCACTTAGCAAGCGTCAAAAACTAGTTCTTCATTACAACTTACCTAGCAGTTGCAATGTTCCCGGGGTAGTCAACCCACCTTCATATAATTCTAACTGCGTAATATTGTTACCATGTAAATAAGCTTTTTTCGAATACTTCATGCCAACATAAGTGACAAAGGGTGATCCCCAGTATCTCCGTAAGTCCCGAAATTAAAAAAATATTTCCCCGAAATTAAAAATAGAATTCAACTTTTCTTTTACGAATCACCACCACGAACCATGTCGCTCAGAACCCTATTTAAAAAGTTTGAAATATAAGCGACGGAATTTCCTGAATAGCTGAAAGTTTGTGGAATCCTCCTTGTAAAACGGAGACCGGTAAAAAGAAATTCTTGACAAAAATATAATATTTTTGCAGTCCTTGGCTTTTAAAAATTGCTTTGGAAAGTTTTTGGTGCAAGTGCTAGTAATGGGCATGTCTGTGCCAATCCCTCGATCCGTCCACCAGTTGTTGACAGTTTGTGCCTGATGCACAAAACCTCTGACAAAAATCATCAAAATCAATTCAACAGTCCCAAACAGACAGATACATTTATAATTTGCAAAGCAAATAATGTTCTAACTACATATTTGGCTTCGTCTACAATTCAACTTAAAACAACAAACGATATGAAAATCAAACAGCCTCTGGACAAAATCCTTCAACAAAAGCTATAACTTTAATTAACTGGAATAATTATGAAAACTCAATGCTTATTGTTTTAAACGAAGTCTGTTTGTCGAGGGAAAGTTACAAATTCAACAAAGTATTGGAAGTTTAGACTGGGAGTTGAAGTTTAGACTGCACGGTGTATTTAACTGGCAAAATCAAGTAAAATGGGTGGATGTTTACGTTTAGAAACAATACAATTGTGTTTTGATTAAATCTTGCCGTAATTAGGAATAAATAAAGTTATTGCACTGTGCACTGTTCACTGTTGAAGCAGTGCTAGTAGGTGCTGGAAAATAATAATTGTTTTCTATTTTGGTTTGGTTCAGTGGTCGCAAACGCGACTACTGAGCATGGGTTCCTGGGCTGGATTTCCAGGAAAGTCATGTTGGTTTTTCCATTAGACAATTCTCAGTAGTAGCCCAGAGGCAGGATTTGTGACATAATAGGCTCTCCCCATATTACATGAGGCTTATAACACCACTCATTTCTGCTTATCCCTACGACAAACACAAACGTGATTTTATGACTAGGTACGTTTTATATTTCAAAAAGCACAGTTATGGGAAAACCAAATAGGACTATCACCGTAATTCCCATCATCACCATTGACAGCCTTGTTCCACCTACTGCTAAATAAAGGCATCTATCGTTCAAACTCTTTGTTTTGACGTCCAGCAGTTGAAGGTGCATTGGTAGGAGATGGCTGTGCATGGTGAAGGGAAGCTTTAAACACGACGTCTTTTGACGCCCATTCTTAATTGTATGACAAAAAAACAGCGTTTTGTGAGTGTACCCTTTTTTTCTAAATTTGCGCTAAATGTGCTGATTGACTTCTTCTGAGTCCTCGAAGAATCTTCGGTGATACGGGATAGGTCGTATTTTGAAGATAGTAGACCAAACAATCCGCTAATCAGGTTTTATTTGCTCTGTTTAAGCGACTCTTCAAAAAGTTCTAATCTTGAGAGAGAAAAAAAAAGTTCCACAGCCGTCCACAAGCTAGATTTATTATTATTTGAAAGAAGAGGGTTTAATCCATCGTATGTGTAAGATTTAGGTCTGTGACACGCGTTGGCGATGCTTTCCGGGTCCATTATAGATAAGAAAATAGGGAAAAATAGTAAAAATAGATTTTGGTGTAAAAAATAAAAATAAATTTGTAACTTGCCAACTTGTTTTGTAAAATTAGTTAACTTCAATATCCATCACTAAATTAAACCAGAACTACTTTTAAAACCACTCTAATAAGTATTCGCGTCGAATGCAAAATTGCTAATGATAATCAGTTTGCTTACCTATTTCCTTGTTTACTTAACTGCGACCCTTAATGATAGCAACCCCAGGTGCATTAAATTATTATTATTATTATTCCCGGCCACCGTAGGCGCGGGCTTGCGGACGGTGAGCGATGGGTAGCTCGCCGTCCGATAAGGACCAGGGGGTCTACTCCCTAAGCACTAAGTCCGTTGTGTCGGCCTTCGTTACGGGCGTTTCCTACTCCTTATCACCTTCGGACGGATGATTCGTTCCGGACCCGAATGAAGAATGAACAACAACACGATTTGACAGTTGTCCCTACTCCCGATGCGTTTTTGCCCGTCCGAAAAGTTCAACTTGACACTTGTTTTGACGGCTCGTTATGTCAGTTGATACGACATCAAAAAAACCAAATAGGCAAAGGTATCAACAGGATAATGCCGGTTTCGGAACAGAAATGGCAAAAATAATTCAATTCTATATTTAGACATAATAAAAAGTATATTGTTAAAAAACTTTAACGAGTTCTAACGAGAAAAATATTAATTTTTGATTATTTAAACCTGAAAACCACAAAATAAGCAAACCGGTAATCGACCGGTAAAATTGCGCAAGTCTATAGTCATGCGTCATTCGTTCACGAAGATTATCTATGATTCCGTTGGAAACTGATGAATCCGAAATCATTAGGGAGTAGGGTGTGGGTATCGGACTACTGTCGGACGGGCCCGTTGCTTCGTTAACGGACTTAGGGAGTAGACCCCCAGGCCCGTGTCGACGGCGCGTTGTGTTCCACGCGCGCCTGAAAGAGATGACAGCACGAACTGACGGAGTCCGTTAGGGCCAATGCCTGCCAGGGTTGCAAGTTTATCCGAAAGGGTTATCGTGGCCCTGGCACACAGGCAACGGAAGGAACAGGGGTGGGTTTTAGTCAGTAAAAGTCTGACACGCCCTCCCGGTCCGCCCAGAGCGGGACAATTTATTTGATAATTTCCAAAAAAAAAAAGGTGCATTACAATTCTTGGAATTGGAGGTTCGTGGGTTTCGTCTATAATAATGGGAAATCATTTTCGCCATATTCGATAACGAATTTTGTCTAGCCAGGCATGTACTAAACGAACCATAGTGCGACCGTTCAAATCGTTGGTCTTCATCATTTGCGTATGTGTACAATATTCACGAGACACAAACAACCATTAGGGCGGAACACTGCAAGTGGTTTGCACAGAATACATTCGATCACATACAAACTGGTAACTTACTGAATTGTAGAGATGTCGATTTAGATAGATAGATATGCTTGGTTTTCATCACTAAAGTCATCATCAGCGTTATCTCTTATGATATTAATATCTGTTTCGACATGAAATTACGAACCGTAGCTATTTTAGCAAAAGGCGAAAAGTTAAAAGCACTACTCCACAATCTAAACTATTTTCTTACTCAAAAAAATCTGAAGAAATAGCGTTAAAATACTTCACATTTATATAAAATTTCTTACATGAAGTCCTCTTTTAGTTTAAGCTGGAATCCCGATTATATATTCCGTTATCGTGGCCATATTCCCTCAAGAAAATGATTTTAATATCACTGGCGAAGTGTAAGCCGCTTCTTCGGATGAAGTATCATTTTTGAATGTGAAAAGTTGGTGTGGTTATTTCAGAGGAAAAGTTTGATAAAAATATCGGTTTGTTGCGTGATTTATACATCTTCACATTTTCCCCGTTTTGCATGTGTGACGTTCACGACCCCGCACTGAGCTCGAGTGGTAGATTACGGCTCACTCTCTTTCATAGAGAGGAGGCGTGAGTCCCAGACTCCCAGCAGTAGGGACATTATTGGATGATTATGTGTGTGTTATGTTGCCTCTGCCCTTTTAGAAAATACAGTCGTGTCGCTAATGTATGTATCATAGATTCTATCATAAATCTATGGTATGTAATTGTCAAAGATATAAACATGTCTAGATAGACAGTCAAAGCTGTGAACTCGTCGAAAAAAATTGCGTCCAACTGAAAGACCCAAAATGCACGCACACTATGAAAAAACAATAACGTGAAATATAAATCGTTTATTTGCTTATAATGTAGTTAAGCAGATAAGATGATTTTTTTTTTTTTTTGGCACGAGCGTAAGACGTAGTTGTCACGCGCACCAGCATAACAAAGTTGGCCTGTTCGTTTTAGTTCTTTGGCAACGCGACACTCTATCTAGACATATAAATAATCAAAGGTTTATGTGTAATCAGCAAATGATTATGATTGGTAGTTGTAAATTTGATCTGGAGATTTGTGTAGGCCTGGGACTGGGTGTTTTTATAAGAAGAATGTAATTAATTTATTAATGTTTTGTTGCAGAACATAATAATGCCTCACCAGTGGTTGGAGGGCAACCTTCCCGTCGCGGCGAAGTGTGACGTGTGTGACAAGACGTGCGGTTCGGTGCTCAGGTGAGGCTCACTTTAATTTATTAAGGATCGGGTAATCGCCGTTGACTTTGGCTATACAAATGCACGTCGAGTTCACGCCGCGCCACCGCCGCCGCCGCCGCCGACGCCGTTCGGTTTCATAAGGAATATTAATATTTAGTAACGAAAATTATTTAAAAAAATACATGAAATTTCTTAAGTAGTTTGAAAGTAATATCGTTTTTATGCTTTAGGTAGACATTACTTCCTGAATTTATTTCATAGAGAATTTTACTACAATACTTAAATATTCACAAAATATATAATTGATGTGTGTTCAACTTTAGCATACATTTTTTGCATAACTTACTTGTAATATATTGTAGCGGCATCAACATCGCCACATGTAAATTACGCGTCAAACTGACGTCACGCGAATCCTGCATCGCGCAAGCAGAGTTTACCGCGCAACTAGAATATACAACGTCCCGACATCAACCGTCGGGCAGTTGCCCACCAAACACAATACCCGTCTGGTCGGAGGATCCTCCCTTTTCTATGGTGGATGAGTGAACTTTACACCCTGTTCCTCATCCACCAAAATATAACAATCGCAATGCGCTATAATAAATAAAGCAATAGCTAAGATTTTCTGGTCGCTTGGAGAGCGGCCCCTTCATCAGGCAGCATGACGGTGGTTCTAACACTATGTATATGTACAGTGTGAGAACCGAGAACCGTCATGCTGCCCATAAATTATATATAGTTTGCGGACAGCCACGATCGCATCTGGTTATCTATGTTTGTACATTATGCTTAGAGGAGGAAGATATTGTGGCTTACCAGTGGGCAGTGGGCTACCCGCAGTTTCAATCAATTCAAACAGTGCGTAAGCCCTTAGTGTACATGTATAAACGGATTTCGCGGTTTCCCGCAGTGCCGCGAGCCTTTCGGTTGTAGCATATGATTGCGTCCTAAAAGTAGCGGTTGCCTGCGTGGTTGTAGCCTGAGTATAGGATATGAAATTATGGCTAAAGTCTATAAAGGTTATATGCTATAAGTAAAAGTAATACAAAAGTTTTTCTTATTTGTCCCCCAAAAGTGACTCCCATATTCATAATTCATTTATTTACGTAACACTTCCATGTTTGGGTCACAGAAGTTCATATGTGTACCAAAAAAATCTATAAAGTCGTAAAACCTGTATACCAAGTTTCATCTAGATAGGTTCTAAAATATGACCTGTAGAGAAGTCAACAAACTGATAGAGGAAAGCAAATGTTGCCAGACTTGAAGCCGAGACGCTTCGCTTGCTCGGTCAACTAACACCAGACTCTCGATGTATGTATCTAAGTTTCCTAGATAAGTACGAGTAAATCATTTTCATTCAAACCAATCATTCACATTAAAAGCTAAGAAAATGCGACATTGTCATATTTCACATTAATAATCGTGACATTATCGAATTATTTTGAATGAAAAATTAAAACGAAAAAAAAAATTAAAAATAATTCTCAGTCTCATTCATATCCTAGAGTTACAGGATATCAAAAGAAACACGTTGTATATCCACGACATACTTGCATTGCACCCTTAACGAGACGAATACGGAAACGATCATGGCTGCTTTGTCAGGTCATCTGTACCAAAAAAAATGTCTTGTTATTGGATCGGAGCGAGTACACAAGTATAGGTCCAAAATAAGCTTAAACGAATCCATCTTAACATACTACTAACAAGTGAAAATAACGAAAAGCTTTAAACGAGGTCGTTTCTCGTCCACAAAGCTGTCGGCGTCTCTAGTCCCGTAAAATTAGCTCACAGCCAACAAAATCCTTGAAGATGAAAAATCTCACAGCAAAAAATTTCATCAAGTCCTTCAAAGCAAGTCATACTACCTACCCCTAGCTCTATCCGCTAATCTGCCGGCTGATCCGCGCTGTTTCCGCGAATTACCGGCGTGCAGATAACTTGGCGTATTTCTTGCATACCTGCGATGCGTATTATGAAGTTATCGTAGGCCCAGCACTCTTAGGGACTGTTCAAACTGCGGCTAATCCCGCTTGGGAGCGTCGATTGTTTTAATTATTAGGAAATCACGCTTTTATGTCAGTCTGAACACCTCTATACTCCATACACACAATCGGCGGTGGCGCCGGCGTGAGCAAAGTTCTTCCCGTATCCCGTGCGGGATTCGCCTCTATGTGCACTGACTGGACAGGTCCACTCAAATTTGTATGGTTCTTTCCTCAAAAGACCATTTCTGACATCAATCTACGTGGTCCTCAAATGATCTGGCCAGTATTATTTCCGAAATAATATACACATTCACATTAATGAATTATACAGGTGTCCCTTCGATCAAATTATTGTTTTTTTTTAGAACGACGTTATGGTGGTTCTAAAAAATAAGAAATACAAAAATTATAATATCCCAAGTAGTACCTAAGATTTTTTTAACATAAAAGTACTAACTTTGTTTACCTTTCCATTCTTCTTCACCGCGACTACAAATAAATTAATTCCATCGGTTATTTGTTGTTATAATATTGTAAGTTGACTATGACAGAGAGGCAGTAAATAGTGTGAATAGAAAATGCACTGATTTAAAAAAAAAAATCGTATCTTAGGTATACTTGGGATATATATTTTTTGTATTTTATTTAGAACGGCCATAAGGTATATTATCAAGGTCACTGTTATCCATTACTTACCGAACACCCTGTATACAATGACATGAATAATTACTTGTAAAGTATTGTATTATTTATTGTGAATGTGAAGACTATGTAGGTCATTGTTTTTTTTTCTTCTCAGTTAGTTTTGATCATGGTCTGGCAGTTTGATCGAGTAATATATAATACCTAAATGTCCTTTCTATGGTATTCTTTGTCGCATCGTTGAGCTTCTTAAGTTCTGAGAGTTTTGAGCTGCTGGTGCACACAAAAGACTTAGCACAACATTTATTACAAAAGCACGATTATACTCGTACAGGGTGGAATGGACATCGACGCGCACCCTGTTACCATGGATTCAGTACATCATTTCGTCGGTTATTAAAAAAAAAATTCGCTGTTCCATACATTTTGACCGAGTAGGTATTGCACTTCTGTAGGAAACAGCTGTTTTTTTTTTAATTACCGACGACAAATTTCACCGCACGGGGGTCAAGTATTATGTACTGAATCCATGGTAACAGGATGCGCGTCGATGTCCATTCCACCCTGTATAATCATGCTTTTGTAATAAATGTTGTGCTAAGTCTTTTGTGTGCACCAAATAAACGCTACCTATCTATCTATTAAAGATAGTTTAAATTGACATGATTGTGTGAAAGATGATATGGCTAGAAAGGGGGTGACTACCGAGATGACGACTAATAGAGAACTATGGAAGAAATGGATCTGTTGCGCTGACCCCAAATAAATTAGGATAAAGGCAATGACAATGATGAACTATTACTTAGATACCTATATAACCATCTGTTCCATCAATAATATAATGTACTGACAAGCCTTAATCTATTGTATCTGTCTATTCCCTTGTAGGAGTTAATTGCTGGAAATTGATGAATGTGCCGTAAAAGTGATTGAAAACGTTCTGGTTGATCCATCGTTACTTAGCCGTACTTAGCAGGTCCATCAATCATTTGTACGTCACTTAACGTACGTAATGCTCCTGGTGCTGTTGGTGAAAAAATAATACTTTATTTCTCAATATACAGCGTGCAATATACGTGTGTGAAAAAATAATCAGCCGTCCCATACATTTGGATCGAAGGTAGTTTTTTTATGCATTATTTTTCGTGTTTACGATGTTGGTCCCATGGAGAAAGTGATTCAGTTTGATGGTCCACACCCTTAATTTTGACAACCCTACACTTTAATACAACCTGTATTATAATGATTTAGTTTAGTTACTTTAATGTTAAAATTTCTTTTTTGTCGATATGAATTATTTTATAATTATAAAATCATTATAATTGTTATTTTTTTTGTTATCAAAGCTTATTTTATTTTATTATTGAGAGTTTGGTTATAATTAATAAACATTTGTACGCCCTCTGGCATAACAAACATAGTGCTCTCTATTATTTTTATATACCATTATTATTGGACCTATGAAATGAATAAACGACTTATGACTTCTGAATATCAACTATTAGCAGTATTGTGATTACATTACATAATTCTACGGGAATGTACCAAAGTGCAAATTACATACATGGTCAACTCGATAAAATTAACCGCATCTGTGGTCTAGTGGTAAGACCTCAGACCCAGAGGTCAGCGGGGGCAAAAATTCTGCTTGGTTTGGTTGGTGGTAGGGCTTGTTCTAAGTCCGCCTGGCTAGCTACCACCATCTTATCTAAGTCCGTCGCCATAACAACAATGTTAACAGCATTGTTACGGTAATTAGAGGTAAGATAGCCAGTTCCTCTGTGGTTGAGCATTCCGAGTGAAGCTCGTTTCCACCGTCAACCTGATCATCACTTACCATCAGGTGAGATGAAGGCCAAGAGCTTCACGGAAGTGGTTAAAAAAACTCCACAAGTACTTACTACTTAGAATAAAATTATCCAACTACATAAACTCACGCCTTCTTCCGATGAGCAGAAACTACAGAACGCCACCTGCTACGCTCCTTACATACTCCTTTTGCTTCGCCTACGTTCATACATCTGGTCATACACGCACGCCGGTTGTGAATACAATGCACCTGACCATTCTGAAGAACGTCCCCAGTAAGGTCACTATATATCCTTATAGGGCGCCCCCTCCCGCGTTTCCACCTATTCATGAAGGATGTAGATACGCCACCTCTGACCTTTTCTTTTACCCAGTTAAATGGCCTAACACCTTTCGGCCTCCCAAAACAATATTCCTTGCCAAGAAAATTTGCACTGCATTGGAAAGACTACAAATAATTGCTACCAAGTAACAATAACAAAGCCTTAGAGTGTCCTCTGGAGGCTAAATCCGGGGATTGACAGAAAAAAAGCAACACTCGACCGTTATCCCGCGCAGAGCCCGGGAAATTGAAACAACACTATGTGAGCCACTACCCATCCGGTGAACGAAAGGATTTAGCGGAACAGTTTCCAGAACCATTTTTATTGGTTCCGTTTAAATGGTTTATTCGTGAAATTCTGGCTAGGTCTTTCCTTTCTTTTTGTTATATACCAAACTAGCTTTTGCCCGATTTATCCGCCTGAAATTTCGGCCCCCGACCCACCGCGTCGTATCGCATCGCCCGCCCGCGCTATTAGTTTGTATTCGCTTAACGTTCTTTATGGCTTTTGTAGGGTTCCGTACCCAAAGGGTAAAACGGGAACCCTATTACTAAGGCTCCACCGTCTGTCTGTCTGTCCGTCTGTCACCAGGCTGTATCTCATGTACCGTGATAGTTAGACAGTTGAAATTTTCACAGATGATGTATTTCTGTTGTCGCTATAACAACAAATACTAAAAAACAGAATAAAATAAATATTTAAGGGGGCTCCCATACAACAAACGTGATTTTTTTGCTCGTTTTTGATAACGGCAACAGGTAGACGCTTGAAATATTCACAGAATAATTATTTAGTTATATATGCACATTAATAATAAATAATTAAATTAAAATAAAACAAATGTTTAAAGGGGGCTCCCATACAACAAACGTGATTTTTTTGCCATTTTTAAAGATAATGGTACTGAACCTTTAGTGCGCGAGTCCGACTCGCACTTGGCTGGTTTTTCTTTTTAGTCAGCTCCGTAGGGTCATAGCGTGATGTTAAATAGCCTTTAACCTTTCTCAGGAGTTGGGCTATAAAATGCTAAGTTTTTTCAAATCCGACTGACATTTCCAGAGATCAACGCGCATCATCTTTCGATTCTACCCGTGTTTTGATTGACTAATTTGAACAAAAACGGTTATTGTGACTTAACTATAATAGTTAGACACATAGCCTCGTGGACATTTTTGTTGGCAATAATGAGTACTATAAACATGTAGTAGATTATTTTATGTATCATCAATAGTTTTTGCAGCGCACGTCAAATAACGACTTACATGGGCAAATTTTTGATACCTTGGGTTACATTATTGTAATTTTCGTAGGGATCTCTATTTTTTTTTAAATAAAATACAGCCCATGTTACTTGTTGGTAATGTAGCTTTCTATGGGTGAAAGAATTTGTTAAATCAGTTAAGAAGTTTTTATGTTTATCACACAAACAAACAAAAAATCTAATCTTTTCTCTTTCTAATATACGTATAGATTTAATCTTCTCTTTTTCGTGTGGTTAGTGACTAACCTAGTGTCAGACTTTTTATGCCGCCCATAGGCCTCTGACTTGGCAAATCCTCTAAATTTGTAAATAATGTACATGATGTAAAATACAAAACTAATTCATGTAAATACGATCAAATGAACTTTTATATACGCCAGTTTATAACATTTTACTGCCAGTCCTAAGCCTGGAAAAATGAAGGAAAGTTCATAAAATCTTAAACAATGTAAGGGTTTAAATTGTTAAATATATATGATTATCGGCGAGTACTGTACTACTACTTCTTACATGCTATTTTGCAATCTACTGGGAAGTCTGTTTCCAGCTTTAAACAAAATAGCATCTTCGTAGGATGTGCGTCAATCATATTCATTCATTCATATTATATTTTACAAGTGAGAAGACATTTCACACTCAGCCACCTCACCGGAACCCTCAAGCTGAGCACTCTCACACCTGAGCGCGACTATAATGACGTCACTCTTTACAGCGGCATAATAGCCAGCACTTCCAGCGAAACTCCCCGTACCTTAGACAAAAGAAAATCTCGGAAAATATGACAATGTCAGGATTGCGACCAGATTACATGTAGTAATTTGTATGAAATAATTTTTTTCATAGAATATACACACATAAAATTATTTACAAGGCATACTTATTTCAGATTAATCCTCAAATGAATATCTCTCCTGTTAATTATGTTGGCTACACTGAAGCCATATGTCAGTTATAGTCAACCTCGTAACTGCTTTAACACTTTTGACAATAGCAAATTGAAAATTCAATCAGGTACATACTACGAGTATGTAACTGTCAGGGCACACCTGTCGAGTTGCAGCGCGGCTCGATTGACACTGCCAAACAAATAACAACGTTGCATGCCTAAAAATAATGTTGATATTAAAATAACCTGAGACACGCGCCTCTTTCTGCTTCGGCGCGCCCTCGAGCTAATGTATGTTTAGTGGTTTTCAACTTTATTTCAACTGGAACAAGGTCGATATTTGTTTAGCTGTGACGAATGCGCTGCGCTACGCCTCGCCATATGTGCGCCAGCCCTCACATATACAAGTAGTTTTTGTCGTTTTATGACGTGCAAGTGACTTTCAACCTTATGATGATACAGCAATAACGAGGTCTAATATAATACTAGATCTACGACAAAAAATGCACAAAATTTAAGAAATCCTTGTGCACTGCAACTCTAATTAAAATTGTATTGTTCTATTCTATTCTTAACAATCAAGGGTACTTAGCATCTTCATAAGGCACCTACCACCGCCCGCCGACGAGGAACCGCCATGCTATTAACGATTTAGACTTGGGACTGTAGCTCCCGTGCAAGTAAAAGAGATACGTATATTAATAGTTGATTGCTGACTGTTCATACTGCCGGCGAGTATACTCGTTTGACGCAGCTTTGACGCAGCGACAAGAGCTATCAAAGACGTGCTGTCTTTGTCTTGTCGCTCAGCGACGCTTACTTGGCAGGTAGAACACTCGCTGAGAAACTCCCGCTTAGTACATATGCATTCCAGCGAGTAATCGCTCGTAGCTGTAGCGTACTCGCTGCTCGTTGCTCGCAAACTCATTTTTAGTTGATAGCTCTGCTCGCTTCTCGTTAATCGTTGGCGATGGTACAAGTACCATCAACAACATATTTATAACTCAACCAACTTTATAGATCTTTGTCAAGAACAAGTTTCGGCCAATAGACCCAAACATTCTTACGTTCCCTAAGTTTTGATGGGTCCAAACAAGGGAAATAGGGCTATCTAATAAATGTAACTTAAGTATGATCTAGTTTAACTTTTGTTGTAGTTTGCTAGAGTTTAAATGATGCCATGGCATGTCTTTTGGGAGTTCAGCTAAAAAACGTCAGCTATTTATTTCTGTAAATACTTGGAGGAGCTTGTGGCTAAGTAATAACTGCCGCACGGGTCGATCGATCAGGTTAAGCTACGCTTGCCGCGATTGGTCCGTAGATGGGTGACCATCTTTTCATACCAAGATTCGTCCGTGCCTCGGAAAGCACGTTAAGCCATTGGTCCCGGGTGTCATTTGTAGATCTTTGACAGTTGTTACGGGTCGTCAGAAGCCCGAAAGTCTGACAACCAGTCATAACAAGGGATATCGTGTTACCCAGTAACTGGGTTGTTGAGGTCAGATCGGCCTGTCAGCCAGTGTCCCAGCAGTGACGTGCTATGTGATACTTGAAAGTGCTTGGGAGCTCAGGGGGTCTACTCCAAAGTATCGGCTGAATGTTCGACCGTTTCCTACCTACGGCTGACAACGGCGAGAAAAATAAAACGACTGTCAAAGAGATAAGTAAAAGGAAAAAATGTGACTATAAGTCGGGTAAGGATTCAAAGTTTTTGGAAGTTAATAAACTGCCGAACATTTGCCCGAAACTTCCGCATTTGACCGTTTATAAAAATGGAAACTATAGCTTTACTTTACCGTCAGGTAGAGCAAGAATGAATCAATACTCCTAGTACAGAATCAATACTCCTAGTACAGAATCAATACTCCTAGTACAGAATCCAGGCCGACACAGACGCTGCCAGTCTGTCCGAAAGGGATATCGTGGCCCTGGCACACAGACATCTGAAGGAACACGGGTGGGTTATAGTCAGTAAAAGTCTGACACGCCCTCCCGCTCCGCCCAGAGCGGGAGAAGTTATTTGATAATTTCCCACCCAACAAAAAAAAGAAGATGTTTATGTCTTGAAGTGAAAATAAAGAAATTATTATTATTATTTAGGCCATGTGATCTTTACGTCACTTAGCACGTGCTTTGTTTGGCTTATTCATATTCATTTATTGCATTTCATGTTGTTTACAGGTTGTTACATTATGATAGTTCCAAACAATGAACCCTGCTAGGGCACAGCAATGTATAGGCGACAAGTTTTAATTAATTTAGAGATTTTAATTTAGACCAGGGGTCTTCAACCTTTTTGAAGTCAAGGGCCGAGATTACTTTGATTTAGATTAGGCGGGCCCCAACACAAGGGAAATTGATTATATTCCATTTTAAACTTATAAGTACGTAAGTAACTAAAAAAACATTCACACACACAAATTCAAAAACACGATCATTGTAGTTATTTATATTATAAAATTTTACGAGGCTAGAAACAGGAAATATAACTAATAAAATTCAATCCATGATGATGTATTCGTGATGAAATATTCCAAGAATATTTAGTTATATATTCACTTTAAAAATAAATAATTAAATTTAAATAAAACAAATATTTAAGGGGGGATCCCATACAACAAACGTGATTTTTTTGCCATTTTTATAGATAATGGTACGGAACCCTTCGTGCGCGAGTCCGACTCGCACTTGGCCGGTTTTGTTTCGATTTTCATAATTATCATTCGACAAAAGTAACTTTGCACAGAGCTTTCCAATGATGAATGATCAAAGACATAATAAAATCATCATGCTAAAATATGGTTGATCGAAGTACCCATGTTGTAAGAACTACTTGAAGCTCCTCGTCAACACTTTCTTTCTTTTTTCTCACTGAATGAATGATCTCAACACGCTCTGACCGATCGATCTAAAATGATAGCATAGAGTAATCAACCTATAATGTTCCTACTGCTGGAACACAGGCCTCTTATCTGTGAGAGGGAATGGCCTGTAATCCACCACGCGGGCCCAGTGCAGGTTGCTAAGTCACATCATCTACCAATTTTTGGTTCTAGGACATGCCGGTTACCTTACGATGTTTTCCTTCACCGTTTTGAGAGCAGTGGTGATGAAAATATTTACACAAAGTAAAGCGCCTGCCTCTGTTCGAACCCACGACCTACAACTCGTAAGTTGGAGCCGTTACCATTGAGCCACAACTGCTTCCACAACCCAAAGTTATTATAATGTTTACATAATACCAAAAGTTTAATACCCATATCACAGAGTAAACGGACAGAGGGTAAGCTTCATACAACCGCGCTATGGTAGGTACACTACTACAAGCTTGAGGCGCGTGTAGTGTCCGTTTACTCTGTACTCTGTGCCCATATTGAATACAAAATATTCACGGGCTGAGGACACAAAAGTGTTACTAAATTCCCCTATTCAAACAACTTTTGCGGATAAATAAGCCCTTTTGCAAGTCACATCTGCACGGTATTCGTCACAATACGAGGCATTACATTAGTGCCTATAATCGGCTTTTGGAATTTGAATGAAATATCAAGGCGGTAACATTTGTCGCTCTAAATGGGAAGGGTTTGCAAATTACCGATTTATTTAAGTAACTTAGTGATGAAACGGGGAGTGATTCATCCCTGACACGTGATTTCTTATCGAACAAGCCGTGTGCCCGACGAGATATCCCATCGATAAAATGATTTTCCAAGCAAACTTTCCTATTTCACTCCTTTCAGAGATCAATTTTCAAAATTCCTCCCATAATGCTCACCTTCGTTGAGGAGCTCGTGCCTAAGTAATAACGGCCTCACGGGTCGATCCATCAGGTTAAGCTACGCTTGCTGGGTTGGTGCATGGATGGTTGTCCATCTTTTATGTAAAGATGGACAACCATCCCCGAGACTCCTCCGTGCCTCGGAAAGTACGTTAAGCCGTTGGTCCCGGCTGTCATTCATGGATCTTTGACAGTCGTTAGGGGTCGTCAAAAGCCCGAAAGTCTGACAACCAGTCTTACCAAGGGGTTATAGGGGTATGAGAGGTATAGGGCGTAAAGTTCTCATCCTCTATAGAAAAGGGAGAATCCTCCGATCAGAAGGGTGTTGGGTCTGGTTGGCAAATGACCGACGATTGATGTCGGGGCTTTGTATATATATACCTACTAGTCGCGCGTAAACTCTGCTTGTGCAATGCAGGATTTTGCGTGACGTCAGTGTAATACGAAGTTCGTATGGGGCGATATAAATGCCGCCACAGGGTATTACCCAGTTACTGTGTTGTGGAGGTCAGATAGGCAGTCGCTTCAGGTAAAATACTGTTATTATTCAGCTGCATCCGGCTCGACTGGAAGCCGACCCCAACATGGTTGGGAAAAGGCAGGCAGATTGATTTTGTGTGTTCACCCTTTGTTGCATAAGGTATTCTTGTGAAAAATTTCATGCATCTAGTCCCATCGGTTCAAGCTGTACGTTATCTGTCAGTGAATTTAAGGTTACGTGCAGGTTTCTACCAGTCAACTTCTATCGCAAGAGCTTCGTTCCAAAAAACATGAAACCGAGACCTCAGACGAAGATATTGGAAACAGCAACGTGTAACACATAGATAAATATAACCCGTCTCTCCATTATTTCATATATTGCTTACTCAAGGATGCATATCTGGTACGGCTCTAAGAATCCTTCCATATCCCAAGGGCACGTCTTCCCTACCATTATCGCGCCCCCCGGTCTACTCTTTGATATGCAATGGCCTATGTAGTTCAGGGGCTAGTATGAATCTTTGGGTTCATTCGAGTGATCGAGTCTGGTCAAACCACGTTGGGGTCGGTGCATTTAATTCATTTATTAAGATGGACAATTAATTATGTACTAAAAGGTATGCTACGCCGACCCTAAATCAATTGGAATATGGGTAAGGAATGATGGATGATGATGATGCGAATAATACAATGTTTTAGGAGAAAGGTAAAATCATACTGTTGATAGCAAAGGCGGAAGAAGTGGAAGATCCACCACATTTTTTTTTTCAGTTTTTGTTCTGAAACAACAAACTGGATCACAATTTCCCATGTCCCCAGGCTACAAGACTTCAGATGCGTGTGGTGTCGTCGTTGCGTGCACGCGGCGTGCAAGCCGACGTGGCGCGCGTCGTGCTCTCTGGGCCCCGCACGCGCGTCTGTGGTACCCCCCACACGCTTGCATTCCGTGGGCCCCGACGACGCGTGGGTCCCTGATAGGCCCCCCAATGCTAGCCCGCTTATTGTGTTCGTTAACTCTAGATCTGGTGAGTAAATTAACGAGGAGATTCTGGTAAAATCTGCAGAAATTAATCTGAGGCCGTGATTTATAAGCATTACTTAGTTCGTGCTTTCACTAAGTGTGTAGTTGTAGTTTGACAGTTGTGCGACAATGACAGGAATGACGCTTAGCCTAAGTACTTGCTTAGTAACAAGTTTGTCATGATCAAGGAACATTGATCTTTATACCTCTATCCGTGCCCTGTCCATGTTTTGCCCAATCTTTTGTGTATTTTTTTGCATATAGATAGAGGTTGGCAGGAGCAGTACGGAAACTGATATATTTTTAGTATGATTAATTTAGTAACGATATTTGAGTGCTTAGAACGTATAACCTTTGAGTGTTCATGGAGTTTCTGGCTCGTTCTTCATAGGAACCTACTACGATTTGGAATGGGGCAACTAGCTTCATCTTTCTGACTGACCAACTCCTTGACAATTCAAAAGTGCCTGTAAATGGTTTAATTGAAATAAATGCTTTAAGTTTGAATGATATCTGTAATTAAAAATATCAGCAGTGCAGATACTTATGGAAAGTTATGATAACAACCTACGCTTTTTCAGTTGACTATTCAAAAGTGCCTATAAATGGTTTAACACGCTATGTAATCTAGTGAGTACGCTTACTTACAACTTTTTTGAATCCATGAGAAACATATAAAACATTGTTATAAAATTCTGAAAAAAGATATATCATATTTAGGGATCTGGCGGACATGCAATCGCTTTTAATAACACAATTAAATCAAGTTTGCTGGATAGAATTAAAGCTAAAAATCTGATGTTTTTTCTTATTTTTATAATGAAAAGGTAGTAATATTGTTTAGCACAATTCGCTTAGTTTGTCGTGATAAAATTATTAAAATAATTACTATGTTTAAATACCTACCAAATTCGCGAGCCTATTTCAGTCCATTACGCTGCTCGAGCCAGAGATCATAGTATAAGGCACTATGCACTCTTAAAAAAAAAATTGAGATAGTTTACCTTGCAAGTTTGTTCAATTTCCATATACATTTTCCAAAATCAATACCAGCTCCATTCCACCAGGCGACAACCAAGGCGTGAAGTTCCTCCGTCGCTTCAAGCAGCTTCTCAACCCAGCACAAGTGTTCGAGCTGAGTGGAGCGGGGCCTCGGTTAGGGCTCCGCCTGTTCAGGCACTTTGCCCCCCTGAGGGTGCTCGTCTGTTCAGGGGATGGGTCCGTTGGCTGGGTGCTTCAGGAGGTTGATAAACTGGATATGCATGTGAGTATTATTTGAAGTTTTAAAAGGTCGATAGTGGATGGGTTTCTTTGGGGGCCTAGCAAGACTAAGGACACAGTCATCATTAAAAAATTGAGAAACAAATCTGGAATAGGTACTACGTTCTTCAAAGTTGGTTAATAGTTCTAAAACTGTTCTTAGTGGCTATCCAAGGTTATTGTTATTGTTTTGAAGGAATACCTCGACAGTTTTCGGGAAGTCAACGTCAAGAATGAGTTTAATATACCTACTAACTAGGATATAATTATATTCCAATTTTATTATCTTTATTAATTTAATTAATGTACCTAATAATTTATTTTGCATGCTAGTTTTAGCGAATTGTTTTAGAAACTGTTAAAAAACCCAACCATCTGTAATTTTTTTTTCTTTATGTACTACAATTATTGCAAATAAATACCATTTCTGTTCTTTTCTCCTTGTTTGTTTACCTATACCTATATGTGTATATAAATGGTTAAATAAATAATTAATATCATTTAATTTCATAATATTTGGACATTTCTACGGGGTTGGATTATAAAGCGGATGAAGTTATTTTCAAAGCGCTAGTGGAAAATAAACCTGATCGATCCCTCATTACACTTTAACATTTATTACCGCTCAGTAAGATCGTTTTTACATCGAAGTGACCTAACCTCCTTTTAAACTAACACCCGTCCTCCTTGCAGCGTCAAGTCCAGACCGCAGTGCTTCCCCTCGGCACCGGTAACGACCTGGCTCGAGTGCTGGGCTGGGGAGCCTCCTGTGACGACGCAACAAACCTTCAGGTGCTCATCGAACGATACGAGAGGGCTTCCACTAAGATGCTGGACAGGTAAGGATGTTGAAGGTAATGTTAGTGCAGTAGCTGAACTAACAGCTTCGGCAGCAAATATTTATAAAGCGTACTGATAGTTGTTCCGGGTCAGGTGTGAAATTGCATAGAAGAAAACACACGAATTACGAGTGTACAAGAAATGACTAGTATACGACTTTCCTTTTTTATTTAATTTAACCTAGCTTTTGGCCGCAGCTTCGTCCACGTGGAGTTCAGAAATTATCCCACGGGAGCGTACTACCAGGATAAAAGGTATTCTATGTATTAATCCAGGTTATAAACCATGTGTTTGCCAAATTTCATCCAAATCCGTTTAGCCGTTTTTGCGTGATTGGGTAACAAACATCAAAACTTTCACATTTATATTATTACTAGCTGCGCCCCGCGATTTCACCCGCGTAAGGGGTTAAAAAGTAGCCTATGTCTTAATCCAGGGTGTCAGCTGCCTCCATACAAAATATTATCAAAATTGGTCCAGCCCTGAGAGCGTGAATAAGTAACAAACATACACACACACTCACAAACTTTCGCCTTTATGATATTAAGGAGGATGCGTTAAGGTAGCCCGCGAAATTAAATTTTTCTTACTTTTTTGCAATTCACAGGTCAGTGTCAGGTTGTATGTTGATTGAAATATTTTTCGCGACCCTAACAAATATGGTTTTATAAAATTCTAAAATCATTAGAATCAGTAATACAGCTCCTTAAGTTAGAATTGGCCTCAAGTGTCATGATTTCATGAAATAGTCATTCAATAGGATTCTATGAACTGGATACGGCCGCGAATCATATCTAAACCAACATACAACGTTATGCTGACCTGCAAGTTGCAAAAAACGTAAAAAATAATAATTCCGCGGGCTGCCCTGACGCTTTCGCCTTAAGTTAAGCATTGTAGAGAACCTTGCGTGAGGCAGGTAGGCAGGAATATAACATTAAAACAGGGTTCTTATGTTATTATATATTTATTCATGAAATCAGAAGGAAAGTTCGTAAAGCCAGAACACTCAACTTTACATAATATGGCACTTATATAATAATAACTCCTAGAATTCCAACTTTTAAAAATCCTAAAAGATCTAATTCGTAATATTGCTAATTGCTGGATGCATATAAAATTGCTATTTAATAAGGAATTGTACTAATAAATATCAAAATATTAAGTCCAAAAATTTCAATTCGACTTCTGATGTAATGAGCCAATTTTCGAGTCATCTCGGCTCCGCGCCAAATTTCCTTCAGCTACATTGCCGATCATAAGCCAATCTAATACATATAATAAAATCGTAACGAAGTCAAAACTGTACATGTGAATATTTTTGAAAAAAAGTAAGCGCTACGAGGTCTGGGATCGATTTGAATGCCGAAAATATAGTTTTTAGAATGTTTGTCTGTTTTCTCTGAATCTATGTTCCAGAATTACGTAAATTCTACCGGATAGATTCTGTCCAAATTTTGCATAGATATTCCCTATAAGTCTGCTATGGTCAGCATGTAGGCTATATATTATCACGCTATGGGGGATAAGCAATATTGCATTATGTTTGTATTCCTCTATAATTTACAGCAAATTGTAAAAAGACGAACCAAATGGTTAGAACATTGCAGATAGTTACAGATTTAACCTTTTAAATGATTATCATCACGCTATATCCATATGAGGCTAAGCAGTCAATCATCATGACATATAGGGTAGATTTTTGAGATGGGGCAGTAAGGGTATCTTAACCGTTGTAGCTACACGAAAACGGTAAATCGAGGCTATCCTTAAATTTTTGAGACATTTTGAACTGGATACACAAATTATGAAAAAAAAAATACAGTCAGCAAGAAAATATGCAATTTTCACAATCATATTTTAATCAATATACAACTTGACACTGGCCTGCAAACTGCAAAAAATGTAAGAAAATTTGAATTTCGTGGGCTACCTCATCGCATCCCCCTTAATCATAATCATATGATTTGTTACAAACCTACGAAAAACGATGGGTCTCAGAAAATAAAGTCAATTTAACTTTTACTTAACTTCATAAGGTTCGGTTTTGGCTTCGGCTGAAACTATCAGAGGAGTCGAAGTTCCGGTTACTGATTCGGTTTCGGCTGAAAATCGTGTTTCAGTTGGGCACCAAATATGTTCTTCTTTCGGTACTTCCGAAAATCGTAGGTGACTTTGTATGTTCTTCTTACGGCTGGTACTCTCGAAATCTTAGCTGACTTTGTATGTTCTTCTTACGGCTGGTACTCTCGAAATCTTAGCTGACTTTGTATGTTCTTCTTACGGCTGGTACTCTCGAAATCTTAGCTGACTTTGTATGTTCTTCTTACGGCTGGTACTCTCGAAATCTTAGCTGACTTTGTATGTTCTTCTTACGGCTGGTACTCTCGAAATCTTAGCTGACTTTGTATTTCCATCAACCTTCGATCCTTGTAATATGTTCTATTTGTGATTAACAGGTGGTCAATAATGACGTTCGAGCGCTCTCTGACCGCTCCGCCGCCCCCTCCCGTGCCGCCCGATTTATTGGATGAGAACTCGCTGCTAAGAAACTTGCAGGATATCATGCAGGTAAGGGCTAGTTTTCTTTCATAGTTACTCATAGATGTGGTTGTTTCTTTGAGAGAAAGATGACCTGAAAATATTTTTACAGAAAGGTGTTAAGGTAACAGAAAATAGACCATCAAAAGATACTCGGTAGATGAGAAGAAGCACATCCTGCTTAGTCTTCAAGAACCTTGTAGGTCTATCATTGGCACTTTTTCTACGCTGATTCAAAAAGCTTTCAAACGTTCTGAAGCAAGATCTTCACTTTGCACTGGAAAAGCTGATCGATCGCTTACTGATGAACATTACTAAAGCTACTCCCGCCCAACAACTTGCCGGTCTATTCTGTAATTCATTATGGTGTAAGTACATAATAAAGAGTATTATTCTATTTATCTATCTAAAAATCACACTGAAAACTTCTACCTGATGCTACAGATTGACACTACTGACAACGATAAGCTCACTTCATCTAAGTTGACACGGTCAGATTTTTACAGAATAGACCGGCTGTTCATTTATCCTTGTATGAAACCTTTTGTTCTACCCACACAGGCAGGTGAAGTAAGTTGTGTAGCTCACACATCTCTCCGCGCGGGCTGCTCGCGCCTGGCAACGGCGGGCGAGCGCGCGGGCGGCGGCGCGGCGCGCGCGGCGCACCGGCTGCGGCGCGCCGTGTCGCTGTTGCTGCATGCGAGGGCGCATCTAGCGCACGACCATGCGAGGTGCAAGTGAGTATACTGGCTAGTCAGATTTTCTGCACTTTTTCTCTTAAGACGCTGACAACAGTTAAAGAGCGGTCACTGTCAGACGGCATACAAAAGAAAGAGAAGCGCGAAGACACAACGCTTGTAATTTATTTACCTATTTACTCAAAAATGAGATAAGTAATCGAAAATAAAAAACAACCAAGTTCTGCATTCAAATAAGACGTTCTTTTACTAATGAAATACCAACCATACGTTGATATTCAATACAGATATTTTGGATTGGAACTCGAAAGTAAAAGGTTAGTTTACTGTTAATTTATTCGATATAAATGTTCTAAACGTGTTTTGGTAACAACCAAGTTCTGAGAAATATGTTCAAGAATAACATATATTTTTTCCGCTACCACAATCTATATAGATTTGGCTTTTTTTTTGTTTAAGACAAGCCTACATAGATTATTTGCCTCTTGTCAGCGCCTTAAGGTAAGTTTTCTTATTTTTTTTGTAATTTTTAAGTCAGTGTCATGTTCTATGTTGATCAAAATAAATACATATTTGTTACACATAAATGTTGAACATTTAGGTATGTATTTACAAAATGAATAGTCATTAGAAATAATCAATACTACTACCTACTCTTTAAGTTAGAATTGACCTCAAATGTTTTGAGGCATTTCATGAATTCATCTAATGATTATTTATAATTCTATAAAAATAATAAAAAATAAATAATAATTGTTACAGTCGCGAATCATATTTTGATTAACATACACCTGACACTAACCTGAAAATTCATGAGCTACCCTTTTTTTTTTTTTTTTTGGGTCGGAAATTGTCAAATAACTTCTCCCGCTCTGGGCGGAGCGGGAGGGCGTGTCAGACTTTTACTGACTAAAACCCACCCGTGTTCCTTCCGTTGCCTGTGTGCCAGGGCCACGATATCCTTTTCGGACAAACTCGCAACCCCGGCAGGCATTGGTCCTATTGGACCTCGTCAGTTGGTGCTGACATCTCTTTGGAGCGCGCGTGAAACACAACGCGCTGTCGACCCGGGCCTGGTCATTATCGGGGCGTCTCCTGCGGCGTCTAAGGGCACTAGCCTAGCACTTTCGCCTTAAATGGTTAGACAAAATCTAAGTAAGACTTGTTAGTGGCGTGCGTCTGAGCAATATGTGATGTATCCAAATTGTGTCCAGGTCGTGGGAGCCAGTGGAGACCACAAGTGATAGTGAGCCAGAAGCACAACCAGTTGCCGAGAAAGGCAGCATCGAAAAGACTGAAAAGGTAATTTCAAACTTTGTATACGCTCTTGCACAACAAAAGAAGAAACGAGACCCTTTTCACAGCATTGTCCGAAATTGATATAAAATTTAACTTGAAGATTTTTGATCCTTAGGTATGGACATTATGATATGATGATCCAGGTCGAAAGGCCAAAAATGGTGACCCTAATTCTAGATCACTAATTGCTTGTTTCAATGACACGTTGTTAGTGACACGTTGCAATAGACATACTAGAAATCAAATTGTTTATTCAGTAAATACCTAGGATATCGGAATCACTTTACACGTCATATTAAAAAAATAAGCTAGATGAGGTCGAGATTTCCTATCTGAATACCCCTGAGAAAAAATGGCGAAACAAACTCAGGGGACAAAGTCTCTTAAGACCAGACATAATCTTGGTCAGTTCATGTGAGAACCATATAGATCCGTGTCTGAAATGGTATTTTGAGGAAAGAACCACCCAAATTTGAGTGGACCTGTTCACTTAGTGCAAAAATTTATCAGTAATCGTGTAGCACAGCTAGAGAATACTCAAACGATATCTATGTACAAATAGGAACAACTAAACTGGGCAGTGCGCGGCTGCGCGCTGGCAGGGCGCGCTGACAGCGTGCGACGCGCGCTCCGCTCTCTGCTGCGCACGCTAACTCAGGTGTACCCTCAGGTACGTGCCAGTACTACTATCTATTTAAAAAATAACATTGGCTACTAACACTTAAGGGGGTTGCGCTAAGGTAGCCCGCGAAATTCAAATTTTATTACGTTTTTTGCAATTTGCAGGGCAGTAACAGGTTGTATGTTGATCTAAATATGATTCGCGGCCGTAACAAATTTGGCTTTAAAGAATTATAATCATTAGATTCAAAAAAGCATTATCATCAGTTCAAAAAATCCTACTGAAAGATTATTTCTGAAATAATCATTCAGTAGGATTTTTTGAACTCAGAGAAATGTAATGCTGATTCTATTGATTATAATTCTGTAAAGCCATATTTGTTATGACCGCGAATCATATTTAGTTGATCTAAATATGATTCGCGGTCATAAAAAATCCTGTTACTGACCTGCAAATTGCAAAAAACCTAAAAAAAAATGAATTTCGCGGGCTACCTTAGCGCATCCCACTTTATGGGTTAAGCTAGATAATACACGGTGTTGGGAGGGGGATATGGACGCGCATAACTATAGAAATTTTCCGTCGGATAAGAAAAAAACCGCTGGTTCATACAAAAGTGCATGAACTATACGGTCAAAATGTATGGAACATCAGATTATTTTTTTAATAACTGGCGAAGAATTTCTTCGCTGGTGGGTCTAGCTAGGATCATGGAACAGTTTGATCGTCGATATATTATACCCTATAAAAGGTCTTTCAAACAGCTGTATTTTAACAAATGTTATTCAGTTCGATGGTCTAAACTAAAGCACTCCATAAAGTTTGTCGGGTTCATTTTGAAACAACCTATATGAAAAAAAATAGGAATTTTAAGTCACTTTTCCGTTCAGTTTCCTGAGTAAAGTTAAGTAAAGCAGATGATTGGGTGGCTGCCCAAGGTTTTGCGCAGTTGTGATATCACAACTGCGCACTGCTAACTGGATTATATAATCCAGTTTGCTTTTTTACTATTTAATATAATAATATAAGTAAATATAAGCTCTGCAGTGTGAAAACCATGTGTACCTATATCAAATAACTTTCATTTAACAAAACATATATGTAGGTAAACTAAGGTTTTATATAATATAGTTAACTTGCTGAGATTGCAAAATGTTGTAGTCAACCTCCTAGTTCTTTTCCTCGTTTAATCTTGTTTCCGATCTTATCTTTTAGAGAAATCCCGCGACATAGTTCGGTCCATGGCATGGGTCCAAGCTGCAATCCGATAAAATCTTTGTATACCATTGAAAACCAAAGATATTATACGTAGTTATTTATGCTTAAAATTTAAAAATCGTGAAAAGAAAACAAATTGGAAAAGTATTTGTCTTGGCATCGAATCAAACTTGACACAACCTATTTCCTGCGTTTTTTCAGAGTTATGTATGGTATTATAACTATGAAAACTATTTAAATGAATAATTGTTCCAGTTCCGAACGATAACAAAATATAATAACAGGTACTCAAATTACCCAAATCTAAGGACTAAATCAAGGAACTTTAAATAAATGGTCCTCCGGGACACTAATCAACTGGATTTCAACGTTACAACATTCCGTGCAGGGTGTACCACAAGAAGGTGACTTCTGTGACACATGCGAGGGTTCCAGCAGTGGAGGGGGGCCGGCAGTAGAGGGCGCGGGGGGGGAGGTGCCCGCGGCGCCCAGCGCGCCCGACATGGCGGCGCTGCCCGTGCCGCGCGCGTTCGCCGACAGCCGCCGCTCCTCAGCTGCCAGCGCCATCTCTGCCGCCTCGCTGCAACCAGACAAGTAAGTGATACCTCCTGGAACGAAATACCCGTGCTATTCCCGAGATTAGGTACAGAATAGAATAGCATATTCCTTAAAGATGATCATTACACCTTGGTTCGTTTATTCGCAGCATTCCAGACGTAGATGAAGATATAGCTAAATTAATAAATTCTAACCCATCGGGTAACTTCAACTTAGACGTGGACAACAAACCGGAACGCAGCAAGATAAGCTCCGCCTCGCCTCAGGACCGACTCTCGCTGTCAAACCTCTCCTCCTGTGATACTAGCTCCTGCAAGAACCTCTTGAG
Source organism: Tiliacea citrago (assembly GCA_963921375.1). Taxonomy (NCBI): domain Eukaryota; kingdom Metazoa; phylum Arthropoda; class Insecta; order Lepidoptera; family Noctuidae; genus Tiliacea; species Tiliacea citrago. Next base: position 5,224,222 of record OY992784.1, read on the forward strand.
GCCAGAACTTGAGCAAACATATAATAGCAGTAGCCTTACTATACCTAACCTAGTTGTCTCTGACGATAGCGATAAGAAATCAATGTTACAGGGAGATACTTATGAATCGGACCAATTGACTATTATAGACACCGACAAACCGTATACAGATGACGAACACTACGAGGTAAGTGCGAGAGTGACCCCGGCCAGCGGCGAGTGCACCCCGGACCGACGTCTCTCCAGCGTAGACCTGGAGATCGAAGCCAGTAGCTCAGAAGGGTCCAACATTAGCGAAGACTTTAGTTTAATATCAGAAATAAACGATTCTAAGCCAGATGAAATGGAAGAAGCCGGCGGTATGGGAATCGGACATATTGACTCTCCCGAAGTCTCAGAAACGACGTATGTAAACTCCGAAACCTTACACGGCGAATCAATCATGGACGATATCAGTTCAATGCTTGGACAGGAAGTGTTGCTGGCAATGATGGGAAAGAATGGTGAAAATGAAACATACACTGACGATACAACTCTATTTACATCTGATACTGTGTCGGACATTGCAATGGACAGTCGGAACCCAAGCCTTGAGAAGAACAACGAGGCGAAACTGAAATACGTATCGAAAATGAAAAAACCCAAAGATACCGAAGCTGAGAAGTTTGGATTCGAGAACAGAGTATTCTACATCGAAAATGCAACGAAAGTAGAGGAACAGATCAAGTACTGCAGTCTCGCACATTTTGAAGAAGGGAACGATATAGCGAGAAAGTCATTTAAAAAGCAGCTGAGAAAAAGTTTAAAGAAACGCGTGGATACAGACGTGAGCTTAATACATCTGCTTCCTAAAACGACTGAAGAAACGCTTAGTGTCAAAAGTGCTGAAACTCCTAACTATATGGTACCTCCAAGACTGATTTGTGACGACCAGATGACTGTTCCAGATACAGGCGGTTTCCCGCAAGTAAGCGTTGTAGTGGAACCACCATCCCCTTCACATAGTGAGGACAAAAAGAGTTTGAAGACTTGCCCAAGCCGCATGGCATCAGTCCTTAGTGATATCTTTGATCAGGGTACAGATACTCTTAGCGTGAATTCTCCAGAGCCAAGTTTAGGTATCACCAGGGAAAGGCGATCGTCGGATAATCCAAGGCTATTAGGACAGACAGATCCTGAATATGGGAAGTTCCTGAGCTGTTCACCTGCCGCCACCAGAAGGATATCATGTGGGAGCCTCTATAAGCCTGGAGAACCTGATAAGTGAGTGCATTAAAGTTCTATTTGGTAGATATTCTTTCGCTAGGTCTATGTTTGGACTAACATCTGTTTTATTCTTAGTAGCAAAAATAATGTTTGTCTTTAGACTGCCGTTTTTCGCAAGGTAAAAGTGATGTTAACACAATTTGAACCGAAATATCCAATTCAATAAAATAATTTCATACCCAATGGGCCTTCGGGTTGGCAAAAGAAAGACGTAAAAATGTTTTGTCATGTCTCAGACATATTTGTACAAATATTAATAATGAATCGTAGTATTAATCCTAAAATATCTTCAAAGAACGTTATTTTTACTACCTACTCAGTCAAGTCATTACAATTTTATCATCTCTATTTATACAAAAAGGTTTGCTATCGTATTTTCTGGGTTTTTTCGAACGAATTTGAATATTGTACGGAATATAGGTACTCAGGGACAAGCGTTATTTCTGTTGTGTATTCAACTAGAAATGTATGTAAAGCCGCGAGGCACGAGCCAACACTCTTTCGAAAGAAAACACTGTTTTCCTAACAATATATTTTAATGTTTTCTCAACATCTCTAGAGGAACAAGAAATGCTATGCTATGTACCTTCCGTTTTCTTCTCTTTTATTTATATAAATAAAAATGAATGGCTAAATGTGTTGCTAAGCGCAAAACTCGAGAGCGGCTGGACCAATCCGGCAATTTTTTTTATTCGTTGGAGTCCGAGGAAGGTTCTTATGAAGTGAAAAAAAAGTTGAATAGTTGTCGGGAAAATTGGAAAATATTATACAAATGGGAAAATTACGAGCTTTGTATGAATCATTGTTCGCCTGAGAGGTCAGCTAGTTTAAAATAATAATTGGGTAGGTACATTTCAAAAGTTCCGTCGTGTATTGAATTTTTTTTTAAATTTGCATGTTCAATAAAGGGAATGTCTATAAAATGCTGGCAAATAATGTCTCAGCTGTTTGATATTAAATTTTATTAGAACTGCAACTTTGCAATTCTCTGTTTAAATATACAATGTTAGTTTTAGTATATGCGAAACCCGAAACACGTGTCTAGTATTTTTATGTAAAGAATCTATGTACAAAATTTCAAAACTGTATCCTGAAAAATCACCCCGCGCCCCCCGTGTCGTCTTGCGCTCATTGATAATAATTTAGCAGTAGGTACCTAACCGTACGGCGATTGTATTGTAAGTAATTAAATGGTGATAACATTTTCCATCACACTTCAATATTTTTGGGATAAAATATAATATGGTGTAAAAATTATTGAAATCGATTCAGTTCCTTATTCTGAACAAAATATATTCAGGTTTCGCATATACTAAAAATAATGTTGTATACGAAGAAAATTCCAACAACCATTACAGTTACTGCTCCTTTCTAGGCTATCAACATCTGTGTCATCAATATGGGGAGAAGGTGGAGCATCCAGCGGCCTCGGATCTAAAGAGGCCAATGAAAAGGCCAAGAAACTGCCTATCATCAATCCTTTAGTTCAATTGCCAGCCTGGCCTCACGTCACCCAAGGCTTCATCAGCCAATGTCTGTTAGCCAATGCTGATGCCCTATGTGCCGCAGTCAGTCCTCTAATGGACCCTGATGAGACTCTTCTAGAAGGGTTTTATGAAAGGGCTGTGATGAACAATTACTTTGGGATTGGGATTGATGCGAAGATAACGTTGGATTTTCATAATAAGAGGGAGGAACATCCGGAGAAGTGTAGGTCGAGGGCGAGGAATTATATGTGGTATGGAGTGCTTGGCTCCAAGGAGTGGGTCAACAGAACTTACAGGTAACACATTCGCTACATTTTATAATTCTTTTGTTTTCGTTTGATACTGAATGACGGAAAGGGTTTACGTGGTGCACCAGATAAGTAAAACCACGTAAATTGTCAACATAATTTATTACAATATCACTTAAAAGTGAAGGGGGTAGGTAAGTCTATGGTCACAAGGATTTCCCTAACTTCCCTTGGGAGCAGCACAGTACTCTCCTGGCTCAGCCTGGTGTGACGAAGACCGCGGCGGGTGCGCCACGCTGCAGACGCCAGGGATGGTGACGGTCGGCGGATGTTCACGCCAGACCCGAAGCCCAGCTCGACGTGCCGCGCGGGTAAAATATGTGCCCGGCGCGGAGCTGGAGGATTGCCTGAACTGCCGGCAGGTGATGGCACGGTAGTAGATGGCCGGATCCCACCGATAATTAAAGATCGGTAAGCCGGAGTTGTTAGCCGGAACATTGGATGGTAGAAGCCGGTACTTTGGACCCTGGAACATAACGTTCAGCGTGTCACAAGCTGACCTATATTGGTCACCTCCGCTGATTGTGACACCAAGCATAAGCAAAGCGAGATGTACTAGTGCGCTAATGAAGGTGGTGTGTGGATGTCACAATCAGTTCGGAGTTAACAAAATGGTAGTGAGAAGCACGGCATGACTTGCATATTTTGAGTAAATGTTTATTTAATTATTTGTTAACATAGGTAAAGAAATACAGATCTTATGTTTGATGAATAGAGCGCTATGTTATGCCAGGAGGCGTACAAATATGGTGTGCAAATGTAGCTGAGGATTACAAGTTACTAAAAATATTTGAAAATCATGCATAATTATGGTATCATATTAGAAAATAAATTGAACAATTACAAAATATTATTCAATACTCTAATGATGTCAGACCTTAATGAGGAATTATTAAATTCTCAAAAATCTATGACAAAAATTAAAATGTCTAAATTATTTAATGTCAGTATTAATAATTGTAATTCTAAATTAGGATTTCTTGGCGGGAAAGTGAAGCGTCATGTTAGCAGTTTTGTTTTATTTTCTAAAATTTGTGTTTAGCCGAATATTAATGTGTAATAGTGGTGGATTATTAACCATTAAGTGTTCGTGAAGCTGCATTAATGTAGGCAAATGAAACAAAACAGTGCAACATCACTTTAAGTTCTCTCAAGAAGTCCGCGCGCGGTTTCAGTAAAGTGCCGTGTCTTTACTTAAACTCAAGGGGAGCGGGGCGGGATATCATCAATCATCGTTATCATGCATTGAGTGAAGTTCATTTCATAATTATTATAACTTTGTACTTGTTACCTAATTTTACATGACACAGGCTAAATGCACAAACCGTGCGAAGCCAAAAAGAAAAAAAAAAAAAAAAAAATCTAAATTAATTCGTCATTTAAGTATTCGTCAATAATATAATAAAATTTTCTTAAATTGTGTAATATTTAATTCTTTTATGGTGTCTGGAATTTTGTTATAAATGCGTGGAGCCATACCCAGGACGCTTTTTTTTACTAATGCAGTTTTACATTTATAATTACTAAAAGAATTTTTGTACTGACTACGAATTGGAACATTTCGTACCATTGTCATTTTTTCAAAAAGGTTGGGATTTGTTTTAACGAAGATACTAATTTCTAATATGTATATCGCTGGTAGCGTAAGTATTTTTAGTGATTTAAAGTACGGTGCACAGCTATCATCTGTTTTCAGACGACACATGGCTCTATATAATACGATACAAGATCTCAAAATGCACAGAGCTGTAGGCAAAAAGGTTGCGTGGTAAATATGAATGCAGAAGGCATAATAAGCTAAACAAAGGTAGCAAGTAGGTACACGCCCTAAGTTAACCTATATAGGTAGGTACATAGAAAAATATAAAACTTAATTAGCTGTTCAACACTTACCCAATATGGGGTTACGAAAACACAGAATTTAATAAGGTTGACTAATATGAGCCAATAAATACTGTAGTCTGCTTTAGGCTTTTACAATGGTGAAGACCACGTATGTAAGTTCACAAGTGATATGGAATCAGGTGAACGTGCGTTTTCGCCCGGAGCAGGATTTCGAATGGAAGTTGACCGTGAGCGAGTGGCAGAGAACCGGAGTTACCGACATAGCCTGCAGACTAAGCAAGCTGAAGTGGCAGTGGGCTGGCCATGTTTGTCGAAGGACCGATGGCCGGTGGAGCAGACGAGTTCTTGAGTGGAGACCTCGTATCGGCAAGCGTAGTGTGGGGCGCCCCCCAGCTAGATGGACCGACGACCTTAAAAAGGTGGCTGGGACAGACTGGATGCGGAAAGCGGAGGACAGGGTGTTGTGGCGCAGCCTGGGAGAGGCCTATGTCCAGCAGTGAACTGCTATAGGCTGAGTTGATTGAGTGGCACACGGCGCGAGCGTTCTTCCACGTATATCATTGTGTACGTTTGGATATGCCAATCGCGCGCATCACTAGCACAGACAGCTAATTTATGTTGTTTAGTAACTTAGGACATCCCTAATATTATTACGTCTGCGGTTCGACTTGACATCTTATGGTTGTCATTTTGTTGTTTGGAAGATAGTAACGATACAATGTTACAACTGTCCACAAAAGTTTGACGAACTTGACCTGGCGCGGTTAATATTCCATTCGTCTGTACTTCTTAGCCATCAAATTCTTAATCCAACGCCATCTCCATTAGAGTTTTCATACAGAGTTGTAACTTTGCGAAATACCTATTCAATGCTTCCATAACCCACACAATATCTTGCTACCGTTATAAATCATTTCCATTGTAAGTAATACAAATGAAATAGGTACCTACCACTTTTCTATAGCCACTTGTAGGATAGTAGACCTCGTAATGATTTACTACTTTTGAAAAAAAAATCTAATAAAATAAAAAAAACTCACTAAGGTTAGAACTATCTCATTTGCCTTTTTCCAATTATTTTGGGGTCGGCTTCCAGTCTTACCAGTATTTTAGATGGAGCGATTGCCTATCTGACCTCCACTGCCCAGTTACTGGGTAATACGATACCCCTTGGTAAGACTGGTTGACAGACTTTCGGGCTTCTGACGACTCGTAATGACTGTCAAAGATCCACGAATGACAACCGGGACCAACGGCTTAACGTGCTTTCCGAGGCACGGAAGGGTCTTGGTATGTAAAGATGGCCACCCATCCACGGACCAACTGCGGCAAGCGTAGCTTAACCTATAGGTTAAAACTATCTAACTATCTTATAATCGAATAGACCTTTTATGACGTGTAAGTAAGTAACATTCAACCTTAGGCTCAATTTACATTACCGCGGAACGGAATAGAATCGATTTTTTTGTACAAATCATAATGAACTTTATGTCAACAGTGTAACGTACAAACTAGATACGAACCAAATAACTGGTCGCGCGTTTTTTGGAGAATTCTCGCGCATTCTCGGTAATTCCCGCAGTTACCAGCTCGTATCTAGTTTGTACGTAACACAATTGACATAAAGTTCATTTTGCTATGTAGAATATCGTTAAACACACACCCTTCCATTCCGTTCCGTGGCTAAGTAAATTGAGCCTTAGGGTGATCAACTAATTACGAGGTCGACTGTTCAACTTAAATAAGTATAAGTACTACTTTTCTCTAGCCACTTGTAGTAAGTTTTTGTTATAGGCCGTTGTAACAATAAAACCCACTTTGCAGGCATCTCGGTCAAAGGGTACAGCTGGAATGTGACGGGCAAAGGATTCCCTTGCCAGAATTGCAGGGCATTGTCGTGCTGAACATACCCTCGTTCATGGGAGGGACCAACTTCTGGGGAGGAACGAGAGGAGACGACCTCTTCCTCGCTCCCTCCTTCGATGATCGAATACTTGAGGTCAGTGACAAGGAAAATAAATACCTACAAATTGTATTATACTAGAAAAGTTTTTCTTGTGACAGTGTTTTCAAATGTGGTGTAAATGTGAGCATTAATCTCATTCTTGAGGTTTTCTTACTGTGAAAATCGCGAAAAAATTACTTTGTGTTGAAAACTACCTTTTCATTTCTCATCATTTCTCATACTCGGAAAGTGTGTTTCTTTGATCCGAGTAGTGGGTGGAAGACGCTGCTTCCCACCCTTGGGCAGGAAAGACTCACAGTAATTGCTTCCTTCTCCAGGGCAGGGAACTGAATTTGGTTAGGTAGTCCGCTAAAAAATTTTCATCTCTATTCGAGAAGAGCCGACGGATTCCTCGATAGTGCGAACAAAATGGGTCATTCCGGCGCACTTAAAAAAAAAAATGAAATAATGACTTTTGAATTTGGAACACGATTTAATTAAAAAGTTTGAACGCAATTCGCTTCGATAAAGTCCTGGCTGGTAATAAAAAAAGTGCAACTGCTGCGTGGTTAACCAAATTAAAAAAAAATACCCGGGAACTTCGTAAAGAGTCTGAAGATAATACGAATAAGTGATAAATAAGTCAACGACATTTTCTGTTCCCAACAGATAAAAAAGTTACAATAAACTTCCAAAATTGCGGACACGTATCTAAATTACATAAATTTGTAATTTGGTTATGTAAATATAAATATTCGTCACTACTAAAAGCATCTCTTATTTATTTTTCTCAAAGAGGGGAATGAAAAGCAGAGTGTGCCACACGGTACCAAAATTATTTAACCTCGCTACGCTTAGGATTTTTCTCTAGAACCCTTCGCTTCGCTCTGGATTCAAACAATCGCTCTCGCCCTAAATACATTATTTTGGTCCCCTAAGACACAATCGACTATTACATAATTTTAAAAAATATCGACTAAAGTAAAAAAATAAATGCTGCGGTATTGTTAGTGTATAAACAGCCAGTGTGAATTTTAAAAAAATACCTATTATGCGGGACGGCCCGCGGTGGTGACGCGGTGTGATCCATGTTTAAATTTTTAAAAAGTCTATTTAATTTGGCGGGATACTAACTCTGTAAGCTACACCGAAATTTAAAATCTTGGTTTTATAGACTAATATTCGATTAATTAATAAAAATGAGTTCAAGTGATTCTGAAATGTTGACCCCAGATTCGGTTAAAGGCGAGGCAATTACAGTTATCGAAAATCTTTTGCTAGAAATTTCAAGCGAAAGATTTACATACAATGATTGTATGACACTTCATACAATCATTGTATGTAAATCTTTCAAAAAAAAAAAAAAAACTTCAATTTTATACTTTCCATAAATTCGAAATGAAAAGTAGAGTGTTTAAACACGGGCGAAAACCACCAATTCCTACTCGGACTATAGACTATATTCTAAATACTTCGTATGGGAATTGATTCCTTTCGACCCTTGTATAATAATCTACTATTATTCGAGCATTATTTTGACAACCTTCTTCGAGATAAATCGAAAACGCTGTACTGGTCAAATACATGCGAGCAGGCGGCCGGCAATGTTAGTATGGAAATCCATATCTGTTGTGTTTAACAGGCGAATAAATTACTATGAAAACTCATATCTGTCGTGTAATTTAAAAATGGAATGAACTTTTTACGTCGATACATGGCAACCAAGGAGGTAGCTTATCAAAGATTTTATTTAAATTTTGAACTGGCTTGCTGTTTAAAGTAAATAAGAAATGAAAGGCGCGTGAAAAATTATCGTTGTTCGTAATTGAATCTGGAATTTATAAATAATTTACTTAGTTTGAATTTCTGCGCATTATTTGAGAAAACCACTATACAAGCCTTGGCCGCAACCAGGCATTGATGAACTCACGTATGAATGCCTCAGCCCACATTTTCACTTTCGTCCTTCAATGCCCCTTTTGCAAGCCGCTGCAACAATATCCAGTACCTACTTTATTATAATTCTAATTTTAGGTTCCAAACCTCATCTTATAATACAAGGTCCACAGAATCCTGACTAGGTTTCATTAGAGAGGAACTCTTAATGAAACCGACATGTCATCTTTAATTAAAATTCAATAGTCATTTTCAATTAGTTCCCGACGTATATTAAGGCGCCACTCAAATATGTTTTAATTTTGACTGGCTGCAATTTAATGTCTGATACACTGACAAGGCAGCAGTTTTTTTTAAAGTCTTGATTTTTTTAAATATGTATAATTTTTCGTAGCCGACTAACCAACTTAGTTCTAATTTTAAAATTCAATCCCGCCCTAGAGAGCAATTACTATGAGTCTTTCCCGCCTGAAGGTGGAGGGCATCTTCCCCCCGCTACTCGGATCAAACAAACACTTGCCTCGGTGGTCTGGTGGTCATGAGATTCTGGGTTCGATTCCCAGGTCAGCAAAAGTGTTATTGCGGTTTTTCTATCTGGAATTTCTCAATAGCAGCCCTGAGTCTGAATTTGTGCCCGGTTGATGGCAATAGGCTCGCCCCATATTACATGGGACTCAATTGGCGAGAACATAACTGAAATAAACAAAACTAAAAATATGGGTGCAGATATTATAAACGTGTCGCTACATTGGCGACATTAATTTAACACAGGGGTACGGCTAGTGGCCAGTAAGCATAAAAAAAATAAGATAAATTTATTATATTATATAATTTAGATAATAAATTACATGTACACTGAAAAATTAAAATTTGCAAAAAAACTAAATAGGTAATAAAGCTCTCTCTTTCCTTCAATTCACCTGCTTTTTGCACGTTATTCGTTTTAATTTCATTGATGCGATGTTATGATCCGTGACACCGGCAACTACCGGCTTTAAGTACTGGTTGCTCCAAAATCTTATTTTAGAACATTTTTAATAAATAATAACGTTTAATGAAATTAAAATATTTTCTTAAAAACAAAAATTAATGTAAAAAAACACGCTGTATGTACGAGATGTTTATTAATTTTCTGGGTTGCGTCATATAGTAGGTAACACGAGATCTTTGAGTTACGCCGTCAAAGTGTTTCGGAAAATCCTTCAGACTCTCTCTCGCTTGTCTAGTAATTAATATGTAGCAGTACCTTTGTATAGTTTATTAAAAAGCGTATGTTACCGCATCCAAACTTAACCCCCCTTATTACAAAACAAGATTTATATTTTGACATGGCTTAAACCATGCAGCCAGTTTTTGTAATAAGAACGTAACATTGATTGAAATACCGTTCTTTATACAAAACTGAAAACTTAGTGCGGTACTAAGTTGTCAGTTTTGTGTTTAGGAACTTTACCGTAGTCGGAATAAAGTTCGAAATTCCTTAATGGCTCCATGTTTTAAACCTGGGTCTGAAGATAAACCTTGTTTTGTAATAAGGGGGAGGGTGTGTAAGATTTAATCGCTGTAATTCTTGGAAGCCCTGCTTACCGCAAGTCAAAGGCCTGTTACCTCCCTCCTCTTATAAAATGTTTTGACGAATTCCTATTATGAAACATTTTGTTTAAATATATAATAATCATAATGTTAACCTACCTGACACTCCGCGACCAATGAACGGTAAAGTTACCTAATGTGTTTTTGACACGTTGAATCCTCACAAAATTATCATACTTAAGTGCCCTAAAATAAATAGGTACTACTGCACTTCTACAGGGTTAAATTAGATTAGCTAGCTAAACTCCGCAGACGCGATGGATAGAAATTAAATTGATTTTTTTTGTAGGGTCATCGACCGTAGTTATTGTAGTCACTTGAAAAAGTCTGTTTTTATTTTATTGATATCTTAACACGATAAAACCTAAGTAAACAGTTTTCTCAACTCATTCTTCATGTAACAACACTAACAGCGGTCGTTGACCTCCCAAAAAAACACATCAAATCTTTTTACTGTTTTATTTTATCGTGCTAAGATATCGATACCTATCGAAAGAAAAGAAAGAAAGAAAATACGTTTATTTGCGGTAAACATAACGTAAAGAAATAAAAACACAAACACGAAAGAGCAAGTTGAGGGAAAATATGCGTCACATTCACACAAAACAGCCATCGCTCAGCATAATGCTGCGACCCTATGCGAGACAGGGCCCCAGCGCTGGTTTTCAGCGACAGCCGGCGTTAACGTGATGACGTCAACCGGTGCAGCATTAAATGAGATAAAAATAAACAAAATAAGAAATAAAATAAATACAATACTTCGTTATCTATGTTTATATAAATATAATATCTAGAATGGCAACATTTAGTAACGCGTCTGCTCTGTTTATGAAACAAAACTTACAAATTAACCTAAATCTATCACAAAGACCAACTTTAGTACAGAAGGACCAATAACCCAATCTTCCAAACAGGTCGTAGCCGTATTCGGTTCAGCCCAAATGGCGGCTTCCCGGCTCATCAACCTCCAAAAGCACCGGATCGCACAATGCCGTGCTGTTCAGATCAATATCCTGGGCGAAGAGTGTGTACCGGTGCAAGTGGATGGTGAAGCCTGGCTTCAACCCCCTGGATGTGTCAGGATCATACACAAGAACAGAGCACAGATGCTGTGCCGGTCCAGAGCTCTTGAAACTAGTCTTAGGTTAGTGAAGTTTAGGTCAGTGGTGAATGTTTTTATATTTGATATTCAATAGTGCAAAGTAGTGAGTTAAAAATTCACACTAAAGAAGATTAAGAATCGGTTTACTAGAAACTGAAGAGTTGTTGCAAAAAACATTAAGTACTAGATTAAATGCACAATATATGAGGCAAGCGATTCAATCAGAGATACCAAGCACAGCAATAATTTGGATTCGAAACATTCTCATAATTTCGTTGGTCTTCATGTCGTCAAATCGTCAAAGCTTGTTGCAGATTTTGCTCTTAGAAACTTACTTTATTTTCATATAAATTATTTCGAAATCTCGAGCACTGTATTAACCGTTACATCATTCAGAACTTGGGACGAGAAGCAGCAGCTCAAAGCCAATGCTCTCGCTGGATCCGGCGCAGGAGGCGGCCCTGGCAGTCCACGAGTCGCAATGTCACCGACTGAGAGCTCGCAACTGCTAGCGTTGTTAGATGATGTCAACACACTTGTTAAACATGTAAGTTCATATAATATAATATGCTAAGGTTCTAATCCATTTGCAGTCCATAAATTTACAGCGTTAGAGATTACTACGCACCCGATCCGAAACAAAGGACCAAGAAACACATATTATACAATATTAGTTTTAGTATATGCGAAACCCGAAACACGTGTCTAGTATTTTTATGTAAAGAATCTCTGTAAAAAAATTCACAACTGTATCATGAAAAATCACCAAGTTATAAGGTTGTTATGTTACCGGGTTGTCCGTACAAAAACAGCGGCGCGGCGCCCCCGCGCCTCCAGGGTCGTCTTGCGCTCATTGATAATAATTTGGCAGTCGGTACCTAACCGTACGGCGATTGTATTGTAAGTAATTAAATGGTGATAACATATTCCATCACACTTAAATATTTTTGGGACAAAATATAACATGGTGTAAAAATGATTGAAATCGATTCAGTTGAAATAAAGTTGTATATGTATATATAAATTATAATTATGTCGTATCTCTCTGTTTTACTGAAAAAAAAAATTTACTGATAAATCTTGGTCCTTTAGTGCAGACATTATTTTCAGTTAGTATTCCTTGTAAGGGCGAAGCAATCTTAGCTGAAATTATTTGTCATATTTTAAACACATTTACAAAAGTACCCTTTTCAATAAAATTCTTCTATCGTAGGTAAAACTGTCATGTATAAGCGAGACATCAGCATGCGGCGGTGTTTCCCAAGGCGTGTCGTTGGCGCGTCGTGTCGCTGCGCACGCTGATGCGCTGCAGGACGCTGACGGCAAGCTGCTGCCAGCGCCGCAGCTGCGAAGACTACTGGCTACACTGGTATGTGTCAACAAAATCACTATAACTGTCTACCAGACCATCTTAAACCAAAAGTCAACACATCTAGATGTATTCCAAAGTACCACCAGCAACCTTAGCACGAGAACTGTAGAGAAGCGTTTTTTCGACTGAAGAGTAGAAAAAAAATTACGTTTCCGTGTAGACAGTAGAATATTTTTGCTAGACAAGCGATTTCTTTTCTACAGTAGGTAGAGTAGAAATAGCGTCATGCTAAGCCTGCTGGAGGCACATTAATATGGATTATTTTTCTGTGCAAACTGAATTGGTAAAGAACCGGCTATTTTAGCCGTAGAATCTATGGTCATTGGGGTAAACGTGTTGTTCGTGAAGACCGTGAAGAGTTAGAACGGGGCTCAAGCTAGTTTCAACCACGATTTTCCAGATCCTCTAAGCAAGTCGGATTAGTGAGTCCAGGAATCTGGATTGATAGCTGGCTAACATCTGACCATTTCTATTCAGGTGGAGAGCTGTCACGAGCTGGTAGAAAGCGGTGGGATTACCGGAGCAGGCGCAGGTGCTGCTGCCTCACTGCGCGCGCATCTCTCAAGAGCCACTCTGCAAGACGGATACGCATTCTTGCATACTGACGAGGTATATTTCATTCACTTCATGAACTTTATTGCATATCTAGGAACTAACGAAGTCCTAACGAAGAAGCCTTCTTGTCCACTGGCAAATTTTATTTTCGGTGACCCGTCATGGCTTTTCCACTTACTAGATAATATGAATGTTTGCACGTTCTAAGTAAGCCACCTATGGATGTTTAGTAGGTATTGGGAATCGTGAATTTAGCGTTGTCACTCACTTCAATTTTATTTTCACCTACCATGGAAATTGTCTTCTTGCCAACGATTATTTGTTTATTAAAACTTTATGCACAAGTAAAAAAAATACTGTACAAAGGCGGAATTAATGCTTGAGGCATTTTTTATCAGTCAACCTTAGACATTATCTTCTACATTGTAGCATGAATAAATTACATTATGAATATACTGCACATAGCTTTAAATATAAAAACAGTTTAGCCGTATTAACTAACGGTGCTTTATTTCACGCCCACATCCCCAGTTCGAATCGCCAGTTAGAATCCCTAAACCTTATCGTAGACTATCATTAGATGGGATCCGATTGTATTCTTATTTCTAGTTTGTAGTATCAAGACCTTCGACAGTATATTACTATAGTTCCTTTATCTCTTTAACTAAAAACAAAAGCTCAAGAAGTACCTACTATAAGGTTGTTTACTCATAAATCAATCGACGAAGATCAAATTTATATAAATTACCTAGTATTGTTATTACGCTCATCTTAGCTTAATAGTTCAGATGATCTTGAAAATGCTACCTTTCAAACATTTAGCTGGGCCCAACTAAATATTTCCCATCACTCTGCCTTAGGACCAAAAACGCATGCCATCCAAAAACTATATAACCACCACGAGACCCTCACATACACACAACACAATTATAACCCCAGTCATTTCATTAGCCCCTTCCTGCTCCTTAGGTCCAAAAGAAGGGCAGCCGCTGGCTGAGAGGGCGTCGAAGCGTATCCGAAGGACCAACTCCCACCTTCACCGCTGCTCAAGTCCGTTGCTGGGGAGTCAAAGAGGTCCAGACTTGGCTTGAGTCACTCCAACTTAGCGAATACTCTGAGGCGTTTGCGAAACATGACGTCACAGGACGAGAACTCCTGTCTTTAGCAAGGAGAGATCTTAAAGACCTTGGAGTCACAAAGGTAGGACACGTCAAGAGGATCCTGCAAGCTGTGAAAGAACTCCAGTGACGACGGCGAGGCCGCTCCGAAGGGGATGGCCTTGCTTAACTGAGCGAAAATTGAATCTGATTTTTCTTCCATACACTTAACTTTTTTTCTAGATATAGAAAATCTCTTATTCTAAATAGCTATATGAATATAACAGAATTTTACGCATAAAAATATATTTTTCGTCTATAGTAAAATAATCAATAATAATAAGAAAATATTTCTAAAATATAATAACATGTATTCAATGTCCCAAAATATATTACATGTGATCCCACATAGGTTTAGCGAGATATTTTAAACTATGACTAACTGAAAATGAAAGAAAAATCAGAACATCGATTTTGAAGGTGGAGCTTTGACCCCTATATAAAATCACTATGTGATTGATATAAAGCTTTGGCTTCCTAAGAAAACGGTGCACGGTCACACAATGACGTTTGTCCAAATACAGACCGGTTTTGGACACCATAAGCTTAATGTCAAATACTGATGAAACTTACCCATTTTCATGACGGTTATAATATGACAGAACCGGTTTCCTAGGAAACCAAAGCTTAAGCGTCATTAATAGACGTTGCAATTAACTCGAATACACTCGATACGCAATCGAAATCGAATCGGTTCCGATGCATGTGACAGCTTTCAAGCGGAACTGAGCATTGTTCAATTACGTATTTGTAATACTTACCGAATGCGACTTCTTTTACAATGTAGGGAAAACTAAGAGTGGCAAGCGAACAAAACATTTAGAAAATATAACTTGGCGGTATTTTTCATTGTACTTGGTAACTTAAACCATTTTTAAAAAACGTTTACTCGCCAAATCCTTCTGACAAAAATCTTAAATTAACAAATCGATAGCTTAAAACCATTATACATCATTAAGCTTCTCTAATATGTCACTTACTATCATAAAAGTACCTTTATGTAAGGTTGTACAATAACAAATCGATTGCTTAAAACTATTAAACAGCATTAAAATGCTCCGATATGTCACTTACGACCTTTAGGGCAAACATATATTTTCTTCAACATTTCAAGCTAGATCATCGAATATTTCTACCTCTGTGTACTTCTTACTTTCCTTGTATAATTGTTGTTGTGAGCTATCGAACGAATATATTCTAAGCACTTTCAGTAAAATTACTTTTACTAAATGCCACTCTGGTTGATATATTTATTGGATAAAGAATATTGTAATTAATTTAAATACTTAAATGATGGATAAAAATTGGACCGACTCAATCAATACTATTGATGTTTATGTCATACCGTACATTATGGTTATGACAACTTTAAAGTCGTTTTAAAATAAGGCAAAAAAATGTGGTACGGAAAGAAATGTTAGGACCAGTCGTGGAAATTAATGAAAATGGACATTATACATATAAAGCAAATATATATACATAAATATTGCTCTTTACAGAATCATTTTACACTGAGAAGTAACGAATAATATATGAATTGGGAACAGTCTGCGCGAATTTATTAGCAAATGGTCAATATATCTACGAATTATCCGATTTTAAATTTTCCTATTGAATATTTACGACAAAATTATTTTCTAAACCATTGTTGAACATACAATTTTTAATACATAATTTCGTCCCGTTGTAAATATTTAGTCCCTAAACATAGTTTACCTCTAAAAGCTGCCAAAATTGCCTTCCAAGACTAAAAGATTTTTCTTAGATTGTTGTTGAAATTGTTTACGATATTTTATTGGAACAACGAATTATTAAATTGTTTGGCTAAAATACTTTACCCGTGTTTATCGGGAAAAGACTGCTGTGGAATAAATATTTGTTGAGTAATATCTCTTTGGCAAAGGCATATAGGCACGTCCAGCGCCATAATTGCGTAACATACTATCAGTCACATTTTGAATGATTTCGAAGTATATTACTAATCCATTGCTTCAATATGTCTGCTCAATAACGTTAAGAGCAGGCAGTCTAAACCAAATTTCTAACTTCCGCCACTCCGTTATGTGCTAAACGCTAATACATCAGTAATAAAGTTGAATATCGCGTGCGCTCTTTGATCGTGTTCGAGCATGAAACTAAATAGCGTAAGTCCCAATTCTTCTTTCGTTTATAACTAAAGTAATAATTGATCTGGAGAAAAAATATCTTGTGTCGGGATAATAAACTACATTTTCTTGGTGTAAAAAAATATTTTAGACATAAAAGCTAAACAATCTTGTTTGTTTTTTAGAACTATCTTGAAAAAAACATGTAATTCGAATAAAAATTTTATTGAGAGAAAATATTACAATTACATAACTGTCTTCAATATGGAAAGAAAAAAATCCAATAAATCATATACTAAAGTTTCATTTTGCTTGTATCATTTGCGACTGTTTCAGAATATTCATGAAAATTAACATGAAAATAGGGAGCCTCCTCTTAAGAGGAGGCTCCCTATTCCCTAACATTCGTTGCGTTATTAATAACGCAACGAATGTTGTTGAACTGTCAAAATGAAACCATTGGTACTTCAGTGTGTTACGCAATTACCCCGCTGTCCACATAGCTACACCCCTCTTTTTTTAAATAAAATCTAGAGAAAATAATAAAAGCTCTATTCTGACTGTCAGTAACACGTTACATCGCAAATAAAAAATGTATACCTACCACCACGCGTTGCAGTCTTTTCTTCTAAAAAAATAAGGACAGTCAGTCCGGACTTTTATTCCTTAAATAAAAAATATATAGCTTAGCCAGTCAATATTTACCATAAATATAATAATAGTAGCAGAGTAATATATTATGAAAACCGTTAATAATATACCTAATCGCATCTAGAGGACTTGCAGTAAATGAAGTTCTTTTTAATTTTGACATTTGGTGTACATTGCATTTCCTCATGATATATTTAGTTCTTAAACAAGATATATTGATGGCAGAACTTAAAGTCAGATACTTGCAAGATTTCCTTTAATTATAGATCGATATAGAATCTCAGTTATTTTTTCCAAGATATAAATTCAAAGCCAATCTTAAACTCTGCAAGTCCAATTTTCAGCATTTATTCAGCACCAAAAATACCCGTATTATGCACAAAATAGTAAGTGTTCGCGTAGCGTAGACTTCTAAATATAGCATGGTATAATTGTATCGGTACGTCATATAAGTACAAGCCTTGAGGAAAATGTATACAAAACATCAACAGTGTATAACTGAATGTACCTATACCGCACACTAGGTCCGATGATACGAATCCAGCTTAATTTTTAGGACAGTTTTTAGCAATAACACTAAATAAACCCAGATTATTATCATAGATACGTTCAACTTCGACGATTAGACGGTTAATAGCTGTATAGAATATTAAAGAAGCCACTATAACGTGACTGTTTAGTGTAGGCGCGTACAATTAGACTATGGGGTGGGTAAGATAGCGCACCAATGATGGTCGAATAGTGTAGGCAGTCGCTACATTGTAGGTGTCTTATTCTTAATTCAAAATTCTAAATAATACGAAGCAATCTCATTACGTCTGTGTGAATTTTAACAGACAATCTAATTTTATAAAACTGTTATAAGACTATCTATAAAATGTGATCTCTTATAATTTTATTTATATCTCTTAGATAAATGCTACGATCGCGTGGGATGAATGTATTTTTTCCGTTAATTGAGAACAACAGATGGATCGGGAAAGAAAAAATAGGCCGCTTACACGCTTGTTGACTTGTATATTATACCTATGATTATTAAAATCAGTGATTGAGTCGCTAAAATACATTTTTCAACATTTTTTTTTTTAATAGCTTCTGATTTCGTTTTGGTTTGTGAGTAATGAGGCCTAAAGTTGAACTTAGTTTTATTTCAGTAATTATTCGTTCCACGCGATCGCCTCTCCTTATATGATCTGCCTTATAAATGTTTTTTATAAAATGTATCTCTACAGAGTATCCAGTCCATGTATGAACATGAACGTGTGTCGTCTATACATACTTGTATTTATATTGAATATTTATAATAGTTTTGTAAACTCGAACTTAATACTAAACTAATAAATATTTCCGCCGTGAACTAAACGGATCGTTTAATGCCTTAGATAATTTAGGATTATTCGAAATTATAAATATACCTACTTTTAAAAATAGATGATGCGTTTTTATGCGAAGTTTAAGACCTGAAAACATCCTTTAAGAGCATTAACTTTGTGCATAGAACCTGTAACATACTTGACTGAAGGAGAACTGGTCGAGCTAAGCATCACATAAAAATGCGTCCATATTATTCGTAATAATTATTCAAATTGTAGATATTATACCTATTGTTGTATCAATGATTTCATCTACATAACACCTATGTTCACAATATTTTCTTCGATGAAATCCCACATCGTAACTATTCTGTAATTTTTAACGAAATGATATTATTCGAAGTTATTAATAAAATGTAATTGAAAAATAATCCTTGTACTGTCATTATTTTGTAAGTGTTTTATATTTCAAGTAAAATAAATGTGGAGTTTTACATCTGGTGTGAATTGATGTTTGATGATATTTAATTTTGACATTACATATTTCAATTGCTGTGAATTTTTAAATAATGATAGTTGGTACATTTCAGTGTTTACGTAAAGTTTTTTCAAAGTTGTCGTTTTCTGGGGTCTTAGGACCAGTTTCTCAGATACTTTTTTAGCCAAAAAATTATTTCGATGAATGGTTTACAATATGCACGGATCGATGAAAACTATAATCGTGCAAATGATTTTTCTTAAATCCGACTTTCACAACTTGACCATCTATTTCTTAGGTACCTAAGTCAATCCCCTTCCACCCCTTACCTTCTGTCCCCAGAAAACGAGAAATCGATAAATTTTAAAAGTTTTCCTTATAAATGTAATCATATCAATATGTTTAAGTCAGTTTTAATAATGCTGTCATTATATTATAATAATTCTTTGTAAACTATTTTACGATTTCAATTAAGCAATAAGCATCGATTTTTCGCTTCGATTTTTCTACTTAGATGTTGTAATTCTTTTGTTTTGATTTTGGCAGCAATGATAATAATAAGGAAAATTGGACGCAGTGCCATAAAAAGACAAGTAGGTTATAGGTTCCTCTCATATGTGCGCAAACTTACCCGGCGGCATTAAGCCGTAACTGCGCAATTTTTCCCGATCTTGCGTTCAGTCAGATTTTTTTATATTTTTGTCTTACCGTACGACGGTTTGGATTCGGGGCTTCCAATTGAAAAAGCAATAGCTTCAATTGTTGTAATTTGTGAGATGTAAGTAAGCATTATGTACGTTTATTGCTTGTGTAGGTACTTATTAGTAAAATAAATAAATGGAGAAATTTATTGAAGAAGTTTATGAGCACATGAGTTCGTTTATTAAATCAAAAGGATTGCTTGCCAAAATTAAAACAATAATTTATATTTAAGTTATCTAGTCACTGTAATATCGGTATGTTCCTGAAGCAAGTTGTGAGAAAAAAAAGCACACAGTGTCATCTAAATATTAGTTGTCTAAAATTATTTAAAATGTTATTGCTAAAGTGTGATTTTTTTGTGCTATACCAACTATTTGATGATAAATTTTATAGAAGTCGTCATACAAAACAGAAAGTTTGTGACTGACATGAATTGAAAAAAAAAACGTGGTCCTATGATCCGAAGTCCTAAAACTTGATTTATAATTAATTTATTTATTTTAACTTTAATTAACACGGTTAAACCAATTACATTAATTAAAGCCAGAGATACAGACTTATAAAAGAAAATATAAAATTCAGGAAAAAACATAAATACCAGCCTATTATCGACCGTCTGCAGGGCAAAGGCGTACAGAGAATGCACGAGCATTGAGCACCACGCTTGTTCAAGGCGGGTTGCCGAAAGTTTATTGGTATTTGCCCAGATTTGAACCCACAACCGCGTGCATGAGAGGCGAGGTGAGGCCTAAAGAGCGGCCAGCCCGTCATACTTTTCATACAAACGCTCGTACGTGATTATAGCGTTGTAACACATCTTTATTTGACATTTTTGAACTAACAGGTATCTTGTGCACTTTATCTAGGTTTCTATGAAAACATAAAATAAAAATTTCTAGAAACAAATTCAGTATAACCCTGCACAACTTTTACCGGATTACGGCCATTCATAATGTACTCATACATTGTAAAAGTAAGAAAATATTATCACAGAAAACTCGCATATGTAATGGAGATTCTAAATGACAAACGTTTCAAAAACACGTATAATCCTGGAACACGTTTTATTGAAATTCCGCACACTATTTTTCGTTCAATGTTATCGCGTTCTCACTTTCACTTGCGCTGGATGAAACAAGAAGCTTTTCGACCATGCTCACGTTGACGGTAGACGGACCGGGAAGGGTCTTCTTAACCGGTTTAATGCATACAAATCCCTGCACAAATGAATATTTCCTGTCACTAAATAGTTTCATGTAAGTACCTATTTATATAAAGTTTATCATTAAATCGTTCTAATACTCACTTAGATATTATTTGCATAATAATGGATTGTATACGAACGGCATCAATTACGTGAAGCAAGACCAAATTGTTAGTATTTATAAAGTACCTACCATTGTTTTAATTTATTTTTTTGGTAATTATTTTATTAAGACTGTGTTCAATGGATTATGTTTGCAACAGATGTTATTGCAAATTAATTTTTGGGGTTCCCCTAAGGAGTCGTCCTTTAATCACGCGAAGTAGGAAACTCACGATAAATCACGATGAACGGGATAATGTGACAATCCCTAGTTTAATTGCGATGGAAAAAAAAAAATGTGACGTTTTTATCAATATGAATTGACTTGTGCTACTAGGTACGTAAAAATACAAGTGAGCGAAAAAAAAAATCACGTTATGCTGGGGGGGGGGGGGGGGGGGGCTGTATAAAAGTGGCAAACCCTACCGTGATTAGGGATGACCCCTAACTATAATTGCGCTTTTGATATCGTGCAGTAACTCTGCGGATTAGTGTGACTTTTGCTTATTTTCGTATTTTAATTTAGTTATATAAAATTTTGCTCAATGTATTTTAAGTTAATTTATTATTAAACAGTCATTGATCAAAATTGTTGTGGTTTGTTTGTTTTTTATAAAGGTTGCACATCACTGTCAAGTTGTTAAATCTTACTTTAATGATGATTTATTTTTCTTTCATTGTTGACCAAGCTAGGTTCCTGAATCATATTTAAATGCAATCAAAAGTTAAAACTTGTTCTATGTATAACAAAACACTAGTTGTACTTACGTATTTCATCAAGTATTATAACCAACACGCGCATTATTAGCCGAACAAATTAATTAAACGGCCATAATTTTAGTATCATCCGCCATACGCAAATATTTCAAGGATATAAACGGTGTTAAACTGACTTGGCTTCACATGACGTCGAGCAACCGTGCTCGACGTCATGTGAAGCCAAGTCAGAGGCCCATGGGCGGCATAAAAACTGACACCACGTTAGTCAATAACCATACAAAAAAGAAGAAGAACGGTATTATGACGAGCGTGGGAACGGGGCCTATACCATAGATATTATAGCCGTTCGCAACACAAGTCAGGGTGACAATAATACTTGACCCGCACATGGTTCAAAATCGCTTGACACATCACATGACTCCTGACTTTTTTTTATTAAATATTGGCGTACTAGATGGACCATTTACGCGATTCAGAAGGGTTAACATATATGTAGTATGGCAACTCTTCTGAAGCGCTAAGCGGGTACAATAATAGCCGATGAATCATGGTCAGTCCGAAGCTTGCGCAGAAGGCTGCGCAATAACATTTTTTAGGGACCACTAGGCGAGTGTGAGTGTGTGTACATGCGCGAAAGCTCGGAGAACCTATGTTCACACTGGCCATGATTTATCGGTCGTATTGTATGTGAGATTTTCACCCAGTTGTCTAATCTTTCTTCTTGGTCGGCTTTTACGGCATTACAATTTAAAATAAGCTAGTTACTGAATAACTCATTAAGTTTTACACAATTGTATTTGTATTAGATGTGCAGCCTACACTTTTCTGAATTTTGCGTGGGTCTGAAACCCGTTTGTGAAGTTATTGTAACTCAGAATCGACGTCGATATTTTCTCTCAATATCTATATTTGGGATTCCAATAAATTATACTGTTACTCATAATGTGTTGGTTTTATTCTACTCCTTAAACATAAAGCATTCAGAATAACCCTGAGTATCTTTAGTGACCCTATGAATAATGTTTACAAGAATGAGACTGGCTCAGACCAGGGAAATAGGGCACCAAATGAAAGAAAGAAGGCAGATAGAAAAATAATTTTCTTGTCACAGAAACACGTGCATACGAAAACATAATATCTAATAAACTCTAGTAGGTAAACATTATATACAACTAACAGATCTACATAATAATCACGAGCACAAAAAAACTAATAGCTGCAAGTCATGACTGTGACAAGAAGGCTTCCACTCAGCATGATGCTGTGCTATGGGGGACCCACAGCACAGCACTGATTTTCAGTGGTCACCCGAAAAATAAGTACGGAACCCAAGTCAGGGGCCCAAGTCTGCTATTTTTATAAATTCAGTCATTCCAACACGATCCCATTGTCATGCCATTGTCATTTTGCTAAAAGTTCGTAATCTGGTAAATTCATTTAAATGGTCGATCATTGGTTGGTCAATGTTCTCGTAATATAATTGTGTTATTATAATGGCATTGTCGTATTGCCATTATTATAAAACCCATTAGTAGAAATGTCATTCATTTGTCATTATGTACGAGATTACCAATATATTCAATTTCTTTCAATGTAGTGTCAGTGGCCGACCATTGGAAAGTCATAATGACGCCATTATAATAGTACATTACCAAACTTGTCAAAATCAACAATTATGAAATCAATGATCGACCATTCTGACACTATTGTAATAGCAGACTTGAGGCCCTGGTTTAATGAGTTGTACATATGTAAATAGGTAACAAAATAAAATAATCAGTACTTAGAATATATTGCCTATACAACCAATTTAATAAGAATATATATTATTAAATAGCATAAAAATTAATCTGCAGCCATAAATAAAGTACCCACCTAAAACCAAATGATGCCATGCTTTAGCCAGCAGTGATAGAAAATGCTATCAAATTGAACTTATTGAACGTTCCGGCTACCCGGTGGCTGAAGTGTATGGAGCACCTACAGTGCGGCCGCTGAGACAGCTTACAGACGTCAAGAACGCATGTTCCTGACGTCTGTAAGTAACACTATTATTATTTTATTCAACCGACCCATTAGAAGAATAACATAAGTTTGAATACTTTTTTGTCTGACTTCTAATTTCTGAATGAAACCAGCGTAAAGAAAATAAAAATGCAGTAGTAATGTAAACATAACAATAATATTTTGAGAAATATAGTACATATAGTTGCGACTGGGTTCAAATTTAAAAAAACTTAATCAGACTGATTCGCTTGAAGAGAGCACTTCATCATCTTCTTCTTCTTCTTCTTCTTATTAAGTATATAATTTCAATCAATTCTGTTATCTCGGTCAAAGTTTTAGAAAATAAGAAAGCGTGTGATTGGCGTTCAGCCATGTCTCGTCAATGAAAACGACATTATCCAAGTTTTAATTTTTTTTGGCTTCCTTAAAAGGTTTTTTTTAATTATATCATAATTATTATAGTAGGATTGCTAGGTCATTCAGGCAGCCGCGGATTTCCGCCTAGGTATACAAGACCCCGGCCTATGGGCTCAGCTAGCCTAGGCGCCCCAACCACGCAGCTACCCCGACCAGGGCCTCAAGTCTGCTATTACAATAGTGTCATAATGGTCGATCATTGATTTCATAATTGTTGATTTTGACAAGTTTGGTAATCTACTATTATAATGGGGTCATTATGACTTTCCAATGGTGGGCCACTGACACTACATTGAAAGAAATTGCATATATTGGTAATCTCGTACATAATGACAAATTAATGACATTTCCAGTAATGGGTTTTATAATAATGGCAATGGAATTTACCAGATTACGAACTTTTAGCAAAATGACAATGGCATGACAATGGGATCGTGTTGGAATGACTGAATTTATAAAAATAGCAAACTTGGGCCCCTGGTAGCTTGCCTGGTTGATCAGGGACGTTACAAATTTTCGAGCTCGCTCCTGCATCATATTTGTATTTCTTCAGTTTTTCTGCATAAGTCGACAAAGCAACTCCTAATAATGTATGAAATTATCATCTGGTTAGACTGGAAGCCGACCCCAACATACTTGGAAAAAGGCTAGGCAGAGGATGCAGATGATGATGTTTTGTTTATAGTCAAAAGAAAGAGGTGCAAAATTTTTGGAACTCGCTTCGCTAGCTCTTCTAGAAAGGTCACCAAAGTTCTTTTAGAAAGGTCACCGTTCAATCAATGTCAAGTCATGAAAGTAGGTTTTTACTAAAGTTCTACGAAAACGAGGAAACGAAAACGTCGGTTTATGACGACAGTTGACGTAAATATGGTGATACTATTCAAAGAATGAATACCCTAACAGAACAACGATTTTGGCATATATGAGAGCCGCTGATTTGTTTGAGGTCGGTAAAACTGCTATAATCAAACTTTAAAATAAATGTATTGGTTATGATATAAAAAAAATCGAGAGAAAAGTTATTTTAGAACAATAATTATAAAAAAAAAGTATTATGAAGAAGAACGAAGAAGAAGAGAGAAGGTGTAAAGCAATAATGTTTGGATATTTGTTACTTGAGTAACAAACATCCAAACACCCGATATTATGGAAAAAACCCGGATCACCCGTGATTGATCACGGAAAAAACGGCTGGACGGATTTGGATGAAATTTGATGATTTATAGATGTTACACACACTTAGTCCTTCATGTGGGCCATTGTGCGTGGGCTATGGCGGCCGTTGTGGTTATTCCAATCAGGCCACCTCCCCCCTCCAGAAACTGATTATATCTACTAGTTTGTTTAGGATATCCATAAAGGATCTGGGTGACCCAAGGGTTTCTGTTCTGATCTGGGTGACGCCTGTGTATTCAAAAAGCACATGCCCAACGGTTTCTTCAGCCGCCATGCATGGCACAGAAGACTGTCCGTTATGCCTATTGTGTGGAAGTGTTTGTTTAGTGAGCAGTGTCCCGAGATGGTCCCCGTCACCAGGCGCAGGCCATTCCTGTCCTGGCGTATTATACCCCTGGTTAGCCTGCCATCTAAGGATGGCATAGCTTCCCTGGATTGCCTGCAGCCCGGTGTCGAGGTCCACCAGTTCTCCGCTTGTGTATGGGTAAACTCCTGTAGCCACCTGCATAGTTGGTTGAAGGGGATGGCTAAAATAAGTCCACAGACTGACGTGCTTGATGCTCTCCTAGCTAGTTCGTCAGCTGCGTCGTTACCCAGTGATCCGCTGCCTTTTATCCATTGCAGTGTCACTGTGTTACGGGAGCATACCATTACCCGTTCCAGTGCATTGTGACATTTTAGTGCGTCTCGAGGTAATATTTTATTTCCCTAAGGATTGCAGAACTGAGGCGGTGTTGGAGAGTATACTTAATGGGTGTCTGTATCTCTTCTGGTTTCTATGGCGTAATCCGCTTGTAATATTGCCTACATATTCCGCCTGGTAGACGGTGTTGAAAATTCCCAGCGGGCAGCATATGTTAATGTTAAAATCGTGTGAGAAAACTCCGGCTTCGGTTTCGGAGTCTGTCTGAGTAGTCACACCGTTCTTCTGTGTATCTGTTGTAGTGCTTCTGAAAGTAGTGTAATTTCGGGGCTTTGTCGCAGGGTGATGACATCATTGTTTGCCGTTTGATAGCAACTTCCTTTAAAGAAAGAAAGAAGAAAGAAAATTCATTTATTTAGCACAGACTAAAAGGCACACAATTTATAATATGCAGCAGAAAAAAAATAACAAACAAGTAAAAAGTGTGTAAAATGCGATATAAGAAATGATCAGTAAAGTGTGCCTCACGGCTGCGCTAAAAAGGCCCAGTTCAGCAAAAAATGCCACACAAAAAAAAAAAGAATAAGTACATAAATAGTGTCATTTTTGAAAAATGCAAAATAACTAGCGGGCCGATCCGAGCGTGAGTATGAGCAAAAGCAATCCCCAGCAATGAAGTTGTATAACAACAGTTCAGTGCAGTTGTATAATTGATGAATAACAGCGGCTATTTGCATTTTCGTGCTTTAGGCGTGTGTGCTTGAATCTAGTCTTTGCTAAGGGTTCCTGATACTTATATAGAACCAAAAGGCGGCCAGGGCCGCCTCCTCACGCACGATGAGGTGTAGAGGTGGCAGTCCAAGCATTGCCTGTAGGGCGGCAGTGGGTGTAGGGTGGTTTTCATACTGCTAGTGATTGCTACACAAGCGAACCGCTGTAGTTTTACGAGATCTCTTTGGGCTATGCTCATGTCCGTCCTGGGTCACCAGACTAGTGAGCCATATGTGATAATTGTTCTGATGACTGTGGTGTGGTGGCCTTGGAGCTAATCCCCCAATTTCTGCCAAGCAGTCGCTTGCACTGCCATTGGCAGACAGATAGTTTATAACGTGGATTAACACATGGGCTTCTTTTAATCCCGGTAGTACGTTCTCGTGGGGTGTGTTCCGACATCCACGCGGGCGAAGCCGCAAGCACAAGCTAGTGTCCTCATTATAAAGATGAGAGCCATCATTCAATGCCACGTTTTACTGTCCATGTAGTTATTGTTGAGCCCATTTTATTACTGCATTTACTCTTATAATGGTCTATAAAATATCCACGCTCCAGAAAGAAAAATAAATTATTAAATTACAGTTTAAATGCCTTCTTTTACGAGAGCATTGACCAATGATTTGTATTTTATTGGTAGGTATTTTGAGTTAAGAACGCATAATCTTGATAAATAATACCTACTGCGTGTTTCCTTTAACGCTTTTTGTGGCATGGTTTGTATAATACATATATGCTATATACTAAGTTTATAATATATACTAAGTATTTAGTAATCGACTTAGGTACGATGTTTTGTTTTTACATAACAGTGTACAGGTTACGGTTTGTCTAATCTAAAGATTAATCGACCTTTAATTGACCTTGACCGTGCCATTATTGTTGACTTATCTACGATTAGGTTCTTATATCGTAAGTTGCATCTTACGAGGTCCCCGAAACGATTAATTTCAGTTGATCAATAGCCATCAATTTGTATTGTAGTAATATTGTCAATCAAGGTCAAGCAAGTCAAAGACTACTTCTCATCAAAACAGTATTTGCCATTGTATGTACCTCTTTACTTCCTAGCCACTATACATTTACAGAAAATTTTAAACACATAAGTACATTTCTAACTACCTCTGCATCACATACCCAACACAATCTATACACCACTACCACACAGACATTACACAACAATAATACTAATGCTACCACCACACTGATTAACCATAACAATATAATAAAAACACCTATCACTCAACGATCTGTTTCGTCTTTGTGTATTCGATAAAACGATATAATCTACTTTATTTCACATAACTGGAATGGCTGCACAATAATCTATACGACCGACTCTTTAATATCAAAACCTATACTCAAATTAATATCGAACCCCTATACACATTTTGTTGCCATGTGTCTAATAAATGGCTGCTTTAAATAACTTATCTATCGACTTAGATCGTATCGAAGTATCTACGTCATACACATGTCAACCAGACCGTTGCAAAGATTATTACCACACGTCAAATGCACTAACTGTTTTACACCTAAATATCAGAAGCATCACTAAAAATTTTGACGAACTTAAATGTCTCCTAGTCACAATGGACATAATATGCGATGTGATTGTGCTATCTGAATGCTGGCTTAAAAAAGCAGGAAACATCCCTATTTTGGATGGACACTCATCGCACCGAACCCAAAGTTTAATTAACCAAAACGATGGCTTAGTTTTATATATTAGGAATAATCTACGTCACACTACAACTGAACCGATTTTCCCTGACGCCAGTTGCCTAACCTGCTCCATAGAAAACAACCTAACTATTATTGCCATATATAGACCACCATCACTAAGAAACATTGACCCATTCCTAGACCATCTAAATAATGTTATTCTTGACCTTAAAAATCACAATCAGACCACAATTATAGGAGATGTAAACATCAATATCAGCCCTGATAGGAATTACCCTCGCTCTCTACAGTACTTAAACATGACTGCGTCTCACGGATTTCTTCCAGCCTACCTTCTTCCTACTCGCCTGCATAACTGTATAGATCATATTCTATTAAAAACCAACAACAAAGCGACTACTTTAATATTAAAAACATCGATAAAAGACCACTTTGCAGTCTTGCTAAATCTGGAAAATAGCAAACCCAAACCTATTAACAATAAAGTTCATACATCTTTCCTAAATCTCACAAGCGCTATCTCTGATATCGAAAACTGTAACTTCTCTGTTTTAGATGCAATTAATGAACCCAACCAAGCCACCAATGAATTATTAAATATAGTCTCACCCATATTAATTAAAAATACAATTTATAGAACAATCCCATACAAACAAAGAATTATAAAGCCTTGGATAACTACAGGTCTTTTGAGATGCATACGTAATAGGGACAGAATGCACTATAATACAAATAAAGAGCCGAAGAATCAGATCTTAAAATTAACCTATTTACGATATCGCAACTTCTGCAATGATTTTTTAAAAAGGATAAAATCGGACTATGAAGAAAAGGAATTTCAAAAAGCAAAATCCAACCCTAAAAAAATGTGGAAAACTGTCCGCAGTGTTACTGACACCAAAAGCGTGCGCTCGACATCAACAGAACTCCTATCAATTGAAAACTGCCCTATTAAGTCCGTCAACAAAATTAACACGTTCTTTGCAAACGTTGGTATAAATCTTGCAAACAATATACCTAACTTAAATTCCGGTCAGTCTGTCGATATCCACCATCAAAATACAGCAAACTCAATGGTTCTTCTGGAAACAGACGATGAAGAGGTTAATTCAATTATAAACACCCTCCGGACTGACAGTGCTACGGGCTGGGACGGCATCCCACCAAAATTGCTTAAACACGCTAGCCACATTCTGGTCCCACCTATCACACGTATATGCAACCTGGCAATATCCACAGGTATATTTGGCCATCGTACATCCAATATACAAATCGGGTGACAGAAACAGAGTCACGAACTATCGCCCAATTTCAGTGCTTTCAGCAATCTCCAAAATTCTGGAAAGAATTATGTACAAACGCCTTAATAACTACCTAAACAAACACAAAATTATCTCCCAAAACCAGTTCGGTATCAGACGCGGATTATCCACAGAGGACGCGGTGTCATCTTTACTGGATTTTGTAGTTGACAAAATCGACAATAAGTTCAAGTGTCTAGGAATCTACCTAGACCTTTCGAAGGCGTTCGATACAGTGTCTGTTCCTCTACTTCTTTCTAAACTTGAATCCATCGGAGTGCGAGGCATCGCTAACGACATATTTAAAAACTTTCTTACTGATAGGATGCAGTGCGTTAGGATAGGGGAGTACGTTAGCGAAGCAAATCCTGTGGATGTGGAGGAAGTTTGCTCAGTCCTCTCCTTTTTCTGATTTATGTCAATGAACTCTGTCAGCTATCCCTTCCATCCACAAAAATAATAGCCTACGCAGATGACACGACAATTCTATCTTATGGCCGTGATTGGGCTTCAGCTAAAGAAACAGCCGAAAAGGGGCTCGCTGAAGTGATGTTATGGCTAGAGCAAAACAGTCTCACACTAAACGTTGCGAAAACTAATTTTATCACCTTCGGCTCAAGACGTTCCACCCTAACACAAGATGGTTCACTACTTATTAAAGCCCACAAATGTTCCAAATTTCTACCCCTTTGCTCATGCCCCGTTGTAACTAGAGCACCAGTGGTACGATATCTCGGCCTTCAATTAGATGCCTGCTTATCCTGATAAACACACTTACAAACAGTGTCCGCACGAACACCAAAATTTATTTTTCTATTTAAGAAGCTAAGGGCAAACAGCGAAATCCTTAAGATTGTTTACTTGGCACTAGCCGAATCAGTACTGAGTTATTGTATCACTGCCTGGGGAGGAGCCGCCAAGACCGACATTATACAGGTGGAACGAGCCCAGAGAGCCGTAATTAAAGTAATTCTAAAAAGATCCTTTAGATTCCCAACGCGGCAACTTTACAGGGACTTTAAAACACCATCGGTTCGACAACTATACATACTACGCACAGTCATGCGAAAACATGTGACTCTTCCATACAGCATAAATAACAGCCCGACAGTAAGAAGAAGACCCAAACCGGCTTGTCCCACAACACATACAAAAACTACATTCGCTAGACGTCACTACCCCTACCTAAGTGCCCTTATATACAATAAAATACATCAAAAACATAACATACATACACTAAACACACACAAATGTAAAAAAATAACTAAAGAATTCCTTCTCACCCTAGATTATGATGAAACAGAAGCATTGATGAAACCCCTATAATTATTAGTATCACGAAGCTTACACACCCACAGATACCCCAAATCACCTTCCCTCTTTACACACTCATACACACATCACATATCACACACTCATACACACATCACATATCACACACTCACACACACATTACACACTCATACACGTTCTCCATACACCACATCACACGCGCTTACTCACACACTATTGCTGCTGTTACACGTTTTAGCTTCCCTAATTTTGTAAAATATTGTTAGCGGACGAATGGATGGCCCCTATAACACAGGATTTTCCTAGCATCGGGGTCATTATTCACAAAAATTGAGCACAAAATGTAATATTTTACTAACGTAACATGTATTGTATTTTTCTTTTTGCTAAAATAAATTATTCTTATTCTTATTGTCAATCGCTTCAATTAAATAATAATACTTAAGTCTCTCCTAAATACAGATTACTCAGTAATCTAGCTAGGAGAGCAGCGATTCACCCAACGATTCGATGTACCTACAGCATCTTATAATAATGCATACTTATTTATTCCCTCATGTACCTACTACAAAATCACGACAATTGCATTGATCGTTTCGGGGACCCATAAAATGGATATAAATAGGTAGATACCTACAACTGTACCTACTACCTGTACTTGACTGAATCCAACTCTAACTTGGATCCCAACTTACGATTACACTTAAGGTCATATAACCGCACTACTCTGACACAGCAAATAAATTGTCATTCAGGTTTGGATTTTAAATCAAAAGCATTAAAGTCTAATTTATGATGACTATACAGAATAGCAGACAGCTCGCAGTGCGCTGCCCGCGAACCGTCACACGTCAAGCTTCAAGTGAATAGCGCTCCCCGGCGAAGAAACGCCTGCAAGCGCCGTCCGTGCGGTGACCCCTAGTACCAACCAACCAACTAAACACACGCGCTTGAACAACAAGCGGTCACCTTACCGGTGGCCAGCAGCGAGCGATCGTCTTGCTAACGGCGCGTTGGCGACAAGCGGGTGGGATATTTTCTAGCTGGGCCGTTACTGCGCTGGAGCGGTGCGGTTATAGTGAGTGTGAGTGTGACCTTAATTGTCTATGAGGTGATTTCACGCAACCGGTGTCTCGAATTGAACACGGAGAAGGAAGGAATATGCGTAGGTACCTACTATCTAATGTTAGGAAAGCAACGGTGGCTGTAAATCTACAGGGTTAAATTATATTAACTAGCTAAACTCCATAGACGTGACATAGACAAAATAAAAAAATAAGCGATTTGATGTTTTTTTTTTGGTGTCAATAAATAAATAAAAACGTTTATTTCGACCAACACAACAGATCATAGGCATAAAAAATTACAAAAATAAAAGCAAGTATAAAGACCACTATCATACCCATAATTTCTGTGAAGTTTTCACAAAAAAAAAACGGATTTTTAAACTGATATTTTAAGTACCCCAAAAAATAACATCATCAAATTGATTTATTTGTTGTTTTATCATGTTTAGCTATCGATACCCATCACTTCTGCGGAGTATCGCTAACTAATTCAATTTGACCATGTATTGTGGAAAAGGATTTAGTAAGGCTAAGGGGAAAGGTTTTTTTTTCATAATTCCGTAACGTTTTGTGAAATAAAACAACAACATATCGTACAACAGCTTTAATTCTCTCTAACGACTGACTCTTCCCCAACAAAGCCATCATCTCTGCTACTCCTGGACCCTCATCCAACCCACTGATGACGGACCGAAGCATCTTCATCAACGCTGGAAACTTCACATTATTATTCACTGAGAAACTCCTTAAATTCTCCTTTAGAGAACCTTGGTCGAACTTTTCCAGCCCTTCTAATTTATGGACCAGTTTTTTTAGCAGTTGTTGGTCGAATTTTGCGGTGCTGGTCGGTAGAATCCAAAGGAATCCGTATTTTTTTAAAGATAGCTCTTCTATTCTTGATATTCGAGACACAGCCCAGTTCAGAACGCTTTTTACGTGTTCATCTGTCAAATTCAGTTTGTGATCTGGGTATGTTTTGGTGATTAAATCTTGAAGTGTGGACACTAAGGCTTTGAAGAGGTCATTGTCCTTTAGTCTTCGTTTAATTTCGAGACGATTGCATTCTCCTAGTAGGTCGGAATTCAGGCGACTTGGGTGTGATGATATTTTTTCTATCTGAAACTGTAGTATAAACTGGTTAGATATGCGTTATGTGTTTAAGCTAGTTTGAAATATATGAGTTAAGAGGGCGCTTCCCGGTCCGTCTATCGTCAACGCGAGCATGGTCGAAAAGTTTGTTGTTTCGTTCAGCGCAAGTGAGAACTACTAACAAGCAAGTGAGAACGCGATAATATTGAACGAAAAATAGTGTGCGGAAATTACATAAAACTTGTTCCAGGAAATACGTGTTTTTGCGTAAGCCTTACAAGTTTATGAAATAAATGTTTATCATTTAGAATCTCCACTACATGTGTGAGGTTTCTATCACGATATTTTCTTTACTTTTACAATTTATGAGTATATTATGAACAGCCAAAGTTCAGGTAAAATTTGTGCAAAAAAAGCAGATTTTTGCAGGCTTATACAGAATTCGCTTCTCCAAATTTTAATTTTTAGCTTGCTAAGAAACCAAGATAATAGTGCAAAATATACCTATTAGTTCAACAATTTCAAAGAAAGATGTGTTACAACGCCATAATCACGTACGAGCGTTTGTATGAAAAGTATGACGGGTTGGCCGCTCTTATACGTATCGATTCTTACCACAAACATATATTATTTTGGACATTTGTTAAATGAGCACATAATATCAAACTTGTTTATTTATTTATATATACTTTATCGTACACGACAAAAATACATAACGAAAAATATATCAAACGCTACAAAATATACAATGGACGGCCTTATCGCTTTTCTGCGATCCCTTCCAGGCAATCTTGGAAAGGACAGTGATTTGCCTGGATATAATGTGGGGCTGTCGTTGGAGCAAATAATAATTAAACAATATACTAAAATAGATACACAGCTATATATACATATTTTTCATTAACAGAGAGTTGAGTTGAGTTGAGAGTGGTCGGGTCTACATTGAGCAATCAATGTGAAAAAAGACAAGAGCTGTGTACTTATGAACTACATGTGGACTTGTGGAGGCATTGCTTCATCTCGAGCTATGACCGTGTATCCTTTTATAGGGCTCCAGCATAACTATTCACACCCATTCGACAGGCTGCCGTGTTGAAAATGACAAATTTTGGGTTAGCTGAATGGCCTTGCAACCGACAGCAAATAGCAATTGGAAGAATAGCGGTCGTCTGTAGTGATTTCAGCGGTCAACATGTTTGGCTCACGCACTCGACTTGACTCGGCACGGAAGCGTATCAAATGGTTGTGAGCTATGCAGATAGATCATTCAACAGATATACTCTTACATAATCATAGTCTTTACATAATTACCTCTTCAGCTAAATCATCCATAGTCTTTAGTCTGACTCCTGCGCCCGGCACATGATCGAATCCTCCACCAGACAACGTTATGTAATTCACTAGACCCAGAGGGTATATTCCTGGAAAACCAAAAGTAATATTTAGTTGGCAGAGTTACGATCATCTACTACATACAAGAGCCTCTAATGATGATGATGAATCCTCTAATGAATTTCCCAGTTGGCGCCACTTTGGCAAGAGGCCTTCCATTTAATAATAATATATGATGACGTTCATCATTCGTTTCATTCATTCATTCGTTCATCATTCTGTCACTATTAAAAAAAATAAAGGCGGTTTGACACTTTTGACAGGTACCCGGACCCGACGTCTCAGTGCTGCCACCTAGTAAACGTCATTTCAGAAAACCCTCATTTGTAGCTCACATCACAAATATGTAGTTGTCAATGTTGCAGACTTACCGCTTCGCCTGTAGTCTTCAACCTTGACGTCGCTTTGTCTCTTGCTAAGCTTCGTACCATCAGCATTCACTATTAGAGGCATGTGACCAAACTGTGGCGGTGTCCAACCAAACGCTCTGCAAACAATAACACACATGATTTAGAGACGAAAATAAAGGAAGACACGATTGTTTCTATGACGAGTAAATGATTTTGTACACTGAATTATTAGTAGGTACCACTGACATCCTATCTAGTCGTATTTCGTAAATCAAAGAGGAGCTCAAAGCAGAGGATTTTCTCATGATTTGAATAATACACTTTATTTTTATTGTCATAAAGTGCTAAGTAGTACGAACATCGACGCAGACATGAAAACGGCTCCTCAGGGACCTCAGGCGTCTTCATGAGTGTGATTTTAACTTTAAAACTCTTCAGATAAGGTTCAATACTCAATGTCAAAAAAATACTGTGCAAGTCTACTGTTTGGTCTGCTCTGAGCCATGAGTAGGTACCTATTTCGCCATCTCCCAAAACACATTAGCTAGAGTTCAGCTCTCAAGACCTTCACCTCTTTAAAAAGCAACAATAATATGTACCTATACGATAGAATAGAATACTTACTTACTCTTTATTATGTACTCGTACGCCTTAATGATATGTCACCGGATGATAATGAACATCGTTAGTTTAGAATCTACCTAGCGAGATTATAAACCATCGAAAAATTGTGAACTGCAACAAAACATTAACAACTTAATGTATTATTATTCGATAGTTTATAATCTATCCATGGCAAACCGACAAATTGTGAACTGGTATCAAAATTCCATGCGACGAACGCACTTTGCGCAAATTCTAAATAGTCAAGTAGCTGCGACCAACTTGGAAGAAGCGCTCGGCGGCCCGTGCTGCGGCACCCTCGTTCCGCTCGTTCGCCCCGCGCGCGGTTGTTCACAATTCTAACCTAACCCATTTAGTCGGGGCGCCCTCAGTAGGGTTCCCACCTCACCCGGAATTCCGGGATTCTCCCGGCTTTCAGAAATGAAAATTTAAATCTCCCGGCTCCCGGAAGGAATTTCAAATAAACAAAATTCTCCCGGAATTTAAAATTCAGCTCTTTAAAAAAAAAAAAAACGTTGCCCCACACTAGGAATTTCTTCTGTATCGTGGGTGCGTTTACAAACATTTAAACTCACATATACAAACAGCCAGACCCGGAACAACTACTTGTAGGTCATACAAATATTTGTTCCGTGCGGGATTCGAACCCGCGACACGCAGCGCAGCAGTCAATCGCTTAACCCCTGCGCCAACCGAAAAGAAGTGCCACATAGTTCTCAACAGTTATAAACGGAGTTGGGGACACATCAATGTGACACTGAAAACAGTTTCATACGTTTTGTCCATACCTGTATCAAATGCCGCCTGCGGGATGTTTTTAGTATATCAGGTATTCGATACATAGTATATGGATAAAAGAAAGAAACCGCTTAAAAGTACACTAACGGAAGAAATCGAAACGTTTTTCAATTTTAAAATGGACTGTAGAGTTTTTTTAAAGTCAGTTCAAGGTTCAAGACTATTTTGAAGTCTGTAGGTTCAGACGCCAGCAGGTCAAGCTACCCGAAACTTTTCAAATTCTCCCAATCATCCTTGAACCTTAAGCTCCTGAGTGTCGCGGGTTCGAATCCCGCACGAAACAAATATTTGTATGACCTACAAATAGTTGTTCCGGGTCTGGCTGTTTGTATATGTGAGTTTAAATGTTTGTTAATGATACAGGATAAATTCCTAGTGTGGGGCAACGTTTTTTTTAAAAAGGGCAACGTTTCTTTTTTTTAAAGAAATTTGACAGATTGTAGTAGCTTGATGTGCTAGCGTCTGTACGTTAAAATGGAAAATATAAGCTCAAAATAAAATAAAAACTAAAAAAAATCGCTGTTTTTTTTCTCTCCCGGATTTAGACTAACAAGAGGTGGCAGACAGATTACAGAACCCTGGTACACCCATATTTCTTCAGTTAAATTTAAGTCCCATGTAATAGGGTGCAAGCCTATAGCCATCCACCATACACAAATCGAGACACCGGGCTGTTACTGAGAAGTTCCAAATGGACAACCCAGTAACAATTTGCCTGACCCGGGATTCAAACCCAGGACCTCATGCTCAACAGTAGCGCTTGCGGCCACTAGACCAACGAGGCAGTAATAGAGAAATAATATAGATAGACTATAAACTAACGGTGCTCACAATCTTACAGTGACATTATATATGATATTAATGAATAAATTTTACGTAAGGTGACACAAGGGATGGTAACAAGAAATAAAAATCGTTATTGTATCCTTACCTATAAATAAGTAAATGTTTAGTAGTAGAGATCTGCCATTCCACACCCCTCAAAACATGGCTAACCTTCATCAGGTGGTCATCCACTACATTAGCAAAGTGGTAGGTTGGGTAGCCATCACTCTTCATGAGTACCGGGTCACCTTCGTTTAGAGATACATCATACGCTATGCCACCGAAGATCAGGTCTTCGAAGAATTGGCTGTCTGGTGTTAGCTGGTGAAATGGGAAAGGAATTTTTGATTCATATTTTGTCACAGTTTTCCTTTCTGCAGACATAAGTTTTTGGTAAGCAGTTTAATTAAAATAAAATATGTACCTATGGTTTAGTTAATGATGTTAAGCTGATCAGGAAACAGGACTAGTTTCACTAGAATATTTGAAAGTAAAGGCCTTTCTGATTTGCATTAGATAGATTTATTTTCTTGAACAGCAATCGCAGCCCAATACAGCAATACTTTCAAAATATTTATGTACAATATTTTGAACCATGTTTGATGCAAATATTTATGATTTTGAATGTAAGTTCCTAAGTTCATGAAAAAATAATATTACCTTAAATCTTACACAATGTGGAACACCAGCATCCATCTTCTCCTTAAGCTCTTCATGCGTCAGACTCCTACATCGATTGTCATACTTGGGTATGCGTTGTGACTTCATTGCATCTCTACGTAAAATGTTCAGTCTTCGCTCAGTACAGAAACATTTGTATGCTGAACCATTCTCAAGGAGTGTTGCTATGTGTTCTCTGAAAAGTAGAATAATATTATAGTTAATGGTTGTTATTACAGGCAGGCACTTTTTAATTGTCAAGGGATTGGTCAGTCAGAAAGATGTAGCTAGTTGCCCATTCCAAAGCATAGTAGTTACCTATGAAGAAAAGATTATAGATTAGTAGTTCAGAAAATAAAGAAACTTGTTGGTTGTCGGACTATTAAAGCCTATTTGAAAATCAATATAGGCATGTATTTACAATTTGAATTAGGAAAATACTTAAGAAACAATACTTACTGATAGAAACTCAACCTTTCGCTCTGCACATAAGGACCATAATCGCCTTTCATTCCTGGTCCTTCGTTACACTCAATTCCTGCCCATTGCAAGTCGTTTACTAGCGCATCCACAGAACCTTCAACTTTTCTCGTTTGATCCGTATCTTCAATACGCAATATGAATGAACCTCCTCGGGACTTGGCGAATAAATAATTGTACAGAGCAGTTCGTAAACCCCCTAAATGTAAATATCCTGTTGGACTGGGCGCAAATCGCACTCTTATACTTTGCGTACTGATTGACTTAAATAAATATCGATTTACAGTGTATACCTGCTTAACAAATAAAGACCGCATTTTATCAGGTTTTATTATGTAACATAATGATTTTCAGATAGATTACGCGTAATATATTGTAGTAAATTAGCACAGACTAATTAGTACTCAATAACTCAAATTAGGTTATGTTTTGCGATCAGCTGTTTAGAATTATTGACAACTTCGTTCTGAAATACAAATTTAAATGAATCAAAGTCTACCAGCATATTTCGTATTTTTTAAATTTTCTTATTTCTTTCGTTGAATTAACACAGACAAGCAGTATTACTTCATGAAATTACGAATTGTTTTGATGGAATTATGAATTGAATTTCAATGTGGTTCTTAATTTATATCATTTCGGAACGAAGAAATAATTGTCTATGATTATTTTCCAAAATGGTGTTGCTACTATACTTGCAAGACGTTCCCAGATTTAAAGGTAAATGGTAAGAAGTTTTGAAAAAGCAATAGCAATAACACATTTTTAATAAATAAAAATAAACGTGGTCTCTCAAAACGTCTCACTGTTTTAAATATAGTTATACTTAATAGTATCACTATATTTCAAAAAGTGAGTCGTTTTGAGAAAATACGAGAGCGAGCTATGTGAGCGATTTAATAAATCGCTTCATCAGATTTTTTACTGTGGTCGTAATCGTAATAAGACCAGTCTTAAAAAACGAGAAAAATGCAAAATGGGTAATTGAAGTTAAATGCCATAACAACATTAGAAAGTTGTCTATGATTGTTATTTCACTTTGGTTCCGATGTCGAAATAACAGTGAAAGTCATTAGAAACAATAAAAAAATTACGAAAATGGTGAGTAATCGTGTTTAAATATGCATCAAATCCAACCAAAATAACAAACACAACATCACATAAAATGCCCAAATTGTTTTTTGATACGTAAATTAGATGACAGGTAAGCACTAATAAGGTTATAAATATGACGTTCGTACGATTCTCTTACAGAATAAATTAAAATCGTCACAGAGAGACAAAGTTAAAAAGTTCGTCGCGTTTACGCAGACGAGTGAGAGCACGGCGATATATTGTTTGTCTCAAAATGACTGGAAACTGGACCTAGCGAGTGACAACTACTTTCAGAACCCTGAAGCTTACTACAAGGACCCCGTAAAGGCGTCTGTGGACAGGAAAAAGCTCGACCAACTGTTTACTAAGTACAAAGATCAACAGGAGAACGATAAAATCACTGTAGATGGTGTTATGAAGTTTTTAGAAGACCTTAATTTAAGTCCTGAGTCAATTTTAGTTCTTATTATAGCCTGGAAATGTAAAGCTGCTGTACAGTGTGAGTTTACTAAAGAAGAGTTCACAACTGGTCTCCTGGAGCTTGGAGCGGATAGTATAGAGAAATTAAAAGCAAAATTACCAACACTGGAGTCTGAGATAAAAGACCAAAATAAGTTTAAAGATTTTTATCATTTCACATTTAATTATGCAAAGAATCCTGGTCAGAAAGGACTGGAATTGGATATGGCGATAGCCTATTGGAATATAGTGCTCCGTGGGAGATTTAAGTTCCTAGATGCATGGTGCAAATTTCTTACGGTATGTATGAGTTTATCCATAATTTAAATGAGTAAAGAAAGGTAATGCAAACATTAGATGATACATCCTTAGATATAGAATATAAATAAAATTCTTTCATATTATTAACGCTGTGCAAATATTTTGTAAGATTCTGAAATGATCACAAGCTGTATATGTGCTGAATCAAATAAAAAAAAAATGACAAAAGCATGATAAAATTATCCATAGTCTCTGTTGTACTTGGCCTTACAATCTCATATACATGCCAAGTTGGCATCTATATTAATGACAATATGACATCATAAGTATACTTTCTGCATAATCAGATCTAGTATATCCCACTTCTAAACCCACAAAATACCTAGGCATGAATTCTAATGTAAATAGACTATTTTCCAGATCATAAAAGTAGTATCATAATATAGTACAAACATTTTTATCTTGTTATGAAGATACTTGATATTATTCTCTGTACTTGTTAAAAGGAAGTATGATGCTATCAACGCCAGAGTGAGTTTCACATTATTTTGTAAGTGTGACTTAGTTCCTGATAAAATGAGGTATAGAATGGCCCACAATTACATGAGACTAAACATATAAGTGGACTATACTCCTCTGCTTACATCTATGGTGAATTATAGCTAGATTTTGTTATTTAATATGAGGCAAAGATGGAAGATAACAGCGTTAAAACAATAGTTCAGAATGTAACATTTAAAAGTATAATACATTCTGAAGTTCTATGACCCAATTTCACTGCTCAATTATTTCTCTGTTTCTTCCCTTCAATTGTAGTTCTAAATTGGAACTTATGACTGATTATTGTTTTAGTAAACTTTGAAACTATTTTTTTTCAGTACACTATGCCCAACAGAAGTAGAACATAGTAAATAATAAGGCTCACGTAGCCCCATATAAATAATTAGTTTCAATGAACTGTTGCTCATCATTCCTAATGTTTTTGGGTCAGATTGTAGTGAGTATTTTAAATAGGTACTAGTAATTCTGGCATGAATCCTAGCCTATCAAAAGTAAATTGGGGTCAGTTTTTGTGTTAAGTATTTACCTCCATTTTATCTCATACTACAATAAAATTACATTAAATTATCTGATCATAGTTTAATTTAAATTAACACATCTGGGATGATAAACTGACACGTGGGTTTATCAAAAACATTGTTTTGGCTTATTAGAATCCAATGTCAGTGACAAAACAAAATAATTATTATAATTTATTACTATGACTGATTTTTAACATCATGAGATGGTGTGTAGATATTATTGTCTAAAACTGTATTGATAATAAAAAGAACAGTTCCTTTTTAAAATCCCCTCCATAAGCAACAAGTAAAACGACAAAACTAACATAGAACCATAAACAATTCCAGGAGCATCACAAGAGATCTATACCAAAGGACACATGGAACCTCCTCCTAGACTTCGCGACGCAGATCGACGACGGCATGAGCAACTACGACGCAGAGGGCGCGTGGCCCGTCCTCATCGACGACTTCGTAGAGTGGTGCCAGAAGCAGGGCCTCACCGCAGACGCGGTCAAAGCACTGGAACCGGCGTCCGGCTAGCTGACCTTGACAAAGCGCGAGGCGACGCGCCACCAGTACGATGGACAACAACATGGCCGCCGCAACAAGTTTGGCGCGTGTTGCACGTACGCAGTGTTGCTACTCTCTCGCTTCGTGCTTTACGGGCTCGAGCTGTGTACAGTCGAGTGGCTCGCTATCCTTATAGTTTTCGAGTTGTGTAGCTGACTAAATCGTGACGTGACGTAAGAGTGATGACGCTGCTGGGAATTTCATTTGGCATCGTGAATACCGTGACTAGTCTGGAAGGTTCGCTGGGATTACATATTTTGTTTAGTTTCAATCGTTTATAGTTTTAATAGACTTGTTAATCAAGAGTGGAAAGTGTTGTCAATATAGAAAAATACTTTATTCTTGCCAATTGAAATTTCCATGTGTAATTTAATCTTCACTCAACTGTATTATAGCTCTCGTACTATTCGTCCGTTAGATAAAATTCTTGTTGACCTGACTCCTATTATGAAACAATAGGATGAGTTTTTTTTTTTTTCAATAATTGATTGATATTTAAGATAAGAGTTGTTCTAAAATTGTCTCATTAAATTTCTCAACATGGTTCTCTTACGTTATAGAATAGTATGCCGTTTAAAATTTAAGATGTAAATATGTATATAATACACATTAATGATATTACATTTTTTTAATTATAACAAGCTTAGATTTTTCTGTTTTAGTTTTTTTTAGCTTCCCAGCTTTGACAAGGCGATGTAACGCTGGAGTAATGAAATCGGCATAATTTTAATTAAACTAATTCAATTTTGCTCATTTATTTAATGTTGAAATGCCACTATCTTTTATACCTAAACGCGATTTTATTTTTGATTTAGGTACGTTGGGAGTAAGTGCAATTTCGACATGAATAAATGTTCCGTGTTTTGATGTTATTGTCTGGAATGTTCTGGTAATCGCGAAGTAACATTAACGAAATCATAATTCACTTGAACGTTAAAGCATTGTATCAAAGTTGAATGGTTGTAGATTCAAAGTTGTCATGTCTAATTATGATCTAGTTCAATTTAAAATTACTGACTTATAACCGTGCACGTCACCTGTGTATTCACATCCTTAAGGAATTGACCCACTGTAGTGTAACATGACGAAGGACGACGAATATAATATGTGACATCATTGAAGAGAATACAAATACAGCCGCTACATCACAACGACTTACCGTTTCCTCGGAGTGCGTATGAGTACAACACGTGGTGGATAATAGTCATACACGGCCGAACAAGCGGTGATGTGTTCTGTGGTAACCTTATGCTAGCACTTCACTTGACTTATTTATCAAAATATTCGCGTAAGTTGGATAATATAAAATGTACCCTAGAGTTATTGAAATAAAGTCCGATTTTGTATAAACAAAGTAACGCGACTATTTGCGCTAATACGCTTAGTATAGTGCCAGCATTAGAAGCAACCACAATAATATATCACGGGTATCCTAGGCTGCATGATCGCAAGAATTTGAGCAGATTAGTGGTGAATAAGAACAGAAAAACTCAACAACTAGTGCTCAAGGAGTTTGTGTTGTTTAATAACATCTAACTTTATGCACACTTTTGTAGCAGTCGAATATGAATAAATGCAAAATTTGAGGCAACAATACAAAATTTGGTATTTATTATGTCATAGTGGGTAATTACCCTAATTTCACTTCGTCAATATGACATTAAACGCCATACCCCGTGTCCTAATCTACGCGAAGGTCTCGTGAACGCGCGATTGTCGCTTATATTAAGACACGGCCTTATATGATGTGGAGACAGTACGGCAATAAATGAACACAGTAGCAATACTAGTGCTTATGAGTATTTGGAACTATAAAATAAATCTGAACATCAAAACATAAAACCGGCATAAAAGTCTAATTTCAAACGCTACTGCAGCACAAGCACAGTTCAAACTGCATTGTGTGTGAGCCTGCCCCTAAACTATTTCATAAAGAATTTTAAACTTTTTATCTCCTTCGATAAGGTACAATTTAATGTGCGTAGGAACTTAATAATATGACACTATAAGCGTGATCTGTGATTATTGAATATCAGGAACTTTTTTACTGTAATGCTGTTCAATCGATTATAAATACATACAATTCAGTATTTTAAACTATTGTTATCCAACAAAACGTTTCAATTTCTGAATACCTGAAAATGTTTACGTCATGTTGTAGGGTAGTTGGAAATTTAGTTTTGTATTATATTTTGTGTTGTTTGCGTAATAAGTATACCAATAAAAAAGGGAGGGGAAAGAATCAGGATTGCCACATTGTAAGGCAATGCTGACTCTGGCTAAAAAATAGGCCAGCCCTCTGTTCATGTGAAGAATCAATTTGTATTTGAAAAATTTCATAAAAAAAATAACAATTTTACATGAATTCAAAAACGTTTAAGGTTCTAAAAGTCGCTGGTTTGGAGCAGTTGTATTATTTCGTACTTTTGGCATAGGCAGCATTGGATATTTTTAACACGTCTTAATAATTCATTTTCGTCTATTTTCTATGAGAAAGAACAGAATATAACACCAAAAATTTTTTAACTCATGTATTTTCGTTTTAAGAAAATATTTTTTTTCTCTAACATGCTTAGAAATTCGAGCATTATTTTGACAACCTTTTTCGAGATAATGCTGTACCTATTGGTCAAATACATGCGAGCAGGCGGCTGACAATGTTAGTATGTAAATCCATATCTATCGTGTTTAGCGGCCGCATAAATTACTATGAAAACTCACATCTGTCGTGTAATTTAAAAATGGAACGAACTGTTTACGTCGACACATGACAACCAAGGAGGTAGCCTTCAAAGATTTTATTTAAATTTCGAACTGGCTTGTAAATAAAGTTGTTTAAAGTAAATAAGAAACAAATGAACTTAATGGCGCGTGAAAAATTATCGTTGCTCGTCATTGAATCTGGACTATAATAAATAATTTACTTAGTTTGAATTTCCGCGCATTATTTGAGAAAAGCACTACACAAGCCTTGGCCGCAACCAGGCATTGATGGACTCACGTATGAGTGCCTCGGCCCACATTTTCACGTTCGTCCATCAATGCCCCTTTTGCA
Source organism: Tiliacea citrago (assembly GCA_963921375.1). Lineage (NCBI taxonomy): Eukaryota > Metazoa > Arthropoda > Insecta > Lepidoptera > Noctuidae > Tiliacea > Tiliacea citrago. The sequence goes on from OY992784.1 coordinate 5,269,085, forward strand.
GGCCGCTGCAGTAATGTACTATTTTAAACTTTGTCTCAAAACTAGTCAACTACCCTACTTCGTCGAATAATTATAAAAAAAAACAATAAATATGATTTGTACGCCTATAATAACTTTGTCAGTCTAATATATAATTAATAAATTAATTATTTTCAATGAATTCTCTGATTTTACTAGAAAAGTGCTGTTGCTTCTAGCATAACATTACAATATTAAAGATCATAATTAAAGTGTTTGGTACTTAGTTTTTAATGTACAAAAGATAAAATTGATGTATTGAGTATTACATTAAATTGTTAAATAAATAATTTGTTTTCTTTTAGGAGTGATGTTACAATTTCTTAATTTTATTTTACCTACCCTGTATCATGTGTATGAATATCATATCATCCTGAAATTCAAAAGTTCTCAGGAAAATTCTTACTTTAGTCCAAGCAGTTTGAGTACTTCAATCAGTAGACAGATATAAAGTCGGAGTTTATCTGAGATATATAGGATATAAATATAGAAACTGGCTCGAAGATTTATAATTAGACTAAATGAGAACTTGTTTTGTGATGAGCCGGAAGTCGTGCCCGAGTTGAGCAGCAAAACTTTGCCCACTGCGCGATCTGCCTACCAACGGACCCCCTCTCCCCCTGCTACTTTTTCGGGTTCAAAGTCAAAAATCAAATTATTTAATTCAAATATAAATCTATGGTACTTTTGAAAGTCAAAATTTACAAAAAAATAAAATTAATTCTAGTCTCCCCTTCCAAAAGGTAGCTTCGTTTGGAGAAGAATGGGCAAGAAACTCCACCGTTACTCTTTTAAAATGTTTTACAATATTTTGTACCTATAGGTACAGATATTCTATTTCACGAAGTCCGTTCGGCTTTGATTGTAGTAGTGACGTATCCTGACAAGCGCGCTTGTGTGTGTAAAAGTAGGTAACGTTAGCAAAAAAATCTGATATATATTCAAGTCGAGATTTAATAATCTAAATAAAATTTTGGTTTTAAAAGTATATACATTTTGTAAATAAATTAGATTAGGTTGCAATAAATACAAAAATATTAAGAATATGTAGGCAATATTCAATGTAATAAATGCTAAGAACTGCGCAAAGGTATTAAAGAGATACTTTCTGGATTGCAGTAGTGTGATCTAGAGGGAATTGTATCTGCGTAGGTACCTTAGGTAGGTACATAGATGTAACTTTTTCTGGATTTTTCATTGTTGATCTTAATTATTAATTATTATGTAGTGGCACAGAGTTGCCGTGTCTGGCCATACCGCTGTTAAACCCACGATGGTTTGTGTGGTATGTGTAATTGTGTAAAAAATCTGTTAAAACTGTATTTTGATTAATAAACGTTAAAAAAAAAAAAAAATTAATTAAGCATTGGTGTTACAGAATGGAAACGAAACAAGTAGGACTATTCAGTATTTTCAATCACTATCAGATAAATTTTCGATTTCCGATTCCGTTTTGCTGTCGTCAGAATCATCTTGTACATTGATTATAAATTCAAAATCGAGATCAAAATATTTCAAGTAGTCTTTTTCAATTTTTTCAACATGAGCACAAGTTTTTTGCCACGTTTCACTGCTAACTTGGCCCAAACTTTCATTGATCAATCTTTCCGTATTCGTCATGTTTTGCTCGATATTTTTAGATGCGACATAATTTTTAACGATCCCCCAAATATTTTCAATCGCATTTAATTCTGGGTGATAAGGGGGAAGGCGTAAGACATCAAAACCCTTGCTTTTTATAAAATCGTCAATCTTGTAGATTACGTGTTGGGCTTTGTACTTCTTTATTGTATCGTACAATTCCAATTTAAGAAGAGATTCATCAAATGCTGCATATCGGCTTTCTTTGTAGATTGCGTCGGTAGTCGTCCAGCCCGTGTGTTGTGATAAGATGCATTGTCTAAGACAATGACAGAGCGCGGTAGTAAATTAGGTAGCAACTTTTCATTTAGCCATTTTACATAGTTATCATAGCTCATATTTGAATGATAATCACCAGCTGTTGAGTTGGCCTTATAAACCAAGGAAGCATTTTCAATAAAACCATCCTTGGTTCCCGCGTGCACTAAAATAAAGCGAGTGCCTGTGCTAATTTTTTTTAAAAACGGAGTTCTTTCCTTTTTTTTTGCCCAGGTGTTGTTTCGCACGTGTGTCGAAAGGACGTAGCTCTCATCGGTGTAGACAATGGGCCGACTTTGAGAGCGGTACTCTGTTATTTTTTTTTAATATTTTAAACGCCACATTTGTATATCATGACGCTCCGTCAAGACTTTACGGTTGTTCTCTGTTTTGCGCCGCTTGTAACCTAATTTCAACAGTAACTTGCGAACAGTTTCTAAACAACCTTCGAATCCGACTTTTTCATTCAATGCTGTTCTTAACTTAGCTAATGTTGGAATTTCTTTATGGACAATATGGAAATCTTGTACAGTACTGCGAACCACATCGGCTGTAAAATTATCTATATCCACTTTATTATCTCGCTTTCTCCTTTTCTTCATAGGTGAAGTGAATTTTGATGAAGTGGATGGGAATTCCTTCTCTTCTTTTAATATTCTTTGAACTGTTTTTTGGCTCACACCCGTAGCTTCAGCTGTACGGCGTGTAATGTCTCGTAAATGAGAAAAATCACAGTTGAGTTCCATTAATGATTTTGTAAATTCATATTCTTCTCGCAGAAAATGATAAACACTAGCTATCATGTTTCGACCCTAAAACAAAATGTAATCAAAATAATTAAGTAATATAAACATTTTATAACACAAAAAAACATTCATTTTATAAATACTTCTATTGCTATATTAAGTATCTTTGTATAATATTTTAATTGAAAACGTATAAATAAATATTACCACACTATGGACAACTCTTCTTCGTTTTGTTGCCATGCTGACCTTACTCCGTGAAACAATTTGGCGCGAACTAATAACCACTACTGATCCGGACCGTGTCCCGATCGACACTGAGCGCTCTCGAGGTTACGCACACAAAAACAATGTGCATGTGCACGCTTGACAATATTCATAGCCAAACGGACTTCATGACATAGAACATCTGTACCTAGGTACAATAAAATTACTATACCACAATGGGTAAAAATAATTAAGAATGAAGCAATGACATAAATTAAATATGTGATAGATGATACATGGTGCTCACATATTTTCAAACATTGTAAAAAATACGTTTTCCTAAAAAAAAAAAAATATCAGTCTGTGAGTTAAGGTAATCACAGAATGTAAAATGTCAAAAAAATAACAAATTATACACAATTAAAATAGCAACCACTTTGTTTCTAGACTATGGAGCTGGACCAGCATGTTTCCAAGCATTCATAATTATCTTGGATATAATCCTCTTATTTGTAATAATTATGCTTGTTTACAAAGTGTAGTTTTAACATGAGTTTTAAATTCTCTTTCATTTAATTGCAATATGTCACAAGGTATTTTATGTACCCCTTAAAAGATGTATGTAGGTACTTTAGATAAACGAAACATGGTTGATCTATTTTATCTTTATTTCTAGTATTGAAATGATGTCTATCACCTATTTTTATTAATTTCTTACACAGGGTCAAATTAAATTAGCTAGCGAAACTTCGCAGACGTGATGGGTACTGATATTTAAACATGACAAAACAAAAATTAATTAATTTGTGGGTGTTTTTTGTGGCCACCATCCGCCCATAGCGTAGTCACTTAAAATATCAGTTTAAAAAGCTGTTTTTTTTTGTGTAAACTTCACAGACGTGATGGCTATCGATATCTCAACACGATAAAATAGATTTTATCAACTCGCACTTCAAGTAACAACACCACATTTTAATTTTATCATGTTTAGATATCGATACCCATCACGTCTGTGGAGTTTTGCTAGCTAATTTAATTTTACCGATTTGATAGTTAATATTTTCTTATATGAATTGGCAAGGTACCGTCATAAAAAATAAAACGTCAATCCTTTTAAGGGGGATGCGCTAAGGTAGCCCGCGAAATTCAAATTTTATTACGTTTTTTGCAATTTACAGCTCAGTAACAGGTTGTATGTTGATCTAAATATGATTCGCGGCCGTAACAATTAGAGCTGTACAGAATTATAATCATTAGAATCAGCATTACAACTCTAAGTTCATAAAATCCTACTGAATGATTTTTTCAGAAATAGTCATTCAATAGGATTTTACGAAGAGAGTTAGTTGTACTGCCGATTCTAATGATTATAATTCTGTAAAGCCATATTTGTTACGGCCGCGAATCATATTTAGATCAACATACAACCTGTTACTGACCTGCAAATTGCAAAAAACGTAATTAAATTTGAATTTAGCGGGCTACCTTAGCGCATCCCCCTTAATAGTTCCATGAGATTCTCGGCGACGTAGATTATAAATGGATCTGACAGCTCAAATTATTTACCGTAAACCAATCAAATAAATAAATAAAAAAATCAAATCAAATATCTTTATTGCAATCCATAATGGTGCAAATGCAAACATACAGGTGGTAAATAATACTTATTAGAAACAATTATGGACCCTGTCGGGCACAGCAACATTTTAAGAGAGAGGAAGAGCGGTTAATAATTTTCCTTGTTATTAAAATAAAAAATGAAAAAAGATGTGATGTTATGTATGTTGTTGTAATCTTGGACCTGAAGAATAGAATTATTCACGTCGTCAAGATTTGGTGACCGTCGGTCTATTTTAAAGATCAATGACGTGTCATCTGCAATTATAACACCATCTACGGTTAATTTTGAAGTAATTGGGATAAATCGATAAACTAAAAAGAGGAATAGACCTAATATCGAACCTTGAGGAACGCCCATTGCCATTTCAGATCCCAATGAGTTCACGCCGTTTACTTGAACTTTAACCTTTCTATCTTTCAGATATGGTCTTAGTAAATCAAGAGCTGTATTCCTAATCCCATAGTGCACTAGTTTTAGCAGAAGTGTCACATGGTTAACGCAATCAAACGCCTTTAGAGAGGTCGCAATGCATCTTGTGCTTCCTCGCAGGCGTTAAAAATGTTATTTATTAGGGTGACCCTTTGGTGAAACCGTACTGTTGTTCATGAAAGATGGAATTTTTATTAAAGTGACTTTTAATAAAAAAAAAAAAAATTTTGAAACATTTGATTGAGCATCAACTTATCAAACACCTTACTGAGGACTGGCAGAATTGACACAGGCCTATAATTGTCGGGTTCTTTACTATCTCCAGATTTTAACAAAGGAAGTACTTTACTGTGTTTCATGAGATCCGGAAAGACTCCTTGGTCCACACTGGTGTTAAAATAATATGACAACTAAATAGCAATGGTTTGGATGATAGATCTACAGACTTTTACAGACCCAGAGATCTTCTGTTGATTTAATTTTAAGATCTTTAAGGATTTTCATACAACTTTTGGTGGCCACTGCTCGCATGTATTTGGCCAGTACCTACAGCAACTTCAATTTATCTCGAAGAAGGTTGTGAAAATAATGCTCTTTAGCATGTTTGAGAAAAAGATTTTTTTAACAACCGTACCCTAATTGCGTAACGCAATTTGAATCGGAATGATTTTGAAGTATATTGCTAATCCATTGCTTCATATGTTAGAAAAAAATGTCTGCTCAACAACGTAAATAACGCAATGAATGTTGTTGAACTGACAAATTGAAACCGATTCCTACTGATATTGTGTTACGCAATTAGCCCTCTGGGCCCCAGGCTGTTATAAAAACTTTTTCTCAAACATGCTTGGAAAGAGCATTCCAGGGCCTCAAGTCTGCTATTACAATAGTGTCAGAATGGTCGATCATTGATTTCTTAGTTGTTGATTTTGACAAGTTTGGTAATCTACTATTATAATGGCGTCATTATGACTTTCCAATGGTCGGCCACTGACACTACATTGAAAGAAATTGCATATAATGGTGATCTCGTACATAATGACATTTCTACTAATGGGTTTTATAATAATGGCAATACGACAATGCCATTATAATAACACAATTATATTACGAGAACATTGACCGACCAATGATCGACCATTATGAATTTACCAGATTACGAACTTTTAGCAAAATGACAATGGGATCGTGTTGGAATGACTGAATTTATAAAAATAGCAGACTTGGGCCCCAGAGGGTTTGTATGCTGAAACCTAAACTACAAAGGGCCATAGCTTTATATTGTTTGTAAGTAAGGCAGCAGAAAGCGCGGGTGAGGATTTCAAAGTTTCAGTAGTTATACGTGGAATATTAGCAAAAAAGTTTTCAAATTCCTGAGCTATTTCTACCTCTGAAGTGACGGGCCCATGTGCAGTCTCTAAATTAAATTCAGTATTACGTTGTTTTTTCCTACCTGTTTAATTGTTTATTATTTCCCAGCTAGTTTTTATTTTATCATCAGCTGATTTTATGTTATTCATACCTAATCATAATCATAAATCATTTATTTGCATGAAATATGGTTACACGAGATGTTAAATTAAATTTAATAAGGGCATGCAAAATTATGGTTAATTTACAACAACTTTTTTTTTTTAATTACAATTATTCGAACTATTTGAATTATTACCATTTAAAGGAAAATGTGAATTGCAATTATTAGAATCATTTAAATTACAATTATTCGAAATATAGCGATTTCAATTACTGAAAATATTGAAATATTATTTAATACGAAGTCACAGGAAATAAGACGAACCAGTATCTTAATTAATGGACACCAAGTCGGCATGTGCTTTTATTCAAAAAGTCTTTGACGGTGTAAAGACTCCGCGATTAACCATTTTCGCAAGGCACAACAGAATCTTTTATATGGCAGGTCAGTCATTCCTTTGGGCAAAGAGTTATAAATTAGAGGTGCCATATAGGCACAGTTCTTTCTGAACAGTTCTAGCTTAGGAACAGGCATTTTTAAGGGCAGGTGGGTAATTTTACGTTTAAATGTATTGTCGTTGGGGGTGAAAAGACGACTGTGGTATTTTACTACTTCATAAATGTATATGCAGGGAACAGTTAGTAAATTCTTAGATTTAAAGATCGGTTTACAGGATTCCGACCAATCCATGCCGTACAGTGCCCGAATGCATTTTTTCTGTGCTATGAACACCCTCGTGATGTCACAGGAGTTTCCCCAGACAACTATGCCATACCGTATAATGACAAAAACCGAACTGATTCTCTTCACAAAAAAGAGGAAGCTGGCGACACTACAACTGCCACGACTCTTTGGAACTACCCTAAGCCTATCAACCGAAACCAAATACCTGGGCATCTATTTGGACAAACAGCTGAACTGGGTAAAACATACCAACTACATTACCACAAAAGCCAGTGTATCCTTGTGGCAGTGCAAACGACTGCTCGGAAGGAATTGGGGCATCAGCCCCAAGGTCACCCACTGGCTATACACCACAGTCATCCGACCAATTATCACATATGGCTCACTGGTCTGGTGGCCCAGGACGGACCTGAGCACAGCCCAAAAAGACCTCGAAAAACTGCAGCGGTTTGCTTGTGTAGCAATAACTGGCAGTATGAGGACTGCACCAACTGCCGCTTTACAGGTAATGCTAGGACTGCCACCCCTACACCTCATCGTGCGGGAGGAGGCAGCCTTGGCCGCCTTCAGGCTCCACCTCTCGGGAACCCTGAGCAAAGACTCTAGGGTCAAACACACACGCATAAGGGAAGATGCAATCAAACGACAACCGATGATGGCATCACCCTGCGACAAAGCCCCGAAACTACACTTCTTTCAGAAGCATTACAGCGTTACACTCACGGAAGAACGGTGTGACCACTCAGGCCCAAGAGAGATGAGAGTATACACCGACGGATCAAAGACCAACTCCGGAACCGGAGTCGGAGTCTTTTCACACGATTTTAACATAAATATATCCAGCCCGCTTGGAATGTTCAACACCGTCTACCAGGCGGAATGCGTGGGCATTATACAAGCGGCTTACGCCATAGAAGCCAGGAAAGTTACGGACACCCGTATACGTATACTGTCCGACAGTGCCTCAGTTCTGCAATCCCTAGAGAAAAAATATATTACATCCAGACTAACACTAGAATGTCACAATGCACTGGAGCGGGTGACAGTGTGCCACCGTAACGCAGTGACACTGCAATGGATAAAAGGACACAGCGGATCTCTGGGTAACGACGCAGCTGACGAACTAGCTAGGAGAGCATCCAGCGCGTCAGTCTGTGGGCCCGAGCCTATTGTACCCATCCCCTTTAACCAAATACGCAGGTGGCTACAGGAGTTCACCCACACACAAGCGGAGAACTGGTGGACCTCGACACCGGGCTGCAGGCAGTCCAGGGAGGCCATGCCATCCTTAGATGGCAGACTAACCAGGCGTTTGCTACGCCTGGACAGGAACGGCCTGCGCTTGGTGACGGGGACCATCACGGGACACTGCTCACTAAACAAACACTTCCACAATATAGGCATAACGGACAGCCCTCTGTGCAGGGCTTGCATGGAGGCTGATGAAACCGTTGCACATGTGCTCTTTGACTGCACAGGCGTCAGCCAGATAAGAACAGAAACCCTCGGGTCACCCAGATCTTTCCATTAACCAAAGGGGTTACAAAGCGACTGAATGCTATTTATACATTTCCTTAACAATTTGGAATATTTTATTATATTGCTATTACATGTTCCGTAGGTACCTCAAAAGAAAAAAAAGAATCCTTAAAGGATCACTGGTGTGTCTGTCTGTCCGTCTATCATAGCCGATTTTCTCTGAATCTACGGACCGATTAAGTTGGGTAAATCACTCAATAGGTACTGGTGCATACAAACTTACATTTGCATTTGGAATGTACCTTTATGAGAACATGTTTTTCAACTACAATGTTAAGTTTGTTCATGTAATAAATTCATCCCAACTACGGAACCCTTCATTGTGGGTGGTCCGACACGCACTTGGCCGGTTGTTAATAAATGTAAGTAGGTAGGTAATAATAATAATAATAAATAGGGAGGGCAGGGCAAGACCCAGTCCCGTCAATTAACCTGTATTACAGGAACTAGGCAATGCTCCGTCCTCTCTCCGTTGACTCACTGAGTTCCCTAATTAGGCATGCCTGTTGATAGGGTATCGGTATTTAAATAAGTAGGTACAAATTCAAAGACTATGAAGTATGGGTGTGCCACATTTATAGTGTTGTGTTTAAAGTGTGAGTATAATATGTTGTAGTGATGTGTTTATTGTGGTTGTAAGGACGTGAGTGCTTTGTGGGAGTTTAATTAAGGTTGGTGGTATTTGTAAGTAGTATAATTATTTATAATCGAGTAAACTAGTTTGATCCAATCTTATTAACTGGAAAATTATTGATTTGCTTGAGATGAATTATAAAAATACGTAACTATTACTGATTTAATAGATTCTCAGTTTCTATGTAATTTAACTGTAAAAGCCAAGATATTATTTTGTTTTTAACTTCAGTTAATTTAAGTGGGTATAAAATCAGTAGTTTGTTAATTATATTGTATAGTAGTCCACTCATAACCATGTAGTGCCGTTTGGCCATTACAGTCCTATGTCTAACTGAGGGGCAGACTATATCCGATCGACGTTTATTGTGAAATAATAAGGGGTCAAATGTTAAGCTGGCGTGCTTCTTGGTTAAACAATGTTGTATAAATAGCTGCCTCACTGTCAGAACACCTATTTCATTATAGAGCTTAGAAGTTGGATATCGACGGATCTTTTTGGTCATAACCTTGAGCACTGCTCTTTGTGCTCTCTCAAGGGGTAAAAGTATGGTTTTGGCTGCTCCACCCCAAGCCGAGATGCAGTATGATATGATGGACTGACAAAGTCCTTGGTAGGTCATCCTGAGAGTTTCGAGGCTGGCGGCATTACGGAGCAACTTGAACACATAAATTAGCTTTCTGACACGTGAGGTTAAAGAATCAATGTGGGACTGCCATTTCAGAACTTGGTCAATTTTGATTCCTAGGTACTTAACAGTGTTTGCACGAGATATAGTTGGACAATCACAGTTGTTGGAAAGGTGTGACAAACAAGTATGAGATTTGATGAAGAAAGAGTCCAAGGGCGGAACTCCAGAGATTTTCATTCCGAAGGTTATAAAATTTGTTTTGTTGATGTTTAGTGTCAGTAGGTTACAGGACAACCAGAACACAGCTTTTCGTAAGGCGATTTCTGCATAAGCTTTCACATCGTCCCAGGTAGGGCCGTGTATGAGGAGCACAGTGTCGTCCGCGTAAGTTAGTACCTGGCAGTTGGGAGATTTTAATTCACAGAGATCATTAATATAAATAGTAAACAAAAGGGGACCCAAAATACTGCCCTGGGGGACTCCAAAAACCAGTTTCGCGTCTTCACTTATGTATTCCCCTATTCTGACTGCTTGTGTTCTGTTCGCCAGGTAGTCCTGAAATATATCAAGAGCCAGACCCCTGACGCCAACCCTTTCCAATTTAGAGACAAGAAGCGGGATGGAGACGGTGTCCAACGCCTTGGTGAGGTCCAAAAACAGTCCCAGACACCTCTCCCCCCCGTCCAACCAGTCCACCACTCTGTCAACAAGTGAAGAGACTGCGTCTTCGGTTGATTTCTTCTTTCGAAAGCCGAATTGGTGGTCTGAAATAATTCCCTTTGAATCTAAATATTTGGTCAGCCTTATGTATAGTAATTTCTCAAGGACTTTGGACATCGCTGGGAGAACTGAAATGAAATGAGAATGGTGATGGAGACGTGGTCAATAATTATAGGCCATAATTATTGACCACGTCTCCATCACCATTCTTATGTATCGGATATACAATGGCTCTCTTAAATACATCAGGAAAGACTCCCGTAGACAGAGATAGCTGGCAAATGTGCGTTAAAACTGGGACAAATACATCTACAGAGGATTGTAAAATAGCCGCAGAGATATTGTCATAACCAACAGCACAATCCCTTCGCAGGTTTTTAATGAGTGACTCTATCTCAGTAGCATCGGTTTGTAGTAAAACCAAAGAATCACACTGAGAGGGGGACTGCATGATGTTAGTAGATGATCTAGAGAGGGGCGTGGTATTTTGGGTTCGAGTTGCAAGTGCCTTGCCTATGTTAATAAAGAAATGGTTTACCGCGTTCACTGATAATTTAGGGGTTTCGTTTGTGCTAAGAAGCAAAGAAGCAGATGTCTTTATTGTGTTTGAGTGCGTTATTGTTTTAATAGCTTCCCACGTAGCCTTCGAGTTATTTTTTGCATCCTCAAGAAGATTTTTATAATGTAATCTTTTCAATTTTTTTAGCAATTTATTAATAAAGTTCCTATAACTAATGTTCGAAATTTTAAGTGTTAAATTTGTGGGCTCCCTTTTCACTGATTTATGCATCCTATCATGATTGTGAATGCAGCGTATTAAACCCGGTGTGATCCACGGTTTTATCATCCTTTTTTTACGAGAAATTTTATACTTGCCGGTATTGGATTGAATAATGTTCGATACAACACCGACCAAGTATAACCTGCAGCAAAATTCGCGTCATTTGAGTTTAGTACAGGCGTAAGGTCTACCTGGGCTAAGGCATCACGTACCGCACCGTAATGAATTTTAGTGCGACAAGGAGACAGAGAAGTTGACTTTTTCTTACGGGAAATTGTGAGAAGCGTAGGGCAGTGATCAGTGATATAGCATGCCAGGACCAAAGTGACAGATTCAAGTTGAGACTTCACTAGAACATGATCCAAGCAGTTTTCAGCTCTTGTTGGATATAGATGCGTTGCTAGGAAACCATGAGAGGCCAACAAATTTAAATAGTCTCCGGATCTGCGATCAGTATTGTTTGTTTTTATGTCAATGTTCATGTCTCCGAGTATACATATATTGGTGTATGTATTAACCATCATCAAAACTTCTTCGAGACCATTTACGAAACTGTCAATGTTGTTTGATGACGGTGATCTATACACTGTGACAATTAGCCAACTCTTTCCCTATTTTACAAATCAAACAGTTAAATTCCTTGATGTATTCAGGTTCACATACTGTACATTTGAGATCTGTTTTAGTATAAATTACTATGCCATCATTCTGATTAGTTACATTAATTGTCAAGTGTGAATTATAACCATCCAATCCATAGGTGGAACATTTAGTATTTTAGAAAGCCAACACTCTGAGAGCACAGTTATGTCACAGTTTACCTCAATTAAAGAGAGCAATGCTACAAGTTGGTCAATATTTTTGTTTATACTGCGAATGTTTTGATGCAGAATTGAAAAGGGAGTATTTACTTTACGCGTGTAACCAATACAGTCATCCGGGGCGCAGATGTGCGATTGTGTGTTATGAAGTGCCTCAAGTTCAGACGCAATTCTATTCATGTTATTATTCATTGTGTGTAGATAAAGTATATTTGAAACTTGCAATGAAAGTCCGCCGTACTGAACCCGAGCCACTCCACTACCCGCACACAGCGCACCAATGAACAAGAAACAAGGTTACACTTAGTTTTAACTTCCTCCCATTTCCCGGTAGGTATTCGGACACATAGATTGGGTGCGACACATAGATTGGGTGAGGTTAGAGTTCAACTTTAGCCCTGGCTCTTTGTTCTGATTATAGTTGCTCACAGAGGTAAGGAACTTATTCCTAGTTAAAACCGTACTGAAGTCGGCCACAATTGCCTTGTTCCTGCCAGGCTTAGCTGGAAGGCGGTAGACATCACGAATGTCGGAGTGGTTTATTTCCAGGTTCAGTATATTACTGGGACTCGTCTTCTTTAGATGGGATATTTCGCAGTTCAATGCTAGATGACCTGGATCCAAACTCCAGGTTCTCGATCCGTTTTTGAAGCTTATCCACATAATTGTAACACTCAATACGCTCCCTTTCAAGCTTGCCCAATTTTATTTTCATTTCATCATAGTTGTTTTTAATATTTTCAATCGATTTTTCAATCTCAGTATTACTCTTTTGTATGTTAATATTTTGACATCTTCAACTAATCTTTCTAATAACGCAGTTTGACCTAACTTCAATGACTCGAACATGCTTCTCACTTCAATTTGAAAAGTAGTAAAATCATTACCAGGTGAAGAAGATTCCATTCTAGGTCTTTTGGACCGAGTTGTGACATTGAAGACTTCTTCCTCTATCGCACTAGGTAGGTCTGACTCAGATTGTGTCATAGGTTGAGCGACAGGTGTCGACGGTGGACGGTGGAAGGTATCTGATAACACTTAACGGGAAGCACAGAACCGGTCGTAGTGGCAGTGCTTGGGGGAGGCCTATGTCCAACAGTGGACGTCTTTCGGCTGAAATGATGATGATGATTTGATCTTATTATTTTATTTTGAAGACACATTAGTTATCGTCAAATATTTTTTATTCAATCGCTTGTCTAAATTACGACACAAAGACTTACCTACACCCATATGCTAAGTCAAATACTCATGATTTCCTCGACTCGACTCAACCTCACTAAGGGCCTTATCATACTAGCGGATTGCGAGCGTCCTCAAATTGGAGCGGGCGCGCAACAAATAGGTTACGGGCGCGCGATCACCCTGCGCATGCGCAGCGAATACGTTGCGGACGCGCAACAAAATCGCCGCTAATAGCAGCGTGGACGCCATTTCTACTGTCTCGTACAAACGCCAGCCCGTCCGCCTCGCCTCACTTCAGTCCATCGCGCATCCGCGACGTCCTCGCTGTGCAGCCGCAGCGTGTTCGCGACGCATTCGCTGCGCGCCCGCTCCGCTCCACAGGGGCCTTTCGCAAACCGCTAGTATGATAAGGCCCTAGGTAGTTTGATATTCATAGTTGCAATTTTACTACTCGAATCTCAAACAGTTTCCTCAGTGCCAGTGAAGTTGAGCTTAAGTCGAGGAACCAACTGTCAAATATATGATACGTCTTTAAAGACATATTTCACATATTTGCAAACGAATGTGAAAGACGATTTAATTAACTGCTCGAGCAGTCCGTGTATGGCGGCCCTAAGTATTCGTGAACCTGCATTAATGTAGGCAAATGAAACAAAACAGTGCAAAATCACTCTAGTTCTCTCTAGAAGTCCGCGCGAGATTTCAGTAAAGTGCCAAGTCTTTACTTAAACTCAAGGGGAGCAGGATATCATGTATCATCTTTATCATGCATTGAATGGAGATCATTTCATAATTTGTACTTGTTACCTAATTTTACATGACACTGGTTAAATGCACAAACCATGCGAAGCCAAGAAGAAAAAAAAAAAAAAACACTGATCAAAATGTCAATCATAACAGCTGTCCTGTCAGCTGTTCTCTGTGTCAGACTGTCAGCTTGTCACATTGACGCTTTAAAAAAAATCGAATTTTGTGTAAATCTTAGTTCTCAATTTAACATTATTTAAAAAATGACTGTCCGCTTTGGTGGTACCCTCAGGGAATTGAGAATTCATTTGTGCCAGACGAGCAAACAATCTGAGGGCGTGAGGTAAGAATGTTGATTACATAAACAGTTTAATAACCTCAATCTAGTTATTGAAAATATTGTCGTTTTTCAGGAGCTTCATTGAAAAGCACTATGTATCAATTAAGAAGGAGAACCCTGGATTCCCGATTTTAATTCGTGAGTGCGCTGGCGTACAACCGCGTGTCTGGGCTCGCTATGGTACGTACTCCTGCATTCAAAATTTAAATAAGATTGATCTGATAATGTATCCCACCGCCAAACATTTGTTTGCTAGTCAATTGAGCCGATTCTATAAAGTATTTTCTGCTGTTTGAATATTTATATAGCGCTGTGGGGCATTGAGCTGTGGGGTTTCCAATTTCAAATCCAACATTTGAAATTGGAAACCCCACAGCTCAATGCTAATATCAGAAACTGCTCTGAAGATAGAAATTTCGTTTCTACCGAGTACTGCCCCTAATAAGTAATACGGGCTGGTGTCCGCAACTCCACGTCGATGCGCGTATTTTGGTACGGGTAGGAAATCGGATATTCGATCCACCCCAACTCCTCAAGGAAGGCAACGCCTTAGTGTTACTGACAATCTCATGTAGGATACCTGGGTTACCAAACTACTTAGCCCCCTCTATGTGGCGACCACCGGGTAGTTGAGCAGCACATGAACTGCTATCTCGTCGTCCTCCATGCAGGCCCTGCACAGCGGACTGTCCCCTATGTGACTCTTATGACAAAGAGGTGTTTATTAAATGACCCATGGCCAGTTATAGCTGCTGTAACTGTACGCAGTTTTTGTTTAGCTAATCAGACCGGCCATCGATAGTAGGGAGTGCCTCCTTCGCCTGCCTGCACTCACTTTGGTCTAATCATAGTTTGTTATGTTGGTCCCTGGTTTGTTTCCTTCCCAGAGTGTGTAGGTAGCTGAAGGGGAGTGGGGCGATGGATGCTAGACCCCCTTCTGGCGAGTTCATCAGTTGCATCGTTGCCTAGCAAACCGCTGTCCTTTGATCCATTGAATGGTTATATTATTGAGGCTACCCACCTGGTTGAGGCACTGGTGGCACTCGTATATCAGCCCAGAGTCAACTGTATGACTGTTTAGTGCTTGCAAAACAGCCATGCTGTCTGAGAGTTTGCACATTGAGTGGCTTAACTTCCCTGGCCATGATTGCTGAAGCGGCAAGAGAAATACCCATGGCTTCGGCCTGGAACACTGTGTTATGGTCTTCCAATGTAGTGGCTGTGTATGTTGAAGTCCTCCTAGAAGATTCCACTACCTGTTTTGGATCCATCCGTGAAGATGCACAGCTCTGCAGGGCGTAAACCCTTGCATCGGTGATCCTCGTGAAGTTGGATTCTGTATTTCTTATCAAAGATATATTGTTTGGGTACCTGGTCATTAATGGGGAACTCATTATGTAGTCCCTCAAGTAGAGCGGTGTGTTGTGTGTCCCTCTTACCCCAGAAATATATTGCATTTAGACACACCGCCGCCATCGTCACTACCTGTTGTATGGACAGGTGGAGTGGTGGTAGTCCGAGCATGGCATTGATTGCTTCAGTTAGAGTAGTCCTCATCCACAGCCCGTGGTCGCTATGCAGGCTAGTCTTTGCATGAGTTGTAGTTTGTTGGAGGCTGTAGCTTGATGTGGGGCCACCAAACCACAGCCCCATACGTGATCATAGGGCGGATCACTGCATTGTACAGCCATAGTATAATTTTGGGGGATAGGCCCCACTTCTTACATATCATTCTCCTGTACTGCCAGAAGCTAATGCTAGATGCTGTGTGCTTGTTGTCTAAGTGACTACTCCAGTTTGACTTACTGTCTACCCCCAATATCATAAGTTGCAAAGAAAATTTATAAAGTATTTGAATTTGTTTAAAAAAAAAAGAAGCTTGCTGTCAAGGTTGCTGTTTGATCTACACAGCTAACAAGAGATCTGACAGTCAGATTAAAGAGAAATTTATAAAGGCATTCAAGATCTATTTACTATTCGATTTACTCTGACAGTTAAAGGTTAACCCTACTAATTTGAAGTAATAATTCTAGCGAAAGGATGTGAAGCATGTTCGCCACTTGCAGATTTGTCTTGTGAACAAGTGCTGACTGTGATCCAGGGCCTGGCTCGATGAAGTACTAGAACACTGTTATATGACTAGCTAGTCTAATAGGACAGTAAAGCGTGCTACATACATGTTTATGCTACAATATCAAATGAGTATGAGCAAAATATTCTTTGATTTTGCCGCCCGGCCTGTGCCGAATCATGCCGAACAGAACATGAGTGTAGCACCTCTAATATAATAGTTCCAACTCAAATAATGTTGTACCTATTGATCTTGTAAAAATATCATCTAAATTTGAATTTTCATAAATAGGTAGAAAGAGGAGTTAGATAAAACAGTAATTACTATTTGTTTCAATATTTTGCTTGATTTTGATTTAGTATAGAACTCATTATACTTTCGGGTATACAGGTAAACTTAAAATGAGGCCATCATTTCTCGATTTATTTTTATTTTTTATGAGCAGTTTATTTGTATTCTCTCTGTTGTCATTAGTGAACTACTTTATAGGTACTTACTCTTGCAAAGGCAACCGCAACGGCAAACCGCAGCGGCAACGCCGCCCCATCGCTATGACAGTCCTCAGCGACACAATTGGTTTGTAAGTAACCTATGAAAATGCTTCCGAAGATTGGGATGCAGTGCGGTTTCCGGTTGCCGCTACGGTGTTTCGCACGTAGAGAATTGTACCTTAAAGTTCTAGTAATCAGATGTTTGTGAATAAAGGGGGGTTATTGTTCAAATTAAAATGTCGTTTCTGTTTGTAATAATTTCACCTTTATATTTTCAGAAAAGGGAGCAGAACGCAGTGTGTCACTTACCGACCAATCTGCTGACAATGTTCTCTCAGCCGTCAAACAGCTAGTAAAGTAAATTATTTTAATATCTTTCTTTATTTATGTTATAAATTAAAAAATAATTAGTCAATAGCGAATGCAGTCTTATTTTATTTTCCCGAGACGATCAAATTTCGGTTCAATATTGATTTTTTACTGAAAAAAAAAAAAGTTATTACTGGGGAGACCTGCATGCTTTGTTTCTCTTTCAGCAGTAAAATATAGTACAAATGAAAGAAATAATTCTTAAACAAATAATATATTGTTTAAAATCATCTACAACTAATAATATAAAACAAAGTACCCGCCGCGTCTGTGTGTCCGTCTGAACTGAACGCCATATTCTCAAACTGCTGAACGGATTTTACAAACGGTTTTCACCAATGAACGAAGTGATTCATGGGGAAGGTTTAGGTGTATTGTATTATGGTTTTATATAAATTGACTGAAATATGACGATTATTGTTGAAGATGTCGGAAAAAATCATACCGACTGGGAGCTTTACTGGCGTGAGCCGCGTAAACCGTACGAGATACATAAAATGTATGTAGGTACTACAGGATTGTACATCTTAAAAGGTTCAACAAAAAGTCCGCGATAGCATAATTATGTCAATCTTCTAAGGACGAGCCACAGTAACCAGTTTTATCTTTGAGAATTTGATAAAAGTACCATTGTTATTTCCGAAGCTATTTTAACCGGTAAGTATTATATTAATCCTTATCCAATTAAATATGTTATTTAAATTGGGCATTTCATTAAAATTAAAATATGCCTTTACATCATAACATTTAAATAAATACTTTAAAAGATAATACACATTCAAAATTACGCGTAACAAAATAATTATGGTTTAATTATTATGAGATGGGGCAGTGTTTGTAGCTATGACAACTGTTAAAATTAGAATCCTGTAGCACTAATTACATCAAACAAATAAGTTTATACGATTTATTGTCAAGACCTGGGGGTCTACTCCCTAAGCACGAAGTCCGTTGTGTCGGCCTTCGTTACGGGCGTTTCCTACTCCTTATCACCTTCGGACGGATGACGCGTTCCGGACCCGAACGAAGAATAAATGACAACACGATTTGACAGTTGTCCCTACTCCCGATGCGTTTTTGCCCGTCCGAAAAGTTCAACTTGACACTTGTTTTGACGGCTCGTTATGTCAGTTGATACGATATCAAAAAACAAAATAGGCAAAGGTATCAACAGGATAATGCCGGTTTCGGAATAAAAATGGCAAAAATAATTAAATTCTATATTTAGACATAATAAAAAGTATATTGTTAAAAAAATGCGGTCGTTTCTAACGCGAAAAATATTAATTTTTGATTTTTTAAACCTGAAAGAAACCGGTAATCGACCGGTAAAATTGCGCAACTCTATAGACATGCGTCATTCGTTAACGAAGATTGTCTATGATACCGTTGGAAACTGATGAATCCGAAATCATTAGGAAGTAGGGTTCACTGCGACGTATCGGACTACTGTCGGACGGAGTCCGCGTATCACTGGTCAGTTTCCCTCAGTAGTCAGTTTATTTAATTCGCCATTTTCGTTGATTAGTTAGTTTCACTGATTGGTCAGTTTTACCGATTAGTCAGTTGCTTTAACTCGCCATTTTCCAGTATTTGCCAGTTTCGTTGATTCGTCAGTTTTATTCAATTCGTCAGTCAAAGTACAGTTTTTTTTTTATAAAACAAATAGGATTAAAAAAAATGATTGTGATTGTAAAAATACAACTTTAAGTTTGATTTAAATTGGGTTCCTTACATTTTCCACTTTTGTTTACTTAAACGTAAACATATCTTTTACGTTGAGTGTACTAAACTGACGAATCGACGAAAACTGGCAAATACTGGAAAATGGCGAGTTAAAGCAACTGACTAATCGGTAAAACTGACCAATCAGTGAAACTGACTAATCAACGAAAATGGCGAATTAAATAAACTGACTACTGAGGGAAACTGACCAGTGATACGCGGACTCGTCGGACGGGCCCGTTGCTTCGTTAACGGACTTATGGAGTAGACCCCCAGTTTAAGCCTGTTCCGATCGTTACAATTTAATACCTGTCTGGGAAGAATTGTCCCATGATTGGTTAAAACAATCAGAATGTATAATTAATCATACAATCATTAACTCTTAACATTTAATAAGTAGCTACTACTTACATCATAGTGCTGTAAATTGACTTTAAATATTATAAACATTAGCACCCATTCAGGAGAGTTCCTGATTTCTTTTTGCTTGGGTTATATTTTTGTACTTTATTTATTTTTATAAAACTGATTGCGCACCTAATACACATTTTCTAAACATCTAGTACAGACATGATATCGACGTTAATTAATTTATATAAAAATATACATTCATAAGAACATGTTGGTTTGTCTAATAAATTGCGTTGTGGCAGAAAAAATCAAAATGAACGAGTTACAAAATGTATGCTCGTATGTATAGGCTCATAAGGCATGACTGGCTGGAAGCCCAACTTTCGAGTATTTAAAGGGCTAAGCCCTTGTGGTAAAAGGCACATTCATGAACTTTAAAAGTAGTGTGACAAAGTCCTAAGTTAACTAACTAAGAACATAAATTTTTAGATCAAAACGCCACAAAACAATTACAGCACACTTGTTTAGCAACACAACTTCAAACAACCGTCACTGGAACGCGGGTAGTCCGAACAGTTCCGGCTTGAACTTGGTTAAGGTGGGTAGGACGATAGTCGCATGTGTGGTCAGTTTCTTGTCCGTGTGTGGGTCGGGAACCATGACTGTTTGCATGCCTGCTTTCAAGCCTGCCGTCACGCCGTGCGGGGAGTCTTCGAATACTAGGCACTGGAAAGGTAATATAGGTACGGTAAGATTATTTCAATAACATGGATTTGCAATGTTCTGTAAACTAGAGACGGGGTAAAATCTCATAAGTCTGTATTTTCACCGGCACTACTATTGCCAGCGCGAATTGGCGAAAAGCAGCGCGTTTTTTACTACAAATCAAAGGTCAACATTACACTCGTTGAAATAAAGTCGAAAATAAATGCCTAATATAAAGAACCGACTACCAAACAAATGTCAACATTTCACTTGTTGAAATAAAGTCGAAAACACATTAAGTTTTCGACGTTCCGAATGCAAAGAACGGTAAGCTTACTAAAAATATTACCTAGCTACTACTTCCAAATACCATGTTGCAATTTTGCCTTGAACTCAAAAAAAAGCCGGAGTGATTAATGGTTCTAATTCGCATCGCACGTTTTCACGATGCGATGCTAACAGCATTTCTAAGATTAGGATTTGATAGTTATATTTTGTTTGTTCAATCGGGGTTTAAAATACATCATGTCCCGGAATTAACGCACAGCGCCAAATACCCCAATTATAATTAGATTATTACTATTATGTTTTATTCAATATACATACATAAACCTAAACAGATTTGTTTATTATTATGAATAAAACATATATTATTATTTATAATATTAGATAAACTGTTTGTAGGAGAAAATTGTGGTCACATTATAAATCTACGCATGTACTCAGTCGCATACGTCTACGACTAGACCCTTAGACGTATGCGACTATGTGCGTGCGTAGTAGATACTTCGTCCATTTTGGTTTGTTTTGACTGTGACAGCCGAAGTGTGACTGTGATTTACGTAGTTTTAATTATTTTTGGAATAAAAAAATACGTATAGGTACTTACTTATTAAAAATGAAAAATAAATTTAAATGCGTACACACGGCTATACATCAAGCTATACATTTCCAGTATACGCTGACGTCTCATTGTACGGAAATCCTATATTGCGAGATCAGCTTATACTGGAAATGTAAGCTTGATGTGTAGCCGTCTGTACGTGTATGAACCATATATTAATATATATAGAATGTATGAACGTACACGAAGCAAAAGGAGTATGTAAGGAGCATAAGCAGGTTATATAGTTTCTGCCTACCCCCATGGGAAGAAAGCGTGTATTTATTTTTTACATTTTTAATATACATATATATTAAAAATGACAGAAATCGATTCAGTAAACGCTTCTGAACAAAGTAATTTTATAATATACTAGCTGCGCCCCGCGGTTTCACCCGCGTAAGTCTCGATCCCGTGGGAATATCGGGACAAAATTAGCCTATGTTTTAATCCAGGGTGTCAGCTATCAAAATTGGTCCAGCCGTTTGAGCGTGAAGAAGTAACAAACATACACACACACACTCACAAACTTTCGCTTTTATAATATTAGTGTGATAGTTTTCAATGCCGATTCTGATCGACAAAATCATACACTCTAAGACTAGCGCGGTACCACCCACGCTACTTGCAATTCACACGCTAAAAGTAGTTTAATTGAGGATATGGGATATTTCGGACTTTGTGGGCGGTAGCTTCAGTAAACATTACATATTATAAAACCATCGTGATTACCGGCTTCAAACGAAACTAGAAACAATTGCGGACATCATCTGCCTAGACTTTTCCCAACTATGTTGGGGTCGGCTTCCAGTCTAACCGTATGCAGCTGAATACCAACATTTTACATGGAGTGACTGCCTATCTGACCTCCACAACTAAGTTACTGGGTAATAATATGATACCCCTTGGTAAGACTGGTTATCAGACTTTTGGGTTTCTGACGACCCGTAACAACTGGCAAAGATCCAAGAATGATAGCCGGGTCCGGGGCTTTACGTGCTTTCCGAGTTACGGAGGGGTCTCGGTATGTAGATGGTCAACTATCCACGGACCAACCGCGGCAAGCGTAGCTTAACCTGATCGATCGACCCATGCGGCTGTTATTACTTAGCCACCAGATACAGTTGCGAACATTACAACTATTATTACGTAACGACATTCTGACTTCGATGCTGATTACCTATTTCGAAAGCCCAAACAGGCTATGATTAAATCGGATTAACGTCATGTTATTGGTCAATTTACGTTATTCAATCTTGCAATTAGTGTCGAACATGGGAACTGGACTGTACCAGCTCATACTACAATATAATAACGCCGATTAATTGGTAATGGTTATATCAGCCTGAAACTGCCACTGCATGGCAAAAGCCTCTTCTCACAACGAGCATTAGGTAACCACCATGTTTGCTCGCTGCAGGCCATATTTTCGCATGGTGTGTTCTTTCACCGCGAGTGGAGTCCAGCTTAGCTATTCACAACGGTACGATTCGCTACCGTATCGACAACGGCACTTGTTCGATAAGCTGATTTCTGAACCGAAGGACTGGCAAAACGCTATTCACAGATCCGTGTGGAATGGATTTTTTAAAACCGATTGTAGGTGTGTTTACAGAGAACGGTAGAAAATGGTAGTAAACAGATAATTGTGGTAGAAAATTTAAAGTTGTACTTAAATGATTTTTATTGGGTATTTCATTAAATGCAACTATAGAATATACATTGAGTAACTATTAACCAAAAAAAGAAACAGTAAACAATGATTTTATTAATACTTAAATAAAATTTACTTGATTTCTATTAAACTTGCTTTGTAAACTTCGACTTCATTTTGGCATTTGAATATTTTGAATAACTTTGAACAAAAAAAAAAAACTGACTGATTTATTAAAATGGGTGTGGGTATTTCATCAGTATGTAACAATTACAATTTCTTGTTAATTGCTCATTTTCATGTTCTAAAACGTAGTTGAAAATGCATACTTGTAGACAAGACGTCAGGGGAGCAGCGGCAGGTGCTCATTGCATTCATGCAAGGGCATGACATTTCTCAAGACCGGCACCCCGCACAAAAAAATATCTGCTAGACTAACCACGTAAAAATAGAATCACGTACTCCATCCATGTACCCAAATAATTTAAATCAAAGTCTAGGAGGAATTTAAGTGTTACGTACGAATGTAAGTGAAGAAGTGTTAAATCTTTACAAATTATACTTATCTTGGATGTAGGCAGCGGTCTAAACAATAAGAAAACTTTATATACCCACCTTCATTATCATGTATACTTATTTCAGTTAATGCCTAAATTTCATTTCATTCATTTTCATTCATATCGTATTTGAACTGGCAAAATTGTACGGTTTCGGATTTGTGAATAGCGTTTGGAGGACTTCGTCGATAACACTGACGTTCGATACAGCACGAAACCGTATCGTACCTTTGTGAATAGCTATGCAGGATGATCGCTACCGGTCGTTATTTCTCCTGACAAAGTTTATTTTGGTATATTATGTATATATGTATATATCTATCTATGTATTTGTATGTATGCTTGTATTTTATAGTTATTTCCGAGCTATCTATCCCATACGTTGCACCTGCCATGTTTTGTCTCTGCATCACCCTAAGGTTGACTGGTAGAAAATGCCTCAGGCATTAAGTCCGCCTTTGTACAGTGTACTTTTTACTTGTGCATAAAGTTTTAATAAATAAAAAAAAATAATGATCGTACGGTACTTTTAGACCAAACAGCATTCTTTTCTTGATATTCTTGTCATTTAAGGGGAGGATAAACCAACGAAAGCATGCTCTGTCAGTGTTTACACAAAAAAAAACTGAAGAAAGAGAGGAAGAAAAAACATCCGACTTTCAAAAAAAAAAAACGACAAAGTGAAAAATAACTTTAATTTCGGAAGTCGGTAGCAAAAAACTAAAATACAAATCCAAAGACGTCCACTTCCGAAATTAAAGTAATTTTTCACTTTGTAGTGTTTTTCAACGGATTGCGACCGATTTTGATATACTTACCTACATACGAAAAAAACAAAGAATAAAAAAACATAGACGAACATAATTTATAACCTCCTCCTTTTTGGAAATCTATTAATTTGGTAGAGTATAGCATGATAGAATGAGCATTCGCGCATTTAGTCTATACCGACTTTTAGAAAGTGAAAAATAGCATTCAAATAACCCAAACCACCATACCTTAGAAGGATCCGGTTTATCAGGAAACCGTGCAGCCGTCACCAAGAATATATCAGGATGTGGTTTCCCAAATTTGACATCCTTGTCGGTACTGCCCATGACCATATGATGGAAATATGAAAATAATTCCTTGTATTTTGCTACTTTCGTCTCTACTGATCGAGCACTTGAAGATGTTGCTAAAGCGAAGGGTACTTTTGTTTTGTGTAGGTGACGTACTAACCTTTCTGCACCTGTAATAAAATTGTAATAGGAAATTAGTAGGATTAATGTTTGGTACTTTAGGAAGTCTGTTAAACGGGCCTCAAGTCTGCTATTACAATAGTGTCAGAATGGTCGATCATTGATTTTCATAATTGTTAATTTTGACAAGTTTGGTAATCTACTATTATAATGGCGTCATTATGACTTTCCAATGGTCGGCCACTGACACTACATTGAAAGAAATTGCATATATTGGTAATCTCGTACATAATAACAAATTAATGACATTTCTACTAATGGGTTTTATAATAATGGCAATACGACAATGCCATTATAATAACACAATTATATTACGAGAACATTGACTGACCAATGATCGACCATTATGAATTTACCAGATTACGAACTTTTAGCAAAATGACAATGGCATGACAATGGGATCGTGTTGGAATGACTGAATTTATAAAAATAGCAGACTTGGGCCCACAAACAGTCAGCAAAAAAAAAAAAAAAAATTTAAAGGGATTAGTTTTCTTGGCTCGTGATGGAACGAATGCGCGGAATTGACATAGTTACTGGCTTAAAAACCCTAGAAGCACCCCTGAAAAGTATAATGTAGTGGATTTTAAAATGGTATTTATTGACAGATTTTTTACAGTCGTCTGATAAACTGGAGTTGATAAGAATAACACATGGCCAACGTATTTTATAGGTCACGTGTATTTGTTTTCAAAATACCTACAATGATATTTTGATGCACAACTTAATAGGTAATATTTACATAGATAAGCATTAAGTAATTCAGAAAAGATAGGTATACAGTGTCGAGTCTTGATAATGTGCTCATAACGAAATGAGGGAAACTAAGCTTAATTTTAAAGGCGGAAAAAATATTTAAAAAAAATAAAAAATTACAAAAAGGGTGTCTACCTGCTGAAGTAAAGTACGTAGCCGAGTGCAAGGCCTTTCTTTAACAGTTGATAGGAAACGTTGTGATTGAGTTATAAACATGGTATTTTTACTTTTAGAAAGCTGATACAATGGACAATAATTTAGACATATTCCACATTGGGCACCTGATCAAATGGCACCGAAGGTATTCCACATACGGCACCTATCGATATTTTTCGCAGGTGCCATTAGTGGAATAATTTGTTATGCAAAATGTTATTCCACAAATGGCACCTAGGGACCAGTACGTACTAGTGTTGGCGTTTTTTCTTTTTTAGGACCTCATAATCATAAATTCGATTAAAATCAGTGGAGAGTTTAATAATATGATAAAAACATAACTTCATAGTTTGTACTTTGTAGTCATTTTTTAAATGACTACAAACTAGGGATCTAAATTATATTGGTACTCGAGGCTGATTTTGCAATACATGTGAATAAGAAAACTGGTTGTGATATTAGAATTACTAAAAACAAAGAAGTTAAGTTTTTATCATGTTATTAAACTTTCCACTGATTTAAATCCAATTTTAGATTTTGAAGTCTTAAATAAGAAAAAACGTCCCAACACTAGTACGTACTGATCCGTAGGCGCTATTTGTGAAATAAAATTTTAAATAACAAGTATTCCACTATGGCACCTGCGAAAAATATCGATAGGTGCCGTATGTGGAATACCTCAGGTGCCGTTTAAGCGGGTGCCCAATGTGGAATACGTCACAATTTAATGTAATAAAAAACTGACCAAGTGCGTGTCGGACCACGCACAGTGAAGGGTTCCGTATTTATCCCAAAAACAAACTTAACATTGTAGTTGAAAAACATGCTTTCCCATACATCGATATACGTTACGGTCAATTCTCCGACTATTACTCGTTAAAGCTAATATTACGCAAACGGATCCCTGAGTTGAAAAATGGTTTTCACAAACCCACAATATTTTTGAACCGCCTATCCAACGATACCACATACTATGGGATAGACGAGAAAAAAAATATCATCGACACTTTACGTACAAAAATAATTTTTTTTTCAAGTTTTTCTTTTACGACTTAGTCGGCGTGATTAATATCTACACCCATGCCAAATTAAAGCTTTCTATTACTAAGAGTCTCTGAGCTAAGCTGGGGACAGACTGACGGACGGACAGACAGACAGACAGACGGACATGGCGAAACTATAAGGGTTCCTTTATGACTAAGCAACCCTCAAAAAGGGTAGGTAATCGGGACTTTTATTGAGATGTTTTACAATTAGGTATTGTAATAATTAATGAAAAAAAAAACCGGCCAAGTGCGAGTCGGACTCGCGCACGAAGGGTTCCGTACCATTATCTATAAAAACCGCAAAAAAAATCACGTTTGTTGTATGGGAGCCCCCCTTAATTGATTTATTTTAATTTAATTATTGATTTTTAAAGTGAATATATAACTAAATATTCTGTGAATATTTCAAGTGTCTACCCGTTACCGTTATCAATATCGAGCAAAAACGAGCAAAAAAATCACGTTTGTTGTATGGGAGCCCCGTTAAATATTTATGTTATTCTGGTTTTTAGTATTTGTTGCTATAGCGGCAACAGAAATACATCATCTGTGAAAACTTCAACTGTCTAGCTATCCCGGATCATGAGATACAGCCTGGTGACAGACGGACAGACAGACAGACAGACAGACAGACAGACAGACAGACAGACAGACGGCGCGGCGGCGGAGCCTTAGTAATAGGGTTCCCGTTTTACCCTTTAGGTACGAAACCCTGAAAATGTTATAAAAAATTGTTGTTTTTTTTCGTCGATAAAATTAAGCTAAGTTTTCATTTCGTTATGTGCACATTATAAAGACACACTGTATATTGATCGAAAGTGCATTGAACGGGAGCTACTAAAGCATTATCTTGCTTCTGTTGAATGCAATACAAATAATCAAGAGATAGGTATTGTAACACTACTTGTCAACAGATAACAAATAAATGTCTTATGATTATATATCAATGCTTATGATTTACTTTTATTATCTTGGTAAATTTCTAGACAATACTTAAAATGGAATAGGTGAACTGCCTGGGTTCACTGGGTCCCACTGCCTTAGAGAAAGGTAGTTTATTAACTCCCGTAAGTGTCTTAAATGCCATGGCTTCGAAGAAACGAGACTCACTGGTTATAGAACTTTTATAACGGAAAATGCTCTGACTGACTGAAAAAAGTGCAGTTATAGATAGTTCAAAGAAAATAATGCGGGCAAACCCAATATTATGATGAACCTGGTACCTACTCGGTTGGGAAAAAATGGATGAACAGGAAGACTATAAAAATAGTTATGGAAGCCATTGATACAAATTCTAATTTAGCGTATCCTAACCTTGGACATGAACAGACTATCCGCCTCAACGAACATGGATTTATGCCAAGCATCGTTAATTGCGAAATGCATTGTTTTCTATTGATCCATTTGCGTGTTGTAGGTAACTAAGCTAATTTTTTGCATTAAGAGCGTATACGCGGTACGGCATTTCATACAAACTTTCAAGCTTTTCGAAATGACTGAACCTATTTGAATGAAACTTCATACGCAGGATACAAAGGTCTAAAAAGTTAGTTAAGAACGTTTTCGAAATGTCTTATGCAGATAACTGGAAGTCTCTGTTTCTATGGAAAATTTAAAATTGGTCAACTTGGCTGTAACACTATTTTTCGAAAATGTTCTTAAGTAACTTTTTAGACCTTTGTATCCTGCGTACGAGTATACGTATGAAATTTCGTTTCATTAAAATCGGTTCAGTCATTTCGAAAAACAAGGGCTTGAAAGTTTGTATGAAATGCCGTACCGCGTATACCTACGCTCTTAAGTATAACAACAGAACTATGACAGCATTTCTGGGACTTTTCAATAAGGACTATGCTGTCTTGTTTTTGTAGAGGTGGGGATTTGTTACGAAAAGACGGAGGAAATAACGTTTTTGTTTAGATGTATTTGAAAGAGCTAGAACAGTTAGAAAGTGCAAAGGGAGACCGAAATTCAAGTTTTTATATTGTAACAACCCCAGTTAGCAGCAGAATTTAATTTTCACACAAAAATAAAGACCAAAACAAGTAGCTTTGGTATAAAGTCCCGAAAATATCAAAGGTGCTGCTAAATGCATTTTTACAGTCACCGCTAGCATGTTTTAATGTCCATCAATGTCTTCTTAAGAAATCCTATTTTATGATTACAAATTTATTGCATTCACGGTATCTTGGTTATTCTGAATAGTTAATCAGAGTTTAGATTAGACATAATAGGCTAGTTGACAGTAAAACATACCTTATGAATTTTGTTTGTAGAACGACAAACAAAAATACTGACTTTCGCATTTATAATATTAGTTAGGATTGGGGGAAGCAGACAACTAGGAACATTAAACTGTCAACTAGCTTAGTCATTATTAAATAAGAGAATGAGTGAACATGGGGAAACAAATCATCTCTATGTGCAATCTTTTTAATATTTGAATTGATTTGTTCTAGTCTGTAGACATGCATTTAGTTTTAGTTATATTAGTATTGGTAGCTCTAGTGTAGACAACACTACAATACCGGTTGATGTGAAGACTCTTGGGGAGGCCTATGTCCAGTAGTGAACGTCTTTGGGCTGGTAACATGATAATAATAGTTTTAATTTATTTACATACCATCTAATAAAGGTGCTCCAGCTAACATAGTATCTCCCAAAACTAACAACTGGTCTCTAAACTCCGTTGGTGTGCACGGTAACTTCAGCTCTTTGCACAGGATCTCTGAAAGACGTTGCTCGGTTCCACCGAGTATTTTCATCATCAACTCGTCCGTGTATTTGTGGCCATAGTTCGCACATAACTGTGTTATCATTTTCTTGTAAACTAGTTCCGTATCTGGAAGAAAGTTTATAAGTTGTTACAAACTCCTTGATACTCTTCTTCTGGAAAAATTCCGAGATAGACATTCTTTAAGATATTGGATAATGGGGTCTATGAATTAATTTTTATTACACAATTAAAAGAATGTGATCAAAACTGGTTTCCTTGAGTTTAAGCTGTTTGTAAAGCAAACCAAGAAGATTATTTGAAAACACATTGATTCTGCAGACACAAGACATTTGAATTTGAGATATATGAATTACATTCATAAACACCAGGAGGAAAGCCAGTCATTAGGCTAGACAAAAAAGCCAAGCAATAAAAAAAAAACTAATATAGCCAATATAGTATGTTAGACAATATGTGGGCATCCAAGCAAAGTGTCCAGTTCTCGGCATTTAATTTCTCGGAAATTAAATGCCGAGAACTGGACACTTTATATATGATATACGCAGTTTTGAAAAGTTGGGTGAAAAAATTGCATTTCATGATTTAAATTGATTATTAATTTAATGTTAGTTTTTCATAAAGCTTTTTCAAGGTTTCAACTTCCAAAATGTCTGATAAAAAAAAATGAGCCAGTTTTGAAATATTTTTTTAATCCTTAATATCAATTGTCTATTCTAGATACTGAATCTAGTCTTAACTCAATATCCTACAACTGGCTGGGCCCTTTTTGCTTGGACGCCCACATAATATATTTTATAAATTGATAGTAGGTACCTACATAATTATTTATGAATAAAATATCCAACATGTCAAAAGTTTCGAAACTTTATCTTTTACAACTTGAAACTTTTTTATCCAAACTCATTTCGAAGTTGAGTATTGCGAAACCTCTTCAACCAAATTAGGTACGGTCTGCGTAATAGAATACATGCATACGTTATTTATTATGTTTGTTATTAATTATGTAAAAGCATGACCGCGTTTACAACCTTGCGATCCAATAACATTGACAATAATTGCGAAGGTCGCACTGTTAACTCACCAAGCAGAAGTCCATCCAAGTCGAAAAGACAGTGCGTAACTTTCTTATAATTCGGCGTCGAGTAACATCTCGCGCCTATTACCCGCGCCTGCGACACACTTTTTAACAAATATATCCTCATGGTGACCGGTTATGTAAAAAATTTCACAAAAATAAACTGTATATACACTGATATTTGTGTCCCTTAAAAGTAAACACTATTGTACATTAATTTATCTAAGTTTTACTTATTTTTGGAGATGACTTTATTTCTTATACACTATAAAAACACAGAACGTGTGTTCATTGATTGAATAACGTTTCGTCTATTTTGTTTGAGTGACATTTGACTACCTCAATGCATTTGACACTAGTTTTTTGACAATAGTCTACGTCATTAGCAATAGAAATGACATCCAATCATAGCAAAGATGTCATGTATGTGTGGTGTTCCATTGGTTAAAAATGTTATATTTTCCTTGTGTGAACTAATCATTGAGTTGACACAAAATATTGCTACAGTAAAAAAATGCCATATGGTTTGTGTGTTGCTCCGTAATAATTTTTGAATTATCAAAGAAGACTGGCAAGAAAAGGCTGGCTGGAAAGGGGGTCTGTGAAAATCAGGCAAAAGAATAAAAACTGAAAGTTAAGCTTGGTTTTACACACACTTTTTGGCTTCACATTTAGAAATATTTCAGAAATAACAAAGATTTAATGGCAATGCCGCCACCGCGGTGCCAGCCCCGGTCCGTCGCTTTCGGCCGGCATTCGGCTCACTTCAGTCGGCCAGCAGTCGAGCTGCGACCATCATGGTTCGCAGTTGAATTGTCGCGAGTAGTGCGTATGGCGTGTACAGTACCGCAATTTAAGTTTATTAAATTCAAAATCATTTACTTGTACTTTTATTTATGAACCGTTTATAAAAGTGTATCTCGTTTCACACTTATAAATTCAATCGTCGCGAATATGGCTGTGAAAGAGTGTTGTTGTGATAAACTGTCGCCTAACAAAAAATCGATTTTCGGATTGAGAATGCGGAGTCAAATTCTGTATTTACTATTGGCTTCTTGTTTCTTAGCCGTGGCTTCTGCCGCTGACTCTGAAGGAACTTGTGCAAATGTGAAAACCATCTTTGAAAAGAATGGAATGTTGACGGCGGTAGACCTACAAGCACAACCAAACTCAGGTAAGAATCACGCGCTATTCCACAGCTGAATGTGATAGTGATATACGATAATGCATGATACGATGTCGAATATATTGCTTTATGTCATAACAAAGTAGAATGCACAGTACTGGCTACCTCCGTCAAGCGGTATTGTGGTAGTTATGCTAACCCCTTAAGTAGGTATGTATTTTTATCGCTCCATTTTACTACTTACCTAGTATTAGAAAAGTAGAACAGACGGCTTTGTTGGTAGAATAGATAATTTCTTGGAAAATAAGTAACTTTGTAGGCTAATTGCTTCATCATATTAACAATTCTCAAAAGTCCTTACAATTCAGAAATAAACTGACAAAGCAAAACATATAATTCTATCAGTGCGTTATCATAACAACGAACTGATAAACAAAATTATACCTACCTACCTTCCTACGCCACATTGAAAGGCCGAAAATGCCACAGGTAAGTTTCGCCCACCTACGATACTATTGAAGTAGGTACCTACCTAATAAAAATACTGATGAGGAGTAGATAGGTAGACCATCATTTAACATTTTAAATCTACCTGAAACAATGTTCTAACATCTGATAACGACCATGAGCGTTTGAAGAGATTAACGGCAAGAATACGCAAATTTTAACACAAATTTGAGTGCATAACCTAGCCTATTTTTTTTTTGTAAACACCCCATAGTGAAAGGAAAAAGAAACAGAAGCTATTGTTATTTCATTTAAAGAATAAAGACCTAAAATCCTTTGCGTTGAACTCATTTTTACCTGATCAGAAACAAGTCAAGACAAGATAGCAAGTTTTTTTTATAAGAAACCTGCCGTCGGCTAATTTAACTTCGTGTTCATTACCTTTTTAATGAAGCCACATGGACATAAAAGGCAACCAAATACATTTTACTTGTAGAAAAAGGTGAAGAATAGGATCTTTATCGTGTAATTAGCAACATCGTCAAAGGCTAGAGGCGTAAATGTAATGCCTGACTTCACCTTTTGTAACACAAGTTAGTGCAAATGCATAATCATCAGAATCATCGCACATTAAAATCGTGACTGTAAGTGGATATTACGTTGTTGGCAATAATGGAGACTTAATTGATTAATTTTAATTCAATATTAACACAACATCACCTTGAACAAATCGTAATGTCCAGCAGAGTAAACATCTCCCAAAACAATTTGTAACGTGTAGGTGTAGTTGATACAGTAGGCGTAGTTGTGAAATCCCTACATTGCAACATAATGATATAAAATGAACATTTCTGCGAAGCAAACTTCAGCTTCAAATATTAAGATCTTGTCCTTAAAATCGCATCTAAACTGACATTTATAGAGTTCAAATTCGAACGAACAACGATGTCAATGGCAGAAAACATTTAAGTTAAAAGCCAAGATGCAAGTAGGCAGGTAATGGCATGCGGAATAAGCGTGGGCGACTCCGCTGCGGAAGGTTCAAACGTGATTTGACATGGTTTTCAGACGATTATTCAGATTTATGAAATCTTTATAACCGACATGCATACTTACACAAAGCTTCTTTGAAGATACTTATCGCATGTTGGTTTTGCTGATAAGTGTTGTCAATTGATTTAGATGTGTATATCTTACTGTATGTTAATGAACCTCGTCAGTCCTCTGAAGAAGCCGCCTTAATCAAATTAATTTGGGAGACAATTTGATTGTCGAGTTTGAGGAAAATATGGCTTCGAATTTAAGAAATACCATTTCAAGACGAGGGCGCAAGATATCGAGACATCGATTACGTTTCCAAAAATGTTTTATACTTGGACCGGCTCGACGGCACCATTCAGTCATTACATCCTCCTTTTTTGGCATTCGAAAGCATGTTCATCGCTCGCACTCTTTGGAATAATCGCCGACGAATTATTCCGTGCAAAGTTACTGTCACGGACACGGTATTTGGCACGAGCATTTCTTTGGTGCCTTCCCACGAATGTCGTTAACACGAAATGCTACCGATTTGAACATCCAAATAATTATAATTATTGTAACAACGCAAACCAGTAAATATTCAGTGAGCGCAAATAATAAGACATTGTTTAATTTAATGAGTTTCCACCACACACCTCATATTACCGGCGAAAACATTTTGCAAAGCCTTTGAAGTTGGACCCTTTCCATTCGTTACTGTAAACTGATACATTATTAATGAACCACTGCGCCACACCCAACGCATTACCCGTGAAACTACTAAAGCCTTATATCGACCTAATAAAGCTAATTGGTATTTGTGCAGTCATAATTGATTCAGGAGTAGGTCTTAACAACTCTGTGCCTGTACACTTATTAAACATAATCATAATTCGCGACGGCATAATAATTTATACGCAAATTTTATTCGTCGCCAATGTTAATTCAATGGAAGCGGCGAGATCAGGCGATACGAGTTCTTGTTATTAAGATAGACTACGTTTTAAGAGCGCAGGTTGACGCCAGGTTTCCCAATAAGGCTTACTGTCTGATAGATCGTCCGGCATCGAAGCACTATCAAGTTATACAAAGTATTTTGCATAGCTCGCCGGTTGTTTAGCATGCACTACTTGATCGCCGGGACTTCTAACGGAGACTTGTCGCGACAACTACATCTGTACACGACCATAGCTTGAATATAGATATTTAAGACCCAAACGAACTTTGAACGCTGGCAATTTGAATAGCTGAGAAGAATCAATGATTTATTGCACATAACAATGAGTTTTTTTGGTAACCGTCCGTTTTCCACAAAACAACTACAATAGAAAAAAACTAGTTTTGCGAACATAAGCTACACCACGCCTAATAAATTCTGTATGATATTGAACACCGGATCATAAGCCAACGAGTTGAAAAATAATAAACTACATTACCAAAAATACGAAGCTGACGTCAGGGAATGTTACTTCATCCCATGACGAATAAAAAACGCATAAAATATTCTGGGTACACGGGAATCTCGGTAAGATTAAGGTCAGTAGCCTCAGATTTCCTTAAATAAATTTACCTTCGCCGCACTGTAGAATGTCATAAGGATGGACATCGTTATCATGGGTTAGGGTATCCTGTTTGGTTAGGTACTTGTTTTCTAAACTAACCCATCTATCAAAGCTGTCATAGGAGTAGAAGATAACGAGCATCGACTGCGGGAAAGTCCTACGAACTGAAGTCACTTAGAATTCAATGGATCCATCAAACAAATCATAGCTTAAAAATGCATCCTAAGTTTAAGTGAATAAAAACAAATATTTACTTTTTCAAAATTATTTCTTAGAGGTCTGATAATTTATGACCAATTAAGTAGGATGATATAAATCTTTAATATTTATGAGCGAATTAAACATAATGTTTATGTTTTCATTAAGTTATCAAGAGAGTCTTTGTAAGTATGTTGTACGGAAACAGATAATGAATAATAAAATAAAGAAACAATTAATAATACAATTATTATATATTTCAATTTTATACTGG
The DNA here is from genome assembly GCA_963921375.1 of Tiliacea citrago. Classification (NCBI taxonomy): domain Eukaryota; kingdom Metazoa; phylum Arthropoda; class Insecta; order Lepidoptera; family Noctuidae; genus Tiliacea; species Tiliacea citrago. Next base: position 5,304,005 of record OY992784.1, read on the forward strand.
CTGAATCCGTGAAAGTTTACAATAAAAGTGAGCAGTTATTACTTGACAAGCAAGAAAAATAATTAAAGACTGAAAATAAATTAGCGGAAGGAAACGAAACATTCAGCGTTGTGGTGTTTTTCTAACGCATTAAATTCCAACCTAAGTAGCATAAAAACTACCGAGGAACTCTCACCTTCTGAATGTTTGGAATGACATACAAAATGCGTTCAGTGGGAGGACTGGTTGACATGCCGACTTAGCATTGAGTAAACACGGGTATAAGGTCGACAACCCACGGCATGGCTTCAGCCTCGTTGATTAAAGTCCAAATGATTACCAATTTATCAGTTCCCTCACGGGGCAACTTCGGTTACTAAATTGTGAAAGACTTGTAAAATTCGTTACGAAAGTTTAGAAAAGTTCAGATTATTAAGATGATGCCTGTTCAGCCAAGCCGTTAGTGCCAAGCCGTTAGCTCAAGTTTGAATAAAACAACACAAACACTTGGCATTTTTCTTAAATATTTGTTTTAAAATACCTTGTAAAATATTCAATGCACAAGTACAAATTGCCAGTTAAGGTAAAATAAAACATAAAAATCCTACCCCGTTGGCGAATTACCACATACCTGAAGAAGAAATCCCATTATGCCGACATTATTCGGGCTTTCACAGCGTACCCTTTCAATCAGGCTGGTTGAATGGTACTCCATCAGTCACAGGGAACGTCAGACCTTTTATGTCGCGTTCCTTAACCTCTTATTCTGTAATTAGGCTCGGATATGGGAAACAGGATGCCGCGTATTAAGTTTTTGCAGCTTTTTATTATTTCTATATGTTCGATTGTTGAAATTTGAGATATTCTATACCTCTAATGATATTAGATTTTTGACTGATCTCTTTTGGGATCCTTGGCTATCCAACTATTTTGTTTGATAATGGTCGTGGGTTGCGCAGGTATGAAGTCTTTTTATACCCCGCCAAAAGATTCACAATTCATGATTCAGCAAATCTGGACCTTCAAAGATATGCTTGCTCAAGCATGCATTTCCGGTATTGCTCTAATAATCCTTTCATATCCCAAGGGCACGTCTTCCCTACCATTATCGCGCCTCCCGGTCTACTCATTGATATGCAATGGTCTCTGTAGTCCCATGAAACATGAGGCTCCAGGGGCTAGTGTGAATCTTTGGGTTCATTCGAGTGATCGAGTCTGCTTTAACCACGCTGGGGTCGGTGCATTTTAATTATTCATTCAGATTACTTTAGATCTAAACACAAAATGATTGAAAGTGAATATTTAAAACATTCGTTGTCGAAATAGGAACTTCCAGAGCCGCAGTTACATGATCAGAAATTAAACAAAGGAAAACTCCTGGACGATCCGAAGCATCACAGAAAATCGGAAAGACATAAATAGCAGATTACAAATAGCTAAATACGAATGACCAAAGCATACCGAAACTATGGAGTTATGGAGGTCGAATATGACGTAAGCGCAGTGCATGTTGGAACATCGTGACCACGTGGTATTTTATTTATTTTATAGTATTTGCTCGCGAATTCGTTCGTGTTCTACTTTTATTTTCATCTGCTGTGATGTTTAACAGCTGCATGTTTCTATGTCACGGGCTTTCCTACTATTGGATGGATATGACAGGTCCCAAATCGGTTAAGTTGACTGAAAATACAATTGCATTCAACTTTGCAAGCGCATGAGTAAGAGGTCAAGTGTCAGTAAGATAAAATACCACATTATTTTTCGATGTAGGTGCCTTCTAGTTCTTACATTCGGATAGGTACCTATTGCTTTGTTGTGCAAAAACATATTTTTAGGTCACACGATTTCATCATTCCGTAATTTGTAAGTTGTTGCTACATCTACGAAAATAATACGATGCGGCCAGGCCAGTGCAAGCAGTACTGCCAGAAAATAGAATTTCCAACAATGCGCGGAGTTTAAAAAGAGGTTCAAATGTACGAGATATTTATTTAGTCATAATATGCATCCGTTAAGGGTGATTCTTCCCCTTATGTTGAAAAACTTTCGCAAGGAACGCCCATAGACGACTCGTGAAAAGAAAAAACAACTTTTCATGTAGTTTATTTACTTTTGGGAATTAATTAAATCAACAACCTGTGTAAAACCATTTTAATCGTGACTAAATTGAGTAGGTACTTATTTGCTGTCTAAATTGACTTTTTTATTTGGTGGGAAATTATCAAATAACTTCACCCGCTCTGGGCGGAGCGGGAGGGCGTATCAGACTTACTGACTAAAACCCACTCGTGCTCCTTTAGTTGCCAGAGTGCCAGGGCCACGATATCCCTTTCGGACAAACTCGCAATCCTGGCAGGCATTGGCCCTACTGGACCCCGTTGGTGCTGACATCTCTTTGACGCGCGTGGAACACAACGTGCCGTCGACCCGGGCCTGGTCCTTATCGGACGGTGAGCTACCCATCACTTACCGTCCGCAAACCCGCGCCTATGATGGCCGGGAACCGGCCTGCGACTCCCGACGCCCAGGTCGTCTCCTGCGGTGGCTAGGGGAGTGAGGGCGTGAATTTTGCCTCTCCCTCACGCATTCCGCTTCCTTCTTCGTGAGCATTACTACTTCGCAGAAAGAGGTGACGGCCTCCCATGCAGTCTCGCTCCGAACCATGGCCTGAACCAGGGACGGACGCGAGAGATCGCCGCCGCGAGGACACGGCTCCGCCCAAGCCGGGCAGACCTCCACCGTATGCTCCACCGTGTGTCTGGGCGATCCACAGAATGGTAACACCTGAACCTGAAACAATCGTGTCCGGTAAGGACCTGTGTCAGGCGGAAGGCGAGGACGCCGTGGCGCCTCTCTAGCCACTCCTCAAACAGGGGACTTATCGCCACAATTGTGGTGTGCCCAGTCTAAATTGACCTTGGGAAGCAATTTGCGTTCTGAATGTTATTTGCGAGTATAAACAGTTCATTAGGTGTGAAATTCCATGTCATTGAACTAAATTTTATTCAATTGAAAGCTCGTCATTGCCACCGTGTCACACCGCCGTGTCCTCACGGAGGCGATCGGCGGCGGCGATCTCTCGCGTCCGGCCCTGGTTCGGAGCGAGAGTGCATGGGAGGCCGTCACCTCCTTCTGCGAAGCAGTAATGCTAGCGAAGGAGGAGGCGGAACGCGTGAGGATGAGGCAAGGTTCGCGCCCTCGCGCCCTTAGTCGCCGCAGGAGACGCCCCGGGCGTCGGGAGTCGCAAGCCGATTTCCGGCCACCGTAGGCGCGGGCCTGCGGACGGTGAGCGATGGGTAGCTCGCCGTCCGATAAGGACCCAGGCCCGGGTCGTCGGCGCGTTGTGTTCCACGCGCGCCTCAAAGAGATGTCAGCACAAACTGACGGGGTCCGTTAGGACCAATGCCTGCCAGGGTTGCGAGTTTGTCCGAAAGGGATATCGTGGCCCCTGGCACACAGGCAACGGAAGGAACACGCGTGGGTTTTAGTCAGTAAAAGTCTGACACGCCCTCCCGCTCCGCCCATAGCGGGAGAAGTTATTTGATAATTTCCCACCCAAAAAAAAAAAAAAATCATTGTCATTATAGGGGTTTGATTCAGGGTTTGGCTAAATAGGAGGAATTTTATAGCAAGGTTAAGACTTTGAGAGTATCCTTGAACTATTTATCAGAATATGACTTGCAACAACCAGGACACTAAAGAAAAGCTTCTAGTAAGAAGCAGTTTCATTGAAGATGTGACTATCACCCTATTAAAAAGACAAAGTAAAGGAAGGTTTCATTTCTTTAATTGGCTACCGAGCTCATTAAAATGCGATACACGTTTAATGGAAAAGATAAAAACTCTCTGTAATTAGCTGTAATCCGGAAAATCGTCATTGTCCGCGACTAAATAAGAGTATCTCAAAGGTTTTTAATTCGCAACCGGACATTCCACGCGCGAGGCAGGTGCCGACCTGTCGCCGTTCCACCGGACCGGTCCGCGGCGCGCCGGTCGTGGCACTGGCCTGCCAACTGCGCGCAAAAAATGTGCATTCGTTATTTATAAAACCAATGTTACCAATCGTTTATTTAAATTGAATTAAATGTTGAAGATCGGAAAGAATTATGTTCAAGAGCGCAATTTTAGGAATGATGTTTTGTATTTTTTTTTTTTTTTTTTATGAATTGCAAATTGCTCTTCTTTGATTTTATGCGACCCTGACATACCTTTAATGACGCAGGAATATTTTTTGTTTAACTTCCTAATTAATAATTTCGTAACAAAGTCAACCATGACGTTTTTAAATGATAATTTTGGCAGTTCTAAAAGGTTTTTGCACTTGAAAATTTGTCTTCTAGAAAGCTAGCACATTATTATTTTTTCTCAAACATGCTTGGAAATTCGAGCATTATTTTGACAACCTTCTTCGAGATAAATCGAAAATGCTGTCGTGTAATTTAAAAATGGAACGAACTTTTTACGCCGACACATGGCAACCAAGGAGGTAGCCTTTCAAAGATTTTATTTTTTCAAACTGACTTGCAAATAGAGCTGTTTATAGTAAAAAAGAAACAAATGAACATACAATGCACGTTAAAAATTATCGTTGTTCGTAATTGAATCTGGAATTTATGAATAATTTACTTAGTTTGAATTTCCGCGCATTATTTGAAAAAAGCACTATACAAGCCTTGGCCCTTTTGCAGGCCGCTGCAGTAATATACTAATATTAAACCTTACTAATAAGGAGTGTCCCAACAAGAGCGCCAGATTTAAATTTGCCGCCATTTTTTTAATACGAGTTGTACGGTGATTTTTTTTTGACAGTTGTCACGTACAAACCACGCAATATGGAGAAGTATTCAAACCGTTCAAACCAACAACGTTTAATTATTGCAAAAAAACATTCCAAAAATGTAATTACAATTAGGTCAAGTTTTTGGTTGCAATAATGCGCCAAATAAATCAACAGTGAGCCGTTTAATTATGGATCAGAAGATCATTGTTCGTCGTCGTCCGTATCCATCACTCGAAAATATAGCCACAGTAAGGGAATCTGTGGGCGAGAATCCAGGAACTTCCATTCGGCAAGGTGGTCAAGAATTCCACTTCCAATTACATTTCCAGAAGTACTATGCAACGAATTTTGGTAAAAGACCTGCATTTGCACTCGTACAAGGTTCAACTGGTGCAAGAAATCAAGCCAAGGGACCATGCGCAGCGCCCACCGTGGATTTCTTTAAAATTAAATCCGGTGCTTTTGTTGGGACACCCTTTATTATAAACGCGATAGTGAGTTAGCTTTCCACGCTGAAACGGCTGACCGGATTTGGATGAAATTTGGCACATGGGTAGACCATGACCTGGCATAAGACATAGGATACTTTTCATCCCGTTATTCCCACGGGGTCTCGACTTATGCGGGTGAAACCGGGGGGGGCTAGTAAATTAATATTGCAAAACTGGAAAACTTTCGGTTGATTTCCCAAAACTTTAACACGGGACCTGTGTGAAGATCTTTACGAGGCCTCTGTTACAGTCCGGCCGCAGCGCCGATAGAATGCGTTTCTGGCACCTGTCAGTTGGACAATTTTTAGTAACTTTATTATATCAAATTCACAAAACAAATAACGTTAGTATGAACCTGACAGGTGTCAAGAACGCAGTGACACACGAAGAAGAAGACTGGCGCTAAATATTTTTAACAGTCCTTAAAAAACTCTTAAACGGATTTAAAACGGAAACTAAGCTATGAATGCCAGAGTTGCGGGTTTGGCATAATTTCCCACCCAAAAAAAAAATCTATGAAGCCACGAGTCTGGTTCTAGCACTAGGAAGGAAGCTATTATTTACTGATTTAATACTTAAACAATTACTTATACCTACACGCTACTGTGCGAGTCCCAATAAATGTTTTTTCTTACTTTCTTTCTATAAACTGTTCCTATAATAATATTATTTTCTACATTTCCGTGACCATAAGGTTGCATTTTACTCCTTTTGCATTTTGCTACTAGCAACCACAGATAACTTATGCACAAACCGATTTGCCGAATAAATTATTGAGATTTTATTTAATTGCACTATCGAGGCATTTTGCTATAAACGTAGATTACATAAAATACTCTTTGTCGGTATTTCTCAATTGCATGAGTGTTTGTTTAAAATAACAACCTCTACCAGTTTTATGGTAAAGTTTTATCCGAAGGCAGTAATGAAATTGTTTTGGTCTTCTGGTAATGAACTTAGTTATGTTTAGTATTTGTATGGCAATAGTAAGCTAAGCCGGCAAGCCAACATAAAATGTTATTTTACTATATAAAATTACGATCACCGATACTCGTACCTCTAATAAAATCAAAGCGAAGTAAAACTGAAAAAAAAAAAATTATACGAATATTCCCTAACGAATACTCAAATAGATTTAAGATCCTTCTAAGTTCATAGATTGATAGTAATTTATGTTTAACAACTCCTTTGCAATTTAAATACTACTGGTATTCAGTATTCCGCCTTATAAAAATAATAAGATACTTAATAAGTAATAAAAATCACTCAAAATCCTCAGTATCTACCTGTTCGTAAAATATGCATAAAATTCACCAGATATTTTAATGAAGACCTCGTGAATTCATTTAGGAATTACTTTGTTTCTGATAAAGTTGTCTCTTTGCTCATGATAATAATGATGAACTCTAATAAAATGGTAACTACTGCGAGTATTGACAGGCACTATACAACCAGAGCCTGTAGACAGATCCCGATTTTTCGCCACAATAAAAAAAATCTTTAAAGTACAGTACATACAAATACCATGGCCACAGCAATCAAATCAGATGAATAAAACGTTCCAAACTTAAAAAAAAACTTTAAAGCAGAACATCTTTCGCGTCACGCGCCACATTGACCATCGACAACACATGGACGCTGGACGTCACTCAATGCCCATTTTATGTGCAATGCACAAGTATCAATTACATTCAGACGCGTTGATATTAGTATTTATCCTCCGTTATAGGTCTCGGTTTAGGTTTCCTTTGAATAAATACTACTACTGAATAATATTAGGTTTATTGAGAAGATTGGAATTTATTTTCTGCAGTAATTTGCCAGTTGATCCTCTTTTTACGTGCATCTTCGGGGTCTCTTATTTGGTAAAATTCGTTAATTTTGCTAATCTATAAAAATATTTTCCACCGCGGTACACACTTATGTAGGTACTTAGGTACCGCAAATAAAAATGAAATTGGCTTTTAATTTTGATTAAAGCTTGGTTTGTTTGCTTGGATGAACGGTGTGGTTTGTAAAGGCGTGAAATCAAACAAACATGGCGAATAGGGTAATGCTGAAACAACAAGCACCAAAAAAATAGGCTTTGCTCCCATTTTTTATTCGCTTAATACGAATTTGGAACAGGCTGACTGAACCAGTATAAAGCCAACTAATAGAGTAAACATTGTCGTTAATTCGATTCGCACAATCGCACACCTATTTGAAAATAGCGTGAAAAGCTAGTGCACATTGCATTGTGTTATATCAACAGCGTTACAGCGCGTTACAGTCATTGTCTCCCGTTAAACCAAATTGTAAAACTATATCGATTTAATATTCGAGCACGAACGGGTTCGTGCAGGTCGAGATCGAACATCGAGTTATGACGTGGCGAAAACAAAACGAGTTAGAATCGATTCCGTGCATTCCGACGCTTCACGGATTCTTCGTTAAGAATGTAAGCCCGCGAGATCGTATAATGATTATAATCTCGATTTAGTGGTCGATTCGTCATCGTCTGATTTAGTTAATGGAATAGGCAATAAGCGTGTGAAACGACCGAGATGACTTTACATTGTGATAGACACCCGATTTTGTAATGGATGTTGATAATAGACACCTTCGAGCTTGGGTAAAAAGTTGTCCTCTGTGACGATTTTCGAGTGCCTGTCTAATTATATTATAGATAGTATCTACCTAAGTTTCGTTTGGGTAGATGAATTCAACAAAAACATACCTAGGCAAAGACTGGATGGTCAAAGCCAAAAATAGGGAAACCTGGAGAAAATTGGAGGAGGCCTGTAACCTAGTTGAAAAAGTGTACGTACATTATTTTTAAAGTATGTTGTTTTTATACGTATATTTTAGTAATCCACTTGTATAAATTATAATGTTTTCCTTTTTTTTTTGGTTATGGAAAGAAAGGCTATATTATTGTTATAACAATCTACCTACATTTCAATTCAGAGAAAGCAAGTCAGGTTTTTCTAGTCGAAAGCTTTGAGAGATAATATTTTCGTTAAATAAAATACATTATCCAAAATAGCCAAATGCAATATTTATTCAGCTTTAGATATTTACTGCAAAATTGTTGAATTTTACTTCAAAAGTAACGGGTTCACGGACGGGCTTCTTGCCAAAAATCATCCTTACTAAAGCGGATACTATCAAAATGAACTAGAAAATACGAGAACGCAACCCACTAATGAGCTCCAAAGATCAAGAATCGCGAACTCAGTTACTATCAGCTAAATTAATAAAAACATGACATTTTGGAGAGGTCCTGGAGTCAGGAGGATGCAGGACGCAGTCGCATGGGAGCGGAATGCGGTCCGGCGGGCGGGGTTCAAGGTGGGAGGGGGGCAGGCTGCACGGCCGAGCCGGCCTATAAACTGCGACGAGTGCTTCACGCGCCCCGTAATTATTATGCCGTGAGAGTGCTTGGACGATCACCCCTGCTGCACCATAACGCCACTGCACACTGTTGATCGTTGATGCGAACTTAGGTGTAGGTGTTTTGAGAGATTAAACAGCCTGATTGGTCTAGTGGACGGTAGTTGCAAGTCCTTCTACCGTGGCCGCAAATTCGGATCAGGATAACCGGTCAAAACAGTAAGGGGTGACTAGATTGTGGCCCGGTTTCCACCAAAGCGGAGAGGAGAGGACATGTTTGTCAACGACCAATAAGATATCGTTATTTCGATGCGATGGTACGGTAACGGTATATTATTGGTCGTTTACAAACATCTCCTCTCCGCTCCGCTTTGGTGGAAACCGGGCTTGAGAATTCCAGAAAGTTCTGGAGAAGGAGGCCTTGTAAAATATAACCTCATTGCAGTATGCCCATTTGCCTGAATTCCGCCTTCTTTGGAATGTGGATGAACAACAGTATATCGCAACTGTATCTTCAGGGCATACCAATGAGTTGAAAAAAAGAATAAAGGTAATTAAAACACATAACTGAGCGCTGTATTATTTCTACGGTCAAAGACACTTTTGTTTTGAACAGAAGTGGGTACAGAAATATTTATGGTCATTACTCGACTAGCATAATAATGGCCGCTTTTGTGCTCAGCCAGCATTAAACGCTTTGATCATGCGTTGACATTTAAAACATTGGTATTATATCGAGAATATAAACTCTTGAAAAACTGATTCGACGTTACATGCATGATTTATAAACTTTATGCCTAGAACTTACTTGGCTGAGACCTTTTTTTGCCAACACTTATTTTATTGTTCTTTTTCAAAAACAAGTATTTTTTCTATGTTGGTAGTACTTAAACCTTTAACTGAAATGGATGTCATTAAAATTATTCAGATGTATTTTTTGCTCCCGTGGACAATTATCTTTAATTTATATGGACTTGGACGCAAATATCTTGATCGATCTATTTCAGTCATTGGTAATGGAATCGCGCTTTGAAGAACACATTTTCTATGCGAATGTTACACACATTATTATAAAATTAACGTACCTAAGTTCCTTCACGAACAAGCATAAAGGGTTTCCTAATATAATTATGTAGTTGTAAACGGTTTTATAATCTGTGACCTACATAAAAACCTACGATAAACGCCCACTATAGCCCACAGACTTAGCCTATGGCCTTAACTTTTTATGCATTATTACTCTATAAAGTTTGTTATGGATTACAAAAACCGTCGGAAGAACACGCTATTCCGCAAGTTTAGGAGTAATAAAAGTACAGTTATTATGCTGTCAAAGCGAGAAAATGTATGTTGACGACATCTTAATGTCCACGGCTATGAATAGAGGTATCTGTCTCTACATTTCCATAAACGTCTAAACATTTTTTGAACTTTAGCAAACTCAAGAATGATTGTCCAATAATATCCTTTTTTTATAATTATTACGAGCATCTAATAGTTTGACATAAATAAAGGTCTCCGAACAAGTTATGTCTCCATGAGTCACATATTGTTTACCCTAAAACAATATGAGTATTATAGGCCATTTCAGAATTAAGACAGGCGAGTCAGCGACGTTGGTGGTTTTCTTGGCCTACGATAAATCAAACATGTAAAAAACTAAAACAATTATAGGTTTGTTTTCGTTTACGTTTCCGGTTTGACAGACACATGTGATCGTTTGAAAAGCTAGTGAAAGAGGGTATCGGCATCACGGCGGGTTATGAATGAACCGGCCCGGCCGCGGGGAGACCGCTATCGGAATTCCAAAAACTCGAGTGGGCGATGCCGATGCGCTTGCACATAAAAAACTAGTCGATCCAACACAATAGCCCGAGGGGTCGCCGTTGTGTCGACCTGCGACTGTTTCAAGAATACCACACAAAACTCATAATATTTATGTTCTACAATCTCACGATGTTGTAAATATTTCTAGTGTAGGTATAAACTTATTCAAATCGCTTCTGACATGTCACATTCGTGACGTAATAGGCTCATAAAGAGTTGACATAAAAATATATGGAAGCCAATACTTCCGTAACTAGTAACATTCAATATGAGCCCGGCTGTTTGAAAATGCCCTGTGCATGCTTAAGAAATGCATTTAAAAAAATACTCCGAGGGGTTATGTAGTGATGTATACCGCCGGTTTACATATATAGCGATGCTTCACGGCTAGTTAAAATAACAGAATAATGAGACTTCTGTTTGGTTAACATGACAAAGACAGGGTGAGGAATGCGGTTCATCTCACCGGCGCCTGAGTCGCGATTGAAAACTCTAGTTTTCCATTCGATCTGGTGGCGTGTCACGTAGGGCAGCGGTGGATCGCTTACTAACCATCCTTAAGTAATGCAACTATTTGAGATGCACTTAGCTTGGAGATAAAGTGTTTCTAATCGCAGGAATCGAGAATTGAGTGTTAATGCCATGTAGGAATGAGGCTGTGGAATAATATGTTAGTTTGTAACTTGTAACGGACATTTTGAATTTCGAATACCTATTAAAATCAGTGTTAAATGAGAGCAGAACTTTGAATGAAAACTTCTGAGGAAGATTTCCGAATTTTATTGCACCTTCCACAAAGCTTCATAATGTTCATGAAATTCGTCATATGGTCCTTGGATCCTTCTTCATGGGTCCTAATACAAGCACAATAATCAACGTAATACCGGTAATATTTACATAATTAAATGTGTAAAGCCTCCTTTGTGTCAGTCAGGCTCTGAATCAAGCCTGATTAAACACACGGGACAATATCCATAATGAATGCGCTGCACAAAAGAAATGTGTTAGGTGACGTGCTACATGTTTGCTACATTTGCTACTGACTGTCAGACTGCCGTATTCGGTTAAAGTTTACGGTAGTATCCTTTAACGATAGCGGTTAATAGCTTGATATTAAAACTATGTTGAATGACAATGACGAAGGTAATACCTTTGCCTGGTTTTAATAGAACAATATAATACAGAAATGTCTATGGTTTACGCTGACAGTTACAGAAAACCTCTTTTGTGTTATATACCTTCAAAATGAAAGATATAATTTAAAAGTTTTCTTAAGTATGAAGTTTATTACATTACGAGGTTAAAGTTCAAGTTGGATGAATATCTTAGCCATTTTAGTTTAAAGTGCGCTTTAGAAAGATGTGCATATTTGATAGTAAAGACTAGCTCACACTAGCGACAATCCGGTTTGGAGCATATTCATGGTATCGCAGAATTATAAAACACATATACTGACATTTTGTTAGTGAATGAATTTACACGTCATTAAAGTAACTAAACAACTCATGGTAAGTGATAATCTTCCGATAAGGACAACTAAAACCAAACAATTGTCCAGCAAGTCATCTAGATACATAACCCGTTTCAGCGCTGAACTGTTATGTCTCGCGATCTTTGTTATGATTTCTTTATTTTTGCATAAAAAACATAGAATGAAATGAAACATGTTTCGACATCTTTTTGATGGTTTACATTTTGTATTTTAAGGACTTTGACATCTGACATCTGTCACTTTTAATCTTCGATATCCAGATTGTGTGTGCCACAAGCTGCTTCCAACTCACCTGGTAAGTATTTTATAACCAGGAAATGTGTTACATTATCGACCCGATATGCAATTTTGAAATATCAAGAACTGTAGAAAGAAAGCGAAAAATATCTTCGATCTACTTAAACGAAGATCGCTCTCTGTTCTAAATTTTGAGCCTCATCCAAGCCGTCTTTCTCTTGGATATCCATTGGATGTTTGTTTCTCGTGTGAAAAGCAACACGAAGGATTGTTGGCGCGGCACTGTGAACAAGGGGCGCGGGGGCAGCAATAAAGCGTACCTGCTCCACGTAGATATTATCTTGTCGATCAAAGGCGCCGGCGACTCCAATTCCTAACATCACCCATTCAAGTCCAAACCTTAAGCTTCTTATGGTAAAGTTGATTTTTGAAGAAGTTACGGGTTAGTAAAAATATGTAATGGAGTAGAATTACAACACTTTGTCAGATTGTAAGCTTTTGTCATAGTTTATGTATAAACATTAGGCTGAAATTGCTGGTGCAGTGATGGTGTCATCGCAATTGACGTCACTTCCAGTCATCGATATCTGTATCGAATTCGAAAGTCATTCGATATGTTTGCTGATCTATTTTGGTATCCAACATTTTTATAGTAACAAGATTTTTGAAGACAAAACGATACTTTGAATCTTATTTCTCTTTCTCATTGTTATAGCGTTGTTACTCTGAGTTTCTTGTCATATTCGCTCCTGAGGCAAAAGTTATTATTCAAAGATAACGCGTTAAGTTTCTCTTTATCATACGTAATTAATTAAAAATATGTGTGCTATTCATTATTTTTACACTTCTATAATCTTGACTCAACCTTGGAAAACGTCTCACTCATTGATAACCCGGGCTCGAAATAACCCTGATATCGATGTGGTCGCCCACTTTTATTTAGCTTTGCAAAACCTATGACTAACCAAGCGACTGGTTGTTGACCGTTGAAGGGTCCTCGAGAATACCTACTCGGTAGATCTTAGGCCCTTAGCCTACCCTCGCTGAAGTCAGCTTGGTATTTAATTTCTTTACATAAAAGTAAGTGCTTACCATACCACATCAGCTGTATTAATTGCGTAACACTGTCAAGCACAATGTGAATGATTCTGAAGTATATTGCTAATCCATTGCTTCATATGTTCGAAAAATTTGTCTGCTCAAAAACGTGAATAACGCAATGAATGTTGTGTCACTGTCAAATTTAAACTGTCAAAATTAAACTCATGGCTAGTGGCTACTGATAGTGTGTCACGCAACTACCCCGCTGGTCTATGCTGTAAAAATCTCACCGTTGCAAACTTAGATGAAGGCTTGAACTGAGTGAGAGATTTACACTATTGACCTCACTTCACCTAAGTTTTCCTGGTGAGATTTTTACTTATTAGATCGGCAGATCCACCAAGTAATCTTACGTAAACCCTCCCTCATTACTCCAAAATAATTTTTAAAAAATCAGCAAAGGCAACTGTCATAAGCTTCCAAATTCATAAAACAAGCTTAGAACATGAACAAAATGTTGTTAGTTATAAAAATTCTTTCGGAATTGCCTTTATCCTTCGAATGAGTCCAATAAAGCTTACGGAATGCGGGCTGTGTATCAATTAAAGTAGATCTTATTCAGACAGGGTTGCCAGGTGCAAGGACCCCCAGAATGTGGGGGTGCAAAAAATTTAACCATAGACAACTTGAGGCAAACGTGTTCGGAAGTTAGTAAATAAATGTAATAGCGGGCCCTGCTTTATCATTAGCAGACGAGATAATAAGAATCATTTACGTATTATAATGGTACTTAAATAGATCGAACGATGTACTCAAGGAATATAGAATAAAGGGACAACGACCACCTTAATGACTCAGTAATGATTTAATAATTACAGTCACCATTGCGGTTTTCTTTGAAGCCGGAATACCGAAAACATCTATCGAAATACCGGTCATCATAATTAACTTAATTGAGTCAAAATACTTCTATTAAATAGTTACGTAAATAAAAAGCTGATCTTTTAAAAGTAAATATTTTGGGATTGTCTGTTTGCCAGTTTGGTTAATTAAGACATCACTATAATTGCTAAGTCACAGGCAAGTCAGGTGTTTTTCCAAATCCCTATCTGGCAACTCAAGCACACAGATAAACGAAACGGGTTGTGGCCAGTATAAATAAACTATGCAGCTGCGTTTAGGATTAAAAGAAATGTTTGGTGAGAGAATTACATTAGAGGCGGCGAGCGCATTAGTTCCTGAACGATATTCAATTGCTCTTTTTAATAGCAGTGTTAATTTTCGAATGCGTTCTCTTACCGTCTGTTTAATGTTATTTGTAACTGGCCAGTTTCTAGAGTTTAAGGGATATAGGTTTATGTTTTTATTTGGATTTAAAAAGGTTGTATTCCTTTTTATCTTTTTGTGTACCTAATCGATACATTTATATTGAATTAGAACTGGAAATCTCTGATAGGTTGAGTTCATTCATACAATCTTGCGAAAAATATGCTAAGTTATCTTTTCCGGATGTTAGGTTAAAAGCAAAGCCACCAAACATTGCGAATCAAAATATAAATAGTGCCAATATAACCATGTTATTATAGCGTAGAACTCTCTCGGTCATTATTATTGCAAATATAGACTGCTCAAGAATTTCTACTAGATAATGAATCGTGCCATTGGAATGTTAACATAATATAAATATGAAAAGTCGATGTAAAATCTGTTTATTGAATTAAGTTTGCAACACACGCAAATTCCAACTCTATCTTAAGTTCAAAAGGTTGAATATTGAAATTGAATAAGCCTGAACCAATTTTAACCCACGGTTTCATTAGCATTGACAAATGGCTCATTATTAAATGCTTAAAACTGTTATAATAAATGAGTCGGGTGTAAGCCGTGGTTCTATTTCAACGGCTATCTTGCATTGTTGAATGTTGTCTGTGTTGACAGGTCTCAGCTGTGGGCTTTGTGGGCCCATCATGGGCTTATGATGAAACAGTATGAATCTATACTTATAATATTATAGAGGTAAAATTGTGAGTTTGTATGTAGGGCGTAGTCTTCGGAACTGCTGATCCGATTCCGAAAATTCTTTCACTACTGGGAAGCTACAGTACTGTCGAGTGTCATAGGATATAAACAAAACCGGCCAAGTGCGAGTCGGACTCGCGCACGAAGGGTTCCGTACCATTATCTATAAAAACGGCAAAAAAAATCACGTTTGTTGTATGGGAGCCCCTTAAATATTTATGTTATTCTGGTTTTTAGTATTTGTTGCTATAGCGGCAACAGAAATACATCATCTGTGAAAATTTCAACTGTCTAGCTATCACGGATCATGAGATACAGCCTGGTGACAGACGGACAGACAGACAGACAGACGGCGGAGCCTTAGTAATAGGGTTCCCGTTTTACCCTTTGGGTACGGAACCCTAAAAAAGGAGCCTCCTCCAGTGGTGATGCTTGATTACGTCTGTCTCACCCTCCGCAGTCCCTCTTACAATCTTACTGACTGGTTAATCACCAAGCTTAAGATATTATTCTAGTATAGTTCGAGACACAAGATAAAGCAGTATATTGCAGTCCAATGCCAGAGATAAAGCCATGCCAAAAACGATTCGCCGCCATTCTCAAAGCTTTGCCAATCAGGTCGGTCCCATTAACGGCCTGGGATTTTGATCCTTTTATCCCGGGTTTTTGGGAGACTGCCCTAAACCTATAGGAAATATGGCCAACCAACACAAAAAAAATATAATGCTCAAACCGAAAAAAACTCGCATTTTCCAAAAAATATTGATTCATATACCTCTTTACTTACAATAGTTGAAAAATAAACGATATCACCTAATTACCGTTAATTTTCCTGTGAGTTCATCTTCATTCATGAAACTCATTGAGTGGAGGTAAATGGACGTAAATTCTTCTATGAGGAAGATTAAATAGGTTAATAATATAAAATTCCTAACAGATTTATTACAGGAAAGTTAATTGTATTATTGCTTTATGTTTATTTGCATTATTTTTCATCATAGTGTTTTTCTGGACTGTCAAACCTGCTATGAAACTTAGGCTCGAATCCCCAAACGTTCCATTTCAATCGAGTCAGAAATAGTCTTAAGTAGGTAACTTGCATCAAATAATGCGAAATCGAAATTCCAGTTAGCAGAAACCAGCTTTCAGAGCAGCGTTCATTACTAAATGCCAAGAAATACTTGCACTTTGACAGCTCACAATAACACACGACTTATTTTTGACTTAACTTACGCCCTTTCGAGTTTCCTCCACTGCCAATATCTCGTATCGCCTAGACTGCATGACCTACATAGCTGTATTATTTTAGGATGGTCAGTTATAACTACGTGAAACGAAACAGCGACGACTCTTTGAAGTAGGCAGGCAAGGCAACTAGTTACTTTTTAAAATTGTATCTTGATGTTGACAAAGAACAGACTGTTTGACAGGCTAACAGATACCGCAGAATTTATGTTGTTATTTTAACAACGATCTCCGTTTTATTTTATGTTTTTGACATATAAAAATTGTGTACGAGTACGTGATTTATTGGTGCCAGAACACCGCATGCCATTCAATCAAAACCATAATTTTCATTTAAACAAAAATATAACTATATTAAAACCCAGAGTTGATGTTTTTATGATAGGTATCTCTCTTTATTCGGATGGGCCAGCTGTTTGAAAACTTAACCAAAATTAACGGCAATCATTTCAAAAATAGAAACAGTCCCTTCACCCAAATAAATTCTGCGTCTCTGCAATAGGGATTCCTGTGTGACAGTTGGTTTCAATGTTACCAGATAAAAATCCAAGCTCCCCATAAACTTGTAATATCCATTGTATTTATAAATTGTTGTGCTAAGCGTAGTGCTGGGCATGTAGTCATTACTTTCACACAAGTATCTTCATTTACAATATGCAACTGAACTTTGTGCTTTTACATGCGTCTTCGAGAGTTTCTTGGCGGTAGACATACCGTTTGCTTAGTACCTACAAAGAACGTGAGAGAAGTACATGAGGGGTAGTAGTAGTAGGTAGGTAAGTACCACAGGTAGGTCAGTACTCCACCTGTCAGCCTGTCACCAAAGTCTCATGGCCGTGACTCAAAGGTATAGGTGTATTGTATTGATTCACTAGTGTTTGTTCCTTACAAAAGTTTGGCGCTATCATGTTGAGGGAACTCTCCCCTTCTGTCAGAAATAGTCAGGGCTCGGCTTTAGTCCACTACTAGATTTAGTTTTCGGTATATTGAAGGAGCTTTTGCGAATTTTTAGCTACATAGTCATTATCACCATTTTTGTTTAAAAATGTTTATTAATTTTGGAATTATAGGTCCTATGAGATGTTCGTAGAAAGTTACCTATCACAAGAAATAGTATAATATATTGTTTACCTGGTATAGACAGGGCAAGAAGCCTCTGTCATACCCAGTCGGATGTGTCATATATTTGTTATGATAACACGTTCTCAGTACTGTATAAGCTTTCAAAATACTGGGCGTTGTTTATCAGATTGTATTTTCAGAAACAGCTATTAATAAACGATTTATACAAGACTCAGAAGTTCTACCACTACATCTTGACCTACGGCAAAATGTGGAACTAAAATTGAAATGTAGGTACCTACTGAATCTGACACTGTTGACATTTTTCTGTACAACTAGCGCCACCCCCATCTGTCAAGTTATTTTGGCTGAGCACGTACTAAACACAGAAATACGATTAAGATTTTTATCCTCATAATCAACATATATTTGCATTTTTTTATGCTTATAATTATGACTAATATACGATGTTATGTCTTATTGTGGAGCCGAAATAGTTTTAATTTCCTATACATACATGAATGGAATGATACAACTCTATTGGAGTACTATGAAAACTTTATGACTCATCAAACTCAAGAAAGAGACTTGCACCCTTGTATGAGTGAAAGAGATGACGCTCTTCAACGCTGCACTTAAAAAAAAAACTAAGGGGTATCGCGATACCCAGTAACTCCGTTATGGATGGTCAGATAGGCAATCGCTACATGTAAATTATTAGTATTCAGCTGCATTCGGTTTGACCGACCCCAACATAGTCGGGAGAAGACTGGGCAGGTTGACAGTAAGTAGGTAAATGTACTCCTAATAACTGCACTGCTAATTTGTATTGGATGAGTTACGACATCATTTATCAAACAGTTCTGATTTAGCGCGGAAGCCGAACTGCAGGAAGTGCGTTAATGGAGTCCTGTGCTATTTGTTCGAAGACACTGTTTATCCATCTATCCATTCATCGGTCGGAGTAAATTATACTTGCTTGCAAGTACGAGTGGTTTTGTTGCAATCTGATGACACTGGATGTAATTAAGTTTGGGAATCAAGTTTTGGATTAACTCACAAGAATATGAAGAATTCCATGTTTGAGAAACGCTCAACATAGAACTGTTCATCACCAACATCGACCTAAAGCAGTCCACTGATAGAAATAGGCCTTTCTAATTGATTGAGCAGTGGTATCGGCCCCGACTTACGAGTTGTAAGGCGTGGGTTCGAACCCAGGCAGGCGCTTTAATTTGAGTAAATTATTTCATCACCACTGCTCTAAAAACGGTGAAGGAAAACATCGTGAGGAAACCGGCATGTCCTAGAACCAAAAATTCGAAGACATGTGACATCCACCATCCCGCACTGGGCCCGCGTGGTGGATTACAGCCCACTCCTTCTCACAGAGAGGAGGCCTGTGTCCCAACAGTGGGAATATTATAGGCTGATTAAGTAATTGAATGATACTAATGCCCTCTTCCACAAACACTAGGTGACACCTATAAATAAATATGAATGTCTAAATAAAAGGACACTGGTTGATGTGAGTTGAAGATCCAACCAAGTGCATTAGTGCAATATTATTTAGGCCTTCATTTAGGTGTTTTCTAGTACCTATGTTAGTGATAACTGGCATAAGCTCGACCATTTACTCTCACCTATCAATTATTAGCCATGGTTCTAAGAGCAGCCAGCAATGCTCGAAGAACGTGCAAAACTTCAGGAGCACCGAAATATAAACTACATTTCCTCTAAAAGTCTCACAATAATAAATATTAAACCTTTCAAAGATCAAAGCAATGATGAATCGATTTAGTTCGCACAGATAACGATGTTCTAGGTCGTTTTAAAGTACTGAATTATTGAATCTATTAAGCCTATGTAATCAAAAACACTCGAGAATCGCTCCAGTCAAAAATATACTTTGAGTCACAAAAGTTAAGGTTGATATTTCTTTGAATGTCAGCTTTTTGAAGATTAGATTCCTACTTTGGTGAATCCGATTATATTTTTCAGCGTAAATTCAGTAGTAGTAGCATTGATAATGACAGGAGTAATAATCTCGTTATTTTTAGCCATTCAAAGCTTAAATAAAATAAATAAATAAATAAAAAGTTTATTGATTCATACAAAAGTTTTACAATATTTAGGTATGACACTGGATCCCGCACTAGGATACCTTATCTTAGTAAGAAGATATTATGCGTCAATCGTTCCGGCCTACTTTTGGGACATGATTTGCTACTTTCACGAGTGACAAGATAGCGTTGAAAATTTGATTTACCAAAAAGACTACAGATTGGTAGGTACTCAATCCAAGATGGCGACTGGTAAATCAATGAATCTCTTGATCCACATTATCAAAAGGATAATAAATGACATAGGACAACATCACGCCAGTATTCCCCGACGGGTTAGGCAGAGGTACCTATAGTACACCCACATTTCGCCAGTTATGATTTAATTCTCATGTAATAAGGCGAGCCTATTGCCATCAACCGAGACTCCGGGATGCTACTGAGAAATTCCAGATGGAAAAATAACACGACCTGGGAATCAAACCCTGGGGCTGCAGTCTTTTTTATTTTTTTTTTTGGGTGGGAAATTATCAAATAACTTCTCCCGCTCTGGGTGGAGCGGGAGGGAGTGTCAGACTTTTACTGACTAAGATCCACCGTGTTCCTTCAGATGCCTGTGTGCCAGGGCCACGATATCCCTTTCGGACAGGCTCGTAACCCTGGCAGGCATTGGCCCTTTCGGACCACGTCAATTGGTGCTGACGTCTCTTTGAGGCGCGCGTGGAACACAACGCGCCGTCGACCCGGGCTTGGTCCTTATCGGACGGCGAGCTACCCATCGCTCACCGTCCGCAAGCCCGCTCCTACGGTGGCCGGGAATCGGCCTGCGATTCCCGACGCCCAGGGCGTCTCCTGCGGCGACTAGGGGCGCGAGGGCATTGATTTTGCCTTACCCTCACGCGTTCCGCCTCCTCCTTCGCAAGCATCACTGTTTCGCAGAAGGAGGTGACGGCCTCCCATGCACTCTCGCTCCGAACCATGGCCTGAACCAGGGCCGGACGCGAGAAATCGCTGCCGTGAGGACACGGCGGTGCTCCGCCCAAGCAGGGCAGACCTCCACCGTATGCTCCACCGTGTCCTCCGGGCGATCCACACAGTGGTGACACCCGGGCGTTTCCTCCCGCTTAATCCTAAACAGGAACCTCCCGAAACATCCATGTCCGGTGAGGACCTGCGCCAGGCGGAAGGTGAGGACGCCGTGGCGCCTCTCTAGCCACTCCTCAAAGAGGGGACTTATCGCCACAATTGTTAGACATACATTAGCGATCGCTTTACCAACGAATTCGGTCGCAGTCCTAATGGGGTCTCTAGACGGTCAAAATTGCTTGACAAGATTGTGATTTTTTCGTGCTTGTCAAGCAATTTTTATTGTCTAGGGACCATTAGGACTTTTCGACCGAATTCGGTCGTAAAGCGATCTATATGTACCTTTCTCGAGACTGCAGGCCCTAGACCTCATGCTGCATAAAAGAAATGAGTGACATACAATTTGTTATTCAGGGTATAATTGATCATAGAAAAAAGGTAGATCAAACTGCATGAAAGTACTTAGCTTCCTGAAACATTGCGATTGTTCAATTTACCGACTTACAAAACCTTATGATTAAACAGCTGCCTTCGAATCTGCAATCTATCATAATAAAAATCATGTTTGTCAGAACAAAGTCATGTTCTAATCACGTGTTCCCTTCTATTCAATCAATACTCAAGTTTTGCTTCCCATGGATAATTGACTGCAATTGTCTTCACATGGACCAGTCCATATGTAATTATTTTATAATAGACCGGCCAATTAATGTTCTTTCTATTAATAGAATCACTTTGACTATGATTAGCTGGTGGATAGCGGCTGCCGTTTATTAAAACAGATTAATTGTTGTCGTTGTCTGTGGATTAGTAAAAAAAAAAGTAAAAGTTTTATTTTGGAACAACAACAAATTGACATAATTACAATAGAAACGATGCTAGCTACAAAAGATTAAAGCTATTATTGCCAGTCTAAATATAATGCTAGCACTCCACATTGCGCATGTACTTTATTTTATTAAGAATAGGATATATTTTGTAATACGCAAGTATATAGAATTTATAGGGCTTGTCGTTTTAACAATTTAAAGCTTAACAGTGCCAAACCTTTGGAAGCTAAACTTACTCAAGGAGAAGTAGCAGTAAAATTCTACGGAGCTACCTATAGTAGAAGACGCGTTAAAAAGCCAAGGAGCTGTAAAAAAATTAAGGATTGTGCGAAACGACAAGACAAGATGTGACTCCTTATAATTAATCCAGAAATCCATGCAGACACGTGGTTTAAAAACCGTTAAAGAATCGTCAATTTCCTCCATCCTTTACACGTACAAACATAATTATAAATCCTGGACACCGTTAATAATTTAAATTTCATCTATGGCCGGAAGGCGACAACAGTGCTGAAGTATCTAGCAGAAAATTTTATGGAGGTAGGTACCTATAATTATATAAATAGTAGAAGATGCGTTATAATGCCAAGGAGGTGTAAAAAATTGTGGGAAAAGTCAAATTAAGAGGCTGGCAACAGATTAACCGCTGTCACTGTCAGATTGCATACAAAAGAAAGAGATGCGCGATGACACAACGTATGGCGTAAATAAAATCGTATAAAATTAGATATTAACTAATTAATCCATCACCGGATACAGTTTGGCATTTGCAATTTTATGGTATACTTTTAATTATAATTGTTAACGAAGGGATAAACTGCTTTTAAAAATGATTAAGAGTTGTTGTTGAAATTTTTTTCGATGTATTAAAGAGATATACTGCTTTAAAAAAACACCTTTAGATGTGGCTTCTTATAATAAAAACCGTTGAAGAAACGTTAGTTTCCTCCATCCTTTACACGTACCGACATAATTTGTAAATCCTGACCACCATTAATAATTTAAATTTCATCGAGGGCCGGAAGGCGACAATAGTGCTAAAATTATTCAGAATCTGATCAACCATTGTCGATTGTCATGCTTAGGTCATAATATGAACAATATCTTAGTCGCCATTTTAAAAGCCTGATTCATCAATGCGTAACCGGAAACAGGTAGCACTAACATCCACGGAATACTTAATATCTGTTTTGCATTTCATTGTTATATGTAAAAAAAACTTATTTGGTTATAAACTATTGGAGATTTGGGCCCTACACGCAATGGTATTATAAGTAAAAAGACTTCGATTGGTTACCTACTCAACATTCGATCTTTAAAAACGGCACAATGTCTTTAAAAACTATTAGATGAGACGTGGAAGTAGGACACCACGTCGTAACTATCGGGAGTGAAAAAGAGACAAGACGAAAAAATGTGGCTAATTAGCCAAGTTTTGCGGCGCGTATAACCCATCTTATCTACCTCTTTTTATTTATAATATCCTACACTACACGTGTTAACTGAGGATATAAAAATAAGTTCTTCAAATAGGATTAAGGAAGTTATGTTTGCACGTGCAAAGGTTTTGTAAATGGCTGTTTGAGCTACATCAAAAGCAATTGTTTAAAAACCTTGATGGTAAATAAGTTCTGGAAAACTTAAAACTTTTTCGAATATCACGTCGGGTCACATTAGGGGTTTAATATCTTAAGAAAACCTATATGGAAATATGTATAAATAAATTTTATTTTTGCACGAATGACAAAATAGGAATATATATTACCTATATGAAATGTCAACAATTATATTGCGCCAGCCGCGTGCGAAAAGTTCCGACGTGCATCGCTACACCTCTTTCCTTTCTCAAGCAGTGCAAAATTAATCACCGTCTACGGATAGCCTTTCTTTAGTTTCTGTTCTATCTCCGGTTTTTAATACAGAACTCTCTTCCTCTTACAATTTCTCCTTTTGATTTCCGTTTTTCGCACTCTACTCGAAAACACACAACGCTAAAATAAACTTCAGCGCTTTTTAAGTTACCAATCAATTTCTCGCTAAACTTAAACCACTCCAATTTATTATTTTATTCCCAAACCGTAGTGTGAATGCTGACGATAAGAGCCTTTTTTGCTCAAACATTAAAGATATAACGATTCAGCAACTGAATGGCAGAAATAGTTGGCTTCTTGCCACGAGCTTGGCTGAACTTAAGTATGTAGATATAAGACTGCACTTTTCTTTTAAAAATGATATCTAACGAGATTGACTGTCCAGGGCCTCAAGTCTGCTATTACAATAGTGTCAGAATGGTCGATCATTGATTTCATAATTGTTGATTTTGACAAGTTTGGTAATCTACTATTGTAATGGCGTCATTATGACTTTCCAATGGTCGGCCACTGACTCTACATTGAGAGAAATTGCATATATTGGTAATCTCGTACATAATTACAAATGAATGACATTTCTACTAATGAGTTTTATAATAATGGCAATACGACAATGCCATTATAATAACACAATTATATTACGAGAACATTGACCGACCAATGATCGACCATTATGAATTTACCAGATTACGAACTTTTAGCAAAATGACAATGGCATGACAATGGGATCGTGTTGGAATGACTGAATTTATAAAAATAGCAGACTTGGGCCCCTGATCTCCTGCATAAACTGCGTTTCAATATCCACCAGAGATCTGGGCCTCAAGTCTGCTATTACAATAGTGTCAGAATGGTCGATAATTGATTTCATAATTGTTGATTTTGACAAGTTTGGTAATCTACTATTATAATGGCGTCATTATGACTTTCCAATGGTCGGCCACTAACACTACATTGAAAGAAATTGCATAAATTGGTAATCTCGTACATAATGACAAATGAATGACATTTCTACTAATGGGTTTTATAATAATGGCAATACGACAATGCAATTATAATAACACAATTATATTACGAGAACATTGACCGACCAATGATCGACCATTATGAATTTACCAGATTACGAACTTTTAGCAAAATGACAATGGCATGACAATGGGATCGTGTTGGAATGACTGAATTTATAAAAATAGCAGACCTGGGCCCCAGGTAGATTTATCCTATCTCCATTCCTTTCTCCTTTTCTAACTACAGGCAAAACTCATACATAGTGCGAGTAAAGACTTTAATATTCTTTGTAAAGAGTTCTCATTTGACCCATTTACCACCAAAACCTATTCTGCACTCAGCTGAACGCCGACGTTTTTTAAAGTGCTTATTGTATATTATATAATTATATTTAAAGATTATTTTCTATCGTGCTTGTTCCAAAGATTGTCCTATGATCTTAACTACTTTTCTATATTTACCCGTGAGAACCTGTAATTGGCTCTGTGTTACATATACGTAAAATTGTTATCCATCTGTTATAGCTGTTGGTATTGCTATAAATAAATAAGTGAACCAAGTAATCGGTAATGTAGCGAAATGTATTCGGAAGACTGCGGTGTTATTGCTAAATGAGGCTGGGGAGAATTGGCAGGATTCTTTCTTACTTTGGTATTCAATACTATCCCCGTACGTTGTTTTTATGTCTTAAGATTTCTAGAGAGAATCCATCTTCCAGTTCACCAATAGGTACGTCTAGTAGCTGATATTTTGCGGCCATGTTCTATATTAAACTCGCATCCTTAAGTCGTCGCAACTTAAACTGTCCCCAAAGCTTCTAAATGCAAAATTTTATTAGAATATTCCGAAGAATTCTGCGACTTTGCAAACTTCGATCTTTAACGCTCAATATAACACCGTTTATCGGGAAGTTATTCTCAAAGAATAAGTTTTTGAATTGCTAAAATTCGGATGAAATTTCTTCCGATATTCTGTGAATTTTATATTGAACGATTATCGATTCTCTTAACAGCTGCCTTCGCATTTGAAGAGACTGATGCGTGAAGTGGCTGAGATATGAAACACTTGTAATACAGACAACATTATACATAATATCATATTAGGTGTCGAAGTCTAATATAGATTCGATCTGTTGCATAGATATCGGTATTTATTCGATATGCTAATTAGCTATTTGTCGGATCCCTTTGTGTTACAATTTATTGGGCCAATGAATTCATAGTTGTTCGAAAGGTGAAGCGTGTAGAATTTGTATAGGAACCTTTTCAACGTTTACTTCTGCGTTAACTTGAATAAGCCGACATTTTGGAAAACGGTTAACATTTTAATTAAGTATGATTTTTGAAAATCCTTATTGTAAAACAAGAGCTTTTCAAAGCTTTAATTATTACTGGACTGTATTTTAAGACGATTCTCAAGCTTGACTCTAGATTCAAAACGTTTCTTAATCTTATTTTGTCGGAGATTCATGCTTTAGTATTGTTTTGACATAATTGAGCCTATATTTAATTACGAGTACTAAAATTCTCATTTTTAATGTTCATTTACCAACTTTATCACTTCCTCTCTCCATGTTACGTCTAGTATTTATATTAAATATCCGAATACTCATAAATATCCCAGTACAACTTTGTGAAACAATTTAAAGACAGACATTTTCAAATTATCAAGCGGTGCTTCTTAGACCTCCCAAGACGCATTGTTCTTAACATTAAATAACATTTTACTACGGTTATTGCTAGTAAAAGCTTAGCTTAGACCACGTTATTATTAATAAATCTTGAACTTTAAGCCAGGTTATAAAGCCACGTATTTCAGTACAAAGAGGTGAACTAACGAACGTTTCAAAAGTTTGAACATCTTTTTAGACGCTCGTCACTTCGGTGTAAAAAATATCGAAAATAAATTGTCACTTCTCTCCTTTTTACCTTAGGGGTCCACAAAAGGTGTGCGGCGGGTGTTTTATCTCTTTCTAATAACGGGTATAGTTTCGTGCCTCGGCGTGCGCGCTGGTAGGGTGATTCACCATGTCGGTGACTCATTGACATAACACTTAATGTTCATTCCATTGCGTCTTGTCTTGGACAGCAGCTTTAAGGTTTTTGGTTTATGTAGCAATGAATAATTAAATTGGCGAGTTTGCGGCTTATATATTACCTTGTTTACATATTCAGTAACCTTTGCTCGTTTACCTATCTCAGTACAAGTTTCTTTAATTAGCCTTTTTATAAATTTTATCATCAACACTTCGCCAAACATCGAAAATACTAGTAAAAAAAGTAATTATAGTTGGAAATCGAAAGGGACCACAAATACTCGCTTAAAAGTAGCCCGTCTGACCAAACCTTTAGCTGCAGTATATTGGTTGCATTGCTAGTCGGCAGTCCCTTAAGTCAGACGGTGTGATTTATGAAGCGGCTGCCGCCTGGTGGCGCCGAGCGCCGACTCTCTTAATTCTTATTACAATCTTCAAATTAACCGTTTTATTTCTTAGCTCTTTGTTGTTGTGTGCGGAATTTATGCGGTACAACGGCGAGTTTAGAGGTGGCGACTAATTGTTATAAATTGAATTTGAATAGATTTATATGTTTGAATATATGTATATATTTATTTAAATAAATTCAAATTTACATTGGCAATTAAATGCCAAGGCTTGGCTATAATAAGAAAGAGCAAATGAAACAACCTAATCAGCCTATAATGTTCCCACTGCTGGGACACAGGCCTCCTCTCTTTGAGAGGGAGTGGGTAATATATGAAAAATAATATATATGATATAATTTAATTTGGTGAAATCCCGACATAATATTGTATATGATATAATTTAATTTGGTGAAATCCCGACACCAAGTCTGGATTTCACCAAATGTAAATTCCCATTATAGCCAAGAAAGCCTCCAAGCCTTTAATTGCACATTTTTGTTGACATTAACTTGTTTTCGTAATACCTCACGTTCGCATGGTTAATACAATAATAGGTAGTAAAAAGCCTAAACCGGTATCAAATGCACCTGCCGCCACATTCAAGTAGAGTGTAAAATTACTCATGAACTAGACTCCTTCAACTTTATCTGTAAAAGGAGTGCTATCATTCTTTGAAATATTCAAGAACGATGTGCAATATGTCGGCGATAAAGTTCCCTAGTTTAGTTGTTAAATCTCAGTGAAGAATTATATTTCTGTTATTTCGGATTTTAAAAGTGTATTTAAGGAAACCCGACAATAACAATAAAAGGACGTAAACAATAGAGCTTTCGAAGTATACTGAGATGAAGTCAAAAGACTGGAACTAATCTTTGGAATTCTTGCCTTATCTAATGGATTTAATCAGTGTGCAATAAAAGCCGTTTGCGGATGATATGTCTACAGCCTTTTTTAAAATTGGAAGAACATGTAAGGAATGCCAAATCTCAGAACTGTTATCAAACCAAAGCGAATTAGTATTATTTACTTACAAGAACCTTTTATCAAGAACACACGCTTCTGGCACACCTTATAAAAAGGCCCTTTTGATACAATATCAGGCTATCAGGTTCAACCGCAAGCTACTAGTGTTATCGTGCGGTAACAAGTGTCATAACGCCTAGAACTAATCTGTTATAGTAATGTATCTAATCTTAGTATTCGACACGTTTCTCTGAATCGATTGGTAGCCGTTGTTACTGTTAGTAGCGGCTTAGGAGTGGTTCATGGTAATAGTGACGATTCGTTGAGTGTTATTGGTAGAGGACAGTGGTAGTTGAATTTGTTATGGGTTCATCTGTCAAGAAGAGTTTTGCCAATGCGATTATGATAAACATATTGTTGAACACTGGTGATTTACTAAAGTGCATTTTCGTTATGGTAAGAAGAAAATGCAAAGAGAAAATGTGTTGGCTTGGTCTGGCGTTAAGACAGCAGCCAATGTTGTTGTAGTTAGAGTTGAAAGTAAAAATACGTAAGTAAAATAACACAGAGCAAACAAAGAAAAGCTGTTGAAAGAAATGAACAATGTCAGGTCAAAAGACAGCTTCATCGGCAAAACCTCTACTTACCTTACCTATAAATGATTATAAATTAAAGATAGATTGCTTCTCTTCTCCGGTCTACCTCAAATGAATAACCTCAATCCAAAAACCTCAATACACTCAAAAAATTCTATATGATTAATGAATAACCATATAATTTGTAGACACAAGTGCTGTACACAGTTGGTCCAAGTATGGTGCACACAGATATATATGAAGTACATTGACTACATTCCACATTATACCATATTTGTTTCGTAGCTGTTTGAACATGTTTTAATTATACATTTGTTTCCTGGAATGCTTGAATGGAATCTAACGTTGTTGGATTGTTTGAAACATGCGGTTTGGTTTTGATCTCGAAAGTTGAACACTTCTTTTGATTATCTGAAGTTTTCAGTGGTAACGGCTTATCAACAAAATAATTTCTTACTGTTTTTGTTTTCCTAGTATTTTCATGATTATCTGACATTATTTGCTATCTGCATAAATCATAATTTTTTGGTTTGTGTTTGAGCAAAATTAGCTTTTACAACAGAACTATATAGTAGCACCTACTTGATAACTTTAATAAGAGTGTTACACAATAGTAGCCACATTAATTATACCAGTGTAAATTCAGAACGATACAAATCTAAAGATAAATAACTTCAGTAGTATTTACTTTTACTTGCGTAGGAATTACGTTTCTAGGTCATTTGGCACAATTGTGAATCCGGTTTTCTCCCACTTGTAAACTCTTTTAATGACGAATTTATTAATCTACGTATTGTCCCTCTGCAGGCCAAAGGTTTTTGTGATAACTGTGTCAGAAGAGCATTTGCCCTGTAGTGCAGTGCTGCTCTATGTGTCTGCAACTCACATGATCAGAGAGCGCTGGCGATTCACCATGAAAGAAAAAAGACCATTAAATGTCCTTGTTTCCTCACGATGTTTTCCTTCATCACTCATTGCTGTCTCAAATTAACTTACATGAGATATTGAAAAAGTCGCAGTGAGCCTCGTCATAATTCAGTCAAAATTCTCAAGCAATTTTGCGCTGCCCGAATCTTACGAATTCCCGCATTGGTCTACTTTTCAGTTCTCAGGTTCGTTCGAACCAGCAACCTCTTACTCCAGAAGTTTAACCTCCGAACCATCAGGACCTACTTTACTAACCTATTTATAGCTCGGCTATAAATTAAATAAGCTATTTATGTATCGTTTAACAATTCTACGCGGCGTTTACATGTCGTTGACTATAAATTACATCGGCTGTAATAAATGTGCATACTTTGGGGCCATTAATTCCTTTTTTGGTTTACCTATCTGGTTTTTAATTTCAGCCAAAATGTGTTGATGCTTTTTAAAGTGTGTAAATGGTGTTTATTGTCCTTTGTAGAATTAGTACTCTTCTAAGGCTATCGACCATATAGTATCTTAAATTAACAGTGTAAATTTCTAAAAATTTTAACCAACTATGACAACTTAATGAAGAATAATGCAACATTATCGCAGCGCCTGCCATAACGATTAACCAAAAATCGACTAACCTCAGATACAGCATGTTTCTCAATAATTTAAAAAGCGTTTATGTAATACCGCCCACGGTATCGGCTTCCGTACAGACTATGGGCAAATTTACATAAGGTTTTGGACAAAACGCGGCATCTATGCGCTTAGATACTACACTATCTAATCTGCATCGTGTATGTGCATTGTTCTCAGCTTTGTGAAGATAAACCGACTGTTATGAAATGTCTTTAATTGTTGACTATTCTGTAATTTGAATGTTTGCTTTTCGTTTATGTGTTACGAATTTTTTAAGTATATGTTGGTGTCGAAACTTGTTTTTATTCAAATGTGTGAAGCTGTTTGACACTGTGTTAACAGTGTAACTAATATGATGGAGAAATGAACGTCAGTTTCGACATAAAGAAATGAATTATCCGTTTTCAAATTAAGAATTACAAAAACGCTACCGAATAAAAGCAGTTTTTTAACCGACTTCCAAAAAGGAGGAGGTTATATGTTCGGCTGTATGTTTTTTTTTTCTTTTTTTTTTTAATGTATTTTCACCGATTACTCCGTCAATTGTGGACGGATTTTGAATATTCTTTTTTTGTTTGGAAGGGTGTGCTTCCGAGGTGGTCCTATTGCCACCAAATCAGAATCTGATGAGGGGATCCCATGGAAATCGAGAGAAATCCTCTAATTTCATAGGCATACCTATAGCGATTTGAGTATTTTTTATAGTAACTCGTGCATTTGCACTCGAAAAGCACCATTTGGTGAAGTGGAACTGATGATGAAGACCACAGATGGCCACCGGAACTACTTAATAATAAGTATTTCACCGTTGCGATTCGATTAGGCACTTTAATATGGTTGCTAAGCAATTTATGCTCGTCAAAATGCATATGGTAAAGTCACCATCAGTTCTCCTGGTTCTTACCAGGAGAACTCCTCAACAATTAACGCCCCTGCACCGGGAAAAGCAATATTTTGTATAAGGTGATGAGCATTTGACCTTAGGCTATTGTAAATTGGATAAATTACAAACTGACCCACTAAAAATTGAAAAATAAAAAACTTTTTACAAAATAAAAAAAACAACCGACTTCCAAAAAAAACACTACAAAGTGAAAAATAACTTTAATTTTGGAAGTCGGTGGCAAGAAACTAAAATACTGATCAAAAGCCACCGACTTCCGAAATTAAAGTTATTTTTCCCTTCGTAGTGTTTTTTTTGGAAGGCGGTTGTTTTTTTTTAACATACTATCAGTATACAGTAGGTATAGTTATTGTGTGTTTGTGGTCCTGTGTGGTGCCGGACGTAAAGAATAGCACCATCCCGTTTCTTCCCGTGGGCAAAAAAGTGCCCCGTGGCGTAAAAGGCGACTAAGGGAACTAGAGAATGGGCAGTAGCGTTCCTATGTGCATTTGGACACCATACTGCAATCGCCAACCAGCCTGCCAAGCGTCCCCTTTGGGGGAAGCCTATGTCCAGCAGTGAACGTCTTTCGGCTGAAATGATGAGGTACAGTTTACCTACCTTAAAAGATAAGACATGAGAGTAGAGTATATAAATGTATAAGTGAAATAAAAAAATCTCAGGTCTTACAGGCGCCAATAACCTACAAAATGCACGAAATGACAGTTAACAGAACGCAGCACATCACTACACCGAGTATAACCCTTCTGCTGCAACGCATGACACACGGGGTCTATTTGCGGTGGCCGGTGGTATATCGCCCGCGCGCTTATACACCACCTTTGTTTACTTAACACATCGAGATCGCACCGGGAAACGGCTAAAGATAGCACACGGCACGTTAGGGTTGGTTGTGTTCGAAATATGAAATGTATTGACGGCTTAATCTTCGTAAGTTTTGGTGTGTGGTCTGTGGCTAAGAATAGTTAGTGGAATAGCCATAAATTTTCTATCTGGGAATGTTTTTTATGGATTTGAACATGTATATGGATGTTTTTATTGTTTCATGGCTTTGCAAGTCCGTTTTATGTAACTATCACGGTATTTGGCACTACAAGTCTAAGGCCTGTCGGTCTATTTAAAAATCTCACCGAGAAAACTAAGGTAAAGTGAGCAGGGGCCCAAGTCTGCTATTTTTATAAATTCAGTCATTCCAACACGATCCCATTGTCATGCCATTTGCATTTTGCTAAAAGTTCGTAATCTGGTAAATTCATAATGGTCGATCATTGGTCGGTCAATGTTCTCGTAATATAATTGTGTTATTCTAATGGCATTGTCGTATTGCCATTATTATAAAACCCATTAGTAGAAATGTCATTCATTTGTCATTATGTAAGAGATTACCAATATATGCAATTTCTTTCAATGTAGTGTGAGTGGCCGACCATTGGAAAGTCATAATGATGCCATTATAATAGTAGATTACCAAACTTGTCAAAATCAACAATTTATTATGAAATCAATGATCGACCATTCTGACACTATTGTAATAGCAGACTTGAGGCCCTGTTATTCCATCTGGTGTTAAGGATTGTCATTATTGACATTTTTTACGGAAAAGATCAGCTGATGTTATTATATTCCTGGAGTTTATTTACCGACTAAGTGCCAATTTCACCATTGAAACTGAACGCGATCAACACATAAACTACGTTTAAGAGCTGTCAGTGTAATCATTTTCTTTGGAATATCGACACTGACAGTTCTTGAACTCGGTTTAGATGTGCTGATCGTGTTCAGTTTCATTGGTGAAATTCGCCCTAAGTCACTTTAATCGTTGTTGTACTTGTGAATCTATGACATTTTGATAGTCATATCGGCTTTCCCAACATCCTACCACTACAGTCTTGTCTAGCCACTTCCAGTTGACAGTTTATATTGTCTTCTTATCAATACTGATAAAGATACAATAAAAAGGAAGGGTCACTTTCATTTAGCGATTAGACAAATGTATCAGTGTTTACAATCAAGATAAGATATTGTGAGCTAAGATATAGGTTTGATGCGTTATTGCTGGCTATACTAGTGATAGTAGTTAGGTGGCTGTTCATCAAAGAATATCGTCGAGGTAAATTGGGTAACACTCCAATTGTAGTAATTTTTATACTATACAGACACAAATAATATCATCGAGGTAAATTAGGTAACACTCTCCAATCATAGTAGTTTTTATTTTGACAGCTAGCGGTAAAATGCTAATTTATTTCATCAACGTAATTAACATATTGTTTAAATGCCAAAATGTAAGCAATTGCGAGTGACTTGATCGCATCACCACATTATAATATGGTGACCCAACTGGTGACATTAGTCCTCTTCAAGATGCCTTAAAAGCCACTGCAATGGCGTATGTACGTTTCGCAAGTATGGAACCCTCAATATGAGATTTACAAATCTCGTATTGAGTCTGTTCAGAGAAAATTTTTGCGGTACTTAGATTTTAAGGCTGGGCAATTCTCAGTCGACTATGAACACCGTTGTAAGCGATATCATTTCTTACCGTTGGAAGTAAGGCGTAATATCAGTGATGTCTGTTTTTTAGTGAACATCGCAAACGGCTCAGTTGATTGTCCCGAACTACTCAGCAAAATACTTCTTCGCACTAATCTGAACAACCTAAGAAAACGGCCTCTACTCCAAGTACCATTCACTTCGACAAAGTACAGGCGCAACGCCTTCTGCATACGTAGTGTTATAGCTTTCAATAGTTTACCATCACACCTGGAAATCGATTTATTCTGCACCAGCGCACACAAAATTAGAAAGATACTTAGCAAGGAGTATTTTGGTGACAATCATAAATAGCTTTTAATTGTGATTTTGACACTGCACGACTTGACATACTTAGTATGCTATCGCAACATATATGTTTACATTGTAATTATTTTACTTACTTAAATCGCTGTAACTGGTTAACGCAAGTAACTCATACCTAATTAGATATAATACATGTGGAAGCTTGTAATTAGCAAATGTCACTACTTATGCATGATATTTATATTTGTTATTAGTCTGTAAGCTTTCTTTAAAATTAAATAAATAAATAAATAAATAAAAATAAATAAAATAAATAATAAAGTCGCATACTATATTTAGAAAGGAGATCACTTACGAAGCGACAGTCTTTACAAAACAGTAGCGTATCGCAACTTGGTGAACTTTTAACGTTCTTGACCATACTGAACCTATGATAAACTATTGACCTGTCACCTCATTTATCCGCTCTAACCACAACCACGCTCTAAGAATACCGATGTGTACAACTGAATTAGAAAAAAAAAGAAAACGATATCGTTTTATTTGAAGAACAGGAAAACGGAGAACATCGAAAGTTAGGAAACAAAAACCCGAGCGCAAAAAATACAGAGCCAAAATCGGAATTAACGTTGCCCTCGGGTTTGTCAATACATTACACAAAATAATTTCACAAATATTTACTAGCAACGCGCCCCTGTCATCGTCATTCAAGCGCCAAAAGAGCCTTGTTGCCCAGTTGACATTGACGGGCGCCAAAGTTTAACACTGGCAACCCTACAAGATGCGCCAGCGTCGTTCCGGACGTGAAATAACCGTTATCATTAAAAATCTAACGTACTGACACTCTGCTATTTCGAGATGCTATGTAAAGTCATGAGGTACAAGCACATGTTTGAGTAATTATTTAATCTTGAATGCAGCTGGTACATATTCTTTCTGCAAAAAAGATTGCACCGTACTCCACACGCGGATTTGGGGATGTGAGTCATTTATTTCCAGCTATCCTGAAGGAAAACAGTTACCTACTGTTTCCTAATTGTTTTTACAGTTGGCAAACGTAATGTATTGTTTATTTGTGTTTCTGTATTGTGGTGGGTCAGTTGACATTGCCGAGTTTTGTACCACGAAACTTGGCACTAAGCATGGCGACCGCTCACGCTTATGCATGATTTTGACGTCACACAAAAATGTTACCAAATTTATTCCTTGACAAACATTTAGATGTCTCTCGTTCCGTATGCAGCTCTTGATTAGTTAGAAAGAAACAAAACGCTTTATGACATGTCTGTGTCATATCTGATAGATATTTGTATAACTATTCTTCATATAATTATGTAGAATAATGCCATCTCCATAGTTTTCCTACCTCAATAGGGTAGGGTGGGTGGTTGGGTTGACAAATTTTTCAAAGTAGGTGGCACTTGGATCGTGGTGTCAAAGGGCTTTCTGGGCAATCTGCAGCCCTGCTTTGAGTTGGTTGCAATTCTAGTGTAGGGCGACGCAAAATTTGCAATGCTTATGCTTTTGTTATGCCTCAAATCTTTGTCTATCTTCAATCATCATTATTCTCTTGCCATTATCCCAATTTATTGCGTTCATCTTCAATACCATCTTTGAAATATAGATTCAAATGACAAAATACAATACTCTTCCTTATTTTTCTTATACAATCCATATCATGAGCAAAGATCTCACGACATCCCTTAAATAAAATCCAAAAAAATACTCTCCTTCACAATGTAACGTTACCTCAAAACTTTAACAAACATAGCAACAATAAGTTCGCTCAAATGACACAGTTTTATTAAAACCCAGTCCTTTGTGTCGTTCGGCAAATACTCGAATTACTTAGCGACGAGGTAATAAACGCCTGTTGTAGTCCATTCATCACCTTTCGTGAGCGGACTGCGGATTATGGCGATCCTTCCTGTAGGGATGGGAAATGTTACGAATCTTGCAACTCAACTTAGTGCCAATTTCACCAATGAAACTGAACACGATCAGCACATAAACTACGTTTAAGAGCTGTCAGTGTCATTATTTTCTTTGGAATATTGACACTGACAGCTCTTGAACTCGATTTAGATGTGCTGATCGCGTTCAGTTTCATTGGTGAAATTCGCCCTTACTCGTTCTACGCCGGTTTTTGTAAGTTCCATGACATAAACAGGATGTTGGCAATTATTTGAATAGAGAGAAAAAATAAAGGCAGTATATGTATAGGTTAATGTGGAAAATACCTCTAATCTAGATGTAGACAGTAGTAGACTGATTGACTAGTTTTATTTAGCTTCTCAGACTTTCATCTGGCCTAAATTATCCAAAGTATGTGGTCCTGTTGTGATAAAATTGGTTCCAAGAACATCACTATCTTCCTGTTTGAACAAATATTTTGTAGCTTCTCGCCTTGCCATTCCCTTGTCGCCGAAAAAAAAAACTGTAAATAGAAAAAAAGGTTGTGTATTGTCGAACTTCAAAGTTAGGCCCATCGTTGCTCTGATTTAAAGATAAGGATTAGTGGGAATACCGTTTTATGTTTTGCAATAAAACGGTGTACAGTCACCGACAGCAGTGCTCACGAATTGTAAATGAAGATGTTTTATTCATTTATCTGTTCCGCAGTCTCGCTAAACGAGGGAACGCATAAAGTAATTGACGTTTTGGTTTAGCTAGTGCCTACTCTACTTTTACTTTAGTTAACATTCTCGATAAATTAATAAGGAGTTCTACGGTTTCATTGTGAGTAGAAGATTCAAGGATACATAATGAATCTACCTAGCCTTGGGGTCGGCTTCCAGTCTAACCGGATGCAGCCAAATACCAGCATTTTACATGGAGCGTAACACGTTACTGTGTAACACGGAACCCCTTGGTAAGACTGGTTGTCAGACTTTTTTAGGCTTCTGACTACTCGTAACGACTGTCAATGATCTACGAATGACAGCCGGGACCACGTGCTTTCTGGGTCTCTATAAGTAATGGATGGTCACCCGTCCACGAACCTACCGGCTAGATTACCTTTTTTTTTTTTTGCTGGGCTGGAAAATCCTCATGGATGTGTCCCCTTCCCACACTTGCACCGGGGATCTTGTGATCTGTTATTACTTCCGTGATCCCCGGCTGGTGCCGGCCCGCCCCTGAGGGCCACCTCAAGTTTGGGGGGGGCTGAGGTGTTGGACCCCCCCTCGCGACGTCTGAAAGGGGCGCGCGTAGAACACTACGCGCCGCTACCTCGGGTCTAGTGTGATAGGGGGCGGCGGACGTTAGCTTACCTACCTAGCTTAACCTTCGGTCGAAGGAATTACCCGAGCGATATAAAAAGTATCAATCGGAATTGTTGTCTCAAATATGAATCAACAAATTCCAACTAAATCAACGAGTATCAATTACTTGTTTAATTATCAGCCACGCCCACACATCAAGATTACAACATCGTTTTACATTAATACGAATTAATTCAAAATTTATAGCGCTATAAATTTTAGAGCTCATCTCAAGATCCGCTTACACAGACATATTTATTGTTATCAAGTAATATCAAGCTAAGTGGTCTCTTAATAATAATTGTACGAAAGTTGTGCGGCTTTATATGAGGAAGTTTTTCTCGGTTCATGAGATATAGTTACATAAAAAAATTGGATTACCTTATATCTTTATTTTTGTGTGGATTATTTTAATTTATCTACTTCAATATATTCCCGTTATTTTTACGCAATGAACAAACATTTTAAACACAACACAAACAAAACCTCACTCCAGCCGATCTAGGTATTCTGTAAAAATCTCACCGTGAAACTGTCATTCCACCTGCTGCTAGGGATTGTCACTATTGACAGCTCACTTCTTCTAAGTATTCACGTCGAAATATTTACAAAATATAACGGCTGTACTCGACTATACATTATTGTCTATGCTTCGGTACTTCAAACCGTCCTTAGAGGGTTCTTCACTTTTCCGCTCCGACGCACAATGTTTTATTGAGTCGTCCATCCATTTTATAATACAAGTTAATACCCATCGTGCCCTTAATCCATGCGCCCTCGACCTACAATAGTTAAGTGATTTCATACCTTACGAGCGTACGATAATATCAACAATGTGTACTTACGAAAGAATCTTTTCTTTATTTTCAGGTAAAAACATCGCGAGTTGTTTATGGAGCGCTTAGGCTGAATGTGCTGTGCCAGGTGGTAAAGTAATCTTGGTAGGTATGAGTAAAAAACATCTGGGAGTAGTTTTTACCTTTTGTTTTCGCTGATCTTACAAGTAATTTATTTAATAATCTACGTAAAAAAAGAAACAAAAGGTAGATTCTGATGAAAATCTGTGTAAAATATTTTGTAATTTATAGTTAAGTGGGATAAACGACTTGATAAAAGTCTTGTCTGTCCAGCAGACTGCTAGGTCACCAATTTCTTCCTTAATACAGGAATCCGACCTCACACCTAGGCTGGTCTGACTGACGTCGTATTTTTAGGTACTCTTTCCTGTTTAGGTACATAACCAAGGGTTGTAGGCAGAACCTCACGTCACCAACTGTCGTTGTCAAGTCGTGAGGAGTGAAGAAACTTCCATAAAATTCTTCACTTAACCTTATTCCGTAAGAACTAAGAAACAGTATGAAGCCCACACATGACGAGTTGACGACTGAGGAGTGAGGAGTATGTTAATGTGTGCAATGGCGTGAAAACCATGATGGATGGCGCCAACTGTTACGACTACCATCTACCCACATAAAGTAGAGTGTGTCGAGTATGTTTAGGATTCTGATACTTATCATTCTGTTAAGTGGTAATGGATCGTGTACACAAAAGGCGAACATTTATTGGTGGAATAAGAAGGAGTAATTTTATAATAAGATGACGATTAAGAGGAGGCTCCCTATTTTTATGTTAATTTGCATGAATATTCTGAAACAGTCACACATACAAGCAAAATTAAACTTTAGTATAATATGATTTATTGGATCTTTTTCTTTCCATGTTGAAGTCAGTTACGCGTAATTGTAATATTTTTAACCGCCTACCAAAAAGGAGGAGGTTATATGTTCGGCTGTTTTTTTTTATTTTTTTATGTATGTTCACCGATTACTCCGTCAATTGTGGACGGATTTTGAAAATATTTTTTTTGTATGGAAGGGTATGCTCCCGAGGTGGTCCCATTGCCACCAAATCAGAATCTGATGAGGGAATCCCATGGAAATCGAGGGAAATCCTCAAATTTTATAGGCATACCTATAGCGATTTGAGTATTTTTT
This sequence comes from Tiliacea citrago, assembly GCA_963921375.1. Lineage (NCBI taxonomy): Eukaryota > Metazoa > Arthropoda > Insecta > Lepidoptera > Noctuidae > Tiliacea > Tiliacea citrago. Next base: position 5,342,911 of record OY992784.1, read on the forward strand.
ATAGTAACTCGTGCATTTTCACTCGAAAAGCACCATTTGCTGAAGTGGAACTGATGATGAAGGCCACAGATGGCCACTGGAACTACTTAATAATAACTATTTCACCGTTGCGATTCGATTAGGCACTTTTAATATGGTTGCTAAGCAATTTATGCTCGTCAAAATGCATATGGTCAAGTCACCATCAGTTCTCCTGGTTCTTACCAGGAGAACTCCTCAACAATTAACGCCCCTGCATCGGGAAAAGCAATATTTTGTAAAAGGTGATGAGCATTTGACATTAGGCTATTGTAAATTACAAACTGACCCACTAAAAAGTGAAAAATAAAAAACTTTTTACAAAAAAAAACAACCGACTTCCAAAAAAAACACTACAAAGTGAAAAATAACTTTAATTTCGGAAGTCGGTGGCAAAAAACTAAAATACAGATCCAAAGCCACCGACTTCCGAAATAAAAGTTATTTTTCACTTTGTAGTGTTTTTTTTGGAAGTCGGTTGTTTTTTTTTGTAAAAAGTTTTCTCTAGATACATTTTTTATTCTAAAAACATGTCTTTTTTAAGAATATTATAAAAAAAAAAAACAAGATTTTTTGGCTTTTATGTCTAAAATAAATATTTACAACAAGAAAATATAGTTTATTATTCACCCACCAGATATGTTTTCTCTAGATCAATTATTACTTTAATTATAAACGAAATAAGAATTGAGACTTACGCTATTTAGTTTCGTGCTCGAACACGATCGAAGAGCGCACGCGATATTCAACTTTATTACTGATGTGTTAAAAAAAAAAAAAAACATTTATTTTGGACCAAACACTTGTACACATTTTATAAACCTGCCAAACTGCGTGACAGTTTGTCGGCAGGATTAGCGCTCGTCTTAAAATATTTGGTTTACACAATAAATAGCATACTTCTTCATCTAAGAAGGTAGATCCAGGTAGTTTTTAACTGGTTCAGTTAGCGTTTAGCACATAACGGAGTGGCGGGGAGCAAGGGGCGGAGTTTGTGTGAAACTTGATTTAGACTGCCTGGTCTTAATAGAGAAGTTTGGAAGAAAAATACATTGTGTGCCGACCCCAAGTAAATTGGGAATAGGAATGACGATGAATTTGATGAATTGAATATTTGTCATGATTCCTGAGACCAAATGACTTAAGAAAGGTAGTTTGTGACGAGCAGATATGTTTTATAGAACATCCGGACATCTCAGACGTCTAGGTAGGGTTAGGGAGCGAAACTTGTGACATTCATCGATCTCAATTTCTAAGTTCGGCGTGAACTTAGCTCTATCAGCTCTATGCATACGCATTCAGTGCTTCAACTGCTGTGACCAATTGATCATTATAATCTAGCAGGGTGGCAAACCGAAACCACGGAAATTAATTAAATAATCAAAGTAGGGACTGAATTCTTGCTCTTATGGATACCTACTCATTTTCGGGCTAGCGTTCATAAAATCGATTCGGGCAATCCCTTTTCGGATAGAATTTGCCATTTGTAGTGGGGCGAAACACGTGTCAAGTGTACGTTTGGGTTGCATGTTACAAAATAATAATCGCATCTTCTGCATGTGCATATTCTTGCGGGCTTAGACAGTGCTGCATTCTGCATATAGCCTTGATCTAGTTCTTGCATAATTAAAACTAAATATTGTTACATAACATTTGACTGTCATACATTTCCGCAAAGTAACGTGTGATTCCAGAACTTATCTTATATTTTGCCATTGCAAGCAGTTTTGCCCTGAAATATTTAAAATATACAGGCCATCTTGCTAAACCAATCGAAATATTATGTAACGTTATTCACTTTCTGAACTATTCACGTTCATGGTTAACAGATAATAATATAATATTTTCCTTGGCCGCTGTAGGCGTCTGCTTACATCGCTCGAAAACAAACGCAGGGGCCCTAAAATAAACATCACGTGGTAATGGACATGTTCCAACTATTTATGCTCGTGGAAGGAGCTTTTGTACTTATAGAAGGAACTCGATATTCTTAAGAAGCCAGAGAAGTTAGGTTGCTGAAATTAAAACGATAGCAAACTAATAAAGAAAAAGTTTGACACAGAGTAATTTTCTGCAGACGAAAATTCAACCCCACAGCAAAATATTTCTAAAAGGAAAGTCTACCTACATCAATGGAGTTGTTTCGCCATGGATACTTTACAATTATTCAGAAAATGTCAGTACTATTTTACATAAGTAGACATTTAATCTCTTCTCACTATCATTAATAATTCCTGAGTAGGTACTTTTTATTTGTCTTTATAGAAAGAAAACGTAATTTTCACAAACTACACTTTCACATATTTGTTAGTTACAGAAATAGCAAACATTTTCGCACCATACGCGCTCCATCGTCATTGAATTTCCTTCAACAAATATTATGAAAAGTCCTACATTATAAAGCTTCCTACGTGGCCGACCTATATACCTTTGTGGTCCAGGTGGGACAATGGCTCGAGGAGTGCCTCTTCACCCAGATAGATGAGATAGCATCGACCTCTATCTACCTGACTACGATAGTACGAGAGTTTGCGTAGGATGAACGCAGTTTGTAGTACTATGTCTGGGAAGTAAAATGGCGTAACTATGTTCATGTTGTTTTATATCTGTTTGTTATGTAGTACACTAAAGTTGATTTGAGATAATTTAATGAAAAAGAAAAACGAATTCATAATATAGGCACAGACTATGGAAGGCTCTAATGTTTCATTTAAAGAATAGTGTTTTTTGCGAATTTGTGATATACCAAGTTAAGTGTATTGAGCTTTAGATGCTGTAGTACAATTATCGCAAATTCATTAGGTTAATACCTTTCCACCCATCGCATCTCAGGGGAAAAATAAACCAGTGTTGTCTATGTTCTTCTTTGAAACAAGGAGGTTTGCGCAAAAGGAGTTTTCGTACTAAAATCTCCGGTTTTACTAAGCTCAAAGCTGCTGTAGGCGTTTTACCTAGTGTACATAGCTAAGAGCTACGTAGAATATTGCATGAAATTGAGTTATGAAGTCTGAGACCCCTTTGGCGTCGGATCGATCATCATTTCGCGCTTTAGATGAGCAAGTGCATATTAATGAGTTCTTATCGCTAGACTGCATAGTAAGTTTATTACTATCATTGGCATAATTGCTAATTAATTAGTTAAACACGTTCTTAGAGTGTATAATTATGATTATAGGTGTGGCTACCTGTTGCACACTTGCAGTGTGCCTAATGAGTTTGCTAGATTATCCCCGTAATCTTCTCTTTATTTCTTTGTACTTCATTCTGCTTCACTTCGCAGATTCTTTTTATTGCATGTCTTCATTCATCCTCTTATAATATCAGGCTTCTTGTAAGTCTTCATTAAAACTGTGTTTTGAGAAACCCATTCGGCTTTCGGCATCAGCTTCTGCATCTTGTCTGTATAGTGTATATCCAGTTATTTCTTTGATGGTCTTTCATAGCTAATTTATTTCTAGTTCATCTTTTAAAACATAATTTTCTTTAGTATATTTTAACGACCTTTTCATAATAAGCAGCGAAATGAAATTGTGTTTCTTTAACTCCAAGATCAGAAGACTGCTCTCATATTAAAAATTTCTTTACCGTGTGTAAAATCTGGGTGTTTAAATTTTTCAAACAGAGTTTATAATTTAAAAGTTCAATGAGTTCATTTAGAATAGCTGTATTATCGATAAGCAAGAATAACATTTCTAATATCTGACTGACAGCAGATGCGAACTGTAGGAAACCAGACAGACTACAAATTGCGAAAGATCTTATATATTTTATAGTTTGGTTACTATGGGAAGTCTAGCCACCTGGGCTGGGAGGCGTAAAATTAGATAACACGCTACGTTGAATATTTGTGGAGAATATTGGTGTTAGCAGATTGGTGGAACAGCTTTCTAAAGCATTAATATTTCTGTTTCTTCAATTTCAGCTTCATGATTGGTAGGTCTTGCCTATATTATGTATACTCTGCTTAGTCGTAAAATCGTAATCAAAATTGAATAAAAAATATATATTCACCATGGTTAACTAAATTGGTTTTACTAAAAGAAAGTGTGCTGTCACCTGTCAGTCACTAAACTAAAAGCCCATCTTTTCTCTGCTCCTGGATTTGTCTTTGTCTTCTTGGTACTTAGCCAATAATATTTTCTATAATCTTTCCCTCAATGCAATGTTAACTTATTACCTTTCATTTCATTCACAATGTCGTTGATATTCCAGAAACGTTCAACTTGATTTCAAATACCGAACGTCTAACTTCGTATGAACTACCTATTCCAATTTGCATGTTCGGGATTGTTCGAGCAAACATCTGACAGTCAATGGTATTGACATAAGATCTATGACTTTCAAGTAGACATTTTGAATAATTATTATACTTATTTGTAAGTTTGTCGTCTTTACGTAAATGTTTATTGCCCAGTATTTGTCCTGTATATTCTGTTATTTGTTGTTGAGAGGTGGATATACTTTCAAAGATATGGGACTGTAAAGTTTATAAATAAATTCGATTGTATTTTTGACTTTATTGCCTGTGTCGAGCTTAGTCTTGGAATCTTGTACAATTAGCGTTAAAGTCTCTCAACGAGTTATGGTTGAAGAATCTTTATAGACTATTGTCTTTCGTATTCGTACGACTGAGACATCATTCAATGACAACAAGCGGAATGTTTAAAGAATAACATTTTTTGAACGTTCCAATACACCCTTCACTGTTTTTATTACAAGTATAACCGCTTCGAAGTTCAACTTTACGCGGCCAAATCAGCACCTGTCAAACTTGAAGTTTTTCATTCACAGATTATCAAGGGAATTTATCTATGTTAAGTGCAGTTCCAACTTAACGCCCAGTTTAGAGGCAACGTGTGACTGTGCCTGAAGGGACATTTTCTTACACATTTAGTTACGATAACGAGCTCGTCAAAAGACATATCCCTTTTCTGAATAACGTGTTCGTGAGTTAAAAGTTAAAATATCGTCTAATGACCTCGTAACCGTTGTGATTGTGATTAACTCGTAAATTAAAATGCGACGGCTGTCTGACGTTTGTCTATGTCTAAGCTGTATAAAAAGTTTGTTTTTGTTTGTAACAATGGTTGGGAGGTTTTTTAAGGTGCGTTTGATGAACGTTTTTTTAATAGACTTTACTATCATACTGCCTTGTTCACTGTCTCGTTAGTGTAGTGGTCGCTAGTGGTACTGCTGAGTATGCGGTCCTGAGTTCGATCCCCAGGTCGAGGAAAGTGTTATTGGGTTTTTCCTATCAGGAATTTCTCAGTAGCAGCGCTGAGTCTGGATTTGTGCCCGGTCGATGGCAATAGGCTCGCCCCCTATTGCGTAAGACTTAAAAATAACTGACGAAATGTGGATGTATTTTTAATTTTTTAATTTAATTTATTCCAAAATAAGAACACGTATTACAGAATTTAATAATAACAATATACACTAAATAATGGCTTAAAGTTTGTAATATATAAAGTTTGGGACTCTGCATCCGAACTAGGTGGTAAACCTGTATCTCGGATTATTTGATTCCCATAAATAAATTGTGAACAATTGTTCACAATTTATTTATTTAGTTAAACTACATGGCTACTAATTAGTAGCCATGTTTAAATTTAAGTTTGTGTATGTATATAGGTACACTTCTGCCTAACTCTTCGGGGATTACAGGCGTGGTGATATGTTATGTTTTCTATCATATTGTTGGTTCGGTAATCACAAGTAGTGATAATTAATTTACTCTTTCAAAGTTAATTCTTATCGCGCTTAGATCTTAATCTCAAGTCTCACGCTGTTATGTTTATTGTTGTTTATTTGTGTTGTATGACATTTATTCAACATTTTATTCAATGGAAGGGCCACAATAGTTATTACTCGGTTTACGGCCGGATGCGGGCACACACACCTATTTATTAACATATGAACAGCATAACGAACTACAGATATAATTAACACCTATTAGTCATGCAAATTCTGCTTTCGTTTTAATATTATTGAAGTAGTTTTTTTTTTTTGAAAAATTAAAAAAGTAATTGGTGATTAGCACCTCTAGATGATTAAATAAAAATATTCTAATCTTATAATTAGTATAAATTAATGGCAAAGAATAGTTAGGTATTAATTAACACGTTGTAGTAATTAATAGTATATTTTGTGCGATTTTTTTTTCTGTTAATTTCAAATTGACGTTACAATATTTAATTAATAATATCTTATCATACTTTCATTAGTAAAAAAATCATAGTGTACTTTATGACAATAAAAAAAAATATTTTATCAAAAAGTACGATAAGTCGGACAATGGGTACTTAAAAAAACAAATCATTATTTTTAATGATCGAAAACTAGTATACCTATTTTTTTCGATAACATTTAATTAGCAACATCTACAACTATGTTCTCGTATAATGAATTGGCATTATTAGTACTGTTATAATCTTTAAGTTACTTGTTCGTGTTTAAAATGTAGGTCTCACCATCTGCCTTCGAGTTTGTTAGCGTAAAAACATTGAAGTTCAAGCAAGGCGTGCGTCGTAATTTAAATTTGCAATAATGCATCAAGTAATGACGGGTTGCCAGCCACTTTATGACCGCCATGTAACCATTTTCCCTCGGACAACATTTAATACGCGCGCGGGAAATTAAGGCGCAGCGCCGATTTAAAACCTTTCCATTTATTTCTACAAAAATAAAAAGGCAATACTGGCGTTATTTCGTAGTTGTTCTGTATTTTATTTCACACTTGAAATGATTCTCGTGATTTCTCGAATTTTATTATTGTGTATCGGTATTCTCGAAATTAAATTTTCGTGGCCTGTCAAAATGCTTTGCTGTCATTTTATTTCCCATTGTCTATGCTTGGATTTACAGCCTCTGAATTTTGCGTTTTAATTAGGTTTTTACACAATTGTAGAATAATGTAGGTACGAATACGTCGTATTCCCTCTAGCGAGCGCACAATGTTTTCCAGCATAAAATGTAAATTACGGCTCGGCTTTTGCATTTCTGCGTCAGCGAACAGTAGTTTTAGAACAATGGGTAATAAAATGTATTCTATACTATGCTAGTAAGTCTAGTAACGTAGACAGATCCGCATTTCTTAAGTTAGGATTCAGTGAATTCACATTTCACATCCAGCTTTGGAGATCGTGGTTTTGGAAATACAAAAGAACAGCAATAGTCCTTTCTGTATCTATCTTCATCATCATGTCTGCCGAAAGACCTCCACTGCTGGACATAGGCCTCCCCCAAGCACTACCACTTCGACCGGTTCTGTGCTTCCCGCATCCAGCGGATTCCTGCGGCCTGTATCTTTGCATGAAAATAATTTGGACTGCATTCGGTAGGGTGGGTAGGTAGACTATTAGGACTACCTAACGAATGCACTCAATTTTTATTAAGCAGAGCTGCTGATTACGGTTGCTTTTTTGATTTGTTGAATTGTCTTCTTTGACGCAGCAACTGAGCTGTAACAGATCGACGTGATTTTTGGCTTATAGATAGAGAATACAATCCCGAGCATGTTTTTCAATCCCGGGCTTACGGGATTTTTGAAGCCTTTTCCCGGGATCCCGGGATTAGACTATGTGGTTTCTAATTGGGCTAAAATAAAAAAAACACGAGTAATTAAAAAAAAATATCTTTAATGTCTTTGCACAACACAAATCAGAATAATAATAAGAAAAGAAAAAACACAAACCAAAAAATACTATACTTTTGCAAGAAATTAAAAAACAGCACAAAATAACTATTTAGAATTTCGAAAATATAATCGCAGAAATATCAAAGCATCCAATGTTTGACTTCCGAGCCTGCTTCGTAGTTTATTGCCAACATAAGCAGCAGCTGAAAACGCTCGTTCAGCTTCTACGCTGGTTGGAGGAATAGACAATAGATACTTATATGCTGTTTCTAAGTGATATCCACGAACACCTCCATTTTCGAACAGGCTCATTTCACGTCTAATACTATTTGCCAACCCCAATTCATTTTGTACTTGTACTTCAGGATCTGGGGATTTCATACTCTTGTTAATTTCCAGCTGTAACTTTTCCTTTAATGTCAATTGGGGTTGGGAGGTTTCTGACCTTAGCTCATCATCTGTTTGTGATACTGACCTTGCTTCTTCTTCCGTGAAATCTCGACTATTAAGTCTTTTAACAATACTCTTTATTTGCTTCCTCACTAAAGCCTGTGTCGGAACTGGAAATAAGTCGTGCCATTCCAAATCCGATAATAACTGATTTTCAACATCCATTCGTGGATTTTGTAAATAATTTAACACGCCAGTTAAATCATCACTTCGTCGTTGCTTTATACGTTCCACTAAGGATGTTTTAATTTTTTTGGCAAGTGCTGAGTTTTTGCTAAACAGTTGTTTTATAAGAAATTTCAAAGCGGCATCAGCTGTGCATAAATTAGCATCTCGCCGACAGATTGCTTCTACTGTCCATTTAATTGGAGTCAGCACATCAACCATTTTATTTACCCATTCAAAATCAACATCTTCTAAACGAATTGGATGATTGAGATCTATAAGAGCTTTTTGAATGCATGCTTTTAAAAGATAAAATCGCTCCAGCATTGTTAAAAGACTATTCCATCTGGTTTTACAGTCCAAAAGAAGTGACAACTCTTTTCCATGTTCAATTTTCACATATTTTTGAAGTACTGTTTCATTTTTCAATGGAGATCTTTTGAAATACACTACAACTTTGCGGATTTTCTTTATCAGCTCATTAATATTTTCATATTGTGTTAACTCTGGTACGTGTTCTGGCGCAAGATCATTTTGTGATATTACGATTAAACCTGATTCTGGACAGTCTAAATGGTGTTCATCATCGCTGTCAACCATATAATCAACAGTCACAGCTGGTTCATTTATAGTATCATCTGAGGTAGGGCTATCTTGCAAATTATTATGTTTTTCATAAAGCACATCACAGACCGCCAAATTGATACCATGTGCGAGACACAGTTGTGGTTCAGTGCAAATAAGCCGCCCCACCTTTATCATAACATTCGGTCCATCGGTTACAATAGCCACGATGTCAGTTTCTAGGGAAATGTCAAATTTACTTAGACGCTCTTGCAATATACGAAGACAATTTTCAGCTGTCATACTATCGTAAATAGGAACAAGTCCTAAGTTCCAAAATTTTTTATATGAATGAACGTTGACCGCCATGTATCGTTTATTGGAAGTTGAAGTCCACTCGTCGAAAGAAAGACTAAATCTTTCACCTGCACTTTTCAAATGTTTTAATTCTGCAGTTACTTGCTTTCTGATTTTTTCACTGTAATTCATAACACGTTTTCGAACAGTGACGGCTGACTTTGGTAAATCCGTGTATTTTGCTAAGAGCAAATTATTCACACTGAATGGAAATCCATCTAATGCAATCATTCTTGCCAAAATATCATCCAGGCTATCGTCGGCACTTTTAGTAAAATAATTATCTAACTTTCGCCTGGCTGGCGGCGGTGCTGTGTTCAGATTTTCAGAATCTTGACTTGTTGAAGCTGAGATAACCTTGATGTTATGTTTTGATAACAAATGTGTATGCATGTGTGTGTGTGTGTGTGTGTATGTGTGTGTGTGTATGTGTGTCCTTAGTTGATCCACCCAAAGTCTTGAGGAAGGCTGGGCATCGCTTACATTTAGCACTATTCCCGTCCTTCTCAACTAAATAATAACTCCACACTGACGTCGTATCACTGTCTTTTTTATGTCTAACAAAGTCTCCCGCCATTTGAAATACTTAATTTCAGATAATTGACTTTTAAATTTTAATGACGTAGCCTACGTAACCCGTCGTCACTGACGTAGCCTACGTAACCCGTCACTGACAGAACAATAAATGAAAAAAATAAAACCTGATTTGCATATTTATACTTTCGTACAGGGAATCCCCGACCGACGGGAAATACCCGCAACAATATTATGTCATGAGATGATCGGGTGATTCCCCTGTTGGTTCGTTGGGGAATTACCTTAAGAGTATTGTATTAAAGTATTCCGAGTGGGGAAGTCCCTTCTAAGTTCTACGACAAACATATTATTAGGACTGTACCTGTGTAGTAAATAGTGGGTACCTACGTATTGTACGAGTTGCGTTTTGTCGTAATGTATTAAAATAATCTAGGCAAGGTTATTTTCAAGGCGCAACGGACTACGGAATACAAACTAGACTTGTTTGTGGCAATCCCGAAAATCCCGAGATTAGCCAAGAACAGTCGGATTTTCGGGGCCAGAAAACGGTCGGTATTCTCTACTCAAGACCCATAATATGGGTAATTGATTGACAGCAAATAGTTAATATCGGCACCTACTCCATATATTTTACATGATTACGGTCTGGAGCTCTACAGCATTTATGATCAGTGATGTTTATAATGCAATGGCCTGTTGGTCCCAGTCAAGACTCCAGACAATAAGTAAGTCTAGTAAATCTTCAATAAGTTATTATCTAATCTCTCTAAGTTGCCTAGTGACCTTCTAATGTCACAGTTTTACCCATTACCTTTGTACGGGTGATTGGGACATCAATGCTTCACAAGCATTATCTCAAGATACTAGGCATAAAATAATAAATGGTATCTTGAGTTAAGTATCTCAAGATGGTGTCTTGAGCTAAGTATCTCAAGACGGTATCTTGAGTTAAGTATCTCAAGACGGTGTCTTCAGTTAAGTATCTGAAGACGGTGTCTTGAGTTAAGTATCTCAAGATGGTGTCTTGAGCTAAGTATCTCAAGACGGTGTCTTGAGCTAAGTATCTCAAGACCCATAAATATGGGTAATTGATTGACAGCAAATAGTTAATATCGGCACCTACTCCATATATTTTACATGATTATGGTCTGGAGCTCTACAGCATTTATGATCAGTGATGTTTATAATGCAATGACCTGTTGGTCCCAGTTAAGACTCTAGACAATAAGTAAGTCCAGTAAGTCTTCAATAAGTTCTTATCTAATCTCTCTAAGTTGCCTAGTGACCTTCTAATGTCACAGTTTCACCCATTACCTTTGTACAGGTGATTGGGACTTCAATGCTTCACAAGCATTATCTCAAGATACTAGGCATAAAATAATAAATGGTATCTTGAGTTAAGTATCTCAAGATGGTGTCTTGAGCTAAGTATCTCAAGATGGTGTCTTGAGCTAAGTATCTCAAGATGGTGTCTTGAGCTAAGTGTCTCAAGATGGTGTCTTGAGCTAATTATATCAAGATGGTATCTTGAGCTAAGTATCTCAAGACGGTGTCTTGAGCTAAGTATCTCAAGATGGTGTCTTGAGCTAAGTATCTCAAGACCCATAAATATGGGTAATTGATTGACAGCAAATAGTTAATATCGGCACCTACTCCATATATTTTACATGATTATGGTCTGGAGCTCTACAGCATTTATGATCAGTGATGTTTATAATGCAATGGCCTGTTGGTCTTAACTACAGACAATAAGTAAGTCCAGTAAGTCTTCAATAAGTTATTATCTAATCTCTCTAAGTTGCCTAGTGACCTTCTAATGTCACAGTTTTACCCATTACCTTTGTACGGGTGATTATCTCAATCCTAGGCATAAAATAATAAATGGTATCTTGAGTTAAGTATCTCAAGATGGTGTCTTGAGCTAAGTATCTCAAGACGGTGTCTTGAGCTAAGTATCTCAAGATGGTATCTTGAGCTAAGTATCTCAAGACCCATAAATATGGGTAATTGATTGACAGCAAATAGTTAATATCGGCACCTACTCCATATATTTTACATGATTACGGTATGGAGCTCTTATTTATGATCAGTGATGTTTATAATGCAATGGCCTGTTGGTCCCAGTCAAGACTCCAGACAATAAGTAAGTCTAGTAACTCTTCAATAAGTTATTATCTTATCTCTCTAAGTTGCCTAGTGACCTTCTAATGTCACAGTTTTACCCATTACCTTTGTACGGGTGATTGGGACATCAATGCTTCACAAGCATTATCTCAAGATACTAGGCATAAAATAATAAATGGCATCTTGAGCTAAGTATCTCAAGATGGTATCTTGAGCTAAGTATCTCAAGACCCATAAATATGGGTAATTGCTAACTTAAAGTTTAAACTTTAAGGGGGATTTGATAAGGCTTTTCAAACTGAATATTAGTAATAATAGCAGAGCAACAATAATTTCATCAATTATCCTCAAAGATTAACTTGAAGCCCATCTCCCATGCTCTTTGAAAGACTGGTGATTTTCATTTATTACACAAAATTAAAACTCTAAAAGCAGGCTTAGCATGATGCTTTCTATTTCTACTCTATTGTAGAATAGAAATCGCTTGTCTATCTTTCTTCGTAGAAAACTGTCAGCTGTCTACACAGAAGCGTAATTTTTATCTACTTTAAAACACTTCTCTACGGTTCTCATGCTAAGCCTATGGAACCAGGAATGGTTGGTTACGTTTCTTTTAGTATTAACCTAATAAGCTATGTGGAGATATGAATAAGCAGTTTTTTATACATGTATAAGATTTTGCAATATCAGGTGGCGATGACAAAGATAGGGTCAAAGTAGGTCTAACAAAGTCTCCCGCCATTTGAAATACTTAATTTCAGATAATTGACTTTTAAATTTTAATGACGTAGCCTACGTAACCCGTCGTCACTGACGTAGCCTACGTAACCCGTCACTGACAGAACAATAAATGAAAAAAATAAAACCTTTGCATATTTATACTTTCGTACAGGGAATCCCCGACCGACGGGAAATACCCGCAACAATATTATGATATGAGATGATCAGGTGATTCCCCTGTTGGTTCGTTGGGAAATTACCTTAAGAGTATTGTATTAAAGTATTCCGAGTGGGGAAGTCGCTTCTAAGTTCTACGACAAACATATTATTAGGACTGTACCTGTGTAGTAAATAGTGGGTACCTACGTATTGTACGAGTTGCTTTTTGTCGTAATGTATTAAAATAATCTAGGCAAGGTTATTTTCAAGGCGCGGACTACGGAATACAAACTAGACTTGTTTGTGGCAATCCCGAAAATCCCGAGATTAGCCAAGTACAGTCCCGGGATTTTCGGGGCCAGAAAACGGTCGGGATCCCGGGATCCCGAGATTCGGGATCCCGGGATTGTATTCTCTACTCAAGACCCATAATATGGGTAATTGATTGACAGCAAATTTTGTTGATTGTATTCTCTACTTATAGATAATCTATGGCCTGTAGTGACATAGGCCTTTTATCCCGGTAAAATTGCCACCACGGGAGCAAAAGCTAGTTACTGCATAATAATTATATGTACTTAATCGTTTTCCTCCAAAATAACCCCTCTAAAACACTACGGAATCCTGGTAGGTAAGCAGCCTCACTTGCAGCGAACATCTGAGAAAGCGCATACATTTTTGCGTCTTTATGAATAATAATTTGCAGACATGCACTAACATTGTACTGACTCTAACCGGCCGAGGAATACCTCAAACAATACGCTATTCGCATTCTACAAAAGTGTAAAAATATGCACATGTCAAGGAATCCTCGAATAAATCATGCGCCATGTTATGCTAACCCTAAAGATCCTGCAGACAGGCGCGATGCGATGGTGTGACGCGATTCTGTTTGAACAATGTGAAGTTGTCATAGAAATTGTTCTACTAAAGTCGAGTTATGAATTCACTGGAGTAATCTGACATGTGCTAACTGTCACTTTATGTAATAATATTGTCATATTTATTGTATTCTCGTAGATAGTCTTTTGCACTTAATTTAAATAAATTTATTTTACACGTTTATGAATCGATTACACAAACGGTCACCATTACGATAAATATGACCATTTTATTACACAAAGTGACAGCTAGCACGTGTCAGATTACTCCAGTGAATTAATAATCCGACTTTAGAGTCGCGTCGCCCCTGTCTGCGGGAGCCTTAACATGGAGAAAATAAATGTCATATCAATGCTGATCTATGGGTGATTTTGTCTGTACCAAGTACCAATAGTAACTATGTATTATTGCCATGGTTTCTCGTAAAACTGACTTTACCTGTAATTATTTTAACTAACAATGATGAAGTATGATTGAAACTAGTTACTTAAAAAAAAACAGATCATTTATAATTTAATAGGTACCGATGGATGAAATAATTTTGTCAATGAGTTTCATAATTTTAGCCGAAAGACGTCCACTGCTGGACATAGGGCTCTCCCGAAGGGGGAGAGTTTACCATAATCGCCGCGATTGGCAGGCGGGTTGGCGATCGCACTATGGTGTTAAAATGCATAGAGAACGCTGCTGCCCATTCTCTAGTAAGTCCCTTAGTTGCCTTTTACGACACCCACAGGAAGAAATATCAATAATCAATATGCTCAGAATCATTATTTCTAATTATACTTAGAATAAGCAATTAATTATTTATAATTATAGCTGAAGGAGAGACGAATATAATTATTATAAAATTGACCTTATTCTATGTAACATTGCATTAAAACTTAAGGTTAAGTTTTTGATTAACATAATGCCTATTTCATAAAACAGTTGCTATTCAAATTAAGTAGATCGTGTGAGATAAATATTAGATAATATTATGACATTCTTTTTTTCTAGTTACAAATGAGACTGTTAGCCAATAACGTGAAGGATACTTAAATGTGAAGATCATACATGAATGAAATGTATATTCATAGTGCAAAATGGCATCTTTTTGCATAAAGATTGTTGATTATTTTGCTTAAAGAAAACAATATTGGGATTAACACATTTAAAGGTCGATATGGATGGATATTGATTAGAAGATCGAGGTGTAGGCTAAACCGAGGGTCTACCTACTCCATAGAAATATTAAAAACAGAAGAAGTGGCGAGGTAGCGTGTCTGTGTCCGCGACGTGATCGCAACGCTCATGTCACAGGCAAATGGTCGTTTCTGCGAACTAGTGCGATTTTGACCGCGATCGTGACAACATTTAAGATTTCCGTGTTGTTCAGAGGTTTCTTGTAAAAACCGAAGCCAAACTAAAAACTTTATATATCAAGGAATCACTAAGAGTCAGCTCACACCGAGACGCGACGCGACGCTGCGCGCACACTTTAAAAGAGCGACTCAAAATATAACTTTATTTTTTACACGAAAAGGCGCACATTTCATTGTGAGAATTTAGAATACGTTACACCACGCAGTACTACGCCTCGAGATGCCCCGACGCAGCCTTGAATCGCCGGTACAGTACGATTCACGAAAGGTGACCACAAATGGCGGCCGTATTTTAGGTCCCTTTGGAGGTGCGAGGTGAGGCGCGGGCGGAATGCGTCAAGACCGGAGGGACGCCATTGGTGCGCGCGCGTCTCGTGATAGGCTGCTCTTATAAGTATACGCATTCATGAGTGTACGTGCGCAGACGGCCGCCATTTGTGGTCATCTTTCGTGAATCGTACTGTACGCGCGGCGTGCAAGAGCGGTGCTGCGCCTCAAGAAGCCGCGCGACACCCCGAGGCGCAGCCGTAAATCGTTCTCATGCGCTTGCAAATGGTAGACTGCGGGTGGACGCGGGGCGGGGCGGGAGCACGTGGCGAATGTAGATACGTTCCGCTGCGCCGCGCGGCGTCTTGCTGCGCAGCGAGACGTCGCACAGTGGGCCCATACTGAAAATTAGTGGACTTAGGCAATAAAGTTCCTATATCGATGCGATTTTTTTTTATATGACGTGTTATATTATTCCTGACAACTTTTATTCTTATAAAATTTCTTCTAAAGTTGATAGTTTGTCTTGAAAAAAATTAATTAGATTTTTTTGTATGGAGCGAATCACGTTTAATTTTTTTTCTTCAATTGTACTAATATGTTGAGTGTGTGGCGTGAGTATATGATAGCTAGGGTCATTCTCTATCCACGAAAAAAAAATCAGCGCCGGCCATCTGCGGCAGCGCGAGTAATCATTCGGTAAAAAAATAATAATTTGGAAGAATTTTTTTGTCATTTAAAATAAATTCAAAGCATATTTTTTGTCTCATTTGGCTGTTTTCACCTTCTTTTTAGTTAAATAAATAGTTTTAATAGCGCATACGTACTTAGAACTAGTAATTCTGGTAGAGATTTAGTTATTATTGCATGTTATCGGTACAAATTAGTCATCAATCACAATGCAGGTGCTCTGCATTGTGATTGATGACTCATTTGTTTGTGCGCGCATAACTAATGAGTCATCGAAAAATGCTCGTCTCTGATTGGCTGTGTTATTTTTTAACTGCACGTTATCTATTGTTGAATAAATATATCGTAATGTTTCAGGTTATACTAATTTTGTTAATGATAGGTGAAATAATTTAAATTTGTACGGGCAAGTCGTTGATAATTATCTACATAATCAACTGTATGTATATTATTATAGTATAAGTTATCGTACGTATGATCAATATGAAACTGTGAAGTAATTGTAGCCCTGAAAAGGGCTGTTTGTCATATTCCTAACCCTGATGGGCTTTTGTGGGAATAATTTAGAGCTGGATCACATTATTTCTTGTTCCAGAAGTGCTAGTGGGTCCGGCAAATTTTCGGACTCTGCTATGAGGCATTCTTCTTCCTCCATAATTTCACTGTCACAGGGAGGCTCAGTAGTCTGTAACAACTGAGTTGCTTCAGGCAACAACTCATTATGAACCTGTTTCATTATTTTAGGCCTTATGTAGGATATGTGGGGATCAGAGCTTATTAGAAGTCCATGGAGGATGTCTTCGTTTGTTGCTATTCTCCCCGTTTTCCGAGTGTGCCTCTCCCTGACGTTTCTGAAGTCCTTATTACGGGCTTCCGAAGCTTCTTCAGATAAGGTACCTAAAACGAAAAAGTACATACATTTTAATTTCAAAACGCAATCGAGTCAAATAATACATCAAACTATATTTATTTTTTACTTACCGATTGGCAAAACACCAAAGTGGTTACAGATGTCTGCACCGTGCATTAGAAGTTTATGTACACTAACTGGCATGTAGTACCACGAATAGTGTTGCACGTACACATCAGCTGTTTCTCTAAAGTATCTTCTAAATTTTTCACAGTCAATGTTTTTGCCTGATGATATGGCTTGTAGAATAACGGAAAATCTGAAAATCAGATTTTCGTCAATTCCCGTTATTCTGGAAGATCTTTTGTAATCTTGGAAAAAGCGCCTCGCTGTATTCCCGTCGTTTGTAGTTCCAAAACCCTAAAATGGGAAAACCATACTGTAATATACAATACATAGAGATATAATTCACAAACAACATAAAGAGAGCGAAAATTAAATATATACCTGTTTGACTATATCAATCAGCATTCCAGTTTGCTCACGAAACTCTTGCTGTGTGGTATTTTTTTTAGCTTGTTTCAAAGCCTTATGTTCGCCGCGAGCAGTCCATCGTTGAAAATCCAGATTATAAGATATATGGAGAAGACATTCCATACACCGAATCTTCATATGCAGTGAAGAAATTCCTTGTTTGTAAATTTCTTCACGAAGTGGTTTAGAAGTCAAAGCGTCTAAATTATTCATCTCACTCGGTTTTGCCAAGCAAATGGGACACGTTGCATATGATGGTACTCCAGCAATAATATTGGCCACTTTTCCATCAATCATGGTCATATGCAATTCATGTGATACAATAATATTTCCACACTGTGTAGATATTCGTTCATCAATTTGTTTTTTCATCTCAGACTCTTCAGACTTTATAAAGTCAGCTGTCTCCGAAGTGAAAGTGAACTTCACTGGTCGACAGTACAGAGTTGAGCAAGGTGTGGGGTTCTCCCAAACTAGATTTTCATTCCCAGATGATGGCCTAGTAGACACTAGCCGAAGAGGGACGATGCTTATCATGACTACTGATGAATCATCGAACTCTGTAGCTGTGTTTGACGTTTTCTGTTTATAGTTACTCTGCGACGAAGAACCATCAAGTCCCCATTTCCAGGTCAACTTGAGTTCTTCATTTTGAGACCTATCAACAGTATTTATATCAAGTAATATCCTCTCCAGTGTGGTCCAATAGCGCCTGCAATTTAATGTGAGCTCCGTTTTCGGTAATCTCCATACTCTCTTGTGGTGGGTAACATCTTTTCTTGGCATTTACAAGCTTTGGATAAGATGGAAAGGCAGCACAGTTTTCTTCTTTCAGAAATTGTCGAAGAGCTAAGTACTTCCATTTCGAGAGCGCAACTGATGTATAAAGAGCTAAACACTTATCTTCAGAGACAGTACTTAAGCTCTGCTTTTTGAATAGTCTCTCTTCTACTTCGGATAGCGCATCTGGATTACTGGAAAGGTAATCGACCACTTTTGCCAGATTCGTTTTGCCGTTGTCTTTCAATTTTGTTATGTACCGGTGCTGCAACTCTTCCTCGGAATTTTCTTCTACTATGGAAGTAGAACGTCTTTTCTTTTGCTTATTACTTAACTCTTCGAACGGTTTTCTGTGCTCCTTTTCTGTAGATGTTCCCGCTTCCGCAGTACATACTGCAAGAGTAGGAACATGGCAATCTATATCCACAAGGTCAGATAAGGCTGCGTCCGAAAAGCCCATCACACTTCTCAGATCAACACTGTCACAAACAGGCCAGTTGATGTTTTTTTCCAACCACTTGCGATTAATTACACGATTCATAAAAGTTTTTTGATTTCTACTTGACTCTATCCACTTTTTATTTAAATTTACACAAAAAAGTCGACAGAACTCCTTGATTCGGTTCTTGTCTTCTTCAGAAACTTCGGTAGTCAAGACAGAAATGATACTTTCATACAGAAACATATGATTTTTCAGATCACCGCCACTTCTTAATTTCACAAAAAGATCTAGGTTGGTACAAAATCCAGCCATAGTTCTAATGTAAATATAAAAATACAAGTATTTCACTGTGTTCACAAACAAGCGACAAGAGCGAAACTAGATGGACTTAATGAATGTGTTTATATTTATAGTTACTGTTAATTACTCAAGTAGTGGACATAACAGTGAGTGAAAATTATTCAGCCAATCAGAGACGAGCATTTTTCGATGACTCATTAGTTATGCGCTTAGCCGAGTGCACAAACAAATGAGTCATCAATCACAATGCAGGTGCTACCGATAACATGCAATAATAACTAAATCTCTACCAGAATTACTAGTTATAAGTACGTATGCGCTATTAAAACTATTTATTTAACTAAAAAGAAGGTGAAAACAGCCAAATGAGACAAAAAATATGCTTTGAATTTATTTTAAATGACAAAAAAATTCTTCCAAATCATTTTTTTTTTACCGAATGATTACTCGCGCTGCCGCAGATGGCCGGCGCTGATTTTTTTTTCATGGATAGAGAATGACCCTAGCTATCATATACTCACGCCACACACTCAACATATTAGTACAATTGAAGAAAAAAAATTAAACGTGATTCGCTCCATACAAAAAAATCTAATTAATTTTTTTCAAGACAAACTATCAACTTTAGAAGAAATTTTATAAGAATAAAAGTTGTCAGGAATAATATAACACGTCATATAAAAAAAAATCGCATCGATATAGGAACTTTGTTGCCTAAGTCCACTAATTTTCAGTATGGGCCCACTGTGCGTCGTGTTGCCAACGATTTTACTATGCGCCTCGTGACGTTGCGATGCGTCTCGCGTCGCAGCGCGATATCACTGGCCTCTTCCAGTATCGTCACGTCGCGTCGCGTCGTGTCGCGTCTCGGTGTGAGCTGACCCTTAAGGGCGGGATGCGCTAAGGTAGCCCGCGAAATTCAAATTTTATTACGTTTTTTGCAAATTGCAAAAAACGTACACAAAAAAGTCGACAGAACTCCTTGATTCGGTTCTTGTCTTCTTCAGAAACTTCGGTAGTCAAGACAGAAATGATACTTTCATACAGAAACATATGATTTTTCAGATCACCGCCACTTCTTAATTTCACAAAAAGATCTAGGTTGGTACAAAATCCAGCCATAGTTCTAATGTAAATATAAAAATACAAGTATTTCACTGTGTTCACAAACAAGCGACAAGAGCGAAACTAGATGGACTTAATGAATGTGTTTATATTTATAGTTACTGTTAATTACTCAAGTAGTGGACATAACAGTGAGTGAAAATTATTCAGCCAATCAGAGACGAGCATTTTTCGATGACTCATTAGTTATGCGCTTAGCCGAGTGCACAAACAAATGAGTCATCAATCACAATGCAGGTGCTACCGATAACATGCAATAATAACTAAATCTCTACCAGAATTACTAGTTATAAGTACGTATGCGCTATTAAAACTATTTATTTAACTAAAAAGAAGGTGAAAACAGCCAAATGAGACAAAAAATATGCTTTGAATTTATTTTAAATGACAAAAAAATTCTTCCAAATCATTTTTTTTTTACCGAATGATTACTCGCGCTGCCGCAGATGGCCGGCGCTGATTTTTTTTTCATGGATAGAGAATGACCCTAGCTATCATATACTCACGCCACACACTCAACATATTAGTACAATTGAAGAAAAAAAATTAAACGTGATTCGCTCCATACAAAAAAATCTAATTAATTTTTTTCAAGACAAACTATCAACTTTAGAAGAAATTTTATAAGAATAAAAGTTGTCAGGAATAATAGAACACGTCATATAAAAAAAAATCGCATCGATATAGGAACTTTGTTGCCTAAGTCCACTAATTTTCAGTATGGGCCCACTGTGCGTCGTGTTGCCAACGATTTTACTATGCGCCTCGTGACGTTGCGATGCGTCTCGCGTCGCAGCGCGATATCACTGGCCTCTTCCAGTATCGTCACGTCGCGTCGCGTCGTGTCGCGTCTCGGTGTGAGCTGACCCTTAAGGGCGGGATGCGCTAAGGTAGCCCGCGAAATTCAAATTTTATTACGTTTTTTGCAAATTGCAAAAAACGTAATAAAATTAGTTATGGCCGCGAATCATATTTAGATCAACATACAACCCGTTACTGACCTGCAAATTGCAAAAAACGTAAGAAAATTTGAATTTCGCGGGCTAACTTAGCGCATCCCCCTGAACCTGCCTGAACGAACGGGGTCCGCGCCCACTCGACCCGCTTAGACTCCACCCGAAGAATAATACCAGATGTTTTACTACCAATTCAGTGCCATTTGTACAGTCAGGCAAAGTGAGATTAACTATACATATAATATTTAATATTTTGTTATGATACATAATTTATCCTGGCAGTTAGTGATTTCGTTTCAAAAATGTAGCTTTATAAAGATAGCCTCTACCTCTAGCGTGCTACAAGCTTGTAATGATAATCAATAATTTATTTGCAACGAATGTAGGTACATTACAATACAGGTGGAGTAGAAAAGAGTGAGCCATGTACATTCTGCCCGGAAATAGGCACGCAAAAATTATAAAAATTGTTAAACAGAATAAATAAAATTACAAATTAAAATGTCACAGTTAGAATTATTACAATAAAATTATACTTATTTACATTAATTGATATTGAAAAATGTCAAATTAAAATGTTACTTAGAATAAAATTTAAAATAAATGTATATGTACATTATGTTCAAGATAATATTAATTATACACATTGCTGATTAACAAGTTTTGTCCATTAAGAAATCATTAATCGAATAATAACATTTTTCTATTAAGAAGGCGACTAATTTATTTTTAAAGTTCTTTATTAAATCATTTTTCATTACATCTGGCAATTTATTGTATATTAGTAGGACCCATACAAATAACACTTTTTCTCAATAGCGCAGTGTTACAGGACTCGATTTTTAATAAATTTTTGTATTGGTTTCTGACAGGTCGTTTTCTAGTTCGTGGGAAATAGGTTTTTATTGGTCTTTACAAACATGGCCATTTCCAGAATATACATACAATGTTGTACGAAGTTGCATTTCCTCCTTAATTTTATTGAACGCCGCCGCCGTTTCAATGCGTTGAAGTAGTACCTCCCTAGTCGGAACCTCCGTGGCGTATACGAAATAGATTTCGGGCCTGCATTCGCAATAGAGGCCAACAATTTGCACTTCGCGTTTTTTTGGTTGTCATCATTATTCATCATTTCAGCCGAATGACGTCCACTGCTGCACATAGGCCTCTCTCAAAAAGATTGTGGGTTGCCATAATCGCCACGCTTGGCAGGGTTGGCGATCGCAGTATGGTGTTAAATGCATAGAGAACATTGCTGCCCATTCTCTAGTAAGTCTCTTAGTCGCCTTTTACGACACCCACGGGAAGACATAGGATGGTGAAATAGAATAGGATGGTTATTCTTTATGTCCGGCACCACACGGAATATAAACGGTGTCAGGTTGTATCTTGATCGAAATAATTATTATTCACTACCATAACAAATAATTATGTACCTATACAGAATTATAATCATTAAAGGCTCCCGCAGGCAAGCGCGATGTGATTCTGGTGGAACAATTTCTATGAAAACCTCACCGAAATTGTTTTACCGGCGTCGCATCGCGCCAGTCTACACGGGCTGTTCCATAAGAACAAATCTCCAATGGAAAAGTTCTTATGGAACAAATCTAACTTAGAGAGAATTCCGCGGGGGTACCACCGCGGATCCACCTTAAACAACAGCTTCGCTTGTCTACCTAGGGCTACTGTAGGTACCTACATATTGATTGCCTCTAAAATAAATTAAACCGAGAAGACGCAAAACAATTTGCCTCTAGTATGCGGAAGCAAACTCGACAACAAGTAGGTATTTTGACAATATAATTGTACAAAGGCAATAACATATTTATTGATCTAGCCAATAAAACAATTCAATTTGCTTGTAATGTGAAGTGGCAACATGCTGTCTCGTTAATATTCCCGATCTGTCCAACGACCGATAACAATCTCGGGTGCTCCAAGATTTTACGACATTTTTATTATTTCACAAGCGGCACTTACAAAGTGACTCCGAAAATACAAACATTTTTTAAACATGTGGCGTTGGCGACAGAACGACCAAAAAGGCCGAAAACATTTTTTTTTTAATATGGCAACCGCGACTCTTGATATCACCCTTTACCTCGAAACGATTTTTGTTAAAATAAACACATTATCCGAATACGATCGTAAAAATTTAATTTACATGTTTTTTGTTCATAATAATGTGTTGATTAACAGGAGGCTCCCTATTTTTATGTTAATTTGCATGAATATTCTGAATATTCACAGCAAGAAAATATAGTTAAAAATCCAGCAACCAGATATTTTTTTCTCTGGATCAATTATTACTTTAGTTATAAACGAAATAAGAATTGAGACTTACGCTATTTAGTTTCGTGCTCGAACACGATCAAAGAGCGCACGCGATATTCAACTTTATTACTGATGCGTTAGCGTTTAGCACATAACGGAGTGGCGGGGAGCATGGGGCAGAGCTTGCGTGGAAATTTGATTTAGACTGCCTGGTCTTAATTAGGGTAGAATAAACCACTGAAGTTTTGTTACTCATAATTTCAACATCATCATCGTCATTCGCAGCCTTGTTCCACCCACTGCTGAGTATAGGGTTCCTTCAATTTGAACTCCATATAAGCGTATAATAAGCTCCGATATTTCACGATAAATATAATGCAATGTATTGTATTCACCGTTTACGTTTAAATCTGAACACTCAGGGCGAATTTCACCAATGAAACTGAACGCGATCAGCACATCTAAACAGAGTTCAAGAGCTGTCAGTGTCAATATTCCAAAGAAAATAATGACACTGACAGCTTTTAAACGTGGTTTGATCGCTTTCAGTTTCATTGGTGAAATTGGCACTTAATGCAGTCATTTCAACAACACAACAAAATAACTGTCGTTAAATACCTACTTTTCTTTAGATTCTATTATAACATTTTTTTATTTTTTTTTTATTTTGTTGCTTTAGTATTATAAATGTTGGAAGGCCGATGTCTCCGCTCTCGGAGGTGGGCACTAATGGCTGCAACACAGTTTTTAAAACTAATGTAGCTGATAACGAACACTAAAAATTTTGTATAGGTATATGTGTTTCTAACATTTCTGTTTCAATAAATATTTGTTTTTGTATTTTGTAATGCTTTAATAAATGGAATATATGTAATTTTAATAATAGTTCACATTTATTTAATACTTTCCTTTTCCGCGTTTCGTTCTACGAATTAATGTTCCTCAACAAGTGAAAACCGCATTAAATTCACTTTCAGTATCCAAGATTTAAAACAAACGCTTTCTTTTACTTTTACTGGTACCTACCAAAACCGTTTTATTTTATTTTTTGTTATTCTATTTACTTTTTATTATACAACATCTTCTTGTTTTTAATTCTGGCAACATGTTTTCAGCTAATCTATAAGACAAGTTTAAAATTAATGCGGCTGTTCCACGCGATGATACCTTTTACGTTGCATGCCACCGAAATCACAAATTCGTATGAATATATTGAAAAAACAAACAATTAATTTCAAATCTTGAGCAGAGCAGTTGAAGTGAAAAACATTGCAATTAGTCGTGTTATGCCATCTCTTATTACAAGCGTTATATTTCGCGTTTATTGACCAGTAAACAGCTGTTTTATTGCCATATATTTACACTTAGCAGAATGTGGCTGACACACTTACATCACATTTAATTTAAAAGTACATAACCTCTTTCCTTTTTCTATATGGTAACATTAAAAAAAAGTATTTAAAAAGTTACAAGGCTCAAGATAAATCCCACAGCCTAAAATAAAAAAAACCGCAGAGCAAAAATAAGCAGACTTCTAAATAAAATGTCGGGCAGCGGTGGAGGGCCACTCTTATCGCCTCCGCTAAGTGGGGTAATCATTTCATTTCATGCCACTCAGCTTCTCTAAGCGTTAATATTTTCGCAGCAGCCCCTCAAACTCAGGGCTGCCACGTAGATATGTACTATTTTATTTAAGGTGGATCAGCAGCTGTTGCCCGCGATATTCATGTTTTATTACGTTTTTTGCTATTTGCAGGTCAGTGTCAGGTTGTATCTTGATCAAAATATGATTCGTGACTATAACATTTAAGTATTTACATAATTATAATCATTAGAATCATTAATACTTCCCTCTAAGTTAGATTTGTTCCATAGAATGACTTTTTCTTGATGATCATGACTGCTGATGAGCTGAGGGGATTCACCTTTAGGAAAACTTTTTACCTTCTTAATATTTACTAATTATCGGTGTCCCCAGAATATTAATTTATAATCATTTTTAATTACATCACGTCATCTGCTTTGGTAGTTGCATTATTAATTGGGAATACCCAATACAAACCAGAAATTATAACAAACAAAAAACAATACATTATATTCCTAAGTATAATAATTAAGAGTTTAATACCAATAACATCCATTCTATTTTGATAGAAGTATAGAACTAACTGACTTTGACGAAAATGTTTCCTCTTTCGGATATTGCTGTTTTCCTGAAGATACTTGAAATGTACCTTTTTCTGTTTATTTGGAATAGAAATTGCAGTACCTAAACAAGTTAAACAATGGGGGCAGAGGAAACATCACAATAAAAATATAAAACCATTTGGAATATCCACTTCTGCAAAGAAACGTTCAAAATTGCCAACCCTATCAAAATCAACGCTGTACATACTAAGTATAACTGAACAGATCGCATTCAATAGGAAAACGTGCTTAGTTAAATAGCTTTCAAGCAAACAAGAAGTCTTTGATTATGCTCAGTAAAATTACATTTTCAGTTGTGCCGATAATCCGGAAAATTCATAAACGGAAACTTAGATACGCCCTTTGGCAAAATGATGCGAATGAGTTATAATTATGAGTTAATAGTGGGCCATCTCTATTTGAAACTGAAGTACCTACTTACCTTAACGTTGACTGACTGTCCTGTCAGTCAGAAAACTGGCATGTTCAAACAAAACCCCGTAGAATTGAAAATCAGCATTTGATAGTAAGCATCAGAAGTTATCTGATGAAGCTGAAATGGCTTAAACCCACTCAAATTGAGCTACACCAAAGAACAATGAAATACAAAGTTTTCTCATCCTAAAGTCCATCACAGGGTCCATTGTTCATCGACTTTTCAACACTGTTTGCCATCTTCGGTCATCGCACTGTCGAGGTATCGATTATCTGTAATCGATAGTGCCCCAAACCGTTTATTATCTATAATGGAATGATATAATTTCCAAATAGGTACCGTGGACGCTGTTTATTTGTGAAAACCACATAATTAGAGACACGATGCCGGTCGACCACCTGCGTAGGGTACATTAGGTCGAAAATTACCCACAGAACACGAACCGCAGAGCGGGCGGACACTTGAAGAAATGTCAAATGACCACGCAGGTACCATTGATACTACACGACGAGTCCGGAAGATTTTGGACTCGGCAGAGTTTGTATTGGAAAGTAAATTTTTCGTATGTGAGGTCATTCTCCCGCGTATTCTAGATAATAAGAATAAACAGACTGTCGATATTTTTATATCAACTTGGGGTTTTCTAATCAATGAATAAATGAATAAAATAATTTTCTTTATCGGCTAAGAATACTTTCTCAGGTAATAAATATAAGTTGACACAATAATCTATCGGCAGCCATTGTTTGCATATCTCACGAGAGACGGATTAGAACGATTACCGTGTGAGTTAAAATAGTACACGCACATTTAGTGCGCTCTCATCGTAGGTGTGAAAGAGAAAGGGCATATAGAAACTTGGTTGTAATTACATGGACCACCCGCGCGATCTGGCACCGACTATTACAGAATGCTTTTTGTAGGAAAATAATAATCGACACAATGAAGTCATCAAACGGACTCGAGTAATCGAGTTCGCCCCACTAATCGAGTACGGTCTCATAGTGATGTTATTGTTCCCCCGGGCCTAGTCCACCTCTTTTCGGACTTAGGTGCGTGGAACAGGGCAATAAAAGTTGAGGTAACGTAGTGCTACTTTGAATTAACGGCCAGTGTTGCCAGCGGTAATTCGTGAAATCGTGACACAAGACGATTGTACTCTTGAATTTATTTTGTTTAATTGTTGTTTTTGTAAGTTTTCCTTTAGTTTGCAGACGTTATTTAGTTTTGTTCTTTGCGTGACAACAACATATCTAATGCCCAATGCACACGTCGGAAACACACGAGCGCTTGCTGATGGATAACTAATGGTAATTAGTTTGTCCGATCGATGTCCACAGTCTGTCCAACGCCAACGGGTTCACTAATGTTTCACCAAAACATCGTTAACAATTTTTAGTTTAAAACCAATGTTCCAAATACTATTAATTTCACAAAACAATTTATTCCGCAAATGTTTTATTTTATAAACACTCGCTTTACATAACATTTTTTTGGACAATGTTTTGTTTACAAATGTTTCGCATGATACACAATTAGCGGAACATAAAAATCTAGTAAGTATTTAGTCTTCTTTTATTATTTAATTAAATTACAACATTTAAAATTAAAATAAGATCACATTTAATATTATTTTTCGGGAATAATATTTTTTTGTGAAAAATGTCATGTAAAAAATCTTGATTTTTAATAAAAAAACTTTTTACAAAAAAAAAAAATCGACTTCCAAAAAAACACTACAAAGTGAAAAATAACTTTAATTTCGGAAATCGGTGTCTTTGAATCTGTATTTTAGTTTTATGCCACCGACTTCCGAAATTAAAGTTATTTTTCACTTTGTAGTGTTTTTTTGGAAGTCTGTTATTTTTTTTGTATTTTTTTTTTTTCACATTTTAGTGCCGAAAAAGAATTTTCCAAATCGGTTCGTAAATGACGGAGTTATGCGCGAACATAAAACGCAATGCAGAGTAAACGAAAAGATCGTTAATGTAGACAATGTAGATACATTTTTAGATATTTGTTGATTTTTCAAAAACCGCTTATCCGATTTCGACAAAATTTTCATGGGTTCATTTTGGACCTTTCCAACAAAAAAAGAATTTTTCAAATCGGTTGACAAGCGACGGAGTTATGTGCGAACAAACATTAAAGAAAAAAATACAAACATCCGAATTGAGAACCTCCTCCTTTTTTAGAGGTTGGTTAAAAAATCAAGAAAAGTTGATAATTAAAAAACAAATTTCAAAAGAAAAATAATATAAATTAATATCTCGTGTTTCCTCCACTTGCTCTTATTAAAGTTTCCATTCGCCTAGACATGCTGAGAATGATTGTTATCTATTTTTTCCTGTGACAGTCTCTGCCATTCCTCAACTACGGCGATTCGCAGTTCACCCACATTGAGAGAAGTTAGGATTTCGGATTTTACTCTTCGTTTCAGCAGGTCCCAGACGTGTTCTATCGGATTCATATCCGGTGATCTCGCCGGCCACCCCAAGATATGCTTGAGTTGATCGAGCAGTATGCGGCCTAGCATTATCCTGCATCAAAACAAAGTCGTCACCGATAAAGGATCAAACGGTACCACATTTTCTTCTAAAATTTATTTTTTATGACGAGCTGCAGTCAGACTTCCTCCATGGATCACCACCAGGTCCGTACGAGCTCCCAAACATATCCCCCCCAAACCATTATTGATCCTCCACCATATGCCACTGTAGTTTTAAAATTTGACTGATTATATCGTTCTCTTTTGTGTCGATATATTCTTTGCCTTCAGTAAACTTGATTTAAAAGAATTCTGCACTCATCACTAAACAATATACCCAATTGGTCCGTGGTCTAAAGTTGATGTTCACGAGCAAAAGTTAGTCTGTTTCTACGATGATGTATCTCAAGTTTTGGAGCCTTTGAATCTTCTTCGTACCGTACGCTCACTTACTGTGACACCTCGAACTTCCTCAAGCTCATTTCTGGCTTGGACGGCCGTTAGACGTGGGTTCCTACTTACACGATGCTGAATGAAACGATCATCCCTGCTCAAAGTACGTCTTTTTCTGCCTTGTCCCGGTCTTCTCACAACAGCATTAGTCTCCCTGAATCATTATTGTAATGACAATGTTGTAACTTGGTTTAAATATGTAGGTTTTTATTTTTATTATTTTAGTAATATTTTATATAGATTCTTTTTTAATTTGTGAATGTGAGAAAGTTGTAGGCTTAATAGACTGTAGCTTTGTAAACTAGCTTCTATTTTGTTACGTACTTGGTACTTGTTGACGGGCCTACACTGTCCTCCCATACCTATTAACACTGTTACTTGGAAACATTGTTAAAGCCCACTTTTTTTTAACATAGTAACCGTGGAGTTTCTTGCCGGTTCTTCTCCATAGGAAACGAATTTTTTGTTATGTTCCGCTAAATTTGCCAGTGTGTGTATTTACTTAATCATTTTAAATAAATGTTTCATTTAATATTTAGATTCTGAAAAAAAACACCTTTAAACTAATAATTTTATAATACATTTTCTAAACTAGTCTCAAAGTGATCATGACAGTATTGTTTTGCATAATTGAACTACCTAACTAAAACTATTGCATTGACATTCGAAATAGATGTGAATCATTCTGCTATAAACGCGTTCAGTATTTTATTCAGATAACAAGTGTGTCAAATAATTTACAAGCAAGTACTGAAGTTTTAAACCTACTAATGTTTTGTCTATCTATTCTAGTTGACCCTAAAAATAGAATAGATTTATAGAAAAAAACATTATCGGTCGCAGTTCTAACCCAACCTAATTTTTTTTTGCGAGTAACAATATTTAACTACATGGTTCCGGGTAGCTACTAAAAATATTAATTATATATTTTTTTCTATTAGCACAAGTCGTTTTTGTTGATTTATTAATTAAAATTAGATATAAAATAGACCTTTTGCCTATTTAGAGTTTCATTTTTAGGAAATTGCGTTATAATGCAATATGTAAAACGTTTTTATTCCAAACGTTGTTTTATGAGATAACATGAATAAAAAAACCGGCCAAGTGCGAGTCGGACTCGCGCACGAAGGGTTCCGTACCTTTATCTAAAAAAAAAAAAACGGCCAAGTGCGAGTCGGACTCGGTACGAAGGGTTCCGTACTATTATCAAAAAAATCACGTTTGTGGTATAGAAGCCCCTTAAATATTTATTTTATTTTAATTTAATTATTTGTTTTTAAAGTGAACATATAACTAAATATTCTGTGAATATTTCAAGCATCTACCTGTTGCCGTTATCAATATGGAGTAAAAACGAGCAAAAAAATCTCGTTTGTTGTATGGGAGCCCCCTTAAATATTTATGTTATTCTGTGTTTTAGTATTTGTTGCTATAGCGGCAACAGAAATACATCAGCTGTGAAAATTTCAACGGTCTATCACGGTTCATGAGATACAGCTTGGTGACAGACGGACAGACAGACAGACAGATAGACGGTGGAGCCTTAGTAATAGGGTTCCCGTTTTACCCTTTGGGTACGGAACCCTATAAATGGCAAAAAAAAAACATGTTTGTTGTATGGGAGCCCCCCTTAATACTTTATTTATTTTAGTTTAATTATTTACTTTTAAAGTGAATATATAACTAAATATTAATTATATATTCTATAATTAAATGTTCTGTGAATATTTCAAGCGTCTACCTGTTGCCGTTATCAATATCGAGCAAAAACGAGCAAAAAAATCACGTTTGTTGTATGGGAGCCCCCTTAAATATTAATTTAATTCTGTTTTTTAGTATTTGTTGTTATAGCGGCAACAGAAATACATCATCTGTGAAAATTTCAACTGTCTAACTATCACGGTTCATGAGATACAGCCTGGTACAGACAGACAGACAGACGGCGGAGCCTTAGTAATAGGGTTCTCGTTTTACCCTTTGGGTACGGAACCCTAAAAATGAATTGTTTGTCAAATAATGCGTTATGTATAAAAAAAAAGTTTATTGGCCTAATTATTTTCTTAAGTGAATTATTTGGTAAACTTGTTGTTGTATGATGATCAAATAACAAATCATGTTTTTGCCAATTGTTACTTGTCAAGTGAAATTTTTTAAATTAACTGTCTGTGAAATATTAATGACAGGACACCTTCCAACGTCGCGTCGGCCTTTATTTGATTTAATGGTCATTGGTCAGCAGACAAACAAAGTAATGGATATATAAAAAAATGTTTTGTTACTATTTCTGTTGTTATTGCGTATTGTACGGTTCCTAACCGCAGTAAACAATGCAAAATTTACTTCATAAATGATTTTCTATTTAATAGGTAATTAGGTAGTTAATTTATAACGTTTCCGACGTCTAGCGTCTGTTGGAGTAGGTAGATGTAAGAACGTAAGAACTAATCTTAATTAAATAATATTATTAGTACTACTTATTATTTGTATGGGGTGACGTAATTAAGTATGTATTCTAATCTGCCATGATTTGTGGTATTGCGGTACAATAAATATATTTTAAATAATAGGTTGGGGAAAAAGTTTCTTCGCATTTTTTAAGAAAATTAAAAACATTTTTTAATATAGTTTATTTACATTTAACTAAAGTATGTAGGTATCATTTTGTTCGATAACTTTTTGCCATCTTGTAGGTAGGGACATGATCCCATTGCTATAGAAATTTTGGGACTTCTGATCAAAATACCGCGACAAGTGGTTTTGGCAGTCCTCTCGTGATGTTAACCTGACACTGCCTAAAGAATTCTGAAGAGACCAAAACAGGTGGAAATCTGAAAGTGCAAGGTCAGGATTATACGGCGGATGCATTAACACCTCCCAGCCAAGCTCTCTTAATTTTTGCTGAGTGGCTAAATCTGTGTGAGGTCTAGCGTTATCATGATGAAAAACCACACCCCTTCTGTTGATTAATTCCGGCCGCTTTCTCAACTTCTTGCTTTAATCTCATCAGTTGTTCGCCGTAGAGTTCAGAATCGATGGTCCTGCCTGGTGGTACCAGCTCATAATGAATAATGCCCTTCCAATCCCACCACACACACAGAATCACCTTGTTGCGAGTTAACCCGGGATTCGCCACAGTCTGTGAAGCCTGACCGGCCTTTCACCACGACCTTTTTCGCACGTTCTTGTCGTACGTGATCCACTTTTCATCACCAGTTATCAGCTTCTTCAAAAAATGATTCGGTTTCATTACGTCGTAATAAAGAATCACAAATGAGTACACGGTTCATTAGGTTTCTTTCAGTGAGCTCGTGAGGTACCCAAATATCGAGCTTTTTTGTGTACCCAGTTTTTATCAAATGTACCAAAGCTGTTTTGTGGTCAATTCCCAGTTCTTCAGCTACGTCGTAACTACTGATATGCCGATCTTGCTCCACTTTTTCAAAAATGACATCCATTTTATCCGTAATAGGGCGACCAGAGCGACGTGCATCTTTGACATCAAAATTTCCGGATTGAAAACGCTTAAACCAAATGTGTGCTACTCTCACAGACACTGCACTACTGCACTAGGTCCATAAACATCGCAATTTTTTTTCGCGGCTTGCGTTGCATTTTTACCTTTTTTGTAGTAAAATTTTAAAATGTATCGAATTTCTTAATTAGATTCACTCATCTTGACAGTACGAAAAACAAATGAAAATCACACATTTTCCTAATTTGAATTTGGAATTATGTTCTTTAAAATTTAAACTTTCAATGATACCAAAACCAGCCAGACAAATAGTATAGCCAAATAGATTTTATTACAAGTTCATACATACTATAATGCGAAAAGACTTTTTCCCCAACCTAATATTAATTTTAGATAAAATATCATTAAACAATTACATTGTGCTGTACAGACGCCAGCACATCAAGCAATTAATTTTTTGAATTTTTTCTTGAATAGATTTTCAACGTTATCCCTACAGCATAAGGTTCAAGGTTGATTGGGAAAATTTGACAGTTTCGGGTAGCTTGTCCTGCTGGCGTCTGTACATGGATGTAAGATTGAAATAACAAACATTTTCCTTAATTTGCATTTTCAATTCTAGTTCAAAAATATTGAGCCATGAAATCCCGCAGCTCGGCTTATTATATCAAAATCTTAAAACAGACACCGCTTTATTTGAAACCACTTTCAGAAAAAGACCAATAAAATAACATAAAGGCTCTTACAGACTCACGCGATATCGCGGGCGCGACAGGCACCGACAAAGAAATTGTGCTACTAGTAACGCGTCGCACCTGCGATATCGCACCAGTCTGTAACAAGCATTAATTCGAAAACCGAAATCACTCCAATAAAAAGTAAACCACGCAATAATCGATAATGACTGCCAGCCAGTTACAATCGATTCTATTAATAATCGATTATAATAATCGATTCCTATAATCGCCTAGCCTACAAATTAGCCTTTGAATAAACCATCAAGTAGGAGCAAAGTGTGTTTCCGCGGGCGGAAGAATCGACCGCCTGTGACTGAGCAAGCAGCTACCGTTCCGGACGATTCCTCTTTCCGGCAAGCACAACACTGACCCTGTATAACTTGTTTAAGGTGCTATTATAATACATGGGCATATGGGCAACGAATAATAATGAACTATATAATGCTGAATGGTACAATACTTTTGTTTTTGTAGACGAGACTGTACGCAATACTTTATGGTTTCATCTAGAAGTTACTCGTCTAGGAACAATAAAAGGACATACTCGTATTATATGTACACACAAGTACGCACTTTGTAAGCCAGACTAATAAAATTTCAAGCATTTTATACTGTAGATAAAGTTACAAATCTCCCAAGAGCACTTTACGTACCTAATTATATTAGGTAAAGTGCTCTTGGGAGATATAGGGCTTAGGTAAATTGAACGTAGTAAATGCTAGTATTTTCTCGTCCATTTCACATGTAAGTCAAAACTACGTAATCATATTACTCGTATGACGAACTCAAAGCATCTTAAAACCCTTCTTCTGCCGCGTGACTCGGTGAGTCACGGATTCGTACTTCATAAAATAATCCCGAGTCAACGGCAAGGCGTTGGCGGCTTCACTGCGCGCCAACTTGACAACGATACAGATTTATAGGACAACTACCTAATTTACGTAGTATTAAATAAGTGCTTTACTCCATACAAAGCTAAATCAAAAGCATAGCAGGTTATTTTCAAGTTCCTAATGAGTATAACTGGGCGTATGAGTTTCATTTTATCTTAATGAGTTTATGGTCCCACAGACCCATTAAACTCAAAAGTTGAACGTGTCAAGGTGTATGTGCTTCGTGCTTAATGATAAATAAGCTGGTTAAGATGTCTCAATTTACTTTTTTTTTATTATTTTTCTTGTACTTTTTGACGTACAAATTATCAGCTGTCATTCATCTGAAGACATTCATATTACTACTACATAGTTGGATTTATTTACTTTGTTTGAAGTTCAAGTGAGCGAAATAAAGAACTATTATCATCCAACTCTAGGTGGAGGTTTGCCTTAAAGAAATTATATAGCAGACCGGCGCCTCGGCAGCCATCTTAGATTTCCCACTTTATATTTAGTGCACAATAAATATGTCGAAGATTAAGTTGCATTTATAGCCCTGCCTTCACATGTTGACCGACCAAAGGCGAGTATTTACGTCCATTGCTCTCTTAGTAACAAGTTAATTGCAGCTCTTATAATGTAAGAACAGCGATAGAAGCGGTTCTTTATGAGTATGGCCGTGTCGAAGTGTTCATCGCGGGTGTAAAACTTTGTGGTCATCTGGTGGCTTGCAGGTGAATGGTTTGCTTGTAATGTGGGTTAATATCGTCGTGAATGTGATAGGCCGTGTCTTTTGAATTGTGTTGAAGCCTTTAAAACCACTGAACCTATCAATGGAGATAATAAAATCGACAGATGTGTGATGTGTCATTGTAAAATGAACGTTCATTTTACCATACAAGTCTGTTTTAAGGCACACATTTCCTTTGACATAAAGTAGGTTCAACATTCGGACGGTGGATTAATATCCAAATAAGGATATATGCCCGTTGACCAAAGCTGCGGAGGATCATTTACATCTGCAATTTCATGAAATACTAGCTGTTACTAAGTTTTATTGTTTATTACCTAGGCACAATCTTCAGTATAAATAAAATAGCATTCAAATTACGATTGTATTCTATCTTTTCTTCTACAATCGCTATTCATTCGCTCCATACAAACTTCCTTATTCCGCACGATACCCATAAAACGATAGCCTATTTGTTAAACTGCAAACATGGAATGCACTCGAACGCCTTTAATAATAACCTAACCCGTTCCTTTTGGCTTGCCAGTGGTTGGATCGAGATTCCCGCCAGATAAATAAAGGATGAGACATAAGCGAATTCTTTTATAATTAGACAATCCAGTCAGGATGCCGCATGCCGGTCAAAATTGCCCATATCTGGCGGGGAAAGGGTTAACTTTGGCGCGAAACAAAGATTGATTATCGTGAAACTAAAGTTCGAAAGGTTTAATTATACGTTGAGTGTGCTGGAGATGTTGTTCTGTAACTTTTTGCGCTAACAGCTTAAAATTTTCGGCGCAATATTGTATTATCATAATTACTGTTTTGGTAAAGATACGGTGGGATTATAAGTTTTGGTGTTATAGCTTGTAGTATTTTGCTATTTAAAACCACATGTTTATTATATTTATAATTTTATACACTTATTCACCATTGAAAGGGCTGCTGTGTCCAACAATTCTCCTTAGGTATATCTCTTTTCTTTGTTTTCAAACATGAAATAATATTATGACATTCACATAATACTCTCTTGTACACTACTAACGCTGAAAAACAGGACCTTAGTCACTTTTATCTGTTTTTGACAAATACTGTATTATTATATATTATTAATTCTCTATCTCTAATGTATTTTTTTTTTTACAATATTTGTGTAGTCTTTGACATCTTTCATAATAAATTGTCATCTGTCTCTTTTCTTTTCTAACCTTTATAGCTTTCTTTTGATTAGACCAGGTCTACACTTTATAATTAGTGTTATAGGCTAGGTTCTCAATGTAAGCCGTTTTTATTGATTCTGGCCGACAATCAAACATGAAGTAATTTTAAATTGTTTGATTGTTTGGAAACATCTAGAACGTCGGCCCCGAATCTATAAAAGCGGCCATCAGACCTGACAAAGGTTTAGTTTACTTCCAGTTTTACTTCGGTCTACAGTTTTACTTGAGATTTACTTCAGTGTTGAGTCTGAGTTCAGTGAAGTTTTACTTTAGTGGAGTCCGAGTTCAATTTAAGCTTCCCTTTGCTTAAGTTGATTATGTTAAGTCTCTAATCTTACGACAGTGTGTGTACATAACTGAATATACTGTTCCAAAAAGTTAATTCGTGTGTGATTCAAAACATTCTCCTCCATCACCGCTGGTCCTCTCGCCTGTGCCTCTAGGAGGCCTCTGATGTCAGCGGCACTCTAGCTGTTTGGTGAAAGACGCCGCAGCTGATCACTCCTTCACTCGTAGGGAAGACAAGACTCTCCTCCTGCTGGGCGTGAGGCAGTGCCTCCACTCTCTTGCTACGGCGTGACTTAAGAGAATAACACCCTTTTCTTTGCTCACTCCTGGACATCACATAACTTCCATAGCCTCGCATAGCCTCTTACGTACATCAAAACATTACTGGACACATCTTTTTATATATTTTTGTTTCAATTTTTTTTTTTAATTGTGACCTACGACTGGTCGTCCGGCCTATCGTAACGTTACAAGCTGTAAAATATATCCTCCCCGTTTGGTTCATCCTCAGCAAGGTGTTGAATACATTGGTCTGATATTTCAGTTACCTCCTCCTCCTCTGTCCTCTTTGATTTAGCTTGAATTTAGGTGTTCATGGTATGTGTCTCTTTTATACGTATCAATCTTCAATTTTATAATTCTATATACACAAATACACAACTCCTTTCTCTTTATAAACACCGAACACAATACAAAGTTATCTACTCTATCGACCGCGTAGGGTATGCGAGTATGTGACTACGCGTCGTGACAATAAAAACGCCGAGATAAAATCTTAGAGCTCCCAAAAACACTGATGGCCGTATCTGTAGTGTGAAGAACAGCATTAGGACAGGCTGTAGACAAAGCAAAGACATATAGAAGGTCTACTTTATGTTTGACGAGGTCACGCACCGAGCTCCAAAAGTTCCCCGGAAGCCTTTGCATTCAATGCTTCTTGAGTATTATGCATTGGCAAAAGCTTTGAGGAATTTGACACCTACTTGCTTTTGGAGGACAGTACATTTACTATGGCTGAATAATCTCGTTTCTCGTTGCCGTCCCGTTCACGGTGCGGTGGACAAACAGTGTAAGGCTGTAACTAAAATGGCTGGAAATAAGCCAAGAGAAGCATTCATTTCAACACGAAAGATTTCACGTGTGCGGGAATATTGGTTTAGCAAAATTGTTTGTCCTGTGTTGACCAACAGAAAAGATCTAATATTGGAAAGGCTCTGGCAAATTGAAGCTAGAGAAATAGGACAAGCAATAGCCTTAACCAAACAGCTAAACTTCGTACGGCGTCTACGTAAAATTGCTTCCATTTTATGAGTTTTCTCCCTCCTGCTTTATGTAGGGCTTGAGTGTGAGTGGAACTTCTTTACCTCTTTATTGTACTCCAGACGAAGCATCGCATTTGTCCACGCACATCACGTAGGGCTACACGAATTCTCTTACGAGTGACGGTCTTATATTTATGCGTAGTAGAGTAGACGGTACGCATTCCGGAATATCTCTTCTTATAACATTACTTTGCTTATAATTTTTTTTACCGACGAAAAAAGGAGGAGGTTCTCAAGTCGACGCGTAATATATATTTTTAGGATTCCGTACCAAAATGGTAAAAAGGAACCCTTATGGTGAGACTAAGTCTGTCTGTCTGTCACAGCTGGATATCTCAAGAACAACTAATGCAACTTGAAATTTGGAATAGTTTTAGATGACGTTTACCCAACTATTTTGCAAACAAGGAAGAAGTTTAAAAAATATATATTTTTAGCAACAGGGCCTGCAATCATATGACAGAGCGCTGTTTACACATTCTCAAAAAAAATTCTTTTACGCATCATTGTTTTTGATTTTTGATGAAATTTTAAAAAAAAGTACCCCCCCCCCCCTCCTATCTCCGAAGTTAGCATAGAGATAAATCTGAAATTATTCTATGTGATAGAAGTTTATGTAAAGATTACAGGAAAAATAAAACAATGTCTCTAAATAGCACAGTTTTTCAGAAATAATCATATATACGTACGGAACCCTCGGTGCGCGAGTCCGACTCGCTCTTAACCGGTTTTTTTTAGTTATGGTCACGCATAACTTTTTTCTACGCCAGTAGCGGTTTTGTGAAAGAATCTCAAATCTGACAGATTGAGTAAAGACTTAGCTTAAACTAACGTGATACTAGAATATTTTAGTCTACCACGGTAATTTGTAAGCGAAATCATGCGTGACAATGTTGAGATAAATCAGTGTGTTGCTTGCAGACACATTCCTAAGCTAATAGTGTTAGATGTAATCGCACGAACGAGCCGAATTGTAGACCGCTGCAGTTTAGGGTTAAAGTCCAACTTGTGCACGACATTTTAAAATAGAATTTAGATACTTTAAAAAGCACCAAGGTAAGGTACCTTATTGTGCATCCTATAATGGAGTCATTTGAATAGGTAACATTTGACAATTCATCAAAATTCAATAACGTAACCTTGTAATGTAAACCTTGTAACGGCGGGCATAAAATAATATATTTTTTCGTTTTGTTAGAACTGCACAATTTTTTCAATTACGATTACATATTTATTGTTATAATGACCGATACGAGTAATTTTACGATTTGCTTTCACTAAACTGACAGACGTCAAATGTTACCTACTAAAATGACTCCATATTAGATAGATGTAGAGATTTTTTTTTGTTTGTTAACCCGCCTGCAACAACAACAAACAATATTCTATTCTACCTATTTTCTGTGACAAAACTAATAAAAGCGTATTTCGAAGAACAATTTCATGACGAAAATAACTTAATTAAAAGCTGATTTAGAAACTTAAATGGAACGTACTATCGGCCAAAGTTCCGCATGCTCACCTTAAAGGCGATAATCGCATAGCACGACTCACGACTCGATCGCACAATGCACGAGTTTTGACCAATAGGATGCACAAAGCGTATTTTAGTGGTGTTCGTATTAGTATAATCATGTATAGAATGTGTGACACTCACACTAGGAGCGTACTATGCTCACTTGTTTCTGCTAAGAGACGAGTTTTTAATGGGCACGGCCAGCGCGGCGCGGCGGCGGCGTGAGCTCTTTGTTATTGAATTGAATTGTTATTTTATTATTGACAAGAATTAATTTTAGTACCTACTCATATCTTCTGTTTGTTTGGTTTAGAAAATGTATTATTGATATTGCAGTATTTACAAAAATAATTTGTAATAACTAATAAACTACAATTTATATGTATTAATCCACTTTAATATTTTCCTCTCTCTATCGGGTCTATAGATATAGGTTATTTATGAACACTTTCACTGCCTCTCCAATTTTCACCATATCCTATGTGATGCCGCATGCCGCAGCAACCGCACCATATTCCCTTCACAATAAGATGAGACATTGAAACGAACCGTTTTATTACAGTCCGTTCCACCGATTTTGACTTCTATTCCGTAGGCTTATGGATGGCATTAAAGGCAAAAAAGTGGTTACAATACCAACTGTTTACTGCAGCTGCCATTTGTCATGCCACCAACACAATAGCATTCAAAATCGATTGAACGGACATTTATGGTTTGTTTACCTTTTATCTCACGGCTCCCTGAATACGTTAGGTATAGGTGCGTTGACCGGCACTGCATGAAGGTATCAAATGTTTATATTGATTTTTTTTGTGTTTAATCGACTTTATTAAAAGTAAATAACTATCTAAATTTCTATGTGTTTGTTTATACTTGGGCAATTTGGGAATACTTGAAAATTACAGTAATATTTGAACCAATACTCTGCGCAGTTCATACAATGTTATCAGAGCTTTTTGTTTGTAGCTAACGCAAGGCCGCAAGCCGCACAACTCTTGCAACTGAAATAAAAATAAGTTCATTATCTAAGACCCATTGTTATTTAGTGGGAATGTCTGGAAATTCGGTTAAACAATAGAGGACGGCTTAATACAAGGGCCATACGTTTTTTTATTACCTTAGGATTATCTCAAATGTTTTGCAGTTGTTCCTTGTATTTGGTTTAATACTTTTAACAGTAGGTAATTGTAATATTACCTTTTATTCATTAAAATAATACAGGGTGAAATTGAATTCATGGGCATCCTTTTAAGGGGTCATTGTACTCATCATTATGAACAACTTCAACTATGAGACCATACCTGAAATCGCGAAAAAAAAATCAGCTGTTCCCTACATTTATGTTTGCATAACTCGACAAAATGTAGGGAACAGCAATTTTTTTTTCTCGATTTCATATTTGTTCCCATAGTCAAAGTTGTTCATAATGACGAGTACAATGACCCCTTAAGAGGATACCCATGAATTAAATTTCAGCCTGTATAACGAACAAGGTATCGTTGCAATTAAAATGCCCAGGCATGCCGTGCAGGATGAGCACTTTAAGACTGGATTATAATCAAACCAACACTTTACTCTTTTATAATTCATGCTCTAGTCAAAGTTTGACAATTCATGATTTTAAGCGTAATCAACGCTACAGGCGCGTTACCGGCATTGCATGTCAAGTTTTTTTTTGACAAATCTAACAATGATTCAGTTCCTACGCCACTTTAAAATTCAGAAGCTTATCAAGTAATTAAACTAAACTATAATTTGTGCCTTGGCAGCAGTGAGAGTGAAAGGATTGAAATAAAATGTTGGGTACTAGTGAAATATATATTTTTAGTTTGTGTTCATTTAACATTATGCAGGATTAAAGATTTATTTAGGTTGATATTTAAATCTTATCTGTATAATAAAAGATGTATAGTAAGTGCTTTTTGTATGAAACTATCGGCTGTAATCTCAGTGTGAAAAAATAAACAGTTAGTTAAAATCTACTTGAGAACAATTTTAAGGATTTGCTGTTGTAGAAAAAAAAACAATATAAGTAACTTAATTTATTTTTAATAGACTTTTTCAAAACATTAAAGATTCATCCAGAAATTAACATATTATAACAAAAAATTACACAGAAATTATCATCAAAATGCAAAATATTATAAGTGAAAAGATTCTTACTCATAATATCATTTATAAACTGTATTTATCTACACTTATATCGTAAAGTTCAAAATATGAAATCAACACAACAATGACAAACAGACAACACAACAACAACAGGCAAAAAGCCTGTCAGTAAATAAGATTAGGAGAATATTGCTCGTGCAGTTCTAATGAAATTGAAAAGTTTTAAGATTAGTACAATTTAAGAATCTTAATAATTTTTATAATTTGCAATAATTACATTACACTACAGACTAGGTTTATCAAGCAAATGAGATCAATTATTTATGAGGTGGACGGATATGATGACACTACTGAATATGTAAAATAACAAACTAACGAGATCGGGGCTTACGACAACATTGATTGTAAATAAAACAACAAATCCACCAATAAAGGCAACATGACACTAAATTGACATCAATAATTTTACAAGAAGACTTCAAAATCGTTGGCAATATTTTAAACTATGATTACGGTCTACAGTCTACCCTGTGACATTAATCAACGAAGTAATATAATACAAATTGGAATAATAAAAATAAACCTAATAAAAATAGCTATACAGGGTTATTTGCAAGCCGCCGCACTTTTCATCAGAAAATATGGCGTAAGAGAAATCGAAGTCCCTGTAGTCACGAGCGAATCGCACGCGAGCAGCTTTCTGCTCCTGCGTCAAAATAATTTTTTTTGCGGGACGTCTGTGATGGACTCCAGCTCGATGCAACTCGTTTCTAATAGTTTGCATCGAAACTTCGTATTCTTGTGCGAAACTGCGAGTGGGTGTGAACGGGTTCTCTTCATACGTGGCTATCATATTATTTAACTCGTTTTCGTTTATAGCCCGGGGTCGAGGTGCACGAACGCGTTCTGTAATTTCTCCTTCTTCATATCTTCGCACCCAGCGGCGCACCGTTGTTCTCTAACGAAAAAAAAAAAAAAAAACAATCAGCATCGATTTTTTACATAATATAGGAACTAAGTATAATAATACGAGTACACTACAAAAGTCTTTTCTATAACTAATTTAAGTAGTTATAACATTCATAACTATATTTTAAAATACAAGTTGTAAATGCAATAACTGAAAATCTCTTAAGGGGTCATTACTCATCATTATAAACAATTTTTACTATGAGAACCAAACCTGAAATCGCGATAAAAAAGCAGCTGGTCCATACATTTTGACGAGTTACGCGAACTTAAATGTAGGGAACAGCTTTTTTTTTTCGCGATTTCAGGTTTGGTCCCGTAGTAAAAGTTGTTCATAATGATTAGTACAATGACCCCTTAAGAGGTTTTCAGATATTGCAATTTACACCTCGTATACCTATGAGTAAGAAAAATGGCATAGCGTAAATTCCAACATTGTATGAAACTGTCCCAAGCAAATTTGTGCTTTATCTCTACTATTTAAAAGTGTTTATCCCGTGCGGGCTGGCAACGTGGCATTTCTAAAGGTTTTTCGTGGTTAAATACCAACGATCTAGTGCTTGGCCGAAAAAATAGTAAGTACTTGCTATTTTATCGG
Organism: Tiliacea citrago; assembly: GCA_963921375.1. Lineage (NCBI taxonomy): Eukaryota > Metazoa > Arthropoda > Insecta > Lepidoptera > Noctuidae > Tiliacea > Tiliacea citrago. Next base: position 5,385,511 of record OY992784.1, read on the forward strand.
CCAGCCAAGCACTAAATCGTTAGTATTTAAAACTATGTGTGCTATTTTTTTTAAGTTTTTTTGGTAAGTATTTACGAGCACTACTAACAAAAATTTACATTATTGTCAATTACTTTCCATCTGCAGTATTATGATAAAATAAATGTTAAAAATAATTATAAAAAAAAAATATCTTGTGCTTGGGCGAAAAAAAATTGTAGTTTGAAATATAATGATCAAGCCTCTAGAAATGCGACGAATGCGCTCTGGTTTTTCTAATTAAAATGCGGCAACGACGCTGTGAGATAAGGCACCATTGTTTAGGTTGTTTTGGTTTAGGATTTATTATCGGGTCATAAAAGGCTCCAACAACGTCTTTGAAAGCAAAAATAAATAAAAAGAACAATCTTATTTGAATGCATTACTATAAGTAGGTAATATCTTATGAGACTTTTAAAAAGAATCCATCTGAAAGTTATAATAATTTTATTATTTTTATATATAAATCTGCCTAGCCTTTTCCCAACTATGTTGGGGTCGGCTTCCAGTCTAACCGGATGCAGCTGAATACCAATATTTTTCATGGAATTTGTTTTTAAATTGCAATATAAGGAAAAATGCAAACTATGAAATAATAATATTACTATCACTTTATTTATTTCTATATCTCTCCCTCTATCTGAATACAAAAACATAACTTACTTGCATGTTCAACTCCACTGCTATTTGGGATACTCGTATATTTAACCCTTGTCTATGCAAAACAATAATTTGATTCCTTTCTTCCTGAATCAGGTTTCGGGTCGTCATGGTTGCACCACGTTAGTCACAGCCCACACACAATACACACACAGTCCAGGATACAAGCTAGGGTCAAGAAGAGGCTTTCGATCACAGTCCGGTATACAAGCAGAGGTCACAGTTAGGCAGGCAATCAGTCCGATAGAAATAAACAGGTCGTAAAATGAAATGGCGATAGGAATTTAAGGGAAGCGTCAACAATTAGCGAGAGCAAATTGGCACTGCCGCGCTCTAGCTAATGTTTGTTATTTTATGTTACTCGCTCATTACTCACACAAATGCATTTTGTCTCTAATTGGGGGAAACTAGGAAGGGGTGTGGTTTGTCACTAGCTGCGCTCTCGCAGGAATATTTTCTTAAGTGAGCATGCTTAACTTGGGCCGATAGTACGTCATTGCTAACGAAGGACTAAATGCTAAGTGGGCGTCTATTACCGAAATGTCTCACAAATTGACGGGATATTTAACTTAGTAGCAGACTTAATGGAGACATTAAATATTTCCATACCGTTAATGAAACTTAATAGTTATCGACAAGTATATTCGTTATATTAAATGGAGCATGAAACTAATTTGAAACGGTTGGTCGGGTCGCACCTCGCACCGCACCACAGATTAAGAATTGTTTTTAATTTATACGTCAGGGGTTCAACTATAAAGCTTCGCTGACGTTTGCTAACACACATAGAACGACGTAACACGCACGTATCTATAGCGCGTAGGCATTGTCCATGTTCCCATCCCTCACATAATTAATAGTACCTACATTATGATACAAGTGTGTAATGATCAATGTACACGCGTTTCATACGACGTTTTTCAACACACTTGCGAGGAACAAAACAGACGTGTACTGTTATTAGGTATGTCTCTCTACATTTTGGTGGCAACAGGCTATCACTCGCGTTTCGTGCCTCGATTAGTATTTCCGGCGGGGTAAAATCTACGTAGATATTTCTCTTCTTCCCTAAGTGAAGTCGACATCAACACAACGAAAACGTTAATAAATTTATGGTAAATGGCGCTGGCTTTGTTTTTCCGCGGCGCCGCGCTAGCGTTGCACGCGCAGGTGGTGCAAATAAAGGCACTTACAAAACCGCTACCTATATTATAAACACAAAATAATGTTTTGAATACGTAAATTAAGGTTAATAAGTGAAAAATATATGATTTGATGAAATTATCATAATTATGTAACCTAAAATAGTTTATTTATTCACAAAAATATTCATTGTTTTTAGACATAAAAACTTTGCGGAGATCGAAAAAAAAAAGTAGGTAAATTAAAAAACACCAGTGTGGTAATGTAAAGAAAAAAACACGAGAACCAGAATTATGAACCTAAATGCGTTGCCATAAGAGTCACTTTCCAAGCAAGTGTATTGAAAACTAATGAATATATTCAGTAGAAGTTGCATTAATTCAAAGAAAAAGAAATGCACCATAGACAATAAAGTTTTCTTTCTTCTAAACTATCCATCATTCTTGGCAAACGTATCCAAACTTTGCATCCAAAAAGCCCTGTTGCACGAACAAAAATTTTAAAATGACTATAAAACACGCAATGTAAATATAATAAATCACAAAAATAACAAAAGATAAGACGTTTTGTAAAACTGCTCCCATTTCGTAACAGTTTTTGGGTCGACAAACTGTTTACAGTGCTTATCTTATTACGCTAAGATACCGTTTGCACCTGAATCGTTAACGAGCCTGATCTGCGCAAAGTGGTCATGTGTATTGAGGAGACCGATCCATTAGCGCTGTTTCTAGATTAAACACTTATATACTAAAAAACTTTCAGGGGTAAAAGTTCTCATAAATATGTACAACTTTTATTCATCATCATCATCATTGCCAGCATTGGTCCACCCACTGCCGAGTACAGGCCTTCTCCCTCTTGTGCTTCCCTGGTCCGTGCGAGTCTCATCCAGGTCTTCCCCGCGATCTTCTGTAAGTAGCCATTGTTTTATTTTGTTATTCTTAAAAAAAAAACTAAAAAGATCGGCCTAAAAATACCTATAAAATAAGTACACGATAGTAGTAAACTAATGATTGTTTAGCTGCAAACAATTACTTTTCTGCGAAGAAGATTTTCACCAACAAATGCTTATCTACGCCGAGAAACACTGGTACTGAAAATATCCAAATCATGTTCACTAAACAATTTATTAAAACTATGGAACCAACTGTGAAATAATGAAAAGAAAACATCTGTCTGTGACATATAAATCTGGATACGGATTACTTCGCACTCATCTTGACTAGCGATGGCGTTACGATATCTCAGACAATACAAATGCACTTACTACCATTTATAAAGGACATTCACCCACACCATCAGTCTTCTAGACTTAGAACAATCGATATCAATTCGTCGCTGTAGATCCGTCAGTCAGTAGCCCATGTTTTATCAGCATCGGTCTCCTGGCGGGACTTTAACCTCAATTTGGCTGTAGTTACTGCGGTAAACGTACAAGGATCACAAATATGGCCTGATATTCTTGCTTGTCTCCTTGGTATTTAGACTGGCTCGATATCCCGTCATCTATCAGGCCATATCGAGCTGTGCAATGGTCATCTATGGACATTATGACCAAGCAATAATTCGCAAGATGTATCGATATTGCGTTGCACATAACGGACCATCTAACAGAAGCTCGTTGAATTTATCATGATCGTGTGCCGACGTGGTGACAGGTTGTTATTAGCTGTTCATTTGTTTTGTTCAACGTGTACCTATGGTATATCGGAGAAGATCAATAATTTCCCTCAGTTAAGTTTACAATGTGTCGAGGTGACTTAGCAAGTTCTGTTTTTCTAAGGTGTTTCATGTTTGATTTTACAATATCCCGGTTTGGAACTCTTCGATCTGTCAAATAACATTTCCGCTATGGTATTTCAAATATTGGGAATAATGATGACCCAGTCTTGTCCAAGAAAGTAGCTACTTTTCCAAACGTAGGCACTTAAAAAAGTAGAAAAAAAACAAACAGTCAAGCAAAGGTCGTCACACCATACGGCGTAGTTATAACAATATTCCAATATATATTCATAACACGGAATTCAAAATCAAATCATGCGCAGCTTGTTCAAACAGTCTATCCGGGGGAGATGTTTGTTTGCGTTGCATCGCCCCCGGTCGCGAAGGGGCGCTGTGCGCGATCATACTTCAAGAATCATTCAAAATACGAATACAAGTTTTAGATGGGAACAGTAAAACGCGTTGATGAAGTCACTTGGCTTGTCATTGCCATCAAATGTCACTTATTGTTTCGAATTTCGAACCAAATAGTGCCTCAGTAGAAAAAAAACCTAAGCTCTATTTTTTTCTTCTAAGCCGTAATGGATATTCGATGTTGGCACATGAACACACCCAAACACCCTATTTTATTGGACGTCGACTCGTGTATGATCAATATGATAATCGAGCGATAGACGTTGAAGAATGTCCAGACAATGATTGATGTGGCTGATGGTGTATTAGTTCGAAGAAAGGTATCGATTAGACTAACATCTTGAATATTGAATTTGTAACAATATACCTATCAGATCACCGTGACATTAAGCTAGTTCTTGAAATTCGAACGTGGTATAAACTGTTACTAATGCACCTGCTGTCGTAAGAGATGAATACATGCATTATGATGATAGTATACCTAATATGGTATTAAATAATAAAGCCAGGCAGAGGAATAAATTGAAAGAAGAGAACGCAAAGTGACATTGAAAATAACGAATACGTAATTATATGAAATAGATTATCAAGTTTAAAACTATTGCACGCTTGAAGTTATAACGGTGAAAGGAATACCAGGACAATAGCAAAACTGTTCAAAAACATGTCAGTAACATATATTCATCACTTAAGCATCTTTTAGAAGTAAAAGTAGCCAAGATTTTTTTATGAATAAACGAAGAATCTGTCGAAACGAATGATCTCTTAACATGCCCAAAGCCGCTGTATCTAATTCATACAAAAAAACTCATAACATTTCGGTGGTGATCACAGTAAACATTAGTATCAAAGCTGCGGTGAGTCACATTATTGTGGATAGACATGTCGCCCCCTAGTTTAGGGCTGTTCATCTTGATGTGTGGCCCAAGTTGGGAGAGGGAAGCGGGGTTATGAAAACTTTAAATTATTTTGATTACTAAAAGATTTTATTATCATAGCTGTTATTAATGTACTAGCTGCTGACCGCGGCTGCGCTCGCGTGGCTTTTCCTAAAATAAAAGTAGTCTAAGTAAGTTACTCCTTATAACATCTGCTAGTGAAAGTTCCGTCAATATCGGCCCAGTCGTTACGGAGATTAGCTGGAACAAAAAGACAGATAGAGGCAAAAAAAATCGTTGTAAGTACAAAAATAACAACTTTGAGTAAAAAGCTGTTATTTTTAAATTACAAACATACTTCAATTTTATTTATTTGTGTAGATTAACGTACACACAAAGAGAAAAATACATAAAGATAGAAGAGCACAAAGGTACACTTACCAGCGATTAAGTTAAAATTGTTTTAATATGGTTTCAAAAAACGACACAAGAATATGGAAAGGCTAATAATTATCGTTTTCTGTTGTCCTGCTAAAGGCTTTATTATGCAATACATTACAAAAAACGTATCCGCGTTTTGCAGGAAGACAGTCAAGAAAATCTAGAATTTAGATGGAATTTAATTCCGGAATTTAGAATCTGTTGATTTTGAATACCAGTCTAAAATCATTGGCAACCTAATAGAGTCTCTATTGATTTCCCTTCTAGTTTCACATTGAATAGTTAATTTATGTGTTTGTATAAATTCAGACATTTAAATAAATATTATCTAGTTCATTCTGGCCTTGCAATTGAGCTTAGATTTAGTTTATTGTGGATTTCGAAACATTTATGATCGGTCGTAATACTCGTAATGGGTAATGATAGAATTAATGACAGTTTCTACCCACGTCTTCTCTTTGAGACTGATTTGCGTGGAAGTCCGCTAGTTCTGAATCATTGCAATCTAATGTTTAGTAATAAAATTCAAATTATTTAAAGATGGTTGGCCACGATCATTTCTCTAATCCTAATATTTGACAGAAACTTGCTTTCATGCTTTATAAATTTTCATGTTATTCGGTATTATAACAATGACAGGAATAATTTCCATAACGTATAGAGAGGTATGGAAGAAAAAGTCATATTGCGCACGGCCCCAAATAAATTGGGATAAGGGTAAGAAAATGATGATGAATTTTCATAACTTATTCGCTAAGTATTGCTTAATCTGTCAGGCCCTGCTTGACAGGTTAAGTACAATCGTAGCCACATTTAAAATATATGAAACATTCAACTTTTCGCGATATTCGATTAATTACACCACAACCTTAAAAGCACTCAATCTGTCATCAAATATTCAATATCGGAACTTAACACCTCACTACAAGGTTTAGATTCCATTGTATACAAACTATGTAAATCAGTAATTTCGGCTTATCCCGTCTCAGCCGTAGAAAGCACGATCGGAATGAGGTATAACATTGATTTAGTTATTCAACGGGCATTATGTTTATTGAGCCGTTGTTCACACTGAGATGTGATTGCTTATGCAATCACTTGTCATCACAGGTGAGTTTCGAACTTAAACATAGAGAATGGAACGGTGAACGTTAGCCTCACAAAAGTGACAACTCTCTAGAAAGAGACAAGGCAACTGCGGCCAATACGTATCTCTTTTCTGCAAGCCTGTAATAACAAAGGTTAAAAAAAATAGGAAAAGACATTGAAAATGAGTCAGAAAAGTAGTTATTTCTATAAGTTACTAATTATTTATTATTTCTAGACTTCTGGCATAGGTTCGAGACTGGAAGATTTCTTATCAATATTTTTTCTTTACAAGACAAATGAGACAATTAAAATTAACAATAATGAAAACATTTTTTTTATAATACGTACCTATTAAAAATAGTTTTTTTTTCTCTTTTATGGCGAACTAAGTCGTGATATCTTTATTTGATTGATTATTAATAAATATATCGATTAAATTTCAAAGATTATACTGATATTTTACAAGTATGAAAGTATTTAAATATACATTGAAGTCAAAAAATTATTGGACCAATCAGAATTCTAGACACAGACGACTACTGGCCGCACATTCGCTTTATCTCTCTCGCACTTTTCCGTCTGTATTCACTACACAAATGAATATGGAACGCTCAGTCCATTTTCTATGTATAGACATACATAGAACAGCTCAGTTGCCATTTGAAACCATAGGGTTTCAAATGACAACTGAGCTGTCAAAAGTCACCTGCCATCTTACATTTTAGAAACTGTCTTTTGTTTTTGGTCGGCTCCCAATCTTCAGTGCTTCCAGAACAAATTAGCTAAGAAAGCTAGTTCAAGATATTAAAGATGCTAAGTTGTCTATTCGGACAACCATCAGAATCAGAATTTCTTTTTGGGTTTGCTTAACAGATAAAATTTGAATGAACTGCAATGATGCCGTTAGTTACTTGCTAAAAGCCAATCGGCACTCGAAACACCAATGTCTGAAACTTGTAATAGACATCAAGTTTTCGAAACACAAACGCTTCAGAATTACAACATGAATCAACAAAGTCAGTAAAGATGCAGGCATAAACGTTAACCAAATCGAGGCTAAAGGTGAGCTGTGAAAATACTTAAATTTTCACGCCAGTTCCCTTTACGAGGTGATAAAATTTCACACGAGATACGTCTAAGAGTAGGTATTGCTAAAGTAACAGGTTGCCGTCTGGCTGCTAAAGCAAGCCATTTTCCTTGACTCGCGCGTACCGTCTCCCAATTCGAGTAAACGTCTTGGAACTTCATCCATCGCCTCACTGATTTAAAGACGGTCTAACAAAGTAGAAACTAATGGAGCGATGGATGTAATTCGTTGGCGATGAACCAACGAACTGCCTGAGTGGAATAATAAGTGGTTTATGAGTAGAACATCGAGTCGAGATAGAGCCGTTAATTGGTATTTCTTTGGCTTGAGTCGAGTACGAATCGAGTTTGATGCGTCTGTCACTGAGAAAGGTGTGATAAAAATCATATTTTTGGTCCAATTTTTATGTATTGAACTAGGATGATGAAATCTGCTGTTTTTCTCCCCTAAATTAAGCTGGATTCTTGTTTCTCACTCTAACTTACTCAACGTTAAGCAAACATAACAAACACCAAAGAACCAAAGAAGCCATTTCAGTTCGTTAATTCTAGTGTGAGTGTTTCCTAAAATTTATCGATTTTTGTAAGAATCAAAGAAAACAGGCTCGCACCCTCTTTGCGTCAGTAATGCAATAACGTTGGTACTCGACGGATGTTTAAATTTATTTGCACCCCTCACTTCGCCCCTCTGTGGAAGGTCGGAGCACCCTATTCTAGCCGTCTAGTTGACAATTATTAACTTTTCCTGATCGAAACTACGGGATGTCATTGGCTCTCGTGCTAGACGAGACGAAATTCATTCAAAGACGAAAATCTAATTTCTTTTGATCGATGGTTCTTCATTGCAGCTCTAAGAGTTTATTTCAGTATTTGAAGACTTCTGTTAGCCAGAAAAGCCGCCGACTTTGGAGCGAACAGTCTTTTTTTTTTGTTTGCCTTGCGCCTCTCCTTCACGCGTTCCGCCTCCTCCTTCGCGAGCATTACTGCTGCCCAAGGTGACGGCCTCCCATGCACTCTCGTTCCGGACCATGGCCTGAACCAGGGCCGGACGCGAGATATCGCTGCCGCTGATCGCCTTCGTGAGAACTCGGCGGTGCTCCGCCCAAGCCGGGCAGACCTCCACCGTATGCTCCACCGTGTCCTCCGGGCGATCAACGCAGTGGTGACAAGCGCGTAGTGCACTGTCTTGTGACTTGAAACTTGGTGGAACATAGGTAATCTGTATTACATAATGAATCTCAAAGTCATAAAGAATTGCAGCGTCAAAGTCTACAATATGCTAAAATGTACATTTACAAGAGAAAGCAAAACAGCTGCTTCTCATCCCACGCAAGCATCAGCTATCAAATGGGTCACCTCACCACTCACTAATACCTCGTAGGCGATGATACAAGCCAAGGCACCGGTAAAAGTCATTAGAACTTAATTGATTGCCAGTCTTAACAAGTAGGTGATGAGCTAGGCAGACCTTGGAACGATGTTTAGCTTCATTCAAGTGTATAAGACGACCTGAAGAAGGTAATGTAGACAGACTGGATGCGGAATGTATTATACCCAGGTGTTGTGCCGGAAATTGGGTAATTTTTGTAAGTTGTGCTGTGGACTGGGTAGGCTGATATAATAGGCTGATATTTCAGCTTATTTCCGACGTTTTTCTTTAATGATTAACTGAAATGCATTACCAGTTACTTAATCATGTTGTAGACAGTTTATTTTTTTGTCACAGATACACGTGCCTATAAAAAAGACAAGTTAGGTCGGTTTCTTGGGTTGTCACAACCTGAGCTTTCTGATTTTGACTTCTTAGGCCATTGGTTTTAATGACTTCGAAACTGTAATATTTATGGCAAAGGTATTAGTGGTAACTAGTGTAAGACGATTTAATAGACAGGGGAAAGCTGTTGGTAAGATTAAATGAAAATGTTGTACCGTGAAAGCACGACACTAACAAGTAACACTGTTAGATCTAATTGTAATACTCACTTACTTTAAATAGCTATGAAAACATGATTGATTTTGATAAAAACAAAGCCGTAAAAGCGGCGCTAAGAGAGAAAAGATTCTGTCCCATGCGTTCTACAAACAAACGACCTACACCATCTACAGTTTACACTACACTAAACACTAAGCCGGAAGGCAATGATTTTGACTTCTTCTTCCCTGCTATAGCACTAGGAAGTGGTGAAGGGCGGGCATTTCGGGGACAGGCTTTTGTTATTTTGACGTTCGAAAAGTGCTGATTCTCAGCCCAGTTTGAGTAAATTACTTTTTTTATTCTATCCGGCAACTCTTGTTGAGTCAGCTGAAAATACCTGTGGCTGTATCGGCCAGATGAGGAGAGCTGATCGAAATAGATTTACAAGTATTACCATGCAAACATTAAACATGTACTAATCATAATTCTCTTTTTCCCACAGACGCAGATCAACTATGCACAAACCGCGGGTGTTGTGGCGCGGGCGCGCGGACGCGACTCACGCAGGCCGCGCGCACACAGCTCGAGTCAGCGCTGTGGAGCGAGCTCAGCAAGCTTGCTGACACACTCACCAACAGAGCCATCAAGTTCGACGGTAAGTGGAAAGCAAAAAAGGCGTTTCTCACTACACTGAAAGAAAATGTTTGCATAACTGTACTTAACAAAAATTTTGGTTACTGCTAACACAAAAATTGAGACTTGCGAACTAGGTTTATCTGGATGCTATTAAAAAATCAGTTTTCTAAATGTAAGCAAGTTTATTTCCATAAACTTAACTAAAGTTGAGTTATTTTTGAAGTACCTAACTTAAGAGCCTATCTACCTTTAGGATCCTCCGTTATGTCGAAAATACTGCAGCATTCCTTTTGAAATAAATATATGGCAAAGTTGAGGATTAATTTTAAGTACTATGTTTGACGGAAACACGGTTCCATAAAATTTTCTCGATAGAAAAAAAAATCCAAAGTTACCTCCAAATCGAACAATAAACCGCTCGTATTAAAAAAATACTTCAAATTAGATAATAAAACTTTGCATATTAAGTGAACTATAAAGCAGGTCTTATGTAATTTTTTTTTTTTAATTACCATGGTTTTCACCTTAAAAAGAAATAAACTAAACTATCAGTGCCTTGGAGTCTTCTCCCTGCCACCCTGTCTCGCTTGCTCGCGTGACTGCCAGCAGTAGGAGCGAGCGAGATAAAGGGTGAGGTGGCGCTGAGGTAGTATAGACTCTTAATTAGTTCGGCTTATTATTTATTTTAGTGTATCACAAGCACCACTTACCTTTGTGATGCGTCAGAATCCGTGCACCTTTCCAAACGTCGACTCCAGCTAACAGCTGCGCTGTTATGCTATCATAGGTGCTGAAGAAGTAAGCGGAGCTGACGAGGAACATTTATTTTTAAATTCACAACATTTCTAATCTAAGAGACATATACCTGTAGCATATCGAGCTTTAGCTTTCTTAAGTTCGGGTTATAAACTCGAACTTTAGCTAAAAGCTTAAGGAGAGGATCCGCTGTAGCCCGCGAAATTCAAATGTCCTTACGTTTTTTGTAATTTGTACGTTTTTGTAATTTGCAGGTCAGTGTCAGGACACTGACCTGCAAATTACAAAAAACGTACAACCTGTTGTATCGTGATCAAAATGTGATTCGCAACTATAACCGATACTATGTATTTACAGAATTATAATAAAGTTTGATTTGTTTCATTGAATGACTTTTTCATGAAATCATGACATTGGAGAACACATAACTACATAATATATGTTATAGTCATGAATTATTTTTGATCAAGATAGGTACAACCTGAAACTGACCTGCAAATTGCAAAAAAACATAAGAAAATTTGAATTTCGGAAAAAACTAAGTTTTATTATTAAATACAAAAGTTTTGCTATTTTCGCAACCACTAGTGTTTTTTAGCAAAACCTTAGTATTTGTAATTGCAATTTCTAAAAGTCAGTTGTAGTAAATGTTAGATAATACATATTTTCATAGTTATTGCAAATTATAGTAAATATTGATAAAGTTTTGTAATTTTTGCAAATCCTTACACTTTATTGTAAATAGGTCATTTGTAGTTTCAGGAAAGGGTTTTAGTATAAGGCAACATTACAGAATTTAGTGATCTAAAACTAACAACATTATTAAATTTACAAACGGTTTACTTGAAATTACTAAACGCATTTCATAAAATAATACTATTACAAAATTTTGTAATTCGATGCGGCAAAAGCATACGTGCATCCGCGATTCCGCGATTGTACACCATTTCGAGTTTGCGCGTGAGTCGAGTGACAAGTAGCTGTAAAAATTAACGTCTTCAAAAGCAAAGAAAATTTGATCATTTTAGTATTAGGTAGGTATGCCCAATTTGAGCGCCAAATAAAAATTTGTTCATAACCATGGATATGCCAAAACGATCAAGTTTTATTTTTATTTTTAGTGGCTCTACTTAGGTGTTCTTTGCATTGTGTAGCATCCTGTACTTAAATAACTATTTTATGTTTTAGGTTGCTGTTAACATAGTTGTTGTAATTATTATTATTTTTAACCGACTTCCAAAAAGGAGGAGGTTCTCAATTCGGCGGTATGTTTTTTTTTTTTTGTATGTTTGTTACGCGATTACTCCGTTAATTATGGACCGATTTTGAAAATTCTTTTTTATCATTAATAAATAAAATAGGAAAAATTAAGATGAGTGTTTCATTAAATAAGCAAAGTAAACATCTATACCAATTTTTAGTTTTGAGAGTTTGATAGTAATATCGGAAATTGTGACGTCATAAAAAAAACAAACTTGTAATTTTAAGAGCCGATATTACTATCAAGCTCTTAAAATTACAAAACAGTTAGTTTTTGTCTATAACGTCATCATTTCCAATATTACTATTGTGCTCTTGAAATTACAAAACAGTAGGTTTTTGTATATGACGTCATAATTTCCGATATTGCTATTGAACTCTTAGAATTACAAAACAATTAGTATTTTCGTTTATACTAAAACAATCTTGAGATTACAAAATGTTACATGTAATATTTACTTACTGTATTTACAAAAATCGATATGCAATTATTACAGGACATTTGTTGTCCTCGGATTTATGAATATTTTAGTAAAAATTAATGTATTTTTGTCAGATTTTGGCTCCGTGTAAGCAATTTGTTCCACACATTACTCCGAAGTTAAAAGGGCAACAAATAAGGAAATAACTAAACAAAGTACAAATTTTAATTAAAATTCCACAAACACCTCGCATCGCAGACGAGTATAAAGGCTGGGTTACAATGAACGCGAAAACAGCAATGCACTTAAAGCCACAGCAAAACCGCAAATACAAGTACAAGGTCTGTTCCGTGTAATGATTTTGTGTTGTTGGTTGCGGCACAACGTAGGTAGGTGATTAGGTATTATTCATAATGTTTATTGTTTCAAATATTGTACCTAAGTAAGACATCATAATTAATTTATATGCCTCACATCTCAACGCGAATGCATTTTTTGATTTAGGTTAGCCAACAATTGTTTACACAATAACTACATTTAAAATAATTTCCTTATTAGTACGTTTTTATCGTGCGTTGTCTATGCATTTTAACACCATACTGCAATCGCCAACCCGCCTGCCTGCCAAGCGCGGCAATAATGGCAAACTCCCCCCTTTGGGGGAGGCCTGTGTCCAGCAGTGGACGTCTTTCGGCTGAAATGATGATGATGATGACGTTATAAGTCCAACAATTATAATTTACAGGCTAACACAACATGCACCATTTATGGTTTTACATAATGTTACAAAGCCAAAAAGGATACTTACAATTTAGGATATTTCTGATGTTACAGGGTGACGTTATCGCTCAGCGACAAAGCCCTTAAAAAAAGAAAAAAAAAAAGCATATTCAATCATTTTTGGTACCTAATTCACGTGAAACAAAAATGTTAAGTACACAAAATTCTAATTATTAAAAACACAGATTGATAACATTAATATTTTAACAAAATGAGCAAGAAGAGGGCATTTCTTAAATAACCCCTCTTATTCACTAGCACAAGTCGCACATGACAATGACTGCCTCACTGGCCACTGCATTTCGTTCGTGTACCCCGACCTTTACCATCGCGTCCGGCGCCGACGCAGTTGCATCAGAACGGGACTGCAGCCCGCTTGTCCAAACATGGCGGTGACACTTGAAAGTGGACTCGCCACGAACAAAGTACACGACGGAGTGCCGGACAAATGATCGCAGATACAACCTTATGTATGAGGTAGTTGTTGAGAAGAGAGAGATTCGAATTTTAAAATTCGAGGCGAAAGAGGTTTCATTCTGATTTTGATAATCGCAGAATGTTGAGGAAGGACTAGCGTTCGTTGTTCAAAAATCGATAATAATTTTAGAATTGGAAGAAGTAGAATAAAGTTTCACCAAAAAGCCTTTAACCTTAGAGTAAGTCTATTACTTCTATGCCTTTAACAATAATCCTTATTTTTGACTAAAACATGAAAGGCTTAATACAAAGGTCATGTAAATAGTCTGACTCCGAAACTAGGTGTAGGTTTGGAATTAAAATACAGTAAATGCTGTAAAACAAAATTATAATTTCTATATAAAAAAACCAAATAATGAAAAATGTTTATGTACGGCAGAACGATAACATGAAGGTTTTTAAAAAGGTTGCAATGACGGTAAAGGCTGTGGCAGACTGGCGTGACAGGTAGAACGACGCGCAGCGCGACACTTTCCATGAAGTTTTCAAAGAAATTGTGTTAATAATGTCGCGTCGCGCCTGTCTGTGGGAGCCTTAAAACAGTAAAAAATAAAAATAAAAACATGGCGGCAACGGTGCGTTGACATTGATATAAATGGGTTCACTGTCGAACAAAGGGCACACAGTGTCGGGTATATGGTCGCGAATTAATCGAGCAACATGTTGGAATTGGAAGAATTTAATTAAGAAAGATGACGTCCAAAATCTTATCGAAACTGATTACTTACGCAATGAAAGAAGTTCTCAAGAAAATGTCAAAAGAGCAAACAAAAAAATGGATGAAGTTTATGTATAATGATATTTATTTACAAAAAACTTCAGTTGTTAGCAAACTTGTAATTTAAAGTACGACCACAATGTAGTACAAGTTGTAGAAGCAAACAAAAGGGCTTTTAACAAAGTGGATTGCGAAGCGAACCCACGCTGTTTGAAGAAAGTTTTGTTGTGGCTTCAATTCAATCATGTTTTAGAATTCAGACGTTCTTGAAATGAACTAAAGAAAATTAAACTACAGAAAAGACGACTTTGAACAGGCGGCACTGTTAGTTTCATGTTCAAAATGTCAAACTCACCAATCGTGTAACGTTTCAACAGAACAACCGATAAAAGTATGATGACATGAGAACATATAATTTAATTTGCATGTCTATCTGATAAACCAATCACAATCGAATCACCATTAATGTTGTACGCCAATCTGCTGACCTTTCCATTTCTCAACGCGTCAGAATATTTCACAAATTGAAGGCACATAGAACGCGCAAAAACAAATAAGGTTCGTTCGGACACCAAACACCAACCTGCCTGTTTACTACACGGGTTAATTTATGCTGGAAGTGTCAGCTAAGTTGAATGCATGTCGCATGATTATTCACACAAAATGTTTCCAGCACACATTGCAACCTAAGCAAAAGTTGCAAAAGCTTCACCCATAGATTATTTTATTCATTTTAAGAAAATAACTAGAATTACCAAAAAAATCATTTGGTAAAAAGTACTACTAAAGCTGTAATGTTCAAAGACAATAAAATGAATCTAACATGACCAAGTTTTTCTGTTTACTTGCTCGGCAACATGAAAACGTTGACTATACATTTGTCCATCAGACAGTGAGTCCAACAAAGTACATTCGTAATTACGGTGTCCGGTCGGCGACCAGCAACCGGCCAGATCAATATTGACACAGCCACTTTCTAACATTCATTCAAGCGACTTGTGTTTCAATCACACGAGAAACTGTTGATTATTGATAATTTGTACATAACATGAACAGCGCTTTTAAATTAGTCATAAAAAAAGAATGTCGTTGACGCAGACTTTGAAGATCGAGTCACGACTTTACACTGTGATATGTATAATTGAATGTTCAAACGAGTCAATTGAGATGTTTATTTGATTTCGGAGGTTTTATGTTATAACATCTTAAGAATATGCCGCTGGGTATTAAAAAAGTTTTATCTACTCTTGTGGGAACAGAGTTATTGGAGCAAAAAATCCACGCGGTCTTTGTCCAGAAAATCCTTTTTCCTATTCAGGTGAGAAAGGTCTGTTTGTATCCTGCTTACAGTGCGAAAATGCTTTCACCAAACTGACCTTATTCTCTCAGGTTATTTCTAAAGCCCTGTGCGGCCGATAAGCAGCTTACACATTCAATTTTCCTTTTATTTTCCGGCCAGTGTGGAAAACCGGTGGACTTTACGTTAAACTTACGTTTACGCGCGGTTGCAATATAAATAGAGAATATAGAATATTCAACCTTGTCAATCCGCAAAAGTATGCAGGGTAAACTAGGCTGAATGTCGTAATACGTTTGCTATTCTATAAACAAAAATGATGCCCGCCAAAATTACATGAAAGAAAGCTATAAAAAGTTTATTAATAACATAATTAAATGGGTTTGTGAGAACAAAAGATGTTATAAGCTTCGGTCCGGCCGCAATACTTGAGTGTTATCGTAATAGCAAATGGCAAGACTAAACATTGCCCCTACAATGAGTAATAAGTCGACAATCGAAGAGCCGGGACGCAGATGAATCACTCCGAGCCTGAACTTATTACTACAGGAACACGAATGTTAGAGAATTCGATTTTCAAACATCCGTTTACTTTTTTAAATATTTTGAATGGTGTTATTGTTAGGTCTCAAATGCCATGAACACTTCGTGATGGAATGGTCTCTAAGGTCTCACGTAGTGAAGTTACTATTCTCGGGACCATAAATTCCAATAGAACACCAAGAGACATTGTTAAATGATGTAATGCTTTAATGCTTTATAGTTAGTATTTATAGTGGGCCATTGATCAATATGTTTTCTTAGCTATACCCTGATGTTTAATTTGCTAAACCAAAATGACATTTGGTGTCGACATAAAAATAACCTAGTTACCGAGTGACTCTCACCAAGAACCACTGAATCTGTCTCTGCAGGAGGAGTTCACTGTTGTCGTGTTGTCTCAGTAATATTAATTATTTTTATCGTGATATTTTTAAATAAAAAAGGCGATCGCAGCTGTCATTTAGGTCTAGCAAATTAAAAATCAGAGTTTAAGTTAGCTCGTTCTATGCTCCATCAACTATCCTCCAAAAGACCAGTTTCTAAATAGAAAAGGAAAAACATAGAATAGAAGAACAAATCATACGAAGAGATATACATAAATGATGTGTCGAGGATAAACCGGTCCAGCCTCCTAAGACTTCGACTTCAGCTCCTGTTAATTTTCGAGTTGATGTCCTACTTGACAACAGCTCCATAATACTTCGGGCTTCCGAGGTCCCTCAAGAGGTCATAGGCTTCTTTCTCCACCCGAAAAAGCTTCACCAGCTCCCAAAGAAACCCGTAGTAGGGGTTCAAAAGTGTGAGTAAGTATTTTCTCGCGATAACCCGCACTGTTCGGTTCTATTTATACTGCGCTCGGTGTCTGTCGAAGCTCTTAGCCGAACGATGATAGAACAAAGTGTTCTTACGAAACATACACTGAATAATTGCATGTATACATGATAATATATAACACGTGGGAGAAAAGAAACTGGCTCATTCTTTTGGGAAGACGGAAAATCTGGGTCGATTCAGGATGTTTTGCTGGGGTTCTGGGAAATTCTGCTGTCTAAGAATTATGGAAAACTTAGTAAAGTTGTTAGTTATTTGATTAGTAGTGTAAATTAGTTTATAAATAAAATAAGGATTTATTAATCGTATTATCCATAACTGAACAAAAGTTTATAATCCTGGAACTGCAACTATCACAAACTTTACGCTGTGGAGCCACAAAACGCTTGTGTATGTTGGCTTGTGTTAATTGGTTGAGCAGTGTAACGATTGTAGATAGACCAATAAATCAATAAATAAAGTCTAGCCTACCTACATTACTATAAAAGTACTTTTGTTCTATCTTTTAACATAATGTCCTGCGGCTTTCACCACCTAACATGCACGCTCTACATTTAGTCAATTTGTGTTTCACACAATGTCCATATCATGCCCTACTTGCCTTAGTATCCATACATCATCCATACAGGGGTGGGCGTTATATCGATCTTCCAGTATCAAATAGGAACACGATAATGGCAGCCATAATTGTAGGTAATTCATGCCGCCATCGGAGTCGCGGAGGTGAGTATCAACATGAACGATGGCGCTACCAGCGGTGCTATTCTGTAACCATCTCACCGTGGAAACTTATATGAAGTGAGCGTGGAGTGAACTGTCAGTGTCATCCCACCTGATGCTAGGGATGGACCAAGGATGCCATTTGCAATCATAATCGAGATTTTGAACAGAAACTTAATTTTGTTTTTTTTTACATTAAATTGAGTTTGACAAAATTTCTGTTTTGCTATTTTCTTTAAAAAAACCCTTAAATGGTAATGTTTAGACACATAAATACTAGCTTTGAAATAATATAAAATGTTCAATAGAATTAGCTGTGGTGGTTGTAATGGGTTGTGGAGGTCAGATAGGCAGTCGCTCCATGTAAAATACTGGTATTCAGCTGCATCCGGTTAGACTGGAAGCTGACCCCAACATAGTTGGGAAAAGGCTAGGCAGATGATGATGATGATGATCAATAGAATTAGCATTAAAATATTATTGAAATCTCGATTATGATTGTAAATGTAATGCTTGGTCAATCCCTAGCATCAGTGGAATGACACTGACAGCTCACTCCACGCAAGAATTCACGGTGAGATTTTTACAGAATCGGCATGCTGTCTCCTTTCATATGACAAGCAATTAATTGTATTGAGAACATTAGGTACATTAGTCTAGCCAGTAGTAACTAATATTATTACATTTTCTATTGCTATATCGGTATCTTTTGGTATAGGTAATCAAAGATTAATAGGATAACTTTATGGGGTTAACAAAATTGAGATTTTCATTTGCAGGCAGTTTAAAGGCTCTTACAAACACACGCGATATCGCGGGCGCGACATGCACCGACAAAGGAATTGTCTTTGTCGGTGCCTGTCGCGCCCGCGATATCGCGTGAGTGTGTAAGAGCCTTAAGTTGTTTTGTTTCGCCTTGCGTAATTCGCGTTTCTTAAAAATCTCTATTTTATTTACGATTGGCTGACGACTGGTTTCTTTACTGATTCCTTGGCGCCGTGCAAGCCTCACGAGTGTGGGTAACAGGGCGGGGCATCTGGAATGACCTGCAGTGCTATTGTCTAAAACATCTCACCGTGAGAACTTAGGTTAAGTGAGTTGTCAATTGAAATAGTGTCAATCCCTAGCATCGGATGGTATGACAGTTCACTAGAAGCTCACTTCACCTAACTTTTCACGGTGAGATTTTTACGGAATAGACCGGCTGTTATCCGCGGAATGTCTGTAAGTAACACACTATAGATTGGACTGGAAGCCTTTGAAAGTATGCTTAGCAGTAGCGCTTGCGACCACTACACCAACGCAGCCTTTGAATAAGAATAGGAATAAAATTAATTGATTTATTGTTACAGTTTTCTAAATAATTAAAAGTCCAAATTAGATATCTTAAGCGTTTTTCGAAATGACTGAACCGATTTTAATGAAACTTCATACGCATAAGCAGGATACGAAGGTCTAAAAAGTTAGTTAAGAACATTTTCGAAAAATAGTGTTACAGCCAAAGACCTATTTTAAATTTTCCATAGAAACAGAGATTTCCTGTTATCTGTTTTTAAATACGACATTTCGAAAATGTTCTTAACTAACTTTTTAGACCTAGTATACGCTCTTAAAAAGAGCAGACACATTATTTAGCAGTCCCAACATTTTATTTATGGCCGTATTCAAACTAGAGAGGTACTAGAAACTAGAATAATGAAGGTTCAATCGCATTTTATCGACTTTACGGCAATGGCGGCGCGCACCAGTTGTTTCCTATACGTGCCTCCGCATAAATACCCTTTGGTAAAGTACACAGTTTCATCTAAATCAATATAGAGTGTATGCGATTGAATTTTAATACACAGAATTATGATCAAGCTTTCGTTATTGATCGGAAAATTGAATATTGAAGACTAGGTTTTAATTTGACTTACCGAAGCGAAGTTGCAGGATATTAAAAAAGATATTCTGGATATTACATATAAAGTTTAGTTTAGAATATTCACAAACTCCTGATTTCCGCCGTATTGACTAATAATCTTGCGTCATAAATTATGCTTTAGAGAATAAGATAGGCTTTTATTCTTTTGAAGAGTTTATACTCCATTTGAAATAAGATTAGAAATATAAATAAAGTTTTTTTACAACTCGTTCAACCGATTTTGACTTCTATTGCGTTGGTGACATGACAAATGGCAGCTGTATTATACAGTTGGTATTGTAACCACACTTTTTTTTGAATGCCTTCCTTATGCCTACGTAATAGAAATCAAAATCGATTGAACGGACTGTAAAAAGGTTTATTTAAATTTCTAATCTTATTCCAAATGGAGTATAAGTACAGACGCCAGCACATCAAGCTACTACAATTTGTGAAATTCCTTTAATAGATTTTCAACTTTATCGCTACAGCTTAAGGTTCAAGGTTGATTGAGAAAATTTGACAGTTTCGGGTAGCTTGACCTGCTGGCTACACCTCCGTACTACAACTCCTACAAGTAAAATTGTTTTCAAAATATTTTTTTAAGGACCATAGTAATAAAATGGTGGCCATGGCTAGAGTCTATATAGGAATATATGTTATCCATCAAACGAAACATTTCAGTAGTCCAAATAAAACATTTAGACAGTATAGCACATTTTATTGCTAGGTCTTCCAGATAATTTCAGTACTCGCTGAACATGACGTGCTCCATGCTAATTTCCTCGCAACAGCATTACAGCACATATCTCGGGCATTCCCTAACGAGCTGACCTACTGACCCCATTCCTCCACAGTTATACTTGCATAATGAACTACAAACATCAAAGGCGACGATGAGTGTCGTAAACTGTCGTTACTCGTCAGACGGACGGCTGTAACCTTGTCATGACATGAGTTTAGATTAAGGAGGATGGGCTAAGGAGGCCCGCAATTCAAAATATGATTAGTGACCGTAACATATTTACAGAATAAAAATCATCAATACAACTCTGTTAGTTAAAAATGTTAAAATTTACCTAAAATGATGATTTCATGAAATATTCATTCAATAGGGTAATTTGAACTGAGTTTGTATTGATTTTAATGGTCATAATTAATTCTGTAAATAGATACACCTATGATACGGTCGCAAATCATATTTTTAATTGCTAAGAATTTAATTTCGCGGGCTACCCTGGCCCTTTCGCCTCAACAACGTTTCGTACGTGTCAACTAATCGCTCGTAATGCTGATCTTAGATCGTAGTGTTGCCTTACTGACGATATTGGGCGCTTGGTGTAGGTAGTCCCTCTGTACATGCACGTTTTTCTTGCCGTGAAAAATTACGGTTTATTCGCCGTGTGTAGGCACGTGTCGTCAGTGTTGTATAGATCACTATGGAAGCTTGTTGACAGACACGTTTTTTCTACGGTGCGGTTTATACGCTGTACCGCCAAGAAACCGTGTCGTGTACAAAGGGCCTTAGGGTGGTGTTGGCGGTTAGGATATTGGAATCGGTAGTGACTATTAATACGATAGTTGGGAGAGAGAATCCAGGTAGGTTTTAAATGGAAATATAACGAATATGCTGATGTGATTTCACGTAGAATTACTTCGATTTTTCGCGGTCCCTAAAGATTGAGAAGAAAAACAAGCTTGACCAAAATATCATTCGTTCATCAAGTTTATCTTGAAGTGGGGTGATTACCTGAGCTTAGAAGATGTTTCTGGCAACCAAAGTGCAGAGTGCGAGTGTTTGATTAAAAAGTGGATACTCAACTTCAGCCTTTTGGCATCTTTTCTTAGCTGGAATAGATATCTGATTTGAAAACCTTATTGCGAAATCCAGAGTCAACTCATATTTTATTTTTAGTTCCCTCTTTTCATAACGCAAACAAACATAGATATTCCTTCTTGTAATTCGATCTAAGGGTGGTAGATAAAGGGTGAAATATAAAAATATGTATTTTGTTATGGGATTTGGATTTCAAAGGGTAGCTAATGGCTTGTTTGCCACAAACGCCTACAAAATTCAATGGAGCCTTTCTTCATGTAACTATAGCATCCTTCTGCATATAAAGCCTAATGTTAAGCTTAAAACGGTAGGAAAAGGTCATATTTCGAAATGGTATAAAATTTCGGTATTTTATTCAAATATATCACATATATTCGAGGGTTTCAAGATAGTAATCTTGAAACCCTCGAAAATAATAATATTGCATCAAAATTTGTTACGGATAATTCTTTAAAAAGCTCTACCGTCGGTATTTCTGTCTTGAAAATGATCCTCAGAATGAGGTTACATTTTTGCTTTACTTTATTGATTTTTTAAAGTTTTGTGCATAAGACTGTAAATGGTGACTTGTATCGGCACCTTCACCTCCACACTTTCGTCCAAATAAACACCGAACCCTACTCTAATCTTCGTATGCAATGTGTCGTATTTCACGTCACGAGACGTCAGCCGCTCGGTGTCAGACAGCTGGATGCGCAGGCGCACGTGCGCGGAAGACCGCACAGAACTGATTTAACTGCACCACATTAAAAGCTGTGTCAGAAGATCTACTGTGATGCACTGCTGAACATAATTGTACTGTGTGTAAACGTTTCGTTTCTGGTAAGAAGATAATTTAATTAAATAAAAAGCAGCATTCTGAAATAATACTGCTGTGTGGCTAAAGACTGGTGGTCAGCTCAACGCGATCCGTAACACATTCATGATTTCCGCTCTAAACTACTTTCGCCTGGAAGGATGCCAGATTTCGATTTCACCCTTTAGGGATTGCAATTCATGATTTATTCTCTTTTCCTTCTGTTTCTTTTTGTTTGTTGATTTATCAGCACACACAGTTGCGGTGTGCCCTCGACTTGCGTTGCACTAGCGTCTGGTTTATGCGTTTTACGATGTCTTATGATCTGGATATGTTTACGTCGAGGAGAGGATGCAAAAACTGTGCGGTTTTTGTGTCTGCACGGATCTTTAGCTCCGTTAATACTTAATAGCCATCTACGGATGTTTGTGTTTTTTGTTCATTTATTTTATTAGCAAGACGTTGCCATACGATTGATGAGCGCGGAATTTCCGGGTTTTAATTAAAATAGTACAAATTCACAATTAATTCAATAATGTTTATTTATTTTACTGCCGTCACGATAACGCACGTTTAATTCAACAAAATAATAAATCTTTCCGTATAAATGTTCATGTACAAAGTGATTAATTTCAAACAGGAAAATTAACGGGCCGCCATTTTCAGGTCTCAGCAATTAATATTAAAAGGGACTAGGGTACAATAATAATATTAAATCACATTTTTATTAACTTCAAAAACGCGACGGGAAACTTGATTCGATTAATAAATTCAACGCATTCCGTAAAAAAATGGCGCGGAAAATATTATGACGCCACGTTATCGAGCGGGAAAATCGTTAACTTATTTACTTGTAACTTGGTAATCGATTCGGTATTCGATACATTGCATTTTGTTATTCGTCAAACGAATGGTCAATGTTTCCTATTTCCTCGATTTTGTGACGATTACTACCGTTTTTACTGTGTAAGGAGTTTTTTGGCTTTTAGAAACGTGGCGCTTTCCCTGCTGCATTCTGAGGTACTTGGCCATGCAATGATAAGCGTAGGCTCAATCAACTTTGAATTGAAACAGCTATTTCTTTAAAAGAGACTGATCCCTTTTTTTGGGTGGGAAATTATTAAATAACTTCTCCAGCTCTGGGCGGAGCTCAGTCAGACTTTTACTGACTAAAACCCACCCGTGTTCCTTCAAATACATGTGTGCCAGGGCCACGATATCCCTTTCGGACAGACTCTTAACCCTGACAGGCATTGGCCCTTTCGGACCCCGTCAATTGGTGCTGACATCTCTTTGAGGCGCGCGTGGAACACAACGCGCCGTCGACCCGGGCCTGTACCCTAATTGCGTAACGCAGTTTGAATCGGAATGATTTTGAAATATATTGCTAATCCATTGCTTCTTATGTTAGAACAAATTGTCTGCTCAACAACGTAAATAACGCAATGAATGTTGTTGAACTGTCAAATTGAAACCGATTCCTACTGATAGTGTGTTACGCAATTAGCCCTCTAAGGACCAGAGGGCTAATTGCGTAACACACTATCAGTAGGAATCGGACGGCGAGCTACCCATCGCTCACCGTCCGCAAGCCCGCGCAGACTTTGACCCCTGAGTTTGTTTCGCCATTTCTTCTCAGGAGTAGTCAGATAGAAAATGTCGACTCAATCTAGCTTATTTTTTTATTTAAATATAGGTAATATGACGCGTAAAAGTGATTCCGACATCCTATTTAGTATTTACAGAATAAACAATTTAATTTCGTAGTCAGCTAGATGTAACAGTGCTTCTGATTTTCTCCTTGAAATATTGACCTATCTAATGTATTCTAAGTACGAGTATCTACTGACAATAAACGGTCTCTCTAATTTTCATAAAGCGACAGAGTGGCCGAATGTTTTCTCTTGGTTCGCTAGCGCCACTTGAGCAAAGCTAATAAGTACGATATTAAAATATGATAACCACGTGTCGATTCATTCAAAAAACCGGCCAAGTGCGAGTCGGACTCGCGCACGAAGGGTTCCGTACCATTATCTGTAAAAACGGCAAAAAAATCACGTTTATTGTATGGGAGCTGTTAAATATTTATTTTATTCTATTTTTTAGTATTTGTTGTTATAGCGGCAATAGAAATACATCATCTTTGAAAATTTCAACTGTCTAACTATCACGGTTCATGAGATACAGCCTGGTGACAGACGGACAGACAGACAGACGGACAGACAGACAGACAGACGGTGGAGCCTCAGTAATAGGGTTCCCGTTTTACCCTTTGGGTACGGAACCCTAAAAATGTGGTGCAAGGGTCAAGTTCTCGGCATTTAGTTTCCGAAATACATATATAACGCTGTTTTCTAAAGTTGGGTGACAAAATTGCATTTCGCGATTTTAATTGATTATTCATTTTAATGCTCCATCATCTACAAGTTTATATACGAATAGTAAATTACTTTACTTATAATTATGGTGTTTCTAAGTACCTACCATTAATTTTAAGAGAAAAATTTTGTAAAAAGGTACCTGTGGTGCCGCATGAAAAATGCTTTTTCTCAAATCAAGCCTTTTCAGAGTTTCAACTTCAAATGTCTGATAAAAACAATAATGTGCCATGTTTTGAATATTTTTTTAATCCTTATTATCAATTGACTACCGAATCTAGTCATAACTCAATACCCCAGTAATGGACCCTTTTTACTTGGACGCCCACAAATTATGATTTTACGGAAACACTGTCAGGAAATCACCTCATCGGTTACCAGCGCCGATGGTCACAAACATAAAAATCGATTTCCTTTCGATACACTACTGAGTCTGTTTGCGTGGCATGCACTACCACCGATGATTTGTCACTTTTTAACAATCATCGTAGCCGTTTTTCAGCTTGATTAACATGCAGTTTTACATCTTTTGTGACTAAATCAAACCGAACGTTTTTAGGGTTCCGTAGTGAACATGGAACCCTTATAGTTTCGCCAAATCCGTCTGTCTGTCTGTAGGTACTAGAAAGCTGTAATTATTTGGCGTGGGTGTACATAAAATCACGCCGACAAAGTGGTAAAACAAAATCTTGAAAACAATTTTTTTTTAGAGTGCCGTTTTTATACTTAAGGTGGGGATGATAGTTTTTTTTGTCGTCTAACCCATGGTGTGGGGTATCGTTGGATAGGCCGTTAAAAATATTGCGGGTCGATGAAAACTATTTTTCGATTCAGGAATTCCTTTGCTTTAAAGTGCTATTTTTTGTGCCCCCTGCCAGCTAAATGGTTGATTTTGGATATAATGTGAAAAAATTAATGGCAGTAGTATACATAACGAAATTAAAAGGAAAACTATCACAGCTAAGAAGGCTTCACAAGTTAACGAGTACCTAATAGTCTAGGTGTCTACCAACGTACATTTGTAGTTGGAGAATTGAGTTTTTCCACTACAATGTTAAGTTTGTTTTTGGGATAAATGTATCCCAACTACGGAACCCTTCATTGTGCGTGGTCCGACACGCACTTGGCCGGTTTTTCTTAACTTTTATTGATTACCTAGCTATCATTACTATAATCTTTTTTGTTAAAATCTAAAAATAAGTGGCTTTCAAATGGCTAGTATTTAAACGAGTGACTGTAAATTAAAGTTTTAAGAGACAAAAATAATTAATTTACGTTATAGTATTACTAAGTGAGCGACTGACTGCGAGCGACGAGAAATCAACAGAACAGCGACTTACAAACATTAATTTGAGTTACTTGAAATACAAAATGAGAAGCTTTTATTTATATTCATAACGTTCAGTTGACCTAATTTTAATATTCACAACCTCATCTAACCCAAATGATTCACCAAGAATAGAGGGAAATCTGGCGCTCGGCGGCCGCTGCTGCGGCACGCTCGCCTTCGCGCGTTAATGGTCATTGTTCTAACCTAACCTAACCCAAATGATTCAATAACAGCACCCTCTCTGTATTTCTAGTCGCTCACTTAGTCATTTAGTCGAACGGCTAGAATTTTAATATCTGAGATGGATTAATTACAATCCACTTTTGGTTAAAGTTAAGTTATTAAAACAGTATCTCATCATCAGTCGCTAAGTTTTTTTTTTTGTCGTTCGTTTTATAATTCCCCCTTTCAAATCCTACAAGTTCAAAATAGGTAGGCCAAAGTTGAAACGGACGGAAAAGCATTGGTTACGTAAACTAAAACACTTATCACATCATTTACAAACATACAGCACTTTTATCTCCAATTTATTTACGTTTTCAGCGAGCTGTGTAGGTATTTATTTTTTGTCCACGATATTTTTTGCACGCGACAAAAATACCGCGGCCATGAAAAAAAAAGTAAAGAGTCAATGAACTTGATGCCGTGTAATAATCTGTAGCACACATTACAAGTGCTATTAAACTATCTGTAAATAGTAATTAAAATGCGTTGTTTGCACAAAGTAACACATAGTAATCTGTTATTACCGAATGTTAATGCTTTTTACAAGAAACGTCGTGTTTATTCATGGAACAATTAATGATTGGTGATGGAAAAGGTTGTTGTAATGACTGCGTTTTTCTTGATGTCTGCAAATTTAATCGATAAAAAATATGGTAGCTTACAGGTTATCGATTGATTGGTTTTCTATATTTAACACTGTTTCATTAACTTGGTATTTTCGCACAGTTGTGCTAATGTTTTATAACTAGCCAGCAGAAAATTTCAAATAACCTTCTAATTCAACCTTTTTTTGTTATGGATCGTGCATTTTGCACATTTAGCCAAGTACAAAGTTTGATGAAATGAATTTTATTCAATGTATGATAGATGATATCCGCGCCCGCCCGCCCGCTCCCCTTGACTTTCAGTAAAGATGTGGCACTTTACTGAGACCTCACGCGGACTTCTTGAGAGAACTTGAAGTGATGTTACACTGTTTTGTTTCATTTGCCTACACTAATGCACGTTCACGAACACTTAATGGTTAATAATCCACTATTATACACATTAATATTCGGCTAAACACAAATTTTAGAAAATAAAACAATATTTCTAAACATGACGCTTCACTTTCCCGCCAAGAACCAACTTTAAATACCTATCCCATACCTATCAAAACAGTTTTTCTCGAAATGAATTGTTTATTTCACGCAATGAAGCTTGGGTTTCCTAGGAAAGCGGTTCCGTCACATTACATCGGCCGTCATGAAAATCTGTCATTTTCACCAGTGTTTGACATTATGGTGTTAAAAAAACGCTCTGTAATAGGAGGCCGTTATTCTGTGACCATTCACCGCTTTCTTAGGTAACCAAAGTTTTAGCGATTCTGGAAACCAACCATCCCATCTCAGCTACTAGAAAATTGTTGAAAGGTAATGTTATCACGGGAATTCATTGGTTAGTTCTCACGACCAACCAGTCTCCTTTACAGCCAAGCTCTGAGAAATAAAGCTGGATTTTTCGTAATAACCGTAACTTAAATAAATTCCTTGAAGTCTGGGCGAATGATTTGGTTTCTCAGACGGCCTATAAACAATGCTTGGTACCAGTGTCATTACCAGAAATAGTTTACTATTCAACACATTGTTGTGAATCACTACAGATGTTTTATTTCTTTAATGTTTTAATGTTGTAGGTAGTGGCGGGTGGTTGTACTATGATAGTAAGTCGTAAGGAGTTACAATTTTAAACAGAACTTTATAAGATTGATTTTTCGTTTGATTATAGTCTAGAAAAGACTCAATGGCTTCAATCCTACCATCTTCTTTGCCCTGCTCTTATTCCATGTTCTCTTCCATTCTCCAGCGTTCAATATCTTTCACAATCTTTCCAGTTGTTATATCTTGAATGTAATTTACTTTTCTAGTCTGTCACAGAATTACACTCAGCATTCGTTATACATAAGGTCAATCTTGCCTGTGGCTGTAGGAATCAAGAAGGCAGGTTTCCCAAAAAACTTTAATATTCAAGCCTTTGATTTCTTCTTCTTCTTTTTGTTTCGGTCCTTCGGTCTTTAACATAGTCACTAATGCTTATCTTCAACCCCAAAGCGATATTGATTTATAAATATATTTATGGTCAGTTTTTTTAGTCATTCAAAATCCGCCATATTAGAGTTTTCAATTGTAATTCCATGGTATCAGATCGTCAGATTACGGTTTTGGGATCCGTGATCCGTGACTCAATAAAGTCGTGTAAACGTATCTGTATAATAATAGTGCTACGACCGGCATTACGAACATCGGAACATCTGCTATTAATATTTAATGCGCGTTTAAATGGCACTATATTAATAATTAATATGCTTCAATGCCTTCTTATATTTCAAAAGATATTCTGAATAGCAAGATCTCTCTTTGAAGATGGTTTTTGCTGTCATTCGTCCTTTGATGAAAATTAACACAGTGATTCAATCACAAGTCCCAATCAATTTTCAAATTGTTCTCTATATTCATATTTCTTTTGTTTTCTGTTCCAGAATTCTTCAGGAGGCTACTAAAGCAATCTCGCGAAGAGTTCCACATGATGTTCAAGAGAACATACGGCATGATCTACGAACAGCACTCCTATGTCTTTGAACAACTTTTTGAACAACTAGAAAGGTAAGAATTCCATGAAAATTTATCTTCCTAGATACGTCAGGAAGGGTTTGTCTCCTCTAAAGCCCTATAGCCTGCTACCAGGATAATAGCTATAGTATAAAATGAAGACACCTGGCCGCCTCTGTCTGGGCATTTGGCTAAGACTTTGTATATACTTGATGGATTTTGATGCGGTGTTCATCATTATTCAGGCCATTTAACGTAGAAGGTTTAACATGAATCTTTAATGGCTCATAGCCGGTGCTGCTCACTGGTATATTAATAAACGGTGAACACCGCACCCTTTATGATTATGACATCACCAATCATGAGCATTAAAGTTTAAACGAGATTCTGCCATCAACAGACGCGACGATGGTCAGCCCGCATATTGAATCTTGAATGAAATTCACTGAAACATAATTCACAATATAATTTTCTCCTCACAACCTCAGGAAGATTCGGTTTATCATTCGAAATCTGAGTGCAAGTGCATTTTATCCGCTAGCGTGGACAGATATTTTAAAATTCGAACCTTTCTATTCAATAATTTTCTATACCGTCAGTCCACTGAAAATTCATTAATACTTATTTCATGTCAGTGCGCCAACCTCATTTTTAGCAGCATTAAATTATTAATTCGAATATATAAATTTAACCAATGATATTATAATTAAATAGATGTAGATTAGGTTACCTACTGAACATTCGATCTTCAAAAACGGCATAATGTCGCACTATTAGATGACACGTGGAAGTAGGACGGCATGTCGGAATTATCCGTAGCGAAAAAGAGACAAGACGAAGAAAATGTGGCCAATTAGCCAAGTTTTGACGTACCACTTGCGGGTTGTGTGTGTGAAACAGTCACACATAACAAGCAAAATTAAACTTTAGTATGTGATTTATTGGATCTTTTTATTACCATGTTGAAGACAGTTACGTAATTGTAATATTTTCTCTCAATATTTTTTTTATTTTAAAAATAATGTTAATTTTAAGGATAATTTAAAAAACAAACAAAATTGTTTAGCTTTTATGTCTAAAATAAATATTCACAGCAAGAAAATATATCTAGTTATTATTCCGACACAAGATATTTTTCTCTAGATCAATTATTACTTTAGTTTGCGTTCGTTTGATTTAGACTGCCTGCCCTTACCTTATCTACCTCTTTTTCCTTATAATATAATTGAATAAAACACCTGCAGAGTTAGTGCAAGCAGTACATAATGCCGAATTGAGTTTTCTTCTAATTTAATGCTGTTTTTCTTGTACCTAGCATTTTCCTCTCTGTAGTCAGCTGAAAAGTTGTGTGTTTCGCTCGACAGCAAAGTTATTCTGCGTCTCGTATCTTTGAAACCCTCGCTACGCTCAGGATTCGATACAAGTAGGTACTCGCGCCAAAAAACAACTTTGCAGCCTTGCTTGCGTAATAAGACATTCTTTATTTATAACAAATAAAGAATGTCTTATTCGCATCGCTTATTCGCCATTACGTGTGCCTGGAGAACACGACAAGAGAATTATAGCAAGATAGATTGTTTGTGCTATTTCTCTCATAATAAATTCAACTGAAACCAGGCAGTCTCATATTTTGCGCTGCATGTTGTAAACATTAAGCAAATATATGAATTCCACGGGAGCAAAGCCGCAGTGCAGTTATATTACTGAAATAACGGTTCTTGGTAACATATTATTTTGATTGGTCAAGGTACTAAAAACCGAAGATTGCTTGAGCGACAGCAAATAACTGTTCAGAAATTATTCTTAACGATAAAAGGAAATCCCTTCTTTATAATTCTGTATGAAAGTTATGTCCCAAACAAGATGAAAGATAAAATGGATGGCTCGCACAAAGTATTATAAGTCTAAATCTCAGGATTACGATGTTGATGTCCAAAGAAATGTATGCAAATCCCCGACGGAACGTCTGGCAGATCTGAGCGTGATCTTTCCCTTTTTGTTATTAAAAGAAAATGTATCAGTTGCGGCTTATTATGGGTAACTTTAACGTAATAAGATGAAACAGGGATTTTTATGAGTTCTGTATAGTTTGGTACAGGATGAATACATAAAACGTCCTGGCTTGTATTATTATATACTTCAATCTTCACACCGTCCCTAGATTTTTCACATCAATAATCCCTTCTTTATGGATTTCGTCAGATCTTGTATATTTTGGCGTTGTTTCTGCTTCATTTTCTTTATTAATTCGTGATCGTGTACCAAAACACATTCACGGATGACAATCCAGATCAATTGTATGCTCAATAGCTTCTCCCTTTGCACTAGCAGTCCCTCCATCATCTCCGATTCCACCTTACCCTTTAAGTTCTAGAATTCTATTAGACCCATCTTTCTGTCCAGGTACTACACGCGCGGTGACACCAACTTCGACGTGATGATGGACGGGTTCTTCAGCATACTGTACAACAAGATGTTCACCGTACTAAACTCACAGTACGAGTTTGATGAGAAGTAAGTTTTAATCCTTAATTTCTTTCACCAAGCGGGCAATTTCTTTTCATTTATTATTAAGGATCACAGTTGGTAGGTAATACTTTATTTTTATTACATGTTTCCTATAAGCTATTATGAAAGTAGTTATGCAACTTTTCAATGACTGGATTTGTGCCCGGTTAATGGCAATAGGCTCGCCCATAGAAATATTAAAAACAGGGCCCCCCGTTTCATGGGACTTGAACATAACTGGCGAAGTATTGGTCTACTATAGGTACACCTCTCCCTAACCCTGCGGGAAATACAGACGTAATTATGTTATGTTTAATAACGTCTTGCTGATTCAATTTGAGCTAAGAGGAAGAAACTTGGTCACGTGTTCTGCAATCACTGTACTAAACTAACTTAAAAGGTTTTACCTTTTTTACTCTTTGCACTAATTCAGTGTATAAGTCATGCTAACGTGTGCTACTTATTTCACGCCATATTCCCTGAGACCGTTTATTAGGCGGTCATTGGCCCAGGGGAGGAGGACGTTTTGCGGACTGATTATGAATCTTAAAAAAGCGCTGACAAGAGGCAAATAATAAAAGTAGGAAATAAAGAAGGCTTGTCTTAAAACAATTTCCCAAATCTATATAGTTTGTGGTAGCGGAAAAAATATAATTATGTTATTCTTGAACATATTTCTCAGAACTTTGTTGTTACCAAAACACGTTTAGAAAAAAAATCTTGATACAAATTAACGGTAAACTAACCCTTTACTTTGAGTGTAAATCCAAAATATCTGTATTAAATATCAACGTACGGTTCGTATTTAATTAATAACAAGAACGTCTTATTTGTATGCAGAACTTGGTTGTTTTTTATTTTCGATTACTCAACTCATTTTTGAGTAAATACGAGTATATAAATACTTCATATTTTGCAATAAATTACAAGCGTTGTGTCATCGCGCTTCTCTATTTTTTGTATGCAGTCTGACAGTGACCGCGGTTTAGCTGTTGTCAGCGTCTTAATGAGGTCATCTTAAGTGCATTGCACGGTCTTCATTTGGGTTGGTACATTGCACATATTATGAATGATAATAACTTTGCCATATGCATGCTGGCGAGGAATAATTAATCGATTAAGAGACTCAATTGATGCTCATGCCTTCTCTGTATGTATAGAGACCTTTGCCCTGCAGAAAGACAGTATACAATCAGCCTATAATGTTCCCACTGCTGGGACACAAACCTCCTCTCCTCGAGAGGGAGTGGGCTGCAATCCACCACGCGGGCCCAGTGTGGGTTGGTAGATGTCACATGTCTTCGAATTTTTGGTTCTTGGACACCGATTTCCTCACGATGTTTTTCCTTCTTAGTTTTGAGAGCACAGCAGGCTTAGCACGAGACCCGTAGAGAAGCGGACAAAAACGACGGAAGAGTGGACAAAAATGACGTTTCCGTGTAGACAGTAGTACATTTTCGGTAGATAAGCGATTTCTATTCTACAGTAGAGTAGAAATATAAAGCGTCATGCTGTTGGTGAAATTATTTTCACAAAGTAAAGTGCCATACCTGGGTTCGAGCCCACGACCTAACAACTCTTAAGTCAGCGCCTTAACCAATGAGCCACCACTGAAGTGAGACAGTAAAGGCTCGTACCTGAGACTAGTGTGATATCGCGGGCGCGACGCGACACTAGTAGCACAATTTGTTTGTCGGTGCCTGTCGCGTCCGCGATATCGCGCGAGTCTGTAAGAGCCTTAAGTAATATAGGATACTCATGCCATATTTGAAGTCTTTGTATGCTAGGATTCTCTTATTCACGTGGGAGGTAAGAAAAGCAGAATGTGCAGACAAAAATCTCAGGGATCTTCTGCCAAAGTATGGAGTAGTTGTAGTTTTACTTTCTAATGTATATGATATAAATGCTTCATTTTGTTGGACATCGTTCATTTGCCTAACCTTTTCCCAACTATGATGGGGTCAGCATCCAGTCTAAATCGGAAGCAGCTGAATACCAGTGTTTTACATAGAGTGACTGCCTATCTGACCTCCACAAACCATTTACTGAACAATCATTCATGCTTCCTTATAATATTATCTCAGCCTGCAACCAGTGCCTTCATATCCACAGCTCACGAACTGTCCTTGCGGTTAGTGACGCAAAATGCAATTAATATTGAAGACCGCAATTATAATATCCTCATTCATTCAGTATCATATAATTCATTACAATGATAGGCGCCGAGTCGTATTTGGTTTGCCGAAACCTAACATCGCAGTACTTAGTCAGAACTGCGGGATAATTGCGTACCCAACACACAGTGGCAGTTGGCAATTTTGACAGGTCAACAACATTCATTGCGTTATTTACGTTGTTGTGCAGGCAAAAGACAATCACCAAAAATGGTTCAATAAAAAAAAAATCGCAGCCATCAATCAGACATTATTAATTAGATGCAGAATAATATGAGGACCAAAAGTTATTATGTGGTAACATAACCTAACATCAGTCCGAACCGAGTTATATAGATAATAAAATAAAATAACTTATTCATCATCTAAAAGCAGGTTTGTAGATACAGCTTAGAGCTTATTTTTTACATAAAAAATCAAGCTCAAATATATCATCTCGGACTGCATTTGTAGAAAAATCGTTTATCAATTCATTTTTGTGATAGGTTTTTTCCAATACCGACTAAGGTTTCAACGATGGCCGCGGTATAAAACAAAATGCACCACTTCCCATAGTGATTTAGTCATTGTCCTTTTTCGAACCTAAGAAGCAATGGATTAGCAAAATCTTTTAAGATCATTCAGATTATGATTGATAATATGGGGTGCTTTTTATTAGTCTAGACACGATATGAATCGTCTGTTCACAATGGTCGTGAAATGGAAGTGTCTGTTCCAAATATCTTTTGGTATTTATATTTTATGCGCCTGCTGTTGTATCAGCTGGATTACTTATAGCTCTGTGTTTGATGAGATTGGAATTTTGTATGGTTCGTTACGTTATGTGAATAAGTATGAGGAAAAGCAGAGGGCTAATTGCGTAACACACTATCAGTAGGAATCGGTTTCAATTTGACAGTTCAACAACATTCATTGCGATATTTACGTTGTTGAGCAGACAATTTTTTCTAACATATGAAGCAATGGATTAGCAATATACTTCAAAATCATTCCGATTCCGATTCAAACTGCGTTACACAATTAAGGTACTGGTCCGTAGTTTGTCGTTTAAATGTTTCAAGTTTTCCGATATCGTATCACTGCAGTGCTTTCCTGTTGTAACATTAGATAATGTTGTAAGACTTACATAAACATCACCCGCATCGTATTTGTGGGTACATGTCCTAAATATAAGGGTGATTATAACACAGACACATTAAGAGGAGGCTCCATATTTTTATGTTAATTTGCATGAATATTCTGAAACAGTCACACATACAAGCAAAATGAAACTTTAGTATATGATTTATTGGATCTTTTTCTTTCCATGTTGAAGACAGTCACGTAATTGTAATATTTTCTCGCGATAATTTTTTTATTCGAAAATCATGTCTTTTTAGGGTTCCGTAGTAAACAAGGAACTCTTATAGTTTCGCCATGTCCGTCTGTCTGTCTGTCTGTCCGTCCGTCCGTCCGTCTGTCCCCGGATTAGCTCAAAGACGCTTAGTACTAGAAAGCTGTAATTTGACATGAGAATACATATTAATCACGCTGAAAAAGTCGTAAAATAAAACCATGAAAAACATTTTTATTAAGGGTACGCCACCCTTGGACGTGATTTTTTTGAAATATTTTTTTTTTGTATTGGGATGATATTTTTTTTCTCGTCTTTTCCATAGTGTGGGGTATCGTTGGATAGGCCGTTTAAAAATATTGTGGGTTTGTCAAAACCATTTTTCAATTAAGGGATCCGTTTGCGTAATATTAACCTTTAAAGTGCTATTTTATGTTCAAGTCAAGTGCCCCGCCCCCACTGCCAGCTAAATGGTTAATTTTGGATATGTGAAAAAATTCATGGCAATAGTATATTAACGAAATTAAAAGGAAAACTATCACAGCTAAGTAGGCTCTTCACAAGTTAACGAGTAATAGTCGACCAACTTAAATTTGCAGTTGGAGAGTTGACCGTAACGTTTATCGATGTATGGGAGAGTATGTTTTGCAACTACAATGTTAAGTTTGTTTTTGGGATAAATTCGGAACCTTTCATTGTGCGTGTTCGACATGCACTTGGCCGGTTTTTTAAGGATAATTCTATAAAACAAACAGGATTGTTCGGCTTTTATGTCTAAAATAAATATTGACAGCAAGAAAATATAGCTTAAAATCCAGCAACCAGATATTTTTTCTCTAGATCAATAAAATTTATAAACGAATTAAGAATTGAGACTATTAAGTTTCGTGCTCGAACACGATCAAAGAGCGGACGCGATATTCACGCGATATTACTGATGTGTTAGCGTTTAGCACATAACGGAGTGGCGGGGAGCGAGGGGCGGAGCTTGCGTTCGAAATTTGATTTAGACTGCCTGCTCTTAACACTGCTCTCTAGCGACATTCTGAAATTTCCGAGATACTGGTTATCTCCAAAAAATTTCCTTAAATTTTTTTATTAGACAGGCCTAGCATATAACCAGCCTATAATGTTCCCACTGCTGGGACACAGGCCTCCTTTCGGTGGCGTATTGCTACATGTCACATGTCTTCGAACTTTGGTTCTAGGACATGCATTTTTTTCCTCACGATGTTTTCCTTCACCGTTTTGAGAGCAGTTGTGATGAAACCGACAGGCCTACCTATATCGTTTATAAATTAGAGTCTAAACGGTTGTCTGTCCATTCTAATCCATAGTACGAGAGCCCACGACTAAAACCATGTCGCATCGTTTTACGGCCAAAATCGTATAAAATCGTTAGTTTGGATGATTCTTAACCCGACTCTATGGGCAGCATCGGCCCGGTTTCTGAAAATTGTGTTTACGGTATCTAAAATCTGTCGTTCAACTACATTCTGAAAATCAGCTTGCTATAAAACAGTTCGGTAATTTTTTTTGACATATTTGAAAATGCGGTCTGGGGCCCAAGTCTGCTATTTTTATAAATTCAGCCATTCCAACACGATCCCATTGTCATGCCGTTGTCATTTTGCTAAAAGTTCGTAATCTGGTAAATTCACAATGGTCGATCATTGGTCGGTCAATATTCTCGTAATATAATTGTGTCATTATAATGGCATTGTCGTATTGCCATTATTATAAAACCCATTAGTAGAAATGTCATTCATTTGTCATTATGTACGAGATTACCAATATATGCAATTTCTTTCAATGTAGTGTGAGTGGCCGACCATTGAAAAGTCATAATGACGCCATTATAATAGTAGATTACTGTACTAGCAGTACTGTACTACAGTACTTACAGTACTGTAATAGCAGACTTGAGGCCCTGGGCCTCAAGTCTGCTATTACAATAGTGTCAGAATGGTCGATCATTGATTTCATAATTGTTGATTTTGACAAGTTTGGTAATCTACTATTATAATGGTGTCATTATGACTTTCCATTGGTCGGCCACTGACACTACATTGAAATAAATTGCATATATTGCTAATCTCGTACATAATGACAAATGAATGACATTTCTACTAATGGGTTTTATAATAATGGCAATACGACAATGCCATTATAATAACACAATTATATTACGAG
Source organism: Tiliacea citrago (assembly GCA_963921375.1). NCBI lineage: Eukaryota > Metazoa > Arthropoda > Insecta > Lepidoptera > Noctuidae > Tiliacea > Tiliacea citrago. Next base: position 5,422,582 of record OY992784.1, read on the forward strand.
AACATTGACCGACCAATGATCGACCATTATGAATTTACCAGATTACGAACTTTTAGCAAAATGACAATGGGATCGTGTTGGAATGACTGAATTTATAAAAATAGCAGACTTGGGCCCCAGGTCAGACGAGACGCGGAAAATTTCTAAAATTAGGATTTTTGGTTTTAGAATAACCAAATCTATAGATTCTATACGGTTTTGGTCGTAAAACTATAAGGCAAACAGTTTGGTCATGGGCTCTCGTACCACCAGCAGCCAAACAAAGTTGCACAGAATCAATTAAAGATACAGTAACACATAAAACATGTTTACACAACTCCCCCTACACTGAACTTCGCACTAAAGAAAGCTCTGATACCAAGCACAGTGTCGTTCAGTTGGAAAACGCCCTCTTTGTTTATAAAGACGCGTCAATAAAACACTTTAGCAGACAGCTTTAGTGTTATGGACACGTAAACAAACGATTAGGCCCGATAATAAGGCATAAAGTCCTGATAATAGGGCATAAAGTGGCGTGAAACGAATCATGATAACGTTATGAAGGGCTACCGGATAGTTTATGAGTTGTACACAATCAAGTTATTAATGTTATTGCGTATGAAGTGTGTTTTTAGCTGAGTGGCGACGGGTTAGTTGAATATGGGGATAAGCTACTTTTATGTAGGTGTATAAGGTTTAAATTGGTTAAGATTTCCATGTCGCATGCATTAACGCTGTTATACCTACCCAATAATTCACAGGTAAAGGTTTTCGTAAATATTTCGGAATTCCTATAAAATATATTCTTGTGTAAACCGTGTTTAGCTGTAGTTAGGAAACTGCTGAAGCTCGCCTACGTACTACTTTTTGTAGCTCCGATAGTAGCAACTAGTTTTTTGGCGTCGCGGTTATGAGCACGTGGGCGTTTCAGTAAATGTCTTATAAACGGCGACAAAATAATCGCTCAGCAATTGACGCTCGTGGGCGAGCTATACCGCGATTTTGTAATAGTTAGGTAAGATAGGTACCTATGGCATGGCAGTACATAACAATATTTTCATTCTGTTACGTCTGTTAGGTACAGTACGATTCAAACTTTATGGCGGTTCGGAATATGAGGCGAGTCACTGCGCAGTAACGAATTCATGTGTCAGCAGGGGTGAGGGGTGCGGTACTGCGCAGCCACTGGCGCACTTCAGAGCCGCCATAAAGTTTGACGCAAACTATACCAGCATCACCAATTTACAGTATCATTCTGATCGTCCATTTAAACAGTCATTCAGTTAGCAAATTCCCATTTGTTATGTTCTTAATAAGATGCAATTACTCATTTCCTTCAAAAATCTGTGCTGAAATCACACACCATTCCCCAGAATACACATCCTGTCGGAAACGTTTTATAGTAGACTGTGCTACAGTTCACCTGACCCAGTACTTACCTACTTTATGTCCTGGAATTAGAGCTAAAATGCCGGCGTTAATAAATGTTTACAATGAATGGAGTTTACACAACGCAACATGTGAAACAGGAATAAAAGTAACTGTGTGTGCACACCTTAAATAGTTATAAGGTCATAGAGTAAACACTATGGTTCTCCCAACAAGCTGTCGGTGTAGCCGCGCCGAGCTCTAGCGACAGTCTAGTCTCCTCTAGCGACAGTCTTGTCTCCTCTAGCGACGGTTTTGCTGTCTATTCCGTAATAAATGTTATACCTACCGAACGCACGCCTTTTATTTCACACTGTGTAGGGAACCGCGGTGTAAAATGCGAAGTTACAGTCTAAAACCAGCTTCTAATTACTAGCTGAACATTCAAAATATTTCACCATACTGTACCTACATAATATCTTTGTTGTCGCCTGCGGGCTCAAAAAACATCATGTTTATTCATTGTCATAAGCTGACAAACAGCAAATTATACATAAAAAATAGAATCAACGACGACCATATCACTTGACAAAGAAAATATTTGATAAAGTAGTTGCAAATTATTGTGAAAAAAATCTTTTGTCCTTTAAACCCGCTTGTAGCGGGGAATGACGTAAGGCGACAATCATTTTAATGTTCCACGCCTAACCTAACCGAATGGGTTCCGAGATGTGGTCACAATATTTTATTATAGGTACTTACACATCTCATTTAGCTAAGGTTATAAATGTCAACTGGTATTCAGGCCCCTCGATTGATTGTTGTGACAAATTATTTTCGAGAATTTAACGTTTGTGCTTGTCATCACTTTTATTGTGTCTGACAACCACAATATTTATGATCTCATCCGAATCTTGTTACTGGCAGCAATCCCTACTCATCTTAAGCCTAACCTTCCACGGAACGCTTTAGGGATTTAGGGATTTCGCCTGACGTTTCAGAATAATACTTTCAAATCCAAGTTCTGATCTGGAGCGATCTTATAAATCTAGTGATCCAACAATTTTGCCTTATTTTTCTTCGTATTCCAACCTAATTGACTGCTTCGTTGGTCTAGTGGTCGTAAGCGCTACTGCTGAGCATGAGGTCTTGGGTTCGATTCCCAGGTTGAGCACAGTATTATTGGGTTTCTCCTTACTTGGACTTAATTGGCGAGAACATAACTGGCGAAATGTGGGTGTACTAAAGGTGCACCTCTGCCTAACCCTTCGGGGAAACAAGACGTGACGTTGTGTTATATCTAACCTAATTTTATTTCCCAGGTACTTAAAATGCGTGAACGAACACATGCGCGACATTCAGCCGTTTGAGGACGTGCCCAACAAGCTGTCGGTGCAGCTGCGCCGAGCTGTGGTGGCTACCCGCACTTTCCACAAGGCGTTAAGAGCCGGTGCTGACGTTGTGAGGAGTATGATGCAGGTAAGAAATACTATCAAGATAACTTGGATAAACGGCTACTGAATTTTAGCATCCTAATTGTGAATTGGGAAAATAAGGAACGATTTAAAAAAGTAGGACGGTTAGGTTATCGATATTCCGAAAACTCCATCTAAAGTCTTAAACTTAGTCCCGATTCCAAAGTCAGTTTTTGTTTTTAAAAACTGTACCTCAGTGGTAATGAAGTTTGAAATGCAAAAACTGGCTCAAAGATTTAAACATGGACTAAAGGCAGACCTCGTTTTCTAATAAGACCCTAGTGACATAAGTACTCCAAGACTTGAACATGTGTAAATAAACCGCAACAGTTCTCGAGTTCCCGCCTATGAATAAATATGAATGCAAACTAATAACAATTCCGCCTACCGAGCATGAATAACGGTAGCGAAACTCCCTTAAGAGCTTTTAGTATACGATTAGACATTTACAAGCTCTCATGTTAATGTGTTTCTGAATTTGTGATTCACCAAGCAGACACCCGGAAACAGTGACAACACCAGTCATAAATCAAATATTATTAAACATCTATTCAACACATATGGCCCTCAGTTTCTATTCTCTTAGATCCAAAAAGGTCCTCAACCTTCAGAACTGATAATTGTACACTCATATTATATCATCGGTGATTATTTTTCGTGTCATTCTTGGCTTTACTGACCAACATTGCCAAGTTGCGCGATTTTAATTTGTGCTATTAGAATGCAAATATACGCTAATCAATGCGAATATCATTATATTCAGTTGGCCGCATGACCTTCAACTTGTGAGTCGTCTGAGGCAGTACAGGGTATCATTTTAGAAAATGACTCATTATCCGCGAATCATCTGTCGTGCGTTGATCCTGGCGCCTCAGTGACACAGCACAAGACCTTGGCTTTATTAATTGTAATTGATAACACGGTCTTCGTTTGATTTATTTTATTCGTTCCACTTGTTACCCTAGCAATGTTATTTAATTGGCGCAATGGTAACAATGATTGGGTTTTATTCATGTGTTTGCTTCGCGTTTATTAGATCAACGAACTTGATAGATAACGCGGGCTCGTTTGAAGCGAGAATTACTTATTCTCCACGCCCACAATGTCTGTTATAGCTACCTACTCTACTTCGCTATGTCTAGATATCTTTGAATAAACTAACTATCCCTTTGATGTTTTTAAATTATCAGACTATTTCTCGTGTATCTTTCTCGTGGAAATGGTAATGCCATGCATCCCACAAAGTGATCATAACGAAATCCCAAATTACGTATCTTTTCAGGCAATAATGTTATACAAATTAACAAATTCCTTGTCTCCCAGGTGGCAGTGACTTCAGAATGCGTGACAGCTTGGGCTCGCCTGCGGTACTGCGGCAGCTGTGCGGGCTACCAGCCGCCCGCGTGCACGCGCTACTGCCACAACGTCATCCGCGGCTGTCTGCCCGCGCACGCCGACCTCGGCGACCAGTGGGATGCCTATGTCGGTGAGTAAACTGATGACTTACAGGTGACTTATAGTTCCTTATTTATTGCCTATAAAATAGCGTTCTAAAATAATTTCGTTTACTTTTCAGACGCCGTAGATAAAGTGGCCGACAGATTGCTCGGTCCATTCAACATAGCTATGGTGGTCGAACCTATAGACATCAAAATTTCCGAAGCCATAATGAGCTTCCAAGAGCACAACCGGGAGATCTCGCAGAAGATATTCACGGGGTGCGGCAAGCCAGTGCTGGGGGGTGGGGGCGGGGCGGGGCCGTTCTTCGCGCCCGGCAAGACCCGTCGCTCCGTCCGCGCCATCCCAGACTTCGACTGGCCCCAGAAAGTCGACGACGACTTCGAAATCGAAGCTTCATTCGAAAGCCTGGTAAACGAGGATCCTTATTTAGTAAGTTTACGGACTCCTGAAGGCATTCGTAAGGCTACAGAAGACATGGCCGAACAGGCTAAGTTGAGGGATAGGTTCTTGGAGTATATGCGAGGGAATATGGACCTTCAAGAATATGAGGAGCACGAGAGAAAGCGCCGAGATGCGGACCCCGATCCCGCGGCCGCCGGCGCGATGGATATCGACTTCAAGTCTTACGACTTTGATGAGAAGAAGGGACCGAAGAAGAAGAAGCCTTCAGTGAAAAGCGAAGAGAGTCGCGGTATGTTTGTTCACAAGTTTTAAACATATTAAATTCAAGTTACTTCACACAAAACACAAACTTACATAAAGTAGAAATAACTGGAACCCGCAGACACTCACGGCCGTTTACAGTTCAAATTATTGTTTGCTTGCTTACGACCTATTATGATGATCTAACGAACTCACAGGCACCATCAATGGACATATCCTAATAAGCATATCTTTATTTGTAATGTCTTACAGGATCAGACTGGGGCGGGCCCGCGCTAGAGAAGCTAGTCCGCGAGACGCGAGTACGCATGCGCAACACTCGGCGCTACTGGAACCATTTGCCTGCGCTACTATGTACTTCTACTAGCGTCACCAGCTCGCCCTGTTTCAATGGAACTGATGTTGCCAGGTAAGGGGAAATCTTCCTTTTATATTTGTTGTTGGAATTGGAAACACCTACTACAGATCACACGCTCATCATGTGACAAAAAGTATTGTAAGATCAAGCTGAATTTACTTAATTAAGTTAGCAATATTACTTGTTATAATCCCCAGCAACGCAAGATACGTATTTTTTTCTGTTTCTGAGTCTACTCCTTAATTTGGCGCCCAACGTGGGACAAATATAGTCCATTACAATAATTGTACCCGGCCGTAAATATGACACAATCGAGCTTCATAAAAACTTTCATAGAGCGTCGTATCTCTCACATAATTATATGACAGTTTCTACCTAAAGTCCATTGTTTTTTTTACTTAGTTTCCTTTTCAAGTTGGCGCCCAACATAGACAAAAATATTATTCAATTAAACTAAATATCCCATTTTTACATCCCACACACACACAACGCAGCTACACACTGAACGCGGCCAGTGAAGGTACAGCCGGGCTCGCCAGCAACCCCGAGGTGCGCGGCGCGGCCAGCCCGAGCGCGGCCGCCAGCGTGGCCGCGCAGGCCGACTCGCTGCGGACACTCACTGCGAGGCTGAAAGATGCTTACAATGGGGTGGAAGTGCAGTGGCTTGATACTGATAGAAAGGGTGAGTAACCTGATAGGTTTACTTCTATTTGAAACGTTTTAGTCTTCTTCTTTTCGACTCGCTGGTAAATGAAAATAATGTGTTAAATGAGTTGAGCCCAATGGTGGCCAAACGGCTCTCTTCAGAGCCATGATCACAAGGTCCTTGGGGCTAAATAATAAAATGTTCTAGTTATACCGTTCTTTCTGATCAGAAAATAGTAGGTAAATAATAATTTATCATGCATTCGAATATTATAGGAAATGTTGTTACACGGCTCACCGGCTTTTATTTGATTTTAATTACATAATATTCACCGACTATTTCCACGTAAACTGCGACGTCTACAAATAACAGAGCAATCTCTCCAATAAGGCAAAAGGTCATTTTGACGATAGAAAGAAGAATACATTTTTTTTTAATTTTCTTTTTCAGACTTAGAAGTGTCCAGTTCATTCGCGCGCGAAACCATAGAGGACGTGGAGTCAGGCTCAGGGTCTGGAGACTGGGGCACCGATGGACTGCCTGATGATGATGAGGACAGACTCAATGGTTATGATACAGGTAAATATGTTTATTTAAAGCCTCCCATGAGTGTATATTTGTACGCCAAATGGCAAAACAAATAGTGAAACTGTAATATAACAATTGTAACATTTTGTACACTGTTGTAACCTAAGTTTATACATAGCGATTATTGATTGATTACAGTTTCAGAAATAGATTTAGGCTACACCACAAATCACTAAATGCGTTTAGGGCTAAACATATTTAAAACATAATTCTGTCTCTTTTTCTTCTGATTGGCAGAAAAAGAATGACGTTTTAAATTCGTTTAGCGGTGCAAGCGGGCCTTAGGATCTTTAAATTTTCAACAGATTTTTATTTAGAAGTAATCTAGGTTGTTTTAGGTTTAGGTTTGGACTTCTGGCGTAGATTTCGTATTTTAAAGGACCTTTAATTGCACCATCAATTGGGGAAGTTCTTCAGAAAGGTCACGTGCGGTAGTATTTGCAACCGGCGTGCGTGTATGACCAGATACATGGACGTAAACGAATCAAAAGGAGTATGTAAGGAGCGCAGCAGGTGGCGTTCTATAGTTTCTGCCTATCCCCATGGGAAGAAGGTGTGTTGAAATTTCACTTGGAATTAGTGACGACAGACATTAATTCCAGAATAGAAAATGGTTAATGCTAACCTAATAATCTTTACTGAGAAGATATGAGACAGTTATCATGAGAGACTTGATTAATCACGCTAGAAATAAACCCAATCAAATGAAAATACATGAAATCTTGGACGGAAAAGCCGTAACCAAACGCATCAAGAATCACAGGATGTGCTATCTTGCACACGTTCACAGGCGCAGGCGCCGCGAACCACACTTGTTACATGCAGCAATGCAGTACAAGACAAATCCAAGAGAGTCGGCGAACCTATTTGCACATGGATTGACAACTTAAAACAGGACATGACATACTTCAACAAGGAAATTAATTTTTGGATGGACACGGCCGAAGCCCAAGATAAGATCAAGAAAACTGCTAGCGAGATTTACAAGAAATCTGAAACGTAAAGTGAGATCTCAGACGAAGGCTTTGGAATCAGCATCGTGTAATACAGCATAGCAGTGACACAGACAAGAGCCGAGAGGACCTGAGCCAACCTGGCGTCGACGCTATTAAAAGATATCCCTCCCATAGATAAATATCAGCCGTCTCTCCACTATTCCAATGCTTGCTCAAGGATGCATATCCGGTAGGCTCTAATAATCCTTCCATATTCCAAGGGCACGTCTTCCCTACCATTATCGCGCCCCCCGGTCTACTCTTTGATATGCAATGGCCTCTGTAGTCCCATGAAACACGAGGCTCCAAGGCCTAGTGTGAATCTCTGGGTTCATTCGAGTGATCGAGTCTGGTTTAACCACGCTGCGGTCAGTGCAGTTCATTCATTCATTCCTGTAATGATTGTATGTACAGACGCCAGCAGGTCAACCTACCCGAAACTGTCAAATTTTCCAATCAACCTTGAACCTTATGCTGTAAAAATAAAGTTGAAAATCTATTAAAGAAATTTGACAGATTGTAGTAGCTTGACGTGCTGGCGTCTGTACCTAATATTTGCACGCCACACTTGGCAGAATGTGATAATACCATTGACTAATATTAAGACTTCTGGCAAATAAATGATTATGAAGAGAGATCTTATCAACAACTTTATTATTTTCATCTCCATTTCCAGGCTCAGGCGACAGTCCACCAGACGTAGACGAGGAACCAACAGAACGCGAGCCCGAAGTGGTGCCACAGCGCCCAGCCGTCGTGACCGAGGCGCCCTTCGTGCCCAGCATCGTGGACACGCCCGGCTCCAACAACGTCAACGTGCGCAGCCGCACCGGCGACAACACAGCCGGTGACGTCATCGTCAACTCCGACGACACCGAACAGGATACCCCCAGACCAAAAGACATACCTACTAGGGAACAGCCCGTTGCAGACTCAGCCGACAGACCCTCGCTACAAAAAGCACTGTTCACATACGCCCTACCTGTCGTCTGCGCATGGTTCGGCACAATAGTCACCGATCTGTTTTAAATAACAACGATTTTTTTTCTAAAGTGAGGGATCAACAGACGTTAAAGTGTATAGAAATCGTTTGGTTTGTATATAGCCTAGTCAGTGAGCGACGAAGAATGTGTTACAGCGCAAACGCGCTACTGTGATATAATGTGGACAGGTTATACTGGGGATGTTACGGACAGTACGGAAAGAACAGACAATGACTCTTAACAAATTTATACACAATGCGTTGTGTAGTGAATTAATTTATTATTATTTTTCAAATAAAAATGTTCAGTTACACCCTTATTCGAAGTGAACGACAATAAATGGGGAGTATTTTTTTATTCTGGCAATTAAATATGGCATTATATTTTTTAATTTAGCAAAATCTAAATCAGCCAAATTATGTATTTATTAAATGATCTTTTTTCGTGTAAATAATTTGTAAATTATAATGAGGTAGATAGTGAATATATGTTTTACTTTACGAGTAAGTTGTAATGTTTGTACGATGCTGTATAATCTGTGGGTTGGCGCCAAAAAACATTTATTTCAATGGCAATTTTTATTGCGTGATCTTTGAACCTTGGAACTGAATGCCTTATTTCCTCTTTGGTTGATTATTAAAATAGAAAGCTATATCTTACATCTTCAAGAGGTTCATAGCTTCGAAAATATTTCAAGAGCTCGGAGATTCCAGGTTTTGGTACCAAACCACAGATTAACATGAACTTTAAAAAAACATGTCTAAAAATGTACATAGAACTTAGTTATAATTCTAAAAGTAAGTTTATAGACTGATTTGCTTTCGATTTATATTTTTACATGCAAATTATAATATTATTATTTCATTCGGACTAAGATAACGACTAATCATTTAACCGACTGATATAATGATAATTTGAATTATACTTTTTTTATATAATTCATTTAGGTTCAATGTAAACTATTTTTAACTAATTTTTGCGCAACATGTTGTCCGGGAAAGCAAACGTCTGAAGTCTATTAACTGATTATACCGCGATTGTCACATTTGACATTCGCGGGAAGGCGATTGTCACATTTGACATTCGCGGGAAGGCGATTGTCACATTTGACATTCGCGGGAAGGCGATTGTCACATTTGACATCCGCGGGAAGGCGGTTGTCACACTTGACATCCCCGGGACATTAGTTTATATTAGCTGCTCTAGTTTACATTGAACCTCAATATTAAAATAATATTTTTTTTTTGGTAAAATATTTATCTTCGATTTTGGCTTCAGCTTTACTTTGCTAAGTATAGAGTTTAGTTTGCAATTTAATGTCGTAGGCAATGTTATAAATTAGGCAAATTGTTAACGACCTATAGATTGCAAATTGAATATTTTTTACGCGTTAAATAAGTCACACCAGTGTATAATATTCTAAGTGTTATTTCTTTTTATACGTAATGTGGCGTCGTATATTATATGTAGATATGTCATAAATGTCGCAGCTGAAAAAAGAACTACATTTTTTGAGTAAAACGCCCATGAATGGTTCATATTTGTGTGTTTATAATCACATGAAAAATGTTTGCAATGTCGACTTTTGGCAAAAATCTAAGTCATTTTAAATAAAAATCAGTTCGGTATACATTTTAGTAAATGAGACGGCTGCGACAATAACGCACAATATTTTTTTTATATTTGAACAAGCAGAGGAAGGTCTTGTGTAATAAATAGAAAGTGTACAATTTTACACGTTTTCAACTAATTTGAAATAATAAAAGATATTTTTTAAAGTAGTCTTGTTTTTAATTTTATGATCATGACCTATACCTTCCTTTGTGCTTTATGGAGTATAACAACCCGTAGGTAACGCATTAGATCATTCGATTTGAAAGGAATAGTCAATAAAGGGATAATGCATTTACGGGTTTATAAAATTTGTATTGCATATGAAAAATAAAAGGTAGATTATTATTTCCATCACTAGACGTTGACAAATCTTAAAAGATCGTACACTCCTAGTAATTCCTTTCTTTAAAATAAAAAACTTTTTTTAAAATAATGCAATACAAAGTTATAGCCCTACAAAAATAAAGTAGGTATATAATATAAAAGCTACATCAATAAAAACGTATACCGACATTAAAACGAGAAAGTACGGGGACCAAACTGTAAGGTATCGCTATGTGCCATCTATTTAAGAATAATTTAGCGCACAAATGTACTGCCACGCTTTACGATCCGTGTTTTATTTCGATTTGTATGTACGTGTGTCAACTAGTGTCAAGTGACTGTACTGGTAGTTTGAATATTTTACATAAAGTAAGAAAAGCTAGACATATAAAAGATTTATTGATAAATGGCCGTTTTCACTAACACTAGCGTGCTTTCATTTAGGCATTCATGTAGGTGTCGCCCTAAATGAATGCCTAAATGCGCTGTTGGATTTTAACGCTCAGCGGCTGTGTCAACGAAAACGGGCGTATATTGTCAGATTAGATCTTATCTTCACTTAAGTTCTACGACACTGCAAGTTAAAATTCCAAGAGAGAAAATGGATAACCTAAGTATTTCGTATTAAAATGACATGAAGTTTAATAATAACTCGAAGAGACGCAGTAGTATTATTTCAATAATATTATTCTATGTTTTGGATTCCACGGTGTTAGGACTTTACTGAAGATATGCAGACCTCATTTGAATCATAACACAATACATAATCTGCTTGATCAATCAACCGTGTTTCTGGTAAGATCCAAGAGTGAATCGGCTCGCATCTGTTGCACTATGTAAAGTATTGAACTGTCAGTCTTTATAATGTAAATAATCTTGTTTAACATTAGTTAGTGGAGATATAAAGATCTTAGTTAATTGTCACGTTTGCCTCACCGAGTGGTTGATTACAAACAGATTCTATGACCATGACCAGTGCTAAAAAAAATATTAAGTTAACATTTACATAAGTTGTCAAATGACTACTCATGCATATGTAACTTAACACTTTTTTTGTTTTATGTAAATACATACATGAAGCATAACTAAAACAGTTGTACCAAAAAAGGGCTTTATACCAACGTGAAAAAGTAAACTTTCGCTTGTAAGAACCACCGGTGAAGCAGACCGTACTAAATGTCGATAGAAAGTTGTAGTTTTTTTATACAGTGTCATGAATTATTGTGTAACAGGGTACCGATATGAATTATTGCATGTATCAATTCTACGTATAACGAACTCATTAAGAAGTACGATTTATTAATCGCAACATATGAACGATGATTTCCGCGGACATGATTGACCATGCGCGAAAACGAATGTCAAGAAAAACTTGTATACAAAGACGGAATTTAATTTACGCACTCAACGGGTACAAATTGTAACAAAAACGTCATGAAAATGGAACGATAACAATATGTTACTGTAAAAGTAAAAGTAACTGTTTGCGGAACATATTGTTTGGTATCAAACTTAATTGCTGGAACGAGGAATGCGTTTATTAAATTCTATTTTTATTGCCGATATCATTTACTTGCATCTATCATTCTATGATCATTTTTAATTGTCGCACTAAACTAGACAGTTTACGACGACACTATTAGTCTGTTTTGACTGCGACATACAGGTGTCATGCATGTCTGCGGGCATTAACGTGTTAATTACCTTAGTCATGAATTGATTTGAATGATTAAACCGCGGCAAGTATCAATAAATCTTTCGTCTTAAAATGGACGAGCATTTTCTTAATCTGAATTCATAAATATGAATGACGAGTGCATATTTAGATATTTTCTTTGGCTTTTATTTTATTTAAAGGAAACTTTTTTGTTCTGTATACTTTCTGAAGCATATCGGACTTATTGTAATGAATTTTACATCTGTGTTTTTAAGTCAATGTGAATAATTTGCGATCCTCTAGCTACAGTCGTTTCATGAATATTAAAAGTGAAAATTGGAAATTTTATATTCATTATATTTTATAAATACTCTTCTAAACTTGGTTGATTTGGTAACATCAAAATTTTCTCATACCTATGATTGAAGAAGTTTTTCGTCATTAATTTTCCAATTTCCAATTATAATTATTCTACTTTTCAAGAACAAATAATACTGATCGCAATTCATTCGCATTGATTTGAAAACCGCCTCAAATGGGAAAAAATATATTCAGTGGTTCTTTTATTTGAAACGGTGCTGTGTTCGCGAAATAGTCCGGCCGTTGAGAGAATGCGCTTCGGACACCTGTCAATTGGACAATTTCTAGTAACTTTAAGGATCAAATTCGCAAAACAGATATTTGTTAGTACTACACTGACAGGTGTCATTGTGTCAAGAACGCATTCTCGATGTGTGTGACTGTAAATATACCTAATGCGGCTTTTTCCCATTGGATGGGTGACTGTACCTACATATATACGTAATTTGTGAGCGTGACAATCTGGGTATTATTTGAATTTGGAAGTCTATCAATATATTCTATGGGCTGTTATGGTAAAAAGGGATGGCATGGCGCTATTCGGCCTGTATAGCTCCATCTCTTTCTTGCATTGAAACAGTAATGTCTGTAGCTTTTTCCTTTAAACACAGTTTTTTTATGACTTAGTTAACTTTAGGATATCCCTGGAATATTTTACTCACTATGTTTTTCGAGGCATAATCTATCTCTGTGTCAAATATCCCAATTCGTAAAACCGTTTTCGCGTGACTACATAATTAACTTTCGCATTTCTAATTACTAGTTTCAATTTCGGCATCAATTTGAACAAAATTTCTCTAGCATTTTCAACACTATTCCGAAGTCGATAGATTTCAATTTTGAATGTCGGAATTGACACTTCACACAAATTGACCGACTATTTTGAATCTAAATAATACCTAATTTTCGCGCGCTCAGCGAGTGAATAATAGTGAAATGTGAGTTAGGACGAGTGTGTAGACTAATGATTTTTATAAAGATATATATTATTACGTAGATTTATAACGTGTACATACAATAAAAATGATAACATGTGTAAAGAGGCTGTTTTTATTTATTTTCTGTTTTCCTATTTGCATTTAAGAAAAACCTAAACATATAGATAGATCCCTGTTTTAGAAGACTTTAAATGAAATACTGTCATGTTTATTAGAATTTATGTTGTATTTTTATAAACTTATAATATTTACAAATACACGGTTTTAGACAATAAGTACCATTATAGAGTATTACCTTATACGACATATAGATATTCAAGTTATAACAAAAATATTTATTACACTTATTAGCTATAGTTTTTAACATTCACTCAGTAAAATTATCAAGGCTGTAGTTCTGTATCCCAGCCAAAGATATTCGCCATTTGAGCTTATTTGGAATCATAAGTATCTTGATGGGTGTACTTTCGGATCGAATCCGGAACGAGGTGATCCGGCAGAGAACCAAAGTTGTCGACATAGCCCACAGAATAAGCAAGCTGAAGTGGCAATGGGCCGGCCATATTAGCCGTAGAACCGATGACCGTTGCGGTAGACTTGTTCTTGAATGGAGACCGCGAATCGGCAAACGTAAGGTAGGACGCCCTCAGGCAGGTGGAGCGACGATCTTCGCAGGGTGGCTGGCGGCAGCTGGAAGAGTTGCCGAGAATCGAGCTGAATGGCGTGCAATTGGAGAGACCTATGTTCAGCAGTGGACTGCTATGGGATGATGATGGGTGTCAACATGCACCAATACGAATACACTGAGAAACTTTTTCTAACCGCAGCTGAATACCGGTATTTTACATGGAGCGACTGCCTATCTGACTTCCAAAATCCATTTACTGGGTAACACGATACCCCTTTGCAAGACTGGTTGTCAGACTTCAGGGCTTCTGACGACCTGTAACAACTGTCAAAGATCCACGAATGACAGCCGGGAGCAACGGCTTAACGTGCTTTCCGAGGCACGGAGGGGTCTCAGTATGTAAAGCTGGTTACCCATCCACGGACCAACCCCGGCAAGCGTAGCTTAACCTGATGGATCGACCTATGCGGCTGTTATTACTTAGCCACGAACTCCTCCCTTATACATATAGGTTACGAAACTGAGCACTAAGGAAGGATTTTTGGAAATTCTACCCTTAATGGGGTGAAAAGGGGGCATTTCGATTGTAAACTTGTAGTACAAATTATGGTGCTTGCTTGAGCCCTGCGGGTGTAGGGGAAGGGCCGGCGTAAAATACATTAATATTTATTATGTATATTAAATGACGGGCTTATATTAAATGAGTTACTAAGACTGGCAAAATATAGTAAAAGCTGTTTAGCCATGTGTTCGGTTATATCAAAAATTCCATGTACTTTAAAAATTTAACATCTTAGATTGTTTAAAAAAATACTACTTAAATGGTTAAACACTAATATTTTTTACAGCATAAAATAATTTACTGACGGGATACATTTTGTAATGTAACCCTTAATATTTGCATGCTATGATTTAAGCAAAACATGCTCTTTAATGTCTTTTTCAACAACTTTAGACACATGTTATAGGAAAATAATTATATTTCTATTAAAACTTCAAATAGTAACAATATGTTCATACTAGGGATTATTGCATTAAGTATACTTACCGCAAATAAATTAGGATAAGGGAAGGAGAATGAATGAATGAATGCAATCAGTACCTACCTCTGTTTTGTCGAAAATACTTGTCAAATAGCTATTCCGAAGAAGAAATTGTATACAAAAAAAATATATACCAATAATAGATTCCTTCACACATCACAGTACATTCCACTTCCAACCTTACTGCACAGTCCACAAGGTTCACTTCACGTTAACCGTCACTTTCGGAGTCACTGTCATCGGATCCGCTTTCTGAACCAGTCCAGTCTTCAGAGTCGGAACCGAGCCAGTCGGGGAGTGAGGGCTGCTCTGTTAACGTCTTCCATTCGTTTAGTTTGTGTAGTTCTGCAACAGAGGGATTTATTCATTTACTAGCGTCCTGCGCCTGCTTCGCACGGCTTTTACAACTTGATAAAAAATCAAGATTACTTTATTATAATATATAAGTTTAACCTATTGACCGCATGGATTTATATCAATGAGAGTTTTCTGGCAACACTGAAACTTAAGGTCAAGACCGTTCAAATTGTCAAAGCGCCTATATTTTCTTTAGTCGTGAATGAAAGATGAACGAATGAATGAAACGAATGAACGTACTTGACAGGTTAGTTTTATGCAAGCACGGCCGCCACTGCTCACATAATATAATTAACCTGAGTTAATTATATGTTAACACATCTCAAAACTGAGTAAATCGAAAACGTAACTTCACTTACCTAAACTATACATATCCGACAGATAGAACTGTTTATCCTCCTTCTCAAGCACTCCGCCGTACAAATACAGCACGGAGCGTTGCACTGCCATCATGGCCGACATGCGGGCCCCCGGGCCGGAGCGCGGGGCCACGGGGGCGGGGCCCGCGCCGCCGGGGACCGGGGCCGACGCCCCGCCCAGCTTCATTGTGAATACTTCATCAGTTACCACTGTGGGGAGGTAAGGTTATTTTATTTGAATTGAGTCTGTTAGGGACATTGGTTGCGTAGTCAGTACGGTCAGCAAAAGAGGCTACAACTTATTTTTAAACCATTGGGTTTCTACTCACATTTTGATCGTGTGTGTGTCTTATGTTTAAAAATAGGCACGCAATAATAATACATTTTGAATACGTAGTGCTAGTGCAGTGCCAAGATATCAAATTCTTAGCTGGTCAAGTATCAAGTACTGAGGTATCTCTTTTGTTGTCTGTACATCAAGTTTGGATATAAGGGCTTTTTGCATAGAAACTTCTAAACATTTCTGTGAAGTGTGGACTTTTTCCTAGGAATGTTTTTAAGTATTTTATTGTTTGTATTGAGCTGATTCTGAGCAATTTTTATTTAACGAATTTTTTTTCTTAATTGGCCGAGATTACAGTCAATACGTATCATAATCCTATTGCATACCTGTGACAGCTTCTTCTTCCTTCACATCCATGGGTTCCTCCGCCACCGCTGGCAAATGCTGTTGATCACACTTCAGCGTCACATTATGCCACCTGCCAGTTTCCAAGTCTAACATTTGAAGACTATCGCTCATCTCACCGCGTAATTCTTCGTCGGTTTCTTCCACGTCCTGTAATGTGATTTCATATGAATACAAGATGCATCTTCTCTGGTGGGGTGGAGGACAATCCAAATGCTAACTACGAGGGCGGCACTGAAAATTTCGGGAATCAAGGAAGTGACACAACATTACTATTTAAAAATGTATTTATTGCTTTTCGGAGTATTCTCCGCGAAATTTGACACATTTTTCCATACGATGGAACCAATCATTGAAGCAACCATTCCATTCGGAAGTTGGGGTCTCCAAAATGGCCGTTTTGTAGGCGTCCACAGCTTCTTCAGGTGATGAAAATCTCTGTCCACGCAATTTATTCTTTATTT
Organism: Tiliacea citrago; assembly: GCA_963921375.1. Classification (NCBI taxonomy): domain Eukaryota; kingdom Metazoa; phylum Arthropoda; class Insecta; order Lepidoptera; family Noctuidae; genus Tiliacea; species Tiliacea citrago. Next base: position 5,439,530 of record OY992784.1, read on the forward strand.
TAGGGTAAGTATAGAAATCATTAGGGCTTAGGTCGGGGCTGTACGGCGGATGGTCTAATAATTCTATGTTTTCTTGCACTAAAAACTCTTTTGTTCTGTGCGCGGTGTGAGAACTCGCATTGTCGTGGTGGAGGATGATGCGGCGGTTGCAGTTCTCTTTACGGAGTTCAGAAACGACCTGTGGCAAACAAATGCTAGCATACCATTCTGCATTAACCGTTCTTTGTCCCTCAAGAGGAATAGTCGTAACATGGCCGGTTTTGGAGACAAACGTGGCCACCATTTTTTTTGCAACACTCCGTGAACGAACAATTTTTGTTGGCTTTAACTCATTTTCGAACACCCAAACTCGTGACTGGTTTTTTGTTTCGGGTTCGTATGCGTATATCCAGGATTCGTCACCTGATACAATGTTGTATACAGCATTTGAGGATCCTGCGTGGAATCTTTCGAGAGTTCTGACGCACCAAGTAACGCGAGCCGCTTTTTGCTCTTCACAGAGCGAATGCGGTATCCATCGGGAAAACAACTTTTTTACACCTAATTGTTCATGCAAGATTATTTGTATTTGACTCATGCCAATGTCTAAAGTTGCCTGAATTTCGCGGTATGTCACATGTCGATCTTCCTCAATCAGCTTACGCACAGCATCAACGTTTTCTTGGGTGACTGCAGTTTTTGGACGACCTTGACGGGGATCATCACTGAGCTTGACACGTCCACGTTGAAATTCAGCAAACCAGCGATAAATTGTGGTTTTGGAGGGGGCTTCATCACCAAATGCACAAATCATCCGGTCAACACACTGTTTTTGTGTTAAGCCACTTCGAAAGTCATAATAAATCATCGCTCTTGAATTTTCTCGAGTCAATTCCATTTTCTCAACGACTAAACAAGTTTGACAAAACATTGTGACAAGACCGAGAATCTTTTTTTAAATAAATAAATGGTATTCGATTTTCAAAACCAATATGACAGGAACAGTGGAAATATTCCATTCCCGATACTTTTAGTGCAGCCCTCGTAACATTTATAAATGCAAAAGTGAGTTTGTTTGTTACGCTGAAACAACTGCTCCGTGTGGTGCCGGACGTAAAGAATAGCACAACCCCATTTCTTCCCGTGGGTGTCGTAAATGACGACTAAAGGTCTTACTAGAGAATGGGCAGCAGCGTTTTGTATGCATTTTAACACCATACTGCGATCGCCAACCCGCCTGCCATGCGTGGCAATTATGGCAAACACCCCCCCTTAGGGGGAGGCCTATGTCCAGCAGTGGACGTCTTTTGGCTGAAATGATGAATGATGATGATGGCTGAACTGATTTGGATGAAATTTGACCTGGGTTAGGTCATAGGATACTTTTTATCCCGGTAAACGCAGACGAAGTAGCGGGTAGAAGCTAGTTTTATTTTAAAGAATCGAATCCCAAGTCTGTAAGTATCTACGGCTCTGTTTCACACATGAAATGTTTTTATTTATATATATGTATTTTTTAAAGATAACAAAATTTCCCTTTTTGGTATTAAAATACCCTAGTATACACATGTAAAAAAATATATAACAACCTTAGCATCGAATCTTTTCGACCACTCTAAAGATTGCCCGATCCAAAACAAATGGATGCGCTTGTTTATATGTTAAGTTTAATGTAATTTTTTAGTAGTTAAATTGATTGTAATTTAATTTTATGTAATATATTATATGGATTTTAATTATCTGAAATAAATTAATAAAGGCTCTTACACACTCACGCGATATCGCGGACGCGACAGGCACCGACAAAGACAATTCCTTTGTCGGTGGATGTCGCGCCCGCGATATCGCGTGTGTTTGTAAGAGCCTTAATAATAAAGACATTATAAAAATAGTTTATAATTTCTACCACAGTCCACATAGCTATGATCCTACAATACTCACACTGACTCCTCCAAAAACATATCCCCTGTTACTATGCACGTTCACAGCTGCTGCCTGCCCTGCCCTGGCAGGCGGCGCTAACGCTCCTCCGGCTAAGGAGCGCCACGTCCACCCACCGCCAGTCTTAGAAGCTAGTCGGAAGAGGTCTGTGTGAGTGTTGGTCCGTTCTGTACGGCCATCGCGGACGCGGGAGAAACCGCCGTAGATTAGGAGCTGCGGAAAAATAAAGGAAATGATCTCTATTTCTATATTTTTGAATGTTGTCAAATGCAGTTTTTTTATCCGACTACGGCAAAGCCAAAAGGAGTGGTTATGTTTTAGCAGTCTTTGTATGTTTTTAATTGACACTAGATTTATGATGTGAAACTTACGCGGGGAATCGATAATTGGACGACAATTGAGTGACATTGAGAGGACGCGTCCCGTTTAGGCACATTTCGTTACATGAGTGAGAAGAAACATATCTCTCTCTGTCTCTCACACTAAATCTCTCTTAAACTTATTTTTTAAGAAGAATCACTTCTATTACGTGTATGGTGCTGCACGCATTTTTTTTTTGTTTTTGGTTGTCCTTTGAAAGATGTAGAACTACCCTGACGACTCATTAAACTAGCACTGCCTCAGGTAAATCAAACACATTTAACCGTTCTATTGAGTCTAACTACTTAAAATATAACCACAGATTACTAGATAAATCACTCCATACAATATTTTCAATACCTACAGCTATAATAGCCTACACCTTCGAGTCGCTAGATGCTGTGAACGAAAATATACCTAACCTAACAAGCGTAAGGTAGGTTTTGCTTTGTAGCCGCGCGCGCCACCCAGCTGTCGGCAACCTACTGAGAAATGGGTCGCGTGCGACCCGGCAGCCGGTAGGTAATTAGCGCGCGTAAGTACATGGAGTGATTTATTTGATAATCTGTGATATAACTGATTACAGATATTGATTAACATGAAGAAACCGGTTTTCCGTGAATCTTACACAGTGTTAAGATATTTTTGGCGGATGGTACCTTCTTCCAATTCCCAAGCTATTATCTATACTAATATTACACAGAGGTAAAATTTGTTTGTTTGTAAGTTTATATGTAGGGGGTAATCTCTGGATCTAACAGTCAGATATGAAAAAATATTTTTGCATTTGATAGCCCAATTCTCGAGGAAGGTCATAGGCTAACTTTAACATCACGCTACGACCCTTAGAAGCCGAGCACAAAGAAAAAAAGTCAGAAAGAACGCTAAGCGAAAACGAAGTAAAAGCGCGGTCGGGCGATGCAATGCAATGGGTTGGGAAGAAAGTAGAATAGAATAAGACATTTATTTTGCAAATAATTATGGGTAATACATAATAAGTTTTAAGATACATTAAAGCTGAGCTATATTTCACTATTCGGCATGGAAACATTTATATTATTATTCACTTAAGTCAAATGCATAAATACCGAGCAAATCAGCAAAAAAAAATCTCCGATAAAAACTTAGTCACACTGTAGTACCCGCAGTGTTTGAAGACTAGGGTCTTCAACCAATGCGTCCTGCCCGTTATGACATACGGTGCCGCAACGTGGACACTAACAGTCGGGCTGGTCCACAAATTTAAGGTCACTCAGCGTGCTATGGAGCGGGCTATGCTCGGAGTTTCTTTGAAGGATAAGATCAGCAATGAAGTCATCCGGAAGAGAACCGGAGTTACCGACATAGCCTGCAGACTAAGCAAGCTGAAGTGGCAGTGGGCTGGCCATGTTTGTCGAAGGATCGATGGCCGGTGGAGCAGACGAGTTCTTGAGTGGAGACCTCGTATCGGCAAGCGTAGTGTGGGGCGCCCCCCAGCTAGATGGACCGACGACCTTAAAAAGGTGGCTGGGACAGACTGGATGCGGAAAGCGGAGGACAGGGTGTTGTGGCGCAGCCTGGGAGAGGCCTATGTCCAGCAGTGGACTGCTGTAGGCTGAGTTGATTGACTGTAGTACGTCTTATCCATTAGAAATTGACGTAGTCTACTGTTAAACTGCACTGTTGTTACGAGTACGTCTTTCCAACTACTTGGTAATCTATTATAAATAATTGGGGTAATAATTAGGTACTCACCGAATCACTCCCAGCAGGTAACATAACACAAGCTGACCTCGCACTCGGCCCCCTGCCACTCGGGGCCAACTTGGTCCATGTCCTAGTGTCCAAACAGAAGGTGTACACGTCGTCGAAGTACCGGCACTCGCGACCGTCGTCTGCGTACCCGCCGAACACGACGATGTTGCGCCCGAGTAGGGTCATGCGGTGTCCAGAGCGCGGGGAGGGGCCATATTGAGCAACGACCTGAGAAAGGAATTCTAAGTTATGTAAACATATACTTTTGTTTTGCTTTGAATAAGAACTAATTCGAAGTTAGCCGGACGGGCCAATTGATCAGGTTAAGCTAACCTTGCCGCGGTTTTTCAGTGGATGGGTGACCATCTTTACATACCAAGACCCCTCCGTGCCTCGGAAAGCACGTTAAGCCGTTGGTCCCGGCTGTCATTCGTGGATCTTTGAGTCGTTACGGGTCGTCAGAAGCCTGGAAGTCTGACAACCAGTCTTACCAAGGGGTACCGTATTACAGAGTAACTGGGCTGTGGAGGTCAGATAGGCAATCGCTCCATTTAATATACTGGTATTCAGCTGAATTCGGTTAGACTGGATGCCGACCCCAACATAGTTGGGAAAAGGCTAGGTAGCTGATGATGAACTAATTCAAAGTTGGAACACAATAGCATAAAAAAAAATCCTTACAAGGAAAGATAAACATATTTTGTCAAGTGGTTACAACAATATCATTTAAACTGCCTCATGCTGCAATACATAACATAAAATCACGCCTGTATTTGCCGAAGGAGTAGGCAGAGGTAATAGTAGGTACACCTACACCCACATGTCACCAGTTATGTCATAAGCAGTGATCGGAAAAGGTGAGCTAAATAAAAACCTAAAGTTCGAAAAAGAACAGAGACAAAGTGGAGACGCCTTACGACAAAATATTTTTCCATAAATTGTTGAATAAAATTGTTTGAATTTGGAAAATAGAATGTCAGAATGTGAGAAGTCATGTAAATTCATAAACTTACTAAGCAGTTTGATTACCAGAGATGTCAGTATGTCAGTTGCGGTAAAACGTAGTCCATAAAATCAAGCCAAGGTGGTCATGTAAAGGAGATCCAATAAACGATAAAACAAGTACAGGTAAAAAAAAAAAACAATTTACGAGTCAAATATGCATACACAACTTGAGGAACTACAGGAGTTAGTGATGCGCGCACGACGACGCTTGGAATGCAAAACACCCCTCTACCCTTTTGTCATTCTTTACCAGTGACAAACAAAAGATAGAGTCAGCAAGTTTCGGCTATTCTGGGAAACGAAAACATAAGGCGGACCCAGTTCTTTACCTGAATTAATAACAATAGAAAACGTATCTACTGGTTTTTCGAGAACGTTCTCCTTGTTTTTGAAGTGGGTTAAAAATGAATTCAATTAGTTTACTGTATTAATAACATTAAAATTTACTTAAGTGATGTCCCTAAACCCGGAAAAAATATTCCGAAAAAAAAAAATGTTGTCGTAAGGAAGTCTCCACTTTTATTGACTTTGTTCTTAGAACTTTAGGTATACAATTCCTATCACTGGTCATAAGAGTAAGATCCATGGATTAGAGAGAGATTCAATGCAAAAACAAATTATATATATTTTAATATTATTGAATGCAATTTTATCTATTTTTACCTTCTCCCATTTCTTTTCAGCAAGAGAGAAGCACCATAGGTCTTTATAATGATGGAACTGTGTTTCTGAGGGACTTGTGAATTCTCCACCAAACACCCATAGCTCACCTCTGCAGAAAAACCACAATAAACATTAAAATTACATAAGAACACAAAAAATACATGATTGAAACCGTTTGTGACAATTAATTTATTGCCATTTTCTGTATTTTGTTACTTTTATTAGAAACACAAATAAGGTTTAGTTATACAAAGTTTTAGCTATACCTTTATTTCATTGAAATAAGGTTTAAATTGCAATGCTATGACTATTATCATACTTGTTAGCAGGCGTAGCAACAGCTTGATGTGCGCTTCTCGGAGGCGGTGCGCCGGGAGCCTTCAGCACTTTCCAGGAGTTGTTGACTGGGTTGAAGAAGAGCAGCTCATTGTATACCACTGTCTATAACATAAAAACACTTCACAATACAACTTTTTCCCATTTGGATTTTTGGATTATTTTACAAAACATGCATATTCCTGAAATACTAAGCCTGGGACATCAGATTAAAATTGTCCTATACCATTCCTATCATTACAACTTTCAATCTTCCAAATAACCTGAATTTAAAAATTGTCTAATACATCACATCCAGAAATGTAAGTAAAAATGTTAAATGAAATAACTGTCGGAAAATATTTTAACTTGTTTCTATACAATCAAAATCATTTTATTGATGATAAATGATTTTATTTCTGTAAGTAGGTTTGTACAAACACTTTTACATGTCAATCATATTTTTTTAAACTAGATGAAGTCAGCGTTTCCTATCTGACTACTTTGAGAAGAAAGGCCGAAACAAGCTAAAGGTCACACACAGTCTCTTTTAAAGTCCAGACATAATCTTGGCCAGATCATGTGAAGGCCATGTAGATTGGTGTCTGAAATGGCCTTTTGATCCGTACGCAAAATACGCGCATAATGACGTGGAGTTGCGGAAACCAGCCCGTTTTACCTATGGCCTTTTGATGAAAGAACCACACAGATTGAGTGGACCTGTCCAGTCAGTGCACGCATTTGTCAGTAGTTGTGCAGCTCAACTCAGAAGTTAAGAAGCTCAATGATTCAACAAACAATACCAAAGAAAGGATGTTTGGGTAGGCTGCATAAATTACTCAAACTGCCAGGCTATGATATGAAAAAAGTCTTCACATTTAAAATAATATAATATTTTACAAAGTATCTTACCTTCTGTCCATTATGATATTCTCCACCAAACACAATGAGCTCATTGTTTGTAGGGTGTGGTGTGAGTGTGGCATATGCCCTAGGTGACGGAGGACCTGGCAGGGTCTTCTCTGATGCTGCAGACCGCTTGGCTTCCTCTTTCTCAATCTCTGCTAGCACTTTGGCTATGTCTTCCTGAATAATAAAATTATAAACATGATTTACTTTAAGGGTCCTATTTTCTCTTTTAAATTAGGTAGGTAAACTGTGTATTTACTGTAATTAGGTTTTAACCGTTTTAAAGAATTAATAAAATAAATGGAGTTTTTAGAAATAGATAGGGACCTCTTATATAGGATAGATAGGGACCTTTACCGTGTGGTTCCGGACATACAAGAATAGTATCATCCTATTTCTTCCCATGGGTGTCGTAAAAGGCGACTAAGGGACTTACTAGAAAGAGTGGGCAGCAGCGTTCTCTATGCATTTTAACACCATACTGCGATCGCCAACCCGTCTGCAAGCGTGGCGATTATGGCAACCCCACTTGGCATCCACTGCTGGACATAGGCCTCCCCTAAAAGTGTGTCCAGCAGTGGATGTCTTTTGGCTGAAATGATGATGATGAGGGACCTCTTATCTTATCCCACCAAGAGTAGAGCTGTTCATGTTGACTGTAACTGGCATGTATGCAGTCTGTAAATATACAAATAAATATATTTCAATTGTCTTTTTGTAATCACAAAATAGCAGCTTTTTACTAAATGCATAAAATATGAAGTTTATAAGTATGGTACAAAACGAAAAAACAATTTTTTATATATCGTTCTGTCTATCTTTACTTCTGCTACTTGTATTTCAGATTAAGCCACGCGGGCGAAGCCGGGGCCAGCAGCTAGTGTTTAGAATAAAATAAAATGCCTTTACATCAAGTTATCGGCGTGCTACCTTAGCATACAGGCTGATGAGACATTGTATTCCAATTACTTGAACTAGTATTTCAAGTTCTAAGTCAATCAAAGTGGTGCCTATTTTATTAACGAAAATTTTAGGTGCATACAGTTTATTTACCTATAAGACTAGATGCAGCCCGCGGCTTCGCCCTCGTGGCTTTATCTAAAATAAAAGTAGCCTAAGTTACTCTTTATAACATCAGCTATCTGCCAGTGAGAGTTTCGTCACAATCGGATCAGCCGTTTCGGAGATTAGCCGGAACAAACAGACAGACAAACAACATTTCAATTTTTTTTTTTTGTTTTAAGGTGGATGCGCTAAGGTATTTCGCGAAATTAAACGCATCCCCCTTAAGTAACTAACGTTTAAACTTTCGTATGCATTTAGTATAAAGCTATTTTAACATTACAGACACTTAAATTGTATTTATTAGTCTTTAAGGCTTACCTACTCACCCACCACTGACACCACTCTACTATACCTACTGGCTTAAAAGTATGTACTTTAAGACAGCTAACTTACTAACCTCTCCCAGATTGGCGAGTTCCTTCTTCAATTTAGTTGCAAGTTTCTTCTCAGTTTTAGCTGCGGTCTTCACAGCGCCGCTAACCTTATTTTTATTCTTCTTTTTACCCATATTTATTGATTATAATTATGATCTTACACTTGGCCTATAATAAACAGTAAAATAACCAAGATGAAGATGATAATGTTTCAAAACATTAAAAAAGAGATGTGCGAATAGGTTAGGTCCTTCGAAAATCTTTAAAGAAAATGTTGACACATGGACTTGGGTCTTCTTTTAATATGTTTCGAATCTTTTCGAGTTTTAGTTAAAACTATACAATGATTTTTAGTTTGAATTACAAAACAATTAAAACGTTGAGGTCTTGTTCCATAAATATGGCATCTTTTTGTATTCTTCTGTAAAACGTATTTTAATAATAAAGTGTTTTAAACGCACTCTTGTCACATGTAGCCCGCCATATTCAAATCTTACGTTTTTGCAATATTCAGGTCAGTGTCAGGTTTTTTTTTTGTGTATCTTGGGGTGCATTCCGAATTAAGACCATAATCACTGTAATCGATTTTAGCGCGCGTACCCTATTAGCGTGAGCGCGAAAACGTTGTCACGTGAAACGTCATAGATGACGTCATGACATGCGCCATCTTGCGATAACGCCGACCATGCCCTAAATTAATATCACCGTGAGCGCTGTCAAAAATGACAGTTGCGTTGTTTTGTTTTGAGTCTTATCTTATATATAATAGCGTGGCATTTTCGAAATTGTGCTTCTGGCTACCGTCACCATCTAACCAAAGAAGAAGAAGTGTACAAATGTATGCGTGTGGTGTTTAAACAAAGAAATACTGTAATCCAACCGTGAGCGCGGTCATGAGCGTACCGAATTGATGACAGTTGTCGGCTGTCATTATCGTAATAACTAATTTGGTACGCAAAATATCGATGTGAGCGCTGTTAGCGATTATGGTCTAAATCGGAATGCACCCTAACAGCAGCTGCCAACTTGTTAAGTGTCACTTGAGTTTAGTTAGAATTGATAGATTTTAGATGACGGATGACTGAGGACGGTAGCCCACGGTTTCTTAAAGTTCGATTTCTGTTTTCTTAAATCTTAATCAATACTTATTTGTAAGTGCTATTATGTAAAAAATAAGAAAACCTGTGCATCAGTTAGTATTTTGTTTTATTTCCAGGCCGCAGTGAAGTGTAAAAGTGAAAATCATAACGAAAGATGACGTCTCCTGGGCCATCGGTGCGTATCTGTTTATTTTTACAATAAAACCACTGTTTACAGCCAATTTGCTAATAACATAAAAAGATACCTTTTAACTCATCTGTAGTATCATTCGAAACCTGTATGATGATATGTTAAAATGCAAATGCAAAAAAATCTGCTGTAAAACTGCTCTTCTTGAACAGGTCCTACAAGGTTCATACGAGAAATGTATGAAACTTCTAAAAACCCCTTTTTTATAATGGTCTTCTTTATAAACTGTCTGCACCATAAGCTATTTCATATGGAAAACTGGTAGATAGAATTAAGCCTATTATTCTTAGTTCACATTTGGGCTAGTATATTTCAACTCTCTATCAAAAGACAAAATTATACCTTTATAATAACCTTATTACTTTCTCACAAGTAACAAAGTAAACAATCTATTTCAGAATTCGTTCCAACAGTCATCAGCCGCATCTGTACAAGAGTTTAAAATCAGAGTTCCAAAGGGTGTAAAAAAGAAGCACCATGTTATGCGGTTCAATGCTACTCTGAATGTAGACTTTGCAAAATGGACGCACGTCAAGATGGAACGTGAGAATAATATCAAGGAGTTCAAGGGAATGGATGAAGATATGCCCAAGTGAGTTACGATGGATCTTAGATTTCTATGGCACTTATTCTCCTCAACAATTTTTTTAATACTCATAATATACGTAGATAGAATACTCTTTATTGCACACAAAAAAAGGATAAGCAAAAAAAAATTATAAACAGACACCTTATACATAATATGAAGTTCTAGTTTGAACTAGAAAAGAAACTCAATACTTAATCATTTATTGCATTTTACAATATTTATGTTCTTAACAATGAGATCATGGAAGGGGTGACCCTTCCAATGGAGCATAGCAAAACAGTGAATAGGTAGGAGACAGGAAGCCTAACTGAACCTATCAGTATAATAAAATTATTATAAAGAAATATCTGAATATGAGACCACAAAAAGTAAAAATCACTTGTGCTGTCACAGCCGATCGCTCTGAATCTATTGGACCGTTTAAGTTGAAATTTGGTACACATATGAATTTCTGTTACCCAAACACAAATGTAATAAACATAAATAAATGAATTTTGAATATATTTCACTTTTGGGGAAAAAAATTGAAAATAAAAACATTAAGTTTTGCATACTGTACCATGTGATATATCAAATGAAAGGACTTCTTATGAGGATTTCAAATTTATTTTTTTATAATAAGAGATACAGTCTGGTGACAGACGGACAGACCGACAGATGGCGGAGCCTTAGTAATAGGGTTCCCGTTTTACCCTTTGGGTACGGAACCCTAAAAATAATTATAATAGTACCTATGTGCTGGTGTAATTGTGTTTATCAGTGGACATTTGTAAATGGCCTTCAATTTCATATTGTTAAGGAACACTTTATAAGTTAGCTGTAAATTTCTCAAAAATAATAAAATTGAGACATTTATCAAACTCCATTAAGATTTGGCGCTGGATCAGAATACGGCCGCGACGTGCGAGAGGAGGCTCGTCGTAAGAAGTTCGGTATTATCTCGCGCAAGTACAAGCCTGATGACCAGCCCTGGATACTGAAAGTTGGTGGAAAGACAGGCAAGAAGTGAGTATTATTTGTCAATCACTCATATTATACTAGGCATGGAGTGACCTAAAAACTCTTGCAAACACAGTTTGTTTTCATGATTTTCGCTTGAATTGCAAATAAATTAATTACAAAACATTGTTGTTTTAATGTATAATGATGAGGTTGTCACCATTTGCCTACTTAACTAGTTTTTTACATTTTTGGAAAATTATGTAAGTTGGGAAATAATTTTTCTAAGGTTAGAAGCAAAATCAAAAAAAGAATCAAAATATTTTATTTTACTTATGCCTACATGGGTACTTATGAAACGTCAGAAGCTAGGTGCACGGTTCCAATTGGTCGTTCCCTATGGAGAAATGCAAGCAAGAAACTCCACGGTCTCTTTTAAAAATAATTGGCTTTTACGATGTTTTCAAATTAGGGTTAATAGGTATGGGAGGACAAGTGTAGGCCAGGTACTTAACAAAAAGAAAATGGTCTCACATTAACAAAACATAAAAAAAAAAACCGGCCAAGTGCGCGTCGGACTCGCGCATGAAGGGTTCCGTACCATTATCTATAAAATCGGCAAAAAATATCACGTTTGTTGTATGGGAGCCCCCTTAAATATTTGTTTTATTCTGTTTTTTAGTATTTGTTGTTATAGCGGCAACAGAAATACATCATCTGTGAAAATGTCAACTGTCTAACTATCACGGTTCATGAGATACAGCCTGGTGACAGACGGACAGACAGACAGACAGCCAGACAGACAGACAGACAGACAGACGGCGGAGCCTTAGTAATAGGGTTCCCGTTTTACCCTTTGGGTACGGAACCCTAAAAACGATATACTTAAAATATTATTAAAATAATTAAAGTTAGAACCTTGTTGAAATTAAAATTGTAGGTATATAATGTCAAATAAAAAAGATTATGTCAAGGAAGTATGTGAAAAAAAAAAAAAAAACATCGTAATTTGGGAGCAGTTAATAGACATTTTTTACATAATAGGTTGGGGAAAAGTTTCTTCGCATTTTTTAAGAAAATTCAAAACATTTTTTAATATAGTTTATTTACATTTAACTAAAGTATGTAGGTACCATTTTGTTCGATAACTATTTGCCATCTTGTAGGTAGGGACATGATCCCATTGCTATAGAAATTTTGGGACTTCTGATCAAAATACCGCGACAAGTGGTTTTGGCAGTCCTCTCGTGATGTTAATCTGACACAACCTAAAGAATTCTGAAGAGACCGAAACAGGTGGAAATCTGAAGGTGCAAGGTCAGGACTATACGGCGGATGCATTAACACCTCCCGGCCAAAGTCTCTTAATTTTTGCTGAGTGGCTAAAGATGTGTAAGGTCTAGCGTTATCATGATGAAGAACCACACCCCTTCTGTTGATTAATTCCGGCCGCTTTCTCTCAACTTCTTCCTTTAATCTCATCAGTTGTTCGCAGTAGAGTTCAGAATCGATGGTCCTGCCTGGTGGTAACAGCTCATAATGAATAATGCCCTTCCAATCCCACCAAGCACACAGCGTCACCTTGTTGCGAGTTAACCGGGGACCTTTTTCGCACGTTCTTGTCGTACGTAATTCACTTTTCATCACCAGTTATCAGCTTGTTCAAAAATGGTTCGGTTTCATTACATCGTAATAAAGAATCACAAATGAGTACACGGTTCATTAGGTTTCTTTCAGTGAGCTCGTGAGGTACCCAAATATCGAGCTTTTTTGTGTACCCAGTTTTTTTCAAATGTGCCAAAACTGTTTTGTGGTCAATTTCCAGTTCTTCGGCTACGTCGTAACTACTGATATGCCGATCTTGCTCCACTTTTTCAAAAATGGCATCCATTTTATCCGTAATAGGGCGACCAGAGCGACGTGCATCTTTGACATCAAAATTTCCGGATTGAAAACGCTTAAACCAAATTTGTGCTACTCTCACAGACACTGCACTAGGTCCATAAACATCGCAAATTTTTTTTCGCGGCTTGCGTTGCATTTTTACTTTTTTGTAGTAAAATTTTAAAATGTATCGAATTTCTTCATTAGATTCTCTTATCTTGACAGTACGAAAAACCAATGAAAATCACACATTTTCCTAATTTGAATTTGGAATTATGTTCTTTAAAATTTAAACTTTCAATGATACCAAAACCAGCCAGATACAAATAGTATAGCCAAAGAGATTTTATTACAAGTTCATCCATACTATAATGCGAAAAGACTTTTTCCCCAACCTAATATTTTTGCCGTTAATGAGGTATCAGGGATGCCACATGTGCAGAAGGAATTGAAACTTCAACGTACTTAGTCTTTAATCTTATAATATGCTTTTTGTTAGGGACACGTTTGATTTGGGTTTTGAATTTTCCATCGCTAAGACTTTGGCAAGTTATTATAAAAGCGGATCCTGTTTATAAGTAATGACTTGCTTGTTTTAATTAATCTAAATTTGGGTATCACAATTTCATGTTTACTACGTGTATTTATATTATGGAAATTACTTCTTATTTTGAAAAGTCCTAAGTTTTTGCGAATATATAAAATACTTTCTAAGATATAAAGAGAAGGCAGAGTTAGTACATAAATTTCTTTGAATTTGTTTCTAATGGACTCATGAGGACCCATTCTACAGGCATGCGCACTGTATTGTTGTGTGTAGATATGCAACAAGGGTTATGTCTTATTCTAAATTATTTCTTGTTATTGACAGATTCAAAGGCATCCGTGAGGGCGGCGTGTCGGAGCACACGGCGTATTATGTGTTCACGCACGCGGCTGACGGAGCCATCGACGCATACCCGCTGCAAGAATGGTGACTAATTTACCTTTTTATTGAAACAATAATAGTACAGTGCAAATGCTAGTCATTGCTGGCATAACTTTCCGAAAGACGCAAGAAACAAGACAGCATTAAACGACACACTAAGCAAGGTACAGCCCGATTTAACTTTATGGCGGCTCGGAACATGAGGCGAGTCGCTGAGCAGAAACGAATTCATGTGTAGCGGGGTTGAGGGGTGCAGTACTGCGCAGCGAGTAGCGCATTTCAGAGCCGCCATCAAGTTTGACGCGTACTATAAGAGAAACATGAAGACCACCTAGCTAATATTAAAAAAAAAACACAATTACTCTGTCTAATTAAATAAACTTAAGTAACTTTAGTAACTTAATTAATTAAGCAACTAAATAAACCTAAGATAAGATTTCTTTATTTGTTTAAACATTGTATACATACAAGATATTACAGTCATCGTTAGAGTCCAATCATGTTTAGCCGTAAGTATCGGCGTACAAATATTTCCATAACATTGAAAATAATTAACAATAACAAAAAATCTAAAATTTACCTAGAATAGGCACTTACAAATTTTATAATTTAGAAACATGATATATTAGAAATTATTTGTATGTTATGTAATATTTATATATATATATAATAATTATAAATTATTTATAATGTCAAAATTCCATATTCATATAAATTTAAATATTAGTGTCATATTATTAGTAATTATTAGTATTAGTGTCAGGTTACTTTAAATCACTAAAAATACTTACGCTACCGGCGATATACATATTAGAAATTAGTATCTTCGTTAAAAGAAATCCCAACCTTTTTGAAAAAATGACAATGGTACGAAATGTTCCAATTCGTAGTCAGTACAAAAATTCTTTTAGTAATTATAAATGTAAAACTGCATTAGCAATTAAAAGCGTCCTGGGTATAGCTCCACGCATTTATAACAAAATTCCAGACACCATAAAAGAATTAAATATTACACAATTTAAGAAAAAAATGAAATTGTTCTTAATTGATATTTTATAATACTATTGACGAATACTTTAATGATGAATTAATTTAGAATTACAATTATTAATACTGACATTAAATAATTTAGACATTTTAATTTTTGACATAGATTTTTGACAATTTAATAATTCCTCATTAAGGTCTGACATCATTAGAGTATTGAATAATATTTTGTAAATTGTTCAATTTATTTTCTAATATGATACCATAATTATGCATGATTTTCAAATATTTTTAGTAACTTGTAATCCTCAGCTAGATTTGCACACCATATTTGTACGCCTCCTGGCATAACATAGCGCTCTATTCATCAAACATAAGATCTGAATTTCTTTACCTATGTTAACAAATAAATAAATAAATGAAAACATAAAATTACTTACTCGTAAAAAAAAATCGTTTTCGGCCAAAAATTCGGAGACACTATAATAAGCCTTTTGCAAAAGAAACATTTTTAATTGTTGCTTGAATGCCTTACCATTTATCTCCTTCCACCTTTTAGGCAATATGTTAAATATAGTAGGCACCATGCAGACAATACTTTTGCGCAAGAGTGCCGTTTCTGCTGGATAGACTCGAAGAATGGTCATATCCCGTCTGTTACGCGGTACAACGTCCTGTAGACGTGGAAACAAATTAGGGTTTGTTTTAACTGCGGTTTCGAGAATATACATACAAGGAAGAGTTAATATTGTACCGTTTAAAATATGGTTTACATGTATCAACCGTTTTTAACCCAAACATAGATCTAATGCATCTCTTTTGAGTCTTAAATACCGTGTTAGCGTCGGTAGAATTTCCCCAAAATAATTATGATGCCGTCCATATCTTAGGTGAAACGCACCTAAGCCATGGTAGGCCGCAATCAGGGTATCGACATTCACAACTGCAGCTAGAGAGTGCAATGCAAATGCAGAACTAAAAACTTTTTTGCAGAGGTTCTCTATTTGTGATTTCCAGTCAAGTCTTTTGTCAATTATTAGTCCAAGGAATTTTGTAGTATTTACGATTTCAACAATGTTATTATCTATATTTATGTCCATATTTTCTTTATTTCTAATCGTTGGCTAAAATGTAAGATTTTAGTTTTATCTAAATTAATCTTTAAATTATTATTGTTTAACCATTTTATTGTCAAGGTATTGTGAATGTCAAGTCTATATTTTTATTTTCTTATTAACATTTTTGTTCCAGGTATAATTTCCAGCCCATACAGCGGTACAAAGCTTTGTCTGCTGAGGAGGCTGATGAAGAATTCGGAAGGTAAACACATCTTTATATTCCCATCCTGACTTACAAAATATCTTCTTGCCCCCCCCCCCCCCCCCCTATCTCTTTTGAGATATGCAGTGCGTTGTAGATTCACTATTTTAGTTTATTTAATTTATACTTTTACTAATGATAAATTTACGATTTCCAGACGAAACAAAGTGTTGAACTACTTCTCTCTCATGTTCCGCAAGCGCATGCGCGGTGACGACGCCGCTGATGACGCCGACGACCCCGATGACAAGAAACTTAAAGGCTCCAAGGCTAAGAAAGGTATGACCAACTGAAATTATCTTTATTTTTGGTTCAATAGCCACAAATTTACTTAGAATTCAGGTAACACTTCGTTTTACTTAAATAATTAAAGCCTGTCTATAAGACTGGTAAATATGTCGACACTCGTCCGAGCGAATATATTCAGCTACTTCTTCCAAGCGTGTCGCAGGCACATCTATCCACCTGTGAAAAAATAACTCGGTCTGGGAGCAGCAGATTTTTTTTTTACTATTTCAGTTTTCATCCCATAGTAAAAGTTGTTCATAATGATGGGAACAATGACCCCTTAAGAGGTTGTGCGTCATTTATGTTACATTTTGTATAATATAATATAATATATAATAATTAACATAAATTTAAAATAAATATTATTTAATTTAAATTTATGCTAATTAACATTTAAAATTGTAAAAATTGGTCAGTTGGCTCCTAATGCATAATCAGCCTATAATGTTCCCACTGCTGGGACACAGGCCTCCTCTTTTCAAAAGGGAGTGGGCCGTAATCCACCACGCGGGCCCGGTGCGGGTTGGTAGATGTCGCATGTGTTCGAACTTTTGGTTCTAGGACATGCCGGTTTCCTCACGCACGATGTTTTCCTTCACCGTTTTGAAGCAGTGGTGATGAAATTATTTATAATCTCTAAGATTTGGAGAGAATCTGTGGCAAAAAGAGCACTACCTTTTCTAAGAATGGTCACCCATCCAAGGTCTGACCGCGCGGCGTTGTGATAAAGCCAACGACGTCCTTATTGTACATAGGAATGTACAGAAAAGCCTCGTGTACATTTCTGTGGAACAATAAGGAGGTCTTCAGAAACTGAGGTAATTATCTTGTTTTGGAACAACAAACCCAATGCCATATAAGACAAAATTTAAATCCAATATTTTTGTAAAAACGTTTTTAGGAGTTTTTAATTAGAAAAGATCACTCAAAAATCAACCTAGAAAACACAACGCTAGAATATATAGTTGACTAATAGATGATAGTATATCTGTTTGTGAATACAACAATTGATGCGATAATCTTGTTTCAGATTTAAAGCTTTCTGAGATGGACGAGTGGATAGACTCTGACGACGACTCGTCCAACTCTGAGAATGAAAAGGAAAAGGATAACGATAGCGACGCCGGCGATAAGAAGAAGAAGGACAAAAAGAAAGGTAAGAGCCGCAGTTTGTAGCGGATACAGAACGTACTGGGCGTAAAAGCACTAATCTCACAATCTATAGTCATTCCATTGTTCGATTCGCTACTCCGGTCCGCCCCCTATCACACTGGACCGCGAGGGGGGTACAGCACCTCAACCCCCATACTTGAGGTGGCCCGCACAGGCGGGCACTAGCCGGGGATTGCGGAAGTAATAACAGATCCCAAGATCCCCGGCGCAAGTGTGGGAAGGGAACCCTATGGTGGTTTTTAGTCAGAAAGAGTCTGACACGACGGCGGAGGACATCCATGAGATATATCAACCCCGGCAAAAAAAAAGGGGGCTCTACTCCGAAAATAAATCCGAAGTATCGGCCGAATGTTCGGCCGATTTCTGACTATGGCTGAATACGGCGAAAAAAAAAACCGCGGTCAAAGAGATAACTCAAAGTCAAAAACGTGACTTGAACCCGGGTAAGGATTCCAAGTCAAATAAAGAAACTTCGGAAGTCAAAAAACGGCTGAACATTCGGCCGATACTTCGGATTATCGCTTCAGAGTAGGCCCCTAGAAAATCGACGAATAGAGGAACACCAAGCATTTTCAAAAAATCATGTGTCAAGAACACTTCTTGACATTAGATTGAAAGATAGAATTACATTTATTTGTAAACAGTATGTGAAACCCAAAATATATTGTCCTTGTGCCTTTTATCAAAAATTGGTTTCGAGAAATAAATGAACAAATCTTCATATTAATTTATTACAGCGGCCGCCGCAAATAAAAAGAAGAAGAAAGTGGAGGACGAGGCGTTTGAGGAGAGTGACGACGGAGACGAGGAGGGGCGGGAGAAGGACTACATATCTGACTCCTCGGAGAGGTAACCTTGATGGAGCCTTTAGTATCTATATGTAGTGAAATTCTGAGAAGTCTCTTTATGTGGGCGTAAAGTGCCTCGTTGGTCTAGTGGTTGCAAGCGCTACTGCTGAGCACGAGGTCTGGGGTTCGATTCCCAGGTCGGGCAAAGTGTTAATGGGTTTTCCACCAGGAATTTCTCGGTAGCAGCCCGGAGTCTGGATTTGTGCCCGGTTGATGGCAATAGGCTCGTCCCCTATTACATGGGACCTAAACTTAACTAGCGAAACGTGGCTGTACTATAGGTATACCTCTGCCTAACCCTTCGGGGATTACAGGCGTGATGTTATGAGTGTGTGTGAGAAATTAAAAAACAGCTTTGTTAGACCGAATCCCGAGAGCAAAGGATGTTCAAAATCGAAAAATCCGAAGTCAGGAAACAAAATGACAGCATAGAATTTTACAATTATATTCGACGGCTTAGGCCGAGATTTATAAACTTTACTTAACAGCGTACTGTGACTGAGCGTTATTCCTGTCACTGTCAAACTACAAGTACAAGATAACGACGGGAACATGTATATTTTATAGAAAAGAAAGAAAAAATATATTTATTAACATAAAATATATTTAACAACACATTAATAGAATACTCTGACTCCTGCCCTAGTTAAAACTGTGCTGGAGGAGCCAGCGTCCTCCCGTAATAAAAGACACAAATGTGTTATGACAAAGCAAAAACAAATAAAAAGGAAAAAAAAAGAGCTCTGTTCTCTGACTATTCTGATCACAATGTTTGAGTTATTAAGCCTTTTTGATGTCAAGGGCCAAGAATATATTGCTTAAGGCGCTGACAAGAGGCAACTGATAAATGTAGGCTTCTCTCTGAAACAAAAAAATTGCACAAATTTTCATAGTTTGTGGTAGCGGAAAAAATATATGTTATTTTTGAACATATTTCTCAGAACTCTGCTGTTACTAAAACACGTTTAGAAAAAAAAAACTCGATACAAACTAACGGTAAACTAACCCTTTACTTTGAGTTCCAATCCAAAATATCTGTATTAAATATCAACGTACGGTTGGTGTTTAATTAATAACAAGAACGTCTTATTTCTATGCAGAACTTGGTTGTTTTTTATTTTCGATTACTCAACTCATTTTTGAGTAAATACATATATAATTGCTTCTTAATTTGCAATTATATAATTATATTGCTCTTTCTTTTGTATGCAGCCTGACAGTGACCGCGGTTTTGCTTTTGTCAGCATCTTAAACAGTGTTCAGGCTCAGCTGATGCATACAATGCAATTTTGTTACAGCGAATCAGACCACGAAGGCAAGACTAATAAGGAGCTCAAAGGAGTCTCAGAGGAAGACGCGCTCAGGTAACATCTTACAATATTACAATTCATATTAATCCTAACTAATGAGGAGCTCGTGGCTAAGTAATAACAGCCGCACGGGCCGATCCATCAGGTTAAGCTACGCTTGCCGGGGTTGGTCCGTGGATGGGTGACCATTTTTTTTTTTTTAAATCTTTATTGCTTATTATATAATATAATATAATATAAGCTTTATTGGTTCTCACAGTATAAAACCTTAAGACTAGAATGCTACAGATTAACAGTGATCGTGATTTTATAGTCACAGTACGTATCGCAACTGGCATCTTAGCTAGATTACAGAGTAACCTGTGTTAAAGATACCAGTCCCATTCCCCTATAAAAACTTAAAATTTCACATCAGATTCCAAGCACTTATACTTTCTAGAATTACTTAACAATGCAAAACAAAAGTAAAATAAAAACAAAAATAATTAAAAACTAATGGAAAATTTTCTTTTATGCGTGCGCGAGTGTTAAAAGAGGTGTATGTAAGTGTGGGTGTAATTGCGTTTAGATGTGTGTGTGTGTGTGGGTGTGTGTATGATATGTAGATGTATATTTTAGTATAATTATTTATACTACACCATTGTACATAAGAGGTTTTCCGTTTCTTGGTAGGTTAGCCCTTGAAGCCATTTTGTAATTCGATTTTTACAATCGCGGCTGGATAGTTGGTAAATAGGGAGTATTTTATTCAATTTGTTGTACAATGTAGGTGTAAGAAAATAATTGGACCTACTCGAATGGGTAAGGTTACTTTTCCTAGTTACACAAACTATATCTTTTCGCCTTTTGGAGATCTCTTTGTATGGTGTCGCAGAATGCTGAATTAAGACAGTTCTTGCTATGAAGAGTTGTCTCACGGTCAACACTTGACAACTTTTATAAAGTTCGGCAGTTGGGAACATATAATTTTTAAAGTTGCTTACTTTTAAGATAGCTCTCTGAGCTCTTTCTAATTTTAACAACCTTGTTTTTGGCGCACCTCCCCAGGTCGATATGCAATAACTCAGTAACGATTGGCAAAGCGCAAAATAGACCTGTTTTAGCAATCGTGTATCAGTTACGTGACGAAGAGTTTTAAAAACATAAATAAGTTTCCTAACTCTATTCTGCAATAACTCAATGTGAAGTGAGAAAGAGAGACCATTGTCTAGGGTTACGCCAAGATATTTGGTATTAGTCACTTGAGCTAATTTGGGACAGCTACAGAACTGGTTGTCGGGAATAGAGCACGAATGTGCGACAATGTATAGGGAGGGTGGAGGTTGGGTGGTTTGACGGAGTGAAAAAGTCATGTAGTTGGTTTTGTCCGTATTGAGTGTCAGTGAGTTTCTAGCCAACCACTCCCTAATTATGTTAAAACCATATTGAGCTTTGTTAAAGACTTCTGACCATGTGTCACCAATGAATGAAAGTGCAGTGTCGTCTGCGAACGCCGTTATCTTGGTGTCATTTAACTTAATCTGGCAAAGATCGTTTAGGTATACGAGGAAAAGAGTCGGCCCGATCACACTCCCCTGCGGAACTCCGTATGTTATTGGCAGCTCATCACTCACAAAGTTATTAATTTTTACACATTGGGTTCGGTTATATAGATAGTCCCTTAGAATAGAATTACCTCTCACGCCAATTTTCTCCAGCTTATGAAGCAGGAGGGGAGTAGAGACTGTGTCAAACGCCTTAGCCAGATCTAGGAAGATAGTGAGGACCTTTTTCTTTTCGTCTAGGTTGTTGACAATGTGGTTAGTAAGATCCAGGACTGCATTAGAGGTGGATCTATTTCGTCTAAAGCCATACTGAGCGGGTGACAATAAGTTCTTGTCTTCCAGGAATGTTATCAGTCGTTTATTAATTATTCGCTCAAGGATCTTGGATAGTATAGTCAGCACGGCGATCGGACGGTAATTGGCGACACAGTCTTTACCCCCACTCTTGTAAATGGGATGAATAAGTGACTTTTTAAAACACGAGGGGAAAGTATTTGATTCGAGGCAGAGGTTAAAGACATGAGTTATGACGGGGATGAGGACGTTTTTATATCGCTTGAGTAGCGCTGTAGGTATGTTATCCCATCCTACAGCACAGTCAGATCTTAAGGATAATAGGGTTGATTCAACCTCGTTGCAGTCGGTTGGTAAAATAACAAAAGAGCCACAGGAGGAGTTGTCGGGGACATGTACCTGGAATTTTGAATGGGGGTTTGGAGATTTTATTTTCGTTGCTAGATTTTTGCCAATGTTCGCGAAGTATTCGTTTACTTGATTGACAGAATTTTCAGGGGATGTAGAGGTGTGTAGTAAATCAGTAGGAGCAGTTTTAGATTTAACACAGTTAGTTACGCGTTTTATTACCTGCCAGATTCGCTTATTATCCGTGCCAGCGTCTGCTAGCTCTCTCCGATCATAGTCTCTCTTAACTTTTTTTAGTATTTTGTGACAAAAATTTCTGTATCTTATATAGGTTAACTTTAGGATGTCATTGTTCGGATTTAGAATGGTTTCTTTGTGCATATTGTCTCGATTTCTCATGCATCGAAGTAAACCAGGTGTCACCCACGGTTTTAGTATAAGTTTACGATTGGGTATCTTAACTGTGGTTGAGTTGTTTTCTATAGCACACTTTAGGGTATTAACTAACTGAGCAGCAGCATAATCAGCGTTTGTTATACAGTAGATCTGATCAAAATTGATATCGTTCATCTCCAGGTCAAGGGTTTTATAGTTTATTTTATTGAGTGTAAAGCGATTGGAAGCTTTAGAAGATTTTCCTTTGTTTCCAAGGCACAGTAGCACACTGTTATGGTCCGTGACAGATGAATCAAGCACTAAAGTTAACGCTTCGTAGTTAGACTTGAGCATCACATGGTCTAGGCAATTAGGGCCACGCGTAGGAAACGTATGGGCAGGCAGTAGCCCATGACTGGCTATTAGGTTGAGGTACTCTGAGGCATAAGTATCATTTTGCGTATGAACGATGTCAATATTGATATCACCAATAATTCTAACATTTTTGAATGAGGATAGGGTTATTATTACATACCTAGACTCTTCCTTGCCCCGGAAAACACGTTAAGCCGTTGGTCCCGGCCGTCATTGGGTTGTGGAGATCAGATAGGCAGTCGCTCCATGTAAAATATTGGTATTCAGCTGCATTCGGTTAGACTGGAAGCCGACCCCAACAAAGTTTGGAAAAGGCTAGGCAGATTGATTACCTAATCCTAACTAATATTATAAATTCGAAAGTGAGTTTGTTCGTTTGTTACGTTTTCACGCTCAAACGGCAGAACGGATTTGGATGAAAATTGGCACTTGGGTAGACCATGACCTAGGTTAGAACACAGGATACTTTTTATCCCGATATTCCAACGGGACCGAGACTTATCAGGTGAAACCGCGGGGTGCAGCTTGTTAACAAATACATGGGTTTTAATTAAACCCTGTGGGTGTCATAATAGGCGACTAAGGGACTTACAGCGTTCTCTATGCATAGGTACTGCGATCGCCAACCCGCCTGCCCAGCGTGGCGATTATGGCCAACCTTTGGGGAAGGCCCATGTCTAGCAATGGACATGTTTCGGCTGAAATGATGAAATAAACCATTTTCATTTGATAGTTGCTAAAGTTAAATACTTTGAATCAACGCATCCTAATTAACCTCTTATTAAACAGGAAACTCCTGGCCTCAGACGAGGACTCAGAAGAAGAACAAGAGAACAAAGAGAAGGACGAAGATGAACAAGAAGATGAGCCTACAAAAGAAGGAGAAGAACGCGCCAGCAAGCTTACTAAGAAGAAGAAGAGCAAGCCAGATGATACTAAGAAAGGTGAGTAGTAGGTCTGAACACACTTTTTTTTTGTTCCCTTGGTGGAAAAATCCTCATGGACGTTCTCCGTCCTCGGGCGGGCGGAGGGGTCTGTCAGACTCTTACTGACTAAAAACCACCCCGTGTTCCCTTTCCACACTTGCACCGGGGATCATGGGATCATGTGCGACTTCCACGATCCCCGGAGCTCTGAACACACTGGACTAACATTGGAGAACTGTTATCTTTATGTCATTGAGTGGCAATCAAGCAGGCATACCACCTGATAGTAACTGGTCAACACCGCCCGTAGGTATCTGGAACACCAGAGGTATCAACTGACTCTGTAATGACAATGCACCTAATATAGAAAGAAAGAAAGAAAATACGTTCATTTGCGGTATACCTAACTCAAACAAAAAAAAACCACAAATGGACAAATAGGGAATATGCACGTAATTCAAAACGTATCCATTATTTTAATATACATTGTGTAGGAGTCAAGAAACAAATTCCAATATTTTTTAAATTTTTTAATGCATTACTTATTTTAGAATTAATTAATTTATGTTGCGTTTTTTTGGTGGAACGGAACGCAAACTCAAAACGCGTCCTCTTCGAAAATGCCGGAAGTGACGAAACAAAACATGTGAATAAAATCTATTCTTTGCTAAATGCTTGAAATCTCACTATTGAATAAAGCATAAACAGTAATTTAATATATAAGATTTGGAGCTTAAAAACAGATGTAAACAAAGCAGTTTCGTGAACAATGACGTCACATCATGACCGCGACAGAAACGGACGTTTGAACTGTAGTAGAAAATTGTTGGAGTTTCATAATTTTTTTGAGCATCAACCAGTAGTTCAATTTAACTTTCAATACTTTTCTTAGGTTTATATTACTGTCTATTAATGATTTAGTGAAAAAAAAATACATGCTCTATTGGGGGAAAATCTGCGTCACATCCACGCAAAACGGCCATCGCTCAGCATATGCTGCGACCCTATGCGAGACAGAGCCCCAGCGCTGGCTTTCAGCGACAGCCGGCGTTTACGTCATGACGTCGACACGTCAAAATATCTCTTGTGTCTTCAAACGATAACACAGTTACGCAGGTTGGCAAAGTCACAAAGTTTGTTACTACTAAAACTGTGGCAAAGTTGTTATCGATCGTTGGTCCCCGTACTAGTCCCGAATATTGTTCCAATATTGTTCAAGGCAGTGTATAAGGCCGTTATTGCATTGTCATATACAGGGACAAATTAGATGTGATGGCTCCATTTCAGCCAAAAGACGTCCTCTGCTAGACATAGGCCTCCCCCAAAGGGGGGGGGGGGGTAAGTATGAGTTGAGAAAATCTGTTTTGTTTTATAGAAAGAAAGAAAATACATTTATTTAGCACAGACTAAAAGGCACGCAAATTTATTATATACCAGATAAACAAAATCAAAATTAAACAAGTAAAAAGTGTAAAGTGCAATGTAAGAAATTAGAAGGAAAGTGTGCGCACGGCTGCGCCTAAAAGGCCCAGTTCAGCACAAATGCCAGACAACTAAACTTGTCAAAAAATAATAGGCCCGTTTTGACATTTAACTTGAATCGATTTATCGTGAGTGATTGTTCCGTGTGGTAAGCGTGTGGCCGGATGTAAAGAATAGCACCATCCCATTTCTTCCCGTGGGTGTCGTAAAAGGCAACTAAGGGACTTACTAGAGAATGGGCAGCAGCGTTCTCTATGCATTTTAACACCATACTGCGACCGCCAACCCGCCTGCCAAGCGTGGCAATTATGGCAACCCCCCACCTTTTGGGGAGGCCTAAGTCCAGCAGTGGACGTCTTTCGGCTGAAATGATTAATGATGATGATAATTGACCATCGCGACGTAACTAGTGAAGTAACCATACGACTCGGTACTCGATACTCACGATAAATCGATTCAAGATCGTTCAGGCCCCGAGGACTCTCAATGAGAGGCCGCGAAATCCGCGCCGCGGGCCGCGCGGGGCTTGTCAAAACGGGCCTACTATTTTTTGACAAGTATAGTGCCTGACGCTGGTTTTCAACTGGACCTGAAAGTGTGAGGTGACGGATATAATCAGTTTTATACTGTAACGTGTATATGCATACATAAAACAATAAAATAAATTTGTGTCAGATAAAAAATAATAATTAATAAATAAATAGTGTGTTTTCTTTAAAAAAGACATGATTTTCGAATAAAAAAATGATTGAGAGAAAATATTACAATTAAGTAAACTGTCTTCAACATGGTAAGAAAAATATCCAATAAAGTTTCATTTTTCTTGTATGTGTGGCTGTTTCAGAATATTTATGCAAATTAACATAAAAATAGGGAGCCTCCTACAATGGGTAATTTAAAGAAAAAATCAGCTGTACCTTTTGACGAGTTATGAGAACATAAATGTATGGAAAAGCTATTTTCTTTTTTCGTGATTTCAGGTTTGGTCCCATAGTATCATAGTAAAAGTTGTTCATAATGATGAGTACTATGACCCCTTAAGAGATTGTGCGTTATTTATGTTAAAACTGCCCAATCACTCAATGATTTATGTGGATCAGGAGTGGTCGTTTCAAATGCCCAAAAAACCACATGTCCTAAAAACTGCCTATTACACAGCTTTAACTACAATACTTTTTTCAGACTCGAGCAGCGAGTTAAGTTCAGACTCAGACACAGACCCAGAAACCAATACCCCAACCCCGGCGAAGAAATCCAAGAAGAGTAAGGGAGGGGACAAGAATGGACCCGCTGCTAGCTCATCCGGTATGTAATTCAATATTGAACCTAATATGCGTTGTATTGCGCTGGGATAAGGTCCAAATTTGCATTATAGTGACATGGAAGTACTGTTATCGAATGATATGCAACGATGCTGTTAATAACTGTATTGGAGGAAACAACAAATAACATCCTTAAAATTAAAATAATATTAAAGTTGAATGTCTTCTCAATCCATTGAACGACACGTGCCTACAGTTACAGTTATATGTTTTTAACTGTTCAGTTTTACTTATAATATTGAGCAACGATCAAATAAAATCTAAATGTACTTCTAGAAACATACAGGATGTAAAAAGACCCATCACATAGCGGTTGTTATTTACGCATCCTGTACATCAAACTAAGTTACATGAGTGTGTCTAAGTTAGATGAGTAAAAACTATTGCTGGGAAATTGCTTTTATTTTTAGTGTGAAATATCGTATTTTTACACGCGCCAATCATAATGAAAATGCAGTTCTGACAGACGAACGGACAGACAAACGAAGTCACGTCATAAGTGTTATTTTTACCATTTTAATACGGAACCCTGAAAAGTCTCGATTGTTAAACTCATCTTTCTGTTTTATAATAAAAAAAATGTATACTTCTATTTTTTAGAGCTTTAGAGCAGTGGTAGCCCAGTGGTTAACGGCCTCGACTTACGAGTAGTAGGTCGTAGGTTCGAACCCAGACAGGCGCTTTACTTTGTGTAAATTATTTCATCACCACTGCTCTCAAAACGGTGAAGGAAAACAGGAAACCGGCATGTCCTAGAACTAAAAATTCGAGGACGTGTGACATCCACCAACCCGCACTGGGCTCGCGTGGTGGATTACGGCCCACTCCCTCTCACAGAAAGAGGGGGCCTGTGTCCCAGCAGTGGGAACATTAGAGGCAGATTATGTATACTTCTATTTTTTTGTGAATATTTGTAACTGTAAAATGGTTTACCAACCCTGGTACGGGCCACAAATACGGGCACACTGATAAAAAAAAGATATAATACAGTATGTGTTGATAATATCAGTTTTCTTTGTTTATCGTGTTTTGTAGCGATACCAATCAAGTATGTAAAGTTTACACACAAAAAAAAACGTTTTTGAACTGATATTTCAAGTATCTACACTAACTGCGGTCGATGACCCCATAAAAAAATCTTCATATTAATTTTTTTTTTGTTTTATCATGTTTATATATCGATATGGGCCACGTCTATTTTTAATTTGACCTTGTTTATGGTCTAAAACTCATGCCACATGCGCCCCCCAGCGACGGGCAGCGCCAGCACGTCGCGCGCGGCCACGCCCCCGCCGTCCGCGGCGCAGGCCGCCGTGGCCGCCGCCAACGCGGCCAACACCAACCTGCCGCCCGCCAAGCGACCTAAACTTGATGCTTCTTACATGTAAGTATGGAGAATAAAGGGAAATACGGTACTGACGGAGTTGGTACTGTAGGAAGTGTAAGGTTGAGTTTCTATTTCAACTTTAATGTCCTTTCTTTGGTAGTTCGTCGAATCGTTGAGCTCCTTAAGTTCTGAGTTGAGCTGCACGATTACTGACAAATGCGTGCACTGACTGGACAGGTCCCCTCAATCTGTGTGGTTCTTTCCTCTAAAGACCATTTCACACCAATCTACATGGCTTTCACATGATCTGACCAAGATTATGTCTGGACTTTATAAAAGACTTTGACCCGGAGTTTGTATCGCCATTTCTTCTCAGGGGTATTCAGATAGGAAACGCCGACCTCGTCTAGTTTTTAAAATAATTATGATTTACGTGTCAAAACGTTTGTACAAAACTACTTACAGAAATAAAATCATTTATCGATGATTTTTGTCATTGTAAAACCAACTTTGCGAATGCATTTAGAGTTGACTTTTGTACTGACTGCATCGTGAATTCGTGACGGTTTCCACTTGCCCGTTTAACTAGCGAATTTACACTGAATTGCCACTATCATAAAGATCAAAATAGCATGACGTGGGTCTTAAAACCACAGCCGCCTAGGAAACTTCGATTGTTATCTTTATGATGAAGCTATACAGTCAAAATTATTTGTTAAAATATGCATACTCGTCTTAAAGTTACGCACGTTGAGATACCACCTTTATATTCAGAAAACTATTTCCTTGTGCGGTAATAACTCTTATCTCATTACCAATCCTTTCAGCGAATGCGGCGTGACAGAAGAAGCGGTACGTCGCTACCTCGCGCGCAAACCGATGACGACCACAGAACTACTGACGAAGTTCAAATCCAAGAGAACCGGCGTTAGCAGCGAACGCCTGGTCGAGACCATGACGCAAATACTTAAACGAATCAATCCCGTCAAACAGAATATCAATGGGAAAATGTATCTTAGTATAAAGAATACTTGATTTAGTTAAATAAATTGTTTATTTTGTATTTTGCTTTTTTTTTATGTGGTTTTTTTCAACAGTATGTGGCGTAAAAAAATTATGAAAAGTATAATATCAGCCTACAACTGCACTTCACTGCAGGGCAAAATACTCTTCTCATACAGAGAAGGCATGAGCAAAGATAAATAAAAAAAAAGAAAGTAGATTGTTACGCAAGGGTCGAAAGTAAACAATGCCCATACGAGGTATTTAGACGCATAGAAATTGGTGACTTTCACCCGTGTTAAACACTCTACTTTTCATTTCGAATAATAAGGAAAGTAAAAAAATATAGCTTTTCTTAAATATTTTATATTCTTGTTTGCTCGCCACTTCATAAACTCATTGTATGTATTCAAATATCTTTCCTTTGAAATTTTTGGCAAAAGATTTTGGATTACTGTATATCTGGGGTCAACATTTCAGAATCGCTTGAACTCATTTTTAATCAAATATTAGTCAAAACTCAGATTTTGAATTTCGGTACAGCTTACAGAGTTAGTATTCCGTCAAATTATAATAGTCTTTTTTAATTTTGGAACACACTGCTCACCGCCGCGGACCGTCTCGCTTAATAGGTATTTTTTTTAAGGCCCTTCTCCCATTACGATACTTGTAGGATACGATACTTGAGTAGAATATTGGTTGGATACTAGTTCGCAACTCGACGCTCGCATATTATGCTACTGAAAAATTACTCAATTCATCATTTGTGCTCTCGTTTTTTGTGGGCGGACGTTATGTCAAGCGATTCCAGTGACGAAGAAGCACTTGCGGTTTTTCTGGTTTATAGAAACAGAAGACGTCATCGCAAGAGTAGAAAATACTGGATTCATCCATATATTGAACGAAACATAAATTGTAGACTTTTTGTAGCAGCACAAGAACTACAACATGATGATAATAAATTTTTATCTTTCTACCGAATGTCTAAAGAGTCCTATCTGCATCTTGTTGCATTATTAAAGCCTGCTATACATCAACAAAATACAATATTTAGAGAATGTGTTGCAGCGGAAGAAAGGATTCTGATAACCCTAAGGTAAATAATACTCCATTGTTACATAATTAAAATGTTTATTAAATTTTGGAATGTACTTTATAATTATTATTCTTCATGTTCTTGTGATATAAACATAGGTATTGATTCATAATAAAGTGTGGCAGTATTTGACTGTACATTCCGACTTTCGTTAATGGTATTTGGCGTACTTATTGTCATGTCAGCACACATCGGTGAAGGAGTAGATAAAAGTGTGATGGGACTATTAATATTTTCAATGCTTTGGTCCATAATATCGTCAATCAATTCAAGCACTCTCCTCTTAAACGGTCTTCTTTTACTATCATTCATTTTGTTCATGTCCGATAGTAAACTCGGTAAAAACATTTTGTTTGAATTTTCAGTACTATCATAGTTTTCTATAATTTTCGATCGTTTCAATTTAAAATAAGCTGCAATATCTTGCTCGGATTGAGTTTCTTCAAGTTTATTCCGTTTTCTCTTATTACTTGTTGCTGGTGGTAATTGCTGTCGCTAAATTGATTGAGTGCTTGTAGGAGGAAGAGATGATTGCTGTTGTGAGATTGATTGAGTGCTTGTAGAAGGAAGAAACGATTGCTGTTGCGAGATTGATTGAGTGCTTGTAGAAGGATGAAATGATTGTTGTTGCGAGATTGATTGAGTGCTTGTAGAAGGAAGAAACGATTGCTGTTGCAAGATTGATTGAGAGCATGTAGGTACACTTTCTGTGAACTGTGTTTATTCGCATAGTTCACGATCAGGTGACTGTGGTTGAAATGTGTTATCTTCTATTGTGTCTTTCAAATTTCCTGATGGTTTTCCTGCTGTTTTTATGAACGGTATAGTAAATTGCATGTAGTCAGCTAAGTAATACGGTTTTTTTTGCGCAGTACCTGCTCCACTTTTAGGCGGTTTCAAATGGCGAACAAAAACACTACGTAGATTTTTCCACTTTTCTTTAGCTTCTGATCCTGAAAATAAACTTAATAATTATTTTTTTCAGATATTTGGGGTCAGGTTGTACATTTGTAAGCCTAGGATTGTATTTTGCAAGAGGAGATAATACAATTTGCAAGATCATAGCTGAAACTACAGTTAATAATAATAAAATCTTTATTGGAACAAAAACACATTTTACAAATTGATTGCGTACGTAAATAGCCACATTAGTTACAAAACTGTGTCGCAGCTATTAACGCCCACCTCCAAGAGGGAGACACAGCGTTCCAGTACAGAGAAAAATAAAATAGTAAAATTTATAAGTAGTAAACAATTAAAGTAGTAAATAATAAAAAATTAAATTAAATTAAATTAAATAGGTACCTAAGTGTTAGTTAAGTTGTGCATGCGGGAGTGTTGTATGTGAGTGTAGTGCGTGTCTGTGGGGTGTAAGTGTAGAGTGTGTTTGTGGAACCTCCCCACGAGCACACTCCTCGCTACGTGTATATGGTGTGCATGTCTGAGGAAGAAAGATATTTAGGGTTTAACTAGATTCTCCAACTCTTCGTATGTGAGATTATGAAGCCATTGATCAATTTTCCTTTTGCAATCCCGGAGAGTACATGGATAAATTGTTAGAACTTTATTTATTCTATTATAAAGCACGGGACTGAAGAAAATGAACTGGCGGCGGACAATTTCTAATTTAACGGCTGGTGTCGGGCAAACTCTGTCCGTTCGGCGTTTATGTTTTCTAAACTCTGGGTCAAAAGACAAGTTGGAATGTTTACGCAACATTGTACTTAGCGCAAAAGAGTGCCTTACCGTAGGTAGCCTCCATAGCGTGTACGTAGCGTGTGTAGTTATAATATGGGAGATATTAAATGGATACTACATGCCATTACCAAATGCGCAACATTGGAAAGACATTGCTGCTCGTTTTGATCGCCTTTGGAATATACCTAACTGCTTAGGAGCATGTGATGGTAAACACATCAGAATAGAAAAATTACCTAATTCAGGATCAAGTAATTTTAATTACAAATCCTACCATTCAATAGTATTAATGGCATGTTGTAATGCCGATGGATTATTTACTGTTATCGAGACTGGCTATGCTGGTAGGAACAGCGACGGTGGAATCTTCAGTGCTTCCAAGATCAAACGTTGGATAGAACACGGACGTCTTAATATTCCTTTACCTTCGAAACTTCCTAATGACCCATCTAACTATGAATTTCCATACTATTTTATTGGCGATGAGGCATTTCCCCTTCTATCTTACTTCATGAGACCATATCCCCAAAGAACCTTAAATGACTTGAGAAGGGTGTTTAACTACAGATTAAGCCGAGGGAGGAATACAATTGAATGTGCTTTTGGTATGATGACTGAGAAATTTCAGGTTTTAAGTACAGCTATAAGATGTCATACAGTAGATAAAGTATCAAATATAATAAAAGCTGTATGTATTTTACACAACTATGTTCGACAACGTGAGGGCATTCTATATAGTCCAAGGGAGGTAATACAAAAAAGATCGGTCATTATTCCCGTTATACAACCTCAAAATATAGAAATAACTGCAACTATGTCACCACACAATCAACGAAATTATTTAGCAAACTACTTTATATCTGAGCAAGGTTCATTACCTTGGCAATACCAATACTGTTTACAAAATACAATGTAAAATAAATGATAAATAAACTATGTGTGTAAACAAAACTAACCTGTTATTTGAAATTTGTTCCCAATTTCTGCCCTTGACTTGTCTATTTTATTTTTTCGCATGTATTCTGGTAATTTGTAGTTATATAAACAAGCATTTTTTTCAACTTCTTGTACAAATTTTATATTTATTTCTTGCTCCGACGCCATTTTGTCGAGACGCGGAAGAGACGCGACCGACAAGGCGAGTCGCGCGATACTAGTCGCGGACGCGTAGGATACCAGTAGCGTAGTGTGCGAGCCTGTATTCAAATGTATGCGAGATACTTGGTGGCGACTAGTCTCCGATACTTGCAGGATACTTGAGTCGCCTGTGCGTATCGTAATGGGAGAAGGGCTTAATTCACTCACAAGACCGCTGACTACCTAACCAAATTTAGTTCCATATTTAAAATTCATTCCCGCCCTAGGGAGGGAAGCAATTACTATGAATCTTTCCCACCCAATGGTGGGAAGTAGCGTTTTCCACCCGCTACTCATAATTACATGATTTCTAATAGGTGTTTTTAATTATTTGATCTAGATTTGGATTATGATTAAAAAATAAAAGTAGGGGGGGGGGGGGGTATAACAGTCATTTTCTAAACCACCTTTTTTTTTGGTAAATATCAAAACTTAGTTTCCAGAAGGCTATCAAAACCACACTTTTCCAAAAATGTTTAATCAAATCTGCAAATTTCATTTCAAAATGTTGGCTAAGACTTATCATTTTTATCAGTCATTTGAAACATCAGATCGACTGAAACAGTAGTTTATTAAGACACAATTTAAACAACTGCAGATGTTGTAGTCGGTCAGTTATTTACATTTTATCTTCTGTTTTTCCAAAATTAGATAAAGTGGAAAAGTGAGGTTTTGTTCTTCACCTCCTTAATTAAGATGGCTTTCAACATAATATTCAGCTGATCAAATAAGAGATAAATAAAACAAAATAAAAAAATCATAACTTATACTTTTATTAAAAGTATTGTACAACATATTATTTTAACTTATTATTTTTATACAATTACTCAGACTTATGCTAAATTATATTTATTTCACTTACAATATTATTGTTTTAAATATAAAGTCATTTAAATCTCGAATGTTTTCTTACTTCAAGAAAGTATTCGTAATCGTGAAAGGAGTTGGTGCTGAAAGGAGAGCCCATCCGATTTCTGGAAGGCAACTGTCAAACTCATGTTTCTGTCCATTCACAGCCAATTTACCTCTGATTTTGCATCACAGTCAAAACCACATCTTTATTCTCGTTACTATAAGATTGCTGTTGGATTGCTACTGTTAGGGGTAAAATAACTGACATGAGTTCGATAGTCCGGAAAGTCCGTTTAAGAACAGGGCGTTTTCAAAGAAATTTACAACTTTATATTAAATCCTTTCGATATTTATTCTTCTATGTGGGCGTCCAAGCAAAAAGGTCCAGTTTTCGTCATTTAGTTTCCGGGATATACGCAGTTTTGTAAAGTTAGGTGAAAAAATGCATTTCGCTATTTTAATTGATTATTAATTAATGCTCCATTATACAAATTCATTGTATGATTGATGTTTCAAGTACCAGAAATTTTAAGAGAAACGTTTAGTAAAAAGTTACCAGTGGTCAAATTTGAAAATGATTTTTCTCAAATCAAACTGTTCAGAGTTGAAACTCTGAAAAAGCTTGATTTGTTTAACTTTAAATGTCAGATAAAAAAAAAACAGTTTTTGAATATTTTTTTAATCTTTATTATCAATTGACTATTCTAGATACCGAATCTTGTATTAATTCAATACCTCACTACTGGAGCCTTTTTTGCTTGGGCACCCATATATTTTGGCCAGTCACTGGACCAGAATATAATGATCTCTCTGATTTTGTACGAATTCACGTAAGTACCGTATTATTTTTAATTCAATATAACATTTAATTGAATTCAATAATATCACAGTACTGTTTGTTCTACTTCGATGTGTAACCTATGTTTACCTAATAATAAAATTATTATCGGGTCTGGATACAGCCTAAGTTATTATAAGTACGAGCGAAAGCTCTTTGTAGGCACATAATGTGATTACCAAATAAATAAAACAAAGTTTATAACTATAATGTTATGGCGCGCTTTTAGAGACTGGCTTAATTCATAAAACTGTCTGTCGACCACTGCTTATTTTTCACAAGAGTCTTAGGGGGAGTCCACATAA
This sequence comes from Tiliacea citrago, assembly GCA_963921375.1. NCBI lineage: Eukaryota > Metazoa > Arthropoda > Insecta > Lepidoptera > Noctuidae > Tiliacea > Tiliacea citrago. The sequence goes on from OY992784.1 coordinate 5,474,352, forward strand.
CATGTTACTTATAATATATTTAATATGGTTATTAGACATGTTTCAATGGAGAGATTAGCAATGTTAAATAACGTGGACATGTTAAGTATATAACAAAAGTTTTATTACCTGTTTCTTAGACGTATAGACTAAGAAACACGTAATAAAACTTTTACGTATAGAGGACCTAAGGGTATCTATAGAGGTACGCTCCCCTTAATCAAGAAATTACTCTTCAGACTTGTTACTGTCGTAAAAAATACTTTCTACATTGACTTAATATCTACTTCATTATGAAAAGCTTCAGGCATGAACAAATACGAAATATAATTATCACTTTTTGTTCTGCTGGTTCTACACATTGGCTGGTCCAAATTGGTGATATTTGGTGGTCTATGATTAGTTGGTTGTTCTATACACGTTTGTTTGCCAATTATGATCAAAACTGTTTTATAAGATTATCTATTTATTCCTAATAATAGAACTATGAATTGACCCAAGATTTCTGAGCAAAATATTCAGACTATAGTTTGACCGATACCGTTGTACCGCGCCTTAGGTATGTACGCGGCGCGACGGGGTGCGGGCCGCTCATTCGTCAACGCTCACGGCGCCGGCGTCCCGCTGTTCATTCGTCAACGCTCACGGCGTCCCGCTGTTCATTCGTCAACGCTCACGGCGTCCCGCTGTTCATTCGTCAACGCTCACGGCGTGTCGCTGTTCATTCGTCAACGCTCACGGCGTACCGCTGTTCATTCGTCAACGCTCACGGCGTGCCCCTGTCTATTCGTCAACGCTCACGGCGTGCCGCTGTTTATTCGTCAACGCTCACCGCGTGCCGCTGTTCATTCGTCAACGCTCACGGCGTCCCGCTGTTTATTCGTCAACGCTCACGGCGTGCCGCTGTATATTCGTCAACGCTCACGGGCGTGCCGCTGTTCATTCGTCAACGCTCACGGCGCTCCGCCGCTCACTCTTCAACATTCACGGCGTTGCGCCGCCCGCTCATTCACCCACGCCACCCCCCGCCTCGCCGCGCATTCCTAAGGCGCGGGACAGCGATATCGTTCAAACTATACCCATTTCTAAATTATTGAGAGATTTGAACATACAACTGTTTCTACCTAGCTTAAGTTTGCATACCTACCTATAGTCTAGCAGCTCAGCCTAGCCTTTTCCCAACTGCGTTGGGATCGGCTTCCAGTCTAACCGGATGCAGCTACTACCAGTATTTTACATGAAGCAACTTATCTTACCCACAACCCAGTTACTAGGTAACTGGATACCCCTTAGTTAGACTGGTTGTCAGACTTTCGGGCTTCTGACTACTTTTCCTTAGGTTTGCGTAGTCTAGCATTGAACAATAGTTATGTTATTTAATAACCTTAAAAATATTGGAAGCTTCATCTAAAATCAAGAACTAAGATCTAGACAATCTTAACTGCTATAAAGGCTGGTCACCGTTTTTTAAAACTATTTTGATAATATCACAAAGCGATAACAATGCAAACAAGTGATACAGTTATCACATGTTTGTTTATGCTTCTCATTTCTTTGAGTAAGGTATGTGGGTACGTTGGAACTTAGCTAGGTAGGGTAAGTCTGTACTTACCCACGTAGGGTACGACGGAACTTACCCACGTAGGATAAGTTTGTACTTATCCTACGCAGGTAGTCAACTGACTGAAACCGATATGGATATGTAATGAAACATGTCAGTTTCTATGATTGGTTGCTGTTAAATTGATTAGCCAATCACAACAGCTTACATTAAATTATGACTGCAAATCGGAGACTTGAATAGAATTTCGTTTAATAACCGTGAAACAAAAAATGCCAAATAAGGCAATTTAAATTTTTCACTAGGAAAATCTGCTGCGTGTATATAACCGCTATCAACGCTATTCGCGTGTGACGCATTAGCACTGTTTTAATTGTTAAAATAAAATTCGACACAGTGAAAAATCATTTAGGCACCTTGGAACAATGAGGCACTCCTTATTATAAGTGTTTTCAAAACATTATACGGCCTAGATGTTTAAATAAGCATAATTACTTAATATTTATGTGTGCTTAGACATAGGTTACAATACAGACGGCAAATATCAGTTATGTCTGCAGGCAACGCCAGAATTGTGCGCATGCAGAGTAGGAAAGTTTTGTTAGCATCACTCGTGTAATGTCTCGCACATAACAAATTACACAGTAAAAATGCCTGTATCTTAACTTTTTGGCTGTATACCTACAGAATTTCCTCGCGTTTTAGTACTAAAAATAAATCTATAATCGACAGTCCAAGGCAAATTAACGATCGGAATTTCTTTAACGATTTCAAAATTACAAAAAATATTCTGAAATTGTCCTACATTAATTTAATTACGTACTCGTATGCTAAAGAAAGCACCTTTAAGTACAGCTGTAGGCAGCCCTTAACAATACTTGGAGCAATGTCTACCATCGGTAGATCCCGTGTGAACCGTGCATAGAATCTATAACGTTATGTAATTAGAGCCTTTTCTTTCTCGTTCTTCCATTCCGCTTCTTCAATGTCTTCTTCAGTTTTTCTGTGAAAAAAACATCAAGTTTTTAATAAATCTATATCTTATCCCACCACGATCGTTGGGGATAAGGTTGGGGAATTACGAACACAACTCACGAAAAAACAAATAAAGAAGTTTTACAAACATAAAAAAGTTTTATGGCTTAGAACTGTTCCTACTAGAGGAACAGGTATCTGATTAGATATTGCCACAATGTAAGGTTTTTTGATATCTTTAAAACATTATTAAATAAAATGAAACTACCAAGATGAAGGCATCCACCATTGTGAACCAAAGTGCTAAATAAATAAATAAGTACATGAGGTGGTGAGTTGACGGACGACCTGTACCTATCACTTTTATAGGTATATACAACGTGGAGACGACAATATAACAATAAATTCAACTACGTATATCTAATGACGTTCGCAGTCTGCACACAAAAATTCAATCAAATATATCCAATAGTTTAGTCGCTATAGCTAGTCAAAGATTGGCAAAACCCATAGTCGGCACACCACTGCTACTTAGTTTATTTGAAAAAATCACTTTTTTAATTTCGATGCTAGAATTTATTTGATCGTTCCAAAATACTCTTATGCATTAGTATTGCCAGTGTTTTCATTTATTGTCGTATTGTTGTCTCCACATTGTATACTAAAACACAGAAACCAGCGTTTTCCGAATTCCGATAGATCCCACTCATTGCCCGCTGATGATGTTGCCCTTCTGATCTGTGCTCGCTTGTCCACATTTTTTTACAGGTAACGCTTCAGTTATTTTTGGTTTAGGCTCAGAAATAACCATGGATTCTTTCCTCAAAGACATTTTTTTGGTTCCGTGTTTTGCTGTCTGCAGTTTTTTGCGATTGCCTATCATCCTCATGTTTACCCATGTCTGGGAATATGTATTCATTTCACTATTTCCGCCGCCCATACGTTTGCTCACCACGCCCATATTTATCCATTTCTTTCCCATAGCGATTGCCCATTACATCCATTTTATTTTCTATTTTCCTTTTCTATTGATTTGTTCCCTTTCTCCCTAGTTACAATTTAAACAACAGTCCTATTGAACACTTACCCGCATAACGTCTGTTCCTGGACTATCCTCTCGCCGTCCGCCATGGTCTGCGGCATGGGCCGGCCCTTAGTCTCTGGTAGCACCAGACTGATGCCAGACCCTAGTAATGACACTACTCCCAAAATCAACAGAGGTAGGGAAGTCCACATCCGCTCCTGTGAAAAGAAAACGTTGGCGTTTTGGTTCAACGTTGTCATCATTACTAAGATATCCTAATAAAAGTATGTCTCGGGAATCATATAGTCTTTCTTCGGAAATACGAACGTGCGAAGATAAAATCTAAGATAGAGCTGTTACAACCCTGGAAGTACTTGCGTAATTTGTATTACCATGATTACAAAATTATAGATTAACAACTCTATGCAATTCCAAAAAACTTTTGAGTGACATTTGACGATCTGCGACTGGAGTAGGTAGCTCGTCGGAGAGAAAACTTCATTTAAACGCGTTATGATAGGTGCACCTGTGTACCACGACAAATTCCAGCAGTACGAAACTGAGAGGCTTTGCCTTTGTGTGTTAATCTGTGGCGCGACGTTCGCACAAATTCGGAAATAGGAAAATTACCGAAGGGCATACCATTTCTAGTTTATCTGTATTTAACTTTTTTTTGTTTGTCGAACAACTTACAGAGTACACTATGTAAGGCGACAGCACAGAGGCGACATAGCCGCTCATGTGCAAGGTGGCTGAGCCCGACGCCCGCACCGCCGTCGGCAGCAGCTCCGTGGACCACTGTATGACTGCGTTGTATGACATGTTTATGCAGAACCGCGCCATGATCGCCATCGATGCCTGAGGGATGCCTGGGAATAAAATTCTGAGTTAGCCAACTTTTTCAAGTCACGAAACCTATAAAATATACAAGGTGAATTAAAATAACTGAAAAGCTGAAAAGTACTGTACATTGTAGGATTCGTCATTATGAACATCTTTAATGGGAACAAACGAATCGCGAAAGAAAAAGCAGCTACTCTAATCTAAATTTAGTCAAGTGTTCGCATAGTAACTTGACTAAATTTAGGGAACACAGTAAGGGGGATGCGCTAAGGTAGCCCGCGAAATTCAAATATTATTACGTTTTTTGCAATTTGAAGGTCAGTAACAGGTTGTATGTTGATTTAAATATGATTCGCGGCCGTAACTAATATGGCTTTACAGAATTATAATCATTAGAATCGGCAAATTACAAAAAACGTAATAAAATTTGAATTTCGCGGGCTACCTTAGCGCATCCCCCTTAACTAGGTATCTATTATTGTTGGAGGTACTTTTCAGGTTTTAAGTAATTTGTGGTTGTCCAAGCAAAAAGGGTTAGTAGTGGTGTATTGAGGTAAGACTAGATTCGGTATCTAGAATAGTCAATTAATAATAAGGACTTCAAAAAATATTGAAAAACGGAACAAAAACCCATTATTTTGCAAATCAGATAATTATTTGAAGTTGAAACTGAAAAAGCTTGATTTGAGATAAACGCATTTTCAGACATGCCGCCGACCACTTTCCTAAACTTCTAGTAGGTAGGTACTTAGAAACATTATACAAAGTCATACGAACGAACATAATATGAACTTGTAGATAATTGAGCATTAGTTAATAGTCAATTAAAATCGCGAAATGCATTTTTTCACCCAACTTTACAAAACTGCGTATAACTCGGAAACTAAATTATGAGAATTGGACCCTTTTTCCACAAACACATTGCACCCACATTTTAATTACCTACAACTTGTAAATGGAAAGGAAACTAACCTTTAGGCACAAATAAAGCGACACCGATGAGAATACCCGCTATACACAATGGGCCAGCGGTGAGATACCTGCGACCCCATCTGCAAATCGATGAATTTATACAAATAAAGTCAAATACAAACACGGTAACTATTCCATGTTCAAGATAAGTTCTAGTTGATTCATCGATAGTTTACTGATCAGGCTAAACAAATAACAATGTTTAGTCTGTTCACACTATGGCCCAACGGCTTCCAAAAACAAAAAGTTCTCCTTACCTGTCAAGTACACAAGCCAACAGAGTAACCGAGGGTATCTCCGTCGCTGACGTGAGCGTGAAACTGATGAAGAAGTCGAGTCCGAACGCGTCAGACATTCGGACGAGCCCGTCGAATATCACGGAGCAGGCCATGTATACTATAAGCATGAGGATCATGGTCAGCCGGAGAGGAGCACTCTTCATGAGGGCTAACAGGGACTCGTTGCTTTGTTTGGTCTGATTTGATGTTACCTGTAATAGAGCAGAGAGTAAAGTTTTCTAGTTTTAAAATAGGATCTTAAAAGAGAAGGGTGTTTACGTGTCGAAGGTCATGGAGCAACTTCTTTCACTCTAACCAAGACACCATGATAAATAAGTCTTTAACTCTTATAACTCTTTTAAGTCTTTAACAAGTCTTATTTGTAATATCATTAGTTCTGTAAACAACACTCTCAGAAATAAATATGAACTTACAATAAATTCATCCATAATATCGTCTGGTATCTTGGTGCCGTTGATTTTTTCGAACTTTCTGAGAACCTGCACGGCCTGGTTGATGCGACCTCGACTCACATACCATCTGGAATATACATTTGGATTATTATACACATAACACATAACATCACGCCTGTAATCCCCGAAGGGTTAGGCAGAGGTGTACCTATAGTACACCCACGTTTCGCCAGTTATGTTTAAGTCCCATGTAATAGGGGGCGAGCCCCGCCCCGCGGGGGGGGGGGGGGGATTATTATGTATCATCATTATAAATATTACACCATACCATACGGACATAGCTTCACAAAATGCAACATCAGTAGGCGAAGAGGAAGACGCTCAACCTGTGGTTGGCGCTTAAACTTGGTAACCCAAATAATATGGACTAGTTAATAGAGTATTATTATGCATGCAACTCTGTCGCACAACAAGGACTTAGCATATGATTATGCTAAGTCCTTCATGTGCGACAGAGTTACCTATAATATTCCCACTGCTGGGACACAGGCTTCTCAGGTCGGGTCTCAGGTCTCTCTTCGAGAGAGAGTGGGCTATAAGAAGGACTTAATTATGTGGAATTGTTCACGGACACGTAAATACGTGTTCATCTTGGAAAGGCAACCTGGAGGATATTTAGCCATTTCCCTGTTCACCCTAAACACCTTTCAGAATCACACCGACCTTGCACTTTCCGGTAGAACTAAAGGCGCGAACACGACAAGCAACATCGGCGTCGATGTGTACCACAGCAGTTTCCTCCAGTCGCTGATCCACAACGCCAACCACGGCAGGCACAGGCAACCCATACCGAAGTATAAAGCGATGGACATGTTGGCAACCCATGTGCGGTGGCGGGGACCCACGTACTCCAGTACTGCGGAGGAAAGGTAAGGTCTGGTCAACTGTCATATGGTTGTGGTCGCCATATTAGTTGTTAAGGATTAGTGTTGGATTTAGGCCCGGGTTTTGGGGTATATTGGGCATAATTATGGTTTCCAAGTTGCCTAATATACCCGGGCATGAACCATTTATTTTTAGGATCAGTATTTTTGCAAGTGCCCAAATCCCTGGGCACCCATCTTCAGTTAGGATCAGTCTTTTTGCAAGATTTAAAATGTTCGTTATTTCGTTCATGACAGTCTTACCCAAAATATAAGTCATCATGAATGCATTGTCAAACGCCATGCCGACGAGGAACCGGCAGAATGCGAAGTCCCACACTCCTGTAGTAAAGATGGTCGCTATGCCACCGATACCACCGATCACATTGGCACCTGGAAATGACAAAAATACCTTGATTTTTATGTGCAGCTTGAAATACTTGGCATATCTGCTGGGTAATTGTGTAACACACATATAATGCTTGGCATATCTGCTGGGTAATTGTGTAACACACATAAAATGCTTGGCATATCTGCTGGGTAATTGTGTAACACACATAAAATGCTTGGCATATCTGCTGGGTAATTGTGTAACACACATAAAATGCTTGGCATATCTGCTGGGTAATTGTGTAACACACATAAAATGCTTGGCATATCTGCTGGGTAATTGTGTAACACACATAAAATGCTTGGCATATCTGCTGGGTAATTGTGTAACACACATAAAATGCTTGGCATATCTGCTTGGTAATTGTGTAACACACATAAAATGTTTGGCATATGTGCTGGGTAATTGTGTAACACACATAAAATGCTTGGCATATCTGCTGGGTAATTGTGTAACACACATATAATGCTTGGCATATCTGCTGGGTAATTGTGTAACACACATATAATGCTTGGCATAACTGCTGGGTAATTATGTAACACACAAAATACACACAAAATGAAAATAGATAAAATGAAAATTGATTGAAGCAGGTTTTGACAGTTCACCCATGTTCATTGCGTTATTTACGTTGTTGAGCAGACCAATTTTTCAAACATATGAAACAATGGATTAGCAATATCCTTCAAAACTCTCGGAATGTGATTGAAACTATGATACGCATAGGGTGCTGGTTCGAAGTTCGAACCCTTTTTTTTTGGGTGGAAAATTATCAAATAACTTCTCCCGCTCTGGGCGGAGCGGGAGGGCCGTGTCCTCCGGGCGATCCACACAGTGGTGACACCCGGGCGTTTCCTCCCGCTTTATCCTGAACAGGAAAAGTACGAACCCTGGCTGCAGTTGTAGTTTTTATCAAATTCTAAAATTGCGGCTCCTATGAATGTTTTTTGCTATTTCTCTTCGCGGATATCTAAGCTTCAGCTTGGTTATGGATGGGTAGGTACAGGTAGTACATGTCCTAGTATCTAGGTAGTTTATTTTATTGCTAAAGATTTAAAACGGTTACTTATTCGAACTTAATATTAACTGTAGTTTTTATAATTACATAAGCTACAAACCCGCTTGCCTACCTACACTTATGTAAGTAATAGGTATTTGTACGCCTTGCAAGGCAGCACGTAGTGATACGATATGTTTAATTTTTATCACCATGTGCGGCCTAAGCCAGAGATTATACCTATGTGTCACGAATGAATAAATAATTTGAAGGAAACACAATAGAACAATAAAATTGAGAACCAAAGTAGTTACTTAAATAAATTCTCTAAATTATCAGCCATTTAGGTCAGATGCTTCAGTTAAATTATGTCACGAGACTCCAAAAATGACGTCAACAATAGTCTACCGACTCGTTAATGTCTGAAAAACTAACAAATGTTTATTAAAATGTGACAAATACCAGTGTCGCGTTGATTCCCACTATACATTATCAAACAAATGTGGACACTGATGTTTAATATCAAACATCTGCCGCGGATGAGACAGAATATGATCGTGTTTTGATATTAAACTCCGTTGTGGATACGGAAACTTTTTTTATGTTTGCGTCTTTCAAGCATAATAATAATAATAATTGAGGATTTTTGAGTTGAGCAGTCGCGTGATTTAGTATTCTTCCGGCGAAATTATGTACACATACACATCACTGCTACACATCAAGCTATTCATTTCCAGTATCAGCTGACCTCTCATTGTACCGGTACGGAAATCTTATACAATGCGAGATCAGCTTATACCGGAAATGTATAGCTTGATATGTAGCCGTGTGTACCTAGCGGTAAAAATGGTAGCCATTTACGTTGGCTGCGGGGCTTCCGGCCTAGGGTTTGTCAAATATCGTAAATGCCACCCTTGGAGGCTATTCTAATGAGCTCACTTGCTGACAGACTAATATTTTTAAGGGACGAGTTATTCTTATAATATTATAATATATAGGTAAGTAGTTCGAGCGAGAATAGAAGCAATGGTCTAGAAATCAAAGCCAATTGGAACCGTGCACCTAGCTTCTGACGTTTCATAAGTGCCCATGTAAGTATAAGTGAAATATAATATTTTTCATTTCTTATAATCCGCTACTCGGATCAAACAAACACTAATTTCCGAAGTAGTGTTTGTTTGATCCGAGTAGCGGGTGGAAGACGCTGCTCCCCACCCTTGGGCGGGAAAGACTCCTAGTAATTGCTTCCCTCCCTAGGGCGGGTATGAATTTTAATTTTAGTTTAAATAGAACTAAATTTGGTTATAATAGCAGGCGAAATTTTTTTTAAATTAAAATAATAAAAAATGCTGCGGTCTTGTGAGTGTATAAACAGCCAGTATGAATTTAAAAATAATAGATACCTATTAAGCGGGACCGCCCGCGGCGGTGACGCGGTGTGTTCCATGTTTAAAAAGACTATGTAATTTGGCGGGATACTAAGTAAGCTGCACCAAAATTCAAAATCTCGGTTTTATAGACTGATATTTGATTAATTAATAAAAATGAGTTCAAGCGATTCTGAAATGTAAATACAATAATCGAAAATCTTTTGCCAGGAATTTCAAAGGAAAGATATTTAAATAGGTACAATGATTGATACAATGATTTTATGAAGTGGCGACCAAACGAGAAAATAAAATATTTTAGAAAAACTATTTTTTTTTACTTTCCTTATTCGAAATGAAAAGTAGAGTGTTTAACACGGGTGAAAGTCACCAATTCCTTTCGACCCTTGTGTAACAATCTACTATTGATTTGATTCGATTTGAAAGCAAAAGTAGCGCGATCGATCGTCGATCTGGTTACTTGTAGATTTACTATGTTGACCCGTGGTTAATTAAGTACTTCACAAAATATAGAGTCGATACATTTTTTTAATTTACTATAATTGTTAACCACCAACAACAACAGTAAACAATATTCAATTCAAATTTATTCCAAAAAAAATTGGGTCCTTAATATTATATGTATCTTACCAATGACAGCGGGCACTCTGCCGAAGTGGTCAGCTAGCCAGCCCAGGATCAAACCACCCATGAAGGCTCCCGCAAAGAACACTGCCTGAGCCATCGGCACGTTACCAGAATTCTCACATACCCAGCCTCTCTGAAAAGGGAAGAGTAAATTATTGAGGATCCTTTTATCTATCGAAATCCACTGGATCTCTGTAAGAAAAGAGGTCACAATCATTTATTCTGTCTCAAGTTTTATGCCCATATAAGACGTTTACCGGGTCTGATTTGGACGCCACACATCTCATCTGATGATTACTGGAGAGTTTGGTCTCTCTCTACAGTTTGTCTCAAGATTGTTGTCGTTCAGAGGATGTTAAAATCCGAAATGGTTAATTGGAACAGGTTTATACCGTCAGTCGAGAAAATATAACGATGAATGCCAACTGCCTTACCTCGCTAACAACAGTAGCATAAGGAATATCAATCAGCTCGAAGTCCCATCCATTGTGGCAGGGTATGGTGGGCGTGCCTGGTGGTGGCGGGGTCATGGTCTCGAGGACTTGCGTCCAGTTCACGTCGAATGTGGCGCATTTGTCCCAGTCGCCGGTGGCGGCACCTGGTGCTGATAAATTTCGTCTGGAATGGAGAGGGTTATTAGCTTTGGATAGCCAGAGAATCAAGTCACGAATGAATTGGTTACTTCTAGGCAAGCGTGCGACATCGTCAACCAAGATAACGTATGTTCGCTAACATCGGGTAAGTTAGTAGTCAACACACCACCGTTATCTTCCTGCCCGTATGCCATTTTTTTTATATTTATCATACAGGACCCGAGGTGGGGGCGCGTAGTGCTCCAAGCGCGCCCCTCTTACACGTCGCGGGGGGAGTCAAACACCTCACCCCTCATACTTGAGGTGGCCCGCAGAGGCGGCACCAGCCGGGGATCGCGAAAGTCGCACATGATCCCATGATCCCCGGTGCAGGTGTGGGATGGAAAGACCCCTCCGCCCGCCCCAGAGCGGAGGACAACCATGATGACTTTCCACCCCGGGCAAAAAGCATCTCAATTGTTCTCTCAATATCCAACCTCTTTCTTGCCATCCATCGTGTCTTTGTTCATCTTCTACTGTACTCGTAAACCCCATCGACATTCATACTCAAAACATAACCTGGGGGTCTACTCCGAAGCGCTAAACCGAAGTATCGGCTGAATGTTCGGCCGTTATATAACTTCCAAAGTATCTTTTTTTACTTTGAGTCCTTACCAGACTTCAAGTCACAGTTTTGACTTTGGCTTATCTCTTCGACTGTCTTATTTTTTTTTTCTCCATAGCCAGCGATAGTTAGCCGTAATAAAGAAAGGACCGCACATACTTCGGATTTATGTTCGGAGTAGAACCCCAGCACCCTAATTGCAGTTTGAATCACAATCCGAGAGTTTTGAAGGATCCATTGCTTCATGGGTTTCAAAAAATCGTCTGCTCAACTACGTAAATAACGCAATGGACGTGGGTGAACGGTCAAAATGAAAATTTTGTGTGTGTTACGCAATTAGCCCGCAACCGCGCTGGTGAGATTATTGCTATAGCGCTATACTCGTACTACATTGGTTTAGGTAGTTAGATAAAGGTAAACAAATCATAAAAAGGGTTTTTATAGAAGACACTTTCTTGTTTAGAAATACGTTGTAACTTTTAACCAAATTAAATTTATTTTTGATTTTTACCATAGTTTCCTCTTTTATTACTGTATTATCATAATTATGCCCTAAAACTACTCTTAGTAGATGTAACTGCTTAAGAGAATATTTTTGTTGTTAGATTTATAACAATACTATAATATTTTGTAATCTGTCCATTGTAAAGAGCCCAAAATGACAGGTTCTCTAAACGCCAATGAATTATAACGTTGCTAAATTAAAGAGTACAACTTTGATATAGCATGACAACTGAAGTGACAGGTATTACGTTTAGTCGGTTAGTTGACAGATCTCTCGTCACGTGGGTTTTTTTTGTTTACCTTTATTTAACTACCTAAACCAACGGAGTATAGGTATACCCATAATCACATATTAGCCAACTAACTGGAGAACATTTGACCTGCGGGGATTTGCAATATCCTTCAAAGTCACGGTTGGACCGTCAGACCTTCCGGCTGCCGACGACCCGTAACAAAAGTCATAGATATTCGTTAATATCCGGGAACGACTGGAAGCCAAAAAGGCTAGGCAGGTGATGATATCCGGGACCGACAGTTTAATTAACGTGCTCAATTAGCAGTAGTAACGGCTGCGAAATATTTAACTGTGTTGAACATTGTTTGAACATTTCACACGTGATCTTAAAACGATGAAAGTCAATTCATGAAAAACAAATGATCTCAAATATAAAATATTTTCGTGGGTAATTTTTATTCCGATAAAACTCTTTTGTGGCAATGGATTTATCTTGATTACGTCTTGATTTAAAGATACCTATTTATCATAGGCCTTCGGGCTTTTCACTAACCGCAGACGATAAGAACGATACCAACGTGTTTTCGTGATGTTTTAAGCCTATTAGCTAAATACACTATGGTACGGTAAGCGACAAAAGTCGATTAACACTTATAATTTTAGACATCCTCCTAAATTGACACAAAATTATTCTATACTTTGTATTTCAGCATTTCATATAGGTTATATATCTAAGAGTTATATAAGTTAAGTTTTAGAGTTTTTAGTGTCGTATAAGGCGAAATACTAGAAAATGGGCAGCATCTCAGCCGAAAGATGTCCACTGCTGGACATAGGGTTTGCCATAATCGCCACGTTTGGAAGGCGGGTTGGCGATTGCAGTATGGTGTTAAAATGTCTATAGAACGCTGCCGCCCATGAAATTTGATTTAAAAAAAACATATAGAACGCTGCTGCCCATGAAATTTAGGTCAATTATTAAGATTAAAAAAAACGGAAGTGTTAAGGTTCGGACAGACTGGCGCGATATCACGGGTGCGACAGGCAGCGCGGCCATTGTCGCGCCCGCGATATCGCGGCAGTCTGAAGTGTCTGTACGAGCCTTTAATCAACTTTTGTCGCTGACTGTACCTACTATTGATAAGGTAATAAAAGTAGGTACATAGATAAATTAGGGAGGTAGGTAACAATGCTACCTACCTACATCAAAGTACAGTAGGTATCAGGCACTGCTATAGGTATCAATTAACGATATTCCGATTAACTATTGAACTGTGATTTAGCAGATTATGGTTATAACCTGCACGCTAATTGCGTAACACAGTTTGAATCGGAATCGGAATGATTTCGAAGTAAATTGCTAATCCACTGCTTCCTATGTTAGAAAAATTGGTCTGCTCAACAATGTGATTAAGGCGATACCAAATAAATTCGGGGGCTTTTTGTATCCATTTATTTCACAATTACAGCACATGCTGTAAAAATTAAATCTATGCATACAGATTTAATTTTTGGATATATGTTTATTGACTATTTGATTAATACTCTGACTGAAGGAAAAACTAAAAAAAATTGGGGGCTTTTTCGTATCCATTTATTTCACAATTACAGCACATGCTGTAATATACGAAAAAGCCCCCAAATTTTTTTGGTATGGCCTTAATCACATTGTTGAGCAGATCAATTTTTCTAACATATGAAGCAGTGGATTAGCAATTTACTTGATAGATTCAATTTTTGGATATATGTTTATTGACTATTTGATTATTACTCTGACTAAAGGAAAATGCAATTGGGTTAAATTTCCTCAATAGAATTTATTTCCGAAAATACCTCTATTTTATCATATTTTTTCCTGTAATTCTAGAATCCTCAGTAATTTCATTGCAAAATTCCATTCAAAATGTGCGCATTAGATAACTGAAAACTCTGGCTGAAAATATTTTTGATAGATAGCTTAATTTATTTTTAAACAATTTTATTTGGTTTGGCGCCATAACGTTGTTGTATTTTGGTTCCAGCGCATTATTGCGCTCTCTTTTTCGCATGTGGAAGTAATTCACTCCGTCACTTTCTTACGGCCGCCCAGTTCGCTATGATTTATTTTTTACGTATTAATAACGCAATGAATGTTGTTGAACTGTCAAATTGAAAACGATTCCTACTGATAGTGTGTTACGCAATTAGCCCGCAGGATGGTTATTGATTAGGTACATCTAAGCTCTTAATTTTTTCGTAATGCTTGGCGATAACGTTATCACGTTATCAGACTTACGCAACTCACACCTACTGTTTCGAAGCTTTTCATTTGTCTGCCTATCAACAGGTAGAAATGTTCGCGTATCAATTGTACCTAATTATTACCTTATAGTAACGTAATCACAGACACTTTATTATTGAACAAGGAAAAAGAACTGCACCCTAATTGCGTAACACAGTTTGAATCGGAATCGGAATGATTTTGAAGTATATTGCTAATCGATTGCATCATAATAATATGTTAGAAATTTTGTCTGCTCAATAACGTAAATAACGCAATGAATTTTGTTGAACTGTCAAATCGAAACCGATTCCTACTGATAGTGTGTTACGCAATTAGCCCGCTGGTTAAGACTAACAGACTAATTGCTATGATAAGTAGGTTTAATCAAATAATACATAACCAAATTACAGAAATTACAATTTCGTTGGCTTTCAGAAAGAAAATAAGGAAAATTAAATAGAATCAGCACCCAATTGCGTAAAGGCTTGTGCAGATTGTCGCGATATCGCAGGCCCAACAGGCAGCGCGACACTTTCCATGAAGTTTTCATAGAAATTGTGCTAGTGTCGCGTCACGCGTCGAGCCTGTCTGCGGTAGCCTTAACACAGTTGCTTACACAATCAAAAAGATTTTAAAAGAAATTCCTAATCCATTGCTTCATATGCTTTAAATGTTTAAAAGTCTAATAATAAAAATCAAATACATTTAATTCAGACCTAATTTTGGTCCATATTTTGTTAGTCTTTCATTAATTATCTTAAAACTATGTTAGACCGATCAACTTATACATAAATTATGATGGCAGATGCATCTTTAGGTAGATGTGTTTTTTGTAAAGAAATGCTTAGGCACACCTGATTCCTATAAACAAGATGTAACATAAATAACGCACAACCTCTTAAGGGGTCACTGTACTCATCATTATGATCAACTTTTACTATGGGACCAAACCTGAAATTGCGAAAAAAAATATCTGCTGTTCCCTACATTTTGACCAGTTATGAGAACATAAATGTAGGGAACAGCTGATTTTTTTCAGTATTGTAGTAAAATACTATATGAAATAAATTCAGGAAGTAATGTCTACCCAAAGCATAAAAAATGATATTACTTTCAAACTACTTATGGAATTTTCATGCTTTTATTTTTGTATGACATGAACAGACTATTTTATTGTTTATAATTCTGTCTGTGATTTTATTAAAAAAATCATATTTTCGTTACTAAAAATAAATATTCCCTATGAAACCGAACGGGGCGGGGCGGCGGCGGCGCGGCGGCGCCGCGTGGGCGCGACGCGCATTTGTATAGCCACGGTCAACGGCGATTACCCGACCCTTTAACTTTAGAGCTATTCCCCCAGAAAAACCCCTACCTACTTCCTACCTAAGATAGCGTCGTGATTCATCCAAATGAACTGTTAAGTTATTTCGTAAATGGTTACTTACACCATAGTTTAATTCCCATCCGTCTAGAGTTGAAGAAAAAGCTCAAATCATATTTTAAGCAGTCTTGTCGTTCCATTTCATAATATTTGTAACTCATTTCTCATACTTATCTATCAGATATTCAGAACTAACATACATAATGTATACATATTATAATTATCTGTCATTATCACATCCATCTCAAGTTTAAATCGGCATTTTTACGAAACATTTTGGCTAAAAATAATCTACCTACACGTGGATTGATTATTTATTTTTATATTATTTATTATTTTATATATTATTTCGTAGCCGGTTAGTTCATTTTTGTTCAGAGAAGATCATCAGAATTAAATCGATATAAAAATATAGCGATTACCCAAATCGCTGTATTATTCTTATAACGATTTCATACTTTTGCATTCGTGTTCATTTCTGCGCCTCTCAACATTGTGGTTGAACCATTACGCGTAACGTATTTCCCAAAAGTAAATAATAATTACCGTAACTATGTATTGTATACGGGACTACCACGTTCTACAATCTTTGCACTTTCCTTGCACAAACTGAAAAAATAATTTTAACATCTTGCTGCGCAATTATGTTCATAACCAACAAAACATAACCTATTTCATCTCTTATCAGACTTCCTCAGCTTCGCCTCACAAGAGAAAATGAGCTAGAAATAAACAAAGGAAGTTGCGTTGAGCCTGAAAGGCCTAAGCGTTATTTATGGATGCGGACTAGACCCTCCCCCTGAGTCCACAGGACTCTTAAAAGGACATTTTGTAATCTTCCGCCGCGGTTGTGTTGTGTTCTACTAAGCCAAACTCATTTAGCACCTTTTAAACATTTCTGTTTGGGAAACATTTCTACTGTATTTATCGATACCAAACGACATTCTGTCATACAAAGCAGGGGGGGCCGATCACGCTATTTCTCAACGTAATTACCATTCGAACGGAACGTTTTTGGTTTTGGTTTAGTTTTAGCTGATGTAAGAAACGGTATCGCGCTTTTTCTGAGCGACAAAATCGTTGACGTTACCCAATACAGAAAGTTCGATCGATCGTTCCTCCAACGTAACTTCCAAAGTAAAGCTAAATCGTTTCCGTTGAAATGATTAGCGCGATACGAAATGTGTCTAACGTAACGTTTATGGTTGTGGTTTAGTTTTGGTATTAACGTTCAAAATTAGCGCGATCGGCCCCCAAGTCTTTTGATGATGTAATGTACCACTAGCTTAAAATTAGTAGAGCAGTCCCTACCTCTAGTTTACACGGAAAATTAACTGTCGAAATTTGGGTGTACTATAGGTACACCGTCCTCTGTTCAACCCTTCGGGGCAACAAGGCGTGATGTTTTGTTAAGTTAGTTCAACGTTATTAAGTTAGACGTTTTTTGTCATCGGTACAAGTGCGACTTTACAAGTACAACACATCTCGCGAAATAATGCACTGTGACATGGGCTGTAAATTTCGAGATCGTTAGACCAGCACCCTATAAATGCGTAACACAGTTATCAGTAGTCATAATCCGAGTTTTGAAGGATATTGCTAATCCTAAGCTTCGTAGGTTTGAAAAATTCGTCCGCTTAACAACGTAAATAACGCAATGGACGTGGGTGACCTGTCAAAATGAAACGCATTGCAATTAATTGTCATTCTGTGTGTTACGCAATTACATGCAGGTAATTACGTTTTAAATACCTACAACGTAACACCATTATTTACCACCCCCAAATCTTAAATGTTCCCACAAACCTGAGTTCCATATCCAAATGTGCCAACTCCGGCACACTACACCAGTGCCTCTGTGGTGTCGCGGCTATGAACATCTGCACGAAGTAGATGAACGCAAAGAATATGCCGAAGGGCATCATGAAGGCGAACAGGAACTTCTGGTACCGCCCCATGTCCCCCACGTGGCTGAGGACTGCCTCCAACGCGTCCGCGTCATTCTTAGACTTTTTGTTGAGTTCCTCTTTGGCGTCCTGTTGGAGAAATTTTTTGGGTGAGTGAATGAGGCGGTTTGGTTGTCGTGAGTGTGTCTATATACAGTGTGCGTATGGATTGAGGAGCCATGTCTCATATTTAAACGAGGGTACTGCCAATATTTAGTAGTAAATTAGCTGATTTTGTAGGCCCGATCCTGGAATTTGTAGTAAAACCGTAAAAAAGTTATAGGACGTTTAAGGTGGCTACTCAATCCAGACGACTGGTATGAGGAGCCACCTTAGAACTCGAAAACTAGCCGACGGGTGTTTTTGAAAATTTGGTAGGATTAAGGCGCGGCGCCCACTATCGGCATCGGCATCGGTGGAGCTCGGGCGCTTTACAGCGGCTTCAGGCGCTTACGTAAAGTTTTCGAGCGCTTACGTAAAGCGCCCGAGCTCTACCGAGCCCCACCGATGCCGATGCCGATAGTGGGCGCCGCGCCTTAGTAGTGTTTATGCGTAATTTGTAGAAAAAAAATGGTTTTTGTACGGCTGAATTTGAGATAGCTAATGGTTTGATTTTTCATAAAAATCTATAAATTTCACCACGCTGTTTCTCGGAAAGTCATCAACCAATTAGAACGTATTTTTAGTATAATTTAGTAGTAAATGAGTTATAATTTCTAGTATAAAAATAGGATGGAAAGACTTTATAATTTCGGAGATACAACACATTTTATGCGGCTCCTCAATCCTGACGGTCTTTAAAATATCATAGCTAATAAAGCAGTTGGTCAAATCGGATAAAAATAGCACCAATATTTAGTAGAAATTTCTACTAAATATTGACATAATCAAACATCCTACACACTCAGTATTTCAAAAGATATTAATAATTTAAACAATCTTTAACAATTTTGTGTATAAGGTGACCATAAAAGAGACCATCCATCAGGACAGGAAATCGCGAAAAAAAATCTGCTGTTTGATTGTATAATATATAATTGTATTTTGACGAGTTATGAACTTATGAGAACAAAATGTGGGGAACAGTTGATTTTTTTTCACGATTTCAGGTTTGGTTTCATAATAAAAGTTGTTCAGAATGATGAGTACATTGACCCCATAAGAGGTTGTTCGTTATTTAAGTTACACCTTGTATGACTAACTTTTTGGGAAAGTACGACGTGAAGGAAGGAACACCACAAAACATTTTTCTGGTATTTAGTAGATTTTTTTAAATAGCAGAGAAGCGAGACTCGTGGAAAATTAATAAAGGGAAGACGAAATAAACGCGACGTTGGGACAAAGGATCAACGCATGGAAAGACCCTTTTCAAGATGAAGTACCAAACCTGAATACCTAGTGAGATCGAGGCGAAACGAGCAATTCCAGGACTGGGTACTGTAAAAAGATGTTTTATAGTTTTCCGATAACAGTATATCAATGTTATTAGTTTGATACCAAAATAATATAAGGATAGTATAGTTCCAAGGCAAGTTGGAACATTCGAGTTCGTTGTCCATGATCAAAATTGAATTTCGTAGAAAAGTGAATGTTATCATCGTTTTTCGCGCGAGTTTTACCTTTTATACCTTTTTTGTCTGCAGTTTTTGTTCCGATTTGCATGATTGTAAACATTAAATTTAATTATGCCACGATTTCGTGCAACTGACCAAAATTATTATAAATCTCTTCAAGAATAACTTTGAGCTGATTAGCTGTTCAACTACTTATTTATTTTTACCCAACTACTGCAAAGCCAAAGGAGGGTTATGATTTTAACAGGCGATGTACGTCGGTGGCAGTCGGAGGCAATAGGCGATGTACGTCGGTGGCAGTCGGAGGCAATAGGCGATGTACGTCGGTGGCAGTCGGAGGCAATAGGTCTACGACGTGTAATACGGCTACGTCGACGGGCGGATAGTACGGTATTGGAGACAGAAATAGGTCATTTTTTTTAAAGTTCAGTTTTTACGCAGTCCGGTTAATGATTTTTTAAATTTACTTTTTTTATTTTATGCTTTTTAGTTACCTAAGTTATAAATTAAAAAGTAATCATTTTCATAATTTTTTAGACTGTTATTTCAAGTGACTAAGCTAACTGCGGTCGATGATCCCACAAAATTTCATTAAATTAATTTATTTTTTGTTCATCGTGTTTAGATCGATCACGATCGCGCCTGCGGAGCATCGCTAGCTAATTTAATTTGACCCTGATAGATAATGAGTTCAGAATTTCGCTTGCAAACGTGACTAAGTAACTGTTCCTAACATTACATGTAATTAAACTACAACAGTAGGTACTTACTACGTGTCAAAATGTTCGTGATTCTAAAAGATTCAGCACAGACCTACTCACAAGTCTCAAGACCGTGTACAACTGCACATCTTTGGTTTTATATATTTTAAGTCAAACTCAAAACATGTAGGTATTTCAAATAAACCAATTACAGGCACTTTTGAATTGTCAAGGGGTCGGTCAGTCAGAAAGATGAAGCTAGTTTATGCAGGTCTTTCGTGACAGAAGTTAGTTACTAGCCTATAAATAAAGGAATATAATTTTCGAGGCGACTTACAACTTAAAGGGCGACTAATTATTTGCTGCAAAAAAAAATAACATGGCAGCGATTAAATATTATTTCTTAATCGCTGCAAAGTCATCTACTGTTATTGAATCATTTGGGTTAGGTTAGGTTAGAACAGTAACCATTAACAAGCGAAGGCGAGCGAGCGAGCGAAGCGAGCGTGCCGCGGCAGCGGCCGCCGAGCGCCAGATCCCCTCTATTGTTGGTAAATTCAGTTACCAAAACAAAAATTCGATGCCAGTTTAAATTAAAACGGAGCTTATTACTGATATATTAATATGCTACCTATTACTTATTACGATACTCCTTATTAGCTGCCAACCCATTATATATGGTACCCACTCTATTTTTTTTTAAAACCTATATTCATTTTACTTAGTTGCCGCATTAAATACATGCCATAAATAAATGCCTTTAGAAAGCTAGACAGCTCAGGTTCTACAGCATCTTATTACATCTGGGAAAAGGCTTAAGATTAAGAAAATAAATCAATTACGGTTAATTAACTATTGCGGGTCATCTCAGAGGTCGGCGAGTTCCATGCCCTCTTTGAATTTAGTTCGGTATTCACTGCGCAGGTTACGCATTTCTTTGTAATTTTAATTGTTTGTTAGAAGGTATACCTAATTACCTACACAGTGGTGGCATTCTTGAATTAATTACAATCCCCGTTGAAGAATGGTTTAAGGGTCGTACAGACGCGCGATATCGCTGGCACGACAGGCAACGCGACCCTCGTCTCACCCGCGATATCGCGCCAGTCTGTAGGAACCTTTAACCGTTGTTTACCACTTTGTTAAAATAATTTGTAATCTTGGTAATGAATGAAGCCATTATCATTTCTAACAATAGTATTCTTGCAACCAAGCATGAACTTTGAATCCTTTTTGGGGTTCTCTATTAGAAATTTAAGGTTTATTCAGTTTATTTTAACTGGCAAATTAACTACTTTTTAGGCTGAACTGGGTATGTAGGCCACTTGCAGCACATATTACCAAATACGTTACGCGCTAGAAATATTTCATGCTGGTAGTACACCTCCGCCGCGAAACCATAGCAGCGAAACCGCAGTAGTTCAATTGTACTGGTTCGCGTCATGTTCCGCTACTCGAATCGGATGCGAGTAGCGGAACATGCAACAGCTGAGGTGTGCTATCAGCGTTAATCATCATTCTCACATCGTCATCTAGCTCTAAATGATTGACAGAAACAGAACGTTGGTTTAATTTCGTTTAGCTCTAAACGTATTTTAGTGATAATTATGTGGTGTGGTGTGGTGCAACTGCTAATGGGCCTTAGAGCGTTCATCCCGCGCGAGCTGGCAACGTCGCACTTCTAGGGGTTTTCGTGATTATTTTATTAAATTTAAGAAAATTTTAAATTAAAGTATACTTACTTTTAGTATACAATTTTTTTTTCAGCCAAGTCTACTTGGATGAACGCTCATATAAGCACTGGGGCCTAAAATGGACGCTTTGGCAGAATCATAATCTGATCTGCGTACAATTCTTATCCCGCATTCATCTGTTTGACAGTTTTGTATGGAGTTTCGTAAAATTGTCCACAAATTATGAATTGCTTTAAAGAAGTCTAATGTCAAATAGCAGCTGTCAAACAGATGCATTGCGGGATGTATGAATTGTACGCAGAACATATTATGATTCTGCCACAGCGTCCAGAATTGTACGCAGAACATATTATGATTCTGCCACAGCGTTCATTTTTGGCCCTGATAGGACTAAAGAAAATTTAAAAAGATTTCTTCCATAATCGCGCTTTTCACTCTTGAAATATTAAAGTATTTATTTTCAGTCTGCTTGTAAAAAAAGCAAACGAAATATTGCTTGTGTGTGAATACATAAACCTATAATAAATCTCTTTTGTTCTGAGTAGGTATGTTTATTTTTAAATTAGCATAAGATATAGAAACGTTGCGTTGGTAATGCTCTGAACTGCTTCCTAAAAACAGATGGGATAATTCTATTTTTATGCAAAACCTACCTACCTAATTAGTGTACATTAAATCCTTCCTCACACGTGGTAGGTTATAATAGGTATCTGTTTTAATCAACATTTTTAAAGCCAATGACTTCTATACTTTTTTAATTGCTCGTACAGATACTGTTATGCGCATTTTACATTTCACTAAACAGAAATTATTATAACTGGGGGCCGATCGCGCTATTTCTCAACGTAATTACCGTTCGAACGGAACGTTTTTGGTTTTAGTTTAGTTTTGGTTTAGCTGGTGTAAGAAACGGTATCGCGCTTTTTTTTGTGAGAATATTGTTCGATCGATCGTTCCTCCAACGTAACTTCCAAAGTAAAGCTAAATCGTTTCCGTTGAAATGATTAGCGCGATACAAAATGTGTCTAACGTAACGTTTTGGTTGTGGTTTAGTTTTGGTATTACCGTTCAAAATTAGCGCGATCGGCCCTCTGATGTTACTATAATAATAATTATGTATAATTGCTCGCTAGTCGCTATGCATAGCGGTGCAGTCGACGTGAGTGTTATATACATATTTTTTATTTGAATACTTCGAGTACAGTTTTTTCATTTAATTAGTTTTTGTAGTAGCAACCAAAGTGTTTTCATTTTAAAAGACCCATAGACCGCCATCTTAACAGTACCTACCTGCACTATCTATATACTTAACGAGTGATTTTATTTCGGAATATAATATGTACATAACATATAAGTTAACATACTTAAAATAATAATAATAATAATATGTACATGTAGGTACTTATATAAAAAAACCGGCTGAGTGCGTGTCGGACCACGTACAATGAACGGTTCCGTAGTTGGGATGAATTTCTCCCAAAAACAAACTTAACATTGTAGTTGAAAAACATGTTCTACCATACATCGATAAACGCAACAGAAATGCAATGTAAGTTAGTAACAGCAAAAAATTTTAGTAATCTGTTAAATATTTCACTTATTTAGGTCTTATTCTGACTGAGAACCTGAAATATGACGAGGACATTGAAAGACAAAGACGTTCGGTTGCTGCCAAGACTAATAAGCTGGCACGGAGATTTGCGAAATGTTCAAATCAAGTGAAAATCACCTTGTTTAACGCATACTGCCGGAACCTTTACACCTGTGCCCTATGGTACAAATACACGCAGCGTGCTTACAACACGTTTCGTGTTCAATAAAATAACGCATTCTGATGCATACTGAGTCTGCCTTGGCGGTGTAGTGCGTCCGGCATGTTTGCCGAAAGCAGGGTTAATGACTTTTACGCAGTCATGATAAAATCGCAGGTCTCCTTTATGAACCGAATTCATAAATCTGACAATGGAATATTGAGGGCCATACACGAGGTAAACTATTTCTTCGTATATTAAGGCAATTAATATTCCAGCTAAAATAATACTTATCCATTGTGTAATGTAATGTAATATTGATAATATTGATTATTTTGTAATAATTTAACCTGGTCCCACCAAGGTCCGGCGCCGGACAGGTTAATAATAATAAATAATTTGTAATCTGGTGTTTTAAATGTGTGTACGCCTGAATTAAAAATTGTTCGATTTGATTTTGTTTTTTTTATGTGATAAAGCTACAAATGAGTGATTTTCGGTCTTTTTCCTTTCTTGTGCTGTGAGACCTTGCTTCTTGCCAAATTTCATGATTCTAGGTCAACGGGAAGTACCCTATAGGTTTTGATGTATATGCGAGTATCAAAATATGTCGCATAAATCGCCGTATTTTTTTATTAGGTTGAGTTAAAAGTTTGATTTTTTAGAGCTCCAAGGGACCGTAGACATTAATGTCCACTTGATACCTCCAAGCGTTCCTGAAAAAAGGGTCTTGACAGACTGACAGACAGACAGACGGACAACGAAGTGTTCCTAGGGTTCCGTTTTTTTTTATTTTGAGGTACCGGAACCCTAAAAAGGGGGGGGAAAACATAGTGCATCAAAAAATTCGTCCGCATCGCTGGCAACAGGAAAAGCGCCCAAAAGGCTTGCCATCTATTTATATTTTGAATGTCATGCTCAATATCGTGGTTTCGTTGACTCCTCAATGTTATAATTACATACACATGATACATACCAACTAAGTAGGTACTTACTTGGCCATAAAAAGTAGGCTGTTTTTCAAATACATCGCAACACAAAAATAAAATATTTAGACAGTCGCTAAATATTACGGTAAAAACGAATGTGTTTGACATTTGATATTAATTAAAACCTTAAAAAAAACTAGGAAGTAGTCTTCGATTCAAGTAATACTTAGTATTAGGTAATCATTTTCTGACGTAATTAAAAATTAAATAATATCTCCAAGGACCAAAGTTTTTGTTCTTATTTCAAACTGAGTTGAGTCGTTAATATAATTTATAGTGCGGCCGCCGACAGAATGCGTTCCTGACCCTGTCCGTTTCATGCAAACGATTACCAATGTGTTTTATGAATTTAAACTTGATTCGTTCCTAATCTTGTACAACTGACAGGTCTCAGAAACGCATTTACTCAGTGGCCGGAATATGGGTACCTAAAAAGTACATATAAGTACCTAACCCCGAGCAGAGCTACCCAAAATTTCAATAAGTTAATTAGGTAATGGCTCGTACAGACTGAAGCAATATCGCGGGCGCGACAAGGGTCGCGCTGACTTTCGCGCCTGCGATATCGCACCAGTCTGTACGAGCCTTGAATGAAACACTATTTCTGTTTAGAAGGGTTATTTTCCTTATTTTAGGTACCTAGGTAAAATCTCTCGAATATATGCGATTTAATTTAAGTATACTAAAACTTAAACTAAATCGCTTATAGTACAGGGTAGCGATGAAGGGGCGCCCACGAGCGATTTTCTCGAAGATTTTTGTCAGAATGTATTTTGTATTTTTGTATTACTTACATCTGACGAAAAACTCCGAAAAAATTGTGAATTGCTATGGTCCAGAGAGCACTATCATGCCCTAATACTTCTTGGCAAGTTTTCAGGTTTGGAAAGGTTTAAATGTCAAGCATTTGTGCCAAGCTAAAGCTTTTAAAACTGGAATTAACAACCATTTAGATGGTAATTCTTTTACTACCTACTAAACGTTAACCAAGGTAAAGGTTAAAATTACCTACAATCCATATTAATATTACCTATGCGAAAGTAACTATGTCTGTTACTGTTTAACATTTATCCTCTGAACCGATCGTTAAGAAATTTGGCAGATAGGTAACCTGGAACCTGGAGAAGGAAATAAGGCTCAAAGTCAAATGATGGATTACTCGCAGATGAAGTCGCAGGCTACAGCTAGTCCTACAAAATTAACTACAAGCCAGTAACCGTAAATCAAAGCCACAGGAATTGGCATTTAAATAAATTAAAATACCAATAAAACGAGTTGTTTATACAAAACCGGTCGATTATAAATAAGATGGCAAATATTTCGCCGGGTCAAGGACGCCATTTTCTATTATTTGCGATCTTTTTGCTTGCAATTTCATCGTACCCAAATGGTGCCAACAGGTACTATGGCTCCACTGTCCGTCCGTACATCGGTCACGGGCTGTATCAGGAGTGGAATACCCACCTATTTAGAGCAAGTGTTGCGTTTGTTTTGTTGTCCTTTGTTCTAGTACTTCAAGTTTTATAACGACCACACCGAAAAGACTAAAATATATATATTTGTAAACAACAGCTAATAAATTACGTTTGTCGTACATATTAAATAGGTCAATGACTGAATGAATGAATTGGAGATTAAGATTTTTTTTTAAAGTCATTTTATTATATAGAATTGTAGATAAACAAAAGTACACAACAATTTATTATAAGAACATATAAAATATACTTATGAAGATATAAAAAAAATTGAATCAGTCTTTGATTATTTACATGTATAGATAGGAGGGACCGAAACCGATAGTTTTCGGTTACAACCTTTATTATTTTTAAAGGTTACCTTAATTCTTAGACTTTGAATACAACCAGTATTAATACCGGTTACCGAAATAAAGATTACCTCTATCTGTTAGATACGAGTGTCGCGCTGCAAAAGAACTATAACAAAATGGCCAACTTTGTTATGCAGGTGTGCGTGATAGCTAAGTCTTACACTCGTGCCAGGTCATTGTGTTATTCTAGTGTGCATTTAGCGGTCAACAGTTGGACGCAATTTTTATCAACGAGTTCACAGTTTTGACTGTCTATCTAGACATAAATTTATATCTTTGGAATAAGTACCTAAGTACTGATTCCAAAGATATAAATATGTCTAGATAGACAGATTGAGATTTTTACAGACAAGCACTAAGGCGGTTGTCTGTAAAAATCTAAACGTGAAAACTTGAGTGGAGTGAGCTCTCAATCCCTAGCGTCAGGTGGAATGACAGCTCAAAATCAATGCCTAGCCTTTTCCTGTTTGTCAAACTTTCGGGATTCTGACGACCATTAAACACTGTCCACGAATGACAGCCGGAACCAACGGCTTAACGTGCTTTCCGAGGCACGGAGGAATCTCGGTATGTAAAGATGGTCACCCATCCATGGACCAACACCAGCAAGCGTAGCTTAGCCTGATGAATCGATCCCTGCGGCTGTTTTTACTTAGCCACGAGATCCTCACTTTATCTAAACTTTCACGGTGAGATTTTTTACAATCTGAGAAGTACTTTTACAATCTAACAAGTACTTTTACAATCTGAGAACGACTATTTTGTTTAGGTATATAAGTAGTCCACAATTTATTCGTCCGATAATAAACGTAGTGTATTGCATAATCTCTGATAGTATTAATTAGAAACTATGTTGCTTCACATCATATCATTCATTTGTTCGTGCTTTAGCTAAATATTACAGTTGGAACGGGAATTCCCTTTAGGTTTGCGATTTTCGCGGTGATTTTTGTCAGAATGTATTACATCTGACAAAAATCGCCGAGAAAATCGCTCGTGGGCGAGCACCCTTATAGAAAAATGATTCATTAGGTACCTATTTATTTGTTTCAAAACAAACCTACACCTAACAAACGGCCAAGTGCGTGTCGGACTCGCTCACAAAGCGTTCCGTACAATATTTAACAATACATTTAAACACGTTTCAAGTTTTTAACTATTAAGGCTCGTGCAGACTGGCGCGGTATCGCGGGTGCGACATGCAGCGCGACACTTTCCATAGAAATTGTGCTACTAGTGTTGCGTAGCGCCTGTCTGCGTCTGCTGGAGCATTTACGGTTCAAAAGATACAGCCTTGTGACAGATGGACGGACAGCGGAACCTTGGTAATAGGGTCCCGTTGGCACCCTTTGGGTACATAACCCTAAAAAGTAATATATCAGACTTCGTACGTAACTAACGGGAAATTCTCATTATCTAAATCTCGTGTTATTATTTCATTATAACAATCTGTTAATTTTAACACAATGGGTTATAAAAATACTTATTAGCTAAGTAATAGTATCCATTGTTCTCAATATGCAAGGTGTAAATGCAAAACCTGAAAAACTCATAAGGGGTCATTGTACTCATCATTATGAACAATGAATTACTATGGGACCAAAATTCCAAATCTGAAATCACGAAAAAAAACTCAGCCAGGGGTGGCGAACCTTTATGGATCAACGTGCCATTTTTTCAAAACAATTTAAATGTTTAATGAGGCCATAGACGTGCCCTCGAATAATTTTGATTTAGTGATAATTGGGAAAATAATAAAACTATGTATATACTATCAACTCAAAATTCTTAATTTACTACCAACAACGTGTAATTCAAATTAAAGTAGGTAACATTATAGTGTGACTTCTGTTGTTCCAGATTAGCTGATGACAAATAACTTAATTAGGGTTGTAAGACGTTACTTTTATGCAGAATGCATGCAGAACTGGAGTAATCTGCCAAATTATTTCTAAGCGAGGCTTTAATGTTATTAATTTCTGAAAACAATGACTCCCAGGCCTATATGGCCTAAATATGGTTAAAATAGCACGAGCCAGGGGGTCTACTCCGATGCGATAATCCGAAGTATCGACCAAATGTTCGGCCATTTCTTTACTTCTAAAATGTACTTTTATTGAGTTTGAGTCCTTACCCGACTTCAAATCACATTTTTGACTGTCGCTTTTTTTTATTCGCCGTAGTTAGCCTAGTCAGCCGTAATCAGGAAACGGCCGAACATTCGGCCGATACTTCGGAGTAGACCTCCAGCACACTCACTCCGTAGAGTAGGTTCACTCGCGTTCGTGCAACTAAAATGCAAACCGTTTCGATCAGTGGCGTGCCCAACATATTATTTTGTCGCGGGCCATTGGTTCGCCACCCCTGAGTTATGCGAACATAAATGTAAGGAACAGCAGATTTTTTTTCGCGGTTTTAAGTTTGGTCCCATAGTAAAAATTGTTCATAATGATGAGTACAATGACCCGTTAAGAGGATTCCGGGTTTTGCATTTACACCTTGTATAAAGGACCAATCATTTTTGAAGCTTCCCTGGCTCGTTAGCCAATGTTAATCGTAGTTTAATATTAATTATAATTAACTAGGCAGAACTAATCGAATCAAGCCTGGCTCTATGAGTCTGGATCTGGTATTTCGGTACCAAGACTTCCAAAGAACCGAAGCATCTAGTAAAACAGTGGGAAAAAAGTTATTAATAGCATGAAGAGTAGCGTAGAATATATACACAAACAAAGTCATATTTAAGAATCCTCTCTAAAGTCAAACAAATAACAATAAATACAGAAAGTTCTGCAGATAAGTTAATAAAATTGCACTCAGCATAGTCAACATGGCACTTTTCCAGTTCACTGCCCATGTATCTACCTCTCCCCTCGATGGATTCAGGAATTTTCCGGGAAGAAACACGATAAAAACGTTCATTATTGTGTTTCCATTGCCCTCGGATTAATTTCGTAAAAAGAACAATAACAAAATCAACACTAACCATCTCCTCCCCGCAAATAATTTTCATTTCATGCACTGTAGCCATAGCACGTGCTTATCACCATCACCACTTTTAAAAATAGAACACGCGTCTCTCCCTTTCGGAGCCCAGTCACTGAGTGATACGTTTCGGCGCCTGATCATGTATTTACGAGAAATGATCAAAAAGCCGAATCATGGTCCTGTAATCTATTGTACTTCAAATTGTTGATAACTTTCTGATAGTTCAGACACATTTTCATTTGGAAATAGCGTTTATGTTAGATAAGTAATAGGTTTTTGAAAGACTACAAATTATCATCGTACTATTTAATTTTATTCTATTTATCAGCTAATCAATGGCATGATTGGTATTTATTTTGGAGCCAATCAAAATTGTAGGTAGTGTAGCGAAAAATCTCTCCGCTAGCACACAAACGGGAACTTGGGTCCCGCCACGCGAGTACGGATAAAATAAAATAATCTTTCACTACTTAAAATACGTATAATTTTGATCTTAATAAATTAAACAATATAAGACTAAAGAAAATGTTAAGTACAAAAATAAAACTGTTGTTGAAGGTTTAGTAAAAAATTTTAGTTTAAGAAATCTTAAATCTGCTATTTTAATCGAATAAAGAAATACGCATGGAAATACGAAAATGATTGCAATCACCTACTATTTCGCACGATAAAATAAACGTGTTACTTTAAAATAAATGGTTTTAAGCTTTCTTAGATCAATTAAACATATTATTGAATCACATTGAATTTGGTAAGTATTATTAAATAAAAAGGTCGTTCGCGGTTTCGACGTAACCACACCACACCTGGGACGAGTCGTTCGTCACAGAAAAGTTGCCCAAGCTGTGCTTGAGATAGACACGGTGACGTGGAGCTCCTCTGCTGAAAATTTGTTGCGTTCGTTCCGCTCTTTTCCGCGCTTTAATGTCGGACGGACATCAGAATAGGAGAGGCGTTCGCAACGGACAAGATTCTTAAGTGTTACCAAAAAAAGGACTCCGTGGCACAGCGGTCTTCTGTTCGAAGCTGGATGGAAGTCGAACTAGGTGAAATGTAGTAAGCTGTTAAAATCTAGCCGGTACCTTGGGCCAAAAACCTGGCCCTTATGGTTGATTCCCAACCATTAAAAGAAAAACGCGAACAAACAACACAAAAATACCGTCACAAAAGTTAAAATATGCTTTTAAGCCACGACATCAATGATTCGGATAATAATATGAGAAAAAAAAAGGGTGAACACGCCAACGGCTTCCACTGAACTGTAAAAATTGGTATTTGAACAATATTGTTTCGAAGCTTATTGAGAAAAAAATTGAATTTGAAATCAATCAATTTAAAAAAAAAAATAGGCCAAAATACACAAAGAGTTCGAATGCGGAACGCGCAAAAAAGGTTTTAATGCAGGAATTATACTGCACCGACTGTACCTACCTAACTAGGTTACTAAGTACCTAGTTACAATTTTGATTATACAGGGTTAAATTAAATTATCTAGCGTAACCCCGTAGACGTGTTGGGTATCGGTATAAACAAGAAAAATAAAAATGAAATAATTTTATGTCTTTTTTTTTGCGGTGAACGATCACTGGTAGTTCTTCTTTATTCTATGCAAATTATGATCAATCGCTGTGTTCCAAGGACTCGGATATTATAATCATCATAATCTGCTTCCTCTCTGTGAGAGGGAATAGGCCGTAACCCACCACGCAGGCCCAGTGCGGCTTGGTATATTATTGTACTTTTAATAAATCTAATAAATAATTCTTCCTATTTCCTAAGATTCCTAACAAATATTTTTTACACGATGATAATTCAAAATGTCGTCACCCATCGCCAGCCAAAGACAATAAAAAGGAAATGAATGTAATTAACAAATGAATCGCCGTTTGACGAAATTAAACGTTTGTGACAAATCGCGTTATACGCTGGATATTTCACGCAGGAACTAACATGAGCTTTTAAAACAACAACAAATCGTAATAAGATATTTAAGTAAGTATAATAATGTACCGTATGGTGCCGAACGTAAAGAATAGCACCATCCTATTTCCTCCCGTAGGTGTCGTAAAAGGCGACTAAGGGAATTACTTACGAGGGCGGCACTGAAAATTTCGGGAATCAAGGAAGTGACACAACATTACTATTTAAAAATGTATTTATTGCTTTTCGAAGTATTCTCCGCGAAATTTGACACATTTTTCCATACGATGGAACCAATCATTGAAGCAACCATTCCATTCGGAAGTTGGGGTCTCCAAAATGGCCGTTTTGTAGGCGTCCACAGCTTCTTCAGGTGATGAAAATCTCTGTCCACGCAATTTATTCTTTATTTTAGGGAAAGTATAGAAATCATTAGGGCTTAGGTCGGGGCTGTACGGCGGACGGTCTAATAATTCTATGTTTTCTTGCTCTAAAAACTCTTTTGTTCTGTACGCGGTGTGAGAACTCGCATTGTCGTGATGGAGGATGATGCAGCGGTTGCAGTTCTCTTTACGGAGTTCAGAAACGACCTGTGGCAAACAAATGCTAGCATACCATTCTGCATTAACCGTTCTTTGTCCCTCAAGAGGAATAGTCGTAACATGGCCGGTTTTGGAGACAAACGTGGCCACCATTTTTTTTGCAACACTCCGTGAACGAACAATTTTTGTTGGCTTTAACTCATTTTCGAACACCCAAACTCGTGACTGGTTTTTTGTTTCGGGTTCGTACGCGTATATCCAGGATTCGTCACCTGATACAATGTTGTATACAGCATTTGAGGATCCTGCGTGGAATCTTTCGAGAGTTCTGACGCACCAAGTAACGCGAGCCGCTTTTTGCTCTTCACAGAGCGAATGCGGTATCCATCGGGAAAACAACTTTTTTACACCTAATTGTTCATGCAAGATTATTTGTATTTGACTCATGCCAATGTCTAAAGTTGCCTGAATTTCGCGGTATGTCACATGTCGATCTTCCTCAATCAGCTTACGCACAGCATCAACGTTTTCTTGGGTGACTGCAGTTTTTGGACGACCTTGACGGGGATCATCACTGAGCTTGACACGTCCACGTTGAAATTCAGCAAACCAGCGATAAATTGTGGTTTTGGATGGGGCTTCATCACTAAATGCAGAAATCATCCGGTCAACACACTGTTTTTTGTGTTAAACCAGTTCGAAAGTCATAATAAATCATCGCTCTTGAATTTTCTCGAGTCAATTCCATTTTCTCAACGACTAAACAAGTTTGACAAAACCTTGTGACAAGACCGAGAATCTTTTTTTAAATAAATAAATGGTATTCGATTTTTAAAACCAAGGAGTTTTCAATTAAAAAGATTTTAATATGACAGGAACAGTGGAAATATTCCATTCCCGATACTTTTAGTGCAGCCCTTACTAGAGAATGGGCAGCAGCGTTCTCTATGCATTTTAACACCATTCTGTGATCGCCAACCGGCCTGCCAAGCGTGGCCATTATGGCAAACCTCCCCTTTGGAGGAGGCCTATGTCCAGCAGTGGACGTCTTTCGGCTGAAATGATTATGATGATGAAGTAAAATAACTACTACTTATTATAATAGAATAAGAAGAAAATAAGAATATGAAATAAAATTAAAAATAAATATTAATTTTTCATTAATTTATTCTTCTTTATTCTTTAGTAATTCTTATTAAAATTATAGTAAAAGCTCAGGGGCTCGATTGAAAGTTAAGCTGCGCTTGCCGTGGTCGCTCCGTGGATAGGTGACCATACTTAATATATCGATACCCCTCCGTACGTCGGAGAGCACGTTAAGCCGTCGGTCCCGGCTGCCATTCGTAGATCTTAGACAGTCGTTACCGGTAGTCAGAAGTCCGAAAGTCTGAAAACCAGTCTTAACAATGGGTATCGTGTTACCCAGTAACTAGGTTGACCTATCTGACCTCCAGGTAGGCAGTCGCTTCATGTAAAGTATTGGTATTCAGCTACATCCTCTTAGACTGGAAGCCAAACCCAACACAGTTGGGAAAAGGCTAGACAGACTGTTTTTTATGGTTCCGTACCTCAAAAACGGAACCCTTATAGAATCACTTCGTTGTCCGTCTGTCTGTCTGTCAGTCTGTCAAGACCGTTTTTCTCAAGATTGCATGGAGGTATCACGTTGAAATTAATATCAAGTCTACGGTCCCTTGGAGCTGAAAAAAATCAAGGTTCTAGTCAACGCAATAAAAAAATACGGCCATTTATGTGACATATTTTGATACTCGCACATAAATCAAAACCTATATAGAGTATAAAGGGTACTTCCCGTTGACCCAGAATCATGACATTTGGGTAAGAACCAAGGTCTCACAGCACAAGTAAAGGAAAAAATTCGAAAATCGTGTTTTTGTTAAAAAAATTGTAAATTTTCGTTTTTTTTTATCACATAAAACAATTATTGTTTTGCGGTTAAAAACATACATTTGCAGTTGGAGAATTGACCGTGACGTACCTATATAAGTACAAGAGAACATTTTTTTCAACTACAAAGTTATGTTAGCTCTTGGGATAAATTCATCCTAACTACGGAACCCTTCATTGTGCGTGGTTTGACACGCACTTGGCCGATTTTAGGGTTCAGTTCCTCAAAAGAAAAAAACGGAGGCCTTATAGGATCACTTGTGTGAAGTCGTGTGTCTGTCTGTCCGTCTGCAACAGCCAATTTGCTCCGAATCTACTGGACCTTTGGTACACATATGAAATTCTGTGACCCAAACACGGACGTGTTACGTAAATAAATTAATTTTGAATATGGGGGTCATTTTTGGAAGGCAAAATAGAAAATTAAAAAAAAAGGTTTGCATACTGTACCGCGTGACATATCAAATGAAAGGGCTTCTTTTAAGGATTTCATATATATATTTTATAATTTTAAAATACATATTTTTAAAGTTATGTAATAAAATAGATGAAAATTTACCATCCCCCCCACCGAAACTACTGAACCTAACATTTAAAAAAAAGTACAGAAAATAATTCTTTACTTTACAGGCTTGGTCGGTTTTTAGGGTTCCGTACCCAAAGGGTAAAACGGGAACCCTATTACTAAGGCTCCGCCGTCTGTCTGTCTGTCTGTCCGTCTGTCCGTCCGTCTGTCACCAGGCTGTATCTCATGAACCGTGATAGTTACACCGTTGAAATTTTCACAGATGATGTATTTCTGTTGCCGCTATAACAAAAAATATAATAAAATAAATATTTAAGGGTGCTCCCATACAACAAACGTGTTTTTTTTTTTTGCAATTTTTTTGCTCGATATTGATAACGGTAACAGGTAGACGCTTGAAATATTCACAGAATATTTTATTTTTTATTTTTAAAGTGAATATATATATTCACTTTAAAAATACATAATTAATTTAAAATAAAATAAATATTTAAGGGGAACCCCCCTTAAATATTTACCCATACAACAAAGTGATTTTTTTTGCCGTTTTTATAGATAATGGTACGGAACCCTTCGTGCGCGAGTCCGACTCGCACTTGGCCGGTTTTTTTTAATATCTACTTATTATCATACGAAAGGCCATCATTATTAGTGATAAATGATAAATTATTTATTTCTGTAAGTAGGTTTGTACAAACACTTTTAAACGTCAATCATATTAAAAAAAACTAGATGAGGTCGGCGTTTCGTATCCGACTACTCTGAGAAGAAAGGCCGAAACAAACTCAGAGGTCACAGTCTCTTTTTAAAGTCCAGACATAATCTTGGTCAGATCATGTGAAGACCATGTAGATTGGTGCCTGAAACGATCTTTTGACGAAAGAACCACACAGGTTGAGGGGACCTGTCCAGTCAGTGCACGCATTTGTCAGTAGTCGTGCAGCTCAACTAAGAACTTAAGGAGCTCAATGATTCAACGAACAATACCAAAGAAAGGACATTTGGGTAGGCCGCATAAAATCACTCAAACTGCCAGACTATGATAAAACCTAACTGAGAAAAAAAGAAAAATGAACAAAAACCCACATAGTCTTCACATTTACAATACTTAAAACAATATAATACTTAACAAAGTAAATATTCATGTCATTATATATAAAATTAATCAATGTCAATGTGTATATAAAATACGGATATAATCTTGGTCCGATCATTTGAGAACCATGTAGATTGGTGCCTGAAATGATCTTTTGACGAAAGAACCACACAGATTTGAGTGGACCTGTCCAGTCAGTGCACGCATTTGTCAGTTATCGTGCAGCTCAACTCAAAACTTAAGGAGCTCAGCGATTCGACGAACAATACCAAAGAAAGGACAATTAGTTAGGCCGCATAAAGTACTCAAACTGCCAGACCTGCAATCAAAATTTTTTTGATTGAGAATAAAAATAAAAAAACAATTCACATAGTCCTCACATTCATAATAATAAATGTCACTCACTCCTTAATTATGACTCACTGCTTGGTATGGTACATGCTGCAAAAAGCCTCTGAATATAATATCAGTTTCGAGTGCTCCATAGAGATCATGGCAGTATTCAGAACCAAAAAAATACTAAGAAGCGAAATTGGATTTCTTACAAACGAGTTTCTCATGAAATTATATTGTGGATATAGGAAAATTACATACCTTCCTACTCACATAGGACGCGCTTAGTTGGAAAATTACAAGGGATGCAGACATTTTAGCCATGTTTTCATCTTTCTTACCTAATTCAGTACTACGAAAACGTGGTACTTAGGTAATTCAAACAAAATTAAGTATTCTAAAGATCTAGGTAATTTCGGAACAAGATCTTCTTAGGCAGGTAGTGCTTAGTGCATATAGTCTTAAAAACACCAACGGTTAGGTAAAACTTGAAAAATATTATGTATAAATTACCAATGATACAACAATAAACATAGAATTACTAACATTTTAAATATCATAAATTAATATATAGCTTAATAAATTGTTACTACAAGAATTTGCTCAAATATTCATATTTTTATTAAATAAACAAGTAGTCTCAACCAAGTTGTGACCAAGAAGTCCTTGGGTCCATAATAACTATGATGCTATTTAACAAATAAACTAATTAAATTCATGCTAAGAAGTCTAGACAATTTTTATATTAGTATGTTGGTAGGTATGTAAATTTAAACACCTAGGTACTAAAATAAAAATTATATAACCTGACCAATTCATAGAATTTTTATTAATTCATTCTCATTTTCATTAATTTATTATTGCTAATTATGATTATGGTGTTGTGTAAGTAAATCACTCAATATTGTGAGTGCAAACTTACATTAGCAGTTGGAATATATGAGGGAACATGCCTTTTTGGGATAAATTCATCCCAACTACGAAACGCAAGCTCAAGTGCGTGTCGAACCACGCACAATGAAGGATTCCGTAGTTGGGATGAATTTATCCCAATTTTTTTTTATTGTAATTGAAAAACATGTTCTCCCATACATTCTAACTGCAAATGTAAGTTGGTCGACTATTACTCGATAACTTGTAAAGCCTAGTTTTCCTTTTAACTTCGTTATATCATACATAATATACTACTGCAGTGATTTTTTCCTTCTATGTTTTGCATTATTTAAATTATTGAGTTTGGATAAGTTGGTTAAAATGGCTTCAAGCCTTAGTGGTTTATCGTTGAAAAACGTGGTAGTTTGTGTAATTATTATTTTTTACGGTCGGGTGTCACCCGGTGCGGACCGCCCCCCCCCCCCTCCTAGCTACGACGCGACGCTGTACCTACCCAAACGTTGCAAAGGTCGTTTAGCACATTTCCCCAAAAAATACATTACCTTGTACAAAACCCAGGCTATCGGAACTGTTTGTGAATTCAGCTGGCAACTATCCTACTTTAGTCTGCTTCACAAAATATGCTAAAAGCGTCGTTATCTGCTGACTTTTGACCTTCAGTTTATCACGGTCGTTAATCTCTTTCCGGACCAAGAGACATTGCCTAAAGAAGTTTGTTTAAATTTGGTTTATCACACTAATCACAACATCACACAAATATTATAAAGGTGAAAGTTTGTGAGTGTGTGTGTGTATGTTTGCTACTTCTTCACGCTCAAACGGTTGGACCAATTTTGATAAAATTTTGTATGTGGGTAGCTGACACCCTGGATTGAGACATAGGCTACTTTTTATCCCAATATTCCCACGGGATCGAGACTTACGCGGGTGAAACCGCGCGGCGCAGCTAGTCTGATAAATAATTGCAGTAGATATCGGCGAGGGTTTATAATGGGACCCTTTCAGTCTGCTCAACAAGATTTTGACATATTGAATTACGTCATGAAATTCAGGAATTTACATCATCTTTCAGCATTCGAATTTAAAGTTGAATCCGCAGCTGCAGCCAGCAAAATTCAAATGTTCTTACGTTTTTTGCAATTTGCAATTTAGTGTCAGGTTTTATCTTGATCATGCATAGTTATTACACAAATTATAATATTATAATATGTTTATCCTGTAAATATTCTGTGACAGAGTTACACGCTTTTTTAGTAAGTGTTTGATATTGTTTTTAAATATACTTGTATCACTTATCTCCAGGAATGAGTTTGGTAAATGGTTATATAATATATGTGTGGAGCCATACATATATAATGCTAGCTGCGCCCCGTGGTTTCATCCGCATAAGTCTCGATCCCATGAGAATATCGGTATAAAAAGTAGCCTATGTCTTAATCCAGGATGTCAGCTACCTCCATACAAAATTTTATCAAAATTAGTCCAGCCGTTTGAGCGTGAAGAAGTAACAAACACACACACACACTCACAAACTTTAGCCTTTATAATATTAGTGTGATATATCTTCTGGTATAGTTGGACGCATAAATATGGAGTTTGTTTCGAAAGGGGCATCTTGATTGCTTTGGTATGGAAGTTTTGATTTTATCAATGAAGAAATTATAAAAATTGTTTGCAATTTGTTTAGGGTCAGTTATTATATCACCATCTACAATAATCCGTTGTATTTGATGCTTTGGTATATTTAGTTTATTGGTATTTATAATCTTGCAAGCTAGCTTGCGATTTATTTCGGGGAGTTTTTATGTAATTATCATTGCGAGACTTTTGCGTTAACTTAATAATCTGATTTACCTAATAGTGAGGATAGAGTTAAGGTAGCGGCTTCTTAATTTTTTTTTTTTTTTAAGAAGCCGCTACCATACTTTCGGAGCTAAAAATTAGCTTTAGGAAAATATGCATCCAAATATCCGATCTGTACTTATCGCTCCAGTGTGTATAGGAATGTTCTTCCTCTCAGAGTGAAACAATTAACTTGAAAAACACTACAAAGTGCAAAATAAGTTTAGTTACGGTGGCTACAAAATTTTATTTTTTTATTTTTGGAAAAAGTATTTTACGGGAAAAGCAATATTTTGTAATAGGTGATGAGCAGTTGACATTAAGCCATCGTAACTTGAATACATTACAAACTGACCCACTAAAGTGACTAAAAGGTGAAAAATAAAAACCTCCTTCTGGAGCAGTCAGGTAAAAAGAATGTTCAAAATCGGTCCACAATTATTGACGGAGAAATCGGTGAACATATAAAAAATTACATACAGACGAACATAATAGAACCTCCTCCTTTTTGGAGTCAAGGTTAATTAAAATATTCAGCTGTATCCAGTAAGACTGGGAAAAGGCTAGACAGATGATGATGAGATAAATCTAATGGTTCATAAATTACCCACTGCTGTACATTAACCCTCCCATATTATGGAGCCTCCCAATATTTAGCCTATAATGATCCTCCTGCTGGGACACACACAGGTCTCCTCTCTGTGAGAGAGAGTGAGCCATAATCTTAACTCAAACTCAAAGCATTTATTTAAATTAAACCAAAGCATCAAAGAGTCGGTCAGTTAGTCAGAAAGTTGAAACTATTTGCCCATTCCAAAACGTAGATCTCTATGGAGAAGAACAGGCAAGAAACTCCAAGGACACTCTTTTAAATCAAGATATTACAAAATCCTGGGTACATTATTCTTGTCTTCATGTGAGAACAATGTAAAAAATAAATTATTTAAAAACAATTCAAAATATAAGATTAAAAGATAACAAATAAACCCTGGCAGTTAAGAGCCGGTTGCCGAACATGACGCGTGGATCAGCACCATCCAGCTCAACAATTTTTTAGGGAACCGAATGATCCAACACATGCGCCACCATCAGCGAGACATTCAAGTGAGCATTATTTACCACGCAGGCACAGTGCGGGTTGGTGGGTACCGTGTCACGTGATCGAATTTTCGGTTCTAGGACATGCCGATTTCCTCACGATGTTTTTCTTCACTGTTTTGAGAGCAGTGGTGATGAAATAAATTATTCAAAGTAAAGCAGTAGTGGCCCAGTGGTATCTGCCCCGACTTACGAGATAAAGGTCGTAGATTCGAACCCAAGAAAGCCTCCCAATGACATGACTCAACTCTTCGGGCGCTCTGAATAATAAGACATGTTCGGGGAACCCGGAAGACCGAAACCCGAAAAGCCTTCGTGCCATGACACAAGTACAAGATTCTAAAGAAATTCTATTAAATCCAGCAATTTATTCGACATTTTTGTGCCCCTAAATTAAGCACACCTTTCATTCACCGTGAAATTGTAGTAAATCTCGGTGTCAACCTCGGTGACCTAAGAATGTTACCAATTAATAAGTTTAAATGTAAAATGTTTGATTGGCTCTTAGACATGTGCGTTATAATCCGTCAATGAATTTTTAAATCATACTTTTTGATAATGTAATTAAGATTATTAAATGACATTAGTACTTTAACATTAATACGAATTCTTGGACATTTTTAATTTTTATTTTGACGTTATGATTTATATTTTGACAATATGATCTATTTTTATTTTTTGATTTAACTATTCATATTTTGACAATATAAATAATGCATTTTTGATTAATCTTAACCTGTCTATTAGTTTGTCATTAAAATTATAAATTCATAAACATAAATTCATAACTTTATATGGTATTGTTATAATGTACCTAGTTCTGATTTGCATGTACCTAGATTATTACACCAGCAATGGTAGTATGTGTGAAACAATGTTTAATGTAAGATCTCAATGTACCATAAACTGAGAAATAAATAAAATAAAACGGTGCTAAAAGTTGACAACAGAACTGGTGGCGTTGTTTTATCAACATACGGACGTGTCTTAAATGATACACCTCGGATAAATACTCAGTTGCACTGTACGCTGCAGTGATCACGTGCGACATAGTTAATCGGGAACTATTATCATCCTCATGCCCTAATGTCCTTATCCCAATTATTTTGGGGTCGGTACAGCAATTCGTCTTCTAGCCATATCATCTTTCACACAGTCCATCCATCGTGTCTTCCTCTACTCTTACAGCCATGCACAT
This sequence comes from Tiliacea citrago, assembly GCA_963921375.1. Taxonomy (NCBI): domain Eukaryota; kingdom Metazoa; phylum Arthropoda; class Insecta; order Lepidoptera; family Noctuidae; genus Tiliacea; species Tiliacea citrago. Next base: position 5,515,134 of record OY992784.1, read on the forward strand.
TCATACTCAAAAAGTTCCTCACGATATTTTCATCATTCCTCCTCATCACATGACAACCGATTTTCTCACAACTTTTCAGTCACCGGGGTCACTATCAGACCTCCTTTTCTAATCTAGAACTATGTCATTTGCATACCCAAATAGCAAGAGGCAGTGGTATCTACTGTAGATATGAGATAGTTGTACCCCTAGTCCCCTAGGTGGTGTTAACGGCCTTGACTTGTTCTGTAATCTGACACGTCAGCTGATGAGAGTTGGCTCATGCCATGGTGCATCCCATCTAATTAATTATTTGTTACGTAATGACTTAATAAGTTTCGCAGATTGCATTTACCTTTCGGGCAGAAATATGGGGGAAACCCCTCGTTATTATTAAACAGGCTGAATTGAAAGTAAAAACGTTAACCTTTTAAATCACTCTGTCCGTGAAGGTTTTATGTCTTTACATCAAAAAGTTTATTAAACGAGTTACTGTTTATAAACAGTAACTAAACCCAACCAGATTTAAAAAGAATCAAAATGAATGACATTATTTGCGGATATTACAACCAGAAATCCATTAATGACGATTTGCCATTACTTTATGAACGTTAATCTTCAGAAATGAATTTACAAGCACAAAAATTAATAGGGATTCGCTATAAAAATGAAGGCCGGCAACAACTCGATAAAAGGATCTTTTAACAAATCACGTCATCGTCTCACTCAATTTTCTTTCAAGTAATTTAGACCATATGACTTATTTAGTTCTCGATCATCAGTCCTACTCACGTAGATCGTCATTCGTCTTCATAAAATGAATAATTAACAATAAACAATCATTCAATCTTTACGACATTGTATCTTTAGGGAGAAGACACTGGCTCCTATAAGGTTTTTTACCTAGCGCAGGAGTCAGGGCTTTACTTTGTTTGTACACATTTTTTATGCCAATAAAGATTTTTTTTAAATTTATTATTATTTAAACAAAACATGGCAGTGGAGTTGCAGCATGTGGTGCCGCCTGTCGGATGACACTGGAATCACCGAAGAGGTCGGATAAGAGTGTCACTCAACTGGCTGATTACTGTCACTCTAGCATAGCGTCGCATCGATGGTCGCGTGGCGGCTGTCTTCTGATGACAGAGATGACGTGAGGGGAGCTGCTGTCTTACCACCTACACGACGAACTGCTATATTCCGGCACAACTCTGATGATATTGAAACTGCTGAACCACTAATACGACGACCACTTCTGGTAAAGGCCGTTATACTTAACACTAAACATTTTGAACATTACTAAGAAATGCTAAAAAAAATCTTTAAAAATTAGTAACTATTGAATTGATACTGGAGATGTTAAGCCCTAGTGAACGATGTTGCAAGCTTGCCTCAGATGAAGAAGACACTCAATCATCTCACACGTGACTTAAGACTTCCAGGTTACAACTATCAGAAAATGGATACTCTGTCATGGAGTTTCACAGTTTACTAACAACTAGTAGACTACGAACCAAACCAACTTGACGTGTAACATGTATTTAACAATCGACAAAAACCTAAGATTTCAAGACCACATAACCACTCTACAAACAGATTACAAAACTAATATATCGAGCCTTATGGAAGAACATCGTAAGCGACGTAATGTAGGTATTTCACTTTTTCAATAAATAATACAATATAATGAATAAAGTAATCAATTAAATACCTCTCCTGTAAATTTCAATTTATGTCGCTTACGATGTTCTTCCTTAATTATCAGGCTCGATATTATGTTCAAAACGCTGAGACTTATAGTCGATAAAAACATTATGAAATCAGTGTACTTATACCCTTGCTCTATCTATTATATAATATGCTACTGCATCACCTCTTGGGATGGAGCTCCGAAAACTACCCTAATAGAAATCGAAAGAACCCAAAGAACTGAAAGTGTCATCTTTTCGACCGTATCGCTACCCCACTCAACAGTTATACAAAGAATGTGAAGTCCTGACAGTGCGTTTTGCACTTCCTGCTGAAACAGCATACTCGCTTGGTTTACAATCCAACGCTGTCCAGGGGGAAAAGACGATATGACCCACAGTGGAGTGCCATCATCTACGTCACAAATCTATTTTTGGAAGGCGTTTCTTTTAATGTGATAACCTAATCGCCACTCTGTATAAAACTATAAAATGTCGTATGATTCCTTACTACATTCTGTCAGCGCGCTTAGTACATAATACAAAAAAAGGAAAATAGGTGGAGATCCTGGTGTCCTGAAACACAGGCCACGAGCCTAGCTTAGGCACCGGTCTCCCACAATATATAAACCTGTATTGTGTATCATTGTCGAATCTGACCAATGTAATAATAACTTATGTATATTGTGGTGAGAAAAATAAAGTTGATTGATTGATTGATTTAAGATAACATGGAAGTTTGGACATAACATGATAACATACAACAAACACTTAAACACACATGCAGTTGTCCATACTTTATAAATGTTTATCATTTCCTTGGCCCAGTTCACGACCAGTAGTTCCACAACGCACGTGTAACTATAGTAATATTAAAAGACTGTAATCATGTATACGACGGCCCGCAAATGTTGGCCGAGAAGAAGGTTGACACCATACTTGGTAGTAAGACCTACTTGGTCAGTTCGATGCTAAAAATAAAAGTAAAATAACTAAAGCTGACGGAAATGGAATTTGTTGGAAATAATTCGGAACTTGTAAACCTTCAGTACAAGATTTCAATGTTAAGGCATTTTGGGAATGCTAAGGTATCGAAGTCAAGACCAAGAGTAAGGGCAGCAGGATTCTCGATTGTACATCATTAGAATCATAGATATTATTTGTAGTACGTGACTGCATTATTGTTGTCAATTTCTCAACAGATGTCCACTGCATTAGCTCATTGGTGAACATTTTATATGACCACGATGCGATTATAGTGATTGGTGTTTGTTACATAATTATGTTACAATTTTATTTTTGTCCCTTTAGTGGTAAAGGAACAAAAGCTCTGATGTAAGGAGGATGGGTTAGTATCAAAACACAAGGAAACTTCCAACTGCCGCAAACAATATAATATATATATTTATAAAAATATAGCATTACTTAAATTAGGTAGGTGACAATAACGGTAACCTAAGGTATGCCAGCCAGTTTAGATTCCAGTTAATAAAACTAGGGTCGTGGGGGGTTGGTGATAAACCGAGTACTGTTCCGTGTAGAAGTTTAAATTAATATATAAAAAACACCTATCACTATAATCGCATCGTGGTCATATAAAATGTTCACCAATGAGCCAATGCAGTGGACATCTGTTGAGAAATTGACAACAATAATGCAGAATCACGTAGGTACTACAAATAATATCTGATCTATGATTCTAATGACGATGTGTGAGCGACGAAGAATCTGCGAAAACCATGGCCGAGGTACCAAGCGTGATGATTTAAATATGAACTAATCAATATTTTGACATCCTTCTTTCATTAAAAAAAAATTCACGCCAGTTCTCTAATTTATTGAAACAAATTCGCCACATGCGCTGTAAATTACAAACATTTCGCGGTGTTTAGCACCGTGTAGCCTTTACACAATAACTTTAAAACACACCCAGAACCTGAAACTACGTGTTTCCTCACACAATTATTTAAAATTATAGTTTGAAGCCGTCAAAAGGCTGATATGATAATCACGGCTCACCCTTAGTCAATGTTCCTCGGCTGACCTTAGAGCCACCCTGCACGCATAGGTCGTACGATTACATACAAATTGCTATAAAATCTATGCTAATTTACCTACAATTCAGTATGGTACTAATCGCTCTCTGTTTGTTTATCGATTTTGCAATCGCTTTATCGAGAACGGAATCAAACACAGGTACAAAGGTAAGAAATATAGGTAGGTGTTGGCACAAGACATCGGGGAGGGGTCATACTTCAATTCTCTGGCATTGTTGTGGGCTGTTTGTGGATCTCGGGCAATTTAAAGATTATATCAGCTTCTTACACTTGTTTATGTACACTTAGTTTATACAGTGACACAAATCACAATTAACAACTATTGTCCTAATTAATCTTGTCTATTAATAATATCAATAGAATTAACCGATTACGCCGCGAATAAAACTGGATGAATCGCTGGGCTCGTCTCATGTTTGACAGTTCGTAGGGCTACATGGTGTCGTGGCCCTGGCACGCAGGCATCTGAAGGAACACGGGTGGGTTTTAGTCAGTAAAAGTCTCCCGCTTCGTCCAGAGCGTGAGAAGTTATTTGATAATTTCCAACCCAAAAAAAAAGGGCTACAGGGTGGCAGCCGCTGCCATCAGGATGGTACGGGGTTACCGCACGGTCTCCCGTGAGGCGGCGAGCCTCCTTGCCGGACTGCCGCCATGGGATCTGGAGGCGAAAGTCCTCGCGCACATTTGGGTGTGGCGCGAAGAGGCGAAACTCCGGGGCATAACTCCGCTGCCGCAAGAAATCGCGGCACAGCGGACGGAGCTCCGGCGGGATCTCATGGCGACATGGAGAGTGCGATTGTCGCAACCCAGCGCTGGGCACGCCACAATTGTGGCGACAAGTCCCCTCTTTGAGGAGTGGCTGGAGAGGCGCCACGGCGTCCTTACCTTCTGCCTGACGCAGGTCCTCACCGGACATGGATGTTTCGGGAGGTTCCTGTTTAGGATTAAGCGGGAGGAAACGCCCGGGTGTCACCACTGTGTGGATCGCCCGGAGGACACGGTGGAGCATACGGTGGAGGTCTGCCCTGCTTGGGCGGAGCACCGCCGTGTCCTCACGGCAGCGATCGGCGGCGGCGATCTCTCGCGTCCGGCCCTGGTTCAGGCCATGGTTCGGAGCGAGAGTGCATGGGAGGCCGTCACCTCCTTCTGCGAAACAGTAATGCTTGCGAAGGAGGAGGCGGAACGCGTGAGGGTAAGGCAAAATCAACGCCCTCGCGCCCCTAGTCGCCGCAGGAGACGCCCCGGGCGTCGGGAATCGCAGGCCGATTCCCGGCCACCGCACAGTATAATATTTTGATAAACTAGATGGACAAAAGTCAATTAAGGACATGTCTTAAATTATCCTTTTAACGGAATAAATTCAAAGCTAATAAGTTATACTACAATCTGGTACATTTCTTGGGAATCCACACGAAACAATAGCAGGTAAAAAAAGGTCGGGTAGGCCGGCTACCTGAGCCACACCGACCGACCGCTCGTTGCTACGTTTCATTCGTCTGAGTTCGCTCGATGAATACGCTGTGTTTCTGTGTGCTAGTGGTGATTTTGTGTTGTTATCGTTTTTGTGGGACTTTCAAGGTAAATTTCCATATATTTTATTGTTAGTATGTATATTAGTTTAATCATAAATATTAAATTAACAAAGTAAGGTTAATATTTGATCATAAACAGTACTTCCTTAGTTTCATCTAGGGTTTTAGTTAGTTTCCCTGCATTTCTCCGTGCAAAGAGTATATTTTTCTGAAAGCTATATTTATATACTACAAGAAAATTATTCATTTGCTTGCGAAAGTTTGCGACACTCATACAACAATTTCTTATTTTCAGAATGACTTCGCATATTTCTCGTCGTTCGTTTTTTGACGTTTGGTTTGCTAACGCCAGAGAATCAAGACAAGCTGCTTTGTTGCATACTTTACAAGAACTTGGCAAGAATTTTTGTATAACTTCTTTATTGTATTTACTTTTCGATGTATACTTGTGAAATTATTTTCTAATGTTAAATTATACCTCTAAAACTATCATTTATATTTTTTTATTTATTCATTTATATTTTACCTCCTAATAACATTTAAAAATGGTACAAAATAATTTTGTCCCGCTAGGTTTTCATAATATCACACTGTGCACCGTAGGCGCGGGCTTGCGGACGGTGAGCGATGGGTAGCTCGCCGTCCGATAAGGACCAAGCCCGGGTCGACGGCGCGTTGTGTTCCACGCGCCTCAAAGACCACAGCACCAATTGACGGGGTCCGAAAGGGCCAATGCCTGCCAGGGTTACGAGCCTGTCCGAAAGGGATATCGTGGCCCTGGCACACAGGCATCTGAAGGATCACGGGTGGGGTTTAGTCAGTAAAAGTCTGACACTCCCTCCCGCTCCACCCAGAGCGGGAGAAGTTATTTGATAATTTCCCACCCAAAAAAAAAAAAGGGTGGCAGGCGCTCCTGTTATTTCCCGCGCCCTCGCCCGTTTTAGACTCCGTCATAGCGCACCGACTACCTACTGCAGTACTTCAGTCGGCAACACTGTATTTCATGCGACATAATTACGTATTAAACATCATGAAAAAGTGAAAGTTTCTGAAGTCTCCAAGATGCCTAAAAAGCATACGAGCCTATGCTCAAGTTTAGTTTGAGATTTTTCATTAGCAACCTAATCACTACTAAGTACGTATGGAGCTAAAAGAATTTAAGGTGGATCCGCTGCAGCCCGCGAAATTCAAAACTTATGTTTTAGCTATTTGCAGGTCAGTGTCAGATTGTACCTTGATCAAAATATCGCCACAGAAAACATCGTTCTGTTTCTGACGATCGTTTGAAGCTGATAGAAACAGAATAATCACGTTTAAATATGTGCAAGTGGACCTAAGAGATGCACATTGACTGTTTTAATCACAAGTGTTACTAATATTTTATAGAGATAAATTTTGTTTGTAAAGGGGTAAGGGGGTAGGTAATCTCTGGAACTACCAGTCGGATTTGAAAAAATATTTTTGCATTTAATAGCCCAATTCTTGAGGAAGCTTATTTGACCCTTATGAGCCGAGCAAAAAGAGAAAAAAGTCCGAAAGAACGTTAAGCAAAAATTAATAGCGCGGGCGGGCGATGCGACGCAGTGGGGGAACAAGTATCACACACTCGTTACCCGTGGTCCCGGTAGGTCGACCCATTAACGGGCCCATTGGTATTTTTTTTACCCGTGGTCCCTTCGAGAAATACAATGCTGCCAAATTAAAATGGTAGAGCGTTAGTTCTTCAAGTAACTAACTTGAAACATTCAAAATGATTCACCAAAAATAGAGGGAATCTGACGCTCGCTCGCCTTCGCGTTAATGGTCACTGTTCTAACCTAACCTAACCCAAATGATTCAATAGATGGTTTTAATTTTTTAATTACTTGAAGAACTAACGGTCTACCATTTTAATTTGGCAGCATTATATTTCTCGAAGGGACCACGGGTAAAAAAAAATACCCATGGACCCGGTAATGGGTCGACCCACCGGGACCACGGGACCCTGTTTCTCACAGACCGAAGTCGCGGGCAGAAGCTAGTAGTAAATAAATCAATTAAAATAGATTGATGGGCTAATTGAAAACCTAAGAGGTATTATTATATAAATAGAGTATTTTATAAAAGGTATTCTCACTATGTAGTAAATTAATTTAATCGACCATCTTGCGCGTGATTACGTGGCATAATCAGGATTTATTTATGGTACGACGTGATTTTTTTCTGTAATGGATGAATTATGTCCACGTGACGTGTTTCTGCGTGCTTTGTGACGCCAACTTGTGAATATCAATACGCCACCTTCCTTTATAATGTTCCTTTACAAATACTGAGTTATATGAGGCAAGAGGTAGTTGAGGCCACTATAACTTCCAAAGTATGGATGTCAAACATGGGCACTAACTGAGCAACAACTAAAAAAAAATCCAAGTATGCCAAAATGGAATGGAAAGAAGCGTAATTGGAGTTAAAAGAAGAGACAAGCTAAGATTAGAAAATAAAAAGAGCAAAATTAAATTTAAAAATACAAAAAGCGTAGTTATACAAACACTTGATATGGAGATGGACGAGACTATTAACGGAATAGTACCCGCGTGATAGTAAAAGGAACAAAGGTAGCCAAACTAAATGTTGGGAAGGCGACAAAAAATAGATAGCTGGTCCAGAATGGACACGCACTGCAAATGACAGGATAATATGGAAAACTTTAGAAGAGGCCTTTGTCGAACGACAAGCTGTAAAAGGAAAACCGGCTAGTGATACAATTAACTAAAACATAAAAAGTTAAATTGAATTAAGTAAAAATATGCATGTTACTAAGTTACAGCAATAAGGCTTATAATTATTATTATTATACCTTCCAAAGTCTGTGAACTAATGTAGAATGACAACGAAGGCGCCGTCTTGCGAAACAAAAATAAAATCAATCAATTGACTCAACCTATCGCATCGCGTCTTCTTTTGGGCATAATCTTTTCCAAGTTTGGCTACCACACCTGGCCGGTTCCACGTTACATCATCTGATCTCTCTGGTTTCTCTTCACACCATTTCGATCAGACCCAATGAAAAATAAAACCTAGAAAGAAGCCCGACAGCTTAAGGCTGACAAGAGGCAAATGACGTATGTAGGCTTGTTTTAAACAAAAAAATCACCAAATCCAATAGTTTGTGGTAGCGGAACAAATATTATGTAGGTATGTAATTCTTGAACATATTTCTCAGAACTTGGTTGTTACCAATACGTTTAGAAAAAAAAAACTCGATACAAATTTACGGTAAACTAATTTACTTTGAGTTCCAATTCCAACCCAAAATATCTGTATTAGATATCAACGTACGGCTGGTATTTAATTAATAACAAGAACGTCTTATTTGAATGCTTGCTCTTGGTTGTTTTTTATTTTCGATTACTCAAATCATTTTTGAGTAAATAGATAATTGCTTCATCAGTGTCATCGATCTTCTCTTTCTTTTGTATGCAGTTTGACAGTGACCGCACTTTATCTGTTGTCAGCGTCTTAAAGGCCCTTTGTCCACCGCACCGTCAACGGTATGTCAACGAGAAACGAGATGAGACGGTGCCGAAGTAGCGAGACGTCACATACACATCGGTTATTCGAACCGATGTGTATGTGACGTCTCGCTACTTCGGCACCGTCTCATCTCGTTTCTCGTTCTCGTTGAAAATAGTGCGGTGGACAAAAAGTGTTAAGCTGAAGTTACATTTTTGGCTATTGGGGGTCTCCACAAAAGGATTAATCTGATTCAAAGTTTTTGAAATATTAGTTCAAAAAATTGCCTACACATAGCGGTAAAACTACTTTTTAACAAAGCCTAGCCATAGAACAAAGATAGCAACCTGAGTGCGTAGGTTTTAGGCAAACATCTTTTGAACCATAATAATTTGTAAGTCTGAATGTTTGCTCTCTACATCAAGTGGCGAACTGGCGGCCAAGGCAAAACCGCCCACTATAGTTACCTACTTATCTTGACATTTCATGGCAACGCCACTTTCAAAGACAAAAGAGAGACGACGAAAATGAGAGCAATGAAATGTAGTTTCTAATTTTTTACACATGACATATCAAAATATATTGGTCGTTATTTTGAGAAGATTCTGTCAAAATCGATGCTAAGTTGTTGTGTAAACTACATTCATAACAAGTAATGAGTGATGTGTTTATCGATTGAGTAAATGTTGGAGCTATATTTCGTTGATAAATAAACGAATCAGGCGTTACTTTGCGGACATCATGAGTTCATGACATACAAAACTTGCAAAGTGATTCCGCCAACACTATAATTCGTAGGCCTATACTATAGGTAGGCATTCAGTTATTATTAGTTTGGTAGGTACTTAGAATAATAACACGGGTACTATAATTATAAATTATAGTCGATACTAGGTAGTCAGCAGCCCAAAAGTCAATTAGTCTTATTACCAAGGGGTATCGTTTTACCCAGTAACTCATGGGTTCAGATAGGCAGTCGCTCCATGCAAAATACTGGTATTCAGCTGCATCCGGTTAGACTGGAAGCCGACCCCAACATAGTTGGGAAAAGGCTAGGCATATGATGATAATTTATAATAATAATAAGCCCATTTCATTCTGAACATTGTGGTATTTTCAGTAGTAGTTTAAGAATTTCTCTTAGTTCAGTGTCCCCCTTGGCAAACGCCCTCTAAGATAGAGGGCGGAGTAAGTTTTTAGATGCTCTAACTTCTAACAACTTCCTCCGTTTCCTATCTCTCACAAGTAATCTTTTCCTATTTGGACCCGCTGTGAGCTGTAAAGGCTCGTGCAGACTGACGCGATATCGCGGGCACGACAGACAGACCGACACTTCACTTTCCATGAAGTTTTGATAGAAATTGTGCTAAGTACTAGTGTCGTGTCGCTTCTGTCTGCGGGAGCCTTAATTCATCTTCCCATCTTCTGTATTTTCTTCCCCTGTTCCTTCTTAAGCCATCTGTGGGGTACCATTCTGTCACTGCTTGGTACTTAATCCATCATTAATGTCCACACTGGTGATGATTAGATCACGCACATTTTTATAGTATGTATTATTAATACCTACACGAAAAGAGTTGATGTGAAGGACATCAGCTCTGGACAGCCCATCCACCCCAGAATAGTTAATGAGAGTCATTTAAATTAATTTGTGATGCTTTTGATCATTAATTTAGTGTATGTGAATGTTTTGTAGGGCTGAAATATATTATAAAAGGCCTTGAATTCGTCATTTAATTACCCTGCAAAATGAGAAACTTATTTTAAATTTAAGGTGAATCCGCAGCTGTAGCCCGCGAAATTCAAATTTTCTTACGTTTTTTGGAATTTGCAGGTCAGTATCAAATTTTGCTGCGTTTTATACGCAAGAAAATTTGAATTTCGCGGGCTACAGCTGCGGATTTACGTATGAATGGAACGTCGTCTAATTATAGGTAAATATAACAGTAGGTATAAGCAACCAAGATTCTTTCAAATGATAATTCTGTAAGGACAAATGATAAAAGAGCCAATTACCTACTACACAAAGAGCGCCGTAAGGTGCAGAAATCTAAAATTAAGGCCGCATGAAGAGAAAAACCTTATGAAAACCCCACAGTAGGTTTATCTTTCGTACTTAACTACGTTTAATTTATTTAACCGTTTATGTACACACATATAGGTATCATACAAGAAGAAAAGAACAGCAAAAGACAAATAACAAAAAACCCGACTGCAAAAAAAACATAACTGAAAAATGATTAAAAACAAGCATTCATTATCTATTGACATTGACAAAACCAATAACCTTATTTATGGTGGAACTTTTGTTTGTGTTGCCTGCGATATCTTACAAAAAACAAAGTTCAATCATACTAATAATATAAAGGCGAAAGTTTATGAGTGTGCGTGTGTGTTTGTTACTTCTTCACACTGAAGCGGCTGGACCAATGTTGATAACATTTTGTATGGAGGTAGCTGAAACCCTGGATTAACATAAGTCTCGATCCCGTGGGAATCACGGGATCGAGACTTATGCGGGTGAAACCGCGGGGCGCAGCTAGTAGATAATAATGCTTGTTTTTAGGGTTCCGTACCTAAAAAGGAAAAATTGGAACCCTTATAATATGTATGATCACTTGTATGTTTGTCGGTCCGTCTGTCACAGGTCACAGCCGAGTTGCTCCGAATCTACTGGACCGATTAAGTTGAAAAGTACCCACACATTAATTTCTGTAATCCAAACACGAACGTGTAACGTAAATAAATTAATTTTGAATATGAGGTTCACATTTGGGGGTAAAATTAAAAAAATAAAAAAAAGTTTTGCAATCTGTATCAAATGGAAGGACTTGATAGGTTTAAGGTTTTCAGATATTATTATAATATTTAAAAATAATTAGTTTTAAAATTATTAAAAAAAATAGATGTAAATTGACTATTCCTTCCTTATCTCCGAAACTGCTGAACCTAAAACGTACAGATATAGGAAAACCTATAAGAAGTATAATGGTCTTAAAATAACATGGTAAATCACTCAATATTGTGCGTACAAACTTACATTCGCTGTTGGAATGTAGGTGAGGGAACATGTCTTTCAACTACAATGTTAAGTTTGTTCTTGGGATAAATTCAACCCAACTACGGATCCCTTCATGGTGCGTGGTCCGACACACACTTGGCCGGTTTATATTCTTGGGTGACCACAATTATGCGCTCCGGGTGTCACCCATGCTAGCTACGCCATTGAATAGACATACATACATACCCTCGAAAAATATTACCCTCCTGGGACAGTCGGTTGAAAATACGGTCAAAGGTGACCGGTTATTACTAAAGAAATCTCTTCCAGCATTGCGATAGGTCATAGGACAATTATTTAATAATAATAAACTTTTTACAAAAAAAAAACAACCGACTTCCAAAAAAAACACTACAAAGTGAAAAATAACTTTAACTTCGGAAGTCGGATTTTCAAAATCCGTCCACAATTGACGGAGTAATCGGTGAACATACGTAAAAAAAAAAAAACAGCCGAACATATAACCTCCTCTTTTTTGGAAGTTGGTTAAAAACTGGCGAAGTGCGTGTCGGACCACGCATAATGAAGGGTTCCATATTTATCCCAAAAACGAACTTAACATTGTAGTTGAAAAACATGGTCTTACAGACATCGATAATCGATATACGTTACGGTCTGCAACTACAAATTTATGTTGGTCGACTATTACTTGTTGACTTATAAAGCCTACTTAGCTGTGATAGTTTGTCTTTCAATTTCGTTATATGTATATATGTTACGGCTAATACCCGAAGTGCGGCTACACCTAGTTTTAGCCGGTTAGAATTATAGGTCCAGACAATCCCTGTTGGATAAAACCAATTTACCAACAATAGAGGGGATCTGGCGCTCGGCGGCCGCTGCCGCGGCACGCTCGCTTCGCTCGCTCGCCTTCGCTTGTTAATGGTTACTGTTCTAACCTAACCTAACCCAAATGATTTTACCGGAAAACAATCGGCTCGTACTAGGTTTAACCAAAAGTAAGTGGCTACACCTAGTTCTAACCGGCTAAAACTAGGTGTAGCCGCACTTCGGGTATTAGTCGTAACATTATACTACATAGTGCCATGAATTTTTTCACATATCCAAAACCAACCATTCACCTGGCACGGGTAGGGGGACACTTGAATCTAACAAAAAATAGCATTTTAAAGCTTAATATTACGCAAACGGATCCCTGAATTGAATAAAAACTGGCCAAGTGCGAGTCGGACTCGCGCACGAAGGGTTCCGTACCATTATCTATAAAAATGGCAAAAAAAATCACGTTTGTTGTATGGGAGCCCCTTAAATATTTGTTTTATTTTAATTTAATTATTATTTTTATAGTGAATATGAAACTAAATATTCTGTGAATATTTAAAACGTCTACCTGTTGCCGGTATCGATATCGAGCAAAAACCAGCAAAAAAATCACTTTTGTTGTATGGGAGCCCCCTTAAATATTTATGTTATTCTGGTTTTGTGTATTTGTTGCTATAGCAGCAACAGAAATACGTCATCTGTGAAATTTTCAACTGTCTAACTATCACGGTTCATGAGATACAGCCTGGTGACAGACGGACAGACAGACAGACAGACGGCGGAGCCTTAGTAATAGGGTCCCGTTTTACCCTTTGGGTACGGAACCCTAAAAATGGTTTTCACAGACCCACAATATTATTGAATGGCCTATCCAACGATACCCCATACCATGGGATAGACGAGAAAACAAAATATCATCAAAATTTTAATCATAAATAAACACATTTTATGACATTTAAACAAACATAAACATTCCAGCTATCAAAGTGTCATCCATCACACATTAACACATCAATCTAACGAAACGCATGTGACCTAGTAGAGCCTTGCCCTATGCCCCGGGGTCGTTGTACTGTGAGCAACACAGGTATATAACAGCTGTGTTTGCCAAGATAATCTACACTCTTAGCAAGATTCATAACTCGGAGGTAGGTACTCAAGAAAATGTGTGGTAATTTAGGCTCTAAAGTTTAGGGTACTGTAGTAAAACAAAGCACCTTTAACTTTATTGGTACTTTTGTCCTGTATTTATGTCTGTTTGACGAAAAATTCTGTCCCCTCCCAGTGTTTAGTATTTGATTATACCGATTTTTTTTTATGCTTCTACGCTACGTCACCTTGCTTTCTCAAGACCTGTCATTGTCTACAGAGAACACAGATGTTATCTGCCAATTCCTACATAATTGTAACTACAGTTTATAAAGTGGCCTTCTGTGGACAATAAATTATAAATACTTAAGAATATTTCGAGCTGTGATAATAAATAATAATGTATTCATAACTTAAGAGGATTTCGATAAATATTAAGGTTCTTCATATTTGTAAAGATTTGGTATGCTAGGTCATAGGTTAAGGCCATTGAGACTATTTGCGACATCGATGTTTACTTTGATGAATTACATAATATCATCATCTGCCTGCCTTTTCCCAACTATGTTGGGGTCGGCTTCCAGTCTAACCGGATGCACCTGAATACCAGTATTTTACATGGAGCGACTGCCTATCTTACCTCCACAACCCAGTTACTGGGTAACACGATATTCCTTGGTGAGACTGGTTGTCAGACTTTTGGGCTTCTGACGACCCGTAACGACTGTCAAAGATCTACAAATGACAGCCGGGACCAACGGCTTAACGTGCTTTCCGAGGCACAGAGGAATCTTGATAAAATGGTCACCCATCCACGGACCAACCGCGGCAAGCGTAGCTTAACCTGATCGATCGACCCGTGCGGCAGTTATTATTTAGCCACAAGCTGAATGATGAATTACATAATAAACTTACAAATAAACATTATCATCATCATCGTTTCAGCCGAAAGACGTCCTTATGCATGAAAAAATAATAAAATTGAAAATCCCATTGTATCACAAACAGAAAGTAATATATCTTCCTGCCTATGTCCCATGTTACTTGGGGTCGTCGCAACACGTTTTCTTCTATTCTCCTGTCAACAGTGACGCTATCATTCACTCCCTTGTCTTTAATATCATTTCTCACACAATCCATCCATCTTTTCTTTGGCCTTTCTCTCTTTCTCCATCCATCAACATTTATATTCATCGCTCATGTCACATGCGTTTCCTCCCTCCTCATCGCATGCCCATACCAAGCCAAACGATTTCCTTTCAACTTTTCTGTCACTGGCGCCACTTTCACGTTCAGATACTGGAGATACTTTCCATCAACAATTGGATCAAATCTTTCAATGGCTTGATATCGGTACGAACAGCGAAGAATCTTTTTTTTGGCTGGTACTCTGGGCGGAGCGGGAGGGTGTCTCAGACTTTAACTGACTAAAACCCACCCATGTTCCTTCAGTTGCCTGTGTGCCAGGCAGGACCACGGTATCCCTTTCGGACAAACCCACAACCCTCGCAGGACATTGAACCTAGAGAATTTATTTTTTATTCATACGTTCAAACTAGGTGACCGAGTTAAACTGATGAATGGAACTGACCTATCAATTCTCGGATTTTATCGATTCCCATTTATTGATGTGAGAACTTCTTTAGGCGCGTTGAGCGATTTATAGTAGGGGAAATGGTATGAGTTCGCGTCACCGACATGCTAATGTTCACAGTAGGTATATCTCAATGAGTTGAGCTTGTTGTTGCTCGGAGTGCCGATAGATATGAAAACCAGACTAGGTACTAAATGTTAATTCACAAATCATGTCTTCTTGACCTT
Source organism: Tiliacea citrago (assembly GCA_963921375.1). Lineage (NCBI taxonomy): Eukaryota > Metazoa > Arthropoda > Insecta > Lepidoptera > Noctuidae > Tiliacea > Tiliacea citrago. Next base: position 5,530,636 of record OY992784.1, read on the forward strand.
GAAAGATATAATGATTTTCCAATTTAGGCAATAATTTTGTAATATTTATTGTTATTCAGCATGGTATTTTGATAGTAGATTGTAATTTATGTGTAAACTTTGCATGCCCAAGTGACGGCAAGCATGGAGAACATATCAAAACTTGTATAACATCTAGGTATACCCCTACTACCCATGATGGCAAAAAAATTATGATTTGATTTGTAATTTTAATGTTTGATAGGTACTACAATTAATTTGTAAATTATAAAAAAACATTGTTATTTTTTGTCGGCAGTCCCCAGCATGACTGCCTATTCTTGTTTTTATAACGAGGGACACATTCTTCGGAATCGCCGATCGATAATATTATTTACCTACTTTAAGAAGGTGGAAAGGGCTGGATGGTATGGCAAGTATGCTGCTTTATGTAATGTATTGTACCCTCCCTAAAATTCAGGGAAAATAGGCGTTATTGTACGTAATGTTTTTATTTTAGTTAAGGACGGTATCACAAAATCTGACAAAAATTTGCAGTTTTTTTATTAGGTACATATTGCGGCAAAATTGAACTAAACTAAATGTAACTAATAATTGCCACAGATAGATTACTCCTTCATCTCCATTGGTAGCAATTTTTTATTCGAAAATGTTGGTTTATAATATTGTAAAAAATAATTTCCGTTGCCTCTTCACACAAAATTGACGATATCGGGTTGAGTTTAGGTACATTTTTCTTCAATATAGTACATAAATATAGTTATTAAAAATATTTTAAGTAAGCAGACATATTCAACTCAAAAAGGTAGCAAAAAGTCTCAGAAAATAATGTTGAAAAAACCTTCTTTTTTTTTAAAAAACTACTGTCGGTAATGTTTTTTTTCCTATTATTTAACAAACCATATCAAGAAATTTAAAAATCACACACTGGGCTTCAGCTATCCATGTGATAAAATCAAAATTTTATTTTATGATTGTACAATATCTTCATTAAGTAGATAAATGAACGGCGAAATAAGCTATATTTTCGAGGCCGCAAAAGTGCTGAGACTGACACGAATGGTTTATCATCACGAAAACTGTATTTTTATAGTTACACAGACTTAATGATTCAATTATTTCAAGCTTTCTCACAATATTATATAAGAAATTGACGAAAAACTTTTTTTTGTGGTTTGTTTTACTTCATATCTCGGGCCAGTCTCCACTTTCAAAGATGAAGCTAGTTGGTTTACTGTCAGGTACTATTAAATAATTCTGGGATAAACGGGTCTGTTATACCTCGAACCTAAGTTTTCCCGTCAGTTTCCATGGTACGAAACTACAAATAACTAAACAATTTGCACATACAGAAACATAGGTACTTAAAGAGATACTAAACGAATTGTTGACAACTAATATTTAAAGAGTTCCATAATTGTCACTAATAATATGACCCGCATCTCGCCAATTGGAAGCGAAGAGACTTGTAAACAGTACTGCACCATTGACATCTTTTAACCCAACGCATTGGAAAACATAGGCGTAGTTATGTGGCCGTCAGTTCTCGTGTTTCTAATTGGGCGAGAGTGAAAAATTATGCAGATATTTCAACGCGTAAGGCAGCATTCACACCAAGCGTAGGTATCTACATGAAAATGTATAAAAAAAACTTCCTCTTTTTTCATACATTTAGAATGTACAGTCACGAGCATAAATATATTACAAACCACAGTTCGCCATTAATATCTGTTTCCTGATTCATTCATAAATATTTGTTCTCAAGAAGACAACAAACATCATATGATCATCTGTGGAAGGCATATACAAGTAGCGGCACAAATATGTGACATCGAAGAAATATCTGATGAGACAAACGACGCCAAAATATATAATATAGGATCGGCTTAAAAAAGATGTGTCATTTCTCAGAATGCGTAAATATCGGACATGTCTCATGTCTTGAGTTATAAATATCTACCTACCTACTCAGTTCAGTTTCGAAGAATTTGATAACTCGTTGTGATCAAAAATACCTGACAGGTTTTACGCCAAGGTGATGGCAGCATAAAATTGATGATTGGACTTTATTGTAATTTATTATCATCTTGCATGCTCTTGTGTGTATATACCATGTTTATACAAATAAATGAATCTTATCTTAAAACCTGACAGTATAATGTTTCGAGTTTTGTTCTTCAACACAATCAGTGGTGATCATATTGAAAAATATGTGACATCCCACTGGAAGCATAAATATCTGAAATCACTTAGGCAGCATAAATATCTGACAGATAATGTTTCGAGCCGTTTTCTTGTAAAATATAGCAATAAGTTCCGCTCATATTGCAAAAATATGTGACATCCCACTGGCAATAAATATATCGGACAGTAATATTTTAAAGACCCTTAATTGATAGGAAAACTTAAATTTTCAACAATAACCACATTATTACCAGTACATACTTATATACTTATATTCTTAGCATTATGATCTATCGGTCAAATTATAACGCAAACGAAATAGTTACGTTTACTCTCTTGCAAACTTACACTTGGGGTACTGGGCGCTCACAGTCGCGGGCTGCCGACTATACGCTTAGGTGTGAATGGGACCTTAGATTGAAGGACCTTACTGAATACAGAATGTTTACATTGATCACACGAGTGTCACTACCATTGCGTGTAACGACTACAGAGAGTGCTCTATTGCTCTGCACTCATACTGCACTCGCTCTGCCTGTATTCAACTTTGGTGCAGGCGAGTCATAAGTGATAAAGGTCATACCAAATTCGGGCGTCATTTTCAGCAGAATCATGGTAGGTGCGGTTTTACATTCATCATCATCCACAGCCAGACTTCTCCCACTCCTGGGCATAGGCAATAACATACCTACTAAACTCACGGTTTTACTTTAAATCAACTATAGAAGTAAATTAAAAGTTTTTTTATTTTTGAATAACAACAAATTTAGGTACATAATTACAATAGAAAAGATGATACCTACAAAAGTAAGAAACTGTATCGCAGCTATCAACGCAAACGTCTAAACATAAAAAATACATTGTCCCAGTAAGTACAGTTTCTAACTTTGAATAAAAATCATATTTAATAAAAATCGTAAACATGCAAAAATATAAAATAAAAGACGTGCAAACTTTGTATGTTGGTGGGTGTGGTGCAGTGTGGAGTGGTAGTGTGAGTGTAAGTGAGGGTGTGTGTGAGTGAGGGTGTTTGTGAGTGAGGATGAGTGTGAGTGCTACGACTAATTATGTTTCCACAATTTTTTCAGTTGCATTATAAGGGTTTTCACCCAATCGGTCAACTTTACTCTAAAGACATAACGAGGTAAGCGATAAATGTCGATGCTCTTATTTACTTTATTGTAGATGTCTTTCAACTTTATTTGTGTTTTATGTGGCGCCTACAATGCCTTTTTTATAGTCTCTTTGATGGATCTGAACTGCCTTGACTAACATAGTATGTCCTACACACATAAGCAAGAGTGACCTTTTATAACTGATCGTCTATTCAGCTTAACTAGAATCAGTTTATTTAATGCAGTGTGGGTCTTATAGCTTATTAATCAATTACAACCGCTTTACTAGAGCCCGCCTTAGTCTCGCCTTAACCTTCAAATGACTAGACTTGCATGCAGCCACTTAAGGCAAGCCTTGAACTCTTGTTGCCAATGTGTTTGACGCTGCAAATTGAATGCCCTCCTAATTCAGCCAAGTTTAAGTGCGGAAACTGCGCTGCACCAGACTACACGGATGAACTGAACAACTTTCAATGAGTGACATATTGAGTGGTCTTGCTATGGAGTTTAATAGAAATGTTCAAGACATCTTAGTATCTTACAAAACCATAAAGCTATGGACTGACTATGGAGCTATGCTCTTGCAGTCTTGCCAAATGAACGTCTAAATTAATAAAAGGGGGCTGTTGAGTTTTCAATGCTCAGCTCAGTGCCGGAAGTTAAAAATTGAACAGTGAAGTAATTAGTTAATTAAAACGGGTACAAGTATCCCATATGCCATAGTTAGTATGCCATATATTATTTAGCGCCTTAAGTTAGTTAGTTGGCTGTAAAACAAAGGCGTTATTTTCCCCTTCACATTTTGCTAGTCTACTAATTCCGTCTATCTCATCCCACTATCTCGGTCTGGGGCTACGGGCCTACTTGAGCTACATTATCTTCTACTTAATAAAAATCTTAAATTCATTCATTCACTAGCAGAAACCGCCTAAACCGCTGGAAGCATGACATTTTGCCCGAGTTCCTTTTATAACGAAAGTGAGCACTAACGAAGCATTTTTTGATTGGAATGCTTCCCGTAAATGGGTTGAATAGAGGATGAAAATTTTTATGGAAGTTCTTGATTTTTTCCGATGGAAATTAACCTCAGACACACGATTTGTTTAATTATATGTCGGCGCCAGGCCAGGGCTCCAACAGCGTAGCCTAAACAACGCCTGCAGTACATTTTTTAAGCATGACACAAACATGCTAACTACTTTGTAAAATTCACCATTATTAGGTTTAGAGTAAACATGTCATAATAAATCTCATCTCTCTCTCTCTCTCTCTCTCTCGTCTTTGTTAAGTTTTGACAAACAGTTAAATTGGTGAAACGATAAATATTTGTTCCTTTCTCACAGCATTCCATAGACTAGCCATAAGTCTAACATCTCTATTACCTCTCATGTTGTTTTTGTAAACTTTAGTTTTTAGAAATACTTAGGCAAATGTGCAGAGGTGGGCAAGCATTTTTTGCTGCAGAACGTGGTCATGGGGCGAGGGGCGGGAGTTAGGGCCCTAGGCTCAAAGGCAAGGGTTTGGAATTTTGACATTCTATCTTTCAAGACGGACTATTAGCTCACACGGATGTGTTTCCCGATTTTTTGAGCCCCGTGAACTCGTGAACGCCTCTTTTCACATTTAGACGTAAGCGTAGTTATCATAATTATAAGACTGTTATCCTGTAAATTACAATTTTCCATCTTAATGGTGCGCGTTATTTTCGCCTACACTAGTCTTCCCTGACAACTTGATCCCTGACAATGAAAACTCGTAGAAAACAACTCAAGCCATCTCCCATTACGACATAAATTTATACTTTTTACTAAGGTAGGTACTCTTATATTATGCCTTCCATTTTATCCGATTTAACGCTGTTATTGAAGCGTGTACACGTAGATACGTTTCCTTATGATGCTATGATTAGATGATGCATTCCTGATTCCGATAGACAGCATAATTAGTGTTATTATCATACCTAAGCAGGTATGTGTACCGGTGTGAAATCAGACGACGCCTCCTCCGACCATGTCAACCAGATCTGTTTGTATTTGGTGATGGACATGGTCTTCTGTCTCCTGTTTCGCATCAACCTCTACAATTAACGGTCAAGAAGAGGTTTGATTGGTAATGACAGTAATTGAATAAATCAGATTTAACGGTTATGCAGAGGTGTATCTATACCTAGTAGGTACTCCCACATTTTGCCAGTTATGTTTAAGTCCCATGGACGAGCCTATTGCCATTAACCGGAAACAAATCCAGACTCCAGGCTGCTACTGAGAAATTCCCAATGACACTGCCCAGCCCGGGAATTAAACCCAGTACCTCATTCTTAACAGATTGCGACCACTAATCAACGAGGTAGTAAGTATAAATTCAGAACCCAAAACTCAAAAATATTAAACCGATATTTTTGCCCACAAACCACAATTATCCCAAATATACATATAAGAACAGCCTTGTTTAGTTTGTCCACCTACATCCTTGAACCGAGTAACGGAAAAATACATAAATATAAAGCAAATTTTGTTCAAATGTAGGTATCTAAAGATAAACCTCTCTACAATTTATGTAGCACATAAAGTCATGAACAATGAATGTCTCCTACTCAATAATGTTATCCTGTATGTGTATGCCATTCTGAATAAATAAACACGTTTGTCAACTACCTACTCATCGCCATTCACAGATGTTTAAATGTTACCAACGAACGGCTAATGGTAACTTACGAACTACGCCCCGTTTTTGGACCACTTTAATAAGTTTGCGGAATTTATTGTGTTCGTTACAATAGAGAGCAATTATTTATAGTTAGGGCCGCATAACTAACGGGCCTGAATAATTGTTGTATTGTTCTTTCTGTTGGCCCATGTAAAGTATCATGAGAAAGGACTGAGTATAGGATTAATTATAATTATTAAAGATAATTAAAATTATTAGGTACAACAGTAGAGTTCCAGTGAGACAATGGTCGCCGAAAAATCTACGAGCACATGATGGATGAGACATTTCAACGATTGTCTCTAAGGTAACAACAACGTATTCGATGCAATGGTTGCAAGCTTGTAACAAGCAATGATTATCAGATAAGAAAGCGTCAGGGTAGCCGCGAAATTCATATTTTTTTACGTTTTTTGCAATTTGCAGGTCTTTGTCAGGTTGTATGTTGATTCAAATATGATTCGCGGCCGTAACAAATATGGTTTTACAGAATTATAATCATTAGAATCAACAATATAACTCTCTAAGTTCGTAGAATCCTATTGAATGACTATTTCATGAAATAGTCAATAGGATTCTACTAAGAGAATTTGAATTTCGCGGGCTACCTTAGCGCATACTTCCTATCAGGTGGACTATCGCAGGCTGTTTATCAAAATGCGAGTTTTTAGCCAAATGCGAGCCGCACTCGCGCACGAAGGGTTCCGGGTTCATTATCTATAAAAATGGCAAAAAAATCACGTTTGTTGTATGCGAGCCCCCTTAAATATTTTTTTTATTTTAATTTAATTATTTATTTTTAAAGAGAATATATAACTAAATATTTTGTAAATATTTCAAGCGTCAAAAATCAATAAAAAAATATTTCAAACCTGTTGCCATTATCAATGTCGAGCAAAAACGAGCAAAAAAATCACGTTTGTTGTATGGGAGCCCCCTTAAATATTTATTTTATTCTGCTTTTTAGTATTTGTTGTTATAGCGGCAACAGAAATACATCATCTGTGAAAATTTCCACTGTCTAACTATAACGGTTCATGAGATACAGCCTGGTGACAGACGGACAGACAGACAGACAGACGGCGGAGCCTTAGTAATAGGGTTCCCGTTTTACCCTTTGGGTACGGAACCCTAAAAATCAACAATTCGTTAGGTATGTTTGGTATCCTGCCAGGGTTACGAGCCTGTCCGAAAGGGATATCCCTGGGTGGCCCTGACACACAGGCATCTGAAGGTACACGGTGGGTTTTAGTCAGTAAAAGTCTGACACTCCCTCCCGCTCCACCCGCGGGAGAAGTTATTTGATAATTTCCCACCCAAAAAAAAAAAGGTATGTTTGGTATGGTTGGGTGTTATGAATAAATATTTACATTACAATTGTGTTAAAACTTGTCCTCAATCTGCGGAAAATCTTGTGATATTCACTCCTGTAGACGGTAATGTTGTTTATTTTCCTCGTTGTTAACAGTTATAATGATTTCAAACTTGACTGAGTTCTTTAATTTTTGGAACGAAGATAACGAACGTTTTCGGTTGTCGTCCAATACTTTAAAAGTGTCGTGACGGTCAAATTGTTACACTTTTTTCGGTCTAGCTCTCATTCGCCAAGTGTGCAAAAGCGATAGGAACTTCTTTCAGACATTCCAAAGTTGGAATCCAAACAGAGGGGTAACACAATATCAGTAACAATTTGTTTCATTTTGACAGTTCAACAACATTCATTGAGTTATTTACGTTGTTGAGCAGACAATTTTTTCGAATATATGAAGCACCGGATTAGCAATATACTTTAAAATCATTCAGATTGTGATTTTTCAGTGTGTTACACAATTATGGTGCATGTCCCATGACAGCACTCGAGTTTTTTTGTTTAGATTTTTGGGAGATAGCGGATGCTGTCAATGTTTCTTGAGATTATTTCTGCATGGAACACTGAAATTGAATACTTAAATCGATGGTCATCTTAATCTTCCTGTGTAATTATGCATTTTCCTCATAACCCTGAGCTTCTAGTCATACCTGCTGATAATAGCACCTATTTATATTTTACTATTTATATCGTGTCTTCAGCAAAATGTGATGCGCGTGATGAACCTTTGGTGCGCCATAATTCACCCAACACATTTAACACACATGCATTTTCATGCATTTTTATTTTTTTGACATTTTATGTTCTTCCACAAAAAAAGCCGTCCAATCAAGGTGGTCAATTATTTAATTTTATAAATTGATTAGCACAATCATCTTTAGTTCGGAAACAATACCCGGTTACCTAAATCAAGAACTTCACTCAAGCCTGTGCTGCTAGGCAGGTCGATACACCTGCTGTTTGAGGAAAATTAGCGCGGGAAAACTGTGTAAAACCGAATTTTGGGCCATTTCGATTTGACAATAAACGCCGTAAATGAACAGTATGACAGCACCGACCCACCACTAGCGCAGTATAAAGATGACCAGTACCTCAACGGGCCTAGTTGAGGTACTGGTCAACTTCATCATTTTTGTGAAAAACAAAAGCTGCGATCCAACGGGTGTTAGATTATAATTCTGTAAAGCCATATTTGTTACGGCCGCGAATCATATTGTAATCAACATTTAACCTGACACAGACCATGCAAATTGCAAAAAAACTTAAGAACATTTTAATTTCGCGGGCTAGCCACGTTCAGTGCCGGGAGCCCTGCTGGAGGGTTCACTCACGTCGCATATGGGATGCCGGGAGCCCTTCGCGGAGGGCTCATTTTAAATTATATCCGTTTTTCTTAGCGAATACAGCAATATAAACCGTGAAAATAAAATCAGTTGTATATTTTAGCAAGATTTAATAGTATACTCGTTGGTTTTCAAATACAAGCATTTTTATTTATATTCATATTTTTTTTTCATTATAACTTGGCGACATGGCGTATGAACTCTACGAAAAGTGGGTGGAGTCGAAAGTATTAATGTCTACTCATGGGCGCCAGCATGTTCATTTTCAAGGGGGTGCATCTTCAGCCCCACGAAGCTTGTTAGGGTTCCGTACCCAAAGGGTAAAACGGGAACCCTATTACTAAGGCTCCGTCGTCTGTTTGTCTGTCTGTCCGTCTGTCACCAGGCTGTATCTCATGATCCGTGATAGCTAGACAGTTGAAATTTTCACAGATGATGTATTTCTGTGGCCGCTATAGCAACAAATACTAATAACTAGAACAACATAAATATTTAAGGGGGCTCTCATACAACAAACGTGATTTTTGCTCGTCGTTTTTGCTCGATATTGATAACGGTAACAGGTAGACACTTGAAATATTCACAGAATATTTAGTTATATATTCACTTTAAAAATCAATAATTAAAAAAAAAAATTAAGGGGGCTCCCATACAACAAACGTGATTTTTTTTGCCGTTTTTATAGATAATGGTACGGAACCCTTCGTGGGCGAGCCCAACTCGCACTTGGCCGGTTTTTTTTATTTTAGCAGTTCACCTGGGATATGTTAGGTTAATATTAAGTTACGATAATGTTAGCACCTCGCCTAGGGTCGATTAGATTTTTGGAAATAGGAGTTCGGTACTTTATTTAGGTAGGTACTTAATGCACAGAAGCATATAGAATTGAGAGGAACATTTGAGGATGTCGCATGTCGCCTCGATTATGTTACGTTAGTACTATTACTTATTCTGTGATTATGTTAAGTTCTCTATTACTTTATATTAGGCGTTTTCGGATATTTTTATAGAATGTTTTTAGTTTTACACCTAAATTTTATTTTGTAGCCAGCGCCTGATTAGCAAGTACATCTTGCACTCACTCCGCTCCCGGCGCCTATGTTGATTCAACCACAAAATACCAAATAGCATGCCTATATTCCTCGTTACTCTCTGAGACAATGTATAGCTCACGCTCAGTCTTGTTGTAGGTACGATTGACTTTCAATATTGCAGTGGTATCGATCAAACGAGTGACTACAATATTACCTATAGTGAGTTCCGAGAAAAAACAGTAAGGTCAGTGACTTAACAAAATGGTATAAATAAATGATCCTCTGGCCCTTGTTGATTAAGTTTAATTGAACCGCATATACTGCCGAGCGACTGGGAAAAACGTTTTCATTAGGACTGTAAGCCGATCTCATTCTCAGGACAATTAGGACAAGTTGGGTATTCAATTGTACATAATATAAACAAATCAATCAAATCAGCCTATCGCAGTCCACTGCTGGGCTCTCTCAGCCTCTCCCAGGCTGTGCCGCCACACCCTGTCCTGCGTCTTCCGCATCCCGTCTGTCCCAGACTCCTAGCCACATTTTTAAGGTCGTCGATCCATCTAGCTGGGGGGCGTCCCACACTACGCGTCGGATACGCGGTCTCTACTCTAGGACTCATTTGGTACAGTCAGTACATAATTATAGGTAATCATTATAAGAAGTTTATAAAAGCCGATAAGGAAGTTTTAGTTTAGTTTATTTTTTTTGAACGCACTAATCTTTGGAACATCCAGTTAGATTTGAAAAATCCGAATTTTTGCATTTGATAGCCCAATTCTTGAGGAAGGTTTATAGGCTATCTGACATCACGCTACGGCCCTTAGGAGTCGAGCAACTCGTTCATGAGTATACGCTTTTACAAAAAACTTCCTACTGACATTCGAAACTTACCCATTAAACGATTTAAAAGCTGTATTAAAACCAAACTTTGTAAAAAAGGGTACTATAAAATTTCTGATTATTTAGAAGACAAAAAGCTTGGGATTGAGCTGGTCGCTCTGCTAGCCTAGTGATCAAACTGGAAAACTTGACATTTTTAATTATTATGCATGATTTTAGATATCTACATATTGACATTGCAGAATATTATAAACAATATTACATGAATGTTTACTTTGAAAAGTATTATATTTACTTACTGCTTTAATTTATTGTGAATGTGAGCACTATGTGGGTCATTTTTTTTTCTTCTTTAAATATTTTTTATTTCAGCAAAAAAAAGAAAAGTCAGAAAGAACGCTAAGCGAAAACGAGGTAAAAGCGCAGGCGGGCGATACGATCCGACGCGATGTGTCGGGGGCCGAAGGAGTTTTATAAAAATGTGGCTGTTATTTTAGTATATTATGTATCTTACGACTTCCACGCGAACGAAGTCGCGGGTAGAAGCAAAAAATTAAACAACGTTAATAATGTTATTCTATTTTCGTTCACCCGTAAAATAAAATAACCGCCGCCGCCGCACAGTGGGCCCATACTGAAAATTAGTGGACTTAGGCAACAAAGTTCCTATATCGATGCGATTTTTTTTTATATGACGTGTTATATTATTCCTGACAACTTTTATTCTTATAAAATTTCTTCTAAAGTTGATAGTTTGTCTTGAAAAAAATTAATTAGATTTTTTTGTATGGAGCGAATCACGTTTAATTTTTTTTCTTCAATTGTACTAAAAAAATCAGCGCCGGCCATCTGCGGCAGCGCGAGTAATCATTCGGTAAAAAAATAATAATTTGGAAGAATTTTTTTGTCATTTAAAATAAATTCAAAGCATATTTTTTGTCTCATTTGGCTGTTTTCACCTTCTTTTTAGTTAAATAAATAGTTTTAATAGCGCATACGTACTTAGAACTAGTAATTCTGGTAGAGATTTAGTTATTATTGCATGTTATCGGTACAAATGAGTCATCAATCACAATGCAGGTGCTCTGCATTGTGATTGATGACTCATTTGTTTGTGCGCGCATAACTAATGAGTCATCGAAAAATGCTCGTCTCTGATTGGCTGTGTTATTTTTTAACTGCACGTTATCTATTGTTGAATAAATATATCGTAATGTTTCAGGTTATACTAATTTTGTTAATGATAGGTGAAATAATTTAAATTTGTACGGGCAAGTCGTTGATAATTATCTACATAATCAACTGTATTTATATTATTATAGTATAAGTTATCGTACGTATGATCAATATGAAACTGTGAAGTAATTGTAGCCCTGAAAAGGGCTGTTCTTGTCATATTCCTAACCCTGATGGGCTTTTGTGAGAATAATTTAGAGCTGGATCACATTATTTCTTGTTCCAGAAGTGCTAGTGGGTCCGGCAAATTTTCGGACTCTGCTGTGAGGCATTCTTCTTCCTCCATAATTTCACTGTCACAGGGAGGCTCAGTAGTCTGTAACAACTGAGTTGCTTCAGGCAACAACTCATTATGAACCTGTTTCATTATTTTAGGCCTTATGTAGGATATGTGGGGATCAGAGCTTATTAGAAGTCCATGGAGGATGTCTTCGTTTGTTGCTATTCTCCCCGTTTTCCGAGTGTGCCTCTCCCTGACGTTTCTGAAGTCCTTATTACGGGCTTCCGAAGCTTCTTCAGATAAGGTACCTAAAACGAATAAGTACATACATTTTAATTTCAAAACGCAATCGAATCAAATAATACATCAAACTATATTTATTTTTTACTTACCGATTGGCAAAACACCAAAGTGGTTACAGATGTCTGCACCGTGCATTAGAAGTTTATGTACACTAACTGGCATGTAGTACCACGAATAGTGTTGCACGTACACATCAGCTGTTTCTCTACAGTATCTTCTAAATTTTTCACAGTCAATGTTTTTGCCTGATGATATGGCTTGTAGAATAACGGAAAATCTGAAAATCAGATTTTCGTCAATTCCCGTTATTCTGGAAGATCTTTTGTAATCTTGGAAAAAGCGCCTCGCTGTATTCCCGTCGTTTGTAGTTCCAAAACCCTAAAATGGGAAAACAATACTGTAATATACAATACATAGAGATATAATTCACAAACAACATAAAGAGAGCGAAAATTAAATACATACCTGTTTGACTATATCAATCAGCATTCCAGTTTGCTCACGAAACTCTTGCTGTGTGGTATTTTTTTTAGCTTGTTTCAAACCCTTATGTTCGCCGCGAGCAGTCCATCGTTGAAAATCCAGATTATAAGATATATGGAGAAGACATTCCATACACCGAATCTTCATATGCAGTGAAGAAATTCCTTGTTTGTAAATTTCTTCACGAAGTGGTTTAGAAGTCAAAGCGTCTAAATTATTCATCTCACTCAGTTTTGCCAAGCAAATGGGACACGTTGCATATGATGGTAATCCAGCAATAATATTGGCCACTTTTCCATCAATCATGGTCATATGCAATTCATGTGATACAATAATATTTCCACACTGTGTAGATATTCGTTCATCAATTTGTTTTTTCATCTCAGACTCTTCAGACTTTATAAAGTCAGTTGTCTCCGAAGTGAAAGTGAACTTCACTGGTCGACAGTACAGAGTTGAGCAAGGTGTGGGGTTCTCCCAAACTAGATTTTCATTCCCAGATGATGGCCTAGTAGACACTAGCCGAAGAGGGATGCGATGCTTATCATGACTACTGATGAATCATCGAACTCTGTAGCTGTGTTTTACGTTTTCTGTTTATAGTTACTCTGCGACGAAGAACCATCAAGTCCCCATTTCCAGGTCAACTTGAGTTCTTCATTTTGAGACCTATCAACAGTATTTATATCAAGTAATATCCTCTCCACAGTGTGGTCCAATAGCGCTTGCAATTTAATGTGAGCTCCGTTTTCGGTAATCTCCATACTCTCTTGTGGTGGGTAACATCTTTTCTTGGCATTTACAAGCTTTGGATAAGTTGGAAAGGCAGCACAGTTTTCTTCTTTCAGAAATTGTCGAAGAGCTAAGTACTTCCAATTCGAGAGCGCAACTGATGTATAAAGAGCTAAACACTTATCTTCAGAGACAGTACTTAAGCTCTGCTTTTTGAATAGTCTCTCTTCTACTTCGGATAGCGCATCTGGATTACTGGAAAGGTATTCGACCACTTTTGCCAGATTCGTTTTGCCGTTGTCTTTCAATTTTGTTATGTACCAGTGCTGCAACTCTTCCTCGGAATTTTCTTCTACAGTATGTAACAAAAACCCTGTTGTTCCTTTTAGGAACGTATACATTTACCTACGAGCACAACAATGATGAAATTATAATTTTAAAAAAATCAACATTGGCTAGTGGAGAGGTCAAAATCAAATAACTATTAAAAACGACACATTCAAAAAAATGTTTGGAGTATCTGATTTTACAAGTATATCTTTATTTCGCTAAATAGCCTACGAGCTCGGCGGCTTTCTTTGATGCGACAGAAGATGCCGCCAAAACTTACCGCGGCCGGCGCACGTGCCCCGCGGGTCAGTACTACCCCACGTGCCTACCTACCCCTTTACCCCGCCACCCGCCGCCCTGCGAATCACTTCCTTAGTCTCCCGCGCAGCTTACTTCCGAACGGATGTTATTGTTGAGTTTGACCTACGTAGTGAGTGAGTGACTTGTGTTTTTTTACGTTAACGTTAACCATGTCTTATTCTAACGTAGAATATTTTAACATGTTGATGTGTCTTGGGAAATGTGACTGCAATTATGCAGAAGCACGCAGACTCTACCAAGAACGTTTTGCGAGTCTACCATTACCGTCGGCGATGGCATTCCAACGTTTGCACATACGTACGTACAATACCGGCAGTGTGCACGGACGAGACCAACATCGAGCTGACGCAGGCAGGCCGAGGACTCAAGACAGTGACATCGAGGAGCAAGTCCTGGATTTGTTTGAGCACGATCCAACGTGAAGTACGCGCTCAGTGGGACGAGAACTAGGAGTAAACCATATGCGCGTTTGGAGAGTACTCAAAGAAGATGGCCAGCACCCATTTCACTATCGTCGCGTCCAATCACTACTTCCCTCCGACTATGAGCCAAGAATAGAATACAGTAGATGGGTACTCGACAAGATCGAACAAGATAGTGATTTCTTGAATTGGATACTGTTCACCGACGAGTGCTCATTTGTTAGAACAGGTGTATTCAATTCGCACAATGAGCACGTGTGGTCGATCACAAACCCGCATGCTATTAAACCAAGTCACTTCCAGCATCGGTGGAGGATTAATGTTTGGGCTGGAATTATTGGTGACAAAATTATTGGACCTTGTTTTTTAGACCAAACAATGAGCGGCGCCAACTATCTTCGTTTCCTGCAAGAACAGCTGAGTGATGAACTTGAGGAATTAGGGCTCCATATCGTGCGACGTATGTGGTTTCAACATGACGGCGCGCCGCCACACTTCTCCCGCCTTGTGAGAAGCTATTTAGATGTTGAATACGGAGAGAGATGGATTGGTCGCGGTGGACCCATCAATTGGCCCGCAAGATCACCTGATCTGACGCCATTAGATTTTTTCCTCTGGGGCACTGTTAAGCAACAGGTGTTCAAAAAATCGTGTGATACGGAGGTCGAAATGCGTTCACGCATAGTAGCAGCATTTGACCACATCAAGTCCGATACGTCCGTTCTGCGAAGTGTACGTGAAAATATGATTAGGCGTTGCAACAAATGTGTCGAGGTACAAGGTGGTCATATTGAACAGCATCTCCGTGGCCGTCAAGTAGACATCATAATAAATTAAGTAGGTACCTACATAAGGTTTTATGTGACAGACGCGGTGACTTTTTTTCTTTTTATGTAAAAGTGTTAAAATAATGTAGTTTTAACATTATCAATTGTGCTTGTGCAAATACCGTGTAAACCAACATTTTCAAAGATTCATTCGTGTTCAGTGATAAACAACAGCTGACAAGGTCGCGAACTTGTGCAGAAAAATAGGTAGAGCGGCGCGGGTGCACGGGCGCAGCGGCACCGATCAAAGAGAGTGGCGGGAATGTTCTACCTATTTTCTGATTTCGCGGCATCGCTTTCATGCAGAATTGCAGAGGTAAGAAATCAGTTAAACATTTCAAATATTAATAATTAAATATTTATTTTAATTATTTTTGTTGAACAGTTTTTTATAAATGACTTGCTTTATTACGTATGTATACCGATTCTTAAAACGTAGGTAGAAGGAACAACAGGGTTTTTGTTACATATTGTATAATAAGCAAAAGAAAAGACGTTCTACTGAGCGTCTTTTCTTTTGCTTATTACTTAACTCTTCGAACGGTTTTCTGTGCTCCTTTTCTGTAGATGTTCCCGCTTCCGCAGTACATACTGCAAGAGTAGGAACATGGCAATCTATATCCACAAGCTCAGATAAGGCTGCGTCCGAAAAGCCCATCACACTTCTCAGATCAACACTGTCACAAACAGGCCAGTTGATGTTTTTTTCCAACCACTTGCGATTAATTACACGATTCATAAAAGTTTTTTGATTTCTACTTGACTCTATCCACTTTTTATTTAAATTTACACAAAAAAGTCGACAGAACTCCTTGATTCGGTTCTTGTCTTCTTCAGAAACTTCGGTAGTCAAGACAGAAATGATACTTTCATACAGAAACATATGATTTTTCAGATCACCGCCACTTCTTAATTTCACAAAAAGATCTAGGTTGGTACAAAATCCAGCCATAGTTCTAATGTAAATATAAAAATACAAGTATTTCACTGTGTTCACAAACAAGCGACAAGAGCGAAACTAGATGGACTTAATGAATGTCTTTATATTTATAGTTAGTGTTAATTACTCAAGTAGTCGGCATAACAGTGAGTGAAAATTATTCAGCCAATCAGAGACGAGCATTTTTCGATGACTCATTAGTTATGCGCTTAGCCGAGTGCACAAACAAATGAGTCATCAATCACAATGCAGGTGCTACCGATAACATGCAATAATAACTAAATCTCTACCAGAATTACTAGTTATAAGTACGTATGCGCTATTAAAACTATTTATTTAACTAAAAAGAAGGTGAAAACCGCCAAATGAGACAAAAAATATGCTTTGAATTTATTTTAAATGACAAAAAAATTCTTCCAAATCATTTTTTTTTTTACCGAATGATTACTCGCGCTGCCGCAGATGGCTGGCGCTGATTTTTTTTTCATGGATAGAAAATGACCCTAGCTATCATATACTCACGCCACACACTCAACATATTAGTACAATTGAAGAAAAAAAATTAAACGTGATTCGCTCCATACAAAAAAATCTAATTAATTTTTTTCAAGACAAACTATCAACTTTAGAAGAAATTTTATAAGAATAAAAGTTGTCAGGAATAATATAACACATCATATAAAAAAAAATCGCATCGATATAGGAACTTTGTTGCCTAAGTCCACTAATTTTCAGTATGGGCCCACTGTGCGCCGTCGTAAATTAATAAGGAAAATAGTGACGGTCATACACAAGAATAGCCAGTTATTTACAGGTAAGGGGTCTGAAATATTTATTTAGTTATGCATACATTGTAACGATGTCAATGTCACAATTTAAATAAATGGTCTACGATGTTATATGTGTAATAATTGTGCACCTACATGTGGGTGTTTGTTTAGACTACATCTGAGCTTATCTTAGCGTTACAAGTAAGGGGTCTGAAATATTTATTTAGTTATGCATACATTGTAACGATGTCAATGTCACAATTTAAATAAATGGTCTACGATGTTATATGTGTAATAATTGTGCACCTACATGTGGGTGTTTGTTTAGACTACATCTGAGCTTATCTTAGCGTTACAAGTAAGGGGTCTGAAATATTTATTTAGTTATGCATACATTGTAACGATGTCAATGTCACAATTCAAATAAATGGTCTACGATGTTATATGTGTAATAATTGTGCACCTACATGTGGGTGTTTGTTTAGACTACATCTGAGCTTATCTTAGCGTTACAAGTAAGGGGTCTGAAATATTTATTTAGTTATGCATACATTGTAACGATGTCAATGTCACAATTCAAATAAATGGTCTACGATGTTATATGTGTAATAATTGTGCACCTACATGTGGGTGTTTGTTTAGACTACATCTGAGCTTATCTTAGCGTTACAAGTAAGGGGTCTGAAATATTTATTTAGTTATGCATACATTGTAACGATGTCAATGTCACAATTCAAATAAATGGTCTACGATGTTATATGTGTAATAATTGTGCACCTACATGTGGGTGTTTGTTTAGACTACATCTGAGCTTATCTTAGCGTTACAAGTAAGGGGTCTGAAATATTTATTTAGTTATGCATACATTGTAACGATGTCAATGTCACAATTCAAATAAATGGTCTACGATGTTATATGTGTAATAATTGTGCACCTACATGTGGGTGTTTGTTTAGACTACATAGTTGAAACTATTCAATAAAAAAGAACATGCTTAATCAGAAAAAAAATTGCACGGTCTACATACGTCCATTAGTTTTTACAAGAGTTGATGAATACCTACTGTGTTGAATGTTTCAGGTCATCAATAAATAGTTACAGTTAAATTATTATTATTTTTTATTGCGATTTCGGTAAGTAGGTACACGACAAAATAAAAAAGATTTGATGTTTTTTTTGGGTCATCGACTGCTGGTGGTTATGTTACTTGAAGTATGAGTTGAAAACATCTGTTTTTTTTTGTTTTATCCTGTTTATAATTATATCGATACCCGTCACGTCTGCGGAGTTTCGCTAGCTAATTTAATTTGACCCTGTATACTTAAATAACTTTAACTGGCAAAACATGTAGCTCCTTTTTATTTATTTTTAATTCCATCCACAATGCACACGTATTGCACTTATTCATGTTTTACAAAAATAAAAATATCTTTATCTTTACATGTCTTATTTACATAATATATACGCTAACAGACTTAATATAATAATATGTACATTATATAAAAAAGGAGGGGACAGAATCATAGGGCATCAAAAAATTCGTCCGCATCGCTGTCAACCGGAAAAGAGCCCAAAAGGCTGGCAGCATTGCCACGTTGTATGGCGATGCTGATTCTTTCCCCCCCTTAAATAACTATGTGTATTTTAAATAACTACTTATGTTTATTTTTGCGATCTTGACCTTGTTTTACTACGCTATTTGAATATCATCCGATAGTCGTAAAGAAATATGGGTTTAGATAAGACATTTATTGAGTTCACGTTAATTACTTACTGTACAGATTACTGTAACCAGATTCATTCCTTTAGTACTTATAATCGCTGAAATTGGTTCACATATACTTGCATTATCTCCTGAAAGATGAATGGCGTGAAAACTCAATATTTCCGACGGCTCCGACGCAGAATGTCCACTTCTCAAAATGTCCACTAGTCGCTAAATGTCCTTTTCTCAGAATGTCTCTTTCGCAAAATGTCTCATTCGCAGAATGTCCACTTCGCAAAATGTCCCTTTCGCATATTGTCCCCTTTTTATTTCTAACATCCTTTAATCATAATTCAATTCATTTTAGCAATTAGCTTTTTATATATAACCATCTACATTCTACAACGACAAACAAATATAATTAAGGCATGTTACATTTAACACGGCGACAAATTAATCTGAATTTGGGATTAAAAAATAATTAAAGCCGGTAGCAAAAATAATAGGTTGGCAGCAAAAATAATAGGTTGGCAGCTACAGCGAAGTATTATTTTAAGTAGAAAGTAGCAGCTCAATAATCAGTTTTTAGCTTTATTTTAATTTAAACTGGCATCGAATTTTTGTTTTGGTAACTGAATTTACCAACAATAGAGGGGATCTGGCGCTCGGCGGCCGCTGCCGCGGCACGCTCGCTTCGCTCGCTCGCCTTCGCTTGTTGATGGTTACTGTTCTAATCTAACCTAACCCAAATGATTCAATAACAGTAGATGACTTTGCAGCGATTAAGAAATAATATTTAATCGCTGCCAATAAAAAGGGGACAATATGCGAAAGGGACATTTTGGGAAGTGGACATTCTGCGAAAGAGACATTTTGCGAAAGAGACATTCTGAGAAAAGGACATTTAGCGACCAGTGGACATTTTGAGAAGTGGACATTCTGCGTCGGAGCAATTTCCGACAGCGATTTCGAATTTTTCGACCACTTAATTTAGTTTGTAAATTAGTTTTACTTAGTTAAGTTAGGATATAATTAAAATTATTAATTAATAAGTAATATTATAAATTATAATAATTAATATATTATAATTATATTATTAATTTAAAAAAAATATAAGTTGTTTTTTATATACATTACATTATTATTTTAATTCTAAATATTATATTATTTTTGTATATTGTATAGTTACAGTGTGTCCTCCTCAGCCTTCAATGTCTTCTAAGGCGAGCTAAGTAGGTGATCTCTAAATCGGCTTTATACGACATCTTTAGAAAGACAGCCTTGTATCTGCTAAAAGAGTAATTTTCCTGTACCTACGGTCTATTCTGCAAAATTTTCAGAAACAAATGAAAAGGTAAAGTTTCTTCTTTTATTCGTTTGATTTGATTTGACTGAAATATTCATGGATGGAACTGAGAGCCTCGGATCCCGTTTACTAGATTAATAGTAAATTTAGTTAACATTTTTCAGGAAGAGACTCATTCATCCAAAAAATAACGTCAATTCTTCTAACGAATACATTGCGGAAAAATCCGGGAAATTCACGTCAAGGTTGTTTATTGTTATTCATAGAAATTAGAAAGCACAGCCCCCTAGAGTTACCAATACAAATGACCTTGAAGGTAGACCGACAAGCGATCTGATAACAAAATAATAGAACTGATAAGTGCAAACTAAGCACGCACCTTTTACCGACCGACATGCCGAGCGAAGTTATGTAAGTAAACAGAGAATGAGGACCAAATACTTTTTGGTTGTTTTTTTTATGATTTTTTGAGCTCTTTCATCGTCGAGTAGGTACGAGTCAACCGCAAATCAGTGCAAATAATGTGACATTGACATCGCCTTTATAACGTAGCAATAAGGACGATTTTCATAGTGCAAGTGTTACCACTAATGTACGGTTGATTGTACGTAGGTACAACCATAACCACACAACAACATTTACAACCATTCGATACGTTTCCGTGCCGAATCGAAATCGAAAATATCAATCAATTTTACCGAAGGAGTCTTCTAACCGCTCTGCTCATAAATCTTGAACTAGGCATTTCAGGTACCCAAAAATCAGCAGGTTAGTAGGAAAAGGCTAGGCAGATTGGTTGACCTATGCTTGAGTACCTACCTAGTTAGCTTCCTAGTTTTCATTATAAAATAGTGCCGTTAACTGTACCGCTACATATGGACGTGTGTAGACCAATTATTTTCACAATTACTGAGCTTGGTAGACGGATCAATGTTTGTATTAACACTGGACCTTCACTGAATATGATAATTAACACATATCTACCCTGAAAATCGCGGTTCTCACAAAGTACTTACTCTGTTTCGTTATTGAAATTCAGTCATCGTTTTCGAGATGATGATCGATCAACTCGCGATTCGACTTATCTTGACATGACAATGAGCTCGGTTGGAGTTCGTAACTAAGTAAATAGTCGGGCATAGCTGACAATATTAATAATCATAAACAATCAGTAGGTAATACCTATAAGTATTGTTGGTAGAGATTTACTACAATAGCCATACAAGTACAAATAGATTATTTTCTTCAACAAGCTTTGTACTACCTACAATATCTAGTGATACTAGTGATAGAAGTGTCCTTTTAAGCAAATAAATGCCTGCATTAGGACACTCAAATAGGTCAGGGGGCCAAGTCTGCTATTTTCAATGGGCTAATAATTTTCGAGGCGACTTACAACTTAAAGAGCGACTAATTATTTGCTGCAAAAAAAAATAACATGGCAGCGATTAAATATTATTTCTTAATCGCTGCAAAGTCATCTACTGTTATTGAATCATTTGGGTTAGGTTAGGTTAGAACAGTAACCATTAACAAGCGAAGGCGAGCGAGCGAAGCGAGCGTGCCGCGGGAGCGGCCGCCGAGCGCCAGATCCCCTCTATTGTTGGTAAATTCAGTTACCAAAACAAAAATTCGATGCCAGTTTAAATTAAAATAAAGCTAAAAACTGATTATTGAGCTGCTACTTTCTACTTAAAATAATACTTCGCTGTAGCTGCTGACCTACTATTTTTGCTACCGGCTTTCATTATTTTTTAATCCCAAATTCCGATTAATTTGTCGCTGCGTTAAATACATGCCTTTTCAATGATTGGTCATTATGACGACTATACCAAGGCAACGCCATGACCATTGTGGCAATAGTTTGTAACCTCCTAAATTCATAATGGCGTGACAGTGGTCCTTAAGGAAGTCAAAATAATAGGAGCTTGTCAGCACGAGATTACCAAATACAGCCAATTTTTCCAATGGAGTATCAGTGGCACGACGTCATTGGAAAATCATAAAGACGCCTTTCAATTACGAGATTAGCAAAACTGTCAAACTCTACAATTACGGTGCCAATGATCGGCCATTCGGACACAACTGCGTTAGCAGACTTGGCCCCCAGGTTATTTTACAATTCAAAGTTTTCCTACAGGAGAGTGCAATAAGCATTTGTCGGGTCCTTTTTCATTATGCCTTCCTATCTCCTGAAAGCGAAGCCGTTCCTGAAGGATGCGCTCAAGGCAACTAAAAGATAAGGTTATTCACCTAGCTCCCTAACAGTAGGTCTGTATCATTTTCTGTTGAGCATTCGGATTCCCGCGGGTGGAAACATAATTTGTAGCCAACAAGGCTAAAATATTGTAAGAAATCAAATAACCTACAATATTTATTTACCCGCAGTAACCATACCCAGTTATTGTACTTTAACATGACCGACAAAATAAATGTGATACCTACAGAAAGCCAGAAATTATTTTTGCAGTGGCGAGCACAAAGAAACAATTTTAATAATAAATATATTATTTTGTTTGGTAGGTTTTACATGTGCACTTGAATTTTCGCACTGACGCAGTTAAACTACCTAGTTAATCGTTTGTCGTTTATATTAAAACCCATACTTTGGGTTTTTCTTTTCTTTTGTAAGTGAAACTCGTAACAATGGTGGACTTGAGACTATTCCCTTTGCATGTGCATAGGTGTAAGGCGTTCCTTATAAGGCGACGACGCCATACAAGGAAAACTGATTATCTGACATGAACCAAGAAACTAATTGTGATTGAAAATTTAACAATCAAGGATTATTAAATTTCAATACTTATTTAAAGGCGTCGTCTATCTTTTAAATTGCGGTATTGTAAAGTTAACCTAACTTTACAATACACACACATGTCAGATAATCGGAAAAAATATAAATTGTTTTTTTTGTCGCGTCTGGCCTCTGAATGTGAACGGCCAGCAAATGTTTTGATTAAATACTTTTTGTCTACAGTATTTCTGATGTACATTGACAGATTACTGAGAATTACGATTAGAGTAGATAATGTGGATATAGCAATGAGATTTATATGATTAGCATGCGCCACGATATATACGGGAGCGTAAATGTATTGTTGACTTGATTTAAAACAACATAGATATGCATTGTTTTATGTTTGGCGAGTCAACGACTTGATGAATAAGACAAATTAAATAGGTGTAAATAGTGCGTAGGTAGGTGCCTAGGTATATAGTTTTATAAATAACTAAGGTTAGTTTTCTAATGAACTAAGTAATGGTAAGTAGGTAGACATTTTAAGAATATAGCGTTGTAGGAGATGCAATGTTCGAAACACCCGGCACTTTAAAGTTTAATTAATTTAAATTGAAACAAACCGGAAAAGTTTGCATGTCTGGCATTAATGAAATACCTACCTATCCACTTGGCCAATAATAAGAAAAATAAGGCAAAATATGTTGTCGTGTAAATTAATATTCTGTGAGCACGTTTTAGACAACCTAATCTTTATCTATAAGGTCATCTTAAAATTAGAATCAATTGTGGATATTTGTTAGAAAAAATTGTTGGTAGGGTATACCTATCCATCTTGGTAGTTTTCTATAAATAGATGCCTACCTAATGTCCTAATCATATTTAAAGATAAAAGCATGCATAACTGTTTCAACTATCAATGTTATCAATACACCGTGTATTGATATCATTGATAGTTGAAACAGTTAGGCGTCCGGATAAAGCCGGACAGAGTCAGGGTTTTTGGTTGCGAGTGCGGCCAAATTAGACGGTGTCCGGCCTCTCCAGCTTTTGTTAGGGTTTACAAATTTGACAATTTTTTTTTTACATTTGTCATTTTGTTGGTTTCCGCTTTAATAATAAAGAAGACTGATTCATTCAATTTTATTATTGTTTCATTAGAATTTAAGTAGATTTAATGGTAAATGACAAAAAAGCCTTGATTTACTTATTTTGTTACAGGAACTAAGACTAAAAAATAAGGGGGTCCGGCCTTTTTACCCAAATGTCCGGCTACTAGCTGGTCTGTCCGGCTTTTCGGTTTTAAGACCTGGCAACCCTAAATACACGTATCTCATACGAATCACTATAGGCAATATACATAGGTAATTAAAGAATTAACAGTCACTAATGTTCAATGCGTGTTCACGATTATGTTTAACAACAAAAAATACCGATACGCTTATCTTGAATTAAAAGTTACGAATATTTCCTTTCTTCACATAGCTGAAACAAATAATTCCCGAGCCTGCTTCCCCATTGATAGAGCTGAAGAAAACACGCAAACAAAATTGGAACATGTGCCAACTTACCATTACGATAATAACACTGTTTTAATTTTAGAATAGCACAGTTATTTTGAGTTATATTTACAGCATTAGTAATTTCTTAAACAAAAATCCTTTGCCACTTCAACTGTCACTTGAGTAAAAAAAAAATAAACAAACGTGTTCGTAATATTTTTTTAAACCGTTTGGCGCGACCGCTCCATGGTATCACGAATGTGTACTGCCAGATGTGAGATGGCACAACACATGAATGACTGCAGTAGTATTTACATCGCAGGCCAGAGAAATGTCTACTCTTCCGCGTATGTTTAGAGCTTAAATTCGATTAGTTTTTAAGCGAGACGGACTACCTACCACACACAGCTGTGCGGGTAAACACGTCTTTTTTGTTTCAGAAGAAAGTTCTGTTTCACGTTCAGCGCAATGCCGCATTGTCGGCACACGCTAGCCAATAAGGTTAAAGCTGGCACGTTTTATCGACGAATCAAGAGTCAAGGGCGCGTGAAAATTTGACTACAGTTCACCTTCTTCGTACATTTTCGCATTTCCGTGCCGGCTTTGTTGCGAAAGCTATAATGATTAAGAATTAAAATATTCACTATAGTGGCGGACGCACTAGCACGTTGGCGTAAGCATCCATTATGCAACGATTAAACGCGTAGGATCAAAGTCCGTGCTGCTTTGCTTACTTTCACTGCATGTTTTGACTTAAAATTAAGCTTGAATGTGTGTAGTGTAGCAAGTTTACCAAACATTCACTTCAAGTGCGGCTTTATCTTGTAAACAAATAAACATTTGTCTGTATTTGTTCGCAAGCAATAAATAAGATAAGCTGATTACGTCCCCGCATATCAATAACGAAAATAATTTGTTGCAACTTGCTACGCTAAAATATATTACAACTACGCTGCGCTCTGAGGAGACTATGACACTACGAGTACCACTCTAAAGATTAAGTACGCCGTGTACGTCTGTAAACGCTACGCTACGACAGTAGACGCCACGCTACGACTATAGACGCGACGCTACGCCTGTATATGTGGATTACGCTACGCCTGTATTACTACGCTATGACTGTGGACGCTACGCTATAACTGTGGACGCTACGCTATGACTGTGGACGCTATGATACGACTATAGACGCTAAACTACGACTGTACATGCTATGCTACGCCAGTGTAGCTGTAGACAATGCTACGCCCGTGTAGACAACGCTACGCCTCGGCTGTGAAGACTACTCCTTACAGAACGTATCACACTAATAGGTCCAGGGGGCCAATCGCGCTAATTTTGAACGTTAATACCAAAACTAAACCACAACCATAAACGTTACGTTAGACACAATTCGTATCGCGCTAATCATTTCAACGGAATCGATTTAGCTTTACTTTGGAAGTTACGTTGGAGGAACGATCGATCAAACTTTCAGTATTGGGTAACGTCGACAATTTTGGCGCTCAGAAAAAATAGCGCGATACCGTTTCTTACATCAGCTAAACCAAAACCAAAAACGTTCCGTTCGAACGGTAATTACGATGAGAAATAGCGCGATCGTGCGCCAGTAGTCGATATAACTCAATGTTGATATAATCATTTGGTGTATGTAGGTATTTCTTTAAGGATAATAATTTTCCAGGCGACTAATAACTTAAAGGGCGACTAATTATTTGCTGCAAAAAAAAAATAACATGGCAGCGATTAAATATTATTTCTTAATCGCTGCAAAGTCATCTACTGTTATTGAATCATTTGGGTTAGGTTAGGTTAGAACAGTAACCATTAACAAGCGAAGGCGAGCGAGAGAAGCGAGCGTGCCGCGGCAGCGGCCGCCGAGCGCCAGATCCCCTCTATTGTTGGTAAATTCAGTTACCAAAACAAAAATTCGATGCCAGTTTAAATTAAAATAAAGCTAAAAACTGATTATTGAGCTGCTACTTTCTACTTAAAATAATACTTCGCTGTAGCTGCCAACCTATTATTTTTGCTGCCAACCTATTATTTTTGCTACCGGCTTTAATTATTTTTTAATCCCAAATTCAGATTAATTTGTCGACGTGTTAAATGTAACATGCCTTAATTATATTTGTTTGTCGTTGTAGAATGTGCCGCGGCAGCGGCCGCCGAGCGCCAGATCCCCTCTATTGTTGGTAAATTCAGTTACCAAAACAAAAATTCGATGCCAGTTTAAATTAAAACGGAGCTTATTACTGATATATTAATATGCTACCTATTACTTATTACGATACTCCTTATTAGCTGCCAACCCATTATATATGGTACCCACTCTATTTTTTTTTAAAACCTATATTCATTTTACTTAGTTGCCGCATTAAATACATGCCTTTCTTTAATCAGTTAAAACTTGTTGAACGAAGTTCCGTGCGTTCCGTTAAAGGGTCCCGTACCTCAATAGGAAAATACGGAACCCTATTATGATCACTAGTACGTGTGCCTATTTGTCTGTCAGCCAATTTGCTCCGAATCTACTGAATCGATTAAGTAGAAACTTGGTACAGTATGTGAATTTGTGTGACCCAAACACGGATGTGTAACGTAAATAAAAGAATTTTGAATATGCGGGTCACTTTTGGGGGCAATAAAAATAAATGTTTTGCAAACGGTACCGTGTTTGACATCAAATGAAAAGGCTTGTTGCAAGGATTTCAGATATATATTTTTAATATTTTTTTCTTTTAAAGTTATTTAAGATAATAAAAGAAAATTGACCATTCCCCCTTATTTCCGAAACTACTTTTCTTTTTTTTTTTTTTGGTGGGAAATTATCAAATAACTTCTCCCGCTCTGGGTGGAGCGGGAGAGAGTGTCAGACTTTTACTGACTAAAACCCACCCGTGTTCCTTCAGATGCCTGTGTGCTAGGGCCACGATATCCCTTTCAGACAGGCTCGTAACCCTGGCAGGCATTGGCCCTTTCGGACCCCGTCAATTGGTGCTGACGTCTCTTTGAGGCGCGCGTGGAACACAACGCGCCGTCGACCCGGGCCTGGTCCTTATCGGACGGCGAGCTACCCATCGCTCACCGTCCGCAGGCCCGCGCCTACGGTGGCCGGGAATCGGCCTTCAATTCCCGACGATCGGGGCGTCTCCTGCGGATACTAGGGGCGCGAGTGCGTGGATTTTGCCTTTCCCTCACGCGTTCCGCCTCTTCCTTCGCGAGCATTACTGTTTCGCAGAAGGAGGTGACGGCCTCTCATGCACTCTCGCTCCGAACCATGGCCTGAACCAGGGCCGGACGAGAGATCGCCGCCGCCGATCGCCTCCATGAGGACACGGCGGCGGTGCTCCGCCCAAGCAGGGCAGACCTCCACCGTATGCTCGAGCCTAAAAATTTAAAGAAAAATACAGAAAATAGTTCTTTACTTCTAGATTACAGGAAAACCTATAAGAAATCTATGGTCTTAAAATAACATGATAAATCACTTAATATTGTGCGTACACTCAGTCGACCAACTTACATTTGAAGTTGGAGAATTGATCATGACGTATATCGACGTATGAGAGAACATGTTATTCAACTACAATGTTAAGTTTTTCCATAGGATAAATTCATCCCAACTACGGAACCCTTCACTGTGCGTGGTCCGACACGCACTTAGCCGGTTTTGTTCAAATTAGTCAATAAAAAAATGGGTAGAATAGAAAGATGTTGACATTCACATCATGATATTAATCCTTATCCAACTAAATAGTTTCATGATCAAGGATGATTAGGTACATGTAAATTCTTCTTTAAAATATTCGAATCGGGCTTTTTGTTTAGAAGTTACGACGGGTATAAAAATGACGCGGTGTGAGCGAAGCCTTAAGCCATAAAAACCAAAGGTTTTTAAAAATACATGTAACTATTAAGTGCCAATTTCACCAATGAAACTGAACGCGATCAGCACATAAACCACGTTTAAGAGCTGTCAGTGTCATTATTTTCTTTGGAATATTGACACTGACAGCTCTTGAACTAGGTTTAGATGTGCTGATCGCGTTCAGTTTCATTGGTGAAATTCGCCCAAGTTACCTACCATGTATTTTTTAGGGTTCCGTACCTCAAAAGGAAAAAACGGAACCCTTATAGGATCACTTCGTTGTCCGTCTGTCTGTCTGTCAGTCTGTCAAGACCGTTTTTCTCAGGAACGCGTAAAGGTATCAAGTTGAAATTAATAAGGAAAAAGTACGATAATTAAAAAGTTGCAGTTTTATCACATTAAAGAAAATTGCGAATATCTCACACATAAATCAACACCTATAGGGTACTTCCCGTTGACCTAGAATCATGAAACTTGGGCAGACGCAAGGTCTCACAGCACAAGTAAAGGATATGTCCGAAAATGGTTAATTTGTAGTTTTATCACATAAAAAAATATTTTTTTGCGATTACAAACTTAAATTTTCAGTTGGAAAATTGACCGTAGCGTATATCGATGTATGGGAGAACATGTTTTTCAACTGCAATGTTAAGTTTGTTTTAGAGATAAATTCATCCTATCTACGGAACCCTTCATTGTGCGTGGTCCGACACGCACTTGGCCGGTTTTTTATAGATAATTTGTACGGAACCCTTCGTGCGCGAGTCCGACTCGCACTTGGCCGGTTTTTTGTAAACTAGAAACAATTGAATAGACATCATTTCAGCCGAAAGACGTCCACTGCTGGACATAGGCCTGCCCCAAAGGGGGAGGGGGGTTGCCATAATCGCTTGGCAGGCGGATTGGCGATCGCAGTATGAAAAAAAGAGTAAAATGCAAAGAGAACGCTGCTGCCCATTCCCTAGTAAGTCCCGCAGTCGCCTTTTACGACACCCACGGGAAGAAATAGGGTGGTGCTATTCTTTACGTCCGGCAGCACACAGACCTAAAAATTTGTCAAAAATAAAGTTTGTCATAATATGTCTCTCTATAAAATTCTCATGTCACAGTGTTTGTAACCAAACTCCTCCGAAACGGCTTGACCGATTGTTTAGAAAGGTGAACGGCAGGCTTGTACGAGTATGGGAACTTCGTACCGCTAATAAAATTTCGTGTTTTGGGATATTTTTTGTTTTAATTGGTAGTTAATAAGATAGACAAGCCCTTTTTAAATTCTTAGATTTATAGAAGTTGGGACGTAAAAGTTATTACGAGTTTTATTTTTTAAGGTTATGTACTAGTGTACCAATGTAGATTGTTACTTAAAGGTACATAAACATTGTTTTGGTGATAAATTAAATGTTCTAGATTGCTTGTCGCTATCTTTGTAGTGTTCTACTTACTATTAAGTAGGTAGGTTGAGAAGAGAATAGTACCTACTCAGTGAGGGGTGTATTAGGAGATACGAGTATCTATGTCCATCTGCGTACTACAACAGTTTGATAATGATGAAGTTAATTCGCTAAATTGCTCAGCTGCAGTCACAAACCACAATCTAAAACAACAGCAAAGAACTGAACCACAGAACTGAACTGAAAGACAGTAACAGTAATACAGATTTTCTTTACCTGTCAATAAATAATTGCCATATGAACAAAAATAATATTGATGACGAAAATCATTCCTATCATTATATTATTGTTAACTATTATGATTTTATGTAACAGTCTCGCATTCTTAGGTATAATATATTAGTGTTTAATTATATTTAATGTTATTTCTATTTCTAAATAATTAATCTATCATTTCGTTATTAGTGTTATTTTACGTATGACAACTTAACTGCGTTTAGTTTACGATTTTATTACGTTTAATTATTAACATCTTTTTATTGATAGTATTCATTAATCCAAACTTCTAAAAATAGTACACTTACATGAAAATAAATGTCTTAGTTGCCTTAATAAGTGGTATAAATTCTATAACAAAACAACAACAAAAATATGCGGTACGAAATCTGCCGTTCGCCTTTTTTGTGTATATTTGATAGGTCTGAGAATAGTCGTAAACTATTTTTTATACCCCTAAGTGATAAGGATGGCCCACCCCAAAAATGTATACCTACATAAAAATGAATTGCCGTTTGTTAGTCAAATTAATAAAGTAGTCATTAAATATATTACAAATGTCTAGGGGATCATTATTCTCGGCCGTACTGGAAGGAGTCTTCAGAAAGTTGGCAGCACGCTAGGCAGAAAGGGGCATTATGGTCGGACATAAGAGATTATCCAATCTCCGTTTCGCCGACGATATTGTCCTTCTTTCGTCTTCAGTCTTAGAAGATCGTAGAAGATCTTACCATGGCAAGCCTAGAGGTCGGACTACAAATGAATATGTCATAGACCAAATTGATGATGAACAGCGTGCATCGCAGGATCACCGTGGCGGATGGGGAGGTTGAATATGTCGATGAGTACCTCTATCTTGGTCAAATATTAGTATAAATATTTATATATAGTATAAATATTTCCAGGCAAGGCAAAACAAAGAAGTTGCAAGACGTACCGAAAATGCCTGGAAGAGCTATTGGGCCATGAAAGACCTTATGAAGGGCGATCTTCCTCTATCCCTCAAGGGAATACTCATCGACGTGTGTATTCTTCCTATCCTCACGTATGGTTTGACAATTCAGCAGAGGTCCACGCTCGGGGTTTGGCAGGGAGCTGCGGAACGGAGTATTCTGGGTATCAAACTTGTGGACCGGGTCAAGAATACAACAATCCGTTCCATCACCTGATGTCACTCGGAAAGCTGCCACGCTTAAATGGAATTGGGCTGGACACATTTGCCGCATGTCAGCCTAGATGATCAATGGACCAAACGTATGATTTAGTGACATCGCGGCATGCCCAGATGGAGCTGGCGGGATGAGCAGCACCCTAATTTGCGTAACACAGTTTGAATCACAATTGGAATGATTTTGAAGTATATTGCTAATCCATTGCTTCATATATTCGAAAAAAATTGTCTGCTCAACAACGTAAATAACGCAATGAATATTTTTGAACTGTCAAATTGAAACCGAATCCAACTGATACCGCCAGTTGCACGTAAGTTCATTAAATTTAATTCCTCATTAAAAGTAATGCTGTGATTTTCTGATACGTTCCGTTATTGGATCGTCACGTGACTTTGTGCGGCCCTCTACGTTCTTACTGCTTTATAAGACTTTGGTACGATCCCAGTTGGAATACGCCCGCCGCCGCCGCGCCGCGCGCCGTCCCGATCTGTACCCTAATTGCGTAACACAGTTTGAATCGGAATCGGAATGATTTTGAAGTATATTGCTAATCCATTGCTTCAAATCTTAGAAAAAATTGTCTGATAAACAACGTAAATTACGCAATGAATTTTGTTGAACTGTCAAATAGAAATCAATTCCTACTGATAGTGTGTTACGCAATTAGCCCGCTGGAACCCTTTCTACGCCAAACACGGCACTAGAATTGAAAGGGTACAGAAGAAGTTCTTACGGTCTATGAACTATAAGTGCTTCCAGTCAAAGGTTCCTTACGTGCAGCTACTGAGACGATATGGCGTACCGGATTTGGGATCTAGGCGGCTGTTGCTTGATGTCATGACACTGCACGGCTTATGCAATAACAAGTTCGATTGTATTGACCTAACAAACAAATTGTGTTACAAGGTACCCAGAAGTGTTATTCGTAGGGGGGTGCGCGTCCCTCAACTATTCCATACAGACATATGCAGGACTAACGCTGGGCAACGTGCACCTCTTCGACGCTTTGTTGATTCTTACAACAAACTGGATAATATATTTTGTCTATCTAAGCAATCATTTAGGAAAATGGCTCTGGATATTTTGTTTAGCGAGTATTTTAGTTAAATTAAGCTAAGCTAAATAATATATATAATAATAATAATTAAGTAGGTATCACAGGAATATTGTGGAAGCGACTATTGTTTCATTTTTCTTTCCTTTTTAGGGTTCCGTACCCAAAGGGTAAAACGGGAACCTTATTACTAAGGCTCCGCCGTCTGTCTGTCTGTCCGTCTGTCACCAGGCTGTATCTCATGAACCGTGATAGTTAGACAGTTGAAATTTTCACAGATGATGTATTTCTGTTGCCGCTATAACAACAAATACTAAAAAATAGAATAAAATAAATATTTAAGGGGGCTCCCATACAACAAACGTGATTTTTAGGGTTCCGTACCCAAAGGGTAAAACGGGAACCCTATTACTAAGGCTCCGCCGTCTGTCTGTCTGTCCGTCTGTCTGTCCGTCTGTCACCAGGCTGTATCTCATGAACCGTGATAGTTAGACAGTTGAAATTTTCACAGATGATATATTTCAGTTGCCGCTATAACAGCAAATACTAAAAACAGAATAAAATAAATATTTAAGGGGGCTCCCATACAACAAACGTGATTTTTTTGCCATTTTTAGAGATAATGGTACGGAACCCTTCGTGCGCAAGTCCGACTCGCACTTGGCCGGCTTTTTTTGCTCGTTTTTGCTCGATATTGATAACGGCAACAGGTAGACGATTGAAATATTCACAGAATATTCAGATAAATATTCACTTTAAAAATAAAAAAATAAATTAAAATAAAACAAATATTTAAGGGGGGCTCCCATACAACAGACGAGATTTATTTGCCGTTTTTATAGATAATGGTACGGAACCCTTCGTGCGAGAGTCCGACTCGCACTTAGCCGGTTTTTTACACTCGTCTTTAGCACTTTTAACCTTTAGTTAAATCGGGGACAATGGTGTGGGTTACATGTTTGTTATATCTTAGTTTAAGTATTTGTTTGTATTTTGAGCATGTTACTGTTTTTTGTCCTTCATAAATAAATAAATAAATTTAATGGACTTACGTGCAACTGGCGGATAGTGTGTTACGCAATTAGTCCGCAGGACTCTTTCAACAAAGAGTAGTCAATGGCTGCTTTGGCCAGAGAGAGGTGGATGAAGAGTAGGGAACCCTTTCCCCAGCAGTAGGACAATTATCGGATAGTATAATAAATAAAAAAGAAATCATTGTATGTGACATTATCAAGACTTATTTCCTCAACGTCATTTTATAAAGACTACTATAAAATATAAAAAGTTGAAGAGATTGTATTCCACGCAGCTTTACATTTAATTTTTCCTTTTGTATACGCCTTGTATTAACAAGTTTATGTACTCTCTGTCCACATCTCTTAAGATATGGATAAAGATTTTGTAGCTTTTCTCATTTTGTTTTTTATTTATGTTACTATTTTTAAGTTTTCGATATAGTCGCGTTGTTTTGCTAGACTTTTTGATGCCTTTTGTTATCCAGTTTTGTGTCACTGGTTTATTATTAACTTTAACCTTTAGCACCGGAAAACACAGATCGTTTTATAATTTAAATGTCTCATAAAAAAATATTGAACGCTTCTATTAGAATATCTGAATCAAATGTTTCTGGATCTGCATAGCTGTTCACAACCACTCGATACGCTTCCGTGCCGAATCGGATTAAATCAATGGTATCTAAAAGTTCTCTAAACGTTGTTCACAAATCGAAAACCCGAAAATTTTGTTTCGGCAGCTGTTTGCTGTCTGGAGCTAGGCAAATCAGGTAATCGAAATGTGTAATTTTCGACACGATAGCCTGTCGAATAGTTGTTAATAGCTATGCAGGTTTAGAGAAAAGTGATATTTAGTGACGATTTCTGTAAAATTAAAAAAAAAAATGGGTAGTCTCGAATCCCATGAATTTTCGCCTAGGCTTTATGGGGTTTTAGGCAAATGCCTAGGCCTAGGCAAATGGGTCACACTATCATGTCCTGGAGTTAAGAGGGGCCTTCCCGGTCCGTCTATCGTCAACGCGAGCATGGTCGAAAAGTTTGTTGTTTCATCCAGCGCAAGTGAAAACTATTAACAAACGAGTGATAACGCGATAACATTGAACGAAAAATAATGTGCGAAAATTTCATAAAACTTGTTCCAGGAAATACGTGTTTTTGAGTAAGCCTTACCAGTTTGTGAAATAAATGTTAGTCATTTAGAATCTCCATTACATTTGCAAGGTTTCACTATTAATGTTTTCTTAACATTTACAATTTATGAGTACATTATGAATGGCCAAAGTTCAGGTAAAATTTGTGCAGAATAGCAGATTTTTGCTTGACTTTGTTTTTCAAAATTTTTATTTTCTGCTTGCATAGAAACCTAGATATAGTGCACAAGATACCCACTTGTTCAAAAATTTCAAAGAAAGATGTGTTACAACGCCCTAGTCACGTACGAGCGCAAGTATGAAAAGTATGTCTGGTTGGCCGCCCTTAATATATTACGTCAAATTACAAGTCATCTTTATCCCTTTACTCCCACTGAATGATCTTGTATGGGTGATAATATTAAATGTCTCCTAGTCAGTACTTAAAGCCTAAATAATTGTCATTTCATGCTTCCAATTTTAACCGTGATAATGATTCTATTCTTGCG
Source organism: Tiliacea citrago (assembly GCA_963921375.1). Lineage (NCBI taxonomy): Eukaryota > Metazoa > Arthropoda > Insecta > Lepidoptera > Noctuidae > Tiliacea > Tiliacea citrago. The sequence goes on from OY992784.1 coordinate 5,565,453, forward strand.
CAGATCCGCTTAGCTTGTAATCAACATGTCTCGGAAAACAACTTAATTTTTAACGCTTTGTTTTTCTAAACGACAGATCGCTTAACTAAGTGTCTAATTAGTTAGGAGAACAATTGATAACATCTCACGGTTTTTATGACTTCATTTAAAGACAAGAAGGTGCTACCTACAGTAAATAGTTACGGCTATTTGCACTGATTTGTTTGATCTATAAATAAGTTATATGATCTATATATAATTTTTTACGGGAGGTGACTTTTATTTATATTTTGTAAATGATTTTCGGTCACAATGGGCCTTATTAGAAGGCTAAAAGTCACCCAAAGGGCGGAGACGGGGGAGAGGGTAATGCATGGAGTTTCCCTACGTGATCGAATCAGAAATGAAGAGAACCGCAGGAGAACCAAAGTAACCGACATAGCCCGAAGAATTGCCAAAGTGGCAGTGGGCAGGACATTGCTCGCAGAACAGATGGCCGATGGGGCCGAAAGGTACTGGAGTGGAGACCGCGCACCGGAAGACGTAGCGGTGGAAGGCCTCCTACAAGGTGGACCGATGACCTTGTGAAGGCCGCAGGAATCTGCTGGATGCGGGAAGCACAGAACCGATCTAAGTGGCGGTAAATGGGGGAGGCATATGTGCAGCAGTGGGCGTCATCTGGCTGAAATGATGAATTATGATGATGAAATGTTTATTATTGAAACAACCCGTGTAGTGAGTGGTCAATGAAAAAATGTGTAGGTTCGTACGAATTACATAAGTACTCCCGCAGTGGCGATCAAAGATAGGTCGTCCATAAACAGGATAAAACTTGAATAATACAAGACTTAGGTACCTAATTGCTGGAATGAACAAAAAAATTTAATGGTTTTCCTCACAATTAAATAATACGAATATATCTAAACAACAACCAAAAACTTGTTACCTAAAGGACTAATTGCTTGATACATGGGTGACACAGAAAGTTCTTAGAAAATCAAAAACTGAACAAACTATCAAGATAATAGTTTTATTATATCTTTTCAAAATAGTGTCCACAGGACATATAATACATCGCTGCATCCGATGGAACCACTCAAATTCAAAATTCAAAATATCTTTATGTTTGTTAAAGGTCTTAACAATAAATTAAAGTTCCAATATGTCCTGCCTATTAGGCGTACAAATTTTATGTATTGGCATATTAATGTAACTGTTTTTCGATCCTCTAAAACAATTGTTGCGTCATAACCTTTCCTTCCGAAGAACGAGGCCACCATCTTTTTTCCCACACTTCGACCTCTCTTCACTTTAGTTGGCAACTCCTCGGGAGGAAACACCCAGACTGCTGACTGTCTCTTAGTTTCAACTTTCGTCAGCCGTAAGTATGTCGAACACAGCATTTGAATCACCTCCGTTAAACCTTTGACCGCTAAATGTTCATGGAGGATTTTGTGCACTTGACTCATACCGATGCCTAAGCTTGTCCGAATCTGCTGATAAAGTCACTCTTTTGTCAGTCTCTATCATACGCCGCACAACACTGATGTTATCTTCAGTTGTCGCCGTAGAAGGCCGTCCCTCACGCAGATCATCGGTGAGATTAGTGTGACCACGAAACTCATTAAACCAGTTGTAAACAGTGGCACGAGATGGGGCTTCATCGTGAAAGGCCAATCAAAGTCTATCATAACTTTCACGAGATGGGGCTTCATCGTGAAAGGCCAATCGAAGTCTATCATAACTTTCTTGTTGACTTAAATGACATCGAAAGTCATAAAAAATCATTTTACGAAAATTATCTCGCGTTAAATTCATGTGAAACAGACAATTTTCGATTTGCCTCCAATAACAAATGACAAATGAATAAAATACATACACAATAATATTGGCAAAGAGTTCAATTTTTCAAAATTTGGACAGACAAGTGGTTAGGTTCTAAAAACTTTCAGTGTCGCCCTCGTCATGTTCGAAAAATTTGTCTGCTGAACAACGTAAAATAACGCAATGAATATTTTTGAACTGTCAAAATTAAACCCATTGCTACTGTAAGTGTATTACGCAATTATCCCGCAGGTCTCGAACATATTTTTCCAAAAAAGTCCAGTCAGAAAAAAAAACTGTCAGTCGGACTGCACGTCAGCAGGCTTAACACGAGAACCGTTGAAATAAATCGTTTCTTTAAAAAGTCTGCGAGAACTGGTAACTACAATAAGCAAGTACGATGGTTTAGACTTTAGAATAATTCACTCCTGACGGACTGCACCCAGTGCCTCGACCGACTGTAGGCAACACGCCAACACGCCGTACAGCCAACAGGAACCTCAGGCGTACCCCGCCGATTGCCTCACAGGCAACACACCGAGACGTACACAATCAGTATATTAGAATGTACTCTCTGTGACGTACACGTTGGAGTCGAACTCTAAGTAATGCGGCTGGTAAAATGAACCGCCTGGTTGATACACTAGTTAAGTACCTACCCCAGTAGGACAGGCCAAAAGCGGCCTTTCAACTGGTCTCAACCATTAGACGAAAGAATCTAGCATCAATCGTAACCGCACTGCAGAATTCAATAAACAATCAGTTAAAGCTCTACTACACTCGCGTGCAATAAACTGGAATCACTTCATCGCGCGTTGTTCAAGACACTTTTTTACAATTTCTATGCAATGAGCTGTGGATTGTATATCACCAGCCATGTCATTGTTTTGTTGTGTTGTGTGTTTGTAAGTATATCACCTGAAAAGTGATTTTGTTATCTTTCAAAAGATATCAAAAATATTTAAAATTAATTCAATTCCCTACATAAAAACGTCTAAATGAATAGGAAGTAATATGATTATTTTTATTTACAATTTATGTTATTTACCCCTTAATATTTTGTGTTCCCCCCGCCCTGGCCCTAATGACTGCCTCTAAACGGTTTTTCATTGGCCGAATGAGTTTCCTGATGGAATCCTGTGGGATTTCCTGCCACTCTTCGACTAAAGCAGTTTTTAGGTCTTCTATTGACGCCGGAGCTGGACATCTTCCTCGTACCTGCCTTTTCAGCTCGTCCCATATATGTTCAATCGGATTTAAGTCAGGGCTGAGTGCTGGCCAGTCTAGTGTGGGAATCCAGACTTCTACAAGGTACTGTCTAGCAGCGGTGTCGCAGCGGGCATTATCGTGCATTAGCAGGAAATCTTCGCCAATAAGCCACACGGTTGCATGGGGAGCACATGGCCTAGCAGAATGTCGTTGATGTATCTTTCTGCGGTTAGCCCCCCTCCCCGACCTCCACCCGGTACGAATATCAACTCCGTTTTTCCTTCAATAGATTTCCCCGCCCACATCATACAGGACCCACCCCCGTATCCGACTTTCTATTAGGCGCATCGTGATATAACCGGTCAGTTCATGAAATGGCACCGTACCGTGAAATGGCCTGGCAGATCATGATATGGGCATTTCTACGATCAGACCACGACATACACACGACGACATATTTCCAGTCGTTTGTGGACACGTGTAAAAAGTAGCACATTTTATTTCACGAAAGCGCCTGATTACTTTCAGATAGCTTTTTGTATCTGTGCGTGAATTCAAGGCGTTTTTTTCGAAAAAGAACCAGTAGGTAACAGAAATAAAAAACCGGCCAAATGTGTTACACACAAACACATCTGTGTTTTCCGGTGATAAAGGTTAAATTAAATAATAAACCAGCGATGCAAATAGGCATCATGAAGTATAGCAAAACAAAACGTCATAAAAAAAATAAAAAATACTAACATGAGAAATACTACCTACACGAGCCTGAAAAGGAAGAACATCGTAAGCGACATAAATTACAATTTACAGGAGAGGATTTTTCATTGATTAATTTATTGATTTTATTTTATTATTTATTGAAAAAGTGAAATAATAATAATAAATAATCTTTATTTCCAGTGTTACATTTACCATGATAAATGTTGTCATATTAATTGTAAGTTAATAGAGAGTAATAAACCTCTGTCACCCAAGCTAAGATTAAACTTGTGTTATGGGTGTCAGGGCTCTCAGGTTGACACCAATTATACAAGTAAAAGTTCGGACAGAAATTATAGTAAAGATTTTACACAGAAACTAAAAAAAAATACTAAATAGAGAGAAAACCATTTGTGCAGTGTCAACAGTGTGTGATATGTTTGTTTGTGTTTTTTGTGTTGTGTACTGTAGTGTTATGTAGTGTTGTGTAGTGTAGTGTAATGTTATGTAGTGTTGTGTTTTGTGGAAGGAGAGTGTATTCCAAGATGTCTCACACGGGGCACTGTTTGGGTGAAAGGGGTTAAAACTCTGTATTGAGATTTTTTTCAAGAATACCTAAATTATGTCGCTTTTTACGATGTTCTTACTTTTCAGGCTCGAGACGCGAGTTTATGTGCGCAGAGAGCACATAAACTTATTAATACAAGGCGTATACAAAAGGAAAATAATACAAGGCGTATACGCCTTGTAAGCTACTTGGATTGCAATGTCCTCAACTATAACGAATAAATTAATAAAGTCTCTATCAAAATGTCACTGACGAAATAAATGTGACATAAAACTCAACATAAAATGATCCCTCAGACTTTTGTAATATATTTAATGACTTCTATATTAATTTGACATCTAATTAGCCTATATATATTCCATTATTATTAACTTAAAACCTAACCTTAACCTAAATCCTGTAGATGCAATAGAAGTGCATACAATCATAATGTCTCTAAATAATAGCAAAACTAGTGGACAAGATGACATCACCACACAAACTGAAAGCTTATGCTCTTTGGATATATGCCATCCACTGCAATGGTGCATGTATTTCCTGAACAGAATAAATTGTCTACCGTGAAACCACCTTTCAAAAAGGGAAATATGTCAGACCCGGGAAATATGTAACAACTATCGGCACATCACTATCGTTCCAATTTTATGCAATTTTTTTTTGAAAAGGCATATCTTGTTACGTTAAACAACTTTCTACACATGAAATTATTATGCAAAAAGCAATTTGGCTTCCACAAGGGAAATTCAACTACTCTTGCAATCTTTAACTTGATAAATAGTAGATTGTTATACAAGGTGCTAAAATGACCCATTATATACAAGGTAGTTTTACTCCCGAGCTTTAGCAAGGTAGTAAATAGAAACCGAGTTATAATGGGTTTTTACTGCCATGTGTTACGCTATACTTTTCACTACGACCTGCGGGAAAATAAAATAATTCATACCTTGACGGCAACAGATTGAAAATCATTGACTTATTTAAGTAGTAAGGACTACCTACCAGGGGCCCAATTCTGTAACTTTGAGTGTAGCAACACGCCATCGCCATTGAGACTCTATCGACACACTACAGACATTCTTTTGCCACAGTTGCTTTGGCAACAATAATTGGTAGTCTGGTCCGCTATAATGATACAATGGCATCGTGATGGCCAAGCTTACGGTAGTCTGTAAATATTTTAAGTGTATTTGACAGTTGTATCTATCGTGTTTGAATAGTGTTTTGGCCATCGAATAGCCATTGTGAAGCCATCGAACAACGACACCCAGTAGGAATCGGTTTCAATTTGACAGTTCAACAAAATTCACTGTGTTATTTAAGTTCTTGAGCAGACAACATTTTCTAACATATGAAGCAATGAATTAGCAATATACTTCAAAATCGTTCCGATTCCGGTTCAAACTGTGTTACGCAATTAGGGTGCTGTACTGATTAACTCCTCCGCGCGCGAACCGCGTCCGACTGAGTCGCATTGGCCCTAAACTCCATTTTAGGGCCAGCGCACTGGTGCCATTTCGTCGCACGGTTTGCCTGGGGCCCAATTCTGTAAAATAACCAACTTGTCAATAGTGTGTCGGTAGTGTGTCAGTAGTGTCTCAATAGAATAGTCATTGGCATTTGGGCCCAATTCTGTAACTTTGAGTTAAGCAACACGCCATTGACACTCTATCGACACACTACAGACATTCTTTTGCCACTGTTGCAAAGGAGACGTTCACGAAATGTATGGCCCTTGGTACTAAAATAATTGAAAATTTTAACAGCCTTCTGACCTGTATAGGCTGAAAGAGGGTAATTATTTTGATGTATTTGGGCATTTAATTTTTTTTTACAGCCACCCGTTTTTTTTAAAACAAGTGTTGAAAAATAAAATGTTTGCAAGCATTATTTATATTTTAGGTATGGCAGCCCTGTGGCAAATGACTTGACAATGACAATGTCAGTCAGCAGGACTCGGCTTGACATTTACAGCGGATATTTAGTCTGAGTTTACAGCTTTGACTTTTTTCGATACGTTTTGTTATTGCATTGTCATGATAATCAATATTTTTTGTCTTAATTTCATGGAGCTGCAGCTAAAATTATAATAAAATCTCAAGGTATTTAATAGAATCGGAAACATAAACCACATTCAAATAATTAAATTGCATAGAAATAAATAAATAAATACTATGTGCGTTTTGTTTGTATTGAAACATTTTTCACATTTTCACAAAAACGGGCATCAGAAAAAATCAAATTTAACTATAACCGAGTAGCATAATAAATAAGCTTTCTAATAAGGTACATCACATTAGCGTTTAAAAATCGTCGGAATATTATACCACTTTTGACCTCTCCTTTGGCATTCTGCAAAAACTTCAATTGCGTTTCAGTGGTGTCTCAGTATTGTGTCGGTAGTATGTCGATAGTGTGGCGTATAAAGTTTTAGTGTTGCTATCAAAAATCTACCATGAGGTAAACCAAACCTACCACTTTTTCAAATCCAATTTTTATCAATTAAATCTTTATATTATGGGTTTATTTATTAATATAAAAACGTTTTATTATTAGAAACATCAAATGTCACTAAAAACATGCGTTTAATAATGTTTAATGAGTGTAGCCTTAGGGGCGCTACGGCGCGAGGATACGGGCCTTCGATATTAAAAAAAAACCTTAATTCATGTTGGGATGCTGTTTACACGGAGGGTGGTACATAGGGGGGGTCAAATTTTGGTCATTTTTTGCCTAGGACGCACCGTTTTCGAAATATTTGAATAAAAAAAATATTAGATATTTGAGAAAAAAAAAATTTTTTTTAATTATTTAATTAATAATTGGTAGTCTAGTCCACTATAATGATACAATAGCATCGTGATGCCAAGCTTACGGTAGTCTGTAAATATTTTAAGTGTATTTGACAGTTGTTTCTATCGTGTTTGAATAGTGTTTTGGCCATCGAACCGCCATTGTGAAGCCATCGAACAACGACACCTATTTTCCCTATTGTTGATTGGGTTCATTTTGTATATTTTTTAAATTAGAAAAAATGTCTCCGTGTGTGTGTGCGACTTACGTACTGAAATTGATAAAGTGGACGTAGAGCAAGCAAGGAAGCTAATTGACGATCTCATTCCCTTTCACCAGAGACAGCGACGGCGGAATGGAATCCCTGCTAAATTAAAGGTTTGTATGTGAAGGTACCTAATTTGATACTGCGACCGAAAACCATGAGATGAGGTAAAAAATCTACGAAAAAAAAAATTTTTTTTTCTTCAAATATCTAATATTTTTTTTATTAATATACAAATTAAAAAATTTCGAAAACGGTGCGTCCTAGGCAAAAAATAACCAAAATTTGACCCCCCCTATGTACCACCCCCCGTGTAAACAGCATCCCAACATGAATTAAGGTTTTTTTTTAATATCGAAGGTCCGTATCCTCGCGCCATAGGCCCCCCCTAAGGCTACACTCATTAAACGTTATTAAACGCATTTTTTAGTGAAATTTGATGTTTCTAATAATAAAACGTTTTTATATTAATAAATAAACCCATAATATAAAGATTTAATTGATAAAAATTGGATTTGAAAAAGTGGTAGGTTTGGTTTACCTCATGGTAGATTTTTGATAGCAACACTAAAACTATTATACGCCACACTATCGACTTACTACCGACACACTACTGAGACACCACTGAAACGTCATTGAAGTTTTTGCAGAATGCCAAATTTGCAACAGTGGCAAAAGAATGTCTGTAGTGTGTCGATAGTGTCAATGACGTGTTACTTAACTCAAAGTTACAGAATTGGGCCCAATGTCCATGACTATTCTATTGAGACACTACTGACACACTACCGACACACTATTGACAAGTTGGTTATTTTACAGAATTGGGTTAGAGAGAATGGTGCCGATTCTGTTGTCACAAAATTCTCTAAACTAGACTAAAAATCACCAAAATTTAGTTTAATCCTGTCAAACGACGTTTCCCATTCTGAAATTGACTAAAGTGACGCAACTTAACTATATTATAGTTTGACAGCACTAATGTCATTTTAGTTACTCAATTTAGTGAAAATGGCAATTTTGCTATTCTGAATTTGACGTTTTTCACCTAAAATTAGGATTAGTGCCGATTCTGTTGTCACAAAATTCTCTAAACTAGACTAAAAATCACCAAAATTTAGTTTATTCCTGTCAAACGACGTTTCCCATTCTGAAATTGACTAAAGTGACACAACTTAACTGTAATAAAGTTTGACAGCACTAATGTCATTTTAGTTACTCAATCTAATGCAAATGGCAATTTTGGTAGTCTGAATTTGACGTTTTTCGGCTAAAATTAGGTTAAATCGACTATTTTTTAATCGCGATTAAAAAGGTGTGGAATAAAATTAGTTGTCATGAACTAAAATTTACAAAGTACATTTTTCTTCTATTTCTTGAAAGTTGGGATGCTTTTGTTGAGTTGGGAGTCTTTTACAAGTTCAAGCAGTACGGCTATGGAATGCCTTACCCGTGTCGTTATGGCGAGCTCAATCTTTGTCCACTTTTAAAATTTGGTAAAAAATACTTCCTCTCTCCTTAAACATCATCGTTACAGAATACAGTTCTTTGCTCTTGTTTCATGTTTATTAAAATGGTACTCCACTGACTACCTGCAGTATTCTCGTCTTCTCCCTTTAATCCATCCAAAGGCTGTAAAAGGTCACTTTTAGCGATAAGACCGCCCATTGAGTCACCCTATGTAAACTTTTAACATTTATTTCTGCAACTTTTATGGTCTACAATCATAATAAAGAGTATTCTATTCTATGCTTGTGAGTTTGGAAAATCTTAAATCATTATGGAAGCTGTTGTCAATTCGGCAGAAAGTTAATAATAAAATTATTAAGTATTAGAATACAATACGAAATTACATCTTGGAAACTTAGGGAGTTAGGGACTTAGGATCGCAGTGGATAAATCTATTTTTCAGATTCTGTGAAATATGAAAAAACATTTTTTTTAAACTATCAAGAAAGAGTTAAGTTGGACAAACCCATTGCAAATGGCAGAAGAAAGAAAAATATTTAGACTCCCTAGATCAGGAGTTTGCTGAAGCAATAGATAAATAAATAATTAATTTAAGTTACTGCAACGCCCCGGGCAGAGGCTACTTATTTTCTAAATTTATTAATTTCACAAAATTGTATGGGTAAGCTTTAGTTAAATATACCTTGTACCCACACAGGCACTTCACAAGAAAAAAAAACTGCTGGCATGAGCGCATGTTAATCAAGGCACATATTTAATGTTACTTGTGGGTAGTTGTAACAGTTACACAAAGAAAAATTAATTTGCTCTTATTTGAAATTCAATATAATTTAATAGAAACATTATTTACAATTATATAAGCTATATTTTTAAAGTTCATAGTACCTGCTTGTGTAGCGTTATCTCTTCACAATATAATTATTCTCTTATAATCTACTATCACTTCACTTCATCACAATGAATCCTCTAACAAGCACTCTGAGTAAATTTAAAGGAGATGCCTTTGAAGATAAACTTCAGAAGGCCCCTCGATCACCTGTCACAACTTCTTAGGAGTTTGGACATTCATCACGCAGGCTATCAGCAGTGTTCAGTAACAGGTGGAGCTACTTGCTTGCAGTGTTGACCAAATTGAGATGTAGCGACAAAGGAAGATCTTGCTGTTGCATGGTGTCACCAGATGGGACGTGCAGTAACTAATAAAATCAGGCCTATCCTGTTTAAGCTAGGCAGTCTTGCGCTTTGGGATAAGATTTGGTTTTCCAAAGCCAAATTAAAGGCTATAGGCGACACCATTAGCCAAGTTCCTAACAAAGGGGGTGGCATGATCTGTTCTTGGCTGCGAGAGAAATATGCGGTGTCACCAAGAGCTGGACTAAGGATGGCTGCATGTATTTCCTTGGTCGCAATGATTCGCGGCATCGGGTTGAGACCCTTGCTGTATTGGACAAGATTGCGCCGAATCCCAGTGAGCCCGAGCGGAGTGATCCAATAACGGATGTGCCAGCCTCTGTCCCGTTGCTGCTGCGAGGACCGCTAGTAAGCGTGCTGCTTTTTTGAAGCAGTGATTTCTTTGTGATGTTTTATTCAAAGTCGGGGTATTATGTACATTTATATCTGTAATTTTTATGGTGTACATAGAAGAATAATATAATAAATGTTTTGTTGTACTGTGCTAAGTACTTAGTACAGTATTGATTCATTCAAGTCACAATGTTGTCACTGTGTCAGCTGTCAGTGTTAGTCAATACCCATGTCAGTTTAATTCGGTGCGTTCCGGTTTTCGTAAAGGTGGAATGGCAGACTGTGTTTTGTTTTCTTGTTGTTTTTTCTCTGAAATGTTTTACATATTATATATGCTTTTGTTTAACTCTTTTTACCCGGACTGAGTAAGTAGGTTTTAATTATTTTGATTGAATATCGCAACCGGCAGGTGGACTAGTTATTGCTCCTACAGACTGGTGCGCTATCGCGGGTGCGACAGGCATTGCGACCATTGTCGCGCTCGCGATATCGCACCAGTCTGTAGGAGCCTTTATACGATTTATTTTTATTAGTCTGGTAAATGTTTATGTCTATTGATGAAAGCAGTGATAGTACAGACGCCAGCAGATCAAGCTACCCGAAACTGTCTAATTTTCCCAATCAACCTTGAACCTTATGCTGTAGGGTTAAAGTTGAAAATCTATTGAAGAAATTTGACAGATTGTAGTAGCTTAATGTGCTGGCGTCTGTACATGAATGCATAAGTCATGGCACCGCTAAATCCCCTAACTTATTTTTCTGTCGTATAAAATTCGTCCACCTAAGGCTAAAGCTAAGAATCTCATGCAACGCAATTTTGGTGGAATGAACGTCCGTCGACAATCTTTGCAAGGATTCCGAAAATAGATCGGTGCTGGACTGATTGCCTCTGGATCAGTCGATGAGCAAGTTAATATTTTTATGGCTAAACTTATCGAGCTTTACGATCACCACGCATCTGTTCGAGCAGTTAAGGTTGACATTTGCCGGCACCATGGCTCACAAATGAGATAGCGCTACTACACAAAAAAGTTATGGCAACGTTTAAATTTAAGCGTGGTGCTAATGACGCTATTTTTGTCAAATTCACAGATTTGAATGGACTCCTATTCACCTTTTATGTTAATTTAAACAATATGGCTGCCTAACCACCAAAGTGGAGCTGGAAAATTGCAACCAGTGAAATTTCACAATCATTTAACATCGGTCTCCCAGTTCGATTTCGTGGACCGACCTTATCTTAAAGAAATGTGATTTTGAATTTCCCGCTTTCGCGAGTTTTCGGTGTCATCCACCAGGACGCGCCAAAAGCCGTACCATTTTATTTGTACGGACTTTTTATTCTTCTCTCTCGAGTAAATATGTTTCTTGCCACCAACCAATTGATATGGCAAACAAACAGACAAATTCAAGATGTCCTTGATAGAGCTTTCCTACGGTGACGAGAATACTGGAGATTTTCAACTTACTGAACACCAAACCGGATTTTCTTTTCTCGAGATCACATTTTTATTAGAACATTTGCTTTATTACGCTGAAATAAAAAGCAAGTTAATCATGCTTTAAGAATCAATATTTTGAATACTACAGTATTTCTTTCAATTTTGGTGTACAACCCTAGCACGATTACATGGGTCACAGTTAATAAAAACAAATACAGGATACTACATCTAAATTTATTAAAATTTATACAACAATATAGTTTTACGCCGTCATTATGTTCTCTGTATTTTATTTGAATCATTATTGATAAGCAATAAATGATTATTATGATTTTACTCAGGTTTTTATGCATTTCGGAACATTTCGTTCACTCTTTTTTTATTTCCCAACAAATCTTGGTCTATGGTTTATTCAACTTAGCGATTGTCAAACTCGATTATAGTTGTGTCAAAATTGTTTCTAAGTTTAGTGAATCTTGTTTTCAGAATAGCTTTTAAGAATAACTAAACTAAAACTAAGAAATTTTAGTAATAGTTTAGTTTAGTTCGGTGTACAAGAGAATCGGCACCAATGGCGTTTAATCTTAATTTTTTTCTCTAATTGAATTGGTGACCGTAATTTATTTTAAAACAGTGAAAATGTCATCATCTAGTGAGAATGGAGACCCGTATTTGCAGATGGAAGAGAAAGGAAAATAAATAATTTTCAACAATGATTTCAAAAGGATATTTCTAAAGGAGATATTTTTTGCAGCCTTTTACTACGCAACTTGGCATTTTAATGACAGCACCGCGGGCTAATTGCGTAACAATGGTGCCGATTCTCTTGTACACCGAACTAAACTAAACTATTACTAAAATTTCTTAGTTTTAGTTTAGTTATTCTTAAAAGCTATTCTGAAAACAAGATTCACTAAACTTAGAAACAATTTTGACACAACTATAATCGAGTTTGACAATCGCTAAGTTGAATAAACCATAGACCAAGATTTGTTGGGAAATAAAAAAAGAGTGAACGAAATGTTCCGAAATTGCATAAAAACCTGAGTAAAATCATAATAATCATTTATTGCTTATCAATAATGATTCAAATAAAATACAGAGAACATAATGACGGCGTAAAACTATATTGTTGTATAAATTTTAATAAATTTAGATGTAGTATCCTGTATTTGTTTTTATTAACTGTGACCCATGTAAACGTGCTAGGGTTGTACACCAAAATTGAAAGAAATACTGTAGTATTCAAAATATTGATTCTTAAAGCATGATTAACTTGCTTTTTATTTCAGCGTAATAAAGCAAATGTTCTAATAAAAATGTGATCTCGAGAAAAGAAAATCCGGTTTGGTGTTCAGTAAGTTGAAAATCTCCAGTATTCTCGTCACCGTAGGAAAGCTCTATCAAGGACATCTTGAATTTGTCTGTTTGTTTGCCATATCAATTGGTTGGTGGCAAGAAACATATTTACTCGAGAGAGAAGAATAAAAAGTCCGTACAAATAAAATGGTACGGCTTTTGGCGCGTCCTGGTGGATGACACCGAAAACTCGCGAAAGCGGGAAATTCAAAATCACATTTCTTTAAGATAAGGTCGGTCCACGAAATCGAACTGGGAGACCGATGTTAAATGATTGTGAAATTTCACTGGTTGCAATTTTCCAGCTCCACTTTGGTGGTTAGGTAGCCATATTGTTTAAATTAACATAAAAGGTGAATAGGAGTCCATTCAAATCTGTGAATTTGACAAAAATAGCGTCATTAGCACCACGCTTAAATTTAAACGTTGCCATAACTTTTTTGTGTAGTAGCGCTATCTCATTTGTGAGCCATGGTGCCGGCAAATGTCAACCTTAACTGCTCGAACAGATGCGTGGTGATCGTAAAGCTCGATAAGTTTAGCCATAAAAATATTAACTTGCTCATCGACTGATCCAGAGGCAATCAGTCCAGCACCGATCTATTTTCGGAATCCTTGCAAAGATTGTCGACGGACGTTCATTCCACCAAAATTGCGTTGCATGAGATTCTTAGCTTTAGCCTTAGGTGGACGAATTTTATACGACAGAAAAATAAGTTAGGGGATTTAGCGGTGCCATGACTTATGCATTCATGTACAGACGCCAGCACATTAAGCTACTACAATCTGTCAAATTTCTTCAATAGATTTTCAACTTTAACCCTACAGCATAAGGTTCAAGGTTGATTGGGAAAATTAGACAGTTTCGGGTAGCTTGATCTGCTGGCGTCTGTACTATCACTGCTTTCATCAATAGACATAAACATTTACCAGACTAATAAAAATAAATCGTATAAAGGCTCCTACAGACTGGTGCGATATCGCGAGCGCGACAATGGTCGCAATGCCTGTCGCACCCGCGATAGCGCACCAGTCTGTAGGAGCAATAACTAGTCCACCTGCCGGTTGCGATATTCAATCAAAATAATTAAAACCTACTTACTCAGTCCGGGTAAAAAGAGTTAAACAAAAGCATATATAATATGTAAAACATTTCAGAGAAAAAACAACAAGAAAACAAAACACGAAGACATCTATGTGTGAAACAACTCCTTTAAATTTACTCAGAGTGCTTGTTAGAGGATTCATTGTGATGAAGTGAAGTGATAGTAGATTATAAGAGAATAATTATATTGTGAAGAGATAACGCTACACAAGCAGGTACTATGAACTTTAAAAATATAGCTTATATAATTGTAAATAATGTTTCTATTAAATTATATTGAATTTCAAATAAGAGCAAATTAATTTTTCTTTGTGTAACTGTTACAACTACCCACAAGTAACATTAAATATGTGCCTTGATTAACATGCGCTCATGCCAGCAGTTTTTTTTTCTTGTGAAGTGCCTGTGTGGGTACAAGGTATATTTAACTAAAGCTTACCCATACAATTTTGTGAAATTAATAAATTTAGAAAATAAGTAGCCTCTGCCCGGGGCGTTGCAGTAACTTAAATTAATTATTTATTTATCTATTGCTTCAGCAAACTCCTGATCTAGGGAGTCTAAATATTTTTCTTTCTTCTGCCATTTGCAATGGGTTTGTCCAACTTAACTCTTTCTTGATAGTTTAAAAAAAATGTTTTTTCATATTTCACAGAATCTGAAAAATAGATTTATCCACTGCGATCCTAAGTCCCTAACTCCCTAAGTTTCCAAGATGTAATTTCGTATTGTATTCTAATACTTAATAATTTTATTATTAACTTTCTGCCGAATTGACAACAGCTTCCATAATGATTTAAGATTTTCCAAACTCACAAGCATAGAATAGAATACTCTTTATTATGATTGTAGACCATAAAAGTTGCAGAAATAAATGTTAAAAGTTTACATAGGGTGACTCAATGGGCGGTCTTATCGCTAAAAGTGACCTTTTACAGCCTTTGGATGGATTAAAGGGAGAAGACGAGAATACTGCAGGTAGTCAGTGGAGTACCATTTTAATAAACATGAAACAAGAGCAAAGAACTGTATTCTGTAACGATGATGTTTAAGGAGAGAGGAAGTATTTTTTACCAAATTTTAAAAGTGGACAAAGATTGAGCTCGCCATAACGACACGGGTAAGGCATTCCATAGCCGTACTGCTTGAACTTGTAAAAGACTCCCAACTCAACAAAAGCATCCCAACTTTCAAGAAATAGAAGAAAAATGTACTTTGTAAATTTTAGTTCATGACAACTAATTTTATTCCACACCTTTTTAATCGCGATTAAAAAATAGTCGATTTAACCTAATTTTAGCCGAAAAACGTCAAATTCAGACTACCAAAATTGCCATTTTCATTAGATTGAGTAACTAAAATGACATTAGTGCTGTCAAACTTTATTACAGTTAAGTTGTGTCACTTTAGTCAATTTCAGAATGGGAAACGTCGTTTGACAGGAATAAACTAAATTTTGGTGATTTTTAGTCTAGTTTAGAGAATTTTGTGACAACAGAATCGGCACTAATCCTAATTTTAGGTGAAAAACGTCAAATTCAGAATAGCAAAATTGCCATTTTCACTAAATTGAGTAACTAAAATGACATTAGTGCTGTCAAACTATAATATAGTTAAGTTGCGTCACTTTAGTCAATTTCAGAATGGGAAACGTCGTTTGACAGGATTAAACTAAATTTTGGTGATTTTTAGTCTAGTTTAGAGAATTTTGTGACAACAGAATCGGCACCAATGCCTTTTTTTTAAATTTCTTCTGTAACCGCAACCAAGGAACATATAAACTCACCTACGGCGAGGCCGCAACAGTGGCCGCAAAGCAATGCACGTATTCTACCACAGAGATCGCTGCTTTTAGTTCCATTTTCAAAAATAAAATATTCTTCTTTTTTTATGGAACAGTAATAAGTCGAGTCTTTATTCATGATTATTTTACCGTGGCTGTAGCCCGCGAAACTCTTCTTACATTTTTGCTATTTGCAGATCAGTGTCAGGTTGTATTTTAATCACTTTTTATTACACAATTTAAATTTTGCTGGTTACACCTGCAAAATCTGAAAAAATTATAGCAGTATCTACTTATAACTATCACAGCTGTAGTAATAGTCGATCAAATTACATTAAAGAAGTTGGAAAATTGACCGTGACGTTTATCGATGTGAGACCATGTTTTTTCAACTACAATGTTAAGTTTGGGATAAATTATTCCCAACTACGGAACCCTTCATTGTGCCTGGTCCTACACACACTTGGCTGGTTTTTTGTTTCTGTTACCTACTGGTTCTTTTTCGAAAAAAACGCCTTGAATTCACGCACAGATACAAAAAGCTATCTGAAAATAATCAGGCGCTTCCGTGAAATAAAATGTGCTACTTTTTACACGTGTCCACAAACGACTGGAAATATGTCGTCGTGTGTATGTCGTGGTCTGATCGTAGAAATGCCCATATCATGATCTGCCAGGCCATTTCACGGTACGGTGCCATTTCATGAATTGACCGGTGATAACACGATGCGCCTAATATAAAGTCGGGTGGATCGACGAAAGCTACATATTTATCGATATTCCCAGCTGACCACTGGGCTTAACGCATGTGACCAACCGAGTGATACATCCAAGTTGGTCGCAGTTACTTGGTTAACTATAACTAATTGGAATTATTTGAGTAGTAATAGGTCGAATAGGAATTATTAACTCGACTGCGCGGCAGCGAAGACAGGGTTATGTTTTTTACCGCGTATCTGGGTCATTAGGCCCAAACATCGCTGGGTAACAAATCGTCGAACGCTGAGCATTGAATGATATAGCGGATGCTAGCATGATAGCATCCGCTTTATCGTCCACCACCGTGATTTGACCATCTAGAATCTTGATGGTCAAATCATGACATGGCAGCGTATCGTGAAATGGCCACTGGCAGATCACAAACAGATCACGAAGGCAATTTTTACGATCAGACAACATGTACACCAAGAACGTAACGTTAATATCACATTTCATTTGATATTCACATGACCAATAAAACAAGCTAATGTTTTTATTTTAACTTGTATGAATTTGTGATTGTTTTTTATTTTTTTTACTGGTCACACTAAATATACATACATTGTGAATGTGAATAGATACTTACCTCATTTTGGTTCATAATAATAA
Organism: Tiliacea citrago; assembly: GCA_963921375.1. NCBI lineage: Eukaryota > Metazoa > Arthropoda > Insecta > Lepidoptera > Noctuidae > Tiliacea > Tiliacea citrago. The sequence continues at coordinate 5,582,835 of OY992784.1, forward strand.
TACTAAATAGGTTGATAACATGATAATATAAATGAGCAAACAGGAACAAACAAACATAAGATAGTGTTTTACGTAAAATATTAAGATTTGCCTCGTACAAAGTCATTACAATATTTGACTATCAATGTTAGTCTAACAATAGGTAACTTTAGACTGTTCAAAGCTATAAAAATAGAAATCAATTTAATTTTTCTGTTGTTATTAATTAGGTACCTCAAAATTTTGTCAATGTCAAAAAAAAAATTTGTCAACATGAATGCTGAAGACCACACAGTGCGTTCCAAACTTGAGCCAAAGTCACTAACATGTCATGGCCCAAACAGGAGGATTTGGTTTCTTTCAATATTTTTAGTTATTTTTGTGATGACTTCGTATTTAATATCTTTTGAAATATATTTTTTTTCAAATATAATATAAAAATAAGGTTTTAGAATATTATTAGATGGGTATTACAATTTTTTTCCGCAAAAATCACATAAAAATGACAACTATGACAAGCAAGAAGATTTTAGAACGCACATATGTTTGACGTTTCGCTAATTTTCCTGTTCCAAAGGAGGAATGAATTAGTCGTAATTTACAGTTTTTTCCTTTTAGTTTTGTCTAAATTCTCATAATAAAGTGCATTGTTGTCAAACGTAGTGGATTCTGACTAAATCGAGGGAGATAATATCGTTTAATATATCGTAAGTAGCGTTGTGTCGAACAAACAATTTAACTCTTCATGCCTGTATTCCATGATATTTGCAGTGTTCTATTTTGTGTGTGGACATCTCAGGAAGTTATTGTTGTCGATAAACACGTGATCCAAGCCCGACACTTGTCGCAACTAATAATTGAATTATCTTGTTTGTGTTTTATGACATTTTGCTATTTTATGTAAAATTAATATTCTGTACCTAGAATGTTTTGATTACGAAACCGAATCTTTATCATCCGCAAAACATTTCCTTTGTGCATCATTGTGTTGTTAACTATTGCTGGTTGGCTAGGAACTTGTCAAACCAGTTCCTGATATAAATATTTTTATTAGGTTATTGACTGAGACATCCCTGACATAGTGACCAAATTAAGAAGTACAGATAAACCTCAGATAGTGTGTATGATTGACTCCAATCCATATTTTTAGTGATTTTACAGTATTATTTATATGTTCCTAGCAATTCCAGGACAGTTATGAGTTATTTTTCACCTTGTGTGACATTGTGATCTTAAAGAACTTGTTAATAGTTGTAAAAAACCAAGAAGGTAGCACTGTATGTTTTGTATTATGTACAGTCACAGCCAGCACATCAAGTTACCACAGTTCTCATTTGATTTTGAACTTAACAATCAACATTTTAAGGTTTAAAATCTAGAAATATTTACAGTTTGGTATAACCTGACGTACTGGTGACTGTACAACCAATCCTTAGGGATTTTACAGCTTCCATTGTTGTTTGTTGTGAACCAAGTCTCTATCAGTAAATACCTACTTAAGATCTATTATTTTGTTTATTTTTGTTATTCAATAATGGTTGTTGCACAAACGCAGTTGTCCCGAGTTTCTTACCCATTCTTCTCCATACAAAACTACATTTTGGAATGGGCAACTAGAATCAATTCTGTCTTCTTGTAAATTTGATTGTTCAAGTGCCTTGTTATGCCTCTTATGCCTATTTGAAATAAATTATTTCACTTTGACTTCCCTTTTTAGGGTTCTGTAGTCAACAAGGAACCCTTATAGTTTCACCATGTCCGTCTATTCTGTCAGTTTGTGGCTTAGCTCAGAGACAGGTAAAAATATTAATCACACCAAAAGAGTGGTAAACAAACTCGTAAAAAAAAAAAACTGCCAGTCATAGGACTGCACGTCAGAAGTGAATACTGTTTAGCTTCACAAACTTGTAAACATAAAAATATAAACATAATATATGTATCTAAATGTGATGGCCACGTGAGTTTAGTGCCTTTTCCCCATCCCAAAAGTGCCCAACATGCTCAAGGAAGCTTTCACTTCAAAAAATTTGTAGGGTACGGATGATATTTTTTTTATCCCATGGTGTGCAGTATCGTTGGATAGCCCGTTCAAAAATATTATGGGTCTGTGAAACCATTTTTCGATTCAGGGATTTGTTTGGGTAAAAATAAGCTTTAGAGTGCTAATTTTTCCCTGCCAGTTAAATGGAACAACCATGTCCATTCGGATAAGTGAAAAAATTAATGGCTGTAATATATTTATCGAATTTAAAAAGAAAACTATCACAGTTAAGTAGGCTTTACAAGTTAACAAGTAATAGTCAACTGACTTACATTTGCAGATGGAAAATTGACTGTGACGTTTATGTTTGGGAGAACATGTTTTTCAACTATAATGTTAAGTTTGTCATTGGGATAAATTACGGAGCCCTTCATTGTGCCGGGTCCGACACGTACAGATTACCCACCCTCTTATGAAACATGGTACTGTATTACTTAATATTAATTTTAGAATTCAATCACTAGTATTATGCACTCCAATATTCTATTCTATAAATGACTCTTATCTATATGGATGAATGCACAATTGATACAAAAATAAGCATTATAAATTAAAAAACAGGCCAAGTGCGAGTCGTACTCGCGCACGAAGGGTTCCGTACCATTATCTATAAAAATGGCAAAAAATCACGTTTGTTGTATGGGAGCCCCCCTTAGATATTTGTTTTATTTTAATTTAATTATTGATTTTTAAAGTGAATATATAACTAGTGTCTACCTGTTACCGTTATCAATATCGAGCAAAAACGAGAAAAAAAAATTACGTTTGTTGTATGGGAGCCCCCTTAAATATTTATGTTATTCTGGTTTTTAGTATTTGTTGCTATAGCGGCAACAGAAATACATCATCTGTGAAAATTTCAACTGTCTAGCTATCACGGATCATGAGATATAGCCTGGTGACAGACAGACAGACAGACGGCGTAGCCTTAGTAATAGGGTTCCCGTTTTACCCTTTGGGTACGGAACCCTAAAAACTGACCAAGTGCGTGTCGGACCACGTACAATAAAGGGCTCCGTAGTTGGGATGAATTTATCCCAAAAACAAACGTAACATTGTAGTTGAAAAACATAATCCTCATACGTTCCAACTGCAAATGTAAGTTTGTACGCACAATATTGACTGATTTACCATGTTATTTTAAGATCATAGACTTATAGGTTTTCCTGTAGTCTATAAGTAGAGAAATATTTTCTGTTTTTTTTTTTTCAAAATTTTAGGCTCAGTAGTTTCGGAGATAAGGGGGGCAATGGCCAATTTTCTTAAATAATTTTAAAGTCGTTATTTAAAAAAAATATATGTATATGAAATCCTTACAACAAGCTTTCATTTGATATGTTACGCAGTACAGTATGCAAACCTATTTTTATTAATTTTCTGATTTGCTCCCCAAAAGTGACCCCATATTCAAAATTCATTTATTTACGTAACACGTCCGTGTTTCGAACACAGAAGTTCATAAATGTGTGCCAAATTTCAACTTAATCGATCTAGTAGATTCAGAGCAAATCGGCTGTGACAGACAGACAGACACACGAGTGATCCTATAAGGGTTCCGTTTTTTCCTTTTGAGGTACGGAACCCTAAAAATTATACATATATAGTGACTTATGGATCTAATATTGTATAATTATTAAAATGGATGAGCTGCATTTGCTTTTGTGTCCACGTCATTGAGGGTTCCTTCAGTCTTTCACATTAAATTCCTCATAAAGAGCAACAAATACAAGAGTCTGAATGAAAAAGGTCTCAATTTTATACTTTCTTTGTTGTAGGTACAAAACCATGCAACCACCTCATCGGCCTACACCCACCTGCGTAGGAGCGCATGAGACTTGAGCACAGTCCCCGTACAGCACATGTAACGTGCATCCAACATGTTGGGCGTCGTCCTCACACTGCACCTAGCGCTGCTGACTGAGACTTTCGGCAATGTCATCGTTTATACGCAGGAAACACCGCATGTGGTAAGTTAGGCCTTTATTTTATTTTGTACCTTTGATCTACCTTTTTGTTTTTTTTTTGGGTGGGAAATTATCACATAACTTCTCCCGCTCTGCGTGGAGCGGGAGGGAGTGTCAGAATTTTACTGACTAAAACTCACCCGTGTTCCTTCAGATGCCTGTGTGCCAGGGCCACGATATCCCTTTCGGACAGGCTCGTAACCCTGGCAGGAACCTTTGATCTACCTATGACTCGAATTTAGGTTAAGAATTAAAGATAATCAATTCGTAGTGGTCGTAGTCGTACTACGTACGTACGACTACGACCACTACGAATTGATTATCTTCTTCTTCTATCTCGAGTTCTCAACATGTGAGCAACTTAGATAAGAACATAATTCCTGTGGCTCATTACTTGGGGCTAATATACATTTTAACCGGATTACGGCAAAGCAAAAAGGAAAGTTATGTATGCAAGTACAGACGCCAGCACATCAAGCTACTACAAGATCTTCAACTTTATCATTATAGCATAAGGCTCAAGGTTGATTGGGAAAAATTTACAGTTTCGGATAGCTTGACCTGCAGCTGGCGTCTGTACATTGGTGACATACCTATTTAGGTTTGTCGAATAATTAACCATAGGTAAAAGTGGTTGTCTATTTTACCCTGAAAAGAATCTGTGGTAATAAAAATGTGTAGGAGTAGGAGGTATAAGGTGGCTATGTTATGATAAGCAGGTAAGGTGATGATATCATTTACCATTTCTACCTAATATTTGTGTAGGTACTGCTATATCATAGTAACAACATAGGTTTTTTTTATCTTGTTTTTTCAACAACTTATTGTTGGCTACAAAGTGATGTTTTCTACCCTAACCATGCCATATAATTCTTATTTTAAATTGGCATATTGGTTTACGTAAAATGCAATATTATTGTTGACACAGGTGGTTTTACATTATAAATAATTCATTACCTACCATGCCTTCTTTTCCTTGTAATCTATATTTATTATGTATATTAAAACGAGCGAGCCTTACAGTAGTCGCGTGTGTATGTAATATCTGACATCTCACCTCGGTAGTAAGCAACTGAGCAGCGACAGAAATTAACCTCAAAATTAAAAAGCTAAATACTGAAATATTTATTCGTTTAATTATTCTTTACTAGTGGTCGCCCACTCTACTTACGATCATTACTTACTAATTTCATGAGTAGGTACACTAATTCTATGCTATTATAAGGTAGGTACTTACTTATTCCATACTCAAGCTGTCACTTCCTATTACACACTTCCGTCCCTTTTCACGAAATTACTCGCACATAAAGCTAGAGTTAGATGTTGCACACCAAAAATGAAATGCTGTTCGTTGTTCAGCGCATCGCTTCAGAACGGCCGAACCGAATTGGCAAATTTTTATTTTAAAATGTTCGAAGTAGTCCGAACCAGGGGGTCTACTCCGAAGATATTCCTTGACTACGGCTAACTATGGCAAACTATAGCGAAAGAAAAAAACCCGGCCAAGTGCGAGTCGGACTCGCGCACGAAGGGTTCCGTACCATTATCTATAAAAACGGCAAAAAAATCACGTTTGTTGTATGGAAGTATTTGTTGCTATAGCGGCAACAGAAATACATCATCTGTGAAAAGGAGACGTTCACGAAATGTATGGGGCTTGGTACTAAAATAATTGAAAATTTAAACAGCCTTCTGACCTGTATAGGCTGAAAGAGGGTAATTATTTTGATGTCTTTGGGCATTAAATTTTTTTTACAGCCGCCCGTTTTTTTTTAAACAAGTGTTGAAAAATAAAATGTTCTACAAGCATTATTTATATTTTAGGGATGGCAGCCCTGTGGCAAATGACGAGTCAATGACAGCGACAGTCAGCAGGACTCGGCTTGTCATTTACAGCGGATATTTAGTCCGAGTATACAGCTTTGACTTTTTTGGATACGTTTTGTTATCGCATTGTCATGATAATCAATATTTTTTGTCTTAATTTCATGGAGCTGCAGCTAAAATTATAATAAAATCTCAAAGTATTTAATAGAAACGGAAAGATTAGCCACATAAAATAATTATATTGCATAGAAATGAATAAATAAAGACTGCGTTTTTTTTGTATTGAAACATTTTTCACTTTTTCACAAAAACGGGCGCCTGAAAAAATCTGATTTAACTATAATCGAGTAGCATAATAAATAAGCTTTCTAATAAGGTACATCACATTAGCGTTTAAAAATCGTCGGAATATTATACCAATTTTGACCTCTCCTTTCAACTGTCTAGCTATCACGGATCATGAGATACAGCCTGGTGACAGACGGACAGACAGACGGCGGAGCCTTAGTAATAGGGTTCCCGTTTTACCCTTTGGGTACGGAACCCTAAAAAACGACAGTCAAAGAAATAAGCCAAAGTAAAAAATGTTGAAATCGGGTAAGAACTCAAAGTCGAAAAAAGATACTTTGGAAGTTATAAAACAGCCGAACATTCGGCCGATACTTCGGATTATCGCTTCGGAGTAGACCCCCAGGTTCTTACGAAATGAAACATTTGAAAAGTAGCCGGGAAAATATGATAATTCAGGAAAACTGAAAGTGCTTTTTCTATGGGAATTTTGTATGAATTATTGGATAGGATAAGACAAGTCAGTCGGATCAGCTAGTAATTCATATTTATAATATTGTGAAGGTACATGTTGGTTAACCTATACGCAAAAACTTTGTAAACCTTTTTACGAAAATTACGCGGACGGAGGAATATTAAATTTGACATAGTTAAAGTTTATAATAATATGGAGTGCAGAAAACATATATTTCTATATACTTATCATGTATTATAAATCAATTATTTTTTTAATGATTGATGGTCGAATTTCGACTACGAGGCGACCACTACTAGTCATTATAATATTACCAAAAGTTTATTACAACTGTCAGCTTACTCCCATGGGAAGAAGGCGTGACTTTATGTATGTACATTACCAAAAGATTTCTTGGTACTATTTTAAAACTGGAGTATTGCAAAACTACACCTAATGCTTTTGAAATTTTATTTTCTTTCAACTACGTAGTAATGTTATCATTAATCATAACAAAACGGATCACAAAGCACGTATTTTTTGCTTAGAACCAAATATAATAATTATACAAATATAATATTTTTTATTTAGATATAAATTTACCACAGAGGTTTAATGTCTCCCATTAAGTTTAATATAAAATGTATGAATTAGGTCAAAAAGATACTGGCTGAAAATGAAAATCAGCTGAATAAAACCGACTTGGTGAAAAAAAATATTTTCATTAACTTGAGTTTTTATTTGTCTGTGTGGTGCCGAACGTAAAGAATAGCACCACCATATTTCTTCCCGTGGGTGTCGTAAAAAGCGACTAAGGGACTTACTAGACAATGGGCAGCAGCGTTCTCTACGCATTTATCACCATACTGCGATTGGGGGAGGCCTATGTCCAGCAGTGGACGTCTTTCGGCTGAAATAATGATGAGTTTTTATTTTATATTTAATCACGGTAGGTAGATTGGTAGTTGAAAGAAAAGTAGATTACGCACCTTGCTAAAGTGAGTAATTAATGCACTCGTGCTAATTTAGTGCCCTCGCTCACCAACATAACAATCGTGCATTGATGACTCACTTTGCGCTCGGTGCAATAATCTACTATTTCTTCATGGCTTAGAATAACTGTATTGCCATAGTCCCTGCAATTTACCAGCTCTGGCTTGGTTGAGGTTATTTTTAGGGTTCCGTACCCAAAGAGTAAAACGGGAACCCTATTACTAAGGCTACCCCGTCTGTCTGTCTGTCTGTTTGTCCGTCCGTCTGTCACCAGGCTGTATCTCATGAACCGTGATAGTTCGACAGTTGACATTTTCACAGATGATGTATTTCTGTTGCCGCTATAACAACAAATACTAAAAAACAGAATAAAATAAATATTTAAGGGGGCTCCCATACAACAAACGTGATTTTTTTTGCTCGTTTTTGAACGATATTGATAACGGCCACAGGGCCTCAAGTCTGCTATTACAATAGTGTCAGAATGGTCGATCATTGATTTCATAATTGTTGATTTTGACAATTTTGGTAATCTACTATTATAATGGCGTCATTATGACTTGCTAATACTCGGCCACTGACACTACATTGAAAGAAATTGCCTATATTGGTAATCTCCTACATAATGACAAATGAATGACATTTCTACTAATGGGTTTTATAATAATGGCAATACGACAATGCCATTATAATAACACAATCATATTACGAGAACATTGACCGACCAATGATCGACCATTATGAATTTACCAGATTACGAACTTTTAGCAAAATGACAATGGCATGACAATGGGATCGTGTTGGAATGACTGAATTTATAAAAATAGCAGACTTGGGCCCCTGGTAGACGCTTGAAATTTTTAGTTACATATTCACTTTAAAAATAAATAATTAAATTAAAATTAAAATAATATTTAAGGCTCCCATACAACAAACGTGATTTTTTTGCTGTTTTTATAGATAATGGTACGGAACCCTTCGTGCGCGAGTCCGACTCGCACTTGGCCGTTTTTTTTAAATTAATATTGATGATTATGGTTCGTATTATATGAGTGAAATCATATTGTTGATGACTCGTATATTAATTGTGATCCTACAGGAAGTGTTAATTTATTTGTTAGCGGGGTTAACACGCGTGTTAACGCTTAACCTCGGTATCGTCAACAAAACAAGAGGTCAGTAAGTAAGTACCCTGGGTTTGTTACCCACTGTCCTGGGAGAACTAACTCCTTGGCCTCAGATTATAGAAAGATAATCTGAGTCCTTGGCCTACAAATAAAAGAGACATTTTGCTTATTTAGAACATTTTTTATTATGGACTGATGTGATCTTGGTGTCTAAATATTCTTAGGACTTTACTTCTTAGCATATTGATGGCAAAAAGTTCAATCATGATTGGCACAAAGAAAAGGACTTTACCAAGATACTCACATTGAATCTGAGGAAGTTTTTTCGTTAGCCTTAAAATGTGGTTTACGAGTAGTACTGCTGGGCAAAAGGCCTTATATTTCTCCTTCCAAATATCCAAAGTTAAAGTAATTCAAAAGAAAACCAAAACACACAAAACTCGTCTATCATGATTTTTTATGCTATTTCTGCCCTAGGCTTCCCTGCAAACAGGGTCGTCGTCACGTCCATCGACACCCGTCACTCTATACTAACGCATAGAGTGACGAGTGTCCTGATGATACAGCCCGATTCAAACTTAATGGCGGCTCGGAACAAGAGGCGAGTGGCTGCGCAGTAACGAATTTATGAGTCAGCGGGGGTGAGGGGTTGGGTAGGTACTGCGCAGCGAGTGGCTAGCTTCCGAGCCGCCATTAAGTTTGAATCGAACTATACCTCAGACCAAATAAAATAACCGGCCAAGTGCGTGTCGGACTTTCCACATTTAGGGTTCCGTACCAAATGTTAAATATAAGCCGTCCGAATGGCAGAAATCATAAGCAGTTAGTGAGTGGCCCGACCCGTAGCAGTGGTGCGCCGCCGCCCACACCCTCTGTGCAACGCATTTGATCGCAAAATCAAGTTGGTTGTAATAGGAAAAATAAGGGAATTTCCAAGAAAAAATCTGATTGATCAATATATTGGTATTTGAAAAATATACACAATAAGAAACGTTATCACCTTTCAAGGTCAATGGGAAGTCAAAAAATCTTCGGAATAAAATTTTGTAAAAAAAGCTGACTGTGGTGGCTTCTCATTGCTTAGTTTTTCATTTTGTTTTTTAAACAAAAAATGCAGTAAGTATTTATCTACTAAATGAGTTCTAATCTCGATAAGGATGAGGTCATTTTTCGCGCACTCCATTTCCTGTATGGGAGCCCCCATACAGATAAAGGGGGGGGGGGGGGTGAACAGAAAAAAAATACCTTAAAAACATTTTAAAATATTTTTTGACAATTTGTATGGCTTTGGGTCAACAAGATGCTTATACTGTGAAAATTTGAAGACTAGCTCCAACCGTTTGGCTGTAAAACTTGTATGGCAGACGACGGACAGGTGGACACGTGAGTGAATGCAATAGGGCTCCGTTTGGACCATTCGGGCACGGAACCCTAAAAACCAAGACATAGCGCTGTCAACAGTGACGTGAGGCCGGTTTCATAAACATGTATGCACTTAGTGAGTGTTCCGGTGAGGTGTAGTTTGGTTGTAAAAGTGTGCGTGTGAGCGTGTATGCACAGAGCGAGGTGTAGTTTTGCTATGCTTCCCTGTATTTTTCGCAGCGCTATGTCTTGGTTTTTTATTTGGTCTGAGGTGTGTGACATTGATCTAGGAGGTAAACGAAAAAATAAAAAGCGTGTCGTGGAATTCCTTGACCGTTCTTCCCCATGGGAACCTACTACGCTTTGGAATGAGCAACTAGTTTCATCTCTCTGACTGACCGAACCCTTGACGATTCAAAAGTGCCTGTAATTGGTTTAATTGAAATAAATGCTTGAGTTTAAAAACACATAAGTTTGTTATCAGAAGCATTTACTAAAAAAAAACAATGAATTAGTTGTTTCGTGAAATCGTGACAACAAATTAATGTTGTTGTTAGTCATAGGAAGCGTTACTATCATTGTAACAAATGACACACATTTCGTATGAACAGAGTTATCTATTCCCAGTTGAATGGCCTGCAATTATATTGTAAATAAGCGCTCTCTATTCAGTTTTAGGGTTCCGTACCTCAAAAGGAAAATACTGAACCCCTATAGGATCACTCGTGTCATCGTGTCTGTCTGTCTGCCTGTCCGTCTGTCACAGCCGATTTGCTCCGAATCCACTGGACCGATTAAGTTGAAATTTGGTACACATAATTATGAATTTCTGTGACCCAAACAAGAACGTGTAACGTAAAAACCGTAAACGTTGAGGTTCACTTTCGGAGGAAAAGATAGAAACAAAAATAAAAAAATGGTTACTGTACCGTGTCCGTCTGACATTTCAAATGAAAGGACTTGATAGGAGGATTTTTTTTTTTAGGAGGAGTTGTTAAAGAAAATGGATGAAAATTCCGCCCCCTTATCTCCGAACTGCTGAGCCAAAAATTTTGAATTACCCCGCAGGGCCTCATTAGCACTTGCAAAGTTGCAACCGCTAGACCAACGAGGCAGTTATGTGTTATAATTATAATATGTATACCATGGGGTGGAGACATTGATAACACAATCGTTTTAACACAAATGAATATGTATTTATTGCCTTTGACATCACTAAGCCATTATAATTATGTATTTTATGCTCGTAAGCCACTGTATGGTAAAAGCCTCCTGCCTTTTTTCGCTGTTCGCTCACAAACTTCTAATTCTTACCGTAATAACTTTACCCTCCTTCTTGGGTAGTCGGGTAAAAACAACAGACTTGCAAAAAAACATTAACTTTAATTTGGAAAGTCGGTGTATTTTAATTTTTTGCCGTCTTGCTGACTTCCGAAATTAAAGTTATTTTTCACTTTGTAGTATTTTCTTGGGATTCGGCTGTTTTTTTTTTTCACTTTTTATTTGTGGTACCTACCCCACACAAATCCGTATACTACTACTTGCTATGAGCATCCTAACTAATAATAATTAATCATACTAATGTTATTAAGAGTTAAAGTTTGTGAGGTTGTAGGGGGTAGTCTCTGGCCCTACTGAACCGATATTGAAAATTCTTTTACCCATAGAAAGCCACGTTATTTGTGAGTGTCATAGCCTTCACAAGGATTCACAAGTATAAATGTTTACCGCCCAACGAAGTGGGCACGGGTGAGTTAGTAACAAATATTATAAATGGGAAAGTGAGTTTGTTTGTTACATTTTCACACTAAAACGGCTGAACGGATTTGGATGAAATTAGACACACGGTTAGAACTGGACCTGAATTAGGACATAGGATACTTTTTATCCCGGTAGTAGGTACGTTCCCGTGGGATAATTTCTGACATGCTCGCGGGTGAATCCGCTGGTAAAAGTTAGTATTATAATGTATTTAAAAAAAAAGAGTGTACTTTAGACCACACGACTGAAGTAAAACTTACAAATAACTCTCTCTCTTTCTATCTTCACTAACTTATATGTCCCTCTCAACTTCCGTTCGCTCGCTTATGTAACGCTCTCGTCACGCATTCACCAGCTTACTCCCCAAGTCGAGCGTGCGTAAAGAAGTTTTACTTCAAAAAGAATTACAGCCGAATTGATAACCTCCTCCTTATTTTAAGAACTCGGTTAAAAAACAACATGATATTGTTGAGTAGTTCCGGGTTATAAAGTAAATTAGTGAATCAGCAGCAGCTGTGACATCTTGCACACAGAAGTCAACTGGGGGCAATGAGTTATACAAAAAGTTGTTAGAGACAATTATTGTCCACCGAAATCTATCAAACTGATATGAACTGTGATGTCATGTGACACAGGAAGTGCTTGATTTAGCGTCGATAGTTCATGAACAAGGACAATTTAATTTGTCAGTATTCTGACAGTCTTGCTTGATCGATGATTGAGACGTGTTTCGTAAGCGTGCCAGTGGATGCCTTCCGATCCTTTAGGCTCTCCAAAGCTTTAAGGCTCGTGCAGACTGACTGGTGCGATATCGCGGGCGCGACTGGCAGCGTGAACCCTGTCACGCCCGCGATATCGTACCAGTTTGTACGAGCCTTTAAAACATGTTTATTATATTACTAGCTGCGCCCCGCAATTTCACCCGCGTAAGTCTCGATCCTGTGGGAATATCGGGATAAAAAGTAGCCTATGTCTTAACCCAGGGTGTCTACCTACCTAATTTTGTGTGTACCTCCATACAAAATTTTATCAAAATTGGTCCAGCCGTTTGAGCGTGAAGAAGTAACAAACATACACACACACATACACACACTCACAAACTTTCGCCTCTATAATATTAGTATGATTCAGTTCAATAACCACAGGCCCATATTATTCCAATGTAAGATTAGCCAATACTAGCAGTTGCGGCGGCTGCGGCCACCTACTTATTGTTTATCCTGTAGCGTAGAATCGTAGATTCGTATATTATAAACTAACATATCATATACAACACCCAGACTCGGAAAAACTGTGTGTTTGACAGTCGTTTGGGGTCGTAGGAAAGCCGAAAAGTCTGATAAAAAGTCTTACCAAGGGGTATCATTTTACCTAGTAACTGGATTGTGGAGGTCAGATAGGCAGTCGCTCTATGTAACATATTCAACTGCTTGTGGTTAGACGGGAAGCCGACCCCAATATGATGATGATGCGAGAAACGAACACACTTAACGCTGCAGAGACTGCAGCCAATCGCTCCATCAGACCAAGTGCGAACCGTGCTGTCGTCATGTCGTGCCTTTTAATAAGATTATCTTCATGAGTGAAAAAGACTGGGCCACTATCAGCGAAGCCCTCACAGACGGGGCCAATATTTACGTCAATCGCAGGGTTATCGTCGTCGAGGCGAATCTCAAGTGTCGAAGGTCGCTACAGGTGTTATCTGTTTATCTTTGGACACGAGCGAGTACGTTTGCACAATCGATACTGTTTGTATGAGACACAATTTCGAGACTTGAGTAGCAGCATCGCTTATGTACAGAAACGAATGTAAAAAAATTGTATTGGGGTCTACTCCGAAGTATCGGCCGAATGTTCGGACGTTTTATAACTTACAAGGTTTCCTTTTTTGACTTTGAGTCCTTACCAGACTTCAAGTCACATTTTTGACTTAGGCTTATCTCTTCGACTGTCTTTTTTTTTTCTTTCGCCGTAGTCAGCCATAGTTAGCCGTAGTCAAGAAACGGCCGAACATTCGGCCGATACTTCGCATTTATGTTCGGAGTAGACACCCTTGGTTCTCCTTTTTTGGGATTTTGATCGATCTCTTCTGTATTTTTCTTTCTAATGTACTATTTGATTACTGAACGTGAGCAGTCCTCTTTCGGATGTACGAAGACACCATATTCTCGCCCTGTCCTCTATTTCAAGTTAAGCCGTGCCTTAAAATATGTCCTTGACAACTTTACATCCTCATGCTAAGATTAAAATGTCCACAGCAGTCTTGGATTATTTATATTATTTTATTCTGTTCGGGAGACTTAACAGTTCAACCAGTTCAGTTATGTTCAATCACACACTTAAAATCACCACTCATAAATTTGCCAGTCTTCACTTCATTCATAAGTTTTGCTCATGGTTAGGTTAGTACAGTATCGCATTGTTTTTATGACGTCAAAACTGCAGTAATTACATCATAAGAACATTAGCCTCGTCATTGTAGAGCTCTTTGATTCCAACGACTGTACGATCATTGGATCATTTTCCTTATTGGTTGGAGGAAAGAAATAGTTTGGAAGCCGGAATGCTCAACAAATCAAAACTAGCCCAGCACTTGCGTAACACAGTTATCAGTCACAATCTGAATGATTTTGAAGTATATTGCTAATCCATTGCTTCATATGTTCGAAAAATTTGTCCGCTCAATAACGTAAATAACGCAATGAATGTTGTTGACCTGTCAAAATGAAAGCCATTGCTACGCAATTAGCCCGCAGATCTAGTGTTCTAACGCTCAAAGGCGGGTGACCTACGGGTTTTACATAATCTATACAATAAACTAGATGCTGCCCGCGTGGCTATCTGCCAGTGAAAGTCCTGTCAAAATCGGTCCAGCTGTTTCGGAGATTAGTCGGAACAAACAGACAGACAAAATTTAAAAAAAAAAAAATTTATACCGTGTATACTTTCATTATTTTGTATGCATTTAGTAAAAAGCTGTTATTTTGTTTGACACTACAAACAGACATTTGTCTGTGTGGTGCCGGACGTAAAGATCCACTACCCTATTTCTACCCCTTGGGTGTCGCAAAAGGCGACTGAGGGACTTGCGTTCTCTATGCATTTTAATACCATACTGCGATCGCCAACAAGCCTGCTAAGCGTGGCGATTATGGCAAACCCCCCCTTTGCGGGAAACCTATCTCCAGCAGTGGACGTTTTGCGGCTGAAATGATGATGAATGAAACAGACATATATTTGTATAGATTAAAGTCGTGTTTCGTGTCCGTTTGTGTGACCGCGTTGTTCTCCTAAACTACGCAACGGATTTTGATGCGGTTGTCACCATTATTTCGATTTAGAATTTGTTCCGGAAGGTTTTCAGTTTACATTAATGTTATACTTACACATAATAAAGAAATCGATTTACGAGTTGGAGGTCTTAGGTTGGAACCCAGACAGGCACTTTAAGGACGGGTCGACGGCGTGTTGTCTTCCACGAGCGCGGAGCGCCTCAAAGAAATGTCAGCACAAAGGGGTCCGGTAGGTCCAATGCCTGTCAGGGTTGCGGGTTTGTCCGAAATGGATACCGTGGCCCTGGCACACAGGCAACTGTAGGAACCCGGGTGGGTTTTAGTCAGTAAAAGTCTGACACGTCCTCTCGCTTCGCCCAGAGCGGGACAAGTTATTTGATAATTTCCCACGTAAAAAAAAAGATTCACTTTACTTTATGTAAATTATTTAATCACCGCTGCTCTTAAAATGGTGAAGACAACATCGTGAGGCAACCAGCATATCCTAGAACTATAAATTCGAAGACATGTGACATCGACTAACCCGCACAGGGCCAGCGTGGTGGATTACGGCCCACTCCCTCTAGCAGAGAGGAGGCCTGTGTCCCAGCAGTGGGAACATTATAGGCTGTATATGCTAATAAAGAAATCTCTTTGTTTTGTCAAGCCGTAAAAACAGTGCGAAAGCAGGGGATCACGCTAGTGAATAAAATAAAATAATGGAACAACTATTTTGTCTATTGTCTTCGTGCAGCGTTGCGCGACAAGACAAAACAAAAAAATAATAATAATAATATAAATAATACCGATCCATCATCACTGACAGGACTATTGTTGCCAATAAGCCTGGGGCCCAAGTCTGCTATTTTTATAAATTCAGTCATTCCAACACGATCCCATTGTGATGCCATTGTCATTTTGCTAAAAGTTCGTAATCTGGTAAATTCATAATGGTCGATCATTGGTCGGTCAATGTTCTCGTAATATAATTGTGTTATTCTAATGGCAATGTCGTATTGTCATTATTATAAAACCCATTAGTAGAAATGTCATTAATTTGTCATTATGTACGAGATTACCAATATATGCAATTTCTTTCAATGTAGTGTCAGTGGCCGACCATTGGAAAGTCATAATGACGCCATTATAATAGTAGATTACCAAACTTGTCAAAATCAACAATTATGAAATCAATGATCGACCATTCTGACACTATTGTAATAGCAGACTTGAGGCCCTGATATAGTGGTGGTGGATCGAATAGAGCGGCGCACAATGATTATTGACATAACGGTCCCTCATGACGGGAACCTCGTGAAAGCCGAGAAAGATAAACAAATCAAGTATCTTGACTTGGCTCGCGAGGTTGTCGACATGTGGGATGTGGACTCAGCAATCATTGTGCCGATAGTTGTATCAGCCAATGGCTTAATTGCCAAGAGCCTCGACCAACACCTAATGAGGGTCTCGTTGGGCACGTGCGGTACCTCTGGACATGGCTCGCATTGTTAGGAGGTTTCTCTCTCTGACCGCCGCGCCGCCGGTAGCTTGGACCTTGTTCCCGATACCGGTGGGCTACTATTTGTTTATATTTTTAAATGTATTTATTTTTGTATTCTAATATTTAAAAATATAATTTATATATATATTTAGTGAAATAAAGGATATAAAAAATAAATTAAAATAAATAATTTATTATACCTATATATTTTTTTATTATTAATATATTAATGACATACGGTCGCATAGAAACGACTGCCTATGCAGTAATAGAAATGTAGAAACGGTGAAACACGTTTTTGTAGTATGTATTTATTCTGTACCTTTCGGAATACTCGATAGGAAAATTAATGTATGGGGGGTAATCCATGATCAAATCCTTGTTGCCAAACTGACGTCATTTCCATTTTAACAAAATATCAACTTTATACCAGTGCCGATTAAGTTGACTTCAGAATGACAGTAATAGTGTAAACTGAACTTTATGTGCGAGTATGAAAAATATTCCAAAAGCGCGTTAATGGGTTGCTGAAGTCGCGGGAAACCCGTAGATGAGGGACGCATGGAACTGGGAAGTATGGCAGAAGAAAGGGGATGCCTATACCCAACAGTGAATCCGGGCTGAAATGATATTAAGTTATTGTAGTTGATGATGATATTAAGTTATTCTTTCAAAACCCATCTTTGTTTACATGTTTGGAATGCATATTTCGAACTCAGTTTAGGTTTTTTTTTTGGGTGGGAAATTATCAAATAACTTCTCACGCTCTGGGCGGAGCGGTAGGGCGTGTCAGACTTTTACTGACTAAAACCCACCCGTGTTCCTTCAGATGCCTGTGCCCCGATATCCCTTTCGGACAAACTCGTAATCCTGGCAGGCATTGGCCCTTTCGGACCCCGTCAATTGGTGCTGACATCTCTTTGAGGCGCGCGTGGAAAACAACGCGCCGTCGAGCTGGGCCTGTTCCTTATCGGACGGCGAGCTACCCATCCCACACCGTGCGCAAGCCCGCGCCTACGGTGGCCGGGAATCGGCCTGCGACTCCCGACGCCTGGGGCGTCTCCTGCGGCGACTAGGGGCGCGGATTTTGCCTCTCCCTCACGCGTTCCTCCTCGCGCCTCCTCCTTCGCGAGGATTACTGTTTCGCAGAAGGAGGTGACGGCCTCCCATACACTCTCGCTCCGAACCATGGCCTGAACCAGAGCCGGACGCGAGAGATCGCCGTCACCGAGCAGTTTAGGTATAATGCAATATAGATTGGAGTCGTTTACTTTAGTATGAGACGTCATACATACCATAGCTCAAATCAGTGCTTGACCACATTAGTCTATCTGCATAATGATGTGTTTATCTTTTATAACTAGGTTCTAAGGCTGGGTTAGTGCGTGTCTGAATCACTTAGCACATGAATCATGCGAAAATATAATATTACAGTTATGTAAATATTATGTAGGTAGGTATTTATTTATAATAAGCTCACCCAGCACAGTCACTTACAATTCAAATTAAATAACATCTAAAATTACCATTTCAGTAACTATGCAAATAACAAGTATGCATGACATTCACATAAATTATGAAGAATTAGAATAGAGAACAGAATATTAGAGACAAAGGAGAAAAATAAAAAGTGTGTCTAATAGATCTAAATCTAGAACAAACCAATTTCAGCTACACAGACGTGCACTCTTCGCACTGTTTAAATACGCCTGTATGAAGCGAAACTCATGGAGAAAATATCAATAGGGTAATCAGTCAAGTTGGACCTTTCAGTATTATTGCCTTGCCTTATGTGTTAGGGGGCTATTAAATGTGGTATTCAAGGTGGATGTAGACAAATCAAAAAAATATGATGATGACGCTTACTACGTTGGCTACACCTACGTATATGGTCGTATACTTAGCAAATAACCTGTAGAACCTATATTGTGCCCGTTGCTGGGACCCCGGTCTCTTTATCGTCCCACCACGCGGACCCAGTGCGGGTTGGTGGATGTCGCAGTCTTTTAATTTATTTTTAAGGTCAAAGGCTTACCGGGTTTCCAAAGATGTCGTCCTTAGCCGGTGATGAAATAAATTACACGAAATAGAGCGCCTGCCTGGGGTCGAACCCACGACCTATAACGCGTAAGTCGGGGCCATTATCACTAAGCCACCACTGCTTCTATGTCCTAGTTTTGCTGTGGGTCTCATTGCTTATTAATCAATTACAATCGCTTGACTAGAGCCCGCCTTAATCTCGCCATAACCTTCAAAAGACTAAGACTAGCTTTCAAGCAATTGCGGAGCATGGATATATCCATATATGAATGCATATTTTTAGATTTATTAACTTGTATATTTGTCGCGCCAGAACGTCCCACCCCCAAATAAGTTCATTCACACCAGCCAATTGGTTTGTCGAACAACAGACGTCACTCGTGTGTTTATCTTTACCAATGTTTCGATACTACATCATCCAACGATCGATTCGCATACAAGAATAACCATAAAATGTACGAAATGTTCAGTGAATGGAAAGACCAACATCAAAGCCAAACATTGGCCACAATTTCTAAATGAAAAACTAACTGCTCCTTTTATTAGCTCCAATGTTTTTGAAGGAAATTAATTTAAAGTTCGGTAAACAACCCAACTGAGGCACCAAGAATTGGTGCTCATAATATACCAATCATACCTTCTTTGTTATTATTTGATCAATTCAATCGATCAATCTGCCTAGCCTTTCTTCCCAACCATGTTGGGGTCGGCGTCCAGTCTAACCGGATGCAGCTGAATACCAGTGTTTTACATGGCGTGACTGCCTATCTGATCTCCACAACCCAGTAACTGGGTAATACGATACCCCTTGATAAGACTGGTTGTCAAACTTTCGGGCTTCTGACGACTTGTTACGATTGTCAAATATCCAAGAATGACAGCCGAGACCAACGGCTTAACGTGCTTTCCGAGGCACGGAGAAGTCTCGGTATGTAAAGATGTTCACTCATCCGCGGTCCAACCCCGGCAAGCGTAGCTTAACCTCATGGGTCGTTAATTATAAGGTGTAAAAAATTAACCTGACAAACTTTAAGGAGTCTTTTAGGTTTAGACCATCGAACTGAATAACTTTTACTACGGGATCAACTTTGAAATCGCGAAACAAAAAACCGGCCAAGTGCGAGTCGGACTCGCGCCATGTACCATTTCGTACCATTATCTATAAAAACGGCAAAAAAATCACGTTTGTTGTATGGGAGCGTTAAATATTTGTTTTATTTTAATTTAATTATTTATTTTTAAAGTAAATATATAACTAAATATTCTGTAAAAGAAAGAAAAAGAAAGAAAAATTATTTATTCTGCACAAACAAAACGCACAGTACAACAAGATAAGTCAAAAAAACATACAAAGTAGCCAAAAGCCTCGCATCCAATACGACGCGTCTGCGTCTGCGAATATTTCAAGCGTCTACCTGTTGCCGTTATCAATATCGAGCAAAAACGAGCAAAAAAAAAAACACGTTTGTTGTTTGGGAGCCCCCTTAACTATTTATTTTATTTTGTTTTTTAGTATTTAATTTTGTTGTTATAGCGGCAAAAGGAATACATCATCTGTGAAAATTTCAACTGTATAACTATCACGGTTCATGAGATACAGCCTGGTGACAGACGGACAGACAGATAGACAGACGGCGGAGCCTTAGTAATAGGGTTCCCGTTTTACCCTTTGGGTACGGAACCCTAAAAAGGGACTAGTGGTAGGTATAAACTTTAGTATGGAACAATAGTTTTTTTTTGATAATTTCAAAGTTGGTCCCATAGTAAAATTTATTCAGTTGGTCTAACGCACTCCTTAAAGTTGGTCGGGTTAATTTTTTAACACCTTATACAGCCTGATTCAAACTTTATGGCAGCTCGGAATAAGAGGCGAGTCATTGCGCAGTAACGAATTCATGTGTCAGCGGGGGTTAGGGTTGCGGTACTCCGCAGCGAGCGCACTTCAGAGCCGCCATCAACTTTGACGTGTACTATAACAGCCTACTATTGTCCTACGGCAGGGCAAAGGCCTCTTCTGATACAGAGAAGGCACGAGCATTGATCACCACGCTTGTACAAGACGGGTTCGTGATTTCAGCCTTACTAAAATTACTGAATAACTTATTTTGTCAATGAGTTTTCCTTAAAAAAATAATTATACTGTGAACCGCAACCACACGCCATAACGACGCGTTAAGACGCTGACAACAGCTAAACCGCGATCACTCTCAGACTGCATACAAAAGAAAGAGAAGCGCGATGACACAACGCTTGTAATTTATTGCAAAATATGAAGCAATTATCTATTTACTCAAAAATGAGTTGAGTAATCGAAAATAAAAAACAACCAAGTTCTGCATACAAATAAGACGTTCTTGTTATTAATTAAATACCTACCGTACGTTGATATTGAATACTTTGGATTCAAAGTAAAGGGTTAGTTTACCGTTAATTTGTATCGAGATTTTTTTCTCTAAACGTGTTTTGGTAACAATCAAGTTCTGAGAAATATGTTCAAGAATATCATATATTTTTTTCCGCTACCACAAACTATATAGATTTGGCAATTTTTTTTCTACTTTTAATCATTTGCCTCTTGTCAGCGCCTTAAGTTCAAAGATCAATATGCGGTGGCAGTAACAGTTTGCCCAACCCGTTGTTTGGTGACGTGACTGTATGTAGTTGACTCATATATACAACGACGGCTACCGAATGCATTGGCAAAATACGGCTAAACAAAAACGAAGAAATACCTACTTTTTGGTCTTTTGATACGGGCATTTAAAACGACCTCGAAAGAACATTTTCAGTCTTAGTAAGGGCTTGAGTTCTTCTGATTTACTGTGGTTTATTTCAATATAGTAATTTGTATTTACTTCATACTATACCAGATATCTTCAATAGCATTCCATTCCTTTGTTGTCGTCTTGTATATATTAACAATCTAAATATAAGTCAAGAACGTGCATCACTCGATATCGGTACTCCCATAGATAAAATAAATATTTCTATGGGTACTCCCAACTGCTAATCTAATAGTATTTGCCAGAAATCATCAGATTCTATTCAACATTACACCCTAACATAAAGACGATAAAACATGCATTCGTTTGGCAATAGTGCAGTAGCATGGTAACTTGATAATATTGTACAAAGTATAAAATTACTCATACTAGTTAATGCATCGTTTACTATGCAACAGTAATTAGTTGTGCATAATCATAATCAGTCCATTGGCTGCTACGTATGCCGCCCTCGTAAGAGCCAACATGACGCTCTTGTCTGTTAGGTATTTGTATGTATAAATTGTATACTTTTAGAAATTAGTCATATTTATTTAGGGGCCGTGCACGATATGGGCTGATTTTGATCAATTTTGTTTATTGGTTGTCAGAAAGGGAAAAAGAATTTAAACAAAAGTATTTGTGATTTCAAAACTTGAGTTCTTTGTTTTGCATGTGGCTGCAAGGGATTTTTCAAATAAATGAAAATCACTATTATTCGCAACAAGTTTTCCGAAAAATAACGCGACATTAAAGTTTGATCATCTTTTTACAAGATACTCCTTTTGATTTTGAACATTAAAAAAAAAACATACCGCCGAATTGAGAACCTCCTCCTTTTTTGGAAGTCGGTTAAAAAATATCATCACCATCATTATATTGTCGGCTTCAAAAACACAGTCGGTAATGTATCTTTTCCTATCATTTAGCAAACATTAGCAAGAAATTTAAAAATTGCACACTGGGCTTATTTCTCTTAAACTTAAGGGGAAGATATATAAAACAATGGTTAGACCAGGGGCCACAGTCTGCTATTTTTATAAATTCAGTCATTCCAGCACATTCCCATTGTCATGCCATTGTCATTTTGCTAAAAGTTCGTTATCTGGTAAATTCATAATGGTCGATCATTGGTCGGTCAATGTTCTCGTAATATAATTGTATTATTATAATGGCTTTGTCGTATTTGCCATTATTATAAAACCCATTAGTAGAATGGTCATTAATTTGTCATTATGTACGAGATTACCAATATATGCAATTTCTTTCAATGTAGTGTCAGTGGCCGACCATTGGAAAGTCATAATGACGCCATTATAATAGTAGATTACCAAACTTGTCAAAATCAACAATTATGAAATCAATGATCGACCATTCTGACACTATTGTAATAGCAGACTTGAGGCCCTGGGGCCCAAGTCTGCTATTTTTATGAATTCAATCATTCCAACACGATCCCATTGTCATGCCGTTGTCATTTTGCTTAAAGTTCGTAATCTGGTAAATTCATAATGGTCGATCAATGTTCTCGTAATATAATTGTGTTATTATAATGGCTTTGTCGTATTGCCATTATTATAAAACCCATTAGTAGAAATGTCATTCATTTGTCATTATGTACGAGATTACCAATATATGCAATTTCTTTCAATGTAGTTTCAGTGGCCGACCATTGGAAAGTCATAATGACGCCATTATAATAGCAGATTACCAAACTTGTCAAAATCAACAATTATGTAATCAATGATCGACCATTCTGAGACTATTGTAATAGCAGACTTGAGGCCCTGCTCTCTTGTATGGATCAGAATGTTAGGCCACTAAAGGGATGAATGAAAGGCAATTGCATGCAGCTGAGAGAATGCTAAGAAGGATGTGTGGTGTGACACGAATGGATAGAATAAGAAATGTGTACATTAGAGGAAGTCTGAAAGTGGCATTTGGCGAGGATTAATATTATGACGGTACCTTGCCAATTCATTTACGAAAATATTATGTATGTAAGAAAATACCTACATCTTTTCAAAAAAATAAGTGATAGACATAATTTCAATACTAGAAATAAAGATAAAATAGATCAGCCATGTTTCAGATTATCTAAAGTACATACATCTTTTATGGGTTACTGTGTTAAATGTTACAACAAAATACCTTGTGATATATTGCAATTAAATGAAAGAAAATTTAAAACTCATATAAAAAGTACACTTTGTAAACAAGCTTATTACAAATTAGAGGATTATATCCAGGATAAGAACGCTTGGAAACATGCTGGTCCAGCTCCATAGGACAATCTAGAGTCTAGACAAAATCTAACTGATTGCTATTTTAATTGTATATTTTATTATTTTTATGACATTTATTTTACACTCTGTGATTACCTTAACTCACACACTGATTATTTTAGGAAAACTTTTTTTACAATGTTTGTAAATATGTGAGCACCATGTATCTATCACATAATTAATTTATCTCATTGCTTCATTATTAATTCTTTTTACCTATTGTGGTATAGTAATTTTATTCTAGGTGCATCGTCTTCACATATAATTATATAATTGATGTACCAATACCAAATATTGTAAAACATTTTAAAAGAGTAACGGTGGAGTTTCTTGCCCATTCTTCTCCATACGAAGCTACCTTTTGGAAGGGGCGACTAGAATCAATTCTATTTTATTTGTAAATTTTGACGTTCAAAAGTGCCATCTATGTGCCTATTTGAAATAAATAATTTGACTTTGACTTTGGCACCGGTGACTGAAAAGTTGTGCGGAAATCGGTTGTCATGGTATGGGCATGTGATGCGGAGGGATGAGGAAAATGTCGTGAGGAAAGTTTTGATTATGAATGTAGATGGCTATAAGAGTAGGGGAAGACCAAAAAAACGATGGATGGACTGTGTGAAAGATGATATGGCTAGAAAGGGAGTGACTACCGAGATGACGACTAATAGAGAAGTATGGAAGAAAGGGACATGTTGCGCCGACTCGATAAGAGCAGGAGAATGATGATGATGCAAATGATATCGCTTACAATTCAAACTTAGTTTGTAGTCAGCATTGTAGCAATGCCAAGAATGGGCCATACATTCGGATCCTGGCAGTTCATATCGCGCGTTCTTGTTCCTATTAGTAGGAAATAATAAACCTATTAAACAATCGATTAATAAGTTTTTACTACTAAATGCAGTAAAGTATAATCATAAACATGATTTGTATGGCCTAATTAATCAGCCAGTTATCTTCGATAGTGACCCAGTGTTCTCAAAACACAATCTTAGCTAAGATAAGGTAAGCAAGGTCGCATTACCATTTGCTAAACATATTGCAGACAGATTACACTATTTTGCTAAGATATTCAAACATCAATCCAAAATTGATTATTAAGATAACAATAAACTAATCTAGAGTAAAAATAGTAAAGCCCATTTTAATGATAAAAATAATCCACTCTACATACCAAGTAGATAAAATTCTTATCCACATAGGTATAGTACTATACTCGAGTTATCTTATCTGTAATCTAAATAATGCTGACTATTTTGTTTTCAAACGATACCACGTATTTTCATTGAATAATTGAACTCAGTGTGAATGCGGTCCTCCTGACCAAACCATGTACTGTATGTGTGATTGTGTGTACATGTATTATATGTAATTAAAATAAATGCTTGAGTTTCAATGCCAAACATCATTAGCGTAGCGTTTTCCTTGGATATTTCATTTTGGTATTGTTGTTATTGTACTGATAATTTCTTTTTCGCGAAGTCAAAGTGTATCTCATTGTTATCATTTCTTGCAAAGTGTATCATTCCGTCAGGCGAAACTGATTACCTACTTGTTATTCTTGTGCCCAGACGTTTGTAATGTGTAGTGTAATGTATCGTGTATTGTAACGCGAATTATTAGTGTGGAGCCGCATACAAACTCAACGCGAATCCTGCGGGGCGCGCACGGCCTACTGTGACATGACTTGACTCACACATTTTATCACAGTTTGAGCGATAAAACTGTTTTGTCCTAAAATGCTAGTACAAATTGATATGACATAATTTATCATGTCTTGTCACAAACGTCTTCGGCACGCCCGTCCTCGGCCCCCTGTATGTGTTCGACTGCGAGAGCCTTTGTGTTCACGCTAAAAATCGACAGCCGATGGATCAGCTCGAGCGCCCGATGCTCGTAGTGCCGTCCACACGCAGAATTCGCATTACATTACACACGTCTGGACTGGACCCGGCTTTAGGTATCAATGGTAAAGCGGTCTTTATTTTACAATACAACGCAACATACTGTATGCTAAGAGCCTATACCACCTCAAATAGCTTAGCATGATGGTCCGTTATGTCGAAAATACTGCAGCATTAATTTTGTAATAATATATGGAAAAGTTGAGGATTAATGTTAAGTCCTATGTTTGACGAAAACACGATTCCATAAAATTTTCTCTATAGAAAAAAAATCCAGTTACCTCCAAACCGAACAATAAACCGCTGCCTGATATTAAAAAAATACTTCAAATTAGATCTAATGAAACTTTGCATATTAACTGAACTAACTATAAAGCAGGTCATATGTTTTTTTTTAATTACCATTATTTTCACCGTAAAAATAAATAAACTAAACTATCGGTGCCTTGGAGTCTTCTCCTTGCCACCCTGTCTCGCTTGCTCGCGTGACCGCCAGTAGTAGGTGCGAGCGAGATAAAGAGTACCAATTATAGTTTCGCAATGTTTAGAACTATTCATTGTTCTCCTATATTTCTTGAGACTGTTTGAGATTTATGGCGATATAGAGTTTCTTGATTCTTGACTGCTCATATTCTTTTAGATAATTTTGTTGACGGTCCCAAGACACTAAAGCGTCTGTGTTTTTTGGCTACCGTTATAATACTTTTTCATAGCCGGCACTATCTACACTGCTTCTCCTTAATTTTGTCTAAGAAACTTATACTTACTTGTACAAATAATTATGCAAACATCGTCGCGTTATAAATAAATACACACCTGGAACAGTCACTTCTTGCCAACTTATGCGATCTCAAGACAAGAATGTTGTACAAGTCTACAATATACATAAACAGTACCTATCTATTATTGTCTGCTAAAGATTGTTTGTACATTAAATATTAGCACTTCTTTATCTAAGGTATCGCATTTATAAAATAAGTACTTAAGTGCTAATATTATAAATGCGAAAGTAACTCTCTGTGTCTGTCTGTCTGTTACCTTGTCACGCCTTAACCGCTGAACAATTTCGATGAAATTTGGCAAACAGGTAGACCATGTCCTGGGTTAGTACATAGGATACTTTTTATCCCGGTAGTAAGTTCCTGTAGGATGACTTCACTGATTAGACATCCACGCGGGCGAAGCCGCCGTAAAAGCTAGTATTCCATAAATACGCAGATACCTCTATCATCAGATTTTTGATCTGAACTGGAGGTATTTATTTTATAGTTTACTTAGCACAATTAAATTAAGTTATAGCATATAATTTTCAAAATTTGTAATCCATTGCTAGACGAGAACTACTGCCGACAAACTGTTTTGCAGTTTGGCAGACTTTATGTATGTAATTGTTAATACAGATTTTGAATAAATAAATAAAATAAAAAAAAAATCATCTTTATTCAAATTAAAAAAGATTAGATTCAGTCTTTAACATTTAATTACAAACAAAGGTTTAACAATATAAAAATCAATATTTGTATGGATAAGGTAGGATCCAGATTTCAGCAGTGTGTGAGCAGTGGTGGTTTTCTTTCGTGTTTATGTTTAGGATATTTCTTTGCGTTATGTTTACCGCAAATAAACGTATTTTCTTTCTTTCTGGTGGCCCAGTATCCTAATTGCATAACACAGTTTGAATCGGAATCGGAATGATTTTGATGTATATTGCTAATCCATTTCTTCATAAGTTAGAAAAAATTGTCTGCTCAACAACGTAAATAACGCAATGAATCTTTTTGAACTGTCAAATTGAAACCGATTCCTACTGATAGTGTGTTACGCAATTAACCCTCCGGTTGCCAAGTGGCCCAAAAAATGACAGGGTTCGAAATTGACTTTATTTAAATTATTTGATCATCACTACTCTCAAAACCGTGAAGGAAAACATCGTGAGGAAACCGGCATGTCTTAGAACAAAAAAAAAAATCGAAGACTTGTGAGTTGTGACATCCACCAACCCGTACTGGGCCCGCGTGGACAATTACGGCTCACTCCCTCACACAGAGGAGGCGATGCAGTGTCCCAGCAGTGGAAAAATGATTGGCTGATTATGCTTATGCAGATTTCAGCAACAGCATATCATTTTATTGTTGTCCATATCAGTTTAATGTAGCCTTGCATAAGTGCCTTTTTCCATAATCATGTCTGAACCTTTGTTAAGAAATCTGATAGCGGTTAGGGATGAGAAAAGCAATGATGTAGAGGGAGACATCTAAGAATGGAAAAGATGAAGTAAACCCATTTTACATGAGGTCATGCCCGAAGATATCCAGAATAAAGTACAAAACACTCATGTTAACGAACTTAAAGTTCTCAATAAATTAACACGTTAGAAACCACGCCAGATGGTAGTAAATTAGACATAGTAAACAACTATTAATCTTATCTCACGTGGGGAATATTTCCAATTGATAACTGAGTTAACCAACCGCTAGTATTAATTTAGAGCTGTCTTTATTAGAACATGGTTCTATTTTCTTACCGACCTCCTTGCATGTTGTATAGTCTCTTCTTTTTTTATTTAAATAATAGTGGTCAGTTTGTGTCTATGCTAGTATCTCCCGTCAGAGGGTAGCATAGTGTTTTGTGCAGTATTGTTTCATAATATCTGTGTCTGGTTCGTAGCGGAAATTATGTCATGCGGGAGAAATAATTGATGAAGTGGATTGGATAAAAATTAACTAGTTCAGATAAATTGTATACCTAATAATATAGTGTAATAGTGTATGCTTTATGTATGTATGTATTTATTGTATAAATGTAAATGGTAAACCACTGACTACCTGCAGTATTGTCTCTCTTTCTCCCTTTAATCCATCCAAAGTTTGTCTGAGATCGCTTTTAGCGATCAGACCGCCCATTGTGTCACCCTATGTAAAATTTCAACAAAAAAAAAAACTATCAATCAATTAAAAAAAAAAAAGAATTAATCAACCAAAAAAATAATCCAATTCATTCCATTCTTTTTTTTTTTTCAATTTCATTTTGTTTTTATTTTTATAACATTTGTGGTGTACATAATAAAGAGTTTCTATTCTATAATTTTACTTTTGAAATATTTTTAATCATCTATCTCTACGTAATTTTCTTTAATACTACTTTTTTTTGCCATCTGCCCAGCCCTTATAAGCTTTTCTAAACCAAGTTCTGATTTATTTAATAGATTTTTATCACAACTCCGCCATTTTACCCCTCCCGCAGTATCACTAATTAAACTGAACGGAACAAATTACAAGTTTTTATCAGTGACTAAACAACCAACGTACATGGACAACGCATGTGCTTCGCGTAGAACTAAAAGTGGTATTGGCTGAAAACCGATTTTTTTCTGCCGAATAATGTAAACAAAGAAAAAAAAAAAGTGTTTCGCGCCTAAACAAAGTGACATAATATTCTGGAAAACTTTTTCGCCAATGAAAAATTAAAAGAAAATTTAATAAAAGTGTTGATTTAAATAATTGGCTGTCTATTTAAAATGGAAGTCGCTCCGCAACTGAATATAAATGCAGTGCAAGTGCTCTATCTTGTTGGAATGCAGCATTTCGTTAGTATTTTTTTATCAACTTCTCTGTGTCATAACTACTGACAATACTGTATTCATTTCAATGCTATCGTTTAGAAGTAATCTGTCATCATCATTCTCCTGCCCTTATCCCAATTTATTTGGGATCGGCGCAACATCTCTCTTTCTTCCATACTTCTCTGTTAGTCGTCATCTTATAGCAACGACATTCATACTCAAAACTTACAAGAAGTAATCTGTCAATGGTTATCAATATTGCTACATTGTTATGGTCAGTCGGTCCTTCGGTAAGTTATTTTGCTGAGGTACATTGTAGACCATAATCTGCTAATTGGTTATCGCAGTTTCCATGAGAGATTCTCGCTTTAGGTATCTCTTTAAGTTAATTATTTCCTACTGTAAAAAATAAAAAAGAGCTCAGCCCAGTAGATTGAGTTTATAATACTAATTCACGAATTGCTAAACGAAACTAATACGAGATGTTATCGTAGTCCTTGAATTACATTTATTATCTTTTTATTGCAGATTTTTTTTTCCTCTTAAATCAAAATATTTTATTTCACATTTAAACGTCATGGGTACCTACTTATGAAATGTTAAAAGCTAGGTGTACGGTTCCAATTGGTGATTTCCTATGGAGAAGAGCCGGCAAGATTACTGGGTTACTCTTTTAAAAATAATTGACTTGTACAATATTTCCTAATATACTAAATAAACAGTGTTAATAGGTACGGGAGGACAGTGTATGCCTTTCAACAAGTACCACAGGTACATAACAAAATAGTCAACACTCAGGTCTAGTAGACTGTAGATCAGTCTACTAGACCTACAACGTTCTCACATTCTCTAAATAGAAAATCTATATAAAGATAAATAAAAATAAAAACCTATGTTAGCCAAATGACATGATTGCCATTACAACTGTATGTAGGTATGTCAAGGAAGAATGTAAAAAAAATACCTAATTTGGGAGCTGTTAAAGACACTTACATAATTATGCCTTTAATGAGGTACCAGGGAAGCCACAGTGCAGAAGGAATTAATGCCAATCTTCCTAGTCTGCAATGTAGTATTTAATTTCATAATAATGCTATTTTGATAACATGTTTTAATCATGTGGGATTTGAACTTTCCATCGTTAATTTTTGCAACATGATAGTTATAAAAGCGGATACTGTTTATAAGAATTGACTTGCTTTAGTCAATTTTATGTCTACTGCGTGTATTATGGAATTCGCTTCTTATTTTGAAAAGTCCTAAGTTTTTACATACAAAATACTTTCTAAGATATAAAGTGAAGGCAGACTCAGTATATCAATTTATTTGAATTTGTTTGAAATCTGACTGAAATCTGGCTAATTGCGTAAACACACTATCCAGTAGCATTCGGTTTCAATTTGACAGTTCAACAAAGTTAATTGCATTATTTACGTTGTTGAGCAGACAAATTTTTCTGACATATAAAGTAATGAATTAGCAATATACTTCAAAATCATTCCTATTGTGATTAAATCTGTGTTACGCAAAAAGGGTGCTGGTCTGTAACTGTAAGCCATTTTTATCTTCAGAGTGACAAAGTTTCCAGTTGTGGTGGACAGCTTTCTATTGAAATATCTTGACTAGGATTTTATCGCCTAGTATGCGTCCTTACGACGCTGACAATAGCTAAACCACGGTCACTGTCAGACTACATACAAAAGAAAAAGAAGCGGGATGACACAACGCTTGTAATTTTTTGCAAAATATGAAGCAATTATCTATTTACTCAAAAATGAGTTGAGTAATCGAAAATAAAAAACAACCAAGTTCTGCATACAAATAAGACGTTCTTGTTATAAATAATTAAATACCAACCGTACGTTGATATTTAATACAGATATTTTGGATTGAAACTCAAAAGGGTTAGTTTACCGTTAATTTGTATCGAGTTTTTTTTTTCTAAACTTATTTTGGTATAAGCCAAGTTCTAGAAATTTATATAATAGAATAGAAATATGCTCAAGAATAACATATATTTTTTCCGCTACCACAACCTATATAGGTTTGGCATTTTTTTTGTTTCAAGTTAGCCTACTTTTATCATTTGCCTCATGTTCTTGGGATGCTGGGTAACGTGTTATTACAGTAAATCGAACAATATTCTTGTAGCATACAAATAAACAAGATTGTAATATTTGTTTACCTGCATTTTCAGCCTATAATGTTCCCATTGCTGGGACACAGGCAACTTAGTTTACCTGACATCGTTGTAATCATTATCAAGACTTTTAAATGACTGGTTATTATCTGTTCGTAAAATTTAAATAAAGAACTTGTTTTTATCTTTAAAGACTTAAATGTGTAATTATATTACTCTCAAACCAAAACGTTGAAATCTATATTATTTAAAACCGCTAATTATTTATTGATTATTATAATGTATGCCAATTAATTTGAATCCCTCTAATGCGCGTGCGCTACATCCAAGTTGGTCGCACTCGCAGTTACTTGGCTATTTTATTTTTAGAACACCAAAATGGTAACTATTTGAGGTCACTAAAACAGTCGCGTTTATTATATTAGAGTGTACTTTAATAGTTATAAGAAATCAAAATGAGAATTATTCGGGGTTGCATTAAATACATGCCGAAAAATAAACTATTTGTTTTTCTTTTCTTTAGATAATGGAGGAGTTCCGTGACATGCCGGCCAGCTTCGGCAACGACCTGCCTCCCGAGGGTCTGCGCGGCTTCCTCGTGGCAGGCGAGCCCCCCGATGGCTGCTCCCCCCTGCCGAAGGCGCCCACCACAGTTGACAACTTCACTGGAAAATGGATTGTGCTTCTTGCCAGGTAAATTATTGTATTACATTTGTTCTACCAAAGACCTCATGATTTCCTCGACTTGACTCAACCACACTTTAGTGGTTTGATATTCATGGTTGCAATTTTACTCCTCGCCTCAAACAGTTTCCTCAGTCGTGGAGAGTTTAACTTGAGGAACCAACTGTCAAATATAAGGTACGTCGGCATCTACCTTCAGGAAGTTATTTATTTATTTATAGGGAAACCAACAGCTATAACAGATGGATAATAATTGTATATGAAATGCAGAGCCAATTAAAGGTTCTCAAATCTTAGGATCACTACCAAGCATGATAGAAAAGAATATAATGTAAGGTACAATAAAAACTATGCACTTTTAAAAAAGTCGGCGTTCAGCTGCGTGCGGGCAGAATAGGTTTTGGTGGTAAATGGGTCAAATGAGAACTCTTTACAGAGAATATTAAAGTCCTTACTCGCTCGCATTATGTATGAGTTTTGCCTGTAGTTAGAAGAGGAATATGGAATAGAGATAAGTGGATTAAATCTAACTGATCTCTGAGAGACATTGAAACGCAGTTTGTGCAGGAGATCAAAACAGTCAATCTCGTTATATATAAGTTTTAAAAGAAAAGTGCAATCTGCTAGTCGACGACGATTTATAAGTGGCTGTAAATGAAATTTCTTGAAGAGATTGAAGTAATTATCAGAATGGTATGGAAAACATAGAAAACGAATAAATCGTTTTGTGTACTTTCAATACGATCAATGTATTTGCCATGACACGGGTTCCAAATTTGTGACGCATATTCAAGATGACTTTTCACAAAAGAGCAATTATCTTAATGCCTTTGGCTTTCTTGAAGCGCCCTGCGAGTCTCATAACAAAACCCAGTGACTTAGATGCTTTGGCCACTATTTGATCGATGTGCACGTTGAATAAAAGTTTGGAATCATGAAAAACGCCTAGGTCGCGCACACCGTCGCATCTCTGTAATAGATGTCCTTTAAGTTTATGAGTTGTAGGGAAAGCGACGCGTTTTCTGCTAAAGGAGATTACTGAACATTTAACAGGGTTAAAATCTATTTTGTTAAGCTATCAATAATCATCCAAACGCACCAGGTCAGATTGAAGAGCATCTATATCATCATTGGATGATATTGCAGAAAATATATTCATATCATCAGCAAAACAAAGTAAATTTGAGTTGTGGAAACACAAGTCGATGTCGCTCACATAAATGATAAAAAGTAACGGACCCATCGAAGAACCTTGAGGAACACCACTAGGAGCTGAAACCCAGCTTGACATGTAGTTACTGATAGCGACAGCTTGAGACCTGTTTTCAAGGTATGAAGTAAATCAACGAAGTAGATCTCCTCTGATACCATTATTAAAAAGCTTTGTTTTAAGAATATTGTGGTCCATTCTATCAAAAGCTCTACTGTTCCCTACATTTATGTTCGAATATTTTGTTAAAATGTAGGGACCAGCTGGTTTTTTTTCCGCGATTTCAGTTTTGGTCCCATAGTAAAAGTTGTTCATAATGATGAGTACAATGTCCCCTTAAGAGGTTATAAACGACTTAAAAATAACCCTGTATATCCAGTGAAAGTTTCACACAAAGACTATAATATCTACTGCACCAATCAGATTTCATAGATAAATAGATAATGCACTCCACACAAGAGGTGTCCCTCTGACGTCACGAGACGCCTGTTGAACGATAACGCCCATTTGTGTTACTAAGTTTAAAGAAAACATTTACTTCAGTATGCATCGACGAACGTGCTCGTATAGTGGAACACTTCCTTGATAAAAAGCTGGAAAGACTTTATAAGAGTTATTTGTGAAGGTGAGGCAAAATTTAATTGATAATTAATTTAAGGCCGTAAACTAAAATTGTATATTATAATAGGATCCAACAAACTGGGATAAACATGTACCTCAGGGTATCTTAAGTGCTAATTATATAATGTGGTAAAATAGAGCTCTTTAATGTAAACGGTACGGATAACATAGACTCGCTTGGATTATTTGGCAAAAAAAAAATGTTGCCTTGTAAAAAAAAAAAAAACACAAATCCTCTGGCTTAGCGAACCGAAGTGAGTGTCTTTTTCTCTCAAATGAAATCTCTCCATACTTTCACGATCTTGCAGACCTCATTCAGACCAGCCTTTACCACTTTCCTGTGGGGACAACTCACCGGTATTGTGAGCTAAATGAATTTAATTTGAATTAATCATTTGTTTTTCATCTTCGTCAGATACAACTGCAGCTTTGAGGTGAAGGTGCGCAATGCTCAGGCGGCTGGCTACGACTGTGCCATCGTGCACAATGTCAACTCCAGCGATCTGGGTGAGTTATCTAACCCAGAGGAGGCAACGTTATGTTTACATCAGGTCTGGGGCCCAAGTCTGCTATTTTTATAAATTCAGTCATTCCAACGCGATCCCATTGTCATGCCATTGTCACTTTGCTAAAAGTTCGTAATCTGGTAAATTCATAATGGTCGATCATTTTCTTTGCAATTTCTTTCAA
Organism: Tiliacea citrago; assembly: GCA_963921375.1. Lineage (NCBI taxonomy): Eukaryota > Metazoa > Arthropoda > Insecta > Lepidoptera > Noctuidae > Tiliacea > Tiliacea citrago. The sequence continues at coordinate 5,617,305 of OY992784.1, forward strand.
TGTAGTGTCAGTGGCCGACCATTGGAAAGTCATAATGACGCCATTATAATAGTAGATTACCAAACCTGTCAAAATCAACAATTATGAAATCAATGATCGACCATTCTGACACTATTGTAATAGCAGACTTGAGGCCCTGATCTCTTGACATGTCAGTCAAAAGTTCAGAATTTTAGGTCTTCAATTAAAATGACCAAAACCTTGAACGCTTATATCTCGTTGATATAGAATATAAGGCGCCGTCAAACGCGGTGTAGGTGCCACTTCTAAGCCAACATTGGCATTTGCCTTATTTTGGCAATCATCATCATGATATCATAAAAACTAGATACACCCACTACTGGATAGAGGCCTCCTTTCCTGTCTGCGATACTTCCCGGCTCCGTACAACCCTCATCCAGGTGTTATTATTTTGGCAATATAAGGTTTTAACCATTACATGGTGAAGACCCTTTTAAATATAGGAAGTCACATCCAGCGGTTATTAGATAATAGTCCTCCAGACCGAATTCCGGCCACGGCAACCAGCCTTCGGCGTGGGAGATATTATGGTGCACAAGTGTGTGCGCGTGTGACGCAGGTGCAATCCGACACAAACGGAGAGAGGTCAGGCGCTGGGCGAACAGCTTAACAATAACAACAACATTAACATTAGATAACAGAAGTACAGATGACAGTCGCTTCATGTTCAATACTGACAGCAACAGCAAGATTGAGCGAAAAAAAAAAAACACAATCTATTCTTGGTAATAAGTACAAACTATAAATTTTCGAAACTTTTTTCACATTCAACATAAATTATGGCCACCAATGTCAATATAATATGTACCATATTTTGGGTTCCGTTTATAGTTTCGCCATGTCTGTCTGTCCGCGGCTTAGCTCAGAGACTCTTAGTACTAAAAAGCTGTAATTTGGTATGGGTATACGTAGAAAAAAAAAATAGTTTAATAAAACACACTTTAATAGAAAACTAAAGTAAAAAGTAGAAAATAATTTTAAATAAGTTTCAAATAATAATAGTTATTAACAAGAAATTTATTTTATCGTAAAAAAGCGTGAAGATATTTTCATAATGATTCTACTTTTACCAATATCTGTCAATAAAATATTTGCAAGAATTTACATCAAGCACCCCACGCTTTTTTACGATAAAATAAATTCCTTGTTAATAACTATTATTATTCCAAACTTATTTAAAATTATTTTCTACTTTTTGGTTTGAAAAAAACTGTCGAGTGTACTGTATTGTGAGTGTGTTGTTGTTGTGTAGTGTGGGCTCTCCAGTTGATCCTGCCAATAGTCACATGCTTGTCTCAAAGTTTAAGTCATTTATGCCTTGGTACTTGGCACAAATCATTACCGTGTCTCTGAATATGGAAAAAAATTATAATCCTGAAGATCTTGATAAGGATAATGGGACAAACTCATAAAATTATCACAGCTTTAGCAGTAGGCTTTACAAGTTAACGAATAATAGTCGACCAACTTACATTTGCGTTTCGGCATTGATTGTGACGTATTTCGTTGTTTGGGTAAAAATGTTTTTTAACTACAATGTTAAATTTGTTTTCGAGATAAATTCATCCCAACTACGGATTTCTTCATTGTGCGTGGTCCGACACGTACACACGGCTACACATCCAGCTATACATCTCCAGTATTAGCTGATATCTCATTGTATAAGATTTCCGTACAATGAGAGCTCAGCTTATACTGGAAATTAATAACTTTATGTGTAGCCGTGTGTACTTGGCCGGTTTTTTTTATAGATAAAGCTCTTTTTAAACACATCTTCCTTTCATTTCTCCCTACAAGGTTCCTCACACAGTAACTAAATTATCTGCGGCACAATATGACAATAGCATTACTGTGATAAACTTGTTTTCGAGCGGCCGCAGGAGGCGTGTACTCCTCAGTATTATTTTTATTATCCATTAATTTACAATGGAAATAATCTGTGAACTGTTTTTGTTGCTAGTAAGTGACTAATGTGTTCTTGTTATGTTTTTTTTTTTTTTGTGGGAATATATTGTAGTGTTTTGTGCTGTGATGGAAAAACCCATGTGATATTTATTAAATTATCCTTGACAAGCATCAGCAATATGCAATTAGCAATATGGTTTAGCATATGCTGTTTTAGACGTTGGTATTACTTCAGAGCCGCCATAAAGTTTAAATTGAGGCGTATTCCTCAATTTAAACTTTATGGCGGCTCTGAAGTGAAGTGAAACCGCTGCGCAGTACCGCACCACTCACCCCCACTGACACATGAATTCGTTACTGCGCAGTGACTCGCCTCATGTTCCAAGCCGCGATAAACTCATTAGGTGGATTTGCGTCCTGTTTGCTTTTTGTGTCGACCTAATTCCTCTTACACAGAGAAAATACAAAAATTGATCACCTCGATGCTCAGTGCATGTTTTCAGTTTTTTGCGATATTTTCTTTTACCGGTACTCTTTCAAGTGAAAAAAGTACTTCAGCTCTGAATGCATCATTCAGAGCTGAAGTACTTTTTTCACTTTGAAACCACACGGGCTTTGAAACCACAGACGTTCATAGTTACAAAAACCAAAGGTCCAAAAATTTGGTTTTTTTGTAACTAGTAGAAAGTTTTACATTTTTGTAATGTAATGCTTATTAAAAAGTATTACAAGTTCCATCTACGTAGTCTTACCGACACCTAGTCTAGACCTAAGTAAAATAAAGAGTTCAAATACACCCCGCAAATATTTTAGTACACTTGCACTCAGTGAAGATAAAAAATGATTCCTTAGTCAATCTATAAATAGAACGGAATAAATGCTTGTAAAAATATTACTTTATCGCCCTGTTTGTGGTTTAAATAAGTGTCAATTAAAGGGCCATAGGATAGGCCCTTTCTTTAAATTGCAAATACGAGAAAATATGGTAATTATTCAGAAAAAAGAACGCTGACATTGGTCGTCGATTTCTGAATGACTATTTATTTTAATGCCGTGAAATCTCAAGTGATTGCTAACTTGAGATTGAACAACAGGTTTTCAGAAACTTTTAATAATTATTCATCACAATATTTCGCTACCCTAAGTCCCGTATTACAGAACGTCACTCAATACTCAACCATTATTGAAAACTAGTTTCAACCAATCAAACGGCTTGGATCTAGTTTTAAGTAATGCTTGGGTATTGGATATCGTTCTGTAATACGGGCCTAAGAGGGCCCTTCCCGGTCCGTCTATCGTCAACGCGAGCATGGTCGAAAAGTTTGTTGTTTCATCCAGCGCAAGTGAAAACACACGATAACATTGAACGAAAAATAATTTGCGGAGTTTTCATAAAACTTGTTCCAGGAAATACGTGTTTTTGAGTAAGCCTTACCAGTTTGTGAAATAAATGTTGGTCATTTAGAATCTCCATTACATTTGCAAGGTTTCTATCTTAATGTTTTCTTAACATTTACAATTTATGAGTACATTATGAATGGCCAAAGTTCAGGTAAAGTTTGTGCAAATTTTTGCAGGCTTATACTGACTTTGTTTTTAATTTTTTGCTTGCATAGAAACCTAGATATAGTGCACAAGATACCTATTGGTTCAAAAATTTCAAAGAAAGATGTGTTACAAGTTACAATGCCATAATCACGTACGAGCGTTTGTATGAAAAGTATGTCGGGTTGGCCGCTCTTAAAGACAGTTCTTATGTATTTCCCGTTCTGTCATACTACAGGCCATAACTGTCCACATTTTATTTTAATTATTTTGTAGCGCTTAATTACTTTAATTCTTCACAAAAGAGCATTATCGTGTCAACCTATCTTAATACGATGACATGTCTCTGAAGAAATGTAACGCTGCATGCGTTAACTGTTAACGTTTGAACATTGTAGAGGAGTAGAGCCTTAGAGGCATTGATCATTATTGTAGTGCCTGGGACATTTATTAAGCTTTATTGCGAAATGAACGGCCCGGTCCTCTACCGCTGTCCGTCGTTCATTCATACATTTCACTGTGCGCAGTACGCCAAGACGCGACGCATAAAAAAGTAAAAATAAAAGTTAACCAAACATAAAAAAACCATTGTGCAAAATATTTGTCACATTCGAGATAAACGGCTTCACTCAGCTCAACTTACCCAACGCATACCGGTAGACAACACGGCAATAAATTTCGAATTATAAACGAAGTATTTAATACTTATCTAATCGAGATAAAGTATATATTTCGAGGATAATCCCCCGCGGTGCCCCAATTCTCCGGTCGCTCAACGTGCATTGGATGTTAAACCTTATTTTGATAAGCAATAAAGATTACGTTTACATTGATTTATAAAACTACTAGATTCTGCCCGCGACTTCGTTCGCGTGGAAGACGTAAGTACCACAATATTCTAAAATAACAGCCACATTTTGATAATACTTCCCTGTATACTACATTTTTGTAGTGTTGGTATCAGCAGCCAAAATATAAAAAGATTCAGAACTGATGATAGACTGACCAGACTTATATGGAATATCTATGCAAAATTTGAACAAAATCTATCCGTGTAGGTATTTGTAAGTATTTGCGTGATGCTGGAACATTCAGACAAACAGATAAACAGACAAAAATTATAAAAACTATATTTTCGGCATTTTAATCGTCCCCAGACCTCTATCGCAATATCTTCTTTTTTTTATATGTAATAATTATTAAACGTTCGCTACGATTTTATTTTAATTATGAATATACTTGCCTTGCCGTCCGTCAAAATTCGATGATTGTGAGATTGATACAAAAAGTTCCGAATACGCTAATAAGACACACGAAATAAACGCAAGTAACATTACCGGATACCAATTTAAGTAGACGTTTGATGGTGCAAGACCATTTCACACCGAGCTGTCAAATTCAATTCATCAAAATTAGCTCCTTATTTCACCACCTGAAAATTTATGTGGTAAACCTGTAGCATTATTTTGATTTGTGTTTATCATCTTTTTTCCAGAGACTATGTCGGCTAAAACCGCACTGGGGATAGAGATTCCGTCAGTTTTCGTGAGTGACCTCGCGGGGCTCATACTAGCCGACGAGTACTTGTACACAAGCGGGTGAGTCAAAGATAATAATCTATATCTGTACATATTATAAATTATAGTCGCATTTCGTATCTCTGTGACCGCGTTGTTCTTCTAAACGCAACGTATTTTGATGCAGTTTTCACCATCATTTAGAGAATTTATCCTGGAAGGTTTCTGTATAATACGCTAGCTTTTCCCCGCGACTTCGGCCGCTTGAAATTTCTTGTTTTAACATCCCATTAGTGAAAGAATTCTCTAAACCAGATCCGAGATCCCCCCCCGACCCACAACTTACTCACAAATTTTACCTCTCGGAATCGGATTAGTGTTAGTTATAATATTAGTATAGATTAATATTAAATTTACCTAATAAATAATAAAGAAATCTGAATGTTTTTTCAAGTCGTAAAAACCGTGCGAAGCAGGCCCCGGTCGTTGGTCTGTAATAATTACAGATGTGACGTAATTAAGTGTTATTAAATAATTATATCGATTGTAGGTGATAGCGATTTTGTGTAATGTGTGTCTGTTAAGGGTGCGAGCGTGCAGTTGTTTCATTGTATAAGCTAATAAGTTGATTTGGTTAGCGATTTAATCTTGTGCAATTACTTATTTTTCTAAAAAGATAGATAAGGATGTTTTTTTTTAAGATAAGGATGTTTTCATCGACAGTCATTACGATAAAAATAAGCCCTGTTTATTGTTTTTTTTTTTCTGTTATTACAGGAAATGTACATACATACATAAACTCACTCCTTCCCATGGGGGAAACTATAGAACGCCACCTGCGACGCTCCTTACATACTCCTTTTGCTTCGCGCTTACATTAAAAGTAACAATACAAAAGTTTGTCATTTATAAAAAACTCTGTTTTCATTACTTAAAAAAAACCGGCCAAGTGCGAGTCGGACTCGCGCACGAAGGGTTCCGTACCATTATCTATAAAAAAAACGGCAAAAAAATCACGTTTGTTGTATGGGAGCCCCCTTAAATATTTATGTTATTCTGGTTTTTAGTATTTGTTGCTATAGCGGCAATAGAAATACATCATCTGTGAAAATTTCAACTGTCTAGCTATCACGGATCATGAGATACAGCCTGGTGACAGACGGACAGACAGACAGACGGCGGAGCCTTAGTAATAGGGTTCCCGTTTTACCCTTTGGGTACGGAACCCTAAAAAATAATTATTAACATTTATTTTCATGTAACATGGACTCATAACGTTAGTAACAATTGACTTACAAACTATGTTAGTAATATTTACAAAACATAGCACAACAACAAGTTCCTAACCAACTACGTTCCTATTAGCAGGTACATGCAGCTGGCTTATAAAGTATATGATAGGGCAATCCAGTTTGCTAGCAATGACACCCAGGAGTCTGTTGGTTATGGTACGAAATGTAATATCTTTTAAATTAATAATCATAGTATTTAAAAATGGAAGTCTGGTCTGAAATGATGACTAAAGTTTTAAAAATAAACACTTTTCCAGGATTTACTTGAAAAAAAAATCTGTTATGTTTTAGTTTCTATATAATGGTGAACGGCGACCTCCCGTTCAACATCAACACGCACCTGCTCCTGCCATTCGCGATTGTCGTGGTGCTGTGCCTGCTCGTCATACTTGTATTTATGGTACGTATGATCTGAGAGATAAGGTTCACTTTTCTGAGAGAAAAGGAAGGAGTAGTTAAAAAAAGACGTTTTGGAGATACTCTTTTTCGCTTGCGTTATTTTTTAATTTAGTCTAATATGATTTTGTCGAATATTGCTACTTTAATGTACCGAAAATCGCAGAAACCAAAAATAAGTAATAAAAGAATGCAGTTGAAAGGATTACTTATATATGTCGCATGCAATACAGTGATGCCGACTGAAGTACTGTATGCAGTCGGTGCGCTATGACGGAGCCTACGAACCGGAGGACGAGGGCGCGGGAACTAACAGGAGCGCCAGTCACCCTTCAGCCCTAGGAACTGTCACACGTTCATAAGACGCTTGCGCATTGTGATTCATCCAGTTTTATTATTTTATTTCTATTGTGTGTATTAATGGACAATATTAATTAGGACAATAGTTGTTAATTGTGATTTGTGTAACTGTATAAACTAAGTGTAAGAAGCTGATATCATCTTTTAATTGCCCGAGATCCACAAACAGCCCACAACAATGTCACAGGAACGAAGTATGACCCCTCCCCGATGTCTTGTGCCGACATCAGAAGCGGGATCACCTCGGGCAACTAGAAATATGAGATGTGTCATGGATGAAGATATGAAATGGAAATTACTATTATAAATGCAGTTTCTAATAGTAATTTCCATTTCATATCTTCAACAAGCAAATGGAAAGTCTGATTCAAACATTGAAGAGTCCAAATGTGAGTACTAACTTAACCTTGCCTGAATTTAACCCCGCAAAACCAGATTCGGATGCTTTGTCTTGGTGTTCCACTACGAAATTGTGTTTTGGTGATAACCCAATAGAAGGCAGTCAGCTTATTGTGGTGATCAGTAAGGCCTTAAAGGGATCTGCATCTACCTGGCTATCACAAATATCCTACCCAGGAATAGCATGGATTGAATTTAAGCAATTATTTAAAGCGAGATACGTGAGCACCGAGACTATAGCGGCCACACTCATAAATCTAAACAATAAAGAACCGAGCGATAACGAAAGCTTAGCCGCATACTCGAGCCGTTAGGTGACGTCATTAATGAATAGTTGGACGAATGCATCTTTAGAATAAGTGGCTTTGTCGACTGTACTCACACACATGTCGCAGTTTGATACTCGTGTACAAAGGCTTGCTTTTACAACCGAAATCACATCACGACAGAAATAACAACAAGAGTTACAAGCGTTATCTTATTTGAAACGAAAAGTGAACAGAGATCAAGATTCAACCAATCTACCTGAAAAACGTCAGAGGACACAGCCAAATTTCCTGAAATGTTTTTACTGCGGAAAAACGGGGCATAAGCAATTAGAATGCCGTGCAAAAAGACAAACGAACCAACCTAAAATCAACAAGCACACCATCAACAAAGTTGGACAATAAACATCCGCCATCCAGCCACATAGTCTGCTACAAATGTGGCAAGTCAGGTCACAGTTCCACGCGGTGCCCCAGTGGCGGCGGTGCGGCTCAGAGCGAGCGGCCAGTCGACGTGTGTAGTCGAGCCACCTACGGGAATGCTGAAGCTTAATGGTAAGGGTTTTATGTTTCACTATGATTCAGGTGCTGAGTGTTCGTTAATTAAAGAAAGTATAGCACAAAGTTCAGTACCTAGTAAACGAATAAACGAAGTTGTTTATTTAAAAGGCATTGAGCCAGCGAGAGCCGTCAGCACCCTACAGATTTTATGTAAAATAGAAATAAATGACTATGTAATGGAAATTTTGTTACATGTTTTGCCTTACGTTAATTAATATGCAAAGCGATAACATGATAGATCATGATATTTTGAGTAACGGGTTCTGTGTGACCATGAGAGCAACGGAGTTTGTTTTATCGAAAGATATTGTTGTAAATACATGCAGTGTACCTGAAGTTAAGGTACCTAATCGTGATTTTAATTGCATTGACACCGACATTTTACTGGGCAGTAAACCCGATCTTGTGAACATTTAAAAAAGTTATTCTGATTATTTCATCGATGGTTTTCCCATCACCCGTGTCAATACAGGCGAATTAGAAATTAGATTGATCGATCCTCAGTACCCAGTCGAGTTACATACCGATGCGAGAACTGAAAGCTATGGCGGGATTCTTTTCATATGGTAGATGGCAAACGACGAGTCATTGTATACTATAGCGAACATCGCCAGCTGAACCACGATACCACTCATACGAGTTACAAACACTTGCCGTCGTCAACGCAATTAAGCATTTCCGTCAATACCTACACGGTAAAAAGTTTACAGTCGTAACCGACTGTAATTCTCTTAAAAAGATTGATTTAATGCCAAGGGTTCACTCACAGATGGTGGGCTTATCTTCAATTATTTGACTTCGAAGTAAAATACAACAGTGGTAAGCATATGGCTCATGCCGATTTCTTTTCACGAAACCCACTTCACGCGGTCCCATATCAATCAGATATTACTAAAGTGGAGCAAAAACGCGTAGACTTAGCTTTCAAATAACTAACTGGCTTTATGCAGAACAGCAACATGATTCAGAAATTTTAAAAATCTTATCTGATTTAAATAATTCTCAATTGGATGATTTAACTAGTTCATAATTATGAAGTCCGATCTAAAATTTTACACCGTAAAATTCTGAGTCAGAAAAATGCCGGATATCCAAAGTTTCATTGAAGGGATAAGTGAAGATAACGCGGATACCGAGCGAGAGTCCGGGACCTCCGAGGTCCGTTCAGAGTTCACGACCAAACTGGCCACGGCAGAGGTCACGCAGTAGCGGTAGTCCGTCAGAAGTCGGCATGTCCCACTGCGTGGGTACACCGTGGATACGCGGTGCGCTGGTGGCTCTGGCTGGGGGTCGGGTCATGTTTATGACCGTAGAGTCATGTGACGACTCGGTGTTTTTGTGCGCAGGTTGACGTAAGCAATGGTTATTGCTGGGCTATGTGTAGCCGTAAGGAAGTGAATATTATTTTATTTCTATTGTTATTATTAATGGACAATATTAATAGGACAATAGTTGTTAATTGTGATTTGTGTAACTGTATAAACTAAGTGTAAGAAGCTGATATCATCTTTTAATTGCCCGAGATCCACAAACAGCCCACAACAATGTCACAGGAACGAAGTATGACCCCTCCCCGATGTCTTGTGCCGACATATAGATCTGCATTAAGGTCCTCCATCGTTCTTCACCGTGTATTTTTCGATGAGTCAATTCTGAATTTGGTTGACCGACCCATTATCAGTTTAGATATTGCATTAGCATTAAATAACTTTATCATTATAATTCCAGATAGTGAAATGCATAAAAGACCGGCGACGCGCTCGTCGACACCGGCTACCTAGCCGAGCTCTCAAGAAGATACCCACGTGCAAGTTCAGCAAGGGCGACCCGTACGACACCTGCGCCATCTGCCTCGATGACTACCAGGAGGGAGAGCGGCTGAGGGTACTGCCCTGTGCACACGGTGAGTTGTACACAGAAGGTACCCACGTGCAAGTTCATCAAGGGCGACCCGTACGACACCTGCGCCATCTGCCTCGATGACTACCAGGAGGGAGAGCGGCTGAGGGTACTGCCCTGTGCACACGGTGAGTTGTACACAGAAGGTACCCACGTGCAAGTTCATCAAGGGCGACCCGTACGACACCTGCGCCATCTGCCTCGATGACTACCAGGAGGGAGAGCGGCTGAGGGTACTGCCCTGTGCACACGGTGAGTTGTACACAGAAGGTACCCACGTGCAAGTTCATCAAGGGCGACCCGTACGACACCTGCGCCATCTGCCTCGATGACTACCAGGAGGGAGAGCGGCTGAGGGTACTGCCCTGTGCACACGGTGAGTTGTACACAGAAGGTACCCACGTGCAAGTTCAGCAAGGGCGACCCGTACGAAACCTGCGCCATCTATCTAGTTTAATATTGATAGCCTGCTGAGTATAATGGATTTAAGAGGAATCATTTTCACGAAAAAACGAATCTTTGAAATAGTGCCCAAATATGATGGTAAATCTTCTGACATAAAAAAAAAATCTTTTGCTCTCTTATTAAGCGCGGTCACAATGCCACATACCGAAAGACAACAACATCGTCACTTCTGCTTATCTTTCTGAAATAGCCACCTTTGCGTTATATTTTGTGCAATTAGCAGGGACCATTTTGGTTACCCATTGAAAGGGTTTTCTATAGGGTTTTTCTAAGCGGTTAAACAAAAACCCATATGATATGGGTAACCCTTTTGAACGACTTAAAATAAATTTTGGTTACCCGTTGAAAGGGTTTTCGATAAAAACCCATACAGTATGGGTAACCCTTTTGAACGGCTTACTTTAAGGCATTCAAAATTACCCACACCGTATGGGTTTTTGATTAACGGCTTAAAAAAACCCTATCGTAAACCCGTTCCATTGAAAAGGTTTTCGATAGGGTTTTTCTAAAATGGTAACCAAAATGGTCCCTGGGTAGAATAGAGATAGAATTGGGATATCAAAATAACATAATATTATGATTTATGAGGTATAGAACCCATTGAATGGGGTATCATGTAACCCTTTCACTGGGTTTCTAGTATAAAACCCATTCAATGGGTTACATCATGATAAAGGTAACCCATGGAATGGGTTACCCTTTCAAAAGGCTTAACCCTTAACCGGGGTTGTACGGTCCCTGGCAATTAGCCTATAATCTGCCCACTGCTGTGATTCAGACCTACTCTCTGAAAGGACTGGGCAGTAAGCACCACGCGGGCCTATTCCGGGACGTCGCATGTCTTTAAAGTACTGCTATATTATGCCAACAATAACTAAGTTCTTATACATCTGTTCCCAGCCTACCACGCAGTCTGCATCGACCCGTGGCTGACCCAGAACAAGCGCGTGTGTCCCGTGTGCAAGCGGCGCGTGTTCGCGGCCGGAGAGAGGAGACGCGTGCACACCGACTCGGACTCCACTGATACTGAGCCACTGCTGAACGATAATAATGCTACGCAGGTACGATAGAGACAAACTATTTTTTTTTACAGGTAAAAATTTAAGAAACTTGTGACACTAGAGTGACGTTTTTGACACCAGAATGACTGTGGCACCATATTAATGTCTGTGACACCATCACACCAGTGACATTTTTGGTATTAGAACGTCTGTGCCATCAGAATTACATTTTTGACACCAGAATGACTGTTTGTGACACCATAGTGACGTCTGTGACACCACTTATTTTAGCTTCGATTTTGCATCACTGTCAAAATCACAGTGATTTTATTCTAGTAATAAGGTTGGATGCTCTTGGGTTGCTGTCAGAGGTAAAATAGTGAAAGTACTACTTATTAGTGATGGAATAATTAGCATTTGCATCCATTGTTAGCGTGTGATAGATCATTTAGCATTTAGCAAATTAAGTGTAGTCGCGAAATTCTGTGAAATGCGAAGCGATGTACTTTTCTAAACTATCATACGTCAGAGAGAGCGTCGCGCATGCGCATGCACCGGTAGCGTATGCTCTCTGTCGCAGCCACGGGAAGTCGGGAATACTAAATCTATCGGTTTCACGTGAACGTGACTTCGTTCGCGAGTGAAGTTTAATAGCGTAGGTGCTGCGAACTAGCGAAGAATGGGTTAAGCAATTGTTATCATATTATCTTTGATTTGCGCGTACTTAGGGTTGTATATTGAATGAATGCTTGTGAATGTGATTGTTTAATTTATTTAAATTATAGTCTTTAGCAAATAGCATAGCAATAGCAATTAACACGCTAAGACTCAAGAATTCCCATGCTAGTTAAATTATTACGAACGCGCAATAATTGCCATTACTACTACTTATAACTGTGACACCAAATGTGAATGTTTATGACACCATAATCATTGTAATTTATTATTGTTTCAGGGTGGCACGTTCGAGGAGCAGCGAGAAAACCCGTTTGTTCGCGCCACGCGGTTCATGGCACGACTGCGAGCTAACAGGGAGGGAGACAATGCTGAGGTAATACAACATGTTACTTTGTTTATATTTATGAATAGTTCGGTCTTATCCAACTTCGTCAAATCGTGTTGATAATGTCAATGTTTCATTGAAAATAGCAGACTTGGCCCCCTGGTTCTTGGATCACTGTCAGTCCATAATATAGCAAGTTGAGAATGTTTCGATTTGGTTGACATGAACTAGAATTAAAATGTGTATACTGGTAAATTGATGAATTATAATTAAGCGACATCTCTAAGTGCAACAGTAGTCAGGATTAATAGATTGTTTTTAGTTCAGAACGTTTTTAGGGATCAAACAGTTGATAGAGACCAAATTTGTTGAGGTGATTAATAAATGCATGTTATTGGGTTGTTACAGGTAGCATCTTCTGCAGAAGACAATGACGAGACGAGTAATGTAAATGATGACACGTAAGTTTTTTAAATTTATTTGGATATTAATTAATGTAATGACTGATTTATTTATTTATAAACGTTGCTTATTTATTTATTTATTCAAAATCTGATACGGTTTTTATAACTTCAAAGTACTTTTTATTTTATTATTTTGCTTACGTTTAGGCTTCGATAATGACGAGGCAAATCGATATTATGCCTAACTTTGGACGTACTATGCTAACGATGGAGTAGTTACCCAAAAAGTTTCTATGGAAAATATGACTAGCGTAGTCCTAGGTTTGTTACTCGTGAAAGCTCTTCAAATAACATTGAAAGTTCGATTTTAATTTGTTCACTAGCGTGGAGACCGGTGACAGAGAAGCCCTCCTCCCGCCCGCTCGCACGGCGGGCACGGTGGGCACGGTGGGCACGCTGGCCACGGCGGGCGTGACGCAGGAGCGGCGCTCGCGGCGGGCGCGGCGCGTGCGCTCGGCCAGCGCGCACGCGCCGCCCGCCCGCCGTGACCACGTGGCGCCGCTGCTCATGTCCGACTCGCACTCCATCAACACCGAGACACAGGGGGAGATCGGTAATACTAGGCTTATACAAACATCACGACAGGATTCTTCGAAGGGTAGCTTAATACGCTCGACCTAGTAAAATTGCCTTACAACTCCTAATTGATTAAGACTGTGTCGGTCGATCGTTGCGCATCGACTCAAGCACACGTGTCTGGAGTCCCCTCAATCAAATTTACAAATATGTTTTTACTATGCATCTACTACAGCGTTACACATGTATTTCGTGTCGTGCCTCGTGTCGGATATCGAAATCGTTCAGTGTTTATTTTTTTATGTTTGTGTCACCAAATAAAATTCGTTAGAGCTGGGCAAAAGTGACGTACACTAGACCTATGTGCAATCCTGATCTCAAACAAGCTAACCAGTGCATAAAAGGGGCTAATTGCACCTCCCTGACTCCCGTCCAAGCTAATCTGGAAAGATTTTTCCATATCTTTTAAGGATCTACTGAAGAGTGGCGCTTAAATTATATACCGTGTGTATCAATTATAATAATATTATGTGCAGTGCAGTGCTATGCTAGTGCTCCAAAATTGTTTGTCTTTTGTGAGTGCGAATTCTATTTTGAGACATTTCGGGATTCAAGTGGACTCAGGTAGCTGTGACCCAACTGAACATTCCTTCTAGATTTTTTGCTTTGGGTTCGGAGATACAAGTGGGACATCATTGTATTATTTTGGCTACGACTTACTACTACATCAAAAAATAGAAACTTCGGATGAAGACATTGGCAGCAGCAACATAAAACACAGCATAGCGTCGAGAAAGTAGTTTAACCCTGCCAAAGGATTCGGGATTCAGCGAAGCTGGACCTGAGCGTAACCTGGTGGCGACATCATTAAAAGATGCCCACCCATAGATAAATATCACCCGTCTCTCCACTATTCCAATGCTTGCTCAAGAATGCATATCCGATATGGGTCTAATAATCCCTCCATATCCCAAGGGCACGTCTTCCCTACAATTATCGCGCCCCACGGTCTACTCTTAGATGTGCAATGGTCTCTGGTATCATGGGACCAGAGTGTGAATCTTTGGGTTTATTTGAGTGATCGAATCTGTTTTAACCACGCTGGGGTCGGTGCATTTCATTCATTCATTCTCAGATTAAGACTGTCACTTTGGTATTAAAGCAAAAATAGACCTTGTCATTTTATGAACAAAAATTACTTTATAGAGGTAAGAGGAACAGGGTGTAAATTCGGCCGAACGCAATACCCAGTTTTTGCTTATTGCAGCTAGAAAAATCTATCTATCGATGGTTTTAACGTCCCCATAATCTATCAGACAATATGGTCTATGGACAATACGGTATAATCTTACCAGTCCACGCTATGTATTGATGGGAGGGTGTATCGCTTACTACGGAGTAGGCATCCCATTAACCTGTTGACAGCTATTTGTTTGACAGGCCAGTTACTAAAGATGACAGATTGGTCTATTCCCCGAATTGCAGGGATAAACGTATCTATACTCCATTCGTTTAGGTAATTAAATAAAGGTAAACAAATCGTAAAAAGGGTTTTTATACATGACACTTTATTGTTTCAAAATACGTTAACTTAACTTTACTAAATTAAATTTATTTTTAATTTTTACTATAGTGTTAATGAATGTTAAACTTTATCATTTATTCTTAAACTACTCGTCGTAGATGTAACTGCTTGAGCACGTTTTTTTTGTTCGATTTATAATAATACTATAATATTTTGTAATCTGTCTATTGTAAAGAGCCCAAAAAGACAGGTTCACTAAACGTCAACGAATTATAACGTTGCTACTTTGAAGAGTACAACTGTGCCGTAGCATCACAACTGAAGTGACAGGCATTACGTTTAGTCGGTTACTTGACAGCTCTCTCGTCACGTGGTTTTTTTTTGTTTACCTTTATTTAACTACCTAAACCAACAGAATATAAGCATTGTTTACTTAAAAAAATAACAATTTTTAAATAATCATATAAAACATGTCCGATTCAAGTGAAAGTACGTTATATGGAGGTAATTTTAAAATGGTAGCAGAAGTTATCGACTCGGAAAGTGACTTTGGGGTCCAATCACTTAGTTCACAGAGAACTTACCTATGAATGCCGCATCGACCATAAGAGCAAATTAAGTTGTTATTAATTTAAATAAAGCAGCAGTGAGTAATTTAATCAACGAAATATATCGTCTAGTAACCTTAGCAACAACCACAGACTAGGCAACAACCTGACCAAGGTGTGGTGTTTCTTATGTCAAACTGTCAATTACGTTTCATTACTCCTCTCCAGCGTTAAATCTTGTAGGTATCAAATTTAAAATAAATGATATCTTAATACAGTCATATATTTAGAATTAAGAAACAAAGAAGTTTTATAATAAGGCTAATTATATGTTGTTTTTTAAAGTGATGTTGGTTGTAATGGAGCGCACGGAAGGAGCAAGTAGAAACCCTTACTTATTGTTTTCGTTAGATATACAGGGTGGATTTTTGAGATGGGGCAGTAAGGGCAGCTACCTTAACCGTTGTAGCTACAGGAAAACGGACTTAAGAAACTGTCCTTAACTTTTTGAGAAATGTTGATCTGCATTCACAGATTTTGAAAAAAAATTAGTCAGCAGGAAAATGGTAAATTTTCACAAAAACTTTTTATGCCAATTTATCCTGTTTCTTATAAGGATCAAAAACCTCTATTGGAGCAACTAAGGTTTGAGTACTAGAAAAGTCATAAATCCCAAAAAACTTTTCCCACACATTTCGTAGGAAATGAGACTCCAACTTAGTTTTTATGATGGATAGATGGACCGCTACAATGAAGACTGGCCAAAAATAAACATGGTGTCATTCAAGGATAGATAGAATTATACTGTCTCGCAACGTCGCAACGCGCTGATAACAGGGTGTTTCAAACTACATAATGCGTCTTATTGAATAATATTTGAAAAAAATATATATTCATATATTAACAAATATTTTTTTTCTTTATGAATGATTAGTAGTCATTGGATAAATGAAGTGGGCTGCCGTTGTAACACGATTAAAATGCCACGGTGTATATGTATGAAGGGAAGGGGTTGCCATAATCGCCACGCTTGCAGGCGGGTTGGCGACCGCAGTATGGTGTTAAAATGCATAGAGAACTCTACTGCCCATTCTCTAGTAAGTCCCTTAGTCGCCTTTTACGACACCCAGGGGAAGAAATGGGATGGTGCTATTATTTACGTCCGGCACCATACGGAACTGCATAATATAGTTTATTAATTATTTTGAAACCTTTCAAAATGCACCGTCTTAACTCTCTAATAGGTGAGCCCATTGCCATAAACCGGGCACAAATCCAAGCTACGGGCTGCTGCTCAGTAATTGGCCTAACCTTATATATTACGGATCTGAAAAATACATCACCTCACAAACTTATTTCTCCCTCCACAGGCGTAGCAGCATTACCAGTGCAGCAATCATCATCAACGCCACACCACATGGACTTATGAACGTCTGGCTGACTCACTGACTGTTCTGAAGGTCTAACTGTCTGACTATGCACCGAGTGAGCACGCTCCCTTATAGAGGCTCTGGCGCCCCGCCCAGTGTGTATGTATCTTTATCTTGTGTTAAATTGAGCACTAGTGCCTCTGTGTACGATTCATTTTTGACTGTCCTGTTTTAAATTGAGTTTTCGTAGCACTGATTGCGTATAATTGACGTTGAAAAATCTGTAATAATATCGACATTTTATGAATGAGCAGTTCTATAAAAGTATCGATTAAAGATCGAGCGATAACTGGGTGAGCGATCAAAGCAATCAGATGTCCGAATTTGGATTATTTTTATTTAAAATACTGTTTCAAATACTTAAACACATTGAACTTGTGTCCCAAAGCTTCTTTCGTGCTGTCCACTCAAATGTGACTATGTTAGAAAATTGTTATCGTAATAAATAGACATATAATATTTCAGGTTATATCGTCAATTTACTGTTAAAGAATCCACTAACGATAGATTTAGAATTTTACAAGAATTCTGATGTAAAAAGGTTGCATGTAATAAATAAATAAAGTCGGTTTTCTAAAGGAATAAGTACTAGATTGGCAATTAAGCCTGTCTTGTACATTTTCTGTTTAAACTATACGGAAATTAATATCATACAACTTATGAAGACCGGAATTAATCCTGTTCTAGAATCTTTAACTAACCACGGACTGACAAAGGAGTTCATATCACTGTGTACTTCTAATATGCTAAGTGTTGATTATTAGTATAGCACTCAAGTATTACGTAAGCACCAAAGTGGGGGGTCTTTGCTTTGCTTATTTTTGATGACATGGGGGACGCGGTGGTCTGGATAGTGATTACGTCAGCAATATTTACTTTTTCTGATTTTTTTTGCAAAATTATGTACATTCTGATTTGAACAAATATGAATTCTACTTGTCTAAGCTCGAAAGCGAAAAGTATGTTCAGGAATTCCCCAAAATAATTGATATTGCTTATGCTTACGCGGTGTCTTATGGTTAATTTAGAAAGAACCGAAGTAAGGTAATTACCGAACGTGTTATTAAAAAAAAAATACCTACCAATGTTTACTTAAGCATAGGACGAGGGGTAAGAGCTTTGCTTACTTTTGCTGACAATGGGGGGTTTAAAATGACTATAATTCAGCTTACGTAATACTTGAATGGTCCCCCTAAATAATATAAAATATTCAATTTGGGAAGTCCACCATATTTTCTCAGTCACAATTATTAAAGATCTTACGATACGTACTTTGGAGGTTTTGTAGCACAGTAAACTACTCAAGAGCATTTTCAATGCTGTTTCCCCACAATGAGTAGGATGCTGCTACTCCCACGATTTAGTTGCTGTGTAACAAAAGCTCAAAAAAGACGATAAGAAAACTGTAAGGGTGGTTTCACATCTGACGGTATCGTCGGTCACGTAACGATAGAACGGACCCTATGCACTAAATCGATGATGCTTTACTGAGTCGGGGAACTAACGAGGTTACGCCCGACGCATCTTCCGTCAGATGTGCAACCACACTTACAAGTTAATTTTATTAATATAAATGTGCCTGACGCATTGAAAGAGTCGAAAAAATTACTATATTTTATATAGAACCACTTCGAATAACGGAATCGGGGATAAATTAAAAAGGTGCAATATCAATTTGAGTATTTCTTTTCTAAAAATCCATATTAATAAACCATTTTTATTATTAATAGAAGAGGAATCTGACCTTCTAGTGTCTTATTAATGTGGATTTAGTCTTAATAATAAAGATTATGTTACTATTTATCTATGCTAAATAATAAAACTATACTAAAATCATTGTAGATAGATTTGAAGTCAGTTATTAACAATTCTAGATCGTAATTTAAATAACAAGATGGTAGCTATAATACTTGTTTTGAATTCAGTGATTTTGTTTAATCAATATTTTGGGAGTTGTTACTAGAAAACGGAGTTGTAGAAACCTTTCTCACAATCCCACTAATATTATATATGTATAAGTTTGTACTTATGTTTGTATGTTACTCAATCACGCAAAAACGGCAGGACGGATTTGGATGAAATTTCGTACACAAATAGTTTATAACCTGGATTAACACATAGGACACTTTTAATCCCGGGAGTACGTTCCCGTGGGACATCAATGCGGGCGAAGCCGCGGGCAAAAGCTAGTGGTTTAATAATTAAGATGATGACAAATTTTGTTATCATTTTCTGTTTGTAAATCATTATTATAAGCTTATA
Source organism: Tiliacea citrago (assembly GCA_963921375.1). Classification (NCBI taxonomy): domain Eukaryota; kingdom Metazoa; phylum Arthropoda; class Insecta; order Lepidoptera; family Noctuidae; genus Tiliacea; species Tiliacea citrago. Next base: position 5,636,680 of record OY992784.1, read on the forward strand.
ATTAAAACCACACACACGATGCACACACAACAGACACACATACACACACACGCAAACACTTAAACGTTTGAATTACTGCGTTTTCTAGTAACATTTTGCAGTTTCAAATAATAATTTAAATTCCAAGGTGGGTTGTGAGTCAAGCCGCTTGCACGTCATCTCAATCCCACATAGTTATCAAATTATTATGTATTATAAGATAATTACGGTAGAATTTATGTAAGTTAACGTTAAAATTTTAGTGATTTGATTACAATAATATTTAGAATGTTTTTATTATAACCTGTTAATTACTTAATACGCTCCTCTACTCTTGAACTAAAATGACAACGTCCGATACTTTCACTGCGCATAATTATCAGCTTAAAGATTGAACATTAAAAAGTTTGCAATCATATTGTTTTATAATTTTGTTGTCTATGTTCTTGGGGCTTTTCGTATCCTATATTTCTCTGCGACTTTGGTCAGATCGTCGGACTAATATATTAGGTTGTCTAGAGCTGTCCACTTTGGGCCCGATCTGTCCATTCTACGATAAAATTGACCCGCTCATTTCCACTTCCTGCTCGCTATCACTCTGCCTATTTTCCCCAACTGTTAATAGATTGGTTTGCAAACAAAGATCGAGTAGCAGCATAATAACGTTGTATTTTAGTTCAGTGCTGAGGAGACACAAGACACATATATTTGTTTAAAAGATAAATAAAACATTCAGTATAAAGGATCAGTTGGAGTATAGGTAACGCCTTAATACTGTGACTAAACACCTACTAACACCTTACTTTATGTGATAAATTGATAATACTTAACTATGCTATGTTGACGTAACTACTCGCTAAACTTTGAGACGAAGCAGACAAAAGTAATGAGTTATTTTATAACAATGTAACCGCATTATCCGCATTGTAATAAATACTTTAAGGCTGTAGCCCGGGAAATTTAAAATTTTCTTACGTTTTTTACAATTTGCAGGTCAGTATCGGGTTTTAACTTGATCAAAATATGATTCGCGAGTTCACGAGCGTAAAAAATATACTGCTTGAGTATAGTTTTCGATGTGTTTTGTTGGTATGTTATTTTTTTTTTTTGCGTGTGCTAGCTGACCTATGGCAAATAATTTAATTTAATGTTTAGTGTTTCGTAATGTAAATTAGTTTGCTTAAATATACTATCGTATAGAATCACGTAATCAACACGGAAATTACTTTGGGTTGCGCTCGTCAGGCTAATTATGACTTTTGACAAAGTTTGTTTACATTGTCTGAAAGTTAAAGACGAGCAGTTAGAATGTAGTGTAAAATTAATAAGTGACGTCTTCACGTTAATTATTTTGAACACGTCAAAGAGCGTCAATGTAGCGTTTTTAATTTTTAAGTTAAAAACAAGCTATCCCCATCGACAAAATGAGTTAATTTCCAGAAATGTGTTAAACCGAATTTGTTAAATGTGTAGATTTGTTCAAGCTGCGTAGCTGCTTTAGTTACTTAACTATTTTTTGTAGATTTATTATGTTTAGATTTAATAATGATTTGACTCAAAAAATATTGTTTGTAAATATTTCACATCTAAATTTATCTGTAATTGAATTTTTCTAACTAAAGGGTAGCTTGTTGGTTTTATTTTACAACTGTTATATAAATGCTTTATTTACATGTGATATATTTGTATGCTGTTTACGAACGGTCGGTCGCGAAGTGAACTTTGTTTTAAGATGTGTATGTACGCTGAATTTGTGGTCAATGACCGCGAAACTGATTCGCAAGTTTAGAAATAAAACCAAAGGAAATATTGAACCGATTTTTATTATTTATTAGTATCCTAGCATTGGTCCGCAGGTTATCCTTCTCTGTATGAGAAGAAGCAAGAAGTCATTGCCCTGCAGTGCGACAATTATACTTATAGGCCGTAATAATATGTCTAAAAATACGAACTATTAAGGCTTACATTTTTAGACACATCAGAAAACATTCAACTGACCCCAGATATTTTATATTGACCTGAACAATAATATACAAACAAAAACTTATTTAAGTACCTACCGAACATACAATGTTTCAATTAAATCTCATGAATCAACATTATATTTACATGTCCTGTCTGGAGATTATATTTATGTTCAAATATTATGTAGGTATTTCACAATGAATCTTTAAGGGGGATGCGCTAAGGTAGCCCGCGAAATTCAAATTTTATTACGTTTTTTGCAAGTTGCAGGTCAGTAACAGGTTGTATGTTGATCTAAATATGATTCGTGGCCATAACAAATATGGCTTTACAGGATTATAATCATTAGAATTGGCAATACAACTAACTCTTCAAAAAATCCTACTGAATGATTATTTCAGAAATAATCTATCATTAGGATTTTTTGAACTCAGAGAGACCTGCAACTTGCAAAAAACGTAATAAAATTTGAATTTCGCGGGCTACCTTAGCGCATCCACCTTAATGCGTCGAATACATAATACGCCTAAAAAGAACTCATGTTATATGAGTCAAATCATCGCTCAGTCGAGAGAGTAGTATATTCCTTGCTCAGTCGTCATTTTAATCTGTTTGTCGAAACACGGTTGCTGCATACTGGCCTAATGAAGAAGTTTATAGTAATTTTGTTTATAATCCAATGTATCAACGGAGATGAGTCGGACGGACCTGTAGTGACTACGGCGACGGGGACCATTAAAGGTATAAATTGGGAAGGAGATTATGCAGTGTTCCTGGGGATCCCATACGCTGTGGTGGATGAGAGAAATCCATTCAGGGTAAGTTATTTTTTCGTTTTTAACATAACATTGAAAAGTAGTAGGCAGATGAATAGTTTTATAGTAATTGTGATTTTATCGCACTGATAGTCTAAATAATTATAAATAACACATCGTAGTTTTTAGAGGGGCTAGTGGCTAAATAATAACAGACGCACGGGTTTTTTTATTTATTTATTATTATTTATCTTTATTTAAAAAAACAAGGTAAGTACAATTTATAAACTAAGCCCCACAAAACCGTAGTAGTGGTTTGACTGCGGGGTCGGTGAGCCTCTATCCATACACTCAATAAACTTTTACTTAAAACTAATTATTATTTATAGGTAAGCACTTTAACATAATTCTAAATAATGTATTTTTAATTTATTCTTAAAACAATTTTTAAATTATTAATTTCACTCCATACGTCAGCTGGCAGACTGGTTCAATAAATATGGTATTCGTTTTTTTAGGGTTCTGTCACCATAGTAATTAGTAACTCTGGGTACATTGAATTTGCCAGCAGCCATAGATCGTGTGTTATGGTTGTTGATAACATGAGTTAGGTTATGCTCTTTTTGTTAACTGCTAAAAGATACTTATGTTTGTAACTGATCGGTAGAATTTTACATATTTTTAATAGTTTCCTATAGTCTCCTTTACAACTGTTTCTGGTTTTTGTGTAACAAGTAGTTTCAAGAATCGAATTTGAAGAGCTTCTAATTTATCCAAGTTAGTTTTGAATGTTAATCCGTAGCTGTCAAGAGCATAACTCATAATGGAATCTACTAATGACGTATATACATCTTAATATGTTAATAGGAACCTTAAAGCTTAGGTGGTACATTTTACTTAATAATATTCTTAACTTATTACAAATATAGTCTATCAGTAGCGAAGCTACAACTTCAATTAGAGGGAAGCCGAAGAAAAAGTTGTTCAGTTCACATAAATTCAAGATAACATCAAAATTACCTCATAAATGTTTATCATTCCTTTACTTTTCTTAATTTAACGACATCTAAATTTGTCGGAACTCTTAGTTAAAACAGAAAATGTAAACTGCGTTCGCGATTTAGGATACCTATAGTCTCTCCTAAAAACGCGTACGTACCTAGGTACGCGTTTTTATCTTATTACTTATTAAATACCTGTAATGTGACTATGTACTATATTATTAAGTAATAGTTAACTCAGATAGAGTCTTTGTTCCGAAGGGAAGCCGGTAGGAATAGGGTTGTATGTGGCCGTCGCCCCTGTAGTCTATGTGTTGGGACCAAGAAAAGTTCTCATCTATTTTCATGCCAAGGTAAGTTACACAGTCAACTCTTTCAATAGGTCTACATTTACAGTCCAGTAGGTTATTATGGTGGCATATATAATCATGGGTAAATAACGGTGGAGTCGCACTATGAGGTCGCAAATATGGCGAATGAATTAACATTAACTTAGTTTTATCAGCGTTTAATATAATGTCATTGTCATGCGACCATTTAACTACAGCGTCTATATCTTGCTGAACTCGCTGATAGGTATCGTCTATGTCAGTCCGGAGCGAAGAATACACAAGTCATCTGCAAACATATACGCTGAACAATGCTGTACCACTCGGCATGAGCTGTTGGTACAGCATTGTTCAGCGTATATGTAGGTTGATCGCCTGCCAGGGTTACGAGTCTGTCCGAAAGGGATATCGTAGCCCTGGCACACAGGCATTTGATAATTTCCCACCCAAAAAAAAAAAAAAAACGGGTTGATCGCAGGTTAAGCTACGCTAGCCGAGGTAGGATCGTGGATAGGTTTGGGTATGGTCAACACATACAGACGTCTCCGTGCCTCGGTGGTTCCGGCTGTCAATTGTAGATCTTTGACAGTCGTTACGGATAGGCAGAAGGCCGAAAGTCTACCTGGAAGCCGATCCAACATTGGGAAAAGACTAGTCAAAATATGGTAATTATTTTGTAGCACAAAAAGTGTTCATCATAAAACCATTATGTTCTATGGAGTACGATGACTATTGGGCTATGGGTATGTATAAAAAAAGTACGAAGTCAATGAGAAACTGTGTGAAATATTCCGTCTCATCAACAACATAATCTACAGGCTATCTGCAAGCTGGCCACTAGTCTTCAAACTAGTTCAAACATAATTATCACCTTTGATAATGTGCGTATGCATGTATAGTGTACAGTCAACCAACCGCTCATACGACGACATAAACGCGCTGTCATTGTCATATCGTTGCCACGGATGTGCGGTTGACTGTACAAGGATACATTAATGCGGTTTCTAGTTTTTTGCCTCAGTACTGAACTACTGACTGAATGTGTAATAAAAATAATCGTAGAATTTTATATTAAAATTCAAAAAAAAGACAAGGTTATGTGCATCAATGTTTACATACTATGTAAACATTGTTTACATACTATGTTAACATTGTTATGCACATAACCTTGTCTTGGAAATACTCGTTGCCATACGGATAACGTAAATACCATGTCGATATTTAGACATTATGTTTTTTAATTCTTTATGTTCTGCATTTTGTAAACTAGTAGTAACTGTAAGAACTGCTTTCAAACTGATAACTATGTGCAGTCTGCGGCTTTTTCGACGGCTAGTCAATTCGTCACACTATTTAATATGCTCGAAAAGCCACTACCAGTGGCGTAGCTAGGCGTAGGCGAAGTGGGCCCCTGCCCACGGCCTCGCACTTAAAGGGGCCTTGTGAGACCCCTCGTAAGGCAAAAGCATCAGAGTAGCCCGCGAAGTTCAAATTTTCTTACGTTTTTTGCAATTTGCAGGTCAGTAACAGGTTGTATGTTCTGTATGTTACCTTCAAAGACCGCAACCTTAGTTTGACGGAATACGAAACTTATCAGGAATTAATAGCTATGAGTAAGCGATTTTCGCATGCCATAAAAAGTTTTAACTTAGGAAAAGTGCAAAGGAATGCCCATGCTCATGGCATTTTTCATTTTAATTCATATTTTTCACTATCATGAGTAGGTATGTCGTGTTAAAGCATTTTTGGTAGGATAGATCTTGGGAAAGGGGCCTGCACACTAAGTAACGTAACCTAATCCTAACCACCCGAGGGCCGACCTCAGCACATAAGGAGCTTTGTGTCTAGTAGTGACTCCACCATGTTACTCGATCATGTCTTGCGTTGCCATCGCGACGTTTCCAGCGCTTACTTTCCTCACGTTTATTGGCAACGTTTGTTTCCGTCGCCAATATTTGTTGCCAGTCGATGCCGATCGTCGTACGTACACAGGTCGATGCGCTTGGGTAGTCCGAAATTTAAATTTTCGTAAGGTTTTGCAATTTGCAAGATCAGTAACAGGGTGCATGTAAATATTTTTTTTTGAAAAATACTAGCTGTCATGGGGACTGCAATGCCAACAGAAGTGAAAACTTATCTCATAAAGCGCCTAAAGAAGATATCACTTCAATAAAATAATGAATAACTAAAACACAATTTAAAAAATGCACAGTATACACAAAATAAACTTTTCCCGTGGTCCATGTAACTTCACTTACTGCTACTACAGCATGTCGGCGCGGGCATGTGGGTGACACAAAGCCATACGTTTTTCCACTACCAAAATCGCTCAAGGCGCCTGGAAGTGTCCACTTCAAAAATGTAACAAATGCGTATTTACAGAATAATAATATACCATAAAACTCTCTCGTAAGAAATTTTGAATTCCACGGGCTGCATTCAAGAAATCAGAAGAAGCATGAAAGGTTTATAAACTAAACTATTAATTACTATTTCCAAGATAGTAAATTACTAATTTATTATTCAGAGAATTGAGGACATGTATATACCGCAGCCGAATTGTATAATACGGCGTATTATAAAAAATCTAGCCGAAATAAGTATAGGCGTTTTTTTCTATTACGGCTGATTGACGTTCAGCCAAAATGTCGTAATGATACGTTCGCCAAAACGGCGCGCGGCAGCCAGCCTTTAGCCCTATCGCCGCTAGCGGCACCCCGACTAAATGGGTTAGGTTAGAACTGTGACCAGCCCACAGAGAGCGAGAGAAGCGAGCGGTGCCGCGGAAGCGGCCGGCGAGCGCTACATCCAAGTTTGTCGCAGAAATGATATTTGGAACTAAAGAGGCGGCGGCGGCGGCGGCGCGCTAAAGCGTTAAATTGATCAGCCGCATTGTAGGACGCGATGCGCTATCAAATGCGGCGTGCGGATGTACGTTTATTTAGCCGTAATACATTTTAGCTGAACGTCAATCAGCTGTAAAAAAAACCGGCCAAGTGCGTGTCGGACCACGCACAATGAAGGGTTCCGTAGTTAGGATGAATTTATCCCAAAAACAAACTTAACATTGTAGTTGAAAAACATGCTCTCCCATGCATCGATATACGTTACGGTCAATTCTTCAATAGCAAATTTAAGTTGGTGGACTATTACTCGTTAACTAGTAAACCCTACTTAGCTGTGATAGTTTTCCTTTTAATTTCGTTATATATACTACTGCCATGATTTTTTTCACATATCCAAAACCAACCATTTAGCTGGCAGGGGGGGGGGGGCACTTGACTAACAAAAAATAGCACTTTAAAGCTTAATATTACGCAAACGGATCTGAGAACTGAAAAATGGCTTTCACAGACCCACAATATTTTTAAATGGCCTATCCAACGATACCCCACACCATGAATTAGATGAGAAAAAAAAATATCATCCCCGTTTTACGTGCAAGGGAGGTACCCTAAAAAAAATGTTTTTCATGGTTTTATTTTACGACTTTTTCGGCGTGATGAATATGTACACCCTTGCCAAATTACAACTTTCTAGGACTAAGCCGGGGACAGACGGACGGACGGACAGACAGACAGACAGACGGACATCGCGAAACTATAAGGGTTCCTTGTTTACTACGGAACCCTAAAAAGCGCCTTTATGTATTTTGGCTAGACGTTTTGCAATAATATACAATATTATTACAAATCAGCGGCGACTTATAGACAAAGGACAAAATGAAGACATCGTTTCTATACGAGTTGCTAGATGGCCCTATTTAGAATTTATAGAGCCATCAGGATCCATTGACGTAGATCAATGGATCCTGATGGCTGCTGTTACAACTACTTCTGCCTTCAAAGGCCAGTAGATTGACGGTGGTTATTTATTTCTTGCGCGGTGTTTACACAGAGAGGCTTCCTCACCAGGAAACTTCGTGGAACACACCGGGAATGTGACTTAAGAATTAATGTGAAACATCATCTTTCAGGCAGCTACACCTCATCCCGGTTTCAACAGCACCTACGAAGCCAACGATGACAGTGTCGCGTGTCCTCAGTACAGCAGAAGTGGTGCACCCGTAGGCACGAAACAATGCTTACAACTCAACGTATACGTACCAAATACTGCTAACTCGACCAATAAAATACCCGTAATGGTCTACATCCACGGGGGATCTTTCGTTCTAGGAAGCAAAGCCATGACAGATTTATCACCAAAATTCTTAATCAGGCACGACGTTATAATCGTCTCGATAAACTACAGATTAGGACCATACGGCTTCCTATGTGTAAGCGAACCTGGGTTCAGTAACCAAGGTTTAAAAGACCAGGTTCTAGCGCTGAAATGGGTTAAAGATAACATCGAAGCATTTGGGGGAGACAGTAATAAAGTTACAGCGTTTGGACAATCAGCCGGAGCCATGACTCTAGACCTCCAACTGCTGACTAACGAAGATTTAGTCCAACGAGCGATTATACAAAGTGGTTTTGCGTTGTCTACTTGGGTTATCGCAACGCAGAATGATAGTATACCACTTAATATAGCTGGAAATCTTGGATATACTGGCGAAGACGTAAAAGGAGCGCTGGAATACCTGAGCAATAAGGACCCATTAGAAGTAATTCAAGCGACACACACCGCACGTATAGTGAGTACGCGCGAACACCCGCTGACGAGGCCGTGTGTTGAGACTGTCGGAGACGATGCACATTTAACTGACTTCCCGGTCAATCTACCACCTAAAGTTAGAGGCATGGACCTCATGATCGGACATACAAATAAAGAAGTCATGTTTCTATACCCAAAACAATCTGACAAAGCGTATTATGAGAATTACAGTTTTGGTGACGAATTAGTGAAAGATTTTGACGGAATTTACGATGAAGATACTATCAGACATTTTTACATCGGCGATCAGATTCTAAGCGCAGATCTGCAAAGCGATATTTTCGATTTCGGGACTGATTTTGTATTTTGCTATCCTGCTGAAAGAACTGTAGATAGATATCTGAATGCAAAAGCAAATAGAGTTTACAGATACGTGTTTTCGTATCAAGGTGGTAGAAATAGAAATAAGATTTTAGGGAACTTCACATCGCCCGGAGCGTGCCACGGGGATGACCTGGGCTATTTGTTCGACATGACAATGTTTAAGAATAAATTACCAAATGACGACGACCAGAACATGATTGATACTATGACGACTATGTGGACTAATTTCGCTAAATATGGGTAAGTAAAAATACTCTAAGATTCTAGAGTACATATTATCTAGACTCGATATTAGAATCTCGAGTCTAGATAATAATTACCTTCCCTAAAATAAGATAGACTTGTTGAAACTTGTCTTATTTTCACTTCCAGAGATCCAACTCCATCTTTGTCTGATCTCATCAACGTACAATGGCAACCAGTACAAGCGTCGCGGCGGCCATACATGAACTTGAACAAGCCAATCACACTTGAATATCGGCCATTCTACACAAGAATGGCTTTCTGGGAACTGTATTACAAATTGCACAGGAATAATGAAAAGGGATACAAAGGGAATTGAGATTTTTTTAAATTGTCGAGTTCTTGAATGCAAGTTGAATAGAATGGACTACCTAGGCCTACAGATAATTATATTATTAGACACATTGATTTCTGCCAAATTTTTGCCAAAACTTATAACATCAAAGGGCTACGTCAGGCCCTATAGATCAACGACTTTAAATAGTATAAGACCAAATAATAAAATGTGAACATGTTGTCATTTTTGAGTTTAATTTGTCTATTTCAATAGGCACTCAAAATTATTTTCAATTTTGAATACGGGTGCAGACTTACAGCAGTATGAAAAACAAAAAAATAAAAATGAAGTAAGTAAACCCATATCATTTATTTGTCATCCTCGTTCAGAACCTCACACAATTAGATCATGTTACTTATAGACAAAGTATACATAAATAACTACGCTATATCATTCACAATGATCTGAGACAGCCATCACAATAAGTCCAAATCTACTTTCAATTATTTCTAAATTAGTATTAAATTAATTGAGACCTTACGAGGTACCAATTGGCCCATGTATTGAAGTTCGACCAACTTATCTGTTACATTACAGTTTTTCGCGAGTCTGTTTGTATTGTATTTATGGTCGTTTTTTCGTTATCTTTTATTTATTATGCTCTCTATAATATAAATTTAATAAATCTTCAGATGAGGAACTATTATAAGATTTAGAAGTCAACCATGAGCCTGTTTCAAAGATACAATCTCAAATTCTCTCTCAACTCTCGAAATCTCAGTATTATTAATCTAGAACCAGTTTCGCTCAGAAAGCCTCAATTACCTCTAAGATTCCCTCTTGTCACATTAAACATCGCTTAAACTTTTAACACTGAAAAGTAAAGCACATTTTCGTACGTGCTACAACATTCATTACACACCGGCCAGGCCATGAGAAGACTGGAAGCCACCATCCCGCTTACAGCTCAAGGCCTGCGTTTTTTCTTACATTGTACAAGAATCGCGGCAGAAATCTGAACTAACGCCGCCATCTTGTTTTTTCAATACGTTTTCACAAATGTATACCAAAAGCGCTCCCACGTCAACGACGTTTGAACGCCAAAAAAATATTGTAGGACTTTCCTGTACGTTCATTATAACTTGACTCGTGACGTGATTGGTAGCACTGAATTTTACATTCGTATAATAGAGTTCAAAATGACGACTGACAGAACAGAACTACCAATCACATGACCGCAAAATTCAGTGCTACCAATCGCTTCAAGCGTCAACTTATAATGAACGCACTATAAAGTGCGTTCCATCAAATAGTTCCTATGTCATAATGTTGGCAACACTGTTAAAGTTTAAGAACGAACCTATTAGGTAGCGTATTCGGTGTTCGTCACTTCGTCCTACAACAGTGGAGCCAACATTACGGCATAGGAACTATTTGATGAAACGTACTCTTTATTAAATATTTGTAGATGATGTCACGTCTGACAGTTGTCTTATTCATCAGTTAGTATGGTTCCACAGTCGCCCAGTATGTAAACGCAACGACTCCATTCGCATACAAAAGTGGGTCATTTATTGAGGTAATTGCTCAACAAATATAACAGAACAAAAGCTTATCGAAGAAAAGCTTATCGAACAAATTCAAGACGACATTATTTGTAATAATAATACTTAGTACTAAGAAAATATAATATACTAGCTTTTGCCCGCGACTTCGGCTGCGCTGTAGTATGTATTTCATCATTTTTACTCATACAAATATTCAGAATGAAAAGTAGATTATATTCTTTTACAGGTATGGGACCTGTAGGACATAGGCAACTTTTACAGGTATGGGGCCTGTAGGACATAGGCAACTTTTACAGGTAAGGGACCTGTAGGACATAGGCAACTTTTACAGGTATGGGGCCTGTAGGACATAGGCAACTTTTACAGGTAAGGGACCTGTAGGACATAGGCAACTTTTACAGGTATGGGGCCTGTAGGACATAGGCAACTTTTACAGGTAAGGGACCTGTTGGACATAGGCAACTTTTACAGGTATGGGACCTGTAGGACATAGGCAACTTTTCTGTCACTAGGCTTATTTCATAAGGATCGGTTCAGGCGTGAAAAGGCTTCGATCAACAATACCAACTAGATAACGGGTCACGTACAAAATCAAAGCTAAATGCTGTCCGCGTGAATATATACTTATACAGCTACATTAGTTTACTAACGAACTGAGACAAAAGTTTTAAGCTCAACCTAATTGCAACCATGGCACCTAGTAATAAAGTCTGAAATAATCTACTCCGTGCATCTACTGTTTTGTTACATAAAAGTTTGCGCGTGTGTACATTTGTATCGGTGGTTTAAAATCGGTAATTTTGTTCAAAGTTTGATATTATTTGTTAGTTTAAAGCTTAAAATATAACTTATTCTACATGTACTTACCGAAAGTAAGACACTCCAGCCGTCAGATTGCCTTTTCGGGCATTATTTTAGCAACTATTGAATACATATTGCGGGGTTGTGAAACGTGTTTACATTGGCTGTGTTTCAGGCGAACTAAGCAAAATAAGAGCTCACTTCTTAAGTGAGCTGTTATTTACCGTTACGATTAATTTGCGCTGACCCGATATCTAAATGGTATGGTTGAAGTGAAAAGGTAACAAACAGGCAGACAGACCGAGCTACTTTTGCATTTATAATATTAAGTATTTGATAATCGGGCAGTAACTCTCATCACAAACCTAGGTTACCTGTACCAAACACGTCAAAATACTCTGATCTTTTCTTTAGATAATTTTACTAATAAAGTCCAATTAGAGATTAACTTTATGTAATCATCACACTAATATTATAAAGGCGAAAGTTTGTGAGTGTGTGTGTATGTGTGAGTGTGTGTGTGTGTATGTTTGTTACTTCTTCAAACTCAAACGGCTGGACCAATTTTGATAAAATTTTGTATGGAGGTAGCTGATGCCCTGGATTAAGACATAGGCTACTTTTTACCCCGATATTCCCACGGGATGGAGACTTACGCGGGTGAAACCGTGGGGCGCAGCTAGTATATTATAAAATATTAAGAGCGGCCAACCCGTCATACTTTTCATACAAACGCTCGTACGTGATTATGGCGTTGTAACACATCTTTCTTTGAAATTTTTGAGCCAATAGGTATCTTGTACACTATATCTAGGTTTCTATGCAAGAAAAAAATAAAAATATTGAAAAACAAAGTCAGTATAAGCCTGCAAAAATCTGCTTTTTGCACGAATTTTACCTGAAATTGGCCATTCATAATGTACTCATAAATTGTAAATGTTAAGAAAACATTACGATAGAAACCTTGCAAATGTAATGGAGATTCTAAATGACTAACATTTATTTCACAAACTGGTAAGGCATACTCAAAAACACATATTTCCTGGAACAAGTTTTATGAAAATTCCGCACAATATTTTTCGTTCAATGTTATAGTGTTCTCACTCGTTTGTTAATAGTTTTCACTTGCGCTGGATGAAACAACAAACTTTTCGACCATGCTCGCGTTGACATAGACGGATCGAGAAGGGCAATCTTAAGGACACGCCACTGAAATGCCGATGTCAACAAATTCGCACCGCATGTGCGTGTTATTAATTCGGATTTCTATTATAAGCTACCCACTCAAGAAATCCTTGTGGGTTTGAACATATGAGTATATTGAACATTTATAACATGAAATACCCGTTCTCTCGATTTATAAGATTGTCTTAAAGCTGTAATCATAGAATAGAATCCTAATTTCTTAAAGGCAATTGGTTTATCTATATGAAAAACTGCTATGTGGTATGTGCCGCGAGTCGCTGTCTGATAGTAGCTGGTACAGTGCATCTTTAGGTTCTGTGTGTCATTCAACCGCTCGAGCTTCTGCGATCACTGTTCTTGCTTGCTCCAGGGCTTTTCTGTGAATGTATTGTTTCTGGTTAGTTACGTCATATTTATATGACGAGTTTTAGAAAAAGACTCACACAGGTATAAGTCTGAGTCAGGGATAGGTCTGAGACGACGCTATACTAAGTAGAACTTTAGTAAGTTAAAAATGCCGTTTGAGATGTTAAAGCCGTTTAACATCTCAAACGGCATTTTTAACTGAAACATACTAAAAGTGTGCAGCCAGCTTGTGGCTTGAATAAGGAAAGTATTAGGAAGGCTTTCGGTCGGCTTAAGTGAAAAAAAAAAATGTTTATTCTGCAATACCATAGTGGTTTTTACTTTATACGTAATTAAAGACCAAAAAAAGGTAGGCATAATAGTCGGCAAATACTTCACTATGCTCGAAAATGATAATAGGGTGTCGTTTGGGGCGCGAGTGGTCGTCACCATTTATGTTCATTTAATTAACATTTTTAACATTGTGCCTTTTGCTGGCTATTATTGTATATATATTTTTTTAAACTGTGCCCCACACTAGGAATTTCTTCTGTATCGTGGGTGCGTTTACAAACGTTTAAACACACATACACAAACAGCCAGACCCGGAACAACTACTTGTAGGTCATACAAATATTTGTTCCGTGCGGGAATCGAACTCATGACACGCAGCGTAGCCTCAGTAGTCAATCACTTAACTACTGCGCCAACCGTGCCGTCAGTAAATATTGGCGTTCAAGCTTATATATTTTTAATGTATGTTCACCCATTTCTCCGTCAATTGTGGACCGATATTGTTTTTTTTTAATAAATAAATTTCTAACTAATACGGCAGTCAGTGTACTCACAGATGCAGCGGGTTGTCAGTGTCAAGCCTCGCCAAAGCTAGAGTAGCCAGCGCCTTCAGCCGCGCGAGTGCGCGCGTGCGCAGCGCGCCGGCGCGCGGCAGCGTGGCGCCCAGCGCGGCCGCCGCGTGAGCCACGTGCGGCCCGCCCGCGCAGCCCGCGCCGCAGCATAGCGTCTCTGAAGAAACAAATTAAATAAACGTTTATTTATGTCTGAAGTACTACTAAATATACAAAACAAAAAAATACTGTTGGGAAAATATGAGTCACATAACTCTGCACGTTGTACAAACACGCTGTGGGCCCAGACGCGAACTTATAAAAGTAATGAAGCCTAAAAAAATCTGCTTTGTACGGACAATATATTTTTTGAAGTCTTTTCTTTTAGTTTTGACAACTTTGCGAAAAAAAGTCGTGTCAAGAAATGTTATCATTATAATTATGAAGTTTATTGAAGCGAAAATATCCAGAAAAGAAAGAAAAAAGAATTATCCATTGTAACCCACACAGGACGATCACAAACTAAACTAAACACAATCATAAACGGTTAAAAACTAAATTAAATATAGAGAAAATAAACAGAAATACAGGAATATGAAGTTTCCGTCCATAATTTTGCATTTCCCTGCATCGTAAAGCAACATCCTAATGTAATACTTTTACTGTTAAGTGTTAACTATAACAATGTTCATCCATGCACCTGTGTATGCAAATCTATTACCTGGAAATAAATGTATTTCTATTTCAAAGTGCATAATAACTTACCAATAAGCGACAGTACGAGCGGGTCAGCATACAACAGTGCGGGGGGCCCGGTGAGCGCGAGCGTCGCACGAAGTAGTCTCACGCCTGCACCTAAGCATCGACGCCAGAAAGCACCGCCCACGCCCTCCATCACCCTGCAGAATCAGAACTTATATTAGAACTAGCTTCTAGGATCGGTCGGAAATGATCCCACGGGAACGTGCTACCGAATTTATAATATTCGTATGGATGTGGTGTTCGTTTTGATAGAATATCCAGGATTGGTACTTTAAAACAGAAAATTTTTGTTTATGGTTTCGTGTTCATAGACCAGCGTCCAGCAGAATAAAAAAAAAAATCAGTTGTTGCCAAAAAAAACAACACAAATATTGTAACAATTAGGCAGACAACCTATAAATGTTGACGGAGAAAGACTAAAGAAAATATAACGGATTGTGTGGGGGATGATTTGAAAAAAAAAGGAGATGATGAAAACGGAAGAGAAAACATTTTACGTCGACCCCAAGTAACATTTTTACAGGGCACACATAACATTTTGTAAATAAACTTTTATAAAATATAGAAACAATACATACTGTGGAGGTAACGCAGGCAGGAACACATCAGCTCCAAGGGCCACAGCCAACCTTGCTCGTAACGCAGCCGACAGGCGATGCAACGCATTGGAACACGTGGGCAGACCCGCGGCCCGTACTAGTAGTGAACGCAGACGTATGCACGAACGCACGCTTACTGGGTCCCAAGCTACTGATACTAGCTCTGGAACAAACAGGCTCAGATTATAATGGATTCATTGAAGGGGTCAATATAGGGGGACCTTGTGAGACCAAACTTTTATACTACCATACTTGAACATATTGTATTAGTTTTTAGATTTTATGTATTTTGTTTTCTCTTCTACTCTTACACACAGTGTCTACATCTCTTTGTCTACTTTTCTATCGCAGGTATGCTGGAAGAGATTTGATATGTGTACATTGTTAAATAAATAAAAATACTTCGATAATTTACATGTAATCAACTGTCTATTTTAGAGTTATGTGGTTGAAGTTCATTTTTATTAATTGATTGTTTGTAATAAAAAGGAATAGAATGGAATTTGAACTTTGTCCTGTAGCATAGTTTGTGTACCCAAAACTTGATAATTATTTTAGATTCTGTACTCAAAGTATAGTTCCTGGGCTCCTCAAATAGTTGTTGTCATGTTACTTTTATCTTTTTAGATCATTGTTTTACTGGGACCATCTGAACCACAGCAAAAACGACAAGAAACTTTATACCCCACAATGACTGACACCGAGACGTCATACATACATACATTAACTCAAGCCTTTGTCCCATCGGGGTAGGCAGAAATAACAGCACGCAACCAGCGACGATCCTTACAAACTCCTTTCGTTTCGAGACGTAATAATGATGTTGTATTATAGTCAACGGAAGAAGACGCAGAAGTATTGCATTTTTTTTTTTTATCTCATTATGCTGCACCGGTTGAGGTCGTCACGTCAACGCCGGCTGTCGCTGAAAACCAGCGCTGGGGCTCTGTCTCGCATAGGGTCGCAGCATTATGCTGAGCGATGGCCGTTTTGCGTAAATGTGACGCATATTTTCCCTCATCTTGTTCTTTCGTGTTTGTGTTTTTATTTCTTTGCGTTATGTTTACCGCAAATAAACGTATTTTCTTTCTTTTTTTTTTTTCTAACGGCACGGTTGGCGCAGTGGTTAAGCGATTAACTGCTGCGCTGCGTGTCGCGGGTTCGATTCCCGCACGGAACAAATATTTATATGACCTACAAGTAGTTGTTCCGGGTCTGGAGTTTAAATGTTTGTAAACGCACCCACGATACAGGAGAAATTCCTAGTGTGGGGCAACGTTTTAAAAAATAAAAAAAGTTACCTGTCAGACACGGCAGCACCACCCTACTGATGATGCTGGGCACCAGCAGCAAGTCAGGGTCATCTCGCACCGTACCGTCCGTCACAGGAATAGACTCTACTTCGCCTTCTGATGCAGATTCTGAGGAGTCGTCAGCACCACGTTCAGTACGGACGCCGTACATCATGAGACATCTGGTGGAAATGGTGATGAGGAATTTGAACTAAGAATTTCTAACCTCTACGAGGCAATATGTACTACGTATTTTGCTGTAATATAATATGATAAAGACCGACCATTTATCTATCACAGCGGAATACGCGCGTTACACCAAACTAGCGAATAACAGACAAAAATGTAATGACAGAATGTGAATGACAAAATGCTAATAATATACATGTATAAATTTTGTACATTGACATTAGTATTGTATTTTGACATCAGCATTGTTTATTGACATTAATATTGTATATTGACATAGTCTTATTATTAGTTTTCAGTCTGTGTATTGTAATTTTTTTACTCTGAATCACATTGATTTCTATTGCTATTTATTATTAATTTATTTGTATTATGAAATGTGTGATTCTTTATATTTTTTTTGTTATTGTCCAGGCATTGAGATTTGGCTGGCTTGATTACTTTATTACAAAAATTTGTACGTCCTCTGGTATAACATAGCGCACTCTTTATAATCTTTATATACCTACCTTATGACTTGATGAACATTCTATCACCACTCTACCAAATTCTATTTGTGTAAACAGGGATAGAGCATTCTTTCGTTGGTCTGTCCATACTAGAATGTGAAGAACATCAAGGAAATTATGCTCTTATTCTGATTCTACGTTCGTTTGGCGTAAATCCACATTTAGAGTAAAATAAAACCCATAAATAATACCACGGAGATCATTATTATTTGCAAATAAAAATAAATTAGGTGTTTTAAATTGTATAAAAGCTATATGCTCACTTGTACCAATCCATTCTCTCGTAGTCTTCATTGTCTTCATCTGCTAGCGGGTTCCATAGAATTAGCTGAGGACAGCAACAAAATATTATGACTTTAAACAAGAAATGTCAATATTAAAAAAATGTTAATTTGTCAATAAAATCATGTTGTTACGGATTAGTGCTGTGCCCACGGCTTCATTTTCTGGTACTAATTATGGCGGTGAGTTTTTGAAATGTTAATTACAAAATCGGCCCAAGTTCGTGTCGGACCACGCACAATGAAAGGTTCCGTAGTTACTTTGAATTTATCCCAAAAACAAACTTAACTTTGTAGTTCAAAAACATGGTTTCCCATACATTCCAACTGCAAATGTAAGTTGGTCGACTATTACTCGTTAACGTGTAAAGCATACTTAACTATGATAGTTTGCCTTTGAACTTCGTTATACTACTGCCGTGATTGTTACTGCAAAAACAACCATTTAGCTGGGCAATGCAAACACTCAGCACTTTAAAGTGCTAATTTTTGTTAGCTTATTATTACGCAAACGGATCCCTGAATCGAAAAATTGTTTTCACAGACCCGCAATATTTTTGGACGGCCTATCCAAAACCATGGGATAGACGAGAAACAAAATATCATTCCCATTTTATGTGCAAGGTACCATACAATTTTTTTTTTTCTTATTTGCCATTTAAAATGACAGCTTTCTATTACTTAAGACTCTCTGAGCTAAGCCGCGGACAGAACTTGTTGACTACGAAACCCTAAAAAGACCCATATGATTGATTATTTAAGATTCTGAATGCTTAAAAGTTGATGTTTACCTCATGCCTGACATAGGGCGCCAGTAGTTTGGGCAGGCAGTCAGCCACATACGCATCCGTATACAGCGACGTAGCACGCGCTCGCCAGCGCGCTAGACGCCTGCACACGCCTGATACGCTTCGCCATGCCGGTAAAGCGTCACTGAACAACGATGCTGACTGTTGACGGATTACGTCTAGAAGGGAAATTGGGTATAAGTTGTCTTTTAGTGAAGGAGCAAATGAAAATTTTACAATATACAATATTAGTTTCTCTTAAGGCCCCCCGACCAAAACGCCGCGCTAGCCGTTTTTGTGTATTTCTTTGGAGCTATCTACTTGTCATATATAAGGAATAACAACTAATAAAAAATAAATCTACATAATCTTGATTCCATAATTGGAGATTCCTATTTTTTTTAAGGTATATTTATTTACGATCTACGAGTAAATAATATTCGTAGGTATAATGTTTAATTACTCTCCTCACAACGAAGTAAGTAGTATTGCTCGATTTTGTTCGATATTAGTATTGCAATCAGAACCTTTTATAGAGGATTCATATATTTTTATTTATCATTCAGGTTTGGGTGAAGATAAAGTCTTATATGCAACTGTACATAATTAGGTATTAAAACACTCATGTGATAAACCCACATTCGTGTTGTAATACCCCTTATTATACAACAGTTGCATAAATAACTATTATTGAATTTGTTTTGGTTATAGTTTTTGTATAAAATTAAAGACTACGTTTAAATTATTTGACATTATATACCTACAGTTTTAACTTCAACAAGGTTTTGACTTTTAATATTTTATAAAGTTTTTTTTTTATATTTTTGTAGACCATTTTTTACGACTTTAAGAAAGTGGAACGGACTTGTGTAAATTACAATCAACACTATTCTAAGTTTTAAAATAATTATCACGTAAAAAAAATAGTTAGATTAAAATAACTTATTAGTCTTATAGGAGAGATTATATTTAATTATTAAGAACCAGGTTCTTTATAATAAAGGATACAAAAAAAAATTGTTTTCGAGGGTGCTACAACCGATAGTGAAGTCAAACTGAAAATCCAAGATTGCGGCTGCGAAAATTTTGTTTTTGATTTAAATCATACATAAGTGCGAAGAAAATTCGTTCCTACCGCACATGTTTTTTATTATTTTGTGGTAGTTATTTACTGTGTTTTATTTATACACACTTATAGACACTATTGTAGAAATTAAATGTCCGATAACGACATTCAAATTGGGTTTAGAAAAAAAGCCATAAAAAACATCAAAGTGCTTATTTTTAGTTTAGTCAAACGAGAACTCTCCGATAAACCGGAATACATCGATAGTGATGATACATTCTGGAAGGAGAAGATGAAAGAAAAGCTTACATCATTTTATGTAGATTATTTGTTGCCTGAATTTAAGAAATCCTTCATACATTGAAGGAAGAGGCAATGATAAGCAAAAAAAAAAAATTGGCCAAGTGCGACGTAGAACGAGAAAATCGCAAGAAGGGGGCACGACGCTTTTTTATTACGCGACGATTTCTACTAGTCAACTCTTAGCGCAAGCAGCATTAAGGAATTTCGTTCCAAAAACTCCTGAATTCCATCTTGAATTTTGATTTTGACCCCATTATCGTTATCAGCGCCCTCGAAAACCATGAAAATGACACCCATGACGAAAAATTTGCAAATTTTCGTTGACGCCATCTTGAATTTTGATTTAGATTGTTCTGTTATCAGCGTTCTCGAAAACCATGGAAATGACACCCATGTCGAAAATACATAAAAAGCACAAAAATAAATAGTAAAGAGTTTGACAGCTCGTAGCTTGTCTCACCTCTTTCCTGGGTATAGTGGTGCAGCTCTCGCGGAGGCAGCTCGTCGTCGGAGGAGTCCCCGTCGCGGTGCGGCAGCGCGGCGCCGGCGGCGGCGGCGGCGGCCTCGCGGCGCAGGCGGCGCGCGCGGCGGCGCCCCTCCCGCTCGGCTGCGCGACGCGTCTTCTCTTCGTTATCAGCTGGCTTGGAGGCTCGACCTAGGTCAACGAAACACTTAGGCCCGTATTTCAAAACCTACCTCAAGACTCGAGCGTTACTTAAAACTAGCTTCAAGCAATCAAATGGTTTTAAACAAATTTTAGGTAATCCTTGAGTCTAGAGTCCGGTTCCGTAACACAGACCTTAGCATCTCAAAAGATACTCAAGCATGGATCTCTATTTGAGCCCGTCAATTTCGTTCTGTACAGTAAAACCTAGTTCACTGAATAGATTTTTGAAGTGAAATTTCAAGGACGCATCACGTTTAGGCACATTTCGGCACATGAAAGAAAATAAAGATATAACAAAAATATATATTTTTTAAAACCTTTATTTTTTAAGAAGTTCCACTTCTATCAAATTAACAGTGTTGCACGCGCAATTTTTTTTCGCAAAATTTATTCTTCTATATTTTATTATAATGATCCACTCGCAAAGACTACCTTTGAGCCTACTCATGACTGCTAAACTACCATTACAATTTTACACAAATTAGAAATGTCTTTTGATTTTGATCTTACCAGGTGGTGCAAGTACATCTTGCGCTTGATCCCTCAGATCGGCTCGTCGCCTTTCTACGAGAAACTCGCAGCGACGCTTATGTAACGCCAACGCTCGAGCTTCTAACGCCTCCAGTTGTGGCATCTGAACAATAAGTTACATTTTTTGTATGTTGGCCCATTGAACGTATGTTTGTAGTTTGTTTATTTTTTGGTTGGATGCTTTAGAATCGGCAAAAAAATAACATTACGATACACTACCAGTAGACCCTGCACTGTCCTTTCACAGTTATTTTACCTCTGATTTTGCATCACTGATGTGATCTTTATTCTCGATGCAATAAGGTTGCGATTGGGATGTTGCACAGAACAGAAAAAAACAGTAGAAGTCGCAAGTAAACGGGGCCCGCGTACCCCGAGTTTTGCGGAATTCCGCATATGTCTGTTCCGCGCATGAACGACGCACATCAGTCTTATTACAACCGTCACGGTGTCAAAAACTTGAAAAAAAATACAAAAATTATTGTGAAATTAGTGTGTCTATTGTACCGTTATGGAATGTAAACACGATAGCAGAACCAAACATTTATCAAATGATGGTTTAACGTACCATCGGTAAGTCCTAATTTATTTTATTTCGATTACAATTTGAGAGAGGAGCTTGTGGCTAAGTAATAACTGCCGCACGGGTCGATCGATCAGGTTAAGCTACGCTTGCCGCGGTTGTTCCGTGGATAGGTGACCATCTTTTCATATCAAGATTCCTCCGTGCCTCGGAAAGCACGTTAAGCCGTTGGTACCGGCTGGCATTTGTAGATCTTTGACAGTTGTTACGAGTCGTCAGAAGCTCAAAAGTTTGACAACCAGTCTTACCAAGGGATATCGTGTTACCCAGTAACTGGGTTGTGGAGGCCAGATAGGCAGTCGCTCCATGTAAAATACTGGTATTCAGCTGCATCCGGTTGGACTGGAAGCCGACCCCAACATAGTTGGGAAAAGGATGATGAATTTGAAAAATAATATTATACGGAACGTTGCGGATACGTTACGGAAATATCAATCTTAATTATAACGAAATACAGCTTTAAATTGAATGCATTTATTATAGTGACATCTAGCGGCGGCTAGCGTAACTTGCTCATTAAACTATTCCATGTGCGCTTTAAACGGAAAAGGTAATAAATACTTAAAAAGATTAGATAATAAACAACTCTATCGTCATAGATCTATGGTCTATTTTCAAATAAGCGACGACTGACATATTTCCTACTTTCATTCAATATTAAATTACCAATCACACCAAGGATTTCTTAGTGTTACAAAATACAATTTAACCTGTATATGTGTGAGTTTGGGTACCCTGGTTCCGGTACTAATGAAGCGCTATGCGATTTCGACTGTTTTTCTGTTCTGTGGGTTGTTGCCACTGACAAGTCTATCAAAATCACAGTGATCTTTATTCTCTTTACAATAAGGTCGCTGTTGGGTTGCTGCTGTCAGGAGTAAAATAACTGTAAAAGTACTATAGATGTCAATCAATATTGCTACAAACAATCACAGTAAAATATTTTTTATTTAAGAATATATGGACCGACGACGTCTGGTCATAGGACATTCAGTATGCATCAAAGGTTTTTTTAAAGCTCGATTATGGCTGTGTTTCTTAACTGGTTGGTGACGTTAGTTAATATGTGTTAGTAAAAATGAAGAGAAAATCAACATACCTTTTCATCGAGGCACTCGATAAGGTCTGTAAGATATCCGCGTATGGCCTGCGCCCTTCTATAGGCGGCATCTAACTCCCCACAGCGCGACGCCCGGCTTTCTCGTATTCTTGCCGAAGTGAGCAGCCTCTCGCGAAGGTCTTTTTGTGTTTCGGATGTTGCCTCGCGTTCTACTTGGAGTTCTTCTAACCTGGGGGTTATAAAGAACTTGTAAAAAAAAAAATGGCGGTCGACAGAAGTGAAAATTTAAAACTTTGTTATTCCAAAACACATAGATATACAACATGTCCCGGAATTAACGCACAGCCTGTTAAGGGGTCATTGTACTCATAATTATGAACAACTTTGTCTATGGGACCAAACCTGAAATCGCGAAAAAAAATCAGTTGTTCCCTACATTTTGACACTTTAGTCGAACATAAATGTAGGGAACAGCTCATTTTTTTTTGGTGAGGTTGTGCGTTAATTCCGGGACATGTTGCATATACAGTATGTAGCAAAAACTCTGTTGTTCCTTTTAGGGACGTATACATTTACCTACAAGCACAACATTGATTGAATTATAATTTAAAAAAATTAAGCATTGGCTAGTCGAGAGGTCAAAATCAAATAACTATTAAAATTGACACATTCAAAAAAATGTTTAGAGTATCTGATTTTACAAGTACGACTATTTCGCAAAATAGCCTACGAGCTCGGCGGCGGCGGCTTTCTTTGATGCGACAGAGGATGCCGCCAAAACCTCCCGCGGCGCGCGTGCGTCGCGCGCCGGGTAGGTTCCACGTAACTACCTACCCCTTTACCCCGCCACCCACCGCCCTGCGAATTACTTCACACACAGCTGACAGCTGTGTTCTAATTTTTAAAAGTCATAATTTATTGACATTTTCGTGCCTTTACATTTTAGAAATTGCTATTTTTGTTAAATGTAATCGACATCTATTTTAACTTTATCGGAAAGCAGATACCGAGATGTAACTTTGCGATCTCAATACCAAAACTTGTTACGCACGGGTGGATATAGGACTGCTTTGTTAAGGAAAAGTGTTTTTGGTATGGCACCGGCTATTTTTAGCCACATTCCTAATTCCATAAAAGAGGAACCAGTAACATCTTTCAAAAAGAAGCTAACCGTATTACTTATAAATAAATGATACTACTCCGTGTCGGATTTTCTTGCTGATAAATTTTAGTTGTGTTAAAGTTTGTATGTTTGTTGATGAACTGCATCAATGTTTGCATGCCAAAATGGTAGAATGTACTAGGATTCTATAATATTATTGTTGTATTGTTGTGTGTTCTATAGTATTATTGTGTTTTATTTTAAATACCTACATTCTGTGCAAATAAATATTCTATTCTATTCTATTCTTCCTTAGTCTCCCGCGCAGCTTTCTATCGAACGGATATTAAATTATCCTACCTAGTGTAGTGAGTGACTTGTGTTTTATTTACGTAAACGTTGACCATGTCTTATTCTAACGTAGAATATTTTAATATGGTGATGTGCACGCAGACTCTACCAAGAACGTTTTGCGTGTCTACCTAACGAGTTTAATGTAGTATGTAGAGAAGTGTTAAATATAGTTTTAACAATTATCAATTGTGCATAAAAAGAGCCTGTAAACCAACATTTTCATTTTCAAACAAGATTAATTCGTTAAATTGATATGATAAACAACAGCTGACAAGGTCACGAACTTGTGTAGAAAAAAAATAGGTAGATAAGCGGCAACGGCGCGCGGCGCGGCGCGGCGCAGCGGCACCGATCAAAGAGAGTGGCGGGAACGTTCTACCTACCTATTTCTGGTTTCGTGCAGAATTGCAGAGGTTAGAAATCAGTTAAACATAACAAATATTAATAATTAAATATTTATTTTTGTTGATCAGTTTTTATAAATGACTTGCTTTATTACGTATGTGGATGGAACAACAGGGTTTTTGTTACATATTGTATACATATATATGATACGTATACATGTACACATGCCGCTGCGCGTCGCCAGTATGGCACAACACATCACATTAGCATTTCGGTGACGCAGTAATTTTATTTCCAAACTTCGGTATACGTTACAGGTATGAGGTCTCGACCCCTGAACTAGGACATCTGTATGACTGGGCCCTGACTGGGGTCGAGGTTTCTCCTGTTACATAGATCAGCAAAAGAAGGCTTAGGCTAAATAGAAAACAATTTACACAATTCTTTTACAATAATTAAAATAAAATTGAAATAGAACTTAAAAAACGCAAAGAATAAAAAATTGCAAAAAGGGTAAGTAAAACTTATTATGAACAAATAATAAATTAAATTATTAATAATTCTAAAACGTATAATATAATAATGTGAACATATATAACAATAAGTTTTGCCCCTACCAAAAATCGCTCATCGCGGCTGAAGAAGTTTTCACTTCAATAATAATAATAATAAGTTTTTTTATCTACTCTCACAAATGCTTTGGTCGCACTAACCAGTTTTGAACTATTTAAATTCACAATTTGAGAGTTGCTGCCTAGGGTTGCCAACTTTTTTTTAATGAAAATTACGAATATTCTATTTATGTCCTCTCAGACGAATATAAAAAAAAGTATTTGCAAACAAAATAAAGTATTTCCCAAAATTTATTTAAATGTCTGAAAACATATTATTTGGTAAGCAAATTGTAATAAATTTTTATCATTCTTGAATTTTTCGTAAGATTCCCCACAGTTTATTTTCGTATGATTCCACGCACAGTCAAAACAACGTATTTTCGATACTTTTTTTTAAATCAAAAGTATAAAGTATAATAGAGCAAAATAAAGTAGGATACGTTATTATGTAGTATGGTTGGCAACCCTGGGGTGCCTGACTTAGGATTAGAGCAGAAAACCTGTTCTAGTCAAGTCATCAGGCCCCATTTAGTGGCTTCACACAAAATAACAGGCAATAACATGTATTTTTAATAAACAATTCAGTACTAAGGCATTCAAGTAAAGAAACAATCAAATGTTTATTTCGATTAAGCAATTTCACATGTTAATATGTCCAATCGGAAATGTAGTTCATTCTGATGTGATGAACAAATCTATGACAGTGTTTAAAACTTTGATTTTTTTTTTTCTTACACTGTTTCGCAAGTTTAGATGTGAATGAGGATAAAAACTGCTACTTGCTCACTTCAGATGTCGCTACTATCCAAAGTCTAAGAATTTGGCAGCTATCTGTCAATATCCATACATTTTTTGTAAACAAGCAACTTCATTTACGCATAATTAATTAATATGCCCCGTTGCGCAGCTGTTGACAACATAAATACGGGGACTCATGTATTTACCAAAGATGTTAAAAGAAGAAAACTGTGGAAGAAAGCTCTCGGTAAAAAACGGAAACCCGATATTTCGTCGAGACTATGTGCAATCCTTTTGAAACCTAAGACTTTTATGGGAGAAATTCGTATACAGGTGATGCTCCCAAGATAAAGAAGTCTGTTTTCTTCACCTAGAGGCACTTGTGATGTGATATTATGTAAATTCTATTAGGTGTATGTGTGTTTTGTATTATCATATTAAATTAGTACTAGAATCTCTGAAGTTTTCAGTCAGGAAGTTCATCCTCGAGTTGGTTTTCAACTCTTGACTCTTACGCCTCCAGTCTTCAAAAAAAAGAACAAAGTCAAACCCAAAATAAATTATAAAACATTCATAATTTATTGACTTTTCCACTACAGATGCTTTTTTACCTGTGGTAGACGCGTCCGCTGTCCTTAGCTCTACTTTTAATAGTGGTAAACTCCAAGTTGCATATACAGGGTGTCCTGTAAATAATGGATCAAACGTAACGGGTAGGTAGCTTACCTCATTTCCAACAACTAATTTGAACAGTAAAAAAAAACCGATAAGGCAACCAAGATTTTTTTTTTCTTTCGATTTTTACTATTTTCTGTACCAGCATTCAGTGTTTTTAATGCTGTTGCTGCAAATGGTATCATATTTAGGTGTGATTTTTGTCAAACATTTCTGAATAGTTTACTAATGTTATAGGATACCATTTTTTTAAATAACATTTTATTTGCCTTAGAAAAAAAATCTTGAATTGAAAAGTTTTGTTTTTACGATGAAAAGACCAGAATTGGAAAAAATCTCCTGTAAAAAAAATGTATGACACCAAAGTGTACTATTATTTTAAAAACTTGTAAAATTACTATGGTTTGCAAATTGGTATAAAACTTACGCCTAGTCTTTGTCGTTACAAAGATATTACTATGAATCTGACAGAGGTGCCAAATTACGAAATAAAATAAAATTTGAAAAAGTGTGCACAATTCAACTATTTTCTTAAAAATGTTTACGTATCTCAGCGTATGAAAAAAATTAGGAGGTCAAAATTAAAAAAAAAATACAAATAAATCGTTTATTTTGTTTTTACAGTAAATGTTCAAACTGACGTCCCCCTACGAGAATACAAAGTCTGCACCTCCTAATAAAGGAAGCTCTTATCCGACGGACAAAATGGCTGTTGTTTATTTCTGATACAGCAGATTGGATGCGCTGACGTAATTCTTCTTCCGACGTTATTCGTTGTTTGTAAACTTTGTCTTTTAAACATCCCCAATAAAAAAAATCTAAGGGATTTAAATCCGGAGATCGCGGAGGCCACAAAATTGGTCCTAATCGGCCGATCCATCTGTCAGGGTAAGTTTCATTGAGTTGCGCCCTTACTGCCGTCGCATAGTGAGCGGGGCAACCATCATTTTGTAACCACATTGCTTGCCGCACGTCTTCTGGAATATTTTCTAATAACGTTGGCAACTCATTCCTTAAAAAATGCAGATAGTATTCGGCGTTTAGAGTTGCTGGTAGTTCAAAGGGCCCTATTATTTGCCCATTTATTATTCCTGCCCATAAATTTATTTTAAATTGATGTTGGCTCCTGTCCTCTCGCATCAAATGTGGGTTTACCAGCTGCCAACTGTGCAAATTATGCAAATTGAGATATCCATCTCGCCGGCATGAAGACTCGTCACTCCATAAAATTTTATTAAAAAACTGTGGGTCCGCCGTATCATTCTAAGCATCCTTTGGCAAAATGCTACTCTTTGCGGGTAATCACGTGACGTCAGCGTTTGAACACGTTGCACGTGATATGGGTGCAACCGGTGCCTTTTTAGAACTCGATGTACCGTCGATCTTGGAATACCTGTGCGTTGCGCTATGACGCGAATTGAGACCGACGAATCTTCCTCGATTTCTCGAATAATAATTTCGTCATTGACTTGTGACGGTCGCCCTTCACTGGCACCCCCAACTCCGGTGCCAAGAATTCTTCCCTCAAGAAGCGCGTTATGCACTATAATGAATACGCGATAGTCGGGATGTCGATCCCGGTTCGGGTATCTTTCACGATACAATCTTGCGGCCGCCCTGGCATTACCTCTTGCTTCTCCGTAGATAAAATGCATTTCGGCATACTCCCGTGGCGTGTACTCGTAACGAGGCATCGTACTACTGCACACACGTACAACCTCACACAAACGATTGTTTTCGAAGTCCGTAGGATTGCCAAGTCATTCGTCCAAAACACAAACAGTTCCAAATCGTTAGGCAAAGCAAAGTCCAAATACACAGCACAAGTTTAATTTTAAGGAACACAACAGTTAGGCACAGCGGGAGCGAAAGTAGTCTGACGTACGTATCAACTCGAAGAGAGATTCGTGTCAACTAAACAAATAAAATCATGCAACAATGAAGCCCTGTATGAGTGAAGGGTGAAGGAAAAAAAATACCCACACAAAGACACCGATTTACCAAAAATACAAAAGCGGCGCTATCTATCCCTTTCACACTGTGTGAGGTGCAACTCCGCAGGTAGCGGTCCCAAATTCCGAACAGATGACGTCATCGGCTCGGAATTACGATACACGCTTAACCACATGCTTAGATTACAAGCATAAGCCATTACGAGAAAGAAAAGTTAGATTGTACCATTTTAATTTCTGTTCTGTCTTCTTCATCACATTCATAGCAATATCTTTGTAACCGCAAGGACTAGACGTAAGTTTTATACCAATTTGCAAACCTTAGTAATTTTACAAGTTTTTAAAATAATAGTACACTTTGGTGTCATACATTTTTTTTACAGGAGAATTTTTCCAATTCTGGTCTTTTCATCGTAAAAACAAAACTTTTGAATTCAAGATTTTTTTTCTAAGGCAAATAAAATGTTATTTAAAAAAATGGTATCTTATAACATTAGTAAACTATTCAGAAATGTTTGACAAAAATCACACCTAAATATGATACCATTTGCAGCAACAGCATTAAAACCACTGAATGCTGGTACAGAAAATAGTAAAAATCGAAAAAAAAAAATATCTTGGTTACCTTATCGGTTTTTTTTTTACTGTTCAAATTAGTTGTTGGAAATGAGGTAAGCTACCTACCCGTTACGTTTGATCCATTATTTACGGGACACCCTGTATATTTATCTAGTTTTCGTTTAATTTGTGATCGACATCAACGTAAACATAAACAAAACAATGGCGGTTTGTCGACGGACAACAGAACTGTGCTGCCACCTATGACGAGGTTACAGTTTTTAACCCCATAGTGAAACATGTGCAATAAAATACTCCTTATAAGTAACACAAGGGGTAGCCTTACTACAAAACAGTCACTTCCAAGAAATGATTACCGATTATAACGTTCCTAAAAACTGAATGACTAAAACACAGTTCTAAGAAACTGCATTAAACATTCTTAAGCTGTTACTTAGTCACACCTTTCTAATCTTTAAATTCTATTGTTTTTAATAACAATACCAGCATGTCATAATTTGAACAATCGAGCAAGTTATTTACTAATTACTTACAGATAATTTTTAACAGCCCTTCATGGGCTAATTTATATAAGGAAGAGGATTAACAACTGTCCCCACCACTATTACCTGAATCGTATTTTGCAGCTCTGGACATAATTTACGAATTTGGAGTACTTTTACTTATTATCAGTTTAAGTTTGAACATCGAGTGAGCAAGACGTCTCCATTTTTAATAGAATCCAAGTCATGATTTCCTAGTTTAATAGTATCAGTCATGTTTGTGAAATAAAAGTGCAAAATACATAAAGTGTCTTCAAAATTACACAGAGAGGAGTGAACTTGATAAAATTAACCACCAACACGGAAAATCAACCCTTTTCTATCCCGTAAACGGTGAAACCAGTGCCCAAAATCCTTAAAACAAAAATGACGGACATAGCCTACAACTTCATAATAGTGGCGCGACAGCTCGCTTCACACAACAACTTCAAACTAGCCTTCGACATGTACATGTGCGCCTTCGACAAACAACCGCTCATCAAGAACAGATTCGAGTTCGAAGTCCGAACAGTACTATCTCGAATGAACGAAGAATTAGCGAAAGTAGACAACAAAGCAGACATATTCGTAAACTTCGAAAAAGCCATCAATGTGTTCCCGGGAAATGTCGAATTGCTAAACGATATTGGCAGGTATTTATACAGATACGGGTACTTTTCTGAAGCTCTGTGCCATTTTGAAAAAGCGCTGAATATTGATCATAGCTGCGTTAACATTGAGAAGAATTTGAACAACGCTAAATGTTTTCTGTTCCCGAGATGTCAATTCAGATATTTGAATGATAGGATTCGGAATGAGGCTTACAGAAGAGCTATTAGGAGCTGTGTGACTCCTGCTGTGGACAGCGTTTTAGATATTGATGCAGGTACAGGACTTTTGGTCTTGTACGCAAATGAGTGCAACCCTGTAGCGAATACAGCCTGTGAAGCTTCCAGCACAATGGCTAGACTAGCCGAGTTCGTGATGCAAGACAACAATGCGCCAGAAGTGGTCATCATCAACAAACCTTCAGTCGTTCTCAGCCATAACGACATTTATGGGACCCGATCAGTACTGCTTACTGATACCATTGACTCTGCTTTATTCGGCGAATATATCCTACAGTCTATATGCCACGCTTGGGAGAATTTACTACATGAAAAGAGCAAAATAATACCCGGGAGGGCTGAGTTCTTCATCACCGGTATCAAATGCGATGATCTCAACAAGAAATTTAAACTATGTCGGGAAACAAAAGTCATTTTGAATGTGGCACATATGAACGTGCATACGACAACATACTTCGGTGAAACTTACTACAGTGAAGACGTAAATTCTTTCGATAGTTTAAAATACATGACGGAACCGCAATCGTTGTTGAAAATAGACTTTAATAACTACCATGATGTTTGTGACAAGTTGTATGGACAGGAGCCTTATATTGCGAATCTAACTGCTATTGAAAATGGCGAAATAAACGTGGTAATTGGTTGGTTCAATTTACACCTGACTGAGGACATAATGATCACTAGTGATCCCAGATGCGAATCTAAAGCGAACGCGTGGCAACAAGCCATATTCTTTGATGTACTACCAAAGACGTTTCGCAAAGATGATACTGCAAACATCTCTTTTCTAACATACGGCGGTAGATTGACTACACTACCAGACATGAATACAACTATAACAAGGATTTCTCCAGAAACATTAGCCTTCCTAAATGACGTAGAATATATGGATATGATAAGAAAAAGTATGGCAACTGTGTGTGTCCATTTAGGTCAAACTGTGAACTTTTCTCTTGTAGACATGGTCGATTTGAGTCCATTTCCTATGTTCGGAATATTAATGATGAAACGAGGAGCTAACTCACTTATATGTCACGTGAAAACTGGCGACGATAAATCTTTCCTACTGGCTGTTTTACAAGCAAACGAAATACCGGAAGAAAAGGTAACAATTCTAGTATCTGACTCTTGGACGCACGAAGTGTTTAAAGAAAATAAATTCCATGTTATTTTCAGTAATATAATAGAATTCAATGGTGACTTAGACGTAAGAAGAAAAAAGATAGTTGAACATTTAAAGCAGGTGCATCTCATTCCTGGAGGCTTATGTCTGCCAGTATCTGTGACTGTTATGGGACAGCTGATTTACAGTAAATGGTTGGAGATTAACAACCGCGTTTTAGATGAAAATGTTGACCGTAGAATGGCGAAACACGTAAACAGGTACCAGGTATCCCAATCTGTATACTTAGACATGGCTCGCATGGAATACGAAACATTGTCTGAAGAATTTGAAATCGGCTGTTGTAGTAACATGAAATCTGATGTCATAAATGTCACTGCAGCCGAAGATGGGAAATGCAACGCGGTGCTATGCTGGTATAAGGTGCAGTTGCTGGATGAATGGAACGAGATCTATACGAATAGGAGCAACAGTTTTGTGGAGAGTATGGCGTATATGGTCAATCCTAATGTGAAAGTGTTTTGTGGCGATCAGGCCAATGTGCTGAAGTGTGTGGATCCGGATGGATCATTTAAGTTGGTGCTAGATATGGAACCGTATTAATAAGGTTTATTTTAAGTAATAATCAGGAGAATTTTAGATAATTATATAGCAAATAGATAAAGTTTAAGTGATGTTTGTGTATAATAAACATGTTTGATAAAAATATTGTCTTTGAAATATTATTTATTTTTAACAAATTAGCCCGGTATCTGGTCCCTGTGCAGAAGGCAGCAAATTTAGCTAAAAAAAACTGCAAGCGGTTGTCACCCTACAATACATGACACAACTACTTTTTAAATTTCACTTTGCCTGAATATGGCAAAGTGAAATAAAAAAGAACCAAAAGTCATGGATAGGCCACAAATACTTCTTATCTGGTCCTTTAATCACCATTTACTTCATCAGTACTTCTGTAAAGCGTGACGATTATTGCTCGGTGACCGTTTACTATAATAATCTGTTAGGAGGTCAATGCTCAGCAATAGGGTATGATCATACTCAGCGATACAGACAAAATTATACAGTTACTGACCGTTTCCTAAGCGCCTCCACCAGTTCGTTGGCAGACGCGGGAGGCTGCGAGCCCGTCGTGAGAGGTCGCAAGTGTTCGGGTGCAGACATCTGAGGTGGAGGCAGAGCTACCGAGAATGGATTTACTTCTATTGCCGCTTCACCTGTAGGAAATATTTACAATGTGTTTATTTACAGCTGCTAAAAGATGGATTAATTCCTGGTTTTGTAATGGACTATGTTTTAACAACAGTTTCTGAAAGATTGATCAATCAAGTTAGCATTTATGGTTGGCCAAAATAACAAATAATCCTATCAGATGATGATATTTAACAACAGACTTGACTAAACTGGCTTTTAATTCAAGAACCAAGGAAGAAACAAAAAATTAGTTAAAATTAACATAAAATTGTGGTAAGATTTAATTTGTCATATTTTAAAATCCGACTAAAGTAGAATCATAAATGGGAGTCCAAAAACATACTTCACTCCTCGGGCGTCTGCCGGACGAACGGCGCGTAGTGATTGGCTACTAAAGGAAGATTACAAATACGAAAGTATGTTTGTTGGTTTGTCCTTCTTTTACGCAGCAACGGATCGACGTGATTTTTTGTATGGAGATAGTTTATGAACCCGACAGTGATATAGGGTACTTTTTATAGAAAATGCATAGTTTTGTGGGACCCCGGGAGCCCGGAACCTCGAACAAAAGCTATAGCATATTTTGTGAAGCAGCCAATAAGCACACGTAACTCGCCGACCGGACTCCCATTTAACAAGGTAGTTTAGTGTGACACAGTACATTCGTCGGGTGGGGTCTTGAATAGAATACAATGTCATCAGACCAGTCAGATCCACGAGGATGGGCCGTGCCTTCTGCAGCTGTTGTTCCACCCACTCCTCCGCCTCGCTGTCCAGCTCTTCTTCCGAAGCTGCTGCTGTGCCACCTAGGAATGTAAGAAGTTGACAAGTTAGTACCTATGCTGGTTATACGATTTTAACGTACATAAATATAATATTTCATAGCTGTCAGACAGGATGACACATCAAAAATTTCAGTTGTTTAAATTTTAATGTATATATTTTTTTAAATAATGTGTCTCAAAAAAATCACAAAGAATGTGCGCAATATGAATCAAATTAAATCATTTATTTGCTTGAGTATGGGTACATGAGGTGATACATACAAAACCTACCTAAACAGGTGTGCAAATATCTACTATAATAGAAATATTTCTTACATTATTCATTAATTTACAAATATTAAAATTAAATTATTTATGAATTTTTTTAATTAGGTATAGAATTTTATTATTATTACTTATTTTAAATTCTAATTACCATTATCATTTAAATAATCAATAATTTTGTAATAAAGCCTATTACAAAATTATTGATCAGATAAGTCTTTAATTTATTTTTAAATGATATATTTTTTTTTAAATATGGTTGGAGTTATATGGAGGGGGTAGGCAGAAACTACAGATTGCCACCTGTGACCGTCCTTACACACTCCTTTTGCTTTGTTTACGTTCATACATCACTGATCATACTATTTTAAATTAACATTTTAAGCTTTACAGCAAAGGCCTTCAACCCGCGCCGCCCCGGGGCGGCCTGCGGCTCGCAATGGCTTCCTTGGCGGCCCGGCAATAGCTTGAATTATTTATTTTAGTTTACTATTCAGGTACTTAAACTAACACACGAAAACAAGTTTGAGAATTGCAACAACCACTATCGGCGCAGATATTGATAAATTAGTTAAGAGTAAACAATGTCAAACACGAAACATCTCAATGATTGATTTTATTAGTATTTCCTGTTCACAGCCTTGTCAAATTGTATAATAAATAATTGCAATGATTGTTGTTTTTTAATTACTTTCCTACTGATAAGTATAAAAGGGAATATAATCAATTTCCCTTGTCAAAATCAAAGTATTCTCGATACTTGATTTAAAAAAGGATGAAGACTCCTTCTTTACAGGGTAATCATGCTTCAAAAATGTCTGGTAAAAGTGGACCAGTACCAACGTAATGTCATTAGATCTTGTGGTTGGGGCACATCAATACAAAGTACAGTAGGCACAACCAGACAAGGAGAGGTATCATTTATTTGCGTCTCCGACATCTCTTGAATACTACAGAAAAATAATAGAAAATATCCTAAAGATTTCTTATATTTGCATATTAATGAATGCTAACTTATAAAAAAAAGAACTTTAAACTTTTCTTTTTTTTTTAATTAAACTAGGCGCCAAGGAATTTTGTGAAAACTTTTACAAATATTTAACAATGAATGGGTCCTTCATTCTAATTTAGGAGTTGCTTGAATACTCAAAAAAGGCAGTAAAATAAACACCTCCATCTTTTTTCATAATTTTATGAAGAGCGGTTGTAAAAGCATCAGTTCCACCACCGTTGGCTGAAATTAACTCGGCACAATTAGTAGACAGTAAGCCAGTAGTGGCCCAGTGATAACAGCCGCGAGTTATGAGTTATAGGTCGTAGGTTCGAACCCTGACAGGAGCTTTACTTTGTGTAAATTTCAACACCACTGCTCTCAAAACGGTGAAGGAAACCATCGTGAGGAATCCGGTATATCCTAGAACCAAAAGTTCGAAGACATGTGACATCTGCCCACTCCCTCTCACAGAGAGAAGGCCTGTGTCCCAGCAGTGGAAACTTTATAGGCTGATTATGTAAAGACAGTAACTATAAGTATTTTATCAGGCGCTTATCTTTCTGTAAATACTTTTTGAATGTGAGGTTGTTGTAAGAAAAAACACAAAATATATAGGTAAGTGGTTCTCTGCGTGCTACATCATGAGTTTTTTAATTCCCTAAATTCTTCCAGTTTTATACATGGTCCTTCGAGCCGGATAATTGATTATTATCTACATACTAGCAAAGTGGAATGTGCTTGAATTGGTTATTTTGGAAATTGCATTAATGTGTACCGGAGTGAAGAGGTGACGAACACGTTTTTGGAAGAAAAGTGGATTGGACATTAAGTGAAATAAAACAGGAAGCGTTGAAAAATTATAATATTAATTAATTTCATCCAACACTCATTAATATTAGATCAGGTAAAATAAAATATAGGAATTAAGTATTGATAATAAGATCTAAAATAAGGTTAGTAACGAATTTGGCTAAGTTTTATTTTATAATCCCACAAGTTGGGAGTCCATATTTTAACAGATAGATCATATTATTAGAGGCCTCCACGTAAAGTTTTAAGTTGCGGAGATAAATTATTTACGAAAAAACATAACCCTCCTTCTGGAGCAGTCGGGTAAAAAGAAAATCGTTAACTTTTGACATTTTGTCTTGCCATTGAAAGTTTCGTTTTACGTAGACCCGGCCAACTCACTAAATACTAAGAATTTAACGAGGTTCAATTTAAATTAGAATGCATTTGTGATAATATTGATACTAAGACACTCGAAAGAACTACAATTGAATCTCAATATTATGGGTTAGTAGCTCAAGCTAAAATTATGTTAGGTAAGTTTTCAAAATCTGAGCAAGATGAAGTAAAATCGAATTGCAGTAGTGGTAAGCGTCAGATCGTCAAGTTGCCTAGAAACCAATTACCCAAATTCACAGGATCATAATATGATGACTGGCTCGAATTTCGCGATAACTTCGCAAGTCTCATTCAAGGCAGTGACGACATAGACGAGATTAATAAATTCCATTACCTGAGGTCATCATTAGCAGAATCTGCTGCTGTTGTGCTGTCGTTTTGTGCTCAAAACTACAATGTGGCATGGGAGCTTCTTTGTGAGCGATTCGATAATGAAAGATTGAGAATCACGTTACGGCGTTGTTCAATGTCGAGTCAATCACTAAGGAGTCCTCAACTGCATTCAAAAGTATTGTAGACAAGCGTTAAAAACATTAAACGAACCTGGAGGGATACTCCGAACATAAATCCAAAGTATCAGCCGAACATTCGGCCGATACTTCGGATACTTCTTGACTACGGCTAACTATGGCTGAATGCGGCAAAAAAAAAAGAAGACTGTCGAAGAGATAAGCGAAAGTCAAAAATGTGACTTGAAGTCAGGTAAGAACTCAAAAGTCAAAAAAAGAAACTTTGGAAGTTATAAAACGGCCGAACATTCGGCCGGTTGTTCGGATTAGCGCTTCGGAGTAGACCCCCAGTTCCTACTTGGGACACATTACTTATACATATAATTCGACAAAAACTTGATACTAAAACATTCCAAGAATGGCAGGAATACAAAGGGCGTATCGATAAATCTAAACAAATAACTTTTGATCAGTTCATTGAATTTATGCGTAATCGCGCTGCTTTAATAGAAACACTGGTAAAGTCAAGTCATTCTACAACTAACACAAAACACAACACTAAAATAAAAGCCTTTGTTACAACAAAAACCACTAGTAGTTCTTCGTCACTTAATTGTCCAAAATGTAAAAGCGATCACAACCACACACAGTTTCTATCATTGAGCGTCAACGATAGAATGTCTTTACTACCTAGCTGTGTTATAATTGTTTACGTCACGGTCACTGTCCCAATAATTGCAAGAAAACAGGGTGTAAAATATGTAAACGCAAGCACCACACGCTTATTCATTCATAACACAGATTTCAAACCACAACCTGTTTCAAGCAAATCAGCTGACGGCACAACCGATCAGCACCCTAATTGCGTAACACAGTTTGAATCAGAATCGGAATGATTTTGAAGTATATTGCTAATCCATTGTTTCACATGTTAGAATTTTTTTTCTGCTCAACAACGTAAATAACGCAATGAATGTTGTTGAACTGTCAAATTGAAACCGATTCCAACTGATAGTGTGTTACGCAATTAGTCCGCAGGCTAAGGTTGAGTCATCCTCCACTGCTGACGCAAACATTAGTCACGTTGCACTCTCAGCTAATATCTCTGCGCATTCGCATACGAGCAGTACAGGCGACATCCTGTTGTCAAGTGCGTTAGTTAGGTGCTACGATGTCAATAATAAAGAACACATCGCTCGAGCTCTTCTCGATTCTGGTAGTTCGTCGTGTTTAATCAGACTTTAAAATGTCAGAGAATTTATTTATTAAGCTAAGTCTGCCCCATCTTAAACACAGACAAATCTATACAAGGCATAAATAAGTTCCTTTCGAAAATGTGTCGGGTGCACATTAAATCGTTGCCTGAATCGTACGCTAATGACTTAATAGTGTTTTGTCTTGCCCACGATAACTGTTAACAGAAAAGACAAGTACATGTGAATATACCGTCAAATATTCACCTAGCGATCCGTATTTCCACACACCCGCTTCTATTGATATTATGGTGGAGCTTGTTAGGATCTAATAAGATTAACTAGGTGATGGGAAACCTACACTGTATCAAACTAGACTTGGTTGGCTAGTTTGCGGCCCAATAAACGGCGGCTGTAGTAATAATTCATGTCAATTTTCTTCAATTAAATGTATTTCTTCCATTTCGATTGAGTTAGATGACATCCGAAACCAATAATTGTCGCGTTTATGGCAGCTCGAGGAAGTTTGTCATGAACTCATGAGTCATCGGTTTATTCAGATGAGGAGATGTGCGAAAAAACATTTTATAATAAATGAATAGTTTAGAAAACACTAGAAAAACACGCTTTTATAAATGCACCTAAACACAAAAAAGACTTTTCTAAGAAATCCAAAACAGCTATGATACGATTTTCCATCATGAAGTTCCAGTTCATATCTTCCGGCTCCATCATCAGATCAGTTCGACAGTACCATATTATTGTATTGTCATCAGAACTACATACAGCTGCCAATTTTCATTACGCTACGACCCTTGGAAGATGGTTAAATTAGTTCCCTTAGATTCCATTACATAGTTACATACAGGTCGACCTAATAAAACGCGTGTTAAAAAACACAACGCGCTGGGCAGAAGGCCGTTAGCGTTAAAATAGCGTTGAAGGAATCTTCGAATAGTTTAGGCGATTCATATCATCGTGCAAAACGATGTTTTCTTTCTTTGGAGCGCAGAAACCTCAACCAACCTTCACTCGATAAAATGTACAAAGATTTTATGACTGAGTACATTTCTTGAGGCCATATGTTCAAGTGTAATATTCATGAAGATCAGCGGTCATATTTTATTTCTCATCACGGAGTACTGCGCGAGAGTAGTAGTATAACCAAATTACGGGTAGTTTTTAATGTTAGTGCAACCACCACCTCTGGTCTTTTTTTAAATACAATACAGATGGTGGGGCCTACCGTTCAGGACGATCTGACTGCAATCCTTCTTAGATTTAGAATGCATAAGTACGTCCTCTCTGCTGACGTAGAGAAAATGTACAGGCAGGTGTCTGTACATCAATTAGATAGGCACCAGCAGCATTTTTTTTGGCGTGATAATGCTTCTAGTCCTCTTAAAGCCTACCAATTGCATACAGTAACTTACGGCACGGCTAATGCACCGTTTCTCGCTACTAGGTGCCTCAAACAGGTCGGTCTTGAATGTCAGGATCAAAAGGTCGCTGAAGTTATCCTTCATGATTTTTACGTGGATGACCTTTTGACCGGTGCAGACGTGTTTGAGAAGGCTGGAATGTTGCGTCATGAGGTGACTGAAGCTCTTGCTTCTGCTTGCATGCCTTTAAGGAAGTGGAAATCTAACGAACCCAGTTTAATTTCAGAACCATCTGGTGATTCTTATTTTAATTTCCACAAGGAAAGTGATGTCGTCAATAAAACGCTTGGTCTTAGTTGGCAATCTAACACAGATGATCTGTTTTCCTATAAATATTCCTGAACGCATAGAAAATACTACGTATTTTAGTATTCAATTTAATCCTTAGTATTTTCTATGCGCGCGAATATTTGATCCTCTAGGGTTGTTAGAACCGTGGATCGTGACCATGAAGATGTTGCTTCAGAAACTTTGGCTAGACAGGTTAAACTGGGATGACCAGTTATCTCCTGAGGTTGAAATAATATGGGCGAACATAATTAAAGCCTTGCCTTGCCTTCATAACCTACGTGTTACACGTCGTGTGGTCTGTGACGCATACAAACAGGTTGAATTTCATATTTTTACTGACGCTTCGGAGCGAGCTTACGGCGCTTGTTTGTATATTTTGTTCGCAACCGTGTTGCCGAAGTATTAGAATTATCCGGTGCAAACACCTGGAAACACGTGTCGACACACGACAATCCAGCTGATTTAATAACCCGCGGAGTGGAACCTACCGTTATGCAATCACTGGATTTGTGGTGGCTCGGTCCATGATTCTTAAAGCATGACAGCACTACATTGCTACCTCCTGAGATTTCAGTAGTTTAGTTCATTTACCTCAAAGATCATGGTAACGAAGATTTATTTAAAGCATTCATCGAGTTTAATCGTTTTCCCAAGTTTATTAGATTACAGTGTTCTATTTGTTACGTTTTTCGTTTTAATAATGCATGTAAAAGGCTTTCAGCAAATAGTCCTATTTGAATGCTCAAGAGTTACAAAATTCGTTAAACTTGTTATTATTCAGTCTCAATAGGAGTCTTTTCCTGAATACAACTTAATATTAAATAATAAAAAATTACGACGTAAAAACCAATTATTAAGCCTAAATGTGATGGAAATAAAATTATTCGTATAGGTGGTAGATTACACAATTCCGAATATTCATTTGAAAAGAAACATCTA
Organism: Tiliacea citrago; assembly: GCA_963921375.1. NCBI lineage: Eukaryota > Metazoa > Arthropoda > Insecta > Lepidoptera > Noctuidae > Tiliacea > Tiliacea citrago. The sequence continues at coordinate 5,677,173 of OY992784.1, forward strand.
ATATTAATACAGTCCACTCATCACTTTGTGAAACTTTTATTTAGATTTGAGCATATCAGATTAATCACGCAGGTTCTCAGTTATTACCAAGTACAATTAGAGACTTACTGGCCACTTGGTGGTCGCAATTTAGCCAGAGCCTGTTATCGTCAGTGCGTTAGATGTCAGATGGGTAATCTCCCATTGAGCAGACTCTCGCCAGCCGACTTTCCTTTTCAAAGCGTAGACCTCGTCTAGTCGTCAAGGTCGTGGATGTAAGTGTGGCTCAATATGGTATGAAATTCATTTTTTTTTGTTCCTGCTTACGCTCCACATTTTGGTGGTCTTTGGGAGGCGGGTGTCAAATCGACCAAATTTCATTTGTCCCGAGTGTTGGGCAATCGTAATCTAACATACGAGGAGCTTAACTCCGTTTTGGTTCAAATTAGGTATTTTAAATTCTCGGCCGCTCAACCGTTATCGTCAGAACCTGAAGACCTGTTGCCTCTCACTCCAGGTCATTTCTTAATTGGACGACCTCTCATGTCTCTTCCTGTAAAGGATATCCGGGACTACGCAACTCATCACTTGACGAGTACAACGTATTGAGCAGCTGCGGCAGCATTTCTGGTCGAGATGGAGCAAGGAATATGTCTCCGAGCTTCAACAGCGAGTAAAGTGGCGTACCGGCAACGACAGCCTGATTCTAGACTCCCTCGTTGTCATAAAGGAAGTCAACCAGCCACCAATGAAGTGGAAGTTGGGCCGTGTTGTTGGTCTTCATCCTGGCACAGATGGCATAAGCAGAGTTGCCGACATGAGGACTCCAACTGGGACTATCAGACGAGCATATTCCAAGATTAGCCCGTTATTGGAAGACAATTGTTGAAAGGAAAACTTCCAACGGCCGGGGGCATGTTAAAGAATCAGTTCCACCACCGTTGGCTCAAATTAACTCGGCGCAATTAGTAGACAGTAACTATAAGTATTTTATCAAGCGTATCATTCTGTACTTAAAATCTTTTTGAATGTGAGGGTGTTGTGAGAAAAAACACAAAATATATAAGTGGTTCTCTACATGCTACATCCTGAGTTTTGAATTCCCTAAATTCCTGAAGAAGTTCCTCCAGTTTTATACAGCGGTATTGAAATTTGGCGGCACGGTTGGCGCAATGGTTAAGCGATTGACTGCCGCGCTGCCTGTCGCGGGTTCGATTCTCGCACGGAACAAATATTTGTATGACCTACAAGTAGTTGTTCCGGGTCTGGCTGTTTGTGTATGTGAGTTTGTAATGTTTGTAAACGCACCCACGATACAGGAGAAATTCCTAGTGTGGGCCAACGTTTTAAAAAAAAAAAAAAAAAATGTACTCACGTTTAGGCTTATCACTGGGCAAGTCCAGTCCCCTGACATGAATCCGGCCTTCCTCTTCATCGTCGCCAGATCCGTCATCCCGCACTAACCGGGATCCCGGTGCGGACTCTGACTTCACGGGAATGTAATCCGCGCCGGTGGTGGCTCCACCCAATTCTCGAGCCTACAACGAGTGGAACTGCTGGATTATGGGGTAAAAGCAGTGCTGGGGACAAGACTGAATGGGGGAATGGGATTAAAACAATGAGGATTTTTTTTGTCCCATTTCATTTATACTAAAAAGTAAAAATCTAGGTTGAGCAAAGGGTTGTAAAAAAAGTGTAATTTAGGGTGTCAAAACTAAAACCAAACGCGTTTTAAAAAAGCGGGAAAAACAAATTAATGGTGGATTTTTTATAGCAAAATATTTTTTTTTTTTATATTTTGAATGTCTTGTCAACAGCACTGCAAATTGAAAAAAAGAAAATGGTTCATGTAACAGCTTTATATTTCCTGTGAAAAAATACCCCGGGATAATCTTTTAATGTCTGTCTACCATATAAATTCACAGATAAACAAACCTGATCTGATTTGTGGCGTGTAAAGTGTACAAGAAAAAGGACGTAGTGCACACCATGTTTTACTATAGCCTTATACTGATCAGGCAGAAGACTATCAATGTTATTTTCCCACAGAGAAGTTTGTCAAATTATAATAAAAAAACTGCTTCTCCAAAGATTGTTTGAACCACGCATATCATATTGCTGCATTACAAAAAAATGCTAATATTGTAAAAACCGGCCAAGTGCGAGTCTGACTCGCGCACGAAGGGTTCCGTACCATTATCTATAAAAACGACAAAAAAATCACGTTTGTTGTATGGGAGCCCCCCTTAAATATTTGTTTTATTTTAATTCAATTATTGATTTTTAAAGTGAATATATAACTAAATATTCTGTGAATATTTCAAGTGTCTACCTGTTACCGTTATCAATATCGAGCAAAAACGAGCAAAAAATCACGTTTGTTGTATGGGAGCCCTCTTAAATATTTATGTTATTCTGGTTTTTAGTATTTGCTGCTATAGCGGCAACAGAAATACATCATCTGTGAAAATTTCAACTGTCTAGCTATCACGGATCATGAGATACAGCCTGGTGACAGACAGACGGACAGACAGACAGACGGCGGAGCCTTAGTAATAGGGTTCCCGTTTTACCCTTTGGGTACGGAACCCTAAAAACGGCAAAAAAATCATGTTTTTTGTATGGGAGCCCCCCTTAAATATTTGTTTTATTTTAATTTAATTATTTATTTTTAAAGTGAATATAGAATTAAATATTCTGTGAATATTTCAAGTGTCTACCTCTTACCGTTATCAATATAGAGCAAAAAAATCACGTTTGTTGTATGGGAGCCCCCTTAAATATTTATTTTATTCTGTTTTTTTGTATTTGTTGTTATAGCGGCAACAGAAATACATCATCTGTGAAAATTTCAACTGTCTAATTATCACGGTTCATGAGATACAGCCTGGTGACAGACGGACAGACAGACAGACAGACGGCGGAGCCTTAGTAATACCGTTTTACCCTTTAGGTACGGAACCCTAAAATTACTTGAAGATATAAATTTTTCTGGGTTGAGTTATTCACAAGTGACAACACTGACGCATCCGTACCAGCCCTTGGCAACAGGGCACTCGCTGAAACCGCATGCATCGAAACTGGCTAAAATCGACTCGAATCGTAATGAATGAGGCGAAAAACGAAACGTAACTTGATTTCATAGGTTTTTGACATCCCCCTTCTCTCATTTACCATTCTCTCATTTTTTATTTTTGTGCTGCCATTACATTAAAAACCCGGCCAAGTGCGAGTCGGACTCGCGCACGAAGGGTTCCGTACCATTATCTATAAAAACGGCAAAAAAAATCACGTTTGTTGTATGGGAGCCCCCCTTAAATATTTGTTTTATTTTAATTTAATTATTGATTTTTAAAGTGAATGTATAACTAAATATTCTGTGAATATTTCAGGTGTCTACCTGTTACCGTTATCAATATCGAGCAAAAACGACCAAAAAAATCGCTTTTGTTGTATGGGAGCCCCCTTAAATATTTATGTTATTCTGGTTTTTAGTATTTGTTGCTATAGCGGCAACAGAAATACACCATCTTTGAAAATTTCAACTGTCTAGCTATCACGGATCATGAGATACAGCCTGGTGACAGACGGACGGACAGACAGACAGACGGCGGGGCCTTAGTAATAGGGTTCCCGTTTTACCCTTTGGGTACGGAACCCTAAAAAAGATGACCGAATACAGCTGCAATTTTCAAGACCAGATATCCATCATTCCCTCCTCATTGTGGAACAGCAGTCTGCAGCCAGCGCTAGTCCCTCACCTCTCATACCTGCTGTCTGGTCTTGCGTGCGGCGTGTATGAGCGCGGCGTCAGGAATGCGGCCCGGCGCGCCCAAGAGCGCCGCCCTCACGGAGTCGGCGCGGTACCGATGAAACCCCCTGTCGTCCTCATCAGCGTCACCCTCCTCGGGCGCACTCTCGTCGGACACGTCACCCGCTCCGTCGGCCGCCAGCGCCTCCCGACCGGACAGAATCAGCCCCTCTAATGTCACCTTCTTCTTTGGCTTGGATTTGTCGTTGTTGAGCTCAATTTGATTGTCCTGGATTTAGAGTTGTTTTATAGTATTTTTTCTGTGTTATATAAAAGTTTAAATGCAACTAGATGGTGAATGATCAATATTGATTTGATTGATGAACATACAGTTACAAAAGTTACAGATATAAATGTTGTAGTTTTACATAGGGTGACACAATGGGCAGTTGAGCACTGATTTATGAATGGTTCATAAACCAGTAAACATTTTGAAACAGACATGGTTTGATCAATTGCATTCTGTCTTATAAAAACAGTTGACACAATTTTTTCGATCTTTTATACAGTTTCATCTTGCCTAAATTAGAGACCCTTTATTACACAGAATCGTGTTGTTTTCTATTCAGTATGTTATTTATGTGCATGTCGGCGCAACGTCATCGTTCTGTTGTAAACGGCACGTGCACCGGACCAATGAGGCGATATCGCCATCCCCACTTCCCCCACTACTCAACTTGTTTGTGCTCGGGTATAAAACGAGGCCGGGCGGAGCGATCGGGCATTCTATTCTTGGCTTCGGTCCGATGCACATGTTGTCATAGCGCATAGTTATTTTATTAAATTATAAATTAATCAAGTCAATTATAATTAAGTAATCAAGTGAGTCAATCAAATAAAAGTGATTACTAAGTAAAACTACCGACGTTACTCTTTTACTTTAAAATATCCGATCCTGACTCAACTCCTACATGCATATTCCCATTTTTAATCATTAGACTTGATGACACAAAAGCATAATAGAATTTTCATGAACCATTTCACTAACCTAAGCACAGTATGAAGCTTATAAATAAGAAATATTATTTGCTTCTTTCTTTTGGTAATAGAGTATCCAATGAGCTGTAAACATTTATTTTAATATTTTATATGTTTTAGAAACTAGTTTATTTTTATTACAATACATGAAAAAAAAAATGAAAATGATTATTCAATTCCTAGTAAAAATAAGGACTTCTTCAAAGACTTAAAATGGAATTTTGCATAAGAAAGGCCTAATTCCACCTATGTTTGCACAAAAACAAACAAGTGCAATAAAAAACCATTTCCAAAATAGTTTTAGTGCGGCATTTCCACTAATGTCCACCTTACCTCAATAATGATAGTGTCATATTTGTTATTATCACCATCAGTTCTCACATCGCGCTTCTGCTTCTCTTTCTCACGCTTCTTTGCTAATCTCTTACTTTGAGAAGACTTCTTGACTTTGAAAACTTCAACTTCTTCTTCTTCTGAAATTAATTTTTTTTAATATTGAATGTTTCTAAATAGATGGCATTATTTTGTTGAAGCAATTGCTGCTTTTACTCCCACCATAGTGCTATATAAATTAGAATAATTGTGGCTGCTGGATTTTAACCAACCAGTTCAGTGTCTGAATAATAATGAAATTAGGTCAGAGGGTGGTCTAAGGGAATAGGTATTGTGTTAAAATAGAATTACCAAAAAACTGTATGTTGATAGAATTCCCTCTTGATAGAATAAACTCAGGGAGCATCGATATATAATGGATGTCGGCGATGCCTATTGCACGTTTTATTCAGCTTATTCAAAATTATATCCTTATCCAAAAAGCCTAGCTTCTCTAATGGATTAAAGATTCAATATCCAAGAATTAATGCATATAGATTGACCAGCAAATCAAATGATAAAAATTCTGTAGAAGTAAACAAAACCAGTGAATGATTTCCTAATAACGAGAAAAGTTGAGGCAATCACGATCAGCCTTGAAAACTTGTACGCCTCGTTACCTTCGTCAGCGAAACTCAACAGAGCAGTTTTCTTGGAAGACTTGGGTTCCTTTTCCTTTTTCTCCTTTTCTTGGCTGATGACTGGCGGCGGCGGAGCCTCGGGCTCCCCCCCATCCTCGTCATCATCAGCACAAAACACCCGACGCTGAATCTTTTTCGGCTTTCGAAACAACGACATTTTGTTCGCACAACACTTACACAAATTCTGTTAAATGAATTATCAAAAAATAATCGTAATTTTATTGAATTTTTGGTTAAAATTTCATTGGCTTTTTGTAGCAGAAAACGTCATTTTGTTTTTTTTTATTTTGCTGATTTTAGGGTTGGCCTGAAAACAAGCGCCAATTTCATTGTCATATATTTTAGTCGACTTTCAAAAACAGATGCAAATACAAACACCACAAATAGTACATCACATTAAATGCTTTGTTAAATGTGCTTTTTGGCATTTCGTATGCTTAGAGCCTTTATATAGGTTATATGCTCAAAGGTCTTATGTCGTGACTTTCATCATATTAACTATTCCCACTATGGTGATACTTTATGCGAGGCGGCGGTATAAGTTATACAACACTAAACGCAGGGATAGGCATATTTACTAAACTCGTGCTAGAAAGAAACAAATTAACTTAATTTGCCAGTTACCCACACACCATAACTAAGCTGGCTCATTTATATATTTATCATACACCCGTCATTGCCCGTCAATATAAAATCGGCTGCCGGAGAATATTGTAACCACGACGTCTGGCAATAATTTTATAGCTGAACTCAAATGTTGGCTAACTGACCAGGCACTAACCAGGTTGGCTAACTTGCAATAATGGTTTAAAGTATGGGAATTCATTTTTGTTACTGGTTTTTAAGGTTCCGTACCTCAAAAGGAAAAAACGGAGCCCGTACAAGATCACTCGTGTCTATCTGTTCGGTGTACGACTAAACGCCGACAGACTGAACACCGACAAGACTTTACTTCGACGGGACTCTTCGCCGACGGGACACTTCGCCGACAGGACTCTTCGCCGACAGGTAGGTTAGGTTAGGTTAAAATTGTGACCTCCTACGCACGAGCCGAGCGAGCGAAGCGAGCGGTGCCGCGGCAGCGGCCGTCGAGTGCCAGAAACGACTTGCATTAATAGAAAACATTGTAACGTATAACGTTTACCGGTACCATATTATACGTTACAATGTTGTAACGTCTTTTATTTTGTATGAATTGTATAATTACAAGAAACGCATAAGTAATCGATTTCCAAAGTAAGTATCTGATTATCGGAGATAAATTGTGTCGCTGATGAGCCCTGTCGGCGAAGAGTCCTGTCGGCGAAGTGTCCTGTCGGCGAAGAGTCCCGTCGAAGTAAAGTCTTGTCGGTGTTCAGTCTGTCGGCGTAGTGTCTGTCGGCGTTTAGTCGTACACTCCTATCTGTTCGTCTGACACAGTCAACTTCCACCGAATCGAATAGACCGATTAAGTTGAAACTTGCTACACAGAATCTGTGTAGCAAGTTTCAACTTAATCGGTCGGTGTAACGTAAATAAATGAATATAATATACACTTTAGGTGGCAAATAAGAAAAAAAAATGTTTTTCAAACTGTCATCACCATCATCATCATTTCGGCCTATGTCCAGCAGTGGACCTGCTGGACATAGGCCTCTTCCAAGGGGCGGTGTTGCCATAATCGCCACGCTTAGCAGGCGGGTTGGCCACGGGAAGAAATGAGATGGTGCTATTCTTTACGACCGGCACCACACGGAGCGGGTTTCAAACTGTACTGTGTAACAAATCAAATGATAAGGCTTATTGTAAAGATTTCCGATATATATTTTAAAGTAATAAGTAAGAAATTAGATGAAAATTGGCATACATCCCCTTATTTCCGAAACTACTGAGCTTAAAATGTTGAAAAAATACAAAAAATAATTCTTTGCTTCTAGATTAGGTACAGAAAAACCTATAAGAAGTCTATGGTCATTAAATAACATTTTTATCACTCAATATTGTGCGTACAAACTTACATTTTCAGTTAGAATGTGTGAAGGAACATGTCTTTCAACTAGAATGTTAAGTTTGTTCTTGGAATAAATTCATCCCAACTACGGAACCCTTCATTGTGCGTGGTCCGACACGCACTTGGCAGGTTTTTTTTTAATGCTTATGTACATTTAATTATTTATTTCTGATTAAAACTTTTATCTGTTTATGTTTGTGTATGATGATCGTGATTTTAAATACGGTACTTAAAGACTACCGAATGACATTGTATGAATTACCTGTTATTGTAATTTGTGATAATAATTAATAACTATAAGTACTAAACTCACTCACCTTCAAACTATATTATAATGAATGACCGAACAGACACATTATTTTCTTTCGGTTCAATTAATTCTTGATCTTACCAAATATTTTGTTAGGTTCTATTTTTTATAATAAACTCAAATAATTTATTCTAATCTTAGAGTAGTGGTATTTTGTCAGATTCGTCAACTCCCTATTAGTCGGTTTTTAGTTTCATTATTAGGCGATTTGAGTCGTTCTGTCACTGCGAACTTAATTTCCGGAACGTCTCATCTCTATCTCTATCATATTTTGTCCCGCACTGAGTAAAGTGCGTTTTGGTTTTGGTGAGTTTTTTAAATAATATAAATCTTAATTTATTTGATCAATCATGTGTTCTATCTTCACGATGTCGTGTACTTTAACGAGCGATAATATATTAGTTTTAATGCTGTGGCTATTTTACGGGAAATTGCGATACAGGTGAAGTATCCTAACACTTGTGTGATTTTCGTTTGCAGTCCTTAAATTTCTACGAAGTCCCTACACCACACGCCACGATGGGTAGGGAGGACAAGGCTACTTGGAAGACTAACTACTTCACCAAGATCATTGTAAGTAAACAATAATAAATCGCTGTAACGTGTTTAACCTCAAAACCATGTACCATATTGAACATAGGCGTAGGCTAGTTAAATAACCTTTCCAAACCCGCAACTCGTTCAATAAACTGTTACCTTTAATTTGTTTAACTATAAGGTGAGATGATATCATGGGGACATTCTAAAATCATGAAAATCTGTTCAACTGCTGCTTCTAGAGATCTTCTACAAATAGTTTCAAATCCTAAGTGAATGTCTCAATTGTATTCACAAACTGTATTTTATTTTTCAGCAACTCTTAGATGAGTACCCAAAATGTTTCATCGTGGGTGCAGACAATGTGGGCTCGACCCAAATGCAGCAGATCCGTATCGCGCTGCGTGGTTCCAGCATCATCCTTATGGGAAAGAACACCATGATGCGCAAGGCCATCAAGGACCACATGGACGCCAACCCAGCTCTTGAGAAACTGTTGCCGCACATCAAGGGAAATGTTGGCTTCGTGTTCACCCGCGGAGACCTCGTTGATGTCCGTGACAAGCTGCTGGAGAACAAAGTTCGTGCCCCGGCTCGTCCTGGTGCTATCGCCCCTCTGTCCGTCGTCATCCCCGCCCACAACACCGGTCTGGGTCCTGAGAAGACCTCTTTCTTCCAGGCTCTCTCCATCCCTACCAAGATTTCCAAGGGTAAGCAAGCACTTTTACACATATTATTCAACATCAACTAAGTTGAACATAAACCCTTTTATTCATCACTACAAATTACTATTACTTACTGTCTGTCCTAATACCTGAGAATGTAATATTAGTTCTCTGGGCTTCGCTTTCAGACAAAATTAAAGTCTTCAAATTTATCCTAGTGTGATGGTTCAATAAGAGAATATTGCACTGGCATTTTGAAGAAACATTCTTGATAATCCATCAACTGCACAATATGCCTTATTCAGAAATGTGAAAAAAACTAAATATAGTTAATTTTTCATATTCAATTATATCAATAGATCTCACAGAAAAGTTATTTATTTTGGAAAGGTTTGATTGAATTGATGCTACTTAGCTTATCAATATCACATACAATAGTCACAATTTTATCTTTACCTAGTGCTAAATTCAACTATCTATCCTTACAGGTACTATTGAAATCATCAACGATGTGCACATCTTGAAGCCCGGCGACAAGGTTGGTGCTTCCGAGGCCACCCTCCTCAACATGTTGAACATCTCTCCCTTCTCGTACGGTCTTGTCGTCAAGCAGGTTAGTAACTCTTTTTATTCCATATTTTTTTTGTTTCAACCTAGGTTGAGGTTCTGAAAGGACATGTCGCCAAAAGCCTAATTATTGCCCCTCGCACCAAAAACGAGTAAAAAATCTTATGATTTTTCATAATAAAACTGTTTTCCCCTTTCTGTAATGTATAAATAATCCAAAGTGTTGAGTACAGTCTGCATATCCCAGTGCATTCTGATAATTTACCTTTGGTAAAGTATTTGCTGTTGATCTTAGGACTATTTGAGCTGTTCACTTAGTCCAAAGTTTACAGCAGACACTTTAACACCAAAATGTTACTCTGAACAGTTATAATATACAGGATTTATATAATCATATACAGGATTTATATAATCAATTACATCAATTTATTTCGTTTAGGTCTACGATTCCGGCACCATCTTCGCGCCAGCCATCCTGGACATCAAACCTGAGGACCTTCGTGAGAAGTTCTTGGCTGGTGTTGCCAACGTTGCCGCGCTTTCTTTGGCCATTGGGTACCCCACTGTGGCCTCGGCGCCCCACTCCATCGCCAACGGTTTCAAGAACCTACTCGCCATCGCCGCCGTCACCGAGGTTGAGTTCAAGGAGGCCACCACCATCAAGGAGTTCATCAAGGTAAATAGAAATTCTCTATGATTGCTAATAGTCTCATATTAACGAAGATACTGCTGATATAGGGAACAGTTAGTCCACACAATGAGCTTTTTCGCGTCATTACTTCCGCTCACACAAGCACTGGAGAAGTTTTAGTGCAGCCAGAATAAAAAAAAAACACTGGCTGCTTCACGCACATACTATTGCTATTATGTCTGTTCTAATACCATGGAACGTAATATTAGTTCTCTGGCTTCGCTATCAGACAAAATTAAAGTCTTCAAATTTATCCTAGTGTGATGGTTCAATAAGAGAATATTGCACTGGCATTTTGAAGAAACAACTCCTTTTTCATTATGCTCATATTCCCAAAAATTATTATCTCCAAAATCTGTAATGATGTTTCTTTGAATTTCAGGACCCCAGCAAGTTCGCCGCTGTTGCCGCCCCAACTGCCGCAGCCGCCGCCCCGGCTGCTGCTGCCGCTGAAGAAAAGAAGGAGGAGAAGGAAGACTCTGAGAGCGACGACGACATGGGCTTCGGTCTCTTCGACTAAGCCCTCACGTGAGGCCGAGACTACCCGTGCGAGACCGATAGGCGTGTAGGAACAGTTCGGGACGTCGAAGCCTCTCCGTCGAGCCCGTGGCTGCAACCACGTATGGGGACGGTCAACGCCGCCGGGTTTGGACACCCATATGGCGGCCGACATGTCTTACATTTTGTGCTTGTAATAAATGCCACCTGAAAAATGTAAGAGTTTAATTTTGCTTCCCTGAGCTTGAGGTCTGATAATTAAAAACAAAACAATGCACATTAAGTACTTTATTAGAATACCTACTATTACATTCAATAAATAACCATTTATAAACGATTAAAAAATACAAGTATATTCATACACTGGTTACATGTAACATTACTGAACCGTCGACAGCCTTGCCTTGAGCAACAGTAGACATGTCCCGATTCTACACCTCACAGCACAATTTTCAAATTCGATCCTTTTACAATATTAGTGCCTAACCACGTGAGCTCGTATTTTTATCAACGTTCCGAAATAATATCACGCCTGTATACCCCGAAGGGGTCGGCAGAGGCCCATTAACCCTTTGACCGCCACAAGTCTGGACAAAAATTTATACTGGCACGCCACGCCATATTGTACACCCAAATTGTAATTCTATTCACTAGTGATGGGACATGTTATGAAAAATAATATTTTCGATTGACATTATACATACACAATTCTGTTTTAGTTATATAATAAAGCACTTTACTTATTAACGAAAAAAATATGAGTGAAGATATCCGCATAAATATTGATTTTATAACAAGAAAGTCACAACTACAAATAACACTATTATGCATATTTTTCCATCACTAGCCGACGCTTTAAAGCGTCGATGGCGTTGGAAAAGAGAATTTTTGCCATACAATAATGAAAGAAATAGTGATGTTAGATTGTTATCGATATTCTTATTAAATACGATTTGGTTGGTTTGGTATTAAGCTGAGCGATGGCCGTTTTGCGTGGATGTGACGCATATATTTTCCCTTAACTTGTTATTATCGTGTACTTTTTTTTTTTTTCATTGCGTCGTTTTTGCCGCACATAAACGTATTTTCTTTCTTTCTTTTTGGTTTGTAATAAAAGAATATAGTAGGTAAGCGAAAATAGTAAAACAATACGTATTATGCAAATATAATTGTTTTATTAAACTTTCAAAGCTGCTCACCTATTAACATATCTTGAATAGTAACACAGGCAAAATGATTCAACCACCGATGTTAGATTTCTCATGATATGTACGAAAACATATGACACATAGAGGAACTTTGCACACTTCACACCAAAATCGTGTTTCCCGCCTCTTTCTATATAGACGACAACACAATTTACAGTATAGTCACTTATTGAAGACATATTATTTTCCTCTTCGAGGGTATATCTATAAAAATATGTTTTATACTACCCACACATCCCAACACTACAAATAACTGCACAAACGCCTATGATGTCATAAGCGGACGCTTTAAATCGTCAATGGCGATTGCAGTAGATACAATTCTGCGAGGAATAGTGCCGTGAAGGACGTTATCGATATTATTTTTATGATTGTTAATTCAGTATTCATATCAGCCGGGATCGGGATTTACATGCATGCTTTTTTATAGTAATAATAACAATAAATCCACAGTATAATTTTTATTGAGTATCCGCCGTTAAATCTATTTCATCAAAATGAGAGTTTTTGGCCGTTTGTAAAAAATTTAACATTTTTATATAACATCGCGTACGTATACATGGTTTTATGTACATCAACTCTTCATTTAATAGTTGAGAAAAAAACAAGTTTCTCTTATCATTGTCTTGATGATTAACACATTCCGAACATGGAGGTTTTGCTATCTCAATCTTTTCGTACATAGGTCCATAACATTTTTTTAACCTACCTACTTACTGGGTAGAATTTTAATTATTTTGTGGGTAGTCACAACACTACGTGACGCTTTTATACGTCACTGGCGTTCAGGAAGGAGCTCTAAATGATCGTTTATTGAAGAAAATATTTTGGTGTGTTTCGTACATAATTAGACAGTTTCTCTTATTACTTTTTGCATAAATATACAGATCGGGAGTGAGATTAACCATTGTATCCATAAGCAATGCTAAAACTCAACATTAAACGTGTTTTTTTGTTAGTCGAAAATGCGAGAGATATTGACGTTTTAAGGCGTCATTGGCGTATGAGGCAAGTTATTCAATGACGCTTTATTGCGTCCTTGGCGGTCAAAGGGTTAAAGACAAGTTCCACGTAAAGCATGTTATAAGGTAAAGAAAAAAGAGTAGACTCGCGCACGAAGGGTTCCGTACCATTATCTATAAAAGCGGCAAAAAAATCACGTTTGTTTTATGGGAGCCCCCCTTAAACATATTTTAATTTAATTATTTATTTTTATAGTGAATATATAACTAAATATTCTATGAATATTTCAAGCGTCTACCTGTTGCCGTTATCAATATCGAGCAAACAAATCATGTTTGTTGTATGGGAGCCCCCTTAAACATTTATTTTATTATATTTTTTAGTATTTGTTCTTATAGCGGCAACAGAAATACAACTGAAAATTTCAACTGTCTAACTATCATGGTTTATGAGATACAGCCTGGTGACAGACAGACGGCGGAGCCTTAGTAATAGGGTTCCCGTTTTACCCTTTGGGTACGGAACCCTAAAAATCACTAAAGATGTGATCTATTCATTGCTAGGGCGCGTGATGTAAAAAAAATATCCGGCTGTTGCTCTTGCACGTATTTGGAAACTAACCACCCGCGTAAAGCCCATGGCCTTATGGCACCATTCCCAGCGCAGGTACCTATGCATTTGCAGCGCTCAAGCCGCGTCACGCAACTTTAGCTTTGATACAATCACGTCTACGTGACGTCAACCAATGCCAGATGTGGAGGCCAATATTTTAAAGTGCTCTGTGTGTGGAGGCATCCTAACAATATTTGAGATAATTCATGAGTATCAATCACGATCATTTAAAATGTTGCTCACATCGCAAAACACTTTGGGCGCAGAAATTAGTTGCACAAGTTTTCTTAACATACTTTACTAATTAGTAATTATTATTAATAATCTCGGCTTACAGTCTATTTTAAAAAGTAGTTGTAGGTACATAACATTGATAATAATTTTTTAATTTAACATGAATAGGACATGGTAAACAGCTTTTTTATAAGTAGATCTAACACCGATTGATACGTAAAAGATTCCAAGTAGTACCTATTGATATTCGCTACGGATTACGGATTATTCTCAGACTTTCTAAACAAATCTGAATAACAAAAGATGACAGTGAAGTTGATAGACGAAGGTTTTAAAACAATCCTGAAACTAAGCTCCGCTGACCAGACGAAGCACAGCGCAACTCGGTTTTCACTGCCAAACAAATATCAACATTACGACAGTTAAAATAAAGACGAAAATTAATTAACTTATCCGCGTAAATCTGTCGGCTTTTGAAAGCTTTCGCGGACTATAGAAATTTTTATTTATTTTCAAATAGCTCCTTAGTGTTAATTGTTTGGCGGTAATAATTGCGCCGCGCTTCACCAGGTGTCAACCCACCCTTTCATGGTATTCTATATTTTAATCACAGCTGCAGCTATATCATTTGGCCTAGATCGCCCCCTGAGAAGCGATGATAAACTTGGGACGCAAAGAAATAGGATCTACAATATCATAGTATTTATTAAGTGGTTTACGAAGAGATCCGAGGCCTTCAGCAAAGATTAGGCCGCCCGCGCCCTTACCCCCGTAGGTGTCGTAAATATACAGATTTTAGAGGATGGAGAACAGCGTCCTATTTGTTAAATAACTATTTATGGTTGGGACTACAACTGTCACTAGAAAGTTGTCTGTTTTTATTTAATAGATATTCAAAGGCAAGCTCAAAACATTTCTCTGCTTATCACTTGTTTCTCAACTAAAATGCCATATCATAAATTACTCGTAAAATAGACAGTGTCCGTCGGTATAGTATAGACGAGACCTCAACATTTTTCAATCTAACAAAGACAAAACTCTTCAGTATTATATTATTGAGATCATGGAAATTATTTCGAAATTAACAACTCCATTTTAAGTTGCTTCTACATGCATCGTGAACTTAAATGCTCCATCAGGGTCGACACAACGCAGTATTTGAGCTGTTCGACCACGAATTAGGCGTATTCTCGGGTTAGTCATAAATACTATGCCATCCATAAAACAGTTTTTCCTGTTCGTTGATATTTCTTTCACATCCTTCATCAATTCTATTGCATACCAACACAAAATAGCCGTGGAGTGTCCCTCTTTTATTATTGGCACATCCACTACTTCAGATCCCAAAGGATTTTCACTTGTACCCAATTCTAACGGTTCTGATAATGGGGTATACTCCAAATGGCTGAAGTCTATGCAGAAGTTCTGAGACACCTGGTATGGATTCAAGTGCTTTGATATCTTATAATTGCTGACATTCTCGTCAAACAATCTGTTATTTATGTCCAGCCAATTGCTTTTGACAATCTGGCCCATAATCTTGATATTGGCAGGCAAAAAGAGTCCTCCTTGAATAAGATGGTGTTGTTTTAGGTGCTGAGCTATCTCTCTTAAGCGCATGTCGATTTCGCCACAAAGTTCAAAAATATTACAGAGAACAGCATGATACTTTTCATCTCCAAACCCTTCCTGTGACCAATCATCTCCAACCATAATAGTGACACTTGATAAATCTATACCATTTGCTTTGAAAACTTTTTTGAAGAAACGTTTGTCACTGTCAGTTTTAGCACAACATGTAAGTGATTTTGCACCCCTTTTCAAAAGGTGTAAGCCAAACATGGGGAATGGGCACAAATCAATTATATTTATTTGAGACATTTCGACTATCTGCCCCAGATACACACAAGCCGTGCCAATGCATCCAAATATTGTATTCAAATACTCTGTATCATTTAAGAATCTCAGAGTTTCTGGGGAAATTCTGGTGATGGCATCATCTCTGTACATTGTTAATTTGCCACCATTCAGTGAGAAGTACATGGGAATGATGTCATTCTCTTTCACCTGTATAGGAACCTTATCAAAGAATATGGCCTGTTGCCATGCATTTGCTCTCTGATCAGATCTTGGGTCAGTAGTTATAGTAACATTGTCTGTTAAATACAGATTAAAAAAGCCAATAACAGTGTTAATCTCACCACTTTCTAGAGCTACTGCTTCAACTATATAATGGTCCTTCTCAATTAGGTCCTTTAGCTCCAGGTAACTGTTGAAATCAACTTGTATAAGGGACTGTGGCTCCGTCATGTATTTTATATCATCACCATAGAGGTGAACATCTTCACAATCATATGTCTCATCAAATGTCAAAACATGCACATTAAGAGTTGGAATCTTTAAAAGAGATTTAATAGATGAACACAGCTGATACCTTCCATTCAGGAAATCACATTTGGCACCAATGATAAAGAACTCTGCCTTGTTGGGAATCACTCTGCCAACATTACTTATCATGTTCTCCCAAGCATGAATTAATGATTGGAGGACATGTTCTCCAAATAGTCCCGCATCAAACATCTCTGTGAGGAGCAGAGAACGCTTGCCACCAATTTCCTTAAGCTGAATTTCCGTTGATAATTTATTAATAAGAACAAAGTGTTCAACCCTGTTTTCCTGTGTAATCACATGGGCCATTTCACTCATTACTTTGGAGCCATCACAAGCAGTTATAATCCTAGGTGCACATTCATTAGCATACATTGATAACAATCCAGTGCCTGTTCCAAGGTCCAACACAGTATCTCTATGAGAGATGAGAGTGTCACGTATTGCCTTGCGATAAGCCTCATTACGGATTTTATCATTTAACATTCTGAAATGCCAGCGTTCAACAAGCAAGTTTTTGAGGGAATTTAAATTTTTCTCAGCATTAACATAAGTACAATCTAATTTAATTGCATCTTCAAAGTGGTCCCATGCTTTTTCATAAAATCCACATTTAAAGAGAAACTTTCCCATGTCATTTATAATATAGATATTGTTGGGGAACGACATGAGAGCACGTGAGTAGTTTATATACATATCTTCCATTTTATTAGCCGAAGTTAGAACATCATTCAATCGACTCATCACCACGCGAAATTCAGGTTCATGTATGGGTTTCATTTCAATACTTTTTTCAAAAGCCATGATATAAAAATCGAAGGCTTTACTGTAGCACCCATTTGTCGACAGCTGCCTAGCAACAGTAATATATTCACGGGCTAGTTCATCCATTCTTTTAAATTATATCCTTCAAATTATGGATTATACTGGGTAAAACGGATTTACATCTCCGGGTAAAAATTAATTTCAACTTACGGTCCGTTGCCGAGTGTATAATACGTATTACGCTGCCGTCCTTATATTGTAGTAAAATTCCTTTTGATACTAAGTTTTGCTCACCCGCTATGTATCCATAGTTTTACTGGTTTTACATTGACATTGATTGACTTAGCCAAACAAACAAAACCACAGAAACAAACAAGAAGCGTTTTGCATTATTTTAATGTTGTTTGGTTGACAGTGACTGTCTGACAACAGATGACATGGGCCGAAAAATAGTTGGTATTGCTAGCTCTCGCACACCTCATCATTTGCCATTTGCTAGAAAAAGACAGACCAAATAGACATGCGCATTCGGTTTGGGGAATGAAAACACCTCGAAATAGACGTATTGTCTATGATATTTATACATTTTACCATAAACAACATACGTTTATTTTATTTTACAGTGTGGCCCTGGCCAGGCCAGTTCACTGACCATGGCGGTCAGGGGGCCAGTGAGATTATCTTGATATTGGCTATTGGCCTTTCTATAATTCGGTCCACTCAATCTGTGTGATCAAAAGACCACTTCAAACACCAATCTACAAGATCTGACCAAGACTATGTCTGGAAATTATTAAATTATTGATTATTTTAGGGATAAATGAAAACAAGGAGTGATTCTTGAGCCTTGTTAAAAATCAACTCTTCATAACCTTTTTTTATTATACCTGATGTTTTACTGGACCCTGGACGCACCGGTGCGTCGCGCGGGGCTCAGCGGTTAACTCCTCTCGCTCTGGGAAAACTTACCCGTGTTCCATCAGATGCCTGTGTGCCAGGGCTACGATAGCCCTTTCGGACAGACTCGTAACCCTGGCAGTCTGTGATAGTGACTAATATTCAAATCTATTTCCATAGATGGAGCTGTGCAATGTAGCAAACTATGAGGCAATACAAAAGTTTATAATATAGTATACCCGTCAACATACGATAATCGTAGAATTGAAACATTTAGACCTAGTCTTATGAACAAATTTTTTTCAAAACGGTTGTTATTAATGTTGTGTGTCAATTCATTTTTTTAAATAATAATAAATTGTAGTACTCAATATGTATGAACATAAATATGTTATCCCACCCAAAAAAAAAAAAAAGGTCACTATCACAGTCATTAGGGTCAGCAGACATGAAGTTTATGACTCGTTCAAATCTGTTTCTGAAATGACTTTAATTTTATATTATATTTTAATGACAGTTCTAAAATTTTAAAAGTACGCAAAATATACGATTATTTTGCGTACGATTTCGAGTACTCGTTCGTACAGACGCCAGTACATCAAGCTACTAGTCTGTCACTTTAATAGATTTTCAACTTTATCCTCACAGCATAAGGTTCAAGGTTGAGTGGGAAAATTTAACCGTTTCGGGTAACTTTACCTGCTGGCAACTGCTGGTACATCGTACACACGGCTACACATCAAGCTATACTTTCCAGTATAAGCTGATCTCGCGTTGTGTAGGATTTCCGTACAATGAGAGGTCAGCGTTTACTGGATTTGTATAGCTTGATGTGTAGCCGTGTGTACAAGAGTCAAAAAGATCGTATAAATACGATTTAAATAGTACAGTTGGCAGTACAGGGGCCCGATCGCGCTATTTCTCAACGTAATTACCGTTCGAACGGAACGTTTTTGGTTTTGGTTTAGCTGATGTAAGAAACGGTATCGCGCTATTTTTTCTGAACGACAAAATCATTGACGTTACCCAATACTGAAAGTTCGATCGATCGTTCCTCCAACGTAACTTCCAAAGTAAAACTAAATCGTTTCCGTTGAAATGATTAGCGCGATAGGAAATGTGTCTAACGTAACGTTTATGGTTTAGTTTTGGTATTATCGTTCAAAATTAGCGCGAACGGCCTCCTGGTTAGTTGCGTTCCGAACTCGAAACTTAAGTGTAGTGCTGCAGACGCTGCAGTTTCCTAAATGAACGAATGAAAAGCAACTAGACCAGGGGGCCGATCGCGCTAATTTTGAACGTTAATACCAAAACTAAACCACAACCAAAACGTTACGTTAGACACATTTCGTATCGCGCTAATCATTTCAACGAAAACGATTTAGCTTTACTTTGGAAGTTATGTTGGAGGAACGATCGATCGAACAATATTCTCACAAAAAAAAGCGCGATACCGTTTCTTACACCAGCTAAACCAAAACTAAACTAAAACCAAAAACGTTCCGTTCGAACGGTAATTACGTTGAGAAATAGCGCGATCGGCCCCCTGGATTACTCGAATGAACCCAAAGATTCACACGGGCCCCTGGAGCCTCATGTTTCATGGGACTACAGAGACCATTCCTTAACAAAGAGTAGACCGGCCGGGAACGCGATAATGGTAGGGAAGACGTGCCCTTGGGATATGGAGTTTATGGAAGGATTATTAGTGCCCTACACATAGTAGGTAGATTTGTATGCCGTACCTGATTTGCATCCTTGAGTAAGCATTGGAATAGTGGAGAGACGGGTTATATTTATCTATGGGTGAGCATCTTGACGTCGCCGCCAGATTGCGTTCAGGTCCAGCTTCGCCAAGTGATGGTGAATCTTTTGGCGGGGTAAAACTGCTTTCTCGACGCTTTTCCATGTCACTGCTGTACTGTGTTACACGTTGCTGTTGCCAATGTCTTCATCCGAGGTCTTGTTTCCGTTTCTGGTTTATTGATGTAGCTTAAGTGGCACAGTAAATATGATTCCCGGCTGTAACAAATATGGCTTTAAAGAATTATAATCATTAGAATCAACAACACAACTCTAACAGAACTCTATTCGTAGGTCGTCCAACCGTATACCTATTTTAATCAACATTCAACCTGACACAGACCTGCATTTTTGCTAAAAACTTGAATTTCGCGGGCTTTCTTAACGTGGGGATACGTTAAGAAAGCCCGCGAAATTCAAATTTTATATAATATCCTATAGAAAAATCTTCTGTAACATCATAAATGTGAGGCTGACTTTACATTTTATCGCCAAAAATCTTTTTTGGGGGGCTAATTGTATATTTTTATAACCAGGGTTTACGAACCTGTTCAATGTTATTCTTAAACGTATTTCTCAGAACTTGGTTGTTAGTTGTTACCAAAACAAGTTTACAAAAAAAAAATATTATATAAACAAATTAACGGTAAACTAACCCTTTACTTTGAGTTTCAATTCAAAATATCTGTATTAAATGTCAACGTACGGTTAGTATTTAATTAATAACAAGAACGTTTTATTTGTATGCACAACATGGTTGTTTTTTTATTTTCGATTAGGTACTCAACTCATTTTTGAGTAAATAGATAATTGCTTCATATTTTGCAATAAATTACAAGCGTTGAATCATCGCGCTTCTCTTTCTTTTGTATGCAGTCTGACAGTGACCGCGGTTTAGCTGTTGTCAGCGTCTTAACAAAATAGAAAATGGTCTAATATTCTCACATTCACAAAATACCTATAAAAAAATCTTTATAAAATATTATTGAATTGTTATATGTAAAAACCTTGTTGAAATTAAAATTGCAGATATAATATAATGTCAAATAAAGAAAAGATTATGTTAGGGAAGTATGTAAAAAAGATACAATTAAAATAAACATCGTAATTTGGGAGCAGTTAACACTTTCGAATCCACCCACTTTTCGTAGAGCTCATCACAGAGTACATTTGGTTAAAGGGTAGAGCCAGGTAGAGCTCATACGCCATGCCGCCATACATAAAGCAAGAGAGAATGAAAAAAATAAAAATAATTATGAATATAAATGCTTGTATTTGTATAATTGAAAATCAACGAGTATACTATTAAATCTTGCTAAAATATACAACTGATTTGATTTTCAGTTTATAATGCTGTATTCGCTAAGAAAAACGGATACTTAAAATGAGCCCTTCGCGAGGGATCCCGGCGACTTGAGTGAACCCACCAGGAGGGCAGTAGGGCTTCCGGCACTGAACGTGATAATAGACAAATAAGAGACAAAGAATTATTGCCAAAGTACTATCTCACACGGGGACAGGATCGATCTAGGTTAGCTAGAGGAACTCCGCAGACGTGATGGGTATTGATATATGGTATAATCACCACCATTGTCTTGCCCTTACCTCAATTTATTTGGGGTCGGCGCACACAGTCAATATCGATAACTAAATGCGATAACACAAAAGAAAATTGAATTCAAAATATTTTATTTCACATAAACCTACATAAGCACTTATGAAATGGCAGAAGCTGGAGCACGGTTCCAATTGGTCGTTTCCTATGGAGAAGAGCCGTCAAGAAACTCCACGGTTAGTCTTTTAAAAAATAATCGGCTTTTACAATGTTTTCAAATTTCAAATTACAGTGTTAGGTATGGTAGGTCCGTAAACAAGTACCAGGTACTTAACAAAATAGAAAATGGTCTACAAATCTACAGTCTGTTAAGCCTAAATGTTCTTACTTTCACAAAATATTTAAAAAAATCAATATAAAATATTATTAAAATAATAAAACCTTGTTGAAATTAAATTGTAGTCATTAAATAACAGATTGTCTAAGCTCATTCTTAAAATAACTACAATAAATGCGATTGGTGACCCCAAAGATCATGTAATTTTTGCAGTTTTGCATATTTATGATTTGAGAATACTGAGAAAAATGAGTCCCGTACGGTATATCGAATTACCCTTGAACGATATAACTGTCTACAGAAAGCATGGTTCACCGACGAACGGTAATACGAGAAAACTATTACCTAGTCGATACCATTATTTAGCGACAGCACGTTTCGCCGAATAACGCTACATAGAATGAATGGTTGGCCGATACCAAGATTTGCCGATGTCATGGTTCGCCGGAACACGCTTGAACTAAATAATCCTTTATCGATAGCAGTTTGCTTTATCGATTGCAGCAAAAAAAATATGACACATAATGAGATCAGCAAAAAAAAATATAAAATTAGATACAAAATTGTAATTTATTGAAGGGTAGTATTTAAACGTATAGTAATTTAGTTAAATTGGATATTGATAAGAGTTTTTGTTTTGGTAACTGAATTTACCAACAATAGTCGGAACCTGGCGCTCGGCGGCCGCTACCGCGGCACGCTCTACATATTAGTAATCTGTGGGCACGCTCGCTTCGCTCGCTCGCCTTCGCGCGTTAATGGTCACTGTTCTAACCTAACCTAACCCAAATGATTCAATCTGGCAAAGAATGTATATACGCTCTGGGGCCCAAGTCTGCTATTTTTATAAATGCAGTCATTCCAACACGATCCCATTGTCATGCCATTGTCATGCAACTGCTATCGATAAAGGATTATTTAGTTCAAGCGTGTTCCGGCGAACCATGACATCGGCAAATCTTGGTATCAACCAACCATTCATTCTATGTAGCGTTATTCGGCGAAACGTGCTGTCGCTAAATAATGGTATCGACTAATAGTTTTCTCGTATTACCGTTCGTCGGTGAACCATGCTTTCTGTAGACAGTTATATTGTTCAAGGGTAATTCGATATACCGTACGGGACTGGAGTAAAATCGTACAACTAATATGCATCTGATGTCTGTTGAAATTATTGCTTCCAGTGAATGGTCAGAATGAAATTGCTCTCAATATCACTTACCACAGTAAGAAAATAAATTATTAAATAAGGTATGAAAGAAAAAAAAATGGTAATTTGTTTAAACATTTATATACCTACAATTATTTTGTAACAATTCACTTTTTGCTAAGAATCTAGCTAGCTAGAGTATATCACAGTATTCCATGGTCCACAAATCAATGAACAGTCCTTATCACAACTAAAAACTTTCCTAAAATAATTCAGAGACAGATACTTTTTTTCTGATAGCCCCAATTGCCCATATTTGTTACAGCCTGTAGTCCAAACTGTATTATCACTTAGGAGTATAGCTGAATGCCTAGATCCACAGGCAATATCCTTAATATTTTTTTCCACAACTCTTTCCTGCTCATCAAAGAGATCAATTAGAGTTGGGATGGAGTAACTTTCTTTGCCTTCTTTACTTATATTTTTGATTCCAAGCTGGCCAGTGTCATTCCAGCCCCAAGCATACACATCACCGAACGTGCTGAGTGCTAGAGAGTGCCAACCACCAGCACTAATTTTAATAATTTTTATACCAGCAAGTGCATCTATTTCTGTGGGTAGTTCTTGACTGCCTATATCACCATGGCCCAGCTGTAACCTTCTGAAAAATAAAACAATAGTAAAATTTTGTATGCAGCTGCAGGACTCATATTGGTTTTCAACTCCATTATCAAATGTGGTAAGTTCTTAATTTTCTACCTACCTTCCATTACCCCAAGTGTAAACTCTGCCCTCTTCAGTTAATAATACAAAATGTTCATAGCCACACTTTATATCAATTACTTTTCCTTTACAGTGCCTTGTGTCTACATAGCTTGGTAAAATTCCACAGTATACAGCACCATTTGACGTCAAAAATATGCACGAATCATTAGTTATCGCAGCTTTTATTATACTATTATCTATCTTTGGTTTCTTCACAATATCCTCAAGAGGCTCTTCAACATGAAACTGTATTTTTTTATTCTCATTTGTCTTCAAATCTATCACCCACATTGTATTCACATTCTTGCCAACCAGTAATATTTTATAATCGTTACCAATAACGCTTAGCAATACAACATTAGAACCAGTGCACTCTTCTGGAATTGGTATTTTAACAAGTTCTTGTTCTTTCCCATCCCAAGCACCTGTTATATAGAATATGCTGTCTGCGTCAAATATGTTATACGACCAGTTTATCTGCACAAGGTTTGCCTGTCTTAAACCTATTCCTAAATCATGTTTAGTAGCTGTAAAGTTAAGAAATTCACTTAAAACTGGATTGTCACACAGCCACTGTCCAAAAACATTAGACCCTGTTATGTAATACACCATTCTAGTTACTGTAGATATAATTAGATTTTTCTTATCTAATGTTTATGTTGATGTTTCGTGAACGTTTCAGAGCACTTTTTTTTTTTTTTTTTTTTTTTCTTTTTGGCTTCGCACGGTTTGTGCATTTAGCCAGTGTCATGTAAAATTAGGTAACAAGTACAAAGTTATTTAAATAATTATGAAATGAACTCCACTCAATGCATGATAAAGATGATTGATGATATCCCCGCCCCACTCCCCTTGGGTTTAAGTAAAGACGCGGCACTTTACTGAAACCTCGCGCGGACTTCTTGAGAGAACTTAAAGTGATGTTGCACTGTTTTGTTTCATTTGCCTACATTAATGCAGGTTCACGAACACTTAATGGTTAATAATCCATCACTATTACACATTAATATTCGGCTAAACACAAATTTTAGAAAATAAAACAAAACTGCTAACATGACGCTTCACTTTCCCGCCAAGAAGTCTTCAGAGCACTTTGAAATAGGTTCACACACCTGCTGCATTCCGAATTAGACCTTAGTCCACAGCAAATATACAAATATACTATTATTTATTTTACCCTATATACAAATATACTCTGTATCTGGTCCACAGTCTGTGGACTTCACAGAGAGCACGACCGTTCCGAGTTAGATAACACGATTATGACAGCTGTAAACAATTCGGAACGCGCTCACGGTTGGATCACAGTATTTCTTTGTGTATACATCACACAGACACATTTGTACACTTCTTCTTCTTAGGTTAGATGGCGACTGTAGCCAGAAGCACAATTTTATTTCGAAAATGCCACGTTATTTAGATAAGATGCGACTCAAAACGAAATAGCACAACTGTGTCGTTAGATTTCAAATCGCATCAAATCCACTTTTGGCATGAAGTTAGCTTTTATTCTTATTTAAAAGGCAGGGGAAGTATCTTTTACAATATGTTATCAAATTGAAACAAGTCCCTGTAGTTTTCAAGCAAAATAAGTTTAAAACACATCCCTTTTTTCAAATTGAACCAAGTCCATTTGACATCTTATATCAAAACGCAGCAAGTCGCATTGAGCCAATCAGAGCGACGCGATCGTTCAAAATGGCGCCCAGTTGTGTGTTGATTGTCGCCACGCATGTGAAGTCGTGTCGTGTTTTTAATTTTGTTCAGATATTTGAAGAAAATCAATGGAGAAAATACAAATCGTGCCTCCTGATAAGGCACGGAAGCGAATAGTGCAAAAGAATCAAACCAAACGCGAGCAACTGAAGCAAAAACGGTAAGGACTTGGTTCATATTGACAAAATAAACCTAAATCCAAATTAGAAATTCATTTTTCTCCTAATCTAGAAACATTTCATAGGAACGTTCATATTGACAAAATAAACCTAAATCCAAATTAGAAATTCGTTTTTCTCCTAATCTAGAAACATTTCATAGGAACAATGATAGAAAGGATGATAGAGAATCCGATTTTTGATAGTCACACCACCCTCAAAATGAGATCATAAAAAGCCTCACTCGAACAGAAAAAAAACCGCTTTTTATGAGTTTCATCATTTTGGACTTACATCAATTTGAAATCTAACGACACACTGTCATTTTTGACAGCGCTCACGGTGATATTACTAACGGTGCGATCCGACTCTCGCCACGGTGTTGTTGGTTGGCACGTGTGTTCAGAATTTTTTGTTGTTTTATTAGTGATTGTTGATTTTTTTGTGACTTGTGATTACTTAAGTGTGTTATCTTTGTGTTCGTAAACAGGTTTGTATTGTGATTGTCCTGTTTTAATCTCTTTTATCCAAGATGGATAAAAATAAACCGCCTGATCCTGATCCCCCCAACATTCCAGTTCATTTATCTCCTCTTTCCCCAAACCCATTATCGCAATTTGCCGATGTTGTATGTAGTGTTACAGGGATGGATGTATCTCAATCCCAGTACAGTCAATCTTCCCGTAAACGAATATATTATTTTGACACCTACCCCCCCAAACAAACAAAAGAAAAGCCAAATTGGACGAGACAAATATTCGGCAATAGACAAGGCTCCTTACATCGTACACGTGTCCCGTCCCCAACCCAACTCAGGCACCACCTGACACCTGGTTAATTTTGGAAAGTTTTTAATCACAAACAACATTGCGAACATAGTTCGTGGTGGGGTTAATAGAGTTGGTAGAAATCGCGTATCTGTAGAGTTTACTTCCCCTCAGGATGCCAATTCGTTCTTGGTTAACACTCTGTTAGCCAAGTACAGTTACACTGCCTCTATCCCTACATTCAACATCACAAGGTTGGGAGTAGTAACAGGTGTCCCCTCAGACATATCAGAAGATGAAGCAATTCAATATTTATCTGTGCCCTCAGGATGTGGGCAAATACTTAAAGTTCGTCGAATTAATAGGAAAGTTCAGCGAGACGGGGATAACGAGTGGAAACTACTGGAAACCCACTGAAACTTGTGTGATCACGTTTGATGGACAAGTCTTACCCAAAAGGATCTTCTGCTGTTATACATCCCTTCCTGTTGAGCAATACATATTTCCCACCATTCAATGTCGCAAATGTTGTAGATTTGGACACGTGGCAAATGTATGTAGGTCAAAACCACGTTGCAGTAAGTGTGGCCACGATCACCCAGGTGATGGTTGCAAAATTTCTGAGGGCGAAGCCTTCTGTATTCTGTGTTCGGGTAATCACTTCGCCAATAGCAGGTCATGCCCCGAGCATGGTAGACAGAAAGCCAGTAAGACCTTTATGGCTGAGAAATCTATTCCCTATGCTGAGGCTAGTAAATCCATTCCAACAGTTTCCCGCAATTATGCCAACATTACTAAAACTCCGATTTCTCAGTCTTATCGCAAGACAATAACCCTAAAGCCTAAGACTCATGCTCCTCGTTCCCCGTCTTATGACAAAGCTGCTCATCAGCAAATAATTAGTTCCCCCCAACTTCCACAGCCGAATGTCTGCGCTCTCGACTATAATAATGTCTCTTTTAATAATAGTACTGTTTCTATTATTGAACTACTTATTAAACTCTTACCTATTGTTATATCTTCTTCTACTTCTAATTCCCAATCACCGTCCAACGTTGCCGACCAACTTATAACTCTTCTCTTAGATATTAGAAATGGCGTCTCGCCAAGTATTTCTACAGTGGAACGTGAGGAGCGTGTGGCATAAAAAGCACGACCTCATATTTCTTTTAAACAAGTACAAGCCATTGGCTTGTTCTATCGC
The DNA here is from genome assembly GCA_963921375.1 of Tiliacea citrago. NCBI lineage: Eukaryota > Metazoa > Arthropoda > Insecta > Lepidoptera > Noctuidae > Tiliacea > Tiliacea citrago. Next base: position 5,704,734 of record OY992784.1, read on the forward strand.
TGAGACTTGGCTTACCCCAAGTCTTAACTTTCGTATGCCACATTTCAACATTCTCAGATGTGACAGACCAGATGGCTATGGAGGGTCGGCTCTCTTAGTCAACAACCGGGTCCCTCTTTTTCCCTTTACTTTGCCTTCACTTACGGGTGATATGAGCATCGCCGCAGGGAGGGTTGAGGGCATCACAGTGTTTTCCATTTATATTGCACATCCTCACCATGATTTTTTAATAATTTTAAAAGATATTTTTTCAAATGTTCATGGTCCGATACTGGTCATGGGCGACTTTAACTGCCACCATTATAGATGGGGGTCTGAACGCTGTGATGCCGTTGGTGTAGCTCTAGTTGATCTTTTGGATGACTTGGATCTCTGCGTTTTAAACAACGGTTGCTCAACACGACGATCACTTCCAGGACAGCAAAAGAGTTGCGTAGACCTTACATTTTGTTCGGTTGAGTTAGCAGCATCGACTCACTGGGAATGCACAACCTTGTCGCATGGTAGTAATCACTACCCTATAGTCATTACTTTGGTTAATAAATTTTATTTAGAAAAAACTTCCCCTCCACTTTTGAAATATAACCTGTCCAAACCAGATTGGACAAAATTTGTATCATTATTGGAGGATAAAATTGATGTTCTTCCAAATTTAAATTCAAATTTATCAGATACTGCTGGTCACTGCCATGCCAAGAACTGTTATGAGGGTTTCGTAACAGCGATTACCTCCAGTGCAGATTCCTGCTTCCCATTAAAAAACTGTGCCTGTAATAAAATACCTTCACCGCCCTGGTGGGATCCAGAATGCACTTCGGCGATCAGGGATAGGAAGGAGGCCGAGGTGTGTTACAATACAGATATGAGCACTGAAAATCTGTTGGCATACTGTCAGGTTAATGCCAGATCCAAACGTTTTCTTCGTAAAAAGAAACGTACGGGTTGGGTAAAGTTTTGTACCACCTCCTTATCTCCCTCTACTCCAGTTTCACTTGTCTGGAAAAATATCAATAGGTTTAGACGTGGATGTTCCCCATCAATCTCTTCACCAATCACTAGGGAAACAGCTGAACATTTTTTTGACAAAATAGCACCATCTTATGTTCCACTCTCATCTGAATGTCAAAACGCACCCCTGCTTAATGTAACAGAGGATCCTTTCGATGCGCCATTTACTTTGGAGGAATTGAATGTGGTACTGAAACATGTCCGGGACTCAGCACCTGGTATTGACGGCGTGCCATATTCTTTCATAACCCATTCTGGTGAAAAGGCTAAAATCTACTTTTTAAATATTTTAAATTTTTGTTATTTTCATGGTTGGGTCCCAGATCAGTGGAAAGTACAAATTATTATCCCTCTTTTGAAACCAGGCAAACATGCAGATGATTCGAATGGCCTTAGACCATTCGCTTTATCTTCAGTCCTAGCCAAATTACTGGAACACCTTATTAAAAATCGTCTCGAGTAGATAGTCGAATCAAGAGACTTACTGCCGAATCACCAATTTGGTTTTAGGAAAGGGCTTGGTACAATGGACAGTGTTGGTATTTTAGTTGCGGACATCCGCTTAGCTTTTTCTAAAAATGAAGCCGTTGTTGCCACTTTCCTTGACATCGCCTCTGCGTATGACAATGTACTTCTTCCCGTACTCAGGCAAAAACTGCAACAGCTGAGTCTTCCGGCTAAGATGATACGATGCATATGTGAGCTATTATTGTCGCGCTCGTTGGTTCTGAGAGTCCAGGGTGAGGAGTTTGATGAAAGGCAGACATGGAAGGGCCTCCCACAAGGCTATGTCCTCAGTCCCATACTCTACAATTTATACACGGCTGATATTGGGTCCTGCTTAAATAACAATTGTCAGATGTTACAATACGCCGATGACATTGTTCTGTATGTGACAGATTCCTCCATTGTTGACGCTACGTCATCTTTATGCCTCTCTCTGGATTCTTTGAATCAGTGGCTTTTAAGCCATGGGCTGACGTTATCTGCACCAAAAAGTTCGGCAGTTATCTTCTCTCGCAAAAGACTAATTCCTCATATTTCAGTGAAAATTTTAGGCTACAATATTCCTATAGTTAGCAAAGTTAAATTTTTAGGCGTTATTTTAGATACAAAATTAACTGGCAAATATCACATAAATTTTCTTATCCAAAAATGTGAAAGAATTATTTCCATTTTAAAAGTTCTTGCGGGTGTTTGGTGGGGTGCTCACCCCTACACCATGAAATTAAGTTTACAATGCCCTAGTTCGTAGTGTTTTAGACTATGGAACATATCTTCTGATTCCTTGCAACAAGGGTGCTTTGGCCGGGTTGGATAAAGTTCAGTCCAAATGCCTCCGAATCATCTCAGGTTGTATGAAGTCCTCTCCCGTTAACGCATTGCAGGTCGAATGTGCTGAACCTACACTTGCCCTTAGACGGCAATATCTGGCCTCCCGTTTTGTGTCTAGATTAATATGTAGATCCTCCCATCCTCTTATAGGCAGACTGAATGAGTTAGATGCCATATGCAGAAGCTCAAATTACTGGAAAAATAAAGAAACCCCCATAATCCTAAAATCCTTTCGACTAATTCTAAATTTAGTCAACCCGATCGTCCAGTATCCCAGTTTACCACTTTTTAATTTTGCTTATGAAGTTATAAGTTATATCCCAAAAATTATCTTTGATATTGGTATATCCAAAAAATCTCCGTCAGCGAATTTGGCCTTCAATGCGGAGGTGGGCGAGCGATGAAATGGTTTTCAATTATTTTTTACGGATGCTTCGAAACTAGCCGATCTTAGTCACACTGGCGCTGCGGTCTATTATCAAAACTCCAAAATTATCTTACAGTTTAAATGCCCTAAGGAACCTTCTGTATTCACTGGTGAGTGTGTGGCTATATTGGAAGCTTGTCTTTTTATAGAGTCACATCTTAATATTGAGAAAGCCGTTATTTTTACAGATTCCCTTAGCTGTTTGCAAGCCTTAGTCCAAAATCCCTTTAAAAGTAAATTGCACAGTTCCCTTATTTTAAAAATTAAAAACTCTTTATTGTCCTGCGCTAATAATCAATGGGATGTTCAGCTGGTTTGGATACCTAGCCATTGTGGTATTAAGGGTAACGAATGTGTTGATGCTTTGGCTAAAGATGCTTGCTCATCTTCCTCGTCAGATCCCTCCCTTCCAAGAATGAACCTGCAGTGTTCCTGGCAGGAGCAGTGGAATATATCAAGCAAAAAGAAAGGCAGTTTTTTTTTATGCAGTGCAACCGACCATAAAACCAAAACCGTGGTTTTTCGGTCATAAAAAAGTATCTAAAACTGTTATTTCTGTTCTCTGTAGAATCCGCTTAGGTTTTTGTTGCACTCCCGTCTTTTTACACAAAATGCGTATTCGTGACTCCTCTCTCTGTGAATGCGGGTTGGCGGAGGGCACTCTGGATCACATATTTTTTGAATGTTCCAACAACATCCCTCCTCTAGTTTGTATAACCATCTCCTTAAATTTAACATCCCTCTTCCGACTAATTTCCCTTCGCTTTTAACTTATCCGTCTCCAGATCTGCTTGTGGCGCTGATGATTTTCATCTGTCACAATAATATCAAATTATGATTTTTTTTCCTTAAATTTAGTCTGTGTGGATGTGGTATATGTATATTGTGCTAAAAATTATAATATTTACGTAATTTTATCTTTTTGTTTGTTTCAGTCCAGTACTAACCCCACAAGATCTACAATAAGTTCAACTGCAGTATCGAAGATTTTTATCTTTCTTTTTTCAATAACAAAGCACACTTGCTTTTCCAATTCACTTTTGACATTGGCAGAATAGTCGACATTGGCTTTGCTTGCCACAATTAAAATAGAATAGAATAGAACGGTGCGTTCCGAGATAGACTGTACCTAATCGATTTGAACGCGCCGAAATCAGTTCCCTATTAGCTTAGCGTTAACGCCAAAAGGATGTCTCGTGAAACGTCATAGATGATGTCATGACATACGCCATCTTGCGATATCGCCGACCATGTCATAAATTAATAATTATCACCGTGATCGCTGTCAAAAATGACAGTTGCGTTGTTTTTAGTCTTATCTTATAAATAATAGCGTGGCATTTTCGAAATTGTGCTTCTTATTACGAGTAGTTTAGTTTTATTTTATCAGACAACATGACAACTTAATTATAACAGTACTTTCTAAGGTGACGCATATTGCAGACAAAATAAGTTTTGCATACACAGTATTGATAGATATTGCATGTATCATCGTTATCACCTTCTCTCAATGTAGTCCCATAACATAAGATCCACAAGCTTGCGAAGCCTAGGTCTGGGCAACGGCTTGGTCAGAAGATCCGCTAATTGAAGCTCACTTGTTACTTTATTAGCAGTTCTCCATTCGTCACAAGCTCTCTTACGAAGAAGTGACGTGTACGAATGTGTTTGGTGCGTCCGTGAAATTCTGGATTCTCAGCTAATTTTATTGCTGCTTCGTTATCCACTAGTAACGAAGGAAGACCCTTAAGTTTTACGAGACTTCCTATGAGCCGAGTCAACCATACACATTCTCTCGCAGCTTCTCTGGCAGCGATCACTTCAGCTTCCGTTGTCGAAATAGCAACACTTTGCTGTCTCTGACTCATCCAGGAGACTGGTCGTTCAGCATACAGGCAAAGTACTCCAGAACCAGAAGTCGATCTTCCAGTTCCAATATCACCTGCGTGGTCGGCATCACTGTATGACTCCATAATTCCATTTTTATAGTTTCTTTTATACATCATTCCGAGATCAAGTGTGTACGTGGGTACCTCATGATACGTTTTACTCTGACACAATCAGCTTGAGTGGGTTTTCCTAGACTCCTAGATACCACACTGACAGCGTACGCAATATCAGGTCTTGTTCCAACCATTACATATGCAAGTGCCCCCACTACTTGCCTGTAGTTTTTCAGAACGTACTCATCGTACTTACGTTCTTGTTTTGTAAAACCATATTCTCCTTGGTTATTGGTGTAGTCACAGGTTTGCAGTCCTGCATTCCAAACCTGTTCAAAACTTTCTTAACATAAGATATTTGATGTATTACTACTCCAAGACCTTCTCTGGTTGAAATCTCTATACCTAGAAAATAGGTAGCTGGTTTGGTTGTAATCTTGAACCTTTCTTTCAGCTCTTCAATAAATTCATGAATGAGTTCTTGATCTGTTCCAGCTATTAGCCCTACATCAACGTAAAGAACCACAATCAGTTTCCGGTGGTCTTTTTCTCGTACAAATAAACAGGTCAAGTAGGTCAAGTCAGGCAAAATCAGCTTCACTGATTTTAAAGCCCACTTCCTTGAAGAAATTAGGAATTTTCTGATTCTAACATCTTGGGGCGTGTTTTAAACCATGGAGACTTTTCTTCGGTAAGCATACCCTTCCAGAACCATCATCATAGCCTTCGGATTGCTTAACGTAAATTTCTTCTTCCAAGAGTGTTCCATATAAAATACAGTTGCCAAATCAAATTGATACACCTTCATGCCTTCGCTTGCTGCGATACTAATCACAGTTCGGACCAGAGGCGGCTCGTGACATTTATTTGTGGGGGTTCACTAAAAAAAGAAACGTAGAACTAGAGCTTACCATTTATTTTATTTGTAAAGAAAATCCATTCGGCGATCTTTATCGATTTTCATCAACGCGTTCATTGAACTCTCTAATAGATTTTCGATACGCAGAATCGAGCGCCTTACGAATATCTTGACGGCCGATAGATGCCGATTGCACTTCACATAAGATATGAAATCGAGATTGCGAATGTTTTTTCACTTTTATTGAAAGATGCGCTAAATCGTCAACACGGCCGTTTCCGTCTATGCAGATTCACCACCACTGCTGGCGCCAGCTCCAAACACCAGACACGGGAAACAAAATAATTTGTTGCTTTCTTCACATCCACACAACCAAGGTGTTTTGAAATATTGTTCAGATTTAAAACCACGCGTAAAAGATTTATTTTTCGTAACACATTTTTGAGAAAGTGCAATTTCGGGACGTGGTGGTCCCTTAGCTTTCAGTTCGATACACATTTCGAGAGTCTTTTTACAATTTTTAATAAAAGATACACTGTATTATTCCATTTTTAATACAAATGTCGCGCACAAACTATTTTTAATAATTATTTAGAATAAACACTGCGAATCAACTGACAGCAGGGTTGAGCCGACCGTTTGTTTACATAAGATCGGCAACAGCGCATAGGCATAGATCGCATCCCGCGCGCGGCCGCCTTGCTCCGTTTGGCAACGTCGCGCGTGAGCGGCGCTCCAAATTAGGCTAATTTCTCATACAAAATCTTTTGTTTCACGCGTCGGACTGTGTCGATATTTCTCTTTCGCACTCATTGAATACAGTGCTAGAAATCGTACTGAACTGTGTTTCATAGGAGCGCAATCGCTGGCGCTCCACACGTTACAACTTGACGCCAAATGTACGCGTAGGAAATGGTTTTCTAGTAAACTGCTATTGTATGCGTATGGGCGTAGTAGAAAGAATGTATGTATAGGATTATAATAAAGAAACATAGATTATGCTATTTTCGTGGGAGTGCACTGCACCAGCGCTCTTTATGACGAGCCGCCTCTGGTTCGGACAGTGGTCATTTTCGCAACAGGACTGAAATTCTGATCATAGTCCTCTCCTTTCTTCTGGCGAAAACCCTTAGCAACTAGTCTAGCTTTGTATTTGTCGACTGCTCCATCAGCATTCAGCTTCACGCAAAAAATCCATTTACATGGTACGAGTATTGCTTTTCTGTTATTTGGTAACTTTTCTAGAACCAATGTTTAATTCTCGTTGAGAGAATGTTATCTCGCTGTCCATTGCTTTGTTCCAAGGTTCACTTTCATTACAAGATACTGCATCTTTCGGTTGAACCTGGCCGAACGTCTGACCAATGATCGATCTCGCAGAACTCGATCACTCTGTGAGTTAATAAGTTCCTCAAGATTATCTTCGTCTTCATTAACATCATCATTTCCAACCATCTGCTCCAGATCATCATTATCAACATTGTCATTTTCTCCCCTTGGTTCAGTTGATTCTTCATAAGTCGATACAGCATCATCGAAATTGTCTTCTTCGATAATAGGTGTATTCAATTCACTATTCATTTCGTTATCTGTCGTTACGACTTGGTTATTGGTCGTAGCAAGTGTCACTATTTCGTCGAACTCCCTTCGTACTTGAACGGGAATTTCCACTTCTGTGATTTCCTCATCTGGCTCTTGGAATTTCGATTCCAATGGCTTTTCATCAAAAATGATATCTCTCGACCTAACTATGTAATTGGTTTCCTTGTTCCATAGTCTATAACCATCATCATTATCGTAACCAACAAGTACATATCTCCTAGCTTTCTTATGCGTTTTGTTTTCTTTATTGTTTAGGAATATGTGCATAGCGAACTGAGCCAATAATTCTCAGGTGCTTTATCCGTGGTTTCTTTCTAAACCAAAGCTCGAACGGAGTCTTGTGTTCCACGGAAGTTGGTCCTGTCCTGCTTAAAACATAAACAGCATGCATCATGGTTCTAGCTGACTCTACGATCGTACGGTTTTCTCTTTCGCTACACCCATTCTGTTCAGGCGTATACGGCGGGTCTTTGGTGTATTCCGTATTTCGATAATTATTTCCGAACTAGTTCATTGTCTAACTCTCCACCATTATCGCTAAGGAATTCTTTGATCGTGTGTCCTACTACTCTAGCTTCTGCCAGCATTTGCTGCAGCTTTTCAGGTACTTCAGATTTTGTCTGTATGAAGTAGACGTAGCGAAATCTTGTGTGTTCATCTTTAAACAGGACGAAATACTGGAACTTCGAGAATAAATACGGAAAAGGGCCGCAAACATCCGAATGTATGCGTTCTCCAGGCATTTTAGCTTTTTCTCTACTACCAAACTTTTGTCTGTGAGTTTTTCCGAAAATACAGCCTTCTCATAATATGCCATTATCCTTTATCTTTATGTTCAACTCTCGTTCTATAAGACTTTTCACATGCCTTTTATCTTGGTGGCCCATGCGTTCATGGTACAGCTGCAAAGCATCTACTGCATTAATCGATGCGACTACCTTTGGTTTAATTGCTTTACAATTCAGCTTATATAGTCCACCATATCTTGTTCTGGTTCCCGTCACGGCGACTATTCCATTCACCTTAATAGAGCATGTAGTTACTCTTGACTCAAATAAACTATCGTATTCTTGTCCTGTGTCGCTAGCAATGAAAAAAGATTATTGCTAATACAAGAAACAAGCCAGACATCACAGAGGAGAAACTCTTTTCCAACATAAGGTTTCATTCTAATTGTCCCTTTTCATAAGGCTTCTATTACATTTCCATCAGCCGTAGTAACTGTGTGAGGTTTACTGAAGTGCTCGAAATTTTCAAATAAATGTCTTCTCATCGTAACGTGGTGTGTAGCTCCATTATCAACAAACCATTCTTCACGATCTTGGATGCATTCAGTTAGATTATGTAGTACCATCATATTGGTGCTTTCACGATTAATTCTTCTATCTTCCTTACTAGTTTTATTTGGACAATCTTTCCTAAATTGACCAAACTCTTTACATATATGACAGCTGAACTTGGTAACTTTTTATTCACTGATATCTGTTCCTTCTGTTTCTCGACACTTTTCTTACTTGTTTCCGTGAGAAGCGCTTCACTAGACGTGCCTTCCCTGCTTCCTATCAGCACTTTCTCATGCGCATAAAGTTGGCTGGTAATATTCTCAACAGTTCTGTCTTTCTTGGACATCAACATCCAAATCGACGTAAATGAAAAATAATTTTCTGGCAGGGTATCTAAAATCTTACAGATTAAAAGTATTTCTGGTGGTGATTGCTTACTTTCTTCAGCTTTTAATAATTCCAGATTCAGTTTGTGCCACATATTTTTCAATTTCGATACATGAGTTGCCATGTCATCAGCAGTATCCTTTTGAAATTTAAAGAACTCCATACATACTTCATATAACCTGTCTTCATTGACACCGTCATAGAGTCTATGCAATTCATCCCATACGTCCTTAGGATGAGAGAATCGAATCACCTTGTCCAAGATTTCATCTGATATGTTGGTAACCAGCAGTAACGCAGTACTTTCCAACCTAACATACTCCGATAACTTTTTGTTATATTGCGTCAAAGCCACTGCGGAAGCATGGCAAGCATCACTATCACCATATTAGCTACAGGCTTATTCGGTTTTTGAGTTTTTCCCTGAATAATGTTCAAAAGTCCGTCTATGCCCTGTAACAGAGCAGACATGCGGTATTTCCATTGCATCCAGTTATTTCCGTCAAGCTTACATATTTGTATTTTACTTAACTCCATGCTTAGTTTCCAACAAATATTTAAGTGAATATATCTGGGCCCTTAACCTATTACGCTTATTAAACTACTTTTAGTTTAGTAGCAACTTAATTATAACAGCACGTTTCTAAGGTGACGCCCATTGCAGTATTGATAGAGGTTGCGTGTATCATCTTTATTACTCCTGGCTATAGTCGCCATCTAACCAAAGAAGAAGTGTACAATCGTTTGTGTGTGGTGTGGACAAAGAAATACTGTAATCCAACCGTGAGCGCGGTTACGAGCGTTCCGAATTGTTGACAGTTGTCGGGTGTCATAATTGTAATAACTCATTCGGTACGCAAATTATGGATGAGTGCTGTCAGCGATTAAAAGTCTAATAATGAATGCAGCCACGGTCGGCGTTAACCCAAGATGGCGCATGTCATGACGTCATTTATGACGATTCACGCTTCATCGTTTTCGCGCTCAGGCTAATTCGGTTTGGATGTAAGCGCGCTCAAATCGATTACAGCACAACTCGGAACGCACCGACCATCCACACATCAGAATTTTGACAGGTCTTTGTTGCTACTGACAGTAGTTACTACAATACAAGTTTAGGCTTTAGTCTGTATGGTCTGTGCTACTGAGATTGAAAGTGACAAATGTTCAGGGTTGTCAGCATTATGCTGAAAACCGGAAATCTTCACACCACCTGGCAGGATAGCCGATCTGTGGATACTGGAACTTGGACTTATAACACAGAAGTACATACTACATCCATGACTGTGAGATCTGGTGAGATCATATAAAATGTACTCTGTGGGTGAGATCTCTGACCACAGACTTCTCTGATCTCTGTGTTTTTGACTGTTAAATTCTAGAAGTTGGTAGTGGTGGTGGAGACTGGAGTTGCAACTTGCAAAAGAGTGCTTGTAGTGCGGTAGTGGTATTATTGGTACAATAATATTTAGTCTGTGGAGCAGTGAAGTGTTGTCTTGTCTTTGTGTGTGTGTTTAATTTTATTTTACGTGCGGAGGGTGCCGGTTGGGAAAGGTACATCTAATACTTCTATTTAGTGTATTTTAGAGTGTTTAGTTTTGGCGTGCTCTTTGATCTCAAGATTGTATGTTACTTTCATAGAGAAATCGTTTGTTCCGCAGCTCATTCCACAGATGTGATGTTCTAATGACATGAAGTTTCTTGAGAGCAAATCAATATGGCCCTCAAGCTTGGAAAATGCAGGCTCTGCCTCAAGCTTGGCGACTTTTACTCCATCTTCACCGTCGACAATGCTTTGCAGCTCGCGGAGATGGCAATGGAGTGCGCCCAGGTGAAAGTAAGTCCAAAAACTTGATTTATTCATTCGGCTCGATTCGATGGAAAACTCGGCAGAATCACGTATCTGATTTCAAACTAGTTGTTTGAAGACCAAGTATTATGTTACCATTTTGTTTACTGAAACTTAAATCGTGTTGAGCTTTCTCAAATATTTCTATTATAATTTTTTTATCAGAAATTTTACTAAGTACTTCTCATTACACAGTTTCTATAAAATATTATTGCTACAAACAACTATGAAAATGTGTTTACTTAAAAAAAAATCACAAAAACTAAAGTTACGAAAGTAAAATAACAAAGGTAAACATTGATGGATGTTTAATTTTCTTACTAATATCAAATATATGTTTCCTCACCTGTAGAAAATGAATGAAAATATTGCTGATTAATCTGCTGAAAAAACTATGATGTTAAATTAAAATATTTGTTTTCTGTAATTAATTACAATTGGCTTTTACTTGCTTGCTAGGATCCTGAAAAAGTTTTATACCTATATTTGAAACAGGAATGTAAGTCTGGTTATCATTAAAAAAAAATCTACAGTATCATGTGTAATTCATTCTGTTAATGAATAAAGTAATAATTTATTCCATTCCCCTTTGTTAGTTTGCTGCTGCTAATTTAAAAACCATAATAATTTTCCATTATTCTTTGTAAGTTTGCTGCTGCTAATATTTAAAAACCAGAATATTATTTTTAATGACATCTGGTAGTCATTTCCTGGGAAACCTGTTGCATTGCATCCCACCTGGGGCCCAAGTCTGCTATTTTTATAAATTCAGTCATTCCAACACAATCCCATTGTCATGTCATTGTCATTTTGCTAAAAGTTCGTAATCTGGTAAATTCATAATGGTTGATCATTGGTTGGTCAATGTTCTCGTAATATAATTGTGTTATTATAATGGCATTGTCGTATTGCCATTATTATAAAACCCATTAGTAGAAATGTCATTCATTTGTCATTATGTACGAGATTACCAATATATGCAATTTCTTTCAATGTAGTGTCAGTGGCCGACCATTGGAAAGTCATAATGACGCCATTATATTAGTAGATTACCAAACTTGTCAAAATAAACAATTATGAAATCAATGATCGACCATTCTGACACTATTGTAATACCAGACTTGAGGCCCTGTATTGTTATAATAATTCTAATAATTCTAATTCAAACCTATGTACTTATTTTTTTTTGTACTTCTTTGGGAACCTGGGTTGGCAAACCTTAATACAGGTTACCATGTAACCTAGCTAGGATGCCAGATTCAATTATGTTGTTACTTACTCTCTTTACGATTTTTCCCTAATTGTTAAATCATATTTGTGTAACAGACTGTATGTACCACACTTTTGAAATAAATTATTTATTATTATTATGTCCCACTGTGGGACACCAGGCATTTGTTACACAGGGATGGAATAATCTTTTAATTGCTTGCTTTTAGATTTCCTTTATGAATGCTACTATTAAGGTTTCCTTTCTAAGATTTATCACTTACAATGTTTAAAAGTGCAATGTTTTTGCACTAGATAGATGGCACACACTGGCTTTTAAATGACAGGCTTAAAACCTGACAATACCAAGACCTTTAAAACCAATGAAGCAGATACCCAAGAATAACTTGCACAAGAGTTTTAAACAATACTGTAGGTAATGAATGTTAACGACTTATTGGTAAATGACTATTAATAGGTTAAGTTTTTGCTTTTTATTTGGTTTTATTATTGAAAAACCTATCACAGGCTACAGAGCTTGTTTAGTTTGTGCCCATTCTGATGTACCAACTAAAATCCTCTCTCAGCTCTGATACAACCATAATGAGATTAGAGGACTTAGTAAATAAGAACTCTGATCTCCTTTCTCTATGATCCTGGCATGTCACAAAACATGAAATGGGCTGACTATAAACTCGTAGATTTTTTTTTTTCATCTTTGGATCCACCCCCAACTCCTCAAGAAAGGCCAGCTCAAAAAGAGTACCTTTTTTATTTTTTGTTTGAAATTATCAAATAACTTCTTCCGCTCTGGGCGGAGCGGGCGGGTGTCAGACTTTTACTGACTAAAACCCACCCGTGTTCCTTCAATTGCCTGTGTGCCAGGGCCACTTATATCCCTTTCGGGCAAACTTGCAACCCTGGCTGGCATTGGCCCTACTGGACCCCGTCAGTTGGTGCTGACATCTCTTTGAGGCGCGCGTGGAACACAACGCGCCATCAACCCGGGCCTGATCTTTATTGGACGGCGAGCTACCATCGCTCACCGTCCGCAAGCCCATTGCTACGGTGGCCGGGAATCGGCCTGCGAGTCCCGACGAGTTTCCTGCGCGACTAGGGGCGTGAGGGCGCGAATTTTGCCTCTCCCTCACGTGTTCCGCCTCCTCCTTCGCGAACATTACTGCTTTGCTGAAGGAGATGACGCCCTCCCATGCACTCTTGCTCCGAACCATGGCCTGAACAAGGGCCGGACTCGAGAGATCGCCGCCACCGATCGCCTCCGCGAGGACACGGCGGTGTTCCGCCCACGCCGGGCAGAACTCCACCGTGTCCTCCGGGCGATCCACACAGTGGTAGCACCCGGGCGTTTCCTCCCGCTTTATCCTGAACAGGAACCTACCGAAACAATCGTGTCTGGTGAGGACCTGCGTCAGGCGGAAAGTGAGGACGCCGTGACGTCTGTCTAGCCACTCCCCAAAGAGGAGACTTATCGCCACAATTGTGGCGTGTCCATCATAAAGAGTACCTGGGTTGTAGTTCATGACTCAAAACTTTTCTACAGCTTATAAACGTCTTGATAATGTCGCTATCTTTTTAGGGTTCCGTACCAAAATGGTAAAAAGGAACCCTTATGGTGAGACTAAGTCTGTCTGTCTGTCTGTCACAGCTGGATATCTCAAGAACTACTAATGCTATCAACATGAAATTTGGAATAGTTTTAGATGACGTTTACCATTTTGCAAACAAGAAAGAACCTTTTTTGCAACAGGGCCTGAAAGGGGGTCTTAAAAATTCGAATGGAGTCTACTAGGGCATATGGAATATCATATAAAAGAGCGCTGTTTGCACATTCTCAAACATTTTTTTTTTTTAGATGTCATCGTTTTCGACTTTTGATGAAAAGTGTAAAAAAAATACCGTTCCCCCCTTATCTCCGAAGTTTGCATAGAGAAAAATCTATTATAATATAATAAATTATTCTATGTGATAGAAGTTTTACAGGAAAAATAAAACGATGTCTCTAAATAGCACAGTTTTTCAGAAATCACCAACATCATAAATATACGTACGGAACCCTCGGTGCGAGAGTCCGACTCGCTCTTGACCGGTTTTTCAGCACAAAGTCTGGTGATAACTGGATGTGCATTGTTATAGATATACGAAGGCGATGGGCTGCCGGACAAGGTGTGCTCGGAGTGCATTCAGAAGCTCAGCAGCGCGCACATCTTTAAGCAGCAATGTGAGCGAGCTGACCAGGAGCTACGCCGCAACTATGTACCTCCTCCCGGTAAGACTATATTAGACTAGATTACTTCAATATGCTTAATATGACAAAACAATGACAGTAAGCGAATTTCCAGGATTCAGCATCAGTCCGCCGCCACCCAACAGACAGAGCAGCGATTCCGCCTTTTCAAATCATACGGAAAACTCTAACTTGACAAAACCCCCGTCTTCCATCGAAGAGAAAGTAACCCCCGCCACCAGAACCCGGAAACGTAGCGCGGACAGCGTCGACAATGCATCCATCGGTGGCGCGTCCAGCGACTACAGACCCAGCGGCTCCAAACGCGTGGAGGAACTCAGACGCAGCCACAAGCGACCCAGAACACTGTCGGGACACAACTCGCAATTAGATTCAGATTACGAAGATAACAGCGCCTCGTACTTACCCGATACCGATTCCGATGAGCCCTTACTTAAAAATAGCTACAATTGTGATCATTGCCCCAAAAATTTCCCATCCGTAAGAAGCCTCGCAATCCACAAGAGGGTACACGACAAAAAAGAAGCTCTTGGCGAAAACGCCGTTGTTAATATACCGCAGAAGACAGAGGACGCGACCGACGTAGAAGACAAATTGAACTGTGACAAATGTGGCAAGACATTCAAGTTAAAGATAATGCTGAAACGTCACCACGAAATATGCGGGAAGACTACAAGTCCCGTCAAGACCCCACAGAAAGAGTTGCTCGTCTCTTTAGAACCGATCGACGGCATGAAGAACCGGAACATTGTGTGCGAAATGTGCTCGGCTAAGTTCAAGACTATTGACAATTTGGCAAAGCATATGAAGGTGGTTCATGCTGCTGTCTTGAAAAAGGAAGATCTTGTTAAACGGGAAAATGGAAAGGTGACAGTTCCGTGCATGTACTGCAAGAAGCAGTTCGACGATTACTATATTCACAGTGCGCATTTCAACAAGTGTCCGAAAAGGGACGATACTGTGTCGTATGAGTGTCCCATTTGCAAGAAGGTGGTGTTGAGAAAGAACTCTTATTTCTTACATCTCAAGAACATGCACTTTGAGCCTCGGATGTCGCAGAAGACTTCGGTGGAGCCTGAGTCACAGGAGTTCCACGAGTGTAGGATGTGCTTCAAGAAGCTTCCCTCGCAAGAGTTGCTGATCACGCATCTGGCGGCGCACATGTCGAATATCGATGACAATGATGGTGGAGCCGACAACGAATCTAGGTACATATTGTCCTTTCCTAGATTAAAATTTTTATTGTTTAAATAAAAGTCGGTTTTTTTTATGAACAATCTTGAGTTTGATGCTTCTTATCTTTTCAGAGCAAGCACCATAGACGACACTGCGTCTATCCAATCAGTACATAGCCAATCTCGCACTCCCACTGGTCAATTCAAATGTCCAACATGTGACAAAGAGTTCAAATACAAGAAAGCTCTTCAAACGCATGAGGCTAAGTGTCATTCAGAAGTACCTGTGCAAGTGAAGATAGAGCCACCTGATAAGGCATCAACGAGTCTCTTGAGCGAAACGGCCTATAGGCAGACTGAGTCGGAATCTAGTCAAGAAGAGGATGACAACACGTGTGATATCTGTGAGAAACAATTTTCGTACCGCCGGATCCTCCTCCACCACAAGCGGACCAAGCACAACATGAGCTCGGGACACAAGCGCGCCAAAATCTACCTCAAAGATTGCTCCGTGCGCTGCCTCATCTGCGATCTCGACATGAAGGTCGGCGCGATCAACGAACACAACCAGACGCATATCTCAAAGAACATGAAGCCTAGGAACCTGTATACTTGCGCCGAGTGCGAGGATACCTTCAAGAGCTGTTCTGCTCTCGCGAACCATATAAAGCTGATTCACAGACTAAAACAGAAACGAGTAGAAGATACCGTGAACCCGTCGGATTTTTGTGAAGTCGTTGTGGCAAAAGCGGAACCCCTGGACTGGATCCAGAGTCGCAACGACTTTGGTGAGGTTCCTGGCGAGAGTAAGCCGTTAGTAGATCTTAGCGGCTTCACTTGTCCCATCTGTAGCAAGAAGATGCCAACTCTCATATCTTTGAAGAGGCACGTCAACTGGCACTCCAATGTAGGCAATAATATTGAGAAGAAGCACGAGTGTTCCATCTGTAAGGAGGTAAGGACTTTCTCAGTATATGTAGCGCTCTTTTACCCGACTACGGCAAATCCAAAGGAGGGTTATAATGTTAACAGGCTTTGTATGTATGTATATTCATCGGTTCCCTCATAACTGCTAAACTACTCGTCGTATTTTGACAAATGAGGTTTCGTAAGAAGCGTCATTTTGTTCCACGGGTTATACGGGTATATGACGTCACATAAAATGGTAGCTTGGGTTGGATGTATTTTTTTATTATATTATATTATTTTATATTATAATTTTGGAAGTCGGTGTCTTTGGATCTGCATTTAGTTTTTTGCCACCGACTATCGAAAGGAGATGGATAAAGGTCCCATACAAGCTTTGCCCAGAAATGAACACAAATAAAACAAAATGTATTATGAAGCTTTGATAGTGTTCCATAGCCCTGTATATTTTTGTTCGTCGTAAAACTTTGTGAAAGGACATAACATCCTTATCAAATCGAAAAACTTAAAAATAAAACAATCCTGTCGATCGCGAAGTAATCCACTGTCTTCCAGCAGATTGAATTTCAATCAAATCTAACAACTGTATCCCAAATGATTAATTTGCAACAATACTTTCTTAAACAAGACAAGTACAAATTGACTTTATATGGTCTACTTTCGTTTAAACTCAAGCATATTATTCGCGAAGATTCCAACTATGCACATGATTGTCATAGTCAGCTACTCAATTAGTGATTACCGTTATCGATAATTAGCTATCGATATTTTAAACTAATGTTCTATGATATAATGGTAATACTATAATAAATAAATATCGGAAAAAATGTAACCTTGTGTACGGGTTTGTTTTTGGCGATTCAGTATTAGTAATAAAACATTTCCATGGATTGTTCAAACATTTTTTTACCTTATCCAAGTTTGAAATAAGTAAAACGTTTTTTACGAATGACTAGCCGCGATTTGGCACATGAAATATCGTGATAACCAGTGATCGGAAAAAGGTGAGCTAAAACACCTACCCCCTTATTACAAAACAAGATTTATATTTTGGCATGGCTTAAACCATGGAGCCAGTTTTTGTAATAAGAACGTAACTGTGATTGAAATACCGTTCTTTATACAAAACTGAAAACTTAGTTCGGTACTAAGTTGTCAGTTTCGTATTAGGAACTTTACCATAGACGAAATAAAGTTCGAAATTCAATAATGGCTCCATGGGTAAAACCTGGGTCTGAAGATAAACCTTGTTTTGTAATAAGACGGCTAAATTTCGAAAAAGAACAGAGACGGGTTTCGGAACATTACTTAAATACAACTAAAATTAGTAAAGTAAAACAACTACCGAATTTATTTCCTGTTTCTGTTTAAAAAGAAAGAGTATGCACGATTTTTATTGTTTTCTAAGTATAAAGGTATCTCCTTATCTTCATTTGAACGATGAAGTAAGCGCGGAAGCTAATGTTGTACATACCAGAATTAATAATTATAAGTATAACAAACAAGGTAAAGGTAAAAAAAACCATTCACGAGTCAAATATGCGTACACAACTTGAGGAACTACAGGAGCGAATAATGCGCGCACGACGACGACGCTTGGAATCCGAAACACCCCTCAACCCTTTTGTCATTGTTTACCAATGACAAACAAAAGATAGAAAGAGACAGCATGTTTTGGCTAATCTGGGAAACGAAAACATGAGGCGGACCCAGTTCTTTACCTGAATTAATAACAATAGAAAACGTTTCTACTGGTTTTTTGAGAATGTTCTCCTTGTTTTTGAAGTCGGTTAAAAAGGAAAATGAATCAATTAGTTTACTGTATTAATAACATTAATATTAAATGTATTTAAGTGATGTCCCGAAGATCGGACAAATATTCCGAAAAAAAAAATTGTCTTAAGGAAGTCTTCACTTTCTCCGATCACTGGTGATAACAAAAGAAAACCGCCTTCAAAACCTACAAAGTGATAATAACTAGTTTCGAGAAAGTGAAAAATACATACAGATGAACATAGAACTTCCTTCTTTTTGAAGTCGGTTAAAAAGTGGCCTATGTGTTAGTCTGACATCTATATATACCAAATACTAGATATTTATGCCAAAGGAGAGGTCAAAATTGGTATAATATTCCGACGATTTTTAAACGCTAATGTGATGTACCTTATAAGAAAGCTTATTTATTATGCTACTCGATTATAGTTAAATCTGATTTTTCAGGCGCCCGTTTTTGTGAAAAAGTGAAAAATGTTTCAATACAAACAAAACGCACATAGTCTTTATTTATTCATTTCTATGCAATATAATTATTTTATGTGGCTAATGTTTCCGTTTCTATTAAATACTTTGAGATTTTATTATAATTTTAGCTGCAGCTCCATGAAATTAAGACAAAAAATATTGATTATCATGACAATGCAATAACAAAACGTATCGAAAAAAGTCAAAGATGTAAACTCGGACTAAGGCTGCATTCCGTATTAGACTTTAATCGCTGACAGCGCTCACATCAATAATTTGCGTACCGAATTAGTTATTACGATTATGACAGCCGACAACTGTCATCAATTCGGTACGCTCGTGACCGCGCTCACGGTTGGATTACAGTATTTCTTTGTTTAAACACCACACGCACACATTTGTACACTTCTTCTTCTTTGGTTAGATGGCGACGGTAGCCAGAAGCACAATTTCGAAAATGCCACGTTATTATAAATAAGATAAAACTCAAAACAAAACAACGCAACTGTCATTTTTGACAGCGCTCACGGTGATATTAGTTTAGGGCATGGTCGGCGTTATCGCAAGATGGCGCATGTCATGACGTCATTTATGACGTTTCACGCGATAACGTTTTCGTGCTCACGCTAATAGGGAACGCGTTTAAGCGCGCTAAAATCGATTACAGCGATTATGGTCTTAATTCGGAATGCACCCTAAATATCCGCTGTAAATGTCAAGCCGAGTCCTGCTGACTGACGTTGTCATTGTCACGTCATTTGCCACAGGGCTGCCATCCCTAAAATATAAATAATGCTTGTAGAACATTTTATTTTTCAACACTTGTTTTAAAAAAAACGGGCGGCTGTAAAAAAAAATGAAATGCCCAAAGACATCAAAATAATTACCCTCTTTCAGCCTATATAGGTCAGAAGGCTGTTTAAATTTTCAATTATTTTAGTACCAAGCCCCATACATTTCGTGAACATCTCCTTTCATCAGAACTTTACAGAGTTAACTAACCATAATACGAGTGTAGCCGCAGGCAAAAGCGCAGGCTTTCCATGTCAGTAGGAAGTAGTGTACCCGTAGTAACTAATCATGTAGTTTAATCTGTGGTGTATCTTTCTACCAATCCAAAAATCGGTTCAGTAGTTTAAAACAACAATTCTTAATTATAATTTCTATAAATCGTAACTATTATAATAAATTCAATTAATTACAAACATAATAATATTTGTCGACTCTTGCTGTTGACTGTATTTAGTTTGATAATAAAACGGGATGTCGATAAATAAGGCAACGACAGTGGTACATTCCTAGAGGAGGATGAATAGTAATGACCTCGTTACGGAAATATCAATCTTATAAATAACGAAATACAGGTTTAAATTGATTACATTTATTATAGTAACATCTAGCGGCGGGTAGCGTAACTTGCGCTCATTAAACTATTCCGTGTGGGCTTTAAACGGAAAAGGTAATAAATACGTAAAAAGAGTTCATAATAAACAACTCTATTATCATATAGCTGTGATATATTTTCAAATAAGCAACGACTGACATATTTCCTACTTTCATTCAATATTAAATTACCAATCACAAAAAGGATTTATTAAAATTTAATCAAATCAAAATCAATCAAATTTCTTAGTGTTACGAAATACAATTAACCTGTTTAT
Organism: Tiliacea citrago; assembly: GCA_963921375.1. NCBI lineage: Eukaryota > Metazoa > Arthropoda > Insecta > Lepidoptera > Noctuidae > Tiliacea > Tiliacea citrago. Next base: position 5,724,906 of record OY992784.1, read on the forward strand.
GTGTGAGTTGGGTACCCTGGTTCTGATACTAATGAAACGCTATGCGATTTCTACTGTTTTTTCTGTTCTGTGGATGCAACAGTCACTTACAGTCAAAAGTCATATTCTAGGAATTGTCTAGTAATTACGTCACAAAATAACCTAACAGCATAATTATATAAGTACTAAAGTGTACTCTTTCTAACACACAGGATATTTCGTATTGAAAAAGAAAAATAACACATTGCGTTGCATTGTTATCTTTGAATGCCTCGCCTCTATGTTGGTTATAGGTCTGTGCAAAGCATAAATGACAAATGCATGACAATGACGGGCAGTGACAATGATTATGAAAGATACAGAAGGTGCTGCCATTGACAGTAAACACAAATGTGTCCGGCATATTCTTGGACCTGTCAAAGGCCTTTGACACTGTCTCTGTCCCTATAGAACAGATTGGAATACGCGGCCCAGCCCTCAAATTGCTTAAGGATTTTCTATCAGACCGTACCCAGTGCGTTAAAATGGGCGATTATATCAGCAGTGAACAACCACTAGATTTCGGTGTGCCACAAGTAAGTTTACTCAGCCCCCGCCTCTTCCAAATCTATGTTAACGAACTCTGTCTACTTACTCTCTTACGCCGATGATACTGTTTTACTGTCCAGCGGTCACGACTGGGAAACGGCTAGGGAGGCCGCTGAAAGTTTCTTGACCCAAGTTATGATCTGGTTGGGTAGTAATAGCTTAACCTTGAACGTCAGCAAAACGAACTTTATAACCTGTACCCTTCCATATGGGCTTTGATTTGTAGTGAGAGCGACAAATCAAAGCCCATGTTTGTGACGAGCGTAACAGAATTAATCTCAGTTCATGCCAGACTGTGACGAGAGTCTCCTCCGTCAAGTATCTCGGCCTTTACCTTGATTCCAGTCTCAGCTGGAAGACACATTGAATCTCTATCTGCGCGCACAAGAAAACACATTTACGTGTTCAAAAAGTTAAGAACTTCTACTAAAGATATCCTAAAAATGGTATACACCGCTCTATGTGAATCAACACTAAATTACTGTATCGTTGCGTGGGGTGGTGCAGCCAAGACAATCCTCATACCAGCTGAAAGAGCCCAACGTGCCGTAATCAAAGTCCTATTAAGCAAACAGACAAATCTATATGGTTCGTGCTATCACACGTACACATAAAATGACCAAATGAACCAAAATGTACACAGAAAATGATAATTTTATTGTACAAACGCCAGCAGGTCAAGCTAGCCGAAACTGTCAAATTTTCGCAATCAACCTTGAACCTTATGCTTTGACGATAAAGTTGAAAATCTTTTAAAGAAATTTGACAGATTGTAGTAGCTTGATGTGCTGGCGTCTGTACTAGTAGTTTAATTTTTTTTGGAAAGTTCACATTGCTAATTTGTAAGTAACTAATAGATCCTTATTGGACGGATGGATGACCCCTGTAACACAGGTTTTTCCTAGCATGGACCCTCATTGATCATTTATTTTGTACCAGGCTATTTTTATGCTTAAATTAAGTGTCACCCTGTATAGGTGTACTTTTATGTCATATAAAATTTATTTATTTATTACATACTTTTAAGACTGGACTAAACTATTGATTTAAAAATGAAATTGATACATTAATCAATTAATAACTATCATGTTCATTACAGTCTAGTTATTATTCAATACGTTTTAAATACAGTTTTAATATTTTATATTTTAAAAATATTCGTGGAATCATATCAATTCTTACAATAATCTTGTCGCAATTATTTCCAAAACTGGCAACATAAATATCTGCCCGAATTTTTGAAACAAAATAATAGTCTATAAAATTTAAATATTTCTTGCAAAGTTTAGTCAAAATTGAAATCCCACCACAGCTTTTGTTACAAAAGCTGTGTTGGGATTTCAAATATTATCAGTTATTTTTTAAATATATCTCTTTGTCTGTTGCAGGTGAAACTTTCCATTTATTTTTTTATTTATCCATGTCCTTTAAAGTAATGTTCTTTTGGAAGTTTTTTTTTAATAAAAAGTTTTTTTTTCTTACGTTTTAGTTGTCGTCGACGAATAAAGTAATTGATTTACTCAATTTAATAGAGATATTATAGTGGAACAATAAGTAATAATAATAATGTATATAAATTAAATAGATAAAACAAAAATAATAACATGAATAAAAACAATTTCTGTATATGGTCCAGTCAAAAATTATTGAATAATGTGCATACTTGACTTGCCTAACCGCTGTTTCTGCATTTTGTGTGGCGCGTACTCTCGCGTTAGTATCTTTGCCCGTTTATTGAAAAGTTTTGTAGACTACTAATTCGAAAATCGAATTGGTTTTTATTATCTCGCAGGTGCGAAAAGTAGAGTATTCTACATGGGGATAAAGGTGTCATCGTCTTGGGCGAGCTTGAATCCCTCGCTGCACTCAGGATTCTAGTCTTAACTCCGTCGCTTCGCTCAGGAGTTAACTCAGAGCTCCCTCAGTGCACTCGAGAGCCCATCCTTCGTTACGGTCGGGATTCAATATAGCGCCTTTGACAAAAGACTGCTTTATCCCATTAGTGAATAATCTACTATTAAAATCTCCATGAAAACTTTTCAAATGTAATGTTTTTGTTTCAGTCCTTCAAGTTCCAGTGCCACTTCAAGATCCACATGCGCGAGCACTACCGCGACACCAACCTCGACCCCAAACACCTCACGTGCGCCATCTGCGGGCGCCGCAGCAAGCACCTCCGCGCCGCGCAGGCGCACATGACCTACCACAAGCAGACGCGCTTCCAGAACAAAGACTACCAGTGCTCTATCTGCGAGAGAGTCTTCCAATACCGCAAGGTCTACCTCTCGCACATGGCCATACACTACAAGAAAGGCGACCACAACACCATCGTAGGCGACGCCATGCCCAGCAACGCCGACAGAAGCATCTTCGACGGCACGCACACCTGCCACCTCTGCGGCAAGATCTGCGATTCAGAAAACTCCCTCAAATGTCATCTCTCATGGCATACCTCAAAAACTTTCCTTTATGGTGCCCGCCACGAGTGCACCATCTGCAAAGTGAAGTTCACTAACAAACGAAGACTAGAACTTCACACCCGAGCTCACTACGAAGACGATAACGGTCCCTACAAGTGCACCATTTGCGGCAAAGGTTACACCGACGAAGGCTACTTCCAAAGGCATGTGAAGGGACACAACTTCGACCATCAGTCCCATAAAAAGAGGATCGACAAAATCAGAAAGGATAAAGTTAAATGTCCAATATGTACGCGGTACTACCCTGACTTGGTTAAGCTGATCCGTCACTTGCGGCGCACGCACCCCGAGAGTAAGATGATCAAGTCCGACCCCGACGCTCCGCCACCACTCTACTACTCCTGTAAGTTGTGCGCCAAAGTGTTTCTAGACGAGCGGAGACTGCAGTCCCACGAGGAAGCTCATTTAAGGAAGCCAGAGTTCTTTAAATGTAAGTTCTGTGGAAAGAAATACATTTCGCTTAAGAACCACACGATTCACGTAAAAGGTCACTTAGCGCAGAAACACTACGACAACCCGCTAAAGTGTCCGCACTGTGACGAGAAGTTCGTGAAGGGCTACGGCCTGCACCACCACCTGCGCGATGCGCACAACGTGCTGGAGAACTGGATCGCGGAGCGCTCGGAGCAGCCGCTCACCGGCCCACTGAAAGACCTGCAGTGCTCCATCTGTATGAAGGTCCTCGCCAGCAAAGGGAACTACGAGCGACATATCGACTATCACAACTCCTTGAGATGTAACTACTGCTTTGATTACTTCAGCTCTCTCAGGTTCCTAGAAGGTCATCTAGCGTTCTCGTGCGATAAGAAGAAGCTCTTAGGCGATACCGAAGTTTACCCGAAGAAAGTGAAGTGCAACATTTGTTACAAAGCATTCCATGTTCAAGTGAAACTGGACTGCCACTTGCGCACGCAGCATGGCGTCATAGTAGACAGGGAACAGAGAGCAGGCAAGCAAGAAATTGTCTGCGATTATTGTTTTAGAGTTTTCGAAAACGAGTATGCCCTAAGTACTCACAAGATTTACCATCGCACGGTTGGCTTCTACGGGTGTATTTACTGCAAAAAGAAGTTCAACTCGTTGACTGTGTATCGAAAACACAAGAATCACCATATGGCGCAGCTCAATGTTGATAGCCCGACCAAGTGCGAACATTGTGACGAGACGTTCGTCGCCTTCAGGGAGATGATATACCACATGAGGGACGTACATGGCGATGACAAAGAATGGTTCACAGAGCCCAAGGAGTCCATCGAGGAGACCTGCACTATCTGCAAGAAACGATTCTACAACCTTCACAAGCATTTGACTTACCACGAACAAAACAAGTGCAAGAAATGCAACGAATATTTCTACTCCCGGGTGGACTTCGATAGTCATCTCTGCGCCATTGAAAGCGACGACGAAGGCACGGGATACGTGGGCAATGAGAACGCGTTCCAGTACGAGGAGTGCAGGTTCTGCTTCAAACCTATCACCAAGAAGAGCACCAAGCGGTTACACGACCAGATACACAAGGGCTCCGGCTCTATATCCTGTAGGTTCTGCTCACTTAAATTTAAAACTATGGACGCTTTTAACATACACGCATTTTCTCATCGAAGTAGAAAATACAACAAGAAGCCGATAAAATGTCGGAAATGCAGCGAAAAGTTCGTTAAATACGGACCATTTATAAAGCATATGAAGTTAGTTCACAAATCTACGAAGAAGATTCACTACAGAGCGATTGTGAAGCCTGAGAAATGTGTCGTTTGTGGAGACGACTTCCCGAATCTTCACAACCATTACCGCGCCCATCTGCTGAACCAGTGTCAGAGTTGTTTCAAATACTTTACTTCGTACAAAGCGATATCTGCGCACGAGTGCGACAAAGAGGACTCGGACCCGTCGAAAGTGTTCACAAGTGACGCTAACTTGAACGAGCTGATAAATACATATATTCCTAAGGACGAGAAAGATGATGAGAAGTACTACGGCCACACGGACGACGAGGAAGACGATGTTGAGCCACAGTTACTTGGCGAAGAAGAAGAAAGTCAGGAGAGTAAAGACATACCGATGCTCCAGTCGCCGATCATATCAGATGTTCTGTCGCTGTTCAAGACGGAGATGAATGGGATGGGTGAGGTGGATGGCGTCGTGGATAACATGGATGAAGTGGTCAATATAACTGATGATGACTCGGTGGATGTCGACGATTCCGTCATGCCAATTGTTGTGGTTATAGATGACGATTAGACAGTGGCCATGTATGAGGAATTTTCTGAACCAATGGTTTTACGCCCAGCGCATATGCGAAGCTTTACTGATTGCTTTGTTGTACCACCCGAAAACCATATAAGACTCGATCCTCGATCCCATATGATCAAACCATCAGCATAGGTCAAGGTCAAAAGGTAGGGCTGTATTCCAAACCCACCTTTGACCAGAGCCCGTCGAGAGTAGCCAACCGACGATGTGTAAAGAGTATATTACCCTATAAAATAATTTGTCTCTTAAATGTACCGTAGTGATAATGGCATTTCGATTCGACATAGATGATGGTAGAATTAAATAATACTTGATTATAATAAGTTATTTGGACAGAAGCGAAGTGAAACATACTTATAACGTGATTAGGTTGTAATTATTTTGGTACTATCGCTAAGACTATAAACCGCAAAATATAATTTAAGCCAATATCATAAACAAGCACTGTATATTTAATTCATTATTACCATACCTGTATTATGATCAGCTAGGCATTTTTTAAATACTTAAATGTTGGATTATTTTCATTTAGATTGAAACTAGAGTCGGATGAGCGATGCACAGTTAGTAATTAACATGTCTATATAGATTAAATATGTAACTACAGACATTAGGATACGATATTTTTCCTAATGTCAAAGCAAAATGTCTTTCCTATGTAGAGCGAGTGGAGCGACACCAGCCAAATTACGCGCTGTAATTTCGGCGTAAGCACTAAAAATTGGTTGGATATAATTTTGGCCTTCTTTATATTTTGTACTAGCTTCTGCCCGCGACTTCGTTCGCACAAGTAGTAAGACACCACAATACACTAAAATAACAACCACATTTTTATAAAACTTCCCTGTATACTACGTTTGTAGTTTTGGTCTCAGCAGCCAAAATATACAGAGAGTAAGAACTGGTGACGCTGAAGCAAGCAACGTACAGTTGTCCGTGTGAGAACCAGCTCATCCTGAGGACGACACCCGCAGCTTTTAGTAGCAATATTCCATTGCTTGCGAAGTTTTAAGTGAATGAATGAATGCCTGCGTCCCATTCTTACAGATCATTCCTGAGGAACAGCTATGACCAAAATGATATACCAGTAGATTGTGAACCGTGTGTGTGACTGCGAGTGTGAAATAATAGATATTTATTTTTATTATAACCACAGATTACAAGAGTCCTAACCTTCATGTTAATTGTCAATAATACAACAAAAGAAAAATAAATAAAAGGTCTAAAAAAATATCAAAAGTTTGGAATCCAACCACAGGTTTGCAAAGCAGTCGTCGAACCGCTAGGCTATTTGCTTCGTTGAAAGCGGACTTAAGTCATGATTGACTGTTTAGCTCCCTATAGGTATAGCGTGATGATAATGTCAAAGTTTCAGTCTGAAACTAATCTGCAATATTCTGTAAACTATAGAATACGAACGTAGTACAATATTGCTCATCCCCCCCCATAACAAATAGCGTGATAATTTATAGCAAGACCGACTAGACTTATAGGGAATATCTATGCAAAATTTGAACAGAATATAATATCCTGTAGTATCTATTTGCGAAATGCCGGAACATCCCTACAGTAAAAAAAGAAAAAATACTTTCGGCGTTAGAATCGTTCCCAGACCTCGAACCAATTACCAAAAAAATATTCAGTGTACAGTTTTGACATCGCTACGATTTTATTAAATGTATAGCATAGATAGGAATTACGAAGCGTAATTTTAGGTATGGTACCTATGTGTATGTTCGCCGCGTATCGGTTCTTTTTCTGTAATTGCCCATTCACGGGGAAAAGGGAGGTTGTGGTGAAACTTTCACGTTCGTCAACTTTGCGATTATAGTTTATTAAAAAACGAAACTACAGGAGTTATTTCATTTTATAAAAGTGGTTTTATTATGTTGAGATGGAAATTGTCTTGTCCTTTTTTTTTTTTACTTCCGCACAAATAAAATAATCTAGATCAAAATGTTTGTGTTAAAATAGGTGTCATTTCGCTTAAACTGGTAAATCTGTGCTTTTCATGTTATTGTATCGGGCTGTTTTATAGATTATAGGTATCATGGGAAAACAAAATTATAAATAGGCATAAAAAAATGTTTACGATAATTGTAATAGGCAGTAGTAATTGGTAAATTGTATGTTGATGATTACATACTATTTCAACATTGTGCCATCAAAGATTGTATTTTGTTCAAAATTGTCTCGTTTGTTCTTTTGTGATATTTTCCGCTTTGTAAATAGATGGAAACTGCAAACTTCGAGGCGTGCTCGTTCGATGCTCCTAAGTCCGTCTGCGCTTCGCGATTCCGCTCGAGCTCGACTCGCGTAGTTTATGTACTATCGCGGGTACCCAAATCTGACCACTTTCAAAACAAAATCCCATTCTCACGACGTCCACATCTGTTTACCGCCCCTTTTAGCGTCGACCAATAAAACAAAAATACATAGGAATATTTTGTTAAAGTAAATTTCTCAGGCTCTGTTACAATGATCACAGATGTCTGACCACCCTTTTACGACCAATTAGAATAACGGCCGAGCGCTGCAAGCAGGAATAGTCCTTACTGTGGTCCGATTAAGATGCCCGCGATAGTACACAATAAAAAGGTTTAAATGAGTCTCACTATTAAATAAACCATTCTTTAACTCGATGTAATTTAGTTTAAGAGTTACAATTTCTGTACAAAATGTTTAAGTATGTATTTTTTAGTATAGAGTGCGAGTGTTTGCAGTTTTCACTGAGTGTGCATTTCCATTAATGCACAGCGGAGGCGTGCAGGACTCGACCAATCACATTGGTTTTAATCCAAATCGCGTCTCTTATCGTCTATGATTGGTCGATGTCTGCTCTTCTGCGCTTCAGTGGAACGGATCAACAAACATTTAAGTTTGTTAGTGCTGTAGAGTGAGATAGGTAGCTAGCTCGATTCCGAACTGTGGTTTTATAACTTGCCCAGAGATATTAACAGCTTAGTTACCTCTCCTTTTTTTATTCCATATTATTATGGACATTTTGGGCTGGCCGATTTAGTAAAAATTTAATAATTTAAAAGCAATAATGGTTTTTTTTTCATACATAGGTATGGTTTATTTATAAACTTTGCTTAAAGTTAGACGTTTAAACGTCAAAAAAATGTATGAATGCAGACGTTAACCATAACTTAACATAAAGCAACGTTTATAAATAAACCCCATAGGGGTATAAAAGTTTCCCATCAAAATTCAACCATAGGTCAAAATAGTGTAATATTAACATTTTACAAGTCCTTGTATTAGCCAAAGGGAGTGGATGTATTGTATAATAGATTACAATTCTTACTGCCGCATTCAGAAACGTCACTTTAAAATTAATCAAACATTTACTTCAATTGACCAGCTTAAGTCAGGTTAGCACTGTCAACAATATTGATGGCCTCAATCTGTCATATTTTTGGCTGACGGCGGCCTTCCAATTAATATTTTGTCAATAAAAGTAAATGATTGATTAATTTTAAGTAACGACTGAGTACTCTTTGCCACACATCAAGCTGTACATTTCCAGTATAAGCTGATCTTTCATTTTAGTAAAGTAAAATTTATTTCCATAGATTGTAGGTACGTAAATTAAGATGATCATAATATATTAGTCATGCATAAAAAACTAAAAAATTGCTTCTATTTTCTTAAAGTATTTCGGCAAACTACGTGTTTTGTCAGTCGTCGGATTTCTGTAATTCACACGGAAAACTAAACAAGAATAAAGTAGGTACAGTCGCCAGTACATAAACTGTAAAATTTTCTCATTCGATTTCGAACTTGACCATCAACATTTTAAGGTTTACAATCATTTGGAGAAATTTGACAGCTTGGTATAACCTGAAGTGCTGGCTGGCGACTGTAGGTATTAAGTTCTGAATTCAAATTATCATACACGATAAATCTAATAATTGATTGATACATTAAGAAAATAGAATCACTGTATTATAAAATGAGTTATGACAATTATGGCAAAAACAAATTATTTAATTTACGAAAACCTTTTACTGGAAATTATAGGTAGGAGTGTCGTGGTGTGTACCGATGTTAGATTAAGGATAATATTAAGTTCAGTCAGCGTCTTTGATCGTCTAATAATAAGATTAGTGTTTATTCCAAATTATGTTATAGAGAAGTTACTTTTATTTGTGGTTAATTTTTTTTTCATCATTTTTTTTAAGTGTCAGGTTGTTACACTCCGTTATTTTCTTTGTAAAACGTAGATTGTTGATGATGGGCAAAATAAAATGATCATTTAAATTTTATTAATGTTTATTTAGTCAACATACTCATTTATTTATGAATAGCTGATTAACCAAGCTACTGATCCATTTGGGTTAGTAAAACGTTAGTTAGCTCTGTGATACATCACAACTGCAATTTGATACCTGCTTAGAATGAAGCAACTTAGTATCACACGTAGACTTAGAAAATCTTACATAGCAATCGCAGATCCACTGTTGTAGTCCAAATGGCAGTATTACACCAAGGGATCCACAAGACTACAGAACATTCAATTTTCAAGCAATACTACAGCCAACGAGACGAGATTACGTTCATGCTTTGGGATTAAAAACTTAATTGCGTATGGTTCAGTTTCCATTGCAACTAAAATTATTTTATGACTTTTAGCGATAGTTTTTTCGTTCAAAAATCAACTTAGATTACTTGAATTTAAAATTGATATTTGTATAAGTTGCAATTTTATGTATTTACCTCGTATCGTTGGCCTGAGTTTCCTTCAGTTAACCAGCCATCCACAAGTTTTCAAGTGTTACAGGTACATTACATACATCGTAAACGTTGATAGTTATAAAAATATCTATCGTTATTTTAATAAGATACATATAGTCATAACCCTCCTTACACTAATATTAACTTGATTTTATACAATGCTAGTACAATTTAACTTGGATCTGCATGGGATCGAATAATATTCCGAGCAGTGTCGGAGTCGGATGTAATGTAGCATGGCTAGTAAGTTATTATGAACCTGATTATGCTGATTAACATGTGTACAACATCAAATATACAAATGGTGAGAAAAATATTTTAAGTCTTCCGGCTGATAATGCCTCACGGACTCTTGAAGGTGTTTCAACGTCAGAACTTGACTGTGCAACTGGCCATCTATGGTATTACTGCTAAATACCCAACTATGTGAATTCTTTCATAAGTTAATCTGTTCGATTTTCTATCTAACTTAATTACCTATTAGTTGTAAAAAAATTTAAAGAAAAAGTACGACTTTCATGAAAAATAAACTTTACTCTTTTTATAATAAAAATAATTATTACTTACTTAAATATTGAAAAAAATAACGCACAGTATTTATGAAAGTTATTGCTTGTATCAAAACACAAATTAACTCCGAATGATATTGATTCAAAATGTAAGGAGTACATCTCTAATATCGATAGATCGACGTGAGCAGTAATTAAAGCATTGAGTAAAACTATCGATACTAACTTCCAACCCATCGATTTAGTGTCGAACTATGTATACCTATTATTTCTATTAACTAACTACATAGAAGTATGTGCTTCGAAACGTTACATATCACATCTTTTTGAATATCGACGTGCCGGCGCCGGCGCCCCGCTAAGCATTTCTCTAGTCCCTTGTCGGACTATTTAAATACACTGAGACCAAGACCAAGACTGCTCCAGGAGGGTAATGTTTTTCAATGAATTCATTTTCTATGAAGACACATTTACCAAAAAAAACTGATTTCTCACAAGAATAAAATAAGTTCAACGTTTCTCAGTTCACACCCTTGTAATTTTAGAATCACCGTCGATTTTTTTTCAGTCATATACAGCACTTTAGTCTATTAGAATTTACCTACTACAATTATATACACATTTTACATCAATTATATAAAATATATAAAAGTGATCTCGTCGAAAGAGTACGGTCAGCCTTTGATTATAAATTGTTAATGTAATAAGGCTATATGCTTTTATATTTTTGATAGATACATAGTTAATTAGTGTTTGTTTTAATAGTTTTAAAGCAATATATACCAAACGTATTCTTTCTACGGCTACACAAACGTAACATTTTAAACATTACTGTCTCAATAAAAATATTAATAACTTGTAGCAATTATTACCAAAAGTAATTAATTAGTTAAATTACAAAATATATTTACATGACACTAATTAAAATAAACATTTAAAAGACTTGTTTAATACGAGGCAGCGGTTGCGCTCTGCAGTGTACCAGCAAGACATACTTTGAGCATATCTACTCTATAGGGCGTTTGAACTAGTTTGAGCTTGTGATCCAAACTACCCTCACTACTTGGTTTTGAAACTGATTCTTTTCACTTGCAAATTTTCAAATAGAGCGTATTGTCAGTAAAATCATACTGCCTCGAATTAAGAAATAAGTTTAAAAACTTCAAAGCACTATTACGAACACCTAGAATTAAATGCTTGACTCAATACAAGATAAAATATTGCTGAGCACAGTTATTCCAATATCACATTTGAACTGAAGTAAATTCATACACTAGGACAAAGTGAAACTGACAAAGGATATTCAAATAAATACTTTATCAGTAATCACTTTGCTACTCTGGCACACATTTTTTTAAAGAAAAAAGATATCTCAAAAGCCTAATTAATATTAAATTATTTTTAATTAAGAAGTTAACAAGAACAAAGAGCTTAATTTAATGTTTATACATATTATGACGCACATCTATCGCTTTGAATATGCAACGCATCAACCTGTTTCTGTTAAAACTATTTAAAATTAATACTTTTAAAAGAATAAAATATTCTTATGACTGATTCAAATTATATTTTAATATAAAGTTATTAAACAACATTTATCTTTATTGATTCTATAGAATTAGAATGTAACTTTTAATAAAAATCAATTAAATACACCAAGTAAGTTTAAGTGAACATTAACAAACCTTATTTATTGATATTTGTTTATTGTTAGCTAAAGACTAAAGTATTATTGTGTTATAAGTTTAAAACTATAATGCGAAAGCCGTCAAATAGTCTACGACGCGACGCGCGGCGGTTGAAACTGTCCAAATTGAAGGACACTTGAACTAAGAAAACCAAGGGTGGTTTTCTTAGCTACTGCTACGAAATAAAGGCTCTCCCTTAGTCCAATTATTACCATAGACTGGGGTGGGGTTGACTGTACACACCCTTATAGTTTTCTCATTTTCCAGTGTTTGCCACATAACGGTAAAGACATGGTTTACTAGGCACGCGTTTTCTTGGAGGGATTTTTAAGATATTATCTACGAATGGAAAAAACAAATTGAAGGGAAGAATTACATTTTTGACAATGAAGAAGTAATTGAAAATAAACCATAGTTTCTACGCTCATCGTAGAAACTATGGTTTATTTTCAATTACGTCTTGTTTTTTATGCCGTTAGGGACTATTATGTATCTTGGTTTTACTGATGGCAGCATCACCAATTGACGGGGTCCGAAAGGGCCAATGTCTGCTAGGGTTGCGAGTTTGTCCGAAAGGGATATCGGGGCCGTGGCACACAGGCATCTGAAGGAACACGGGTGGGTTTTAGTCAGTAAAAGTCTGACACGCCCTCCCGCTCCGCCCAGAGCGGGAGAAATTATTTTATAATTTCCCAAAAAAAAAGAAGGTATTTCAAAGTCCGAGGTTTGGTTGAAATCACGCGATTTATTTATGAGCATTTTTATGTGTTCTTATGAAGACCACAGTAAATTAACTGGATTATTTCTTAAAGTTCGGGACATAGCTCAATCATCGTTAAGCAGAGAAATACTTCGACTTTTGACCCGTAATATGTTTTGCTTGTTATTATTCAGAACACAGTACTTGTTCTATCTTGTTCAGGTTTAAAGAACATCTCAGTCGTCCCATTCTCCGTCGCTGGTGGTAGCATCAGACATATCCGAGTCTGAATCTGAGTGTATGGCGCGAGAACGTTCCTCTAGAGCCCTCTGTAGGGCTTCTGCGAGCCCGCATGCGGTGCCCGCTTTACGCTCACTGCCGCTGTTGCTGCCTGAGCGGGATACCTGGGAACAAGCGTTGGTTATGAGAGATTGGACCATGTAAAGCAGCAAATACACATGCCTGTAAGTACGCAAAAAGCTTGCATGTCACTGTGATATTCACCAATCAGTTGGTAATAATACGAAAATGCTGTATTTACTTGTTACATACCCTTTTGCAGTTAGAGGGAATATTTTTCCCACCAATAAAAACCAAAAAAAAAAACATTTCTTTTTGCAATTTTATTTTTCGACCTGACAACATTAACGTAACATTATAACGTTTGTTTCTGTTTTTATTTGACACTGACAGATTATTTTTTTTCTCAAAGTTCTAGAAGTGTATGTTCAAAACTGGCGCTTTTTTGTACTGCGAGAGAAATCGGTACATATCTTTGCAATAGAGTGGTCTAAAAAGGTAAGTTCTTCTAGACGTTGTGCTTTTGAATGTTATTTCATAGATGTAAGACGTATTTTTTATGTATCTGCCACGAATTTACATTTATGTCGATTTTTGTAGGTGGGAAGAATATTCCCTCTAACCGTGAAGTATCCGCTTTCTACTAATAAAATAAAGAAAATACGTTTATTAAGGTTAGAGAAAATATTCCTTTATTATGGTTATGGTAACTGTTTTTATTGCTTTGCGACTAAGGAATAAAGGTTTTGGTGGTCTCATTGTTGCTTTTCCTCGGGGCTTGGTGTGGTTTTTGCATGGCTTTTGTTTTTTATTTGCAGATTGATTGAAAATTAAAATACTCGGAGATGACGATATTGAGAAGGAGTTGTACGGTATGTTCGGTTTGTCAGAACCGGAAGAGTCTGAAGATGGCGAAGAGTCTGAAGATGGCGAAGAATCAGAAGAGGATGATGTTCCGTACAATGTCACGAAATTACAGCGAATTTTAGGGGATTTGGATGAACCAGACCTTCGATCTACTGCAACAATACGAGCATCGTTATCGCCTCAACCATCTACATCATCTGATGCGGAGGTCCCATGCGGTGAGCCTTTACTTGTAATACCTCCACCTACTGTGACAGAACCTGTTGCGTCTTCATCTGCAGTGCCGTTACCTAATGAGCCGCAACCAGCTGTACTACTGCCTGCTGAGCCTGGTATTTCACGTGAGTTACCTGTAAAAGGTAGAGGACGAGGAGCTAGGACGGAACGTGGATCTGGAACGGGACGTAGATCTGGAACGGGACGTAGATCTGGAACAGGACGAGGAGCTGGAACTGGAACGGGACGTGGAGCTAGGACGAGGCTGGGAAGTGGGGCTGGACATGAAGACGGCGATTCATCCGAAGATAATGCGCCACCAGAATCAGAAGCAGAGTCAGAAGGAAGTGATTCTGACAGAGATGAAGAAGCGTGGAAAAAAACCTCGTGGACTGATATTAGGCCACAGGTTGAGTCTTTTGATAGTGTTCCAATGACTCCGACACGCGTGTTACCATCCAATGCCAGGCCTATCCGATATTTTGAAAAAAAATTTACCCAAGAAGTTTTTGAATTGATTATTACGGAGACTAACCGATATGCGAGTCAACATAACGTAATAGGCTGGACCATACTAGACATAAAAGAGTTGAAGGCTTTCCTAGGTGTCTTGATTATTATGGGATACAATATTTTACCTACTTTCGAATTGTATTGGTCATCGGATCCCGAATTTAGAGTTGACGAAATAGCTTCCACCATGACATTCCGAAGATTCAAGCAAATTTTACGTTGTTTGCATCTAAATGATAATTCTAAACAACCTCCCAGATTTAGCCCCGAGTATGATAAGCTATTCAAAATTCGACCATTATTGAAGCTTATCAACACCGCCTTTCAAGAAAATGCGCACAACTCATCATCCCAGTCAATAGATGAATCAATGATTCTTTTCAAAGGAAGGTCTTCATTGAAGCAGTACATGCCTATGAAGCCGATAAAAAGGGGTTTCAAGGTGTGGTGCCGCTGTGACAGTACAACTGGTTATCTGTACGAGTTTGAGATATATACCGGAAAAGATGGTGACAGAGTAGAAGACAATTTAGGAGGAAAAGTGGTCACGAAGTTAGCGGAAAAATTGAAAGGAATGGCGGCAGTGCATGTTACGTTTGACAATTTTTTTTGCAGTTATGATGTCATGAATTATTTACATGTAAATGGTATTTCTGCGAGCGGTACTGTACGCAGGCATAGAGCAGACTTACCGAAACTTGTAAAAAGAAAACTGAAACTAAGAAAAGGGCAGTACAAATGGAGAGTGAAGGAGAACGTGGCCTTTGTAATCTGGCAAGATACAAAAGAAGTTTTATTTATGACAAATGCTTTCCATCCGAAGGACAATGAAACATCCCTATCCAGGAAAGGAAGGGATGGTTCTAAGACAGATGTAGTTGTGTCCTGCAGTAGTGAAGGAGTACACAAAAAGAATGGGTGGAGTAGATCACTTTGATCACATCAAAGGGACATACTCTGTTGGGCGAAGAAGCAAACGGTGGTGGCTTCGCATATTTTATTTCATTTTAGATGCCTGCATCACAAATTCATTTTTGCTCCAGGGAAAGAATGCGAATGCTACCAAATTGTCCAACCTGGAGTATCGTATAGCTCTAGCCAGAGGACTTATTGGTTGTTTTTCTTCCCGAAAACGTCGTGCTGATGGCGTCAACTACGTCGTAAGAAAAAAAGTTGCTGTATCTGAAAATTACCAAAAGGCAATTCACATTGTTGCACCGGAAATTCGCTTTTCCAATGTTGGTGATCACATGCCAAATGATATATCGTCGTATCAAAGATGCCGATATTGCAGCACTAAGGCGAAGGATAAGCGATCTAAGATCAAGTGTAGCAAATGTGGAGTGCCTTTATGCATAACACCATGTTTTTCGATTTTTTTTTGAAAAATATATAAATATCAATTATTATTTTAGGCATCATAAGTAACACAAATCCGAAAACCAAATCTTTCTATCTCATCTAGATCCTTATAACCGTTAAAGGGTTAGTACTTGTACTATAATTGTTTCTTGTAAGTAGGTTTGTGCAAACACTTTTATACGTCAATCATATTTTAAAAACTAGATAATGTCGGCGTTTCCTATATAACTACTCTCAGGAAAAAGGCAGAAACAAACTCAAAGGTCACAGTCTCTTGTTAAAGTCCAGACATAATCTTGGTCAGGGGGCCAAGTCTGCTATTTTCAATGATTGGTCATTATGACGACCATTCCAAGGCAACGCCATGACCATTGTGCCAATAGTTTGTAACCTCCTAAATTCATAATGGCGTGACAGTGGTCCTTAAGGAAGTCAAAATAATAGGAGCTTGTCAGTACGAGATTACCAAATACAGACAATTTTTCCAATGAAGTATCAGTGGCACGTCATCGGTAAATCATAAAGACGCCTTTCAATTAGGAGATTAGCAAAAATGTCAAACTCTACAATTACGGTGCCAATGATCGGCCATTCGGACACAACTGCGTTAGCATAATTGGCTCCCAGATCATGTGAAGGCATGTAGATTGGTGTCAGAAATGGTCTTTAGAGGAAAGAACACACAGATTTGAGTGGACCTGTCCAGTCAGTGCACGCATTTGTCAGTAATCGTGTAGCTCAACTCAGAACTTAAGGAGCTCTACGACTCTTCGAACAAAACCAAAGACAGGACATTTGGGTAAGCCGCATAAAGTACTCAAAGTGTACCAGATTATCATTAAAAGTTAAACTGAGAAAGATTTTTTTATTATAAAAAACAATAAAGACAGTTAAGTTACATTTAGTTCTTTATTTTCTGTTGCTTCGTGTAATTTCTGTAGTATAAATGAACGTTGGTAAATCGAAATAAATAAATGCTTGCATGTATGCAATGTATGTATTGCACACAGTTACAGTACAGCAATACTTGCATAATTTTAAGCAAATTGCAGACAATTACGTGTATTACGTGCTTTTGTTTTTCAGTTCAGTGCCGGATATAAAATGATGACTCTGGTTCAAAAAAGTAATAACCGTGGTCTGTTGATAATACACTCGGGACTGAGATGACGGTTCATATAGATATCGACAGTTCGTATGGAAGATGACTTTCTGCGCCGACCACAAATATGTTGGAATAAGTGAAGTAGTACTTACGGCTTTGAGCTCGACGCCTTGTCTGATCTCGCTGAGTAGGTTACTTCTGCTGTTTTCAACCACGACCGGCTTAGCCATGGGCTCGACGCGCTGCAATATAATAAATGGTGTACGGGTAAGGTACATTCAAATTGATAAACTGATTTGAGTTCAACTTGTGTATTGAAAGTTAGATGAATGATTGACCCGCGGCGAATGAGTCCTTTTGCTTTTGCCCAAACGATGCTATGCGACTACTGATCGCTAACTCAAATATTATGTATATGTTATTCATTCGCTACACTTCGAGTCAGCATAAAATTGATACAATTGATATGTACGGGTTTTCTCGTACAAATGGATCAACTCTTTCGTTTTATAGTACAGTACTTAGGCCCAATGGAAACTTAGGTTTTTTATTAATTTCAATGTTTTCTCATAATATAATAAATATAATTCTCCCAGCCACGAAACTTGCGACACCAAAACGATCTCGCATTACCGGTTTCAAAACTATAAATTTTCCATTCGAACCCGTATGTAATGGGTATCATGATTTATAATTAAATTCCAAAGCTTATCAAATTAATAAAAAGTAAAAATATATTTAAAACAAAATTGTTCACTTATTTGAACCAGAAGTGCTACTACACATTGTGAGGTTTTTTGAAGAAATAAAAAAATTAAGTTTAAAAAAAAATTAAAATTCATGGAATAAATTGTTCAACATTGTTTGTATATTATAATATAATACATACCTACATAATTATTTAATTAATTTGAATTAATTCATTTTATTTGATGTAACTTAATTTAAGCTACATTAAACAATAATTATTCTATTCTATTGGTTTGAACTATGTTTTTTAGTAAAAATGACACATGCAATAAAATGTATTGTATTGTAATTTATTAAATTTGGTTTGTTTTGTAGTGCCCTTACAGGGTGCATGTTCGAAACTTATAATCTTATTCCAACCTCTGTACAACATGTTTGCAATAAAATGATTTGATTTTAATCGCTTCTTTTGACCCAGGGTCTGTGCAGACCGAGAAGAGCGTAAGGCAGGAAAATTTATATGACATTGAAAAACCAAGCAAGCAAGCATTCAAGCATGGTAACAAATGCTCGTGCCTTCTATGTGAGAAGAGGCCTTTGCCCTGCAGTGAGACACTAATGCGCTTGTATTATTATTATTTATTATCCGTCGGTATCTGTCGTCATAAAGCTGTTCTGTGCTCTTTTATATAAATCGATAGAATACTCTTTGCAACACACTTGCTTGTAAGGTGACTCTTGCGGCAACGCATTGGGGTTCATAATTCAGCTTATTATACACTCCTGTTTTTTACTTTTCATTTATTTTTTTTCTTTTTTTAAACGTTGCCCCACACTAGGAATTTCTCCTGTATCGTGGGTGCGTTTACAAACATTTAAACTCACATACACAAACAGCCAGACCCGGAACAACTACTTGTAGGTCATACAAATATTTGTTCCGTGCGGGAATCGAACCCGCGACACGCAGCGCGGCAGTCAATCGCTTAACCACTGCGCCAACCGTGCCGTCAAATTTTTCATTACCACACTAGTGTTTTTTTTACCACACTAGTGTTTTCAATCTCCGCAGAGTTTTAATTTTGGGAATAAATAAACAATTTTATCCACACCCATGCTATAAATCCTCTGTAAAAGTTTCTGAAACAGTTAGCTTATAGGCAACATTAAAACCACCAGTGTCATAGTAACCATAATATCATCCAAACGAGTGATATAATGTTGTACTAAATTTCATTATGCAACTCCTTTGCTTTTTCGTGTCCTTACTCATCAAACAGCCACATTCTCACTACTCAATTAGTGGTACCTTTATGAATTTCAAGAAAAGAACATTGTCGTGCACGCGCGGTTCACTAGCACTGCGCCGTAATTAAAAACAAACTTATAGTTTATTCGAATTACCCTATTATATATTTATATATAGTTTCAAAACCTTTTATAGAGGATTCATATCATGGAATGTACATAATTAGGTATTAAAACACTCATGTGATACTATTATCACATGAGTGTTTTAATACCCCTTATTATACAGCAGTTGCATGAATAACTATTATTACACCATAACAATTTACGATTTGAACTTTAAGAGAGTTACATTATAGGGTGTGAGTGACAATGGGTGGTCTTATCGCTAAAAGCGATCTTTTACAGACAACCTTTAGACGAACTTGATAGAGAAAAAGGAACTATACGCAGGTTGTACGCGGTAATTTATTTTCATATAATTTTCTGCTGGGCTTAGTACACAGAAAACATTGTCGACTATAAAATGTAAAAGTAAAAAAGTTAATACTGTTTATTTTAACATTTAAATTACAATATGGAAATAGCGCCGCGCGTCGGTCCCAAACTAGGCACAACCTCTACCTTGGGCACTATTAAATACAACATTTTGGTTATTTTTTAAATAAAAGTTGTAACTGGCGACGGTTAAACTAGTTAGCCTCATCGAGACTACGAAACTTAAAATACAAAAACGTTTAACATTATTTACCTTGAGGCCCTTGGATCCACTTCGAATACTCTCCATAAGCGCAGCCCTCGGGTCTGCTGCAGACGAAGGCGCTTCGGACGGCATCGGGGGCGACGGTGGAGCCATGGGCGGCGCGGGGGGCGGGGCCGGGGGCGCGGGCGGAGGGGGCGGGGGCGGGGCCATGGCGGGCGCCGCGGACAGCGGGGGCGGGGGCGGGGCGGCCGTGCCTGGCGGAGGGGGAGGCGGGACTGATGGTGGGCCTGAAGATACGGCTGTAAGTAGTTTAAGAAGGGTTCATTTAGAACTATGTTGATGGTATAAGTTAAAATAATCACATAATAAAAGGTTGCAAATATCCGCAACATGTTATACTAAAGTTTAAACTAAACGCTATATTCAGGCCATTACAAACGCAAATTTAGAATTTAGTCATAAACTATTTTTATCCGACCTCTCGCTCGCACTTAAGAACCGATGGAGTAGTGCTAGTGTTGTGCGTAACTTTGGTGAGAGACTCATCGACAGTTCACTACCTGCGTGTGCTCATTAGCTAATTATTATCAAACAATTCGTGCTCATTGTACATCCTTATTGACATAATGATTTACTTCTTTTTTTAACTTGCGTTTGTTACGGCCCTAGTATAAGACTCGTGTTCATAGAACGTGCGAGCAGGACGGTAAATATTTCGTCTCACTTATTTACTTTGTTTAATGTATTATTTATTAGCAGGCA
This sequence comes from Tiliacea citrago, assembly GCA_963921375.1. NCBI lineage: Eukaryota > Metazoa > Arthropoda > Insecta > Lepidoptera > Noctuidae > Tiliacea > Tiliacea citrago. The sequence goes on from OY992784.1 coordinate 5,745,609, forward strand.
GAGGCGGCTCGTCATAAAGAGCGCTGGTGCAGTGCACTCCCACGAAAATAGCATAATCTATATTTCTTTATTATAATCCTATACGTACATTCTTTCTACTATGCCCATACGCATACAATAGCAGTTTACTAGAAAACCATTTCCTACGCGTACATTTGGCGTCAAGTTGTAACGTGTGGAGCGCCAGAGATTGCGCTCCTATGAAACAAAGTTCAGTACGATTTCTAGCACTGTATTCAATGAGTGCGAAAGAGAAATATCGACACAGTCCGACGCGTGAAACAAAAGATTTTGTATGAGAAATAAGCCTAATTTGGAGCGCCGCTCACGCGCGACGTTGCCAAACGGCGCAAGGCGGCCGCGCGCGGGAATGCAATCTATGCCTATGCGCTGTTGCCGATCTTATGTAAACAAACAGTCGGCTCAACTCGGCTGTCAGTAGATTCGCAGTGTTTATTCTAAATAATTATTAAAAATAGTTTGTGCGCGACATTTGTATTAAAAATGGAACAATACAGTGTATCTTTTATTAAAAATTGTGAAAAGACTCTCGAAATGCGTATCGAACTGAAAGCTCCACGACGACCACGTCCCGAAATTGCACTTTCTCAAAAATGTGTTACGAAAAATAAATCTTTTACGCGTGGTTTTAAATCTGAACAATATTTCAAAACACCTTGGTTGTGTGGATGTGAAGAAAGCAACAAATTATTTTGTTTCCCGTGTCTGGTGTTTGGAGCTGGCGCCGGCAGTGGTGGTGAATCTGCATGGACGGAAACGGCCGTGTTGACGATTTAGCGCATCTTTCAATAAAAGTGAAAAAACATTCGCAATCTCGATTTCATATCTTATGTGAAGTGCAATTGGCATCTATCGGCCGTCAAGACGGTCGGCGCTCGATTCTGCGTATCGAAAATCTATTAGAGAGTTCAATGAGCGCGTTGATGAAAATCGATAAAGATCGCCGAATGGATTTTCTTTACAAATAAAAGAAATGGTAAGCTCTAGTTCTACGTTTCTTTTTTTAGTGAACCCCCACAAATAAATGTCACGAGCCGCCTCTGTTAGCAGGTTAATTGTAAAAAGTAGTAATACTCACGTTGCGCAGGACGGGGCGGCGCAGTACGATGCGCGGGCGGCGGCGGGACGATACGCGCGGGGGGCGGAGGAGGCGCGCGGGATGCTATGAAATTATTCGTTGTTTAAATGAAACGTATCTTTCTACTGTAATTTTTTTTTAAACAACGTCAGTTATAGCCAAACATTTTTTGCCACAATAGGTTACATAAGTAATAGTACTCACGTGGTGCAGGCGGGTGCGGAGGCGCCGGGCTGCGCGTGGGCACGGGCGGCGCGGGCGCGGGCGGCGCGGGCGCGGCCGTGCCCGGCGCAGGGGGCAGGGCGCCGCGACTCAACGCTTTCGAAAACAAACGAATTCATTATTACATCTAAAGTTATAATATCCTATTTGTGTCTGTAATTTCACTCCCAGATACGCGTTACTACAAAACCTAGCGCTATTCTTTAACAGCAAAAATAATAGCGTATCTTCCATAAATAACTCTCTACAAAGAGGTCCATTGCACTCCATCATCTTTTCGTGTCAATAGATGCAGATTTTTTCGCAGTACATTCGACAAATTTGGATCATGACCCACTTTGACGATAAATCGTTCGAAACCGTCAAAATAACAAAGATTTCCCTCCTTTACAGTGCATGCCGCACTTAGGACGTTTTAAATATTAAGCAAGCTATGTCAATACTGGTCGGAGATCTATGCAATTTACGCTTTGTCATCACTGCAATAAATAATATTTTAGATAAAGCATTATTAATCATATTTTGACTCCAAAATCTTTGGAATTAACTATAACTCAGAAGAAATGTTTTTTTTTTTCAAAACCATGTTCCGAACACTTTCAATTATAAAATGACAAAGAGTCAAAAAGTCACTCAGAAATTGGTGTTAAATAATAATTTATATGAGAACAAAAAATCATTCGTTTATATTTATATCGTATAATGGCAGAACAAAGAGCTCGGATTATAGTTGTCAGTGAGCAAGGCTACGGTATACAAGAAATATCTCGGGAGTTAAATACATATATCTCGAAACACAGTGAGGACCTGGATCAGGCGATATGAAGAAGAGGGTACCCCGGAAGATAGACGACGATATAATCATGGCGTTCGTCAAATCACGAATCAACAGGAAACCGACATGCATCATCATTACGAATAACATCTGTTTACTCCCACTCGGTATTTTGTGGCACGTTATGACGTTTGTCTACAAACAATAAGAAATAATTTGCACTCTACTGGACTGCACTATAGACATCACGCTAAGAAAGGCGACTTAACAGATGCACACAAACTTGCAAGATTAAGTTTTGCACGTGAATATTTAAACTTTGCCTGGGCTAACGTTATCTTTTCAGAAGAGAAATCTTTTAGATCTTCTCAGCACGGTCGCATAACCTTGTGGTGTTACAATAATACACGATACGCCGAGGATCACGTAGTGCCGAATCAATTATCTGGTCGAATCTCAGCTAACATGTACGGGCTGGATGGGAACCGAAAGTGTAGGCGAGCTGGTTCAGATTTCTTCTTATGTGAATGCAATGGGTTATGTGGATTTATTAGACGAATCTATGTTACCGACAGTGCAAACGGTTTACCCGCGAGAAGAAGTCCCAAGCATTTATTATGTTTACGATAACTGTAAAGTGCATACGGCCAGAGCTGTGTCTAACTGGTTTAGCCAGCATCCAGAAGTTACGCTAATTCCCTGCCCATCTAAATCCCCGAACTTAAATCCAATTAAAAATTTATCTGATGGTCCAAACGTGGGATAACAGAAACGACAGGACCAATCAAGCAATTGAGCAACATTGCAACGAAATTTGGGATTTTAAGAGAGGTAGTGATATTTTTCATTTGTTCGAGGCTATTGGCTGTTATTGCAAGCAATGGTGTTTACACTCGATATTAACTATTGTTAAATAATAATGAGTTCAACATTATAAATTATTGTTTAAGCGTTTTACTTCCCCATTTCTTATTGTTGCTGTATGCGCTGCTGAATGGGTCGCATACGCCTTGTATGTTAGCTTGAATGATAAGTCACGGATAGCCAAAGATGATGGTTTATTGAATATATTTAACTACCGCGTAACTAATGCTATATGAATGCTGACTATGAACGCTGTTCGTGTACTGTCGCGTTACACTATATTTTGTGCAAGGCGACGAAAAAGTGCTGATCTATCAATGCGCGCGTGCCATGTACGTACACGTATACATGACTCGTACAGTTGCCTTAACGCACTTTGCAAACAAAATTTAGTGAAGATGTATGCAAAGATGGCGGAATCTCGTTTGTAGCACATTTAAGCTGAACGCATATTAAAATAAACAATAAATCAGGTATATTAGATTAAAAACACATTGATTTTAGTACGACCATGCGTACGCGTCGTATTTATTTTAGTTGTGCATTCAGTTTTATACCGCACTAGTGTGTAAAAGTTCTTAACAAAGATGGAGACTGCAATAGATAATTCTCTGTGTAATTAAATGACAGATAACACGGTCGTTACCATGGAAATGTATGTTTACGCGAATGTCGACCTAATTGTATTTGAATGTCTGTAAGAAAATAATTAAGCTTTTGGTGGGTCATAATTCAAATTTGTCGATTGTACATAAGTACTGCGACAAAATCTGCATCTATTAAAAAAATATAGAACTAGAGCAAAACTCACCCTTGTCCAGGTCCTGTTTGACAGCGGAAAGTCCTCCGTTCATCTCTATGAAATCGTATATGAACTCTCTGGTCTCTTGGTCCTGTAGTTGCGTCTCCGAAACTCCGGCTTTCGTAAAGAACGAACGGAGTTCGTCGGCTTCTGGAGCATTATCGAGATCGAAACCTGAAAATATCATTAGTAAATAATATAATCACGTTTGTATTACTCTAAAGGGTATGTCAAACAGAAACTCACCAGTATTTATTTCAATTTAACCATTTACAGGCACTTTTGAATTGACAAGGAGTCAGTCAGTCAGAAAGTTGAAGCTAGTTACCCATTACAAAGCATAGAAGGTTCCTGCGGGGAAGAAACTACATTCCCTCAAAAAGTCCCATGTTGTAGGGATCGAGTCTTTTACCATTAACCGGGCATAGTTCCAAACACAGGACTAGTACTAAGAATATCCTTAAAAAATATATACATATTAATTATATCAACATTTCCACATAATTCCACGACCTTTATGATAAGAGCGAGAGAGTGAGAGTTGGTGAGCAATTTCAGGTGGCGATGGCGTGGTATGTTTTCTGCCTACCGGCCCAACCCCATAACAAAAACGCGTGAATCGCGTCATGTATGTGATACGATGAATAATTTTGGCCCGAGTTAGAAAAACATTACCACTTATGTTGACACAAAATGAATATAATAATACCTTTGTTAGCATCCCAGCCAACGTGTGATATGTGTATGAAGTCCTGCGGCATGCCGATGTCTGCTTTCGTAATTTTTCGCCCCTTTTGTTGTTTCTTATTACTCTTCAGTGTGTAACCTGTCAACAAAGGAATTTTAGTAAAACTTGAAATTCATACCTATATACATATTTAATTGAACGAAAATTTATTCTAATAATGTAAGTGTTACAATATACTAATAGGGGCTTTAATTTTTTTACTGAAAATAACAGACTTTTTTTTAAGTGCACTATGACAAACAGCTTTAAGGCCCTAAAATTTGGATAGCGCCGTAGCCTATATTCAAAACATCATTCTGCCTCTGTCATTTTCAAACAATTGACAGAAACAAAACGATGTTTTAAATTCCTTTTGCGCTTAACGCATTTCGTGATTTCAGATAAGAGCCTAAGTGTCACAAAATTCCAATAGGAAAGCGAGATACTAACTTCCTACACTATGGTTGGTCTTCGCCGGTATCGGCTGCAGCTGCTGCACGGGCTGCAGGAGCGGCATGGGCGGCGGCGTGACGGGTGCAGCCGGCGCCGGCTCGGGCTGCGGTGGCGGCGGCGGTAAAGTGCCATTCTGCCGAGAGGGCACGGAACTGGACCCGCCGCTGCGACCTGATACCATCGAGCGAGTGCGACGCTCTGTGGATGGAAATTAAGATCATTATCAGAATTCGTGTATTTTAGGGTTGTAATGCAGCAGTAAGTGTAAGGTGAGGGTGAGGCGGGCGGACCTGCTTACTGCCAGTGGTCAGTTTTATTTTATAAGAAAAGCTAAAGCAAAAATATGTCTACAATCTTTGTTCTATAATATTGTATCAATGTGTAGCCACAAAACATATTACAGATTCGGTACACATTGCTAGAATATTACGGAACACAAATTGTAGGCAATCACATGAATTCTTGTCGATGAATTTTGATAATGAATGAATAAATTCTTCATCTTTTTGAGGCTGACTGTACTACTAAAAAATATGTCCGAATTTGACATTATATACCTACAATTTCAATTTAAACAAGGTTCTAACTTTTATTATTTTAATAATATTTTATATCGTTTTTTCGTTACGTTTTGTTAATGTGAGGACATTGTAGGCTTAATAGACTGTAGCTTTGTAAACCATTTTCTATTTTGTTAAGTACTTGGTACTTGTTGACGGTCACCTACACTGTCCTCCCATATCTATTAACACTGTAACTTGAAAACATTGTAAAAGCCCATTATTTTTAAAAGAGTAACCGTGGAGTTTCTTGTCCGCTCTTCTCCATAGGAAACGACCACTTGGAACCGTACACTTAGCTTCTGACGTTTCATAAGTGCCCATGTAGGTTTATGTGAAATAAAATATTATATAATTTATATATTATTTTTATATTTATATAATTCCAGGCCATACAAGATTTACAAATTAAAAACATAACAAGTGTAATGTTACCCTTGCGAATTCGCTCAGTGAACATACGAAAGATCTATTCTGTCGACATTCAAATTTAGTGCGCGCATTGTTCGCGTCGGGGGATGGATCATTTGTTGTTGGCTTACGTAGATATTGCTGTTCATATTATAATACCTAAAGCGCTTTTTACATCATCCACTAGCAGAAAAGCCTATTGCCAAAAAACTCTTATTGTAAGTGAGGCGTATAGTTAGTAATTCAACAAATCTTTGAAACTACATTTTTGAAGAATTTTACTCTTGATTGGGTTATTATTTAATACTTTAACAAAACGTTAATTTATTCCTTCCAAATTCTCACCGAAACGAGGTTTAGTAAGAACCAGTCGTAGCATTTTTAAATAAACCAAATATTCATAAAGACCAAGAAACGGAAGAGCAACTTCTAAGGATGACATAGTCTAAGAATTATCCACAGCCAGCATCACAATGAATGTTTGTCAACTGCGCGTTTGTAAGTACACAGCGCGGTAGCCAATATAAACATGCTGTGGAGTGTGAGGTCATTCGATACATTATTGCTTCTTCGGTTCCTCATGAGAATGGTCTATGGGAAGTACAATAAGGCTAAGGTATTGTGGAGAAATGTCATTGTAGATTGCATTAAACAACATTCCACGAGCACACGTGTCTTTCTAGCATTACATTATCGGCTTATAATGTTTCCACTGTTGGGGACAACCTCCTCTGTGTGAGAGAAAGTTGGCTGTTATAAAACGGACACAAATGCTGAATGGAAGAATTCACAAGTCTTCTTTTGCACTTTTTGTTTCTAGTACATGTTGATTTCCTGACAAGGATTTCACGCGCCGTTTTAAGAGCAGGATAGGAATATAATATTTTTGACTTGAATATTGGGCGTGTAGCTCAAAATAAATTCTTAGAAATAAAAGTACACACATCAAAAAAAGTCTAAGCAACATGTACTGTTTTAAACTTTTGAACGATTTTTACTATTGTAATTTATTTATATTTCGGTTATACATAATAACTAAGGATTTTTTGACGCATTAGTGACTAAAGTAACAAAATCTTTCATTTCATTGTTCATTCACAACAATATGTGTACCGTAACATACGTGTATAACATGAAGTTAAAACGAAATTAAACTTTTCATGTTTTACAAAACTAAATAACGACCTTTTTTTTAATTATTTGGTAATTCAATACTAAGTGTGGCCGCCTCTGTTGTTTAAAACTTGTCGGCAACGATTTTTCATTGAATTTATAAGATTGTTTATCTGACCCTGCGGCAATCGCTCCCAATGAAATTTTAACAAGTCTTTCAGTAGTTGGGTTGTCGACAGGTCTCTGGAGTATGTCCCATGCGTGCTCGATGGGATTGAGGTCTTGCGATTGTGCAGGCCACGGCAATACCCGGATGTTTTCCATTGCCGAATACTCTCTGGTCCTCCGAGCTGTGTGCGAACGCGCATTGTCATGCATCAACGTGAAATCTGAGCTAAGACTTAGTGCAAATGGGTGAAAATAAGGCCCGAGGTCATCTACAATGTAACTTTCAGCGTTCATATAGCCATCTATAAAAACGAGTTCAGTTCGTCTGTTCTTCATAATACCCGCCCATACTATTACTGTGGAGCCACTGTAAGGGTGCACTTCCTGGACGCATCTCAGCCGTTCAGTATTTCCGGGACGACGATACACTCTTACCCTTCTCGTATCAGGCCTAAATCCAAACCGGGACTCATCGCAAAATAAAATGTTATCCCATTGCTCCTGGGTTCACGTCAAGTGTTTCCCACACCATTCGTTTCGACGGGCGCGATTCCCATGGCGTATAGGTGGGCACCTAATTGGGCATCGTGCTCGTATTAGGCGTATTCATGCAGCCTGTCGTGCAGTTGCACTCCTTCCACGTCCTGGGTGCTGCTCAGTAGGATCCTCTTTTTTAACGTAACGCTGCTAAAGACGACAAATCACGCTCCTTGAAATTCCTCTCGGATGTCCTTCACCCTGGGGTGGATGAAGGGGTCTGTCAGACTCTTACTGACTAAAACCACACGGTGTTCTGCTGCTACTTTTAGCTGGGGTGCTGGAGTGCTTGCGCATTTCATCATGCTCTAGGTGAAGGCTAGGTGTTGGCCCGCATGAATTCATACGTCACCCTCAGCGGCCCCAATTCGTCTAGAACGAGGCGCGTGCGGTACAGGGCGCGCCGCTGTATCGGGCCTTTCACTATTCAGGCAACAATGCCCCCAAGTCTGTTGCCTGCAGGCCTCACCCTAAGGCGGCCGGAGATAGTTCCGCACCCTCCGGCGTCCGGTGACTCTGCTGCGGATTGGAAGGGAGGTTGTATCCTCCTTCTCCCTTTCCGCCGTCTCCTTCACGACCATCCTTTCCTCGCAGAAGTAGGGGACGGCGTCCCACGCGCTTTTCGAGAGTATAATCCGCAGCACCAACCACCGCGACGAGGTCACGGCGCTGCACTGCCTAAGCAGGGCCGAATAAAAAAAAAAACAAAAATGTTTATTTGTTAGGATGGTACAATAGATGTTACAATAGTGGTTCCAGCATACCCTGCTATACGGCGTACAAATATTTATTTATATACCAAAACAAAGCCCATATTACTAACCTATTTATAATTATGAATAATAATGGATTAGAGAATAAAATATGAATACCGATAATTAATACCGATTTAGATTGTATTGTAGTAATAATAATAATTATAAATAATGAAATATGTAGTTTTTGCATGTCATGGATTAAAGACTATTTTTATTACTTTATTTTATTATTAATGATTTATCCTCAAAATATTCTTGAACACTGTAATAATTTATTTCTAATGACAGTCTGAACAATACCCTTCTGAACAACGGCAATGGCAAATCTTGAGTACTATTTGGCAAATGGTTATATATAATAATTGCCATGAAGTAAGTATTTCTTTTAAATAGCATTAGTTTTATTTGGGGTAATTTAAATTTGTCTTTGGGCCGTGGTAGAATATTTTTTTTTTTACAAAGGTGCATGAGGCCTTTGCCCAGCAGTGAGACAGCGGAGGCTAGAGAGGGGGGCGGGAGTTTTTTTCACAGAATTTTGTTATAATAAAATGTGATGAAGAGTAAAAACAATCACAAACAAACAGCAATGAGGGAAATCGGTTGGTTTTAGTAAAAATAATAATTAAAACAGTTTAAACAAAGTAGTAGGTACTTTGTTTAAACTATTTTAATTATTATTTTTATATCTATAGAAAAACTAAATTATTTAGCATATCCCCCTGAAAGTTTCCCTTAATATTTACTAGTTACTTAAATATAAAACAATTATCAAGTTATTCGGCAATTTGCAGGAAGTAAAAAAAACGGTGGGAGTTTGACTCGCGCACGAAGGGTTCCGTACCATTATATATTAAAAAAAATTTGGGTACCTCGCACCTCGCAGGCACGTAAAGTGGGGATGATATTTTTTTTTCTCGTCTATCCCACAGTATGGGGTATCGTTGGATAGGCCGTTCAAAAATATTGTGGGTCTGTGAAAACGATTTTTCAATTCAGGGATCCGTTTGCGTAATATTAAGCTTTAAAGTGCTATTTCATGTTGTTTCCCCTGCCAGCTAAATGGTTGGTTTTGGACTTGTGATAAAATTCATGGCAGTAGTATATATAACGACATTAAAAGGAAAACTATCACATCTAAGTAGGCTTTACAAATTAACGAGTAATAGTCGACCAACTTAAATTTGCAGTTGGAGAATTGACCGTAACGTATATCGATGTACGAGAGAGCATGTTTTCAACTACAATGTTAAGTTTGTTTTTGGGATAAATACGGAACTCTTCATTGTGCTTGGTCCGAAACGCACCAGATTTTGATGAAGTTCTCATTATTTAGCCATTGTCGTAACATATATTGGCGATTTTTTTTGCTGTTATCATCGTCTGTCTGGCTACATAAAACCACCCATTTGTAATTTGGTCTTCTGGTAAGAGAGGTAGGACAGCGGATAGTGTCACTTGTTTTTTCTGGACCTTAGATTTTGTCAAATTTAATGTACGTCCTTGCTTCCGAATTGCTCGTAAGTAGTGAAAATAGCACCCTTTTACTGTAACGTTTGGAAATACAGTTCGAATAGCGTTCATTGTTGCGATTTCAAAATCACATTTGTATAATTGTGGTTGCCATTCTGGAATCTGCCATAGAGCGCCGGTAGCAGAGGCACTCTTCAAATTTTAAGGATCTCAGTGGGGATTTCTGGACATTGGTTTTTTCCGATTCCAGTTCCCCCCTCTAAGGGGGGTTATAAGGGGGAATTCCAGACTTTTTTTAGATTCTAGTTTCCCCCTCAAGGGGCACTTTCAGGGGGGATCGGTGGAATAAGTATTTTTTCGATTTCAGTGTTCCCCTGTAGGGGGGATTATCAGGAGGGAATTCTAGACTTTTTTTTATACATTCTACTTTTTCCCCTAAGGGGGACTTTCAGGGCGGATTTGTGGAATAAGCCGCTGTTCCCACTCCACCACTACGGACTGGCGGAGCTCAGCCCTGTACAACTCGACATGACGAGGCATCAGGTGCTCCCCCGCTCCAGCGCGTCCTGGCGCCACCGATATAGGATCCTGGCGTCAAGATCCCAGGGTGGTGATCCGGCCAAGAGGCTCGCCACCTCGAAGGAGACCGTACGGTATCCTCTTATCACCCTGACAGCCATTGGTCTCTGTGGTCTTCTCAGTATTGCAATGTTGCGGGCTGTCAGGTTGTCCGCCCATACAGGCGCTCCATAGAGCGCCATGGACCGTACGATCCCAACATAGAGCCTCCGGCAGGGGGTATTTGCCAACCCCCCCCCCCCCCCCCAAACTAGGCAGCAACCGCGAAAGTGCAACCGCGAAAGTGCATTCGCAGTGCCCAGCAATCGGGGAGCCAACTGCTGAAAATGCGACCTGAAGTTCCACCGGCTATTGAAGACGAGTCCCAGGTACAAACCACGCTCCTATTGCCACCAAAATGCCGAGATACCTGGGACTGATTTCTTCCCGCTTGTAGCATTCCTCCGCTCCATTACATAAAAAATGAATCACCACTCATTTTTTTCAAAAACTGTATATTTCAAAATGATAAAAGTGAGTTATATACAAAACGAAAACACATGAAATCGGGAAAAAATAATTAGCTTTTATATTAACGAAAACAAAACACAGTCGAAATGTTTCTATTTGTTTAATCAGCCAGTATAATATGTTTCCGAGAACAAAAAGATTGTATACCAATCTACTTTGTGAAGAAAAAAAAAAGAAAGTCATCATCATCATCATCTGACCAGCCTTTTCTCAACTATGTTGGGGTCGGCTTCCAGTCTAACCGGATGCAGCTGAATACCAGTATTTTGCATGGAGCGACTGCCTATCTGACCTCCACAACCCAGTTACTGGGTAACACGATATCAAAAAAAAGAAAGTATCAATTAGATAATAAAACATGCAGTTTATGTATGTTCCTTAGACTTTTTTGATGTGTATAATGCAGTTTCTTTGCTTAAAACGTTCGCCACGTCATTCTTAATTTTAAAATAAATTTAAGGACAGTATACTAACCTTCTCGTCTTATTTTCCTGAGTTCGATTTTCTCAAGGAGTATATTTCTAAGGATGTTCGCTTCTTTTTCATTAGCGAAGTTGAAAGCGGCCATGTATTCCTGTAATCAAATAAATATTCATTTTACCTTAGTTTTTACCTCATAATCTTCGTCCAGCCCCTAATTGTCTTATTACAAAATGAGTTATAACATTAGCCCCAGCCCATTCCTTTGTGCTAGTAATCGCATGTTTTACTATAAAGAGCATGGTAAAACGTTAAGCAAATTAAAAAAAAAAAAACTAAAAAGTTTGACGTCAGTTTTCGTAATTATAACTTCAAATTTGTCGGAATTCAGTTTTTAAATTAAAAAATGGCTCGATGGTTTAAACTTGGCTCTAAAGAAAAGCTTGTGTTGTAATAAGACCGTAAAAGTCTACCAACTGGTTTTGTGAACATCAGAGGGCATTGCCAAGTTTGGCGATTGGTGAATCCAGTATATTTTTATTAGAAGAAATGAGGGTGTGCAAATCAACCTGTCAAATCAAATCAAATCAAAAGTCATTTATTCAAACTAGGCTGAGAATCAGCACTTTTCGAACGTCAAAAATTACATAAGACAGTCCCCCAAAAACGCCCACCCTTCACCACTTCCTAGTGCTTTAGCTGGGAAGAAGAAGTGGCGCAACAAACTCCCCAGCAGCACAGCTGTCTGTTCAGATATAAAACTTGAATCTATACAATAAAATGAAATAAAATAAAATAAAATAAAATAAGGAACCTATGGTTGCGAGCATGCCAAGTCTGCTTTTTGGGTGGAAATCGCTCCTAGTTTCTCAATAACTGTAGATGTAAACCTACTCTCGTACTTTTTTATTATTTTTGTATCAATATTATGAACGCCGTTCAGACACAATGCTTTTTACGAACCAATTCTTTGAACATGTTAAATGTCTGGACGTGGCAGTACTCTAAATAAATGCTCTTGGGAGTACGGTCAGCCAAGAAAGTGTTCCTAGCAAAAGAAAATATCGCTAAGGCTTACAATTTAAATTAACACCGGATGAAAATAATCTATATTGTTTTATGACGTGCAAACGAATTTCAATCTTAGAGTTGTTTTTGGCCGACTTTATGTTTATGTACCCATCCATATCATTTAAAGTTATCGTTTATTTTTGGCACCAAAACCAAGTAAACACTTCTTTTTGTTACCTAAATTGATCTGAGGAACAAAAGAGCGAAGTTAGTTTGAAACAGTGCCAATTTAAAGTACAAAAATATACCTTGTAAGAATAAGAAAGAAAATTAAACTTTGTGATGCATAGGTCAGAGAATGGATTATTTTATTGTTTTTTTTTTATTGCACGTCTATCGTTAATCTTTCGTATAATCTGGATGTCCGTGGAGTATAACTTTTTGAGGTATAACCAAACAGTTGTTTTTAATTTTAATTTTTAATTATGGTGTTTTTTTTTTTTTGCTTGGCTTAAAGGCAGAATGTACAAGGACTCTAAGAACATTATTTGTAACTTCTGATTTTTAATACCTATATTCTTAGAAAATAATTCTATTCTATGTAAGGAGCGTAGCAGGTGGCGTTCTATAGTTTCTGTCTACCCCCATGGGAAGAAGGGGTTAGTTTCTGTATGTATTCTAAGTATATAAGAAAAAGCTGGGATTGATCCCGAAAAATATTATAATACAGTGTCCGGTCATGGATTAGTGATATTCAAGAAAAATAAAACAAAATGGCTGCGACATAGAGGGGAAGTGGATTGGACCCTAGTGTGTAGTGTATTAAAATAGCTGTAATATAAGTACCTAGAACATCGCTAGTCCATGACCGGACACACTGTACCTATAAGTAAACGTAACGCTAGACAGGATCAGATGTCGTTACTGAATATTTGATCGCAGTCAACAACGACAACAACACCAAAAACGGGTTACCCGTGCGCATGTTGATGAGTCCTGCACATTTCCTTTTAACAATATGCATTACCCACGGTTCATTTCTATGAAATTACGTCAATGCTCGTAATATAGATTATGCCATCGATTTAATGTGTTTGCCCGTTATGTATGTGACTTATAAGCCGAGGTACTCATACGTGAGTCCGTCAATGCCTGGTTGCGACCCAGGCTTGTATAGCTTGCTTTTCTCAAATAATGCGCGGAAATTCAAACAAAGTAAATTATTTATAAATTCCAGCTCCAATGTGTTCATTTGTTTTTTTCTTTCAATAAACAGCTTTATATATGGCAATTATATCATATTATCCCCAATACGTTCAGTTATCCTCAATAAATAGATAAAATTAGAATAAATCTGGGATAAATTTATCTCGAATTAACATAAACATTGTGGTAACATCATTTAGTGCCAATTTCACCAATGAAACTGAACGCGATCAGCACATAAACCACGTTTAGAGCTGTCAGTGCCATTATTTTCTTTGGAATATTGACACTGACAGCTCTTGAACTCGGTTTAGATGTGCTGATCGCGTTCAATTTCATTGGTAAAATCAGCCCTTAGTGTCCAGAACCCGAATTGCGTAACACACAATCAATCACAATATGAATGATTTTGAAGTATATTGGTAATCCGTTACTTCATATGATCGAAAAATTTGTCTGCGCAACAACGTAAATAACGCAATGAATGTTGTTGAACTGTCAAAAGGAAGCCTGACTACTGATAGTGTGTTACGCAATTACCCCGCTTTTTTTTTGGGTGGGAAATTATCAAATAACTTCTCCCGCTCTGGGCGGAGCGGGGGGGCGTGTCAGACTTTTACTGACTAAAACCCACCCGTGTTCCTTCGTTTGCCTGTGTGCCAGGGCCACGATATTCCTTTCGGACAAACTCGCAACCCTGGCAGCCATTGGCCCTAACAGACCCCGTCGGTTCGTGCTGACAACTCTTTGAGGCGCGCGTGGAACACGAGGCGCGCGTGGAACACAACGCGCCGTCGACCCGGGCCTGGTCCTTATCGGACGGTGAGCTACCTATCGCTCACTGTCCACAAGCCCGCGCCTACGGTGGCCGGGAATCGGCCTGCTACTCCCGACGCCCGGGGCGTCTACCGCGGCGACTAGGGGCGCCGCGGTAGACGCATGGGAGGCGTTCCGCCTCCTCCTTCGCGAGCCTTACTGCTTTGCAGAATGAGGTAACGGCCTCCCATGCACTCTCGCTCCGAACCAGCAATTACGCCGCTGGAAATATGTTATGTGTGCGTTAAAATGCGTGTGTGGGTGAAATATTGACATTGTTTTACCACTTCTTCGGTTCGTTGACTCATACGATCAATGACGTTGACAAATTATACAATTATCAAAGTATTGCTGTTCGACACTTTGTCTCTTCGGAACACTTCAGATTTGCCTCGACAAAATGTTCGAGGAAAATATTATTATGTAAGTATATTAATATAAACAGGAACAACTGTGAATGGCCCATTTTGCAACTCCTAAAATGAACGAAGGACAAGGAAAACCATATTCTGCGTGTAATTGATCGTGTTATTTTGTAACATATTTACTCATCAGCTTAGTATTACCCAACTGTGTTAGCCTCGGTTCCCAGTTTTGCCATCTGGTTTAAATGAATACCAGTCGGTGTTCTGTTTCATTTCAACTAAATAAATTGTTGCACTCGTTGCTCCGATACATAACATTCTATTTCTGGAAGGATAAACATCATAATATAGATTTTATCGACAACCAGCAACAGGTAACATTTTCCTGCTATTTCAGAACACAATCTATACCAAATGTACTTATTAATAAATTCAATTCGTTCATGTTAAATTAATAACGTACATGGATATGTTTTTGTTGGTACAATTATCATAAACGACGAATGAGCCGGCAATCATTCGCTTATCAATAATCCCTAATGTTTTCATAACAAAATGTGGCAACATAATGTATTACGATTCATTTCTAAAAAAAAATCTACATTGCTAAGTAGCTAAGTGAGTCTTTCAATCGACCTTTAAAAGGTTAATGTGGGAATATACGTGGTGGATTTTGCAAAGGCTTCTATCAGAAACATTGTTTCGCTAAATGTTACAACGGCAGCTGTACAAATATTAACAAGAGTAAAGAAGCCTTCGATACACAGACAGTTCGGCTTGACTGCCAAAAATGGAAACGAAGTTTTGAAGAGCAATTTAAGAAGGAATTAATTGTTTATAACTGGGGGTCTGGGGCATGCTGAATAAATAAGATTATTGATTCCCCAAGCCACGTCTTGTCGTTCTTGACCACATTTCTTTAGGTATCTACAAATATCAGGAGCCGTATTTTGACATGTTAGAGCCAACATTCTGTTCCAGTAAGATATGGAGCTATCCTGGAACACATCTATTATGTCCCGTCCCTTTTTCGCTACACAAAAAATGATGTCTTATAAGTTATAACACGGTTTATAATACGGTCTCAGCAGTGTCAAAACTAATATCAGATAGATGTGGCAAAAGGTGCGATGACATGAGTCCAGACGAAGACATAATACACAAAACGTCACTCACCTCTGCCTCGAAAGTGTGCAAGAATGGCCTCGGGTTTTTGTACTCTATCTGGAGGTAGACCTCTTGCTCCCATATCATAGCCTTGCGGTAGAGGCAGTATATTCTGAAGAAGTATGACCTCTTCCCATTGTCTTTGATCAGGCACAGAACGCCTGTGTCCTTCTTCTTCCATTTTGAGTGCGAAGGGTCTTCTGTCGTGAATAGCTGAACCACGGCCGTTGCCAGACTCTGTAGGAATAATGATTTTGTTAGAAAAGTGGGAAGAAGGTAACGTGGTGCAGATTTGTCTGTGTATTAAAATAGCCTATACACGAGTAGCGATACCTAAATGTAAGTTACGGTGCAAGGCAGCAGTACACAACGCTAGTATCCTTCATGGCTGTCTAACTTTATAGTTCCATGAGCAACTCTACACAAAGTTCTTATCGATACGAGAGAAGGTTCGCTCAGTTTTTTTGTTCAGCCTAACATGTTCTCAAGTTAAGAAGAGGTCAAGTTAAATCTCGAATGATGAATTATCTGACAAGGGAATTTTATCAGGTGGCTAAATCTGCTCTTCTCTCTGCGCTTTATTCATTGATGATAAAAGATTCCTTCCGACTGCAGTACTGGCAGTTACGTTGCACCCAAACTGAGATAGATTGATAAACAAATTCCTTAGATAGATTCTGTCATTATTAAGTCTTATCTAATATGATTTAATAACTAACATTGATTAATTTATTATCAGTTATCCGCACCCTTCGTGACGCAAACACGCGTGTAATTATGCGTAAGCGCAATTACAGGACGCTCGGGTGCAATCTGCTTATAGCTGACCTTTAGGAGAGGATGACACATGTAGAGTAGTCAACTGTGATAAGCATAGTGATCGCTCTTCTAGAAAATCGCATTGATGTTATGGCAAATTAATCCGATATTAATAGTTGACCGAGCGAGCGAAGCGTCTCTGCTTCAAGTCTGGCAAAATTTGCTTTGCTCTGTCAGTTTGTTGGTACTCCTCTACAAGTCGTATTTTACAACAGATCTGGGGCCCAAGTCTGCTATTTTTATAAATTCAGTCATTCCAACACGATCCCATTGTCATGCCATTGTCATTTTGCTAAAAGTTCGTAATCTGGTAAATTCATAATGGTCGATCATTGGTCGGTCAATGTTCTCGTAATATAATTGTGTTATTATAATGGCATTGTCGTATTGCCATTATTATAAAACCCATGACTAGAAATGTCATTAATTTCTCATTATGTACGAGATTACCCATATATGCAATTTCTTTCAATGTAGTGTCAGTGGCCGACCATTGGAAAGTCATAATGAAGCCATTATAATAGTAGATTACCAAACTTGTCAAAATCAACAATTATGAAATCAATGATCGACCATTCTAACACTATTGTAATAGCAGACTTGAGGCCCTGGACGATACTTGGTACACAGATTGTACTTTATAGTTTTTTTTGTCGATGGATGTATTTTTACTTCCTCCAAAAGGGGGCAAAAAGAGGGTTACTGGGTATCTCCGCCTTATGAGATCCGATTTCGATGGTTCTTTTTTTTTCTGAAAAGTAGTAACTTTAAATTAGTCTCATAGAAATTTGGTGAAGATCTAATTAGGACAATCGGCGTGATGAGCAGTATAGCTCCTCAAAATGCTGTAAATTGCTTACTCCTAGATTTCGACCAGTGGAATCAGCCCTTTAACTACTAGGTAGGCCTAGGTCGAGCACCTGGAACCACCTCATCACAAAACTAGGCTGCAGCGTTACCTCCGCCAATTAAAACCTATTAGTTAATTTTTCCAGCTGATGGCCTACTTACTCATAAATTCTGTTTTTTATATTTAAATTTGATTTATTGAACGTTCTCATGTTTTTTGATAAGAATAAAACTTTTTACAAAAAAAAATTTTTTGTAAAAAGATTTTTATTTTTCACTTTTTAGTGGGTCGGTTTGTAATTTATCTAATTTACAATAGCCTAATGTCAAACGGTCATCACCTTTTACAAAATATTGGTATTCCCGATGCAGGGGCGTTAATTGTTGAGGAGTTCTCCTGGTAAGAACCAGGAGAACTGATGGTGACTTTACCATATGCATTTTGACGAGCATAAATTACTTATCAACCATATTAAAGTGCCTAATCGAATCGGAACGGTGAAATACTTATTATTAAGTAGTTCCGGTGGCCATCAGTGGTCTTCATCATCAGTTTCACTTCACCAAATGGTGCTTTCCGAGAGCAAATGCACGAGTTACTACAAAAAATACTCGAATCGCTATAGATATGCCTATAAAATTTGAGGATTTCCCTCGATTTCCATGGGATCCCCTCATCAGATTCTGATTTGGTGGCAATGGGACCACCTCGGGAGAATACCCTTCCAAACAAAAAAAGAATTTTCAAAATCCGTCCACAATTGACGGAGTAATCGGTGAACAAACATACAGCCGAACATATAACCTCCTCCTTTTTGCAAGTCGGTTAAAAAGTAGGTCAGTCGCTATCAAATCATAGAAGAGCATTGGTAGAACAAAATAATTTCATGGTTATTTTCACCACTGAAGTTATTTAAAACGGGATATTTACCATGTTTTTAAAAACAAAAAACATGGTAAATATCCCGTTTTAAATAACTTTAGTGGTATAATGATTGTAGCAAAAAAGTTTGTGCTCGCGAGGTCTACTGTTCGCAGAAGTACTAGTTTTATAATAATTATGTAAGGATATTTTTCTACTTTACATAATAAAAGGACGAATGGGAAAGCTCAATGAAAGGTTAAAGGTAAAACAGACTTTCTGATTACTTATATGTTGTCAACCGAACACGATCCGAACATGCGACATTTTCTAAAAGAGCCTCAACTCATTACATAACCATCAAATTAATATTCTCTCCTCGTCCATCATACTGATCTTAATGTTCTCATTCTCACTGCGATTTCGAAACACGTTAGTTGACGTAACCCTACAGAAACTTGCATAAAGAAACGTAGGCCATCTGTTACCCCACTTGACAATTTTAAGAATATATTATGCGGCCTCGAGTTTCACGGAGAGAGATTTCGCGAGTAGACAAAATCAAGGGAGACGGCGAGAAACTATTCTCATTCACGTTTCTCGGGTGTGCTCGGGGCTTCTCGGCGAGAGTCTGGTGGCCGTATTAGAGAGATACCTTCTTTGGAATAACTTCGTTGGTCTATTCTAGTGTTCGCAAACGACTTCTGAGCGTTGGGTCCTGGGTTTTTATGTTGTTGGGATTCTACGGAAATTCTGAGTCCTAGACGAGCAAAGCTATTCACAGTTAATCAACAGGCTATCATGTCGAAAATGACACATTGCGATTACCTGATTTGCCTTGTCCCCGAGAGCAAACAGTTGTCGGAAGGATAGCGAGCGATCGACTATTTGATTTAAACTGACAACATTTTCGGGTTTTTGATTTGTCAACAGTGTTGAGAAGACTCCCTTCGATACCATTGATTTTGATTGATGTCCGATTCGGCACCGAAGCGTGTCAAATGGTTGTGAATAGCTATGCTGAGTCCAGATTTGTGTCCGGTTAGGAAAGTGTCGCCCCATTCAATGGAATCTATTACGTATGAGGCTCAAAGTATTTGACGTTAAGTATGTAGTTATAATAACCCGTGGTCACACACTATTTCTATGAGGAGGCCCATTGTTCAGTCGAACAATGGGCCTCCTCCGAAAACGCCACATTTAAAGTAGAGGGAAATATTCAAACATTGCTTTAATCGTCATGCGTACTTAATACTTTGATAATCGCAATGTTTTTTTATATGCCTACAGTGTCCGATCCCATCCCCGAATCAAATCCCGGAACAAAAGACATCAACGTGCACCAAGAATTATTGAGGATGATTTAAGTAATTTGTTTTTTATTTCCTCCTGATACATACTTATAAATATTGTTTCAGTGTATATGTCTTTACGTTATGACAAAATAAATACATTGATTTACTAAGTAAATTATGGTAATTATAATTACTTCGAAAATAAATTAAATAATGAATGTAGGTATGTAGCGGGTAACTGAAGCGACACAGAAAAACAAAATTTATGAGTTTGACAAATAAAAGAAGGATGCCCAATGAAAATGATGGAATAATACGACCTTTTTAACACGCTTTTATTAGCTTCATATACGTATGTGTATGTAACGGAAACTTTGAACTTGATTTTCAGCCACTTCAAAACGTCGGATTTATTTAAAATTTTGCACACTTATCAAGGACCGATGACAATACAATAATTTAAGTTTGTCCCATTATCCTTACCAGGATCTTCAGGATTATCTATTTCTTCCATATTCAGAGACACGGTAGTGATTTGTGCCAAGTACTAAGGCATACATGACTTAAACTTTGAGACAAGCATGTGACTATTGGCAGGATCAACTGGAGAGTTTTGTACACACGAAAAAAAAAAAGTTTTCATTTTTAATTACTAAAACACGCTATAATAGAAAAGCAAACTAAGAAAGTAGAAAATAAATAATAGTTTAAAAAACTAAAAAACACGCTTTAATAGAAAACTAAACTAAAAATTAGGAAATAATTTTAAATAAGTTTAAAATAATAATAGTGATTAACAAGAAATTTATTTTATCGTAAAAAAGCGCTTGATGTAAATTTTTGCAAATATTTTATTGACAGATATTGGTAAAAGTAGAATCATTATGAAAATATCTTAAAAACCCCATGCTTTTTTACAACAAAATAAATTTCTTGTTAATCCCTATTATTATTTCAAACTTATTTAAAATTATTTTCTACTTTTAGTTTAGTTTTCTATTAAAGCGTGTTTTTTAGTTTTATAAACTATTTTTTATTCTTTCTTTACTTCAACTGCCGAGTTCAAATAAGATGTTTATTGAAAACATCTTATTATTTGTCTCTCAACGTTTATAAATAATTAATCAAGACTTGACATTATTTCTTGGTGTAAGTACTATGAGAAAACTAAACAATAGTTGAAGGTGCTTATTATTGTGTAAGTAATGCCGTGAGCCCCGCGAGTTGTTGAGGTCAAATGAGCGAATTGGGTTAGATGACATAGTTAATGGCTTGCTATTATTTTAGCACATGTCTTGTCTGGGATATCTATGAAAAACTTAGAAGAAATTAATTTATGAATACGCTCTGAAATCCTGAAATAGCCGAAGGATAATCTGTATAATACCATTTTTACTAGTACTAGTGGTTACTGGTTATGCCATTCATCTGAGGGTCCGACCCGATTTTGATTTGACCTAACAGATTTCACGATGAATTTTACCGCCGTTGGAAAACAATAAAATACGTACCTAAAGTGACGTTTAGTCCCGTATTTCCTTGTTTTCGAATGAGACACAGTGCTCAAGTACGTTCTAAAGACAATAACATGTATCGGCCAAACCAATAAACCACTTTCCAATAAAATGAATCTGTACTCTGTAGGTACAAATAAATAAAATTGAAGTGTGCAATTTTAATTATTTGTAGTCATAGATTAATTGGTTTGGCCGACACAATATGTTATTGTTTTCGTAAACAACTAAATGCATATAAATATATAAAGCAGATAGCTGATGTTATAAGAAGTAAAGGCTACTTTTCTTTTAGAAAAAAACCCACGCGTGCGAAGCCGCAGGTAGCAGCTAGTTTTCAATAATGATAACCAACGCAAAGCTGACAAAGCAATTACAAACTCAATTTAATTAACGCCACTCAAGAGGCACGTACACTCAACTACCTAGACAGTGTTGGTTAGTATGGACAGTTTAGGACGAACGTGTTGACAGCACATAATTATGATAATGTCTCGATAAAACACTTGCTATGCATAGACCAGCTAGCTTCATCCGTTTATAATTTTAGAAAGCGTCTATTAGAGACCTACACTATTTTCACTTATAGGGTTCCGTACCCGAAGGGTGCCAAACGGAACCCTATTACTAAGCCTCCGGTGTTCGTCCGTTCGTCTGTCTGTCAGTGGGTTGTATCTCATGAACCTTAATAGGTAGACAGTTTTTACATTCATTGCAGTATGTCGTATAGGTATCCTAATCCAGTGGTTCCTAAACTTTTAAGGGTACGGACATCTCGACAAATTCTTTTCATACTATGAAACCCTATAATCAACGATAACGAATGAAACACAGTGCAATTGGCTCCTGTAACACAGGTGTTACCTTACCTAGCGCAGGAGTCAGGGCTTCAATTTTTACACATTTTTATGCCAATAAAGCTTTTTTTTTCGTCTTTGAAATTTCTTATTTTTTTAAATATCAGTAAAAAAAGCCTTTGTTAGGAACCGTCGAAACAAAGTTGATGCGAAGAATGAAATCTTATTAATCATTATTTTAGTTCGGTTTAATGTCTGACAGTTGTATTCGCAAATCTGCAACAGCATTCAATCATGACCTTAATTTGTTTTTAGTATACCTAAGTATAAGCCCGCTTCACAACGATACGTTGTGACAAAAGGAAGCACAGTAATTATTCCTTTTTGGCTACGTCAATTGTCTTCATTGTAGCGGTCCATCTATCCATCATAAAAAAAAAAACAATCTGGAGTCTCATTTCCTACGAAATGAATGGGAAAAGTTTTTTGCGATTTATGACTTTTCTAGTACTCAAAGCTCAGTTGGTATAATAGAGGTTTTTGATCCTTATAAGAAACAGGATCGATTGGCATAAAAAAAAAAATTGTGAAAATTGCCCATTTTCCTGCTGACTGTAGATTTTTTCAAAATCTGTGAATGCAGATGAAAATATCTCAAAAAGTTAAGGACGATCGTTTTCCTGTAGCTACAACGGTTAAGGTAGCTTTCCTTACTGCCCCATCTCAAAAACCCACCCTGTATACTTGTATGGGTATATTGATGATATTGAAGTTACTTTGTCGACTGAAGCAATGCAGAAAAGCTTCATAATATTATTAAGAGATTGTAGGATGCAAAAAAAGAGCGAAGCGAGCTCAAATATTTTAGCACCCGGCTTCAGATAGGTTTTTTTATTACCATATATACATATAAGAAATTAGGATGGCTAGAAGATAAGTAGTGCTTGAATCAAGACAATCAGCCCCGTGCCTTCGCCCTCTTGGCTATAGGGTAAATACGCCACTGCTTCTAGCACCAACTCGGATCGACCCGTGCAGCTGTTATTACTTAGCCACGAGCTCCTCCTAGCACCAACCCGGACAGTGACACCGAATTCTGAAATACAGTAGTGGATTATTCTCATTAAAGGATGATGCCACGAAATATATGGAAGCTGCTACCCACTCCAATAGGATTAAATATATATCATTAGAAAGGCATAAGATTTAGTGTAAGAATTCCAATGGCCTTTATCTTGATTCCTTGTCCGATCGGAGTTATACAGGGTAAAAGTTGAGACGAGACAATAAGGGAAGCTACCTTAACCGTTGTGGCTACAGAAAAGCGTACTTAGGAGACTGTTTTTAACTTCTTGAGCAATTGGTAACGGTTTGCGATATTCCAAAATAATATTTGTTACTGTGGAATTACCTTTTTGACAGAAAAATGTAGCTGATTCGCGGAACCCTTGTGAATTTTCCACTGAACCAAGGGTTCCGCGGAACCCACTTTAGGAATTGCTGTCCTAATCCATCACTATCTATTTCCTAATTATTGGCGGTTGACAGTTTTCGTCCATTTGCGACACTGAAAAGTCATTGAAAAACAGCGTACGAGTAGTCGTTCACATTCGTGAATTTCGAGGTCACTCTCAGTTAAATTACAATAGTATTTAAAGTCCGTAAGAAGGAAAATAAATTTAATAACTACAATATCGCCTGTAAATAACTGATGATAAACTGCATATGGTCAGTGCGTTTTTAGCCATGCTCATACATAAAGATGGATAATGTCATGACAATCCCAGGATGATAGATAATTCCTTAAAGGACAACTAGGTAGGAAACTGATTATCAAGACCCTTTAAATTCTGCCATAGAGCCTAGGCCAGATGCGATCCGATTATCACTGGTTTATATTTCTACGGGACCAAAACCCCTACTTTCGTTAGTTAAATTCTTACTTAGATGTAAAACAAATACTAAACCGACATGCTTTCTATTACAGGCCGGCCGGAACCATTTAAATGACGTCACGATAAACTTTCGCCCTATAAAAGCTTTATAGAGTGAAATTATACGGCTAGTTACTTTCCAGACTATTGCGTAACTTTCTAGCTGCAACAAACTATACTTTACTTACAAGGGTGTTATTACCCAGACATCGATCGATGGTATTGACAGTTCAACGTCGAATTCGAATACGTCGAATATGTCGTTCAAAATCAGTCAAAATGTATTCGATCCACGGACAATCGCGCTATTCCGCGCCTGCAGTATTGCCTCTCCTTCTCCTTTTAATCACTCCCGAATTCTAAAGGTTGTTTTAAGGCTCTGTGCACGAATAAAATCCCTATTTTGTCAATTTCTTATCGAATTGTGAGAATGCTTAAAATAATTTAAGTATTAGTCTGTGTGACTATAAAGATACAGTTTTCGTGGCGCTAAACCATTCGCGTCAGTCACAGCACCAGCGCGCAGCTGGGTAATTGCGTAACACACTATCAGTAGCAATGGGTTTCATTTTGACAGTTCAACAACATTCATTGCGTTATTTACGTTGATGAGCAGACAAATTTTTCGAATTTATGAAGCAATGGATTACTGATATTCTTCAAAACCATTCAGATTGTGATTGTAGTGTGTTACGCTTTACGCAATTAGGGTGCTGTTTATAGCTTCATCACTTTCGCGCTCTGGATAATATAGTTAATTTCGGCTTTCATTTACTTAATGAAGATAGTTATAGTATTTTCATAAAATAAAATTATGATTTTATTTCAAGAATAGCTTAAGACTAATGTGTGATTTTTAATTTTCTTGAAAGTTTTGCTAAATAATATGAAAAAATACATTGTCGACTCGAGATTTTCTTCAAAAATTGTTTAGTTCAACATAATTATTCTGCTATATTTTGTATAGAAGTATTAGAAGTTGGACAAAGTGGTCCACCCATGTGCAAGTAGACCATACAATGAGGTTGATGATATTTTTTAATGTTCAAAATCAAAAGTACACACACACACATAACATCACGCCTGTAATCCCCGAAGGATTAGACAGAGGTGTACCCATAGTAAAATCAAAAATCAAACGTCAGTCTCTCGTCATTTTTCGTAAAACTTGTTGTGAATATATGTGATTTTCCATGAATTTGAAAAATTCCAGCCACATGCAAAGCAAAGAAGTCGACTTTTCAAATCACAAAAACAATTTTGTACAACCAATGAACAAAATTGATCAAAATCAGTCAATTTCGTGCACGGCCCCTTAAAAGATCGCCATTAGCGATATGATCTCCCATTTTGTCAAAGTATGTAAAACCACATAAAAATAAGAAAAGAAAGAAAATACGTTTGTTTGCGGTAAACATAACGCAAAGAAAAAAAAAAACAAACACGAAAGAACAAGTAAATCTGTCATTCATATGGTGTAGTGTACTTAAAGAGAGGTATTCTATTCTACGATTGACCCTAACTAGAAAATACTTACTTTGGCTTTATAAAACATAGGCTATTTCGCGTAACTTCGTACATTATACTTAAGAGCGGGCAGTCTAAATCAAATTTCGAACGGAAGCTTCGTCCCTCGCACCAGTCGCACCCCGCCGCTTCGTTATGTGCTAAACGCTAATACATCAGTAATAAATTTGAATATCGCGAGCGCTCTTTGATCGTGTTCGAACACGAAACTAAATAGCGTAAGTTCTTATTTCGTTTATAACCAAAGTAAGAATTGATCTAGAGAAAAAATATCTTGTGTCGGGATAATAAACTATATTTTCTTGCTGTGATTATTTATTTTAGACATAAAAGCAAAACAACCTTGTTTGTTTTTTAGAATTATCCGAAAAAAGACATGATTTTCGAATAAAAAAATCATTGAGAGAAATATTACAATTACGTAACTGTCTTCAACGTGCTTACTAAAGTTTAATTTTGCTTGTATGTGTGACTGTTTCAGAATATTCATGCAAATTAACATAAAAATAGGGAGCCTCCTCTTAAGGGAGATGCGCTAAGGCAGCCCGCGAAATTCCAATTTTCTTACTTTATTTGCAACATCAGCAGGAAAATGTCAGGTTGTATGTTGATATGATGAATATGATTCGTGACCGTAACACAAGATTTTACAGAATTGTAATCATTAGAATCAGTGGTACAAGTCCTTTAGTTAAAATTGGCCTCAAACGTCATGATTTCATGAAATAGTCATTCAATAGGATTATATGAACTTAGAGTTGGATTGATGATCTTTATGATTATAATTCTATAAATGAATATTTGATACGGCTGCAAATCATATTTAAATCAACATACTCGTAATACACACACAATATATAAGAAAATTTGAATTTTGCGGGCTACCCTGACGCTTTCGCCTTAACCCATTAATTTTATATTCCATAATAATGAGTATGGAGAACTTATACTATATATATTATACTGGATAATGGAACAGGGAAAGGTGTAAGTACTGGTAAATACTCTTGATTCGGCGGGACAGGGTGGTGGCTATTCTTACTTGCGAGTTTATGGTACATACATGCTTATTTAATATAATTTCCTACCATGAAACCCACCAATACTGTTATAGTGATCAGATTTTTATAATTCTGGTAATTACAAATAACATTTATATTATTTAAAAAAAATATACATTTGCAGTTTAATGAGATAGGTACCTAATATGTTCCACAAACGAAATTCATCATTATTATGTCTGTATTTCTTCAAAGGGTGGGCAGAGCCTCAGAGGTGTATCTGAAATTCTGAATAGACTTTACGACATACATTATGCCAGTTGTTTAATACATATATATATATATATATATATATATATATATATATATGTATATATAGGTACTCTAAGGAGCCAATGAGAATATTCACTCAACCAATAAGGCTATCAGAACCATTTTCTCAATGATTTTTTTACTTCACTATCAAATGCTAGTCACAACATTTGCTAGAAACTATTTGGTGGGTAACTTAGGTAAGAATGAAAAGGAAAAATGTATGGTATTTGAACAACTTTCATTATAATTATTATTGTGACATTTCCTAACTAATATTATAAATGTGAAAGTGAGTTTGTTTGTTACGCTTTCACACTAAAACAGCTGAACGGATTTGGCCGAAATTTGGCACATGGGTAGACAGACCATGACCTGGATTAGGACATAGGATACGTTTATCCCTATATTCATACGGGATCTAGACTTACGTGGGTGAAACCACGGGACGCAGCTAGTAATATATTCAATGTGAAAGTTTGTATGTTTAGATGTTCGTTACTCAATCACTCAGAAACGGCTGAATGGATTTGGATTTAATTTGGCACATAAATAGTTTACAACCTAGATTAATACATAGTATGGTTTTATCCCGGTAGTACGTTCCCGTGGGATAATTTCCGACCTCCACGCGGGCGAAGCCGCTGGCCAGTTTGTAAAAAAAAAACGTATTTTTAACAATCAAATGTTTATACATAAACTGTGTGGAATGTTGCCTGATAAATGGTTTGCCACATACCACACAATAATAGTATAAGTACCCTTGTACCCCAACTTTTAGTTGTACTGTACTCAAATACATAATATAGGACACCATTTCTACTGGGTTTGAAATAATATGAAAGTAGCCAGTTTTTCCAATGACGTAAATAACCAATTGCTTAATAATTGCTTACAGCAACTAAACCAATTTTCTTTTCTTTTTTAGCTAAGAATAAAAATTGCTAAGCTTTAATGGGTATTTACAGAATTATTTCAGACCTATTTGGAATACAAACATTTTCAAATAAACCTACAGCCTACCATAAATAATTTAGAGTTTCAACAGGTGTTTTTCATTATTTACATTAAGGCGATGACAAGAAGCAAATGATAAAAGTAGGCTTGTCTTAAACAAAAAAATTGCCAAATCTATACAGGGTGGATTTTATAGATGGGGCAGTAAGGGCAGCTACCTTAACCGTTGTAGCTACAGGAAAACGGTCTTAAGAGACTGTCCTTAACTTTCTGAGAAATTTTATCTGCATTCGCAGATTTTGAAAAAAATGTACAGTCAGCAAGAAAATAGGCCATTTTCACAAAATCTTTTTTTTTTATGCTAATCGATCCTATTTCTTATAAGGATCAAAAACCTCTATTGGACCAACTGAAGTTTGAGTACTAGAAGTCATAAATCGCAAAAAAATAAATCCCATACATTTCGTAGGAAATGAGACTCAACTTAGTTTTTAATGATGGATAGATGAACCGCTACAATGAAGACTGGCCAAAAATAATCAAAAAAAAAAAAAAAAGTTCTAGTTTCGAAGGAATACGCGTCATAATTTAATTTGCTTTGAAAACAGAATCTCGATAGTTTGTTGCTTGGTTGCTTGTAATTTCTGAAAATCTGCGCAACAGCCGCCATACCCCTTCTAATTTGAACCGGCAATTCGCAAGGCAGTGGATACAAACATAATCGTGGTCCTATACCGTAACCACCTCGCTGTCCTGATCTCACGCCTCTTATTTTTTTTTATGTGGCGCTATTTAAAAAATTAACTTAATAAAAAGAACTACGACAGTGTTGAGGCACTCAAAGATTTACTCAATCAATCAATCTTTATTTGTGAACATAGGTATTACAAATAAAGGTCTTATGCATACATTTTAGTTGAGGTCTATGTCCTACCAATGAAATTGGTGTACAAATATATTTAGTCAAATATAACTTATTCTTACATGCATGTCAATGGTAAATTATAGGGCTAGTAATGTCATATTTCATCATATTGGTATGTAAATTAAATGAATTATTAAAATTATAACTTATTTTTCATGCATGTCAATGGTAAATTATATTATATTAAAGGGCTGGTAATGTCATATTTTATCATTAAAAAATTCTTCGATAGAGTAATACGTCTTATCTATTAGAAATAAATACAATTTACTTTTGAATTTGCGGACATTATCTTCACTCCTTATACTACTTACCACGATTCTCTATGGAATTAATCCTAGCACATTATCAGCTGCTCCGCTTTGTAGTAAAGACAATAAACCTATGCCTACGTCAAAATGGCTACCAATTTGAACACTTCATATCTTAGAGCACAAAAGTAAAATTTCTAGGCGAGTTCAAATGTAAAGTTTCAAGTTCTTAGTTTTAAGGTGAAATAATACCCAAAGTAGAAGCTATTGCTTTTTATTTGTTTTTTTATCAGTCTTTCTTGTAGCGACCAGTTTATCGATGGTAAAAATGTATTTCGAGTCTCATTTCCAACGAAATGTATGTGTAAAGTTTTTTGCGATTTATGACTTTTCTAGTACTCAAACCTCTATTGGTCCAATACAAGTTTTTGATCCTTATAGGAAAGAGGATCGATTGGAATAAAAAAAAGCTTTTGTGAAAATTGCCTATTTTCCTGCTGACTGTAAATTTTTTCAAAATCTGTGAATGCAGATCAAAATTTCTCAAAAAGTTAAGGACAGTCTCTTAAGACCGTTTTCCTGTAGGTACAACGGTTAAGGTAGCTGCCCTTACTGCCCCATCTCAAAAATCCACCCTGTATAGTTTGTAGTAGCGGAAAAAATATATGTTATTCTTGAACATATTTCTCAGAACTTGGTTGTTACCAAAATACGTTTTGAAAAAAAATCTGATTGATTTTTTGTTGAGTTTTTTGTTTTGTGTTTTTTGTTATATTTTTTTTTTTTTTTTCAAGTAAACTGAGTTTCATCCAAAAATATCTGTATTAAATATCAATGTACGGTTGGTATTTAATAAATAACAAGATGTCTTATTTGTATGCAGAATTTGGTTGTTTTTTATTTTTGGATTAGGTAGTCAACTAATTTTTGATAATTGCTTCATATTTTGCAATAAATTACAAGAGTTGTGTTGTCGCACTTGTCTTTCATTTGTATGCAGTCTGACAGTGACCGCTATTTAGGTGTGGTCAGAGTCTTAATATTTGTTAAAGTTGATTAATTATATTATGCAGACATTTACCAATAAGGTGAAAAAATTGTTTTATGTTATAATTATTGAAACCTTGACGAATGGCTTTTTATGAGCTGGCATTGTAATGAAATTGAGAATTTGATTATAACTTGACACCATTTGACCCACCGGTCCACTGCTGGGCAAAAGTCTCCCCATAACTTTCCACTGTTTCTTGTGTTGCCTTCTCCAGATAATATCCCGTAAATGCATCTAAGTCATCACCTCACAACTTGACACCATAATTCAACATTATTCATATGCTTGATCAAGCTTTTCTGAAGTAAAAAAATTGTTTCAATGTTGTCCAAAAGTTAAAATTACTGTTGTTATGACTGTGTAATAAGCAATAGGTTTCCATAATTGTATAATCAAAAATGTCTGCCTTCAAAACTGTTCAGTAAAAAATAAAGAAACTACTAAATACTTTCAACACACATTTTTGAGGAAGTCAAATAATTTAATTGTTACAACAGTTCCGATTAAAACAATGCATTTATGAATGCTTTATGCCGTAATCTGAAGATAACAATAATGAGTACTTCACAACTTGTAAAAAATACACTATTGTTTAGGAATAACCTTGCAGGCCTCAGACTTACATACTATCTCAGAGACACCAAATTAATTATTACTTTTATCTGATCCAAGGTTTTACAAGCAATTTGTTTTCGTTTATGTTTGTTTACATGAGAGAAATAATGACTGAAGACTGTTGAATACCTCTTGCATTATTCTCAGAAATTGAATATGTATCATGATTTTGATTATATCATAGAACTTTAGATTGATGTATTGTGTGGATAACACAAACAATTCTGAAAATAATTCCAACAGGTAGCATAATGGATCAGTTTCCTTCTTGTTATAGTCCATTGTAGATAAATTGTTGTCATTCAAGGAAAACATTCGGAGCTCACAAAAAATATCGCGGCGATATCGACTGATAATCCGCCGATATGGACAGAGATACGTAATCTAAGGGCATTCTGAATCACGCGGATTGCTAATGAGAATTCATAGCTTACTCACCTGGCATTTTGGTCCAATCAAACTGAAGACCTGGTCATTCTCTTCCCGAGATAACAGGATGCTCGCTCTGTTCTCTCCCCTCGGCATCCTGTACACTAATTCAACGAAACACACCTAAAAATTACTTTAAACATGCGAGGAACGATGTGTCAATAGCCCCGACTTTCCAACATTTTATAGCCAAATAACAACTAGTTATTTGGCACGCACAATAATCCGTTGACGAAAATACGAGCATTTCTCACAATAAAGAAATACACATTTCACTGTTTATAACTTAATAAACTCGCAAAAACCTTCGTAATCACTTTCTCTGTAGACATCCGTACGTGAATAAAATCTGACTTTTTCTAAAGTTGCCAGCGTTTTGCCAACTCCCTATAAATATATCCTGTAGTATATCTACGTGTATAGCACAGCACAGCATCAAATAACATAATTTGGGACTTTTTAATCCGTCGTGCTTTAGAGAAATCCAGACTTCATTGATTTGAGTGAAAATATTGTAGGAGCCGTGAGCGAATTGTATATTTTATAGAATTTTTACATACTATCAAACCACAGCCCAACAATGCTTTTCTCGTTGTAATTTTCTAACCATTGGCAACCCCTCTTTTGTTTGTCAATGCAATCTGTCAATTAACTTAGGCTGTATTCCGAATTAGGCCTCAAATCCCTCACAGCGCTCACATCAAAAAATTACGTTCCGATTTAGATAGCACGAATAGAGGGAGGAGTCAACATTTATGGCATGCTATGCGTTATATCAAGATGGCGCATGTCATGAATTCATGATGTTATTTATGACGATTCTCGGGACATCGTTAACGCGCTAAAGCTAATTCAGAATGGGTGTAAATACGCCACTGACCTCTATATTACAGTGTGAGTCTTGATAATGTGCACATATCG
Source organism: Tiliacea citrago (assembly GCA_963921375.1). NCBI lineage: Eukaryota > Metazoa > Arthropoda > Insecta > Lepidoptera > Noctuidae > Tiliacea > Tiliacea citrago. The sequence continues at coordinate 5,777,701 of OY992784.1, forward strand.
AAATAAGGGAAACATAGCTTAATTTTATGGAAGGAAAAAATATTTAAAAAAATCTAACAACAAAAAAATGATCCGTCACGAGACGACTGGCAGATGTGAAACATCGCAATACACACACATTTACACACAACTACATGTATAATGTATAGTGGCCGATCGCCACGTGGCATGCGTCGCCCCGCCAACAATCGGTTTTACGAAATAAGGGTCTCTACCTGCTATGTACTGTACTCGTATGTAGCCGAGTGCAAGGCCTTTCTTCAACAGTTAATAGGAAACGTTGTGATTGAGTTATAAACATGGCATTTTTACTTTTAGAAAGCTGATGCAATGGAGAATAATTTAAAGTAATAAAAAAGGGTAGATAATTGGGACTTTTATTAAGATTTTTTTACAATTATTGTAAAAATGTATGAAAAAGTATCAGATTTTTGTTATAAAATCACCCTAATTCTCAATTGAGGGCGAGTTTTTTCTTTCGTTTTTATTTTATGAAGATTATTATTTTCAGTCATTACTTTTTTTTTTTTTGGGTAGGAAATGATCAAATAACTTCTCCCGCTATGGGCGGAGCGGGGGGGCGTGTCAGACTTTTACTGACTAAAACCCACCCGTGTTCCTTCCGTTGCCTGTGTGCCAGGGCCACGATATCCCTTTCGGACAAACTCGCAACCCTGGCAGGCATTGGTCCTACCGGACCCCGTCAGTTGGTGCTGACATCTCTTTGAGGCGCGCGTGGAACACAACGCGCCGTCGACCCGGGCCTGGGCCTTATCGGACGGCGAGGTACCCATCGCTCACCTTCCGCAGGCCCGCCCCTACGGTGGCCGGAAATCGGCTAGCGACTCCCGACACCCGGGGCGTCTCCTGCGGCGACTAAGGGCGCGAGGGCGCGAATCTTGCCTCACCCTCACGCGTTCCGCCTCCTCCTTCGCGAGCATTACTGCTTCGCAGAAGGAGGTGACGGCCTCCCATGCACTCTCGCTCCGAACCATGGCCTGAACCAGGGACGGACGCGAGAGATCGCCGCCGCCGATCGCCTCCGTGAGGACACGGCGGTGCTCCGCCCAAGCCGGGCTACCTCCACCGTATGCTCCACCGTGTCCTCCGGGCGCTCCACACAGTGGTGACACCCGGGTTGTTCCCTCCCGCTTTATCCTGAACAGGAACCTCCCGAAACAACCGTGTCCGGTGAGGACCTGTGTCAGGCGGAAGGTGAGGACGCCGTAGCGCCTCTCTAGCCACTCCTCAAAGAGGGGACTTATCGCCACAATTGTGGCGTGCCCATTCCAGTCATTACTGAGTTTGTTTCATCGTGATAGATCGTTTAGTTTAAAGTTATACAGATTTGTTTATACATATAGGGGTCACAGTGGCGAACAAAAATTTAATAAATGTTATAAAAAATTAAATTTTATTTTTTTTAATTTGTTCCGTCATAAAAATAAGTTCCCTCATTCATAACGATATGTGCACATTATGTGCTCAAGACACATTGTGTAATGGTATGGAGATCAGTGAAGCACGCTCAAATAGATTACAGCGCAATTCGGAATGCGCCCTTGTTCTTATTTATGTAAAACTGTAATTTATTTATGACAACACAACTTGTAAGATATTACAATTAATTAAAAAAATTAAATGTAAACTTTTCAAAGCTACACGAACTTGTCCAAGAATGAGTGTGAATAGCAGAATACCCTGATGACTCAACCGACAAGCGAAGCGATGACGATCTCATGAAAAAACGCGCGCAACTTGAAATATTATTCAACTTCGACAAAATTATGCATACGGAGTTACGGAGACGAAGAAGAAACTACAAATCATCATCAATGATTTTGTATTCGACGAGAGGTAAGTTGCTCCATTCTATGTTATTTGGCACAATTAGGATGACGTAGGCAGTGGGTGCCTAAACAGGGAGCCGGACGCCCGGTGTCACCACTGCGTCGACTGCCGGGAGGACACGGCGCGGCATACGCTGGCAGAGTGTGCCGCTTGGGAGGAGCCACGCCGTGCCCTCATCTCAGAAGTAGGCAGTGACCTGTCGCTGCCGGCCGTGGTCGAGTCGATGGCCGGCAGCGAGGAGTCCTGGGACGCGGTGGTATCCTTCTGCGAAACAGCCGTGTCACAGAAGGAGGCTGCGGAAAGGGAGCGGGAGGTCTCGTCCGCTCACCCGGCCCGCAGCAGGCGCACCGGGCGTCGGCAGAGGGCAGATAATGCCCTCTTCCAGCCCCCCTAAATGGGTCCAGGGACGGCGGAGGACGGCGGACTCGGGGACGTCCGCCGCCCCCCATCACACTGGACCCGAGTGGCGGCGCGTAGTGTTCCACGCGCGCCCCTTTCAGACTTCGCGGGGGGGTCCAACACCTCACCCCCCCGCAGACTTGAGGTGGCCCGCAGAGGCGGGCCGGCACTAGCCGGGGATCACGGAAGTAATACTAGCTCCCAAGATCCCCGGTGCAAGTGTGGGAAGGGAACACCGGGGTGGTTTTTAGTCAGGCAGTGGCGTGCAGTGGTTCTCCACGGAGGGTAGGCCACGGCATAATAAAAAAAAAAAAAAAAGTTGCCCTACATCATAATTATGATGACCCTCAAAGTAGTCATATGTATTGATTTATAATATTTGAAAATAAGTCTATAACAGTTATGAATACAAGAACTCACCCTCACTCCACTTACTGGAAGTAATAACCAAAATGTACGGAATACAAATATTGAAATGACGAGTACGAGATGAATTACCATATTTTTCGATTACTTCTCGTAATTCGAGTACATATCTACCTTTAGACACACCTTGAATCTTATCATTATACGATAATTGAGAAAACTTATTGCATTTAACTTATAACAAACACACATTATTAGCGCACACTTCACAACTGATTACCATTTTTAAGTGATAAAAACAATACACAAGTAACATTTACTGTACTTTTCTGTTTCAAAACAAATTATTTATAAGTTAATAGGTTTAAACATGCAAGCACGCGTTATAAATTGCTTATTACTATGAAACAATATGCGAAAAACGAAACGAAAAACATAATTACCAATTTGTCGAAAATACTAGCAGATAAAGGCTGCATTCCGAATTAAGACCATAATCGCTGTAATCGATTTTAGCGCGCTAAACGGTAAAAGGGAACGCGCTAAAATCGATTACAGCGATTATGGTCTTAATTCGGAATGCACCAAAAATAGCGATATTTTTTTATAGTTGCTTTACAAAAGCGGGCAACCAAATTTTGGCGGGTTATCCGTCTGCAGCCATGAGCCAATCACAGCCCAGCTCCACTCAAAGGAGTTACGCCCATAATCTAGACATGTGTGCCGTTCATACACATAAAATATGCATCAGTGTGCTTAAATTTACCAATGAAAAAGTTGCAAAATGAGGCAATTCGTCTTGGAGCCTATACAGTCTACGACGTACTGACTTAATTACGTCGTGTATGAAGCACGGGTGCGAGAAGTTGCTATAAGTGTTCTAACAGGAGTTTTTTTTATTTTTTTTAATATTTTGTATTATTTTATAACATAGTTATTTAAATGCATTTGGGCTAGGGTAGGCTAGGCCTAATTGCCTCCATGGATGGCTCCCCCTGGACGTAGGTACCTATCAAAAAAGGGTTGAAAGAACTTGTCGATATTATTCGTAATCTAAATAAAACTAGTTGTTTAAAAGTTGTAAAAAAGTTTTTTAACTTTTTTTTCTTGATTTTTAAACTTTAGATAAATTACTAGTAACACACGCTACAATTGCACTTGCCTCGCCGAAATCTACGGACCCAAAAATGATACCTCTGCTGTAAGTTGGTGAGGAAATTGGGTATCCTGAAAACTCCAGGTGATGCTGCAGCATCAGTTATATCAATACAGTAGGTATTATGTTAAATAAATAAAACAATGTAACAATAATGCACGTCATGTCTTCGCATCTTTCTTTCATACTTTTTTGTTCCAACATCATTGAAGTAAACAGAATACCCGTCTCGTACCGACCTGTGTAAGATGCTCACATCCACGAAAAGAGCTGTTAATCTTCAAACGGCAAAACAGATTTTCTTGAATCATAGTTCCAAAAAAAATACTACAAACTGAAATATAACTTTAATTTCGAAAGCAGAAATTTATTTTTCACTGTTGTTTTTTTTTTGTAAAAAGTTTTTTTTATTTCACGGTGTAGTGTTGTTTTTGGAAGTCGGTTGTTATTTGTATGTTTTTTTTTCATATTTTAGTGGGTCCGTTTGTAATTTATCTAAGTTAGGTAAATAGCTTAATGCCAACTGCTCGTAATCTTCTAGAAAATATTGCTTTTCCCGATGCAGGTGCGTTAATTGTGAAGAAGTTATGGTAAGAACCAGGACAACTGGAACAGATGGTGTCTTCACCATATTTTATGCACTGTGACGAGCATCAATTTTATTGCTTAGCAACCATATTAGTGTCTAATCGACAACCGCGAAATACTTATTAACGAATGAAGTTTGTGGAGTGTATCTGAGCCAAAGGAATGCTAGAGTGCCAGTTTGTAGACGAGGATCTTTTGATGTCATGGACAGGAGGGCGTTGTTGGTAGGTAAACATTTTGTGAAATCGTGATTGTGTATTAATTAACAAGATTTCATCGTCAATTCTCGCGCCAAAATAACCTTGTAGCGTTGTACCTTACTTCATGTGCTTAGCAGCAAAATAAAGAGCTTTCGACTTCATGACTCAAACTTCCACGTGATCTATTTCAAACTATTCATAGGTACTTCGATCAAGTCCATTTACACGGTTTCCGTATCCATGTGTCTCATACACTAGCCCTGTGTGTGACTAATACTACCGATCCTTGGAAGTTAAGAAATCCTTCTTGACTTAAAATGCAGATACTTCAATAACTCGACATAACATTTGGTATGAAACGCTTGCTCACATTCGCTTTTACGAATAAGGCATGAAACAAGGTTCATATTAGTAGGAATCGCTTACATATAATCAAAGACAAAGTGCGATCTGTAAATCTTGCCCTAGAGAACGTTAGCAGCATTAAATCAATGCTGGGTTTTTTTAGGAGGTGCGGTTGATCGAACGTTGTACCACGGTACCCGCTCGCAAAATGCGCTATTAGTCGAATAGTTGCGGAAAATTACCCGCCTTACCAATAGGATACAAAGGAATAAAATAAAATTGAAGTCAGCTTTTTAAATTTTTATTTTTATCTTCGTTTGCTAAATAGCAAACTAGATACAAAACGATACAAATTCATTAATTCTATTTTCCCAATAACTTCTATGTTGATCTTACGGATTCAAATTGCACCATTACAATATTACAGTGAATTAAACATCCAGTTATATTTACTATAAAATAATGTAGGTATGTATACGTGTACAAACTATATGTTTGGTGTATAGGGACTATGGTAATTTTGTTTGGGTCAACTAAACTGACAGTTTCAGCCTTCTTCATAAGAAAGCGTTGAGTTTACGCTATACTTATTTTTTTTTTAAATATGAAAAGCAATTTTTGGGACATCTTTGACGGCGTAAATCGTTTGCTGCCATAGCACTAAAGAATGCAGAAAACAATACCTTTCAGATGAGGTAGACACTTTTAAGTGAACACATAAACATTTCTAAGTATGTTGGCCCAATTTGAAAACTACCATGTCCATTACTGTCTTTTATATATTATTACACACACACAACATTTTTCATCTCCATCTAAAATCTCCAGTTTAAATTAGTGTTGTGCTAACTATATATGTCTTGGCATAATATCAAGTAATCGAATTAGCACATCACTAGATTTAACATAATTCATAGAGCAGTGAAAAGAATAACTTTATATAGTTTTAAGAGTTATAGATAAAACTGCATAACACGTGCTTTAGAAAAGTTTGGGTACATAATAAAACTTAATTAATATCTTGACTCGAATTTGTCATAAAATAGCACAAGTTGATATAAGAATTTCAATGACAATACGAGGTATAGTATTCGATGGCGTGTGATTTCTACGTATCATTTGAATATTAAATTAGTAGTATTATAAATACGTAAATCAATACTACAGTAAACATGTATATTTACAGCTCGTAATATAATAAAGCTAAACCTACGTTGACGATCACAATTTTACGATATCAATCAGAGATCTAAAAGAAAAAAATTAAGAAATACTTGAGACCTTATCACTTTTACGTAGGTCACAGATTAGGTTATCAGATACATAATCGTACACTAGGTCGCTTTATATGACCATTTTTTATTCGTAATCAATATTTTTTGCAAAGATATACAGTGTGAGTCTGCATAATGTGCACACATCGAAATGAGAGAAACTTCTATCGACAAAAAACAATTCAATTTCTTTTTGCATTTTTTAAATTCTTGTCCGCTGCTGTGACCCATGTGTAAACAAATTGGTATAACTTTTAAACTAAACGATATATCACGATGATATGGGTTGGGGTGCGGGGAGATAGGGTTAGCCAAAAGGCAATATTGTTTCATCGTGGTAAATCGTTTAGTTTAAAAGTTATATCCATTTGTTTACACACTCACAGCAGCGAACTAGAATTTTAAAAAGCAATTTTTTTTTTGTTTTTTTAAATATTATTCCGTCGATAAAATTAAGCTTAGTTTCCCTCATTTCGATATGTGCACATTATGAAGACTCACACTGTATATACGTCTAGATAGGACGTCAAAGCTGTTTTATCGGTCCATTTCTAAAACCCAAAATTGTATTAACAATTTAAAAAAAATGTATTATATTGATGACGATTTGCAGCTATCAATGCTTGCATTATGCTTGGAACACATTTTATGGAGTTTAACTAATTTATAAAATAAAAGAGCTAAAAAATTGGCTTCTATTAAAAAAAATACGTATTTCAAATACGTATTCAAAATTTGTTAGTTAACGTTCTGTTAGCATAACCGAACGAATTACATACGAATGTATAAATACAGTAAGTAATATATTATTACTTTGAATAAGATTCGTAGAGATAAAAATACATACCCTACTGGAATAATTGACATATAAAACCTTACAGACAATAAGAGGGTAGTTTTTAAAATTCTCGGAAATTACGTTGTTTGCTTTTCGTAATAAGTTGTTATTTGTACGTAAAAAATATTAAGAATAAAGTACCCACAATTTTTTGTAAAAGTTTTGGAAGCATGGTTACGAAATGTGCTTTAAATAAAAGTTGTGCTTTATTGGGTAATACGTATAAATTAATTACAAACACATTTTCTAGGTGGAAAGTAAAATTTGTGTCAAGTTAACACTGATGTTTTTATACAACATACTACTTATAGAAATTTGTTTGATAATCTAAATAAAGTAAGTACTTACTGTGTTGTTAAAACATGTAAAATAATTGACAAACAAAAACATTTTAAGACATGCCATAGATTTTGTACGTATTTTAAATAAGGATTTTCTAGCTATTAAAATGTGACTGCTGGTGGTTTTGCGATTGGAAAGTGACAAAGTGGAAACGAAACGAAAATTACTAGTAAACAGGATATTTTTGGGAAATAATATTTTTAGGTACCTACAACTTACACACATCGTACTTAGTAGATATAATTTTTTTACACCGACACACCAAATAGGCCTCCAAAACATTGCATTTCGATGTGTTTAAGACGAGGAAGATTATAATAAGGCAGTTTAGTAAAGAGATGCGTTGTTTGCGCTTTAGATATACTAAACAACAAGGTGATGAGAATGCCGCAGAAACTGAAACTAGGTATATTTTTGCCTAACGGCAGTGGAGCTAAAAAGGAGGGTAATGTTTTTAATCAATCGTTCGAAATCATTCATTTGTATTCTAACTTATAAAATCTCAAGTAGGTAATGTTGTGTGATTGTGCGCAATATTTACACCGTTATAAGATGAATGTGATAACAGTCTAGTGTAAATATTGAGACAGCACTTAATGTGTACTAATCGTTCATTCACCCATAGTCACGACTTATTTGTTGTGAAGAAAAACCCCAGGTTCAACTTCACATGATGGAGTAAAAGACCGTCTTCTTCTTCTCCGTGTCACTGGCACGACAGTTATTCATATTTAAAGATCGTGTAATAATTACTCTAAACTTAGCATAATAGTTCAGTAATTTCTGATAAAGTTTAGTTATCCTATTGAATGATTTATTTTTGTTACAGAATTAGCGGAAGCTTCACCCACCTTGTTTAAATAAGACGTTAGTATGATATAATATAATACTACCGTCTAATACAGCGGTGCTCAAACATTATTGAAACTAATTTATGAAAGCTATGACATGTATTTTAAATTCAAGAAATTTCGTAACATGCATTTTGATAGTGATTTCCGCTATAAGTTTTTATTTTGAGTCTAATAGAAGAAGGCTCATATCAAAACAAAGGTTGAGTACCATTGATCTATCTAGCAAATGTTTTACACTTATGAGCTTTATATAAAAGCATAGAGTTCACAGCAAAGTGCTTAATTTAGCTTTCGTAAAATGCTTATGGATACGTTAAGTAAGAACGAACGATGAAATTCCGGTAAAATTATATTCCTCATACACTAAATACCAAAACTACGTTTCTTTAGAATACTTTTGTGAGATTCACTTTTACCTTTAGGCAAAAGTTGAAATTATTAGAAAAATTAATTCAGCAAGTAACATTCTATAATTACTTAAAAATATTACGTATTTAATACAAAATTAATTGTACGTGAATAAATATGATATGATACAATAATTCATATAATAAAAAAAATTGTACGTGATTATTTAATTGAATATGTAAAAAGGGCACCGTCAGCCTAACCAGGGAAATATGTTGTTAAAATAATTGAAAAGACTATTACGATAAACATGAAATCGTTGAAAATAGCAAATATAACACCAACTAGTATCTAGTTATTAACTAGACTACTGATTTACATAGAATATTAGAGATAGCTACCATTAAGTTGTACAGCCTCGAAATAGTGTAGTCGGTAATTGACTCGAATGACTTTGGCATAGCGAGTGTACGTGTAGTGTACTATTAAATAACTTAAATTCAGAATATTAGATAAATATGTTTTGTAACCACAAACTCAATCAAATGATTACACATGGTCATTCAAAATCAGCTTAGACTACATACCGCTAAAGAAGATATTTGAGTAAGTGGTAAATGATCTAAAATTCTGAATTCAAGTATAGAGTTCATTATGAGCATCAAGCATCCTGCACAAACCACACATTACGCTTGTTTGAACCAACTGATCATTTTGTTTGCTCTGGCTCAGTCCGAAACATACATAATTTGAACTTAATTAATTAAGAATAATGTCCATGCTCCAATGTAATGAATGCCATTTTAATTTCGAAACGGTCTTTTTTCATCTGAACTAGTTGATAAGTGTATTGGTTAATTGGATTAAATGTTCTTATCAATGATTAGTGTTAGGTATGTTTTGAACAAAGCCAACAAACAGACCTCATGTGAAGTGTCGTTTAAAAAAAGGATTCTAAAACCCCCCATCTCGGAAAATACACAGACTTTGCTGATATTATGTCATAGCTGAGATAAAACATACTTTTGTTCGATACAAACAAAAAATGCAAATAGAATTAACATTAAATTAAGAGTTATTAACTTAACAATACAATTTACGTATATCATATACACAACAAATAAATGACAGCACCATATTACAGTACCCATTAGTTCTATAATCGATAAAACAAAAATTGTACTCTTCAAATAATTACGTGTCTTAATTAAAAATAAATTAGCTGAATTTAAGCGTACTTAGGAACCTATATCTACGAAACAGCTGCACGATTTATAATAAAACATTCAGAACAATAAAACATGTACAAACATAAATACGTATTTGTAAAGCAGTACAATATGTGCTGCAGACAGACAATTATATACACTACGCAATTGATTTTTGATTGACAATATGCAATTAAAATCAATTGATTTGTGTGACCGAGAAGACAGACATTTCCTAGTAGTCAACAGTCTTATCAAGGCACAAATCGATAATTTTAATAGTCACATTGTATGCACCCAAAAAAAAACTGGCCAGTTCAGCAAGCTGCCAACACACTGGTAACTCATGACCAATGCCTCTGAGGATTTTATCCCTCGTCCCGAAATAAGTAGATCAAAGTCAATGTGGAAATCAAAAAGATCGATAAACCCGATATTTTAATGTGTTCGACAGTTGACAAAATCATTTGGGAAATCAATGAAACGGTGAATGACACAGCATAATATAATATCGACGATATTTTCAGCTTATGTATTGATCGAAGTTGTCGATTGATATAATTCGAGGGTACCTACCTCATAGTAGCACTACGTTTTTATTTTTCTTTGCACTAAGCATTCATGATATGAATATTTTTTCCTAGATACCAAATCCTTTACGTTGACTGTGCCAAGTAAATGCTAAGTACTGTTAAAGCTATCTGTTCAGAATGGCATGCATTCACAACTAAGGTTCACTTACTACTACCGGGCCACTTTAGGACTCTGAACATAAAACATATCGTCCAACAGTACCCCCGTGATTGTGCGTCCTCATATAACATGTACGTATTGCAAAATTTCGCTTTTGAAACAAAGCGATTACTGTAAAACAAATTTTCTTATTGATTTTTTGGTAGGCGTGCAAAAGCTGCCTTTCCTAACCAGTCCAACGAACCACTGTCTATCAACATTCATCCAATTCAGTTTCTATTCATATATCAGTATTGTCTAATTCCAATCTTTACATCGACACTCTTAAATATCAATCACTTTTATACAAAACGTTCCCATTCATCTATAACACAAACGGGCTCTTTCCGTTTACATAAAACATTTAATACATAATATTAAACGAACAAAATTATCATTCACCATCAGCTGCATTTGTTTTATTTAACATAATAATAACGAACAAATAAAATGTATACTCGACGTTTAACGCCAATTCAGAAAGCTAATGAAAATTCTAATAATTTCAAACAATTTAAATTCGACAAAGCGCCCGTGTACACAAATCTTATTTAGGTACTTAAAATTATGCAAATTCTATCTTGTCAAACTAGACATAACTACATTTGTACACCATACCATCCCTATAAGGTGGGGCTACATTACTCAGTGCTTAGTAATACTATTTACCTGATTGAGATTACTTTAGCTTTGGGCAAGACCAGTGTAGTCCTTGGGGACTGCGAGTAAGGTAGGCAGTTCAACTGGGCGTGTCATCTTTCTTAGTATTTGTATTGGGATCTACCCCAACCGATTGGTCACTGTTTGATGACCCTGCCTGTGGCACCTCTGCATCTGTAAAATAAATGAACGATGCTTTAAAAAAAATGATTTTGTTTTTTTTCCTAAATACATTTTGTCTTGGACCGTCATTTGTGGTTCACTTCAATGCCAAGGTTCCGAAGGTTCTTCTTAGAATCGCATTACCATCGTGCATGAAGTGTCCAAAAGCTAAAGCCTGTTAAAAACATATTCCTACTCATAGCCATTGTTCACAATAAATGAAGCAGACCGCCTGCCATGGCGTTATGTAACAAACAATAAGGTTGAATTATTTAGTTACCAAACCAACGCGTCTGGTAGTGACGTAGCATCTATTACGAAACAGTAGTTTGCAAAGACTATCCTTCAGCTACCTCTAACTACGAAATCAAGTTAAGCTACATATTACATACCATTAGACCAAACCGACCGCTTCTTTGGTTTATTGGCACCACACAGAGACGAGCATTTTGAGTTCATGGGATAGAGTTTAAGCGGAATGGAGCTTTCTGTTAGAAAAAAAAAGTCCTTGGTTTATCCATTGGGAGTGGATTTTGCTAGCATATTTGATGGCTCTTTGTTTAAGCCATATTTGGTTAGACTTCAAGATTACCCGAATATAATCATAGATGATAGGAGATAAGCCTGATGTTGCGGTTCTCTCAGAGGTCAATCTGTCATTGGGGAAGTATGAAAACCCTTTCGAGGCACATGGCTTGTGTATGCATTAAGTTCACTTCATTCTTTACACAAATCAATGCTATTTATTATGTCGATAGCCGAATTTATATGCACGTTGCATGTTTCAAAGTAGTTCCATCTGAAATAACCACAAATGAGTGGAGCAAATTACGCGAGATTTACGTAGCGTGTATAATAGTGCTCCGAATTCTGGCTAGACGCGAACTTTTAAGGGTTACCTTGCATCAGTTATAGGTCTACTCCAGGGAAGTAATTTTTGTGAAATAGGTATAAACTACAGGTTTACTAACTTGCTCGGTGTACCAAATACGAATAGGAGCTAAAGAGAAAATAGTTTCTCGTTATTGGCAGCTTCAATCAATCATGATGTCACGCGACTTTTTCCCAAAAAAAGCACCAGCCCATCTGATTAAGAAATAATGAATTCGCTTTTCTTGAAACATAGCGACAGCGGATTTCTAATAAAACGCCAAGTGTCTACTAGAATAATTGTTAGCTTTTCGCCAACCTGAGAGAAATATTTTTATGCAATGTTATCAATTACACATAGAAGACGTACTTATAGCCATTCACGTTCCCAGTTACGAAACTGAAAGTGATAGGGCGACATCGATCCTCTGTTACGCAATTTACCCTAGGGCGCCTTTAATTTAGCCCAAAGTCAAGTAAAAACTAGACTACCGCCATTGAAGTATGCATTAACGTAATAAGAGAGCGTTATAACTTCGACCTCAACCCGAATAATATTATGGACAAGATTGTAATGCAAGTTTTACTACAAAATGGAACTAAAGTATGCCAAAGCCAATAAATACTGTTTCTACGTGGAAAATCATATTTGTCTGTTAGGGCTCAGTCTCAATCAAACGTCAACACGATTCGCTTGTGTGACAATAATCGAATCCTGTTTGTGGATTCCGGTAACAGATTTGCCACAAGAGTTCCAAGAATATAAGCCCGGGATGTAGGTCTGTATATTTTAGAGGGGCAGCAAATTAGATTCTGAGGGGTGGCAAATTCCCTTATTGAATCATCAGGGAAAATTCTGCGCAAAAGCTGAGCAAAGACCGTTTATGAATTTTCCTGGCTGAAACGTCGATTACGAGAATGTGGGTCATGTGAAAGTTTTTATTTTTGGGATGAACTGCACATTTGTTCAAGTGCCCAAAGACACTAGAATATGTGGGTAGTTTGGATGGTCAACGACAAAAAAAAATCTGAGGCTGATTTTGAAATTTAAATTCGGTATGAAGGTACAATGTATGTATAACGGATGGATGAAGCAGACATTGAGAAACTTAACAAAAAAATATTTGGAATAATTTTCCCAAGATAGCACAACAAAGCGAGACATTAGTATGAAACTTAAAACCCTGTTTTTATATTAATAAGAATATCTGCTATACCTATCTAGTATTTACCCAGATAAAAAGTTTATTTTCAAGAGAATTAAGTTCCATAATTGGAAAGGAAAGTGAGAAGTAGACGTCCAATACCAATCTTTCACAGGGAAAGTTGACGAAAGGACGATTTGTACTATGATTATACAACAAGCGATTTTATCTTCAACGACGTGACGTTAGTATTGGAATTGTGGACGAACAATTTATTATATTGTTTAATCATTTCAATATTTTGGTCAGTAGAGTATACGAACGATCAAAGCATACAGTTTATTATCATTGACGTGCAATATACAATATGTTTATCGGAATCGCAGCTGCATTTCACGATTTCTCGAGTTTCGACATCATCCTACTTACACGTGACTTGTAAATAATAATTCTGATCTCACGTAGCTATGCAAATTGACATCAAAAATATGGATACCTGCATAATTATTCAGGGTGTGCTTATTATATGATATTATACCCTAGGAAGCAAACCGTCTTATAGTCAGCATAGTTCACTTTCAGGCTGTAACAAACGACGAGCCTATCCCTAAATTGACAAATCTACGATTCCTATAGCTCTACTGCTGATTGCAGAGTATTGCTGTCGCATACTGCTTGATGACATGACCACGAATCACCATCGTCTGCCTAGCCTTGTCCCTACCATGTTGGGGTCAGCTTCCAGTCTTACCGAATGCAGCTGAATACTAGTATTTTTAATGGAGCGACTACCTATCTGACCCCCACAACCCAGTAACTGGGTAACACGATACGCCTTGGTAAGACTGGTTGTCAGACTTTCGGACTTCTGAATACCCAACAACCCATACATACAGCTTGATAACAACGATAGGTACCATAAAATAACTATCTAGTCTAGAGCTTACCTATTAGCTCATATAGCTTTTATAGAAATGCACACTCATATTTCCTATTTACGTATATCGACCTTGCAATGGGCGTCCACTTTACGTTGTACAATGAACACGGGTAAAGTAGTATGGTATATTGTGAAGGTTTAATTTATCATCATTTCAAAGGTCGATTGTAATGTCTTTTTTATCAGAAACGTGTCCTTTAGTGGCTGTTTCATTACAAAAAGATATTAAATTGCGTGAAGTAGTCGAAAGAATTACAATGTTTTGTAATAAAGTGCTCATTACATTGTTCAAAGAATCAAACGTCTTTAATTATAATATAGGCTTTGAGTTTCCTTCACTGATTGCTTGAATTGTATCCCGGAGAGATAATAGTCATAATCATCTAGTCTAGGTCGCCAGACTGTGTAGTTATCACAGCGTGACTTTACTCACGTGAACTCACACGTGGATGCTGTCCTCTATTCACCTGATTAAGGTTACGTGCCCTAATAGAAGTCTAGCCTACTAGGTGGATCTTAGACGGTATCTATGTTCGATCGAACAAAGCCTCCGAAATAACACCTGTGCATTGATATACTGTTGTATATTATACAGTAGTATAGTATCCAGCGACTAGCGAGCAGTTCTCATTAAACATGTAAATATAATTTATGTTCACAATCAGATAACACTGACAATTTTTCCCACAATCTATTAGACCTATTAGTACTTCTCGTGACGAACAAGTTCCTATAGAAACAATGATTGATTATAATTTAATAATTGTGTCGATAATTCCATGTTTGTGTGTCATAAATTCATCATAATTCGAGATATAATACGGCTAGTACGTCAGAGAGCGACAACCCGCGGTTATCGGCGCATTACGACCTATCTACGTCACACCAGCCCTCAATTACTGCAGTGACAGGAGGATTGTGATAAGCGAATCATATCATAAACAATATTTGAAACAATAGCATGTTATATCTCGTTGCAGTCATGTTGGAAATTGAACATTTTGGATTTACTTTCATGTTTTTGATGATTGGATGGATTGTGCGAAAGATGATATGGCTAGAAAGGGGATGAGTACTTAAGGGGGATGCACTAAGGTAGCCCGCGAAATTCAAATTTTCTTACGTTTTTTGCAATTTGCAGGTCAGTAACAGGTTGTATGTTGATCTCAATATGATTCGCGGCCGTATCACACATTTGCAAATTGCAAAAAACGTGTTGTTGCGGGCTACCTTGGCGCATCCTTTTAAAAATGACGGGGAAAAGAGATGTATGGAAAATGAAGACATGGCGCCAACCCCAAATAAACAGGAGTATGGACAGGAGGATGATGATGATTTTCGGTCAGTAGTTTTGTTTGCCCTACACTTAATTAAGGTTGGGAAGGGAACTTCCGAAATCGAACCCGAATTGTTTAGATAGGATTCAAATTTCGAATTTTCCTTCCATCCGATTTTGATCCTTAGAATAAGTTATTTGACGTTAAATTCTCTTAGAAACCGTACCATTTAATATATATTTAATTAGAATACAAATATAGGCGTATATGGTATATCCATTGGCGCAATACTATTGATGTTAAATCTACATTTTACAGCTTCAATGTTTTCTAATCGATTCAATTCAACAGTTTTTAATCAAGGGGTCTAGAATAGAATATGTTTCATCAAATTTGAAAACAGAGGATTTAAGTTTAAGAAAACACGGATTTACACATAAAAACATAGCCATAGAACTATTAAAAAGTCGACGATGAATGTTTTACACATTTAGCGGCTTTTGTTAATGAGTTATTGACGCATGTAAACAAATTGCGTCAGTTTCTCACGAAAATACTCAACCGATTTTCACAAATGAAATAGGATTTTCTTCAAAAGATCTTAGGCAGCTTTTAGTTTACAAGCATGTTTCTCGATTACATTACGTGGTTTGTGATTTTTGGCCAGTTGCCGAAAATCGTATTAGTTTAACTCAGATATTTAAAAGTCATGCGGCCGCTGACGTCTTTCATAGGTACGTAACTCAAGTATTTATTTGTGTATTTTACCACCTAAACGTTCAAATCATTTTGCAGGAAAAATAATTGTGCGGTATACACAAAAATGATTGACGTAGACAGCGCGTCAGACTCACGAGCGATTTGTTTTAAAAAGGTGCATAACGGATGTTAGACTTAAACAATGCTTTAACATTTCCGTTTCCCTTTACTTTTACAACAGACAGACCCGGTCGATTTCGAAACTTGCAACTAAAAGTTCACGTTTCTAGAAGTTTCGCTTAAAGTTCTATTTAAACGTTTACTGGCGCAAAAATGAGACAATCTAATTATGAGGGCACGTGACGGCTATAAATTTATCGTTTGACAAGTAGTACGTAATTACGTATACGGTGATAGTCATTTTAGGCTTAAGTGGCAATAAACGGTGATACTACCCGGGATAATCTTATTACAGCAGTTGCAAACTGAAAACCTAATTATTAGTCCCTAATTTTACATCATTTACTGTAGTTTTAAAGTCCCTTAAAAAAGGCCTTTATTGGAACCCAAAAATAAAAGACATAAGACATGAATTTACAACAAACTAGCATCCTGCGGCTGGTGAAGTGCCAGCAGAAAAGTCAGTAAACCCGTATAAAGAAAGACCCAGACTCAAGCCTAGTCGAATATAAATGTTTATTTCGATTCGAGATTATCAACCACCGCGCCAATTGGGTCATCTAATAATATTTTCTATATCGTATCTTTGTTTATCGACCCAAAGGTAGAACGAAAGAAGTGATCGGGTTTAATAATTATGAATGGGCCACGACCTGGATTTGGTCCTTCGAACCTTAGAAAACTTTCGAATTTCATCATATCGACAGCTAAAGGTAGTAATAGTTATTGTGCAACAAGAGAGCAAAATTGGTTTTTGGTGCGAGTGTAGTAATCCTGGTAGGTTAGAATTCTGACCGCAGCGAGGGATTCTAAGACACGAGATGCAAATAACTTTGGTCTCGTGTAACATACAACTTTTCACCTCTGCAGTGAGAACATAAATATCACCTAAAGGTAAAAAAATACAAAATGGTAAAAATTAAACCACATGTATATTTGTAAAACAAACAATAACTAAAAATTTAAAGTAAAAAAAAAAAAAAGTAATTACATTTAAAACTGTAACAGATGATTTGCAATTTTACGGTTTTATGTGTATCCGAACGTTGTTTGTTTCTTTGTGGGCCTAATATATGGAATTTGAAAATCGAACTTCGAATCGACTTGTTTCTATCTCCCACTTTTTTACAAAGAAAAATAATTTTATTTGTCACAGAAAAACGTGCATACCAAAACATAACTAATAAACTCGAAGGAAAAGCATTACACAAACAGATGTACATAAGTATACTCACGAGGACAAAAACAACAAATAGTCGGCAGGTGCACGTCATGACTGACAAGAAGGCTTGCATTCAGCATGATGCCGTGCTATGGGGGACCCACAGCAAAACGAATGGGGTATGGGGTTTCGTATCGAAGTGGAAGTGACAGAACAAAGTGAAGTTCAAAACTTTCGAATTTTGTGAGTAGTAGACCCCAGCACTATTCTCGGCATTTAAAAAATAACAATTAAAAAGTTACTGTCTCACGCTCACAGCAAAATCGAATTTTGCTCACTGACTTTAAACAGCAAAACCTGCTTGTATGAGGTGTTGAGGCGAAAAAGGCTTTTACTATGAGTCTAGATTAGATTCGATAGTATACTAAACTTACCAGTGGCAGAGAGTTGCTGCAACCTGGAGGGCAGGTCCGCCGTGCTGGCCTCGGCGCTCTGAGGGTGCAGTATGTCGGGCATTGCGTTCCGGCGGCCCGTTCGCCCCGTCTCCAGAAATTCCTTCGGTACCTCACTATTCCCCTCCTGCATTATTGCCATCATTCTCAGTACTGAAAATGTTTAAATTAGAAAATTTTATCGCTGGCAATTTAATTATGAGTTTTAGGGGTACGCTGTTCAACATTTAAATGGTTTGGATTTTTACCCTGGAATGTTAACAGGCATTCCGAACGTTAAGTTTCAAAGGTTTTACGAAGTCACAGTACCTACACATGACTGATAGGAAAGGTTTCACGCGACACGACGGGTATCCTCACTTCAACACGACTTTGTATGTGTCATATTTACATAATAACAATACCGTCCTGTTTAACGGCGATCGGTATGTGTGAAATAGCGTTTTGATTAAATACAGTCTTTCGACTAGAAATTGTTACTTAGCATGATTCGAATCAGTGGCGTAGTAAATAATGTATAGAGGAGCTACTACTTATACGGAGACTCTCGATAGTCAGGCTATTCGTGCCAGATCGATTTTTAATACCGTCGAACGTAATTAAAATTAAATTATCGTTCGGTGTCAGGGCCGATTACGGCGAGCATTAACGTATTAGGTACCAGTGCCAATAAAGGGATAAAACGCGTACTGTATTTAGCTAGTGAAAAGATTATGAACGCTATCAATAAGTAGAGTAATACTATTCCTACTATCTAATTAGATAAGATAACGCACGAGGAAAATACTTTAGGACTACCGACTAATGACGTAAGTAGATAGGCTGTTAATCTCAAATGCAGACGTAGGTACGAATGGTTTTTCTTTATCAAGCAAGTCTCATCTATTAGTACTTGTCGAATATGTGCTACAATATTAGTTCATCACGCGTTTACATTTTGGTAACACAAAAACTGTTTGTGGGGAATTCCTTCATGACTGACACATCAAAATAAATATATATAACGGATGTGTATTATTCGTGTTGCAGTGTAGATGCTAACAGATATGTTTAACAAATTATTGACTGAAGGAAAACATCTAAGGGATGAGAGATAGTGCTGCAGGTGTTTAATGTTGGTCATTGCTTTTTTTTTTAACTATCTTACGGGATCCAATAAGAACGAATCTAGACAAAATATAATTTCTCTGGGTTAGTTTTACTTTTTGCAATTACATCTCAGCGTCACTGAAATATTCGCGCTAATAAAAAAAAAATCATTATGAGGAATAAATTATTTTCATTAGTGGCAGATCTACAATCATGCTATGTATAAAATGTGGGTTTTTCTACAACTATCTATGGTTATATCTTTCATAATTGTTCAGAGAAGAATCATTGTTATGCTAATCATGAGACCTGATTTCAAAGCAGTATTCATGTCCTTCAACAACTGAATGGACTAATGACGCAACTTTGTCCCCCTTGTGACCTTTTATCATTTATGTTTAAATAGCAAACTTATGGTACACTCCTTGGCACATAAAAACTCATTAAATGAGGTTGCTTAAGCCGGGTCTGCTGCGCCATATTTGAGTGTTTCAAACAGTTAGAAACATGTTTCAAACATGATTTGCGGGCGTGGCTTAAAGGCTACCATATGCCATCCCCCAAATCATGTTTTTATAACAAAGTAAAACTTTAGCTTTAAGAATGCCGATCAAAGTTCTATTATGACGCCACTTTAACCAAAACTCGTTTGATATTCAAAATATGATGACTAACAGAGATTATAGATTTTTACAATAATATTGGGACATGTAATAAGTATCTTTCTGAATTATGTTGGCAGAAAAACTCATCAGTATTTCATATAATATAAAAAATAAAAGCAGGTACTTGTATGTAGATAGGTGCTGCATTGCCTGATTGTTCAGCTCTATATTAAAACTACAGTAGAATATGCTGCAATAAAGTAACGAAAACATTAAAAAATATTATGTTGTAATAAAAACACCAGCTAATGCTGCAACAATCTATAGTATAAACTAGAATCTTAAAACTACCAAACATGCAACCAAACTTGTGAAATGAAAGACTTAAAAAACATGCATTGACCAAACTTTTGATAAAGTATGTACAGGAACCCAAAAATACATTCAAGAACAGATTTT
This sequence comes from Tiliacea citrago, assembly GCA_963921375.1. Taxonomy (NCBI): domain Eukaryota; kingdom Metazoa; phylum Arthropoda; class Insecta; order Lepidoptera; family Noctuidae; genus Tiliacea; species Tiliacea citrago. Next base: position 5,797,902 of record OY992784.1, read on the forward strand.
TGGAAAAAGAAACAAATACATAAATAAAATGCAACAGTTATGTACCATTTCATCCCAATAATCTTCGGTGGCTGCTAAGTAGACGCGTCCCAAGTTGATCTAAGAGATTGTCACTCTACACACATCATGCACCTCACAGTCCTGGATTGATACAAGTTCTTTGTTAGTATGCATAATCAGGTAACTACTGTTAAGGCAAACCAATTTCTAGTTGATAGCAAATGTTAGTCTCCTATTACATAATTTATTTTTTAGTTTTTAGGCTGTATGTATAGTTGCCTTTGTCTGTTTGAAGCAATATCGATAAACAAGAATAGTTAATGGGTTATGTCAAATTACTCTGACCTACATTCATGTGTTTTGCTTCATAGATATTTCGCAAGGACACTTGTTTACATCTATCCTATGAGATAAAAGATAAAAATAACAGGTTTTATAATGCTATTTTGTTGAAACAAAGTGTAGCAAAATAATATTTATGTTAGGAGATAACATGATATAAAAATTTCCCACTATTCTAGATTTCAAATCATCTGGGTCATGCTAACAAAGCAAGAGATTATGAAAAGAAAGTAAAAAAATATAATTTATCTGCACTATTGTTTCTATGGCAGTTGAGAACTGCTATTATTAATTTTCATGGCTAGGAAACACTATGAAGTGGCCCTGAACGAATAGCGATGGTATGAATAGGCGTATGAAGAACTAGCCAGTCGTAATGTCTCAAACAAGCAGAATACTACTGAAAATGAAAATCTCCAAGCGGTAATCAAAGTGGTCGTTCAAGCGCGGCCCCAGCATGCGGCTCTCTTCGTACCTGTACTATTCTTAACGCGACGGTCCCTCCTATGCTTAGACACACGACCTGATAGGACCTCCGACATTTTTAACTCAACAACAATAACCACAAAGTTTATTTTAACGTTACACAAAAATTTATTGATTCAGATACTCGAAAACCGTACTCACAATCACCTCAATTTATTTGTCCGACCGACACTGAATTTCTACAACACGCCTGTTCCAACTCATACATATGACGCAGAATAAAGAAATAAATATTCAATGTATTCAATTTTCATAAAGCTTCTAATTTTCTTTACATTATTAGAGCGTGCTGGAGCGTGCACTAAAATCACAGATAAACACAAAAGAAAGACGAAAGAAAACTATGACATGTCGAGGCCATGACAGATTTGACATGACAACTAAGTTTGACAGACAGAAAACAGAAAAGAAATCGCAAAACAACTCCTGTTGCCACTGGGAATATTTTTTTAGTAGTGAACTCTTTTGGTGCTAAAGGGCAAACTATTAGGTATTTTTTATTGACTCTACTAAAACCAGCAAAAAGCGTATCTAACTCGCGAGGGTTCCGTACCTTGGTAGGAAAAATATTTTTCTGTTTCCAAAGTTTTTTATTGTTTGGGACCGCTTTATAATTTTGTTTGTAAAGGGGTTTTGCTGTTTTTTTTTTTAAACTTTGCTAGCTAAAGACATAATTATGTAGTTTTATTTTTTCTGCAATGTTCATAAACGGCCATCAACTAAACACTTCAGAATTTTCGCTCAACAAACTTCGGAGTTATGGGGGGAGAATGATATTTTTACTGACATAAACAAAACAATTTGCGACATAAATGAAAAAAAAAAATGTTTTATATCTGCAAAGAAAGCCCTTTCATATTATGATGCCCTACTTGAACTAGTTACATCAATGATACCCTCCTCAACCTAGTTACCATGAAACTGACAAAAAACTTCAAATTCTTTCACTTATTATAAAAATGGACAATCATCATTTAGAACTATTCCAAATTCCAAGTCGGTTGCTTAAAGTAATGGAATAGGCAGTTGTGACAGAGAGACCATGGGTTTCAAACAAACTCAACAAACAAAATCTAGGTAAATAATAAAGATTGTAATCATATTTTTAAGATTTCTATGAATATAATGATTAATTTTCTAAAAACTAAATGGATTTTCTTTACAAATAAAATAAATGGTAAGCTCTAGTTCTACGTTTCTTTTTTTAGTGAACCCCCACAAATAAATGTCACGAGCCGCCTCTGCTCCGAACGCTCTTGAAATCTCTGTCAAAGGCATTTTTCATAAAATAATATAATATTTAAAAAATAACTGTTTCGTGTTTGCTTTACCGCAGTCAATAAAATCTCTTTTGATTTGCTGACAAAATGTTTTGTGCACCAGCCAGAGCCGCTGCAAACCTGTGTCACTTTGGCAGTGACATTTCTATCCTTACAAAAAATCATCCAAATCCAAAATTAATACACATGTGTGCATTTTGGTTAATTTTGTGAAGTTATCGCTTATTTTAGAGTCTCAAATTATTGTACACATGCATGATGAAGAGTAATTTGATTCAATCAGTAGGGAATGCTTTCATTTCCTTTTTTTTTAATAAATGGCAATCCGTGATCTAAAATAATCAATAGCAACACTACTTTCAGCTGTCACCAGCCCAGCTGATGATCGCAATTTTCTTACATACAGCATTTATGTAATTTTTGCTGGGAAACATCTCTTTAGAGGTAAACTGCGTAAAATATTATATTTCCAATTCTTTTTACTTTGTTCATCAAAATTGTACTAAAGTTTGTGTTTTGATTGTTGAATAGATGCTTCGGAAAGTAGTGTTAGGTTCGGTCGGGGTGGCTACATTGATACCGGCGGTGGGTGCTGCGACTCCTCTCCGGGAGGATCCTCCAGACCCTTCGAAGCCCCAACCCATGAAGCCCTCGGAATTACCGATATACGAAGCTCCACATGCAGAATATGCTGAGTATGTGTTTAGGCATTTGTCTTGTAGAAACTGTTATGTATTGATTGATAAATGATGAATTTGAAGGTGTGTTGTTGTTGTTAAAGAAAGCTGATTTCTGTATAAAAATAATAATATGCAGTAATGCAAATTGAGAATAGCCATTTTGATGCTACATTATCAGAAAGCTGAACTATGAAGTTGGTTCAAAACATGTAATGTCTTTTTCAAAAAATTGGTTTATAAATTGATAGGAAAGAGTCATAAAGCAGTGAATCGCAAAAAGGTTTGTTGTCTTAATTCATACAAGAGTATGAATTTATATCTTCAAAAATAATATCTCTATGTCAATGATTACCTTCTGATAAGACCAGATAATACTTTCAAACTGTATCAAAAACTTTTTTAAACACAGGAAGACTAAAGCTAAGCCTGACAAAGAGGTTGGATATGTGAAGTCAGTGCTTCTGGCTCCTGTACGCGCCATACGTGAGCAAGTGCAGGTTGTCGTGGATCATGGGGAACGTGCAAAACACTCCGTTCAGGATCAGTATCATGATTTTCAAGATAAAACTGGTTGTAAGTTGATGTTTTTGATTACTGTCAATATCATTGGGTGTACTTTAAAAATAAGTCACAATGGAATTCAATTTGAAGGTGAAACAAAGGTTTTTTAAATCAGAAATGAATCATGATAACATTAGTGATTAAGTTAGTTGTGAAATGAAAGCATTCTCAACATATTTTTATTTTAATACTATTCAAAGAAAAGTGACTAATTAACAAAGTTGGTGTAGACCTCATCACAAAGGTCTCATACTACATAAATTTAATTTGCAGGGATCTTTAAATATCTTCGAGAAGAAGAAAACAAGCAGGTCCGATATGGTGCCGTAGCAATGGGTGGTCTCACTGGTTTTATCTTCGGCCTAAGAGGAGGCATTATCAGGGTAAGTCAACACTTCTTTTCACTCCGAAGATAGAGAATTGTATAGATTAGCTTTCAGCGTATACCTTAAGAGATTGTGAACTGGTACTATCTTATGTAGTCAGGTAATACTTTCTAAAGAAATCGTACCATGACAGCTGTTTTGTTGGGCTCCAGTTGCTAACAACTGGGGTCATAGAAAAAGTTTACATGGGAAGGAAATAAAAAAAAAAATATTTCTGTCTAGTTCACTCTTACTGTTGGATCTAATAAGTGTGTCCTTATCTCATTATTTTTATTTTGTGACTTGTCTATTGTTATATTCTTTAAATGCTATGTTTCATTTAAATTTAATTTACAATACGCAATATGACTATAGTAGTAATAAGTCTATAGTTCGCCCAAATGTGACATTATAATGTGCTTACTCTAGACCAAAAAGACCTTGCCTAAATTTATTTTAGTTGAAAACTAAATTGTAATATGTGGGCGTCCAAGCAAAAGTGGGTCCAGTGGTGGGTATTGAGTCGGTATCAAGAATAGTCAATTGATAGATAATAAGGATTTAAAAAACTTTTTTTTAAATCAGACATTCGGTGTTGAAACTCTGAAAATTGAAAAAAAAATTGAAAAGAAAATTGAAAAAATCTGATTTAAGAAAAAGCATTTTCAAAGTTTGATTGAAAAAAAAAACACTTCTATTTGCTTGTTACATGGATTTTGATTAATTATTGTAGATTAAGATACTGTCCATGAAATCAACTTATTGTAACATTACAAAATAAACAATTACAATTGAAATAAAGGATTGATACATAGTTTAGTAAAAGGTCCACTTGTCGGTATTGAGTCAAAAGTGACTAAAATACGACAGCATAATGCAATAAAAACTAAAATACTTTATTTTAGTTTTTTATTGCATTATGCTGTCGTTACTCTATTTAGGAACTAATAAAATAACAAGACCAGATTTATTATTATTAAGTATTTGAACAGAACAATGATTATTTTGGCTACTGTTACCTTTTATGAAATTACATAACCAGTAGCCAAAATTAAACAAAAATTGCTCTAGCTGAGAATCTTACTTAGATCTAACCTACGTTTTGGACAAAAATCAATTCCTCCTCGTATCTGGATTCCTATGACCAACTTGTTTGTCGTATGAACAAGTTAGCTATGCGGTAAAATGTATCTGTTGGGCAAAATCGAAAGAATATTGCATGACGCCATTGTAAGAACATTGTTCATGAGGTCCAAGACTAAGAGTAGGTAGAATCCGTTAATGAATCATTTACACCTTTCATGATATCATTATAGTATCTTCGTTAAATTTGTACTAAATCAAGGTGCTGCTTCGACTTTTCTACAAGCTTTACCTTATCCCTTTCATCTAAACCACCCATTCGTCCCAACGATATCACGTTTTTCTGAAAAACTGCGCAAAAATCTGTTTTCGGTTTCTGTATAACGACATGCAGTGGCGGCCTTAGGGGTGGCGACCAGGGCAACCGCCCAGGGGCTCTTGAAGGAGGGGCCACGCACAACAACTCGAGTAGAAAAAGTTGACATTTCAAATTTTATTTTATCCTTGTTACAAAAATCATATTTATGATCATCATCATCTGCCTAGCCTTTTCCCAACTATGTTGGGGTCGGCTTCCAGTCTAACCGAATCTCAAGAAGTACTTTTGATGAAATACTAAATATGATCAGCAAGTAAAAAGCAGTTAGTAGTTGGAGGCCGGTTGACGTATGCAAAATATAAAACTAGGGTGCTAAAATTTTTGAGCTCGCTTCGCTAGCACTTGCATTCTTCAATCTCTTCTCGATTTTTCTGCATATGTTGATTTATTTAACTATAAATATAATGGTCTAAAGAAGACTACCTATCCGAGACGGGATGCAAAAAATTTCGAACCCGCTCCGCTCGCTTTTAGTTAGGTATCTCCTATTTCTGTATATAGTCAAAAGAAAACCTAACCTTTACAAACCGGGGTGCTACAATTTTCGAGCTCGCTGCGCTCGCCCCTGCGTTATCTTTTTTTTTGCATGTCGTGGTCACATGATATATTTATAAATTTAATTTCTCATCAATCATCAGAAATACTTACTTTCAATTCACATACTTTACGCAAAGTAGTACAAGAGAAATTTGTGCTTAGAAACATATTATGTGAAGTCATTTACTATATGAACTTGTAGATAATTGAGCATTAATTAATAATGAATTAAAATCGTGAAATGCTATTTTTACTAAAACTAAACTTAAAACTTTACAAAACTGCGTTTATCTCGGAAACTGAATGCCGAGAACTGGATTACTGGACCCTTTTTGCTTGGACGCCCACATATTATTGTCACATCTTTGGTTAGCAATGAATTTTGATTCTTGTTGTATTTGCTCCTATACTTTTAGCTGGGGCTTTCGAATATAATGTCAGTATGTGGTGTTCTGTGACAAAAGTGTATGACTTTTGTCTAATTTTCTTTTACTAGTAAGTAATACTTACTTATAATTGGTGGATAGCTGTTTAAAGTAAAAATAAATGAGTAAATTTTTCGTGTCATAGGTAAACTAGGTGAGAAGATCAATTTTAATATTGATTAAGTTTCTCATACATATTAGGGACTGTTATAATTATGTTACCGTAGCAGATCAAATTCTACCTAATTGAAAGGACTTATAAAAAATATTCTTACTTAGTTCTTAAATAATAATAATATTCTTCTTAATTCGTTAAAATTTATGTAACAGGTTTTTTTTACTTTTTCTTACCATAATAATATTATAAGTAAATCATTTATTATTTATTTTTGTATTGTTCCACTGAAAAGCAACATCAATCTACACTCTTCTATACGTACGTATTAGTAACCTATTAAGCACCAGATTCAATTTGCATATAATTATATTAGGCAGCTTGAAATACACTACTGCCGCCGCGAACTTAGACTCCTAATTCATTATCCTTCATGTACCACTATTGTACATGAGGTTTTAACAAATAATCGAAACCAATATATTCTACACTACAGCAATCCAGCTAGTATGTTATGACGAATGAGTTTGGTTTGACTAAGATAAGTTAAAGATGTTGTTTTTTACATTTTCAGCGAGTAGTTTACGCGAGTGCAGGTACCACGGCCATGGGTTATGTATGCTTCCCCGAAGAGACGAAGGATATTTTAAAGAACAATTCGGCACTAGCTAAGCAGTACGTCAACATCGCGTACAATTTCCTTTATGGAGGTAATGAATGTATAATAAACTTTCTTAAAAATATAAGTGACAGATGAAAATCTCAAAACTAAATGACCAGTAACTGTCTGGATGGAATCATATTTTAGATAACTACTTCAAGGCATGAAACAAAATAATCAAAATTCTAAAACTATTATCAGTGAAACCTGGTGACCCTCAACTGGAGGTGAAGTTCCCCGAGCTGTCTTTCCCCAAAGACTTTTCCGAGTTCGTCGATATGACCATCTCTTTGGCATCTTCGGTCAGGCAGGCGATAATGCCTCCGCCTGCTAAAGAGGAAACAAAACCAGAAGAAAAGAAGGAATAGGTATTCAAACCGGAGTCGTTTTGGAATGGTGGATGTGCTTTTGTTTTTGATTGTGACTAGTGTTGCCGGTAATTGTGTTCCAATTTTAAAATCAAGAGAAGCATAATCTTCAGTGTTTCGATTGCATTGAATGCCAGAGACGACTCGTCCGCATTCTCACACAGCGGATGCTGCGGCTGTGTACATTCTTAGATCTGCACTGCACGCTAATTGCGTAACACAGTTTGAATCACAATTGGAATGATTTTGAAGTATATTACTAATCCATTGCTTCATGTGTTTGAAAAATTTGTCTGCTCAACAACTTAATGAATGTTGTTGAACTGTCAAATTGAAACCGATTGGTACTGCTAGTGTGTTACGTAATTAGCCCGCTTATTCGAAGTACTAATAATCTTAGACCTGCATTGCACGCTAATTGCCTAACACAGTTTGAATCACAATTGGAATGATTTTGAAGTATATTACTAATCCATTGCTTCATGTGTCTGAAAAATTTGTCTGCTCAACAACTTAATGAATGTTGTTGAACTGTCAAATTGAAACCGATTGGTACTGCTAGTGTGTTACGTAATTAGCCCGCTTATTCGAAGTTACTAATAAATACCGGCACAACAAATATAACTTGCCTGACAAGTGACAAGCACACGAGCGTCAATAGCCCGACCCCAACGATAGACGCTACGTCGTGAGCGAGAGGTCGCGATTTCAATCTCCTACCAATGCACTGTTGATGTAAACCCACTGCTAGCGCAAGCTTTTAAACTTGAAGTAAGAGAATTGCAAGCGATCTAAAAAAAAAAAAAAATCTATGGAAATGAAGATCAAGGAGGTTTTATTACTAAAATGAGAACACGGCAACACTGGTTCTAACACGCTTGCCAATTTTTTTTCGTTTCTGCTTTGGTTTCAACTCATAGCCCACACGGCTATAAAGTTGTTGGCTGTTAGGGTAGCTTTTATAGCGATCACCCTCATCATCCTAGCTTGATTTTAATTTATATCCTGCACACAATCTCTGTAAGTCTGCACACATGGTTTGAAAGGCGATTTTACTGGGTTTTTTTGTGGCGCCCATTTCTTGATTTTATTTGAAAGTAGTAACAGCATGTTACAGATATTTTTTTTGGTTTAAAAAATTCTATCCTTTTTCTGGAATTAATGCAAAATTCTACGTATATTCTAACGCTTAATTTTGTTTTGTTTTTGTCTTTCTAATAACATGGGCATGGCAAGTTGTCGCAAATTGTATCCAAATTCTTTTTCGTTTTGTTCGCAAATTTTTAGGATCTGTGCCTATGAATGAATTGATGAATTTACTAATTTAATGTAACATTGGTTTTCAGAATATTATTTCCCACACGAAGAAGTAGATGAGAAGACCGGTCCAGGTTGGTATTATCGTATAGGTACATTTTTGGGAAAGGTATAATTTTGTAAAGACCCCAAAATCCAATGATTTCATGAAGTGGTGGAGTTTCCGAGGATTAACATCATTTTCCCTAGACCCGCTTTTGCAATTGCTTGTCAAGCCGATGTTGATGCGGATTACGTACTCCCTACTCATAGAACACTATGAGGGTTATAGTCTTTTAATCTGTAGTATTAACATCATATCCCTAGACATTCATGGCTGGCTAATACTTAATGGTAGGTGCGATCCCGCAGTCCTGACTTGGAACAATAGAAAGTCTATCATAACCGCAAATGGTAGCCATAATATCCTCACGGGAAATGGTACGGTATATTTTTGCTCACAATACCTATATATTGTGAGCAAAGAAATGCAATTTCCCATACCGTAAAATGGGGTGACATTTGAATAGCGGGGTGTCTTTGGTGATTACTGGTTTTAGTTGATGTTTTTTTATAAAATCTCGGAGTCTATGGATCGCACTAGTAACATAATATAGCTCTAAAATCATATATTAGTCTCAATGTTACCTCTGTAATCAAACAGACCCCGGTGGTCTTTGAAGTGTTTTAATTCAAAAACTAATGAGTGTTGTTGCAATGTTTTTATTCCTGTTAGAGGGGTACATTGTTATTACATACAAAAACAGAGGCAATCAAAGCGACCCCATATCAAGTCTAAAGATGATAAGCCTTTTTTACTCGGAACCAAAAGTCGTAAAAAAAGAAGCTTTTTATGAATAAAGACAGTATTTTTTAAATATTTTTTTATAACTAACTGAAGAATTTAAATTCATTTTTATTTTAAAATTAATCAGTGTAACCCCATTTTACGGTAGATTTTAGAACATTGTAAATAGAAATACGAAGTCATGTCGAAACACAAGATTTTATTTGTAACCAATTCTCAAAACTAAGGAAATTTCGTAACTAGGTATTGGTATATCTAGTTACAAAATTTCCTTAATTCGTCACACATAAAAAGCCCCTACTTATATTTCCTCCTACATATTCATTTCCCCCTATCCGAAACTGTTGAGCAATGTTGCGTGTGTTCGTACCTATGTGGTGCATGATGTAATATTACATCACATCAAACGTAATAGGTAGGTACAATCCCAGTGCAATGAGTGCCAGATAGTCATTTATTGCATTTCTTGAAGTTGCTTTATTAATAACTGGTTTCTGGAACGAAATACAACGACTTTTCAAAATTAAACGCATTTCAAGTGGTTATTGATAATTTAGTCAACCAATCACAGCAGTTGACGCGCACTTTGTTAGATAATTTTTGAGTTTATTGGCGTTCCAGAAACTAGTCGTAACATGCTACACATAACATAACATCACGCCTGTAATCCCCTTAGGGTTAGGCAGACGTGTACCTTATACCGTACACCCACATTTCGCCAGTTATGTGTAAGTCCCATGTAATAGGGGGCGAGCCTATTGCCATCAACCGGGCACAAAATCAGATTCCGGGCTGCTACTGAGAAATCCCTAATGGAAAATCCCAATAACACTGCCCGACCTGGGAATCGAACCCAGGACCTCATGCTCAGCAGTTGTGATTGCGACCACTAAACCAACAAGGGGTCGGGGGAAGATTTACATACTGTGAAAGCTATAAATACCTTTTATAGTGTAGGACTGTGTTATTTTTTTGTACAATGCATTGGGCATAATAATTTAATAATAGACACAATTCATTTATTAGGTATTGTGTTTTTACCTTTGGCATATATATATATGGCACTAGAAGGATGAAATCCAGAATGAAATACAAACTGTTGTTTTGGCTATGTCGTAATGGGGTAAAAATGATGCGTAGGTCGTGTGTTCCGAATGTCCATGGATGGATAATAATGTGTCTTTATCCAATAGGTGTTATTTTAAAAAATTGTCATAATACAAAGAACCTTAAACTGCAACCAAAGCGATGTGTTGCGATCATAAAATTACAATAAAAAGGCAGGATCGTTTTGATTTACTTACATTTATTGTTCTAGTGTGATTTATAATTTTATGTAAGAATAGCTGCTGCCCACGGCTTCTAAATAAGAGTAAAATAAAAGTAGTTACTCCTTATAACATTAGCTATCTGCCAGTGAAAGTCCCGTCAAAATCGATCCAGCCATTTCGGAGATTAGCCGGAACAAACAGACAAAAAAATACTTTATTTTTGGTAAACGTACCGTATTTAAGGTGATTAAAAAATAACCGGACAAACTATACGGAGTGCTTTAGAGAGTGTACGTTACCCCAGCAGGAAAGTGTCTCCTAGAGTTATATGAGTGGAACATTTAATTGGTGCCTTAGCTGCTGTAAATGTGCGCCCACATAAAAAAATGTGTGCCCCCTGTCGTTTTGGAAAAAAACGGAAAAAAACGATTCCTGCTGGGGTAACGTTTTTCTAGCAGGAAAATTCTAAACGAATGATCGGAGAGAGAAAAATTGTGCATGGCCAGATAGCTTATATGTGTGCCAAAATGTGCCCCTTCAGGTTTTCGAGATATTGCATTTCCTGCTGGAGTAACGTTTTGCAGAATCGTATATCTCTAAAACCATTGCATGTGCCCCTGTAGAATAAACATACACGAGTAGCTCTTAATGTGTGCCCCTTAGTGCCCCAATTAGATTTAAGAAAATATTTGTAGTTTTCAAGTTATCGCGGTTTTATGAAAACCCGAAAAAACATCGCAGCGCCTAAATGAGATAAGGTATAAGTTCGCTGAAAATTGTATTCGGTCCTTCTTGACGCTAATAATAACCATACAAAGTTTCAAAACTGTTCATGCATGCGTTTTTGAATAATCTTGCTAAAAGTCAAAACGATGGTGTCATAACTTTGACGGCAAAATACAAGGAACCGGCTCAATCCCAGATGTGTAGGTGTAAACCAAAATCTTGTGCCTTTAGTCAAAAATATATGGTGAAAATATTCAGCTTGGAATGTTTCGCATTAAGTAAATATTAACAAAAAACCAAAATATGTAAACAACGGCTGGTTATCCGACCAAATTCGAATGACTACTAAAAAGCGATGACACATATCGATAACCTTCTTTATTGGACGTATTATACCTGAGCTGTTGTCCTTACAGTCACGTTCAAAAGTTTTGGGGGCTAATTAAAAATATATATTAAATGCGCCTTGTGACCATATTAAATGAAACAGCTTGTTGATGTGGAAATTATTATTTTTATTCCCTTAATTTTTCTTTCGTTCACACATAAATTACTGGATGTATTTTAATTAAATTTAGAATGGAGAAGATAAGTCTCGATCCCGTAGGAATATTGGGGTAAAAAGCCTATTCCAGGGTGTCAGCTACCTCCATACCAAATTTTATCAAAATTAGTCCAGCCGTTTGAGCGTGAAGAAGTAACAAACATACACACACACACTCACAAACTTTCACCTTTATAATATTAGTGTGATTACTTTTCTACTTCAGTGTACTCAGGCACAACACGTGTGAACCGGTTAGTGAGTAAAGTAAAGAAGGTCATCGATATGTATGAATCCATCGCTTTTTAGTAGTCATTCGAATTTGGTCGGATAACCAGCCGTTGTTTCATATTTTGGTTTTTTGTTAATATTTACTTAACGCGAAACATTCCAAGCTGAATATTTTCACCATATATTTTTGACTAAAGGCACAAGATTTTGGTTTACACTTACACATCTGGGATTGAGCCGGTTCCTTGTATTTTGCCGTCAAAGTTATGACACCATCGTTTTGACTTTTAGCAAGATTATTCAAAAACGCATGCATGAACAGTTTTGAAACTTTATATGGTTATTATTAGCGTCAAGAAGGACCGAATACAATTTTCAGCGAACTTATACCTTCTCTCATTTAGGCGCTGCGATGTTTTTTCGGGTTTACATAAAACCGCGATAACTTGAAAACTACAAATATTTTCTTAAATCTAATTGGGGCACTAAAGGGCACACATTAAGAGCTACTCGTGTATGTTATTCTACAGAAGCACATGCAATGGTTTAGACATATACGATTCTGCAAAACGTTACTCCAGCAGGAAATGCAATATCTCGAAAACCTGAAGGGGCACAGATTTTATTTATGGGGGCACATTTTGGCACACATATAAGCTATGTGGCCATGCACAATTTTTCTCTCTCCGATCATTCGTTTAGAATTTTCCTGCTAGAAAAACGTTACCCCAGCAGGAATCGTTTTTTCCGTTTTTTTCCAAAACGACAGGGGCACACATTTTTTATGTTGGGGCACATTTACACCAGCTAAGGCACCAATTAAATGTTCCACTCATATAACTCTAGGAGACACTTTCCTGCTGGGGTAACGTACACCTTTAGAGACCATCGAACTGAATTACTTTTACTAGGTATGGGACCAAATTTCATGCGATTTCAAAGTTTGTCACAGCGTTTATCAAAACAGACGTCTTTTTTCATTACAGACACTTCAATTTTATTATTTTAATTTCAGTGCCGGTGCGGTGAGGTCAAATTGTCGACAACCAAAGCCGATTTAGTGAAATATTAAATTTATTTATGTATTGTTTGCTAGTGAAAGTGTAATACAATCGACGTGTAATTAAATAAACAAATTATATTTTTACTACGATTTTTATTCAATAATAACACCTTACATAGAGAAAATGTTACATTCAGCCTATACACCTAAGCAAATATCATTTCTTCCCGCCTTTTCTTGGTGACTACAGTGCCAGGCTTGTGCTGGGCCTCTGGGTGATTCATCAGCTCTGGCGGACAAGTAGACACGGAGCTCTGCAGTAACACTTGCTTCAGATCGTAGAACAATGCCGAATCTTCTTTAGTAACAAACGACATAGCTTTACCAGTCTTACCAGCACGACCGGTACGACCAATACGATGCGTGTAATCTTCAATAGTCTTCGCCATGTCGTAGTTGATGACCATACTAACGTCCTTGATATCGATACCACGACCAGCGACGTCTGTCGCCACCAGAATATCTTTTGACCCATTCTTAAGACTGGCCAGCGCAAAGTCTCGCTGTTCTTGCCCTTTACCACCGTGCAATGTACACGCATTGAAGCCAAGCTTCTCCAGACCTTTAGCAAGAACGTCCGCACCTTTCTTCTGGTTGACGAAGATGATAATCGGAGGTTCGACTCCTCTCTGCAATACCTCCGTCAGCTTTCTACGTTTCTCGTTCTCGCCAATCATGTAGACCATTTGTTCTGTTCTGTCTACAGGCTTGCCAACGGATCCGATGTATACTATAGCGGGTCTACGTAAATAGCTTCTAGCTAGACGCTCCACAGCGGGAGGCATAGTCGCCGTAAACATCACAGTTTGTCTGAACTTCTTTTTAGAGTTGTAGTTAGCTAACAAAACAGAAGCATCTTCGGCGGCGTCCGAATCTGGTTTGACGTTTGAAACCGGCATGTATTCTAGAATCTTCTGTACATCGGGTTCGAAACCCATGTCAATCATACGATCAGCTTCGTCGAGGACAACGTAAGTACAACGATTTAATACCAAATATCTGTTTTCTAAGACGTCTATAAGACGACCGGGAGTCGCAATGACTATTTCACATCCCAATCTCAGTTTGAAACCCTGATCCTCTCTTGAGAGTCCTCCCACTACAACTACAGATGTAATGTCTAAAGGAATTCCAAACTTATTTGTCTCTTCTTCAATCTGTTGAGCCAACTCACGAGTTGGCGCCAAAATAATGGCATATGGTCCTTGATCAGCATCTTCCAAGCGTTCGCTTTTCGGGAGAGATTGGATCCAAGTCAATAGAGGAATAAGGAAAGCCAATGTTTTACCAGAACCTGTTTCAGCAACACCAATGATATCCCTGTTTTGCAAACCAATAGGAATTGCCTGTCTCTGAATAGGTGTAGGACTCTTGTAGCCAACTTCATTAATAATTTCCATAATGTCTGCATGAAAGCCAGCTTCCTTCCAATTTCTGACTGGATTTGGGATCCTACCACCTTTGATGGTGATATTATAATCCTCTCTGAAGATTCGCCAATCCCTCTCAGTCATCTCGTCATGTTCCTTTTCAGACCAGTGACGGTCATCCCATTTCTGCTTATCTTCCTTCTTCTTAACTTTCTTAAGACGCAACTTCTCTTGTTCCTTTTCTAATTCTGTTCTACGTTTCTCTAACAGATTGCCATAGAACTTGCAGTAATCTTTCTTCTGAGACTTTATGTCTATTCCTGCTATGTGACCCCGACCAAAGAACTGAACTTGGTGCCTTTCCTTATACAAAGCATTGTAATCATTTGAAGTATCCTCTGATGCATCCCAATCAAACACAAATTTACGGTCATTTAATCTTCTTACTCTGCGTTTTTTCTTTACAATGCCCAGATAGCGAGCCTTGATGGCTTCTTCTTCACGCTCCTTGTCTTTAGTTTTGGAAACTTCTTCATTTTTCTCTTTTTTGTCCTCTCCACCTCCTCCTCGGCGGTCATTCATAGCCTTTCTTTCTTCATATTTTCTCTCTCTTTCCCTCTCCCTCTCATCTCTTCTCTCCCTTTCCTTTTCTCTCATCATTTCTCTTTCATCTCTATATTTTTTCATTTCTTCTTCTCTTTTGGAGGGTCCTGTAAGATCGATTGTTGTTATAGATGGCCTGTCAACATTGGCTCTAATAGCTTCTACTTGTTTTTGTCGTCTTTCTAAAGCGAGAGCAGCTCTTTGTTCTTTAGTCAAGAAGACAGGTTTACTGCGGGCTTCTTCTTCTGCTTTCTTCTTAGCAAGTAGTTCCTCTAGAGACAATGGCTCTTTCTTAGTGGGCTTTGAATCATCATGTTTTCCGTCTTGAGACTCTTCCTCCTCGGTTTTACTCTCATCCTCTTTCTTGCTCTTCGACTTTTCTCTTTCATCATTTTTCCTTCTGCTGTCTGATTCTTTTTCTTTACCATCACGTTTCTTGGGGCTGCGAGAGCGACCACGTTCACGCTCTTTCCTAGCGGGGCTCTTGGATCTATCTTTATCTTTACGTGCGGGGCTTCGAGACCGCTCTCGACGTTTTGTTTTGTCTCGATGAGAATCACGCTCACGATCTTCGTGACGCTCCTTATCACGACGTTCTCGTGAGCGCGAACGTCTTCGTTCTGGACTCCTGTCCCGTGCCATTATTTGTAACAAGATAGTAAAAATCAGTAAATTAATGAATGAACAACTGGGCTGCACAACAAAATTACACAAAAAGCTGCAACATCGTAGTTATTCTTCACTTCACTTGACAGTTTATGGAACAAACAAAGTTGTCAGTAGAAAAAGCAATTTTTAATTGGAACTTACCAGTTGAGAAAATGGTTTTTAAATCGATAAACGCTTCAGAAAAATATAACGCACTGATAAGCGCTGATCATGAAGGTATAGACCCTCATGGCGCTGTCACAGAACTGACAGAACATTACTCCTCTCCTAGCATAAGGCGCTGCTGCTAATTTGTTGAAAAAAAGCTAAAAATTATATATTTTTTAATTAAAAACAGTCCAATGATGTTTTTACATACATAGATCTTTACGTGTTTATGGTGAGTGCTATGTCACTGCAAGTGTTTTCAATCATTTTCGCCACGAATAGAATAGCCTTGTAGAAAAAATATCGATATAAAATATCAAGTATCGAAAATGTATCAAATACGATATATTTCCTAAACCAACACCGTTGTCCCCACTGGCTAAAACCGCTATAATTCTGAGCCGTAAAAAAATAAACTTACGGTTAACAATAATTTGTTATTTTAAGAATTTACATCAGAATTTATGTTTCTATTTAGTTTGGTATTTCTATGAATAAAAAACCGGCCAAATGCATGTCAGACCACCCACAATGAAGGGTTCCGGAGTCAGCGTGAATTTTGCCCAAAAACAAACTTATCATTGTAGTTGAAAAACATGTTCTCCCGTCACGGTCAATTCTCCAACTGTAAAATTAAGTTGGTCAACTATTACTCGTTAACTTGTAAGGCCTACTTAGCTGTGCTAGTTGTCCTTTCTATTTCGTTATTTAAACTACTGCCGTGATTTTTTTCACATATCTTCAATCAACCATTTAACTAGCAGGAGGGGTGAGGTCCCCCTCCTGCCAGATAACCACTTGACTCTAACAAAATTTAGCACTTTAAAGCTTAATATTACGCAAACAGATTCCTGCATCGAAAAATGGTTTTACAAACCTAAAAAAAATGTTTTTCAAGATTTATTTTACGACTTTGTAGGCGTAACTAATATGTACAGACGCCAGCAGATCAAGCTACCCGAAACTGTCAAATTTTCCCAATCAACCTTGAACCTTATGCTGTAGGGTTGAAGTTGAAATTTATTGAAGAAATTTGACAGATTGTGTAGTAGCTTGATGTGCTGGCGTCTGTACATCCATGCCAAATTACAGCTTTCTAGTACTAAAAGTCTCTGAGCTAAGCCGGGGACAGAAGGACGGATGCACTGACAGACAGACAGACAGACGGACATGGCGAAACTATAAGGGTTCCTTGTTTACTACGGAACCCTAAAAACAAACAAAACAATTTCATAAAATACATATACTTTTTAGAAAATTTATCGATCTAACGATATATATATATATATATCGAAATCGATATCAATATTTAAAAAAAATATTAACTCGTGAGCAATAAACTGGAATCACTTTATCGTCCACTGTTCGAAACAAATTACAACTTCTATGCAATGAACAATAGATTGTGGCATATCCTATGGCATATCATTTGAAAGGCAATTTTGTTAGCTTTCAACCTCTTTCAATGGACTTCTTAGCGGGAAAGTTAAGCGTCATGTTAGCAGTTTTGTTTTATTTTCTAAAATTTGTGTTTAGCCGAATATTAATGTGTAATAGTGGTGGAATATAAACCAATAAGTGTTCGTGAACCTGCATTAGTGTAGACAAATGAAACAAAACAGTGCAACATCACTTTAAGTTCTGTCAAGAAGTCCGCGCGAGGTTTCAGTAAAGTAGTCTTTACTGAAACTCAAGGGGAGCGGGCGGGGATACCATCATCATGCATTGAATATTTAATTTCATCAATATTTAGACAAAGTAACTAAACAAAAACTTGGCTAAAAGGTTCCAGCAACCAGGCCATAATATTAATAAAAAAAAAAAAGATAACGTTTTCGTGCTCACGCTAATAGGGAATGCGTTTGCGCGCTAAAATCGATTACAGCGATTATGGTCTTAATTCGGAATGCACCCTAGGAATCGGTTTCGTGTTTAGCGTTTTAAATGGATTAGAAAATCGGTTTCAATTTGACACATTTTCCTCTATAGTTATTATACTCTTTGATTTGACAGTTCAACTATATTCATTGCGTTAATTACGTTGTTAAGCAGATAAATTTTTTTGACATACGAAGCAATGGATTAGTAATATACTTCAAAATCATTCCGATTCTGATGTAAACTGTGTTACGCAATTATGGTGCTGGCTTTGGGTGCTGGTCAAAACCAAAGTGAAGCCAAGCCAGAGCCACCAATTATTTTTAATGAATTATTGAATGGAGGTCTAGGAATAGAAACTAACAAAGCCCAGAGTAAATTTTTATATTAAAAAGTAGATAATCTCAACACACAACGAAGATGTACATATATAACAAAAGCAAAACACGTCTACGGTATTCAGATTCAGTCATTCATGGAGAGACATTCAAACATTGTTCTGATTGTTCAGTGATGGTCATGAAACCCATGAATGTGTAGCAACGTAAAGTTTATGTGATTAAAAAGTATCCATAAGGGTGTTTATTTTATTTATCGTGTTATAACAAGTGAATTTTTGACAAAGATACAATGCAAAATTCAACGAGGAATAAACTGTGTGTAGCCACAGCTGCTTTAGCTGTAGGATGTTCGGTTTCATATATTTTTTATAAGTTGAGAAGAGGATGCCGTGATGCTGCAGATTTGTTTAACTACTTGTCTATCAACACTGTCACCACAGAAGAGTCTTGTGATCAAGTTGTTGGCGAGTTGAGAAGGTAATATTCTTTCTTAGTTACTCTAGCATTTATTTTAAACAATGATAGATTACAATAAATGTCTTATTAGCAAGAATGATATTTGTTTTTTTTTCTTTTAAGTATTTTGAATGTACTTACTTAAATAAATGGTTATGGTAAATATTCATGGAGTGAAAAAATATGTGGTAAAAATAAAATAGACTTTTCTTTTTTTAGGAAAACCAAAATACAGCCAACAACCCGCTGACCAATTAATGTCCTAAATAAAATGTTGATTTATTTTATTTACGCAAAACTCTCTCTGTTGTATTTATTTTATCATAATAATATCAATACAATTAAGACCCATTTTAGGAAGTAATACAATAATTATAATTTAATTAGCCTTGCTCATTTGTCTAATCTTGTAATAGAATAATTTTATTTCAGACATGTCTATAGGGTTCGTAACAATTTTACTTATTATCTAGTGTTAGTACAGACAAAGATTAACAAAACAATTAAAATTCAGCATGGGGCTGCATCCACCTCCACCACATTGGGGAATCCCACTGATCTGTGAACACACTGAGAATACTATTGACAAATAGTATGATATATTTTTTTTTTTTCATCCAGGCGATGTCAGAAGCACAGAGCATTAGGATTTGACTGTGAATGGGTGACTGAAAACGGGAAGAGGCAGCCAGTAGCCCTAGTTCAGCTATCTTCTTTTGATGGATACTGCGGCCTGTTTAGACTAAGTGCTATGAAAGCAGTGCCTGCATCATTAAAAGTAAGTACATTAGTAATAATGAGAGAACTTCGCCTTCAAAAATAACAAATTGTGCTTCATAATTTGGTGAAGAGATGATAGGTGAGAGTAATCAACTTCGTAATTGCTTTGCGCCTTTTGTCAAAAACTTCCAGTAAATTGAATTGATTAATGTTCTATTTTTCATCATCATTATCATCATTTCAGCCGAAAGATGTCCACTGCTGGACACAGGCCTCCCCCAAAGGGTTGCCATAATCGCTAGGCATGGCAGGCGGGTTGGCGATCGCAGTATGGTGTTAAAATGCATAAAGAACGCTGCTGCCCATTCTCTAGTAAGTCCCTTAGTCGCCTTTTACGACACCCACGGGAAGAAATAGGATGGTGCTATTCTTTACGTACGGCACCACACGGAAGACGGACGACGGAGTTCTTATTTTGCTTCAGTCTTGCAGAAGTACAGTAAGACTGAAGCAAAAATAGAATATGGCGTCTTTTGTTGCGCTGTTTGCGCAAGAAACGTTCAACTTTAGGATGGTAAACCACGTAAGGCTTACAAGGTCGAATCTAGTCTTAACATGAAAGATTGATTGAAGCCCGACACCGACGTAGCTATAATATATGTATACTAATATAGTTTGCTTTTGTTTTTTTTGCGTAGTTTTTGGTGCGTACTAGAAATTTAATATATTATAGCTCCGTTTGAGGTCACTCGAAGATTACTATGAAAAATATATTGTAATATGTCTTGCTATAATATATATATTATAGCTACGTCTGTGGTGGGCTTTACGCGGGAAACAAACGGAGCGCGCGACTAACTACCCAAGTACCTACATCATACATACATCTATTGTACGTAACGTTAAAAGCCGTACCTTATCTAGATGGCGCGCAAAACAGGATAATTATTTGAGTGCTACAACATTCTGTTTTTGTTGCATCAGCATATCAGCATCATGAAATGTGATGTCACAACGTAGGTATGTACTGCAAGTGAAGCGTGACTCGCATGGGTTTGACATCAATGAAGTGTAAACCTAAATATACATAGATGTACTGGAAAGCTATTTATATCTGGCATAGTAGGTAATAATAATAATGATTACTTGTTTATAGCAGGGACCGAAACCGGTATGATCAATACCGGTCGGTATTTTTCGGTTACAACCTTTATTATATGTATCATCATTATGAACAATTTTTACTATGGGACCAAACCTGAAACCGCGAAAAAAAAATCAGCTGTTCCCTACATTTTGACGAGTAATTCGAGCATAAATATAGGGAACAGCTGATTTTTTAGGGTTCCGTACCTAAAGGGTAAAACGGGAACCCTATTACTAAGGCCAGTTTATTTTTTTATTTTACTTTAACGTGTTTTTAAAAACAAAAAACATGGTAAATTTAATTATTACAAAAAAGTTTGTGCTAGTCTACTGTTCGCAGAACTACTAGTGTAAAACAGTTGTAAAAAATATTACCCCAATCTAATGAGCAATGTCGAAGAGACCGTCTTTTGTGTAAAACTGTGAAAGTATAAGTAGGTAAATGGGTTCGTTTCTCGTGTAAAACCAAAAATTTTAAGGACCAATCATTGTTCTATCTGAGAGAGTTTATTAGCAACACATAAGAAATCCAAATAAAGAGCTCTGAAAGCCATTGTCTATAAAATAAATACTTTTTCAGGATCTTTTAGAAGATGATGCGATCTACAAAGTGGGCGTAGCGCCCGCAGACGATGGCAAGTACCTGAGTCACGATTACGGTGTGGCGTTAAGGTCTACCTTGGACATTAGACATCTGGCCAATCAAAATGGGTTTGAGGCCGGTGGCTTGGCCACACTGTCTTCCGCTCTCCTAGGTGCTGTCTTGGACAAAAGTTGGAGGGTAAGGATTAAAAAATATTCAAAATGCTCATAAAAAATGCTTCTATATTGCCTGTGTAATATTCGCAATTTAAAGTATGTGTAGAATGCATATGGTACTGATAAGCTTCCAACAACAATAAAGACTTGTTCCCTTGATGACTAATTTGATGTTGCACGAGATTACAGTAAATAACACAAAGATCTGATTTCTGAAACATGAATATCTAAAAGTCACCCGGGAATACGTAGATTTTTCACACTATTGCCAAGTCCAAAACAAAGCAATGAGCGCGAAATCTGCAATTCTCTCATCGAAATTAGTCTATGTACTGCTAAAAATATGGATCACCCCCACGGAGTAAATACAAAGATCACACCTCTAGAGTGTCGTGAGGATAAATACGTACCTATATTGTAATAAATATTGCCCGCAAACATTGCAGTATGGCGTTGTGGATGTCTATTAACAGCAGGACAAAGGCCTTTGTACATAAGGGCATTGATCCCCAAGCGCTTAATAACTTGTGTGCTGATAGGGAGTTTGTTGCGCCACTTCTTCCCAGCTAAAGCACTAGAAAGTGGTGAAGGGCGGGCGTTTTGAGGGACTGTCTCATGTAATTTTGACGTTCAAAAAGTGCTGATTCTCAGCCTAGTATAGCCTTTGTTTTTTTTTGGTGTCGGATCCATTTATCTCTTAATTTTTTCACCAGATTCGATGCAGTGATTGGGAAGCTGAAGAGTTGTCACAGAGACAAGTAAAATACGCAGCAATCGATGCACACGTCGCCATTAGAATCTTTGCAATTTTATTAGAAAAGCTTGGAAGTAAGGAAACAGTTTTATCTTGGATATTTGGCACCGGCAGTCCCAGCGTATGGGCGCATTTAGACGACCATTGTTCAAAGTTTGCTGATAGGAATTTTAAAATCAAAAATGTCAAACTGAGGGATGGGTGAGTTTATTTATAATTAAGTTTTTCCTTGATAATTTTCTTTGGAATTAGATTATTTCATATTAGGCAAAAGGAGCGAAAGAAGGCATGTACTTGACTAAAAATTGCGCTAGCGATTTTATAAAAGACGGTACCTTTTATAAAATCGAGCTTGACTCCATAACTCCAGTAATAAGATTAAGGCCTGGTTGCATTGATATTTGTAACGCGCGTTACTTGTGGATGGTATTCCGACATTATCTTGGAATTAAACAATAAAAGATACAAAAAAATAACGATTTACAAAAAAACACTTCAAAGTGAAAAATAACTTTAATTTCGGAAGTCGGTGGCAAAAAACTAAAATACCGATCCAAAGACAGACGTCCGAAATGAAAGTATTTTTTTAATCTACCTATAGTGTTTTTTTGGAAGTCGGTTGCTACGTATTATTTGTAATAAGTTTTTACATGCTATATTTAGAAGTTTGAATGATGCGATTGAGTGATATGTTTGTTTGTTGTACTGTACGTTTTGTTTGTGCAGAATAAATAATTTTTCTTTCTTACTTTTTTGATGCAATAATACTAGACGCAATGTAGAGGTTCAACTATTACGTAACTGCGTAGTAAATTCTAGAGTTTTATTTTCCTGTTTCGAATCGTGCAAGAACATAGTAAAATGTGTATAGGTAAGATTAATAAAATTAGTGAACTCTATGTGGGTGAAAAGGATTACTCAACAATCATCATAAATACTACGTCGTAATCGGTATTATAAATATTATGTTTCCTTGACCGAATTTTGTGTCCTCCTCCATAATTAGCGCTGGGTGCTGGTTAGCAACGCTTTAAATATTCGGCAGCCTTATACCAAAAATCACTGCATGCATTTAGCGTTAAACGAATTTAAAACATCGTTGTATTTCTGTCCATCATTTGAAGATGACAGAGACAGAATTATGTTATAAATACGTTAAGCGACATCGGCAATGGTAGCCAGCGAAATTTAAATTTTACATTTTCTTACGTTTTTTGTAATTTGGTGGTCAGTTTCGGGTTACAGAATTAGAATCATTTAATACATTTCTCTTAGTATGGAAAAGTTCTTATGGAACAAATCTAACTTAGAGATGTATTAAATACATACTTATTTGTTATGGTCGCGAATTATATTTTGATCAAAATACAACCTGACACTGACCTGCAAATTGCAAAAAACCGGCCAAGTGCGAGTCGGACTCGCGCACGAAGGGTTCCGTACCATTATCTATAAAAATGGCAAAAAAATCACGTTTGTTGTATGGGAAATAAATATTAAATATTTGTTTTATTATAATTTAATTATTGATTTTTAAAGTGAATATATAACTAATTTTCTGTGAATATTTCAAGTGTCTACCTGTTACCGTTATCAATATAGAGCAAAAACGAGCAAAAAAATCACGTTTGTTGTATGGGAGCCCCCTTAATTATTTGTGTTATTCGGGTGTTTAGTATTTGTTGCTATAGTGGCAACAGAAATACATCATCTGTGGAAATTTCAACTGTCTAGCTATCATTGATCATGAGATACAGCCTGGTGACAGACGGACAGACAGACAGACGGCGGAGCCTTAGTAATAGGGTTCCCGTTTTACCCTATGGGTACGGAACCCTAAAAACGTAAGAAAATGTAAAATTTAAATTTCGCTGGCTACCATTGTCATCTTCAAATGATGAAAATTTGAATTTCGCGGGCTACAGCTCCACCTTAAATCCATTTAGTGTCCAGCAAGTGGTCTTTTTAAAAGGATCCGGTTTCCGTCAAGAAAAAAAAAATGTAGAAATAATAAATTATTTTAAAAGGGACTCTAATTCGAACTCACGACATCGTTCAGTCGTCCTCAAGAAAATTAGGGACCAGCAGCCTAACAGCTATAGAGAAGAACTTTGTACTTTAATATCGACGCTGTCGCAATTCGTGTAAACATTTCTGCCCACACACGATTCTACTGAACTTCATGTACATGCACCTACTCACTTATTTATGACTCATGGCGTTATAGGAAATAACATTGAATCAGAGTTAACTTCCTACTATTTGTTGTAAGAGGGTTAATAATTATTGGGCAATTCCCGCGTACGCATGTCATAATTTCAGCCGAAAGACGTCTACTGCTGGACATAGGCCTCCCCCAAGCACCGCCACTTCGACCGGTTCTGGTCTTCTCCGTACGCGTGTGATAGTTTTTAATTACCAAAGCTTAAGGTTGATGAGGATGATATTTTATACTTCCTTTACCAGTCTATGACTCACCTATTTCGGCTTAATGTAAAATGAAACTTGGATGCTAGATAATAAATGAAAACCTTTTAATGTTCTCATTTCCTTATTATTTACGAGTATTTACACAACACGACTACACGTGCTTGTGATGCGGGGACACGAGGATGAATATGAACGCTGATTGGTTGATTTGAGCGTTTTGTACTGACGGATGTGCTGATTGGTTAACAGCTACTGTAGTTGTTAACTAATCAGCCATCACCAACATTCGAGCCATGTTCAGACCAACCACAATAAAGAAAAGATGATGAATTGACTCTTAGATACGCCAATCAGCATTCAATTTTACCAACGTCCTAAACAGACTGCGTTTTTTGCAAAAATCCTGATCGCCTAGCCTTTTCCCTAGTATGTTGGGGTCGGTTTCCAGTCTTAACAGGATCCAGCTGAATTCCAGTATTTTACATGGAGCGATTGCCTATCTGACCTCCACAACCCAGTTACTGGGTAATACGATACCAATTAGGAGAACTGGTTGTAAGACTTTCGGGCTTCTGACGACCCGTAACTACTGTCAAAGATCCACGAATGATAGCTGGGACCAACCGCTTAACATGCTTTCCGAGGCACGGATGAGTCTAGGTATGTAAAGATGGTCACTCATCTACGTACCAACCGCGACAAACGTGCTTAACCTGACCGATCTGTTATTACTTAACCACGAGCCCCACCTGCGAATATTCTGATATTAGCTCGTATTATTTCGATTTTTTTTTCTTAATTACCAATTATCCTGCGACATACACTTCAGTATTTTGGTATAATGAAAACTTCTTCAATAATAACTTAAGTTTTCTGCAACAATTTAACTAATAAAAATATTTTTCAATAGTGCTAAAGAAAAAAATGGTCGTGTCAGAGAACCTATGGTACCGACTAAGAGGTACGCGACGCCAATGCGTCTTAAACCTCTGTACAACAACGGCTTCCTACATGCGCCTGATGGTGAACTACTGTGTACGTGCGACAAAAGGAAGGCAATGTGGTAAGACATTTTTTTTAAATGTTAACTCTATTTCAGCTGTATTAAAGTTCATTATCAATTAATCAATAAAACCTGCTCGACCCTTGTCTTCATAGATACATTTTCAGTTCTTTTTTTTTCGGATTTATAGTGATAGATATGGCTTGTTATTATCAGACAGTAATAATCGTATTTAGATTCTAAAACAGCACAATAGGATCTTTTTGTATTTTTTTTTTCAAGTTTTCGTCTTCGTGGCGGTTGTAATAAGCTGATGTGCGTGGTGTGTGAGCGGAGCAGACATAAGCGGAACTCTGCAAAACTCGGGATACGCCTACTAGCGACTTTACTGTTTTTTCTGTTCTGTGGGGGAACCCGACCTTTACACTAATATTAGCATAGTTTTATCAGCCTAGGGTAATTTAGGAAACGTTTCCTGGTCAGGATGAAACGGGTTATAACATAACAACTTCTCTACAGGTTCGTAAACAAAGGGCTAGCAGACCTGCTCAAAGAAGAGCCTATTACTGTCCGCCTTCGATTCGAGCCCGCCGGTCGAGCGGTAGGCGACGTGGGACGGTACTACACACTAGAAAAAGAGAATAGATGCGTCGTGTGCGGCGACTCTAACTCTTACATCCGCAAGAATATCGTGCCTAGAGAGTATAGGAAGAACTTCCCAGGTGAGTTTGATTCTTGAATTGTTCTGAATTATTCGAGAATTTTGTCGTGGCAAGGTGAGTGAAGGACTGACTGTCCAAAGTGCGCCAGGCATTAAGTATTACCCGTGGAAGCTATTTCAACTCACTGCAAAAACATGCACGATGCAGTGTTACCCATTTTGTGTGCCCTGGTTTATGGAGAGTAATTTAAATAGAACATTAGTTGTTACAGCTCATAGACTCAGATCCGCACCTTAATTTTGTACCAAATGGCAATTTGAATCACTAACTGAAAGTTTTGAAGGATATTGCTAATCCATTGCTTCATAGGTTTGAAAAATTCGTCTGCTCGACAACGTAAATAACGCAATGGACGTGGATGACCTGTCAAATGAAACCCATTGCGATCAATTGTCATTTTATGTGTGTTACGAAATTGTCCCGCTGGAGACATTCCATGTAATAGGTTTTCGTTCATGGTGAAAAAAACTAATTCACCTAATTGTGTGGGTAGTGGAATTGTGGAAGACTTACATCAGTTATTGATGGACTGTGTTTGATATGAGTCATATAGAAAAATCATTTCTTAGCATTCTGTCTCAACCAAATGCAGGTGATGATGCGAAGAGTCTGTTCAGCTTCGTGGCCCAAATGTAAGACATAGCAACGTGTATTTTATTATTATTTATTTAAGATATGATTGGACTGTCATACGCATTGCGGTAAAAAAAGTGCCTAATTAAAAAAAAAAAACTCAAAATTATTCCAAACTTACGCAAAGTTTAGTCTTTAATACACTTGAATGCTCGAAGGTTCTGTTTTAACATATAAACATAAAGTCACGTCCTTTCCCATGGGGGTAGGTAAAAACTACAGACCACCCGATCCTAAAGGTCCATCACTCACTACAACCGCACCTCTCAGACACAGCAAATAACTTGTCATTCAAGTTTGGATTTTAAATCAAATACATTAAAGTCTATTTTACGATGACTATACAGAATAGTGGACAGCTCGCGGCCAGTGCGCTATCCGCAAACCGTCAGATGTCGCGCCGACCGCGCGCTTTTAGCGAGTAGCGCGCCCCTTGACCTACTCGTACTCCTTTTGCCTCGTTTCGTTAGTTATAAGAAAAAGTATAGTTGAAATAAATTAACAAAATTAAAGTCGACAACTTTAATTTACTTCGTAACATCATTCAAAATATCTTCGTCATTGGATCTTTCAACCCCCTGAAACTCAGTGATAAAAACATTATTACAACATTTACCCAAATCTATTACAGAGATCATGAAGGATCACTCATCGCACGACGTGGTCCTGCTCTGCGCGACGTGTCACCAACAGAGCAATATCAACGACTTTGCGGTGCGCGAGCGGCTAGTTGAGATGTGTGACGCTCCACTACCTTCTGAGCAGCGAGGCAAGCGGACGTATGAGGACCCAGCTCGCAAGTGAGGAACTTAACATGTATTTTGTAGTACATTTAGAACGCTATAAAACAGACAGCCGTTATTGTGAGGCAATGCTTTAGTGGTGGACTAAAGCTTTGCCTCACAATACCGGCTCTCCGAGTATAAAGAGCGTTTTTTGACAATTTAACGGGAAACTGTCAGGGTAGCCGTGAAATTCTAATGTTAATTTTTAGGGTTCCGTACCCGAAGGGTAAAACGGGAACCCTATTACTAAGGCTCCGCCGTCTGTCTGTCTGTCACCAGGCTGTATCTCATGAACCATGATAGTTAGATGGTTGAAATTTTCACAGATGATGTATTTCTGTTGCCGCTATAACAACAAATACTAAAAAACAGAATAAAATAAATATTTAAGGGGGCTCCCATACAACAAACGTGATTTTTTTGCTCGATATTGACAACGGCAACAGGTAGATGCTTGAAATATTCACAGAATGTTTAGTTATATATTCACTTTAAAAATAAATGATTAAATTAAAATAAAACAAATATTTAAGGGCTCCCATACAACAAACGTGATTTTTTTGGCATTTTTATATATCTATAAAAATGCCAAAAAAATCACGTTTGTTGTATGGGAGCCCTTGTATGCCTTGTATGTTGTATGGTACGGAACCCTGCGTGTGCGAGTCCGACTCGCACTTGGCCGGTTTTTATAGATAATGGTACGGAACCCTTCGTGCGCGAGTCCGACTCGCACTTGGCCGGTTTTTTGCAATGTGCAGGTCAGTATCAGGTTTATATTTGATCTAAAAATTATTTGCGGTCGTATCCAATATTTATTTATGACATCACACTAATATTATAAAGGCGAAAGTTTGTGAGTGTGTGTGTATGTTTGTTACTTCTTCACGCTCAAACGGTTGGACCAATTTTGATAAAATGTTGTATGGAGGTAGCTGACACCCAGGATTAAGACATAGCCTACTTTTTATCCCGATATTCCCACGGGATCGAGACTTACGCGGGTGATGGTATAGACGAGATAGCAGATTTACTTCCAAAAAACCTTTATCACGCTTTTTATGACTTCCCTACAACATTCCTTTACGACAAACATTTTCATCGAACAGAAAAATCCGGTCTTGCGGTCGAGCCCTCCTGTATTCGTCTCACAAACTGCCTGAATCAAGACGGAAGGAGTTAGAAGACATCCTATTACAGCACTATCCCGACCAGGATGAGATCACCGAGGAGTTGCTGAAGGAAGCTTGCAATATTCAAGTGGTGTAGGTATTCAAATTAATAAAATATCACGTTTCAAACTTTTTGAAATATTTACGTATTATCTTTGAGCTTTTTTAAGATATTCAACATATTTCTAGCCCTATGAGATATGTATTATCTTTCTAGCCTTCTGAGACCGGTCTTCCAAAAAAATAAACATTTCTATGAACATTATCTTTTTAGCATTATAAGATAAGCACCATATTTGACCAGATATCTGTATTTTGAATGTATCTACCTTTTTTTTTTAGGAGGTTTTAAGAACTGGCATCCAAAATACTCTGAATTATTACGAAAAGAATAAGTCAGTTGTAATAAAATCAATGGTTTTATATTTTCCAGATTTGAGAATGAAGATTACACATCTCACGGTGTGAAAGTAGTGGACTATTACTTAAAGCACGGCGGTCTGCTCCTCCTTGAAGAGTTGTGGCGCGCCCATTTTCTGAGCTCTATGCAGCCTCGATACATGCCTGCTCTATGGTCCACCAAACATAATGAGGAGAGGTAAGGGAACTTTTGTCTATGCTTTTTTTTATATGGTGGTGTTAGTTGGGATGAAATGTGAAAAATGGAGAAAAAGAAGGATAGATTGTTGGAGGGATGATATTAATTAAAAGGGAATAATAAGGTGACGGAATATAATCAGATAATTAATGTAGGTACTCAAACAAAACATTGTAAAACATTTTTTTAAAGAGTAAGGCCTAAAACGCACTAGCGGCTCGCCGTGATGGGGTGTGCCTTTGCGGCAGGCCGCACTTCAATTTTTATATGAAACCGCATGATGTCAACGCGCTGACTTGCGGCCAGCCGTCTACCGCTCCGGTTGTCTTGGAGTTGCGGCGGCCCGCACCGGTAGAAAGTAGCGTCGCGCCGCATCCCCTCCACGCACTCGACGCGGTTAGCCGCAAGCGATTTCCGCCCCAGTCAAACACAGTAGAGCGTGTATCCAAAATCTATGTTTATTTTTACGACGACGTTTTCCACGATAATATAAATAAATAACTGCAGCAACTTCTTCGAACTCCATCATGTGCAATATTTCTTTCGAAATGCGGCGGACCGCAGTAGAACCGAGACTATACGGTTAGCTGGAATACGGCGTGCCGTTGCGGCAGACCGTATATACTGCGGCCTGCCGCAACGCCACGCCGCATCACGGCCAGCCCCTAGTGCGTTTTAGGCCTTAGAAGGGGCAACGAGACTCAATTCTATTTTTTTTGGAAATTTTGACGTTCAAAAGTGCATCTAATGTGCCTATTTGAAATTTATAATTTGACTTTGACGGCTGACGGGGGAGAGTGGAGGGGAGGGGGGGTAACATAGGACAAGTGCAGGCTGAAGGATGAACTGATTATGTAAGCCTCGCCGTTTAGAGTCTGTTGTTTTAATTTAAAGATTAAATTACAATGTCATATAGTAAGACATATGAAGCTTTTCTTATAACTTACTATATGACTTTAAAGAGTCACAGTTGAAATAAATGTATCATTGTTTTTATTCTGTTTTAGGTTACGCGTGAAAATGAAGGAAGGGCGTATCACCCAAGAAGATTTAGAATCCGTTGGATTAACATCACTATAATATATAATTATGTATGTTAAGTAGAAGAAGAAGAGTGAGCCAAAAAGAAATATAATCATAGGAAATCTAGTGGCTATATAAAAAGACTATATTTATTTAGAAAAGAGCTTAAATTGAAAGGATTAATGAAATACTTAGGGCCATTTTGTATTTTTGTCTAATAAATTGCGTGTATATTTTTGTAATGTCGGGTGTGGTGTGCCTTGAGAGCATTTAATGGGTGGAATGATTAGAAATGATTTTGATCGTATTTGAGTAGGTAGGTATAGGTCCTTGATGTACGTACATCTTATAAGCCATGTCCCTGATGTGGGCAGATAAGGTCCTGGTTTCAATCTCCGAGAAGGGTCCAGGTCCTGCGAAGATGTCGGAAGCCGGGTTTACCTACTCGATGTTGGAAGATATTTTTTGTATTGATAATTAAGATATCATTATTTTCGATTTATTAGATCGATATAAATTGTAATGTACAAAATAAATCGATGCGCACGAGCGAGCGAGTATACTTTTAGTGAATTTCAACAATGTATTTCTTATAAACTATGTATTTATTGTAATATGATGGATTGTGCAGCCAAACTATTATACCTATATTTTATACTTATAAATTTACAATTACTAATGCCAATTCATCCTTCCCACCGCTCAAAGGGACCAAGTTCCGGATTTATAATTATGTGAATAATATAAAAGACATTTGTGTTTTGGCTTCGTGCGGTTCGCACATTTAGCCAGTGTCAAGTAAAATGAGGTAACAAGTACAGACGCCAGCACATCAAGCCTACAATCAATTACTTTAAAAGATTTTCAACTTTATTATTAAAGCATAAGGTTCAAGGTTGATTGGGAAAATTTGACAGTTTCGGGTAGCTTGACCTGCTGGCGTCTCTACAAACTTTGTTTAAATAATGATGAAATGAATTATATTCAATGCATGATAGATGATAGGTAGATGAGTTTCAGTAAAGATGTGGCACTTTACTGAGACCTCACGCGGACTTCTTGAGAGAACTTGAAGTGATGTTGCACTGTTTTGTTTCATTTGCCTACACTAATGCACGTTCACGAACACTTAATGGTTAATAATCCACCATTATTACACATTAATGTTCAGCTAAACACACATTTTAGAAAATAAAACAAAACTGCATATCATTACG
Source organism: Tiliacea citrago (assembly GCA_963921375.1). Lineage (NCBI taxonomy): Eukaryota > Metazoa > Arthropoda > Insecta > Lepidoptera > Noctuidae > Tiliacea > Tiliacea citrago. The sequence goes on from OY992784.1 coordinate 5,829,549, forward strand.
CTTCACTTTCCCGCTAAGAAGTCGACATTTGTGTTTGTTGTATATTCAAATAAAAACGGTAAACTTTTGGAAAACTTAAATGACTACATAAAATATAAAATTCCAAAGTAATTATTTTTGTAATTGTTTTAATTCGTACGCAATTTTATCACCTTAGTTTATTTCTACCTACTTAATGGTTGAGAGCAACACGAAATCATCTGAAAGTGCGCCATCTTTAGCCAATGTTGATTATTTGATCAGTAGCTCAATACCTATGGTAGGGGAGGATTATTCGGAAATGCGAATTCATGTATCCACCCCGACCTGCCAAGGTTACGAGCCTGTCCGAAAGGGATATCGTGGCCCTGGCACACAGGCATCTGAAGGAACACGGTGGGTTTTAGTCAGTAGAAGTCTGACACTCCCTCCCGCCCCACCCAGAGCGGGAGAAGTTATTTGATAATTTCCCACCCAAAAAAAAAAAAATGTATCCACCCCGAAAGGGGTGGATAATCAAAATTCATATTTTATTTTTCTTCCAATTTTTACCCTCTGCTGTGTACAGTCATTTAGAGAAATATGATAGAAACTGGCCCAAGATACTTAGTGAACATTAAAAATACAGAAATAATACATACTTCTTGTTTGAAAAGTCAAAGGTGAAATTACTATAGGTCATTTTCCGGACATATTGCAGATTTTATAAAGTACTACCTGCCCCGCCACAGCTTCGCATGGGTGTACTCTTTTTTTATTTATTTTTAGTTTGTTAATAAGTAATTATTTTTTTCTTATCGGACGGCGAGCTACCCATCGCTCACCGTCCGCAAGCCCGCGCCTGCGGTGGCCGGGAATAGGCCTGTGACTCCCGACGCCCGGGGCGTCTCCTGCGGCGACTAGGGGCGCGAGGGCGCGGATTTTGCCTCTTCCTCACGCGTTCCGCCTCTTCCTTCACGAGCATTACTGTTTTGCAGAAGGAAGTGACGGCCTCCCATGCACTCTCGCTCCGAACCATGGCCTGAACCAGGGTCAGACGTGAGAGATCGCCGCCGCCGATCGCCTCCGTGAAGACACGACGGAGCTCCTCCCAAGCCTCCATCGTATGTTCCACCGTGTCCTCCGGGCGATCCACACAGTGGTGACACCCGTGCGTTTCCTCCCGCTTTATCCTAAACAGGAACCTCCCGAAACAACCGTGTCCGGTGAGGACCTGCGTGGTTCCGTGATTTCTTGCGGCAGCGGAGTTACGCCCCGGCCTTTCGCCGCCTCGCGCCACACCCAAATGTGCGCGAGGACTTTTGCCTCCAGATCCCAATGCGGCAGTCCGGCAAGGAGGCTCGCCGCCTCACGGGTGACCGTGCGGTAACCCCGTACCAGCCTGATGGCCATGACCCTTTGGGACGCGTACAACCGCTGTGCTGGTCGCAGCCTCAGAGAACGCGCCCACACCGGTGTCCCGTAAAGGGCCATGGACAGCACGATCCCCGCTTAGAGACTCCGGCAGGAGGTGTTTGGACCCCTAGATTGGGCGGGAGCCGCTTCAAGGCAGCCCCGGCCCACTCCAGTCTGGGAGCCAAACATCGGAAGTGCTTCATGAAGTTCCACCGGCTGTCGAGGACAAGTCCCAGGTGCTTCATCGTCGACTCGACGCCGATGTGAACCTCTCCTGCCGTTATCTGGAAACCCGACAGTGGCGCGTTCCGAGGACCATAAAAACACATGGCCTCGGACTTGTGCAAGGCCACCTCGAGTCCCAATTGCCAGATCCTATCGACGGTTGTCGTACCCCACGTGCCGCCAGTTCGGCTGCCGCCTGATGCGACCTCCCCTGCGCCAGGACCAGCGTGTCATTAGCGTAGCAGACCCCTATATAAAATGTACTCTGTGTAGCAGACTACGCTGACGCCGCTAGGGAGGTCGGCGCGCAGCACCCAGTCGTACCAGATGTCACTTCTTGGTGACCGGAATCAAATCGTGACTCACTCACTCGGAAATTATTGATGTGAGCGCTGTGAGCGATTAAGGTCTAATTCGGAATGCAGCCAATGCTTTATGGGATGACAGGTGACAGTAACACATCATTCAGTTCAGTCGACGTTGACAGTGACACTGACAGAAAAACTGTGGACTTGCGTGGTGCTTTGGTGCTTGCTGGTGCATTAGTCGGTGCAATGGTGCAATATTATGAATTTGAAGTAAATACCAATCATTGTAACACAAATAATCATATCAACACAGACATATCTATAAAATAGAAACAAAGTTCGCTTACGTTTCAGTCATAAATAAACATAACATCAACATACATTTGAAGTGTATGTAGATATCTTGTACTTATAGTGAATTTTAAAAAAGGTTCAATGCAAGCTCCAGCGACATATGATTTGTGCGCAGCCTCAGCTGCTCTGGCTGTGGGATGTGCTGTTTCATACGTTATTTATAAACTGACGCGAGGACACCGAAATACTGCAAATTTATTTGATTACTTGACTATCAACACTGTCACCACTGAAGAATCTTGTGACCAAGTTGTTGGCGAGTTGAGGAGGTAATTCTAACAATCTTACCATTAATTTATGTATCTTCGTAAGTTTTATTATCATAAAGAAGAATTTATAATGTTTTTTAACTTCTTATTTACGCTAACATTTTAGGACTTTATTTACATTATAAATAAGTAATACAATAGAAATATTAATTAATTTTTAAGTGTGTTCTTCAATTCTGTTGAATACAATAAATGCCATAGGTAGGTAGATGAAAATTTTAATGAATTATTTGATATTCATTCAATACCAAACACAAATTACGTTCTTTCAGGCTATGTCAGAATCACAGAGCTCTAGGATTTGACTGTGAATGGGTGACAGATAATGGAAAGAGGCAGCCAGTCGCTCTAGTTCAGCTATCTTCTTATGATGGGTACGGCGGTCTGTTCAGACTAAGTACTATGAAGGCAATGCCTGGATCTCTAAAAGTAAGTATATTTTGATAGAAGATATTTTATTAACGCTTCAACTATATACATGAGAATTTTTGAACTGTAGAAAAAGAAACTTTAAAAAATGTGGTATTTCAGGATCTATTAGAAGATGAAACAATCTACAAAGTGGGTGTAGCAGCCGCAGATGATGGGAACTATTTGAGCCAAGATTATGCCGCGGTGTTAAAGTCTACTCTGGACATTAGACACTTAGCTGAGTTGAATGGCTTTGAGGCTGGTGGCTTAGCCACACTGTCTTCTACTCTGCTAGGTATTGTTCTGGACAAAAGTTGGAGGGTAAGGTCTAAGAAAATATTTCTCAGGCATGCAAAGTAGCCTTGTTGACAAAAATAAATGTTTACTTATTTACTAATAGCAGTTGCAATTTAAAATGAAGTGAAGCAATCAATAGGCAAGGCTAAGATAAGCCTGCTTCAAACACCAATAACAATAAAGATTAAATTGTTTTGTTGCTAACTCAAGTTATAGAGAATTTAAGATAAGATACCTAACTAACAAACTATAAACAAACTACTTGTGAAATCTATAAATAATTCAGGGGTATTAGTCATTCCGGCCTCAGTTATGTCAACATTTTATTATTATTATTTTCTACTAGCTGCGTCCCGCGGTTTCACCCGCGTGAGTCTCGATCCCGTGGGAATATCGGGATAAAAAGTAGCCTATGTCTTTATCCAGGGTGTCAGCTACCTCCATACAAAATTTTATCTAAATTGGTCCAGCCGTTTGAGCGTGAAGAAGTAACAAACATACACACACACACACTCAGTGTGATGTGATGTGATTATAATTGGTAGGCTCGCGTTTGACCATTATACATATTATTCGCTGGTAAGCAATGTTGTGGTCAACGATGGAGCACGCTTGACTATCCCCGCGTCCTAAACCAATGCGATAGTCGCACGTCGTACGCGATCGTTTGTATGAATTATTATGCCGTACAAACACGACTTAATTGATCGAGCAAGTTCGTCATAATCTTACAGAACAGCGCGACAATCGCTTTGGTAAGCACGCGGCCAGATGTAACCTATTCACTCTCGACTTAAACAGACACAGGTTATAGCATGAAACAAACTAATATAAATTTCTTCTCCAGATTCGATGCAGTGATTGGGAAGCAAATGAATTATCGGAAAAACAAGTGCAATATGCGGCGATCGATGCACACGTGGCTATTAGAATCTTTACTATTTTGTTGGAACAGCTTGGACGAAAAGAAACAGTGTCATCTTGGCTCTTTGGCACCAATAGCCCCAGTGTATGGTCGCATTTAGACGAGTACTGCTTAAAGTATGCTGATGTGCACTATAACATGAAACACGTCAAATTGAGGGATGGGTGAGTTTATAAGATGTTTTTTATTTTGTCGGTCTGTTCTGAACAGCGTAAATACGTGCTGCTATTAAATATTACAGCAGCAGCACGCACGCGCACGCGTTTATAGCAGCACGCACGCGGACGCGTTTATAGCAGCACGTCATGTTTAACTTTACTCGTTTTGCAATTAATTGAATCCGCAGTGCAAGTACGTACTTTGCATCGATAAGACATCGAGATCGCTAAAGTTTGCATTTTTTTTTATCGATCTTGTTAACGAATTTGGAAGTACGTAACACGCGACGATAAGATTTATCGTGGTATTGCTTGTCAAATGGCAATACTGAGGACGTCCACAGACAAAACATTTAAGGTGGGATTTCTGTGGCAAGACTCATCATCTGCCTAGCCTTTTCCCAACTATGTTGGGGTCGGCTTCCAGTCTAACCGGATGCAGCTGAATACCAGTATTTTACATGGAGCGACTGCCTATCTGACCTCCACAACCCAGTTACTGGGTAACACGATATCCCTTGGTAAGACTGGTTGTCAGACTTTTGGGCTTCTGACGACCCGTAACAACTGTCAAAGATCTACAAATGACAGCGGGGACCAACGGCTTAACGTGCTTTCCGAGGTACGGAGGAATCTTGGTATGAAAACATGGTCACCCATCCACGGACCAACCGCGGCAAGCGTAGCTTAATCTGAACGATCGACCCGTGCGGCAGTTATTATTTAGCCACAACCTCCTGGATTTCTGTGGCAAGACTATGTCCGAGATATTTAGAAAATCCTTTATTTTCATACATTTATGGGTATAATTCAGAGAAACTGGTAAATACTGGTAAGTATTTACCAAAATTTCCGTTTGTTTTTAGTAAAAATACAGATATATAATACTTCCTAAAGCGTCGCGTCGTCGTGTAACTTACATTTGCCAAAAAAAAAAAAATTGTTGACATTACTTTCTTGAAGCTTGAGAAAAAAACATACCTATACGTAAACCTATAAAATGTAAGTTTAATCAAAAGGCTATTTCCACGCAGGTTAGGTATGTTTTGTCAAGATCTCGAATGAAGTAGGTAACTATAGTAAAAAAACAGTAGGTGCTTACCACGATATGGACGGGGAGTCCAGTGGATCGTATCCTCCGCACATCTACCTCTATCCCTTCTATTAAAATAACTCCCACTTCTCGAGTCAAACCAAAACAAAATCTTCTTCTGGAAGTTCCAGAGGATTGTTTGTGTCTTTGAGATGCCGCCTCCGAACACGCATCACATTGTGACGCTGCTGCCGTTCTTCCTCATCACCCAGCAATAAATTCATGAGTCCTAAATCCATTATTAATAATGATCGTTATGCTTATCGGGCTTTTACAAGGTGTCGATAAATTACCGATCTTGACAGCGTAAGCTGGCGACCTCAACTGTCAAAATCTCGTTTCGTACCATTTCGTACTTGCATTTTCGTTAAGCTGGGTAATGAACGACGTTACGGGGTATGGGTTTCTTAGTAAAAAAATAATTAAATAAAAGCGGCAGTAAAGGGGGCTTAATGGCCGCTGGCAGACATTCCAAAACATATACGTAACAGTCAAAGGATTCGCCAAAAAACCGACAGCCGGGTGGAGCACTCACAGCTCGTTGCTCGCTGGTTTCCCCGTAACACTACGTACTGACTGCATGAATGCTCGCCGTGTATCATGTTACATTATACCTCGTTACGTCGGTCAGTACCCCGCTTAAAATTCGTTAAAATTTTAGAGTTTATCAAGTTAAAGTAGAAGTTACGTAAGTACTTGCGACATCGATTCGATTCGATAAAAACTCATTGTATCGAGAGTAATTGTCTTTATCGAATCGAGTCTTACGTACTTGCACTGCCAGTTTGAAGTGAAAGGTAAATAGATAAAGAAATGTGGAAAAGATAACTTTATCTTTTCCTTATTTACCATATTCCGCGCCTAAGTGCTATAGTCACCGCCTGAGGTATGTGAGCGGTGAGACGGGGTAGGGTGCAATTGACTAGACTGGGAGACGGAGTTAGCTTAGCCTTTGTCTACCTCCCCTGTCTCACCGCTCGAGGTATGTGAGCGGTGAGACGAGGCTGTGACTAGCACTTGAGCGCGGATTATATCACGTCATGTGCCAGCGAAAAAGTTAATGCATCCGCATCAAAGCAAAATAAAATGTTGACATAATACGTATGTCCCTCTCAAGCTCTGCCAAACAAATCTGACCAAAGTCGGTTACGTAGTTTAGCAATATTTAATTAGTAAATAATTACGCTGATTTCTAAAAAATACATTAAGGTAACAGTCATCTAGAAATCTATTCCTCAGTAGAAATATACTTCTTCCAACAGTGCAAAAGAAAAAGATGGGAGGACTAAGGAACCGCCTTTGGTACCCACTAAAGGTTATAAGCTGGCGATGCGTGCCAAGCCTTTATACAACAACGGCTACTTAGAAGCGCCTGACGGTGAACTACTGTGTCGATGCGACAATAAGAAGGCTTTGTGGTGAGATACACTTACTTTTTAAGCAGTTTAACCATTATTTTTCATGTGTTAATCCTGATTTCTCGCTGTAGGAAATCATATCGATTCATCATACACATTAAGGGCGAGATTGACGACTTCATGTTGACTTAACTTTGCTAAGTAAAGTTTTCTACGAATATGAACTGATATTCCTAAGTCGAAGTGCGATCTGTGAATCTCGCCCTAAGTGTCATGATGAAAGATAGTCGCCATGTGTAAAGGTCATAGTAGTAAGGACCCTTATTTCTGTAGGTTCGTGAATAAAGAGCTAGCAGACGTAGTGAACGAAGATCCTTTCACCGTGCGACTTCGTTTCGAGCCTGCCGGTCGAGCGGTCGGTGACGTGGGACGGTACTACCAACTGGAGAAGGAGAATAAGTGCGTTGTATGCGGTGGTACTAACTCTTACATCCGCAAGAATGTCGTGCCTAGAGAGTATAGGAAAATGTTTCCAGGTTAGTTTTGGTACACTGTCTTTTTAGTACATGTTTTAATAGCACCTCAGGCCTCCTCCTGGTAGTTATTGAGGGTGCAAGACACTGCCATTTTATCTGTGTATTTTATATAAAACATTGTTCAGGCAGGGGCCGTAGTCTTTCCATAGTCCTAGATAACCAGTTCACTTTAGCTACCCAAACCCATAATCCAATATCTTTGTTTCCATATCCTGCAATAGTCCTACGCCAACCGGGGGTTGTCCTTGAGTGCACTTGCATAATGCGAACAAGGATAATCGTCGGTTGGTGCCTCATTCCATTTAAAATTGTCCAAGCCTCTGTGAGTTGGCTTCGGCCCCTCGTACGCCTTCCAAAGGACCGGGAACACATGGTCCCGAGATATGTAAACAAATCAAAATAAATAATAACTTATTTTCTCAGATAACTAAAGCTCCATTACATACAATTGTTACTAAGAAGTCAAAGACTTGGTTAGTACTAAATAACTTAGAGTGACTTATTCCTCTGCGTGAGATTCCACCCCACTGGGCTGTTTATCTTACAGGCTATCGTTTTAAGGGTGCCCTTGCTACGTCGAAGAATACGCTACTTCGTCGTTTTGTCTGATATCACAACGACGCAATTACAGAGATCATGAAGGAGCACGCTTCACATGACGTGGTGTTGCTATGCGCGGAGTGTCACCAAATGAGCAACATGCGCGACCATGCGATGCGCGAGCGTCTAGCGGGCATGTGCGATGCGCCGCTCGCGATCAACCAGCGCGGCAAGAAGTACAATGAATTCGCTGGCAAGTGAGTATTTTGCCTTGTATCATACTCGTATAACACACTGTTTTATTTGAGTATGATCTTAAAAAAATATTGATTATGAGTTTTCCAGCATGCAAAAACGTAACTCCAAGTTTCAAATATCGAATCTATTCTGGGCTGAATCAATCTCTTTCATTTATTTTTCATGCCAGTTTCATCATGTCAATGTTTTTATTACTTATTAACATACTCATTAACAGGAAAATGAAGGCAGCAGCTCGAGCACTTCTCTACCAGTCTAACAAACTTCCTGAAGCGAGACGAAAGGAGCTGGAAGACATTTTACTACAACACTTCACAGACCAAGATGCGGTCACCGAGGAGCTGTTGAAAAACGTTGCTCATACTAAATTAGTGTAAGTATAAAAGGTCTTTCCAGTTTTTAAGATAATGAGAAATTGACCATTATCCTAGCCTTTTGGAAATATGCAGCATATTTGTAGCCTTTGAGATATTTATCATCTTTTTAGTTTTGAGATAAATTCTTTTGTATGTTCCAGGTTTGAGAATTCATCATACGAGTCTCACGGTGTGAAAGTTGTGGAGTATTTTTTCAAGCACGGCGGTCTTCTTCGCCTTGAGGAGTTGTGGCGCGAACATTTTCTGAACTCTATGGAGCCACGCCACATGCCTGCTTTGTGGTCCATCAAACATAACGAGGAGAAGTAAGAACCATAATATTATTATTTTGATGTTAATTCACAGTTATAAAATATATAAACGCTAAACATTCCTATATTGTAAAATAAGCTACCTATTTTGTTTTTGTTGTTTCAGGCTGCTAGTGAAATGGAACGAAGGGCGTGTAACCCAAAAACACTTGAAATCTATTGGATTAACTAGATTGTAAATTATTTAATTTATAAGAATTATGTTTAACATAATCATGTATATTTGCCCAATAATTGGGCGTATATTTTGTAACAATGAAACTTCCGTGTAAACATTAACAAGAAAAAATACTAGTTAGAGGCCTCCTCTTAACTAGTATTTTTTTGATATTTGATTTAGACTGCCTGGTCTTAAGTTACTTGACCTTCTTTGAGGTTCAAGTTAAACCCACAGAGCATGTAACTTTAGTTGAACCCTCAGGTTGAACCTATGGGTAGTAAAGTAATTATGGGGTTGCCATACCCCAGATTTATGTGTAAATTATAAAAGGCAATGTGTTTTTGATTTGTTGAAATAAAAATCGTGTGATATAATGGTTTTGATTCGTTTACTTGTGTACTTTTGTTGCACCCCTATAGTTACTATACTCTTGCCAAATGAGATTAAAATAAACATAGGAGCAACCAGCTCCTATGTTTATTTTAATCTCATTTCACACATCCAACATTGGCCTCCATCGTCGTAGACAATAGTATGACAAAGGTGCTGTGGTGTAGAATAGCAACCATTCTAACAAGATTTTATCCAGTCAATCTGATTGATACGAATCATAATATAGGATGTTTTGCGGCAATCTAGCCTAATCTTGATCGTAGTCATGGATTATGGTGGCTCCGCAGCTGTAGCCCACGAAATTCAAATTTTCATACACTTTTTGCTATTTGCAGGTCAATGTGAGGTATCTTTATTAGTTTATCAATGGGTATCTTGATCAAAATATGATTCGAAAATGTAACAGATATGTATTCACAGAATTATAATCATTAATACTAAGTTAATTTTTCATAAAATCAATACATTGGAAAACAAATCTAAATTAGAGAGATGTAAAAATGATTCTAAAAACGTAATAAAATTTGAATTTCGCGGGCTACTCTTACGCTTTCGCCTTAACAGATGCCACAGATTGATCGTCTAAAGTTCCCGTAAAATATCCGCTATGAATCCAAACATGGTTTTGGTCGTTCATTCATTCAATCGCTTTGCCAACATACAGAAGGAAAAAAGAGCGGGAAACCTAACTTTGAGGACGTCCTTTTTTACTTAAATTGAAAATAATTAATTAACTTGTATTATAGGATCAGTAGTAGTAGTTTTAGTGTTTTATCTTCTTTCACATTTATTTTAATTATAGTTCTGTATATTTCCTTCAGTAGGGTAAGTTTTTTTACTAATATTTCATAGCGGGAAAATGAAAGACCCGCCTGACCCGGGGGACTTTGTTCCCCCGGCAGGCAATTTTGTAACTATAATTTCAAATGAATCGGGCATGGATACCGATGGGTCGTCGTCGGCTCGCCATTTAAAAAGAAGCCGCATACATGTGTGCAAGAATTGCAATAAACGCCGTCGTATCCGAAAAAATCAAGGTTCAGAGTCTTTGGGTTGTGGTTGCTTGGACTCTACACCTCCCTCTCTAACTCCATCGGAGCCTAAAAGCTCTGAAATAATTTATAAAGATATTCCAGATATTCCTGCTCCGCCTTCAGTTATTCCCACTCAGATTGGTCGAAAAACATATGATAAAACTGACAGCGCGCCATACGTTGTTCATGTACAAAAAATATTAGTATCACCAGATGATGGAACGTCATTGCACCCTATTACATTTGGCAAGTTCCTAAAACACAACGCTTTCCAAAATATTATTAACGGTAGCGTCAAAAAAATCGGGCGTAATAAAATATCTATTTCTTTTTCCAATTTCCTGGACGCAAATTCTTTTATTACACATAATAGCCTTGAAACATATAATTATAAAGCTTTTATACCTACTTTTAATGTTACTAGAATGGGTTTAGTACGTGGTGTTCCTGCGGAATGGTCTCCAGAGGAAGTTATTGATAATATAACTGTACCAATTGGTTGCGGTCCAATTTTAAAAGTCAGACGCCTCAATTTTAAAACTGTTGTTGATGGTACAACCATTTGGAAACCATCCCAATCAATAGTTATTACTTTTGATGGGCAGATTCTGCCTAAAAGAATTTTTATGTGCTATAATGCATTACCTGTAGATTTATATATTTTCCCTACTGTACAGTGTTTCAATTGCTGTCGTTTTGGTCACACAAAAATTCAGTGCAGGTCCAAACCTCGTTGTTATAAATGTGGCCAAGGCCATACTGGGGACAGTTGTGAAAGAGAACAAGAAAGTGCATCTTGCTGCCTTTGCTCCGGTTTTCACTATGCTACTAATAAATCTTGCCCAGAAATGTCTAGACAAAAATTAATTAAAACATACATGGCACAAAGTTCAGTATCTTATGCTGAAGCGGCAAAAATGTATCCCCCAGTTACTAAATCGTATGCCGATACACTTTTGTCTTCTCCTTCCAAAAACTTTGCAGATACTCCATCTTTCCCTTCTTCTAATAGAATGCCTGTTTCAAGTAGCTATAAAAAAACTGTCTTCCTTAAACCACGCTCACCTCCCAAATCTGTACAAGGATATAATAAAGAGGCTCACAACGCCATTATTAAAGATTACGACATTCCTCAACCAGCAAATGGTTGTGCTTTTTCTAATCATAACAATGGACAAATTGATGCCAGTTTTTCCATAAACGATTTTCTTTCTGCATTACACAATCTTCTGTCTCAGTTCAACATTTCACCGTCCAACGTTGCCCCATCTTTCAATGTATCACAATCCATCCTTAATGGACAACACATCCAAAATAATCCAGTGGAACTGCCGCAGTCTAGTAAACAAAAAGAGTGATGTTATACATCTTTTAAACAAATATGAGCCATTTGCCTTTGCTTTAGCAGAGACTTGGCTCAAACCTAATCATATTTTTAAAATGAATGGTTATTTAACCATTAGAGAGGATAGATCTGATGGGTATGGTGGAGTAGCTATACTTATCAAGAATTCTATCCCTTTTTCTACCATTACATTACCTCTTCATAGTGAGGAAATTTCAATTGTAGCTATTAAAGTGCATCATACTTGTCTTGTTTCTATTTACATTCCTCACCCTTCTTTTTCTGTTCTTCAAGAGATGAATAATCTCGTTTCTTTTCTTCCAAAGCCATTATTAATACTGGGGGATTTTAATTGCCATCACCAATCATGGGGTTGTTCAACTTCGAACTGTTATGGTGATGAGTTAATAGATATAATAGACTTACACAACTTATGTATTTTAAATTCTGGAGCTGCCACTCGTCGTTCAGATCCCAATCAGAACCAAAGCGCAATTGACCTTTCTATCTGTTCTCCAAACTTAGCCTCTTCATTAACTTGGCATACTTTAACCTCTACTTATGGTAGTGACCATTTTCCAATAGTTATTTCTTATCCTCTTCCCAAACCAAATGCACAATTAAGGAAATCAAACTTAAAATATAAACTGCCTAATAGAAATAATACTGACTGGGGCAAATTTAGGAACATTGTTGACAGTAAGCTTAGCTCCTTGCCCGTAATTTCTGGTGGCAATGAAAATAGTTGTGCTGAAGCTTTAGCACACATATTAATTGCAGTGGCTGATGAAGTTTTTCCTGTAAAAAATAACAATATTAGTACCAATTCCCTCGCCTCCGTGGTGGGACTCTGAGTGCACTGAATTGATTAAAAAACGTAAAGAGGCTGAATATAATTATAACGTTGATATGTCTGATACGAATTTTGATATCATTACTAAGTTAAATAATGAAACTTATAAACTTTTTAAAAAGAAAAAATTTGAATCTTGGCGTAACTTTTGCTTATCAATTTCACCGAATACTCACCCTACGATTGTCTGGCGCAACATTCGTAGATTTAGGTCCATATATAACAACCCTTCTCCTATTCCTGATTCTTTAGCCAGTGATTTTTTTGATATATTAGCTCCGCCTTGGGTTCCTGAGGCTAAGGCTATTTGTACTAACCATAACCTGCCTCTCGTTTCCAATATCCGAGACACTCATACGACGCTAGATCTTGCATTCACTCTCACTGAATTAAAGGTTGTTATCCATAAAACTAATGATTCTGCACCAGGCATTGATGGCATCCCGTATTCCTTTTTTGCTAATTTAAATGATGAAGTCCTCAGTTATTATTTAGAACTTATTAATTCTATTTTTTATACAGGAAACATCCCTGTTGAATGGAAACGTCAAATGGTGTTGCCATTCCTTAAACCAAATAAACCTCCTTCTGATGCTTCTTCATACCGTCCCATAGTTTTGTCTTCAATTATGATGAAATTAGCGGAACACTTAATTAAAAATCGCCTAGAATGGTATGTTGAAAGTAAGGGTCTCTTGGCAGAATCACAATATGGCTTTAGAAAAGGTAAAAGTACAACTGACTGTTTAAGTATATTAACATACGATATTCGGTTATCCTTCTCTAATAACCAATCCACCGTTGCAGTTTTCCTTGATATTAATGCAGCTTATGATAATGTTGTATTATCGGTTTTACAAAATAAATTAGAAGCCTTACAAGTTCCATTGAATTTGTTGAATTTCATTATTAATATCTTGACTGAACGCTCTGTTAACATGTTAATAGGAGACCATGAGGTATCTCATCTTGTATGGAGGGGTCTCCCACAGGGTTCTGTGCTCAGTCCCCTTCTATACAATATCTACACTTATGATTTAGAGTTATCCTTAACTAGTCATGTTAAGGTTCTTCAATATGCCGATGATTTATTATTATATTCTTCAAGTCCATCTGTTGAGCAAGCTAGCTCTGCCATCAATTCTGCTTTATCTATTTTGGCGTCATGGTTACATCTAAACGGTTTGGATTTATCCACGTCTAAAAGCGCGGCTGTTTTATTCACCCGGAAGAGAAATATTCCCATAGTAAATCTCCTTTATAAGGAAATACCTATCCCAGTTAAAGATAAATTCAGATATCTAGGTATAATACTTGACTGTAAATTAAGTAGTGCCCCTCATTGTGAATATATTGTTAACAAATGTGAAAAACACCTAAACATGCTTAGATGCCTCTCTGGTGTGTGGTGGGGTGCACATCCCTTTTCTTTGAAACTCATTTACAACGCAATCGTCAGAAGCACTCTGGATTATGGATTGTTCGTTCTAGAGCCAGGTAATGTCATGGCTTTTAAAAAATTGGATCGCATCCAGTCTAAAGCATTACGCATTATTTCAGGTGCAATGAAGTCTAGTCCCATTAATGCACTCCAAGTTGAATGCGGGGATGCTCCTTTATATCTTAGAAGACAATTCCTATCTGACAAATATTTGTTCCGGATTCTTCAATTCTCAACTCATCCTCTCATTCCTAAACTGGACACATTAGTGTTGCAGATTGAATCATCAGATTACTGGTCCCATAGACGTGATCCTTGTTTAGTTGTAAGTTATAAAAAATTCCTTTCACTTTCTTCTCCTATTCACCGTTCCAATAAACTTCCCATATTTAGCAATAGTTATGAGAGTTTACAATTCAGTCCCATTATAAAATATAACTGTGTAAGTAAATCAGATCCCGATTGCCATTTAAGTTTTAATCATTTTCTGGCTGAACACGTAGAGTACCACCATATTTATACGGATGCTGCCAAGCCTTCTCCGACGGGTTGTGTTGGAATAGGTACTTACCATTCTCAATACAACATCGAACAAAAAATAAAACTGCCTCCGGAGACTTCTGTTTTTACCGGGGAATGTTTCGGCATTTTTAAAGCCTTAGAATATATCCGTATTTTAAAGCTCAAAAAATCTATAATTTTTACTGATTCTCAAAGTGCTCTTCTAGCCATCAATAAATCCGCTTTCGAACACAAATCGCAGTTACCTATCATTTATTTAATAAGAGAATTTGCGTTCAGGACCATTTCTGAGGGTAATACACTACAATTTGTATGGATTCCGGCCCATGCTGGAATCCATGGCAATGAAGCGGCTGATAAACTTGCCGGTGATGCGGTGCAGTGTGGGGACTTAGTTCCTTATACAAATTTTAGTTATGACCTCGTATCGTTACCAAAGACTTTTCTTCGGGAAACCTGGAAGGTGGCTTGGGATATCGGAAGTAAATCGAAGGGACGTTATTTTTCGTATATTCAACCCGACGTTCCAGAAAAACCGTGGTTTGGCAGGGCCAAGTTTGGCAAGATGGAGACCTCCATTCTAATACGGATGAGACTGGGTCATGTTTGTTCTCCAGCTCATCTTGCCAAACTTCATATCATCGACGATCCCATATGCTTGTGTGGCACAGATGTAGGCGACTTAGATCACATTTTTTTCTCCTGTCCCTTATATGACCGTTCTTCCTTTCTTAGTAACCTCTTATCCCTCCATACTCCTTTTCCTACCTCAATACTTTCTTTACTTTGTACAAATAGCTCTCTTGTTTATAAATGTATAGTTTCATTCATTACTCTAAATAATATTAAGTTGTAATTTATTTTTTATTTTTTTATAGTGTAATTAACGTAATACTGATCCTATCCCGTCTATCCTAAATCCCGTTAAAATTTATATTTATATTAATTTTGTTTCCCTACCTTTTTATAAAACTAAAACGTGACATTGGCTAAATGCACAAACCGTGCGAAGCCAGAAGAAAAAAAAAAAAAAAAACATACAGAAATAAACTGCCAAAAAGTTTGAAAATTCTTCCGTTGTGGTTGTGGTTGTGCCAGTGTACTTGCGTTGCATTTATTTGTTGATAGTACTTTGATATTCAATAATTCAAGTTATTTTACTACCAGAAGAATCGACAATATTTTCATCATATCACTAATAAAATAATGTCGAATACCAAGCAGTTAAAAATCACAAAGCTGTTTAAGAGAGGAGGTAATTTTGTTTCTTGGTTTCACAATTTAAAATGTAGTCTACCAAATAACAGCTTTTTCTTACCTTTATTATTATGAGTACAGTAGGTCTAGTTCTCCAGAAATAAATACATTATGATCTTACAAGTTAAGTTGAAGTTACACCACAGGGTGTCTTAAAAATCTGCAATGTAATAAACATTTTAACTTTGAGATTAAAACTTTTGGTACCAAGTTGCTAAACTTTAATCATAACCCCTAAGACGACCCACTGACCTAAATTCTAGCGACAAAGATACCAGAAGACTGTGATCAACTACAAGAAGAGATACAGCGGCTGGAGCTGCAGCTCAAAGAGCAGCAATTTGAGATGTTTCATGCTCAAAGAAACAGTCACCGGCACAAAGCTTCACCACTAAAGAAAAAGGCTGAATCTTTTGTTAGGCCAGAGGTACCTTTATAGTATAAGTCTTCATATCCATATCTATCTCTGCCCCTAACACGACCCACTAACCAAATAATTGTCAAAGGTTGGTAGTGCACCCACAGTTATGTTTGAAGTCCAATAAAATACAATATATAGTCCTTTTTCTTCCCATGGGTATTGTGTGGGTGGTGCGTAAAAGCAACTTACTAGAGAATGGGCAGCAGCGTTCTCTATGCATTTTAACACCATACTGCAATAGCCAACCCGCCTGCCAAATGTGGTGATTATGGCAAACCCCCCTTTGGGCGAGACCTGTCCAACAGTGGACGTCTTTCAGCTGAAATGATAATACCCCTCTAATGGGCAAAAGAAATGACATAAAATAAAAAATTCCAGAAAATCATATTAACCAATGCAGTAGCCAGCTTGAAGAAGGATCTGGAGCTGATGTCAGTACTGTCAGGCATTGAGGTGCAGTCATATGTGTTAGAGGATTACTGCTGCATCGTCTACCACATGCAGCATCCCTCCGAGCTTGAGGTCAAACATGGATTGAGGATTGAGCTCAAAAATGGTATGTGTAGAATTGATATTATGCGTTTTCAGATTTCTTGACCTATGACCCAACATGGATGCATTAAATTTGCCTCAACAAGTTGCAATACGAACATAATAGTCAGGTATGCCATGCTCATAAATTTTGTGTCAATATCAAAGTAGATGAAAAAGAAAGTTAGGCTGTTTTTTCAACAAAATAACCATGTAACTTTTATTTGGGAAATCTGTTTCTTCAATATAGGTAGGATTGTATCTATTGTTATTGCAGTTTCTTCTAACTTTTTGCCAGCCAATAACATAATTCTTTTACTACTCTAAAAGCTAAGCATTAGGAAGAAGAAAATCTCAATGTATGAAGCCAACAGCATGCTGCTGAAGTAGACTGTTATGTCATCATTCTCATTACTATTTCAGGTGTAAATGAAGTGTCCAAATCATCACTTCCACTGGGATTCAACCTGGATGCAGTAATGGAAGACTTTGACAACATTATGTTGCCAGAATGTCTAGGGGCTATCCGGAAAGCTCTTGTGGCATATTACAACAGGTTGGAACAGTTTGAAGCTTTGAAAGTAAGTTTAATGGTAGTTGACAAGCACCACATGGATTTAAAAAATTTAGAGACACCGAGGCGCGCCATCGTGCGAGAGAAATGCGGCAATAATCTCGCCGCGCCATCAAATCGCTGTGTGGAGATTGGTCCATACAGTTTCTATAGAATTTGATGTACATCGTGACTCGCTGGTGTAGGTGGTGCCTGAAAAGGCATCATAACAATGAAATTTCTGCATAATATTATATTCATATCTTGTCATAATTTAGGTATGTCTCACAGATCCAACTAAAGCAAAATTTTGAATAAGCTTCAGCTATATATTGCATCATACCTCTGCAATAGACTCACTGGCAACTAATAAGAAATTATTGTTCACAGAAAATGTTAAATATAGAAGCTCAGCTTTTCAAAATTCTGGATGGTTCTCACATGGAGGTGTCATTTGTAGCTCAGAGTGCCATGGACGACGATGGAGAGCAATTTGACATGGTGCTCATGTTGGACTACCGGGTCTATGACATAAGACCTAAGCAGTTCTCTTTTAAAGAAACAGGTGAGATCAGTCAATGTTATTAGAACATGTGGACTATTTTCGAAAATGAAATTTACTAGATTTTTTTTTGACCTGTACGTTTGTTTCCATTGTTGATCAAAGGTAGTCCCCATAGATTTCCATACTTCCTGATTTTGAGTTGTGATGACATGAACGCAAGAATAGAAAAATAATACTGTCCCATTTTATTCTTTATTCAATGTTGGTCTCTGCTTCTTTTATTTTACTCAAAGTTGGTCCGTTTGCTAATAATTTTATTTAGTACTAGCTGCGCCCTGCGGTTTCACCCGCATAAGTCTCGATCCCATGGGAATATCGGGTTAAAGGCTCGTGCAGACTGGAGCGATATCGCGGGCGCGACGATATCTCGCCAGTGTGCACGAGCCTTAAAAAGTATCCATGTCCTAATCGAGGTTCTACCCATGTGCCAAATTTCATCAAAATCCGTTCAGCTGTTTTAGCGTGAAAGCGTAACAAACAAACTCACTTTCGCATTTATAATATTAGTTAGGATATTAAAATCGCTTAGCTACTACAAATTTTTGCTTTTATGTGTTTGCAGATCTGCCTGAAGGTGCAGCAGACGTGCTTAAAGAACAGTGCGCATTATTCAAAAGGAAACCGTTGCATAAAGCATTCAGAGATACCTTCATTGATGGTGCTGGACCTTACAAACTTGTAGAACAGGTAAGTTGTTTTGTATAATTTTTTTTTTGATCACCCTTCTCCAAAATAAACAAAAAGGTTTACGAAAGCAGTGGTGGTGTGTTGAAACGTCGTCGGCGATGTTAGATTAGCGTGTCTTGGCTTGATCAACATACTTTCTTCTTGCGTTTGAATATCACATTAATATTCTAAAGGCGAAAATTTGTGAGTGGGTTTGTTACTTCTTCACTCTCAAACCAATTTTGATAAAATTTTGTATGGAGGTAGCTGACACCCTGGATTAACATATTATAGGCTATTTTTTATCCCGATATTCCCACGGGATCGAGACTTACGCGGGTGAAACCGCGGGACGCAGGTAGTAAATTATAAAGCTGTGATTAATTGGTGGGAAGTACAACATCGACAGAAGTGAAAGGAATGGGGACAGGCCTTTGCCCAGGAGTGGAACAGATGAAGCTAAGAAAAAAAAAGTAATAATCGAAATGTGACTTTTATCGATATAATATTTTATTTGACGAATTGAATCTCTTCTAATATTATTTATCTATCCATTCAGGTGGGTACCCGGCCAGCAGAGCCAACCCGCCGTCGTAACAGGCGGTTCCGGCCGAGCAGACGAGATTATAACAATGACGACACTTTCCTTCCCCAAGACTGCTCGGAGCACAGCGACGCAGACGTCGAGTGATTGTGTTGATAACAGTATTGTGAACAGTCAGTGATCTTGTGTGTAAATATTTATTTTTACCCGGCTACGCGACAGCAAAGACAGGGTTATGTTTTTCACGCGTATGTATATGTACAGTGTGCACTCTATACAGCGACACTGAAGGGACTGCGCATTATAAGGCGTTATTGAGAGTTGTCGTTAAATTGAAAGAAGAAAAATCAATATTATTTTACTATTATAATAAGTATTATGACACTAATATTATAAAGGCGAAAGTTTGTAATATTTGTGTGTGTTTGTTACTTCTTCACGCTCAAACGGATGGACCAATTTTGATAAAATTTTGTATGGAGATAGCTGACACCCTGGATTAGCATGTAGGGTTTTTACTTTTTATCCCGATATTCCCACGGGTCCGAGACTTACGCGAGTGTACCGCGGGGCGCAGCTAGTTTACTAATAAAGTATAAAATTGACAAACAACACACATTAATATCAAGAAAACTTTTTCGTCAATACACAAAGATTTTCTCTTACTCGCCATGTTCAGTTTGAAAGTTTGTGAGCAACTAAGAATATGATAACGTAAAGATAATGCGTGACAACCTAACGACAGTCTAGTAGCCGAGGTAAACACGTGCAAGGTAATCCTAATCACATTATACAAAAGAACGAATCTCTTAGAAACTTCAGTACGTATGATGCCGCGACAGTCGAGGTAAAAACTAGCTAGACAACAGTAGCGAAGCTACAACTTCCAATTGAGGGAAGCCGAAGAAAAGGTTAAGTGCTCATAAACACAAGTTATCATGTAAATTGATTACGTCAAAAATGATTTAATTTTTGAGGTAATAAATTTCTTAGTTTAATGCCATCTATGGCCAAGTAATAGAACCAAAGAGACGGTATTACTACACCAACAAAATTATCAATTTTTACAGAAATAAAACTATAATAGGTACTATCGACTATGATGGACTGTGTTAAAGATGATATGGCTAGAAAGGGGGTGACTACCGAGATGATGACTAATAGAGAAGTGTCGAAGAAAGGGACACGTTGCGTCGACCCCAAATAAATTGGGATAAGGGCAGAAAAATGATGATGAGGTATTATCGATTATAGTTTTATTTCTCAAAAACAGTCTATTACAATTATGTTAGAACGAATAAATTGCGAGGAACGGGTGAAAACAAAACACGTGAATTTATGTCAAAAAATCAACACAACAAATCTACGAAATGGAATATTACTAATTCTATCTGGCTCTCTATTCATATCAAAATGACAACGTTTTAAACACAAACTCACGTAAATCAAAATAAAATCACTGGACGGCACAACACACGCCAAAACAAATTTTGGCTGTAATAGGTACCTACTATAAATTTTAAAATTATGTTGAGAATGTAACTAACTAATCAAAAAGAAAACAAAATAAAAGTTAGTTTATCTGTCAACAATTCGACTCAATAAAATATTTGCAAATCTACGAAATTCAACAACACCTCATTCTATCTCGTTCTCGCCTACGCATTTTCTCTTTCACTCCCGGTAATAACTCGCTCGAGAACGGCTTTACCTCGCACCGTAACTAGCGGTGTTTGGGAACCCCCGATTGCTACCGAAGTGTGCCCGAAGTAGCGTGGTCAGAACTACGATTAATACTGTATTCTGACACACCACGTGCGGCTTATTGGCGCTAGTGTCGGAATCCTTTAAGACAAAAAATGTAAACTGCGTTTGCGATTTAGGATAGACAGTTACGCGTTGTTGTAATGTTTTTTATCTTGTGATGTTTTAAATACTTGTAATGTGACTATGTATGTAGTACCATATTATTTGGTAATAGTAAACTCAAGTAGAGTCGTTGTTCCGAAGGGAAGCCGGTAGGAATGGGGTTGTATGAAGCCGTCGCCCCTGCTAGACAATAGCTGCAGTTGTTATTCATTTCGGCAACGTAGGTAGTGTGTGTATCATTGTATGGACAACATGGTAAACCAAAAAGAGTCAAGTGATTTCGACGTTTTAGGGAGTTTGTCGTTAAATGGAGTTTACACTGTATGTTTGTTTGTGGGCATTTTTATACTCTCGAAGCATTCTAACGTCTGGATGGGTTAAAATACTTACAAGAAGTGTCCATCGACTCGTCTGGGTCGCGCGATGTTTATAGTACCAAAACAATTGACTTATAAAATAACTGCCACGAACTGCACCAGACTGCTTCAAAGATAGCTTGTTTTGAGATTCTTAAATGATCGGGTTTTTAGATTTCAATATAAAAAAAAAATATGTTTTTGTTTTCTTATAATGGGCTACTCAATAAAAGAACCTGCTTCAAAACACTTCTTTACTCTTCTTGCCCGACAGCGACGGAGTGCGAAAGAGGGTAATGTTTTTGGGAATTTGTCCCAATTGAGCACATTTTGCATGCTCTCACACTCATAATTATAAAATTCTTGCTCAGTAGGGCCATGCGAGGTAGCTACTAACAAAAAATAAACATTTTTATCAATAAACTTTAATTAAAATAAAAAATGAATTTATACAACATTTCCTTTACATCATTTATTTCATTTAGTAACAGACTCAAGTCTTCATCAGGCAAGTGTTGTTTGTTGTCTACAAATATTGTGACTCGACTATAATGTGCGTATCTTCCGTATTCTAGCTATTATAAGATAGAGGTAGACATACAAAGTGAATTTACCACTATTTAACTACTGTCAAGCCGTGTACGCAAGAGCGAACAAAATATGGTGAACATGAACACCATACACCGTCCACACAGAACAACGAAATTGTATCGCCACGAACATTTTTGACGAACACAGTATTTAATGTTCGTTAGTGGTACACACATGCGCACAGTGTTCGATGTTGGTTCGTGCGTACATGCCTTTACATATATTTTAAGAAACTACGCGATGAATAGGATTCAGTCTGTATAAGTCTGCTTACGTTTTGATTATTTAAAAGTGCATTGCACATAAAAAACGAAGTAAGTGCATGTCCTATTAATTTGCTCTAATCGAAGTGTAAACAGACCTCAAGTCTTAGAGACAAAGGGTTATATTCTCGTAGTTTTACAAACTAAGGATCTAGGATATCTATTGTGAAAATGTGAAACGTATATAAAATTACTGAAAAATTCTATCTAAGATATATATTATAAGAACGTTTCATACTTTCGAAATAAATTTCCCGAAAGAATGGTTACAATTTTTTTAGTCACAAAACTTTTGAATCAGAGTTTTTAGAAAAAGATCTTATTTCTTACAGTTATGAATTTGACATAGACAAGCATAAAATATATAACAGACTATATACAAATCATTTTCAGCCTTAAATGCAGTGGCTCTTGCTATTACTAATTAAAACCAATGAAATATTGTTAAAATTCAAACTAAAAGTCAGGCAGCAAACTTTAACGCTACTATAATTCTAATGGAAATAAAAAGCATCAGTTTTAATTCGTAATAGCAATTTTATTAGTTCTTAGTAGGATCGATTGTACGAATTCAGCATGCTGTGATTTTCTCCTTTTATTTATTTTCATGAAAACAAGATGTTTTTTATATATTTTTTTTTTATGAATAAGGGTTGTTTAACCATATTTTTTACGTTTAATAGTCCTAGTCAATAGAAACTTATTAGTTAGACATTACATCCATATAAGATTGCACTCCGACAGGTAGACAGTGTGGCTCGCCCACTCAACTTTCATCTTTCACTTGCATTCACGCTTATTATAAAAATAAAAACTTTGCTAAGTCTAATGAAGATGCGCCGAAGACACAATTGTATGCAGAATAATTATGTTCTTCTAGCTTTTCCGCAACTTCGCCCGCGTGGATCTCGAAAAACGACATTACCTTGAAAAGTTATCCCACAGGAACCGTAATCCGTACCTGTGGACCTGGACCGAAAGGGCGATACCTTCTATGCCGGTGGATAAGATCCTATGTCATAATCCTAACCTAGGCATTCTTGGAATCTCATCCAAATCCGTTCAGCCATTGAAGTGATTAACAAACATCTAGATTTTCCCTTCTAGATAAAAACGCTTCTCGTGTCTGCCTGTGTCCTTCATCATCATAATTTCAGCCAAAAGACGTCCACTGCTGGACATAGGCCTCCCCCTAAGGGGGGTGTTTGCCATAATCGCCACGCTTGGCATGCGGGCTGTGTGTCCTTAGTTCTAAACTACGCCATCGTTTTTGTTGAGGTATTCACCATACTTTAGGGAATTTATTCTGAAGGTTTGTGTGTCAATAATACACTCAGAAAAAAGAAAAAGCACGGAAACTCGATGTTTTGACATCTGGCCACATCAGTAGAATTCACCCGGGCGAAGCTATCGATCGGCGATCGCTAGTTTATAATATTAGTTGGGAGGTTTACCATCTATGTTCTGCAACAATTGTATTTCTAACATATAAGGCGCTCTTAGAATGTCAATGTAAAAAGAACTGCATGACTTTAAGTATAAATATTTCCTATAATTATCACTTTTTTTCTTATTTTACAATCATTTTGTGAGGCTTGATCGGTAAATATTACAAAAGTTTACATTGTGGATGGAGTTGAGAACAAAAACCCATTTTTTTCGCAGACAGATAATAAACAAACCACGTTTTATGATTTTCTTGTGCAGGCGCTAATTTACAATTTTTTACTACAATATTGCACAAATCTTCTAGTCCAGGGGAGCTCATAAAACTTGCTACAAGATCGCAGACTTGCATATACAAGCCTGCAATACGATTTAATACGTTGGTTGCCACTAAGCGGTCTTCGTAACTAATATGCTTTAAAATAAATTAATTCTAAGCTGGGTAGAGCATCCCTGTTGTAGTAATATTTTACTGTCATTTCGTTTTGAACATGTACTGTACATTCGGGGAACGAAAAGGGTGACTTCCAACATCGTGGGAACACGATAAATAGTTGGTTACTTACACAGACTAATCAAAAATAGCCTAGCCTTTTCATTCCAAGTGTCCATAAAACCTTGCAAAATCACTGTTCCAAATGGTCCACGATCTTCATGTAATAAGACTTCTTATACCAATATAAACTTGAGATATTTACCGGCTAAGCCAGCGGCGTCCACACTTCAGACGCCCCGGTTGGGTAGCGGCTTCACTTTGTAGATGCGCACCAGCCAATGTTCGGTGGTGTAGGCCTCTTCTAGCACGTCCAAGTTGAAGTCTTTGTTGCCGATCTCGGCGCCACGGACGCGGTCGAAGCCGGGGGGTCGACCTGGGAATACGAGATTTGTTTTTATAAGTACACACACGACTGGGACTTAAACATAACTGGCGAAATGTGGGTGTTCTATCACGCACAGGTTTATCCTAGTACAGGCATCATACTTTGTAATACCTACATTATTTCTTAGATTTATACTGTATTTTACCCATTTTTAATTTTGAATAAATTTATTTATTTACTATAGATACACCTCTGCCTTACCCTTCGGGATTACAGGCGTGATTTTACATATAATAATGACAGAATAAAGAATCGGTCAAAAAATAACTAAGTAGACGAATTCATTTTTGCTTTAAAACTATCAAGTCCCAAGTTAAACTATGGCAACAGTCTTCACAAATCGAATCGAGCAATAATTAATTATTATTCTTCTCTCGTAACTTGATCTACAAGACAAAAGTGAATGCCGAGGTAAAATAATAAGCAGCAGGATTGGCAGTGTCCTGTATCAATGTTACTGAAGGCGCGCCAACCGTACTGTTTTTCAGTTTGACGAGTATAACAAGTATTGCAATTTTTTAGGTGTATCAACGCACCCTCGATTCAACTGTTATTGCAGATGTTCATACGCGGCGATAATAACAGGCAGTCCGCCCGCATTGCCAAACGAAAATTATCTCTGTCTGGTATACCTTTGCCTAACTCTTCGGGGAAAACAGGCGTTATGTTATGTCATCAGCACTTACCACCCTCGGTGTAAACAAGGCCGAACTTGTAGTAGCTCATCTTGTACATGAGACAGTTGAGCAGGGTCTGCGAGCCGTCGGCGTCGACTCGGAACTCTCCGGACGGCGTGTAGTAGTCCGCCTCGCGGATGTGCGCGCCGCGCTCCGTGCTGCCGCCGATGCGGACCATCCAGAGGAACTTGTTTATGTCTGGGGGAGGACGAGGTAGGTTGATATTCGTGATTATCATTATGTGGAACTTTTATTTGCATGGCGAGGCTCGTTAGGGGCATTCAAATGAACGTTAAGAATATTCTGGTAGTAACATTTTTTTAAGTGTAGTTTAATGCATGGAAACGTGAAGGTTGGTACCAGTATATCAGTTTTCATTGATGTGTTGAAATAGCAGTTGTTTTGCCTATAACAGATTTTTATAGTAATTTATTTGCTGTAGTACAATGACAGGTATTTTATGAAAAATGATTAGTAATAGTTTCTGGGACAACAAAATTTTATATTACATACATAATCAGCCTATAATGTTCCCACTGCTGGGACACAGGCCTCCTCTTTCTGTGAGAGAGAGTGGGCCGTAATCAACCACGCGGGCCCAGTGTGGGTTGGTAGATGTCACATGTCTCCTTTTTTAGTTCTAGGACATGCCGGTTTCCTCACGATGTTTTCCTTCACCGTTTTGAGAGCAGTGGTGATGAAAATAATTTACACAAAGTAAAGCGCCTGTCTGGGTTCGAACCTACGACCTACAACTCGTAAGCCGCGGCCGTTACCACTCGGCCAGCACTGCTTTAGTATCGATATCGAAACTTTGTATCGAAAATTTTTTTAGGGTGCCGACCGCTTTGTGTTGTTACTTGAAGTGTGTATAAGTTGAAAAAATCTGTTTTTTTTTTTTGTTTCATCTTGCTTAGATATCTAAAACCAGCCTGTGAACTTTACACAAAAAAAAAACAGATATTTCAAGTGATGATGACCTGCAGTTGATGACCCAAAAAAAAACTCAAAAAATTTATTTATTTTTTGTTTAACCATGTTATATCAAAACATGGTTAAACAAAAAATAAATTAATTTTTTCATCACGTCTGCGGAGGTTCGCTAGCTAATTTATTTTAATCCTGTATAGTACAACTTATTATATCTTACCATCAGAAGAATACCCGACGAGTCCTCCAAATATAACAAGTACGTAGTCCACATCGAGTTCCCTCATGATCTCATACGCCTTATCTTCAGTGGACGCCATGGCCTGTCCTACGCGGGAAATATGTGTGTTGTTCCAAGTGTTGTTGTCCACTATCACCGTTCGATTCGCCATCGCTGTTATCTGATAGCCGTAGTCCCACCATGACATTACTTTTGAGTCCTAGAACAGGTAGGTATTACGGGTAAGTTTTTGATGTGTAACACATTCCCTCTCGCTTCCTGTAGGAGTGGTTTCGTGAAAAGGGATGGAAGTGATAGCTTGAGCATGGAATAAGTAGGTACTATATACAGGGTGGATTTTTGAGATGGGGCAGTAAGGGTAGCTACCTTAACCGTTATAGCTACAGGAAAACGGTCTTAAGAGACTGTCCTTAACTTTTTGAGAAGTTTTGATCTGCATTCACAGATTTTGAAAAAAATGTACAGTCAGCAGGAAAATTGGCAATTTTCCCAAAAACTTTTTTTTATGCCAATCGATCCTCTTTATTATAAGGATCAAAAACCTCCATTGGACCAACTGAGGTTTGAGTACTAGAAAAGTCATAAACGCAAAAAACGTTTCCCATACATTTCGTAGGAAATGAGACTCGAACTTATTTTTTTTACCATTGTTATACTGGCCGCTACAAAAAGGACTGATCGAAAAACAAATAAAAAAACAATAACTTCTACTTTGGGTATTATCTCACTTCAAAATAAAAAACTTGAAACTTTACATTTGGACTCGCCTAGAAATTTTACTTTTGTGCTAAGAAATTAGATGTTTAAAATGGTAGCCGTTTTGACGTAGGCATAGGTTTAGGTTTATTCTCGTTACTACAGTACAGAGCGGGTAGCAGCTGATAATGCGCTAGGATTAATTCCATAGATAATCGTGGGAAGTATATCTTTGAGTTCCTGAACACTGTCGTATTTCTTTTTATAAAGTTCATTTTTTAAATAACCTCATGAAAAAATCAAGAGGCGTGAGATCAGGACTGCGAGGTGGTCACGGTATAGGACCATATGTTTGTCCATGTGTTTGTTGTTTGTCCCTGCCTTGCGAATTGCCGGTTCAAATTAGTACGGGTACGAGTATGGCGGCTGTTGCGCAGAGTTTCAGAAATTAAAAGCAACCAAGCAACAAACAAATCATTCCACTTTGCCCCACCGAGCCGCCCCACTGGTGGGGCAGTGGAATGCCTAAAATTTTGTAGTGGATTCTGCCCCACTACTTGGATTTAGTGGGGCAGATTCCACTACTCGTAAAATCTTGTTGGATTCTGCCCCACTAGGGTTGGCACCTTAGAATAAAAGCAATTTTTTATTTCCTATTTGTTTCTGGAAGGAAACGGGTTGTAAACCACGTGTTATTTACACGATTTGTTATAAATAAAATATAACTACACTAAACTAAAATCACAGATATACGATTTGTTCTTACTGGTTCATTAAAGCTTTTTATACTAAGATCAAAATCACAAACTGAGTACGAGTTGTCCCCGTAAATAGAAAACGAAATGCTATTTATTCTAACTACTTAACTATTCAAAATCACATATTAATCATCATTTGGCATGACATAATTCAGTCTTATACATAAGAAACAACTTAAATATATACAAACAGCCACTAAACTACTACTTTTCTGACTGTAAGGAATAAAATCAACTAAAATCACACATTTATGAGCTCCGTTTGGGCATTTTGTATATTCTGATCGCTTTGTATGTATTTCTTAAGGCGTGGCTTGGAAGGTTGGTTCTGCATAGATTTAACAATGGAAAGTGTTATGTCTTCATATAAGACATTAAGGAGTCTTAATAAACTGGGAAGTTTTTTTTAAATCTTTTTATTTAGTTTATTATGCCTACCTTCACGAGCTTTGGTTGTACGATGTTTTGCACCAAATACACACCACACTTTTGGAAAACCGTCTTTTAGCCAATTTCGCAGCATATATTTTCTAAATTTTTTACTCTGTTCATCATCTGGACTCTGTGCGGCTATGTAAAACCAACCTTCAGTTATCTTTTCTTCTGATAATAAGGGTAAAACTGCACTAAGTGTTACTTGTTTTCGCAAACATTTTGATTTTGTCAAACCTAACTCACCACCCCTTTTCCAAATCGCTTTACTAATGTGAAAAAAGCACCCTTTGATTGAATAGAATCGGTTCAGTCATTTCGAAAAACAAGGGCTTGAAAGTTTGTATGAAATGCCGTAAGTCGTAAACGCTCTTAAGTTGTTTCTTATTTATAAGATAATCATAAGACTATATTATGCCATGCCAAATGATGACAACAACAATGATGTGATTTTGAATAGATAAGTAGTTAGAATAAATAGCATTTCGTTATCTATTTACGGGGACAACTCGTACTCGTTTGTGATTTCGAGCTTAGTATAAAAAGCTTTAATGAACCAGTAAAGAACAAATCGTATAGTTAGAGTAGTTCAGTGTAGTTATATTTTATTTGTAACAAATCGTGTAATTAACCTGTGATTTAAAAGCCGTTTCCTTCCAGAAACTAATAGAAAATAAAAACTTGCAAAAAAAAATGAACTTTTATTCTAAGGTGCCAACCCTAGTGGGGCATAATCCAACAAGATTTGAGAGTAGTGGAATCTGCCCCACTAAATGGAAGTAGTGGGGCGGATTCCACTGCCAAATTTTAGGCATTCCACTTTGCCCCACCAGTGGGGCGGCTCGGTGGGGCAAAGTGGAATGATTCGCAACAAACTATCTAGATTCTGTTTTCAAAGCAAATTAAATTTTATTAAGACGCGTACCTATTCGTTCGAAATTAGAAGTTTTTTTTTTTGATTATTTTTGGCCAGTTTTATTGTAGCGGACTGCTACAATATCTTATAAAAAACTAAGTTGGAATCTCATTTCCAACGAAATGTATGGGAAAAGTTTTTTTGCGATTTATGACTTTTCTAGTACTCAAACCTCAGTTGGTCCAATAGAGGTTTTTGATCTTTATAAGAAAGAGGATCGATTGGCATAAAAAAAAGTTTTTGTGAAAATTGCCCATTTTCCTGTTGACTGTACATTTTTTTCAAAATCTGTGAATGCAGATCAAAATTTCTCATAAAGTTAAGGATAGTCTCTTAAGACCGTTTTCCTGTAGCTACAACGGTTAAGGTAGCTGCCCTTACTGCCCCATCTCAAAAATCCTGTAGATTAGTAAGTAGAGGGGGTCGAATTTCGACCCCTGGGCGACCACTAGTAATGAATAATTTTTTCCGTATTAAGCTTTTTAAATTCTGAGGTATGTATAAATTGTTATCATTTTTTTTTTATTGGATTGAATTAAAATGTGTCACAAACAATTTCTGTCGCTGCTCAGTTGCTTACCAAAGTGAGATGTCAGACGTTACACATCTTATGCGACTATTGTAAGGCTAGCTCGTTTTTTTATAGTAACTTAACGTTACGTTACTTTTTAAAAATTTATTTGTAACTTCTTGACAAAATACCAACTCGACGGTATACATCAAAATAAATGAAAACGTCTAAATCGGGCGGCATGTCGTCGAGCTACTCATCTGGGGACATAGTAGAACCCCCAGATAAGATGTAAGGTTTGTACAGTTAGGGGCTTGGCTCTACATTAGATCTGACAACTTTTAACAGTGAAAGCAAGAAAATAAATAAAGCGTTATGTAAATCTTGCCAACCTAATTTTTTGGTGGGTTCGTATTTTAACATCTTCGAGGTGTACACCTCTGGAAAACCCTTCCGGAATTAGACGTTTCGTTATGTTATCTTCGAGTTATAAATCCTCTATTAGAATAATCGTCATCATAATTTCAGCTGAAAGACATAAGCCTCCCCCAATATGGGGGGGTTGCCATAATCGCCACGCTTGGCAGGCGGGTTGGCGATCGCAGTATGGTATTAAAATGGTATTAGAATATAGAACTCGAATGCTTGCTTCTCCTTTTTACCCGACTGCCAAAAAAGGGTTATGTTTTTCGCGCGTATCTTGTATGTATGTGTATTTGTTTGTTTTCTTTATTATTGAAGTCAGTTCACAAACAAAATATACATTTACATTGTTAGAATATAGGTTAAATTGCTTACCTCAGGAGTATTCATCTTAAGCCAAGTGTAAGCCTCGCGGAAGTCGTCGAAGATGATGCGCGCTCCGTCGTGCGCGCGCGCAGACAGCACGATGGACGGGGATGAGTAGGCCTCTGACGTCACCCACGTGCAGTGGAATACGTACGAGATCAGTAGGCAGCCGAGGACACATACAAACAGGGCTCCCACCTGGGTACCGAGAACAAGAAAATGTAGAAAGTTATGTTAATAAAGAGGAAGATACAAATCTATGATGTCACTGACAGAACATAATGTAAGAAAACGATGCCGTCATGCCATTTATGTAAAGACCATTTCTCGACACTGTAACTTCATAACTCTGGTGAAGATGAAGGATTTTCATGAAAGCTTTCATTTTGCGGCCGTTTCACGAATCAGCTTTTTAGGGAACCCAATCATAGAAAGAAATTGTAATATAATTAGAAACTATAGATGGATTTATAACGTAAAATATTTTAATCACACTGAAGTGCCACAGTGATCTCTGTAAGCTTTGGTCAGTGGCTGTAAAATTCTTAACTTTTTAAGATGTAACAATGTGTTAAATCTGTTGTACTACATACCTCAGACCTAAACACCAAATTATTTTCATGCTTCTTCTTCTTCTCATGTTTCTCGACTTTCGGCTCGATATCCTTAACATGTAGACTCAGCAGGCTAGAGGCTGCTACTCCTGACACGATACACATCACTGGGGCCAGCACCAGCATGAGACGGACCATCACACCCTAGAAATGAGACAGGTGGTCAAGATATGGTGGTGGTATTGGTGGCAAGTGGTGGTGGAGTGGTATTTCAGCGATCAAAGTGTATGGATCATGGGCGGAGTCAACGGAGTGTTTGCTCAAACGTTGACTCGACGCGCTCAAGCTATTTGTTGTCATCATAAGTATTGGCAATAACTTTTTTAGGCAATTAACTTTAAGATATTTGTAACAGTTAATTTGAATGAATATTCTGAAACAGTCACACATACAAGAAAAATTAAACTTTAGTATACGATTTATTGGATGTTTTTTTTCCATGTTGAAGACAGTAACACAATTGTAATATTTTCTCTCAATACATTTTTTACTCGAAAATCATGTCTTTTTTAAGGATAATTATAAAAAACAAACAAGATTGTTTGGCTTTTATGTCTTAAATAAATATTCACAGCAAGAAAATATAGTTTATTATCAACCCACAAGATATTTTTTCTATAGATCCATTATTACTTTAGTTATAAACGAAATAGGAATTGAGACTTACGCTATTTAGTTTCGTGCTCGAACACGATCAAAGAGCGCACGCGATATTCAACTTTATTACTGATGTGTTAGCGTTTCGTTTAGCACATAATGGAGTGGCGGGGAGCGAGGGGCGGAGCTTGCGTTCGAAATTTGATTTAGACTGCCTGCTCTTAAAGAGTATTATGGTCTACTTGGAAGGATGTTAGGGGTAACCTATTGCTAAAAACTGTGTGATAAATAAATAGTAATAATTAGAGCATTGGGGCTATAAGTTAATTGAATACTAGCTGCTGCCCGCGGCTGCATCCGTGTGACTTTTAAAATAAAAAACTTTGATTTTTAAAATTACTCCTTATAACATCAGCCAGTGAAAGTCCCGTCAGAATCGGTCCAGCCGTTACGGATATGAGCCGGAACAAACAGACACACAAAAATTTTAAAAATTGTTTTTTTTTTTGTTATAAGTAAGTACCGTAAAGTGTATACTTTCATAATATGCATTTAGTAAAAATCTGTTATTTTGAAATTACAAACAGACACTTCAAATTTATTTATTTGTATAGATCACTATAATCAAAAGGATTGGAGATCCCAGTTGGTTATAAGCATACAGCAGGAAGCTGTGGCTTAAGTAGCCCAACAATAATATACCCTGGATAGGCTAATTACCTTAAATTATCTTTTCGATATTTCCTTTTTAATCCTTACTCTCTCTTTATAACCCTTATATGTAACACCTTATTAATTTATTTTTAACTTACTGCAAAGTAAATGCTGAGTACTCCATACAAGATAATGAAGATGTTGGCATCAGTCAACTTGCTAAAGCAGAAGTACAATCCAGCCGGGAACAGGAACACCAGGACTTGCAGGTCGAAGTAGAATGATGACCAGGATGTCGGCTGATGTTCAGAGACGGATGCTGTGGGGAAATGTGTCTTATTTAGTAGTGATAAGATTTAATTTTGAATAATACCGATTTCTTGTGAATGATGATGTAGCTGTAACAATATAGGGTGACTAGGTTTGTTTAATAAACACTTACCAATGATAGGAATGTGGTTCTTGGCGTAAGAGGGGTCCAATAGAGAGTAGAAACGTCCAGTCCATGGCGAGATTTTACCTACACCAAAAATTAAAAATATTAGCAATTTCAAGAAGTATGAAAGTGATATTAGCAGTATGTACAGAAATATATGCAGATGAATTTTACAAAAAATGTGATCATTAGGAGTAAAAGCAGTCTGGCATTGCTACCATAGTTCAAGCTAGGTATGAAATATCTTCATTATTCATCTTCAGATTCGAGAAAAAAAAATTTATACAAACATTTATTAGTTAAAATAATTTTTACACAAAACTGTAGGCAGAGCTGTAATTACAAACACATTTAGCCGGTTATGTAAAAAAACAAGAAGAAAAAAAACTATATATTTTAGAATATTACTTACCAGTCAGCGTAAGAGCTACTAAGGCAGTTCCCAACGTAGCCAACAGGGTAGTAAGCAGAGCTTTAAATAGCAGCTCAAAGTTAGCCGGGGATAGGTGCTCCCGCAAGTACTGGGTGAAGGCATACAGCTGGCAGAGACCGAATACTCCTAACGCCTGTAGAAAAAAAAGATTAGTTAGTCAGTATCAGGTTGTATCTTTATCAAAATATGATTCGCGACCATAACAGATATGTATTTATAGAATTATAATCATTAGAATCATTAATACATCTCTCTAGGTTAGGTTTGTTCCCCAATGTCATGATTTCATGAAAAGTCCTTCAATGGAACAAACCTAACTTAGAGAGATGTGTTAATGATTCTAATGATTATAATACTATAAATGCATATCGTGTATATATCATGTCGCGAATCATATTTTGATAAAGATACAACCTGATACTGACCTGCAAATTGCAAAAAACGTAAGAAAATTTGAATTTCGCGGGCTACAGCTGCAGCTACGGATTCACCTTAAATATTATCGCTTTTGCAGTTTTGCTGGCGCGCAGTTGTACCTACTCAGACATTCGCCTGATGTATTTTGAATGAAAAATAGACGGGCGGTTTGTTTATCTTTTATGACATTATGTACAGGTGTTTTGTTCTGAATATTTACATAATATTAGTACATATTTGACGTAGCTATTTGAGATAGTTTTTCAAAAAACTATAAATACCTAGAAGTTTTTACTTTTTACATTCTCAGCTGGCTTTATGGTTTGTTATCACTGGTACCGTGTAATGCCGGACGTAAAGAATAGCACCATCCTATTTCTTGCCGTGGGTGTCGTAAAAGGCGACTAAGGGTTTTACTAGAGAATGGGCAGCAGCGATCTCTATAAATCATAAATGATTTATATTTCTGTAAGTAGGTTTGTACAAACACTTTTACACGTCAGTCATATTTTTAAAACTAGATGAGGTCGGCGTTTCCTATCTGACTACTCTGAGAAGAAAGGCCGAAACAAACTCAGAGGTCACAGTCTCTTTTAAAGTCAAGACATAATCTTGTCATCATGTGAAGGCCATGTAGATCGGTGTCTGAAATGGTCTTTTGAGGAAAGAACCACGCAGATTGAGTGGACCTGACCAGTCAGATTTGTCAGTAATCGTGCAGCTCTACTCAGAACTTAAGGAGCTCAACGCATTTTAACTCCATACTGCGATCGCCAATCGCCAACCCCCTGCCAAGCGTGGCGATTATGGCACCCCCCCCCCAACCCAGGGTTGGGGGAGGCCTATGTCCAGCACTGGACGTCTTTCGGCTGCAATGCGGGCGCATAATTGCTAAAGAAGGGCCCTCGTCGAAGGTTTTTTCCGTATTAAGTAGAAAGTATGGACATTTATATGTAGACTTAACTATCGCATTATGGCAACTGGTAATGATAGATTTAAGGTGTTATATAAATAAACATTACAACACAGCACAACATTATGCTCCTCAGCGGTGATGGCAATTTTGCGTGGAGACACTCATTTTTTGTTTTCTAACTTTTGTTTTAATATACACTCACCAGCATATGTTCCGAGCTCTGCACCGGCTGGAAGCCCACGAAGGAGATCTGCATCGACAGTATTGTGCCGACGCAGTACAGGGTGCTATACGCCACGTATACGCGCGCTGAGAAGCGACCCAGTAGCATGAGGGCTAGCACGTGAAGAGGGATCAGGTTGATTAAGAACACGTAGCCACCCCATGATGAGACCTGTGGAAGATTAAATCACTTTAGTCTAGTTTTTGGAGCATATTATCTTAAATGATTGCAAAGGGCTTTCTCATTCATTAAACTGCATAAACTGAATTTTATAGATTGTATGGCTTTTAAAAACAGTTTATATATGCGACCTCACTTAATTATTTTACTGATAAAACGTTTATTATTTACGTTTCACGGCATTTGCTCACGTAATTTACTTGTTGTTTGACTGGTGAACATATATGTATGTGAGTAATAAGAATAACCTTTAAAATGTCTTTTATGGAATTGGTAATCTATTATATCCCAGTAATACCTATAATATCTCAGTAAAGACATCATTCGTAGATGGATATAGTCATCGTCCGTTTGGTGTCCGTCCACACATTTGCAAAAAGTCCGAACAATTTACTTTTTTTATCTTTCATTTTTAACCATTGAACTCTTCATTTTTTTCAACAGGAAAAAAAACCACTCGGGTTGAAAAGTTCGGACAGGGGGCCAAAAGCCGGACAGAAACGGCCGGCTGGTAGCCCTAATTTGGTGAGAAGAGTGTTGTTTCTATAAGGGAAGAAAGCTTCTCTTCTGCAGAAGAGTATGTGTACGACAGAGCAAAAACCAAAAAGTTCAATTCATACTTATTGGTGTGAAACTGTCATCTTTATATTCTGTGATTGACTTTCATGATTCCTGATTATAGCTCAGAAATCTTTATTATTTTAGCATAAAGCCAAAGTCAATCAGTACTTATCAAACAATAATAATGCCTAAAGCTAATCTTATCTATAATCTTGTTTACTATACAAACAGATTTGTAACACTACATCATTATTTTAACCTACTTTAATGTTGTTAATATTAAATATTACTATTTATAGTATAGCCTGCAATAGGGAATATGCACGTAATTCAAAACGTATCCATTATTTTAATATATCTACATTGTGTTGGAGTCAAGAAACAAATTCCAATATTTTTTACATTTTTTAATGCATTACTTATTTTTCAATTAATTCACTTATGTTGCGTTTTTTTGGTGGAACGGAACGCAAACTCAAAACGCGTCCTCTTCGAAAATGCTGGAAGTGACGAAACAAATCATGTGAATAAAATCTATTCTATTATTTCTATTCTTTGCTAAATGCAAAGAATTTAAATATTTAGAATGTAAATCAAATAATATTGTTTGATTAATGTAATTATGTTATCAATTTTAGTAAGTAAGTCAATGACATCTATGAATATTTGTACGCTTTCTGGTATAACATAGCGCGCTTGTATTTTTTTTTTTATAATATCTATTTTATTGTACCTATGTTAACAAATGAATAAATGATTTTGAATATGCTTGAAATCTCACTAAGGTAAATATGTATATGCGATTTCTCCTTGAATAAAGCATAAACAATAATTTAATATATAATTATTTGAGGCTAAAAAACAGATGTAAACAAAGTAGTTTCTTGAACAATGACGTCACATCATGACCGCGACAGAAACGGACGTTTGAACTGTAATAGAAAATTGTTGGAGTTTCATAATTTTTTTCAACATCCATCAGTAGTTCAATTTAACTTTTAATACTTTTCTTAGGTTTTTATTACTGTATATTATTGATTAAGTGAAAAAAAAAATACACGCATATTACCTATTACTGCATAGGCAAGTTTGCTGTTGACAGCAGACCCAACCATTTCCCAGTGACGGGAAATTTCCTTGCCATTATCATTCTACATGGGAGACGATGGAGAGCAAAGTGCAGAATTGATGCAGGTAAGTCTGAAGACTCAAGACACTTTAGATTGTCTTCTGCCTCAAGGAATCGAATATTTTGGTTATTCATATCATGGGCATGTGGTTAGAGATCATACAAACTGTGAATAATCATAAAATCATTTTTTTGTTGGTTTTTGTTTGTCAAGCCCCAATGATAATTGGCCACCACTGCTTCTTAATACTAGAAGCATCGCAAATGCATTTTCATCCAAGATAAAAAGCTGAAATGTGTCATAAAAACACTCACCATGTAGAAATAAGCGAGTGCTGTCATAGTGGCCCACAGTATAGTACCAGTATTAACTGCCTTAATCCAGAAGTAGTAAGTGAGCAACATGCAGAATATGGCAATGCCTTCATTGTCATAGCTGCCGGCGACTGAACGACTGATGTAGCCCGGCACGATGGCTATCATGGCCGCCGCGACGAGACCTGCGCCTTCGTCCTGTGTGAGATAAGGGGATATTAATAATAGGATGATTATTTTTCCTCTTAGAACAATATTACAAGTTATACTTGTAATGTAGATTTAGAATTTATTAGAATGTATATTTATTCTTGGAGTATCTTATTACCCAGTAACTGGGTTGTGGAGGTCAGATAGGCAGTCGCTCCATGTAAAATACTGGTATTCAGCTGCATCCAGTTAGACTGGAAGCCGACCCCAACATAGTTGGGAAAAGGCTAGGCAGATGATGATGATGATGATATTTATTCTTGGAATATTATATAATAAGATCAGAGAGAACAGTATATATCTCTGATCTGAACTATCTTGTTCTTCCCGTCCTTACCCCATGTTACTTAGATCCGGTACTTTTTTTTTTTCTCTTATTCGAATTATGTGTAATTATGTGACTACCACATCAACAGTTTTTTTAATGCAGCAACTAATATTGATACTAGAAAAAAAAAACATGTTTAGCTCAGTATATTATATTAAGTAATATATTTTTATTTTTCTCCACAGACAATGAAGGTTTTAGCCATCATAACAATAAAACTTTTATTGTCTCTCCATTGTCACTAAGGTGGTAGAAAAAAAAAAAACAACAGACCTTCAATTCCTTAGTCAGCAGATAAGTGACAATAGTAGTGAGTGAAGAGAAGAACGGAGCGAGGAAGACACACACATTCCTGATGTCTATGGTAATGTTCAGGAACTGCATCACATTGTACAGGGTGGCCGATGTCACCATCAAACCAGGGTAGATGGTACCTGGACACAAAATAAAAATCCATTTATTCAAACTAGGACGAGAATCAGCACTTTTCGAATGTCAAAATTACATAAGACAGTCCCCCAAAACCGCCCGCCCTTCAAAAGGCGTCGCCCTTTAAAATTATAGTAATTATGCACTACAGGTCTCTAAAAGGCAGAGTTGTATCACAAGATAAATACAGTACATGTCAGGACCTAATGACTGCATCAGCGAATGGTGTTAGCGTTGCTGAGTAAGGGACCGAACAAAACTTCTTGAAATAATGTATAGTAATAATAGGTTGGGGAAAAAGTCTTCGCATTTTTTAAGAAAATTCAAAACATTTTTTAATATAGTTTATTTACATTTAACTAAAGTATGTAGGTACCATTTTGTTCGATAACTTTTTGCCGTCTTGTAGGTAGGGACATGATCCCATTGCTATAGAAATTTTGGGACTTCTGATCAAAATACCGCGGCAAGTGGTTTTGGCAGTCCTCTCGTGATGTTAACCTGACACTGCCTAAAGAATTCTGCAGAGTCCGAAACAGGTGGAAATCTGAAGGTCAGGACTATACGGCGGATGCATTAACACCTCCCAGCCAAACTCTCTTAATTTTTGCTGAGTGGCTAAAGATGTGTGAGGTGTAGCGTTATCATGATGAAAAACCACACCCCTTCTGTTGATTAATTCCGGCCGCTTTCTCTCAACTTCTTGCTTTAATCTCATCAGTTGTTCGCAGTAGAGTTCAGAATCGATGGTCCTGCCTGGTGGTAACAGCTCATAATGAATAATGCCCTTCCAATCCCACCACACACACAGCATCGCCTTGTTGCGAGTTAACCCGGGTTTCGCCACAGTCTGTGAAGCCTGACCGGCCTTTGACCACGACCTTTTTTGCACGTTCTTGTCGTACGTGATCCACTTTTCATCACCAGTTATCAGCTTCTTCAAAAATGGTTCGGTTTCATTACGTCGTAATAAAGAATCACAAATAAGTACACGGTTCATTAGGTTTCTTTCAGTGAGCTCGTGAGGTACCCAAATATCGAGCTTTTTAGTGTACCCAGTTTTTTTCAAATGTGCCAAAACTGTTTTGTGGTCATTTCCCAGTTCTTCAGCTACGTCGTAACTACTGATATCTTGCTCCACTTTTTAAAAAATGGCATCCATTTTATCCGTAATAGGTCGACCAGAGCGACGACGTGCATCTTTGACATCAAAATTTCCGGATTGAAAACGCTTAAACCAAATTTTTGCTACTCTCACAGACACTGCACTAGGTCCATAAACATCGCAATTTTTTTTCGCGGCTTGCGTTGCATTTTTACCTTTTTTGTAGTAAAATTTTAAAATGTATCGAATTTCTTCATTAGATTCACTCATCTTGACAGTACGAAAAACAAATGAAAATCACACATTTTCCTAATTTGAATTTGGAATTATGTTCTTTAAAATTTAAACTTTCAATGATACCAAAACCAGCCAGATACAAATAGTATAGCCAAAGAGATTTTATTACAAGTTCATACATACTATAATGCGAAAAGACTTTTTCCCCAACCTAATATTATAAAGCGTTTTTTTTCGTAACTTTGTATTTAGGTGGTAATCTCTGGAACTACCAGTCAGATTTGAAAAATTAGTTTTGCATTTGATAGCCCAATTCTTGTGGAAGGTTATGGCTATTGGACATCAAGCTACGACCCTTAGGAGCTGAGCAAAAAGAAAAAAAGTCAGAAAGTCAGCTATGCTAAAACGTAGTGATAGCGTGGTCGGGCGATGCAATGTGACGAAGTGGGCCGGGGGAACAAGACCTTTTCACGCGGACGATGAAATATTTTCGCAATATTTATTGAATAGACTTTATTAGTTCATGGCTATATATTATTATTATTATTTATTTACTCAGGTGCATACAGTGGTGCATTTAAAAATACGTGTATGTCTTTTTTATAATAATGCTAGAATAGTTTTAATTTGTGAAAATGTGTCATTATAAAAATTATGTTAATATTTAAAAACAAAGGGAGCTATGTCTGCCAACCTGCTTTGCAGTTTGGCAGAGGTAATAAATTTATCTTGTAAAAATATTTCTGAGAATAATACTTCTTTTTTTTTTTTTTAGTTTCTATAAAAAGAAAATAGTCTGGGTGACTTGGTATAGTCAATAAGCATAGTACAATTAATAGCATGCAGCCTGTAAGTAGTGGTAGCCAGCATGCTACCAAGTCCACCATACAAGCACCAACTCACATATTTTAATTGGTTGAAGGTCACTGAAAGAGCCACAATAGAAGTTTTATTGTTATTACATTTGGGGGTGTTTTAGTGTCCCAAGAAGTGTTAATCGTCTTTTATTATTATTATAATCCTTCTTTCCCTCAGATGCTCTCATTTGATGCTTTCATACAGTTTCAGAAAATTATAAATAGTATTGCAGACTGTACACAAAGGTTGGCTTAATAATAAATCAATGTGACCATTGTATAAGTTAATATTTGGTAACAATCTTTTGCTCAGGTGTCTTCTATAACTTTAACTGAGTTTACAGCAGTATCAGAAGCAGTGAACATCAACTATGAAACCTGAGCATTGTTCTGGAAAAAGTGCTATCAAAGTCTATTGCTGAATATTTATTTTGCCTTTGCAGCTTTACTAGTGTAGAAGTGTCACCATCATCATTCTTTATTACTTTGATTGGTTTTTGTAGTTCATGCTCATTAAATAGTATTAGGTTCTGCTTGTTCTCTTGACACATGAATAATTCGAAACTTACCACCAATGATACGTCCCAGCGGATACCATGCTCTGTCGTCAAACCAGTTGTGGAAATTATAGAATCCCTCTTCAGTCAGGTATCTGGTGGTTCTATAGTTGAAGTAAGGGTCGAACTCGTGGATGACGCTCTCAAAACGCAACACAGAGAATAGACGCGTACCGAAGGCTGAAAATAAATAAAAAATATGACAAAAAAAATATTCGGTAAATATTGCCGGAAGCCGACTACATAGTGAAATACGTCCGGGAGCCGGTTTTCCTCATTTTCATGTATGTTTACAGACCCAAAGCAACGTTTAGTGGTATGTTGCAGTCATAAACCGAGCACAGTGATATTTTTGACAAAGATACAACGTTTTGGTTTAAATGTTTTCCTAAAATCAGCACATTTTATCGCCATTGCTTATCACAATATGACCACGTAAGTCATAACAAAAATCGATCTATTTCATGTTTTATCGAAAGGAGACGGTTTGATGTTGTTCTAATTCTAATACAGGTGTAAATGCTAATTAACTTTTAAAAATACTCACATAATATTGCTGCCATTGATAAAACAGCTAATTTTATAAATGTTAGTTGTTTGTCAGACGACAGCTGCGGGAGCCTCGTCTTGGCTTGCACCTCCACCGTCATTTTCAGTTTGTGATATTTTTCTTGATTTTATTATTTCACATAAATAGCGCTGTAGATTAGTTATAAATAATAAAAACGTTTCGCCGGCAACCTATCCCTTTTCGTTTTCAGCGACGCGAATTGACAGATCATGAGCGGCGTGGCATAATTTGTTACCATCTAAAAAGCAAAAAAGCTATTGTTCACATTCATTTTTTTTGTCGATAAATTATTATTAATGATGTGGGCAATTATTTAATCATTAAAGCAATTATTTTTAATTTATTTTATTGATGTTGTTGTTATTACTTAATGGTGCCCCGACAACCGATAATACGTGTAATGGAAATCACTCTACCACAGAACTCAACACACCTGCTGCTGCTGTCATTGTTCGGACTTTCGGAGCGGACATTGTTCTGAGGGAGCAATAGTAGGTACTAGTGATGTGAATACATCAATACATTCGACATGTGCGTACCTATACATCATCATGTTCAATTACAATATGTATAACATTATTTTTTATGAGAAATGAATTTACGGTTTTCTTGCGTATCTATATAAATGCAAATAAGAAAGTTGTGAAAATTCAAATACCTATTATGTTTGGCCCAAAATTGAGCCACTTCGCTGACGCAGTCGTGGTGATCCTCAAGCGTACAGATGCACAAATGTGGCGCAAGATGGAAGATTGGCCATTGTCTGCGGAAAGACGCTGCTTATACAGGGTTATTGGTAAAACACCAACAACCTCACTCATCATTATGAATCGATATCCGAGTCGTCGATAAATCTCCATCTGTTCAGATCTTCTTTGAGACTAGAATAGTCTCTAAATCCAAGTCAGCCGTAGGACTCGGGTGATTTCGGAGACTATTCTAGTCTATATCATGACTCGATATTGCAAGCTCCAAAGTGTTGACATCCCTATATGAAGAGACATAAGTCATAATGACAGAACAATCAGATAGTGACAAGACAAAATAATATCTTTAGCATTTTTATGTTTTATCTCTTTTCAGTTTTTAAATAATCCTATAGAGCTATCTC
Organism: Tiliacea citrago; assembly: GCA_963921375.1. Lineage (NCBI taxonomy): Eukaryota > Metazoa > Arthropoda > Insecta > Lepidoptera > Noctuidae > Tiliacea > Tiliacea citrago. Next base: position 5,871,864 of record OY992784.1, read on the forward strand.
ACCTTACGTTACGATTAAATTAGCTTTATAAATTGCTTAAGTGCTGTAATGTCATTCCTTCATATTCAGATACAAAAAATCTTTTTCTTGTCCATTCCCTTGAAATAGTTTCGGGCGGTCTGTGCCCGATCCTTCAGAAACCACGTAGTTTAGATAGAACCGTGCAAATACCTGTATCCACAAATTTACAAATACCATTATTTTTAATTAGTTCTAGTTCAACTATCGTAAAGAATACGAGATAAATCTGTTCACAGTATATAATTATATGAGTACAGTTCCGTCTATGACTAATCTCGGAAGGAAGAACATCGTCTCGGTTATGAACCGTGCGAAAAATTAAAGTGGTGTGAAAGTATTTCGCGCGTTATTCTATGTGATGTCTGACGGATCTCCATCTCTCGAAGAAGACGTGCCAAAACCTCTGCTTGAGAGGGTAGAGGAAAATGTGTTTACGCCGAAAATAGCGACTCCTATCTATGCGGGAGGTGTGAAGCTGCACCACAAGAGATCTGACGCCGGAGAGACGGAGTCCTTCCTCTCTGACGCACAAAGGAATGAGCTTGCATTCCAACAACTCTTCCAGGATGGAAATGGAGCATTTCACGAGGTAATTCTTTTTTAAATCTCTTGGCTGTTTAAGTTGTAGTCTGAGGCATTGAAAATCTTGAGGCTATGAATCATTTTTTCTTTCTTACTAATGAGTGGGTTTAAATTACTAAAAATACTTCTATTAGCAATTAAAAAGTTTTATTTCTATAACTTTGCTATCGTGACTATGGATGAGCTATAAACAATTAGCTTCTTCAAGGTATTGAAAGTTAAAGTGTCTGTGTTCTGGAATAGGTATTTTGTAATCAGCTAGTATGAGCAGCCATTGAGAAAAAACGTAAAGGTCAACTACAATTGTATTATGGTTCAGTTCACTATGTGCAAGTTTTAAAAACATTGGTTAGGGGTTTGTACTCTTTCAAATTACATTTTGGTGCTAAGGTTAATTTAGCATGACCTAATTTAGTAACTACATCAACAGTATATTTAAAAATAAACATACGCAAACTTCTGTGTATGCAATGTTTGACAAACATTTGATAAGCTATCTAACTTTAAAGCAATGCCCAAGTTATTTGTTGCTTAAATACCTACTATTTATATGATAAAACCAATGCTACACAATACCAGCAAGCATAGTGTTAAGCAGTTCATATAATAAAATTAATATTTAATGGTAAATCATTAAAAATTAAAGAATTATATTAATGATATTTTTTGATAAGGTTACAGATGCTTAACTCATTTGTACTCGAAAACTAGCCAAGTTTTATTTTGTAAACATTTTGTAAGTACTTCACCTATTTATTATGGGACCACAATGACTCCATAAAGTAGTGTTAGAAAGAAAACTACAATATTACAAATAAAAATAAACAATATTATAATTTTTCTATATCAATATTCCCTTACTTTTTTTCCCTCCATTGAAGAATATCTATTAATGACCAATACTATTGGAGTAGCATTCAACTGTAACCTTTTTTCAATATGCCATCCAGCTGTGAATAATAGAGCAACTTTAACCACAGTGTGCCTATCATAATAAAGTGTCTGGCACTTAATAAAGCTACTGATAATCCATTTGTTAACTGATTTTAGCAAATCTTTGTTTTTGTATATAATATTACTAGTGGTTTAAAAAAAAGTGACTTCCAAAATACAGTATAAAATTTAAAAAATATATTAATAGCAAACCTATTGTAACAATATGTGTAACCTACAGCAGTAAATTATTTTAATGATATACTAAGAAAACAGCAAACTTACTTTTGTGACTGGAGTTTCCAACCCAACGTTGAACAAAGGCCAAAACAAAAAAAAAAAACTGTATTTTTATCATTTTCCTGTACCTGATGGCTGAAAACACAACTATTTTTACACACACATTATCAAACTAACTAAGTATGGTTTTAGATATTATGTATTGTTATAATGTTTAGTCAACACCTAATCATAAAGGCAGCTAGTTATTTAAAATAATAAAATAATTAGCTCATTATTATTATTAATTCCTCATTAACACAGTCATTAGTATGTTTGCCATAATTAAAGTGTATTGTAAAGTCGTTTGCCTCTGAATTCATGGCAAGCAAATGGTTTTTAAGGTAAACAATATTCAAAACACAAACATCCTAATGTACCTACATGAATTCTATCAGGAGTTATCAATGAATACCGTCATGGACGAGATCAAAAACATCACAAAAAGATACCAGGAAAGACTGGAAAGACACCCCAACGATCGGGCTGCCGCACTGAGAAGTTACAGGAATAAACTTAAAAGGAAAGACATTGTGTAGTCCAACCGCACCTGTGTGGATCAAAGTACGAATACGGAGTAGTTGGCTCGCTGGAGTCACGCTCTTCCCGCCAATGTTTACCTCCATATCATCGGCTAAAAGTACAAAATTCATTGCGGGTTGCTGCAGAAGAAAAAAAAATATGACCACTAATTTGAAATACTCTAGCGCCGCGTAACTTTAAATTGTAATAACCTCTAAGCGAGTGGACCGATTTTAATTAAATAAATACTTACTTAAATAAATATTACCTCAAGATAATTATGGACTCTGACTACTTATATGTCAAAAATTTCAACAATCTTGCTAATTTTAAAATCATTCCCTATTTTACCTCAAAGTAGCCTATTTCCTCCCCCAGGATGCCATCTATCTCCTTGCGAAATTTATCGAAATCAGAGGGCTAATTGCGTAAAACACTATCAGTAGGAATCGGTTTCAATTTGACAGTTCAACAACATTCATTACGTTATTTACGTTGTTGAGCAGACAATTTTTTCTAACATATGAAGCAATGGATTAGCAATATACTTCAAAATCATTCCGATTCCAACTGCGTTACGCAATTAGGGTACAGTTCAGTAGATTAGGCGTGAAAGGTAACATACAGACAGACAGACAGAGTTACTTTAGAATTTATAATATTAGTATGGATGTATATGTATATACAAGCTTGTTCATACTTATACACATCTCTTACAATAAACAAATGAATGTAGAATATTTTACAAAGCATATATATAAATAAAGAAAACATGTTGTACGAAAAACAAGTAATCTGTTATAGAGTAATTCAAACATCTCAATGGTTTGGCTCACCAAATTGTTTACTTTCTCTGCAAAATATTTTTTTAGGTGCATATTATTTTCTTCAATCCATGTTATTACATTGCTATTTAAATAGGTGACAACTTGTTACAGTTTCCCTTGTTTGGCACTGATACTCACGGCCGGTTGGTCTAAGGCTAAGGGGTCCCTGAAACGTTCAATTTATAATTGCAATTGATCGTTTCGGGGACCCATAAGTCAGATAAACGCGCGTTTTGGTTATTTACATAGCCGTCCGTCAAACAGCGCGCCATAGCACGATATTGATCGATTAAGGCTGCTTTTCCACCAGAGATCTGCTATGCTGCGAGGATGTGAAAGCTAAGCTACGAAACTATGTAACCATTTCCACTAATGCTAAGCTGTATAACGGAGCGATTAAGGCCCCGACGACCAATAAGATATCTTTATTTCCACATCTCTCCGCGTAGCTATCTTATTGGTCGTTTACAAACATCTCTCCTCTCCGCTTTGGTGAAAACCGGGCCTACGATGTGCGCCAAGTAGCTTTGCGAGGAAGATGCGCAGCGCGAGCTATGCGATTCTTCCTCGCAAAGCTACCTGCGAAAGATACGGGGAGCGGCTTCGGCGCGGTGAGGGGAGAGGTGCTCGCAACACCGGTGACACTTTCGTTGACCAACGGGCGCCTACCCGCCTACTTAACTGTAGGTAGTCTGCTCTGCACATAGTTACACCTATGGCTCCCATCCATAGCACGCATCCTTCCATATAAAAACATAGCTTAGTTGAACCCGTTTCCACCAGTGTTATGCTATGTGGACCAATGAATGTGATTGGTGGATATCAAACGCATCCATAGCAACGTAGCATAGTACATCTCTGGTGGAAAAGCAGCCTTACGGGGCGGTAAGGGACGATGCGTAGGTAGAATAGAATAGAACAGAATAGAAAACCGTTCGGAAAACCAAAACCTAGGTAATACCAACCTGTACCTAATTTGAAGGGTCTTGTGGTTAAATAATAACAGTCGCACGGCCCACGGGTCGATCTTCAAGGTTAAGCAACGCTTGCCCAGGTCGGCCCGTGGATGGGTGACCATCCATTACATGGCGTGACCCCTCCTTGCCTCGGAAAGCACGTTAAGCCGTTGGTCCCCGGCTGTCCTTTGTACATATTTCACAGTCATTACGGGTAGTCAAAAGCCCGAACGTCTGACAACCAGTCTTACCAAGGGGTATCGTGTTCAGTACACGAGGTTGTGAGGTCTGATAAGCAGTCGCTCCTTGTAAAATACTGATATTCAGCTGCATCCGGTTAGTCTGAAACCCGACCCCTCCATAGTTGGGAAAAGGCTAGCTAGGCAGATGATAACCTGTGCATACCTAATTTCAATTCGGCTTTAGACAAAACCAAGTTTTTTTTTTTCCATTTCTTTAGTGTATATGTTACGGCTAATACCCGAAGTGCGGCTACACCTAGTTTTAGCCGGTTAGAACTAGGTGTAGCCACTTACTCTTGGTTAAACCTAGTACGAGCCGATTGCAGCAGCGGCCGCCGAGCGCCAGATCCCCTCTATTGTTGGTAAATTGGTTTTATCCAACAGGGATTGTCTGGACCTATAATTCTAACCGGCTAAAACTAGGTGTAGCCGCACTTCGGGTATTAGCCGTAACATATATAGTAAATCTCCTAATCCTAATTTTATGACAACAGTGTCTCATTAGTGGCATAAATAAAGTATTTTTAAGGTTCCGTACCCAAAGGGTAAAACGGGAACCCTATTACTAAGACTCCGCCGTCTGTCTGTTTGTCTGTCTGTCTGTCTGTCCGTCTGTCACCAGGCTATATCTCATGAAGCGTGATAGTTAGACAGTTGAAATTTTCACAGATGTATCTGGGGGCACGGTAGTGCCCCCGCCAAGACGAGCCAAGCGAAGCGCAAGGGCACTACCTACCTTTTCTCCAAGTGTTTGGTCGTTTTTTTTAACCCTCATAGAGTTGGTTTCCGATGTACCAGATAGTTCATATTCTCAGGATATGATGTCAATAATAGACAAATTAAACATACAAAGTCTCAATTGAATAGCTCTAATACTTTCGATTTTATTGATATCTAAAATACACCGATTTCGTCACTGACACACTCACTGATACACTGACACACTGCTATGTAGAATTTGTGAAGTTAGGGTCGTACACGCTGGTCCTGGCGCAGGGGAGGTCACATCAGGCGGCGGCCGAACTGGCGGCACGTGGGGTTGCGACAATCGTCGATAGGATCCGGCAATTGGGACTCGAGGTGGCATTGCACAAGGCCGAGGCCATGTGTTTTTATGGTCCTCGGAACGCGCTACTGTCGGGATCCCAGATAACGGCGGGAGGGGTTCACATCGGCGTCGAGTCGACGATGAAGTACCTGGGACTCGTCCTCGATAGCCGGTGGAACTTCGTGGAGCATTTTCGACGTTTGGCTCCCAGACTGGAGCGGACCGGGGCTGCCTTGAAACCTAGGAGGTTCAAACGCCTCCTGCCGGAGGCTCTATGCGGGGATCGTGCGGTCCATGGCCCTTTACGGGGCACCGGTGTGGGCGCGTTCCTTAAGGCTGCGACCAGCCCAGCGATTGAACGCGTCCCAAAGGGCCATGGCCATCAGGCTGGTACGGGGTTACCGCACGGTCTCCCGTGAGGCGGCGAGCCTCCTTCCCGGACTGCCGCCATGGGATCTGGAGGCAAAGGTCCTCGCGCACTTTTGGGAGTGGCGCGAGGAGGCGAAACGCCGGGGTGAAACTCCGCTGCCGCGAGAAATCACGGCACAGCGGACAGAGCTCCGGCGGGATCTCATGGCGACATGGAGAGTGCGATTGTCGCAACCCAGCGCTGGGCATGCCACAATTGTGGCGATAAGTCCCCTCTTTGAGGAGTGGCTAGAGAGGCGCCACGGCGTCTTCACCTTCCGCCTGACACAGGTCCTCACCGGACACGGTTGTTTCGGGAGGTTCCTGTTCAGGATAAAGCGGGAGGAAACGCCCGGGTGTCACCACTGTGTGGAGTGCCCGGAGGACACGGTGGAGGTCTGCCCGGCTTGGGCGGACCACCGCCGTGTCCTCACGGAGGCGATCGGTGGCGGCGATCTCTCGCGTCCGGCCATGGTTCGGAGAGAGAGTGCATGGGAGGCCGTCACCTACTTCTGCGAAGCAGTAATGCTAGCGATGGAGGAGGCGGAACGCGTGAGGGTGAGACAAGGTTCGCGCCCTCGCGCCCTTAGTCGCCGCAGGAGACGCCCCGGGCGTCGGGCGTCGCAAGCCGATTTCCGGCCACCTGCACCGTAGGCGGACGGTGAGCGATGGGTAGCTCGCCGTCCGATAAGGACCAGGCCCGGGTCGACGGCACGTTGTGTTCCACGCGCGCCTCAAAGAGATGTCAGCACCAACTGACGGAGTCCGGTAGGACCAATGCCTGCCAGGGTTGCGAGTTTGTCCGAAAGGGATATCGTGGCCCCTGGCACACAGGCAACGGAAGGAACACGGGTGGGTTTTAGTCAGTAAAAGTCTGACACGCCCTCCCGCTCCGCCCATAGCGGGAGAAGTTATTTGATAATTTCCCACCCCAAAAAAAAAAAAAAAAGGGTCGGTAGAGTTTGGCCGTGTAGATTCAGAAGCTTGGCTCTACATGAGATCTGATATCTTTTATATCTTTTTCACAGGGCAAACCTTATGTGGTCGTCTTGGCAACATTTTACATGAAATGTTTTTGGTGGGTTTCTGTTGCCGCTATAACAACAAATACTAAAAAACAGAATAAAATAAATATTTAAGGAGCCCCCTTAAATATTTATTTTATTCTGTTTTTTAGTATTTGTTGTTATATACAATACATACAACAAACGTGTTTTTTTTTTTGCTCGTTTTTGCTCGATACTGATAACGGCAACAGGTAGACGCTTGAAATATTCACAGAACATTTAGTTATATATTCACTTTAAAAATAAATAATTAAATTAAAATAAAACAAATATTTAAGGGGGCTCCCATACAACAAACGTGTTTTATTTTTTTCGATTTTTATAGATAGCCCGACTCGCACTTATTATTTTTTTATAAAATAATGCTTACGATTTTAGGTTCGTTACATTTGCCACGCTAATCTCAATGGTGCTTAGCTAATAAACATAAGTGCTGTTAGTTACCGCTCATTACTTTACTATAAGGGCTAAGACAGACGGTCATACAAGCGCTTGCGATTATTTAGTGTCAAAATTGTCGCGTGAAACGTATTCGACTATTCGCCCTACCTTTTCGCTTCCCATGGGGGTCGTAGAAGACGAGTTAAGGGCAAAAGTAATTGAAGTACAGGAAGCAGTATCCACTTGAGTATTATCTAATAACGTAAGTAGCACAATGATAATTATAACCACTTGACATAATATTACATTTTATCGGTTAAATGCCTACTTTCTTTATCGCATTTCCGAGCGATTGATTGCTTTAGGAAGGAACTGACAGTCTAATAAACAATAAGCAAAAAAATCCTCCAATTCCTTTTGTTCTAAATTCGATCTTCGATGTTGTTACGGGATAATGATAAATCTGAGTCGCTTTATATGGCGACACTCACTTATTTGGTCCCTCGATTTGCGTGGGAAGAGATGGGGTTGAGGCGAGAACCGCTAGGTCACTGACTACCGGTTAGACACGAACATGACGTGTAGCATTTCGATAAACAAATGATCTATTAGACTTTCTGTCAGATACTACACAGTATTGTTTATAGTTTTACCCACGTGTTTCTTTTGGGATCGTTTGACTTATTTGACTTGCTCTCACGCCGCGTGATGAGCTCTTGGATTAAGGGCTCCGTTCAAGTCCTCAAATTGTCGGGCAATCCCGGAACTAAAACTGTTTTAAAACTTGTCTGAGTGAAAAAATACTTACCTATGGTTTAATTATGTGAGGAGGAGTTACTTTTCTTCTGGCATTGACCTTAAGTTTTCTTGCGCCAAACATTTGGCTTCAATCCCAATGTTATGTAAAGAATTCCCAATGTTATGCATAGCCGGCGAAGTTATCAGTCACGTCGCGTGTCTGCACTGTACCTTCATGTATTTGCGTGTCGATTACCGACATTTACTCACATTTAGCTTCGAACAGTCCTAAACAGTAGTCCATACATTTTTAAATTCAATGTTATCAAATTATGTACATAGTAATGGGAACGGAGACAAAAACATTCTCATGTGCACAGTGTTTACTTTCAAAATTAATCTTGATAGATAGCTCATAATCTCTCTTACTACAATTCTAAGATCGCTGATCAAACACAGATAATTCAGACTAACTCAAGTCAGCGTTGAACAGTAAACGAAGCAAGGTCAGTGGCTACGTGTCCGTAATTTAAGAATTTGTGCAGTTTTTGTGAGCAATACGATGATAATGAGGTGATTTACTAAGAACTGTGTTAAATAGTGTTCGACGTACAAAATTAACAACTCCAATGAGAGGTGTAAAAATTCAAAGTATGCGGGTGTTATCAAGAATTGTACTAATTTTCGTTATCTACGCTGTATTCTTTCGTGTTGTTGAACCATTGACATTCAACAATGAGTCTTGTGTGTAGATGTAAAGACTTCAATTTAGTTTGAGAATAATCGTGTCAAAAGACAGTGACTGACTCGCTTACTGTTTGGGCCAGACGGAGAGGGAGGTCCAGGAGGAAAACGGGGAGCTCCAGGCGATGTCAGTCCTCAGCACGTACCAGGACAATCTATCACAGGACATGAACACGGACCGGTGAGTGAAACATCTCACAATGCAATGCAAATGAACACGCGCTGACGTTAAATGAGTCACCGTCGATTTTGGCAGGTATTCCGTATTTGTTGTGAGCTTGTGACTAAAAACAAATGTAGACTCTCATAAACTGATTCGTTATAGTCTTTTTGTATTGGAAGAACTGAGTTTTGGAAGTAGAATACTGTTCTCTGTTTTGAAATGTTATGTAACTCTAGTTTATGAACTTGCTAACCAGTACTTAACAACTGCTTAGAGGTGAGTTTCAGTGCTAGGTCAAGAATACTCTTATTTTAGGTTTAAGGTTCTTTATTGTTTCGTTTTTATGGGTATTGAACACACGTGTCTTTCTACCAATGTTTTAACTAGCCATTGAATTTTCTATTCTTTAGGGAAATATGTAGCCTTGTTACAAATATGTAGCCTTGTTACAAGCTTAATTAATATAGACCAACATACTTCATTCAAAATTGAATTCCCTAGTTACTTTGCCTGTCAACTTTGTTATTTTGTGGTTATTTCAATAATTATTTCGTTTGTTTGTTTTAAAATGGCTGGTTTCAGTCACTTTCAGTTTAGCTTGTTATAAACACGTCCAAGATCCATCAATTTAGCATCTTTCTCATCTTCTTTTGCTTATTTTTACGAAATTCTACATAGGTAGGTACCTAACCTTTTTTAACCACTTTTTATGTATGTTCACCGATTTTTCTGTCAATTGTGTACCGATTTATGAAAATTATTTTTATATTTAAATGTATTTTAGCTGTACATATTATTCTCTTCTGATGCAAAAGGGCTCAACGAATCGGTTGACTGTGATATTATTAAGCAAAGTTAGGTAAACAACGTAAATAAAATAGCATGCACACAAACATTAATACACAATTCACTAACTATTAATAAAAGCCAATTATCTTTAACCGCAGCTTGGTAATTTAATTTAAGTAAAGTTGATATATACCAATTTACGGAAGGAAAGCTGGAGTGGTTTAGATACTCGTAACATGAGCAGCACTTCTCGTAATCGGTTATAACAATAATCTTTCATTGACAATATTTAACAAAACATTGCAAATTGAAATCAGCAATGATTAAGTGGTTGACCAGAAGAATTTCATAAAGATCTGATGCAAACGGATTTTGTTGTATTGTAATGAAAATTAATGAAAGCGATTGCGGGCACAGATTAAACAGCTCCAACACCCCAATTGCCTAACACACTTTCAAATTCCAATCAGGATGATTCTAATATTGCTTCAAAAATGAATAAATCAGCCTGTGTTGTCCCACTGCAGGGCAAAGACGTCCCTTTCCTTTTGAACGGCAGCATTGCTTCATAGGTTTGAAAAAATCGTCTGCTCATGAATATTGTTGAACCGTGAAAATGAAAGGCAGTAGGTACCATTGTTACGCAATTATATTTCATTATATTGTATTTCATTTTATATCAATTATACCGCAGGATTACCTTTAGAAACGAAGAAAAAAATCGGTTACAAAATGAAATTCCTGCTGACTTATCAAATTCCAAAATGTTTTTCAATCGATAGATAGTAGTTTTGACAATTGTCGGTCTGGTCTTAGTTTTTAGAATTTTCCTCAGCACTTGCAGCGTCTAAGTCCAGCTAATATTTTACACATTTTTTGACTGTAAAAAATAACATCAGCGAGTGTGAAATTTGCAATTACTTAGTATCTATGTATGGTTCGCCTATGTGTGCTAAATGCTTACGTCACCGTTCTGTGACTTTGTGTTCTTGTGTGTCGTTGAACTTCCTGTTTAAATTATGTGTCAAGTCTATACAGTTCAATATAATTATGTTCTATTTTGTTTGGGTAAAATTATTATTCTGATAATAGTCATTGGGGTTACTATGAATTGGGTGGTATATTTTTACTTACACAACACTTTTGACTTTGCATAACCAAATCTTCGACTTCCGAGTGTTTTGGCGCGACCAACTAAGCCTTATTAAAGCCCACTGCACCTCAAATCACTAAATGCATTTAGCGCTAAACGAACTTAAAACACCGTTCCATTTCTGTCATTCATTTGAAGATGACAAAGACGTTTAGTGGTTTGTGGTGTAAGTAGGCCTAAATCTCGGTGCATGTCTTTTTAGTTGTAAGACTCCAATTATTGAATATTTGTTTTAAAATCACAGGTGATGGTCAAATGTCTGTATTTATCTGTCAGTTCAATATACTTTCATACTTTTCTGTATATTTATTTCATCGTTTCTTCAAGTGTTTACAACGAATATCAAAGGCATAAAGTTTATATTTAGGATCACATTTATTTACGATCGCGTCACGTAGACTGAATAAACCGTGATTCCGGGGAAGTCGACAGCTTCGATATCGTGTATTCGTTCCTTAAGTAATTTCAGAGAAACGTGATCGATACTTATACCGATACCGGCGTAATCTTTTACTGAATTTTGTTTTATTTCTATGATGTTCATTATTTTGAGTGCCCTATTGCGAATAGTCCTTATTTGCAATAGGGCACTTAAAATAATGAGCTCTTAGATGATAGGAAAAGGGAGAAATGGATTTTCAGTTTCAATGTTCAGAATTTCAGACAGTCGAATCGATTTTCAGTCAACTCTGTTTATCATACGAGTAGGTACCATGTTTAACCTGAAAGCTAGTCTTTCTTCACAAAAGGTTCAAGGCAAGGTGCTTCTTTCAAATAAACTGAAACTTGTAATAAATAAAATCATAATAAACCGTATTCGTATGAACTTATTTGAACAGCAACGATATGGCAATAGTTAATCATGGTATTACAGAAACAAATATACATACTTGCATACAATAATATTGTACTTAGGACTTCCGATCAGCTATAAATAGGGCTTTTATACAGCTACATATAATTGATTATTCAATCCAATACAATCGTGCATGTGTTTAAGTTGCTAAGGTCAATTAAGGAAGTATGAGTTATTCTGTGTCTATTTCAAATAGTAGCAAAGTGCACAAGTATATAAATAATGATGAGACAGTACAGAATGTCTCTTAAGGGTGTCCTGGCAGCCTTTATCAGATTCTTATTGAGTGACGTCACATTACCAGCTTTGTTTCGCTACTGACAATTGACTAATTTATTTGTGATTCTACTAATAATTTTTATTTACATGGATGTGTTCACTTTATTGAATGGAAACCTAAGAAATGTTGTAATACAGTGGACGCGTCTGCGCGCAAATATTATTAACATTCTGAATTAAACTACATAGGTACCTAATGCCGCATTGGCACAGAAATATGTCCCCAAGTGTAGACTAATTTCAGGGACAATGGTAGCGAAGCGTCGACCCGTGCTGCCGAAGACTATGTGTGTGGCGAACCCGCCACAAACCTTGGTCCAAACGGCAATGGCAAACCTCCAGCCAACCATTGCTCGTGAGTAATTTGGCCAAACATTTGATCAAACGATTTGTCTGCCGAACTAGGCCTGCGATTGGAGAAACTTCACACATTATTATAATTATTATGTTTGTCATTGTCTTGTCTTGTGTGGTGTGGGATAACGCATGGGTTTGGCTAACAAATATAACGTTTGGCATGTTGTTCATTTTTTCAAGGGTGCATTATAAGACCTCAGTCAGATTCTATTGAATTAATTGATGTAGTTTTGTTTTAGAGTTTTAAATTGTAATGTGACTGACACAATGTGATTAAAAACTCATCAGTATCACCTATTTGTTCTTATCATGGGATACAGTTTAGAATGAATAATCACGTGCTAAACACTGAGGAAGGAAACAAGGTCTATTTATTCCCTAGTTATGTATTATGCATAATGTTACTCATCCATGACCAGAATATAACTACGTAAGTGTATATTAATAAATGTGATGCAGTACCTAAATGCCTTATTAAATAGGTATCAACCGCTAAATAAATTGGCATAGGTACCCAAAGTTCCGAAACCTCAAAAGCTAGTGAAGTATAGACGTTTAAATGGTCATAGTAAAACAATGACGAACGTAATTATTTTCCCACGTAATACTTAGGAATCAATGGTGATGTGATAGGAGCCCAAGCATTAAACAGGGTTTATATTATGCAACTAGTGTCGTGAAACAGTAGCTTGACCGTTCTGTTCGGGCTGAGCAGTTAAAATGAGACAGCGTGTAAGATAAATTTATTGCTTTTCAAAAACTTTCAAAGAAACAGCCATCTTCGAAAAAAAACACTTACAAAGTGAAAAATATCTTTAATTTCGGAAGTCGGTGGCAAAAACCGAAAATACAAAACGTTGAATTTATCAGCTTTTCAAAAACTGGGTGTTAGTTAGCTATAGCTCGAAACAGAACAGTCAAGCTACTGTTTCACGACACTAGTTTCATAATGTAAACCCCGCTTTAGTGTCTCTTGATTCTTTCAAAGAGTTTATTCACGATATTTCGGCTGGGAAGTGTCAGTAAGTGCTAACATGGCTATCAACGGTTTGGATTATCACTAGCTTTTTAGAAGAGGCCTTATTCCAGCAGTTTGCCTTAGACTGCTGACTCCTAGCGCTACTAAGGTACACACGGCTACATATCGAACTATACATTTCCATTATAAGCTGATCTAGCATTGTATAGGATTTCCGTACAATGAGAGGTCAGCTTATACTGGAAATGTATAGCTTGATAAGTAGCCGTGTGTAAGTGGTCGTCAAATCAGACCACCAATCACGACTCCAATCATTTACTGCACTTCTGCGCTTTAGACCCTATGCCCTAAGACCTAGGGCTTATAAATCAACCATTCATAATTAAACAGAGACAAGTGTTCTTATTTTTTTTTTTGCAAATTAACAGGATAGTGATGGGGGGCATCCTAAACAACCCTTCCCTTACATTCAACGATGGCGTCCGGTCCATAGACTATGTGTTAGTCTGGGAGGCGTTTAAAGAAGATGCCGCCACGAGAGAAGCCTGTGAGCAGCGGAAGATATTTGAACAGAACCTCGAAGCGGAAGGGCTGAACTTGGAAAGGGAAGCGCCTGAAAACTTGTATGGACTGAATTTTGTTAAGGTAAGGGATAATGATGCAGTATTTTTGCCCATAAATAAATTCAGATGTTTACGATATACTTATAGTCTTGACAGGGTTGAACTCTGGTGAGTGCCGTCAGGATATTTAACTCTGGATTCTCCGATGAAAACCATGGGCTACGACTTTAACACCGCTGATGAAAGTGTACATGTACACAAACCCTGTCCAGGTTAAATTCTTACGCAAAATTAGTACCTCACTACATTTTCCAATGAATTATTGTTTGAATAACATTATTTAATTTTAATCGAAAAATCATCGCAGAAAACGGGTTATATAAAAAAAAAAAAACGTAACAAACAAACAACAGTGGGCCGAGTAGGCCTATAAAATTTTAGAATTTCCCTCGATTTCCATGGAATCCCCTTATCAGATTCTGATTTGGTGGCAATGGGACCACCTCGGGATCATACCCTTCCAAACAAAATCGGGCCACAATTGACGAAGAAATCGGTGAAAATACATTTAAAAAAAAACCGAACATTATAACCTCCTCGTTTTTGGAAGTCGGCTAGAAATAAACTTCATGTCAAATGAATGAATGAATAAGTTTAAGTAATCAAATCACAGCACTCAATTTGGTTATGCTTGGTTGTCACTACAAATATTGACATCCACGGGTACGTTTTTTTTTTTTAATTTGTTTACATTTTCATCAGATAATTTTGGACCAGACCAAAGGTGTACCTACGGCAGCGCCTACGCATTACTACTGCCCTAGGGATCCATATTTAGGCCTATAAGTCTATCCATCGTATCCTATGGCTGATTATTATGAGCTATTTTTCCATTTGACGTTTAACGCCTGTTTTTACGATATCATAAAGACAGATGGTTCATTCATAATTATATAATAGCAGCTACCGGTGAAGCAATAAAGGCGCTTTAATGGTTCGTTGACAGACGATAAAACGATACTTTGGTGTGACTAACAATTTAATTTTCAAATTACTACACCTGGCCTTTTTCTATAATATAACTTTTCTCATGTCGTGTAAGAAATTATTTCTTAATAATATATTACTGCAGCGGCTTGCAATAGGGGCATTATAGATCAACGAACGTGAAAATGTGGGCCGAGGCGAAGCCAAGGCACACATACGTGAGTCCATTAATGCCTGGTTGCGGCCAAGGCTTGTATAGTGCTTTTCTCAAATACATAATCAGCCTATAATGTTCCCACTGGTGGGACACGGGCCTCCTCTTTCTGTGAGGGGGGCCGTAATCCACCACGCGGGCCCAGTGCGGGTTGGTAGATGTCACATGTCTTCGAATTTTTAGTTCTAGGACATGCCGGTTTCGTCACGATGTTTTCCTTCACCGTTTTGAGAGCAGTGGTGATGAAATAATTTATACAAAGTAAAGCGCCTGTCTGGGTTCGAACCTACGACCTGTTACTCGTAAGCCGCGGCGTTCACCACTGGGCCACCACTGCTCTCAAATAATGCGCGGAAATTCAAACAAAGTAAATCACATCACACTAATATTATAAAGGCTAAAGTTTGTGAGTGTGTGTGTGTGTGTGTGTATGTTTGTTACTTCTTCACGCTTAAACGGCTGGACCAATTTTGATAAAAAATTATGGTGGTAGCTGACACCCTGGATTAAGACATAGGCTACTTTTTATCCAGATATTCCCACGGGATCGAGACTTACGCGGGTGAAACCGCGGGGCGTAGCTAGTTAATTATAAATTCCAGATTCAATGACGAACAACGAAAATTTTTCACGCGCCAATGTGTTCATTTCGTTTTTTGTTCAATAAACAGCTTTCTATTTGCAAGACAGTACGAAATTTAAATATAACCTTTGATAAGTTACCTCCTTGGTTGCCATGTTTCGGAGTAAAAGATCGTTCCTTTTTTAAATTATACGATAGATAAGAGACTATGTAATTTATTTGGCCGCTAAAACACGACACATGGATTTTCATACAACTTTTGGTAGTCGCTGCTCGCATTTATTTGGCCAGTACAGCAATTTCGATTTATCTCGAAGAAGGTTGTCAAAATAATGATCGAATTTCCAAGCATGTTTGAGAAAAAAAAATATTCTATGCTACAGGATCCAATTAGGTTAGATAAATACCCATAATTCCGAGTACCTACAGCTGATTACGGGGTCAAAGGCCACCGGTATTGTAGTAACTTGAAAGGGAACCGATCACTTTTCCGATTTTATTTTGTTCCAATTTCATTTTACCGAAAACTATTGGCCGACGTCTTTTTTGCTATATGCATTATTTGACATATTTTTAGATCATCGAAGTATCATGTGTCATAGGTATTTTTTTTACCGAACTATATTTGAAAATAAGTTTTTGCTATTGGCCGAAGCCTCTTTTGAACTGTTTTCATTTGCCATATTTTCACCACACCGAAACAACATTTTACGGAATATAATTTGGTCACAAATATATAGCCGGTTACTTGGTAGCATTTTCAATATTAAATTAAAATAGTGTCATAAAAAGTCAATATATTGTGCTACAAAATTTACTGAGAAACGAATCGGTGTAAAACCGACTTCACGCAGTCTTATATGCCCTACCTCTAGTACTAGAGTGTGATTTAAGCTCGCGTGGGGCCGCCCATACCCCGCAGGGCTGGATCCATGACTGAAACAATGCCGGCTGCATGTTACATGCTACATGTTGCATGCTTGCTTGCAGCATGCACCTGCGTTTCCTGCTTTTAAATACCCGCGTCAGATACCATGTACTTGAATCATTTGGGTCGCCGCACACGGGATTCACGCCACAGCCACAAACGCCGCCACGAGAAGCTAGTTTACGTATAGTATACGTAGCGTGTGGCGTCAACCGTGTGCGGCGAGTACATATAAAATGTATGAAAACTACAGGAAATATGCCGGTGGCGTCGTTTTGTGGTTGTGGCCGGTGACCCTAAGGGTTAGGTTAGAATAGTGACCATTTACGCGCAAAGGCGAGCGAGTGAAGCGAGCGTCAGATCCCCTCTATTGTTTAGGCCTGTGGTGAAATGAAAATATGGTAATTAAAACAGCGGTATAATGAATGTTCGGAAACATAATATTTCGAACAAATGTTATTTCGGGTAAGTGTAACTTCGTTTTAAAAGTAAAGTTTTTCGTCCAAATAAAACGTCGGAGTAACGTAAAAAAATCGAATTGATAATAGGTCAACTAATACAGTGGCAGACGTGACTGCGATGAAGTAAAAAAACGAAACGATAATAGTTGAAAAGTTTTAGGAGAAATGAAATTCGGCCAAATATTTTTCGAACTTATGATAGGTAACCAACTTGAAATCATGACCTTAGAAAATAGTTTTTTGTATGTTTTTATCGTCATAAAATAGCGATACTCCTAGCGTCCTTGAAGTTTCATCATCTAAGTAATTTAATTTGTTCCTGTATACTATCACCCGGGTTTTCACAAGCCTGTTTACCTAATTATCTGATCAGATACTATGTTTACTGTTCCAGCTGTAATAATGATAAACCAATCAAATCACTTGATTAGAGATAAAATTGTTAGGCTGTCAGTAACCAGAGGCATTTATATTATTTGGGAGGTAGTGATTTTACAATTTGGTGTATTCTTTCAGATCCACGCTCCAGTGTCTGTCCTAAGAGACTATAGCGAGATCCTCAAACTAAGGATGCCGATGAAGGTAATTATAATCCGTTACTTCTTCTAAACTAAACAACTAATGACCCCTCTTAGGCGCAGAACTCGTGTTATGGCTTTATATGGTTCTAGAACAAGGCTTCGCTTCTGGTAGAAGTGTTCTCTTGTCTTGCTTATGAATGTTGTTCTTAGTTGAGTAGTGATATCTAAATAAATAATTGACAGAAAATATAGAACAGCCAAAATTAAGACTGTTTTCGCACTGAACGTAAGGCAAGCGTAGGTGTTGGCGTCGCGTAGACATGTCATGTTTGGGAACGCTGCGTTAGCATGACGTTAGAAACAATCACGTTGCATAAGCGCCGCTAGCGCAGCGTCTACGTTGCGCGACGTCTACCAAAGTCAGATGCGAAGGCACTAAGCGTCGCGGCGTCGGTATAATTAACTCTGTTCCGAATACTTAAGAAGTAGAACATTTTGTATTGCATCCAATCTTCCAAAGTAACAACATTCATTAGTAAGGTCTAAAAATAATATTTTCGATGTTATGGGTTTCATATAGATGAATATTTATTGAATTACTTTTACAAATTCAATCCATTATAATAGGTTGGGGAAAAAGTTTCTTCGCATTTTTTAAGAAAATTCAAAACATTTTTTAATATAGTTTATTTACATTTAACTAAAGTATGTAGGTACCATTTTGTTCGATAACTTTTTGCCATCTTGTAGGTAGGGACATGATCCCATTGCTATAGAAATTTTGGGACTTCTGATCAAAATACCGCGACAAGTGATTTTGGCAGTCCTCTCGTGATGTTAACCTGACATTGCCTAAAGAATTCTGAAGAGACCGAAACAGGTGGAAATCTGAAGGTGCAAGGTCAGGACTATACGGCGGATGCATTAACACCTCCCAGCCAAACTCTCTTAATTTTTGCTGAGTGGCTAAAGATGTGTGAGGTCTAGCGTTATCATTATGAAAAACCACACCCCTTCTGTTGATTAATTCCGGCCGCTTTCTCTCAACTTCTTGCTTTAATCTCATCAGTTGTTCGCAGTAGAGTTCAGAATCGATGGTCCTGCCTGGTGGTAACAGCTCATAATGAATAATGCCCTTCCAATCCCACCACACACACAGCATCACCTTGTTGCGAGTTAACCCGGGTTTCGCCACAGTCTGTGAAGCCTGACCGGCCTTTGACCACGACCTTTTTCGCACGTTCTTGTCGTACGTCATCCACTTTTCATCACCAGTTATCAGCTTCTTCAAAAATGGTTCGGTTTCATTACGTCGTAATAAAGAATCACAAATAAGTACACGCTTCATTAGGTTTCTTTCAGTGAGCTCGTGAGGTACCCAAATATCGAGCTTTTTTGTGTACCCAGTTTTTTTCAAATGTGCCAAAACTGTTTTGTGGTCAATTTCCAGTTCTTCAGCTACGTCGTAACTAGTGATATCTTGCTCCACTTTAAAAAAAATGGCATCCATTTTATCCGTAATAGGGCGACCAGAGCGACGTGCATCTTTGTCATCAAAATTTCCGGATTGAAAACGCTCAAACCAAATTTGTGCTACTCTCACAGACACTGCACTAGGTCCATAAACATCGCAATTTTTTTTCGCGGCTTGCGTTGCATTTGTACCTTTTTGTAGTAAAATTTTAAAATGTATCGAATTTCTTCATTAGATTCACACATCTTGACAGTACGAAAAACAAATGAAAATCACACATTTTCCTAATTTGAATTTGGAATTATGTTCTTTAAAATTTAAACTTTCAATGATACCAAAACCAGCCAGATACAAATAGTATAGCCAAAGAGATTTTATTATAAGTTCATACATACTATAATGCGAAAAGACTTTTTCCCCAACCTAATGTTTTATTTAATGGTTTCATCGTGTGTATTAGTTATGTATAGAGTGCAACACTAGTTTAAATTTTAACAAATGCATTAATTGTGTTGTATCTGATGTCAATATTAGAGGTTTGTCGATGTTTTTGGCACAGCACTATTAATATATCATGTACGTTCATTGGATAGGACAGGAATAAATAAATAAATTCTTTCGTTTGGTTTTCATTATAGTTTTTAAAAGGAGAAAACTTACTTTTTAAAACTGTAAAATAGTCGGTCAAACTGCCATTCACACAAATATCAACTCAAACCTAATAAAAATTTGAAAAACTTTAGGATTGTTTAAAATAATTTTTAAACCAATTTCCAGTTGCAATAGAAACTAAACCTTATTTTAGAGGATTACGGTACAAATTCCAAATTCTAATATAGCCGTAGGCTATACACACCCGCATTCCGAATAAATGTTGTGTACTAAAGCACAGTGTTGAAGCACAGTGTTCCAGCACAGTGTTATAACTGCATCACATCATGTGTTATAGGAATGCAGTAAGATCAGGAAGTCTGATCGGGCGAATGCGATACTGAATGCAGCATTGTATATGTCTAAGGTATGCATCAGGTATGAGCATGGCTTTGCTAACTTGGCGCTTGGCTGGGCTCCATTGGTGTTGAATGTCATGTTGTTTCGATATTGTTATGGTATTTTACGAAGGGTTACACAGGCAGATAATAAAAAAGGGTTAGTTTCTTCGTTATCTGTCAAGCTTTCTGTGAGAGGTGAACTGTCAAGCGGGCATTTTTTAAATGGCGGTTTGACAGTTTCTTTAAAGGAAATCGGTTAAAGAGAGGTACTAATTCGATATCATTAATGGTGACAGGTATTCAGGTAAGTAAATATATTATGTAGGAAATTGTTAAAAAGGGGTTAGATTCTGTATCATCTGTCAAGCTTTCTTATGCATAAGTCATTACATAGACACGACTCTCTTTTTCATAACAGGATATGTCATTCCGCCATTTTTTTAATGGCCGTTTTACATTGTCTTCAAAGGCGATCGGTTAAGGTGGATCCGCAGCTGAAGCCTACGACATTAAAATTTTCTTACGTTTTTTGCTATTTGCCGGTCAATGTCGGGTTGTATCTTGATCAAAATATGATTCGTGACTATAATAGATAACTATGTGTTTACAGAATTATAGCAAATATAATTACAAATAGCAAAAAACTTAAGAAAATTTGAATTTCGCGGGCTGCAGCGGCGGATTCACTTTAAAGAGAGGTACTTATTTATTCGATATCAATTACGTTGAAACAGGCCCTTAATCCAAGACAGGTGCTTAGGCTAGTTTAAATATAATGAATGGCATTCCGTCTTCAGTTAATTAGTTTTGCCAGACTTCGTCATGTTTGTATTTCCTTTATTGCCCTCTCTTTAAGTTTTTAAGCATAGTGCTATTTTGTCAAGAGGCGCTCTAGCTCGGTAGTCAATCTGGTTTTGTATTTTTTTTTTAATAAATGGAGTATAACTTTTATTTTATATTAAAATTATGGCAACATTTATATTTGTGGTGGTGGTCTATTAAACTTCTGGTTCTTCAAGCTTTTTCAATGAATGTGTTTCAATATAATATTGACTGTTGTCTAATATAATGTAAATTTTATTGTTTGTTGGTAACGGTGCAATGTAGCTTCCATGAAACATTATATGATATAATGCTGTGACTAACTTAGTGTTTGGGGAAATAACTTGATGTCTCACTACTAAATTAACATGGTCCAACTAATTATGCACTTAGTGTCACCGATATTGTGTTCGTGTTTGTAATGCTGGCACGTTACTTGGCGTATTTGTCAAATGCAAAATATACCCTACGATGCTACTTATAAAGTTTCGTTTTTTTTTGTATTAACGAAATGAATGTCTGGAAAAATATACCATGTGAAGTGCCACTGTAATAATATTGTATGTAACTCTACACCACACTGAATTATGGGAGTTACCATACATCATAGTTTCATAAAGTAGGATGTGATGTCATTAAAAAAAAATGTAATAACAGACTACACTAGAGCTACGCTACACCTCTAGAATGTACAGTCGGCAAAATAGATAAGTAAACACTTTGACGTTGTTCGTCACATGTGTGTTTTCTGTGACTAGATAGACTTTGCTATCTGAAAACAGATGTAATGATCTTGCCGTGTGTATGAAATAAATCCAATTAATGATAAATATGGCGCTAAAATACACCCAGTAGATAGATGGAGCACTAGTCTACATTAAATATAGTATAAAAAAAATCCTTCACCACACAATAACTAATGTCAAATCATTTAAAAATTGTTATTTAACATTACATTTTCCGTATAAGACGTGCTGACTGTCGAAGCCGCTATTCATCGCTTCAGAATTATAAAACATGATCTTCTAATTGTATCCCAAAAATATATAATAATAATTATCCATTCGTCACATTATCATAATTGACAAATAAATTGCCAGAAACATTAAAATCTTTTAAAAATAATGCATGTAATTTTTTTTTTCAATTTTGTCAAAACATCCTAATAAATAAAGTACTATTACAGACCTACCGCTTAAGGGAGATGCGCTAAACTAGCCCGTGAAATTCAAATTTTCTTGTTTTTTTGCAATTTGCAGGTCAGTGTCCGGTTGTATGTTCATAATTATGTTGATCAAGTTAAGATTCACGACGTAACAAATATTACAGAATGATATTCATTAAAACCATCAATACAACTCTCCCAGTTCTTTAGTAATATATTAATTGAATGACTATTTCATGAAATTATGACATTTGAGGCAAATTCTGACTTATAGAGTCGTATTGATGATTTTAATGATTCTATAAATACATATTTGTTACGGTCGCGAATCTTAGTTTGATCAACATATAACCTGACACTGACCTGCAAATTGTAAATAACGCAAGAAAATTTGAATTTAGCGGGCCAACTTAGCGCGTCCCTAGGGCCTGTTAATAGTAATACCCTAATTATGTATTTCGACAAAAATAAACATGACAACCACACTAATAGATGATCTACAACTTCTGTAATCTCCCTGAATCAGTTCTCAGCTCTGAAGGATGTCCACGAAAAGACGAACAGCCTCATAGAACAAGTGGACGCGTGTTGGGACCGGTTCATGTCCAAGCTCAGGGTCGATACCGACAAGTTCCCCGAGAGAAAACACCGACTGACCGCCATTTATTCCAAGGACAAGGAATATTTGTAAGTAATATTTATTGATTCATGTTTGCTTTATTAGTTAAAAAAAATATGTTTATTTTAGTTCACGAGTGGCCAGCCTACTAACCATGCCCATTAATACATACCTTGGGCGATAAGATAAACTCAGAAAGTACACACGGCTACATATCAAGCTATACATTTCCAATACCGAACCAACCGAACCGAACTTTTCAATCTTTTCAAATTAACAACGAGGAGGCAGTATGCAATATGTAGCACCATCAAATCAAATACAGGGTGTGGCCAAAATTCTATACTTTCCGAGGGCCTGAACTCTAGAATAAGTTAAATAAACAATTTGGTATTTTTAATTACAATAAATCTATATGTAAACTTATATTGACTAACTGGGAAATAAAATTGAACTACATAAAAACAGAAGAGCTACTAGTCATAAAAACGTAATAGGAATCATTCGTCTAGTACGACATGAAACCACTCACCCTATCAACACTACACACACACAAAACACATCACACAAAACACATCACACCCTCACCCACACCCCACATGCACCTTGATCTCCACTACACTCCATACAATTCATACAATTTTCAGATTTTATTATTATTCTCTTCCAACAAATAGTTTGCCCTTGATATGAAAATGTAACTTTCGTTCAAGCATTTTCTTTAATAATATTTTTGACCATATTTTTGCCTCTAGGGGGAGTCCCTGGTGTCCTGAAATACAAGTCACGGCTTAGTTTAGGCACCAGTCTCCCACAAATGAACATTGCCCTACATCATAATTATTTATTTTTAATTTTTAAGTTATAGTTAATAAGTGTTATTTGTGGAAGAAAAATAAACATTTTTATTATTATTTTTAATATAAGCTGACCTCTCATTGTACGGAAATCTTTAATAATGCGAGGTCAGCTTATACTGGAATGTTTAGCTTGATGTGTAGCTGTATGTACGTAATGAATTGAAACTGCTAGCCTTTATTTCACAAAATAATGTACTTACACACATCAACACCGTCTAGGGATATTTAGTACTGGCTGTCTCGTGCCCACTTCGTTGGGCGGTTTGGGATTAATATATAGCCTACGATACTTACAAATAACGTGGCTTTCTATGGGTAAAATAATTTTCAAAATCGGTTCAGTAGATCCAGAGAGTACCCCCTACAACCTCACAAACTTTACCTCTTCTTATTATTCGTATAGGTAAAGTTCTTAAACTCTTGGTTTTAAAATCGATTGAAGAAAGCGTATTTTGTAGGCCTTTTTGAATAATTCCAAATTTGAATTTCAAAAAATAAGTTAAAAACAAAAGATTTGCGTGGCATAACTTTAGCGATGTTTAAAGGTTTCAATTTACTTATCATAGTTTTTGGTAATTTTTGGTGTCAAATTAAATTTTTAAAACAAGTTAGCAGTTAATTTCGAATTTATGCCACTGTATGCATCATGCAGCGGCGCCATTTAAGAGAGAGAGGAAGAAGAGTGAGAGAGGAAAGGTTAAGGGCAGTAGGCTTGCTCCAAGCTGGGGCTACTGAACGGAGTATTGCTGAGGAGATTGGAACAAAGCAAAACGTGATATCAAAGTTATGGTCACGTTGTCATGCTACTGGTGAAGTAGCTGAAAGACACCCAGGCGGGAAGCGTATAACCACCCAACGGCAAGAGTGATTTTTGCAAGTTGCTTCGAGAAGACAACCAAATGTTGCGGCCATGCAGTTGGTTCAAAGGCTCCAGTCAGAGTACCAGTTGCTTGTGAGGAGAAGACTGCATGAAGCTAACCTTCATGCTCGTAGACCGGTTCGTATTCCAGCACTACGCCGAGGAAATCGTGGATGAAGATTACAGTGGGCTCGTGAACATTTGCTCTGGGTAGATAACCAGTGGTCTGTACCTTTACCGATGTGTCCCGATTCGGTTTCCATCCTGATTCGCGAAGAGTACGCGTATGGCGAGTTCCTGGTTGTGAGAGCCGTGTGCAACACCTTCAGGAAGCCCCTAACCTAAACCCCATAGAGCACGCGTGGGACATGCTCCAAAGAAGGGCTTTGGGGAATTTCCATGTAAACTTTGCGACTGAAGAGCAATTTTTTTTAGCATCTTAGCAAGACCTGGGACAATATCCCGCAGCAAGACTTTGATAACTTGATTCAAAGCATGAAAAACCGTTGCAGGACCGTTTATTAACATCATGGGTGGTTTTACTGACTTCTGATTTTTGGCATAATTGCAAAAAACGGAATAATTTCTTCGAATTTAGCGAATGTGTTCTGTGTTCGCATATAATTGACCCGGCCGGCGGCGGCACCTCGCACACAATTGGTTTTATTATTAGTAGCCATTTGTTATTCCTTATTAGGTCTCATTATTACCAATTTACCATGCTGGACTCCAATCATTGTACTTTAGGTACTACAAGTACTTTAGTAATGTAGTATCGAGCAAAGGACACTTATGGACAGCTACGTTGATTGAAACTTTTGGACAAGCATAGGTCAATTTCTCAGAAAGCTACAAACTGGTTGCCCGTTCCAAAGCGTAGTGTGAGAAGAATGGGCAAGATCTAATGGGTCAAATGTTGGTTCCAGATTCGACACGACAGCTGAATGTTTCTGGACGCCATCCATTCGTTCCCGCATCGTTCAGTTCATTCTCGACAGGAAGAAGTTCTCCAACCTGTCGAACGATGACTTCGCCTTCGGCATCACAAGACTGATATCTAATTGTACTTATAGCGCTGCCTATCCTTTACACGATGTAAGTATGCACTTTGATGTAGACAGTCTCCAATTTATCGATACAACTTCGCTATTTATACTTGATGAGTAAAATAAATTTACTTAAATTACTTGAATCGGCTGGACTGGGGCAACTCAGGGTTGGTCGTTGTGGCGATTTTTAGGGGAGACATGTCCGTCAGTGAACTTTTCCT
This sequence comes from Tiliacea citrago, assembly GCA_963921375.1. NCBI lineage: Eukaryota > Metazoa > Arthropoda > Insecta > Lepidoptera > Noctuidae > Tiliacea > Tiliacea citrago. The sequence continues at coordinate 5,897,506 of OY992784.1, forward strand.
GGCTTATGTGATGGTAATCTTAGAAACTAAAGTTTTCGGTGTTATTTTAAAACTGAGCTTTGTAATCTTCCCCTCGTAGTATTTTGTTTCGAGTATGTTACATTTTGTTGATATTATGTTTCAGGGTGATCTCAAAACTCCTGGCTCCATGAGGCATTTATTATACACGGAATGGGCGGCAGTCTCCAAATGTATCAAATATCAACCACTAGACTACGTCAAGGATTATTTTGGTGTTAAAATAGGTTCGTATCTTTAAATACACTCAGCCATAGGTATTTAGTCAGAAAGGTAACAGTTTGAAGTATTGATTTCTATTAATTTCAGGTTTATATTTTGCATGGCTCGGTTTCTACACACATATGCTGATTCCCGCGTCAATAGTAGGTTTAATATGCGTCATATACTCAGCCGCCACTGTTTACAGCAACACACCTAGGTAAGTTATTAAAAGATAAAAAAATAATTGCTTAAAGCATTTTTAAACCATGTTGAAGTGTTTTGTAACGAATGTGGATTGGTTGTAACCAATTATTATTATTTTATGCACGAAATATATTGTTTGAAAATAAAAACCATCTTTCAAGTCCCACTGTTACTGTACCGGCAACAGTCGCCCCAAACCGTCAAGCCCCACTGTTACCGATTCCGACATGTGGGTTACAAAACACTCCAACATGCTTTAAAATTTATTTTTACAAGCATTTTAATAGTTTGTTGGAGCCTTGTACCTTGGTTTTTAACTTGTTTACGGCGAAAACCCACTTCCAATAAAAACTACTCGAGAACCGTTCGAAGTAATCATAATACTCGTATGACTGATTCTGATTATTTTCAGTGAAGACGTATGCAACTACGAGTCACCGGTGAAAATGTGCCCACAATGTGACTACTTCTGCGACTACTGGGAGTTAAAAGCGACGTGTTTACAATCACGAATAACGTATCTCTTCGACAACCCTACTACTGTGTTCTTCGCTATATTCATGAGCTTTTGGGGTGCGCAATATTAATTAGTTGATGATTAAATTGACTTTTAAAAAGCATGGATCAATAAACTAAAAAGGCATTCATACATGCAACCTGAAAATAAGCACATTCTAAGAAAGTCAGCTAGTCATAACACCACGAGTAGTATTTATTAGATACTACTCGTGGTGTTATGACACACTGACTTTCCGTATTTTGTTATTTTACTTTATTTTGATGTCTGAAATGTAAACATTCGAAGATTAAACTACCCACAGTTTTGTTTCACAGCCGCATGTTTCCTAGAGTTATGGAAGCGATACTCAGCAGAAATGACGCATCGCTGGGATCTAACTGGATTCGATGTCTACGAAGAACATCCACGACCGCAATACCTCGCACGATTAGCACACGTTAAAAGAACACAGGTATAGTTTAATACCGTTAAAATTCAATGTTATACTGATATTTTTTTAATTAGAATACGGCCGTTTGATTCTTAATGCTCACAAATAAAAAGTAAAGTCAAGTGATATGCTTTAAGAAAAATCCATAATCACATCAAGTTCTTTGACATTGTTTTTTATTTTACAGCTGAACGTCGTAACAGGGGAACGCGAGCCAATGGTACCATTCTGGCGAATGCGTCTCCCCGCAACCCTAATGTCATTCAGCGTCGTGGCAATATTAGTGCTAATGGCACTAGCTACGGTACTTGGCGTGGTACTATACCGGATGTCCCTGTTGGGCGCCAATATACTACGAAACGGAAATGCGCTGACTACTTACAACCCGATCATGTTTACTACAGCAACGGCAGCGTGTATCAACTTGTGTTTCATTTGTTTGTTTAATTATGTGAGTATTCTATGCATAATCTATAATAAGTGATTCTATTGGGCGCCATTTCACTGTGTATGGTCAAAACGGGCGCCATTTCGTTGTTTGTTTGCAGTTGGGCGCCATTGAGTTGTTTGGCCCCAGTTGGGCGCCATTTAATTGTTTGGTCCCAGTTGGGCGCCATTTCGTTGTGTTTGGTCCCAGTTGGGCGCCACTGTAAGTAGTAACGAATATGCACTCAATATTTGAAACATGATTGACTTGATTGGCAGCTACCACGGACATTTATACTATATTCGTATTCAGTATGCGATAAGCAATCAGAAAGTAATAAAAGAAACAACTAAAATGTAGACATAAATAATCTTCTAATATAGATACTGTCTCACTGCTGGGCAAGGGCCTTGCCGTAGACTTATACTAATGATGTCTCATTTCTACAGGTATACCAATACCTTGCAGAATGGCTGACAGAAAAAGAACTCCTCCGCACACAGACGGAATTCGATGATTCGTTAACACTCAAGATATACCTCCTACAATTTGTTAACTACTACGCGTCTATATTCTATATAGCCTTTTTTAAAGGCAAGCTGATCGGACGGCCAGGAGATTATGTGAGGCTGTTTGGGCATAGGCAGGAAGAGGTAAGTGACCTTTAGTATTAATATAATATAATTATGAAGGTGAAGGTGCCCCCTCAAAGTGTACTGAACCCTAATGTAATTGGATTAAAACCGAATCTTGTTTTGTGGAAAAGAAGCGTGCTGAAAATCGTATCATTTTATAAATTTTGTAAAGATACTAAATACAAACCAACCAATAAATGATTTAACCATAGTCGGAAATAATAAAAAGATTATGTGTACCTGTTGTACGTATGGTTCTTAAAATACAGCTCTGTTTAGCCTCAGTCATTCTTAAACATGGCTCAACTGAAAGCATATTTTTTTTCTGACCATACTTGAGCGCTCTTTCAAGTGTTTTGCACCTATTTAGCATTCTTTTACATCAATAACATATCCATGTCTTCAGTGTGCGCCCGGAGGCTGTCTCCTAGAGCTGTCCATCCAACTAGCCATCATAATGGTAGGCAAGCAGTTCATCAACACCATCGTCGAGATGATGATGCCCTACCTCCTCAAGTGGTGGTACGTCATCAGGACTATCGGGAGGAAAAGACAGTAAGGACTTTAATACTTTTATATTTTGCCTGGTGGTGGATGGATTTTCGTTTTTGTTCTGGACTGGCAGATTCCGTTTCGAATGCTACTTCCTTAGTAAACTTGGCAATACACAAATGAGAACCGAAAAAACCTTTTTTTTTTATTAAATGACATTGGACTAAGGATATTTATTCAAATCCATTACTAATTTAAAAATAATATAGTAAAGAGAGAGAGAGAGGTAGAGTGCGAGAGACAGAGGCTGAGAGAGAGAGGTGGAGAGAGAGAGGTGGAGAGAGAGGGGTGGAGAGAGAGAGAGAGAGAGAGAGAGAGAGAGAGAGAGAGAGTTGTTCTTAATTTCATTTATTTATTTGTTTTCAGGATTAAAAGTCCAATGCAATGGGTAAAAGATTTCAAACTAGTCGATTTCGGACTCATGGGACTGTTTCCTGAGTACCTGGAAATGGGTAAGTAAATATAAATACAAAAATACAAAATACTTGTATAAAGTACTTTACGTTTTGATAATATCACATGAGTAAAGAAAGAGAACAGAGACAAAGCTTCTAAAGAGCGTGTAAAATTTAACCCTATTTTGGTAGGGTTGACACAAGAGGATAAAATTAAATAAACAGAACGTTAATTAGCTTATGTGTTTTAAATTATAAACTTAATTATTCAATCACTAAGTATTACCTACGTATTTCAAGTCTTAAACACCAATCATCTGGCATTCATTGTAAAAAAAAAACTCTAGTAGTCGTTATTTTTGCTCTTGAACGCACCATTTACAAGAAAGTACCTATTCTGTGCCACTTAAAAAAAAACCGTTTACAATCAAAATCAAAACTTTGCACCACCCGGTTGAATTTTCTTTCGCTGTTGAGGCATCTATCTACCACATTATAATCAAGTACAATCATTTAAGTCATTTTTAATCATTCCATTTGGGATGATTATACAATGATATGTTTTATTCCATCTACGATTGTTTATACACACAGTACAGTAAACCACATTTACTCTTTTTTTATATTAAAATACTATTATTATAACTATGTGAAACCTAAACTAACACGACGGGCGACGCGTACGCGCAATTCTGAGCGCGACCACTGGCCGAGAGAAACCGGTTTACACCGGCTTCTCTCCGTAGGCGACGAAGCCGCCAGTGGTCACGCACACACGCGCTTCAAGCTTGTAGTAGTGTACCTATCATAGCGCGGTTGTAGGAAGTTTGGTGTCTGTTCCGTTTCTTTACTCTGTGATAATATTAAGCAATCTTGGAATTTCTAGTATGAGTACAATGACCCCTTAAGAGGTTTTCAGTTATTTCAATAACACCTTGTATAAATAATTTATAATTAGTATTTTCCACCAACAGTTCTCCAATACGGGTTCGTAACCATATTCGTGGCGGCGTTCCCGCTCGCACCTCTATTCGCGCTCATCAACAACGTGCTAGAGATGCGCCTCGACGCTAAGAAGTTCCTCACTTGTTACCGGAGACCGGTACCGCAGCGCGTCAATGATATCGGTGTCTGGTATCGGATACTGGACTCAATTGGGAAACTTAGTATTATTACTAACGTAAGTATAAAGTGTATAATGCAATAAATTTGTTAGTCAACAAGTATGGTCGATGGGCATATTGCCTACGTTTTCGTACACAATAAAGGCGATTTTTAAGTAAATATTTTTGAGGATCTGTTATGGGCCATCCACTAAGAAAATGTACCTTTTTACTGGCGATAAAGCCTTATCAACATTCATGTAGAGTTTTTTGACCATGACAGTCATGTGCTAGTGTCGTATATGTAAATGTCACGATCTAAGATCTCGAGAACCGTTCGTTTATAATCTATCGGTATTATTTCCGTTCGATTATAAACTGTTGAAAAATTGTGAACTGGATGAAATGGGTTAAGTTTGGCTAGAAACGTGACCAACCGCGCGCGAGCCGAGCGAGCGCTACTTCCAAGTTGCTCGCAGCTAGGCAGGCTATTTAGTATTAGTGCAAGGTGCGTTACATCGCAAGCAAGTTTGATACCACTTCAAAATTTGTCGGTTTCCCATGTATAAATTATAAACTATCGAAAAATAATGCGTTCAAATTGTAAATGGTTTATTGCAACTAACAATTTTTCGACAGTTTATAATCTAACGGAAATAATACTGATAGATTATAAACTAAAGTAGTTCATAATTATACAGTGTGTACATACAAGCTTGTACCAAAGAAAAAAATATGTCAGATCTAACTTAACCACGATCTTTACAAAAAAATTTTTTTTGCTTTTCCCAGGGTTTCATTATAGCATTTACATCCGACTTCATCCCTCGCCTCGTATATCAATTTTCTACTGGGTCTATGAAGCAATACGTGAACCATACTCTCGCGGATTTCAACATAAGCGTGATAGAAAATCCGCCTATCGAGTCGACGTATAACGAGACTATGTGCAGGTGAATATAAAGACCATAATTGTATGACATTTTGTGAGTGATTAGACATTTCAGTCTTCGTTATTTGTTTTCTTTTTTTTTTATTAAAATAACGTGTTTTCTGACAGTTTCCCTGGCTACTGGTACTACAAAGAAGGTGATAGCTACGAACACAGCAACTGGTACTGGCACATCATGGGAGCCAGGCTGGCTTTCGTCGTTGTGTTTGAGGTAAGGATAAAAATTTAAACCATACAGGAGAGAAAGACAAAACATTTTTCTTGACATCGAATAATAAACGTTATAATTAAAGTGCTAGTGAACCCGTTTGAGAACTCTCGACGAGCCGTTTGATATTGGCGTCGATATTCGTACAACATGGCCTATTTTTGCGCCACTGAATGATTTTCCTTTTAATTACTATGCAGATAAATTCATACAATGCGGGGCAACTGCGTAACACACATAAAATGACAGTTGATCGCAATGAGTTTCATTTTCGGCCACGTCCATTTTGTTATTTACGTTGTTGAGCAAACGAATTTTTAAACCTATGAAGCAATGGATTAACAATATACTTCAAAACTCTCGGATTGTGATTCAAACTGTGTTACGCAATTAGGATGCTGATCTATTTTTAATCTGAACAGTGGCTATTATGAATTTTTGACACAAGACCGTGTGGCTAATTAAGTTATGAAGTTCAAAGTGCTGGCTTATGTATGTCCAGCAGTGGACGTCTTTCGGCTGAAATGATTATGATGATTAAGTTATAATGTGAAATATTGCATGCCATCAGAAAATCCTCTGCTTTACAATATACTCTTTGTTCTTCAATAAGCCTAAGGCTTCATTAGAATCCTAAGTAAACCAATAAACACATTTTCCAACAGAATGTAGTAGCCCTAGTGATGATAATCGTCCGCTGGGCGATCCCGGACATGTCGGCCGAGCTGCGCGACCGCATCCGGCGCGAGGCCTACGTCATCAACTCCTTCATCCTGGACGAGACGCGCGCGCGCTCTGTGCGCGACACAGGTGCCGCTCACTCCACGCCCTATAGCTGTACGGTACGCACGCGGAACGCTTCGCTATCTATCTATTTTGGTTACTAACCGCGGGGGTTGTTCACGGGCTAAGTTTAAAATTAGGAAAGTGTCGATAATTTTTCCCAGCCCTAATGGGAAGGCTCACCTAAATTTAATCTCGTCTCAACCCTATCGTTTGCTGTCAAGGGGGGATGAGATGGTTGTCTTTATCAATGAGTTCGAATAGTTTGGTATCGGATTTTTTGCTTGCTGTTATCGTTAAGTTTTTTTGGAAAAGTATTGACATTTACAGCTAAGCTAAAGTGCTGTCATGTTTCTACAATTTTCTATTGTTTTTATTTTAGCTAAACAAAAATTACGATTTTTTTGTTGATAGCAAATCCACAACATTGACATAAAAACTTCCCCGCTAAAGATAAAATCTTACATTTGATAATAGCCAGTGAACTGCGCCCGTATGAAGACTGTGTTTTGTGTGTTTGATACTCCTACAATATGACGTCATCACGACAGTAAACGTCATCATCCCGTAATCCTCCCCTTTTTGGAAGTGGAATAATAATCCCTCTGTCCCCTGTAAAGTGTGAGGTGGTTATTTGAATCACTACTACAGTTGGTGATTATTGATAATCACCAAGCTGCGTTTGGTGATTGAGTTCGAGTTTTGCTTGGAATTATACAACGCATTAACGATTTTCCGACCTGTATTATAAACATTTGGTTACAAGTAGTGAGTAGTGCGAATTGGTAACGGTCGAAGCTATCCAATACCTGCTTTCAAAATATCTTGGCTTTAAGCTTTTATGACGCGAGTATAAAGTTACTTGTTCGAGAAAATATAACACTACCAACACACTTTTATATTTCAGTTCTACAAATAAACTTGTATGTATATTGGTGATAAAAAAATGTACATTGCTCATATCTGTAGGTATTTAATTAAAATGCCATCTAAGTAAATGCTTATGAAAGAGAATATTCTTGAATTTCAAGATATATATTTTGAGCGGTTTTAATACTTCGACAAAACTTTGTATTATTCTTATTGGGGGAACAAATCTTACATCTACTTAACCGAGTGTTCAAAATAAGGGAAGTTGTGTATCATACACGTTCTATGCAGTCTTAGCCCGTATTGTTGGGAATTTCAATTGAAATAATATCATCTAGTCAAAGCTTGCACTGTGCCTGGCGACTGAGATTCATTATTTTTCAAAGTTATTAAAATATTAAACTTTATTAATTACATATATTTACTTAAATAATCGAATAGAAATTGAATATACTTTAGTAGTAGAATTCTTGGTAAAAAAAAACTACATAAATCTCTTGAAGTTCCCCACAGCACGTTTCCACTAATTCAAGACTGAAGCTCGCCTAATACTAAGTAATTTTAAGTATTTATAAAAACAAGTATTGGTACAGTGCCCGGCTGTATAAAACACATCAAGTTTTGAAAAATTTCGGCGTTGTAGAGCGCCGTCTCTGTCACTCATACCTGTGTCGGTGTCCCAGTCTCTTTCTAAAGCTCGATGTGTCATATACAGGGTGGCAAGAAATAACGCGCAAACTGTAACCATTAATTCAGCATATGATTCTAGACTCCCTAGAGTAGTATCCATAATAAATCTGCTGTTTCATAGAAAAGTGCAATACCTACGCGGTCAAAGTGTATAGAACAGCAATTTATTTTGTATAACCTACAGGAACTGTCAACGCAGGGGGGCTCAGAATCATGTACTGAACCCATGGTAACAGGGTGCGCCCTCGATGTCCCTGCCACCTTGTATACGCCTGGGTACTGTAAGGTCACCTTACTAAAACATTAAACATTTTTGGACGTTGTCTCAATAAACTCATGCGACGCGTCACATTTTTCACGTAGCCATTTACATCAAAAGGTTCAAAGGCGAATTTCACCAAAGAAACTGAACGCAATCAGCACATCTAAACCGCGTTCAAGAGCTGTCAGTGTCATCATTGTTGCGGAATATTGACACTGACAGCTCTTGAACGCGGTTTAGATGTGCCGTTTACGTTTATCGTTTCATTGGTGAAATTTGCCCTTAGTATGGATAAGGTTTTCGTAAGTCGACTGTACTACACTTATTGACTGAACGAAGCAGGATCGCTGCCGATACCGGGTGGTGCTGTGTGAGTGAACATTTTACAGTAAAACTTAACAGCATGCCTGGGTAATACGGAATGAACATGAATATTAATTATGTTTAAGCAAAGTTACTAATTGAAGGTTGAAGTGCATTGGAACTTGTCACATATCAAAGAAAGGGGAACTAAATGAAGGGTGGGTTTTCTAAACTTATGGTAACTATTCGTAGCAGATTATGAAAAAGCTGTGTCTTTGCACTGAGGGTATATCCTGTGTAGGCGTTGACATTGCACAGACCTTACATAAATGCATACGCTACATTAGCGTCGCATAGACGTAATTGTATCGAAAATACGTAGCCTTGACGTGGCAGCAGCGCGTCAACACGACGTATGCGTATGCGTTTTTATGGTGTACATAATAAAGAGTATTCTATCTATAGAATCTAATATGGGAAAAATTCCAATGCACTTTAACTTTTCTTTTTCTACATATAAAACGCAAAAATAACAGATTGGCTTAATCAACATAACGACATCACGTAGTTAGTTTGACATACACTGGCCGCCATTTTAATAAACAATCATAAACCAAGCTTAGTTAATTCCGCCATTGTATTTAGGCAGCTTTAGCTTGTAGAGGTCGGTCGATTAAAAATATACTTATTAAAAAATGAATTCATAAAATAATTTATGGAATTTATTTCGGTAGATTTTAATCACATTTACACCTCATTGCAGTGAAAATTGGTGCACTTCATTGGTGTCCATTGAGGATTTTGAACAAAATCTACATCTTTATTTATACAAACCAACCAGCAATGTCATGGTTTATTATCTTGCAACGCACTGGACACAAAACTGGATCAAAGCAGAATTAAATAATAATGATTTGACAAATATTCGGATGCCATGAACGAAGTTTAATAAAGCTACTAGACAGATATAATATGTTTAACATAGCTTCGTTCGTAGCATCCGAATACTTACTAATTACACATTTTGATATATATCTAGATAATTTCTTACAAATTCGGTTCCATTTTTAAATTTTTCTGGTATATAGTGCCTATCCGGACATGAGACAGGCCGTTAAAATCTTCACCCTGAACAGAATACACATGCTTGTTCCAAATCCACTGTACTATAACATAACGCTACATCAATTTTTCCGCTGCAAATATTTTTTAGTTAACTAACGTTTCTTTTAAACATTTTATCTTTATACACCGTGTCTTTTTAGTGTCTAGATAAAAAATTTCAGGGTTTTGAAATATTCGATACAACAGATTTTGATTAGTGACTTTTGAAAGAAAGTACTTGTTAATACATACATAAACTCATGCCTTTTTCCCATGGAGGTAGTCAGAAACTACAGAACGCCACCTGCTACGATGCTTAAATACTCATTTTGCTTCGAAATACTTTTAACTTATAATATTTCTACCCAATTGAGTCTGGAGAGTTATTCCTTCTGTTATTCAGAAAGTTGTAAAACAAAAGCATTTCCTTTTATCGAATACAAACCCTCAAGTTTCTCTACACTAAAATCTCACGGTGTTATCCCAAATAAAATATTAAGACTACCTTAAAAAATCGCAGGAGACACAACCGAATCGAACTGGAACCACATAGCATCCCTGTCAGGGTCTGACTTCGATCTAGCGGCTCACGGAGACCATCAGGACATCAGGGACATTGGGACGCACGTGGTCGGCGACGTCGTGGACGAACCGCCGCCGGCGCACGTCTAGTGCCTTATTTATAACGAGGCAGATTTAGGCATTGTTTTAAAGGTTTAAGTTTTGGGTAAGTTTGAAGACAATTTTGAAGGGGATGGGGTGTTGTCTTTTGGGAGTTATTATACAGCGTGTGTCCTTGTCCGTAATGGGGAGTTGAGGAACATGCTGCGCAATTTTTGTCGTTCACATGAATTAGAAAAACATTTTTAATTTATCACATTATCTATGTTTCGGCAAGTATTCAATTGCTAGCTGAAATCTTTGTTCATAAAAAGCTTATAAAAGTTCAGTTTTCTATTCTATGTAAAGATTTCAGTTAACACTACTCGCATCCCTTTTTAAATGAAAAGCAGTAAAATGGTATCATTTGTTTATCATTTAATCATTGTTATTTATGCTGTCCAGACAACCTACATTACACTGTAGAAGGACTTTTCACAGACTTGGCTAAATGTCAGAGATATCAGGCACTGTGGGAAAATGTGTATGTAAAGGTTGTACTTGCATATAATTGTGCTTTATAAAATTCGATTATTATGAAATTAAAATGAAACACACACGGTGATAAACAAACTAACAAAAAAATAAGTTTTTTGACTATTTATTGACTAGCAATTATACAAAATCTATTTAATAAAAAAGTAAATTTATAATACTCGTAATGCTGTTCAGTAATGGCCTTTAAAAGTTCTGATTAACTTGCTTGGTTAAATAATACATTAATAACGATAAATTGGTGCGATTTCAACATTCGACCGCCACGTAAAAAAAACACGTTTAATATGTAATTACATAAATGAATTTAAATAATTGAATTATACTGTTTTTTTCGGTTTGCTTCTATTTGAGATTAAATCATGGATCTTTAAAATGATATATTATTATATAATATATTTATTAGTAGTTAAAAATATGAATATATTGGGTTTTAAATTTATTTTATTTTATTGTGTGATCTTTTTTGATATTTAAAAATAAAAGTGAAAAAGGGGCTGTATTGACAACCAAAGTGTTTCTTTATATGTAGTACATGTTAAAAAAAAATCAAATCCTTTATAACCTCATACAACGATGTCTTCACAAAGAATCTGCGATCCACAATGTACTTAAGCGAAAATAAGTTTTGTTCACATATCAAAATACGAATCAATTTCATTAAGAGAGAGATAATAATTGTAAAATGTGCGGTGGTTATGAAAGAGATATATTGACAGATTGACACTGAGGAAAATTGAAGAGCTTGAATAAATAATGCAAGTTTAAGGGATTTTCATGCTGTTGCAAAAAAATGTTTTGAATATATAAAATCATTTAAAGCTAGTTTTATTAATATACGCGTTAAAATTATTAATGGTATTTAAAAAAACTTTGTATTTTATTTGCATCCTACAATGTAACATTTTAATTTCTGCATATAATACAGAAAAATATTTTTATTTGTACATATATTTAAGAAGCGCATATACATATTAATTATATACGTTATCTTGTACAGTGCAAGACTAAAACCGAATCTCATTTTGTAACAGAGATAATTATACAATATACACCTACATTTTATATTTACATGTATTTCACAAACGTTTAGCTCAATTTTAATTTGCTGGTGTAAAATGTTATATTTTAATTTGGTGTGGCTGTTTATTTGGTGTTTATTTGCGTTAGGCTGTATATAGCTGCTTTACAGCTATATACAGCTTAACGCAAATAAACTAAACCATTATCTCCCTTATTTATAAAAGCTGCTTAAAGTTAAGCGACGTTTAAATATCAAGCATTGTATGGCTAAGCAGATTCTAATAAAATTAACTTTAATTAAAGTAACGTTTATAAATAAGGGGTTAATTATTGAGTAGTGGCGAAAATATGATTGAATATATTATGTTTTACCTTTTACTGCCAATTCTCGGTGGCATCACTGTAAAAAAAAAATGTTTACGCAAACGATTTTAAGATTGAGCATTTTTCTCCTTAAAAATTTCAAGTTAAATTATTGTTATAATATTGTAACCAAAGTTCAAATGACTGCATTACAAATGTAGCAACTTTAAGTCAGTAAATGAGACTATTTTCTGATAGTTAGTTAAAGAATAGTCAGGAAGGTCAATGGGATAGTTATGTAAATCGACTGTATTCCATCGATAGTTTACTAAAGAACCTAATTTTTCATGAATGTTTAAAAGTATTTTTTTTTTGTAAGATACAATGATATTGTAAATAAAAAGAGGTAAGGAGTTACCTACCCAACATTTGATCTTCAAAAACGACACAATGTCACATTAGTAAAAGATTGGAAGACACGTGGAAGTATGTCGTAATTATCGGGAGCGAAAGAGACAAAATGAAAAAACGTGGCTAATTAGCCAAGTTTTGACGTGTCACTTGCGGAGCGTGTATAACCTGCCTACCACTTTCTACTTATGGTATTATTGGAAAGATACAAAAGAAATATGATGAAATGGTTATAGCCCGTTTTGGGTCCGTTCCCAATAGCCACATTTTAAGTCTGCTAGCCAAATGATTTTTATACAGCTAGCTGATATAGCTTCGTTAATTTTTATACAATTTTTATATAATTATGTCAGTGTGTCGTCTTAAGCTATAAGTGTTAAGAACTCGCCTAATGAACGTGTTCAGTAGAAATTTCTAGAATGTGTGAGCGTGCAGTTGGCAAAATATTATATGCGTAGAAAACAAAAAAGTGTTTTTTTTCCATGTGTATTTGTTTGTGGAACTTTGCGACCTTATAATTAATGGTAAAAGTTTCAAGAATTACATAACAGATCTTAGTGTAAAATATTATGATTAAAAACTTATATCTAGATAAACTTCGTCCAACATCCGTAAAATACAAAATAAATCTTATTGTTCATATATTATTACAAAATATTATCAGAAATCGACTTATATTTAAATAAACCTATATTGGTTCCATTCAATTTGGCGCACAAATTGAGCAAAAATCTTCCTTCCTTATTATACCTATTTCTTTCTTTATAATTTCTTTGTTGAACAATATACAACATGTTTTTAGTATATGCGAAACAGTTTGTTCAGAATAAGGAACTGAATAGATTTCAATAATATTATATTTTGTCCCAAAAATATTTAAGTTTGATGGAAAATGTTATCACCATTTAATTACAATACAATCGCCGTACGGTTAGGTACTTACTGCCAAATTATTATCAGTGAGCGCAAGACGACCCTGGAGGCGCGGGGGCGCCGCACCACGGTTTTTGTACGGACAACCCGGTAAGATAACCTATAAATAGATAGATATAGACCTTATAACTTTGTGATTTTTCATGATACAGTTTTGAAATTTTGTACATTGATACCTTACATAAAAATACTAGACACGTGTTTCGGGTTTCGCATATACTAAAACTAATATTGTAAAATGAAATGAAAATAAATAAATACAGGATATTTTTTGTGCTTTTCGCTCAATCTATGCGTTGTTCTATTAGTATTATATTGTAATTATAATAATGCCAATTTATACATCAATTTCTGCCATTATTACTAGGCTTTCATGTAACATAAGGTAAATGTTTTACCAAGGGAATAATACATTTCGCTATAATAGTAGAATTCAAGTCACCACAACAAAATGTAAGTTTCTTCAGCGATTTTTACTGATAGAAAAAGGCCAGTTTTTATTGATAGTAACACGGTGAGTTACACGAAACCAACATTAGTTTAACGGAGGCTTTAAATTGTTGCTGTCACTTTTTGATACAAAATGTAAGGGATTGCATGAATTTAAAGTCTCCGTTAAACTAATGTTGGTTTCGTTCAACTCAACGACAGTCAAGCGAAGTCTGATAAAAAAATTGCGATTTTTCTTGAATTTTGGATTTCATTGTTCCTAACTGTGTATAAATTCCCTTAATAAAATATTTTGTGAACATTTTACGTAATAATTGTCATCGGTGCTTTTGAGTCCTAATTTACTATAAAATAATAATTATACGTTTATAATATTGACACCCGGTTTCTAAAATGTCCATCAAAACAAAAGTTGCCATTAGACCCAAACTCATTTTAGCTGCTGTGATTGGCTATCAGAAATAACAGCCAAGCAAATTACTTCACTTGGTTTTGACTGTCTATTGGCAATTTTTTATTGGTAAGTCGTCTAGAAAACGGACATAAGGGTGTTAAAGTCCTGGATCTGGCTGTTTATTTTATACCTAGTCACATAAGCGTATGGAAAACACATGTTTACTTGAAATTAATTGCAGATTTATATTTATGTATTTTTATGAAAATAGGTATGTTGTATGCAGTCGTGTGACAAATATTAAACTTAAAGGTGCGTCCGCCATGCGTGTGACGCATACCTGAGGGCTGAAACATATTGCATATAGAAAAATGTATTCGCGCGCCTGCTGCGCATTGTATAAACGCACCTTTATAAAGGCTCGTACAGACCGGCGCGAGAACAATTTCCATTAAATTATCATATAAATTGTTATAACGGTGTTGCGACGTGTGACAAGTTGCACCGGTCTGCACGAGCCTTAATCGTCGACAGTTGCAGAAGGCTTGCAATAGAGTCTTGATCAAATTATTTTGATGTTCACTTTGAGCTTTAACTTGCCCAGATGTAACATTTATACTAATATTGTTAAGAGAATGCGCACAATGTCATGTTATCCGCTAGTAGCATTGTTTAGTAAACAAATTTAGTAGTTATTTACCTATTGCAATAAGATTTTCAATCTTATGGCTTCGTCAATAAGGTCCAATACATACTTATCTATTAAAATCAGAATACATATTTTGGTACAATTCAACATTTTAGTAAAACACAAATATTTTTGGTAAAGAAAAATGTTACAGAGTTACAGTTATGTATTAACTGTATTTTAAAATTATATTTAACAATACAAAAGTAGCAATGTATTCGCGCCACTGTTTTTCGACCTGTAATGAGAATTTTCTTGTTTCATTGTATCAATGTGTCACAAGTAGTTACCATAGTGTTAGTGCACACAGATTACATACTACGCAATGACTTGACTCCCTGTATGCGTAAACACACACACAGACACACCTAAAAAACACGTACTTTTCCTAAAGCCGGATTCACACTGGGCTGACGTGTCGTGTCGTGAATCTGTTTAGGCGATCTTCGTTTCACAACGAGTTTTGATTTGATAACACTGCGTCAGAAGGCGACACGACACAGCACAGAAAGGTGTATCTAGCCTTAGGATATAAACCAGCACGAGTGCGACGTTAATAACCAGATGGAGTCAAGTACTGGAATACTTTTATAATCTGTGGTCGGTCCTCGTATGCAAGATGTTAAGCTGTATGTGAGACGCTTCTATTTATAATGTTTATATCGATTATATATATGGAAAGTTTACTTGTCTTTTTATTTATGTACAATCTAGTGCAGCCATACCCAACCTTTTTTTTATAGGGGCCACAACACGTTTCAGTCATGGTGTCGAGGGCGGCAAGCAACACAACTTGAAAAACACAAGTTGTGTTTATGAGAGCCGTACGTCTCGGTCGGCTAGAGATTCTTCTGAGCTGTTGATTAATACCATAAATTTCTTTAAATCCTTATCTTTTAAAAATTCAATTTTTTGTCATATTTATTGGAGTAAATTTAACTTTCTTTCCCTGAGCCATTGGTGATATAACAATAACACACCACCTCTTAAGGGGTTATCGTACTCATCACCATGAACAACTTTTACTATGGGACCTAACCTGAAAAAGCGAAAAAAAATCAGCTATACGAGTTATGAGAACATAAATGTATGGAACAGGTTTGGTCCCATAGTAAATAAATAATGATGAGTACAATGACCCCTTAGGAGGTTGTGCGTTATTTATGCTACACCTTGTATCTAGAAGAAAAAACGTGATCTACCAAATTTAGGCCGAGATCTAGGTTTAAAAGTTACTTAGCACGTACTTTTTGTAAGCTTTATTCCTGTCATTGTCGCACAACTGTCAAACTACAAATGCATGCTAAGACGGGAACATGTCAAAGCACTGTTAAGTACCGTTTAATCTGGGCCTAAGATTGAAATCGTTTTCGAGAGAATGGTTATTTTATAAATGTTATTATAAGTACGTCGACGGGAAGTACACAACGCTACACATCAAGCTATAAATTTCTTGTATTGGCTGACCTCTCACTTGACGGAAATCTTATACAATGCGAGATCAGCTTATACTGGATATGTATAGCTTGATGTGTAGCCGTGTGTACTACGTGACTGCTTCGTTATTGTAGTGGTCGCAAGCGCTACCTACTGCTGGGCACGAGGTCCTGGGTTCGATTCCCCGGTCAAGCAGTGCTATTGGGTTTTTTTTTTATCAGGAATTTCTCAGTAGCAGCCCGGAGTCTGGACTTGTGCCCGGTTGATGGCAATAGGCTCGCCCCATATTACAAGGGACTTAAACAAATATATGTCGATAATTGGGTTATTATTTAATTTGTCAGTCAATTAGTTGGTGATACATGGAACTTTTAGTTCCTCGACCTTTAAGGCGTGGTTTTATACCTACTCGATCCTGTTAATGTTCATATATTTAAGTTATTTTTGTATGGAAGAATCGTGTTTCCCATTACTGTCACTAGATGGCGCTATTTCAGTTTCAGTATTAAGTTTACGTTATCGCGATCGAATAGGTAGGTGTTAAAATTTGTACCAGGCCCTCTGCTTCTTATAAGGTAGATAAACAATATTCTTACGTGTATAGCGGGTGCGTGTCGATGTCTTGTCTTGTTTGTTGCATGGAGAACAAGAGCGCGGCAAAAGGGTGCAGCACAGGCGCATCAGCACGCCACCACCTCGGCTCAATATATTGTTTTTTCCAGTTGTTCCATTTATCGGCTAACTTTTTCTTTGCAGCAGGGCTAACATGACACACGCGACAATTACTCACTCTCGCGCGAGTAATTCTTGTCTATTTCTGTAACCTATCTCGTTTTCTGACATACAAAATACTCGACTCGTTCTGTCAAACTTGATGTTTTCTCGACAAACCCTAACATGGCACGTATTTTATCTCGAATTTTGACATTTCAACACGAGATATCTCTGATTTTTCTGTCCTCGATTTTGACGACGAGAAGAGTAGACAAAATTATGATACAAAAAAAAGGCATAACTGGCGACAGACGTGAAAAATTATAACTTTGGAATAACATAATAAATACGTACACATGTACACAGGCCGCTGTGGGACGGCAGTCTGCAGCAACACGTCACATTAGCATTTCGGTAACGCGACTAACATGTTGGCGAATCGGTAAGCATGTCGGTAAAGCAGTTAGCATGTTGGTGACGCGGTTAGTCAGTCAGTCTCGATTAGCATGTCGGTGACGCAGTTAGCATGTCGGCACGTTTTAATATGTCGGTGACGCGGTTGGAACGTCGTGCATTATTTTACGTGTCGGGGACGCTGATAGCATGTCGGTGACGCTACTGACATGTCGGTGACGCTACTGACATGTCGGCGACGCTACTGACATGTCGTTGACAAAGTTAGCAAGTCAGACTTGGTTAGGATGTCGGTGACGCAGTTAGCAAGTCAGACTTGGTTAGCATGTCGATGACGCAGGTAGTATGACGGGAACGCAGTTAGCATATCGGCACGTTTTTAACATGTCGGATGCTATTAGCATGTCGGTGACGCAGGTAGTATGACGGGGACGGTTTTAGCATGTCAATGACTGGGCTGCTACAGTCAAGACCCATAAATATGGGTAATTGATTGACAGCAAATAGTTAATATCGGCACCTACTACATATATTTTACATGATTACGGTCTGGAGCTCTACAGCATTTATGATCAGTGATGTTTATAATGCAATGGTCTGTTGGTCCCAGTCAAGACTCCAGACAATAAGTAAGTCCAGTAAGTCTTCAATAAGTTATTATCTAATCTCTCTAAGTTGCCTAGTGACCTTCTAATGTCACAGTTTTTCCCATTACCTTTGTACGGGTGATTGGGACATCAATGCTTCACAAGCATTATCTCAAGATACTAGGCATAAAATAATAAATGGTATCTTGAGTTAAGTATCTCAAGACGATGTCTTGAGCTGAGTATCTCAAGACGGTGTCTTGAGCTGAGTATCTCAAGACGGTGTCTTGAGCTGAGTATCTCAAGACGGTGTCTTGAGCTGAGTATCTCAAGACGGTGTCTTGAGCTGAGTATCTCAAGACGGTGTCTTGAGCTGAGTATCTCAAGACGGTGTCTTGAGCTAAGTATCTCAAGACGGTGTCTTGAGCTGAGTATCTCAAGACGCTGTCTTGAGCTAAGTATCTCAAGACCCATAGATATGGGTAATTGATTGACAGCAAATAGTTGATATCGGCACCTACTCCATATATTTTACATGATTATGGTCTGGAGCTCTACAACATTTATGGTCAGTGATGTTTATAATGCAATGGCCTGTTGGTCCCAGTTAAGACTCCAGACAAGTAAGTAAGTCCAGTAAGTCTTCAATAAGTTATTATCTAATCTCTCTAAGTTGCCTAGTGACCTTCTAATGTCACAGTTTTACCCATTACCTTTGTACGGGTGATTGGGACATCAATGCTTCACAAGCATTATCTCAAGATACTAGGCATAAAATAATAAATGGTATCTTGAGCTAAGTATCTCAAGATGGTATCTTGAGCTAAGTATCTCAAGATGGTATCTTGAGCTAAGTATCTCAAGATACCATTTATTATTTTATGCCTAGTATCTTGAGCTAAGTATCTCAAGATGGTGTCTTGAGCTAAGTATCTCTAGATGGTTTGAGCTAAGTATCTCAAGACCCATAAATATGGGTAATTGCTAACTTAAAGTTTAAACTTTAAGGGAGATTTGATAAGGCTTTTCAAACTGAATATCAGCAGCAGCTGAATAATAGCAGAGCAACACATTTGCCTATACAAATATGAGTGATATACGATACAGAATGTGAAATCGCATTTTGTCTCAGTCTTTCTTATAAAATAATCGTGTTTGATAAAAGAGACAACAATATTTAAGTTCTTGCTCACTATGGAAACGTTTTGTCGTGACGTGTGACAGTTGTAGGTAAGTGGCCTGTCGGCCATCTTAGGCCGCATTCCGAATTAAGACCATAATCGCTGTAATCGATTTTAGCGCGCTAAACGGTAATAGGGAACGCGTTTAAGCGCGCTAAAATCGATTACAGTGATTATGGTCCTAATTCGGAATGCGGCCTTAAGCGACGAGTTTCGTGGTAGTTTTGCTGTCAAATTGTTGTTTAATTTTTGTAATATTGAGATTTACGAAAAAATTACGAAGAGTTTACCTTTAAAACTGCATGTAAATGTTGGAAAACAGCAATTCAACATGCCTATGTGTTGTGTTGTGAAGTGTAGTGTAAAAAAGAATGAAAATCAACCTCAATTGTCTTTCCATGCAATAGTACATACAATAATACAGATTATATGAAAAAATTGTCACGCGATCATGAATTTATGGCTAATGTATTGATATTTGGGATCATATCCGTATACCTTTTTATTATTTTATACTAGATAGTAACACCTATGTTCCTTGATTGACAACCCTAGCAATGGCAGCCATTTTATGAGACATTAAGAGTTGTAGGTATGCACTTTTTTTTGTAGGTATTTCCAGTCCATACGTCTATGGTTAAAAATAAACAAAAAGCTTTCAAGCTGTCAGAGTCATGTCTGTGACGTTATGATATATATTAAAATTTGTATAACCTATTCTTCCTATAGTAGATTTCCTATTTTTTAGTTTTTTACTTCAATGGTTCGAAATTACAGAGTCAAATTAAATTAGCTGGCGAAACTTAAGAGACGCAAGAGTGATGGATCGATACCTGTAGGTACCTACCTATAACATAAGTACACGATAAAACGGAATAAAAAAACGGGACCCATAAAGGATCACTTTTGTGTCTGTCTGTTACAGCCAATTTGCTCCGACAACGACAAGACGACGATTTTTTTTAAATTTTTTTGACCCAAACACGGACGTGTAACGTAAATACTTAAATGAATTATGAATAATCTCAATGTCACTGTTGAGAGGCAAATAATAAAAAAAAATAGTTTTGTAGTATTTTTTTTTTTCTTTTTGGCTTCGCACGGTTTGTGCATTTAGCCAGTGTCATGTAAAATTAGTTAACATGTACAAAGTTATATAAATAATTATGAAATGAACTCCACTCAATGCATGATAAAGGTGATTGATGATATCCCGCCCCGCTCCCCTTGAGTTTAAGTAAAGACGCGGCACTTTACTGAAACCTCGCGCGCACTTCTTGAGAGAACTTAAAGTGATGTTGCACTGTTTTGTTTCATTTGCCTACATTAATGCAGGTTCACGAACACTTAATGGTTAATAATCCACCACTATTACACATTAATATTCGGCTAAACACAAATTTTAGAAAATAAAACAAAACTGCTAACATGACGCTTCACTTTCCCGCCAAGAAGTCCTAGTTTTGTAGTAGTACAACTGTACCGTGTGAAGGGGATGCGCTAAGGTAGCCCGCGAAATTCAAATTTTCTTACGGTTTTTGCAATTTGCAGGTCAGTAACAGGTTGTATGTTGATCTAAATATGATTCGCGGCCATAACAATTATGTGGCTTTACAAAATTATAATCAATAGAATCAGCATTACATTTCTCTAAGTTCAAAAAATACTACTGGATGATTATTTCAGAAATAATCTTTCAGTAGGTTTTTTTGAACTAATGATGATGCTTTTTTGATTCTAATGAATATAATTCTGTAAAGCCAAAGTTGTTAAGGCCGCGAATCATATTTAGATCAACATACAACCTGTTACTGACCTGCAAATTGCAAAAAACGTAATAAAAATTGAATTTATGGCAAACTGGGCGGGCATTAGAAAGGGACAGAGTCAGTTACTTCCACATGCGAAAAAAGAGAGCGCAATAATGCGCTTGAACCAAAATAAAACAACGTAAGAGTGCCAAACCAAATAAAAATTGTTTGAAAATAAATTAAGCTATGTATCAAAAATATTCTCAGCCACAGTTTTCAATTAGATACCTAATACGCACATTTTGAATGCAATTTTGCAATTAACTTATTTAGGATTTTAGAATTCAATTCTATCTGGGAAATTTAATCCAATTACGTTTTCCTTCAGTCAGAGTATTAATCAAGTATCTAGTCAATAAACGTAGCAAAAATCCTCCAATTTATTTTGGTATCACCTTAAAGGGAGGTCGACGCAAATGAGTAGGTATATTGAGATTTAATGACTGAGCCTCAATCAGTAGATGATTAAGGTAAAAGCAGTAAGCTCGCCTGAAAATATAAAGTTCCGTACTCTAAAAGGAAAAAACGGAACCCTTAGCGGATCACTCGTGTGTTTGTCTGTCCGTCTGTCACAGCCAATTTGCTCCGAATCTACTTGACCGATTAAGTTGAAATTTGATACACATATGAATTCTGTGACCCAAACACGGATGCGTAACGTAAATAAATGAAAAAAAAAAAGTTTTGCGAACTACCTTGTGACAAATGAAAAGGCTTGTTGTAAGGATTTCAGATATTTTTTTTAAAAATTTGAATAGAAACACTTTTAAAGTTATTTATGCAAATAGAAGAAAATTGACCATTCCCCCCCTTATCTCCGAAAGTATAGAGCCTAACATTTTGAAAAAAACATACAGAAAATTGTCCTTTACTTAAAGATTACAAGAAAACCTTAATGAAGTCTATGGTCCTAAAACAACATGGTAAATCTGTCAATATTGTGCGTACAAATTTACATTTGTAGATAGAATGGGTGGGGGAACATGTTTTTTTTAATTTAGTTATATATACTACTGCGATGAATGGTTTCACATATCCAAAACCAACCATTTAGCTGGCAGGGGGGACACTTGACTCTAACAAAAAATAGCACTTTAAAGCTTAATATTACGCAAACGGATCTGAGAATTGAAAAATGGCTTTCACAGACCCACAATATTTTTAAATGGCGTATCCAACGATACCCCACACCATGTATTAGATGAGAAAAAAAATATCATCCCCGTTTTACGTGCACGGGTACCCTAAAATAAAATGTTCTTCATGGTTTTATTTTACGACTTTTTCGGCGTGATGAATATACACCCTTGCCAAATTACAGCTTTCTAGGACTAAGCGTCTCCGAGCTAAGCCGGGGACAGACGGACGGACGGACAGACAGACAAACAGACAGACAGACGGACATGGCGAAACTATAAGGGTTCCTTGTTTACTACGGAACCCTAAAAACGACCAATGTGCTGTTGCATGCACTCATGAGCACAATATTTTGCGTGCTATTAACCTACAGGGATTTTTCACACCAAAAAATGTCTTTTCCGATCAATTATTTTTGCGCAATGTTACTTAGATTGATGTACGAAATTCAGAGATGATGATTCTTACGTCCTGTATAGATATCATTACCAAATAATACATATTATTTTAGAGATTATACACTTAAAATACTTGTTCTACTTTCGTGATAATCATGCTTTGGTTTATGTAATTTCTCTTGAATTATGTGTTCAATAAATATTGATCTGTCTACAATACCTTGACCTCCTGCGTTTCCAGTTGCAGATAGACTCTGAACGCTCTGCTTACCCAATGCGAGCAGAACGTTTATCTTGACCGCGCTCGTCGGGCGTTCGTTGCACATAGCGAGAAAACTTGAATAGTTACCTCTTTGAATTTTGTGATTGATTTAAAATTAACCGTTGGCAATATCTAAGCGTGTTATCAATTTCATGACGTTATTTTCCTAGTATATATTTGCTTGACTGCACCTTTGGTCTCGTGGTCGCTCTCGCGACTGCTAAGCCTGCACGGAGCCAAAATCTGACAAAAATACATTAATTTTTACTAAAATATTCATAAATCCGAGGACAACAAATGTCCTGTAATAATTGCATATCGATTTTTGTAAATACAGTTAGTAAATATTACATGTAACATTTTTGTAATCTCAAGATTGTTTTAGTATAAACGAAAATACTAATTGTTTTGTAATTCTAAGAGTTCAATAGCAATATCGGAAATGATGACGTCATATGCAAAAAACCTACTGTTTTGTAATTTCAAGAGCACAATAGTAATATTGGAAATGATGACGTCATAGACAAAAACTAACTGTTTTGTAATTTTAAGACCTTGATAGTAATATCGGAAATGGTGAGCCACTAAAAATAAAAATAAAACTTGATCGTTTTGGCATATCCATGGTTATGAACAAATTTTTATTTGCCGCTCAAATTGGGCATACCTACCTAATATTAAATCGATCAAATTTTCTTTGCTTTTGAAGACGTTAATTTTTACAGCAACTTGTCACTCGACTCACGCGCAAACTCGAAATGGTGTACAATCGCGGAATCGCGGATGCACGTTATGCTTGTGCCGCATCGAATTACAAAATTTTGTAGTAGTATTATATTATGAAATGCGTTTAGTAATTTCAAGTAAACCGTTTGTAAATTTAATAATGTTGTTAGTTTTAGATCACTAAATTTTGTAATGTTGCCATATACTAAAACCCTTTCCTGAAACTACAAATGACCTATTTACAATTAAGTGTAAGGATTTGCAGAAATTACAAAACTTTATCAATATTTACTATAATTTGCGATAACTATGAAAATATGTATTATCTAACATTTACTACAACTGACTTTTAGAAATTGCAATTACAAATACTAAGGTTTTGCTAAAAAACACCTAGTGGTTGCGAAAACAGCAAAACTTTTGTATTTAATAATAAAACTTAGTTTTTTCGTAAAATACATTACAGTTTTTTAATTTCTGGTGATCACTTTTTTCTCCGTGTGTGTTCAATTCCCGAGCCGGGCAAAGTGTTGAGTTTTCCAATAGGAGTTTCTCAGTAGCAGCCGGGAGTTTGGAAGTTGGTCGCGTGATTGCATATCACGCGACCAACTTCCAAACTCCCGGCATAGGAAAGAAAGTGGCGCTGTCCTCTGTGGTGGCAGATTGCCTTCCCATCGGACTATGAGAGTGAGGGAAGATGAGTACACCTGTGATTTCGCATACACTTGTGTACGATATGATATTATCATTTTTATTTTATAGTTTAGCTTCGGTATTTAGTTTATCGTTTCTTAACGTTTTTAATAAAATAGCTTCGGAAATGTTTTTAGTGGTTTTTCACAGTTCAGTAGTTTCTTTTCACAGTTTTGTTTCCTACAATGTGATAAAGCCGACCCCAACGTAGTTGGGAAAAGGCTAACCAGATTGAATGTGATAAATTACGAAAATATTATTTAAGCAAATAAATGATATCTCAGCGCAGCAGAAAAGGAGAATGAAGAAGAATACTCCGTGTAATGTGGGTGTCGCATTTAGACTTCGCGTACATTCGTACAAATACTCTCAAAACTATCTTTTGAGAGTATTTGTACGTATCTCGGCCAAATTAAGATAAAAAGTAATCATAGCATATTTTTTTAATATTGGGTTTCACCAGGAAAACGTTGTTTAAAGAGCAAGGGTGACACTGACACCGTTTATGTTGACCCCATGACAATTAACCACAGAGTATAATCCATCTTCAATGCAAGGCAAATCAGAGAAAATGAAAAGATTTTGGATGAAAGCAATAATACGACCTAGGGATAGGTCCAACATGAACTACGAGTATATGCACGATGGTTTATTGCTTTGTTACAGCAAACCAACGCGCTGTCGCTTTGTGTCGTGCACCGTGCACTACCAGACCGGCTAGGGCGGTTAAAGTTTCCTACGACACTTGTCCCTAGATATTCCGTTGACGGCACGGTTGGCGCAGTGGTTACGGGATTGACTGCTGCGCTGCGTGTCGCGGGTTCGATTCCCGCACGGATCAAATATTTGTATGACCAACAAATAGTTGTTCCGGGTCTGGCTGTGTGTGTATGTGAGTTTAAATGTTTGTAAACGCACCCACGATACAGCAGACATCCCTAGTGGAGCAACGTCTTAAAAAAAAAAAAAATGATCTCGTGCAAAGCCGAGCAACGTCCGGCGACGTCATAAGACATTTCTGGCATCATCGAAAACGTTGAAAAGGTCGTAAGATAAGATACCCCGTCTGGCGTTGTTGGACGAAATCGCCGGACGTTGCCCAACTTCGCTTGACATCTCTCTCTGTGTCACGGGTCATTTGTCTCCAAATACAAGGCTTTATCAAAGTGAGCTAAAAGAAATGGCTTAATGAGGACTGACGGCAATCGCACTTGTTACTTATAAATATTTGCAATATTACAAATACCTATAATTTTATTATACTAGGGCGAATGTAGAATTTAAAACCTTTGAAGCATTGGCCCTGGGGAGGTCGCACACTTCCAGCCTGAATGCTTCACAAGTAGACTTATTATCCTATCTGCCTAGCCTTTTTACAACTATGTTGGGTCAGCATCCAGTCTAACCGGAGGCAGCTGAATACCAGTATCTTACATGGAGCGACTGCCTATCTGACCACCACAACCCAGTAACTGGGTAATAAAATACCCCTATGTAAGATTGGTTGTCAGACTTTCGGGCTTCTGACCATTTGTTACCTGTGGTGAGGTCCCGTAGTCCCTGGAGAGACCACGGGTATTTTTTTTACCCGTGGTCCCTTTGAGAAATACAATGCTGCCACGGGTAGGGACCACGTGTAACAAACTCTTCTGACGACCCCTAACGACTGTCAAAGATCCACAAATGACAGCCAGGACCAACAACGGCTTAACGTGCTTTCCGAGGCACGGAAACTTGTTATGAGTCTTTGGTCAACTGGACCCACTAAAATTTGGACCCGCGGTAAAAATTTGTATTTAAAAATCGCAATTGTTGCAAATTCAACCAGGTTTTGGGCTGGCTAAAGTAGACTCATCTTTCATGGGGTACTGTTTAAAATGTTACAATAAAATACCTCCTCAACTGAATGAAACAAAATTTAAATCATGTTTAAAACGCACACTATGCAGCCAGGCATATTATAAGTTGGGGGATTACATCGCTGATAAAAATGCTTGGCTCAACGCTGGTCCTGCTCCACAAGGGCGCAAAAACTTAATTGATTAGCATTTGGAAGTAGGTACTGTTGGAGCTGCTGAAGATTTCAAAAAGTATCTTCGCATTGTATAAATTCAATCTATTAGTATTATATAATTGCATAGCCCATGTGTGAGTACTATGTACTTACTATAAAGCTACCATTTACTGGGTACGTCTTTCATTGACTTGAATGTGCCCTGGCGGCTGAGAGTATGTCATGCTCACTGTAATGTCTCGCTGATGGTGGCGGGTGTGTTGGATCAATTAGCTCCCTTCAAAATGGTTGAGCTGAATGGTGCAAATCCACGCGTCATGTTCGTGAACGGGCGCCATCAGTAGGGACTGGTCATCTCTTAGCGGCCATGTCTTATTTTAATTAAATTTTTGAATTGTTTTTTTTTTATCTTTTGATTACGGACGCTTTTAACGTTTTGCATCGTTCTCACATGTATAATTTCAACACGAATGATGTTACCAATATTTTGTAACCATATGTCCATTTAAAAGAGTGTCCGTGGAGTTTCTTGCCCGTTCTTCTCCATCGGTACCTACTAAGCTATGGAATGGGCAACTAGCTTCATCTTTATGACTGACCGACCCCTTGACAATTCAAAAGTGTCTGTAATTGGTTTATTTAAAATAAATGCTTTGAGTGAGTTTGAGTATTTATAAATAAAACTTAATAAAAAAATATTAAAATAAAAATGTTGAGTAATTTAATTTAGCTCGCGCTTTGCTTTTTCTGCCGTCGACCCGACAACTTTA
Source organism: Tiliacea citrago (assembly GCA_963921375.1). NCBI lineage: Eukaryota > Metazoa > Arthropoda > Insecta > Lepidoptera > Noctuidae > Tiliacea > Tiliacea citrago. The sequence continues at coordinate 5,924,667 of OY992784.1, forward strand.
CACTCCAGACTTCAGACAGATTTGTATTTTTCACATTAATATGAACTACTTGCTTTGTTTTATTTGATTATTAAAACAATATTCAGGTTTATTTTCGTTTTATTTCTTAAAATTCTTAATAGATATTTTTAATCTTGGTTGCTAGACTGCGACAGTCATATTATTTTTAAAAGCGGACCCCCAATTAAACTAATTGGTGTTCCCTGTTCGTAATGGAAAAACCAAATAACACTGTGCCTGACCTTGGAATCGAACCCAGGAAAAGAACCCTACGCTCAGCAATCGCGCTCGCGACCACTAAGCCAAAGGCAGTCAATTTTATGAGGTTATATTTCCTAGTATTTGACTAGGAAAATAACTTCATAAAATTGATAACGCTGTTAGAGATTGCCGACGGTTAGTTTTGAGTTAATCACTAACTTCAAGCAGGTAACTATTAAGTTCTCGCTATGTTGAACGTAAGTCCGACGCGTGTGGTCAAGCTGAACATTCTGCTCGCATTCCGTGACCCTCTCGCTCTGAGTCTATCTGCAGCTGGAAACGCAGGAAATCAAGGTATTGTTCACAGATAAATATCTATTGTTAGAAATTCCACCAACAAAAGCGAAATACCTACAGCGATCTTTAAATATAATATGTAGGTACTATATTGCTACTTGGTAATGATACCTATACGGGGTGAACAAAGACCCATCACAAACAAAACGCATTCCGTATTTAAATACGGAATGAGAAAAAAAAAATATACAGTTCATATTATGGGTGCTATTACAAAAAAAAATAAAAGGTTTTTCGTCAATTTCTTATCTAATTGTGAGAAAGCTTGAAATAATTGAAACATTAAGTCTGTGTAACTATAAAAGTACAGTTTTCGTGGTGATAAACCATTCGTGTCAGTCTCAGCACCTGTTAATAGTTTCATCACTTTTGCGCTCACGAAAATGTAGCTTATTTCTCCGTTGATTTACATAATGAAGATATTGTATTTAATCATAAAATAAAATTTTGATTTTTATTGTTAAATAAAAAAAAAACATTACCAATTGGGTTTTTAAGAAAATATAGGTTTTTTCAACATAATTTTTGAGACTATTTGTAACATTTTGATAGTTCGGTTTGCTACCTTTTTGAGTTGAACATTCCGTTTACATAAAATATTTAAATAATTAGATTTATGTTATTATATTGAAGAAAAATTTTCCTAAACTCAACACGATATCGTAAGTAACGGAAATTATTTTTTACAATATTATAAACCAACATTTTCGAGAAAAAAATTGCTATCATTTGGAGAATTGGAGATGAAGGAATAATTTATCTGTGGTAATTATTAGTTACATTTGGTAGTTTTTCGGTACATTTTAGCTGCCAAATGTACCGAAAAACTATTAATTTTTGTCAGATTTGCGAATGCAAATAGGTAAGGTGTAGGTTTAGGTTTTTATTTTTCTTTATAGGTTTTACTTATTAGTTTCTGTCCTGTTTAATTCTATTATTTTATTGTATATTCGTTTTTAGTGTTCCGTAGTAAACAAGGAACCCTTATAGTTTCGCCATGTCCATCTGAGTGTCTGTCTGTCTGTCCGTCCGTCTGTCTGTCCTCGGCTTAGCTCAGAGACGCTTAGTACTAAAAATGTACTGTAACTTGGCATGGAGAAAGTCGTAAAATAAAACCATGAAAAACAATTTTTCTTAGGATACCTAGGTTCTCTTGCGCGTAAAATGGGGATAATATTTTCATTCTTGTCTATTCTATGGTGTGGGGGGCATATCGTTGGATAGGCCTTTCAAAAATATTGTGGGTCTGTGAAAGCCATTTTCAATTCAGGGATCCGTTTGCGTAATATTAAGCTTTAAAGTGCTATTTTTTGTTAGAGTCAAGTGCCCCCCCCCCTGCCAGCTAAATGGTTGGTTTTGGATATTATTATGTGAAAAAATGTATGGCAGTAATATATATAACGAAATTAAAACGAATCTATCAAAGTTATGTAGGCTTTACAAGTTAACGAGTAATACTCGACCAACGTAAATTTGCAGTTGGAGAATTGACCGTAACGTATATCGATGGATGGGACAGCATGTTTTTCAACTACAATGTTAAGTTTATTTTTGGGATAAATACATCCCAACTATGGAACCCTTCATTGTGCAAGGTCCGACACGCACTTGGCGGGTTTTATTTATGTATGAGCGTAATAGCAAGAGTTAACAAATAGCAGGAAATCACAATCGCTAACGCGATAGACGTCAAAATACACGCGTATTACCATATCAAACTAATAACTCCCAACTCTTCAACCGGTAATTAAGTTCGTGTCCATTGCAATGGCAACATAGTTAACAATAGTTAATTCAAATGGGAATCAAAAAACATAAACTTAAGTTAACAACTGGTTAGAGTCTTAACTATGGTCAGTTTAACAAATGGTCAGCTTGACTATTACTATGGATCAATAAACCGGCCCTAAGTAGACAAACAACATTATTTTTAGTATATGCGAAACCTGAATATAGTTTTTTCAGAATAAGGAACTGAATCGATTTCATTCATTTTTACACCATGTTATATTTTGTCCCAAAAATATTTAAGTGTGATGGAAAATTTAATCACCATTTAATTACTTACAATACAATCGCCATACGGTTAGGTACCTACTGCTAAATTGTTATCAATGAGCGCAAGACGACCCTGGAAGCGCGGGGGCGCCGTTAGCATGTTTTTGTACGGACCACCCGGTAACATAACAACCATATAACTTTGTGATTTTTCATGATACAGTTTTGAAATTTTGTACATAGATTCTTTACATAAAAATACTAGACACGTGTTTCGGGTTTCGCATATACTAAAACTCATATTGTATTATACTGTAGTTGTACACCAACTAACATAAATCTAAATAAATACTCAATCTGTGTGCTTTTTGGCAAGACGATGATACGCAGAAGGCCAAATTCTGTTTCAAGGATTCTGTCTCCTCTTAAAAATGTTTCATTTTTTATAGGCAGGTGAAATGTCTGAGCCACGCTACTACAAGGGGATATACTGTCCAGCAATCACAAATAGTTTTAAGGTAAGTTGTACTTTCACTCAGATTTCATTCAGAATATTACGGTACACTTTGGGTTACGATTTTGGGATGATTCAAAACAATTAATGGAATTGATCAAACATTGGCTCTACTGAAAAACCAGGTCTAAACACTCTTGTAGATCATTAATGTAAGCTACAGTCGGAAATAAACTTAAGACTATGTAACTTCTCGTCGGATATCTGTTTACCAGGATGGAGCCGTTGAAGAATCATACCAGAGATATTCTCGGAGACAGCGACAGAAGTCCCTCATGACGGTCAACCTCGTTGATTTAGCACTTAAAGTAAGTAGAAAGAAGGTACCTAATCGTGAATAACCCCCAGGAGACAGTCCAAGGAGACAAGAGCTCATGTCTCGTACGAAGTATGTGAACCCAACCTTGATAGGTTATAGATATTTTTTTATAATAATGACTAGCTACTGCTGTATTTTTATAAAATAAATTACTCCTAAGTTACTCCTTATAACATCAGCCATCTGCCTGTGAAAGTCCCGTGAAAATCAGTCCAGCCATGTCGGAGATTAGCCGGAACAAACAGACAGACAGACAAAAAAAAACATAATGTTTTATGAATTTAGTAAAAAAGCTGTCTGTGAAGACACTCCTATTTTATTTATTTGTATAGATATTAGAAGAAATTCGCCTAGTTGTGGTGTTACATTTCATGTTCCATTGGATAAATAAGGACGGCTAATTTGTGTTAAACTTCATGTTACGTTTTACCAATTTGTATTTGGCATAATAATATGCTATCTAAGTTAGTACCTACTATAATCATTTTCTAGTTTTTAACCGTAGGCTCGGAGACTGCCTAATCGTAACTGCATAGGCACTCCTTGATCAGGTCAAATAAAGAAGAGCAAGAAACAAAGAAAAGACAGAAAAGAAAGAAAGAAAGAGGGAAAACACATTTATTTAGCACAGTCTACAGGAAAGTGTGCCTCACTGCTGCGCTAAAAAGGCCCAGTTCAGCAAAAATGCCAGAGAACTAGTGCTTGAGGCTGGTTTACAAATGTACCTTAGTCAAATCATTGTTAAACTGGGTATTGAACAGTGGTTTTAACATTTCAGGTGGGACTGGTGATTATCTATTCACTTACTCATATAGATGGTAAGTTCAATTTTCAATTTCATGTATAATCGTAAACTTGTTTCTTGAAAGGCTAATTATTTTTTGGATATTTGATCCAACAAATAATTAAAATGCACATTAATTTCGCCACAACCAAATAAACATTATTACCACCTACGATTAGCCTGAATCGAGATAAAAAAAATACATTAAGGTGATACGAAAAAAAAAATCATAGCGAACTGGGCGTTACGTGAACAGTCAGTTACTTCCACATGCGAAAATAAAACAACGTAAGAGCGCCAAACCGAATAAAAACTGTTTATTATAGTAACAACGTCGATTGTATTGTAATAAATTATTAGTATTAATACGATTAACACCTGTCTATGAGCTAAACTAATATAATTATTATAAGACACACTTCGTACGAAACATATATGAGCTCTTGCCACCTAGGTAGTAACTGTATTTTTTGTATTAATTGTTTTTCTACTAACTTTAAGTGCTAAATCGACGAGGTTGGCCGTCATGAGGGACTTCTGTCGCTGTCTCCGAGAATATCTCTGGTATGATTGTTCGACGGCTCCATCCTGGTAAACAGATATCCGACGGGAAGTTATATAGTCATAAGTTTATTTCTGACAGTAGCTTACTGATCTACAAGAGTGTTTAGGGCTGCTTTTTCGGTAAAGTCAATGTTTGTTCCATCAATTGTTTCGAATCATCCTAACGAAGTTCTAACCAAAAGTGTACTGTAATATTCTGAATGAAATCTGAGTGAAAATACAACTTACGTCAAACCTATTTGTGATTGCTGGACAGTATATCCCCTTGTAGTAGCGTGGCTCCGACATGTCACCTGCCTATAAAAATACAACATATTATTTAAGAGGATACAGGACCTCCACTTTCAAAGAGAATTTGACCTTCTCCGTATCATCACGCCATGTTTCCAAAAAGTGCACAGATTGAGTATTTATTTAGAAGTGTTAGTAGGTGTACACCAGCCTCGTTTTTAAGGTTCCTTGTTGACTACGGAACCTTAAAAAACGAGGCTTTGTTATTCTGCTACTGAACTTATCTTAGTGCATTCTATATTTAGAACTCGATTGGAGTTAGCTTTGAGGAAAACGATAACAAATAATAATAACGATTAACGCGTGTGTAAAAACCGAATAATTGTTGTTTTAAAACTAGAATTTGCTTGAATTATGTGGTTTACATGAAGATTCGTTTATAGATACGGTTGAAAAGTGGATTTAGGGTGATAAGTAAGAAATAAATTATGGCAAACTGGGCGGGCATTAGAAAGTGACAGAGTCAATCACTTCCACATGCGAAAAAAGAGAGCGCAATAATGCGCTTGAACCAAAATAAAACAACGTAAGAGTGCCAAACCAAATAAAAATTGTTTGAAAATAAATTAAGCCATGTATCAAAAATATTCTCAGCCACAGTTTTCAATTAGATACCTTTGAACCTTTGGTCTACTTGACCGATTAAGTTGAAATTTGATACACATATGAATTCTGTGACCCAAACACGGATGTGTAACGTAAATAAATGAAAAAAAAAAGTTTTGCGAACTACCTTTTGACATATCAAATGAAAAGGCTTGTTGTAAGGATTTCAGTTTTTTTTTAATTTGAATATAAACATTTTTAAAGTTATTTATGCAAATAGAAGAAAATTGACCATTCCCCCCCTTATCTCCGAAACTACAGAGCCTAACATTTTGAAAAAAACATACAGAAAATTGTCCTTTACTTAAAGATTACAAGAAAACCTTTATGAAGTCTATGGTCCTAAAACAACATGGTAAATCTGTCAATATTGTGCGTACAAATTTACATTTGCAGATAGAATGTGTGGGGGAACATGTTTTTTAAATTTAGTTATATATACTACTGCCATGAATGGTTTCACATATCCAAAACCAACCATTTAGCTGGCAGGGGGGGACACTTGACTCTAACAAAAAATAGCACTTTAAAGCTTAATATTACGCAAACGGATCTGAGAATTGAAAAATGGCTTTCACAGACCCACAAAATTTTTAAATGGCGTATCCAACGATACCCCACACCATGTATTAGATGAGAAAAAAAATATCATCTCCGTTTTACGTGCACGGGTACCCTAAAATAAAATGTTCTTCATGGTTTTATTTTACGACTTTTTTGGCGTGATGAATATACACCCTTGCCAAATTACAGCTTTCTAGGACTAAGCGTCTCCGAGCTAAGCCGGGGACAGACGGACGGACGGACAGACAGACAGACAGACAGACGGACATGGCGAAACTATAAGGGTTCCTTGTTTACTACGGAACCCTAAAAACGACCAATGTGCTGTTGCATGCACTCATAAGCACAATATTTTGCGTGCTATTAACCTACAGGGATTTTTCACACCAAAAAATGTCTTTTCCGATCAATTATTTTTGCGCAATGTTACTTAGATTGATGTACGAAATTCAGAGATGATGATTCTTACGTCCTGTATATTATTTTAGAGATTATATACTTAAAATACTTGTTGTACTTTCGTGATAATCATGCTTTTGTTTATGTAATTTCTCTTGAATTATGTGTTCAATAAATATTGATCTGTCTACAATACCTTGACCTCTTGCGTTTCCAGTTGCAGATAGACTCTGAACAAGGTAAGCAGGGCTACCCAATGCGAGCAGAACGTTTATCTTGACCGCGCTCGTCGGGCGTTCGTTGCACATAGCGAGAAAACTTGAATTTTGTGATTGATTTAAAATTAACCGTTGGCAATATCTAAGCGTGTTATCAATTTCATGACGTTATTTTCCTAGTATATATTTGCTTGACTGCACCTTTGGTCTCGTGGTCGCTCTCGCGACTGCTAAGCCTGTGTTCAATTCCCGAGCCGGGCAAAGTGTTGAGTTTTTCCAATAGGAGTTTCTCAGTAGCAGCCGGGAGTTTGGAAGTTGGTCGCGTGATATGCACATAGGAAAGAAACTGGTGCTGTCCTCTGTGGTGGCAGATTGCCTTCCCATCGGACTATGAGAGTGAGGGAAGATGAGTACACCTGTGATTTCGCATACACTTGTGACCGATATGATATTATCATTTTTATTTTATAGTTTAGCTTCGGTATTTATTTAGTTTATCATTTCTTAACGTTTTTAATAAAATAGCTTGGGAAATGTTTTTAGTGGTTTTTCACAGTTCAGTAGTTTCTTTTCACGGTTTTGTTTCCTACAATGTGATAAAGCCGACCCCAACGTAGTTGGGAAAAGGCTAACCAGATTGAATGTGATAAATTACGAAAATATTATTTAAGCAAATAAATGATATCTCAGCGCAGCAGAAAAGGAGAATGAAGAAGAAAACTCCGTGTAATGTGGGTGTCGCATTTAGACTTCGCGTACATTCGTACAAATACTCTCAAAACTATCTTTTGAGAGTATTTGTACGTATCTCGGCCAAATTAGGATAAAAAGTAATCATAGCATATTTTTTTAATATTGGGTTTCACCAAGAAAACGTTGTTTAAAGAGCAAGGGTGACACTGACACCGTTTATGTTGACCCCATGACAATTAACCACAGAGTATAATCCATCTTCAATGCAAGGCAAATCAGAGAAAATGAAAAGATTTTGGATGAAAGCAATAATACGACCTAGGGATAGGTCCAACATGAACTACGAGTATATGCACGATGGTTTATTGCTTTGTTACAGCAAACCAACGCGCTGTCGCTTTGTGTCGTGCACCGTGCACTACCAGACCGGCTAGGGCGGTTAAAGTTTCCTACGGCACTTGTCCCTAGATATTCCGTTGACGGCACGGTTGGCGCAGTGGTTAAGGGATTGACTGCTGCGCTGCGTGTCGCGGGTTCGATTCCCGCACGGATCAAATATTTGTATGACCAACAAATAGTTGTTCCGGGTCTGGCTGTGTGTGTATGTGAGTTTAAATGTTTGTAAACGCACCCACGATACAGCAGACATCCCTAGTGGAGCAACGTCTTAAAAAAAAAAAAATGATCTCGTGCAAAGCCGAGCAACGTCCGGCGACGTCATAAGACATTTCTGGCATCATCGAAAACGTTGAAAAGGTCGTAAGATAAGATACCCCGTCTGGCGTTGTTGGACGAAATCGCCGGACGTTGCCCAACTTCGCTTGACATCTCTCTCTGTGTCACGGGTCATTTGTCTCCAAATACAAGGCTTTATCAAAGTGAGCTAAAAGAAATGGCTTAATGAGGACTGACGGCAATCGCACTTGTTACTTATAAATATTTGCAATATTACAAATACCTATAATTTTATTATACTAAGGCGAATGTAGAATTTAAAACCTTTGAAGCATTGGCCCTGGGGAGGTCGCACACTTCCAGCCTGAATGCTTCACAAGTAGACTTATTATCCTATCTGCCTAGCCTTTTTACAACTATGTTGGGTCAGCATCCAGTCTAACCGGAGGCAGCTGAATACCAGTATCTTACATGGAGCGACTGCCTATCTGACCACCACAACCCAGTAACTGGGTAATAAAATACCCCTGGTTGTCAGACTTTCGGGCTTCTGACCATTTGTTACCTGTGGTGAGGTCCCGTAGTCCCTGGAGAGACCACGGGTATTTTTTTTACCCATGGTCCCTTTGAGAAATACAATGCTTCCACGGGTAGGGACCACGTGTAACAAACTCTTCTGACGACCCCTAACGACTGTCAAAGATCCACAAATGACAGCCAGGACCAACAACGGCTTAACGTGCTTTCCGAGGCACGGAAACTTGTTATGAGTCTTTGGTCAACTGGACCCACAAAAATTTGGACCCGCGGTAAAAACTAGTATTTAAAAATCGCAATTGTTGCAAATTCAACCAGGTTTTGGGCTGGCTAAAGTGACTCATCTTTCATGGGGTACTGTTTAAAATGTTACAATAAAATACCTCCTCAACTGAATGAAACAAAATTTAAATCATGTTTAAAACGGACACTATGCAGCCAGGCATATTATAAGTTGGGGGATTACATCGCTAATAAAAATGCTTGGCTCAACGCTGGTCCTGCTCCACAAGGGCGCAAAAACTTAATTGATTAGCATTTGGAAGTAGGTACTGTTGGAGCTGCTGAAGATTTCAAAAAGTATCTTCGCATTGTATAAATTCAATCTATTAGTATTATATAATTGCATAGCCCATGTGTGAGTACTATGTACTTACTATAAAGCTACCATTTACTGGGTACGTCTTTCATTGACTTGAATGTGCCCTGGCGGCTGAGAGTATGTCATGCTCACTGTAATGTCTCGCTGATGGTGGCGGGTGTGTTGGATCATTTAGCTCCCTTCAAAATGGTTGAGCTGAATGCTGCAAATCCACGCGTCATGTTCGTGAACGGGCGCCATCAGTAGGGACTGGTCATCTCTTAGCGGCCATGTCTTATTTTAATTAAATTTTTGAATTGTTTTTTTTTTTATCTTTTGATTACGGACGCTTTTAACGTTTTGCATCGTTCTCACATGTATAATTTCAACACGAATGATGTTACCAATATTTTGTAACCATATGTCAATTTAAAAGAGTGTCCGTGGAGTTTCTTGTTCGTTCTTCTCCATCGGTACCTACTAAGCTATGGAATGGGCAACTAGCTTCATCTTTATGACTGACCGACCCCTTGATAATTCAAAAGTCCCTGTAATTGGTTTATTTAAAATAAATGCTTTGAGTGAGTTTGAGTATTTATAAATAAAACTTAATAAAAAAATATTAAAATAAAAATGTTGAGTAATTTAATTTAGCTCGCGCTTTGCTTTTTCTGCCGTCGACCCGACAACTTTACACTCCAGACTTCAGACAGATTTGTATTTTTCACATTAATATGAACTACTTGCTTTGTTTTATTTGATTATTAAAACAATATTCAGGTTTAATTCCTTTTATTTCTTAAAATTCTTAATAGATATTTTTAATCTTGGTTGCTAGACTGCGACAGTCATATTATTTTTAAAAGCGGACCCCCAATTAAACTAATTGGTGTTTCCTGTTCGTAATGGAAAAACCAAATAACACTGTGCCTGACCTTGGAATCGAACCCAGGAAAAGAACCCTACGCTCAGCAATCGCGCTCGCGACCACTAAGCCAAAGGCAGTCAATTTTATGAGGTTATATTTCCTAGTATTTGACTAGGAAAATAACTTCATAAAATTGATAACGCTGTTAGAGATTGCCGACGGTTAGTTTTGAGTTAATCACTAACTTCAAGCAGGTAACTATTAAGTTCTCGCTATGTTGAACGTAAGTCCGACGCGTGTGGTCAAGCTCAACATTCTGCTCGCATTGCGTGACCCTCTCGCTCTGAGTCTATCTGCAGCTGGAAACGCAGGAAATCAAGGTATTGTACACAGATAAATATCTATTGTTAGAAATTCCACCAACAAAAGCGAAATACCTACAGCGATCTTTAAATATAATATGTAGGTACTATATGGCTACTTGGTAATGATACCTATACGGGGTGAACAAAGACCCATCACAAACAAAACTTATTCCGTATATACGGAATGAGAAATAAAATATATACAGTTCATATTATGGGTGCTATTATAAAAAAAAATAAAAGGTTTTTCGTCAATTTCTTATCTAATTGTGAGAAAGCTTGAAATAATTGAAACATTAAGTCTGTGTAACTATAAAAGTACAGTTTTCGTGGTGATAAACCATTCGTGTCAGTCTCAGCACCTGTTAATAGTTTCATCACTTTTGCGCTCACGAAAATGTAGCTTATTTCTCCGTTGATTTACATAATGAAGATATTGTATTTAATCATAAAATAAAATTTTGATTTTTATTGTTAAATAAAAAAAAAACATTACCGATTGGGTTTTTTAAGAAAATATAGGTTTTTTCAACATAATTTTTGAGACTATTTGTAACATTTTGATAGTTCGGTTTGCTACCTTTTTGAGTTGAACATTCCGTTTACATAAAATATTTAAATAATTAGATTTATGTTATTATATTGAAGAAAAATTTTCCTAAACTCAACACGATATCTTAAGTAACGGAAATTATTTTTTACAATATTATAAACCAACATTTTCGAGAAAAAAATTGCTATCATTTGGAGAATTGGAGATGAAGGAATAATTTATCTGTGGTAATTATTAGTTACATTTGGTAGTTTTTCGGTACATTTTAGCTGCCAAATGTACCGAAAAACTATTAATTTTTGTCAGATTTGCGAATGCAAATAGGTAAGGTGTAGGTTTAGGTTTTTATTTTTCTTTATAGGTTTTACTTATTAGTTTCTGTCCTGTTTAATTCTATTATTTTATTGTATATTCGTTTTTAGTGTTCCGTAGTAAACAAGGAACCCTTATAGTTTCGCCATGTCCATCTGAGTGTCTGTCTGTCTGTCCGTCTGTCCTCGGCTTAGCTCAGAGACGCTTAGTACTAAAAATGTATTGTAACTTGGCATGGAGAAAGTCGTAAAATAAAACCATGAAAAACAATTTTTCTTAGGATACCTAGGTTCTCTTGCGCGTAAAATGGGGCTAATATTTTCATTCTTGTCTATTCTATGGTGTGGGGGGCATATCGTTGGATAGGCCTTTCAAAAATATTGTGGGTCTGTGAAAGCCATTTTCAATTCAGGGATCCGTTTGCGTAATATTAAGCTTTAAAGTGCTATTTTTTGTTAGAGTCAAGTGCCCCCCCCCCTGCCCAGCTAAATGGTTGGTTTTGGATATTATTATGTGAAAAAATTTATATATAACGGCAGTAATATATATAACGAAATTAAAACGATGTTACAGTTATGTAGGCTTTACAAGTTAACGAGTAATACTCGACCAACTTAAATTTGCAGTTGGAGAATTGACCGTAACGTATATCGATGGATGGGACAGCATGTTTTTCAACTACAATGTTAAGTTTATTTTTGGGATAAATACATCCCAACTATGGAACCCTTCATTGTGCAAGGTCCGACACGCACTTGGCCGGTTTTATTTATGTATGAGCGTAATAGCAAGAGTTAACAAATAGCACGAAATCACAATCGCTAACGCGATAGACGTCAAAATACACGCGTATTACCATATCAAACTAATAACTCCCAACTCTTCAACCGGTAAGTTAGTGTCCATTGCAATGGCAACATAGTTAACAATAGTTAATTCAAATGGGAATCAAAAAACATAAACTTAAGTTAACAACTGGTTAGAGTCTTAACTATGGTCAGTTTAACAAATGGTCAGCTTGACTATTACTATGGATCAATAAACCGGCCCTAAGTAGACAAATAACATTATTTTTAGTATATGCGAAACCTGAATATAGTTTTTTCAGAATAAGGAACTGAATCGATTTCATTCATTTTTACACCATGTTATATTTTGTCCCAAAAATATTTAAGTGTGATGGAAAATTTAATCACCATTTAATTACTTACAATACAATCGCCATACGGTTAGGTACCTACTGCTAAATTGTTATCAATGAGCGCAAGACGACCCTGGAGGCGCGGGGGCGCCGTTAGCATGTTTTTGTACGGACCACCCGGTAACATAACAACCATATAACTTTGTGATTTTTCATGATACAGTTTTGAAATTTTGTACATAGATTCCTTACATAAAAATACTAGACACGTGTTTCGGGTTTCGCATATACTAAAACTCATATTGTATTATTTATGTTAGTTGTACACCAACTAACATAAATCTAAATAAATACTCAATCTGTGTGCTTTTTGGCAAGACGATGATACGCAGAAGGCCAAATTCTGTTTCAAGGATTCTGTCTCCTCTTAAAAATGTTTCATTTTTTATAGGCAGGTGAAATGTCTGAGCCACGCTACTACAAGAGGATATACTGTCCAGCAATCACAAATAGTTTTAAGGTAAGTTTGACTTTCACTCAGATTTCATTCAGAATATTACGGTACACTTTGGGTTACGATTTTGGGATGATTCAAAACAATTGATGGAATTGATCAAACATTGGCTCTACTGAAAAACCAGGTCTAAACACTCTTGTAGATCATTAATGTAAGCTACAGTCGGAAATAAACTTAAGACTATGTAACTTCCCGTCGGATATCTGTTTACCAGGATGGAGCCGTTGAAGAATCATACCAGAGATATTCTCGGAGACAGCGACAGAAGTCTCTCATGACGGTCAACCTCGTTGATTTAGCACTTAAAGTAAGTAGAAAGAAGGTACCTAATCGTGAATAACCCCCAGGAGACAGTCCAAGGAGACAAGAGCTCATGTCTCGTACGAAGTATGTGAACCCAACCTTGATAGGTTATAGATATTTTTTATAATAATGAGTAACTACTGCTGTATTTTTATAAAATAAATTACTCCTAAGTTACTCCTTATAGCATCAGCCATCTGCCTGTGAAAGTCCCGTCAAAATCAGTCCAGCCATGTCGGAGATTAGCCGGAACAAACAGACAGACAGACAAAAAAAAACATAATGTTTTATGAATTTAGTAAAAAAGCTGTCTGTGAAGACACTCCTATTTTATTTATTTGTATAGATATTAGAAGAAATTCGCCTAGTTGTGGTGTTACATTTCATGTTCCATTGGATAAATAAGGACGGCTAATTTGTGTTATAAATGATAAATGATTTATTTCTGTAAGTAGGTTTGTACAAACACTTTTACACGTCAATCATATTAAAAAAAAAAAACACTTCATGTTACGTTTTACCAATTTGTATTTGGCAGAATAATATGATATCTAAGTTAGTACCTACTATAATCGTTTTCTAGTTTTTAACCGTAGACTCGGAGACTATCTAATCGTAGCTGCATAGGCACTCCTCGATCAGGTCAAATAAAGAAGAGAAAGAAAAGAAAGAAAAGAAAGAAAAGACAGAAAATAAAGAAAGAAAAAGGGAAAACACATTTATTTAGCACAGTCTACAGGAAAGTGTGCCTCACTGCTGCGCTAAAAAGGCCCAGTTCAGCAAAAATGCCAGACAACTGGTGCTTGAGGCTGGTTTACAAATGTACCTAAGTCAAATCATTGTTAAACTGGGTATTGAACAGTGGTTTTAACATTTCAGGTGGGACTGGTGATTATCTATTCACTTACTCATATAGATGGTAAGTTCAATTTTCAATTTCATGTATAATCGTAAACTTGTTTCTTGAAATGCTAATTATTGTTGGATATTTGATCTGAGGCCGTAGTATCGAATCCTTCCAAATAAACATTATTAGCACCTACGATTAGCCTGAATCGAGATAAAAAAAATACATTAAGGTGATACGAAAAAAAAAAGAAAAGGGCGTTACGTGAACAGTCAGTTACTTCCACATGCGAAAAACGAGAGCGCTACCTTGCGCTGGAACCAAAATAAAACAACGTAAGAGCGCCAAACCGAATAAAAACTGTTTAAAATAAATTAAGCTATGTATCAAAAATATTTTCAGCCAGAGTTTTCAATTACCTAATACGCACATTTTGAATGCAATTTTGCAATGAAATTACTAAGTGCAAATTTCACCACTGAAACTGGACGCGATCAGCACATAAACCACGTTTAAGAGCTGTCAGTGTCATATATTTCTTTGGAAACACTGACAGCTCTTGGACTCGGTTTAGATGTGCTGATCGCGTTCAGTTTCATTGGTGACATTCGCCCTTAGGATTCTAGAATTACAGAAAAAAAAGGTGAGGTCTTTTCGGAATTAAATTCTATCGAGGAAATCTAACCCAATTGTGAGCCTCAATTTAAGTTGGTATCAGTATGGCCTTAAAATCAAGGCATATTTACAGCAGCGACGCTGAGTACCAACCAAATCGTATGGACGGCAACGTTCGCGTGTCTGAACGTGTGTGTGTACTTGCTGAGTTGGCGGCGATCCTTTGCTAAAAACTACCTGCACTGGGCCGCAGCGGGTACCTGGGTGCTGCTTATCGTTCAAGGTATGTGACAACCTACATCTATATTCCTTCAGTGTAGTCCTTTATTCGTCTTGGTCAAGTTGGTGTCTGTAAGTACAATGACACCGTTCAGACACACACTTGTTCTTCTTCTGTCGGGGGGTCGACGACTATACATGATGCACTGGGCGACTTATGAAATATAGGCGCTTGGTGAGCTTTCGGTACCGGTTATGCCGAGCATGCCGATCCCGCACTGCTGACCCACCGACAAATCAAAATAGTACATTGTGTTACAAGGGTGGAAAGTAGGTTCGGTAAGTAGGTTGGGAGGTAGGTAAGGTTAAAACACAAGTTTGCAATAACCTACACACCTGTGTAACACACGACGTTTTTTAATAGACTTGTGGGAAATAGTAAAAAATAAAACAAAGAATTAATTAAAATTTTCAGAAAATGGCGCGGTTTTGCAACTGGACATATTTTTTTTTACAACGAAAACAGCTTATACAGCCTATACGATTTTTGACAAATGTTGATGTGAAAATAATTAAATTAAAACTGGTAATTAAATATAATAAAGAACCATTTAAAAATCTATCCCATTATATTCTACGAGTATGTATGAAAACTCTTTCTACTAAACTTTCTACTAAACTTTTTAAATTGACTTATAAATTTAAAACTCAACTGCAGAACTAATGAAAAGTCACGACCGCGTAACAGAAAGATGCCTATGCAAAAGATTTAATTTTCGAATCATAATTATAGCATCTGAAAGTAAGCTATGTTTAACAACTGTATTGAAAAAGGTACTTTAGACGACACTCGCGGCGGTTCTTGTAATGCACTCGGCATACAAGTGCACTGTTATTTATTATACGAATACCCTATTGTGTTCAGGTTTGAGCAAGCAAGGTATCGGCTTCCAAGAGTCTCAGAACCAAGTATGGTACATGCTGTTCATCGTGCTCGTGCCATACGCGATGTTCCCGCTGTCTCTGTGCTGGTGCATCATCCTGGGGGTCCTATCTTGCCTGGCACATGTAGTGGCTACAATAGTGTACTTAAAAACGGATACCAGCCTGACGGTTGTCAATTATCACAGTCATGTAAGTAGTTATGAGTCACTTCTGTTTAAATGTAATTTATTGATAACATTTCATATTTTCAAGATACTTATGTCTTTATCCTAAGCTAGCTTCTTCCGCCCGTCCGATAACTTTGTTTAAATTTAGCGTTCTTTCTGTTATTTTTTGCTCGGCTCCTAAGAGTCATAGCGTGATGTTAAATAGCCTGTTAAATGACCTCTTGCTCAAGAATTGGTCTGTTAATTGGAAACATATTTTTTCAAATCCGACTGTAGTTCCAGAGATTAGCGCGGTCAAACAAACAAACCGGGCTCTTCAACTTCATTAT
Organism: Tiliacea citrago; assembly: GCA_963921375.1. NCBI lineage: Eukaryota > Metazoa > Arthropoda > Insecta > Lepidoptera > Noctuidae > Tiliacea > Tiliacea citrago. Next base: position 5,941,148 of record OY992784.1, read on the forward strand.
TAGTATATTGATGGAAATTTGATACAAAAGTAAAACACCCGTATTTTTAATTAATTTATTTTCTTTGGATTAATAGAAAGAACAAAAACAATGCAACATCACTTCATTTAAGTTCTCTCAAGAAGTCCGCGTGAGTTCTCAGTAAAATCAAAATCAAAAGTCATTTATTCAAACTAGGCTGAGAATCAGCACTTTTCGAACGTCAAAAATTACATAAGACAGTCCCCCAAAAACGCCCACCCTTCACCACTTCCTAGTGCTTTAGCTGGGAAGAAGAAGTGGCGCAACAAACTCCCCAGCAGCACAGCTGTCTGTTCAGATATAAAACTTGAATCTATACAATAAAATGTAAAAGAATTTGCATTACGCAACACAACATTAAATTATTTGCCTTATGTTAGCTAGCACACGCCACTATACCAAAAAAAAACATAAAAATCGTCGAAAACTATATACTCAAGCAGAAATAACGTAAACAGAATGTACCTAAATAAAAGCCTCCAGGCATAATGGGCGTGCCCGCCCACACAAAGCTATAGCTGCAACTCGAAGTCAAAAATGATAAACTAGCACCATCGTAGTAAAATAAAAAATAGTTAATCATTAATAACAATAATAAAACCATGGTCAGCAAGACGACCAGTCACCACAAGCAGCACCCGTTCACGAGCATAACGCAAAGATCAGCCATCACCCCCCTCGCCATATCTGGGGGAAGGAGGCAACCCGACCCCCGACGCTACCGCAAGCAGTGACATCTTTTTTTTTTTTTTTTTTTTGGATGGGAAATCATCAAATAACTTCTCCCGCTCTGGGCGGAGCGGGAGGGAGTGTCAGACTTTTACTGACTAAAACCCACCCGTGTTCCTTCCGTTGCCTGTGTGCCAGGCAGCCAGGGCCACGATATCCCTATCGGACAAACTCGCAACCATGGCAGGCATTGGTCCTGACGGACCCCGTCAGTTTGTGCTGACATCTCTTTGAGGCGCGCGTGGAACACAACGCGCCGTCGAACCGGGCCTGGTCCTTATCGGACGGCGAGCTACACATCGCTCACCGTCCGCAGGCCCGTGCCTACGGTGGCCGGAAATCGGCTTACGACTCCCGACGCCCGGGGCGTCTCCTGCGGCGACTAAGGGCGCGAGGGCGCGAACCTTGTCTCACCCTCACGCGTTCCGCCTCCTCCTTCGCTAGCATAACTGCTTCGCAGAAGGAGGTGACGGCCTCCCATGCACTCTCGCTCCGAGCCATGGCCTGAACCAGGCCCGGACGCGAGAGATCGCCGCCGCCGATCGCCTCCGTGAGGACACGGCGGTGCTCCGCCCAAGCTGGGCAGACCTCCACCGTATGCTCCACCGTGTCCTCCGGGCGATCCACACAGTGGTGACACCCGGGCGTTTCCTCCCGCTTTATCCTGAACAGGAACCTCCCGAAACAACCGTGTCCGGTGAGGACCTGCGTCAGGCGGAAGGTGAGGACGCCGTGGCGCCTCTCTAGCCACTCCTCAAAGAGGGGACTTATCGCCACAATTGTGGCGTGCCCAGCGCTGGGTTGCGACAATCGCACTCTCCATGTCGCCATGAGATCCCGCCGGAGCTCTGTCCGCCGTGCCGTGATTTCTCGCGGCAGCGGAGTTTCACCCCGGCGTTTCGCCTCCTCGCGCCACTCCCAGATGTGCGCGAGGACTTTTGCCTCCAGATCCCATGGCGGCAGTCCGGCAAGGAGGCTCGCCGCCTCACGGGAGACCGTGCGGTAACCCCGTACAAGCAGTGACATCTAAGGGAGCATGACGAACTTGCTGCCGGTTGCTCAGGCAAGAATAATATAATCAATTGTCTAGGTCGCTAGCTAACCACTTATTGCAATACAACTCATAAAAAAAACATTTTCATGAGTATATTATGTCACTAATAAATAAAAATAAATTGACTTAGACAGTCAAATAAAAATAAACAATTATATGAACTCATATAACCTGTCAGTAGGTACGCTAATTCTGGAGAAAGAACATGAACATTGTCTTGAGTTAATCACAGCGACCAACTATTCTTATCGTTTAAGTAGTCATTGATAGAATAGTATGCCTTTGAACAAAGATTGGATTTAACTTTAACTTTAAACGCATTAAAAGGCAAATCTAACAAAGAAGAGGGTAGCTTGTTATAAAAAGTTATACCAAGTCCAGCAAATGAGTTATGAACCTTATGAAGCCGGTGAAAAGGAGCACGTAATTTATCGTTATTTCTGGTTTTAATATTGTGAATATCACTGTTTTTAGTGTATAAGTGTATATTTTGCCTAACATATAAGATGTTGACGAAGATGAATTGTGATGCCGCCGTGAGTATACCAATATCCTTAAAAAAATCTCTTAGAGAAACTCTGGCACCCAGCTGGTAAATTGCTCGAACAGCTCGTTTTTGGAGTACAAAAATATTTTGAATGTCAGCTGCTTTACCCCACAGCAGAATACAGTAGGACATAACGCTATGAAAATAACTAAAATAGACTAATCGGGCTGTATCAACGTCAGTGTATTGTCTTACTTTCCTGACGGTGTATGCGGCCGAACTGAGCCTTCCCGCTAGGCTTGATATATGAGGTCCCCACTGAAGTTTGGCATCTACTGTTATACCCAGAAACACTGCCGAGTCTACAGTTTCAAGCACCTCTTTATCTAAAACGATGTTGGGACCTAAATTTCTAACATTCGGTAAGGCAAACTTTATACATTTCGTTTTCTTGGCATTGAGAACTAAATTATTTGTCGTAAACCAATCCGTAACCATTGAGAGTGCAATGTTTACGTCGTCAAAATCTTGTCTATTCCGGTCTACTTTAAAAATAAGAGAGGTATCATCTGCAAACAGTACAACGTCACAGACACCCTTTATATAGAATGGTAAATCGTTAATATACACTAAGAATAAGAATGGGCCTAGAATTGAGCCTTGAGGTACACCTAACTGAACTGGTAGCTCGGAAGATTTCACACCATCAACATCTACACATTGGAACCTATTATACAAATAAGAATTTATTACTTTAAGAGCTTCATTTTGGACGCCGTAATGATGTAGTTTACGCAAAAGCGTGTCATGGTGCACGCAATCAAAGGCTTTGGAGAGATCACAGAAAACTCCAATAGCATTTTGCGAGTTCTCCCATGCGTTAAATATGTGTTTCAGCAGTGCAACACCCGCATCTGTAGTCGAACAACCTTTTGTAAAGCCATATTGTTCATTGTGAAGGAGGCTGTTTATATTAAAATGTCTTAGCAACTGCTTGAGTATTAACTTTTCAAATATTTTGCTAAATGCAGGTAAGATAGAAATAGGCCTGAAATTGCCAACGTCATTTTTATTACCTGATTTAAATAAAGGTATGACTTTACTACTCTTCATAAGGTCAGGAAAAGTTCCTAAATCAACACATTTATTAAAAGTAACAGCTAGATAGGGGGCTTTTTTTTTCTTTTTTTTTTGGGTGGGAAATTATCAAATAACTTCTCCCGCTCTGGGCGGAGCGGCAGGGCGTGTCAGACTTTTACTGACTAAAACCCACCCGTGTTCCTTCCGTTGCCTGTGTGCCAGGGCCACGATATCCCTTTCGGACAAACTCGCAACCCCGGCAGGTAGATAGGGGGCTACGATGTCTATTATATTACTTAATAGTTTAATGGAGATGCCCCAGTTATCACCAGTGTTTTTAGATTTAAGTGTGATAAAAACATTAACTACATCATGAGGTGTTACATGTTCGAAGCTAAATAAACGACTACATTTAGGCACACTACTATGCAAAAGATTTTCAGCTTTAGACAGGGATGAATTTAAGGAGCGAGTCGTAGTTATAGGTATGTTGGCAAAAAACTCATTGAATGCTTCAGCTATGTCAGTGCATTATTAACTAATTTGTTTTCGATCATAATTTCTAGTTGCTTTTCTTGTTTAACAGACTTACCAGTTTCATTGTTAATAATTTTCCAAGTGGTTTTTACTTTATTATTAGATTTTTTAATTGTATCGCTTAAAAATTTAGATTTAGCAAAAACACAAATCTTTTAAAATAATTTTGAATAATTTTTGACATACTCTAGAAAAGGAGTATCAAACCTGTATTTTTTCAAACCATATAACTCGTATAGTTTCGCTCTACTTTTATAAATACCTGGGGTAGCCCATTGATTAAAGCCAACGGAGTTACCATTAATGTTAATGGATTTGGTCTTCGTCTTCGTTCGTTTTCATCAAAAAGGGCTCCATAGATGTCATTAGGATTCTCGTGTTCTACTATAGATGGTGTAATTTTATGTGCTATATTATTTTTAAACTTGTTGCAACGACTAGCTGTATAAGGCCTGCATTTTATTTTATGCGTATTTTTACGTAATGGCATAGGGAAGCTAGCTAGTAAACCACAGTGGTCAGACGTTAAGTCACTTAACACTAATTTATTTTTGGCATCACAATCACTAAATATATTATCTAGACAAGTCGACGAAGATGCCGTGATCCTAGTAGGTTCAAAAAACAAGTTACTTAAATTATAAGACCTAAACAGATTGAGTAGTCTAATACTTAATGGAGTAACATCTAAAATATTAATATTAAAATCTCCACATAAAATTATACTTTTATTACTAGATTTTAACCTATTCAGTGAATCCTCCATTACTGATTCAAAACGAATAAAATCCCCAGAGGGGGGTCGATAAACGCAAATTATAAAGTATCGCTCGAGTTCAACACAAGACAACTCAATAGTACGCTCGATGGAAAGATTAACTAAATCTAAGCGTTGTTTACATTTCAACATATTTACTGAAACTCAAGAAAAGAGCCACATCTTTATTGAAACTCAAGGGGACCGGGCGGGCGGGGATATCATCTAAATATTATAATTAGCCAGTAACAAGTCTTCACTTATAAAAAAAAACAGAACAATAATAAAGAGTCTGGGAAAAAAAAACAGCACTGCCCACAAAAAAAAAAAAAAACAACAACAAGGGATATTTTTACTACTTTATATTTATACTACTACTTATACATATGAGTGTACCTTCATGGTTAAATAAATAAATACTTTCCCAATCTAGTTGTTTTCATTTAATAAAATACATTTGAAAATTAAAATTCGTTCTATTCATATTATATACAGACGTAAACGCCAAAATGTATGAAAATGTATTAAAGCAACTCATTCCGTTGACATTATAATATATTATGCCTTATTATTACTATGGAACAAGAGTTTACGTAAATATGTTATCCTTGTATGTAATTTTAGTGATGTTGTTGACTCGTGGCTCGTTTTTGGGTTCATATTATTTTAGTCTGAAACTAAGGAATAAAAATAACTAAAACCGGCCAAGTGCGTGTCCAGCCACGTGCAGTGTAGGCCTAGAAGAAGTTAGCCGTAGAATACTTCGTTACGCTCGGGATTCAATATAGCGCCCGTGTTAAAAGACATTGCTTTATCCCCGTGGTGAATAATCTACTATACCTACTTACCATCTTTTTGGTTGGCTTGCTTGGACATCAAAATCTTGAAAATTATAATTTTTGTGCACTAAAGTCAAAGTCAAAGTATTTATTAGGTGATTTTTGGTGATACTGTAGGTCTTATAGTTAGGTTATGGTAATTCAAAAAACTACCCATATACAATATTTTACAATACAAGAAATTAAAATCGATATTACATACAAATGATTTAACAACCATTTTTACTGTTCTATCTTTATTTTCTCTCTCTCTTTTTTCTATTTACCTTCTCTTTTTTAAATTTAACTATTGCGTCTTTTAATTTGCTTGCAGAGATACACATGCGCCTGGCGTCTTCTAGGAGGTAACGTATTACTTCACGCAGCGGTGAACTTCGCGGGCTTGTATGCCAAATCATTTGTGGACTGCGAACAGAGGAAGGTGTTCTTGGAAACACGAAAGTCTAAGAGCGCATACGAGAAAACTAGGATTGAGAACGATAAACAATGGAATCTTATACAAAGCGGTGAGATACTCAGTACCAACATCCTCATCCTCTTATCGAATCCCAACATGTAAGTGCTCATAAACGGCACGTTGCTAACGGCAGTAGCCAACGAAGCCGGCGGACATTCGTTGGCGGCAGCCGTCGAAGCGTCGATGTGCGCCGTTGACGAGTGTCGCGCGCGCCGCGCCGTCGCGCGTCGTCGCCGCGCGTCGCGCGTCGTCGCCGCGCCATTGGCAACGTGTCGCTCGTATACTCGAGTACGTACTCAAATAAACGATCGGCATGTTGTTGACGGCAGCCGCCGACGCGTCTACGGCTGACGCCGACTAGTGTCGGTGGCTGCAGTGCCCTCTCCCGTTGTTAACGTGCTGCTCGTGTAAATGAGCACTTACTGAAACTTATATTAATTCTGTTGCAGTTATTCCTGACTTCTTGGCAAAAACTATCTCCGATTGTTTGTGCGAAAATGCTGGCCAATTTCAAGGCTTAATAGATATAGTAGCATTTAATAGTCATGACGTATCAATACTGTTTGCTGACATTAAAGGATTCACCGGTGAGCAACATAACAAAACTGACCAAACAGCTAGGACCACCTTCGCGGACCTTTTTATTTTCCCGCAGTGCACATTGAGTTTGTGCCCAATGTGACTGCGTTACTTGTACATAAAATTATGTTAAAATGTGGAAAATTCGTTGTGGACCATGACTACTGCATTAACTTCAGTAATTTTATCCATAAGTCCTTAAACGGATTGAAAAACGACCCAGATCCTTACTTTTTCTGTAGGTTTAAAAGGACATGTTGCATACGCGTCCCTCTAACCCCACAGAAAAAGTCTTGAACACTTAAAGCAGAATATTTGTGAGTATAAATAGGCTAATAAAGTATGCAAAAAAGTAATGACAAACACTATAAAAAGCGATCGCATATCTTAGTAAAAAAAAGGTAATTAAAAAAATCAAAAACCCGACTGCGTAAAAAGTAAACATAAAAAAAGATGGAAACAAGATTTTTATAAATCAATACTGTAAACAATCTGATGCAGTCAGAGGCATCTTCTCATTAACAATAACGACCTATTGCCTCCGACTGCGTGAGATTGTTTACAGTATTGATTTATTTAATATACCCAGTGACACTCGCACAATAAAGACGAATCTAACGACATATCCTTTAGCAAAATCGGTTCAGCCGTTTACTAGTAAACGGCTTAACCGATTTTGATATACGATACGTCGTTAGATTCGTCAATTTGATTGGATGGATTTGTCTGTCCCTATGTTCCCTCGTAACTACTTACGAGGGAACATAGGGACAGACATACATACAGGTCAAACACATAACCCAATTTTTTGGCTTCGCCGCAGTCGGGTAAAAAGGTGGCGATTAGGCAGATGTTATTTTCCATACAAAATTACCAAGCTTGAATAAAGTAATTATTGAATGTCATGTTACTGGACCGCATGGTGTTACAGATTTGTCCAGCAAGTGCAGTGCGCAAGAGTTGGTGGAGTTGTTGAATTCACTATTCGCCCGCTTCGATAAGTTGGCATCGGTAAGATTGTGTATAATGTACGATAGAAGCGAAACTTTGTTTTAAAGAAATCTTATTTTTCAATACAGTTGTTAAACATGGCGTACTTTCAGAGGCTATAATTATGATCCGAAAATTAAATCTTTTGCATAGGCATCTTTCTGTTACGCGTTCGTGACTTTTGTTTACGAGCTCTATCATTAGTTTTGCAATTGAGTTTTAAATTTATAAGTTAATTTAAAAAGTTTAGTAGCAAGGAGTTTTCACACATAGAATAAAATGGGATAGATTTTATACGAGGAAAAATGAATGACTCCGTCTTAGCATTTAATTCTCAAAAGACTTTTAAATGGTTCTTTAATATATTTAATTACTAGTTTTAATTTAATTATTTTCACATCAACATTTGTCAAAAATCGAATAGGCTGCATAGGCTGTTTTCGTTGTAAAAAAAAATATGACCAGTGGCAAAAACGCGCCATTTTCTCATAATTTTAATTAATTATTTCCAACAAGTGTATTGAAAAACGTCGTGTGATACACGGGTGTGTAGGTTACCCTACTTTCCACCCTTGTATCACAATGTACTATTACGTATGTTGTTTACTAACTAGAACTCATAGTCAGTAGAGCTAGATATTTAAGCATTATATATGCAATTATGAAGCGAGTACGAAATAAGTGAAAGTCCCCAAAATAAAACGACATGAAACAAATAGTTAATGGTCTGCAAACATGACCAGGGGCCGTATTACGAAGTATAAATTCCATTATGATTCCAGACCGAAAAAGGGATGGTGCTAGCGGTCATGTATAAATCCATCTCTCTCTTGCACTGGAATCATGATGGCTTTATAACGTCATAATACGGCACCTGTACAGTAAATATGTCTTGAAGAGAACATGCAAGGAAACCATTACTTAAATCGAATAGGATAGCTATACCGGCAGGAAATGTAGCAGTGTTTTCACGAATTCCTGACAGTCAGAGCATATACCGTACCGGCTAGGTATTTTGTAAGGTTGAAGTTCTCCTAAATGCTGATCAGACTGAGACGTGCTATTCCCTCAATTGAACACTAAAAACTGTGTGCTTTCCTCAGGAGAACCATTGCCTTCGCATCAAGTTGCTGGGCGATAGCTACTTCTGCGTGAGCGGATTGCTGCCGCAGCGTGCAGACCACGCGCACTGCTGCGTCAATATGGGGCTGCACATGATTAGCACCATCCGCGCGGTGCGGCGCCAAATGAAAGATATGACGGTTAAATACAACACATACTTCTTTAGTAAAACTAAAGACAAAACCTTGCAGCACAGTTATAATAAAACACACATTCCACATTCTCTGTTCAGGTGGATCTGGACATGCGCATCGGTATCCACAGCGGTAAAGTGCTGTGTGGAGTTCTGGGGCGGCTTAAGTGGCAGTTCGACTTGTGGTCACGTGACGTCACCCTCGCTAACCGCATTGAGAGCAGCGGCCTGCCAGGGTATGTCAAAAACCAGTGCGCCTGAGATTTTCATAAAACAGCGTCGTTTTACGCAAGGTACTATAGGCCTCATGATGGGACTTAAAGGGCTTCTCTAAAGACAATGCGCAGAACAATTGTCGAGGAATTCGCCCTGAATACTCTTCTTTCACATTTTTGTCTTGGTCCAAGATTAAAGCTATTGGTATATTCCATCTACTTCATTATATTTTCCAGTCGCGTGCACATTTCGTCTTCCACATTTGAGTGCCTTAACGGGGCATTTAAGGTGGAGCCGGGGGAAGGCGGAACGCGGGACCTGGTGCTTGAAGAATACCATCCCATCACCTACTTCATTTTGAGTACGGAACAGCCACAGCGGATTAGAAGTACATGGGCCACGAGGTGAACTGACCTGAATTTTTAAAGTTTTTCAGTAATAATTAATTATTTGTTCATTTTGTCTTGATGTTTTTTTATATTTGCCAATTACCACCGATCATGAATTCACGTCCCACAAAATATCGATCGTCAGACCCCCCCCTACTAATGAATTGTTTTTTTTTCATTTTAGGGTAAAAAATGGATCAGAAAAGCAGTGCAACGTCTCCGTGGTTCCAAAATCACCAAAGCTAGCCAAATCGAAATTACGACGCCGTCACAACCAAACGTCCGAAGAAAGCAACTGGAAGCCGGACATGCCATTTGAAAATGTACGTACGCTTTAACATGATTATGTTTCATTCCGTCCTTCCATAAACCTCACCGGTGCCGACCAGCCGGTATTGTTAGGTGAATTAGACTCAAGTGAACGTTGAACAGGTCTAAGATATTAAAAATCCCAGAAGTTACTTAACCAATCAATACACCTTTATTGAATGGTCAAAATCTTTGACCCTTATTTATAACGTTTGTTACAGTACTACTATGGCGATATTCACGAAGAGCAAGAGAAAACTGTAGTCGAGGTAAGGAACAGACCTTGAACCCTTTTATTTTTCTCTATTTCGTTGGTTTGTTAATGCCAGGATATCTTTTTTTAAGGAGGTCGATCAAATTCACCAATTGATCAACGCAAGCGCCGAGCACATGCATACTTTTTCGTTGCTGTTTCAACGAGAAGATCTCGAATCCTGCTACAAAGAGCTCGATGAAAATACTTTTAAGTCTAATGTCATGTGCTGCATGGTCCAATGGTTGTTTGTTGTAGCCGTGCAGAGTCTTGTGCACTATGAGTGAGTGTTATTAAGTTTTTTTTTAATCAAAATCTTCTCCTAGCGACTAGCTAATAAAATTCTCAGATAAATCCTACCATCTCATGCTGATGTATGATGTTTCGGTAATGTATTACATCCAGACATCCTGAGGTAGGTAATTTGAAAGATCACATTACTTTGAAACTAATTAGTTTCTTTCCACAGTTGCGGAAATCTGATCATTGTTCTGATGGTGATGACGATACCCCTCACCCTATGCTTCGTTCTGGTGATGACCCAAGAGTTCCCCAATCTTCAGCGTCACCTCGTTAAGTTCTCCGCCAAAGTGACCAACACTCGCATCCTCAGGGTCATGCACATCTGCTTCTTCATTTTCATCATGTCCCTATCCAGGTAAATATACTCCTTACTAATGTAGTTAAAGAGACCTCAAATTAACTAAAGTTTACTGAACCCTGATGGCTTACAATGCCTTTCTAAATTAGTTTTACGTTGTTGCAGTACCATGAAATTGTTTATCTGTCCACTAGCGTCGCACCAGACGATATCAAACTCTACGAGCACAGTATTAACGAACTCAACGGACACTATGTCCAACAGTGACAATGATACAGGTGAATATGATGTAAAACTTACTTCTATCACCGGTCAATGGCCGATCCTAAAGCACTACGGTTCATTATGATTAATTTATCATACCTCACCACTCCTAGTTTAGACAACTGAAGGTATCCCTTTAAGCTTCTCAACGTGGTCAAGGTTGCGGCTTTAAATATATAATATATAAAATAATATGTTTGAAGTGGTTTAATAACGAAATGTTTTATTACGTGTAATGTTTTATTCCTTAATCAGGCGAATGTCACCACCCAGAATACGTAGTGTTCACGTGGCTACTATGCCTGGTCGCGCTCACCTCGATGCTCAAGTTTTACTTCCTCATCAAGACACTGCTGGCGATCGTCATCGTCGTGATATACTGCATCCTGATCGTTCACTACTACATGTACTACCAAACCAAGAACATGTGGGTGTGTAATTAATTTTTTTTTGCAGTGTATAAATACAACTAAAATCGTATATTTTAAACATTCCGTGGTCTTCCAGGTTACTGTTGTGCGCACAAATGCTGGTTCTAATGTGCGGATTTCTAATAGTGGTGATAACTCACGCGCGGCTGGTAGATGCCATATCACGGCTGGACTTCCTCTGGAAACGGCAAGTGAAGACTGACCTTGCACGCATGGAGTCCGCTCAAGGCATGAACAGACAACTACTCGGACATATACTGCCCGAGCATGTAGTTAATCATTTCCTGAGTAGAGATTGGCGCCCTGATGTGAGTTAAATTTTTTAACTGGCTCCTCATCATACCTATAATTGACCGAACGAGCAAAGCGTCTCTGCTTCAAGTTGCAAAATTTGCTTTCATCTGTCAGTTTGTTGCTACACTACAGGTCATATATCTTACAACCGATATGGGCGAAACTTGGTATATAGGTTTTACGACTTTATAGATTTTTCATCTATCGGGGATTTTTGATTGCAGGGGAATTACGTCAAAGAAGGGGGGATATCTACTCCGCCTTATGAAATTCGATTCTGATGGTTTTTTTTTATTTGAAAGGTAGTAACATAAAGTTGGTCTCATAGAAATTTGGTGATAATCTGATGAGGATCTTCGGCGTGATGAGCAGAACAGCTCATCAAAAGATTTCTTCCAGTGGAATCGGCCATTTAACTACTATGTAGGGATTGATGGAGCACCTGGGACCACCTTCTCATCAAAAAACTAGGCTGCATCGTTACCTCTGCCAATTAAAACCTTTTATTTATTTTTCTAGCGGGCCTACGAATTTTTACCCATAAATTTTCTTTAACATGTTTTCAAAAACAGAAAACATGGTTTTCATTATTGCAAAAAAGCTTGTGCTCGCTAGGTCTACTGTTTGCAGAACTACTAGTCTTAGCTTAATAAATAGTTTGTTTTTCATTTCAGAATCTGTATTCTCAGCAGCATGACGAGGTGGGCGTGCTGTTTGCATGCGTCGCTAACCTTAAGACGTCTTATACTCAGTGGACGTACGTGTTCGCAATCAGCAGCTTGCGCCTGCTCAACCAAATTATACGTAATGTGTCGTTCTATAGATAGCAGATCCCTTAGTAACTAGTAGCTTAGTTCTGAGTAGTAGGTACCTAAAACCTGGATGTGAGGAGGCGGTGACTTTTTAAATTAAGACACCATTAGTAGGAAATGAAATTGTTCACGTGCAGTGCAGTGAGTAGTAGGTACTGAGTACCTACCTACCTAAACTTGGTAAACAAGTCGGTCTTCTTTTCTTTCTTCTGTATTTATAAGGGGAAGAAGTTCAGTGTAATTTCAATCTACCTAAAATAAAGTGAAGTGATGCCGAAGCTAGTGAGATGTAGAATTCTATTACGTTAGTGGATCTGTGGTTCCATCTGTTGTGCATAGAGCGCGGAAGGCACTCGACTGCTTGCGCGCGCTCTATAATGTTATGCGTAATGTGTCATTCATAAAGATGTTGTTCTTATATTTACAAGCTGTAATTTAATTAGACACATCAGGAGTCTACAAAGTTAGCGAGCCTGTCAGTGGCGCCATCTGTTTGCAATGATCGGTGATCAATGCAATGAACAGTGTGGTTTCTATATATTAAAGCATAATGTAGATGTCGCTACAAGTATGAGTAGCTATGACTATTTCCAGGTCTTGAGTTGTTCAGAAGCTGTAATGCGCTGAAGCGGTAAAATACAAACTACACGTTTTCTTTACTTCTTTCTTTTTTTTAATCATAAAGTAGAAGAAGTTTTTTAATATACGGACATGTTGAAACTTACAGTTTGCTTCGATGAATTACTACTACAGTCAGAATTTAAAAGCATTGAAAAGATTAAGACAATCGGTGCAACATACATGGCAGCGTCAGGACTTGATCCAAAACACAAGGTAAAATACATTGGTTCCTTTCATTAATTTAACTTGCCATCAACCTTCAATCTAATATAATCGTTCTTCAATTTTTTTTCTTCAGTCAAGTCAAGACGTTCATGGGCATCTGTTCGCACTGTGTGACTACGCCCTCGCATTAAGGGAAGCACTCAGAAATATTCCGGACCACAATTTGAAACTAAGAGCAGGTGAGAAATATTAAATACTAATTATTGCAAGACTACCACTTGACCTCAACTTAATGCTTTTCCATACTATTTGCATCAGGGATATGTTGCGGTCCGCTCGTGGGCGGTGTCATCGGCGCTCGCAAGCCGGTGTACGACATCTGGGGCAACACTGTCAACGAGGCATCTCGAATGGAGAGCACCGGAGAGACTGGCCAGATACAAGTCACCAAGTATACCCGACAGGTGACCAGACATTGTCACATTATCATTAAATGCCAACTTATTTATTTCTCAAAACTTAAAACTTTTTTGTGTCTATTGCATTATGAACAAAAACGTTTAGGCAGAGTAGCTATAGAATATTTAAGAAGTACCTAGTTGCTTTACTTTTGAGTCCATTAATCCACCTAGCGGAAGGGACTCATCGCCATGTCCGAGTAGGGAACATTCCAATTCCTTTTGTGTTTTTTTTCGTTTAAAATGTATAACCTCAATCTTATAGACCAAAGCACTATGGTAGCCGCGGGTGAAATTAAAATATTTTTACATTGTTTGTAATTTAGATGCGCCCGTAACAGTTAAGTATTTACGGAAGTATAATCATTCAATCAAAATCAATCTGCTTAGCCTTTTCCCAACTATGTTGGGGTCGGCTTCCAGTCTAACCGGATGCAGCTGAATACAAGTATTTTACATAGAGCGACTGCCTATCTGACCTCCACAACCCAGTAACTGGGTAATACGATACCCCTTGGTAAGACTGGTTGTCAGACTTTCGGGCTTCTGACGACCCGTAACGACTGTCAAAGATCCACGAATGACAGCCGGGACCAATGGCTTAACGTGCTTTTCGAAGCACGGAGGAGTCTCGGTATGTAAAGATGGTCACCCATCCACGGACCAACCCCGGTAAGCGTAGCTTAACCTGATGGATCGACCCATGCGGCTGTTATTACTTAGCCACGAGCACGGATGTATAACCATTAAAATCATCAATAGGTATATTCGCACGCGAGATTCATATAAGTTTATTGCATTTTGCAGGTCAGCAGTATGTATGTTGATCTAAATCTGCTTTGCGACCGTAACAAATATGTATTGGCAGCATTAGGTTTGATCATTAAAATCATCAATACAACTCTCTCACGGGCTAGCCTAGCGTTTTCACCTTAAGGTGGATCCGCAGCCATAGCCAGCGAAATTAAAAATTTTGTTACGTTTTTTGCTATTTGCAGGTCAGTAACAGGCTGTATGTTGATCTAAATATGATTCGCGGCCATAACAAATATGGTTTTACAGAATTTGATTAGAATCAGGAATAGAACTCTCTAAGTTCATAGAATCCTATTGAATGACTATTTCATGCAATAGTAATTCAAGCCTTGTTTCCCCGAAGGGTTGGCTCTGCCCTGTAGTACATCGACATTTAATATTATATTTAATTTCGGAAGTCGGTGGCCAAAAATGAAAATACAGAACCAAAGACACCGACTTCCGAAATTAAATTAGATATAGATATTATTAAATGTCGATGTACTACATGTACACCTCTGCCCAACCCTTCGGGGAAACAAGGCGTGATGTTATGTTATATGCTTCCGAAATTAAAGTTATTTTTCACTTTCTAGTGATTTCGGTTTTTTCTTTGTAAAAAAGTTTTTTATTGAATGTCTCCGGTTATACTTACCTTTTTGTTATGGGTCTTACAGCTGCTGAAGGACGAGTTCGTGCTAGAGTATCGCGGTGAAGTGGAAGTGAAAGGGAAGGGAATGATGGAGACGTGGTGGGTGACGGGAAGGCTGCGTCCTACGCCGTTTGACTGTGGCCATGTTATTAGATCCTGTCTTAACATAAAAAGAGACCTCAAGCTACGCGAACGACAACCAGACCGCACCGACCCTGACGAGGTACCTATATACTTACGCAAACTATCCTTTATAATTAACCTTGATGTACCCGTCGTAATACACGTATTGATGCCAATTACTTTGTTCACAAACTAAACAAAAATTGGAGAATTGACGTCTCTTACTGACAGACAGTTGGAGAGAAGGACAGTGACCTGTACGGTAACTAAATTACTATAAGGATCTTTTGGCACTCGGATGACGTTAACAAGGGCCACCCTGTCATTCGGCGCCAATCCAATTACCCTATATACAAATGTACTCTGTGATCCAATGCATTCATAAACCAAGATGGCGGCGCTAGTTCCGATCTCAGAACAATGGTTCTGAGGTTCAGACTGATCGACACTTCACGGGATCAGAGGGCTGGCTCGTTCTTTGGCCAAAAAATTTAGCATTGCCATTCAACGTGGCAATGCTGCCAGTCTTCTGGGCACGTTTCCGGATAACAGCGATGCGGATGAGTACTTTGACGCTTAAGTGTATTTTTTGTTGTAATTTATTATGTTGTAATTTATTATTTTTATAATAGAATAGTCACTTTATTTATTTATTTATTTATTATTTATGTACACAGAGTAAAATACAGAGAGATACGACATAATTATAATATTAGTACAAAGGTACTTCTACCTTTGTACTAATATTATAATTATGTTATGCTTATTTCTTAAGAAATTTCTTCCAGCAGACCTGCGAAAGGAGAAATGAAAAAGGAATGTAGACAATAGTGTGTGAGAACAAGAAGAGAAAAATATGAATATGCGAAGTCTTATACTAAAAAGTTAAATAAACCTATACTATACCATATCTAAAATTTACACACGTATACGTACACGTACACTTGTGCAAAAAACTTACATATACCTAAACAAATACATAACGAACGCATATATATACAAACATATATATAAAAATATTCACAGTTGAGAGGAAAGGTAGTGCTCTTTTAATTGATATTTGAATGAGGAAATTGTTTTTAAATCACGAATGCTAGGCGGAAGTGAGTTCCACAATCTTACAGCATGCACCGAGAAGGAATAAGAATAGTAGCTAGATTTAAGAGGATGAGATTTAAGGAGGGATCAAAGGTGCGATCTACATGGAGCGTCGCTAGGACGAGCGTAAGAAAAACGCTCCCGCAGGTAGGAAGGATAAGACGGGTTGTGTAAGATGTTGAAGAGGAGACATAAAATCCGAGTGTTCCTGCGAAGGCGGATTGGGAGCCATTTGAGTTCCTTGCTAAGGTGAGAAACATGGTCATACTTTCGAAGACCAAAAACAAAGCGAATGCACAAGTTTTGCATGCGCTCAAGCTTGTTCAGTAGCTCATCAGTAGCATTCAGATAGCAGGCGTCGGCATAATCTATAATCGGCTGAATAAGTGTTTGCGCCAAATGAATTTTAGTCTTCAAGGGCAGGAGACCTTGAAGGTTTTTCAGCGAATGAAAGGAGAAATGTACCTATCGACTGACCTCGTTGACCTGACTAGGCCATGAAAGATTGGAGTCAATAATGACACCCAGATCTTTGGCGGTTTCGGTATAGTCAATGCGAACACCATCGAGATATAAAGGCATCATAGATGTAACAGCAGCCACATTGCGAACGAATCTGCTACCTATGATCATGGCCTGGGATTTAGTTGGGTTAATTTGCAAACCAAAATACTTAGCCCAAACGCTGATGCAAGCCAGATCATGATTCATAGCAGCAATTGCAGAACCCGCGTCAGCTACATTAAAATGTCGGTAAAGCTGCAAGTCATCTGCATAGAGATGAAAACTAGAGGAGATTACTCTGGTAACAAAGTTTATGAAAATAGAAAAAAGAAGAGGAGAGAGGACGCTACCCTGGGGAACACCCTCCGTGAGGCTACATCAATCGGAGAAGGATTCCTCCAGGCGAACACACTGAGAGCGCTCCCGTAGATAAGCACCGAACCAAGCTAAAGCGGAAGAAGTGAAATTTATAGATTTGAGGATACCCAGTAAAATATCGAAATCCACTGAGTTGAAGGCGCTACTAAAGTCAAGCAATACTAGAACAGTAAGGGACTTATTCTCCATTGCCCAGCGGATGTCGTCAGTTACTTTTAAAAGCGCGGTCACAGTACTGTGACCCGAGCGAAAACCGGATTGAAAGGGGGAAATTATCGAGTTTGACGCCAAGAATAATGATAATTGTCTATGAACTATGTGCTCAAAAACTTTAGAGAGAAATGGGAGAATAGAAATAGTTCTAAAGTGTGTTAATAAAGTAGGATTGTTAGTTTTAGGTAAAGGTATTATGTGAGCCTGTTTCCAAACAGACGGAAATGAGCAAGAGGAAAATGAGTGGTTGAAGATGTGAGTGAGAACAGGAAGTAACGTGGAAAGGATAAGAGTTATCATTCTTGAACACAACTTATCGTTACCGACTGCTGAAGAAGTAATCGCAAGTATAGATTTCTTAACGTCATCCTCAGTAACATCGCTAAGTTTAAAGTGAGCACATTGTGGTAACGGTAAACTAGAAAGACTCTCCAGTGTCGCTGCTTTGACAGACGGATCAAAGTCAAAGTCAAAGTCAAACCATTTATTTCAAATAGGCACATAAGAGGCACTTTTGAACGTCAAAATTTACAAAAAAAATAGAATTGATTCTAGTTGCCCCTTCCAAAAGGTAGTTTCGTATGGAGAAGAATGGGCAAGAAACTCCACCGGTACTCTTTTAAAAATGTTTTACAATATTTTGTTTGATTACATTAATTATATGATTATATGTGAAGACGATGCACCTAGAATAAAATTACTATACCATAATAGGTAAAACGAATTAAAAACTAAGCAATGAAAAATAACTTAATTATTAGATAGATACGTGGTGTTCACATATTTACAAACATCATACAAGTATGTTTTTCTAAAAAAATAAGTCAGTGTGTGAGTATAGGTTATCACAGAATGTAAAATGAATATCATAAAAATAACAGATTTTACCATAAAAATAGCAACCAGTTTGATTTTGTCTAGACTCTAGATTGTCCTATGGAGCTGGACCGGCATGTTTCCAAGCATTCCTGTCCTGGATATAATCCTCTAACTTGTAATATGCTTGTTTACAAAGTGTACTTTTAATATGTGTTTTAAATTTTCTCTCATTTAATTTCAATATATCACAAGGTATTTTGTTGTAACTTTTAACACAGTACCCCATAAAAGATGTATGTACTTTAGATAATCTGAAAAATGGTTGATCTATTTTATCTTTATTTCTAGTATTAAAATTATGTCTATCGCTTATCTTGTTAAAAATATGTAGATTTTTCCTTACATACATAATATATTCATAAATGAATTGGCAAGGTACCGTCATAATATTAATCCTTTTAAATAGTTCCCTAAGAGATTCGCGGCGACGGAGATTATAAATTGCTCTGACAGCTCTCTTTTGCAAAATAAAGATGGACTCAATGTCAGCAGCCCGACCCCACAGTAAAATGCCATACGACATAATGCTGTGGAAGTAACTAAAATAAACCAAACGCGCGATCAAGAGAAAAGGGAAGGAAAGAGAAATGTTTATTTAGATCATTGAGGTTCACATCCTTACACTGGTTGGCAGGTGACTTGCCTATACCTACAGATTTGAGAAATCTCCATACATCGGAGGAACTGCGGTTAATGAGTTGATCGTGGAAATAGCGTCTCTTAGCATCTTGACACATATGACTGCAACGATTACGTAAGGATTTGTAATAAGAGAGATTCAGCTCTGAAGGTCTGCGCTTATATCTGCTCTTAGCTTTATCACTGCGAGCCATAAGCTCTTTAATTTGTAGCGGTATCCATGGTGCAGGGTTATGTCGAACGGTATGACACGTCGGATAGGGGCATGCTGATCATATAAGTCCAGAACGGTTGTGTTAAAACAATTCGACGATCTCGACCAGAGGGGTCCAGTCGAGATCGCCGGCATCACGCTGCAAAGCCTCCAAGTCTATGCCCTTGTAGTTACGAAGATATAAAACCTGAGACTTACGCTTGGGAACACGGATACGATAGGAAAAATAAATGAGATCGTGGTAAGAAAAAGTAGCCGTAAGTTGACCATGGTAAGAAACATTATTAGGAGAGGAAACAATCATAAGATCTAGAAAAGAGGGTGTACAATTAGGAAAATAGTGAGTTGCAGAGAGAGGCAAAACTTGAAGATTGAAAGAAGACAAGAGTGAAAGGAGTTTAATAGAGCGAGAGTCATTTTTAATCAAGCAAGTATTAAAATCACCCATTAAAATTACGTGCTCATACATGGGAAAAAGGTCACTGAGAGTGGAGTCAAGAGAATTAAAGTAGTCAATGTGAAGATTAGGACTGTAGAGCACAGCAAGCAAAACTTTTGTGTGATGAACAGTAACTTCAAGAAACAAATATTCAGCCGACTCAGAATACCGTGAAGGAGATGAACTGCCCACCTTATAGGGTAAATCAGCACGTAGGTACATAGCAACACCTCCTCCACCTTTACCAGTCCTATCGTTGCGCATCAACACGAAGCCGGGGAGTGAGTATTGAGTAGAGAGGAGAGATGGCTTTAAAAGCACTTTATTTACAGAATGAATAAAATGCGAAAGTAACTCTGTCTGTAAGTCTGTCTGTATGTTACCTTTCACGCCTTAACGGCTGATTGGATTTTGGCACACGAATACATACTTTTTATCCCGGTTGTAGGATCTCGTAGGATAATTTCCGACCTCCACGAGGGCGAAGCCACTTTATGTCAATGGAAGCTTTAGGTCAACCTAAAGTCCTGTCCTCCTAGGGCGTCCCCTCCCGGTATTTCCACTCACATCTGCCTTGTAAACCTTTTGTTAGTACCTTTGGTTAGTCGCCTTTCATTCATCCGCAGAATTTATTCTACTTTCATGCTTCGTTTGCCACACCCAACATTTCTTCTTCCACACATAAGCGTGGGCGCCAAGCACACGATTGTGAACATCCAGTCGAGCCATTCTGGGCATTAACTGGTTGGTCACAAATTCACAATCACATGTATTTGTCCATTAACTTTATTTCCCGCATACTGCAATACTTTATTTTCCTCATACATACATTTTACTCTATATAAAAGTTCCCTTTATACTACGTTTGTAGTTATGGTCTCAGCAGTCAAAATATACAGACTCAGAACTGGTGCGTGGGAGCAAGCGACGTACAGTTGTCCGTGTGAGAAGAAGTTAGTCCTTGGTGGACCTATGACCTTGTGAAGCCCGCAGGAATTCGCTGGATTCGGGACGCACACAACCGGTCGAAATGGCGGTGCTTGGGGAGCCCCATGTCCAACAGTGGATGTATTTCGGCTGAAATGATGATGATGTGATAAAACTACAAATTAAAAATTTTCTGACTTTTCCTTTACTTGTGCTGTGATACTTTGCTTCTTGCAAATTTTATGATTCTAGGTCAACGGGAAGTAGTTTGGTGTTTTGATTAATTTGCGAGCATCAAAATATGTCGCATAAATGGCCGTATTTTTTTATTGCGTTGACTAAAAAGCTTGAGGTTTTTAGAGCTCCAAGCGACCGTAGATTTACGTATTTGATATTTCAACTTGATACCTTCACGCGTTCCTAAGGAACAGGGTCATGACTGACTGACAGACAGACGGACGGACAGACGGACGGACAAGGGAGTGATCTTATAAGGGTTCCGCTTTTTTCTTTTGAGGTACGGAACCCTTAAAAGTAAGTTGTAGTCTCATTTCCCACGAAATGTATGAGGAAAGGTTTTTGCGATTACTGTCTCTTCTAGTACTCAAATCTCGGTCTTATACCGCCTTATTACAAAACATGATTTATATTTTGACATTGCTTAAACCATGGAGCCAGTTTTTGTAATAAGAAAGTAACAGTGATTGAAATACCGTTCTTTATACAAAACTGAAAACTTAGTTCGGTACTAAGTTGTCAGTTTTGTGTTTAGGAACTTTACCATAGTCAGAATAAAGTTCGAAATTCCATAATGGCTCCATGTTTTAAACCTAGGTCTGAAGATAAACCTTGTTCTGGAATAAAGGGGAGTTTGTTGATCCTCATAATAAACAGGATCTATTGACATCAAAAAGTTGTTTTGTTAAAATTATCCATTTTCTTGCTAACTGTACTTACATTTTTTCAGAGTCTGTGTATGCAAATCAATCTTAAAAAGTTAAGGACAGTCTTCTCGGACCGATTTTGTGTAGCTACAATGGTTACGGTAGGGTTTAGCAGCCCCAACCCAAAAATCCACTCTGTTTAGGTCATGATGATTGACAGCTTATCCCCATATAATCATATATGGTGATTAAATCTGTAACTATCTGCAATATACTAACCGTTTGGCTCGTCTTTTTACAATTTTCTGTAAACTATAGAGGAATACAAGGTTCTCTATTGTGTTCCCTAACTTTTTTACCCATAATCTAAAGTTCCATAATTGTTTTTGTCCTAATCACCATTTCTCCAAATCATAATTTGCCCGAACGTAATGTCACATAATATCACATGCCATAAAATTGAAATCCCTAAATACCATAAGCCCTAAATTTGTTAGTCATAAATATTACCATAAATAATATACAAAAGACTTAAAACCGTTTTCCATTAAAGTTATAAATCCTAAATTATATTTTAGTATTAACTAATTAATTATAATTTGAACTTCCTTTATAATGACGAGGCAGTAAGCCTCGTCATTATATCATCGTCATTGTCGTCGTTATTATTGTGTATTATCAGATTGCCCAAAGAATTGGGCAATCTGATAATAAACAGGTATTTTGCACGGGGTGCAGTTCTAGATTTTTCATATTTACAACCTCATCTAACCCAAATGATTCACCAAGAATAGAGGGAATCTGGTCACTGTTCTAACGTAACCCAAATGATTCAATAACAGTATAGATGGTATCTGACGCATTCCCATTGATTTTAAATATTGATTCTACGTTTGAAATAAAAATAATTAGAATTAGAATATTAGAATTTGCGTAATGTGGGAACATGCATTCTTAGAGGAATACAAACATAATGCACTATTGCTCATCCCCCACAGCAAATATCGTGATGATATAGCCTACCAATAATTGACCAGACTTATAAAGGAATATAACAAAATTTTAACAGAATCTATCTGGTAGAATTTGTGTGATGTTGGAATATACATTCAGACAAACAGACAAATAGACAAAAATTCTAAAAACTATATTCTTGGCATTCCCAGACCTCGTAGCAATTTTACTTGAAAAAAAAAATATTCAATGTTTTATTTTGACTTCGCTACGATTTTATTATATGTACTCGTGGGTATAGATAAACTAAGTATATGCTTATAAGTGCCCATTTGAAATAAATGATTTGACTTTGACTTTAGAAAAAGATGGAAATATCCTAAATTAAGTCTGTGAACCAGCGAATCGACACCAATTTTTTTCAATGTGATTGTGTTTGGTAAATTGTTTTTTAGTTCCTGGGCAGTCAGCGTTCTGAAAGAAAAAAGTGGTCTCTGAGGACGTTTTTTAATAGCCACAGCGTATTTCATCCATGTTCTGGCAAGACCAACAGGGTACCCTCTGTGGTACACCCTTTTTCCGAGCTCCTCATCTCCATTAAACATACAAGAAGTCATATCCAGACGCACCCGCTCTACACGTAAGCTCTACACGTATTATAAGTTTATTTTATCTTATCAATGTAATTATAATATAATGGTGGACCAAACTTCTAAAATAAAATCATGCATTAAGTAATTCTTTAGTTTCTTTTTCTATAACCTCCTTGGAATTCCAATGTTATTGACGCACTTCAGAAACGGGGCAGTCTCAAGAGCATTCCGAAAATACTATTACATTGGCGACCTTTTGGTGTAGCTGGTTCATATACGTCCCGTGTACAGACCCTGACAATATGCCTTGAATAGTGTTATCTTAACTTGGTACAGTGGGAGAATCTACGTGGCAACATATTGCCTCGGACCGCCAATGCCCTACGCTCCCTCTCAATATCTACATTATCTCTATGGTCGTCGGTATGTATGTGCCTCAGATATTTAAATGTGTTCACTCTTTTTATGCTCAAGCCATTTAGGGTAAGATTAGGTGCATAGTCTATGCATTTACGCGGCGGCCTAAAAGACCATGTTACTCACATTTTTTTACCCGACTGCGGCAAAGATAAAAAAGGAGGGTTATGTGTTTCAGCTGTATGTATGCCATGTATGTCCGTCCCTATGTTCCTTTGTAATTACTAAACGGCTGAACCGATTTTAATGAATGATATGTCGTTATATTCGTCTTTATTGCGCAAGTGTTACTGAGTATATTAAAATTATTAAAAAAATGAAATGGCCGATTTTTGGTGCCAAAAGTATGTCCCAAACCTATCGAGTGGGGTATCAAATTGAAGGGTTTTAAGGCGATTACAAAAATATGTACAAATTATATGTTTAAATATAATTTAAATGAAAAATGATAAAAAAAACTATCTCGAACTTTTGGAGTGAGTGAGTGAGAGGCCGATATCACCCGATTATAAGTTAGTAAATAACCTAATTTACCGTCTTATAATCCTAACAAAAAAGTGTAAAAAAATAAAAAAAAACAAAAAACCCGACTGCATAAAAAAATAACTTAGTAGTAGTAGTCGGCGGCACTAAGTTGGTATTGTTAAGAAGATGCCTCCGACTGCATGAGATGGTTTTATGCAGTCGGGTTTTTTTTGTACATTGTACACGAGCCCATGTGCAGCAGCGTAGCCCTCGCATTCTTTCAACATCTCTGCAATAGATCCTGCAGTCGGGACCAGCAGCACCATGTAGTCTGCATAGCTGATACTGTTGATATTAACACCACCAACCCGACAACCGATACGCATGCTGCAGAGCTCGACTATGAGGTCATCTTCTATATAATATATATAAAATTCAAAGTCCTGACTGACTCGCTGACTGATATATCAACGCACAGCTCAAACCGCTGGTCCTAGAGACATGAAATTTGGAGGGTGTGTTTTTTGTAAAGAGTAGGTAGGCCTACTCTTTACAAAAAACACACCCTCCAAATTTCATGTCTCTAGGACCAGCGGTATCCACTAAGAAAGGATTTTTTGAAATTCCACCCCTAAGAGGGTGAAATAGGGGATGGAAGTTTATATGAAAGTCCGTCAGTTTTGAAGTTAGAATATTCAAATTTTGTGTTTAGGCTGACAATTGAAAATTAATTTATATGTATCTCAGCGTTTTTGATAATTCTACCCCCGAAGGATTAAAAAGCGGGATGAAGTTGTGTATGGAAAGTCCTTAAGTCAAAGTCAAAGTCAAACCATTTATTTCAAATAGGCACATAAGAGGCACTTTTGAACGTCAAAATTTACAAAAAAAATAGAATTGATTCTAGTTGCCCCTTCCAATAGGTAGTTTCGTATGGAGAAGAATGGGCAAGAAACTCCACCGGTACTCTTTTAAAAATGTTTTACAATATTTTGTTTGATAACATTAATTATATGATTATATGTGAAGACGATGCACCTAGAATAAAATTACTATACCATAATAGGTAAAACGAATTAAAAACTAAGCAATGAAAAATAACTTAATTATTAGATAGATACATGGTGTTCACATATTTACAAACATCATAAAAGTATGTTTTTCTAAAAAAATAAAAAAATAAGTCAGTGTGTGAGTATAGGTTATCACAGAATGTAAAATCAATATCATAAAAATAACAGATTTTACCATAAAAATAGCAACCAGTTTGATTTTGTCTAGACTCTAAATTGTCCTATGGAGCTGGACCAGCATGTTTCCAAGCATTCCTGTCCTGGATATAATCCTCTAATTTGTAATATGCTTGTTTACAAAGTGTACTTTTAATATGTGTTTTAAATTTTCTCTCATTTAATTTCAATATATCACAAGGTATTTTGTTGTAACATTTAACACAGTACCCCATAAAAGATGTATATACTTTAGATAATCTGAAAAATGGTTGATTTATTTTATCTTTATTTCTAGTATTAAAACTATGTCTATCGAAAAAAAATATGTAGATTTTTCCTTACATACATAATATTTTCTTAAATGAATTGGCAAGGTACCGTCATAATATTAATCCTTTTAAATAGTTCCCTAAAAGATTCGCGGCGACGGAGATTATAAATTGCTCTGACAGCTCTCTTTTGCAAAATAAAGATGGACTCAATGTCAGCAGCCCGACCCCACAGTAAAATGCCATACGACATAATGCTGTGGAAGTAACTAAAATATACCAAACGCGCGGTTTCTATATCTGTTATCTTTCTAACAGCATACGCGGCCGAGCTTAGCCGCCCCGCCAGAGAGGTTTTATGTGGTCCCCATTGCAGTTTCTCGTCTATAGTGATTCCTAGGAAAACCGTTTGATTAATAAATTCCAGTTTTTCTCCGTTCAATATGATATCACATTCGCTACTTCTAACATTAGGTAATTTAAATCTAATACATTTGGTTTTTTTTTCATTTAGTACCAAATTATTTATCGTAAACCAATCTTGTACCTGAAAAATAGAGTTATTCACTTCGTCAAGATTTTGTGATCGTTGATCTATTTTAAAGATCAATGATGTGTCATCAGCAAATAACACCATCTTCGGTTGATTTTGAAGTAATTGGGG
Organism: Tiliacea citrago; assembly: GCA_963921375.1. NCBI lineage: Eukaryota > Metazoa > Arthropoda > Insecta > Lepidoptera > Noctuidae > Tiliacea > Tiliacea citrago. The sequence goes on from OY992784.1 coordinate 5,967,085, forward strand.
TAAATCATTAATGTAAACTAAAAAGAGGAATGGACCCAATATCGAACCTTGAGGAACGCCCATTGCCATTTCAGACCCTAATGAGTTAACGCCGTTTATTTGAACTTTAACCTTTCTATCTTTTAGGTATGATCTTAGTAAATCAAGAGCTACATTCCTAATCCCATAGTGCTCTAGTTTCAGCAAAAGTGTCTTATGGTTCACGCAATCGAACGCTTTAGAGAGGTCGCAAAAGATTCCAATGGCATCTTGTGCTTCCTCCCAGGCGCTAAAATGTTCTTTATTAGGGTAACACCGGCGTCAGTGGTACAACGCCCTTTAGTGAAACCGTACTGCTGTTCATGAAAGATGGAATTTTTATTAAAGTTGCGTAACATTTGATTGAGCATCAACTTTTCAAACACCTTACTTAGAACTGGCAGAATTGACACAGGCCTATAATTATTGGGTTCTTTATTATCTCCGGATTTGAACAAAGGAACTACTTTACTGTGTTTCATGAGATCCGGAAAGACTCCTTGATCCACACTGGTGTTAAATATAAAAGCTAAATAGGGCGCAATGGTTTCGATTATAGATCTACAGACTTTTACAGACATGCCCCAGAGATCTTCTGTTAATTTAATTTTAAGATCTTTAAAAGTTTTTATAACAGCCTGGGGGTTTGTATGTTGGAACCTAAATTCCAAAGGGCATACTTTTACATTCTTTCTAAGTAAGGCAGCAGAGAGCGCGGGTGAGGAATTTAAAGTTTCAGTAGTTTTAAGGGAAATATTAGCAAAAAAGTTTTCAAATTCCTGAGCTATTTCTACCTCTGAAGTGATGGGCCCATGTGCAGTTTCTAAATTTAATTCAGTATTACGCTGTTTTTTCCTACCTGTTTCATTATTTATTATTTGCCAGGTAGTTTTTATTTTATCATCAGCTGATTTTATTTTATTGCTAATATAAATAGCTTTAGCTATTTTGCACACACTTTTAAAAGTTTTAGAATATTTTGCAACATATTGATGAAAAAATCAAAAATCAAAATCAAATTTTTTTATTTCACATAAACCTACATGGGCACTTATGAAACGTCAGAAGCTAGGTGCACGGTTCCAATTGGTCGTTTCCTATGGAGAAGAGCCGGCAAGAAACTCCATGGTTACTCTTTAAAAAAAAAGTGGGCTTTAACAATGTTATAAGCCACAGTGTTAATAGGTATGGGAGGACAGTGTAGGCCCGTCAACAAGTACCAAGTACTTAACAAAATAAAAAATAGTTTACAAAGCTACAGTCTATTAAGCCTACAACGTTCTCACATTCACAAATTAAAAAAGAATCTAAATAAAATATTACTAAAGTAATAAAAATAAAAACCTACATATTTAAACCAAATGACAACATTGTCATTACAACTGTAAAAAAAAAAACTGAATAGATATTCTGTCCACAAGTCACTAATAAATATTTTAAATTAAAATTTGTAGGTTATGTCAAAGTATGTAAAAAACAGAAATAAAAATCGTAATTTAGGAGCAGTTAATAGACGTTCACATAGTTATGCCGTTAATGAGGTACCAGGGAAGCCACATGTGAAAGCTTGTATTATTCATATGTTGCTTTAGGCCATAAAGTTCAAAAAGATTTTCCCTGCTTTTACGAATACCTGGAGTCGCCCAATCACTAAATACGAACTTTGTGTAAATACTTTTAGTCTTTAGTGGAAAAGTGTCATTAAATTGTGTGTTTAATAGTGAAAAGAACTCGGCGTAGAACTCATTTGGGTCACAAATATTATTAAATCTCTGAACACATAATGCACTGGCCAAAGAATTATTTAGTTTCTCTAAATTTTTACTTGTAATTGGCCTAAACCTTATTTGAGTTTTTTGTACAGGCATATAGGAGCAAAATGTTATTGTTTGTCCACTATGATCAGATGGCAACTTATCTACAATTTGTTTGTGTAAGTAATCACAATTACAAAAAATATTATCTATACAAGTGGCAGAAGAAGCTGTCACTCGGGTTGGTTCAATAAAAACATTTGACAAATCAAATGACCTGAAAAGACTTAATAATCTGACAGTGTTCAAGTTATTTTCTAATAAGTTAATATTAAAAATTGAATTGTTTTTTTATTTTTATTCTCAATCAAAAAAAATTTAATGCAGGTGTGGTAGTTCGAGTACTTTATGCGGCCTAACCAATTGTCCTTTCTTTGGTATTGTTCGTCGAATCGCTGAGCTCCTTAAGTTTTGAGTTGAGCTGCACGATAACTGACAAATGCGTGCACTGACTGGACAGGTCCACTCAAATCTGTGTGGTTCTTTCGTCAAAAGACCATGTCAGACACCAATCTACATGGTTCTCAAATGATCTGACCAAGATTATATCCGTATTTTATATACACATTGACATTGATTAATTTTATATATACAATGACATGAATATTTACTTGTTTTAAGTATTGTAAATGTGAAGACTATGTGGGTCATTGTTCATTTTTCTTTTTTTTCTCAGTTAGTTTTTATCATAGTCTGGCAGTTTGAGTGATTTTATGCGGCCTACCCAAATGTCCTTTCTTTGGTATTGTTCGTTGAATCGTTGAGCTCCTTAAGTTCTTAGTTGAGCTGCACGACTACTGACAAATGCGTGCACTGACTGGACAGGTCCCCTCAACCTGTGTGGTTCTTTCGTCAAAAGATCATTTCAGGCACCAATCTACATGGTCTTCACATGATCTGACCAAGATTATGTCTGGACTTTAAAAAGAGACTGTGAACTCTGAGTTTGTTTCGGCCTTTCTTCTCAGAGTAGTCGGATACGAAACGCCGACCTCATCTAGTTTTTTTTAATATGATTGACGTGTAAAAGTGTTTGTACAAACCTACTTACAGAAATAAATCATTTATCATTTATTTATCATTTATCATTTATTTAAAATCACCACGTAAAATATGATTATTGACTTACTATTAGTACTAAGTTTTTTTAACACATCTTCCAGTACAGAATCAAACAAAGATAGATTCTGGTAACTTGGAGGTCTGTATACGCATACTACTCGTATAACATGCTTATCAAGCTCAACACAGGACAATTCAATGGTGTGTTCAACAGACAGTCCGATGATGTCTTTCCGTTCTTTCGATTTAATAGAATTTTTAATTAATATTAATGATCCGCCATGTATCATACGTTTTCGGCTAAAATGGCTAACTACACAATAATTTTCATAATTAATTGACATCACTTGATGATCTTTTAACCAATGTTCTGTTAAACAAATGACATCAAACTTGGTATTTTCTAAAAACAATTCTATTTCCAGTAATTTGGAAGAGCAACCTTGGATATTTTGATGAAATAATTTTAAAGTATGTTGCACTCCCTTTGTTTTTTTTATGAGTTAAATGGCCAGAAGATACCTTTTTATTATTCGTTAATAATAATAATTGGTTATTTGAATGGGTAACTTCTGTTGTCTTACAGTCTAGTTTAAAGAATAAAGGCTCTTACATACTCACGCGATATCGCGGGCGCGACAGGCACCGACAAAGACAATTCCTTTGTCGGTGCATGTCGCGCCCGCGATATCGCGTGTGTTTGTAAGAGCCTTTATCCGGAGTGACCTCCACGGGTCCATATTGGCTCAACTAAAGTTCTTTACCCGAAATTGTTCTTCCTAACGATTTGTAATCCGAATGATCACTCTTCCTAAAATTTTTCATCCTAAAGTTTTCATTCATACTATTTGTAGTGCTACCGGCGATGTTCATAACACTCATGTTTCCGAAAATTGTAATTAATAATATCATTAATGTAAATATATTTAAACTCCTACTGTTTTTTATCATAACGCTTTTATCCCTAAACATAATTACCATAATATTTTCACTCATACTCAGAATTCGATGTAGCGCTCGCCGGCCGCTGCCGCGGCACCGCTCGCTTCGCTCGCTCGGCTCGCGCGTAGTTGGTCACAGTTCTAACCTAACCTAACCTATAGATATCTTTGCAGGTACTCACCGCTTTAATTAATAAAAACAAAAAAAAACAATTCATATAATTAGTGAGTGCGAAGCAAGCACTTCCTCAAGTATATGCCAATAAACTTGAACTTGAGACAAGTAATACATGTTATGTGAAAATAAAGTTACGCAAAATTAATGTATATAATACTGATTATTATAAATAAAAAAGAAATCTAAACAAAAAAGATATGACTTTGAATAATAGTGTAAAAGATGGTTATGTTGAGAAAATATAGGAAAACAAATAAAAGTATAATAGATGTTTATTGCTACTGACATTATGAAGTTGAATGCTTCGGAATTATGAACATTAGAGACAGAGTAGTTAGGAATTGTGATTGTTAGGAAGAACATTTTCGGATTTCCAATTATCGGAGTTGAAAAATTAGGTGAACTTTGGCGCACCCGACCTCCACAACTACAACTGAAGTGTCTAGAATGCCTGTATGAGTTCCAGCAGGAAGAGAATACCCTATCTGACTGGTAGTGGCCTCCAAGGATGTTGGTATTATAGGTGGATCGTCCTTCGTACAACATGATGACTCATAATTAATCTCTATGTTGTTAGTATAACTAGACAACACAGACTCGTCACTAATACTAAATTTCGTTATATTAGCTATAACCTCATTAATATTATATGCTATCAACATAGCAATCTTATGTCTACATTTCCCAGACAGAGATAAAGTTCTCTGAGTCAACTTAAAACCACTAACAAACTTATTAGTGTCAAAATACAATAATTTGTTACTATGACAACATGTCAGCCTATGAATAGTATTATTCAACCTAAAAATATAATTATTATCATCATCTGATAAGGTGTCAGAATAAGGAAAAGCACACAATATCAGCTTTCCTACATTTAACTTTAATAAGGTGTCCACACCATCCACTATGTCCTTTCTCGTAATACTAGTACTATTTCCTAATAACAAAACCATTGTAGAATAATTATTTAGGTTTGTGTCTGTAATTCTTTTAATCATTTGTTTAAAACTTATGTTATGATAGCTCTGATTGGTAAAACTATGGCTAAGGTAATTGAGTAAAATTTTTCCAAAGCCAGAACCTAATTCATCACAAAAAAATATTGTTTTATTTTGCTGTGAGCTAACACAGGTCTCTCCTGGAAGAGCCAACACCGGAGGGTTCAAGTTAGGCTGAGGCTGAGTAGGTAGTGGCTGGTTGGCACAGCTACATGAGAGGTTATTAGTCAGAGACTCATACCTCTCAGCATTGCACTTCACCAAATCCAGTAGTTCCCCAGCCTCCAACAAGCGGTCACTTAGTTGACGTTGTGAAGTTTCATATTTTTCAAAAATATCCTTCAGTAAGTGCTCTTTGTGTAATAAATCATTATAGAGGAGCTGGAAGTTTGTGTCATATTTTTGCCTACATTTATCTAATTCAATAGTACATGTATTTAAAGTTTTTGATAGGACTACACGTTCCTTTCTTAATTTTCGAAGTAAAAATCACTAAATTTATTATTTAAGCTTATAGTTAAAAGCTTACGCAACGGTGTTGTAAGAATTTCAACCCTTAAGGGATGAAATTTTCTTATGAACTCTTCTCCCGCTCTGGGTGGAGCGCGAGGGCGTGTCAGACTTTTACTGACTAAAACCCACCCGTGTTCCTTCATTTGCCTGTGTGTCAGGGCCACGATATCCTTTTCGGACAAACTCGCAACCCTGGTAGGCATTGGCCTTAACGGACCCCGTCAGTTGGTGCTGACATCTGTTTGAGGCGCGCGTGGAACACAACGCGCCATCGTCTCGGGCCTGGTCCTTCCGCAAGCCCGCGCCTTCTGTAGCCGAGCAACGGCCTGCGACTCCCGTCGCCCGGCGCGTCTCCCGCGGCGACTAAGGGCGTGAGTGTCTCAGGGGTTCCGCCTTCTCCTTTGCGAGCAATACTGCTTCGCAGAAGGAGGTGACGGACTCCCATGAACTCTTTGACGGCACGGTTTGCGCAGTGGTTAAGCGATTGACTGCTGCGCTGCGTGTCGCGGGTTCAATTCCCGCACGGAACAAATATTTGTATGACCTACAAGTAGTTGTTCCGGGTCTGGCTGTCTGTGTATGTGAGTTTAAATGTTTTTAAACGGACCCACGATACAGGAGAAATTCCTATTGTGCGGCAACGTTAAAAAAAAAAAAAGTAGTTATAATCTGCATTAACACATACTGCTACACGTACTTTTAATTCCGGTAGTACGTTCTCGTGACATTTTTTCCGACATCCACGCGGGGGAAGCCGCAGGCAGAAGCTAGTTAACGTATAAATTGAGGAGCCCGGGAGACGTCAACCCCCCTTCTCACACCGAACTCCAACCCAAATGCTCCAGAGTGTGTCACTTTACATTATTAGTTTTGTTCGCGTACCATTACTGCAAGATTTTACAAACTTCAGTCGGTACATTCCTGTCCCCCAACTTCTGTCAAAGCACATCGTTGACACAAGGTCGAATGCTCTGGAAAGACCCAGGAAACAGGCATATTCCGGCGTTTACGATCAGTATAATATTGGACAGAATTCTTGAGACTTACGATAGCACTTTCCGTTGAAAGTTCAGGTTGAAACCAAAATTGCATCATGCAAGCGTAGATGATTTTTCAAGCAAGAGTCAAGCATACTACTGGAATGATTGTATCAGATGTTATCATTCCTTTACGGACTCAATTTGGTGCTTAATTTCTGATTATGCACGTCCATACACTGCCGGAGTCGTTGCTCACTAAACACTCTTGCTGTAGCTAATATCAACATTCTACCATGGCCTGCTCAATCGCCAGACTTAAATCCCAATGAGCACGCATGGGATATGCTTCAAAGAAGAGCTCTGCCAAATATGAATGCCGTAACCACACCAGAAAATATTTTTCGCCTGTTACAACGGAACTGGGCGGCCATTCTGCAACGTGATTTGGATAAACTTGTATAATATATACGCGTTAACGGCAGAAATACAGACAACTAATTGTTTTACGCAATAAAAACCTTTAAAAACTTTGAATTTTATCTTTTTTGTCACATTTTCATGTCACGATTAACAAAGGTGAAAAATGTCAGCATATGCAAAAATTGCGAAGTATTAATGCAAAAGCAGAGAGAACCTACTTCGTCCATCTACATATACGAAAACACTTCATTTAATCAATCTAAATACACATTTTTATTTAATTTCAATAGGGCAATAAAATATATTCAAAAAACCCTCCTTCATTCTTATACACTTGATGTGTGTAGGTAAACAAAAGTAGTTCGTTTTAAAATTACACAAACATAGTTCGTGTTAAAATTAACTATACACAACCATAGTTCGTGTTAAAATTAACTATACACAAAAATAGTTCGTGTTAAAATTAACTATACACAAACATAGTTCGTGTTAAAATTACGTATACACAATCATAGTTCGTGTTAAAATTAACTATACACAAACATAGTTCGTGTTAAAATTAACTATACACAAACATAGTTCGTGTTAAAATTAACTATACACAAACATAGTTCGTGTTAAAATTAACTATACACAAACATAGTTCGTGTTAAAATTAACTATACACAAACATAGTTCGTGTTAAAATTAACTATATACAAACATAGTTCGTGTTACAATTAACTATACACAAACATAGTTCGTGTTAAAATTAACTATACACAAACATAGTTCGTGTTAAAATTAACTATATACAAACATAGTTCGTGTTAAAATTAACTATACTCAAACATAGGTTGTGTTAAAATTAACTATACACAAACATAGTTCGTGTTAAAATTAAGTATACACAATCATAGTTCGTGTTAAAATTAACTATACACAAACATCGTTCGTGTTAAAATTAACTATACACAAACATAGTTCGTGTTAAAATTAACTGTACACAAACATTGTTCGTGTTAAAATTAACTATACATAAACATAGTTCGTGTTAAAATTAACCATACACAAACATAGTTCGTGTTAAAATTAACTATACACAAACATAGTTCGTGTTAAAATTAACTATACACAAACATAGTTCGTGTTAAAATTACCTATATACAAACATAGTTCGTGTTAAAATTAACTATACACAAACATAGTTCGTGTTAAAATTAACTATACACAAACATAGGTTGTGTTAAAATTAACTATACACAAACATAGTTCGTGTTAAAATTAACTATACACAAACGCACACACTTACACACACTTTATATAAGTAAAAAAAAAAAAATGTACAACATGATCGATATAACTAAATTATACAAACCGCAAATTAATTATAAGTATTTAGTTCAACTGTTAAAACTCGATTTACATGCTTAGAAACTTCTAAATATTATAAAAAGTTTATCATTAGGGGATTAGGTTTTAAATATGGCCAAATCAACAGTCTATAGCCACATTGTTGGTTACAGACTTGTGAACTGAAAACATCAATACCTACTTATAGTATAAATGCGAAAAAAAAATGGGATCACTAACGTGGCACACCGCACATTACATTTTGAAGGAATAAATACAAATGCCAACAACATTTTACATTTTAGGAATACGCATAAAAAATAATCTTTACAATAATCTTTACAAACCATGTTATTTAAACTAAAACTTACAAACTACAATTTAAGTTAATAAAGCATTCTTTGTCCTAACAATGGCCTGGGTTCGGACATAGGATGCTTCTTAATCGTCAAATCGTCTTAGAATGACTGTTCACCAGTAATTGGAAAAGGTGAGCTAAAATACCTAAAGGTCGAAAAAGAACAGAGACAAATTGGACACTTCCTTACGACAATTTTTTTTTTTCGGAATATTTTTACATCGTGGCATTTTAGTCGTCTTACAACGGCAGCCCACTTCATGTGACTTCGCTTCAATGACTACTCATCATTCATGAAAGTAAATTTCTTTTTATGAACATTTGAATAGTTTAAAAAATAAAAATATTATTCATCATGACGCATGACGTAGTTTTAAACACCTTGTTACGAGCGCGGTGCGAGCCTCGCGTTCCAAGGGCGGCGTAAATGGAGCACAAGGCTCGTACCATGCTCCTGTTAGGATGTTTGAAATAACATCATACGTCATAAATAATAATGTTTAAAAAAAAGTTTTTTTTTTTTTTTTTCATGAATTATTAGTAGTCTTTGGTTACATGAAGCGGGCTACCGTTGTAAGACGATTAAAATGCCACGGTGTATATTATAGTTGTTTTTTCTTTGCTCTTTCGAGATTTTTGAATTTCTATATAGAAATTCAAATATCTTGAAAAGGTGCGTCCTAGGCAAAAAATTACAGAAATTTAACTCACCCTGTGTCACCCCCGTGCAAGCAGCATGCCAACATGAATTTAAGTAAAAAAAATAACATTGATATATAAATAATAAACATCCCGAAAAAAGAAAAATGTCGTAAGGAAGTCTCCACTTTTGTAGCTTTGTTCTTAGAACTTTAGGTATTCTGGAATAGGTATTTTGTAATCAGCTAGTATGAGCAGCCATTGAGAAAAAACGTAAAGGTCAACATGTATTATGGTTCAGTTCACTATGTGCAAGTTTTAAAAACATTGGTTAGGGGTTTGTACTCTTTCAAATTACATTTTTGTGCTAAGGTTAATTTAGCATGACTTAATTTAGAAGCTATCTATCAACAGTATATTTAAAAATGAACATACACAAACTTCTGTGTATGCAATGTTTGACAAACATTTGATAAGCTATCTAACTTTAAATAACCCGGGGCATAGGTTATTTATTGCTTAAATACCGACTATTTGTATGATAAAAACAATGCTACACAATACAAGCAAGCATAGTGTTAAGCAGTTCATATAATAAAATTAATATTTAATGGTAAATCATTAAAAATTAAAGAATTATATTATAGATATCATTTTTAGTTTATTGATAAAGTATAAACAAGGTACTATTAAGGGTTCACAGGGTTAGGGTTATTATTATTTTTCATTAACTTGTATGTTTGAAACTTACAAAAGAACACTTCTGTTAAATTAATTTGTAAAAATGAATGTTAATGCACAATGATAAACGTAAAATTGTCCGAGGGGATTGGTTCTGATAGCCGAAATACAAGTTTTGTAGTTCGGTTACAGATGCTTAACTCATTTGTACTCAAAACTAGCTTAGGTTTAATTTGTAAACATTTTGTAAGTACTAAGTCTATTTGTTATGAGACCACAATGACTCCATAAAGTAGTGTTAGTAAAGAAAACTACAATATTACAAATAAAAATAAACAATAATATATTATATTATAATATTATAATTTTTCTATATCAATATTCTCTTACTTTTTTTCTCTCCATTGAAGAATATCTATTAATGACCAATACTATTGGAGTAGCATTCAACTGTAACCTTTTTTCAATATGCCATCCAGCTGTGAATAATAGAGCAACTTTAACCACAGTGTGCCTATCATAATAAAGTGTCTGCCACTTAATAAATCTACTGATAAGTCACTTGTTCACTGATTTTAGCAAATCTTTGTTTGTGTATATGACTAGTGGTTTAAAAAAAGTGACTTCCAAAATACAGTATAAAATTGAAAAAAAACATATTAATAGCAAACCTATTGTAACAATATGTGTAACCTACAGCAGTAAATTATTTTAATGATATACTAAGACTATACTAAAACTGTATTTTTGTCATTTTCCTGTACCTGATGACTGAAAACACAACTATTTTTACATATTATCAAACTAACTAAGTATGGTTTTAGATATTATGTATTGTAATAATGTTTAGTCAACACCGAATCATAAAGGCAGCTAGTTATTTCAAATAATTAGCTCATTATTATTGTTAATTCCTCATTAACACAGTCATTAGTATGTTTACCATAATTAAAGTGTATTGTAAAGTCGTTTGCCTTTGAATTCATGGCAAGTAAATGGTTTTTAGGTAAACAATATTCAAAACACAAACATCCTAATGTTCCTACATGAATTCTATCAGGAGTTATCAATGAATACCGTCATGGACGAGATCAAAAACATCACAAAAAGATACCAGGAAAGACTGGAAAGGCACCCCAACGATCGGGCTGCCGCACTGAAAACACGAAGTTACAGGAAAAGACTTAAAAGGAAAGACATTATTTAGTCCAACCGCACCTGTGTGGATCGAAGCACGAATACGGAGTAGATGGCTCGCTGGAGTCACGCTCTTCCCGCCAATGTTTACCTCCATATCATCCGCTAAAAGTACAAAATTGATTGCGGGTTGCTGCAGACGAAAAAAAAAATATCACCACTAATTTGAATTACTCTATACTGCCATTGACCGCGGAACTTTAAATTGTAATAACCTATAAGCGAGTGGACCGATTTTAATTAAATAAATATATTACCTCAACTTAATTATGGACTCTCGACTGTAATTATGACAAAAATTTCAATAATCTTGTTAATTTTAAAATCATTCCGTATTTTACCTCAAAGTAGCCTATTTCCTCCTCCAGGATGCCATCTATCTCCTTGCGAATTTTTATCGAAATCAGTTCAGTGGTTTAGGCGTGAAAAGGTAACATACAGACAGACAGAGTTACTTAATAAATTATAATATTATTAAGGACTAGCTTTTGCCCGCGGCTTCGCCCGCGTGGATGTCGGAAAAATGTCACGAGAACGTACTACCGGAATTAAAAGTACGCTATGTGTTAATGCAGATTATAAACTATAAACTATGTTACCAAATTTCATCTAAATCCGTTCAGCCATTTTTGCGCCAATCCGAAACATAAAACCATCCCCTTTAAAATTGACTACCCCTTTCCACCCCGTTAGGGGTAGATTTTTTCACAACCCTGATACACCTTTTCCTTTATTTTAGATCTTAAATATAAATACCGAGTTTCAAGTTAATCGAACCACGCGATATATCTTTCCATACAATTATTTTCCCCCACAAAATTCAACACCCCCTTTAAAAGGTGGTTTTCGAAAATGTATGTTTATGGTCGTTTTATTTATTAAGAAAATATACGGGTCAATTTTCAAGTTTATTGATCAAAAGAAACATAATTTTGATATAAACTGTGTCCCTCTTTTCACCCCAAAAGGAGTTTATTTTTGAAAAATATTCAATCATGTGTTATTCAATTACTTTGGAGTTTATCAAGACGCACAGCAAAATCTTTCCCTAAAACTTAAAAACCTCTTTTGCCCCGTAAGGGTTACATTTGAATAAACCCAAAAACATGTAAGGCTTTATATTCTGTGAGCGTTAGGTATATATAAAATACCGGGTTCCGAGTAAATCGGACCGCGCGTTAAAATTCTTCCATACAAACTTTAACATCCCCCAATCCCCCTTTAAAAAAACAAAAAATTACCAACTCTATAATTTACTTAGGTCAGTATTTGTGCCAAGTTTCAGATTTATTAACTCAAGGAATAAGATCGTTCATACAAACGAAATGCCCCCTTTTCACCCCTTTAAAGGTCAAATTCCCAAAAACCGCTTCTTAGCAGATGCCTATGTCATCATTTAGAGTTAATCAAGCCACGCAGTAAAATCCTCCCTTGTCAAATTGACTACCCCTTTTCACCCCGTAAGGGGTCAATTTTCGAAAAACTCTGATACATGTTAGTCTTAATTTTTGTTGCTAAGTATTAATACCAATTTTTAAGTTAATCAAGCCACGCAGTAAAATCTTCCTTTGTAAAATTTTTTAGGGAATGATTTAAAAAAAAAAGCTGATTCATTTTATTCTTTATTTTTGGTTTTAAGTATAAATACTGAGTTTCGAGTTAATCGGACCGCACGTTAAATTTCTTCTATACAAACTTTGACATCCCCCAATACCCCCTTTAGGGGGTAGTATAAAAACAAAAATGACAACTTTATAATTTACTTCGGTAAGTATTCGTGCCAAGTTTCAGGTTTATTAACTCAAGGAATAAGATTTTTCATACAAACATTATCCCCCCCCTTCACCCCCTTAAAGGTCGAATTTTCAAAAACCCCTTCTTGTCAGATGCCTACGTCATAATAAGTATCTATGTGCCAAATTTCAACCCAATCCGTTCAGTGGTTTGAGCTGTGTGTTACCAGTCAGTCATGGTTTCCTTTTTGACTACCCCTTTTCACCCCGTTAGGGGTAGATTTTTGAAAAACCCTGATACCGTTATTCTATATTTTTGGTTTTAAGTATAAATACTGAGTTTCGAGTTAATCGGACTGCGAGTTAAAATTAATTTATACAAACTTTGACATACCCGAATCCCCCTTCGGGGGAAACTTTAAAAAAACTAAAAATGGATAACTTTATGATTTACTTAGGTAAGTATTCGTGCCAAGTTTCAAGTTCATTAACTTTATTATTTTTACTTGAATACAAAATGCGAATGAACAACTTCAATACAAAACTTTATCCCCCTTTTCATCCCAAAACAATGATTTACGTTGTATAAGCCAACCATAAGCCGAACTATTAGTGATTTTAACTTAAAAAATAAAGAACTTTAATTAAAAACAAAATTTCATCCCCCTTTTCACCCGTTAAGGGTTGAAATTCTAACAACACCGTTGCGTTAGCTTCCGACCATAAGCCTAGATAATAAATTTAGTGATTTTTACATTATAAAATGAAGGACTTTCCATACACAACTTCATCCCTCTTTTTAAACCTTCGGGGGTGGAATTATCAAAAAAACTGAAACACGTGTGAATTAGTTTTCAATCGTCAGCTTAAACACAAAATTTGAAGATCCTAACTTCAAAATTGACGGACTTTCATATAAACTTCCATCCTCTATTTTACCCCTTTAAGGGTGGAATTCCCAAAAATCCTTTCTTATTCCTTGTTTACATTATAAAGAGAACCTCTGTACAAAATTTCAGCTTTCTAGGTCCAAGGGTTTGGGCTGGGCGTTGATGAGTCAGTCAGTCAGTCAGTCAGTCAGTCAGTCAGGACTTGTCTTTTTATTTATATAGATAGATGTATATCGATGCCTAACAGCCAAAAAGAGATAAGCGACATTTTTTGCGAAATCGACATATATATATGGTTAGAATCAGCTTTTTTTCTGCGTCTATTGGTTTAAGTTTCATGACCGTAGGACAAACTTTTTGGCGCTTAGGCGGTAAAAAAATTAGGGTCCGCAGGCTCACTTTTTCGTCATAAACGACAGTTTAGTTTTATTATGGCGGTTGGATTAAAATATTATTTCAAAACTAAGACTTATGCAATTTTGGCCTTATATAACATTTTCTTGCTCGAACGTTAACCAGTTTGGGCTAGATATATTTTTTGCGAAAAATTACTTTAATCAAATTTTGCTTCAATTTTAATTTTCTAAACCCCAGGTTAGGATATTATGTCAGTTTCTTTGTACAAAATAATTGTCATTTATTACAATAAGGCCACATTTTTGAGACTTTATTTGGCACTTAGTGCTATTTTCCCAAGTCATTATACCAATTATCAAAGGTGCTTAGCCTAAATCGTCAAAACGAATCTTGCTTAACAAATTGTCGCTTATCCTTTTTCCTATAAATTTAACGAATATGGTCGTTAGATAAAAAAGGTAAAACAAAAATGTATAGTTATACCAATTAAATATCAAAGCTTTGGCGGTTATCCCTGTCATTCAAAGGAGACTTCAGTTCAGTGCTTAGGCCTCCGCGGCACAAGCACCTCGCGTGGATGTGAGTCATTTTGGCTGGTAATTTAGTGTCTACTTCGAGTGACTTTGACAGTAAAAAAACGGTGAGTTTATGGACTTTCATTATTCATTTATGTGTATGTAATTAGTTATTTTAGATGTTACAAGTAAAAAGTTATAATGTAGCATTTTATTTACTTATTTATTATTACATATTGTACACCAACTCAAATTATAAACATTGACAGTTAAAAACTAAGCAATTAGCAAAACAAGCACTTATTAGTAATATTATTCTTTTTCTGTCTTGTTCAGTGGTTAAATGCGTAACTATGCTCGTAGATTCGTTTTTGACTGCTTTGTTTGTTTGGTGGCTAGTACACGGCTGAGGATCATTGAGTTACGGGTTTGAATCCAGGGTCGGGCTAACAAGAAGTTATTGGGTTTTTGTTGAATTCTTATTAGCAGCCCGGAGTTCAGATGTTGGCGTTGGTGTTTTATCCCCATGCCTCAGAAAGCACCTAAAGTCATTAGTCATCCTGCGCCTGATCTCCCATATCGTTACCTCCAACTTCAGCTTATTTTGTTGAGACAGGAAGCTTTGCCTTCTACAAGCTCTAGTGCAGCATTGCAATCACCACCTATTTCAGAACCAAACATAATGTATTTACTTCCAACTTCAGCTAATTTTGTCGAGACAGAGCCTTTGCCTTCTACAAGCTCTACTGCAGTACTGCAACCATCACCTATTTCAGATCCAAACATAAATAGAGACCCATCAGCCTCTAGAAAAAACGCAATGTAAAACAAAACAAACAATATTACGATTACTTATCCGATGAAGAAGATTTTACAGCTATTTTTGGAAATACTATTGATTCGGATATTTATGAACCTTCATCAAGTTCATCTGATACTGATGAAGGAATAAATAATGCTAATAAGAAAATACGAAAGACGTCTAAAAAAAGTAAAAACCGGCCAAGTGCGAGTCGGACTCGCGCACGAAGGGTTCCCTACCATTAAAATCAATAATTAAATTAAAATAAAACAAACATTTAAGGGAGGCTCCCATACAACAAACGTGATTTTTTTGCCGTTTTTATAGAACGGCAAAAAAATCACGTTTGTTGTATGGGAGCGTCCCTTAAATGTTTGTTTTATTTTAATTTAATTATTGATTTTTAAAGTGAATATATAACTAAATATTCTGTGAATATTTCAAGTGTCTAAAAAAAGTAAAAACCGGCCAAGTGCGAGTCGGACTCGCGCACGAAGGGTTCCGTACCATTAAAATCAATAATTAAATTTAAATAAAACAAACATTTAAGGGAGGCTCCCATACAACAAACGTGATTTTTTTGCCGTTTTTATAGAACGGCAAAAAAATCACGTTTGTTGTATGGGAGCCTCCCTTAAATGTTTGTTTTATTTTAATTTAATTATTGATTTTTAAAGTGAATATATAACTAAATATTCTGTGAATATTTCAAGTGTCTACCTGTTACCGTTATCAATATCGAGCAAAAAAATCACGTTTATTGTATGGGAGCCCCCTTAAATATTTATGTTATTATAATATTATATGTAAGATCGTTTATCTGAATCCTTACTTCTTTTGCGTTTTGTAGCTGTTTTCTGAGTCGTTGATACCAGCCAAGCCTCCTTGCCGGACTGCCGCCATGGGATCTGGAGGCGAAAGTTCTCGCACACATCTGGGAGTGTCGCGAGGAGGCGAAACGCCGGGGCGAAACTCCGCTGCTGCGAGAAATCACGGCAAGGCGGATAGAGCTCCGGCGAAATCTCATGGCGACATGGAGAGTGCGATTGTCACAACCCAGCGCTGGGCACGCCACTATTGCGGCGATTAGTCCCCTCTTTGAGGAGTGGCTAGAGAGGCGCCATGGCGTCCTCACCTTTCACCTGACGCAGGTCCTCCCCGTACATGGATATTTCGGGACGTTCCTGTTCAGGATAAAGCGGGAGGAAAAGCCCGGGTGTCACCACTGTGTGGATCGCCCGGAGGATATGGTGGAGTATACGGTGGAGGTCTGCCCGGCTTGGACGGAGCACCGCCGTGTCCTCACGAAGGCGATCAGCGGCGGCGATCTCTCGCGTCCGGCCCTGGTTCAGGTCATGGTTCGGAGCGAGAGTGCATGGGAGGCCGTCGGGTCGACGGCGCGTTGTGTTCCACGCGCGCTTCAACGAGTCGTCAGCACGAATTGACGGGGTCCATTAGGGCCAATGCCTGCCAGGGTTGCGAGTTTGTACGAAAGGGATATCGTGGCCCTGGCACACAGGCAAATGAAGGAACACGGGTGGGTTTCAGTCAGTAAAAGTCTGACACGCCCTCCCGCTCCGCCCAGAGCGGGAGAAGTTATGTGATAATTTCCCACCCAAAAAAAAAAAAACCGGCCAAGTGCGAGTCGGACTCGCGCACGATGGGTTCCGTACCATTATTTATAAAAACGGCAAAAACGTTTGTTGTATGGGAGCCCCCCTTAAATATTTGTTTTATTTTAATTTAATTATTGATTTTTATAGTGAATATATAACTAAATATTCTGTGAATATTTCAAGTGTCTACCTGTTACCGTTATCAATATCGAGCAAAAACGAGCAAAAAAATCACGTTTGTTGTATGGGAGCCCTCTTAAATATTTATGTTATTCTGGTTTTTAGTATTTGTTGCTATAGCGGCAACAGAAATACATCATCTGTGAAAATTTCAACTGTCTAGCTATCACGGATCATGAGATACAGCCTGGTGACAGACGGACAGACAGACAGGCGGCGGAGCCTTAGTAATAGGGTTCCCGTTCTACCCTTTGGGTACGGAACCCTAAAAAAGATACCAGCCAATCTTTGCGTCGTGTCGTTGATAGACTTCAAAAATAGTGAAATATACTTTTTCGTTTTTCATTTGGAACAGCCTCACAACCATTGCCACATTTCTTACCTACACACGGATTAGATTTCATTTCTTTAGCAGGTATTTCAGTTCCGTCTTTATTCATGTATGCTTGACCGGATTGCTTCAGACTTCATTGTCCTTTCTTTTTATTCTTCCGCTGCTTTTTTATCGCATTTTCTCCTACTATATTAAGCTCTATTTGATGCACAGGGTCTCCTACTCGTATGTACTTTTTAGGGTTCCGTACCCAAAGGATAAAACGGGAACCCTATTACTAAGGCTCCGCCATCTGTCTGTCTGTCTGTCTGTCCGTCTGTCACCAGGCTGTATCTCATGATCCGTGATAGCTAGACAGTTGAAATTTTCATAGATGATATATTTCTGTTGCCGCTATAGCAACAAATGCTAAAAACCAGAATAACATAAATATTTAAGGGGGCTCCCATACAATAAACGTGATTTTTTTGCTCGATATTGATAACGGTAACAGGTAGACACTTGAAATATTCACAGAATATTTAGTTATATATTCACTTTAAAAATCAATAATTAAATTAAAATAAAACAAACATTTAAGGGAGGCTCCCATACAACAGACGTGATTTTTTTGCCGTTTTTATAGAACGGACAGACAGACAGACAGACAGATGGCGGAGCCTTAGTAATAGGGTTCCCGTTTTATCCTTTGGGTACGGAACCCTAAAAAGTACATACGAGTAGGAGACCCTGTGCATCAAATAGAGCTTAATATAGTAGGAGAAAATGCGATAAAAAAGCAGCGGAAGAATAAAAAGAAAGGACAATGAAGTCTGAAGCAATCCGGTCAAGCATACATGAATAAAGACGGAACTGAAATACCTGCTAAAGAAATGAAATCTAATCGGTGTGTAGGTAAGAAATGTGGCAATGGTTGTGAGGCTGTTACAAATGAAAAACGAAAAAGTATATTTGA
This sequence comes from Tiliacea citrago, assembly GCA_963921375.1. Taxonomy (NCBI): domain Eukaryota; kingdom Metazoa; phylum Arthropoda; class Insecta; order Lepidoptera; family Noctuidae; genus Tiliacea; species Tiliacea citrago. Next base: position 5,985,601 of record OY992784.1, read on the forward strand.
CTATTTTTGGAGTCTATCAACGACACGACGCAAAGATTGGCTGGTATCTTTTTTAGGGTTCCGTACCCAAAGGGTAAAACGGGAACCCTATTACTAAGGCTCCGCCGCCTGTCTGTCTGTCCGTCTGTCACCAGGCTGTATCTCATGATCCGTGATAGCTAGACAGTTGAAATTTTCACAGATGATGTATTTCTGTTGCCGCTATAGCAACAAATACTAAAAACCAGAATAACATAAATATTTAAGAGGGCTCCCATACAACAAACGTGATTTTTTTGCTCGTTTTTGCTCGATATTGATAACGGTAACAGGTAGACACTTGAAATATTCACAGAATATTTAGTTATATATTCACTATAAAAATCAATAATTAAATTAAAATAAAACAAATATTTAAGGGGGGCTCCCATACAACAAACGTTTTTGCCGTTTTTATAAATAATGGTACGGAACCCATCGTGCGCGAGTCCGACTCGCACTTGGCCGGTTTTTTTTTTTTTGGGTGGGAAATTATCACATAACTTCTCCCGCTCTGGGCGGAGCGGGAGGGCGTGTCAGACTTTTACTGACTGAAACCCACCCGTGTTCCTTCATTTGCCTGTGTGCCAGGGCCACGATATCCCTTTCGTACAAACTCGCAACCCTGGCAGGCATTGGCCCTAATGGACCCCGTCAATTCGTGCTGACGACTCGTTGAGGCGCGCGTGGAACACAACGCGCCGTCGACCCGACGGCCTCCCATGCACTCTCGCTCCGAACCATGACCTGAACCAGGGCCGGACGCGAGAGATCGCCGCCGCTGATCGCCTTCGTGAGGACACGGCGGTGCTCCGTCCAAGCCGGGCAGACCTCCACCGTATACTCCACCATGTCCTCCGGGCGATCCACACAGTGGTGACACCCGGGCTTTTCCTCCCGCTTTATCCTGAACAGGAACGTCCCGAAATATCCATGTACGGGGAGGACCTGCGTCAGGTGAAAGGTGAGGACGCCATGGCGCCTCTCTAGCCACTCCTCAAAGAGGGGACTAATCGCCGCAATAGTGGCGTGCCCAGCGCTGGCTTGTGACAATCGCACTCTCCATGTCGCCATGAGATTTCGCCGGAGCTCTATCCGCCTTGCCGTGATTTCTCGCAGCAGCGGAGTTTCGCCCCGGCGTTTCGCCTCCTCGCGACACTCCCAGATGTGTGCGAGGACTTTCGCCTCCAGATCCCATGGCGGCAGTCCGGCAAGGAGGCTCACTGCCTCACGGGAGACCGTGCGGTAACCCCGTAGATTGGCTGGTATCTACGACTCAGAAAACAGCTACAAAACGCAAAAGAAGTAAGGATTCTGATAAACGATCTTACACTAATAAGTACTTAATAACGGAAGGTGAGGGAAAGCGACCAGTGTTTCTTCAATTCTTAGCAGCTACTTTGGATGTTGGACTAAAATTCATTCAATATACCGTACAAAACTCTGAAATTAGACTATCTAAAGAAGATAACCGTGGTAGAAGTGAACCACATAATAAAACTAAAGAATTAACAATAACAACAGTAATCAACTTCATCAGACCTCGAAGACGGTGATATTGATTAAACAATGTTTATTGTTAATTGATTACTTCGTTAACAAATGCACAATTTTTGAGAATTTATTATTAAGATTACCAACTTTCGCATTTCAATTCGTAATAACAATACATAGACATTGTTATTACGAATTGAAGTGCGAAAGTTTATTATTGTTTATTAGATTGTAATTCAGGTATTACTATTGATAAGAATGCCCATTTTAAGACTGTTGATTACTTGTGTTCCTAATATTAATAAGGTTTCTGATAGTGTTCAGGTGGTGTGCGATAGTGGTGGGATAATTGTCATAAAATTAATAAAGACTTACATTGGAAATAAAATCCCAAAAAAAAGATGATGTAAGTTAGATATTCAATCATTCTAATTTGTATTGATCGTTGATACAAAATCAAAATCAAAGTCATTTATTCAAATTAGGCTGAGAATCAGCACTTTTCGAACGTCAGAAATTATATAAGATAGTCCCCCAAAAATGCCCACCCTTCACCACTTCCTAGTGCTTTAGCTAGGAAGAAGAAGTGGCGCAACAAACTCCCCAGCAGCACAGCTGTCTGTTCAGATATAAAACTTGAATCTATACAATAAAATGTAAAAGAATTTGCATTACGCAACACAACATTAAATTAAATTATTTGCCTTATGTTAGCTAGCACACGCCACCATACCAAAAAAAAACATAAATAAATAAATACATAAAAATACATTTTTGTGATTAAAGTGCCTTTATTGATTTATAATAATATTTATTTTTAGTTTAAAATTTAAAGTTTATTATTCTTTTGTTGTACCTAAGAGTAGGTAGTCCATAGGTACGAATGGCTGCACATGATGTATAGTGCAAGACTAGATACACTACAATAAATAACTGTGATTTTGTATAATTTTGAAAAATAAAGACTGATTTAGCAAAAATCTTATTTTCTTTTAATATCCTTTTAAGTCCCTATGTAGTCATGTAGTTTTAAAATACATAATCACATAGTACTTTCTCGTAGTTTAAAAATGCTGAATATTATTTTTTATAAATAATTAACTTATTACAATTTCCTTGTCTGCCTGTCATTAACCAATAGCTGGTTATATCATATTGGCCCCACCTAAGGAATATAAAAGTCACAGTTACGCTTTTTTCCATAATTAAAATAAAAATAATTGTACAGTTAAATCATTTAGGTTGGAATTGAATCAGTGAGTTGTTTACATTTACGATGTTCTTCCTGTTTGTAAAATCAGGGCCATTTGAGGGTAACCGACAGCAAATGGTGCTAAGAGGTTGATTTACATTGAATTAACGATGACATTTCGTAGAGACATATTTAAAAGTTATATTGGTAAATTTTTAAATTGGTAAAATTTATAATTATGATTTTTTTTCATTTATTTTGAACTTTAAACCTCTCTCCTGTAAAGTTTGTAAAGTGGCGGTTAGGCCTTTTTGGCTGTTAGGCATCGATATGTATAATATATACAAGCTAGTTCATACATAATTATACACATCTCTTACAATAAACAAATGAATGTAGAATATTTTTACAAAGCCTTTAAATAAATAAAGAAAACATGTTATACGAAAAACAAGTAATCTGGGGCCCAAGTCTGCTATTTTTATAAATTCAGTCATTCCAACACGATCCCATTGTCATGCCATTGTCATTTTGCTAAAAGTTCGTAATCTGGTAAATTCAAAATGGTTGATCATTTTCTTTGCAATTTCTTTCAATGTAGTGTCAGTCGGCCGACCATTGGAAAGTCATAATGACGCCATTATAATAGTAGATTACCAAACTTGTCAAAATCAACAATTATGAAATCAATGATCGACCATTCTCACACTATTGTAATAGCAGACTTGAGGCCCTGTTATAAAGTAATTCAAAGAACTCAATGGTTTGGCTCACAAAATTGTTTACTTTCTCTGCAAAATATTTTTTTAGGTGCATATTATTTTCTTCAATCCATGTTATTACATTGCTATTTAATTAGGTGACAACCTGTTACAGGTTCCCTTGTTTTTTGTTCCCGCGTTTTGGTTATTCACATAGCCGTCCGTCAAACAGCGCCCCATAGCACGATATTGATCGATTAAGGCTGCTTTTCCACCAGAGATCTGCTATGCTGCGAGGATGTGAAAGCTAAGCTACGAAACTATGTAACCATTTCCACTAATGCTAAGCTGTATAACGGAGCGAGTAAGGCCCGGTTTCCACCAAAGCGGAGAGGATTAAGATGTGCTATATGGCGCGCCGCGCGTCGCCGCCTCGAGGTAGCTTTGCGAGGAAGATGCGCAGCGCGAGCTATGCGATTCTTCCTCGCAAAGCTACCTGAGTGAAAGATATCGGCTTCGGCGCGGTGAGGGCAGAGGCGCTCGCGACACCGGTGACACTTTCGTTGACCCGCCTACCCGCCTACTGTCGGTAGTCTGCTCTGCACATAGCTACACTACTCGCGCATCCATGGCTTCATCCATCATAGCACGCATCCTTCCATATAAAAAACATAGCTTAGTTGAACCCGTTTCCACCAGTGCTATGCTATGTGGACCAATGAATGTGATTGGTGGATATCAAACGCATCCATAGCAACGTAGCATAGTACATCTCTGGTGGAAAAGCAGCCTTACGGGGCGGTAAGGCACGATGCGTAGGTAAACCGTAACCTAAACCTAATACCAACCTGTACCTAATTTGAAGGGGCTTGTGGCTAAATGATAACAGTCGCACGGCCCACGGGTCGATCTTAAGCAATGCGGGATAAGCAACGCTTGCCGAGGTCGGTCCGTGGATGGGTGACCATCCATTACATGCCCTGACCCCTCCGTGTCTCGGAAAGCACGTTAAGCCGTTGGTCCCCGGCTGTCCTTTGTACATATTTCACAGTCATTACGGGTGGTCAAAAGCCCGAACGTCTGACAACCAGTCTTACCAAGGGGTATCGTGTTACCCAGTACACGAGGTTGTGAGGTCTGATAAGCAGTCGCTCCTTGTAAAATACTGATATCCAGCTGCATCCGGTTAGTCTGGAACCCGACCCCACCATAGTTGGGTAAAGGCTAGCTAGGCAGATGATAACCTGTAGGTACCTAATTTCAATTCGGCTTTAGACAGAACCAAATTTTTTTTTATATTTCCATTTCCTTAGTGTATAGAGTGAATTTCCTAATCCTAATTTAATGACAACAGTGTCTTATTAGTGGCTTAAAAAAAGTATTTTTAGGGTTCCGTACCCAAAAGGTAAAACGGGAACCCTATTACTAAGGCTCCGCCGCCTGTCTGCCTGTCCGTCTGTCACCAGGCTGTATCTCATGAACCGTGATAGTTAGACAGTTGAAATTTTCACAGATGATGTATTTCTGTTGCCGCTATAACAAAAAATACTAAAAAACAGAATAAAATAAATATTTAAGGGGGCTCCCATACAACAAACGTGAATTTTTTGCTCGTTTTGCTCGATATTGATAACGGCAACAGGTAGACGCTTGAAACATTCACAGAGTATTTAGTTATATATTCACTAAGAATAAATAATTATATTAAAATAAAACAAATATTTAAGGGGGGCTCCCATACAACAAACGGGTTTTTTTTGCCGTTTTTATAGATAATGATACGGAACCTTTCGTGCGCGAGTCCGACTCGCACTTGGCCGGGTTTTTTTTTATATTTCCATTTCCTTAGTGTATAGAGTGAATCTCCTAATCCTAATTTTATGACAACTAGGCAGGTAGACGCTTGAAATATTCTCAGAATATTTAGTTATATATTCACTTTAAAAATAAATAATTAAAAATAAAACAAATATTTAAGGGTAAGGGTAATAAATATTTAATATTTTCCCATACAACAAACGTGATTTTTTTGCCGTTTTTATAAATAATGGTATGGAACCCATCGTGCGCGAGTCCGACTCCCACTTGGCCGGTTTTTTTTTTTTTTTTGGGTGGGAAATTATTACATAACTTCTGCCGCTCTGGGCGGAGCGGGAGGGCGTGTCAGACTTTTACTGACTGAAACCCACCCGTGTTCCTTCATTTGCCTGTGTGCCAGGGCCACGATATCCCTTTCGGACAAACTCGCAACCCTGGCAGGCATTGGCCCTAACTCCTTATAAGTATCTATTATAATATTTCACACTTAATTTTCATTTTTCATATGAAGGCAATTCACCTGATTCTCATTGTAATTATTCTCTTATCTGAAATCATCATAATGATTTCGGTGTGGGGTATGTTCAGGCCTTGCTCATTATCGAATATTTAAGGTAGGCTAATAATGTTACTAATAACTTTTTTTTGACTACCCTCGTTATCGGGAAGGGAGGAAAGTCATCGTCAAGCCCTCGATGCTGAGGCAGTTTGTTGGTGAAACTATATGAGAACACTCGTGCGTATTCCGGGTATTACCGGAGTGGAAGTAGTGCTCATCAAGAACGTTTTCTTATGCGTAGTTCATCATAAGCTCATTTCACCGTGTGAAATTAACTTCGAACTATATTTTATGGAAATAATTTGTGATCACCAAGAACGAGAACTGCTGGCGCACGCCTGGACGGGCTGGACTGGAAGGAAAAGAGGTTAGTGGTGGCATCCTTAGTTTACCAAATTTCTTATGAGCAAGGTTCTTGTGTAATCACGTTCCAAAAAATATAGTCGCAAGTTGAAAAACTAATGGTCCTTCAAATTATTAATACCAGCACCTAGAATACAACCCCACACTTTCTGGTTATTAATTATTATTAAAAAACAAAAAAAAAAACAAAAATTATATATTATTAAAATAAAACAAATATTTAAGGGGGGCTCCCATACAACATACGTGATTTTTTGCCATTTTTAGGGTTCCGTACCCAGAGGGTAAACCGGGAACCCTATTACTAAGGCTCTGCCGTCTGTTTGTCTGTCTGTCCGTCTGTCACCAGGCTGTATCTCATGAACCGTGATAGCTAGACAGTTGAAATTTTCACAGATGATGTATTTCTGTTGCCGCTATAAGAACAAATACTAAAAAACAGAATAAAATAAATATTCAAGGGGGCTTCCATACATCAAACGTGATTTTTTTGCTCGATATTGATAACGGCAACAGGTAGAAGCTTGAAATATTCACAGAATATTAAGTTATATATTAACTTTAAAAATAAATAATTAAATTAAAATAAAACAAATATTTAAGGGGGGCTCCCATACAACAAACGTGATTTTTTTGCCGTTTTTATAGATAATGGTACGGAACCCTTCGTGCGCGAGTTCGACTCGCACTTGGCTGGTTTTTGTTGATAATGGTACGGAACCCTTCGACTAGCACTTATTATTTTTTTATAAAATAATGCTTACGTTTTTAGGTTCGTTACATTTGCCACGCTAATCTCAATGGTGCTTAGCTAATAAAGATAAGTGCTGTTAGTTACCGCTCATTACTTTGCTATAAGGGCTAAGGCAGACGGTCATACAAGCGCTTGCGATTATTTAGTGTCAAAATTGTCGCGTGAAACGTACTCGACTCTTCGCCCTACCTTTTCGCTTCCCATGGGGGTCGTAGAAGACGAGTTAAGGGCAAAAGTAATTGAAGTACAGGAAGCAGTATCCACTTGAGTATTATCTAATAACGTAAGTAGCACAATGATAATTATAACCACTTGACATAATATTACATTTTATCGGTTAAATGCCTACTTTATTTACATTTCCGAGCGATTGATTGCTTTAGGAAGGAACTGACAGTCTAATAAACAATAAGCAAAAAGTTCCTCCAATTCCTTTTGTTCTAAATTCGATCTTCGATGTTGTTATAATGATAAATCTGAGTCGCTATAAATGGCGACACTCACTTATTTGGTCCCTCGATTTGCGTGGGAAGAGATGGGTTTGAGGCGAGAACCGCTAGGTCACTGTTGACGAGCACAACGTCATCTACTGGCAACTAACCACACCAATCGATGGGATGAAGGCGGTGCGCGGGGAAGGAGCAAGCCCAGCGGCGCGACACGAGCGACGCCCTGCGGATTTTCACTGTCTTGGTGACTCGACAACGATCTCACGCAAATTATAACGGACGAAAGCAAATTCATCTATTGTGAAAAAGACCACTTGTAAAACCATATTATTACATGTTATCATAAGGAGCCTTGAGTCTGATTTAATCAAAAACGCTGACACGACGACGACCTGACGCAGAAATCCCAACATATTTTGGACCTTCGAGCCGAACGTTCATCCGAAGCAGCAAGCACCATCTTCAGCAACGGTCAGGTCAATCCACCCAATTTCCATCCAAAGTCCTGTGCTCATTTTGTGCTAATATCGTTATTTTTTCGCAAAAATTCCAGTGTTCAGCTACGGTGCAAAATTGTGCGTCTACCTACATCGCTCGGGCTTACGCCGCCGGTCAACTGTAAGTACTTGATCTTTTTCTCTTGCAAGCCACCAAAATGAGCACCAATAAAAGGCATTCAATTGTAGAAATAGAAAGTACTGAAGATATCATTCGCGATTTAGTTAAGAAAAGAGGTACCGTTAAGCGAAAATTAACTTTGTTGTCTAAATATGTGCAGTCATTAGATGTTTCGCAAATAACGGACGCTCAGAAAGCTGAGTTCGATGAGCGTTTTCATGCCTTTAAATTACTAATCGATCAATATTCTATTATACAAGATGAATTACATTCCATTGTGTCAGATAGTCAGTTGGACGGGGAAATGCTAGAGAGAGAAAAGTTTCAAAATCAGTTTTATGCTATCGTGGGCAAGGCTAAATGTATTTTAGAAGATACTTCCACCCAAAATGTCAGTGGTCAAAGTCGCACTTTTAATTGCATGAAGTTACCCACAATTTCATTACCGAAATTCGACGGTTCATATGATCAATGGCTCGAGTTTCGCGATTCTTACTTGTCAATGATACACAATAGTGACAATCTAGACCAGTGGTTCTCAAACTTACAACAAGACGGAACCCTTTTCGAAAACGAAATATTTGACGGAGCCCTAAAGTAATCAAAAATGGTTTTATGTGTATTCTGCATTAATAATCATATTACTTGACAATAAAATTTACATATTTTTTTACTTTTGTTGAAATATTTAGATTGATATTATGTTACTCAGGTACCAGAGTACAATAAAATATAGTAGGTAGACACTCCTTTAGTATTATTTTTTTATTCTGACCAGTATTTTTGCGGAACCCCCACAGACGCTTTGCGGAACCCTAGGGTTCCGCGGAACACACTTTGAGCATGGCTGATCTAGACAATATGCAGATGTTCCACTACTTGCGTTCAGTTCTTACGGGTGACGCACTACAAGTAGTTAAGGCTCTGGAGTTTTCTTCCGACAACTATTTAGTCACTTGGACTCTCTTAGAGAATAGGTATAACAATGATAATTTGCTAGTTAGTAATCACGTCAAAGCTTTATTTTATGCTCAATCGATGAATAAAGAATCAGCTTCTCAAATTCGCAAGTTAATAGATACCTACAGTTTTAAGAAACATTCGGGCGCTAAAAACGTTAGAAGAACCTACATATGTGGATACTTTAATTATCCACATAATAACTTCCAAGTTAGATTCCCCGACCGATCGCGAGTGGGAAAGTTACAAAAGTACCCTCCCGAAAGTAGGCAAATTAAAGCTGTCTGAATTAATGAAATTCCTCAAGGATCGTGCTGATTTTTTAGAATCAATTAGGCCTCAAAGCAAACAATCAGTAGACACTCACACAAAGAAACAGTTGGTCACAAACTCACACTGTCATGTTACTACACGTAAAGATAACAATAACAAAAAACCATCAAATTCACCACGTTACAAATGCGCTCAGTGCGGTTCCAATCACCCGATTTACTCATGTGAAGATTTCCTTAATTTATCTCTTAAAGATAAATTAAATTTCATTGAGAAGAAAAAGTTATGTCGTAATTGTTTACGATCTGATCACGCAGTAAACGAATGTTGGTATGGGCCGTGCAGACATTGTAACAAAAAACACAACAGTTGAATTCACACAGATGCTGTGGTCGACGCTCGCACATCATCAGCTGTTGCTCACATCACGCAAATAGTGCCACAGTCTGAATCAAATGATACGAGTGCTTCACACATACAGATGCCGCTTATCACTTCTCACAAATCTCACACAATTTATAAGGAAGATAATAATACCAAAGCCAATGTTTTCTAAATCCGGTATTACTATCGACCGCATTAGTGGGAATAGCGGACGAACATCATAAATATCACACAACGCGAGCTCTCCTCGATAATGGGAGCCAACATTGCTTCATATCTGAATCGCTTTGTAAAAAACTTAATCTTTCATTGATACAGTCCACTGTTCAAGTTATAGGGGTAGGTAATATATCCCAATCCACGCAATCATGTCGTATTCAGTTGCGATCCAAAACAAACACGTATAGCACGCACTTTAGTTGTTTAGTTTGGCCTCGTATTACGGCACAATTACCATCGCTAGGAGGTAATTACCACATAGAAATACCAGGCAATGTTCAACTTGCCGATCCAGAATTCTATCTGTCTGGTGAAATTAATTTATTGTTAGGGGCAGTTAAATTCTGGGACCTTCTTAGTGAAGGTCTGATACGGTTGCCGAATGGTCCATATTTACAAAACACACAACTTGGTTGGGTCATATCGGGAACTGGTCATAAAAAGGTTTCACGCGTTAACCTAACTCATTGTAATTTCACGCACACATTAGATTCAGATCTCAAACGATTTTGGGAACTGGAATAAATATCTTCAACACATAACAATCTCACTAAAGATGAAACTGCATGCGAAGATTTATTCAAAGATACGACTTTACGCGACGTTAAAGGTCGTTTTTCTGTGCGCATTCCACTCAGCCAATCAGCTGATATTTTAGATGACACATTTTCTATGGCAAAAAACAGGTTTCTTGCACTCGAACGCAAACTAATTAGGAGCGCGCCTAGCTATAGAAAAATGTATAACGATTTTATGAGTGAATATTTAGGTCTGGGTCACATGAGTCGCATATCAGAATACTCTTCACCTTGTTATTTTTTACCACATCGTGGTGTTTACAAGGAACATAGTTCAACAACCAAACTTCGAGTGGTCTTTGATGCAAGTGCAAAGTCTACTTCGGGCAAATCATTAAACGACATACAACACATTGGGCCTACGTTACAAAACGATTTGTTTTCAATTTTACTCCGTTTTAGACAATTCAAATATGTAGCATGCGCCGACGCGCGACGTTGAGAAAATGTATCGGCAAATATTAGTTCAGCCTGATCATAGAAATCTGCAACTAATACTTTGGAGGAAAGATCCATCTGAGCCGCTCGGTGTATTTCAACTTAACACCGTCACTTACGGGACGCGCCGTATCTCAGTATTAGAAGAAAAAAATTATAGATCGAATCTAGTTACGGTATGCCGTGGTGTTCCTCAGGGATCCGTTCTTGGTCCAATCTTTTTTATTATATTTTTAAATGATTTAATTGAGTATATCAAAAAACGAGTTGATGAGTTCATCAATTCCATAAACAGAGTTACCGTCTACTTCTAAGGAATTCTCACTAGGAGAAAATTGTCATACCAAAACACTAGGCATGGGATGGTTTTATTCATCCGATGAAATGTATTTTAGCGCACCCACGCTACCAAACGCAATATTCTTTCAGTCATCGCGCAGATATATGATACTTTAGGTTGACTTACAGCCAAAATATAGCTATATTATAGCTAAAATTCTATTACAAAAGATGTGGCTATGTAAGATAGGGTGGGATGACGCAATTCCTAACCATATACTAGTAGAATGGCAAAAATTCATTCATAAATTAGTCAATTTACAAGACATACGCATTCCACGTTATGTTATTGGAGAAAATACACACATTATTGAGTTACATATATTTTGTGACGCCTCGCAAGACGCATACGGCGCCTGCGCATATATACGCAGCTATACAGATGCACAGGTAATATCAGTCACGTTGTTGTGTGCGAAAAGTAAGGTCGCTCCCGTTAAACCGGTTAGCGTACCGCGCTTAGAGCTGTGGGGCGCGCTAGTAGCTGCAAAGTTGTTTACGGAAATAAGTAACTCATTAAGATTAACTTTCAACAACGTATATTTTTGGTCAGACTCAACAATAGTTTTAGGATGGCTTAAAATGTCACCTAATTTATTAAAAACATTTGTGCAGAACCGCGTCGTACACATTAATGAACTCACGGGCGATAAGCCGTGGCTTCATGTTGCCGGTAAACAAAATCCAGCTGATTTGTTATCGCGCGGTGTGCATCTAGATATACTTAAAACTTGTGAATTGTGGTGGCGCGGACCGCGATTTTTACGGGTTCCTAACACACAATGGGAACAAGATATTAATTCTTACAGTAATGTTACTCACGATGAATTACCTGAATTAAAATCACTTAAAACTTCATTGCTCGTTCAAGTAAATGCAGATTCCTTTCTATTCGATAGGTACTCATGTTTTAATCGTTTGCGACGCGTAGTGGCGTACATTATGCGTTTCATGAACAACAGCCGCAAAAAACTAAAGGCAGAACGGCTCACAGGTTGCCTATCGATGGATGAATTAGATATTTCAATTAAAACTTTAACCCGAACAGCACAATAACAATCTTTCTTAGATGTTTATAAAACATTAAAACAAAATCGTCAATTAAAATGTCCACGCAGTATTTCTAGTTTAAATGTTTTCTTAGATGAACACGATTTAATTAGAGTAGGGGGCAGATTATCATATTCAGACTCGTTCTAATATGAAAAAATTCAAAGTATGCGGGTGTTATCAAGAATTGTACTGATTTTCGTTATCTATGCTGTATCCTTTCGTGTTGTTGAAACATTGACGACACATCTCTGATTCAACAATGAGTCTTGTGTGTAGATATAAATACTTCAATTTAGTTTGAGAATCATCGTGTCAAAAGACAGTGACTGACTCGCTTACTGTTTGGGCCAGACGGAGAGGGAGGTCCAGGAGGAAAACGGGGAGCTCCAGGCGATGTCAGTCCTCAGCACGTACCAGGACAATCTATCATAGGACATGAACACGGACCGGTGAGTGAAACATAACCCGTTTTATTTATAATTAATTATGTTATAATTTAATATTATTATTTTCTCTCAATCAGAGCACCCGCCATCTTATCTCTTCACCATCCTTGGTTGACTGGTAGAGAATGCCTAAGGCATTAAGTCCGCCTTTGTACCTAATTGTGTGTGAGATGTTTAAATAAATAAATAAATAAACATCTCACAATGCAATGCAAATGAACACGCGCTGACGTTTAATGAGTCACCGTCGATTTTGGCAGGTATTCCGTATTTGTTGTGAGCTTGTGACTAAAAACAAATGTAGACTCTCATAAACTGATTCGTTATAGTCTTTTTGTATTGAAAGGACTGAGTTTTGGAAGTAGAATACTGTTCTCTGTTTTGAAATGTTATGTAACTCTAGTTTATGAACTTGCTAACCAGTACTTAACAACTGCTTAGAGGTGAGTTTCAGTGCTAGGTCAAGATTACTCTTATTTTAGGTTTAAGGTTCTTTATTGTTTCGTTTTTATGGGTATTGATAATTGAACACACGTGTCTTTCTACCAATGTTTTAACTAGCCATTGAATTTTCTATTCTTTAGGGAAATGTGTAGCTGTTACAAGCTTCATTAATATAGACCAACATACTTCATTCAATATTGAATTCCCTAGTTACTTTGCCTGTCAAATTTGTTTTTTTGTGGTTATTTCAATAATAATTTCGTTTGTTTGTTTTAAAATGGCTGGTTTCAGTTACTTTCAGTTTAGCTTGTTAAAATACGTCCAAGATCCATCAATTTAGCATCTTTCTCATCTTCTTTTGCTTATTTTTACGAAATTCTACATAGGTACCTACCCTTTTTTAACCACTTTTTATGTATGTTCACCGATTTCTCTGTCAATTGTGTACCGATTTATGAAAATTATTTTTATATTAAAATGTATTTTAGCTGTACATATTATTCTCTTCTGATGCAAAAGGGCTCAACGAATCGGTTGACTGTGATATTATTAAGCAAAGTTAGGTAAACAACGTAAATAAAATAGCATGCACACAAAAATTAATACACAATTCACTAACTATTAATAAAAGCCAATTATCTTTAACCGCAGTTTGGTAATTTAATTTAAGTAAAGTTGATATATACCAATTTACGGAAGGAAAGCTGGAGTGGTTTAGATACTCGTAACATGAGCAGCACTTCTCGTAATCGGTTATAACAATAATCTTTCATTGACAATATTTAACAAAACATTGCAAATTGAAATCAGCAATGATTAAGTGGTTGACCAGAAGAATTTCATAAAGATCTGATGCAAACGGATTTTGTTGTATCGTAATGAAAATTAATGAAAGCGATTGCGGGTCCAGATTAAACAACTCCAACACCCCAATTACCTAACACACTTTCAAATTCCAATCAGGATGATTCTAATATTGCTTCAAAAATAAATAAATCAGCCTGTGTTGTCCCACTGCAGGGCAAAGACGTCCCTTTCCTTTTGAACGGCAGGATTGCTTCATAGGTTTGAAAAAATCGTCTGCTCATGAATGTTGTTGAACCGTGAAAATGAAAGGCAGTAGGTACCATTGTTACGCAATTATATTTCATTATATTATATTTCATTTTATATCAATTATACCGCAGGATTACCGTTAGAAACGAAGAAAAAATCGGTTATAAAATGAAATTCCTGCTGACTTATCAAATTCCAAAATGTTTTTCAATCGATAGATAGTAGTTTTGACAATTGTCGGTCTGGTCTTAATTTTTAGAATTTTCCTCAGCACTTGCAGCGTCTAAGTCCAGCTAATATTTTACACATTTTTTGACTGTAAAAAATAACATCAGCGAGTGTGAAATTTGCAATTACTTAGTATCTATGTATTGTTCGCCTATGTGTGCTAAATGCTTACGTCACCGTTCTGTGACTTTGTGTTCTTGTGTGTCGTTGAACTTGCTGTTTAAATTATGTGTCAAGTCTATACAGTTCAATATAATTATGTTCTATTTTGTTTGTGTAAAATTATTATTCTGATAATAGTCATTGGTACTATGAATTGGGTGGTATATTTTTACTTACACAACCCTTTGCATAACCAAATCTTCGACTTCGAGTGTTTTGGCGCGACCAACTAAGACTTATTAAAGCCCACTGCACCTCAAATCACTAAATGCATTTAGCGCTAAACGAACTTAAAACACCGTTCCATTTCTGTCATTCGTTTGAAGATGACAAAGACAGATTATGTTTTAAATACGTTTAGTGGTTTGTGGTGTACGTAGGCCTAAATCTCGGTGTACGTCTTTTTAGTTGTAAGACTCAAATTATTGAATATTTGTTTTAGAATCACAGGTGATGGTCAAATGTCTGTATTTATCTGTCAGTTCAGTATACTTTCATACTTTTCTGTATATTTATTTCATCGTTTCTTCAAGTGTTTACAACGAATATCAAAGGCATAAAGTTTATATTTAGGATCACATTTATTTACGATCGCGTCACGTAGACTGAATAAACCGTGATCGATACTTATACCGATACCGGAGTAATCTTTTACTGAATTTTTTTAATTTCTATGATGTCCATTATTTTGAGTGCCCTATTGCGAATTGTCCTTATTTGCAATAGGGCACTTAAAATAATGAGCTCTTAGATGATAGGAAAAGGGAGAAATGGATTTTCAGTTTCAATGTTCAGAATTTCAGACAGTCGAATCGATTTTCAGTCAACTCTGTTTATCATACGAGTAGGTACCATGTTTAACCTGAAAGCTAGTCTTTCTTCACAAAGGTTCAAGGCAAGGTGCTTCTTTCAAATAAACTGAAACTTGTAATAAATAAAATCATAATAAACCGTGTTCGTATGAACTTATTTGAACAGCAACGATATGGCAATAGTTAATCATGGTATTACAGAAACAAATATACATACTTGCATACAATAATATTGTACTTAGGACTTCCGATCAGCTATAAATAGGGCTTTTATACAGCTACATAAAATTGATTATTCAATCCAATACAATCGTACTGTGTAAGAATTGTTTAAGTTGCTAAGGTCAATTAAGGAAGTATGAGTTATTCTGTGTCTATTGCAAATAGTAGCAAAGTGCACAAGTTTAAAAATAATGATGACACAGTACAGAATGTCTCTTAAGGATGTCCTGGCAGCCATTATTAGATTATTATTGAGTGACGTCACATAACCAGCTTTGTTTCGCTACTGACAATTGACTAATTTATTTGTGATTCTACTAATAATTTTTATTTACATGGATGTGTTCACTTTATTGAATGGAAACCTAAGAAATGTTGCAATACAGTGGACGCGTCTTCGCGCAAATAATATTAACATTCTGAAATTAAACTACATAGGTACCTAATGCCGCATTGGCACAGAAATATGTCTCCAAGTGTAGACTAATTTCAGGGACAATGGTAGCGAAGCGTCGACCCGTGCTGCCGAAGACTATGTGCGTGGCGAACCCGCCACAAACCTTGGTCCAAACGCCAACGGCAAACCTCCAGCCAACTATTGCTCGTGAGTAATTTGGCCAAACATTTGATCAAACGATTTGTCTGCCGAACTAGGCCTGCGATTGGAGAAACTTCACACATTATTATAATTGTTATGTTTGTCATTGTCTTGTCTTGTGTGGTGTGGGATAACGCATGGGTTTGGCTAACAAATATAACGTTTGGCATGTTGTTCATTTTTTTCAAGGGTGCATTATTAGACCTCAGTCAGATTTTATGGAATTAATTGATGTAGTTTTGTTTTAGAGTTTTAAATTGTAATGTGACTGATACAATGTAATTAAAAACTCATCAGTATTACCTATTTGTTCTTATCATGGGATACAGTTTAGAATGAATAATCACGTGCTTAACACTGAGGAAGGAAACAAGGTCTATTTATTCCCTAGTTATGTATTATGCATAATGTTACTCATCCATGACCAGAATATAACTACGTAAGTGTATATTAATAAATGTGATGCAGTACCTAAATGCCTTATTAAATAGGTATCAACCGCTAAATAAATTGGCATAGGTACCCAAAGTTCCGAAACCTCAAAAGCTAGTGAAGTATAGACGTTTAAATGGTCATAGTAAAACAATGACGAACGTAATTATTTTCCCACGTAATACTTAGGAATCAATGGTGATGTGATAGGAGCCCAAGCATTAAACAGGGTTTATATTATGCAACTAGTGTCGTGAAACAGTAGCTTGACCGTTCTATTCGGGCTGAGCAGTTAAAATGAGACAGCGTGTAAGATAAATTTATTGCTTTTCAAAAACTTTCAAAGAAACAGCCGTCTTCGAAAAAAAACACTTACAAAGTGAAAAATATCTTTAATTTCGGAAGTCGGTGGCAAAAACCGAAAATACAAAACGTTGAATTTATCAGCTTTTCAAAAACTGGGTGTTAATTAGCTATAGCTCGAAACAGAACAGTCAAGCTACTGTTTCACGACACTAGTTTCATAATGTAAACCCCGCTTTAGTGTCTCTTGATTCTTTCAAAGAGTTTATTCACGATTTTTCGGCTGGGAAGTGTCAGTAAGTGCTAACATGGCTATCAACGGTTTGGATTATCACTAGCTTTTTAGAAGAGGCCTTATTCCAGCAGTTTGCCTTAGACTGCTGACTCCTAGCGCTACTAAGGTACACACGGCTACATATCAAACTATACATTTCCATTATAAGCTGATCTAGCATTGTATAGGATTTCCGTACAATGAGAGGTCAGCTTATACTGGAAATGTATAGCTTGATAAGTAGCCGTGTGCAAGTGGTCGTCAAATCAGACCACCAATCACGACTCCAATAATTTACTGCACTTCTGCGCTTTAGACCCTATGCCCTAAGACCTAGGGCTTATAAATCAACCATTCATAATTAAACAGAGACAAGTGTTCTTATTTTTTTTTTTGCAAATTAACAGGATAGTGATGGGGGGCATCCTAAACAACCCTTCCCTTACATTCAACGATGGCGTCCGGTCCATAGACTATGTGTTAGTCTGGGAGGCGTTTAAAGAAGATGCCGCCACGAGAGAAGCCTGTGAGCAGCGGAAGATATTTGAACAGAACCTCGAAGCGGAAGGGCTGAACTTGGAAAGGGAAGCGCCTGAAAACTTGTATGGACTGAATTTTGTTAAGGTAAGGGATAATGATGCAGTATTTTTGCCCATAAATAAATTCAGATGTTTACGATATACTTATAGTCTTGACAGGGTTGAACTCTGGTGAGTGCCGTCAGGATATTTAACTCTGGATTCTCCGATGAGAACCATGGGCTACGACTTTAACACCGCTGATGAAAGTGTACATGTACACAAACCCTGTCCAGGTTAAATTCTTACGAAAAATTAGTACCTCACTACATTTTCCAATGAATTATTGTTTGAATAACATTATTTAATTTTAATCGAAAAATCATCGCAGAAAACGGGTTATATAAAAAAAAAAACGTAACAAACAAACAACAGCGGGCCCATGGACCTAAAAAAAAAGTCGGACGGAACTCCCGCTAAGACAAAACTGTGTCCCGTAATGGCGGCGACAGTCTTAGGTGTGAGTGAATTTAGGGTTGTCATGACATTCAAAATTACCTACTTAATATTGTTTAATTTTAAGAAAAATATCGTGTCGTTTTCGTAATTTCAAAATAAATACCATGTTACTAACATGTTAGCTTAGATTGTTAATTTACCTTTTGAGGTACTGCATATGTAACAACACATTGTTTACATTTTCATCAGATAATTTTGGACCAGACCAAAGGTGTACCTACGGCAGCGCCTACGCATTACTACTGCCCTAGGCATCCATATTTAGGCCTATAAGTCTATCCATCGTATCCTATGGCTGATTATTATGAGCTATTTTTCCATTTGACGTTTAACGCCTGTGTTTACGATATCATAAAGACAGATGGTTCATTCATAATTATATAATAGCAGCTACCGGTGAAGCAATAAAGGCGCTTTAACGGTTCGTTGACAGACGATAAAACGATACTTTGGTGTGACTAACAATTTAATTTTCAAATTACTACACCTGGCCTTTTTCTATAATATAACTTTTCTCATGTCGTGTAAGAAATTATTTCTTAATAATACATTACTGCAGCGGTTTGCATTATAGATCAACGAACGTGAAAATGTGGGCCGAGGCGAAGCCAAGGCACACATACGTGAGTCAATCAATGCCTGGTTGCGGCCAAGGCTTGTAAAGTGCTTTTCTCAAATACATAATCAGCCTATAATGTTCCCACTGGTGGGACACGGGCCTCCTCTTTCTGTGAGAGGGGCCGTAATCCACCACGCGGGCCCAGTGCGGGTTGGTAGATGTCACATGTCTTCGAATTTTTTGTTCTAGGACATGCCGGTTTCCTCACGATGTTTTCCTTCACCGTTTTGAGAGCAGTGGTGATGAAATAATTTACACAAAGTAAAGCGCCTGTCTGGGTTCGAACCTACGACCTATTACTCGTAAGCCGCGGCGTTCACCACTGGGCCACCACTGCTCTCAAATAATGCGCGGAAATTCAAACAAAGTAAATCACATCACACTAATATTATAAAGGCTAAAGTTTGTGAGTGTGTGTGTGTGTATGTTTGTTACTTCTTCACGCTTAAACGGCTGGACCAATTTTGATAAAAAATTATGGAGGTAGCTGACACCCTGGATTAAGACATAGGCTACTTTTTATCCAGATATTCCCACGGGATCGAGACTTACGCGGATGAAACCGCGGGGCGCAGCTAGTTAATTATAAATTCCAGATTCAATGACGAACAACGATAATTTTTCACGCGCCAATGTGTTCATTTCGTTTTTTGTTCAATAAACAGCTTTCTATTTGCAAGACAGTACGAAATTTAAATATAACCTTTGATAAGTTACCTCCTTGGTTGCCATGTTTCGGAGTAAAAGATCGTTACGGGGTTAAAGGCCACCGGTATTGTAGTAACTTGAAAGGGAACCGATCACTTTTCCGATTTTATTTTGTTCCAATTTCATTTTACCGAAAACTATTGGCCGACGTCTTTTTTGCTATATGCATTATTTGACATATTTTTAGATCATCGAAGTATCATGTGTCATAGGTATTTTTTTTACCGAACTATATTTGAAAATAAGTTTTTGCTATTGGCCGAAGCCTCTTTTGAACTGTTTTCATTTGCCATATTTTCACCACACCGAAACAACATTTTACGGAATATAATTTGGTCACAAATATATAGCCGGTTACTTGGTAGCATTTTCAATATTAAATTAAAATAGTGTCATAAAAAGTCAATATATTGTGCTACAAAATTTACTGAGAAACGAATCGGTGTAAAACCGACTTCACGCAGTCTTATATGCCCTACCTCTAGTACTAGAGTGTGATTTAAGCTCGCGTGGGGCCGCCCATACCCCGCAGGGCTGGATCCATGACTGAAACAATGCCGGCTGCATGTTACATGCTACATGTTGCATGCTTGCTTGCAGCATGCACCTGCGTTTCCTGCTTTTAAATACCCGCGTCAGATACCATGTATTGTTATTGAATCATTTGGGTCGCCGCACACGGGATTCACGCCACAGCCACAAACGCCGCCACGAGAAGCTAGTTTACGTATAGTATACGTAGCGTGTGGCGTCAACCGTGTGCGGCGAGTACATATAAAATGTAAGAAAACTACAGGAAATATGCCGGTGGAGTCGTTTTGTGGTTGTGGCCGGTGACCCTAAGGGTTAGGTTAGAATAGTGACCATTTACGCGCAAAGGCGAGCGAGTGAAGCGAGCGTCAGATCCCCTCTATTGTTTAGGCCTGTGGTGAAATGAAAATATGGTAATTAAAACAGCGGTATAATGAATGTTCGGAAACATAATATTTCGAACAAATGTTATTTCGGGTAAGTGTAACTTCGTTTTAAAAGTAAAGTTTTTCGTCCAAATAAAACGTCGGAGTAACGTAAAAAAATCGAATTGATAATAGGTCAACTAATACAGTGGCAGACGTGACTGCGATGAAGTAAAAACACGAAACGATAATAGTTGAAAAGTTTTAGGTGAAATGAAATTCGGCCAAATATTTTTCGAACTTATGATAGGTAACCAACTTGAAATCATGAGCTTAGAAAATAGTTTTTTGTATGTTTTTATCGTCATAAAATAGCGATACTCCTAGCGTCCTTGAAGTTTCATCATCTAAGTAATTTAATTTGTTCCTGTATACTATCACCCGGGTTTTCACAAGCCTGTTTACCTAATTATCTGATCAGATACTATGTTTACTGTTCCAGCTGTAATAATGATAAACCAATCAAATCACTTGATTAGAGATAAAATTGTTAGGCTGTCAGTAACCAGAGGCATTTATATTATTTGGGAGGTAGTGATTTTACAATTTGGTGTATTCTTTCAGATCCACGCTCCAGTGTCTGTCCTAAGAGACTATAGCGAGATCCTCAAACTAAGGATGCCGATGAAGGTAATTATAATCCGTTACTTCTTCTAAACTAAACAACTAATGACCCCTCTTAGGCGCAGAACTCGTGTTATGGCTTTATATGGTTCTAGAAGAAGGCTTCGCTTCTGGTAGAAGTGTTCTCTTGTCTTGCTTATGAATGTTGTTCTTAGTTGAGTAGTGATATCTAAATAAATAATTGACAGAAAATATAGAAAAGCCAAAATTAAGACTGTTTTCGCACTGAACGTAAGGCAAGCGTAGGTGTTGGCGTCGCGTAGACATGTCATGTTTGGGAACGCTGCGTTAGCATGACGTTAGAAACAATCACGTTGCATAAGCGCCGCTAGCGCAGCGTCTACGTTGCGCGACGTCTACCAACGTCAGATGCGAAGGCACTAAGCGTCGCGGCGTCGGTATAATTAACTCTGTTCCGAATACTTAAGAAGTAGAACATTTTGTATTGCATCCAATCTTCCAAAGTAACAACATTCATTAGTAAGGTCTAAAAATAATATTTTCGATGTTATGGGTTTCATATAGATGAATATTTATTGAATTACTTTTACAAATTCAATCCATTATAATAGGTTGGGGAAAAAGTTTCTTCGCATTTTTTAAGAAAATTCAAAACATTTTTTAATATAGTTTATTTACATTTAACTAAAGTATGTAGGTACCATTTTGTTCGATAACTTTTTGCCATCTCATAGGTAGGGACATGATCCCATTGCTATAGAAATTTTGGGACTTCTGATCAAAATACCGCGACAAGTGATTTTGGCAGTCCTCTCGTGATGTTAACCTGACACTGCCTAAAGAATTCTGAAGAGACCGAAACAGGTAGAAATCTGAAGGTGCAAGCGCAGTCCTGCAAGGTCAGGACTATACGGCGGATGCTTTAACACCTCCCGGCCAAACTCTCTTAATTTTTGCTGAGTGGCTAAAGATGTGTGAGGTCTAGCGTTATCATGATGAAAAACCACACCCCTTCTGTTGATTAATTCCGGCCGCTTTCTCTCAACTTCTTGCTTTAATCTCATCAGTTGTTCGCAGTAGAGTTCAGAATCGATGGTCCTGCCTGGTGGTAACAGATCATAATGAATAATGCCCTTCCAATCCCACCACACACACAGCATCACCTTGTTGCGAGTTAACCCGGGTTTCGCCACAGTCTGTGAAGCATGACCGGCCTTTGACCACGACCTTTTTCGCACGTTCTTGTCGTACGTGATCCACTATTCATCACCAGTTATCAGCTTCTTCAAAAATGGTTCGGTTTCATTACGTCGTTATAAAGAATCACAAGTAAGTACACGGTTCATTAGGTTTCTTTCAGTGAGCTCGTGAGATACCCAAATATCGAGCTTTTTGTGTACCCAGTTTTTTTCAAATATGCCAAAACTGTTTTGTGGTGAATTCCCAGTTCTTCAGCTACGTCGTAACTACTGATATCTTGCTCCACTTTTTAAAAAATGGCATCCATTTTATCCGTAATAGGGCGACCAGAGCGACGTGCATCTTTGACATCAAAATTTCCGGATTGAAAAACGCTTAAACCAAATTTGTGCTACTCTCACAGACACTGCACTAGGTCCATCAATCAATCAACTCAGCCTATCACAGTCCACTGCTAGACATAGGCCTCTCCCAGGCTGCGCCGCAACACCCTGTCCTCCGCCTTCCGCATCCAGTCTGACCCAGCCACCTTCTTAAGATCGTCGGTCCATCTAGCTGGGGGGCGTCCCACACTACGCTTGCCGATACGCGGTCTCCACTCCAGGACTCGTCTGCTCCATCGACCATCGGACCTTCGACA
Source organism: Tiliacea citrago (assembly GCA_963921375.1). Taxonomy (NCBI): domain Eukaryota; kingdom Metazoa; phylum Arthropoda; class Insecta; order Lepidoptera; family Noctuidae; genus Tiliacea; species Tiliacea citrago. Next base: position 6,008,533 of record OY992784.1, read on the forward strand.
AACATGGCCAGCCCACTGCCACTTCAGTTTGCTTACTCTGCAAGCTATGTCGGTAACTCCGGTTCTTTTCCGGATAATTTCATTCCTGATCTTATCCTTCAAAGAGACTCCAAGCATAGCCCGCTCCATAGCACGCTGCGCAACCTTGAATTTATCGACTAGCCCGACTGTCAGTGTCCACGTTTCGGCACCATATGTCATGACGGGCAGGACGCACTGGTTAAAGACTTTAGTCTTCAGACATTGCGGGACAGGCGACGAGAAGACTTGACGCAGTTTTCCAAATGCCACCCAACCCAACTGGATCCTTCTGTCGACTTCTTTGTCAAAGTTGTGTCTACCGACCTTGATGACTTGTCCTAGGTAGACATACTCCTTCACAACTTCGAGTAGCGACCCTTCGATGTGGATTGGACTCGGCAAGACGTGCGAATTGTACATGATTTTTGTCTTATCCAAATTCATGCCGAGGGCAACCCGCCGATAGGCTCCGTTTAGGCTGTGCAGCATCTGGTCTAACTGTTCCAGCGTTTCTGCCATTATGACGATGTCATCAGCAAAGCGAAGGTGTGAGATGTACTCGCCGTTCACGTTGATACCCTGTCCAGTCCAGTCCAGCGTCTTGAAGACGTCCTCCAACGCATTGGTGAACAGTTTTGGGGATATCACATCCCCCTGTCTCACCCCTCTGAGCAGTTGGATGGGACTGGTTTTCTGATCTTGGATCTGGACAGTCATCGTGGCAGCGTCATACAAACATCTCAACACTTCTATGTAGCGCCAGTCAATTCGACATCGTTGTAGAGAGGCCAGAACTGCCCATATTTCGAAGGAGTCGAAGGCTTTCTCGTAGTCCACAAATGCCATACACAGCGGCTGGTTGTACTCCTCGGTCTTCTGTACAATTTGCCGAACAGTATGGATGTGGTCTACGGTACTGAAGCCTTTTCGAAAACCGGCTTGTTCTGGCGGCTGGAACTCGTCAAGTCTCCTGGCGAGACGGTTCGTGACGACCCTCGAGAACAGCTTGTATACGTGGTCCATAAACATCGCAAATTTTTTTCGCGGCTTGCGTTGCATTTATACCTTTTTTACCCGACTGCTCCAGAAGGAGGGTTATGTTTTTCGAGTGTATGTATGTATGTCTATTTCTTTGGCACGCTCTGTAGGCTAAACGGCTTGATGGATTTTAACATAAGAGGTATCCTTAGATTTGTTTTAATTGTGGAAGTGACATAGGCTATAAAATTTTAATGTGGCACCTGCGAATCAAAAACGTGAGGGGGAATTAAAAAAAATATTTTGTGATTATAATAATAAGGGTATTAAATAAAAACTAGTAAATAGCCAATTCCAAATATATATATTTTATAACACTTTTAACCTAATATTTTGACACAAACTACAAAAAAGTACATTTTCTTTAATTACAAAATCGAAGCGCAGTTAAAATTGTACATTGAACATTTTTGAAAAAAATAATGGGTTTGAGGTCTGAGATCGTTCTAATGCCGAAAATATAGTTTTTAGAATTTTTGTCTGTTTTTCTGAATGTATGTTCTAGCATCACGCAAATTCTATTCGGATACATTCTGTTCAAATTTTGCATATATATTCCCTATAAGTCTGGTCAACCAATAGGTTATATATTATCACGCTATTTACTATGGGGGATGAGCAATATTGCATTATGTTTGTATGCCTCTAAGATTTTCAGAAAATTGTAAAAAGACGAGTCAAACAGTTACAGATTTAACCTTTTAAATGATTACCATCACGCTATATCTTTATGGAGCTAAGCAGTAAATTATTATGTAATATGCAGGGTGGATTTTGAAGATGGGAAGTAAGGATATCATAACCGTTATAGCTACAGAAATTCAGTCTTAGAAGAATGTCCAAAAAATCTAAGACATTTTGATCTGCATTCACAGATTTAAAAAAAAAATACAGCCAGCAAGAAAATGAGCAATTTTCACTTTTTTTATGTCAGTAGATCCTAGCTGTTTCTTATGAGAGAGTTAGACCAGTTAGTGTCGCTGTTATCGTTTTCGAGGTCTCTGGTAACAATAATGGAGACAAAAAAAAAATTAAAATGGCGTTACCGAAAATTTGCAAATTATTTATCATGGGTGTCGTTTTCATGGTTTTCGAGGGTGCTGACGACGATAATGGAGTCAAAATCAAAACGCAAGATGGTGCCAAATAAAAAAACAGAACCCTTTAAGGATCACTTCGTTGTCTGTCCGTACGTCCGTGTGTCTGTCAGTCTAGACCCCTTTTTTCCGGAACGCGTAGAGGTATTAAGTTGAAATTAATATCAAATACAAAGGTCTACGGTCCCTTAGAGCTCTAAAAAAATCAAGCTTCAAGTCTACGCAATAAAAAAATACGGCTATTCATGCGACATATTTTGATGGGATAAATTCATCCTAACTACGTAACCCTTCATTGTGCGTTTTCTGACATGCAATTGACCAGTTTTTGTTATAATGAACAGACTGGCTATTACAAAAGTCAGAAATAGCAAAAGTTTTTCCCATCAAAATAGTTTATTTGCATAAATGTGGTGGATACAAAAGATGTATAAAGTTCTGTGCAAATATATATTCCGCCATGCACTGATGGCATGCCAATATTTAATGGAAGTTAGTCAGTTAAACCGTAACATAAAATTATAGACAAACTCGTAAAAGAAATAGGTATTAAATTGGAGTTTTAACGTTAAGAATTCTATGAAAGAAAGGAGCCAATTGACCTATTCCATCTTGCTAACCTTACTATGTCGTATGCTTATTAACATACTTATACTCAACTAAACAATTTGTTCATTAAGAACACTAAAAATCTTAAAATAAAACAAATTATTAAAAAAAACAAAAAACCCGACTGCAAAAATATGAACTGAAAGGATGGAAACAAGATGAAAGTAAACCAGTATCCTTTTAGTACCAAAAATAAATAAATGCAGTCGGAGGCAAATTTTAAGACGTTCGTAACCCTCCTAAGTTGCCTCCGACTGCATTTATTTATGTAAAATTATGTAAAATTTTAAAATGTATCGAATTTCTTCATTAGATTCACTCATCTTGACAGTACGAAAAACAAATGAAAATCACACATTTTCCTAATTTGAATTTGTAATTATGTTCTTTAAATTTTAACCTTTCAATGATACCAAAACCAGCCAGATACAAATAGTATAGCCAAAGAGATTTTATTACAAGTTCATACATACTATAATGCGAAAAGACTTTTTCCCCAACCTAATATTATATTTAATGGTTTCATCGTGTGTATTAGTTATGTATAGAGTGCAACACTAGTTTAAATTTTAACAAATGCATAAATTGTGTGGTATCTGATGTCAACATTAGAGGTTTGTCGAGGTTGTTGGAACAGCACTATTAATATACCATGTACGTTCATTGGATAGGACAGGAATAAATAAATAAATTCTTTCGTTTGGTTTTCATTATAGTTTTTAAAAGGAGAAAACTTTAAAACTGTAAAATAGTCGGTCAAACTGCCATTCACACAAATATCAACTCAAACCTAGTAAAAATTTGAAAGACTTTAGGATTGTTTAAAATAATTCTTGAACCAATTTCCAGTTGCATTAGAAACTAAACCTTATTTTAGAGGATTTTTTAGAGGATTGAGGTACAAATTCCAAATTCTAATATAGCCATAGGCTATACACACCCGCATTCCGCCTAAATGTTGTGTACTAAAGCACAGTGTTCCAGCACAGTGTTATAACTGCATCACATCATGTGTTATAGGAATGCAGTAAGATCAGGAAGTCTGATCGGGTGAATGCGATACTGAATGCAGCATAAGGTATGCATTAGGTATGAGCATGGCTTTGCTAACTTGGCGCTTGGGTTCCATTGGTGTTGAATGTAATGTTGTTTCGTATATTGTTATGGTATTTTACGCGGGGTTAGACAGGCAGATAATAAAAAAGGGTTAGTTTCTTTGTCATCTGTCAAGCTTTCTGTGAGAGGTGAACTGTCAAGCGGGCATTTTTTTAAATGGCGCATGGCGGTTTGACAGTTTCTTTAAAGGAAATCGGTTAAAGAGAGGTACTAATTCGATATCATTTATGGTGAAACAGGCCGTTAACCTAAGACAGGTATTCAGGTAAGTTAAGATATTATGTAGGAAATAGCTAAAAAGGGGTTAGATTCTCTATCACCTGCAAGCTTTCTCATGCATAAGTCATTACATAGACACGACTGTCTTTTTCATAACAGGATATGTCATTCCACCATTTTTTTAATGGCCGTTTTACAGTGTCTTCAAAGGCGATCAGTTAAGGTGGATCCGCAGCTGAAGCCCACGAAATTCAAATTTTCTTACGTTTTTTGCTATTTGCCGATCAGTGTCGGGTTGTATCTTGATCAAAATATGATTCGTGACTATAACAGATAATTATGTATTTACAGAATTATAGCAAATATAATTACAAATAGCAAAAAACTTAAGAAAATTTGAATTTCGCGGGCTGCAGCGGCGGATTCACTTTAAAGAGAGGTACTTATTTATTTGATATCAATTAAGTAATGCTGGGACGTTACTTGGCGTATTTGTCCAATGCAAAATATACCCTAAAATACACCCAGTAGATAGATGGAGCACTAGTCTACATTAAATATAGTATTCAAAAATCAAAAAATAAAATTAAATCGTTCATCACACAATAACTAATGTCAAATCATTTAAAATTGTTATTTAACATTACATTTTCCGTATTAGACGTGCTGACTGTTGAACCCGCTATTCATCGCTTCAGAATTATAAAACATGATATTCTAATTGTATCCCTAAAATATATAATAATAATTATCCATTCGTCACATTATCATAATAGGGAATATGCACGTAATTCAAAACGTATCCATTATTTTAATATACTTACATTGTGTAGGAGTCAAGAAACAAATTCCAATATTTTTTACATTTTTTAATGCATTACTTATTTAACAATTAATTAATTTATGTTGCGTTTTTGTGGTGGAACGGAACGCAAACTCAAAACGCGTCCTCTTCGAAAATGCCGGAAGCGACGAAACAAAACATGTGAATAAAATCTATTCTACTGCTAAATGCTTGAAATCTCACTAAGGTTAATATTTAAGTGCGATTTCTACTTGAATAAAGCATAAACAATAATTAAATATATAAGATTTGGGGCTAAAAACAGATGTAAACAAAGCAGTTTCATGAACAATGACGTCACATCATGACCGCGACAGAAACGGACGTTTGTACTGTAGTAGAAAATTGTTGGAGTTTCATAATTTTTTTGAGCATCAATCAGTAGTTCAATTTAACTTTCAATACTTTTCTTAGGTTTATATTACGGTCTATTATTGATTTAGTGAAAAAAAAATACATGCATATTCCCTATTGACAGAAACATTAAAATATTTTAAAAATAATGCATGTATAAAAAAATCTTTTCATTTTTGTCACAACATCCTAATAAATTAAGTACTATTACAGACCTACCGCTTAAGGGGGATGCGCTAAGGTAGCCCGTGAAATTCAATTTTTCTTGTGTTTTTGCAATTCGCAAGTCAGTGTCAGGTTGTTTGTTCATAATTATGTTGATCAAGTTAAGATTCGCGACGTAACAAATATGTATTTACAGAATGATATTCAGTAAAACCATCAATACAACTCTCCCAGTTCTTTAGTAATATATTCATTGAATGACTATTTCATGAAATTACGACATTTGAGGCAAATTCTGACTTATAGAGTCGTATTGATGATTTTAATGATTCTGTAAATACATATTTGTTACAGTCGCGAATCTTAGTTTGATCAACATATAACCTGACACTGACCTGCAAATTGTAAATAACGCAAGAAAATTTGAATTTCGCGGGCTACCGTCCCTAGGGCCTGTTAATAGTAATACTCTAATTATGTATATCGAAGAAAATAAACATGACAACCATACTAATAGATGAACTACAGCTTCTGTACTCCCTGAATCAGTCCTCAGCTCTGAAGGATGTCCACGAAAAGACGAACAGCCTCATAGAACAAGTGGACGCGTGTTGGGACCGGTTCATGTCGAAGCTCAGGGTCGATACCGACAAGTTCCCCGAGAGAAAACACCGACTGACCGCCATTTATTCCAAGGACAAGGAATATTTGTAAGTAATATTTATTGATTCATGTTTGATTTATTTGTGGAAAAAAAAAATGTTGAATTTAGTTTACGAGTGGCCGGCCTACTAACCATGCCCTTTAATACATACCTTGGGCGATAAGATAAACTCAGAAAGTACACACGGCTACATATCAAGCTATACATTTCCAATACCGAACCAACCGAACCGAACTTTCGATCTTTCCAAATTAACAACGAGGAGGCAGTATGCAATATGTAGCACCATCAAATCAAATACAGGGTGTGCCCAAAATTCTATACTTTCCGAGGGCCTGAACTCTAGAATAAGTTAAATAAACAATTTGGTATTTTTAATTACAATAAATCTAAATGTAAACTTATATTGACTAACTGGGAAATAAAATTGAACTACATAAAAACAGAAGAGTAAAAACGTAATAGGAACCATTCGTCTAGTACGACATGAACCCACTCACATACCCTCTCACCCTCTCAACACTACACACACACACACACACACACTAATAATGTTTTTGATGATATTTTTGCATCTAGGGGGGAAATTCAAAGTTATGATCACGTTGTCATGCTACTGGTGAAGTGGCTTAAAGGCACCCAGGCGGGAAGCGTATAACCACCCAACGACAAGAGTGATTTTTGCAAGTTGCTTCGAGAAAACAACCAAATGTTACGGCCATGCAGTTGGTTCAAAGGCTCCAGTCAGAGCACCAGTTGCCTGTGAGTGACCAAACTGTGAGGAGAAGACTGCATGAAGCTAACCTGCTCGTAGACCGGTTCGTATTCCAGCACTACGCCGAGGAAATCCTGGATGAAGATTACAGTGAGCTCGTGAACATTTGCTCTGGGAAGATAACCAGTGGTCTGTAGTGCTGTTTACCGATGAGTCCCGAATCGGTTTCCATTCTAATTAGCGAAGAGTACGCGTATGGCGAGTTCCTGGTTGTGAGAGCCGTGTGTAACACCTTCAGGAAGTCCATCCATACCACCGCGGGACAATTATTGTTTGGGCGGGAATTTGTGTTGGTGGAAGAACAGACCTCGTTTAGATCATAAACACTATGACCGCTGAAAAATGCCCTAATCAGGTGCTAGATGTACCAATAATCTACCCCCATCGACTACAAATGGGCCAAGAATTCACGCTCATGCACGACAACGCCCGTCCGCACACAGCGCGAGTGGTGACCAGGTGGCTGCAGGAGCACGACGTATCGGTCTTAGACTGGCCAGCGCAATCACCAGACCTAAACCCCATAGAGCACGCGTGGGACATGCTCCAAAGAAGGGCTTTGGGGAATTTTCATGTAAACATTGCGACTGAAGAGCAATTTTTTTTAGCATCTTAGCAAGACCTGTGACAAAATCCCGCAGCAAGACTTTGATAACTTGATTCAAAGCATGAAAAACCGTTGCAGGACCGTTTATTAACATCATGGGTGGTTTTACTGACTTCTGATTTTTGGCATAATTGCAAAAAACGGAATAATTTCTTCGAATTTAGCGAATGTGTTCTGTGTTCGCATATAATTGACTCAGCCGGCGGCGTCACCTCGCACACAATTGGTTTTATTATTAGTAGCCATTTGTTATTCCTTATTAGGTCTAATTATTACCAATTTACCATGCTGGGCTCCAATCATTGTACTTTAGGTACTACAACTACTTTAGCAATGTAGTATCGAGCAAAGGACACTTATGGACAGCTACGTTGATTGAAACTTTTGAACTAGCATAGGTCAATTTCTCAGAAAGCTACATAGTTGCCCGTTCCAAAGCGTAGTGGGAGAAGAATGGGCAAGATCTAATGGGTCAAATGTTGGTTCCAGATTCGACACGACAGCTGAATGTTTCTGGACGCCATTCATTCGTTCCCGCATCGTTCAGTTTATTCTCGACAGGAAGAAGTTCTCGAACCTGTCGAACGATGACTTCGCCTTCGGCATCACAAGACTGATATCTAATTGTACTTATAGCGCTGCCTATCCTTTACACGATGTAAGTATGCACTTTGATGTAGTCAGTCTCCAATTTATCGATACAACTTCGCTATTTATACTTGATGAGTAAAATAAATTAAATTAAATTACTTGAATCGGCTGGACTGGGGCAACTCAGGGTTGGTCGTTGTCGCGATTTTTAGGGGAGACATGTCCGTCAGTGAACTTTTCCTGGCTTATGTGATGGTAATCTTAGAAACTAAAGTTTTCGGTGTTATTTTAAAACGGAGCTTTGTAATCTTCCCCTCGTAGTATTTTGTTTCGAGTATGTTACATTTTGTTGATATTATATTTCAGGGTGATCTCAAAACTCCTGGCTCCATGAGGCATTTATTATACACGGAATGGGCGGCAGTCTCCAAATGTATCAAATATCAACCACTAGACTACGTCAAGGATTATTTTGGTGTTAAAATAGGTTCGTATCTTTAAATACACTCAGCCATAGGTATTTAGTCAGAAAGGTAACAGTTTGAAGTATTGATTTCTATTAATTTCAGGTTTATATTTCGCATGGCTCGGTTTCTACACACAGATGCTGATTCCCGCGTCAATAGTAGGTTTAATATGCGTCATATACTCAGCCGCCACTATTTACAGCAACACACCTAGGTAAGTTATTAAAAGATAAAAAAATAATTGCTTAAAGCATTTTTAAACCATGTTGAAGTGTTTTGTAACGAATGTGGATTGGTTGTAACCAATTATCATTATTTTATGAACGAAATATATTGTTTAAAAATAAAAACCACCTTTCAAGCCCCACTGTTACTGTACCGGCGGCAACAGTCGCCCCAAACCGTCAAGCCCCACTGTTACCGATTCCGACATGTGGGTTACAAAACACTCCAACATGCTTTAAAATTTATTTTTACAAGTGTTAAATCCAGCTAAATAGTTGAGTATTTAAAATAGTTTGGTTGTTCCCCTGTGAAATTAGGTAGTTGATCACTTACGATCCATTTTTGGAGCATTTTAATAGTTTGTTGGAGCCTTACCTTGGTTTGTAACTTGTTTACGGCGAAAACCCACTTCCAATAAAAACTACTCGAGAACCGTTCGAAGTAATCATAATATGACTGATTCTGATTATTTTCAGTGAAGACGTATGCAACTACGAGTCGCCGGTGAAAATGTGTCCACAATGTGACTACTTCTGCGACTACTGGGAGTTAAAAGCGACGTGTTTACAATCACGAATAACATATCTCTTCGACAACCCTACTACTGTGTTCTTCGCTATATTCATGAGCGTTTGGGGTGAGCAATATTAATTAGTTGATGATTAAATTGACTTTTAAAAAGCATGGATCAATAAACTAAAAAGGCATTCATACATGCAACCTGAAAATAAGCACATTCTAAGAAAGTCAGCTAGTCATAACACCACGAGTAGTATTTATTAGATACTACTCGTGGTGTTATGACACACTGACTTTCCGTATTTTGTTATTTTACTTTATTTTGATGTTGTCTGAAATGTATACATTCGAAGATTAAACTACCCACAGTTTTGTTTCACAGCCGCATGTTTCCTAGAGTTATGGAAGCGATACTCAGCAGAAATGACGCATCGCTGGGATCTAACTGGATTCGATGTCTACGAAGAACATCCACGACCGCAATACCTGGCACGATTAGCACACGTTAAAAGAACACAGGTATAGTTTAATACCGTTAAAATCGTGTTCAATTTTATACTGATATTTTTTTATTAGAATTCGGCCGTTTGATTCTTAATGCTCACAAATAATAAGTAAAGTCAAGTGATATGCTTTAAGGAAAATCCATAATCACATCAAGTTCTTTGACATTGTTTTTTATTTCACAGCTGAACGTCGTAACAGGGGAACGCGAGCCAATGGTACCATTCTGGCGAATGCGTCTCCCCGCAACCCTAATGTCATTCAGCGTCGTGGCACTATTAGTGCTAATGGCACTAGCCACGGTACTTGGCGTGGTACTATACCGGATGTCCCTGTTAGGCGCCAATATACTACGAAACGGAAATGCGCTGACTACTTACAACCCGATCATGTTTACTACAGCAACGGCAGCGTGTATCAACTTGTGTTTCATTTGTTTGTTTAATTATGTGAGTATTCTATGTGTAATCTATAATAAGTGATTCTATTGGGCACCATTTCACTGTGTATGGTCCCAAACGGGCGCCGTTGTTTGTTCGAAGTTGGGCGCCATTGAATTGCGTTAGGCCCCAGTTGGGCGCCATTTAATTGTTTGGTCCCAGTTGGGCGCCATTTCATTGTGTTTGGTCCCAGTTGGGCGCCACTGTAAGAAGTAACGAATATGCACTCAATATTTGAAACATGATTGACTGTTGCAGCTACCACGAACAATTATACTATATTCGTATTCAGTATGCGATAAGCAATCAGAAAGTAATAAAAGAAATAACTAAAATGTAGACTTAAAGAATCTTCTAATACAAATACTGTCTCACTGCTGGGTAAGGGCCTTGCCGTAGACTTATACTAATTATGTCTCATTTCAACAGGTATACGAATACCTAGCAGAATGGCTGACAGAAAAAGAACTCCTCCGCACACAGACGGAATTCGATGATTCGTTAACACTCAAGATATACCTCCTACAATTTGTTAACTACTACGCGTCTATATTCTACATAGCCTTTTTTAAAGGCAAGCTGATTGGACGGCCAGGAGATTATGTGAGGCTGTTTGGGCATAGGCAGGAAGAGGTAAGTGACCTTTAGTATTAATATAATATAATTATGAAGGTGAAGGTGCCCAGTCAAAGTGTACTGAACCCTAATGTAATTGGATTAAATCCGAATCTTGTTTTGTGAAAAAGTAGCGTGCTGAAAAATCTTATCATTTTATAAATTTTGTAAAGATACTAAATACAAACCAACCAATAAATGATTTAACCATAGTCGGAAATAATAAAAAGATTGTGTGTACCTGTTGTACGTATGGTTCTTAAAATACAGCTCTGTTTAGCCTCAGTCATTCTTAAACATGGCTCAACTGAAAGCATTTTTTTTTCTGACCATACTTGAGCGCTCTTTCAAGTGTTTTGCACCTATTTAGCATTCTTTTACATCAATAACATATCCATGTCTTCAGTGTGCGCCCGGAGGCTGTCTCCTAGAGCTGTCCATCCAACTAGCCATCATAATGATAGGCAAGCAGTTCATCGACGCCATCGTCGAGATGATGATGCCTTACCTCCTCAAGTGGTGGTACGTCATCAGGACTATCGGGAGGAAAAGACAGTAAGGACTTTAATACTTTTATATTTTGCCTGGTAGTGGATTCGAAATTCTCGTTTGTTTTGTTCAGGACTGGCAGATTTCGTTTCGAATGCTACTTTCTTAGTAAACTTAGGCAACACACAAAATGAGAACCAAAGAACAATTTTTTTTATTGAATGACATTGGTCTAAGGATATTTATTCAAATCCATTACTAATTTAAAAATAATACAGTAAATAGAGAGAAAGGGAGAGTGAGCGAGTGGGAGAATGACCGAGCGGGAGAGAGAGAGGTAGAGTGCGAGGGACAGAGGCTGAGAGATGGAGGTGGAGAGAGAGAGGTAGAGTGCGAGGGTCAGAGGCTGAGAGAGAGAGGTGGAGAGAGAGAGGGGTGGAAAGAGAGAGAGGGGTGGAGAGAGAGAGAGGGGTGGAGAGAGAGAGGGGAGGAGAGAGAGAGAGAGGGGAGGAGAGAGAGAGAGAGGGGTGGAAAGAGAGAGAGAGAGAGAGCTGTTCTTAATTTCATTTAATTCTTTGTTTTCAGGATTAAAAGTCCAATGCAATGGGTGAAAGATTTCAAACTAGTCGATTTCGGACTCATGGGACTGTTTCCTGAGTACCTGGAAATGGGTAAGTAAATATAAAGTAACGCAAATTTTGATAATATCACATGAGTAAATAAAAGGAACAGACAAAGCTTCAGAAGAGCGTGCAAATTTATACCTTTTTTGGTAGGGTTGACACAAGAGGATAAAAAACTTTTTACAAAAAAATAAGAACCGACTACCAAAAATAACACTACAAAGTGAAAAATAACTTTAATTTCGGAAGTCGGTGTCTTTGGATCTGTATTTGAGTATTTTGCCACCGACTTCCGAAATTAAAGTTATTTTTCACTTTGTAGTATTATTTTTGGTAGTCAGTTCTTATTTTTTTGGAAAAAGTTTTTTATTTTACACTTTTTAGTGGGTCAGTTTTGAATTTATATAAGTTACAATAGCCTAATGTTAACTGCTCATCACCATTTACAAAATATTTTTTTTCCCGATGCTGGGACGTTGATTGTTGAGGAGTTCTCCTGGTAAGAACCAGGAGAACTGCCACTCACCATATGCATAGTGACGAGCATAAATTGCTTAATCGCAACCCGTTAAATAGGGGTACTCATTATTATATTGTTCCGGTGGCCATATAATATATGGTCTCCATCATCAGTTCCACTTCACCAAATGGTGCTTTCCGAGACCAAATGCAAGAGTTATTATAAAAAAATACCCAAATCGCTATAGGTTTGCCTATAAAATTTGAGGGTTTCCCTCGATTTCCATGGGATCCCCTCATCTGATTCTGATTTGGTGGCAATGGGAGTATACCCTTTCAAACAAAAAAAAGAATTTTCAAAATCGGTCCATAATTAACGGCGTAATCGCGTACGGACATACAAAAAAAAAAAGCACCGCCGAATTGAGAACCTCCTCCTGTTTGGAAGTCGGTTAAAAATTAAATACACAGAAAGTTAATTAGCTTATGTGTTTTAATTTATAAACTTAATTATTCAATCACTAATAGGTGGCTAAGTATTACCTACGTATTTCAAGTCTTAAACACCAATCATCTGGCATTAGTTTTAAAATAAAAAACTCAAGTAGTCGTTATTTTTGCTCTTGAACGCACCATTTACAAGAAAGTACCTAATCTGTGCCACTTATAAAAAAAAACCGTTTACAATCAAAATCAAAACTTTGCACCATGCACCCGGTTGAATTTTCTTTCGCTGTTGAGGCATCTATCTACCACATTATAATCAAGTATTTAAGTCATTTTTCATCATTCCATTTAGGATGATTATACAATGATATGTTTTATTCCATCTACGATTATTCATACACACAGTACAGTAAACCACATTTACTCTTTTTTATATTAAAATACTATTACTCGTATTCTTTACTCATGTGCATCATCTTCATATTAAATAACTCTGTGAAACCTAAACTAACACGACGGGCGACGCGTACGCGCAATTCTGAGCGCGACCACTGGCTAAGCCGGTGTAAACCGGTTTCTCTCCGTAGGCGATAAAGCCGCCAGTGGTCACGCACTCACGCGCTTCAAGCTTGTAGTAGTGTACCTATCATAGCGCGGTTGTAGGAAGTTTGGTGTCTGTTCCATTTCTTTACTCTGTGATAATATTAAGCAACCTTGGAATTTCCAGTATGAGTACAATGATAAGAGGTTTTCAGTTATTTCAATAACACCTTGTATAAATAATTTATAATTAGTATTTTCCACCAACAGTTCTCCAATACGGGTTCGTAACGATATTTGTGGCGGCGTTCCCGCTCGCACCTTTATTCGCGCTCATCAACAACGTGCTAGAGATGCGCCTCGACGCTAAGAAGTTCCTCACTTGTTACCGGAGACCGGTACCGCAGCGCGTCAATGATATCGGTGTCTGGTATCGGATACTGGCCTCAATTGGGAAACTTAGTATTATTACTAACGTAAGTATAAAGTGTATAATGCAATAAATTTGTTAGTCAACAAGTATGGTCGATGGGCATATTGCCTACGTTTTCGTACACAATAAAGGCGATTTTTAAGTAAATATTTTTGAGGATCTGTTACGGGCCATCCACTAAGAAAATGTACCTTTTTACTGGCGATGAAGCCAAGCCTTATAAGCATTCATGTATAGTGAATTTTGGATTGCCTCTCTACCCAACTTGGTCTGTTTTTTGACCATGACAGTCATGTGCTAGTGTCGTATATGTAAATGTCACCGTGCGATCTCGAGAACCGTTCGTTTATAAGTGTGGGTCAGGATGACTGGACCAGGAGAGATTTTTGAAGTTTGAGCAATACCAAGTTTTAGTACCTATTTGGTACCAGGCATCAAATAATTGGTACCTCGCTAAAGAGGGAAAACTATTACGAGGAAAGTGGCCAGCCATTCTGACTTCAGAATGGCTGGACGAAGTCGGCTTCACCTAGTTGTAGGTGTTATAACTAGTTCATCTGTCAACATATGTTTTTCTTAATTTTTTTCGATAAGCCAAAAAAAAGTTACACCCAGAAGGAATTTCGCCTGTAATCTGGAGCACGTTGATTTCATCTAGTTGTAGGCGGTATAATTAGTTTCTTTATTTCAGACAATGAGTCCATAGTGTTATTATCAACAAAATAACTTAATAACTAGTGTTAGTAATAAGAAGATCCAATATCAACTGGTATGAATTCTTACCCAGTGTCGCAGCATAGGGGAGTCCCACCTATCTGTGAACACGCTCAGGAGACCGTTGGAGGTGGCGCGCAGCCGGCCGGTTATGGAGGCGGTCCTTTTTAGGGTTCCGTACCCAAAGGGTAAAACGGGAACCCTATTACTAAGGCTCCGCTGTCTGTCCGTCTGTCTGTCTGTCTGTCTGCCCGCTCGTCTGTCACCAGGCTGTATCTCATGAACCGTGATAGTTAGACAGTTGAAATTTTCACAGATGATGTATTTCTGTTGCCGCTATAACAAGAAATACTAAAAAACAGAATAAAATAAATATTTAAGGGGGCTCTCATATAACAAACGTGATTTGTTTGCTCGATATTGATAACGGCAACAGGTAGACGCTTGAAATATTCACAGAATATTTAGTTATATATTCACTTTAAAAATAAATAATAAAATTAAAATAAAGCAAATATTTAAGGGGCCTCCCATACAACAAACGTGATAATTTTGCCGTTTTTATAGATAATGGTACGGAACCCTTTGTGCGCGAGTCCGACTCGCACTTAGCCGGTTTTTCATATTATTTCCGTTCGATTATAAACTGTCGAAAAATTGTGAACTGGGTGAACTGGGTTAGGTTAGGTTAGAACCGTGACCAACTGCGCGCGAGCCGAGCGAGCGCTACTTCCAAGTTGCTCGCAGCTAGGCAGGCTATTTAGTATTAGCGCGAGGTGCGTTACATCGCAAGCAAGTTTGATACCAGTTCACAATTTATCGGTTTCCCATGTATAAATTATAAACTATCGAAAAATAATGCGTTCAAATTGTAAATGGTTTGTTGCAACTCACAATTTTTCGACAGTTTATAATCTAACGGAAATAATACTGATAGATTATAAACTAAAGAAGTTCATAATTATACAGTGTGTACATACAAGCTTGTACCAAAGAAAAAATATGTCATATCTAACGTAACCATTATCTTTAATAATATTTTTTTTTGCTTTTCCCAGGGTTTCATTATAGCATTTACATCTGACTTCATCCCTCGCCTCGTATATCAATTTTCTACTGGGTCTATGAAGCAATACGTGAACCATACTCTCGCGGATTTCAACATAAGCGTGATAGAAAATCCGCCTATCGAGTCGACGTATAACGAGACTATGTGCAGGTGAATATTAACTATATTTGTAAAATTATAAAGACCATAATTGACCATATTTGATTCGACATTTCAGTCTTCGTTATTTGTTTTATTTTTTTAAATTAAAATAACGTGTTTTCTGACAGTTTCCCTGGCTACTGGTACTACAAAGAAGGTGATAGCTACGAACACAGCAACTGGTACTGGCACATCATGGGAGCCAGGCTGGCTTTCGTCGTTGTGTTTGAGGTAAGGATAAAAATTTAAACCATACAGGAGAGAAAGACAAAACATTTTTCTTGACATCGAATAATAAACGTTATAATTAAAGTGCTAGTGAACCCGTTTGAGAACTCTCGACGAGCCGTTTGATATTGGCGTCGATATTCGTACAACATGGCCTATTTTTGCGCCACTGAATGATTTTCCTTTTAATTACTATGCAGATAAATTCATACAATGCGGGGCAACTGCGTAACACACATAAAATGACAGTTGATCGCAATGAGTTTCATTTTCGGCCACGTCCATTTTGTTATTTACGTTGTTGAGCAAACGAATTTTTCAAACCTATGAAGCAATGGATTAACAATATACTTCAAAACTCTCGGATTGTGATTCAAACTGTGCTACGCAATTAGGATGCTGATCTATTTTTAATCTGAACAGTGGCTATTATGAATTTTTGACACAAGACCGTGTGGCTAATTAAGTTATGAAGTTCAAAGTGCTGGCTTATGTATGTCCAGCAGTGGACGTCTTTCGGCTGAAATGATTATGATGATTAAGTTATAAAGTGAAATATTGCATGCCATCAGAAAATCCTCTGCTTTACAATATACTCTTTGTTCTTCAATAAGCCTAAGGCTTCATTAGAATCCTAAGTAAACCAATAAACACATTTTCCAACAGAATGTAGTAGCCCTGGTGATGATAATCGTCCGCTGGGCGATCCCGGACATGTCGGCCGAGCTGCGCGACCGCATCCGGCGCGAGACCTACGTCATCAACTCCTACATCTTGGACGAGACGCGCGCGCGCTCTGTGCGCGACACAGGTGCCGCTCACTCCACGCCCTATAGCTGTACGGTACGCACGCGGAATGCTTCGCTATCTAGTTATTTTGGTTACTAACCGCGGGGGTTTTGTTCACGGGCTAAGTTTAAAATTAGAAAAGTGTCGATAATTTTTCCCATCCCTAATGGGAGGGCCTACACCTAAATTTAATCTCGTCTCAGCCCTATCGTTTGCTGGATGAGATGGTTGTCTTTATCAATGAGTTCGAATAGTTTGGTACCTATCGGATTTTTTGCTTGCTGTTATCGTTAAGTTTTTTTGGAAAAGTATTGACATTTACAGCTAAGCTAAAGTGCTGTCATGTTTCTACAATATTCTATTGTTTTTATTTTAGCAAAAAAAAAATTACGATATTTTTGTTGATAGCAAATCCACAACGTTGACATAAAAACTTCCCCACTAAAGATAAACTTCGTCTTACATTTCATAATAGCCAGTGAACTGCGCCCGTATGAAGACTGTGTTTTGTGTGTTTGATACTCCTACAATATGACGTCATCACGACAGTAAACGTCATCATCCCGTAATCCTCCCCTTTTTGGAAGTAGAATTATAATCCCTCTGTCCCCTGTAAAGTGTGAGGTGGTTATTTGTGTTGTATGGGGATTCATAATCACCATGCTACAGTTGGTGATTATTGATAATCACCACGATGCGTTTGGTGATTGAGTTCGAGTTTTGCTTGGAATTATACAACGCATTAACGATTTTCCGACCTGTATTATAAACATTTGGTTACAAGTAGTGAGTAGTGCGAATTGGTAACGGTTGAAGCTATCCAATACCTCCTTTCAAAATATCCTGGCTTTAAGCTTTTATGACGCGAGTATAAAGTTACTTGTTTGAGAAAATATAACACTACCAACACACTTTTATATTTCAGGTTTACAAATAAACTTATATTAAACTACTTGACCGTCACTGGAAGCTTTACTATGAGATGGCATTTCCGTTTCTCGTCGATTTCTTACCAGTTTTCGTACTTTTATCCCCTCAATACTTCCGGTTCAGTGGCGCCACCTGGTGGTTGCGGGTAGTTTTACAGTTCTTGTAAAAGGTGTCACGCCATTTTGTTCATTGGCTTTTTATTCTCCGTCGAAGCAACGTGTGCGCCGTGACTGCGTCCGCGACAGTTGTAGAATACGTAAAAGTGAATATTAAGTAAAAGGTGTAGTGTTCTTCAAGGAGGATAAGTCTTTGACCGTAAGTACCCTCTTTTAGAGGTAACACTTTTGAATAATTCGTACGTGATCAAAGTTTTTAACGGGTTTTCCGTTCGGATCACTACTGTAATTTTTTACTTTGAATAAATATTAATTTACTGGTAAATACCAGTAAATTTTCGTAATCAATATTTGAATGTAACTCTGTAAAGTGTATATAAATCCATTGCAGATCTAACTTAATTCGTTTGCAGTGATGGAGAGTAATAATCGGGACTTGAAACCGGTTAAAATTTTATTTCTGTAGATACAAATTATTTTTGATACAATTGATATAAGTTTTAAATTCCTATTGCTTCATCACATTAAGTTCAGCATTGATTTTGTAACAAAATATTAAATAATTAACGAAATAATATGTTCGAAAACCTTTAAAATAACGGTTAAGTTTACATAGAAAATTAACCGGTTTCCGAGCCCTGGTAATAAAAGTCCACAACTCCGATACCCAGACACAAGCTTTGGCTGGTCCGAGTGCACTGCAATCACAAATTAATACTACAAGTAACATTAATACAGCTTGATAAGATAATGCTTCTGTTTGTTCTGGAATTAGTGGTCAACTTTATAACGAGGGTTGTTCAAATCAAGAACACCAAAATACAAGTTTAGATTTCACTTTTGACATTGATACTAAGCATTGCAACCATTAGTTCCAAAAACCCCCGATAGTTTTTTTGAAGAAGTTCCAGCGTTTTGGTAGTACTTCTTGGTCAGAAGTGAGATACGCCGATACGCAAAAGTTGTATAATCATACTCATGGCTTTATAGACCTTGAAACAAATGATGAGGTAAAAGCATATGACACCTCACGTCATCTGGCACACAATAAATCCTATACAGCCTTAACCTACTGCATATTAAAACAAAGAATCATTGCAGGACGGTAATCTTCTTTCATGGGCAACAGAATGTACTTTGATAATTTAAATGGAAAGTTTGATGATATATTTCAGAAAGGCGAATTTCATAAAATATACTCGGATACATATTTAATACCGAGCCCTTTACCTCTACGCTAAAGAAGGCTGGCGGGGTCCGTAAGGTTTTCTTTTTTTTTTTTTGGCCCCCAAAAAAAAACTGAAGGGTCTTCACAAAAGCCATACAAACTTACTAGCCGCCCCTCGCGGGGACGGAAACCGATATTTCTATCGCGTGGAACTTAATTTAACGAACCAGGATCGCATATGCATACCTGTCATAACCCACCCTCGCGGGGTGAATACCATGGCCAGTGCCAACATACACATCACTCTTTCAGAGGTAATTCCTCGAGTAATCAAGGTGATCACTTCAATACTAGAAGTTCATTTCAAAACCGTAGCTCGCGGCCCGAACGTGGAAGTACACGAGGACGTGCAAACTCCTCAAAGTTCCAGGGGAAAAAGGTATAAACAATGACATGACACCGTTTCGGGCGGGTCGGTTGATACACTACCAAACACAATGGGCGGATATGGGAGCAACAGAAATAGTTTTAAAATTAATTCAAGGGTATCGCATACTTTTCTTTCAAAGCCCCCACTTGTCTATCCAGATGTAACGAAGGGGCCTTTTCAAACTCCTGTTTGAACAAATGTTCAAATGTTCAACAAGTTCTGAACAAATGTCTTCAATTGTAGACAAAATAAAGCAGGCAGAAACAGCAGGCAATTCTAAAGAAAGCTTTACCCTCACCGTGCTTCATTTCCCCTCTATTTCTGGTTTCAAAATCCGACGGATCTGTCCGTCCCAAATTCATTTAAAATCACTAAACGAATATGTGATGACCGAGCCGTTTCATTTAATAAATATGTACCGCATTCCGGACTTTCTACAATCTCAGGACTAGATGTGCAAAATAGATTTGTCCCAAGCATACTTTCAGGCTGCACACATAACTGCGAATTCGCAACGCATCGCAAATATCTGCGCATAAATCTTTAATATCAATCAACAAATATCGCATCGCATTGCGGTTTTGTGTGGGTGCCCTTAATATAAGCGTACACAAATTGCACAGACGCTTTCTGCGCCTAATATACAACCAGGAGTTGTTAGAAATGACTTGTCGTCTTCCATTCGGTCTGAGCACGGCTCCAAAAACGTTTTCCATACTCACGAACTGGGTAGCCCAAACATTGCGGGAAAAATGGAACATGAGGATCCTGGTATACCTGAACGATTATTTGCTAGTACACCAGAATGTTTGCACGCTTCGCGAGCATGTCAAAATAACTACAAATATTACAAAAACTGGGGTGGCAAAAAATTTCAAAAAAATCTGTTTTCTCCTCAAAAAAGTATAATTTATTCACGGATACTATGGAAACCATGGGGAAATCAAAAAATCCTGCCAAAGGAAAATTGCGTAATCACAAAGATAAATCAGGCTCTCGAACAAGAGCACTTAACTCTGAAGGGGTTGCTGAAAATAGGACTTTAAAATTTTGCCAGTTTTGCGCTGTCCCACGGGGTCTGCTCAATCTCGACAGTTAGTAATTTTCATGAATTCACTGCCAGTCCTGCCACCAAAAACCTAACCACTACCACAAGGTGCCTTAGAGGAACTACATTGGTGAGCCCAAAATTGACAAAGGTCAACCCTCTTCAGTACCCTCCTCCAATAAATTTTCTGGCTACACAAGCATCAGGTCAAGCGTGGGGGGCACAACTGAATAATTTGGCTTTATCAGGAACCGGGTCGCAAGAAGAGAAAATCAATCAAAAAGAGATGCTTGCAATATTATACGCTCTTCCGAACCAAGTTCAGTGGCTTCATTAAAGTTCGCTCCTTATTCAATGCGACAACAGAACTGCGGTCACATTCCTACGAAAAGGAGGTACGAGGACATTATCCCTGTTGGAAATAACCTATCGAGTTCTGAATTCGTTAGACCAACATCATTCAGCATACACTACATTCCGGGCAAATACAACAATCATGCGGACCACTTATTGCACCTTCGCCAACCTCCAGAATGGCACTTACTACCGACTTGTATAGAAATAGCGTTTGCAAAATGGGAACCCCAATAATATATCTATTTGCCTCGGCGACTGTTCACGCAGTGTACAATTGTGTCTCTAGATCTAAAAGATCCTCAAGCTCTGTTCCACAATGCCTTCAGTGTCCCATGGAATTACCAGCTCGCATGGATATTTCCACCACCGTTCTTAGTACCCAAAGTCCTGTCTCACTTAAACCAGTCTACAGGAATATTCTTAATAGTAGTACCTCGATGGGAGAGAGTATTCTGGCGTGCGGATCTAAAAGCCCGAGCGCTCGCGGCTCCTTTAACTCTGAGAAACCTGCAGAGATACCTAATAGACACGTCGACGGGCCTCCAACCACCGAAGGTCGAGAACATCGTCCTCAAAATTTGGAAATGTGGGGTGGTCTGACACGATAAAGGCATGGAACGCTCAATAACTATCACTACTTAAATATTCTTGACGAAACTCGACCCTAAAAACCTATGAGGTAGCCTGGAAGCGCTGGGCGTCGTAGTGTCGAAATAAAAACCTTGACTATGTGATTTATATTTAATTGATAAGTTGTCGTATAATTCAATACTTTTAAATAAATCAGTAATATCTACACTAGGTAACGCTGAAAATTCAAGTCGGTTAAGTTAACACGTTCTAGTAAGACATCTTTTAAAATCAATTGCCTTAAAAAATCCAAAGGTCACTAAGCCTCCAGTTTGGGATGTTGGTAAATTAATTAAGTTTTTGACTAATTGCACAATTGATTCAAATAACTTATTTCAAACATCAGGTCATACTTCAATTTTACTGTTTCTTTACTCTGGTAGGCGAATACACGATCTAACTCTGCTTAATATTGATCCTAATCATTGCATTAGATCTGATAACGGTTTAATAATATGGCCTCGGTTTGGCTCCAAAACGGACAGCAGTAATTATAGGCTATCCAGCTGGAAATTGCTTTTAAATACCGATAATTCTAATCTGGACCCTATATTCTGGATAGAAAGAACTATAGCATATTAAACGACAGACGTAATGTGGCAAAATCAACTATTTTATTTATTACGGTAAGAGGTGTGGCTAAACCTGCTTCACGTACAGTCATTGCAGGGTGAGTAAAGACCCTGTTTGGCGAAGCTGGCATTGCAGCCACTCGAGGTAGCACCCGGTCTGCTGTAGCCTCCAAAAGCTGGTTTCAAAATCATCCCGAAATTGATGATCAGCCAATACATTCCAGAAGTTTTATAGACGAGAAATAATGAGAAGTACTGATTCACAAAACGTGACACAATTGTTCAATCCAATCGATTAACATTGCTGAATAAATAATAATGTTGTTACCTAGAACGGATATTCTTAAATTGGTTGTTAATTATTAGAATTTATGATTTTTCATATTTACAATTATACTTGTAGCTAAAGTACACTTATCTAGGTACTTTAAATTGAAATGCTTTACTTATACATTTATTTAAATAAAGATACTAAATACTTATTAATTACACTTTTGTTTAGTTTTATGCTTTATCACATTGGCTTACAGTACTACATACTTCCAAGTATATACATCAAAGTGGCGTCACCAGGCGATAACAAACAGATCTCATAGTAAAGCTTCCAGTGACGGTCAAGTAGTTTAATAGCAGCGTTTTACCTGAAATAAAACGCATATTAAAATACTTACGTCACTGGAAGCTTTAACTTTATTTCTGCCTGGTTCTATGAGACAATGAACAAAATGGCGTGACACCTTTTACAAGAACTGTAAAACTCCCCGCAACCACCAGGTGGCGCCACTGAACCGGAAGTATTGAGGGGAGAAAAGTACGAAAACTGGTAAGAAATCGACGGGAAACGGAAATGCCATCTCATAGTAAAGCTTCCAGTGAGGTAAGTATTTTAATATGCGTTTTATTTCAGGTAAAACGCTGCTATTATATGTACAATGGTGATAAAAAAAATGTACATTGTTCAGTAGTAATTATCAGTAGGTATCTATTAAATATGCCATCTAAGTAAATGCTTATGAAAGAGAATATTCTTGAATTTCAAGATATATAAATTTTGAGCGGTTTTGATACTTCGACAAAACTTTGTATTATTCTTATTGATTAACAAATCTTACATCCCACACCGAGTGTTCAAAATAAGGGAAGTTGTGTATCATACACGTTCTATGCAGTCTTAGCCCGTATTGTTGGGAATTTCAATTGAAATAATGTCATCTAGTCAAAGCTTGCACTGTGCCTGACGACTGAGATTCAGTATTTTTTAAAGTTATTAAACTTTATTAATTACATATATTTACTTAAATAATCGAATAGAAATTGAATATACTTTATTAGTAGAATTCCTGGTAAAATAAAACTACATAAATCTCTTGAAGTTCCCCACAGCACGTTTCCACTAATTCAAGACTGAAGCTCGCCTAATACTAGGTAATTTTAAGTATTTATAAAAACAAGTATTGGTACAGTGCCTGGCTGTATAAGACACATCAAGTTTTGAAAAATTTCGGCGTTGTAGAGCGCCGTCTCCGTCACTCATACCTGTGTCTGTGTCCCAGTCTCTTTCTAAAGCTCGATGTGTCATATACAGGGTGGCAGGAAATAACGCGCAAACTGTAACCATTAATTCAGCATATGATTCTAGACTCCCTAGAGTAGTCATATTTCGTTGGTTATCCATAATAAATCTGCTGTTTCATAGAAGTGCCTGCGCCTGTGCCTGTGGTGCGTGTGTACCTACGCGGTCAAAATGTATGGAACAGCAATTTATTTTGTATAACCTACAGGAACTGTCAACGCAGGGGGGCTCAGAATGCTGTACTGAACCCATGGTAACAGGGTGCGCGTCGATGTCCCTGCCACTCTGTATACGCCTGGGTACTGTAAGGTCACCTTACTAAAACGTTAAACATTTTTGGACCTTGTCTCAATAAACTCATGCGACGCGTCACATTTTTCACGTCGCCATTTACATCAAAAGGTTCAAAGGCGAATTTCACCAAAGAAACTGAACGTAATCAGCACATCTAAACCGCGTTCAAGAGCTGTCAGTGTCAATATTCCGCAACAATGATGACACTGACAGCTCTTGAACGCGGTTTAGATGTGCTGATTGCGTTCAGTTTCATTGGTGAAATTTGGTACCCTTAGTATGGATAAGGTTTTCGTAAGTCGACTGTACTACACTTATTGACTGAACGAAGCAGGATCGCTGCCGATACCGTGTGGTGCTGTGTGAGTGAACATTTTACAGTAAAACTTATTGAACGGAATGAACATGAATATTATGTTTAAGCAAAGTTACTAATTGAAGGTTGAAGTGCATTGGAACTAGTCACACATCAAAGAAAGGGGAACTAAATGAAGGGTGGGTTTTCTAAACTTATGGTAACTATTCGTAGATGATTATGAAAAAAGCTGTCTTTGCACTGAGGGTATATCCTGTGTAGGCGTTGACATTGCACAGACGTTACATAAATGTATACGCTACATTAGCGTCGCATAGACGTAATTGTATCGAAAATACGTAGCCTTGACGTGGCAGCAGCGCGTCAACACGACGTATGCGTATACGTTTTTATGGTGTACATAATAAAGAGTATTCTATCTATAGAATCTAATATGGGAAAAATTCCAATGCACTTTAACTTTTCTTTTTCTACATATAAAACGCAAAAATAACAGATTGGCTTAATAAACATAACGACATCACGTAGTTAGTTTGACATACACTGGCCGCCATTTTAATACACAATCATAAACCAAGCTTAGTTAATTCCGCCATTGTATTTAGGCAGCTTTAGCTTGTAGAGGTTGATTAAAAAATATAATTATTAAAAAATGAGTTCATACAATAATTTATGGAATTTATTTCGGTAGATTTTAATCACATTTACACCTCATTGCAGTGAAAATTGGTGCACTTCATTGGTGTCCATTGAGGATTTTAAACAAAATCTACATCTTTATTTATACAAACCAACCTGCAAATGTCATGGTTTATTATCCTGCAACGCACTGGACACAAAACTGGATCAAAGCAGTATTCAATAATAATGATTTGACAAATATTCGGATGCCATGAACGAAGTTTAATAAAGCTACTAGACAGATATAATATGTTTAACATAGCTTCGTTCGTAGCATCCGAATACTTACTAATTACACATTTTGATATATATCTAGATAATTTCTTACAAATTCAGTTCCATTTTAAATAAATTCTGGTAGATAGTGCCTCCGGACAGGAGACAGGCCGTTAAAATCTTCATCCTGAACAGAATACACATGCTTGTTCCAAATCCACTGTACTATAACATAACGCTACATCAGTTTTTCTGCTGCAAATATTTTTTAGTTAACTAACGAAGAAACGTTAGTTAAACATTTTATCTTTATACACCGTGTCTTTTTAGTGTCTAGAAAAAAAAAAATCAGGGTTTTGAAATATTCGATACAACAGATTTTGATTAGTGACTTTTGAAAAAAAGTACTTTTAAATACATATATACATAAACTCATGCCTTTTTCCCATGGAGGTAGTAAGAAACTACAGAACGCCACCTGCTACGATGCTTAAATACTCCTTTTGTTTCGAAATACTTTTAACTTATAATATTTTTACCCAATTGAGCCTGGAGAGTTATTCCTTCTGTTATTCAGAAAGTTGTAAAACAAAAGCATTTCCTTTTATCATATACAAAACCTCAAGTTTCTCTACACTAAAATCTCATGGTGTTTTTCCCAAATAAAATATTAAAACTACCTTAAAAAATCGCAGGAGACACAACCGAATCGAAGTGGAACCACATAGCATCCCTGTCAGGGTCTGACTTCGATCTAGCGGCTCACGGGGACCATCAGGACATCAGGGACATTGGGACGCACGTGGTCGGCGACGTCGTGAGTTTGAAGACAATTTTGAAGGGGATGGGTGTTGTTTTTGGGAGTTATTATACAGCGTGTGTCCTTGTCCGTACTGGGAAGTTGAGGAACATGCTGCGCAATTATTGTCGGTCACATGAATTACAAAAACATTTTTAATTTATCACATTATCTATGTTTCTGCAAGTATTCAACTGCTAGCTGAAATATTTGTTCATAAAGAGCTTATAAAAGTTCAGTTTTCCATCCTATGTAAAGATTTCAGTTTACACTACTCGCATCCCTTTTTATATGAAAAGCAGTAAAATGGTATCATTTGTTTATCATTTAATCATTGTTATCTATGCTGTCCAGAAAACCTACATTACACTGTAGAAGGACTTTTCACAGACGTGGCTAAATGTCAGAGATATCAGGCACTGGAAAAATGTGTATGTAAAAGTTGTACTTGCATATAATTGTGCTTTATAAATTTAAATTATTATGAAATTAAAATGAAGAACCCACGGTGATAAAGCAAACTAACAAAAAAATAAGTTTTTTTTGACTATTTATTGACTAGCAATTATTCAAAATCTATTTAATAAAAAAGGAAAATCATAATAATGCTGTTCAGTAATGGCCCTTAAAAGTTCTGATTAACTTGCTCGGTTAACTAATACATTTTTTTTTTTTCAACATTCGACCGCCACGTAAAAAAAACAGATGTTTAATATGTAATTACATAAATGAATTTAAAAAATTGAATTATACTGTTTTTTTCGGTTTGCTTCTATTTGAGATTAAATCATGGATCTTTAAAATAATATATTATTATATAATATATTTATTAGTAGTTAAAAATATGAATATATTGGGTTTTAAATTTATTTTATTTTATTGTGTGATCTTTTTTGATAATGTTGTATATTTAAAAATAAAAGTGAAAAAGGGGCTGTATTGACAACCAAAGTGTTTCTTTATATGTAGTACATGTTAAAAAAAAATCAAATCCTTTATAACCTCATACAACGATGTCTTCACAAAGAATCTGCGATCCACAATGTACTTAAGCGAAAATAAGTTTTGTTCACATATCAAAATACGAATCAATTTCATTAAGAGAGAGATAATAATTGTAAAATGTGCGGTGGTTATGAAAGAGATATATTGACAGATTGACACTGAGGAAAATTAAAGAGCTTGAAAAAATAATGCAAGTTTAAGGGATTTTCATGCTGTTGCAAAAAAATGTTTTAAATATATAAATCATTTAAAGCTAGTTTTATTAATATAAGCGTTAATGATATTAATTGTATTTAAAAAAACATTGTATTTTATTTGCATCCTACAATGTAACATTTTAATTTCTGCATATAATACAGAAAAATATTTTTATTTGTACATATATTTAAGAAGCGCACATACATTTATATACGTTATCTTGTACAGTGCAAGACTAAAACCGAATCTCATTTTGTAACAGAGATAATTATACAATATATTATACACCTACATTTTATATTTACATGTATTTCACAAACGTTTAGCTCAATTTTTATTTGCTGGTGTAAAATGTTATATTTTAATTTGGTGTGGCTGTTTATTTGGTGTTTATTTGCGTTAGGCTGTATATAGCTGCTTTACAGCTATATACAGCCTAACTCAAATAAACTAAACCATTATCCTCCTTATTTATAAAAGCTGCTTAAAGTTAAGCGACGTTTAAATATCAAGCATTGTATGGCTAAGCAGATTCTAATAAAATTAACTTTAATTAAAGTAACGTTTATAAATAAGGGGTTAATTATTGAGTAGTGGCGAAAATATGATTGAATATATTATGTTTTACCTTTTACTGCCAATTCTCGGTGGCATCACTATAAAAAAAAATGTTTACACAAACGATTTTAAGATTGAGCATTTTTCTCCTTAAAAATTTCAAGTTAAATTATTGTTATAATATTATAACCAAGGTTCAAATGACTGCATTACGAGTACAAATGTAGCAACTTTTAGTCAGTAAATGAGACTATTTTCTGATAGTTAGTTAAAGAATAGTCAGGAAGGTCAATGGGATAGTTATGTAAATCGACTGTATTCCATCGATAGTTTACTAAAGAACCTAATTTTTCATGAATGTTTAAAAGTATTTTTTTTTTGTAAGATACAATGATATTGTAAATAAAAAGAGGTAAGGAGTTACCTACCCAACATTTTGATCTTCAAAAACGACACAATGTCACATTAGTAAAAGATTGGAAGACACGTGGAAGTATGTCGTAATTATCGGGAGCGAAAGAGACAAAATGAAAAAACGTGGCTAATTAGCCAAGTTTTGACGTGTCACTTGCGGAGCGTGTATAACCTGCCTACCACTTTCTACTTATGGTATTATTGGAAAGATACAAAAGAAATATGATGGAATGGTTATAGCCCGCTTTGGGTCCGTTCCCAATAGCCACATTTTAAGTCTGCTAGCCAAATGATTTTTATAAAGCTAGCTGATATAGCTTCGTTAATTTTTATACAATTTTTATATAATTATGTCAGTGTGTCTTAAGCTATAAGTGTTAAGAACTCGCCTGATGAACGTGTTCAGTAGAAATTTTTAGAATGTGTGAGCGTGCAGTTGGCAAAATATTATATGCGTAGAAAACAAAAAAGTGTTTTTTTCCATGTGTATTTATTTGTGGAACTTTGCGACCTTAAAATTAATGGTCAAATTTGTTTCAAGAATTACATAACAGATCTTAGTGTAAAATATTATGATTAAAAACTTATATCTAGATAAACTTCGTCCAACATCCGTAAAATACAAAATAAATCTTATTGCAAGATATTACCAGAAATCGAAGTATATTAAAATAAACCTCTATTGGTTCGATTCAATTTGGCGCACAAATAGAGCAAAAATATTCCTTCCTTATTATAACTATTTCTTTCTTTATAATTTCTTTGTTGAACAATATACAACATTATTTTTAGTATATGCGAAACTTGAATATAGTTTGTTCAGAATAAGGAACTGAATCGATTTCAATAATTTTTATGCCATGTTATATTTTGTCCCAAAAATATTTAAGTGTGATGGAAAATGTTATCACCATTTAATTACTTACAATACAATCGCCGTACGGTTAGGTACTTACTGCCAAATTATTATCAGTGAGCGCAAGACGACCCTGGAGGCGCGGGGGCGCCGCACCACGGTTTTTGTACGGACAACCCGGTAAGATAACCTATAAATAGATAGATATAGACCTTATAACTTTGTGATTTTTCATGATACAGTTTTGAAATTTTGTACATTGATACCTTACATAAAAATACTAGACACGTGTTTCGGGTTTCGCATATACTAAAACTAATATTGTAAAATGAAATGAAAATAAATAAATACAGGATATTTTTTGTGCTTTTCGCTCAATCTATGCGTTGTTCTATTAGTATTATATTGTAATTATAATAATGCCAAGTTATACATCAACTTCTGCCATTATTACTAGGCTTTCATGTAACATAAGGTAAGTAAATGTTTTACCAAGGGAATAATACATTTCGCTATAATAGTAGAATTCAAGTCACAACAACAAAATGTAAGTTTCTTCAGCGATTTTTTCTTGAATTTTGGATTTTATTGTTCCTAACTGTGTATAAATTCCCTTAATAAAATATTTTGTGAACATTTTACGTAATATTGTCATCGGTGCTTTTGAGTCCTAATTTACTATAAAATAATAATTATACGTTTATAATATTGACACCCGGTTTCTAAAATGTCCATCAAAACAAAAGTTGCCATTAGACCCAAACTCATTTTAGCTGCTGTGATTGGCTATCAGAAATAACAGCCAAGCAAATTACTTCACTTGGTTTTGACAGTCTATTGGCAATTTTTTATTGGTAAGTCGTCTAGAAAACGGACATAAGGGTGTTAAAGTCCTGGATCTGGCTGTTTATTTTATACCTAGTCACATAAGCGTATGGAAAACACATGTTTACTTGAAATTAATTGCAGATTTATATTTATGTATTTTTATGAAAATAGGTATGTTGTATGCAGTCGTGTGACAAATATTAAACTTAAAGGTGCGTCCGCCATGCGTGTGACGCATACCTGAGGGCTGAAACATATTGCATATAGAAAAATGTATTCGCGCGCCTGCTGCGCATTGTATAAACGCACCTTTATAAAGGCTCGTACAGACCGGCGCGAGAACAATTTCCATTAAATTATCATAGAAATTGTTATAACGGTGTTGCGACGTGCGACAAGTTGCGCCGGTCTGCACGAGCCTTAATCGTCGTCAGTTGCAGAAGGCTTGCAATAGAGTGTTGATCAAATTATTATTATGTTCACTTTGAGCTTTAACTTGCCCAGATGTAACATTTATACTAATATTGTTAAGAGAATGCGCACAATGTCATGTTATCCGCTAGTAGCATTGTTAAGTAAACAAATTTAGTAGTTATTTACCTATTGCAATAAGATTTTCATCCTTATGGCTTCGTCAATAAGGTCCAATACATACTTACGATGTCTATTAAAATCAGAATAAATATTTTGGTACAATTCAACATTTTAGTAAAACACAAATATTGTTGGTAAAGAAAAATGTTACAGAGTTACAGTTATGTATTAACTGTATTCTAAAATTATATTTAACAAAACTAAAGTAGCAATGTATTCGCGCCACTGTTTTTCGACCTGTAATGAGAATTTTCTTGTTTCATTGTATCAATGTGTCACAAGTAGTTACCATAGTGTTAGTGCACACAGATTACATACTACGCAATGACTTGACTCCCTGTATGCGTAAACACACACACAGACACACCTAAAAAACACGTACTTTTCCTAAAGCCGGATTCACACTGGGCTGACGTGTCGTGTCGTGAATCTGTTTAGGCGATCTTCGTTTCACAACGAATTTTGATTTGATAACACTGCGTCAGAAGGCGACACGACACAGCACAGAAAGGTGTATCTAGCCTTAGGATATAAACCAGCACGAGGGCGACGTTAATAACCAGATGGAGTCAAGAACTGCAATACTTTTATAATCTGTGGTCGGTCCTCGTATGCAAGATGTTATGCTGTATGTGAGACGCTTCTATTTATAATGTTTATATCGATTATATATAATTATGGAAAGTTTACTTGTCTTTTTATTTATGTACAATCTAGTGCAGCCATACCCAACCTTTTTTTTATAGGGGCCACAACACGTTTCAGTCATGGTGTCGAGGGCGGCAAGCAACACAACTTGAAAAACACAAGTTGTGTTTATGAGAGCCGTACGTCTCGGTCGGCTAGAGATTCTTCTGAGTTGATTAATACCATAAATTAGAGCCATTGGTGATATAACAATAACACACCACCTCTTAAGGGGTTATCGTACTCATCACCATGAACAACTTTTACTGTGGGACCTAACCTGAAAAAGCGAAAAAAAATCAGCTATACGAGTTATGAGAACATAAATACGTTATGGGAACAGGTTTGGTCCCACAGTAAATAAATAATGATGAGTACAATGACCCCTTAGGAGGTTGTGCGTTATTTATGCTACACCTTGTATCTAGAAGAAAAAACGTGATCTACCAAATTTAGGCCGAGATCTAGGTTTAAACGTTACTTAGCACGTACTTTTTGTAAGCTTTATTCCTGTCATTGTCGCACAACTGTCAAACTACAAATGCATGCTAAGACGGGAACATGTCAAAGCACTGTTAAGTAACGTTTAATCTGGGCCTAAGATTGAAATCGTTTTCGAGAGAATGGTTATTTTATAAATGTTATTATAAGTACGTCGACGGGAAGTACACAACGCTACACATCAAGCTACAAATTTCTTGTATTGGCTGACCTCTCACTTGACGGAAATCTTATACAATGCGAGATCAGCTTATACTGGATATGTATAGCTTGATGTGTAGCCGTGTGTACTACGTGACTGCTTCGTTATTGTAGTGGTCGCAAGCGCTACCTACTGCTGGGCACGAGGTCCTGGGTTCGATTCCCCGGTCAAGCAGTGCTATTGGGTTTTTTTATCAGGAATTTCTCAGTAGCAGCCCGGAGTCGACTTGTGCCCGGTTGATGGCTCGACCTTTAAGGCGTGGTTTTATGCCTACTCGATCCTGTTAATGTTCACATATTTAAGTTATTTTTGTATGGAAGAATCGTGTTTCCCATTACTGTCACTAGATGGCGCTTCTTCAATTTCAGTATTAAGTTTACGTTATCGCGATCGAATAGGTAGGTGTTAAAATTTGCACCAGGCCCTCTGCTTCTTATAAGGTAGATAAACAATATTCTTACGTGTATAGCGGGTGCGTGTCGATGTCTTCTCTTGTTTGTTGCATGGAGAACAAGAGCGCGGCAAAAGGGTGCAGCACAGGTGCATCAGCACGCCACCACCTCGGCTCAATATATTGTTTTCGCCAGTTGTTCCATTTACTGGCTATCTTTTTCGTTGCAGCACTCTGTTAAGGTCCAAACAATGACTTATAAACCTTTGGACTTGCCATACCTCCAAAATTGGGGTGCATACCTTCACAAATCGGGCACTTAAAATGCCACCTTTCGTAGGGTTGTAACTGCGAGTGCAAGAGAGAAAGCAAGCAAGCAATTACCGTTTGATAGCACATTGATTGCCGAGTTTTGTACCACAACACTTGGCGCACGCATAGACATGATTTTGACGTCACACAAAAGTGTTGCCAAAGATTAGTTAAAAACATGGAGCTAGGAAAAATATGGAGGCGCCGCTTTATTCTATACACACATTTGCCTACACAAATATGAGTGATATACGATACAGAATGTGAAATATCGTTTTGTCTCAGTCTTTCTTATAAAATAATCGTGTTTGATAAAAGAGACAACAATATTTAAGTTCTTGCTCACTATGGAAACGTTTTGTCGTGACGTGTGACAGTTGTAGGTAAGTGGCCTGTCGGCCATCTTAAGCGACGAGTTTCGTGGTAGTTTTGCTGTCAAATTGTTGTTTACTTTTTGTAATATTGAGATTTACGAAAAAAATACGAAGAGTTTACCTTTAAAACTGCATGTAAATGTTGGAAAACAGCAATTCAACATGCCTAAGTGTTGTGTTGTGAAGTGTAGTGTAAAAAAGAATGAAAATCAACCTCAATTGTCCTTACACAGGTTAGTAGCCGGTTTGCAGTACATACAATAATACACATTATATGAAAAAATTTCACGCAATCATGAATTTATGGCTAAAGTATTGATATTTGGGATCATATCCGTATACCTTTTTATTATTTTATACTAGATAGTAACACCCTGTGGTAACACCTATGTTCCTTGATTGACAATCCTAGCAATGGCAGCCATTTTATGAGACATTAAGAGTTGTAGGTATGCACCTTTTTTTTGTAGGTATTTCCATTCCATACGTCTATGGTTAAAAATAAACAAAAAGCTTTCAAGCTGTCAGAGTCATGTCTGTGACGTTATGGTAGATATTCAAATTTGTATAACCTATTCTTCCTATACTAGATTTCCTATTTTTTAGTTTTTCTACTTCAATGGTTCGAAATTACAGAGTCAAATTAAATTAGCTGGCGAAACTTAAGAGACGCAAGAGTGATGGATCGATACCTGTAGGTACCTATCTATAACATAAGTACACAACAAAACGGAATAGAAAAACGGGACCCATAAAGGATCACTTTTGTGTCTGTCTGTTACAGCCAATTTGCTCCGACAACGACAAGACGACGATTTTTTTTTAATTTTTGTGACCCAAACACGGACGTGTAACGTAAATACTTAAATGAATTATGAATAATCACAATGTCACTGTTGAGAGGCAAATAAGAAAAAAAAATAGTTTTGTAGTAGTACAACTGTACCGTGTGAGGGGGATGCGCTAAGGTAGCCCGCGAAATTCAAATTTTCTTACGTTTTTTGCAATTTGCAGGTCAGTACCAGGTTGTATGTTGATCTAAATATGATTCGCGGCCATAACAAATATGGCTTTACAAAATTATAATCAATAGAATCAGCATTACATTTCTCTAAGTTCAAAAAATCCTACTGAATGATTATTTCAGAAATAATCTTTCAGTAGGATTTTTTGAACTGATGATGATGCTTTTTTGATTCTAATGAATATAATTCTGTAAAGCCAAAGTTGTTAAGGCCGCGAATCATATTTAGATCAACATACAACCTATTACTGACCTGCAAATTGCAAAAAACGTAAGAAAAATTGAATTTCGCGGGCTACCTTAGCGCATCCCGCTTAAAAGAAAGGGCTTACTGTGAGGGTTTCTAATACATTATTTTTTAATTTTAAAATAAATAGTGTTACAGTTATATATGAAAATTGACCAATCCTTATCTCCGAAACTACTGAGCGTAAAATTATGAAAAAAATACAGAAAATAGATATACCTACTATACTATATAGATTACAGGAACACCGCAGAAGTCTATGGTCTAAAAATAACATGGTAAATCTCGCAATATATCGTACTTTACATTTGCCGCTGGAATGTATGGGAGAACATGTTTGTCAACTACAATGTTAAGTTTGTTCTTTGATAAATTCATTCCAACTACGGAACCCTTCATTGTGCGTGTTCCAAGCCGCAGTTGGCCGGTTTTTTAAATATTTCAGGCTTGGTCTCATTACTATTAGGTGCAATAAAAGTTGTGCACATTCATATTCATTTAGCATGTACATAAGTACTTATTCTTCTTTCTTTTTTGTATGGTTAGGGTCAGCTCACACCGAGACGCAACGTGACGATACTGGAAGAGGCCAGTGATTTCGCGCTGCGCCGCGCGGCGCCGCGAGACATCGCAACGTCGCGAGGCGCATAGTAAAATCGTTGGCAACACGACGGCGACGCCTCGCTGCGCAGCGAGACGCCCGCGCCGTGCTGCGCAGCGGAACGTGTCTACATTCGCCATGTGCTCCCGCCCCGCCCCGCGTCCACACGCGGTCTACCATTTGCAAGCACATGAGAACGACGTACGGCTGCGCCTCGGGGTGTCGCGCGGCGCCGCGCGGCGTCGCGCGGCTTCTTGAGGCGCCGCGCCGCTCTTGCAGGCCGTGCGTACCGGCGATTCACCGCTGCGTCACTTTACGCCGCGAGGCATCACGACGCGTAGTGCTGCGTGGTGTAACGTATTCTAAATTCTCACAATGAAATGTGTGTCTTTTCGTGTAGAAAATAAAGTTATATTTTGAGTCGCTCTTTTAAAGTGTGCGCGCAGCGTCGCGTCGGGTCGCGTCTCGGTCTGAGCTAACCCTTAGTGACTAACGAGTCAGAGTTTTCATGCCGCTCGCCGTCCATGGGCCTCTGACTTCGCTTCACATGCCCACATGCCGTCCAGAAATATCTCTCAGGCATGCGGTTCCCGTTTTTTAAGCAAGTGATAATTTTACAATACGCATATGAATCCGATAAGTCAGAGGTGTCAATGGTTCGAACTCGAGACTTGGTAGTCCAACGGTCACACCACTAAGCTATCACTGCTATCACCTAAATTATCATTTTGTATATTGACAACTTTTTTGAATACTGGGGTGTACTCCGAAACGGTGATCCAAAATATCAGCCGAATATTCGGCCGTTTCCTTTTTTTGACTTTGACTCCTTACCCGACTTCAAGCCACATTTTAGACTTATTTATCTCATTTGACTGTCGTTTTTAATTCTTTTGCCATAGTCAGCCGTAGTCAGGAAACGGCCGATTATTCGGCTGATACTTCGCATTTATCTTCGGAGTAGGTCCCCAGGTTTGAAAAAAGTGTGTATAATATCTGGACTGCCTCAACTGCCAGTGCAAGTTTTAGGTACCTACGTAATCATTTTGCAGTAGGTAGGTACTTTATTCTGAATTGGGAGCCTATTTCGATTGAAGTATTATATTTATTATTTTAATTTATTGTGAATGTGAGCACTACGAGTATGTGGGTAATTTTTTAAATAATTTCCTTTTTTTCCCTTTTCTCAGTTAGTTTTAATGATGGTCTGGGATTTTGAACACTTTATGCGGCCTACCCAAATGTCCTTTCTTTGGTACTGTTCGTCGAGTCGTTGAGCTCCTTAAGTCTTGAGTCGAGCTGCACGATTACTGACAAATGCTTGCACTGATTGGACATGTCCACTTAAATGTGGCTCTTTCCTCAAAAGACCATTTCAGACACGGATCTACATGGTTCTCACATGATCTGACCAAGATTATGTCTGGACTTTATAAGAGACTGACCCCTGAGTTTGTTTCGCCATTTCTTCTCAGGGGTAGTCAGATAGGAACTGTCGACTACATCTAGCTTATTTTTATTTTTTAATATGACAAGTAAAAGTGATTCCGATATCCTATTTACAGTAAACGATTTAATTTAATTAGAATTTGAGGAAACCGATCCAATAATATTTTAAGATAATGAAGAGCGAATAGCAAGTTCATTCTCTTAGAATTTTAAAATGGCTAAGTATGTACCGTGTCATCTCTGTGGGCGCTCATTGTTACGTGAGTGATTGGACCCCTAGCAACTACTGGCGGTCTTCCTGTCACCCACCACGTCTCCATCATTCCTTTCCCCTTCACTTCCACATCGCCGCGGCACTTTAGGATGAACTCGCTCCTCAGCAGCTGTAGGTAAAATAATAAGGTATATACATATTATATAATTATAAAAACCAAAAAGGATCCAAAATGTTGTTGGGTTTTTGTTATTGGAACATCGGTAACAATTTTAAAATTTCAAATCAAACTTTTTATTCGGTTATTATATTCTGTAATTAAAATAACAATTCTCCGACTGCAGTGACATTTTTATTTATTAGTTTAGTCAGTAAGTAAATGAGTGACCTTTCGCTTTGTATATAAAACAGATTAACTAAATTAACTTGTTTTTTACTTCGTTTTGTGGCAGTCGTGTTTTATAATTATTTGTTTTGATTTTATA
The DNA here is from genome assembly GCA_963921375.1 of Tiliacea citrago. Lineage (NCBI taxonomy): Eukaryota > Metazoa > Arthropoda > Insecta > Lepidoptera > Noctuidae > Tiliacea > Tiliacea citrago. Next base: position 6,045,405 of record OY992784.1, read on the forward strand.
CATTTTAGTGAAAAATTTTTATAAAAAAAAATCATGCTAGGTGGCTTATTTTTTAAGCACTAAAGGTGGTTTTATACTCTCACTGCGACGCGAGGCGCGGATGGGATGGACGAGGACGACGACGGCTCACTCATAATCTCGCTGGCTGGCACTGGGTCGCGCGATCGCGCTTGCTCGCACTGGATCGCGTCGGTTCGCACTGAATCAGGCCGGCTCGCTCTGAGTTGCGTCTGCTCGCACTGAGTTGAGACTGCTCGCAGTCGATCACGGTGGCTAGCACTAGGTAGTGCCGGCATGGCCTAACAAATCATTGGTAGGGCGATCTTTCAGATTTGTCAGGCGATTTAGTTCTTCTAGAGACTTTTTATCATGTGGCTCGTGGATAAGTTTTCGTGGGTCCAAAACGCTGATTGCTAAACCTTCTAGCTGTCTTACGCGACTAAGCGCGCCATAAACTTGGCCTTTTGCAAACATTTTTGGGCCTAGATCCACGACGGGTCTGTCCAGTGTCGTCCCTTGCAGCTTGTGCACTGACACGGCCCAACATAATGTAAGTGGTAGCAGGCGCCGCTCAAGTTTATCATGACCCCTTAACGCGTCGAATTGGATTGTACTGGGTTCAATTTTGACACCCACACCGGCTGTGTTTCCACATATTGTTTTGTCATCGAATCCAACGAATACGGCTTGTGGTAATTCTCCGGGTTCAAGTTAGTTACGGCGTAGTGCTGGCAATTCAAATTTTTGGATGATCCCCATAGCGTCATTTACTAAGCCGTGTCCAACGTTAATGTTCTTTCGTAACATAACTCTAGATCCGACACCAATTTTTAATAAAAAACTTTTTACAAAAAAAAAACAACCGACTTCCAAAAACAACACTCCAAAGTGAAAAATAACTTTAATTTTGGAAGTCGGTGGCTTTGCATTTTAGTTTTTTGCCACCGACTTCCAAAATTAAAGTTATTTTTCACTTTGTAGTGTTTTTTTTGGAAGTCGGTTGTTTTTTTTTTGTAACAAGTTTTTTATTTTTCACTTTTTAGTGGGTCAGTTTGTAATTTATCCAATTTACAATAGCCTTATGTCAAATGATCATCTCCTATTACAAAATATTGCTTTTACCGATGCAGGGGCGTTAATTGTTGAGGAGTTCTCCTGGTAAGAACCAGGAGAACTGATGCTGACTTCACCATATGCATTTTGACGAGCATAAATTGCTTAGCAACCATATTAAAGTGCCTAATCGAATCGCAACGGTGAAATACTTAGTATTAAGTAGTTCCGGTGGCCATCTGTGGTCTTCATCATCAGTTCCACTTCACCAAATGGTGCTTTTCGAGTGAAAACGCACGAGTTACTATAAAAAATACTCAAATCGCTATAGGTATGCCTATAAAATTTGAAGATTTCCCTCGATTTCCATGGGATCCCCTCATCAGCTTCTGATTTGATGGCACTGGAACCACCTGGGGAGCATACCCTTTCAAACAAAAAAGAATTTTCAAAATCCGTCTACAATTGACGGAGTAATCGGTGAACATACATACATAAAAAAAAAAAAAAAACCTATTTTATTGGGATTGGAAGGAATGAACTCCGCTTTCGGCAGCAGTCCGTAGGTCTTGGCTTCTACAGATGTATCCACTGCCTTCACTTCGTACATACGGCATGCTCTCGAGAGCACGTTACATGCGCACACACTCGCCATCTGCAAATGGACTAGTTTGTGGGACTCGACGACGATCCTTCGAGTTGCTGCATAGTAAGTTGATCGACCCGCAAATTATTTTAAATGTCTACAAAAATAGTGTCATCTGACTGTCTCATATTTTGCGGCAGTTAGCAGAAGCTACACAACATCCATAGGTCCACTTCAGCGTCTAAATGCGACGGTTAATTGAAGCAGTATGCTCCGCCTGCAGATTTAGTTACTGGTGGTAGCTGCATCAGGTCCCCAAAGAGCAAGACATTGACACCTCCAAAATAAGTGTTGCTCACTTTTATTTGTTGGAATCTAAGGTGAACATTTTTGAGAGTTTTATATGTTTCATATTTGAAAACGGAGCCATACTGCCGCCATATTGACTTTTTTCAAAAATCTTATTTTATAGTTTTGGCATGTGCTCATCAAGATCTTCAATTTGATAGCCATACGAGGGTGACACTGAAAGTTTTTAGAACTGGCCACTTGTAAACGATATAATAAAAAAATAAGTTCAAATATTGAAAATGGAACTCTTTGCCAATATTATTGTGTAAGTATTTTATTAATTTGTCATTTGTTTACGATTTAACGCGAGAAAATTTTCGTGATTTTTTATGACTTTCGATGTCATTTAAGTCAACAACAAAGTTATGATAGACTTCGATTGGCCTTTCACGATGAAGCCCCATCTCGTGAAAGTTATGGTCGACTTCGATTGGCCTTTCACGATGAAGCCTCATCTCGTGCCACTGTTTACAACTGGTTTAATGAGTTTAAACGTGGTCGCACTAATCTCACCGATGATCTGAGTGAGGGATGGCCTTCTACGGCGACGACTGAAGATAACATCAGTATTGTGCGGCGTATGATAGAGACTGAAAAAAGAGTGACTTATCAGCCAGATTCGGACAAGCTTAGGCATCGGTATGAGTCAAGTGCACAAAATCCTCCATGAACATTTAGCGGTCAGGAAGCTTTGTGCCCGTTGGATACCTCATAATTTGACCTCTGTCAAATTACCCAAAAACCCCGTCGTGTTGATTGGTGTCGTGAAATGGTTCAAATATTTAACGGAGGTGACTCAAATGCTGTGTTCGACATACTTACGGGTGACTAAAGCTGGATTTATTGTTATGATCCTGAAACTAAGAGACAGTCTGCTGTCTGAGTGTTTCCTTCCGAAGAGTTGCCAACTAAAGTTAAGAGAGGTCGAAGCGTGGGACAAAAGATGGTGGCCTCTTTCTTCGGAAGGACAGGTCATTACGCAACAATTGTTTTAGAGGATCGGAGAACAGTTACTGCAGAGTGGTACACTAACAATTGTTTGCCACTTGTCTTGGAAAAAGTTCGGGAGAAACAACCTCGCAGTAGGATCCTCCTTCACCACAACAAAGCCTCATCGCACACCGCCATGCAAACAATCGACTACTTGGTGACGTTAGACGTGGAATTACCGGGTCACCCGCCTTATAGCCCCGACCTCGCACCTTGCGATTTTTATTTATTTCCGTAAATAAAAGAAAAACTTCGAGGAAAACGTTTTATGGACGCCGAGGAAGCAGTGGCTGCGTCTCAAAATGCCGTCGAAGAGACCCCTAAGGACAAGTGGGCTAAGTGCTTTTCTCAGTGGTTCCATCGGCTGCAGCGATGTATTGATGTAAATGGACACTATTTTGAAAAGATATAATAAAACTATTAACTTGCTAGTTTGTTCAGTTTTTGATTTTCTAATAACTTTCAGTACCCTCTTATTGTATTAATTGAAGATTTTTATTTTTTTGCACGTCCGAAAATACTGTACGTAGTACGCTAATACTGTAGGTACGAGTAGTACTGCCGTCATATTGTTTTTTTTTTAATATTTTTGTCACTCGGGGTGATGTAAGGATTCTAACCATACATCTAAATCAGTTCAGGCATTTAAAAGTTTTGGTGGTACAAAGAAACTCGCATAGATACATACATGAACCCTAAACACATAACATTTATTTTACAGAATAGACAGGCAGTTTGACTCCGTTTGATCGCTAGTTCGTACGAACAACGTTCGCTCGAATTTGGGTTAGTCGCGTAGTCCCACAGACTAAGCGTAGTCACTTTCTGTTAGGATGCGAGGTAACACAGTTTACAGCCCCAATACCTACCATTTATTAAGATAATTCAACAGTATAATAGTCCTTGCGTTGTTTACCCACGTTGTCGAGCTGACAAATTTTTCAAACTTAAGAATTTAGTGAAATCCTTGATGGAAAATTGTGTGTGTGTGTCTTATGGAATTAAGGTGCTGGTTACCTGTCGGGTGTACTTGGTGACTTGTATCTGGCCTGTCTCTCCGGTGCTCTCCATGCGAGATGCCTCGTTGACAGTGTTGCCCCAGATGTCGTACACCGGCTTGCGAGCGCCGATCACACCGCCCACGAGCGGACCGCAACTTATTCCTGGTGTAACATTATTAAGTAGATATTTATGTATCCGTGACAAGACAAGGAATTCTAAAGACCAACGCCTGGAAGAGCTACTGGTCCATGAAAGAGCTTATAAAAGAAAACGCTTTATTTGTCACTCAAGCCAAAAATTATGGACATGTGCATTCTACCCATTTTGACTTATTGACCCAGACTTGGTCTTTGACAAACATTCAAAAGTGCAAACTCAAGGGTTGCCAACGTTCCTGGAGTTGCATCAGGGAGGCACTTCGGTATCACCGGATGCCGACCTACCTCTGTCGCGTGGTCGAGGCCTATTTGACGGACAGGGCCGTCATCTACCCTGGTCACCAAGGAGAGTGGAACCGTCGAGAGATGTCGTGCGGTGGCCCACAGGGATCGGTCCTGGGGCTGCATCTGTGGGACATCGGGTACGACTGGGTGCTGCGCGCCGACCTCCTTAGTGGCGTCAGCGTAGTCTGCTACGCGGACGACACGCTGGTCCTGGCACATGGGAGTTCGCATCAGGCGGCGTCCGAACTGGCGGCACGTGGGGTTGCGACAATCGTCGATAGGATCCGGCAATTGGGACTCGAGGTGGCATTGCACAAGTCCGAGGCCATGTGTTTTTATGGTCCTCGGAACGCGCCACTGTCAGGTTCCCAGATAACGGCAGGAGTGGTTCACATCGGCGTCGAGTCGACGATGAAGTACCTGGGACTCGTCCTCGACAGCCGGTGGAACTTCGTCCAACACTTCCGACGTTTGGCTCCCAAAATGGAGCGGGCCGGGGCTGCCTTGAAGCGGCTCCTGCCCAATCTGGGGGGTCCAAACGCCTCCTGCCGGAGGCTCTACGCGGAGATCGTGCGGTCCATGGCCCTTTACGGGGCACCAGTGTGGGCGCGTTCTCTAAGGCTGCGACCAGCCCAGCGGTTGAACGCGTCCCAAAGGTTCATGGCCATCAGGATGGTACAAGGTTACCGCGAGGTGGCGAGCCTCCTTGCCGGACTGCCGCCATTGCATCTGGAGGCGAAAGTCCTCCCGCACATTTGAGTGTGGCGCGAAGAGGCGAAACGCCGGGGCGTAACTCCGCTGCCAAAAGAAATTGTGGCACAGCGGACGGAGCTGCGGCGGGATCTCATGGAGACATGGAGAGTGCGATTGTCGCAACCCAGCGCTGGGCACGCCACAATTGTGGCGATAAGTCCCCTCTTTTAGGAGTGGCTAAAGAGGCGCCACGGCGTCCCCACCTTCCGCCTGACGCAGGTCCTCACCGGACACGGATGTTTCGGGAGGTTCCTGTTTAGGATAAAGCGGGAGGAAACGCCCGGGTGTCACCACTGTGTGGATCGCCCGGAGGACACGGTGGAGCATACGGTGGAGGTCTGCCCGGCTTGGGCGGAGCACTGTCGTGTCCTCACGGAGGCGATCGGCGGCGGCGATCTCTCGCGTCCGGCCCTGGTTCAGGCCATGGTTCGGAGCGAGAGTGCATGGGAGGCCGTCACCTTCTTCTGCGAAACAGTAATGCTCGTGAAGGAGGAGGCGGAACGCGTGAGGGAAAGGCAAAATCAACGCCCTCGCTCCCCTAGTCACCGCAGGAGACGCCCCGGGCGTCGGGAATCGCAGGCCGATTCCCGGCCACCGTAGGCGCGGGCTTGCGGACGGTGTGCGTTGGGTAGCTCGCCGTCGGATAAGGACCCGCCGAGAGCCCGGGTCGACGGCGCGTTGTATTCCACGCGCGCCCCAAAGAGACGTCAGCACCAATTGATGGGGTCCGAAAGGGCCAATGCCTGCCATGGTTACGAGCCTGTCCGAAAGGGATATCGTGGCCCTGGCACACAGGCATCTGAAGGAACACGGGTGGGTTTTAGTCAGTAAAAGTCTGACACTCCCTCCCGCTCCGCCCAGAGCGGGAGAAGTTATTTGATAATAAAAAAGGGTTTCCAACGTGTGATGGACCGCAGTATTTTAGACTTCAGATTGACAGACAATATTCGCAACAACACACTGTGCTTCAAAACACAGATTACTGCTATGAAGTTGGTCAAAAAGCCGCTAAGCTGAAGTGGGACTGGGCTGGCTACGTCTGCCATATAAAATAACTACTATGTGGAGTCCTGACCCTGACACAGCCAGAAGACGTTGCAGCAGTCCCCGTAGAAGAGAAAAACATACGAGCAGTGGTCCACATTAGCTCTGGATCGAAAGAACTGGAAGGAGAGGCCTTTGCTCAGCAGTGAAATGATGTAGGCTAACAGTAATAGTGTAATTACTATGTATCCGCAGGGCTCGAACCTATCACAGTTAGGTATTTTACCTCCAATTTGGCATCACTGTCAAAATCAAAGTGATCTCTATGGTTGCTGTCAGAGATTAAATAACTGTGACAGGTCTGTAGACGCACTGCTTCACGTGCACATACCGTGATTCACCGTGCCTCACAAATATTATGCTAACATAAATATGTACGTTTGTGATCTCTTCTACGAAAAAGAACTGCGTTACGTAAATTGGTATGGTGGTCATAGAAGAACTTTATGAGTGGACTCTCAAAAGGCTCTTAAACTGCTACTAAAACGTACTAAGTGTGTTATTTTAATATCTCTCACCTGCTCTTAGGTCGAAATTGTAGCTAGGCTTGCTTCTGAGTGCCTCTCTTAGCGCAAAAGCGTAGTCAACCAGCGCGTACAGGTGTCCATTGTCGTTATTTTTTAACTGCCGAAATAACAAATGCACAGCGTTTTAAGAAGCATCATTTTTCGGACATCGCTTTTTATAAAAAAATCTGATAGATTCATTTAACTGTAAGATTTCGTATCCTAGTCTAGTTTTTTAGTAATTTTCTGAAAATTGTCCAATTTTCATCCCGATATTAAGAAAAGTAAAAACTCATAAATACCTACTAAGCGTGATACGCAAAATTTATGGTTAGAAGCTTCGATGGCGTCTCATAAAGCTGCAAATTTTAGAGCACAAATGAACCTCCTTTCTTTGTTAGATCCAAATATTATCCGAAAGAAAATTAAAAAAAAAAATAAGTTAGAAATTAGACGTGCTAGCTAAATGGAGATACAGAATAGAAAGAAAGAAAAATAATTTTATTTGTCACAGAAAAACGTGCACACAAAAACATATCTAATACACTCTAAGGTAAACATTAAACAAAACAGGATCTACATTTATAATCACGAGCACAAAAAAAAAAATAGTCGGCAGCTGTACGTCATGACTGTGACAAGAAGGCTTGCACTCAGCATGATGTTGTGCTATGGGACCCACAAAAAAAAAAAAAAAAAACAAATGTAAAATCTTGCATCTATATGACGTACTTACATCTATCAGATTTTTTTTATAAAAATGCGATGCTCAAAAAACGGGGTTCTTAACAGCTTACGGGACGAAAACACTGCGAAATGGGACGGATCGAAATTGGCACACAATCTGGCAACCCAAGCAAACTGAGACTTGCTGTAAACAACCGTAGGTAGGTAAACATAATCAAGTAGGTAGGTAATAATTATCTGTTCCAACTGTTTGGTTAAATTCTTCTCTCGTAGGTCGAAATATCTTCTAAGTTTTTTTCAAACATTACTACACTACGGAAAAATTAGAGTATTAGGTATATCCTAGATAAGAATGCTTGGAAACATGCTGGTCCTGCTCCATAGGACAATCTAGAGTCTATACAAATGGTTGTTAATTTAAATGTATAATTTATTTACTTTATCTATTTACTACATCACGCAATAAATTATTATTTATAATTTTTTAATGGCAATCGTCTACTTTTACAATGTTTATAAATATGTGAGCATCATGTATTGTATATGTCGGATCTGTTATGATGAGTAGGTATGCACTTAAAAACGTGACACAAACGCCTTTGTTTGGCGTTGTGCGGAGTCTAGGAATATGGTGTCGATATGGACCACGGTGCGACAGTGATTGTTGACATGTCGTCAGGGCCGCCGTAAGCGGGCGTGCAAAGCGTGCACCGCACACGGGCGGCACACCCAGGGGGCGGCAAATCGAGCGACTCATCACGTAATTCAAGTCATTGTCATAATACCTACCCCACCATAAGTTTATTATGAAATGTCATAGCATAGAAAAAAATCCGACCGAATGACGTTAACACCGCCATCGTGGTGTGTGCCATCGTGGTGTGTGCATGTACGCATTCGATCGAACAGTGCTATGGTAGATAAATAGTAACGATGGCACATAAATTGCAATTATTTTGTTAATAGTTCTTTTGAGGTGGTTTTCGGCTTAATTATTGATATTTAAACTTGTCTAGTGTGATTATAATTCTATCATCCGTCAGTATAAAACAGAAGTGCAAAGGAATCGTAATTATGGTAAGTACTAACCTACGTTTGTTTATAGACTTATCACAATAATTACTGTTCAAGGAACAATTAATAAGGGCTTTTAATTTTTGAATAATATAGGTACCTAAGTTTTAATATACAAAATTTGTCTTTATTATTAATTTTGAAAATGAAGGAATAGGTTATGTTATGATTGTAATGAACTTATTGTAGACAATATTACGTGGGTTTCAATCCTATTTGACTAAACATTTCCGGCATATTATTGTCACAAAAAAAAAAAAAACCTTACATTTAATTTCAGGAACCGCAAAAAAGGATAAAACTTTCGGGAGCGCAATTTCGACAGCAAAAACGAGAAAAAGAGGTACACAAAGAAAAAATGGCAGGTTCTTTACTGAAATTTTTAAGCAAACCAGAAAATAAGGAAACGGAATGTCAAGAAGATGTTGAGGTAGCTTTATCCAATCAAGAAGCTATGGACGTAACTGAAGAAAAAGATATACGTTCAAGCAAAACAAGAGAAGGTACTACTGAAGAACCTGTAAGCAGTTTATCGTCATCAGTAATATGTAGCAATTTAGATTGTGGTGATGATCCCAGTTTGTGGCCTGCCAGTATGACTAATGATCTTGTTAATATTTTGGTTAATCGTGGTCCCATACAAGCGTCCAATTGCAACTTTCCTATAAATGACCACGGAAGAAAATTTACAGACAATTATTATTATAGAAGTCTTCCCAATGGAGAAAAAATTAACAGAGAATGGCTTGTTTACTCTATTTCGAAGGATTCAGTATATTGTTTTTGTTGTAAAATGTTTGGTAAATCTGTTAGTAGTTTGTCTGCTTTGAATGGTTTTTCGGATTGGCAACATTTATCATTAACATTGAAAAGACATGAAACAAGTGTTTCCCACAGTGAAAATGTGAAATCTTGGGCACAATTGAATAATATGTTAAAAAATAAAACTACTGTAAATCAAATGCAACTGAGACTATTAGAATCGGAAAAAAAACAATGGTGCGATGTTTTAGAAAGAATCATAGGCGTAATCAAGTTTTTATCTCGTCGGTGTCTGGCTTTCCGAGGGTCGTCAAAAACATTATATGAACATGATAATGGTAATTTTTTTAAAGCAATTGAAATGATAGCATCCTTTGATTCAGTCATGCGGGAACATATTCACAGAATTCAATCCTCAAAATCAGATTCAAGTCGTATGACTCACTATTTAGGAGATCAAATTCAGAATGAAATAATTGAGTTGCTCGGCACGACCATAAAAAATTATATATTAAACCAAGTTAGAAAATCAAAATATTTCTCTATTATATTGGATTGCACACCAGATGTAAGTCATACAGAGCAAATTACAGTTGTACTTAGGCATGTTATTTTAAATAATGAAACAAAAAATGTTGAGATATGTGAAAATTTTATTGGTTTCTGTCCGATCACCAGCTCCACAGGTGAAGGTCTATTAAATTTTGTTTTGGATTTATTTTCACAATTAAATCTCAACATTCAAAACTTACGCGGCCAAGGTTATGATAATGGTTCTAATATGCGTGGAACAATGGACTACAAAAAAAATTTTTGGAAATCAATAACCGTGCATTTTACGTCCCATGCTCGGCATGCTAGGCTCGGTCTTAATTTGGTAGTGAACGATGCAGCAAATGTTACGTATGAAACTGTGAATTTCTTTAATATAATTCAAGAAATTTACGTTTTCTTTTCATCATCTACAAAAAGGTGGTCGGTAATTTGCAAACATTTACCAGATTTAAAATTAAAAGCTTTAAGTGCAACGCGATGGTCCAGCAGAATTGATGCAGTTAAACCATTACGGTATAACCTCGAAAAAATATTTGATGCTTTGCTGGAAATATCTGGTGATTCGTCGGAATGGGATTGTACTACATCTCACAAATCTCATTCGCTTGCTTTAAGCATTCAAAATTATAGATTTATTTGCTCGGTAATAATTTGGTTCGATATTTTAAACGAAATTAATGCTCTGAGCAAAATGATGCAGAGCCCCACAATGAATACTCAAATTTGCATAAATTTGTTAAATAAGTTAATTGACACGTTCACAGAATATCGCACGGCTGAACACTTTCAAACGGTGTTAGCAGAAGCTTCTAAAGTGGCTCACGAACTAAACGTAGAAACAGATTTCCCACCAATAAATACAATTCGTTCAAGAAAAAAATCAACACAATTTCACTATGAACACAGTGATGAAATAGTAGACCCCAAAATCAAGTATAGAGTAGAGTTTTATTTTAGAATCCTAGATCAGACATTAACTTCTTTAAAGGATAGATTCGACGAGCTAAAAACATTTACCGACGTATTTGGCTTTTTTAGCAATAACTTATTTAATTATTCCAATGATGAGTTAATGAAACATTGTAAAGATTTAAATCTGAAACTTAAAGATGATTCAAGTAGTGAATCAGACATTGACGGTATTGATTTATTTAATGAAATCATTGCATTAAAGTTGCATTTTGCAGAAAACCAGTCTAATGATCCACAAACCCTATTACAATATCTTTTTACCAATGACTTAATTTCAACATTTCAGAACACAGTAATAGCGCTAAGAATATTACTTACACTGCCGGTTTCAGTTGCATCTGGTGAAAGATCCTTTTCAAAATTAAAAATTATCAAAAACTATTTAAGATCAACAATGCTCCAGGAAAGACTAAGTTATTTAGCTATAGTTTCAATTGAACATGAAATTTTAGACAGTTTGGATACAACAAAGTTGATAGAAGATTTTGCAAATCTAAAGGCAAGAAGAGTTAAATTTTTGTAGATAAATATATAAGTTTTATAGATCAGTAAAAAAATAAAAAGTACTTAATTAAAATAAATGTTTTATCTTCGTTAAGTTGTTTTTCTGTTTCCCCACCATAAAGAGAAAACATTAATTATCCTTTTTTGACAAAACTCAGAGTAAGTAGTCGTAGGACGGCATAATCGGTTTTGCACGCGGGCGACGAAACAGCTAGCGGCGGGCCTGCATGTCGTCGCGACGCGTACTGGCCTAGGAAATGCTAAGTGTATCCTTTTTAAGTCAGAGTATTAGTTGTGTAGTATAAAGTAATGTTCCTGTAATCGACTGACAATAAACAGTGTGGACGTTATAATAAGGAGTTATGTCTCTAGTTTACCCGTATCCCAGTTCAGCGCTGACACTATGTCTAATCACGATCTTAAGTAGATCCGACATTATGTCGCATATTTAATTTAGGTACCTATCTGTCATTGCTTCATTTTACATCTCTTTACCTATTGTGATTTAGAAAGTAATTTTATTGTAGGTGTGTCGTCTTTATATATAATTCATGTAGGTATCATATTTTGATCATCATACAACCTGACACTGCATGATCTGCAAATTGCATAAACGTAAGAAAATTTGAATTTCGCGGGCTACAGCTGCGGATTCACCTTTAGATGATTTAAACTTAGAATTTTGGGTTTATGTATTCAAATAATCGAATCAAAGCTCTCACCACAGGTCGGTTTTCTGATCCATTTGTTTATATTTTGATCAGATAATTTTGGAACAGACCACACCTACCTATTTAATCATAAATGAGTCCTAGATACCTAGCTAATTATCGTCGATCCAGCATGTTAGTAAACTAATTAGTAGATTATTAACCAAGGGCTCCAAAAATTAAGGCCACCTATAACAAAGATAAAAAACAGGTAAATATATAGAATAACTACCATTACTAAGATACGAAATATTCATAGTTAAATCATGTATACTTACTTTTGTGGCCAGAAAAATTTCGTCAGGAGCATTAAGAAATTTTTCCACATTTTGAGTCGTAAAAATTTTAGACTTCTTTGCGCAATGCCCTTCTGATTTTCTTTTTAAAAAAGCCAGTAACTTCGTGAATCTATTTATTTCAATGCTGTGTTTGATGCTTATTGTAGCTTTCAGTTTTGAGTATATGCACCAAAGTGTATTCGGATTCTTTGTCTTGACTAAATAATCAAAATAGACAAGAAGTACTGATTCTGAAATTTATAGGCCTTTCGCACTTCTCCACGTTGAAAATTCTTCATAAGTTTTTAAATAATTTTCCTTAGATTTTATTGGAAGCAAATTATTTATAATTGCGGCAGCATTTGCACTGATGGAATCCGACATTTCACTGTCACTGTCGCTTTGATTTAACATCGTAACGTATTTTTAGAACATTAACTTATTTATAAAATTAAATTAAAATAAACTTAATGTTTATGTATTTGAAGAATACAAAAACGCGGCAAATTCCTAGACTAATATTTTTTTGTCGGAAAAGCAAAGGCATACACCTCATACGGCCTCGTCGGTTTTCGTAATTTTATTTAATAATCATAACTGCATAATAAATGCGTATTCCTTTTTCAAAAAGATGTATAATGCTTTATATACAAACTCAATGGTGTAAACACAGATGTAGTTTAATATAGATTTCGGTAAGTATTCGAAATTTAAATCACATTCTCCCCCTAGAGGATGAATGAAATTCAGTACAATTTTCTTTCCCTGTTTTTAACAGATTAAAAATGACTATTGTTGTTCGCTTTTTGTGGCATAGAATGTCACTTTTTTGAGCAAGTGGTACAAAAAATAATAATTTAACTTTATTCCAGACATAGGTCCATAACTTTTTACAAAGATAACGATGATCGATGATCGACCCAATAGGTATATATACCGAATGTTGCTTACCTTGTGTTTTGGATCGAGTCCTGACGCTGCCATGTATGTTGCACTGATCGTCTTAATCTTTTCAATGCATTTAAATTCTGGCTGCAGTAGTAATTCATCGAAGCAAACTGTAAGTTAGAACGTTAAATTAAGAATATTAGAGGTTTCTGAGCTACTAAAACGGCTTACATGGGGGCACATTTCCCGCTTCTGAAGACTGAACATCTCAATCAGACATTAACGTACTTTCGTAGTACTAGGTGCGCTTGTGGCAAAGGCATGAGTAAACGGGCGTTAAAAACACGTAAAACTGTAAAACTGTTTTCCTGGGGATAACGGTCCTCATTTAACATCTCTTGCAGGGCGGTTTTGGATTCAGCAGCAGATGCTGTCAGAAAAATCCGTCAATTTACTGATACCGCGAGGCTAGTCTATTTTAGTTACTTTAATAGTATCATGTCTTACAGTATTTCATTTGGGGACGGGCTGCAAACATCGAGTCTATTTTTATTCTGCAGAAAAGAACCACCAGAGCCATATATAATCTCCGCAGGCGCGATTCTCTTAGAGAACTGTTTAAAGATATCATAACTTCATGATGGTGCTTTGTCAATATATCTATGAAAACATAATGTAAGTAAAAAAAAAATTTACATCTTTTTGGTAAAAGAGGTGAAAGACATAATTATAATAGGTACTAGAAATAGGGACCAATAGGTCTACCCACCACTAGCCACTGGGAGTTTAGCCAGTCTCAAACCTGGTCTGTACAAATAAGCTCAACCAGGTTTCAGACTGGCAAAAGTAGGCTCTTCTTAAAAATTTACTGTGACTGTTTAAAATGTTATAATAAAATTCCTTCCCACATACTTCACTGAATGAGACGAAATTCAAATCTTCAATTAAACGCACACTATGCAAGCAGGCATATTATAAGTTGGAGGATTACCTACATCGCTGATAAAAATGCTTGGCTCAATGCTGGTCCTGCTCCACAACAACAACTAATTGATTAACATTTGAAAATACTGTAGGAGCTGCTGAAGATTGTAAGACTATCAGTCTGCATTGTATAAACTCAACCTCCTTTGTTTAAACTAATATTATAAGAGTTAAAGTTTGTGTTGTTGTAGGGGGTAATCTCTGGATCTACTGAACCGATTTTGAAAATTCTTTTACCCATAGAAAGCTACGTTATTTGTATGTCTTAAGCTAATATTAATCCGAAAAATGAAAAGACTCCGCCCAACACAGTGGGCATGGGTCAGCTAGTAGATATTATAATATATAATTGCATAGCACAGTGTGAGTACTATGTACAATAGAGCTACCATTTACCGGGTAATATGTCTTTCATTGACTTGAATGTGCCCTGGCGGCTGAGAGTATGGCATGCTCACTCAGATATTTCGCTGATGGTGGCGCGTGTGTTGGATCATTTAGCTCCCATCAAAATGGTTTGATGAATGGTGCTGATCCATGCGTTATGCGACTGGTCATCCCTTAGCTGCCACGGCTTATTTTAATTTTAAATTGTTTACACCTTTTTATCACGGACGCTTCTGACGTTTTGCATCGTTCTCACATGTATAATTTCCATATGAATGATGTAACCATGGACTTATAATGGATGTAACCAATACTTTGTATCAATATTTTAATTTGAAAGAGTGTCCGTGGAGTTTCTTACCCGTTCTTCTCCATAGGAACCTACTTATACTGTTTGCAATGGGCAACTAGCTTCATATAATAATAATATATATATATATAATGCTAACTGACCGACTTCTTGACAGTTCAAAAGTGCCTGTAAATGGTTTAATTGAACTAAATGCTTTGAGTTTGAGTTCTACTCACAGTACTTGTAGCGACATCTATCCTACAACATAAGAGCCTCATAGGAAGATAGATACGTCACTGATCCACTAATTCTACATCTCACAAACAGTTTTAGCATAATTTATTTTAGGTGGATTGAAATTACACTTAACTTCTTCCCCTTATAAACACAAAAAGAAGGAAAACAGGCCGATTTATTTACCAAATTTATTCACTGCACATCAGCGATTTCATTTCCTACTCAAGGTGCGTAAGGTGTCATCAAAGAGATTTATGATAGACTATAGAGAGGCTATCAAAAGTAATGTCATAGAAAACCTTTGATCCCATGTCTCAGTGACGACATCTAGCGTAATATAGCAAAATTACTTATTATCTATGTTTGACACGGTAAACTTTTACTGACACCAACCTTTGATTACCAACCGTCAGATAGTATGAAACATCTAAGAAAATTATTTATTTTATCTAAATATTGGGTAAACTACAAAATACTAACGAAAATAATCCGCGGTTAAGTCTAGCCGTTTTATCACTACGTGATTTGCAATACCATAATGCACTATTCAGTTTAGATACTTCGAAAATTCTTTTCTTTTGTTGGACACGAATGCGACTTGACTTGCAGGCGTAGGTACCACACTAGACTGAGCGACTGTTTACCATTAGGACAAATGTATCGGATTACGAATTTGTTCGCTATGTCCCGTCTATTGTTAACTAAATAATTTAATGTTTTTGGGTGTCATGATTTGAAAAAGTCACCGCCTTCTGTCATTCATGTTTTACTACTCACAGATTTATTATTAAGTGTTACTTATTTAATTTGGGAGCTGCTATCCATTGAGTTATAAACTTAAATGTACCTGCTATCATTAGAACAATACATTACGTATAATTTGGTTGAGCACACGCAACCAGTAGAATGCATGTCCCGCAGTATGAAACGTGTCAAAATTAGCGATGCACGCGAAAAGCACGCCCACCTCGTCATGCTGCTGAGAATACAGATTCTGAAATTAATAAAAAGAACTATGATTTTATTAAACTTAGATTATAAATATTTTGAAATAGAAGCCATTTAAAAATACTTACATCAGGGCGCCAATCGCTACTCAGGAAATGATTAACAACATGCTCGGGCAGAATATGTCCGAGTAGTTGTCTGTTCATGCCTTCAGCAGACTCCATGCGTGCAAGGTCTGTCTTCACTTGCCGTTTCCAAAGAAAATCCAGCCGTGATATAACTTCAACCAGCCGTGCGTGCGTTACCACCACTACTAGGAAACCGCACATAAGAACCAGCATTTGTGCGGGCAACAGTAACCTGGAAGACAACAGCATGATTAATTGCAAAAGCATGTTTAAATTATTTGATTTTAGTAGTAAGTACACACAGATCTAAAATTATTGCACATTTTACTTTGTCGCTCATAACATATGCCATATATGTGTTTGTCATACCTATTGTGTATGGTAAAACTCACGTGTTTTTAGTTTGGTAATACATGTAGTAGTGAACAATCAGGATGCAGTACATCACGACGTTGATGGTCGCCAGCAGTGTCTTGATGAGGAAGTACAACTTGAGGACCGAGGTGAGCGCGACTAGGCACAGCACCCACGAGATCACCACGTATTCTGGGTGGTGGCATTCGTCTGGTGAAGGAATTAATAGTGTTAATACTATTATTATTGAAGGGTGGTGTTAAAAGTATTATTACTTAAGTCAAATATTCACCTGCATCATTTTCACTGTTCGACATAGTGTCTGTAGAGTTAGATATTACTGTGCTCGTAGAGTTTGATATCGTCTGGTGCGATGCTAGTGGACAGATATACAATTTCATGGTACTGCAACAAATTAAAACTAATTTAGAAGGTATCGTAAGCCATCAGGGTTCAGTAAACTGTAGTTAATTTGAGAAGGTCCCTTTAACTACATTAATAGGGAGTTTAATTACCTGGATAGAGACATGATGAAAATGAAGAAGCAGATGTGCATGACCCTGAGGATGCGAGTGTTGGTCACTTTGGCGGAGAACTTAACGAGGTGACGCTGAAGATTGGGGAACTCTTGGACCATCACCAGCACGAAGCAGAGTGTGAGGGGTATCGTCATCACCATCAGGACAATCATTAGGTTTCCGCAACTGTGTAAAGGAACTAGTTTAACGAAAGGCTTTCACATACCGAGCGATATAATAGTCGCCGAAGTATTTGCATTAACTTGAGACGTAAAGACGTAAGACGTAAAGTCAAAGTGCGGTCTGTGAATTTTGCCCTAAGTATTTATTGGAATATCAGCGACAAATTGCCCATGCTTATAAATAGAATTGAATGGAGCAAATTTTTCATTTCTTACTGCCTAATCGCAAAATATTGAACCAAATTTTATTCGTAAAATATGCTATTTCGAACGAAGTTGGGAGTCACCCAGTTTTCTAGTCACAGGATGAAATTTTAATAATTTTGTCATTCTATGATAAATAATAGAAATACACACAAACACTCACTTACTTGTAATGAGCAAGACTCTGCACGGCTACAACAAATAGCCATTGGACCATGCAGCACATGACGTTAGATTTAAAGGTATCACCATCGAGTTCTTCGTAGCAGGATTCGAGATCGGCTCGGTTAAACTGCAACGACCAAGTGTTCATGTTCTTCGCGCACACTTCGATCAGTCGGTGAATTTTGTCGACCTCCTTCAAAAAGTACCTAATGGTTAACAAATCACTAAAAACAGAAAAAAAATAAAGGTAATCGTCTGCCGCTCACCTCAATATCAGTCTTCTGTGTGTGCATGTCGTGAACATTCGCAGTATCGCCATGGTAGTACTGTAACAAACATTAATTATTGAAAGGGGTAAATATCTCACTATCGATAAAATAACTTACTTTTGCGAGGTATTCTATTGTTAAGGAATGTCCAATCAAGCTTTCGGGGTAAAATTAATCACAAAACGTACGTTTTCGAAGGGAATCTCCGGCTTCCACGGACTTTCTTCGACCTTTTGGATCTGGCGGCGCTGGCGACGAAATCTTGTTTTGGTTAGCTTGGGTGGTGTTGGAACGGCGGACACGTTGTGCTGGGTGAGCTTAATACACTCTTCTGATCCATTTTCAACCCTGAGACAAACATTTCGAACAGATGGATGAGAACTGGAAAAGAAGTCCAGAAATATCACATTACTTAATTCTCTTCTTTAAAAACTTAGATTCGTTTACCTGGTGGCTGGTGTACTTCTAATCCGTTGGGGCACCTCCGTACTCCCAATGAAGTAAGTGATGGGGTGGTATTTTTCAAGGAACGGATCCCGCGTTCCACCCTCCCCGGGCTCCACCATAAAAGCCCCGTTTAGGCACTCTAACGTAGATGATGAAATGTGCACGCGACTGGAAAATATAGTAAAGTTAGTGTATCTATCAACTACGCCAGCTTTAGATCTTGGACCACAAACCAAAAAGTGATAATGGCGGCTTCGGGGCAAATGCCTCGAGAAGCATTTCGGGTATTGTTAGAGGACCCTTACGGCAGTAGCAGTACCTCATATAAGCGCAACGGAAGCTGGACATGGTCACACTGAATGTGTCAATATAATTATGATGTAAGTATGTACTACAACTACCGACTTAAGTATGTGCCAGTGTTTCTGTCGGTGAATGTTGCATGAAGAAAATGCAATTAGCCGATGTATTACAACAATTATAAAAAAAAAAAAAAACATTGGTATTAAATTGGAGTTTATATGTATGTACGAAAGGAACTAAACTTGTTAACTAAACGTTCAAAATTATTTTAAGTCCTAATTTTCTTCTTAGAATGTCAGAAATCACTAGCAACGTAATAAAATCGTAGTGGAGTCAAAACTGCACATTGAATATTTATGAAAAAAAGTTGTTGCTACGAAGTCTGGGAACGATTCATATGCCAAAAATGTAGTAGTTAGAATTCTTATGTTTGTCTGAATATATGTCACGCAAATAATACCGGATAGATTTTGTTCAAATTTTACATAGATATATTCTTTATGTCTGGTCTGTCTGTAGGCTATAAATCATCACGCTATTTCGCTTCACGAGGACGAGCAATATAACATTATGTTCGTATTCTTCTATAGTTTACATTGAATTGTAAAAACACGAGCCAAAAGGTTACAATATTGCCGGTAGTACAGACATTTATGGAGTTAGCAATCAATCATGACATATTTATAAACGGCTATTTTAGTCAACTTTCAACAAAGCCAATAAATAGCTTAGTGGTACGACGACTGATTTGCAAAAATGTGGTTAAATAAAAAAAAAAAACTGTTTCTTTTTTATAACTTTTCATGGTTTTTGTAAATTAAATATAGCGCTTAATTATGTGTGCTTATTTTATATAGCTGCTCACCTATGTTGATACGAGCACGACTTTCATGCGAATGAAGTCGCGGGCAGGCTAGTTTTTGATATAATAAAATATTTTATTGAATAGCAGAAGTGAAAGTCGTGACAATGGGTCATTTTACTTTAGTAAATTTGGGCATATTAAGTAGGTACACCGTACACCCAATTAATCACAATCAATTGCAATGACAAACGAAAATAAACTAAATGACAGTTGTTAATTTTACGTTAATATTATTATTAATTAGTCGTTACTGGTCATCAGAAGCCCGAAAGTCTGACAGCCAGTCTTACCAAAGGGGACTCGTATTACCCAGTAACTGGGTTGTGACGTTCAGATACTCGTAGGCAGTCGGTCCATGTAAAATTACTGGTATTCAGCTGCATCTGGTTAGACTGGAAGCCGACCCCAATATAGTTGGGAAAAGGCTAGGCAGATGATGATGACAGAAGTTGGTAATATTGAAAATATTGAGTTCAGCACCATCTAGCAGAGTAGTGCCCCCGGATAGGCCGTAAGTTTAACCGTTCGTAAATAAAACTTACCCTGGCAGGCCACTGCTCTCAATGCGGTTAGCGAGGTTAACGTCACGCGACCACAGGTCGAATTGCCACTTGAGCTGCCCCAGTACTCCGCACAGCACCTTACCGCTGTGAACACCGATGCGCATGTTCAGATCCACCTGAACAGAGAATGTGGAAAGTGTTTTATTATAACTGTGTTGCGAGGTTTTCTCACCAGTCTAAAGAAGTAGGGGGAAGTCCCGTAGCGCCGGACGGCTTCTGGCGCCGGACACTCGAACTATCTCGACAAATTGCAATGCATCGATTAAAAAAATATCGATATGGCCGCGGGGGAGCGGTGCGATACACGGTCACGGGACTTGGTTTGCCAATGATGCGCTCTCTGAGTATAAGTGTTCTGTGATGATGCGTGGGGCCTAGGTGGGAGCAGCCAAAAGCGGCTTTTGGCGGGAATACATTGCGTCGCATAAGATCGAAGTAAGTATTACTGCTATGTTTTTGTGTTTATGTGTTGATGTTAATTGTTATTATACGGAATGTTCCATACATTTTCGAAGTTTCTACAAGATTTTGTTGATTTACATAACAAATTTAATAGAAAATATATAATTTAAGGATACTCTGTCCCGTAGTACCGGAGAAAATGATTGTGTTAAATACACTCTGAAAAACAAAATCTGTGTGTAAGGGTGTGTAGTAGTAAGTGAGGATGTTTGTGTGTGTGTTTTACTAGCATTGTTGTATTTATTATAATCTTTTTTGTACTTTGTTTTAGAGGATAGAGGAACGGGGAGAAATTGAGAACGGGAAGATAATGGAAGCAAAAGAAAAAGAAAAGAAAATGGGACAAAGTTTACATACTGCGATAGACAAGGTTATGTCTAAAAAAATGAGTTTGGGAAGCTTCATTTAAGGTTACGGGTTAAGAGCGGTAAACCTGACATACTTTGCATACAAACGCTCGTACGTGATTATGGCGTTGTAACACATCTTTCTTTGAAATTTTTGAACCAGTAGGTATCTTGTGCACTATATCTAGGTTTCTATGCAAGCAACAAATTCAGCAACAAATTTAACAAATTCAGTATAAGCCTGCAAAAATCTGCTTTTTTGCACAAATTTTACCTGAAATTTGGCCATTCATAATGTACTCATAAATTGTATATGTTAAGAAAACATTAGGATAGAAACCTTGCAAATGTAATGGAAATTCTAAATGACCAACATCTATTTCACAAACTGGTAAGGCTTACTCAAAAACACGTATTTCCTGGAACAAGTTTTATGTAAATTCCGCACATTATTTTTCGTTTCTGATTATCGCGTTCTCACTCGTTTGTTAATAGTTTTCACTTGCGCTGGATACAACAACAAACTTTTCGGCCATGCTCGCGTTGATGATAGACGGACTGGGAAGGGCCCTCTTAAGGACCAAAAGAACGGAATCTATATATAAATAAAAAGACAAGTCCTGACTGACTGACTGACCCATCAACGCCCAGCACAAACCCTTGTACCTAGAAAGCTGAAATTTTGTACAGATGTACTCTTTATAATGTAGACAAGGAATAAGAAAGGATTTTTGGGAAATCCACCCCTAAAGGGGTAAAATAGGGGATGTCCGATTAACTCAAAACTCAGTCTATCTATCTATCTGCCTAGCCTTTTCCCAACTATGTTGGGGTCGGCTTCCAGTCTAACCGGATGCAGCTGAACACCAGTATTTTACATGGAGCGACTGCCTATCTGACTTTCACCACCCAGTAACTGGGTAACACAATACCCCTTGGTAAGACTGGTTGTCAGACTTTTGGGCTTCTGACGATCCGTAACGACTGATTAACTTAAAACTCAGTATTTATACTTAAATTAATAATGAAGTATAACATGTAAAGGTGTTTTTCGAAAATTTACCCCTAACGAGGTGAAAACGGGGAAGTCAACTTTATAAGGGAGAATTTTACTGCGTGGCTTGATTAACATGAAAATTTATATAAAGAACATATACGTCAAATGATGGAACAATAGCAAACCACTTTACAAAAATTATCCCCTTTGGGGATGAAAAGGGAGGACACAGTTTGTACGAAAAAAATCTTCTTTCATAACGAGTCAAAACTGTACATTTAATATTTGTGAAAAAAGTAATTACTAGATACGAGGTCTGATGAACGAGTGTGATGCCGAAAATATAGTTTTTTAATTTTCGTCCATTTGTTTGGATGTATATTTCGGATTGGTGCAAATCAGCTGAACGGATTTGGATGAAATTTGACACACATACGGTAATCTTAATCTTTTAATCCCGGTAGTACGTTCGCGTGAGTCTTTTCCGACATCCACGCGGGCGAAGCCGCGGGAAAACGCTAGTATAATAAATAAAGTTACATTTATAGAAGCAGTTTTTATTGAGTGAAATCCTTAGGTGTCCGCCACTAGGGGACTTTCTCCTATGTTGTATTTACCTTTAGATGTTTCATTTGGCGCCGCACGTCGCGGATGACGCGTATCATGTACAGCCCCATGTTGACGCAGCAGTGCGCGTGGTCTGAACGCGGCGCCAGCAGTCCACTCACGCAGAGGTAGCAGTCGCCCAGCAACTTGATGCGGAGGCAATGGTTCTCCTGAGGAAAGCCGATTTACAGTGTCTTTTATGGTGGTCAGAGAGCAGTTTTAAGTCCGCCTAGCAAAATCAAAAGTCATTTATTCAAACTAGGCTGAGAATCAGCACTTTTCGAACATCAAAAATTACATAAAACAGTCCCCCAAAAACGCCCACCCTTCACCACTTTCTGGTGCTTTAGCTGAGAAGAAGAAGTGGCGCAACAAACTCCCCAGCGTTTAGCAGAACGGCAGTCTCGTATGCAAATTAGTATCATTTAAGTAAAATTTGGGTTACGAGTACTTTGAAATAAATAATCGCTTGTATTACAACAACACACTTACCGATGCCAACTTATCGAAGCGAGCGAATAGTGAATTCAACAACTCCACCAACTCTTGCGCACTGCACTTGCTGGACAAATCTGTAAGTTAGCAGAGTGTGATACATTAAAGATAACCATGGGGTCCAGAACATAAAAAAAATTGTAGATTGTTATACAAGGGTCGAAAGGAATTGGTGACTTTCAACCGTGTTAAACACTCTACTTTTCGTTTCGAATATAAAGAAAGTATAAAATTGAAGCTTTTCTAAAATATTTTATTTTCTTGTTTGCTCGCAATTTCATAAAATCATTGTACCTATATATTTAAATATTTGTTTCCTTGAAACTGGCAAAGGATTTTCGATTACTGTATTTGCCTCGTCTTTAACCGAATCTGAGGTCAACATTTCAGAATCACTTGAACAAATTTGTATTATTTAATCAAATATTAGTCTATAATACAGAGATTTTGAATTTCGGTGCAGCTTACAGAGTTAGTATCCCGGCAAATAATATAGTATTTTTTGGCCTGCGCCTGATGACGGGGACCATCACGGGACACTAATAGGCATAACGCACCCTCTATGCAGAGCTTGCATGGATGCGGAGGAAACATTGCACATGTGCTCTTTGAATGCACAGACGATACCCAGATTAGAAACTCTCGGGGCACCCAGATTCTTCATAGACGTTCTAAACAGGCCAGGAGACGTAATCAACTTCTGGAGGGAGGTGGGCTGGTTGGAAAAACCACCGTTGGCCGCCATGGCCCACGCACAATGGTCAGCCTGAAGGACTAAGTACGTAAACCAAACCTTCTAACATAGAAACACAGGCGAGGGCCCTCAGGGGCCCTCCGGGACTGAGAAAGTAACGCAGTCACATCAGGTACAATCTTAATGTTCACTGCAGGAAAATAAACATGGCCACGACGTGTGACGGTCAGTTTTGTTATGTTGCTCACCGGTAAATCCCTTGATATCAGCGAACAGAATAGATACGTCATGACTCTGGTGTGTTGCAACATCCCATAGGCTTTGAAAGTCGCCAGCTGCCTTACCCAAGTGCGTGGAGATTGTTTTTGCCAAGAAGTCTGGTATAACTGCAAGAGAATTAACATCAACATCAAGTTAATCTGGCGATATTTTTATGTGATTACGTACTTATTTGGTTTATTCTCATTCAAACTGAACCAATACTGAGCATCTCACCGCTTTGTATAAGATGCCATTGCTTATCGCTTTCAATCCTAGTTTTCTCGTATGCGCTCTTAGACTTTCGTGTTTCCAAGAACACCTTCCTCTGTTCGCAGTCCACAAATGATTTGGCATACAAGCCCGCGAAGTTCACCGCTGCGTGAAGTAATACGTTACCTCCTAGAAGACGCCAGGCGCATGTGTATCTCTGCAAGCATTTCAAATATATATAAAAAAAATACAATTATAATTTTCAAGAAGTCGAACTTCTAACAAGCCAAAAAAAGTTAGTTTCAAAGCCAGTTCAAGGAACTTATTTCCTTTATTTCTTATTTCCAAATATTTATTTTAAAGCCAACATCGCTTAGCACTGGTACTAATATAATTACTACTCCTAATTACTTACATGACTATGACAGTTGACAACTGTCGGGGCAGTCTCCGTATGTATGTCCACTATGATAGCCACAACATGTACCAGGCAGGACAGGACCCCCAGAGTGATGCACCAGCTCAGAGACAGCGGCAACATCGCGTATGGCATGAACACTATGAACAGCATGTACCATATTTGGTTCTGAGACTCTTGGAAGCCGATACCTTGTTTGCTCAAACCTGAATATAATAGAGTATTCTTATTATGAATGACAGTCCACTTACATGACGAGTGATATGTACGTTCAGCACATCATATGCAGTAAGCACTGCAACCAATCCAGCAGCACTTCTTGTAAGATCGTCGATTGGAAGGATAACCAACCTACAACTCTATCCCTTTGGTGTTGCAGTTGCTGATCACGATTCACCGAATGGTTCATGGGGCCGTGTGCCAAGATGCCAATATGGCAGATATTATTAATTTTAGCATGGAAAATAAATACATACCTTGAACGATAAGCAGCACCCAGGTGCCCGCTGCGGCCCAATGCAGATAGTTTTTAGCGAAGGATGGCCACCAGCTTAGCAAGAACATACACACGTTCAGACACGCGAATATTGCCGTCCACATAATATGGTAGATACTCGGTGTCGCCGCTGTAAATATACCTTGAATTTAATGTAGGTATTTATTATCTCGTTTCCAGACTAATCGTTGGTAGTAATAATTTAGAGTTGGACAGATTCGACACTACGTCCTCAGCAAGTGGTGAAATTGAGCGACATTTGAATTATTTGAAGGATATTTGGCATAGCATTACAAGAAACAAGTTTACGACTATACATGAAGTCCAACATTAAACTTACCATCTAAATGAGTAGTGGTATAAATAAGGACCAGTCCCACCTGAAATGTTGAAACCACTGTTTAATACCGAGTATATTAATGATTTGACTTACATTTGAGCTGATCAACAAGTCTATGCAGCTACGATTAGATACAGTCTCCTACGGCTTATGGCTAGTAACAACGTCGATTGTATTATAATAAATTATTAGTATTAATACGATTAACACCTGTCTATGAGCTAAACTAATATAATTATTATAAGACCCAACATATACAAGCTCTTGCCACCTAGGTAGAACCTGTATTTTTTGTATTAATTGTTTTTCTACTAACTTTAAGTGCTAAATCGACGAGGTTGGCCGTCATGAGGGACTTCTGTCGCTGTCTCCGAGAATATCTCTGGTATGATTGTTCGACGGCTCCATCCTGGTAAACAGATATCCGACGGGAAGTTATATAGTCATAAGTTTATTTCTGACAGTAGCTTACTGATCTACAAGAGTGTTTAGGGCTGCTTTTCCGGTAGAGTCAATGACTATTCAGTTCGATCAATTGTTTCGAATCATCCTAACGAAGTTCTAACCAAAACTGTACTGTAATATTCTGAATGAAATCTGAGTGAAAATACAACTTACGTCAAACCTATTTGTGATTGCTGGACAGTATATCCCCTTGTAGTAGCGTGGCTCCGACATGTCGCCTGCCTATAAAAATACAACATATTATTTAAGAGGATACAGGACCTCCACTTTCAAAGAGAATTTGACCTTCTCCGTATCATCACGCCATGTTTCCAAAAAGTGCACAGATTGAGTATTTATTTAGAAGTGTTAGTAGGTGTACACCAGACTCGTTTTTAAGGGTTTTTTGTTGACTACGGAACCTTAAAAAACGAGGCTTTGTTATTCTGCTACTGAACTTATCTTAGTGTATTCTATATTTAGAACTCGATTGGAGTTAGCTTTGAGGAAAACGATAACAAATAATAATAACGATTAACGCGTGTGTAAAAACCGAATAATTGTTGTTTTAAAACTAGAATTTGCTTGAATTATGTGGTTTACATGAAGATTCGTTTATAGATACTCGTACGGTTGAAAAGTGGATTTAAGGTGATAACTAAAAAATCAATTATGGCAAACTGGGCGGGCATTAGAAAGGGACAGAGTCAGTTACTTCCACATGCGATAAAAGAGAGCGCAATAATGCGCTTGAACCAAAATAAAACAACGTAAGAGTGCCAAAGCAAATAAAAATTGTTTGAAAATAAATTAAGCTATGTATCAAAAATATCCTCAGCCACAGTTTACAATTACCTAATACGCACATTTTGAATGCAATTTTGCAATTAACTTACTTAGGATTTTAGAATTCAATTCTATCTAGGAAATTTAATCCAATTACGTTTTCCTTCAGTCAGAGTATTAATCAAGTAGTCAATAAACGTAGCAAAAATTAAATCCATACATGCTTTAATAGTGAAATAAATGGTTACGAAAAAGCCCCTAATTTATTTTGGTATCGCCTTAAAGGCAGGTCGACGCAAATGAGTATATTGAAATTTAATGACTGAGCCTCAGTCAGTAGATGCTTAAGGTAAAAGCGGTAAGCTCGCCTGAAAATATAAAGTTCCGTACTCTACAAGGAAAAAAATGGAACCCTTAGAGGATCACTCGTGTGTTTGTCTGTCCGTCTGTCACAGCCAATTTGCTCCGAATCTACTTGACCGATTAAGTTGAAATTTTATACACATATGAATTCTGTGACCCAAACACGGATGTGTAACGTAAATAAATGAATTTAGAAATTAGAAAAAAAAAGTTTTGCGAACTGTACCTTGTGACATATCAAATGAAAAGGCTTGTTGTAAGGATTTCAGGTATATTTTTTATTTAATTTTAATATAAACACTTTTAAAGTTATTTATGCAAATAGAAGAAAATTGACCATTCCCCCCTTATCTCCGAAACTACAGAGCCTAACATTTTGTGTGTCACACATTCTATCTGCAAATGTAAATTTGTACATGTTTTTTAACTATAATGTTAAGTTTGTTCTTGGGATAAATTCATCCCAACTACGGAACCCTTCATTGTGCGTGGTCCGACACACACCGGGCTGGTTTTTTTTTTGCAGGCTAGCATGTACGTCTCGCACTCCCCAGACTTTCAGTCTCGCAATTATCTTACCTGATCGACTAATCTTTTTCCTGTGTTGAACTGCAAGAAGAATAGCATTAAGTTGCCAGTGACGTTGAAACGAACAACATTCAAGGAGGTAGCAGTTACAAATATATGCAACAAGTTTATATTATATATAGGTTTTATATATTTAGCGCCATTTTGTGTTTAGATTAAAATATATTATCGCCTATTCACGAGCAAGATGGAATCAAACTGCTACGGGAAAAATAACACAAATAAAATATACCTAACGGGAGTAAAAATACGCTTATTGAAGCCTTGCACTTGATCTTCCTGTCGTTGTGATAGTTTTTTGTATATACTGAACCATACCTGTGAACCTTCTGGTTACAGAGATATAAAAGGTCAAAGTTCTAACCTTTTTTGACGTTTTTTACGAAAGCAAGTTTTAATTGTTATAAATGAAATAAAAAACGACCAATGTGCTGTTGCATGCACTCATAAGCACAATATTGTGCGTGCTATTAAGCTACACGGATTTTTCACACCAAAAAATGTCTTTTCCGAGCAATTATTTTTGCGCAATGTTACTTAGATTGATGTACGAAATTCAGAGATGATCATTCTTACGTCCTGTATAGATATCATTACCAAATAATACATATTATTTTAGAGAGTATACACTTAGAATACTTGTTGTACTTTCGTGATAATCATGCTTTTGTTTATGTAATTTCTCTTGAATTACCTATGTGTTCAATAAATATTGATCTGTCTACAATACCTTGACTTCCTGCGTTTCCAGTTGCAGATAGACTCTGAACGCTCTGCTTACCCAATGCGAGCAGAACGTTTATCTTGACCGCGCTCGTC
Source organism: Tiliacea citrago (assembly GCA_963921375.1). Taxonomy (NCBI): domain Eukaryota; kingdom Metazoa; phylum Arthropoda; class Insecta; order Lepidoptera; family Noctuidae; genus Tiliacea; species Tiliacea citrago. The sequence goes on from OY992784.1 coordinate 6,073,735, forward strand.
GGGCGTTCGTTGCACATAGCGAGAAAACTTGAATAGTTACCTCTTTGAATTTTGTGATTGATTTGAAATTAACCGTTGGCAATATCTAAGAGCGTTATCAATTTCATGACGTTATTTTCCTAGCGTATTTGCTTGAATACACATTTGTTCTCGTGGTCGCTCTCACGACTGCTGAGCCCGTGGTCAATTCCCGAGAGGGGCAAAGTGTTATTGAGTTTTTCCAATAGGAGTTTCTCAGTAGCAGCCCGGAGTTTGAGAGTTGGTCGCGTGATATGCACATAGGAAAGAAAGTGGCGCTGTTCGTCTGGCGCCTGAGCTGTCCTTTCTGGTGGCAGATTGCCTTCCCATCGGACTATGAGAGTGAATAAAGAGGGAGTAAACCTGTGATTTCGCACACACTTGTGTACGCTATGATATTATCATTTTTATTTTATAGTTTAGCTTCGGTATTTATTTATTTTATCATTTCTTAACGTTTTTAATAACATAGTAGTTTCTTTTCACAGTTTTGTTTCCTACAATGTGATAAAGCCGACCCCAACGTAGTTGGGAAAAGGCTAACCAGATTGAATGTGATAAATTACGAAAATATTATTTAAGCAAATAAATGATATCTCAGCGCAGCAGAAAAAGAGAATGGCAGGCCTCCGTGTAATCTGGGTGTCGCATTTAGACTTCGCGTACATTCGTACAAATACTCTCAAAACCATCTTTTGAGAGTATTTGTACGTATCTCGGCCAAATTAAGATAAAAAGTAATCATAGCATATTTTTTTAATATTGGGTTTCACCAGGAAAACGTTGTTTAAAGAGCAAGGGTGACACTGACACCGTTTATGTTGACCCCATGACAATTAACCACAGAGTATAATCCATCTTCAATGCAAGGCAAATCAGAGAAAATGAAAAGATTTTGGATGAAAGCAATAATACGACCTAGGGATAGGTCCAACATGAACTACGAGTATATGCACGATGGTTTATTGCTTTGTTACAGCAAACCAACGCGCTGTCGCTTTGTGTCGTGCACCGTGCACTACCAGACCGGCTAGGGCGGTTAAAGTTTCCTACGGCACTTGTCCCTAGATATTCCGTTGACGGCACGGTTGGCGCAGTGGTTAAGGGATTGACTGCTGCGCTGCGTGTCGCGGGTTCGATTCCCGCACGGAACAAATATTGGTATGACCTACAAGTAGTTGTTCCGGGTCTGGCTGTTTGTGTATGTGAGTTTAAATGTTTGTAAACGCAACCACGATACAGGAGAAATTGCTAGTGTGGGGCAACGTTTTTTTTTAAAAAAAATATATATATATTTCAAGTGCAAAGCCGAGCAACGTCGGGCGACGTCATATGACATTTCTGGCATCATCGAAAACGTTGAACAGGTCGTAAGATAAGATACTCGTGTCTGGCGATGTTGGTCGAAATCGCCGGACGTTGCCCAACTTCGCTTCGCATCTCTCTCTGTGTCACGGGTCATTTGTCTCCAAATACAAGGCTTTATCAAAGTGAGCTAAAAGAAATGGCTTAATGAGGACAGACGGCAATCGCACTTGTTACTTATAAATATTTGCAATATTACAAATACCTATAATTTTATTATACTAAGGCGAATGTAGAATTTAAAACCTTTGAAGCATTGGCCCTGGGGAGGTCGCACACTTCCAGCCTGAATGCTTCACAAGTAGACTTATTATCCTATCTGCCTAGCCTTTTTACAACTATGTTGGGTCAGCATCCAGTCTAACCGGAGGCAGCTGAATACCAGTATCTTACATGGAGCGACTGCCTATCTGACCACCACAACCCAGTAACTGGGTAATAAGATACCCCTTTGTAAGACTGGTTGTCAGACTTTCGGGCTCCTGACATCCCCTAACGACTGTCAAAGATCCACGAATGACAGCCGGGACCAACAGCTTAACGTGCTTTCCGAGGCACGGAAACAAGTAGTCTTATTATGAGTCTTTGGTCAACTGGACCCACTCGAAATGGACCCGCGGGATCACTCAATCCAATAACATTTTGAATAGGTCGACTGGACCCTCTGCCCAATTTCATTATTATTACAGTCACGGAGTAAAGCCAAATCTTTTAGTTTTATTTTTATTTACTTATGAAACATTTATTTGGTAGTTGAATAATATTGTACTAAGTAGCTTCTGCCCGCGACTTCGTTCGCGTGAAAGTCGTAATCTTTTTTTTTTTTTTTTTTTTTTTCTCTTTATTTGTTTAGGGGTTTTATCTTAAGAGACACGCCAACCCCATCGTGCCTTTTAACATTGTAAAAATAACATTGACACTAATATATAACACATACAAACACAAAGCTTATTATAATAGTAAACAAAGATGGAAGTCACAGTTGAAGGACTGTTGTTAACCGACACAACTTTTTGGCACCTTCTGACGTTGGTTGAGATAAAACTGACTGTATTAACCCCATATTAAGTTAAAGTCCTTCAAAAATGACTCCCTCTCACGCTTGTTCCGGACTCAATCCATCAGCAAATGTTGCACGTCCTCAATCTGATGACAAACTCTGCAATTCGGTAAATCAGCTTTTTTCATAAGGAATGCAAACTTCGCTGATGGATAATGAGCCCAGAGCGAAGTCTTAATATTCATTTAACGTAATTCCTACCAAGTTGATCAACATCGAACCAAGGTACATGAGAAGGCTCGCCTTGTATGGTCCTATACCATATACCTTTTTGCTGACTGTTATTTACAAAGTGTTGTTTCCAGGAGTTATAACAAATTACTTTAAATTTAGATATGTATTCCCAATAATCAGGTAAGTAATCAATGGTTGTACCCTCTACAGCTGCTAGTTTGGATAAGCGGTCAGCCTCCTCGTTACCACGTAGTCCAATGTGAGCTGGAACCCATTGCTACTTAATTTCTATAGTATTCTTAAACATTGTGTTCAAAGTTTAAAAAAGTCGTCTGCAAAGTGTAAAATACCGCCATAGTTGTGGAAACCTTTTGATAGGCATAACATTGAAACCTTCTCTTTGTCTATTGAAAAGAAAATTTGCATTTCTGTATGTTTCCTCTTTTTACCCTGTTAGCAACAATTAAGTATTTGAACTCTGCGTTTTCTTTGGACACGTGTTGATGTAGGTGGTGGCGTCGACGGCGACGGTTAAACTGATTGCAAGGAGGGTAGCGATGCAATATTATAGAAGACAGCATTATAATTGCATTGCGTATTGGAAGAAAATATTGTTGAAAGAACCGGTGTGAGTGGTGGTGGATCATTGCAGGCATCGGCTACAGTCAAGGCTTTGAGAATCTATAGATTCCAAGTCTGGGTGGAGAATCGATATAAAATCTTCATCAGAGTCAAATTATAGTACTGACATCACCATCACCACACAGTTCACACCACCACACATCGCCACATCACAGTTGGCAGTGTATAGAATAATATACATCACAAACAAGATTTTTCTTTTTAGCAAACAGTCGCAATGTATGGAATGCTAGACACCCAAGATTATGATCGTAAAAAGCTATGAAAATTAGTGTATTACGGATATAATTTAGCATTGAGCTTGAGCTCAATACATTTGTAATTGAATGCGCAACACACTTATTAGATTTTTATAGTGAATAAGAAATTTAAATGTTAAATTTGACCTTGACGTGAACAAGATTCTTCTGCATGGTTTCTCATTTACGTCACAATTGTCAAATTTACCATAGATAATACTTTGCTTTTTGAAACTACTTTTTAGTAAAAACATTTCACTCAATGTATGCAGTGCAATGTGATTTTGTTTTATGCAATAAATTCTTTATTCTTATTCTTTCTTATTCTTATATTAAAGTATTTGATTACTGAGAATTTTGTTTTTTTGTTTTAGTGTATACGAGTAATATACTACTACAAATCAACTTTAAGGGTTGTAAACTATAGAAGAATACAAACATATCGTTATATTGCTCGTCCCTCATAGCAAATAGCGTGATAATTTATAGCCTACAGGCAGTCCAGACTCATAGGAAATATTTATGTAAAATTTTAACAAAATCAATCCAGTATTATTTGCGTGACATACATTCAGACAAACATAAAAATTCTAACTACTATATTTTCGGCTTATGAATCGTTCCCAGACTTCGTAGCAATAACTTTTTTCCATAAATATTTAATGTACAGTTTTGACTCCTCTACGATTTTATTACGTTGCTAATAGTGATTTCTGACATTATAAGAACAAAATTAATAGGACTTAATTTAGAACATTTAGACTTGTTTAATAAAAATAAAAAAATATTCCTTTCGTACATAGAATTCTTAACATTAGAACTCCAATTTAATAAAAAAAAAAATTAAATTAGTATTTAAAAATCTCAATTGTTAAAAATGTTTATTTACATTTTATGTTATTTACCCCCTGGCCCTAACGACTAAAGGGTAAACGGTTTTTGTGGGATTTCAATATCCAACAAATAATTAAAATGCCCATTAATTTCGCCACTATCTGAGGCCGTAGTATCGTATCCTTCCAAATAAACATTATTACCACCTACGATTAGCCTGAATCGAGATAAAAAAATACATTAAGGTGATACGAAAAAAAAAAATCATAGCGAACTGGGCGTTACGTGAACAGTCAGTTACTTCCACATGCGAAAAAAGAGAGCGCTACCTTGCGCTGGAACCAAAATAAAACAACGTAAGAGCGCCAAACCGAATAAAAAACTGTTTAAAAATAAATTAAGCTGTGTATCAAAAATATTTTCAGCCAGAGTTTTCAATTACCTAATACGCACATTTTTAATGCAATTTTGCAATGAAATTACTAAGTGCCAATTTCACCAATGAAACTGGACGCGATCAGCACATAAACCACGTTTATGAGCTGTCAGTGTCATATATTTCTTTGGAAACACTGACAGCTCTTGAACTCGGTTTAGATGTGCTGATCGCGTTCAGTTTCATTGGTGACATTCGCCCTTAGGATTCTAGAATTACAGAAAAAAAGGTGAGGTCTTTTCGGAATTAAATTCTATCGAGGAAATTTAACCCAATTGTGTGCCCCCAATTTAAATTGGTATCGGTATGGCCTTAAAATCAAGGCATATTTACAGCAGCGACGCTGAGTACCAACCAAATCGTATGGACGGCAACGTTCGCGTGTCTGAACGTGTGTGTGTACTTGCTGAGTTGGCGGCGATCCTTTGCTAAAAACTACCTGCACTGGGCCGCAGCGGGTACCTGGGTGCTGCTTATCGTTCAAGGTATGTGACAACCTACATCTATATTCCTTCAGTGTAGTCCTTTATTCGTCTTGGTCAAGTTGGTGTCTGTAAGTACAATGACACCGTTTCCCTACGCATAACAATTTTCAGATTCATCTGCTTGACACTCACTTGTTCTTCTGTCGCGGGTTCGACGACTATACAGGATTATTGGTAAAACACCAACAACATCTTAAGGGGTCATTGTACTCATCGTTATGAAAAACTTTTACCATGTGACCAAAACTGAAATCGCGAAAAAAAATCAGCTGTTCCTTAGATTTATGTTCGCATAGCTCGTCAAAATGTAGGGAAGAGCAGATTTTTTTTTCGGTACCAGGTATACCGAGAATGCTGATCCCGCACCGCTAACCGATCGACAAATCAGAAAAGGTCCTTTAGACGACACTCGTGGAGGCTCTTGTAATGCACTCGGCATACAAGTGCACTGTTATTCATTATACGAATACCCTATTGTGTTCAGGTTTGAGCAAGCAAGGTATCGGCTTTCAAGAGTCTCAGAACCAAGTATGGTACATGCTGTTCATCATGTTCGTATCATACGCGATGTTCCCGCTGTCTCTGTGCTGGTGCATCATCCTGGGGGTCCTGTCTTGCCTGGCACATGTAGTGGCTACAATAGTGTACTTAAAAACGGATACCAGCCTGACGGTTGTCAACTATCACAGTCATGTAAGTAGTTATGAGTCACTTCTGTTTAAATGTAATTTATTGATAAGATTTCATATTTTCAATATACTTATGTCTTCATCCTAAGCTAGCTTCTTCCGCCCGTCCGATAACTTTGTTTAAATTTAGCGTTCTTTCTGTTATTTTTTGCTCGGCTCCTAAGAGTCATAGCGTGATGTTAAATAGCCTGTTAAATGACCTCTTGCTCAAGAATTGGTCTGTTAAATGCAAACATATTTTTTTCAAATCCGACTAGTAGTTCCAGAGATTAGCGCGGTCAAACAAACAAACCGGGCTCTTCAACTTCATTATTAGTATATTGATGGAAATTTGATACAAAAGTAAAACACCCGTGGTTTTAATTAATTTATTTTCTTTGGAAGACAGCTTAATAGAAAGAACAAAAACAATGCAACATCACTTCATTTAAGTTCTCTCAAGAAGTCCGCGTGAGTTCTCAGTAAAGAGCTACATCTTTACTGAAACTCAAGGGGACCAGGCGGGCGGGGATATCATCTAAATATTATAATTAGTCAGTAACAAGTCTTCACTTATAAAAAAAAAACAGAACAATAATAAAGAGTCTGGGAAAAAAACAACAACAAGGGATATTTTTACTACTTTATATTTATACTACTACTTATACATATGAGTGTGTTACATATTCGCATAGCACCTAAACCGCTGACAAGCGTTTACCTAATTACCGTGCATTGCATCAACCGCGGACACGAGGCGCCGACGCAGCACAACGTGATGCAGCCCGACACCGGACATCGCGGCCTTCGTGAAAACCGTCACTTTTGACACAGCATCGGTCAACCGTCGACTATTTTAGATACTAATTAAAATTGTAATTCCTATAATTAAATTGACTTAAATAAAATTTGTATTTTTTTCAATCCTCCGGCTACAGCCTTCGTAATTGGCGCAGTCGGTAGGATACTCGCGGGCCGGTTCGCGAGAGTAAAATTGATAGGATCGCGAGTCACCCGGGTGACCGTTGGGTACCGTACGAGTATCCTGAACCTACAAGAGCTGCAGCCCAGAGGAGTATCCAGACATCGATACAGTAGAGGTACAAAATCATTGCAAGTAAGTACTTTAGAATCGCTCTAGAGTCGCTTCCCTTTTTATGCTTAATTGTTATCCTTTATCTTTCCAAGATTTTCCATCCACGGCAATCTCGGTCTCCTAGGTTAGGTAGTAATCGTAGAATTAGTGTTTTAGACGCCAATAGAAATTTAGAGACAGAACAGGAGGACAATAGTAGTTCATTTGTATCAAGTATGGCTGACTCAGTGGATCAAGTTCATAAAGCCCTACGACTGGTTCCGGAGTTCGACGGAAACTCGAACGTATTAACTCGATTCATAAAACTATGTGATCAATTAGTACAGGAGTATGTGGGAGAGGGCCCGGAATCTCAATTAACTAATTTGGCATTATTAAACGGAATTTTAAATAAGATAGTGGGACCCGCATCGCGTACTATTAACTCGAATGGTATCCCGGAAACTTGGGAAGGAATTAGGAGTGCTTTAGTTAATAATTTTGCTGATCAACGCGATGAGACATCTCTATACAATGACTTAGCGCTTCTAACGCAAGGTTCGGCAACCCCGCAGGAATTTTATGAACAGTGTCAAAACCTCTTTAGTACTATCATGACTTATATCAGCCTGCATGAAACAAGAGCGAGTACCATTGAATCGAAACGCACTTTGTACAAGAAACTCACGTTACAGTCGTACTTACGTGGCCTACGTGACCCGCTGGGTTCTCGCATTCGGTGCATGCGGCCTGATACAATTCAGAAAGCCTTAGAGTTTGAGCATGAAGAGATGAAAACGTTGTATTTGCAGCAGCGCAACGATCATGCTCCTGACAGGAAGTCGCAGCCTCAGCATCAGGTTAGTCCAAGATTTTCCTATGGCCCTATGCTACCGATTCACGCGGCACCACCCACACAGCGTCCTCTTAATTTCACACCCTCTATGCCTTTTAACATGCCAGGACCGTCGCGATCGTTTATGCCTCAAGGACAGCAATCTGTTCCGATTTGGAAAGGTCAATCCCCTCAATACCGCAGTCCTACACGCACGCAGCAAATGTTTAGTTCGCCACCGCCTAATTATAGACCTCAGGGTCAAGTTTTTAGAATGCCTGGTCCTAAGCCTGGTACTAGTAACACCCCACAACCTATGAGTGGCGTAAGTCATTATGTAGCCAAACCATTCGCCCCATTCGCCCCACGTGCAACCCATGCCTGGTCCAAATCTGGGAATCCGCCACCTGCAAATTATTTTAGAACACATGAATTTAACTATAATGACTTGAGCGACCAGTTTCAGTATGACTATTACAGCGATTATTTTATCAATGGTGATTACTACCCGCGGGAACATTTTGAATATCCCGATTACGCGTACCCGAGCGAATACACTTATGAACAACCACAATGTACAGATTCCTACGTCATAGTAGAGGAAGTAAGGGATCCGATTCCGGTCGCTGAAAAGGAGGATTTTCAGAAGGCCCCCAAGTCAGACAAGTCAAAATAGAGATCAATTTGCAAACGCAAAGGCAACTACCATATATACAGATTTCAAACCCTCCGCTTAAGCTATTAATTGATACAGGTGCAAATATGTCTTTCGTTAGTCCCGCGGTTGTTCAACAGTTCCTATCCCATATACCGTGTAACTATGATCCCTTTGAGGTAACGAACATTCACGCTACGTCTAGAAGTGATTATTCCATTACCTTACCGTGTTTTCAGGAATTTAATGAGCCAGGAGACATAACTCTTTTCGTTTATACGTTTCATATTTTTTTTGACGGTTTGATTGGTTATGACTTATTAGAAAAACTAGGATCTAACCTGAAAAATAGATTGTTGGTCACACGTAACTCTAGTAATCCATTACTGATGTACGACTCTCGCAATAGTAACTTATACGAAGACATAATACCGGCTAACTTATCTAGATTAGTAAACGTCCCTATAAATTCTGAGGACGGTGACGTTTTAATTCCCGAACAGTGTGTCTCAAATTGTCTGATAAGCGATTGTATTACAACTGTAAAAAATAATAGAGGTATAATTGAAGTAACAAATGCGTCACGTCATGACGTAGTCTTTTCTATGGATCGCCCTGTTAGTGCTGACTTATTCAACGTTCAGTGCATGCGCACCAAACAACAGTCCGACCGCGTGAATGAAGTGTTGTCTCGTCTCCGTACCGATCATTTAAATCCCGAAGAAAAACCTAATTTTGAAGCACTCTGCGCTCAGTACGCTGATATATTTTATATAGATGGTGAGACATTATCTTTCACGAACCAAATTAAGCATTCTATTTGAACAACAGATGATGTGCCAATCTACACAAAGAGTTACCGATACCCATTCATACATAAGCAGGAAGTTCAGGATCAAATCTCTACAATGCTAGAACAAAACATCATACGTCCCTCACAGTCTGCGTGGAGCTCCCCCATCTGGGTAGTTCCCAAGAAAGCCGACGCCAGCGGAAAAACCAAATGGCGCCTGGTCATAGACTTCAGGAAATTAAACGAAAAAACCATAGATGACCGCTATCCTATACCCAACATTTCGGACGTCCTTGACAAGTTAGGTAATTGCCACTATTTTACCACCCTGGACCTCGCGAGTGGCTTCCACCAAGTCGAAATGAACCCGGATGATATCCATAAAACCGCGTTTACGGTCGAGCATGGACACTTCGAATTTTTTCGCATGCCAATGGGTTTAAAAAATTCTCCTTCAACCTTTCAACGGGTGATAGACAATGTCTTACGGGACCTCCAAAATGTTGTGTGCCTAGTGTATTTAGACGATATCATCGTTTTTTCAGTATCTCTTCAGGAACAAATGGTGAATTTAGAAAAAGTATTTCAGAGACTCAGAGAATCCAATTTCAAAATTCAAATGAACAAGTCCGAATTTTTAAAATTAGAGACTGCATATTTAGGACACATCATTAGCAAAGACGGTATTAAACCTAACCCGGATAAGATTAAGGCCATCCAGAAATTCCCAATGCCCAAAACGGCGACTGAAATTAAACGCTTCCTGGGTCTGTTACGATATTATAGGAAATTCATTCCAGACTTTGCTCGTTTATCAAAACCAATGACGCAATGCCTTAAGAAAGGTTCAAAAATTGGCATAACCGATCCAAATTATATCAGTTGTTTTGAGCAAGTGCAAAACCCTTTTAATCAACGATCCTATCCTACAATACCCAGACTTTAGTAAAGACTTTATACTAACAACTGACGCATCTAATCTTGCCATTGGTGCCGTTCTCTCACAAGGTCAGATAGGTACCGACAAGCCCATAGCATACGCATCCCGCACATTAAACACCAGTGAAATTAACTACAACACAATCGAAAAAGAACTGCGGGCAATAGTATGGGCAACCAAATATTTCCGCCCTTACTTATTTGGTAGGAAGTTCAAAATCGTTACAGATCACAGACCCCTACAATGGGTCATGAATTTAAAAGAACCCAATTCACGTTTAACCCGCTGGAGATTAAAGTTAAGTGAGTATAATTTCACTGTTGTCTATAAGCAGGGTAAGCTGAACACTAACGCAGATGCTCTGTCCCGCATCGAAATCAATTATGAGGAAGCAAACTCCATAGCAGTTAACACGTCTGAAAAACCACCTTCCGTGATCGATTCCACAACAGCAACAGCTCACGCCAGTGCCGAAAGTCCCATATTAGAAATACCAATATCTGATGAACCCCTGAATAAATTTCACCGTCAAATATCCCTTGTAATCGTAGGAGATATCAAAAAACGCCCCACCGTATCCAAACCGTTTGAAACCCACACTAAGACTACTATACAATTATCGGAGTCTAATCTCAAAGAGGACGTAATGAATGCTGTAAAAGAATATGTAAATCCCAAAGTAAGAACAGGAATTCTCATCCATCCCCCTTTAGCCATGTACAGTACCGCCTTGAACATGATCTTAACAAAGAAAGAGGTAGAGAACGTTAAAAACTACTTAAACCAACAGGAAATTATTCGTAATTACCATGAAGGAAAAACAAATCACCGTGGCATAAATGAATGTTTCCTTGCTTTATCACATCACTATTATTGGCCTAAGATGAAAGAAAGTATATCGAAATATATTAACGAATGTAGTATGACATGTACGAAATTAACCTGCCATAAATCTAATGCCGTATGCAGTTTTAGGTTATAACAGCTCCATACACAGCTTTACTAAATGTAGGGCCATAGACTTAATCACAGGACACTTTGACCCTCGCGATTCCTTAGATTTAAATTTGTCTGAGCACCTACTGCAAAATTATTTACAAGATCATAAAAAACGACTAACCCAAGTCTACGAAATAATAAATGAAACCTCTCTTCACCATATGACAGAATTAATTGAAAATAGGAATAAAAATCGCGAAGCCGAAAGGGAATACAGCCCTGACCAACAAGTATTTGTCCGAAATCCTCTAGCCAGCAGACAAAAGTTAGCTCCACGTTTTACTCAAGACATAGCCCTAGCCGATCTTCCCATACACATCTGTACTAGAAAGAAACGAGGTCCTGTTGCAAAATCTCGTCTAAAGAGGAGCCCTAAAGATTCCGCATTGTTACAGGATGTTACTGTCGCTGCTACTCCAAATGACGCAAGGACAAGAATCCTTTAGGAAACGGCCCTGGCATACTTCCGTTTAATCTAGGCACTACCCGTATCGTTTCCCACTATCATTCCTTTCTTAATTACGTTAACCTCGATGGTATACAATCTCAGATAGATACAGTTAGTACAAAATTAACTGATTTTAGACACAAATTAAATAATAAGACATCCCTATTATTCGAACCACACATGTATTACCTTACATCTAAATTAACCAAAATATCTATACAGTTAGAGTCGTTCGAACATAACCGTCATAAAAGAGGACTTATCGATGGTCTCGGTTCTGTTATCAAAAGTATATCCGGTAATCTCGACCAAACTGATGCAATTAAATACGATAACGCTATAAAAATCCTTCAGGAAAATGAGTACAAGTTACAGTCTCAGCTTAAGCAGCACGTCAGTCTATCTAAAACTTGGGTTTCACATAATGCCAACTTGTTAACAAATATAACTCAAAACCAGGAGAGAATAGGCAACGTTTTAAATCGGATAATTAACAGTACGGCAGACTTCGATTTCATCCACTACGCCCATATGGCCCAATACTTAATTATTTTAAGTGATAACATAGATAACTTGTTAGAAGAGCCCCATAAACTAGAGTACACCTTAGCCTTCATACGTGCATTAAGCACACCGCATAATTATGGTAGTTAGTACAACCGAGATTAGGAATATGTTAGATAAATTAAGGATTTTATACTCAAACGATGAAATCCTTGAATTAGAATTAAGAGACTATTACGACATAATTAAGCTAGGATACTTCTATATAGAAAATCAGATAGTTATAGTATTTAAGGTACCGATTGCCTTCCTTCCGATCTATAGCCTTTATAAATTGTCCATTGTCCCTAACAAAAATAATAAGATCCTTTTACCTTCTTCACCTTTAATTGCGATTTCTGGACAAGATTCTATGTATATGGAGGCTGAATGCCCGAAGGTAAATTCTCTGTATCTCTGCGAGGCAAAATCAAAGTACAAGACTCAAGATGATCCGAATTGCATCCAGCATCTGATCTCCAAGCAAGAACTTCCCCCATCCTAATAAACTGTCTTCAGTCGCTTTGAAGAAAGAAGCTGTAGAACAACTCGACGAGAAACATTACACCATCAGTTTTCCAAATCCAACCAAAGTTAAGATATCATGCAGACAGGAAACATACAAAACCCTTGAAGGAATCTATCTCGCTATCATCCCGTACAATTGCCGAATGCCGAATTCACTATAGCGAACTCTAACAATCACATCAAGGGATTTGCTCTGGAGATTATGCAACTGCCTGCAATTGAAGATTTCGAAATGTCAAGCGAAGCACCAATCATACTAAACTCTGCTAATCTAGAATACCTGCACTCTATAAACACGAAGATCATGTTACAGACTCCAGTTAAACTTAATGAAGCAATCGATACAGCTCTCTACCATACCACGATCTCAATCTGCCTGATACTATCCGGTGCAAGTGCACTCATTATCGCACTAATGTACCGACGATATCGCGCGAAACTTTTTCACAAAAATCAATCAATGGAAACGGATGATACCACATCTTCGGGAAACTATGCTGAAATTCAACAATCGAATAGAATCAGTCCCAGCAAGATACGAATTGACCACAGCAATATTTCATCATCTCTTCCACACAAGATTTCGAAATAGTTGCTGATCTTCGGGGGGAGGTGTTACATATTCGCATAGCACCTAAACCGCTGACAAGCGTTTACCTAATTACCGTGCATTGCATCAACCGCGGACACGAGGCGCCGACGCAGCACAACGTGATGCAGCCCGACACCGGACATCGCGGCCTTCGTGAAAACCGTCACTTTTGACACAGCATCGGTCAACCGTCGACTATTTTAGATACTAATTAAAATTGTAATTCCTATAATTAAATTGACTTAAATAAATTTTGTATTTTTTTCAATCCTCCGGCTACAACCTTCGTAATTAGTGTACCTACATGGTTAAATAAATAAATACTTTCCCAATCTAGTTGTTTTCATTTAATAAAATACATTTGAAAATTAAAATTCGTTTTATTCATATTATATACAGACGTAAACGCCAAAATGTATGAAAATGTATCAAAGCAACTCATTCCGTTGACATTATAATATATTATGCCTTATTATTACTATGGAACAAGAGTTTACGTAAATATGTTATCCTTGTATGTAATTTTAGTGATGTTGTTGACTCGTTGCTCGTTTTTGGGTTCATATTATTTTAGTCTGAAACTAAGGAATAAAAATAACTAAAACCGGCCAAGTGCGTGTCCAGCCACGTGCAGTGTAGGCCTAGAAGAAAGTAGCCGTAGAATACTTCGTTACGCTCGGGATTCAATATAGCACCCGTGTTAAAAGACATTGCTTTATCCCCGTGGTGAATAATCTACTATACGTACTTACCATCTTTTTGGTTGGCTTGCTTGGACATCAAAATCTTGAAAATTATAATTTTTGTGCACTAAAGTCAAAGTCAAAGTATTTATTAGGTGATTTTTGGTGATACTGTAGGTCTTATAGTTAGGTTATGGTAACTCAAAAAACTACCCATATACAATATTTTACAATACAAGAAATTAAAATCGATGTTACATACAAATGATTTAACAACCATTTTTACTATTCTATCTTTATTTTCTCTCTCTCTTTTTTCTATTTACCTTCTTTTTTTTTAATTTAACTATTGCGTCTTTTAAATTGCTTGCAGAGATACACATGCGCCTGGCGTCTTCTAGGAGGTAACGTATTACTTCACGCAGCGGTGAACTTCGCGGGCTTGTATGCCAAATCATTTGTGGACTGCGAACAGAGGAAGGTGTTCTTGGAAACACGAAAGTCTAAGAGCGCATACGAGAAAACTAGGATTGAGAACGATAAACAATGGAATCTTATACAAAGCGGTGAGATACTCAGTACCAAAATCCTCATCCTCTTATCGAATCCCAACATGTACGTGCTCATAAACGGCATGTTGCTAACGGCAGTAGCCAACGAAGCCGGCGGACATTCGTTGGCGGCAGCCGTCGAAGCGTCGATGTGCGCCGTTGACGAGTGTCGCGCGCGCCGCGCCGTCGCGCGTCGTCGCCGCGCCATTGGCAACGTGTCGCTCGTGTATATACTTTGTCCGTCCATATGTTCCTTCGTAATTACTAAACGGCTGAACCGATTTTGATGAATGATATTTCGTTAGATTCGTCTTTATTGCGCAAGTGTCACTGGGTATATTTACGTTATAAAAAAAAAATGCCGATTTTTGGTGCCAAAGGTATCCCCCAAACCTATCGAGTGGGGTATCAAAATGAAGGATTTTAAGACGATTACAAAAATATATACAAATTATATGTTTAAATATAATTTAAATGAAAAATGATGAAAAAACTATCTCGAACTTTTGGAGTGAGTGAGTGAGAGGCCGATATCACCCGATTATAAGTGAGTAAATAACCTAATTTACCGTCTTATAATTCTAACAAAAAAGTGTAAAATAAAAAAAACGAAAAAACCCGACTGCGTAAAAATATAACTTAGTAGTAGTAGTCGGCGGCACTAAGTCGGTATTGTTAAGAAGATGCCTCCGACTGCATGAGATGGTTTTATGCAGTCGGGTTTTTTTTTGTACATTGTACACGAGCCCATGTGCAGCAGCGTAGTCCTCGCATTCTTTCAACATCTCTGCAATAGATCCTGCAGTCGGGACCAGCAGCACCATATAGTCCGGCCCAGCAGCACCATGTAGTCTGCATAGCTGATACTGTTAATATTAACACCACCAACCCAACAACCGATACGCATGCTGCAGAGCTCGACTATGAGGTCATTAACGTATAAATTGAAGAGCCCGGGATACGGCAACCCCCCTTCTCACACCGAACTCCAACCCAAATGCTCCAGAGAGTGTGTTGTATCACTTTACATTATTAGTTTTGTTCGCGTACCAATACTGCAAGATTTTACGAACTTCAGTCGGTACATTCCCGTCCCCCAACTTTTTTCAAAGCACATCGTATGACAGAAGGTTTAATGCTCTGGAAAGATCCAGGAAACAGGCATAGTCCGGGTTTTACGATCAGTATAATATTGGACTGAATTCTTGAGACTTACGATAGCACTTTCCGCTGAAAGTTCAGGTTGAAGCCCAAATTGCATCATGCAAGCGTAGATGATTTTTCAAGCAAGAGTCAAGCATACTACTGGAATGATTGTATCAGATGTTATCATTCTTTTGCGGATTCAATTTGGTGCTTCATTTCTGCTTATGCACGTCCATACACTCCCGGAGTCGTTGCTCACTGAAAACTGAACACTCTTGCCGTAGCTAATATCAACGTCCTACCATGGCCTGCTCAATTGCCAGACTTAAATCCCAATAAGCACGCATGGGATACGCTTCAAAGAAGAGCTCTGCAAATATGGATGCCGTAACCACACCAGAAAATATTTTTCGCCTGTTACAACGGAACTGGGCGGCCATTCTGCAACGTGATTTGGATAAACTTGTATAATATATACGCGTTAACGGCGGAAATACAGACAACTAATTGTTTTACGCAATAAAAACCTTTAAAATCTTTGAATTTTATCTTTTTGTCACATTTTCATGTCAGGATTAACAAAGGTGAAAAATGTCAGCATATGCAAAAATCGCGAAGTCTTTATTAATGCAAAAGCAGAGAGAACCTACTTCGTCGATCAACATAATTATACGAAAACACTTTATTTAATCAATCTAAATACACATTTTTATTTAATTTCAATAGGGCAATAAAATATATTCAAAAATCCCTCCTTCATTCTTATACACTTGATGTGTGTAGGTACAAACGTAGTTCGTTTTAAAATTAACTATACACAAACATAGTTCGTGTTAAAATTAACTATACACAAACATAGTTCGTGTTAAAATTAACTATACACAAACGTAGTTCGTGTTAAAATTAACTATACACAAACATAGTTCGTGTTAAAATTAACTATACACAAACGTAGTTCGTGTTAAAATTAACTATACACAAACATAGTTCGTGTTAAAATTAACTATACACAAACGTAGTTCGTGTTAAAATTAACTATACACAAACGTAGTTCGTGTTAAAATTAACTATACACAAACGTAGTTCGTGTTAAAATTAACTATACACAAACGCACACACCCCCACACTTACACACACTTTATACACGTAATAAAATTAAAATGTACAACATGATCGATATAACTAAATTATACCAACCGCAAATCATTTATAATTATTTAATTGAACTGTTCATTTACATGCTTAGAAACTTCTAAATATTATAAAAAGTTTATCATTAGGAGATTAGGTTTAAAATCTGGCCAAATCAACAGTCTATAGCCACATTGTTGGTTACAGACTTGTGAACTGAAAACATCAATACCTACTTATAGTACAAATGCGAAAAAAAAACATTAAAAAAATGGGATCACTGACGTGGCACACCGCACATTACATTTTGAAGGAATAAATACAAATGCCAACAACATTTTACATTTTAGGAATACGCGTATAAAATAATCTTTACAAACCTTATTTAAACTAAAACTTACAAACTACAATTTAAGTTAATAAAGCATTTGTCCTAACAATGGCCTGGGTTCGGACATAGGATGCTTCTTAATCGTCAAATCGTCTTAGAATGACTGTTCACCAGTAATTGGAAAAGGTGAGCTAAAATGCCTAAAGCTTGAAAAAGAACAGAGACAAATTGGACACTTCCTTACGACAATTTTTTTTTTTCGGAATATTTTTACATCGGGGCATTTTAGTCGTCTTACAACGGCAGCCCACTTCATGTGACTTCGCTTCAATGACTACTCATCATTCATGAAAGTAAATTTATTTTTATGAACATTTGAATAATTTAAAAATATAAAAAAATATGCATGACGCAGTTTTAATCACCCTGTTACGAGCGCGGTGCGAGCCTCGTGTTCCAAGGGCGGCGTAAATGGAGCGCAAGGCTCGTACCATGGTCCTATTAGGATGTTTGAAATTACATCATACGTCATAAATAATAATGTTTAAAAAATTTTTTTTTTTTTTCACGAATGATTTTGATTTTTTTCTTTGGATACATGAAGTGGGCTGCCGTTGTAAGACCATTAAAATGCCACGGTGTATATTATAGTTGTTTTTTCTTTGCTCTTTCGAGATTTTTGAATTTCTATATAGAAATTCAAATAGCTTGAAAAAGTGCGTCCTAGGCAAAAAATTACAGAAATTTAACCCCCCCTGTGTCACCCCCGTGCAAGCAGCATGCCAACATGAATTTAAGTAAAAAAATAACATTGATATTTATAAATAATAAACATCCCGAAAAAAGAAAAATGTCGTAAGGAAGTCTCCACCTTTGTTGACTTTGTTCTTAGAACTTTAGGTATATTAGCTCTACTATTCTGATCACTGCTGATCACCTAAAAAATCATGTAGAAGTAACATGAAAACTAACTTTAAAATCCTTCTGATCTAAACATTTCTTCTATCTCTTTCTAGCTTAGCCTATATGTAAGAAATAGCAATATTTATTGACTAGAATTGTTGGCACTATCCTCTCCGTTTTCTTTCTCTTCTATACACAATTTTTCTTTGTCAACTTTATGTTTATTTCTGTTTTTGCAGAGGAAGGCGTTCGTAATGGTTCGCATGCGTAGGGAGCCTACCGAGCCGTTGAATGACGACGTGGGTGAGAAACTTGCTGCTTTTAGTCTCGCTCCTGGAAGATAAATATACCAATGCTTTATTGACGACCAACTTGGGTGAAAATCGGCAGTCCGCCTAGCTTTTAACCCCTGTTGATTGGCCTTTCACATCGACATCGAGAAATAAGTAGTTCACATAACATTAACATAACATCACGCCTGTATTCCCCGAAGGGGTGGGCAGAGGTGTACCTATAGTACACCCATACTTCGCCAGTTATGTTTCAGTCCCAAGTACTAGGGGGCGAGCCTATTAATATCAACCGGGCATAAATCTAGACTCCGAGCTGCTACTGAGAAATTCGAGATGGAAAACCCAATAACACTTTGCCCGACCCTGGGAACGCGCTAACTGCGTTTACGACCACTTCATACACCAATGAGGCTGTAACATGCATTTTACGGTAATACCCTCTCTATTATGAAACTCTACAATTAATAAGAAAACAAAGTCAGCTAGCCGCGTCTTTGAAAGTAATGGTTGTACTTTAGTTAATAATCCCACGATTTAAGAGTAGTTGTGTCCCCTTGTGAAGGAAAAGTTGCAGAACCCCCCCTTTTTGAGATTATTTTTTAAAATATTCTAATCTAACATTCGAATTTTCTTGTATTGACATCGATTTAAAGGTCGGAAGAGGTGGGGGGTTGGCAAATAAAATGGGGTAAGTAGCAGCCTAGAAACCGATAATGCATTTTCAAGAATAAAAAAAAATAACCTAACCTAACCAAGTTAGATCTGGCCCAGAAGGCATATCAAGGCAAAAAATAATTACCACGAACGCTAAGGCGGCCTTAGCCTTCTAACCTAACCATGTCGGATCCGCCCTAGAATGATTATAAAGGATTGTTTAATAATATTATATGATATAATTATTATATTAAAACAAATTAAATTAGGGACAAAAACGATGACTGACAGACTATGTGAAGTGACAGACTGACAGTGGCAATACGAAATGGCGTCGTCTCACGTCTTTTTTTTTTTTTTTCGGGTGGGAAATTATCAAATAACCTCTCCCGGCGGAGCGGGAGGGCGTGTCAGACTTCTACTGACTAAAACCCAGCCGTGTTCCTTCCGTTGCCTGTGTGCCAGGGCCACGATATCCCTTTCGGACAAACTTGCAACCCTGGCAGGCATTGGTCCTAACGGACCCCGTCAGTTTGTGCTGACATCTCTTTGAGGCGCGTTTTACGTCTGGTTTCACATTATTATCGGCAATAGTCGGTAAATTATTTGCGTTAATTTATAAGTGTTAATTTAACAGCACTAATTTACATCAGCAAAATACATGTATTATAATGAAATATGCATAAAAAATCACTAAATATACGTATCTAATGTATCTCAAACTCAAACTCAAAGCATTTATTTCAATTAAACCATTTACAGGCACTTTTGCCAATTCATTTATGAAAATATTATGTATGTAAGTAAGGAAAAACCTACATATTTTTAACAAGATAAGCGATAGACATAATTTTAATACTAGAAATAAAGATAAAATAGATCAACCATTTTTCGGATTATCTAAAGTACATTCATTCATCTTTTATGGGGTTAAATGTTACAACAAAATACCTTGAAATAAATTGAAATTAAATGAGAGAAAATTTAAAACACATATTAAAAGTACACTTTGTAAACAAGCATATTACAAGTTAGAGGATTATATCCAGGACAGGAATGCTTGGAAACATGCTGGTCCAGCTCCATAGGACAATCTAGAGTCTAGACAAAATCAAACTGGTTGCTATTTTTATGGTAAAATCTGTTATTTTTATGATATTGATTTTGCATTCTGTGATAACCTATACTCACACACTGACTTATTTTTTTATAAAAACATACTTTTATGATGTTTGTAAATATGTGAACACCATGTATCTATCTAATAATTAAGTTATTTTTCATTGCTTAGTTTTTAATTCGTTTTACCTATTATGGTATAGTAATTTTATTCTATGTGCATCGTCTTCACATATAATCATATAATTAATGTAATCAAACAAAATACAAACAAATTTTTTAAAAGAGTACCGGTGGAGTTTCTTGCCCATTCTTCTCCATACGAAACTACATTTCGGAAGGGGCAACTAGAATCAAATCTATTTTTTTGTAAATTTTGACGTTCAAAAGTGCCTCTTATGTGCCTATTTGAAATAAATGGTTTGACTTTGACTTTCCAACACACACGCCACCATCAGCGAGACATCTGAGTGAGCATGAAATACTCTCAGCTGCCAGGACATACTCAAGTCAATGAAAGACATATTACCCGGTAAATGGTAGCTCTATTGTACATAGTACTCACACCTGTGTTATGCAATTATATAATACAAAGGTGATTGAGTTTATAAAATGAAAAGATAGTCTTACAATCTTCAGCAGCTCCAACAGTATTCAAATGTATTTTCAAATGTTAATCAATTAGTTGAGGTTGTGGAGCAGGACCAGCATTGAGCCAATCATTTCTATCAGCGATGTAATCCCCCAGCCTATAATATGCCTGCTTGCATAGTGTGCGTTTTATACAAAATTTGAATTTCGTCTCATTCAGTTGAAGTATGTGGGGAGGAATTTTATTATAACATTTTAAACAGTACCTTATGAAAGATGAATCTACTTTAGCCAGTCTGAAACCTGGTTGAGCTAATAGATCCCTACTTCTAGTACTATAATTATGTCTTTCGCCTCTTTTACTAAAAATATATAAATTTTTTCTTACGTACCTACATGATGTTTTCATAGATATATTGACAAGACACCGTCATGATGTTAATATTCTTAAACAGTTCCCTAAGAGAATCGCGCCTGCGGAGATTATATATGGCTCTGATGGCTCTTTTCTGCAGAATACAAATAGACGTAAGACATGATACTATGAAAGTAACTAAAATAGACTTAGCCTCGCGGTATCTACATCAGTAAATTGCATATGCTGTTGAACTTAGCCGTCCTGCAAGAGATGTTAAATGAGGACCCCATTGAAGCCTAGAGTCGAGCGTGATCCCCAGGAAAACAGTTTTATCGACGAATTCGAGTTTCTCTTGATTCAATACTATCTCATAATCACTACTTTTTACATTTGGTAAAGAAAATCGTATGCACTTAGTTTTTTTCTATTTAATACTAAATTATTGGCAGTGAACCAAGTTTTGACCTGCAGTAGGGCGTTATTTACGTCGTCAAAATTTGTAGCACGTCTATCTACCTTAAAAATCAAGGAAGTATCGTCAGCAAATAATACCATTTGTGGTTGATTTTTTAATAAATGGAGAAGATCATTAATATACACTAAAAAGAGGAAAGGACCCAATATCGAGCCTTGAGGAACACCCATTTTAACTTTTAAACCGAGTGAATTGATACCATTTATTTGAACTAGCTGTTGTTTATCGTTTAAATAAGATTTTACTAAACTAAGCGCAAGTTTTTTAAGTCCGTAATGCTCAAGCTTCAAGAGTAAGGTTTCGTGATCGACGCAATCAAATGCCTTGGAAATGTCACAAAGGTTAAAAATGTGTGTTAATAAGGTTACACCGGCGTCGGTCGTACAACGTCCTTTGGTTAAACCATACTGTTGATTGTATCATCATCATTCTATCGATGATATTCTATCATCATTTTATCGAGTTTTTCTAAATGTATTTAATGAATTTTATTTTAATTGTATAATATTATTTATTTACCTATATTGTTATGAAATAAATTACTTATGACTTATGGCATACTCATAATTATGAAATAAAACATTTTAGTTCATTGACCTTACGTAAAATGAAACGTCAATGGCGACAAAATGTCTAAAGTGACAAAATATTGCAAAATTTCTACGATTTAGATTTTGTGTTTCTCGTAAACCATTTATGTCCCCAACAAAATTAAAATTAAAATTTTACGTGTAGGCTTGTAATAATATGATCTTTGTGTAAAAAAAATATGGACTCCCAACTCGTGGCATAATAAACTAAACTGTAGTATCGCTCGAGCGAAGCTAGTTATATTAAACAACGTACCTGAGCCCTCAAGTTGGGGCTTGGGAGTCATATTTTCATCTTGTGCACAACTTGCATTGAGTTTTGGTGCGGTAGGTCTACGGGGAGGTCTACCGGAAGCAGCGCCGGCTCCATGTCTTCGCAGGCAGACATCCTCACCGAATTCTGACCCGTTCCCGACCCTGCAACAGAGAGTCATCATGTTAGCATCTCAGCCATTCGTGTTTATGAGGCATAAAAAGTACAAGGTTTACCCCAACTGAGGGTTCTTCGACCACAGCTGGAAACCCAGTAAATTACAATTTTAATTTGACGTTTATAGATAAAATAAAGGCTTACAAAGCAAAAACCTGAAAAACTTCAAAAAGTAAAAACAAAATCAATCAATCAACTTTATTGTTCTCACAACAATATACATGTTATTTTACATTGGTCAGATTCGACAAGTATATATTGTGGGAGACTGGTGCCTAACCTAGGCTCGCGGCCTGTGTTTCAGGACACCAGGATCCTACACATCCCCCCCACAACATCCCCCCCATCATCCTCTTTACATTTTCATTTTATAAATTATGTACTAAGCGCGCTGACAGAATATAGTAGGGAATCATACGACATTTTATACTTTTATATAATATGATTAATATCTAAGTTATGTATGCGAGAAGAATGTTAGTAGATGTGTAGTGTGGGCGATGGTGCGGGTGTGTGAGTGAAAATAATAGGTATTTAAGGCCCTTTAAGTTCAATATAAGTTGTAGGTAATATTTATATCTAAGCGTCTCGTCGGTAGTCGCGGCGAGCAATGGCTAATTAAAATAGGAAGCTAACAGCAGCTCTATCCTTTCTACAATAGTCAATAGCATACATTAATTATTGCTAAGTAGGTATAATACTCGTCTGTTTGGCGTTTTCACCATTCGTGTCACTGGGGCTTTTTTTGGGTTTTTATTATTATTTAATATAAAACGAAGCAGTAAAATAAATAAATTGAAAGGTTTAATTGAATGGAAAAAGATAAAAAAAAAACAAGAAATGGTGTTTTAGTTTTAGGGGCTTTCGAAATGTCGTTATTTATTTATTTATTTTTTCTAAAACACTTAGCCTATTTTACAATGTGGTTTTAGCCTCACAACGAAAACCTCACAGGGTTCATTTGTGTGCCGGCGAGTCGTTCTTTTTATAAAAGTTGAACATGTTATTTTTAAAGATTAATTACTACACTGATATATTTTATAATGATGATAATAATTTAAACGTACACTAATACAGGGAGACATTTTGTGTAAGGAAACGCTTTGATTTGTACTTATAACTTTTCGAACTCGTTTTGTATAACGTCGTTGTAATATCTGTCGTACAATGGAGTGCAAGAATATAGTCTTCATAGTGGCGATATAAATTTAAATCTACGCCCGCCGCACCCTGGGCAGAGCCCCGTAACCACGTTGCTAAAGGATTTCTTTCTTGCATTATTTTTCTTCATGCATAGAATTAGATGTTAAAATACTCACGTCTTTGCATTCCTAGGACGCGGGCACCACAAGTTATCGCCTTGTTGATTTAAGCCGCACGGAGCTGTCACTGCCCGGTTCTTTCGGACACAGCTGTTCTGTTTAGCTGCAATATAATGCACACACCCTTATATTAAACAAATGTAAAAAGTACAAAGTTCGTTTATTGGAGAATCTTTTGGCGCCAAAATCGGAACTTTTGCCGCCATCTTGTTTTTACAATAGAATTTCACGAAACCATTTAAGGCGAATGCGTCAGGGTTGCCCGCGAAATTCAACTTACGTTATTTGCAATTTGCAGGTCAGTATCAGGTTGTATGTTGATGTAAATATGATTCGCGGTCGTATTACACATTTATTTATAGAATTATAACCATAAAAATCACCAACCTCTCTAAGTTCATATTATATTATATTGAATGACTATTTCATGAAATAATAACATTGGAGGCCTTTTTTAGAAAAGGCCTCAATGGTTATGTTTATTTTTTATGTTAGCTTAAGGAGTTGTATTGCTGATTCTAATGATTATAATTCTATAAAGCCATATTTATTACGGTCGCTAATCATATTTTAATCAACATTATAACCTGACATTGACCTGTAAATCGCAAAAAAAACGTAAGAAAACATGAATTTCGTGGGCTACCTTAATGCAACATTAAATGAGGTATCACGGCTAAACTCCCGAATTTAAATTGGATAAGGCACAGACTCGAATTTGATACTCGTAGAACTTATACGTTGATTGTTGTGTACTCACGCATAGAGGCAGCATCGAGTGGATGCGTATAGATGCGTTTTCGTGACTGCAGCATAGAGTAGACGAGCACTGCCAGCGAACGTGGCGGCACCGTCGGCCTCTCGTCCGTGATTCTTGGTTGCAGAATCTCGTTCTTCCTCGACTTCTTTACCAGCCACCAGGTCTCCATCATTCCCTTGCCTTTCACATTCACTTTACCGCGACTATTAAGAACGTAGAAACCGTCGAGTAGCTACATAACAAAATATTATATAATTAAGCTTTTTCTTTAAAAATGGACATGAGAGCAGATTCTGGTGTTGTGAGGATGGCGATTGTCATATACATTCGTCAAATTCGGGGGGTCAAATTCGGGGTAATTCTACCTGTCCTATTGAACAACTTTTGTTTTTCTATGAAATCCATAATATATCAGATTCGTTAAAATAAACTTTACATACATGCATCGAAATAGTCTTTCTACTAGTGTATAAGTACTGGGAATTTGTTTTTTTTCAAAACTGATATGAGTTTCATAGCGAAAGTGGTTTAGTATGAATCAAAAAATCAAAATATTTTACTTCACATAAACCTACATGGGCACTTATGAAACGTCAGAAGCTATGTGCGCGGCTCCATTTGGTCGTTGCCCATGGAGCTCCACAGTTACTCTTTAAAAAATAATTGGCTATTACAATATTTCTACATTACAGTGATAATAGGTATGGGAGGACAGTATGGGAGGTACTTCTTAGGTACTTACCAAAATAGAAAATGGTCAAAAAATCGAATCATCTGTGAACCTATAAGGGCTACATTGTTCTGTCATTCACAAAATAGAAGACAATCTATATAAAATATCAATCTATCTTCTCGAAAATATTTGAGAAATTCATTCAAAAGGAATTAAACGGTTACGTAGAAAAGAAAAATATATTATGCAATGACCAAAAGGGATTTCGCGAAAATAAGACTATAAATATGGCGATCTACGACTTTTTATACACTGTATTGATAAAAGTGGACAAAAAAACACCTGTATGTGCTATCTTCTGCGATATGACTCAAGCATTTAACTACGTCAATCATGACATTTTGATAAAAAAACTTGACGCTTATGGTATACTCGTAAGAGGTAATGTTCTTAATTTAATTAAATCCTATTTAGAAAATAGAAAGCAGAGGACAGAAATCACTAGAATTAATATAATCACTAAAAAGGAAGAGATATACTTATCAGATGAACGTCAAACAACTTTTGGTGTTCCACAAGGTAGTGTATTGGGACCTCCACTTTTTACACTACATTAATGACTTACCAAAATCAATTCCAGACCCTATGACTTTATTTGCAGATGGTAGCACGGTGCCAATTTCTAGTAATAGCAATGACATGATCCAATATAAACTTGACATTCACAATACCTTGACATCTATAATAGAATGGTTAAAAAATAATAATTTAAAGATTAATTTAGATAAAACTAAAATCATACATATATAAATATAGATAATAAAATTGTTGAAAACGTAAATACTACAAAATTCCTTGGACTAATAATTGACAAAAGACTTGATTGGAAATCACAAATCGAGAACCTCTGCAAAAAAAATTGTAGTTCTGCGTTTGCATTGCACTCTCTAGCTACAGTTGTGAATGTAGATACCCTGATTGCGGCATACCATGGCTTAGTTGCGTCTCACCTATGATACGGCAACATATTTTGGGGAAATTCTACCGACGCTAACACGGCATTTAAGACTCAAAAGAGATGCATTCGATGTATGTTTGGGTTAAAAACGGTTGATTCATGTTGATACAAATGGTAAAATATATTAACTCTTCCTTTTATGTATATTCTCGAAACCGCAATGTTTGTTAAAACAAAACCCAATTTGTTTCCACGTCTACAGGACGTTGTACCGCGTAACAGATGGGATATGACCTTTCTTGGAGTCTATCCAGCAAAAACGGCACTCATGCGCAAAAGTATCGTCTGCATGGTGCCTACTAGGTATATTTAACATATTGCCTAAAAGTTGGAAGGAGCTAAATGGTAAGGCATTCAAGCGACAAATAAAAATGTTTATTTTGCAAAAGGCTTATTATAGTGTCTCCGAATTTTTGGACGGAAAGGATTTTTTTTTGAGTGAATAATTTTATCTTTGCCTGACACCAATACTACTATTTACTAATAATATATGACACTAATATTAAATTTATATGAATATGGAATTTTGACATTATAACATACAAATAATTTCTAATATATTAAGTTTCTAAATTATAAACTTTGTAACTGCCTATTCTAGCTAAATTTTAGATTTTTGTTATTGTGAATTATTTTCAATGTTATGGAAATATTTGTCCGCCGATACTTATGGCTAAACATGATTGGACTCTAACGATGACTGTAATATCTTGCATGCTCTTGTATGTATACAATGTTTAAACAAATAGAGAAATCTTATCTTATCTTATAAAACACTTACAAAACAAATATTTGTTCCGTGCGGGAATTGAACCCGCGACACACAGCGCCGTGCCGTCAACTATGGGACTTACACCCGTGCGTACTATAGGACTAATACCAGTGCTGCTAAAACTAAGCGACACCTAACTGAATGCCTAAATAAAAGGGCGCTGTTGGATTCTCAATGCTTAGCTCAGCATCAGAAGTTGAAACCCCAACAGCGCGCTCTTACTAAGGTGTTCATTTAGGTCATGTCACCTTGTATATTTGAGGAGAATACCAGACACAGATTTTAGTTTTTTCAAACTCTGTTCTTCTCCAGACAGAGGGTTCCCATGTCAATTTCTACACAAAGAATGATGATGTACTACCTCCTTGGTGTATTTTGTTATTTGGATCTGGTCAATGACTCCGGTGCTTTCCATGCGAGATGCCTCGTTGACAGTGTTGCCCCAGATGTCGTACACCGGCTTGCGAGCGCCGATCACACCGCCTACCAGGGGACCGCAACTGATCCCTGAAACATATTATGAAAATACTCAGTACTTGACCCAGAAATGAACTAAATGAGAACATCTTATGGTAAAAATATTGCATACTCTTCCTCCGCTTTCGTAAAAAGGGGTACAAAGTTTTCGCTTCATGTATTAATTTAATTAATTCAGTTATAATATGAGATGATGGTGGAGTTAACTTATAGTTCAACTCATTGTTGTTAGTTAGATCAAGCTCTCTTAAAAATTACTACAATTTGACGAGCTAAAGTCTTCTGCTTGCACATTACACTGCTACAACGATCTTTTAGCGCTCATATGATGTTGACAGGGGGGCGCTGTTGGTAAGCATTTGTGCAATCGTTTTGTGAAATGTATTGAAAAACCAAGATGGCGGCGTTAGTTCCAAATTTGGCCACGCGCCATAAGTTCCTTGTTCAATATATCTTACCTACTCTCAGCCGGAATTCGTAGTAGTTGATGCTTTTCACCTTGTCCCTCAGAGCAATAGCCAAGTCTACCAGTGAGCACAAGTGGTGGTAACCCTGTTCCTCCGTCTAAACAACAAAATTATAGTAATTATTTTTTATTAGATAATAATTATAGTACTTATGTCACCCGATGTGAAATTTCTACATTTATATCTGTAATTTATACTATACAGGGTGGCAGGGCATCGACGCTTAACCTGTTACCATGGATTCAGTACATCATACTTGAGCCCCGTGCGTTGAAATTTCTCGTCGGTAATTAAAAAAAAAACACAATACAGAAATGCAATACCTACTCGGTCAAAATGTATGGAACAGCGAATTTTTTTTTAAATAATCGACGATGTTTTTTGCAATTTGTAGGTCTATGTCAGGTTGTAGGTATCTGTGTGCAATTTGCAAAAAACGTAAGAAAATTTTAATTTCGCGGGTTAACCTTAAACGCTTTCGCCTTAAAACTGCAAAATTGAGTGCTACCAGTCGCTTCACGCGTCAAGTTATAATGAACGCGCAGTACATGTTCCTGTCTCTGTCTTGCACTTGTGCGACATTAACATGAATAACGCTTAGCCAAAGAACGTGCTAAGTAACGTTTATAGATCTCGGCTTAAGAGAGCATAAAATAGAAAGAAAGACTATTGGATACTGTAATTTTACACAACACGAACAAAAATCAAAAGAAGTGTTACCGTGTTCTCAGACTTCAGTCCCGAAGCAGCCATGTACGTGGCGCCGACCGTCTTGATCTTCTCGATACACTTGAATCGGGGCTGTGACAGAAGCTTGTCGAAGGAAACTGTAATATAACATAAGTTAACATCACGATTCACGACTGTATTCCTTGGAGGGTTAGGCAGAGGTGTGCCTATAGTACACCCACATTTCGCCAGTTATATTTCAGTCCAATATAATAGGGGGTGAGCCTATTGCTATCAACCGGGCATAAATCCAGACTCCGAGCTACTGAGAAGTTCCTAATGGAAAAACCCAATGACACTTTGCCCGACCTGAGAATCGACCCCAGGACCTCATGCTCAATAGTAGCACTTGCGACCACTACACCAACGAAGCAGACACACAAGACAACGTATCATAATAGAAGGTGTTCTTAATGAAGAGTACAATGACCCCATAAGAGATTTGAAGTTCTTTCAATGGCACCTTGTATAAAATGTCGTAGATGGATTGCCGAATCCGCTGTTTTACAAAACCGTTAGTTGTTTTACAAAACTCAGAAAACAGCTGCCATTGCGCTTCGTTTAACAAAACTGCTACACAAGTTTAGACGTAATTGCGAATGGCTTATCGGCAGTCACAATAAGCGTTTGGTGTGGCTTCCAATGCCGAATTGTTCGCAGTAACTAAGCTAGGGCACCCTGACTAATTGGTTTAGGTTAGGTTAGAAGTGTAATCAAGAGCGCGCGAGCCAAGCGAGCGGTGCCGCCGCGCTGCAGCAGCCGGCGAGCGCTACTTCCAAGTTGGTGGCAGTTACCTATTTAGTATTTTTAGGACTGACTTTCATAAAACTTTTATTATTAACATTCACAGAATTATGAAATACGCGCCACGAAATCAGTTTACTGAAAAAATCTTACCGTGACAGCAGTTTTCTGTTGGAGCTTGGAGCTCAGTCTATGGCTAAGAAGGAAATTGAGAAATAATATTTCTATCTCGTTTACAATCACTACTGGACCTAATAAGTGCGTCCTTGTCTCATAACTGTCTTTTATTTAGTGATTCCCTATTAACGACCATAAATAATGATACATTACATATGATTTCGTTGAGCACACGCATACACTGAACTGCATTCTGATCCGAGTAGAATTCATCGAAGTTAGCTATACATGCGAACATCACACCTGCTTCTTCATGTACTTGCGAATACAGGTTCTGAAATGAGAGCTCAAGATTAAACTGGTACGTAAGACCAGAATGCGTATCAATGACCACTGAAAAAAAAGACAAAATTATAGATGATAGAAGGATTTTTATGGCGCGGTTTCAAATACGAGTAGTAAGAACATATGTCACTTTGACTTCGGCAAGCAGAAACTGAAGCGGTCATGTTACACGTCCAGTGAGTCAGAGCACAGGTCAGAGTTTGATTCTCAATTTGTTGCCAACACTGGCTTGTTTAGTTCAGAAATTGCTAGTGGAAGCGTGGTAAAAATTATTTTTGCCCACAGTAAAGAAAAAAATAGAAGGCAAAGGAACGTAAAATATTCCAAATAAAACTTACAGCAGGATGCCAATCTTTGCTCAAGAAATGATTGACTGTGTGGTCTGGTAGTACATATTTGAGCAATTGTCTGTTAATGCGCTGAGTATATTCCATCTCATCAAGGTCGGTTTTCGCTTGCAGCTTCCAAAGGAAGTCCAGTCTAGATATTACTTCTATCAGCCGCGCGTGAATGATCACCACTATAAGAAAACCCACCATGAGGACCAGCATTTGTGCGGGCAGTAGCCTGGGAAATGAAAAATTATTTGAAGTTAATGTAAGGTTCCTGTAGGTATCTCCATGCGCACGAAACTATGCGCGGCAGTAAGTTTTTCTATAAATACTCACTTCCTGGTTTGGTAATGTTCATAGTTTATAAAAATCAGGATGCAGTATATTACGACGTTGATGATCGCCACCAGCGTCTTGATGAGGAAGTACAACTTGAGCACCGAGGTGAGCGCGACCAGGCATAGCACCCACGTGAACACCACGTATTCTGGGTGGTGGCACTCAGCTGTTGAAGAAGATATTGCTGAATTTAAGGTGTCCGTATATATTGAGGAGCCATGTCTCGTATTTAAACGCAGGTACTAGTAATATTTATTATGTCTTTTTACGTATTTTAGAGCCTTGTATTAACGTCTTCTTCTGAAACTATTCTACTGGAGGTACTCGCAGTCTCGTTTTGAAATGTTTTAAACATTGTAATGTGTTTTAGCCATAGGCCAGCAGTGGACGTCTTTCGGGGCTAAAAGATGATGATGGTGATTTGTGTATTTACAAACCTAGTTCACTGCTGTCTGTCACAGTTTCCTTCAAGTTGCATGTTATATTAGATATTGTACTATTTAGCATATCAGGCGGGGTTGTACGTGGGCAGACGTAAAGTTTTACTGTGCTGCAACAAAAAAGACTTTAGATAGTAAGTTAAACAATAACCTTCATTAGTGGCGATATTTAAATGTAGGGTCAGCACAGCTTGGGCAGTCAACCCCGCTAGGTGACTGGCTAATGTTTTCACTGAGAAGTATGTAGTAGTGAAGTAAGTTACTTGCACTGCTCAAGCAAAAATAGACCTTAAAGCGCATTTTTTGTGCCAAAAAGGAAGTATGATCGCAGGGATAGATGAACACATACCTTGTAATGGTCATGATAAAGATAAAGCAGCAGATATGTACGATCTTCAGCAGATGCATGTTGTTGAAACGTACGGAGAGCCTGTACAGGTACATGTGCACGCTGGGGAACTCCTCCAACATCACCAGCGCAAAGGAGAGAGCCAGAGGAACCGTCATCACCATCAGAACTATTATGAGATTCTCGCAACTGTAAAGGAAGAAGAATAATTGAAGCCACACAAGGATTAGTATCATTTTTATATGAAGAATGTATCAGGATAATTATGTATATTGTTTTGTAGACTTAGGTAACGCAAAGAAAGTTATAGTAGACAACCAAAAAGACTTAAAACTCATTTGAAGAAAAAGATGTAGAATTACTGCAAAGTATTTCCGCTAGACAGTACTATCCAGTTTTAGAAAGAGACTGTCACAGCCGTGTGGGTGACAGAGACGACGCCATACAAAGTCAGACAGGTAATAATACTATACTTACTTGTAGTGAACCAGAGTTTGCACCGTCACAACGAACAGCCATAGCACCAGGCAGCACATGATATTTGACTTGAAGGTCACCTCATCAATTCTTCCGAACAGGGCTTCGATTGTCGGCCTGTTGAACCGCAAAGACCAACCAGAACGCATCCGTCGGATTGACTTCATTTCGATCAAGTGGTTTATTATGTCGTTTTCCTGTAGAAAAGTATTTTGAATAACCCTCCTTCTGAGGCAGTCGGGTAACAAATAGAAATAAACCTGTTAATAAAGGTTCTTAGTAGCAAAAATTATGCATTTAAAGAATAAAAATGTTGGAACATAATTACTATATTATTTTAATTTATTCACCATCTACTGTATTTTTACAGGCAATGGATTCTAGTTCTAAAATTTTATTGTTGATTTAAAAAAAATTGGTAACCCTACATGTACCACTTTGTATTGTAATGGTGGAGATCATATGTATTTCAAATGTCATCTGCGTAAATATTTCATGTGCCAGCTACATTATGACTTTGATGAAACTAAAATGTATCTCACCTCAACTTCTGACATCGGTGGCACGTCGCGGACCAGCTCTTCCTTTGAATTAGCCCACTCGCCATCGTAACACTGCAATACAATTATATACGTATTTATTATAGTTTAAGGTAAATTAACTTTATTCAATACGTCATAGAACAGCTCCAGGTCGGTGTCTATTGCATTCCAATGGAGGTCCCAGAAGTGCTTTTGTGTGAAGAAGTGAGTCCCAGAAGTGTGATTTTTAGGGTTCTGTACCAAAATGGTAAAAAGGAGGGGTCTTATGGTGAGACTAAGTCTGTCTGTCCGTCACAGCTGGATATCTCAAGAACTACTTACTAATGCTATCAAATGGAAATTTGGAACAGTTTTAGATGACGTTTACCCAACTATTTTGCAAACAAGAAATAAATTAAAAAAATATACCTTTTTTGCAACAGGGTCTGAAAGGGGATCTTAAAAATAAGGCATGTGGGGTATCATATTAAAGAGCGCTGGTTGCACATTCTCAAACATTTTTTTTTAGTCATAATAGTTTTCGACTTTTGATGAAAAATATAACCCCCCCCCCCCCCCCCCCTTATCTCCGAAGTTTTGCATAGAGAAAAAGCTGAAATTATTCTATGTGATAGAAGTTTATGTAAAGATTACAGGAAAAATAAAACAATGTCTCTAAATAGCACAGTTTTTCAGAAATCATCAACATCACATATACGTACGTAACCCTCGGTGCGCGAGTCCGACTCGGTCTTGACCGGTTTTTTTTCTATGTAGTTTGGCCCACTTGCGCGACAAATCACGAAATATGTTTAACGTTAAACGAATTTAAATTTCTGTTTCTGTCAATCGTTTGAAGAAAACAGAGACAGGAAGTAATTTTAAATACGTTTAATGCTAAACGCAATTAGTGATCTGTGGTGCAAGTGGACTAACCATATATACTAACTAACTCCCGGATTGTGGTACGAAGATCAACGACATGTCAAAATTGAACTCATGTCAAGAGATCTGTTGGTAATTCAGTCATCCAATCACAGCAGTTAACATGAGTTTAACAATTCATTGGATATTTATTTATTGTTTTCATTCCAGAAACGGTGTAAGCCTAGATTCGTTCATACCTATCATAGCTTTGTATTGCATAACCAGCTTATAATAGTTCCCATTGCTGGGACAGGTCTCCTCTCCTCGAGAGGGAGTGGGCTATAATAATCTATCACTCGGGCCTAGTGCGGGTTGGTAGATGTCACAATTTTTGGTTCCAGGAAATGCCATAGGAAATGCCAGTCTCCTCATGATGTTTTCCTTCACCGTTTGAGACCTGGGTTCCAACCTACGACCTACAACATGTAGGTCGGGGCCGTTGCCACTGGGCGACCACTGCTAGCTTTGTATATCAAAGTAAATGAAATGATACGTACGTCTGCAAAGGGCATCTTCGGGGTCCATTCCTCGATGCTGCTGTGCCGGCGCAAGTTGATCTCACATGTCAACTGCGACACAGACGGCATGCTGTTGGTAATTAAAACCGATATTAGTTAAAGACTAGTTAATTACAAAGCACTTTGACGCGGGTTATCTATATAATAATATTCCCTGTAAATTGAGAGGTCTTGTGATACAGGTACTCCTAGTACAACAGCCAGAGAGGGGGGTTTCTTGAAGTGTTAATAATGAAATTATTATTTAAAGCAAGTACTAATAAAGAACACACGAAACCACATTACATTATTTCTAAAACTACAAAAATGTCCAGTCACAAACATAAATACATTTACGTAAAATTCAACAGCGATTTTCTTCTTTAATTTTATGGTGGGGTTTCCACATAGTATTTTAGGGAGCATACCAATATGACATAAGACCTTTTCAAAGTTTAAATCGTTAATCCATGAGAAAATCGCTTTTGATTATGCGTCGGGACTATCAGGATAGTTTTGATCGCCAGTAGTAATCGACAAAATGAAAAGGTTTGTTTTACTTGCTGCTGTGTGACGTTTTTTTGTCGGATAGCTGACCGGTCTGTTCGGCTTCGTCAGGAACCTTAATAAAGTACGTGTCAGGGTGGTGTTCTCGGAGGTACGGGTCCCGCGACCCGCCGTCTGCAGGTTCCACCTCAAATGTTCCGTTAAGGCATTTCAATGTAGCAGATGAAATGTGGATTCGACTGGAAAATATAATTATGTTACAGTAGGTTGGAGATGTATGTTGTACGCCTCATGAATTACTGTGAGTGAGTGTGTGAGTCCACATAACTAAGAAATGTGTAGCCACAGAGAGGCGGTTGTCAATGGTCCTGTGAAAGGATGGCAAAAATTAGAGGTAGTCTAAGAAACGGACAACGGTAGAAGAAAATGTTAAAGTTATTCTCTCTTGGCTTTTGATAAAGTGGCCCTGCTCACGTGTAGGCTCTTTTAACACGTTCAGTGCCGGGAGCCATCCTGGAGGGTTCACTCAAGTCGCATATGGTATTAGTAATAAGCCCTCGGAGAGGGCTCATTTTAAATATCCGTTTTCCTTAACGAATACAGCATTATAAACTGGGAAAATAAAATCAGTTGTATTATATATTATAGCAAGATAGTATACTCGTTAGTTTTCAAATACAAGCATTTTTATTTAAATTTATATTTTTTTTGTATTATTATAACTTGCTATAAGTATGGCAGCATGGCGTATGTGCTCTACGAAAAGTGGGTGGAGTCGAAAGTGTTAATGTACCCTGTTACATGTAATGTAACTTCAATTAGAATAAAAAAAAATTGAAATTAAGAAAAAACGTAGATGTTGGACATAAAGAGTCTCAAATCATAACGGAAGCTTACCCAGGCAAGCCGCCACTCTCCATGTGGTTGGCAAGGGTGACGTCACGAGACCACAGGTCGAACTGCCACTTGAGCTGCCCCAGCACCCCACACAGCACCTTACCGCTGTGTATACCGATGCGCATGTCCAGCTCCACCTGAACACGGAAGCAATTATTTCGTTATTATTTCAGCCGCAAGACGTCCACTGCTGGGCATAAGCTTCCCCAACGGGGAACGCTTGGCAGGCGGGTTGGCGATCGCAGTATGGTGTTAAAATGCATAGAAAACGCTGCTGCCCATTCTCTAGTAAGTCCCTTAGTCGCCTTTTACGATACCCACGGGAAGAAATAGGATGGTGCTATTCTTTACGTCCGGCACCACACGGAACAATAATTTAGCAGCAAAACGTAAGTTGGAAATAATTTTTTGCAATAAGTTGAAGTTGATACCGTTATTCCATTTATCCAAGCTAAAACAGCCACCCTAGGGTGGATACTCTGAAACGCGTGTTCATCTATCCACCCTGGACGGGGTGGATAATCGGAATTCACTTTTGATTATTCTTCCGAATTATTACACCAAGTACAGTCTCATCAACAATACAACAGAAAAATATACTCATACACTTTATTTAAAAAACCAACCCTTATAGTTTTGCCATATCCATCTGTCTGTCTCCGGCTTAGCTCAAAGACTCTTAGTAGTAGTAAGCTGTAACTTGGCATAGGTATACATATTAATCACGCCAACAAAGAAGTAAAATTAAATCATGAAAAAGAAAATTGAAAGGTACTTCCCTTGCAAGTAAAGTGGTGATGATATTTTTTTTTCTCGTCTATCCCATGGGGTGGGATATCGTTGGATACGCCAGGCCGTTCAAAAACATTGCGGGCTTGTGAAAACTATTTTTAGATTCATGGATTCGTTTGCGTAATATTAACTTTAAAGTACACATTTTTGTTAGCGTCAAAAGTCCCCCGGGGCCAGCTAAATGGCAGCTTTTGGAAATGTTATAAAATTCATGGCAGTAGTACATTGAAAATTTAAAGGAAAACTTTCACAGCTAAGTAGGCTTTACTAGTTAACGATTAATAGCCGACCAACTTACATTTGCAGTTGGAGAATTGTCCGTGACGTATAGCGATGTATAGGAGAACATGTTTTGCAACTACAAACATCATCCTATATTTACACAAATACATTCAATTTAACCCAGAAAGCCAGGCTAAGAGGCGAAGGGATATTGTGGCTTACTCTCCACGGGTACGTACGGTTTTTGCAAGGCGTCAGTATGTATGCCGATCAGCTTACATAAACAATAAAAAACTTTTTTTACAAAAAAAAAACCGCCTTCCACAAAAACACAAAAAAGTGAAAAATTACTTTTTTAATATTATATTTAATTTAATTTCGGAACTCGTTGTCTTTGGTTCTGTATTTTCATTTTAGCCACCGACTTCCGAAATTAAATTAAATATAATATTAAAAAGTTATTTTTCACTTTTTAGTGTTTTTTTTTGGAAGTCGGTTTTATTTGTAAAAAAGTTTTTTATTTTTCACTTTTTAGTGTTTTTTTTTGGAAGTCGGTTTTATTTGTAAAAAAGTTTTTTATTTTTCACTTTTTAGTGTTTTTTTTTGGAAGTCAGTTTTATTTGTAAAAAAGTTTTTTATTTTTCACTTTTTAGTGTTTTTTTTTGGAAGTCGGTTTTATTTGTTAAAAAGTTTTTATTTTTCACTTTTTAGCTGTGGTACCTACCCCACATCAATTCCTATACCACTACTAGCTATGAACACAACAGTGACCGGAAGTTCTATACAAGCTTTGACATCCCATCCATTGAAGTTAAGATAAACAAAAAAGTACAAACTTTATAATTTACTTAGGTAAGTATTCGTGCCAAGTTTCAGGTTTATTAACTCTAGGAATAAGATTTTTCATGCATACAAAATCCTCCCTTCCCCCCCTTAAAAGTCAAATTTCCAAAAACCCCTTCTTAGCGGATGCCTACGTCATAGAACTGTCTGTGTGACAAATTTCAACCCAATCTGTTCAGTGGTTTGAACTTTGTGTTGACAGACCAATCAGTCACGGTTTCCTTTTATATAAGGCTAGATATTATATTGCAAACCTCCTCCTTTTTGAAGTCGGTTAAAAATCATTTATAGCCAGAGTGCATCTCATGACAATTCCAAGTAGGATACATTGTTTTATTACGGAGTTCTAGTGCCTACCTTCCGGCTTCATCATCAGTTCAGTTTTATGGTACCATTTTGATCAGAACTATTTATTTAAATTTGCTTCGCTTAACTATCTTAATCCAGATTTCTTATCGCCACCCGTGAAATACTTATCATTGAGAAGTTCCGGTGGCCATCTGTGGCCTTCTTCATCAGTTCCACTTCACCAAATTATACTTTCTCAATGAAAATGATTGACTTGTTGATGAAAATATAAAAATCGCTATATGCCTATAATATTTGAGGAGTTCCTTCAGTTACTCATGGATCCCAACATCAAAACTGGATTTTGATAAAAATGGGACCAATCCTTTCAAATAAAAAAATAATTTTTCAAATCGGTTCATAAACGACGGAGTTCTGAGGTAACAAACATTAAAAAAAAAAAAACATACAGACGACTTGAGAACCTCCTCCTTTTTGTAAAGTCGGTTAAAAATTAACGCAAAACTAAAGTTTCACCACGAGGTCTCACATCAATACAAAAAAGTGATGACGGAGTGTTTAAAACCTCCAACATATGAAGAAACAGAGCATATTCTAGCCAGACTTAATGAATACTTCTCTTCTTTATCATAATGTTATACCTTGTGATTACATAGTGGTATTTTTCAACTTTGATTATAAGGGCACTATCAGCAAACACCTAAACTCACACATAAACACACACAAACACACACTAACACATACACATACTCCCAATAATAAACTACACAGAGCTGCTAATTACTTTATAAGTCATTGTATCTCTTTGTTCTTAAAAATCAGTTCTTTATTTATTTTATTTTTTCTTAGTTTTAATTTGTATAAAGTCTCATTAAAACTATAAACTTTAAATTAAGGGAAGGAGCGAGACAACCCCAACACAAGTATTATTAATTGCTTACTAGGGCAGTTTCATCCACATTTGTAAATGTAACCGTTTGAGACACAATAAACAATTTTATTTTTTATTTACTATAACTACTATGCTAGCCCGAAGAATTACCAAGCTTAAGTGGCAGTGGGCAGGGCACATTGCTCGCAGAACTGATGGCCGATGGGGCCGAAAGGTACTGGAGTGGCGACCGCGTACCGGAAGACGTAGCGTTGGAAGGCCTCCTACAAGGTGGAGCGATGACCTTGTGAAGGCTGCAGATATCCGCTGGATGCGGGAAGCACTGAACCGGTCGAAGTGGCGGTGCTTGGGGGAGGCCTATGTTCACAGTGGACGTCTTTCGGCTGAAATGATGATGATGATGACAATGTTAAGTTTGCTTTTGGGATAAATTCATCCCAACTACCGACCGACGGAGCCCTTAATGTGCGTGGTCCGACAGACATGCACTTGGCCGGATTTTTTTAATAAAACATTTTTAATAACCACAAACTTAAACAAAAATCATATTACTTATTGCATTTCAATATAATTAAACTTCCTCGTTTTAAATAATAATAATAATGTAATTTATAAATTTTGCAATATGTTCAGGAAATGACCAACACGAATTTCATTATTGAGTAGACGTAATTGAGTATTCTGGATAAATTCGTATCTTTCAATGATTTGCAATCGTTTTCTAAATTTCTTTCTATGTATGCATTTTTTTAGGTATATTAATGTCTACGCTAATCTTGGGACAGTTTATATGGGAGATGTGTTTTTGTTTGAGATGCCGATGCATTCTACCAGTTTATATGATACATTTTTTACAGTTCAAGCAGCACGGTTATGAATTGTCTTGTCCGTGTGGATAAGGCGAGCTCAATCTTTGTCCATTTTAAAAATTATGGTAAAACACACTATTTCTCTCCTTAAACATATTTTTTTTGCTCTTTGCACTTGCTTTGTGCTTATTATTGAATATATTATTATATTATTTAATATGTGTTATGTATGTATTTATTTATTTATTGTATATATATTATATTAAAAAGAGCATGAGGTCCAGGGTTCGATTCCCAGGTCGGGCAAAGTGTTATTGGGTTCTTCCATTAGGAGTTTCCCAGTAGCAGCCTGGAGTCTGGATTTGTGCCCGGTTGATGGCAATTGGCCTTCGGGGATTACAGGCGTGATGTTATATTATAATATTATTTATTTTTATATGTTTACATATCTCGGGACCATGGGGTACCTGCCCTTTGGAAGGCGTACCAGGGGCCGAAGCCAACTCGCAGAGGCCCTTTAGACAATTCTAAATGGAATGAGGCACCAACCGGCGATTATCCCTGTTTGCACTATGCAAGTGCACCCAAGGCCAAACCCCGGTTGGAGTAGGACTATTGCAGGATATGGCTAAGTGAACTGGTTATCTAGGACTATGGAAAGACGCTGGCCTCTGCGTGACCAATGTTTTATATAAAATACAACTAAAATAGAATAGTTGGTTGTGACTTGCACACTCAATAATGGGCCATCGTAGCGACAAGGGGGCAACATGTCCTGAGATGCTTATGAAGAGGGGAGAGGTATTCCACGGCTATCAGGACAATCCCGGAAATCTACCAGCATCTTACTGGAATACTTAATTCCTCCGAGTAAGTTTCCTCCTGTGAATCTCCACTCAAGCCGGCCAATAAAGGCAAGAAAGAGGTGAGGAACAAGACTTCTCCCGGGAGATAGAGTCCGTGGGGTCGCTACTGCCCGACAGCTCGCCATATGCTGCCCTGCGGGAGATAGAGTCCGTGGGGTCGCTACTGCCCGACAGCTCGCCACATGCTGCCCTGCGGGAGATAGAGTCCGTGGGGTCGCTACTGCCCGACAGCTCGCCACATGCTGCCCTGCGGGAGATAGAGTCCGTGGGGTCGCTACTGCCCGACAGCTCGCCACATGCTGCCCTGCGGGAGATAGAGTCCGTGGGGTCGCTACTGCCCGACAGCTCGCCACATGCTGCCCTGCGGGAGATAGAGTCCGTGGGGTCGCTACTGCCCGACAGCTCGCCACATGCTGCCCTGCGGGTTTCTGTATCTCTCTTGGTCTGGCTCCTTACCCTAGATCTGTTTGGGAAAAGTAAACTCTACCGGTACAGACCTAGAGCTCAGGAGCCCCACCACGACGTCAACGTAGAGATACGGCGGTGGGGTTATTATTATTATTATTAATATAAATATATATATATATAGTTATTTTTTATTTATTGTATGTATGTAAATGGTATACTACAGACTACCTGCAGTATTCTCTCCTTCCCCGTCCATCCATCCAAAGGGTGTCTTTAAAAGATCGCTTTTAGCGACAAGACCGCCCATTGTGTCACCCTACGTAAAATGTCTACATTTATGTTCGTAATTTTTATGATTAACATAATAAAGAGTATTCTATTCTATATCATGTTTCTCTAAATGATTGTACACAGCCGTGGGAGAAAATCAGAAGGAAAATAATATACGAATTCTTTTTATCGACCCCGTCTGGGGTGGATAGATGAACATGCGTTTGCGAATATCCACCCTAGGGTAGCTGTTTTAGGGTGGATAAACGGAATAACCCATTTGATAAATAGGCTAATTTTACAAAAAAAAATTGAAGATAATACATAAGCCAAAGTTCAATAAAGAAAAGTGGTTATCGTCGTGTATCGAAGAGACGCTTGCAACCGCAGCAAAAAAGGACTTAATATTCAAATAAATGGTGTAACTCAAGTTTAACTATGGATTTATAACTGCAACTCGCACTCTTTAGAAACTTAAAAAATGGAAACATATGCTGCTTTGTGGTAGAAATAGGTTACTTCGGTCACGATCAGGTGTCCTTCTTAAGGTTCCTTCTAGCTCAAAACGACGAGGACTAGAAGGTTAGAATTTAGAACAGAGAATTACTCGTATAAAAATATGAATAATTTGCCCACCTCAGTCTTAGGCAGCGATGAGGCTTTCATCGCCTTCCGCACGTCACGGATGGCTCGTATCATGTGCAGTCCCATATTGACGCAGCATTGAGCGTGGTCCTCACGACGCTCCGACAGTCCACACACGCAGTAGTAGCAGTCGCCCAGCAATTTGATGCGGACGCAGTTGTTGTCCTGGAGAATCGAACACATATGTTAAAAGAGGAGTCATTTTAAGGGTTCCGTACCTCAAAAGGAAAAAACGGAACCCTTAGAGGATCACTCGTCTGTCTGTCCGTCTGTCACAGCCGCTTTGCTCAGAGTCTACTGGACCGATTAAGTTGAAATTTGGTACACATATGAATTTCTATGACCCAAACACGGACGTGTAACGTAAATAAATGAATTTTGAATATGAGGTGCCCTTTGAGGAGCAAATTTGAAAATGAAAAAAAAAGAAGTTTTGCAATCTGTACCGTGTGACGTCACACGGTACAGCCGTGTGACGTCACACATGGGCTTCAATGAGAGCATCATAAAAATATTTTTAATAATTTTAAAATAAATAGTTTTAAAGTTATTTATGATAATAGATGAAAATTGACCATTCGCGCCCTTAACTCCGAAACTACTGAACCTAAAATGTTGAAAAAAATACAGGAAATAGTTCTTTACTTAGTTTATAGATTACAGGAAAGCCTATAAAAAGGCTATGGTCATAAAATAAAATTGTAAGTCACTCAATATTGCGCGTAGAAACTTACATTTGCAGTTGGAATATATCAGAAGGGGGACCATGATTTTCAACTATAATGTTAAGTTTGTTCTTGAGATAAAGTCATCTCAACTACGGAACCCTTCATTGTGCGTTGTCCGACATGCACTTGGCCGGTTTTTCGCATAAGAGGCCCAACCATTGTCACCTCCTAGTACAGGATGTAAAATGACCTATCGTTTAGCACTTATCTACGCATTCTGTACAACAAACTAAGTAACATAGTGAAAGAATTATTACTGGAAAACGACTTCTTGTTTTGGTTTGGAACATCGCTGTTTACGGCAGCGCTCAATGTAACGTACGTGAAACATGTTCAGGGGTGCATGCATCGG
Source organism: Tiliacea citrago (assembly GCA_963921375.1). Classification (NCBI taxonomy): domain Eukaryota; kingdom Metazoa; phylum Arthropoda; class Insecta; order Lepidoptera; family Noctuidae; genus Tiliacea; species Tiliacea citrago. Next base: position 6,116,165 of record OY992784.1, read on the forward strand.
TACAGGAGTTGTGGGGATATTTAAACTGAAATTAAATTTAAAATAAGTTAAAAAAGTAAGAACTTTGACCTTGAATGTCTCCGTAACCGGTAGGTTCCCAGGTTTGATCCGGCACAAAACGATGATACCTAACAATGACTGGTAGTATTAAGTGACTCTCAGCTTCCTGAAGCGTATTTTTATACCCGTCGTTTAATAGGAGTGAAGCCGGAGTGAAATCTTATTCCAGAGGAATCCAGCCAAGTTATCCTATAATCTTCTATGACTACATAGACGATGACATGGCCTGGTTTGATCATGAGATAGCCTTGCCTTACTGTTTTAGTTTCCAATTTCAGGGTAAACACATGGACCCATAGCTCATTCAGCATGCGGTCTGTTATGAGGGGAATTATGAAATTCTTACCGAAGCCAACTCGTCGAAGCCAGCGAACAACGTATTCAGCAATATTACCAAGTCTTGTGCACTGTATTTGCTTGATATTTCTGAAAGATAACGAATGTTACTTTAATTAAAATCACATAAAAAGTCTATGCAAAGCCTGCCACACAATTTGGAAATCTGAGAAACTGGGAAGGATGAGTTAAGATTAAAGTATGGGTTATCGGTCTATTTAATCTTTTCATTCCTTGACTGTACTGTGTACATCATTTCCATCTACTTTGCGGTATTTTCAGAAGGGTTTTTGGTCCCACAACGCCACATGCAAAATTACACCTCACACTAACGTCACGCATAGTCCTGCATCGCGGAAGCAGAGTTACCCGCACGATTAGCATAAAAATATATGACGGCGCAGCATGTGGCGTCTGCGCTGCCCCTTTTTGTTACGAAGCTTCTGGAATCACCGAATAGGTCGGATAAGAGTGACACTGGCTGGTGACAGTCACTCTAGCAGAGCGTCGCATCAATGGTTACGTGGCGGCTATCTTCTGATGACAGAAGAACACTATTACCATATCTATGCAGAAGAAGATTCAGGGGAGCCTTATAAAATGTACTGTGGGGGAGCCGCTGTCATACCACGTCCATGACGGACTGCTAAATTCCGGCACAACCCTGATGATATTGAAGCTGCTGAACCACTAATACAATGACCATTTCTGGTAAAGGCTATCCTGCATAGTTTTATACAATATCCCGAGATAGACTGTGTGGGGTAGGCCACCAGAAATAACGCCCTTTTGGTTGGAGGATCCTGCCTTTTCTATGAAGGATGAGGAACTTTTCACCGAGTTCCTCATACCACTATACGCCGCCACAAGTTTGGCTCACCAGTAAATCCCTTGATGTCAGCGAACAGTATGGACACGTCCTGGTGGTGATGTACTACATCTATCAGCTGTCTGAACTGCTGCTCGTCAATCTCACCACCTGTCATGTTCACATGGTAGGAAATCTTCTTCGCCAGGAAGTCTGGTATCACTGCAAATTTTAAAGTCAGTCACGTTGTGTTGTTATGGTCTTAGACAATATAACATAATATAGACACTGAGAGTTCTCCAAGTGTGAGTTATTAATGCGGGATTTAATGAATAGTGCCTTAGACATCTTATTTGTTTTATTGGATTGAGGCGATAAAGACAATATACTATCGGACGCGACTTCCATCAGCGACCGACAGCAGTGACTATGCTGTATCTAGGCAATGATACCCAGAAAGAGACATAATTATTTGAACACTAACCACTCTGAAACAGGTTCCACTGCTTCTCGCTCTCCTTCTTGGTCTTCTCTAAGGTGATCATTGACTTGCGCGTCTCCAGAAACACCTTCCTCTGTCCCCAGTCAACAAGAGACTTGGCATACATACCGGCGAAGTTTACCGCTATGTATAACAACACATTGCTGGTCATTAGACGGAGGGTGCATGAGTAAATCTGGAAGTAAAAGAGTATATCAAACTAAAAAAAAGGAGTTCCTGGTTAGGGCTTTCCAAGCTTCGGGCCGTCCGACCTTTGGTCGAGATTAGTGAACGTTACTTACAGCACGTACCTTGACTTCACCATTCGTTTCTCGGTAGGCAACTGTAAGCTTTGAAATCTACATTTTTGACATGACGATAAGAAATCTACATTTTCGATATTACTAAGGCTCCGCCGTCTGTCTGTCTGTCCGTCTGTCACCAGGCTGTATCTCATGAACCGTGATAGTTAGACAGTTGAAATTTTCAGAGATGATGTATTTCTGTTGCCGCTATAATAACAAATACTCAAAAACAGAATAAAATAAATGTTTAAGGGGGCTCCCATACAACAAACGTGATTTTTTTGCTCTTTTTTGCTCTATATTAATAAAGGCAACAGGTAGACGCTTGAATTTGTCACAGAATATTTATTTATATATACACTTTAAAAATAAATAGTTAAATTAAAATAAAACAAATATTTAAGGTGGGTTCCCATACAAATGACGTGATTTTTTGCCGTTTTTATAGATACTGGTACGGAACCCTTCACGCGCGAGTCCAACTCGCACTTGGCTGGTTTTTTTAAGTCAAGTTCGGTGCCTGTCCATTTTGTTACAAATCTGTTGCTAAAGTTCGTTTTTAGGGTTCCGTACCAAAAAAGTAAAAAGGGAACCCTTATGGTGAGACTAAGTCTGTCTGTCTAATCCTAGATAGTAACTTGACAGCTGCAAATGTCAAACTCCAAATTGAAAAACGAAAAACAAACAATAAAGATTTGAAATGTCAAATTGATATCAGAGATTAAAAACGAACTTTAGTGTTAGGCAATATTTTGTCTAAGCACTAGGCATCGGTGAATCGATGTCGTAACTTTAGTGATGGCAATTACTAAAGTTACGACAACAAAACAAAAACAAAAAAAAACATGATGGCTGGTAAAAAACATTTCAGCAACGTTTTTGTTTGCTAAGTACTCGTAACTGCTAAACATCTACGCATTACATTTATATGTCGCTTAGTGTTAGTGAAAACGGACATTAGTGTTTGTATACGTCAAAGTATGCTTTGGAACAATGAGAAAGGCGTGAGGAAGGTGTGTGAAAATATGATACTTTATGTGAGCAGCCTTTTCCCATCTCTGACGAGACCATGAATCAGAACCCCGACGACCTAAACCTCAGTACCTACCCTGGAAGTAAATTCTTAACTTTATAGTAGATTGTTCTGTTAAGGCGCAGATATATGATTTTAGTGACTTTTAAATCTATTATTACGCCTTCACATAATGCAAATAAATTATCCAAAAAATGTACGTTACACTAGAACGCGTACACGTCATTAAAAGTATTGTAGTAAAATACTTTATGAAATAAGTTCAGGAATGGAATCTTTTATGCTATGAGTAGACATTACTAACCGAAGCATAAAACATGATATTACTTTCAAAGTACATAAGATATTTTCATGATTTTCGTATGAACAGACTTTTTTATTATCTATAATTGGTAGGGGCTTGTGGCTAAGTAATAGCCGTACGGGTACATCCATCTTTACATATCGAGATTCCTCCGTGCCTCGGAAAGCACGTGAAGTCGTTGGTCCCGGCTTTCATTTGTGGATCTTTGGCAGTCGTTATGGGTCGCCCGAAAGTCTGGCAACCAGTCTTACCAAGGGGTATCGTATTACCCAGTAACTGGGTTGTGGAGGTCAGATAGGCAGTCGCTCCATGTAAAATACTAGTATTCAGCTGCATCCGGTTAGACTGGAAGCTGACCCCAACATAGTTGGGAAAAGCTAAATGATGAATTATATTATTATCTGAAACCAAACGGCAGCGTGGCGTGAGCGCGACGCGTTTTTGTATGGCCAAGGTCAACGGCGTTTACCCGACCCTTAAGCTAGGGTTTTCTAAGACTGCGGTGGCCGCCACATAGCGTCCACAATCCACCGTCAGATGACTTCACTGAAGCGTTATTTATTAAAGTAAGTTGGTGTGTTTTCCTACAGAACGTTTTTGACACCGTAAAGTCAAACCCCGGCGCCATTTTGCATGACGGCCGTTACTGCGGCCGTTATGTGGCGGCCACTGCTCTTCTAGGAAAACGTAGCTTCAGATAAACTTACATTAAGTACACAGTTTGTAGTCATAGTTGCCGTCTTTATGCGAGACGCTATGTATACCAAAGTGGCCACAATTTGAGCCAAACTGGAGACGATGCCAATAGTAATGCACCAGCACAGAGGCAGCGGGAACATTGCGTATGGCACGAACACGATGAACAGCATGTACCATACTTGATTCTCGGACTCGTGAAAGCCCATGCCTAATTTGCATAGACCTGGGGAGAATAAAATAAAATATTGGTAAAGGCAAAAGGTACTAGTTTAAGACATTTATTTCTCAAAAACAGAATACAATTTACTCATTTAGAATTAGAAACGCTGGTTGCATACAAATAAACGTTCTTTGGAACGAGTATCGGTAGTTCAGTACGGTAAACTAAACTATTCTAAAAAACATACCCCCTTCTTACAAAACAAGGTTTATCTTCAGGCCCAGGTTTAAAACATGGAGCCATTATGGAATTTCGAACTTTATTCCGACTATGGTAAAGTTCCTAAACACAAAACTGACAACTTAGTACCGAACTAAGTTTTCAGTTTCGTATAAAGAATATAGAGTTTAATCGTTTTTTTTAATACATTTTTAGTTGGTGTCGGTAATCCACAAAAAAATTTAGACTTTGAGTCCATAATACGTATCGAAACACAATTCCTATCATAGTAAATATATAATAATATATAATATTACAGCTTTCTAATAGTCTCTGAGCTAGGCCGTGGATAGACAGCCAGACAGGCAGACGGACATGGCGAAACTATAACTTCCTTGTTGACTATGAAAGCCTAAAAGTAACATACCTTGAACGATAAGCAGCACCCAGGTGCCTGCTGCGGCCCAATGCAGGTGGTTGTTAGCGAAGGCTGGCCACCAGCACAGCAGGCACACGCACACGTTCAGACACGCGAACGCCACGGTACATGACGTAGGTATAACGGGCCATGTACCTGTAAGACATTTCTACTCTCTGAGGCTGAAATCATTAGGGTAAACTTACAGTAACGTTTCATAAGCAAAAGAACCTTTTTGTATGAATTTATTGTTCATATTCGCACATTAACTCCATACGAATAAGGTTAATTTTCGAAAGAAACGCTAGTGTACTTAGCTTAAGCTAGCAGTGAACTTGGACCTTATTTATGTGAAGTCCGAGTTCACTGTATAGATTTGAGCCCGAGTTAAAAAAATTACTGTCTAGATATTCTGTAAAAAAATCTAATCATGGGTTTTATAGCCGGGTTTTTTTCTCGATAGAAATTGGGGTAATATTACATTTTTGGAAGTTTGTCCTTTTTGAAGTAAAACTTCTTTACGCACGCTTGACTTGGGGAGTAAGCTGGCGAATGCGTGACGAGAGCGTTACGGAAGCAAAGCGAACGGAAGTTGACAGGCAGATATAAGTTAGTGAAGATAGAAAGAGAGAGAGTTACGTTTAAGTTTGAATTCAGTCGTGTGGTCTATAGCACACTCGTTTTTTTTTATTAAAGTAAAATTGCAGATTCTTGGATACTTTTCTTTTTAAGTTTTAAATTTTCAAAAGTTATTGACAAATATGTGTTTCTAGCCACTGTTCAAAAAGGGGCAATGTATATAAGGTCTGGCAAGGGCTTGGGATTGAGTTTAAATCTTGCTTGCTGCACTGACTTCTATCATAATCTGAAAAATCTTTGTAAAAACGGGGAATTGTCTGAAAGTCAGCAAGTAGTACGCAGACTACTGCGTGCTACTGACTTTCAAACTACTTACTACTCTTTGTTTGGTAATGTTGAGAGGATATGAAAAGCGATTAACAAAAAGTATTTATAAGGCAAATATGAGCGGAAACGTCGGGGGGGGGGGGGAACCCTAGAAGGACATTTAGTGACCTTATTGGTGATGTTAATCAGAAAGGTCAGGTGACAGGGGTCAGCCGGCGTGCGTACATATATGACCAGCCGATCGGTTCTGTAAAAATCTCACTGTGAAAACATAGGTGAAGTGAGCGTGGAGTGAACTGTCAGTGTCATCCCACCTGATGCTAGGGATGGACCAAGTGTTACATTTACAATCACAATCGAGATTTTAATAATATTTTGTATGCTAATTCTGTTGATCATTTTATATTATTTCAAAGCTAGTATACATATATGTGTCTAAACATAGTTATGTTTAAGGACTAGTCTAGGAAAAAAATAGAAAAAAACAAAATTGAGGTTCTAACTGAATTTCTGTTTTACTATTTTATTTGAAAAACCTCCTAATTAGTAATGTTTAGATACTTAGATACTAGCTTTGAAATAATATAAAAAGCTCAACAGAATTAGCATAATAAGTATTATAAAAATCTCGAATAAGATTGTGAATGTAACGCTTGGTCAATCCCTAGCATCAGTGAGATGACACTGACAGCTCACTCCACGGTAATGTTGAGAGGATATGAAAAGCGATTAACAAAAAGTATTTATAAGGCAAATATGAGCGGAAACGTCGGGGGGGGGGGGAACCCTAGAAGGACATTTAGTGACCTTATTGGTGATGTTAATCAGAAAGGTCAGGTGACAGGGGTCAGCCGGCGTGCGTACATATATGACCAGCCGATCGGTTCTGTAAAAATCTCACTGTGAAAACATAGGTGAAGTGAGCGTGGAGTGAACTGTCAGTGTCATCCCACCTGATGCTAGGGATGGACCAAGTGTTACATTTACAATCACAATCGAGATTTTAATAATATTTTGTATGCTAATTCTGTTGATCATTTTATATTATTTCAAAGCTAGTATACATATATGTGTCTAAACATAGTTATGTTTAAGGACTAGTCTAGGAAAAAAATAGAAAAAAACAAAATTGAGGTTCTAACTGAATTTCTGTTTTACTATTTTATTTGAAAAACCTCCTAATTAGTAATGTTTAGATACTTAGATACTAGCTTTGAAATAATATAAAAAGCTCAACAGAATTAGCATAATAAGTATTATAAAAATCTCGAATAAGATTGTGAATGTAACGCTTGGTCAATCCCTAGCATCAGTGAGATGACACTGACAGCTCACTCCACGCAATATTTCACGGTGAGAGTTTTACAGAATAGCACGGCAGCATGTCGATTCTGTAAAAAATCTCACCGTGAATTCTTGCGTGGAGTGACCTGTCAGTGTCATTCTACTGATGCTATTTGTTTTTAAAGTAAATCCACGATGAATAAATTTCAAAATGATGTTGGAACAGTTCTATAAGTTTTAACGTGAACTTGCTGCAAAAAGTGTGGTATGCTTCGGTCTGTGAAAACAATAGACGGGATTGACCAAGGATTACATTTGCAATCATAATGGAGATTTTAATTTATTTATTAGCTTAGACGTATGTTTTATTATATTTATTGTACCTGCGTGATGCGCTCGCGCCTCAGGCTATTTTAAGGACTAGTCTAGGAAAAAAACATAAAAAAACAAAATTGAGCTTCTGACTGAAATTTCTGTTTTGCTATTTTATATAAAAACCCCCTAAATAGTAATGTTTAGACATTAATTAAAATGATTATTAAAATCTCGATTATGATTGTAAATGTTATCCTTGGTCCATCCCTAGCATCAGGTGGGATGACAGTGACACTTCCCTCCATGCTCACTTCACCTTAGTTTTCACGGTGAGATGGTTACAGAATAGCACTGCAGATGTATGAACGTAAACGATGTGAAAAGAGTGTGATTGTAATGATCGTAGAAGGTGGCGTTTTGTAGTTTCTACGTACCCCCATGGGAACAAGTCGTGTGGTTATGTATGTAAGATGAATGTAAGGTTACGTACCTAAGATTGTGAGCAGTGCGAACCGTTAGTTTATAATCTATCGGTATTATTACCGTTAAATTATAAACTGTCAAAAAATTGTGAACTGGCTGAAATGGGTTAGGTTAGAACTGTGACCAAATGCGCGCGAGCCGAGCGAGCGAAGCGAGTGGTAAAGGCAAGTGCTACTTCCAAGTTGCTCGCAGCTAGGCAGGCTATTTAGTATTAGCAAGCAAGTTTGATAACAGTTCACAATTTCTCGGTTTCGCATGGATAGATTATAAACTGTCGAAAAATAATGCGTTAAACTGTAAATGGTTTGTTACAGTTCACAATTTTTCGAAAGTATATAATCCAACGTAAATAATTCCGATAGATTATAAACTAACGAAGTTCATAATTATATTCATGTTTATTAGATATTTCAATATTGAACAGGACTTACTTTTTCCGTCAGTTAGTACATAAGTGATCACCAATCCTACCTGCAATTTAGACACGGAAAATATGTTAATTACGTCAATCAGCTGATAATAGACGCGGATAACCCTTGGTATTATTGTGCCACTCACACCTCAAATATTAAGCTGGCTATCCACTATATTCACGCAACAACCTGTGCCCCGCGCATCTATGTTTTGTGTTAGGATAAACGACTACCACGATAAAAGAGGTACATGACGAGCATGACTTATGTATTATGATAAACGATTGTTGTTTCTGTAAGTAGGTATAAACAAACACTTTTACACGACAATCATATTTTAAAACCTAGATGAGGTCGGCGTTTCTCTGACTACTCTGAGAAGAAAGTCCGAAACAAACTCCGTGGTCACAGTCTCTTTTAAAGTCCAGACATAATCTTGGTCAGATCATGTGAAAGCCGACCCCTTGACAGTTAAAAAGTGCCTGTAATTGGTTTATTTTAATAAAATGTTTTAGTTTGGGTTTTGAGTTTATTGCCTTGGTTCATGTCATGATCACCCTAAATATATTATTATGGTTACTTACTTTAAGTGCTAAATCAACGAGGTTCGCCATTATGAGGGACTTCTGTCGCTGCCTCCGAGAATATCTTTGGTATGATAGTTCTATGCTTCGGGTCTGAAAATAGATTTTCAGTTTGAGTAAAGTAACAACACGATACGTTCAAGCTAACGATAAACAACTCACCCTAAAAGTATTGTTGACGATTGGACAGAATATTCCTTTGTAATAGCGAGGCCTACGCATTTCGTCCGAATGCACTGAAAAACAACAATAATAATATATACTTTGTAAAACAGATTCAATATCAGGGCAATAGCTAGTTTATGTATAAATACTTACTGGATTCATCATCATCACCTAATTGAAGCATACTGTCTGTGCTGTCCGACAAGATGCGATGCTGTAAAAAGAGAAAAATAAGATGATTCACCTATTCACTGCGGTTTTAGAGTTATGCATGCTCACTCCGCAGGTTTGCATTGTATTGCATTCGGTAATTTTAGATAGAATAAGTCACACAGCATGATAATATGGAGGTGTAATAATAAATAATCATAATAAAACATGCAAATGACGACTAATTAAACATACTGTTAGAAAGTACCTACTCACCAGCGTTGCAAGATTTTTTTCGGGTAAACCGGGATTTAGAAACCTTTTGACCATAAAACCGGGATTCTGTCGTCAAACGCTTTTGACGACAGAATCCCGCTTTTTTGCTCAATATAAACGACATAATAATAAAACGTAAACAATCAGTTATTTAAAAACATAACTGATTATTTACGTTTATATTTTCGATTTTAACTCGGTTGTCCTTTTATTTAGTTTCAAATTAATTGACAATAGAAAATGTAAAGATAATACCTTACTTTACTATGCTAATAACTGTCTGGTTTGCTTGGTCTTCAGAGGAATATAAATAAGTAATACATTACTTACGCATTACTCATTTATTTTTCTATCCCCGAAAAGACAAATTTTGGGCAAAAAATCGGGCCGCCCGCCAAAATCGGGACGTCTGGCAACCCTGCTATTCAACCATTTTAGGTTTACACTTTGCCGGTAAAACTAACAATATCTATTTATAACACACAATTATTTCGTAGTTTAACTATCACGAAGTTTCCTTAAGGCCGTCTTGTAGTGCGGTGTGTAGCCGGCTGTAACTGGCCGGCCGTTGCGAGCTCTTGAACTGCTAGATTTTGTGTATAGTTGCTCTATAGAAAAAAATAGTAAGGAAATTATAAAATGTGTTCTCGCCAAGTACTAAAACACAATAAGGCCTATCTTTTGGTATAACTTTTACATGGTTTAACGAAGTAATCTCTTCAAGGTACATGTTTTAAAAAACGATTTAGTGTCATCTGTGTGATTTTTTTTATCGAGCCAATTTATTTAATTCATGTTTCTATCTTCACACAGTGCTTGATAATATGTTCAATTTTCTTAAAATATTTTCTTTTTGCACAAAATTTATATTTTGTTAGATTTACAGAGGTTTAAAAAAGTTAAAAAGTACTGCAACCTCGCCTTAAAATAAATAATAGTGATGGCGCAACTGTGAGGCACACACTATTGGTGTTAAAACATTATTTTAATTTTAGTAGTCAACAAGGAACCCCTATACTTTCGCCATGTCCGTCTGTCTATCTGTCTGTCTGTCCGTCCGTCCGTCTGTCCCCGGCTTAGCTCAGAGTCCCTTAGTACTTACTAGAAAGCTGTAATTTGGCATGGGTATGGGATACTTATTAATCACGCCAACAAAGTGGTAAAATTAAATCTTGCAAAAAAAAAATGTAGGGTAAGTACCTTCCTTGTACGTAAAGTGGGGATGATATATTTTTCTTCCCGTCTCTCCTTTGGTGTGGGCCTGTGGGGTATCGTTGGATAGGCCGTTCAAATATTGCAGGTTTGTGAAAACCATTTATCGATTCAGGAATCCGTTTGCGTATAATTTGCGTAATTAAGCTTCAAACTGCTAATTTTTGTTAGTCATGTTAAAATGGTTGTTTTTGGACATGTGAAAAAATTCATGGTAATACTACATAAAACGAAATTAAAAGGAAAACTATCACAGCTAAGTAGGCTTTACAAGTTAACGAGTAATAGTTCGCAAACTTACATTTGCAGTTGGAGAATTGACCGTGACGTATATCGATGTATGGAAGAACATGTTTTTCAACTACAATGTTAAGTTAGTTTTTAGGATAAATTCATCCCAACTACGGAACCTTCATTGTCCTATACGCACTTGGCCGGTGTTATCATATTTAGATATTATACCCATCACGTCTACGGACTTTCGCTAGCGTATTTATTTGCGTCATCAATAACACTTATTGGGGATTCACCTGCTCATGTATTTGCCTTCAGTATTTCATAATAATTGTTATTGTTGTCCGTCAATTAATACCCATGTTCATCTGTATACAGGTAGGTATGACATAGTGTCACGTTTATAAGAAAGTGTAAATTGTTATTGACCACAATTTAATTTGTATATTTCCCGTGAATTAATTGCTTTGCATTATTTTTCTTTGATACTTACTTATAATGATTTGTATTGTTTTATAATGTAGTAATTGTACCCATGTTATTTTGTTTCCTTCCTACTGTGAATTGTTATCAAATCAACATCCCTCATATGATTTATGAGGAGCTTGTGGCCAAATAATAACTGCCGCACGGGTCGATCGATCAGGTTAAGCTGCGCTTGCCGCGGTTGGTCCGTGGATTGGTGACCATCTGTTCATACCAAGATTCCTCCGTGCCTCGGAAAGCATGTTAAGCCGTTGGTCCCGGCTGTCATTTGTAGATCTTTGACAGTTGTTACGGGTCGCTAGAAACCCAAAAGTCTAACAACCAGTCTTTCTAAGGAATATCGTGTTACCTCTCACCTAAGGAATATCTGGGAATAATCGACTGAGAAATGATATGACAAGGCTCTCCGTGCTCTTTGTGATGTGCCACCATTGACTTCATGTAAACCTCTTTATAAAGATCTCAATATATAATATTAACTGTTCCCGGTATGTACATAATTATTTGAATGCTGTAAATTTATTAAAATTCACTCCGGATTATTTCAACGTCTTGGAGACACTGTTACGTTTAACACAAGATATCCTGATAGGCTTATTATTCCTCCAATGAAAAGCCACTTATATCACAAAAGTTGCTTTCCAATGGTTATAAGGATATATAATAAATTACTAAAATCATATAGGGAACTACCAATCAATCGGTATAAAACAGTGTTATTCAAATGGCTTAAAGAAAAGTCATTCTACTCTGTGAATGAGTACCTAAACTTTAAAGATTTACACTGACATTTAACTATTATAATTTGACAAATGTGAAATTAGAAATGACAGTTCTATTGTTAATATATTATCTAGGATTTATGTTACAATTTTATTATCATGGATTTAATTAATTATATTTGTATCAATTATTATGTAATCAATTATTTTGCATGCTAGTTTTAGCGAATTGTTTTAGAAACTTAATTAAAAAACCCGACCATCTGTAATGTACTACAATTTTTGCAAATAAATTTCATTTCATTTCACATTTCATTTCAACGGTGCGATTTAAAAGATTTATTGACAAACAATGAAAATAGTATGCTTAGATGGTTTGATCATGTTGCGAGGATGAGTGAAAGGCGACTAACAAAAGGTATTTACAAGGCAGATGTGAGTGGAAACGCTGGGAAGAGACGCCCTGGAAGGAGATATAGTGACCTTAACGGTGATGTTCTTCAGAAAGGTCAGGTGCGTAGTACCCACCACCGGCATGCGTGTATGACCAGATGTATGAACGTAAATGAAGCAAAAGGAGTATGTAAGGATCGTGGCAACAGAACGTCACCTCGTTCTATAGTTTCTGCCGCCCTTCATGGGAAGAAGGCATGAGTTTATGTATGTATATTATATATGATGTAAATAATTATAAATAAATAGGTACCACACGTTATTATTCCAAAATTAGAACTTGATTTGTTTTACTACAAGGAAAAGCATCAACATCTATGTGATAACAATGCAATTACTCCGGTTAAAGTTTTAAATTTGCAGTAAGTACTAGAAGTAAGCTAAAGCCGAAAGGCGAAATGTGGGTGTACTATAAGTACACCTCTGCTGGTGATGTTATGTTGTTATAGGTCAGAAGTGTGGGGACGGGAGACTGAGGCCTGGTCATGCAAAGGAAAAACAAAGGCTAGATAAATAGGTACCCCTAACTGCGATTGAAACATGATCTACGACGACGTTTATAATTATTAATCGAATATAAAGTCCAGGAGCATTATGTAATTATAAAATTCTATAGTAATTTAGACCTAGCTGCTATATTGACATAGTTTTGTCTTTTCTATGTGGAAAAAACCTTTGTGTTTTTAGTGATGAGCTTGCAGGTGGCAAAGTATATACTTACATTTCGATTGCTTGAGTTATTGTCATTTCCAAGTTCAGTGGGCCCCAGGAACTCCATCTTGTGTGTTCAGCTGATACTCGTACCTGCACAAAAATAACACGTTTATATTAAGAATCTGTAATCTTCCTCTGCTGAACGCAGAAGTCAAAGTTAAAGTATTTGTTTCAATGCTTGTCAAACGTCCTGATACGAATAAAAATATATTTTAAATAATTTATTTATTTCAGAGAAAAGTCCATATAGGTTTCATAATCAGATCACATAATCAGCCTAAAATATCCCCACTGTTGGGACACAGGCCTCCTCTCTGTGAGAGGGAGTGGGTCATAATCCACCACACGAACCCAGTGCGGGTTGGTAGATGTCTCATATCTTCAATTTTTATGTCCGTGACTACCGCAGGACCACGAACGCCAATCGCTTCCATATTTGGCAAATAATTAGTGCTCAATTGGTGCGAATTAGTGCTCGAACAACAAAATTGGTGCTTAAGTAGTTTTCGAGAAAATCGACTTTGAAGGTGGTCCTGCGGTAGTCACGCTCTCTTCAGCAGGACCACCATGAGCGCCGAAAAAGGGGGCATGCTACAGCTATTCTAAGTATACAAATAATTAGTGCCCTTAAACGCGTGCGTAACAAAAAAAGAACTGAAACGTTTGTATTTACCGAGAAATCAACGATAATAACTTTCGCGCGCTTGTTCAGCAGGACCACGACTTTGAATGTTGATTCCAAGTTTCAGGAGCTAGTCGCTTTCCTCAAACTTACATAGAAAATTATCACTGAGTTTTTAATAGGGAAATCTTCAAATGAAAATTTAACACCGTGACTACCGCCACCCCACCAATGGTATGGTATATCCCGTAAACAACTAGAGTAGTAATTTTGAATTTTGGGTATCAATTTTATCTCGCAGAGCACTAATTTTCTATGTAAGTTTCAGGAAAGCGACTAGCTCCTGGAACTTGGAATCAACATTCAAAGTCATGGTCCTGCTGAACGAGCGCGCGACAGTTATTATCGTTGATTTCTCGGTAAATACAAACGTTTCAGTTCTTTTTTTGTTACGAAATGAATCACATTTAAGGGCACTAATTATTTGTATACTTAGAATAGCTGTAGCATGCCCCCTTTTTCGGTGCTCATGGTGGTCCTGCTGAAGAGTGTGACTACCGCAGGACCACCTTCATAGTCGATTTTCTCGAAAACTACTAAAGCACCAATTCTGTTGTTCGAGCACTAATTAGCACCAATTGAGCACTAATTATTTGCCAAATATGGAAGCGATTGGCGTTCGTGGTCCTGCGGTAGTCACGGACATTCAATTTTTTGTTTCTAGGCCATGCCGGTTTCCTCACAATGTTTTCCTTCACCGGCCCTTCAGATGGCCCTGGCTGTCATTCGTGGATCTTTGACAGTCGTTCCAGGTCGTCAGAATTCCGAAAATCTGACAACCAGTCTTACCAAGGGGTATTATCCATCAGTAACTCGGTTGTGAAGGTCAGATAGGCAGTCGCTCCATGTAAAATACTGGCATTCAGCTGCATCTCTATGCGCCTCGACTGATTGCAAAACTTACTTGTTAACACTATTTGCAAACCAACAACTTTAGCTCTCATGGAAGTTATTACCATTCTCCTGCTTTAATCCCAATTTATTTGTGGTCGCTGCAACATGTCCCTTTCTTCTATACTTCTCTATTAGTCGTTATCTCAGTAGTCACCCCCTTTTTAGCCATATCATCTATCACACAGCCCATCCGTCGTTTTTCCATCGACATTTTTAGCCATCGATATTCATACTCAGAACTTTCCTCAAGACATTTTCCTCATCCCTCCGCATCACATACCATGACAACAGATTTGCGCACAAGTTTTCAGTCACCGGTGCCACTTTCAGACTTCCTCTTGTGTAGGTATTTATTTCTTATTCTATCCATTCGTGTCACACGACGCATCCCTCTTAGCATTCTCATCTTAGCTGCATGCAACTAATTGCCTTTCATTTATCCCTTTTGTGGCCCAACATTCTGATCCATACAAGACAGCAGGTCTAACTATTAATTTATGGAACTATGGGAGTATCTATATGGCATGGTTACATTATGTAGTACCTAATCATAATACGCCAGACATGTGTAGTTAATTAATAATAATATTAGATTTAATTACCATATGTTAATAATAATTTATCCTCACGTAGGTACCTGGTACATGTGTTTATAATAACCCTACTAGGTTTATCATAAAAACCGGCCAAGTGCGAGTCTGACTCGCGCACAAAGGGTTCCGTACCATTTGTAATTTAAAAAAAAAACTTTGTTAATAAAAAAATCACGTTTGTTGTATGGGAGCCCCCTTAAATATTAATGTTATTCTGGTTTTCAGTATTTTTTGCTATAGCGTCAACTGAAATACATCATCTGTGAAAATTTCAACTGTCTATCACGGTTCATGAGATACAGCCTGGTGACAGACGGACAGACAGACAGACGGCGGAGCCTTAGTAATAGGGTTCCCGTTTTACCCTTTGGTTACGGAACCCTAAAAAGCAATCCAAACTGACAATAACATCAATAAGTCTGAAGTTTTTTAGTCTAACTCTCGCTAAAAATTAAAATCAATAATTACAATTCCAATTATGGATTGACGCGGCTATTCTGATACGTTCAAATTAGCTTGGATAAGCTAATGTCATATTCATTTTGATTTGGATTTTGATTATAATTTTGTTTTTTATTTTAATTTGAATTTTGTTTTGGAATTTGATTTTAATTTTATTATGATTTTGATTTTTGTATTTTTTATGCTATTTTTATGTTTTAAGTTTTTACTAACATATTTTTCTGTTTTAAGTTTTTACTAACATATTTTTCTGTTTTAATACTAACACAATATGGATGTGTTCCGAATTAAAATATTTGAATTTCAATAGAGTCTGGAAAATGTCGTGTCGGAAAATCATAGTCACTCAGAGCTACATTCACGGTTCTCAGGCTATTTAACATTTTCGGGTTGGTTCACATTCGGCTGAACATTCGGCCGATACTTCGGAGTAGACCAAAGGACTTGGTCGACGGCGCGTTGTTTATTTATTTATTTATCAGAAACAATTTACATTGTGTTTGATTACATCTTAATTAATAATATTCATATAAATTCTAAGATATCATGCAGCAATAATAAAAATCAAAAATAAAAACATAAAAAAGCATGCTTACAAAAAACAATAATTAAATTACAGTTCGTCCATTGAGTACAAATTTTTGTCTAACAGAAATGCTTTGAGCTTAGCCTGAAAAGAGCTAGTGTATAACAACATTTTCAAATCCGCTGGCAGTCTATTAAATATTTGTATAGCTTGGTAATGAGGGCAATGCTTGACTATGTTGAAATTAGGTACAACTTTATTATTAAATTCCTTTCTACGAGTATTTTCCCTGGCTAATCTTTCCTTTTGTGTTGTGTTCCACACGCGCCTCAAAGAGATGTCGGCACCAATTGACGGGGTCTGGTAGGGCCAATGCCTGTAGTAAAACTCTGACACGAAGAGCGGCAGAAGTTATTTGATAATTTCCCACCCAAAAAAAAAGGCTATTTAACATTATAGCCTACTAATGAATTCAAACTTGGAAATTATGTGTATCAGCTAAAGTCTTTTGCGAAATAGTAATTCATTCATAAGCGTACCGGTGTAAATTCGAAACAACTTGCAACAGAATCTTATCTTAGAATCTTTATTATCTTGTTTTACAGATTTTCGGGGCCTTTGGAACCTACATTATTACCTAAAAACTTTAAAACAGCCTTTGGCTGAAAGGTTCTGTGGTAATAATTATTAGGAAAGTTCCTCGTTCTGTTTCAATATTTAGCTTAAATTTTATGAAAGGTATCTTAGGCTGACTGGATGAACCAAAGTTTTACCAACAACTTTTCTGTAAACAAAAGGTCATCAGTTATAAGTAACAAGTAGCCTTGAATTTACACAGTTGCTAATTTACAACTGATTACTGATTTACATCCGTCGCCCAACACTTTCAGGTTCATTTTTGCTGAACTGGGTTTTTGGCGCAGCCATGAGGCACACTTTCCTGCTAATTTCTACATCGCACTTTACACGATTTTAATTTTATTTTTATCTCCTGTATATTATATTGTGTGCCATAAAGTCGGTTCTACATAAATGTATTTTCTTTCTTTCTTTCAATTACAGGTTAACCAGCATTCCTTAAAATAATAATGGTCAAACACGCGCGACTGTTGAGCATGAGGTCCTGGTTCGATTCCCAGGTCGGGCAGTGTTATTGGGATTTTCCATTAGGAATTTCTCAGTGGCAGCCCGGAGTCTGGATTTGTGCCCCGTTGATGGCAATAGGCTCGCCCCCTATTACATGGGACTTAAACATAACTGGCGAAATGTGGGTGTACTATAAGTACACCTCTGCTGGTGATGGTATGTTGTTATAGGTCAGAAGTGTGGGAACGGGAGACTGAGGCCTTAGTCATGCAAAGGAAAAACACAGGCTAGATAAATAGGTACCCCTAACTACGATTTAAACATGGTCTACGACGACGATTATAATTATTAATAGAATATAAAGTCCAGAAGCAGTAAATACTTACAATTTTATCAACAAAAAAAAAACGATACAATTCGTACTCCCCTCTCTACAGCATTCTAGAACTTCAACACAACACTCGAAATTGTTAACTTAAGCATAAACTCTTATAATTAACGAAATATTATGAAAAAAATCATAGGTTTCCAAAGAAAGATCATCCTGCATGGAAGCCGGCACTACACTGATTTCTTCCTCAATATAGACCAAAGCTTTGCAATGGATTATCCTGGTGAGTAATTTACACAATAAAATTACATAAACGGTTCTGATATTATTTTTTTGTTCACATATTGAGAAATCAAAGTCTGTAATATGTTTATGAACGTGGGTTTTGTAATTTTTTGTGCCTGTGATCCTTGCGTTGGTTTAAATAAACGTTTTTATTTATTTATCATTTTCCTGTTTGCGTTATCATCAACACAGGTGTCCTATATTTGTTAATTATTTAGTATAAACACTTTATTGCGGAAAAAATAGTAAAAACTACGATTGTTTTATATTTAGGTATATATGTAACCATATTAACTGATGTGTCCGCAATCAGCATGCAATGTTACGTTTCTACCAACCGTTTTCTAGGGGAACCGATCACTTTTCCGATTTTTTTTTGTTCGAATTTCATTTTACCGAAAACTATTGACCAAGGTCTTTTTTGCTATAATATGCATTATTTGACATATTTTTAGATCATCGAAGTATCATGTGTAGGTATTATTTTACCGAACTATATTTCGCCGATTTAAAAAATTGCCTTTTACTATTGGCCGAAGCCTCTTTTGAACTTTTTTCATTTACCATATTTTCACCACACCGAAACAACATTTTTCGGAATATTATTTGGTCACAAATATATAGCCGGTTACTTGGTAGCATTTTCAATATTAAATTAAAATTGTGTCATAAAAAGTCCGTCCAAACCACGCAGGGCTGGAGCCGTGACTGAAATAATGTCGGCTGCATGTTACATGCTACATGTTGCATGGTTGCTTGCATGCAGCATGCACCTGCGTTTCCTGTTTTAAATACCTGCGTCAGATACCATGTATTGTTATTGAATCGGTTAGGTTAGGTTAGAAAAATGAAACAGCCGCGTCGCGTTGCGAAACAGTCGTGTCGCAGAAGGAGGCTGCGGAAAGGGAGCGGGAGATCTCGTCCGCTCACCCACCACTTGAGGTGGCCCGCAGAGGCGGGCCGGCACTAGCCGGGGATTGCGGAAGTAATAACAGATCCCAAGATCCCCGGCCCAAGTGTGGGAAGGGAACACTGGGTTTTTAGTCAGTAAGAGTCTGACAGACCCCTCTCTCTCTCCGAAAAATGACCATTTACGCACGAAGGCAAGGGAGCGAAGCGAGCCCGCCGCGGCAGCGGCCGCCGAGCGCCAGATCCCCTCTATTCTTTAGGCCTGTGGTGAAATGAAAATATGGTAATTAAAACAGCGGTATAATGAATGTTCGAAAACATAATACTTCGAACAAATGTTATTTCAGGTAAGTGTAAGTTCGGTAAAAAGTTTTTCGTCCAAATGAAACGTCGGAGTAACGAAAAATATCGAAATGATAATAGGTCAACTGATACAGTGGCAGACGTGACTGCGATGAAGTAAAAAAAAACGAAACGATAATAGTTGAAAAGTTTTAGGTGAAATGAAATTCGGTCAAATATTTTTCGAACCATTTCTAGGCTATTTTAAATACTTGTACTGCTCCTAGCTATATTCGTCAATTTACAAAACCCGCTTAAACACATTTTTTCTTTGAAGACTGCTTGTTTATTTTTGAATTGGTTGAATTGCTACTTAGCCCTCTTCCTCTGTCCTGTGCCCAGCAGGGTCCATATTGATCTTTTATTTACTTTGTTATACCATCTATGTAATACATATGGAATGCAATAAATAATTGAGTATTAAGTATTGATTTCAAGGAAAAATATAATATCATTTTATAAATTCCATGAAAAAAAAAAAATACCTACAATTTTCATTTGAATATTTTTGTTCAGTACAAAGTTTATACCACATCACACTAATCACACTAATAATATAAAGGCGAAAGTTTGTGAGTGTGTGTGTGTGTGTTTGTTACTTCTTCACGCTCAAACGGCCGGACCAATTTTGATAACATTTTGTATGGATGTAGCTGAGACCCTGGATTAACATATAGGCTACTGTTTATCCCGATATTCCCACAGGATCAAGACTTACGCTAGTGAAAACGCAGCTAGTTAAAAAAAAAATGAATAGCGGGTTTTGTAATAGTACGCCTTATTATTATGATAACGATAATGATAGCAGGGCGATGCAAGTTCCCATAAGAATACTACATCGTTTAAATAAATCGAATAGTATTTTCTCTCTCTCTCTCCACCTTTTCTCTCTTTTTAAAGTTTTCTCAATTCTGTACTAAGTGACAAACTCATTTCCGACTAAATTGAACCTCCAACCTTATTCTTGATAACAAAATCCACTATAAATAAAGAAAGAAGAAAGAAAGAAAGAAAAATAATTTTATTTGTCACAGAAAAAACGTGCATACAAAAACATATTTAATAAACTAGAAGGTAAACATTACACAAATTAAACATATCTCTACACATAATCACGAGCACAAAAAAACAAATAGTCGGCAATGGCACGGGTAAAATACAAATTCCTCTACAACGTAATCAACCAATCACAACGCTTGGTTTTGCATCAACTGACCTTACGAATAGCATAGCGAACCAATGGCGACTTGTGTAATTTTGTTGTGTTTAAATTTAAAACTCATCAATAAATCGATTTCCAAAGAAATCGAAATCGATTTCCAAAGAAATCGATTTTGTTCGTTTTGAAATTAGACGCCTTATTTGTCGTGATGTCATCAAAACGTCCACTGTTGGACATATTAGCCTCTCCCCAAGCGACGCCACCCCGGTCCATCGATCGCAGTTTCGCAAATCATCAGTGTGCGCTGGCCGGCGGCATATCCTCCTCGATGCCATCCCCCACCGTCCGCCGCTGGTGTGCGCTTGCTTTTAATGGTCAGAAGGCTTGAGGTTTGCACAATTTATAAAACCAATGCCTAATTCGGGCATAAAACATAATACATTTATGTTATAGTTTAGTAGGTGTTGTGTCACTTCTTATCAATACTGTTTTTTTTATTATGTAATTAAACACACATACATAACATCACGCCTGTAATCCCCGAAGGGTTAGGCAGAGGTGTACCTATAGTACTTACACATACATCACGTTATGTTTACGTCCCAAATAGGTAATTACCGGCGAACCGGTTTTCAGGTGAAAAATATGCGGGGCCCTCTTCGACGAGCAAACAATATGACTGCAGCACCATCCACACGACGACACCAACCACAACCATCGACATCTTCTGCGAGGAAGACTAAATACTTCACCCAACGCAGTCAGCAGACAGGAGCCAAAAGATGTACGACAAGAAGCGACAAGAAGAGGCGGGTGCCTCTAAGATGACCTACTTGACCGAACCGCCGATAAAGATACCTCACGCCGGTAGAATTAGATATTATATAAAACACTGGACGTTGTTAGCAACGTCCTAGCGTCCTAACGTCCGGCAGATCCTATCATACTAAATTATGTTAATGGTTATAAAATATCGTCTATTTGGAAAATGATCCAAAACACCAAACAAAAAGCCCACCATCTCCTCCTGAAGAAGAATCTGCAATATCCAAACTTATCGATTTAGGGGCAATTTCTAAATGTTCTGATCTACCACAACTGTTTACGAGTATTTCACCAGTATTCTTAACGCCTAAGAGTACAGGTGGTTATAGATTTATCTTAAATATAACATGTCCTGTGTTGGTCATAAGTAAGACGGCGTAGCAACGTGCATTTAGGGACAATTCTGTGACGTCCTGTGTTGGTCATGTATTATACGTCCTAGCAATGTCCATTTACGGTCAATTCTGTGACCTCCTGTGTTGGTCAATAATAAGACGCCCTAGCAACGGCCATTTGGGGTCAACTGTGACCTCCTATGTTGGTCATTAATAAGACGCCGTAGCAACGTGCATTTAGGGTCAGTTCTGTGACGTCCTGCGTTGGTCATGTATTATATGTCCTAGCAACGTCCATTTACGGTCTATTCTGTGACGTCCTGTGTTGTTCCCTAATAAGACGCCCTAGCAACGTCCATTTGGGTTCCATTCTGTGACGCCCTGTGTTGTTCATTAATAAGATGCCGTAGGAACGTACATTTAGGGTCAATGGCGAAAGTTCGTAGTGTCTATGTACAGACTCGCCAAGATATTTCGGCCGTAGTGTACTTACCTACGTACTATTTATTTAGTGCATCTAAAGGAATGCTCTAACACGTAGGTACTACTTAATACCTACTTACTTAGATACTATGAAATACAATCTTAAAAAATAACTTATTAAGGGTCTACCCCTTAATAAGTTATTACCAGCCCAACATATAAAAATGGATGATATGACACGTACCGTATCCAAATTAATAAAACATAATGCATTCATGGCAACAATAGACCTAAAAAAATCTTCTTTTTTTTTAACCGACTTCACATAAAGGTTCAAGTCGTCTGAATTTTTTATAAATAGTTCTGATCAAAATGGTACCATCAAACTGATCTGATGATGAAGCCGGAAGGTAGGCACTGCAACTCCGTAATAAAACAATGTATCCTACCCGTGTTTGGTCTTATTGGAATTGTCATGAGATGCACTCTGGTTATAAATGATTTTTAACCGATTATAAAAAAGAAGGAGGTTCAAAATAAAAGGAAACCGTGACTGATTGGTCGGTCAACACATAGCTCAAACCACTGAACAGAATCAAAATACCAAAACAAAAACACTAAAAAGTGAAAAATAACTTTTTAATGTTATATTTAATTTAATTTCGGAAATCGGTGGCCATAAATGAAAAAACAGAACCAAAGACATCGACTTCCGAAATTAAATTAAAAAAAAGTAATTTTTCACTTTTTAGTGTTTTTTTTGGAAGTCGGTTTTTTTTTTGTAAAAAAGTTTTTTTTAATGTCTATACATGTCTCACATAGCAAATATTTTAAATTCGGTTATAATAAAATTTTATATGAATTCAATTGCTCACCATACGGCCTCAGCCTGGCGACACAAGTATTTACAAAATTACTCAAACCCGTTCTGTCTTGTTTGAGGCGCCATGACCATACAGTAGTATCATAATTGACATTGACATGTTAAATAATTCAGCCAATAATTTGGTAACAAAAATTGACATTAAAAATAATTTAAATTAGAAATTAGGACAATAGAGTCAACCTCTAGCAATAATGTACAGAATTGCAAAAATAAATCAAATAAAAGTTTAAAATCAGTCAATAGTATCAACCTGGTGCATCAAAATATTCAAGGATTTCTGAACAAAGATTTAGAAGTAGAATTATTTATGAATTTTAACAGTATTGATATTCTTTGTATAACAGAACATTGGCTTAAAAGCCACCAGTTCTTGTTAAATTTTAATAATCACCAGGTTGGTAGTTCGTTCAGCAGAGTAAATGCTATACACGGTGGCTCATTAATTTTAGTAAGTAACCAGCTTAAGTTTAAAGACCGTAAGGATATTGTGAGCCTATCTGTTGAGCGGACTGTTGAAATAGCCTGTATAGAATTGGAGCAGTTTATTGTATTAAGTGTGTACAGACCCCCTTCAGGATTGTATGACTGCTTTGAAAAGGTAATGGATGAAGTGTTGCACAAGATTTGTAACTCAAATAAGTCCATTATCACTTGTGGTGATTTTAATGTTAATTTGTTAGAGAACTCAGGTTCTTGTAGTAAAATAATAAGTCTGTTTCAGTCATACAATCTTGTAAACTTGTTTTTGGAGCCCACAAGAATAACCTCTACTAGTGCCACATGTCTAGATAATATTTATACAGATATTATACCAAGCCACAAAGAAATTATAAATTTACTTGATTCTGATCATTGTGGGCAAAGGATTACTATCCAAAACCGAAACAACAAAGTGGCTAAAAAGGATATCACTGTTAACCCCAAAACAGCACGTCGCTTGGAAGCTTTTAAAGGTAAACTCATTGATAAATTACCAGTTCCATCTATTAATGATGATCTTAATCATCTTTATAATGTTTTTTTTAATATTTACTGTCAACAATTTAATTCCACATTTATTCCCAAGACTATCTCGGTTAATAGTAACGCATCTTTCAGTGATTGGGCTACCATTGGCATTCATAAAAGTAGAACACGGCTTTATGAGCTGTACAATGAAAGGTATTATGTAAACACTGATGAATTTAATTTGTATGTTAGAAATTATTCAAAATTATTCAAAAAAGTTTGTTGTATGGCCAAGTCGCGTTATTTGAGTTCGAAGATTAAAAACAGTAGTAATGTAATTAAAACGACTTGGAATATTATTAATAGTGAAACGGGAAGGTCTAGGAACCGAAATACTGACTATAGCCTGTCAATTAATGACAAAATAATAAAATCAGACTCACAAGTCGCCGTGGCCTTTGAAAATTTCTTTTCGGATATTCCCGTTTCAACTACTAAATCCCTAAACTCATCACCTTCTGTTGCTGAGTCTTTGCTTAAGGAATATGTAAATGTTTGCGATTCGGAATTTCACTTTGAACATATTACCTGTAGAGATATAATTAAAACCTTTAACACTTTAAATGTAAAAAAGACTGCAGATCTGTGGGGTAATTCTGTAGAAGTTGCTAAGTCTATTATAGACATCGTAGCACCTACTTTAGCTCTTATCTTTAATAATTGTATTGACTGTGGGGTGTTTCCTGACCTCATGAAGAATAGTAAAATAATACCGTTGTTTAAATCAGGTAGTACATCAGACCCCACAAATTATAGACCTATTTCAGTACTACCTACCTTTAGTAAAATTTTTGAGAAATTAATTTTGGACCAATTGCAAAGATTTTTTAATAAACATAAATTACTACATAGCAAACAGTTTGGTTTTACAAGGGGTCGTTCGACTACTGATGCCGGTGTTGAACTGTTAGGACATATTTATAATGCATGGGAAGATAAATGCGATGCCTTGGGCATTTTTTGTGATTTGTCCAAGGCTTTCGATTGCGTTTTTCATGAAACGTTAATCAGGAAACTCCGCCACTACGGGATCCGGAACACCGCTCTGGATCTTTTTACTTCATACTTGAGTAATGGGATTCAGAGCGTTGACGTCAATGGAAAAAGATCTCCCGGATCTATAGTAACAATGGGAGTTCCACAGGGCTCAATTCTTGGTCCTTTCTTGTTTCTTATTTATATTAATGACTTGCCTTACCTCATAAAGGATAATCATGATATAGTGTTGTTTGCAGATGACACTTCACTTTTGTTTAAACTTAAACGTCAGCAGCTGGTTACTGACGATGTAAATAGCGCGATCTCAAAAGTAGTTCACTGGTTCAATGTTAATAATTTACTTCTAAATTAAAAAAAAACCAAATGCATTAAGTTTACGCTACCTCACGTTAGGCAGGTGAAAACTGATGTGTTGATAAAGGGCGAAGAATTGAATCCTGAAGAAAGCGCAGTATTCTTGGGCTTAACTTTGGATGCTAAGCTTCAGTGGGGCCCACATATAGATAAACTGTCTAAAAAGCTAAGCTCCGCAGCATATGCTGTTAGAAAAATTCGTAATTTAACTGACATAGAGACAGCCCGTTTAGTGTACTTTGCCTATTTTCATAGTGTAATGTCGTACGGTATTCTGTTGTGGGGAAATGCCGCCGACATTCAGAATATCTTTGTTTTGCAGAAAAGAGCTGTACGATCAGTTTATAAATTAAGTCCAAGACACTCTCTCCGAGAGAAATTTAAGGAGATTAATGTAATGACTGTACCTTCTCAGTATATTTTTGAAAATCTTTTATATGCCCATAAAAATATAAAATTGTTTAAAAAATACAGTGATATCCATAATATAAATACTAGAAACAAACATAAATTTGTTTTACCTACAACAAGGCTCAAGAAAATAGGTGGCTCGTTCCGATGTCAATGTATACGCTTTTATAATAAACTTCCAAGCCACGTTCAAGATCTAAGCCTTAATAAATTCAAATCATTCATTAAACGTAAGTTGTGTCAGAAAGCTTTTTATACCGTTAAAGATTATATTGAGGACAAAAAGGCTTGGGATTGAGATGCTCCAATTTTTACTTATTGAAGTGGTTTATTTTTATTGTTTGATGTTTTTTTTGCTAACTTTTATTATTTTATATACGTAACGTAATATATACGTAATGACATGATTATTTACTTTTAAAGTATTATATTATTTTAATTATTGTGAATGTGAAGACTATGTGGGTTATTGCTCTTTTATTTTTATTTTCACTTTGTCTTTTATTCTCAGTTAGTGTTAATCATGGTCTGGCAGTTTGAGTCATTTAAGCGGCCTACCCAAATGTCCTTTCTTTGGTATTGATCGTCGCATCGTTGAGCTCCTTAAGTTCTGAGTAGAGCTGCACGATTACTGACAAATGCGTGCACTGACTGGTCAGGTCCACTCAATCTGCGTGGTTCTTTCCTCAAAAGACCATTTCAGACACCAATCTACATGGCCTTCACATGATCTGACCAAGATTATGTCTGGACTTTAAAAGAGACTGTGACCTCTGAGTTTGTTTCGGCCTTTCTTCTCAGAGTAGTCAGATAGGAAACGCCGACCTCATCTAGTTTTAAAAATATGACTGACGTGTAAAAGTGTTTGTACAAACCTACTTACAGAAATAAAAATCATTTATCATTTATCATTTAATTGGATGATGT
Organism: Tiliacea citrago; assembly: GCA_963921375.1. Classification (NCBI taxonomy): domain Eukaryota; kingdom Metazoa; phylum Arthropoda; class Insecta; order Lepidoptera; family Noctuidae; genus Tiliacea; species Tiliacea citrago. The sequence goes on from OY992784.1 coordinate 6,142,825, forward strand.
TATTTGTATAAGAGATACTTAGACTCATACCTCAAAACTGTAAATTCAGTAATACAGACATTTGATAAATTAGGTTTAGTTCATCATCATCATCTGCCTAGCCTTTTCCCAACCATGTTGGGGTCGGCTTCTAGTCTAACCGGATGCAGCTGAATACCAGTATTTTACATGGAGTGACTGTCTATCTGACCTCCACAACCCAGTTACTGGGTAACACGAATTCGCTCTTGTAATAAAATGCTTAAAGAAAATCCTAAACGACAAAGCAATTGGCATAGTTATCGTTCCGTATTATTGGCCTAGCCAATCATGGTTCCCCTTGTTCAGTAACCTAATTGATTCTGAAATAATGTTTTTTCAAACCTAATGAAAATAATCCTTCCAGGGAACTCCATCCCATGTGCCTACCCTAGCGTGCGCAATATTGTCAGGGAATCGCACATAAGGCGAAAAATTCAAATTGAAACTATATAAATTATGATTAAATCTTTATCTAATAATACCATGAGCCAGTATAATGTTGCTATTAAACGCTGGTATTCCTTTTACACAAAAAACCTGACTGACTGGTATTGACTATTTTGACAACTCAATAATGTAAACCTTGGAATTGCTGAGGAATTTTACAAAGTTGCAAGCTTTGGGACGTTAAATTCTTTTCACTCTGCATTGAAATAAACTTAAAAAAAAAAGTAAAATAGATAATTAATGATTATGTTCATAGATTTATTTTCATTGTGTTTTTTTTTTAATGAAGCCTAGTTTTTATAAGTATTGTACTACTTGGAATCCTAATGTGGTCTTAGATCACATTCTAAGTTATATCCTAATGAAAGTATATCCCTCATGACATTTCTAAAAAACTTGTAACCTTGATTGCATTGTCCACAGGACAACGGATGCAAAACCTTATCTTTGATCAAAGCTAATGATAACCTGCTTCCTTATTTAATTGTTACCAAGTCGCATTTGATTGTTACCAAATGTTAGCCTTTTCATGGTTACAAAGTTTTAATCTTATAATATAAAAAAAACTGATTGTGATCATTGACCGGATTTGTTTTTGTTTTGTTTCAACAACAAATTCCAAACTACCCATATTTGATTATGAACATACAGGTTTTCCATTCCATAATCAAACATACTCTGAACATCTACAATGTAAGTTAAATCTCGAGGATGCAACATTGAAGTATAATTTATGGTTAATTGGTAAGGTAAGTTCAATTAACCATAAATTATACGAGATGTTGCATCCGAAGAGATTTAACTTACATTGTAGTCCGTACTCAATGCACTACACAGCCACACTGTTCAGAGAAAAAAATATATTTATTTGATAGTCTGTGCCATCTGTCAACGGTCAACTCATTCGTTTTAGAGCTCACTGTTTACTCCATTCCATAATACTACGAGGGTGTTATGTATATGGGTGGGTAGGGTATTAAATCTCTTCGGATGCAACATCTCGTATAATTTATGGTTAATTGAACTTACCTTAAGTGAACTTCAACCAAAATTATACGAGATGTTATAATAAAAAATATAACACCTCGCCGAACTTCTAATGACCAGCACAAACAAAAATTATTATTGGATAGCGAGAAACAGAGATTTGAGCTCTTGAAATTATGTCCTGCTCAGGTTGCACCAGTAGATACTACTCCGAAGATTGAACCTATTCACCATAAAATAACACCAGAAAAGCATAAACTGTGTATTATAAGTAGTAATAAAACGAATAACATCTTAACAATCGCAGAAAGAACGTTCCCAAAATGTCAAATATGTCACTACTTAACACCGAACTGTGGACTTGTGAAGCTTATTACTGACATCAAGGTAAAAGTTAAAAACTATACGCTGGATGCTTACTGTCTGATTTTCATCGGTGAAGAAGATTTTCGGCGCACAAATAACTACTATGACCTAGTTATTAATATCCGGGAAAATTTATCAAAAATACAACTTATAAATATCATACTAGTCTACCTACCTTTAAATTTAAACATTCTGTTGTGTTCTACTGCAGAATAGAAACATTTGGTAATATGCTTTATTTGGATGTATCATGTACTCATGAATACACTTACTTATTCGATTCAAAACTGGATTTATCATATGACTATATTAATATGTTTTCGAAAAGAAATGGTTCTCTTAATAACTATGGTATGAGCAACATCTTTGAAAATTTAAGCTAATTTATGAACTTAGACATTAGCTTTACGAGCAAAATAAACACACATTATTTAATTTCAATAGGGCAATAAAATATATTCAAAAAAACACCTTGATCCCTAGACACTTTTGATGTGTGCTACGTATACAAAAGTAGTTCGTATTAAAACTAAACATACACAAACGCACACACCTCCACACTTTATACATATAAAAAAATAAAAATGTACAACATGATTAAACTAAATTATACAAACCGGAATTAATTATAAGTATTTAATTCAACTGTTAAAACACAAACTTCCATTAATAAATAAAGATTTAAAAAAAAAACTGTTAAGACTCGATTTACATATGCTTAGAAACTTCTAAATATATTATTATAAAAAAAATTATCGTTAGATTAGGTTTAAAATCTGGCCAAATCAACAGTCTATAGCCACATTGTTGGTTACAGAATAGTAAGCTGAAAACATCAATACCTATTAATAGTATAAATGCAAAAAAGCCATAAAAAAAATTGGGATAACAAGCGTGGCACACCGCGCATTACTTTTTGTAGGAAGAAATACGAAAAAGATACCAACAACATTTTCCACGGAATAAACATAAAAAAATATTTTTCAACACATTCACTCAAAAAATGCATTTACTAAGCCTGTACTTATACATTATTCGAAAGTTAAAGCACCATACAGCGGAATGTGCGGTAAAATAGGTACGCTCACCTAAGTACCTGTTTACCGCATGCTCTGTTGTATAGCGCCGTGCGTATCCTTTACAGTTTTTTTTAATTTCCATAAAAAAATATATTACTATAAGAACTCCACCAAGGAGTTTCACATTACAAGAATAAAATAAGCTGAATGATCGAACCTCCTTGGAAGCGCTTTTGCTCAATACGTATAATTCACTTTATTATTGAATAGAAAATGAGACGAAAGATGTAGTAATAATTTTCACCACGCGCACGTTGCGCCATTTGCAAATTCGCACCATTTTCTTATTAGAAACGTTAAAGATTGTTGCGACTTGCCGACTGATATTTATAAACAAAATAATAATATGAGTTCAAGCGAGGAAACTGATAGAATAAAATCGCGAGAGCGCTATTTAATGATTTACAATAACTTTATATCATGGAAGAGTCGAAGAAATACTCAATCATTCTCTGTTTTCTCGCAAATGTGTTGAAAAACGTTGTATGACACACGTGCGGAAATTGGTATTTACAAACTCGTGACTATGGTAAGCCCTCGACTGTCTCGGGCTTACATTCGTCTACTAGTTTGTAAAAACAGACTTACCGCACTAGTATCATAAATAACTATAAAATACCATGCACACACACACCGGTACAGTATTGCGACCGGCACAGCGAACATAAATAATAGGCAATTAAAAAAAAATACTGTTTAATTGTAAGTTCTAGTATTTACTCTTCTTTTCATATTTAAAATTACACCTTTTAAAATTAAAATGAGATCACATCCCGTCAGGCCCCCGAACCCGAATCAGTTTACACAGGGACCTTTGACGCCATAGAAACAACAGAAGACCATCAAGGGTCTTTGTGATGAACCCACATACCGCACCTGTGCGGTGTTTTCTATACTTTTGCAGATTCTTTGAGCTAAACTGGTTAATTTTGCGAAAAAAAATATTTTTTTATGAAAAATGTATTTTCTTGATTTTTTAAGGTAACTAAGAGAAGTTGAAAAAACTAATTAAAAACAACTCTTAAAATAAAAATAATACAAATTAATATCGCGTGCTTCCTCCACGTGCTGTTATTAAAGTTTCCGCCCGCCTAGACATGTTGAGAATGATTTTTATCTATTGTTTCCTGTGACAGGCTCTACCATTCCTCAACTACGGCGATTCGCAGCTCACCCACATTGATAGGAGCTGGGTTTCTGGATTTTGGTCTTCGTTTCAGCAGGTCCCAGACATGTCTTAGAATGACCTTGAGATCAATCATGTTGAAGTAACTTGAAAACTAACTTTAAAATCCTTCTGATGTATACATTTCTTCTATCTCTTTCTACTTAGCCTTTATGTAATTTTCTTTCTCTTCTATACACAATTTTTCTTTGTCAACTTTATGTTTAATTCTGTTTTTGAAGAGGAAGGCGTTTGTAATGGTTCGCATGCGTAGGGAGCCTTCCGAGCCGTTGCATGACGACGTGGTTGAAAAACTTGCTGCTTTTAGTCTCGCTCCTGAAAGATAAATATACCAATGCTTTATTGACGACCAACTTGGGTGAAAATCGGCATACAGCCCAGCTTTTAACCCTTGTTGATTGGTCAATCTTTTCACATCGACATCGAGAAATAAATAGTTCACATAACATAAACATAACATCATGCCTGTATTCCCCGAAGGGGTGGGCAGAGGTGTACCTATAGTACACCCATACTTCGCCTGTTAGCTATGTTTCAGTCCCACGTAAGCGAGCCTATTGGCATCAACCGGGCATAAATCTAGACTCCGAGCTGCTACTGAGAAATTGAGGATGGAAAACCCAATATCACTTTGCCCGATCCGGGAATCGAACCCAGAAGTAGCGCTTACGACCACTTAATAGACCAATGAGGCAGTCACATGCATTTTACGGTAATAGCCCCTTTATTATGAAACTCAAAAATTAATATGAAAACAAAGTCAGCTAGCCGCGTCTTTGAAAGTACTGGTAGGACTTTAGTTTATGATCCCACGATTTAAGAGGTGGGAGAGCGGGGGGGAGCAGTGGTGGCCCAGCGGTTAACGGCCTCGACTTACGAGTGGTAGGTCATAGGTTCGAACCCAGCCAGACGCTTTACTTTGTGTAAATTATTTCATCACCACTGCTCTCAAAACGGTGAAGGAAAACATGGTGATGAAACCATGTTTCATGCATGTTCTAGAACTAAAAAAAATCGAAGACATGTGACGTCCACCAACCCGCACTGGGCCCGCGTGGTGGATTACGGCCCACTCCCTCTCACAGAAAGAGGAGGCCTGTGTCCCAGCAATGGGAACATTATAGGCAGATTATGTGAGGGTGGGGGTGGGGGTGGTGTGGGACGCCCCCCAACTAGATGGACCGACAACCTTAAGAAAGTGGCTGGGTCAGACTGGATGCGGAAGGCGGAGGACAGGGTACCTATGTCCAGCAGTGGACTGCGATAGGCTGAGTTGATTGATTGATTGAGTATGGGGTCGGGAGGGGGGGTTTTAGAGCTCCCCTTCTGAAGGAAAAGTTGCGGAACCTCCTTTTTAACCGACTTCCAAAAAGTAGGTGATTATTGTTCAGCTGTATGTTTATGTATGTTCACCGATTGTTCCGTCAATTTTATTGTGGACCGGTTTTTAAATTTCTTTTTTGTTTGAAAGGGTATACCACCGAAGTGGTCTCATTGTCACCAAGTTAGATTCTGGTGTGGGGATCCTATGGAAATCGAGGGCAATCCTCAATTTTATAGGCACACCTATATCGATTTCAGTATTTGCTATAGTAACTCATGCATTTGCACTCGGAAAGCACCATTAGGTGAAGTGGAACTGATGATGAAGACCACAGATGGCCACCGGAACTACTTAATAATAAGTATTTAAAAGGTAATATTTAATTAGTAATAATTAATAAGTATTTTACAGTTAATAAGTTTTGCAATATTGCGATTCGATTAGAAACTTTAATATGGTTGCTAAGCAATTTATGGTCGTCACAATGCATATAGTGAAGTCACTATCAGTTCCCAGTTCTCCCGGTTCTTACCAGGGGAACTTTATCAACTATTAACGGCCCTGCATCGGGAAAAGCAATATTTTGTAAAAGGTGATGAGCAGTTGACATTAGGCTATTGTAACTTAGATAAATTGCAAACTGACACACTAAAAAGTGAAAAATAAATAATCTTTAAAAAAAAAAAACAACCGACTTCCAAAAAAACACTAAAAAGTGAAAAATAACCTTAATTTCAGTAGTCAGTGACAAAAAACTAAAATAGATCCAAAGACACGTACTTCCGAAAATAAGGTTGTTTTTCACTTTGTAGTGTTTTTTGTGGAAGTCGGTTGTTTATTAACCTAACTTTCTAACCTAACCTAACTTTCGAATTTTCATGTATTGACATGGATTTAAAGGTAGGAAGAGGTGGGGGGTTGGCGAATAAAATGAAGGGGGCTTAGTAGCAGCTTAGAAACCAATAAAGCAATTTCAAGACTAAAAAAAAAAATAACCTAACCTACCATGACCTAACCAAGTCGGATCTGCCCCAGAAGGAATTTCAAGGAAAAAAAAAACCACGAACGCTAAGGCGGCCTTAGCCTTTTAACCTAACCTATTCATATCGGATCCGCCCTAGAATGATTAGAAAGGATTGTGTTCCCAACACATGAAATTACAAGCTAATTAACTATACCTATTAAAACCTCAGACCAAATAAAAAAGGTAGACGGAGCGAGGCACTCTCAGAGTGAAGCAGGGTAAAGGAAGCCAAATTTGAAATAGGAAGCCGACCGTGTTCCAGAACAACGCGCGACACCGAACGCGCTAGACATCATAACCTTGAAAACGAGGCTTCACTTATTTCAACGCTATTGTTGGCGTACGCTCCGTCTACCTTTTTTATTTGGTCTGATATTAAAACAAATTAAATTAGGGGCACATACAATGACTGAAAGACTATGTGAAGTGACAGTGGCAACATGAAATGGCGTCGTTTTACCTTTGCTTTCATATTTCGGCAATAGTCGGTAAATTATTAGTGTTAATTTAATAGCACTAATTTAAATCAGCTATATATATGTAAAACTAGCTGCGCCCCGCGGTTTCACCCGCGTAAGTCTCGAATATCGGGATAAAAAGTAGCCTATGTCTCAATCCAGGGTGTCAGCTACCTCCATACAAAATTTTATCAAAATTGGTCTAGCCGTTAGAGCGTGAAGAAGTAACATACATACACACACACACATTCACAAACTTATTAGTGTGATGTGATAATGAAATATGCATAAAAACTATCTAAATCACTAAATATACGTATTTATTGTATCATTAAGAAGTAAAACATTTTAGTTACTTGAGCTTACGTAAAACGAAACGTTAATGGCGAGACAAAAAATTGACAAAATTTTGCTAAATTTCTACGATTTCGATTTTTTTTTCTCGTAAACAATTTTTCTCCACATGTAAAAAAATATGGATTCCCAACTCGTGGGATTATAAACTAAAGCTTAGCCATTGTATCGCTCAAGAGAAGCTAGTAACTAAATAACGTACAGTATATTATAAAACATACCTCAGTGCTCAGTTTGGGGCTCGGGAGTCATATTTTCGTCTTGTGCACAACTTGAATTGGGTTTTCTCCCGGAAGCAGTGCCGGCTCCATGTCTTTGCAGGCAGACATTCTCACCGAATTCTGACCCGTTCCCAACCCTGCAACAGAGAGTCATTATGTTAGTATCTCAGCCATTCGTTATGAGGTATGAAAAGTACTAGGTTTACCCCAACTGAGGGTTCTTCGACCACAGCTTATTGCTTTTTTTTTTCTTTTCTTTTTCTTTTATTCTTAGTTAGTTTTAATCATGGTCTGGCAGTTTGAGTAATTTATGCGGCCTACCCAAATGTCCTTTCTTTGGTATTGATCGTCGCATCGTTGAGCTCCTTAGGTTCTGAGTAGAGCTGCACGATTATTGACAAATGCGTTCACTGACTGGTCAGGTCCACTCAATCTGTGTGGTTCTTTCCTCAAAAGACCATTTCAGACATCAATCTACATGGCCTTCACATGATCTGGCCAAGATTATGTCTGGACTTTAAAAGAGACTGTGACCTCTGAGTTTGTTTCGGCCTTTCTTCTCAGAGTAATCAGATAGGAAACGCCGACCTCATCTAGTTTTTAGAATATGATTGTCGTGTAAAAGTGTTTGTACAAACCTACTTACAGAAATAAAAATCATTTATCACTAAGCTGGAAACCTAGTAAGTTTATTTTATCTATAAAGTTTAATTATTGTCATGATTTCATTCAATAGAACAAATCTTACTTAGAGAGGTGAATTAATGATTCTACTGAATTAAGTTCTGTAAATACATATCTGTTATAGTCACGAATCAATAAATCATATTTCGATCAAGATACAACCTAACAAAGACCTGCAAATTGCAAAAAACGTAACAAAATTTGAATTTCGCGGGTTTCAGCTGCGGATTCACCATAAGTAAGTTTTCACGTCTAAACTCCCGAATTTAATTTTGATAAGGCACAGACTAGAATTTGATACACGTAGGTACTTATACTAATATGCAGGTATGTTTATTGTTATGTACTCACTTATAGAGGCAGCATCGAGTGGATGCGTATAGATGAATTTTCGTGACTGCAGTATAGAGTAGACGAGCGCTTCCGTCGAACCCGGCGGCACCGGCGGGCTCTCGTCCGTGATTCTTGCTTGCACAATCTCGTTCTTCCTCGACTTCTTTACCAGCCACCACGTCTCCATCATTCCCTTGCCTTTCACATTCACTTTGCCGCGACTATTAAGAACGTAGAAACCGTCGAGTAGCTAGACAACAAAATAATTAATATCCTTGTCTTTAATAATGGACATGAAAGCAGATTCTGGTGTTGTAAGGGTGACGATTTAGTCATCTACATTCGTCAAGGGGATAATTCTACCCATCCTACTGAACAACCTATTTTTGCTACGAAATCCATATCAGATTCGTGCATCGAAATAGTCTGTCTACTGGGATTTCTTTTTTTCCAAACTGTTATGAGATTCATAGCGAAAGTGGTTTAGCATGAATCAAAAAATCAAAATATTTTATTTCACATAAACCTATACATGGGCACTTATGATATGCGCATTTTATTAAGGCGATACCAAAATATATTGGGGACTTTTTCGTAACCATTTGATCTATTACAGCATGTATGGATTTAATGTTTGGTTATACGTTTATTGGCTATTTGATTAATACTCCGACTGAAGGAAAACGCAATTGGGTTCCTCGATAGAATTTAATTCCAAAAAGACGTCTACTTCTTATATTTGTTTCTGTAATTCTAAGATCCTAAGTAATTTCATTGCAAAATTGCATTCAAAATGTGTGTATTAGGTAATTGGAAACTCTTGCAGTTTTTTTTTTTGATACATATTTTTATTTGTTTTTAAACCATTTGGTTTGGCGCTCTTGCGTTGTTTTATTTTGGTTCCAACGTATTGTTGCGCTCTCATTTTTTCGCATGTGGAAGTAGAATAGAATACTCTTTATTATGTACACCATAAAAATTACATATATATCTTTCTAACTTTCTGATGCCCGCCCAGTTCGCTATGATTTATTTTTTATGTATCACCTTAAGGTATTCATTTAGATCATGTCGCCTTGTAGTATGGGTATATTTGAGGAGAACATCAGACACAGGTTTTAGTCTTTTCAAACCCTGTTCTTCTCAAGACAGAGGGTTCCCATGTCAATTTCTACACAAATAATGATTATGTACTACCTCCTTGGTGTATATTGTTATCTGGATCTGGTCAATGACTCCGGTGCTCTCCATGCGAGATGCCTCGTTGACAGTGTTGCCCCAGATGTCGTACACCAGCTTGCGAGCACCGATCACACCGCCTACCAGGGGACCACAACTGATTCCTGAAACAGATTATGAAAATACTCAGTACTCGACCCAGAAACGAACTGAATGAGGACAGCTTGTGGTAAAAATATTGGTTCATCATCATCCACAACCTGACTTCACCCATTGCTCAACATAGACCTCTCGTTTCTTGTGCCAATCCCCTCGCTCCTGTGCCAGCCTCATCCAGGTTTTGCCCGCGATGGTAACAATGTCGTCCGCCCAATTCACCGCCGGTCGACTGACATCTCGTCTTCCAGTCCTTGTATGCCACTCTGTCACAGTCAAATCACGTGCGTGTGAACTGAGGGACCGCACTGGGAATTCGCGAAATGAAAATCCTAGGATTTAGTAGTAGACTTAAAACAATTGTAGAACGATTCTGGGAATTTGTAAGCAAATATATCAAAAACTACGACCCATAAAGTGTGGTCCCTCAGTTCTCACAGACGATCAGTCAGATCTCGGAAAGTATCTTAAAAAAGAAGGTTTTGTGAATACAGACATTTAGTAAAGAGTTTGTAAAGATATTTACTAAATAACAGACCACAAAGCATTAAAGATAAAAAAAATATAACGACTGAACTGTGGTCCCTCAGTCCACATATTAATGATAAATATTTTAGCGAATATTACTGAATAAAATTAATAAAACCGTTCTTTTTCTACATAAAGTTTTAGTAAAAGTCTTAAAACATTTTGTAAAAAAGAGATGGAGCTTAAATGTCGAAGCATTTTGAAGATAGCGATGATTAAAACTGGTCCCTCAATCCTCTCCTCCACTGACGTATGTGCGTGTGCTAGCTGCTAGACGAGAGGAATATCAGAAAGTTAAGTGTACTTAACTTTTAGTAATAAGTTTCTACTAAATAATAGGTATCTAAAATTGTGTATTTCTTACCTCTTAGCTGAGATAATATTATATTTTTAATTCTATGAAAATTGATAGAGCAGTGTGACCACACAATAAAACAAAATGTAGACAGTACTATCATACTTTATTTAATATAACATTATTTAGACGAAACGAAAACTCGGTTGTACGGTTAATTTAATGCTATATTACATGGCTTATGTGTATTTAGTAAAAAGTAGATTACAAAATTAACAAATCACTAAATAAAGTTTCCTTCAACGCAAGCGTTACGTGTCAAATACCCTTTTGTATTTCTCTCTTGTCATTTAACTTTCATAATCAAAAGAAAAGTAGATAAACTAGATTTCCTTTCCGTAATGTTCTTTCCTATGAATAACCAACCTTATTTTATATTTACATTGGTTTCTCGTAACCCCCTCCTTGTCCTAGCTCTCTAAGTCGAGACAAGGAGAAATAGTTCATGAGAATTCATTAAAATCGGTAGGTAGGGTGACCAGTCTGAGACGAGCCCTACAGAACTGTGCGGAAAAGAGGGGCACAGTTCTTTCCCCTAAGGGGGAAACTGACCTAAACACTAATATTAACAGAATTAGGAAAATCTAAATTTTTTATCAGCCTGGGGTGATTTAAGAACAGTTACAACACTATCAGTAGCAATGGGTTCCATTTTGACAGTTCAAAAACATTCATTGCTTTGATTACGTTGTTCAGCAGACACATTTTTGAACATATGAAGCAATGGATTAGCAATATACTTCAAAATCATTCAGATGTGTTTGATAGTGTGTTACGCAATTAGGGTGCTGGTTGTGCGGAACGTTTGTTTAAATATTCGTGGAGTCTTGCGTTCTGAAAAAGAGATATTAGTATTTTTCACCTATATAGCGGCATCTCTTCCTCTTACACGGAATTAAAATAACTAGTGGTTGCCCACTGGTCGAAATTCGACCCTCTCTACTTACAATTTATATAGTACTTACTAATTCCATGAGTACACTAATTCCGTGCTATTATAAAGTACTTACTAATTCCATGCTAGGCAGCAACGTCAATGGCGAGTATATCACTCACCTTCGGTTTACCGACGATATAGTTGTCATGGCTGAGACTATGGAGGACTTCAGTACAATGCTTGATGACCTCAGTAGACCTTCCGAAAGAGTGGGTCTTAAAATGAACATGGACAAGACATAGGTCATGTAAAATGCCCATGTAACACCCACTCTCATGACGATCGGAGACGCTACACTGGAAGTTGTGGACGAGTATGTTTACCTCAGACAAACTGTCCAGATAGGTAGGTCCAACTTGGAGAAAGAGGTCAATCGTCGAATCCAACTCGGCTGGGCAGCGTTCGGGAAGCTACGCAATATCTTCTCGTCCCACATACCGCAGTGTCTTAAGATGAAAGTCTTTGACCACTGCGTGTTACCAGTGATGACCTATGGCACTGAAACGTGGTCGCTCACAAAGGGCCTTATCAGAAGGCTAAAAGTCACTCAAAGGGCAATGGAGAGGGCTATGCTTGGAGTTTCCCTACGTGATCGAATCAGAAATTATTGAAGAATTGCCAAGCTTAAGTGGCAGTGGGCAGGGCACATTGCTCGCAGAACAGATGGCCGATGGAGCCGAAAGTTTCTGGAGTGGTGACCGCGTACCGGAAGACGCAGCGTTGTAAGGCCTCCTACAAGGTGGACCGATGACCTTGTGAAGACCGCAGGTATCCGCTGGATGTGGGAAGCGCAGAACCGGTCGATGTGGCGGTGTTTGGGGGAGGCCTATGTCCAGCAGTGGACGTCTTTCGGCTGAAATGATGATGACTAATTTCATGCTATTAAAAGTACTTAGTTATTCCATGCTCAAGCTGTCGCTTCTGTAACATAAATATCTTCAATTCGTGAGGCCCTGGTACTTTGTATGTGTGTCAAATGCATGGTAGATGGTAAGTAAACAAGTTAGTTTATTTATTTGTATAAACATGGTGTACATACATTGCATGCAAGATATTAAATACAGAAATAAATGTTCGATCATGTTCAGCCGCGTATCGTGGCGTACAAATTGGTAAGAAGAGATGGTGCACACACCGCTACTATATTTATCAAAATTACGTTATAAAATTACTTATTAAATCATAATTACTCATTACACGTTATTATTAAAATTCCATGTCCATACTTATTATTAACAAGCAGAGTACAACCCGAAATTTTTGTCAAATTCTGAATTAACGCGAGCGAAGCCGCGGGCAAAAGCTAGTAGTGTATATTTATTTTGTAATTTTTTTCGTTTTTATTGAAGTGATAATACTTATTAAATTATAGATGTATTATTATTTTAAAGTGCTGATATACAATTTTATAGCTGTTCATCTTTAGTGTTATTAAATTTAATACATCCCATAATATAATTCAATCTATCATCATAAGAACGTCATTGTTGCTTTCCTCGAGAACAGTACTTCTTTTCGGGATGAAAAGTACCCTATGTCCATTTCTGTACACCTGACAACGTATATGCAAAATTTCAGGATGAGCGGTTCAGTGCTTTAGGCGTGAAAAGGTAACAAACAAACAAACTTACTTTCGCAAATATATTAGTTAGGATGATTTTTCAATTAATAATGTCCTTAATTTGCGTTTTAAAAGCACATAAACTCAATGTTCTCCATGATTTGGGCAGTCGGAGCCGTGTAAAAGACGCTCTTGCGCACAAGAGTTGTTTTAGCGCCATCAACACAGAGTTTGGAATTATCACGTCTATTCCTTGGGACAACATTAGACAAACGCTGAAATAAATTAGGATGAGTTTTAATGAACATTTTATTGTTTCCAAAATGTATAATGAGATACGTTATGCTCTTTAAAAAATTAGATTTACAGCTATCGATTGTTTATCGATTTAATAAAATAAAATAAATCTTTTATGGGCCCTATATGCTATTTCATTGTGTCGTGCTATTCCCCCAGAAAATAAGTACCTAAGAATTGATTCAGCTAATCCATAGTAAGTAGTAATCAGTGCATCTTTGTTGAGAACCGCTGCGAGTTGTTTTAAAGCATAGGCTGCACTACTTATTTTTTTGCTAAGTGCTTCTATTTGAGGTTTCCAATTCAACTTATCATCTATAATCAGTCCCAGAAATCTTGTTGTGTCAGTTTTATTAATATTATTGGAACTGACACAATGAAATTTCTGGGACTGATTAAAGATGGTGGAATGTTTTTTTTTATTAATTTAAGTAATTTCTAATGCAAACTATACTAATATTATAAGGAGGTAAAAATGGTTTGTTAGTTTGTTTGTTTGTATGTAGGGGGGGGGGGGGTGTAATCTCCGGAACTATAAATGTTTTCACTGGTAGAAAGCTACATTATTCCTGAGTGCTTTAAGCTATAAATTATATTTATATCAAGCATGCTGACCTAACACAATTTTTGTCTTGCAAGTCGGAAAGAAATACCTCATAAAACAGAATTCACACAAATTCTACCGGATAGAGTGTGTTCTAATTTTGCATATATTCCATATAAGTCTGGTCAGCCGGTAGACTATATATTATCACGCTATTTACTATGGGGGATGAGCAATATTGCATTATGTTTGTATTCCTCTATGGTTTACAGCAAATTGTAAATAGACGAGCCAAACGGTTAGAATATTGCAGATACTTACAGATTTAGCCTTCAAAATGATTATCATCACGCTATATCTTTATGGGGTTAAGCAGTCAATCAACATGACATATACAGGCTGGATTTATAAGATGGGGAAGTAAGGGTATCTTAATCATTGTAGCTACATGAAATCATTCTTACAAGCCTGTCCTTAACTGTTTGAGACATTTCGATCTGCATACACATTTTGAAAAAAAAATGTACAATCAGCAAGAAAAGGGGTAATTTTCACCAAAAGTATTTTTGATGCGAATAGATCCTGTTTCTTATGAAAGAGTTAGACCAACTGAGGGTTGATGCATTGGATCTGGTAGACTTGCGCGAATGACGTTACCGCGAAAGACACTTGCGCGAACCTACTTGCGCGAAAAGATGGTTGTCGTGATTTTGTGATGAGTGTCGTAATCATGGTTTTCGAGGGTGCTGACAACGATAAAGGGTCAAAATCAAAATTCATGATGACGCCAACGAAAATGCAAATTTTTCGTCATGGGTATCGTTTACATGGTTTTCGAGGCTGCTGACAACGATAATGGGGTCAAAATCAAAATTCAAGATGGTGCCACTGATAATTTGCAAATTTTTCGTAATGGGTGTCGTTTTTGAGGTCTCTGATAACAAAATTGGGGTCAAAATCAAAATTCAAGATAGCGTCAATAAAAATTTGAAACGACACGCACTTAGCCGGTTTTTTATAATGAATAGACTGGCCGCTACAAAAATAAGAAATAACTTAAAACTTTTCCCATCAAAATCAAAATCGTTTATCTGCATAAATGTGGTGGGTACAAAAGATGTTACGTATAAAATTCAGTGCAAAGACATATTCCGCCGTGCCCTGATGGCATGCAAATATTAAATGGACCGTCAAATAATAATAATGGTCAGTTAAACAGTAACACAATTTTATTATAAAAAAAATCATTTAAAAAAAAATTGGTATTGAATTGGAGTTTTAATGTTAAGAATTATATGTACGAAAGGAACAAATTATTACGAGCATAAACAGTACAACATAAGCGTTCTAAATTATTTCAAGTCCTAATTTTCTTCTTAGAATGTCATAAATCACTAGCAACGTAATAAAATCGTAGTCTAAATAAATTCGAATCAAAACTGTACCTACACTGAATATTTATTAAAAATAGTTATTGCTACAAAGTCTGGGAACGATTCATAAGCCGAAAATATAGTAGTCAATTTTCAACAAAGCGAATAGTTCAGTGGTCCGACGACTGATTTGCAAACCTGTAGTACGAGTACGATTTTCACGGGAACGAAGTCGCGGGCAGAATCTAGTATTAAATAAAAATATTAGCTTTCTGTACTCCTCCTCCATATAAATGAAATGAAATGAAATCGTTTATTCTGTAAATAGGATATCGGAATCAGTTTTACACGTCATATTAAAAAATAAAAAATAAGCTAGATGTAGTTGACATTTCCTATCTGACTACCCATGAGAAGAAATGGCGAAACAAACCCCCTAAGTTTGTTTCGCTATTTATTCTCACGGGTCAAAGTCTCTTAAAGTCAAGACATAATCTTGGTTTATTATGTGAGGACCATAAACTGTATCTGTGCCAAATTTCATACTCCTGCCTCCACGTAATTTTCGTAAAAAGGGGTACAAAGTTTTCGCTTCACGTATTTATACAATGATAATACTTCAGTTATAATTTTATTATGAGATAATGGTGGAGGTATCTTCATAATTACTACAATATGGCGAGCCAAAGTCTTCTACTTGCACTTTACACTGATAAAATGATCTTTTCGCGCTTAAATGACGTTGAGGGGGCGCTGTTGGTAAGTATTTGTGCAATTGTTTTGTGAAATGTATTGAAAAACCAAATAGCGGCGTTAGTTAAAATTTTGGCCACGCGCCAAAAGTTCCATGTTCAATATGTCTTACCTACTCTCAGCCGGAATTCGTAGTAGTTGAAGCTTTTGACCTTGTCCCTCAGAGCAATAGCCAAGTCTACCAGTGAGCACAAGTGGTGGCAGCCATGTTCCTCCGTCTAAACAACAAAATGATAGTAATTATTTTTTATTATATGTATAGGAAAATATTATTTATTATTATAATTATAGTATTCATGTCACCCTATGTAAAATTTCTACATTTATATCTGTAAATTGTATGGTGTAAAATATTATATACAGGGTTACTGGTAATTCGACGTATATCCGTCAGGGGCTGATAAGGGGGCCAAAATGCAACAAATTGAACCCCCCATATGTATGGCCGAAATTCAATAGTTTTCGAGATATTAGAATTTTAAGGGTTTTTCGATATTTACCCAAAATTTGACATTTCATTCCAAATTAAAAAAAAATTACATATTTGAATGGGTACCATTAAAAATGATGTTGTAGCTGGCACTTCAATTAAGCTATGGACATAATTAAAACTACTTAATTTAACAAAATAATGAAAATAATGAGCGATATAAGAATAATATCTTACCAATATTTTCATTTTACGCTTCAAAAATGTTTTCTCGTCACAAAAATTTCTATGACATTAATCGTACAAATAACTAAAACAACTTGCTTATTCTGTAAGCTTTCCAGAAAGCTATAAAAGTCAATTTTAAAATACATAATTCGTGCCAAGGCATGTGTTTGAATCGGCGCGGGGAGAGAAATTATCTGTGTTTTTAGTTTATGATCCTCGCTAAAACAACCGATTTTCCTGGCGAAATTCTTCGCGATGGGGCGGGGTGTGCGGGCGGGGGAGTACACGGCGTCTGCTGCGCTCGCGTCGCCTTCCTTAGTAAGTTTTGACTCTCCGCCGCGCAAGCACGTGTGTTGTTATCTTGCTACCAATCTCTCATCCCGTTAATTTGTTATCGATCATTATTGTTAATTCTTGTTTCTCTTGTTATTCTTTTTGTTATCATTGTTATTTCGGATAACATGGCTTCGTATCCTAATAACGAATACGCAGACATAATGTTTTGTTATGGTTTTGCCGATGGAAACGCGGCTGCGGCTCGGCGAGAATACCAACGCCGCTTTCCCGATCGTCGACTTCCCCACGTTACTGTTTTCGGGAGCACCTATCGACGATTGTCTGAAACTGGCAGTGTTCAAAGAGCACAATTCAACGCTGGCAGACCTCGACGATACACGGCTGACGAAGAGGACACCATTAGTTTATGTGACCCGAATTCCGTCGAAGAACTTCGACAGCGAATAATAAACGCGGCGCAACAGATGAGAACAACGTTCACATCAAGAGTGACGAAAACCGAAGTTAGGAAGAGAATTCGAACTTGCATTCGTAATCGAGGGGCTCATTTTGAACAAGATGTGTAAAATTTGTAATAAAATTTGATGTACATTTTTTTATGCATTTTATTTCATACAAATACAAATGACCCTTTCTCTCCCCGCGCCGATTCAAACACATGCCTTGGCACGAATTATGTATTTTAAAATTGACTTTTATAGCTTTCTGGAAAGCTTACAGAATAAGCAAGTTGTTTTAGTTATTTGTACGATTAATGTCATAGAAATTTTTGTGACGAGACAACATTTTTGAAGCGTAAAATGAAAATATTGGTAAGATATTATTCTTATATCGCTCATTATTTTCATTATTTTGTTAAATTAAGTAGTTTTAATTATGTCCATAGCTTAATTGAAGTGCCAGCTACAACATCATTTTTAATGGTACCCATTCAAATATGTAGTTTTTTTTTAATTTGGAATGAAATGTCAAATTTTGGGTAAATATCGAAAAACCCTTAAAATTCTAATATCTCGAAAACTATTGAATTTCGGCCATACATATGGGGGGTTCAATTTGTTGCATTTTGGCCCCCTTATCAGCCCCTGCCGGATATACGTCGAATTACCAGTAACCCTGTATAATAGAGAGTCTTCTATCCATCTATTTATGCAAAGTAATTTTCGGGTCCACTGCGCCATGCCATAGAAACACTGTTATCCCAGAACTAGGCTGAACCATGAATTTAGATTGCAAAACTACAGATTTCAGACTAATTTATTCTCAAATCAAGTTTGTAATCGAGATTTCTGCTTGCTTTGTTCTAAAGTAGCTGAACCTACATATGTATAAACTCCGGATACAAAAGTACCTTAATTTTTTCAGGATCTGCCCGAGTGGTTACTAAGGCTAACCTATAAACGTTACTCGACGGGTGCTATGGCTTACTACGTGTTCAATAGAACTTGACACGTGACACTATTGGTAGCACTGAATTTTACATTCAAGTGATTGGTAGTTCTGTTCTGTCAGTCACCATTTTCAACTCTATTAGTATTGAAATTGAAGACTGCAAAATTCAGTGCTACCAGTTGAGTCACGCATCAAGTTTTAATGAACGCACAGTAGACATGTTCCCGTCGCTGTCTTACACTTTCATTTCAATTCATTTATTTCTTCATTAACAAATTAAATAAAATTATCACATGCAGAAATAATACATTTATAGGCTTATTTAAAATTGATGTAAAATGTTTAGTTCAAGAGTCAATTAATTGCGAAAATTAATTGTTTGCTTGCTTGTTTGTTGATTAATTGCTTGTTTGACATGACATTTGACATTGACATGAACAACGCTTAGCCAAAGAACGTGCTAAGTTACGTTTATAGGTTACGTATGCTTAAGAGAGCATAAAATAGAAATAAAGACTATTGGAAAATGTAACTTCACACAAAACAAATTAAAATCAAAGGTAGTGTTACCGTGTTCTCAGACTTCAGTCCCGAAGCAGCCATGTACGTGGCGCTGACCGTCTTGATCTTCTCGATACACTTGAATGGGGGCTGCGACAGAAGCTTGTCGAAGGAAACTGTAATATAACATAACATAACATCACAATTCACGCCTGTATTCCCCGAAGGGTTAGAAGGCAGGGGTGTACCAATAGTACACCCACATTTCGCCAGTTATGTTTTAGTCTCATGTAATAGGGGGCGAGCCTATTGCCATCACCCGGGCATAAATCAAGACTCAGGGGTTATTCCATAAGGGATTTCTTAGTAGCAAGCGAAAAATTCCTAATGGTAAAACCCAATGACACTGCCCGCGACCTGAGAATCGACACCAGGACCTCATGCTCAGCAGTAGCGCTTGCGTCCACTGGACCAACGAGGCAGACACACGAGACATCATTAATCATAATAAAAGGTGTTCATGATTACATAGATCGGACTAACTTACCTAGTGACGTCCGATCCTTAATTATGTGAGGTAATCTCGTTCTCATTGTGTACCATGTAGTTCGTACTTTCGTGTTACACGATATCACATTATTTAAAGATGGAAGGTTCTTCATCATAAAGATAAAAAATAAATGTTATCATTATCACACACAGAATTATGAAAACTAAAAGTTTACCGTAAAAATCTTACCGTGACAGAAGTTTACAGCCGTTACCTGTTTGAGCTCAGTCTATGGCTAAGAAGGAGATGAGAAAATATATTTCTACCTCGTTTACTCTCACTACTGGACCTAAACAGTGCGTCCTTGTCTCATAACTGTTTTTATTTGTGACTATTGTCTATAGCTATTCCCTGTTAAAGACCATAAAAAAATGATACATTACATATGATTTCATTGAGCACACGCATACACTGGACTGCATTCTGATCCGAGTAGAATTCGTCGAAGTTAGCTATACATGCGAACATCACACCTGCTTTTTCATGTACTTGCGAAAACAGGTTCTGAAATAAGAGCTCAAGATTAAACTGGTACGTAAAACCAGCATGCGTACCAATGACCACTGAAAAAAAAAGACAAAATTTGTAGAAAGATTTTTACGGTGCGGTTTCAAAAAGTAAGAAAATAAATATCACTTTGTCTTCGGAAAGCAGAAACTGAAGTGGTCATGGTACACGTGCTGGTCATGAGTCATAGTTTGATTCTCAATTTGTTCTACACTAGCTTGTTTGGTTCAGAAGCTGCTAACGGAGGCGCGATAACAGTACATTTTGATACAAGTGGAGAATGTTTGTTATTGCATTCGAGGCGGAATTAACACCCGAGCCGAAGGCGAGGCTGTTTTTGAGCCGAGAACTGCAATAACAAATTTCGACGTGTATCAAACGACGTTTTTCAAAACGAAAAATATTTTTGTCATGAAGTATTAGGAAACTATGATTTAATTTTCTTTTTTTTCCGCGCTTTGCTTTCACCAGGTTGAAGGAGAAGCAAAGGTAATAAAGCCGATAATCAGCCTAATATGAAAAATAGAAAATTCAAATATTTTTGAGTTTAGAACACATATAAATGTTAATTTGTTCATAAACTTCTTTTTTATTGTAATAATCATGGTATTCTTAATTTATAAACATTATTTAAATATTCCAAAAGTATTATCGCCGTAAAGACGCATCTTTGCCGAGATTAAAAAAAAAAAACACCTCCGAATAGAGAGGACCGTCTCTGGCGCGAGACGGTGTGAATAGAGGCTTTGAACTAAGTAAAGATATAAGTTATCTGTGGCAGTTTTTATTCCCGCACACGTATTGGAAAATAAAAAATCGCACGCGTGTGAAATACATTGCATTGTGAACCTAATTGTAGTGCGATATGAACCAGTTTTCGAGGAAGTGTATTGAAAAAATTATTTCAATCTTCCGTCGTGATGATCAGATTAGTTGGAAAATATTGTAGCGTAGCTGATTGCCCACAGAAAAAAAATTGAAGGCACTATGGAACGTAAAATATTCCAAATAAAACTTACAGCAGGATGCCAATCTTTACTCAAGAAATGATTGACTGTGTGGTCTGGTAGTATAAATTTGACCAAACGTCTGTTAAGGCACCGAGTGTGCTTCATCTCATCAAGGTCGGCTTTCGCTTGCAGCTTCCAAAGGAAGTCCAGTCTAGATATTACTTCTACCAGCCACGCGTGAATGATTACCACTACAAGAAAACCTATCATGAGAACCAGCATTTGTGCGGGCAGTAGCCTGGAAAATGAAAAATTATTTGTTAGTTTGTAAGTTAATGTAAGGTAAAAAATAACGGTTCCTGTAAGTCTCCATGCGCACGAAGCCATGCGGCGCAGTTAGTTTTCCTATAAATACTCACTTCCTGGTTTGGTAATGTTCATAGTAGTTAACAATCAGGATGCAGTATATCACGACGTTGATGATCGCCACCAGCGTCTTGATGAGGAAGTACAACTTGAGGACCGAGGTGAGCGCGACCAGGCACAGCACCCACGTGAATACCACGTATTCTGGGTGGTGGCACTCAGCTGCTGAAGAAGATATTGCTGAATTTAAGGTGTCCGTATATATTGAGGAGCCATGTCTCGTATTTAAACGCAGGTACTAGTAATATTTGTTATGTGTTCTACACACATCAACAGAACCTAGGGATACATTAATCCTAAATTATTTACGAATTTATAGTTTAAAATCTTTTTAGTTTCCACAAAAAGTTTATACAGATTGAAACCTCTTTTATTTAAAATTCAAAATTTAAAAATGTAAATAAAAAAACTAAAGAAAGAACAAAATACGGCGGCAAATTTGTTAGTAATTCGTAACGTTAAGGAAAATTAAAATTGTTTTAATAATGTTCATTAATGAAAAGGGATTAGATTGTTTTTATTTTTTAATTTAACGTGCCATGTGAGCTTTAAGAGTCATGTCACGTCGTCATTTGAGTCGAGATGAAATGTTACGAGCCGTGGACATGTTAGAATATGGTGCTATTTAACGCATCGTTACTGAGGCCCTACGCACCAGCCAAAACGTGATATCAAGGTTGTGGTCACTTTATCGCAGTACTGGGGATGTGGCTGAACGGTACACGGGTTACTACGCAGAGGCAGAATCGATTTCTCCAAATGACCTCCAGAAGACAACCCAATATCATAGCGATGCAACTAGTACGAAGGCTCCAGGAGGACCACCCGCTGCTGGTAAGCGACCAAACCGTGCGAAGGAGGTTGCATGAAGTTGGTCTTCAAGCTGGAAGACCGCTACGTGTTCCAGTATTACGACGTGGCAATCGCGGTCGGCGGCTTTCTTGGGCTCGGGAGCATTTACCATGGAGTAACGAACAATGGTCTTTGGTGCTGTTCACCGATGAGTCCCGGTTTGGGTTTCATCCGGATTCACGAAGAACACGCGTTTTGAGAACTCCGGGGAGAGTTAGGCGTCTACGGCACCCTCAGGAGGTCCACTCATACCAAGGCGGGACAATCATGGTGTGGGCAGGAATTCACCTTGGCGGAGGAACCCAGTTCGTTTGGATCCAAGACAGCATGACTGCACAAAAATACCACGAGGAGGTAGTAGATCCTGTTATTCTCCTACACAGAATCCGAATGGGCCAGGAATTTCTACTCATGCACGAAAATGCTCGGGATCCCATACGGCGCGGCTGGTATCGGCCGCTCTCCAATACCACGATATTCAAGTTTTGGATTGACCTGCGCAGTAGCCCGACTTAAATCCTTATAATAAGTAGTTTTACAAGAGGAAATTAAGTTTTTTTTATAATACATTTTTATTTAAAACAAAAAATCACGAAATGTTTTTTAACTTTCATTAAATACCTTTAAATATCCTACTATTCTTCCATTTACTATATCAGAAAATTCTTCATAGATTTTTAGATATTTGATGAAATATAAAATATCCCTAGATTCTGTTGATGTGTGTATTTATTTATTTAGTTATGTTGTAAGTCTTCCTATTACGTAGAGCCTTGTATTAACGTCTTCTTCTGAAACTATCCTACTGCAGGTAGTCTCGTTTTGATATGTTTTAAAAATTGTAATGTTTTTTATAGGCCAGCAGTGGACGTCTTTCGGGGCTAAAAGATGATGATGGTGATTAGTGTATTTACAAACCTAGTTCACTGCTGTCTGTCACAGTTTCCTTCAAGTATGTAGTAGTGAAGTAAGTTACTTGCACTGCTCAAGCAAAAATAGACCTTAAAGGGCATTTTTTTGAGCCTAAAAAGGAAGTATGATCGCAGGGATAGATGAACACATACCTTGTAATGGTCATGATAAAGATAAAGCAGCAGATATGTACGATCTTCAGCAGATGCATGTTGTTGAAACGTACGGAGAGCCTGTACAGGTACATGTGCACGCTGGGGAACTCCTCCAACATCACCAGCGCAAAGGAGAGAGCCAGAGGAACCGTCATCACCATCAGAACTATTATGAGATTCTCGCAACTGTAAACGAAGAAGAATAATTGAAGACACACAAGGATTAGTATCATTTTTAGATGAAGAATGTATCTAGATAATTATGAATATTGTTTTGTAGATGTAGGCAATGCAAATAACAAAGTTATAGTAAACAGCCAAAAAGACTTAAAAACTCTTTTTGAATTACAGTGGGCTTCTAAGACTAAAAGATTAGAAGAAGATGTAGAATGACTGCACAGTATTTCCGTTTGACAGTACTGTCTAGCTTTAGAGAGACTGTCACAGGGTGACAAAGACGACACTTTACAAAGTCAGACAGATAATAATGCTATACTTACTTGTAGTGAACCAGAATTTGCACCGTCACAACGAACAGCCATAGCACCAGGCAGCACATGATATTTGACTTGAAGGTCACCTCATCAGTTCTTCCAATTCCGGCTTCGATTGTGGGCCTGTTAAACCGCAAAAACCAACCGTACATAGAACGCAAGTGCATCCGTCGGATTGACTTCTTTTCGTTCAAGTGGATTATTATGTCGTTTTCCTGTGGTAAAGTATTTTAAACAATTAATAAGCAATTAAGTCCACGTACTTACATTCCAAGACCATTTCAGATACGCGTGGTTTACTTTTACCTTGTATCTTTAGTACACACACATCTTTAGTACAAAACACTAAATAAAATAATCGTGTATTAAAATTAATACATGATTATTTTATTTTTTGACTGCAGTTGCATACATGGTCAAATTAAATAGTCTAGGAAAACTAGGTTATAGGAATACTTATAGGTATCCAAATCTAAACATGATAAAACAAAAAAGAAATTAATTTGATGAATACCAGTTTAAAAAATCCGTTTTTTTTTTGTGTAAACTTCACAGACATGAATGGGTATCGATGTATCGATAACTAAACACGATATAATAAAAAACAGATTTTCTAAACCCATACTTCTAGTAACAACAAAACCAGCGGTCGTCGACCCTAAAAAAATCATCAATTCTTTTTCATTTTAATATTTCGTGTTTGGATATCGATACCGATCACGTCTGCAGAGTTTGGCTGGCAAATTTTATTTGACCCTGTATTTGTGACCCGTGATGTCAGCATAAAGTACCTATATGCTGGCGTGTCGTGCATCGATAATAGTGAGGGAAACTATTCGAACTATATAAAAAATTCAAATTTAACGAATTTCACTCTGTGGGTCTTCATCTATAATAAAAGTATACTTATGTATAGGGGCATGGCCAAAATCGGAACTAACGCGGTCATCTTGTGTTCCGGCTGCTGCCGCTGTGTAATTTTACTTTAGGGGCTTCGAAATAATTTGTTGAATATTAGTTTAGAAGTTTGATAAATTCTGAATCTGAATCTGATGAGAAAAATGAGTGACGTCCGCAAAGTGATTGTTGGACGACTTTTGGCGCACCTAGCGGCGAAAAGTCAAAGCGTGGGCGCGGCTAGCGATGGTAAGTTCTGCCGTGCGCCATCTGGCGGCGGCTTGACAAAACCAGCGCACAAATATTTACCAACAACTAACCCTAACCCTTGCGACGTCATTCAAGCACCAAAAGTACCTTGCAGCTAGGGTTGACAACCCTACTACAGTATAGTATCAGAGGCCTAAATATTATATTTCTAAAAAATAAATGTTGTAGGCGAAACTAATTTTGTACTAATTTGTATGTTTAAAATACTTAATTTAGAATAAGTGGTTTCATTTAATGTATTTGATATATAACCAAGTTGGCAACCCTACTTCTACCTCTTTGTATTGTAATGGTAGAGACCATAATTTATTTCAAACGTCGTCAGCGTAATTGTCTTATATGCCAGCTACATGATGACTATGATGAACCTAAAATGTATCTCACCCATAGTTATAAGATTTTTTTATACTTCTATCATCGGTGTATATCTCACCTCAACTTCTATCATCGGTGGCACGTCGTCGACCAGCTCTTCCTTTGAATTAGCCCACTCGCCATCGTAACACTGCAATAAAATTATATACGTATATATTATAATAAGTCATAGAACAACTCCAGGTCAGTATCTATTGCATTCCAATGGTGGTCCCAGAAGTGCCATGCGATTTTTCTATGCAATTTGGCCCATTTGCGCCACAAATCAAGAAATATGTATAACGTTAAACGAATTTAAAACATCGTTCTGTTTCTGTCAATCGTTTGAAGAAGACAGCCACAGGAAGTTGTTTTAAATACGTTTAATGTTACTAACACCCAGATTGTGGAACGAAAATCAACGACGTGTCAAAGTTGAACTCATGTCAAGAGATCTGCAGGTAATTCATTCATCCATTCATAGCACCAGTTAACATGAGTTTGACAATTTATTGGATACTAGCTTCTGCCCGCGACTTCATTCGCGTGGAAGTTGTAAGACACCACAATATACAAATAACAGCCACATTTTTATAAAAAAACTGCTTCGTTGGTCTATTGGTCGCTAGCGCTCCTGTTGAGCATTAGGTCCTGGATTCGATTCCCGGGTCAGGCAAAGTGTAAATGGGTTTTCCGTAAGGAATTACTCAGTTACAGTCCAAAGTCTGAATTTGTGACCAGTTAATGGCAATAGGCTCACCCCCTATTACATGGGACTTAAACATAACTGGCGAGATGTGGGTGTACTATAGGTAGGTTCATCTCTGCCTAACCCTTCGGGGAATACAGACATGATGCAATGTTATATTTATAAAACATAAATACATACATAAACTCACGCCTTTTTCCAATTGGGGAGGGAGAAACGATAGAACACCACCTGCTACGCTACTTACATAATGGTTTTGCTTCGTTTACGTTCATACATCGGGTCATACACGCACTCCTGTTCCGAGCAATACAAACCTGACCTTTCTGAAGAACATCACCAATTAGGTCCCTTTGTGTCCTCCTAGCTAGGGTGTGGGGCCCTCCCGGCGTTTCCACTCAGATCTGCATTGTAAATACCTTTTGTTAGTCACCGTTCAGTCATTCTCTTAACATTACCAAATCATCTAAGCATACTCTTTTAATTTTTTGCCACTACATCTTCTTTCATTAGTCACGCCACACATGTTATTATTTTGCCACACCCAACATTCACTTCCATATTCTTTTAAAGTGTGGGTAGCAGCACACTATTGGGAACAGCCAGTCGAGCCTTTTTGGGCATCGACTGGTTGGTCACAATCGCTTGTATAGCACAATTTATTTGCCTTTATTTCCTGCATTTACTTTTTATAAAACTTCCCTGTATACTACGTTTGTAATTGTGGTCTCAACAGGCAAAATAAACAGAGACTCAGGACTGGTGACGCGGGAGCAAGCGACGTACAGTTCAAGTCCGTGTGAGAAACAGTTAGTCCTGAGGTCGACTCCGCAGTCTTCAGTAGCAATTTCCTATTGCTTGCGAAGTTTTTCGTTTTTAGTGAATTAATGAACGCCTCCGTTCCTGCATATACTACCTTATGTCACAAAACTGATACACTAGCTGATGCATTCTTATAGATAATTCCGCACGAACGACTATCACTAAAATAATATAACAGTAGATTATGCAGAACAGATGGCCGATGGGGCCGAAAGGTTCTGGAGTGGCGACCGCGTACCGGAAGACGTAGCGTTGGGAGGCCTCCCACAAGACCTCTCCTCGACCTTCTGAATTCTTATCTGAACAACGGAATTCAGAGGGTTGATGTTAATGACAAGAGATCTGCAGGATCTGCGGTCACTATGGGCGTTCCGCAGGTTTCAATTCTAGGTCCATTCTTGTTTCTACTTTATATAAATGACTTACCTTATCACATAAGGGATAATCACAAGATTGTATTATTCGCAGATGATACTTCCCTCATTTTTAAAATCAAACGTCAGCTGTTCAATTTTGAACATGTTAACGATGCACTCTCGAAAGTTAATTGGTTTAATGTAAATAATCTTCTCCTGAACGAAAAAAAGACTAAGCTCTGCTAAGTTCATTAAATTTTCAATGCCAAATGTCAGGCAGCTAACTACCAATGTTCAACTTATTGGAATAGAGTTGGACCCTGTTGAGCCGACAGTTTTTCTTCGACTAACTATTGACGGTAAATTACAATGGAGCCCACACGTAGAAAAATTGTCAGGATGGCTTGGTTCGGCCACCTATGCTGTTAAAAAAAATCGACAGATAACTGACGTTGATACTGCCAGAATTATTTATTTTAGTTATTTTCGTAGTCTATTATGTCATAATAATATGGGATTCTTTTCTGGGGAACCTGTGCGGACATTAATACTATCTTTGTTTTACAGAAAAGGGCTGTTCGAGCCATTTACAATCTAGGTCCAAGAGATTCCACTTCGTGATAAATTCAAAGAAATAGATATTCTCCTCTCAATATATTTGAAAATCTATTGTATTTACACAAAAATATATCATAAGAAAATGTCCGATATTCATAGTTTAAATACCAGGAATAAACACAATCTTGCTGTACATCGCACTCGCCTACACAGAGTAGGTAACTCGTTCATGGGTCAATGTATACGCTTTTACAACAAAATTTCCTACTGACATTCGAAACTTACCCATTAAACGATTTATAAACCGTGTTAAACCAAACTTTGTGAAAAAGGGTACTATAAAATTTGTGATTATTTAGAAGACAAAAAAGCTTGGGATTCAGCTGCTCGCTCTGCTAGCCTTGTGATCAAACTGGAAAACTTGACATTTTTAATTATTATGCATGATTTTATATACATACTGACATTGCAGAATATTACATACAATATTACATGAATATTTACTTCGAAAAGTATTATATTTACTGCTTTAATTTATTGTGAATGTGAGCACTATGTGGGTCATTTTTTTTTCTTAAAATATTTTCCTATTGTTTTTCTTTTTCTCAGTTTTAATCATGGTCTGGCATTTTGAGCACTTGAAGCGGCCTACCCAAATGTCCTTTCTTTGGTATTGTTCGTCGAGTCGTTGAGCTCCTGAAGTCTTGAGTCGAGCTGCACGATTACTGACAAATGCTTGCACTGAATGGACAGGTTCACTCAAATTTGTGTGGTTCTTTCCTCAAAAGACCATTTCAGATACGGATCTACATGGTCCTCACATGATCTGACCAAGATTATGTCTGTACTTTAAAAGATACTTTGACCCCTGAGTTGGTTTCGCCATTTCATCTCAGGGGTAGTCATATAGGAAATGTCGACTACATCTAGCTTATTTTTTAATATGACGTGTAAAAGTAATTCGGATATATATACAGAATAAACGATTTCATTTCATTTCAAGGTGGACCGATGGCTTTGTGTAGGCCGCAGGAATCCGCTGGATTCGGAAAGCGCAGAACCGGTCGAATTGGTGATTCTTGGGGGAGGCCTATGTCCAACAGTGGATGTCTTTCGGCTGAAATGATGATGATGTAATAAAACAACAAATTAACGATTTTCGAACTATTTTCTTTACTTGGGCTGTGAAACTTTGCTTCTTGCCAAAGTTATGATTCTAGGTCTACGAGAAGTATCAAAATCTGTTGAAATGACCGTATTTTGTATTGCGTTTACTTAGAATTTTGATTTATTGAGCTCCAGGGGACCGTATATTTCAATTTGATACCTCCACGCGTTCCTGAGAAAAAGGGTCTTGAATGACACACAGACAGACGGATGGACGGGCAGACGAAGTGATTCTATAAGGGTTCCGTTTTTTCTTTTGCGGTACGGAGCCCTAAAGAGTAAGTTGGAGTCTCATTCCCACGAAATGTTTGGGAAATGGTTTTTTTTGCGATTTCTGACTCTTGTAGTACTCAAACCTCAGTAGGTCTAATAGAGTTTTTTGATCCTCATATGAAGCAGGATCTATTGGCATCAAATTTTGTTTTGTGAAAATTGGTAATTTTCTTGCTGACTGTATTTTTTCAAAATCTGTGTATGCAGATCTTTTGATCTGCATACACAGATCTGGTCTTAAAAAGTTAAGGATAGTCTCCTAAGACCGATTTCATGGAGCTACAACGGTTAAGGTCATGTATGTATTTATGTCATGATGATTGACAACTTAGCCCCATAAAAATATAGCGTTATGATTAAATCTATAAACTGTAAACTATAGAGAAATACAAACATAATGCAATATTGCTTACCCTCCATAACAAATAGCGTGATAATATATAGCCTACCGACTGACCAGACTTATAGGGAATATCTATGCAAAATTTTAACAGAATCTATCCTGTAGAATTTGTGTGATGCTGGAACATGCATTCATAGAGGAATACGAACGGCTATTTTGCATTAAAACAAAACAGCTATTATGTCGAAAAACTTAATTCATTTGTATCTTAGATTTTGCCTGAAATTGTAACAATTTACGTACCTTTTTAGGGTTCCGTACCCAAAGGGTAAAACGGGAACCCTATTACTAAGGCTCCGCAGTCAGTCTGTCTGTCCGTCTGTCACCAGGCGGTATATCATGAACCGTGATAGTTAGACAATTGAAATTTTCACAGATGATGAAAACAGAATAAAATAAATATTTAAGGGGGGGTCCCATACAAATAACGTGATTTTTTTGCCGTTTTTTATAGATAATGGTACGGAACCCTACGTGCACGAGTCCGACTCGCACTTAGCTGGTTTTTCTGATTTTGTTACCTGTTCGTTTGATATGGAAAGTCACACCACAAGCTCGATCTTTCACTGTCAAGTGTCATTCATAGAAGTCTTCAAACCTCAACAGCAAGCACATTGCTCAAATGGTTTAAGTTTTTCACAACATAATAACTGTTTTTTTTTTAATGCAAAACAGCTCTATTATGTTTACTTCAAAACTTAAACCATTTTTATGAAGACCTGTTTGAAATCTGCTGGTGAAAGAATACCTGAAGGATTCACATTAGAGATCCCCGCTACATCTCCCTCCGAGGGTCGATCTCTTTGCCCTGTTAATCGGCGATGTGAAAAGGGTGTCTTCTTTCTTCAAGGATGAAGAGCGCTCTTCCCCACTATCACACTTAGGAGAATCGTTGCTCAGGATCGCTACAAAAGGTTGCTTTCCAAAGGCACCGGCGACCACAAAAATGATGCGAGCTTTCGATTTCCTTTGGTTTGGCTGACTCACGATCAGCGTAACACTATAAATCACTTACCAAAAGCACTATTATTCACTTTTTATAAAGTTTTACCTGAAACTTTATTAATTTTCTAAGAAAATTATGAAGCGAATTTTTTTTGCGTAAGTTGGCGGCAAAATTTTTAGACGCTATGAATGACACTTGACAGTGACAGATCGAGCTTGTGGTGTGACTTTCCATCACTGACCTCTACATTGGCCATTGGCAGAATAGTCGACATCGGCTTTGCTTGCCATAATTAAAAATAGAATAGAATAGAATCACTGAGTGCTTTCCACACTGAAGGAACAGGTAACGAAATCAGAAAAAGGTACGTTAATTATTACAATTTCAGGCAAAATCTAAGACACTTTCTTCATACAAATGGTTTAAGTTTTAAAGAAAAAATAATGCAATATTGCTCATCCTCCATAGCAAATAGCGTTATAATATACAGCCTACCTGTGACGTTTTTCTGTCGGGTAGCTGATCGGTCTGTTCGGCTTCTTCGGGAACCTTAATGAAGTACGTGTCAGGGTGGTGTTCTCGGAGGTACGGGTCCCGCGACCCGCCGTCTCCAGGTTCCACCTCAAATGTCCCGTTAAGGCATTTCAGTGTAGCAGATGAAATGTGGATTCGACTGGAAAATTTAACTATGTTACAGTGGGTTGGAGATGTATCTTGTACGCCTTATGAATTACTTTGAGTCCACATAACTAGGAAATGTATTGCCACAGAGAGGTGGTTGTGTTTGACTTAGGCCCTGTGAAAAGAGGGCAACAACTAAAGGTAGTCAAAGAAAACGAAACGGTAGAATAAAAATGTTAAAGTTATTCTCTCTAGGCTTTTAATGAAGTAGCCCTGCTCACGTGTAGGCTATTTTAATGTACCCCAAAACTCCACTTAGAATAAAAAGAAACACGTCAGAAATGAAGAAAAAACTTCGATGTTGGACACATACATAAACTCACGCCTTCTTCCCATGGGGGTAGGCAGAAACTATATAACGCCACCTGCTACGCTCCTTACATACTCCTTTTGCTTCGCCTACGTTCATACATCTGGTCATACACGCACGCCGATTGTGAGTACTACGCACCTGACCTTTCTGAAGAACATCACCAATTTGGTCACTATATGTCCTCCTAGGGCGTCCCCTCCCGGTGTTTCCACTCACCTCTGCTTTATAAATACCTTTTGTTAGTCGCGTTCCACTCATCCTCTAAACATGACCAAACCATCTAAGCATACTCTTTTAAATATTTGTTACTACATCTTCTTTTAAACTGCACCGTTGCCTTATCACCTCATTTTTCAGCCTATCATTCATAGTCACGCCAGACATGCTTCGCAAGGAACGCATTTCCACTGCATTTATTCTACTTTCATGCTTCTTTTGCCATACCCAACATTCACTTCCATACATAAGCGTAGGCACCAGCACACCATTGTGAACAGCCAGTCGAGCCTTTTTGGGCACCATTCACTTTATTTCCCGCATTTACTCTCCTTTCGACATCTTCATCAATCTTTCCATCCCTTGTAAACTGACTCCCCAAATATATAAACTCACTTACTTGCTCCACACTCTTATCATTTATTTTCACATCACACACCGATACATCCTCTTCTCTTTCAAACACCATGACCTTCGTCTTATTCACATTTATATTCATCCCTTTGCTTCATCCATCACAGTCACCATGTCTTGCAACTGTTCTGCAGACGAAGCAAGTAGAACTTGATCATCTGCGTAGAGAAGGCATTTGACAGGCATCTCATTCATTCTCAATCCGCACTCACTCTCTTTCAAATCTATCAGAAAACTATCCATGTACAAGTTGAACAGCCACGGTGACGCTACACAACCTTGTCTAACACCTCTTGAGATGCAGAATCAGTCCGTGTATGCCCTATTTAACCTAACACAAGCACTGGAATCCTTGTATAAAGATTTCAGTATTTTGGACATAAAGAGTCTCAAATCATTACGAAAGCTTACCCAGGCAAGCCGCCACTCTCCATGTGGTTGGCAAGGGTGACGTCACAAGACCACAGGTCGAACTGGTACTTCAGCTGCCCCAGCACCCCACACAGCACCTTCCCGCTGTGAATACCGATGCGCATGTCCAGCTCCACCTAAACACGGAAAGAATTATTTAGCAAAATGTAAATTGGAAATAACCATTTGCAATAGGTTGACGTTGATGATTATGGTTATTACATTTATCCACCCTAAAACAGCTACCCTAGGGTGGATACTCAGAAACGCGTGTTCATCTGGCCGCCCCAGACTGGGTGGATAATAGGAATTCACTTTTGATTGTTCTTCACAGTAAAATATACTCATACACTTTTTAGGGTTCCGAGGTAACAAAGGAACCCTTGTTATAGTTGCGCCATGTCCGTCTGTCTGTCCTCAGAGACTTAGTACTAGAAAGCTGTAATGCCGTTTGTAAAGTCAGGGATCCATTTGCGTAATATTAAGCTTTAAAGTACTATTTTTTGTTAGAGTCAAAGAAAAAGTCCGAAAATCGTGAATTTGTAGTTTTATTACATTTTTTTTTACTGTTACAAACTTACATTTGCAGATGCAGAATTGACCGTGACTTATATCGATGTACTCGTATTGAAGAACATGTTTTTCAACTACAATGTTAAGTTTGTTTTTGGGATATTTTCGTCCCAACTATCCCTTCATGATATCACAAATGCAGTCCGGATGGGATCTCATTTAGTGGTTGAGTTTTTCTTCGCAGAGATACTCTGAAGCTACCTTCAGGCATTCTGCCTCTATGTACGCATGAATGTTTCCAGTGATTGCTAGGAATGGATAGGACAGGATGATGGCTTGCTTATTTTTGTTTGGTACAATGACTAACTTATACAACAGGAATTTTAGTGGAGAAGTTATGGGAAATTTAAATGCAAAAACTATTTGCCTCCCACGATAATAAGCTAAGGATTTAATGATGTCATAATATTCTCCAATTTATAATTCCAGTAATTGGTCTCGGACTCTCGGTTATAAAGCGCACTTAGTTTGCATATCATATCGCTTAGTATTTCTGTACCTCACATGGAATGATGACTATGCAGTTAACCGGAAAATGCTATCGCGTTCTCTAACCTACTTAATTCACCTATAAACACAAATAAACTATCTACGTTATTGCGAATTATTTGTAATATTTGCGAAAACTTTGCAAACTTTATAAGATTGTGTTGTTTATACTTATCGGCGTCAAGTAGAATATGCAACCTGTCATTTAACTGTACTTGATTCTCTCTTATTTTCGTAATGATTTGTGTATGTTCGATCATCAAACCTTTGCTCAGCTTATATGACGATTTTGTTCAATAGCTATCGGTTGCTGATTATCGTTGAGGGTTTTAAGGGCGTTATCATACTTAATGGCATCTGTGGGATCCAGGTTTCCTGTAATGCTTTTAATTACGGTTCCGAGGCTATCTACCAAACCTCTCTTAAATCTATTGGACTTTAGTTGAGATATAAATTTAAAAAAAACCAAATGTTTTTTTTTCACAATCTTGAATGATGAAAAAAAAAACTTGGCACCGTAATTTTTTACTACATTTGGTTTTTTTTTTATTCAAATGTGAAATACATTAGAATAAAACTAAATATGATTGTTTTAGTTTTAATTCAAGTCAAATTATGTTTAAATCAATGAAATTAGAAAAACCCAGGCTCAGGAAACCTGGATCACACAGATGCCATTACATATGATAACGCCCTTAAAGCCCTCAACGATAATCAGCAACCGATAGCTATTCAACAAAACTCTCAGGAACGCTGGCAACACCGGCACAGTTTACATACATGTCCCGCGTATTTATAAATTAATAATCTAAGGAAAACCTTCTAAATTGACCAAAAAGTAGTGGTACTCAGTGCAATAACTATAATTTAAAAGTGATATTATTTGTGACTATCAACGACAAGTATATAACCAATTTAAGACCATAATATTGCTCCAGTTCATAACACTTCGCAAACAGTAAGTCAGTGATAATAATAACAATTCACCACAACCTTTCTCTTATTAAAATCAAAAAGTGACTTTAGTGCAGTTTTTATCATAAAAATTGTGAAATAATTACGAAATAAAATAATATAAACACCGTTAAGAAAAACATTTTTAAAATTGACCTTTGGACTTTAATCAATGTTCGACGACTAGCGCCAGCTCGTCACCAAGCGGTGAATAGACTAACCAAGTACCCCTACTTGCCACCAGCGGCGCTAAACTAACGATTGGGGATACCAGTGCAAAAATAAATATAGTATTTGGTAGGAAAAAAATCTTTTTTTTCTTTTTGAAGACTTCGAACGAACATAGGGTTTCGTACCACAGAAAGTGATATTCTTTGTGCATTGTTTTGGAAATCCAATTTGAATATAAAACATGAATTCAATAGAAAATGTCACTTTCCGAAGAAAACGCACGCGATCTGAACCTGATATCAGTGATATAATCTCGCAAACGTTGGATTGTACCTCTAATTCCTTGCCGGGTATGTCTGAAGATGAAGATGAAAATCAAATAAACATCTATAAGAAAGAGTTACAAGGGCTTAAAACTCAACTACAAAGCGCACACAGGGAAATAGAATTATTATCATTAGAAAATAGTAACCTGAAGAAAACGAATGCTGATTTATTGGAAAAAAACAAAACGTACAAAGCAATAGCGTATAGTCCCCTTAAGACCAAAGCCCAAACACCTAGGAAGAAAGCACCTGTTCGTACAAAAACAACACAGACGCTGACATCAGAGAGTATGGGAATTACACACAGCGCACAGCAAGTAGATATTGATTCTGGAAGTTCTCGGGACGTCGTTGTCGCCTCACAGAATAATATTAACGCAAATGCACCACGTCCTTCGCCCCCACTTGTGAAATGTAACATATGTGTTCTGAGCAGTGAAACAACAAACAGAATTTACACAATGAGTGAGAGAACTCACCTAAAGAACTATGGTATGTGTCATTATCGTACTCCTCAATGTGGAATAAAATATTTGTTAAATAATATCGATCAAAAAGTTCAAAACTTCACTCATGCAGATTATTGCATTATTTTTATTAGTGAAAAGGATTTTAGGAAAACCCAAAATTACATAGAATTTGTAACCTATGTTCGTGATAAGTTAATAACTAAATCATACTAACTTTGTTATATGTTTGCCTACATTTAAGTACATGGACAATGCCAATATTATGTTTAACAGCCGAGTACATACTTTTAACAACTTGATTTGTATGGATGTTGAGACATACAACTACGCGTTTGTCTTGGACTCTAATTTAAATCATCCATACACATGGGATACATATAACCAGCGGCATGGGCACCTGAATAACAAACGCTTTATGCAGATTATCTCGGATTTGCAAGACTTCATCCTGGACCTAGAGGCAGTAAATACTTCTAACTTAAGACTTTTAAGAGATGAACTTTCTGATGACTACACTGATTCAAATGTTAATCGGTCAAAAGGCCCATCTAGTAATATTAATGAGACAAATGAGACGTCACACTCAAATTGTTTTTTTCGTCTATAACAGTATGAATATAATTATTGCATCAAAACATTGCTGGTCTTTTAAATAAGGCTGACTTGCTCACAGTCCATCTTCAGGAACTATATAAGAAACATAAAGACATAGATGTGGTCTGCATTACGGAACACTTCATTATGCGGGGCTATGAAAAGGTATTAAATATTCCAAATTATAAATTAGCTGCGTGTTATGCAAGACGAGCAAAAAGGCGCGGGGGATCTTGCATTCTAGTTAAAATAGGCTTAGAGTATAGAGAACTAACAGAAATCTCACGTCATTCAATAACAAACACTTTTGAATGCTGCGGAATCGAACTAATCCGGCAAAAATTGATCGTTATTTGTATTTACAGGCCACCGAAAATTAACAACCTGAATATGTTTTATGAAAAGCTCGAAATTGTTATGAAAACTTCTTGTATTAACTCGAGTAAAACAGTTGTTGAGGGACTTCAACATTAATACCTTAAAAAAGAATAGAATGTCCATAGACTTTGAATGTTTTCTTTTGGGTTTCAATCTTAAGCTGGAACTGAGGCAACCAACTAGATTGTGCAGTAATAGCTGCATTGATAACTGTGCTCACAATTCTCGTCAAAAATGTAAATGTGAAGTAATCGAATTAGCTCTTTCAGATCACACGGCTCAAACTATGCAAATTAAAGTAAATAAAACATATAGATTGAAATCTTGGCGAATCAAGAAACGAGATTTGTCGTTAGAAAATCTAGTTAAATTTAATAATTACCTTAGCTGCATTTCGTTCTCCGAAATATACAATACAGAGAAAGTAAATGTAGCATATGATATTTTCTTGGAAGACTTCCGTTTATTTTATGACCTTTGCTTTCCCTACAGATTTATTACTATACAACCGTATAAAAAAGTTAAATGGGTCTCTCGCGGTATACGTGTTTGTAGTAAAAAGCAACGTCACCTTTTATGGCAACACAGACGTAGGCCAACTAATGAACATAAAAATAAATTGAAAGACTACTCTAAAAAATTTCGCATAATTATCAAATTAACTCAAAAATCACAGAATAACTATCTCATACAAGCCTCTGGTAATAAGTCGAAAGCATCTTGGCAAGTCATAAATAACAAAACACACTCTTACAACCCAATTTCCCAAATTAGACTACATGATACAACAATTACAGATCCTCATAAAATCACTAATATCTTTAATAACTACTTTATTGATCAGATTCAGCAGTCAACTCAACTGTCATTTGAAACTAATAATATTCCGAAAAACCTAAACTCAATGTTTATGGCACCAGTTTTACCCCAAGATGTAATTAGAACAATACAATCTTTAAAAAACAAAAATAGCGTTGGGTATGACGGCATAGCAACGAAAGTCGTTAAATTTGTGGCGAACAATATAGCTGTACCGCTTAGCCATATTATTAATGTTAGCATTAACTCTGGTGTGTTCCCTAATAGCTTAAAAACTGTTATAGTTAAACCACTCTACAAGAAGAATAATAAAGAAGAAACAGTTAATCACAGAACGGCCTTAATTCCGCTATTGTCCAAAGTAGTAGAGAAGTTAATCCACGAATTACTTAATAATTTCTTATCTAAATATGACATTTTGTGTGATGAACAAAAAGGTTTTAGGAAAAACAAAAGCATTAATACAGCTATTTCGAGTTAATCAATATTGTCATAAAAAACGTAGATAGTAAAGTACCTATTTGCGCAATCTTCACAGATATGACAAAAGCTTTTGATTGCGTCGATCACGATATTCTACTAAACAAATTGAGCGTTTATGGAATAAGGGGAAATGTTCTAAAACTTATTAAATCATACCTTAGCGATCGTAAACAGTACACGGAAAATACTAGAATTTGCCCAGAGACAAAGAGTGAAAGAAAATACCGATCCAAAGGACGGACAATAAAATATGGTGTACCACAAGGCAGAGTCCTAGGGCCACCCCTTTTCTTAATTTATATCAACGATTTGCCACGGCATGTTGATAACCCAATGGTATTATTTGCCGATGACAGCACCGCGTTAGTAAAATGTAAACATCCGGATAGCTATGAACAAGACATAAACCAGACTCTGAAAGATGTCGTACATTGGCTTGAAAAAAACAACTTAGTGATAAACTTACAAAAAACTAATATAATGCACTTCCATCAACGCACAATTTTAAAAGAAGTATCTGTAAACTACAATAAGCAAGAAATTAACCAAGTTAAAGTAGTAAAATTTTTAGGGATTTACATTGACAGACAACTAAATTGGCAACCACAAGCAGAGGAAATTTGCAAAAGGATGAATACAGTATGTCCTTTCAAAGTTGTCCAAAAAAGTTGACATTCAAACAATATTATATTATACAGTTCTAAGATTTGGTATTATTTTCTGGGGCAATTGCAGCTCAAGGGAATACATATTCAAGGCGCAAAGACGTTGCATTCGAGCGATGTGTGGTTTGAAGACCACAGACAGTTGTGAACCAAAGTTTAAGTCCCTAAAAGTGCTTACATTTCCGTCTTTGTATATTCTGGAAATGGCCATGTTTGTAAAGACCAATAAAAACCTATTTCCCACGATGTCAGAAACTAGAAAACGACCTGTCAGAAACCAATACAAAAATTTATTACAAATGGAGTCCTGTAACACAGCGCTATTGAGAAAAAGTGTTATTTGTATGGGTCCTACTATATACAATAAATTGCCAGATGTAATGAAAAATGATTTAATCAAGAACTTTAAAAATAAATTAGTGGCCTTCCTAATAGAAAAATGTTATTATTCGATTAATGATTTCTTAATGGACAAAACTTGTTAATCAGCAATGTGTATAATTAATATTATCTTGAACATAATGTACATATACATTTATTTGAAATTTTATTCTAAGTAACATTTTAATTTGACATTTTTCAATATCAATTAATGTAAATAAGTATAATTTTATTGTAATAATTCTAACTGTGACATTTTAATTTGTAATTTTATTTATTCTGTTTAACAATTTTTTTTTTTATTTATTTAAAGAAATTACAATACAGAGACCCATCTTAATTCTAAACTCGCCAAACTTTTACGTTTGATGGCGAGAGGCGCTCTTTTACATACTTAACAATGAACTAAGGTTACCACTACTTAAATATTATAGGTATTTAATTCTGTTTGCTATCCTGCAAAAAGTTTTTTAATTTTGTTTTAAGTGATCCTTTACACATTTTTACTTTTTCTCTTAATAAATCTATTTTGTTAAACACTTTAGGTACCAAATACTTCGATGTTCTCTTACCATAATAATT
This sequence comes from Tiliacea citrago, assembly GCA_963921375.1. Lineage (NCBI taxonomy): Eukaryota > Metazoa > Arthropoda > Insecta > Lepidoptera > Noctuidae > Tiliacea > Tiliacea citrago. The sequence continues at coordinate 6,182,361 of OY992784.1, forward strand.
TGTTATCTGTGGTTGTACTAGTCTGTTCTCTCTAACCCTACGTGTGTTGTACTTGTTTTTAACATTAACTTTATATTTATCACTATAATAATATTCCAGACCTACCAAATAATCCACTTTTTTATCTATCGGTATAATTTTACAGATGGGAAATAACTTGTCATACTCTTTGTTACACTTATCTTTAACATTTTTACTAAGTTAAGTTTTATCAATCTTAATTGTATGTCTTTTTTGCGTGCCTATTTCCGGGCAGAATGTAGATGGCTCACTCTTTTCTACTCCACCTGTATTTTAATGTACCTACATGCGTTGCAAATAAATTATTGATTTGATTTGATTTGAAAATCGTAATATAAGCTGAGCAAAAATCATTACGAAACTAAGAGAGAATCAAGTACAGTTAAATGACAGTCTGCATATTCTACTTGACGCCGATAAGTATAAACAACAAAATCTTATAAAGTTTGCAAAGTTTTCGTAAATACTACAAATAATTAGCAACAACGTAGATAGTTTATTTGTGTTTATAAGAGAATTAAGTAGGTTAGAGAACGCTATAGCATTTTCCGGTTAACTGCATAGTCATCATTCCATGTGAGGTACAGAAATACTAAGCGATATGATACGCAAACTAAGTGCGCTTTATAACCAAGACCAATTACCGGAATTATAAATTGGAGAATATTATGACATCATTAAATCCTTAGCTTATTATCGTGGGAGTCAAATAGTTTTTGCATTTAAATTTCCCATAACTTCTCCACTAAAATTCCTGTTGTTTATGTTAGTCATTGTACCAAACAAAAATAAGCAAGTCATCATCCTGTCATATCCATTCCTAGCAATCACTGGAAATATTCATGCGTACATAGAGGCAGAATGCCCGAAGGTAGCTTCAGAGTATCTCTACGAAGAAAAACTCAACCTCCAAAAATGAGAACCCATCCGGACTGCATTTGTGATATCATTGGAGGTCAAACACCGCACAAAACATGCAACACGATCGCTATTAGCCTGACGAAGGTACGAAAATACCTTGTAATATATTGCAATTACATGAAAGACAATTTAAAACACATATTAAAAGTACACTATGTAAACAAGCATATTACAAGTTACAGGATTATATCCAAGATAGGAATGCTTGGAAACATGCTGATCCAGCTCCATAGGACAATCTAGAGTCTAGACAAAATCAAATTGGTTGCTATTATAATTGTATAATTTGTTATTTTTGTGACATTGATTTTTTACATCCTGTGACTACCTAAACTTACACTCTTATTACTTAATAGTTTAATTTTTTTTGAAAAACATATACTTTTACGATGTTTGTAAATATGTGAACACCATGCATCTATCTTATCATTAAGTTATTTTTTTGCTTAGTTTTTAATTCTTTTTATCTATTATGGTATAGTAATTTTATTCTAGGTTCATCGTCTTCACATATAATCATATATTTAATGTACTCAAACAAAATATTGTAAATCATTTTTAAAAGAATAACGGTGGAGTTTCTTGCCCATTCTTCTCCATACGAAACTACCTTTTGGAAGGGGCAACTAGAATCAGTTCTATTTCTTTGTAAATTTTGACGTTCAAAAGTGCCTCGTATGTACCTATTTGAAATAAATAATTTGACTTTGACTTTGAAGCCCGCAATGGAAAAATTTGACGGCCGCCGCTACGCCATCGTGTTCCCGAAACCAACACAAGTCCAGTTAATCTGCGAACAAGAAGAATCCATAACCTTGGCCGGGAGTTACCTAGCCACTATTCCCCATAATTGCAAGCTATGAACAGACAAATTCACCATCGTCAACGTTAACGACCACGTTAGAGGACAACCCGTGAAGATAAGCAACGTGCCAGACGACATCGAAGAATCAACCATGCCACCACTTCAAATCAATGCAATTAACTTAAAGCAGCTGCACGATATTCAAGACAGAATAGACTCACAGAAGTCTATCCACATTGAACCAACCTCAATTATTTACCATACGACAATCCCATTTTAAGGTACACTACGTACGTACACCGAGCCTGAAACATCTGAAACCCGCCGGAATCAGTCAGCATCCCATGATCAATCTAAACTCTCCACGATATTTCATCTCAAAATCTGAAATAGTCGTAGATCTGAGGGGGGGAGGTGTTTCGCGCATCACTATCAAGGAATGCGCTAAAACAGAGTCACGAGGCACGCCACGTGCGTCATAATCGTCATCGTCGACCCAGTTGCTACGAAGGGAAACTGCTGACACAGAACACGAGGCCCGAAGACACCGTCTACGTGACCGACCCCGCGCACTTCGTATTCACCATCAATCGAGTCAATTTGATCTTCTTATAATTGTAATTTCATTATTAAAATATGAGATGATAATAATACGAGTAATATTACTAAAAATATGAATAATTTGCCCACCTCAATCTTAGGCAGCGATGAGGCTTTCATCGCCTTCCGCACGTCACGGATGGCTCGTATCATGTGCAGTCCCATATTGACACAGCATTGAGCGTGGTCCTCACGACGCTCCAGCAGTCCACACACGCAGTAGTAGCAGTCGCCCAGCAATTTGATGCGGACGCAGTTGTTGTCCTGAAGAATCGAACACATAATATACCTATTAAAAGAAAATTATTTTTTAGGGCTCCGTACCTCAAAAGGAAAAAAACGGACTACCGTTACAGGATCACTCGTGTGTCTCGCTGTCTGTCAGTCTGTCCGTCTGTCACAGCAGGTTTGCCTCGAATCTACTGGACCGATTAAGTTGAAATTTGGTACACATATGAATTTCTATGACCCCAACACGGACGTGTAAAATAATTTTGAATATGATGGCACTTATGGGGGCAAATTAGAAAAAAGAAAAGTTTTGCAAACTGTACCGTGTGACATATCAAATGAAAGGGCTTATTATGAGGGCATCAAACATATTTTTTTTAAATTAGTTTTAAAGTTATTTAAGAAAATAGATGAAAATTGACCATTCCTCCCCCTATCAAAAAAAGTACTGAGCAAATTTCGAAAAAAATACAGAAACAACTTATTTTTTGGTTTGAAAAATTGCTGTTTACGGCTGCGCTCAATGTAACGCACGTAACACATCGTATTCAGGGGTGCATGCATCGGTACAGGAATTGTGGGGATATTTAAAGTAAACTTAATTGGGGAATTATGAAAATCTCACCGACGCCAACTCGTCGAAGCCAGCGAACAATCTATTCAGCACTATTACCAAGTCTTGTGCACTGTATTTGCTTGATATTTCTGAAAGATATCGAATGTTACTTTAATTAAACCACATAAAAAGTCTATGCAAAGCCTGCCACACAATTTAGGAATCTGAGAAACTGGGAAGGTTGAGTTGAAATTAAAGTAAGGGTTGTCGGTCGGTATCCACTCAAGTCCAATATTTATAGTGCAATCATTGAACGTCAATGAGTGCAATAATATAATTTTAATTTTTAATTACGGTCAAGGATCGAAAGGGTTAAGCACTTTTCAACGACAATCCTTTCCCACATAGTGGTTACCTTCTGATTATTTTCACATAACGGTGCATCTGAAGGTGCTTATTATCTTTCCATTCCTTGACTGTACCGTGTACTTCATTCTTTCCATCTACTTTGCTGTATTTTCAGAAGAGTTTTTGGTCTACACCTACAACGCCAGATGCGAAATTATACCTCACACTAATGTCACGCAAATTCCTGCATCGTGCAAGCTGAGTTATCCGCACGATTAGCATATACGTATACATAAAAAAAATTCTTGAAACATATACTAGTAACCTAAACAAAAGGAAAAGAATTATCATATTTGGAGACCTAAACTTGAATTTGCTAAGTAAAGAAAAATCTATTTTAAGGAATACAAGACTGTGTTAAAAGAAAATGGACTAAAAATACTAAATAAAATTAATAAAATTTTATGCACGTGCATTACCAAAACCTAAGACAATATTAGATCATGTATACTACAACTTTAAAAGAGAATACTTTAACATGGATTTATTAGAAAGCGCCATGTCAGATCGCAAACAAATCTACTTTGAGGTAAAAAGAATCACACCGGAAAGACCCAAAAAAGTTACATACGAAGCTATTAATTACCCCAACCTTTACAAAACTATCAAAGATAATACTATAACTGATATACACAATGAATTCACAACGTTGGAAACTTATCTAATGTATGCTATTTCTAAATTAAAATAAAAAATACTAAAATATTAAATCCGCCAAAACAAGATTGTATCAAGAAAGAACTGATTACATATATAAACAGAAGGAATATTATTTGGCATAAATTGAAACATTCAACACCTGGAGACAAAAACCTTTTAGAAGAATTCCTGCAGCAAAAGAATATCGTATATCAAGAAATCCAATCAACTAAGAATCAGTACTATTACAAAGCTTTCAAAGATTGTGAAAAAAACCCTCTTAAAATGTGGCAACTTATTAATAGTCTGGCCAGTATCAAAACAAAACATACTTTTACTCTTGTATAATTAAACACTCCATCAGGCCAAATTACAGACACTAAGGAAATCAGTGAGTGCTTTAATTTATTCTCCTCAAATATAGGAGCAGAGCTTGCTAATACAATTCCAAAATCGTATCATAATAACCAAGCTTTACAAGTATCAGTTAACAGAAAGGACAGTACCGCCAACTTAATACAATTTATACCTGCTACTACTGCTGAGGTTGAAAAAATTTAAAATTTAGATACAAACACAAGCGCTGGTATCGACGGAATAAATACAATAATTATAAAATGTATTGTGGATCAAATCGCGGAAAATTTAACTCAGTGTATCAATAGGTTTCTAACAGAAAGAAAGTATCCAAAATTTTTGAAAGTTGCAAAAGTCAGTCCCTATTTTCAAGTCAGGCAATAAGTCCAATCCAGGTAATTACCGACCGATATCTGTATTACTAATGTTGTCAAAGGTATGTGAAAAAATATTACACAACCGACAGAGTGAATTTCTTGCATCAACAAAAAAATCTATACGAAAAGCAATATGGGTTTCGACCAAAATCAAACAGTCACCGCTGTAACCGATCTAGTAACAATAATTAAATCCAATATTGACAATAATAAAATTACACTAGGAGTGTTTAAAGATTTAAAAAAAGCATTTGACACTGTTACTCACAAAATACTTCCGTTAAAACTAAATCACCTTGGTGTCACAGGTTTCGCTTATAAAATGTTGAAATCGTACGTACCTCACTAACAGATATCAAATTGTGAAAATCGGTGAAACCCAAAATGAACCTCAATTGATTACCTGCGGCGTTCCTCAGGGCTCAATCCTTGGCCCATTATTGTTCCTAATCTATATAAACAACATCCATGAAATTGGCCTAAATGGAATATTGCACTGTACGCTGACGACACGAGTATGTTTTACTCAGGTGCGTCAAGTTGCTCAATTATACAACAAACCCAACATGATCTAAACCTCTTGCACACTTGGCTGAAATCAAACTTACAATAAACATAGCTAAAAAAAATTATATTATATTCACTGCTAAAAATAAAAAGGTTGGTCAGCATAATAACTTACTTATCGATGGTCAAATACTGAATAGATTGCATCAAAAAAAATATCTTAGTCTTATACTTGACGATCAATTAACGTGGAAACCACATATAGAATATATTAAGAATAAGCTCACATCACTAATAGGTGCAGTACGTGGTATAGTGCGATGTCTGCCTAGACAGATACGTTACAGTATATTATAACTCTATGGTTAACACATAGACTATTTGTTTGAGGTGTGGGGAACTGCTGCCCAAACAAACCTAAAAGTACTACAAGTAGCCCAGAATAAAATAATTAAAACCCTATTTAGATACAACTACTTAACACCTATTGAAAAAAATTACAGAGAAGCAAAACTTATGAACCTCTTTGAAATATATAAATATAACACATGTATATTTGTCCAGAAAATACTAACTAGAGACATACACGCAGATAATATTTACAAAAAGGGTACAGCCTACAAAATCTTAACAAGACAGGCTAACGATATCTGCTTAGCCCAGCCTAGGACTAAATATGGAAAAGGAACATTATGTATAAAGGGGCCAACTTTTATAATAAAATAAATGAAAACGTTTAACATTTTCAAGAAAACTTTAAGAAACTTTATACTAAAAGATCGAACCTACCGAATAACTAAATAAAATAAAATATTTATGTTAGATAAAATATATTTATCTCTTAAATAATGATTAAACTTGGACTGACCGTGAGAGCACTATTAAACAGATCAGCGATAAAATCAAAATCAACGATAAAATAAACAACTTAAACAAGTAATATCTAATCAAAATATACAAATCCCTAGAGTCTACAAAAAATCTCTGTTTGCACGTTAGTTTACAAAAGTAAAGTAGTTTTAGTAAATTATGTTAAAAAAGCATAACAGAGAAGAATAACAGATATGTATAAAACCAGGACGCTCATTAATAAATTAAATTTGAAGAACAATAAATAGAATTTTATACTTTTTTTACCGAATTGTTAAAGTTTAAACAATATTCTCTGAATAATATATTATATTTAATTTTTTAATTTTGCGTAATGGTTAATTTTTTTTTTTTAGTGTAGCGTCGAGGACGTGGACATTGAATACGTGTATGTAACGGAACCAAAGCAATGTCTGGTTTGATTGTTTTTAACGAATTGTTTATCCTTAATGTTTCATTGTTTTATAAGCTCAAATAAACATTTAATCTGTTTGTTTATGAAATCCTAGTAAGTTATATCTCATTATAAAAATAATTGGGTTGGAAATTAAGACAGTAGTAAATATACAATTATTTTGAATATGACCCAAATAAAACAAATAATTACTTTTTTTTGTCGTTTCTTGTTGTTGTTCTGCACTATGGTTTAGGCCTTGGTAAACCCCTACAACAGTTGAAATGCACCCTACCCGCATTGCTTAAAGTTTTGCTGTTCCTTGTGTAGAACTACGTACTTCTGATTTGTTTTGATTGCTACGACAAAACTATAAAGTCGAAGTGTCATTATAATGTTAGTTTTAAGATCCGTAGTATGTGTAGCAAAATATTATTTTAAGCTACGCTTGATGGCACATTGTTTAAAACTATTTTTGTTTTCTTGAAATAATCTTTAACCGTATATATGACGGCGCAGCATGTGGGGTCGGCGCCGACCCGGTTTGTTACGAAGTTACTGGATCACCGCGCGATAGCCACAAGCGATAGACATAATTTTAATACTAGAAATAAAGATAAAATAGATCAACCATTTTTCAGATTATCTAAAGTACATCCATCTTTTATGGGGTACTGTGTTAAATGTAACAACAAAATACCTTGTGATATATTGAAATTAAATGAGAGAAAATTTAAAACACATATTAAAAGTACACTTTGTAAACAAGCATATTACAAGCTAGAGGATTATATCCAGGACAGGAATGCTTGGAAACATGCTGGTCCAGCTCCATAGGACAATCTAGAGTCTAGACAAAATCAAACTGGTTGCTATTTTTATGGTAAAATCTGTTATTTTTATGATATTGATTTTACATTCTGTGATAACCTATACTCACACACTGACTTACTTTGTTTAGAAAAACATACTTTTATGATGTTTGTAAATATGTGAACACCGTGTATCTATCTAATAATTAAGTTATTTTTCATTGCTTAGTTTTTAATTCGTTTTACCTATTATGGTATAGTAATTTTATTCTAGGTGCATCGTCTTCACATATAATCATATAATTAATGTAATCAAACATAATATTGTAAAACATTTTTAAAAGAGTACCGGTGGAGTTTCTTGCCCATTCTTCTCCATACGAAACTACCTTTTGGAAGGGGCAACTAGAATCAATTCTATTTTTTTTTTGTAAATTTTGACGTTCAAAAGTGCCTCTTGTGCTGACTTTGACTTTGGCACCGAAAAGATCGGATAAGAGTGACACTGGCTGGTGACAGTCAGTCTAGCAGAGCGTCGCATCAATAGTTACGTGGCGGCTGTCTTCTGATGACAGAAGATGTCAAGGAAGCAGCTGTCGTACCACGTCCATTACGAACTGCTAAATTCCGGCACAACCCTGATGATATTGAATCTGCTGAACAACTAATACGATGACCATTTCTGGTAAAGGCTATCATTCTGCATCGTTATATACAACATCCCGAGATAAACTTTCAGGGAATAGCCCACCAGAAATAACGTCCTTTTGGTTGGAGGATCCTACCTTTTCTATGAAGGATGAGTAACTTTCACCGAGTTCCTCATACCACTATACGCTGCCACAAGTTTTGCTCACCAGTAAATCCCTTGATGTCAGCGAACAGTATGGACACGTCCTGGTGGTGATGTACCACATCTAACAGCTGTCTGAACTGCGGTCCTTCAAACTCACCACCTGTCATGTTCACGTGGCTAGAAATCTTCTTCGCCAGGAATTCTGGTATCACTACAAATTTTAAAGTCAGTCACATCGTGTTGTCATGGTCTTAGACGATATATTATAATATAGACATTGAGAGTTTTCCAAGTGTGAGTTATTAATGCGGGATTTAAGGAATAGTGCCTAACACATATTATTTGTATTTCGGATTGGGGCGATAAAGACAACATGCTATCGGACGCGACTTCCATCTGCGACCGACAGCAGTGACTGATGCTGTATCTAGGCATTAATACCCAGACAAAAGACATAATTATTTGAACACTAACCACCCTGAAACAGGGTCCACTGCTTCTCGCTCTCCTTCTTGGTATTCTTCATGATGATCATTGACTTGCGCATCTCCAGAAACACCTTTCTCTGTCCCCAGTCGAGAATAGACTTGGCATAAATACCGGCGAAGTTTACCGCTATGTATAACAACACATTGCTAGTCATTAGACGGAGGGTGCATGAGTAAACCTGGAATTAAAAGAGTCTGTCAAACTAAAAAAAAAAGGAATTCCTGGTTAGGGCTTTCCAAGCTTCGGGCCGTCCGAACTTTGGTCGAGATTATTGAACGTTACTTACAGCACGTACCTTGGCTTAGATGTGTCTCTCATCTTGCTCTTGTACATAGTTTGACAGTAGTGCGACATCACTCGCTAATTAATGTCTATTAATCTCGGCCTCATGCCCGTTTTTACTAATGTCAAGCAACGTGTATTTAGGTAACGCCAAACGTAAGCAGTTTCCAAAGCAACCGCTCCCGTTTCACCATTCGTTTCTCGGTTGGCAACTTGTAAGCTTTGAAATCTACATTTTTGGCACGTGTCTGTGATTTATTTAAGTCAAGTTCGGTGCCCGTCCATTTTGTTACAAATCGATTGCTAAAGTTCGTTTATTAATCCTAAATAGTAATTTGACAGCTGCAAATGTCAAACTCCAAATTGAAATACAAACAACAAAGATTTGAAATGTCAAAATACTATCTGGGATTAATAACGAACTTTAGTGCTAGGCAATAATTGTCTAAGCACTAGGCAACGGTGAATCGATGTCGTAACTTTAGTGATCGCCTAGTGGCTGCTGCAATGTTTTTGTTTACTAAGTAACTGCTAAACATCTACGCATTAAATTTATATGTCGGTTAGTGTTAGTGAAAACGGACATTAGCGTTTGTATACGTCAAAGTATGTTTTGGAACAATGAGATAGGCGTGAGGAAGGTGTGTGAAAATATGATACTTTATGTGAGCAGCTTTTTCCCATCTCTGACGAGACACTGAAGCTCTTCGACTAAGACCTCAGTACCACAGATTTAAAGTAGGCTAGATATCACAAGCCGTTCAACCAAGTGTGCCCCGAAGTTTGTGCCGAGCACAAACTTACAGGAACCGCTGCGGCAAAGCACCTACGGGGCTCGAAGTGAGCCTGCGTGCCGCAAAGCCGAACACACCGGTGTACATCTCCCGCCTGCACTACACCACTAAGGCGGAGGACATCGTGGAGTACGTGCGCCAAAAGACGAGGTACACGCCGAGGGTGCAGTTACTGGAGTCGCGCCGTAACGTCAACTTTAAGGTGTTTGTGGTGCGCGTACCTAATTGTTATCTGCCCTTCGTCGAAGAAGACTTTTGGCTGCAGGATGTGGTGTTCCGTCGCTTCCGCGAAAAGGTACCACAGGACAGCACGTAGTCAAGCTAGTGCAAAGTGAAGTTCTACTAACATAGTCTTAAGTCATTTTATTAACACAAGTTTTGTTTTGTTTGCAATGAAAATATGTATGTGTAGGTTAAGGTATTTATCTATGGGCCTGTATTGCCTGAAAATAAATGGATTTATTATTATTTCCTTTAATTGTTTTTGTATATTTTTTATATTCTGATATTTAAAAATATAATTTGTATGTACCTAACATACAAATTATATTTTTAAATATCAGAATATAAAAAATATACAAAAACATTTAAAAATATAAAAAATAGTTGTCCACCGGTATCGGGAGCAGGGTCCAAGCTACCGGTGGCTAGGGCTGCAGAGATAGGAACCTCCTCACGATGCGAGCCGTATCGAGGAGTACTGCCTTCTGAATCAGGCCCTTGATCCAACCACCTAACGAGAGCCTCGAAAGGTGTTGTTCGAGACTTTCGGCCATGAGGCCATTGGCCGATACGACAATCGGCACAATGATAGCTGAGCTCACATTCCACATGTCAACAACCTCATGTGCTAAGTCAAGATATTTTATTTGTTTCTCTTTCTCAGCTTTCACGAGGTTCTCGTCATGCGGAATGGTAACATCGATAATCATTGCGCGGCGCGCTAATCGATCTATCACTACTATGTCGGGCTTATTGGCGACAATAGTCCTGTCAGTAATGATAGACCGATCCCAGTACAACGTGACATGGTCATGTTCGAGAACTGGGTCGGGCACATACTTGTAATACGGTACCTCAGAATCCACAAGTTTATATTTCAAAGCAAGTTGCTGGTGAATAATCCTGGCTACTTGGTTATGCCTGTGCAAGTACTCGCCATTAGCAAGACGAGAACAGCCAGAGATAATATGTCTGATGGACTCACCCAGACGGTGGCATGCCCGACACACGTCAACCGTCCCGTCCTTCATAATATGTCTCCGGTAGTTATTCGTCAAGATAACTTCGTCCATAATTGCACAGACAAAACCTTCGGTTTCCCCGAAAATGTCACCAAAACGTAGCCAGGATACGGACGCTAAGAAATCTACACCGGGTTCATGAAGAGCCCGATAGAAGCGTCCGTGAAGCTCCTTGCTTTGCCATACCTCCTTGCGGTCATCGGTAGTAAGTATTACAGGTTTGCGCCAGTTCTCTTTAGCCATGGAGAGCGGACACATCACGGTGCATACCCAGTTCGGCTTTTAAAAAATATTCCCTGAGACTGCACACCTCGCGGTTATGGAGGGTCTTCGCATTTAAAAAGCCTCGGGATGACTCGGAAACTTCCGCGGGATGTACAGTCTCATCACCGATGATCGTGATCATCCGGTTTGCGGTCAGCAGTGTACAAACCCTCCTATCCAGGGCGTCTAGTTCGGTCTGAGGCCATTTGAGTATGCCAAAAGAGTACATCAAAATCGGCATGACCCAACCGTTGAAGGCGCGCACCTTGTGTCCGCCTGAAGGAAGACTAATAAATACCTTCTTCAGGCGACCAAAGAAGCGCTCCTTCATGTCAGCAACGTTGATCCCTAACGCTTCTGACATACCCAAATACTTATAGCTTTCGGATGAGGAGAGGGATCTAAGGTGTATGGAATCCGTGAGTTGGGTTCCTTTGGATTCCATAATCTCTCCTCGTTTTACATGCATGACTTCACATTTGTCCACACCAAAGACCTGAATCCTCCAACAGTGTACTTAGAGGATTCAGGGCTAAGCAGAACCAAAGTGGACTCAAACTGTCGCCCTGAAATATTTCCCGTTTAATCCATACAGGCTCATCATTCCCCTGGATCTGCCGACATCCTGGATAGCGAAGGACCGTTCTTCATTGCCCCATATATGACATCAGGAAGTTGCGTAGAGTTGCATCTATCTTGTACAACTCCAGCACCCTCATGAGCCATGTATGTGGCACCGAGTCGTAGGCGTTCTTATAGTCTATCCAGCATGTCGACAGATCCTTGCGGGATCGACGAACCTGTTGGCTTATGGCCATGTCGATGAGGAGTAGCTCCTTAGTACCGCGGGACCCATTTCTACATCCATTCTGAGAGGCAGACTTAATGGAATTATTGTCAATGTGCGTATTAATTTTCACTCTCAAAATGGATGTAAGAAGTTTATAGACCGTTGACAAACATGTGATCGGTCTATAATTCTTGGGTTCCGCGGGACGACCTGACTTATGGAGCAGGTGGGTAACGCCTGTTGTTAGAAACTGTGGTAGCGACCCAGACTCTAAGGATGACTGGAACTGAGATGCCAGGCAAGTGTGTGAACTAATTAAATATTTCAACCAGAAGTTGTGCAGTCCGTCCGGTCCCGGTGATTTCCAATTTGGTAACAGACGGACTGCTCTGGCTATGTCTAATGGGGTGATTATGACTGCTTCCATTTCTGGTATAGTTTCACACACTCGCTCAACTTCCGGCATCCAGTCAGCCTCAGCTTGACAGACGGGCTCCGACCAGATGCTGCGCCAGAATGCACTCGTGGCTGCATCATCCGGGCGGCACACATCTGTCACATTTTGTTCAGGTCGCTCCCAAACTCTATAAATCCACCTTTCATCGCTCTGGAACATGCGATTCTGCGTGTATCGATCCACCCGCCGCTTATAACTTTAAACTTTCTGCTTCAGGAAGTCTATGCGCTCTGTGACACGGGACATGTATTCTCGAAGGCTGATCGTCTTACAAAGCGCATCACTCGTGGTCGTGTATTGCCCTCCCTGAAGCAGTATAGTTTGCCGATGAGTACCCTGGCCCCATCAATACGGCGCTCGATCCTGCACTGCCAGGCTGGTACGGCTGGTTTTGGTCGAGTAGCTCCATCACAGTTTGGAAATTTGACGTTAGCTAAACGACATGCCGCAACAGCCGCGCAATACAGAATCGAGTGTGTATCAATGAGATCCTCGCTGCTTTGGAAGAAATTCTTAAGCTGCGAGTCCAAGGCACACACCAGCGCCCTATTTTTCTTGTGCATAGGTAGGCGTGGTAATCGGGGTCTAAGTTCAGTCGGAGTGGACCTATACTCGCCAAATGCATCCTCCAGTGTGCTCCTCAATCGGGCGTTGCATTGGCTACTTACTGTGGCAACCCTATCATCCTCTTCTTCAACATCATTATTATTATTATTATTGCAACTTCCTATTGCATGTCAAATGAAAAAATGTCAACACATGTCCACTCCTGACGAAGTGTAGCTCACAGACGCGCTTAGCGTTTGAAATGATTCTGTTTACGTTGAGAGCATCACTAAATGGCTGGGCCGACGTCATCGCAGGTATGAAAAATATGACACGCTCGGTTTATGAAACCTAAAGTCACTAGATAGTATGAAATATCTAATGAACATGCGGTACTGCGGCCTACTCTAAATCTGTGCTCAGTAGGAAATAAATCCTTAACTTAATAGAAATTGTTCTGTTAAGGCGCAGATATACAACATAGGTATATGACTTTAGTGACTTTTAATTAAATCACTTATTACGCCTTCAAATAATGCATTATAAGTTATTCAAAAAATGTACGTTACACTAGAACGCGTACACATCAATTCTCAACAAATGTAAGTGGTAATACTATCATAAATAAGTAAATAAACAATGTGATATTGAAGTATTCTAGTAAAATACTTTATGAAATAAGTTGAGGAATGGAATCATTTCTTATGCTATAGGTAGACATTACTACCCAAAGCATAAAAAAATATGTCACTTTCAAACTACAAAAGATATTTTCATGATTTTTGTATGAACAGACTATTTTATTATCTATAATTGGTAGGAGCTTGTGGCTTAGTAATAACAGCCGCATGGGTCGATCCATCAGGTTAAGCTACGTTTGCCGAGGTTGGTCCGTGGATGGGTGACCATGTTTACATATCGAGATTCCTTCGTGCCTCGTAAAGCACGTTAAGCCGTTGGTCCCGGCTGTCATTCGTGGATCTTTGGCAGTAGTTAGGGGTCGTCAGAAGCCCGAAAGTCTGACAACCGGATATCGTTTTATCCAATAACTGGGTTGTGGAGGTCAGATAGGCAGTCACTCCATGTAAAATACTGGTATTCAGCTGCATCCGGTTAGACTGAAAGCTGACCCCAACATAGTTGGGAAAAGGCTAGGCAGATGATGAATTATATCATCCGCCGTATTCTGTTAAAATTCTTCTTCACTTCACCTAAGATTTCACGGTGAGATTTTTACAGAATAGCACTGCTGAAACCGAACGGCAGCGCGGCGTGAGCGTGACACGCTTTTGTATGGCCAAGGTCAACGGCGTTTACCCGACCCTTAAGCTAGGGTTTTCTAAGACTGCGGTGGCCGCCACATAGCGTCCACAATCCACCGTCAGATGACTTCACTGAAACGTTATTTATTAAAGTAAGTTAGTGTGTTTTCCTACAGAACGTTTTTGACACCGTAAAGTCAAACCCCGGCGCCATTTTGCATGACGGCCGTTACTGCGGCCGTTATGTGGCGGCCACTGCTCTTCTAGGAAAACGTAGTTTCAGATAAACTTACATTAAGAACACAGTTTGTAGTCATAGTTGCCGTCTTTATGCGAGACGCTATGTATACCAAAGTGGCCACAATTTGAGCCAAACTGGAGACGATGCCAATAGTAATGCACCAGCACAGAGGCAGCGGGAACATTGCGTATGGCACGAACACGATGAACAGCATGTACCATACTTGATTCTCGGACTCGTTAAAGCCCATGCCTAATTTGCATAGACCTGGGGAGAATAAAATAAAATATTGGTAAAGGCAAAAGGTATTGGTTTAAAACATTTATTTCTCAAAAACAGAATACACTTTACTCACTTAGAATGAGAAACGCTGGTTGCATACAAATAAACGTTCTTTGGAACGAGTATCGGTAGTTCGGTACGGTAAACTAAACTATTCTAAAAACATAGAGTTAAATCGTTTTTTTAAAATATTTTTTTACTTGATGTAGGTAATCCACAAAAAAATTGAGACTTTGAGTCCATAATACGTGTCGAAACACAAATCCTATAATAGTTGCTATAGAAAGCATAACAACTTTTTAATATTTATCTTACCGGTCGGAAATCCGCCGACGGCCTAGAATTTGGATAATTGCAGGAATCAAGATGTGTTTTAAATATATTTTGTTGCCCTATTGAAATAAAATAAAAATGTATATTTAGATTGAATAAATAAAATGTTTTCGTATGTGTAAATCGACGAAGATAACCCACTGTCCCTAAGACGACCCACTGACCCTGCTTTTGCATTAATAAAAGACTAAAAGACTTTTCGCAATTTTAGTTTATGCTGGATTTTTCATCTTAAATGATAAATGATAAATGATTTTTATTTCTGTAAGTAGGTTTGTACAAACACTTTTACACGTCAGTCATATTTTTAAAACTAGATGAGGTCGGCGTTTCCTATCTGACTACTCTGAGAAGAAAGGCCGAAACAAACTCAGAGGTCACAGTCTCTTTTAAAGTCCAGACATAATCTTGGTCAGATCATGTGAAGGCCATGTAGATTGGTGTCTGAAATGGTCTTTTGAGGAAAGAACCACACAGATTGAGTGGACCTGACCAGTCAGTGCACGCATTTGTCAGTAATCGTGCAGCTCTACTCAGAACTTAAGGAGCTCAACGATGCGACGATCAATACCAAAGAAAGGACATTTGGGTAGGCCGCTTAAATGACTCAAACTGCCAGACCATGATTAACACTAACTGAGAATAAAAGACAAAGTGAAAATAAAAATAAAAGAGCAATAACCCACATAGTCTTCACATTCACAATAATTAAAATAATATAATACTTTACAAGTAAATAATCATGTCATTACGTATATATTACGTTACGTATATAAAATAATAAAAGTTAGCAAAAAAAAACATCAAACAATAAAAATAAACCACTTCAATAAGTAAAAATTGGAGCAGCTCAATCCCAAGCCTTTTTGTCCTCAATATAATCTTTAACGGTATAAAAAGCTTTCTGACACAAATTACGTTTAATGAATGATTTGAATTTATTAAGGCTTAGATCTTGAACGTGGCTTGGAAGTTTATTATAAAAGCGTATACATTGACATCGGAACGAGCCACCTATTTTCTTGAGCCTTGTTGTAGGTACAACAAATTTATGTTTGTTTCTAGTATTTATATTATGGATATCACTGTATTTTTTAAACAATTTTATATTTTTATGGGCATATAAAAGATTTTCAAAAATATACTGAGAAGGTACAGTCATTACATTAATCTCCTTAAATTTCTCTCGGAGAGGGTGTCTTGGACTTAATTTATAAACTGATCGTACAGCTCTTTTCTGCAAAACAAAGATATTCTGAATGTCGGCGGCATTTCCCCACAACAGAATACCGTACGACATTATACTATGAAAATAGGCAAAGTACACTAAACGGGCTGTCTCTATGTCAGTTAAATTACGAATTTTTCTAACAGCATATGCTGCGGAGCTTAGCTTTTTAGACAGTTTATCTATATGTGGGCCCCACTGAAGCTTAGCATCCAAAGTTAAGCCCAAGAATACTGTGCTTTCTTCAGGATTCAATTCTTCGCCCTTTATCAACACATCAGTTTTCACCTGCCTAACGTGAGGTAGCGTAAACTTAATGCATTTGGTTTTTTTTTTTTTAGTTAATCCTGACATTAAAATGTCATAAACATTAAATTTTTAAAAGATTTAAATGATTTTTATTGCGTAAAATAAACAAATATATCTGTATCCGCCGTGTAGTCCGTTGTAACTGGCGAAAAAGATTTTCTGATGTTTGTACGACATCCATATTTGGCAGAGCTGGCAAGCATATCCCATGCGTGCTCAATGGGATCCATGTCTGGTGATTGAGCAGGCCGGCCATGGTAGCAGCTGCGGCAAGTATGTTTCCAACCAATTTGGCTGTGTGTGGACGTTCATAAGCAGAAATGAAGCACCAAATTGGGTCTGCAAAGGAATGATAACATCTGGTACAATTATTTCAACGTAAATCTGTGCATTGAGATTGTCACTGATCCAAATCAGTTCGGTTCTTCCGCCAATTCAAATACCCGCCCATATCACAATTGTTCCACCACTGTATGCATGGACTTCCAGTGGCATAGTATTAAACGTTCTTGGCACCCAGGGGTCCTCCAATATCATGTCCGTCTAGTGTCTGGCCTCATACTAAAGCGAGATTCGTCAGTAAAACACAAAACGGTCTCTTCTTCTGCCCAATTTCTGTGTTCACGAGACCATTGTTAACGGGCTCTGCGATTGCGGAGCTCAATAGTTGGTACACGTAGCGGCCTTCAATAACGGAGATTGACTTTATGCAAGCGATTTCTTATGGTTTAATCGCTCATTAACATACCTGAAGAGCTATGAAGCCTCGTAACCAACATCATCGCGGTCATTGATTTCGTCAAGCAGTTATTTGCATGTAACGCTCTTGTCAGCGTGTGGTCATGAGAGCTCGTCCTCCATGTCGCTCTGTAACGCTGCCAGTGATGCGGTAACGTGTCCAAAGTCGACTTATACCACCCTCCGTAGTACCCAGAGCCATTGCCACAGCACGTTGCCGTGAACCAGCTTCCAACATTCCCACGGCTCTGATCATTTCTTCCTGGTTCAAACTACGTCTTTTCTCCATAATAACGTTCTTTTGTATTGATTCAACTCAGAAGTATGGTAATAATTTTACTGATTTGACCTCAAACTCGTAGCAGGATTTTATAGGAAAACGACCTGTCAGAAGATTTTCATCTATTGATCGAAATTCAAAAACTTTCCCTTTTCAAGTGACGAAATTTACTAAAAAGTGTCCATAGGAGTTACAAAAAATATAATTAATAAACCAGATTTATAGTAACTAGCAAAAACGTGCTTCACTCCTAGACACTTTTGATGTGTGTACTTGACCAATCGTCGGCCATAGTACAGTTTGCTTACCATTTGACTGAGAGTGTGCCTGGGGTAGCTGCGCGGTGCGGAAGGGGTGTTAACGTCCGACAGTGGGCGAATGATTGAGCACCACGCAACTTCCCAACAGGCCTTTAGCTGTTAAGCTATCCTGAGTTGATTTCGAACTTGACTTAGGTGAGAAGCACATAATTCAAATCAAAAGTTATTTATTCAAACTAGGCTGAGAATCAGCACTTTTCGAACGTCAAAAATTACATAAGACAGTCCCCCAAAAACGACCACCCTTCACCACTTCCTAGTGCTTTAGCTGGGAAGAAAGATCCGGCTCGAAGGACCAAATTATGTTGAGATGTGTGATTAGGCAGGATAAATGAAAAATATAGACTGGAGTTGTAAAATGCGTATGTATTCCGAAGAACAAAGAAAAGACAACATTAAATGCTTGTAGGTAGACTTAAAAATAATTCACAGTTACAAAAACGCCTGATGAAATCTTCAATACAATAAGTTGCACAAAGTTGAAGTACTATTAATTTAAATGTCTTCTAAAGGTTTCTAAATCTAAGCAGTTGGCAGCAGGCGTTGAAAGGCAATTTTTCAACCAGAATGTTAATTTAATGGTAGTGGGCAGATCTTGCTGCATGCACGTCGGATGGTTCCACTTGCAGTTCTAATTTCGGCCACACGACTAATTCCGTCACGTCCTGGGTAGACTGCTGAGATACGGCCTAATCGCCATTTCAATGGTGGTAGATTGTCTTCCTTTACTATAACAAGGCTATTAATCTCTAAAACTGCTTTTGATGACCTCCATTTTGTCCGCTGCCGTAGTTCAGAGACATATTCTTTATTCCACCTCGACCAGAAGTGTTGACGTAATGCCTCTATTCTCTCATATCGCTTCAAGTGAGTAATGGAAGCAGTTTCATAGGACGGCACGGGCAAGGATGTGAGTGTGCGTCCTATCAGGAAGTGTCCAGGTGTCAGCGGCAGAAGGTCACTAGGGACCGATGAGAACGGCCTGAGCGGGCGCGAGTTTAGGAGTGCTTCGATTTGAACCAGTGCATGCAGTGCTGTCTATATAGTTCCTCATAAGTTAAATGACAATTTCCCATTACTCTTTTTGAATGATAAGAATCGAACTCATATTTTGTTTTTAAAGTGAGTTGTCGCAGATTCACATCTCGACAGTTTCACTCGAAGTGATGTCTACAGAAAAACCGGCCAAGTGCGTGTCGAACCACGCACAATGAAGGGTTCCGTAGTTGGGTATGGTTACTTCACTAGAAACGTCGCGATAGTCGATCGCGACGTTTCTAGTGAAGTAACCATACGACTCAGTACTCGATACTCACGATAAAACGATTCAAGTTAAATGTCAAAACGGGCCTATTATTGTTTGACCACTTTAGCTGGGGTACACATGACTTTAACAAAAAGGTGCACTTTAAAGCTTAATATACGCAAACGGATCCCTGAATAAAAATGGGTTTACACAAACCTGCAATATTTGAACGGCCTATCCAACGATACCCGACACCATGGGATAAACGAGAAAAAAAAATATCATCCAAATTTACGTGCCCTTCGCACGTAAATGGATGATATTTATTTTGTACCTGATTTTTTTTATTTTTCAAGATATATATAGAGTATACCCATGCCAAATAACAGCTTTCTAGTACTAACAGTCTCTGAGCTAAGACACGGATAGACAGACAGACGGACATGACAATCCAAAACTATAAGTTGACTACGGAACCCTTAAAATTAACATACCTTGAACGATAAGCAGCACCCAGGTGCCTGCTGCGGCCCAATACAGGTGGTTGTTAGCGAAGGCTGGCCACCAGCACAGCAGGCACACGCACACGTTCAGACACGCGAACGCGACGGTACATGACGTAGGTATAACGGGCCATGTACCTGTAAGACATTTCTACTCTCAAAGGCTGAAATCATTAGAGTAAACTTACAGTAACGTTTCATAAGAAAAATAACCTTTTTGTATGAATTTATTGTTCATATTCGCACATTAACTCTCCTTACAATTTTTCGACAGTTCATAATCTAACGGAAATAATACTGATAGATTATAAACTAACGAAGTTCATAATTATACGGTGACATGTCTATTAGATATTTCAATATTGAACAGGACTTACTTTTTCCGTCAGTTAGTACATAAGTGATCACCAATCCTACCTGCAATGTAGACACGGAAAAATATGTTAATTACGTCAATCAGCTGATAATATACGCGGATAACCCTTGGTATTATTGTGCCACTCACACCTCAAATATTAAGCTGGCTATCCACTATATTCACGCAACAACCTGTGCCCCGCGCATCTATGTGTTGTGTTAGGTTAAACGACGTACCACGATAAAAGAGGTACATGACGAGCATGACTTAAGTATTATGATAAATGATTGTTGTTTCTGTAAGTAGGTATAAACAAACACTTTTACACGTCAATCATATTTTAAAACCTAGATGAGGTCGGCGTTTCTCTGACTACTCTGAGAAGAAAGTCCGAAACAAACTCCGAGGTCACAGTCTCTTTTAAAGTCCAGACATAATCTTGGTCAGATCATGTGAAGGCCGACCCCTTGACAGTTAAAAAGTGCCTGTAATTGGTTTATTTGAATTAAATGCTTTGAGTTTGAGTTTTGAATTAAATGCCTTGGTTCATGTCATGATCACCATTTATATTATTATGGTTACGTACTTTAAGTGCTAAATCAACGAGGTTCGCCATTATGAGGGACTTCTGTCGCTGCCTCCGAGAATATCTTTGGTATGATAGTTCTATGCTTCGGGTCTGAAAATAGATTTTCAGTTTGAGTAAAGTAACAACACGATACGTTCAAGCTAACGATAAACAACTCACCCTAAAAGTATTGTTGACGATTGGACAGAATATTCCTTTGTAATAGCGACGTAATAGCCTACGCATTTCGTCCGAATGCACTGAAAAACAACAATAATAATAAACACTTTGTAAAACAGCAAAAGAAAAACAACCAACCTTTTCATTGATTGTCCGATTTGGCAAATGAACACAAGAAATAATAAGTGAACGAATCGTTTTACGGCGTAGCAGTCTCGTAGGCTTTAAGATAGACGAATTTTGGGCAATAGTCTGCTACAGTGAATTATAGCGCCACAAGGTTATTTTGGCGCGTGGCCAAAATAGGAACAAACGCCGCCATCTTGTTTATTGAAGACATTTCAATGAGTGACATTTCACAAAACAATTGAGTCATATAATATCAAAGCCGGCAATCTCCAGTTTTGGTATAAAAAAAGTGATGAATGTAAATATTTTCTCTATGGTCAATTCTCCATTTATTGTAAAACAAAATTCACTTCAAAAGCGGCATTCTCTCATATAAAACGCGATAGAAATAAAAGTGTTGGTGACAAAATCGGCAATCTCAATTAATGTTTCTTTCAAACATGGCCGTCTCCGCTCCCCGACCAATCCAGAGCTCACTCTGGATTGGTCGGGTTTAGTACGGCGTTTGTCCTCTCAGAGTGAAAATCTGCACGTGTTTCAAATTAAATACGGCAATATCCACCACTATCCGTATCAAAGTCGGCAGTCTCCACAAATACACTTCAAATCCGGAAATCTCCATTTCAGATCTAGATAAATTATTATTCAAATGTTAAAGAACGGCTACATTCAATAGATAAATGTTATTATTAACTGTCACTAAACTACTTAGAATACATCAATGAAACATTATTTTTCAATGTATTAAGAACAAAAAACTTTTTCGCTGATAACTCAAATGTGTGGCAAGTGGATATTGCCGATTTTGATATTATTAGGCTCAATTATTCTATTCTATTTTTATTATAAGGCCAGCAAAGCCGGTGTCGACTATTCTGCCAATGTCTAAAGTGAGTTGGGAAAACAAGTGTGCATGATAAAACAAAACAATTATTGCACAAATGTCTACAAACACCGCCCCTCTGTCAAAGTCTTTCGAGCGCCAAAAGACCCTTGTGGCAGTGTATGTTGAAAAGATTTAAAAATAATACGCTAAAATAATATTAAGCCTTATTGTAACTCATCATTTCAGCCGAAAGACGTCCGATACTGGATATAAGCCTCCCCCAAAGAGGGGGGCGGGGTTGGCCACAATCGCCACGCTTGGTAGGCGGGTCGGCAATCGCAGTATGGTGTTAAAATGCAAAGAGAACGCTGCTGCCCATTGTCTAGTCGCCTTTTACGACACCCAGGGCGAGAAATAGGATGGTGTCATTCTCTACGTCCGGCACCACACGGTACCACGAGTACTTATAGTTATGGTAACTTACCAGTACAATTTCTTAGGCATTACAAGATTCGCATCAATGCCTGTCAATTTAACTAAATTCAGCAACAAAATAGAATGTGTACAAAATAAATGCGAAATTGAGTTTGTTTGTTACGGTACAATGATCTAAGTTAGGACATAGGACACTTTTTATCCCGGTAGTACGTGGATAAGTTCTCCCGTGGGATAAGTTCCGACCTCCACGCGGGCGCAGCCGCGGGCAATAGCTAGTTTATGTATATATACTTACTGGAATCATTATCATCACTTAATTGAAGCATACTGTCTGTGCTGTCCGACAAGATGCGATGCTGTAAGAAGAGAAAATTAAGATGATTTATGAATATTTCACAAAAAATAAATAAACCGAGACGTCTGGCAACCCTGCTATTCACCCATTTTAGGTTTACACTTTGCCGGTAAAACTAACAATACCTATTTATAACACATAATTATTTCGTAGTATAATTATCATGAAGTTTCCTTATAATGAATAATGGTGATGGCGCAGCCGTGAGGCACACACTATTGTTGTTAAAACATTATTTTCGCTTTAGTAGTCAACAAGGAACCCTTATACTTTCGCCATGTCCGTCTGTCTGTCAGTTTCTCTGTCCGGCTGTCAGTTCCGGCTTAGCTCAGAGTCCCATAGTACTTAAATAAATAAATAAATAAAATAAGTTTATTGACACAAAATACCCTTTTAAACTATTCCAATACATTTCACAATAGGTACATTTGATTTTGGGAAAAGGCTGCACAAATAGTGAAAAACCCTGCCTCCTAAACTAGGGGAACCCTGTGACCTAGGAGTCAGTGTTCTACAGTAACTTCGTGTACAAAAGAAACCTTTATTTATGTGTGTTATTAAACTCATTATGACATGATTTTACTTATATGAATATGAATGTGTGAGTATGTGGGTGGGTGTGTTGTATGAGAGGGGAGGGGATGTTTTGTGGGTGTGTGTGTGTGGGGGTGTGTGTAGTCGTGTAAGGAGTGTTCGTGTGATGTTGCATGTGTTTTTGTATCCGTTTTTGTAGAATAATAATTATTATTAATTATTATGTGCCTATATTATTTTAGAAATAAGGTCTTCTGTACGGGAATAGTCCTGATTATACAGCCAGTTTTATAATTTCGTTTTGCCTTCATGTTTGTTTAAGTTACTTATTTGGGTATTTTTGTTGACCCTTCTGTAAATGAGTGAGCTCATGACATATAGCTGGCGGCTAGCGAGAGCTGTTTTGTGAGAAACAGATGGGCATGCAGATTTGGCTTTACGAGTGGTTGGATCTAATGGAGCAACCTGAGTATGCTTCCTGAGGGTGGCCTTGAGCACAAAGAGTTGCCGCACAGTAAGTACCTTTCATTCCGCGTACAATTCACTTGTAGGAAATCTATACGGCTTGCTAAGCATCACCTTGAGCACAGCCCTTTGGGCTCGTTCCAATCCAAGCAGTTTAGTCTTAGCGGTGCCCCCCCAAACCGGAATGCAATAACTGATGACAGACTGGCAAAGCGTAAGATACACCATTTTTAAAGTTTTGGAGTCAGCGCATTGCCTTAGGGACTTAAAGATATAAATAAGTTTCCTGACCCTTGACGTTAGGCTTTCAACCTGAGAGTACCACTTTAGTCCATCATCAATCACTACACCAGGTATTTGGTTTGACTGACACGGGATATTGCAGAACATGAACACGAAGAGGAGTCCAAACAGGTATGAACACGAACATTAGTATCAGATGGGGCTTTAGTCCGATGACTAATGGAAAAAGGAATATAGTTAGTTTTAGCCAAATTAAGTGACAAGGTTATTCTGCAGCCACCTCACAACCATTACTTACTAGAAAGCTGTAATTTGGCATGGTTATGGGATATGGATGGGGCTATTAGCTTTTTATATGACCTCTTGGAAAAAATTGACCAAATTATTCGCAGCACACTAACTTACAAGAGATGGATTTTATTGCGTGGCTTGATTAACTCTATATTATGACGTATGCATCTCCTAAGAAGGGGTTTTTGGGAATTTGACCTTTAAAGGGGTGAAAATGGGGGATTTCGTTTGTATGAAAAATCTTATTCCTTGAGTTAATAAATCTGAAACTTGGCACGAATACTAACCTAAGTAAATTATAAAGTTAGTAATTTTTTGTTTTTTTAAAGGGGATTGGGGATGTTAAATTTTGTATGGAAGAATTTTAACGCGCGGTCCGAGATACTCGAAACTTGGTATTTTATATATACCTATTGCTCACAGAATATAAAGCCTTACATGTTTTTGGGTTTATTCAAATGTAACACTTACGGGGCAAAAGGGGGTTTTAAAGTTTTAGGGAAGAATTTTACTGTGCGTCTTGATAAACTACAAAGTAATTGAATAACACATGATTGAATATTTTTGAAAAATAAACTCCTTTTGGGGTGAAAAGAGTGACACAGTTTATATCAAAATTATGTTTCCTTTGATCAATAAACTTGACCCGTATATTTTCTTAATAAATAAAACGACCATAAACATACATTTTTGAAAACAACCTTTTAAAGGGGGTGTTGAATTTTGTGGGGGAAAATAATTGTATGGAAAGATATATCGCACGGTTCGATTAACTTGAAACTCGGTATTTATATTTAAGATCGGAAATAAAGGAAAAGGTGTATCAGGGTTGTCAAAAAATCTACCCCTAACGGGGTGGAAAGGGGTAGTCAATTTTAAAGGGGATTATTTTGTGTTTCGGATTGGCGCAAAAATGGCTGAACGGATTTAGATGAAGTTTGGTAACATAGTTTACAATCTGCATTAACACAGCGTACTTTTAATTCCGGTAGTACGTTCTCGTGACATTTTTTGCGACATCCACGCGGGCGAAGCCGCGGGCAAAAGCTAGTTAACAATGAAACTGGTAAGTCTGTTAAACAAGAAAAACAACTTGAGATTATGGTCGAAAACAAATTAGTTAATAATGCAGCTGACGTAGCTGAAGCATTCAATGAGTTTTTTGCCAACATACCTATAACTACGACTCGCTCCTTAAATTCATCCCTGTCTAAAGCTAAAAATCTTTTGCATAGTAGTGGGCCTAAATGTAGTCGTTTATTTAGCTTCGAACATGTAACACCTCATGATGTAGTTAATGTTTTTATCACACTTAAGTTTAAAAACACTGGTGATTACTTGGGCATCTCCATTAAACCATTAAGTAATGTAATAGACATCGTGGCCCCCTATCTAGCTGTTACTTTTAATAAATGTGTTGATTTAGGAACTTTTCCTGACCTTATGAAGAGTAGTAAAGTCATACCTTTATTTAAATCAGGTAATAAAAATGACGTTGGCAATTTCAGGCCTATTTCTATCTTACCTGCATTTAGCAAAATATTTGAAAAGTTTGAGTTGCTAAGACATTTTAATTTAAACAGCCTCCTTCTCAATGAACAATATGGCTTTACAAAAGGTCGTTCGACTACAGATGCGGGTGTTGCACTGCTGAAACACATATTTAACGCATGGCAGAACTCGCAAAATGCTATTGGAGTTTTCTGTGATCTCTCCAAAGCCTTTGATTGCGTGCACCATGACACGCTTTCGTGTAAACTACATAATTCGGCGTCCAAAACGAAGCTCTTAAAGTAATAAATTCTTATTTATATAATAGGTTCCAATGTGTAGATGTTGATGGTGTGAAATCTTCCGAGCTACCAGTTCAGTTAGGTGTACCTCAAGGCTCAATACTGGGCCCATTATTATTCTTAGTGTATATTAACGACTTACCATTCTATATAAAGGGTATCTGTGACGTTGTACTGTTTGCAGATGATACCTCTCTTATTTTTAAAGTAGACCGGAATAGACAAGATTTTGACGACGTAAACATTGCACTCTCAATGGTTACGGATTGGTTTTCGACAAATAACTTAGTTATCAATGCCAAGAAAACGAAATGTATAAAGTTTGCCTTACCGAATGTTAGAAATTTAGGTCCCAACATCGTTTTAGATAAAAAGGTGCTTGAAACTATAGACTCGGCAGTGTTTCTGGGTATAACAGTAGATGCCAAACTTCAGTGGGGACCTTATATATCAAGCCTAGCGGGAAGGCTCAGTTCGGCCGCATACGCCGTCAAGAAAGTAAGACAATACACTGACGTTGATACAGCCCGATTAGTCTATTTTAGTTATTTTCATAGCGTTATGTCCTACTGTATTCTGCTGTGGGGTAAAGCAGCTGACATTCAAAATATATTTGTACTTCAAAAACGAGCTGTTCGAGCAATTTACCAGCTGGGTGCTAGAGTTTCTCTAAGATTTTTTTTTTAAGATATTGGTATACTCACGGTGGCATCACAATTCATCTTCGCCAACATCTTATATGTTAGGCAAAATATACACTTACACACTAAAAACAGTGATATTCACAATATTAACACCAGAAATAAGGATAAATTACGTGCTCCATTTTCCCGGCTTCATAAGGTTCATAACTCATTTGTTGGACTTGGTATAACTTTTTATAACAAGCTACCCTCTTCTTTGTTAGATTTGCCTTGTAATGCGTTTAAAGTTAAAGTTAAATCCAATCTTTGTTCAAAGGCATACTATTCTATCAATGACTACTTAAACGATAAGAATAGTTGGTCGCTGTGATTAACTCAAGACAATGTTATGTTCTTTCTCCAGAATTAGCGTACCTACTGACAGGTTATATGAGTTCATATAATTGTTTATTTTATTTGACTGTCAAAGTCAATTTATTCTTATTTATAAGTGACATAATATACTCATGAAAATGTTTTTCGAGTGTATGTTATGTATGTCTATTTCTTTGGCACGGTCTGTAGGCTAAACGGATGGATGGATTTTAACATAGGAGGTATTCTTAGATATTTTTTAATAGTGGAAGTGACATAGGCTATAAAATTTTAATGTGGCATCTGCGAATCAAAAAACGAGAGGGGGAATAAAAAAAATATTTTGTGATTATATCAATATGGGTATCAAATAAAAGCTAGTTAATAGCCAATTCCAAATATATATATTTTATAACACTTTTAACCTACTGTTTTGACACAAACTACAAAAAAGTACATTTTCTTTAATAACAAAATCGGAGCGAAGTTAAAATTTTACATTGAATATTTTTGAATATAATAATAATAATAATCTGGCAACACCAACACGTCACGGAATACGTTTTCTTTATCTTCAGTTATATATTCATTTTAGACGCAGTTTCTTTTATTCTATTAGTATACAATAAGCCTGAAACCCAAATAATCAAGCCTAAATAAAAAAAAAATCAAAATGAATCATAATAAAAACCAAGAATTTTATCAAAAACTGCCGAATCGAAGGTGACATCTGTCATGTCACCTCCGATAAAATCCACCGATTTTAAAATAAAGAAAAGATGTTGACGAGATCAGCTACGAGACGAGCACGCCCACCACCTCCGGACTCTTCGCTCAGCTCCACCTCGCCGCCGCCGGTATCCAGCCTCACTGTAAGCGCTGTGACGACACTGGCCGTGGTAGTTGCGTCGAGCTCGAGCGACGAGTATTTTTCCCCGCCGACGTCGCCAACACCTGTACGTCGGCAGGGGAGAGGCCGGCCACCGAGGAGCTTGGGACTTAGGGGCCATCCGGCCCCGAACCGGGTCCCCGCTGCCGGTGGTTGTGTGCAGCGCATGAGATGGACTCAATCTATGAACGAGAACGTCATGCGCGCATATTACGGGTCTACAGAGGGAGGAACTAACCTCACTGCGTACCGTGCTAGGATGCTGTCTCTGTTTCAGGAACTAGAACCAACCATCAACATCTCGGCCCAACGACTATCAGATCAGGTGCGGGTCATCCAACGCGATCATAGGTTGGACGATGTTGCACTTGATAGGCTGCGCTCAGAGGTACTTAGCAACCATATCGTCTCGACTCCGACACAAACCGCGGTACGAATGTCAATTATTGATGGAATCCCGCCGCGGTCCAATCATGATGTTGAAGAAGAGGATGATAGGGTTGCCACAGTAAGTAGCCAATGCAACGCCCGATTGAGGAGCGCACTGGAGGATGCATTTGGCGAGTATAGGTCCACTCCGACCGAACTTAGACCCCGATTACCACGCCTACCTATGCACAAGAAAAATAGGGCGCTGGTGTGTGCCTTGGACTCGCAGCTTAAGAATTTCTTCCAAAGCAGCGAGGATCTCATTGATACACACTCGATTCTGTATTGCACGGCTGTTGCGGCATGTCGTTTAGCTAACGTCAAATTTCCAAACTGTGACGGAGCTACTCGACCAAAACCAGCCGTACCAGCCTGGAAGTGCAGGATCGAGCGCCGTATTGATGGGGCCAGGGTACTCATCGGCAAACTATACTGCTTCAGGGAGGGCAATACACGACCACGAGTAATGCGCTTTGTAAGACGGGCTTTCTCGGGGACTGGAATCAGCCCTCGAGAATACATGTCCCGTGTCACAGAGCGCATCGACTTCCTGAAGCAGAAAGTTTGTGCATGGGCGAGCCGTATTCGGCGGTATAAGCGGCGGGTGGATCGATACACGCAGAATCGCATGTTCCAGAGCAATGAAAGGTGGGTATATAGAGCTTGGGAGCGACCTGAACAAAATGTGACAGACGTGTGCCGCCCGGATGATGCAGCCACGAGTGCATTCTGGCGCAGCATCTGGTCGGAGCCCGTCTGTCACGCAGAGGCTGACTGGATGCGGGAAGTTGAGCGAGTGTGTGAAACTATACCAGAAATGGAAGCAGTCATAATCACCCCATTAGACGTAGCCAGAGCAGTCCGTCTGTTACCAAATTGGAAATCACCGGGACCGGACGGACTGCACAACTTCTGGTTGAAATGTTTAATTAGTTCACACACTTGCCTGGCATCTCAGTTCCAGTCATCCTTAGAGTCTGGGTCGCTACCACAGTTTCTAACAACAGGCGTTACCCACCTGCTCCATAAGTCAGGTAGTCCCGCGGAACCCAAGAATTATAGACCGATCACATGTTTGTCAACGGTCTATAAACTTCTTACATCCATTTTGAGAGTGAAAATTAATACGCACATTGACAATAACTCCATTATGTCTGCCTCTCAGAATGGATGTAGGAATGGGTCCCGCGGTACTAAGGAGCTACTCCTCATCGACATGGCCATAAGCCAACAGGTTCGTCGATCCCGCAAGGATCTGTCGACATGCTGGATAGACTATAAGAAGGCCTACGACTCGGTGCCACATACATGGCTCATGAGGGTGCTGGAGTTGTACAAGATAGATGCAACTCTGCGCAACTTCCTGATGTCATGTATGGGGCAATGGAGAACGGTCCTTCGCTATCCAGGATGTCGGCAGATCCAGGGGAATGATGAGCCTGTATGGATTAAACGGGGAATATTTCAGGGCGACAGTTTAAGTCCACTTTGGTTCTGCTTAACCCTGAATCCTCTAAGTACACTGTTGGAGGATTCAGGTCTAGGCTATCGGTTGAGGAGAGGAGGTCAGGTCATATCTCACCTCTTCTACATGGATGACTTGAAACTCTTTGCCCCCAACAAATTGCGACTGATCGAGCTACTGAAGGTAACTGAAACATTCAGTAGCGCCATCAGGATGGAATTTGGTGTGGACAAATGTGCAGTCATGCATGTAAAACGAGGAGAGATTATGGAATCCGAAGGAACCCAACTCTCGGATTCCATACACCTTAGATCCCTTTCCTCATCCGAAAGTATAAGTATTTGGGTATGTCAGAAGCGTTAGGGATCAACGTTGCTGACATGAAGCAATCGTTGAAGGAGCGCTTCTTTGGTCGCCTGAAGAAGGTATTTATTAGTCTTCTTTCAGGCGGAAACAAGGTGCGCGCCTTCAACGGTTGGGTCATGCCGGTTTTGATGTACTCTTTTGGCATACTTAAATGGACTCAGACCGAACTAGACGCCCTGGATAGGAGGGTCCGTACACTGCTGACCGCAAATCGGATGCATCACCCACGATCATCGGTGATGAGACTGTACATCCCGCGGAAGTGCGGGGGTCGAGGCTTTTTAAATGCAAAGACCCTCCATAACCGCGAGGTGTGCAGTCTCAGGGAATATTTTTTACAAGCCGAACTGGGTATGCACCGTGATGTGGTCGCAGTGGACAAGGGACTCACCCCGCTCTCCATGGCTAAAGAGAACTGGCGCAAACCTGTAATACTTACTACCGATGACCGCAAGGAGGTATGGCAAAGCAAGGAGCTTCACGGACGCTTCTATCGGGCTCTTCATGAACCCGGTGTAGATTTCTTAGCGTCCGTATCCTGGCTACGTTTTGGTGACCTTTTCGGGGAAACCGAAGGTTTTGTCTGTGCAATTATGGACGAAGTTATCTTGACGAATAACTACCGGAGACATATTATGAAGGACGGGACGGTTGACGTGTGTCGGGCATGCCACCGTCCGGGTGAGTCCATCAGACATATTATCTCTGGCTGTTCTCGTCTTGCTAATGGCGAGTACTTGCACAGGCATAACCAAGTAGCCAGGATTATTCACCAGCAACTTGCTTTGAAATATAAACTTGTGGATTCTGAGGTACCGTATTACAAGTATGTGCCCGACCCAGTTCTCGAAAATGACCATGTCACGTTGTACTGGGATCGGTCTATCATTACTGACAGGACTATTGTCGCGAATAAGCCCGACATAGTAGTGATAGATCGATTAGCGCGCCGCGCAATGATTATCGATGTTACCATTCCGCATGACGAGAACCTCGTGAAAGCTGAGAAAGAGAAACAAATAAAATATCTTGACTTAGCACACGAGGTTGTTGACATGTGGAATGTGAGCTCGGCTATCATTGTGCCGATTGTCGTATCGGCCAATGGCCTGATGGCCGAAAGTCTCGAGCAACATCTTTCGAGGCTCTCGTTAGGTGGTTGGATCAAGGGCCTGATTCAGAAGGCAGTACTCCTCGATACGGCTCGCATCGTGAGGAGGTTCCTATCTCTGCAGCCCTAGCCACCGGTAGCTTGGACCCTGCTCCCGATACCGGTGGACAACTATTTTTTATATTTTTAAATGTTTTTATATATTTTTTATATTCTGATATTTAAAAATATAATTTGTATGTATTTAAATTAATAAAGGAAATAATAATCATAATCATTTATTTGTCAGAATATGGTACATTTATGGTCTTAAGAATTAGTCTACGGTATCATCACATTCTGGATTTTTTAGGATGTCAAAATATCAGTCAAATAGTCGTTTAAATTATAATAACATTTATTACATAGCAAGTCTTTATTTTTAAATCCATTTAAGTTTAACTCTTTGATTGATTTAGGAGTTTTGTTATAAACTTGCGGAGCTATGCAGAATATGCTTTTCCACATTAAGGCTGTTTATGCTCTACGTCCGCGTAACATATCATTCCGCCTGTTACGTTTAACAGTATCTGATAGATGAGGAAACAGGTGTGAAAAAAATAATTGGTTTGAGGTCTGAGATCGTTCTAATGCCGAAAATATAGTTTTTAGAATGTTTGTCTGTTTTTCTGAATGTATGTTCTAGCATCACGCAAGTTCTATTGGGATACATTCTGTTCAAATATTGCATATACAGGGTGTTTGGCAGAACGTTGAACATACGAAAATGGTGGATAGGTGGGGTCATCTGCTACTTACTCAGCCCTAATTTATTTGGCCCTGGCCCCCTAGATATTATTTTAATTTTAATTTTTTAGCTAACATCTGAGTAAAGCAATAACTTTGTAAGCATCTGCCAACATTAAAGATTAAAAAAAAAACAAAAATATTGCCTGTTTTACCCATTTTTAATAAAAATTACACTTTAAAGTTAAGAAAGTGGTGAAACTAGAAGAAAGCAAAAAAAAAATTAAAAAATACCAGGGGGCCAGGGCCAAATAAATTAGGGCTGAGTAAGTAGCAGATGACCCCACCTACCCACCATTTTCGTATGTTCAACGTTCTGCCAAACACCCTGTATATTCCCTATAAGTCTGGTCGAACAGTAGATTATATATTATCACGCTATTTACTATGGGTATGAGCAATATTGCATTATGTTTATGTGCCTTAGTTACAGATTTAACCTTTTAAATGATTACCATCACGCTATATCTATAATGGAGCTAAGCAGTCAATTATCATGGATATGCCATGATAATTGACTGCAGGGTGGATTTTTAAGATGGGAAGTAAGGATATCTTAAACCGTTGTAGCTACACAAATTCGGTCTTATAAGACTGTCCTAAAAATCTGAGAGATTTCGATCTGCATTCACAGATTAAAAAAAAAATTACAGCCAGCAAGAAAATGAGCAATTTTCACTTTTTAATGCCAATAGATCCTAGCTGTTTCTTATGAGAGAGTTAGACCAACTGAAATTTGATGCATCTGATCTGGTTCAGTTGCGCGAATGACATTTCTGCTAAAGACACTTGCGCGAACCCACCTGCGCGAAAAGATGGTTGTCGTGATTTTGTGATGATTTTTCATCATGGGTGTCGTTGTTATCGTTTTCGAGGTCTTTGGTAAAAATAATGGAGACAAAATCAAAATTTGAAATGGCGTGACCGAAAATTTGCTAGAAGAAGATTGAAGATTTTTTATCATGGGTGTCGTTTTCATGGTTTTCGAGGGTGCTGGGCTGCTGGCGACGATAATGGAGTCAAAATCGAAACGCAAGATGGTGCCAAATAAAAAAACAGAACCCTTTAAGGATCACTTCATTGTCTGTCCGTCCGTCCGTCTGTTTGTCAGTCAAGACCATTTTTTTCAGGAACGCGTAGAGGTATTAAGTTGAAATTAATTTCAAATACGAAGGTCTACGGTCCCTTAGAGCTCTAAAAAATCAAGCTTCAAGTCAACGCAATAAAAAAATACGGCAATTCCGGCGACATATTTTGATGGGAATAATTCATCCGAACTACGTAACCCTTCATTGTGCGTTTTCTGACACACAATTGACCAGTTTTTGATATAATGAACAGACTGGCTATTAAAAAAGTTAGAAAAAGCAAAAAAAAAATCCCATCAAAATCGTTTATTTGCATAACCACATTTATGCAAATAAATGATTTTGATGGGATTTTTTTTTTGCTGGGGTACAGAAGATGTATAAAATTGTGCAAATATATATATTCCGCCATGCACTGATGGCATCCCAATATTTAATGGAAGTTTGTCAGTTAAACCGTAACATACAATTATAGACAAACTCGTAAAAGAAATAGGTATTAAATTGGAGTTTTAACGTTAAGAATTCTTTAAAAGAAAGGAGTCAATTGACCTATCCTATCTTGCTAACCTTACTATGTCGTATAGCTTGTTAACTTACCAATACTCAACTAA
Organism: Tiliacea citrago; assembly: GCA_963921375.1. Taxonomy (NCBI): domain Eukaryota; kingdom Metazoa; phylum Arthropoda; class Insecta; order Lepidoptera; family Noctuidae; genus Tiliacea; species Tiliacea citrago. The sequence continues at coordinate 6,216,189 of OY992784.1, forward strand.
ACAATTTGTTCATTAATAACACTAAAAATCTTAAAATAAAACAAATTATTAAAAAAAAAACAAAAAACCCGACTGCAAACAAATGAACTGAAAGGATGGAATGAACTGAAATAAGATGAAAAGTAAACCAGTATTCTTTAAGTACCAAAAATAAATAAATGCAGTCGGAGGCAAATTTTAAGGCGTTCGTAAGATCCTAGTTGCCTCCGACTGCATTTGAAAATGTTTTTCTATGAGTTGTATTGCAATAAGTGGTTAGCTAGCGACCTAGACAATTGATTATATTATTCTTGCCTGAGCAACCGGCAGCAAGTTCGTCATGCTCCCTTAGATGTCACTGCTTGTGGTAGCGTCGGGGGTCGGGTTGCCTCCTTCCCTCAAATATGGCGAGGGGGGTGATGGCTGATCTTTGCGTTATGCTCGTGAACGGGTGCTGCTTGTGGTGACTGGTCGTCTTGCTGACCATGGTTTTGTTATTGTTATTAATGATTAACAGTTTTTTTTATTTTACTACGATGGTGCTAGTTTATCATTTTTGACTTCGAGTTACAGCTATAGCTTTAAGTAAGCGGGCACACCCATTATGCCTGGAGGCTTTTATTTAGGTACGTTCTGTTTACTTTATTTCTGTTTGAGTATAGTTTTCAACGATTTTTATGTTTTTTTTTTTGGTATAAGTAATGGCGGCGTGTGCTAGCTAACATAAGGCAAATAATTTAATTTAATGTTGTGTTGCGTAATGCAAATTCTTTTACATTTTATTGTATAGATTCAAGTTTTATACCTGAACAGACAGCTGTGCTGCTGGGGAGTTTGTTGCGCCACTTCTTCTTCCCAGCTAAAGCACTAGGAAGTGGTGAAGGGTGGGCGTTTTTGGGGGACTGTCTTATGTAATTTATGACGGTCGAAAAGTGCTGATTCTCAGCCTAGTTTGAATAAATGACTTTTGATTTTTTTCAATTTAAACATTTAATATAAACCCTGTGATAGTTATTAAAGCTTTTCGGCAAATAAAAATCAAATTGACCGAAGAACTATGGGGATTGTCAATCAAAGTTTGTACATCCATAATCGAGACTGTAGCACCATACTTAGCTTTAATTTGGATTTGTGTGTGGATCACGGAGTCTTCCCAGATTTAATGAAATACAGTAAAAATCTTTTACGATCAGCAATATGGCTTCACCAAAGGACGTTGTACGACTGACGCCGGTGTCACATTATTAAAACACATATTTACAGCGTGGGAGGAGGCCCAAGATGCCATAAGGATCTTTTGTGACCTCTCCAAGGCATTTGACTGCGTAAATTATGAAATCTTACTCTTGAAACTTGAGCATCACGGACTAGGTAAGCTTGCGCACAGTTTAGTAAATTCTTATTTAAATGACAGACAACAGAAAGTTCAAATAAATGGTGTCAATTCACTCGGTGTAAAAGTAAAAATGGGTGTTCCACAAGGCTCGATATTAGGCCTTTCCTTTTTTTAGTATGTCCGAAATAGTTAGATAATATGTAGTTTGTCCGAAAGGGATATCGTGACCCACACAGGCACACAGGCAACTGAAGAAATACGGGTGTATTTTAGTCAGTTTAGGAGAAGTTATTTGATAATTTCCCACCCAAAAAAAAGGGTAATATTTTTCAGAAAGGCCAGGTGCGTAGTGCTTGCAACGGGCGTGTGTGTATTATCAGGTATATGAACGTAAACGAAGCAAAAGGAGTATGTAAGGATCGTAACAACATAACGCCACCTCGTTTTTTAGTTTCTGCCTACCCTTCATGGGACCAAGGCGTGAGTTTATGCATGTATGTTATAAACGATGTAAATAATTATAAATAAATAGGTACTACTCGTTATTGTTCCAAAATTAGAACTTGATTTGTTATTACAAGGAAAAGCATCAACATACATGTGAGAACAACCTAATTACTCTTAATATAGCGGTTAAGGTTTTCCTAATTTACAGTAACTAGCCTAATCTTCACCACTATTGCTCCATGATAACACAAGACTTCACACTGCTCGAGCAGAGAGAGCTAACACTACAGAACCTACAGTTAGAAACCATCTGTCATCCTACGTAATCGCTGGACCTGGCCCCAACCGACTAAAATTTTTTCCGCAATGTGGAAAAATATTACACGGTAATAAAATTATTCACAGGAAGCAATACAAAATGCCATCCCCAGAGTTCTACCGCAAAGGCATAAAATAACCTTCCCATGAAATAGCAGAAATATATAGACAATGAAAAAAATTGCTTTAATTTTTCAGTACAAAACGGCAATTTCATATTTAAACCCCTATTATTTAAGCAAAGGAGCATTATATATACAGTATCTGAGCATGACGGTCATGCGAGTTCAGTGCCTTTTCCCCATCCCAAAAGTGCCCAACGTGCCTAAAGAAGTTTTTACTTCAAAACGTCATTGGCATCGTCGAACAATTATACTTACCTAGTTTTTAGGTTATTTTTGATTTTATAAAATAACTCCGAAACCCGGGTTTTGTTTACAAAAATAACTTTTGTAGGAGTGAATACGATAAGTGCAGTATATAAAAAACAAAGTTTGATTTTGATGCATCTTGGTACGGAATTCCATACATATGAGCATTCTCCTTAGACTCATTAGTCTAATTTTACGGTTGATTTGGGCTCAAACGTTTATTTAGTGAAGTTTTGGAGATTATATTATATTAGAGATAAAGTAAAATAATTATAAAATTCTCTGGCCCGTTGATCTAGTGCTCGCAAGCGGTACTGCTTAGGATGAGGTCCTGGGTTCGATTCCCAGGTCCGCCAATATGTAATTGGGTTTTGCCATCAGGGATTTCTCAGTAGCATCTCGGAGTCTGTATTTGTACCCGGTTGATGGCAAAAGACTTGGGTCTTCAACCAATGCGGCCTGCCCGTTATGACATACGGTGCCGAAACGTGGACTGGCCACCAATTCAAGGTCACTCAGCGTGCTATGGAGCGGGCTATGCTCGGAGTTTCTTTGAAGGATAAGATCAGGAATGAAGTTATCCGGAAGAGAACCGGAGTTACGGATATAGCCTGCAGAGTAAGCAAGCTGAAGTGGCAGTGGGCTGGCCATGTTTGTCGAAGGACTGATGGCCGGTGGAGCAGACGAGTCCTGGAGTGGAGACCGCGTATCAGCAAACGTAGTGTGAGGCGCTCCCCAGCTAGATGGACCGACGACCTTAAAAAGTGGCTGGGACAGACTGGGTGCGGAAGGTGGAGGACAGGGTGTTATGGCGCAGCCTGGGATAGGCCTATGTCCAGCAGTGACTGCTATATGCTGAGTTGATTGATTGATTGATGGCAAAAGGCTCGCCCCATGTTACATGGGACTTAAACAAAGCTGCCAAGCTGCTGGGGCTTGGGGATATAGTTGGCTGTTAATAAATAAATAAATAAACAAAAACTGGCGAAATGTGGGTGCACTATAGGTACACCTCTGCTTAACCCTTAGAAGATTACAGACGTGATGTTACGCAATTATAAAATTCTATAGTAATCTAGACCTAGCTGCTGTATTGACATAGTTTTGTTTTTTCTATGCGGAAAAAACCTTTGTGTTTGCAGTGATGAGCTTGCAGCAAAGTATTTACTTACATTTCGATTGCTTGCGTTATTGTCATTTCCAAGTTCAGTGGGCCCCAAAAACTCCATCTTGTGTGTTCAGCTGATACCTACACAAAAATAACACGTTTATAATATTTATCTGTAATCTTCCTCTGCTGAACGCAAGCTTCAAAGTTAAAGTATTTGTTTCAATGCTCGTCAAACGTCCTGATACGAATAAAAATATATTTAACCCGTCAAGGTCTAGACTTAATTACCTCCTTTCATAGTCTAAGTTATTTAATTTTGGAATTGTCATGTATGAAATTGTTAAGTTTTTACACCTAATTTACCACGGAAGAGCACTGTTTTGCAAGATACAGGTTTTTACCTAGTTTGGAATTCAGGAGTTCATATAGTTTTAGCCATCTACTGATATTTTAAAGATTATATTGAGGACAAAAAGGCTTGGGATTGAGCTGCTCCAATTTTTACTTATTGAAGTGGTTTATTTTTATTGTTTGATGTTTTTTTTGCTAACTTTTATTATTTTATATACGTAACGTAATATATACGTAATGACATGATTATTTACTTGTAAAGTATTATATTATTTTAATTATTGTGAATGTGAAGACTATGTGGGTTATTGCTCTTTTATTTTTATTTTCACTTTGTCTTTTATTCTCAGTTAGTGTTAATCATGGTCTGGCAGTTTGAGTCATTTAAGCGGCCTACCCAAATGTCCTTTCTTTGGTATTGATCGTCGCATCGTTGAGCTCCTTAAGTTCTGAGTAGAGCTGCACGATTACTGACAAATGCGTGCACTGACTGGTCAGGTCCACTCAATCTGTGTGGTTCTTTCCTCAAAAGACCATTTCAGACACCAATCTACATGGCCTTCACATGATCTGACCAAGATTATGTCTGGACTTTAAAAGAGACTGTGACCTCTGAGTTTGTTTCGGCCTTTCTTCTCAGAGTAGTCAGATAGGAAACGCCGACCTCATCTAGTTTTAAAAATATGACTGACGTGTAAAAGTGTTTGTACAAACCTACTTACAGAAATAAAAATCATTTATCATTTATCATTTACTCACTTCCATGATTTGTATTCTAGTTCTTAGGAATTTGACTGTATTAGGCTATATTTTTATTGAGTCCAAATAAACGTTATATTATTGTGATTATGTAACCTATGTGGACTTATCTCTGAAATAAATTAATTATTTTAATGATGTAAGTGAGTGTGTGTGGTGTGTAGTGTGGATGTAGGGTATGAATGTGTGTGGAGTGTGTAGTGTAGGTATAGGGTGTGAATGTGTGTGGTGAGTGTAGTGTAGGTATGAGGTGTGAGTGAGCACGCGAACGAGTAGGTGTGCTTTCGGTATGTCAATTCTATTTTAAAATATCCAGTGTTTTTTCCGTATTTATATAATCAAGGCTTAGGAGCCATTTAGTGACCACAATTTTACATTGTCGTTTAGTTAAAGGATATATTTTTAGGACATGGTTAATTTTGTTGTACAAATGCCCACCTAAGAAGTTGAAAAATCTTTGTCCAAAATGAGTGTGGCAAGCTATATATATACGCAGACTGTATGTTTTCTACGTTTCTGTTGAAAACCTGTAGGGTGCTGTAGGGTCATACGTCAGTGAACCATGCCTTTTGAGAATAGTCTGAAGTATGAAAATCTGTCTTTCTTCTTTGTCAGGTTTTGTAAAGATCAGTAGTGGGAGGAACGCACTAATTTTATGCAGCGCTCTTTGAGCGCGCTCAAGTTTTAAAATTATTGTTTTACACGCACCGCCCCAGGAAGTTATACAATAAACCAACAGTGACTGACACAAGGCGGAGTAAACAGTTTTTAGTAACTTAGGACTAGCTAACGCCACAATTGTGGCGATAAGTCCCCTCTTTGAGAAGTGGCTGGAGAGGCGCCACGGCGTCCTCACCTTCCGCCTGACGCAAGTCCTCACCGGACATGGATGTTTCGGGAGGTTCCTGTTTAGGATTAAGCGGGAGGAAACGCCCGGGTGTCACCACTGTGTGGATCGCCCGGAGGACACGGTGGAGCATATGGTGGAGGTCTGCCCAGCTTGAGCGGAGCACCGCCGTGTCCTCACGGAGGCGATCGGCGGCGGCGATCTCTCGCGGCCGGCCCTGGTTCAGGCCATGGTTCGGAGCGAGAGTGCATGGGAGGCCGTCACCTCCTTCTGCGAAGCAGTTATGCTAGCGAAGGAGGAGGCGGAACGCGTGAGGGCGAGACAAGGTTTGCGCCCTCGCGCCCTTAGTCGCCGCAGGAGACGCCCCGGGCGTCGGAAGTCGCAAGCCGATTTCCGGCCACCGTAGGCGCGGGCCTGCGGACGGTGAGCGATGGGTAGCTCGCCGTCCGATAAGGACCAGGCCCGGGTCGACGGCGCGTTGTGTTCCACGCGCGCCTCAAAGAGATGTCAGCACAAACTGACGGGGTCCGTTAGGACCAATGCCTGCCGGGGTTGCGAGTTTGTCCGAAAGGGATCTCGTGGCCCTGGCACACAGGCAACGGAAGAAACACGGGTGGGTTTTAGTCAGTAAAAGTCTGACACGCCGTCCCGCTCCACCCAGAGCGGGAGAAGTTATTTGATAATTTCCCATCCAAAAAAAATTTTTTTAAAAGATTTTTAAAACTATATATTCATTTTCGAACCCTCGAAGAAACCAGGTCAATGTGGGGAGCAAAATTAAGTCTGCTATCTATTAGGACGCCAAGGTATTTAATGGTGCTCACTTGATCAAGCGAAGGACAGCTACAGGAGTGTGCCACAATGGATTCTGAATTACTATCAATCAATTGTGGGATATTTCGGAGAGAAAACTTTAAAATTTTTGTTTTGTCTACATTTAATGTTAAGAGGTTACATCTCAGCCACTGGGTAACGGCGTCAAACCCACATTGAGCGTGTTGAATTGTGCTGCCCCATGAGCTACCTCTGAAAACAAGGGCCGTGTCGTCTGCAAAAGCAACAATTTTCCCATTTTGGAGTTTAAGGTCACAAAGGTCATTAATGTAGATGAGAAATAGAGTAGGTCCAAGGACGCTACCTTGAGGAACTCCGTATGTAATAGGAAGGTCGTCACTTAACCAATCGCCAACTTTGACACATGGAAATCTGTTACTAACGTAGTCTGTGAAGAATTTAAGCTGTAATCCCCTAATGCCCATTCGCTCAAGTTTGACCAGCAACCTGGAGACAGATACTGTGTCAAAAGCCTTTGCCAAATCGAGAAAAGTTGCCAGTACTTTATTTTTATTATCAATATTATTTACAACAAAGTCCGTGACTTCATGAACTGCATCACTAGTAGTTTTATTACATCTAAACCCGTATTGAGAAGCAGAAAGTAGCTTGTTTTTCTCTAAGTAGTTTGTCAGTCTTTTATTCATAAGTTTCTCCAAAATCTTTGACTAAGTAGGTAATATTGAAATTGGTCTATAATTATTAACACAGTAATAATTGTCACCAGACTTAAATATAGGTAGGATTTGTGAGATTTTGAAGGCTTGTGGGAAAGTTCCAGATGAAAATGCCAAGTTACAAATAAAAGTTAGTGGGGAAACTTGTATAGATCTATAGCGGGAAAGAAAATTTGCAGAAATATTGTCACGTCCAGCAGCTCAATTAATTTTTAGATTTAGAACTAGGTTCTTTATCTCATTTTCATCTGTTGGGAGCATTACAAAAGTATGAGGACAGGTAGGCTTAAGAGGTAATGAAGAAACTGGCGAATCACATCACATAATCAGCCTTAAATATCCCCACTGCTGGGACTCAGGCTTCCTGTCTGTGAGAGGGAGTGGGCCGTAATCCACCACACGAGCCCAGTGCGGGTTGGTAGATGTCACATGTCTTCAAATTTTTGGTTCTAGGCCATGCCGATTTGGGCACGCCACAATTGTGGCGATAAGTCCCCTCTTTGAGGAGTGGCTGGAAAGGCGCCACGGCATCCTCACCTTCCGCCTGACGCAGGTCCTCACCGGACACGGATGTTTCGGGAGGTTCCTGTTTAGGATAAAGCGGGAGGATACGCCCGGGTGTCACCACTATGTGGATTGCCCGGAGGACACGGTGGAGTATACGGTGGAGGTCTGCCCGGCTTGGGCGCACCGCCGTGTCCTTACGGAGGCGATCGGCGGCGGCGATCTCTCGCGTCCGGCCCTGGTTCAGGCCATGGTTCGGAGCGAGAGTGCATGGGAGGCCGTCACCTCTTTCTGCGAAGCGGTAATGCTCGCAAAGGAGTCGGCGGAACGCGTGAGGGAGAGGCAAGGTTCGCACCCTCGCACCCCTAGTCACCGCATGAGACGCCCCGGGCGTCGGGAGTCGCAAGCCGATTTCCGGCCACCGAAGGCGCGGGCCTGTGGACGGTGAGCGATGGGTAGCAGGCCCGGGTCGACGGCGCGTTGGGTTGCACGCGCGCCTCAAGAACCAACAACCAGAACCAACTGACGGGGTCCGTTAGGACCAATGCCTGCCAGGGTTGCGAGTTTGTCCGAAAGGAATATCGTGGCCCTAGCACACAGGCAACAGAAGGAACACGGGTGGATTGTAGTCAGTAAAAGTCTGACACGCCCTCCTGCTCCGCCAAAGCGAGAGAAGTTATTTGATTATTTTCCCACCCAAAAAAAAAGAAAAGTTAAAAAAGCTATTTAACATTATAGCCTAATAATGCCTTCAAACTTGCCTTGAGCTAAACTCTTTTGCGAAATAGTAATTCATTCATAAGCGTACCGATGTAAATTTGAAACTATTAATGCAATAGAATGTTATCTTAGAATCTTTATTATCTTGTTTTACAGATTTTCGGGGCCTTTGAAACCTACATTATTACCTAAAAACTTTAAAACAGCCCTTGGCTGAAAGGTTCTATGGTAATAATTATTAGGAAAGTTCCTCGTTCTGTTTCAATATTTAGCTTCAACCTACTATAGGAAAGGTATCTTAGGCTGAGTAGATGAACCAAAGTTTTACCAACAGTTTTTCTGTAAACAAAAGGTCATCAATATAGGTAACAAGTAGCCTTGAATTTACACAGTTGCCAATTTACAGCCGATTACTGATTTACATCCGTCCCACACTTTCAGGTCCAGTTGAAAACCAGCGTCAGGCACTAGTTCTCTTGCATTTTTACTGAACTGGGCCTTTTTGGCGCAGCCGTGAGGCACAGTTTCCTGCTAATTTCTTACATCGCACTTTACACAATTTTTAATTTTATTTTAATCTCCTCTATATTATATTGTGTGCCTTTTAGTCGGTGCTAAATAAATGTATATTCTTCCTTTCTTTCAATAACAGGTTAACCAGCATTCTTATAAATAATAATTACTTATTAGCATAGGTCAGATGTGTGGGAACGCACGCGCCTTAGTTGCATGACTAAAACCTCACGACAAGGAAAGGAAAAACACAGGCTACATAGATAGGTACCCCTAACTGCGATTTAAACATGGTCTATGACGACGATTATATTTATTAATCGAATATAAAGTCCAGAAGCAGTACTTACAATTTTATCAAAAAAAAAACGATACAATTCGTACACCCCTCTCACACAGCATTCTAGAACTTCAACACAACACTTGAATCTGTTAACTTAGCACAAACTCTAATAAGAACTAAATATTATGAAAAAAATCATAGGTTTCCAAAGAAAAAACGCACGTTTTTTCAAACTCATGCATCCTGCATGGAAGCCGGCACAACACTATTTCGTCTTCAATATAAACCAAAGCATTGCAATGGATTATCCTGGTGAGTAATTTACACAATAAAATGACATAAACGGTATTATTTGAATAAATATTGTTTAACTAATTAATTGCCTATTAATTCTAATCATTAATTTACTCAGTTTAGCCTGTGTTTATTTTGTCACAACGATTCAATCAGTTTACCCTAGGCTAAACTATCTATGCCTAAAGTATTTAGGCCAAACTATGTAGGTCCTGGGCTAAACTAGTATATCGTGACATGCATAGGATAAACTAGTTTGTCCTAGGACAAACTAGTTTGGCCTGAAATCGGGTTAGGCCGGTAAAATAATTATACAGTACAGTCGTAAGTTTTCACTTCAATCGTGTGGTCATAAGCAGAGACCCTTTTTTTATGTATCATGTGTTTATACAGACAGATCCTGTCTGTCCACGTGTATCTCCTGTATTTATAAAATCCTGTAATATATTTATTAGTTAAGTTTTTCTCTGGATCAGTCTAGCAAGGTTTATTATTTTATAACGGTGACTAATGCAATGACTTGCGTTCATGTAGACATAGATGGCGTTAGTAGTTCGTAGAAATGCGTTCACTGCGACAAAACAGAATGAAACTGTGGCGGCATCTACAACGTCGTATGCGAACTACGCATCAAAAGACCAGACGTCACACAATCCTGGGCAAGCAGAGCTTACCGTGCGACTGTCATATAAACAACATCCCGATACCAACCGTCGGGCAGTAGGTCAACAGACACATTACCCGTCTGGCGGAGGTTCCTCCCTTTTTATAGAGGACGAGTGAACTTTACACACTCTCTATAACTATGGTTATTTAATGTTACTACTTACAGGTGGTTGAGCGGGAAATAGCCCACCAAGTGGTGTCAGATTGGACCTGCGTTTCTTAGGGAATTCCCGATAATGTTCCAAAAGTACCTATGTGATGAAAACATGAAAAAATGGATCAGAAAACGTATCTATGGATGCTAATTTGTAGATCCACTTACAATAGAGTGCTTTGATTTGATTATCATAATAATTAAGCCCGAAATTCTAATTTTAAATCACCATAAAATATGTTTTTTTTTATATTAACGTTATTCAAACAATAAATAAAGGTTTAAGCGGTGAAAAAAAAACGTAATAAAAAAAGAAATTAACTAAAAAAGAAAAAAAAAGTCATAAAGAGGAAGGAAGGAAGAAATAAAGTTGAAACGTAATATATACAGATGAATGTGTTAATAATTCTCTGTAGTGAGTGATTGCGTAAGAATTTTACATGAACAGGGTTTGTTAATGCTGCGGTCCTACAGCCCGCTCTCTCATAGACCTGATCAGATCGCGCCACGCCAGGCCGACAGGCCGTGGGAACCGTTGATCCGATGAGGCCTGTGGTGGGAATGCTCGGCATTGGCCGCGACAGGCCTCGCTAGCCGTACCCAGTCGCCTGGCCGCGACAGGCCCCGCCGAGCATACGCGCGCGCCAGGCCGCGACAGGCCTCGCCAGGCGTACCCGCGCGCCAAGCCGCGACGGGCCTCGCCAGGCGTAACCGCGCGCCAGGCCGCGACAGGTCTCGCCAGGCCGCGACAGGCCTCGCTAGGCGTACCCACGTGCCAGGCTCCGACAGGCCTCGACATGCCGTGGGAACGCGGCTTAACATTTCCACTAGATACTTTTGTAACAGACTACTTACGATGCGGTTCCAACCTATAAAAAAATAAAGTTGGAAGATACACTGTAGGTACCTGTAATTTCAGCGGCCGTTTTATACAGGAAGGCATTTTAATTTAATCATTTGTAACGCAAATAAAGATGAATGAAGGTATGCCTGTCATTTTTGTAATTCCCTTTTATATTATATCCATGATACAAACCTTATCCAAAATCCAATTAAATAAAAATAAGTCAAATTAGGGGCATAATTTATTAAACATATCTGAATTCAAGGGCCATGTCAGAATTCGCTACTAATTACTTTTGACTGTAGATCTTAGAGCATTTAACCTATACAATTATACATGCTCTAAGCTTTAGATAGAATAAAAAACCGCCAAGTGCGAGTTGGACTCGCGCACGAAGGGTTCCGTACCATTATCTATAAAAATGGCAAAAAAATCACGTTTGTTGTATGGGAGCTCCCTTTAAATATTTGTTTTATTTTAATTTAATTTTTTCTTTTTAAAGTGAATATATAACTTAGTACTCTGTGAATATTTCAAGCGTCTACCCGTTGCCGTTATCAATATAGAGCAAAAACGAGCAAAAAAATCACGTTTGTTGTATGGGAGCCCCCTTAAATATTTATTTTATTCTGTTTTTTAGTATTTTTTGTTATAGCGGCAACAGAAATACATCATCTGTGAAAATTTCAACTCTCTAACTATCACGGTTCATGAGATACAGCCTGGTGACAGACGGACACACAGACAGACAGACAGGCAGACAGACGGCGGAGCCTTAGTAATAGGGTTCCCGTTTTACCCTTTGGGTATGGAACCCTAAAAACCGACCAAGTGTGTGTTGTACCACGCACAATGAAGGATTCGGTAGTTGGGATGACCTTATCCCAAAAACAAACTTAACATTGTAGTTCAAAAACATGTTCTCCCCATACATCGATGTAGGTACGCCATAGTCAATTTTCCAACTGCAAACTAAACTTTTTAAAATAAAAATAAAAATTGATTAAACTACAAAATAACGATTTTTGGACTTTTTCCTTTACTTGTGCTGTGAGACCTTGATTTTTCCCAAATTTCAAGGTTCCGGGTCAACGGGAAGTACCCTTAGGTTTTGATTAACTTGCGAGTATCAAAATATGTCGCATAAATCGCCGTATTTTATTATTGCGTTGACTAAGTGGTTGATTTTTTTAGAGCTCCAAGGGACCGCAGACTTACGTGTTTGATATTAATTTCAACTTGATACCAACACGCGTTCCTGAGAAAAGGGGTCTTGACTGGACACAGACACTGGGACTGACAGACAGCGACAACGATATGATCCTATAAGGGTTCGTTTTTCCTTTTGAGGTATGGAACCCTAAAACTGGATTTAAATTGACTTTAAAAGCCCGGAAGGTGTTGTTTGCTAGGTAAATAAATATTTTAAAGTGTAAAACATGGTCTCGCAATCACTCAAAACCGCATAAAAATCCATTTCGTAGTTTAGAAGAACAACGCAGTCACACGAATATTCTTTGTAAAGAGTTCTCATCTGACCCATTTACCACCACAACCTATTATTCTGCACGCACTCAGCTGAACGCCGACTTTTTTATAAGTGCATTATATTCTATAAAAATATAAATATAATATTCTTTTCTATCGTGCTTGTTAGTGATCCTAAGATTTCTACTACTTTTTCTGTTTTTTATCCGTGAGAACCTGTAATTGGCTCTACGTTATAGCTGTTGGTTCGTCTATAAATAAATATATACATGAAGCATGCATGTTTGTTCGAAAACACAAAGAACTATTTAAAACGGCAGAGGAAATAAGCTCTCGAAGTCGGCTTGACCAATGCAGACTTGCGCTGGATGTGCTGCCTAGATCAGCGAAATATAATAAAAACTCTCTGGCTATGTGTGTTGTGTACGTCTATATAATAAATTACCAAATATGTTTAAAAAATTAAATTGTAAATTATTTAAAAAACAGTTATATAAATAGCTCAATAATAATATATTTCAATGTGATAATGTATTTTTAGTAAGTAAGTTTGCATGCTTTAGTTTTAATCATAAATCATTTAAATCATTTATTTGCATGAAATATGGTTACACGAGGTGTTAAATTAAATTATAGCACGGGACATATTTCACCCTCACTAAGGGCATGCAAAATTATGGTTAATTTACAACAATTATTTAAAAAAAAATACAATTATTCGAAGCAAAACATGTTCGATCTAATATTTTTATTAACACCTTGTACTTACCTATACCATATTTTATGCAAATAAAACATCTTGTCATAACCTATCTGCCTTGAAGGCACTGTCTATTTATAGATTTATTATTTTAATGTAGGTTATACACAAATATTGGGTACTTATTTAAGTTTTCCATTAAACACAACACAACACACACTTATGTATGTCACAACGTTTTATTTGATTCTGTGTGAGCTTTTTATATTATCACCTTTAATTTACTATCTTAATTGAATAAACACGGACACACACTTCCCTATGTGTTTATTATTCTAGTGTATGGCACTCCTGGGTTACAGCTGAAAATCAGCGGCAGGTGGTACACCTTGTGTTTAAGCCAGGAATACACTTGCTACTAATAAGCATGCTTTTTTGTTACTAGCTAGCATGCTCATTAGTAAAAGGAACACCTATAGGATCACTCGTGCGTCTATCTGTGTGTCCGTCTGTCACAGCCGTTTTTCTCCGAATCTACTAGACCGATTAAGTTAAAATTTGGACACATATGAATTTCTGTGACCCAAATACGGACGTGTTACGTAAATAAATGAATTTTGAATATGGGAGTCACTTTTGGAGGGCAAATTAGAAAATTAAAAAAAAGCTTTGCATGCTGTACTATGTTACATCATGAAAGGGCTCGACATGAGAGTCTCAAATATTTTTTTTTTATAATTTTAAAATAAATAGTTTTAAAGTTATTTATGAAAAAAGATGAAAATTGATCATTCCCCCCTTATCTCCGAAACTACTGAGCCTAACCAAAAAGTTATTTACTTATAGATTACAGGAAAACTTATAAGAAGTCTATGGTGTTAAAATAACATGGTAAATCTCTCAATATTGTGCGTACTTTTGCGGTTGGAATGTACCTATGAGAGAACATGTTTTTCAACAATGTTAAGTTGTTCTTGGGATAAATTCATCCCAACTACGGAACCCTTCATTGTGCATATAGTCCGACATGCACTTTACCGGGTTTATAGTTTAGTTAGTATTAGCTACATACTAATATCTAGGAAATTTTTCATTAGAAGGAATATCTAAGATTAGCATGCATGAATTCAATCAGCCTGTAATGTTCCCACTGCTGGGACACAGGCCTCCGCTCTGTGAGAGGGGTGGGCCGTTATCGTGGTAGATGTCATATGTCTTCGAATTTTTGGGTCTAGGTCATACCGGTTCCACTGTTTTTGAGAGCACGAACCCACGACCTACAACTGGTAAAGTTTACAGTTTAGCATACTAGAACTTATCAGTCATTGTTACCTGCGAGGTAGCGAACTCACATATTTTTAAGTTAGTAATAGCAAGATACGGATGATATACCATTAATTTGCTAAAAGGCATATAGGCGGTTTTGTAAACATTGGATTCGACATTCCATCTGCGACATTATTAATAATAACATATTATATTCAAGGTGTCATTGAAAGAACTTTAAATCTCTTATGGGGTCATTGTACTCTTCATTAAGAACACTTTTTTGCTATGTCTCGTGCGTCTGCCTCATTGGTCTAGTGGTTGCAAGCGCTACTACTGAGCACGAGGTCCTGGGTTCGATTCCCGTGTCGAATACAGTGTTTTTAGGTTTTGCTATCTGAAATTCTCAGTAGCAGCCCAGAGTCTGGATTTGTGCCCGGTTGATGGCAATAGGCTCGCTCCCTGTTACCTACATAGGACTTAAACATAACTGGCGAAATGTGAGTGTACTATAGGTACACCTCTGCCTAACCCTCCGGGGAAAACAGGCGTGATGTTATGTAGTAAAAGTACCTAATTATTTTAAAAACTGTGTGTAGTGTCACATCAAGATGTCAAATTACCATGAAAGCCATCGAAAACACCGATCTCCTGAAAGCCAATTAATAAACAACCTAGTTATCAGTGAAAACATCAACAGATCTTCAGTAACTCTTTGATATCCGACGCGAGCGGACGTGTGTATGTAATTTGCGCGCTCAAAAAATACGTTGACACAAAACTTTTTCCAGTGCAGTGATTATGTGTAGTTTGTTCAAAAAACAATGATTTTCTGGTTGAAAAGTGCTTGTGGAATTGAATTGAATATATAGGTGAGTACTTACAGGAGTATTGCCTATAGATTTTTTCGTTGTGTACGAAGGCTTATCTGATTTTTTATTGGTTAAATAACGCGTGTTTTCATGTTGGCGTTAGATAAGCAATGCGTTTTGATTGGTTGAATTTTTTAATGAACTTTATGAATGAAAGAAGGCAGCAATTTTTTACCTTTTCAAGAAATATGCTGTTTTGTGCTAAAACGGCATTGGAAGTCCATATAATTGGTATATATAAGATGGATAAACTCCAACACCGTGAAATTCAGCACAAATACGATTTTTTCATGGAGAAGATTTATTTTTTATTTTAGTTTATTTATATTTCACGCGGATGAAGCTGTGGGAAAAATCTGCTAGAAATATAGAATGAAAATTAATTCCCGAATTGAAAATGTAAAAAACGAGTTCAAGCCTTATTTGGTTCAATATAATAACAATAATGAGCATAATTTTCTAATATGTAATAGGTTGGTACGTGAAAACCTTCGGTTACGCGTAACTTTTTTGAACAGCCTAAATATATAAAAAAGAGACAAAAAATATGCTGACAAAGGATAAAATCCTGTACCTACTTAAATAATTCAGGTTTCTCAGAGAAACCGAAGTAAAAACTTTCTGATTGTCAAAAGTGTTGGGGATTGGTAACTCGAAACTAAGTTTAGGATCACTTCGGTGTTAAAAAAGTTAGGTAGGTACTTTTATGGTATCCAAATGAGGGTTAAGTTGTGATAAATGGACGTAGTTATTTATAAAATACGAGTAATTCTTCTGAATTCGATTTTTATCCAACAAATAATAATAAAAAATACAAAGGAAACTGTTCAAACTAAAAATCAAAGTATTTTTTTTTTCATTTTAACCAATTACAGGCACTTTTGAATTGTCAAGGGGTCGGCCAGTCATAAATATGAAGCTAGTTGCCCATTCCAAAGCATATTATGTTTCTATGGAGAAGAACGTGCAATAAACTGTGCGGACACTCTTTTAAATCAAAATATTGTGACACTTGGTTTAACATGGGAATCAAACTTCACCTTGCTGGACGCGCGGCCTCCAAGCTTTGCCCTTCAGCAATATCAAAACTGCATGACAATTGAAATGAAGCTGCATAAGAGATATAATTACCCCACATTTCGCTCTTTTATAAGCAAGTCTCATGTAACTGGGGCCAGCCTATTTCAATTGACTTGATAAAGTACAAGGTCCGAATTACTACTGAGAATTTAAAAAATCCAACTTTACTTTGTCCGACCTGGGATGGCCTATGGGCCTAGCACGAACGTGCGGAGTAAATGTATATATAATATTATCTGTTTGAAAGAGTTTGTTTGAGTTTACATTTAAATAAATAAATACATAAAACTTTATTTCAGACTAAGGACCATAATTTTGTTAGTATTTTGGTGTTAGTAACAATAGTGCTTAGGTGGTTAGTATTGTTAGTTTTAAAAATTACTTATATATCAGACCTATGACTGTCCCCACCCAGTGTCCCTGAAAGGGACAGAATCCGTTCTGGCAGCGATCATTTTCAGAATGCTGTTGAATTTAGAACATATTTTTTTTTAAACAAAATTAAAGAGAAGCAAACCAACAAAAAATTCAAAGAAATATATAAATTATGTATAATAATTATTATTTACTAATACGCACTTAAATAATAATAATAATAATAAGCATAACAAAAAATTAAGAATGGAAATGGGGAAATAAAGAGTGTTGTCTGAATTGTATGTTTGTAAGTGTAGATGTGTGAGTATAAATAAATGGGTGTTAAGCCACAGGACAGACAGATGTTTACATAATATCACTATGTCTGTATTATAATAATATGATGTACCAGTTCGTTATATTATTCGCACGATTCTAAGTTTGACTTTGCCACGCCGCAATGCGATAACGTGGTAAAGTACCACGAACTCAAATAAATAAAAAAGAAATAAATCTTAACTTTAAATAAAATATAATTCTTAAATTAAAACCCCCTAAATAAATTAAAACAAATAATATTCTTATAAATAAAATTCTAGAATACTCAGCTAAAAAAATTAAAGCAAAGCCCCCGCGACCCGTTCTTTCGACTGTTGTGACTTTGCGACAAGACGTGGAAATTAAATGCCCCAGAATAATGTCAACACAAATCGCCCCGGGCCTCCGGTCCTCCAAATCTTAAGAAGTACTTTTTAATCAAATTCCAAACACAGTCAAAATATATTCAGTAAGAAGCAGTTTGGAGTTGGAGGCCCCGTACGTATGCAAAATATAAATCAAGGGTACTAAATTTTCAAGCTCGCTTCGCTCGATCTTGCAGCCTACGAGTACATTCTCATACTTTCTGCGTACGTCGACAAACTAATTCCTATTGTATGACTGTTCAAAATAAAACCTTACCTACACAAGGCGGTGAGCTAAAATGTTCGCTCCCTCTTGCATCCTATATTCTTCAAACTCTCAAATTTTAGTGCATAGGTCGGACAAAGCAACTCCTATTTCAGTAACAATGTTCAATAGAAACCTAACCGAGAGTCCCGAGACGGGGTGCAAAAAATTTCGGGCTCGCCTCGCTTGCTCTTGAATCCTGCATTCTTTCTTTTCATAAATAGCATATTGAGGAGATGAAAATGCACCTGCCTGAAAAAAAAATCCTGCCGGGTGCGAGGCCCATGGTGTAGGTAGAAGCATAAACTGGGAAGACCGTGAAGGCATTATTTTGTTTTGCCGCCCCTGCCACCAACGGCTTAGTCCGACCCACCACCGCGGCGGTTTGACCGCCCATTGTGTCACCCTATGTAAAATTTCAACATTTATATCTGTAATTTTTATGGTGTACATAATAAAGAGTATTCTCGACTAGCATTTATACAACATCCCGACATCAACCGTCAGGTCTAACCACAACACCCGTCTGGTCGGAGGATCCTCTCTTTTCTATGAAGGATGAAGAACTTTACACCCTGTTCTTCATACCTCTATGACAGCTTATGCCAGCCAGACCAAGGAGGCATTCTCAAAACAATGCCTAATTGTCTACCTCATTAGTAAGTGAACAGTTCACATTTGTTCGATGTTGTAAATGATGAGGCGGCCATGTCTTGTCCGTGTCCATCGATCATTACCAACGACTCGTTAGCCCGTAGCGTTTACCTTCAGATAACCGTAATCACATATTGTGTCTTCCTAATAAGTACAATGTACAAGAAGTTGTTTGATATGTTTCGTTACAATGTTATACGAGTACAAGCAAGGTAAATTGACTATTGTGGGCACCGATGGAAACTATCATGCTATGCTATGTCGTGCCCCACGTCCTAACGCGCTGATCGCGTATTCGCGATGTTTTTGGTTAGGACGCGGCATTATACAGATTGGCCAATTTGGAAAGATAAAACTTTAAATTAAGATTAGTTTTATTAGAAACGAAAATTACCAGATTTTTTTCAATAATTATGTTATTCAGGCAATTTTATACGATAAATAAAATCTGCCTAATCTCCTCCTTTTATTATACACACCTACTTAAAAAAGCGATCACTTTTCGTCGTGTTTGTCATTAAATTCTAATTGTTTCCTAATTTTATTTTAATTATTATTTTTATTGTACCTTTTGCTGTGCCCTACAGGGTCCGTAATTGTACCTTAGCTTTAAGCCATTGTAATACCTTTACTTAGACATTATGGAATGCAAGTAAATATATGAATATGAATAAATTGTCGAATACACTAAGATATCCCAGTAACAAAGTCACAAATTTTCTGCTTTTCGTATTCAAGATTGACCACAACACGTCCGCCTCTCTGTAAATCACCCCACAGAAAAAAGAAGACGTGTCGCGAAATACTCAATGATCAAAATGGTATTCGTTACTCTTAATTAGTGTTGCCCAAATTCAGTCTTGGTCTTGCAGTCTTGGTCTTGTTCTTGCGTTTTTGCAAGACCAAGACCAAGAACAAGACCGCGTATTTTTAGCAAGACCAAGACCAAGACTGACCGTGCAAGACTTGAGCAAGAACAAGACATAGCCTGCAAGACTCTTGCGTCTTGCAGCTAGGACTTAGCGCTATTTCACTGAGTAGTTAGGTGTAACAGTTCGGTGTATAGGTAGGTACGCTTAGGAATTCTATGAGACGCAAAAAACTGTATCAAAGAATATGAAAAACTGGACCTATGCGCATTACGACTAATACCATAAACATAGCGAATAAAAAAATATCTATTAAAATCAAACTGAGTGCATGCATAGTTATGTTTTAACCATCGGCACTTTGATAATGCGGCATCAAAGGTTTTGTACTTACTTCTCAAAGAAATTTGCCGCTTTTCGGAAGTACATGGTTATGATACACGCGCCGGCGGCTTCTTTTGAAATCTA
This sequence comes from Tiliacea citrago, assembly GCA_963921375.1. NCBI lineage: Eukaryota > Metazoa > Arthropoda > Insecta > Lepidoptera > Noctuidae > Tiliacea > Tiliacea citrago. The sequence continues at coordinate 6,235,899 of OY992784.1, forward strand.
AAACAATCGTTGCCGCCACGCCGAAATCATAACATTTGTGACACTATTTGATTGCCGCCATAGGGCGTAGGTATACTCATGCAAAATAATTTCGAATTTTTTTAAGAGTACCTACAGGTGTTCCAAAGAATAAATAAGTTTCAGAGTGCTTAGAATGAAAATGAATACATTATACTGATCACGCAAGTAGTATTATGATTAGGTTATAAATCAAAGCTTATAAATCATAAATGTTTATTAAGAAACAGTTACTTCCATGGAAAACGACATATAGGTCAGTTGATTTTTCGAATTTCTTATCAAATCTTCAGTTATTTATTAATCTGCTTGATCTTTACTATGGCTATGTTAATTCAAGCTCACAATGTTCCAATTCTAATACGTTTTTCTAAGATTTAAAGTAAACTTTAATAAATAGTAATAGACTAATAGGTAATTGCAAGACTTGCAAGACTCTTGCTGCAAGACCAAGACCAAGACCAAGACTGGGAGCGCAAGACCAAGACCAAGACCAAGACCAGGTGTATTGGCGCAAGACCAAGACCAAGACTGGCTAAGTCTCGTCTTGTTCTTGCATTTGGGCAACACTACTCTTAATGAATTGTTAAAAAATTGGGCATGACATAAAACAACTACAAAATTTGGCGTAAAATCAGAATAGGGGTTAAAAAAAGGTTGTATACGTCCGAATTAGCGACTCTATTATAGTTCTGTAGTAACTGTTGGTATTTTCGATAAGTAATTATTTAAATTGCTGTTTATTTTAGAACAAATAATATTATTATAAATATTGATTGACTTATATATCCAGTCAAAACGCCATTACAAACACAGCCTTGAATTGGAAACAGCTATTACGAAACTTGCCGTTGATACTTGTTGTAAAAATCTTAATATACGGAATAGTTACGCAAGTCACCATCTGCCTAGCCTTTTTCCAACTATATTGGGGTCTGCTCCTAGTCTAACCGAATGCATCTGAATACCAGTATATTATATGGAGGGACTGCTTATCTGACCTCCGCAACGGCCTCAGGGTAACACAATATCCCTTGGTAAGACTGGTTAACAGATATGCTGGCTTCTAACTACCCTTAACGACTGTCAAAGATTTACAAATGATTAACGACTATCAAGGATCTACAAATGAAACCTGGGACCTGAAGTAGACAACGTCACCGATCCCTGATCAATCGACCCGTGCGGCTGTTAATACTTAGCCACGAGCCCCTAGACCCCTTTTTTTGTAACTAGTTAGAAGTCCTCATGGATGTCCGCCGCCCAGGGGCGGACGGAGGGGTCTGTCAGACTACTGCTGATTAAAACCACCCCGTGTTCCCTCGCACACTTGCACCGGAGCTTACGGGGGCACTTAAGCACACTTCAACGCAGCCCCCGACTGGTGCTTGCCCGTCTCTGCGGGCCCCGTCAGGTCAAGCGGGGCAAGTGAGGTGTTTGTCTCCCGGCGCGATGTCTAAGAGGGGCGCGCGTGGAACACTACTTGCCGCCACCTCGGTTCTTGTATGATAGGGGGCGGCGGACTTCCCCGAGTCCGCCGTCCCTGGACCCATTTAGGGGGGCTGGAAGAGGGCATTACCTGCCCTTTGCCGACGCCCAGTGCGCCTGCCACGGATCGGGTGAGCGGAACCGATCTCCCGCAACCTTTCCGCAGCCTCCTTCTACGACATGACTGTATCGCAGAAGGATACTACCGCAGCCCCTAGAACCCTTTTTTTTGACGTGACAACGTCTTATAATTCGATGGAGCCGGCTGCACGCACGAAAAAACATGACACATGCGGCGTTACCTCTCATGCGGCGTTACCTCGCTCTGAGGCATTCCATTTAATTCTTATGACGTTGTCACGTTCAACTATCGTCAGTAAATCGACTTTACAGACAACCGATTTTTTTTTTCTTTTTTTTATAGCTGGGGTGGAAAGTCCTCATGGATGTCCTCCGCCCTGGGGCGGGCGGAGGCGTCTGTCAGACTCTTACTGACTAACTCACAAAAAACCAGCCCGGTGTTCCCTTCCCACACTTGCACCGGGGATCTTGGGAGCTAGTATTACTTCCGTGATCCCCGGGGGGTGAGAGAACCCTGAGTTAACCAAATAAGAAAAGAAAAGACAAAAAAATAAACAGTAAACAAATGAAAATAGTGTTACTTGTATCTACCAACATGTAGATAGTTATTCCGTTCGTTAACAAGGCAAATCGTGCTAGGTTCCGCTTCCTATCGAGTTATAATATTGGGGAGCTAACTTCGTTACGACGGCCTGCTCGCTCATGCAAATATCGTCAGGGTTGTAGGGAAGTTAATAGAGTTATGTGAAGACTTCATTACTGGCGCATCTAGGCTGTAAATAAATAAAAATTAATAATAAATAAACAAAAAATTATGAAAAATAATAATATATAAAAATCTTTATTGCAGACCAAATGATCCAAAGATCCATAAAAAAAAAAAATTTTCACATTACGCATTCCGTGTGGTGCCGGATGTAAAGAATAGCACTATCCTATTTCTTCCCGTGGGTGTCGTAAAAGGCGACTAAGGGACTTACTAGAGAATGGGCAGCAGCGTTCTCTATGCATTTTAACACCATACTGCGATCGCCAACCCGTCTATCAAGCGTGGCGATTATGGCAACCCTTTGGGGGAGGCGTATGTCCATCAGTGGACGTCTTTCGGCTGCAATGATTACGCATAGGTTCATAAAGTTAATAATTTGTATGAATTTTAACGTACAAGCGCGAAGATCGTTTTTGGTTAGCACACGGCCTTATACTACTTAAAGTTAACCTACCTTTAATAACTTAAAGTACCCGATGTGCACTAACCAACCTCACATTGGGTATGGTTATTATTCCACTTACGAATTCTGAAATGCCAATAGCGTTCAGCACGGTTTCCTTTATATCGTTTTTATTTTTAGCACGAGGTATTCCTAGTTCGTGCCAATACAAGAGTGAGAGAAGTAGTAACGTTAAAGTACCCACCTCAAATCATTTTAGTACATACGCCATAATTTTATCTACGTATAAAAGCGTTAGTCGAGGTAGATATCCGTGGAAGCTTTCAGAGCAGAGTTCCATTATCGTGAAGATAACGGGTGATAGATGATAAACTTATTGTATTATTTTGTTACCGAACACAGAAACTAGCCAAATTGTTATGTTCTATATTTTGGAACGCATCCGATTTGCGTCAGAAAATCAATTTCGCGTATTATATTCTAGAACGGTTTCCATATAAAGCTGCCGTTGCGGAAACTTTTTGTGTATTCATTATTTACAATATTAACGTTTATTTCATATTATATTTATATGTTATAATAAATAATAAAAATGTTTATTTCATCAACTTATAATATGTAAATTACATTGTTATGCTTGAGTCACCTTTTAAGCAAAGATTTGCTAGTATTAGGTGGTTCCGCAATATCTATTCGTTAATATGCTGCAAAGCTAAACCCCCCGAGCAGTGGTGGCCCTGTGGTAACGACTGCGACTTACGAGTTGTAGGTCGTTGGTTCAAACCCAAGCAGAAACTTTACTTTGTGTTAATTATTTCATCACCACTGCTCTCAAAACGGTGAAGGAAAACATCGTGAGGTAACCGGCATGTCCTAGAACCAAAAATTCGGAGACATGCGTCATCCACCAACCCGCTCTGGGTCCGCGTAGTGAATTATAGCCCATTCCCTCTCACAAAAAGAGGATATGGTATTATCATTATAGTCTAATTATGTTAACAGAAATTATTGATAATTGAATCACACTTTCTCTTATTTCGTTATGAGATCTGGAAGTGCATGAATCCTCACGATATTTACCTTTTTCTCAGTAACAGTAGGTTATGTCCAAAGTAAACTCAGAAGTGCAAAATGCCACAAGATCATTATGAACTTACTTGTATTCTATAGATGTTTTTACAACATTGTGTTGTTACCAACATGCCTGGGACCCAAGTCTGCTATTTTCATAAATTCAGTCATTCCAACACGATTCCATTGTCATGCCATTGTCATTTTGCTAAAAGTTCGTAATCTGGTAAATTCATAATGGTCGATCATTGGTCGGTCAATGTTCTCGTAACATAATTGTGTTATTATAATGGCATTGTCGTATTGCCATTATTATAAAACCCATTAGTAGAAATGTCATTAATTTGTCATTATGTACCAGATTACCAATATTTGTAATTTCTTTCAATGTAGTGTCAGTGGCCGACCACTGGAAAGTCCTAATGACGCCATTATAATAGTAGATTACGAAACTTGTCAAAATCAACAATTATGAAATCAATGATCGACCATTCTGACACTATTGTAATAGCAGACTTGAGGCCCAGGTTGTAAGATTCTTAAGAAGTGGGTATTTTAACCTCGTTTTGTTATTTTTCAACGGTAGAAATCACGTTAATCGCGGCATCAGTGGCAGCGTTTTTAATGTCGTCTGAAGGGACACTTTGGGCACTTCGACAAGTGGGCCGGGTCTGGTCAGGAGCAGCATAGATTTATAAAAGTTACCTAACAGTTTCGTGTGGTGCAAGCCGTAAAGAATAGCACCATCCTATTTCTTCCCGTGAGTGTCGTGAAAGGCGACTAAGGGACTTACTAGAGAATGGGCAGCAGCGTGCTCTATGAATTTTAACACTATAATGCGACCGCCAACCCGCCTGCCAAGCGTGGCGATTATGGCAACCCCCCCTCATTTTGACAGATTCTTCTTTTGACACTTTACAATTGCTTAGACAGGTTCCCGTCTCTGTCTTGTACTTGGTGTTTGATAGTTGTGCGTCACTAACAGGAATACATTTAACCAAAGTACCTACTTGCTAAATAAAGTTTATAGATCTCGGCCCAAACCTCTAGAGGCATCGGAATCGTCATAGACGCCTTGAGGTTTTTCGTATTGTCGTCACTTGACATCTTTTGTATCTATTTCCTGTTAGCCTGCACCAGCTGCATTCATACCTGCATTATTTACAGGAAAACACCATCATCAACAAAGTTATCTGCTCAAAGATGACACCGCATTTTACCGTATTTACCAACTTATAAACCCTGCTAGGGAATTTGCTGACAACTATTTAAGGAAAATGGATGCCAAGATAAGTGAATTGTTATATATATATCTGCTATTGACGAATGAGGAGTATAATATTGTATATTTGTAAACAACGCGAATGAACAGTCGTTGAGGAAGGAAACAAATGTAAGAATATACAAAATACGAACGACGGAACTACATTGTAAGTGTAGTTGTTCACTGTAAAGGCTTCCGCAGACAAGAGCAACGCGACAACGTGACGCGACTCTAGTAGAACAATATCTATGAAAACTTCATTGAAATTGCTCAGAATCGCATAGCACCATCGCATCGCGCCGGTCTTCGGGAGCCTTATCTGCAAGTTTATTCAACAAAGTCAAAAGTCAAAGTCAAAGATTTATTTGCAAACTAAGTGTACATTTTGGTGTTATGATTTATTTGCTTAAAAGGACACTTCTATCATTAGCTATGCAGTACAAAGCTTGTTATAGAAAATAAACTATTTGTATTTATTATTCGGCATCCGATTCATGCAAAGATGCTATATTTTCAATCATTGACTTCGCTGGTCGCGCAAAACTGACTGTCCGAGCCATATCTTTGCGAATTCGTACCAAGCGCAGTGCACGAGCACCCTATAGAGCAAACATACGTCACTACACAGGATGTAACATTATTGTACTTTTTATATGACTAGTATTTTGTTTACTAGAGCTCTATCAACTACCAGAGACTAAAAGATATTATATAACAGGTGTACTTTGATTCCCGGGATTTCAGGATAGTCATAGTTGGTAATATCCAACTTTTTTTTTTGAATACTTCACACTTCACTTAATATTGCACACAAATACACAGCATTTCCTACCAGTCAACCTTCACCGTTTTCAAATCATTAGGATAAGGTTTGACTTCTAAATAATTAAGTATAAAGTCAAAATCAAATTATTTATTTCAAATCACATCACACTAATATTATAAAGGCAAAAGTTTGTGAGTGTGTGTGTATGTTTGTTACTTCTCACACGCTCAAACGGCTGGACCAATTTTGATAAAATTGTGTATGGAGGTAGCTGACACCCTGGATTCATAGGCTACTTTTTATCCCGACATTCCCACGGGATCGAGGCTTACGCGGGTGAAACCGTGGGGCGCAGGTAGTAGACACATAAAATGGCTCATTTGAACGTTTCTATTTTCAAAAAAATAGAATTGATTCTAGAACTCGACCGTTACTCTTACAAAATAGTCATCACTCAACAATCATCTTATAGGGCTCCAAATTAGTTAGTTGTGGCCCAGGGCACAGACAAATATGAGTATTATCTTGATCGAAAGGAACGGACCCAACCTATTTATTATTATACTCTTTGGTTATTCTTAGGCTTGATGTAATGAAGAAATAAAAAACTTAGATTTAAAAATAGAACCAGACGAAGGCGACATTTGTTCCTGTCAAGAATGGTATTCATATTAATGAAAGTCGCGCCATGTTTGAAAGAAGTGTTACAGTATAAAATACGATTACAAATTGTGTCAGGACAGGAGTCTGTTCCTTTTTCAAAGTTTTATGAGAAAACTGTGTAACAAATAGCAATATTAGTTAAAAAGAAATGTTATTTTGGAAAAATTTAAACAAGAAAAAGGAAATAAAAAAAAACTTGATTGGTACAGCTCTTCTAAATTCTCAAATAAGTAGTAAAGGATTTAATTTTAGTTTAATCAATGATATCCCTATAATTATTTCCCTTCCTTTTTTATATACATGTAATTATTGTTATTATTTTAAGACTGTTAGCTAGCACCTCTGCCTAACCCTTCGGGGAAAACAGGCGTGATGTTATGTGTTATGTTGTTAGCTTATATATAACGGCGCAGGATATATAGGCGCCTTTACCAGTAGTGATTATCGTATTAGTGGTTCAGCAGTTTCAATGTCATCAGGATTGTGCTGGAATATAGCAGTTCGTCGTAGACGTGGTACGACAGCGGCTCCCTGACATTATCTCTGTCATCAGAAGACAGCCGCCACGCAACTATTGATGCGAAGCTCTGCTAGAGTGACTGTTAGCAGCCAGTGTCACTCTTATCCGACTCTTTCGGTGATTCCAGTAACTTCGTAACAAAACTAGATGGCGCCACTTGCTGCACCGTCATGTATTATGTAAATATTATCTATAATAAAAAACTTTTTACAAAAAAATAAGAACCGACTACCAAAAATAACACTACAAAGTGAAAAATAATTTTAATTTCGGAAGTCGGTGTCTTTGGATCTGTATTTGAGTTTTTTGCCACCGACTTCCGAAATTAAAGTTATTTTTCACTTTGTAGTGTTATTTTTGATAGTCGCTCCTTATTTTTTTGTAAAAAAAAAATTATTTTTCACTTTTTAGTGGGTAAGTTTTGAATTTATCTAAGTTACAATAGCCTAATTTTAACTGCTCACCTTTTACAAAATATTGCTTTTCGCGATGCGGGGACGTTGATTGTTGAGGAGTTCTCCTGGTAAGAACCAGGAGAACTGCCACTCACCGTATGCATAGTGACGAGCATAAATTGCTTAATCGCAACCCGTTAAATACGGGTACACAAATGGTGCTTTCCGAGAGCAAATGCACGAGTTACTATAAAAAATACCCAAGTCGCTATAGGTTTGCCTATAAAATTTGAGAATTTCCCTCGATTTCCATGGGATCCCCTCATCTGATTCTGATTTGGTAGCAATGGATCACCTCGGGAGTATTCCCTTTCAAACAAAAAAGAATTTTCAAAATCGGTCCATAATTAACGGAGTAATCGCGTAACAAAAATACAAAAAAAAAAACATACTTACCGCCGAATTGAGAACCTCCTCCTTTTTGGAAGTCAGTTAAAAATAAGTTTAATGAAATATCAGATTGGATGGTACGGTCTAATTGTGAAAGTTAAAATAATAAGAAAAACTGTATGACATAAAACAATGAAAAAGGTCAAATAAAAAAATATATAATTTAACTAACCATTCCCTTTAATAAGATTACGTCATAAAAAGTAAACGAGATAAAATAACTGATGTTTACTGTAATGTTTATTTTTAATCTTCGATATCACGAGCTCTTGCGTAACTAAACAAATAAATCTAATAGATACCAGAGACCTCGCGTTAAAAACTAACAAAATGTATTTATAAGCAGATTTTTTTATATACAGGGTTATTGGTACATTGGTAGGGTTATTGGCTCACGATATAGTGCAGGCCTACGAAAAAGTTTGAAATATGAGCACCAAATTTAAGTGTGTGTGGGCTTTAAATAAAGAAAGAAAGAAAGAAAAATAATCTTATTTGTCACAGAAACACGTGCATAAGCTAACATAATTAACTCGAGTAGGTAAACAAAAAAATTAAACAAAACAGATCTACATAATGTAGGAAAACTCCTTGCGTGGTAATAATATTCTTTAATTCCTCCAATACAACAATCTACTACAATCAACCTGCTACAACAATTATTTTTATCGACAGGTATTCTAGTTTGACTGACCCGTAGCTCGCTCCAAAACCCAGTGCACGAATCGATTGCCGGATCGCGCCTTCCTAGACCACTTGTCAACCGTCACCGCTTAGTGTTGCCACATAAAATAATTGTTGTGAATAATCGAGATGGCAATTTAGTAGATTTTAAAAATATAGATAAATGAACCTAACAATAAAATCACGAGCACAAAAAACAAATAGTCGGCAGCAGCTGCATGTCATGACTGTGACAAGAAGGCTTCCACTCAGAATGATGCTCACTTGATGCTGTGCAATGGGGGACCTACAGTACAGTGCTAATTTTCAGTGGTCGCCCGAAAAATACGTATGGAAACCAAGTCAGGTTTAATGAGTTGCACGTAAGTAAGTAGGTAACAAAATAAAATAAATAGTACATAGAATATAATGCCTATAAAGGGTGGAAGACATCGACGCGCATCCTGTTACCATGGATTCAGTACATCATTCTTCCCTGCGTTAAAATTTATCGTCGGTTATTTTTAAAAAAAATCGCTGTTCCATACATTTTGACCGAGTAGGTATTGCAATTCTGTAGGAAACAGCTGTTTTTTTAGGGTTCCGTACCCAAAGGGTAAAACGGGAACCCTATTACTAAGGCTCCGCCGTCTGTCTGTCTGTCTGTCTGTCCGTCTGTCACCAGGCTGTATCTCATGAACCGTGATAGTTAGACAGTTGAAATTTTCACAGATGATGTATTGCTGTAGCCGCTATAACAAAAAATACTAAAAAACAGACTAAAATAAATATTTAATGGGGCTCCCATACAACAAACGTGATTTTTTTGCTCGTTTTTGTTTGATATTGATAACGGCAACAGGTAGACGCTTGAAATATTCACAGAATATTTAGTTATATATTCACTTTAAAAATAAATAATTAAATTAAAATAAAACAAATATTTAAGGGGGGCTCCCATACAACAAACATGATTTTTTTGCCGTTTTTATAGATAATGGTACGGAACTCTTCGTGCGCGAGTCCGACTCGCACTTGGCCGGTTTTTTTAAATTACCGACGAGAAATTTCAACGCACGGCGGTCAAGTATGATAAACTGAATCGATGGTAACAGGTTTCGCATCGATGTCTCTGCCACCCTGTACAACCAATTTTAAGAATAAATATTAGTAAATAGGTAATATACAAATTAATCCGCAATTAAAAGAAGCCATCACCACGCATAAAATAATTTACCCACCTAAAACGCATACCAGTGGAAGGTACTATTATTTAAAGTATTTATATGACCAAAACACTAGAAACTTATAAAATAATGTCTTCTACCTATTTCGTACTCAATATCGTTCGTTCCACTAAAGGAATAAGATGAACCCGCACGTGTAGCCGAGAATCTAATCTGTTCATGTCTGACTGGACACTGTTTAATTAAATCAATAAGAGAATACTTCGGTGTATCTGTTGCTGCTTTAGTGCTGGGTATTATTGGATTAAATACAGGTAGAAGTCTAGTATTATTCGTACCGTACTTTCCAATAAAATTATTATCAGAGTATAGAGAAAAAAGGGAGGTCTTAAGTGAGATAAGGAAATTAACCGACTCTTAGTCCCGTATTACAGAACGTCACTCAATACTCAAGCATTACTTAAAACTATTTTCAACCAATCAAATGGCTTGAATCTAGTTTTAAGTAATGCTTGTGTATTGAGTGACGTTCTGTAATACGGGCCTTAGATAACTACTACACTCTGGTTACCCGTTGAACACAATGGAAAAACGTTTGTTGGAATGTAAATCAATTGAGTTGTTTATTACTGTTTTTCTAAGAAACGATCTAGATGTAGTTTTTGCTCCATTCATTGTCATGGTTTGATATTTTGTAAAGCTAAGATTGAGTTGGAATTCCATGGATTTTCTTATAAGAAATTTCTCAGGAGTAGCCGAGAGTCTGCTAATAGTCAAGGTCTGGTAATAAGCCCTGTTGATGGCAATAGCCCTACGTGATCGAATCAGAAATGAAGAGATCCGCAAGCGAACAAAGGTAACCGACATAGCCCGAAGAATTGCCAAGCTTAAGAGGCAGTGGGCAGGACATTGCTCGCAGAACTGATGGCCGATGGGGCCGAAAGGTTCTGGAGTGGCGACCGCGTACCGGAAGACGTAGCGTTGGAAGGCCTCCTACAAGGTGGACCGCGGATGACCTTGTGAAGGCTGCAGGTATCCGCTGGATGCGGGAAGCACAGAACCGGTCGAAGTGGCGGTGCTTGGGGAGGCCTATGTCCAGCAGTGGACGTCTTTCGGCTGAAATGATGATGATGATGATGAGGGCAATAGTCTCACCCCAACAATAATAATTGTAATTTTGCATAATATTGTACAGAATCAAGTTTTTCTAACTGAAGAGACAGCTGTGCTGCTGGGGAGTTTGTTGCGCCACTTCTTCTTCCCAGCTAAAGCATTAGGAAGTGGTGAATAGTTTTGGGGGACTAGGCTGTCTTATGTAATTTTGACGTTCTAAAAGTGCTGATTCACAGCTTAGTTTAAAATATAATAAATTACTTTTAATTTTAAGTTTATAATGTCTGGAAAATGGACTAACAATACAAATAATATTAATAACAGCTATTAACAAAATATTGGTGATTTTATACCTCAGACAGCCTACTCCTTCGGAAAACATGATTGTGGTCTTATGGTATTTATGAATCGTGCCCTACTCGAGTGAGAAACATATTCTGAATAGAATAGAATAGAATAGAATATACTTTATTTGCTTTGAATGCAGAACTAATAGGTATATTATTTTTTAGTTAACCACTTACATTTCATAACGATGTTTTTGATGGCAGATGGAGCTTGTGGCTAATAGCAGCGCTACGCTTGCCGCGGTCGACCATCTTGAAATACCGCCACCCCTCCGTGTTTCGGAAACTACGTTAGACCGGTGATCCCGGCTGTCATTCGTAGATCTTTGACAGTCATTACACGTAGTCAGAAGCCCAAAAGACGTCTTGCCAAGTGGTATCGTATTATCCATAACATGGGTTGTGGAAGTCAGTTAGGCAGTCGTTACATGTAAAATACTCGTATTCATCTACATCCGGTTAGACTGGAAGCCGACCCCACCATAGTTGGGAAACGGCTAGGCAGATGCTGATGTTGTCGATGGCATTTTTCTCTCCAGAGACAAGAATAGAAAAAGAAAAAACCAGCCAACTGCGTGTCGGACCACGCACAATGAAGGGTTCCGTAGTTGGGATGAACTTATCCCAAGAAAAAACTTGACATTGTAGTTAAAAACATGTTCTTCCATACATTCCAACTGCAAATGTAAGTCGGTCGAGTATCGCTCGTTAACTTGTAAAGCCTACTTAGCTGTGATAGTTTTACTTTTAATTTCGCTATATATACCCTAAAAAGCAACCTACACCGGACCCCTAAAAAGCAACCTACACCAGTGACGAAGTTTTTTTTCGGGTTAAAAAAACTAGATAATGACCGGTTTGAATAGCATTGCAATCTTGTTTCAACTACACTTCAATAGATAATTAACTATTCAGATTAAGTGGGTGTCAATTACGTAACAAAGTATTGTCGGTAATTTCCCACAGCGATTATACTAATTTAGATAGATAGATAGATACATTTATTTGCCTGAAATATAGTATTTAAGAATTAGATTTTGAAAATAAAATAACTAATAAACTACTACTACTTTAATTTTGGTTTTTTTTTTGAGAATTTAATTTTTATTACTATTCGTTTTTTTTTTAAAGAATCAATGCTTCAATTCTACAGTTGCTTCTTCTGTGATTTGTAATCACACTAAGCCTGTGGTTTACATAACAACACGTTTGTAATTTCCACAAAGGGTTAGACAGAGGTGTACCTTACTTTGTACAGCCATATTACGCCAGTTATGTTTTTAAGTCCCATGTATAGTCACCGGCACGTAATCTTGCAAGTATCGTTAGATGTTTCTCTCCTTTCTTTAACTAAACAGACACGTTTAAAAATAAATTCTGGCAAGAACCATAGAATAATGACAAGCAATAAAAGTGATAATTTTTTGTTTGCACTAATTTGTACATGCGTGAACTTACTCCCACTACGTCAAAAACTTGCCAAGTTACGTGCCGGCGACTATAAAAGGGGGCGAGTCTATTGCTATTAAACAGGCACCAATCCATCCGGGCTGCTACTGAGAAATTCCGGTTAGAAAAACCCATTTACACTCGCTCGCTCTGTGGTTTAATCAAAATAAATTGTATATTTTTGGATCCGTGATGCGTTAGAAAAGTAAGATAGTCTATGGTGAAATCTTAGGAACATTTGTAAACCAGAGGTTTGTCATAATAGTATCTCATTTTGTCATAAAACTTACTATCTTAGAACCTCACATACTGCGCAGGCTCGATCCGCTTTACCAGTGCAGCAGTGATGTGGAAAATCGCCCCACTTATCCACAACTCGATTCACACAGCTTTATTATTGTCTTCTTCAGACTATCAAGCATAATTCTAAAAGACATGTATATATAATAATTAAAACGTATGGAATACCAACTGAAACATTTCTGCGTCCATATCCCTTTATCACGGCTTGCTTATTTTTCATCCCGAATTACGTTCAGCCATTCATAAAACAAGTGATCGGTCTAATATTCCGAGTTGTTCCGAGTTAAATCGAGCATTCCCTCCATTCCGTTTGCTTCTGTCGTAACGAAAAGTTATAGGTTCGCAACATTTACATGAGAATCGCCTGTTTTGATTACTCCAGACCTTGGAAAAGCACTTTTACTGTTTTATTCATTTACCGGATTAATCTCCTGAATTTGGTATGAAAGGGGAAATTTTGCAATTTGTTTTTTTTTTGTGGAAAAACGCATAGGTTTCTGAGATCGGCTAAATTATACCTTTTAGATAGTACCTATCATTCAGACGTCTGGCGTGGGTCATGGGTTTTTGTATACAATAAAGTCGTAAGACAGAAACCCTTCTTCGAAGAGCACTTTCGCAATATTTTTTTCCATTTTCTGAAGTTATAGCTGCTGATTGTGAGTGCTTTTTTAATTTTCAGGTTTTAGTTGGTGTTTAACAATAATCCTCCAGACCGACTTTCGGCCATGGTGGCCAATATCATAGGCCAAAATATTATAGTGCACAAGTGAGTGCGCAGACCTGGTGCACGCTCTCTTCCCTCACTCTCATAGTCCGACAGGACGGCAATCCGACACGACTGGAGAGAGATGAGGCGTATAGGAAAAACGGCTTAACGTTCGCACTGAGACACGGGGGGTGTCACACATCTAACTTCCAAACTCCGCGCTATACTGGGTAATTAAATGTTCGTTTTTAGGGTTCCGTACCCAAAGGGTAAAACGGGAACCCCATTACTAAGACTCCGCCGTCTGTCCGTCTGTCACCAGGCTGTATCTCATGAACCGTGATAGTTAGACAGTTGAAATTCACAGATGACGTATTTCTGTTGCCGCTATAACAACAAATACAAAAAAAACGAATAAAATAAATATTTAAGGGGGCTCCTATACAACAAAAGTTATTTTTTTGCTCGTTTTTGCTCGATATTGATAACGGTAACAGGTAGACGCTTGAAATATTCACAGAATATTTAGTTATATAATTACACTTTAAAAACAAACAATTAAATTAAAATCAAACAATTATTTAAGGGGCTCCCATACAACAAAAGTGTTTTTTTGCCATTTTTATAGATACGGGACCCTTCGTGCGCGAGTCCGACTCGCAGTTGGCCGGTTTTTAAATATGACTTGTATAAAAGTTGTGGTTCGCATTATCATAAAGGTGCGAGCCTGCGCTAGTCTGCACGAGCTTTTACCCGCTTCTATGTCTCTGTTTCTGAAATGCTAATTAATTTATGTCTCATACCATCAGGCGTACTGTACCTACACTTGCTCGGGTGGGCATGTAGCAGCGTTGCCAGACGTTCCAATTATGGCCTGACGACCCGATTTTTAGCCCAAAATTAAATGTCCTGCACTGGACAAGCTTAGTCCTGCTTTTTGGGCATAGAAAAAAAAAGTATTCGTAAGTAAAGAGTTCGTAAGTAATGACGAATAACTTATTTATATTCCTCTGAAGACTTAATGGCCTTAGGTATAGGGCAAAACAGACAGTTATTATACTTTTCGCCAGATAAGAGAAAAATAAAAGTCACTGATCCGACTTGCGAGTCAGGGGCGCATTACCTGTCCGCCATTTTGTTATTATGCCTATCGCGTCCTTCGGGGTGAATAGAAATGCAGGTTTTGGCCAAAAGGTTTGTAACTCATGTCCAGTGAACGCGTCAAGGACGCCCCTTACCACGATAAGTTTGTTTTGATCATGTTAGCGACACTTCCGTTACATATTTTTCGTATCGTTTTGAAATATTGGAATACATTGGTAGACGGGTGTTAACGGCTTTTATTTTTTTCTTATCTGGCGAAAACTATAGTATACTCGTAGTAAAGTAACGTTTTATTATAACAATACATTTTCTATTGTATTGTATGTAGTTATCATCACTGTAAACTTAATTTGAAACTCAAATAAAAGGTTAAATAGTAATTATTATATTACAAAATAACTGATTATTTACGTTTTCTTATTACGTCCCGCTTTTACTCAAAATATTTCAAAATCCCGGTTTACCCAAAAAAAACTGGCAACGATGGCGTGTAACATTAAACGGTACAGCCGCGCGGCAAATTACAAATTACAGGTACTTTTGATTCGTCAACGGGTCGGTCAGTCAGAGAGATGAAGCTAGTTGCCCATTCCAAAGCGTAGAAGATTCCTATGGAGAAGAACGGGCAAGAAACTCTACGGCCACACTTCTCATACCAATCAACATGGTCCTCGCATGAATATGACTGATGTGTAAAAGTGTTTGTAAAAACCTACTTACAGAAATAAAATAATTTATCAACTCTGATTGGTTGTTGGCAGAGAGATTTAAAATAGATCTAAAGTATAATTTAATGTCTTTGGTTGTTGGAATTCCGGTAGACCAATAAATTATACCCAAACCGCTAACATAAGATTTGAATTAATTAAACTTAACGAAAAGGAGGGCTATTCTTAAATCAATGCCAAACCTATAATGAGATTCCTAGCTTTATCGACCGAGAAAGAATGTTATCTTAACTGATTGTAAAGCAATGTTTCTTGCTTATCACAATCCTTCAAGTTGGTATGCACCGCCGACGCGACTAAGATAAATAAATAATAAAATAAAATAAATAAATAAGCTTTATTTCATAAAAACAGTACTTACAGTACATTACATTACAGTTAAGTGCTAGGATAAAACAATAGTAAGTACGCAGAAGTTTTAGCAACTGGAGCCGAACTAGGAGGACCTGTATTTCGGCAACCGCGCCAGCCCTTCGGGTCATGATATCAAAGATCTTTTCGCTGAACAAACGTACAAATTTCCTAAATTGTAAAAGAGATATATAATATATATCTCTTTTACTTACAGTTAGCGGGGAGGGTGACGATATATTATTAGGCATATTAATAGCTGATTGCTGACTATTCACACCGCGCCGGTGGCGGCGAGCATTCGTGACAGCAGCAAGAGTGGTCGAAGAGAGTACTAATTCGGTCAGCGACGCTAGTTTGGCGGGTAAAACATTCGCTGACACTAAAGGCGCGAAGCAACGGTGTGACACGATTCTGGTAGAACAATTTCCATGTTGTTTTCATAGAAGTTGTGCTACTGTGTCGCATCGCGCCTGTCTGTGGGAGCCTTTACGCTTGGGGTATGCATACCAGCGAGTAATCGCTCGTCGCCGTAGCGCACTAGCTGCTCGTTGCTCGTCAACTCGTTTCATCACGCCTGTAATCCCCGAAGGGTTAGGGAGAGGTGTATCTACCTATAGTACACCTCTGCCAGTTATGTTTAAGTCCCATGTAATTAGGGGGCGAGCCTATTGCCATCAACCGGGCATAAATCCAGACTCCGGGCTGCTGCTGAGAAATTCTTAATGGAAAGTCCCAATAACACTTTGCCCGACCTGGGAATCGAATCCAGGACCTCATGCTCAGCAGTAGCGCATGCAACCACTAGACCAACGAGAGTGTCTACTTCAAATATACCCAAATGTATTTGATACACCCTGATGTGCATTCAGCCTCGCCACTGCTAGCTGTGTGGCAGCTTTTCTTATTAATGATTATAATTGTGTAAAACACACATCTGTTATAGTTTGATTATATTTTGATACAACCTGACACTGACCTGAAAAGAGCAAAAAACGTAAGAAAATTTGAATTTTTCTGTAGCCCGAGAAATTCAAATTTTGAATGACACTAGCACGCAGACACACTTCTGCCATGTACCGAGAGCTCACACATTCACAGCGTGTTTGTACACTTGGTAACCACAAGGAAAGCGCGCGCCGCTTCGTGAAATAAAAATATTATACCTACTAACAAACGCCAGCACCTTAAGACGCTGACAACAGCTAAACCGCGGTCACTTTCAGACTGCATACAAACGAAAGAAAAGTGCGATGACACAATGCTTGTAATTAATTGCAAACAATGAAGCAATTATCTATTTACTCAAAAATGAGTTGAGTAATAGAAAATAAAAAAACAACCAAGTTCTGCAAACGAATAAGACGTTCCTGTTATTAATTAAATACCAACCGTACGTTGATATTTAATACAGATATTTTGGATTGGAACTCAAAGTAAAGGGTTAGTTTACCGTTAATTTGTATTGAGATTTTATTTTCTAAACGTGTGTTGGTAACAACCAAGTTCTGAGAAATGTGTTCAAGAATAACATATAAATTATTTTTTCCGCTACCAATAACTATATAGATTTGGCAATTTTTTTGTTTAAGACAAGCCTACTTTTATCATTTGCCCCTTGTCAGACACACACATTCTATTTCTATTTACTCATTTTTGAGTAAATAGATAATTCCTTCATCTTTATGATAAATTACAAGCGTTGTGTCATCGCGCTTCTCTTTCTTTTGTCAGACAGTCACCGCGCTTTAGCTGTAGTCAGCGTCTTAAGTGCGGATTTCACCAGTGAAACTAAACACGAACAGCACTTCTAAACTGCGTTTAAGAGCTGTCAGTGTCAATATTCCATGACAATATTAACATTGACAGCACTTGAACGCGGTTAACTGTCCTACTTTGCTCTACTCTACTAAATATGTTTTTCTTCTCTTTGTTGAGCTAAATGAACAATATTATCTAGAACCCCCATTACAGTTCTGATTAAGAGCAACGACTGCATTGATACTTCTAAATAGGATCCAACTACCAGCTAGTCTTGAATCCTGTCACTAACATCGAAGCTAATAAACGTAGGTCTTGTTACATTGGTGATGCGCGACTGTAAATAATCAGCTAACGTTGAACCGTCTTTGTGAGGAATATAAATGGCAAAGTAGGTCTTGTTGAGCTGGTGGTAGACAGCCATTAAGGTAGCCATTTTGTCTCTAATTACTCGGGGTGCAGTCCACAGGGAGTCGGATAATTTATGTAGCGGCGTTTACTTTGACGGAAACTATCGATTTTTTGTTGAAGACGCTATTCTTATGCATTTGTTGACAGTCGTTCAAAAGTTTTATGACAAAATTTATTTATAAAATAGCCTACTAGGTGATTATCTATACATTTTATAAATTGAAGTCTCATTTCGTGTATGTCTGTCTGTGTGACCCCGTTTTTCATAAAAACTACGCAACGGATTTAGATGCGGATTTCAACACCATCTAGAAAATCTCTAGGATGGCGCAGTGGTAACTGGTAATGGTCGTGACTTACGAGTTGTAGGTCGTAGGTTCGAATGATATGTGTTTCATCACCACTGTTCTCAAAACAGTGAAGGAAAACATCGGGAAGAAACCGGCATGTCCTAGAACCAACAATTTGAAGAAGACATGTGACATCTACCACCCCGCACTGGGCCTGCGTGGTGGATTGCGGCTCACTCCTCACAGAGAGGAGGTCTGTGTCCCAGCAGTGGGAAGATTTATGTGTTATCATCATTCTCCTGCCCTGATCCCAATTTATTTGGGGTCGGTGCAACATGTTTCTCTTCCATACTTCTTAACATGTTAATATTTAACCAACATGTAATGAAAACTTTGTTTTTGCAAGTCGAAAAAACCCGTGTCAAGTGGGGGCTTGACACGGGTTTTGGTGGGTTGCTAGTTAGTAATAAATCAATCTGCCTAGCCTTTTCCCAACTATGTTGGGGTCAGCTTCCAGTCTATTCGGATGTAGCTGAATACCAGTATTTTACATGGAGCGGCCGCCTATCTGCTCTCCATAACTCAGTTAAGTCTTGGTAACATGATACACCTAGACAAGACTGGTTGTCAGACTTTTCGGCTTCTGACTACTCGTAACGACTGTCAAAGATCTACCAATGACAGCCGGGATCAACGGTTTAACGTGCTTTCCGAGATAATGGATGGTCACCCATCCACTAGTTAGTAATAAGCGGTGATAAAATAAGATTAGTATTCTAGGATTCAGTCAAAGATTTCTATCTTTTCTATGCTGTCTTTGGCCGTCAATAAGGATACCAGCTGTAAAATTTTGCATGCCAGTACTATTTAAACAAGCTAACATTAGGGAAATGAAATGCCGCAGGTGGCCTGTCGTAGCCCTAATTATAAACAGAAGTACGCAATTTTTGAAAATATGTTGCGCATCTTGAAGATAAGACAGGCTTAGTTTGGGGACTAAAATTACTCAGCACAAGTTATTTATTTTTAGAATTGAAGACAATAATATTGTAGGCGATGACCCAAGTCAAGAGTATTTGGACACTAACTGTTGCCCGCAGCTTCGCCCGCGTGGCATTTTCTAAAATAAAACTACTCCTTATAACATCAGCTATCTGCCAGTAAAAATCACGTCAAAAACGGTCCAGCCGTTTCGGTCATAAGCCGGAATAAACATTATCATTCTCCCGACCATATCCCAATTTATTTGTGGTCGGCGCAACATGTCCCTTTCTTCCATACTTCTGTATTAGTCGTCATCTCGGTAGATACCCCCTTTCTAGCCATATCATCTTTCACACAGTCCATCCATCGTTTGGTCTTCCCCAACTCTTATAGCCATCGACATTCATGCTCAAAAATTTCCTCACGACATTTTCCTCATTCGGAACAAACAAAGAGACGAAAAAAAAATATCGTATAAACTTTCACACGCATCTAATAAAAAGCTGTTATTTCGACATTACAAACAGACATTATTTTCGTTTGTATGTATAGATAAGAATTACCAAGCCTCAATTGATGACATCATACGCAAAGCGGCGTGAATTGAGTTGACACTGAATTTGATTGGACCTTGACTTTTCTGAATGAAATAGCGCGTTGGAATGAATCGTTTTAAGGCGCTGACAAGAGGCAAATAATAAAAGTAACCTTGTCTTAAAACAAAAAAATGTCAAGTCTATAATATATAATTATGTAGTTTGTGGTAGCGGAAAAAATATATGTTATGCTTGAACATATTTCTCAGAACTTGGTTGTTACCAAAACACGTTTAGGAAAAAAATATCTCTACAAATTAACGGTAAAATAGGGTTAGTTTACCGTAAATTTGTATAGAGATTTTTTTATTTTGAGTTTCAATCCAAAATATCTGTATAAAATTGATATTTTATACAGATATTTTGGATCATCAGCTAAAACGCGGTCAATGTCAGACTGCATACAATAAAAAGAGAAGCGCGATGACACAACGCTTGTAATGACGTTCGATTATTAATTAAATAAAAACCGTACGTTGATACGTACGGTTGGTATTTAATTAATAATAAGAACGTCTTATTTGTGTGCAGAACTTGGTTGTTTTTTATTTTCGATTACTCAACTTATTTTTGAGTAAATAGATAATTGCTTAATATTTTGCAATACATTACAAGCGTTGTGTCATCGCGCTTCTCTTTCTTTTGTATGCAGTCTGACAGTGACCGCGGTTTAGCTGATGTCAGCTTTTTAAGCACTCAACGTTCGTGATACCTAATTAACGTTTTTAGGGTTCCGTAGTCAACAAGGAACCCTTATAGTTTCGCCATGTCCGTCTGTCTGTCTGTCTGTCTGTCTGTCCGTCCGTCCGTCTTACGTCTGTTCCCCGGCTTAGCTCAGAGACTAGTATATTATTGTAAACAGAGAACGAGGAAGCTGTCACTCCGTAATACAGTTTATAACTAGTACGGGGTTCAGGGTGAATCGGTTTCGTAACAACCATTTTTTTTTTTTTTTGGGCGGGAAATTATCAAATAACTTCTCCCGCTCTGGGCAGAGCGAGAGGGCGTCTCAGACTTTTACTGACTAAAACCCACCCGTGTTCCTTCCGTTGCCTGTGTGCCAGGGCCACGATATCCCTTTCGGACAAACTCGCAACCCCGGCAGGCATTGGTCCTAACGGACCCCGTCAGTTTGTGCTGACATCTCTTTGAGGCGCGCGTGGAACACAACGCGCCGTCGACCCGGGCCTGGTCCTTATCGGACGGCGAGCTACCCATCGCTCACCGTCCGCAGGCCCGCGCCTACGGTGGCCGGAAATCGGCTTGCGACTCCCGACGCCCGGGGCGTCTCCTGCGGCGACTAAGGGCGCGAGGGCGCGAGCCTTGCGTCACCCTCACGCGTTCCGCCTCCTCCTTCGCGAGCATTACTGCTTCGCAGAAGGAGGTGACGGCCTCCCATGCATTCTCGCTCCGAACCATAGCTTGAACCAGGGCCGGATGCGAGAGATCGCCGCCGCTGATCGCCTTCGTGAGGACACGGCGGTGCTCCGCCCAAGCCGGGCAGACCTTCACGCGGAGTCAGCGTAGCAGAGCACAGCCGCTAGGGAGGTCGGCACGGAGCACCCAGTCGTAGCCGATGTCCCACAGATGCGGCCCCAGGTTTCGTAACAACCATGAATTTATTATTGTGCATCGAGGAACGGAAATTGGATATCTAATCTTTTAGATTCTTAAAAATAAGTTCTTGTGTAAAAGGAGACGTTCACGAAATGTATGGGGCTTGGTACTAAAATAATTGAAAATTTAAACAGCCTTCTGACCTATATAGGCTGAAAGAGGGTAATTATTTTGACGTCTTTGGGCATTTAATTTTTTTTACAGCCACCCGTTTTTTTTTAAAACAAGTGTTGAAAAATAAAATGTTCTACACGCATTATTTATATTTTAGGGATGGCAGCCCTGTGGCAAATGACGTGACAATGTCAGTCAGCAGGTCTCGGCTTGACATTTATAGCGGATATTTAGTCCGAGTTTACAGCTTTGACTTTTTTCGATACGTTTTGTTATTGCATTGTCATGATAATCAATATTTTTTGTCTTAATTTCATGTAGCTGCAGCTAAAATTATAATAAAATCTCAAAGTATTTAATAGAAACGGAAACATTAGCCACATAAAATAATTATATTGCATAGAAATGAATAAATAAAGACTATGTGCGTTTTGTTTGTATTGAAACATTTTTCACTTTTTCCCAAAAACGGGCGCCTGAAAAAATCAGATTTAACTATAATCGAGTAGCATAATAGATAAGCTTTCTAATAAGGTACATCACATTAGCGTTTAAAAATTGTCTGAATATTATACCAATTTTGACCTCTCCTTTGTTGTTTGGTTGTTATTCTTTTGGCAAAAATAAAGATGATGTTATGTTATGTTAGTACTAGAAAGCTGTAATTTGGCATGGGTGTACATATTAGTTACGCCGAGAAAGTCGTAAAAAAAAACTTGAAAAAACATTTTTTTATGCAACCTAACGATATTTTTTTCTCGTCATTCCCATGATGTGGGGTGTCGTTGGATAGGCCGTTCAAAAATATTGCGGGTCTGTTTAGATAATTTTTCGATTCAGGGATTCGTTTTCGTAATATTAAGCTTTAAAGTGCAAATTTTTGTTAGAATCAAATGTCAGCTAAAGCCCTGCCAGCTAAATGGTTGTTTTTGGAACCCTTCATTGTGCGTGGTCCGACACGCACTTGGCCGGTTTTTTAATAAAAAATTGTTTAACTTTTCGATAGACCGTACACGAGCATAAATAGTTACCTTAGGTACACTTATTATATAATTCAAAAGCGCTTTATTTTCATAATAGGATGGTTTCGATAATCCTATGCTAGTAACACCATATAATTTGCATCAATGCTTTTGAATCTTGCGTACATGTAAGGTAGTAAGTCTATGAAGATATAAACTAAATTGTTTAAAAAAAAATTTAAGCAAGAAAATGATTGTCTAAAAAGATGCTCGTGAATATACAATGCTGGGTATACGTACCCAGCATTGTATACGACTCGTTACAAAGTGACGTACTACCTACACTGTAATAGTAGCACTGTAATAATAGTTTCTAATCCGTGCGAGCAGAAGTTTTAATAAACTTTCTAGTAAACATGATTTGGATATATTCAAAACCAGTGTTTCTCGGGTTTACTACCTACTTTGGTTTTAATTTTTATCAAAAGTACTGAAATCGCGCCACAGTCTCTGTAAATAAAATACTGTTTTCATAAAGCAATGATTATTTTTAAATATCACAAGGAAAGTCTACGATAAACTCCCAGGCTAGTATTTGATTATGTAATGCTCCAACATTTGCCAGCAAAAATAATATTTACAAGTACCTACATATCTACATCTTTTCTAACTAATAGTAGCCTGGGGAATAATCGTAGGTGTTCCTTGTAATAGTAAAATGTTTAGGTTGTTACTTATGTAAAAATATGGTATTTAATCCATATGGCCAGCGCTTGAAATTTTTACGTGCCTACCTACGCTACGTAATAGCTGATGAATTTAAAAAATACTAAAAACATAATTATCACGTAGATAGTACTTAGCCACAGTTTCTAAAATTCGATTGCAAACTTACAAACAAACTTTACTCAATCAATACCAGTAAAATTAAAAAATATATACCATCCAGTTCCAAGATTAGTGTTACGTATAAAATCGTGCGGTCAGCGGTTTCGATGTGTGCGTGCGCGTAATGTTGTTGTGTTGCGATTCAGATACCTAAACTCGAGGGAGTTCAAAATGTGATAGCGCCCTTAAGAACACTGTTTATATAATATTAGCTGTAAATTTCCCGAATAAACTAAAATAAAAATAACGCGATCTCCACTTCGCGCGCTCTCTCCCACACACTGGTCGGCGTCTCACTGTACAACAGAGAGCGCAGAGTAAAGTTCGCTTTATTGCGACAATGTAGCCGTAGCATTAGTAAACACATCGCCGGCGGGGCACTAACAATTAGCATATAAATTAGTCGCCATTACCTAGTGAAGTCTATACTGTGTGAGAGCACCGGACGTGGGTTCACGGTACACTGCCCGTTTGTGAAACAACCGAAAGTGGTCGTGGGTGGACAGTTTATGGTGAACTAGCAGTCCCCGCGGGTTTATCTATGTAGATTCTATTTAAGGTAGATTTTCATTACATATTGAGACTCCTCCGTGACTCAGAAATCATGTTAAGCCGTGAGGTCTGTCATTTGTAGATCTTTGACAGTTGCCAGACTTTCGGGCTTCTGGTTGGGTAACACGATGTCCCTTGGTAAGCCAAGGGGTATTGTATTACCCAGTAACTGCATTGTCAAATGTAAAATTCTGGTATTCAGCTGCTACCGGTTAGACACGAAGCCTTTTTTTTTTTGTTCACGGGGTGGAAAATCCTCATGGATGACTTTCGCCCTGGGGCGGGCGGAGGGGTCTTTCAGACGGATCTACACAAAACTTTTTATGGAACACGGAAATGTTATAAAAACGAACTCTTCAGTCCTTTTAACGTAAGGTAAACTGCCCAGCGGGTTAAAAAAGAACAGCCTAAAGCTCTGACCGTTTAGTACAATCACCGAACGTCCATTACGTAAGCGATAAGGATCGTCGCACACCTCAATTACAAAACAACAATGAAACAAAATGGACCAACATTAGTTAATGTTCCGTTAGTAGTAATGGAGGCTAATTATGAGACGTTTTTAGTTAACTAGTCCCTAGTGTTTCCTGATTCATGGAAGAAGTAGATTATCGATTAGGTATTTTCAATTAGACTGTTTTGGGAGTGAGGGGGTCAACGTTGTGTGACGAGGGGTGGGCGGGGTCCTAAAGGAGAGGTCAAAATTGGTATAATATTCCGACGATTTTTAAACGCTAATGTGATGTACCTTATTAGAAAGCTTATTTATTATGCTACTCGATTATAGTTAAATCTGATTTTTTCAGGCGCCCGTTTTTGTAAAAAAGTGAAAAATGTTTCAATACAAACAAAACGCACATAGTCTTTATTTATTCATTTCTATGCAATATAATTATTTTATGTGGCTAATGTTTCCGTTTCTATTAAATACTTTGAGATTTTATTATAATTTTAGCTGCAGCTCCATGAAATTAAGACAAAAAATATTGATTATCATGACAATGCAATAACCAAACGTATCGAAAAAAGTCAAAGCTGTAAACTCGGACTAAATATCCGCTGTAAATGTCAAGCCGAGTTCTGCTGACTGACGTTGTCATTGTCACGTCATTTGCCACAGGGCTGCCATCCCTAAAATATAAATAATGCTTGGAGAACATTTTATTTTTCAACAATTGTTTAAAAAAAAACGGGCGGCTGTAAAAAAAAAATGCCCAAAGACATTAAAATAATTACCCTCTTTCAGCCTATATAGGTCATAAGCCTGTTTAAATTTTCAATTATTTTAGTACCTAGCCCCAACATTTCGTGAACGTCTCCTTTCGTGATGTCAGATTTCCACATCGAGTATATATGTATAAGTACAGTAAAAATCTACGCGAGGGATACTTTCCGCAAAAAATCGCGTCAAATGAAATTAACATAGGTATAGATATGTATAGCATGTTGCATTTAAGAGTAGCCAAAGGTCAGTACAAAATGCAAATCCATACTTTAATTCTAAAAACACATTGTACAGCGTTACATTAATTAAAGTATGTATTTGTTTTAAGAGAATTTCATACAAACTTTCAAGCCCTTGTTTTTTGAAATAACTGAACCGATTTTAATGAAACTTTATACATATACATAAGCAGGATACAAAGTTCTAAATGTTTTATTTAAAAACAGATAACTGGAAATCTCTGTTTCTATGGAAAATTTAAAATCAGTCTAATTTGGCTGTAACACTGTCTTTCGAAAATGTTCTTAACTAACTTTTTAGACCTTTATATCTTGCTTATGCGTATGAAGTTTCATTAAAATCGGTTCAGTCATTTCGAAATACAAGGGCTTGAAACTTTGTATGAAATGCCGTACGGTGTATACGCTCTTAAGGCTCGTACAGACTGCTGCGACACGTCACTAGAAGCACAATTTCTTTGTCGGTGCCTGCCGCGCCTGCGATATCGCGTGAGTCTGACAGAGCCTTTACGGAAAATGTATCTATTGTCTTAAAAATAAAAATATTTACACTCCGGAACTGCTGTTTTAATTTAATAATTTCTAGATGTAAAATTGCAATGTGTGATGTCACACTAGGGAGGGGGAGCCTCACAACTGTAACCGGCTGTGACAAGAACGGGAGGGGTCAAAATCTCATGAAATTCGTGTGACGTAATTCATGGATATGGGATCAAACTTTTTAGTTGCTTAATAGAATTTTTGTTAAATGTATTTAGTCATGATTTCATGCAACTGAAGCCAGTCTCTTAAAACCTAGTAAGTAGGGAAGCAACGATAGGTACCGATGCTGATAATCGTTAACCGAACGTTATTTCTGACGATTCTTAAAACTCTCATAAAATGTTATATTTTGCGTCAAAAGGAGCGCAAGACAGCGTCTAAATTTGCGCTGGTAACATTAAAGACTGCCATCTTGCATATTTTTGTCCATCAAATCAGCTACTGTGGATTCAGAAATACTGTTTTCAATAGCTGGTGTAATCCAAATGGATATCAGAAATAGACCTAACCAGATAATTTAAAATTGTTATGCTTCTTTAATAAAAATTTACAAGAAATTTGTCACAATTATGACATTTAGATTGTGAATTATTTAAAAATTTAAATCAATGTTGATTTTACTCAATTACCCTGTTTTATTCAATGTAAATAAGTATAAATATATTTATTTTCTCTTCACAAATGTACAGTTACAGTAGTATTGCTTAAAACTAGCTTAAGGATAAGTTTACATTTGTGGTGCTTGCCTTAATGCTGGTTCTGCTCCACAACCACGTGTCTTTGGAGTTTCTTGCCTGTTCTTCTCCATAGAGATCTACGTTTTGGAATGGGCAAATAGCTTCCACTTTCTGACTAACTGACCGACTCTTTGACAATTCAACAGTGCCTGTAAATGGTTTAATTGAATTAAATGCTTTGAGTTTGAGTGAGAGACTGGTGCTTGAAATAGGCATTGCAAGCAGCGCCTGTGGTATAAGTCACCAGAACCCCACGACAGTTCATAATGTGCGATCTTACATTGGATGCTTCTATGAGACAGAAGAGAATTTACAAAATTAGAAAGAAAAAAAAAACAAAGATAAAAACAACATAACGTAATTAAAACAACTTAGAAGAAGATTGAAAATTAATTTATACGTGTTTCAGTGTTTTTGATAATTCCACCCCCGAAGGGTTAAAAAGAGGGATGAAGTTGTGTATGGAAAGTCCTTCATTTCAAAAGGTAAAAATCACTAATTTTATTATCTAGGCTTACGGTCGGAAGCTAACGCAACGGTGTTGTTAGAATTTCAACCCTTAACTAAAAAAAAACCCTTAACTAAAATATAAAATATCATACCCCTTTTCACCCCAAAAAGGGGTATGATATTTACGTACCTCAAGAGGAAAAAACTTATAGGATCACTTCGTTGTCCGTCTGTCTGTATGTCAGTCTGTCAAGACCATTTTCTCAGGAACGCGTAGAGGTATCAAGTTGAAATTAATATCAAATTCGTAAGTCTATGGTCCCTTGTAGCTCTAAAAAAATCAAGCTTCCATGTCAGTTTTTCGAAAATTGGCCCCTGACTGGGTGAAAAGGGGTAGTCAATTTGACAAGAGCGGATTTTACTGCATGGCTTGGTTAACTCTAAGTTATGACGTAGGCATCTGCTAAGAAGGGGTTTTGGGAATTTGACTTTTAAAGGGGTGAAAAGGGGGATTTCGTTTGTATGAAAAATCTTATTCCTTAAGTTAATAAATCTGAAACTTAGCACGAATACTAGCCTAAGTAAATTATAAAGTTAGTAATTTTTTGTTTTTTTAAAGTGGGATTGGGGATGCTAATGTTTGTATGTAAGAATTTTAACGCGCAGTCCGATTTACTCGAAACTCGGAATTTTATATATTATATACCTAATGCTTACAGAATATAAAGCCTTACATGTTTTTGGGTTTATTCAAATGGGGCTTTGCAATGGGGTTTATTCAAATGGGGCCGTGGAATTACGGGGCAAAGGGGGGTTTTTAAGTTTTGAGGGAAGGATTTTACTGTGCGTCTTGATAAACTCCAAAGTAATTGAATAACACATGATTGAATATTTTTCAAAAATAAACTTCTTTTGGGGTGAAAAGGCGGACACAGTTTATATCAAAATTATGTTTCCTTTGATCAATAAACTTAAAAATCGACCCGTATATATTCTTAATAAATAAAACGACCATAAACATACATTTTACACGGGCTTTGGCACGGGGGTTTTTGCACGGGTTTTTTTTTTTTTCCTTTTTTTTTCACGGCTCAGCGCCACTGACACGCGCCTTGCACGCACTGAATGGCACGGCTGACAGGATCGATTTATTTTCCTGCTCTCTGAATGAATTCACAAAAATAATATTGTATGTGTTATGTTATTTAAGATAGTTAATTAAGGACTACGCTACCGCATCAGGATATTTTCCTGTAATGATAGCAGTGTTTGTGATAGAATAAATAAATAAATAAATTTTCGAAAACAACCTTTTAAAGGGGGTGTTGAATTTTGTGGAAAAATAATTGTATGGAAAGATATATCGCGCGGTTTGATTAACTTGAAACTCGGTATTTATATTTAAGATCGGAAATAAAGGTAAAGGTGTATCAGGGTTGTCAAAAAATCTACTCCTAACGGGGTGGAAAGGGGTAGTCAATTTTAAAGGGGATGATTTTATGTTTCGGATTGGCGCAAAAATGGCTGAACGGATTTAGATGAAATTTGGTAACATAGTTTATAATCTGCATTAATATATATCGTACTTTTAATTTCGGTAGTACGTTCTCGTGACATTTTTCCGACATCCACGCGAGCGAAGCCGCGGGCAAAAGCTAGTTATCTATAATTCTATCTGTGATTTTTTTCAAATATTCATATTTTCGTTACTTTAAATAAATATTCCCTATGAAAGTTCGCATTTGTATGGGCAAGGTCAACGGCGACTATCTGACCCTTAAGTATAAATTACCTTGCGAAGTCTGGTAACAAGAACCTCCAAGTGGGATTTGAATGATAGAGATTGGTCTATAATTAGTAAATACATGATTCGTAATGCATTCGGTATCGTATACGCTATTACGATGCATTCGCCATTCGTATCGGTATCGTAAATCGTAATACATGTATCGTTGCATCCCTACTAGTAAGCCAAGATTCTTGATAGGATATACGTAGCGTAGGTGTAAAGGCTCTTACACACTCACGCGATATCGTGGGCGCGACAGGCACCGACAAAGGAATTGTCTTAGCCTTAATACAATTGTATAATACACTACTTCTATTAACTTTTAAATATACATCATGCCTGTATTCCCTGAAGGGTTGGGCAGAGATGTACCTATAGTACACCCACATTTCACCAGTTATGTTTAAGCGACATGTAAGGGGGCGAGCCTATTGCCATCAACCAGACACAAATCCAAACTCCTGCTGCTACTGAGAAATTCCAGACGGAAAAACCCAATAACACTTTACCCGACCCGGGATTTGAACCCAGGACTTCATGCTCAGCAAGTGCTTGCGACCACTGGACCTAGAGGCTAACTGAAAAACGGTAACTTTTAAACATTGGTAAATATAGATCATAAAACTTTTATGACGTAAAGTCTGGGAAATGAATTGTTAAGTAAATTGGCTACCTATATCTTTCTTTCACAGTTGTATGAAACGGCTATTACCATATATATAAGAAAGGAGGATAGTACATATCAAATTGAGATAACGTTCAAAGCCTGAAGTCTGGATTTGTGCCCGAATGATGGCAATAGGCTCGCCCCCTATTCCATGGGACTTAAACATAACTGGCGAAATGTGGGTGTACTATAGGTATACCTCTGCTTATTCCTTCGGGGATTACAGGCGTGATGTTATGTTATGTATGTCAAACTCAAAGCATTTATTTCAATTGAATCATTTACAGGCACTTTTGAATCGTCAACTTGTCGGTCAGTTACAAATATGAAGCTAGTTGCCCATTCCAAATAGTAGGTTCCTATGGAGAAGAACGGGCAAGAAACTCCACGTACACTCTTTTAAAATAAAATATTTGATACAAAGTATTGGTTACATCATTCATAGTGAAAATATACACGTGAGAACGATGCAAAACCTCAGAAGCGTCCGTGATAACAAAGAAACAATTCAAAACTAAAATAATTAAAAACCGGCCAAGTGCGAGTCGGACTCGCGCACGAAGGGTTCCGTACCATTATCTATAAAAATGGCAAAAAATTCACGTTTGTTGTATGGGTGCCTTAAATATTTGTTTTATTTTAATTATTTATTTTTAAAGTGAATATATAAGTAAATATTCTGTGAATATTTTGAGCGTCTACCTGTTGCCGTTTTCAATATCGGGCAAAAACGAGCAAAAAATCACGTTTGTTGTATGGGAGCCCTCTTAAATAATTATTTTATTCTGTTTTTTAGTATTTGTTGTTATAGCGGCAACAGAAATACATCATCTGTGAAAATTTCAACTGTCAAACTATCACGGTTCATGAACCGTCTGTCCGCCTGAGGCTGTAGCCTGGTGACAGACGGACAGACAGACGGCGGAGCCTTATATAGAGGGTTCCCGTTTTACCATTTGGATACGGAACCCTAAACATAAGCCGTGGCAGCTAAGAGATGACCAGTCCCTACTGACAGCGCCACAGTTCGTTCACAAACATGACGCATGGATCAAGAAAAAAAAAAAATCCCTGATTGTACATAGTCTGTTTGACTGCATGTAAATATCAATCAATCAACTCAGCCTATCCAAGTCCACTGCTGGACATAGGCCTCTCCCAGGCTGCACCACAACACCCTGTCCTCCGCCTTCCGTAACCAGTCTTACCCAGTCACCTTCTTCTTTTTCTTTATGTAAATATAATCCAGTTGAATGTTAAACAAAAGCGCCTTAGTTCGTTACAATGGACAGTTAGTAGAGATGTTGTCATAATAACTACGCTCGGTAATACGGAACGTTGCTCGCAGTATGTGCAATATTATTACTACAGGTGTTACAAGCTAAGTTCATAATGATTCATAATGTATTTTAAAGTTTATAACATATAATACATACGTAACATAACACCTGTAATCCCCGAAGGGTTAGGCAGAGGTGTACCTATAGTACACCCACATTTCGCCAGTTATGTTTAAGTCCCATGTAATTCGGGGCGAGCCTATTGCCATCAGGGCTGGAAACCGGTTAATTTTTATTTTCGAAGATACAATTTTTATTTTGATACAATTAATACCTATTATCTTCAAAGATTGCTTCATCACATTAAGTTCAGCATTGATTTTGTTTGAAAACATTAAATAATTATCGAAATATCTTTTTAATACATACATTTACATAGAAAATTAACCACTGTCCGAGCCCTGATTGCCATCAACCGGGCAAAAATCCAGACTAATCATTGACTGTAGATATTTTAAGGAAGGTGCGAGGTAAAAAAAAACGAGTGTGCTATACCACACGACTGAAGTAAAACTTAAACGTAACTCTCTCTCTTTCTACCTTCACTAACTTATATCTCCCTCTCAACGTCCGTTCGCTCGCTTCCGTAGCGCTTTCGTCACGCATTCACCAGCTTACTCCCAAGTCAAGCGTGCGTAAAGAAGTTTTACTTCAAAAATCTGCTCCACACATTTCAGTTTACATAACATAATAAGTCTATAAACTTCCCACTGCTGAGACACAGGCCTCCTCTCGTTGAGAGGGAGTTTACATAAATCGGCAAAATAAATGGAGCAGCTGAGATTTATGGTAACAGTTGTTCATAATGATAATTACGATGACACCTATTCAGGTTTAGTATAAACAGAAACTAACAAAGCTTGTAAATGTCGCAGATGGATTGCTTAATGAGCTATTTTACATAACCACTAACTGTTTTACAAAACAGCTCCGTTATGTAAAACAGCTGAACAGCGTTCAGCTGGATTGTCATTGCGTTACGGTTAACAAAACTGCGACACACGTTTAGACGTAATGCAGAATGGCTTATCTAAAGTCATAAGCGTTTGGTGTGGAATCTAATGCTGAATCGGTCGCACTAACTAAGCTCGAGCACCCTTGCCAATTGGTATATATATGTAAGGTCAGAACTGTGACCAACCGCGCGCGAGCCGAGCGAGCGTAGCGAGAGGTGCCGCGGTAGCGGCCGGCGAGCGCTGCTTCGCCTTTACTTGGCAATTCCATATTTTTAGGACTGACTTCCATAAAACTCTAATAACTATTGTATTAAAATTGTCCTTAAAATATCTGTTCTCACTTGAGTGAGGGTAATTTTCACTCATATTACTCGTTTTTAGGGTTCCGTACCTCAAAAGGAAAAACGAAACCCTTATAGGATCACTCGTGTGTCTGTCTGTCCGTCTATCACAGCCGATTTGCTCCGAATCTACTGGACTGATTAAGTTGAAATTTTGGTATACATATGAATGTCTATGACCCACATACGGACGTGTAACGTAAATGAATTTTTAATATGAGGGTCACTTTTGGGGGGCAAATCAGGAAATTTAAAAAAAAGTTATCATAACTGTTTCGTGTAACATAAAAAGGAAGGACTTATTGTGAGAGTCACAAATATATATATTTTTAAATTTTAAAATAAATAGTTTTAAAGTTATTTAAGAAAATAGATGAACATTGACCATTCTTCCTTATCTCCGAAACTACTGACTCTAAAATTGTGAAAAAAATACAGAAAATAGTTATTTTCTTTGAAATTACAGGAAAATCTATAAGAAGTCTATGGTGTTAAAATAAGACACACACACATACACTACACACACACAGTGTTAAATTTGTTATTGGGATAAAAACTTGGTAGTTAACAAATATTTATTGTACGGAACCCCGCGAGTTTAACTCGCACTTGTCCGGTTTTATTTATTTCTGTTTCGTACACCATTATTGTTGATATGACACACCAAGTCACGAGCAAAAAAAAATGTTGAACTAAAATCTACAATCTGACGTATCATTTCACACAGTTTTACATAACGTCTAATTGTAAACCGCCATAATCGCTGCATTGATAAATGCATAAGTTTGTGCGATTCTACGTTTTCAATCTGCCTAGCCTTTTCCCAACTATGTTGGGCTTGGCTGCCAGTCTAACCGGATGCAGCTGAATACCAGTATTTTACATGGAGCGACTGTCTATCTGACCTCTTCAACCCAGTTACTGGGTAAAACGATACCTCTTGGAAAGACTGGTTGTCAGATTTTTGGGCTTCTGTAGACCCGTAACGACTGTCAAAGATCCACGAATGACAGCGATCTGCGTTTTAATGTTCAATAATTATGGAAAATCGCTAAACGTTGTTCAGCTGTCTTGTAAAACAGCTAGCGGTTAGGCAAAACAGCGGATTCGACTATTCATCTGAAACCTATGTTTACAAGTAGGTACACTATCAATCTCACAGGCACACTAAGGGCCGCCATAAACGGACTGCTTGAAGCAGTCAGGATTGACTGCTTCAAGGGCTTCAGGCTTTTGGGCTTCTGACGACCCGTAACAACTGTCAAAAATCTACAAATGACAGCCGGGACCAACGGCTTAACGTGCTTTCTGAGGCACGTACACACAGTTTTACAGTAACTTATGTCTTAATATCCTGTTTTGAGTTCTGAAACTGGGATGTCAATGCGGAAATTAAAGAACCATTCCACCATGAACTACTGCAATGAAAAAATCTCACAGCTCGAATCATCATGTAGGTATGTCCTGCTGACTTCAGGGATATATAGAAAAAAAAAACAAGACACGAACAATGAGAACAAAGATCGGAATCCATTCGCTACTTATTGCATTGCTCGGTTTTCCTTTATCCCTCGCCCGTTCATTCCTGTAGCATTTCTCTTTGTTTTCTAGCATATTGTGGCCAATATATCGGAAACTTAATATAGGTTGTAATGAATCCTCGTGTTTCTATACTCCGTGGTGAGCTGGAACAGGCAATCAGACTGGACAGCTACTCGATAAGTTATAAGAGCGTTTTAAATTTGTACAGTATAGGTTCCTGGCACGTAAAAAGACTATGAAATACTCGTAATAGGTAATTTATTTGTCGTAAAAAGACTAACATTTGGGAATTAAATAATGGGAATTGTGATAAAATTGCAATCATGTTAAGATATAAAATAAGACATCTTTATCTTGACGTTGGTCGCAAGCGCTACTGCAGAGCATGAGGTCCTGGGTTTGATTCCCAGGTCAGTCAAAGAGTTATTAGGTTTTTTCATCAGGAATTTCCCAGTAGCCTGGAGTCTTGATTTGTACCCCGTTGATGGCAATAGGATCGCCCCCTATTACATGTGACTTAGCATAACTCTGCCCAACCCTTCGGAAAAAACAGACGTGATGTTATTTTTATCTCTATCTTACTCTAGCAGATGGTATTATTCGTATAGTGATAAACATTTGCAACTCCAAATAAAATGCCATGACTTTAATGTATCTATGTACAAGACTATTTTAATGAGTCCGTAATTCAACTGGCATCGATCGCATACTTTCAAGCCAAAGCTGCTTGGCGGCAAACTTAAGTTAAGGTGGCAGTACTGCCACGGATTCCCACTTAGGAAGCTTAACATCTACGTGCTAAAGATGATTTTCTTTTGTTTTTTTTTTGTTTTAACAATTTTTCATGAAATGTTGTACGCTTAAATATCAAGCCTAACCATGTGTCTCCTGCTCATGATCATCATTCTTCTGCCGTTATCCCATTGATTTGGGGTTGGCGCAACACTGTCCCTTTCTTCCATACTTCTCTCTATTAGTAGTCATCTCGGTAGTCACTCATTTTCTAGCCATATCATCTTTCACACAGTCCATTCATCGTTTCTTTGGTCGTCCCCTACTTTTATAGCCATCGAGATCCATACTCATAACTTTCCTCACGACATTTTCCTCATTCCTCCGCATCACATGCCCATACCATGACAACCGATTTCCGCAAAACTTTTCAGCAACAACTTTTCCTTTCTTATTTTTTTTTTTTTCTTCTACTATGCAAGAGAAATCTATGTAGGTATAAGGTGTTTAAAAATTAACCCTACAAACTTTAAGCAGTGCTTTAGACCATCGAACTGAATAACTTTTACCATGGGAAAAACTTAGGAATCGCATAAAAAAAAAACCTTCCCATACAGTTTAGAACAGTAGGTATAAACTTTAGTATGGATGAGCTGATTTTTTTTTCGCGATTATAGGTTGGTACCATAGTCAAAGCAGTTCAATGGTCTAAAGCACTTCTTAAAGTTTATCTGGTTAATTTTTAAACACCATACCTATATGTATATTATTATTATAGAGGTATTGTGACAAAGACATACGATGGTAGGTACAAAGTTGGTCAGTAGAGGACACATCCGCCGCTAAAAGCGGCGTACGAATATTTATATTATATACACAATATTACAAATGGGCCTAAAACTTAACTTCTATAGTATACTGTCATAAACAATAAAAAACACTTAATAGACATAAAGATTTATATAAACTCTATTATACAATATTAAGTATTACCCTTATAATCTGAAGTTTTTAAGTAGGGTTTAATCTTTGGAACTGCTGATCCGATGCCGAAAATACTTTCTCTAATGGAAAGCAGTAACAGTTAACAGTATTGCCTCATAGGATATTTTGTTAAAACAAGAAATGGAATAAAGGGGGCCTATCGGACTTTTCCCGGTTCCCTGGAAAACCCATTTAATCCATTTGTCAAAACGGATTGGAGTTGGCTTTGAATGTCTGTAGTTTTGGTGAACCAATCACAACAGCTTAAATGGGATTTGAAGGCAGATTTACCGAACACGACCAATGATCAGGGGGCCTACTCCGAAGCGTTATTCCGATGTATCGGCCGAATGTTCGGCCGTTTTCTTTTTACGGCTGACCATAGCTGACTACGGCGAAATAAAAAATAAAACGACGGACAGAGGGATAATCTCAAAGTCAAAAACGTGACTTGAAGTCGGGTAAGGATTCAAAGTCAATTAAGGAAACTTTGGGCCTGATGAAACGGCCGAACATTCGGCCGATACATCGGATTATCGCTTCGGAGTAGGCCCCCTGGCTTTTGGAAATTGGAAGTATCTAGTATGATCCAAAAGTATATGTTGGTGAAATAAAAATTATTATTTTTATTTATTTGTTATTTAAGAAAAAAAGTTTAAGTGTAATCAAAGCTGTTCAGGTTATAAAATTAACGCTTTATTTCAAATGCAGGTGGCGGGGCTGAATGCACATCAGGGTGCATCAAATATATTTGAGTATATTTTAAGTAGACCTAGTGGTGGGTCCCTCGTTGGCCTAGTGTTGTTGCTGTAGTTGTAGTTGTGTCATTTTTGTATCATTTTAATTATTATATTACTTTATTCTTTTTTTTTGTTTAAATTTGTTTTATTTGAATATTGACGTAGTAATCTTATTTTTTATTTCTCTTTTGACGTGTATATCTTTTTTTCTTATTTTTTTTTCTTTTGAGTAAATCAAATAATATCGTTTGGTTAATGTAATTATGTTATCAATTTTAGTAAGTAAGTCAATGACATCTATGAATATTTGTACGCCTTGCGCGCTTGTAATTTTTTTTATAACTTTAACTATTTTATTGTACCTATGTTAACAAATCAATAAATGTTTATGATTATGTAGTTACCTGCGATAGGAAAGTAGACAAAGAGATGTAGAAAAAATCAAATAATATCGTTTGATTAATGTAATTATGTTATCAATTTTAGTAAGTAAGTCAATGACATCTATGAATATTATTTTGTACGCCTTGCGCGCTTGTAATTTTTTTTATAACTTTAACTATTTTATTGTACCTATGTTAACAAATGAATAAATGTTTATGATTATGTAGTTACCTGCGATAGGAAAGTAGACAAAGAGATGTAGAAAACGTGACGACAACATCGACAACGACGACGTCTTTTTTGTAAAAAAAATCACAGACAAATTCTCGTTTTCATATGAAAATTAAAATCAAAATCCAAAAAAATGTTTTTCTCACACCTCAAGTAATAACACTTACCGCGGTCATTGACAACCTAAAAAAAAATCAAATCTTTTTATTTTATCGTGTTTTGATTTCGATTTCCATCGCGGCTGCGGAGTTTAGCTAGCCAATTTAAAATAACCTTGTATAATAAAGTGAGTGAGATCTATACTATAAAGACAGATATATTATAGAGCCTCTTTGGTCTAGTGGTTGCAAGTGCTACTGCTGAGCATGAGTTCCTGGGTTCAATTCCCAGGTCGGGCAAAGTGTAATTGGGGTTTTCCGTTTGGAATTTCTCAGGCACAGACCGGTGTTTGGGTTTGTGCCCGGTTGATGGCAATAGGTTTGCCCCCTATTACATGGGACTTAAACATAACTGGCGGAATGTGGGTGTTCTATATAATAGGTATCTACCTCTGTCTATCCCTTCGGGGATTACGGGTGTGTTGTTATGTTATATGTTATTTTAAGTAGGTATAGCCATTCGTACAATAATCAATGGTACATAAAAATACCGTCTTCTATCTACCCTATTCTTCCTTAACTATGTCAAACATATCGATTATATTTCAAACTTCTTCCTTCCAAGTATGAAAGTATGAAGATTATAGAAAGGTTATGTCGTCAAAGTAATATTAGTAAGTGATTCCTTTTTATCAGATTAAATGGCTGCGTCAGTTAGCCTGGCTCGTTGTGGTCATTCGCATTAGGTATCCGGGAACATAATAGTTGGTACTTAAAGCGTGTTATGGTGTTTTCATGGACGTATTTCCGTCATGGCATTTTTATTAGTTGAGCTCGCTGAAGCAGTTAGTAAATATGGGTAGCTATTTGCTCTACAATATTGTCTTGGGCCTGATTTATCGTTGCAAGGAAAAACCTGTTCAGGTGGAGATTCACAGATGACTCCGCCCGGGAATATGTGATGCTGTTTCACAAACATTGGGGTATTTAATATCTTGTTCAGCGATTCTTGTTGCCTGCACATTACAGAAACTGATGGCCGCTACTGAAGGCGGCAAATTCGTAGCCAAATTCTGGGCTGACTCTCTTTATATTGCCATCGACACGCTAAAAAGAAGTAGAACTTTTGTTAAATAAATATTATCCATTTTTTTTAAGTTCATTATTTTTTCTCTCCTTCTACCTTTAATCCATCCAAAGGTTGTCTGTAAAATATCGCTTTTAGCGATAAGACCGCCCATTGTGTCACCCT
Source organism: Tiliacea citrago (assembly GCA_963921375.1). Taxonomy (NCBI): domain Eukaryota; kingdom Metazoa; phylum Arthropoda; class Insecta; order Lepidoptera; family Noctuidae; genus Tiliacea; species Tiliacea citrago. The sequence goes on from OY992784.1 coordinate 6,274,166, forward strand.
AAGTAAAATTTCAACACTTATATCTGTAACTTTTATGGTGTACATAATAAAGAGTTTTCTATTCTATTATAAACAGTTTAACGTCGATTTTGGCAAGTGTAGTGCAGTTAGAAGGAATTCCTGGCTAAGTAATAACAGCTGCACGGGTCGATCGATCGGGGTAAGCTAGAACTGCCGCGGTTGGTCCATCTTTATATACCAAGACTCCTCCGTGCCTCGAAAAGCATGCTAAGCCGTTGGTCCCGGCTGTCATTCGTGGATCTTTGACAGTCGTTACGGGTCGTCAGAAGCCCGAAAGTCTGACAACTAGTCTTACCAAGGGGTACCGTATTACCCAGTAACTGGGTTGTGGTGGTCAGATCGGCAGTCGTTCCGTGTAAAATACTGGTATTCAGTTGCATCTGGTTAGACTGGAAGCCGAATCCAACATAGTTGAGAAAAGGGTAGGCAGATGAGTGCAGTTAGAAGTCTCTATTCATTTGGAAACATTGTTTTTCAGTTTCGCAAAAACCAACTTGAAGAAACCTCTATAACCATAACAATTTACTGAAGAATTAAAGTCATTTCACAACTTTAAAACCAATAAAAGCACAAAACATTTTATTGTTTTGTAACTTAACAAAACTTTGCACAATTTTAGTTTCCACAAACTTGCGTAAAACCAATATTTTGCACAAAATTCTAGTGGTTTTATAGCAACACCCGTCCCGTCTAGCCAATAAAAAAGGGGTGAACAAAAAAAACCGTTGACTGGACGCTTTTACATTCAAATTAAATTTCTTTTTGAAAGCTTCGGATGTCAAGGAGTGGTCGATTTACATATAGTTTTTCCATTGGAGTGTTACTTGCAGATTCGTCGGGTTATCGCCCTTTGAGCAACGAAGTGTAAACTGTGATGATTGATGAAACCAAACCCTTGTGGTTTTTTAATACTTTTTGCGTTCAACGAAGGGTGATGTTATTGATATTCCGTTCGTGTTTTGTTTTTAGCTTAATTTGAATGTGATGGGCTTTTATTTCGTGACCCTCCGTAAACGATGGGATTTCCGTTCGGCATAAATGACGAACTACAATAAAAGTTTGCATCCCCTTTTAACCTCCCCTCCCTCCCTTTACGGGATACATACATACACAAACTTATGCCTTCTTCCCATGGGAGTAGGCAGAAACTATAGAACGCCACCTGCTACGCTCCTTACATACTCCGTGTGCTTCATTTACGTTCATACATGGTCATACACACATACAAGTAAGTTGCAAGTACCTACTACGCACCTGACTTTTCCGAAGAACATCACTAATTAGGTGACTATAATGTCATCCTACAGCGTTTCCAATCACATCTGCCTTGTAAATTCCTACCAACCTACCACAGAACCGATATACCTAATTCAAATCAAATCTAGGGGATAAACATTCGAAATTCCTTACTTATACTACGGCTTCCCTCTCTCGCACACCGCTCGACGCTTCGCTGTACAACAGAGAGCGCGCGAAGTGTAATTCACGTTATAGCGAAAATTGCAATGTAGCAATACCATTAGTGCTCAGACTGGGCGTTGTCTGTTAAGCTACGGCCGCGATAACGGGAACTGCACTTCGCGCGCTCGCTGTTGTACAGCGAGACGTCGAGCAGTGTGCAAGAGTCCAGCGTGCGAAGTGTAGTTCGCGTCATTGCATCGCGACAATATAGCCGTAGCATAAGTGAAATTAAAATACTTTAACTAAGTAGAATATTCGAACTGCGAAGTAATCTATTCCCATAGGTTAGCGTCTTTTTTGGTGAGAAAAACCTGGTTGTTCTAAATCCACTTGCACGCTTCTTATGGAACATTGCAATCATCACATATTATAAAGGCGAAAGTTTGTGAGTGTGTGTGTATGTTTGTTACTTCTACACGCTCTAACGGCTGGACCAATTTTAATAAAATTTTGTATGGAGGTAGCTGACACCCTGGATTGAGACATAGGCTACTATTTATCCCGATATTCCCACGGGATCGAGACTTACGCGGGTGAAACCGTGGGACACAGCTAGTACTTACATAATTTATCTACTGAACTGAAGTTGGGTAGGTAACTATTAAATTCATATATTTATTTGCATTCCATAATGTCTAAGTAAAGGTGTTACAATGGCTTAAAGCTAAGGTACAATTACGGACCCTGTAGGGCACAGCAAAAGGTATAATAAAAATAATTCATAAATAAAATATAAATAAAATTAGGAAACAATTAGCAATCAACAATTTTTAAATAGATTATTAGCATTAATGAAGTAAATATAACATTTATTTTATTGAGATCAGTCCTAGGTTGTAATTACGTACAGTCGGTGACCAGTATTACCTGACCCCTGTTGCAAAAAGAATAATTTAAGAGGGGTCAAATAATGCTAGTCACCGAGTACATAATCTGCCTATAATGTTCCCACTGCTGGGACACAGGCCTCCTCTTTCTGGGAGAGCGAGTGGGCCGTAATACACCACGCGGGCCCAGTGCAGGTTGGTGGATGTCACATGTCTTCGAATTTTTAGTTCTAGGACATGCCGGTTTCCTCACGATGTTTTCCTTCACCGTTTTGAGAGCACTGGTGATGAAATAATTTACACAAAGTAAAGCGCCTGTCTGGGTTCGAACCTACGACCTACTACTCGTAAGTCGAGGCCGTTAACCACTGGGCCACCACTGCTGGTCACCGGGTCACCGAGTGTACTATAACATTGTCTTCTGCATGATGTTTTCAGAGGAATGTCTACTCATGTCTTGGCGGCCACGGCTTATTTTAATTGATTTAAATATTTGAATTGATTTTTTATCTTTTTACTACTGAAGTTTTTAACGTGCATATCTTTCTACATTGTTCTCACGTGTAAGATTTTAACATAAATGATATAACCAACATTTTGATTTAAAAGAGTGTCCGTGGAGTTTCTTGCACGTTTTTCTCCATAGGAACCTACTACGATTTGGAATGGGCAACTAGCTTCATCTTTCTGACTGACCGACCCCTTGGCAATTCAAAAGTGCCTGTAATTGGTTTATTTTGAAATTAATGCTTTGGCTTGAGTTTGAATGTTATATTTAGCTACATTCCATTTACTGCTGAAATATTATGATCGACGTTTTAAACGCTCTTACAGACTCACGCAATATCGCGGGCGCGACAGGCACCGACAAAGAAATTGTCCTACTAGTGTCGCGGCGCGCCCGCGATATCGCGTGAGTCTGTAAGAGCCTTAAATCAACAATTTAACCACTTTCAAGATCTTTTATACTCTTCATGCATGGCTGATTTTATGTTATTCTCCCGCGGTTCACCGCTTTTCTCTCAACTCTTCACAATCTTTATTATATTAAACCTTTATACAGAATTCATGACGTGTATCTCGTATTTGTTTGAAACAAAATTAAAAAGCTTCTAGAATATCGAGATGAAAAACTTTACAGCCATGTGAAGTGGTATTGTAAAATACAAGATAACCTGCGTATAAAATAAGGTTTATTCAACTATACAGCGTGTTACGTTAAGGGTATATACGTATACATATCAAAGGCACGGATTCTTTGGTGATAACAAACTACATGGCAACATTTTTTAAATAATTACCTACACAATTATAAAGTTAAGAAACATTTAACTAATCAAAATTTAATGTTTCCAGTTGTATTTTACACATCACTAGACCAAATCAGCCGATCGGTACACGTTTTAATCCATTCGTTTGATCCCGCCGCCAATCGTGCCGCCCGCGCCGCCGCGTGTCGGTGCGGCGCCGCCGCGTGTCGCAGAGGTGTGTGTGTGTACTAGGCGCACAGTCACAGATAATGGATAATGACCCTCACAGTGTCGTGACACGTTTGTTATGATTTAAATTTAATAAACAATAGAAATAAAAAAAACCGGCCAAGTGCAAATCGGACTCGTGCACGAAGGGTTCCGTACCATTTATATATATAAAATTCAAAGTCCTGACTGACTCACTGACTGATATATCAACGCACAGCCCAAACCGCTGCACAGTGGTTCCGCGCCCTAAGAGAGGCGGTCATAGGGTTTCGCGAAGGTAATGACTGTCGTTATCAATACTAAATATTATCATTATGCTTTTTTGTAATAGTTCATGTTATAATAAAATGAAAAAACCGAATTAATGTTAAAAAACTTATTTTATTAGAATAAATAATGCATTTATTGTACTTGACGAAATACTTACTAAAATACAATAAAGGAATTGGAACTTATAACTAATAAACTTAAATATATACATTTTTACAATAAAAATAAAGTAAATACCTAATTATTACCTAACTACAAATACAGAAATGGACAAAAAATATATTATTTACATGTTAATAGTTACATAATAGGAGCTGTATCTAAAATAATGTAAATCTAGTGTTTATTATATAACTATATACATTTTATTCTATACCGACAACAAATTCAACACCTCTTTAGATAGAATAGACTTCTTCTTCCGTGGTAACCTTCTCAAACCAGAAATATAAGGATCCGAATTAAGAAGAAGTCTATGTATCAAGTCGGTGTTTGTGACAACCCGGGACATTTTCCTCGTGTTGTCACGCCTAAACTGTTTAACTAACTTATTGCAAGATTCGGTGGCCTCTTCCGAAAGCTCACCTATTGACAATAATGCGTGGTCAATTACTTCCGAACCATGAATGAGGACCTTATGTACAGACGAGGGCAGGTTGTACCATGGATAGGTAGCAACAAGCTTACGTGCTATGTCTAGAGCATACTCTTTAAAAGCCACGTTATTAATTTTGTATCCCGACGAAAGACACTGCAGCAGATTATGACATCTGTCAATAAGGTATTTGTCTAATCCAGTAATTTCCGCTGAAATAGCTGAATTAGAAAAAAACCTTCTGGCAGTGTTTCCATCGTTGGATGTGCCACTTCCTCCACTTCGCGGTTTGTCGACTATTAGACCAAGTCGTTGCCTAAACTGTTGCTGGACATGTTGTTTTTTCTGTGCAAGAAGAGCTTTATCGTCTGAAGAACGCGCCTACCATTTTTTGAAATCTAATCTATAGGTAACGTGAATAAAATATTCAAAGAATCGGATATGCGAGTGAAGAGGAGATAGTACAAATTGATATTTACTACTGTCTACAGTTTTGCTACATGATTTACCTATATCATTCATGTCTTTTGGAGTTAAACCACAAATATAGCACCTACTACAAGATGTATCACTCAGAGCACTCCACACTTTACCATCAACCATGGTTAATTGTAAAGAATGCCGCACCTTTATTTCACATCCATTGTGAGTGAAAGATGATGGCTGTAAACTGTAAGTTTTAGTCTTGATATAATATATAGATAAATAGATAATATATAGATAAATTATTAATTAATATATAGATAACACGGTTGATGACTAATTACATGTGTTTACTTCCGATGCCAAAAAAGGAAAGTTGCGAACAATAGATTGCAAAACCTTTTATACCCTCAGGTAGTATGACAACTAGTGGGTAACTGAACCAGATATAATGGCTTAGCTCAGTCATTGCCATTGGGAGCCAAGGGGGATGACGTTTTGTATTGAAGTTGTTCATTCGCAAAATTTTGTATTCAAGTAAAAATAATATAATTACACGTGTACCGTTTCTAACTTTTCATAGAATGAAGCGATTACGATGAAACAAAACGAAATGTTACTCCAACTTATACAAATACACAATATTTATTTAAATATAAGGTCGTGGGACTGAATAGGCTATCAACACTCAGCTCAAACCACTGAACGGATAGGGCTGAAATTTGGTACATAGATAGTTATGACGTAAGCATCCGCTAAGAAGGGATTTTTGGAAATTCGACCTTTAAGGAGGTAAAAGGGGGAATTTTGTTTGTATGAAAAATCTTATTCCAAGAGTTAATAAACCTAAAACATGGCATGAATACTTACGTAAGTAAATTATAAAGTTTGTCTGTTTTAGTTTTTTCAAACTATCCCCTTAAAGGGGATTTGGGGATGTCAAAGTTTGTATAGAAGAATTTCATCGTGCGGTCCGATTAACTCGAAACTCGGTATTTTATATATACCTAATGCTCACAAAATATAAAGCCTAAGGCTGCCATCAGACGGACTGCATCGCAGCAACCGCGCGCAGTCGATATATTCTACTGCACGCAGTTGTACGTTCGACTTCGTTCAGTCATGATATCAACTTCACGCGGTCGCTGCAGTAGTGCGAAGTCAATATTAACTGCATACAGTCGTAACTTCAACTTTACGCAGTCGGCTTCACTGTCGTGTAGTGTCGACGCACGCTGTCCATCGCTAACCGCAAACAGTTAGTATGCAGTTAGTCAAGGAGCATAACGCGCGGAAATTGCATCAAACGGTTTAAATTAAAATGAATTTTGATACAGACACTTATTTATTTCTTTAATAAAAAGTAAAGTCAGCATTTGGAATTATAAAAGTCAAGAATATAGTGACAAAATAAAGCGCAATAATAATTGATGAGATACTGACTCTTTTAGTATATCGTTTAATTGATCAAATGCAGCAGTTGACATTATAAAGTAGTTATAAAATTTACCTTCATCTTGTCTTTATTTCGGATACAGTATGAAAAAATTACCTTCTGTATGGAAAAATAATAGCAAAGGATCAATCCACATCCGCGTTGCACGTTGCAGTTTTTCAATTGGATCAAACCAATGCCGGCGGCGGCGCCGTAATAATAATAAGAGAAGTAACATCTGTGCTTCCATTTCGACGTCAAATCTTAGATTGAGCTCCTGGACTAGATGCGTGGCGTCAACTGCGTAAAGTCAGATCCGACTGCAGATAACTGTATGCAGTTGAATATATCGACTGCGCGCGGTTGCTGCGATGTAGTCCGTCTGATGGCAGCCTTACATGTATTTGGGTTTATCCAAATATAACCCTTACGGGGCAAAAGGGGGTAATTAAGTTTTTAGGGAAGGATTTTAGTGCGCGTCATGATAAACTCCAAAGTAATTGAATAAAACATGATTTAATATTTTTCAAAAATAAAGTCGTTTCGGGGTGTAAAGGGGGAGACAGTTTATATCAAAATTATGTTTCCTTTGAAACAAATAAACTTGAAAATTGACCCCGATATTTTCTTAATAAATAAAACGGCCGTAAACATAAATTTTCGAAAACAACCTTTTAAAGGGGGTGTTGAATTTTGTGGGGGAAAATAATTGAATGGAAACATTTTAACGCGCGGTTCGATTTACTTGAAACTTGGTATTTATATTTAAGATTGGAAATATACGGAAATCTAAAAGATGTAGTCAATTTTAGAGGGAATGATTTTATGTTTCGGATTGGCGCAAAAATGGCTGAACGGATTTCGATGAAAGGTAACATACATATAGTTTATAATCTGCATTAACACATACTACTACACGTACTTATAATTCCGGTAGTACGTTCTCGTGACATTTTTTCCGACATCCACGCGGGCGAAGCCGCGGGCAGAAGCTAGTTGTCTATAAAAACGGCAAAAAAATCACGTTTGTTGTATGGGAGCCCCCCTTAAATATTTGTTTTATTTTAATTTAATTATAGATTTTTAAAGTGTATATATAATTAAATATTCTGTGTATATTCTGTATATATAACTAAATATTCTGTGTATGTTACCTTTCATCGAAATCCGTTCAGCCATTTTTGCGCCAATCCGAAACATAAAATCATTCCCTCTAAAATTGACTACATCTTTTAGATTTCCGTATATTTCCAATCTTAAATATAAATACCAAGTTTCAAGTAAATCGAACCGCGCGTTAAAATGTTTCCATTCAATTATTTTCCCCCACAAAATTCAACACCCCCTTTAAAAGGTTGTTTTCGAAAATTTATGTTTACGGCCGTTTTATTTATTAAGAAAATATCGGGGTCAATTTTCAAGTTTATTTGTTTCAAAGGAAACATAATTTTGATATAAACTGTCTCCCCCTTTACACCCCGAAACGACTTTATTTTTGAAAAATATTAAATCATGTTTTATTCAATTACTTTGGAGTTTATCATGACGCGCACTAAAATCCTTCCCTAAAAACTTAATTACCCCCTTTTGCCCCGTAAGGGTTATATTTGGATAAACCCAAATACATGTAAGGCTGCCATCAGACGGACTACATCGCAGCAACCGCGCGCAGTCGATATATTCAACTGCATACAGTTATCTGCAGTCGGATCTGACTTTACGCAGTTGACGCCACGCATCTAGTCCAGGAGCTCAATCTAAGATTTGACGTCGAAATGGAAGCACAGATGTTACTTCTCTTATTATTATTACGGCGCCGCCGCCGGCATTGGTTTGATCCAATTGAAAAACTGCAACGTGCAACGCGGATGTGGATTGATCCTTTGCTATTATTTTTCCATACAGAAGGTAATTTTTTCATACTGTATCCGAAATAAAGACAAGATGAAGGTAAATTTTATAACTACTTTATAATGTCAACTGCTGCATTTGATCAATTAAACGATATACTAAAAGAGTCAGTATCTCATCAATTATTATTGCGCTTTATTTTGTCACTATATTCTTGACTTTTATAATTCCAAATGCTGACTTTACTTTTTATTAAAGAAATAAATAAGTGTCTGTATCAAAATTCATTTTAATTTAAACCGTTTGATGCAATTTCCGCGCGTTATGCTCCTTGACTAACTGCATACTAACTGTTTGCGGTTAGCGATGGACAGCGTGCGTCGACACTACACGACAGTGAAGCCGACTGCGTAAAGTTGAAGTTACGACTGTATGCAGTTAATATTGACTTCGCACTACTGCAGCGACCGCGTGAAGTTGATATCATGACTGAACGAAGTCGAACGTACAACTGCGTGCAGTAGAATATATCGACTGCGCGCGGTTGCTGCGATGCAGTCCGTCTGATGGCAGCCTTAGGCTTTATATTTTGTGAGCATTAGGTATATATAAAATACCGAGTTTCGAGTTAATCGGACCGCACGATGAAATTCTTCTATACAAACTTTGACATCCCCAAATCCCCTTTAAGGGGATAGTTTGAAAAAACTAAAACAGACAAACTTTATAATTTACTTACGTAAGTATTCATGCCATGTTTTAGGTTTATTAACTCTTGGAATAAGATTTTTCATACAAACAAAATTCCCCCTTTTACCTCCTTAAAGGTCGAATTTCCAAAAATCCCTTCTTAGCGGATGCTTACGTCATAACTATCTATGTACCAAATTTCAGCCCTATCCGTTCAGTGGTTTGAGCTGAGTGTTGATAGCCTATTCAGTCCCACGACCTTATATTTAAATAAATATTGTGTATTTGTATAAGTTGGAGTAACATTTCGTTTTGTTTCATCGTAATCGCTTCATTCTATGAAAAGTTAGAAACGGTACACGTGTAATTATATTATTTTTACTTGAATACAAAATTTTGCGAATGAACAACTTCAATACAAAACGTCATCCCCCTTTTCACCCCCTTGTGGGTTGAAATAAAACAAAAAACAATGGTTTACGTTCTGTTAGTTTCCAACCATAAGCCAAAATATTAGTAATTTTAACTTGAAAAATAATGAATTTCATCCCCCTTTTCACCCTTTAAGGGTTGAAATTCTAACAACACCGTTGCGTTAGCTTCCAACCATAAGCCTAGATAATAAATTTTGTGATTTTTACTTCGAAAATTGAGGACTTTACATACACAACTTCATCCCCCTTTTTACCTCTTCGGGGTGGAATTATCAAAAAAGCTGAGATACGTATAAATTAATTTTGAACTTTCAGCCTAAACACAAAATTTTAATATTCTAACTTCAAAACTGACGGACTTTCATATAAACTTCCATCCCCTATTTCACCCTCTTAGGGGTGGAATTTCAAAAAAATCATTTCTTAGTGGATACTTACTCTTTACAAAGAACACACCCTCCAAATTTCATGTCTCTAGGACCAGCGCACAGTGGTCCCGTTAGTAGGTCATAGGCTTCCAATGGCAATGACTGAGCTAAGCCATTATATCTGGTTCAGTTACCCACTAGTTGTCACTACCTGAGGGTATAAAAGGTTTTGCAATCTATTGTTCGCAACATTCCTTTTTTGGCATCGGAAGTAAACACATGTAATTAGTCATCAACCGTGTTATCTATATGTATTATATCAAGACTAAAATTGACAGTTTACAGCCATCATCTTTCACTCACAATGGATGTGAAATAAAGGTGCGGCATTCTTTACAATTAACCATGGTTGATGGTAAAGTGTGGAGTGCTCTGAGTGATACATCTTGTAGTAGGTGCTATATTTGTGGTTTAACTCCAAAAGACATGAATGATATAGATAAATCATGTAGCAAAACTGTAGACAGTAGTAAATATCAATTTGTACTATCTCCTCTTCACTCGCATATCCGATTCTTTGAATATTTTATTCACGTTACCTATAGATTAGATTTCAAAAAATGGTAGGCGCGTTCTTCAGACAATAAAGCTCTTCTTGCACAGAAAAAACAACATGTCCAGCAACAGTTTAGGCAACGACTTGGTCTAATAGTCGACAAACCGCGAAGTGGAGGAAGTGGCACATCCAACGATGGAAACACTGCCAGAAGGTTTTTTTCTAATTCAGCTATTTCAGCGGAAATTACTGGATTAGACAAAGACCTTATTGACAGATGTCATAATCTGCTGCAGTGTCTTTCGTCGGGATACAAAATTAATAACGTGGCTTTTAAAGAGTATGCTCTAGACATAGCACGTAAGCTTGTTGCTACCTATCCATGGTACAACCTGCCCTCGTCTGTACATAAGGTCCTCATTCATGGTTCGGAAGTAATTGACCACGCATTATTGTCAATAGGTGAGCTTTCGGAAGAGGCCGCCGAATCTTGCAATAAGTTAGTTAAACAGTTTAGGCGTGACAACACGAGGAAAATGTCCCGGGTTGTCACAAACACCGACTTGATACATAGACTTCTTCTTAATTCGGATCCTTATAATTCTGGTTTGAGAAGGTTACCACGGAAGAAGAAGTCTATTCTATCTAAAGAGGTGTTGAATTTGTTGTCGGTATAGAATAAAATGTATATAGTTATATAATAAACACTAGATTTACATTATTTTAGATACAGCTCCTATTATGTAACTATTAAATTTTCGAAAACAACCTTTTAAAGGGGGTGTTGAATTTTGTGGGGGAAAATAATTGAATGGAACCATTTTAACGCGCGGTTCGATTTACTTGAAACTTGGTATTTATATTTAAGATTGGAAATATACGGAAATCTAAAAGATGTAGTTAATTTTAGAGGGAATGATTTTATGTTTCGGATTGGCGCAAAAATGGCTGAACGGATTTCGATGAAAGGTAACATACATATAGTTTATAATCTGCATTAACACATACTACTACACGTACTTATAATTCCGGTAGTACGTTCTCGTGACATTTTTTCCGACATCCACGCGGGCGAAGCCGCGGGCAGAAGCTAGTTGTCTATAAAAACGGCAAAAAAATCACGTTTGTTGTATGGGAGCCCGCCTTAAATATTTGTTTTATTTTAATTTAATTATAGATTTTTAAAGTGAATATATAACTAAATATTCTGTGAATATTTCAAATGTCTACTTGTTACCGTTATCAATATCGAGCAAAAACGACCAAAAAATCACGTTTGTTTTATGGGAGTCCCCTTAAATATTGATGTTATTCTGGTTTTTAGTATTTGTTGCTATAGCGGCAACAGAAATATATCATCTGTGAAAATTTCAACTGTCTAGCTATTACGGATCATGAGATACAGCCTGGTGACAGACGGACAGACAGACAGACAGACAGACGGCGGAGCCTTAGTAATAGGCTTCCCGTTTTACCCTTTGGGTACGGAACCCTAAAAAATATCAGACATTTTCAAAGTTATTCTTTTTGAGCTGAAATTTTGTACAGAACTTCTGAACCAGATGGACTCTTCACCCGGTTTGTATGGATGCTCCCTTTCCGTAACTCGCTGTAGATAGAACGGCTTGGAGATTTTTAGGCAGATTGTTTAATCGTCCGTTCTTTTTAGGGTTCCGTACCTCAAAAGGTAAAAACGAAACCCATATAGGATCACTCGTGTGTCTGTCTGTCTGTCCGTCTGCAACAGCCGATTTACTCCGAATCTACTGGAGAAATTTTGTTGAAATTTGGTATACATTATGGGTTTCTGTGACCCAAATACGGACGTGTAACGTAAATAAATTAATTTTGAATATGGGGTCACTTTTGGCGACGGCTAATGAAAGTAAGAAGTTAACAGCAACTATAATATCTTAATTCTTTCTACAATAGCATACATTCATTATTGCTAGGTATAAGCCTCGTTAGTTGGGCGTTTTCATAGCCGTCCCCCGACGCGAAGCCGCTTGATCAAAATATTACCTACAACCTATATTAAACTTAAAGGGCCAATGCATATATTGTTTTCAATATTTAGAGGTTTTTTTTTTTACCCATGGTCCCTTCGAGAAATACAATGCTGCCAAATTAAAACCATGTACTGTTATTGAATCATTTGGGTTAGGTTAGAACAGTGGCCAGATTCCTTCTATTTTCGGTGAATCATTTTGAATGTTTCAAGTAACTAACCGTCTACCATTTTAATTTGGCAGCATTGTATTTCTCGAAGGGATCAAGGGTAAAAAAAAAAATACCCGTGGTCCCTCCAGGGACTACGGGAGGGGACCACGGGTAACAAATGTTTGGAGGGTTTTGGTTGTGTCAGGGTTTAAAAAACAAAACTTTTATTTCCTGTTTTTTAAATTTTATATATTACTTGTAGTAGACAACCGAAAATGCGGCCGAACTTTGTCGATTGGTGAACTTCGATATTTGTGATTGTAAATTGCATGACTCGTACAATAATTTCCAAGTTTTTGTGTTTTAGCCTTTGGATCTAGTTGTCCCAAAATAAATAATTTAGAAATTGAAAAAATAAAAAAAAACTTTTTTTTTTTTTATATTTAATAGATTATTATGTTTACTATTAGAGTAACCTTTAGATTATTATGACCCTAAACGCTTAGCTTGTATTAGCATGTGCTCGTCAAAACGTATCGTATGAGCCCAAACACAAGGTAGATGCCGTACATCGTTGAGGAGTTCTTCTGGCAGTGATGCTTGCGCATCAGGTCAAGGTTATCATACTTTTGTAATATCATTGACAACCTGTCCCATTGACAGGATTTAAAATTTCGAATCGATCAGACTTGTGGAATTGTTTATATCTCTTCATCAACTAGAAAAGAGGTCTTCAAACTGCTGAGCAGATTTTCTTGAAAGATAGCTAAGAACACTCTCGATTAAGACACATATAAAACAAAAAATCAGTTCCTCCGTTCAGTAGCTATGATGCCACAGACAGATACACAGATACACACTACAAACTTATAACACTCCTCTTTTTCGCCGGACGTTAGAAAGAGTCTTATATACAAACCTAGCTCTTTCATATTTAGATATAACGCGCCTGACAACGTAACTACTATTAAGCAAAACATGTTCTAGTAATTTCTCAACAATAAAAGACCCATACAATAACATACGAGTTTACTATGGACGGTCGCAAATGGAATCAATCCATTGTGACGCAAACGAAGTTGTTCGTGCAATCTAAAAGTTATTGTTTTGACAAACTCGTTCAGTTAAACGACAGAGTTTTCATCAAAAGTTACTGGAACTGTGTTTTGTTTTACCATTGTTTCGATCAGAAAGAGCTGCTAGGCTTTTGTTGGCTCCAGCTCTAACACACGGTTCAAATATTCTACAAAAGATAATTTTCCAATCGTTACTCGCTGTTTACACTACTAGAACTTTGAATGGGTGAACCTGACCATCCATTACATAATTACAGAGACCCTTGCGTGCCTCGGAAAGCACGTTAAGCCGTTGGTCCCGGCTGTCATTCGTAGATCTATGACAGTCGTTACGGGTAGCCAGAAGTCAAAAACTGTGACAACCAGTCTTACCAAGGAGTATCCTGTTACCCAGTTATTGGGTTGTGAAGGTCAGATAGGCAGTCGCTCCATGTAAAATACTAGTATTCAGCTGCATCCGGTTAGACTGGAAGCTGACCAGATTGATTGAACTTTTGAGTGGTTAAGGACAGTTTCGAAGCGGAGTGTGCATCACATAATTTGTTAGGCATTGCATTATCACAACCATTAAAAGGATAAAGGTACTTTTTATCGTATGTTAGGTCAAATAAAGTCCTATTTCCTTTTCTCTGTTTTGTACAGTCACATAAATTGATACACTATGTCAATTTGCCGTGATAACGCCATTTCATACAACTCTCAAAGACTGACGTTTATGATTATCTAATATTCACCGGCGGCGCATAAGTCGTTGCTGACGGAACGGATTGTTGCCATTTTAAATATTATTATATGTACATAAACATGTAGTTTGTAATTATTTTATTTTTTATTTCTAATTTATAATCTCACCATATGCTGCACCGGTCAACGTCATCACGCCAACGCCGGCTGTCGCTGAAAACCAGCGCTGGGGCTCTGTCTCGCATAGGCTCGCAGAATTATGCTGAACGATGGCCGTTTTCCGGGGATGTGATGCATATTTTCCCCCAACTTGTTCTCTTTGTATTTGTTTTCTTTCTCTGCGTCATGTTTACCGCAAATAAACATATTTTCTTTTTTTTTCCTTTTTTTGAATATATGGACATTTTAAATTACACATTATCATTCAGTCATCATCAGTCATTTTAGGTAACGGACAATTAATTTCTCTGACTTTACTTACTGCTTGGTTAGATAGATCTAATTTTACACAATATCGGTCTGATCTCGAACTTCAATTGAGTGCTTAAGACATATTATAATTATGTGACATAACACGGGTAGGTATATCATAGTCCTCCAGACAGAATTTCGGCCATGGCGACGAATCTCAGCGAAGACCAGCCTCCAGAACGGGAGATATTATAGAGCACAAGTGTTTGCCCAGACACAGGTGCACTCTCTCTTCCCACAGTCTCATAGTCTGAGGGGAAGGCAATCCGACACGACCGGAGAGAGATCAGGCGCAGGACCAACGGCTTAACATCCTTTCAGAGGCACGGGGGTATCACACCGCCAACTTCTAAACTCCACACCAAATTCCTAATGGAAAAACCCAATAACAAGGGGTATCGTATTACCCAGTCACTGGTTTGTGGAGGTCAGATAGGCAGTCGCTCCATATAAAATACTGGAATTCAGCTGTAACCGGTAAGACTGGAAGCCAATCCCAACATAGTTGTGAATAGGTTAGGCAGATTAATTCATCTTCCATATTGATCGGTGAACGGTCGTCAGTCTATGATCCATCGATCAAGAATGTTTTCAGGCGATGAATTTCGACTGGTCGACATCGATTGAACTCAGTCTAGTCGCATCTCTACGCACCTCGACTGATGGCGAAACTTGCTTGTTAATACTATTTGCAAACCAACAACTTTAACTCATATGGAACTCTTCATCATTCTCCTGCTCTTATTCCAATTTATTTGTGGTCGGCGCAACATGTCCCTTTCGTCCATACTTCTCTATTAGTCGTTATCTCGGTAGTCACCCCCTTTCTAGCCATGTCCTCTTTCACACAGTCCATCCATAGTTTTTCCATCGACATTTTTAGCCATCGATATTCATACTCAAAACTTTCCTCAGGTATTCAGCTGTATCCGGTTAGACTGGAAGCCGACCCCAACATAATTGGAAAAGGGCTAGGGAGATTTATTAAAGTAGGTTTGCATAAACAATTTTAGACGTCAAAATAAATTATGTTTTAAAACTACATAACTTCGGTGTTCCATAACTGCCTTCTATGAAAAGAAAGACCAAATCAAATTCAATTAAAAAATACATAGAAGAAGTATGTAATGCGAAGGACTTTACATTCAGCAGAACTACGAACGTCTATACTTTGATAACATATTATTCCAACAGTTTTCATGAGTGAATATGCTATGCAATGCACATCAATCTGGGTAGTCAGCCTCACTAAAAATATATAATAATAATAATATATTTATTCAAAAATTATAAGGTATAAAAATGTGTACAGTTTTGCTTAAATGTAAATTATATTCTTATGAATTACGTGCCTGAACTAGGTAATCCTGTGTTTCAGGCGAAAAGTACTAGAATAGTTTTATAAAATTAATCAATACCAATAGTTGACAATGGACAAATAAATTATAGTTAGGTTGAGTAGCTTAAATCTTATTTTCTAAATTTGATAAATACTTATCGTAGGTTAGTATACATATTTACTTTAATACTGTTAATAAATTCTCTGTATCTTCGTAAGACATACTTTGGAGAGCCTCCTTGAGAATTCTCTTACAATTTGTGTAGTTCAGGGAGTAAATGTTTGCTTTCGAGTTTAGTCTATTATAGAGGAGAGGGCCGAGGTACAGGTAAAATTTGGATACAAAAGCGTGTTTTGTTGTATTTTGTGGGCAGACTATATCTTTACGTCTTTTATTAGAATTTTAAGTTCTGTAGGGTACAGCTGTGTGTTGTTTTAATACAATGCCCATTATAAATAGTTGCCGAACTGTTAATACTTCACAAGATTTGTATAGGAGGTTAGTAGGAAAAAGGAAAGGGCGGAAAGTAGACACCTTGAGGGTCGCCCTCTGAGCTCTTTCGATGGTTAGTAACCTTGTTATACCCGCTCCACCCCATGTGTTAATACCAATAACAATAAGTTAATATCGATTGACATAGAGCAAAGTAAACTTGTCTAACTATTTTTGGGTCAGCAATATAGCGTAACTTTATAAAAACAAATATCAACTTGTGAATTCTATTATTTAAAGCTTCTATATGTTGTTTGAACGAAAGTGTTTCATCTATTATAACACCAAGGTATTCTGTCATATTTGCCATTTTAATGTTGGGACAAACACATTGGTTATCTACGGGAATTGCGCTATAATGAGCATATAATGTTGTGATCCTAGTTGATGTTTGCTTGCGCATCGAAAACTTAATGTAATTTGTCTTGTCTGCATTTAACGTTTGTGAATTACGTTGAAGCCATTTATTAACAACATTGAATCCGTGTTGCGCAAGCTTGTAGACATTTTCTTCTGAGTCAGCCGAAAAAAGAAGGGCAGTGTCGTCAGCATAAGAAATAATTTGGCCGTGATTTAGATTTAAATTACAAAGATCGTTTATATATATCAAAAATAGTGTAGGCCCTAAAATACTTCCTTGGAGAACACCGAAGGACGTGGTTTTTTCACAATCGCTGAGAACATTACCAATCCTTACACATTGGGTACGGTCCTCTAGATAGCTATTAAATAGTTTCAACTGGGTGCCTCTGATACCTATGACTTCAAGCTTGCGCAGTAGAATAGGAATAGAAACCATGTCAAAAGCTTTGGCAAGATCCAGGAAGATTCCTACTGTGTGGTTGCCTTTATCAAGTTCTTGTGCTAGATAGTCAGTGAGATGGTGGACAGCATCGTCTGTTGACATTTTAGGCCTAAACCCAAACTGCCGTTTAGATAGAATTAATTTATCCTCCAAGTATTTGTAAAGCCGTTTATTTATAATTTTTTCTAATATTTTAGACATAGAAGGCAGTAAGGAAATAGGTCTATAATTTGTCACTTGATCATTACTGCCTGATTTATAAATCGGGACAACAACAGCTTTTTTATATAGGCTACCTTTTCACCAAAAGAGAAGAAGATTGATGGATAAAACCAAGTAAACCTCAAGATCTACCTAAAAACGGTAAATGGAGATTGATAACGTTTCAAACAGGAAAGAAGGAAGGTAGGTACTCCAAAATATTCACTTAACTTGAGTTGTGGTGGAGAATAAATGATTTAAACGATCCTTCATTCTGTATCCCAGTCGGATCACTGTTTGTAGAATTATACATGGAGTGAGTAATAAGAATGGAGTGCCAAAACTGAATGGTGAAAGTTTCCTCATCCTAGGCAAGTTTCTTCAAAGGTGACTACAAAATTTTATAGACAATGTATAGTTATAAAGATACAGGAATAAAATACATGTACTTAAATGTAAAATAAATAAATGTAGAAATATGTTAATCCCCTTTGCCATTTGCCATTCTCCCAAAATATCACGTAGATATATTTTGAGACACAAGAAAACTTTAGTTTTACTAAAGTTTTCTTGTTAGGCTAGACGCAAACGAGCCACCGGCTACAGCAGTACTCAACACCGCAGCAAGAGGCGACAGCCAGCGGTAGCTCGTGTACACTTACCCTTACAGTACTTATCGCATCACTAGCACTGATGCTTATAATAAAGTGTTTTGTAAAGGCAGGATTTTTATCTATGCAAACTTCGGAGATAAAGTGGGGAAAGGTATTATTTTTACATTTTTCATTAAAAGTCGGAAACTATGCCAAAATGTTTAAGAATGTGCAAACAGCGCTCTTTCATATGATACCCCACATGCCCTAGTAGCCCCACTTCAAATTTTTAGGACCCCTTTTCAGTCCCTTTTGCAAAAAAATAATTTTTTTTTTAATTTCTTTCTTGTTTGCAAAATAGTTGGGCAAACGTCATCCAAAACTAGTTGATAGCATTAGTAGTTCTTGAGATATCCAGGTGTAACAGACAGGCAAACTTAGTCTCACCATAAGGGTTCCTTTTTACCATTTTGGTACGGAATCCTAAAAATGCTCTACACACCTCGATAGCGGCTGCCAAACCATGAGCCCTCCATTCCTTCTTATTTCATGTACCATTAGTAATGTAAATAGGACCGGGGTACCGCGTAGGCCTGATTCATTCCTCTCCGTATTCACTAGGTGTGCTTTTACTGCCTCGTTCATGGCGATTTCTTTTAATTAAACCTATTTGATGAAGGTTTGTAGGTGAGGCAAAGCTTTCAATGTGTATGAGTGTTTAAATGTGTATTTTTCGACGTGTTGTGTGTTTGACGGCACGGTTGGCGCAGTGGTTAAGTGATTGACTGCTGCGCTGCGTGTCGCGGGTTCGATTCCCGCACGGAACAAATATTGGTATGACCTACAAGTAGTTGTTCCGGGTCTGGCTGTTTGTGTATATGAGTTTAAATGTTTGTAAACGCACCCACGATACAGGAGAAATTCCTAGTGTGGGGCAACGTTTTTTAAAAAAAACTAACATATCTTAGGGAGATAGAGGTAAAATGTCTGTTTAGGATAATCTCTGAAAATTTCAAAGACACATACATACACAAACTCACGCCTTCTTGCCATGGGGGTAGGCAGAAACTACAGACGCCGCCTGCTACGACCCTTACATACTCCTATTGCTTCGTTTACATTCCTATATCTGGTCATACACGCACGCCGGTTGCGAGTACTACGCACCTGGACCTTTCTGAAAAACATCACGAATAAGGTCAGTATGTCCTAGGCTAGGCCCTAACGATGGAAACGCTGGAAGGGGAAGCCTTAAACCTACCTCCCGGCGTTTCCACTCACATCTCCCGTGTAAATACATTTTTGTAGTCGCCTTTCATTCATCCTCTCAACATGACCAAACCATCTAAGCATACTTTTTAAATAATTAAAATATTACCTAATGTGTTCATTTCATGATGACAAAATGTGACACCTACTAAAAAAACTGAGACATAACATTAATCGAAAGTTAGATAATCGATTTTTGATTGATAGTTTATAGATAAAAATAGGTATATAAACATTGTGTAAACTACATAAACATAATGAACTACTATTTAAACAAAAAAAAACAATAAAATAACCTAACTTAACTAAACACACAAATTAAAAATATGGCGTCGAAAAATTCCTTCGCATCGCTGTCGACTGGTAATGATGTGCCCAAAGAACTTGTATGGCAGTCTTAGCCATATTGTTTTGCAATGTATAGCGATGTTGTATGGCAATGGTTAGCCATGTTGTATGGCAATCGTTAGTCATCCTGTATGGCAATACTTAGCCATGTTGTAAAGCAATACTTAGCCTCTGGATTGTTGATATTTTTGTTAGAACAAAATTAACACCGCACCAAGCGACATTTATTAAAAAAAATACTTTTTTTTATAAATGTCGCTTTTAAAAATCACTTAGATTAAATTAATATACGTGGTGTTAATTTTAAAAGCGACATTTATTAAAAAAAGTATTTTTAATAAATGTCGCTTTTAAAAGTCACTTAGATTAAATTAATATACGTGCCGCTCTTTTCATAGAAATGAATAAGAAGAGTAAATGTGAAATGTATTCTAAAAAGTTTTGCAAGTTAGAAATTTCTTGGAAAGTAATTGTTTCGTGCTAAAACCTTTGAATTCTCGCAAAATATTGATTTCAGGATAATATAAGGTAAATGAGGTGAAGTACCCGTCCAAATACGTTGATTATGCATAGTGATTTTCTTTTAAAAAAAATATTTTATTTATTTATTAAAATCTCCCAAAAAAAAAAGCAAATAATTACTGTTTGCAAAATAACTGTGCAAAAAAAAAATGGAAAAGCTTCTGTAAGGTGCATTTTCTCGTAGAAAAATATTTTTCTTAGTCTGTGGGTTGCCAATTAACAGACATCTAACAAAATTGACGAATGCGACATAAAAACCACAGACATTTAAGTATGAGATACGAATGGTAAAACAGCAAGTTAATTAATAATAAACACTGACAATTGCAGGGCCTTTCATTTTGATAATTCGACAACATTCATTGCGTTATTTACGTTGTCGAGCGGACAAAATTTTCAAACACATGAAGCAATGGACTATACCTGAATCGCTAGAGCGTGGCAATAGCGGTCATTGACCCACCTGCATTTTCTAGCATTGTTTATTTCAAAATCTGAAATAAAGTCCGCTAAAACGTCCTGAATCATCTATCGTGATCTTCAACATGTTCAAATAACGAAAACCCATAAGTACACAGTTTATTGTTTGGGTTCCTACGGAAAGATATTAAAGAAAGGGCAATGACCACTATTGCTACGCTAAAGCGATTCGGGTATAGACATTTCTTTCAAAATCCTTCGGATTGTGAACGCAATTGGGCACAAAATCAAAATACTTTATTTCACATAAACCTACATGGGCACTTATGAAACGCCAGAAGCTAGGTGCACGGTTCCAATTGGTCGTTTCCTATGGAGAAGAGCCGGCAAGAAACTCACTATTTTAAAAAATAATTGACTTTCACAATGTTTTCAAATTACAGTGTTGATGAATGAATGATGATGAGGTATGGGAGGACAGCGTAGATCCGTCAACAACTGTCCAGGTGCAGGTGTATTAGTTGCTAAGGGATCTAAATACGTTAGACATTACCTAACTGGGCGTTGATAAAGGACAATGACCAAATCTCCGAGATGATTTATTTATTTGAACTTGAATTTTTATGTAAGTTTGTATGTTTTTCAATTTTTAGTGCCGAAAAAGAATTTTCCAAAAAAATCGGTTCGTAATTCGTAAATGACGGAGTTATGCGCGAACAAAAAACGCAATGCAGAGTAAACGAAAAGATCGTTAATGTAGACAATGTAGATAAATTTTAGATGTTTGTTGATTTTTCAAAAGCCGCTTGTCCGATTTCGATAAAATTTTCATGGAACCATTTGGGAAGTATACCCTTTCCAACAAAAAAAAAAAAAATTCATTTCGATTGGCAAGCGACGGAATTATGGAAAAAACATAAATAAAAAAATACAAACATCCGAATTGAGAACCTCCTTCTTTTTTAGAAGTCAGTTAAAAATAAGCTTTAAGCTGTACATTTGTACAAACTGGCTTTTAGATGATAAATAAGTATTTATTTTATTATTATCTCTATAACTCGGTTGAGATTGAAGTTCATCATCATTTCAGCCCAAAGACGTCCACTGCTGGACATAGGCCTCCGCCAAAGGGACGGTATGCCATAATCGCCACGCTTGGCAGGCGGGTTCGCGATCGCAGTATGGTGTTACTCGTAAAATGCATAGAGAACGCTGCTGCCCATTCTTTAGTAAGTCCCTTAGTCGCCTTTTACGACTCCCACGGGAAGAAATAGGGTGCTGCTATTCTTTACGTACGGCACCACAAAGGCAAGGTCCCCGACCGATGGTGATGGCCGTTTTGCGTGAATGTGACGCATATGTTCCCTCAACTTGTTCTTTCGTGTTTGTGTTTTTATTTCTTTGCGTTATGTTTACCACAAATAAACATATTTTCTTTCTTTCTTTCTAAGATGTTTTTGATTTAAATGTTACCGCATATTGACTTTTGTTAGTCATATTATTCTGCATCTAATAATGATTAATTGATGGCCGCGAAAAAAAGTTAAAATGCACCATTTTTGGTTTTTGAAGGCTTTTGAAGTTAATGAAAACGGGCATTATTTATCAATACAAGTACCCAGGTATGTTTTAAATATTTCATCAAGTAAGTAATGAAAGCCTTAGCAATACATCGTGGAAGCTCCATGGTTTATTTAGTAACATAGAAACACAAATATTTGCTCGCGCGGTGCCGCCATGCCGCGTCGGACTAAAGTGATACACTATATGAGTCAGCAGTACCTGTGACGCACACCTCCGTATTAGAAACATTGGAAGATTGCTACCTTCGTATCTGTACCTATAGCTATACCTATATACAGGGTGGAAAAAGGATTTGTGGCCTTGACGTCGAGTCGCCGCCACATCTACTTCCAAAACTCCCACTTTTATTCCCGCCTCTTCGAATCGTCGAAAAAACTCTTTTATTACCGCTAACTCTACTTGTAAAAAGACACATCACAAAGCCGTCAACTACGCATACTGTACATCTAACTAAGTAGCTTTGTGCAAAAATTATTGCTGGGAGCCGATTTTTATTTTTAGGAAGGCGCGCAATGTAACGCGAACCCAGGCAAATGGAATCAGTGCTATTGTGTTAGTTAAGCCCCGCCCCTTCGTTCTACGCGGTACGCGTAGTTACTTGTCGAATACTCGCGGCTATGAACGAAATTAATTTAAGAAAAATCAAAAATTCTGGTAATGTTTGCTTGGAAAAAAGTTTTATAATTACACTTGGAATTCGTTTTCGTAAAAAAGTAAAACAAAATAATGCGAGTTTTGCCTTCGATATCTCCAGAACCAGTGGATTCCCAGGTATGGTCTTGTGGAAAAAAACGATCCAAATAATGGGTAGAATATGTAGCTTTCGGCTTCGGAAAGGGTCTTTTTACACCCGATATACAAACGACGCAGGATAGCCTTTACCAGTAGTGAAGTTTAATAAAAATAATAATTGCTTTATTTTCAGGCAACGTCAGGCCCATACACAAAATATGTAAATAATCTTACAAAATAATAAACTAATAATAATAATACTTGATAAAAACATCACTACAAAATTTTGTTACTACGTTGGTCGGCGACGTATTGCGCTGAGTCGCGGTGTCATGTAGCCTTCCGTGAAAACGCCGATACACGACACTCGTCGGCCAAAATTCCTCCTTCATGAAAGTGGTCCAGGTGATGGGTCGGTACCCGCAGCACAAAAGATTTGAAGTTAATCTTTTCGCGAGCACATTCGTAAGAAGCTGGCAGTACCATAACAACGGTAATTTTTGCCATTGTTTGTTTGGTTTGTTGGTTGGTATATTATATTTAATTTTTTTAATAGGTATATGTATACCTATTAAAAATATATGTATATAAAAAAAATAATGTAAAATAGTGTATAAAAATATATGTAATACCTATTATATATATATATACATATGTTCCGTACCATTATCTATAAAAATGGCAAAAAATCACGTTTGTTGTATGGGAGCCCCCTTAAATATTTGTTTAATTTTAATTTAATTACCTATTTATTTTTAAAGTGAATATGTAACTAAATATTCTGTGAATATTTCAAGTCTACCTGTTGCCGTTATCAATATCAAGCAAAAATGAGCAAAACAATCACGTTTGTTGTATGGGAGCCCCCTTTAATATTTAAGTTATTCTGGGTTTTAGTATTTGTTGCTATAGCGGCAACAGAAATACATCATCTGTGAAAATTTCAACTGTCTAACTATCACGGTTCATGAGATACAGCCTGGTGACAGATGGACAGACAGACAGACGGCGGAGCCATAGGGTCCCGTATTACCCTTTGGGTACGGAACCCTAAAAACCTGTTCTCCCATACATCGATATACGTCACAGTCAATTCTCCAACTGCAAATGTAAGTTGGTCGACTATTACTCGTTAACTTGTAAAGCCTATTTAGCTGTGATAGTTTTCCTTTTAATTTCGTTATTCGTATTCGTTTTTCATTTTTGTCGACGTTATAAAATACTACAGCTATGGAATCAAACTACCAAAAATAACCATAATACGAGGGCGGCACTGAAAATTTCGGGAATCAAGGAAGTGACACAACATTACTATTTAAAAATGTTTTTATTGCTTTTCGAAGTATTCTCCGCGAAATTTGACACATTTTTCCATACGATGGAACCAATCATTGAAGCAACCATTCCATTCGGAAGTTGGGGTCTCCAAAATGGCCGTTTTGTAGGCGTCCACAGCTTCTTCAGGTGATGAAAATCTCTGTCCACGCAATTTATTCTTTATTTTAGGGAAAGTATAGAAATCATTAGGGCTTAGGTCGGGGCTGTACGGCGGATGGTCTAATAATTCTATGTTTTCTTGCTCTAAAAACTCTTTTGTTCTGTGCGCGGTGTGAGAACTCGCATTGTCGTGATGGAGGATGATGCGGCGGTTGCAGTTCTCTTTACGGAGTTCAGAAACGACCTGTGGCAAACAAATGCTAGCATACCATTCTGAATTAACCGTTCTTTGTCCCTGAAGAGGAATAGTCGTAACATGGCCGGTTTTGGAGACAAACGTGGCCACCATTTTTTTTGCAACACTCCGTGAACGAACAATTTTTGTTGGCTTTAACTCATTTTCGAACACCCAAACTCGTGACTGGTTTTTTGTTTCGGGTTCGTACGCGTATATCCAGGATTCTTCACCTGATACAATGTTGTATACAGCATTTGAGGATCCTGCGTGGAATCTTTCGAGAGTTCTGACGCACCAAGTAACGCGAGCCGCTTTTTGCTCTTCACAGAGCGAATGCGGTATCCATCGGGAAAACAACTTTTCTACACCTAATTGTTCATGCAAGATTATTTGTATTTGACTCATGCCAATGTCTAAAGTTGCCTGAATTTCGCGGTATGTCACATGTCGATCTTCCTCAATCAGCTTACGCACAGCATCAACGTTTTCTTGGGTGACTGCAGTTTTTGGACGACCTTGACGGGGATCATCACTGAGCTTGACACGTCCACGTTGAAAATCAGCAAACCAGCGATAAATTGTGGTTTTGGATGGGGCTTCATCACCAAATGCAGAAATCATCCGGTCAACACACTGTTTTTGTGTTAAACCAGTTCGAAAGTCATAATAAATCATCGCTCTTGAATTTTCTCGAGTCAATTCCATTTTCTCAACGACTAAACAAGTTTGACAAAACCTTATGACAAGACCGAGAATCTTTTAAAAAAAAAAAAAATGGTATTCGATTTTTAAAACCAAGGAGTTTTCAATTAAAAAGATTTTAATATGACAGGAACAGTGGAAATATTCCATTCCCGATACTTTT
Source organism: Tiliacea citrago (assembly GCA_963921375.1). Taxonomy (NCBI): domain Eukaryota; kingdom Metazoa; phylum Arthropoda; class Insecta; order Lepidoptera; family Noctuidae; genus Tiliacea; species Tiliacea citrago. The sequence continues at coordinate 6,299,815 of OY992784.1, forward strand.
AGTGCAGCCCTCGTATATAGCTGGCAGGGGACACTTTACTCTAAAAAAAATTTGCACTTTAAAGCTTAATATTACGCAAACAGATTTTATTTCACCACTTTGCCCGGCGTAATTAATATTTATACCCATGCCAAATTACAGCTTTCTAGTTCTAAGAGTCTCTGAGCGAAGCTGGGGACAGACAGACAGACGGATATGGCGAAACTACTAGGGTTCCTTGTTGACTACGGGACCCTAAAAACCTAAGCTATTTCTGATTATCGTGCCAATGAAAAAAGAGCTTTCTAAAAAAGTAGGTTAATTTGGTAGCTACTTGGAAAAGATGATTGGTTGAAGGTGCTGTTGATTTATAGTAAGACTAGCTGCGCCCCGCGGTTTCACCCGCATAAGTCTCGATCCCGTGGGAATATCGGGATAAAAAGTAGCCTATGTCTTAATCCAGGGTGTCAGCTACCTCCATACAAAATTTTATTAAAATTGGTCCAGCCGTTTGAGCGTGAAGAAGTAACAAACATACACACACACACACACACTCACAAACTTTCGCCTTTATAATATTACTGTGATTTTTAAAGAGCAACGGATCGTAAGATCCTTTTTTTAACCTTGGTTATACTGACGAAGAATTTGAAAACAAAAACACGAAGGCTACAAAGTATTCTACCCACGCATCTTTCACTAGGGCAGAACCCCCAGAAACCCCATTAGAACTATAACTTCAATCGAACTCACAAAGTACTAGTAATGGATACTCACTGTGAATTACTTGAAACATCTTTCAGCACATTGGCAGTCGCACAGTTCCAAGGTGCGGCATTCTGTTGATTTCCCTCGAGAACTGTGAATTTACCTGTGGTTATGTAAATCTTCAACATTTGCAAATTTTCAAGGAATTACTGTTTTATGCGTTTGATTGATTTTAGATATGTTATAACTATAATTAATAGATTTTTATTTTACGACAACACTAACATCAAGCCTGTGATTTCTGAAGGATTAGACACAAGTCACAAAAACGCTAGTTATAACCAACGTAATACTGTGCGGGGTTGTCTGTAAAAGATCGCTTTTAGCGATAAGACCGCCCTATTTGTGTAAAATTTCAACATTTAAATAACATAACATAGCATCACACCTGTAAATCCCCGAAGGGTTAGGCAGAGGTGCACCTATAGTACACCCACGTTTCGCCAGTTATGTTTTAAGTCCCATGTAATAGGGGGCGAGCCTATTGCCATCAACCGGGCAAAAATCTAGACTCCGGGCTGCTACTGAAAAATTCCTGGTGGAAAAACTCAATAACACTTTGCCCGACCTGGGAATTGAACCCTGGACCTCATGCTCAGCAGTAGTGCGTGCGACCACTAGACCAACGAAGCAGTCTGTCAGAAGAATCTTTTTATATAAAAAAATATTTTTCAATGCACTTCCTCGAAAACTGGTTCATATCGTACTTTATTTATTTATTTATTTATCCTCTCACTGGAACACCATACAGCAATTACACCAACGCGCAACGGAGCAAAAATGACATTATGTCCTGCTATCCATCCACTACGATTAGGTTCACAATGCAATGTATTTCACACGCGTGCGATTTTTTATTTTCCAATACGTGTGCGGGAATAAAAATTGCCACAGATAACTTATACCTATACTTAGTTCCAAATTGGTTCAATGCCTCTATTCACACCGTCTCGCGCCAGAGGCGGTCCTCTCTATTCGGAGGTGATTTTTTTTTAAATCTCGGCAAAGAAGTGTATTTACGGCGTTAATATTTTTGGAATATTTAAATAATCTTTTAAAATAGAATACCATGATTATTACAATAAAAAAAACGTGTATGAACAAATTAACATTTATTTGTGTTCTAAACTCAAAAATATTTGAATTTTCTATTTTTCATATTAGGCTGTTTAACGGCTTTATACCTTTGCTTCTCCTTCAACCTGGCGAAAGCAAAGCGCGAAAAAAAAATTAAATCATAGTTTCCTAATAATTCATGACAAGGACTTCTTGGCGGGAAAGTGAAGCGTCATGTTAGCAGTTTTGTTTTATTTTCTAAAATTTGTGTTTAGCCGAATATTAATGTGTAATAGTGGTGGATTATTAATCATTAAGTGTTCGTGAACCTGCATTAATGTAGACAAATGAAACAAAACAGTGCAACATCACTTTAAGTTCTCTCAAGAAGTCCGCGCGAGGTTTCAGTAAAGTGAAAGTCTTAAAGTCTTTACTGAAACTCAAGGGGAGCGGGGCGGGATATCATCTGTCAGCTTTATCATGCATCATTGAATGGAGTTCATTTCATAATTATACATTATTAATATTAGTTACAGCTTTGTACTAGTTACCTAATTTTACATGACACTGGCTAAATGCACAAACCGTGCGAAGCCAAAAAGAAAAAAAAAAAAAAAAAAAATCATGACAAAAATATTTTTCCTTATTTTATTTTATTTCTTCAAAAGTGTACCTATTGAAAGACGTCGTTTGATACACGTGTACATTCGTTATTGCATTCGAGGCGGAATTAACACCCGAGCCGTCGGCGAGGTTGTTTTTGAGCCGAGAACTGCAACATTCTCCACTTGTATCAAAATGTACTATACCGATCGCTAGTCAAATTTGATTCTTATATAATGTAGAAAGAGTTGATTTTGCTGTTTCTATAATTAAATAATAGTGTTTCCTATTTATTCCGAAAGCGCACTTCGTTTGTATTTTTATTAATAGAACTTCATGGTTTCCCTGAGGGGCAATTCCCGTATTTTTAAGAACGTTCGCCTTCCAAAGTGTCAATCTGTCAAAAAATCCTCTAATTTCCCTACATTTTTAACCGACTTCCAAAAAAACACTACAAAGTGAAAAATAACTTTAATTTCGGAAGTCGGTGGCAAAACACTAAAATATAGATCCAAAGACACCGACTTCCGAAATTAAAGTTATTTTTCACTTTGTAGTGTTTTTTTTTTGGAAGTCGGTTGTTTTTTTTTTTGTAAAAAGTTTTTTTGACATTGATTTTCGCTGAGATGAGATCGCAACTTGAATTTGAACGTTTTTAAGGACAAGAATTGGCCTTCAGGTTTAACACATCATTTATCATTTTGTTATGTGAATAACGTCATATACGTCACAAAATTGGTTAATTAACATATGTAGTATAAAGCTGATTCATTTTCGTAAACCCTACCACAGTGGAGCGTAGAAGGTTAGCTCAGAATAACCAATAGGTTACACTATACGGACAATAGCTGAAAGTACTTAAATAATTTTATTAGGTAACCTACCTACTGCATATTCAATTGACCTAATTTGACAATCACTGGGCCTACAGCGAACGCGCGGAAAAAACGTAACGTAAATTCGTACGATTTTTAAAATGTAATTTTTTTTTCGCACATAATATTTACTTAGTTTTAAGATTTTTTCTTTGGGTGGTGCTTTTCGCAGAAATTTAAACAACCAATATCCTATAACGATAGTTCTAGTACTTACTATTTTCGATTCGAAAATCGTTCGTATTTACGTTACGGGCTAGGGTGATCAAATTAACCTCTTAGAAAAATTCAAGAGGCTGTCAATAATGAAATCGATGGGCGCTACACTCACGCACAGACTCACAGTGCACCGTCTTATAAAACATTTTTATTATCTTTCGTTTTATGTCCCTTTTCTTAGCATAAACAGCCTGTAATGTTCCCACTGCTAGGCATCACAGGCATCCTCTCTTCGAGAGAGAGTGCCCTGAAATCTATCACGCAGGCTCAGTGCGGGTTGCTAGATATGACATGTCCTCGAATGTTTGGTTCTAGGACATGCCAGTTTCCTCACGTTGTTTTCCTTCAACGTTTTTGTCAGCAGTGGTAGGTAATGAAGCAGACTGATAGCAGATTATTTATATTTTTTGCTTAAAGTTAAACAGTTTTTAAATCAAGCAAATATGCTTACTCATCACAAAACAAAACTCACTTGACACCAGGCAATGGAGCTTGCGTATAGTGGCGTGTGCTAACTAACATATGGCAAATAATTTAATTTAATGTTCTGTGTTGCGTAATGTAAATAATTTTACATACTTACTTATATACATCCATACTTATTGTATAGAAACAAGTTTTCTAACTGAACAGACGGCTGTGCTGCTGAAGAAGTTACGCAACAAACTCCCCGTTTGTTGCGCCACTTCTTCTTCCCAGCTAAAGCACTAGAAAGTGGTGAATGGCGGGCGTTTTTTGGGGACTATATTATGTCATTTTTAACGTTCGAAAAGTGCTTATTCTCAGCTTAGTTTTAATAAATGACTTTTGATTTTGACTTAGTTATAACTAAAACTTTTAAAACTTCTGCCCTAAACATTTTAGTGGCACCACAGCTGTTTAATAAAAAAAAAACGGTAATAAAAATAAAAAAAAACATCAAAGCTACCTTTCCAGAAAAAAAAAGTCGAGCAGTGTGTGAGACACCTATTATGAATTAAATAACAAGCATAATGAAATAAATTAACAACGTTGGGGACTACAACGTTGAGACCGCGTTCTCTGAATTTGTTTCGGCCTTTCTTCTCAGAGTAGTCAGAGAGGAAACGCAGACCTCATCTAGTTTTTAAAATATGTTTGACGTGTAAAAGTGTTAGTAAAGTAAATAAAAATATGGAGGAATAGTAATAAATTGTTTTTTTTTTTTTATTGTAATAATTAACATTTTATGATAATATTATACGCATGTAAACTCACAAAAACACATTCCACAGCAAAAGTGTCGTGTCGGGCAAAATGTTACACTTTTTTCTCTAGTTTCTTTCTAGTTCTCATTCGCCAAGTGTGCTGAGAACATGCGATATGGAACTTCGTTCAAAAAAAATCCTACATTATTTTATTGACACATAATCAGCCTATAACGTTCCCACTGTTGGAACTCCGGCCTCCTCTCGGTTGTATGATTGCATAGTACATGATGTGTGAGCACTATGTACCTACCATTTACTAAGTACGTCTTTCATTGACTTGCATGTGCTCTGGCGGCTGAGTGTGTCATGCTCACTCAAAGGTCTCGCTGATGGTAGCGTGTGTGTTGGATCATTGAGTTCCCTTCAAAATGGTTGAGCTAAATGGTGCTGATCCATGCGTCATGTTCGTGAACAGGCGCTGTCAGTAGGGACTGGTCATTTCTTAGCAGCCACGGCTTATTTTAACTTATTTTAATAGTATTTTTTTTTTTACGGACGCTTTTAACGTGCACGTCTTTCTACATTGTTCTCACATATACAAGTTCAACATGAATGATGTAACCAATACTTTGTACAATATTTTGATTCAAAAGAGTATCCGTGGCGTTTCTTGCCCGTTCTTTTCCATAGGAACCTACTATGCTTTGGAATGGGCAACTGGCTTCATCTCTCTGACTGACCGACCCCTTGACAATTCAAAAGTGCCTGTAATTGGTTTATTTGAAATAAATGCTTTGAGTTTGAGTTTGAGAGGGAGTGAGCTGTAATCTACCATGCGGGCAGAGTGCGGGTTGGTAGGTAGATGTGACATGTCGTCGAATTTTTGATTCTAGGACATGCCGGTTTCCTCACAATGTTTTCCTTCACCGTTTTGAGAGCAGTGGTGATAAAATTATTTACACAAAGTAAAGCGCCTGCCTGGGTTCGAACCCACGACCTACAACTCGTAAGTCGGGTTACCACAGGGCCACCGCCCCTGCTCTCTCGCAGCTCTTTTATTTATTATTCGATAACAATAGCAGAATCACAACTAAATATTATAAAATAACTAGCTGAGCCCCGCGGTTTCACTCGCGTAAGTCTCGATCCCGTGGGAATATCGGGATAAAAAGTAGCCTATCTCTTAATCCAGGGTCCCATTCAAAATTTTATCAAAATTGGTCCAGCCGTTTGAGCGTGAAGAATTAACAAACCTACACATACTCACAAACTTTCGCCTTTAAATATTAGTGTGATAACTAAAGTTATCATCAATCTTGCGTATAGTAAGCTAAATTTCAATATTTATTGCAAAAAAGCAGACTACCAAATACCAGATTAAACGTAAAAGGGCAAAAATGTATTACAATTCCTTGCTCATTCCACGGTAACACTACATTTTTTTCGAGATAAAAAGTAACCTATGACTTAATCCAGGGTATCAGCTACCTCTATACAAAATTTTATCAAAATTGGTCAAGCCGTTTGAGCGTGAAGAAGTAACAAACATTCACACACACACTCACAAACTTTCACACACGCACACATAATCAGCCTATAATGTTCCCACTGCTGGGACACGGGCCTCCTCTCTTCGAGAGGGACACACACACACAAACACACAAACTTTCGCCTTTATAATCTTAGTGTGATGTGATGCAAAAGTGAGTTTGTTGGATATGGTTTCACGCTAAAACGGCTGATCGGATTTGGATGAAATTTGGCACATAGGTAGACCATGACCTGTATTAGGCCATAAGATACTTTTTGTGGGATATCTTCCGACCTAAACGCGGGCGAAGCCACGAGTAAAAGCTAGTTTTAGTTCGCTACTACTGTATATAAATCACGGAGTTCGTTACTCCCGGGCAATAAATCACGATAACTTCGCTGTTTTATTGCAGACTCCTCTGATATGTACAGTCTTCAATTCTTGAGGTCTCACTTATAGATTGGTATATATAAGGTGTATCTATTCATATACGAAATCTCTTAAGGGGTCATTGTACTCATCATTATGAACAACTTTTACTATGACACCAAAATAAATCATCTGCTCCCTACATTTTGACGAGATATGCGAACATAAATCAACAGCTGATTTTTTTTCACGATTAAAGATTTGGTCCCATAGTAAAAGTTGTTCATAATGATGAGTACAATGACCCCTTTAGAAATTTCGTGTATGAATAGATACCTACACCTTATATAGACTGAAAAGATGAACGGTTGGTTGACACTTCCCGTGACCCAAAGGGCTGGCTTTTAGCTTGGCCAGAGGCTAAGCATTGCCATACAACGTGGCAATGCCGCCAGTCTCTTGGGAACATTACCAGTCGACAGTGATGTGGATGAAGTTTTCGACGCCATATTTTAGCTTGTGTATAGTTTTAGTTAGGATATAATTTTGTTATTTTTAACCGACTTCTAAAAAAGGAGGAGGTTCTCAATTCGGATGTTTGTATTTTTTTTTTTAATGTTTGTTCGCGCCTAACTCCGTCTCTTGCCAACCGATTTCAAAAAATATTTTTTGTTGGAAATGGTCCCATGAAAATTTTATCGAAATCGGACAAGCAGTTTTTGAAAAATCAACAAACATCTAAAAATTTATGTACATTGTCTACATTAACGATCTTTTCGTTTACTCTGCATTGCGGTTTTTGTTCGCGCATAACTCCATCATTTACGAACCGATTTGGAAAATTCTTTTTCGGCACTAAAAAGTGAAAAATAACTTTAATTTCGGAAGTCGGTGGCATAAAACTAAAATACAGATCCAAAGACACCGACTTCCGAAATTAAAGTTATTTTTCACTTTGTGGTGTTTTTTTGGAAGTCGGTTATTTTTTTTTTGTAAAAAGTTTTTTATTATTAATTAATAAGTTGTTATTTATGTACATACTAGCTGCGCCCCGCGGTTTCACCCGCGTAAGTCTCGATCCCGTGGGAATATCGAGATAAAAAGTAGCCTATGTCTCAATCCAGGGTGTCAGCTACCTCCATACAAAATTTTATCAAAATTGGTTCAGCCGTTTGAGCGTGATGAAGTAACAAACATACACACACACATTCACAAACTTTCGCCTTTATAGTTTTAGTGTGATAAGTGTGATGTGATTATTTTAATACCCTATAGAGTGAAAGTGTTAATGTTAACCAGATGTCAGAAATCGAAACTTTTGTAAAAACAAAAGGGGAATTTATAATGTCTTTAATTTGACTTTATCCAAACTAAATCCTTGTGTATGGAATATCAATCTGCCTAGCCTTTTCCCAAATAAGTTTGGGTTGGCATCCAGTCTAACCGGATGCTGCTGAATACCAGTAATTTACATGGAGCGACTATCTATCTGACCTCCACAACTCAGCAACTGGGTAATACGATACCCCTTGGTATGATACCCCTTCGGGCTTCTGGCGACCGGTAAAGACTGTCAAAGATCCACGAATGACAGCCGGGACTAACGTCTTAATGTGCTTTCCGAAGCATGGAGGAATCTCGGTATGTAAAGATGGTCACCCATCCACAGACCAAACCCGGCAAGCGTAGCTTAACCTGCGGCTGTTATTTTTAACAAAATAAATAAATTTAGAGTATCACATGTACAGAAGGTTAACATAGCACGTCACGATTTGGAAAGAGTTCGGCTTTTTAGCGTCGAGTCGTCACTGTTACAGCGTGTGACTGTCTCTTTTTAGCGTCGAGTCGTCACTGTTACAGCGTGTGACTGTCTCTTTTTAGCGTCGAGTCGTCACTGTTACAGCGTGTGACTGTCTCTTTTTAGCGTCGAGTCGTCACTGTTACAGCGTGTGACTGTCTCTTTTTACCCGATTACGGCGAAGCCAAAAGAAACGGTTTTGTTTTTAGCAGCCTATGTATGTTTATTTGTTTGTATTTACGTATGTTCGACCGTAGCGCCTACAACAAAACTAAACTACTCATCCAATTTTGATGAATGAGGTGTCAATCGATTCATTATTATGGTCCGGGTGACATAGACATAATTTGCAATGTACTTAAAGTCAACTACGACAAAAACGCCAACAACAAAAAAACAAAAACCCGACTGCGTAAAAGGTGAACTTAAAAAAGATAGAAACAGGATTTATATAAACTATAAACAATCTCATGCAGTTAGTAAGTTCACTTTTTACGCAGTCGGGTTTTTGATTTTTTAATTAACTTTTTTTATTTTACACTTTTTAGTTAGGATTAGTAAATTAGGTTATTTACTCACTTATAATCAGGTGATAACGGCCTCTTCCTCACTCACTCCAAAAGTTCGGGATAGTTTTTTTTATCGTTTCTCCTTTAAATTACATTAAAACATGGCTGCACTAAAAGTATCGGGAATGGAATATTTCCACTGTTCCTGTCATATTAAAATCTTTTTAATTGAAAACTCCTTGGTTTTAAAAATCGAATACCATTTATTTATTTTAAAAAAAGATTCTCGGTCTTGTCACAAGGTTTTGTCAAACTTGTTTAGTCGTTGAGAAAATGGAATTGACTCGAGAAAATTCAAGAGCGATGATTTATTATGACTTTCGAAATGGTTTAACACAAAAACAGTGTGTTGACCGGATGATTTCTGCATTTGGTGATGAAGCCCCATCCAAAACCACAATTTATCGCTGGTTTGCTGAATTTCAACGTGGACGTGTCAAGCTCAGTGATAATCCCCGTCAAGGTCGTCCAAAAACTGCAGTCACCCAAGAAAACGTTGATGCTGTGCGTAAGCTGATTGAGGAAGATCGACATGTGACATACCGCGAAATTCAGGCAACTTTAGACATTGGCATGAGTCAAATACAAATAATCTTGCATGAACAATTAGGTGTAAAAAAGTTGTTTTCCCGATGGATACCGCATTCGCTCTGTGAAGAGCAAAAGCGGCTCGCGTTACTTGGTGCGTCAGAACTCTCGAAAGATTCCACGCAGGATCCTCAAATGCTGTATACAACATTGTATCAGGTGACGAATCCTGGATATACGCGTACGAACCCGAAACAAAAAACCAGTCACGAGTTTGGGTGTTCGAAAATGAGTTAAAGCCAACAAAAATTGTTCGTTCACGGAGTGTTGCAAAAAAAATGGTGGCCACGTTTGTCTCCAAAACCGGCCATGTTACGACTATTCCTCTTGAGGGACAAAGAACGGTTAATGCAGAATGGTATGCTAGCATTTGTTTGCCACAGGTCGTTTCTGAACTCCGTAAAGAGAACTGCAACCGCCGCATCATCCTCCATCACGACAATGCGAGTTCTCACACCGCGCACAGAACAAAAGAGTTTTTAGAGCAAGAAAACATAGAATTATTAGACCATCCGCCGTACAGCCCCGACCTAAGCCCTAATGATTTCTATACTTTCCCTAAAATAAAGAATAAATTGCGTGGACAGAGATTTTCATCACCTGAAGAAGCTGTGGACGCCTACAAAACGGCCATTTTGGAGACCCCAACTTCCGAATGGAATGGTTGCTTCAATGATTGGTTCCATCGTATGGAAAAATGTGTCAAATTTCGCGGAGAATACTTCGAAAAGCAATAAATACATTTTTAAATAGTAATGTTGTGTCACTTCCTTGATTCCCGAAATTTTCAGTGCCGCCCTCGAATCAACTTTTACTCTTCATTTTGATACCCCACTCGATAGGCTTGGCAGATTTTTTTTTTTCGAAACACCTTTTGGCGCCGTAAATCCACCATTTTGATTTTTAATCATTTTAATATACCCAGTGACACTCGCGCAATAAAGAACCATCTAACGACATATCATTCATCAAAATCGGTTCAGACGTTTAGTAGTTACAAGGGAACATAAGGACGGACATTACATACATACATACAGGTCAAACACATAACCCTCCATTTCCGCCGCAGACGGGTAAAAAGGTATAAAAAAGACATCGACATCGATTATCGTGTAGCCGGAGTCACACGAATCTGTACGATCTATGCCTTAATGACTTAGTAACACCGGCTATACGAAAACCGAAAAAAACGATATCGATGTCTTGTTTATACCTTTTTAATTGGCGTTTTTGTCGTAGTTGGGCTTAAGTTTTTTTTTCAAACTCGATGTGGCATCAGGGTGCATCGAGTGAAATTCGAACTTGGGGCACACATGGAGGTACTGGTCAGTGAGGAGTCGTCCCTCACTGGCCTGTAGTACAATTTGTGTTCACAGCTGAAATCTATGGCGAACCATTGATTTCCGGATAAAGCCCGAAATTCTTCATCATTACCGAATGTATTAATCATCCTGTATCTTTTCCAAGATAACTAAAGCTTATTCACACAGATTACTGACACGCTTTGACGTCACCCCAACACATGACTGCTTACGTTTTTTACGTACTCATCTAGTAAATCCTACCTATGATATCAGTAGCATGTGCGTTCATTCAACAAAATAGAAATGTGCTTCATGTTGCTGGGATATGAAGTCAGAGAAATTCATTGTTATAAGCAAATTGACTATCAACATAATTTATCCGTTTATTCAGTGTCAATTAGCTTAACGATTTGAATAAATACTTACGGCCTTATTACAAAACAAGGTATCCAGGTTTAAACCATCATGTGATTTTTTAATTTCGAATTTTATTTCGGCTGAGATAAAGTTCTCAATAGTGCGGCTTGGTGGTTACCAAGCCGCACTGGGTCCGCGTGGTGGATTACGGCCCTGTTTTTATTAAGGTCTGCGTCTCAGCAGTGGAAACATTATAGTCTAAATATGTTGTACATAAATAACAACTTAAACCTAATGAATTAGTAAAAATAACAACATAATATCCTTACTTAACTAAAATGAATAAAAAAACTAAAATATTATGGCGTCGAAAAATTCATCCGCATCGGTATGGTCTGGTAATTTAATGTTTACCAATAAATTTCACGGATGCAAAAGTACACAAAGATTCAAAGTAATATGGTATGTGATATGAACCATGTGAGAGTGACATGTGTCATGTGTGTGTGTTTTTATGGTGTACATAATAAAGAGTATTCTATTCTATTCTAAGAGGGGGCGAGCCTATGGCTATTAAGTGAGCGAAAATCTAAAACTTCCGTTGGCTACTGAGAATTACATAGGAGGTCTTTCTACTTCGCTGTGCCCGACAGGGTCTACAACCTACCACCTAAGTTTACATTCATCATCTGCCTAGCCATTCACAACTATGTTGGGGACGGCTTCCAGTCTAACCGGATGCAGTTGAATACCAGTATTTTAAATGGAGCGACTGCCTATCTGAACTCCACAACCCTTATTGGGTAATACGAAACCCCTTGTAAGACTACTTGGTAACCTCTTTGCTCTCGTTTTCTGCGGGAGTGATTTCGTGACAAGCTTGAACATGGAATAAGTAAGTACTTTGCATGGAATTAGTGTACTACTCATCGACTTAGTAAGTACTAAACCAAGGTGAGATGTCAGATATTATCCATCTTATGCGACTACTGTAAGGCCTGCTCGTTTTTTTTTCTTCTCGTCTCACATACCGCAGTGTCTCAAGATGAAAGTCTTAGACCAGTGCCTGCTGCCAGTAGTGTTGCCCAAATTCAGTCTTGGTCTTGCAGTCTTGGTCTTGTTCTTGCGTTTTTGCAAGACCAAGACCAAGAACAAGACCGCGTATTTTTAGCAAGACCAAGACCAAGACTGACCGTGCAAGACTTGAGCAAGAACAAGACATAGCCTGCAAGACTCTTGCGTCTTGCAGCTAGGACTTAGCGCTATTTCACTGAGTAGTTAGGTGTAACAGTTCGGTGTATAGGTAGGTACGCTTAGGAATTCTATGAGACGCAAAAAACTGTATCAAAGAATATGAAAAACTGGACCTATGCGCATTACGACTAATACCATAAACATAGCGAATAAAAAAATATCTATTAAAATCAAACTGAGTGCATGCATAGTTATGTTTTAACCATCGGCACTTTGATAATGCGGCATCAAAGGTTTTGTACTTACTTCTCAAAGAAATTTGCCGCTTTTCGGAAGTACATGGTTATGATACACGCGCCGGCGGCTTCTTTTGAAATCTAAAACAATCGTTGCCGCCACGCCGAAATCATAACATTTGTGACACTATTTGATTGCCGCCATAGGGCGTAGGTATACTCATGCAAAATAATTTCGAATTTTTTTAAGAGTACCTACAGGTGTTCCAAAGAATAAATAAGTTTCAGAGTGCTTAGAATGAAAATGAATACATTATACTGATCACGCAAGTAGTATTATGATTAGGTTATAAATCAAAGCTTATAAATCATAAATGTTTATTAAGAAACAGTTACTTCCATGGAAAACGACATATAGGTCAGTTGATTTTTCGAATTTCTTATCAAATCTTCAGTTATTTATTAATCTGCTTGATCTTTACTAGTGCTATGTTAATTCAAGCTCACAATGTTCCAATTCTAATACGTTTTTCTAAGATTTAAAGTAAACTTTAATAAATAGTAATAGACTAATAGGTAATTGCAAGACTTGCAAGACTCTTGCTGCAAGACCAAGACCAAGACCAAGACTGGGAGCGCAAGACCAAGACCAAGACCAAGACCAGGTGTATTGGCGCAAGACCAAGACCAAGACTGGCTAAGTCTCGTCTTGTTCTTGCATTTGGGCAACACTAGCTGCCAGTGATGACCTATGGCACTGAAACGTGGTCGCTCACAATGGGCCTTATTAGAAGGCTAAAAGGCACCCAAAAGGCAATAAAGAGGATGCTTGGAGTTACCTACAAATTATTCCAACAAACGATACCTATAGTATTGCATCACGTCGTATCACACGTTCATTCACAACTTTACAATGTTAGAAAACAGTGAACCAGCCGCATGAGGAAAACAAAACAATAAACAATAATATGTTTTTCTTTTCTAGAATTCACGTCCTAGTCACATTTGTATTCTTCTCCGCAGACTGACTGAAAAACAACAAATTATTATTGATTTATGCTATATTTACGTCAAATGTCTCTGGATGAGGATGTTTCCGTGTATTTTGACCCGATAAGTAATTTGCAAAATTATGAGGAAGTCTATTCCAGAATAGTGACTAATGAAAACTCATTTTCTACCTGCTATTATTTAAGGCAAAGATTTTAGTGACATTTAAGTCTATAATACATAATGCAAGTAAGTTATGCAAAAAATATATGTTAAACTGAGACGCATGTACACATCAATTCTATAAGTTAATATTTAAGTATTGTAGTTAAATACTTTATGAAATAAATTCAGGAAGTAATGTCTACCCAAAACATAAAAAAAACGATATTACTTTCAAACTACTAAAATATTTTCATGTTTTTTTTTTGTATAAACAGACTATTTTAGTATCTATAAATCTACCTGTGATTTTTGTCAAATATTCATTTATTTGTTACTAAAAATAAATATTCCCTTTGAAACCGAACGAGAGAGAAGTGAGTGCGTTGCGCATTTGTATGACCAAGGCCAACGGCGATTACCCGACCCTTAAAAGACACAAGCACGGTTTTTGCGACTTGATGAAACATCGAGATTTTTTTATTATAAGTAAGTTTAATATTAATGTGTAAACCTTCCAGAATTAATTCTCTAAATGATGGTAAATACGCATCAAAATCCGTTGCTTAATTTATAATATGTAGTATGTCGAAAAAATATGACTCGGCAATGACTGTATGCCCATATGACAATTAATTTGGTTTTGGGCAGCGTGTCTTCCCCCTCGCTCTCTTCCCTTTCTGGCCATCTTTCACATAACAAAATTCATCCATCGCCTATTTTTTTGTCTTCTCAGAGTCATCCTCTGGGAAGACCAAAATCTACTTCATACCTTCTCAAAACTGCCCTGTGATGTTACGGTTTAAGAAAATTTATTTCACTCAAAAATAATACAATTATTCAGTTCAATCTGTAAGGAAAAACAAATAATTAAGATAAGCGATGGTTTCGCTGGGTTATAAACTAAAATTAAAATATAGTAAAAACTTACAATTCAAACAACATTCAGGACATGGTGCTTTAATAGCCTTTTAAAAGTTGGGTGTGATGTTATAGTAAGAACTAGAATTATTCCCTTCCTGGCCATCTTTCACATAACAAAATTCATACATGGGCATCGTCTAGTTTTTGGTCTTCTCAGAGTCATCCTCCGGGAAGACCAAAATCTACTTCATACCTTCTCAAAATTGCCCTGTGATGTTATAGTAAGTACTAGTATTAAGTACCTTAGATTTTCTATGATAAGCATTTTATTATTCCAGAGTTCTTATCTTGAAGTCGGCAGAATTTCTCGTGCATTTTTAAAATCACTAAGCAAGATTGTTAATGCCAGAATTCTAATATTTTATTCTGTCTGTCTGTATTTAACAATATTTTAAAAGACAGTGTACGATTTTCTAGTAAAATATTTAATATCTGAACTTTAGAAGTGTTATTTTTGAGACAGTTTTGTACAGTGTTTTTTTGACGTGGACATTGTCAACCTACAAAAAGTGTGGCGTTTACGAAACTGTGACGGGTTTGGCTTCCATTCTAAGTATAGGATTCAGCTATAGAAAAAAAAGAAATAAAGACAAATTGTTTATTCTACACAAATAGTAAAGTGGCCGAATGGTGCCGGACGTAAAGAATGGCACCATCCTATTTCTTCCCGTGGGTGTCATAAAAGACGACTCGTTAGTCGTCTTTTATGACACAGAACTTACCAGAGAATGGGCAGCAACGTTCTCTATGCATTTTAACACCATTCTGCAATCGCCAACCCGCTTGCCAAGCGTGGTGGCTTTTGGGAAGCACAGCTGCAACGACCCAAGTGGCGGTGCTTGGGGGAGGCCTATGTCCAGCAGTGGACGTCTTTCGGCTGAAATGATGAATGAATGATGAACAAGTAAAACGCTCATTAAAAAACAGCATTACAACAGCTCAATATCAATAATGTTTTATTGGGGGTTCTCACCACCCCAATAATACTACTATGGTCTCCGGTCCGATTTGCAATACGGGTTGAATATTTGTATTTGATTCAACGGTGCGATGTGTAGCTTATAAACAACAATATCAAGTTCGACTCGTTTGATCAGCTTATGCCCCTATATTTTATTACATGATGAAACTGTAATGTTAATAATTAGAACAATTCACAGTAGTTCAACAATTTACTTACATAATTATGTATTTTATTCTTTGGTCTAGCGATTTCGATTTTGCGATTGCTAAGCATGAGGAACTCAGTTTGATTTCCAAGGCCTTGTGTAGGGTAGAAGTTAATCTAACCACTGCACAAATCGTACCGCCTTACCATTGCGTAGGCATCTACAGGTTGTTTTGATGGTTTAACTTTCACAATAATATTATTGGGCAATACCGAAATTCCCAAATTCGACAACGTCCAAACCCAAGGAAACATTGCATGACTGCCAGGAGTCCAGCACAGACGGTAAAAAAAACGGTTACGTAACATACATGCCAAGGAAAGGAATTTAAAGTGAGGATTGAAGGAAATTTTAGTGAACTTCAACCTTGCAATCCGATCGATCTAGGTAGCTTTTCCTTTAGTTTTATTTAGCCATGTGTCCTTTTAAGCTCTGACTAAAGCGAAGCGAGCGAAATACGGGACCAAATTCACTCGAGCCGAAAGCTTACCGAGCTTTATTAAGTAAGTAAAGGATTTGTATGTATCTTTTACTTGTTTAAAACATGTACCCTTTCAGTCTCAGTTTTATGTAAACCCAACAAAAGTTATGTTCAGAAACAAAAATACAAAGACATGTTTCGGCAGTAAAAGTTTTCCTTTCCACCTGAGCTTTCATTAGTAAAATAACTTATTTCTACAGGTACAATGGAAAACATTAAATTCCATTGTACATTTTCTGTTAATTTCGCCGCATACCTCCCTGGGGAAGCAAAGTGTACGAGGTAGAGGTAACACAAAGTTTAAACGGATACCTAGTTAATTTTGACTGTAGGATACCTTCACCCAGTAAGACTTTGATTAGTAAGATTTTGACTGCCCCGTAGGTCTCGTGGTGGCAATCGTGACTGCTGAGCGTGGGGTCCTGGGTTCGATCCCCAGGTCTGGCACTGTGACTGGTTGTCAGACTTTCGGACTTCTGGCGACCCATATCGACTGTCAAACATCCAAGAATGACAGCCGGGAGCAATGTCTTAACGTACTTTCCGAGGCTCGGTATGTGGAGATGGTCACCCATCCATGGACCAACCCCGGCAAGCGCAGCTTAACCTGATGGATCGACCCATGTGACTGTTATTACTTAGCCACAAGCTCCTCGTGAACAAACGTAAATAAAATATTTTATCATTGTATTTTATATTCTAGTTATTTGAAGTTGTTAATAAACAATTTGAAGATTCCTATTGTCGTAAAAATCCTTTTCTATATGATGACGTCATAAACTTCTATAAAATGAGCAACTTTATTAACATACTCAGAAGTTATTGCAAAAATATCTCGGTCCATTATTTTCGTGTAATAAATATTATCAAATAAACAAAACAATATTTATTCTAAACCCAGACTAAAGTGCCAACGCGTGAAAAATAACCAAGAAATACAACAGCCTTCATAAATTACTTTCACGAAGTTACATACTTTGACGAA
Organism: Tiliacea citrago; assembly: GCA_963921375.1. Lineage (NCBI taxonomy): Eukaryota > Metazoa > Arthropoda > Insecta > Lepidoptera > Noctuidae > Tiliacea > Tiliacea citrago. Next base: position 6,317,141 of record OY992784.1, read on the forward strand.
AATAAATAAATAAGTCATGAAAATCGCTCCATTGTAGAACAATCAGCATTAAGAAAGAATGAATTTAACTTTACATAATACCAGAGGGACCCAATTCTGTAAAATAACCAACTTGTCAATAGTGTGTCGGTAGTGTGTCAGTAGTGTCTCAATAGAATAGTCATGGATATTTGGGCCCAATTCTGTAACTTTGAGTTAAGCAACACGCCATTGACACTCTATCGACACACTACAGACATTCTTTTGCCACTGTTGCAAATTTGGCATTCTGCAAAAACTTCAATGGCATTTCAGTGGTGTCTCAATAGTGAAAACACTATTCAAACACGATAGAAACAACTGTCAAATACACTTAAATACTATTATCAGACTACCGTAAGCTTGGCATCACGATGCCATTGTAGCATTATAGTGGACCAGACTCGAGATCAATTATTGTTGCCAAATTTGCAACAGTGGCAAAAGAATGTGAGTGTGTCGATAGAGTGTCAATGGCGTGTTGCTTAACTCAAAGTTACAGAATTGGGCCCCAGCAGGCCTGTTTTCTCAGAAACATTTGGCCAATTAACTCAATATAAGAGGGGCTTATTATGTTTGTAGATACATACCTACATTCATAAAATTAAATGTTATATTAGTAAAACTCGTGGCTAAGTAATAACAGCCGCACGGGCCGATCCATCAGGTTAAGCTATGCTTGCCGGGGTTGGTCCGTGGATGGGTGACCATCTTTACATACCGAGACTCCTCCGTGCCTCGGAAAGAAGCCGTTGGTCCCGGCTGTCATTCGTGGATCTTTGACAGTCGTTACGGGTCGTCAGAACCCTGAAAGTCTGACAACCAGTCTTACCAATGGGTATCGTATTACCCAGTTACAGGGTTATGGAGGTCAGATAGGCAGTCGCTCCATGTAAAATACTGGTATTCAGCTGCATCCGGTAAGACTGGAAGCCGACCCCAACGTGGTTGGGAAAAGGCTAGGCAGATAGATTGGTAAAAACTGACGTTACTTTATTAGTTACATTGAATTGCATAGAATATGAATATTGATCACTAGCTTTTACCCGCGAATTCACCCACCCACGTGACATTTCTTGTTTTAACATAAAATATTATATCCTATGATACGCGGCAGTACTGTAGCTTCCCATCACTGAAACAATTTTCGGAATCGGATCAGTATTTCCGAAGATTACACCCCACCCCCCTACCCCCCTACATAGAAACTCACAAATTTTACCTCTTAATTCTTATAATAGATGCAAAAGGAACTATTAGCTCTTATAACACAAAAGTTAAAAAAAATGTAAGTGGTTTATTATTTTAACAAGTAAACCTTATCAACTAGTGATTGAAGCCTCCTTTTAAGCAGATATGCCTGTGTTAGGAGACTCCGCTCTTCCATAGCTGAAATAAGTATAATTTACTTGTTTTGTGCAAATGTAGGTACTAAACAATATTTTAAAAAAAACCGGCCAAATGCGAGTCTGACTCGTGCACGAAGGGTTCCGTACCATTATCTATAAAACCGGCCAAGTGCGAGTCGGATTCGTGCACGAAGGGTTCCGTACCATTATCTATAAAACCGGCCAAGTGCGAGTCGGATTCGCGCATGAAGGGTTCAGTACCATTATCTATAAAAATGGCAAAAAAATCACGTTTGTTGTATGGGAGCCCCCTTAAATATTTGTTTTATTTTAATTTAATTATTTATTTTTAAAGTGAATATCTATCTAAATATTCTTTGAATATTTCAAGGGTCTACCTGTTGCCGTTATCAATATCGACCAAAAAAATCACGTTTGTTGTATGGGAGCCCCCTTAAATATTTATTTTATTCTGTTTTTTTTTGTATTTGTTGCGGCAACAAAAATACATCAATTTCAATTATCTAGCTATCACGGTTCATGAGATACAGCCTAGTGACAGACGGACAGACAGACAGACGGCGGAGTCTTAGTAATAGGGTTCCCGTTTTACCCTTTGTGTACGGAACCCTAAAAAGAAGGAATTAAAGCTAAACATGCAGCACGCACGCAGGCTGCGATTGTGAGTGAGAGTGAGGGGGGAGGGGGGGTGAATGTGATGCTGTGTGAATATGAACACGAATGAATATGAGTGATACAGGCATTGATTAGGTGTATTTTTGAATTAGAGTTATATTTTTTTATAACCCTACAACTAATCAATATGCGTCTTATTTACACAAAACTCTCATCTTTCCATAGAAGTCAGGTAATCAGGGTTTAATCCTGGAAATTTTCGGAACTATTTCCCTGTCTCAAATACAGGTCTAATACTCACACGGTAGGTTAGTACACACACACAACAACACATTCGACATTCCGTAACAACACACACACACATTCACACACACACAACACACGACATTCGTAAGAATTCTTCCAGAAAATGCATGGACAAGAACGTAGTTTTCTTACGAGTGTAGTGACATTTTTCTTATTACTTTTGCAATACATATTTCTCACAGTCAGCCACTATGTTTGCAAACTGCATACAATCCAAATGCTGGAAAAGTTTTATATAATACAGCTATGTAGCGCTTTGTTCGAACGCTTTTGCGCAGCTTGTGATCTGAATACAAGTATCTGCAGTTCTTTTGTACCCGTGCTACGAATACGAATGAAAAGATGTAACTTTTTCTGAGAAAACGTATTGAAAGCAGTGTATCATGTTTTTCAGAACTACTGATAGACTTTCATGGGGAACCGATCACTTTTCCGAATTTTTTTTGTTCGAATTTAAATTTACCGAAGCTATTTAATTGACCGACGTCTTTTTTGCTGTATGCATTAGTTGACATATTTTTAGATCATCGAAGTCAGTGTCATAGGTATTATTTTACCGAGCTACGAGTATATTTTGCCGATTTACAAAATAACTTTTTGCTATTGGCCGAAGCCTCTTTTGAACTTTTTTCATTTACCATATTTTCACCACACCGAAACAACATTTTACGGAATATTACTTGGTCACAAATATATAGCCGGTTACTTGGTAGCATTTTCAATATTAAATTAAAATAGTGTCATAAAAAGTCAATATGTTGTGCTACAAAATTTACTGAGAAAAACGAATCGCTGGAAAACCGACTTCACACAGTCACCAGTTATCCTATCCAATGGATGGATGGGATAAATGTAACACAGGTGTCATCAAAATGTTAGTTTCTGTAACGAAAACTTATAAATAAGTTTATAATAAATATATAAACATAAGAAAAAATTGTTTTAGCTTGCACCAACTTTACTCCAGACTTCAGACATAAGTTCAAAGTAAAAATAATAATTATTAATTACAAACTTTTTTATTTTGGTTCATCATGGTCATTAAGGCTTCTACATACTGGCGCGACACCGGCAGAACAATTTCTATGAAAAATTCAAGGAAATTGTTCTACCGGTGTCACGTCGGGCGAATATTTGATTATTATTTAATGAAAAAATATTCAGGTTTCTTTTCGTTTTAATCTTGATTGCTAGTAATCGTCTACCAAATGCACTGAGACAGTCATATTATATTTTTAAAACGGACCCCCAATGAAACTAATTGAGAAAAAAAAACCAGTGTGCTTTTATTAGTCCCCACGATTGAAGTAAAACATAAACGTAACTCTCTCTCTTTCTATCTTCACTAACTTATATCTCCCTCTCAACTTCCGTTCGCTCGCGTAACGCTCTCGTCACGCATTCACCAGCTTAGCCCCAAGTCAAGCGTGCGTAAAGAAGTTTTACTTCAAAAAAAGTTGGAACTTTGGAACCTTCAACACACTGCTCAACAAAGTCTAGGGAACAAGGGTATTATTCAAAGTAATTATTTATTAAATAAAATAATGATAATTTTATAATTTGTATTCAACCAAAATATTTTATTTCACATAAACCTACATGGGCACTTATGAAACTTCAGAAGCTAGGTGCACGGTTCCAATTGGTCGTTTCCTATGGAGAAGAGCCGGCAAGAAACTCCACGGTTACTCTTTTTTTTTAAAGTGGGCTTTTACAATGTTGTACAATGTTGGCCACCACCACTAAATTATGCTTCTATTGATATATCAATTTGTTTAAGTAATGTATCTCCGTAACCAGAAGGTTAGCATAGTCCAAGTAAAAAAAAAATCGTATTATAGAGAAAAACAAGTGACTCTCTGCTTCGTTACGGGTAAACCCGTTATTCAACGTGTCGTTTTGCATTCTCGTCAAATTTCAGGAGGCTGTTAAGGGAGACATAAATAATCAAATAAAATTACGACACCTGCTCAATAATTAATACGTACTTGTTTTTTTTTTTTTGTTATTTAAGTTTGACAGTATTTCAGAATACATACAGCACGTGTCGACGACACGGCGGTAGGCAAAATAATTATGGTATCGAATAACCGGCCGCGTTTTTATGTGTACAAAAAGGGAAGTTACAGTATCACAGAACCTGCGTTTTAAAATGCGTGTCCCACACAAGAACCTCCGAAAATAAGAAAAAAAAAACTTCTTATTTTATAATTGATTCGTGTCCAGAATCATTAGCCTAGTAGCTGTTTACCGAAGTCAAAAATTAAAAAGCTCATTTGCAGCTATAAACATTTACGCTACGTGGGCTGAGAATGTTTGTCTTTATCAAGAGAGTTAATGAAACCGCTGCGAATGTGTGCACACCTGTGGTTTTATAGATCAGGTTTAAATCGTGAAAATATAAAGGCCCCATATATTTGTAACCAATTAATTGTTTTGGGAGCCCCAAAACAATTAAAAAATAAGTATAATGTTGTTGAGCTGGGTGTTCATCGATTGATTGCGTGTTTTTTGTTTCAGGTAATTACCGTGATTAATTGGTTCTGGAATGATTGAGTAAGCAGATTCAGGATATCAATACGCTGATGATGGCTGATTGCTTTTAAAGAAATAGATACTAATCCATTTTTGATAATATATAGGTATGAGGAACAAGGTGTAAAGTTCACTGATCTTCTATAGAAAAGGGAGGATCCTCCGACCAGACGAGTGTTGTGTCTGGTGGGCAACGGCCCGACGGTTGATGTCTGGACGTTGTATATATGCTAGTCTCGCGGTAAACTCTGCTTGCGCGATGCAGGACTTTGCCTGACGTCAGTATGATGCATAGTTTGCATGTGGCGATGTAGATGCCGCCACAATAAAACGACTTAGACAATCGAACGCACGTCAATGGTAACACTTGACCTTGAGCCGACCTAGCGTAGTAGAGAGTTTCAATAGAATAAGAGGCCAGCTGATACTGGTTTTATTACTATTGACGTGCAGCCTATTGTACCTACTTACGGTTTACGATTTATGAAATTTATTCCTCAAAAGAATACAATTCACTTAACATGAGAAATACAAGTTAATCTTAATCCTAACTAATATTATAAATGCGAAGTGAGTCTGTCCGTTTTGGATAAAATTTGGCACATGGGTAGACCATGACCTGGATTAGCACATTATATATAAGTATATTAGCTTTTTACATAATAGGTAAATATATAAATAAGTAGGTATATTAACTTTTTATATCGATATTCCCACGGGATCTAGACTTATGCGGGGGAACCCGCGGGGCGCAGGTAGTACTAAATACACGAACTTATGAAGAACGGTAGGTACTCGTAAATAATCTCAAGTAAGTAGTAGAAGCACATTTTTTTTATATTGCTTTGAGTAACAAGAAAAAGTGAGTGTACCATAACATATCCTTTCTTGCAGGCAAGTCAATACCTTTTAGTAACACTTTTTTAATAGTAAAAAACTGTCTGATATTTTTAATTTATTTTTTCAAAATGATGAGTTAATTTAGTACCTAAATGTATTTTATAACTTGGTATGTATTTTAAATAGTTATGTAATTTTTGTTTTTTTTTTTTTATTAAGTTCTTTGATTTATTGATTTCAAATTAATAAGTCAAAGAAATAAGACTGACCTTATAAATAGGTATTCATTAAAATCGAGAGAAATCTTTCAAGCTTTCTTAGTATGTTACATACCTAGTGCAAAAGCATGGACTTGCACCTATACCAAAGAGGTGGTTATTTGTATTCAAACGCTTGATTTAATTAAAAAAACTATTACATTTTTACGCCGATAAAAGTCACGCTGTATAATATTTAAAAAAAAACTTGCACAACTCATCGGAGAATACTGCATGAAAATAGCAAAAGTTTAAATTCTAAAAACAAAGTTGTTGTTTTGACAGTAGTTAGAACAAACAAGCTGATGGAAAACAAGATAAGGACCCCTTACTATTATTTATAGCTAAACTAGCGACGCACCCCTGCCTCGCACGGTTTATACGACTTGATAACACATCGAGGTTTCTTTATTTTATGTAAGTTAAATATTATGGTAATATAAACATAAACGATCCTAACTACAAACATTATATTATATTATATCATATATTTTATATTATAAATGCGAAAGTAAGTTTGTTTGTTTGTGTGCTTTCACGCTAATACGGCTGAAATTTGGCACACGGGTAGACCATGACCTGGGATATTACTGTCGTTATTCCCACGGGATCCAGACTTGTGCGGGTGAAGCAGGTAGTCCGGGATAAACTCTTATGATGGTGAAAACCGCTTCAAAATCCGTAGCCATAGTTTATAAGAACAACGCGGACAAACAGGCAGACACGAAAAGCGGCTTTATTTTTATAATATGTATGGATAAAGAAGATTAGGCATTGATCAAACTGTTTACTTGTTCTACGAATAGAACTACGACTAATATGGAAAGATATTATCATTTATGTTGATACATGTTCTTGTCTAAAATAGATTGAAATATTATTTGCTATGTGGTTCTGAAAACAAAAGCTCCAAAGTCAAAATTCATCATCATCATCGAAATCATCTATATATACTGCTAGAAAATACAAGATTTTGTTTATTTCTAAAATATTTACATCATTTAAAAACTAACAGACTGAAAATAATAACAATATGTACAAGTATATAAAAAAGGAGGGGAAATAATCATAGGGCATCAAAAAATTCTTCCGGATCGCTGTTAACAAGAAAAGTGCCCAAAAAGCTGGCAGCATTGCCACGTTGTATGGCAATGCTGATTCTTTGGCCTGCTAGGTAAGTTTATCGGGTGTAAAAATACCGGTTCTTCCTTTCATTATGATTATTTTTTTTACACTGGACCATACCTGGGAACCTTCTGGCTACGGAGATATTTAAGTCAAATTTCCAACTTTTTTTGACGCCCCGTATTATTGATACGGCTGTTATGGGGGTAGCTGCGCCCCTGTGTATAATACTCCTCCTATATTTCTTGCCAGACTCCACGGTAATGTGTCTCTCGTCCAGGGGGCCAAGTTTGGTAACGCAGTTGTGTCCGAATGGTCGATCATTGGCACCGTAATTGTAGAATTTGACAGTTTTGCTAATCTTCTAATTGAAAGGCGTCTTTATGATTTTCCGATGACGTGCCACTGATACTCCATTGGAAAAATGATGTGTATTTGGTAATCTTGTACTGACAAGCTCCTATTATTTTGACTTCCTTATGGACCACTGTCACGCCATTAAGAATTTAGGAGGTTACAAACTATTGGCACGATGGTCATGGCGTTGCTTTGGTATGGTCGTCATAATGACCAATCATTGAAAATAGCAGACTTGGCCCCCGGGCGCTTCCCGCAACGTTGAGATGTTGCTAACCCAATGTGCTTTCAGATGTGCTTTGAGAGTTTTTTTGGTCTGTCCTTGGCCTGTCTCCATCGGTCATCTACACGTCTTGTTGTCCAATGTCAAAATTAAGTGCAAACAATAAAATTTTGTTACGCATTGTACTGGCTGTCATAATAAATTAGCAGCAAATTATTACCCATTACCAATAATATCTTGGCACACGGCGCAATACACAACTAAAACTAATATACATAATGAAAATGTCTTATTGCATTTGCGGCTTTTTGGTCGATTCGCACAAATTTACTCGCCCTGTCGCGATGTCGCCGCTATGTCGCTGCGATTTTTCTGTAGGCGATTCGTACGATGTTAATTTCTTTGTCGAATCGACAACTCCAGAAATATGTATTAGGCAATTGGCACACACAATATTTTCTTTTATATTTACAAAAATAATTGTTAAATGTAGATTCTAGTGTACTTTTTCATAGCTTTATTGCATGAAATGCAAAATTTTCCAATTGCCTAATACGTATTTTTGGAGTTGTCGATTTGCCCACTAATAATTAATTAAATTTGTGCGAATCGCCTACAGAAGTAATCATAGTATTTAAAAGGGTCGAATAAATTCGTGCGAATCGACCAATATCTAAGCCGCTTTTGCCTGTATCACAGAATAAGTAATAGTACTAACGTACAGAAGGATCACTCTCTGGAGTCGATTAAATAGATAAAAACTATAGCCGCGTACACATAAAGCACAGTCTAGCTCGCTCCTGTTATATTTACCTACAGCGATAATAGCCTACAGCCCCACTCCATCGCACTTCCCGCAAAGCATTCATGCAAAAATAAACCGTGCTACTACGCGAGAGCGCTTCTTTTAGTTCAACCGTTTCAATCATGGCCGTTCACGACGACGCGGACGCCGCAGCGGCGGGCGGCGGTGGACGCAGATACGATATGACAAAATCAAACGAACTTCTAATCAAATAAACAGTGTAATGATCTGAGTCATAGATGACCTAGATATAAATGCAATAAGCTTATTGCCTACCTATTGTGTATAAAAAATCTCATCTTTCAATATCCTTCGGTAGTATGTGAAACGTCAGGCTTCGATCACTGTCATTATTTAAACAACCAAACGCTATACAATATTTTTGTTTTATTTTTGTAACGCGAGAACTCGGAAGCGCGAGAATTAAGTACCTACTTGTATTAATGCGTGCGAACTAAGCAGCGCGCGGCAACCCATTGATTGACCGGTCTGGACCGGCCGCCGCACGTACTTGTAGTTTTAAACCTAAACTGCGGAGTGCGCCAGGCCTGCCTGAATTTAAGTTTGCTGCCAGTACGTACTTATACGAATATATTTTGTAAGGATAATACCCATTCACGTGGGAGTTGCACTGAAAATTACTGGCATTTAGTCTATGCAAAAGTTTGAACTCAATATTTAACAGAATAGCCAAGCTGAGTGGTTAATTAATTCCAAAATTCGTGACGCGAATCGTTACGAAATCACCCTCGGGCAATGACGTTCATTACGGCCATCAATTGCAGAAGTTAATCAATTTCATGTTAATGATGTGCATTATTCATTAAACCTCCAGTTCTATATGCCTTGGATGGATACAGTAACTTTGGATTTAATGAGAGCAGTATGGTCTGTTCCAAAAGTATCTGAGGAAAATGTAAGCAAATAAAAGAAATAAATAAATAAAACTAGAAAGAAAATACATTTATTTAGCACACACTAAAGGGCACACAACACAATATATTGAAATGCGGCGGAGCGGCGATAGTGCGGCGCACGCGCGATATTCATTTGTATAAGAGTTATGCTCTTGTCAGCGACCTCCTTAGACTTCGTGGCCTCAACATTTATCTGTATGAAGTAGCTCTTCCTCTGTTTGTCCAGTCTTTTCCTGCAATCCATGATCTTATGAATGCATCGTGGTATGTGCTATCTACAAAAATGAATTTCATCTTTGCCATAAACTCCAGAAAAATAATAATAATATAATGCTACGGCTACATTGTCACGGTAAAGCTAACTACACTTCGTGCGTTTTTTGTTTAACAGCGAGACGTAAAGCGGTGTGTGAAAGAAAGCGCCCGAATTGTAGTTCACTTTATTGCGACAATAATATAGCCGTAATATAATAGATCGTCGCGTTCATTTTGTACTGCGAAGCCGAACGTAAATAAAAACGATTAAAATCCCACCCGCCACCAGCATCGGTAACTGATTCACGGACATACAATAATATCGAATAATATACCTACTTGTACACATGACAGCGATCATACTTTGAACAGAGCCGTTTCATCTGATTATTTTGCGTATACTTACTACAGAAGATTCAAATTCCAATAAATAGATAAACGCCGGGCGAGTTTCTGCTGGCGGGAAGGGATTGTGTTTTGTTTTCGTCGTGTTTGAAGAGAGGGGTAGGCAAGGAGGCGCGGGTGAAACTTGTTTTTTTTCTGGCTTACTAGGCCCTCTTAAACTTAAATACCCTTACCGTCAAAACGAAGTACCCAAAGCAACATTTTCATACAAACGAGGTAAATTCGAAGCTCGGATCTCCGTCAGGTAACGATTTGGATGAGATCTGATAGCAGCTCTCCAGAGTACGGATGGAGGAGATCTAGAGCGCTTAAGGCACCCAGCTGATCAAACCGACATTTCATACCCGGAGTTGTCCATGAAACCAAAAACCTCAAAAATAGCATCAAAATGTATAGAAATCCGAACACTCAGAACTCTACACACTCTCTGGTGTAAATGGCTTGTCTGATAAGCTGAGTGCCTTAGGCGCTCTAGACCTCCTCTCCATCCGTACTCTGGAGAGCTGCATCAGATCTCATCCGAATCGTTACCCGACGGAGAACCGAGGCTTCGAAATGACCTCGCTTGTATGTAAATGTTGCTGTGGGTACTTAGTTGTAACAGTAAGTCTTTATTAAAGAAAACTCGATGTTGTGTCAAGTCGTAAAAAACGTGCGAAGCAGGAGCGGGGCTGTTGGATACAAGGTTTGATTCGGTGGGTGATCACAATGAAAGACGAATGAGTTATCAAACACAGTTGGTATATTCTTTTTAACAGTTAGCATTATTAGTTACTACAGATATTGAACAAGAACAAATTAATTCGTATTATTAATTAAACTATGCTAGCAAGTGAATAGAGAACACACAATTTGACAGATTAAAATATTAATGGCTGCCGGAAACAGAAGTGTCAAGTAGTATTGACTATAGGGATGTCTCGGCATCCTGCATTAATAGTGCTGGACTTGTGGCATTCCAACAGGGGCGCTAATTATTCATTAAAAGATCAATTGAGAGGTCATAAAGAGCCAGCCACAGGTGCAAGTAGACTAACAAAGAAAACGTAGTCCCTAAGAAAATGGAACGTTTCTAAACACCATCTTCAGTATGTCTTCACCTCCAAGCGCAGATTGCATAGTTAAGAGTTATAGACCATACCTACGTTAAGATGTTCAAGTCGGCTTTATTCCCTTCCTTTGAGCGCTACGCTGAACACGTGTCTGAGTAGCGTAAGCCGGGAGCTTGCATGTTAAGTACCCCTAACTACCGAGGTACCGGATTTTGATGAGTACGGTGTGACGATAGGCCGAAAAGTTCAAAATCTAGTCGAAAACTCATCTCAGCGACAATCGATGTCAAACACTTGCTGAAAATGTAAGAAAATCACATGTATTTTTGACAGATTTACTTTTGTTTTTTTTAATAATTTCAAAATAAGTAGTTCTATAGTTATTTAAGAAAATAGACAAGCTAACTTTAAATTATACAATATTAGTTTTAGTATATGCGAAACCCGAAACACGTGTCTAGTATTTTAATGTAAAGAATCTATGTACAAAATTTCAAAAATGTATCATGAAAAATCACAAAGTTTTATGGTTATTATGTTACCGGGTTGCCCGTACAAAAACATGCTAACGGCGCCCCCGCGCCTCAGAGTCGTCTTGCACTCATTGATAATAATTTGGCAGTAGGTACCTAACCGTACGGCGATTGTATTGTAAGTAATTAAATGGTGATAACATTTTCCATCACACATACAATATTTTTGGGACAAAATATAACATGGTGTAAAAAATATTGAAATCGATTCAGTTCCTTATTCTGAACAAACTATATATTCAGGTTTCGCATATACTAAAAATAATGTTGTATATAGTTATACAAGTTTATAATAAAAATAGAAGAGCTCATTGGGCATTAAAAAATTAAAGACTACACTCAAATTTAAGAAGGGAAAATTGTAATTACCCTTCTAACAACTTACTACTGCAGTAGTAAGAATGGAGATCAAATTAACAGTATTACTACTGGTAGTACCATTGGTAGTAACACGGGCAATAAAGTAATACGATACCCAGTAAGCAATACCAGTAACTGTCATTCCTATTTATTTTTTTAATAAGGTTCAAACGATCAAACTCACAATAAACGAGTTCTCTAATACAAAGAAAATTCATACCTAAAACAAATTAGGTGATATTAAATTCCTATGTTATTATGCTATCTAAAGCAAGATAAAGTCAGGTAAATTGATTGTTAAGCAAGTTGACTACTATATCTTCAAACGGCTGGTTGACACTTCCCGTGACCCAAGGGCTGACTTTTACCTTGGCCAGAGGCTAAAGCATTGCCATACAACGTAGCAATGCCGCCAGTCTTTTGGGTACATTACCAGTCAACAGCGATGCGGAGGATTTCTCGACGCCATAATTTTAGTTTGTTAATGGTTTAGTTAGAATAGGTTACTATATTTTTATTTTTAATAACTGTTAATAAATTAAAGTTGACTATTCCGCTCCATGTGGTGCCGGACGTAAAGAATAGCACCACCCCATTTCTTCCCGTGGGTGTCGTAAAAGGCGACTAAGGGACATACTAGAGAATGGGCAGCAGCGTTCTCTATGCATTTTAACACCATACTGCGATCGCCAACCCGCCTGCCAAGCGTGGCGATTATGGCAACCCCCCCCCCCCTTAGGGGGAGGCCTATTTCCAGCAGTGGATGTCTTTTGGCTGAAATTATGAATGATGAGTTGACTATTTACCAACTTAAATTAAACCCGTATGATCAAATGACAACTGTCATTCTGTGACAGTTGTATTTTTTTATTGGTAGGTAATGTAGGTATATCTACAATCGTTACACTGTTCAACAAATTAACACAAGCCAACATACACACAGCATGCAAAACCAATATTATATAAAAATAACAATTAAATTGCTATAAAACTGCAAATTGACAAAAGAAGTCAATTTGCTGAGCAATTGATTTCCCCGACTGTACACTTGCTTCTCGTAAAGAGGTCGTTGACATTGTGATAATAGCAGAGCTTTTGATGTGTTTGTATAAAATATGAAATGCTTCTAAACGTACTATGTTGATTTTACTTTAATTTAGCCATCGGTTTGTGGCGTCGCCGCGGCTTTGTAAATACCTGTGTCTGGATGGTAATTCGTTAAATGACCGAGCGAGCGACGCATCTCTGCTTCAAGTCTGGCAAAATTTGCTTTCCTCTGTCAGTTTGTTGCTACTCCTCTCCAGTCGTATCTTACAACCGATCAGGGGGCCAATTCTGCTATTTTCAATGATTGGTCATTATGACGACCATACCAAGGCAACGCCATGACCATTGTGCCAATAGTTTGTAATCTCCTAAATTCATAATGGCGTGACAGTGGTCCATAGGGAAGTCAAAATAATAGGAGCTTGTCAGTACGATATTACCAAATACAGACAATTTCTCCAATGGAGCACGTCATTGGAAAATAATAAAGACGCCTTTCAATTAGGAGATTAGCAAAACTGTCAAACACTACAATTACGGTGCCAAGGATCGACCATTCAGACACAACTGCGTTAGCAGACTTGGCCCCCTGGACGAAACTCGGTATACAGGTTTTATGACTTTATAGATTTTTAACATTGAAAATGTGTTTTTGATTGCTTCAGTGTAGTCCCCAAATTCAGGACACTGGTAGAGTTGCCCATGTTATCAAATTCGACGGGAACATTAATAGCTTAACATAACATCACGCCTTGTTTCCCCCCGAAGGGTTAGGCACAGGTGTACCTGTAGTACACCCACATTTCGCCAGTTATGTTTAAGTCCCATGTATAGGGGGCGAGCCTATTGCCATCAACCGGGCACAAATCCAGACTCCGGGCTACTACTGAGAAATGTCTGATGGAAAAACCCAATAACACTTTGCCCGACCTGGGAATCGAACCCAGGAACTCATGCTCAGTAGTAGTGCTTGTCACTACTACACCAACGAAGCTCTATAGAATACCTGTCTTCATAGTATAGCTCTCATTCACTATAGTATACAGGTTACTTTAAATTGGCTAGCTAAACTCCGCAGACGCGATGGAAATCAAAATAAAAAGATTTGATGTTTTTTTTAGGAGGTCAATGACCGCCGTTAGTATTGTTACTTGAAGTATGAGTTGAAAAAAACCTTTTTCTTATATTTTATCGTGTTTAGTTATGGCTACCCATAACGTCTGTGAAATTTACACAAAAAAAACGTTGTCGTCGTCACGTTCTCTACTCCCGCAGCGAGTAAGTTGGTACAATTTATAACTGAATGACAACTAGAGGTGTAATTATTAATTAATATATATTCTGTGTGTCTGTGTGAGTGCGTGTGTGTGTGTGGTGAGTGTGCTCGTGTGTGTGTGTTGTGTTTGTGATGAGTGTGAGTACGGTTACACGCATCTGTGTTTGTGGGATTAAATAAAAAATAAAAAAGCAAAAAAATTGAAAAAAAGAAAAGTTAATAGTAAAATAAGCATCACTTTTGTGCGTATTTTTCTGTTCCTTCCTTCTCGTCTGTTTATATGTGCGTACAATCATGAGCACTAATATGTAAACGCTTAGCAGAATTCAAAACAGATTTTCTCGTGGAATAACGATTGCAATTTTGAGAAATGATCTATTTCATAATAGTTTGGGTTCCAAAATACTATCTTCGTAGTAAAATAAAATTTCAATCAATATAGTTGGAGGAAATCACGTTTAAAAGTTGTTGAGTGTATACATATTGGTGCTCGTGACCGTACATAAACTTTTAGTAAAAAAAATAAAAGAACAGATTTTTAAACTGATATTTCAAGTGACTACAACAACTGCGGTCGATGACCCCACTAAAAAAAAACATATTTTTTTTATTTTTGTTCTATCATATTTAGATATCAATACAATCGCGTTTACGGAGTTTAGCTAGCCAATTTATAATAACCCTGTAGATGTAATTAAAAAAGGATGAAACGTGGTAAAAAATAAAATTCTTATACGAAGCTTCAATTTTTTATAGGAAATTCAATTTTTCTTATGTTTTTTGCAATGTGAAGGTCTGTGTCAGATTGTATGTCGACTAATATATGATTCGCGGCCGTAACAGCTACGGTTTTACAGAATGACAAAAAAAAAACAATAAATAATAATATAATATATATATATATGTATAATTAATCTATCAATATGGCTTTATAGAATTATAATCATTCGAATCAACAATACAACTAACTCTCTTCGTGAAATGACTATTTCATGAAATAGTAATTCAATAGGATTCTATGAACTTAGAGAGTTGTATTGCTGATTCTAATGATTGTAATTCTATAAAGCCATATTTGTTAGTAAATAAAAGTGAAGATAAATAAGTGAATATTATTGTTGAAGACGACGGAAAAAGTCATGCCGACTAGCGACTGGTTAAAAGATATCACAGATCCAAAATTACGCGAAACAAAATAATTATGGTTGACGGTGGCGGGCGCAGCGCTAAGAGTCAATGACCTTTTCCTCGGCTATGATGTATACGATCGCTTCGTTTCCGAATCCCGGTAGTACGTTCCCGTGGGATATTTTCAGACAACCACGCGGGCGAAGCGGCGTGCAAAAGCTTGTGCTACATAAATGGACTAATGCAGACCTCGTTTGTCCCACTTACTATTCACATTAACCCTATAATGACTCCTAACAACTGTTAACTGCCACTAAGTATAAACAAGTTAAGTTCGACAGCATTTGACCCATTATAGTCACGTGTGCGAACGCGATAGACATATCGATAATGAGCATTTTATCGATATTATCTACTCTCAAGGGCCCTTGTGCACCTCGACTCAGGGTCAGGCAGAACTGTGCTTGAAAGTTGGATACTATTAGACTGCTTTTTATATTTCGTTGTGAAAATTGCATTGAGCTTATTACTATAATTTTATTAGAGCTTAATGGTAAAGCGAGTCTGTATACTAATTTAGTGCGCTTTCCAGGCTAAATTGCTGAATAAATATTAAGTTTAAATATTTTTAATTTTGTTACGTTTTGTGTACTTAGGAAAATTTGACAGTATCGGGTTGCGTGACCTGCTAGCATCTGTACTTATGTAATTTCATATAGCGGTTTGAAATCAATCGTAGTGTGCGCATTATTTAATATTATAATATTATAATATTTATTAAAAAAAACCTTCGACTGTCCCTATATATGATGAAATGTACGCTCAAAAGCATGTAAGTAGCGTAGTTATTTCATTCCAAATGTGTAGTTTCTAAAACTTAAATAAATAAATAATACAAAATCCGTAGCACTTACCTATCATATTTATTTTGTAATCCCGTAATACCTTGATTCTGTGCCTTCAAACGTATTGTGTAGGCTAAGGTCAGACGCGGCGACCACGCGTAAGTGAACAACCCGAGAGCTCGAGAAATCCTCTTAATCTTCAATAAACCTGATGACCACAGCCGGTCTAGCGGTCAAGATTCAAGCGGTGGGTATTGTATTATAATTATTTAGGTAGGTTTAGGTACTTGTGTTTAATTGGCTTCGGTAGCTACCACGGGGAGGGGCTTGTGGCTAAGTAATAACAGCCGCACGGGTCGATCGATCAGGTTAAGCTACGCTTGCCAAGGTTGGTCCGTGGATGGGTGACCATCTTTACATACCAAGGCCCCTCCGTGCACGTTAAGCTGTTGGTCCCGGCTGTCATTCGTGTATCTTTGACAGTCGTTACGGGTCGTCAGAAGCCCGAAAGTCTGACAACCAGTCTTACCAAGGGGTATCGTATTACCCAGAAACTGGGTTGTGGAGGTCAGATAGGCAGTCACTTCATGTAAAATACTGGTATTCAGCTGCATCTAGTCAGACTGGAAGCCGACCCCAACATAGTTGGGAAAAGGCTAGGCAGATGATGAGGTACAAATAGGTTTATTTATAAGCTTTTAGTTTGTTGCAAGTTAAATTTGACCCGCTTCCCGGTTTCTGATTGAGTTGAAATTTTGCAGTAAATCTGATAACAATGCAATATTATTATGACATCATCTCCAATTACATGTTGTCATATATATGTATATGGAGCCGGAAAGTGACCATGGGAACTCTGTAATAAAATGACGCAAACCCATCGAGTTTGGGCTCGTTTGATTCATCTTGACAAGAACTCTGGTCCTAAATGATATCCAGGGTCTGATAATGGAGCATGAGGTTGGCACCCTGGAATACGGCTATGGGCAGCTATGTGATAAGTTAGTGCACAAAAATGTAATATTATGGCATGAAGTTACAAGGTTTGGAAATATATAATTATGTGAAGGGATGATGTTGACATAAAAAAGGAGCTTCATCATCGTTTAAAGGATAAGAAGTATAAAACGGCTTATTTCCAGTCGCTGTAGGAATGCTACAAGCGGAAAGAAATCAATCCCAGGTATCTCGGCATTTTGGTGTCAATAGGGGCGTAATTTTTCGTCTTTGGCAGCGTTATGTTATTACAGGGGAGGTTGCTGAGTAGCACTCAGGACGTGGAACGAGTACAACTGCTCGTCAGGACCGATACATACAACTGACTGCAAGACGTCAGCCGATGTTAACCACCCGGGAGATAGCTTTAATGCTACAATTCTCAAGCGGTGTTGTTGTTTGAACCAAACCGTGAGAAATAGGCTGCATGAATATGGCCTAGGAGCACAACACCCAATTATGTGCCCACCGGCCATGGGAATTGTGTCCGTCGACACGAATGGTGTAGGGAACATTTGATATGGACCCAGGAGCTATAGGATAAAAAATTATTTTGCGATGAGTCCCGGTTTGGATTTAGGCCTGATACGAGAAGAGTAAGAGTGTATCGTAGTCCAGGAAATGCTGAACGGCTGAGATGCGTCCAGGAAGTGCACCCTTACAGTGGCTCCACAGTGATAGTATGGGCGGGTATTATGAAGCACAGACGGACTTACCTCGTTATTGTAGATGGCAATATGAACGCTGAAAGTTACGTTGAAGATGTCGTCGGGCCTTATGTTCATCCATTTGCACAAAGTCTTGGCTCAGATTTCACGCTGATGCATGATAATGCGCGTTTGCGCAAAGCTCAGACGACAAGAGAGTACTTGGCAATGGAAAACATCCGGGTATTGCCATGGCCTGCACAATCGCCAGACCTCAATCCCATCGAGCACGCATGGGACATGCTCCAGAGACCTGTTCTAGCTCGTTCTAGTTCGACAACCCAACAACTGAAAGACTTGTCAAAATTCCATTGGGAGCGATTGCCGCAGGGTCAGATAAACAATCTTATAAATTCAATGAGAAATCGTTGCCGACAAGTTTTAAACCACAGAGGCGGCCACACTTTGTATTGAATTACCAAATAATTTAAAAATAACGTTATTTAGGTTTGTAAAACATGAAAAGTTTAATTTCGTTTTAACTTTATTTTATAGGTACCACTTAAGTTACGAAATACATATTGTTAATTATTGTGATTAAATGAACAATTGAATGAAAGATTTTGTTGATTTAGTCACTAACGCATCAAAAAATGCTTAGTTATTATTGATAAAAGAAATATATTAACATAGTAAAAATCGTTCAAAAGTTCAAAACCGTACCTACGTTAAGAAATAAGCAGTCCCTTTATAATTAAGTCATATCGCTCTGTATTTTACTGTGTGTACGTATATAATAAAATAAATAAATACATGTTACTTAGAATTTTTTGATGTGTGTATATTGAAGCCAAGGAATGAAGGAATTCTGGCCTTTATTCAATTCATCACCAGGCCTTTCATCACGAAACGTTTTATTTGACGGGCTAGAAAGAGGGATATTACATTACGCAACTATAGCAGGACGAATTTATACCTATATTTTCCTTTTCTATATGAATCAAATGATAATAGAAGCACATAACGTCGCTTCACTTTTCTCTATTTCCTAAACTACGCAAATTACAAAGAAATCTTGGACAAAGACATTTGACAAGTGGAATTGGCATCCGCCAAATATATTTGATCAAAATCTTGGACACCGAAATTGGACAAAGATATTTGACGAGTGGAACAAGATATTCAGCCACCACAACCACAAATAAAGGAGAGGTCAAAATTGGTATAATATTCCGACGATTTTTAAACGCTAATGTGATGTACCTTATTAGAAACTTTATTTATTATGCTACTCGATTATAGTTAAATCAGATTTTTTCAGGCGCCCGTTTTTGTGAAAAAGTGAAAATGTTTCAATACAAACAAAACGCACATAGTCTTTATTTATTAATTTCTATGCAATATAATTATTTTATGTGGCTAATGTTTCCGTTTCTATTAAATACTTTGAGATTTTATTATAATTTTAGCTGCAGCTCCATGAAATTAAGACAAAAAATATTGATTATCATGACAATGCAATAACAAAACGTATCGAAAAAAGTCAAAGCTGTAAACTCGGACTAAACATCCGCTGTAAATGTCAAGTCGAGTCCTGCTGACTGACGTTGCCATTGTCACGTCATTTGCCACAGGGCTGCCATCCCAAAAATATAAATAATGCTTGTAGACCATTTTATTTTTCAACACTTGTTTTAAAAAAAACGGGCGGCTGTAAAAAAAAATTAAATGCCCAAAGACATCAAAATAATTATTACCCTCCAGCCTATATAGGTCAGAAGGCTGTTTAAATTTTCAATTATTTTAGTACCAAGCCCCATACATTTCGTGAACGTCTCCTTTAAATTAGGAAAATAGAATGATTAAGGCGAAAGCGAAATACAACGTTTTTTGCAATTTTGCACATTTAGTTTTTTGCGGATTTTTGAGATTTTTTTTATGAGATTTTTTAATTTGTTTTTTGTATTTTTTTTTTGTATGTTGATCTAAATATGATTCGCAACCGTATCAAATATTTATTTATCGAATTATAATTTTATAAAAATCTTAAATGTAAGAAAATTTGAATTTTGCGGGCTACCTTAGCGCATCCCCTTAACTACTTAATTTTAACTTTTATTTGTTGAATACAAGGCTTTTGGCTACTTTTCATTAGTATGTGTATTATATTTTTAGTTTTTTTTTGTCGTTTATGCAGAATAAACCATTATCTGTCATTTCTTTCTTTCTTTTATAAATATATGGTAACATGAGTACCGCGAATGGTGATTGCACGGATTATACGTATATTTTTGATAACACTTAGATATATGCTGTTGAATATCGCAATAGTCCCTTAATTTAAAGGGGATTAAGGGATTATTATAAGTAAATCAATTGTAAGTGATTCCATGGTTCCTGGATTTTTTTTGTTCAATAAAAAAACCAGCAGCTGGCCAATCACATTAATTAAAGGCAACGTTTTTATGGTTATCTTACACGACCCAATCCATTCTGATATTTACATTGTAATGAGTCTTTTCCTGTCTACGGATAATTTAACTCGCCGTTTTCCTCAAAGATTTTAAAAGTTTAATTTTGTATCCGTACATGTTTTTTGTTTAACCTTACAGAAAAGTTAATATATTTATTTACTTCTCGTAATGACGCACAGATTTGCAGGTAAAAATAATAAAAATGCATTACCCAAAAAAAAAATTATATAATATATTTCGCAAATATCAACATGGGCACATAAGAAACGTCAGAAGTTAGATGCACGGTTCCAATTAGTCGTTTCCTATCGAGAAGAACCAGCAAGAAACTTCAAGGATAGGTACTGAAAAGAAAAATAATTCAGAAGGTAGATTTGGAGCAAGACAGTTTGGTATAACCTGATCTGCTGGCGACTGTACAAACGTCTCTTAACTTAAGATAATGATTTATTTTGGATGTGTATTGTTTTCATCAATCAATCATATCCCTAAACTCAAACATTTCTAAAATCTTTTCCCCGCTATCTTTATTTAGACCTGTCAAGCCCTAACGTCAACTTGTCTATTGTGTCATAGCACTCATAGCCGCTCAAAACAGCCATCACTCTGCTTAACTACTGGTTTTGAACGACAGCGCAGCAGGCAGCAGGCGTCGACAAAATGACGTCAACACCGCGACGGCGACGGTGCGACCAAAAAAAAAATTAACCTTCTGATATTTTTTTTTGTTTTTCTCTTTATTTATTAGGTACTTGCAACCTTTAACAAGTAATGTCAGCCCCATCATTTCCTTAAGCAAGTTACTTACAAAATTTTCTTAAGACTATTAAGTATAAACTTATAAATAAGCTTAGCTTTATTGCTTGCAGGGTAAGCCAGAATACATTTACCATTTACCTAAATTTAATGCATTTAATTTTAATTTTTTACATAAATGTGTTCTTCCAAAATTATTGCGAATACAATATAAATAAGGTGTTGGACATCTTCTGGTTCATCACAAGCAGTACAGTTAGGTGAAAGGGATTTCTTCATTAAAAAGGTATTTTTTTTAAGTGGTACTTGTCCAGGGGGCCGATCGCGCTAATTTTTAACGTTAATACCAAAACTAAACCACAACCATAAACGTTACGTTAGACACATTTTGTATCGCGCTTATCATTTCAACGGAAACGATTTAGCTTTACTTTGGAAGTTACGTTGGGGGAACGATCGATCGAACTTTCAGTATTGGGTAACGGCAACGATTTTGTCGCTCAGAAAAAATAGCGCGATACCGTTTCTTACATCAGCTAAACCAAAACTAAACCAAAACCAAAAACGTTCCGTTCGAACGGTAATTACGTTGAGAAATAGCGCGATCGGCCCCTTGATCGTATTCTTAAACCTATTTTAAATGGTTTATTTTTCAAGCTAGTTTTTCAACAAAAAATACATCCAAAGTAAGGAAAAACGTGTTTAAGGAGAGTATTACTTTAAATCCTGGGTGTGTCCTAATATTTGTTTCAAAAGTCGATTTACCATCGTGCCGTATATTTTTCCAATAGCCCTTGACTAATAAGGAAAACGACGTGCGGAATACCAAAGGTAAGAATGCACTGAGAATACATAAATAGTACAACCTGTTCGCGAATGTACAGACAATATCAAATCTGATATTACAAAAATAATGCGAAAGTGAGTTTGTTTGTTACGCTTTTACGCTAAAACGGCTCAACGGATTTGGATGAAATTTGCCACATGGGTAGACCATGACCTTGATTAGGACATAGAATATTTTTTATCCCGATATTCCCACGGAATCAAGACTTATGCGGATGAAACCGCGGGGAGCAGCTAAATATAATATAGGTAAATGTGATAGTGGAAT
Organism: Tiliacea citrago; assembly: GCA_963921375.1. Taxonomy (NCBI): domain Eukaryota; kingdom Metazoa; phylum Arthropoda; class Insecta; order Lepidoptera; family Noctuidae; genus Tiliacea; species Tiliacea citrago. Next base: position 6,339,397 of record OY992784.1, read on the forward strand.
ATTGCTTGTTGTGGACAATGGGCAAAGTTGTATGAGATGTGGAATGTGAACCAACAGAAATGTGGTTAAATGGTTAGAAATAGAATGCACATAACATAATAAATGACCAATTTTCCTGTCGAGCAACATGAGATTAACATGATAAGACACATACTAGATCTCCACAATGAATTTGTGGAGATCAAATATGTGTCTTAACATGACAGACTACCATCATTCTCCTGCCCTTATCCAATTTATTTGGGGTCAGCGCAACATGCCCCTTTCTTCCATACTTCTCTATTAGTCGTCATCTCGGTTATAGTCATTAACAGACTAACCGATAAAAAATAGCTACAGAGAATAGGTATAATTATTAGCTACCAGGGGCGACGGCTTCATACAACCCCATTCCTACCAGCTTCCCTTCGGAACAAAGACTCTATCTGAGTTTACTATTACTTAATAATATATTACATAGTCACATTACAGGTATTTAATAAGTATTAAGATAAAAACGCGTACCTAGGTACGTACGCGTTTTTAGGATAGACTATAGGTATCTTAAATCGCGAACGCAGTTTACATTTTCTGTTTTGACTAAGAATTCCGACAAATTTAGATGGCGTTAAATTAAGAAAAGTGAATGACAAACATTTTTGAGGTAATTTTGATGTTATCTTGAATTTATGTGAACTCAACAACTTTTTCTTTGGCTTCCGTCTAATGGAAGTTGTAGCTTCGCTACTGTTAGCTACCTATATAATTATTATCATTGGCGTTACTCATAATTACATTTATCTTTTGATATTCGATGACTGGACACAGTCTCTTTACTTTTTTCTGTGTTTAAAATATTAATAGTGTGTGTGTGATTTATGTCATTCAATTGTTACTAAACTGTTTTTTACCTTACAAATCGCTGTAGGTATGACATAATATGTGTACTTAAATCTAGATATTAAACTAGACATGTGGAAGCTTGTAATTAGCTCATTTCCTGTGCCTATAAGTTCTAGGCAATATTTACTGAGATTAATCTCGGCCGAAAATCGAACGAGATGCAAGATTAATGAGATCAAACGAGATGCGAAATTAATGAGATTGCACAGGAGCATGAATACATTTTTTTATTTGTTTTTGAAGCGGAGGATATGGTTTTCGGACCCACTAAGAGAGAACTCGTAACAGTTTGCAGATAATTGTTTTCGCTCTGCTTTGCGGCGCCGCAGCCTTTATGCTTTTTACGAAGCTACTTCCAGAATGTTGAGGACTATTTTTTATTATCATAAATGAGTTAATTGTTTAATAAAAAAAATGTTTAATAAAAATCAAAAAAAAATTGATTAATAAAAGATATTATAATTAATGATTATTAAAAAATACATCAAATATCTTATAATTTGCCTATCCATGATGCTATTATTGTGACATTTAAAAACATTACAAATAGATCCAGCAATCTGGCCGAGATCTCGTAAATGGCGAGATCTCGCGAGATGGATCTTTCCGATCTCGCGAGTTCTCGGCTTCATTAAAATCTCGCCAGATTGTATTCCTAGTGGAAACAGTGTATTTTTATCGAATTTTTGTGCCTGGGTATCTACTCTATTTTTCTCTCGAAAGTCGAGCTTGAAAATTAAGTGTCGACGTCCGAAAATCACTTTATCTTCCTTTCCTCACGATTTTATAAAATGTATACTTATTGAATTGTCGTCTGAAGCCACGTGACACACATTTTAATGTGATTCTTTTAAAAACCGCGTTGTAGATTTAGTGCTTTTTGCAACATAAGTTAGTCTGCAGAGGGTCTACTCCGAAGCGGTAATCCGAAGTATCGGCCGTTTCTTGACTTCCATAGTTTCCGTTTTTGACTTTTAATCCTTACTCGACTTCAAGTCACATCTTTGACTTTCACTTATCTCTTTGACTGACGTTTTTTTTTTCTTTGGGCGTAGTCATCCATAGTCAGCCGTACTTAGGAAATGGCCGTAAATTTGGCCAATACTTCGGATTTATCTTCGGACTAGACCCCCAGGTTTATTGTCTCAGTTAAAATTTGAGATGTACTAGGTAGGTACCTCTGCTTAACACCCTTTGGAGAAACAGGCATGATGTTTCGTTTTGTTAAGATTGGATGGCTCCAAAGTCATCTTATGTAATTAAATTGTAGACAATATGTTGGCCTATGCCTTGAAAATCACCTACGGAAAAACCTAATTAGGAACAGATTGGACTTGCCAAATTACTTACGAATCCAGCACTAAAACACATAATAAATCATAAAATCTCCAAAAGTTATAAAACACCAGCGAATAATGTTCTTTTTACCTTCCGCACCAATTTTCCTCAATGTACAGTGGATAATCGACAAAAAAAAACCTAATGCGTAAAATCACTTACCCACCTATCGGAAACAAGGAAACGAATTTAGTCATTGGGTCATCTCCGTTCATTTATTTTGTTATCAGGATGCTAGTTCTAGCCTTAGACCGGAGAGTATTAGTCAGTCAGTGTATCGCCGGCCGCCGGCAAAGTTGCACGCGTGCGAACGTACGCCATCTATCGCGTAGATCGGAAAGTTTACGAACTATTTCTTGTGATGTGTTTTTGCCTTTTGTGATGTGCTTAAGTTTTGACTAGTGTTTTGTGAGTTATCGATTTGGATTTGATTTTATTGCAGTTAACAGCTTCTTGGGAATGTTTTTTAAATGCGGATTCTAGGTGAGTGATCCTTTTTTTATTTTAATAATTATAATTTCATGCTTACTGTTTGAATATTTTATAACCCATATTTTGTACGATATAAATATGACGCGCTGATATAATGTACACGTTTAAAAGAACCAAACACCATAGCAACAATAAAACAATGCAAATAGTTGAAACAATCGGAATACAGGTACCTACTACCTAATTATCAGTAAAGGAAAAATGTATTAATCAACTTTTCATTATATGAAACCGGTTATTATTAAAACTTATATCACATAGTAGTCTACTTTTATGTCTAGAAGTAGTTATAGTAACTGCACACACCCTAATCCAATCAGGGTTATTCTAACCACTAAACAAAATAAAACCAATGCGTTAATTGTTTATTTATTGTTTAGTATCACAGGGAAAGTATATTTATTTAGAAAAACTTCCTTTAAAAAAAAAAATCTCGTAAACATACTTAAGTGCTTATGGATTGTGTCCGAATGTGACTTCGCAAATATCATATTGGGGCTTTATTTTTATTATTTTTAGTTAATCTACGATTAAAAAAAAAAAATATCCAAAAGGGGGCGAGCCTATTTCCATGGAACACAAATCCAGACTCCGGGTAGCTACTGAGAAATTCCAGATGGAAAAACCCAATAAAACTCTGCCCGACCTGGGAATCAAACTCAGGACCTCATGTTCAGCAGTAGCCACCAGTAGACTAAACATGTTTCAGTACATCTGCATATTAATTACGTACGTACACACAATAGCATGACATAATCGTCGCGGAAGTCCCCAAAGGGTTTCCCTAACACAAGTCACTAGTCACTACGTACCTAGTGTCAATAAACCCTACGGACACATGGCAATCCGATACTTCACTATATATAGAATTACTCCTTCATTCATAAACGTTGTTTAAGATGAATCCGCAGCTGTTGCTCGCGAAATTCACATTTTCTTAAGTTTTTTGTAATTTGCAGGTCAGTATCAGGTTGTATCTTGGTTAAAACTGAATTCGCGACCGTAACAAATATGGCTTTACAGAATTATAATCATTAGAATCAACAATACAACTCCTTAACTTAGAACTGGCCTCAAATGTCATGTTTTCATGAAATAGTCATTCAATAGGTTTATATGAACTTAGAGAGTTGTATTCATGATCTTTATGATTATAAATCTGTAAATAAATATTTGATACTGCCGCGAATAATATTAAGAGAAAAAAAACCTGATACTGACTTGGAAAATGCAAAAAAAACTTAAGAAAATTTGAATTTCGCGGGCTAACCTGACGCTTTCGGCTTAGGAGGCCCATAGGCGTCATAACAATAAAACTTTCTATTGTGTCTCGTTCAGTGTCCTTGAGCTGCTACAAGCAACGTTTATAAATAAAGGGGCAAATGTATAAAAGACCAGGATATTGCACATGCAGTTTTATAAATAGTCTTGTCACACAGATATGCAATGAGATGAAGTGCCAGCGCAAACTGAGCGTTTTAGCGCTGCAATAAGACGCACAGTTATCGTTTGCATTTGCTTCACGGGGCCAAGTCTGCTATTTTCAATGATTGGTCATTATGACGACCATACCAAGGCAACGCCATGACCATTGTGCCAATAGTTTGTAACTCCTAAATTCATAATGGCGTGACAGTGGACCACTGTCACGCCATTATGCATTTAAATAAGGAAGTCAAAATAATATGAGCTTGTCAGTACGAGATTAGGTACCAAATACAGTAAACTTTTCCAATGGAGTATCAGTGGCACGTCATCGGAAAATCATAAAGACGCCTTTCAATTAGGAGATTAGCAAAACTGTCAAACACCACAATTACGGTGCCAATGATCGGCCATTCGGACACAACTGCGTTAGCAAACTTGGCCCCCTGGTCGCTGCGGCTAGACGCTGAGCTGTCGTTTGCTTCTGCGACTAGTTGTTACAACTGACGTCGTCGTGCAGAAAGCGATAGTTAGAGTATTCGAGAGAAACGCTCTTAAGTTAATAAAAGATTTATTTTTCTGGGTTTCAATTAACCTCCCGTCTCTCACATTTTTATTATTTTTGTTTTTCTAGGACTCGACGTAGGACAAAAAAGGGTACTTACGGCTACATCGGTTTATAAGACGACTGCTTCGTTGCTCTAGTGGTCGCATACACTACTGTTGAGCATGAGGTCCTGGGTTTGATTCCCAGGGCCTGCAGTTTCGACATACATAGCGATCGCTTTACGACCGAATTCCGAAGTCCTAATGTAAATGATAAATGATGATAAATGATTTTTATTTCTGTAAGTAGGTTTGTACAAACACTTTTACACGTCAGTCATATTTTTAAAACTAGATGAGGTCGGCGTTTCCTATCTGACTACTCTGAGAAGAAAGGCCGAAACAAACTCAGAGGTCACAGTCTCTTTTAAAGTCCAGACATAATCTTGGTCAGATCATGTGAAGGCCATGTAGATTGGTGTCTGAAATGGTCTTTTGAGGAAAGAACCACGCAGATTGAGTGGACCTGACCAGTCAGTGCACGCATTTGTCAGTAATCGTGCAGCTCTACTCAGAACTTAAGGAGCTCAACGATGCGACGATCAATACCAAAGAAAGGACATTTGGGTAGGCCGCTTTAATGACTCAAACTGCCAGACCATGATTAACACTAACTGAGAATAAAAGACAAAGTGAAAAAAAAAAAAAGAGCAATAACCCACATAGTCTTCACATTCACAATAATTAAAAAAATATAATACTTTACAAGTAAATAATCATGTCATTACGTATATATTACGTTACGTATATAAAATAATAAAAGTTAGCAAAAAAAACATCAAACAATAAAAATAAACCACTTCAATAATTGAAAATTGGAGCATCTCAATCCCAAGCCTTTTTGTCCTCAATATAATCTTTAACGGTATAAAAAGCTTTCTGACACAACTTACGTTTAATGAATGATTTGAATTTATTAAGGCTTAGATCTTGAACGTGGCTTGGAAGTTTATTATAAAAGCGTATACATTGACATCGGAACGAGCCACCTATTTTCTTGAGCCTTGTTGTAGTCCCTAGACGGTCAAAAATTCTTGACAAGATTGTGATTTTTATCAAGCAATTTTGACCGTGTATAGATCCCATTAGGACTTTGCGACCAAATTCGGTCGTAAGGTGATCGCTATATATGTCGAGAGTGCAGGCCCAGTTAGGGAAAATAATGTTTCTATCGGGAATTTCTCAGTGGCAGCCCGGAGTCTGCACTCGTGCCCGGTAGGTGGCAATAGGCTCGCCCCCTATTTCATTAGATTTAAACTTATCTGATGAAATTATGACTAAGGTGTACTATAGGCACACCTCTGCCCTGCCCTTCGGGGAATACAGGCGTAATGATATACCTAGATTTAATTAACAGTATTTTTTATGCAGTTGCTCGACACACATGACATTAACAAGATATTTACGACATACGATACGTCAATAAAACCCGATTGTCTACTTGCATTTGTTAATAAGAATTCCAACGATGCATCGTCACTTGGATTTTACTGTATTCAAAACAAGTAGTTATTCAATGGTTTTTTGCTTGACGAACGTCTTTTTTAACCGACTTCCAAAAAGTAGGAGGTTATATGTTCGGCTGTATGTTAGTTTTATGTATGTTCACCGATTACTCCGTCAATTGTAGACGGATTTTGAAAATTCTTTTTTTGTTTGGAAGGGTATGCTCCCGAGGTGGTCCCATTGTCACCAAATCAGAATCTGATGAGGGGATCCCATGGAAATCGAGGGAAATCCTCAAATTTTATAGGCATACCTATAGCGATTTGAGTATTTTTTATAGTAACTCGTGCATTTGCACTTGAAAAGCACCATTTGGTGAAGTGGAACTGATGATGAAGACCACAGATGCCCACAGGAACTACTTAATAATAAGTATTTCACCGTTGCGATTCGATTAGGCACTTTAATATGGTTGCTAAGCAATTTATGCTCGTCAAAATGCATATGGTGAAGTCACCATCAGTTCTCCTGGTTCTTTCCAGGAGAACTCCTCAACAATTAACGCCCCTGCATCGGGAAAAGCAATATTTTGTAAAGGGTGATGAGCATTTGACATTAGGCTATTGTAAATTGGATAAATTACAAACTGACCCACTAAAAAGTGAAAAATAAAAAACTTTTTACAAAAAACAAACAACCGACTTCCAAAAAAAACACTACAAAGTGAAAAATAACTTTAATTTCGAAAGTCGGTGGCAAAAAACTAAAATACAGATCAAAAGCAGAGAGAGAAGTCGGTTGTTTTTTTTTTGTAAAAAGTTTTTTATATTAAATAGGTACTAATGTTTTCCTAGTTCATCATTAATTTATGTTATAAGTATCAACATAAATTTGTGAACAATTATGCTCCTGACTCGCATCAGTTTTTCATAATTCGGTTGATTTTGTGACTCATGCCATGTCCTTCTACAGTGTGTAACCTTGAACTTAATGGTAGATTTCCGGGAATCTACTAGTACTCCCAGTATTATCCTTTTTAGGGTTCCGTCCTCAAAAGGAAAAAACGGAACCCTTATAGGATCACTCGTGTGTCTGCCTGTCCGTCTGTCACAGCTGATTTGCTCCGAATCTACTAGACCGATGAAGTTGAAATTTGGTACACATATTAATTTCTGTGACCCAAACACGGACGTGTAACTTAAATATAGAAGATTGATATACAAGGGTCGAAAGGAATCAATTCCCCGTACGAGGTATTTAGACGGCGTATGTAGAGTGACTGTAGAGAGACTATAGACTAGAGCAGCGATACTCAAAGTGTGTTCCGCGGAACCCTAGGGTTCCGCAAAGCCTCTGTCCCCCACAGAGGCTTTGCGCAAAAACTGGTCAGAATAAAAAAATATACTAAAGCGGTACCTACTATATTTTATTTTACTCTGGTACCTGAGTAAAATATTATCAATCTAAATATTCCAACATAAAGTAAAAAAAATATGCAAATTTTAATGTCAAGTAATATGATTATTAATGAAGAATACACATAAAACCATTTTTGATTACTTTAGGGCTCCGTCAAATATTTCGTTTTCCAAAAGGGTTCCGTCTCCAAAAAAGTTTGAGAACCACTGGACTAGAGTGACACTAGCGAGGTATCTAGAGTGGCTATATTTCGTGTAGGAATTGGTGACTCACCCGTGTTAAACACTCTACTTTTCATTTCGAATATAAGGCAAGTATTTTTTTTTTGTTTTTCTGAGATTGAGCAGAGATTTAATAGTCAAATAATCAATCACATTGTTGAATAATATAAACTACAAACATCGATATAGAGACGGTCGACAAATTAAAACATTCAATCCCTACAAAAAAGTGACGTCAGTGCGACAAGATAACCGGGGTTTAATGATGACACTGACAGCTCTTGAACGCGGTTTAGAATGGTGGCGTTCAGTTTCATTGGTGGAATTCGTCCTCACCTATTTGACATTGAAAAAGTCGCACGTGCGTAAAGCCGTACGCACATAAACCGCGGCTTATCCAATGAAGCAACGAAGTTCAGACCTAGGTAAACATTAATCAAAAGAATTACGGATCACTAATGCAATAAGTTCCAGTCTCGTCTTAGTCGTGTCGACGGCACGACAGTGTATTCATTTTGGTATGACCTAAACTACGCCACTTCCACGGCATCGTTGGTGGCAGCGCAATGTTCACTATGGCTTCATTTTTAGGGTTCGGTACCTTAAAAGGAAAAACCGGCCAATTGCGAGTCGGACTCGCGCACGAAGGGTTCCGTACCATTATCTATAAAAATGGCAAAAAAAAATCACGTTTGTTGTATGGGAGCCCCCTTAAATATTTATTTTATTCTGTTTTTTTTTGTATTTGTTGTGATATCAGCAACAGAAATACATCATCTCTGAAAATTTCAACTGTCTAACTATCACGGTTCATGAGATACAGCCTGGTGACCGACGGTCAGACAGACAGACAGACAGACGGGGCGGGCGGAGCTTTACTAATAGGGTTCCCGTTTTACCCTTTGGGTACGGAACCCTAAAAACGGAAGCCTTATAGGATCACTTCGTTGTCCGTCTGTCTGTCTGTCAGCCTGTCAAGCAAGACCCCTTTTCTCAGGAACGCTTGGAGGTATCAAGTTGAAATTAATATCAAAAGCGGTCCAAAGTCAACGCAATAAAAAAATACGGCAATTTATGCGACATATTTTGATACTCGCAAATAAATCAAAACGTAATTAAGGCGCTCGCCCACGAGCGGTTTTCTCGGCGATTTTTGTCAGATGTACCTAATACATTCTGACAAAAAACGCCGAAAAAATCGCCGAGAAAATCGCTCATGGGCGGGCACCCTAACAGTGTATTCAGCAAAAGTTATTAGGACGCAGACAGACAGACTCGGCGTTTTCCTATAGCTAGACGGTATTAATTAGGACACACCGGACGCGGGTGTCAGTCACTCCAGTGTAACAGGTCAATTAACAGCGGTTAAGCTGCTTTTTAGATAAACGCGTGCCTTTCACGGACGGGTAGCGGTGAAAGTGCACGTGGTTCCAGACCGGTTTGTGTTTGGATACTGTAGTATATTGTTGGTATTTTGTGTTGAATGTCATACTCAATCGTAATATTTATTGTACACAGTTACGATTTTTATTTTTATTTATTATAAATTGTTGTTTTATTAATTTTTTATTCCCCTAGTGGGATGTATAATGTGTCCGTGGCATAACAGCGAGCCCTATCAGAATACCAGCGCTACGGTATTTATTTTTTTAAATTTGCAGCATTATACTGAGATAGGATAGGACTCTTTTTGGCGTCGCACGTCTTGATTGTTGTTTTTTTTTTTTGAACAAATTTGGCAATTTTGTTAGTTTTAAATGCTCCTTTTTTACTTTTTGTGTTTCTTGTGCGTGTCCCAAATAAAATATTTTTCTTTCTTTCTTTATGTCGTTTTTTATGCTTCTCTCAAAGATTGTATACATTCCTAGGTTCCCACCTCTATAATAAAATTATTCGCATAAACACGACCTCTTAACAAAAAAGGCATGTAAGAGTGTTCTGGGTGAATGGCTCCTTAACTTAGATTATAAATCAATTGAGGAATTACTTACTCATCCATAATAGTCCGTCTCACTTTCCCCACATATTATATAACGCATTTTTCCACTTCTCTATTGTTTTGTTTTATAGTTTATTCACTTTTATTTGGGTTTTAACATTGATTTATATATGACTAGCTGCGCCCCGCAGTTTCACCCACATAAGTCTCAATCCCGTGGAAATATCGGGATAATCCTATGTCCTAATACAGGTTATGGTCTACCAATGTGCCAAATTTCATCCAAATCCGTTCAGCCTTTTTTGCGTAAAAGCGTAACAAACAAACAAACAAACTCAGTTTCGCATTTATAATATTAGTTAAATAGGAAAGTTTTATACAGCGTGCCGCTTTAGTGGCGACATTAATTTAACGGTTTCGCGTTATCTTTTATGAAGATATTTTAATTTTACTAAACGTTATTATTTATTGATTTATTAATAGTTTTCGATAATAGCATTTTGGAGCAACCTAAACTTAAAGAACTGTAGCGCAGAGGTCATTTGCCGGGATCGGATCATAACATCGCATCAATGAAATTAAAACGAATAACGTGCAAAGAGTAGGTGAATTGAAGGAAAGAGAGAGCTTTTTTATTTAGTTTGTTTGAAAATTTAAATTTTTCAGTGTACGAATTATTTTATCTTATTATATTTTTTTATAATTACTTTACTTTTACCGCCATTGTAGCGGCACGGTGTATTGTATATATTATATAATATATATAATTATATTTATATAGTTTAGATATGTAAGTTTAATATTAATGTCATCACCATCATCATCATTTCAGCCGAAAGACGTCCACTGCTGGACATAGACCTCCCCCAAAGGGGGTTTGCCATAATCGCCACACACAACGCAATCACACAGAAAGACACGAAAAGCGACTTTAAATTATAATATGTAACAATAATAAATAATGTTTATTTTGGCCTACTACCTTGTATAGAAAACCATATAATATTATGTAAAATTATAAAATCGACAGATACCACTAATTGATATTACAATGTAAGAAATAAATGTATTAATGATTCTAAAGCGCAGGCCACACCGCCAGCTAGCGGGCGGGCGGGCGGGCGAAGCGAACATCGTTTCACCTCTTTACATACTTCGGTTCACACCGCGAGCTACCGACTAATCATGTAAAGAGGTGAAAAGATGTTCGCTTCGCCCGCCCGCCCGCCCGCTAGCTGGCGGTGTGGCCTGCGCTTTATCCTGTAAATACATATCTGTTATAGTCGAGAAACACGTTTTGATCAAGATACAACCTGACACTGACCTGCAAATTCCAAAAATTTATGTAGGGAATTTGAATTTCGCGGGCTACAGCTGCGGATTCACCTTAAACTTAGTATTCTCATCCTAACTAATCTTATAAATGCGAAAGTGAGTTTGTTTGGTGGTTTGTTACACTTTCACGCTAAAACGGCTAAACGAATTGGGATGAAATTTGACACATGGGTAAACCATGACCTGGATTAGGAAATAAGATACTTTTTATCACGATATTCCCAAGGGATCGCGATTTACGCGGGTGAAACCGCGGGGCGCAGCTAGTAAACTATAAATAATCTCTGAACAAACATAGAGGTAATTCGGAAAGCCCTTGGAGAGAGGCTTTTAACCACTGGACCACTGTAAATGAGACAACCTGTATCATCGTCTTCAGATATAATTAATGTACCGATACAAAATATTTTAAAAGAGTAACGGTGGAGTTTTTTGCCCATTCTTCTCCATACGAAACTACCTTTTGGAAGGCGACTAGAATCAATTCTATTTTTTTGTAAATATTTACGTTCAAAAGTGCACAAGTGCTGTTGAAATCAGTGCTCTGAGTGGAATACCTCCCTTACACGTGCCTATTTGAAATAAATAATTTCCTTTGACTTTGAAATCATTCTCATTCTCCTGTCATTACCCCAATTTATTTGCGCAACATGTCTTTTACCTTACTTACTGGAGTAAGGAAGGTATAATTTCTTCCTCTATTAGTCGTCATCTCGGTAGTCACTCCCTTTCTAGCCATATCATCTTTCACACAGACCATCCATCGTTTCATTGGTCTTCCCCAACTCTTGTAGCCATCCACATTCATACTTAAAACTTTCCTCACGAAATTTTCCTCATTCCTCCGCATGACTTGCCCATACAATGACAACTGATTTCCACACAACTGTACAGTCACCGGTGCCACTTTCAGACTTCCTGTTATGTACTCATTTCTTATTCTATATACGGGCTATCCTGTAAAAGAACTTTTATTAAAACATACATGGTTACTGGGTTAATAATATCCCTACCTCCCCACTGATACTACTCGTACAAGCTATTAAATATTACAGTCCGGCCGCTGACAGAATGCGTTCTTGATACCTGTCAGTTTCATACTAAAGAGTATTTTGCGAATTCGATCCTTATAGTTACTAGAAATAGTCCAACTGACAGGTGTTATTAAGAGCGTATACGACGTATGGCATTTCATACAAACTTTCAAGCACTTGTTTTTCGAAATTACTGAATCGATTTTTATAAAACATCATGCGCAGCAGGATACAAAGGTCTAAAAAGTTAGATAAGAAAATTTTCGAAAAATTGTGTTACAGTCAAATTAGACCGATTTTAAATTTTCCATAGAAACAGAGATTTCCAGTTAACTGTTTTTAAATAAGACATTTCGAAAATGTTCTTGACTAACTTTTTAGACCTTTGTATCCTGCTTATGCGTATGAAGTTTCATTAAAATCGGTTCAGTCATTTCGAAAAACAAGGTCTTGAAAGTTTGTATGAAATGCCGTACGTCGTATACGCTCTTAACGCATTCTCTCAACGGCCGGACTGTACATTCATCTACCCCATTTATAGTTGCGGAGATGACAGCCACTGTCGCGCTCCGTTTTGTTTTACTTATAAACTAGCAGTGAGGCACTGTTCTCATTTGATGTTTCTATAAAAGTTAATTGTTTTTACGTCCGCTTCTACTCTTGTTTTGTTAAAGTTTCCTGTAAAAAGACTAAGTAAATTGGTGGTAGAACACTCCTTTAAAGATAAAGATAAACCTATTTGTTCAAACATATGTAACAGGATACATAAATATGCACATATAGATGGAAACATAATTTACCGGACCAACAGGATTTGACTCACTCAGCGTACATAATGTTTACATGTTCATCTTACGTTAGGTTACATTCCACATACCCACATTTGGACATATTATGCGTTCACGTAACCATGGTCTGGAAAGGCTTATGATGCTGGGCCGGTTGGTAGGGCAACTCGCTCAAGGCAGAGCATCGGCAAGATGGTCAGACGCGATCAAGAAGGCTGTTGGAGGTAGCATTTACCGAGCGGTCCAAACTGCAGAAGACCGCATAACTTGGAGACGCGTCGTATGTGGTCGCGATCCTCAGCATTGAGGGAACGACGAAGAAGAGATACGTTAGGTTAGGTAAAGATTTCGGTGATCAATCCTATGATAACTAGATTATTATTATTATTACTTGCTTAGAAGATATATGAAATACCCATGATTAGGTATCATTTCTACTCGTAATTTCTTCCCGTGGGTGTCGGAAAATACGTCTAAGGGACTTACTAGAGAATGGGCAGCAGCGTACTCTATGCATTTTAACACCATATATGTCGGACGTCTTTCGGCCGAAATTATGAGGTATCATTTTACTGTGTGGTGATAGAAGGTAATTCTCTGAGAAACATCTTCTCATGAAGCTCTTCTATAATATTGACAAAAGACTTCATCAACTTTTCCTATCAGTATTTACTGTTCAACCGTTGAAGGTCGCTCCTCTATATATCAAAAAAAGAAGTGGACCTCATAGTGTTCTATTATACCGAGGAGCTCGTGGCTATAATAATAACAGTGGCACAGGTCGGGGTTTCCATGCCTCGGAAAGTACGTTAAGCCATTGGTCCCGGGCTGTAATTGGTAGATCTATAACAGGCGTTACGGGTAGTCAGAAGCTCAAAAGTCTGACAACCAGTCCTACCAAGGCGTATCGTGTTTCCCAGTAACTTGTTTGTGGAGGTCAGATAGACATTCGGATCGCTCCATGTAAAACACTGGTATTCAGCTGCATCCAGTTGGGAAAAGCCTAGGCAGATTCAATGAGTAACTACAATACTCGGTGATTGACACCGCGCGTGACAGTGACATTTACTTTTCAAGGTCAATGTCACACTCAACTATAAGGTCAAACACCGTTTTTATTAAAAATCTGCCATTCCAAATATTTTCGTATCATTATCCTGATTTATCAGAATCCGTCAATTATTATTTGAAATTGATATCGTATCTGGCGGGAAAATCGATCGGCGCTGGTTAAATTTCGGTAACTACAGAAGACTAAGTACAATTGTGTGTGCATACTATAGACTATATATACTATACTATACTATACTATACTATACTATAAACTATACTATACTATACTATACTATAAACTATACTATACTATACTATACTATACTATAAACTATACTATACTATACTATACTATAAACTATACTATACTATACTATACTATACTATACTATACTATAAACTATACTATACTATACTATACTATACTATAAAATATACTATACTATAAACTATACTATACTATACTATACTATACTATACTATAAACTATACTATACTATACTATACTATAAACTATACTATACTATACTATAAACTATACTATACTATACTATACTATACTATACTATACTATACTATACTATAAACTATACTATACTATACTATACTTGCTTGCTCATTAGATTTTTTTATCCATACTAATAATGTAATAATGTCTGTCTGATTTTTATCATTCTAACCCAAAAGAAATAAAGAAAAAACTTTTTACAAAAGAAAACAACTGACTTCCAAAATATTTTTTATTACTTTTTATTGGGTCAGTTTGTAATTTATCTAAGTTAATATAGCCTAATGCTCATCACCTTTTACAAAATATAGCATTTCCCGATGCAGGGGCGTTATTTGTTGAAGAGTTATGGTAAGAACCAGGAGAACTGGAACTGATGGTGACTTCAACATATGCATTGTGACGAGCATAAATTACTTAGCAACCATATAAAGTGTCTTATCGAATCGCACCCATGGGATCTCATCATCAGATTCAGACTTGGATACAAATGAAGAGAAAAGGGGAAATGGAATGTTGAATTTTGGATAGGAAAATCCGAAATCCACGCAGAAGAAATCGCGAACAAGGCGTAAGGCCCTTTCTACACACACGTTTTTTTTGCCGCAATAAACTACGATTTATTCGCTGTGTGTATGCACGGTCGTCAGTGTTGTATGGATCACTATGGAAGCTTGTAGACAGACACGTTTTTTCTACAGCGCGCTTGATACGCCGTACCGTAAAGAAACTGTGTCGTGTACAAGGGAAAAAAAATCTGCTGTTTCATATTTAAGTTTATTGTCTACTGTTCTAAACTGTATGAAACAGCATTTTTTTTTTTTAAAGTTGGTCCCATTTACATTTTTTTCCGAGTTATTCAGTTCGATGATCTAAAGCACTGCTTAAAGTTCAGTCAGACTTTTACTGACGAAAGCCCACCCGTGTTCCTTCAGTTGCCTGTGTGCCAGGGCCACGATATCCTGGCAGGCATTGGCCCTAACGGACCCCGTCAGTTCGCGCTGACATCTCTTTGAGGCACGCGTGGAACACAACTTGCCATCGACCCAGGCCTGGTCCTTATCGGACGGCGAGCTAACCATCGCTCACCATCCGCAAGCCCGCGCCTACGGTGGCCGGGAATCGGCCTGCAACTCCCGATGCCCGGGGCGTCTCCCTCGCGAATTTTGCCTCTCCCTCACACGTTCCGCCTCCTTCTTCGCGAGCAATACTGCTTCGCAGAAGGAGGTGCACTCTCGCTCCGAACCAGGGCCGGACGCGATAGATCGCCTCCGTGAATGTGTCTAGTGTGGTTAGGTGAAAAAAATCATGGCAGTAGTACATAAATAACGAAGTTTAAAGGAAAACAGTCACAGCTAAGTAGTCTTTACAAGTTTTCGAGTAATAGGCGAGGGTTGCGGAGGTCAGATAGACAGTCGCACCGTGTAAAATACTGGTATTCAGCTGCATCCGGTTAGACTAGAAGCCGACTCCAAACATAGTTGAGAAAAGGAAATTAAATTTATATATAATAACGGCACGGTTAGCGCAGTGGTTAAGCGATTGACTGCTGTGCTGCGTGTCGCGGGTTTGATTCCCGCACGGAACAAATATTGGTATGACCTACAAGTAGTTGTTCCGGGTCTGGCTGTTTGTGTATGTGAGTTTAAATGTTTGTAAACGCACCCACGATACAGGAGAAATTCCTAGTGTGGGGCAACGTATAAAAAATATATATCATTACCCAAATTCAGGCTCGTTTCTCTTCCACAAAAAAATCTATTGTATCTTCTCCATTTTCAGCTCAAAAAATGTAGGTACCGAAGATTAAATAATATTGGATATGAGGATCGAACTTGAACTCGTATGTACTGGATACTAATTGGATTTAAGGGTCGATACTAAGTCCGTTAGTGCACTTGTAAAGGTCCGAAGTCCGTGGTTTAGGGATCACGATTATATTATGGAGTTATATGAATATCTTATGAATATATAAAGATATCATATAACTTTATCGATAGGGGCGATATTCTTTATATCAACGGGTAGCACCAACTCTCTGAATTATAATACAAAAATTTAAAACGTTTGTCGAGCGTATAAATCGCCAAGATGTACTTTATGTTATTTTAATCTGTACGAATCAATAAAATTAAAGTGTCTGATTGTAATGTCAAAATAACAGCTTTTTACTAAATGCATAATATGAAAGTGTACACGTTACTTATAACAAAAAAACAATTTTTAACATTTTTGTCAGTCTGTCTGTTTGTTCTGGTTAGTCTCCGAAACGGCTGCACCGATTTTGACGGGACTATCACTGACAGATAGCTGATGTTATAAAGAGTAATTAACTGATGTTAAAAAGAGCTTTTATTTCAGAAAAAGCAACGCGGGCGAAGCTGCAGGCATCAGCTACTGTATAATAACCCACAACGCGGTATTCGTGTTGTAACACTTGTAAACAGGCACAACGTGCTGTGACTACGGGCCTTTTCAGCAGTGCTATTCTGTAACCATCTCCCCGTGAAAACTTAGGTGAAGTGAACGTGGAGTGAACTGTCAGTGAGGGATTGACACTATTAACAAGTCACTTCAAGCTCACTTCACCTTTTTACACGGTGAGATTTGTTCATAATAGATCGGCTGATATGTCAGTGCAGCAGCGGTGTGACATCAGGAAAGGCCCAGCTGATCTATTCTGAAAAAATCTCACCGTGTTAACGTAGGTGAAGTGAGCTTGAAGTGACTTGTTAATAGTATCAATCCCTCACTGACAGTTCACTCCACGCTCACTTCAACTAAGTTTTCACGGTGAGATGGTTACAGAATAGCACTGCAGGTAAAGTGACATTCACGCCACTCCATATTTTGACTACGACGCGTTGTTTCTGAGAACAGCTGTAACGCTGTAATTTAATCATTTAATTTAAGCAACCAAGACTCATAGTGTTAGTAACAAAATACTAACAAACTATATTAGTAAAACATTAACACAGAAACAATCAAATTTGTGACATTACTGATGCAAGGTGACCAGCCCAGCCGATACCTTGCAGCAGTGGCTCACATACGCACAATCTAGCCTGCTTGCTACCATAGACAAGATCCTGTTGGTGCTGCCCCGCACCCTACTAACCAGGGATGCGCACCGCTTCCGCATCACAGTGTAGAAGCAGTCAACGCGAGCTTCAGCAAACAATCGCTACAGTAATAACAAGGGTGATATTAATTTCACCATCAAAGTATTTTTTTATCAGAGTATCCATCAATTTCAGTAGATATTTTCAGAAGGTTGCCTAATCATTGTAATGTATTAGTTCATCCAGAATATAATAATATAACATACCGAGATAATTCGCTGTGAAAACATGATTAATGTTCTTTAACATAAAGTTAATACGGTCGTCAATCATGCTAGAAAGACGGATGTGGCAAACCCACTCAACAGTATTTTTTACTTGTTTTTCTTTCCATTAATCTTACTTATTATGCGTTCTGGTAATCTAGATTAATCTCTCCGAGTCTGAGTATGGTCGCGCCAATGTTCAGGTAATGCTTGCTTACTAAATCTTCGACACTGTTCTAAAAACCCTAACTAATATTATAAAGGCGAAAGTTTGTGAGTGTGTGTGTGTGTGTGTGTATGTTTGTTACTTCTTCACGCTCAAACGGCTGGACCAATTTTGATAACGTTTTGTATGGAGGTAGTTGATACCCTAGATTAACATAGGCTACTTTTAATCCCGATATCCCACAGAATCGAGACTTACGCGGGTGAAACCACGGGGCGCAGCTAGTCATCACACTAATATTATAAAGGCGAAAGTTTGTGAGTGTGTGTGTGTGTATGTTTGTTACTTCTTCACGCTCAAACGGCTGGACCAATTGTGATAAAATTTTGTATGGAGGTAGGTGACACTCTGAATTAACATATAGGTTACTTTTTATCCCGATATTCCCACGGGATCGAGACATATACGGGAGAAACCGCGGAGTGCAGCTAGTACTAACTAATATTACAAATGCAAAGTGAGTTGTTACGCTTTCACGCTAAAACGGCTGACCAGAGTTGGATGAAATTTGGCACATAGGTAGACCATGACCTAGGTTACAATAAAATATATTTTTTATTCCGGTAGTACGTTCCCGTGGCACAATAATTAACGACCTCAACGCGAGCAAAGACGCGGGCAAAAGCTAGTATTGTATACAGTTAAGGAAAACATCGCGACAAATACAGGCCACTAACATCTTTAAAGACCACGTGGGGTGTTCATTCTCTGTATGAGAAATGCTAGCCTTGTGAAATCTGCTGCGGTTGTCCTCAGTCTTCTTGCTTTAGGAGTTAAGTAAGTGATAATCTTTGCTAAAGTAGGTACTATTTACCAATAATGATAAAAAAGAAAAGAAAGAAAGAAAAATAATTTTATTTGTCACAGAAACACATGCAAAACATATGAAAACATAAACTCGAGTAGGTAGTCGACAAACAGTCGGCAGCTGCACGTCATAACTACAACAAATCACAAAACAAAAACATCCTATCCCTATCAAAAAAACAAAACATAAATTAAACTGTTGCCTGAATTAAAATGTTTTTTTTTTTTAACTTAACATCACGCCTGTAATCCCCGAAGGGTTAGGCAGAGGTGTACCTGTAGTACACCCACATTTCGCCAGTTATGTTTAAATCCCATGAAATAGGGGGCGAGCCTATTGCCATCAACTGTTCACAAAGTCCAGACTCCGGGCTACTACTGAGAAATTCCAAATGGAAAAACCCAATATCACTTTGCCCGACACGAGAACCAACGAGGCAGACTATAGTAAGTATTTAAGGAAATTGGCTTGCTCCTAAAAATAAATGGAATACCTAAAATACTTACCATTGCGTACCAACTACGCCTATATTATAAAAAAAACCGGTCAAGAGCGAGTCGGACTCGCGCACCGAGGGTTCCGTACGTATATAATTATGATGTCGATGATTTCTGAAAAACTGTGCTATTTATTGTTTTATTTTTCCTGTAATTTTTAAATAAACTTCTATCACATAGAATAATTTCAGATTTTTCTCTATGCAAACTTCGGCGATAAGGGAACGGTATTATTTTTTACATTTTTTATCATCAAATGTTGAAAACTATGAAGCCTAAAAAAAAAAGTGTTTGAGAATGTGCAAACAGCGCTCTTTCATATGATACCCCACATGCCCTAGTAGACTCCATTCTAATTTATAGGGCCCCTTTCAGGCCCTGTTGCAAAAAAGATATATTTTTTTAAATTTCTTTCTTGTTTGCAAAATAGTTGGGTAAACGTCATCTAAAACTATTCCAAATTTCAAGTTGATATCATTAGTAGTTCTTGAGATATCCAGCTGTGACATACAGACAGACAGACAGACACGCAGACAGACAGACTTAGTCTCACCATAAGGGTTCCTTTTTACCATTTTGGTACGGAACCCTAAAAACGATTGAGCCTTACAGTAGTCGCATATGCTGTGTAACATCAGATATCTCACCATGATGATAAGCAAATGAGCAGCGACAGAAATCAACCTCAAAATTTAAAAAAGCTAAATACTACTGAAATATTTATTAATTACTAGTGGTCGCCCACTGTGGTCTAAATTTTTCCTACTTACAACCTATATATTACTTACTAATTCCGGGAGTACACTAATTCGAAGCTATTATAAAGTACTTACTAACTCCATGCTATTAAAAAGTACTTACTTATTCCATGCTCAAGCTGTCACTTCCTGTTACACATTTCCGTCCCTTTTCACGAAACCACTCCCACAGAAAGCGAGAGGAAAAACTGATGTTACAAATCAAAAAATGAGTCTTAAAAAGACACGGATTATAAATTCAAAACACATAATCTTTATGAAGCGTCAATGAAATTCACGCGTATTAAGCCACTGAAAAGAGGCAAATGTTAAAGTAGGCTTGTCTTAAACAAAAAAAATTGCACATCTATTATAGTTTGTGGTAGCGGAAAAAAATATATGTTATTCTTGAACATATTTCTCAGAACATGGTTATTACCAAAACACGTTTAGAATAAAAAATCTCGATACAAATTAACGGCAAAATAACCCTTTACTTTGAGTTTCAATCCAAAATATCTGTATTAAATATCAACGTACGGTTGGTATTTCATTAATAAAAAGAACGGTTTATTTGTATGCAGAACTTAGTTGTTTTTTATTTTCGATTACTCAACTCATTTTTGAGTCGATACCAACCAACAATTGTTTACACTGTAAATAGTTGAAGTAATATCTAACATAAGTCATCTAAGTGAGTGGAACAATTTCTTAGAGGTAAGCACTGCATGCTCCATAAAAATAAATTAGGTGTGCCACAAGCACTAAACTATAACTAGCTACTAAATTAGCAAATTAAAATTACGTGATGGAATATGAAATTAATTAAAAGTAAAAATAAATAGAACAAAACAAACAGAGACAACAAAATCGAGAAAAAATTAAATTAAACATTACTACTACTAGTAATGTTTAATTTTATTTTTTGTTGTTCTATGAAATTTGGCATATGTGTCAAAATACACGTCAACTAGATCGCTGGAGCGTATAAAATTCACGCGAGGATCACTTTTAAATAGGACGCAGCCTAAACAAAAAACTTCGCGAACAAGAATAGTTAACCCTGTGTATATATAGTTGGTATAAAATTAATTGTTTGTGAAATTATGCCTGGTGCCGCGGTAACAAATGCCTTTTATGACACCGGCTAGGGAAGGGTTGATCAAAAGATAAAGAAGTAATGAGAAAAGTCGGATAGAACTGCTAATTTCGTCGGACTTTATCTTTTATGGGCCCGCCGGCCGGCGCCGTAAATGTTTAGGAAAAGGTTTCCTCATAGGCAATTAAAATGGTAAAAAATATGTGGAAGAATACGAGGGCTGCACTAAAAGTATCAGGAATGGAATATTTCCACTGTTCCTGTCATATTAAAATCTTTTTAATTGAAAACTCCTTGGTTTTAAAAATCGAATACCATTTATTTATTTAAAAAAAGATTCTCGGTCTTGTCACAAGGTTGTGTCAAACTTGTTTAGTCGTTGAGAAAATGGAATTGACTCGAGAAAATTCAAGAGCGATGATTTATTATGACTTTCGAACTGGTTTAACACAAAAACAGTGTGTTGACCGGATGATTTCTGCATTTGGTGATGAAGCCCCATCCAAAACCACAATTTATCGCTGGTTTGCTGAATTTCAACGTGGGCGTGTCAAGCTCAGTGATGATCCCCGTCAAGGTCATCCAAAAACTGCAGTCACCCAAGAAAACGTTAATGCTGTGCGTAAGCTGATTGAGGAAGATCGACATGTGACATACCGCGAAATTCAGGCAACTTTAGACATTGGCATGAGTCAAATACAAATAATCTTGCATGAACAATTAGGTGTAAAAAAGTTGTTTTCCCGATGGATACCGCATTCGCTCTGTGAAGAGCAAAAAGCGGCTCGCGTTACTTGGTGCGTCAGAACTCTCGCAAGATTCCACGCAGGATCCTCAAATGCTGTATACAACATTGTATCAGGTGACGAATCCTGGATATACGCGTACGAACCCGAAACAAAAAACCAGTCACGAGTTTGGGTGTTCGAAAATGAGTTAAAGCCAACAAAAATTGTTCGTTCACGGAGTGTTGCAAAAAAAATGGTGGCCACGTTTGTCTCCAAAACCGGCCATGTTATGACTATTCCTCTTGAGGGACAAAGAACGGTTAATGCAGAATGGTATGCTAGCATTTGTTTGCCACAGGTCGTTTCTGAACTCCGTAAAGAGAACTGCAACCGCCGCATCATCCTCCATCACGACAATGCGAGTTCTCACACCGCGCACAGAACAAAAGAGTTTTTAGAGCAAGAAAACATAGAATTATTAGACCATCCGCCGTACAGCCCCGACCTAAGCCCTAATGATTTCTATACTTTCCCTAAAATAAAGAATAAATTGCGTGGACAGAGATTTTCATCACCTGAAGAAGCTGTGGACGCCTACAAAACGGCCATTTTGGAGACCCCAACTTCCGAATGGAATGGTTGCTTCAATGATTGGTTCCATCGTATGGAAAAATGTGTCAAATTTCGCGGAGAATACTTCGAAAAGCAATAAATACATTTTTAAATAGTAATGTTGTGTCACTTCCTTGATTCCCGAAATTTTCAGTGCCGCCCTCGTACTAAGGTTATCATGCTACTCGTATCAAAGCCAAAGGGCATTTGTCAGTCTCTGGTTGGCACTACCCATCAGATAAGTAGCAAAATGGAATGGGATTCGTTTGAAATTATCTGTCTGAGAAGTTACTCGAGACTTATCCGGAGTCGTTAAAGATACTCTATTTGACATCGTTGATGTCAATCCAATATCTCGCCTCTATGTGCCTATTTGAAATAAATAAATAATTTTACTTTGACTTTGATAAAAAAGGAAAACTATGGGATCATACTAGAATATTAACTTAAAGAGGCTTGTGGCTAAGAGATGGGTGACCGTCTTTTAGCAAGACCGCCCCTCGGATAGCACGTTAAGCCGCTGGTTCCGGCTGTCATTCATGGATCTTTGACAATCGTGGCGGGTCGTTAGAAGCCCGAAAGTCTGACAACCAGTCTTACCAAGTGCCAAGGGGTATCGTATTACCCAGTAACTGGATTGTGGAGATCAGATAGGCACTCGCTCCATGTAAAATACTGGTATTCAGGTGCATCCGTTTAGACTGGAAGCCGACACCAACATAGTTGGGAAAAGGCTAGGCAGATGATGAGATGATGATGATTTGAAACTTACTAATATTGATCAAACAAAAAGGGAGCAACACTTTTTTTTTTCGGTTGGGAAATTATCAAATAACTTTTCCCGCTCTGGGCGGAACGGGACGGCGTGTCAGACTTTTACTGACTAATAACCACTAACCCGTGTTCCTTCAGTTGCCGTGCCAGGGCCACGGTATCCCTTTCAGACAATCCCGCAATCCTGGCAGGCATTGGCCTTAACGGACCCCGTCAGTTTGTGCTGACATATCTTTGAGGTGCGCATGGAACACAACGCGCCGTCGACCCCGGCCTGGTCCTTATCGGACGGTGAGCTACTCATTGCTCACCGTCCGGAAGCCCACACCTTTTTTTTTTTTTTTACGGTGGCCGGGAATCGGCCTGCGATTCCTGACGCCCAGGGCATCTCCTGCGGCGACTAGGGGCGTGAGGGCGCGAAGTTTGCCTATCCCTCACGCGTTCCACTTCATCTTTCGCGAGCATTACTGCTTCGCAGAAGGAGTCGCCTCCCATGCACTTGCACTCCGAACCATGGCCTGGACCAGGGCCGGACGCGAGAGAAAGCGTGCAACTCTGAGTTACCGTAGTTTGCTAAAAGATTTTAACGAGTATCGTTGAGTGCCTCGCCTATTATTGACAATACGTCGCGACCGCCTTTCTGACCAACGTATTGAGTATTAGTAGATATTGATGATGACAAATGTCCCAGAAATGGCACGAAAAATCACTACCCGTAAAATGTTTTAAACCAAATGCGTTTCTAATATCAGCCCGTAAATGGATACTGGAACTTAAACAGCAGATTTTATGATTCTTTAATTCTGTTTATTCTGTTTTAGCCAATTTTCACACGTTTTGTATGCAAGCTCTCTGGGACCCAAGTCTGCTATTTTTATAAATTCAGTCATTCCAACACGATCCCATTGTCATGCCATTGTCATTTTGCTAAAAGTTCGTAATCTGGTAAATTCATAATGGTCGATCATTGGTCGGTCAATGTTCTCGTAATATAATTGTGTTATTATAATGGCATTGTTGTATTGCCATTATTATAAAACCCATTAGTAGAAATGTCATTCATTTGTAATTATGTACGAGATTACCAATATATACAATTTCTTTCAATGTAGCGTCAGTGGCCGACCATTGGAAAGTCATAATGACGCCATTATAATAGTAGATTACCAAACTTGTCAAAATCAACAATTATGAAATCAATGATCGACCATTCTGACACTGTTGTAATAGCAGACTTGAGGCCCAGGTGCAGGGTACCAGGTAGCAAATGAATGTCTGAACGTGTTCACAAACACACAAATGATGAAAAGACATCACACGTAAACCAGATATGCTACAATCAATTGAAGGAATTGTATTTAAGTTGGTCTACGAAATTTCGAGGTATTCCACTAAGAGCACTGATTTCAACAGCACTTGACCGAACCGCACCTGAGCACTTCCACTAACCGCACTGAAACAAAATTTTGATGAGTGCTGTTCGGTGGAACAGTGTTCTAATATTACTCTACGGAGCTTTAGCAATCAGAAAACGGCTTCATATCTCTACGCAAATACCCGCGAACAATGAACCGCATATTGTAAAATAATAACTGAATGGTTGAAATCTCTAACATTATGAAGAAACAGGAAACATTCAGGAGAAGACACACATTTATGTATACACACACGTGCTCATCTCACACACCGAGAGCAGCTAAATTAAAGTTTTATGAATTCGCTATTTAAATTATTTAATTTCATTTCTTAACAATGATTAGGCTATAATTATTGGAAATGAAATTCTCCATGTTTCACAACATCTATAGCTTAGACTATTTTTTCCCGTAATCCATGACATAATAAGTGTAAGACATTACCCATAATCTGTTAACCTTCGTGAATATTGAACATTGTGCTCAACAAAGAGTAAAGACAATATCCCTAATGCCAGTACTCACGAGCGAAGTACATCGTGACGTCATGAAAGCCATTAGAAAATATGTTCGATCGTGTACACTCGTCGAGAGCACTCTCTCGTCACTAAATGGAACAATTATTTGTATAACGTGTTGAACGTAACGCTGTTTCGTTATGGCTATAATACACGGTTCGCTTATCTCTTTCAATTTGGATGAATCAACCAAATTGGATCCTGTAAACATTAACGTGAATGTTGAACCGTGTATTGTAGGCTTTACGCTATTTTGTTGTCTTCAGGAGAATGTAATCTACTTAATATGTAATAGAATTAGTGCTTGACGTGATTACTGCGTGTTAATGAGGTGTCTCACTTGATTCAATTCATTTGGTATACTTAGAGCAAACACACAATGTGTGAAATGTCATGGTTTTACGGTCGGAATACCACCGCTGACGAGGAAGCGACTAGCAGCTATCAACCGTTTTCTTGCTAAAGAAACGTACAAAAGATTGTAGGTCCCGTGTAAGTAAAAGAGATACATATATTAATAGTTGACCGCTGACTGGTCACAACGCCGGCGTGTACTCGTTTGTCACCGTTGCGCTCTCGCTGGTCGTTGCTCGCAAACTCCTTTTTAGTTGCTGGCTCTACTCGCTTCTCGTTAATCACCAGCGGTGGATCAGGTGCCTAAAGTCTTATATTATTATTATTACAACAAAATAAAAACGTGTGCCGTCGGTGGACCCCCGTCAGGAACGAAGTTCCTCATCAGACACCTAATCGTATATAAAGACAAAGACACAGAGAGAGAAATAGAAAGTCGTATGGAGGGGACATAACGCTTCTTCCTTCCGTGACTATTTCTACCAGTCAACTCCTACCGCAAGCCGCGTTAAGAGCAGGCAGTCTAAATCAAATTTCGAACGAAACCTCAACCCCTCGCTCCCCGCCACACCGTTATGTGCTAAACGCTAATACATCAGTAATAAAGTTGAATATCGCGTGCGCTCTTTGATCGTGTTCGAGCACGAAACTAAATAGCGTAAGTCTCAATTCTTATTTCGTTTATAACTAAAGTAATAATTAATCTAGAGAAAATATATATTGTGTCGGGATAATAAAATATTTATTTTAGACATAAAAGCTAAACAATCTTATTTGTTTTTATAATTATCCTTAAAAAATGACATGATTTTCGAATAAAAATTTATTGAGAGAAAATATTACAATTATGTAACTGTCATCAACATGGAAAGAAAATGTAAATCATATTCTAAAGTATCATTTTGCTTATATGTGTGACTGTTTCAGAATATTCATGCAAATTAACATAAAATATGGGAGCCTCCTTTTAAGGAACTTCGTTAAAAAAAACTAAATATAATTAAGCATAAGCATAATCAGCCTATAATGTCCCCACTGCTGGGACACAAGCCTGCTCTCCGTGAGAGGGAGGGGGCTGTAATCCTCCACGTAAACAGTTAAATAAAAAAAAAATGTAATTAGTTGATTATAATAACAACAACCAATGTCACATGAAGACACGAGCCTACCACTGATCAATTTACCTAAATATGTTTCCACTACATATATGTGTAATTATGTATCGGAACAAACTCACGTCAAGATTATGAAAAGTTGTGTTATGTTGTGTTGGGTTGTGTCGTGGCTTATAAGGTCATAGTCTCATATAGTAAAGTGCTTGTCTACATTATTTCATTTCATATTTTCAATACAAAATAAGAAGTCAGAAGGTCAGCTTTATATAATGAACGAAAACATTTTCACACGTAAAAAATATATAAATATTGATTCAAAGAAACTTGTGAAAGTATACAGGGTGGAAACTTTCAGCGGGGCAGTAAGGGGAAGTACCTTATCCGTTGCAGCTACGCGAAAATGGTCGTAAGAGACTATCCATATTTTTTAATGGAATTTTGATCCCCATTCACAGATTTAAAAAAAAATGTACAGTCAGCAGGAAAATGTGCAATTTTCACAAAATCTTTTTTTTTATGCCAATCTATCCTCTTTCTTATAAGGACCAAAGACCTCTATTGGACCAATTGAGGTTTGAGTACTAGAAAAGTCATAAAACGCAAAAAGCTTTTCCCATACATTTCGTAAGGAATGATACTCCAACTTAGTCTTTTATGATCGATAGATCAACGCAACAACAAAGACTGGCCAAAAATAAATAAACTTCGTATTTCGAAATCGAATTCCGGCAATTTCCAATACAAACATAATTATGGTCCTATAACGTGACCACCTCGCAGTCCTGATCTACACTTTTATATGTGGCGCTATTTAAAAATTGAACTTTATAAAAAGAAATACAACAGTGTTCAGGAACTCAAAGATTTACTTACCACGATTATCTATGGAATTAATCCTAGCACAATATCAGCTGCTACCCAGTCTGTAGTAAAGAGAATAAACCTATGCCTACGTCAAAACGGCTACCATTCTGAACACCTCATAACTTAGAGCACAAAACTAAAATTTTTAGGTGAGTCCAAATGTAAAGTTTCAAGTTTTTAATTTTAAGGTGAAATAATACCCAAAGTAGAAGTTATAGTTTTTTATTTGTTTTTCGATCAGTCTTTTTTGTAGCGGCCAGTTTATCGATGGTAAAAAATGTAAGTTGGAACTTCTCATTTCCTACAAAATGTATGGGAAAAGTTTTTTGCGATTTATGACTTTTCTAGTACTCAAACCTCAATTGGTCCAATAAAGGTTTTTGATCCTTATAAGAAAGAGGATCGATTGGTATAAAAAAAGGTTTTGTGAAAATTGCCCATTTTCCTGCTGACTGTACATTTTTTTCAAAATCTGTGAATGGGGATAAAAATTCCATAAAAAATTATGGATAATCTGGACCATTTTCACGTAGCTGCAACGGATAAGGTAAATACTTCCCGTTACTGCCCCGCTGAAAGTTTCCACCCTGTATCTATATATCCTTTACGGTTACGCTGCAGTCGGGTAAATAACTACAATAATTATTGCGTTATTTACGTTGTTGAGCAGATCAATTTTTCAAACCAATGACGGATAGAGGTTAAAAAAATCTTAAGATAAATCAGAAGTATCGGCCGAATGTTTGGCCTTTTCCTGACTACGGCTAACTATGGCTGACTACGGCGAAAGAAAAAATAGACAGTCAAAGAGATATGTCAAAATGAAAAATGTGACTTGAAGTCGATAAATTCAAAAAAGGAAACTTTTCCTTTTTTGGCTTTGACCCGACTCAAGGAAGACAAGAAACAACCGAACATTCGGCTTTGGATTATCGCTTCGGAGTAGACCCCCTGGACCCTAAACCACAAAACCAATGAGAAGATAACGAACTAGCCTTCGAGAAAAAAAAAATGCTTTGAAGGTGAATTTTTTTCTTATATTTTTTTGCTTCCTCATATCCGCTGTAATTCATAGTTTATGGGCTTGAGAACAGTCCAAGATGTTTTCTTTTTTATGGTGTTTATGATGGTGTGGGAATAAAAGAAAACCTAGAAACAAACGCGATACTGTTGTTACTGTTATTGTTTATCTGGTGTATATTTGTGTGCCTTTTATTCTGTGCTAAATAAATGTATTTTCTTTCTTTATCACTGCTAAAAATAAAATATTATATCTTTATAGGGAAGGCAAAAAGTGATGGAAAAATACTTATGATCATTTTATTTCAATATCTTACAGATTTTTGTCAGCAACTAATCGGGATGCGCCTAAATGTTATGTGATTTTATTTCTGTAACAAGGTTTAAACAAACGCTTTTACACGTCAAACATGAATTATTTTTTTAAACTCGAATTCGATGTTTCCTTTTCGAATACAGTGAGAAGTATAATCAGCCTGTAATCTGCTGGGAAACAGGCCTCTCGTTGAGAGGGAGTGGGCCGTAAACCACCACGCGGGCCCAGTGCGGGTTGGTAGATGTCACATGTCTTCGAATTTTTGGTTCTAGGACATGCCGGTTTCCTCACGATGTTTTCCTTCACCGTTTTGAGAGCATTGGTGACGAAAAAATTTACACAAAGTAAAGTGCCTGTCTGGGTTCGAACCTACGACCTACAACTCGTAAGTCGCGGCCGTTGCCTCTGGGTCACCACTGCTCCCCTAGAACAAGCATTTGTCAGTTATCATGTAGCGAGAATCATCACCGTTTAGAAATCCTGCCACTTAGAATCTAGCCTCTTACAATCTTGGATGACATAATACACTGTAACTTTACAACTCTGCTTTTCTACCTAAACCTCCACAGAGTACTATAAATCAATATTATGGCAACCCATTGTGAATCCAGGCTTAAATTCAGCCATGAAAAGATTCGTAGCTCTTGCTACGTGATATGCTACGGATCTCGTAGCGGCTCTACGTGACTTCTACGAAGTAAAACCAAAAGAAAGCATTAGCGATTGGTCTCTTTTTTTGTTATTAGAGATATTTTTTTTTCTTTTGGGCACTTTTTAAGTGAAACAGAAGTCCTGGTAGTGTTTTGTGCTTGAGTGGATGACATTATTATCTCCTTGTGAAGGAGGGATTATTGACGATTATAACATTCTCTACAAACTAACGGTCATAAAGGTTTTTATTGAAATAATTTATTTATTAACGCGTTATGTTAAGTCAGACTGAGTCAATACTGTCTATTTAGACAGAATATCTTTCTATGATTACAATGATGGCGCACTCTGAGGCCAAGATCTATAAACGTTACTTAGCACGTACTTTGGCTAAGCGTTATTGCTGGCACTGTCACACAGCTGTCAAACTACCAGTGCAAGATAGAGACGGGAACATGTTGAAATCAAAGCTCGTGCTTAGTAACGTTTATAGATCTCGGCCTAAGGTCAGAAGGAACAGTCTCATAGACAAAGTTTTCAAAATATAGGTACAAAAACAATTTCGAAACAAAACCAGGTTTTTTTCTCTAGTGTCGATTACAGATCGAAAATCTTCAGTCCTTTGTAGGAATTGTATCTATATTCTGGTTTTTATTTTTATACCCAACGCCGCCGGCTATACAAATATAAACAGTACCTTACTTATCACTTAAGAATAACCTACCTTCCAGGAAAGTAACCAAGTCACTAGAGCAACATTAAGATAGATTAGAGTGACGTCAGAAGCTCATTTGGGTTACCGATACGGACGCCTGACGGTCTCTTAAGGCGAAAGTGTTCTTATGTTTTTTTTTTTAATTAACTGGCCAGTATTAAGTTTTATGTTGATCAGAATATGACTCACGACCGTAACAAATAATTATGTATTTATAGAATTATAATTTTTAGAATCATCAATACTACTCTCTTATAGTTGTCAAAAAATAATAGGCCCGTTTTGACATTTAACTTTAAATGTCAAAACGGGCCTATTATTTTTTGACAAGTATAAGTTCAAATAACCGTAAAGAATGACTATTTTATATTGAAGATTCTTAAGCTAATAATTCTGTAAATAAAATAATATAATGTAAGCCTTTATTGCTGGTTCTACAATGTTTCTAAAATGATTTTTCTTTATTATACCTACAAATTATTTCTTAAATATCGACCTTCGGTGCACTTTTTTTTCATCCCTATTTTTTTCGACATAGGCCTCCTCTAACGATTCCCATCACTCTCTGTTTCTCGCCCTCTGAATCCACTCTGGACCAGCTACTTTCTTGTCGTCCTTTGCCTCTTTTTCCATCCCTTGGGTACTGTTATTAACTTGGTCCATTTCTCGTTTTTCTCTCTTAACATAATGTCCTGTCCATCACCATTTTTGTGTTTTACATACTTTTTTCGCATCTTATCAACTTAGTTATACTTTTTATTTATTCTAATCAGTAAATACGTATCTGCAAAATGCAAAAAAAACCCTAAGATTACTAATTTCCTGGGTTATCTAAGCGTATCCCCTTAATGTTTTAAACATAGTTTTCACTCTCCTTGCTCAAAAAGTCCGTCATTGTAATACTCTATAAGCGCTCTCCAGAGCGCGATAAAATAGCATATTTTCCTCTAGGGGAAAAAGTTTATTTATATTTTTGTCTGTTACCAACGAGCCTACAAAAACTAGAGTCTTTATTCTTAAGTAGAATAATCATGAATAAAGACTCGATTTATTATATTACATTCAAAATCAGCCTATAATGTTCCCACTGCTGGGACACAGACCTCCTAATAAAATACAAGTACAATAAAATACAAATACAAATACAATTTAAATATGGTTTAAGTAGTTCTATACAGGTAAATTACCAAATAAACTATCAGATATAGGTACCTACCTACTAAATTAAGCATTGCCTAATAAACTATGATAGAAAATAACTATATACGTGCCTACAAAAAGGTTTAAAAACGTACCGCAGTTACTAAATCTTTTTCATCTGGCGCGTCATTAAGGGTTTTTTCTACGTTAGCTGCAGTAAATACTTTTGATTTCTTGCTTGTACTCGTATAGCTATCTGACTGTCGTTTCAAAAATACAAATAATTTTTTGTATTTTGTTAAAACTAACATTGATTATATTGTGGTCGGCTTATACTTCACACGCAAATTATGAAATAAGCCATCAAAACATTTTCAGAGAATGATTGAGATTTCTTCAAATCTTCCATCATACAAAATTATTGTAAATTATTAAATAGCACTCTCACGATTTTAGCGGCAAGACACCATTTTCTGCAATTTGCGCCTCTTTCAAGATATCAGGTTGAGTAGATTCCATATTAATATCGGATTTCTCGCTTGAACTCATATTATTATTTTGTTTATAAATATCAGTCGGAAAGTCGCAACAATCTTTGATGTTTGTAATATGAAAATGACGCGAATTTACAAATGGCGCCACGTGGGCGTGGAGTAAATTAGAACTACATATTCCGTCTCATTTTCACTTTAGTATTAAAGTGAGACAAACGTATTGAGCAAAAGCACTTCGAAGGAGGTTCGATCATTTAGCTAATTTATTCTCGTAATGTGAAACTTCTTGGTAGAATTTTTAAATATTTGTTATAAAAATTAAAAAAACCGTAAAGGATATGCATGGCGCTATACAATGGAGTATGCGGTAAAACAAGTACTGAGGTGAGAGTACCTATTTTTCCGCACATTCCGTTGTATGGTGTGTAATTTTTAACTTTCGAACAATGTAAACAGGCTTCGTAAATGCATTTTTTGAGCAAATATGTTAAAAATTTGATTTATAAGAATTGAATTTAGTTTTATTACCTGAATAAGTTTATTTTTGTAATTTTAGCTTTGCAGTCTTGAAGAGGATAACTAGTTCAACTGTCCAAAATTTTCAACTTACATTTAAAAATAATCGAAATGTTTTCTAAAATGGTGCCCAAGATAAAGGCTGTGCCTAGTTTAGGACCAACGCTATCTCAATATTGTAATTTTAATGTTAAAATAAACGATTTTTACTTTTTACATGTTTACCTTACTTTGTATACCTAGGCGTTTAAGCAAACAAATTTCTCAGAGAACATTTTCAAAGACTAATTTACTCGGCTAAAGGGTTTTAATATTTGCTTAAGCAATATTGGTCGATCAGCAAAACACCGGCGAGACATACTTCAGACATTTTTACGCAATCCTTTTTCATTAAATAACTAATGTGTTCACGAAATATATAAATCGAGATATTTATATTATAAATTAATAAATAAAAAAAATAATTATTAAAAACTATATAATTTTTTTTTTTAATTTTTTTTGTATTAAATTTTTTTAATATAATTATTTTTAAATTAGCGCTACAGCTGACCTTGAGATCCTGGGTTCGATTCCCAGGTCGGGCAAAGTGTTATCGTGTTTTACCATCTGTAATTTCTCAGTAGCAGTTCGGAGTCTGGTCTCGCCCCATGTTATTAGTTAATATTAATAATTTAGTTAATAAGCATTTATTCGTTATTTTTAAGTCCCATGTTACATGGGAGTTATAAATAACTGGCGCAATTGGGTGTACTATAATGTATACACTGCTGCCTAACACTTCATGGGATACAGTCGAGATGTTACGTTAATGTCATTATTTTGATACTAAACATGCTTTTGCTAATCGATTTTATTTATTTTAGGGCCCTACTTGTATAACCAGTTTAACAGAGTGCTAAAGATTTATAGTTTAAGTTATAATAGGTGTAACTTACACAGGAATATTTGTCAAAACACGCAGACACGGAAAAACTACTAGAAATTTTAAAATAATATCTATAAGACCTACTCTATTAAAAGTCTATTCCTTTGTCTAATTAATAATAGTGTCCACTTTATCTAGTTTAATATTATTTGTTAATTTATTTATACATAATTTATCATACATAATCTAGTTTTAAAATAATATACCCAAAGAGTTTTTCTTTAAGTCATAGAAAATATTGTCTTCTTTTTAATTTAGCTTAGTAATAAACTTATTGTTGTCTTCTTTTTAAATGGTTGATGTAAATTGATGGCCTTAAACACAGGTTTTTCATAAACCTAGTTAAGGCAGGTCTACATTACAATTAGAATTAATTTTTCCCCGATTGTAATTAATCTAAATCATAATTTTACTTTACTTTATACTTGAATAAATTTTATTATTATTATTACTTTAAAAAAGAGCACTGCTTTACCATCAAGCTTCGTACCACAAAACAGATTAAACACTAAAGCAACATAATTCGCTAGATAAACTTAAGAGCACTGGCCACCCAGGTCGTTGCCCTCGCTCCACGTGACTTCGCTGGACTTTTCCACTAACTATTACAACTTTGTCCATTGACGGTACCTTTGTTGTCATATAATTGTGGAGAAACTAATGTACTTTGTGCAAGAGATGTTTAATGCTAACTCTACAACGATTTAAAGAAAGCTTTTGAATGCGAGATAAAGCTTGTTGCTAATATTATAATACAAACCGGCAATTGCATGTCGGACTACGAACTATTGTTACGTTACGATTAGAATTGTTAATAAACCGATCCGTGGTTTAAAACCCGATTAAAATTTGTTAAAAACGGTTTAAAATCACGACTACGCGGGCCGTACTTTGATTACGTCGGTATTATATAAAAGTCTATACAAAAAGGCTAATTGAAATCATTCGCCATTTTTATTAATATATGTAAAGACATATTTATATCATACTTATAATACTTTTTAGGTTTAGAGACACAATGAAAACAATCTTGATATTCGTATTTATTAAAATATACATTTAAAAAATATGTTGTAGCTAAGTATCAACAAGAACTAACCCGGCTAAGTGCGTGTCGGACCACGCACAATGAAGGGTTCCGTAGTTGGGATTAATTTATTCCAAAAACAAACTTAACATTGTAGTTGAAAAACATGTTCTCCCATCGATATACTTCACGGTCAATTATCCAACTGCAAATGTATATATTATTATGTATATTAAGTAGATTGACTTTTACTCATTAACTTATAAAGCTGTGATAGTTTACCTTTTAACTTCGTTATATACAAGTTATAACATAAATAACGCACAACCTCTTAAGATGTCATTGTATTCATCATTATGAATAACTTTTACTATGGGACCAAACAAGAAACCGTGAAAAAAAAATCACCTGTTCCTGTTTGTTTATGTTCTCCTAACTTGTCAAAATGTAGGGAATAACTTTTTTTTTTGTGATTTCAGGTTGTATATTAACGCCATGGATTTTTTCAAAAATCCAAATACAACCATTTAGCTGGCATGGGGGAACACTTGATTCTAACAAAAATTAGCACTTTAAACAGATCCTGATGTACTGAATCGAAAAATGGTTTTCACAGACCCGCAATAGTTTTGAACGGCCTATCCAAAGATAGGCCGACACATGGGATCAACCAGAAATAAAATTATCATCCCCACTTTACGTGCAAGAGTACCTCTCGTGCACGTAAAGTGACGATGAAATTACCCGAAAAAAATTTTTTTTTTCAAGTTTTAGTTATACCACTTAGTCGGCGTGATTGCCACATTACAGCTTTTTAGCACTAAGAGTCTTTGAGCTAAGCCGCGGACAGACAGACAAACAGACATACAGATGGACATGGCGAAACTATAAGGGTTCCTTGTTGCCTACGGAACCCTAAAACTTGTCTGATAAGTTTTTTTACTCAGCCACTGCATATTTTTAGAATGTATTTTCCTGTAAATATACATAGACAAATCAAGATTATCTCTTTCTAAAAAATATCGGACTATACCTATACAACGAACAAAAGTAGCTTAAGAAATTTTTCTTTTATTTTTATTGTCATAATAATCATGTTATCAAAATCAGGGAGTCGATGTGGTCTAAATCACTTCGTGAGAAGCCTCAGTGCATTTTATTAAAAGAAACTGGCCAAGTGCGTGTCGGACCACGCACAATGAAGGGTTCCAGTGTTAGGATGAATTTATCCCAAAAACCAACTTAACATTGTAGTTGAAAAACACTTTCCCTGATACATTCCAATTGCAAATGTAATTTTTTACACACAATATTGAGAGATTGTACCATGTTATTTAAAGATCATAGATTTCTTATAGGTTTTCCTGGAGTCTATAAGTAAAGAACAATTTTCTGTATTTTTTCAAAATGTTTTGGCTCAGTGGTTTCGGAGAAAAGGGCAGTGGTCAATTGTCATCTATTTTTTTAAATAATTAAAGTATTTATATTAAAATAATAAAAAAAATGTAATCCTTACAACAAGCCCTTTAATTTGACACGTCACACGGTACAGGTTGCATTTAAATTTTATACTTTGCCCCCTAAAGTGACCCCCATATTCAAAATGCATTTACTCGTATTTACGTTACTTTTCCGTAATTGAGTCACAGAAATCCAAGTTTAATTTAATCGGTCCTGTAAATTCGGAGCAAATTGGCTGTGGCAGACGGACAGATAGGCAGACAGACACATGAGTGATCCTATAAGGGTTCCGTTTTTACCTTTTGAGGTACGGAACCCCATAAACATTTTAAACCATTATCAAACCACAAAGTGTGGTTTAAAAAAAATCTGACAAAATCGCGGGCAGGTACTAGTTACCAATATTTAAATAAAACCCTAGTTAAGTTTAAGTCCCAGTCTAAGTCTTGATGAGTTGAGAATTCATTAAATACTTGCCATTTGCCATTTAAATTTAGTTTGGTATTTGGATAATATTAATATAATTTTCATTAAGAATCGCGACGGAATATCTTAGCTAACTAAATTATGTGTTATGTGCTACTAAATACATAATATTCTATCATATTGAAATTCTTACATGCCAAAGTTTCGAGCTGTGAATTTTGGTCGCAACCATTTACTTCACAAAACAAGCGAATGTGCTCTTTTAATATAATAATATGAGCATTTAACGGTGGATTTGACCAAACTTTTATAACATAAACTCACGCCTTGTTTTCCCTGAAGGGTTGGGCAGAGGTGTACCTGTAGTACACCCACATTTCGCCAGTAATGTTTAAGTCCCATGTAATCATCACTCACACAATCACATCCAGACTCCGAGCTGCTACTGAGAAATTGCAGATACAAAAACCCAATATCACTTTGCCCGACCCGGGAATCGAACCCAGGACCTCAAGCTCAGCTGTAGCACTTGCGACCACTACACCAAGGCAGTCACTTTTATAAGTCTGATAATAAGTGATTTTATTTGGCTCTAAAAGCTAGCGCAGATTGGGGCAAACATCGCCAGAACAGCAAACATTTGCTCTGAACAAAATGTTCGCTCGGCAGGGAAGTAAAAACGCGGCTTTACCAGAATGCACGAATGGTTTCGTGATCGCCATTTGTTTTTAATAGCACGCAGGAGAATAACAGTTTATCCTCTTTACATAATCCCTGAATCACTATCAACTTGATCCATGTGATGTGTTGAATCTACCTTTATAAGTAAAACCAGTGCCCCGACCCTGCTTCGGACGGTTTTCACTTCTTGACATGACCTCAAGATTTCTTTAATAAGTATGTAAGTTTAAAAGTAATGTCACCTGCCATCTGCCTAGCCTTTTCCCAACTATGTTGGGGTCAGCTTCCAGTCTAACCGGATGCCGCTGAATACCTGTATTGTACATGGAGCTACTGCCTATCGGACCTCTGAAATCCAGTTACTGGGTAATACCAGTCTTACCAAGGGGTATCGTCCCTTGGTAAGACTGGTTGACAGACTTCCGGGCTTCTGACGACCCGTAACGACTGATGACAGTCGGGACCAACGGGTTAACGTGCTTTCGGAGGGGTCTTGGTATGTAAAGATGGTCACCCATCCAAAGACCAATCGCGGCAAGCGTAGCTTAACCTGATCGATCGAGCCGTGCAGCTGTTATTACTTAGCCATAAGCCGCTAAGTTTAAAATTAATGTATTATACACAAACCATCCTTGTACCGTGTCGTGCCGGACGTAAAGAATACCACCATCCTATTTCTTCCCATGGGTGTCGTAAAATGAGACTAAGGGACTTACTAGAGAATAGGCAGCAGCGTTCTCTGTATGTATTTTAACACCATACTGCAATCGCCCGCTTGCCAAGCGTGGCGATAATGGCAAACCCCCCCTTTGGGGGAGGCCTATGTCCAGCAGTGGGCGTCTTTCGGCTGAAATGATGACACATACCTTCTGGAATAAATTCACTAAATGATGCTGTTTAATTCTAAAAAAGAACAACGCAGTCACACAGAGAGATACGAAAAGCAACTTCAATATATACTTAATAGATAATGCCAGCTTTCCATCAAAACAAATCCCAACTTTTCAACAGATTATTCCACTTTTATTGGTCATATTGCTTTTTGACATTTTAAGCCTTTTCCAGCGGCTGTGGTCACGGCCATTTCCCTTCAATATGGGGCTTTTATCTTTAATTGAAGCGGTAACAGGTTCTATAGTGGCAGTATTACGTGGTAGAGGGCGCTGCGAGCGAAGTTAATTGTTTGTCAACGTATGTTAGTTTATAACGAGGCTATAGTCTTGGGAAATTACTTGGGCAATATTGAATATTTTAGCTCGTGGCGGTCGCTTATTCCGTAAAACGCAATTAATTTATTTATTTTGTATTTGAGTCAAGGATGTCTTGTTTTATCACACTAATATTATAAAGGCGAAAGTTTGTGTGTGTGTGTGTGTGTGTATGTTTGTTACTTCTTCACGCGTAAACGGCTGGACCAATTTTGATAAAATTTTGTATCTGTTTTTGTATTTTGTAGCTGACACCCTGGATTAAGACATAGGCTACTTTTTATCCCGATATTCCCATGGGATCGAGACTTACGCGGGTGAAACCGCGGGGCGCAGCTAGTTATAACATATAATATATCCTGTGATACGCGGCAATTATTTCAGCACATAACGTCATGCCTCTGATTCCCGAAAAGTTGGGCCTAAGTAATTTCATTGCAAAATTGCATGATAATGTACGTATTAGGTCATAGCAACCTCTGGCTTAATTTATTTTTAAACAATATGGTTTGGCGTTCTTACGTTGTTTTATTTTGGTTCCAACGCATTGTTGCGCTCTGTCAGTTTCTTATTTCGTCCAGTTCACTATGATTATTTTTTTACGTATCACCTTAAGGTCAGTAAGGCATTTGAACAAAGTAGCATACGAGTGCTACTCAACGTAACGTAGACGACGAAGTAAAATTTATAAAAAATCTGCGGCAAGGGTGAAATTAAGTAAATTCACTCTCATTAAGCAGGTTATGTCGCCTGAGATATTTGTATCACGGTTTATTAAACTAAATTGCAAGCATTATACGAGTATGTTATGCGCTGAAACATTCTGTAAATTCATCTTACTTTACTCGCTCGTGTTAGGTTGCTGTAAATTGCATTATCCCGGCAGCGTGTGAGGGTTTATGAATATTTTGCTATATTATGCTTTTAGTAGTAAGTAGTCGAGATTCTTGCGAAAACACTCATTTGCAGGAGTAATATTAGCTCACAAATGTACAGAGGTGGACTTAATGCCATATGCATTTTCTACCAGTCAACCTTTGGGTAATGCAGAGACAAACAGTGGTAGGTGCAATAGCGAGAATTGTGGAATAAATATTTATTTAAAAATAAGGGATATATCCTTACATTTAAATAAATTAAAATCTTTAAATATAATATATATCCTACCTAATTATACATATATAAAAGACTAAATAAATAGATCATGATATTAATACGTGCAAACGAAAACTTTGTACCCCTGTTTACGAACAATACGCGGAGAGACGAGTATGAAATTTGGTACAGTTAAAGTTTATATGGAGTTAGGAGTGCAGAAATCTATTTTTTTTTTAAATATAATAAGCATTAGAAATAAACAAATTAAAAAAAAGCATAGCACATTTACTATGCGTTTGACACAAACACACATAGTACCAGGTCCACATGACTTGAAGATAGATAGGTGACAGAAGTAACAGCTTGAGCATGGAATAAGTAAGTACTACTCATGGAATTAGTAAGTACTAAATAGATTGTAAGTAGAGAATTTTGACGAGTGGGCAACCACTAGGACACATAAATACACGAATATACTAAAACAGATAAGACAAACAATTGGTTTTAACATTACCGTTGTGATGATACTGCCAGCTTCTTACGAATGTGCTCGCGAATATCTCTATACCTGGCTGTCAGAAGCATAACTGTGTTGCGGTGAGTTCGATCAGTTATAAGAGTGTCTATGCGGGTGAGCATATTATAGTCTGGTCCAAAAATATCTGATTGACCATTAGTTTACATTTTGTATACAAAT
Source organism: Tiliacea citrago (assembly GCA_963921375.1). NCBI lineage: Eukaryota > Metazoa > Arthropoda > Insecta > Lepidoptera > Noctuidae > Tiliacea > Tiliacea citrago. The sequence continues at coordinate 6,379,336 of OY992784.1, forward strand.
GGTTCAGAAAATGTACCTGTGGACTCAATTTATAATTGGCACAAATTGGTATTCGTGCTTTAATTTGATTATTTTAATACTTACTCAAAGTATTTTTAGTATTTACTGAAACCCAATATTCTAATTTTAAGTCACCTTAAAGATGTTTTTCATTTGTTTATTGATGTTAATTCTAGTATCTAAATTTTCATCGATGGTTTGTCAATTAAATAATATTCAAATAATAATTGTTCGAAAATGTGGTGAGATATAAACTTGGAACTATGGACGTAATATACGTCTATGCTTGAAACCTTCTAAATAAAGATTAATTTGTTACTAATTCCCTTTAGTGAGTGATTGCGTAAGAATTTAACCTAAACAGGGTTTACTTAAACTTTTGCTTTGTCTGTAGGAGCTTCAATCAAAGACAGGGCATAGTTCAGAGCTATGGTTAACTCATCGTTCATTTCTCATATAGCGTTTCATATAAATGTAGGAAATGAGTAGGAAGCTTTATTTTTGTCTGTTGTGTATCCAAACGATAGCGAGTGGGATGCTTTATTAATTTGATTTTGGAATAGTTTTAGTCAGTAAAATCTGACACGCCCTCCCGCTCCGCCCAAAGCGGGAGAAGTTATTGATAAATTCCCACCCAAAAAAAAAGGACAGGCAGGCCGATGTTTTCCTTTGAGAGCACTGGTGATTAAATAATTACAAAATAAAGTGCCTGCCTGGGTTCTAACCTACGACTTCTACGACTCGTAAGTCACGGTCGTTTCCACTGGGCCACCACTACTCTGCTTAAAATTATATAAATAAAGGCTTCCAAGTAAATAAATATTAAGTGCGAAAAAACAATTTTGTTTTACGTTAACTTTGCGCGTTCGTGCTAAGTCTACACGACTGCTGGTTGACTAGAAATTCTCAATTCTATGTCCTAAAATCTTGGACATTACGTTATTTCGTTTATGCTAAAACGGCTCTCATAAAAAAGTGTATTCTGCAAAGATTTGAATATTCATAGTTTTATTAAAAGCATGAATATACTTTTAATAAATAAATGCTACTATAATGTTGACAAGTATTTCAATGATGTACTTTAGACATTTTTATTATTATTTTTGTAAAAATGACGTAACTTTATGATTTTTGTACTTTTAATTGTATTATTATTGTATTTGTACGCCTTTCTAGGCAAAACATGCTGAAACTTTTTTTTTGTAGTCGTTCCATCCAACTGTTTGTAAACCTATACGTGTTTTTGACATATAAATATATCTTATCTTATTACGATCGGCGACCAAAACTGCAAAATCCCTTTGTATAAATTGTATTTACTTCAATTAAAACACGAACGATGAATACACCGAAAATCAAGATACATTAGTTATACGCTCACGTCGGAAGGCAAAGGTAACACGGTATATGTAAATTACGTCCCACGACGTTAGATGACATTCATTTAACGTGATAAAAGCGTATGAAGATGAAAGCAAAGCGAACATTAACATATTTTAGAGCCATGTTTCAAGGCCTATTCACACGATATTTTTAGGGTTCCGTACCCTAAGGGTAAAATAGGAACCCTATTACTAAGGCTCCGCCGTCTGTCGTCTGTCTGTCTGTCTGTCCGTCTGTCACCAGGCTGTATCTCATGAACCGTGATAGTTAGATAGTTGAAATTTTCACAGATGCTGTATTTCTGTTGCCGCTATAACAGCAAACACTAAAAAACAGAATAAAATAAATATTTAAGGGGGCTCCCATACAACAAACGTGATTTTTTTTGCCGTTTTTGTAGATAATGGTACGGAACCTCTGTGCGCAAGTCCGACTCGCACTTGGCCGGTTTTTTATATGACGCACGTTTATCATATTATTTTATTGCAATGTGTTTTTTTTTTAAACCTGTCCTATCCAAGATGGGTGCATAGACACTGCAAAACATTAGGAAAAAAATAAATAAAAATTAATACACAAACTTATCATCATGCCTGTGTCCCCAGAAGGGTTACACAAAGGTGTACCTGTAGTACAAAACCAGTAATTATGTTATAATATTATTATTGAATAAAATAAAGTTATTGTTATTTAAGATTCACGTTTTTAGTACCCCAATTAAAAAATTAGCAAATCAATCTCTGACGATTTGCTAATTTTAAAACCCTATGCAATCCATGGGAGTTTATTTATTTATTTATTTGGGACAAACAAACAGTAACACATTATATCTACGCAAATAATATAAACAAAGATAATACGAGTATATAAATGTGAAACTCACACCGTTATCCACAGCATATGGGAGTTGTTTAGCATTGTGCACAAAGTCTATTAATGGGGACAAGTCATGACTTGTGACACCCGCTAAGCGCTGGCCGCAAAACATGCTATTTTAAATGAGCAAATCACATTTTTTTCTGTAAAATACTTTGAGCACGGTGCATAACAACATCCTTACGGATCGGACAGGGTTTTTTACATATTTATAAGAGTCCCTGCAGGGCTAAGGAGTCCGATTCTTATTTCCACTTTTATTGGTGTACTGCACCGTTTAGGGCCAGTTAGCGAGAGGCGAGTGGAAGTGTCACCCTATGTAAAACATTTTGGTGGTATGAGGAACAGGGCGTAAAGTTCACTTATCCACCGTAGAAAAGGGAGGATCCTCCGACCAGACGGGTGTCGTGTCTGGTGGGCAACTGCCCGACGGTTGATGTCGGGACGTTGTATTTATGCTAGTCGCGCGGTAAACTCTGCTTGCGCGATGCAGGTTTTGCGTGACGTCAGTGTGACGCGTAGTTCGCATGTGGCGATGTTGATGTCGCTACAATATCAACATTTATATATGTAATTTTTATGGTGTACATAATAAAGAGTATTCTATTCTATTCTACGAGGCTAGTAAATTAATCACACATGTTTTATTCGCGGCTTGTTTACCTGTTTACACGTTCACGAATGCAGCCCCACGTATCTTTCGATAAAAACGTGCTGAATCGTTGATTTTGACGCGCTGAGGCAACAAAATTGTGCTAATTATTTGGTTCTATCTACGAGTGATATACACAACTTACAATGTAACACATGAAATTACATACCGATAAATAAAAATACGCGTTAATTACCAATACGATACCAAAATCAAACAGATTTACAGAACTTTTCGGCTCTTTTAACGCGCGTTTTCTGGTCGTGTGAACAGGCCTTTGAACATATAAACATTGTTCTATTCGCAAAGCAAAAATCGACGCAAATTGGTTTATTCAAGAAACGCACAAGGCACGAGAAATTGATGCAAAATGGATTACAATATATTTGAATTTGCGGTTCGCGAGAGTGTAGGAATACGAGACTAATATAATTCTTGTGAAAAATTCCTCATACATGCGAGGAATCGAGTTATTACTTTATATTGGAAACTTCAGATGCCTTGCTTAGGTAGAGAGGTCTGGGTAGTGAATGGCTGTAATGAAGATTGTTTAACAACTTCGTGCGACTGATAGGAAGGATATAATGTGCTTTTCTAACTAGACTTTATGAATAGCATAGATGCCTACAGCATATTTATGTTCGCAGGCTTATGGAAAGCTTTTTGCTGATAGCGATTTCTGCCCGACAAACTTTGAATGGACTGGAGACATAATTATTATACTGACTTTATGTTGCACCTAGCAAAGATTTCAAGCTTCCTCTTGATTCACTAAAATCAGTTAGATAATTTAGTCGTGAAAGCGTAGGTACCTAACAAATAGACAAAACTATTTTTATAAGTCAAGTCAAACTCAAATCAATTATATCAAATAGGCACATAAAAGGCACTTTTAAACCTCAAAACACTATATAGAACTAGCTTTTGCCCGCGGCTTCACCCGCGTGGTTGTCAAAAAATATCCTATGTGCCGGAGGATATTTTCTGGATTAAAAGTACCATAATTATTTGTTAATCCAGGTTTTAAACTATCTGTGTATCCATCCAAATCCATTCAGCCGTTTTTGCGCCAATCCAGAACATAATTTTCGGCATCGGACTCGTTCCCACACCTCTCCTCGAAAAATATTCAATGCACAGTTTTGACTTCGTTTCTATATAAAATAAACTGACGAACCTGTGCAAAAATTACTGAAAGCACTTCTGGGAACCTTGTGCCATTGATAATAATAATATTAGCACAATCGTATCACGTACAAGCTATCAGATAATGAAGTTTCATAGTCGGTGTAAATCAAATAAACTGATTGAACATGATTCACCATGAATAAATGCATAATCATACATTTTCCTCGTAGCCAATAGGTGCTAGGTGCCTACTTAATACCTATATAATCTCATAACATCATGACTGTTTCCCCGAAGGTTTCGGCATAGGTATACCTATAGTACACCCAGATTTCGTCAATTAAGTTCATCTATTATAATCACATAGAATAGAATACTCTTTATTATGTACACCATAAAAATTACACATATAAATGTTGAAATTGTACATAGGGTGACAACCTTTAGATGGATTAAAGGGAGAAGGAGAGAAAATACTGCATGTAGTCAGTGGTGTACCATTTACATATAAAATAAATACAAACACACATAAAGCATACACTTATCAAGGTAGTGTCATAAGTGTTTTTTAACTTAAAAGTAATAAGAAACAACAACAATGAGGAAGATTAATGCATGCGCTTGTTTTGTGTAAAATAAGGAAATAGTTTCCAATATTCTTGAAATGACGTATGGACGTGTGTCATAACCATCATCATTGTATGCAATCCTAACTAGGCTTACCATACGTCCCGGTTTGACCGGGATTGTCCCGGTTTCATGCATTGGTCCCGGCGGCGTCCCGGCCGGTTTGGTATTTTGTCCCGGCGACCGTCGTACGACCGTCGCTTTGGACTTTAACTTACAACTTCAACTTTGGAATTACATGCACCGACTTTTATGAAAAAATTAAAAAGAATGATAAACTGTTGAAAAAGGTTCACTCTAGCGAAAAGTACGAATGGCACAATGTCAATAAATAAGTAACTAAAATAAATAATAACTAAAGTGTAATGTCATTTTCTGCTTCAGCGGACTTTCGGTATAGTTACTTAAGGGTGTTATCACATTAAAAACGTCAATTTCTTATCTAATTGTGAGAAAGCTTGAAATAATTGAAACATTAAGTCTGTGTAACTATAAAAGTACAGTTTTCGTAGTGATAAACCATTCGTGTCAGTCTCAGCACCTGTTAAAAGTTTCATCACTTTTGCGTTCTCGAAAATATAGCTTATTTCGCCGTTCATTTACTTAATGAATTTATTGTAACGGGTGATTCATTTAGAGGTACTTTTTTATCTATGGATTTGTTGACAGATAAAGCGTCAGTCGTGTTATTCTATCATGATATTTTTGTTCAGTATAGTTTGACATTTCATCATGGAAAGACTTAGGCCGACACAACGTCTACAAATTATTCAGTTATAATCATAAAATAAAATTTTGATTTTATTACACGGATAGCTGAAACCCAGTGTGTGATTTTTAAATTTCTTGATATTGTTTGTTAAATAATTGGAAAAAAACATTACCGACAGTGTTTTTAAAAAAAATATAGGTTTTTTCAACATTATTTTCTGAGACTATTTGTAATGAAATTTTGATAGTTCTTTTTGCTACCTTTTTGAGTTGAACATGTTTGCTTACATAAAACATTTTTAATAACTAAATTTATGTTATTATACTCGTATTGAAGAAAAATGTTCCTAAGCTCAACACGATATCGTCAATATTGTGTGAAGAGGCAACGGAAATTATTTTTTACAACATTATAAACCAACATTTTCGAATAAAAAATTGCTACCAATGGAGATGAAGGAGTAATCTATCTGTGGCAATTATTAGTTACATTTGGTTTAGTTCAATTTTGCCGCAAAATGTAAAAAAAATTGTCAGATTTTGTTATAGCGTCCTTAACTGTTTTTAAGATAATAAAATAAAAAATAAAAATTGTAGTAGCCTGTGTTTTGCTTCGGTCGATGTCTTCGGCTTATCCTGTCTTCCACTACTGTCCCGGTTTAGAGCTTTATGATTATGGTAAGCCTAATCCGAACTATCCTAACTTAATATTAGATAAAAATTATAGTTTTTTTTTATTTTTATTGTTACGCTTGCACACTAAAATGGCTGAACGGATTTGGATGAAATCTAGCACATGAGTAGACCATGACCTGGGTTAGGAGATAAGATACTTTTTATCCCGATATTCCCACGGGATTGAAACTAGTGCGGGTTAAACCGCGGGGCTCAGCTAGTACCTAATAAAAAAATCCCAGAGCGTCAATCATTATGTAAATAGTTATTTACGGTAAACACGATGTTATTTATGCCCTACGTGCCAGCCTGTGTATTCTGGATGAAAAATAAGTAACAAAACTAGATGACAGGTGAAAAATTAAATCGAAGAAATGTCTAGAATTATTTATTTGTTTGTTTATGAAAACTCAGCAATTTTTGTTTATTCGATACATAGAGGTCGTAGGTTGGCTGTTTGATATAAGCCTGTGCTGAATTAGAACGTCGAATATAAATAAAATACGATTTTATGCTTAGAAATAAAATATTAAAGGGTCAGAAAATCCTAGGTTATTGCCACTTTGATTCTTGGAAAGCAAATAAATAAACGTCTCATATCTGTATTCAACTAAGGCATAAAAAATGTATTATTCCAATATCCAAGGCACACTTTTCTGAACTCCAGTCTTTTTCTGAGAATTTTGTAAAACATTTAATTCGACACCGTCAATAATATTTCGAATAGAGGAGGGACAAAGAGGACTTGTACTTTTTAATCCTCAAAATGAGCGTAAATAAATGTGTACATTTTTATTCGAGTACACTGCGTATATACAAGTTTCCAAGGAAAAGAATGCGCCTCGGGAATCATCGACTATCATTTTTTATTAGATAAATAAAAAATGAAAATAATCTTATCTTTAGATAAAGATTTTTTTCATTTTTTTATTTATTGTTTTCATTTTATTTTGCAAATATGGGTATTTAAAGGATAACAACAATTGTTACAAGATCAGCCATATTTAAAACATACTAACTTAAAAAGTCTTTTTCATAAAGGAACTCGGTTAAATTATAATAAGTTAAGACAGCTTCGAAGACATTTTTTAAATAAAAAAGCGGTAGCGCTTTCCAACTCCTCGGTAATTTGTTGAAGATTACCGGAGTCATGCAGCAGATACTTTTGCCCTTAAGTGCTGTCTTGGCTGATTGTAGACATAGCACACTGTTATCACGTCTATTGCGGGGAACTACGTCATCTAGACGTTTAAAACGACTTGGGTTTGTCTTCACAAACGTATAGATGAGATCTAGTATAGAGCTGTTACAACCATGGCGGTACTTTTTATTACCATGATTAAAAAATTATAGATTAACAAATCAATGCAATTTCAAAAAACTTTTTAAAACTTTACCATGGTGGTACTATTTTTTATTACCATGATTACAAAATTATAGATTAACAAATCAATGCAATTTCAAAAAACTTTTTAAAACTTTACCATGGCGGTACTATTTTTTATTACCATGATTACAAAATTATAGATTAACAAATCAATGCAATTTCAAAAAACTTTAACTTTTTAAAACTTTACCATGGCGGTACTATTTTTTATTACCATGATTACAAAATTATAGATTAACAAATCAATGCAATTTCAAAAAACTTTTTAAAACTTTACCATGGCGGTACTATTTTTTATTACCATGATTACAAAATTATAGATTAACAAATCAATGCAATTTCAAAAAACTTTTTAAAACTTTACCATGGCGGTACTATTTTTTATTACCATGATTACAAAATTATAGATTAACAAATCAATGCAATTTCAAAAAACTTTAACTTTTTAAAACTTTACCATGGCGGTACTATTTTTTATTACCATGATTACAAAATTATAGATTAACAAATCAATGCAATTTCAAAAAACTTTAACTTTTTAAAACTTTACCATGGCGGTACTATTTTTTATTACCATGATTACAAAATTATAGATTAACAAATCAATGCAATTTCAAAAAACTTTTTAAAACTTTTCGAGTGATAACTATCTGCGACCGGAGTACGTAACCCGACAGAGGGAAAACTTCATATAAACCAGGATTTTTTTTTTCTCGTTGGTCTAGTGCTGCCTCGTTGGTCTAGTGGCCGCAAGCGCGGCTGTTGAGCTTGAGGTCCTGGGTTCGAGTCCCAGGTCGGGCAAAGTGTTATTGGGATTTTCCATTTGGAATTTCTCAGTGGCAGCCCGGAGTCTGGATTTGTGCCCGGTTGATGGCAATAGGCTCGCCCCCTATTACATGGGACTTAAACATAACTGGCGAAATGTGGGTGCACTATAGGGTGCTCTACCTAACCCTTCGGGGATTACAGGCGTGATGTTATGTTATGTGTTATGTTCTTTCCAACACTGTTCACGGAAAGGCTGGATGACACATAACAAACTTCGTGCAGAGATTTCGAGCTCCTAGCGTGGGTTCTCGCTTCAGCCACCATGGTTTCTTCATCATCCTCAGATTCACTCTTCTTAGGGAGTCTTCACTAGCTTAATCTCTTCCTTGATGTTCTTCGCAGGTTTGTACTCTATGTGAGTAATGTCGAATTTCACAGGAATGTCGTCAACAGCAAAGGAGATAAGTTCCTCATCTGTCTACTTAGGAGGCATCATTTCAGGGATCTCCTCATTTTTGTTATCTTCAGTCTTGTCAGAGATCTCGATAGTGGATTCACCCTTATCATCATCATCGTCATCATACGTATGCAGATCGGAATTGTATCAAAGTTAAAATCAAATTATTTATTTCAAATAGGCACATATGAGGCACTTTTGAACGTCAAAATTTACAAAAAAAATGAATTGATTCTAGTTGCCCCTTCCAAAAGGTAGTTTCGTATGGAGAAGAATGGGCAAGAAGCTCCACCGTTACTCTTTTAAAAATGTTTTACAATATTTTGTTTGATTACATTAATTATAATTATGTGAAGACGATGCACCAAGAATAAAATTACTATACCATAATAGGTAAAAATAATTAAAAATTAAGCAATGATAAATAACTTAATTATGAGATAGATACATGGTGGTCACATATTTACAAACATCGTAAAAGTATTATGTTTTCCTAAAAAAATTAAAATAATAAGTCAATGTGTGAGTGTAAGTAATCACAGAATGTAAAATCAATATCATAAAAATAACAAATTATACAATTAAAATAGCAACAATTTTGATTTTGTCTAGACTCTATGGAGCTGGATCAGCACGTTTCCAAGTATTCCTATCCTGGATATAATCCTCTAACTTGTAATGTGCTTGTTTACAAAGTGTACTTTTAATATGTATCTCTCGACATACCTTACTTCAGTTGAGTAGTAGTCTTCCAGAATATTTTTGTAATCATCTCCTACTACAAAGAGCGGCAGTACAAAACTTAGGAGCTTTTCCTCTCTGGGGATTATATTGTAGTGCAACGTTCGTGCTAATTCTGAAACACGAACATTACCGAAGCCCATACCTTTTCTGGTTAAGTGTACTATAAGATTAAAATCTTTCTTGAACTTAAAGCATCGCAGAAAAGGAAATGAACCGATTTCCCGCAGATCCTTCACGACGGCAATCGAAGGGATTATTGGTTTTTGTGATTTTGCTAGCAATAAACATTTTGCGAATATTTATATCACAAGGTTTATCAGTAAGGTCATAAATTATTGACACATTGATTTCAAATCGATGTTTTGCAATGAGTGCTCGTATGAAGTACTTAGTATGTTTCATAGTTTACAAATAACTGATGAGTGATCGACAAACAAAATTATTATTTTCTTTATTTTATTTTAAACATATAAATTATATTTTTAAATAATAGAATATAAAAACATTAAAAAAAATTAAAATAGCAGCCCACCGGTATCGGAAACTGGGTCCGTCCAACCTTTTAACAATTCGAGCCGTGTTCAGAAATACCGCTTTCTGAATCAAGCCCTTAATCCAGCTGTCAAACGACAGCCTCGTTATGTGTTGGTCGATACAACTATCGGCACAATATTATAGCCTTTATTTAACCCTTTGGGGAATACAGGTGTGTCGTTATGTTGTTAAGTGTTGTTTATTCTTAATATAAATAAAAATAACAATCATTTAATTAATATTTAAATCAATTTCATTATTATTACAATATACAACTACAGATTTCTATTTTGATTTAGACCACGTTATTTTCGTTTTTGTTCACGTAGCTGATAACCAAATCGCTACAAGCGAAGTTTTGAAGCTACGCTGACGTAGCCGATAACCAAATCACTACAAGCGAAGTTTTGACGCTACACTGACGTAGCTGATAACCAAATCGCTACAAGCGAAGTTCTGACGCTACGCTGCCGTAGATGATAACCAAATCGCTACGAGCGAAGTTCTGACGCTACGCTGACGTAGCTGATAACTAAATTGCTACGCGGCAAGTATACTGATGTCAACATCCAACAATCTCTATTATACGCTGTAGGTATGTCAATAGTTAGCGCGAGGTGACTGCCACCATTGGACAACATATTGGTTTTCTACAACCATTTATTTATTTATTTCACACAGTAAAATACATAGAGATATGACATATTTATAATTTTAGTACAAAGGTACTGCTCATTTCTAAAAAATTCCATCATCCACCATCTCCATTCATTGCTATTCTACAACCCTATTGCTGGGTAATCATAGAATTCTCAGTCTTCTGACTACTAAAAGACTGGTAACAATAAGTTACTACGCACACATACTCAAACATACCACACAGGGAGATTTTTTGGTAGGTGAAACAGGCAACGGTGATCATAAATGACGTGCATTTTGACGTGTGTTCGGGTTTGTTGGAGAAGTTAATCTTAGCTAGACCAAGAGCTTAAAAATTATATCTATCAAGATATTTTTTCTGTAATGTGTTCTTGCCGTGTATACACGTAAAACGTACCGCCTTCGCGTCGCGTCCCCCGTCGCGCGTCTAATCGTCAAATGGGCCGCTGACCGGCTCCCGCCGACTTGGCAACTAATTGTCGCCTACTTCATTCAATTGTTAGCAATAATTTACCCTACTCTCAAGTCGTGCCACTGTTGCTGGGCGACTATCGCCTATAATTAATGTAATTGAACTTAAGTGGGATCGTCTTACACTTTGTGTCATGTGATATGAAATATATCTTAGATAATTAATAATTATGATATATCTAACGATCTTGTCGAGTAATTTGAAACTTGATACTCACTGCGTTTATTGGCATACAGATCAGCGGTGTCGTATGACGTAGCTTCTGAAACAGGCAAACAAAATTGGTTTATGCAAATGTAACAAAGAGGTGCTGTTTACAGCAGCTCATTATTTCCACCTCGAAGAATATTATAAGGTCGATCCATCAGGTAAAGCTACGCTTGCTTGGGGTTGGTCCGTGGATGGGTGACCATTTTTACATACCGAGACTCCTCCGTGTCGGAAAGCACGTTAAGCCGTTGGTCCCGGTTGTCATTCGTGCATCTTTAACAGTCGTTACGGGTCGTCAGAAGCCCGAAAGTCCGACAACCAGTCTTACCAAGGGGTATCGTATTACCCAGTTACTGGGTTGTGGTCAGATAGGCAGTCGCTCCATGTAAAATACTGGTATTCAGCTGCATCCGGTTAGACTGGAAGCCGACCCCACCCCAACATAGTTCACATTCAAAATCAAAACGTTTATTACGAACTAAGTTTGTTTAAGTTTAGTTTTTTTTTTGTTATTTAATGTATTACGAGTATTTATGATTCAAACACAACGTAAATTGTTCCTGAATAAATTGAATTTGAATTAAGTGTATAAAAGGCTAGACAGATTGATTGATCGTTTTGAAAATACCTATTCTTTTCACTCATTAAAATTTTCCTGTTTCAGACTTATTGCTGTTGGCTCTGTGAGAAGTGATGACAAACAAGACGGTAATGGAAAAAGTTTCTATAGGTACTAAAGCTTCAAAGCTCAATACACACACGTGTCTACTACAATAATCTTAAATTATGCCTGAAATTGCGACAATATCTTTTCCAACCGAACTATAAGAGCCAGAAAACTGCCTGTCTCATTTATCTCAAGCCAAAGGATATCTCAAATATCAATAAATTATTGCGGAGAAATATATAAGGATATTAAGGGCACAATTTATTCAGTCCTGATAAGGCTGTATCGTTTGATATAGCGGACAAGGAAACGGCAGCGACCGCGGTCAAAAGCCGAGCTGGTGACGTGATTACAACTAGGTGATTCCGGTTCACTGATGTCCAAATTTTTGCCTGTAGGCGTCAAGTAGCCAAAAAAAAGAGATGATAGTCAAAGTCTGGCTTGACGACTTTCAATCTTTCGATTGGATTTTAGTTAGACAAATTAAAAGATTTTTTTTTAGGTTTTCAAAAAGTGGTCCTCTTTAATACACACCGAATGACATAGACAAACACACACAGGACAGGTGCACTCAATCTATGTGGTTCTTTCCTCAAAATAAAATTTCAGACCCCAATCTACAGGGTCTTCAGATGATCTGAACAAGATTAGGTCTGGAATTTAAAAGAGACTGTGACCTCTGAGTTTGTTTCGGCCTTTCTTCTCAGAGTAGTCAGATTTATTAAAACTTTATGCACAAGTAAAGAACAACCGTACAAAAGCGGACTTAAAGCCTGAAGCATTTTCTACCAGTCAACCTTAGGGTGATACAGAAACAAACAGTGGTAGGTGCAACTTATGGGTTAGATAACACGAAAATAAATATACAATACAAGAATAAATACATACATATATACATAAACAGGAAAAACTTCACAAGAAATAACGACCAGTAGAGGAGAAAACGAATCCAGTTAATTTATCATTTGCATATAAACTTCCCGACAGTGGCCTAGTTCACCATATGTTACAGACAGTTTCATACAAATTCTGTTTCATTTTTAGGGTTCCGTACCCAAAGGGTTAAACGGGAACCCTATTACTTAGGCTCCGCCGTCTGTCTGTCTCTCTGTCTGTCCGTCTGTCACCAGGCTGTATCTCATGAACCGTGATAGTTAGACAGTTGAAATTTTCACAGATGATGTAATTCTGTTGCCGCTATAATAACAAATACTAAAATAAAATCAATACTTAAGGGGGCTCCCATACAACAAACGTGATTTTTTTGCTCGTTTTTGCTCAATATTGATAACGGCAAAAGGTAGACGCTTGAAATATTCACAGACTATTTTAAATAATTAAATTCAAATAAAACAAATATTTAAGGGGCTCCCAAACAACAAACGTGATTTTTTTCCTATTTTTATAGATAATGGTACGGAACCCTTCGTGCGCGAGTCTGTCTCACACTTGGCCGGTTTTTTTAATTTATCCTCTTCTCTATCTTCAAAACGGTGAAGGAAAACATTGTGAGGAAACCGGCATATCCTAGAACCAAAAATTCGAAGACATGTGACATCTACTAACCCGCACTGGGCCCGCGTGGTAGATTACAGCCCACTCCCTCTCGAACAGAGGGCTGTGTATCAGCAATGGGAACATTATAGGCTGAATAAGCATGTATCTGGACACCATAAAAAACGGCTTTAAGATGGCAATGCCCGCTTGTCGCTCAGCGCTTATTCAAGTCGGCACCCTTAGTGAGTGTTTTTCGCTCGCTCACATGGAAAGAATCATGGCTCGAATGCTCAGTGGAAAGAGTTTCGTGTCCATTTTGGGTCCAGTCCGCATTGTGTGTAGTTTATACACACGAGTAACTTTGATTAAATTATTTCGATCCATGAAATCGGATGTGATGTTGCTATGTAGCTGTTTTTGGGCGAGGTTTTTGACTCGTTTGTAAAAAGAACGATATGAGTGGAGACTTTTGCTAAGCAGTGAAGTATGTTAAATAATGGACCAAACTTCATCTATATCTATACTAATATTATTCTATACTAAAATTATAAAGAGGGATAATTTGTTTGTAAGTTTGTTTGTTTGTATGTAATCTCCGGAACTAATGATCCAATTCCAAAAATTTGTTCAGTGGTAGAAAGCTACATTATTCTTGAGTGCTATAGGCTATAAATTATATTTAAATCAAGCATATTAGCCGAGCTATCACAATTTTTGTCTTGAAAGTCGGAAAGAAATACCTCATAAAACAGAATTCACGCAAATTCTGTTCTAATTTTGCAAACATATACATATATTCCCTATAAGTATGGTCAGCCGGTAGGCTATATGTATTTTATCACGCTATTTACAGTGGGGGAAGAGCAATATTGCATTATGTTTGTATTCCTCTATGGTTCACAGCAAATTGTAAATAGACGAGCCAAATGCTTAGAACATTGCAGATAGTTACAGATTTAATGTTTTTAATGATTATCATCACGCTATATCTTTATGGGGCTAAGCAGTCAATCATCATGGCATATATAGGCTGGGTTTTTAAGATAAGAATGGAAGTTAGGGTATCTTAACCATTGTAGCTAAACGAGGTCTTAGGAGACTGTCCTTAACTTTTTAAGACATTTTGATCTGCATACACAGAATTTGGAAAAAAATGTACAGTCAGCAAGAAAATGGGCAATTTTCACCAAAAATATTATTGATGCTAATAGATCTGTTTCTTATGAGAGAGTTAGACCAACTGAGGGTTGATTAATCAGGTACACTTGCGCGAATGTTCAAAAATAAAAAAAAAACAAAAAAATCTCTTGTTTCTAACAATAATCGGCACTGCTATATTTATAGTTACATTTAAGTCTTAACATTACGTCGTTGTCGTCTAGACAGAAGGTCGTGGCGTGTAAATTACAAGTAATTAGAGGCTGTAGGATCATTATAAACGATGCTAGCTCCCCCTGTCGCCTGGACACTGTAAAGTTTTGTTCTCAGTTCTGAAGGACACTGACACGGTGTTGTAGGAATATTTTGAAGAGAAACTTTAAAGCACAATTTCTTTTAAAGCTTTTACAGGATTTCTAGCGAGGTACAATCTGTATGCTGAAAAGAAACTGACTAAGAAGAAGAAGCAGACTAATTTTAAACTGACAGATTAATTTGTATTTCTTTATATTTATCACATAAAATAGTTAAACGTGTAGGTAAAGATAAGTTGGATAGAGCCTATTTTTATAAAAAATTAAGTAGTCAGGAACGAGAGCTACTTCAATAACAACTATAATGAATGCATCTCTTGGGATAGCGGTCGAGCGTAGTGCGCCAGTCATTATTACAATTATGCCGCTAAAAGGGTTCGCGCCATAAATAACACCATATGAGTAAGATTTATTTTAACAACACGACGTAAAATTACATACAAAACATTGGTTTTCTCTCTCATTGGTGTTCACTGGTCAAGAAAATAGACAAAAAAATATGGTTCATGTGAAATGGCATCAAACTAGTTATGTAAGTAAGGATTTTTGGCTGTGGAAGACCACTAGTACACTTTTTGATAACACCATCCATCTTCTTCGATCTGACTCTTTTTGATATACACTGTAGTCACTACACTGGATGTGAAAAAAAACAGACAGTCATGGGGAATGCCGATAGAAGTGTAAACATAAAATTATAAAATACTTAACAGTGTTTTTAGGGTTCCGTAGCTCAAATGGAAAAAGCGGAACCCTTATAGGATCACTTCGTTGTCCGTCTGTCTATCAAGACCCTTTTTCTCAGGAATGCGTGGAGGTATCAAGTTGAAATTAATATCAAATTATGTGTGACTACGGTCCCTTGGTGCTCTAAAAAATCAATGTCAACGCAATAAATAAATAAGGGCGATTTAAGCGATATATTTTGATACCAAAATCAAAATCAAAATCATTTTTTTTTTTATTTCACATAAACCTACATGGGCACTTATGAAACGTCAGAAGCTAGGTGCACGGTTCCAATTGGTCGTTTCCTATGGAGAAGAGCCGGCAAGAAACTCCATGGTTACTCTTTTAAAAAAAAGTGGGCTTTAACAATGTTATAAGTTACAGTGTTAATAGGTATGGGAGGACAGTGTAGGCCCGTCAACAAGTACCAAGTACTTAACAAAATAAAAGTTAGTTTACAAAGCTACAGTCTATTAAGCCTACAACGTTCTCACATTCACAAATTAAAAAAGAATCTATATAAAATATTACTAAAGTAATAAAAATAAAAACCTACATATTTAAACCAAATGACAACATTGTCATTACAACTGTAAAAAAAAAAACTGAATAGATATTCTGTCCACAAGTCACTAATATATATTTTAAATTAAAATTTGTAGGTTATGTCAAAGTATGTAAAAAACAGAAATAAAAATCGTAATTTAGGAGCAGTTAATAGACGTTCACATAGTTATGCCGTTAATGAGGTACCAGGGAAGCCACATGTGCAGAAGGAATTATTGCCAAACTTCCTTGTCTTCAACGTAGTCGCAAATAAATCAAAACCTATAGAGAACGTCCCGTTGACCTAGAATCATAAAATTTGGCAAGAAGCAAGGTCTCACAGCACAAGTACAAGAAAAAGTCCGAAAATTGTTAATTTGTAGTTTTATCAAATAAAAAAATACTTTTTAGCGATTACAAAATTACATTTGCAGTTGGAAAATTGACCGTGGCGTATATCGATATACGGGAGAACATGTTTTTCAACTACAATGTTAAGTTTGTTTTTCGGATAAATTCATCCATACTAAGGAACCCTTCATTGTGTGTGGTCCGACACGCACTAGGCTGGTATTTTTAAATTTTAAAATTTGTTGTATCAGACATTTTATTTTAATTATTTGTATATTAAAATTTACATTACTCTGGTATTCCTCATCAGCACACAAATATTATACTCACAGCTACAGTTACACTGTAAGTTAATATCTGCGAACCGAGCACGGGCGTGCCCAAGACGTTTGTGACAAGACATGATAAATTATGTCATGTCAATTTGTACTAGCATTTTACGACAAAACAGTTTTATCGCTCAAACTGTGGTAAAATGTGTGACTCAAGTCATGTCACAGTAGGCCGTGCTCGCCCCGCAGCATGTCGGTGCTCAAAGAAGTTTTCACTTCAACAAATCTGTTATTCCCTGCAAATGGTGATTTATTCCAGAAATCCCCACCAACAAATCCCCACCAGTGGGGATTGTTATGTTTTTTTCTAGAAATCCCCACTGGTTAAATAAATTCAGCTTAGTGGGGATTTTTGGAAAAATAAGTAACAATCCCCACCAGGTATTGTTGTTTCTTGATTGATTGCAATTCACTAACGTAATAACTGATTTCCAACATATAAGTCAAGTAAAAGAGGGTACATCTCTCATCTACACGCGACTGTTAAACCAGCAATATAAAATTACCAGTAGAACTATGCATTCAAATAAATTCTTCGTGACTGAAGTTTTGCAATATTTACTGTGAAATCAATTTTATAATGAATTCTGAAATAATTAAATTGATTAACGCATTTTTTATTATTATTTAGAAACAACAATACCTGGTGGGGATTATTACTTATTTTTTCCAAAAATCCCCACTATGCTGACTTTATTTAACCAGTGGGGAATTCTGGAAAAAAAAATAACAATCCCCACTGGTGGGGATTTGTCGGTGGGGATTTCTAGAATAAATCCAAATGTCGATACCTACGGTAGGTCAAAATGTAACAATTTTTTTTTCATCATTCTAGGTTGGTGCCATGACAGTAAAAGTTCTTCATTTTCAAGAGTAGTTTTTATACGACCCCAACTTAAAAACCATTGCTGGGGAGCCTTATTCGGCTTCACGTGACGAGATGACGCAATGTTTTTTGTTTTTTTGTTTTAAGTGAATGTTTTTAAGACCTTTGTTACTAACATTATATGGACAATTTATTATGCCTGAAATATATATATATTTTTTTTAAGTATGTCAATCATTTAACCTTCTTTCTTCTATTCTCAATCGCTCTCTCACTGCACTGAGAATCATGATCCGGTTTCAAATTGTCAACAGTCTTTCTCCATCTGTTACGATCGGTGGCCTGGTGGAGTGCAGTGCAGATAGGTACCTCCAGTTGCTCAGATATTTGATCGTAGAACCGTTTTGGGCTTCCGCCTCTAGGTTCAAATTCAAAAATTCAAATATAAGTTTATTGTACAAAGAGAAACACATACAATTAGTCATACACTAAACATGACTGTACAAGTTGTGGTCAAAAACCAGGTCGAACAGCTGGCTCCTGAACTAAGTAAAAAGATACTTGTATCTGAAGAGCCAAAGTTCCTCATATACATAGATTAGTATAACTTAACTTAAATGCAGGTTAAAGTGACTCAGTAATTCCAGGTATCAGTATTATATATGTATATTTTACCCTCTATCTTTCCTGTCCGACGATAAGGTTATACACATAACCTTACACACTGTATAATACTTTTCTTATCACATGCTCCTCATTCCTCTACATCACATGTCCATACCACGACATTCAGTCCACCTTTTCGATCACGGCGACAGAGGGAGAGGGAGTACCAAAATAAATCACAAACTCCCTCTCAACAAT
The DNA here is from genome assembly GCA_963921375.1 of Tiliacea citrago. NCBI lineage: Eukaryota > Metazoa > Arthropoda > Insecta > Lepidoptera > Noctuidae > Tiliacea > Tiliacea citrago. Next base: position 6,397,904 of record OY992784.1, read on the forward strand.
AACAACTTACTAAAACAAGTTGCTACCATTTAACATTTTCGCATCATATACCATGTTATCGTTTCTCGTGACATTATGCAATTGAATTAATTTGTGACAACAAGACTGTGTATAACGCAAAACTTAGCCGAACGTGATTTAAGTTAGCTTGTCCTGTGGGCACAGCACAAGCGTGCGGAGTAGGTACACATCGAACGATTTTAAAATTGAAAATACTCGATTTTAAAATTGAAAATATGTAGAAAAATTTACATATTTTTAACGAGATAAGCGATAGACATAATTTTAATACTAGAAATAAAGATGAAATAGATCAACCATTTTTCAGATTATCTAAAGTACATACATCTTTTATGGGGTACTGTGTTAAATGTTACAACAAAATACCTTGTGATATATTGAAATTAAATGAGAGAAAATTTAAAACACATATTAAAAGTACACTTTGTAAACAAGCATATTACAAGCTAGAGGATTATATCCAGGACAGGAATGCTTGGAAACATGCTGGTCCAGCTCCATAGGACAATCTAGAGTCTAGACAAAATCAAACTGGTTGCTATTTTTATGGTAAAATCTGTTATTTTTATGATATTGATTTTACATTCTGTGATAACCTATACTCACACACTGACTTATTTTTTTAGAAAAACATACTTTTATGATGTTTGTAAATATGTGAACACCATGTATCTATCTAATAGTTAAGTTATTTTTCATTGCTTAGTTTTTAATTCGTTTTACCTATTATGGTATAGTAATTTTATTCTAGGTGCATCGTCTTCACATATAATCATATAATTAATGTAATCAAACAAAATATTGTAAAACATTTTTAAAAGAGTACCGGTGGAGTTTCTTGCCCATACTTCTCCATACGAAACTACCTTTTGGAAGGGGCAACTAGAATCAATTCTATTTTTTTTGTAAATTTTGACGTTCAAAAGTGCCTCTTATGTGCCTATTTGAAATAAATGGTTTGACTTTGACTTTGACTCGTTTTGCACATTGTAATATATTTACTTAGTTTTAAGGCTTATATAAACTTAAGAAAATAGTTAATCAGGCAGCAGTTGTAGCGATTCCATATAATGTTACGGAGTAATTTTTTGAGCAAATTCCTGTAAATATTTCTAAAGCACAGAAGACGTGCATTATATCGATATGTAGTCTTAAATCAACGGAAAGTTGCAAACCGCATTTTAAATCTCTTAAAATACTAACATTATCTTGTCTTTACATATACGAGACCGCATTGTTCGTCAAGAAAAATAGTAAACTTTTAAAAAAGCTTCAGAGAAACGCCGGTCGACAAGACAAGAATATCGTCACGAATTATTATGTCTAAGAGCCTCATAGACCGCCCATATGCACAAAAGCATCCTCTGCATGGCTCCGAAAATATTCAATAACCGGAGACAAAATAATTTTTTAATTGAAAAATGCATAATATGCATAATATTATTGACGAATTATTTCTTGACAAAATAAATGATAATTATGTATTTACGCTTGAAAATTCAAAAACTTGACTTATTAATTGTGTTCTTAATATTTATTATAATAACTAATTTTATTCTAAATGTTTATTATAGAAATGTATTGCGTTCTAACTATTGAAATGTTTGTTAATTTGTATGTAATAGCGATTTGAAATTCTTATATTGTCAAATAGTGTATCGGTTCGATCGATCAGGTTAAGCTACGCTTGCCGCGGTTGGTCCGTGGATGGATGGCCATCTTTACATACCAAGACCCCTCCGTGTCTCAGAAAGCATTCGAGGATCTTTGACAGTCGTTTCGGGTCGTCAGAAGCCCGAAAGACTGACCACCAGTCTTACCAAGGGGTATCTTATTACCCAGTAACTGGATTGTGGACTTGTGGAGGCCAGATAGGCAGTCGCTCCATGTAAAACACTGGTATTCAGCTGCATCCGGTTAGACTCGAAGCCGACCCCAACGTAGCTGGGTAAAAGCTAGGCAGATGATGCTAGACAGCTGGTACTATTTTCGATTAAAAAATCGATCGCATTTACGTTACGTTTAATGTCGTGCGTTCGTGCTAGGGCCTCTGTAGCGAACTGTATATTAATTTGGTACAGTTAACTTTGAGCTTGAAACTAATAGTATCAGGCTAACTAATTAGTAAGTCCTTCAAGTTCTATTATGTCTAATAAGTTGGGACATTGTAAACTAATTTAGGTAATTGGTAGTGGCAAGTGATTTGGTTTGACAAAATCTTATTTGTTTATTTTAAAGATAAGCTGATAAATGTTTTTCCGATTTGTGATGAAGAGATACCGTTTTGGGGGCTGTTTTTTTGTAACGTTTGATGCTCAAAAAGTACTGATCTTATTCTGATCTGAGCCTTATTTTCATGAATGATTTTGGATTTATTCGAGTAACGTTGTACTGTATACTTACGTAAATGTCGGATAAAACTATCATACAATTAACAGAATATACTTACATTTTGTCTCGTAAACACAAAGCGGTACTTACGACCTTTCAATCACGTTCAACACAGCCTATTACCGCTTCAACATGCCATGTTCCCAGCAAACTTCGATAGTTTGTACCAAAGTTAGTACAAGTTTGTCAACAGTTTAAAGTGAAGTGATTCATACCCACACTATCCCACACGCAGTACGAGTTTGTGTGAGTTTGTGCGACTAAGTTTAATTGCACACGCACAACTTTGAAACTGTGGGCCTTAAGGTAAACTGTTCCCATTTTAGGCAATTTAATGGTACTTACTACTTTTGAATAGCGTTTACCAGAAGTGGTCATCATTATTAGTTGTTCAGCAGCTTCAATATCGTCAGGATTGTGTCGGAATATAGCAGTTCGTCGTAGACGTGGTACGACAGCGGCTGACATCCTCTCCGTCATCAGAAGACTGCCGCCACGCAACCATCGATGCGACGCTCTGCCCTAGTGACTGTCACCAGCCAGTGTCACTCTTATCCGCCCTTTCTGTATTTTCAGTAACTTCGTTACAAAACTAGACGGCGCCACTTGCTAAGCCGTCATGCCTATAGATAGGTATCTGAGGTTATCACTTGAGTATTTTGACAAGGGTCGACGCAATTAAGTAGGTACTGTTCTATTATTAAATCTGGGAGTCTAGTAGTAGGTACTGGCAGTGTGGGTGACGTGCTAAACTATTCAATAATAATCCTTTTGGATATTTGGATAAATAAAATTATATTTTATATCTTTCAAAATTCTCTCTATAGTCAAAGTTCTCTCGTCTTTCAAAGTTCTCTCGTCTTTCTGACAATCCATCATTTCAATTCATTGTTCCAATTTAAATATTTATTTATAAGCTGCCAGTGCCAACTAACGGCCAGGATGATGCATCATCATAGAACCTCTATAGTACATAACTATCTAGTGAGACTGATATCAGTCTTTGTAAATGGGTTAGTCCGGGGAACTACAACCATGAACTACCTAAATCTAGGTATTTCTGTCGTAAAGAATGTCGTCATCTCAATGATTTTATTCAAGTTGTTGACACTCTATCTATTTATTTAAGCCCTTGGCAAAACAGTCGAAACTTTATCTCAAACCTACGGCCCAAATAATTCGATATGACCGTAAGTACTATCCTCCAGAACTTAATTTAATTTATGTCAGTTCCAAAACTGTCAGTTCGGCTTGCTGGACTGAAAAACGGAAATGGTGGCCTTTCCGTTTTTTCAGTCCATTGTGACGTCACATATCGACATCACATTCACTCGGTGTGAATTCAGTTATTTAAATGACGGAATGGCGTGCATGGACGTCAGAACTACGTCCATGTGCCGTAATCATTAAATAAAAAACGCCCACACTTCATTGAGATGTATGTGTATGAGCTACTATTTATTTGTCTACGAAGGTATAAAGTTTTTTCTTCAATTTTTTTTAGAGTATTCGATCACTTGGCAAAGATTTAAGGCTATGAACAAAAAACCAGGTATATTTATGAAGTAGATAAGTACATGATGAAATAAAAGAGCTTTCACTAAAGAAAGTTTGCTACCTCCATCTTATTGTCTACAATAGCAAACTTATGCCTGCTATCTAGAAGAGTTTGTCAGCCCAAGTTTTTCTGATCATGGATATAATCTTGTGTTAACACATCATTCTTACCTTAATTGACAGGGTAAGGAAAGTTTGTGGGTCCTTGAAATGCGGTGCGGTCCATTCTAATCTGCGTCAGCCTTAATAGGTACCAGCTATTCCCAGTCAGTTTTTTTTTTTAATATTTTATTAGTATGACTCTATTGTTATTTGATAATTTAAAAATATTCTGCAATAGTCCTGCAACAACCAAGGATTGTCCTTAGGTGCATTTGTATAGTGCATACAAGGATAATCGTCGGTTGGTGCCTCAACACTTAAAATTGTCTAAGGGGCCTCTGTGAGTTGGCTTCGGCCCGACGTACGCCTTCCAAAGGTTCGGTACCCCAGGGTCCCCAGATAAATGTCAAAAACTATGAAAAAAAAATAAAAAAAAATAATGACACACACAAGTTAGGAAACATTTTTGAAGGAGTGCATAAGTAGAAGTAGCCGTGGGCCCCAAACTAGGCACAGCCTGTATCTTGGTGGCCCAATAGAGATAGAAAAGGCAGATTGTTTTATTGACACAAGTAATAATTAATTTTGAAAATATGAATTAAAATCATTCAGTAATCAAAAATAAAATCATAATTCATTTTTCTTTTTATCTCAGTTAGTTTTTATCATAGTCTGGCAGTTTGAGTAATTTTATGCGGCCTACCCAAATGTCCTTTCTTTGGTATTGTTTGTTGAATCGTTGAGCTCCTTAAGTTCTTAGTTGAGCTGCACGACTACTGACAAATGCGTGCACTGACTGGACAGGTCCCCTCAATCTGTGTGGTTCTTTCGTCAAAAGATCATTTCAGGCACCAATCTACATGGTCTTCACATGATCTGACCAAGATTATGTCTGGACTTTAAAAGAGACTGTGACCTCTGAGTTTGTTTCGGCCTTTCTTCTCAGAGTAGTCGGATACGAAACGCCGACCTCATCTAGTTTTTTTTTTAATATGGTTGACGTGTAAAAGTGTTTGTACAAACCTACTTACAGAAATAAATCATTTATCATTTATAATAACAAAAAATAAAAATATATATTATATGTATAAGAACCAAAATAAAATCAAAGAAGATATCAAAATGCGTAATTCGTAATGCGTGTTAGAGACATAAGTAAGAGACGTAAGTAAACATTTTGGCATTATTAATTGGAAGGGTGGAAGAGTAGCGTGTGTGTGTGTGATATAAAGTTTTAGACAAGGGCCAAAATAATAATTATAACGTTAGGAATAGGTATATAATACAGAAAAACAGTGAATTTTAAAAGTGTTGTATTGTTTCAGATCTAAATTGAAAGGGCGTCGTCGCCCATCATGCCATCCCCAGACAATCGGAAACAAGGTAAGTGCACACTCACGTACTGTGAACTTTCCTTTTAGTCTTGTGTTGACATAGCATACTGGGAAAGAAAATAATACGTCTGTCTGCGTTCCAACTACTGTATATTTATAAAGCGATTAGGTATCTGAAAAGTGTTATTTGAATGCAGCCATAATCTCTTATTTAGTGCCTTTAAATGCCTTCGCGGTTTAGTAAGCCAGTGTCTTTCATAACTGGGAAAAAATTTCGAGTGTAATATACCTACGCCTCTGCCTACTCCTTCAGCGAGCGGAAAACAAGTGAGGCGTGATGTCATGTCAATCAGTAAGCTCCAAGATCGATTCTCAGGACGTGTAAATCTATAATTTTCAACGAAAGAAAGCAAAACAGTCAAAGTCTAAAGTGTCACACTTTCTCTCTTTTTCTCTCTTAGAGAAAATTCTCAATATTTAGGTACAATCGCCAGCACGTGAAAGTTACCACAAACTGTCAAGTTTTCTTATTCGATTACTTAACATTTTGAGGTACAAAATCGTTCGTAGAAAGACAGTTTGGTATTAATTGATGTGCTGGCGACTGTACTTACGTTGAAATTAAATTAAATTAAATTTATTAAATTGTCAGAATATAGGTACTTACATAATAGCATGGTAAAATAATTTTAGTCTCACTATATTCGACTTATCAGTCGTGCAAATATTTCTAGTACATGCTTATTAATATCATGAAATTACAACATTTATACACATCATAATTTATATTTAATAAAATTTACATCTTGCTTCGTTATTATTAATTAATTAATATATTGATTAATTTATTCGTTAAGCCAGGGCATCTAATTTAAATCAACAGAAATACCTTATTTCCTCTCACAATGGTATTGCCAGCATATATTCCGTTCACAATAGTCCTTAAATCAATCGTGTTCGTCCCGCCTATTCATTCAAGGTACGTTCAGGAATCCAACATGGCGTCGCCAACATAGACAAAAGACGAGCACTAATTGCTATTTGTACAACAGACAACGAATGGGTGATAGTTATCTCTGAAAGGTGCTAATGTGTTTATTGATCAGGCCTTTGTATTACTGTAATAGCTTTTTTTTTATTACCTTACAATGTTTGTAGACGCTTATTTGATTGTGATAAAAGGGAATTCCCAACAAAAAAAACCGCACCAAAAATGTCAGAATGCCAATCGATTATTGGGTAGGTATTGCATATTATGTACAATGTTATCATTATCTGAATCAGATATCGCTTAAAATCTCATGTTATAGGTATGTACTGTTACGGTTCGTTCAATGAATGGCTTAATTAGTAGTTATTAATCTCGTAAATAGCACTCATATTTGTTTTTATCAAGGTATAAAGGTCAATAGCCTATTGTGAATAATAGGTATGTACCTAGCATGAGCAATTTCATAGAAATCGATGACAAATGCATCGCTTTAATCAGTAGTTTAATTATTCGTTTTTAGGGTTCCGTACCCAAAGGGTAAAACGGGAACCCTATTACTAAGGCTCCGCCGTCTGTCTGTCTGTCTGTTCGTCTGCCACCAGGCTGTATCTCATGAACCGTGATAGACAGTTGAAATTTTCACAGATGATGTACTTCTGTTGCCGCTATAACAACGAATAAATAATTAAATTAAAATAAAACAAATACTTAAGGGGGGCTCCCATACGAGATTTTTTTGCGGTTTTTTTTTATAGATAATGTTACGGAACCCTTCGTGCGCGAGTCCAATTCGTACTTGACCGGTTTTTTCAAAACGTCATTGGTTAACGTTACTGTAGGTATTTGGTAGTTGACGTTCACGATATTTCAGGGGATTTTTTACAAAACGGGATTAACGAAAAATACACCTTTTAGGTACATTGACAGTGATGGATTGCTTGAAAGACAGACAACGCACAAAAAAAACCTCTTAAATACAGAACCTAGAACAATGAATGGAGTACCTGAGCTATTTACGGACGAAGACGCTTAAAAAATACCCCATCTTATTAGGAGGAGCGCGTGGCTAAGTAATTACAGCCGCACGGGTCGATCCATCAGGTTAAGCTAGGCTTGCCGCAGTAAGTCCGTGGATGGATGGCCACCTTTACATACCAAGACCCCTCCGTGTGTCGGAAAGCACGTTAAGCTGCTGGCTGTCATTCGAGGATCTTTGACAATCGTTACGGGTCCGTGTACAAGTTCCAAAGCAACAAAGGGGTACCAACCCCTACGCTTGCCGGGGTTGATCCGTGGATGGGTAAACATCTTTACGTATTCAATTCACAATTATTCTTTATTGCATTCCATAATGTTAGTAAAACAGGTGGTAGGTTTAAAATTAAAGACACAATTATGGACCCTGTCGGGCACAGCATAGTAGGAGAGAGGAGGAAGAGCGCTTATTTGTGTTTATATTAATAAGGTATTTTAGTAATTGTATTTTTTTTTATGACTACTTTTTCTTCTTTTAATATTGAATTTATTCATGCACCTATTTAGTAAATATTTTGATTTAAGTTGTGAGTAGTCCCGGCTTGAGTAAGTAGATCTTTTTTTATGTCAGTGATATAGTTTTAGTTAGTTATTCCTGTTGCTGTCAGTATTTGTTTAAACTATAGTATTTGGATATTATACCTAAATTATTGCACGATTATTTATTAATATTAACTAGAATATACAGGGTGGAATTTTGTAATGCCACCTGGAGGGAAAGTACTCTTAATACTGCAGATAGAAAATTTTACTCAAAGGAAACATTCCTTTCTTTTTTAATAAAAAGAAACCTGCATTCAAAGATTTTCGAAAATTCCCTTCTCCCACACCCGGGAATCGAACCGGCTAAAATCGGAAAAAATTAAACCCTGTACTTTTATTGCATCGATCGTTAGGGTCAATTATAAGGATGAAATCTCTCTAACAAACATGATAAATTAAATGAAAGGAAAACCAGGAAATCTGAAGTTACAAATTCAATGAGTCAAGTTAAAGCTCTTTAACTAACATCCACCTTTTGTAATGCAGACTCCTTTGCGACATACTCGTAGCTGCGTGTATGAGGTAATTTAAATATGGAATGTTAGATTAAAATTTGAAAATTAGATTGTCATAGTTGTTATTCACATTTGATTGTTTTTACAACTCATTTCACATTTTGTCTCACGGTGAAAATGGCTTATCAAGAACAGTTTGATTTAATGGAAGCTTATTTTTTAAATAACAAAAACGTGAATCTAGCTCTGCGGTGGTATGGAGAGAGATATCAAGACCGACAGTCTTGATGCTTATATTGGTTGGTATTTTTTGACAGGGGTAAAATTGCTATTATTTTTGTCTTATTAAAGTTAATTTCAAGATTATGTTCGGTCATCCAATTTGTTGTGGCTCAACGCCACAACAAATTGGATGACCGAGCATAATCTTGAAATTTTTCATTTATATTAATATTTGAGGTGAGTATTGATACATCATCTGCAAACAAGACACATGGTTCATTAATATTGTTAGGAAGGTCGTTGATATAAACAAGGAATAGGAAACATCCTATTACACTTCCTTGAGGTATAGAGGCGTTAATTAGTTTATTGTCGGACCGGATTAACTCTATTTCATTTGTTCTGTGGTTGTAAAATTCAATTTCCACAAGTTGTTCTCTATGCTTTAAATAGGATGGGAACCAATCATAACATTTGCCGCGGATTCCTATGCTATATAATTTATGTAATAATATTTCAAACTGTATATACTGTAGACAATAGGCCTTTGTCATATAAAGCAGTAAACCTACTGCATATTTTTTATTTTAATAATATTGAGGGCTTCTTGGATGTACTTGTACACTGCCAATACTGTGGATTGGTTTTTGCGAAAACCATATTGACAGACGTATGTTATACTTTTCACAGAACGTATAAACTCGATTACACATGGCTTTTAAAAAAAAAAATTAAGCTGTTGGCATGAGAGCAATGGGGCGATAATTGTTTGGGTCGGTTTTTATATTTTTCTTATGGATCGGTTTTATTAGGGATTTTTTTTAGAGAGTAGGAAAAGCGCCTTCTTCAAAAGATTGGTTTATTAGTAGGTAAAACGGTAGAGTTAACTCATCTGCACATTTTCTCAATAGAGTAGGTGGAATCTCATCTATACCATGGCTCTTTTTATTTTTTAAGTTTTTTATTAGTGAATTTACCTTGTAAGGATCAACTGGACTATGGAATATTGTATTTTATGTCGGTGAGATAGCAGGGGTTTCGGTTTGTTACCAGTTGGGTTCGTGTTACCTTCCCCAACAGAAGCAAAGAAATTATAAACATACCGAGACACCTCCGTGCTTCGGAAAATACGTTAAACCTTTGGTCGCGGCAGTCATTTGTAGATCTTTGACAGTCGTTACGAGTCGTCAGAAGCCCGAAAGTCTGACAACCAGTCTTACCAAGGAAAGAAGAAGAAAAAGAAAGAAAGAATAATTGTTTATTCTGCACAAAAAAAAAACGCACATTACTAAAAAATAACATAAATTGCACACACAAACAAAGTAGCCAAAACCTCGAATACAATAAAAGTTTGACAATCTTGTCCATTGCTTGATGTCAGGGCCCAGGGCCAAGGGGTATATTATTACCCAGTTACTGGGTTGTGGAGGTCAAATAGGCAGTCGCTCCATGTAAATTACTGGTATTCAGCTGCATCCGGTTAGACTGGAAGCCGACCCCAACATAGTTGGGAAAAGACTAGGCTGATTGGTTGGGTAAAATCAAAACAAAATTAAAATTAATGGAATTAGTAACAAGTAACAACAAGACAAAATTAAATGAATATAAAAAAAACTTCCAACGCATTAGAAATCTCTCCTCTATCATGTACAAATATTTTTGTATTATAGTCAAACCATTTCACGAAGTCCTGTTGGTTATTGCAATTTTAACCTTATGTTTACCGCCATTACAGCGACAAGAGAGGACTTCGTGAAATAGTCTAACTATAATTGTATCTGGTATGCCACTATTATTTCCATTACATATAACACAGTATCCTACTAATAGGCCGAATGATCAAATTAAGGATAAATGTTCAGTTAACAACAACACGAGTTCTTCCGAGAACGATACAGTTCTTCCTAGAACGATACAAGTTAACCCACTCAGCTAATGACGACACACTGTGGATAAATTATTGACAATTGTCAATTAATTTATTAATTAATAGTTAATTGAAGAGAAGGGAGTGAATGATATCGTGAAATGGAACAAAAAACCAGCGAGCCTTACAGTAATAATATAAGATGTGTAACATCTGACATCTCACCCTGGTAATAATCAACTGAGCAGCGACAGAATTAACCTCAAAATTTAAAAAAGCTAAATTGATATATTTATTCGAATAACTATTCATTACTAGTATTAAATGTATTGACAAAAAAACACATGAACATGACATAAATGATACTTTAATACTCGTAAACATTATACGCCAAAATAACTTGATGATTCATATAACAAAGACTAATTTAATGCATTTCTATCAACGGATTCCACCAGAAGTCTTACATTTAGGTACACTATAAAAGTTGACCAAGTACTAGTTGAAAAATTCCTTGGCATTATGATAGATACCCAATTAACTTGGAAGCCACAAGCAGAAGAAATATTTAAAAATCTTAGTGCAGCTGCGTATGTACTCTTTAAATTGTTCAAAACAGTAAATATGGCCACAAGGTTGATTGTATACCATGGGTTAGTCGCGTGACTGGGAGCGTGGCGTCTCCTGTAATCCGGCTTCTCGGAGGTTGGAATCGGACGATGGTTTGAGGTTGGGGGCCTGCTGCTGTGGCCCATGTTGACTGGACGTCGACACTAAGCCCGGTGTAGATATGGATCCCCCGGAGGAGTCTGGGGGATGCAGGTTTACTAAGGAGGGACGAATCAGGGGGGGGGGGGGAATAGCGACCGGGAGTGGGCGCTCAGTATCAGCCTGACCAATAAAATCAGACCCGCTTCTTTACCTGCCAGGGTTGCGAGTTTGTCCGAAAGGGATATCGTGGCCCTGGCACACAGTCAAATGAAGGAACACGGGTGGATTTTAGTCAGTAAAAGTCTGACAATCCCGCTCCGCCCAGAGCGGGAGAAGTTATTTGATAATTTCTCACCCCAAAAAAATAAAAATAAAAATGGGTTAGTCGCGTTCGGCATAATTTTTTGGGGTAGATAATTATAGTCTGAGGAAACAGGCTCAAAAACGCTGTATAAGGGCTATGTGCAATTTAATAGCAACAGATAGCTGCGTACCTGTATTTAAGTCCGTAAAATTGATAACATTCCCATCACTTAATATTTTCAAGATGGCTGTTTTGTTAAATCAAACATGCATCTTTTTAATAAAGTATCCGAAAATAGAAACCGGCCAATCAGGAGCCAGTATAAAAATTTGCTAATTGTTAGTGGTTCCGATGCCGCCATATTAAAGACAAGTATTTTATGTATGTGTCCAATCATATTTAACACAATACCCGATGTAATAAAAAAACAGACATGTCTACGTTTTAAAAAGAAATTGACAGAGCTATTAATTAACAAATGTTATTACTCAATTTGCGAATTTTTGACCGATAATAATGCCTAATTGATATTATGACATCTCTGTAGGTACTCCTGACGTGTACTAAATCATTTATATTTTAATTTAATTGTATTGACCTCGAACTTGGCGAATTTATAATCCCATTTTATTAAACTTGACATAATGCCTATTTCGAATTATTTACTGAATTTCATCTTGACATGGTAAACTAGTATTGATTTGATTGAATGTGTTAATAATATAAATTGAGTGAGTCTTTATTACGAGTATTATAGCTTAAACTGTTTGCATGCCCTAGTTAAGGTAATTGGTATATATGGATGATTTTGAACTCAACTGTAACATGTACCTACTTTCTGTGCAAATAAAGTACTATTCTATTCTATTCTAGTGGTCGCCCACTGGTCCAAATTCAACCCCCTCTACTTACAATATACAGGGTTACTGGTAACTTGACGTATTCCTTGCAGGACGTTATATTAGGGTTCAAATGCAACAAGTTAAGCCACCAAATGTTCTACCGAAATTCAGTAGTTTTTGAGTTTTTTTTTTTTATAAAGTAATTACAAAAAATTACGAAAAATATAATGTTTAATTAGTGATCACTGCCAAGTTTTAGGTATTTTTGAACTTTTAATTAACAACAAAGACCAGCTACGGCATCGGCTATGATATTAACTAAAATTCCAGTACAGTCGCGTCGTAAACCATTTATAAATTGGATTTTTCATAAAAGAACTAAAAACCTAATTAACTCAAAAAATTATGAATTTCGGTAGAACATTTGGTGGCTTAATTTGTTGCATTTTAACCCTACTATGACGTCCTGCAAGGAATACGTCGAGTTACCAGTAACCCTGTATACAGTACTAAATATATAAATACTTATATAAAATATAAATACCAGAAAAGCAAATGAACAAACACATAACTGGCGAAATGTGGGTGTACTAGAGGTACATCTCTGCCTAACCCTTCGGGGATTACAGGCGTGATTTTATGTTATGCAAATGATACTATTTTAATGGCACTTACTATTTTAATTTAATATTATTTTAATTTATTTCACCAAACAAAAAGCGCCTTCATCCTCTCTCCTATTAAAAATTAACTTTGCTGTGCCCGACAGTGTCCATACTTTATTCGATGTTTTAACATACCAACCGTTATATGTACACATTATGGAATGCTCCCATGCTATTATAAAGTACTTAACAATTCCATGCTATAAAAAGTACTTACTTATTCCATGCTCAAGCTGTCACTTCCTGTTAAATGATAAATGATAAATAAATGATAAATGATTTATTTCTGTAAGTAGGTTTGTACAAACACTTTTACACGTCAATCATATTAAAAAAAAACTAGATGAGGTCGGCGTTTCGTATCCGACTACTCTGAGAAGAAAGGCCGAAACAAACTCAGAGGTCACAGTCTCTTTTTAAAGTCCAGACATAATCTTGGTCAGATCATGTGAAGACCATGTAGATTGGTGCCTGAAATGATCTTTTGACGAAAGAACCACACAGGTTGAGGGGACCTGTCCAGTCAGTGCACGCATTTGTCAGTAGTCGTGCAGCTCAACTAAGAACTTAAGGAGCTCAACGATTCAACGAACAATACCAAAGAAAGGACATTTGGGTAGGCCGCATAAAATCACTCAAACTGCCAGACTATGATAAAAACTAAATGAGAATAAAAAGGAAAATGAACAAAAACCCACATAGTCTTCACATTTACAATACTTAAAACAATATAATACTTAACAAAGTAAATATTCATGTCATTGTATATATAAAATTAATCACTGTCAATGTGTATATAAAATACGGATATAATCTTGGTCAGATCATTTGAGAACCATGTAGATTGGTGTCTGACATGGTCTTTTGACGAAAGAACCACACAGATTTGAGTGGACCTGTCCAGTCAGTGCACGCATTTGTCAGTTATCGTGCAGCTCAACTCAAAACTTAAGGAGCTCAGCGATTCGACGAACAATACCAAAGAAAGGACAATTGGTTAGGCCGCATAAAGTACTCAAACTGCCAGACCTGCATTAAAAATTTTTTTGATTGAGAATAAAAATAAAAAAACAATTCACATAGTCCTCACATTCATAATAATTAAAATAATGTAATACTTTACAAAGTAAATATTCATGTCATAGTTTAGGTATTTAAATTCAAAAAATAGTCTAAATAGTTGGCAAAAAAAATTAAATCAAGATTCACTGTAAATTGGAGCAGCTCAATCCCAAGCCTTTTTGTCCTCAATAAAGTCTTTAACAGTATAAAATGCTTTCTGGCACAGTTTCCGTTTTATAAAACATTTGAATTTATTAAGGCTTAATTCTTGAATATGGCTAGGAAGTTTATTATAAAAACGTATACACTGGCATCTAAACGAGCCACCTATTTTTTTAAGCCTGGTTTTAGGAACAACAAATTTGTGCTTGTTCCTAGTATTTACATTATGGATATCACTGTATTTTTTAAACTGATTAATATTTTTATGTGCATACAATAGATTTTCATAAATATACTGAGAAGCTACAGTCAGTATATTAATCTCTTTAAATTTGTCTCTGAGGGAGTGTCTGGGACTTAATTTATAAATTGCACGAATTGCTCTTTTTTGTAAAACAAAAATTGTCTGAATGTCGGCGGCATTTCCCCACAACAGAATACCGTACGACATTACACTATGAAAATAACTAAAGTATACTAAGCGGGCTGTCTCTAAATCAGTTAAATCACGAATTTTTCTAACGGCGTATGCTGCAGAGCTAAGCTTTTTCGACAATTTATCTATATGGGGGCCCCATTGAAGCTTGGCATCCAAAGTTATGCCTAAGAACACTGTAGAATCTTCGGGTTTCAACTCTTCACCCTTTATGAGCACACTAGTTTTTACTTGTCTAACATGAGGTATTGTAAACTTAATACATTTAGTTTTTTTCTCGTTAAGAAGTAGGTTATTAACATTAAACCAGTTAACTACTTTTTCAAGGGCACTATTGACATTGTCAGTAACCAACTGCTGACGTTTGAGTTTAAATAAAAGTGAAGTGTCGTCTGCAAACAACACTATATCATGTTTATCCTTTATGAGGTAAGGCAAGTCATTTATATAAATAAGAAACAAAAATGGGCCAAGAATTGAGCCCTGGGGTACCCCCATTCTTACTACAGATCCGGGAGATCTTTTTCCGTTAACATCAACTCTCTGAATCCTATCACTTAAATATGAAGTAAGAAGATCCAGAGAGGCATTTCGGATTCCGTAGTGGTGCAGTTTCCTGATTAATGTTTTATGAAGAACGCAATCGAATGCCTTGGACAAATCGCAAAAGATGCCCAAAGCATCGCATTTATCCTCCCATGCATTATAAACATGTCCTAAAAGTTCAACACCGGCATCAGTAGTCGAACGACCCTTTGTAAAACCGAACTGTTTGTTATGCAATAACTTATGTTTATTAAAAAATCTTTGCATTTGATCTAAAATAAGTTTTTCAAAAATTTTACTAAAGGTAGGTAGCACTGAAATAGGTCTATAATTAGTAGGGTCTGATGTACTACCCGATTTAAACAACGGTATTATTTTACTGTTTTTCATAAGATCAGGAAACTCACCAAGGTCAATACAATTATTAAAAATAACAGCTAAAGTAGGTGCTACAATGTTTATAATCGACTTAGCAACGTCCACAGAATTACCCCATAGATCTGCGGTCTTTTTAACATTTAATGTATGAAAGATTTTAATTACATCTTTACAGGTGACATATTCGAAATGAAATTCAGAATCACAAACTGGAACGTTTTCCTTAAGTAAAGACTCTGCAGCAGTGGTTGATGAGTTTAGAGATTTAGTAGTCAATACAGGAATCTCTGCAAAGAAATTTTCAAAGGCCGCGGCGACTTGAGAATCTGATTTAATTATACTGTCATCAATAGCAAGGCTGTAGTCACTACTTCGGTTGCATGACCTTCCCGTTTCACTATTAATGATATTCCATGTCATTTTAATTACATTACTACTATTTTTGATTTTTGAACTTAAGTAACGTGACTTGGCCATACAACAAACATTTTTAAATAATTTTGAATAATTCTTAACATATAAATTAAATTCAGCAGTGTTTATAACAGTCCGTTCATCATACAACTCATATAGTCGTTTTCTACTTTTATGTATACCAACGGTGGCCCAGTCACTGAAAGAAGCATTACTATTAACCAAGAATGTCTTTGGAATGAAAGTGTTGGCAAATTGTGTGCAATACATACAAAAGAAATCATTATATTGTTGATTAGGGGCGACATTAGTTGACAAAACTGGTAATTTACTCAACAGTTTAGTTTTAAATGTTTCCAAGCGCTTAGTAGTTTTTGGGGTGACAGTGATATCTTTTTTAATAACTTTTTTGTTCGGATTTGGAATAGTGATTAATTGTCCGCAATGATCTGAGTCTATTAGATTAATAATTTCTTTGTGGGTTGGTATAACATCTGTATAAATGTTATCTAGGCATGTGGCACTAGTGGGAGTTATTCTAGTGGGCTCCAAAAATTGGTAAGCAAGATTGTATGACTGAAACAAACTTATAATTTTAGTACTTAACCCGGAATTTTCTAATAAATTAACATTAAAATCACCACAAGTGATGATAGACTTATTTGAATTACAGATTTTGTGTGTGTTACACACTTCCGTCCCTTTTCAGGGATTCTCTCCCACAGAAAGCGAGACGGAATATGTTACACGTTAAAAAAAAAAAACGAACACAAGGAACATTGGACATGGGCTGGAAAGTGTTGATAAATAGTTAATTGACCACGACACATTACATAATTAGTTTTGTAATTGGTTCGTTATGTTATTTGATTAGATAAGGTAAATAAATAAGTCTCACCAGTTTCGATGATATTAAAACAAAAACAAAATGCCGACTGCACAGTGGAAAAATAAGAATAATGTTCTTATTTTCCACTCTTCAATTGCCATGTTGTTTTTGTTTTAATTGTTTGTTTGTTGTCATTTGCCAGTTTCGCAACACGAGAGTAATTTTATTTATTACGCAATGTAAACTGTCTTTGGTCCCTACAATATTGTCAAACTTTTATTGGTTGAATAAGAGGGCTAGTTTGTATGTGTGTATATTATGTAGTTTTTTGTAATGTGCATTTTGTTTGTGCAGAAAACACAATTTGTCTTTCTTATATTTTCTTATTTAAAAGGTCAGGAAGCCGCAGACCGCAACCCACTTAAAAAAAAACCGGCCAAGTGCGTGTCGGACCACGCACAATGAAGGGTTCCGTAGTTGGGATGAATTTATCCCTAAAACAAACTTAACATTGTAGTTGAAAAACATGTTCTCCCATACATCGATATACGCCACGGTCAATTTTCCAACTGAAAATGTAAGATTGTAATCGCAAAAAAGTATTGCGATGATTTATGTGCGAGATATTCGCAATTTTTTTGTATGTGATAAAACTACAAATTAACAATTTTTGGACTTTTTCCTTTACTTGTGCTGTGAGACCTTGCTTCTTGCCAAATTTCATGATTCTAGGTCAACGGGAAGTACCCTATAGGTTTTGATTTATGTGCGAGATATTCGTAATAATTTTTTTATGTGATAAACTACAAATTTTCAATGTTCGGACTTTTTGCATTACTTGTGCTATAAGACCTTGCTTCTTGCCAATTTTCATGATTCTAGGTCAACGGGAAGTGGAATATTTATTCAATACTAGTGGTCACACTGGTCGAAATCCGACCCGCTCTACTTACAATCTATATAGTACTTACTAATTCCATGAATACACTAATTCAATGCTACCGTAAAGTACTTTCTAATTCCATGCCATTAAAAAAGTACTTACTTACTGACCTCCACAACCCAATTACAGGGTAACACGATACCCCTTGTTAAGACTGGTTGTCAGACTTTCGGGCTTGTGACAACCCGTCACAACTGTCAAAGATCTACAAATAACAGCCAAGACTAACGGCTTAACGTGCTTTACGAGGCACGGAGGGGTCTTGGTATGTAAAGATTATCACCCATCTACGAACCAACTGCGGCAAGCGTAGCTTAACCTGATCGATCGACCCTTGCGGCTGCTATAACTTAGCCACAAGCCCCTCAAAATCCAATCATTCTCATTCAAACAAAATGAAAATATCCTACCAGCCAGGGACAATCTTTAATAAAAATCAGTATTCCGACAATTTGACTCAAAAAAGTTTAAAATACTCAAATTTAACTATCCGTTACCAAGATAAAAATTTATTACTCGCCTCTAATCATTATTTACGACACTGCCGCTGCGTGGTCGCTGCGTTACCGACGTTTTATGGGATAAACAGACAAACACCGTAAATATATCACAGTCACTGTGCCAATATTATTTCGGTACCGGTAGTCCGATTTATGGATGAGCGAAGTTAGGGGTTTGTTCAGACTGGGGGGAAGTTACCGGTTGTGATCAAATTGGGTTACATAAATGTATTATTGGTTAATAAAAGCTTGGATAGTCAAAGTTGTCGTTTTATTCCCCTATCTGTCTGTTAATTACTAATAGTTCTCGAACTTTAGCACTTGTAATTGCTTGATTGTAATAACAATGACGATTTACCAAGTGGATTATTATGTTACCTAAAGGAAACTAGGAATTTCGTAAGCTATTCCGTGTTCAGCAGGATTTTGCAGAATGCAGGAGAATCAATTTCTAACATAGTATAACATCACGCCTTGTTTCCCCAAAGGGTTGGGCAGAGGTGTACACCCTCATTTTGCCAGTAATGTTCAAGTCCCATGTAATAGGGGCAAGCTTATTGCCATCAACCGGGCACAATCCAGACTCCAGGCTCCTACTGAGAAATTCCAGATATAAAAACCCAATAACACTTTGCCCGACGGCGAAGTGGGAATCAAACCCATGACCTCAAGCTCAGCAGTAGTGCTTGCAACCACTAGACTAACGATGCAGTGCATCTCGATCGATTGCGGTCGATCAAAGTCAAAGTGAAATTATTTATTTCAAATAGGCACATAAAAGGCACTTTTGAACGTCCAAATTTACAAAGAAATAGATTTGATTCTAGACGCCCCTTCCAAAAGGTAGTTTAGGCCGTTAAGGCTCGTACAGACTCATGCGATGTCGCGGGCGCGACAGGCAGCAGCAAAGAAATTGTGCTACTAGTGGCGCGTCGCGCCCGCGATATCGCACCAGTCTGTTCCATCCTTAACTGTTTTAAAATGTTTTACAATATTTTGTATAGGTGCATTAATTATATTTGAAGACGATGCCTAGAATAAAATTGTATAGTAATTTTATTACACGATTCACGAGGAAAAAGCAGTCCTATACTATCTGTCTTATATAATATAAAAGGAGCATTATTAGAAACTGTGAATAAGGTTCGTGATCTTGGCATTATCATGGACAGTAAAGTCAACTTCAGAAGCCATATTGATAATATTGATACGAAATCGGCACGGCTACTAGGATTTATTAAGAGAAGCACTAAAGGGTTTAAGCTGGTAAGATCAAAAATTGTGCTAAATAACGCCTTAGTTCGGAGCCACCTTGAATTTGCCAGCGTGGGGTGGAGGCCGCACTATGCAGTACACTCACAAAGAGTAGAAAGAATTCAAAGGGCCTTCACAAAACACCTAGCATATGCCTTCGGTGATATATCTCCCCGATGTCCATACGAACAACGTACTCAGTATTACAAAATGATTACTTCGTGCGACCGTCGATCTGGTACAAGATCTCATGTTTATTTACAAATTGGTTAACAATAAATTGGACTGCGATAAATTAGCTGAACAAATTGGACTAAAAGTCCCCTATAATTTACCCAGATATCCCATTACCCACTTATTCTGCACTAAAGCATACAAAACAAATATAGGAGTAAACTCACTTCTCATTAAGCTCAGCCGAGAGATGAATTCTTATATAAAATCCACTCCACATGTTGGCATATATCATGACTCCTTTATATATCTTTAAAACCCAAATTTTAAGGTCCCAAAGAAGGCAACCCACAGGTGAGTAGGTATTTCTTGCAACCTCTGTAACTTATTTCTTGTGTAATTTTATATTTCTGTTCTTAGTTTGTTACCACTTAATTTTTATTTTTATATTTTTGGTTATTACTGTATTTGAGAATGTAGGTTCGCCTGTTATTGGCAACTGTATAAGCCCATGACTGTTATATAATGTTATTTGATATTTTGTATACAGAAGCTGTTGGTGTACCTTTATGAATAAATAAATACACAATATGTAAATAGAATTAAAAATGAAGCAATGACAGGTAAATCAATCAGGTAGACCAATCTCTACATCTCAAGTATTTCAAAACGCAGCCTAAAACTGAATTCTACACCTTATAACTAGTAGCTACTTAAACAGGTTGCTATGGAACGCGTAAGCAGAATAATTTTCAATATCCATCACCCAAAAAAAAAAAAACAACATTCCGGCCTAAAACGGCAAAACGCAGGCCAATGAAAAAAGAAACACCACAGCATAAAAAATAAAAAAAGCCATTGTTATCCACACAATAAATATTACCAGTCGGCACTCTGCGTTCCTACACTGTGTCCAATAGGAGTGGACGATCGCTCCAATAACAAAATTAGTGAGACGACGACGCTTATTTAAGACGCTGTCAACAGCTAAAGCGCGATCAGTCTGCTCGACGTTTTCGGCAAGGTCTATGAGAGGCTTATTTATAAGCGTCTCAGAGACTACGCCGAGACGAAGGGGCTCATCCCCAACGAACAGTTCGGTTTTAGAACCCAACATTATTGCGTACAACAGGTCCACCGTATCATAGAACACATAAGCGCCGGTTTCCAGCGCGGGTTCATGACGGGTGCTGTGTTCTTCGATATCGCGAAAGCGTTCGACAAAGTCTGGCATAACGGCTTATTGTATAAGCTATACAAATTCGGTGTGCCAGATCGTCTCGTGCTCATCTTACGGGACTTTTTGTTGGACCGCACCTTCCGCTATCGCATCGAGGGTGCGCTCTCTTCCCCTCATCCAATCCGCGCAGGCGTCCCTCAGGGGTCTGTGCTGGCTCCGCTCATTTTTACGCTGTTCACCAGTGACATCCCGAAAAGTAGAAAGGCGCAGTTAGCTCTATTCGCAGACGACACGGCCATCTACTACACCGGCCGCAGTCAAGACCAGATCTCCCGCATCCTACAGACCGAAGTCAACAGACTCGGTGACTGGTTCAGGAAGTGGAGGATCGAGGTCAATCCTGATAAGAGCCAAGCGGTCCTCTTTTCTAGGCCCCGGCGTAGACCGGACCTACCACGACAGATCAAAATGTTCGGCAAGCCTATCCCTTGGGAGAAGCGAGCCAAATATATCGGTGTGATCTTCTTAGATCATCACATTTCGTTCGCTGAGCACATAAAGCAAGTGCGTTCGCGCGCCGCTTTCGCTCTCGGTAGGCTTCATTGCGTTCTGAACTCACGCAGCAAGTTGTCCCTTAAGGGCAAATTGCGTATTTACACAGCGTGCATCCAGCCGATTATGACGTACGCGTGTGCCGCTTTCGCACACGCCCGTCCCCATCTCATTCATAGAATGCAGGCACTTCAAAACCGATTTCTCCGTAAAATTAAGGACGCTCCATGGTTCGTTCGGAACGAAACCCTTCATGTAGATCTTAGAATCCCCACCATCAAGCAGTTCATGAAACGCGCGACAAAGCGGTTCTTCGAGTCCGCAGATAGACATCGCAACCCCTTGGTTGTGCAGGCAGCTAGCTATAGGCCTTCTCAAATTAGTCAGACTCGCCGACCTAGGCATACTCTCTCAGACCCGGATGACCCCATTACTCTCCTTCAGGAAAGCAATAGGGCCACAAGTACAGTGCACAGACACAAACCGTCATTCCGTCCTCGCCGCCGAGGTACCACGCGAAGTTCAAGAATTAATTGTTCCCCCCGTCCCTTGCACGTCGAACCGCCAGCCCCGAGGCTGAGTGAGCCGTAGCATTTAATAGTAATCCCCGTTAATAATCATGAATTTAAACTTTCGATTCAGCCCGTCCCCAATTTGCTGTTTTTCCCCAACGACGCCCTAAGCCGAGGTTCGTACCCCACAGGGGGTGCCCTTAGAGCGCTGTCGCTTAGTTTTTAATACTTATATTTACGCTCCTGGCTGGAGGCTTTAAGCTAATACCTTAGGGCAGCCACAGGAAAGACCGGTTAAGCAGTCACGGCCTCTCAAGGCCAACTGCGAGATGCCATTTATAAAAAAAAAAAAAAGCTAAAGCGCGGTCACTGTCAGACTGCATACTACGCGATGACAACGCTTGTAATTTATTGCAAAATATGAAGCAATTATCTATTTACTCAAAAATTAGTTGAGTAATCCTAAATAAAAAACAACCAAGTTCTGCATTAAAATAATACGTTTTTGTTATTAATTAAATACGTTGATATTTAATACAAATATTTTGGATTAGAACTTAAAGTAAAAGGTTACTGTTTACAGTTAATTTGTATCGAGTTTTTTTTTTTCTAAACGTCACAACCAAGCTCTGAGAAATATGTTCAAGAATAACATATATTTTTTCCGCTAACACAAACTATATAATACAGATTTGATATTTTTTTTTTGTTTAAGACCTACTAAGATCATTTATTTATTTAAGCTTTTCACACACAATAATGTACAAAGGCGAACTTAATGCCTTTGGTATTCTCTACCAGTCACCAAAGGTGGTGAAGAGATAAGATGGCGGGTGCTCTGATTGAGAGAAAATAATAATAATAAAAAACATTAAAATGTAGGTAACATAATTAATTACAAATAAAATAGTACACAAGTACATAAATAGGTTATAAACTTAGTTACACATATGTTTACTACAATATATCACTACATTATATATATATATACATAATATAGATACAAATTCATTTCATAATTTGCCACTTGTCAGCGCCTTAATGGCCACACACTGTTGCTAACTTGCTGACGTGTCACGCCGAGTTTCTAAGTGACAGGGGGGGGGGGGGGGGTTCTAATAGTTAGGTATATGGATAGTTCTGGAAGGTCGTTTGTTAATTACTTGAGTATGGTTACGTACACAAAGACGGTTGAAACTTTAATGTCATTTAGCTATTAGAACATTTATGTAAGAAACATACCTAGCACGTAGTAGTCTATACCTCCGTGGTTTCTACCTACCCCCATGCTAGGTGAGCTGCACGATTACTGACAAATGCTTGCATTGATTGGGCAGGTCCACTCAAATATGTATGGTTCTTTCCTTTCAGACACGGATCTACATGGTCCTCCCACACATGGACCAAGATTATGTCTGGACTTTAAAAGAGACCTTGACGCTGAGTTTATTTCGCCATTTCTTCTCAGGGGTAGTCAGATAGGAAATGTCGACTACATCTAGCTTATTTTTTATTTTTTAATATGACGTGTAAAAGTGATTCCGATATCCTATTTACAGAATAAACAAGATCATTTCATTTCCCATGTAAAAAGGGCGTGAATTTATGAATGAATGTAATTAACGATAGGTGCGACATAAATATATTACTACTAGCTGCGCCCTGCGGTTTCACCTGCATAAGTCTCGATCTCGTGAGAATATCGGGTTAAAGAAAGAAAAGTATCTATTTATTGGGACTCGCACAGGATATCCCAAATTAAACTAAAACACACACATAGGAAGATAAAAAAATTAAAATGAAAATAAAAACAGAAAGTTGTGTACGAAGTCAAAAAGCTCATATCTCAGCATGATGCTGCGACATTTAAAAATAAGTGTCGCAATAAAAAATAAGTGTGTGTGGTTCATATAAAAATATTCTATGTCCTAACCTAGGTTCTACACATGTGCAAAATTTCATCCAAATCCATTCAGCCGTTTTAACGTGAAAGCGTAACAAACTCACTTCCGCATTTATAATAATTATTAAGTTAGGATTACAATAGTTTGGATAGATCTATCCTTCGATGTCACATATTGGTGCTGTCACTTGTGTATGCCTTCCACAAATGATCACAAATATTGGCCGTCAACTTGACGACTGATATTAATGGATGAATCATGAAATCAGATATTATTGCCGAGCTATCCGTAATCATATATTTATGCTCATGACTGTACATAAGTTAGCCTATGATATCTATAATTAAAAAAAAACAAAGTAATCGTTTGTTTTTGAACGCAGCATGACCAAACCCAGAAACAGTAGCAGTAGCGTCCCAGTGACAGCAGTAGTGGCCCAGTAGTAAAGGCCCTGACTTACGAATTGTAGGTCGTGGGTCCGAACCCTGACAGGCGCTTTACTTTGTGTAATTTATTTCATCACCACTGCTCTCAAAACAGTGAAGTAAAACATCCTAGAACCAAAAATTTATAAAACGGCCGAACATTCTGCCGAAACGTTCGGCTTAGCGCTTCGGAGTAGAGAGTAGCATTTTTAAGTGCGTTATTATAATATTACCGAAGCTTTGCGTATAGAGTGTAGGTAGAGCAATAAATTCAATACCTGGGAATTTTATAACCAATTCACTATTACAGTTTTGCAAGCTATAAAAATACCATTATTTTCCAAAGTAGAAACTTTCGAATAAGCTTGGGAACTCATAAATAAATATTAAGCTTTGAAAGTTGTTCGCCAAATTGTTTTCTATTGTTCTGAAAGAAAACTTTAACAAAACGATGTTAAAAATAGATTAATACTCGTAGTACCTACAACTTGAACATCGTAGAAAAAAGTAGTTAATGGATTTCTAGCATTTAAGGTGAATCCGCAGTGGTAGCCCGACAAAAACAAAGTTTTCTTACGTTTTTTGCAATTGCTATAGCTGCGGATTTACCTTAAAAGGTTAGTAAAGTTCTCGAAATTATTTGGTAAATACGATCTTGTCGAAATGTCCTGAAATTAAATCCCCGAAGGGCTTGGCAGAGATGTTACAGTTCACCCACATTTCACCAGTCATGTTTAAGTCCCATGTAATAGGGGACGAGCCTATTGCCATCTACCGGGCACAAATCCAGACTCCCGGCTACTACTGCAAAATTCCTCATGGAAAAACCTAATAACACTTTGCCCGAACTGGGAATCGAACCCAGGATCTCATGCTCAGCAGTAGTGCTAGCGAACACTAACCAACGAGGCAGTCTTACGATTCAATTTCTGAATATATTTTTAACGGCGCAGGATAGCCTTTACCAGAAGTGTACATCGTATTAGTGGTTCAGCAGCTTCAATATCATCAGGATTGTGCCGGAATATAGCAGTTCGTCGTGGATGTGGTACGACAGCGGCTTCCCTCTGACATCTTCTCTGTCATCAGAGGCAGCCGCCACATAACCATTGATGCGACGCTCTGCTAGAGTGACTGTCACCAGCCAGTGTCACTCTTATCCGACCTTTTCGGTGATTCCAGTAGCTTCGTAACAAAAATAGACGGCGCCACTTGCTGCGCCGCCATCTTAAATTAGATTTCAACCAACCATAACCCTACACGCTCTGTCAAACAAAATTAATTATTAAATTAAGAAAAGTAATTACTACGGTAAAAAAAATCTAATTCTCGAAGATATGTGCCCGATATTTCATTCTAAGTGCCTAAGTCTAACCAAAGTTAACCTTAAGCTCTTTCATTCTTTGTCTTCTAAACTCCAAGCTGAATTCGTAAATAATTTAAGAAATTAAGTTACGCGAGATTTACTAATTGCCAAGTCGGATTGCAAACATTCTGTTTCTGATGTTAAACAATGTCTGACTGTTTGTAAATAAAACACGCAGCCAATCAACTCAGCCTATAGCAGTCCACTGCTGCTCATAGGCCTCTCCCAGGCTGCGCCACAACACCCTGTCCTTTGCTTTCCGCATCCAGTCTGTCCCAGCCACCTTTTTAAGGTCGTCGGTCTATCTAGCTGGGAGATGCCCCACACTACGCTTGCCGATACGTGGTCTCCACTCCAGGACTCGTCTGTTCCACCGGCTATCGGTCATTCGACAAACATGGCCAGCCCACTGCCACTTCAGCTTGCTTACTCTGCAAGCTATGTCGGTAACTCCGGTTTTCTTCCGGATAGCTTCATTCCTGATCTTATCCTTCAGAGGAACTCCGAGCATAGCCCGCTCGATAGCACGCTGAGTGACCTTGAATTTGTGGACCAGCCCGACTGTTAACACGCAGTCGCGATTTTATAATAGTTATTTATGCAACTGTTGTATAATAAGGGGTATTAAAACACGAATGTGGGTGATAATAATATCACATCAGTGTTTTAATACCTAATTATGTACAGTTGCATACAAGACTTTATCTTCACGCGTACATGACAATGTTCTTTTTTAACCGACTTCCAAAAAGGAGGAGGTTATAATGTTCGGCTGTATGTTTGTATTTTTTTTTTTTTTTTTTATGTATGTTCACCGATTACTCCGTCAATTGTGAACCGATTTGGAAAATTCTTTTTTTGTTTGATAGGGTATGCTAGGGGATCCTATGGAAATCGAGGGAAATCCTCAAATTTTATAGGCATACCTATAGCGATTTGAGTACTTTTTATAGTAACTCGTGCATTTGCACTCGAAAAGCACCATTTGGTGAAGTGGAACTGATGAGCGAGACCACAGATGGCCACCGGAACTACTTAATAATAAGTATTTCACCGTTGCGATTCGATTAGGCGCTTTAATATGATTGCTGAGCAATTTATGCTCGTCAAAATGCATATGGTGAAGTCACCATCAGTTCTACTGGTTCTTACCAGGAGAACTCCTCAACAATTAACGCCCCTGCATCGCGAAAAGTAATATTTTGTAAAAGGTGATGAGAATTTGACATTAGGCTATTGTAAATTAGATAAATTACAAACTAACCCACTAAAAAGTGAAAAATAAAAAACTTTTTACAAAAAAAAAACAACCGACTTCCAAAAAAAACACTACAAAGTGAAAAATAACTTTAATTTCGGAACAGATCCAAAGACACTGACTTCCGAAATTAAAGTTATTTTTCACTTTGTAGTGTTTTTTTTGGAAGTCGGTTGTTTTTTTTTTGTAAAAAGTTTTTTATTTGAAATTCATAAAGATACCACGAATTGAGTAGTGAGAATGTGGCTGTTTGATGAGTTTATGGTACGGACAGACGTGCTCATTACTAGCATGAAAGCATGCTTTTATTGAGCAAGTGCTCATTAGTAGCACGTGTGTAATATAATGAGCATGCTTATTTAGAGCGTGCTCAAAAATCAACCAACGTTTGATTTTCGAGCATGCTACCTGAGGCGCGGGTAGAAGGGGGCGTACTCCGAGCGCGTCTGAACAAGTTTGCTTATTAGCATGCTATTATCGATTTGATCTCGATCCGCGGCGGGCGACTGTTTTTGCGTCAAATTAAATAAAAACGAAAATTGAACCCTCAATATGTCGCGTTGGGGAGAAGAAAAAACTCTGCTTTTTGTGTCACATTATCGAAGTTACGAATATCTGTGGAACACACATTCTCCTTTATATAAAATAATATTGCACGAAATAATGTTTATGAGTCTTTATTAAAGGGCATGAATGATTCAAGTTTAACAATGAAAATAATTAAAACTAAAATATCTTTGTACATCCATTTTGTCCAAGAGCCTGGTGCCAAATAGCAGCACGTCTGTCCGGTACGTTTGCTTTGAGCATGCTTATTTATGAGTATGCTTCAAGCAAGCATGCTCATTGCTGGCAAATGTAAACAGTTGCATGAGCATGCTAACTTTAAGCAAGCATAAAAGCACGCTTTTTTTGAGCACGTCTGTCCGTACCTAGGAAGGGATCGAAAAAGCAAAGGAGTTGCACAATTAAATTTAGTACAACATTAGAACACTCGTTTGGATAATATTAAGGTTACTATCACACTTTTAATGCTGGCAATAAGCTGTTTCAGAAACTTATAAAGAGTATGGATGGATTGAGGATGGGTGTAGATAAAAGCTTTTTAATTTTTTCATCATAATTCGTAAAGAACGTAATGTCATTAAGCCTAATTTGTCATCATAATCACTTAGCGGCAATTATGACAGTTCCAAAAATTACACCTTGTGACTTTGTTTGTTATCTTAAAAACCATTTCTGTTGTTCATTAACCGCATATATTCAAAAATGAAGGTCAGGTTATATGATCGCTACCTATTCGTGTATTCCCCAGTGTAGAGTATCTGCTTTTAGTAAGAATATAGGGCATAAATATCGAAGGTTACTCGAATACGATAAAACCACAATATTTGCGAGCTCCATTTGTTTTACGTCATCGGATTATAACTAACGAGCGAATACCTATATTTGAATATACATTTTGTTCAGCGTGGACTACATAAATCTTATCTATGTAATCTTGATGTGTCACTCTGTGGCTCCTCTGAAACATCGATTATAGTGTTGGGATTGCATTTTGTTATTTCAATATTTCGATTTTTTTATCTTTACTCATCTGGTGGCTAGCTTCTGCCCGCCGACACCAATACACCGCGTCGCATCGCATCGCCCGTCTGCGCAATTACCTCGTTTTCGCACCGCGTTCTTTCCGACTGTTTTCTTTTTGCTCATCTCCTAAGGGTCGAAGCGTGATGTGAAATAGCCTATCTAGCCTAAATACCTTCCTCAAGAACTGTAATGCAAAAAGAGTTTTTCCAATCCGACTGGTAGTTTCAGAGATTAGCGCGTTCAAACAAACTCTTCATCTTATTATATTAGTGGAAAGCACGTTAAGCCGTTGGTCCCGGCTGCCATTCGTGCATCTTCGACAGTCGTTACGAGTTGTCAGAAGCCCGAATATCGGACAACCAGTCTTACTAAGGGGTATCGTATTACCCAGTTACTGGGTTGTGGAGGTCAGATAGGCAGTCGCTCCATGTAAAATACTAGTATTCAGCTGCATCCGGTTAGACTGGAAGCTGACCCCAACATAGTTGGGAAAGGCTAGGCAGACAATGAGATATAGATAGTCATTAAGATAACGACTATTAGAAAATACTTAAATGTGTATGGTCGAGTCATAAATAATAAATAAATGTTTCTCCTTCTACCTAGAAGTGATTTATGGATTTAGGTTACGGAAAAACACAGGTTTATTTCTAAGACGTCCGATGTCAGCTTACGTCTTTGTACCTATCTACGTTCAGGTGCTTGTGAAATCCCGCAATTAAAGAGACTTCACGTCACAATAGCATTGTAAATCACAAAGCGGGGCCCGGGACTCGTCCGGGGAATTAAACCATTTGCACATCACTATCTCCGTTTAAGCGTATAAAATATTCTGTATACGTCTTTACAGCATTGCAGCTACTTTTAAGGACACTTCTGAGACGATTGTGAGATTGTTTCTAATTTTATGGCAATCTTGAAGTTGAAACGAATGCATACCAATTTTTGTTATGGATAAACTTTCCATAAAACAACAAAAGGAATATGCCAATAAAACTAAACTTTAAGAGTCTACAATACCTCAAATTGTTTAATATCATCCTCCGTTATATCGAAAATACTGCAGCATTAATTTTGAAATACTTAAATAATTATGGTACAGTTGAGGATTAATGTTATGTACTATGTTTGAAGAAAACACGATTCCATAAAACTTTCTCGACAATAAATAATTACAAAGTTACCTTCAAACCGAACAATAAACCGCTAGTATAAAAAAAAATACTTCAAATTAGATCATGAAACTTTGCATCATAACTGAACTAAATATAAAGGAGATACTATGTTTATTTTTTATTACCATAATTTTCATCGTTAAAACAAATTACCTAAACTAACGGCGCCTTGGAGCCTTCTCCCTGCTGCCTTGTCTCGCGTGATCGCGAGCACAAGCGTGCGAACGAGATAGAGAATGAGGTGGTGCTGAGGTATTATGGACTCTTAAGCTCTGGCCACATTGAGTAAAGATCCTGCGCGGAACCCACGACTCGACTACGCGCGTCGATTGTTTTAATGATAAGGAAGTCACGCGACTATTCGCCTTATGGACTCTTAACAAAAGTAAAAAGGTTTTTCTTTATGCAAAAGGCACAAATTCATTTTATGTAGTTCATTCAAGACGGATAGTTCAGATTACTGTAACTTAGATCTAAAATTAAGTACGTTATTATGAATTCGCATCTCATCCGAGTCTAGAACATAACA
This sequence comes from Tiliacea citrago, assembly GCA_963921375.1. Taxonomy (NCBI): domain Eukaryota; kingdom Metazoa; phylum Arthropoda; class Insecta; order Lepidoptera; family Noctuidae; genus Tiliacea; species Tiliacea citrago. The sequence continues at coordinate 6,428,133 of OY992784.1, forward strand.
TAATTAGCCTATAACGTTCCCACTGCTAGGACACAGGCCTCTTCTCTTCGAGGGTTAGTGAGCTGTAATCTACCGTGCGGGGCCAGTGCGGGTTGGTAGATGTCACATGTCTTCGAATTTTTCATTCTAGGACATGCCGGTTTCCTCACGATGTTTTCCTTCACCGTTTTGAGAGCAATGGTGATGAATTTATTTACACAAAGTAAAGCTCCTGGCTGGGTTCGAACCCACGATCTACCTAGTAGAGGCCGTTACCACAGCACGGTTTACTATTTATTTATCCCCGATTTTTGGCCCGGCGACAAGCATCGGTCGCGAATCTTTTCCGAATTTCACTCGAAAAGGGGGAAGCATTTTCGGACCAACTTTTACCTTCATATGTTCTGCTTTTTCCGCTTCACCGACCTATATACAATTACTCGCATTTAGGCCAACTTATCCCGGGAAATGGAATAGTTTCCCCGCACTATTGTTACTCAAGTGTGAATAGAGCGACACAGCTAACAAGAGTAGCTGTCCGTCGCACGCTTCGGCGCTGGTTTGCATATGTTTGAGTGATCGGAGTACCAGAATCAGGGCACCTGATTGCTGATGAACCTTGTGGATATTGGTACCAGATTCTGTAGGTCTTGCACGAACGCGCGAAGTAAACGTTTTAAATTATGTAACTGTTTCATTTGTACGTGTAGGTAAGAAACTATATAAGGGCTTTAGCGGGATTTTATTAACTTAATTGATTTGTACTATTTTACTAGAGAGTCGTTCTTGGGCATGTCGACTCTATAGAGAAGTAATAATAGGTACCTACCTACATTCACGACCATATACCTTACACAGGTACGCAAAATTCAAAAGCGATTTTCTCCTAAATTAATGATAGATATTAATTTTATGGTGTTACGAACATAGTACCAAAATATCGAAACCGTACTAGGTATGCAACTGGTCTTATCTCAAAGTTGCAATTTTTATTTCCAAGAAAATCGCTCTTTTGTTTTGCGAAACTGTTAGGCTTTGATGAAGTATAGAATCAAGTTTTTTTCCAACTGAACATACAGCTGTGCTGCTGAGGAGTTTGTTGTGCCACTTCTTCTCCCCAGCTAAATAGGCTAATTATATGCTTAATTGAAACAAACATTTACTACCTACCTACCTGCTTCAAAGTTACCTGTAAAAATGTTATTGGAAGGACCTAATCAATTTTTTAATTAATTTCCTTTGTCTCAACTTCACTGGAATTTATACCAAATCGGACCTTTTTATTTCGAAATATTATTTTAAAATCGATAAGTACAATGATTAGCGTTCCTTGTTTTAAATTCGCTGACGGAGACTACAACATGTAATGTCAAGGAAATTAATTGTTAAGCAAATTAATTACCAAGTTAAATTATCCGTATTAACTGATATTCTTTGACAGTTGTGTGAAATAACACGGCATTTTGACATAAGGCGTCAACTTGCTTAAGAATTCATTTCCCTGACTGTACCTAAGCTAGCTAAGCCTTGGCGTTACGCTTAGTTGCCCTAATACATAAATCAGAGGGGAGCGTTTGTGATGGCATATTAATAACTTTGAGAAATGGATTTCTCGGATATTTCAATGACTTTTCAGCGATTGAAGGTCGGTAAGTACCAAAGTCGTGCCCTGCACTTATAATGGCAAATGAAATAAATAGGTAGGTACCACTTACACTGCTACAAGTAGTGTTGCCAACCCGATTATACAATAATATAGTATCCTGCTATATTAGAGGCGTAAATACTATATTTCTTTTTTATGTTATTTTTTTTTTATTGAAAAAATATATTAGGCGAAACTACAATTATTTTTATTTCAATACAAAATGGCGAGATGATCGCAATAGGCAGTACTGGCCAGTATTAGGCAATGACTGTAAAATACTATATTTTGTGAAATAACACTCGAAATTTTAAAAAAGAAGATGGCGGCATTAATTCTGAATTTGGTCACACGTCGAAATAAAATATAATTTGTACTAATATTATAATTATGTCGTATCTCTCTATATTTTACTGTGTGTACATAAATGATAAAATAAATAATAAATAAATGATAACTTTTTAGCACTGATTTTATTGTGCAATAACTTGCATCTTTTATACCTGTACTGTTGTAGATGTTTTTCTTCAAAATAAATAATAAATCGGGAAGAAGAATGGCAACCCCCCAAACATTGTTTTATTTGAAATTAAATTACTACGTCTTTAAATTAAAAATATGTTATTTAACTTAGCGTAATTTTCTGAGCTACTTTGTGCAAGATTTTTTGTTAGAGGAAGCGGAGCTTGATATTCAGTGTTGAACTTTGGACAACACAGGACAGAGCATAAACTTCTGGTCACAAAGGACTTTTTTATTGCTTCTGATCAAGAGTTGTAAACTGTCAACGGTTGTCAATGTCAACAAACAAGCTTTCGTTTTTAAGACTTTGAACACCATTGTCCATAGCCGCAGCCCATTGTTCTTTCATAGAAAAGCTTACAAAACAGAAGTTTGTTGCAACAGTTTTTTTTTTTCTGACTGACTTTAGAGTCAGTCTATCAAAAATATCTGTAGTTTACCTACATTTTTGACAAGTTTTTCACATTTATGTCGCTGAGAGGACATTTTAACTGGAATTTGAATGATTTTTAAGTACGAGTATTGGCCATCAGAGTTTCCGTTGGGAAATAAACTCTCGTTAGTTGCGTCTGCTCCAATAAAACTCTCTTATATACTACGGCTACATTTAATACTTTTATTATTTCACTTGCTTGCACCACAGTTAGTAACAGACTGATAAAATGTACTCTGTCACAGACTGCCTCAAGAGCCAACGCCCTACGCCGACAACCAACAAGAGTGGGGACTGGATGTAGCGCGCCACCTTGTTTGGTATCATTAATTGACATCTTGAATACAAACCAAAACAATTCTAAATATTCGTTTTAACGTTATATAAAAACCAGGAATGAATGAATGCATAACTTTAAATGTAAAATCAATGTTTAACAAAATAAATAGATCCTAACCATACCAAAAGTAACGCCATCTAGTGGTATAAGATGACAGTCATATCCAACGTAAAAATTACTATCATCACACCCACACAACAATAACTAAAAGATTATACTTCAAAAATCAATAGCCTATCTCATTTCAACTAAATTCTAACACGTTGTATGTATATGTATAATGATGAAATTAATATTAAAGGCTGAACTTACTTGTTTCAGGTCACAACTGGTTGGAGACGATGGTGGAGCTACCCTCGGGCGTCGGCGAGGAGGAGGAGCACCGCCATACATGGACCACAGGCAATGTAAGTGACGCATTAATTGCACCAAAGATATAAATATGTCTTTATAGACAGTCAACATTGAACTAGTCGAAAAAAATTGTGTCCAACTGTTGGCAGCAAAATGCACGCACATTAGAATAACATAATGACGTGACGCGAGTGCAAGACATACCTGTGACTCACACCAGCATATCAAAGTTGGCCCTTTTGTTTTAGTTCTTTTGCAGCGCGACACTATCTAGATATATAAATAATCAAAGAATTACATCTATACAGGGTGGCAGGGACGTCGACGCGAAACCTGTTACCATGGATTCAGTACATCATTCTTGACCCCCGTGCGTTGAAATTTTTCGTCGGTATTTTTTTTTTAAACAGCTGTTTCCTACAGAAGTGCAATGCTACTCGGTCAAAAGGTATGGAAAAGCGATTTTTTTTTTAATAACCGACGAAACATTTTAACACAGGGGGTTCAAGAATGATGTACTGAATCTATGGTAACAGGATGCGCGTCGATGTTCCACCTGATGATTGTTGTATCTTTGACATATTATCTTGGGACCCTTGGTCTTCAGTTCTTCACCAATTGTAATTAGGTAATGTTTATTGAAACGCTTTGGCCATGTTTACCAGTCGGTCTCGGTCTATCCAAGTAGGTAAGTACCTATCGCAAACTTACATTATGATAACGACTTGCTCAGGAACCCGTTCAAGCACATTTTTACATAAGGGGGATGCACTAAGGTAGCCCGCGAAATTCAAATTTTATTACGTTTTTTGCAATTTGCAGGTCAGTAACAGGTTGTATGTTTATCTAAATCGGCAGTACAACTCTCAAAGTTGCTGAAATCCTACTGAATGATTATTTCAGAAATAATCATTCAGTAGGATTTTACGAAGAGAGTACTGCCGATTCAAATGATTATAATTCTGTAAAGCCATATTTGTTACGGCCGCGAATCATATTCAGATCAACATACAACCTGTTACTGACCTGCAAATTGCAATAAACGTAATAAAATTTAAATTTCGCGGGCTACCTTAGCGCATCCCCCATAATATATTGTAGTAATATCACTAATAGATTTATAAACTACGATGGGACAGGCGTAAATATGAAAATGGTTCCACGTTCCGACATTATCACCAAGAAATAGAATAATAGAAGCTGTACTTATAGTAATAATGCTCTATTTTTAATAAAGGCTCGTACAGACTGGTGCGATATCGCGGGCGCGACGCGACACTAGTAGCTAAATTTCTTTGTCGGTGCCTGTCGCGCCCGCGATATCGCACGAGTCTGTACGAACCTTAATGTAACCAAATTTTAGTTAAATTAAGTATACATTTTCATAGGAAATGCGATCATCGTTTTATTCATACTAATCGCCTAAGTTAAATAGACAAGAACTATGACGTAGGTAGGTAATCTAGAATAATTTGCCAGAATTTAACATTACGGGGAGAGGGCCAGTCAGCAAAAAAAATCCGATAACACTGTCACTTTTATACATCATCAAAATGGACACAAACATGTTCGATACATTGTAAAATAATACGTGAAGCGAAAACTTTGTACCTACTCCTTTTCACGAAAATGACGCGGAGGAGTTTGAAATTTGGCACAGTTAATGTTTATATGTAGGAGGAGTGCAGTAAGCTAATATTTTTTATATAATATGCATTATAAAGAAAGAAAACAAATTAATAAAAAAAAATATTACACACAATACCATGCGTTCAACCAACACAAACATAGTACCAGGGCCTCATGACTTGAAGATAGATAGGTGACAGAAGTCACAGCTTGAGCATGGTATAAGTAAGCACATTATAATAGCATGGATTATTCCATGCTCTATGAGTAAAGTTCACTTAAGTGAACTCATAGAGCAGTGGCCCAGTGATAACAGCCCCGACTTACGAGTTGCAGGTCGTGGGTTCGAACCAACGCAGGCGCTTTACTTTGTGTAAATAATTTCATCACCACTGCTCTCAAAATGGTGAAGGAGAACATCGTGAAACCGGCATGTCCAAGAACCAAAAATTCGAGGACATGTGACTTCTACCAACCCGCACTGGGCCTGCGTGGTAGAATATGGCCCACTCCCTCTCGAAGAGATGAGGCCTGTGTGCAGTGGGAACATTATAGGCTGATTATGAAGTGAACTCATGTAATTAGTAAGTACTATATAGAGGGGTCGAATTTCGACCAGTGGGCGACCACAAGTAGCAGTAAATATTCTTTTAATTCGACTACCGTAATCTATAAATATTTGACAGAATGATTACCAGTGAATGAAACATCACAATGAAACCAACCTTAAAGTCTGAAATCGCCAACACAGTACGCAAGCGTGAAGTTCAATGCTCGTTCTCTCTGTATAGGACGTAAAGTTCACTTACGCCCAAAACGCTCATAACTTACGATTTACGGCCACACTGTTACCAAGTGGCCGGTCGGCTGTTAAATAGAGCTGGGACACCCATTTAGCCCGATATCCTAGCTGGCATTTCATTCCATGGATTCCAGATGCGTAGCCTGTGCTTTTGGTAAGCTTAGTGACTGTTTTTTTTGCCAACTGTGTAAGATTGTATTATGGGATTTATGATATACTCTTGTTTTGTATATTAGGTACCTAGTTTTTGAATCATAGTTAGCAAAATATGCAGAATATATTATTGCGTAAGTAGGTAAATTGTGTACTTATATTATGCAGTTTAATCTTAAACAATGCGAAATTGAACGCCATTTACACACTAAAAAAAGAAAATAAAAAAAGGTACAAAATACCTATAAAATAAATTAGGAAATAAATAGTACACGATCAACATATACAAACTAAAAATCGTTTAGATGCAAACAATTACTTTTCCGTAAAGAAGCTATAAAGCTATTATGATTTATTTTAACACTGAATACCTTCTGAATATTTTAAATTATAAATAAGGCCTGGGCCATTCCAAAGTACTTTGCCATCATCATGAGACATTCTCTACCAGCAACATTTGGGTTAAAGATAATCGAAAAAGATTTGTCATTTTATTTCCCAGAAATGTATAATTTATTTGTTTACGTACATTTTCGGAGTACAGTCCAAGGGCAGGACTATGTAACAGCTTACTTCTAGTTTACTTCAATAGATACACATATCCCAGTCATTTTATTTGTAATATTATTCAGAACCGACACTTTTCGCAGGGCTGACAACGTCGTCATTTGTTTTATTACGGTTATCATTTTCTTGTTTAGTTAAAATGTTGGATCGTTGAAGTGCTCTTGTAAGATGTTAATATAGATAAGACTTTGTTTTTCTTACTAAATTATGTAAAGGATTTTCGTATTTATATAAGTAAGTACTGGATTGTATATGTCCCACTGCAGAGCAATCGTCTATTTTCATGACGAAAAAGAATGAGCAAGCTTGCTAAGTGCGGGTAAGTAATTTTAGACCATTAAGCCTAGCCATGTAAATTAAATTGTTCCGCCTCGTTAAATATTAATTTAGGTACTTGATAATGAGGAATTTTGGAGATTAAAGGAACACAGTCATGTGATACTGACGTCACGCAAAATCCTGCATCGCGCAAGCAGAATTTACCGCGCGACTAGCATATATACAACTTCCCGACATCAATCGTCGGTCTGTAGCCCATCAGTCACAACAGCCGGTCGGTCTGGTTGGAGAATCCTCCCTTTTCTATGGAGGATGAGTGAACTTTACATCCTGTTCCTCATAACTCCATACACATTATTACTTTGATCATTCGTCAAAATATCGATGGTGCTAGTTTATCATTTGTGACTTCGAGTTACAGCTATAGCTTTATGTAAGCGGGCACGCCCATTATACCTGGAGGCTTTATATTTAAGTACGTTATGTTTACGTTATTTCTGCTTGAGTATAGTTTTTGACGATTTTATATGTTTTTTTTTTGTATAGTGGCGTGTGCTAGCTAATATAAGGCAAATAATATATTTTAATGTTCTGTGTTGCGTAATGCAAATTATTTTACATTTTATTGTATAGATTCATAATGTGATTACAAAAATATATACAAATTATATGTTTAAATGTAATTAAATGGGAAATGATAGAAAAAACTATCCCGAACTTATGGAGTGCAGAGCGAGTAAGAAGTCGTTATCACCTGATTATAAGTGAGTAAATAACCTAATTTACTGTCTTATAACCTAACTAAAAAGTATGTGTCTTTTTGAACTCGGTTAAAAACCTTACAGATACACGTTGTTATAGTGAAAAATGTGCTTTATTTCAAACCTTATATGTATAGGATATGTAACTAGAATATGAATGGGAAGGTATTTTATTTATACCTAAACCATTAGTCATGCCATTCACATTAATTCGAAAACTAGCAACGTAATAGAAACGTTTACAAAAACAAAACATCCCTTTTATGAAGTTTTCCTCGCCCGATCAAAATTGACCGATACTAAAACTTGTAATAGAACAACAGTATCCGCTTTTAATTTAATATCGCAGACAAAACTATCGCAAAGTTATGCTTTTAAAAGTATTTAAACAAAACTTTTTGTGCAATCGCCATGAGACAGCTATGAGCATCGAGGAGACTCGTCGGCGCCATTATTATTTATGTACGGACAGCCGTGGTAATGGTTATATTTCCAATCTATTTAAGTTTTCTTTTCCTGCAACGTATTGTTGTTGGGAATTTAATAATAGCACGTCATAAACTTGCCTAGATATACAGGTAATTGAATCCACACGCGTCTTTGGTACCCATCTAATTTAATTTGGGACAAGGAGTTCAAGACCCAACCTACGTTTTTATGGCAAAACTGTTGATTGTTTTTTGCACAGAGCTAGGTGATGAAAACCCATGTTTTATAAATGATTTTATTGATTTATTGTAGGTAAGATATAGGTACCTACCTATGGAGAATCATCATCTACTTTTGACGTTTTTTTAATCAATCAAAAAACAATGTTAACATTAATAAGTATCATCTATAGGTACACTTGACATACGCTAGTTAACAAAACGGGTAGGTGTGGCAACCAGCAACCTTACTAAGTTATGTAATAACTTGTATTAAGGGCACTAATACAAGCCCATACATACTTCAGTTTCACAAAAGAATTGCAGCCAGAACAAGTGTTTAAAAACAAAAAAGTTAACATAAAACCATAATTGCAGAATTCAGAAATTACTTACTGTTTATTTATTTGACATTAGAATTATTCGTGTTTGTGTATTTAATAGCATTTACTCCAAGCTTTGCTAATTTAACAAAACATCAAACTCAAACTCAAACTCAAAGCATTTATTTCAATTAAACCATTTACAGGCACTTTTGAATTGTCAACAAGTCGGTCAGTTACAAATATGAAGCTAGTTGCCCATTCCAAATAGTAGGTTCCTATGGAGAAGAACGGGCAAGAAACTCCACAGACACTCTTTTAAAATAAAATATTTGATACAAAGTATTGGTTACATCATTCTTATTGAAAATATACATGTGAGAACGATGCAAAACGTCAGAAGCGTCCGTGATAAAAAAAACAATTCAAAACTAAAATAATTAAAAATAAGCCGTGGCAGCTAAGAGATGACCAGTCCCAACTGACAGCGCCCGTTCACGAACATGACGCATGGATCAGCACCATTCAGCTCAACCATTTTGAAGGAAGCTAAATGATCCAACACACACGCCACCATCAGCGAGACATCTGAGTGAGCATGACATACTCTCAGCTGCCAGGACATATTCAAGTCAATGAAAGACATATTACCCGGTAAATGGTAGCTCTATTGTACATAGTACTCACACCTGTGTTATGCAATTATATAATACAAAGGTGATTGAGTTTATACAATGAAAAGATAGTCTTACAATCTTCAGCAGCTCCAACAGTATTTTCAAATGTTAATCAATTAGTTGACGTTGTGGAGCAGGACCAGCATTGAGCCAAGCATTTCTATCAGCGATGTAATCCCCCAGCCTATAATATGCCTGCTTGCATAGTGTGCGTTTTATACAAGATTTGAATTTCGTCTCATTCAGTTGAAGTATGTGGGGAGGAATTTTATTATAACATTTTAAACAGTACCCCATGAAAGATGAGTCTACTTTAGCCAGTCTGAAACCTGGTTGAGCTAATAGATCCCTACTTCTAGTACTATAATTATGTCTTTCGCCTCTTTTACTAAAAAGATGTAAATTTTTTCTTACGTACATCACCACGAAGGGTTATGCAAAGGTGTGCCTACACCGACATTTTGCCAGTTATGTTTAAGTCCCATACTCGTATGTAAACTTATTGCCACCAGGCATTAATCCAGACTCCGGGCTCCTGGTTCTATTAAGAAATTCCTGGTGGAAAAACCCAATAACACTTTGCCTAAATTGCATTTTCCCCAACTATAGGCGTTTAAAAGCAGAGAGGCCGTTTTCCACACTTAGATATTTTTTGCCACCCCCTTGCTAACAATGAATGGGTGGTGGTGTTCTTCGAATTAGTCTGTAATTTTATGCCAAATACCTACACCAAAACCAACTTCAAAAGTCCGAAAGGAAAAATAATTAAAGTCCGGTCCGAGCAAAAGGTATAAAGTTGGTTGTATCGGGAACTACACCTACATTTTGTTTGTTGAACGGTCTTCTACAACAGGTACCTATATTATACCTACAAAGTTTCCAAAGTCTGTACGGATTAACGCTTAATCCCAAATAACAAAGCCTGGATTGAAAATCGAAAACAAAACCCCATCGTGGCAGCCATGTCGGAACGATAAATCACATCGTTAAATTTGTAGATCAAGGCTTCAATTTCACCCTTTATTTTGAATTTTCTGGCGTTTTTGTCGTCTTTATTTTGTATTTTGATGGATAAACAGAAAATTAAACGTACATATGCCATACATCAACAATCACTGAAAACCCCTGATTACTACGGTAATCAAACTATCTAAGTCCTCATGTAAGTCTCAGTCATGCACACGCCGATATTCTGCCAGCCCTATTGTCCACGGTCTGGCCTGGTTTGTTAAAGCAAAGGGTCAACACACCGAGGGCCATTCTATTTGCCGTTCGACTTAATATAGGATCGTCAAACTCATGATCGACACTTTTTATAGACATTTGTTTACTTACTAGACTTTTATTTCGAGATATGTCGGGAAAGGTTAGGGCAGACTAAACATAGGACCGTTTTAGCGAATCAAAGGTTTGGTATTATACATTTGCCAGCTCTAAAGTATTCAGAGTTTTAATGTACTGGCCCATTCTAACAATTTCAATATAATATAATATAAATAGTTACTGATTTGGTGGACGGCATGCTTACGTCGGGAGCAGCAAACACTGCGTTATCGTGCTTCGGGTGACAGATAACTGTAATAACACTGCGTTAACCGTAATATGGAACCCTTAATATCGTGCCCTGCGTGTCCAGGAGAAGGGTCTACACCGAAGCGATAAATCCGAATGTTTGGACGTTTCCTACTACGAACTTCATTCTATTCCGTTCGGTTCGGATCCGACCGAACTTCATTTGACGTTTGTTATATCGTAAACCCTACTCGAACAAGAAAATTCCGACCGATAATTTGAGTTTGGTAAGAGTTACATCGTGAAATTAATGTCAAAATTCACGTCAGCAAAATAGCCATCTTTTGAGTATCGTAAGTATTGATTTTAATTAATTATTACAATTATCTTGAGTTTTATATTTGTTTTTAAAGTGTTAAAGTGAATATGCCATACTTAAAAATGTAGCGAAATGGCATTACGTATGGTTATGGTGGAAGAGGCTCTCAGAGAAGGGCGTTTGGAACGCAGAAGAAATCGCAGACGACTTCGTGACTCCTTCAGTACCAATCTTGTGCCCAACCTTGAGTTTATAGCTAATTACAGATTCAGTCGATCACTTTGCCGAATCTCGATGCTCCTCAAGGAAATTGAGGAGAGCATCAATTTGTACCATGTCTGGACATGGTGACTTGTTTTTACAGAATAATCACCCTGTAATGTTCCCACTGTTGGGACACAGGCCTCCTCTCTGTGAGTGGGAGCGCCACGCGGGTCCAGTGCGGGTTGGGAAATGTCACATGTCTTCGATTTTTTTGTTCTAGGCCGGTTTCCTTACGATGTTTTCCTTCACCGTTTTGAGAGCAGTGGTGATGAAATAATTTACACAAAGTAAAGTACCTGTCAGGGTTCGAACCTACGACCTACAATTCGTAAGTCGTGGCCGTTACCACTGGGCCACCACTGGTCCTTGTGGGCCACCACTGCTCTAGCAGAATGTTTGTTCATAACTTTCATTTCCAAACTTCCAAAACACGAACATGAGAAAAGAGGCACTTTATCACGGGTAAAGTGAATAGTACCTATATTTAGCTGGTTTTTTTTGACAACTCATAACTGAACTTGAACAACTTTGAGCACTTGAACACTTTATGGCTCGTGTAGACTGGTGCGATATCGAGAGCGCGACAGGCAGCGTGACCCTTGTAGAGCCCGCGATATGGCCCCAGTCTGCACGAGCCTTTACACTTCAGGCAGCACTTGGTGATAAACGACCGAAATACGATTCTCGTTATAACGATAGCCACAGACGAGATTTGGTTTATGTTTAAGTATTCATTTTCCTTAATTTTGCATTCATAAAAAAAATCGCTTGTTTATTGTCACCTTTTGACTTTTTGTATTTTGACAATTTGAATCGGCAAAGGCAATCTGTATGTCGCCTACAAATTGAGAAATATTACAATGTTCGTAGGTATAAACACTGAATTAAAAACAAAGTTAAATTTCCTTATTATAAAACCGCGGCCAAGTCCGTGTCGGACCACGCACAATGAAGGGTTCCGTAGTGGCGATTAATTTATCCTAAGAACAAACTAAACATTGTAGTTAAAAAACATGTTCCCTCATACATTCCAACTGCACAATCATGTGAGTTTATACGAACAATATTGAGTGATTTACCATGTTATTTTACTTCTTACAGGGTTTTCTGTAATCTATAAGTAAATAACTACTTTCTGTATTTTTTTTAATTTTAGGCTCAGTAGTTCCGGATATAGGTGCCTACGGGAGAATGGTAAAACATATTTTTTCGTTTTTTTTTTTTATAAATATAAAAAAATATATGTGTAATCCTTACAAGACAAACCCTTTCATTGATAAGTCACACGGTACATTTTTTTTTTTTCTTACCTATCCCTAAGAGTGATTTGATATTCAAAATTCATTTATTTACGTTACACGACCGTATTTGGGTCACAGAAACTCATATGTGTAACAGACAGACACACATGACAGATCCTATAATGGTTCCGTTTTTTCCTTTTGAGGTACGGAACCCTAAAAAGATTACATAACATAAAATCACGCCTGTAATTCCCCGTAGGGTTAGGCAGGGGTATACCTTAGTATGTACACCCACATTCGCTAGTTATGTTTTAATTCCCATCAACTGGGTACAAAACCAGACTGGCTTATATAAATTCGGGCTGCTACTCGTACTGAGATATTTCTCAGTCAAATCTTTTATGTTGCTAAAACAGGATAAGGAAGGACCAAATATTATTTTGTTAAGGTTCTCTTCTCTTAAGGAAAAGTGAATGTGCCCTCTCCCAGCTTAACAAGAGGCATTTAAAGACAACTCCATTGTAGCAAAGTCAAAGTAAAAGTATTTATTAGTGTGATTTTTGGTGATACAGTAAGTATAGGTCTTATAGTTAGGTTATGGTAAAAAACAAAGATACTCAAGTTTTATTCTAAGGCTCCACCGTCTGTCTGTCTGTCTGTCACCAGGCTGTATCTCATGAACCGTGATAGTTAGACAGTTGAAATTTTCACAGATGATGTATTTCTGTTGCCGCTATAGCAACAAATACTAAAAACCAGAATACATAAATATTGTTTTTTTGCCGTTTTTATAGATAATGGTACGGAACCCTTCGTGCGCAAGTCAGACTCGCACTTGGCCGGTTTTTCCTGAACGACTTGCTACTGACCGCGGTGCGGTGACGATTAGAACGTGCAGATGCCAAGCACATCAACCTACACAATCTATCAAATTTCTTTTATAGATTTTCAACTTTATCGCTACAGCTTAAGGTTCAAGGTTGATTGGGAAAATTTGACTGGCGGCATTTTTATCTCACAAAACAGCGCGCACTTTACTTGTGGTTACCAAGTGTACAAATACTCTGTGAATGTCTGTGTAAGCTTCTTTCTTATATCTATGGTACCGTACGAGACAATGACAAAGTCAGTCGTGTGTGTGTGTTATGTGAAAGAAGAAAGAAAGAAAAAGCATTTATTGGGACTCGCACAGGTCATAAATTAAAATAAAACACACTCATAGAAACATAAAGAACAAAACCAAAAATAATACAAAGTAAAATAAAAATAAAAACAGAAAGTCCTGTACGAGACGAAAAGGCATCTCAGGATAGTGTCGCAGCGCTGGTATTATAATAGGGCCCGCTGTGATGTCACTGATAGATATGGAAATAAATAAAATAAAGAATAAAAATAGATGAGTGAAATAACATAATAAAAATAAGAATAAAATTATTGTAATTGTAAACGTACACCACGTGTGAGAACCCGACGTAACATCAGTTACTTTTCAGTGCTTTTTGTGTCTGTGGTGTTCAATGGCATCGTTGGGACCTGCGTAGGAGTATTAAGACGCTGACAACAGCTAAACCGCGGTCACTGTTAGACTGCATACAAAACAAATAGAAGCGTGATGACACAACGCTTGTAATTTATTGCAAAATATGAAGTAATTATCAATTTACTCAAAAATTAGTTAAGTTATCGAAAATAAAAAACAACCAAGTTCTGCATACAAATAAGACGTTCTTGTTATTAATTAAATACCAACCATACGTTGATGTTTAATACAGATATTTTGGATTGAAACTCAAAGTAAAGGGTTAGTTTAACGTTAATTTATATCGAGATTTTATTTTGTTGTGGTAACAACCACGTTCTGAGAAATATGTTCGAGAATAACATATATTTTTTCCGCTATCACAAACTATATAGATTTGGCAATTTTTTTGTTTAAGACAAGCCCACTTTTATCATTTGCCTTTTGTCAGCGCCTTAAATGACAAATGATGATAAATGATTTTTATTTCTGTAAGTAGGTTTGTTCAAACACTTTTACACGTCAATCATATTTTTAAAACTAGATGAGGTCGGCACTTCCTATCTGACTACTCTGAGAAGAAAGGCCGAAACAAACTTAGAGGTCAGTCTGTTTTAAAGTCCGGACATAATCTTGGTCAGATCATGTGAAGGCCATTAATGTTCTGAGTCTGCACACATTCACAGCGTGTTTGTACACTTGGTGACCACAAGCAAAGGTCGCGTGGCTTCGTGAGATAAAAATACTACTAAACTAGATAATTATACTAAACTAATGTTCTTATTTATATCAAGGTATCTGTTGTTGCTGCATCGTTGGTCTAGTGATTGCAAGCGCTACTGCTGAGCTTGAGGTCCTGGGTTCGATTTCCGGTTCGAGCAAAGTGATATTAGGTTTTCTATCTGGACATTCTCAGAAGCTGCCTGGAGTTTGGATTTGTGCCCGGTTTATGGCAATAGGCTCGCCCTATTACATGGGACTAAACATAACGTGCGAAATGTGGGTGTACAGGTACCTACACCTCTGCCCAACCCTTCGGGGAAACAAGGCGTAACTGTTAAAAAGTGCGCCGTATCAAAGGACCAATTTTACCAACCAAAAATATGACAATATTCTACATAAACACAATTTCTTAGTAGCTTACAGCAAAAATCACAAATTCATTAAACAAACTTCACCATTTACACGCGAATCACCCGAACGAAACTCATCAAAAATTGTTCAGTGAATTATTGGGATAATTTGTTCTAAATAATCAACAAAGTTCATTAATGAAATCGCTGACAATTAGGATCAGTTAAGGGATTCACGCCTACAAATCTGTATTCTTTGGCAAACAAGAGAGGATTACTGACGTAATCAGACCACGCCAGACTTATCAGAGCTTCACTGAGCATCAAGTATAATTGGCTGTTTTGCCACAACAACGGGAATCTTCTAATTCTGATTGGAAAGCTGTTGGAAGGTGACAGCGACGTGGGGTACAAAGTAGGTCACGTGTATCGGTCCGCTTGGAAATCAGCATGTACGAGTGAAGATTATAGGTGTGCATCACAGATAAAGAGTAGGTTAGGTACCGCATGTTCATTATACATATACGTATGAAAACCGAGCGTGTCATTTTTAGGGTTTCGTACCAAAAGGGTAAAATGGGAACCCTAATACTAAGGCTCCGCCGTCTGTCTGTCACCAGGCTGTATCCCATGAACCGTGATAGTTAGACAGTTGAATTTTTTACAGATGATGTATTTCTGTTGCCGCTATAACAACAAATACTAAAAAACAGAATAAAATAAATATTTAAGAGGGCTCCCATACAACAAACGTGATTTTTTTGCTCGTTTTTGCTCGATATATAACGGTAACAAGTAGATGCTTGAAATATTCACAGAATATTTAGTTATATATTCACTTTAAAAATAAATAATTAAATTAAAATAAAACAAATATTTAAGGGGCTCCCATACAACAAACGTGATTTTTTTGCCGTTTTTATAGATAATGGTACGGAACCCTTCGTGCGCGAGTCCGACTCGCACTTGACCGGTTTATTTATACCTACGACGGCGTCACCCCAGCCATTTAGTGATGTGTTCAACGTAAACAGAATCATTTCAATTGCTATTGCTAAGCGCGTCTGTGAGCTAATAGACTTAGTCAGGAGTGGGCGTTCGTTGACATTTTTTCATTTGACATGCAATAGGAAGTCGCAATAAAGCCCGAAGTTTGTGCACAGCGAAACTTCGGGGCACGCTTGGTCGGACGGCTTCTGATATCTATCTGTGGTGTGTATACAGGGTTTGGTCCCAAGGTACAGTATCGATTTCTTGTTAGAAAATTATCAATTATGACGTAATTGGGTGTACCGAAGATTATACAAGCACTGTATTGGTTGGCACAGGTTCATAATATTTTGTCTTTTGTACCTACCTATCTACATATTTGTTACGGGAAATATTCCTCTAGAAACTTCATCTGCCTAGCCTTTTCCCAACTATGTTGGGGTCGGCTTCCAGTCTAACCGGAAGCAGCTGAATACCAGTATTTTAAATCCTCTAAAAACCTATTGGCCTTGTAATGATGTACACATTTTAAAATGAATGAACCTCTACGAACTTTTCGGGCTTCTAACACCTTTTTAAAATAAACGAGCCTCTTTTGTAATTTCTAGCGTTTTCTCACTGTTGGTCGCAGTAACAAAGCTAGGATTCCCCGACCAATCAGGTTAGGTTAAAAAAAAAAAAAAAAAAAAAAAAAAAAAAGGTTAGAACTGTAACCAACCGCGCAACTTCCAAGTTGGTCCCAGTTACTTGGATATTTAGTATTTATAGGTCCCCAAAATATGAATTATTTAGAGGTTCACAAAAAGAGGCGCATCTATTATATAAGAGTTCAATAATATTTTCAGGATAGCAAAATGGGAATTCTTTGAGGTTCGAATTAATACATGTGAATTTTTAAAGCTAATTCAACTATCAAAAGCTGTGGAGAAGCATCGTGTTGAAAACTAAACTTAATCGTCTGAATCAATCAGAGCCACCGTAGTGATAAATGTTCGTTCCTGTGCTTGTGAAACACTTCAGCGACGACAGACAATAAAAAAGGAATAGCAGACAGACATTATTTATTTCTTAAAACTTGGGCCCTGTGTTTTATAACTATATAAAGGCGTTGCGCCTTTAAATATACATTGATAGCAAATGACCAAAAGATATTAAATTATAAAACTTTTTTACACAAAAAAAAAACAACCAACTTCCAACATAAACAGTACAAAGTAACTTTAATTTCGGAAGTCGGTGGCAAAAAACGAAAATACAATACCAAGGACACGGACTTCAGAAACTAAAGTTAATTTTCACTTTGTATTGTTTTTAGGGTTCCGTACCTCAAAAGAAAAAAAACTGAACCCTTATGGTATTAGGGAATGCAGAACCGGTTTTGTGTTAAAGAACAGGGATTTACGGGACGTTCTGGCTAAAGAACTGGGATACCCGGTACTTTCGATACTTTATGTAAACCTTTATAAGATAGTAGAGTTGAAAGTGTTGAAACGGACAAAGTAAGAAAAATACGAAATGACAGAACAAAAAAAAACATTCACAAATCAATTTCATCTCCAAGAACCTTAACGGAAATCCCCCATAAGTCTTCAATGTTCTTTATATTAAGGCTTGTGAGGGTATCAAATATTTTTTTTTTATAACTTAAAAATAATTCGTTTTAAAGCTATTTATGAAAATAAATAAAAATTGACCATAGTTTCGGAGATAAGGGGACTACGGCCCCCCAGTAGTCTCCTAAAGTACTGAGTCTACAATTCTGAAAAAATACAGAAAATAGTTCGTTACTTATAGATTACAGGCAACCCTATAAGAAGTCTAAGGTGTTAAAATAACATGGTAAATGTCTCAATATTGTGCGTACTAACTTACATATTTTCCAGTTGGAATGTATGGGAGGGACAACATGTTTTGCAACTACAATGTTAAGTTTGTTCTTGGGATAAAAAACATGGTAGATAACATATTCATTGTACGGAACCCTCACCACGCGAGTTCAACTTGCACTTGTCCGGTTTTTTTTTTAGTTTTTTTTTTTTACTTAAGTTAACCTACACAAATTCGAGTAAACTACCTGTATATGTAAATAAAAGTGACAGGAAGTGTTTATATAATATAACATCATCCACATAGAGTGAGTGGGGAAAATAAGTATTATGCAGAGCACAAATGTTATTATTAGTTACCAACAAAATAAATTAATAACAATTTTTACAAAACATATTTCATAGTTTTGTAGTGTGCGTCTTGTAATTTATATTACAACATATTTATAAATTTAACTAAAATAAGTACCTAACCAGGTATTATTAATGTAAAACTAATGTGCAACCCCTAAACAGGCAAAATAATTATGGACATAATAATTATGTGTGTGCATAAACCAATACATCTAGTAAATCCTTTATTTTCAGCAAATAAATGACTCTTAATGAAATAGTCCGAGTCCGATTTTCGTAACTTTGCGACAGGCGCACAATTCTGGGAGTAATAACTAAGTTTATGTAAATATATCGACACTTGGTAACAGACTCAGTTTATATCTAGCTCTTCTGTTTCAGGTCTAGCGTTCGTCGTATTTATTTCTTATTTTTATTTCGGTCTCGAAGGCCATTAAGTTAGGCATAATGTATCGAAATTATGTAATGTAAGTATTACCTATATTACAAGAGCATATTTTTGCGTAACACTCGATAGAAAGATTATATTTTTCCTTCTCGGCCTGTGGGCTGCAGTCTGCTGTGTGCGAATAACAAAAACAGCAAGATAACAATTCGATCTGCTTAGTATATAAATGTTTATAGACCATTACAATGTCAGCTGACAATTAAAAGAGATAATTTTAAACTACTATGCTTTAATCTGAGATTTTAAAAGAGACCTCGAAAACTCAGACGGAGTTTGTTTCGATGTTTCTTCTAAGGGTAGTCGGCTAAGAAACCGACCTCATCTAGTTTTAGTCATAAAATTCATGTATAAAAGCGTTATTTCTATCCAATAAATAAAAATGTACTTAGGTAAGTACTCTTTATTTCGTACAAAGTAACCTCAAAGTAGTCCATGTTCCGCAGTAGACTTTTAAGACCTATTATTAGATTCAGTTATGTCTCGATCTAAACAATAATAATCATCAGAAGTCTAAATACCAAACACCTTCTTCGATAAAAATGATGATATAATCTTTGACCGATATTTTACGTTATGTCAAGTAGATTCCGCATTTTAATCACAACCTTCACGCTCGCGTCGTGTTCCCATTATAATATACTTCGAACTTCTTTAATAGACAAAATTATCATAAAATATGACGATGTTTTCGTTGCTGAGCGTAATATGAATAGTTCGTATATTTAAAATAGTGGCAGTATGTTTGTGCGTCGTTTGTGCTTGTTTGCGACTTTCCCCCTTGTCCCCCATTCGTCCTAGGGTTGTAAGGGAACCCCGTTTTTGCCTCCGACAATGAGGAACTTCCGCAAGAAATCGAACCTCCGCCTCCGCAAGATTTTAACGGAATTGTACCGGAAAAAAAATAAAACATATAATTAATATGTTTGTTATTTATTGTGTGGTGTAATTTAATATGTGTGATAAAGAAAATTGCCTCCAAAACTAATCGAAGACCCTTTAATGTGATAGAGATTTAACTCGGAAGTTTCAAGATTCTGATGTCACTTCAGTATTAAGTGAGCAACTGTTCAGTGCAGCCGGTTTAATTTAAGAACCACGGTCGCCCAGTTTCTGGAACGCAAATTATTGACGCGTCAAAATTAAAACACAAGTCAAGTGTTGCGATTGGCTGTTGATAATTCAATCAAGCAATCACAGCAGTCTACGCACGGTCGACATTTTCTTTTGCAATTATTTGTGTTGATTTTTTTTCCAGAAACCAGTTTTTTGTCATGTAGTAAGACAGTTTTTTGTCAAATCGTTTGCGCCTTCAAAATTTTGATTACTATATGGATTACGTAGATTTTTTTCTTTATCTTTTTAGTGTTCCGTACCTGAAAAGGAATAATTGGAACCCTTATAGGATCACTCATGTGTGTGTTGCGTGTGAGTGTGTGTTGTGTGTGTGTGTGTGTGTGTGTGTGTGTCTGTCTGTCTGGGCGTCTGTCAAAGTCAATTTGCTCCGAATCTACTATCTTACTAGACCGATTAATTTAAAATTTGGTACACATGTGAATTTCTGTGACCCAAACAGTTAGGGTTTTATTTTTTCGGTTATTTTTTATAATTTTAAAATCATTCTTTTTAAAGTTCATAAAGAAAATATATGAAAATAGGCCATTCCCACTTATCTCCAAAACTGCAGAGCCTAAAATTTTGAAAAAATACAGAGAATAGTTCCATACTTATGGATTAGGTACAGGAAAACCAAGGAGGAGGAGTCTATGGTTTTAAAATAACATGGTAAATCACTCAATATTATGCATATAAATTTACATTTGCAGTTAGAATGTATGAGAGAACACATTTTTCAACTACAATTTTAAGTTTGGTCTTGGGATAAATTCATCCCAACTACGGAACTCTTCATTGTGCGTGGTCCAAAACGCACTTGGCCCGTTTTTTTAAATATTTTTCCACTTCCGCCTCCGCAAAGATGGCCTCCGTCACATCCCTGACGTATCTACTCAGAAAAAATAATAATAACACATGGCCGAAATACACATGGTTCCAACTACGGATTGTTTGCTCGAAGGGGACGTTTATGGGGATTTAACCTTGGTAGCTATGTTTTTTATTGATATTGATTTTACAATAAAAAAATATGCGATTCTTTGTGTGTTTGTCATTGATTTAGTGATGGTAGAAGACAAGTAGGTACAAACTACCTCGCCTGATTGTGGGGAGTGTGGACTCGTGGAATACTTACATCACTTATTGATGGAGTCTAATAAACACCAACTAAGTGCGAGTCGGACTCGCGCACGAAGGTTTCCGTACCATTATCTATAAAAACGGCGAAAAAATCACGTTTGTTGTATGGTAACCCTTAAATATTTGTTTTATTTTATTTTAATTATTTATTTTTAAAGTGAATATATAACTAAATATTCTGTGAATATTTCAAGCGTCTACCTGTTGCCGTTATCGATATCGAGCAAAAACGAGCAAAGAAATCACGCTTGTTGTATGGGAGCACCCTTAAATATTTGTTTAATTTTGTTTTTTAGTATTTGTTGTTATAGCGGAAACAGAAATACATCATCTGTGAAAATTTCAACTGTCTAACTATCACGGTTCATGATATACAGCCTGGTGACAGACGGACAGACAGACAGACAGACGGCGGAGCCTTAGTAATAGGGTTCCTGTTTGGCAACCTTCGGGTACGGAACCCTAAACATGATCTATTTGGGGTACATAATCAGCCTATAATTTTCCCACTTCTGGGACACAGGCCGCCTCTCGGTGAGAGGGAGTGGCCCGTAATCCACCACGCGGGCCCAGTGCAGGTCGGTAGATGTCTCCCGTTCCGTTCCCTTTGGGAACGGAACGGGAAGCACTTAGCCGGTTTTTATTAGACTCCCGGTTTTTATTAGGCAATAGACCCCGAATAAAACACGTTTATCATATAAAAAAATTAAAAGTTAATAATGAAAGAGGCCCTTTATTTGTTTTTTTTTATTTGTTGTTAAAGCGGCAATAAAAATACACAGTCTGTGAAAATTTCTACTGACTACCTATGACGGTTCATGAGATACAGCATGCTGACAGACATACGGATGGACGGACAGCGGAGGCTTAGTAATAGGGTTCCGTTTGGCAACCTTCGGGTACGGAACCCTAAACATGATCTATTTGGGGTACATAATCAGCCTATAATTTTCCCACTTCTGGGACACAGGCCGCCTCTCGGTGAGAGGGAGTGGCCCGTAATCCACCACGCGGGCCCAGTGCAGGTCGGTAGATGTCTCGTGTCTTCGAATTTTAGATTCTAGGGTATGCCCAAATGTCGGATGTTTTCCTTCACCGTTTTGAGAGCAGTGGTGATGAAATAATTTACACAAAGTAAAGCACCTGTCCGGGTTCGAACCTACGACCTACAACTCGTAAGTCGCTGTCGTTACCACTGCTCGTCTGGTTGGGGTCTTGGGATTGATCCTGGTCTTGATTTAGGCACCAAACAAATGGCGATGATGCGAAGAGTCTGTTCAGGGTTATGGCCTAAATGTATTTCATACCAGTGTGTATTTAGGGTACGAGAGGACAGTCATACACATTACGTCTGAAGTCCCCAATAAAAAAAAGATTTAAAAAAAAAATAGCGGGGTTTCTGTAGTCGCATATTATGATGTGTAACATCTGACATCTCACCTTGGTAATAAGCAACTGAGCAGCGACAGAAATTAACCTCAGAATTTAAATCAGGTAAATACTGAAATATTTATTCGAATAATAATTATTCATTACTAGTGGTAGCCCACTGGTCGAAATTCGACCCCCGTTGTACAATCTATAAAGTACCTACCTAATAATTCCTTGTTATAAAGTAGTTACTAATTCCATGCTATTAAAAAGTACTTACTTATTCCATGCTCAAGCTGTCACTTCCTGTTACGCACGTCCGTCCCTTTTCACGGAATCGCTCCCCCACAAAGCGAGATGAAACACATTAAAAGAAGGAAGTTGCTGATATTACCCGGTTTAAGCCTAAATCTCGTTCATACTTAATCTGTTGCTTTGACCTCGTGTTACCCGTTTCATGATTACCTACACGGTTTTATAAATCATTTGATTTTGATTTGTTTGTCAAGTAATCAAGTGGAAGTCAGCGCGGATTCTGGATTTGTGCCCGGTTGATGGCAATAGGCTCGCCCCCTATTACATGGGACTTAACCTTAACTGGCGAAATGTGGGTGTACTATAGGTACACCTCTGCCTAACCCTTCGGGGAATACAGGCGTGATGTTATATTTTAAATGTAAAGTGGAGTACATAATTGGTTGACCAAAGTAACAATAACCATTCATAATTAAGTATTAATTGGTATTGGTATGGTATTTACAAAACATTAAGGGGTTTATTTATACGATGATTAAGAGACGTTAAAACGTCAATAATGTATGGTTAAACAGTCGCTAATCATTCGTTATCATTAAGCAGCGTTTATAAATAAAGCGGTAAGTAAATTTTTAAGGCTTTTAGATTGAGTACAAAATTACCAAAGCGTATGCTTTTAACTAAAGTTATATACATATATATTAACATATTAAACTAACCAATAAATAAATATTTTTTGTTAATTCAAGTTCATAATTATGAAGTTTTAAGCTTATGAAAAATACTAATGAAAACATAAAATACAATTAAAAAACCAAAATTCTAAATATGGAGATATTGGCATTAAACTAAATAAAATAATAAAAAATGTTACCGCGAAATGTGGAACGTGAAAGGGTTATGAACTTATGAGTGTGGGTGATATCTTTAAGGCGGCTTCCCACGGTGCGTGATTTTTCGGACCAGCCGCGCCGACAGACGCACAATGGGAAGAGTATCATCCGTAGTAGGGCAGACACGTCCGTCGCGGTGCGTCCGATCCGCTGCGAGTCGGTAACTTCAAAGGGAACGGTTACGGAACCCTAAAAATAAAAAATATATTATATAAGTTATATCCAAAATACCGCTGGGAGTTATCCAACCATTGCAAGAAATTGCGACATGGAAATACATAATTCCGTGAGACTATATATCTATACCTTCTTTATTTATAGCTCCCCCGTTTGGCTCCCTAGGGGTTGGTTTTCCTAAAGACCTTTCTCAGCTACCCACGTCATTTAAGGAGACTCATTGTTTAGCGGTTTCGTAAACAATATACTTAGTATTCTTTTTATCACTTATCTATACCTACTTACTATCATATCTTTTTATCACTTGTCCTATGACTTAATGGAACCCCACATTTCCTAAAAATATTAATTGACACTCTAATTTAATAAAACCGCCTCTTTTTGTGCTCTTCAAAGAATTCCTATTATGGTGTACTACAAGCAGGGCTGAAAACCGGTTAAGTAAAACTTAACCGGTTTTCAGCCCTGCTTGTAGTACACCGAAGATACAAATTATTTTTGATACAATTGATATTAGCTTTCAAGGTTGCTTCATCACATTAAGCTCAGCATTGATATTGTAAAAAAAAAAATGTTCGAAAAGCTTTATAATAACGGTTAAGGTTACATGGAAAATTAACCGGTTTCCAAGCCCTGCCTTCAAGTCACTAATAGCTAAGTGACTGCGACTTACTTGGATGTAACCCATTCGGTCGGGGAGCCCTAACTTAGTTACTACGACCAGAGGGCCTAGACAAAAGGCTCGTACAGACTCGCGCGATATCGCAGGCGCGGAAGGCAGCGACAAAGAAATTGTGCTACTAGAGTCGCGCCCGCGATATCGCACTAGTCTGTACGAGCCTAAAGTGAAATTCGATTAGCGATAACGCTTGTAGAAAAGCCACAAAATGTATGTGGTTGACATAAGTTATCGAAATGTTACGTGATCATATGTCAACGAATAGAAATTGGTTAGACAATTTTATCATCATTCGATTCCATGAAACGAATCGTCAGCGTCGAACGATAACTTCTATAGAGATGCGTAGCCAAGTGGCACTTTTTAACCGACTTCCAAAAAGGAGGAGGTAATTTTTTATGTTTTGCTGTATGTTTAACAAACGTTATCGCTAGTTTTCGATTCGTATGCAGGAATTCGAATCGAAAACTAGCGATAACACTTGTCAAAAAGCGAAATAACGATAGCGATTGTAGAAATAGAATCGCTCCGAAGCCATTTGTCTAGGCCCTCAGGTCGGCTCGCGCGTGGGTGGACACACACTATCCTTACCTAACCCATTTGGTCGGGGTGCCCTAGCTTAGTTACTGCGTCCAACTTTGAGAAAAGGCCAGAAATTTAAAAAGAGGCTCATTTATTGAAAAAAGCCATCAATATAATAAGACCAAAAGTTTTTGAGGCTCATTTAATAGAAAAAGCGATTACCACTAGAAGACCAGTAAGTTCCTAGAGAATCAATGAGATATTTTCCCATATTTATAACATGTTCCAATGCAGCTGACGTAATTCCATGGCCTCATTCGTTGCATTAATTAATAATCAGTCAATAATGCAGTAACACCACGGTCAAAGAGTACCTAATATACGGAAATAGAAACATCGTAATGAAGTATTTATCATTTATTCCACTATTAAACCAACAAGGTTGTTCGTTACGAAAACGATGCAGGTGCCTCGTTTGTCCAATGCATGAGGTCTTGGGTTCGTTTCTCATGTAGGGCAAAATGTTATTTGGTTTTCCATCAGGAATTTCTCAGTAAAACAAACGGCGAAATGTCATTTTAAACAGAGACTGTACAATCCCAGTTAAGAGTTAAGCCTTTCGAAGGGATAAGCCGTTTATGAGGTTACCTTTATCAAGATGTCACTCCTTGAATGGGTTCTTCGCTTGAAATCTAGTAAAAGGGTTATCCCTTCAATATGAATAACCCATTGAATGGGTTCTATACTTGGAACCCAGTAAAAGGGTTCCATGATAAATTGATAACCAATTAAATGGGTTCTGTACTTGAAATCCTAATATCAAGAAACAAATCATAATATTATGTCATTTCGATATCCGCTCAGCAAAGCTAAAATGAATTCTATATTACATACAATAATGATCATAGCTAGGGATCTATGATCATTATTGCAAGTAATATAGAGTTAATTTTAACTTGGCTACTTAGCCACAAAGGCGCCGCTGCGGCCGCATAACGCGTGCTATTCCATTTTGCAACCTATGCCCATCATCGAGAGATCATGTAACATTGCACCGAGTCGGAATGTTACGCTGTTATCGTTTTTAAGAGTTGAAAGTGTAACCCTTTTCAATGCCTTAAATTAAGCCGTTCAAAAGGGTTACCCACACCGTATGGGTTTTTGATGAACTGCTTAGAAAAACCCTATCGAAAACCCTTTCAACGGGCAACAAATTTGAATGGCTTATAAATTAAGCCGTTCAAAAGGGTTACCCATATCGTATGGGTATGCGATTAACTGCTTAGAAAATCCCTATCTTGAAAACCCCTGTCAATGGGTAACCAAAATGGTCCCTGATTATAAATAAAGAAAGGAATGATATCTTTTCAATTTATATTACAGACAAGCAAAGCATAATGAGCCTATAATGTTCCCAATACCTCCCTAGTTCCCTATTATAAGTTTTTTTTTTATTCGTTTTAGCCAGATTGAATACTTAACATAAAATTAAATAGTGTTCTATCCTTACTATCCATGTAGGTAATACGAATCCATACCTCCATAAGCTCCGTACTATAATTATTAATATTATACATGCGAAAGTAACTCTGTCTGCAGTCTGTTATCTTATCACGGCTTAATGGCTTATCGGATTTCGATGAAATTTGGCACACAGATAGACCATGACCTGGGTTAGGACATAAGATAATTTCCGACCTCCACACGGGCGAAGCCGCAGGGAAAAGCTAGTAATATTATAAATGCAAAAGTAACCGTCTGTCTTTATTATTTGTTACCTTTTCACGCTTAAACCACTGACCAAAACGTAATTAAATTTGACAGATATGTGGCCTGGGACCTATAGATGGACATATGCTACATTTCTTCAAGGATATGTATCAAAAAAATATGAAACACAAAGTACAAGCAGACAAAGTCGCGTGCAACAACTAGTATTCAAAGATTTTCTACAAAACCTTTATAGGTTCTCTAAGGACCAAAAACACTTTTTCTCTCCATTTGAACCACATGGGTCTGTTACATTTCCGGCAAACCATTTGACGTCATCCGGTGGGGGAAGACCCTCACTGACCTCGGCTAAATTGTCCAGTAAACTGAATTTAAGTACTCAGTACACAGTCCCTTAAGGGTTGCACATAAATTGAGGCTTAATTGTTCTCGAAAACACAGAAACAAGATTTTAACAAAAAAAACTCACAAAAATGTTATAACGATAAATTTCTTGAAGAAAAGTTCCCAAAAATGAAGGACAAAGAGGTAATAGTAGATTTTTGCATTAATTACTCACTTTAGCAAGGTGCGTTATCTACTTTTCTTTCAACTACCATTCTATCTACCGTGATAAAATATACCTACTCAAAATAAAAACTCAAGTTAATGAAAACAAAGTTTTTTTTTTTTTTTTTCAACAAAAAACAAACAAACATCTTCTCCTCAGACATTTAAAACATACAATTATTAAATGTGCAGTTATTAAAAGTGAAATTTGCACTTTACTTGGAACATTTAAAAAATAAAAAAAGTGCATTATTGAAAAACTGTGCAACCATGAGATTTCATTTTCTGCAGTCTTGGTTCTAAGCAAAATATACATCCTTTGTGATCGGTTTTGTACTGATTAATGATAACATTACTACGTAGTTGAAAGATAAAGATTTTTGTCATTCGTTTTTCTGTAAAATATTATGTTAAATATTTCGTTTTAATTCCGCAATAACTAGATCCTGGCTTGTATGTAGAATGCAGCTCCCGGACGCAAAAAGCTAGTAGGTACCCATCACACTCTCTGATCAAAATAACAACTACACACCACATTTACACAACTTAACTGTTTTTGTGTTTATTATACGTAAATTACCTTCTTTTTATTACTCAGATTTTTGTAAATTTTATTAGCTTATATTATTAAATTGTCAATAACAATCCTGCGCTAACAGAACTCATTAAATTATTAACTGTGAGTGGTGTTTGGGTCACCAAGATATAGGCTGTGCCTAGTTTGGGACCCTCTGTTAAATCTATCTAAGTTTTATGTTGGTTAAAATTTCATGCATACCTAATTGTATGTTTGTGAACTAATTAATAAAATTAATTTTAAAAAAAATTAAAAATATGCATCAGTATACAGAAGATGCGGTAATTATGATGCAACATGCAACCCAGCTCATGGGTGCAGTGGTGGCCCAGATGTAACGGCCCCGACTTACGAGTTTAGGTCGTGGGTTCGAACCCAGGCAGGCGCTTTACTTTGTGTAAATAATATCATCTCCACTGCTCTCAAAACGGTGAAGGAAAACATCGTGACGAAATCACATTACACCACCACCAAACACCACCCAATCCAATCACCTTATTGGTTTTTCTAAAAAGCAGGTTCGATTACCCCAGTGCATGTTCTTGGCAATAGTTCAAATAGTTCTCAATTTTCCAGTAAACATTGCATACTTCGAAACAGGCAACGAAAGGGAAAAGAGCAGAATATCAGCTTTTCCTGTTGGCAGAGTCAACCACTTAAGTATGTCAGCTAAATAGCAAAAGTAGCGTGGCCCTAGGTTTAGGTTCCTCACACTGAATCGTGGGAAAAGTCCTTATTTTAAATCGTTTTCACTAGTCTGATGTGAATAGTGCCTCGGCTTCGCCCCAGCCCACATTTTCACGTTCGTCCATCAATGCCAAGGCTTGTATAGTGCTTTTCTCAAATACTGCGCGGAAATTCAAACGAAGTTAATTATTTATAAATTCCAGATTCAATGACGAACAACGATAATTTTTCACGCACCAATGTGTTCATTTGTTTTTTTTTTCAATAAACAGCTTTCTATTTGCGAGCCAGTTCGAAATTTAAATAAAACCTTCGATAAGTTACTTCCTTGGTTGTTGATGTTTCGGAGTAAAAGATCGTTTCATTTTTAAATTACACGATATATATTATATGAGTTTACTAAGTAATTTAATTGGCCGCTAAACCACGACAAATATGGATTTTCATACAACTTTCTGTGGCCGCATTTATTTGGCCAGTACAGCAATTTCGATTTATCTCGAAGAAGGTTGTCAAAATAATGCTCGAATTTCCAAGCATGTTTGAGAAAAAGATTTTTTTTAAATATGGAACAGTTTAAAAAACAAATGAAATCATTATTAGTTGAAAAATGTTTTTACTCGGTCAAAGAATTTTTAAATCCCCAATTATAAACTTGTAAATATTACTAATAACCTAGCCGAATATCAATCAACTCAGCCTAGCAGAATATACTTGAAATTTATTACTGTATAGCATTGCATTTTTTTGGTATTGTTTCTCATCTTCTTCATTTTATATTTTTAAATTCCGAATTTTTAGAATTAAATTTCCTGTACATAAGTTAAACAAATGACTTTTGACTATAACTAACACTGTGGGGATGCGCTAAGGTAGCCCGCGAAATTCAAATTTTCTTACGTTTTTTGCAATTTGCAGGTCAGTAAAAGGTTGTATGTTGATCTAAATATGATTCGCGGCCATAATAAATATGGCTTTACAGAATTATAATCAATTAAAGAGCCCCTTAAAAAGTCAGAAGTTACATTCTGCTACCGTGATTTCAATTTTACGCCCGTCCACTGTCAGTACTGTCAACCAATTTGAAGTTGAGAACTTGTCAACGTTATCTTAGCAATACTTATGGTGCAAAACCTTTCAATCTTCTTTTAATATTCTTTGAATCTTTCAATGTAGCCCGCGAAATTTAAAATATCTTACGTTTTTTGCAAAGACATTTTGGAAGCTTTCTTAGCCTTACAAATTCCAATACTCAATTCAGAAGTGAAACTCTAGTGTCTACAACTTTTGATTAACCTGCTTTATGGCTCTTTTTAAAAGTGATTATAGAACTATATAGTAATCCATCGAAGTACTTTATGGTTTTTGAGAATGCTGGCGTCAGGGTAACCCGCGAAAT
This sequence comes from Tiliacea citrago, assembly GCA_963921375.1. Classification (NCBI taxonomy): domain Eukaryota; kingdom Metazoa; phylum Arthropoda; class Insecta; order Lepidoptera; family Noctuidae; genus Tiliacea; species Tiliacea citrago. Next base: position 6,457,886 of record OY992784.1, read on the forward strand.
TCAAATTTTCTTAAGTTTTTTGCAATTTGCAGGTCCAGTATCTGGTCGAATGGTGATCTCAATTATGATTTGCGGTCGTATCAAATATTTATTCATAGAATTATAACTATACAAATCATCAATGCAACTCTCTGAGTTCATATTACCAATAATTAATGACTATTTCATGGAATCATGACATTTGAGGCCAATTCTAACTTAAGGAGTTGTATTGTTGATTCTAATGGATATAATTCTATAAAGCCATATTTTTTACGGTCGCGAATCATATTTTAATCAACATACAAACTGACACCGACATGAAAATTGCGAAAAAAAAAAAAATTCGCTGGCTACCTTCGCGCATCCTGTAATTATCGACTGTGTAAGTCCAAGGCTAATCGTTGCCTATACTTTAGATATATTGTATTTTAGAAGCTGTTGGTACACCTTTAAAAACAAATAAATAAGCTAAAGCTTAGTTCTCTTCTAAAAGCTATTGTTAAAAGTTTTCTTTAAAAAACAACTTCAATTAAAACTACTGACGATTTTTCATAATAATCAAGTGACAGCGAAAACTTTCCTTTAACAGACGGTCAAAGTTTCATAATGGGCTTGAAGTTTTCATATAGCAGCCAAGTTGAGCAAAAAAATGTTCTCGAACAACATTACTTCTAAATGAACGGGCTTGCACATAGCCATAGTTTTGTGTGGATACTGGGCTGAATCCACCCCACTTGGCTTGTCTGCCAAGTCGGCTGTAAACTACGACCTCTCCACTCAAGGTTATTTTAACTAGGGGCGGATTTCACCACAGAAACTTAATGCGATTAGCACATCTAAACCGCGTTCAAGACCTGTTACTGTCATCATTTTTATGGAAAACTAGCTGCGCCCCGCGGTTTCACCCGCATAAGTCTCGATCCCGTGGGAATATCGGGATAAAAGTATATCATGTCCTAATTCAGGTCCTGGTCTACCCATGTGTCAAATTTCATCAAAATCCGTTGATACGTTTTAGCGTGAAAGCGTAACAAACAAACCAACTCACTTTCGCATTTATTATATTAGTTAGGATTGACACTGACAGCTCTCGTGTTCAGTTTCGTTGGTGAAATTGGGGATAACTGTAGCCCGTGAGTTTATTGGTTAAACTTGGGCACTCTCTTTACTATTTAACTAGAGGTTAATTTTCGAAAATCCTTTCAGCAACTCGTCAAGTTTCTGTCTAAGTCCTGACCGACTACTTTACAATCCAAAGTAGTAGCTACTTTGTTACATTATTTCTTAGAGTCTACAATTAATTTAATTAATTACAATAAATGCTTTGAACATGATTGCATATCTCCTCTTCGCGTTTTAAGAATAACGCCAGTAGCACACCATCACAGCGAAACCGCATTAGTTCAATTCAACTGGCTCGCGTCATGTTTCGCTACTCGAATCGGATGCGACTAGCGGAACATGACGCGAACCAGTGGAATTGAACTACCGCGGTTTTCTCTGCTATGGTTTCGCGGCGGAGATGTGCTACCGGCGTTATAGTCCTACACACACAGCATTATGGTTTAGACTGTGTGTTGTTTTCATTCACACAGCAGTTTTATAAGCTTATCCATACCTACATAGAAAACAACTGCGTAAAACACAATTTAGGTAAATGGTTTTAAGACGGAGTGTAAAGTTTTGTGAATTTAGAGAGTTGTTAGAAACTTATTTAAACTTCAGGAAATGTTATGAACGTTTCTTATAAGGGACGCTTTACGTGAACGATCGTTTAATACCGCTTGTTTTGACAACTTCGTTGGAACGGAGGCTGTGCTTAACAAATATTTAAAATATAATATTTTACAAACACGACAACTACAAGTCGTGATTCAAAGCACCTACATGCCACGATGGAAGTTATAAGCCAGCCTAAAATAAAAAACCGGCCAAGTGCGTGTCGGACTACGCACAATGAAGGGTTCCGTAGTTGGGATTATCCCGAGAAAAAACTTAACATTGTAGTTGAAAAACATGATTCCCCATACATTCCAACTGCAATAGTAAGTTTGTGCGCATAATATTGAGCGATTTACCATGTTATTTTAAGATCACAGACTTCTTATAGGTGTTCCTGTAATCTAGTATAGAACTAATTACTATATTTTTTTCAAAATTTTTGGGTGAGTACTTTCGATGATATAATATGGGGGTATAGGTCAATCTTCACCTATTTTCTTAAATAATTTTAAAAGTATTTATTTAAAAATTATTAAAAATATACATGAAATACTTATTACTAATAGCCCTTTCATTTGATGTCACACGGTACAATCAGCAAAACTTTTTTTTTTAATTTTCTAATTTGCCTCCCAAAAGCGACCCCCATATTCAAAATTCATTTATTTACGTAACACGTCCGTGTTTGGGTCACAGAATTTCATATGTGTATTAAATTTCAACTTAATCGGTTCAGTAGATTCGGAGAAAATCGGCTGTGACCGACGGACAGAAAGACAGACACACGACTGATCCTAAAAGGGTTCCCTTTCCTTTTGAGGTACGGAACCCTAAAAATATAAAAAACCGACCAAGTGTGTCGGACGATGCACAATAAACGGTTCCGTAGTTGGGATGAATTTATCCCAAAAACAAACTTAACATTGTAGTTGAAAAACATGTTCTCCCATACATTGAGCTCCTTAAGTTCTGAGTAGAGCTGCACGATTACTGACAAATGCGTGCATTGACTTGTCAGGTCCACTCAATCTGTGTGGTTCTTTCCTCAAAAGACCATTTCAGACAATCTACATGATCTGACCCACATTTGACCTCTGAGTTTGTTTCGGCCTTTCTTCTCAGAGTAGTCAGATAGGAAAGGCTTACCTCATCTAGTTTTTAAAATATGATTGACGTCTAAAAGTGTTTGTACAACCCTACTTACAGAAATAAAAATCATTTATCATCGATATTGTACGTCACGGTCAATTCTTCAATTGGAAATGTAAGTTGGTCGACTATTACTCGTTAACTTGTACCTACTTAGCTGTGATAGTTATCCTGTTAACTTCGTTACATATACTACTGCCATGAATATTTTCACTTATCCAAAAACAACCATTTAGCTGGCAGGGGTGGAACCAGGACTAACAAAAATTTGCACTTTAAAGCTTAATATTACGCAAACGGATCCCTGAATCGAAAAATGGATTCGACAGACCCATATATTTTTGAACGGTCTATCCTACGATACCACACCACACCAGGGGATAGACGAGACAATAAATATCATCCCCACTTTTCCCTACAATTTTTTTTTCACGATTTTATTTTACCTTTATGTCAGCGTGATTAATCGTATATAGGTACCCATACCAAATTATAGTACAGACAGACAAACAGACAGACGGGCATAGCGAACCTTGTTGACTACGGAACCCTAAAAAGAGGATGTATGCTTATGACACGATAGAAGTGAAAACTTACGACTGGACCCGAGTACGAGTATACGCGATTCAGCGTCACCGACCAACTGGAACCTTTTTCAACCGATATCTAGTTAACGTTTTGAAATGTTAATCCAATACCCAACCTCTAGAGGTTTGGTATTGGATTAATTATTCAGAGACTTAATCGGCCTCTATGAAACCGACGAGTTAATTGAGTTACACACTATCCGTAGCGGGAATTTAATTATGACAGTTCAACAGTGTAAGTCTTACATATACCAGTTACCGAAGTGGGTCGTAGCTAGGCAGTCTATTTAGTTTCAGATAAAAATGTATTTTCTTTCTTTCTTATTAGAGAAAAGGACGTTGCGACACAAGCAAGTTTGATACCAGTTCATAATTTGTCATTTTCCCATGGACAGATTATAAACTATCGAAAAATAATGCGTTAAATTGTAATTATGGTTTGCAGTTCACAATTTTTCGACAATTTATAGGTAATCTAACGGAAATAATACCGATAGATTATAAACTCAAGTTCATAATTTTCCGGTGACATTTAAGTATATGTTACCAGTTTGATCTGCTTTTAGGTAAAGAACATGCTTACTCACCTTGAAACGTAAGTATGTAAATTATGTAAGTTACATAGACAGGTAGGTTCACTCAACCGCACGTCGGTGGTAACATTGTGACCTTGAGCTGAGGCTTGAGCCGCAATACATAATTGTAGCTATGTTGATCTAGAATAAGTCAAAGGGGATTTCCTGTCTGACGATTGAATTCCTCCACGAGGCAAAGCATTTGTACCTACTTAGGGGTCGTCCATTAATCACGTGACGTTTTTATTTATTTTTACTGTTCACCCCTCCCCTCCCCTGGTGATACTTGGTGAGGTTTTAGGCTACCCAAAATCACGTGTATCTTTTTGGTATAAAATATCTTAAGGACGCTATCACATTTTTCCTCAAATATCAGTGCTTTTCAGGTACCATTTTAATGAATTAGGAGTCACAACTGCAAGGATATCATTGTCTCAAATTAAAGATAATATATTCATCTCCAGAATAGGCACATAAAAATTGTATAGCCCCATACAAATTTTTCACACAAATACATTTTAACAATCACAATAAAACCAACAAATGAAAAAAAAATAGGTCTGAATAGGAACCCATATAGCTAAATCCACTGCATAGTTATACATAAAAATCATAACAAACTGTTGCTTATATAGTCCTCTATACGGTCGACTAAATATTTTGTAAGTAAATAAATAACTTTTTTATTTATGATTAAAATAAGAAGCGCCCTCAAATTTCTCCATACATTTTCTACTCGCGGTTCGTCATTCCGCGCTCAGACGCGCTCGTGGAAGCAGGTGTATTGATTTTTCGCAAAAAAATATTTACGTACAGAAGTGTGTGCTGTATTGTATACTGTGGGTGACCGAAGTTGATACTTTTTCGGACCGAAATAAAAGTAAGTACGATTATTGGAATTTGTTTTAAAAATAAATACATAGTTCAAAATTTTTGTATGAATCATGGTTTCTAAATCATTACGGATAAACATTGTGTAAATAATTATATTATCTTTAATCAAATGGCGGAAATATTTTTTTTTTTAGATATTCGATACATAGTCAATTTTTGGGTTTTTGGGGGTGGTTATTACGTGCCTATGTCATAATTTTTTTTATCCAAAATGGCAGGTGTATTTTTTTAATTAAAAATTCGACGTTGTTAGCAATTGTGGAGGTTTGTTATCAATTGTTGAAGGTGGTGTTTACAAATATACCATCCAACTTTTGATTCATGATAGCGGATGTACATTTTGGTGATAAATCGACTTAGTTGTCAATTCATAATTCCAGAGGGCTAATTGCGTAACTATCAGTAGGAATCGGTTTCAATTTGACAGTTCAACAACATTCATTGCGTTATTTACGTTGTTGAACAGACAATTTTTTCCAACTTATGAAGCAATGGATTAGCAATATACTTCAAAATCATTCCGATTCCGATTCAAACTGTGTTACGCAATTAGGGTACAGAATAGTAGATGGTTATAACTTTCGACACCAAGTATGGTTTTTGATTGTGGTGTGCATTGCTAAAATATTTACATTTGTTATTACAGATGCCACGAATTCAGAAATTTGGATAAAGGATAAAAAACCATACACGTAGAAGTAAACAAAAGTAATGAGACTTTGTATTTTCATTCAGAAATCACAGATCTACTCTGGAGTTTTGTTACAGACATTGATATACGTCTGTTGGTAATTTGTTTTATTTGATTTACCTTAGGTACTTACTAATGTTGTCTTTTTAGGGTTCCGTACCAAAATGGTAAAAAAACCCTTATGGTGAGACTAAGTCTGTCTGTCTGTCACACCTGGATATCTCAAGAACTACTAATGCTATCAACTTGAAATTTAAAAAAGTTTGAGATGACAAAAAGATATCGATACCGTCTATGAGTGGAGCATGGCGAACAAGTTGTTGTTTAATATTAGTAAATGCAGCGTTATGACTTATGGTCGTGGGTTGAGACCAATAAAATATGATTATAGTTTGGGGGGTTTAGTGATCACCCGTGTCACCAGCGTTAAGGACTTAGGAGTGACTTTCGACCGCAGTCTGACATTTAGAGACCACGTGTCTGCCCTTGCAAAAGGAATCCTTCAGGCGTCTGGGATTTGTCTTGAGGAACGCTCGTGACTTTCGCAATCCCAGTATTATTAAACTTCTTTACACCACTTTGGTTCGGAGTAAACTCGAGTCCAGCGCCTGTGTCTGGCATCCGCATACTGCGTCTCAGACACTGATGCTTGAGAAAGTTCAGAAGACCTTCCTGAGATTTTTGTATCAAAGGCTGTACCATTACTTCCCATTCATGTACCCAACGAATTATCTTCTAGGGGTGTTGGGTTTAAATTCGTTGGAGGTAAGAAGGGGCTTTGATCAGCTCACGATTGCCTGTAAAACCCTAAGCGGTCGTATTGACTGCCCTGAACTCCACGGACTTTTCTGCCGCCTATTTGTGCCCGACAAATACCTTGGGCACCGTCAAAGCCGCCGTCATAACCGGTTCGCACTACCGCTGTCTAGATCTGTTGCTAGAGCCGAATCCCCAGTTTGTCGAACCCTAAGGATGCTAAACGCCCTCCTGACTGCCGACCCTGAATGTGATGTGTTTGCCGATGAATGGAAGAAAATAATGCGTGCTTGTCTGTTGTTTTGTGAGGGACAATATGCGAGGGGGTCCACTGTTGCATGTTAGTGTTAGTTTATTGATGTATCTAATTTATTGAACCATTTACTCAAATAATTATTAATAATTTTATCCACGAATTGTATATCTTTGAATTTAATTTTTTGTATTGTATGTTATTTGAATGCTTATTTTATTTTAATTTTTATAATTCTATGTTAATTAATGTAATTGGACCTGTGCCGTTTTAATTAACTATAAATAAATAAATAATAAATAAAACTTTTGCCCAACTATTTTGCAAACAAGAAATAAATTAATAAAATATACCTTTTTTGCAAAAGAGACTGACAGGGGGTCTTATAAATTTTAAATGGGGCTACTAGGGCATGTGGGGTATTATATGAAAGAGCACTGTTTGCACATTCTCATCAAAGTTTCGACTTTTGATGAAAAATGTAAAAAAAAATACCGTCTCCCCCCCTTATCTCCGAAGTTTGCATAGAGGAAAATCTGAAATTATTCTATGTGATAGAAGTTTATGTAAAGATTACAGGAAAAATAAAACGATGTCTCTAAATAGCACAGTTTTTCAGAAATCATCAACATCATATATACGTACGGAACCATCGGTGCGCGAGTCCGACTCGCTCTTGACCGGTTTTTTATTTTCAGGAGCAAGAATGCGCAATAAGTGTATATAAGCCAAAAGGCACAAAAATAATCGAGATGCATTTCCTTTTTGAGCAGCTAATCCTTGTAGGTAGCCACACTCCCCTTTTTGATTGCGGCGTGAAGTATCTCATCATGAATAAAGAAAAAACAAGGATTAACAAAATGCTTATACTGTGAAAATTTAAAGACTGTAGCTTCATCAACCGTTTGGTTGTAAAACCTGTGTGATAGACGGATACGTGAGTGACAGCAATAGTGCTCCGCTTGGACCCTTCGGGTACGGAACCCTAGAAAGAGCTGGTCTTCATTCTAAATTTGAACTTCTTTCAAACATGAAATGAAAATATACTTTTTACTACCTACTTTGGTTTTAATTTTTATCAAAGTACTGAAATCGCGCCTCAGTCTCTGTAAATAAATACTGTTTTCATAAGGCAATGATTATTTTTAAATATCACAACGAAAGTCTACGATAAACTCCCAGGCTAATATTTGATTATATAATGCTCCAACATTTGCCAGCAAAAATAATATTTACAAGTACCTACTTACATCTTTTCTAACTAGTAGTAGCCTGGGGAATAATCGTAGGTGTTCCTTGTAATAGTAAAATGTTTAGGTTGTTAGTTATGTAAAAATATGGTATTTAATCCATATGGCCAGCGCTTGAAATTTTTGGGTACCTACCGACGCTACGTAATGGCTGATGAATTTTAAAAGTACTAAAAACATAATTATTAATCAGATAGTACTTAGCCACAGTTACTAAAATTCGATTGCAAACTTACAACTAACTTTACTCAATCAATACCAGTAAAATTAAAAAATATATACCTTCACGTACCAAGATTAGTTAAATTGCGTATAAAATCGAGCGGTCAGCGGTTTCAATGTGTGCGTGCGCGTAATGTTGTTGTGTTGCGATTCAGATACCTAATCTCGAGCGAGTTCAAAATGTGATAGCGTCCTTGTAGTATCTTACTGGCGACTGCCAAGCTGAGCCGGGTGGTTGACGCGCCGGGCTGGGAAATCGTTGCCTGGCAACGGTCACACGCCGCTTTTCAGTTTCCAAATCGCATGCTCAACTAAAAAAATTATACACGTGATATTTCACTACACCGCACCCTCCCGCCTTGTGATATTTCGTGATTTTTTCCGAACGTGATTAATGGACGCCTCCTTACGTGTAGGAAATAATGTAGCCTTTCCCCATATTTTCCATCAGTACCTACACATACCGCTTGCTGTAAATCAATGAAATACTTGTAAAGCAACTGTACCTACATGGTTTAAGACATTTATTTATCAAAACACAGAATACAATTGACTCGCTTACAATGAGAAACGCTGGTTGCATACAGTTATACGTTCCATGGAACGAGTATCGGAACGGTATGTTTGAAGTTAAACGTAGGTACAGTATTGTTAGTCTTGTAGCGGCATCTACATCGCCACATGCGAACTACATGTCACACTGACGTCACGCAAATCCTGCATCGCGCAAGCAAAGTTTACCACGCAACTAGATCAATATACAACTCAAACTCAATACATTCGTCCCGACATCATCCGTCGGGCAGTTGCCCACTAGACACAACACCCGTCTGGTCAGAGGATCCGCCCTTTTTTATGGTGGATGAGTGAACTTTACACACTGTTCCTCATACCACCAAAGTCTTATCATTATGTTAGTAAACTAAACTATTCTAAATGACATCGAGTTTAAAAGGTATTTATTTTTAAATTTTGTTATTTGTCAGGTAACTTTTTACTAGATTACGTTATGTGTTAGACTGCCTCGTTGGTCTAGTAGTAGCAAGCGCTACTGCTGAGCATGTGGCCTTGGGTTCGATTCCCGGGTCGGGCAAAGTGTTATTGGGTTTTTCTATCTGGAATTTTTCAGTGGCAGCCCGTAGTCTGGATTTGTGCCCGGTTGGTGGCAATAGACTCGCCCCCTATTACATGGGGCTTAAACATAACCAGCGAAAAGTGGGGACCTCTATACTACAATTATGCTAAACAGCAGGATTGTGGTGGTAAACTTGGCAAAAAATAATAGGCCCGTTTTGACATTTAACTTGAATCGAGTACCGAGTCTTATGGTTGCTTCACTAGTTACGTCGCGATTGACCATCGCGACATAACCAGTGAAGTAACTAGTGAAGGAGTGGAGTGGTTTCATCGTTACCCTACCTAAGAAAATATTGTTGAATCATAAAAGACTACATCCCAAAAAAAGAGCACACAAATGAGTTTAAATTCAGAGTGTATTTTCCCAACCTCATGCTCCAATCCAATCAATTCCATAAACTCAATATCGGAGCGCCGCCGCGCCGGTCTCGGTCAGATTTTTTACGGAATAATTTGGGACCAAAAATATGGAGGATAAAAGATGTCCCTCGTGGGTCTCAAACAAAATATTTCAAATAAATATAAATCTGTTTTGTTCTTCAAAGAAATTAAATATTTATTCACATAACTTCTACATTTGGAGCTAAAGAGAACTTTATTTTTAATAGTAATTACAAGGGCTTTGCTTAAAAGGGTTTACTAACTTTTAATCATGTCTATTAGCAAAAGTTACTTATTACTTCTACATACATACTTAAACTCACGCCTTCTTCTCATGGGGGTAGACAGAAACTACAGAACGCTACGATCCTTACATACGAGTACTACTTCTGTTTTGTTTACGTTCATACATTACGCACGCAGGTTGCGAGTACTGTACGCACCTGACCTTTCTGAAGCACAACCCAATAAAACCCTAGCTAGGAGGACATAATATAGTGTCTTAATATAATATGTCCTCCTAGCTCGGGCGTCCCCTCCCGGCATTTCCAATCACATCTGCCTTGTAAATACCTTTTGTTAGTCGCCTTTGATTCATCCTCTCGACATCCGCTCAGCGCTCTTCCTCCTCTCTCCTACTATGCTGTGCCCGACAGGGTCCATAATTGTGTCTTTAATTTTAAGCCTACCACCTGTTTCACTAACATAATGCAATAAAGAATTGTGAATTGAATTGATAATCCTTTCAATCCTATAAGCATACTCTGTTATTTAAATTTTTGTGGCACCTTTTTTTGAGTCGCACCGTTGCCTTTACACATCATTCCTCAGTACTTCATTAGTTCTAAAAGACGAAAATCAACCAAAGTTACAAAATCTTATACCTATTTGCCTCTAAACATACAATAAGCTATAATACCTACCTACTTGCAAAATAACATACTTAACACAACTTAAACCAAGATGTCTCGAAAGACCAGAAAACATAAGTAATTTTATTTACATTCCTTTTTTAGGGTGAACGCAAAAAGACTTTCGCTCTTAGGTACTCGGTCTTCGCAAATTGTAGCTAATATTTTTATAGACCTTGGCGAAGTCGGAATAAGCGGTAATAGATTTAATGGCTGTCAGCGTCGTAATATTGGTGTTTATGGCTATGTGGAATATAACTTGTTAAGGGGGTGAATTCCTGATTAAGCAGAAAATATACATAGAACGCCGGGATGATGATGTTCTTCAGAAAAGTCAGGTGCGAAGTACTCGCAATCGGCGTGCGTGTATGACCAGATGTATGAACGTAGGCGAAGCAAAAGGAATATGTAAGGAGCGTTGCAGGTGGCATTCTATAGTTTCTGCCTACCCCCATGGGATGAAGGCGTGAGTTTATGTATGTATGTACATAGAGTCGGTCTCACGAGAGAATCCTCGCTATACCTAATAAGTGAAACTAATTTATTATTATAGCAACATTCCTACAACAACCCTCCTACTTCAGAAACCTTTCTCTATTTAAGATTGTGCATTTTATTAACCAGTGCCTGTAATAATTATCATGTTTAGATAGATAAATAAATAAAGATTTATGATTCCGTCGCATGATTGTCGTGCAGCGTCTGCGAAACTGCTTTCGAGAGACGGACTTTACATTGCAACCGTATTTCTGTAAATATTATATTTTATATTGCAATAAATCCTGAAAAAAATATGTTTATCTACGTTGTACAGAGTACTCACTTTTTTTTTTTTTTTAATGTAGATGACAAAACAGTACAAACAAAGTGCGTTCTTTTATAGCGATTGTCATTTTTCTCATTTCCTTTAGATCAAGGGAACCTGTAATTTTTACGAGAATATTAAATAAAACAATATACGAGAGAGAACTCTCGAGTTATTTTCTGCAATTATTGCCTGTAATACTTTTTAAGTTAAAAAAATATCAAACCGACCCGCATTTTTACGGTCATCAACGGCGTTATACAGGCCCTTAAGTAAGAAAGGTCCAGAAATAGACATTTTTCTCAAGAAAAGATTAATCCAAGCAGTAAATTCAAAATTATTATTATCTCTTGTATATTTTGATTCCCGTCGTGGATCTCCAATTCTGGAGGCGTGTTTCCACCATTATTAGAAGGATCAGTGCATACTTCCTCCGATCACACGCATATTGATCTGTAGCGTCTTCCGCGAATTAAGTCAAGTGTGCGACATTTGCTCGCTCCGGTTAACATAAGGATTGTTGGGTAAATAAGACGTTTATTTTTGGACATATATATATAATAAGCTATAACCTATAATATAAGATAAGCTATAATTATATTGATAATCTTGATATTAATATCCGTGTAGTCGTGTATGTTATTTATTTTTCTTTTCACTGCGCCATTGTAAAGCGTGTCATAGAATGTAGTTCCTGAAGTAAACATAGTCTCTGTAAAATTATCTGGGTTATAAGAACGGACAGACCGGCAGACCACCATAATTATACATATATACATGAAAAAATGACATTAATGTTTACTAAAGTAAACATTAATGTCATTTTCATGTCATGTCATGTCATAGTACCTCGTGTAACCATTTCCATGACGACTAATCTTTGGTTTATTTTAGATTAACTAACAGATTATATATAAAAATATAATAACATAACCTAACTAAAACTATTAACAAACTAAAACTCCTCAGCATCGCTGTCGACTGGTAAGTCGACAGCGATGCTGAGGAGTTTTAGTTTGTGGCTGTGGCTGCCAGTCTCTAGGGTACATTACCATGTACCCTAGAGACTGGCAGCCACGTTGTATGGCAATGCTCAGCCTCTGGCCAAGGTAGAAGCCGGCCCTTGGATTACGGGAAGTGTCAACCAGCTGTTTGGAGATTTCGTTGAACAAACCATTAAGACTCGGACCCCACGGGCCGAGGGGTTCAACCCCAAACAGCTCGAAAATATAATCACCGATAAGGTTATTATACTTTCGCCGCTTGAGGTTTTCCCTTTCCATTGACTTATAATTAAAAAGACAACACAATCACGTGACCGAAGCCGCAGTCACAGCTTGTATTTTATTATTAATCCATTTATTTTCAGGTAACACGACCCAAATATACATACCTTAACCTAAAAATACATGACATGCTATAACGTTTGTGTTAGTATATGAGACTTAAAACTATGTTAGTAACAAACACCGTTTCATATCATTTTGTTGCTGTCACTACATTAAGCATACAGCAATGGTTGATGTAGTGACAGTCGAACCTCTCAGCCATCATCCTCAAGACGGTGTTGGAGCTGGCGCGGACCCTGCGCACCAAGGATGTGCACCGTTTCCGCATCGTCGCATAGAAACAGTCAATGCGCGACTCAGCGAACATTCCCGACGCACTGCAGTGCCGAGGCAGCCCCAACAACATCCTGTAGGCATTGTTGAATTGGACTCGTAGGGCGATGTACTGCTTTTAAGTATAGTTAGGCCACAGGGCGCTCGAATAAACACACGTGCAATACGCTCTAAAAAGAGTGTTTTTATATGATAACAGCTACGCCAAGCCAAAAACTTGCAGGAAAATCCCGAAAAATACAAACGTGTTTATACCCATTCAATCTTTATCATTCAAATACTCATAATATACTCATAATTCATAAGAAAATCAAGTAGGTAGCTTTTTCCGATTTTTTACATAAAAGGATGCCCTTATAGCCTGCTATCGGCTGAGTAGTCTAGTGTCTCTTAAGGCTAATAAAGGGCTTTGACGAGACTTAGGCTCGAGTTACTTATGTGCGTGAGTGCCCTTTGTTGAGGGCGACCGAAAAAGCTGGCCAACCTTGTATGCTTGGTCAAGTTTACGAGACTATTAAGTTTGTTTTTTTATACAAATCTCAAAAAGTTTTAAATAGATAAGTAAGTACAGTCAGGGAAGCAGTTAAGCAAATTGACTTACCAACACAAATTGTCTGTATATTCAAATCCCAACTGTCATTCTTCGACAGTTGTATGAAATGACTTATAACACGGGCAATTGACGTAGTGTGTCAATTTAATAAACAATTAATTTCCCTGAATGGATTTGATGATTGAAAGGGGGTTACCTACGACTATATAATATATATATAATTATTATGCATTATTTTATACACATATTGACATTGCAGAATATTATTTACAATATTACATGAATATTTACTTTTAAAGTATTATATTTACTGATTTAATTTATTGTGAATGTGAGCACTATGTGGGTCATTTTTCTTATTTTTTTCACGCCTGTATTCACCGAAGGGTTAGGCAGAGTTTTACTATATAATAGTATACCCATATTTCGCCAATTATGTTTTGAAGTCCCAAGTAATAGGGGCGAGCCTTTTGCAATCTACCGGGCAAAATTCCAGCCTCTGCTACTGAAAAATTCGTGACGGAAAAACTCAATAACACATTACGCCTGCCAAGGTCGGTTCCTAGATGGGTGACCATCCATTACATATCGAGGCCCCTCCGTGCTTCGGAAAGCACGCTAAGCCGTTGGTCCCGGCTGTCATTCGTAGATCTTTGACAGTCGTTATGGTTAGTCAAAAGCCCAAAAATCTGACAACCAGTCTTACCAAGGAGTATCGTGTTACTCAGTTACTGGGCTTAGACATGAGCTTATATAGGCCGTCGCTCCTTGTTAAATACTGGTATTCAGCTGCATCCGGTTAGACTGGAAGCCGACCCCAACATAGTTAAGAAAAGGCTAGGCAGATTGATATTTGTCTGACGGCACAGCAAGTGGCGCCCCCTCGTTTTGTAACGATTCCAGTAACTGAATCACCGAAAAGGTCGGATAAGAGCGACACTTGCTGATTACTGTCACTCCAGCAAAGCGTCGCATAGATAAGGATGGTTGCGTGGCGTGTGTCTTTTGATAACAGAAGATGATGTCAAGGGAGCATAGGTGTTGCCATAGCAAAGTTCCAACGAGAGTCTAATTAATATTTTTGTTCGTTTATATTGTTATTATAAATGAAGGTAATAACTGTCAAATTTAATTAAATGTACGAAAAATCATTACATTGCTATTTTGAAGCTAAATATATTGAAGAAAACGCTTTTATAGCACATTGATCCCCTTACCTTATTGGACCTTATTTTACTTGGTAACATCATAGTGCATGACAGTCTATTTTAAGGCATCGTGCGCCGTTATATATTCTAAATTCTAAAATAATAAACTGACCACAACTCGTAACACGTACAGGGCTATTGTTATTGACTATTCGTAGTAAGCTAATGAAAGTTTTATTTATTGTTCATTTCCCAAACTTCTGTTATCGGGTCTGATTATCTCTGTACTACAAGATACTAACGTGGAACCTAATGTACAAATAACATTATTGTTCTATTTATATTTGGGTAATAAGATATACGATTGTAGTTTATGTTATTTATGTAACATGCTAGAACGTTCGCTTCAGTTATATGATGATTTAACTGCTGTTATTTTTAAGACAAGATTCCGCAAAAATATTAGGTATTATGTTACAAACAGGTGTTTGTGTGCAAATGAGAAGAGAGTTTCACAATCACTTCGAACTTTTACCAGCGTCAACAAGCAACCTATTTTTAATCATTTATAAAAATAACTATTTTGCTCTCCTTTGGTTCTTCGGTCCGTTTTCCTAAAACTTAATTGTGTTGTAAGATTTCACAAACCTCGGAAGGGCTTTCAGTGTTAATGTTACAGTCAAAACTGTCAACTGGTCATAACTGGTTTTGAGTGATTCCTGTCAAAACCGTTGTTAAGTTAAAACGCGGTTTTACGAAACGTTTTAATTATGCCTATCTAGAATCTGAACGAAAAAAAAGTTTTTAAAAGGCTCCTAATAAATAGGCTTCTAAGTAAATGTTAGTATTTTTTTTAATACTTTTCATCGGTCAAAAGTGGTTTTGACAGATTAACAGTTTTGACTGTGACATTAACAACGAACGAAACTTGAATTTGAATGAGCTGCAAATTACTTTGAAACGGATCACAAGTAAAAACTAGTTACCAAAGTTTTGCGTACGTCCGAGTCGTTTACTTTTTATGGAACGCTAAGTCGAGACTTCCTCTACATATTTTTGATTGACAAATTCAGACTGTAAAGGCGATGCGAGCGACAGTTCGTCCTTCGGGACGGAGGAAGGAATCTAGAAAACTATGTCACCGTGATTTGAATTCGTTTGATTCGTGTTTACGCAAGTTTGAAAAGCATTGATCCTGTTTATTTTCAATAAAAAACGTTTGTGTATTTTATGCTAAAGAAATCCAGGTAAGAGGAAATTGCCGGTGGCGCTGACTACTCTACAAATATGAGCGAAACCAATCTTAGAGGATTGGAGATAACTATTCAGGTCACGTTACACAGGTCAGCTTACTGCTAGCTCTGAATCCGCTGCTTTATTTTTGAAAAAGGAAGAAAATATCCTTCTAAAACATTTGCTTGAGAATGATAGAGATGATTAAGTGGTTTTTATGGTTAAGTGTGTAGGTTTAGTTTACTAACATAGATAATAAGAAATATTGTTACTAACACATTTGAGTCTTATTACTTGTTTATTAAATATATATTTTTATTTTAAATAGACTAAAATATTCGTGGTCGCATTTTATTGTTTTTGTACATAGTTTTTTTTGGGTCGAACAGCCGCATGGGTCGATCAATCAGGTTAAGCTATGCTTGCCGGGGCTGGTCCGTAAATGGGTGACCATCTTTATATACCGAGACTTCTCCGTGCCTTGGAAAGCACGTTAAGCTGTTAGTCCCGGCTGTCATTCGTGTATCTTTGACAGTCGTTAGGGGTCGTCATAAGCCCGAAAGTCTGACAACTAGTGTTACCAAGGGGTATCGTATTACCCAATTGCTGGGTTGTGGAGGTCAGATAGGCAATCGCTCTATGTACAATACTGGTATTCAGCTGCATCCGGTTAGACTGGAAGCCGACCCCAATATAGTTGGGAAAAGGCTAGGCTGATTGTTGATTTTGCTGATTTTGTCAGGACGGACGACGCTGTTGTCTGTCCTCTTAACGGAAAGTACCGTACATATTGCTGCAAGGATCTTCTGGCGCTCGCACGACGTTGACAGGAATCGCTATTGGTAAACATTTGTACAATATTGTTTTATGAAAATAAATGTATTCAAAAGAACAAAAGAACTCTATAGCGCTATGTAATTCAGGGCACTGTTCGGGCTGCCGCGCCACTGCAGTGCTTTAGCAATGTTTGCGTTGAAAAGCGTGGATGGTTTTCATGCCATCATGTACGTGAGCCAGCTCGAACAGCCTTCTGAGCATGTTCGTGGGCCGCTGGGACTCGCCGATGTGGCGGCACTGGATGCAACTACACACTGTGGGTGGACGCGTCCAGGGCTTGGCATAAACTGGCTCTCCTCTGCGGTGCCACTTTGTGATTTTTTTTTTTATTTCTTCCTGTGGCTTTGTTTTTGTATACATATACTAACAAATAGCTTTATAAGGTTTTTTGTGTTACTAACAGTATATTAGACTATGTCGGAAATAAATGTCTTATTGTTATTATAAGTACTTGTAATAAAAGTAAAAAGTGTACACTTTTAAAACGGTGCGGCTGCGGTTGTGAAGAATATCGCACGGAACGTAACCTTGCACCCTTGTCGTTATATACTTATTTTAATATACTGAAATCATACCCTCAAACAAAATATTACAACAATGTTCTTCCTTACATAATATTCCGCCTACGACACGGAACTGAGAAGTAATTTTCACATATTACATACCATGCCGCCATCATCTTCGCAGGCGTCATACCTTGAAAAAATATGACTCATAAAAATTCCTCAGCACATTTCATTTGGTGGGGACCAAAAGCCATAAAAATCGCAGTATGCAGGAACGTTGATAAAATGATAACAGTATCAGTTGGGAGAGATAAGCCTTCGACAACGCTAATGCGTTTACATATCGATGCCATTAGCGCCATCCTTTGAGGCCGTTCGGACTTTGTTATGACGGTTGGACACTGGGACTGAACATGCTGTTGCTTTACCTAAAATTATTTTTCATTTACGCAGCAGTTTTTAGGGTTCCGTACCCAAATGGTAAAACGGGAACCCTATTACTAAGGCTCCGCCGTCTGTCTGTCTGTCACCAGGCTGTATCTCATGAACCGTATACACAGATAATGTATTTCTCTTGCCGCTATAACAACAAATACTAAAAAACAGAATAAAATAAATATTTAAGGGCGCTCCCATACAACAAACGTGATTTTTTTTGCTCGTTTTTGCTCGATATTGATAACGGCAACAGGTAGACGCTTGAAATATTCACAGAATATTTAGTTATATATTCACTTTAAAAATAAATAATTAAAATAAAACAAATATTTAAGGGGCCCCCTTAAATATTTGTTTTATTTTAATTATTATATATTATCCCATACAACAAACGTGATTTTTTTGCCATTTTTATAGATATTGCTACGGAACCCTTCGTGTGCTGGTCCAACTCGCACTTGGCCGGTTTTTATAGATAATGGTACGGAACCCTTCGTGCGCGAGTCCGACTCGCACTTGGCCGGTTTTTGTTTTACATAGGTATTTTATATGAAACTTTTCATTACTGACTAGGCTTCGAAACATAGAAGAGTACTGATATATTAATCATGCTTTACAACTGTTTATGGCCCACACTGCCGACTCGTTCACCTCTACGAAACATCTTCTTATTGTGTATATTTAAATAAATAAATAATAATAACTTTTTGCAATTCGTCTGGCCGCTGAATTGGATTTTGTAACACCGAACACAACTCAGTGACAGCTGTTACCCGTTTCCCCCCAATTTCCTTTTCTTCGGTTCCAGCTGAGCCTGCAATTCTGCGGATCGGAGGACCAGATTTTGTTATTAATTTATTTCCCCACACCGCGACCGTAGGGAAACAGAGTTATTTAATATTTTTTAGAATTCATTCGATTTGTGTTATGTTTACGTGTGTATCAACAATGTTTGCTTGATTCACGGAATGACGAGCCTTTTTTTTTGGGTGGGAAATTATCAAATAACTTCTTCCGCTCTGGGTGGAGTGAGAGGGCGTGTCAGACTTTTACTGACTAAAACCCACCCGTGTTCCTTCATTTGCCTGTGTGCCAGGGCCACGATATCCTTTTCGGACAAACTCGCAACCCTGGCAGGCATTGGCCCTAATGGACCCCGTCAATTCGTGCTGACATCTCTTTGAGGCGAGCGTGGAACACAACGCGCCGTCGAGCCGGGCCTGGTCCTTATCGGACGGCGAGCTACCCATCGCTCACCGTCCACAGGCCCGCGCCTACGGAGTGACGAGCCTGTGACTATAATATCGATCGCAATGGAATCATCAATCCCTGGCCCTAATCCTCGTCCTCATTTTCAGGAATGTGTATGAACAACGACATCTTATTTGCTTTCACAAGTTCACAAAATAAACATTTTTTTTGTTGTTACAGTGTCTCAGTTGCGTGGACCATGTGCGGCCTGGCGACGTGGCTCAGACCCAGGCCCCCGAGGGGGAGAGGGTGCCGGGGGATGGTGCCAGCTGCTCTGCACCTGATGACCAGGTAAATATTCAACAGTCTTCATTCCACCTATACGGATAGTGGCGGGGTCATTCAATGGCGGCTCCCCCTGAGTTTGTTTCCCCATTTCTTCTTAGGGGTAGTCAGATAGGAAATGTCGAGCCCATCTAGCTTATTTTTTTATTATGACGTATAAAAGTGGTTCCGATATCCTATTTACAGAATAAACTATTTCATTTCATTTCTTGGGAAGTTTAGTACGTTAACAGCCAGCGAACTGAACGTTGCAAATAACGATAACAGTGTTATAACCAAACAATTGCCACATATTGCAATTAGAGTTTACCGCGAGTTCTACATTATAGATACAGCCTAAGGTAACAACCGTCAGGCACTAGCCCGACAGCCAACATCACCCGCCCGAAGAATCCTCTCATTTCAACGAAGGAACTTCACACCTTGTTATACCAAACCTGTGAAGGCGTTAAATATTTCAAATAATTCTGTGTAAAATTTTAATTGCATTTCGAATTTAGAATTCTCTTACGTGAATGTGAATATCAAAGCAGCGCCATTAATATTATCATAGATTATCATACACGCTTGTCACTCAATCGGGTACTAACGTAGGTAACTATATTATAATAATTGGACCTGATGTAGAGGCGTGCAGCCTCGCTCCGCTCCGGAGAACAGGCAGCCTTATTCTTTGACAGTTCTAAGAAATTGCTATAACACGGCAAATTGACGTAGTGTGCCAATTTGATAAACAATTATTTTCCCCGACTGAGAGTGAGTTCGGGATCAGCCCAATTACGTACATTGCCTGCCGCTGACCGCAGCCGTGTTATTGAATATAGTGATAATTACGTAGTGAATGTATGTCATGCAACGGTATTCAATATTGCTTTTTTTATTTTATATTGTGGTTAAAGGGGCCTAATAGGTACTTAAGTATAAATACAACGGCAAAGATTTTGGTTTTATTTGGTTTGGTGTTTATTTTATTTATTTATTTACTTGGGTTTACCAACGTTCGTATACACTACAGAAATTACAGGATGCACCAGAAAATAGAGAACTAAATGTAACAAACAATTATAGGTAAACACAGCATTTTCCTATTATCACCTACTAGGTGAACAATCATATTGGAGAAGCCAACTGTTATTTGTTTATAACCAAACAAAATAAAGAGATATACAGCAGTCTCATATCTTAAAAATTAACACAAAATTGAAAAATTGAGATAAAACAACATAACATCACGCCTGTAATCCCCGAAGGGCTAGGCAGAGGTGTACCTAATAGTACACCCACATTTCGCCAGTTATGTTTAAGTCCCATGTTTAGGGGGCGAGCCTATTGCCATCAACCGGGCACAAATCCAGACTCCGGGCTGCTTCTGAGAAATTCCTAATGGAATATCCCAATATCACTTTGCCCGACCTGGGAATCGAACCCGGGACCTCATGCTCAGCAGTCGTGCTTGGGACCACTAGACCAACAAGGCAGAACACTACCAAAACACCAAAATATAAAATAACGCACTATAATTATTATAGCCTGCGTGTTGTTGTTTATACGTCTTATACACTTAGGCTCTTTTTCATAAACGTTTTATAAACCTATTTTAACTAAAATAGGTTTTAGATGTTCAATAGCTTTTATGAATAAGACCGTTATAGTATTACTTTATAAAAAAAGCCTTTATTTCCTCTCACCTTTTGTACATACACAAATTCTTAAAAACTAATCAGCTACCAGGTCAGGCTGTCTTGCGACATAGGCCTCATCTATCTCCTTCCACCTATTCCTATCTAGAGCTGTTCTTCACCAAGCTTTTGGCAGATCATCCTCCCATCTTTTCATCTGTCTTCCTCTACGCCTTTTTCCACTTTCTCATTACTTTATAAGGTAATATTTAAAAGTACTCATGTTACGTCATCCTGTGTTTAACCTATGCCCTGCCTGTATTACCTGGGTAATAAATAATTATGACCTGACGACCGCACAACATCTTGCAGTACTAATTAAATCAATATTTTTGACAGCGCCGTATCAGCGATGACAGGGTTTCCCAACACAGTATGAATCCATTTCAAGAGGATCCAGGTGAGTTTAATTAAACACAAATATCGATGCTCATCATTATGACTTATAAACCTACCCACAATACACGTACAGTCGGTGACCAGAATTACCTGACCCGTCTTATAAAGAAGAATAATGGATGAGGCGTCAGGCAATGCTGGTCACCGACTGTACCATCCTACCAGCTACACATGCACTTCATGATCATGGTCAGCTTGCAACAGTCCACTGTTGGACATAGGCACTTAATTAAGACTTATTGAAGATTAGAAAATACTTCTGCTTCACCGTATCTAAATCTGATTCGGATCTTGTAGATACACCGGGGTGCCAAAACTTTAATAGGGTAAGTAATCCTATAATAACCACAGGAACTAACTCCCGAAGATCCCAAGTTCATAATTATTGTGTTATTAAACTTAACTTGAACCGATCCCACAATTGTTTGAAACTAATCGAATTCGAACTGTGGACAAAACTAATTGTGTCTCGAGTACCTACACTAAATATTTGTTATCCGTAGCGATCTATGCGTCTACGATACTGCTACGCCGTAGCACTGCTACGAACTTTGCAGACGGTATACAAGCGATTTGTAATGTTGTAAATGATTATTTGTTTAGAGACTTACATATTGCTTATCTTAATTCCATAACGTATTGTTTCGTCGTATGAGACCCTTCTCGTCATAAGTTTTTATCCGACGCCGGCGAATCCCAAAGGCAGGGTTATGTTTTAAAGACTTTGGAGACGGCTTACGGAAAGTAGAAGTCAAGAAAGAACCGATACTTGAAAGAAACAATAAGCAACTAATGTTTATACTTGTTTTATGATACTTTGTTAAAATGGGCCAATAGGAAATATAAGGGAAACCCATACTTGCCTACCTATCCCTAAAGGAACTCATCATGAAAATGTTCTTAATTTCACAGTGGAAACAGAAGGCATGCTCAGGAAACCCCGATACTACCGAGGGATATACTGTCCATCCATCACAAATAGTTTTAAGGTGAGTTCACAAATATTGACTACACTCCTGCAAACAAGCTGTCAATTCTCAGAGAAGTATGAAAAATAAACAGACGGACATCTCCCGGAGACCTACTCATTTAGGTCACCAAGCGCCTACACATTTACAAATATCTCAGAAAATATTTCCTCTCGGGAATATTACGAAAATCTGCCTGAAAATGTTACCGATTTTCTTTTCAACGGACTTCACAAGGAAAGTCACGTACGCTTGGTTTCTGGAACGAAATTCAACGACGTGTCAAATTAAACTCATATCAAGGCAAGCCAACATAACAACAGCAGATGACATGCCTTTGACCATCATCATCACCATTATCTGCCTACCTTCCCCCAACTATGTTGGGGTCGGCTTCCAGTCTGACCGGATACAGCTGAATACCGGTATTTAATATATGGAGCGAATTCCTCTCTGACCTCCACAACCTAATATGTTAGCTAACTTTTGTGTTAATTTTGGTTCTAGAAAACGGATGTAAATGGCGATAACTAATTTAACCATGTTGTTTTTGTCGCAGAATAAATCAGTAGAGTTATCATACCAAAGATATTCGCGGAGGCAGCGACAGAAGTCACTCATCATGGTCAACGTTGTTGATTTAGCACTTAAGGTAAGTTGTTAACATCTTTGATAAATAATAATTGTATGCTCCATAAAAGTTAATGTTTCTTAAGGGTTGCGACTGCGTTTAAAAAAAAAACGTTTTTCGTCAATTTCTTATCTAATTGTGAGAAAGCTTGAAGTAACTGAAACATTAAGTCTGTGTAATTATAAAAGTATAGTTTTGGTGGTGTTAAACCATTCGTGTCAGTCTCAGCACCTGTTAATAGTTTTCATCACTTTTGCGCTCTCGAAAATATAGTTTACTTCGCCGTTGGTTTACCTAATGAAGATATTGTATAATCATAAAATAAAATTGATTTTATCACTAGGATAGCTGAAGCCCAGTTTGTAATTTATAAATATCTTGAAATGGTTTGTTAAATAATAGGAAAAAAATATAGTATATGGTTTTTAAAAATATAGGTTTTTTTTTTCAACATTATTTTCTGAGACATTTTTTAATATTTTAATAGCCGGGTCTGGCTGTTTGTGTATGTGAGTTTGAATGTTTGTGAACGCACCCACGATACAGGAGAAATTCCTAGTGTGGGGCAACGTTTAAAAAAAAAAAAAAATAGTCCTTTTTGCTACCTTTTTGAGTTGAACATGATTGTCCGCTTACATAAAATATTTGAAATAACAAAATTTATGTTATTATATTGAATGTTCGAAAACTCAACACGATATCGTCAATTTTGTGTGAAGAGGCAACGGAAATTATTTTTTACAATATTTTTAAACGTTTTATCGTTTCCTTGTTTCAGATATGTCTAGCAATAATTTATACAGTCACAAACTTAGACGGTAAGTTTATGAACTACTTTTAGATTGTATATACCCAAAGTATTCCTATCTTGTGCTAAATATATTGATCATAGTCCGTTAACTCATGTTTACATTAATTTGTAATTTTGCTGTAGTGGGAGTGAGTTTTGTAATTGTTTAATTTATGATTATGATTTTTATCTCATTAAATGCTGCACCGGTTGACGTCATCACGTGAACGCCGGCTGTCGCTGAAAACCAGCGCTGGGGCTCTGTCTCGCATAGGCTCGCAGAATTATGCTGTGCGATGGCCATTGCGTGGATGTGACGCATATATGTTCCCCCAACTTGTTCTTTTCGTGTTCTTTCTTTGCGTTATGTTATCGCAAATAAACGTGTTTTCTTTCTCTCTTTTCTTTCTAATACATATCACTACTGTCAACCTGCGTTTACTGAGTCGATATAAAATGTTTAATCCGAAAGAAATTAATAAGCAACACTCACGTCTACGTGTGTTCTCCAGTAGCATCACCGGGTCCATACCAGATTGCGTGGACAGCAGCATTCGCCTGGTTGAACGTAGGGGTGTGCTTACTGGGCTGGTGGCGATGCTTCGCCAACAACTACCTGCACTGGGCGGCAGCTGCCACGTGGATACTGCTCATCGCTCAAGGTAAGGTACATACATATTTATTAGCTTAAGATTTAGGATGATTGTAGCTATAGTATTTCTAAGAGTGGTCCTTTTGATAACGGGCTCAAAGGACCAAGTACGGCATTATTATTAACAATGATATTCCTACGATTGAACTTACGTGATTTAAACAAATCTATAAAGTTTTAATATCATAAGCTTCATGTAGGTAGTACGTACTTAATTGACGTTTCTCCGAACTCTTAAAAAAAAGAAAAAAGATAAAGAAAAGATTTCATTAAGATTAGAATAATAGAAGACCTCAATGCTTTAAATGGTTAAAGTTTCTATAATACAGAAGAAGCTGTATGATATCTATTCTTTTAACATCAAATAATGCACCATTAGACCTTTTTTATTAAGTAGATCTAACACCTTACACCCCCCTTATCCACCAGGTCTAAGCGGCCAAGGTATTGGCTTCCAAGACTCGGAGAACCAAGTATGGTACATGCTATTCATAGTGTTCGTGCCATACGCGATGTTGCCACTCTCTCTGATCTGGTGCATCATCATCGGTCTCCTGTCCTTCCTGGCACATGTACTGGCTACAGCTTTGGTCATCAAGGAACGCATGGAAGAAGCCAAAAAGGCTGTCAACTGTAATATTAATGTAAGTTTGCAACTGATTCTAACAAAACATTTATTTTGTAAAGAGACCCTTTTTTTTTTGGTGGGAAATTATAAAATAACTTCTCCCGAAGCTTAACTTCTCGAGCGGGAGGGCGTGTCAGACCTTTACTGACTAAAACCCATCCGTGTTCCTTCAGATGCCTATGTGCCAGGGCCACGATATCCCTTTCGGACAGACTCGTAACCCTGGCAGGCATTGGCCCTTTCGGACCCCCTTAAATGGTGCTGACATCTCTTTGAGGCGCACGTGGAACGCAACTCGCCATCGACGCGGGCCTGGTCCTTATCGGACGGTGAGCTATATATATCGCTCACCGTCCGCAGGCGTTAAATAGAATAAAATTGGTCTAGGTAACCATTTTTGTTCTATTAACCTGAAGTATATACAGGGTGGAATTTTGTAATGCCACCTGGAGGGAAAGTACTCTTAATACTGCAGATAGAAAGTTTTACTCAAAGGAAACATTCCTTTATTTTTGAATAGAAAGCAAACTGAATTCAAAGATTTTCGAAAATTCTCTTCTCCCACACCCGGGAATCGAACCGGCTAAAATCGGAAAAAATTATACCCTGTACTTTTATTGCATCGATCGTTAGGGTCAATTATAAGGATGAACCCTCTCTAACAATTTAGTTTGCTTTCTATTCAAAAATAAAGGAATGTTTCGTTTGAGTAAAACTTTATATCTGCAGTATTAAGAGTACTTTCCCTCCAGGTGCCCCAGGTGGCATTACAAAATTCCACCCTGTATAAAAGAAGTTGAAAAGAAAGGACCTTGGAATGTGTCCAACATAAAATGTAGAACAAAGCATTTATTTATGTCAATTAATATATTGTTATTAATGATTATTTCGTTATTGCAGTTTTCTGATATGAGTGTGAGTTGTTCAGCTTACTAAATGTTTATTAAATCTTAGGCTATGTTTGTTTTTACTGCTTTCTGATTTTTTTTCACTTTCACGTAGGTAGCTCTTAATTTTGTAAATAATTAGTTAGTTAAGTACCTTAATGTAAATAAAAATGCGCCACTAAAAAAACAAATGATTAAATTGTCTGTGTAGACTAATTTCATCAAAAAGCTTGCCATGAACACTTTGTGCTCTTTAAAACACCCTTTCACCTTGTACTTATCAAAAATATATTAAAACAATGGACAATGACCAAATAACTATGGGAAGTGGTGCATTTGATTTTATACTGCGGCCATCGTTGAAACCTTAGTCTGTGTTGGAAAAACCTATAACAAAAATTAATTGATAAACGATTTTTCTACAATTGCAATCCGAGATGATAATTTGAAATTTAATTTTTATGTTAAAAACATTATCTAAGCTGTACAAACCTGCTTTTAGATAACAAATAAGTAAAAAAATAAATTTTAAACTATTATCTGTATAACTCGGTTCAGACTGATATTAGGTTATGTTACCGCAATTTAACTTTTGTTCATCATATTATTATTATTCTGCATCTAATTAATAATGTAAGATTGAAGGGAGCGAAAAAAAAATTGCACTTATTTGGTCATTGGCTTTCATTACTTCTTCCTTAGATTTTGTCAAACATTGTTTAATAAGTTGATAAGCTAATAACTACTTTCTTACAGTCCTATACATGCAGTCTTCGTCTCCTAATCGGTAACGCGTTACTCTACGTAGCTGTTAACTTCGCGGGAATGTATGCCAAGTCCTTGGCTGATTGGGGGCAGAGGAAGGCGTTCCTGGAGACGAGGCGGTCGATGGTCACAAGAGAAAAGACTAAGAGGGAGAGTGATCGGCAGTGGAAGCTGTTTCAGAGCGGTGAGGTTTTTATGTTGTCTTAGAAAACCTTAGCCAAATAGCCAGCTATTTGCGACACGTGTCGCAAGTAGCGTCAAATACTTCGCTGTTTGATATATTATTCAATATGCTTTCTTTCTTTTTCTTTTTTTAAAAAAACGTTGCCCCACACTAGGAATTTCCCCTGTATCGTGGGTGCGTTTACAAACATTTAAACTCACATACACAAACAGCCAGACCCGGAACAATTACTTATAGGTCATACAAATATTTGTTCCATGCGGGAATCAAACCCGCGACACGCAGCGCAGCAGTCAATCGCTTAACCACTGCGCCAACCGTGCCGTCTACTAAATGCACTAAAATATTGATTATGAATTGCTACAATAACATTGGATTAGGTTTTGTAACAATTTTAGGATAAAAGAAGCATTTGGAATGTTTACAAGTGCTTTTTTATACCTAAAACGTAATAATTATTCAATACCACGATATTAGTTATTGCAATTTATAATCAATCCTATTTTAGTACAAAACATAAAAAAATAATCAGAAGAATCCTCACTAATAAAAATACGAATGTGAGTTTGTTACGCTTTCATGGCTAAACGGCTGAACCGATTTTGATAAATTTTGTATGGGGATACTTTGAACAATGACATATTATTGCTACTTTTAAAAGCACCCTCTTAAGCTTTACTTCTACAGTACACTTTCAAAATGCTACCACCACTACGAAACCCTTTGTTATACTGATTAATTCTTATAGTGAGACACGAGAAAATGAGGTGTTGTCAAAAACCGTAGGATCTCTTAAAAAAACGAGTGAGTCTTACAGTATAGTCGCTTAAGTGTAAACATCTGACATCTCACTTTGGTACTATGCAACTGAGCAGCGACAGAAATTAACCTCAAAATTTAAAAAGCTAAATACTGAAATATTTATTCGAATCATTCTAATCCATCACTAGTGGTCGCCCACCGGTCGAAATTCGACCCCCTCTACTTACAATATATATAGTACTTACTAATTCCATGAGTACACTAATTCTATACTATTATAAAGTACTTGAGGTTTAAGATCATTTATTCTCATAAGAATTACACTATTCACTTACATGAGAATATTAAAACTAAACACTTAAAAATAGCATAAGGTTGGGGGTATTACAAAGTTAGACATCGATTATATAAATGATTCGAGGGTAGGTTAGAAATCATTGTGGTCAAAACTACTTAGTAATTCCATGCTATTAAAAAGTACTTACTTATTCCATGCTCAAGCTGTCACTTCCTGTTACACAGTTCCGTCCCTTTTCACGAAATCACTCCCACAGAAAGTGATAGGAAAGATGTTACACATCAAAAATTTACAAAAAAAATCGAATAATCAAGTCTTCGAATAATTAAATTCAAATCGAATAATCAAACTTTTCTGTTTTCAATCTGTGTCTCTTACTTCTGGAATCACAAAGGAGGTCGAGTTATATTTTTTTTTTTGTAATACAGTTATACCAGACTTTCTGGCGAAACAGATCTACGGTCACGTGAACAAAGTGAAGGGAGAGTTCCAAGAGCAGCAGTTTAACAACCTGTACATACAACAGCATCATGACGTGTCCATACTGTATGCTGACATCAAGGGGTTCACTGGTAAGCTAATAGAGACTTTAGTGATATTGTTATAGGGGTTGATTTTCATTGAGAACTTCTGTATAAGATATTCTGGTACTCCGATATATTAGAGCAGAATTTACATTATTTCAGAACTATCAAGCAAATGCAGTGCGCAAGAGTTGGTGAAGCTGTTGAATGAACTGTTCGCGCGCTTCGACAGGTTGGCATCGGTGAGACTTTTTATATTCGTTTATTTTTTTTCAATAACTGAGTGCGCTATGGATGACCTAAAAATTAAGTCAAAATCTTTCTTTATTTTAATCTATTTGTTACAAATTATCAACCTCCTCGTTAATCTATCTCAAACAGCAAACTGCTTAAACTTTAGGACAAAATTAACACATGCCAAATCTAATCTACCCCATTTAAATATATATATGGTATTCCGTAGGAAAATCACTGTCTCCGTATCAAGTTACTGGGCGACTGCTATTTCTGCGTAAGTGGACTTCCGGAACGACGCGAGGACCACGCGCACTGCTGCGTCAATATGGGACTACACATGATACGCGCCATCCGCGACGTTCGATACAATGCACAGGTTCCACATAATAATATGCCTATATTTTTACAATCTTAAATAGAAACCGATAATTTGAAAATACCTCTGACCACTTAGGACATTGTTTTTAACTTGTTGACTCCGCAGCCAACTCGACCGAATTTGGTCCTTGGAGTCGTAAGAATTAGGTACTAAGTCTTAAATATACTAACCACAATTATTATTCTGTTTACAGGTGGACCTGGACATGCGTATCGGTATCCACAGCGGCAAGGTACTTTGCGGGGTGCTGGGTCTACTCAAGTGGCAGTTTGACCTGTGGTCACATGATGTTACACTCGCTAATCGCATGGAAAGTGGTGGCCTGCCTGGGTAAATATTCTCTATTTCTAACAACCTAAAGTATCTAGCCCTTAATAATGCCATTCTATAATCGGATACACTTATTACAATAAAATAAGTAGGTCAGAAATTAAAAATTGGTCCTTGTTTACTTGTCAATATACATCCCAGGTTTTTGCCACTGAAGCACGTTGAATATAATAATGAGTGAACTTTTCCAGTCGCGTACACATATCATCTTCCACATTGGAGTGCTTGAACGGCGCGTTTGAAGTGGAGCCTGGAGACGGTGGGACCCGTGACCCTTACCTACGGGAACACAACCCTATCACGTACCTTATCAAGAGCACCGAGCAGCCGCGGCGGACGAGACACAGGTCTAGGACCAGGTGAGTTAGATATAATAAAGTTACGAGTTAATATAAAGTGTGAAATATCGTCGACAACATCAGCTAAACATCAAGTGTGATAGTAGTAAAACGAGAACCTCATCACCAACACCTGCCTAGTTTTTCATATCGATTTTGAGGTCGGCTTCCAATCAAACGCGAATACCAATACCTGTCTCTTTTAGGACTTCGTTTATAATCCAGATCGCTTTGAAAAGATAGCAAAAATGAAAGAGTAAAATATATTGCAGCTAAGAACTAGAATTCGCTAAAAAGATATTGAGCGGCAGTTACTTTTTAAGCACAAGAAGCTCTGCGGATCTAAACGCAGAAGAGAGATGATGAATAAAAATTTCATATACAATGTAACCAGTGCCTTTGCATACTAACAGTGTACCACAAGCACCGCAAACAAACTGGGAGGCGACACCACGTCGTCCCAGCAGCACCATCGAAGACGAGATGACGGCCGACTGGACGCCGGAAATGCCCTTCCAAAATGTAAGACAAGTATGTAAGATCATGACAATTATAAAGGTGATGGTGCAAAAAAGACTAAAGAAAGAAATAAAATATTAAATAAAAATTATCTACTTACTCCTACTACTAACACTATAGTAACTATTCTTTAAGCATCTGAGATACAAGGTTTCTCCAATTAAATTAATTGGAGAACCTTCAGAGCCTTGATGGATATCGATATACAATGATGATAAAACAAATAAAAATGCTGCTTTTCTAAACTCATAATTTCCAATAACTACACTACCAGTGGCCATTAACCCCGTAATCAGCTTCAGTTACGTTAAATTATCTGTTTAGAAAATGATATTTTTATAGATGTCCATCAAGACTGTGGAGTTTCGCCAGTTAATTACCTACCTACCTACCTTACCTTATAGATTCAAAACCAATTTTATCACCGGACCAGAAGTGCGTAAACCAGTGGAAATATAAAATAATTCTAATATTGATTGCAGTATTACACAAGTGGCGCAGCCAGTGTGAAGCGCGCGGGTCGCACAAACTGCGAGGATTCTAAACAAGATCCGGAAATTGACGACGTGCCGCCACTCTCCGATGTTGAGGTGGGGTTTAAAAGGGAATATAAACTAAGCAACAGCTACTAGCGATATTATAAAGGAAAGAGATGACCCCATTTCTTTCAATTTACTGAAGGAAATTAAAAGTTAGATTGGCTTTGAGATTTATATGGAGCCAATAACTTAAAATGATTCTAGTTACCAATCTGGGAACTGACAGACATACTACAATCAGCTTCAAAGAGATGTACATTGTATAGTAGCTACTTATATAAATATTACACATTTTTAATGATACAGTGTTAAGGAACAAATTGTAGATGATAAAATGAATCCTTGCAATTGTATTCGTATATAAAGAAAGAATAAAAGAAAGAAAATACATTTATTTGCGCTAAATATGACGCAAAAAAAAACAAACACGGACAAAAAATACAAGTTGGAGCGAAATATGCGTCACATCCACACAAAACGGTCATCGCTCAGCATCTTTTTAAAGCTGACAAAATAAAAGAACTCTTTACTCTAGCCTCTGTCACTATCTCGACAAAAACAAGTCAACAATGGCGTCTTTGCAGGACTACGACATAATAAACCACTCGATCGAAGTGAAGTCTAACCGTCGGATGCGCGTCAGTAACATGCACGGCTGGTCGCTACGGTTCCGTCGACCCTCCCTCGAGGACAGGTTCTGCGAGCTCGATGAGAGGACCTTCAAGTCTAATGTCATGTGCTGCCTGGTGCTATGGCTGTTCATAGTCACTGTGCAGTCTTTGGTGCATTACAAGTAAGATAATTTTAAGGGTAATAAGTTAAAATTGCTTTACTTTTAATTAATTGCGACAAAAATGCCTCCATTTCTCTCGTAATTAGTCGTCATTTTGCAAAATGGGACTCGAAATTTTAAGAAAGCCTTTGTAATTTAGGCTATTGTACTTTTTACTCAAGTAATCTTACCGTCAAGAAATGAGAATCTGGGATAATCAGAATAAAAGTATATATAGGCTGCCTAAATCTTTTGAATCTTTGATGATTAAATTATGCATTTTTGATGTTTACGTATCTGAAGGTTTATCAAATCTAGTATTGATTAACACCAATATTTATTCTTCTAAATGTTACTATTTCCCCTTCCACAGTTGCCCCTACCTCGTGGTAATCCTGATGTCGATGACGTTGCCGTTCACCCTCTCCTTCGTGCTGGTGATGCTGGAGGAGTTCCCCGGGATCCTGCCGCGCCTGTCCAAGATCTCTGCCTACCTCAGCTCGACGAGAACAATCAGGAATATACACATCTGCTGCTTCATTACCGCCATGTCTATATCCAGGTAAGGTATCACTCAACACACGTCTCAAAGATATAGAATTAATATTATATTACATAGGCTATGGTAAATACTTAATCAGACTATAATGTCCCCACTGCTGGGACACAGGCCTCCTCTCTGTGAGAGGAAGTGGGCTGTAATGTAACCCACCACGCGGGCCCAGTGCGGGTTGGTGGATGCTAGGGTAAATGATTATACCAAAATCATTTACATTCATAACAAACATTTAGAAATGTGTAGTTTAGTTATACACGATGAAAAGATTGACCTAAGATTAATAATAATACCAGCCTATTATTGTCCACTTTAGGACAAAGGACTCTTCTCTTTCAGAGAAGGCACTAGTATTGATCACCACGCTTGCTCAAGATGGCTAAATCCAAATATTTTATGTTGATGATAATAATTATACCATCATCATCATTTAAGCCAGGACGTCCACTGCTGGACAAAGGCCTCTCCCAAAGGATTGCCATAATCGCCACGCTTGGCAGGCGGGTTGCCGATCGCAGTATGGCGTTAAAATGCATAGAGAACGCTGCTGCCCATTCTCTAGTAAGTCCCTTAGTCGGCTTTTACGACACCCACGGGAAGAAATAGGGTGGTGCTATTCTTTACGTTCGCCACCACACAGACACCTATAATAATCCTATGAATTGATATTGCCAATTATTGTAACCTA
Source organism: Tiliacea citrago (assembly GCA_963921375.1). Lineage (NCBI taxonomy): Eukaryota > Metazoa > Arthropoda > Insecta > Lepidoptera > Noctuidae > Tiliacea > Tiliacea citrago. Next base: position 6,490,599 of record OY992784.1, read on the forward strand.
ACTCATACTTGATGAGATGCCTTACAACTTTAAAAGATTAGCGAGCAAACTTCTCGTTAAAATATATTCTTCTTTGCAGCACGATAAAACTCTACGTGTGCCCGCCGTCGTTTATTCCGCAGTCGCAAGTCGCGAATGCCACAAATATAACATGCAACACCACGCAAGCCATCATTAGCATGGAATTGAGTGATCCAGGTTAGTTCGTTACTGCTAGTTATAGGTAGCTTCATCAACAGATTGTTCTCCTCTTTTTTAAACTGCAAGTCCTTTTCATGTAGTATTAAATTAAAATAAGCATACTTGGATGTTTCATTTCCTATGTAATTTTATCTCTCGTCGCCGTATTCCATTTTACTTTCTTCCCCAGACGAATGTTATCGTCCAGAATACGTGGTGTTCACGTGGGTGCTGTGCCTGGTCGCGCTCACCTCGGTGCTCAAGTTGTACTACCTGATAAAGACGCTGCTAGCGACCGTCAACGTCATGATGTACTGTATCCTGCTGCTATTTTACTACAACTACAAGAACTATAACACAAGTACGAAGACGTGAGTATTATTGTAACGTTCTGGCTGAGCTTCATTTTGAAGGAAACCAATAAAGATTTCGGGCCATCCTCTAATCACGAATCTGCCAGAGGCGAGGCTGTTACAGAACAATAGCTATATAGATCGAAAATCGGTCATGATCATGACTTTAAAAATATTAATGTAAATTATTTTGACTGTTTTTCCCAGCTAGCTCTAGCAAGCAAAGCCCCATTTACGCGATACAAGTTTCTTGCCTGTGGCATACAATCAAATTGAAGCAACAAATGACTTACATCGTCTAAACCAGCCATATTCAAAGTGTGCTCCGCGGAGCCCTAGGGCTCCGCAAATCCTCTGTGAAAATCCTTGTCGTAGACAAAAATAAAGATTTTTTATACGTAAAAAAGAACTATTACTGAAAAGCCAAAAAGCTATGCTGCATACGACCCAAACTGTCGATGCAAAGGTCACGGAAGCATCGTATTTAGCTATAGTATTGCACAAGCGGGTGAAGCGCACACTATCGCTGAGAATTTGATGAAACCATGTGTGTTAGACATAACACAATGTATGCTCGACGAAAAATCTGCGAAAGCATATTTCTACAATGCCGCTGGCAAACTACTGTATCGCGCGGAATTCTCTATCTCGCAAGCTACGTCACACAAGAACTAGTTGTACGTCTACAAAAATCCAATTCATCTTGCAAGTCGACTGATGTTGTTGGCCTTGAATAAGACATCCTTATGTGCTTATCGCTACCTTCTAACACTACCGGAGAAGAAATATTTAACAAAATATATTTTTGAAGAAAACCATCATTTTGGAATGATTGCGTCGACATTTGTACAGATGGGGCCAAAGCAACGACAAGAAAACAGCAAGACCAGCATAGCTATTCACAACCATTCGATATGCTTCCGTGCCGAATCGGATATCAATCAATGGTATCGAAAAAGTTCTCTAAACGATGTTCACAAATCGAAAACCCGAAAATTTTGTGAGTTTAAATCAAATATACGACCGCTATTCTTTCGGCAGCTGTTTGCTGTCTGGAGCTAGGCAAATTCAGGTAATCGAAATGTGTCATTTTCAACACGATAGCCTGTCGAATAGTTGTGAATAGCTATGCAGAGCGCCTAATTGTAGTTCCAGCCATTGTAACGTTTTTTTTTTTGACTAAATCGTCATGGATACCTCCCGTCTTGGAAGAACGGAGGGTTATGTCTGACTCCTACCGACTCAAATCCCACTGTTCCTTCTAGTACCATGAGTCGGGGGCCCGGGAAATACTTGTACATACGCACGTTCTCCCATTAACGTATATAATAAAGCGTGCCACCTCTTTGAGCCTGACTGCTCGACGCCATTGTTCCCTGTATAGACAGACACTCGCGATTGAGCAAATGCCTCCAAATCTAAAATAGGTTCTTGATGAAGCGGTAGAAATAATGAATTTCGTCAAATCACGTCCACTGCAATCCCGATTGCTTTCAATATTGTGAGAAGATCATGGTACCAAACACTACTGCTCCATACAGAAGTGAGATGGTTATCTCGGCGTAAAACTTTAACAAGGCTATTTGATCTTAGAGCGGAGTTACAATTTTTTTACAGGTATTTATTTTAATTTGAAAGATCGTTTGTTTGATAGAAGTTGGTGGTTCAGACTATCGTTTATGGCAGCTAAGTTTCAAAAACTGAAAGAACCAAAATAGTAATTACAAGGTACTCGTAAACAGACAATAGTGTTCAACGCTAGGAAGAAAATAGATTTTTGGTTTATTTGTGTTTGTAACAGAGAAAGAAATAGAAAGCTTTCATCGCTCAGTGAGTTCGACTCAGAAATATTTCAAAATGATATGTTTGGTTCAATATGTCAATCAAGACGTATTTTCCCGAAGAAGAAGAATACAATTTTTTTATGAATTCATGGATGTAAAATAATTTTGTACCCAACTTGCAAAAGCCCGAACGTATGTTAAATACAAGCATGGAATTACTGTTCATAACAATGCCTCTGAAAGATTGTTGGTGCAGGATTTGTGGTGAATATCCAAAACTGCCACTGCCCCACAAAAAGGCCCTTAATTTTCTTCTCTCGTTACCAACAACGTTTTTTTTTTTTTACCAACAACAACGTATTTGTGCGAAACAGGATTCTCAACGAATGCAGCTACAAAAACAAAATCCCGAAATAGACTGCACACCGAACCTGAAATGCGTCTTCAACTCTCTTCTAACAAGCCTGACATCAAACAATTAATGAATAGTAGATAACAATGCCATACCTCCCATTAGATGCAATTGTTAATGTCAAGTAATATGATTATTAATAAAGAATAAACATAGAACCAGTTTTTGATTATTTTAGGGCTCCGTCAAATATTTCGTTTTCCAAAAGCGATCCGTCACCAAAAAAGTTAGAGAACCACTGGTCTAAACATTATTTATACGGCTCAACTTTTATTGTTGCTTCAACGTATTCTATGACACAATCAATTAAATGGCACCGTGTTAATCAGGCTTAATAATTTATTTATTTATTTATCTTTATTTCAGGTAGAACCCATAAATGTGTTAGTATTCCTTAACCTATGTTAGTATATTAGACTAAAACACACACTAACTAATAATAATTAATTACGCCATCTCACGGAGACACCTGGCAACAGTACATGCACTGCGCACAGGTGCCCCATAAGGTGGCCCTCAGTCTTACTAGCAATAACACTCAGAAGACTGTTGTCGCTGCCCCGCATTCGACGCAGTAGTGAAGCGGATCTTTTACGAATGATCGCAAAGAAGTCGTCTGTACGCGCTACTGTGAACATTCCTGACGCGCTACAGAAACGAGGCAGCGACAGCAGTATCCGAAAAGCATTATTGTACTGCACACGCAGGGCATTAAAGGTTTTTTGCGTGTATCTGGTCCACAGACTGCAAGTATAAAAGGTCTGGCAATAAGCCCAAATGAAAAAAATGAAATAATGAGCTGAACATATAATCGCCATAAATTCCTTGGCGACTATCTTATATTTTCAGTTTATTTTCAATCTGTACATTTCTGAAAATAAACTCGTTTTTCAGGACACTCCCAGCCTACGTGCAAATGCTGATCCTGATGGCAGTATTCCTGGTAGTGGTGATATACCACGGGCGGCTAGTGGAAGTGACGTCGCGCCTGGACTTCATCTGGAAGCTGCAGGCGGAGACAGACCTGGACGATATGGAAGACACGCAGAAGACAAACAGACATCTGTTAAAGCATATCCTGCCGGACCACGTCGTAGTTCACTTTCTTAGTAAAGATTGGTGTCCTGATGTAAGTAGATTTTTTTAAACGAATTTGTTTTTGTTCCTAATATTCATTTTTATTTAAAGATTATGGGAAACAATGTTCCATATTATGTTGGAGTGTCCCAAGACAAGTGTCCACCGACCTGCACTTTTGAGTACCTAAAAAACGCCACTTAGCCGCGATTGGCGTGGCCACCTACTGGGCCCAACTGATTTAACATAACACGTGTATTTCCCATCGACTCGAAAAGAAGAAAATCTTTTTCAATCTTATTTTCTTACGGCAATTCCTTCTGTTCGATCGTGTATGTTTTATCCAGAAAGAAGATTCAAATTTATTCTGTTTAAAAATCTCAAGACAACATGACTGATTGATTACTGTAGTTACTAAATTGGGACTTTCAAAATTCGGGATATTCTTGGGCTTCCATTGATTCGTCGCTATCTTAATCTAATACTTCTAAAATTTCCAGGAGCTGTACTCTCAATGGCGCGACGAAGTGGGCGTGATGTTCGCGGGCATCCCGAACTTCGACGAATTCTACTCGGAGGAGAAGGCGGTCGAGTGCATGCGCGTGCTCAACGAGATCATTTGTAATGTACCACCCGAACACATCTATACTCCTGCTTATTCGTCGTGAATTCTGTCAGAATAGAATCACTTTATAGCGTATAAGTCACACATCATCCTTGTTATTCGATCAATAATTTTGGACTATGGATTAATTCTTCGAAAAAAACAACTTTTTTTGTTGCTTATTCTCGGATAGTTCTTTATTAACTTGGTTCTCGACACTGAGTGCTAATTAGAAAATCTTAATTTGTATTGTTATTTACAGTTGATTTTGACAAGCTGCTGATGCAGCAGCGATTCAAAAGCATTGAGAAGATCAAGACTATCGCTGCGACCTACATGGCTGCTTCAGGACTCAATCCAAACCACAATAAGGTACCTTTTTCTTAAATATTATCTCATATTTATTTATTTTTTGTTTTTTAAATAAGAAAGTCAGTTTTACTACAGTAAAACTGCTCCTGGTGGCATCTCTTAAGGTGTTTGCTGTATTTTGAACTTGGTAACCTTTTGTAATATCAAATCCCACCTCATGATTTTGCAAGATGGTCAATAAGTGCAAGTTACTACTACTTCTGTCACCATCTACGAATAAAATCAACTGCCTTTCTTTCTGTAGACTGGAGAGGACAACTGTGAACATTTGTGCGCGCTGGTCGACTATGCGTTCGCTTTGAGGGAAGCGTTAGAAGATATCAGCAAGCATAGTTTCTACAAATTTCGGCTAAGAGTAGGTGAGAGAAGTTTTTAAATTAATACCCTACATTTTGAGTTTTAAAAGAAAAAGAAAAGAAAGAAAGAAAATTTGTTTATTCTGCACAAACAAGACACACTACAAAATAAAATAAAAATTTACAAAAATACACAGCAATGCAAAGTAGCCAATAGTACCTACAATAATACTTAAGGGATTTCGTTGGGTTTCTCTTTATTTGAGTTTCTTCAGCGTATTATTATAATAGTCTTGCTTGATAGCTTTTCAGTGTTAGCTGGGGGACTACTCCGAAGCGTTAAACCGAAGTATCGGCCGAATGTTCGGTTTTGCTTAACTACGGCTAACTATGGCTGACTACGGCGAAAGAAAAAAAAAACGACAGTCAAAGAGATAATCCAAAGTCAAAAATATGACTTTAAGTCGGGTATAGATTTAAAGTCAAAAATAGAAACTATGGAAGTTATAAAAAGGCCGAACATTCGGCCGATACTTCGGTCTAACGCTTCGGAGTAGACCCCCTGGCTTCGATTGATCAAACTTGGGCTTTATTGGGTTCTCTTGTGATTTGTTTATTGGGAACTTCTGAGGTAATTTCTTATCATACAGATTTTTTGTAATCAGGGATAAGTTGCGGTCCTCTCGTGGGCGGTGTGATCGGCGCTCGCAAGCCGGTGTACGACATCTGGGGCAACACTGTCAACGAGGCGTCACGTATGGAAACCACCGGTGCCATGGATAAGATTCAAGTTACTAAGTACACCAAGCAGGTGAGCTCTTTGTCTTAATACTAGCAAGTCAGCAGTGTCAGACCGCAGCGTGGCTTTAGTACCCATGGGGCTTCGCTCTTCATGACGTGATCGGTCTAAATTCTTATCTGGTTTCAAAATAATTTAGTTAAATTTTAACGAGAAATCTTACCATACAGCTGTTAGAACTCCGCGGCTACGCTCTCGACCGTCGAGGCAACGTGGAAGTCAAAGGCAAGGGGCGCATGGAGACGTGGTGGGTCACACGCGCCCGCGGGGCCGCGCCGCCGGCGCCCGCGCGGCCGTCCGCGCCCGCCCCGCCGCGCTCGTTGGCAGCGCTCGTGTACACCATGCTGCAAGCTCGCAAGCGCATCTACACACACCCACTCGATACTTCGGCTGTGCGTAAGTACAAAGATGGATTATTAAAACGCTGTTACTGGATCCGACTCGAAGGACCAAAATTTTCACTTTTTGGTTATTTGTGATAATGGGTAACAATTATTGTGTATCTGATACATCTTTTAGCCGATACACAATAATTGTTACCCCACCTACCACCAAATAACTACTCAGCTGTATTCTTACCTAGAGTGTTGCTATATTACAGCTAAACGCGGCGGCAGCGTGCGGACGAGTCGAGCGGAGACTGCGCCGAGTGGCTCACAACGACGGTCTGAATTGCGACGAGCGCGGACACGACATGTGAGGACGTAAGTAACGACATCAATCAATTATTACATTTATTTCTTGATGTTAAATCTCTGGTATTAAATCTACTTACAAAGTAAATTCGAACACTTCAAGCTTCCGAAATCGAAGTTAAAAAAGTAACACCGACTAAGTACCTAATAGAAAATGATACTCAGTGTCATACAATAAATTGTTACTTACCTAGGTACTTTTGTTTAAGTTTTTGCCTAATTTTACATCATTCTACTGTTCCCTTGATAACCTTTTTAACCAAAAAGGCAATCCGTTAGTGCCCAATAAAGGTCAGCGCAGACAGAGCTGTAAATCGTTCGAAGTTTTTATTGATAAATTGAAACTAAAATAGAGTTCAAAATAGCGTGCCAAAGATAATTCCCTGTGGCGTGTGCACAAGCAATGACGAGCATATTCTCACTCCAAACTTAACAACAAGGAACGTAACTACACACTCGAACATTTTGCCAATGTGTCCTAACCTAAAATTTCAACTTGACAGACGCTTCATAGGAAACCATACCGCATAACTGCTTAAAAGGAATTTATTGAAATATACCGAATAATCATTCAGAAAGGGCCAATATTTTAAACTTTCATACCAATATGACAGGACTGGCAACGAGCTAGAACTAGGAGCGATCCGTCCGCACTCGAGCAGCCTGGTGGTGCGCCGCGCGGACACAGCGCCGGCGCCGGCCGCGTCGCTGTCGGCGCCGCACACGCCCACGGGCGCCGCGCACCCGCACCTCGCGCCGCACGACTGTCTGCCGCCGAAGGATAAGCAGCCCAAGTTGGGGCTAGGTATGTCATACAACAAGTACCTATACAAAAATAATGCCTATGACATTGACAGGGGGGCGCGGCAGGTAAACATTAATTGTGAATTTTAATTATGTCACAGAAAATGTATTGACAAAACAAGATGGCGGCATTAGTTCCGATTTTGGCCAGGCGCCTTAATAACCATGAACGCTTCATGGTTATTTAGGCGCGTGGCCAAACGAGTCACAGAGTACTTTTTTTATATAGGTACGAGTACGTGTTACGATGATGTAGTCTTTTAACAGTTTACCGCATGGCAAAAAGCAGTCAAATGACTTCGGGAGTTAAGCCCAAAATTGCACTCGGCAGTACGCAGCCAGCTGTCTGTCAACGCTATTTTATACTCAACTTTGTGGTTAGATCTCAACATTTTTATGGATCAACTGTTCTATAACCTCAATTTAGTGGCTCGTTTTAAATGTAAGTAGGATCATCCTTAAGAGCCTATACTACCTCAAATGCCTACCTCAAAAGTATAGACTCATAACCCTTTAATTAAATTGATTAAGGACCAGGAGTTTCGTACATTAGCAGGTTCCGAAGTACTTTGCACGTGCCAATAATTTGCATCATACGCATAGGTACGAGTTAATTACTCTTAGGCCCGTATTACAGAACGTCACTCAATACTCAAGCATTACTTAAAACTAGATTCAAGCCATTTTATTGGTTGAAACTAATTTTAAGTAATGCTTGAGTATTGGGTGACGTTCTGTAATACGGGCCTTAAAGCTTACTTTACTTTAGATGTTGAGTTAATTAAAGTTGACTACTTACCTTTGAGTGAAGTGGTTAGTGGTTAGTTTAGGTTAATTTTTATTTTGCAAGGTCATTATGTGTATATCAACAAGCGCTTCTCGCCATCAAACTGGAAAGTTTGGCGAGTTAATTTGTATAGTCAATAACTATTGTACCTACCTATGTTTGAGAATAATAAAAAAAAAATACCTCTTACTATGATATCCGTAGCTCACAACATCCAACGTTTATTACAGGAGCACGCTTAAAAGCAGCAAGTTTCTCATCAAGAACACGACCTAGGGACCGGTCACCTAACATCCTGCAGCAACAACACGAAGGGTCCGGCAACTCCGTAGGCAACGGCACACCCGGCTCGTTCCGCATCCGGTCCATAACCAACGCTTCCATATTCAAAAGTAGGAACAAAGAAAAACGCAGCAAAGAACAGTTGGATGGAGAGAGTAAAGAGAATGGAGATGCAGTCTCAACAAGGATGTGAACAGAAATGTGATGGTTGTTTTATAATTTTTTGGTGCAGTTCTTGCTGCCAATTTAATTCAAGTTGTACAGATAAGGTAACAGAGAGAGGTGTGCAAGACTATGGGTGAATTCCCCAAAAGAGGGACAGTATGGGTTACGAAAAAAGTTCGAATTATGATAGTCTTGAGTTAGTAAGCCTGTCCTATTGATGTTGCTACAGTTAGGCCATGTTAATGTTGCCATACCTACTTTTCTATCACCTTGGTTTAGGTCAAATTTTCCCGTTTTAACTTATAGGCTTGTCTTCCCATATCAGGCAAATATGAAATATAGGTATTTTTAATTTTCACCTTTACATGACTGTGATGTGCAGCTAATTAAGTTTATTATTGTATTTTAAATACTAGGTAGAGGCTGTCACCATTATGCGCAAATTGTATAAAAAATCTTGTGAATTCTAGAGGAGTTGCATCTATTTATGTTATATGAATAACACAAAATTGACCTAATCAATGTATTTTGTACATAAAGAATCTTTTAAGAGTTATTTATTTTTACTAAATATTACAATGACATTATTTATTTTAGTCTATGACATTTTAAATTTAGTACATCCGTTATACATAGGATTTTATTTATTGCGGAAGCACAAAATGTACCGTTTACTTATTTTATTATGGAATCTTATTTATTTAAGAGCGCTAAGCGTTTGAAGATGTAAATATTGTTAGATATTTTTGTATAATCAGTTAAAACTTTTGGACTCTGGGTGTGGGACCAAACTGACTCAAGTGTTGTACATGTATGGAGTTCAATAAGGGATGCAGACGCCTTACAGATAGATCAGTATTAATTGGTCAGAGTTCATTTGGTGTTCAAAAGCTTTATTTCCTGGCATGATCGTAGAATTGATCAAGTTTCCCGGCCATTTTACGAAATGCTCAAAGGCTCATAGATTTTATTATATTTCTCTGTAAGGCGCTAGAGTCCATCAGTTCTAACTAATTGCTATATTTTAGGTATTATAGTACTTGTTAAGAAATCCAACAGCATTTTACTTTAATTCGAATAACGGTAGGGAATTGAATGTGCCACCTTTACAGTAGAATGGACAATGCCAAAGATTCTGTATGATCTCAAAAAGCATTTTTAGTAACACATATACTAAGTAGACATTTATATAATGTATTTAATGTTTAAGATCTTGATATTCTACATATGTCTAACGGTAGATTATTTTATTTTTTAGAAACTTCGGTGTTGCCAAAGCCAAATTAAACCTAAGTAATTTCGAACAAATATTTTAAAATGGATTCTATGAAATAAAACGTCAAATGAACTTGAATGTTTTTATTTCAATTATAATTTCGAATAGATGTTTTCTATATTACATAAACTTTGATTTCGCAAACATTAAAAACGAATACTTACAGAAAACAAATCTTTTTTTTTCGAACATGATTTCTTGTTGTATTACACATGAATTAAATTATTAAATATTCCTCCAGTCTTATATTAAACTCATAAACTTTTGCTTAATAAATAAATCTATAAATAAAAGCTTTGGGAATATTCACACATGATAGCACACGAAATATGAATTCATTAATATAACATCATGCATATTATTTTAATATACAGTAAAACTTTTGGAAACAAAAATATGTTTTGCAATGAAAATGGGAAAATGAAAACCTTGAGATTTCAATACAGATTTGTATCATTCGCGCTTCATTCATTATTTTAGTCTAAATCGTTCAGTCGATTATCATTCGTTCAGTCGTACAGTTAATTCACTTCCATTGTATTTGTATCGTTTGTACCATTTCAACGTTTGATGAGGCATCAACCGTGCTTATTTATTTACTTTATAAAGTACGTTACGTTTATTATTCTTAAATTAACTATATTATTTACCTGTGATGCTTTATTGCTTATAATCAACCACTGACCGTATTAATGTGATTTTGTTAATAACTTATCAAAGTCTATAATTACTACACAGCCGACAGACATTTTGGAAATGATTTTGTTTTGTTTAAAGTAGTCTACTTTAGTCGCGACTTTATATCTTATTAAACAAAATCCAATCTTTTGGAACCACCACTATCGCTAACGAGTTCAACGAATGACAACTACCAAATTTTTTTACAAATATAAATGAAATAATGAAAAGGCGCTTAACAAGGCGTTTTAACAAGGGTGCTCAATATCTTCTGCTTACTTATTAATAACTATACTGTACTCTTATTATTCTTTACAACACCGCAATTTCAACTTTAAAATACCAATATTTTAGGGCAGGACGTCGAGACCCTAAAGACCAACTTTTTAAGCCCTTAAGCACCCTTGGTCTTTCAGAAGTACACAACCAATGCCTTAATTTGGCGAGTTTTTTGTTCCAAACAATACAAAAAATTGGGTTAAATTCATTCATTCATCGTGACCTATGTACAAATAAATGTTGTTTAGCATTCATCCAATAAAATTCTAATATCCTTCAATAACATATAAATAGGCTTATTTTAGCCTTTTCTCTGAAAGAAGGCTGCTGTAGTGTTAATATCTAGAAATATCAAGATGACAGTTCCCTTTCATAAAGTGAAACTTTACACAGTAGAGTACTCGGGCATACAGCCTGATGCAAACTTGATGGCGGTTCTGAACACGACGCGAGTAGCTGCGCTGTAACTAATTTATGTGACCGAGGGGTGAGCGCCGGGCTACTGCCCAGCGAGCAGCGCACTTCAGAGCCGCCACAGTTTGAGCTCACTGTAAATGACACATCGAGCTTGAGAAAGAGACTACGTTCTACAAAGCCGAACTGTTTCCAAAACTCAATGTGCAATATTTACGGCCACTACTTACGAACTAGTGTGTGACGTCCATATTTAAACCAATGTTACTTATCACAAATCTTAAACAAATATATTATACAGGGTGGAAAGTTGAAGCGGGCCCTAGAAAGGTAGTATCAGTATAAAGATCGCTTTGCGTTACAAGGATAGAAGAATAATTTCTAAAGCGTCTAACTTCTTCATTTTTCCACGGATAATACCCTAAATATTGATGCTACCAAGTTTTACTCAAAGGAAACATTCAAAGGAAAAAAAAAAACTTTCAGTTATTTTTTAATAAACATTTTTGAAAAGTCACTTTTCTGAACCGGCAATCTAACCAAATCAAATACGGAAAAATAACTCCTGTGTTTTTATTGCACCAATTGATAGGGTCCATCATAAGGATAAAAAATAGAGGTTCAGCTCAATGGAAACATACATTTGTGATAAAATTCACGGTGGTTGATATACTGCTAACATTTTTACCGATAACAAGGACAACACAACATAAATTCTTTATATATTTTACTAACGTTGCGACCGTATATTCGTTGGTTTCGTTAAGATATTAAATGTGGACACGTTCTAACAAGATAGTCATACGCCTTGCGAAGTTAATTCAAAGTTAAGTTAAAGTTAATTCATTTTGTTGTAGCACAAACATATCCCACAAATGATTCAGAGACTAACATGGCTCGCCGAAATAACCAAAGTAGTAAAAGTGGACGGTAATAGCTGCTGAATGATCCTAGGATATCTACAATTTTCTCAACCAAGTTAAATCGGTAAACACTTCTATTTTTGAATATTTTTTTCTTTTAGGGGAAAGCAGGTAGGCTTCGTACAGTGGGAGCTTTCGTACAGTAGTCATATCTACACTATCCAATACGTTGCCGCGTTGATTTTTGTGTGCGTGACGCTAACTCACACACACGTGTGAACCGCGAGGTGGCGGGTCAGTGCGGCCGCCGGCTTCAACGGGACGAGTCGATACGTGTTTACGCTCTCGGTAAGTATTTTTCATATTCACTTTTGAACAAGTTTAGTTGTTATAAGTTTTGGTCGAAATGTTAAAGTAATTTTATTTATTTTATGTAGTGATTACGTAGTTTATAACGTCAATAGTCATTTTAGGCTAACTATTACAGTTATTTTTATTTTTAATTTTATTGTGGATTTCTCTGGTTGGGGTACCTTCGTGCAGCGAAGAATGGGGTAGATTCGTACTGTACGAATGCTCCCTTATTCTGTACGAATGCTCCCATTCTTAACTTTGTGCCAGCAAAAATTTTAATCACTAAGTAATTGTTGTTACAGAACCATGCCGCGAATATACATAAAAAAGGGGACAAGGACAGGAGAAGTAGATGAAGATGCAATGAAGTCTGCGATGAAAGAAGTTTTGGATAAAACTTTATCAATAAGGAAATCTGCACAAAAATATGGTGTCAAGCCATCAACTTTAGAAAGTCGTCTGGCAAAATTTCATAAGCAAGAAACTGTCAATAGAGAGAATAATACACAGGTGCGTGTTTTTAGTTCCAAATTTACGTCAAATCAAGTGTTTACTATTGACGAAGAAATTCTACTGAACAAGTATATAACGCAATGCTCGAAAATGCACTATGGATTGACTATTCTACAAGTAAGGAAACTTGCTTACGAGTTTGCAAAAGTGAATAAACTACGTTACCCTTCTAGTTGGGACCATAATAATATGGCAGGAAAGGAATGGTTAGACAGTTTCCGCAGGCGTAACTCAAATTTAAGTCTTAGGAAACCTGAAAATACCAGTGCAGCGAGATCTTTTGCATTCAATAAAACTGTCGTAAATGAGTTCTTCGAAAACCTTGAAAAGGTATTGACAAAATATAATTTTACTTCTGATCGAATTTACAATTTTGATGAGTCAGGGATATCCACAGTGATGAGCACTCCTAAAATTTTGGCTGAGAAAAAGCAAAAACAAATAGGTCAACTTGTTTCTGCAGAGGGGCGAATTAGTTACTTTTGGAGGAATAATTTCAGCTAGTGGTAACACAATCCCGCCACTATTTATCTTTCCTAGGGTCCATTTTAAGGACCACTTTATGGCTGGCGCTCCCGAAGGCAGCCTCGGTACTGCCACAAAAAGTGGTTGGATAAATTCTGGTATATTTTTGGAGGTGTTGAAACATATACAAAAGAAATCGTTGTGTTCTAAAGATAACCCTATTTTGCTCCTGGTCGATAACCATGAAAGCCACGTTACAATAGAAAGCGTGGACTATGCGCGCAATAATGGCATTGTTTATCTATCGTTCCCACCTCACACAACACATCGGCTCCAACCCTTAGACGTTGGAGTATTTGGACCTTTTAAAGCCAAATTGAAGGTTGCGTTTAATGATTGGCATGTTAATAATCCAGGCCAAACTATCAACATATACAACATTCCGAAACTGGCAAAAGTAGCATATTTTGAGTCATTCAATGGTAAAAATATAACAAGTGCTTTTGAGAAGACAGGAATTTGGCCATTTAACAAGCTAGCTTTCAGTGACGACGATTTTGCACCCGTGAGTGTTTACCATTCTGATTCTACACCAACCCCAGACGTTGATAGGGAACAAATTATTCCTGAAAATGTGCCACCGATGTTAGAGCATGCTGCATCTTTAGCGCCACAGTTTTTAGAGTACCCACAAAGTGGACCGTCTAATTCTACAGCAGATGAAGAAGCCGGTATTTCAGAATCCCATCTTGCAGGAATAGATCTTACTCAACAAGATTTGCCGCGAAGCTCTCCGCCTACATCACCTTCCATGCTACGAAGCTCTATACCTACATCACCTTCCATGCTATCACCCAGTACTTCATATTCAGCAACTGTGCCAATCATAACTCCTGAAATAATCCGGCCCTATCCCAGGGTGGACAGAAATTTATTAAAAAAATCAAAGAAAGGAAAACTGCCAGGAAAATCGAGAATTTATACAGACACTCCTGAAAAAGCCAGACTGCAAGAAATTGAGAATAGAAAAAAGTTTAAGAAGCAAGAGCAAGAAAGGAAAGAAAGAGCTAGAAAAATGAAACGAGCACTAAAGTTACTTTCAGATGAAAATATAATAACAAAAACAACAAGACCGAAGAAAATTTTAGGGAAAGATAAACCAAAGAGACAAAAGAAAACTGATGAGAATGAAACTGATTATGAAGGTGAAATTGACTATAACGACGAGACTGATTGTGAGGATGAGGCTGATATGAGTTTGAGGGAAAGTTCTTGTTCTCCCATCGAAGAGACTTCTGAAGAAGAATCAGATATTGAAAATGAAACACCGGTTCTGACAGAGAACATCAAAGAACAGAGCTTCGTACTGGTTAAGTTTGAAAAAAAGAAAACCATTTTATATTATGTAGGGCAAGTGCTTCAAAAGTATAGTCCTATCGAGTATAAAGTATCATTTTTAAGGAAGAAACCTCAAACTTGGAAATTTGTCTTTCCCGTTACCAAGGATGAAGGGACTGTTTATTTAGCAGATGTGGTATGTTTATTATCACCATCAAAATCTGCTTCTACTGCTAGAACAGCCCAAATATTTAGTTTTAAAAAGGATCTCAGTATGTATAATATTGGCTAGTAGGTATTTAATGGTAAGAGCTCTTACCATTTATAAATGGTAAGTCTTATCAGCCTAGAGGACGGAGGGAATTTTGTTGATTTTTGAATTCCTTTATTTTTTTATTGTGTTTAAATTTGTATGGTTTAGAAGTTTTGAAAAAGACAATAATTGTTAATTAGTATTACATGAGACTGATTACTGCTTAAGTGCTTACTTTGATCTCAATAAACATTTATATTACATTTGTAAAATGGCATTTTAATTGACTGTATGAAGGTTCCCCACTATGTACGAATGCGCCCTACGCTGTGTACGAATCTACCACACGTGTGGGGTAGTTTCGTACGTTTTCCATGTTTTAGATAAGTAACCGTAGCTTCGCCGTGCTGAATAGTATCAAGGCAACACTAAACTATTTTTAAAGCTAGATAAATAGGGTACATAAAGACATTAAAAATATTTTAAAATAGTTAATAGTATTTCGTATAAACGACTAAGAATAAAAATTGTACGAATCCTACCTGCTTTCCCCTACAGGGTCAAATTAAATTAGCTAGCGAAACTCAACAGACATGATGAGTATCGGTATCTAAACATGATAACACAAAAAAGAAATTAATTTAATAATTATTTTTTGGGGGTCATTAACCGCCGGTAGTGTAGTCACATAAAATATCAGTTTGTTTTTAACTTCACACACGTGATGGGTATCTCAACATGATACCACATATTTTATAACTCGCATTTCAAGTAATAACACTGATAGCAGTCATTGACTCCATAAAATCATCTAATCATTTTTATTTTATCATGTTTAGATATACCCATCACGTCTGCGGAGTTTCGCTAGCTAATTTAATTTGACCCTGTATTTAAAACCAGAGGCCAAAAATGTCAAAATTTTAAAAAAAGTGTGACAATTTATCCTAAACCAAGAAAATACCGACATCTTAGACCGACAAAACTCATAGGCCGACAAAATAACAAGCCGTGTCCAAATAAAAAACCTTTATAAATAGAAAACTGTATGTTTGCCTAAACATAACATCACGTCTGTAATGCCCTAAAGGGTAGGCAGAGGCGTCTGTTACACCCACATTTCCCCAGTTACGTTATGTTTTACATTAGCCACCTAATAATATGACTATAATGTATCCACGTCTTTGACATCCGTCAGTCTTGATCTAATACTAAAGCGATCTATTCACACAATAAATACAGGCAAGATTCACTTCGTAAAGTCCGTACAAAAATATATCTGGCCATTATTTTATGGCACCAATGTTTTATCGATTCGTTTTTTTGTATACTTTAATATTTTATTGTCTAATTATCTAGTTACATTTCTGTATGTTCAATCGTGTTCAGGCCGCATAGTAGCTGTCTGCAGAACTTCCGTCCATCTGTAAACAAATACATGGCGTAACCTTAGGAAAGATGTAGTCCATGCCAGATGGGGTATTGTCGCAAAAATATATTGTGGAATCCTTGCCAACATTTTTATTTAATTCTAGCTGACCCCACAGACGTTCTCCTGTCCAAAATCCAATAATTCATAGAAAATCCGCATAGAATCAGCACTTTCAGTATTCCCGAATTTTCCAATTTTTCTCTTCATAAGAACGTTCCTCGGACTTTCATTTGTATGTATATAGACAGCAACCTTACATTCATTTATAGGCCAGTATTAATACTAGTGTAAGTACAGTTATCCCAAGAAAAGTTTGCGCTTCGGGAATCATCGTCTATATTCAGAAATACAAATGCGCGATGATGAGAGTAATATAGTGCTGTTACAACCATGTAAATCTTGCCTATTTGTCCAAGCAAAAAGGGTCCAGTAGTGAGGTATTGAGTTAAGACTAGATTCGTTATCTAGAATATTCAATTGATAATAAAGACTAAAAATTATTCAAAAACTGGCACATTATTTATTATATTTATTATTTTATATTACAGATCTACATGGTCCTCACATGATCTGACCAAGATTATGTCTGGACTTTAAAAGAGACTTTGACCCCTGAGTTTGTTTCGCCATTTCTTCTCAGGGGTAGCCAGATAGGAAATGTCGACTACATTTAGCTTATTTTTTTACTTTTTAATATGACGTGTAAAAGTGATTCCGAAATCCTATTTACAGAATAAACGATTTCATTTCATTTCATTTCATTTCTCCTCCTTTTTGTGAGGGCCAGTTAGTAAAACTTAGAAGCCTTTTTGGGTAGCGCAACGTTCGCGCTACTTCGAAAACAGGAAGATTACCGAAGTGCATACATTTTCTGGTTTATCTGTAAGTTAATTTAGATTTATCTGTTTGTTGGTAATACTTCGCCGATAAGGACCAGCAAGATCGCTGGTTCTATAAGTGAAACAAACCTGAACATCAGACGCGGTAGTAGATAGATGTATAAATAAGACGTACCTATTGAAGGTATATTGGCTGTCGGCTCTGAAGAAGTATACGTGGTTCTTGAACTGGAGTTTAAACACGAAGTCTTTGTCGATGTTGTCGTCCGACGCGGGCGCACCCACACTATACCTGTTAACAAAGAAACACATTTAGCAAGGTTGCCAAATGATCGCCTCAATAGTTACACACATAAGGCGCGCTTTCACCAAAAATCACTAAATGCGTTTAGCGCTAAACTAATTTAGAACATCATTCTACCTCTGTAAGTTCCAAACGATTCAGAGAAATAGAACGATGTTTTAATTACGTTTAGCGCTAAACGCATTCAATGATTATTGATAAAAGCGGGCCTTAGTCAAATATGCAAAATAGATTTAAATAACGAAATGACATCGTTTGCAACATCTATGCATAGTTTAAAACAATAGAATTATTCCGGAATTATAATTGATGTGTAACATACTTTCTCTCGCTTTCTGTGGGAGTGATTTCGTGAAAAGGGACGGAAGTGTGTAACAGGAAGTAAGCTTGTGCATGGAATAAGTACTTTATAATAGCATGGGATTAGTAAGAACTATATAGATTGTAAGTAGAGGGGGTCGAATTTCGACCAGTAAATGACCACTAGTAATTAATAATTATTAGAATAAATGTTTCAGTATAATTATAGCTTTTAAAAAAAAATTGAGGTTAATTTCTGACGCCTGACGAAGAATTAAGGTGAGATTTTGACAGATGACAGGGTATTGTGGCGCAGCCTGGGAGAGGCCTATGTTCAGCAGTGGACTGCGATAGGCTGAGTTGATTTGTTGATTGAAGGTGAGATGTCAGATGTTACACATCATATGCGACTACTGTAAGGCTCGTTTTTTATTTAACTTAGATATAGTACAGAAATCTCGATATTGTAACATGTCGTCATTGCACCGGTGCGAAGCAGGGGCGGGTCGCTAGTAATATAACAATTCGGCTTACCCTAATAAAGGAAGAGATGCCAGCGGCGTTTCGTCCTGCCAGCTCTTGTAGAAGAACAACGTTGACACCGCGAACACGACCCAAAGTTTCTGCCAGCCCGGAGACTTCTTGAACTTGCGCAGTAAGTAGCCGGATAATTGTGTCTGGAAATAGATTGATTTTTTTATTTAGAATCTCCAACAAAATTTAAACACAATACATAAACCATAAATAATGGGCAACATCCGGTATTAAGTAGGTGTACTCCTTCGTCTATAGGAGGCATGCACAATAAAGTTAACAACTAAGCTAACAAACTTAAAATATTAATAATACGTTCCGTGACGTGAATACGTTGAGGTTTCTCTGCTGCAATACCCGGGTGACTAATGTTCAGTTTATTTGGTTGTTGTTTCTATTATATTTTATAGAAGCGGCAAGGAAACTGTCACGCAGACGTGAGCTACTGAATTTGACAAGAATATAACGAGGCCTGGTGCTTTGTGTCTTTCTTAACTATTCCTGTGCAGTGTATGTCAGGTCTTTAATATCACAACTAATCACCTTATCCGGTTGCAGCACGGTGGTAACCTGATTTTCTGCTTCATGTTCTGGTACACACTGAAGCTCAACGTTGGCGGACCTGGAGTTTTGCTCTACCAAACTCAAACGCTGACTAAGTCGTCGAATGGCATTCCGTAATCCACAGTTTTCTTTTTCAAGCTTCAGTATCCGATCAGATTTATCTTCCAGCATAGCCTTCATTTCTTCGTACCTTTTGTTATAGACAGCAAGTGACTCGTTGAAACCTGCGACCAACTCGAACTGATCGGTTTCTGCGTCTTTAAGCGCACTCTGTATTTCTTGCTTAATAATTTCCCGCAATATGCGTCTCGAAAACTGAACTAAGGTGTCATCATTTGCTTGAACTGGTGTGTGGCTTTGTGACTGTTTAGGTTTAGCGCGAAAAGTGACATTGGTGCCCGCGGGTGATAACGATCTTGGTGACCGCTCCGGGGTAGGGCTCACAAGTCTCGTCTGACTAGCAGACGAATTTGTACTATCGTCCTTACGTTGTTTACTTACGCAGCTAGGACAGTTCCAGGTTGATTTTTGTTTGATACTCATGCTTTTAAACACCGTTTCGCAAATATTAGCACACAAAAATTCTGTCCATTGATGGCAAATAGAGCATTGCAAGCATTCTTTGCTGTTAACATCATCATAACTAACAGCGCAGCTTTTAATAGACATTTTGTCAGTACAATTAAAACTGTCAGTTAAGATAATAATAATAGAGGTGCCAAACAGAATAAGGCGATGGTATTCTTAAGGCGGTCAGTGGCGTTGGGGTGTGGCCCGCTTGAAATCGTCACTGACGTGTTTAAGTCAACACTGGTTTTGAAATTAAAACAGCACTGATAGATTTGTAACGGCTACTTTTATGTTAATTATTTGTTATTTAACTGAGTAATTTCACTATAAAAACGTAATCACGGGACTTATTTACATATAGTACTAAAAATAAAGTTAATAATTACACACTTTAAGCTAAAAAGAATCAAATTTTAAGCGGAGCAAACGGAAACTCTTGTTACTTAGCCGAATCCGTACGGTGAATCATGATTATAACAGTGTAATTAACTGATAAATATAGGATTTGATTAAATGTACCTTCCGTCATTGATAACACTTATGCTGCCCAGCACTTGGCGTATTGGTACATAACATATTCGCGTTATTTCGCTAACACAAAAGAAACTTTATTTCGACAGTCGTAGGGTGTATTTTGTATTTAAATAAGTTAAACATGAGGTAAGCTAACATAGTGATATGTTTAAAAAATGTATTTAATTTTTTTCCATATTCTGTCCTTTATCGAGTCAGGGCTCAAATAATACCTTTCCTAGCTACGGCACTGAGCAGACTGCATGGAAAACTATATTTAATTACAGATCAAAATAATATTTTCTCAAAAATGCTTGGAAATTCGAGCATTATTTTGCTCGAGATGAATCGAAAATGCTGTCATGTCACTGGTCAAATACAAGCGAGCAGCGGCCGGAA
Organism: Tiliacea citrago; assembly: GCA_963921375.1. Lineage (NCBI taxonomy): Eukaryota > Metazoa > Arthropoda > Insecta > Lepidoptera > Noctuidae > Tiliacea > Tiliacea citrago. Next base: position 6,511,097 of record OY992784.1, read on the forward strand.
AAGTTAGTATGAAAATCCATATCTGTCGTGTTTAGCGGCCGAATAATAGTACATTACTGCCGCGGTCTGTAATGACTGCGTAGCTGGCGCGCTGATGATGGCCGAAAGCGTAGCTCCAGGCCAACACAGCGCGGTCAGCAAGGGCTGCAAAGATGACCAAGCTTGAGGGCCGAGAGCGTAGCTAAACTGGAGGCCATCAAGACGTGGCCAGCAACGCAGTCATTGCGGACCAAGGCTTTGTATAGAGCTTTACTCAAACAATGCGAGTAATTTAAATAAAACAAGCTTAACAATATGGAGAATTGCAAAAAAAAATCACCGCACTGCGCTTTGTTTTTTTTTAATTAGGCAACGATGATTGTACTGCCTATACCCATACAGCCAAATTCTGAATAAAATCTTCTTGCACATGTTTTTGACACAAAATTAGACGATAATGGATTTTTTTTTCAAAGGAAATTGCTCGTGGTTAAAACTCACCAAAAATTAAATTCCATACAACTTTGCTAGCGCCTATTCAAGTAGCGCGGAAAGGTCGACTTTGCTCAAAGAAGGTTGTAATTTTTTTTAGTATTTTATTTCATATGGTTATTACATGCATTTTTGAGTAAATTACTATGAAAACTCATGTCTATTATGTAATTTAAAAATGAAACGAACTTTTTACTTCGAAACATGGCAACCAAGAAGGTAATGGCAAACTTATCAAAGATTTTATTTAAATTTCGAACTGGCTACTGCACTACTGGCCTAGTGCAGTGTCTGTGAGAGTAGCACAAATTTGGTTTAAGCGTTTTCAATCCGGAAATTTTGATGTCAAAGATGCACGTCGCTCTGGTCGCCCTATTACGGATAAAATGGATACCATTTTTGAAAAAGTGGAGCAAGATATCCGTAGTTACGACGTAGCTGAAGAACTGGGAATTGACCACAAAACAGTTTTGGCACATTTGAAAAAACTGGGTACACAAAAAAGCTCGATATTTGGGTACCTCACGAGCTCACTGAAAGAAACCTAATGAACCGTGTACTCATTTGTGATTCTTTATTACGACGTAATGAAACCAATCCATTTTTGAAGCTGATAACTGGTGATGAAAAGTGGATCACGTACGACAAGAACGTGCGAAAAAGGTCCTGGTCAAAGGCCGGTCAGGCTTCACAGACTGTGGCGAAACAACCCGGGTTAACTCGCAACAAGGTGATGCTGTGTGTGTGGTGGGATTGGAAGGGCATTATTCATTATGAGCTATTACCACCAGGCAGGACCATCGATTCTGAACTCTACTGCGAACAACTGATGAGATTAAAGCAAGAAGTTGAGAGAAAGCGGCCGGAATTAATCAACAGAAGGGGTGTGGTTTTTCATCATGATAACGCTAGACCTCACACATCTTTAGCCACTCAGCAAAAATTAAGATAGTTTGGCTGGGAGGTGTTAATGCATCCGCCGTATAGTCCTGACCTTGCACCTTCAGATTTCCACCTGTTTCGGTCTCTTCAGAATTCTTTAGGCAGTGTCAGGTTAACATCACAAGAGGACTGCCAAAACCACTTGTCGCGGTATTTTGATCAGAAGTCCCAAAATTTCTATAGCAATGGGATCATGTCCCTACCTACAAAATGGCAAAAAGTTATCGAAAAAAATGGTACCTACATACCTTAGTTAAATGTAAATAAACTATATTAAAAAATGTTTTGAATTTTCTTAAAAAATGCGAAAAAAAAAATCCCGAACCTATTATAATGTTTAGTCGGTAAAGTAGATTATATCGTACAGACAGACAAAAATAGCCCTTATTGTGATGAAGGTGATTTTGGCTGTAACTGTACTACATTAGTTTGGGGCTCTAAAGTAAGTTTCCGTATGTAGTAGTGGTATTATTAGATACGTACCCGCATAGCGAGATGTAGATGTCGCGTGTCCAGGGACGTGAAGCGGTGCCAGCACACGTGCGCCAGGCCGCCGCCCGCGCCGCACGCGCTCGCCAGGGGGCAGTCTGTACACATACACGAAATATCACACATGGCGTTAACACATAACAGACTAAATTATACCAGAGGGGCAAATCTCGTATTTCAAAGAATGTTTGCATTATAATCTCAGTCTCAATTTGTCAAACACCTAATTTCGCTAAATTTTAGCGAAGTTTGTGAAATTTATATTCGCTGAGATGATGTTGCGAGATTGAACATTTTTAACTACGAAAATTGGCCTTCAGATTTACACAATTAGGCGAGTGATGTAGCCAATAGCGGGGAGATTGTGTTCGGCACGCTCGCATCATCACTCGGACCTTTCACGCCGGTAGCACACCTCCACCACGAAACCATATTCAGGCTCGCGTCATGTTCCGCTACTAGCAACCGATTCGACTAGCGGAACATGACGCGAGCCAGTTGAATTGAACAACTGCGGTTTCGCTGTTATTGTTTCACGGCGAGATGTGCTATCGTCGTCAGGCCCTCAATGATCTAGATGCTAGAATTCTAGAGCATCCGCACGAACCTTGAGCCCGTGCGATCAGGAGTTCGGTGACCTTAGTGCGAAATTTTATACCTATTCCATGGCGTCAAGAGGAGGCTCCCTATTTTTATGTTAATTTCTATGAAAATTCTGAAACAGTCACACATACAAGCAAAATTAAACTTTAGTAAGTACGAGTATATGATTTATTGGATATTTTTCTTTCCATGTTGCCAATGCAAACTGTCTTTTGCGTTACGTAATTGTAATATTTTCTCTCAATACATTTTTTATTCGAAAATCATGTCTTTTTTAAAGATAATTATAAAACACAAACAAGATTGTTTGGCTTTTATGTCTAAAATAAATATTTACAGCAAGAAAATATAGTTTATTATCCAGCCACTAGATATTTTTTCTCTAAATCAATTATTACTTTAGTTATAAACGAAATAAGAATTGACACTTACGCTATTTAGTTTCGTGCTCGAACACGATCAAAGAGCGCACGCGATATTCAACATTATTACTGATGTATTAGCGTTTAGCACATAATGGAGTGGCGGGGAGCGATGGGCGGACCTTGCGTTCGAAATTTGATTTAGACTGCCTGCTCTTAACGTAAACTTCAATTTGTACTGAAAGTGAATAAGCGCCATCTAGTGACAATAATGGAAATCCCAATTATTCCATTCAAATTGACGTAACTGAACGTTATCACGATCGAATAGGTATGAAAACTCGCACTAGGCGCTCGAAAAGGCCCTGACTCGAAACTATGGATTGAGCTAAGTGCTTCAAGGATCTTTTGGCACTCAAATGACGTTGACACGGTGGCGCTGTTGGTAGACATTTGTGCAATTTTGTTGTTAAATAAAATTTAAATATTGAAAAAATTCGTCCCGATTTTAACCACGCGCCAATTAATCCTTTTAAATACTTACCAGTCTCTTGTTCATAAGGCGTCAGTTCTACATCCACATCGGTGTACTTGTCGCGCGCGTTCTCCATCGTCGTCTGCAGCGCGTTGTACCAGCCCATGTACTCGCAGTCATTGGTCGCGCTCAGAAGTAGGTTTATGTCTTCGCCTGTGTACAAAGGGTTGGTATTAGATTCAGTTCACTAGGCAACAATGCTTTTTCAAGATACAAGATCAAGTCCAATACAAAAAATAGGTCATTCTTATTCTTTCTTCAATACACACAAATACAATGTTAGAATACATTACAAGGACAACTTACGTACAAAAGCGTGCTTAACCTAAAATTAGGTTTTCGGACTTCATTTATGATAAACGATGACGTTTATCATAAATGAAGTCCGAAAACCTAATTTTGCGTGAGCAAAAGGAGTGAAACACGTAAAATTTTTAATAACTCTCAAAAAGTAGTTTCCATAGTCCGGTTTACGAAACTAACTGCCAAAATAAAATAAAAATCATATTTACCCGTGAGTGTGAAGGAATGCGGTAATTCCGAAGGTTTCAACTCCAAAGCGTGAAGTGGTAACGCCGAGTGCGCTCGGAATTGCATTGAACCTGCTTTTGACGTCACCACTAATACGTCACTGAACTGAAACAAGTATACAAACTTTATAAAATACATGTTTAATATTTTGTACTTCTTTGTAGTGTGATTCGATTTGTATATGAAATAATGAAATACTGACTTTCGGTTGCTGAAAATCTGTTTACATACTTATGTATGTAAACAGATCTTCAGACTCTTCTTCTCAGAATCACGCTGTCTGCCCATGGAAGTAGGCAGAAACTGCAAAACACCACCTGCTACAATCCTTACATACTCCTTTTGCTTCGTTGCAGTATTAACCAGTAGTATTCATTGCACTGGTTTAAAATGTTATAATATAAATAGTAACATACCAAGAACAGCATTCTCTGCTGTAATCCTCTCGATGAGTGCTTGTAGACGCAGCCCATTCTTATGAACTCTCGCTCCGCCACCAGTAATTTGTCGTAACCTGTCAACAGATATTACCTGAGATAAATATCTCGTCTGATTACCCCTAATCTCGTCTGATTACCCCTAATCTCGTCTAATTACCCCATTCAAGTATTACGTAAGTACCAAAGGGGGGTGAGGGGTCTTTGTTTTGCTTATTTTTGATGGGTCTAGATCTAGATGGTGATTACGTCAGCAATATTTATATAATTACTTTTTCTAATTTTTCTACAAAATTTTGTAGGTTCTGATTTGACCAAATATGGCAAACTTACTTATCTATGCTCGAGAGCGAAAAGTATGTTCAGGGTTTCCCCAAAGTAATTGATATTGCTTACAGCTCGATTCAAACTAAACGGGGTAAAAAAAACAAAACTTGATTGCGGCTCTGATGTCCGCTACTCGCTGCGCAGTACCGCACCCCTCACCCCCGCTGACACGTGAATTTGTTACTGCATAGCGAATCGCCTCATGTTTCGAGCCGCCATGTTTGAATCGGGCTGTGCTTGCTCTCACGCGGTGTATTATGGTTAAGTTAGAAAGAACCGAAGTAGGAAAATTACTTAATGGGCATGAAATTCCTTTATCTTAATATACAGGGTGTGGCGTAAATAGTGGTCCAACGTTAAGGGGTCGACACGCGATATGTTCAGCTACCACATACCACAATTTGATTTTTATTTTTACCATGGGTCTCAGAATAAAACATTTTTTAAATTATTTTTGTTAATTTAACACCTCGCGTTACTAATTTGGTTCTAATTTCAACAAAAAACATTATTTTCCTGTTTTGTTTTTGGTTTATAACTGCTGAATCCATGTGCTATCTTATCCAAATAACTGTTTTACTGTAAACTTATAGATATTAAATAAAAAATGTGTTTATTTCAAATTTTAAGTATAATCTTCAGAGAATCATGAGACTTTGGGCGCGAATGGTGTAAAAGAAATGTACTACACTGTCGGTGCCCATTATTGAAAAAAGTTGTCAATTAAATGCAGATTCTAATCTCGTATAATAATAAGTGATACCATAATTTGAAATAAAAATATTGCCATTTGAATTGAAAAGAAGCTGAATTAAAAAAAATACATTATTTAATCTATAAGTTTACAGTAAAACAGGTATTTGCATAAGATAGCACATGTATTCAGCAGTTATAAACTAAAAACAAAATAGGAAAATAATGTTTTTTGTTGAAATTAGAGCCAAATTAGTAACGCGAGGTGTAAATTTTACAAAAAAAATCTTGTATTCCGAGACCCATGGTAAAAAAAAACAAATTGTGGTATGTGGTAGCTTGAATATACCGCGTGTTGACCCCTTAACGTTGGACCACTATTTACGCCACACCCTGTATATAATTCTTCTGTACGTGTGTTTGTCACTTAACTCCTCCTAAACGGCTGGAACGATTTGGTTGAAATTTTGTATTTATATTTCAACGGGTTTCTAGATGGTTTGAAAACACAATTGGACCTCCTCTTAAATGTTAGAGGTAGATGGATCACTGTGTGTTTAAATTTAGAAACCAAAACGATTTCCGCAACAGTAATCAAAAACATTTAAATATTATATACTACTACTTCAACTACGTGCAACTTATTGCATTGAAGAAATTCATCATGCATTTTTGTGATGGTGAATTAGTTTTAAGTCTATCTATATACATTTTTCTCAAACATGCTAGGAAATTTGAGCATTATTTTGGCAACCTTCTTCGAGATAAATCGAAATTGCTGTACTGGCCAAGTACATGCGAGCAGCGGCCACCAAAAGTTGTATGAAAATATATATGTCGCGGTTTAGCGGCCAAATAAATTACATAGTAAAATCATATGTATCATGTAAATTAAAAATGGAACGATCTTTTACTCCGAAACTTGGCAACCAAAGAGTTAACTTATCAAAGGTTTTTTTTAAATTTCGAACTGGCATGCAAATGGAAAGCTGTTTATTGAAAAAAAAAAGAAAATATTGGCGCGTGAAAAATGTCGTTGTTCGTCATTGAATCTGGAATTTATAAACAGTTTACTTAGTTTGTGTAGCGGCATCAACATCGCCACATGCGAACTACGCGTCACACTGACGTCACGCAAATCCTGCATCGCGCAAGCAGAGTTTACCGCGCAACTAGCATATATACAGCGTCCCGACATCAACCGTCGGGCAGTTGCCCACCAGACACAACACCCGTCTGTCTGGTCGGAGGATCCTCCCTTTTCTATGGTGGATGAGTGAACTTTACACCCTGTTCCTCATGCCACCAAATTTTAGTTTCTGCGCATTATTTGAGAAAAGCACTATACAAGCCTTGGCCGCAACCAGGCATTGATGGACGCTGCAGTAACGTACTATAATGTGCTTCCTTGTGCTTCGGAATACATACACATTTTACTGGGCCAGTCTATATTTTTATTTTTTTCCTGCTTGAACACACATCGTAAGTGGCATACAAATATTAGTAAAAAAAATATTAAGGAAAATATTAGGTAGTTACGTCTTCTGTACACATAGCATGACAATAATTAGCTAAATTGCAAGAAGTCTGACAATTAGAAAGTTATTAAACCGCTGTAAAAGTTCGTTTTCTTGAAGGAAAGGGCAATAATTTCTAAGTTTACTACAGATACTGACCAGCAATATCCCTCTGTAGCTGGCAAAGCGCCGCATGGTTCTCTCCGTGCCGCAGCTGTTCCCGCGCCTCCGACGCAACATGCTCGGCCAGCTCCAGTGCTGCCGCTGAACATTCGCTTTGCGTCGCGTTGAATAGTTCTGTGGAGACATACATACATCTTGAACTAGTGACCCGACCCTGCTTCACACGGCTTTTACGACTTGACAAAACATCGTTCCTTTATTTGGTATATGTTAGTATTTATGTGACTTTATTATATGTGACTGCCTCGTTGGTCGAAGCGCTACTGCTGATCATAAGGTCCTGGGTTCAATTCCCGCGTCGGGCAAGTGTTATTGGATTTTTCTATCTGAACTCTGTCAGTAGCAGCCCGGAGTCTGGATTTGTACCCGGTTGATGGCAATATGCTCGCCCCCTATTACATGGGCCTTCAACATAACTGGCAAAATATGGGTTTATTACAGGTACACCTCTGCCTAACCCTTCGGGGAAACCAGGCGTGATGTTATGTTATGTAAGTAAGTTTAATATTAATCTATATGTATACTAATATTAAGCTGATGAGTTTGTTTGTTTGAACGCGCTAATCTCTAGAACTACCAGTCAGATTTGTTGTTTTTTGATGGCAATAGGCTCGCCCCCTATTACATGGGCCTTCAACATAACTGGCGAAATATGGGTTTATTACAGGTACACCTCTGCCTAACCCTTCGGGGAAACCAGGCGTGATGTTATGTTATGTAAGTAAGTCTAATATTAATCTATATGTATACTAATATTAAGCTGATGAGTTTGTTTGTTTGAACGCGCTAATCTCTAGAACAACCAGTCAGATTTGTTGTTTTTTTTGCATTTGATAGCCCAATTCTTGATTAAAGGCTATTTAACATCACCCTACGAAATTTAGAAGCCGAGCGAAAATAAATAGTAAAAAAAAATTATAAGGGAAAAAGTGGTAATACAGTCCTGTATTACCACTTTTTCCCTTATAATTTTTTTGTGTCCAAAATCCATGTCCATGTCCAAAAATGGTTTTTTATTATTCAATAATTCTAACCAGGATCAGTTAAAGAGCTAGTGGTTCTAACTATAACATACATTTTAAAGGCTTCCATTTTTGAGAAAAATCGTTTTTTTTTATTTTAGTGTGAATTTACTCCTAAAACGAACAAACCTTTCTAACTAACTAGTATATTAAAGTGAACACACCCTAAACAAAAAGAAAACTTGTCAAAATTGACACATGGCACTGTTATTACTGTCTTTAAATATTTGATCGATAATTAAGACAATGTAAACAATAAGAAATATGATGAAATGGGATATTTTCAGTCAAAAATGACCTTTTAGAATTGAAAGGGATTATATTTTAGATTTTATTTGGGTTGCCATCAACAAATAAAATATATGAAAAACATTAAATATTTTATAATTTTTCTCTTAAATGGAGGGGTCTAAAAATATTATTTCAGTGGTTAAAAATTCCATATTTTTGTCGCTTTTATTTAGGTGTAGTTTGACGCTGGTTAGATTTTTCTCGGAATAAAAACCAACGCCCATACAAAAAGCGGACATCTCCTTTCACGCAGACGAAGTCGCGGTCAGAAGCTAGTGTATTTTAAACATTAACCTTCAGGATTAGGTGCTCCAAATTATGGTGAGAACCGGATCTAATCCATTGCGTATTTTAGAAAAACAACACGGTCACAAAGATAGACACGAAAATCTATTTTAATTTATAGTATGTATAGATATGCCAAACATATTTGCATGAGATTTGACAATGGATTAAATTGAATACATTTACAGAAACAGACGATTAGTACAAAAAAAAAACCGAGCAAGCCTTACAGAAGTCGCATAAGATGTGTAACATCTGACATCTCACCTTGGTGATAAGCAACTGAGCAGCGGCAGAAATTAACCTTAGAATTTAAAAAAACTAAATACTGAAATATTTATTCGAATACTAATTATTCATTACTAGTGGTCGCCCACTGGTCGAAATTCGACCCCCTACTTCTAATTACAATCTATATAGTACTTACTAATTCCATGAGTACACTTAAGGCTCGTACAGACTGGTGCGATATCGCGGGCGCGACGCGACACTGGCAGCACAATTTCTATGTCGCTGCGTGTCGCGCCCGCGAAATCGCGTGAGTCTGTAAGAGCCTCAATTCCATGCTATTATAAAGGCATTACTAATTCCATGCTATTAAAAGTATTTACTTATTCCATGCTCAAGTTGTCACTTCAGTCCCTTTTCACGAATTCACGCCCACAGAAAGCAAAAGAAAATATGTTAGAAAATGTAAGTAAACAGATGATAAAAGTATAGTACATACCGTTAGCCAGTCTCTTGTAATGCAGTGCCCTCTGCAGCGGCCTCAACAGTAAGGCAGCTGAAGGTACTGGTGCTTTTGTTAAAAGTATAATACATACCGTTAGCCAGTCTCTTGTAATGCAGTGCCCTCTGCAGCGGCCTCAACAGTAAGGCAGCATAAGTTAATGGTGCTTTTGTTAAAAATATAATACATACCGTTAGCCAGTCTCTTGTAATGCAGTGCCCTCTACAGCGGCCTCAACAATAAGGCAGCTAAAGGTATTGGTGCTTTTGTTAAAAGTATAATACATACCGTTAGCCAGTCTCTTGTAATGCAGTGCCCGCTGCAGTGGCCTCAACAGTAAGGCAGCTTAAGTTAATGGTGCTTTTGTTAAAAATATAATACATACCGTTAGCCAGTCTCTTGTAATGCAGTGCCCTCTACAGCGGCCTCAACAATAAGGCAGCTAAAGGTAATGGTGCTTTTGTTAAAAGTATAATACATACCGTTAGCCAGTCTCTTGTAATGCAGTGCCCTATGCAGCGGCCTCAACAGTAAGGCAGCTAAAGGTAATGGTGCTTTTGTGTCGAACTTTGCAGCGGCCTGGCCGGCCTCTAGCCCTCGTCTGCGCACACTCTCCACTACACCTACTAAGGAGCCGGCGCGGGAACTATACCATAGGTATGCCTGCAAAGTTAATTGTTGGTTTATTTGAGACTTATTTATTTATTTAATTCGGGAAAACAAACAGTTACACAAATATCATAATAAACAGGTTGATAGAAAAAGAGATTACATATTATGTGTAGCTCACGACGTTATTCACATCTTAAATAATACTTACAAGCGTATTACTCAAAGAGCGTTGAAAACATGAAGGATTGTATAAATACTCACGTCAATTGTACTTAATAAATGTTCGTAGAGAACATCAGCTATTTTCTTGTACTCAGGTTCATCTGAATCTGTAAAAGAAAATAAAACATTGAAATACCGCCACGTCTTGATTAATTTGTTTTTACGTAGGAAATTAAAACACTACTAACTAAATCATAAAAAGAGTTATTTATACAGGGTGAAAACTTTCAGCGGGGCAGTAAGGGGAAGTACCTTATCCGTTGCAGCTACGCGAAAATGGTCTTAAGAGACTATCCATAATTTTTTATGGAATTTTGATCCCCATTCACAGATTTGAAAAAATGTACAGTCAGCAGGAAAATGGGCAATTTTCACAAAAACTTTTTTTCTATGCCAATCGATCCTCTTTCTTATAAGGATCAAAAACCTCTATTGGACCAATTGAGGTTTGAGTACTAGAAAAGTCATAAACAGAGGCGGCTCGTCATAAAGAGCGCTGGTGCAGTGCACTCCCACGAAAATAGCATAATCTATATTTCTTTATTATAATCCTATACACACATTCTTTCTACTATGGACATAGTACATACGCATACAATAGCAGTTTACTAGAAAACCACTTCCTACGCGTAGGTACATTTGGCGTCAAGTTGAAACGTGTGGAGCGCCAGCGATTGCGCTCCTATGAAACAAAGTTCAGTACGATTTCTAGCACTGTATTCAATGAGTGCGAAAGAGAAATATCGACACAGTCCGACGCATGAAACAAAAGATTTTGTATGAGAAATTAGCCTAATTTGGAGCGCCGCTCACGCGCGACGTTGCCAAACGGCGCAAGGCGGCCGCGCGCGGGAATGCAATCTATGCCTATGCGCTGTTGCCGATCTTATGTAAACAAACGGTCGGCTCAACTGTCAGTAGATTCGCAGTGTTTATTCTAAATAATTATTAAAAATAGTTTATGCGCGACATTTGTATTAAAAATGGAAAAATACAGTGTATCTTTTATTAAAAATTGTGAAAAGACTCTCGAAATGCGTATAGAACTGAAAGCTAAGGGACCACCACGTCCCGAAATTGCACTTTCTCAAAAATGTGTTACGAAAAATAAATCTTTTACGCGTGGTTTTAAATCTGAACAATATTTCAAAACACCTTGGTTGTGTGGATGTGAAGAAAGCAACAAATTATTTTGTTTCCCGTGTCTGGTGTTTGGAGCTGGCGCCGGCAGTGGTGGTGAATCTGCATGGACGGAAACGGCCGTGTTGACGATTTAGCGCATCTTTCAATAAAAGTGAAAAAACATTCGCAATCTCGATTTCATATCTTATGTGAAGTGCAATTGGCATCTATCGGCCGTCAAGATATTCGTAAGGCGCTCGATTCTGCGTATCGAAAATCTATTAGAGAGTTCAATGAACGCGTTGATGAAAACCGATAAAGATCGCCGAATGGATTTTCTTTACAAATAAAATAAATGGTAAGCTCTAGTTCTACGTTTCTTTTTTTAGTGAACCCCCACAAATAAATGTCACGAGCCGCCTCTGGTCATAAAACGCAAAAAACTTTTCCCATACATTTCGTAGGAAATGAGAAGTTCCAACTCACATTTTTTACCATCGATAAACTGGCCGCTACAATAAAGACTGATCGAAAAACAAATAAAAAACTATAACTTCTACTTTGGGTATTATTTCACCTTAAAACTTTTATTGTAAAGAACCCAAAACGAACCTCAACGAATTATAACTTTGCTTAATTTAAGAGTACAACTGTGACATAGGATGACAACTGAAGTGACAGGGATTACGTTTAGTCGGTTATTTAATTTAATTTAATTTAATTTATTAATTTGTTTCAGACACAAGTGATCCATATTTTTGTTAGTATACTTAAGAATTATGTTAGTAACCAAGCTTTAAATACACACCACAATTATACTATTATAACTAAAATTAAATAACAGATGTACCAACTCACATAAATAAAATCCTGAAATTCATTAAAATGGAATTTTAAAATATCTAATGACCATCATCAATATTATTAATATAATTAAGAAATTGACTAAAATCAAAAAACAATATTTATTTTTTCAAGGTTATGCAGACACCTTTGACAGTTCTCTCGTCACATGTTTTTTTTTGTTCACCTTTAGTTAACTACCTAAACCAACGCAGTAAAGACATTTCTCACCACATAAAAGCTAAAGACAATGTAAAAAGTCGATCATTAAATTACCTTCAGGTTTGGGCGTGTTGGCTAGTAATCTATCGAGCCGGGCGAGCAGCTTGCCGTTACTGAGCGCGAGCGGCTCCAGCGCCAGGCACGCGCGCGCCAGCGCCGCGCCTGCCTCGGCGCCGCCTGCCGCCAGCTCTGACACGCTACTGCTCCATTTCTGAACACGAACAATCATTATTTGTAACATAATATGACGCCTGTATTCCCCGTAGGGTTAGGCAGAAGTGTACCTATACTACACCCACATTTCACTTTGAATTTCATTTCAGTTGTAACTGTACCATATAATATGTAAAAGTCAACCAACTAAACTAACTAAAGTTCGTTTTTTAACCCCAGATAGTAATTTCACATTTCAAATCTTTGTTGTTTGTTTTTTTTTTTTTTTCAATTAAGAGTTCGACATTTGCAGCTGTCAAATTACTGTATGGGATTAAAAAACGAACTGTAGTTAGTTTAGTTGGTAAACTTGTTTTAGGTTTCGGGCTTTATTTTTGTTAAGTTTTTATATTACCTTTTCTAATGGATATCAATATCTGTTGTTCAATAAAATTGGGCCAAAAAGTCTCGATTTTAAAAATCACGGTTGGACCAACATATTCTTGACATTCATAATAATTTTAAAAACTCACCACAGTAACAAGTTCCAAGTCCCTCTTGTAAGTTCTCTCCGTCATCAACAGCTCCTTAGCAACAAAGTACGTCATATCCATGTTTCTTCTCTTAGGTGCGTCGCTTACTTCTCGTAATGTGCCTAGCAGACCGGACGATATACTGCAAAATATATCATAATAAAAAGAATGATTCATCTGGTTTAAACCTGACAGGCTAATTAGCATGTACGATAGGATTAGCGTGTCCACGTGAGTGGAGTATTAATTATAGTGGTGTGAGATGATACTATAATAAAGTCATCAGAACATAAATAAAATAGATGCTTCACAGTGCATACAAAATTGATTCATACATTTTATATTTTTCAGTAAAACACCGGCCAAATGCGTGTCGGACCACGCAAAATGAAGAGTTCCGTAATTGGGATGAATTTATCCAAAAAACAAACTTAACATTATAATAATACAAGAGGAAATTACCAGAGTTTGGAAGATGAATAAAGTCACTATAGTATCAATAGTAATATCAACAACAGGAGTTGTCCCGAAACAAATATTCAATAGTTTTAATGCACTAAATCTATCCAAATACACATACCTAACACTTCAAAAAGCCATATTAAACACTTGCCGCATAGTAAGAAATTTTTTACAACTAGACTTGGATAATAATTTCACTGCAGTACAGAGCAATTTACCTTCTTAGAATAATAACTAGAATCTCACCATGGTTCACACCCGTGAGTTTCTGAAAATACCAGGTAATAACCTGAGAAAATTAAATTTAAAAACCAAAATAATAATTTATTTTTTACCAAAAACTTAGCCTAGATAACATCAGTTTTGTATGAATAAGGGGTGGGTATGGCTATTACTAATGAGTAAGACCCCTGCCCTTCAAACTAGGAAAATCCTGTATCTTCAAGGATATTGAACATGGTAGTTAAAAAACATGTTCTCCCATACATCGATATACGTCACGGTCAAATTCTCCAACTGCAAATGTAAGTTGGTCGACTATTACTTGTTAACTTGTAAAGCCTACTTAGCTGTGATAGTTTTCTTTTTAATTTCGTTATATTATATACTACTGCCATTATTTTTTTTCACATAATATCCAAAAATAACCATTTAGCTGGCACGGGGGGAGGGACTTGACTGAGAAAATAGCACTTTAAATATTACGCAAATGGATCCCTAAATCGAAAAATGGTTTTCACAGACCCGGAATATTTTTAAACAGCCTATCCAACGATACCCCACACCATGGGATAGGAGAGAAAAAAATATCATACTTTACGTGCAAGGGAGGTACAGTCTGCGTCAGTGTGTGCTAACCCCTCAAGTTTTCAAATATTACACTGCTACAAAATTGAATTCGTTACGAATAATCTAAAGAATCCTTCGAAAAGAGTCCATTGTTTAACTTGGATTTTAACCATCGCATCGAACGTCGTTAAAGTCATACCGGCAGTTTAACGAACTAGCCAGCAAGCCCATGTGAATTATGATGAAATTGTTATCTAGTATCGTCCGAGTGAGACTCATTCTTTAGGTCGCTGTCTAATCGAAAGATGTTATAATTTGAGGGTATCCATTTTACGTTTCTTTAAAAAATTAATCCATACCCTCAAGTTATAACTACAACTTTTAATGTTATGTTCACTTAAAACGACGAACGGCGTTTCCTATTTTATTTATCGTTTGCGTTAATAGGATGGCACTTGTCTAGAGACCCGTTTGTGCCAGTTGGCAAAATATGTATATTATGACTGTAAATTAACAAATCAAATTGTAAAATATAAATCTTTCTAGTCAAATAAGATCAAAGTTTTGTTAAATAATTAGCAATAATAAATATTATTAAAAGATTTTTTAATATTATTTGTGTTTTCTTAATTTTTCTAATTCTTTATAAATGTTATATACTAAATAAAACAAAATAGAAAAATAATACTTTATATTAATAAAAATATAATGCATGACAAAAAGCACATTTCGTGCCTGGGATTTGAACCTCCAATCTTATGCACGGTAGGCGGTCTTAAAACCCTCTCCCAGTCTATTTTAGACGCTGAATATCTTTTCAAAAATGTTAAGAGTATTAATGGTAGTCGTACGCAATAATAAAAGTTTACCCAACCGGCGTGTTTTAAGCGTTTTATTGAAAAAAAAACTAACATAAACTTATTTATTCAAACAGAGATGCTCTTATATTCAGACATGCTCAATCGGATTGAGACCATCGCGGTGATTCCAACGTCTTCCATGTAGTCGCAAACTGTTCTAGCGACATGCGGTCTGGCGTTGTCGTGCATTAAGAGAAAATCTTCTCCCATAAGCCACGCAAGCGGCCTCACATGTTCTTCGAGCACTTCTTCGACGTATCGTGCAGCCGTCAAACTTCTCGATCTCGGGCCGGTATTCGCCGTAGTGATGAATACAATGTCAGTTTTAGTGACCAACATTATGCTACCCCAAAACATACACGATCCACCTCCAAAAGCCACACGTTCGCTTATGCAGCATTGTGAAAATCGCTCTGATGACCTTCTGTAGACCCTAGAGCGTCCATCATGACCATGTAAAGTCATTCTGCACTCATCAGAGAACATAACAGCTCGCCATTGGTCATACGTCCAATTTAAATGTTCCCTAGCAAATTGTAGCCGGGCTTGTCGGTGAGCTGTGGTCAATTTGGGACCATTTGCTGGGCGATGTGAAGTCATTCCTGCTTCAACTAGTCTTCTTCGAACTGTCCACCGACTTATACTGACATTGCGAACTTCTCGAAGCTGTTGTCCCAGTTGAACCGCGTTCAGTTGCCGATTTCTCAAAGAGCTTGTCACAAGAAAGCGGTCATCACGCTCTGATGTTGTGCGTCGCCGGCCAGATCCTGGTCGCCGAATGTAGCCACCGGTCTCTTGGAACCTCTGGTATACACGACGAACAGAGTAGCGGCTCAAATTTAGCCGTCGAGCAACTTCACATTGGTTATGGCCTGCTTCGAGCAAGGCAATAACTTGAGCGGCTTCTGCGGGCGTGGTATCCATATTTTTCCAGTAAATCCGTATGCTTCCAGTAGAGATGTTATCACGTTGACCTTCGGTATGCAACTGATTAAAAATTCTTTTTTTTTTTTTTTGTATGGCATCTCGCAGTTGACCTTGAGAGGCCGTGACTGCTTAACCGGTCTTTCCTGTGGCTGCCCTAAGGTATTAGCTTAAAGCCTCCAGCCAGGAGCGTAAATATAAGTATTAAAAACTAAACGACAGCGCTCTAAGGGCACCCCCTGTGGGGTACGAACCTCGGCTTAGGGCGTCGTTGGGGAAAAACAAAGCAAATTGGGGACGGGCTGGATCGAAAGTTTAAATTCATGATTATTAACGGGGATTACTATTAAATGCTACGGCTCACTCAGCCTCGGGGCTGGCGGTTCGACGTGCAAGGGACGGGGGGAACAATTTATTCTTGAACTTCGCGTGGTACCTCGGCGGCGAGGACGGAATGACGGTTTGTGTTTGTGCACTGTACTTGTGGCCCTATTGCTTTCCTGAAGGAGAGTAATGGGGTCATCCGGGTCTAAGAGAGTATGCCTAGGTCGGCGAGTCTTACTAATTTGAGATGGCCTATAGCTAGCTGCCTGCACAACCAAGGGGTTGTGATGTCTATCTGCGGACTCGAACAACCGCTTTGTCGCGCGTTTCAAAAACTGCTTGATGGTGGGGATTCTAAGATCTACGTGTAGGGTTTCGTTCCGAACGAACCATGGAGCGTCCGTAATTTTACGGAGAAATCGGTTTTGAAGTGCCTGCATTCTGTGAATGAGATGGGGACGGGCGTGTGTGAAAGCGGCACACGCGTACGTCATAATCGGCCGGATGCACGCTGTGTAAATACGCAATTTGCCCTTAAGGGACAACTTGCTGCGTGAGTTCAGAACGCAATGAAGCCTACCGAGAGCGAAAGCAGCGCGCGAACGCACTTGCTTTATGTGCTCAGCGAACGAAATGTGGTGATCTAAGATCACACCGAGATATTTGGCTCGCTTCTCCCAAGGGATAGGCTTGCCGAACATCTTGATCTGTCGTGGTAGGTCCGGTCTACGCCGGGGCCTAGAAAAGAGGACCGCTTGGCTCTTATCAGGATTGACCTCGATCCTCCACTTCCTGAACCAGTCACCGAGTCTGTTGACTTCGGTCTGTAGGATGCGGGAGATCTGGTCTTGACTGCGGCCGGTGTAGTAGATGGCCGTGTCGTCTGCGAACAGAGCTAACTGCGCCTTTCTACTTTTCGGGATGTCACTGGTGAACAGCGTAAAAATGAGCGGAGCCAGCACAGACCCCTGAGGGACGCCTGCGCGGATCGGATGAGGGGAAGAGAGCGCACCCTCGATGCGATAGCGCAAGGTGCGGTTCAACAAATAGTCCCGTAAGATGAGCACGAGACGATCTGGCACACCGAATTTGTATAGCTTATACAATAAGCCGTTGTGCCAGACTTTGTCGAACGCTTTCGCGATATCGAAGAACACAGCACCCGTCATGAACCCGCGCTGGAAACCGGCGCTTATGTGTTCTATGATACGGTGGACCTGTTGTACGCAAGAATGTTGGGTTCTAAAACCGAACTGTTCGTTGGGGATGAGCCCCTTCGTCTCGGCGTAGTCTCTGAGACGCTTATAAATAAGCCTCTCATAGACCTTGCCGAAAACGTCGAGCAAACTGATGGGACGGTAACTGGAAGGCTCGGTCTTAGGCTTGCCGGGCTTCGGGATACCGATGACGGTGGCATTTTTCCACGATTGTGGAAAAATGTTATTGCTAAGAGCACCATTGAAGATGGTGGTCATTAGCATGATCAGGTGAGCCGGGAACAACTGGACCACCCTATTGGTGATACCGTCTGATCCAGGGGCTTTACGGGGTTTCAGACCCTTGATTATATCGTGAACCTCGTCCGGGGAGACGGGGTCTAGAGGACAATCAGGGTCTTCGACCGGAGGGAGAGAGGCTCTACGTTCGACTTCGGCATCCACCTCGGCGAGGTGAGCCTGGTCTACTGGTTGAGAGCTGGGCGAGCACTGGGTTAAAAATTCCAATAAACCGACCTTTTTATACCTGCGGCTAAGGGTGCAAGTAGTGACAACGCAAACGCGTGAATTTGGGGAATTCGGTGTACGGTCAGTTTTTGTAAGTTACGTGAAGGTCAATGATTTTAATTTTATGTTTTTGTAAAGCTAAGCTTGTATGCTTTAATTTTGTCTAATGATTTTTACTCAATATCTTTAGATTTTAGAAAACAATCAGTAATAAACCAAATTACAAGGGGTGTACGATTTTATTGCTCTCAAAAACCAACTTGGGTCTATCTCGGATTTGAACCCACATGTCTTTTGCATGATGCAAGCACTTAATGGAGCTGTGTGTACCATTTTTTTTTTTTTTTTTTTTATTATGCCACTTGTCGGCGTGAGTAATATGTATACCCCATTCCAAATTACTCTGAGCTAAGCTGGGGACAGACAGACGGACATGGCGAAATTTTCGAACATGGTAATATATAATACAGACACATGCAAGTAAAGATGCGAGCTACATACACGGTTGAGCGTTCGTCACTGGATCCGCGAATTTATTCACACACGATTCATTTTACTTCCTTAAACCCACACAAGTTACATTCATCGTTTACAAGCACGTCGTTACATGTCAATACTTTTTCACTGTTCGCGAAGCAGACACAAAGTTTTAACTATTCTCATGAGCCATATGTGGCACATACGGCCGGGAAAGGGTTAAGTAATAGACAAACTTACCTATTATTATTCCGCCTCGAGAGTGTATCCCCGGCATCGCTCTCTCCGCCACTCAGCACATCCATACTGTTCACTGACTCCGATACTATCGTTACTGCAGGTAATAAACGTGTATTAGTTATCATTCTAGTAATCTACTGAATTGAGATAGCTGTGCTGATTATAGTTATTATCGTTTTATGGAGATGACTCAAGTACTATGGCCATCGAGTTTATCCGCTAGGAAAATCCCACGCCAATAAAGAAACGAATCAAAAATGGCGCCCAAACAAAGGCGCTTAACGTGACTCCCTTGACTCGCACTATATTCCTGCCTTGAATGTGCAAGTGAAAGGAAATGATAATCCGCATTTATTTATGTTGATTCACGTTTGGCTATGGGTGTAAATTACCTAAAATAAATGAATTTATTATTTATTAATTTATTCATGTATGTATAAATATTGTGTTGAATTCTATGCTTGTTGTTCGTAAGTCGCATTTATCAAGAGGTTGTTTTTAGAATATATATCTTTTAAATTGGACAACACCATGTCATGCGGGTAAAAGGTTTTAATTTGTTTTTGCCTATTGATCAGCTTACTGTTGGCAACTTTCTTGTTAAGACATTATAAGATATATGCCAGGACTAAACTCGTACTAAAGAGGTGTTAATGATGCAACTGTGAGTCGTAGGCTAGATACTTAACACCTTTGAAAAGGGTAGGTAGGTACATTGTATGATAAAATATGCAATAAACTCACCATTAACATTCCCATTAACCGTCCCAACAGTATCATTATTATTCTCGCTATTCCTCTTGTTATCCACGACATCGTGCCCGTTGGTCAGCGGCCGCGAGACTAAAGGCGTTGACGCGAATATAGGCACGCCGGCGATACTGTGGTCGATGACTGACGATGGAGACATGCAGAGGCTTGCTGAGGAGACTGTGTTCTCTTCTTCCTCGGGAGATGTCTCGTCTGTTGAGGAGAGAAAATGTGTAGTGGTTGTTTGGTGAGGGCAGAGTGGGAGTTGGGCTTGAGAGGCATTGTTAATTCTCGATACTTTAATCACAATAATTAATGTTTTAACATTATAGCAAAATTATATCTCAAAGCCACATCCCATTCTAATATAATGTGTTCTAATGTATATTTAAATTATAAAAAGTAACGGTTTTTCCATTTGAACGTCACAACATTATCATCAAACAAGAAAGAATTTTCAAAATTATCATGATGGATACAAAATTAAAATCCAGCGAGAGTAACCAATGTAGCACTACGTTCGCAATAAAAGACATTCAATAAGATAATATAAAATGATTATTTTAATTAAAACGTTCTTATAAAATAAATAAAAGTTTAAAGCATGCAGGGAAAAAGCAAATCTGTGAACAAAAGAATATCCTGAAAAAAATATATAAAAAGCAGAAATACTTAAGTAATGAACCATGAACCTGTGCAAAAAAAAAATGTAAATAACTATAACGAAACAGAATGTCTAAGGTGTACTACTTTATTGAGCTTAGGTGAAAATTTATAGTACAGAAACTTCAAATCTCACACATATTTTTTAAACCTAGTTCTTAACAAGGATGCCCTTAATAGGGACAAGCCCGTGAGTCCGAGATGTTACTTTAGTACCAAACAATCTTCGCCAAAGCTCTAATAATTAACAACGTTCAATGATTACATCACCAACTTACATTAGAAATCCTGGCAGCTTATAAAGAAAGGTACAGAACCAAAACGAACGAACATAACAGTAAAAACGCTAGTTTTTATTTTTATTTTTATTGTTTAACTATCCCCGGCCGGGCGGGGCAGTGCCGTGTATTGCGGGACACAGTACACTAACACTCACATATAAATTCAAAAAGGAAGTAACGTTTCAATAATCGAAACAATATTTAAATTACACGACTTATTGCGTCCGCTTTGGATGTGACTGTGAACGAATGAACGATATTTCGACCGATGTTTGCAATTTGCGGCTTGGTTAGATTTTATCAAGCAAGTATTGTTGTCGATATTATTGTTTTTATCATACCCATGTTCAACACACTACTTCAGTTCTTTTAGTGTTACATAATGAACCATAAAGAAGCAATTTTTTGCTAGCATTGATAACTGGAAGGACTGGATAACTGGACTGGCATTTACAAACATTCACAACACAACACGATCTCAAAGTATTGTCAAATAACAGACTCATTAAAGGAATTGATCAAGATAATGCTACTTTCGACTTTCCATTCGCTATCCCAGTTCCATGGGCTCACAGTACACGTCCGAAGCGGTCGCTCAAACTTAAAAAAACCAATGAAATTGTAACATTACAGTCTATTCGGATTGTACATTCTCAATCGAAAAGTCGAAATACTTAAGTACTAAGATTTTTTAATATCGTACCGTACAGTTATTGCGCTAACTAGGGAAGTCTGCCGACCCCTTACACGCTAGTAGACTAAAATTGCTTCGTGCACACACGACCTTTAATCTTTTAATTCAATTATAATTGAACACTATTTAGCACAGGGTTTATAGGATAATATTTGAATATAACCACTTTCCTGATATGCAGGTACTAAAATTTTAAGCTACATTTCTCTACAATTCGCATCGTTAGTTGTAATTTCAGTCATTGTTAAGTAAAATAAAAATATTCAATAAAATTAAGATAAGTCGAACGTTACTCCCTAAAACATTAACTTTATACGTACTTGCATATCAGAGAAGTATTGAAAAACATTATAAACACTGTAAAGGGTTCGATAGAGCTAAAATTTCATACGTTTAGGAGTAACTATTTGCAAATAATATAACACTTTCTATAACATATTGGCTTACCCAATATAGGTATAACACAAGATATATTTTGTTTAAAACATAAGCAATATTTTTGTAATAAAATATTTTACTACTAACAAAACAATTAAGTATTAAGGACGCTATCACATATTCTGACTTAATTTGCAGTTTTTCGGTACATTTTGCGGCAAAATTTATCTAAACCAAATGTAACTAATAATTGCTCCATTTTTTTATTCGAAAATGTTGGTTTATAATATTGTAAAAAATAATTTCCGTTGCCTCTTCACACAAAATTGACGATATCGTGTTGGGTTTAGGAACATTTTTCTTCAATATAATAACATAAATGTAGTTATTAAAAATATTTTATGTAAGCAGATATAAAAAATATTTATCAAAAATATTGCAAATTTTACAAATAGTCTCAGAAAATAATGTTGAAAAAACCTATTTTTTTTTTAAATAAAACACTGTCGGTAATGTTTGTTTTTCCTTTAATTTAACAAACCATATCAAGAAATTTAAAAATCACACACTGGGCTTTAGCTATCCGTGTGATTAAATCAAAATTTTATTTTATGATTATACAATATCTTCATTAAGTAAATGAACGGCGAAATAAGCTATATTTTCGAGAGCGCAAGTGATGAAAACTGTTAACAGGTGCAGAGACTGACACGAATGATTTATCACCATGAAAACTGTACTTTTATACTTACAAAGACTTAATGTTTCAATTATTTTAAGCTTTCTCACATTTAGATAAGAAATTGACGAAAAACGTTTTTTTTTTTTTGTGATAGCACCCTTAATACAAAGAGCGTTGGACACAAGTCTGCCTGAATGAGGTGCTAGTGATGCAGGTGGTTCCTTTTGAATCCGTAAGCAATAAAACTATATTGAGGCATTGATCTACATCATCATGTCTCATCCCTTCGTATGTGCTGTTTGAGTATCGACCTTTTGTGATACTTTGATCATTTTTACTGCCCATGACGACTAGTCTTTATTTATGATGTTTGGATGTTTTATTAATCACTTCCCTTTATTCAGGTTAACTTGTATTCATGAACCTGTTTAAATAATTTCATTACTTCACGAGAACCAATATCACGTCATGCAAACTATATCATCTCTAGAACATTCAATACTTCAACGAGTCAGACATAAGTGAGTTATTATTATATTTAATTTTCAATATACTCCGACGACTGACTTAACTATATCTAAGTTCTCAAAAGAATCTTCTCACATCTACACCGACACACAATTCGTCTAATTTTTTCGATAATTTATTCCTATCT
The DNA here is from genome assembly GCA_963921375.1 of Tiliacea citrago. Taxonomy (NCBI): domain Eukaryota; kingdom Metazoa; phylum Arthropoda; class Insecta; order Lepidoptera; family Noctuidae; genus Tiliacea; species Tiliacea citrago. The sequence continues at coordinate 6,534,125 of OY992784.1, forward strand.
AAATATAAATCAACTGCGGAAGGGAATGTGTGAATGTTCTTTTATTATTTATTCGCAAATTATTGTTCTGTATTATTTAACTGAGAAAGCAGACAAACGATTTAAGATTTTTTGTTCCACAGCAATATAGCTGAAATGGTACATTATAATAATTTAAATTCAGGATTGATAGTGAGGGTATGAATAGCAAAAATATAATCAAAGCGTACACCATAAGTTGCATGTTTGTCTAAGCTGAAACATAATAGAGATTCGGCGCTATTATGTCCAATAGCACTATCTATTTTTTTGCTTTTTTACAAGCTTTAATTTAGTTTCACTCGTTAACATTCGTTTTATGATGCTTGAGTACTACATTCTAAAGGGAGTCTTAGGAATTCGAAGATTAAATATATTTCCTACATTTCCATCAATAAATCCCTTGTTATGTTACAATAGAATTTAATTTCAAAATATACTCGCGTCATACGATATCTTTGAACGAAACAGCTACTACATAGTACGCTACAACCTACAACATAATATTATAAGAAATAATTTATGATAAAGCGAAAATGTACGTATTATATAAGTTGTGTATCCTGTTGTTGCGTTTAAAACAATTCTAATTTTAGCCAAAAGTAATCTTCTACGGAAGAAATTTAGTTTACGTCGCAATCATTAACTTCGATGACAGTTAATTTAAAAGCGCTATACCACACACATGACACGTAATCTCGTTACCTCATATCTATTTCAACTATAACATATTTAAGATTCATTATTAAAAAACATTACAATAAATTATCATAATAAACTGTTGGAAAAAATTGAGCAGATTTGGCACGAATGCAGATCCCATGTTGTAATAACTAGTGTAGTGTAATGGACAAACGTAAATCAACTTTATACTATAAAACTAAGATTAATAAACAACGTGTTAAGTGCGTAAACAATACATTGATCGTTTGAGCAAAACGCCTAAACTGAACAACTCAGATCTTGGATCTCATCACCACACAAAGTAAATCACAGCCTTTACAATAATACTATTTTCAGGATATTTTTTATCAACGAATATAACTTTTATAAAGGTTGAAAACACTAAAATATACGACTAGAAGAATTTGGCACTACGTTTTTATTATACCTGTATTGCATTTCCTCGAAGCATTAGCTCTAGGGTCTAAACAAACTATAACGTAAGGAGTATAAGGACAGTTTTATATTCAAGTCACCGTTATATTGATCAGTATTTCGTAAGACGTCTGAAAATGTATAATTTAGATCAATACACATATAACTACACCTAAATACTTAACAAGCTATAGGTTTGAGTCCGCGTTCAGACGATAGTCAAAAGGGTCGCGCTATCCGGGAATTGGCACTAGATATTTTTAATTCATTATTTTGCTAAATATTTAAGTGACAATGTAAATATTCAATATAATGAGTACCCTAATATCAATAACAATAATTGCATTAATTGGAATTTAAATTTCGAAACGCTAATCGGCCGGCACGCTCGCAAAACGAATAATGAACGTTCAGCCGATGAGGCGAGGGGAAACAACGACCAAACTAAATATAATAATGAAATTGCACTGTAAACTACATGTTCTTAATCATTCTCGTCATCGGAGCAAAGAGGCGGGGGCAGCGTGGACACGTCAAACTTTTGCTCAGGGCTATCGCTAGAAGCTTGTGAGTCGACGTAGTGACTAGAATAGAACCTCTCTACATTATTCAGACTGAAACGTTGGTCAAGATCTCGAGCGTAATGTTCTTGATTAGCATCCCTATTTACATCGAGATCATGCTCGTATTGCGGGTAACATTCCTGCGTTTGAAACATTACCACTTCTTCGTAATGTTCTGGATAAGGGCTGCCTCTATACTCTTCGTATTCGTCTTTATCTTGCGGCAGCTCCGTATCAGAGTAAGCTACAGACTCCCCGCGTTCAAACAAGTAGCTACCAGATTTGGGCATTTTAGGAGCACGCTTTATAGTATCGATTGGGTAAGCGTAGTCATCCGAGTCATCTCGGTCACTTTGTTCTTCATAGAACACTTGTTGGTGCTGACCAGACGGCTCGCCTAGAGACGGGTCGTCAGCCTGACGGTATACTGTAGTAGACTTCGATTTCTTCAGAGAAGACTGGCGACTACTCTTATTTGAGTACGAAGTCCTTGGAGGACTGTCCTCTGAAACGTACGGAGGCTCCTGAGAATCGAGGTAAGGGTGCCGCAAACGACCAAGTCTATCAAACCGCGGGAAACCCATTTCATCCTCATCAGCTGAAGATCCGAATCCTTGGAATTGCATTGGAGCTATATTGATCGGGAATTGTTGTGCTTCATAATTGGCACTTTTATACTTTGCGTATTCGTTTTGTCCCTCGTCTTCCGAATAACTAGCTTCCTGGATATCGTAATGCTTTGAATCACCTTTCGACATTTCTGAGGAACCCGATTCTACTTCAGGGACATAGCTGTCAGAGCATTCTGAGCTCTCCATTCGACGTAGTGATTCTTCTACGGCCAGGTATTTTCCACCGAGCATGTCACTTTCTGAGGAGTATTGACTTTTTGTTGAATCTTCCTCTAGCACATCTTGTATTCTCTCCTGCCTCTTACGTGCGCTTGTCACTTGTTTCTTGCGCCTGAACGTTTTCATGCGTTCTCGTGGATCACGTATGACATCCAATGAGCTATCAGTGTCATTACCACTTGGGGGACTCTTCAACGAAATATTACGAACGAGAAGAGATTTCTTAACAGGCGCTTTTAACGGCTGTATCGGAGGAGACTCTGAACTCAGACTGCTAGAGTAATAAGGCGAACATCGAGATAAAGGAGTCTTCCCTGACCTTTCAGCAGACCTCTTTTCCGAGAGTTCTCTGTGCACTGAAGGTATTTCAGGGACTGCGATGATAGGCAAATCAGAGGAAGCAAGATAATGCTCGTGGAAAGACCAGCTTTTGGGCTTGCTGCGATACTGCTGATTCGTTTTATACTCCTTTATCTGATTCTTCGAGAGCGTCTTATCATCATAACTCGCGTGTTTAGCCAAAGGCTTGTAATCGGACCGTATGAATTTACTGCTACCAGGCCCTTCTTCGCGCATTATGTTTGAAAATTCTTGGCTCTGGTAACGTTCGCTATGCTTTTCTTCTTGACTATAAAGTTGAGATGGCATGTCTATATCAAGCTCTGGCTGTTCGCTTACAAAATAAGGTTTGAAGCCGCTGTCTTCACTCTGGCAACGCATGGTTTGTTTTGAGTATCTATGTGTTTGTTCCTCATAGCTCAAACTTTTTGGTGGCACCTTTGGGTAGCGTTCGTGGGATTCATCCTGTGGGGGGAATCCTTGCCTCTGGTCAAATCTCAACACCCCATTCGCATGTTTCTGTAAACTACTCAAAGAGCTGGAACTAGACTTATCCGATTTATCGCTGTAACTTATAGATGACGATTTATCAGTTTTTCCGGTGTATGATGCGGTTAATCTGAGTACAGGTTCTTTCGCCTCTTCAATTTCCTTTGTAGGAGACAACACTGTAGTAATAATAATCTCTGTATCAGGTCTTTCATCGACATTGATATCTTTGACTATTGTGTCATCGGATTTCGTATTATCTGCATCGGCTTGGTCATCTTTAGCCGTGGCCACGAGGGTATGGCTGGTACTGGCTGACCAATCTGATATGGATTGAGCTAGAGTTAAAGTACTATCGCTCTTTGTACCAGAACTACTGTCCATACCTTTCCTCGAAATAGTGGTATCTGAACTGCACAATTTATCGTACTTTATATTTTCGGAGCTTTTATCAAGACTGCTACTTTTAGAGCTCATTTCTGCTTGTGAACCGAGTTTCAGTTTCTGTTCACTTTTTTTACTCCCATGCGAAGATGAATACACCTTCGAGGCTTTATCAGACTTGTCACTCTTAGGCACCGAAACGCTTTCAGAAGCCGATAGATTAGCGTACTGGCGTACTGTGTTTGTACCAGTGGACCATTCAGAAATACTGAGGCAAATCGACGTGTCCTCCGAATGCGAGCTGTGGGTACATTTCTTTTGAGGCAGTCCGATTTTGACGGTACCATCCAAATCAGTTCCAAAAGAACTGGTTTCTTCCTCTGAATGACTACTGTGACTGCATCTCTTGCAAGTACCAGCACTTCCTGTACTTAATTTAGTCACAGCACGAACAGTGTCTTCGCCATTCGTCTGTGACAAAATATCATCGATAGACGTATCAGAATTATTCGAACCAAACGAGTATTTTTGTGTACCTAGCTGCGAAAAACCTTTATCGAAATCTGGGGAGAGCGATTTGCTATCTCCACCGAAAACATCATCAGCATACAAGTGATCATCTTCGTATATCGGACTGTGGTTGGTAGGAGACTTTTGGGGCTGATTTATTATTACTTTATCTTCCAAATTGCTTTTGATGTTAAACGACTTATGTTCTGAACGTGAACAACAGGACCCCACATCACCCATGAGACAAGTCGCCTTACTGATCGTACCACTAAGGCACGACTTATCATAATTCGGTACCACGCTTTTATGACAAGTATATTCATCTTGTTTTTCCAACGGTTCTACCATGTACCCTGATTGATCATAAGGAATCAATTTGGCATTTTTCGGAGAAGTATCTTCGCTTAGTTCACCAGACTTAGACTCAGATTTCGACTCTGGTACATCTTTTTCTAAATCATCGTCGTTGTTCAATGTGTCACTATCGTCGTCTGAACCCCCTAAATGGTCTTTTGAACTCTCCGATTGTAACGTCACTTTTGTGGGTATTTCTGGCTCATTGCTCATGTAGTAAATGTGAACTTTTTCTATGATGGGCGTCTCTAATAAGCTTGACGGGAGTGACGGCCATTGGTCAAAATCACTCGACTCTTTTCTACCAATCTCCTCTAAATTAACGGGTCTGCTTGCTGCTTGTGGTGGTAACTCCGGTAATGGCCAATCATCGGACTCTTGGCTTTCACTAGCTGAAGATTGCTTCGATGCTTGCATAGGTGTAAGTGCTCCTGGCTTACCAGTACTACCATTCCTCTTATGATCTAAAGCATCAAAAGCCCTGCTAGCTTTCTCTACATCTCGTTTCGATTCGTACATTTCACTTATTTTAGTTTGATCTATTGGTATGTCGGGCATCTCTGCCGAAGTGCGTCTATCTGCGTCTGATATATAAGCGACGTTAGCGCTAGGCGGATCAGAGCTAAGACTAGCTTGATGATCACTGGAGTTAAGAGACTCCTCATTAATACTTTCTGATCGGGAACAAGCCTTAGTAGAATCTTCATCAGCGCTGGTCTTTTCAGACGCAGTACTACGTTCGGATATGCGTGATAAAGTACGGCCGAATGTTTGGCCGTAGCCTATAACTACATCCGAAGTACCACCGCCACTGGATGAAGTAGCTGGATATAGGAAATTGACCGGAAAATCATTCAAATCGTCTGTAAAGTCTGCATCAGTCGAATCTTTAGACGTGTTAGCAGACAGAGGAGGATTCTTCGAGAACGTTTGAAAGTCATCTAACAACCTTTGGTTGTTATACTCAAAGACTTCTTTGTTAATAGCCAAGTTTTCATATCCCTCATGGTCTTGTGGTATCCAGGCTTCTTCAATACTCGTGCTATTTTCGCTACCCGAAGCCCCAAAGAATGGTCTCCATGTTGGTTTCAACTCTTCACCGCGACGATATGCTTCACCAAGAGAACCAGACGTCGATTCTGTTGTTTCAAATGAACCTCGAGATTCAACGCTAAGGGAACCCCGAGAATCTATACTAGATTTGGATGAACTTTTCTGGTCATCAAGAAGACGTCCCTTTCTTCGAGACGAGGAGTCATCAACACTAAGAGATCCTTTAGAAGGAGTAGTCGTGGTCGTAGTGTCAATACTCGATTTAGACGAACTCTTTTGGTCGTGGTCTTTAAGAGCCCTCTTTTTCATAATATCCCCTCTTTCAAATGAAGACGTAATGACATTGCCGTCATCATCGAAATCAATAGTAGTGTTTTGGTCCTCTTGAGATATAGTAATAGCGATTTTAGTTTTTTTAACAGTATTTCTCAGTTCTATTGCTGCATCGGAAGCTTTAGAGGCAGCTGATTGACTGGATTCAGATTCTTCAATAACGGCTTTACCTATTTTTTCAAGTCCGCTCTTTTTAACACTTGGCCGTGACAGCTGTTCAACCGTTCTATCAATGCTTTCTGAGCTGGATTCAGAGTCAGTGGGAGCTTTCTGAGAATCAACTTGACCCTGTTTTTCCAAAGTCGGAGTAGGTGACTTCCTTGCGGCGTACTTTGACGGACTCCTAGGACTTTCTATACGAGCAATTTCTGGTATTGGTGAAGGTGACTTCGAATTTGATTTTGAATGGTCACTAGATAGTGTATGCTGAGAAAGCAAATGTTCCTCTCCATATTCCATCGCCTGTTTTAGTTCTTCCAAGCATTCTCGATCCTTCTTGTTAAGCTTTTCGATATCCTGCGATATGCCTAGAGGCCTAGCGATCGAACAACTAACACTGGACTCATCGTCAATGGAACTGCCTTTGATGTGACTTGATGGACTGACATCTTTCTCAATGCTGGTCCAGGAAGTCGATTCGGAACTTCGAGAACGTTCTGCACTTAACTTCAACAGTTCGCTGCGTCTTGACTTAGCAGTCAATAAAGCTCTTTGTTCCGGTTTCTGTTCAGTAGGAGATTTATCACTGCCGGAACTACCAGTGTGTTCCCCTTCAGATTTATTAGACTTTGACGTACTGGAGTCAATAAACGGTATACTTTCAATCGTGGGACTGTTTTCTTGAGGTGGCGTCACAATAATTTTGTTCTTATTTTTCCATTTCATGGACAAGTCTATGGTTTTTGGAGGTTCTCGAGAAATTTTTGAACAACGTTCAGTATCACTATCTGACATGATTTGCGATATAGATTCCTGTTTTAAGAACTCCATCAAGCTTGCCGATGATTCGTCAAATGTTCCTTGAGCATCCAAGGTTCTCCTTCCGCGAGTTTTGCTGCTAGCATCAGAAAGGGGTAGCTCAGTGTCTAACGTAGTCTCTTCGTAATCGACAGTGACCCATGACCCTGAATCGTCGCTCATACCGCGAGGAATCTTGGGTTTCTTCTGTTCTTGATCCGATGAACTGTCAGCATCAATATACGGTAGGGATAAACCAAGCATGTTGCTTTCGTCAGACACTTTCAAATCGCTAACTTCAGTCAAAGATTCTTCCTCGCTGGTCAAACGAGTCACTTCTGCTTTTCGTTCCGAAGTCACTAATGAGTGAGTATCCTGATTACTCTTACTTTCTTGAAGTTCAGTCTGCCTTTGCTTGTTGTAGATATCCATTTTACGACGTTCCATGATAACTGTTTGTGTGTCGTTTTCAATTATTGTATGTTGGGAGCTAGTCATCCATTCCATTGAAGAGTCATCTTCAGTTTTGTCTTTGTAACTATTGGAAGGTGATGTTTCCTTTGTTTCTTTTTCATCCTTTGGTAATATTTCCGGTTCTTCTAAAACAGTTGGATGAACGTCTACTTTAACAACTTCTTGTTTGAAATGCTTTTCATTCTCTGGCAGCATAGACGCAGGCGTCACGTAATTTCGGTCTAAACTCTTCGATTTGGCTTTAGAATCCAAATGGATTTCTGCCTTTCTGTCTAAACTCTTTGATTTAGCCCCAGGACTCATTTTTTGGTAAACAACTTTGCCCTCGATCTGTTGTTTGATCTCCTGTTTTTTAGACAAAGTCTTAGGCGATTTCTGTAAAGCGGACAAATCATCAAACTTATCTTCTAATGATGGACTTGATTTGTCATCCATGCTCTTGTTAATTTTATTAGGCGTTTTTGGTGTTTTTTGGTCCTCAAAACTCCTACTGATTTTTCCGGTTAACTTGTTATCTAGTTTCTTTGGAGATTTGGCGATGAATACATGGTCCTCTACTTTGCTATTAATCTTAGTCTCAATGATTATCTTGTCTCCTTCAGTTTTCACAACTATCTTATCTTCTGGTGGTGGGAATGGCGGCATGGTGTCTTTCACTGGACTTATCAATGTTTTAGTTTGCTTCAAAGCAGCTTCAAACAACATCTGTTGTTTCTCTTTACGTTTAGCGATTTCAGTATCGCTATCTTCTTGGGACTTGGTTCTTTCCTTACTACTGCCACGTTTGACATCCATCCTTTCCAAGGACTTCGACTTTTCTTTAGCAATTTTCTTAGCTATTTGTTCGAGTTCCTGGCTCTTGGCTCTGGCCATATCAAGTGGAGGTACTGTCAAGAAATCTGGACGCTCTTTTAGAGACGACGGCAAAGATTTCTGAGTTTGCAGCGCTTTTATTTTAGTAGCATTCGTGTCTAGAGAACCACCTTGGTTGAGTTTGCTACTTATCTTTTGTTTCTCATCGGGTTTAGGCTTTAATGTTAGCTTCTTCTTTTCTTTACGTTTAATTCTTTCGATGTCTGGAACTATCTGGTCTTCACTCAAGTCTGATAGCTTCCTAATACTGCCTCTAGGCGAGTTCAAGGAAGAAGTAGGTGACCGTGATGGTGATTTCGAAATTGGTGAGCGAGATAACGGCGATCTATTTAGTGGTGATCGAGCCGCCTGAGATTTGAGCTTAGTCAGATCATATCTTCGCTTAAACGATCGCGGTCGACGTTGCTCAACCAAGTCATTTAACAGCTGCAATTCTTCGTTATCTATAACAACGGATTTTAGATCTTCGTGATCTGGATGTTCCTCCTCAACTTCATCAATTTTGTCAATAGTATCTTTCTTCGGAACTGTTGCTTTCCCTTTTTCGTCTGTCAAAGGTTTCTCCTCCAGTATTTCGCCTTCTTCATTGATATCTTCAACCGTATCGTCTTTCGAAGAGAAGGCATTCATAGGAGGAAGTCGATGTAACTGAATAACTGGCGTATCCAGACTTTTAGCTCTACGGCTGGCTGTTGGTGAGTCTGTCGCTTTCTGACGTTGGAGAGAGAATACTGATCCTTCGGAAAGATTTAATCTAGCATGAGCAAAAAGTATGGGCGTGCCACCAGGCTTACGTAACATTGGCGATATCAGTTCATCTCTCAGGCTTTTCTTCACTCCAAGTGTTACAGTTTCCTTTTTCTCATCTTTAGCATCAACTGTATCTTCAGATGGAATACCTGTCACTTTTTGTATTTCCATATCGGCTAAGTGTTCGTCTTCCGATTTAAGGAACTCAGTACTTTCTAATATTGGCGAGGGAATGTTTTCGTTGTACTCCCAAGGTGAACTTTCCTTACTAGATTGTTTTGTCTCTGCGAATTTTATAGCGACGTCGTCTTCTGAACTTGGGATCGAAATAGAACGTTCGGAAATTCTACGTAATTCTGTAGCGTTACCACTCACGCTGTCGAGGACTTGAGGGTTGTATTTAGCTTCTAGCTCAGCTAATTTTCTACACTGTGGCGGAGAGCCTTCGATTTCCGTCGAACTCATAGTCTGGCCTCTATGCCAAGCCCCAGAGGTAATCTTGTCATATTCCAACTGCAGAATAGGTTCCAAATCCTTGCGAGATTGTGGTGGTGAAAACTCAAGTTTCGGAGCAGCTTCAGTGGTACCAAAAACATCGTCAGAATCAACACTTTCGTCATCAGACGAAAATGATGTAATCCGTATCTTGTTATTACTTTTCGCTTTTATTTTACTTCCTGGTCCTTTCTTTCCAGTACCTCGAGCCTTTTGGCCTCTTTTCGGTTGCAGCTTCTCAGACCTTGATTTGATATCAGCTCGCAACTTTTCCGCAGCTGTCAATGGCTTTGGTTCTTTACAAATAGGCGGTTGTTGAACGTTACGACCATTGATAGTGAACTTTATTTCGCACGGATACATAGGCTCCTGTCTGATACTGTCAGTTTTAGAGCTCGTCGCAGAATCACTCTCAATCTGACTAAGTTTATTATTGAGAGTCTCAAGTAGAACAGGATCTAAGTGTTTAGTAATATCCCTCTTAGGACTCGGTAAATGTTGCAATTGACAGCTTTTGTCTACTTCCAAAGTCACTGGGTCTACTTTAGACAGATCGATATTTTGTGTGAACAAAAAGTCGCGATTCTCAACTTCGAGGAACTTTGAAGTGTGTTCAACTTGTATACTATTTCGCGGTGATTTAGGTGACTTCGGTGATTTTGGTGACTTGGGCGACTTAGGTGATTTTGGTGACTTTGGTGACTTAGGTGATTTTGGCGACTTTGGCGAACGTGGTGACTTAGGATGATCATGATACTTGCATCTCGGATGAGCACTGACAACATGGCGGCCATTTTGTGGCGGAAGCATCACGATATCTGGAGGTTGTCTTATATCATCATGAGGAGATGGAGCAGTTCCATTCATCACATGTCGCTTATGCAATACATAAGGTATATCATAACCATCATCGACCACTTTCTTATTATCTTTAAAACCTGCTTTGAACGCGTCGAACTCCTTGAAATAGTTCTTGGGCAAATCAAATTGAGGTCGTATATGATCAGGCAGTCTTGATGGCAGTTCAAAATGAGAACGTTTTGTCGCGATTGGCGGAGCACTCGGTATTTGACGGAACATGTAATCTTCATCACTGGATTCTGCTGGCGTTAAATCAATAGATTTCTGGTGCATTAATACATGTCTGCGAGAATTAACACTGCTGAAGCGAGGTCTATTGGCCAAACTATTTGGATCACTTTTAGTTCGTTCGACAGTCGGATGAATGTAAGGAACTGTAGTGTCTGCCAAACGGCTGCTTGAACTAGTCTCAAGGATAAGCTTAGGATTATATTCGTCGAAGTGAGTCTTTGCCATTAATTCCTCCTTCAAATTCTCTTTTCTAACGATATGAGTGTGAACCTTACCGCGTTTGTCAAATTCTGATTGGAGAATAGAAGCTGTACCAGACTGGATAGCGGCTTGCTTAGCTTTGTTCTTGGCATACTCAATGCTGTCCATTGCAGGCAGCACTCTCACGTTCACATCAGACTCGTTCGACGACTCTTTTACGAGATGCGATGAGGCGTTCTCTTTGCTGATCGATCGCGTTAATGATTCTATCTTCTCTTTATCGAAACTGAATACCGTATCTGAAGAGCGACGGCGCTGGTAGCTATGTATTTTCGCAGCCCTAGTACCATCAATCTCGGTATCGAGACCAACTATCTTTTCCGGCCATATGTGCGTCGTTGTAGGATGGATATCCTCATCCTCAGTCGATAATTCATCTGATTTCTTCGGAGGACTCGAATCTGATTCGAACTGACCCAAAAACTGATCTAATTCCACATTCTGCAGGCTGGCGGAATGCAATGGACTATGTTCCTTGACATGCTTGCTATTGCTAGGAAAAGTCGAGTATGGAGTAGATAGATAATAATTGGGAGAATTCGCCAAATTAGCGATCAAGTCTTCGTGTGACTTGTCGAACAGCGATTTTTCCCGGTACTCCGGCTTTTCCATACTAATAAAAGTGGCTTGAGTATCGAAGAAATCTTTAGTTGAGTCGGGACTAGACGAGGGTGAAATGGGTTCGAACGGATCTATGTAAGCGTTCTGGATACTAGTAATACTACGTCGCCTCATGCTAATTTCGTCAGGCTCATACAAATTCTTTTTGCAATCGTAATAATCAGATTTGGAGTCCTGACTGGAACTTTGTGAGCCGGACCTATCGGAGCTTTTGCTTTTTAGAGTCTCGCGAGATTTCTTACTATCCGTATGATAAACGCTGTCCCGCGACTTTTTGCTAGATTCGGCACTACTCTTGGATATTTTAGAGTCATAAATGTCACTCTTGGACTCTTGGCTAGACGTTCGCGAGCCGAGTGCCCGTTTGATTTCTTTATAGAAATTACCATCAGAGCGGACTGAGAGTTTCTCACGGGGCAGGACTCGCGGGTCGTCAACGAGGAAGGGATCTAGTTGTATATCGTTGTTGCTGCGGTAGTGGCACACCACCTCGTCGGGCGCGCCCTCGTGGTCGTCGCTCTCGGACAGGTGCGACAGCGAGCGGTCGTCGTCGGACGGCAGGTCGTTCCCGGAGTCGAGCGAGCACGAGCGCGTGTGCACGGTACTGCGGCGCCTCGGTTGGATGCGCGCGTAGCGGCGCGTCTCCGACTCGTCGTCGGAGCGCTCGATAACCTCGTAACTATCGTGCGACAGGTCGTCCTGCGAGCCGGTGCGCGCGAACGTCGGCAGATCGAGGCGCACCTCGCCGATGGCACCTGGAAACGAAGAGGAATAGGCGCGGCCCAACAACATGCCGGCGGACTCCACGGAGCCGCGCTCGCCGAACACGAAGGCGCGCGTGCGGGCCTCGTCGTAACGCGTGACGGGCGAGTCCAGGCGCGCGAGCGTGTCCAGGTCGGCCAGCAGCGAGCGCACGTCACGGCGCCGTTTGGCGCGGCCCGCCTCGTCGAAGCTGTAGTCGCGCAGGTTGCGGCACGACGCGCTGCGTCGCCACGTAATGCGCGCGCGCCCGGCTCGCTCGGGCGACGCGTCCACGTCTTCCTCGATACGCAGCGACCCGCCCGAGCGGCTCGAGCGCGAGGACGGGCACGCCGAGTAAATGTTGCTCTGCGACAGCTCGTACTCGAGTCGCTCGGACGACTTCTTAAAGCTCGAGGAATGTTTCGCCAGCACGAATTCCGGGTAACCGCTAGAGGGGGGCTCGGCGACGGGGGGCGGTGCACGTGTTGCGGTGCGCGGGGAGCGGGGCGAGGGGGGCGAGGCGGGGGGGCTCTGACCTGGGCGCGCACGCGGCGGCGGAGTGGGCGCGCGGCCGAGCCCACTCGCACGCGGCAAACTCGCCTGGCTCCATGTACTCTCCGGAGAAACCTAACCAAAACATAGCAAACGTTACATTTTGACTTCACGTGCGAACAAAATTACGGTCATCAGAGAATAAACAAACCAATGGTGTCGTCGTCCGATGAGGCAGAGGCGAATCCTCCGTAGGATGATGATTGACCTCGGCATGGGTCACTAGCTCTGGAGCCTGCGGGACGATACACTATTATTTATGAGCCTAGCCGTATAAGTTGACGGGTTACAAACAAATGGATCCCCGTGACATAAGTGCGTTTCAGAAAGTGCAAGATGACGGAATGTGTGCTTTAAAATTTGCATTTGATACCCTTCACCCACAAAGATACTCGTATTGAAAATTATGTTTGAAAAGACATAATGTTAAGGTTTTTTTTTAATAATGCTTTCGTTGTCTAGTGAGGTCGAGTAAGCTTTCTTTTAATAGAAACAAGCAAGGCATTATCAAATAAAAAGTATTTTTTAATATGCTCTCTCGATCCACAATAGCAGCATTTTGATAAGATATAAGTGTAAGTAAATTATGATTCAGAGCGTATAAATATGATCTTTTAAATATGTATGAGAGGAGAGAATAAAAAGAACCATGACTCCTGAACCTTGCCTGTTTTGTCTAGTTCAGTTACCCAAATTTTTTTTTTTACTTTGTTTTTTTTTTCGCAGTTATCTAGTTGCACTAGTGTCGTGCAACCTGTCAGATTCAGAGTCTATCTGACAGGTTGCACGACACTAGTGCAAAAAGTCAAAAGCATATGACAAGTCTTACTATAGAGCTGTGAGTGCTGTGACGGAACATGAAACATAAGTCAATATTTTAGAGGTATCGATCGATGTTACATTCAAGGATATTTGGGAAGTCGGAGGTTCCATTTCGTTGTTTTCAAAATTGTGTATGTAACCAAAATAGACAAGACTATAACGTTACTTCATGACAGCAAAGAAGGTTAGCGATGATCCATCAAACATTTTAGAAATATTTTAAAATAAATAACAAGCCAATTTGTATTGGGCCCTTACGATTTGATTGCTGTACAGTTTCGAAAGCTGAAAGAAACAAATAAAAATCTATGTGAAGTTGAAATAAAAGCGTCGGAAATTAGAGAAGTTTATTTTAAACTTTGTCTGCGCTTATGCCTACAAATAAGTCTGTTATTGACTATATACGTTATTCCAGGTTTATTCTGGTGTTATATCTGGACAGCACAAAAACATAATAATAATATTGTTGTAATACTTCTTATATAGAGAGAAAATGTGTAGATTTTTTCTGACGAAGTTGCGCAAGTAATCGCTCGATCGGTGTGGACCCGACTGTGGGACCTCGGCCCGCCGCGCGTGGTATTACTCAAACTTTACCCGTCTCATTATAAAATTGATTGTAACTTTAGTCCCAAACCTCCGAACCAGTTGTTGTATTTTGAACTTTATTCCGACAAATGTAAAATCCTTAATACAAAATTGTCAACTTACACCCAGGTTTAACGTCAATTTTATTTATTCAAATAATAATTTATTTATTCAAATTCAAGTATGATAGTAGGTTCATTATAAATAAAAACATATTAAATGAGCTTATACTAACAAAAATTCGACAAGACATCTGTTTCTGAACTAGATAAATAAATATCTGTATCTCAGACAACAGGGCTCTTCCCTAAAAATAAACATTTAAAAGCTTAAAAGTTCTTTGCTTTAATAAAAATATATATATTTTTTTTTTATATCAACTACTAATAAAGAAAAATTAAGTATAGTGGAGTGGTGACCTCCTTTTGAGTAGAATGTAGATGAGTGTGTGTAGGAGGGTGAGTTTGTGAAATTTAATGCGGTACAATTAAGAGGTTTTCAGTTTCGTCATAGGTCAGCTTATGAATGTACTCAAACACTTTATTCTTACAACTTCTGCTATTTAAGGCAAGTATGTCGACAATTCTATCAATCCTGCCATATAGGTACGGACCCAAGAAGGAGAAATACCTATTAACGAAAGAGTGTTTGAACAAAACTATGTTTTGTAATAAGACCGTACGACCGTACATATCCGAGATTTGCCGTTTGGAATCACACGCATGCGTCACCGAGGCCTGTGTTTGCTTTGCACGATGCGCGTCCAGTCCACACGGGCCGAACGTTTACGAAGCGGCCTGGCCGAGGCTGCTCGGTCGGCCGAAAGTTGGCTACTTAGGCGCGCTTGCACCACAAATCACATACTACATATATATTTTTTTTTTTTACCTTGTCTCTCGTGGTGACATAGGCGGTAGCTACGAGCGGCGGGCGAGTCGCGGCCTGAGGGCGCCGCGCCCGCGCCGCTGCCGCGCGCGCCTCCTCCGCACTGTAGCCCTTCATCATCAGAGAAGCCTCCAGGTAGTGAGGTTGCTTGTCCCACTCCAGGGAAATCGCTGCAATACCCACCCAACTTAGTGACGTGACATGTGTGAGGAGGATAGAACACGCGACGAACGATTTGGGAAGGTGAGAGATACATCAATTGAAAAAAAAAACCGAAGTATTGCACAAAAAGGTCGAAACTAAGGTATAAAGCTAAATTCGATACAGATTTAAACCAAAATTGGGAACAATTTCACAATTTATAGCACAAAACATCAATCAAACACATCGTTACCCTTACACTGCTACAAGGATCTTTTGGCGCTCGAATAACGTTGACAGAGGGCGCAGTTGGTAAGCATTTGTGCAATTGTTGTACGAAAGCACAAGATGGCGTCATTAATTCTGATTTTGGCCACGCGCCAAAAGTACCTTGTAGCGCTACACGCTCCAATAGGTACCGTTACGTTCGGGCATGTTCGTGTAAGTTCGTACGTACCGTCGGAGCCGGGTGGCAGCGGCAGCAGCGGGTGCGCGGAGAGGCTCTGGTTGAGCGGCGCGGGCGGGGGCGCCACGTTGCCGCGCGAGCCGCACACGGAGCGCGACGCGCGGAACGATCCCGACCTGCCGACAGTCGGGCAGAGGATGGTGACGACTGACACCAGCTTTTGGTTTCGCACTGTACCCGTATGTGTGGCCGCCCTTATCACAGATCACATACGCGTAGGAAATATCTGTGCGCTGAGGTCTCCTACTTCTATTTCGTCCAGTAACTAACGACAGTATGACGCTGCTAAGAAAAGCCTACAGATATTTCCTCAACACATATACTCGACTTCCTATATTCACACGAAAAATTATCTCGGTATAGTCAAATCTTGGTGTAAGGTGCTGGGGAATAATACACGAATGGCATTATGCCAAACGGTGTAGGCTGATAGGCGACTGCTGAAGTCGTGTGACTGAGTTAACATTACACAACAAGACGTCATCAAACATTTTGCTAGTAAGAGTTAATTACGCATGTGTGCGTGCACCAGTCTTTGAATGTAGGAAGTCGAGCATCTGTACAGTATGTAATCTGTGCCCTTATGATACGCGTCGCGCCGCGACGGGCCTGCGGTCTTCGTGTGTTAAGCAAGCGTGACCAACTAAGTTCTAGTGTCCGGCTAACTAGTGAAACCGTAGAGAAAACACTTTTTTTGTGACTTTATGGTTGCTAATTTGGTAAAAGAGGTTTTACGCGACGTTAATAAATTAACCAATCAGAGCGCAGACCCATCATAGACAAACCCTACGTGATACGACAACACCATCCTCCGACCGATTGTCAGTGCCGTCGCAACGCAACGCACTCGCCACTACACCGCACTCGTTTAGAAGAAGCGGAAATTTCAACGGATACAGCGCATGCTCGAATATATTATGCTATGCTCACGATATGATGGGTCGCACGACACATTGCACGAAGTGTGCAAAATCAGATTTAAAATATATTATTTCGTTGTATGTACGAAAACTTAACTGGATTTATGGTAAGTGATTTTCCTAACATTAATCATTATCAATACTTTTTATATCATTAGAATAAAAATCGGTCACATCGTGCAAAATTTCCACGACGCCTATTTTTATTTTATTTGAACTCTGATAAATGTTTTTTTCAAAAGTAATGATAAGGACTTATGATTTAAAAATCATATGTTATCAATAAACCCAAAATATGTTTTCCCATCAAAAACATATTTATTAAATTAAATTTTGCACACTTTGTGCAAAGTGTCGGGCGACTCCTTTCGTGAACAGAGTGTAATCACCATCGATTAATACAAAACTATCGAAGCCTCACGCTAACCAATCGTTATAGTTCGAGGGACTGTTGTTTACATCATGCATCTGTTCGTTACGAGTCGTTTCTCTTGTCACACAAACGCCCACAAGACAAAACCAAAAGCTAGTGTCTCCCAGCCCATGCTAACCACTCACCTTTAAGACACACTTATGCTAGTATTAACTTATGTTAGGATTCCCGTACATTCTACCTATACCTCGGTTTGTTTATAAAAAACTATATTACACCTATAAGCGTTGTCTAGCTACTCCTAGCAGTAATTAAAGACAAGTTACAGTCAGAAAGCTATTTATTTTTAACTATAGCGGCTTAAGCTGATAATATTTCTTTATACATGCAGTATTGAGTTTGACGCGAGATAAAATTGACTTCTTTCACTCATTGTCGCTTTTATCTCCCGTCAATTTTAATTCTACATTAGTATATATATGCCATAATAGCAAAGCTTATGTATAGTAATGTATTTAGTGTGAACGTACCTCTGGAATGTTTGTCTCTTTACGTAATTGTCCCGAACGTACTCGACGATTTGTTTCTGGGTTTTACCGCTATACCTGTAATGAGAATAAGATGATTTATATCAAGCAATTATGATACATATTAAGTCAACGTCTCTTTGTTTAATTGAAGATATCGGATAACCCCGTTGGTCATTTGCAGCGTTCATAGATGGGAAACGCTGAATATTACGGTCGAACATTTAATACCCCAAGGAAATGAGTTGAAAAGTTACGTTTAGTTAAGCTCGTTTCACGGCAATTATGTCCGTCAGAAGTTGTGTGGCACTTAGTTTGTTTTACAACTGTTTCAAAAACCGAAATTAAGTCAACTACATTTATTTTTGGAAATTCGGTTAAAATTTGCAGAATAAATGAGTAAAAACTCGACCCGATTGTGAGTTACAACCATAAATATAGTGACGTAGAATCAACTTTATGGGGTGGCGTTTTGGAGCCTCTTTTGATGTCTTGAGAGAAAGAATGATGTTTTTAAACAAGACTTATAGCACACCATCCCATTTTGCAATAGCAGAATAATTGCTTGAACCCTTCATAATATCGGTAATAATAATAGACTGTTGCGTAGGGTTGACGTTTTTGTTTAAATTCGATTTTCTATATTTCAAAGTTTACGGTTTTACATATTGTAAGTAGTGGAAATTAAGGGGTATTTTATTTAATACCGGTTGCTAGACATGGGTAGCTCCTGAGCGAGTGATAGAAAAGAGCTAGCTCTTTTCGATTAACGTCGCTCTCGCTCACTCACTCGCTCGCTAAATAGCTCACTAGCTCAGTTAGCTCACTCAGAATTTGACAATGACTATTGAGCGAGCCGAGCCGCCTCCTTCGACGCGCGTGTGGTGTAAGTCAAATGAGCTAACAGTCGGCGTCTGAGTCACTGAGCTATAGAAGAGCTAGTGAGTAACAAAGAGTCCAAACTTCCAAAGAGCTATTGACTATTGAGCGAGCCGAGTCGTTTCCTTCAACGCGCGTGCGGCGTGAGTCATTAGTATAAGCAGTTCGGCACCCGCTTAGTCTTGTAACATCTCACCTAAACGAGGATCCTCTGGATATGACCCTAGTCTTCTGTCTTGGGTGTCGTGCGACACTCGAACAACGGAAGAACCCGTGGTTCTCCACGCATTTCTTCCAAAAGTTCTTGCATTCGTTGCGACCGTCGAAGAAGAATTCTACCACGTCGCGGTAGTAACCCTGTAGACAGAAAAGGAAATTCTCAAGAAATCTTTATTCACCACTACTAGCTACCTAGGTAAAAGTGCATAAAAGTTTTATGAAATGGAAAACTTCGACATTTTTGGGCGCTCTTTAGGGTTCCGTACCCAAAGGGTAAAACGGGAACCCTATTACTAAGGCTCCGCCGTCTGTCTGTCTGTATGTCTGTCTGTCCGTCTGTCTGTCCGTCTGTCACCAGGCTGTATCTCATGAGCCGTGATAGTTAGACAGTTGAAAATTTCACAGATGATGTATTTCTGTTGCCGCTATAACAACAAATACTAAAAAACAGAATAAAATAAATATTTAAGGGGGTCCCATACAACAAACGTGATTTTTTTGCTCGATATTGATAACGGCAACAGGTAGACGTTTGAAATATCACTGAATATTTAGTTATATATTCACTTTAAAAATCAATAATTAAATTAAAATAAAACAAATATTTAAGGGGGGCTCCCATGCAACAAACGTGATTTTTTTGCCGTTTTTATAGATAATGGTACGGAACCCTTCGTGCGCGAGTCCGACTCGCACTTGGGCGGTTTTTTTTTTAACGTCAACCGTAAACCGTCAGAGATCGCCCGCCCGTTGGCCCGGTTGGTCGATTTGTAGTCCTATTTTTCAGAGCCCACCCAATATTCGCTCGCCACTTACCAGTGGGTCGCGACTCATACTTTGGGGACTGCAGATTTTTTTTTTGTGTTTTGACATGTCACCGTGCGAAACAGAAGCGGGTCGCTTATAAAAATAAAATTGCACTTACACTAACGTAACCCTCAGGGTGCAGCTTGATAAGGAACTTTTTCCTCTTGAACGATATTTTCCGTATCTTCGCCCAACTGAATGTGTTGATCTTGGTATTGTTTTGAAACACTATTATACCCAGATGTGCGACTGCGAGGTTAAGTGGGACACCTTCGTGGTCTTTCGCGGGATGCATTTTTATACCTGGAACAAATATTGATGATTATTTAATAAGGACATATTAAAATTCAGTCAGTTTTAATTCCACTGCTTTGCAAAGAACTCTCTCTTCTCTTTTCCACTGGATTTAATATTGAGTTTATACCAATAATGCCAAGCTATAAAGCTCTTTAAGAAGTGTAAAAATGTAAGAAGAAATAATCTTATCAGAATTTTATATACTTCCAAAGAAGTTTTAAATTGTGAAATAACTGGTTAACGTGTAGCTACTGCTCTTTCATTTTACGCTCCATTTCCCAACGACTATACTCTATACCTATAAAATATTCCGAAATCAGCAAATACAAAAAACAACATCAATCCAAAAATAAAACGTTCAGCAAACTCTCCACTCACCGTATAGTTCACATCTTCGCGCCGTTTCTAATAAGTTTAAGTCAGCCTCAGCAGGGCTCTGGCTTCTGCAACACAAAAGAAAAAAAAAACAATCACTAAATCTCCTCTGATTGGTCCAATTACTCGGATTAAAGTGCTTTATCTTGTTTCCGTAAGTCTGGAGACTTTTGTTGCTTCTTTCTTGTTTATGAAAAAGAACTTGTAGTTTAGTATTACGTAAATTAAAGACTGCGAGAATCGTAAATGAGTTTGGACGAAATACATAGTAGGTACAGATACTAAAAACGTCTGAAAAGTTCTTTCAAAAAGGTTTGGTTGCTAAGGCTTGGATTTTAGTATTACGTTAATTAAAGACTGCGGGAATCGTTAATGAGTTTGGACGAAATATATAGTACTGATACTAAAAACGTCTGAACAGTTCTTTCAAAAAGGTTTGGTTGCTAAGGCTTGGATTTTAGTATTACGTTAATTAAAGACTGCGGGAATCGTTAATGAGTTTGGACGAAATATATAGTACTGATACTAAAAACGTCTGAACAGTTCTTTCAAAAAGGTTTGGTTGCTAAGGCTTGGATTTTATTATTACGTTAATTAAAGACTGCGGGAATCGTTAATGAGTTTGGACGAAATATATAGTACTGATACTAAAAACGTCTGAACAGTTCTTTCAAAAAGGTTTGGTTGCTAAGGCGCCATCTACACGAGCGAGAGTATTGCGGCGATAGTCACACCGCCACCGTATTGAAAATGAAAGTTAAAAACTTACAATACATACTAAAAACCATAAAAATCCGCTGTCACTTTGTCTATAGTTGTCAAAAAATAATAGGCCCATTTTGACATTTAACTTGAATCGATTTATCGTGAGTATCGAGTACCGAGTCGTATGGTTACTTCACTAGTTACGTCGCGATGGTCAATCGCGTACAACTATAAGCGTAAAACGGAACAACCTAAGAGTGGATTTCGTACATTATCTGTGGTAAAATGTCAATTACGTAACGCCGTGATAACAAATTCTATAAAAACTGTATGAAGCAACCTCCACACGGCGAGAATTTGATGGCACAACGAGATTATCACCGTAATTCTCTTGGCCGTGGAGATGGCGCCTAAATAAAAGGCTACCTATCTGGTAAAACATAACAAACGATTCAGTAGGTTTAGACGTGAACAGGTAACAGACAGACGAGCGTTGTTGCGAGTATGGATTGTGTAATGACTTACAGATGCTTCTTATGGTTCTCCATAATCCGCCTCTCGGACTCCGAGTCCTGTCCGGGGAAGAACTTGTAGCCGCTGAGGTACGTGTGGTCCGGGTAGTCTTCTGGCACGAAGTCGCCGCATTCCGCTAAGAAAGAATAAAAGAGAGCTCGGTTAAAAATCAGACAATACAGGCTAATTATTTATTATTCTAAAACATTGTTTAGTTGTGAATCCTGACTTTAACAGATTCGTAATCAAGGAAACTAAGGCCCGCTTGCACTACAAATCACTAAATACGTTCAGCGCCAAACCAATTTAAAATATCGTTCTGTTTCCATTCTTCATTTGAAGATGATAGAGACAGAATGATGTTTTAAATTGATTTTGCTCTAAACGCATTTACCCCATAATTTATAAATATGGCTTAAAGTTGAGTAATGATTAGCGACTGTTTTAACCAAACATTTTTGACGTTTAAACATCTTTTAACTTTAAGCAACGTTAATAAATAAACCCCTATTGTGATTTCTGGTACAAGTGGCCCAAAATGTCGATAGCGTATTTTCGCAATCATAAGCTACTATCTGCGCCCCGCGGTTTCACCCGCATAAGTCTCGATCCCGTGGGAAAATCGGGATAAAAAGCAGCCTATATGTTAATCCAGGGTGGCAACTACCTCCATACAATTTTTTTTCAAAATTGGTGCAGCGGTTTGAGCGTGAAGAAGTAACAAACACACACACTCAGGAACTTTCACCTTTTTATTATTTGTGTTACTAGCTGCGCCCCGCGGTTTTACTCGCATAAGTCTCGATCCCGTGGGAATATCGGGATAAGAAGTATCCTATGTCCTAACCCAGGTCATGGTCTACCCATATGCACAATTTCATGCAAATCCGTTCAGCCGTTTTAGCGTGAATGCGTAACAAACAAACTCACTTTCGCATTAATATTGTTTTTTTACGTTTTTTTTTTTCGTATTTAGATATCGATACCCATGACTTCTACGGAGTTTCGCTAGCTAATTTAATTTGACCCTGTATATAATATATACTTTATTGTACAGACGCCAGTCACATAAGCTACTACAAGCTGTCAAATTTATTTAAAAGATTTTCAACTTTATCGTTAGAGCATAAGGTTCAAGGTTGATTGGGAAAATTTTACAGTTTCGGGTAGCTTGACCTGCTGGCGTCTGTACACCAGATATACATTACAAAAAGAAAAAAAAATACACTACAAAATATACAACGGGCGGCCTTATCGCTTACTGCGATCTCTTCCAGGCAACTGTTAGGTATAGTATTCTTCCTGCCAGGGTTGCGAGTTTGTCCGAAAGGGATATCGTGGCCCTGGCACACAGGCAACTGAAGGAACACGGGTGTGTTTTTAGTCAGTAAAAGTCTGACACGCCCTCCCGCTCCGCCCTGAGCGGGAGAAGTTATTAAATAATTCCCCACCAAAAAAAAAAAAAAAAAACTATATTATTTATGCATACCAACCAACTACAACTATTAGTATTAACAGTCTAGTTACCAGTACACAGGGTGCTACGAATACTAACTGGACATTAATCCTCAACTAGCCGACATGCCCGTTTCGTTATTAATATGGAATTGTTGATGATTTAGGTCGCACTACGTAATTAAAGTTGCGTCATGTGTGGCAAGCGAAGTTTGCGAGCTCGATACGAGTTTTAAGGTCATACGTTGTTTACTTACTCGTAAAATTTGTATAGCGGGAGAAGTTATTTGATAATTTCCCACCCAAAAAAAAAAAAAAAAAAAAAAAAAAAAAAAAAAAAAAAAAAAAAAAAAAGGCTTTTATATAGAAGAGCTGCTGGTACGACATCGTGCATTATGGCTTATAAACTTAGATAATCTTAAATGGATCATGTCTTGGACACGCGTGTGATGTTAGGAGTGTCAACAAATATTATTAAGAAAACCAGCCCCAGTGCGTGTCGGACCACGCACAATTAAGGATTCCGTAGTTGAGATGAATTTAGCCCAAGAAAAAACTTAACGACCATAGACTTCTTAATGGTAAATTTTCACATAACTTTAAAAGTATTTATTTTAAAATTAGTAAAAAAGAAATATTTGAAATTCTTACAACAAGCCCTTTCATTTGATATGTCACACCGTCACACGGTACCGTTTGCAAAACTTTATTTTTTATTTTTCTAATTAGCCCCCCAAAAGTGCATATTGCCCCCCATATTGAAAATTAATTTATTTACGTTACACGTCCATGTTTGGTCCATTAGATTCGGAGAAAATTGGCTGCGACGGACGGACAGACAGACACACGAGTGATCCTATGAGTCCGCGTACGACTGGTCAGTTTCCCTCAGTCGTCAGTTTATTTAATTTGCCAGTTTCGTTCATTAGTCAGTTTCGCTGATTGGTCAGTTTTACCGATTAGACAGTTGCGTTAACTCGACAGTTTCCAGTGTTTGCCAGTTTCTTCGATTCGTCAGTTTAGTACACTCAACGTAAAAGATATGTTTACGTTTAAGTAAACAAAAGTGGAAAATGTAAGGAACCCAACTTAAATCAAACTTAAAGTTGTATTTTTACAATCACAGTATTTTTTTTTAAATATAATTGTTTTCTAAAAAAAATATTTTATCTCTGCCTAGCCCTTTGAGGAAACAGCCGTGATGTTATGTTACGTAATACGTACATAATTAAATTAGCAGACGTGTATGAGTTTTCTACCGACTGTACTGTTGACTGACGAATTGAATAAAACTGACTAATCAACGAAACTGGCGAACACTGGAAACTGTCGAGTTGACGCAACTGTCTAATCCCCAAAACTGACCAGTCAGCGAAACTGACTAACCAACGAAACTGGCAAATTAAATAAACTGACGACTGAGGGAAACTGACCAGTGGTAAGCGGACTCGATCCTATAAGGGTTCCGTTTTTTCCTTTTGATTACGGAACCCTAAAAATTTGATTGTTTTTTATGTAAGTTATCGACACGGCAAAAAATATGCGTGTTCATGTAGCGTGTCAAGACTGTGTCAGGAACACACATGATACTGGAAGCCGTGAATTAGTTGCAAATCTCTTTTTTAGTCGGTCATCGTTGAAAGGCATAAATACTAAATATTCAATGTAAAGCACATTTAGTACTGTATTATTATACCACGAGAAATAGAATACGATTTGACTTTGACCACAACTAAACCTAAAGGCAACTACTCAACTCCTCAGTCTCCTCATCTAGTTTCCTTACCTTGAACAATATAGCTGGCCATAAGCGCGGCGGTGTTCTCATTGCACTGTATGCATCCCGTCGCCAGGTCCTTCTTCACTTGCAGACAGAACAGGTACCGAGTGAACTCCTCCTCCAACCGTGCAGGGTCTGATGTGTAGAACTTGACGCAGAAGCGCAGGGTCGGCTCCAGCATGGACAGGCCCACTTGACGGCACATCGGCTTTTCGGAGTCTAGCCAGTACTGGTGAAAGAGAAGATATTATTGCATTTAGCCCCTCGGGGCTCCAGGGTAAATAAAACAGCCGCACTGGTCCATCAAAGCTAAGTAATGCTGCCGCGGTCTGTCCGTGGAATGGTAACCAAACATACATTACATATCGAGAATTCGAGACCCCTCAGCAGAGGCGGCTCGTGACATTTATTTGTGGGGGTTCACTAAAAAAAGAAACGTAGAACTAGAGCTTACCATTTATTTTATTTGTAAAGAAAATTCATTCGGCGATCTTTATCGATTTCATCAACGCGTTCATTGAACTCTCTAATAGATTTTCGGTACGCAGAATCGAGCGCCTTACAAAATAATGAAGAAAGCAACAAAATAATTTGTTGCTTTCTTCACATCCACACAACGAAGGTGTTTTGAAATATTGTTCAGATTTAAAACGACGCGTAAATGATTTATTTTTCGTAACACATTTTTGAGAAAGCGCAATTTCGGGACGTGGTGGTCCCTTAGCTTTCAGTTCGATACGCATTTCGAGTCTTTTCACAATTTCTAAATAAAAGATACACTGTATTGTTCCATTTTTAACACAAATGTCGCGCACAAACTATTTTTAATAATTATTTAGAATAAACACTGCGAATCTACTGACAGCCGAGTTGAGCCGACCGTTTGTTTACATAAGATCGGCAACAGCGCATAGGCATAGAACGTATTCCCGTTCCCGCGGCCGCCTAGCGCGGTTTGGCAACGTCGCGCGTGAGCGGCGCTCCAAATTAGGCTTATTTCTCATACAAAATCTTCTGTTTCACGCGTCGGACTGTGTCGATATTTCTCTTTCGCACTCATTGAATACAGTACTAGAAATCGTACTGAACTTTGTTTCATAGGAGCGCAATCGCTGGCGCTCCACACGTTACAACTTGACGCCAAATGTACGCGTAGGAAATGGTTTTCTAGTAAACTGCTATTGTATGCGTATGGGCATAGTAGAAAGAATGTATGTATAGGATTATAATAAAGAAATATAGATTATGCTATTTTCGTGGGAGTGCACTGCACCAGCGCTCTTTATGACGAGCCGCCTCTGCCCCTCAGTGCCTCGCAAAGCACATTAAGCCTTTGGTCCCGGTTGTCATTTTTAGATCGTTAACAGTCGTTACGGTTCTGCATTCGGTTAGACTGGAAGCCGAACCCAACGTAGTTGGGGAAATACTAGGCAGATGATGATGATGGGACATTGGATTGGAATATCTGGTGGTTGTTGACCTGATCTGAAATCGATCTTGTTCTTTCGTGTTTGTGTTTTTATTTCTTTGCGTTATGTTTACCGCAAATAAACGTATTTTCTTTCTTATTTTTTAAATTTAGTTTTTATGTGAACGTAGGTATGGTCATTTAGGTCCTAAAGTTAACAATTTCACTCCCACTACTTTGTTACCTTTCGTAACTGGGTTTTTCAAATTGCTTGTTGCTCTGAATACTTCGTCATGAGGTTTCCCGATACCCACCCGTTATACGTCAACATTGAAAATGGTTAATCTAGTACTCTCCTATTTCTCATTTCTGTACCCCAAGTGTAAGTTTGCAAGAGAGTAAACGTAACTAGCGCGTTTGCGTTAAGACTTTTATTCTCACCCTTATAGTCTTAATACTATGATCTATCGGTCAAATATTAACCCAAACGAAATAGTAACGTTTACTCTCTTGCAAACTTACACTTGGGGTACAGACATCCCATCATCTAAGTAGGAACTTCGAACGGTATTTTTTCACGACTTCAACCCTATAACATTTTTCATGCTGAATTATTTGATTTGATTTACAATGCATTGTACTACCACTACAACTGGCGATATGAAAACCTACTCAGAATCTTACATTGTTCTGTATTCTTTTAGGGTACAATATTCAGTATTTACTAGTGATCATACTTCCTTCTTTGTATAATGGTGCACTACGGTACTAAATTTTAAAATAAAGTAATTTTATCTTGAGTTAGTTCACAGCGCACTACTTATTTCTACGTTCGTACGTTTCTTATTTCTTTATAAAATTAGGTCACAACTCAAAGTTCTGTTGAAGTTTTATTATGCTTGCTTCCTGATACTTTCGTACAAGTATCGTTGTCAGATAAATCTGAATCATCTTTGTAAAGTAAATCCTTAATCCTATCCTACAATGATTGCAGGCAGGATCATGAAAAGACATGAAAAATCTTTTCATAATTCTGTACGAAGTAGGATAATTTTATAGATTCGCCAATTTATTGCTTACTTCCGTCACGACCAAACAGACACAATAAAATTGTAAGATAATTCTGCGGTAATCCGCTATCCAATTAAAGTTGCACTCAATTGTCATACTAGTAAGGTTTCCCGAGCAATGCTTGACTGCACTTAAGTAAAGTTTTACATAACTGGAAACTATACGAAGAACATCGATTTATGTTCAGCTGTATTCAGAGTCCTTCGTCTATTTGTTTCGACGGTACACCTATGGTGCTTATACTGTTTGGGCCCAGTTGGCTACATAAAATTTCAAGTACCATGCAACTTTTCATTGTACTCAGAAAAAACCCCACTTGTGGGGATCTTTCTGAATCCCTTGTTTCACTACATAGCTATGCATTTTTCAAATGCACCGTACAGAGCATTTGACCCTTACAAAGGGCGTCAATGAGGTCAGTGTCTGTCCCTCTAACACGTCGCTTGCACTCTCATACGCTCCATAAATTCTCACAAATTACTAGCCTTGCATTACTTTTAAAACATAGTACACAGTACAGTAGCTACAGTAACCCGCCATAAAATAGTGCAGGAGTTTTAGAAAAAGTTCAGCTTCGTAGAGTGTCGCATCTCACTCGTGCATGTGTGGCAGTCTCTTTTTAATGTAGGACAATCACGTTCGGCGTAAAACCATTAATCCAAGTCATTGCAATGTAAGTCTTATCTCGGTAAGCATATTAATCAGCCTATAATGTCCTCACTTCTGGGACACAAGCCTCCCCTCTGTGAGAGGGAGTGGACCTAAATCCACCACGCGGGCCCAGTGCCAGTGCGAGTTCATGCCGATTTCCTCACGATGTTTTCCTTCACTGTTTTGAGAGCAGTGGTGATTGAACAGTTTACACAAAGTAAAGCGCCTGCAACGGTTCGAACCTATGACTGTACCAACTCGTAAGTCGCAGTCGTTCGCACTGGGCCACCACTGCTCTATCTTGGTAAGGTATAAGTATATAAATCAGAAAGATTGCCGAGAGTTTTATCAAACATACGGCAATCATTCCAATTTATACTTTATAACATTTTAAATTGAGAGTTATATTGCATAACTCGCTAATGGTTTTACATCATTCAAAGGAGACGTTTCATTTTTGTATAGGACCACCACACGTACGCTTTAGAAGACCTGGGAAACGAACCCCTGAATACAATAAAGAATGTTTTTTTTCATAATAACTAATTTTTTTTTGGCACAAAATAAAACTGAAAATGTTTGACGATTGTCATGAGAGTTACGACCGTCGACAGCCAGCCATGACAGGTTGGAGAGATGAAGTTTTTCTTCCAGAAGTACCTACAAATCTACAATCTACAGAAGTAGAATATATATTTTTAACGATCACTTTCTTTTATTTAATCAAAAAAGTTGTCTAAGATAGCTATCTTACTATCTTATCTTAATAGCACAGAAATACATGCCTTTCATATACAACGTGGCGATTAGGTTATCACATTAAATAGTACAGCGGTTATTACAAGTTGTTATCAGTCTGTTAAAATAATAAAAATAAAAATAGACCTAAAAATAGAAAACTGAATTTTTCTAACAAACTAAATAGCGTAAAAATTGGCAATAAATAATCCACCCTTGATACTACGGCGCACACGCCAAACGACAGTGAGACTAGCGGAGGGTAGGTACTTGCGCTCACGCGCGGGGCGTTATAATACATGATGTTGTTAAATACTAAAAGGGAAAAAAAGGTCTCACGGGTAGAATGTTAACTTATATTAATTATTTTATTTATGTATGCTTAAAATACGTAATGTAGAATACGTGGTTTGAATTAATGTGATAACCTAATCGCCACGTTGTATAAATACATAACGTCTAATACGTGATATTATTATGTTTTAATGTAACATGATTTCTGGACGAAAGCAGTATGCAAGTAAGACGACGCCATGATCATTAGAATATGGCAATAATTTGATAAACTATTATTTTTTGTGCCGAAGTAATCAGGAGAATATTCAGGAACGAATATTTTTCCTCAATTTGTGGAACTTTTTCCTCTTTTTTCATCACCGTACACTTTATGGCCGAAAATGAAACATCTCCTTTGATCATGAACGCGCTGCGTAAAGCTCAATGTGATATTTACGCCTGGGTACTGTACTTAGTTAAGGTTCATTATTTATGTAATTTGAGTTCCTCAGAGTTCAAACCCTTTGTCACTCAATGTCAAGTTTAGTATCAGGGTGTTGGAAGTTAAGAGATCAATTGAAAACAAGTGCTCTCACTGACACGTTGATACTTATGTGACGTCTGCGAAACAATTACCTGTGTTTCTCAGGGGACTCGTAGCTACGTCATATATGCAGCAATCTGCTTAATTCAATCAATCAACACGGCCTATTGCAGCTGTTAGTTGGTTGGCATTTCTTTCATTCAGATTCAGAAACTACTGAGCGATCAGTCAGTTATTCTTAGCTGCTAGGCTGCTTCCGTAGGAATAAATAATTTAATTATCTTAGTTGACGGAATAATACCAAACCGGGACATAGTATATATAGTAATAATAGAATAACAATTGGTTTAACACGATAAATGAGGGATATTGTGAGGTTACAATTAGAACCAGCTGCACTTCGACTTTGTAAATTTTGGCAATAGGCCAAGAACTTTCCAGGTCTATAACCAAGTACAGACGTATTACTGAATATAAGTAAGCAATAAATGTGGATAACGTACCCATACTTTCGTACCGTTGGCGTCCAGGTACTCCAAGCCGAAGTAATCCGCTTCTAGTAGATGTAGCTGCCGACATACTTGGTCGAATAACACTCTGCCTAACGCTTTCGACTGAAACAAACATAGATAGAACATGAGAACAAGTTGACATCAACAGAAAACTACAAATAGACGTAATTACGCATACCGCGGATAAGCGCTTTAGTTTTGTAATATTATTATCAGCCTGTATTACATTAACGGTAAAATCTATGCAAATCTTTGTTATCACTTGATATTATTTCCACTTAATCGAATATCAACTTTATGTTAGTGTAAATTAAGTTGATTTTAGAATGATTCGACATGATGATGACCCGGAAGAGGTCCCCAAAACGATCAATTGACATCAATTTGTATTGTAGTAATATTGTCAATCGCTTCAATCGCATTTGGTACACAATTAATTTGCGCATCAATGTGTGACAATTGCAATTTATCGTTTTGGGGACGCATATCACAGGTGGTCGACTCCGAAGCGCTAAAACAAAGTATCGGCCGCATATTCGGCCGTTTTATAACTTCCATAGTTTCCTATTTTGACTTTCGAGTCCTTACCAGACTTCAAGTCACAGTTTTGACTTTGGCTTATCTCTTCGACGTAGTGAGCCGTAGTAAAGAAACGACCGAAAATTCGGCCGATACTTCGGATAAATTATGTTCGGAGTAGACCCCCAGGTATTTTATGCCTTTTTCGGGCACCAGTCGCACAAATGTCAACCCTATTTTTAGATCAAGCACGTCCTGTCCAAAACAACATTTGAGATAAGAAATAAATTATAAACCTACAACTACTGGAAAAGTCATAAAAATGTTTGAAGTTATAGGTCACAAACTAAACTTTTAGTATGGGTATTTAAGTTGTTTTTTCCAAAACACATACATATTTGTTAATATGTTTGGAAACTAAGTCGCGAAAGAACATTATGTCTATAATGTGTATAAGAAAGACATCGGAAGTTACCTACTTCCTATATTGCTTCCGCATCTCAATGTAATGAAACCGACCCCAATTTGGAGGATGATGATAATGATCGGACATCAATCACTTGAACCCGTCAAGCTTTTAAAGCTTCAAAAAAGGACTTACAGATATACAAACATAAATTATGAAATATATAACATCACACTAATCACACTAATATCGCTCAAACGGCTGGAGCGATTTTGATAAATTTGTATGGAGGTAGCTGACACCCTGGAATAAGACATAGGCTACTTTTTATCCCGATATTCCCACGGGATCGAGACTTACGCGGGTAAAACCGCGGGGCGCAGCTAGTAATATTAGTGTTGCCCAAATTCAGTCTTGGTCTTGCAGTCTTGGTCTTGTTCTTGCGTTTTTGCAAGACCAAGACCAAGAACAAGACCGCGTATTTTTAGCAAGACCAAGACCAAGACTGACCGTGCAAGACTTGAGCAAGAACAAGACATAGCCTGCAAGACTCTTGCGTCTTGCAGCTAGGACTTAGCGCTATTTCACTGAGTAGTTAGGTGTAACAGTTCGGTGTATAGGTAGGTACGCTTAGGAATTCTATGAGACGCAAAAAACTGTATCAAAGAATATGAAAAACTGGACCTATGCGCATTACGACTAATACCATAAACATAGCGAATAAAAAAATATCTATTAAAATCAAACTGAGTGCATGCATAGTTATGTTTTAACCATCGGCACTTTGATAATGCGGCATCAAAGGTTTTGTACTTACTTCTCAAAGAAATTTGCCGCTTTTCGGAAGTACATGGTTATGATACACGCGCCGGCGGCTTCTTTTGAAATCTAAAACAATCGTTGCCGCCACGCCGAAATCATAACATTTGTGACACTATTTGATTGCCGCCATAGGGCGTAGGTATACTCATGCAAAATAATTTCGAATTTTTTTAAGAGTACCTACAGGTGTTCCAAAGAATAAATAAGTTTCAGAGTGCTTAGAATGAAAATGAATACATTATACTGATCACGCAAGTAGTATTATGATTTTGATTTTTCGAATTTCTTATCAAATCTTCAGTTATTTATTAATCTGCTTGATCTTTACTATGGCTATGTTAATTCAAGCTCACAATGTTCCAATTCTAATACGTTTTTCTAAGATTTAAAGTAAACTTTAATAAATAGTAATAGACTAATAGGTAATTGCAAGACTTGCAAGACTCTTGCTGCAAGACCAAGACCAAGACCAAGACTGGGAGCGCAAGACCAAGACCAAGACCAAGACCAGGGGCCCTAGTCTGCTATTTTTATAAATTCAGTCATTCCAACACGATCCCATTGTCATGTCATTGTCATTTTGATAAAAGTTCGTAATCTGGTAAATTCATAATGGTCGATCATTTTCTTTGCAATTTCTTTCAATGTAGTGTCAGTGGCCGACCATTGGAAAGTCATAATGACGCCATTATAATAGTAGATTACCAAACTTGTCAAAATCAACAATTATGAAATCAATGATCGACCATTCTGACACTATTGTAATAGCAGACTTGAGGCCCAGGTGTATTGGCGCAAGACCAAGACCAAGACTGGCTAAGTCTCGTCTTGTTCTTGCATTTGGGCAACACTAAGTAATATATAAAAATATTATCCTTATTGAAAGACAGTCGAGTTATAAAACGTTAATGAGGTGTAGTAAAGTTTGTATGAAATGCCGTACTTCGTAACCGCTCCCTCGTTTACGAAGTACGGCATTTCATACAAACTTTCAAGCCCTTGTTTTTCAAAATGAATGAAACGATTTTAATGAAACTTCATACGCATACGCAGGATACAAAGTTCTATAAAGTTAGTTAAGAACATTTTCGAAATGTATTATTTAAAAACAGATAACTGGAAATCTCTGTTTCTATGGAAAATTTAAAATCGGTCTAATTTCGCTGTAACACTATTTTTCGAAAATGTTCTTAACTAGGCAACTTTTCTTTTTTAGCTTCATATGTTCGAAATTCAAGCTGTCATGTCATTCTTGGATTTTTAACAGTCGTTACGGGTCGTCAGAAGCCCGAAAGATTGATAACCAGTCTTACCAAAGGGTTTTTGTATTACCCAGTTACTGGGTTGTGGAGGTCATCCGATTAGAATGGAAGCCGACCTCAACATAGTTGGGAAAAGGGTAGGCAGATTAAATCACACTAATATTATAAAGGCGAAAGTTTGTGAGTGTGAGTGTGTGTGTGTGTATGTTTGTTACTTCTTCACGCTCAAACGGCTGGACCAATTTTGACTTTTTATCCCGATATTCCTACGGGATCGAGAGTTACGCGGGTGAAACCGCGGGGCGCAGCTAGTTGTTTCATATTTGTCTGCTCATCAACGTAAATTATAACACACTGAATCATAACACAATGAATGTTGTTGAACTGTCAAACTGAAACCCATTGCTACTGATAGTTTGTAACGCAAGGACCCCTCAGAATATAGCATATTTTTAGGGTTCCGTACCCAAAGGGTAAAACGGGAACCCTATTACTAAGGCTCCGCCGTCTGTCTGTCTGTGTGTCTGTCTGTCTGTCTGTCCGTCTGTCACTAGGCTGTGTCTCATGATCCGTGATAGCTAGACAGTTAAAATTTTCACAGATGATGTATTTCTGTTGCCGCTATAGCAACAAATACTAAAAACCAGAATAACATAAATATTTAAGGGGGCTCCCATACAACAAACGTGATTTTTTTTGCTCATTTTTGCTCGATTTTGATAACGGTAATAGGTAGACACTTGAAAGATTCACAGAATATTTAGTTATATATTCACTTTAAAAATAAATAATTAAATTAAAATAAAACTAATATTTAAGGGGGGCTCCCATACAACAAACGTGATTTTTTTGCCATTTTTATAGATAATGGTACGGAACCCTTCGTGCGCGAGTCCGACTCGCACTTGGCCGGTTTTTTTATTAATTTCGGCAGTAAATACGTTGAATTGTTTTGGAAAAAAAACTCTTCGGAAATCGAGTAACTTGAAACGATTCACAAAATTAAAGGTATTACTAACTTTGAAAATAGATTCCCTGAAAAAAGACACTGCTACGGTAACATACCGGATTTCAATCAATCTGCATGCCTACCCTTTTCCTAACTATCTGGGGGTCGGATTCCAGTCTAACTGCATGCAGCTGAATACCAGTATTTTACATGGAGCGACTGCCTATCTGACCTCCACAACCCAGTATCTGGGTAATACGATACCTCTTGGTAAGACTGGTTGTCAGACTTTCGGGCTTCTGACGACCGTCAAAGATTCACGAATGACAGACAGGAACCGACGGCTGAACGTGCTTTCCGAGGCACGGAGGAGTCTCGGTATGTAAAGATGGTCACCCATCCACGGACCAACCCCGGCAAGCGTAGCTTAACCTGATGGATCGACCCGTGCGGCTGTTATTACTTAGCCACGAGCTCCTCGTAACATATCGAACTTCAGAGTCATTTAAAGTATTCAGAAATTCCGTCCTTTTTTATTGCGGCTTCCTTTCCCGTTTGTACGGTTCGCGACGGAACATATCCGAAAATAAAACGGGGGAAATGGCTTTAAGGCTTTTTGCGTCATCAATGCCAAGGAAATAACCCTTTTCCCTGAAACTTATTTCAAGTTTCGTCGACCATTTTAAGAGTCTTTGAGATATTTAGACTTCGCGAATAAAATTGGCGCTAGCTCCAGGCAGTATTAGGCTACTCAGAATTAGCCTCGCTCCGCTCTGGTGGACAGGCAGCCTTATTGTTAGTAGATTCCGTAAGATATATTTTTGGGTGATCTGCTCACCCTTATACGAATAAAATGCTTACCAAGCACCCATGTTTTGTCAAAAGAGACAAACAGATGAATGCTAATTCAAATCATCATCATCATCTTGTCTAGCCTTTTACCTACTATGTTGGGTCGGCTTCCAGTCTAACCGGATGCAGCTGAATACCATTATGAATGTTACCTAATTCAAATACGGTTAGTAAATCCAGAAGATAATTTACTTACAAACCCTATCTGAACCTATGGAACAAACACAAATCCTGGAGCTTCAAAGCTGAGTAAACAAATACAGGAAGTGAAAGAAACGTACAGAAACCTTATAACCGTTTAATCAGGACGGGATCCAATCGATATCCTTTAAAATTCGCGAGCACATTCGAAAGAAGATGGCTGTTTGATGTTTTCCTCCCCTTGTATGTCTTATCTGTTTTAGTATATTCGTGAATTTATTTGGTTTTATATTTATGTATAATTAGGTTTATTATAATTATTTAAAGTTTTTAATAGGTATATCTTTAGGTGTATCTTTATATTTTTAAATAAATATTTAGGAGCGTAGCAGGTGGCGTTCTATAGTTTCTGCCTACCCCCATGGGAAGAAGGCGTGAGTTTATGTATGTGTATGTGTGTAAATATTTATTCCACAATTTTCGTTATTGCACCACCTACTACTGTTTGTCTCTGCATCACCCGAAAGTTGACTGGTAGAAAATGACTGTGGCAGTAAGTCCGCCTCTTTACATTTGTGCTTAAAGTATTAAATAACTAAACCGTGGAATTGTTGTAATAAACAAATTAATAACCTTTTACATATATTACCATTTTCTCAATTTGAGTGAAATCAAAGGAATATGAGTAAAAATAAATGTCTTGTTGTATCCTGTGTTGAGCAGCTTGGCCATATCTAGTGATTATGCTATAGAGCTCTCAAAATTTCATCATCATTCATTTCAGCCGAAAGACGTCCATTGCTGGACATACGCCTCCCCCAAATAGGGGTGAGGGGGTTGCCTTAATCGCCACGCTTGGTAGTCGGGTTGGCGATCGCAGTATGGTTTAAAATGCATAGAGAACGCTGCTGCCCATACTCTAGTAAGTCCCTTAGTCGCCTTTTACGACACCCACAGGAAGAAATAGTATGGTGCTATTCTTTACGTCCGGCACCAAACGGCCGAAAAAAATCTCCAAATTTATAGCTACTGTATCAACAGACAAAGGGCTACAAGATTGGCTTAGTCCCATCTCATCCCCTTCCATCTCTTCTCCTAGGCGTTTATACCTACAAAAAATTCCCATCTCTTCCCCCTGCCATAAATCACTCAAAAATTTAAGTTTCTGTTGTTAAAAGTTTGCCTTAGACTCGTAAACATTCCTATTTCCAATGTAAGGCATTCCTGCTAGTACTCAAGCGCCTTACCGGTTCAGAGGTACAACAGCAGTTACTCCACCATAAACGGGTAAATCAATATTCGTAACCATACACTCCTATCGCGTTTCGCATTGCTCCACCCGTAACTGAAACTTGGTGTATAAAGTTTCTCTGTGTTGACAAACAACCGTAGCTGAGTAACAGTAAGCTAGCTAAAATAATCAAGACGTCTTTGATATTACTGTGACGTTTCGTAAAAGAGACTTGAGTGTTCCATCGCGAAATGGCATTATGTTGAACATTTATTTGGATTTTGTAGGAGTTGCTGAATGTGTTTATTGTTTATTTTGTCCAGTATTATGGTAACAATATTTAAAACCTTTTCATAATTTTGATTATGAATGTAGTAAAACAGACAAGAGAAACTTCACAGACACAAAAATAATGTATAAACTCATAATTTCATGTTTGCTACATCTTTTTACGGGGGCAACGGCCGCTGGTAGTGTTGTATTTAGGTAGTGACAAACGTTACGTAAGACCGTTGTCCTGTCAAAATTTAAATCTATAGAAAAAACCACTCAGTTTTTTTCCCGATTTTTCCAATTTACCCAGCAACTTTTCTGTTTTTTTCTTTCCGTTAGAACCTGATTCTGACTATTACGAACATTTTAAAACAAAAATTTGCTAAATCGGTCCAGCCGTTCTGGAGTTAGGCGCTTACCAACGAACTGCATTTCATTTTTAGATTCAGATTATTGATCGAAGATAAAGATTAAGATTCATATTACTGTGACGTTTCGTAAAAGAGACTTGAGTGTTCCATCGCGAAATGGCATTATGTTGAACATTTATTTGGATTTTGTAGGAGTTGCTGAATGTGTTTATTGTTTATTTTGTCCAGTATTATGGTAACAATATTTAAAACCTTTTCATAATTTTGATTATGAATGTAGTAAAACAGACAAGAGAAACTTCACAGACACAAAAATAATGTATAAACTCATAATTTCATGTTTGCTACATCTTTTTACGGGGGCAACGGCCGCTGGTAGTGTTGTATTTAGGTAGTGACAAACGTTACGTAAGACCGTTGTCCTGTCAAAATTTAAATCTATAGAAAAAACCACTCAGTTTTTTTCCCGATTTTTCCAATTTACCCAGCAACTTTTCTGTTTTTTTCTTTCCGTTAGAACCTGATTCTGACTATTACGAACATTTTAAAACAAAAATTTGCTAAATCGGTCCAGCCGTTCTGGAGTTAGGCGCTTACCAACGAACTGCATTTCATTTTTAGATTCAGATTATTGATCGAAGATAAAGATTAAGATTCATTTATTCGAAAAAACATGTGTAGATAATACACATGGTATGATGCTTGATGAATGAATGAACAAGGTATTTTTTGGCTCAACATTCATTTGACCATGGCTGGTGTACAAATTACGTCGAAAGACAATACGATTTCAAAATATAGATACAAAAATTAATAATATAAATCAACAATTAACATTAATAAAATTTAAAAAATAGGTAAATAGTCATGCGATTCAAAATAAATAGAATAGATTGTCAGTATCTTCAGAGCGATTTATCATTTAAAAATTTATTTACATTTTAATAGACTTTTTCTGTCAGTATTTTTTGTAAAGTTCGTTTTTTTTTTATTATCATCTATAGATTATAATTATGTAGTTTCTGTACCCATCACGTCTTTTAAGTTTGGCCAGTTAATTTAATTTGGCTTTATACATAAAGGTCCTTTTTTTTTTTGTTTCTGGGGTGGAAGGTCCTCATGGATGTCCTCCGCTCTGGGGCGGGCTGAGGGCTGGGGTGGTTTTTAGTCAGTAAGAGTCTGAAAGACCTTTCAGACTCTTACTGACTAAAAACCACCCCAGTGTTCCCTTTCCACACTTGCACCGGGGATCTTGGGATCTAGTGCAACTTCCGCGATCCCCGGTTAGTGCCTCTGCGGGCCACCTCAAGTCTGGAGGCAGGTGTTTAAACCCCCCCGTGACGTCTGAAAGGGGCGCGCGTGGAACACTACGCGCCGCCACCTCGGGTACTGCAACATAGGGGGCGGCGGACGTCCCCAAGTCCGCCGTCTCTGGAACCATTTAGGGGGGCCGGAAGAGAGCATAGTCAGCCCTCTGCCAAGACCCGGGGCGCCTGCTGCGGGCCGGGTGAGCGGAAGAGATCTCCCGCTCCCTTTGCGCAGCCTCCTTCTGCGACACGACCGTTTCGCAAAGGATACCACCGCGTCCCAAGACTCCTCGCTGGTGACCATCGACTCGACCACGGCCGGCAGCGACAGGTCACTGCCTACTCCTGAGATGAAGGCACGGCGTGGTTCTTCCCATGCGGCAACGTATGCCGCGCCGTGGGCGTCCGGCTCCCTGTTTATGCGAAACAGGTACTTCCCGAAGCAACCATGTCCCGAGGGCACATGCGTCACCTGAAACGACAGGAAGCCATGTCTCTCCCGAGCCAGAGCTCGAGTACCAGCCGTATACATTTACGTATAGGCCCTTAATTAACCTATTTGGTAAGAATTAAGATATCTATTCCAAGAACACTATTGTAACTGATACGTCTAGATAAATTCTAGCCATGCCTATAACTCTTGCTGACAAGGTCATGATGCCCATAAATAATAACGGTATCTTTTACTCAAGGGCAAACTAATAAAGCGTACTAGCATTCCTAATACAAATGTTGACTGAACATGGAGATACAGAGACGCGTAGGCGACCCCAACTTTATGTAATAAAAACCCACACCCACAGCTAAAACTAGCGTTGAAAAGGTAGGGTTGGTCTAGAAAACAGTCCTTTATCCATGCCTAGTCGACGAATCTAGTAATGTTGATAAGGTTGATAACAACGTTATGGTAATTGTGTTTGAGCTCGATATTTCTAACAATAAGGAGCCAAAAGGAGTCAAATCTTTAACACATGATGAATCTGTAAGGATCTTATAAAATGAAATGAAATCGTTTGTTGTCCAGATTTAAGAGTACCTACATCCAATCCTAACTATCATATCCTAATCCTAACTAATATTATAAATGCAAAAGTGAGTTTGTTTATTACGCTTTCACGCTAAAACGGCTGAACGGATTTGGATGAAATTTGGCACATGGGTAAACTGAAACCTGGGTTTATTTTATAATACATAATCAGCCTATAATGTTCCCACTGCTCAGGCCTCCTCTTGGTGAGAGGGAGTGGGCTGTAATCCACCACGCGGGCCCAGTGCGGGTTGGTAGATGTCACATGTCGTCGAATTGTTGGGTCTAAGACATGCCGGTTTCCTCACGATGTTTTCCTTCACCGTTTTGAGAGCAGCGGTGATGAAACTATTTACAAAAAGTAAAGCGCCTGCCTGGGTTCGAAACTTCGAACCCACGACCAAATCATCCTAAAATCCGACCCATCGACGACCAGATTCAATACATGAAAGCTGTCCTTGCAAGCTTGATTTTATAACAAAGTATATTCATTTGAAAGGACATTATCATATCACAATATTATATGAAGAGTATATTCTCCCTCCCTGGTATCAAACTGGTGACCTCGGGCACCAGTCCGTTAACGAGACGATGTTGGTGCGTCGGACCGTATGCGAGGGGACTAACGCTGGCCACATTATTAATAGTTATTGGTTATTCGGTTGACATTGGTTAGATCAGTATCACCCTATAACCAAGCGTTGATCCTGCTCATAGCTAATGAAAGTGATCAAAAGCTGATGTTTCCATTTTCAATACTAATTGTGACTTCAGTCGGTAATTGTACGGGCCGATGTCTAAATTTTAATATATTGCATTGAATTCAAAGATGCTGTTAAACTTATTAAAGAGTTAACAAAGTATTCTCGTCCGCATTGAGGTAGGACAATTAGTTAGATCGATTAAAGCAGTAGAAATAGGCTTATAACCTATTTACTGCTTGACCTACTGAAATCAAATAAGATCAACACATATCCCACAAAAAACGCCTTTATTTTCCTCGAAAGCTCATGCCACGCCTTAATTATTTGTAATCCTCAAGAAGATCAAGCTAATGGAACCTTCCGTTAATACTGAAACAAATTTTAGATGGAAGATAGTTGAGTAAGGATGGCAGGCAACAGGTAGGATATGTTAGTGACAATGGAATAGGGAGATGAATATTATAGTGCGAAATCGTAAAGTGTTGCCCCGAAATGTGTTCTTTTAACTTAAATACGTGAAATGATTCAAAAGAAAACAAAGTTTCGAGCTTAACAACTTAATAAGGAATAGTGAAGGTTGGCCATAAACTTCTTAACTAAAATAGCAAGCAAAAATAAAGTATAGAATAGAATACTCTTTATGTACACCATAAAAATTACAGATATAAATGTTGAAATTTTACATAAGGTATATCATAAAATACACGTTCTCCAAAGTTAACAATTTCACAATAAAAGAACTAATAATAGAAATAATTGAATAATAATGCCGGTTGGGTTATGCCGATTTTGATGTAAGTACTCTTTTGGCATACTCAAATGGACTCAGACCGAACTATAGACGCCCTGGATAGGAGGGTCCGAAAACTGCTGACCGCAAACCTACGATCACCCACGATCATCGGTGATGAGATTGTACGTCCCGCGGAAGTGCGGGGGTCGAGGCTTTTTAAATGCGAAGACCCTCTACAACCGCGAGGTGTGCAGTCTCAGGGAATATTTTTTTAAAGCCGAACTGGGTATGCTCTGTGATGTGGTCGCAGTGGACAAGGGACTCACTCCGCTCTCCATGGCTAAAGAAATCTGGCGCAAACCTGTAGTAGGAAAGGAGTTTCACGGACGCTTCTATCGGGGCCCGGTGTAGATTTCTTAGCGTCCATATCCTGGCTACGTTTTGGTGACCTTTTCGGGGAAACTGAAGGTTTTGTCATATTATACATATTATAAAGGACGGGACGGTTGACGTGTGTCGGGCATGCCACCGTCCGGGTGAGTCCATCAGATATATTATCTCTGGTTGTTCTCGTCTGGCTAACGGCGAGTACTTGCACAGGCATAATCAAGTAGTCAGGATTGTTCACCAGCAACTTGCTTTGAAACTTGTGGATTCTGAGGTGCCATATTACAAGTATGTGCCCGACCCAGTTCTCGAAAATGACCATGTCACGTTGTACTGGGATCGGTCTATCATTACTGACAGGACTATTGTCGCCAATAAGCCCGATATAGTGGTGATAGATCAATTAGCACGCCGCGCAATGATTATCGATGTTACCATTCCACATGACGAGAACCTCGTGAAAGCTGAGAAAGAGAAACAAATTAAATATCTCGACTTAGCACACGAGGTTGTTGACATGTGGAATGTGAGCTCGGCTGTCATTGTGCCGATTGTCATATCGGTCAATGGCCTGATGGCCGAAAGCCTCGATCAACATCCCTCGAGGCTCTCGTTAGGTGGTTGGATCAAGGGCCTTATTCAGAAGGCAGTACTCCTCGATACGGCTCGCATCGTGAGGAGGTTCCTATCTCTGAAGCCCTAACCACCGGTAGCTTGGACCCTGCACCCGATACCGGCGAAGAACTATTTTTTATATTTTTAAATGTTATTATATATTTTTTTATATTCTAATATTTAAAAATGCAATTTTTATGTATTTAATGAAATAAAGAAAATAATAATAAAAATATATTTTCTTTACAAAAGTTATGTACTTAAATCTAATATTTGACAATAGTGCACGGACAAGGTGCTAACTTTGTGAGAAACTAGTCAATCCATCAAACTTTTACGTATAACGGTATAATGCAATCACAGCAACTTAACAAATGGCCTCCTACTTATGAACTTTCGGAAACATTTTTCTAAAACTTTCTACCGTTTACCGCAATAATATGCCAACAGGCAACAATACATTAGTTAGAAGCTACAAGATTGGCATAACAATGGCTGTTCAGCCTAATAAATCACTATGGCATAATCTTATTTAGTTCTGCGGAAGGAAGCTTCGGTCGTGAACAACCCCATAGCGGTAGTACTCATTTAAAGTACGCATTATCATGACATTCAAGAGCTGTCGTTTGGTCTTCCGTTAAAAATAACCCACCCTATTTGGATGTTGCATTAAGTGACTACTGGATAAAATCAGTTGGCTTAGCATCATGCAATGAATGCATGCTTTGAATTCAGAACTTCAACATTACATAAATTTAGAAATTTAGAATTTAGAAAACATGATGCTCCTGAAAAATAAATCTAAATCCGATCCCTCAAAGAGATGCAATGCATAAAATTATTGGCGGAAGATGTGCACGTAACATGTTTTATTACTATTCGTAAAAGAACGAACAAACGACGTGAATACAGCAAACCGTCACGGATAGTTCCGATTGCAATAGCAGCACATTTTATATCAGAAGCGCGCTCAAAAAAAACTAAAAATATGGCATTCACACATGTGACACTGACATGTATGATTGCTGGCTATGTTGAGGGAAAAAATACCATAATTGACTACGCAAGAAGACCAAAAGATGAGCAGAAGATGGGTGTCCAAATATGTTTGTCCAAGGTGAGGCAAATAATTTTATCTGCGGAGCGAGGCGAATATAGATAAGGAGCATGACCTAGTATTAGAGAATACAACCGGGATCCCGAGATTCGGGATCCCGGGATCCCGACCGTTTTCTGGCCCCGAAAATCCCGGGACTGTACTTGGCTAATCTCGGGATTTTCGGGTTTGCCACAAACAAGTCTAGTTTGTATTCCGTAGTCCGTTGCGCCTTGAAAATAACCTTGCCTAGATTATTTTAATACATTACGACAAAAAGCAACTCGTACAATACGTAGGTACCCACTATTTACTACACAGGTACAGTCCTAATAATATGTTTGTCGTAGAACTTAGAAGGGACTTCCCCACTCGGAATACTTTAATACAATACTCTTAAGGTAATTCCCCAACGAACCAACAGGGGAATCACCCGATCATCTCATATCATAATATTGTTGCGGGGATTCCCTGTACGAAAGTATAAATATGCAAAGGTTTTATTTTTTTCATTTATTGTTCTGTCAGTGACGGGTTACGTAGGCTACGTCAGTGACGACGGGTTACGTAGGCTACGTCATTAAAGTTAAGTCAATTATCTGAAATTAAGTATTTCAAATGGCGGGAGACTTTGTTAGACCTACTTTGACCCTATCTTTGTCATCGCCACCTGATATTGCAAAATCTTATACATGTATAAAAAACTGCTTATTCATATCTCCACATTGCTTATTAGGTTAGTACTCAAAGAAACGTAACCAACCATTCCTGGTAGGCTTAGCATGAGAACCGTAGAGAAGTGTTTTAAAGTAGATAAAAATTACGCTTCTGTGTAGACAGCTGACAGTTTTCTACGAAGAAAGATAGACAAGCGATTTCTATTCTACAATAGAGTAGAAATAGAAAGCATCATGCTAAGCCTGCTTTTAGAGTTTTAATTTTGTGTAATAAATGAAAATCACCAGTCTTTCAAAGAGCATGGGAGATGGGCTTCAAGTTAATCTTTGAGGATAATTGATGAAATTATTGTTGCTCTGCTATTATTACTAATATTCAGTTTGAAAAGCCTTATCAAATCCCCCTTAAAGTTTAAACTTTAAGTTAGCAATTACCCATATTTATGGGTCTTGAGATACTTAGCTC
Source organism: Tiliacea citrago (assembly GCA_963921375.1). NCBI lineage: Eukaryota > Metazoa > Arthropoda > Insecta > Lepidoptera > Noctuidae > Tiliacea > Tiliacea citrago. Next base: position 6,577,723 of record OY992784.1, read on the forward strand.
AAGATACTATCTTGAGATACTTAGCTCAAGACACCATCTTGAGATACTTAGCTCAAGATACCATCTTGAGATACTTAGCTCAAGATGCCATTTATTATTTTATGCCTAGTATCTTGAGATAATGCTTGTGAAGCATTGATGTCCCAATAGAAATCGCTTGGAAGGTCACTAGGCAACTTAGAGAGATTAGATAATAACTTATTGAAGAGTTACTAGACTTACTTATTGTCTGGAGTCTTGACTGGGACCAACAGGCCATTGCATTATAAACATCACTGATCATAAATAAGAGCTCCATACCGTAATCACGTAAAATATATGGAGTAGGTAATATTAACTATTAATAATGAATTAATATTAATATTAATTAAGTAATATTAATTATAAATATTAAATATTAATTATAATATTAACTATTTGCTGTCAATCAATTACCCATATTTATGGGTCTTGAGATACTTAGCTCAAGACACCATCTTGAGATACTTAGCTCAAGACACCGTCTTGAGATACTTAGCTCAAGATACCATCTTGATATAATTAGCTCAAGACACTATCTTGAGATACTTAGCTTAAGACACCGTCTTGAGACACTTAGCTCAAGACACCATCTTGAGATACTTAGCTCAAGACACCATCTTGAGATACTTAGCTCAAGACACCGTCTTGAGATACTTAACTCAAGATGCCATTTATTATTTTATGCCTAGTATCTTGAGATAATGCTTGTGAAGCATTGATGTCCCAATCACCCGTACAAAGGTAATGGGCGAAACTGTGACATTAGAAGGTCACTAGGCAACTTAGAGAGATTAGATAATAACTTATTGAAGACTTACTGGACTTACTTATTGTCTGGAGTCTTAACTGGGACCAACAGGTCATTGCATTATAAACATCACTGATCATAAATGCTGTAGAGCTCCAGACCATAATCATGTAAAATATATGGAGTAGGTGCCGATATTAACTATTTGCTGTCAATCAATTACCCATATTTATGGGTCTTGAGATACTTAGCTCAAGACACCGTCTTGAGATACTTAGCTCAAGATACCATCTTGAGATACTTAGCTTAAGACACCGTCTTGAGACACTTAGCTCAAGACACCATCTTGAGATACTTAGCTCAAGACACCATCTTGAGATACTTAGCTCAAGACACCATCTTGAGATACTTAGCTCAAGACACCGTCTTGAGATACTTAACTCAAGATGCCATTTATTATTTTATGCCTAGTATCTTGAGATAATGCTTGTGAAGCATTGATGTCCCAATCACCCGTACAAAGGTAATGGGTGAAACTGTGACATTAGAAGGTCACTAGGCAACTTAGAGAGATTAGATAATAACTTATTGAAGACTTACTGGACTTACTTATTGTCTTAACTGGGACCAACAGGTCATTGCATTATAAACATCACTGATCATAAATGCTGTAGAGCTCCAGACCATAATCATGTAAAATATATGGAGTAGGTGCCGATATTAACTATTTGCTGACAATCAATTACCCATATTTATGAGTCTTGAGATACTTAGCTCAAGACACCGTCTTGAGATACTTAGCTCAAGATACCATCTTGAGATACTTAGCTTAAGACACCGTCTTGAGACACTTAGCTCAAGACACCATCTTGAGATACTTAGCTCAAGACACCATCTTGAGATACTTAACTCAAGACACCGTCTTGAGATACTTAACTCAAGACACCGTCTTGAGATACTTAGCTCAAGACACCATTTATTATTTTATGCCTAGTATCTTGAGATAATGCTTGTGAAGCATTGATGTCCCAATCACCCGTACAAAGGTAATGGGTGAAACTGTGACATTAGAAGGTCACTAGGCAACTTAGAGAGATTAGATAATAACTTATTGAAGACTTACTGGACTTACTTATTGTCTGGAGTCTTAACTGGGACCAACAGGTCATTGCATTATAAACATCACTGATCATAAATGCTGTAGAGCTCCAGACCATAATCATGTAAAATATATGGAGTAGGTGCCGATATTAACTATTTGCTGTCAATCAATTACCCATATTTATCGGTCTTGAGATACTTAGCTCAAGACACCGTCTTGAGATACTTAACTCAAGACACCGTCTTGAGATACTTAACTCAAGACACCGTCTTGAGATACTTAACTCAAGACACCGTCTTGAGATACTTAACTCAAGACACCGTCTTGAGATACTTAACTCAAGACACCGTCTTGAGATACTTAACTCAAGACACCGTCTTGAGATACTTAACTCAAGACACCGTCTTGAGATACTTAACTCAAGACACCGTCTTGAGATACTTAACTCAAGACACCGTCTTGAGATACTTAGCTCGACACCATTTATTATTTTATGCCTAGTATCTTGAGATAATGCTTGTGAAGCATTGATGTCCCAATCACCCGTACAAAGGTAATGGGTAAAACTGTGACATTAGAAGGTCACTAGGCAACTTAGAGAGATTAGATAATAACTTATTGAAGACTTACTGGACTTACTTATTGTCTGGAGTCTTGACTGGGACCAACAGGCCATTGCATTATAAACATCACTGATCTTAAATGCTGTAGAGCTCCAGACCGTAATCATGTAAAATATATGGAGTAGGTGCCGATATTAACTATTTGCTGTCAATCAATTACCCATATTATGGGTCTTGAGTAGAGAATACAATCCAATCCAAAATCAAAGACCGTTTTCTGGCCCCGAAAATCCGACTGTTCTTGGCTAATCTCGGGATTTTCGGGATTGCCACAAACAAGTCTAGTTTGTATTCCGTAGTCCGTTGCGCCTTGAAAATAACCTTGCCTAGATTATTTTAATACATTACGACAAAAAGCAACTCGTACAATACGTAGGTACCCACTATTTACTACACAGGTACAGTCCTAATAATATGTTTGTCGTAGAACTTAGAAGGGACTTCCCCATTCGGAATACTTTAATACAATACTCTTAAGGTAATTCCCCAACGAACCAACAGGGGAATCACCCGATCATCTCATGTCATAATATTGATGCGGGTATTTCCCGTCGGTCGGGGATTCCCTGTACGAAAGTATAAATATGCAAATCAGGTTTTATTTTTTTCATTTATTGTTCTGTCAGTGACGGGTTACGTAGGCTACGTCAGTGACGACGGGTTACGTAGGCTACGTCATTAAAATTTAAAAGTCAATTATCTGAAATTAAGTATTTCAAATGGCGGGAGACTTTGTTAGACATAAAAAAGACAGTGATACGACGTCAGTGTGGAGTTATTATTTAGTTGAGAAGGACGGGAATAGTGCTAAATGTAAGCGATGCCCAGCCATCCTCAAGACTTTGGGTGGATCAACTAAGGACACACATACACACACACACACACACACACACACACACACACACACACATACATACACACACACACACATACATACACATTTGTTATCAAAACATAACATCAAGGTTATATCAGCTTCAACAAGTCAAGATTCTGAAAATCTGAACACAGCACCGCCGCGAGCCAGGCGAAAGTTAGATAATTATTTTACTAAGAGTGCCGACGATAGCCTGGATGATATTTTGGCAAGAATGATTGCATTAGATGGATTTCCATTCAGTGTGAATAATTTTGAGAAAATTGCTCTTAGACACACGGTTTATACACGGATTTACCAAAGTCAGCCGTCACTGTTCGAAAACGTGTTATGAATTACAGTGAAAAAATCAGAAAGCAAGTAACTGCAGAATTAAAACATTTGAAAAGTGCAGGTGAAAGATTTAGTCTTTCTTTCGACGAGTGGACTTCAACTTCCAATAAACGATACATGGCGGTCAGCGTTCATTCATATAAAAAATTTTGGAACTTAGGACTTCTTCCTATTTACGATAGTATGACAGCTGAAAATTGTCTTCGTATATTGCAAGAGCGTCTAAGTAAATTTGACATTTCCCTAGAAACTGACATCGTGGCTATTGTAACCGATGGACCGAATGTTATGATAAAGGTGGGGCGGCTTATTTGCACTGAACAACAACTGTGTCTCGCACATGGTATCAATTTGGCAGTCTGTGATGTGCTTTATGAAAAACATAATAATTTGCAAGATAGCCCTACCTCAGATAATACTATAAATGAACCAGCTGTGACTGTTGATTATATGGACGACAGCGATGATGAACACCATTTAGAAGACTTAGACTGTCCAGAATCAGGTTTAATCGTAATGTCACAAAATGATCTTGCGCCAGAACACGTACCAGAGTTAACACAATATGAAAATATTAATGAGCTGATAAAGAAAATCAGCAAAGTTGTAGTGTATTTCAAAAGATATCCATTGAAAAATGAAACAGTACTTCAAAAATATGTGAAAATTGAACATGGAAAAGAGTTGTCACTTCTTTTGGACTGTAAAACCAGGTGGAATAGTCTTTTAACAATGCTGGAGCGATTTTATCTTTTAAAAGCATGCATTCAAAAAGCTCTTATAGATCTCAATCATCCAATTCGTTTAGAAGATGTTGATTTTGAATTGGTAAATAAAATTGTGCTGACCCCAATTAAATTGACAGTAGAAGCAATCTGTCGGCGAGATGCTAATTTATGCACAGCTGATGCCGCTTTGAAATTTCTTATAAAACAACTGTCTAGCAAAAACTCAGCACTTGCCAAAAAAATTAAAACATCCTTAGTGGAACGTATAAAGCAACGACGAAGTGATGATTTAACTGGCGTGTTAAATTATTTACAAAATCCACGAATGGATGTTGAATATCAGTTATTATCGGATTTGGAATGGCACGACTTATTTCCAGTTCCGACACAGGCTTTAGTGAGGAAGCAAATAAAGAGTATTGTTAAAAGGTCGAGATTTCACGGAAGAAGAAGCAAGGTCAGTATCACAAACAGATGATGAGCTAAGGTCAGAAACCTCCCAACCCCAATTCACATTAAAGGAAAAGTTACAGCTGGAAATTAACAAGAGTATGAAATCCCCAGATCCTGAAGTACATGTACAAAATGAATTGGGGTTGGCAAATAGTATTAGACGTGAAATGAGCCTGTTCGAAAATGGAGGTGTTCGTGGATATCACTTAGAAACAGCATATAAGTATCTATTGTCTATTCCTCCAACCAGCGTAGAAGCTGAACGAGCGTTTTCAGCTGCTGCTTATGTTGGCAATAAACTACGAAGCAGGCTCGGAAGTCAAACATTGGATGCTTTGATATTTTTGCGATTATATTTTCGAAATTCTAAATAGTTATTTTGTGCTGTTTTTTAATTTCTTGCAAAAGTATAGTATTTTTTGGGTTGTGTTTTCTCTTTTCTTATTATTATTCTGATTTGTGTTGTGCAAAGACATTAAAGACATTTTTTTTTAATTACTCGTGTTTTAATTATTTTAGCCCAATTAGAAACCACATAGTCTAATCCCGGGATGAGCCCGGGATCCCGGTAAAAGGCTTCAAAAATCCCGTAAGCCCGGGATTGAAAAACATGCTCGGGATTGTATTCTCTACCTAGTATCTACTGGATCACCTATTAACCTTTACCGTCAAAGTGGACAATGGGACTAAAAATAGGCACAGACTAACGTTCAACAAAGTCATCAAGCGTAGTCCATTATTGGTTCGACCACACGTTTTTATTAGCGTAGGTTGAAAGCAAAACACTGGTCACTGTACAGCGACCAATTTTGGTCAAGTTTGCTTAGAAGCATGACTAATGGAATCGCGAACTACAAATTACGATTACGTCATCATTGTTTTGTTATGTTGACCATAAGTGGAGATGATCATTAGTTTGTAGTGGAATTACGTCAGTTTTGGAACCGCACTTATATGAAAAACTTGGTCGGTGTTGCAGTACAAGGAAAATAATTTACTGGATCTTTTATAGTAATTTGTTACAGTATTTATGTGATATATGAAGCGAGAATGTCTTTTGCTTCTAATAACATGTAGATTGTAGAATGAGCTGGAAAACGTTAAAATATAATAGTTAAGAATTATTGCACACACCCAGTTGTAGCCAAGCATATTATACTCAATTGCTGACTAGTAGTTGTTTATGCAAGCGATTAAAAGGATTTCTGTGGGTTGTCTGGTTTCTTACTTTCAAGAAATACTACGTTCTATTTTATATGTATACTCCAAATCAATATTAAATCAGGGTCAAAACCCATTTCCAGAAAAATATTGAGAAGAACGTCTAGGATCTAAGGAAAATCCTCACTTTGGGTTTTTTTTGCAGAACCTTGTATCGTGACAAGTTCTGCATAAAAAAACCCCAAAGGTGGTTTTCTACCTCGAATTCTATTTCCTATAATGCAAGATAGATGTCTATATGTGGGGTCAGAGACGTGCCTACCAAAGAATTGAAACTTTTATCTCACTAAACATGACCAGAATCTACGATCTACTTTCACAGACATATACTGCAAGCCGTATTTTCTTTAGCTATATGGAGCTAGCCCGACTGTAATAGACAAGGATTTTGTACTCAGTGTAAAGCCTTGTTTCGGCTACTAAGCCACCTTGGATTTATATTCCTAGCTTTAAAGTAAAAGACTTCCAAACATATTTCAAAATATGGTATCACGGACTGAACAAAGATCTGGATACTGAAATACAAACGAAAATAACATATGAAGCTCTCGATCAATTACTGCAAACTATCTGGCAGTTTCTGGAAGTATTCAATCCCGCAATAAACTTATAAAAATAAATTATACGAGCCCTGCTAACCTTTCGACATAGTTTGACGACATCATAAAAATAGAGGAATGGATTGGATAAGGAAATTCGATATCGTTTTATGGTTTTCACACATTTTCATTAGTAGATCCTCTACTCGGAGTTATGTCGGAGAACCCTGCCAAAGTGCCTGGAATTTGTGAAGCCCTCCATTTACTTGAGATCTCTTGGCTCTTCGCTTGTCATCTCTCTAGAAGTCGTAGCAAACAATGATTAACTGTCTGGCTCACCGCTAACCCAATCTAAACTGATGGTAAGTCATGGATCATGGTAAATACTTGGCACAAGAAGTGGCCACATTATGCCAATATTTCACTCTCACACAAACTTTCCATAAAATTCGTAACAAGTTTTTCCGTCGCAGTCTTACACAAAACAGATTATCTTGGGCTTTCTGGAGCAATCACTGCTTGACCCTGGGACCACCATTAACAACTTTTAGAGAGAGATTATTGGACTAGAGTACAGACTATCCAAAAATGCCGAGTAATATTTCACATGTGGTGGCAACCACATGTGAAATACTACTCGGCATTTGCTGCCACTTTTTATCCTTATCCTTTTATATTTACTTAAGTTTGGTCCCACCAATTCCACTACCCCTGAAACAAAGTATCCGCATTGGCCCAAAAATCCTTTTAATTAACAAAACGATCACGTTGCAGTTCTCGGTAACACATAACCATAAAAACGCGCCCTATTCTTAAAGTAAACAATTAGGGCAACCCGTTTTATTTTCGTTCCTGCTTATTTACGGACTCGTAAGGTTCTCGCTGTGACGTCAAAGGATGCTGGTGGAATTAATAACTTGTTCCTTGACATATAGGTAAATCTCATGTATTAAAAGCGTGGGTAGAGAAGAAAATTATTTTATTATTTTATACCACGTACATGCTTTTATAAATTGATGCATGTTTTAACTAGGTCTTCAGTGACATTCACTCTCACAGTTCATTACTCAAAATTTTCAAAGATTATTTCTCATACAATTACTTTCTATCATGAGTCTGGTTTTTAAACTTTTTCTTCTACAATTCCAATTTCCAGCCCAATCCAATTAACCTTACATAATCCGCTGCACTGAAAATCTTAACCCCAGTTGCCACACCCCAGAACACTTCCTACCTTCCGCAATATAACTTTCCACGTTAAAGCACAACCCCCAGAAATGACCTTAGCTGGACCCGCAGCAAATCAGGTGAGAGAAAAATAATAAAATAAGTAAATACTTATTTAAGTCAGTCAAAATAATGTAGCATGAGCAGTGGTAGCGTGTCAAGTTTGTAAAGAAACCCGGGACCCATGTCAAGGTGACACTTTGACGACCACGTTCCGGAATATTACACGAAAAACATCTCATCTTTGGTGGGACCGAAGTGATATTTTTAGCAGTTTTTATTTTTTATGAAATATGCTGTATTCAGTACTGAAAAGAGGTTTAGGGCTCCCACACATAACTGCGAATTCGCAACGCATCGCAAATATCTGCGCATAAATCTATACAATCAATCGTAATATCGCATCGCATCGCGCAGGTCTGGTTTTCGTTTCTCAAAATTTAGAAAGTATGTTTTCCTGTGGCTGTAACTTTTCTTATACAAATACAATGCATTCTTCAGTAAATACCTGGACCAAAGAAACAATGTTGAATTAAATAAAACATTTTTTCTGGAATAGACGAAAGAATAAAGCTAAAAGGGTAAGCAACTTAGTCACTCCATTATTTTAAAATATTCGTACACCATTGACTGTCGCCTCCAATGTAAAGCCTCATTAGCCGAAACAGCGTAATGGAGCGCTAATTGGCGTAACAATTAATCACCGGCAGCCATGGCGTCGATTATTACCGAAGCAACAGAGCCTACACCTCTCGTATTTAGGTCACTGTAACATTCCCCGCCCCCGAAAAATATTATTACAAGCCTCAGGGTATTTTATGTTTATAATGATTTACGGAATTCAATTTTCAAGGACCAAAACGTTAACAAAGCTGAGGTGAAACAAATTGTATCTACAGTTACAATTCAAGAAATTAGCATGAATTCGTTCCCCTCCTAATGCTGCACTAAATTGCCTGGAGCGGGAAACGGCAAGAGAACAATAGACTCATTGAGGCAATCAAAACTGCCTGGCTCAGGGGTTCCACGATAAATTTCTGGCGTAACGCCAGCCGGTTCACAGATAAGGGTTGACACAAACATATAGATTAAACACGACGGGACTGCTGCACAATTTTTATCCGAACATGACGAGAAGATTAATAGTTTTGTTATTAGATACACATGTTGCGGGGTCAAGATATGACATTATAATGGGGTTAAAACAAAGGTCCCTAACCACAACCGTACCAAACCAATGATAGGGATGCCCATTACGCCCGAGGATGAAGGATCATAATGCTTGTATTAAGAAAGGACAATTCATAAATTAAATAAAAACGTACCATGCAAGCTTTTGATACGCGTGTCTCAGAATCAGCTAATTCCAGTGAGCATATTTTCTAAATGTCACGCATGAACACATGAAATAGCATTTCGCAACACAAACTTTGCGCGAGCCCTAACAAACAGCTGTCTAAAGTATTCTATACATTTTTACTCAAAATAAAATACTTTTGTAATATTTCGTCCGTGTTTGCAAAAGTTCGGTTTTCAGTTTCAAACAAGTTTATGGAAGAAATTCTATCTGTACATTTTGCAATGCCTAGTTTGAAATTGAACTTTTGCTGAATCGCAGCGGACGCAAATAACCTGATATGAAATAAGTCTCAGGTTAAGCTACGCTTGCCGGGGTTGGTCCGTGGATGGGTGACCATCTTTACATACCGAGACTCCTCCGTGCCTCGGAAAGTACGTTAAGCCGTTGGTCCCGGCTGTCATTCGTGGATCTTTGACAGTCGTTACGGGTCGTCAGAACCCCGAAAGTCTGACAACCAGTCTTACCAAGTGGTATCGTATTACCCAGTTACTGGGTTGTGGAGGTCAGATAGGCAGTCGCTCCATGTAAAATACTGGTATTCAGCTGCATCCGGTTAGACTGGAAGCCGACCCCAACGTAGTTTGGAAAAGGCTAGGCAGATAGATAGATAGATTTACAAACAATGTTTGAAACTTAACTGAAAAATAAAGATGCAGAAGAATTTTGCTACCTCACTAGAACTAGAAAGACTGTGAAGGTGAAGGCATAATTTACAAAAGAACTAAAAGTCCTGTCAGCCTCATGTACATACAAAGATACCAATTTCCCAACGTACTAGAACATAAAACGTCAAGTCTAGAACACGTAACCCAAATTGTGTACCTAGAAAACAATATCTTGAGAGATGGAACAAAAGAATACGATATTACAAGTTTTGCTGCCGAAAACAGATATGAAGCAATGGATATTTCTTCTGTTTCATTTATTTAGTACATTTGGGACACAAACCTTATCAGTTACGGAACATTGAGGAAGATCTTAGATTGAATTAGACCTTTAGATGGATAGAATGATTGATCGAACCTTTTCAATGAAATTACATTCTCAATCTCATTCCAAAATCGATCCTAGTTTTTATATCAGTTCTTCGGCAACTCAGTTATTAGGAATACCTATTGTGTTTACAAGTCTGGTTGAAGGATGTTTCTGTCTGGTGAATAAATACTGTATCGTGTAGGTATAAATCGCCCATAAAGGGGAGAGATAGCCACTTATCTACAAAGACGCAGCCAAGAGCACGATTGACGATCGTTGAAAATGTTTGGTTGTCAGCGACAAACCGGCAGTTTAGAATCGGAAGTGCCTCAATTCAGAACGACTAGACGGCGAATATATTGCGCCAGATTTTTGCACCAATGGAAACTTCGTGGGGATACTGGGATTTACTGAAGTCCAACCATCACGGAGCTAGCGTGATGATAAGGCTCGTTCGTATGGGAAGAAGAATTTGCAGTGAGAGTAATGCCAAATGACAGCTTTCTACTCCATTTCTAGTACTAAGAGTCTCTGAACTAAGCCGCGGACAGACAGACAGACGGACATGGCGAAACTATAAGGGTTCCTTGTTGACTATTATATGGAACCCCTAAAACGAAGAAAGAGATGCTTAAACAAAAGATACAATTGAGTTATTCCAAACAACATTGTCTGTCCCATTTTAAGTGTCTTCCTCGTACATTTTTCATCGTGCTCTGACAGGATGAGAATCGTGAACGATGCATACGACCCGGCGACGACCTGTCTACATAGCCTCAACAAACGGGGCATGGCATGCAAAATTGTACTTATTGTATAAACATCGCAACGCTCTGTTACCGCGATCTCGGACTTGACTTGAATTCTAATAGGTCTCTATGGGTACGCTTCCATCAAGGCAAAGAATTTTATAGGTAAGTCTAAAAAGGTAGGTAAGTCTTTGGAATTTAGAATATTTTTTTGATGTTAAATATAAAAAAACGACCACCAAAAAAAAACACTACAAAGTGAAAAATAACCTTTATTTCGGAAGTCGGTGTCTGGATCTATTTTAGTTATTTTTCACTTTGTAGTGCTTTTTTTGGAAGTAGGTTGTTTTTCTTTTTTGTAAGGTTTTTATTTTTCACTTTGTAGTGTTTTTTTTGGAAGTAGGTTGTTTTTCTTTTTTGTAAGGTTTTTATTTTTCACTTTTTAGTGGGTCAGTTTGCAATTTATCTAAGTTACAATAGCCTAATGTCAACTGCTCATGAAGTCATGACAGTTTACAAAATATTGCGTTTTCCGATGCAGGGGCGTTAATAGTTGAGTTCTTCTGGTAAGAAACAGGAGAACTTGATCTGATGGTGACTTTACCTTATGCATTGTGACTAGCATAAATAGCTTAGCAACCATATTAAAGTGTCTAATCGAATCGCAACAGTGAAATACTTATTATTAAGTAGTTCCGGTGGCCATCTGTGGTCTTCATCATCAGTTCTACTTCACCAAATGGTGCTTTCCGAGTGCAAATGCATGAGTTACTACAAAAAATACTGAAATCGATATAGCGATATAGCCTATAAAATTTGAGGATTGCCCGCGATTCCCGTGGGATCCCTTCATCAAATTCTGACTTGGTGACAATGGGACCACCTCGGAAGCATACCCTTTCAAACAAAAAAAAAAAGTATTTTCAAAATCGGTCCACAATTAACGGAGCAATCGGTGAACATAAAAAAAAACACAGCCAAAGATATAACCTCCTTTTTGGAAGTCTGTTAAAAAGCCACTGAAGGCAGCATAGCTACTTTAGCGATTGGGGTCGGTGGTTAAACATACAAGGATTTACATCGTGTTTGAAAGATTCGGGACATATTTTAAGACTGCAAAAATGCACCGAATAAATCACGCATTAAAATTCCGCGATGTTGTCTTGCAAGGCTTGCTAGCTCTTCGCGTGCATCACAAGCGTGGTGTCTGTGGATAATACTACAAGTAAGCCCTTAGTAGCGCAAACAGGATATTATTATTGTAATAGGCTTGTAGAAAGTACTTGTGTACTGGCACAAATTGCTTTTACGTATGTCGGTTGTATTGTATCGCAGCACGCGATGGTTGATTGTTGTCTCATTTATGTTAATGTGATAAACTGTATTATTGACAATGTAGTTTTCTCACAAAGAAGTGTTCTCAATTCAATTCAATTTATTTAATAAAAACGTTTACAAAAGGTGTACATTTAGCCAATAGTAGTATAAATATCCTATACAATTATAGTGCGTACTAATAAACTAAAGCTAAAATATTTTTAATTACAGGTGCAAGTAATGATGATTCGGAATTAGAATGCTAGGTAGCGACCCGCCCGAACTAGGTTTATTCAAACCTGTGTTTCAGACCATCACTTTACATTTTAATTACATTGAGACATATTTTTTTTTTTTAAGTAAAAGTAATATAAAAATAATCTATTAACAACTATGAGAAAAAGCATATTGATACATTAATACCTAAATCTATCCTATGTAAAATAATTATAATACAAAAGTACTACTAGTTACTTACGAGGGAATAAATTAAATCATGACAAAATTTCTAGAAGTTTTTCTGTGTCTGTGTAATTGAGTATCGCTAAATATTCTGATAAGATTGTTATACATTTTTTATAGCTAACACTATAGAGGCTTAGTACCTTGTTCAGCCTATTATACAGAAAAGGTCCTAAGAATACATAAAATCGATTAGCAAACGCATGTTTAATTTGAGGCTTGATGCAAACCAAGTCCTTCCTTCTCTTGTCGGAGGGTACTGAGTCAAAAGGAAGTGCAGTGAGCTGGTGTAGAACTATTCTGAGAATGAATAATTGCCGTACTGTTAGCACATTACATGCTATGTAAAGCTGGTGCGTAGGAAATCTAAAAGGGCGAAAGGTAGCAACCTTTAGAACTGCTCTTTGAGCGCGCTCTAGGGGGAGTAAAATTGTTTTTGCAGCACCACCCCAAGAAGTTATGCAATATGTAAGAATGGATTGACACAAAGCTAAATAAACCTGTTTAATTAATTTATAATCAGCTATGTTCCGTAAATTCTTAAAAACATATATTAATTTGCGCACTCTAGTACATAGTAAATCGATATGTTTGCGGAAATTTAGGTTGGAGTGACACCTAGATATTTCAGATGGTCAGCGTTAGCTAAAGTGGGACACGAACATGCAGTGTCAGCGCTCGTGCAACAATTATGTGCGTAATTTTTTAGATTAGTAAGCGGTATGTTAGTATTTCTCATTGTAAATAAAATGTGTTTTGTTTTATCTGCATTTAATGTTAGGATATTATCATGAAGCCAATCAGACACAATGTTAAAGCCTTTCTGAGCATGTTCATAGACCTCAACTCTAGATTTAGCTGAGAACAATAGAGCGGTATCATCCGCATAAGACATTATGATACCATTTTGGAGTGGCAGACTGCACAGTTCATTTATATAGATTAAAAATAACGTGGGGCCCAAAATGCTACCTTGTGGAATACCAAAACAATTATTTTTAAGTTCAGAACTTGTATACTGACCTATTTTGACACATTGATGCCGATCGCTGAGATAATCAGAAAATAGTAGAAGTTGTGCTCCTCTTATCCCAAGTGTGTCAAGCTTGTGCAAAAGTAAAGTACAAGAAATAGTGTCGAAGGCCTTGGCAAGGTCTAGAAAAATCCCAATTGTGTGCATACCATTATCCAGATTCGTAGAAACATAATTAGTTCATTTGTGTACTGCTTGGCTAGTTGATCTTAAGGGCCTAAAACCAAATTGACTATCTGAAAGTAGTTCATTATCTTCCAAATATTTTATCAGTCTACTGTTAATGATTTTTTCTAAAATTTTTGAGAGCCTGTTAACACTAAAATAGGTCTGTAGTTATTCACACAGTTTTTGTCGCCAGACTTGAATACAGGTGTGACCACAGCTTTTTTAAGTAATTTAGGGAATATACCTTTAGATAAACATAGCTGAAAAATGTGGGTTAGCGGCGGGGCTAGTAGGTATTTAAATCTTATAAGTATATTATTAGGTATGTCATCCCACCCAGTAGCACAAACATCTTTTAACCCGTTTATTACTCTTACTACTTCGTTAACGTCGGTGTCTAATAAAACAAAAGAATTTATTTTAGAGGATGTCGTAGTCGGGTTGTGATGGGACGAATTACTAGAATTTAAAGACTTTTCAGCCAAGTTTTTACCAACGTTGGCAAAAAAGTTGTTTACTTTATTCATCGCATCGTCTGGGTTTATCTCTGTTGATAGTAAATCTAGCGGAGGTTCGGGATTTTTAGATCTAAATGTATTAGTTTTTATAAATAAATAGAGGATAAGCTACCTGTTTAAGTGCTTACTAATAAAAATATTCGGTGGCGCTCTTAGGCACCTTCATAGTCAATTGAGTTAATGTAGTTGATCTCTGCGTATTTGCGGGCCGGGCAACTTACATCACCAGTTGGATGGTCGCATTTTCTCTTAAAACGTTTGCACGTCGCACATTGAGAGGGAGAAGATTTCCTGCTGCATTCCTTGAAGGAGTGTACAGTCTCTCCACAGTGGTTGCAAGTAGCACTAGTTTCTCGGCAAAACTTGGCTGCGTGTCCGAACTGCTGGCAATTGAAGCACCTGGTGACTATCGTGAAATCTCTCACAGGGCATGATGTCCAATTAATAAAAATACGGCTTTGGTTTATAATAATTTTCCTCATGCTAGCGGGTAGTTCCAGGATGTAGTTACAGGTAGGAAGGTCTTTCTTACCCGATTTATGGCTTAATTTGATGCTCGCAAGGAAGGACTCCCGAGTTATATTCGGCAACTTGTCTGAAAGGTTTTGCTCGTAAATACAATCGAACACCTCCTTCTCGGTAAGGGCAACGGGGACACCAATGACAGCGACCCTTGGGCGGCGTTTAGAAGGTTCTTCTATTGTAAGGCCCGATGAAACTAATTTGTCTGAATTTTTAAGTTTCTCAATGTCGCCGTTTTTTCGGTGCTAATCATAACGCCCCCATTTTACACTTTTCTCACGCCACGGACATGAAGCTTAAGTTGTTCGGGGGAGATTAACTTTTGGACAAGTGTCTTGGTGTCGTCACTTGTTTGGGTCTTATCGCTGGGATATATGGCGACTGATCTCAAATTTGCAGGACGGACAAAGTTATCGGTACCTTTCTTCACCATGCTAGCAAAAGTAGTACTTTCCGTGGGATTCAACTTAGTCTCTACGACCTCTTTGAACTGCTGGAGAGAGTCGACAACGTTCTGGTGATCCTGTAGGTGCTGGATTGTGGTATGGGCCTGGATCGTTTTCGTCTTTAACGATTGGTATAGAACGGCCATCTGTGAAGTCCCACTGGAAACCTTCCGGCAAAGAGTGGAGACACGAAGCTTCTGGTCCGAGTTCATTTTGCCATCACCGACAATTGTGCAAACTTCATTCAGAATGGCATCTATAGATCCTATCCATTTCTGAATCTCCGGCGTACTGATGACTTCTAAAGGCAATTCATTCTCCGCGGGTGCTGGTGGATTTGGGTCGCTCGGGGGTAATGGTTCGGTAGGCGTCGGAGGAGGACTTCGGTGTAGTAATTGGCTACGACCAAACGGGCTCGAACCTGGGTGAGACATTCTACCAGAAACACTTTATTGTTTATAAAAAATATCTAGTTCATCTTCCACATGAAAGTTTGTAAAAACCAACAAGACACACGCGACACACTTTACTTTATACTGACGTCGCAATAATTATATGTATTTATTTGTCGTAATTGTTTATTGCATTATAATCAATACGAAAAACACGTCCGCTTAGTCTCGCGACGCGTAAAGCGATCGGTTCTGGAACATTTTAGAACACAGTTCTGTTAAATCAAGAATAGTACTCGTAACTAAACTTTCTATCGGATCAGTAAGAAGATTGATTATATTTTGGGGTTTCTTGAAAAGCTTACAATGTTGGTATTTTTCATTCAGGCTACTCATAGCTAACTTTAGCCATTCGAAACCACTTCCCTGCGAACGTGATGTCATATCCCAACCCGTAAGCTGCAGTCGTTTCAACGAGCATCCCATCGTATCCCCCATTCAAGGGTTATGACTTGTGCGGGAAAATAAACAGCTGGTACATTCAGTGTTTTCATTCCATTCCCACATCGTAATGGAAATATGGAAAAAAACGAACATATTTACCAATGTGAATTCTATTCATTTTAGAATTAGAATTGCTTCTGAGAGTTCATATAAGGAGTCTGACGTCATCAGAGAAGATACTGTGGACAAATAATCCATTGTACGTATATATAAGCGGTTATGTAAGTACAAATAAATACTTGTCAGCTGCGACACGTGAGGAATCAGTGATGTCATACAAGTGTCTGCTGTAAATGAGCGATGGGTTACCTAGCCAAATATCATTCTATTCTATTTCGAATACAAAAAATATTTTCTAGACTCAACAAACAAGGACTTGTTTGAGAAACAAACCAAATTCAGACCTTAGCAATCAGTTTAGTACGATTTTTTAAGGACAGAATTAATTAACATTCTTTAGTCTACAATCAATTTCTAAACCTTTGACGAATGGTTGCTTAATTTCCTCAAATAAAAAAATTCAGTGTTCTGTCTCAATGAAATCTTCAAAGTCCACGTAAGTTTTTTTTGTATGAATTCGCAAACAATCTCATACATATTTATCAACCATCGTGAGATACATTTAGTTGCTATGAATAAAAATACCATGTATTGGACGGGTCCTTATTCCTTAGTGCTAACATAAATTATAGGGCTGAATCGTTTGGGGTGTTAGCGTCCCTTATAAATCCTGCTGAAACCGAGCCTAGCTTTGAATGGCACGGCTATGCTAACATTTTGGGGGCTATGTTGTAAACAGTAGTATTTGTAACAGTAAAGATACTAGGGTTTTGACTAGACGATATTTTGAGCGTGTTGAGTCGTCATCTTCTGTAGAGATGGATATTTTAACGTTTAGCAACGATAAGTACAGGCTTTTATTTTGATCTGGGGGTCTACTCCGAAGTGATAATCCGAAGTATCGGCCGAATGTTCGAGCGTTTTATAACTTTCAAAGTTTTCTTTTTTGACTTTGAGTCCTTACCCGACTTCAAGTCACATTTTTGACTTCGGCTTATCTCTGACTGTCGTTTTTTTTTTCTTTCGGCTTAGTCAGCCATAGTTAGCCGTAGTCAAGAAACGGCCGAACATTCGGCCGATACTTCGGAGTAGACCCCGGCTTTTGCCGGCGACCTTAACATAAGACTTTGCACGATTCACGAGATCCAACTACACGAAATCATTTTTAATCCATGCAGTTTATTATTTTAAAAGTTTACTTACTACGAGTAATTTTTACCACTTAGCAAATTGGTCGAACGCACTATAATTAGTAAGTATGCCAATCATTTCAAACAGAGCTATAGTAACCCTCCGGGAAAGCGCTTAATGTTTATGAACGTTGAACACTAAGTTAAAAAAAATATTGCCTCCCTTAAGGGTGTATGTCCTGTGGCACAATGAAGCCCTTATCTAAATATTATAATCTAGCAGATGAAGGAATATTCTCTCGAGGTTGGGTAGAAACAACTACGTAAACATACTAGTTTCTACAACACTATGAGGTTTCAGAGGTCAGAAAATACAGGTGGTTGAACATGGACTAAACCACTTGAACTACTACTACTCGTCAGAATAATACGTTAGTCATATCATTGGCATTAAAGGATGCTAAACTTAAACTTTGAAGTTTTAGTTTCAAGCCAAAGTTGACTTTTTGTAAAGGAATCCAGCCTAAGTATCCGGAAGCATCGACTCCACGAAAGTTTGTTTCACTCCAATCAACGTAACATGAACAGAGTACGGGGTTTATGCAACCGGAGGGTCTTACAGTCTTACATAAAATAGTGCACCATCATCCCCAAATCCTTCTCTACAAATAAGGGTGTGTGCACCAGTTCACTGACATACACTAACAATACGCACGATCAATTACGTTAGTCTGGACAGGCTAACAGCGTTTACTGACGCACAAAGGATGTCATGTGACAATGAAAGCGTCGTTAAACCATTACCCTAGCCAGTAAATGTCGTATCGAAGTGCTGCGTAAATTCTTCTCGCATTTAAATGTCAATTTAACTTGCTTACAACTGCAAATTCTTGAAAGAAACTTCGATTTGTGTGAGAAAAAGCAATAAAAGGCTTTTAGGTTTAATTCGGACAATGGTTTCCATATCACTTCGCAAGGAAAACAACAAACTCCACTTACAATTCCCACATAATTTCAAATTAGCATTGATTGTAGTTTCGACATACAAATGGATGAAAATGATTAAAATGATGATTATGATTATTCAATTCAGTAACATTTTTATATCATGCTGCTTTAAGTAGGTAGCTAAATCTCAATCATCGAATCCAACAGCTGAGTAAAGCACAACGACACTGAATAAAATCTCAAGACAATCCCTTAAACATAAACAAAACTAATCATACACCCATTGTACCTTAACAAAACCTTCAAAAGTTTTCCCCTAAACCCAGATGTAGCTGCTTCCGAAATCAATTAGTACTTGATATAACTACTGCCATATTGCATAGGCAAAAGTGATACCCTGATTCCCCACTCGAACAACCAGGTGTTTAAAAAGACAAAGCAGGGAATGCCAGAGACCTGTGATGTAACTTCACTTTACAAAACCGTTGATATTGACAGAGTATTAAAAATATTCCTAGGATCGTCATACGATTAACAGTCGGAACTGCATACCAAACCCACCAACCATGAATGACATATCCCTAACTACATAAGGTACTTTGGGACATAAGCTTCATCCGTTTCGCGCCACAAGCCTATGCATGACTGACAGCGGGCAGAATTAGTTAGACCGCGCCTAATGTATCGTGAATGCTAATCTAACGCAGTGTGACAGGTCACCGAGGGTGATGTTTACCGGCCTGACTGGTAATTAGCTGTTTTCCGATCATTTAGCGCCTTTCCAACTATTTAAACTGTGACCTTTAGAAGACGTGACATCATTAATGTAGTCTCGTTAATTATTTTGCTGTCATTAGGAGCGGTTTGTTTTGCATCTGAAAGTGATGTCAGAATAGCTTGGCATTCATGGTAATTAATCTGTTTATGTGTTCTACATAGTTTGCTGACGACCGCATAAATTCCTATGTAATAGTAGGCAGGTTATGAAAGGTACTAAACTAACATTATTTAGTTTAGTACCTTTCATAACCTTATACTTAATTTCATAATCCTACCCAGATTAAAAACGATGTTAATTTCAAAACAGGTGATCTCAATGACAGTAATAAACAGCAGAAGGCGGCGAAGATAGACCAGACGACGAAATATGAATTGAACATGTGATCTGTGATCAGCAGTGGAATGCAACAAAATGACAAAAAAGAAACTTTAAAGCCCGATAGTTATTGCTGAAACCAGTGTAAAAAGTGGAACAGTCTTCCAGACGACGAAATATGAATTGAACATATGATCTATGATCAGCAGTGGACTGCAACAAACTGACAAAAAAGAAACTTCAAAGCCCGATAGTTATTGCCGAAACAAGTGTAAAAAGCGGAACAGTATTGATAGATAACTCGTTTTTAATGCATTTTCGTGACTACTCGATATAAATGTCAGTTACTAATGGACTTCGTGTTATGTTGCAAGAAAAAAATAACTAATTAGGTTTGCAAACGTTAATGGAATTAGCTGAAACGCAATCATGCATTTAGTCTAGGCTGATTGGAAAGAAAATGCGAAATGTAAAGGGGATCTGAGACGTCCCAGCTAGCGATTTTCAATCGCAGCCCTCGTCCAATTACTTCATGTCAAGATTTGGACGATAATGGAAAAGTATGATGTTTAATTAAGTACTGAATTTCGACAAGAATATACTTAGAAGTTTCTTTAAGTAAATTCCAAGAAAGCAAAACGGATGTTGGATTAAAAGTAAGCCTAGTTAATCTTGAGGACTGGCTCTCTAGATATATGGAGAGATCTTGGGTTGGAAAGGGACCATTGCAAGTGTAGGGCTAATTAGGTAAAAGCGGATTTAGCTGTTTCATCTAATTTTGCCACGAGTTCATATTTTGCACCGCTCTTACAAATCCTTGAAAGCTTCACATCTTCATCGTAATGTTAACTCTTGAGCTGATCTAAAAAAAATCAATTCGCAGAGTAATCAGATGGCACAAATCAATAACGGCCCTTTGAAGGGCTAATCAACCCTTCGTACGCGATCCATTTTATCAAAGCGCAGTCTCTTCCAAAATTGTTTTTCTCAGTCTGCTGGGCATGGAGATTTTAAATAGATAAAGTACATTCAACTTTCTAGGTGAATAAACTTTGTACTCTTTTAAGTTGTGTCTCGTGAGATTTCTTGAGACAAAAACTAGACAGCTTGGATTTCTTACAAAATAATTTTTAAAAAAGCAATGGTTCGTAATAGAGATTGGTTGTGAATGTTGTGATATGCACAGCAACATTCACAAAGCCATCCTAAGCGAATAAATTTCTGCAGCCAAGATTTGACAGACAATCTGAAAGATCCCATATCTTTCAGATTGTCTGTTCAACATTAGCATCGTCTGTAATGGTAGGTACTGCAGAAGTAATATTTTTGCAATGAGTGAAAAATCTCTCAATATCGTTAATTCAAGAGAAGTTACGTCACAGGCGACACTTTCCATCGCCTCTAAAATTGCGAGAAGGATAAGAGTCGTCAAAGTTTGGAGAGTGGCGGAATAACGATCGACTGGCGCGAGGCAAAGTTGGAGTGGCCTACGCTAGATAATTGAAAAATGGCATCGGGTCGCGTCCGCGTTCGTTGTTTCAGAACTGAATCGTACGAATAGCTGGTTTGATGAAGAGGCTTACATCTATGTTGGGGTGTAGTCATTGTTTGGAGACAATTCAGAAAAATATATGGGCCATCATCGCATTTTTACACATTACACAGATATAGTACAGGACCTTCAATTCTGCTAATCCATGGTGCAAAGTTCAGAGATAATACGTAGTTTTAAAAAGGTAAGAAAATCATACCAGATCTTGATGTGATTTTAATAGCTTAAGCCAAGGCTGCCCACCCAATTTGAAAGATCAGCCAACATTTTGATTTCGTCATATCCGGCGGGCCATCTTCTTTTAAATAAGACTTGCCTACAGTTATGGTAGACACCTACCTAATTAAATAAGACAAACCTTTATGTTACTCGGTTTATTAATAATCTTGTGCTTACAATATAATATCAATATTGGGCGAAAAATCTGAGGTCGATTGTTAAATCAAGACACTATGATGTTTTGCATCGGATGAAGTACGGTATTTTATTTTTTACAAAGCAAAAAAACAACTTTTCACAGAATAATAATATATGTAGAGCCAAATCTGCTTCAAATCTGCAAAGATTACACATTGCAGGAAAGTTTTCTTTTGGTACGGTCATAAAGAACAAGATTTTTTCGATCTGGTTTGAAATACCGAAATCTGTTCTCAAAAGACAATCGCTGACCAGCTGACCACTGTTTGCAGGCACTGGCGGGCCACTTTCTGGGCCGCGGGCCTGGGGTTGGGCTGCCTTGGTTTAAGCCTATATTGAAATACAAAGCCTGAATCAGACTTTGTATTTGAATATACGCAAAAAAATAAATAAAAAAATGTGTCATCAACTACAAAGCAGATAAAAAATACAATGATGAAATTATCAAACTTAGTGTATAGATGTTCTATGTCACGAAGTCCGTTTGGCTATGAATGTTGTCAAGCGTGCACATGCACATTGTTTTTGTGTGCGTAACCTCGAGAGCGCTCAGTGTCGATCGGGACACGGTCCGGATCAGTAGTGGTTTTTAGTTCGCGCCAAATTGTTTCACGGAGTAAGGTCAGCATGGCAACAAAACGAAGAAGAGTTGTCCATAGTGAGGTAATATTTATTTATACGTTTTCAATTAAAATGTTATACAAAGATACTTAATATAGCAATAGAAGTATTTATAAAATGAATGTTTTTTTGTGTTATAAAATGTTTATATTACTTAATTATTTTGATTACATTTTGTTTTAGGGTCGAAACATGATAGCTAGTGTTTATCATTTTCTGCGAGAAGAATATGAATTTACAAAATCATTAATGGAACTCAACTGTGATTTGTCTCATTTACGAGACATTACACGCCGTACAGCTGAAGCTACGGGTGTGAGCCAAAAAACAGTTCAAAGAATATTAAAAGAAGAGAAGGAATTCCCATCCACTTCATCAAAATTCACTTCACCTATGAAGAAAAGGAGAAAGCGAGATAATAAAGTGGATATAGATAATTTTACAGCCGATGTGGTTCGCAGTACTGTACAAGATTTCCATATTGTCCATAAAGAAATTCCAACATTAGCTAAGTTAAGAACAGCATTGAATGAAAAAATCGGATTCGAAGGTTGTTTAGAAACTGTTCGCAAGTTACTGTTGAAATTAGGTTACAAGTGGCGCAAAACAGAGAACAACCGTAAAGTCTTGACGGAGCGTCATGATATACAAATGTGGCGTTTAAAATATTTTAAAAAAATAACAGAGTACCGCTCTCAAAGTCGGCCAATTGTCTACACCGATGAGAGCTATGTCCTTTCGACACACGTGCGAAACAACACCTGGGCAAAAAAAAAGGAAAGAACTCCGTTTTTAAAAAAAATTAGCACAGGCACTCGCTTTATTTTAGTGCACGCGGGAACCAAGGATGGTTTTATTGAAAATGCTTCCTTGGTTTATAAGGCCAACTCAACAGCTGGTGATTATCATTCAAATATGAGCTATGATAACTATGTAAAATGGCTAAATGAAAAGTTGCTACCCAATTTACTTCCGCGCTCTGTCATTGTCTTAGACAATGCATCTTATCACAACACACGGGCTGAACGACTACCGACGCAATCTACAAAGAAAGCCGATATGCAGCAATGGCTCGGGGATAAGGGTATAGCATTTGATGAATCTCTTCTTAAATTGGAATTGTACGATACAATAAAGAAGTACAAAGCCCAACACGTAATCTACAAGATTGACGATTTTATAAAAAGCAAGGGTTTTGATGTCTTACGCCTTCCCCCTTATCACCCAGAATTAAATGCGATTGAAAATATTTGGGGGATCGTTAAAAATTATGTCGCATCTAAAAATATCGAGCAAAACATGACGAATACGGAAAGACTGATCAATGAAAGTTTGGGCCAAGTTAGCAGTGAAACGTGGCAAAAAACTTGTGCTCATGTTGAAAAAATTGAAAAAGACTACTTGAAATATTTTGATCTCGATTTTGAATTTATAATCAATGTACAAGATGATTCTGACGACAGCAAAACGGAATCGGAAATCGAAAATCTATCTGATAGTGATTGAAAATACTGAATAGTCCTACTTGTTTCGTTTCCATTCTGTAACACCAATGCTTAATTAAATGCGTACATATGCTTAATATTTTTGTATTTATTGCAACCTAATCTAATTTATTTACAAAATGTATATACTTTTAAAACCAAAATTTTATTTAGATTATTAAATCTCGACTTGAATATATATCAGATTTTTTTGCTAACGTTACCTACTTTTACACACACAAGCGCGCTTGTCGGGATACGTCACTACTACAATCAAAGCCGAACGGACTTCGTGAAATAGAATATCTGTAGTTAATACAAAATATGGAAACCATCCGGCAAAGACTGAGCAAAATAACCGAGCGAAGTATACGAGTACCTAGATTGAATAAGTAAGCATTTAATGTATTACGAGTATGAAATTACAATTATAATTACAATAATTACAATAAACAATGTAAACAAATCGTAAATAATGATATTGTATTATTTTGTGATGGGATTGGCAAGGACTTAGGCCACTTGTTGACAAATAAATACCCAGGACACTCAATAATAAATTACTGCATGCCTGGTTGTTCTTTATTTGATATCATGAAAGAAATTATTAAATGTAACTTTAAACAGGAAACAACATTATTAATTTTTATGGGAAATAGGGGAAATGTAAACAAAGGAGAATTACTCCAATATCATAGAACATTGTGCAACCTACGTTTACAAAAAATTGTGTTGTTTACATTCCCGTATAGTAACAGTTTGTCACAGGAAGAAAATAACATAAGATTTGACATTAATATTACATTGCACAATTTAACTTATAATGATAATCTTTTCCATTTAATTGATACTAACAATTATGTTAGTAATAATTTGTATTTGACAAAGGATAGATATAATATTGTTATGTACTATCTTTCTAACTACCACAAAAGACAGATAGCTGTGTCGCTATCATATTTTTTTACTATTTCAGCCAAAAATTTGGCTAAACAAATTGCTTCTTTTGAGCAATGTAGTGTAATTTTAAACTATTCTGTCAATAATTTGGTAACAATTGATGACATTGATTATCATTTAAATTAGAAATTAGGACAATGGAGGAAAACTCTTGCAAAAATGTTATGAAAGCAAATAATAAATCAAATGAAAGTGAAAAAAATCAAATAGTATCAACTTGGTGCATCAAAACATTCAAGGGTTTTTGAACAAAGATTTAGAAGTAGAGTTATTCCTGAATTGTAACAATATAGATATTCTTTGTATGACAGAACATTGGCTTAAAAGCCACCAGTTCATGTTCAATTTTAGTAATCACCAGGTTGGTAGTTTGTTCAGCAGAGTAAATGCTATACATGGTGGCTCATTAATTTTAGTGAATAACCAGCTTAGATTTAAAGACCGCAAGGACATTGTGAGCCTCTCTGTTGAGCGGACAATTGAAATAGCCTGTATAGAATTGGAGCAGTTCATTATATTAAGTGTGTACAGACCTCCCTCAGGATTGTATGATTGTTTTGAAAAGGTTATGGATGATGTATTGCACAAAATCTGTAATTCAAATAAGTCTATCATCACTTGTGGTGATTTTAATGTTAATTTATTAGAAAATTCCGGGTTAAGTACTAAAATTATAAGTTTGTTTCAGTCATACAATCTTGCTTACCAATTTTTGGAGCCCACTAGAATAACTCCCACTAGTGCCACATGCCTAGATAACATTTATACAGATGTTATACCAACCCACAAAGAAATTATTAATGTAATAGACTCAGATCATTGCGGACAATTAATCACTATTCCAAATCCGAACAAAAAAGTTATTAAAAAAGATATCACTGTCAGCCCAAAAACTACTAAGCGCTTGGAAACATTTAAAACTAAACTGTTGAGTAAATTACCAGTTTTGTCAACTAATGTCGCTCCTAATCAACAATATAATGATTTCTTTTGTATGTATTGCACACAATTTGCCAACACTTTCATTCCAAAAACATTCTTGGTTAATAGTAAAGCTTCTTTCAGTGACTGGGCCACCGTTGGTATACATAAAAGTAGAAAACGACTATATGAGTTGTATGATGAACGGACTATTATAAACACTGCTGAATTTAATTTATATGTTAAGAATTATTCAAAATTATTTAAAAATGTTTGTTGTATGGCCAAGTCACGTTACTTAAGTTCAAAAATCAAAAATAGTAGTAATGTAATTAAAATGACATGGAATATCATTAATAGTGAAACGGGAAGGTCATGCAACCGAAGTAGTGACTACAGCCTTGCTATTGATGACAGTATAATTAAATCAGATTCTCAAGTCGCCGCGGCCTTTGAAAATTTCTTTGCAGAGATTCCTGTATTGACTACTAAATCTCTAAACTCATCAACCACTGCTGCAGAGTCTTTACTTAAGGAAAACGTTCCAGTTTGTGATTCTGAATTTCATTTCGAATATGTCACCTGTAAAGATGTAATTAAAATCTTTCACACATTAAATGTTAAAAAGACCGCAGATCTATGGGGTAATTCTGTGGACGTTGTTAAGTCGATTATAAACATTGTAGCACCTACTTTAGCTGTTATTTTTAATAATTGTATTGACCTTGGTGAGTTTCCTGATCTTATGAAAAACAGTAAAATAATACCGTTGTTTAAATCGGGTAGTACATCAGACCCTACTAATTATAGACCTATTTCAGTGCTACCTACCTTTAGTAAAATTTTTGAAAACCTTATTTTAGATCAAATGCAAAGATTTTTTAATAAACATAAGTTATTGCATAACAAACAGTTCGGTTTTACAAAGGGTCGTTCGACTACTGATGCCGGTGTTGAACTTTTAGGACATGTTTATAATGCATGGGAGGATAAATGCGATGCTTTGGGCATCTTTTGCGATTTGTCCAAGGCATTCGATTGCGTTCTTCATAAAACATTAATCAGGAAACTGCACCACTACGGAATCCGAAATGCCTCTCTGGATCTTCTTACATCATATTTAAGTGATAGGATTCAGAGAGTTGATGTTAACGGGAAAAGATCTCCCGGATCTGTAGTAAGAATGGGGGTACCCCAGGGCTCAATTCTTGGCCCATTTTTGTTTCTTATTTATATAAATGACTTGCCTTACATCATAAAGGATAAACATGATATAGTGTTGTTTGCAGACGACACTTCACTTTTATTTAAACTCAAACGTCAGCAGTTGGTTACTGACAATGTAAATAGTGCCCTCGAAAAAGTAGTTAACTGGTTTAATGTTAATAACCTACTTCTTAACGAGAAAAAAACTAAATGTATTAAGTTTACAATACCTCATGTTAGACAAGTAAAAACTAGTGTGCTCATAAAGGGTGAAGAGTTGAAACCCGAAGATTCTACAGTGTTCTTAGGCATAACTTTGGATGCCAAGCTTCAATGGGGCCCCCATATAGATAAATTGTCGAAAAAGCTTAGCTCTGCAGCATACGCCGTTAGAAAAATTCGTGATTTAACTGATTTAGAGACAGCCCGCTTAGTATACTTTAGTTATTTTCATAGTGTAATGTCGTACGGTATTCTGTTGTGGGGAAATACCGCCGACATTCAGACAATTTTTCTTTTACAAAAAAGAGCAATTCGTGCAATTTATAAATTAAGTCCCAGACACTCCCTCAGAGACAAATTTAAAGAGATTAATATACTGACTGTAGCTTCTCAGTATATTTATGAAAATCTATTGTATGCACATAAAAATATTAATCTGTTTAAAAAATACAGTGATATCCATAATGTAAATACTAGGAACAAGCACAAATTTGTTGTTCCTAAAACCAGGCTTAAAAAAATAGGTGGCTCGTTTAGATGCCAGTGTATACGTTTTTATAATGAACTTCCTAGCCATATTCAAGAATTAAGCCTTAATAAATTCAAATGTTTTATAAAACGGAAACTGTGCCAGAAAGCATTTTATACTGTTAAAGACTTTATTGAGGACAAAAAGGCTTGGGATTGAGCTGCTCCAATTTACAGTGAATCTTGATTTGATTTTTTTTGCCAACTATTTATACTATTTTTTGATTGAAATTTTTAAATACCTAAAATATGACATGAATATTTACTTTGTAAAGTATTATATTATTTTAATTATTATGAATGTGAGGACTATGTGAATTGTTTTTTTTATTTTTATTCTCAATCAAAAAAATTTTTAATGCAGGTCTGGCAGTTTGAGTACTTTATGCGGCCTAACCAATTGTCCTTTCTTTAGTATTGTTCGTCGAATCGCTGAGCTCCTTAAGTTTTGAGTTGAGCTGCACGATAACTGACAAATGCGTGCACTGACTGGACAGGTCCACTCAAATCTGTGTGGTTCTTTCGTCAAAAGACCATGTCAGACACCAATCTACATGGTTCTCAAATGATCTGACCAAGATTATATCCGTATTTTATATACACATTGACAGTGATTAATTTTATATATACAATGACATGAATATTTACTTTGTTAAGTATTATATTGTTTTAAGTATTGTAAATGTGAAGACTATGTGGGTTATTGTTCATTTTCCTTTTTTTTCTCATTTAGTTTTTATCATAGTCTGGCAGTTTGAGTGATTTTATGCGGCCTACCCAAATGTCCTTTCTTTGGTATTGTTCGTTGAATCGTTGAGCTCCTTAAGTTCTTAGTTGAGCTGCACGACTACTGACAAATGCGTGCTCTGACTGGACAGGTCCCCTCAACCTGTGTGGTTCTTTCGTCAAAAGATCATTTCAGGCACCAATCTACATGGTCTTCACATGATCTGACCAAGATTATGTCTGGACTTTAAAAAGAGACTGTGACCTCTGAGTTTGTTTCGGCCTTTCTTCACAGAGTAGTCGGATACGAAACGCCGACCTAGTATCTAGTTTTTTTTAATATGATTGACGTGTAAAAGTGTTTGTACAAACCTACTTACAGAAATAAATCATTTATCATTTATCATTTATGTAGATACGAAAATACATTTTTATTTTGAACTAAAACAACCGAGATGATTCATCGGATATTCATTATTTCCGAAGGTATAGTTATTTCAGTTTATCCGGTGTTGAAATATTTCTGGAAACCTGTGTACTGAGAATTGAGTATCAGTAAATACAGGATTTACTCTAAATTCATCGGCCATAATAGGTCACAATGTTGCTTCCTCACAACTTAAAGCTTCGAGGATTATGTGGTGTTCATCAAATAATCCATTCGACACGCGCAATTTGCTGATCTATTATTTTTGAAATTGCACCGCGTGATTATCGCCCAGTCTGACTTTAGTGCAAATTATCTGTTATTACTCGTACTTCTATAGTCAATGTACAAACGTAACTCCTGACTCATAATATAAACTATACTCGGTTACGTATACACAGGGAATTAGGCATGCTCTCTGTAAATACCATTCCGGACTAAGCGTAATCCCAGCTTTCGTAATCCCCGAGTGTCCCCACTAGGCAAAAAATGCTGCATCAGACGGGGAATAGTGGAAAATCGAGATATCAATGGCCAATGGTTGGTCGAGCGTATGGATTTGATTGCCTGAAGCAACATTATGTTAATAACAATTAGGTAAATAGTTTTACGAAATGTTGTTCTTAAGCAAAAATATATTTATCTTTCGCAATATCTATTGAATCAACATACAAGTTCCCTTCCACACCACGAAATTAATATTTCGTGTAAATAAGTAAACCTCATCGCATCTCATGGGTGTTGGTAATTGGCAATTAAGAGATAATGTCAGGCGCATAGGAAGTGTCGTAAATGTGACTAAGAGAGTAATTACATCAGGTGGATAGACAGCCGATAAATGCTCGAAGATGACGCAGAAAACGGGGCCAGAAAAGCTAAGACAAGGATTAAAAATCTTGGGAATCGTTTGAGATCTGATGACGAAACTAAAATTGGCAGATTGGTAATAGAAATAAAACTACCCATTTGTTGACTAGACTTAGAGGCAGGCTACAACAAGCGCAGCAGAAAATGGTTTCAATTTTAATAGCGATTATTTTACCCTATGCCAGTTTACCAGCACTTCGTTATCTGTCCGTGGGGAGACCAATACACATGATGAATAGCTGTTTCATATGTTGTTATGGCAAATTACTCATGACAATGTCGGCCCCACGCTGATTGCGGGAAATAAACGTCATTAGCAATGGGCACAAACCGGAATATTCAGGTTATTTTATTATATAAACACAAAATGTCAACTGCATTCTAGTGATGCACATGCTCATTAAGCGTTGCGACTAAATTGCTTTGACAATAATTATGTTTTGCAAATCATACAGACAATGATCAAGAATTCCGAGCTATAAACAGAACTCTAAAATCGAAAGCTGATTACGACATCTAGGAATATGATGTAGAGTTTTCAAGTTATCTCAAAATTTTCTTATATGACTAAGTCAGCAGCTACTAATCATTACCCCTTTGGTAATGTTGAGACACTTGTACTGAGAAAACCTCTTATAACATGATACAACGAAAAGAATTGGTCATTTTAAGAACTTTCCAAGCTACCTGGCAATTTACTAAAACTTTAACTAACTTATCCTACCTACAGAATAACAAACGTAGATAACTTTAAACTATAAATTCTGTGTCGCATGTCCTTTGGGAGATAACGGCGTAAGGCAAGGCTTGCGGGTTGAGGTTACATTATGCACAGAGGCCACACCATACACGGAAGACTCATTTCAAATTCAAAGTAGTTGCCAACAAAAATTAACAGAAACCTACACTAAGCACATTTATTATGCACCAACGCATCTGAGCACGCGAACGAATAATCAGGAACTATACAATACATGTCATAATTTCGTACCCAGGTGCATATATGACACATCAAGCTTTAGAGAAACTGTCTCACAGGTATGAGTGACAAAGACGAAGCTCTACAGATCGATTTTTTTTCTATAAATCATCATCATTATCCTCCAGCCCTTATCCCAATTTATTCGGGGACCTGGGATCAGCGAAGCAGTTTTTGTTCTTCCATACATTTCTATTAGCCGTCATCTTAGTAGTCACTCCCTTTCTAGCCATATCATCTTTCACGCAATCCATACATCGTTTCTTTGGTCTTCCACAATTGATGTCATATTTTCGGTCGGTTAGGGTACTATCCTTATTTGAATCGCACAGCTCATTAACCAAATATTCTGTTTATTGGCTGAATTTACAGCTTTAGCTGTCCCGCATTCAGTCATACGAAAATAATAAGTATAGTCAACGTTAATGGCTTACCTAATGACTTCCATGAACGTAATTTAATGGGTTGACATCATTAGGAGTAATATAGAATTGTTAGTACGCTAATGAGCTGCTAATAGGCGTTGCAATTCATGTTCATGCTATTGAAAAGTGTTATTCGTTTTTTTTTGACATATTCATTTATGGCGCTGAAGTGCTCTTAAGGTTGTCAATTCAGCGTATAATGTTTAGTTTTCGTTGACCATTTCCTGAGGGAGTTTATATGCGTAACAGTTATGATAGATATTTGACCTAGTTGTCCCGATTCAGGTGCAACTTAACGGGACCTCAAGGGAGTTATCCCTTAGTTCCCTTTGGGGCAAAACGAAGGGCTGTGTAAGTAAACGGACGCATGAAAATACAGGAGTAACGTTTTCGCCCCCGGCGGGACGGGCTGTTTGTTCCGACTTTGTCAATCATATCGAAAGTCAATTTCTGCTGTTGTTTCGTAAGATTTAGACGCCTTATAGTGTTCAAGAGAAAATTTGTGCCAAACCCGAGGAATATTTTATCTGTTTACTATACTTGTCAAAAAATAATAGGCCCGTTTTGACATTTAACTTGAATCGATTTATCGTGAGTATCGAGTACCGAGTCGTATGGTTACTTCACTAGTTACGTCACGATTGACCATCGCAACTTTAAGCATATCGCAGTCCACAGCTTATGGTCATGCCAAAAATGAGTTTTTCTTTTTATTTGTGTCTAGGTCCCGATATGAGCATTACGAGAATAGCATATAAAAATATTGTGTGCTTATTGTTACATAACAATAATCCGAGTAACAGTTTTAACGTATACAAATCGAAATCCATCTAGCGATTCTGTAAATTACTCCAAAATTGGAGAAAGATGATCCAGAACTTAGTGTTCCAACGCAGCGTATCTTTAAGATAGCCTCAGCACTAAACGATTAATCTTCCTACATATTACGAAGTTGCTGGCTATGATATTACATTCAATATTCACGTCTTCTCACATCAGTATTAATAACCCATCGCCGGAGCAACTTATCAAGGCAAGAGGAAGTTCCGCTTAATCACCTACAGGCCGGCTGATAAAAATTTCATTACCAGCGGGACTGTTTAAAAGGCTATCTCTTCATCTAAAAATAAAACTGCGAATAAAAACGGGTCTAATTTATGCCCTTATTTTTGGGGCGTAAGGGTATTTAATAATATCATTATTATTTTAGCTGTGTCTGGAGTCTAATTTTGAGAAGCTTAAATATCTAGGTCGTGCGTTTTCTACGACCTTTTAAAACTTCCAATACCTATTGTTAATGAACCTATTGTTTAAACCGGTTAAGGGTTTTAAAACTATTAAGAGAAATTAAATTAGAACGATTTTCGCCTATACGAGTATTACACAAGTCACTGAATCAAAACACAATGTCTTTGAAAAGAAAACACGAAAACAGCTAACCAAAGATTCCCTGGAAGATAGAGATAGTAGTTTCATAGTTTGTAGCTTTTCATCAGAATTTTGAACAAGCATCTACTAAGCGAGCGATTAAGTCGGGAAAGATGGCAGTACTTGTTCCAGCTTTTCACTCGCATTTTAGCATTTTCATAAATTCCCGATTGCCTTCCTTCTGGGAAACCCGTGTACAAAACTTCTTTACGAACTTAATTCTGGATACCTAGAATTAATGTTTTCTAAGTAAGTAACATAGCAGTTTTCGATATTCATTTTGCAGCTATTTTCTCTCGGGTTTCCAGTAAGGCTTTAGTAAAGGCAAGGAAGGAGTGTGTCGGTACATTAATATATGCGTTCGAAAGCGCTGATACGCCGCTAGTATTAAATAGGTACCACCATAATAGCCAATAACGTAGGATAGGAACCTACTATGCGAGGACAGCCATTTTCCGGCTACATAATTACGAGAGCTGAAATTTCAATATCTATTAGATTGAACTTATAATCTACAATTCTACACCGGATTTAATTAAAGGTTATATTAGTGTCTAACGAGTTTCAATCATATCTTGATAAGAATGCTCTATGGCTGTATGCAGTAATCGATTAATTTCTTTGTCTATATAGCCATAAGGCTCGTGCAGACTGGCGCGATATCGCGGGCGCGACATGCATCGCGCTGCCAGTCGCTCCCGCGATATAGCGCTAATCTGCTCGAGCTTTTTAACGCTTTCGTTTTACCATAATTTCTGTTAAGCACTGACTAAGTCCAATACGGAATTCGAATAACTGAAGCTTTTAATTTCGAATTTAAAAGAACCCATTCAAAATTAAAAGCTTCAGTTATTCGAATGATGATGCTGTTTAAAATGGTCGAAAAGTTAGTAGTTAAGTTTACTGATATTTTCTGCATGTTTAGGCCAATTCCAAGTCATGTCCACGCTAAAGCTGGGTTTGTCAGAAACCAATACGTTCTGTTCAGTCTTACACCTTAATCAGGTTGAACCTCGACTTACCTGTATCTGGAACATGGATATGGACTCATCCAACATCTGGACCCTGACGGCGAGCATCTTGCCGCCTTTCTTGGGGGTCGCAGGGGGCGTGCGGGAGCCGCCGCCGGCGCCATCCACCCCCGCCGGTGTGCTGGCAGAGTGGTGCATACGTCCTGAGGAGGAACAGGTATTAGTATATACGACAAAATAGGTTATGGCGGAAAGGTCTTAAAGGACAGATATAAGACTTGAATAGGCCGTTTAGATTCAAGACCATTGCTTCAAACTGCTTACCATTTCCGCTAAAATTAAAAGTAAAGAACAACTGCTCTCCTTTAGAACAAATTCGGTGACTGTTGTTATATTTTATTGGATAGAAGAGATACTTTGCTAAGCTCTGGGAAACGGACTAACGAAAGATCAGATTGGAGAAGAAATCCAATAGTACTTAACGTACTTGTGTATGCTAATAGACATACGTAGTAGCACTCATTTGCCTGCTCGTGAATTACAGATGTTGCATAAGATGACACGGTCTTTAGAAATTTAATTAAGTACATAATCATAGATCAAATACGAATTCTATTGTTGCTCGAGTTACTTTGTAAATTCAATCTTCATGAATGAGGAGGTTAGTTCAGCACATAAGATTTATTGTGTGTCCTTTGTGAATGCTCGACAAATACCTACAAAAAAGTACAACACACTAGAATTTCCCAGTTGTCATCAAAGTTCGGTGTACAACTGAAGCCAGTTAGTCACTGGCAATGAAAAGGATAGCAAATAGCCCCCGCACACTACGTATCATGTGTCCTTACTCCTTTCTCCAATGCATTCAACGGGAAGTCCCAACCGATCGAAAGGCTACTGGACCATTTTTAAAACGACGAACAAGATGATTTAAGTTAGGTACTGTACGGGATTTGAACTTTGCCCGGAAATGGGACGGTTCGTCGACTTTCGTAGGATTTGTATTTACGATAGTGAGAGAGCGAAGTTGCGGGAATTTCAGACAGGTTTTAAAGAGTCGAGAATCTGGGAGTGTTCATTCTCTATTAGGTTTCTTCTAGGCAAGCGTGCACTATTTTCGGCAGCATCATGGCTTACCATCAGGGGAGATTATAGTTAAAAGCGAGTCTATTACCCTAACACCCCATTTATGAAAGCCATAATATAAAATTTGATATGTTGTCAATTTGATCAGCAGTTGTTGATGTGGTTACCCAATCATAGCACTTAACATGGGACTTGACAGCGTGTTAGTTAATTAGCACTTTACCAGCGCCTTTGACCGCCCGTGAAATGCCTATCTTGCGGCAGTTTCGAGAATTCCTTATTTCTCGTCTACATCCTAAAGGGAACCTCTGTGCAAAATTTGAGCTTTCAATTTTTAAGGGTTTGGGCTGGGCGAGAATGAGGCAGTCGGTGAGTAATAAGGACTTTTCATAAATAAGAATTGATTTTTGTGTAGACCAGCCTTTCAGAAAGAGGGTGTTTAGAAGTTTTGCTGCCAAAGGACGACAGTATATTTTATTTATATTATTCTAGTTGATAAGCCAACCGTCGTTAAGCGATAAAAGCTACGCTATAACACGAATCACGCTTTCAGATTGGATTGTTGTACTATTTTATTTGTCATAAAATACTCGAGTTTATGACGTTGATCCTTGACAACAACAACAAGCCGGCAAATTGACATTATTTATGCATTATTATAACTTTAGATTCAATTAACACTGGAATTTATTACGCGATCTTAGATGTTGATTGATCTTTCTTTGTTTCGTGAAGTATCTTGAATAGATATGATTTAATATAAAGTTAGTTCGGATACGTCAAAGCCTGTTCCAATCTCATTTTGACCGGAGAAAAATGGCCGTGGAGAGAGAAAGAGTAATATCATTTACGTCCCATATTTCCTGATCGCCGAAGCAAAGTTACCTCGTGCAGTTATCAGCGCTGGTCAAGTTAGGAGGGATTACAGTGCAATCGAACTTAAACCCCAGTCAACTCTATAAGTCCGTCAAGGAAGATACGGGCCCATGCGAAAGTAGTTGATCAGTGATAACCAATGCCAAATTATTTTTTTTGGACGGGTAAAAACACTTCGGGAGTTGGGCCAATTGTCAAATGGTGTAGTAATTCATTCTTAGTTTGGAGCCCCGAACTAATCTTTTGTCCGTAAGTGATAGGGAGTAGGAAACGCCCGTACCTTCTGCCGAAACTACGGACTTCGTGCTTAGGGAATAGACCCGCTGCATACGGGGGCTGGGCTGCATTCTAGCTAACCGGGCGTCGGCTTATGCAGAACCGAAGACCACCTCTGGTTTTATTGAATCTAAATCTTATATACCACGACTCAACGTCACGACTATTAGAAGGTGCCGAAATAAGACCGAAAGGGGCAGTAAAAGCATAGGCAAGCTCGTATTTAGGATAATTTTGCTTTTCTATTTTTTTCTTTTTTAATTTTGATTTACTACTGGGTCTTTTACAACCCGGCCGTTCACACATAACATGACATAACATCACGACTGTTTTCCCTGAAGGGTTAGACAGATGTATTGTGGTGGGAACAGTATTGAGTATCTACAATATTAATTGCCACTTAATAAGGAGTGGTTTTACTTGATAAAGATGCTTATCAGTGTTATTTACATTTACTGTAAAAGCAATAAACAAGAATGTTTAATTAATTATGTAAATTAATGTAAATCTGACCTATTATTACTGCCGAGAATATTTCTGCCACAGTTTATTTGCAAAAGATATCAATTGATACTCAACTTTGGATCCCTTCATACCCCATGGAACAGATTTAAAAAACAGATTATTCAAATACTCCGTCAAACCCCGGAAAATCAGCAAACTTAGTACATAGTGCCAGTTTTTAGTCATACCTACATGACATACACACATCATCACACGCTTTCAGCACCTACACCACACAGATACACGCACTCTTATACCTACTTTAAATACTAATAATAATGTCACTCTCTGTATTTCTTATTTTTTTGTGTACTTCGTAATTGGCGTAATGTTTCGAATAATATAAACGTTATATTTACATGTCAGCTGTGAAGCTACCTTATATTAAATAAATAAATAAATAAATATATAACAAAAATCATCTAAACAGGCTATAGGAAATTAAAAACATTGCTATACTTATTATTACTAACAATAATGAAAAACAAATTACAACAGTATTTTTTTTTTTAGAAAAACTGCAGTACTATTGTCACAATGAGTTCAAGTAGCAAACTGTAATTAAATTCACAGTCAAAAGCAATAACTTTGAAGGTAGTAGGTACTTTGTTGACTAATTTACGTGAATGAAGTCATTAAACAATCACTACTAAAGGTAATGTTCATTCATCATACATTTTAATAAGTATTCCTTATGTGGCTTTTTATGTAGGTAAATACCCGAAACTCATACATTGTAAGACATGAATATAACTGTCTCTTAATAGACTCATTTCTTTTGTAATATTATATTTCTCTGTGTAAATATTCAGTAGGTACTAGCTGCTGCCCGCGTGAATTTTCTAAAATAAAAGTAGCCTAAGTTACTCCTTATAACATGAGCTATTTGTCAGTGAAAGTCCCGTCAAAATCGGTCTAGCCATTTTGGAGATTAGCCGGAACAAGCAACATTTTTAAAAATTGTTTTTTGTTTATTATAAGTACCGTATATACTTTTTACCGTACAGGTTTTTTTTTTTTGCTTCGTCTGGTGCCGGACGTAAAGAATAGCACTACCCCATTTCTTCGCGTGGGTGTCGTAAAAGGCGACTTACTAAAGAATGGGCAGCAGCGTTCACTATGCATTTTAACACCATACTGCGATCGCCAACCCGCCTGCCAAGCACGGCCGACAAACACCCCCCCTTTGGGGGAGGCCTATGTCCAGCAGTGGACGTCTTTTGGCTGAAATAATGATGATGATTATATACTTTTTATATTGTTATGGATTGTGGAGGTCAGATAGGCAGTCACTCCATGTAAAATACTTGCGTTCAGCTGCATCCGGTTATGGGAAAAGCTTAGGCAGATTGATTGATACACTACATGCGCATTTAGTAAAAAGCTGTTATTTTGACATTACAAACAGACACTTATTTATTTGTATAGATCGGATTAGGAGTCATTATTTTCAATCAAAAGTTATCTCAGTTATTAATGCAAAAAAAAAATACTACAAAAAATAGATGTCAGTAGGTACGAAAAGTTACATCATACAGTATTTTAATTTTAGTTTTGGTGCTTCTAATCTAGGTAAATACCCCAATCTCATACATTGAAAGACATAAATGTAACTATGTCTGATATTAAAGTTAATTCTGGGTAGTTTAAATAGAGTATTTGTCTTGCATTGAGTTACATATCCTGTATCTGTTAAAGAGTTATTAATTTCAATTAAAGTTATGTCATTTTATTAATATCTTTTACAATAATAATTTATAGCCTATCAATTAGGCAGATAATTTGATAATTATTTGATAGTATATAATTATGTGTTAATAAAATATTTAATTACTTATTGAGTTTGAAAGTTTTTGAACAAACATAAATCTAATTAGAAATTCAGCATTACATAGGTAAGTCTTTTTACATGAATTGCCTAGCATTGCTACAATTTAAAGCATGATGAGTTACCCAAGTATTTATGAAGTGTGTTCTTACAAAAGTTATGAAATGGCCCATTAAAGATAACAGTATGTCTTCAATCTTTATCACTATCTGTGAGCATATAATTTATGACCCATCATGCCCAAAGTATAGATTAGAACTCTCAACTTTAAGAAAATAACTTAAACATAAATTGCTTATCTCATTTATGGTATGGGGGAAAATTAATTAATCATGAACTTTTATCAAAACTTAAATGAATATAGTTTTAATTTTTATCATTTATATTCCATTCAATACTTACCTGTAACATAAAATCTAAGTCTTCATAATACAGAAAATTATCACAATGTTTATTAAATTATCATAGTGAACAGAAAATCACATCACTAAAGATCCAAAGTCTTATCAGTGCTCTTATCACAAGTAAACTGTTAATGTAAAATGTGTCTGCCTTCATGTTTACATTCTGATATCATACAGAGTACTGGAAAAATTTTACTTGCTAATATGTTAGACTAATATTAGTGAGTGGTCATTGTTTACTGAATGAGGTATTAGAGGAAATTCCTGTTCAATTAGGTACTTATATTAAAAAAGATAAGTGTGCATGGGAATACCATACAGGTTTTTCTACCTATTTTTTTATATTGCTGCACACAATAATGATATGTATATGTTTTAAAGGAAAAGATCAATGCATTAAGGCTAAGTAATTAGCTAAATTACATGTTTAGATAATTACATGGGAATAAGAATAATTACCATATTAAATGTACACAAGGAAGAATATATAATTAAACGATTATGATTACAGAAGAAAAAAAAAATAGGAAGCTACAACTTTATCTTATAATCTAGATCTTAACTAAAAATATGAAAAGAATTAAGGGTTTGCCACTTACCCGGCAGTGTATGGTATCCGATTGTGGACAGATGTCCAGTAGAGTTGCAACTACCAGGTGGTAGGTCCGAGTCCATCATATTGCAGTCTTGTCCATCTCTGTCAAACCCAAACCCCTGGCATACCATGCCATCTTAACTACACCACACTTAGCACTAACACTGTCCCTCTTGATTCAATATCTGTGACAATAGAACATCTCAATTACTTCCCATTTGCATTATACTTATCAATTAAAAGGATAATGCCAGAGCACTTTATACACTTCCATTAAGTAACTACATTAAGGCCAATTAACTCAGGTTCACATGCTGTGACAGTGGCTGACAAGGGTCAAAAGGAATGATTGCATGCGCGATGCAAAACCGGCGGCCCAGTTTACACCCCAAGACATAAATAGTTAGATGAATGCAATAGCCAGAAAATAGGTCAACGGAGGTGTGCCCGGCCGCCGCGACAGAGACAACAGACTCACTGCCTCCGACGGTCGCGGCGCATCACAATCTAATAAGAGCCTTTGCAAACTTCATTACATATACTATGTCAAGAATCGTGGAATAATTAAAGGGAGCCCGCAATTTTAACAAATAAACATTACTATAAACACATCTTGTCTTACTTTCTAACAAGCGTAGATGAAAGAGAGAACCGATCGCGACGCAGCGAAGCCCCGACTCCCATACATACATGTCAACCACCGTACACCATCCCAAGCCATTGATCTAATTGGTCATTACTTACACACTCATTATTTCTCACTCAAAAACACTAGAACTATTTCTTAATACATTGTTATGTCAATTCAACGTTAA
The DNA here is from genome assembly GCA_963921375.1 of Tiliacea citrago. Taxonomy (NCBI): domain Eukaryota; kingdom Metazoa; phylum Arthropoda; class Insecta; order Lepidoptera; family Noctuidae; genus Tiliacea; species Tiliacea citrago. The sequence continues at coordinate 6,617,393 of OY992784.1, forward strand.
TTATTGCATAAACTCTGGGTAAAGCCTCTAAACACGCCCTGGCACTACTACACGGCCATATTTATTTACCTACTAAATGTGACCACTCTCTTCCGAAAGTCTACCACTTGGCACTTATAAAGAAAATAATTACCAATTACATATTGTTTTTTATCCTTTAGAAGTTTAGACTTACTTTGTAGGCTGTCCACTTTCGGAATATCGTCAGGAGTCGTCAGTCAATTCTGGCTTCAATAAACCGTAATTCCGTAATTAGGGGCATCTCTATCGACCTCCATGATCTAGCCTTGAGGCTTCTTCGTCCTTAGCACTGACAGCAGCGCTTATTGCCTAGGGGCTGTTCTGATGCAGGGGGAGGGACTCAACGAGAGGCCAATTGAGTACGCGAGTCGACTCCTCACTAGCGCCGAGAGGAACTACTCCACGACCGAGCGAGAGGCTCTCGCCGTCGTGTGGGCACTCGGTAAGTTCCGCGGTTATGTAGAAACCGCGAAGATCACGGTTAGGACAGACCACCAACCCTTGCGATGGCTGATGAGTTAAAGGGTTGTCCCTTAAGGGCAAATTGCGTATTTACACAGCATGCATCCGCCCGATTATGACTTACGCCTGTGCTGTTTTCGCACACGCCGCGGCCGGTCCCCACTTCATTCAAAGATTGCAGGCACTTCAAAACCGATTTCTCCGTAAAATTACGGACACTCTTTGGTTCGTTCGGAAAGAAACCCTTCATCTAGATTTTAAAATCCCCTACCATTAAGCAGTTTATGAAACGCGTGACAAAGCGGTTCTTCGAGTCCGCAGATAGACATCGCAACCCCTTGGTTGTGCAGGCCGCTAGCTATAGGCCTTCTCAGATTAGTCAGACTCGCTGACCTAGGCATACTCTCTTAGATCTAGATGACCCAATTACTCTCCTTCTGGAAAGCGATAGGGCCACAAGTACAATGCACAAATCACACAAACCGTCATTCCGTCCTCGCCACCGAGGTACCACGCGAAGTTCAAGACTTAATTGTTCCCCCCGTCCCTTGCACGTCGAACCGCCAGCCCCGAGGCTGAGTGAGCCGTAACATTTAATAGTAATCCCCGTTAATAATCATGAATCTAAACTTTTGATCCAGCCTGTCCCCAACTTGCTGTTATTCCCCAACGACGCCCTAAGCCGAGGTTCGTACCCCACAGGGGGTGCCCTTAGAGCGCTGTCGTTTAGTTTTAATAAATATATTTACGCTCCTGGCTGGAGGCTTTAAGCTCACACCTTAGCGCAGCCACAGGAAAGTTCGGTTAAGTAGTCACGGCCTCTCACAACAAAATTTAAAAAAATAGTATTTTTAAAGTAATTTCGTGGCTATCAAAAAAACCACAACAAACAGACTTGAACGAATCAAACTTCTTTTTTGGATTTTTATAAACGCATTCATACATTTTTTATTACTCTAACCCACTCGCACTTGAAGTAAACTCCGGGATGTAGTAATAAAATAATAGAGTATTGTATTGTATAACCCGTCAACATACGATAATCGGATATTTGAAACATTTATCCAGAAGTAGTCGAACTAACATTTTTCATAAAGAATGTTATTAGTGTTGTGTGTCAATTAAAAATAATAATAAATAGTAGTAAATTAATATGAACTTAAATATAAGTTAAACACATCAGGTGTAATCTAAGTTTATGAAGAGTTCATTTAATCAAGGTTCAAGAATCACTACTTGTTTTCAACTCTAAAATAATCAATAATTTGATGAAATTGTACCATCAATTGTAAATTGTACACTAAATGTTAAATGTTGATTCAAACTTATAATTACATTACGTTTTGAAATCATTTAAGTACTGTAGTTTTATTGTATTGTGTAGTACAGCCATACTCAAAGTGTGTTCCGCGGAACCCTAGGGTTCCGCAAAGCCTCTGTGGGGGTTCCGCAAAAATACTGGTCAGAATAAAAAAATAATACTAAAGGAGTGTCTACCTACTATATTTTATTTTACTCTGGTACCTGAGTAACATAATATCAATCTAAATATTTCAACAAAAGTAAAAAAAATGTGTAAATTTTAATGTCAAGTAATATGATTATTAATGAAGAAAACACATAAAACCATTTTTGATTACTTTAGGGCTCCGTCAAATATTTCGTTTTCGAAAAGGGTTCCGTCTCCAAAAAAGTTTGAGAACCACTGGTGTAGTATATTGCGTTTTCTTGTTTTCTTGGCAAAATACGATCTTTTTTGATGCATGGTACGATTCTCTAAAAAATAAAGATGGCAACACTGATTCAAGCACGATGTTGACAAATGACAGTTCACGCCTCGCTGTCATTGCGAGGGACCGTGGGTTTGTGTTTTTGTTGTTCAAGCTACTTTGATTTTTATTGTGCTTTGAAACAGTTGAATTTATTCTTAGATTAATTTTATAATGTGAACAGTTCAAAAACAACGTAAAACATATTATTTTGTAAAAATGGAGACTACACCGTTGCTGACAAGACCCAAAAAGAAATCCTTATGGTCAAGGTAAACGTTTTTTTTTTTATTATTGCTTTGTTTGGCGTAATAATTACGCATAAATTATGTTATAATGGATTATTTCTAGGCTACAATTTTGGAGGTTCCGTAAGAAGAAGTTGAGTTCTCGAGCTATATATCTGGGACAGCTGCCTGATGAAGAATTTCCGCCTAACTATGTCTGTAATCAGGTCAGTGACAATTTCTAAATTGTTCAACGCCAATAAAACGCCATAATATGCCTTAAATATTCAATAATGGGCTACGCATTTTGTGTCCTCGTAAGTAATGCATTAAAACTTATCAGGACAGTTAAGTTTATCTATATCATTAACTGTAATTAGGCCATAATTAGTGTTACCTAAACACACTAGGAATATGCATTTTCATTCTAATGAAAAATAGTAATTTAAATCTGGTACCAAGATTGCTATTTTAATCACTTTGTACCAGTTTATATTAGCTATTATCATTACTTATTTTAGGCTTATTTATAACAGTAACAGTAATTTAGATAGTAATATTTGCATTATTTAGTACCAAAACATAATTCTTCATGCATTTAGTTTGGCAAGGAGTTTGCAAACAGATGACATACTGTTTGAAATTCATATGAGAATCTGATAGTGAGAGTCTAGTAGAGTTATTGTTATTATAGTTAACTCAGAATTTAGCTCATTATCTATCTTATATTCATCATTCTAGAAATAAAAATGCAATACGATTCCTTGGTAAGTGCATCGCGTGAGAACGGGTAGACCGATATAGCATTATTTGTTTTCTTTGAAATGGTTTTGTTTGAATTAGGTTATATGGAAAGAAAAAATTTTAGAGTTTCCCGGAAAATATTCAAATTCGGGAAAAACTGAACATCCTCTTTTTCTGTGGGATTTTTAAATGAATTATTAAAAATTGGAGAGGAAAGTCTGTTGGGTCAGGTAGTTAATAATATAATAGTTAAGTATTATTATTGTGTAAGATTGCGCTGTCTTACAAGCTGACCTTTTAGTTGAATCTTCCACCAAACATGCTTTCATAGGTTTCATAGGGTACCTCCTTTGTTATATTTCTCCATTCATGAATTGTTTGTGTGAATGTTACAAACCCAGATGACATTTATAGAGCATTGTTTACTAAGAGATGAATACAAAACATGGTTTTAATCCTTGTATGTATTTTAGGAATTCGTGGCTAAGTAATAACAGGACCGGATGGGTCGATCCATCGGGTTAAGCTACACTTTCCAGGGTAGGTCCGTGGATGGGTAACCATCTTTACATACCGAGACTCCTCCGTGCCTCGGAAAGTATGTTAAGCCGTTGGTCCCGGCTGTCATTTGTGGATCTTTGACAGTCGTTACGGGTCGTCAGAAGCCCGAGAAGTCTGACAACCAGTCTTACCAAGGGGTATTGTATTACCCAGTAACTGGGTGGTGGTTTACCATGTAAAATACTGGTATTCAGCTGCAAAACCTGATGTAGTTCACATAATAGGATTTTTATTTTGAATGTTTATTGAAAAAGATAACATTTTAAAATGTCTGTTACAAAAAATTATATTCATTGATATCATCCAGTGACTAGTCAAAGTCAAAACATTTGTTTTTAGTCCTTTAGAAGACATTTATAAACATAAAATTTACAAGAATAAAGAATTGATTCCATAAGGTAGTTTCCAAACACAAACAAGAAACCATAACTAAAATATTTATTTAACTGAAACATTTATTTATCTGTTCATCATCTGTTACTATAAGATTGTTATAATCTGCAATAAGAAATGTCTCCCTATTAGAAAGTCTGCTGCACAGACCAGTGAATGTTAGCAAGGAGGTCACAAAGTAAAAGTTATGATGAATGCCGTAATTTTATTATTTAACTAGCTATGTTACCTGCGCCGCCGCCTGCTTCTTAAGGTTTTAATTTTCTGGAATAAAAGTACAATTCGGCGATAAGACGTACCAAGCTAGTTTACTTCAAAATATCATTATAGTATGCCAAAAAGACTAATATAGATGAGAAAATAGGTAAAGTTCTGCTCCAAACAAAAGTTAAAAGATGCTAGCAGTATCTATAATATTAGGTCAACACTGAACAGAGTCAGACTAATGCCCGTTTTAAGTAACACTAGGTCACACCTAAACGTATCCAGTGCAATAATATTTAGGCGTTAATAAATTTAGGTGGTGGCATTCCGTGTGGTGCCGGACGTAAAGAATAGCACCATTCTATTTCTTCCCGTGGGTGTCGTAAAAGGCGACTAAGGGACTTACTACAGAATGGGCAGCAGCTTTCTCTACGCATTTTAACACCAAACTGCGTTCGCCAACCCGTCTTCCAATGGTGGCGATTATGGCAACTCCCCCCCTCCCCCCTTCTTTTGGGGGAGGCCTATGTCCAGCAGTGGACGTCTTTCGGCTGAAATGATTATGATGATGATGAATAATTTAGGTATTTCCTAGTGTTAGTGAAAACGGAAGTAACCAAGTCTACTTACAAACCTTACTTTTCCTCAGTTGAATCACTAGGGACATTATAATCCATCCCACGCAAATTATAATGCGCGGCATAATGTATATTAAATAACTAACAATAAGTACTTTATTAGACCCACTGACCCTATTAAACTCATTAATGACATATCAAAATGTTCTGGTACATTACAGATGGAATTCGAACATACCTACTACGTGGCCAAAACAATTAGTCGCATGACAGCAATGCGGTTAAGTTAATAATAGTAACTGTCAATAGCTACGTACACAAAAAGTACTTTAACACTTTTTAAAAACTACAATTTAGTACTAATTGTAGTCTAGTTCCAATTACGTCTTAGCTGTCATGCGGTTAATTGTTTTGGTCACGTAGTAAAAGTAACACTAGAAAGGGAGTGACTACCGAGATGACGACTAAAAGAGAAGTATGGAAGAAAGGGACATGTTGCGCCGACCCCAATTCAATTGGGTTATGGGCAGGAGAGTGATGATGACGTAGTAAAAGTTAAAATTGATAATGGTATAATAATTGAAATAGGCTATATCATCAATCTCCTGCCGTTATACCAATTTATTTGGGATCGGCGCAACATGTCCCTTTCTTCCATACTTCTCTATTAGTCGTCATCTCGGTAGTCACCCCCTTTCTAACCATATTATCTTTGACACAATCCATACATCGTTTCTTTGGTTTTCCCTTATTCTAGCCATCCACATTTTAGCTCAAAACTTTCCTCACGACATTTCCCTCACTCCTCCGCATTACACACATGTCCATACCACGACAATCGATTTCCACACGACTTTTCAGTCGCCGGTTCCACTCTCAGACTTCCTCTTATATACTCATTTCTTATTCTATTTGCGTAACAGTACCAAATAGATTTCTCTACTAGCTGCGCCCCGCGGTTTCACCCGCGTAAGTCTCGATCCCATGGTAATATTGGGATGAAAAGTAGCCTATGTCTCAATCCAGGGTGTCATCTACCTCCATACAAAATTTTATCAAAATTGGTCCAGCCGTTTGAGCGTGAAGAAGTAACAAACATACACACACACACACTCACAAACTTTCGCCTTTATAATATTAGTGTGATAAGTGTGATAAGTTTGTGCAAAAACTTTTACACGTCAATCATATTTTAAACACTAGATGAGGTACTTATATCGTCATCTGCCTAGCCTTTTCGCAAGTATGTTGGGGTCGGCTTCCTGTCTAACCGGGTGCAGCTGAATACCAGTATTTTACATGAAGCGACTGCCTATCTGACCTCCACAACCCAGTAACTGAGTAACACGACACCCCTGTGTAAAACTGGTTATCAGACTTTCGTACTTCCGTTGTCATTCGTGGATTCTCGACGTCGAGAATCCACGAATGACAACCGAGACCAACGGCTTAACGTGCTTTCCGAGGCACGGAGGGGTCTTGGTATGTAAAGATGGTCACCCACCCACGGACCAACCGCGGTAGCGTAGCTTAACGTGATGGATCGACCCGTGCGGCTTTTATTACTTAGCCACAAGCCCTTCTAGCAACATAACATGGTGAATTGACCATAGACTCGTAGCTAAGCTCCGTACATACTTTTCGATACAATACGAGTATCTTAGAGACCATTACATCACTACTAGACAGACACTACACTCCCAATTACCGTTGCAATGTATGGTCAGGGGGAAATTGTCAATGTTATTATTAGTGATCACAATTTGTTCTTATAAGCAGATAGGTGGACGTTTCTGCTCCTATCAACTTAATCCCTATTTATTCAGAATAAAGCGGGAGGAAACGCCCGGGTATCACCACTGTGTGGATCGCCCGGAGGACACGGTGGAAGTCTGCCCTGCTTGGGCGGAGCACCGCCGTGTCCTCACGGAGGCGATCGGCGGCGGCGATCTCTCACGTCCGGCCCTGGTTCAGGCCGTGGTTCGGAGCGAGAGTGCATGGGAGGCCGTCACCTCCTTCTGCCAAACAGTAATGCTCGCGAAGGAGGAGGCGAAACGCGTGAGGGAAAGGCAAAATCCACGCCCTCGTGCCCCTAGTCGCCGCAGGAGACGCCCCGGGCGTCGGGAATCGCAGGCCGATTCCCGGCCACCGCAGGCGTGGGCTTGCGGACGGTGAGCCATGGGTAGCTCGCCGTCCGATAAGGACCAGGCCCGGGTCGACGGCGCGTTGTGTTCCACGCCCGCCTCAAAGAGATGTCAGCACCAATTGACGGGGTCCGAAAGGGCCAATGCCTGCTAGGGTTACGAGCCTGTCCGAAAGGGATATCGTGGTCCTGGCACACAGGCATCTGAAGGAACACGGGTGGGTTTTAGTCAGTAAAAGTCTGACACGCCCTAAGCTCCGCCCAGAGCGGGAGAAGTTATTTGATAATTTCCCACCCAAAAAAAACCCATGTGCGGGAAAGAGTTGTCTCGTTATTTCCAGAAAAGGCATGAAACTAATAGGCATCTGACAATGCTATTTCGTTTCTCTTGACTTAGAAGGGGGTTTGCCCACTAATTAAATACTTCTTACAACGAACTTGTCTTGTTTTTTTAAAGTTTTGTACATTTTCATGAGTAGTAATAACACCCTCTCCTCATTTCTTAACAAGTAGTCTTTCTGTAATCTGAGCGAGTAGTAATTCGCCAGCGCTTGCGCGTAACTTCCTTGCAAAAATGACCGCCCATTGTATTCTAACGTCAGCCAATCACAATCGCGCGTCATTATTGTTGTGATGTATTCCTATCATTGTATTCTTGTGTTTGTAAGCATGACAATAAAACAATCTTATCGCTCAATTTCTGATCTTGAAACTTGGCTTTGATGAATCTCTCACTATCTTCTCTCGAGTGTCATATGATGTCGTAAGATTCCATACAGAGAAATATAACAGGCTGTAAAGTGTGGTGCAGAAAAATGATCACTTTAGAATGACGAAAGGACAATTTGAGCCTTGATTATTTTAGATTTTAACTCAAACTTAACTTAAACATTTTAACAGTCCAAAAAATTTAATGTATTTTAGTTACCTGGCTCCTATGGTAGGAGCCAGTTAACTAAAATACATTGGCTATAGGTAGGAGTCCTACCTATAATCAATGTATCTCATGTATAAAATCTGAAAACCAATATATGTCATTAAGCAGCATAACTATTTAGGAAGACTTTGATTTGAAGAAAATAAAAGTTGATGAAGTTACGGAGCATACTAGCATAATAATATGTCGATTCAACTTTGTGTAAAAATCTAGAAACACGTGCAAACTCCTCCTTTAATATACTCGTACCTTACCATTTCATGTGAATTATCTTTCTTTCAGAAATACAACATCCTCACATTCCTACCACTGGTGCTATTCGAGCAGTTCCGGTTCTTCCTGAACCTGTACTTCTTGGTTATGGCCGTCAGTCAGTTTATCCCGAGCATTCGTATCGGGTACCTCTACACTTACTGGGGACCACTGTGCTTTGTACTCGCTGTGACGCTGTTCAGGGAGGCTGTTGATGATTTTAGGAGATATCGGTAAATTTTTTTTTTGTGTATTTTTTCCCTCAATAGTGTCTTTATGAGCGATGGTACGGTCAGTGCTCTGCATTATCTGACCCCTCTTACAATGAATAAAAGGGGAAGAGGGGTCAAGTCATGCAGAGCACTGATTGTACTAAGCGTTCGTCCATCGCACCTTCAGTCAGCCGCGCCACCAATTCGCTGACGTACTTATCTTTCTACGATGGCATTAACCACAGAGGGATAGTGTTGACAATGCCGTCTCTAACAGCAGTCGCCGAAGCATCTCCTTGCTCTGAGGCATTCACTAATATTCTCGCCAAGACACAAAAGAAGAAGAATTCTCGTGTTGAGATATTCACGTGACGACAAGCCCTTATCCCAATTTATTTGGGGTTGGCGCAACATAATTATCTTATTTTTCCTTATTTCTCTATGGCTGGAAAGGGGCGAGTACGTTCATTTCCAGCCATATCATCTTCCACACAGTCTTCCCCTACTCTGATAGCCATGCACAATCATACTCAAAACTACCCTCACGTCATCTTCCTCATAGCGTTGTGAAATAATAATACAGTCAGCAAGGTCAGTCAAGTGATGGGCTAACTGCTGTTCATGATGCACTGAACGTACAATTATATTATAGTGAGTCAAGTACTCGGTTTCTTTTGTAAAATCATTCATCGGTTTTCCCAATTTCAGATTAAATCTAATTAGATAGAGTACATGTAAGCTGCTCCATGAAACTCAATATCCTCGCCGCGAATCACACACAGGCGGAATGTGTGATGTCAGATGTTTATTGACTGAATGATTACCATTATCATGGAATGTTAAATTTTTACTTGTTGTTTTTGTTAATTTCCTGAGATCCACTATCTAGGTATCAAACATAGAGGACTATTCGATAATTTGTGAGACAATGGTCTTACATATCGTTTAACAATATAATATGAAAACTTCATGGAAATCGTTCAACCAGAATCACGTCGCTTCGCGCCTGACTGCGGCAGTCTTAACACGTTCTGAATGTTGATCCTCCAACGTCCTTGGTTTGAATTTCATGACGGTGAACCATCTTTTTCTGAACATGTTAATAATATAAATAATCATGATCTGTCAAAGAAAACGACTTAGTTTTGTCCGGTCCACTGCAAATCCCAGATATCCCAGCTTTTAATATTTTGAGGACAATGTTTACTTTTTTTTTTCTTTTTTTTTTCTTTAAACGTTCACATATCCCTTTGCCTTCACTAGACAAAGAAACGTCTATCCTGTTTACGAATTAGTTTCCAAACATGTAATTTTTATTTAAAATTAATTTTTTGAAAAATTACTTTTGTATCCACACATAAAGTTCAGTTTGCGCTACAACTTCACTCATTTTAACGACTTTCAGTAGTAGGTAGTCTTTCTGAAATCAACTTAATTTTCATTACTATAAAGATGATATTTCTTTATGTAAATAACATAAAATTGGAGGATTTTATTTATGGAACTTATGAAATTCTTTCCCTCTTACAGCCGAGACAGAGAAGTCAATCGCCAACGCTACGAGCGTATAGTCCTGGAGTTTTCAGCAGCCGACTACCGTCCATTCGTGACAGAACAGGTCGCGTCTTCCGAGCTCCGTGTAGGTGACATTGTCATGTTACACAAAGGACAAAGAGTACCTGCTGACATGATACTGCTGAGGACCAATGAGACGATGGGCACCGTGTTTATAAGGACCGACCAGTTGGATGGAGAGATTGATTGGAAATTGAGGTACGTGTATTTTTTTTTCGTCAGGATATAATGTAAGTTCATCATCATTTCAGCCGAAAGACGTCCACTGCTTGACATAGGCCTCCCCCAAAGGGGGGGAGTTGCCATAATCGCCACGCTTGGCAGGCGTGTTGGCGATCGCAGTATGGTGTTTAAATGCATAGAGAACGCTGCTGCCCATTCTCTAGTTAGTCCCTTAGTCGCCTTTTACGACACCCACGGGAAGAAATGGGATGGTGCTATTCTTTACGTCCGGCACCATACGGGACAATAATGTAAGTTATGCCTAGTGAAGACTATCTATAGTCATAGAATAAGAAGTTTATCAATCAATCAAGCTTTGCTTGCTCTACTGGCACTCAAGTAGAGCAGACGTGTGTATAAGCAATATTATTTATCATATGACGTTAAAATATTTACGAGTGATCTGTGACCTAGAAAACGAATCGCGCATTTTTCTGCTAAGTTAGTGATTTACTTTAGTGAATAACAATTAATTATGAGAAACATTTAAGAATTAAGTATGTCAAATAGTGAAAACAGCCCTCGGAGTATCCCACCACCAAGCAGCCCTGCCAGCAAACCTCAAATACCTTACAATGTTGCTAAAGGAAAAATTCAGGCAGTGGACACCAGTGACATTAGTAACTGGTTGATCTCAATTGAATCATGCCTGAATGAAGTATGTACCATTGCTCAGGAAGGAAAGCTGAACTCCGAACAAAAGCTAAGGATCAACTCCTTATCGCGGAAGGTTGGACATGGCGTTTCACAAATGGCAGTTTACTACCAGGACTTTAAGCTAAAGGCCCAAGAAATACAAAATTCAAAACTAGCGTTGAAAGGAAAAGGTGACCTCACTGATTGCCTCGAAAATTTTCAGAAAACTATTCAAGCTAGCATTCAAGAAAACTGCGCTAAACCGACGATGGCAGAAAAAGTTTCATTCGCTGACATGGTAAAAACCAATCAAAATAATTACTTGCGACCCAACAATGTCAGCTCTATTGCAATTTATCCAACGGATAAATTAAAATCTAGTGACGACACTAAATCTCTTGTCCAAAAAATCATATGTCCTGAACAAATGAAACTGCACGTTAGAGGATTGCGCAAAACAAAACACGGAGGCGTTATAATCAGCACGGAGTCCAAAGACGACATTGAAAAACTTAGGAAATCATCGCAGCTAAGTAGTTCCGGCCTGAAAGTGGAAGAGCCCCATGGGAGAAGACCAAGAATTGTAGTTATAGGTGTACCGAACGTTTTAAGTGACAAAGATGTTTATGATTGCATCTATGAGCAGAATGTGGCCGACAAGCTGCCTAGTTTATCCCGTGACTCTTTTTTGGCCTCTATATATTTAAGTCACAAGTCTGGTAAAAAAGAGGGACCTACATGCAACTTTATTCTTGTAGTAACTGCTAGCATAAGGAAGGCGCTTATAAACCAAAATCGAGTGTTCATTAATTGGACATCCTGCCCAGTAAGGGACTTCACACTTGTGACCAGGTGCTTTAAATGTCAACAGTATGGACATGCTGCAAAAACTTGTCGTGAGGCTACCTATACGTGTGGACATTGTGGAGAACAAGGTCATCAAGCGAATGAGTGCACTAAACATGCTGAACCATCACATTGTGCAACATGCTTGCGATTTAAAAAACCGAGCAACCACAAAACAGGTGATCATTCTTGATCACCTGTTTTGTGGTTGCTCGGTTTTTTTTTAAATGTTGCAGTTATTAAAAAGTGCGGTCTACAATGTATCTGCAGAAGACTGGAAGAAGGTGGTAACCAAATGCAGAAAACTAATGGAAGAAGATTGGGAGCGGGACGTCCGCTTTGATAATATTTGCAAACAAGAGTTCATAATAAATTTACAAGATTGTTCTAGCGATTCAGAAACTGATTCAGATATAGATTTGGGATGCTTTAAGAGACTGAATCCTTTAAGAGAATAAATGTATTTTATATTAAAATATTCGTTTAATTTAGTAACGTTTGTAATTAAATTAAACCCAATTATTATGTATGTTACATTATCATCGATAATAGTAAAAAACGTCGATAATTTCTATCGACAATTTTTTATATCCTGACAAGCCTAGGAATGTCAATTTGACATATGTCGCAGAGATCAAGCTATCTCAATATTCATCACATAACTATCATCGGCAATTAACTTATTAATTAACCAGTCCACAATAAAAATAAATACTTCAAGAATCCTAATCCTAACTTCCTAACTAATATTAATAATGCGAAAGTAAGTTTGTTTGTTTGTTAACTTTTCACGCCTAAACCACTGAACCGATCATCCAAAAATTTTGCATATAATCATAATCATTTATTCATTTGTTAACATAGGTACAATAAAATAGTTGTTATAAAAGAAAATTACAAGCGCGCTATGTTATACCAGAAGGCGTACAAATATTCATAGATGTCATTGACTTACTTACTAAAATTGATACATTAATCAAACGATATTATTTGATTTACTCAAAAAAAAAAAAATGTACTTGTTAAAAGAGAAATAAAAAAATAAGATTACTACGTCAATATTCAATTAAAACAAATTTAAAATAAAAATGAAGAATAAAGTAATATTATAATACTTAAAATGATACAAAAATGACACGTGCAATGTAAAATAACCTTGAACTTAAACATACCAACTAAAGTCAAAAACAGGCATTGATATTTGTCTGTCAAAAATTCCGAAATGCTGTAATATGCTTTATTCAACAGTAAAGATTTAAGCCTTTTCTTAAATAAGTTTATGTTTAATTCTTTAATTGAACTAGGTATGTGGTTGAATATGATTGGTGCCATACAAAAAACACTTTTTTGCATCAATGCTGTAAGAGACCTTTTTACGCAAAAGTTATTGTTCTGTGGTCGCGCTCGTTTGTGATAAAATGATATCCTAGTAAACAGGTCTGGATTTGTCATAACAAATACAGCTAACTCAAAAATATATAAGCAAGGAAATGTCAATAATTTGTATTTGATAAACAATGGCTTACAGGAGTCTAAACTGTGGAGTCTGAACATTGACCTAATGCACCTTTTTTGTGCTTTAAAAACTAATTCCCTATTGGTTGAGTTACCCCAGAAAATGACACCATACCTCAACACTGAACTCACCAAACCATGATATGCTGTGATTATAGCATCGACGTTAACAACTGGGGTCAGTTTAAATAGGGCATAGGCTGATCTGCTAATAGGCAGGAATTTGGATGTATCTACTTGTGTTATCATTTTATTGTTAAAGCATACTGTCATATTGGTATTCGCACGTTGGCTAAACATCATTAATTTCGTCTTATCAATATTTATTTTAACATTATTATTATCTAACCATTTCACTATGGAGGTTATTGTCTGAGTAACAACGTCGTTTTGGTTTTGATCATCAGTACTCTTAATGGTCACAGTGCTGTCATCAGCAAACAGTGACATAGGATGACTTGTTACTTTGGCAGATCATTTATGTATAATATAAACAACGGGGGCCCTAAGACGCTGCCCTGGGGTACACTATAGGCAACTGTGCGATTACTAGACTTATAGGTTCGTTGGCATTTCGTTTTGGGATCTATATTGGTTACTTCAACGTACTGTTTCCTGTTCCGCAAAAATGAATTTATTAAACTGAGGATATTCCCTCTAATACCGTACGCATCCAGCTTATTGAGCAGGATATTGTGATCGACATAGTCGAATGCTTGAGTCAGGTCACAATAAACTGAACAAACAGGTATTCTTTTGTCAACATTCGTAATGACATTGTTCAAAAAGTCATATATTGCCATATTGATGGTTTTATTTTTTCATATATGTTGTCAGGTGTACAGAAACGAACATAGGGTACGTTTCATCCCGAAAAAAGTACTGTTCCCGAGGAAAACAACAATAACGTTCTTATGATGGCGCCACGTGTCTTTCGAATCATTATTGAATTATATATAGGGACATGCAGAGTACAAACCGAAATGATTGTAAAAATTCTAAATTAACGCGAGCGACGCCGCGAGCAAAAGCTAGTCTTAAAATAAGTCTATCAAGCACCTTCATCATCTGCCTAGCCTTTTCCCAACTATATTGGGGTCCGCTTCCAGTCTAACTGGTTGCAGCTTAATACCAGTATTTTACATGGACCGACTGCCTATCTGACCTCCATAACCCAGTTACTGGGTAACACGATATCCCTTGGTAAGATTGGTTGTCAGACTTTCGGGCTTCTGACGACCCGTTACAACTGTCAAAAATCTACAAATGGCAGGCGCGACCAACGACTTAACGTGCTTTCCGAGGCACGGAGGAGCCTTGGCATGAAAAGATGGTCACCCATCCACGGACCAACCGCGGCAAGCGTAGCTTAAGCTGATCGATCGAGCCGTGCGGCTGTTATTACTTAGCCACAAGCTCCTCTCTATCAAGTACCTTATCTATCCAAATAAAAAACCGGCCAAGTGCGAGTCTGACTCGCGCACGTAGGGTTCCGTACCATTATCTATAAAAACAGCAAAAAAATCACGTTTGTTGTATGCCCCCTTAAATATTTATGTTATTCTGTTTTAGTATTTGTTGCTATAGCGGCAACAGAATTCACGGTTCATGAGATACAGCCTGGTGACAGACGGACAGACAGACAGACGGCGGAGCCTTAGTAATAGGTTTCCCGTTTTACCCTCGGTACGGAACCCTAAAAACGATGTCTTGGAAACTAAACTAACATTATAATTTATGGCAGATTATTAACCTTTCATTTTATAGTAACATAACATCACGCCTGTAATCCCCGAAGGGTTAGGGCAGAGGTGTACCTATAGTAGACCCACGTTTCGCCAGTTATGTTTAAGTCCCATGTAATAGGGGGCGAGCCTATTGCCATCAACCGGGCACAAATCCAGACTCCGGGCTGCTACTGAGAAATTCCTGGTGGAAAAGCCCAATAACACTTATTTAACGCTTATTTTATAGTGATTAGTAATTGTCTACTTATTATCAGGTACTTAGTAGACATGTAAACTTATTAAAGTACTTGAATCATTTTTAAAGGCTCCTATCATAAGTACTGTACTGATAATAGATGCATAATCACAGGCCAAACATAGACAAATGCATGTACCTATTTAAAAAAAGTTTTTAAAAGAAGTCATTCGTGGTTATGTAATCACAGCCAAATTGGTCGATCGCACTACGCTTGCTGTGGTTCGTTCGTGAACCCCTCCGAGCATCGGAAAGCACGTTATGCCATTGGTCATGGCTGTCATTTGTAGATCTTTGAAAGTCGTTACTGGTAGTAGAATCCCTAAAGTCTGACAACCAGTCTTACCAAGAGGTATCGTATTACCCAGTAACGGGGTTGTGGAGGTCAGATAGGCAGTTGCTCCAGGTCAAATATTGGTTTTCAGCTGCATCTGGTTAGATTGGAAGCTGACCCCAACATAATTGGGAAAAGGTTAGGCAGACTATGTTTTAATAAAGAGGTGGTATTTAAAGAGTTCCCCAAATAGCAAAATACTTTGGGAGTTTATTTTGTAAATCTGAAAAAAAACATCACACTAACCACTTCTGTTACAAAAACACCAGATAATTTTAAATACTACAACAAACTTTGTATCTTTCTATAATAAAAATGTTCTTATCTTTCTCATGTCATTGGCATTACTCATTAATACTCATGCCAGCTTCCTCACTCTGTGAACGAATGATAATAAAAATGTTGGCAAACATTATTATATTATTGTAGTAAACGGAGATAAATACTAAGTACCGTGTGTATTAACCCGAGAATGAGCATACAATTATCATTCACTTTACGCCTGATTCTGTAATGAAGACAGGACATAAATTATTATGTGCACTTGCATGTACCCATGCACGCAGTGGCGTAGCTACCGGAGGGCTAGACGGGGCAGAGCCCCGGGGCCCCCAACCTTAGGGGGCACCTCGGACTCTAACTTACAAACTATAAATTGAACTAGTGAAAATTTCTCCCATATTCGGAATATAAATAAACCAGATTCCAGGAACGTCACTTAATAATGGCACTTATTTGAAAAAATACAGGGGAATTCCCAACAAGTCTAGAATATCTAAAGGTTTGAAACTTGCGGGGAACTCCCTTGTATTCTTAAGCCTCTTAGGCTGCTTTCACAGTCGCACCGTCAAACAGCGCGTTTCAACAGCACGCGCTTGACGGAAGGCGAACCTATGAGAAACGCGGCGCATTTCAAAGGCGTGACTATAAAACGCTACAAGTGAATTTACAAGCGCGCGACTGTATTAGGTACGAAGAATCTGGATTACGACAAATCTGGAGTACGTCGAATTCGGAAAACGACGAATACTGAACAAACGATTTTACTTGGGGCCCTAGATTATTTTTTGCCCCAGGGCCTTTGGTTACCTAGCTACATCACTGCATGCACGGTTACTGTAGATCAAAAGGCGTAATAGACATTAATGCACGTACGCTAAGGAAGACTAATTTCAGAAATGCGACATTATACACGCGATTATCTTTTCGCGTGGGTCAAGGGTTTTGCTATGCCTTGTATTTTCATTTTACGACGCAAAACGGAACAGACTTTTTGGTAACAATCAGAATCGTCGTTAGCTCTTATCTATAACTATAATAATATTATAAAGAGAAAAGATTTGTTTGTTTGTAATGGATAAACTCAAAAACTACTTAACAGATTTTAAAATTATTTCTCTCGTAGAAAGCTATATTATCAGGTAATGGGCTGTATTTTATTTTCAAAAAAGTTAGAGATCCCTATAAAATATATATAATTAGCCTATAAAAGTCATTATTTGGAGTGCGCTACGAAAACTATTGATGATACATAATTTATTATGTACTACATATTTATAGTACTCATACCCACAAAAAAAGTCCGGGAGGCTATGTGTCTAACTATTATAGTTAAGTCATAATAACCGTTTTTTGTTCATATTAGTCAATCAAAACACGGGTAGAATCGAAAGATGATGGACATTAGTATCATGATAATTATTAATCCTTATCCAACTAAATAGTTTCATAATCAAGGTTGATCATGTGCATGTAAATTCCTCTTTAAATTATTCGAATCGGACCTTTTTAGAAGTTGCGACGCGATGGGTATAAAAATGCCAAAAGTAACAAAAATGCTATGGTGTGAGCGAATAGCCCTACGCTTAGTCTATTCGTTACGTTACCTACACGTTTTATTTTTTGTAAAATAGAAACAATTGAATAGTAGTTTGTAATAAATAATAAAGTTTTTTTTATATAATAATAATATTATAAAGAGAAAAGATTTATAATAAATAAAAATATAGCAAGCATTAGTTTTCGGAAACTATCTGCTAAACGGGATGGAGAGATTGTTGAACTTTATAGGCGAAGATACGAAATCTATGCTGACGAAATAGCGAGGCGAAGTGCTAGTTCAACATAAAATGTAGGCAGGATTTACATATTTATTTTTTAAGTGGTTGTATACGTACAGACCAAGCTACTACAATCTGTCCGATTTTCAACTTTATCGGTACTGTTTAAGGTTCAAGGTTGATTGGGAAAATTTGACAGTTTCGGGTAGCTTGACCTGCTGGCGTCTGTACATGAAAATATGCGTATTTAATTAATGCTCGAACTCCTTTTTCCCCCAATCCTCCTCATCCTAATCAAAAAATTCTCGTACCTAAGAAGACACGCATAACCGCAAAAGATAGTCGAGCATATACACATACTTGGTCGTGCATTCATCGCTCACTTTAGAGAAAGCTTTCTTAGAGTAAAAATACTGCTTTCAGAATACCCCTACCATCAACACAAAAGCTGCCAACCGACGCACATCTTCTAGACATTAATGCCCAGATCTGGGTAGAGAAGCCAGAGAAGGACATTCACGCGTTCATCGGAACTTGTACAAGACTGGATGAAGAAGAGAGCGACTCGTTGCACATTGAGAACACCCTGTGGAGCGGCTGTGTGGTCGCGTCCGGACAGGCTACTGGACTTGTTATTTATACTGGTAAGGATTTCGCAACTGCGACCGTTTTAAACTATAGTAGGCCATTTCCCGTATAAAAACAAGTGCGTGTTGGACCACACACAATGAATGGTTTCGTAGTTGGGATGAATTTATCCTAAGAACAAACTTAACATTGTTGTTGAAAAACATGTTCCCCTATACATTCCAACTGTAATGTAAGTTTGTACGCACAATATTGAGTGAGTTACTATGTTATTTTAAGACCATAGACTTCTTATAGGATTTCCTGTAATCTATAAGTATAGAACTATTCTTTGTATTTTTTTTTTCAAAATTGAAGGGTCAGCAGTTTTGGAGATAAGGGAGGGGAATGGTCAATCTTCATCTAGTTTCTTCAATAAAGGACATGTCCAAAAATGGTTTTTTATTATTCAATAATTCTAACCAGGATCAGTTAAATATATTTGGATAGACAACCCAAAAGCTAGTGTTTCTAACTATAACATACATTTTTAAAGGCCTCCATTTTTGGAAAAATCGTTTTTTTATTTTAGTGTGAATTTACTCCTAAAACGAACAAACATTTCTAACTAGTATATTAAAGTGAACACACCCTAAACAAATACAAAACTTGTCAAAATTGACACATGGCACTGTCATTATTGTCTTTAGATATTTGATGGATGATTATGACAAAGTAAACAATAAGAAATAGGATGAAATGGGGTATTTTTAATTATTTTAATATGTTAATAGTATCTACTGATTGAGAACATTTTTTAATTACGTAGGGGAATTCCTTTTTTATGACTTGGAATCGAGATCGGAAGTAGATGAAAAGCTTTTCAGCAAAATATGCTATTGAAAAACTGAATTATTATGCTATAATTTGACGTTCGCATGAACGTAAAAATACCACGACGATTTTTTTTGGCGCACTGCATTTTCACCTCCCGGTGTTGAGAATCCAACAGTGTATCCCAGCGCTTCAAAAAACACACTGTTGGATTTTCAACTCTCGGCGCCAAGCAGAGCATTGAAAATGCACTGCGAGATAAAATCCCGTCGCGATATTTTTATGTCCGTGCGAACGTCGGCTTACAGTTTTGGTATGAAATAAAACTTTGTATAGTCTTAGATATTCATTTATTGATTTTCTTCATTTTCAATGTCTTTTCTTGTTAAAATATTGTCGAGAAACTGAGCAGGTGGAGATATTATATCATTTTGATGCCGGGCCCATCCAAGATACCAGACAATTGTCATCACATGAGCACAGCTTCCAACAGTTCTTTTTCCAATTATGCAACTGCAATAATAGTCAGATAAACAGCTTTGCCAACTAGTCTCTGTCACTTTGAGTAAAATATATGTGTAATACACTCTATTACTATAGTGGCGTGACTTTATTCGTCCTCTGATCAAAGCTGTTTCATGTGATAACGAAATGCCTGGAATGTTTATTAATAGTAAATCTTCACTTACTTCTACAGTAAAAGTACCGTTCGGCCGAATATGTTCCCCATAATAAGAGCGAGCCTGTTTATTTTGATAAATTCCTAAGCTAAATAGGACTAAATCTGACATGTCCATCGTAGGGAACATATTCAGCTGTGGTATTTGAGCATTTATCTGTACGAAACTGGCTCGGCGTCTATTAAGCTGATGCCCAATCACATAGTCAGCTAAATAATTTGGCATGGCCATTCTCTGATTAGCTCTGTCCAGTATAGCTTGGGCATCAGGACGGTCAGTCAAAACGGGATGGAAATGGTTTAAAATGGCTCCTACAATTTTAAAATCATCCATAAGATTTCTAGACCCAATATTAAAATATTTATTTCTAAAGATTTTAAAATCCCGTTTAAACCAACCATTTATCTACCACCCACCTGCAGTGTCACTAGTCGAGATCTATTGGCTTTTTCAGTTGATAATTGAGTTTCGCCTTCACTTAGGGTCTCTGGCTTGTAGACAGAATATCCCAAAGATCTGAGCAGTGGGATAGTCTCTAAAGCCGCGGTCAAGAATAAATACATCATTCTGTCCAAAACATTGCCTTAAATTAGAATTTTCATTTTGGAACAGCAGTTTCATAATTGTAGCATCAGATGTTGTGGCTGTGTATGGACCAAATATGTCTATAATGTGGCCATCGGTGGCCACCAGCAAAAAAGGTTTAACAAGATTTGCAAACTTGTGTAAACTGTATGAATTTTTTTGGAACAGATAATTTGACGATTTCTGTAAGTATACATAGGTTCCATCGCAAATAACTATGGGGTTATTTTCTGCTGTTCCAAAAAGACCCTGTGGGATTAAAAGATTTCTACTGGACAGGCTTGCTCGAGAAATACGATTGACACCTAAATGTATTAGTACATAAAATTCTTTCATACAATTACGTGCCTTTTTCATATAACTGCATGCTACTGATTTATTTATACAAACCAATGATGCTATTCGTCTAATTGGCTCCCCAGTTCTTATTTTCATAAGGTATAATCCTAAAGCCGTTTTTGGTTTTCGACAAACAGCTGATAATTGATTGGTAATAATGCTGAGTATTGTTAAAAAATTCAATACAGTCAAGCCTGTCCAGTAATGACATATATGGTTATTCATATTTTCCACATTTTCAAAATCAATAATGTTAATTGTTTTTTTTCTTAATAAATCTAACATTTCTACAACATGATTCAGGGTAAATTGCGTTGTGAACTGAAATTCATTCAACAGTTCCCAATTATAAACACTTAAATGTCCTTCACATACTCGGGCATTAGGTGAGACATGGGAAAGACATATAATTTATAGTCAATTAATATTCATTTTCTAAAGTACATGGGTACTCTCAAACGTTTCAGATTTATACACTCGGGAACAAAACAATGATTTGATGAATCCGGTGTCCGACTGTAACAATCTAGTGTTCTACATACCTGTTCTCATTTTGAACTACATTGACAAAATCAATTTCTGAACTGAGTGCACTTACAGGTTCAGCCACAGAGCTAGACCTACTTTCTACATTGTCTTGAGTCACTTGAGCCTCTCTTGGTGGTTCCATCAATTCGTGAATATTGTTATGAGCTTGTTGCCAGCAGGTATTACATGCTCGAGCATTAACAGGGATCTGAAATTAAGTTTTCATTTATTGTGTGTTCCAGTAATCAGTAATACAATATTATCAAGTGAAAATATTTAATTTACGTATTTACCTGACAGGGGTTGATGATGCTAGCTATATAAGCCCGCTCAGGATGACCATCAGGTAAGGGACGAGAGCGCCTACCTGTTCTTCTTGAGATAGAAACACCACAACACACACATACTGATTGATCACCCAGCTGTCGGTCACCAATGTTATGGTCGTTTCTGTTACTCTGTTCTATCAGCAAAAGGTTGATGCATTCTTGGCAAATGCAATCTCTGTCTGTTACCTAAAAACAAAATAATTTATGTTTAGAACACAGTATCGTTTTTCTGCATGAGCAAATTAGTGCTGTATAATCTTTTTCAACATAAGACTTGTACCAAAATATTTAAAAAAAAGTTACATTTAGGTAATTTACATTACCTCCTGAGCAGTCCATTCTTCAATTATTGAGACTATCTCAGGGCTCATGCTTAAAGCGTTATATTCCTACTGCTGATTAACATGTGTGGCTATGTTGCAATTCATGCAGAGAGCCATAACTGTAACAATAATCTGAAAATAGAAATGGATGTTAATGATTGCAGACTGTCAGTGGACTTAAAAGAGGCAAAGGTTATGCAAATAAAACCCATAGGGAGCTAAATAAGAATAAAGAACAGTACTTACATTGGGGGTTTTAAATCCGACGCGTGGAGTATCAAATAACCGTTATGAAAAAGCAATGTCGTTAGGGTTAAAGGTTCATAAGCTACTGGTATCCTAATCATGTGCAAAGTAGAAGAATCCGTTGTGAAAAGCCAAGTCAGTAAAATCAATGAAAGCACAAATTAAAATACGAGAACACTGGTTATCACGAATGCACGAGACGAGACAGTGTGACCTGTGACAAGTGTGACAGCATCACAGCACTTGACAGCACACGGATCAGACGGATGATGCCTGTCAGTCAACACTTTATGTCATATTTTGACAGACGAATATAATCAGCTGTCAAATTAGACATTGTCAAAGTGTGTGGGAGATTTTATTTAGGTTGCCATCAACAAATAACATATATGTACTAACATTAAATATTTTATATTTTTTCTCTTAAATGGAGGGGTCTAAAAATATTATTTCAGTGGTTACAAATTTCATATTTATGTCGCTTTTATTTAAGTGTAGTTTGGCACTGGTTAGATTTTTCTCGGAATAAAAAACCAACGCCCATACAAAAAGCGGACATCTCCTTTAAAACGAATTATTTTAAAATTATAAAAAAAATGTATTTGAAATCCTTTCATTTGATATGTCACGCTCACGGTACAGTTTGCATAACATTTTTTTCCTTAAATGTGAACCTCATATTCAAAATGTAGATATTATTTACGTTACACGTTCGAGTTTGGGTCACAGAAATTCACATGTGTACCAAATTGCAACTTAATCGGTCTAGTAGATTCGAGGCAAATCGGCTGTGACAGACAGATACACGAGTGATATTTATAAGTTGTCTAGCTTCGCCCCGCGGTTTCACTCGCATAAAACAGACGTTTGAACTGTAATAGAAAATTGATGGAGTTTCATAATTTTTTTGAGCATCAATCAGTAGTTCAATTTAACTTTCAATACTTTTCTTAGGTTTATATTACTGTCTAATATTGATTTAGTGAAAAAAAAATACATGCATATTCCCTATTGAAACAGGTAATCAGATTTGAGAACATATTGAGTGACCTTTAAGTATGAAAGCGTCGGTATCTCCCATATAACGATCTTTGAATTGTCATCCTATTAAACGTCCTATGACTCGCGTTAGATTTGGATTCCTTTACTGTAATTGGCTGTAGCAATATTGACATCTATGGTCTAGGAACGACGAGCTAGACGCCTCTTGCAGGATTGGTCCAGATTGGCGCAGGATCGTGTTGAGTGAGAAAACAAAAGGGGGGGGGGGGGGGGGTGCAACAACACAGCATGATTTTATTGATGTGAAACATCTATAGCCGCACGTAAAACCGATTCAAGGCCGCTTTGGCCTGACTGCCTATTTTATGATGACGTCATCGAACACAACCACAACCACCGTGCGTGCATGACCATATCAACCAGATGAATGAACGTAAACGAAGCAAGAGGAGTAAGGATCGTAGCAGGTGGTGTTCTGTAGTTTCTGCCTACCTCCATTTGAAAAGAGCGTGAGTTATGTATGTGTTTATGTGTGATCTACCAGGTAGCGAGACCCGCAGCGTGATGAACAACGCGGCCCCCCGCTCTAAGATGGGCCGCCTCGACCTGCAGGTCAACGACCTCACCAAGCTACTGTTCGTCGCCACTATCTTCATATCGATGCTGCTCATCACTTTGAAGGGGTTCGGAGGACCCTGGTATGGGTTTCTGTTCAGATTCGTGTTGCTGTTCTCTTATATTATTCCTATTAGGTAAGTAAAGCCTTTTTTATTTGTCTATTGTATCCATTCGAGATTCTGAGTTTAAATATATTTGTATGCAACTATATTTAAATTCAGAATCTCAATAATCGATTTTTGGGAACATGAACTCAATGACATACATGACAAAGTTCAAATTCAATTGCAACCGAAAATTTAAGACCTTTCTATTCTAAACGATCCATAAAAAATCAACTTAGAAGACATTACGCTAAACTAGATAGTCGATTATGTGGCAATACAAGTAAATTATCTAAGATTTTGTATTGATTTATGAGCAAAAACAAAATGTCCCCTAAACAAATGGAGGTTTGACCCGACTTCATTCGAAGGTTCGTCTTGCACCGTTAATAGTTGACGACCTTGGTTCCTCTTTGCTTGTCCGTGTAACATGGGGTAGCTTTGGCGGCTGTCTGTTTTTATGAGGATTGGTTATTGTTTATATTATCCCTAAAACAATCTATAACATGATAATCTTACTATTTTGTTTCATTGATGAATCTGTTAAATGACTGGTTGCTTTCAAATCGGCATAGATTAAAATATTTCTGGATGCCAATTATTAAAATAACACCCTAATATAGTTTTCAAGAATACGTATTTCACAAAAGATTTCCTCCCCCAGTTTAAGGGTAAACCTGGATATGGGCAAAGCCTTCTACTCCTGGACCATCCAACGTGACGAGAAGATCGAAGGCACGGTCATGCGTTCCACCACCATTCCTGAGGAGTTGGGCAGAATCCAGTATGTCTTAGCGGATAAAACTGGAACGTTGACCAAGAATGAAATGGTCTTCCAGAAGCTTCATTTGGGCAACGCGCTGTTTGATAAGAATAATTTTTATCAGGTGAGATATTTTCATACTTGGTTTTGATTTTTGCTGGACCTGGTGATAGTGAGAGCCTTTATTAGGACCTTAAGGGTATAGCTATACACCGTGGCATTTTAATCGTCTTACAAAGGTAGCCCACATCATGTATCCAATGACTAACAATCATTCTTGAAAGTAAAAAAAATATTGTGTGTTTAGTTTAGTTTGCGATCTTTCTGTGCGAGTCACAATAACTACTTTTTCTTTGTTTCATTAATACGCCCAGTTGCGTTTTTCTCTTTGGTGCATAGAAATCTAAACAAAAAACAACCCCGTAAAAACACTTTCTTTTTTTGCAGGTCGAAGCCCTTCTAACACAATTCGTAACCAACGACGCACCTTCTCTCCCTACCTCCCCGAGTACTTCAACTAGCGAAGGTTTCGCGGCATCTCCTCGTCAAGTGTGGCAGACAGTGCTCTGTATAGCGCTGTGTCATAACGTGACGCCCGTGTATGATGTTGCTACTAATGAGCAGCAAGCGGATGAGGCGCAGTCAGGTACATATAATTCTCCTGAATACTCAATAATTCCTGCTATACGAGAATAGGTCTGACCGTAGTTCCGAAAAGCGACCTTTAAAGCTATATCCACACAGTTAAGGGTCAGGTTAAGGCCATTCGAGCTCTGTGTTCATACACGTCAGCAAGCAAAGGTGCCCCGAACGGCCCAAAGCCCAGAAAACACTGACTCTGATATGCGTGGATAGATCCTTAAGAGCGGCCAACCCGACATACTTTTCACACAAACGCTCGTAAGTGATTATGGCGTTGTAACACATCTTTCTTTGAAATTTTTGAACCAATAGGTATCTTGTGCACTATATCTAGGTTTTTATGCAAGCAAAAAATATTTCTTTTGAAAAACAAAGTCTGTATAAGCCTGCAAAAATCTGCTTTTTTGAACAACTTTTACCTGAACTTCATAATGCCATTCATAATGTACTCATAAATTGTAAATGTTAAGAAAACATTACGATACAAACCTTGCAAATGTAATGGAGATTCTAAATTACCAACATTTATTTCACAAACTGGTAAAGCTTATTCATAAACACGTATTTCCTGGAACAAGTTTTATGAAAATTCCGCACATTATTTTTCGTTCAATGTTATCGTGTTCTCACTCGTTTGTTAATACTTTTCACTTGCGCTGGATGAAACAACAAACTTCGACCATGCTCGCGTTGACGTTAGATGGACCGGGAAGGGCCCTCTAAGTCATCCTATCGCGTGATGAACCATATCGAAAACTTCTAACAGCTTCCAGTAATAAATTAAACGAGTTAAAAAAAATCACTCAATGGTGAAAATATGAGTCCATTTCAATGGAACCAAGACACTTTGTTTTGGTTACTTAGATTCTTTATTACTTACTAACATTAAAACAAATCAAATTATTTTATTTCACATACGCCTACATGGGCACTTATGAAACGTCAGAAGCTAGGTGCACGGTTCCAATTAGTCGTTTCCTATGGAGAAGAGCCGGCAAGAAACTCCACGGTTACTCTTTTAAAAATAATTGGCGTTAACAAGTTTTCAAACCACAGCGTTAATAGGTATGACAGGACAGTGTAGGCCCGTTAGAAGTACCAGGTACATAACAAAATAGAAAATGGTCTACAAATCTACAGTCTATTAAGCCTACAACAAATGTGTTGTGTTGTGACAGATATGGGCAGCTCAGTGATGTCAGAAAGCTGTGGGGGGGCGGTACCTCAGCAGCAGCTGTGTGATTACCAGGCGTCCAGTCCTGATGAAGTGGCCTTGGTCAAGTGGACTGATATGGTGAGTACTTGATTAAACAGCGTGCCGCTTTAATGGCGACATTATTTTAACACCGAGTTTACAAACTCTACATTTATTAATATACCCGACTAAACGTGCAAGTGGACCTTAGTGAGTGGTTTCGCGAAGAATTTAACCTGTTGGTCTATTCTGTAAAAAACTCACCGTGAAAATCTAGGTAAAGTGAGCTTTTAGCCTGCATTGCGAATTAGGCCATAATCGCTCACAGCGCTCACATCAATATTTTGCGTACCGATTTAGATATCACGATTATGACAGCTGAGAGCTGTCAGCAATTCGAAGCGCTCGTGGACGCGCTTACGGTTGGATTGCAGTATTTTTTTTGTGTATACAGCACACATTTGTTGTACACTTCTTCTTCGGTTAGATGGCGACTGTAGCCAGAAGCACAATTTCGAATGTGACTAAAAAAAAACAGCAAAATTGTCATGTTTGACAGCGCTCATGGTGATATTAATTTCGGGTGACAGCCCATTCGGCAATAGCCCAAGATGGCGCATGTCATGACGTCATCTATGACGATTCGCGCGACATCGTTGTCGCGCTCACGCTAACTCGGTACAGATGATAAATAATATATTGAGTACAGATGTAAGCGCGCTCAAATCGATTACATAGCAACTCGGAATGCACCGTTAGTGTGCTGTTATTCCACCTGAAGCTACGGATTGACACCATTGACGGCTCACTGCAAGATCACTTCACATAAGATTTCACGGTGAGATTTTTACAGAATAGATGGGCTGAACAGGATTTGTTTACATTTTCATCAGATATATTTGGAACAGACCATACATACCACTTTTTACGACACCCTTGAAAAGAGTTACAAATCTTTGTTACAGATGGGCGTATCTCTCTACCGGCGCGATTTGCACAACATTTCTCTAAAGTTACGTGCTGCCAACGAAATCATAAACTATACTATACTGCAGATATTTCCGTTCACCAGCGAGAGTAAGATGATGGGCATTATTGTTCAGGTACGTTTAGTTTAGTGACTGTGTGGTGCCGGACGGAAAGAATAGCATCACCCTATTTCTTTCCGTGGGAGTCGTAAAAGGCGACTAAGGGACTTACTAGAGAATGGGCAGCAGCGTTCTCTATGCATTTTAACACCATACTGCGATCGCCAACCTGCCTGCAAAGCGTGGCGATTATGGCAAACCCCCCTTTGGGGAGGCCTATGTCCAGCAATGGACGTCTTTCGGCTGAAATATTGATGATGACGTTTAGTTTTAGAAACCCTGTTATACACTGATTCTCGATTGCCACGTTTGTTTCAAAGACTTCGAAGATTTTATAGCAGTTTGTGGTCACATAGCTATTAGGTAAGATCTTTTTTAAAAGTGATAATCAATAATTTTTGGAATAAGTTTCCAGTCTCAAATAAGTCTCCATATAGGTAATATTTAGTTTTATTTAGACCAGCCATACTCAAAGAGTGCTCCGCGGAACCCTAAGAATCCGCAAAACCTCGGTGAAAATACTGGCCATAATGAAAAAAAATATACTAAAGGGTTACTATATAAGATTCGTAGTATGTGTAGCAAAATGTTATTTTAAGCTACGTTTGATGGCACATAATATTGTTTAAACCTATTTATGTGTTCTCTATAAGTGAATTTGTAATTCTTTTAAGAAATAAATATCTTTAACCGTATATTTTATTTTGCTCTGCAACCTGAGTAAAAGAAAATCTATCTAAATATTCTAACATAAGGTAAAAAATATATAAAAATATTAGTATGATTGTTAATAAAATAATACACATAATTTTTTTGATTATTTTAGGGCTCCATCAAATATTTCGTTTTCCAAAAAAGTTCCGTCGCCAAAAAAGTTTGAGAACCACTGATTTTGATTCAAAAAGTCTATGAAAGGTTTGATTAGGTTTTTCGAAAAGGCGTGATATATTTTGACAAATTAAAAAAAAAAACTGAAATCAACAGGAAGAAAACACAGGTGAAATCACATATTACGTAAAAGGTGCAGATGTAGCGCTAGCTAAACTATTGGACTCTCAGTGGCTCAGTCCTGAATGTATGAAGTTGGCAGCCGATGGTCTGAGGACGCTGGTCATGGCTAAGAAGACGCTGACTAAAGAAGAGTACCTACAGTTTGAGGTGAGTTACTAATTGTAGATTCATAAGGAAACGAAAGCAATTTTTTTTTTTTTTTGTTATTCGTGTAACCCCCTAATTTTAATTTGAACAGAAACGTAAAGTATGTATCGATTTATTTTCACAACAGAGCGAATACAAAGAGGCTCGTTTGAACGCGAACCGTAGTGAGCCCACCGCTGTAGTGGCCAAGATACAACGAGGCATGACATTACTAGCTCTTACTGGAGTCGAAGACAGGTTGGCAGACGACGTGCCCAGGACACTCTCCATGCTTAGGACTGCTGGTATAAAGGTAAGAGTATCAATTTTAAATGTTTTCATCAATCAGTGTTAGTTATTTAATAGTATGGTCACAGTGTATTCATGTAGGAAGGTAGAAAACATAATGTAGCTACCATTTTGCCAACTGCCTGATAAAAACGAGGAGAGTTTTTGATAATATCGGTGTTTGAAACATCGAACCTTCGAATTAAATTCCTATCTCCGATTTCAGTGTCAGCGGAAAAAAGCAACGCTCACACGTTTTTATCGCGCTTCATGTGCGTTCGTATCGATGCGGTTATAATTTCAACAAAAAAAAAAAATAACTTGAATTCGACACACACAGATGCACGTCACTTGTTTTTTTTTTTGCATTTTATTATTTATTTTCGTTTATTTTTGGTCACCCTAAGGTTGACTGGTAGAAAATGCGTCAGGCATTAAGTCCGCCTTTGTACAGTGTTTTTTTTAACTTGTGCATAAAGTTTGAATAAATAAATAATTTGTAATTTTGTGCTACCCTTCAATCTCCTCAGATCTGGATGCTAACAGGTGACAAGCTAGAGACAGCGCTGTGCATCGCCCGCTCGCTGCAGCTGGGCGGCGGCTCGGGCTGGCTGCCGGCGCGCGAGTGTCGCTCGCGGCAGGACGCGCACGCGCTGCTGCGCGCGCTCAACACGCACGACGAGACCATGGACCTCATCATAGAGGGGGAGACTCTAGAGGTGGGTCCGTGAGGTATTGCCTCTACAAAAACCGACCAATTGCATGTCGGACCACGCACAATGAAGGGTTCCGTAATAGGGATGAATTTATCCCAAAAACAAACTTAACATTGTAGTTGAAAAACATGTTCACCCATAAATCGATATACGCAACGGTCCATTTACCAACTCCAGATGTAAGTTTGTAATCGCAAAAAAATAATAATGCCCAAACTACAAAACCACAAACCAACAAACACAACAAAACAAACCAACACAACGCACGACACGCACACACGCGCAGCGCGCGCGCGCGTACGTTTGTATAACTACAAATTATCGATTTTCGTACTTTTTCCTTTACTTGTGCAGTGAGACCTTGCTTGTTGGCAAATTTCATGATTCTAGGTCAACGGGAAGTACAAAAATTCAATTCAATTCAATTTTCAATTTATTTAATTCAGTAACAATTCACATTGCGTTCGAATATACAAAAATAAAAACATAGAAATTATAGATTATCATTCAAACATAAATTATAAAACCATATTATTATGTCAATAAATTAATAGCATTATTTACAACGAAACATAAAATAAAAGTCTGAACTCTGAACACATTATAACACCATAGACAAACAATGACATGTCAAGTTAAGAGCAGTAAGACTAATCATCTAATGAATAGAGACATTTTTCTAACAGGAATACCTTGAGTCTTACCTTGAATGAGCCTGTATATAGCATGCTTTTTAATTCAATCGGTAATGTGTTAAATATTTTAACTGCCTGATACTGTGGACTATGATTAACTATTCCTAAAGGCGGGATGATTTTATTACCAAAGTCTTTTCGACGTGTTTTTTCCCTTATTGTTTCGTATTAAAAATATGTCGCATAAATCGCCGTATTTATTATTGCGGTGACTTACAAGCTTGATTTTTTTAGAGCTCCAAGCGACCTACGTATTTTATATAAATTTCAACTTAATATACACATAACATAACGTCAAGTCAGTATTCCCTAAGGGTGGGCAAAAGCATAGTACACCGACATTTCAAGAGCTAACAACAATGTATTACTCCATTTCCCAGGTATGCCTACAATCATACGAGGAAGAATTCGTAGAAGTGCTCTGTCGCTGTAGTGGCGTGGTTGTCGCTCGCTGCTCACCGACACAGAAGGCGCGAGTGGCGCGCCTGCTGCGCGCGCGCCGACACGTTGTGGCCGCTGTCGGCGACGGAGGGAACGATGTCGCTATGATACAGGAGGCTGATATTGGTATGTTGCATACATTCAAACTCATACAGAGGATAAAGTTAGGAGGTTGGAGGTGGTTGTGGCTATTTTGATGTTTGTAATCAAGTAATTAAATATAGTTTTCTATTCGCTCAGCTGTAAAAGGTATTATGTGTCCTGAATTTTAAAACTGACGAAGATATAAAAGTCTTTACTTTCGTTCCCAGGTGTAGGCATCGAAGGTGCAGAAGGTCGTGCAGCCTCCCTTGCCGGTGATGTCAGCATCCGTCAGTTCGCGTTCCTCGCTCGACTACTATTGGTGCACGGAAGGAGGTCGGCCATGCGCTCAGTTGCACTTTCGCTGTTCATCGTGCATCGAGGACTTATTGTGTCTACTATGCAGGTGGGGTAATGTAGGCAGACTAGTTGTAAAATGGTAGATTTTGGCGCAACTACCGGGTGATAACTGAGCAATAGTCCGCTTGACATTGCTAAAAATTACGGTATGATTTTAGGACCATAGGCAGTTTTATTCTGCATTTGTTTTGAGCCGTATATACAATGGGATGTTGATGTGTGATCCCAACATTTTACCGTGAAACAGGACTGCGCGAGCGTTGTTCGAACGGCCGCCATGAGTTGACTGTAACGCTGTGTTTTTATTCAAATAAATTTTGTGAATATAGGAAAAATATAATAAATATAATAAAATAATACAGATGTTATATAAAAAAATTTTGTTCCATACTATGTCCCGCCAGAAGGCATACAAAATAGCTTAGGTAATCGAATGTCACATTAACAGAATGAAAACAAAAGTCAATTATATTATTTAGTCAATTCAGTCAGTAAAAGTCAATTATATTAAAGTTAATTATATAATATTACTACCTACCTTATATATATATATAAGGTAGGTAGTAACCGTGACCGGCGATTAGACTGTGAGTCATGTTAAAAACTCGGAACCCGATCCGCGATTTGTGAACTCTTAAACTCTCAAATTGAACGGCCTTCATTGCTCTTCCATTGGGTACCTAATACTTTAACAAACCTTAACGATGTGACCAAATTTTCTAAAACAGCGAGCAGTTAACTATTTATAGAAAAAAAAATACTATCCAGTTTCGAAAATCATCTACTTACAAACTTTAAGACCAGTTATCTTAAAATTGTAATATGCCATTAAGCGTACAAATTACGGGGAAGACATCGTCATTTAATCAGCTATCTAAGGTCGAAATCGCAAATTGTTCAAATAATTCAAAATTATGTGATAATCGAATTAATTAACTGGTTTATGCATCACACGTTAAGCACCCAGGACGGTCACAAGTCGCGGAGCGGCTTCTGAGTTTTTGACATGATTCACAGTCCAATCGCTGGTCACGGTTCACTTGGCTTGAATTTCGGAAGTCGGTGACAAAAAACGAAAATACAGAACCAAAGACACCGACTTCTGAAATTAAGTTAACCAACATAAGTAATTTTTCATTTCGTAGTGTTTTTTTTTTGGAAGTTGGTTGTTTTTTTTTGGAAAAAGTTTTTGAAATTAAAGTTTAGACAACTTTAAAGAAAAAAAATGTTTATTCTGCACAAACAACACGCACATACACATGCACTGTATATTTAATACGCGCCTTGTGGGTTACCAAGTGCATTTTACAATAGGCGCGGCACAATTGTGGCGATAAGTCACCTCTTTGAGGAGTGGCTAGAGAAGCGCCATGGCGTCCTCACCTACCGCCTGACGCAGGTCCTCACCGGACACGGTTCTTTCGGGAGGTTCCTGTTCAGGATAAAGCGGGTGGAAACGCCCGGGTGTCACCACTGTGTGGATCGCCCGGACGACATGGTGGAGCTCTGCCCGGCTTGGGTGGAGCACCGCCGTATCCTCACGGAGGCGATCGGCGGCGGCCATCTCTCGCGTCTGGCCCTGGTTTAGGTCATGGTTCGGAGCGAGAGTGCATGGCAGCAGTAATGCTGTCGAAGGAGGAGGCGGAACGCGTGAGGGCGAGGCAAGGTTCGCGCCCTCGCGCCCCTAGTCGCCGCAGGAGACGCCCCAGGCGGGAGTCGCAGCCGATTTCCGGCCACCGTAGGCGCGGGCCTGCGGACGGTGAGCATTGGGTAGGTCGCCGTCCGATAAGGACCCAGGCCCGGGTCGACGTCGCGTTGTGTGTCACGCGCGCCTCAAAGAGATGTCAGCACGAATTGACGGGGTCCATTAGGGCCAATGCCTGCCAGGGTTGCGAGTTTGTCCGAAAGGGATATCGTGGCCCTGGCACACAGGCAATGGTAGGACGAAGAACACGGGTGGGTTTTACTCAGTAAAAGTCTGACATGCCCTCCCGCTCCGCCCAGAGCGGGAGAAGTTATTTGATAATTTCCCACACATAAAAAAGGATATTTTACAAGAATCATAATTTTTTCACTCAATTAGTGCTGTTCTTATTATAAAATTTTGTGTTTGTTTTACTGCAGCATAATTAAAAGGAATTGTTTTTATTTTCAGGCTGTATTTTCCGTGGTGTTCTACTTCTCGTCTGTGTCTCTATACCCCGGGTTCCTGATGGTTGGCTACGGAACTGTGTTCACTATGCTTCCTGTATTCTCATTGGTAAGTTAATACTGCTGCAGCTACCTTAATTTAAAACTAGCTGTACCCTATGATTACTTTATGAACCAACTTATAACCCTGACAAAATTTCCATAATGACGTTTTAAGTCGATGGAACCTATCATAACTACTAAACTCAGCTGGAGAAACAAACTTCATCTCATAATATTATATGGCTTTATTTTGTACCATAGAACTTATAGCTTATTTTTTTATCGTCTTTAAATGCAACACCGCTATGGTTCTTTATATTATTTTCGTTATTGCATCTACCACTGTGTTTGTCTCTACATCACACAAAGGCATTAAGTCCGCCTCTTAATATTTGTGTGCTTAAAGTATTAAATACATAAATAACTTATTTACAAGGTTTGCTATTTTTACTGTTCTCCAGGTACTTGACAAAGACATACCAAGTTCTACGGTGCTGCGCTACCCGCAACTGTACAAGCAACTCTCCAAAGGACGGCAGCTATCTTATAAATCATTCTACATATGGACTGGCATATCTATTTATCAAGGTATTCAGTTATAGTTATACTTACATAATCAGTGGTTTTACGTAAACTCCAGGGGTCTGACAAAGAACTTTCCTAATTCCCGATGCATTTTTATACATTTTTAATGAAGGATGAATATAAACAACCCGTTTCAACAGTCTTTAATTTTTATTTATCTTCGGTATCTCATACAGATAGCGACTGAACAACCAATGAAGGTGACGAATTTGAATGTACTGAGTATCCAAACATTTGCGCACACATGCAAGCTATGTTTGGATACTCAGTACACTGAAATGCAGTGGATACTGACACGCGCAATTTTAGATCAAACTACAGAGGTATGAAAAACAAAAACTAGAGTGTAAAGTTCACTCATCCTCCATAGAAAAGGGATCTGGTGGGCTACTGCCCGAATATTGATGTCAGGACGTTGTATATGAATGCTAGTCGCGCAGTAAATTCTGTTTGCGCGATCCAGGATTTTTCGTGACGTCAGTGTGATGCGTAGTTCGCATCTGGCGATGTAGATGCCACCACAAAACTATACTTTAATGACGCTATAGTTATTATTTTATTTCTCCTGTATTTCAGGTGGGGTTATAATGTACGGCGCACTAGTGCTGTTCGAGGACCAATTAATCCACATAGTAGAAATCAGCTACACAGCACTGATTTTGACGGAACTGATCATGGTGGCATTAACCATCGTAACCTGGCACTGGCTGATGATAGGTGCGGAACTCGTCAGTCTACTGATGTATATCGCCACGCTGCTTATATTCACTACGTATTTCGGTAAGTAATTGATTCGGGACAGGTTTTTTTGACAGATTGAGACTAAGATTAAAATGTGAAGAGCGTATACGCCGTACGGCATTTCATACAAACTTTCAAGCCCTTGTTTTTCGAAATTAGAGAACCGATTTTAATGAAACTTCATACACATAAACAGGATACAAAAGTCTAAAAAGTTAGTTTAGTACATTTTCGAAATGTCTTATTTAAAAACAAATAACTGGAAATCTCTGTGGAAAATTTAAAATCGGTCTAATTTGGCTGTAGTACTATTTTTCGAAAATATTCTTAACTAACTTTTTATACCTTTGTATCCTGCTTATGCGTATGAAGTTTCATTATAATCGGTTCAGTCACTTTGAATAACAAGGGCTTGAAAGTTTGTATGAAATACCGTACGTCGTTAACGCTCTCAAGAGCGTATACACCGCGGTTTTCTTGTCCCTGGAGATGGCGCCTTACAAAAAAATACTATTCACTAATTTAAATATAAACATACAATAAGAGAATATACTTACATACATACAACCTTTTATTCCATAGATGGCGACTTCATCCGACATTGGGAGTTTTGGTGGAAAGTAATAGTGATAACCTTAATTTCCTGCCTGCCCTTATACATCGTCAAACACATGCACCGAAAATGGAGCGAGCGCCAGTACAAAAATATTAGAAAATGATCTTTATTAGTAAGTAGTTTAAATCCATATTTCAACGTGATTCACTTTTATTGTAAGGTCTTGTTGCACATTGTATGATTATTAATTAATAATGTTAGGTTTGATTGTGTTAGACCGCATGTCTTAAAAGTTAAACTTTGTTTTGGCAGCTGTATGTAAAATTCTCAGGTCAAAAGTTTATACCAGTATATCGATATGATTTTTTACGCCTACTGAAAACCACTTCACTTGAAGTTATCGATAAACGCATTACGCTTCACTTCGACTGATGGAAAAAGCCGAAATGTCGAAAGACAGCAGTATACAACATTATTTTTAGTATATGCGAAACCTGAATATAGTTTGTTCAGAATAAGGAACTGAATGACAAATTATAACTGATACGCCATGTTATATTTTGTCTCAAAAATATTTAAGTGTGATGAAAAATGTTATCACTTTTTAATTACTTACAATACAATCGCCGTACGGTTAGGAACCTACTGCCAAATTATCATCAAGGAGCGCAAGACGACCCTGGAGGCGCGGGGGAGCCGTTAGCATGTTTTTGTACGGACAACCCGGTAACATAACAACCATAAAACTTTGTGATTTTTCATGATACAGTTTTGAAATTTTGTACATGGATTCTTTACATAAAAATACTAGACACGTGTTTCGGGTTTTGCATATACTAAAACTAATATTGTATACACTGTTTTGCTCCCAAATTTATGTACGTCGGGACGGGACACAAGCTATAAACTCTTCACTTTTTCTTTCTTAAATTCTATTTCTTCTGGATAATAAATCATCACAAATTTATTTCATATTTTCTCCTTACCTACACACAAGCGGTCTAACCATCAAAGCAAAATGTTTCTGTAGTATTTTGTCGTTCTATGATATACGAAGATATATACTCTAATATTATAGAGATATTCTCTCTTGTTACCGTGATAAAGCAAGACTTTGTAGATATCAAAGACTATCTCACTCCTTTTACCCGGCTGAAAAAAGGGTTAGGTTTTGAAAAGTATGTATGGAATTAAAAATAGGTAAAACGCGAATGCTCGTAGCAGTTGCAATCTTAAAACGTTGAAGCGAGACAACACGAGTCTCAGGTTCAGAAAACCCGTACTAAATATGTACTGTCCCATTTGCACGTTTTATGACTTTAACTACCATGAGTCTTGTCGTGAAGTATAGTTTGTATAGCGAGATGGAAATGGGTCTTATCTAAGCCAGAGATTTTTAATATTAAAAGGAATCTTTCTAATTAAACAGCGTTATGTTGTAGCACTCGGAACATTGAATCTATGTATAAATAAGGGTGCTACGGTACAGTCAACAAAAGAGATGAGTAAGCAGGTCAATGTAGTTTTTTGTCCATTCTCCACCATAGGGAAAAATACGCTTTAAGGCCTTGCTTCAGTTTCCGACTAACTGACCGACTCCTTGACAGTACAAAAGTGCCTATAAATGGTTAAATTAAAATAAATGTTTTTAGTTTGAGTTTTAACTACTGGGGGCCGACTACCACCTCATAAAGCAGTATTGTTTCAGTATTACTTCACAGTGGGATGGAGATGGAGCTATACACCCTCCATAGCTCCGTCTCTTTCTCACACTGAATTAATATTAAAATAATACTGCTGTAAAAGGTGGTAGTACAGTCACAGTTATTTTTAAACGAAGATGTGCGTTTGCAATAATAATGAATTTGGCCTGTATAGTGCAAACATTTAATTTCTTGGCTGCTCATCTGTTTTGTTGATTGTACCATTTCTGATATCCACCGACAAGTGTAGATAGATAGAATGAAAGTATTTGTTATTATTATATTATTAAAAAGTTATTAGAATACAAGTATAGTCTATGTATAATCGTTTTATGTGTTACTAATATGTAAGACCACAACAGATTGGCTAATTTTTGACATTCGAAATGGATTATAAAAATGGAGACATTAGTGCCTTTTTTGCTACTCCAATGACATCCGTATTTGTGAAAGACTAAAGTTGAATTTAAATTGTCAGTTGTCACCGAATGCTAGTCGCCACGCCGATGGTCGTATTAGATTTCAGTATAAAAAGATAGAAGAACTTTCAACTGCATTATTCAGTTTTGAATTTGTGATAGAATACTATAGTTTCAATTAAATCCAGGGCTGTGTAAACACAAATAAAAACAAACTAGACCAACTGTAACACTCTAGACAAATTACCTTTATTGACATCATTAACAGTTCATAGATGCACTGAAACAAAATCTAAAGATACTAGAATAAAGTTTTAATTATCTTGATTCTATTTTTAAGGTATTTGTCCAGATTGTTATAGCTATACAATATAATTATAATATAGCAATATAACTCGCGAAAACATTTGACAGAAATGTTCTTAATAATTATTACACATTTTCTGTCAATTTCTCCATTTGTATCCCAGCTTATTTTTTCGGATTGTTTTTTTTATCGAATCTATGTCTTTATTATTGTTTGATTATATTTTATTTTTGTTATATTTCCTGGATATTATTCAGTAACGACACTGTGATTTATTTATTTATATTTAGCTGTGTAAGCGCAATTATTCCATAGATGATTATTTGACGTTTGCGAGCAAAATGTTTTGGACCATTTTTACAAAACCTATGAAATTATGTTATATTCTGTCCATTTTGAAATTGATAACTACCATTATTTTTTTCTCGGTCTTAAAGGACTAAAGGTATCTGATATATTCTCATTACCTTGGACCACGGATCTGTTTATTGCTCAAGATTATTATTTAACGAATCAGCTTTTTAAAATAATTATTAATATTAAATTCACATTCTAGTAAAGCTTATTCTAATAAGTTTCACTGATAAGTGAGCACAATGAAATATCCAACAGTCAGTACATAAATGAAGTAGTCATTTGGCACTTACTGGCATAGAATGTTACTGTCAATAGGGAAATCAAAACACATGTACCCACTACTAGTACTGCCACTGGCGGATCTTTATTAAATCTTCCGAGGAAACAGGCTAATAATTTAAATGTGACAAAATATGGTCTAAAACGTTTGTTTTTCAATGGATTTTATCTTCATACTTACATACTTTCGACCAAGGTACAAATTGCGTTAAATGTGATATAATATTTATTATTGGTTTTAAATAATAATTGTATTTAAGATAAAGATGTAGATATTGTTAAGCGTTGGTGCGTAATGTAATGACGGTATGTTAATCATTATGAATATGATTAAGAATAATGTTCTGAAAATTAAAATATTTTATATGAAGAGATTTTTTTTTGATCTATTTATTTATTTACTTCCGTATTCCAAAAGATCTTCATAAAAAATCGCATACGTAAGTGGGTTGGAAAATAACTCACTTGTTAATTATTTTAACAAGATTAAATGTATGGTTAAAGCCTTTGCGGTTAGGTACTTCA
Organism: Tiliacea citrago; assembly: GCA_963921375.1. NCBI lineage: Eukaryota > Metazoa > Arthropoda > Insecta > Lepidoptera > Noctuidae > Tiliacea > Tiliacea citrago. The sequence goes on from OY992784.1 coordinate 6,656,293, forward strand.
TGCCCGCTCGGCACCCACCAAGGCAGAGAGGGGAGGAGTGGAGCGGCTTAGTAGCTAGCTAGGGCGTATCCACCGAAGCTGTGTTGTGCTGTTGCTTTGACATTCTGAAGTACAAACAAATTAATCTTTGGGTACAAGGCCCAACAGTACAAGATCCTTTTGGGGCGTTGTCAAAATTGGAGCTAACGCCGCCATCTTTTTTTTTTTTTTCTGTGGCAATTTCACAAAATTTGACTACACACTAATTCCATGATGTTTACCAACAACGCCCTGTCAATGTCATTCAGGCAGGCGCTTTAGATCTCAGAACAATGCTGAGCTTTAGATCCTTTGTTTGTTTGCTTTGAGTATTTATCCTATGGAGATGTCAAAAAGCGAATCACCGAACAACTTTTTCTGCCACTTTCTGCGGGAGGCGAGGAAAACACATACAGCACACTATCAAAATTTGACAAGTGCTAGTGATGTGATACAAACAATGAGCGGTATTTCATTCTTAATGCATGAATGAATGAACAAAATGTTCATTCGTTTTATTTTCTTATGGACTTGCCTAATTTCTCCTTGCTAAATTACGATTTTTCGATTACTTTTTTCCGTTCTAGTCTTTCCCACAAGTTCTTCTGTTACCTAGGGGATTATCTTTATAATCTTATCAATAAGGCTCTAAATATTTACCCATTACACAAACCCAGTTGTAAACAAAAAGTAACCGAATTCTTGAAAACTCTTTCCTATGATGACACAGAGAAATTGCTCCACTCAATTAAATAACACGTGTATTCAAACAATTGCGTACACTTTCACCATCATCCACCTACACATTCACCACCATTCACTTCTATTCACAAACACATTCACCAAGATTCACCTACACATTCATCTCCATTCTCCACCATTCACTCTTTGACTGCTTTTGTTGTGTTATTTTAATTTTAATTTAATGTAATTTTTTTTTTTTTTTTTTTTCTTTTTCTTCTGGCTTCGCACGGTTTGTGCATTTAGCCAATGTCACGTTTTAGTTTTATAAAAAGGTAGGGAAACAAAATTAATATAAATATAATTTTTTACGGGATTTAGGATAGACGGGATAGGATCAGTATTACGTTAATTACACTATAAAAAAATAAAAAATAAATTACAACTTAATATTATTTAGAGTAATGAATGAAACTATACATTTATAAACAAGAGAGCTATTTGTACAAAGTAAAGAAAGTATTGAGGTAGGAAAAGGAGTATGGAGGGATAAGAGGTTACTAAGAAAGGAAGAACGGTCATATAAGGGACAGGAGAAAAAAATGTGATCTAAGTCGCCTACATCTGTGCCACACAAGCATATGGGATCGTCGATGATATGAAGTTTGGCAAGATGAGCTGGAGAACAAACATGACCCAGTCTCATCCGTATTAGAATGGAGGTCTCCATCTTGCCAAACTTGGCCCTGCCAAACCACGGTTTTTCTGGAACGTCGGGTTGAATATGCGAAAAATAACGTCCCTTCGATTTGCTTCCGATATCCCAAGCCACCTTCCAGGTTTCCCGAAGAAAAGTCTTTGGTAACGATACGAGGTCATAACTAAAATTTGTATAAGGAACTAAGTCCCCACACTGCACCGCATCACCGGCAAGTTTATCAGCCGCTTCATTGCCATGGATTCCAGCATGGGCCGGAATCCATACAAATTGTAGTGTATTACCCTCAGAAATGGTCCTGAACGCAAATTCTCTTATTAAATAAATGATAGGTAACTGCGATTTGTGTTCGAAAGCTGATTTATTGATGGCTAGAAGAGCACTTTGAGAATCAGTAAAAATTATAGATTTTTTGAGCTTTAAAATTCGGATATATTCTATGGCTTTAAAAATGCCGAAACACTCCCCGGTAAAAACAGAAGTCTCCGGAGGCAGTTTTATTTTTTGTTCGATGTTGTATTGAGAATGGTAAGTACCTATTCCAACACAACCCGTCGTAGAAGGCTTGGCAGCATCCGTATAAATATGGTGGTACTCTACGTGTTCAGCCAGAAAATGATTAAAACTTAAATGGCAATCGGGATCTGATTTACTTACACAGTTATATTTTATAATGGGACTGAATTGTAAACTCTCATAACTATTGCTAAATATGGGAAGTTTATTGGAACGGTGAATAGGAGAAGAAAGTGAAAGGAATTTTTTATAACTTACAACTAAACAAGGTTCGCGTCTATGGGACCAGTAATCTGATGATTCAATCTGCAACACTAATGTGTCCAGTTTAGGAATGAGAGGATGAGTTGAGAATTGAAGAATCCGGAACAAATATTTGTCAGATAGGAATTGTCTTCTAAGATATAAAGGAGCATCCCCGCATTCAACTTGGAGTGCATTAATGGGACTAGACTTCATTGCACCTGAAATAATGCGTAATGCTTTAGACTGGATGCGATCCAATTTTTTAAAAGCCATGACATTACCTGGCTCTAGAACGAACAATCCATAATCCAGAGTGCTTCTGATGATTGCGTTGTAAATGAGTTTCAAAGAAAAGGGATGTGCACCCCACCACACACCAGAGAGGCATCTAAGCATGTTTAGGTGTTTTTCACATTTGTTAACAATATATTCACAATGAGGGACACTACTTAATTTACAGTCAAGTATTATACCTAGATATCTGAATTTATCTTTAACAGGGATAGGTATTTCCTTATAAAGGAGATTTACTATGGGAATATTTCTCTTCCGGGTGAATAAAACAGCCGCGCTTTTAGACGTGGATAAATCCAAACCGTTTAGATGTAACCATGACGCCAAAATAGATAAAGCAGAATTGATGGCAGAGCTAGCTTGCTCAACAGATGGACTTGAAGAATATAATAATAAATCATCGGCATATTGAAGAACCTTAACATGACTAGTTAAGGATAACTCTAAATCATAAGTGTAGATATTGTATAGAAGGGGACTGAGCACAGAACCCTGTGGGAGACCCCTCCATACAAGATGAGATACCTCATGGTCTCCTATTAACATGTTAACAGAGCGTTCAGTCAAGATATTAATAATGAAATTCAACAAATTCAATGGAACTTGTAAGGCTTCTAATTTATTTTGTAAAACCGATAATACAACATTATCATAAGCTGCATTAATATCAAGGAAAACTGCAACGGTGGATTGGTTATTAGAGAAGGATAACCGAATATCGTATGTTAATATACTTAAACAGTCAGTTGTACTTTTACCTTTTCTAAAGCCATATTGTGATTCTGCCAAGAGACCCTTACTTTCAACATACCATTCTAGTCGATTTTTAATTAAGTGTTCCGCTAATTTCATCATAATTGAAGACAAAACTATGGGACGGTATGAAGAAGCATCAGAAGGAGGTTTATTTGGTTTAAGGAATGGCAACACCATTTGACGTTTCCATTCAACAGGGATGTTTCCTGTATAAAAAATAGAATTAATAAGTACTAAATAATAACTGAGGACTTCATCATTTAAATTAGCAAAAAAGGAATACGGGATGCCATCAATGCCTGGTGCAGAATCATTAGTTTTATGGATAACAACCTTTAATTCAGTGAGAGTGAATGCAAGATCTAGCGTCGTATGAGTGTCTCGGATATTGGAAACGAGAGACAGGTTATGGTTAGTACAAATAGCCTTAGCCTCAGGAACCCAAGGCGGAGCTAATATATCAAAAAAATCACTGGCTAAAGAATCAGGAATAGGAGAAGGGTTGTTATATATGGACCTAAATCTACGAATGTTGCGCCAGACAATCGTAGGGTGAGTATTCGGTGAAATTGATAAGCAAAAAATACGCCAAGATTCAAATTTTTTCTTTTTAAAAAGTTTATAAGTTTCATTATTTAACTTAGTAATGATATCAAAATTCGTATCAGACATATCAACGTTATAATTATATTCAGCCTCTTTACGTTTTTTAATCAATTCAGTGCACTCAGAGTCCCACCACGGAGGCGAGGGAATTGTACTAATATTGTTATTTTTTACAGGAAAAACTTCATCAGCCGCTGCAATTAATATGTGTGCTAAAGCTTCAGCACAACTATTTTCATTGCCACCAGAAATTACGGGCAAGGAGCTAAGCTTACTGTCAACAATGTTCCTAAATTTGCCCCAGTCAGTATTATTTCTATTAGGCAGTTTATATTTTAAGTTTGATTTCCTTAATTGTGCATTTGGTTTGGAAAGAGGATAAGAAATAACTATTGGAAAATGGTCACTACCATAAGTAGAGGTTAAAGTATGCCAAGTTAATGAAGAGGCTAAGTTTGGAGAACAGATAGAAAGGTCAATTGCGCTTTGGTTCTGATTGGGATCTGAACGACGTGTGGCAGCTCCAGAATTTAAAATACATAAGTTGTGTAAGTCTATTATATCTATTAACTCATCACCATAACAGTTCGAAGTTGAACAACCCCATGATTGGTGATGGCAATTAAAATCCCCCAGTATTAATAATGGCTTTGGAAGAAAAGAAACGAGATTATTCATCTCTTGAAGAACAGAAAAAGAAGGGTGAGGAATGTAAATAGAAACAAGACAAGTATGATGCACTTTAATAGCTACAATTGAAATTTCCTCACTATGAGGAGGTAATGTAATGGTAGAGAAAGGGATAGAATTCTTGATAAGTATAGCTACTCCACCATACCCATCAGATCTATCCTCTCTAATGGTTAAATAACCATTCATTTTAAAAATATGATTAGGTTTGAGCCAAGTCTCTGCTAAAGCAAAGGCAAATGGCTCATATTTGTTTAAAAGATGTATAACATCACTCTTTTTGTTTACTAGACTGCGGCAGTTCCACTGGATTATTTTGGATGTGTTGTCCATTAAGGATGGATTGTGATACATTGAAAGATGGGGCAACGTTGGACGGTGAAATGTTGAACTGAGACAGAAGATTGTGTAATGCAGAAAGAAAATCGTTTATGGAAAAACTGGCATCAATTTGTCCATTGTTATGATTAGAAAGAGCACAACCATTTGCTGGTTGAGGAATGTCGTAATCTTTAATAATGGCATTGTGAGCCTCTTTATTATATCCTTGTACAGATTTGGGAGGCGAGCGTGGTTTAAGGAAGACAGTTTTTTTATAGCTACTTGAAACAGGCATTCTATTAGAAGAAGGGAAAGATGGAGTATCTGCAAAGTTTTTGGAAGGAGAAGACAAAAGTGTATCGGCATACGATTTAGTAACTGGGGGATACATTTTTGCCGCTTCAGCATAAGATACTGAACTTTGTGCCATGTATGTTTTAATTAATTTTTGTCTAGACATTTCTGGGCAAGATTTATTAGTAGCATAGTGAAAACCGGAGCAAAGGCAGCAAGATGCACTTTCATGTTCTCTTTCACAACTGTCCCCAGTATGGCCTTGGCCACATTTATAACAACGAGGTTTGGACCTGCACTGAATTTTTGTGTGACCAAAACGACAGCAATTGAAACACTGTACAGTAGGGAAAATATATAAATCTACAGGTAATGCATTATAGCACATAAAAATTCTTTTAGGCAGAATCTGCCCATCAAAAGTAATAACTATTGACTGGGATGGTTTCCAAATGGTTGTACCATCAACAACAGTTTTAAAATTGAGGCGTCTGACTTTTAAAATTGGACCGCAACCAATTGGTACAGTTATATTATCAATAACTTCCTCTGGAGACCATTCCGCAGGAACACCACGTACTAAACCCATTCTAGTAACATTAAAAGTAGGTATAAAAGCTTTATAATTATATGTTACAAGGCTATTATGTGAAATAAAAGAATTTGCGTCCAGGAAATTGGAAAAGCAAAGAGATATTTTATTGCGCCCGATTTTTTTGACGCTACCGTTAATAATATTTAGGAAGGCGTTGTGTTTTAAGAACTTGCCAAATGTAATTGGGTGCAATGACGTTCCATCATCTGGTGATAGTAATATTTTTTGCACATGAACAACGTACGGCGAGCTGTCAGTTTTGTCATACGTTTTTCGACCAATCTGAGTGGGAATAACTGAAGGCGGAGCTGGAACATCAGGAATATCGTTAGATACAATTATTTCAGAGCATTTAGGCTCCGATGGAGTTAGAGAGAGAGGTGTAGACTCCATGCAACTACAACCCGAAGACTCGGAACCCTGGTTTTTTCTGATACGACGGCGTTTGTTGCAGTGTTTGCACACTTGCATGCGGCTTCTTTTTAAGTGACGAGCCGACGACGACCCATCGGTTTCCATGCCTGATTCGTTGGATTGGATAGTTACAAAATTGCCTGCCGGGGGAACAAAGTCCCCCGGGTCAGGCGGGTCTTTCATTTTCCCGCTTTAAGAAATAATAATAAAAAACTTACCCTACAGAAGAAAATGTACAAAACTACAATTAAATTACAAGTGAAGGAATAAAAAACACTAAAACAACCACTACTGATCCTATATTATAATTAATTAAATATTTTCAATTTTAACAAAAAAGGACACGTCCACCAAGTTAAGTTTCCCGCGCTTTCTAATGTAATTTTAACTTTTCTTTAATTTTTTTTTTTTTTTTTTTTTTTTTTTTTTTTGTAGATATACATGTTACCTGCCTGTTTATGTGTATGATGCCGCTAAGTGGGGCCTGGTGACCTGTAATACAGGTTTTATCTAAAACCTACTTCAGGCACCAGCTCTCACAATGTGAATTCCTATAGTTCAAAACTGTTAAGTGCTACAAAACATTGTGAGAGAAAATAAATGAACTAATTATTATTATAATTATTGCTTCATTTGTTAGAAAAAATTGTCTGCTCAACCACGTAAATAACGCAATGAGTGGTTGAGTCTACAAGAACCCGGGCACAGAAGAGAAACGTAGTGGACATCGTTCAAGGGGGTCTACTCTCTAAGTCCGTCAACGAAGATACGGGCCCGTCCGGTAAGTATTTGATCCGTCAAAACAAGTGACGAATTCAATTTTACTAACACATCGGGATTAGGGAACACTATCAAATCATGTTGTCATTAATTTTTAATTCGGGCCTGAACTAATCTTATGTCCGTAAGTGATACAGGCCCCACGGAGCAGGAAACGCCCAAAACTTCGGCCAAAACTATGGATTTCGTTATTAGGGAGTAGACGCTAAGGATCAACGAGCACCACAAGATTATCACAGAACCCATTGATTGTTTCTCTCTATTTATTACTAATGATCTGATATGGTCTGTGAAATCCTGACACGAAAGAGTAACAACAAGAAACCCATGTCACGACGATCGTATACGAGTATAAAAGAAGTATCGACAAAACTGTCTGATGAAGTTTGAAGCAATGCATAAATAGGAAAATTGTTGAAGTACCTACTTGGCGAAACTTCGTCCAGTGTTCAATCACAACCCAGTGGGTGGTTACAAAAAAAAAAGTGATATCTGCGATTTAAAAAAAAAACGTCAAAAGACAATGTTCCGTGTTTGGCTTCTATCGAGAACGGACGTATATTATTCGCGCGCGGGTGCTCTACTTTAGGGTAATTCGCTGGCGCATCACAATAATACCGTCGTCGCCGTGTTGCGAAATCGGTTTATCAAGGTCGCCGCGATGACCCAGTTATTAATTATAGTGTAAACAGTACAATTAAATATTTGTGAAGGTGAAGTTTCTACTAACCGTAAAATGTCGACAACTAAGGTAAAAATTAAAACTGATCTGGAAAAGCTGTTGTATGACAATTACATGCAAGAAAGATCAGAGAGAGAAAAGCTGGAACTTCTTGTTAATGATCTGAAGGTCCAAATAGAAGGCCTCCAGCGACAACTTCTAAACCGCCAAAAAGAAAATCCCAGCTCCAATGGACAAGGAAATAATGACCCCAAGGAGTTGGAAACTAGGAGCAACATAAATTTTGCTCAATCTGAAAAAGAAAACGTCGAGTACTGTACAGATGAGGAAGAACTCGCTAAAGAGACTGAGTGGATTAGGGCTACAAGCAGGAAGAAAAGGAAGCTAAAAATCTCCCTCTCTCCACCACAACAACCCGGAACAAGCGCCCAACAACAACAAAAATGTGAGAAAGAACAGACATTAGTCAAAAAAGTGCCTCCACCACCCCCAATCATAATAGACGGATTCAAGAACTACCAAATGTTCTACGACTCACTAACTGAAACTCAACCAACTGAATCATTCACAGCAAAAATGATGAATGGAGATTGTGTGAAGATCAACGCCAAAACCGAGGACTCGTATAGAGCGATTGCTAGGCTTTTATCAGTAAAAGAATATCTTTGGCATTCATACGAGAACAAACAGGCTCGACCAATAAGAGTTGTAGTGAAAAAATTACATTCTTCTTGTCAGCCAGATCGAATCGTCTTTGATTCGATAATTTTTTTAAATCGCAGATATCACTTTTTTTTTTGTAACCACCCACTGGGTTGTGATTGAACACTGGACGAAGTTTCGCCAAGTAGGTACTTCAACAATTTTCCTATTTATGCATTGCTTCAAACTTCATCAGACAGTTTTGTCGATACTTCTTTTATACTCGTATACGATCGTCGTGACATGGGTTTCTTGTTGTTACTCTTTCGTGTCAGGATTTCACAGACCATATCAGATCATTAGTAATAAATAGAGAGAAACAATCAATGGGTTCTGTGATAATCTTGTGGTGCTCGTTGATCCTTAGCGTCTACTCCCTAATAACGAAATCCATAGTTTTGGCCGAAGTTTTGGGCGTTTCCTGCTCCGTGGGGCCTGTATCACTTACGGACATAAGATTAGTTCAGGCCCGAATTAAAAATTAATGACAACATGATTTGATAGTGTTCCCTAATCCCGATGTGTTAGTAAAATTGAATTCGTCACTTGTTTTGACGGATCAAATACTTACCGGACGGGCCCGTATCTTCGTTGACGGACTTAGAGAGTAGACCCCCTTGAACGATGTCCACTACGTTTCTCTTCTGTGCCCGGGTTCTTGTAGACTCAACCACTCATTGCGTTATTTACGTTGTTGAGCAGACAATTTTTTCTAACAAATGAAGCAATAATTATAATAATAATTAGTTCATTTATTTTCTCTCACAATGTTTTGTAGCACTTAACAGTTTTGAACTATAGGAATTCACATTGTGAGAGCTGGTGCCTGAAGTAGGTTTTAGATAAAACCTGTATTACAGGTCACCAGGCCCCACTTAGCGGCATCATACACATAAACAGGCAGGTAACATGTATATCTACAAAAAAAAAAAAAATTTAAAGAAAAATTAAAATTACATTAAATTAAAATTAAAATAACACAACAAAAGCAGTCAAAGAGTGAATGGTGGAGAATGGAGATGAATGTGTAGGTGAATCTTGGTGAATGTGTTTGTGAATAGAAGTGAATGGTGGTGAATGTGTAGGTGGATGATGGTGAAAGTGTACGCAATTGTTTGAATACACGTGTTATTTAATTGAGTGGAGCAATTTCTCTGTGTCATCATAGGAAAGAGATTTCAAGAATTCGGTTACTTTTTGTTTACAACTGGGTTTGTGTAATGGGTAAATATTTAGAGCCTTATTGATAACATTATAAAGATAATCCCCTAGGTAACAGAAGAACTTGTGGGAAAGACTAGAACGGAAAAAAGTAGTACTGCACACAGTACCTTTTCTTCGCTTATCCTTCAATAGATCCGAATCATAAAGCAGCTGCGAGTGCTTTTTGAGGACTGTATGTAGAATGAAAGTCTGTCTTATAGTCAGAATATTCCACTTTTTGTACAGTTCTACGGTAGGAAAGCGGAAGGGAAGACCCGCAGCAACCTTAAGTATGGCACGTTGAGCTCTTTCCGCCTCTATCAAGTGCGTTTTAGCAGCACCTCCCCATGAGATGATGCAGTAATCAACAAGCGACTGACACAAGGCATAATAGACCATTTTGATGGTACGAAGATCGGCTACGTGTTTTAGATTTTTGAATATGTAAATGAGTTTGCGCAATCTCGTTACCAGGACGTCTATATGAGGTTTGAAGCTGAGGAACTGGTCCAATATAACTCCAAGGTATTTAATGCTATCTGTTCTTTGAAGAGATGGACATACGCATGGCTGGCTGGTTGGACTACACGTGTGGACCGTTACCGAACGTGAACGTGAGGGCAGCACACTCGATCGAAGTGCAAATGTCACCTATTTGGTTTTTGTCACATTGAGAGTAAGCCCATTATTCCGTAACCAAGCAACAACCCCGTTGAGCCCCTCCTGAGCCACACCAAAGACCTCATCCCAGCTATCACCACTAAAGAAGAGGGCAGTGTCATCGGCGAATGTAAAAATTTGGCCATTACTAAGGTGAAGCTGACACAGGTCGTTGATGTAGATCAAGAAGAGAGTTGGTCCGAGTATACTGCCCTGAGGCACTCCAAACGTCACTGGCTCTTCGTTACTCACCATACCATCAATTTCAACTTGCTGCTTCCGGTTAAATAGATAGTCCTGGAATAATTTTAGGGGAAGACCACGTACTCCCATATTTTCCATTTTGTGCAATAAGTGAGGGACAGAAACTGTGTCGAAGGCTTTTGCCAAGTCCAAAAACACAGTCAGGCATTTTCTTTTCTTATCCACCAAGGTCGTTACGATCGAGTTTACTAATTCATGTACCGCGTCATTGGTAGATTTTCCTTGCCGGAACCCAAACTGGGAAGATGAAAGAAGGTTGTTAACCTCGAGGAACCTAATCAGACGGTCATTCATTAGGCGCTCCAGGACTTTTGAGAGCGTAGGAAGAATAGAGATGGGTCTAAAGTTGTTGACACAGTCCCTGTCACCAACTTTATGTATGGGTTTTATAATTGCTGATTTAAATGCCTACGGGAATGTCCCTGAAGATATGGCGAGGTTGCAGATGTGGGTAATCGCGGGGGAGAGAACGAGAGCATATCTTTTCAGTAACCGGCCCGAGATCCGGTCAAATCCGACAGCACAATTATCCCTTAATCCTTGAATGAGTTGTAGGATCTCAGAGTCGTCCGTAGGGAGCATGACCAAGGAACGAAGAGGAGGGTTACCCTCGATATTAACAGGCTTGTTACTGAGAGGGAATAGATGAGCAGTGATTTGCTCAGCCAGGTTGCGTCCAACGTTTGCAAAGAAACGATTGACCTGGTTGAGACTCTTATCCGGGTTGACGCTTGATATGAGACAAGAGGAGTGATCTGTTGCCCTGTTGGAGCCGCTGATCTGTTTTATTACATCCCATAGCTTCTTTTTGTTGCCACTTGCGTTCTCAATCTCTTGTTTTTCATAATTTCGTTTAGCTTTCCTCAGTAGCGAAGTGCAAAAGTTTCTATAGCGCTTGTATGTCGTCTGAAGTATTTAATTATTTGGGTCCCTTTTTAACTTTTTATACAGATTATCCCTGTTGCGCATGCATTTTAAAAGCCCTTTTGAAATCCACGGCTTACCGACTAGTTTCCTCCTAGGTATTCTAACTACTTTGGAGTTATCCTTTATAGCCCTTGAGAGACAACTTACTAGCAAGTCAGTTGCATTATTTACATCACTACAATTTAGGATGGGTTGAAAATCTGTCTTACGTAGCGCTAAGTCTAGATTATCATGATCAATACGGTGACTAATTTTATTTGAATACTCCAGCTGAGACCTGTGAGCAAGGTCAAAGTTAATGGCCACACTCTCGTGATCCGTAATTGAAGATTCGACTACGAGGCAGGTAGCCTTCAATCTGGTCTTAACCATGATGTGATCCAGGCACGTTTTTCCGTGGGTTGGTAGAACATGACCTGGCAGCATGCAGTGACTAGCTAGGTGGTGGTTTTGCAATATTCTTTAAAATCATTTATATTGTGATTATTGTATGTTACGCAATTAGGATGCTGACTTGTCCAGAAACATACACAAAAAAATAATAGTTACTGAACATACTGACTGAGAAATCATTTGTTTTATCAATCATTCAATCACGTTGTCCAGCACTATGCAAATCCTTACCCTGTACTGCGTTTGTGCTACCAACGTACCACTGTATTTATTTATAAGTGGGTAGGAAACACTATGGTTTCGTAAATTAGAAGATCGCTTTTTGCAACAGAAAACTGCACAATTTACCATTTTTTAGGAAGACTTCTATTCTATTCTATTTTTCTCTTTGGCAATGGTGCCGATGTCGACAATACAATTCTGCCAATGTCAGATGTGTTGAGAGAAAACGTGCGGAGGAGAAAATTGGGAAGACTTACTTGCCACACAATACGATTCACAATGTCGGCTGTCATCGAATGAACTGGGGGCCGATCGCGCTATTTCTCAACGTAATTACGTTTTTGGTTTTAGTTTAGTTTTGGTTTAGCTGGTGTAAGAAACGGTATCGCGCTTTTTCTTGTGAGAATATTGTTCGATCGATCGTTCCTCCAACGTAACTTCCAAAGTAAAGCTAAATCGTTTCCGTTGAAATGATTAGCGCGATACGAAATGTGTCTAACGTAACGTTTTGGTTGTGGTTTAGTTTTGGTATTAACGTTCAAAATTAGCGCGATCGGCCCCCTGGTTTTATTTATCGTGCCTGGGGTCCGATCGCGCTATTTGTCAACGTAATTACCGTTCGAACGGAACGTTTTTGGTTTTCGTTTAGTTTTGGTTTAGCTGATGTAAGAAACGGTATCGCGCTATTTTTTCTGAGCGACAAAATCGTTGACGTTACCCAATACTGAAAGTTCGATCGATCGTTCCTCCAACGTAACTTCCAAACTAAAGCTAAATCGTTTCCGTTGAAATGATTAGCGCGATACGAAATGTGTCTAACCTAACGTTTTTGTTTGTGGTTTAGTTTTGGTAATAACGTTCAAAATTAGCGCGATCGGCCCCGATCGCGCTAATTACTCAACGTAATTACCGTTCGAACGGAACGTTTTTGGTTTCGGTTTAGTTTTGGTTTTGCTGATGTAAGAAACGGTATCGCGCTATTTTTGTAAGAGTATTGTTCGATCGATCGTTCCTCCAACGTAACTTCCAAAGTAAAGCTAAATCGTTTCCGTTGAAATGATTAGCGCGATACGAAATGTGTCTAACGTAACGTTTTTGGTTGTGGTTTAGTTATGGAATTAACGTTAAAAATTAGCGCGATTGCGCTAATTTTGAACGTTGGTTGGTTGGTTTCACACAAGAGAGAATCCTAGAATAAGTAAAAACTGCTTTGTGTGACTTGGTATGACTTAATTAGTCATTGTTGACACGTAATACTGTCATGAATTTTGTACAATAATGGAACGTTTATATTACATTATTCAATGTTCTTTCTTAAGACTGTTATAATATTTTGTAACATTGCTTTCGTTAGTAATAATAATGCAGGTACTACAATATTTGATGCTAGAAGAATTAAAAGTAACTGCTGGACCCAAGACGATATCGCCAAATTGCAGGCTCGGAAACAGTTCGAGGAGCTGATCCCACCAGAAGTGAGCCCCGAGAGAATCGACAGTCGATACACGAAGCAGATTCTGAGGTATTTCAAAAGTGCGCTGCGGAATGTTCAAAAAGACGTAGACCACAAAACTGCAGTCATACTCAAAGAAGCCCTGTCGGACACTATTGGAGCACACCTCAAGAGTAACATTCTGCCTACTGTTAGATTTGCTTATTACGCAGGTTATGTTCCTTACAGAAATGTAAGGCAACTCCACGATTTTTATGAACGTCTCAAGGTGAATATGAATACTCAAGGTTTAGGATGGAGGCAGCCCGCTCGAATCCCTAAGTGGTCAAACCTGACTGTAGCTAAAATTCAAATTGGATCGGGGAAGCTGTTAGACCCTTGCACTTGTTTAATAATCAGACGCGATTCGAATAACTGCATTCATTTGCCGGCTCCTAAACTAGATGATGATCGCAAACCGGCAGCTATCGCCCTGCCCTTCAGATCACAGGGACTTGTGAGTTTAACGGCACCGAGCTCAGAGAGTATTCTCTTGAAGTATTACACGACCGCGTCGAGGTGTGTATTGCACAGTTCTCCAACCAAGTGTCGTCACGCAGATTTCGTTAATTTAAATAACGAACTATGGCATTGGATGAAACGTGATGTTGCTCCACATCTGGTTGACGAGAAATTATTTACAGCATATGGCGGAATTCTGAGAATAGCAGCTGCGGTTCAAACCTATGGAAAAGGTTTGTCAAGGCGCAATCTATTTGAATTCCAAGATGCTGGTATAGCTAAATGGAATCCATGGACAGCGCTCAGTCAATCTTATATTTATGTAAACACTGACTGGAGTCCAAAAGTGTATGTTTTTTTAGTCTTTGTGACTGCAGCGCTAATATGCCTTATGCAGATTTGTTATAATTACACGCTTGGAGATGCGAACCCATGTAGTTGTAATGACAAATCGGCAAAATCATCTTTTACGCAAGAGGTCGCGTATACGAAGGTAGACAGTAATTTCCCAGCAGTATTACCTCATCAAAGTGCGATATATTACAGCGAAAAGAAACGTACTCACAAGCGTATCCCTTCCCGAACTAAAACGTCGTCTTTAGGATCTATTAAAACTCATAAAGTTTACGATTTGAATGAGAACACAGAAAAACTGATGGCTGTAATAATGAGTGACAATGAAGGCACTGATGGAGGATCATCACCGTCCAATATCGATAGCGAAGAGGAATATGGTGACAAGCGTCTTGCTATCGCTGATGTGGCTAAAGATATCAGGCCGAGAGTGCCACAAATAGAAACATCAGTGGCGCAGTTAACAATTGAAAAGGTGCAGCCATCGGAGAAGAAGACTTCAGTACCAATGTATTCGACTAGTACTCTAACTCGTTCGGATGTAACTTACTGCCCGGAAAAACTGATGAGCGACACATGCTGGTCGGCTACCAGTACCAGTACATCAGGCAAAACGCTTAGTTCCACCAGTTCTAAGTCCCGCAGCTGTAGGTCTAGAAGTTCTCGCGACATGGCGTGGGCCCGGCACGTGATATCTAGGCACTCCCGCAGAGGTCCGATGCAGTCCACCACAGGTCCAAGTGGGAACGAGTTGGACACTAAATCTTTCATCACACAGCCCTCACGCCGGTAGCTATCGGTTACGTTGATAGGTATTTATTTCTAGGACGTTTAGTTAGTATTATTGTTTAAGACTGTTGGATATTTAAGATGTATTTGAGGTTTTATTAAGAATATTTATTGCCAGATGTTAATGTTGTTTTATTTAGCCTGTAACGATATTTGGGTAGCCTCGACTAGTCTCAGTAGTTCGGTTGGTTTGTTCCGCTAGGAGTAATAGTGTTCTGTGGGTTTGTTCGGGACCGGACTACTGAGACTAATTTTGTCTCATTAGTTCGGTTATGACGTCAAATCGAAATGTAGATACTAAAAACTGGCCAAGTGCGAGTCGGACTTGGGCACGAAGGGTTCCGTACCATTATCTATAAAAACAGCAAAAAAATCACGTTTGGTGTATGGGAGCCCCCTTAAATATTTGTTTTATTTTAATTTAATTATTTATTTTTAAAGTGAATATATAACTAAATGTTCTGTGAATATTTAAAGCGTCTACCTGTTGCCGTTATCAATATCGAGCAAAAAGATCACGTTTGTTGTATGGGAGCCCCCTTAAATATTTATTTTATTCTGTTTTTTAGTATTTGTTGTTATAGCGGCAACAGAAATACATCATCTGTGAAAATTTCAACCATCTAACTATCACGGTTCATGAGATACAGCCTGGTGACAGACAGACAGACAGACAGACGGCGGAGCCTTAGTAATAGGGTTCCCGTTTTACCCTTTGGGTATGGAACCCTAAAAAATATACTTGTAGTTCAGTTAGGGATGTAAACATAAAATGCTTTTATTATTTATAGGTAAAAGAATCAAACATATTTTCTGAAATCATAGTTTGGTAGTTATTAATAGGCACTTTCATAAGAATACTGAAACACATTTTCTTTGTAAAAACATAATATTTTCTCTTCTTATAAAACATAAGTAGATACATTTTCATAATAAAAACAACATTTGTTCGTATAACTTATGGATAATACCTACATAAATACGCAGAAATCATCTTGCTGTGATACTTTGAAAACTTGTTTACAATGAAAGTGGTGTTTTACATCAATAACCGAAATAAAGAACAAGCCTCAACAGTTAGGTTTGACTTCCTAACCGAACTAATGAGACAAAATTAGTCTCAGTAGTCCGGTCCCGAACAAAACAAACGAACTACTGAGACTAGAGGTTGGGTAGGTATATGGTCTGCTGCGTTATCAAATCGTGTAGTTTATGGTGAAAAATGGTATCATATGGAAAAGGCCTTGTATGGCTTACATACATATAAATGTACTTTTATTTTAACTTTTATACATGCCTGGAGTCAGGTGCTAAACTCTGTTCCATGCTTTATAAATATTTAGGGCTGCAGGCAACACAGAAGGGAGTCTGTGCAGAAGCTAATGTCAGATGTCAGTCTGGCTAAAAGGTCCCAGCAACCAGGCCATTAAACTAATAACAAAAAAAAATACAGATATCAGTCAACACCACAGAGTACATTTGTGTCAAAACTCAAATGATCACAAATGTAAATCCGTCAAATGTTCAGGAAAAATTAAGAAAATATTGGATTGGCGGCGAAGAAAGTGTTCGTTACTTCCAATAATTTGCAAACCCTGAATCTCGTGCTAAATCAGCCTGAAATTAATATTTAAAAAATAATGTTATTTGTTATTGTTTCGTAAATCCTTTTGGTTTAACTTCAGTATGTCGAGAGTAAGTTCTTTTTCAAATAATTGGTCGGTAGGTAATCCGTAGATTACATAGTATTTATTTATATTCCTTTGTCCCTTTGAACAGCGGCAGATATTTTAGGCGGTATTTGAATAATCGTCCTGTTTTATATTGTATGTTTAAAATTACTACTCAACTCAATTAACATCAACTAAACTAAAACACGCTATTGATATCAATTATTTGTATAAGTTTTAAAATGTTATCACGCGTGCATCAACATGTTGGTCGGTCTGTCGGTTTGATAAGAAATGCATTTGCATTGATAATATATATTATTAGTTACTTTATAATATAATTGTTAGTTACTTTATAATATGTACAATTAGTGAAATATAAGTGTCCGCACTAGTAAACCTAAATTGTAGAACTGTATGTTCTGTTCCCACAGACAAACCGTGATAATGGTTTTGTGGGGCAAAGTCCATAAGTCAAGATTTTTGTAACATTGTTTTTTATTTAAATAAATAACCACAAAAAAATGCATGGTTTTCAGGATATTAGGTCATTTTTTCAACTAAAAAAGCTACCAAAGCCCTCTACTACAGTTGAAGATGACGACGATGTTATTCCAGAGTCTCCAGATGTTCAAATTATTAAAAATAAAGTAAGTTCACTATCTCTGGATTTTTTTATGTACGATATTAAGATAAATAAGAGCCCGCCTATGGCTATGACAAAATTATCTTGCACACTCTCGTAAAAATGCTGCAATTTATATTTGTTTTATAGAAAAAAGATGCAAAGAAGAGGCGTGTATTAAATGATGATTCTGACGAAGAGATATTCTCATCAAAAAAGAAGAAAAATAGCAATGAAGCCCAGACATCCAGTAAAAATAAAAATAAGTCTCCTAAACCAGCACTCAGGGAAGTGAAAGCAATAGACATGTTTGGTAACGGCCCCATTAAAAGAACAGAACCATTAGTTAAGAAAAAGAAAAACACTGAATTAGGCATCCATTCTGATGACGAATTTGAAAAGAGCCTGTTAGAAATTGACAATGCAGAGCTAGAAGGGAAATTAAATGATCAAAAAGTTGCCAGCATTGAGAAATACTCTACTGACAAGGCTACTCCATCATCATCAAAAGATAAAACAGAGGATTCAACCAAATTACTTAACAATGAAACATCACATGATAACAAACACAAGACCAGCTTTGGTTCAGAATCAATTAAAGACTCAAAGAAAAATGATGAAAGTAAACAATCAAAGAAAACTGAAGAAAACAAATCATCAAAGAAAACTGACGAAAGTAAAGAATCAAAAAGAACTAATGAAACTAAGACAAAGAAATCTGACAATGACAAACCATCAAAAACTGATAAAAAACATAACCAATCAGTATCCTTTGATTCTAAAGATGGTGAAACAAGAAAATCTAAAACTGAACATAGCAAAAGAAAGTTTGCTGAATTTATAGACGATGATGCTGGTCATGATCATGGAAGTAAGAAGAAGAAGTTGGTTGAACTAGGAACGGGAAGTCAAAATGATAATGACTGTGACTCATCTGTTTTGGACGATGACAAGGAGACAAATAAAAAAAGGAAAATAAATAAAAGCTTAAATGAATCTGGTAAGAGAATAAAATCTATTTTATTGTAGTACTCAGCTCAGCAAGCCCCAACAATATCTTGAACTAACAAGCATGAGACGAAACATTGTCAAACATGATGAATGGGAATTCCACATGTGGCACACACATAATTTTGTCTGAACATCTCTGTTAGATTAGTTAATCTGCTCTGGTCTATTCTGTAAAATTTCACAGTGAAAACTTAGGTGAACTGAGCTGTCAACAGTGCAAATCCATTGCCATCCATGACAGATTACTGAAGTAAGGTTTCATTCCACATGATGCTAGGGTCTATGGATCTTATGGATGGATAGGGGTCTAAGGATGCTAGGGGTTTATTCTGTAAAAAAAAAGTATGATATTTTTTATTAAATTTCTCTTCTCTTCCATTGGTCCCTCAATCCTGAGGATTAAAACGAGGATTAGCATAAAAACATATATATTTTTGATAGCAGTCAAATACCCTATTTGTTACATCATATTTATTCTTTCTTTTTGTTTCTTCATATTTGCTTTCTAACATAATTAAGTTGAGGAAAGTATTAAAGGCTAATGTTTTTTTGTAATAATTTTGAAACTTCTGTTTCAGTTTTAACAGATGAAGAAAGACATGAAAGGAAAATCCATTCGGCCGCTTTATATAAGAGTTATTTGAACAGATCTGGCCCAAAACATTTAGGAGCTAAAGAGATTCCAGCGGTATGTCTATGTTATTTATTAGCTTCTGACTTCCTCCGTGTGAAATTTCTTGTTCCCGCGACCCACCGCGTCGCATTGCATCGTCCGCCCGCGCTATTGCTTCGTTTTGGCTTATCGTTCTTTTTGCTCGGCAAAGCTTAGGCTTAAGCAAAGCTTAAAGTAGCGTGATGTTAAATAACCTTCTTCAAGAAAGAACAATTTTTGAAATCCACCTGGTAGTTACAGAGATTACCCTCTACATACAAACTTACAAACCTTTAACACTCTATAATATTAGTTTATATGTATGTGTGCTTTATATAACTAAAAATATTTTAAACTCATAAGAATGGATATTTAAACAGTGAGTCCTAGAGCAGAATGTTGATAATTCTACAGGGAATAAAAATAGTGAAATTCGCCATTGCCTGATGAACCAATCAAAAACTTTAATGTATTGTAATATTACATGTTACAAAAGAACCCAAAAATCGCCCACCCTTCACTGCATCTTTTTAAGTTTGAGTAAAGAAAAACAATCTTATTCAATTATTTACCATATGTGTGAACGTAATAAAGTCCAAATTGTACTAATATTGACTGAAATTTTAGGGAAAACCAGATTGCTTGAAAGACTGTGCTTTTTTATTGACTGGAGTTCTCGACTCTTTTGAGAAAGACGAAATAGCAGCTGCCATTAATAAGTATGGAGGATGTGTCAAGAGTGGGGTTTCTAAAAAGGTAAGATTATAAACTAGACTACTTTGAATAACTTATTCAGCTACTCATTGCATGAGCTGCTTGTTGATTTCAGTAGATAGTAAGTTTTGGCGCCAAAGGACAACACTAGAATTTATAAAGCAGACAGTAAGAGGTCTACTTTAACATCAAATTCGAAGAAATCCACCAAATACTATAAATAAGTTGGTTTAAAGAAAGAATCCGTTTTGTTCTATACCCAACCCTTTAGTATCATTACATTATAGTTAGTCCCATAATACAATCTTACCTTATTTCTCTTAGGTAACTCACGTGCTGGCCGGTGAAGACGCAGGCCCAGCGAAAACTGCCAAAGCGGAAGAACTAGGCATCCCAATCATAAACGAAGATGAGTTCCTCAAAATGATCACAGAAAGATCACAAAGTAAACCCACGGTAAAAACTGAAACTAAGAAAGAAATCAAGATAGAAAAAACTCCAAACAGATCAAAATCCAAAGACAAAAGCTCAAAAGAAAAATCGGAAAAAGATAAAAAAGATAATCATGTTGACAGCAAATCTAAGAAGAGTCCAACTGAGAAAGTTAAGACAGAATCGAAATCTAAGGAAAGTAGTTCTAAAAGTAAAATGGATCTTAATGAATCGAAGAATCGTGAAAAATCTAAAAGTCCTAGGAAGATTAAGGAAGAAAAAAAAACTGAAGTGAAATTGGAATCAAAATCAAGTTCAATTTCTAGTACGATATCAAGCACGTCATCTACAAATCAAGTAAATGGTACGACATGTTTGTATTCATTTTCAAAAGAATGTAATAACACATACTCAAAGAAGGGCCTTTCAGAAACCAGGTGTTAATTTGGTATATTTTTAACACGCTCTTATTAGGTCGACCTGTATGTAACTATGTAATGGAATCTAAGGTAACTAATTTAACCATCTTCCAAGGGTCGTAGCGTAATGAAAATTGGCAGCTGTATGTAGTTCTGATGACAATACAATAATATGGTACTGTCGAACTGATCTGATGATGGAGCCGGAAGATATGAACTGGAACTTCATGATGGAAAGTCGTATCATAGCTGTTTTGGATTTCTTAGAAAAGTCTTTTTTGTTTTTACGTGCGTTTATAAAAGCGTGTTTTTCTAGTGTTTTTTAAACTATTAATTTATTACATCATAGAGTTACTAGGGATTTTTTTACTCTTACAGGTGAAAAGAGAGAAATTGCACCAATACCAGCAAATATGAATATGTGGGTGGAGAAGTATAAACCACAGAATATCAAACAGATCATTGGACAACATGGTGACGCTAGCAATGTTAAAAAGTACGTATTATTTCATGTAGTAAGGTGTTCTTTGAAACTTGAATAAGACAGTCAACAATAACCCTTATTGGCTTTACGTAATTCCTTTACAGATTAATCAACTGGCTCACAAAATGGTATGTGAACAGAAAGGCTAAGTTGCCTAAACCCAGTCCATGGGCTAAGAATGATGATGGAGGGTACTTCAAGGCGGCTTTACTTTCGGGACCTCCTGGCGTTGGTAAGTGTTGATTAATCACTCATCATCTCATACTCATTCTCACATTACCTCATTCCTTCATGTTAGAATATAATGTGTCTGACAGTAAAATGAACCACGACAAAAAAAAAAACGAATTTTAGAACCATGATTGTTCCTGTGTCAAAGATAGATAGACCTATACAGTACAGATAACACCGTCACCTTTTCGCAACGGAACAGTGATGTCTTTCCATTCATAATACGCCTCCTGTATGCCATATAAATATTATATTCCATGCAGGAATCAAACAAAATTTACGTCGCCAAACTCACCATCAAAATTATATAATAAAATAATAATAAAAAGCTTTTATTGATTCCTTACAATTATTTCGATACACACACATATTATTATTTCCATAAAAACTACATTTCTATTTACTTATAACAAAATTCATAATGGTTAGTTAGTTATTAGTATTAATTAATAAATTTGTTATTTCATTATTAGGACCGCCTAGCGCGGTAAAAGCCTCATCCATCTGTCTCCATCTTGTTCTGTCTCTAGCTAGTCTGCTCCATGTTTTTCCTATTAAGCCTGATATGTCGTCACTCCATCTCTTGTTGGGTCTTCCACGCTTACGCTGTTTGTTGATAGGATACCAGTTTGTTATACTGAAGCTGGTCCTGCACCATCAAAACTACTTCTGTTAATCATTTGCGTTTATTTATTTATATAACAATTGCTTGCTGCACTTACAGTAAACACCAAAGCGTGCTGCAAGCCAACAACATTATATTACACATTACAACTAAAACACGTTATGCAAACATTAAACATAGATTTACGTATAATATATTTAAAGATTTAATTTTAATTTATGGGTGATGGGTGACCATCTGTTCATACCAAGATTCCTCCGTGCCTCGGAAAGCACGTTAAGCCGTTGGTACCGGCTGTCATTTGTAGATCTTTGACAGTTGTTACGGGTCGTCAGAAGCCCAAAAGTCTGACAACCAGTCTTACCAAGGGATATCGTGTTACCCAGTAACTGGGTTGTGGAGGTCAGATAGGCAGTTGCTCAATGTGAAATACTGGTATTCAGCTGCATCCGGTTAGACTGGAAGCTGACCCCAACAGTTGGGAAAAGGCTAGGCAGATGATGACACAAAAATACAGTTAGTAATATTGCTAGTACTTATATTTTTATTTATATAGATGAGTTTTATATGTGTTATGTATTTATTGTATACTTAAATGTAAATGGTACACCACAGACTACCTACAGTATTCTCTCCTTCCCCCTTAATCTATCCAAAGGTTGTGTCACCCTATTTAAAATTTCTACATTTATATCTGTAATTTTTATAGTCTACATAATAAAGACTAATATATATTCTAAATACGTCAACATCCCGCTCCTGAGCAATCAGAGCATTCAGCAGATTGATCGCCTGGGTTGTGGGAGCATATCGAGCAGTATGGGTACGCACTGGAGAAGCCGCGAACAGGCACCGCGAACACAGGCGCGCGATCTCCGCAGCCAATCCGGAGCAAACGATGAACAGCGAGTTAAGGCCTGCGCGCAGACGAGGGACTTTTGTTCGCGGACAATTTGGAATCGTATAGATATCCCGGCATTTTGTCCTACGTGCGCGTTAGATTTTCTTACGATTCCATATTGTTGATGACGCGTCATCGATCTTATTATTGAGTAATAAGTAGTAATGCATCAACAGGGCACACTTAATTGCCTTCAGCTAGTTTTAAACCACTTCAGAAAAGTCTTGTTCCAACTTCTGCCGAGTTTAATTCAATGTTCCCTGCAATTTAGGTAAAACAACATCAGTGGCGCTAGTATGCAAGGAGATGGGTTTCGACGTGGTGGAGTTCAACGCTTCAGACACACGGAACAAGACGCTTATCAAGGAGCAGATAGGAGAACTGCTCACTACTAACTCATTGTCTGGTTATGCTAGAGGTAATCCTTTCAAAGACCTAGTTGTTTTTGTTCAGCTGCGCCTTGTATCAAATTATATCCAGGGTCAAGTTAAATTAGCTAGCTAAACCCCGCAGACATGATGGTGGGTATCGATATTTAAACATGATAAATCAAAAAATAAATAATTTGTTCAGTTTTTTTAGGGTTATCAACCGCCGGTGGTGTAGCCACTTGAAATATCTGTTTTTTTTTTTGTAAACTTCACAGACGTGAACGGTATGAATATCTAAACAATCATGATAAAATAAAAATAAATAGATTTTCTCAAGTCATCCTTCTAGTAACCACACTGCCAGAGTCGTTCCCTGGTACCTCATTAACGGCATAACTATGTAAATGTCTATTATCTGCTCCTAAATTACGATGTTTTTTTTTTTTTTACATACCTTGACATAACCTACAATTTTATTTAAAAATATTTGTTAGTGACTTGTGGACAGAATATCAATTCAGATTTGTTACAGTTGTCTCTTCAATCTTGTTTCCAATCTTGTGATTTGGTTTAAATAGAAAGGTTTTTATTTTTATTATTTTAGTAATATTTTATATAAGTAGATTATTTTTTAATTTGTGAATGTGAGAACGTTGTAGGCTTAAGAGACTGTAGTTTTGTAAACTATCTTCTATTTTGTTAAGTACTTGGTACTTGTTGCGTGTCTACACTGTCCTCCCATACCTATTAACACCGTAACATGAAAACATTGTAAAAGCCCTTTTTTTTTAAAGGAATCCATAGGAAACGACCAATTGGAACCGTGCACCTAGCTTCTGACATTTCATAAGTGCCCATGTTTATGTGAAATAAAATATTTTGATTTTGATTTTGTTGAGCCCATAACAACTCATCAAATTAATTTATTTTTGATTTTATTTAACTTTTTTCGTTTTTAGATATTGATACCCATCACATCTGTGGAGTTTCGCTAGCTTATTTAATATGACCCTGTAGACATAGTCGAAAGACGTGGTTAGGTTTACTTATTTTCGACTTTATTACTATGTGCAGTGTTATATTTTATTATTTGTAGGTGAGACTGGCAAACAAGCAGTCACAAAGAAACACGTGCTGGTCATGGATGAAGTTGACGGGATGGCCGGCAATGAGGATAGAGGTATGTTGAGTTAGGTCAAACCATAGGAGTGCTGAAAAAAAGTGTACCTATATAATTTACTTTTGCACGCGACTGAAATGGGCGTAGTGTCATGTTCCGTAGACCTAAGGATTGGTAGTGTAAAAACCATTGTACAAATTACTAAAGTAAGTACTTTAAATCTATAAATAGCATAAAATTAAGTCATTTTTCGTTTCTATCTGTGTGACCACTTAGATCTTTCATAATGGATTTTCCATCATTTAGAGCATTCATTCCAGACGGTTTTTGTGTATGAAACACTACCTACGCCCTGCGCATAAGTCTCGATCCCGTGAGAATATCGAGATAAAAAGTATCATATCTCCTAATCCAGGTTTTGATCTATCCATGTGCCCAATTTCATCCAAATCCGTTCAGCCGTTTTAGCGTAACAAATAAACAAAAAACTCACTTTCGCATTTATAATATTAGTTAGGATTAGGATATTAGATAGGATTCATATTTAACTTAGATATAGTGCGAAGCATGGTCGGGTCGCTAGTAATAGGTACCTAAAGAGATGTAAGTGTAATTATGTTAATGATTTCTCTTTGCATTTCAGGTGGTCTCCAAGAACTAATTGCTCTTATAAAATCATCATCAGTGCCAATAATATGTATGTGTAACGACAGAAATAGCCAGAAGATGAGGTCTCTCGTCAACTACTGTTACGACCTGAGGTTCAATAGACCAAGGGTCGACCAGATTAAGGTATAAAACACACTAATGGCACTAATTTTAACCTGGACAGTATAAGGGATATACCTCTTTCTTTTAGATTAAAAAAAGGCAACGAATTGTTAAAAAACCCTGTTCTCAAATGGACTAAATTGTAAAATAAATAATAAAATCATCGTTCTCCTGCCCTTATACCAATTGATTTGGGGTCGGCGCAACATGTCCCTTTCTTTCATACTTCTATAGTAGTCGTCATCTCGATAGTAACTCCCTTTCTAGCCATATCATCTAAAATAAATTATAAAATAATAAATCATTATTCAGAATCAAAATTGCTAAAAATGCACGGTTCTCAAATAGACTATGTTAAGTTGACTAAATTGTAAAATGACCTATTCTCAAATGTACCAAAACAAGATACTACACTTTCCATCTTTCCCATACTGAATGCTTTTTTCATATTTCAGTCAGCAATGCTCACAATATGCTTCAAAGAAGGCATCAAGATTCCCCCCGACGTACTATCCCAGCTGATCACTTCAGCCAATCAGGATGTGCGTCAGACCCTGAACTTACTGTCTATGTGGGCCATAGACCCTAGCCTTGCTGATGCAGACAGGCTCCGGAAGGATGCCCAGACTACCAAGAAGGATATAAAGTTGGTAAGTCTTGTTGTTACAATATTAGGATATATGATAGACCCTGAACTTACTGTCCCATGTGGGCGATAGACCATAACCTCGCTGACGCAGACAGGCTTTGGAAGGATGCCCAGCCACCAACACCAGGCACCAGCTAGACATCCTTCTTGATAGAACGATGTCAAGTTGGTGAGTATTTACATTGTACCAGGCTGGTCAACTGCACATGAATGGTAACACTTGCACTACTAAAATCACCTTTACTGCTACGACATAAAGGCTATGTCAATGTATATTAAGAAAAAAGTTGCTTCCGGACGTCAACTTATCTATCAAAAATTCTTGTGTCTGACGTGTTCTTAAATAAGTATGAGAATGCTTATTCGCGGAAAATCTATGGTAAAAATATTATTACATAATAGGTAATAGATAATACGGGCTGGTGTCCGCAACTCCACGTCAATGCGCGTATTTTGCGTACGGGTGGGAAAATCGATTATTCGATCCACCCCAGCTCCTCAAGGAAGGCCAGCAACGCCTTGGTGTTACTGACAATCTCACGTAGGATACTTGGGTTACCGAAGTACTTTGCCCTGTATGTAGCGATCACAGGGCAGTTTAACAGCACATGAGCTGCTGTCTCGTCGTCCTCCATGAAGGCCCTGCACAGCGGACTGTCTGTGACTCCTATGACAAAGAGGTGTTTATTAAATGACCCATGGCCAGTTATAGCGGCTGTAACTGTACGCAGCTGTTGTTTAGTTAGTTGTAGAACCCGAACCCGAGGCGGCCGTCGATAGTAGGGAGTGCCTCCTTCGCCTGCCTGCACTCACTTTGGTCCAACCATAGTTTGTGATGTTGGTCCCTGGTTCGTTTCATTACCAGAGTGCGTAGATAACCGAAGGGGAGTGGCGCGATGGGTTCAGGTCCCACTGGCGCCATGCTAGACCCCCTTCTTGCGAGTTCGTCGGCTGCATCGTTACCTAGCGAACCGCTGTGTCCTTTGATCCATTGAATGGTTATATTATTGAGGCAACCCACCTGGTTGAGGCGCTGGTGGCACTCGTATATCAGCCCAGAGTCAACTGTATGACTATTTAGCGCTTGCAAAACAGCCATGCTGTCTGAGAGTATGCGTATCGAGTGGTCCTTAACTTTCCTGGCCATGATCGCTGAAGCGGCAAGAGAAATGCCCATGCATTCGGCCTGGAACACTGTGTTATGGACTCCCAATGGTGTGGCTATGTGTATATTGAAGTCCTCCGAGAAAATTCCAGCACCTGTGCCACTACCTGTTTTGGATCCATCCGTGAAGATGTGCAGCTCTGCGGGGCGTAAACCCTCGCATCGGCGATCCTCGTGAAGTTGGATTTTATATTTCTTATCAAAGATAAATTGTTTGGGTACCCGATCATTAATAGCTTTCGTAATAGGGAACTCATTACATACTCGTAGTCCCTCAAGCAGAGCGGTGTGTTGTGTATCCCTCTTACCCCAGAGATTTATTGCATTTAGACGTACCGCCGCCATCGTCGCTTCCTGCTGTATAAACAGGTGGAGCGGTGGTAGACCCAGCATGGCTTCGATTGCTGCAGTCGGAGTGGTCCTCATGCAGCCCGTGGTCGCCATGCAGGCTAGTCTTTGCATGCGTTGTAATTTATTGAAGGCCGTATCCAGCTTGGTGCGGGGCCACCAGACCACAGCCCCGTAGGTGATCATGGGGTGGATCACTGCGGTGTAACGCCCTTGTTTAATTTTGGGGGATAGGCCCCACTTCTTACCTATCATTCTCCTGCACTGCCAGAAGCTAATGCAGGCCCTGTTTAGCTTGTTGTCCAAGTGACTACTCCAGTTTAACTTACTGTCTAAAATGACCCCAAGGTACTTGACCTCATTGGCCAACTGAAGTTCTGTATTGAACAATTTTGGTAGGCGGAAAGGGCCTAATGTTCGTTTTTGGGTGAACATGACTACTTCCGTTTTAGTGGGGTTCACCGATAGGTCAAATTCCCTGCACCATCTTTCTACAATACTTAGTGCCTGCTGAATGAGGTTACAGATTGTTCCCGTCACCTTCCCCGAAACAAGGATGGCGAGGTCGTCTGCATAGCCTATTGTGTAAAAGCGGTTGGCGTTGAGTTTGGTGATGAGGTCATTAATCACCAGATTCCATAGAAGAGGGGACAACACCCCTCCCTGGGGACAGCCTCTGGCTATCATGGCCAGTTGCTGCTCACCCTCAAGGCGAACCACGCGCTTGTAATATATAATATTATTACATAAAATCATCATTAGAAAAAAAGACCCAATAGCACTTAACTGTTTAGCTATTGCTATTATCTAAAAATCTCCCTACTTGATTGTGACATTATTACTGATGTTGTTCTTCCTCCAGGGTCCATGGGACGCGATCCGCAAGGTGTTCTCAGCGGAAGACCACAAGACCATGAGTATTAATGATAAGAGCGACCTGTTCTTCTACGACTACAGTCTCGCGCCACTATTTGTGCAGGAGAACTATCTGCAAGTCGTACCGCACTGTCCCAAGTAAGTTTTAAAATATGTCGGATGTCTTATGGGTTTATCGTAGTTAAGAGGGCGGGAATCTGCCAGTTTTTATACCCTCGGTAAGAGGATTACCCAATCCTCGATGACAGTAAGGCACCTGTCCCTAAGCTGCCGACGAGAAAGCGGCCAGCTATCAACGATTTTCTCGCTCAAGGAACGTACAAAAGATTGTAGGTCCCGTGTGAGTAAAAGATATCAAAGTCAAAAGTCATTTATTCAAACTAGGCTGAGAATCAGCCCATTTCGAACGTCAAAATTTACATAAGACAGTCCCTCAAAAACGCCCACCCATCACCACTTCCTAGTGCTTTAGCTGGGACGAAGTGGCGCAAGAAACTCCCCAGCAGCACAGCTGTCTGTTCAGTTAGAAAACATGATTCTATACAATAGTATGTAAAATCTATCTAAATCAATAATAGACAGTAATATAAACCTAAGAAAAGTATTGAAAGCAAATTGAACTACTGATTGATGCTCAAAAAAATTATGAAACTCACACAACTTTCTACTACAGTTCAAACGTCCGTTTCTGTCGCGGTCATGATGTGACGTCATTGTTCACGAAACTGCTTTGCTTACATCTGTTTTTTAGCCCCAAATCTTATTATATTAAATTATTGTTTATGCTTTATTCAAGTAGAAATCGCACTTACATATTTACCTTAGTGAGATTTCAAGCATTTAGCAAAGAATAGATTTTATTCACATGTTTTGTTTCGTCACTTCCGGCATTTTCGAAAAGGACGCGTTTTGAGTTTGCCTTCCGTTCCACCACAAAAACGCAACATAAATTAATTAATTGTAAAATAAGTAATGCATTAAAAAATGTAAAAAAATATTGGAATTTGTTTCTTGACTCCTACACAATGTATATTAAAATAATGGATACGTTTTGAAATCCGTGCATATTCCCTATTAACCAACAAAAAAAAAAACTTGAGAGGTGTCAAGGGACACCCGGATGGAACGAAGTTTTAAAATTATGACGCGTACACTTGCTAAACACACAAAATGTGGAGATTATAATGCGTATGACTTGGTTAGCACAATAATAAAGAGAGGTTATAGTGCGTACTTGCTAAAAATACAAAAGCATTTATTATTATCTGTATATAATCTCTACTTACCTAACTCCATCAGCAATATCCGGTACTTGTGCAGAAACACTGTCAGGATTCATTATTATTATTATTTTTTATTATTTATTATTTACAAAAAACCTGTATACACTCAACAAAAATAATCGTCGCGACACCACACTGTTCAATGCGAAATAGAAATGAAAATATCTGGCTTGCTTTCTATAAGAGAGAGAGAGACAGAGAGAGAGTCAGACAGACAGACAGAGAAACATGCGACGCCGCACAGCTTACAATAGCTTACTATAGCAAAAAGTGTCGTAACTACTACGCTACTTGTATAGGCCCCCTAGAATGCAGCTACTTGTATAGGCCCCCTAGAATGCAGCTACTTGTAGGGGCCCCCTAGAATGCAGGTACCTGTATAGGCCCTCTAGAATACAGCTACTTGTATAGGCCCTCTAGATTAAAGCTACTTGAATAGGCCCTCTAGAGTACAGCTAGTTGTATATGCCCTCTAGAATGCAGCCACTCGTTTAGGCCCTCTAGAATGCAGCTACTTGTATAGCCCTCTAGAATGCAGCTACTTGTATAGCCCTCTAGAATGCAGCTACTTGTATAGGCCCTCTAGATTACAGCTAGTTGTATAGGCCCTCTAGATTACAGCTAGTTGTATAGGCCCTCTAGAATGCAGCTACATGTATAGGCCCTCTAGATTACAGCTACTTGTATAGGCCCTCTAGATTACAGCTAGTTGTATATGCCCTCTAGAATGCAGCTACTTGTAGAGGCCCTCTAGCTTACAGGTAATTGTATAGGCCCTCTAGATTGCAGCTACTTGTAGAGGCCCCCTAGAATGAAGCTACTTGTATGAGCCCTCTAGAATGCAGCCACTCGTTTAGGCCCTCTAGAATGCAGCTACTTGTATGGGCCCCCTAGAATGCAGCCACTCGTTTAGGCCCTCTAGAATGCAGCAACTTGTATTGGCCCCCTTGAATGAAGCTACTTGTATAGGCCCTCTAGAATACAGCTACTTGTATGGGCCCCCTAGAATGCAGCTACTTGTATAGGCCCTCTTGATTGCAGCTACTTGTATTGGCCCTCTAGAATGCAGCTACTTGTATATGCCCTCTCGAATGCAGCCACTCGTTGAGGCCCTCTAGAATGCAGCTTCTTGTTTAGGCCCCCTAGAATGCAGCTACTTGTATAGCCCCCTAGAATGCAGCTACTTGTATAGGCCTTCTAGAATGCAGCTACTTGTATGGGCCCTCTAGAATGCAGCCACTCGTTTAGGCCCTCTAGAATGCAGCAACTTGTATTGGCCCCCTTGAATGCAGCTAGTTGTATAGGCCCTCTAGAATGCAGCTACTTGTATAGGCCCTCTAGATTACAGCTACTTGTATAGGCCTTCTAGAATACAGCTACTTGTATAGGCCCCCTAGAATGCAGCTACTTGTATAGGCCCCCTAGAATGCAGCTACTTGTAGGGGCCCCCTAGATTGCAGCTACTTGTATAGGCCCTCTGGAATGCAGCTACTTGTATAGGCCCTCTAGATTATAGCTACTTGTATTGGCCCTCTAGAATGCAGCTACTTGTATAGGCCCCCTAGAATGCAGCTTCTTGTATAGGCCCCCTAGAATGCAGCTACTTGTATAGGCCCCCTAGAATGCAGCTACTTGTATAGGCCCCCTAGAATGCAGCTACTTGTATAGGCCCTTTGGAATGCAGCTACTTGTATAGGCCCTCTAGATTGCTGCTACTTATATAGGCCCCTAGAATGCAGCTACTTGTATAGGCCCTCTAGATTATAGCTACTTGTATTGGCCCTCTAGAATGCAGCTACTTGTATAGGCCCTCTGGAATGCAGCTACTTGTATAGGCCCTCTAGATTGCTGCTACTTATATAGGCCCCTAGAATGCAGCTACTTGTATAGCCCTCTAGAATGCAGCTACTTGTATAGGCCCTCTGGAATGCAGCTACTTGTATAGGCCCTCTAGATTGCTGCTACTTATATAGGCCCCTAGAATGCAGCTACTTGTATAGCCCTCTAGAATGCAGCTACTTGTATAGGCCCCCTAGAATGCAGCTACTTGTTTAGGCCCTCTAGATTACAGCTAGTTGTATAGGCCCTCTAGAATGCAGCTACTTGTATAACCCTCTAGAATGCAGCTACTTGTATAGGCCCCCTAGAATGCAGCTAAAAATCTTATTTTTTTTAAGTTATATAATATTTTTTTTATTATAGCAAAAAGTGTCGTGACAACTTTTCGTAAGAATTTTTTCCGTCTAGCCCCCTTTCACAACGCGCGATAAGGAACTTCGTTCCAAAAAAAAAAACGAAAACTTCATAATTATATTAATACTTGATCGCTGACTGCTCACACCGCCTGCAAGTACTCATTTGTTTCAGCAACAAGAGCTATTAGAGTATTTGCTCAGCGACACTCGCTTGGCGGGCAGAACACTCGCTGAGAGACTTGTTGGTACATACGCATACCACAAGCAAGTAATCGCTCGTCGCCGTCGCGCTCTGGCTGCTCGCCACCTCGTTTTTAATTGCTAGATGTACTCGGTTCTCGTGAATCGCCGGCGGTGGGTCAGATGCCTAAAACTCTCATCTAAATACTCTTATAAAAAAAAACGTTTTAATATTCTTATCCGGGTCTAATATGCTTCCGAAAAATGTGGTAGACATCGGGCAGCCTGGTAACTCTGCCTGGCTAATCATTACTGTCATTATGGTAATTGTGTATTTGCTTCAGACACGAATTACTGCAGAGAATAAGCGACGCTGCTGACAGCATAAGCTTGGGAGACTTAGTAGACGCTAGAATACGTCGCCAACAAGCGTGGAGTCTACTCCCAACGCAGGTGAGATACCATAGTTATACTGCTCAGGGCTGATTTTACCAAAGTCAGATAGTATTATACGCTCATTAAAATTAGTTTTTGTATGGAAAAACTTTCAAAAATTCATATTCGCAGGATGTGACTGGTATAACAGTTTTGGTCCAATTTCGCCCTTAGAGCCTTCGATTCAAGGTCGATTGTGACGAGCACTTCTTTCATGTTCTTGTTGAATACAGGGTCAAATTAAACTAGCTAGCGAAAATCCGCACACGTGATGAGTTTCGATAATCTCTAAACACTATGAAATAAAGTAATATTTCATGATTTTTTGGGTCAACGATCGCTTGTATTGATGTTACTTGAAGTTGCGAAAAATCTGTTTTTTTTTTGTTGTTTTATCGTGTTTAGACATTGAACCCCATCACGTCTGTGAAGTTTAAACAAAGAAAAAAAACGTATGAGGAGTTTCGCTAGCTAATTTAATTTGACCCTTTTTTTATTCTGAACTTTTATGAATACTTTTTTTCTGATGAATATTTCTTCTCCATCTTTATCGACAATCGCCCATGTTAATAACACACCCAAGTTGATAAATTATTTCAAATAAATTCTTTTTACAGGCTATGTACAGCTCGGTGATTCCGGGCCACTATATGTCAGGTCACATGACGGGTCAGATCCAGTTCCCGGGCTGGCTGGGCAAGAACTCGCGCGCCACCAAAATGCACCGCCTGTGTCAGGAGATACACGCTCATACTAGACTTAGGTAATGTAATAGGTCAGTGATATCAGGCCACATGACGGGTCGGCTCCAGTTCCCGGGCTGGCTGGGCAAGATCTCGCGCAGCACCAAGATGCACCGCCTCTGTAAACGAGAAAGGTAGCATAAAGATACCACCACCGTTGGTAGAAGAGTTTAATCTTACGTTAGACCTCCCAGAGTGGTGCTTAAAAAGCCTCCGGATATGACAAAATTACAATATCTAAATACATTCAGAAACACTAGGGCAAGCTGAATACCATCATCACTAATCTAATACCTTGTGGTTACTTAATAACCAAATTTATTCCACAGCACATCAGGTTCAAAATCCTCAATCTTCCTGGACTACAGTATGCACCTTCGTGACGCGATCATCAATCCATTGATCAAGGACAAATCTGACGGCATAGAGAAGTCTCTAGAGGTGCTGGAGTCTTATCATCTACTGAGAGAAGACCTGGACTCGTTAGTGGAACTGTCCGTCTGGCCGGGACAGAGGAACCCTACTATTTTGGTGGACTCTAAGGTAAGGAACGCCCCGGTTGTTTGTGCAGAATAAACAAATTTTCTTTCTTTCTTTCATACAAGGTCTTACTAAATTAGCTAGAGAAGCTCCGCAGACGTGACGGGTATCGATATCCTAAACAAGATAAAAAAAAAAACCGGCCAAGTGCGTGTCGGACTACGCACAATGAAGGGTTCCGTAGTTGGGATAAATTTATCCCAAAAACAAACTTCTCATTGTAGTTGAAAAACATGTTCTCCCATACATCGATATAGGTCACGGTTAACGCTGGTTGTATACCTCCGCCACGCGAGTCAGTTGAATTGAACTATTGCGGTTTCGCTGCTATGGTTTCGTGGCGGAGGTGTGCTACCAGCGTAATTCTCTAACTCTTAAATGTAAGTTTGTAATCACAAAAAAAACTTTTTATATATGATAAAACTACAAATTAAAGATTTTCGGACTTTTCCTGTACTTGTGCTGTAAGACCTTGCTTCTTGCCAAATTTCATGATTCTAGGTCAACCGGATGTACCCTATACGTTTTGATTTATTTGCGAGTATCAAAATATGTCGCATAATACGCCGTATTTTTGTATTGCGTTGACTTAGAAGCTTGATTTTTCTAGAGCTCCACGGGACCGTAGACCTACGTATTTGATATTAATTTCAACTTGATACCTCCAAGCGTTCTTGAGAAAAGGGGTCTTGACAGACTGACAGACAGACAGACGACGAAGTGATCCTATAAGGGTTTCGTTTTTTCCTTTTAAGGTATGAAACCGCAAAAGATTTGAAGTTCATCTTTTTGCGGTCAACGACCCCTGTCAGTATACTTGACGTTTGAGTTGAGGAAATCAGTTTTTATTGTGTTAAGATATTGGTACTCATCACATCTGCGGAGTTTTCCTAGACTGTTTTAATTTGACAATGTATAATATGTTACTGAATTACTATTTATGTCTTCTGGCTCATTAAGACCATAGGACGAATCTATCAAAAACTCAAATAGGCTTGGTTGTGATAATTCAACTATTTTACAATATACAGAGTGCCGATTAGGCTTTCACATGAAATAGTACAGCGGTTATTACAAGTTGTTATCAGTCATTTTACTAAAAATACAAAACTGAATTTTTCTAACAAAATAAATAGCGTAAAAATTGGCACGAAATAAACCACTCTTGATAATAAGGCACTAGACACGCGCGAAGCGATGGTTTTAACAATTCAACACAAACCTTAAATCATTATTACCAAATAATCACAAATTTAATATTGTTAAATACTAAAACGAAAAAAGTTCCCATGGCTATAATGTTTACTGTAATTAATTATTTTAATTGTGTATGTTTAAAATACGTAATGTAGAATACGTGGTTTCAATTTATATGATAACCTAATCGCCACACTGTATAATTGTTTAGTTCACCAAAAATATCCAACATTCAGCCAAAAACTTGTAAATCTGTCGATAAGCAGTGGCTCTGACTGGACAGGACCACTCAAATTTATGTGGTTCTTTCATCAAAACACCATTTCAGACACTACGTCCTCACGTGATCTGACCAAGATTATGTCTGGACTTTATTTTAAAGTCCAGACATAATCTTGGTCAGATCTTTTGATCCCCGAGTTTGTTTCGCCATTTCTTCTCAGTTGTAGTCAGATAAGAAATGTCGACAAGCTTTTTTTTTTAACTGTTTACAGAATCAACAATTTCATTTCATTATTACAAACTTTCTCTTACCCATAAAAGTTATTTAGTTGCCTTATTAAATCTGAAAATTACAGGTTTTGTACAACTTGCAAGGAAGAAATCGTTTTATTATTTATTTATCGTTTGATTACTTATCACGTCTGTGGAGTTTCAAAAACTTCAATATAACGTATATAATAATAATACCGTTTATTTCAGGCGACACAGGCCCATAGAAAAATACCTTAACCTAAACATAGATATTGTAATATAAACAACCTCGCTACACACATTTACATAGTGCTAAAATCACAAATAACTAATTCCGCAGGTAAAAGCGGCCATGACGCGTACATACAATAAGAAAGCCACAGCTCTACCGTACGCGCCGGGCGCTATCAAGAAAGTGAAGGCTCACAAGGAAGACGATGAAATGGCTGAGGGTGACGACGAGCAAGAGGAGGAGGAAGCTGACAGTGATCCGGAGAATGACGCGCTTATTAAGGTAACTTCACACCTGCTGCTTGCTTATTAGGGCACTGGCCCCTTATTTATATATGCAGTGTGAGTTTTAGAGATAGGAGTTCGGGCAAAAAGGACATCGAGGTTTTTGAGATATTCATTTAATTAAATTGCACCTAGTTTATCTACCGGTGGAAATGGAGTGATTTAAAAAGCAAATCAAATGTTTTTTTTTTTATTCCATAATATTGTTAATTATGTGTTAGGAATAATGAGGAGGAATAATGATTGATTTCTAGTTATCAAATAACTAGAAATCAATCATTATTCCTCTTAATGAATAATGGATCGTCAATATCATTGGATTAATTTCTACCTAAAATGAAAAGTTTTCTAAAATGTCTTACAATCAATCCATTCACCATAGTTTCTTAATTTTTTTAATCACTTTTCCTCAGAAAAAGAAAAGCAAAACTGACATAGAAAAACCAACAACCAGCAAGGGCCAGTCCACATCCAAAGCGGCGACGGGTAAAAAGAAAAAAGAGAAATAGCATCGGCGTTCAGTGATGGCCTTCTTGTTCAGATAATGGTACTTGATGGACCATCGGACTTCCACTGTGTGTGTGCAGTGCTTAGTGAGAATAATAGTATTGTGAAGTGAACAATAGAAGTACAGTGTTTGACAGAGTAGGAATGATAGTGTTGACTAGACTAAACTTGGGTAGCAAGAGCGAAGAGGCATCTTCTGTGTACACTTGTTTCATCGTAAACCTCACTTTCCACCAAGTGAGATTGAGGCCAAGAGCTGGCCAATTCGCTACTGCACAAAGCTATAAGATACTACCGCAATTCTTTGGAACCGCATTCCTGTTCTGCCCCTTACTGTGTATGAAACATGAAGTGAACCAACGTTGTTCATCATCATCATTTCAGCCGAAAGGGGTTTGCCATAATTGCCACGCTTGGCAGGCGGGTTGGCGAACAAACGTTGTTAGATCTAAACCAAATAAACCAAACAGTGAATTTAATAATAACGCTGTGTGAGTGCGACTGGAAGTGGACTACATAATTATGTGTGATACTAGTTCTAGCCAAGTGAACAAATAATTTGAGTGAGTAGCGTAGTATTAAGACGTCATGAACTGTCACAATAAAGGTCTACACTGTTAGCATTTGTGCATTGAAATATGTACTATCGCGGGTGCTCATATTGGACCACTTTGAAAACAAAAACTAAATGGGTCCCAGCTCAGGGATGAACATCGAAATATTTAGCATGTTGCCTTGGAAAGGTTAGGTTTTCTAGCGAAGCTCGCTCGAAAATTTTAGCACCCCACCCTGGATAGGTAAAGTTTTCTTTTGACATTCGTACATAATAGGATTTACAAAGACTTACGCAGAGAAGTCTGAGAAAAAGATAATGTACTTAGGTTGCAAGATCGAGTACGAAATTTCCGCTCGAAAATTTCTGAGCACCCATTTTTAGCCTACATACCCGGGCCCCCAACTGCCTTTTACTTGCTGAACATATTTTAGTCTTGTTTGGGATTCGATTAAAAAGTATTTCTCGAGTTTAGGGTCCCCCAGGTCCGGGGGCCCGGGGCGGACCGCCCCTGCCGCCCCTCCCTTAGTCCGCCAGTGCTCACGATGACCATATCTGTTTACCGCCCTATTTTGCATTGACCAATATTCTTTTATAAATAAAACTCTCAGGCTCTGTTACAATGATGACAGATGTCTGACCACCTTTTACCCATTTTAAACATCTTTTTTTTTTTCATTTAAAAACAAGGGGCTCAGCAAAAATCTGATAGGGCGATGCAATTG
Organism: Tiliacea citrago; assembly: GCA_963921375.1. Classification (NCBI taxonomy): domain Eukaryota; kingdom Metazoa; phylum Arthropoda; class Insecta; order Lepidoptera; family Noctuidae; genus Tiliacea; species Tiliacea citrago. The sequence goes on from OY992784.1 coordinate 6,693,784, forward strand.
GTTGATAAGCGTAGGTAAGTGTTACTATAGCGGCCGAGCACTGCACGCAGGAATAGTCCTTACGATGGTTAAATTTACGCACTTGTGATAGTACAAGCATTTGCAGTGGACAAGTTGCATCAGGCATTAGAAAGCGAATGCTCATTTCAAATTCTTTCAAGAGTAGTAGACCCATCTATAGAATATCTTTTGATAAAATAAAACTCTGATCAAAGCAAACACATAAGATACATATTTTAACATAAATAAACTTTTTACCTTTTAAGAAACCTGACTCTATTTCTGACTTACTACTGTTATTAGTTAAAGCTTATATTTTTAAATCAGTCTTATCCGTTGTCTAATTTTTTATTTGTACTTTGAAAGTTACAGCTGGAGCTAGTAAATTTAGCTAACAAAACATCATTGTTAAAAACAAATTATGTGTTTCTTCTTTCTATACTATTTATAAGACATTTTACTAAATGAAACTATCTACTCTCATAGAACCTGCTATTTTAACTAAAATAGACTTATCTCTTCAAATTATGTAGATGCAGACAAATTAAATATAAGTTTCACTGTATCCCACCATTTTTTAATAATAATAATTAAATAATGTACATCACAAATTGATGTTTGTAATTAGATGGTGTTTCTGAATGTGTGATTTACAATTAATGTTACTTCTTAAGTTCTTAATGAATGTAAAATTACTAATTAGTCACTTAGCTTTGACACACTCGACGAAAAAACAGGGTTACTCAACCTTTTTATCAGTCAAAAGTATTATTATGTGGAATTAATTGTGTGGGTGATTTTTAAGTTAAATGTTGAAAAACAAATTCAGTTAAGGTTTTAAGATCATAATTATGGTTGATAAACAGTGAGGTGAGTGCCCCTGATGACAATCAATATTATTATTATTATATGGTTCAATGTCTACAAGTCTCATGTCTGAATAATTTTGAATGTTTGTAATGTTGAATAAAGTTAATTAGCTACATATTTTTTAATTTGGTTTTCATTTATTATTATTATTATTTATTTATTTAGGCCACCAACAGTGATACGTATATAGTATGTTACAGAGTATGTATTACAGTATTGTATGGCTAATAATAGGTTTCCCTGTATAACTAGGATAAATATAAAACATTTAGAACTGTCATAGCTTTTCTTAGGCATTGCAACACTTAAAAGCGTGTTAGTTTGTTTATTAAACCTTAGTGTGCCCAAAATAACCCCTCTTTTTTGATGCAGGATCCTTCAGGATATTCAATCTGGTTTAAAAAAATGCAGAAAGATTTTTTGACATAGGTTTACACGAGATTCAATAGGAATGTCCTCATAGTACAGAGGGAAGCGTTTTACTGTTAAGGCTCCGTGCACGAAATCGACTGATTTTCATCAATTTTGTTCATTGTTTGTGGAAAAGGGAAAAAGAATTTAAACAAAATTATTTGTGATTTGTAAAGTCCAGTTCTTTGTTTTGCATGTAGCGGAAAGGATTTTTTCAATTTAACTAAGTGTTCCTGGAAAATCACAAAAATTCGCAACAGGTTTTCCAAAAAATGACGCTAGAGTGACGTTTGATCATCTTTTTAGAAGAAACTACTTTGGAATTTGAACATTAAAAAATATCATAAACATCATTATATGGTCTACTTGCACGTGGCGGAACCACTTTTTTCAACTTCTATACAAAATATAGACGAAAAAAATGTTGAAATAACGTAATTGTTGGAAAAGTTCGAGACAAATAAGTATTTTTTTCTATTATTTAAAAACACTTTTATGAAATTAAAAAAAAAACATATTAATCTTAAGTTAACCATTTATTAGAATCTACAATTTATTTTGTAAATATACAATAAATTCATTTCGTAAAGTCAACTATAATATCGGCCGCGCAAAACCGATCCTGGCTCATCCGATCCGCGCAGGCGTCCCTCAGGGGTCTGTGCTGGCTCCGCTCATTTTTACGCTGTTCACCAGTGACATCCCGAAAAGTAGAAAGGCGCAGTTAGCTCTGTTCGCAGACGACACGGCCATCTACTACACCGGCCGCAGTCAAGACCAGATCTCCCGCATCCTACAGACCGAAGTCAACAGACTCGGTGACTGGTTCAGGAAGTGGAGGATCGAAGTCAATCCTGATAAGAGCCAAGCGGTCCTCTTTTCTAGGCCCCGGCGTAGATCGGACCTACCACGACAGATCAAGATGTTCGGCAAGCCTATCCCTTGGGAGAAGCGAGCCAAATATCTCGGTGTGATCTTAGATCACCACATTTCGTTCGCTGAGCACATAAAGCAAGTGCGTTCGCGCGCTGCTTTCGCTCTCGGTAGGCTTCATTGCGTTCTGAACTCACGCAGCAAGTTGTCCCTTAAGGGCAAAATGCGTATTTACACAGCGTGCATCCGGCCGATTATGACGTACGCGTGTGCCGCTTTCGCACACGCCCGTCCCCATCTCATTCACAGAATGCAGGCACTTCAAAACCGATTTCTCCGTAAAATTACGGACGCTCCATGGTTCGTTCGGAACGAAACCCTACACGTAGATCTTAGAATCCCCACCATCAAGCAGTTTTTGAAACGCGCGACAAAGCGGTTCTTCGAGTCCGCAGATAGACATCGCAACCCCTTGGTTGTGCAGGCAGCTAGCTATAGGCCATCTCAAATTAGTAAGACTCGCCGACCTAGGCATACTCTCTCAGACCCGGATGACCCCATTACTCTCCTTCAGGAAAGCAATAGGGCCACAAGTACAGTGCACAAACACAAACCGTCATTCCGTCCTCGCCGCCGAGGTACCACGCGAAGTTCAAGAATTAATTGTTCCCCCCGTCCCTTGCACGTCGAACCGCCAACCCCGAGGCTGAGTGAGCCGTAGCATTTAATAGTAATCCCCGTTAATAATCATGAATTTAAACTTTCGATCCAGCCCGTCCCCAATTTGCTTTGTTTTTCCCCAACGACGCCCTAAGCCGAGGTTCGTACCCCACAGGGGGTGCCCTTAGAGCGCTGTCGTTTAGTTTTTAATACTTATATTTACGCTCCTGGCTAGAGGCTTTAAGCTAATACCTTAGGGCAGCCACAGGAAAGACCGGTTAAGCAGTCACGGCCTCTCAAGGTCAACTGCGAGATGCCATACAAAAAAAAAAAAAAAAAATCCGATCCTGGCAGTAGCGACCGGGCCTTCCCAGCGGGAGGACGTATCACTTTGCATCGCAGGCGCGCGCGTGTTCTACGTTAACATATTCCAGAAATTATATGCCGACTACCAAATTTTAATCCGTTAAATTTATTTACTTTTCTTTTTTATGAAGAACATAAACATTTTGCATGGCTAATCTTCCGGTGTGCGTGTGTTCGTAATTCTTCTCATCCTAAACAGCTTGACCGATTTTGATGATTTTTAGGGTTCCGTACCTCAAGAGGAAAAAACGGAACCCTTATAGGATTACTTCGTTGTCCCGTCTGTCAAGGTCCTTTTTTTTAAATTATATTGTCATGGTTATGATTCCTAGCTTAGCTAGAGTTGGACCCACTTGACGCTGTTCTCGCAGTACGTCTGCCTACCGGTTACTTTATTTTTATTTAGTTAGTTTGAAAATTTCAATTTTTCAATAAGTATACGAACAACGAAAATTTTTCATCATGGGTTCATCATCGTTTTCATGGTTTTCGAGGGTGCTAAAGTCGATGGTGAAGTCTAAATTTAAATCCAAGATGGCGGCTGCAAAAATGTTAAAATTTTTCATCATAGGTATTGTTTTCATGGCTTTCGAGGGTGCTAAAGCCAATGGTGAAGTCAAAATTGTAATCCAAGATGGCGGCTGCGTTTCACGCGCGCCTCAAAGAGATATCAGCACCAACTGACGGGGTCCGTCACAGGTCCAATGCCTGCCAGGGTTGCGAGTTTGTCCGAAAGGGATATCGTGGCCCTGGCACACAGGCAAATGAAGGAACACGGGTGGGTTTTAGTCAGTAAAAGTCTGACACGCCTCCCGCTCTGCCTAGAGCGGGAGAAGTTATTTGATAATTTCCCACCCAAAAAAAAAAAAAAAAGATGGCGCCTGTGAAAATAATCAAATTTTTTATTATGGGTGTCGTTATAATAGTTTTCGAGGGTGCTAAAGTCAATAGTGACGTCAAAATGTAAATCCAAGATAGCGGAAACGAAATTTTTCGAATTATTCGTCATGTGTATTGTTTTCATGATTTTTGAGGGTGATAAAGCCGATATTTACATTACGGCCCGTCCCCAACCAAAACGCCACGCTAGCTGGTTTCTGTGCAGTTTTATGAGCTATCTACTTGTTATTTCTTAAGAAATATCAACTAATAAAATAATCCAGATTCCATAATGGTATTTTTTTTTTCAAATAGGAGTATTTGTTTAATTAATTAATCTCGTTACAAGGAAACCATAAAAACAAGAAATAATGATCAATAACATGCATCTCCTCGTGAAGTATGCATTATTTTAATTTTGCTACTGACACTAATGGATAGACAATTTAATAATGAATATTTTTTTTTTTTTTTTAAACATACATTTTATCTTTACTTATAAAGAATTTATTCTAAAATCGGGGTGTAATCTGTACTGTAACTCATGCGCCCGTACCAGGATTCAGTGTGCCGCAAGAGTTAACTCTACTCTTTGGCCGCAAGGTCTTGAGTGAAACCGGTGTCGTTTGTCACAGAGTCCGCTAACGCGCTTGCTCGCTCACGTCACATTATCAGTAGACAATAATATTAGTTTAGTGTTTGTTATTGACGTTTGTTTTGTTTATAGTTTTTTTGTTGTGTTATTATTATTCTTATTATGACCTCTAAAACTAATGACACACATGTCGATTAAAAATTAAAAACAAAAATAAGTGGCGCCATCTTGAATTTTGATTTTGATCCCATAATAGTTATAAGCGCCCTCAAAGACCATGAAAACGATACCCATGACCAAAATTTGCTGAATATTTTACTGACCGCGACGACGAAAAAAAGAAGGTTCTCCATTCGTTTGAATGCATTTCGACCTGTATGTATGAGAGTTTGTTCACATATTTATAACGTAATTTGATCGAATAAAAACAACGATGAAAAAAAAAACAACACCGAAAGGTACACACGCTCTACATTTCCAGTATACGGTGACCTCTCATTGTACGGAAATCCAACACAATGCGAGATAAGCATATACTGGGAATGTATAACTTGATGTGTAGCCATGTGTACCTCTGTTTGATTGAAAAAAAAATATATGAAATATTTAGATTATGTTTTCAGGTTTGCAAACCTCTCAATCGATGTGTCATAATTAGTGAAACCCCTTTAGGAAATCCCCAAAAAGTGTTATTTTTGATCTATCTCGCTTCCTTTACAAGATATAGCGGTTTTTGTGTTTTTTTTTTTAGGTTAGGTCAGTATTGCATGCTATTAAATGGATTTAGAATGCGTTGTCATCGAGTTGTGAGCTACCCTGAAAGTTTCAGCTGGATAGCTAATTGGGAAGTGCTCGAAATTTGAGTTGCAAGATGCCAACAAACAAACTTCCTGTTCTATGCAAGTATTTTTCTTCCAGTTGGAAGAAAAATATTGCATAGAACATTGATCCGTAACTGTATATAAATAAAGACCACAATCGCTTGTACTATCAAGGAATTTCATATCTATACACCTTAAGGACTATTTTTGCTTGCAGCGCTCGGCCGCTATAGAAATCTCATCAACCAATAGCATCGCACCATCAGATTTTTGATGAGACCCTTGTTTTTGTAAATGAAAAAAAAAGACAGTAAAAAACCAGCTGAGGTGGTGCATATTTTTTCAATGGAAGCAATTTCAATGGGAACCCTCGTTCAGTCGTAGTTCGAGATCGTTTGGGACAAGTTTATGGGTTTTTTTTTATGAGTGGGTTTGCTATGCTCTCAGAAAAGTATAATATAAAATAAGAATTGAGTAGTTTCACAATTAGCAGTTTTTGGGTGAGAGGCGGAAAATTTCCATAATACTTTAAAAGCGCAAAACGCGCAAAGCGCAAAGCAATGAGGTATCGTTTCGGTATACCGAGCATACTATACCGAAACGATACCTCATTGCTTTAATTTGTCAATTTATGCAGTACCGTTTAATTCGTTGTAATTTATGCGCGTGCCTATATTTCAATCGAGTATACCGAGCATGCTGTAAACCGTGTGACGTGCGCGAGTACAGCACTGCAGAGCTGCAAAAAAACAAAGTATGTCCAATTTTATAAAATCTACAGCTTACACTTTCATTTTTGGGATACCCCGATACGGCATCCCATAGTATTTATTGAGTGTCATAAAAGTTAAAATACCAATTTCTAAGCCAAGCAAAAAGGGGCGCAAAACAGATGTGGTCATCGTGTTCACGGGATTTTGTTTTGAAACTGGTTAGATATGAAGTTCCGCAATAGTACAAAACAAATTCGGATGTTTGTTTGTTGGAATCTTTTTTGGAATTGTTAAATTATGTACTAACGCTTGAATTAGGTACAAAGGTACTTACCTATGTACCTAATTCAAGCATTAGTACATTATTGAACTATTGATTTAGGTTGAACACTATTCTTCGAAGAAAGAAAATACATCGTTCCTCTATAAAACCATGACGTGCACATCCCTCAATACCCAGCGACAAAATATCGGACGTGTGCGTTGAGTCGCTCACAAAGTAGCTGGCGATAATCGTCTGTGGGCGGGCACCCTAATCGTTATACCAGTTTGTGTCGGAAATATCTTGTAAACAGAGCTAGTTTAGTAAAACTCGCAAATAGATGGTTGACTTTTATTTTTCACCTTTTACAGAGTGACATAAATGTTTATAAAATCAACAAAGTTACCTAGCAACCAATGTTACAATAGACTTGAATGTATCCAGCATACAATCTCTTTAACACCCCCACTGTATGCCTATACATTTTTTAAAGTAGTCCTGCTTAACTCTAGTAAGTCCTTTTGTGAAGATATCGGCGGGCATCTCAGTCTTACAGTATTTGATACAAATTTCATTTGCCTCGGCCAATTCCCTGACATAATGGTATCTAATATTTATGTGCTTAGACCTCCTACCGACTGTTGGCACGTACACTAATTTTATAGCGCTTTGGCTGTCGCTGAACAGATCAATCGTATTATTCTGACCTGTCAGTTCATGGTAGAGACCTTTGGCACAAACTACCTCTTTCGCTGCTTCACAGATAGCGACATACTCTGCTTCAACCGTACTGAGTGCGACGCAACGTTGCTTGCGGGTCTGCCAGGAAACCGCAGCACCGCCAAGGGCAAGCATATACCCTGTGAACGAATGTCCATCAGCGTTGGCACCCCAGTCCGCATCGGCATATGCAACCAGAGGTTTGCCAGTCTTCTTGTAGACCAATTTGTGGTCTACTGTACCCTTTAGGTACCTCAGCACTGTCTTGAGGGCAGCCATGTGAGTCGAATTCCAACAAGAATTAAACTGACTCAGGTAGCTCACTATGAATGTGATGTCAGGTCGTGTGCCACAGGACAGGTACATGAGTGAACCCACAATCTCCTGGTAGCTCATATCTCCAGTTGGATCACCTTTCTCCAATCTGAGATTAGTCTCTGTGGGAGTCGCAACAACTTTGCAATCTTCCATTTTATACTTTCGGAGGACCTTCTTTATGAAGTTTCTTTGGTTGAGCTCCACTTCTCCCTTCCATTGCGTGAGCTCCATGCCCAGACAGTCCTTTGCCAATCCCAAGTCTTTAATTTTGAAGGCGTCCCCAATCTTCGCTTTCACAGCCTGAATCTCGTCAATGTCATGCCCAAAAATGTAGAAATCGTCTACGTATAAGGCAATTGCGAGAAATTTGCTTTTTACCTTCTTCAGGTATACGCATGGGTCATATTTTGACCTCGTAAACCCGATCTTAATTATGTGAGCGTGAACCTTCACGTTCCAACATCGTGCTGCCTGCTTCAGACCATATATGGCCTTCTTCAGCTTGCAAACCTTTCCTTCTTTCCCCCTCGTGATGAACGCCTCTGGCTGTTCCATATACAGGTCTTCAGCAAGGTCACCATTAAGGAAAGCGGTCGTGACATCGATATGATGCACTGTCAGTCCAATTTCAGACAGTTTAACCACTGGTGCAAAGGTTTTAAAGTAATCCTCCCCCCACGTCTGGGAATACCCTTTAGCTACCAGCCTTGCTTTGTGGCGCTGCACTGTCTCATCAGCGCCAATCTTCAGCTTAAATAGCCACTTGCATTTGACCACGTTCGCTCCTCTTGGGCGATCGAGCAGCTCCCAGGTTCCGTTCTCGATGAGCGAGTCATACTCTTGCTTCATCGCATCCAACCACAGGTCCTTATCTCCGCGGTCCATTGCATCCTGTACCGACCCAGGATCGTGCACGCTGAGAAAATTATATTCAAAATCTTCCTGTCTATTTGGAACTCTGGCCTCATCGACGCCCCTCTACAGCTGGTTCTGCTTCTCATTCTTCGCTTCTGTCAGAATCCGAGATGGAATCCATTGAATCATGGAATTCCTCAGATTCGACTACAACAATTTCGGGTGTGGTGGACCCGGTTGCTGGAGCTCGTACGCTCTGGCTTGGAACTTCCTCCTCAGTTTCCATAGCCCCGGTAGTCCCTCCTGTAGTGGGGACTACGAAAAATTCTTCAGGAACATCTACCACCGGCATCTTAGTTGGCGATTTGTTTGGAGGTCCGAGAAAATCCATATTGTCCTTAGACTGATTTGGCAACCTCTCATCAAACATGCCGTGTTTGATCCGAGCAACAATAATCCGCCTTGGATTATTCTTAACATCAGCAAACTTAAACCCCTTTTGATCCTCACTATAGCCAAGAAATATAAGTTCTCGTGTCTTGGGATCAAACTTTTTGAGGCTTCCATCCTTAATAAGAACCTGTGCCTTTGAACCAAACACTTTTAAGTGTGAAAGGTCCACCGCCTTTCCGGTCCACACCTGTTCTGGGACCTGTTGCGAAATAGCCATAGTGGGCGAGCGATTTTTCAGATAAATCGCCGCTTGAATTGCTTCAATATCTCTTATTGAGATTGCTTTCTGCTAGCATGCATCTCGCCTTTTCGACGATTGTCCGGATGGTTCTCTCCGCAACTCCATTTTGCTGTGGAGTGTGCGCTACAGTTGTCTGATGTTGAATTCCACGATTTTTCAAGTGATCCTGGAATTCCTTACTGGTGTACTCACCACCATTGTCGCTCCTCAACTTTTTAATCTTTTGGCCCGTTTGGTTTTCAACTAATGCCTGAAACTCACGAAACTTCCGATTTGCATTTCAGCAAATAGCCATAAACTTTCCTGCTATAGTCGTCAACGAATAGCAGTATGTATCTTTTGCCTCGCCATGATTCCATCTCAATGGGACCCGCAACGTCACTATGGATCAGCTCCAAAATCTGTGAAGCTCTATTGAATTTCTTTTTTGGAAACATCTTCACGTATTGCTTGCCTTGACTGCATGGTACGCAGGGGTTCTTGCAGTTCCCAAGGCTATAACTAAGGCCCTTGACGATGTCCTTAAGTTTGCACATTTCAGATTGGGATAAGTGGCCCAATCTCCTATGCCACAACTCGAAGCCTTCCTGACTTTCTGCTAAGAGAACCGTCGCCTTGTTACTCCTCGAATCTTGTTTGGCTTTGAAGAGCTTACATTGCCATTTAAAGTGACCCTTCTTTTTACAAAAATAGCAAACTATTTTCTTACGAGCGCCACCGCTGCCACTACCACCTGCAACATTAGCTAACACCGTATCGTCCTTATCATCATTCACTTGCTGTCGGTGACCTTCACGCAGAAGAGCCGCTATTACGTTCTCCGATGATAATTCCTTACCAGAATGTTCCATGGCCATCACCAAAGGGTCGTAAGAATCCGTCAAACCAGCCAAGAGAATAACTGCAATGAATTCATCATTCAGTGCAGCTTGGATTGCCTCCAGGGCTTGACGCGTAGTTTGCACTTCATTGACGTAGGCATTTATATTTAGGGAATTATCCAGTTTCAATGAAAATAGCTTCCGCAGCAGACTTAATCTTCTAATTAGACCACAGTCACCATAGGCCTTTTTGAGCGTATTCCATGCTTGCCATGAGGTTTTGGCATTCTTGACAATGGTAATGCACTGTTCTGCAATTGACAGGCAAATCTTTGCCCTTGCCCTTTCGTCGCGTTTCTGGTCTTCAGGTTTGGTAGTAACGAAATTTTCGCTCACACAGTCCCAGAGCCCCGCATCTATTAGTAGCATTTCGATGCTGAAGGCCCAACTGCCATAATTATTTCGGCCTGTGAGCTTTTTGATCACACTCGTCGAACTTTCCATCTTTATACCTAGTCGAATTTACTATATATAACTGCCCTACAAATTTTGCATTAACGAGGCACGGGCTGGGCCCATAACCTGTTGGAAATATCTTGTAAACAGAGCTAGTTTAGTAATACTCGCAAATAGATAGTTGACTTTTATTTTTCACCTTTTACAGAGTGACATACATGTTTATAAAATCAACAAAGTTACCTAGCAACCAATGTTGGACGGCACGGTTGGCGCAGTGGTTAAGCGATTGACTGCCATGCTGCGTGTCGCGGGTTCGATTCCCGCGCGGAACAAATATTTGTATGATCTACAAGTAGTTGTTCCGGGCCTGGCTGTTTGTGTATATGAGTTTAAATGTTTGTAAACGCACCCACGATACAGGAGAAATTCCTAGCGTGGAGCAACGTTTTAAAAAAAAAAAAAAAAAAAATGTTACAATAGACTTGAATGTATCCAGCATACAATCTCTTTAACAGTTTGTTTGTACTTTCTAAGTTTAGCTTAGCCATCATTGACATCGGTGAAGGTTAACATTTAATTACCTAAATATCCATACTACTCGTTTTTATGTAAAATGCTTAAGTCATTGTTATTGAAAGTCTAAATGTACTTAGATACATTTAACACCAAATTGTACCATTTTTATGTTGATTGTGATAAACATACTAAACAAATGAATATACACAAAAATTCCACACTTTTATTTCTTAACCGTACCTACATAACTCAAAAAATATTATCTATAGGATCAAAACTGTTTAAACGATCACTGCGAGTTTCAGGCGTGTGTGCTTGAACGGTGCACACAAACATAGCTTCGCAATGAATATGCCTAAACTCTAGCGAGTGAATTTTATGCACGGCCTCTTAACATTAACCAAATACTATTCTAAAATTATATGTTAATTGTTTACTTTTATTAACTCAAGAACTATTAGTATACGGTAAACTCAACTACGCTATAAGTTTAAAATAAACAACAAATTGATAACACTGATCTTTATTACATAATAAATTGAAGCTATTATTTCACAACTGCAGACATTGATTTACACGAACTAGAATTAATATTTGCGAATTAGTTTGGCTTTCGGGTCGTCTGGTCTCAATACTACGTAGGTACTCTTGTATCTTCTGTTGTCTCCGTCCATTTTTAGGTAATTGTAACAACCTAATGTAGCCATACCAATGCCCGCGATTGCGAGGCCTGTTGTTGCCAAAACTTCAGGGATTTCAGTCCATCCTTGCTGGAGTAGTTGACCAAGAGTGCGTCTCGATGCAGCAGCCATTGTAATTAACGTAAATTTATTAATTTACGAATTTAATAACACTCACAGCTAATTTTCGAAAAACCTTTCCCAATTCGGTTGTGTTGATCTTCCGACCGAGCGAAGAGTGACAGCAAGTGACAGTGACAGATAACCACAGACCAAACTCACGGTGCGTTCCGAGATAGACTGTAATCGATTTGAGCGCGCAAAGGTCCGTTCCATATTAGCGTTAGCGCGAAAACGATGTCTCGTGAAACGTCCTAGATGACGTCATGACATACGCCATCTTGCGATAACGCCGGCCATGCTTAGGCTGGTTTTAGTCTTAAGCAGACGGCACTCGCACCGTCAGCGCTGATGGCCGAGATATATGAACTTCTAGGAAGCTTTTTTGAATGACGCGTAGCTATCAGCGCGCACGGTGGTCAGCGCTGACCACCGTGCGCGCTGATAGCTACGCGTATAGCTAGGACGTTTCACGAGACATCGTTTTCGCGCTAACGCTAATATGGAACGGCCGTACGCGTTGGCCCCGCGTAGCTGTCGGCGCTGACGATCGCACGAGCGCCTCTGCTTTCAATGAGCGTTCTAGTGTCGAGCGGAGCGGACGTCGTCAGCTGGAAAATTCATGGTGAATCGCGTCATATAATCGTGCCATATAACAAGACAAAGTCTCCTGCAACGGCTCTCTGCTCAATTAATGGATGAACATGGAGTCTTCGTCGTCGCCAGTTTTTATTTTTTTGGGATAGATAGTACAAAGCAGCAATAAATAATACACTCCGCATTTTGGTCGTCGTCTGTACAGTAAGGTGGTCAGTACGATACTAAAACGAGCCACGCTGAGCCTCAGCGCTGACAAACAACGCACGCACGGTGAGCGTGAGACTAAAATCAGCCTTAAATTAATATCACCGTGAGCGCTGTCAAAAATGACAGTTGCGTTGTTTTGTTTTGAGTCTTATCTTATATACAGGGTGGAATTTTGTAATGCCATCTGGAGGGAAAGTACTCTTTAATACTGCAGATAGAAAATTTTACTCAAAGGAAACATTCCTTTATTTTTGAATAGAAAGCAAACTGCATTCAAAGATTTTCGAAAATTCTCTTCTCCCACACCCGGGAATCGAACCGGCTAAAATCTGAAAAAATTATACCCTGTACTTTTATTGCATCGATCGTTAGGGTCAATTATAAGGATGAAATCTCTCTAACAAACATGATAAATTAAATGAAAGGAAAACCAGGAAATCTGAAGTTACAAATTCAATGAGTCAAGTTAAAGCTCTTTAACTAACATCCATCTTTTGTAATGCAGACTCCTTTGCGACATACTCGTAGCTGCGTGTATGAGGTAATTTAAATATGGAATGTTAGATTCAAATTTGAAAATTAGATTGTCATAGTTGTTATTCACATTTGATTGTTTTTACAACTCATTTCACATTTTGTCTCACGGTGAAAATGGCTTATCAAGAACAGTTTGATATAATGGAAGTTTATTTTTTAAATAACAAAAACGTGAATCTAGCTCTGCGGTGGTATGGAGAGAGATATCAAGACCGACAGGCACCAACTCGGTTCATATTGAAAAGAATGGTAGAAAATTTAAAGAATACGGGTGGTTTCAAGAAGAGACGGCAAACAATTCAGCAAAACTATTTCGATTTTGAACTAGATGTTTTAACATACTTTGAATCATTTCCAAAGGCTTCAAGTAGAGATGCTGCCGATGAATTAGGAACAACCCACACTCGCGTACTTAAAGTGCTGAAAAAGTATAAGTATAAATGCTATCGTGAAGGTCGGTTGGTGCAAAAATTGCATATTGGGGATCGTGACAGACGATTACAATTTTGTGAAAACATGCTTGGAGAAATTTACCGAAACCCTTATTTTTTTGAGTAACATTGTATGGTCTGACGAAACCAACTTCAGCAATAATGGCATGTACAATCGCCGCAATAACCATTATTGGTCTCGAGTGCATCCTGTTCGTGTTCATGAAACTAACAATCAAGTAAGATTTTCTTTCAACGTTTGGTGCGGAATTATGAGAAATAATGTAGTGTTAGTCCACGTGTACGAAGGTCATTTAAACACTGTCAAGTATATTGAAATACTGGATCTCTTAAGAAACGAGTTAAATGGTTTCCCCGAGGAAGAGCGAAACCAAATAATTCTACAGCAAGATGGTGCTCCAGCACATAACAGCAGAATCACTACAGCCTACATTAATAACCATTTTAATACCTGGATTGGTACAAACGGCACAATCAGATGGCCTGCGAGATCGCCAGATCACACCCCGTTAGATTTTCTTTTGTGGGGATATGTAAAAAATCAAATTTACATGAAATCTTATGCGAATGACAACGAGTTGAGAGTTGAAGTTCAGAATACGATTTATAATATTCACCACAACATTTTATTAAAGGTTACGGTTATTTAAGGTTAGAAATGAATTCGTTAAAAGAATAAATTTGTGTATCCAAGAGAATGGAGCCCATTTCGAGCAACTAATTAGTTAGTTTACCATTTTTTGTAAATAATTAAATTAATTTAAGATTTCCTGGTTTTCCTTTCATTTAATTTATCATGTTTGTTAGAGAGATTTCATCCTTATAATTGACCCTAACGATCGATGCAATAAAAGTACAGGGTATCATTTTTTCAGATTTTAGCTGGTTCGATTCCCGGGTGTGGGAGAAGAGAATTTTCGAAAATCTTTGAATGCAGTTTGCTTTCTATTAAAAAATAAAGGAATGTTTCCTTTGAGTAAAACTTTCTATCTGCAGTATTAAGAGTACTTTCCCTCCAGGTGGCATTACAAAATTCCACCCTGTATAATAGCGTGGCATTTTCGAAATTATGCTTCTGGCTACAGTCGCCATCTAACCAAAGAAGAATAAGTGTACAAATGTGTGTGTGTGTGATGTTTAGACAAAGAAATACTGTAATCCCACCGGGAGCGCGGTCACGAGCGTTCCGAATTGTTGACAATTGTCGGCTGTCATAATCGTAAAAACTAATTCGGTACGCAAATTATTGATGTGAGCGCTGTCAGCGATTAAAGTGTAGTACGGAATGCAGCCTCAGGCATCTGAAGGAACACGGGTGGGTTTTAGTCAGTAAAAGTCTGACACTCCCTCCCGCTCCACCCAGAGCGGGAGAAGTTATTTGATAATTTCCCACCCGAAAAAAAAAAAAAAAACGATAACACAACTGACAGCTGGTATGAGAAAGTAACTTGAGAAAAAATCTTTACAAAAAACTTTTTTTTTTTTTTTTTTATATTACTTGTCCTATAAAGATTGATTTGTCCTATCAGAACATATTTAGATGAATCCGCAGCTGTAGCGCGCGAAATTAATATTTTCTTAGGTTTATCACAATTTGCAGGTCAGTCTCAAGTTGTATATTGATCAAAATATGATTCGCGACTATAACAGATATGTATTTACAGAATAATAATCAATTAATACATCGCTTTACGTTAGATTTGTTCCCCAATGACATGATTTCACGAAAAAGTCATACAATGAAACAAATCTAACTTAGAGCGATGTATTAATGATTATGATTCCGTAAATACATATCTGTTATAGTCGCGAATCATATTTTGATCAAGATACAACCTGACACTGACATGTAAATTGCAAAAAACGTAAGAAAATTGTAATTTCGCGGGCTACACCTGCGGATTCACCAGATGGATCCGCAGTGTTAGCCCGCGCAATTCTGTAATAACAAATAATGAATTTACAGAACTAAAATCAATAATACATCTCCTTAGGTTACATATATTCCATAATTATGTACATACATTTCCCTAAGAGATATGTTCATAGGGAACAAATCTAACTAAGACAGATATATTAACGATTATAGGTAATTCTGTAAAAATACATATTTGTTATGGTCGCGACTCATACTTTGATAAAGATACAACCTGACACTGACCTGCAAATTGCAAAAAACGTAAGAAAATTTGAATTTCACGGGCCTTTTTTTTGGGTGGGAAATTATCAAATAACTTCTCCCGCTCTCGGCGGAGCGGGAGGGCGTGTCAGACTTTTACTGACTAAATCCCACCCATGTTCCTTACGTTGCCTGTGTGCCAGGGCCACGATATCCCTTTCGGACAAACTCGCAACCCTGGCAGGCATTGGACCTGTGAAGGACCCCGTCAGTTGGTGCTGACATCTCTTTGAGGCGCACGTGGAACACAATGCGCCGTCAACCCGGGCCTGGTTCTTATCGGACGGCGAGCTACCCATCGCTCACCGTCCGCAAGCCCGCGTTACGGTGGCCGGAAATCGGCTTGCGACTCCCGACGCCTGGGGCGTCTCCTACGGCGACTAGGGGCACGAGGGCGCGAACGTTGCCTCTCCCTCACGCGTTCCGCCTCCTCCTTCGCGAGCATTACTGCTTCGCAAAAGGAGGTGACGGCCTCCCATGCACTCTTGCTCCGAACCATGGCCTAAACCCAGGGCCGGACGCGAGAGATCGCTGCCGCCGATGGCGTCCGTGAGGACACGGCGGTGCTCCACCCAAGCCGCACAGACCTCCACCACATGCTCCACCGTGTCCTCCGGGCGATCCACACAGTGGTGACACCCGGGCGTTTCCTCCCGCTTTATCCTGAACCTCCCGAAACAACCGTGTCTGGTGAGGACCTGCGTCAGGCGGAAGGTGAGGAAGGACGCCGTGGCGCCTTTCTAGCTACTCCTCAAAGAGAGGACTTATCGCCACAATTGTGGCGTGCCCAGAGCTGGGTTGCGACAATCGCACTCGCCATGTCGCCATTAGATCCCGCCGGAGCTCTGTCCGCTGTGTCGTGATTTCTCGCGGCAGCGGAGTTTCGCCCCGACGACGTTTCATCTCCTCGCGCCACTCCCATAATGTGCGCGAGAATTTCATGGGCTACCTGCGGATCCACCTTAAGGAAGTCATCATTTGCCTAGCCTTTTCCCAACTATGTTGGGGTCGGCTTCCAGTCTAACCGAATGCAGCTGAATACCTACAAGTATTTTAAATGGAGCACCATATTTAAAATACTGGTAGGTATTCAGCAGCTACATATTCGGTTAGACTGGAAGCCGACCCCGACAGACTGTCTATCTGACCTCTACAAATCCACAACCCGATTACTGGGTTTGTCAGACTTTGGGGCTTCTGACGACCCCGTAACTACTGTCAAAGATCCACGAATGACAGTCAGGACCAACGGCTTTGCGTGCTTTCCGGCACGGAGGGGTCTTGGTATGTAAAGATGGTCACCCATCCACAGACCAACCGCGGCAAGTGTAACTTAACCTGTTCGATCGACCCGTGCGGCTGTTAAAACATTACCACAAGCGCATACAACCTCAATGTCTACCTAATATTTTTTTTACATGGCATTCATTGCCATGCCTGACACTGACATGCTATAGCTCTATGTTGTGAAAAGGCGTTAATCGCTTTGTTTAATCGAAAGTAAGACGCAGTTCACGTTGGATAATACTTATTATCGGAAATGACTCCACCATCGAAAGTAGTTGGCCACCCAGTGAAATTTGGAAAGGGTTTGGTCGCATTATTTAAGCATGCATGGTGGGACATACCAGAAGTGATGTGTTCATCTTTTATGGGGTTGCTGGGAATGGGAATGGCTACGATTGGTATATATAATTACATAGAAAATCGAGGTGAGAATCGAGAATACAAAGCTGTGTATTATGTAGTAAGACAGGGTGACCCTCGAGCTTGTGAACTAAAAAACCCATCTTTTTCTGAATATATGTGTTGACTGTGATGTGAATGATGGAACGTTTTGAGCACCGTACACAATCGCATTCTAGTTAGAAAATAAAGAATTTTAGATTTGCGTTGTTTTTTTTTAATTCGCTTACATACAGAGTCAGTCTGTAGTACATACAGCAATCTATATGTATACAGGACCTATAGCGTAAACGACTAAAATGGAAATATTAATTCAAATCACTCTCACTGCAGTAATCTGACAGCTTTCACTTTGTGTAATAAAATGATCAAATGGAGGTATTTTAGACTTTTACACCTATTATTAAACATTCATTTTACGCTGGCGTCTCGTAGGTCAACCTAGGAGGTTGTCGGATGCCCGGACTACCCTATATACAAATGTACTCTGTGGCCCGGACTTTTCTATGGGTGCCTCAATAAATTAAAGCTTCCAGCCAGGGCATAATGTCAATGTATACATAAATGTATACCTATAAATAAATGTTGACATAATCTTGGTCAGATTATTGCTGACCATGTAGATTAGTGTTTGAAATGAAATCTTTTGAAGAAAGAACCACACATATTTGAGTGGATCTGTCCAGTCAGTGCACACATTTGTCAGTTATCGTACAGCTCAACTCAGAACTTATAACTAACTTATTAGGGATCTCAACGATTCGACGAAAAATACCAAAGAACGGACATTTGGGTAGGCCGCATAATAATTTAATTCCCCATTAAAAGTAATGCTGTCACTTTCTGATACGTTCCGTTAGAAAAAGACAGCATTACTTTTAAGGGGAATTAAATAAAAAAAGGAATTTTACGTGCAACTGGCGAATAAAGTAGGTATGTACTCAAACTGCCAGACCATCATTAAAACTTAGATATTTTTTATAATATCAAATTTAATTAATTAATTTATTTATTTAAACTTCTCGCACACAATTAGGTACAAAGGCGGACTTAATGCCTTAGGCATTCTCTACCAGTCAACCAAGGGTGGTGAAGAGATAAGATGGCGGGTGCTCTGATTGAGAGAAAATAATAATATTAAAAAATATTAAATTATAACATAATTAATTATAAATAAAACGGGTGCACAAGTACATAAATAGGTTATAAACTTCAATCATTTATTTGTTTAAATATTATTTATTACAAGTACTTGAAAACATTGAATCATTAATAATTATCAAAGAGGATTATTGTCATACTTATTACATACTAAATAAAACGGTAGGTCATTTCAGTCATTTGCGAAATCGTCATTCTTTTGCAGTCGGCGCAACCTGAAAAGTGAAAGTAACAAAACGTGGCAAACGTCAATCGTACTATCATCACAAAACTGACGTTTACTGACGTAATGACATTAATGTCATTGCTAAAGGTTAATGATAAAATACACCGGCCCCCGCTCGTAATTTAGTGAATTTGTAAAACCGATAGAATTATCTTCCATAAACCGCGCACTCGCTGCCTTAGCTTCTGTCTGAACGGTCGCGCGAACAAGATAAAAAGTACATAATGGGTTCCCGCTTTCAAGTTGTTCAACAGGGGCCTCCTATCGAGGTTTTCCAATTAAATCGTATGTTTATAGAGGACCCGCACCCGTCTAAAGTAAATTTAAGTATTGGCGGTAAGTTGACAATTATATTAGTAATTATAAGTTAACGGAGCTAGTAATTTTAGTGCTGCGAAAGTTCGTCACCTTCCTAACTATATTATGTAATGTTTATTAGATTATTATTTGTTAGATTACACCAGCATTCTCGTAATTATCTATTGTACGTAATCAGAACATTGTAGTTATCGGTGCATGTAAGTAATATAAGTTGAAGTTGAGTAATCTTGTTTGCTTGCTGCTAAACCATTTGAATATAAAGTAAATATTTTAGTTATAGAATAATAATATAAACATTAAAGCGTGATCTTAATTCACCTCTATTAATATACTTATTGTTGTAACTTTAAAGGGTCTTTGGATTCAGGCATTTATGGTAAATTATTAAGTTTATATTTATTGCAGCATACAGAGATGAATTTGGCAAACCATGGGTGTTGCCTGTTGTCAGAAAGATGGAGAAGCAGATGGCCAATGACGAAACGCTCCTGCACGAGTATCTGCCAGTTCTTGGTAAGTAATTAAACTTAATTATTCATTTACAATAGAGGAAATTTTAAAATTTTCCTCTATTTTCAGTCATTTGATGTCTGTTTCCTTATTATATAAATTTTACTTTGTTAATAGAAATATTATCTGAAAAAAGATATTTCCAAATCGGTTCAGCTGTCATCGAGTTTTCGGGAAATGTACAAAATAAAAAAAAAACAAACAGAACTTCTTCCTGTTTTGAAGTTGGTTAAAAACAAATGCTATTCCTGTTAGATATTGAATAGTACCTCTGGATTTTTGTATTTTATTTTCCCTTCTACTCTTTCACACATTGTCTATATTTCTTTAAAAAGGAAGAAATTTCTTTAGAAATAAGCATCACCTTTGTACATATTTTTCTGATCTTTTCTTCTTGTTTGCATAGGTGTGTGTACATGAAACTGTTAAATAAATAAAAATAAAATAAATACATGTTGGAATTGAATCTACGTACACTAATCTGATGTATCTATATACATATATTGCTAATATTGCAATTGCGAAAGTGAGTATGTTTGTTACGCGCAGCTAGTGTTATTATAAAAAACCGGCCAAGTGCGAGTCGGACTCGCGCACGAAGGGATCCGTACCATTATCTATAAAAATGGCAAAAAAATCACGTTTGTTGTATAGGAGCCCCCCTTCAATATTTGTTTTATTTTAATTTAATTATTTATTTTTAAAGTGAATATATAACTAAATATCCTGTGAATATTTCAAGCGTCTACCTGTTGCCGTTATCAATATCGAGCAAAAAAATCACGTTTGTTGTATGAGAGCCCCCTTAAATATTTATTTTATTCGGTTTTTTGTATTTGTTGATATAGCGGCAACAGAAATACATTATCTGTGAAAATTTCAACTGCCTAACTATCACGGTTCATGGAATACAGCCTGGTGACAGACACACAGACAAACAGACAGACAGACAGACGGCGGAGCCTTAGTAATAGGGTTCCCGTTTTACCCTTTGGGTACCGAACCCTAACTAGCTGCGCCCCGCGGATTCACCCGCATAAGTCTCGATCCCGTGGGAATATCGGGATAAAAAGTAGCCTATATGTTAATCCAGGGTGTCAGCTACCTCCATACAAAATTTTAACAAAATTGGTCCAGCCGTTTGAATGTGAAGAAGTAACAAACACACTCACAAACTTTCGCCTTTATCCTAACTTCATAACTAATATTATAAATGCAAAAGTAAAGTTTGTTAGGGTTCCGTACCCAAAGGGTAAAACGGGAGCTATTACTAAGGCTCCGCCGTCTGTCTGTCTGTCTGTCTGTCTGTCCGTCTGTCTGTCCGTCTGTCACCAGGCTGTATCTCATGAACCGTGATAGTTAGACAGTTGAAATTTTCACAGATGATGTATTTCTGTTGCCGCTATAACAACAAATACTAAAAAAACAGAAATAAATAAGTATTTAAGGGGGCTCCCATACAACAAACGTGATTTTTTTGCTCGTTTTTGCTCGATATTGATAACGGCAACAGGTAGATGCTTGAAATATTCACAGAATATTTAGATATATATTCACTTTAAAAATAAATAATAAAATTAAAATAAAATAAATATTTAAGGGGGGTTACATACAATAAACGTGATTTTTTTGCCGTTTTTATAGATGATGGTACGGAACCCTTCGTGCGCGAGTCCGACTCGCACTCGGCCGGTTTTTTTTTTTTTGCTTTCACGCTAAAACGGCTGAACGGATTTGGATGAAATTTTCCATATGGGTAGACCATGACCTGGAGAAGGACAAAGGCTAGTTTTCCTCGTGGATTGCACACGAAGTCGCGGGCAACAGCTAGTAATATTATATTAGTGTGTGGTTTAAATGTTTGTATGTTTATTACTCAATCACGCCAAGACAGTTGAACGGATTTGGATGAAATTTAGCACACAGATAGGTTATATATATTTACCTGTATTAACACATAGGATACTTTTAATCCCGGTAGTACGTTCCCGTGGGATATTATGTGATACTGTGCGATATCCATGCGGGCGAAACCGCGGGCAAAAGCTAGTATGTTAATAAAAAAACCTGCCAAGTGCGTGTCGGACGACGCACAATGAAGGTTTCCGTAGTTGGGGTGAATTTATCCTAAATGCTCGTCAAAATGAATATGGTGAAGTCACCATCAGTTCTCCTGGTTCTTACCAAGAGAACTCCTTAAAAATTAACACCCCTGCATCGGGAAAAGCAATATTTTGTAAAAGGTGATGAGAATTTGACATTCGGCTATTGTAAATTAGATAAATTACAAACTGACCCACTAAAAAGTGAAAAATAACTTTAATTTCAGAAGTCGGTGGCAAAAAACTAAAATACAGATCCAAGGATACCGACTTCCGAAATTAATGTTATTTTTCACTTTGTTGTGTTTTTTTGGAATTAATCAATATGGATAACGACTTTAGCCGTATTTTCCGTAGCTTTGAGTGCAATTTTAATAATTGTAAGATAAAGCCGGCCAAGTGCGTGTCGGACCACGCACAATGAAGGGTTCCGTAGTTAGGGTGAATTTATCCCTAAAACAAACTTAACTTTGTAGTTGTAAAATATGTTCCTCCATACATCGATATACGCCTCTGTCAATTTTCGAACTGCAAATCTAAGTTTGTAAACTCATTTTTTTTTATATGATAAATGCACAAATGAACGATTTTTGATATTTTCCTTTACTTGTGCTATGAGACCTTGCTTCTTGCCAAACATGGTTCTAGGTCTACGGGAAGTACCATAGAGGTTTTGATTTATTTGCTAGTATCAAAATATGTCTCATAAATGGCCGTATTTTTTTATTACGTTCACTTAGAAGCTTGATTTTTTTAGAGCACCAAGGTACCGTAGACTTACGTACCTATTTGATATAAATTTTAACTTGCTACATCCACGCGTTCCTGAGAAAAAGTGTCTTGACAGACTGACAAACGGACAACGGAGTCATCCTAAGGGTTCCGTTTTTTCCTTTTGAGGTATGGAACCCTAAAAAACATTGTCATGCTAGAAACAAATTAAATTAGATTTTATTAAAGTCTTATCTATCTCAGTAATGCTTTTAAAAATAAATCAATAAGTTATCACAGACACAATACTATGATAAGGCATAAAACCAAAAGTATTGTGTCTTTTAACTAGTACCTACTTATAAATCAATTTATTACAACCGGTCATGCCATTCGCGCTGTTACTTATTCATTTAAGATAAATGTCATCATCATCTGCCTTATTCTTTTGCCAATCTAACCGGTTGCAGCTGCCTGCCTATCTGACCACCACAACCCAGTTACTGGGTAATTCGATTCACCTTGGTAAGACTGGCCGTTACTGATGGTATACCCATATACCATCAATAACAGCTTTTTTCCTATTCTGTGTATCATAAAACTGGTAATAATGAACGTGACGCTGATAATGCTCTATTTATTTTATCGCCTTGAATACAGCGACGTTACTGATACCCGCCGTTACCGTGCGCACTCTTATTGTCGTATCTACTGTGTAGAACATTCATCTGTATTACATCATTAAAGCTTTAAATTTTTCTTTATTATTGTGTCGGTACTACATATCGGCGAGCGGGCGCACTTCCTTGTCCAATCCTATTAATATTATAAATGTGAAGGTTTGTATGTTTGTTACTCAATTACGCAAAAACGGCTGAACGGATTTGGATGAAATTTATCACACAGATAGTTTATAACTTGAAAGAAAGAAAAGAAAGAAAGAAAGAAAATACATTTATTTAGCACAGACTAAAAGGCAAACAATTTATAATACAGCAGATTAAAAAAAAAAATATATAATAAAATCCCAAACAAGTAAAAAAGTGTAAAATGCGGTGTAACAAATTAGCAGTAAAGTGCGCCTCACGGCTGCGCCACTTGGATTAAAACATAGCCATAGGATACTTTTCATTCCGGTGAATAAAGTTGTGAGATAAATAAAGATTTATGATTATGATTATTAAACCGTGGCCAAAAGCTAGTTTATATTAGAGCTAGTTTTTTTTTATTAGATAAGTTTTTGTATGCACGTTTTTCTGTGACAAATGAAATTATTTTTTTGTTTTCGTTCTTTTTTTTCTTTAAATGACTAGCTGCGCCCCTCGGTTTTACCAGCATAAGTCTCGATCCCGTGGGAATATCGGCATAAGAAGTTTCCTGTATCCTATATTCTAACCCAGGTCATGGTCTACCCATGTGCCAATTTTCATCCAATTCCGTTCAGCCGTTTTAGCGTGAAAGCGTAACAAATAAACAAAATCTCTTTCTCATTTATAATATCAGTTAGGATTAGGATAGTTTAGATTGTAGAGTACAAAATCTTGTCTTAACGCTCAAACTGACTGGACTGGAAGTGCATTCCAAATAGTAGCAAACAAATATCAGTTTTGGAGTTCTGCCCAAACATACAAATAGAATTAGACTAGCAAGCTAGTTTTTTGCAGTATCTAGGGTATTATGCATAATCACAAAACTCAACAGAATCCCACGCAAATGCTATGGCAATGGTATATATTTCTAGGTTTATAACTTTACTGGTGCATTGGTGCAAATTCACTCGTTAAGTCAAAATATACAGGTTTATGTGGCTAATGGTGTAAATAATAAAAACTATTATATTCTATTATTACAATATACTTATTCGTTAGACCCACTAAGCTTGAAGTTACTGCAGCATTATTGCATCCCCTCCTGCGGCCCGCAGGAAAAGAGATTGGGTGGTGTGTTCAGTGTGGAACCGCATCCATTATGGAGGCTCGCGGCTACCGCGTGTAGCGATTGTTCGCCACTGTGTGGATGCAGCTTTACTCGTACAATAACAATGAATGATAAGAGAACCTTTGACTGCCCATGTTTATTAGGCAGATAACTCAGATAGAATGCTATGCTATAAATAAATAAGATTAAGGCGCTGACAAGAGGCAAATGATGAAAGTAGTAGGCTTGTCACAAAAAAAATGCCAAATCTATATACATAGTTTGTGGTAGCGGACAAAATATATGTTATTCTTGAACATATTTCTCAGAACTTGGTTGTTACCAAAACACGTTTAGAAAAAAAAATCTCGATAGAAATTAACGGTAAAAACCCTTTATTTTGAGTTTCAATCCAAAATATCTGTATTAAATATCAACGTACGGTTGGTATTTAATTGATCAATAACAACATAGTCTTATTTGTATGAAGAACTTGGTTGTTTTTTACTTTCGATTACTCAACTCATTTTTGAGTAAATATTAGGTTGGGGAAAAAGTCTTTTCGCAGTAGAGTATGTAAATGAACTTTTAATAAAATCTCTTTGGCTATACTATTTGTATCTGGCTGGTTTTGGTATCATTGAAAGTTTAAATTTTAAAGAACATAATTCCAAATTCAAATTAGGAAAATGTGTGATTTTCATTTGTTTTTCGTACTGTCAAGATGAGTGAATCTAATGAAGAAATCCGATACATTTTAAAATTTTACTACAAAAAAGGTAAAAATGAAACGCAAGCCGCGAAAAAAAATTGCGATGTTTATGGACCTAGTGCAGTGTCTGTGAGAGAAGCACAAATTTGGTTTAAGCGTTTTCAATCCGGAAATTTAGATGTCAAAGATGCACGTCGCTCTGGTCGCCCTATTACGGATAAAATGGATGCCATTTTTGAAAAAGTGGAGCATGATCGGCATATCAGTAGTTACGACGTAGCTGAAGAACTGGGAATTGACCACAAACCAGTTTTGGCACATTTGAAAAAAACTGGGTAGGTACACAAAAAAGCTCGATATTTGGGTACCTCACGAGCTCACTGAAAGAAACCTAATGAACCGTGTACTCATTTGTGATTCTTTATTACGACGTAATGAAACCGAACCATTTTTGAAGAAGCTGATAACTGGTGATGAAAAGTGGATCACGTACGACAAGAACGTGCGAAAAAGGTCGTGGTCATGCTTCACAGACTGTGGCGAAACCCGGGTTAACTCGCAACAAGGTGATGCTGTGTGTGTGGTGGGATTGGAAGGGCATTATTCATTATGAGCTGTTACCACCAGGCAAGGCCATCGATTCTGAACTCTACTGCGAACAACTGATGAGATTAAAGCAAGAAGTTGAGAGAAAGCGGCCGGAATTAATCAACAGAAGGGTTGTGGTTTTTCATATCATGATAACGATAGACCTCACACATCTTTAGCCACTCAGCAAAAACTAAGAGAGTTTGGCTGGGAGGTGTTAATGCATCCGCCGTATAGTCCTGACCTTGCACCTTCAGATTTCCACCTGTTTCGGTCTCTTCAGAATTCTTTAGGCAGTGTCAGGTTACCATCACGAGAGGACTGCAAAAACCACTTGTCGCGGTATTTTGATCAGAAGTCCCAAAATTTCTATAGCAATGGGATCATGTCCCTACCTACAAGATGGCAAAAAGTTATCAAACAAAATGGTACCTACATACTTTAGTTAAATGTAAATAAACTATTTTAAAAAATGTTTTGAATTTTCTTAAAAAATGCGAAGAAATTTATCCCCAACCTATTAGATAATTGCTTCATATTTTGCAATAAATTACAAGTCTTGTGTCATCGCGCTTCTCTGTCTTTTGTATGCAGTCTGACAGTGACCGCGGTTTAGATGTTGTCAGCGTCTTAATTGGTAAATAAAAATAAAAAAATATTTCCATGCTTAATTACTGTAGTAAGTAATAACTCCTTATGAGTATATTATAAACATAATATTGTGATCGTCCGACTGACGTCACATAGTTACGTCAAAAAAACGTTTCCATAAAGATCAACAGTCTTAACATTGTTTATGTTTGTCATTTCTAATTTCCTTGCGTAGGCGGAAATGATGAAAAACTGTAGATGTCATCCCACACAACAGGGTATCAATCAATTAATCGTTGGTCAAATTAGGGACGAAGATGATTTTAACGTTGTCTTTAAAGTCGGCAATACATACTCAACCTCTCTGATGAACCTTTTTAACCGTTGGTCTCGTGGTCGTAAGCGCGGCTGCTGAGTTAATGGGTTCGATTCCAACGTCGGGCATTGTTATTGAGTTTTTCCATTATAATTTCTCAGTAGTAGCCCGGAGTTTGGACGTTGGTGGTGTGATACTCCCTGCCTCGGAAAACACGTAAAGCAGTTGGTCCAGCGCTTGATCTCTCCTCGGGCGGGTCGGATTGCTGTACCATCCATCATACAGTACGATTCAAACTTTATGGCGGTTCGGAATATGAGGCGGGTCACTGCGCAGTAACGAATTCATGTGTCAGCGGGGGTGAGGGGTGCGGTACTGCGCAGCCAGTGGCGCACTTCAGAGCCGCCATAAAGTTTGACGCGAACTATACCTACCTGGCTAATCTCCGTTGAAATTGGCGATGATCGAAATCAGTCGGGAGGATATTATTATAAGTAGGTATCTATCTATAGTCTCAGGTAAATATATGGCGGAAAAAAGAAATTGTCCTTTTTAACCGACTTCCATAAAGGAGGAGATTATATTATGTTCCGCTGATGTTCACCGATTTCTCTGTCAATTGTAGACCGATTTTGAAAATTATTTTTTTGTTTAAAAGGGTAGGTATGCTTCCAAGGTGGTCCAATTGCCACCAAATCAGAATCTGATGAGGGAATCCCATGGAAATCGAAAATCTTAAAATTTTTTAGGCACATCTATAGCGTTTTGGGTATTTTTTATAGTAACTCGTGCATTTACTCTCGGAAAGCACCTTTTGTTGAAGTGGAACTGATGATGAAGACTACAGATGGCCACCGGAACAACATAATAATAAATATTTAACGGGTTGCGATCCGATTAGGTACTTTAATATGGTTGCTAAGCAATTTATGCTTGTCAAAATGTATATGTGAGTGGCAGTTCTCCTGGTTCTCATCAGGAGAACTCCTCAACAACTAATGTCCCTGCATCGGGAGAAGCAATAAGTATTTTGTAAAAGGTGATGAGCAGTTGACATTTGGATATAGTAACTTAGATAAATTACAAACTGACCCACTAAAAATTTTATAATAAAAACGTTTTACAAAAAAAAACAATATATTTCCAAAAATAACAACATAGTAAAAAACAACTTAATTGCGGAAGTCATTGGCAAAAAACTAAAATACAGATCCCCTACGGCTACGGATTCCCGATTTCCGAAATTAAAGTTATTTTTCACTTTTTTTTTTTGATTGGCTGATTCAATACAGTGATAGAGAAATGGCTGAATGCTCTTTAGCTGTAGATAAAGGGCCGCACCGTGAGTCCTGAACTCCTGAATAACTTATATTGATTAGAGAAAAATACAATAATTCTGTAGGTATTATTACCTATATTGTTTTATAATTTTAAAACTGTGTTTATGCCATTAGTTGTACAGAATAAGAACAAAATTATTCCAATTGCAGGCATCGACCAGTTCTGTGCAGCTTCCACCTCCATGCTGCTGGGAGAAGACAGCCCCGCCATCGCTACTGGACGTGTAAGTTATAATTATAACCTACTTCACTTTATTTATCATTATAATATTTATGTTATTCACGTGTCGTATACCACCAATGGTAATTCATGAACTACTTATTGACGGCGGAGAAAAATGGGGCTTCCATGACCCATTAACATGGTGCTCCGTAATGTTCAACTTCAATAGGTACTCTTTATTAATAGTGACTTTTGAGAAGGCAAAAAATACAGAAACTGTCACACAGTACACGTGTGACAGATTTTGTCTGACAGACAGAGACACAGAGACTACGCTCAACAAAGCCTAACTTTTTTTTTAATCTGTCTGTATTCGTAACTACTGCACACAAAACTAGGAAGCGCCTGTCCCTGTATGATTATGAACATTATTCGTTTCTATTCTATCTAGCGAGATTATAAAGTGTCGTTGTGATTATAAAATTATGAACTGCAACAAACCATTCCAAGGGAAACCGAAAAATTGTAAATGTGATGAAACGGATTAGTCCAGATGTTTAGGTAATAATTATTTTCAATACAACATGCGTAGGTATGTGTGTGTAGGTCATATTTATTTTTGTTTAAACTCTGTTTAAGTATATCACTTTCATTATTTTATAGTTTACTAACCATAAATGAAAGCATCCGGCAAGTCGCGTCCGCGCCTTCAATTTATCAAATTGTTGCACTATGATCCCGCCATTTTGAATACGAATATGTTTTGCAATAATGCTGACGCCGCCGGCGCCGCTGGTCTTACACCGTAATATTAGATTATAAAGTTGTGTTGGTTTATTGCCAAATCTACTATTTCATTAAAAACGGTGATAATAATGATATACCGTCGTAGGTAACGTAATATAATAACAACTCACAATTGCCTATTAGTCAGTGTTAAATAAATGTATTTCGTTTCTTTCTTTTCTTCTTTCTTTCAAAAGGTCTTTGAATGCCTAGCAACTAAGATCGGAGCAAACAGCTCTATCCAATAAAGGAGTTAAGAACGAGAAAACCAAAGAATACAAAAGACACAAAACCGTTCGGTATGGAATAGAAATCTATAGGAAAGGCCCTTGTTTAATAAGTAGATACCTACTTAATGCAAATCTATACTTGCAAGCATGACAAAGGACTTTAGTAATTTCATTTTGTAGAGGCTGGTGATATAAGGATCATCTCTGATCTCCCTGAAGCTATGCTTCTCTCGCTTTGCGTAGAATCAGATATAGGTGCCCCACGACTTTTCAAGACTGGCGACAAGAAAGCAATTAAAAGATTTCACAGATACATTCTCAATTTAATCAATAAAAGATCTTGGCCAGATTGACCATGACCGATAATAACCTCTTTGAAGCCAATTATCAGTCTATTCGTCCGTCATGCGCGACGGCACGAGACGATAACTGATTGGTTTCTGTGTTTTTGCCCACACGACATAAATATTCACATGGTACATAATACCGTTGTTTGGGTCCAACAAACTTTAATAGTATACAATACAGCAACAATACTTCGTCAGTTATTTTATGTTCCATGTACTATCGGCCCAAGTTAAGCATGCTCACTTAAGAAAATATTCCTGCGAGAGCGCAGCTAGTGACAAACCACACCCCTTCCTAGTTTCCCCCAATTAGAGACAAAATGCATTTGTGTGAGTAATGAGCGAGTAACATAAAATAACAAACATTAGCTAGAGCGCGGCAGTGCCAATTTGCTCTCGCTAATTGTTGACGCTTCCCTTAAATTCCTATCGCCATTTCATTTTACGACCTGTTTATTTCTATCGGACTGATTGCCTGCCTAACTGTGACCTCTGCTTGTATACCGGACTGTGATCGAAAGCCTCTTCTTGACCCTAGCTTGTATCCTGGACTGTGTGTGTATTGTGTGTGGGCTGTGACTAACGTGGTGCAACCATGACGACCCGAAACCTGATTCAGGAAGAAAGGAATCAAATTATTGTTTTGCATAGACAAGGGTTAAATATATCCCAAATAGCAGTGGAGTTGAACATGCAAGTAAGTTATGTTTTTGTATTCAGATAGAGGGAGAGATATAGAAATAAATAAAGTGATAGTAATATTATTATTTCATAGTTTGCATTTTTCCTTATATTGCAATTTAAAAACAAATTCCATGAAAAATATTGGTATTCAGCTGCATCCGGTTAGACTGGAAGCCGACCCCAACATAGTTGGGAAAAGGCTAGGCAGATTTATATATAAAAATAATAAAATTATTATAACTTACAGATGGATTCTTTTTAAAAGTCTCATAAGATATTACCTACTTATAGTAATGCATTCAAATAAGATTGTTCTTTTTATTTATTTTTGCTTTCAAAGACGTTCTTGGAGCCTTTTATGACCCGATAATAAATCCTAAACTAAAACAACCTAAACAATGGTGCCTTATCTCACAGCGTCGTTGCTGCATTTTAATTAGAAAAACCAGAGCGCATTCGTCGCATTTCTAGAGGCTTGATCATTATATTTCAAACTACAATTTTTTTTCGCCCAAGCACAAGATAATTGTTTTTTATAATTATTTTTAACATTTATTTTATCATAATACTGCAGATGGAAAGTAATTGACAATAATGTAAATGTTAGTAGTGCTCGTAAATACTTACCAAAAAAACTTAAAAAAAATAGCACACATAGTTTTAAATACTAACGATTTAGTGCTTGGCTGGCCGATAAAATAGCAAGTACTTACTATTTTTTCGGCCAAGCACTAGATCGTTGGTATTTAACCACGAAAACCTTTAGAAATGCCACGTTGCCAGCCCGCACGGGATAAACACTTTTAAATAGTAGAGATAAAGCACAAATTTGCTTGGGACAGTTTCATACAATGTTGGAATTTACGCTATGCCATTTTTCTTACTCATAGGTATACGAGGTGTAAATTGCAATATCTGAAAACCTCTTAAGGGGTCATTGTACTAATCATTATGAACAACTTTTACTACGGGACCAAACCTTAAATCGCGAAAAAAAAACAGCTGTTCCCTACATTTATGTTCGCGTAACTCGTCAAAATGTATGGACCAGCTGCTTTTTTATCGCGATTTCAGGTTTGGTTCTCATAGTAAAAGTTGTTTATAATGATGAGTGTCATTACTCATCATTATAAACAACTTTTACTATGAGAACCCTTAAGAGATTTTCAGTTATTGCATTTACAACTTGTATTTTAAAATATAGTTATGAATGTTATAACTACTTAAATTAGTTATAGAAAAGTTAAGAGTTTATTTATCATGAAGTCAACCAAAATGCACACCTTAAGTATTTCAATACTTATAATTTTTATTTATAGTGTACTAGTTGTGCCCTTTGAATAAGACTTTTGTAGTGTACTCGTATTATTATACTTAGTTCCTATATTATGTAAAAAATCGATGCTGATTGTTTTTATTTTTTTTTCTCGTTAGAGAACAACGGTGCGCCGCTGGGTGCGAAGATATGAAGAAGGAGAAATTACAGAACGCGTTCGTGCACCTCGACCCGGGCTATAAACGAAAACGAGTTAAATAATATGATAGCCACGTATGAAGAGAACCCGTTCACACCCACTCGCAGTTTCGCACAAGAATACGAAGTTTCGATGCAAACTATTAGAAACGAGTTGCATCGAGCTGGAGTCCATCACAGACGTCCCGCAAAAAAAAATATTTTGACGCAGGAGCAGAAAGCTGCTCGCGTGCGATTCGCTCGTGACTACAGGGACTTCGATTTCTCTTACGCCATATTTTCTGATGAAAAGTGCTTTAGGTCTAGCCAACAAGGTCGTCGGAATTTATGGCGTGTAGATAACACAAGATACGAACCTCGAAATGTGAACCCAAATGCAGAATCGGGAAGAATTGTAGTGATCATGTGGGGCTGGATGAGTGCTGCTGGACCAGGCGAGCTCGCTTTTATACCAGGGAGGGCAAACGGCCACACGTATTTAGAGGTGCTACAAACCATCATGGTACCCACAGTGCGCACGGTGTATCCACAACTGGACGTGCCAGAATTTTATTTTTTCCAGGACAATTGCCCGATACACCGTGCGCGGGTTGTTCAAGAGTGGTTGCGAGGGCAACCACAAATTAAAACAGTGCCATGGCCCTCCCGATCGCCAGACTTAAACCCCATTGAAAATTTGTGGGGTTTAATGGTCCAGAGATGGGATAGTAGAGCAGAAAGAACGAAGGAAGCACTTGTCACACATTGCGAACAAGTTTGGGACACATTCAGAGGTTCGAATTTGTGCGAAGTCCTGGCTAGGTCCATGCGTAGCCGTTGCGATGCTGTGATAGATGCGGGAGGAGCAGCGACGAAATATTAAGTTAATATAATTTTTAACATGCACTATGTTAATTAACGAAAGGCGTTCCCGTTAACCCGCAATAGTCCAAACATGCTACAATTAATATTACCATTTAAAAATTCGCGAAAAAAAATCAGCTGCTCCCTACATTTTGTTAAGCTAGGTATGCGAACATAAATTTAATGAACAGCAGATTTTTTTTCGTGAATTTTCGAATGGTCATATTTTGGTAGCATGTGGACGATATACTATTGCGAGTTAACGGGAACGCCTTTCGTTAATTAACATACTGTATAATTACATTATACAGGGTTATTTTTCTAACACCTGGTAGGACTATATTAGTACAACCACTTTTGATCTATGACTTTTTAGAATACCAAAAGTAAACTTTGAAGTTTTTGTTGTAATATTTGTAATAACACTTTTTAGATCTGTATTTTGTAGTAAGTACCGCTGCGACCCTGCATTCGCAACGCACTGTTTGTTTATTTAACTACTTACATATTTTGGTACCGCGTAGAGTTGTTCAAATTTAGAGCGATCAAAATAAATATTTTTAATTGTATTATGAAATTATTTTTTTATGAATTATTAAAAGTCATACAACAAAAGTTGTTATTTATGATGTTAGTATTATAGTCCTACGAGCTTATTAGTGTTTTATCATCAAATGACTTCTCCCGCTCTGGGCGGAGCGGAAGGTCGTGTCAAACTTTTACTGACTCAAACCCACCCGTGTTCCTTCAGTTGCCTGTGCCAGGGCCATGGTATCTCTTTCGAACAACCCGCGACTCCGGCGGCTTGCAAATAACCCTGTATAGCTATTTTTATTAGGTTTATTTTTATTATTCCAATTTGTATTATATTACTTCGTTGATTAATGTCACAGGGTAGACTGTAGACCGTAATCATAGTTTAAAATATTGCCAACGATTTTGAAGTCTTCTTGTAAAATTATTGATGTCAATTTAGTGTCATGTTGCCTTTATTGGTGGATTTGTTGTTTTATTTACAATCAATGTTGTCGTAAGCCCCGATCTCGTTAGTTTGTTATTTTACATATTCAGTAGTGTCATCATATCCGTCCACCTCATAAATAATTGATCTCATTTGCTTGA
The DNA here is from genome assembly GCA_963921375.1 of Tiliacea citrago. Classification (NCBI taxonomy): domain Eukaryota; kingdom Metazoa; phylum Arthropoda; class Insecta; order Lepidoptera; family Noctuidae; genus Tiliacea; species Tiliacea citrago. Next base: position 6,727,222 of record OY992784.1, read on the forward strand.
TAAACCTAGTCTGTAGTGTAATGTAATTATTGCAAATTATAAAAATTATTAAGATTCTTAAATTGTACTAATCTTAAAACTTTTCAATTTCATTAGAACTGCACGAGCAATATTCTCCTAATCTTATTTACGGACAGGCTTTTTGCCTGTTGTTGTTGTGTTGTCTGTTTGTCATTGTTGTGTTGATTTCATATTTTGAACTTTACGATATAAGTGTAGATAAATACAGTTTATAAATGATATTATGAGTAAGAATCTTTTCACTTATAATATTTTGCATTTTGATGATAATTTCTGTGTAATTTTTTGTTATAATATGTTAATTTCTGGATGAATCTTTAATGTTTTGAAAAAGTCTATTAAATATAAATTAAGTTACTTATATTGTTTTTTTTTCTACAACAGCAAATCCTTAAAATTGTTCTCAAGTAGATTTTAACTAACTGTTTATTTTTTCACACTGAGATTACAGCCGACAGTTTCATACAAAAAGCACTTACTATACATCTTTTATTATACAGATAAGATTTAAATATCAACCTAAATAAATCTTTAATCCTGCATAATGTTAAATGAACACAAACTAAAAATATATATTTCACTAGTACCCAACATTTTATTTCAATCCTTTCACTCTCACTGCTGCCAAGGCACAAATTATAGTTTAGTTTAATTACTTGATAAGCTTCTGAATTTTAAAGTGGCGTAGGAACTGAATCATTGTTAGATTTGTCAAAAAAAACTTGACATGCAATGCCGGTAACGCGCCTGTAGCGTTGATTTCGCTTAAAATCATGAATTGTCAAACTTTGACTAGAGCATGAATTATAAAAGAGTAAAGTGTTGGTTTGATTATAATCCAGTCTTAAAGTGCTCATCCTGCACGGCATGCCTGGGCATTTTAATTGCAACGATACCTTGTTCGTTATACAGGCTGAAATTTAATTCATGGGTATCCTCTTAAGGGGTCATTGTACTCGTCATTATGAACAACTTTGACTATGGGAACAAATATGAAATCGAGAAAAAAAAATTGCTGTTCCCTACATTTTGTCGAGTTATGCAAACATAAATGTAGGGAACAGCTGATTTTTTTTTCGCGATTTCAGGTATGGTCTCATAGTTGAAGTTGTTCATAATGATGAGTACAATGACCCCTTAAAAGGATGCCCATGAATTCAATTTCACCCTGTATTATTTTAATGAATAAAAGGTAATATTACAATTACCTACTGTTAAAAGTATTAAACCAAATACAAGGAACAACTGCAAAACATTTGAGATAATCCTAAGGTAATAAAAAAACGTATGGCCCTTGTATTAAGCCGTCCTCTATTGTTTAACCGAATTTCCAGACATTCCCACTAAATAACAATGGGTCTTAGATAATGAACTTATTTTTATTTCAGTTGCAAGAGTTGTGCGGCTTGCGGCCTTGCGTTAGCTACAAACAAAAAGCTCTGATAACATTGTATGAACTGCGCAGAGTATTGGTTCAAATATTACTGTAATTTTCAAGTATTCCCAAATTGCCCAAGTATAAACAAACACATAGAAATTTAGATAGTTATTTACTTTTAATAAAGTCGATTAAACACAAAAAATTTCAATATAAACATTTGATACCTTCATGCAGTGCCGGTCAACGCACCTATACCTAACGTATTCAGGGAGCCGTGAGATAAAAGGTAAACAAACCATAAATGTCCGTTCAATCGATTTTGAATGCTATTGTGTTGGTGGCATGACAAATGGCAGCTGCAGTAAACAGTTGGTATTGTAACCAGTTTTTTGCCTTTAATGCCATCCATAAGCCTACGGAATAGAAGTCAAAATCGGTGGAACGGACTGTAATAAAACGGTTCGTTTCAATGTCTCATCTTATTGTGAAGGGAATATGGTGCGGTTGCTGCGGCATGCGGCATCACATAGGATATGGTGAAAATTGGAGAGGCAGTGAAAGTGTTCATAAATAACCTATATCTATAGACCCGATAGAGAGAGGAAAATATTAAAGTGGATTAATACATATAAATTGTAGTTTATTAGTTATTACAAATTATTTTTGTAAATACTGCAATATCAATAATACATTTTCTAAACCAAACAAACAGAAGATATGAGTACTAAAATTAATTCTTGTCAATAATAAAATAACAATTCAATTCAATAACAAAGAGCTCACGCCGCCGCCGCGCCGCGCTGGCCGTGCCCATTAAAAACTCGTCTCTTAGCAGAAACAAGTGAGCATAGTACGCTCCTAGTGTGAGTGTCACACATTCTATACATGATTATACTAATACGAACACCACTAAAATACGCTTTGTGCATCCTATTGGTCAAAACTCGTGCATTGTGCGATCGAGTCGTGAGTCGTGCTATGCGATTATCGCCTTTAAGGTGAGCATGCGGAACTTTGGCCGATAGTACCTAATGCTGGACTTTTGCTACTAAAAACAAAACTATTCTCCATAGAAAAAAAATAGGCTATCCAGTTTCGGAGATAAGGGTGAATGATCAATTTTCTTTAATAACTTTAATACTATTTATTTTAAAATTATAAATAAAATATATTTGATATTCTCATAATAAGCCCCTTCATTTGATATGTCACACGGTACCTACAGTATTTCTTTAAATGTTCTAATTCGCCCCCCAAAAGTGACCCCTATATTCAAAATTCATTTATTACCTTGAATGATCGTGTTTGGGTTATAAAAATTCATATATGGGAGTTGCGCCAAGTGCTGCCCAGAATGGACACACAGTGCATTATGTTCCTTGGGCTTATACTAGTTTGTAAACCAAAGCTCTTCAAAATCTATCCGAGGAATTTTGAGATAAAGTATTTTTTGTTAAGTTTTTACAAGCTTGCTTCGTTCGTATGTTTCCATTGACTCCCATCGTAATCCATTTTTTAAGCACTCCCATATAATAGGTCCAGTAAATTCGAGAGCAAAACGGCTGTGACAGACGGACGGACAGACGGACGGACAGACGGACGGACAGACACACACAAGCCATCCGTATAAGGGGTCCGTTTTTTCATTCGTACGTATAACCCCAAAAACACATAATCGGTACGATGATGACCATTCCCTATGTAACCTGGCCAAATAAACATGTTGCGAAATTCATTACCGCGATGTACGTTAATGCGAAAGTTCATTACTGCGATGGTACTTTACTGCGAAAGTTTACTATAAAGAAGTTTAGCATTAACTATCGCTATAATGATTTTTTGCAGTAACGTAGGTACATCGCGGTAATGAACTTCGCAACTATGATTTACACCGATTAAACCCCTTTAGAGGATGATTTTTAAAAATCCTTCCTCAGTGCTGACCTCCATTATATTAGGAACTCTTGTGCTAATATTTCATGCTTCTAGACCCAGGCTGTGCGTTGAGTGCCAGTAAATTAATTTAAGATTTTTATTAAGTACTAGCTGCTGCCCCCGGGTTTGTCCGCGTGGCTTTTTCTCAAATAAAAGTAGCCTAAACCAGGTATCTGCCAGTGAAAACCCCGTCAAAATCGGTCCAGCCGTTTCGGAGATTAGCCGGAACAAACAGACAGACAATTTTGTTTTTGTAATAAGTATCGTATATACTTTCATATGCATTTATAAAAAAAGCTGTTATTTTGACATTATAAACAGACACTTAAATTTTATTTATTTAGATGATATTCATCACAGTATGTCTTATTTCCAGGCGTTCGGAGTACAGACCCTGTCTGGAACTGGCAGTCTGCGCGTCGGCGCTGAGCTACTCAAAAAACATTTGGGCTACACCAACTTTTACTACTCCGAACCCACCTGGGGTATGTATTGAGTCATCCCTTTGTAGCATGATTGCAATAATATCAATCTGTCATCGACGCTTGCATGTTACAGCTGAAAAATCTAGTTATGTTAAATCATCCCAAATTAGACAAGTTGTAGCTAAACGTTTCTTAACTAAACGCTATACTGTTTGTGTGTTCTTCTCTAATAAGGCTAAAGCGTCAAGACCCGCGGGTAGGCCGAGAAATTAAAAGTTTCTTATTGTACCTATACAGGACGGATTCTTGAGATGGGGCAGTAAGGGCAGCTACCCTAACCGTTGTAGTTACAGGAAAACGGTCTTAAGAGACTGTCCTTAACGTTTTGAGAAATTTTGATCTGCATTCACAGATTTTGAAAAAAATCAGCAGAAAAAAAACAGCAGGAAAATGGGCAATTAACACAAAAACTTTTTTTTATGCCAATCGATCCTGTTTCTTATAAGGATCAAAAACCTCTATTGGACCAATTGAGGTTTGAGTACTAGGAAAGTCATAAATCGCAAAAAACTTTTCCCATACATTTCGTAGGAAATGAAACTCCAACTTTGTTTTTTTATGATGAATAGATGGACCGCTACAATGAAGACTGGCCAAAAATAAACAAAAAAAATTTTAACTTCGAGTTCACTGTTTGCGGGATTTTTAATCGAGAATTTAACTAATTGTTCATAATTATTGTAAAGATTGTGCTATTCCTGATTAAAAATGGCTTTTGTCTGCTACATGCTTGCCAGTTTTAAAAACATTATTCATCTGAAAATTTAGAGTATCATAAAATAAACATTATATGAAGTTATAGATAACTTCATAATTAATGTATGATTTTTGACTTCAGGATTTGGCTATCCAAATTATATCAAACAAAAGTACTGACAGGCCCTCACGCCAGTGGCGCCCCCATTAAGCTGCAGTATACTCGTATAGCGCGAAAAATAAACGCACCCACACACGACACTAGTGGAGTATTTATTTAGATCAATCTACATAAGCCATAGAGCATATTATCTAAAAGCATTTACAAATATATCGTCCTTTAATATCAACCGCTTACATTATGTCACTATCAGTATATAAATACTCCATTTGAGAGTGCTTGATTCGTTCGAGTTGTATGACTATCTTGAGATAACTATAAACTGCATTAGATAATTCGATAAGCTAGGCTTAAGATATCGATTATTATACTAATTGATAGATCGATTCCGCATTACTGTTACTAACCCCCATGATGTAAGCCTAATAAATTTGATCTACAATCGCCAAAACACTCACTGCGTCACTTCATTGATGGATTTGAATTATTATTATTTTCATCATCATCATTTCAGCCAAAAGACGTCCACTGCTGGACATAGGCCTCCCCCTAAGGGGGACCATAATCACCATGCTTGGCAGGCGGGTTGGAGCGATTGTAACTTTGGTCAAACATAACCATATCGGCTCGGGTGGGGTGTTCTGGGATCGATCCTTTGGTCGGAGAAATTGTTATAGGGTTTTTCATTAGACCAGGTGATTCGTAGTACCATCTCGGACTCCGGGAAAACCTTAGAAACTTCTTTATTTCCTTACAGGCACAATGATGTAGTACTCAATTTATCTTCAAGATTCTTTTCTCAGTATAGGCCTATTAATGAGTTCTATCCCAACAGACAACCACCGCCTAGTCTTCTTGGAGTCTGGTTTCACCAACGGCCGCACGTACCGCTATTGGAACGCGAAGAAACGCGCCATAGACTTCGAAGGTCTCATAGAGGACCTGAGCAATGCGCCCGAGAACTCTGTGATCTTGTTGCACGCTTGCGCACATAACCCCACCGGGATTGATCCTACTCAGGAGCAGTGGGAGAAGATCGCTGATGTTATGGAGGTATGCGATTTGTTGTATATTACCATTCATGTTTAGGAATGTTACGGTTATTACAGTGTATTCTAGTATAAATATATGGGACGAGGTGTTTTACCCGACTATTTTTAGACTCAACTGGCATATTCACAACGAGGCACATTCATGGTGTGACCCTGGGCCAAATTAACGATAACATTTAAAAAAAAGCTTTCGAATGATAACGGCCGGATTTTTAATTTAAAATTCTACGGAAAATGTTACCACTGTTGTATGCAAAAAAGAATAAAATCCCACAAGTAATAACTTATTTCAGAATTCATACCAATTTTATTCCTACTGTAATTTTTCGTTGAAAATTTTTCATTGTTAGTCCTGAGCCAACCAAATCAATTTTCCGCAACATCACAGAAAACCGGCCGAATTTTTTATCAAAAACTAAAATTTCACTTTTCTGAATATTATGTCGTAATAGAATTTATCATTGTAATTACTCTCTGAAACCTTATCCAGGAAAAAAAGCAACTACTACCAACACAGCCTCTCTTCCCTTTCTAGGAGCGCAAGTTATTCCCGTTCTTCGACAGCGCGTACCAAGGCTTCGCGTCAGGTGACCTGGACCAGGACGCGTGGGCAGTGCGTTACTTTGTGAAGAGAGGCTTCGAGCTCGTCTGCGCTCAGTCCTACGCTAAGAACTTTGGGTTATATAGTGAGTATATTTTTAACTACTCGTTACTGTTTTTAAGAACTGACGCCGGTATCACACCGCCGCGAAATCATTGCAGCGAAACCGCAGTAGTTTCGCCACAGATTACCGGATAAATAACTCCAAACAAATTTTAAAAACCTACCGCTATTATAATAGCCCACACCTTCGAGTCGCTAGACGCTGCAAACGAAAATGTACCTAAGCTTACAAGCGTAAAGTGAATTTTGCTTTGTAGATGCGCGCCTCGCGGCTGTCGGCAACCCACTGAGAAATGGGTCGCGTGAAACCCCGGTAGGTAGTTAGCGCACGTAATTACATGGAGTGATTTATCTGGTAATCTGTGGTTTCGCCATGATTTGTCTGTTGTACGACAAGCGAAACTGCCTGTTCTAACGTTTAGATTTAATTATGATTCTATCTCTTTCCCGCGTGATTTCGCCGATCTGCTACACCGCCGGTTACACCTCCGCGCTCAGCCCGCCATTTGTTGCGGTGCCGCGTTTTTTTTACACGTATCTGTGGGAGTCGACAAGTATAAAAAGCGAAACTTATTTTTTTTTTCTAAAATGGATGTTGATTTTACGGGAAAACTAATGCAAGAGGACCGACGTAGACCTATACTGTAGTTACTAAGTCGAAGGCGACGACATTTTGCTCCGATTGCTACAATTCAACTGACGCGCATGATGTTCCGCTACTCGAATCGTAAAATAATGTATAGGTAAAAGGTTTCGCAGCGGAATTCGTTTAGTGGTTTTGCATCATTATTTTCGCTTCGGAGGTGTCCTAAGGCCCTGATTGTCAATACTAATGTGATCAAAAGGCCTTGACCATTTATATGAATAAAATATTAAAATTACATATTTGCCCTTTTTGTTGCAACTCATCTTTAGTTCTACAGCCCCCGTTTTCTAACTTCTAAGTCGTTCCCATGACGACTGTTGTAGGCCATGTTATTGTTGTAGGATCCGACTTGAAAAATAGCTTATCAATTCTATTCGTATTTTGCTTTTCTTATTTTACTCTTTCTCTTTTTTTTTATTTTTGATGACCACAAACTAATTGAGCCATGTTCTGATCTATACTGACTAAATTCTAACACGCTTACACGCCCCTTTATCTAATTTTCTCAATTTGTCAAAATCTAAAAAAATATCTCACATAAACCTACATGCAGAAGCTAGGTGCACGGTTCCAATTGGCCGTTTCCTATGGAGAAGAGCCGGCAAGAAACTCCACGGTTACACTTTTAAAAATAATTGGCTACAATGTTTTCAAATTACAGTGTTAATAGGTATGGGAGGACAGTGTAGGCTCGTCAACCAGGTGCTAACCGTACCAGGTGCTTAAAAATATAGAAAATTGTCTACAAATCTACAGTCTCCTAAGCCTACAACGTTCTCACATTCGCAAAATATAAAATAATCTCTAGAAAATATTATTAAAATAAAAACCAATTTAAACCAAATGACATGATTGCCATTACAACTGTAAGAAATTTGAATTAATATCCTGTTCACAATGTCATTATGTAGTTTCTGGCCTTAAATAAAACTAATAAACAATATTCGTCCCCAGACGAGCGTGTGGGCAACCTCGCCATCGTCATCAGCGACGCGTCGCTGGTGCCGGCCATGAAGTCGCAGCTGACGTGGATCGTGCGCGGCATGTACTCCAACCCGCCCGCGCACGGCGCACGCATCGTCAACAATGTATTGGCCAACAAACAGCTTTTCGATGAGTGGTAAGTGATAAATTGATAATTCAATCAACTCAGCCTAACGCAGTCTACTGCTGCAGTGCTCAGGGGACAATTACGCACTCTCGTGTCGAAAAGATTGTCTATTTCTGTCAGTTTTCTCTTTTCCCGCCAATGCTGCCATACAAAATATGCAATAGGTAGTTTAATTTTAGAACAAGTCTAATATTTATCGTTTTTTTATGCAGGAAGGAACACATCAAGCTAATGTCCATCAGGGTCATGCAGATGAGAGAAGCATTGAGAGCAGAGCTTATCAAGTAAGTTGCCTTATCATTATTTTTGTGATATATAATTAAAAACAAAATTAACCATGTCCTGTAATTAATTATTTTACATTATTTTTAATCAAATGATTTGAGCAATATTGACATTTATAAATAATTGAAAATAAAATCAGCTGTTTATGCTCAGCTGATTTTTTTTCTCTATTTCAGGTTTGTCCCATAGTAAAAGTTGTTCATAATGAAGATTACGATGACCTTTAAGAGGTTGTGCGTTATTTATGTTACATCTTGTTTATAGGCATATATATTTTATTTGTTAATATTTCTATGAGTGTGTCTAGTTTAATTCATGATCTTCCTGTGCGAGTCCCAAAAATACTTTTTTCTTTCTTTCTTTCTTTAATGTAAATTCGGCTTTATGACAGACCATCCTAACTTTCCAGACTAGGCACCCCCGGCAACTGGGACCACATAGTCAAGCAAATCGGCCTGTTCTCCTACACTGGCCTGACGCAGCGTCAGACCGAGCACCTGATCCAAGAGTACCACATCTACTTGCTGAAGTCAGGCCGCATCAACGTGTGCGGACTGAACCCTTCGAACGTCGAGTACATGGCGCGGGCTATGAATGATGCCGTCATCAAGTTCCCCGTTGAAGAGTAAATTTTTTGTTTGCTTTTTTGGTGCATGGTGGTCTTAAGCTAGATTAATTGCGTGATTTGAGTTACGAACTTCTTTTCTGGGGTGAAAATTAACAACGTATCAAAATTAAAGTGATCCGATTGGCTGTTGATAATTCAGCCAACCAGCAGACGACGCGCGAATTTTTGTGTTGATTTTTACTCCAGAAATGGGGTGTAAGGGGATTAAGAGTAATTGTAAAAGTTACAGAAAGTGTACTTTGTGTGTCAAATTGCGCAGTTATATTTGTGAGTAGGCACCGTGCTTAAAGGTTGAAGGTTTTGTGAGCGCTATCGGTATCTTCAAAATATTATCAAGACATGTGATAACGTAGATTAAATCAAGCCCTTTCCTGCCTGTCGCGGTCTGATGATGGATATATATATACCCCGTTTATGCTCATTATACTTCACTGCAAAAGTTGCCTTTAACTTTAAATAGTAAATATTATATTATGTATACATCTACTGGTAACTCGTTTAGTTAGTAGCGTAATAACGTATAATTGAAGTAGAACAATTCACTACAAGGCGACTTTAAAATGTGACGGTACACTATAATAAAATCAGCTGCCAAACCCGCTCATACGACTTTCAACCTTATTACAAAGAGATTAATGTTGGTTATGGAAAGGTAATTTAATTAGACAATTGCACTGCTATTGAGTAAAATAGTTAGTTCACACTAAGAGTATCTCGCATTGAATTAGTTATTTATTTTATTCATAAACAAACCACGCGAAATAAATCTGATTACCAAGTAGAATTAAATGTACCATGAGGTTAGAAAAGTTTTCGATTGTTCAAACGCTCTGAAGTCTAAAACAAAGAGTAATATAAGCAAGAGCCTGTTTTGGAGAAAACATCTACGGCCTTATTACGGTTTTAATCCAGTATCATTTTTTAATTTCGAACCTTATTTCGTCTGAGATAAAGTTCTTAATACAAAAAATGATTTTAAACCCGAGTCTAAGTTGTCAACTTTGTATTAAGAACTTTATCTCAACTTAAACCTGGATCGAAAGATAAACCTTGTTTTGTAATAAGGCCGCTACAGTTTAAGTTCCATGTAGAATCTAACACTTGCTCTCATGGTGATAATATTGAGTAGTTTATTTATCTTTAGTATATTATGTCGGGTTCATGTCAGCGATACTTTGCGGCAGTGTCAGATCAATTGCGAAAGAATATGCAATTATTATTATTTATTACATAAGTGTAACTCATGAAAATATAAAAAAAGTTATAGATATGGTGTCGAGATAAAATCCGGGCTCAAAATAATGTGATTGAGTATCGCTGATCTATTTATTGCCTCATTCAAAGATAGAGCTATAAACGAGGCGTATTTTATTAGTTAACAACCCATTCAAGTTGATATAAAACGAAAATAATCGAACTCACATAGCATAATATACATTTATTTCATAATTTTAATCTATTCCAATAAGGATTATATTTTTTTAATAAACAGAAATAATGAAGTTTACTAAATAATTAAATATATTTACAGATTACATTTGTACATGAAATAAACCGACACATTTTTCAAGAAGTGTCTGATAAATACAGATTCGATTCGAACAATCTGGGCCCTACAATAAAACTGACAGGCGAAAATCTGACAATTTTAACAAGTTTCGGCGGCTCGTATTAAAAAGCACCTGTCGTGGAAATGTGACAATTTTGTTTTTTACATATGTGTCGCTTTGTCAGTTAAGGTTAATACGACAAATAGTTTTTGGCTAAGTTATAAATGTGTTTTTATTTATAATGTTGAAGTAAATACGACACTTCTTAATTCATACATGCTATTTTCAAGGTTGCGTTTGACCATCATGTAGCGAAATACCAAGGAATATTGTTGTGGTCACTGCTGCTTTTACGTTTAATTTAGTTCAAACAACGAATGCCTACATAGATTCATGTCAAAATCATTAGTGCGAATCATAGACACGAACAAACTTTTAAGAAATGTTATTATAATACACACATGTTAGTGAAAAATTGAGGCTTATTCATAGAATTCATCCGTAATTTTAACTTAGCATTTCAATATTGGATACTTTGTGGGAAATTATATGATAAACATTGCATTTTTTACCAAAACTATATTGTAATAAGGGCCATGCGAAAGTGGCGACCTCTTAACTATTTGTAATTTTGTTCTATACTCCTCAAGTTATCTTGGTTGTATTAAGACGATTGCACGTTTTCTTGTTGAGAGTTACCATAGGACACCACATAATTGCTCAATGCCAGGGTTGCTAGATCTAAACAGCAATATTTTGCTTTTTATACCAAGCTTAATATTTCATCTGGCAACTCTACACTGCGAACCTCGGATAGTATTGAAAACACGGAGCAATAATATTTTTAAAACGTGTGTTGCCCACACAAAATATTTTTGTAAGACATATTTGTCTAAAATATCATTTACCAGTTTATTTGGCTGTGATCCAATTTTGAAATTATAAAAAAAAACTGTTAAACATTTTTATAAATTAATATACACTGCTAATGTTCAAATCGTGTTCAAATATATGACCAAGTTTGGGTCGCTAACAGCTTATTTTAAATATTTTATTGTAACAAAACCAGAATTGCAGTATTAAAAATGCTTTTAGTTCGGAATTATCGAGCAGTTTATACATTTTCATTGCTTTTATGATTTTTATCTAGGATTATTCTAAGATATGTTGCTAATACATAATCTCAATTGTTATAAAAATGTTGTTTTAATTGAAAAACCCTACTTTTTATAGTTAAATGATGATTTCTTTTACAGCGACGCTCGCTCTAAATTGTAAAGCGAAAACCTTTGGAGGACAGTCGCGGGGTCCTTCAGAACGGTATGTGTTGGTATTATCGGTGATGGGCTTGAAAATGTATATTATTATGTACGATATAAATGACAAATAAAATACCATTGATAGCAACACAGACCGTTACTATTGTTTTTTTCTTTTTAAGGGTCCGTACCTCAAAAGGAAAAAACGGAACCCTTATAGAACACTCGTGTCTGTCTGTCTAACTGTCTGTCCGTCTGTCACAGCTGATTTGCTCCGACCCTACTGGACTGATTAAGTTGGAATTTGGTACACATGAATTTCTGTGACCCAAACACGTACGGGTAACGTAAATAAATGAATATGAGGGTCACTGTACCGTATGACAGGTGTACGGGGTGTACCCGTGAAAGGGTCTATTTTTTTTTATCATTTTGAAATTATTCGTTTTAAAGTTATTTAAGAAAATAGATGAAAATGTAGTTCTTTACTTATAGATTACAGGAAAACCTATGGTGTTAAAATAACATGGTAAATCTCTTAATATTGTGCGTACAAACTTACATTTGCAGTTGGAATGTATGGGAGAACATGTATTTCAACTACAATGTTAAGTTTGTTCTGGGAATAAAAAAAACATGGTAGATAACATATTCATTGTACGGAACCCTCACCACGCGAGTTCATCTCGCACTTGTCCGGTTTTTAGGGTTCCGTAGTCAACAAGAAACCCTTATAGTTTCGCCATGTCCGTCCGTCTGTCCCCGGCTTAGCTCACATACTTAGTACTAGAAAGCTGTAATTTGGCATGGGTATACAATATTAATCATGTTACCATGCCACACACAAAGTGGTAAAATTAAATTGTAGGATACCTCGCTTACACACCCACACACAGCACCACTAAGTGGTTCCCCCCAAAAGACATAATTATGTGCGTTCAAATCCGTGAAGGCCCAAGTTGGTTTTTGTATTTTGCAAAACAAAAAAAAAGTATAATTAATGTATTGTTTAGTGAATAAATAAGTTTAAGTAAGTATTTATTTTTGAAATGTTTGTTTTTAATATTGTTTTTTTCAATAAAACGTTAATACTTTTATTATTGCGTATAACAACAAGCAATGATAAGATAAACATTTACGAAAAGTTATTTAACGTCTAAATAGACCGTAGGTTTCAAGACCGCTTGCCGTGTATAAGATTGGAGGTTCAAATCCTAGGCACGAAATGTGCTATCTGTCATGCATTACAATTATATTTTTAATATAAAGTATTTTTCCATTTGGTTTTTAGTAATATTTATAAAGAATTCAAAAATCAAGAATAATAAAATATTTTAATAATATTGATTACATATTGCTATTATTTAACAAATCAGATATTATTTTACTACAAAGATTTATATTTTACGACTTTATTTGATCATTTACAGTTATCATAATAGATGATATTTTGCCAAGTGACACAAACGGCTCCCTAGACAATTGACATCCTTTAGGTGAACGTATACATCAAACGTTGTAGTTATAACTTGAGGGTATGTATTAATTATATAAATAAAATGTAAGTAAATACCCTTAAATTATAAAATCTATCGATTCGACAGAGATACCAAAAGATAAGTGCCTCTGACGATAGTAGATAACAATTTCATCGCAGTGCAAGGGCTCGCTGGCTAGTTCGTCAAACTGCCGTATGAGTATGACGATGGTTCGAATCTAAGTCGAAACAATGAAGTCTCTTTTGAAGTATTCTTTAGATTATTCGTTAAGAATTCAATGTTGTAGCTGTGTAATATTTTAAAACTTGAGGGGGTTAGCACATACTGACGCTGTGTGTACGTAAAGTGAGGACGATATATTATTTTTCTCGTCTATCCCATAGTGTAGGTGGGTATCGTTGAATAGGCTGTCCAAGAATATTGCAGGGTTGTGAAAACTATTTTTTGATTCAGGGATCCGTTTGCGTGTTACGCTTTAATTAAAGTGTTAATTTTTGTTTGTTAGAGTCAAGTGTGTCCCCTCTGCCAGCTAAATGCATATACAACGAAATGAAAAGGAAAACTATCACAGCTAAGTAAGCTTTACAAATTCACGAGTAATAGTCGACCAACTTACATTTGCAGTTGGAGAATTGACCGTGATGGTGTGATGGTCCGTGGAGAACACGTTTTTAAACTACAATGTTATTTGTTTTTGGGATAAATTCATCCCAACTACGGAACCCTTCATTGTGCGTGGTCCAACTCGCACTTGGCCGGGTTTTTACGTTTCTTATGGGCCGGTTACTGTGGGTAGATATAAAAAGTGAGATGCATTCGATGCCTTTGTTAAAGATAAGTCGGCCATCATCATTATGATGAGGCCCCCACTCATATTAGGATATTTAGCACATAACACCTGTGTGTCAGTTTAGTAATGTATCAGTTAAAAATAAACAAAGAACACCATTTTATAGTTTATTATTATACTTAAATATAAACCATTCTACGTCTCCATAGCATCCTGGCTTGGTGTAGGTAGCGCTAACAGTGGCCGTGACGAGAACCGATTCGTGACTGAAACAAATAAAGAGTATCCATCAGACAAACTGGGAACATACCAACGATTTCACAAATGGCCCAAACCCACGGCTGCATTTGTCAAATAGGTGGTTTTTTTTAAAAAAGGGAGTACACACTATGCCAGATACTGATAAAGATTATCAAATCAATTAACACGTAGGTACGTTAAATATGTATAGAGGAGCTTTTGGAATTCTACTCGTTTTGGATGGATAACAAGCCGACGCGTGACGGCCCGATGAATTTCTGTGACCCAAACACGGGCGTGAAACTTAAATGTTTTTTTTTTTTTTTTTAAAAAACGTTGCCCCACACTAGGAATTTCTCCTGTATCGTGGGTGCGTTTACAAACATTTAAACTCACATACACAAACAGCCAGACCCGGAACAACTACTTGTAGGTCATACAAATATTTGTTCCGTGCGGGAATCGAACCCGCGACACGCAGCGCGGCAGTCAATCGCTTAACCACTGCGCCAACCGTGCCGTCAATTTAGAATATGAGGGTTATTGGGGGTAAGGGGGTAAGTTAAAAAAAAGTTTTAGCGAACTGTACCGTGTAACTTTCAAATGAAAGGGTTTATTGTAAGGGTCAAAAATATATTGTTTTTTTTATAATTTTAAAATAAATAGTTGTTAAATTTATTTAAGAACTAGCTGCGCCCCGCGGTTTCACCCGCGTAAGTCTTGATCCCGTGGGAATATCGGGATAAAAAGTAGCCTATGTCTTAATCCAGGGTGTCAGCTACCTCCATACAAAATTTTATCAAAATTGGTCTAACCGTTTGAGCGTGAAGAAGTAACAAACATACACACACACACTCACAAACTTTTGCCTCTATAATATTAGTGTGATATAGATGATTGACCACTACCCGCACTTGATCTCTGAAACTAGTGATCTTAAAATTTTGAAAAAAATGCAGATAATAGTTCTATACTTATACAACATTATTTTTAGTGTATGCGAAACCTGAATATAGTTTGTTCAGAATAAGGAACTGAATCGATTTCAATAATGTTATATTTTGTCCCAAAAATATTTAAGTGTGATAGAAAATGTTATCACCATTTAATTACTTACAATACAATCGCTGTACGGTTAGGTACCTACTGCCAAATGCAGGGGCGGGGGCGGCGTTAGCATGTTTTTGTTCGGACAACCCATTAACATACCAACGTTGTGATTTTTCATGATACAGTTTTGAAATTTTGTACATAGATTCTTTACATAAAAATATTAGACACGTGTTTCGGGTTTAGCATATACTAAAACTAACATTGTATATTACTGGAAAACCTATAAGAAGTCTATGGTCTTAAAATAACATGTGAAGCCATTGTAACAAATAAATATATGAATATGAATAATCTTAATCTCCCAATGTTCTCCCATACATTCCAACTGAAAATGTAAGTTTGTACGCATAGTTGGAATGTACGGAAGAACATGTTTTTCAACTACAACATTACGTTTCTTCTTAGAATAAATTCATCCCGACTACCGAACCCTTCATTGTGCGTGATCCGACACGCACTTGGTTGTTCAATCTGTATTGCCTTTCTAATAAGTACTAAAAAGTTAAAATAATAAATAGATATAAAAACTCACACTGCTCGCTAATATTCAAGTCGACAAGCTCGATGTAGTTCTGTTTGTTGTCGCCGCCGACCGCGACGTTGAAGGGCGCCTCGGGACACGCGGCCGCGCACAGCGCCTGCCCCACGCGGCACGTGCGCTCCGACACCTGGACTGGTGCAGCGCTGCGACGGAGCGAAGGGTATTGTGTTAAACAAGAGGACCAAGTTTTAGAGAGGAACAAGTTTTGTAAATCAACTAAAAAAGTGTGCTTGTTTTTCTCAAATTAGTCAAAGGACTGATTTTGCTAATGTCAGATATCTTTTATCCGTGGTAAGTTGACATCTAGAAAAAGAAAAGAAAGAAAAAGCATTTATTGGAACTCGCACAGATCACAAATTAAACTAAACTAAAACACACTCATAGAAACATAAAGAACAAAAACAAAAATAAAACAAAGTAAAAATTAAAATAAAAACAGAAAGTCCTGTACGAGGCCAAAAGGTATATATAATATGTATCTCAGCATGATGCTGCGGCACTTAAAAAATAAGTGTCGCAGCGCAGGTATTCTGATAGGGTCCGCTGTGATGTCACAGATAGATCAGATACGGAAACAAATAAAATCAAAATAAATTAGTGAAATAACATAATAAAAACAAGATCATTATTTAATCAAATTATTGTAAACATACGCCGCGTGTGTGAACCCGACGTAACATCAGTTCAGTTTTTGTATAGAAAACCTGTCAAAAGCTCGAAATCTGGCGTTGGTAAAATCAGTCCTAAGTTAGATAACTTGCAGTCGTGATGTTAACCGCAAATATTTAAGGTACGGATACTGTGCTGCAAGGAACATTGGATCTGGTATGGTAGGTGGACAGGAAGGCAGCATCCACTTTGACGTCTAATTGCCTGAGAAAATAAAAATTGCCAGTCATGGGGACTGCCGAAAGAAGTGAAAACTTATCGCTCAACGCGCCTAAAAAAGTCTTCACTTCAATAAAATAATTATTATCTAAAACACAATTTAAACAATGCACAGTATACACAAATTAAACTTTACACATGCTCAATTTCACTTCACTTACTGATACTACAGCATGTCGGTGACGCGAACCCATAAGTTTATCTTCTACCAAAAATGGCTCAACGCGCTTAAAGTTTTCACTTCAATAAAATGCCGTCAACCGGGTACAAATCCAGACTCAGGGCTGCTCTTGAGAAATTTCAGATCGAAACCACAATAACACCTTGCCCGACCCGGGAATCGAACCCAGGACCTCATGTTCTGCAGTAACGCTCGCGACCACTACACCACCAAGGCAGTCAGTGGTATGGTAACTGGTAATACTTTGTTCATAATTCTCACCCAGAAATATCCCATGTCTTCAGTTTCTCATCAGTACTGACGGTGATCATCAACCCAGGTACTCGGTCACTCAGTATGAGCCCGGTCACTTCTTTGTCATGCGCGTCTAGTATCCATAAAGGCTCGTCTTGTCTGCAGTCCACGTACGCTACTTTACCGGTGTTGTTACTCATCTGAAAGGTAAGATTACCCACCGTTAGTCAACATAGAGGGATGAATGTCGCACTGAAGTGGCACATGTAAGTATGGAGAAGCGAATCTGACAATCCTACGTTAAAATCGTTCTGCGTTTAATTTGACTAATGTAAAAAATACGAATGTGTTTTTTTGTTACGATTCCACGGTAAAACGGCTGAACAGATTTGGATGAAATTTGGCACATGGGTAGACCATGACCTGGGTTAGGACATATGATACTTATATCCCGATATTCCAACGGGATCGAGACTTATGCGGGTGAAACCGCGGGGCACAACAATTTACAGAGTAGTCATTCTTTAAACAAAAATATTTTGGGCAAATGTTTTATTTAAATGCGAACTAAGTAGATAACATAACAATTATGTCACGTAATATCAATGAATTTGTAGTTATTCAAAATTATTAGAAGACGAAATTACTATTTTTTGTTTGTTTCTTTTAGTTACAAGAGTCACTAAAATAAGTATCATAGTGTCAGTGGCAGATATAGGTTCTACTTATAACATACTTGAGCCTTGCCGTCACACGATACGCACCAGCTCTGTGTTAACATCTAGTCACTAATATACAGGGTCAAATTAAATTAGCTAGCGAAACTCCGCAGACGTGATGGCTATCGATATCTAGATACGATAAAATAAAAATAATAAAATTATTAGATGTTTTTTTTTTGGGGGGGGGGGGGGGGGGTCAACGACTGCTGTTGTTTTGTTACTTGAAGTTTGAGTAGAGATAATTTAATTTCTTTTGTTATAAAAAAACTTGTTTTTCTAAACTAATATTTCAAGAGACTACCCACAAAAAAACCATCACATTTATTTATTTTTGTTTTATCATCGGTACCCATCACGTCTGCGGAGTTTCGCTAGCTAATTTAATTTGACCCTGTATTACACTATACTCACGGCGAAACAGAAGGGGTTCTGTGCGGCCCACACGACGCGCTCGATCTCAGGCGCGAGGCTCCACGCGCGGTGTGCCTCGGGCGTACGGCAGTCGGACACGCGAGCCTTGCCGTCACACGACCCACTCACTAAGGTTTGAGCTTCTAAGGGATGGAAGGCTAGGGATTGGACCTGCGGGGAGTAAAATAGACTATTATATTAAAAGGAGGCTCCAAGCCAGAAGATGAGCCAAGGAAACTGAAATGCGTATTTCGATACTATCATTGAATAGTTTCAGTGATACCTCACAACATATTTTAAAGAAAACTAGTCATCTTATAAAAAAGTCAAGAACGTTAATCCTAGTGTTGATCATTTTATTTTCACTAAAGAAGACTTGAGTTCTTCCGTAAGTATAAATGGACATATTAAACTTGTTTAACTTGAAAAGGGTTCCAACAAAAGTACACACCTTATCTTCGAAGCAGTCTATTTTTGTGTGTGGCGTGCCTTGATCCAAGTCCCATAACAGAACTGTGTTGTCTGCTGATCCACTCGCTAACACATGTCTGCAAAGTACAAAGTTTTTTAAGATATTGTTATAATAATAAACTTTATTGACATAATAATGAAGTTACAGAACCATATACAGCCTCTGAATCCCAAACTATGTATGTAAAAGACCTGTATGTCACGAGTTATCGCCTTCTCTCATTTTCATTACGCTAATTGTTATACCAAAAAATAGTGATAGTTGTATTACAAAATGTTTAACCTTAGTTCTGAGTATCTGTGTACCCTTTGGCAAAAGCCTCCTCCAACCCCTTCCAATTCTCCTTGTTCCTTGCCTCTCTAGTCCATGTCTTTCCCGCCCTCCTCACCAAGGCAACCTGCCATCTTTTCAAGGGCTTCCCTTTCTTTCTCTTCTCCCCTGACAATATGGCCGGCTCATCTCCATTTTAATCTTCTCAGTTTTAGTACTACATCTTGTGTTTTTGTGCCTTCCTGAGTACACAGTGATTGCATACCTAATATGTATAAACTTCTACGTAATCTATTCTGATATTTATTTATTTATTTAAATCACAATTATAACACCTATATGATTTACTGTGATTCTGTTGTTTGCTCTGTTGGTCATTGCTTTAGTTTCTGATGTGATCATATTTAAGTTAAGTCTACATTTTTGCTGTGTGTGCCTAAGTCAGTCTAAATTTCTTGAGACGACTTTGAAAGTAAGATGATGTCATCGGCAAATCAAGTTAGTTAGGTATTCACCATCAATTTTTAAGCCATGGTCGGTCCACTCAAACTGTCTGAAAACATCTTTCAGCACTCTTGTGAAGAGTTTTGGTGAGAGAGGGTCCCCTTGTTGTACGCCGTTTTATATGTTAATGCCCACTTCTTTTTTTTCTAATTTTACTGTTCCAGTACTGCCTGTGTATGTTTTTAGGGTTCCGTGCCCAAAGGGTAAAACGGGAACCCTATTACTAAGGCTCCGCCGTCTGTCTGTCTGTCCGTCTGTCACCAGGCTGTATCTTATGAACCGTGATAGTTAGACAGTTGAAATTTTCACAGATGATGTATTTCTGTTGCCGCTACAACAACAAATACTAAAAAATAGAATAAAATAAATATTTAAGGGGGCTCCCATACAACAAACGTGATTTTTTTGCTCGATATTGATAGCGGCAACAGGTAGACGCTTGAAATATTCACAGAATATGTAGTTATACATTCACTTTAAAAATAAATAATTAAATTAAAATAAAACAAAAATGTAAGGGGGGCTCCAATACAACAAACGTGATTTTTTTTTCCATTTTTATAGATAATGGTACGGAACCCTTCGTGCGCGAGTCCAACTCGCACTTGGCCGGTTTTTTGTTTTTTCAAATCAAATCAGAACTTTAATTGCTATGAAAGTAGGTACAGGTATAAGATGTTGTACATAAATTAAAAAAAAAGGTCATGTCAAATGCCCATGTAACACCCACTCTCATGAAGATCAGAGACGCTACACTCGAAGTTGTGGACGAGTATGTTTACCTCGGACAAACTGTCCAGTTAGGTAGGTCCAACTTCGAGAAAGAGGTCAATCGTCGAATCCGACTCGGCTGGGCAGCGTTCGGGAAGCTACGCAATATCTTCTCGTCCCACATACCGCAGTGTCTCAAGACAAAAGTCTTTGACCAGCGCGTGATGCCAGTGATGACCTATGGCACTGAAACGTGGTCGCTCACAATGTGCCTTATCAGAAGGCTAAAAGTCACCCAAAAGGGCAATAGAGAGGGCTATGCTTGGAGTTTCTCTACGTGATAGAATCAGAAATGAAGAGATCCGCAGGCGAACAAAGGTAACCGAAGAATTGCCAAGCTTAAGTGGCAGTGGGCAGGGCACATTGCTCTCAGAACTGATGGCCGATGGGGCCAAAAGGTTCTGGAGTGGCGACTGCGTACCGGAAGACGTAGCGTTGGAAGGCCTCCTGCTAGGTGGACCGATGACCTTGTGAAGGCTGCAGGTATCCGCTAGATGCGGGAGGCACAGAACCGGTCGAAGTGGCGGTGCTTGGGGGCGGCCTATGTCCAGCAGTGGACGTCATTCGGCTGAAATGATGATGATTATGATATAAATTAATGAGATCGGCTAGTCTACCTTGCGGCTTGTATTATTCTTATATTTTTTTCTTCGACTCCTTGCTTTTTCTTTACAGATTCTGTTGTGCTCTAAGGACATGAAGGCTTAGCAGTAGTCCACAAAACAACAATAAAATGATAGATCGTATTCTTAATACTTTTCAAAATCTTGCTTGCTTCTGAAGCCCGCCTGTTCTCTGGGTTGGTTTTCGTCTAGAACTTTTGTAATGCGACTCAGAATAATTTTAGCAAAAGCTTTATATATATTTGACATTAGGCTTATTCGACGATAGGTGCCTGCATCACTTCTGTCTACCTTTTTATGGACAAGAATGCGAAGGTATGGCTTCTGTTGCTACTACGTCTTTGAAAATAGACACCAGAAGCTATGTAATGGCGTTTTGTGTCGATATCTAGAATACGTTGGTTTTGCTATCTCAACCGGCTGTACCTTTTTGTGATTTCAGAGCCTACTCTACTTCCTCTCTTAGTATGGGTGGTACGACAGTTGGGTCTTCTAGTGTAACGTCGTCCATAGTTTTTGACTTTGAGTACAAGCTTTATAAAAGTTACGTCACTGCACGTACTTTCGATTATATCCGGTCGCTTTGTCTTTTCTTCGCCTCTTTTATTTCTAATTTTTGGTATCCAGTCTTTCTTCTCTATTAAGCATTTTATTATTATTATTATTATATATTCTTCACTCCCCCTATTCGGATTATGTGTTCTTCGAAAGTTTTTAGTCTATGAGACTGTTTGTCATTCCTCATCAAGCCTGCAAGCATTTTAAAGCCCTTTGCCCTTTCTTCCTGTAACGTTACCGTTTCTTTCGTTATTTTGTTTGCTGCCACAGATCTTGTTTTGGATATTTTCTGAGAAAAGATCGAAATGATGATGATGTTTTACAAGTAATCATATTTCCTTTGGAACTCCATTTGGTCTGTACATATTGTAGTTTTTAAGTTGTTTTTGTAGTTTTGTTGATAGTAGCTGAATTTCATTGTTTGTTAGTTTCGAAGAAGTTTTTATGTTGTGACTGGACTGTCTGGACTTTTATCTTGGGTTCAATTTTATTTTCACTCTGACCATTCAGTGGTTAGTGTTAAAAAATAAATAAAAAAGAAAACAAATAAAATGTGTAAAAAGTTAAAAAATATTTGCAAGAAAGTGTGCGGATTGGCCAAAATAAATAGGTCGAGTTCAGCAAAACTGCCAGACAACTAGTGCCTGACGCTGGTTTTCAACTGGACCTGAAGTGTGAGGTGACAGGTGTAAATCAGTTTCATACTACAACTACTACTGTTACTCTTCTCGTCTTCTCTAACTCCATGAAGCTCCCTTTAAGCGGATTTAAAGATTCCTAAATAACTAAGTACTTACGTAAAATTCCTGTTCCACGACAGATCGAGCACGGCATCCTTGTGTCCAACTCGTTTAGTTTTCTTCTTTTTATTAGGTTTCTTGCCCAGTTTGAACGCGGGCTCCAGACAGTTCTCAATGTCTAAGTCCCAAACTTGGATCACTGGGTCCATACCCCCGAGAGCACATAAATTACCTGAAAATATAACCGGTTTTACACATTTCCATAGAACTTGTTCCACTGTCGCTGTACTCACAAGATCTATAAATCTATGAAAAGAGTCGCGTTTCTCGCCGATACCATTTGCAACAGTATTAAAATAAAACGGTTTGTAATTGTTAAAGAGACCTATAATCCGCGCGCGACTGCTCGTCTCCGCCTGAGGTATGTGAGCGTTGACTGCGTTAAGACGGGGGAGATAGACAAAGGCCAAGCTAACTCTGTCTGCCAATCTTGTCGATCGCGCCCTCCCCAGTCTCACTTGTCAGGCAGTGACTAGCAGTCACGCGCGGACTAATAGCTGTACCTATTTTTACAATTTATGCACAAAATTCTTGAAGAATGTGACAATTAATTCGATTCTCTATCCTGTTTCACTATACAATGTGTAACTGAATTAAACTAAATGATAAAAATAGATTGTTTAGAATCGTTTGCTGAGTCGATTTATATCATTTTTAATATACCTAGGTAATTTGTTATTCCAAAAATCATTAAAACTACGTAAATTACAGTCACACTTCCGCTGTACAGTCAAAACAAACCAAAATAGACGAAGTACCTACTACGCTAGACCCTTATACGTGTGTGTGTTTTTTAATATGACAACAATTTTCTCCCACAATCAGCATAACTAATCTAATTAATAAACAAAGTTTTATACATAATGGTAAAAAATCCGTGTATGTATTATGATTATAAAATAATATCCTAATTGGGGTGTTTGGTCGTGTGGCGTTAATGTTGGTACACGTTGTATATTCAGTAATAAAAGTTGACTATAGCTATGTACATTCAACTTTTATAACTGTTCTATTTCTACATTTATTAAGCATACCAGGATTTGGGTCCGAAGGGTCATGACTGAGCCATTCAATACACAGCGGGAACCACGGCAGGATGAGGTCGTGGTGCACGTAGAAGGAATCCTCTTCTTTGTTGTAAACTGGAAAACAAGACAATCATAACTATTGATTGCGAAGTACGTACAGAAAAATATTGTTCCATTTTGTCACATAATGTAAAATGTGCAGTGCAGTGTGTGTGGTTTCGCCCCCGTAGAGGTCGGACGTTATCCTATGGGAATATTTCCTATGTCCGAACTCCTAACCCACGTTATGGTCCATAACCGGAGGGAGTGGGCTGTAATCTGCCACGCGAGCCCAGCGCGAGTTGGTAGATGTCACATGTCTTCGAATTTTTGGTTCTAGGACATGCCGGTTTCCTCACGATGTTTTCCTTCACCGTTTTGAGAGCAGTGGTGGCAAAGTAAACCGCCTTTCTGGGTTCTAACCCATGACTTACAACTCGTAAGTCAAGGCCGTTACCTTACCACTAGGCTATACCACTGCTCCTTAGCTTCACCCCTCCACCATAGCTCACCACTGCTTCTTAGCGTATCGATGGCAAAAAGTTCAAACATATTTGGCTCAAAATTCAGCTACGCGGACTCCGCTCACTGACGCAGCTATAAGATGACAGTGCAAGTGGCTTGCAGCGCAGGATGGAAGATGGGCGATTGTCTGTGGGGAGATGCCGAGACTTGAGATCTGAGCCGTCCGTGAAATACCATCTGTGGAGATTGTCTTTGCTCCGGCCGTCTTAGATTCGAAGCCTATTTAGAGAATCTGCCACGGTAACGCGTGCCCAGGCGGAAGACTCTTGATGGTTCGATAAAATTGTAGGGCGGTTTATACAGCTCCCGCCATAGATAACATCTTTCTGTTACCAGTTGGCTGGACTAGCTGGACCCACGCACCCAAGAAAACTTTTTCGGCTTTTCAGCCTCTGAGGCACTGAGAAGTAGTTATGCATTGAGTGACGTGAGTCAGCTTGAAGCTTGGCCCTCTCTATACGGCTGGCTATGGTCCTGCGAATGTTTGGAAGTGAAATGCCAGTCAGTGGATACAGCATTCGTACTGGGGTCGGTTTAAGGCAACAACTAATGATACAGCACGTCTAATTTTAATTATTATGAATGTGAAGACTATGTTAGTATTTTTTTTCCCCTCAGTTTTAATCATGGTCTGGCAGTTTGAATAATTCATGCCGCCTACCCAATATCCTTTCTTTGGTATTGTTTAGTTCCTTAAGTTCTAAGTTGAGCACGATTACTGACAAATGCGTACACTAAAAGGTCCTCTCAATCTGTGGTTCTTTCCTCAAAATACCATTAATTCAGACACCAATCTACGTGGCCTTCACATGATCTGACCAAGTTTATGTCTGAACATTAAATGAGACTGTGACCTCTGAGTTTCGGCCTTTCTTCTCAGAGAAGTCAGATAGGAAACGCCAAACTCATCTAGTTTTTAAAATATGATTGACGTGAAACTTACTTACAGAAATAAAATTCCAAACTAAATTATATGATGAATGAAAATATTCTCTATAATATTAAGGATTTTTTTTTAATTCAAATATGAAGAATCATCTAAGTTTGCATGCATTAAAATTTTAAGCAAAACATGTATGATCAATTATCTTATCTTAAATCATTTATCAGCTGTATCCACTAGGTCAGCGAGGGAATAAACCTCTTCAATCAAAACTCGATCCTTGGCTACACTCATCCAGCTGCTACCAGCCACCCTGCAAAGATCTCCTATGTGAGGGTGTCTCGCCCTACGTATACGCGCTGCTTTGGTTGGTCTATACTCAAGGACAACACCTACCTCCACACCTTGTATGAGTTGCAGTGCTTCAAATTCGTAAAGTATGGTACATAACATAACGTCTGTAAACGTAGTAGTGATAGGCAGACACCCACATTTCGCCTATTATGTTTAAGTCCAATGTAATAGGGGGCGAGCCTATTGCCATCTACCAGGCAAAAGTCCAGACTCTCAGTAGCTACTGACAAATTCTTAATAGGAAAACCCAATAACACTTTCCTGACCTGGGAATAGAACAGAACCTCATGCTCAGCCGTAGTGCTTGTGACAAGTGTGACAACTAGAAAAACGAGGCAGTCTATGTATCGGACAGTTGAAGGTACACGAGCCTAAAGTGGGTTATTGATGTCTGAAACTTACTGTATACTTCTAAGATACTGGCATCACTCTCTACATGCCCCACCAGGAGAAGGTTGTCATTAGGTTTGATGATGTCATCTTCCTCATCACTGTCTGGTCCCTCGGTCTGAGAATAAATTAGTTTTTTTAACTAATAGGCATTAATTTTTATTTTTTTTTAGTTTTTTTGCTTTTCTTTCTTTGTTGTACATAATAAAGATTTTTCTATTCTATTCTATTTTTTGTAAAGTTACATTACTTCGAACAACAAAACTTTTTGATGTAAGAAACTCTCCCAACAATAACAAATCAATTCTAGGTAAATTAGAGCCATTTGATTTGCCACAATTAATTAATTGCTAGAATAGTTAAAACCAAAAAATAATTTATAACCAGTCCCTAACAATACCGATACCTACACAATATTTTGATGTATACCAAGAGTGATGTAATGGATTCTGATAGGTGTTCCATCAAACATGTTGGATTGCAGCTGTAGTTTGTTTTGATTATGTTAGCTGGGTCCACACCGGACATCGCTTCACGATCCACGAGCATGAAGCGCCGATCGGGGATCAGAGATTCATTCGCACTAACCGTCTTAGGAAACCCGCGATCCTACCGCGCGCTACATTGCCGATCCAAATTTTAGCTAAATTAAGTTCTGTTGAACACACGCTCGATATGGATTGCCCGATCGCCCGATCCATAACGAGTGCGCCAATCGCCAAACGACTGAGGCACCTTTGAGCATTGTCAAAAACCGACAGCGCGCTCCTGCCGCTACCGATTTGAGCGTCCTGGATCGTCCGGTGTGGACTCAGCTAATCAGCACAGTATGTAAAATCAATATGTTCTGTTTGTGATTTAATGACAGTTTTACATTTTCTTTATATTATATCACAAGTTGATATTCTAAATTTTTACTATAGTTAATGCTTACCCTTATCTGAACATTTTCACTTAAATCGCCTAAGTTTGGCAGGGTTGCCACAGTACCAATACCAACAGGGTTAACTGCAAAAAAAAAGATATTAGGTATTATGATAACATTTTATTAATTAATAGTAGCAAAAGGAGTATGTAAGGATGATAACAGTTTACCCCTATGTGAAACAGTCATCAGTTTAATTAACAACAAATGTTATCATAAAAGTTGATTATATTACTCTTTAAATAGCAATAAAAACTCTTTTGAGACAACACAAAAAATCGGCCAAGTGCGAGTCGGACTCGCGCACGAAGGGTTCCGTACCATTATCTATAAAAATCACGTTCTATGTATGGGAGCCCCCCTTAAATATTTAATTATTTTAATTTAATTATTTATTTTTAAATTGAATATATAACTAAATATTCTGTGAATATTTCAAGCGTCTACCTGTTGCCGTTATCAATATCGAGCAAAAACGAGCAAAAAAATCACGTTTGTTGTATGGGAGCCCCCTTAAATATTTATTTTATTCTGTTTTTTAGTATTTGTTGTTATAGCGGCAACAGAAATACATCATCTGTGAAAATTTCAACTGTAACTATCACGGTTCATGAGATACAGCCTGGTGACCAACGGACAGGCAGACGGCGGAGCCTTACTAATAGGGTTCCCGTTTTACCCTTTGGGTACAGGACCCTAAAAATACTTCTGAGGTAGTTGTGGTTGTAAATGTGCAAGTACGATGGTGAATACTTAGTATGAAAATTCTAGAAACTATACTGTGTTTTGTCGGATATTCGGATGCATATTTACCTAAAGTAAATTTCGCTATGAAAGTATGGAAGCGGCATCTTAAAATATTTTTTTTGTAAAAAAAAAGCCCAGGATTCTTGGTTTTCATAACTATTCAGATGCATATTTATTTAAAATTAATGTTTAGCCCCAATGCAAATATGTGTATGTAGAAAAATACAAAAAAAAAACATAGATTAAAATAATTATTTTTATTAATATAAGTACGGTACTATATCCTGATTGGGCGTAAATATTACTTCGGCGACAACAACACCCGAACGCATGGCAAGCACAGTGACGAATGCAATTAATGTAATTAAATAAACTAAGGGAACTTTTTGTCCGGGTAGCTACGAGTACTTGCGCACAAGCAGGTATAATTTATTTTGCTCTCTCACTGGCTCACTCGCAAAATGTTTACCATTGCTTTCTATTAATGTAATAGCGCTAACACGTAGGCGTACCTTTTTTTTTTGCTGTTTGGAGAGAAGAAATCAAATTAACTAAATTTCACTAAGAACAATAATTTTTAAAATTTATCAATTTGTTTCAATAACTTGACGTTGAATGCTATGGGAGTTTGGTATCTACCTACCTACTTTACAATATAAGGTAGATAGATACGCATCCTATGATACAGGGTGGATTTTTGAGATGGGGCAGTAAGGGCAGCTACCTTAACCGTTGTAGCTACAGGAAAACAGTCTTAAGAGACTGTCCTTAACTTTTTGAGAAATATTGATCTGCATTCACAGATTTTGAAAAAAATGTACAGTCAGCAGGAAAATGGGCAATATTCACAAAATCTTTTTTTTATGCCGTTCGATCCTGTTTCTTATAGGGATCAAAAATTTCTATTGGACCAACTGAGGTTTGAGTACTAGAAAAGTCATAAATCGCAAAAAACTTTTCCCATACATTTCGTAGGAAATGAGACTCCAACTTACATTTTTTACCATCGACAAGCTGGCCGCTACAAAAAAGAGTAATCAAAAACAAATAAAAAAATAATAATATCTAGTTTGGGTATTATTTACCTTAAAATTAAAAACTTGAAACTTTACATTTGGACTCACCTAGAAATTTTACTTTTGTGCTCTAAGATATGAGGTGTTCAAAACGGTAGCCTTTTTGACTTTATTCTCTTTACTACAGAGCGGGTAGCTGCTGATAATGTGCTAGGACTAATTCCATAGAGAATCGTGGTAAGTAAATCTTTGGTTCCTGAATACTGTCGTATTTTTTTTTTAAAGTTCATTTTTTCATCATCAGGACCGCGAGGTGGTCACGATAAAGGACGATAATGTTTGTATCCACCTCCTTGCGAATTGCCGGTTCAAATTAGAACGGGTATGGCGGCTGTTGCGCAGAATTTCAGAGATTACAAGCAACCAAGCAACAAACTATCTAGATTGTTTTCAAACAAATTAAATTATGATGCGTATTCATTCGAAATTCGGAGTTTAATTTGTTTGTTTATTTTTGACCAGTCTTCATAGTAGCGGTCTATCTATCCATCATAAAAAACTAAGTTGGGAGTCTCATTTCCTACGAAATGTATGGGAAAAGTTTTTTGCGATTTATGACTTTTCTAGTACTCAAACCTAAGTTGGTCCAATAGAAGTTTTTGATCCGTATAAGAAACAGGATCGATTGGCATAAAAAAAGATTTTGTGAATATTGTCCATTTTCCTGCTGACTGTACATTTTTTTCAAAATCTGTGAATGCCGATCAAAATTTCTCAAAAAGTTAAGGACAGTGTCTTAAGACTGTTTTCCTGTAGCTACAACGGGTAAGGTAGCTGCCCTTACTGCCCCATCTCAAAAATCCACCCTGTATAGTCAGAAAAAAAACCGGCCAAGTGCGAGTCGGACTCGCGCACGAAGGGTTCCGTACCATTATCTATAAAAATGGCAAAAAAAAATCACATTTGTTGTATGGGAAAATATTAAATATTTGTTTTATTTTAATTTAAATATTTATTTTTAAAGTGAATATATAACTTAATATTCTGTGAATATTTCAAGCGTGTACCTGTTGCTGTTATCAATATCGAGCAAAAAAATCACGTTTGTTGTATTGGCCCCCTTAAATATTTATTTTATTCTGTTTTTTAGTATTTATTGTATCATCTGTGAAAATTTCAACTGTTTAACTATCACGGTTCATGAGACAGACGGACACAGACTGGAGACAGACAGACAGACAGCGGAGCCTTGGTAATAGGGTTTCCGTTTTACCCTTTGGGTACGGAACCCTAAAAACGACGAAATTTTTTGATTCTGGAATCGCCGAATTTTTACAATCGACACAAAAGTGCATTCCATAAAAAGCCAATATTTGAAAGTAAGTATATATGCATCCGATTCCATAATCAGTAACCTAAATTTGTCAATCCCGAACCTCAGCATTTTTTCAATACAAAATCGCATTCCTTATATTGACATCTTAGGTGAATATGCATCCGATTATCCAATCTCTGGTCATCTAGCTTAAACATTTTATGGCTGCTTCTGCTACTAATGTTGCTGTTATATATAGATCCAAGTTTGTACTAAGGTAACAAAATATGCTTACTATTATCCTCTTCATCATACTTCTCAAAGTTGAACTCATCATTAGGATCGGCTGGGGGTTCTTTTGGTGCTGCACTGGCTTCACCTTCTTCATCGCTTTCATCTTCACCTGCTTCCGTTATTCTGTAAGATTAGGTTAATTTATTTAGTTAAAAAATGTGTTTAGTAGGAGGGTGGTTCATCATATTATGTCTAAGTTTGTTTGATTTTGGCAGGATATATCAGGTCTAAGTATAGCATTTAAAACTTTTACGGGCTGAAAGATTACCGAAATAGAACATATCTAAGTCGCAAACATCGTGTATTATAAATGATTACATATTATTTATTTCAGAATTTATAATATGAACCCACCGCAAATCATCAGCCGTTTGTTTAATAATTTTCTCCAACTCCTTTTCTGTTAATTCTATCTGTAATCAAACAAATAAAACATTTAATTCTGTAGCTACGATCTATCAAGTAAGAATGAATGTTAAATGTCGTTTTATATACCTTTTCCGGCACTGCTTTAGCCACGCCACGACGCACAAAGTGCATACATGATATTAAACTAACAGTCGGGGTAGTTTCGTCCATGGTTATTACAAAATTACAATAAGTTAAATTTTTTGAAATCACAATGATCACATGTAGTGCACAAAAACAATGTGCACATTTGACACTGACACCCTGACAGTTTGTTGGTTGTCATCTTGGCAGTGGGTCAAATGTTACTTCATTAGAAAACTGAGTTTTCGCAAATACATAATTATTTTAGCATTAAATGATAGCGAAGGCGTTTTGTTATGCTCTGATTAATTATGGCTTTGAACTTTCCAGTTTTCAAGTTTTTCCCAATTTTCTGTCGTTTGTACAGCTTCCAATCACTAAATTCATTTTTTTGTCACTAGTAATACGTATGGCAATAATTTTTAAATGAACTTCACCTACTTTTAAAGAACAAGCTGTTTCAATTCGCCGCTTGGTAGCGTTGTAAACGCTTGAGACCGTATTTAATGTCAACATTCATAAAATTCCTAGAAAAAATACTTGCTAATTTACAATGCCAAGATGTTCAGCTGCAATGTGCCGCAATATGGGGTCACACACGTTCCCCAAAGACCCCTACCTGCGAACTTTGTGGGAGAAAGCGACGAACAAAGAGAATTTTAAGGCTTCTAAGCATTCGAGGTTATGTTATGATCATTTTACGCCAAGTGATTACGTTGATGTGTGTTTATCCACAGGTAAGAAAAATATTAAGTATTTTTATCTTTACTTTTATAAAAATCATGATTTTTAAAACAATATCCGTCGCAACGCAACACGCAAGACAAAATTTTGTTAAACCTGTTATCAACTTTTAGGGATGTCTCCATTTCATAGATATTTGAAGAAGACAGCTGTCCCATCGATTTTTGCCACTAAAATTCAACAATCCATATCAAGTGGCGCTAATGTAACCGAGGCGAGAACTGCAAGTAAGTTACATTGTTTCATGTTAGTAGAACGATTACTGGGGCAGGTGTTATAAAACGTTAAATGGGGCCCTGTCGTTTCGTTGTCGTATTATTACAAACATGTTCAAGTTCTATCTGCCAGCTCGTTCGTACAATTTGACGCAACTTCGCATTGCGCTGCACTATAGCGCCGCTGAATAGCTCGGGAGAGACAAAAACTATTACGGCCAGATTTGAAGCGCTTGTGGTTTCTACTGTAGGTACAACAAGCGCGCGCATCACTGGTGGGAGTGTACTGAGTGATACCAGCCCTTGTATATTTCCCATAAAAAGAGGGATTTTTATAATTTGTTAAAATTCATTTGATTATGATTTTTTTTCACAGTATGCACAGTTTGTGCATATGAACTACTGGGTAAAATATATTTTTAATGAAAAAGATATTGCTATTGAAGGTTATTTATTTAATATTCTAGTTCGAAATTATTTAACAACAACATTTAATATTTGGATTTAATTGGTAACAAACATTTATTTTATGCTATGTACAGCAGGAACCTTAGTGACCTTCGCTTTGAAATTGTTTTATAACCAGTTTTCGTTTATTTTTCCAATTTTGTGTTATAGTAATATCTTAAGGCCAAATATTTTTCCACAACCAGTCTTATCAAGTTAACTTGATGCAGAAGCCCGCAAACATGATCAGCTCCCACGGACCCCCGAAACTGACACCCATATCAAATTATTAAATAAAATAAACAATCGGCCACCTTGGCTTAAAAAAATATAAACGTAAAATTTTTATGTTTATCCAGCACTACTGATACTGACTACTACTACTTTTTGGATTATGATTCAAGATTTTTTTAAATTAGCTAACGCTCACATGTGACTATGACCGTCCAAACTCAGGATCGGCGAACTGAGCATATCCCCCTGCGTCGAGGGGTCAGACAAGGGGACGTTATTTCCCCGAAATTGTTCTCTAACGCATTGGAGGATGTGTTTAAGACGCTGAACTGGGAAGGACGTGGCATCAACATCAACGGCGAGTACATCTCACACTTGAGATTTGCAGATGACATCGTCACACTGGCTGAATCGCTGCATGACATGCAGCAGATGCTGGACGGCCTAGTTGATTCTTCTGTACGCATTGGTCTCCGGATGAACTTGGACAAAACCAAGGTTATGTTCAACGAACACGTCACTCCGGGACCGATTGCTGTTAATGGCGGTGCTCTTGAGGTTGTTCGAGAATACTTTTACCTCGGGCAGACTGCAATTTGGTAAAAACAACTTTGAGAGGGAGGTTAAGAGAAAAATTCAGCTGGGCTGGGCAGAATTTCGGAAGCTTCGTCGAGTCTTCTCGTCGCGTATTCCACAGAGCCTAAATACGAAGGTCTTCAATCAGTGCGTCCTGCCTGTTATGACTTACGGAGCCGAAACGTGGACACTCACGGTACGGCTGGTCCATAAATTCAAGGTCGTTCAGCGAGCTATGGAACGGGCTATGCTTGGAGTCTCTCTGAGGGATCGAATCCGGAACGAGGTGATCCGGCAGAGAACCAAAGTTGTCGACATAGCCCACAGAATAAGCAAGCTGAAGTGGCAATGGGCCGGCCATATTAGCCGTAGAACCGATGACCGTTGGGGTAGACGTGTTCTTGAGTGGAGACCGCGAATCAGCAAACGTAAGGTAGGACGCCCTCAGGCTAGGTGGAGCGACGATCTTCGCAGGGTGGCTGGTGGCAGCTGGATGAGAGTTGCCGAGAATCGAGCTGAATGGCGTGCAATTGGAGAGGCCTATGACCAGCAGTAGACTGCTATAGGCTGATGATGATGATGATGAACGCTCACATGGGATCTACATTCAATAAAAAGGCAACCCTGTAAACATGGCTGTCAAATGGCGTTACATCTTAGGATAAAATAACACTTTATTATTTGTTTCTGTATAAATAGTTATTTAAAGTTTACTTACCGATGATAGGTAACTTTTTTAGTTGTTTTCAATCGTCCTTTGTAATTCCTGCACACTTCTATAGCGCAAATCATCGCCACAGAACGCGTGTTTACCGTATAATGACAGTATTGCCACCTCCGTTAGGAGTATATGTGTTCTGTGGTCGCCACTGAGCGAGCGGAACGAGCTTATGAGCCAACTGTGGGCTGATATTATTTTTGGCGTTTAGACGTTTGAACTCTCTATCTAGAAATTATTATAATCTAAGTATTCAGCATTTATCTACCACGACCTGACATTTTGTTGCTTGTCTTGTATTTGGTCTGAGCTTGAACTCTTGTCGTATCTTCATATCCCTCACTAATGGAGGATGACATACCCTATATACAAATGTACTCTGTGGGATGACAGAGAGACGCGCTGAGCGACAGGCGACATTGTTTTTCATTAAGTATAAGTTTCGTGACTAACTGACACACAATGTAGGTAGGAAGCAATCGACACGAGCATCAACAAACATCCCCGATGCCCTACAGAAGCGGAACAGCCCCCCATCAATTCCCGGAACGCAATATTATATTGAACACGAAGGACGCTGTACGACTTTTGAGCGTAATCTTCCCAAATCTACCCACAGGCTGCACGTCACAGAACACATATACTCAGGAGCTGCATGTGTAAAATGAGGTGAAATATGCACCCATGCAATAGATAATGAATGGGTCTTAGAAACATGTTTGTAGTTTTCTAAATTGAATACTGAACATAAATATTTTTTTTTTAATTGTAATTAATTAAAAAAAGGCGCCAAATGCATGACTCGCTGAGGGCGCCTAGATGGCCGGCACTGGGTATGTTAATTACAAAAAATGGACTAGAATAGTTATGGCAAAAACGCCAGATTAGCCCAGGAAATAAAAAAAAAATCTTACGTGCCCCAAATCTTAAGAAGTAATTTTTAATCATATCGCAAAAAAAGGCCAAATTATCAAATATGTTCAGTAAGCAGCAGGAGAGCACTGGTGGCCCACTGGTAACGGCCCGACTTACGAGTAGTCGTGGGTTCGTACCCAGGCGGCACTTTACTTTGTGTAAATTCTTTCATCACAACTGCTCTCAAAACGGTGAAGGAAAACATCATGAGGAAACCGGCTTATCCTAGAACCAAAAATTCGTAGACGTGACATCTACCAACCCGCACTGGATCTCATTCTCATTCTCTCTCGAAGAGGGGAAGCCCGAGTCCCAGCAGTAGGAACATTATAGGCTGATTATGCATAAGCTAAGCAGCAGTTGCAAGCCCCTTACTGCAATATACTAATAATTTAGGGTGCTAATAGTTTGAGTTCGCTTCGCTCGCTCTTACATTTAATTTATCAAATTGAAAAAAAAAAACAAAACAAACAAACAACAAACTCAAATTGTTCTGCATGAATAAATCGAAAAAGTAATCAATTTGCTTAAATATTCGAGCTCGCTACGGTCGCTCCTGCCAAAATTCTTATAATTATCAAGATTTTCTGCATTATTAAGTTGGCTTGTGTCTCCCAAAAGATAAGCGAGCTCGCAAATTTTAGCACACTTGCAAAATTGATGAGCTCGCTTCACCGGCTCTTACATTCTAGATTCTCAAAGTGCAAGATTCGTCAAAGTAACTCCTATTTTTGTATGTATAAATGTTAAAAATTAAAACCAAACCTTTCCGAGGTGGGGTCACGGGCACGACTGCACGAGGTGTTCAAATTATCGAGCTCGCTATTACATCTTCTAGTATTCTAGTTCTTAAACTTTTCTGCATGTCGACAAAAGTGATAAATGATAAATGATTTTTATTTCTGTAAGTAGGTTTGTACAAACACTTTTACACGTCAGTCATATTTTTAAAACTAGATGAGGTCGGCGTTTCCTATCTGACTACTCTGAGAAGAAAGGAAAAGAGGTCACAGTCTCTTTTAAAGTCCAGACATAATCTTGGTCAGATAAAAGAACTCCTATTTTCGTATGAATGTTGGAAAGAGACCTAACCAAGAATTTCGAGATCGAGATGGGCTCCAAAAAATGTCGAGCTCGCTTCGCTCGCTCTTGCGTCCTACAACTCCTACATTCTTGCTTTTCGACAAAAATGTCTGTAAGACGATGATCGCACTGCATCACGCTCGCGTAGCGCATATAGGCCATAGCACACATCATACAATCGACAATCCTAAATCTGCCGCCCCGCACTACGCACCAGAGCGCGGTGCCTTGGCCGGTTGACCATATGTCATAGTGCATAGTGCGGAGATGAAATACACCTCCCCGATATAAACTATCCTGCCGAGTGCGAGGCCCATGTTGTAAGTAGACAGACAAACGTTATAGGTACTTGTTTTTTTTATTATTTATTTTTGCAAAATGTTACTAGAAATACCACCTTAAACCAGGGTTGATAAAAATCATGATTTTATTGTTTATGACGGTTTTTTTGATTTAAAAAAAATCATGTTTTTTTTTTAATAATGTTTGTTTATTTTCACCATAGATGTTCACTTTTGAATTGTATTCCCCTAAAATGGTCTAACATTGTCAACTCTCTAAGAAAAACTAGTGTATTTCCGGGATTCCCCTAAATTGTAAAATGTATATTACTTTGCGCGTCGTAAAATATTGTGTTATAATTGTAAATTTGTGTTGTGTTGTGAGAATGACTGGACGAAAAAAGATCCTATTTGGCAGTATTATACTGAAAAACATGATTTAAATACAAAGGGATCTAGGGCAGTGTGCAATAAATGCTATAAAGAGATACAGGGCATACCGCGGCACGTAAAATTGTAAGTGCCAATTTCACCAATGAAACTGAACGTGATCAGCACATAAACCACGTTTAAGAGCTGTCAGTGTCATTATTTTCTTTGTATTTTTGACACTGACAGCTCTTGAACTCGGTTTAGATGTGCTGATCGCGTTCAGTTTCATTGGTGAAATTCGCCCTAAGTAATCCGTGAACTTTTAGGAAAAAAAAACAAGTTTGATTTAAATCATGATTTTTATTTAAAAAATCACTTGATATAAATAAAATATCGGACACCAAAATGTACCGAAAGATGTCAAACATCTGTCAAATCCAGTACATATCATGTTAGTTCCATATTTCACACGTTCATAGGGAGTCTTGTCGGGCTAAACTACGCAACCGTAGCCGTGCGTAACGTTCCTCAAAAAGTGTTTAGTAGACGTTATTGTTATTTTTTACACCCACACCGGTGTAAAAAATAACAATAACGTCTACGGAATCTCAACATTCTTGTTGGCAACACAGCTTTCAAAGCATCCGGTCCGCTTGAGTTTTCTGCTGCACGTGGGAGGAAAGAGTAGGAGTAGGAGAGTAGGATACATCATTTTATCCGGGGTAACGATTTTTTTTTAGAGTAATAATTTTCTTTATCGTTTGTTCTATTGTTGACCGGTACATTTGCCCATTCTCATTACGAAGCCCTTTTTCGAATTTACCAAATGAAGGACAACGGAAAGAAAGAACATAAACAAATAAAACTTGTTTTCGACGAATTAAAAATCGTATAAAGTTTACGACTAGGTTCAACCTTGCTCTTTATATTATGTCTGTTTGTGGTGTGTAACCTGCTTTTCATTGTTCTGAGGTTCAACCATCGAGCTAGGAATATATTTATACGTCTATGGGTTCAACCGCAATTAATGGTCCATGGGTTTCAACCCATGGACCATACTGACCATACATAATGTTTATGTAAATTGAGTCTATAACTGGATCACATATATGGCTACTCTTTACGATGATACCCGACACTCGAAAGGTGGAGCTGAATTATGATTTAATAATTTGTTGTTTATTGATACGTACTCACTCGTAGATAAATAATATTATACATATTTTATCTAAGTTAGGTGGGGTAGGCAGTGTCTTTCTGTCTTTATGAAATGCACGCCGCACAGTGGTCAATTTCCAAAAGTTAGGGGGACGAAATTATCAAATACTGAAATCGTGAATTAAAGGTATATTTATAACATTATATAGTATCGAAAAATCGTTTTCGTTTAATTTAACTCGGTAATTAATATTTTATGTACTTTGTCACATCACTCCTCATCTAACACAACTTCTGGTTCTTGTAAAAGATTTACTTCAATTGGCATTATATGCTTTTGTTTTACAGGTAATATTCTGATGTTAGATATTACAGGATCTGAGAAATGAGCAAAATTTTCACGAGGGTGCACTTTCTTGCCCGCCAGAGGTGATTACTATTTTTTCAAGCCATTTCTCATTTTGATTCTGGAGTCCAATAATATTAAGGGAACATTTTTTCCAAAATCTTGAAGTTGCCATAATAAAGGTTTTAATAACATTTTACATTTTGAATTTTACATTTAACATTTTGAAGACATTATCTGCTTGTAGTATGCAGTTCCGATAATTCTAATGTCTCCAAAATATAACTACGTAGTTTATCTTTATTCTCCTTTGATAGCGGCTTCACTGGTCGATGTAATAACAAAATATTAAACAAATCAATTTTTTTATTGAGGCACCGTTACCTAAACAAAACACTTTTTTACTATAGATACCGGTAATCACCGGTAAAAAAATGCATATTATTATATAGCTAATAAACCCGGCTTTATAAAGGAATCAAAATGATAGTGTACTAATTTGTACATTTAAACGTAACACAGTTCAAACTTAGAAAAGTTAGTAAATATCAGTACGTTAATATATATATTTTTTTATAATATAAATCGATCGATTTTATTTTTTGTTGTTATACCAATAAAAAGTACAGACTTTCCTTAATGTGCACCATTTCTTTCAATTCACAGTTTACTGATAACGTACAACGATAAATCAGTCTTGTTATAATAGATTTGCTTTCGAGATAACTTTGAAATGGCATATCCATTAAACTACTGACTGCACAGTGTTGATGTTTTAGTATAATGTAAAGAACTTACCTTCAAGTCTTAAAAAAAATATTTTTCGAACTACCGACATATTGACCAAAAATAATTATGCTAAATAACTTTTAATAATTGATCACTGTGCGCCGCTGGTATACAAATTATGTGGTTAAGCTGGCGCGCGCAGCGTCCTGTGTGCACCGCATAGACTCATATATATAAATGAGATACACCAGGCGGCGGCGCGGCGGCGCATAGTGGGCCCATAATGAAAATTTGTGGACTTAGGCAACAAAGTTCCAATATCGATGCGATTTTTTTTTATATGACGTGTTATAATATTCCTGACATCTTTTATTCTTATAAAATTTCTTCTAAAGTTGATAGTTTGTCTTGAAAAAAAATATTTAGATTTTTTTGTATGGAGCGAATCACGTTTAATTTTTTTTCTTAAATTGTACTAACATGTTGGGTGTGTGGCGTGAGTATATGATAGCTAGGGTCATTCTCTATCCACGAAAAATAAAATCAACGCCGGCCATCTGCGGCAGCGCGAGTAATCATTCGGTAAAAAAAAAATGTTTTGTAAGAATTTTTTTGCCATTTCAAATAAATTCAAAGTATAATATTTTGTGTCATTAGGCTGATTGACCTTCTCTTTATTAAATATATAGTTTTCATAGCGCATAGGTACTTATAACTAATTATTCTGGTAGAAATTTAATTATTATTGCTATGTTATCGGTAGCACCTGCATTGTGATTGATGACTCATTTGTTTGTGCGCTCGGCTAAGCGCATAACTAATGAGTAAAATGCTCGTCTCTGATTGGCTGTGTTATTTTTTTAACTGCACGTTATCTATTGTTAAAAAAATATCGTAATAAGTTTCAAGTTATACTATTTTTTTTAATGATAAGGCAGTCTTTTATAATTATCTACATAATCAAGCGTATGTATTATATATTATAGTATAAGTTATCGTACGTATGATCAATATGAAACGGTGAAGTAATTGTAGCCCTCAAAAGGGCTGTTTGTCATATTCCTAGCCGTGATGGGCTTTTGTAGGAATAATCTAGAGCCGGATCACATTATTTCTTGTTCCGGAAGTGCTAGTGGGTCCGGCAAATTTTCGGACTCTGCTATGAGGCATTCTTCTTCCTCCATAATCTCACTGTCACAGGGAGGCTCAGTAGTCTGTAACAACTGAATTGCTTCAGGCAACAACTCATTATCAACCTGTTTCGTTAATTTAGGCCTTATGTAGGATATGTGGGGATCAGAGCTTATTAGAAGTCCATGGATAATGTCTTCGTTTGATGCTATTCTCCCCGTTTTCCGAGTGTGCCTCTCCCTAACGTTTCTGAAGTCCTTATTACGGGCTTCAGAAGCTTCTTCAGATAAGGTACCTAAAACGCATAAGTACATACATTTTAATGTCAAAACGTAATCGAGTCAAATAATACATCAAACTATATTTATTTTTTACTTACCGATTGGCAAAACACCAAAGTGGTTACAGATGTCCGCACCGTGCATTAGAAGTTTATGTACACTAACTGGCATGTAGTACCACGAATAGTGTTGCACGTACACATCAGCTGTTTCTCTACAGTATCTTCTAAATTTTTCACAGTCAATGTTTTTGCCTGATGATATGGCTTGTAGAATAACGGAAAATCTAAAAATCAGATTTTCGTCAATTCCCGTTATTCTGGATGTTCTTTTGTAATCTTGGAAAAAGCGCCTCGCAGTATTCCCGTCATTTGTAGTTCCAAAACCCTAAAATGGGAAAACAATACTGTAATATACAATACATAGAGATATAATACACAAAAAACATAAAAAGAGCGAAAATTAAATACATACCTGTTTG
Organism: Tiliacea citrago; assembly: GCA_963921375.1. NCBI lineage: Eukaryota > Metazoa > Arthropoda > Insecta > Lepidoptera > Noctuidae > Tiliacea > Tiliacea citrago. The sequence continues at coordinate 6,767,392 of OY992784.1, forward strand.
ACTATATCAATCAGCATTCCAGTTTGCTCACGAAACTCTTGTTGCGTGGTATTTTTTTTAGCTTGTTTCAAAGTCTTATGTTCGCCTCTAGCAGTCCATCGTTGAAAATTCAGATTATAAGATACATGGCGAAGACATTCCATACACCGAATCTTCATATACAGTGAAGAAATTCCATGTTTGTAAATTTCTTCGCGAAGTGGTTTGGAAGTCAAAGCGTCTAAATTATTCATCTCGCTCGGTTTTGCCAAGCAAATGGGACACGTTGCATATGATGGTACTTCAGCAATAATATTGGCCACTTTTCCATCAATCATGGTCATATGCAATTCATGTGATACAATAATATTTCCACACTGTGTAGATATCCGTTCATCAATTTTGTTTTTTCATCTCAGACTCTTCAGACTTTATAAAATCAGCTGTCTCCGAAGTGAAAATGAACTTCACTGGTCGACAGTACAGAGTTGAGCAAGGTTCTCAACTCTGGTTCTCCCAAACTATATTTTCATTCCCAGATGATGAGCTAGAAGACACTAGCCCAAGAGGGACGATGCTTATCATGACTACTGATGAATCATCGAACTCTGTAACTGTGTTTGACGTTTTCTGTTTATAATTACTCTGCGACGAAGAACCATCAAGTCCCCATTTCCAGGTCAACTTGAGTTCTTCATTTTGAGACCTATCAACAGAATTAATATCTAGTAGAATCCTCTTCACAGTGTGGTCCAATAGCGCTTGCAATTTAATGTGAGCTCTTTTTCGGTAATCTCCATACTCTCTTGTGGTGGGTAACATCTTTTCTTGGCATTTACAAGCTTTGGATAAGATGGAAAGGCAACATAGTTTTCTTCTTTCAGAAATTGTCGAAGAGCTAAGTAGGTACTTCCATTTCGAGAGTGCAACTGATGTATAAAGAGCTAAACACTTATCTTCAGAGACAGTACTTAAGCTCTGCTTTTTTAATAGTCGCTCGTCTACTTCGGATAGCGCATCTGGATTACTGGAAAGGTATTCGACCACATTTGCCAGATTCTTTTTGCCGTTGTCTTTCAATTTTGTTATGTACCAGTGCTGCAACTCTTCCTCGGAATTTTCTTCTACTATGGAAGTAGAACGTCTTTTTTTTTTGCTTATTACTTAACTCTTCGAACGGTTTTCTGTGCTCCTTTTCTGTAGATGTTCCCGCTTCCGCAGTACATACTGCAAAAATAAGAACATGGGAATCTATATCCACGGGCTCAAATAAGGCTGCGTCCGAAAAGCCCATCTCACTTCTCAGATCAACACTGTCACAGACAGGCCACTTGATTTTTTTTCCAACCACTTGCGATTACTTACACGGTTCATAAAAGTTTTTTGATTTCTACTTGATTCTATCCACTTTTTATTCAGATTTACACAAAAAAGTCGACAGAACTCCTTGATTCGGTTCTTGTCTTCTTCAGAAACTTCAGTAGTCAAGACAGAAATTATACTTTCATATAGAAACATATGATTTTTCAGATCACCGCCACTTCTTAATTTCACAAAAAGATCTAGGTTGGTACAAAATCCAGCCGTAGTTCTAATAAAATAAAAATAAAATAAATGCGTCCATGATGCGCAGAGTGCGTGGGAGCGTCAACGACATTCTGAAGGTCATCAGTGATAAGCCGTGTTGCACCATTATGGCACATTGGGTGCATGTACATGTGCATGTACCTGGTGCGTCAAGTGAGTGCAACAGGTATTTGAACTAAAATTTGAGTTGCATTTGTTACTAACATAGCATAGGTATTGTGTATTACTAACATTATGGATCAAGGTCCTAATTAAATCATTTTTTTTTTATAACAGTGAGTGAAAAATATTCAGCCAATCAGAGACGAGCATTTTACGATGACTCATTAGTTATGCGCTTAGGCTAGCGCACAAACAAATGAGTCATCAATCACAATGCAGGTGCTACCGACAACATAGCAATAATAACTAAATTTCTACCAGAATAATTAGTTATAAGTACCTATGCGCTATGAAAACTATATATTTAACTAAAAAGAAGGTCAAAACAGCTACATGAAACAAAAATATACTTTGAATTTATTTTAAATGGCAAAAAAAATCTTACAAAACATTTTTTTTTTATCGAATGATTAGTTGCGCTGCCGCGGATGGCCGGCGCTGATTTTATTTTTCGTGGATAGAGAATGACCCTAGCTATCATATACTCACGCCACACACTCAACATATTTATACAATTGAAGAAAAAAAATTAAACGTGATTCGCTCCATACAAAAAAATCTAATTAATTTTTTTCAAGACAAACTATCAACTTTAGAAGAAATTTTATAAGAATAAAAGTTGTCAGGAATATCATAACACGTCATATAAAAAAAAATCGCATCGATATTGGAACTTTGTTGCCTAAGTCCACAAATTTTCAGTATGGGCCCACTGTGCGCCGCGGCGGCGCGCGGCGCTCGCGCCGCTAAAGCCAGCCAGTATATCTAGATAGCTCTAGTCCAGTATTATAATAGTCTAGTGCTCTGTGGCTCTAGCCTAAAGATCGATTTGCAAATATTGCCATCATAAAATATCAAAGTAATAAAATTACAGCAACGTTACGATGTCATGTCAATACCGTATCAGTCAAGTCAAGCAAGTCAAGTGTCAGTTGTAACTTGTAATTTCGTAAAAACAGATTTATTTAAAAAAAACTGTAAAATTGTGGGTTATTTCAATCATCTCAGCTAGTAGTAAACAAAATGTAATTTTGCTATTTACATGCGTGTTATTTCGAATATAGTACTGAATATGTAAGACACTTTATTTAAAAAGTTTTGATGTGAAACATCTATAACCACACGTCGCGTCGCCAGTAGCACAGAACACTATTACTCCTAGCGGAGAAGAAGGTCTACTTCGAACAAAAAAGAAAAAACGGAAGTCGCTTCTGGCGACATCTAGTTTAAACCCGTAAAACTATCATGCACCGCGAAATTTAAATCGAAGGAGCCCTACTTTCCAAATTTTGATTATTTTGGGCAGTTGGGCACTCTCGCTTGTAAGAAAACTCGAATCGCCACGTGTTTCGAGTTTTCGTACAAGTGCGAGTGCCCAAAAAAATTTGAGAATAAAACAACAATAATAAAATATGATCAAATTATTTATTTTTCTATCAGACAGATGACAACAACACAAAAATTTAGACATTTTCTCTATTTTACATTAGTTGAGTTACGTATGGTTAAATTCTAATTAGATAGCACATCACATACCAACAATCAGGTGAAAAATCATCCTACCTATTATACATTTACACGGCAGGGCTTAATATACTAACTCCTTAATATAGTATATGATGTGTATCTAACACATTGTTTGGACAAGTATCTATGTAACAAGAAAAATAACAAGTCTTCCTTAAACAAATCAAAGGATACATAAGTACTTATTTTAACATTAAGTTATGTACATTCTGGCATATCTTTTGAAAACATGTTTAAAACAATGTTACATGCATTGTACATTTGTTTCTATATCCTTAATCTCCATCATACAATAGAGTAAAAAACAAATAGTCAGCAGATTATAAACAGAAAATAGTGAATTTTTATCATATGAAAAAACAGTCAAGGGTATAATAATTAGTAATTGTTTATGATATGTACTTAACACATTGTTTGGACAAGACAGTATAATTATGTAGAAAAATAACAAGTCTTTCTTAAAACAAAACATAGGGTACATAGGTACCTATTTTAACATTAAGTTGAGTGTATTTGAAAACATGTTTAAAAAAATGTTACATGTATGTATGCATGTAACAAATATGTGACAAACACAAAAATTATTATGTATAATATTTTTTGTGTTTTTCTGTACATTTGTTTCATAACAGTGATCATACAATAGTGTTTTAATTTATATTTAATTTGTGTTCCTCAATAAAAGTCCTATTTATGAAGTATGATTTTCATCTTGCGATTGAGCGCAGCTGCTGATGCTTCTTGAGAAAAAGATCGGTTTTTAAGGACACAAAAACGTTTGGTACATATGATAAAAACACTGTTTATAATGTGTTCAATATTCGATTCTTTGTGTTCTACACATTCATTAAGGAATTCAAAGTTAATTTTTGATATTAAAGTTTCTTTAATCATTTTTTTTAAAGCGATTGTGTGGCCATTTTCTTTTAAAATTTTGTTTATAAGTGTTGCACAGCACTCAACACAAGCTATCATTGGCTTTGTTACATAATTTTAACTTTTTTTTATTTCATTATACTCCCTGCACTCTACAAATAAATGTTGTGGTTCCATTGTCTGTGTCAAAAAAGTCTTCTCGCAAGCTTTGCATAAATTCTTTTTTTTTTTTACAATAAACCCACACACATAAACATAGGCCTGAATTTCCGGATTATCATCTTCAATATCTTCTTCCCATACTTCAGGCATGTCCTCAATAATAAATTCAGATTCTGTGCTTGTGTTTGCGGATTGCGATTGTGAGCCTGATAAAAAAGTATTGAAATTATTAATAATTGTATTATTATCGCTCTCGCAATTTCCTGATGTGCCAATGTGGGACAAATTGCTGAGAATGGCCGTTTTTAATCCCGCCACAAATTGGCCACATGTGGGGTTTGTATTGGACCCACAGTTGCCCCGAATGCATCCAAATAGATTTTCAATTGGGTCTTGCTGCAGCCTTCTGGTAGCCAGGGTGTTAATATTAGCCGCCTCCAAATTTTTTCGTAATCGTAAAAAAGCATTTAACGTTGTTAGCCATCCATCTTGCGATGGCGGCCTTCGTGGACTCCCAGTGAATTTCATTGTTTGAAAAAAAGCTTTCATTTTTTCGAAGAATGCTGTATGTGGGCTCGTCAAGGACCAATTTGTGGAATAAGGTTTTCCTCGCCTTAAGTCTGGGCTGTCCGCGTTCATTAAATCAAATAATTTATCCATGTCTGTCACTAGACTGGCTGTCACAACAGCTTCAGTACAAATTGAACCTGAAATTGAAACATTTTGTTGTGGTTAAAAAATACTAATGAGGTGTGAGGTTAGAAAACATAGGTATTTACTAGCTTTCCACTAATTATAAAACTACATAAAATTATTAAACCCTGTGTGGTGTTTGGGTCACCAAGATACAGGCTGTGCCTAGTTTGGGACCTGCTGTTAAATCTAAGTTTTCTGTTAGTTAATTAAAATTTCATGTATGTTAATTGTATGTGTGGACTGAGCGTAAGTTTAATCAATGAATTTGAATATATCGCCACTGGTGACTGGAATGACCTATATGTCTATGATAGAGTTAGTTTTGTTTTTATATTCCATAGTAATTACCGTTTGATATTCTCGCCAACATTCCTCCTGCTACAGAGTGGCTCAGCACTTGTGCAGCTAGGTTCACTTTCATTTTTTGTTTTGAGTTGGGATCTAGATGGTCTTTTTTCAACACTGGTGCATAAACAAAGTTGGGATTGGTGCTGTCCACTTCGTGAAATTCCTTTATATGGGACCATTTTGCAATACCTGTAAATAAGCATTGTTTTAATTATTATTATAAAATTACACCTAAATTCTAAATCTTTTTAATACTCTTATTTTAATACATTATATCTTACCTTTTCCAACTACGCCATCATAAGAAATGTGTGTAGTCATCTCAATGTTATATTTTATAAACATGTTTCGGAAGCATTTAAGTAGGTGCGGCGGGTCGAAAAATGTAACAATTTCTTTGTTATTTACTTTTATGTATGGATGTTGTACAGTTGAACCCAGAATTGTAAATGCTCGTCTATTGACTCCGTCCATATCACAGACAATAGCCGCAACATTGATGCCTGCTTCAACGCATTGATATAAAACCTGAAATTTAAAAAAATCTGTTTAAAGCCTATGGGTGATAAATATCAACATCTAAAGATATAAAACAGTACTGTGTCATATACTGATTGAGACACAACGCACAGCCTAAACTGGAAGACCTAGAATATATTTTTTTAAATTACTTAACTAGGTTTGAATTTAGAATTCGAAAAAAAGAAATTGATGGAAAGTGGCAACGTTTGCGTGGCAGAGGGGGGTAAAACGGTGCGGGAAAAAAATAAATTATAGCTAGGGGTAATCCTTTATTAGATGGTAATTTTTGCGAAGCTATGTGGGTAGAACTTTTCTCACCACAAAATTATGACTAAAACGCAGGTGGTCGCAGAAATGACGGCACTGATAGCCTATAGAGGATATATATGATGACAATTGATGAATAATGATACTTTTACTAACCCTTATGTCAACTGTGAGACAGGTCAGGATGTATAAGAATAAAACTGACTTACTTCTTTTATAAGCACTGCAAGCCTGTCTGCAGTTGAAAATCCACTCGAGAAATAGTGGGCAATCGGTTGCTTAAATCTTTTTCTTATGCCTGAGATCATAAAAACCAGAGCATATGCAGCTGTAACTGGTGACCTTCCATGGGTTCCATGGTCTTGATAACCTTCTATTATGTCATCTTTGGGGTTGTACTGGAAATGTTTTTTTATGGACATTTCATCGAACATTAAAGTGTAATGATTATCACCTGGTGCTTGTGTCACTGCAAATCTTTTCAGCATGGTTTATTTATTCCAACTCCAAATGGCAATTTCCGCAAGAGAGTTTTCAATGTGCTGGCTGATGGCAACGGGAACAATCGTCGTAAAAGTCGATAACACGTTGGAGAACGTTTATAAATTCTCAAAGCTGTAATTTTTTCCTCTTTTGACCATCTCCGGCCAGTAACTTTCTTTTTAAAGTTTCTGATTTGCCCCTGTAATAGCAGGGCAAATGCAGGTGTAATTTTTGCAGATAACTTTTTTACTGCCATATTTTCATCAATGGCATTTATTATCTCCTTCTTTTTGAGATTTTTAAATCGGTTCCGCAGCTGGCAAACTTTCTGCATGTATTTGCGACATTTTCCAAGTAGCATGTTTTCTCTAGTTTGTTGTGCTTGACTGGGTGACGCAGTTGATGGTCCAGCCACTGGCTTTTCTTTTGCTTGAGGAGCATCATAGGGCGCAGTTGATGATCCAGCCACAGGCTGAACATTTTCTTTTGCGTGATGAGCATCATAGGGCACAGTTGAGGGACCGGCCACTGGCTCATTATCTTTTGCATGCTGTTGTGGTGCAGTCTCAGTACTATGCAAATTTGAAATGTCACTAAAGGGCCTCTGTTGCGAATGTCCCACAGAGGAATATATACGTAAAGCAGGTTCTTCCTGAAATGAACATAAACAATATTTACTTAAGAATAATTTTAACATTATGATGGCTGAGGCTCAATAGTAGCTTGGTAGTTCTGCCTTCTGAACCTTAGGTTGCAGGTTTGATACCCACCAAACAAACATTTGTGTGAATTGAAATACATAGAAGTGTCTTATGAGTCAGGATGTTTAATATTAATTTATGTATGTATGTATAGTCGCTATTACCCATATTACTGGTTCTGTCTAGTTTAGGACCTTGTGTGAAATTTCAAATATATTTAACTATTATTACAGTGAGATAAAGCGTCCAAGGATTTAGATTGTTTCAATATTTTTTACTTACATCATTTGGGATAGCGGTTCTTAGTAGCTTTGTCTTTGAATCGTCTGCAAAATCCGCATTCTTAAAATGTCGCTGGCACAACATTCTGTGCTCACTATGAAGTTGTTGTTGAAAATTTAAGGATGCATATTCCTTTTCAGGGAAAATATACTTTGCCCATAGCAAGCACCTGAAAATAGAAATAAAACAATTTTCGGTCAGTGGGTTGACTTAGGGGCGGAGTTCTTGACAACAGTGCATAACTAAGGGTGTATAGGATAACACAATGCATAAAAACCTGCCAAGTGTGAGCCGGACTCGCACACAAAGGGTTCCGTACCACCGTACAATATTAAACCATACAACATATTTAAAAAAAAAACTGTTTTAAAAACTTGTTTCTTGTATGGCAACCCCTTTTATGGCGACCCCTTTTATTTTTATCTTTATTTTATTATTTGTTGTTATAGCAGCAATAGAAATACACAATCTGTGAAGATTTCAACTTTCTACCTATTATGGGTCATGACCGCTGACAGACAGACGGACGGACGGACATCGGAAACTTAGTAATACTCGTAGGGTTCCATTAAACATTCTTTGTGTACGGAACCCAAAAAATTGGTGTATTTACAGTTTGAAAAATGTCACGTGGATCCTTTCATATACTCTGACCTAATCTTATCTTAGTCTATGCAAAAAAATTATAAATACTGTCAGTATTTCCTTGGATTGATTGTACCTAGAGGACGTGACATTTTTCGTTATGAAAATATAGGTTATGTATATCTTTAGTATAGTGGGCATACTGGGCATTGACTTTTAAACCTATCACTTAAAATCATTATGTGGCATCTTAGCTTTTCAAATTGCAAGTTTTTTCATTTTTACAGGCTTTATCATCCCCAAACCCCCGACTAGCGAGGATTCAAAGTTTAGATGGGAAGCAGGTAATGTAAAATGTTACCAACCGAATCAGGTTAGTTACTCCAGGTTTAGGAAATCGAAACAACTTCACGCCGTCTTTAGCAGGTGAGCAGTCGCACTTGAAACATTTTCTTTTGTTTTCCATTGTAACAAAACGTAAGTCACTATCTCACAAGTCAATTTCTCAAAACAATTAATCGCGAACGGAGGAGCAATAGCTCGAATCGACGTTGGTTAGATCAGGTAAAGGTATTCTAATCAATCTAGACACAAATCCGAAAATACCACGAAATTAACGCAGAGACAACAAAACAAAACAACCGACGGTACTTTGCCGACGCCATTGTCAATGTCAACTTGGTGTTATTATAATTGAAATTAAAATCCTACTCTTTATAATTATTTTCATTCCATTGTATTGTTGGACTTATCGTAAAGAATGTAAAACTTGAGGATTGTATCGGTTTTATTCAAGTTTATCATTATTATTATTTATTATTTTTATTTCAATGAAAATTAAGTAACTGAGTAAAAATTTGAAAGAGATAAAAACAACTACATGGAAGTAAGGATAATTGTATGGCAACATTTTGATTTGACAAGTTGTCGGAAGTTATGTGTTACCGGTGTTACCACACAAAATCATATTTATTTTTGTCTAATGGCAAGTTGGAGGCTATGCCCTTATAGGTATTTCGTTCCTTCCATACAAAGTTGACAGGGGCTGGCCAGTAGTGTGTAAATAATTTCGATGTTTCACATCTGCCAGGCCACAGAGTACATCCAGGCGTCCCGTGACTGCTCACAATTTTTTTGTAATGTTTTGATAACCCTTTTTATTTTAGCCGAATTACACTTTTTCCTGAGTGGTTGACTCCCGCTAAAAAACTGAAAAAATAGGCTATCCAACGTTGATGTCGTTTAAGTGGTTTAAATAGGAAAGGAAATAATAACGATTATTTAAAAAAAAAGTCGCTGTATCAAAATCCTTGTTGTAGTTCTACCGCTAGGTGTCGTGTTTGCGACACGGCCATTATCTGTCAGTAGCTCAATGGCAGCGTTTCGTATTTGTATAATGGAAAATAAATTTAATTTGCGGTATGCCTAGTTGCGCTCTTTCTGGTTGTAATAATGGTGGTGCGCACTTATTTCCGAAAGACCCAAAATTGAGAAAAAAATGGATCCAAGCCATGCAAAGAAAAAAACCTGTGACCGACACAATCAGATTATGCCGAGCACACTTCATAGAATCTGATTATGTAGGTGTTTCTGCGTATACGGGTAAGATTTTGAATTGTTATGAATATTTTTAGTCGCTATGATTTATCATGAAAATTAATGATAATAATAGAGAAAAATATTTACGATTTTCAGGTCGTCAACAAATAAGTCGCCATTTAAAGAAAGGTGTCGTGCCGAGTATATTTCCGTGGACTAAAAAGTCTGCAATGGTATCGGATGTTATCCAGCAACAGAAAGCTTCAAGTAATATTTTCGGAATTTTTATAATAAAACCTCGAGACAGTGACATGCTTAGAACTGATACCCCGATATTATTCACACCTTTCAAACTTCTAGTCTTTAGTTAGGACTGATGACAACCTCAACTTATAGCGGGCGGAGTTTTTAATTTTATTTATGACTAGCTGCGCCCCGCGGTTTCACCCGCGTAAGTCTCGATCCCGTACGAACATCGGGATAAAAAGTAGCCTATATGTTAATCCAGCGTGTCAGCTACCTCCATACAACATTTTATCAAAAAAGGGCCAGCCGTTTGAGCGTGAAGAAGTAACAAACACACACACTCCCAAACTTTCGCTTTTATAATATTAGTGTGATGATTACAAATATGTAGTTTTGTAATCGAGTGAGACTCGATGTTTCAGCTGCATTGCAGAGATGGATGAGGATTCTGCGAGTTACTGGCCCTGCTCCACAGCCACTTATTGATAACTTCTTAATTATTTGGAAATTTCGCGACCGTAACATCTATGGTTTAACAGAATTATATTAGTTGGAATCAGCAATACAATTCCTCAAGTTATAATTGGCGTCAAATGTCATGATTTCATGAAATAGTAATTCAATAGGATAATAGGAACTTAAAGAGTTGTATTGATGACTTTCATGATACTTAAATAAAATTCTATAAATAAATATTTTATACGGCCGCGAGTCATACTTAGATCAATATACGCATCAAACGATCGCACTTCCGTAATTCTGTTTTTATTTGCTACTGCTTGTAATTTAGGAATTGGACCAATCCAACCTACAACGTTTTATTACTATTTAGCATGTTGGCCCAATTTTATTTTTTAGGATTTAGCCTGGATCCAAACCATTTTGAAATCCTACTCTGTAACCCGAATGCTAAGCTAAAAAGACTGGCACGCCACAATTGTGGCGATAAGTCCTCTCTTTGAGGAGTGGCTAGAGAGGCGCCACGGCGTCTTCACCTTCCGCCTGACACAGGTCCTCACCGGACACGGTTGTTTCGGAAGGTTCCTGTTCAGGATAAAGCGGGAGGAAACGCCCGGGTGTCACCACTGTGTGGATCGCCCGGAGGACACGGTGGAGCATACGGTGGAGGTCTGCCCGGCTTGGGCGGAGCACCGCCGTGTCCTCACGCAGGCGATCGGCGGCGGCGATCTCTCGCGTCCGGCCCTGGTTCAGGCCATGGTTCGGAGCGAGAGTGCATGGGAGGCCGTCACCTCCTTCTGCGAAGCAGTAATGCTCGCGAAGGAGGAGGTGGAACGCGTGAGGGTGAGGCAAGGCTCGCGCCCTCGCGCCCTTAGTCGCCGCAGGAGACGCCCCGGGCGTCGGGAGTCGCAAGCCGATTTCCGGCCACCGTAGGCGCGGGCCTGCGGACGGTGAGCGATGGGTAGCTCGCCGTCCGATAAGGACCAGGCCCGGGTCGACGGCGCGTTGTGTTCCACGCGCGCCTCAAGGAGATGTCAGCACCAACTGACGGGGTCCGGTAGGACCAATGCCTGCCAGGGTTGCGAGTTTGTCCGAAAGGGATATCGTGGCCCTGGCACACAGGCAACGGAAGGAACACGGGTGGGTTTTAGTCAGTAAGTCTGACACGCCCTCTTGCTCCGCCCAGAGCGGGAGAAGTTATTTGATAATTTCCCACCCAAAAAAAAAAAAGCCCGAGCCAGATCGGGGTTATTTCTGAGAGCTTTGGACCTGTATGGAGGTGCCTTATCTGAGCGTATGCCTCTAATAAAGTCATGCACGATACATAAAACTAGTTCATTCGATGACAGCCGACATTGTGAAATGATTGTAAATCGTATTGAGTCGCAACTCGCAAGTAAGTCTTCCCAAAAAATGATAAATTGTGCAGTTTTCTGTTGCGGAAAGCGATCTGCCACTTCTAATTTACGAAACCATAGTGTTTCCTACCATATCTGGGTGTAAATTATACATCATTAAGGTTTTATTTAAGCACAATGTCGAAATAATCATTATGATCTTTACGATCGAAAAATACAGTGGTACGTTGGTAGCACAAACGCACTACAGGGTGTGTTTCTGGACAAGTCAGTACAATAACCGCAATATAAATGATTTGAAGGATATTGCTAAACCATTGCTTCATATGTTAGAAAAATTTGTCTGCTCAACAACGTAAATAACGCAATGAGCGGTTGAGTCTACGAGAACCCGGACACAGGAGAGAAATGTAGTGCACATCGTTCAAGGGTCTACTCTCGAAAACCGTCAACGAAGATACGGGCCCATCCGAAAGTAGTTAATCCGTCAAAACTAGTGACAAATTCAATTTTTTCTAACGGGTAAATACACATCGGGATTAAGGAACACTATCAAATCATGTTGTCATTCATTTTTAATTCTGGCTCTGATTTAATCTTATGTCCGTAAGTGATACGGAGTAGGAAACGCCCACAAACTTCGGCTGAAACTACGGATTTCGTGATTACGGAGCAGACGCCAAGGATCAACGAAAACCACAAGGAATATCACAGAACCCATTGATTGTTTCTCTCTATTTATTACTAATGATATGGTCTGTGAAATCCTGACACGAATGAATAATAACAAGAAACCCATGTCACGACGATCGTATATAAGTATCGACAAAACTGTCTGATGAACTTTGAAGCGATGCCTAAATAGGAAAATTGTTATGTACTTTGCGGAACTTCGTCCAGTGTTCAATCACAAGCCAGTGGGTTAGAGAAAAAAATTGTGGTTTCTGCGATTTAAAAAAAACTTCGAATGACAATGTTTTGTTGTACCCAGTGAAAAAAAATCATTTGTATGGATCATCGAGGAATATTATGTTTTGATTGCTCAGAATAACTATTTTTCTCATTTCTATTTCATTTAAGTAATTATAAATTAATAAGCAGCATTTAAAAGTCTAATGTATTTTATTGTTTTGTATAACGTATAAAACTAAAACCCTCGAAACAAATATATACGTCTGAGAGGCGAATTTTTATGAATAGTGTATCTTCCAAGTATTTTTATGAATCTAGGGTTAACCAAAAAAGTAGATCCGCAGAAATGTGTTCGACATTGTATTTAATAAACTGGTACGTTTCGAAAATCTGTCATTTCCTCTAGTTGTCATCAAAATCAAAATATTTTATTTCACATAAACCTACATGGGCACTTATGAAACGTCAGAAGCTAGGTGCACGGTTCCAATTGGTCGTTTCCTATGGAGAAGACCCGGCAAGAAACTCCACGGTATCATCATTCAGACATCTAACTATGAACTAGACTATGGCAATGGAGCCGTACCCGCATCGTTTCATAACTAAGATAGCAAACACAAATCATTTTATTTATTTAGCAAGGAGAAGTTAGGCAAGTGCACAAGAAAATAAAACGAATGAACATTTTGTTCATTCATTCATGCATAGAAATATAATATAATAATATAAATCGGGGTAAGTGGACTTATTTTCATTTATATGTTATTATTACATCGTTTTAGATAATAATTTCACGAAATCACGTCGTAAAATTTAAATTTTTGAACAAAGAAATGTTACTAGAAAATTCGTTCCGCCGACTAATTTTTTTACGAAATATGGCTCATTTTGTGTTTTATCGCCTGGAAATAGATGAATAATCATAAAATAATACTTTCTACATCGTTTTAGATAATAATATCACTAATTATATCATAAATACATATGAAATGTTTTGAAAAAGCATACGTCTAAACGTCACTGTGATGTTTGGGTTTTATTATTACGCAAAGGAGACGTTCACGAAATGTATGGAGCTTGGTACTAAAATAATTGAAAATTTAAACAGCCTTCTGACCTATATAGGCTGTAAGAGGGTAATTATTTTGACGTCTTTGGGCATTTAATTTTTTTTACAGCCGCCCGTTTTTTTTAAAACAAGTGTTGAATAACAAAATGTTCTACAAGCATTATTTATATTTTACGGATGGCAGCCCTGTGGCAAAAGACGTGACAATGACAACGTCAGTCAGCAAGTCTCGGCTTGACATTTACAGCGGATATTTAGTCTGAGTTTACAGCTTTGACTTTTTTCGATACGTTTTTTTTATTGCATTGTCATGATAATCAATATTTTTTGTCTTAATTTCATGGAGCTGCTGCTAAAATTATAATAAAATCTCAAAGTATTTAATAGAAACGGAAACATTTGCCACATAAAATAATTATATTGCATAGAAATGAATAAATAAAGATTATGTGCGTTTTGTTTGTATTGAAACATTTTTCACTTTTTCACAAAAACGGGCACCTGAAAAAATTAGATTTAACTATAATCAAGTAGCATAATAAATAACCTTTCTAATAAGGTACATCACATTAGCGTTTAAAAATCGTCTGAATATTATACCAATTTTGACCTCTCCTTTTACCTAGAACTCTCTAAAAAACGCTGTTGTTTAATTACTTATCTATTCATAATGCAAGGTGCAAACTTTCGTGTAAATTCAAACAGCCATTTCAACAGAAATAGATATAACGTAATCCCAAAACAAAAGCAGCTGTTATCTGAAATCATATTTTGTTTAGAAAAACAATACACTTCCCAGATCCATTCTTGCCGTTGTTTATTATGGCCTGTCTAATTAGCTTCTCGGAAAAAATACTCTATACGGCTTATTTCTTTTGTTATTTATTGAAAGAGTTTTTAATGAGCTCCGGCGGCCCCTGTCATAACAATGACAGGCCTTTTTCAGGCCAGACATTACGTCATTGTACGTCAAAACATGACTGCGGCTTAAAAGGATAATGAAATACCGCTCATTGTTTGTATCACATCACTAGCACCTTTGTGTTTGTTGTCATAGTCATAGGACAATTGCATAAATACACACAAGTTAATCAGAGATGTGTTTTTGTAATTGTGTTCTTATTATTTTTTCGTGTGCGTATATAGCAATAGGAAGCATGTATCTGTGTGCAATTGTCAAATTTTCGTAGTGTGCTGTATGTTTTTCAAAGTACATAAATTAAGGCAACTATGTATATTTTTTTTTACTTTTTATTAGTACCCTTCCTTTATTAATTTAATTTTAAATAATTATAATTTAAAAAATAAATTTAACCCTCAGTAATTACTGATTTTGGCAACACTTCGGTTGGATGTCAATATTGTCATTGTGAAAATAATGTGAACGTCAATCAAGTGTCAAATTCAATTCAATGCGTTTGCGTTACAACGGAACGGACACAAGTGATTTGAATTTGTTTGTGTGTTATTTTTGTTCAAGTTTCTTGTTTTAAGTGTATCTTTATTTGACCTGGCTTTTAATTTGGATTCTTTGATACTGCCTACGATTTGTACACCCGACGACTGGCGATACTGACGACCCTGAATTTTGAACTCTGAATTGAATTTTGCACACAATTTATTTATTTATTTATCCATATAACGTAGCTGTTTAAGGTTAGTACCTGTTTTCTATGCTATGGGATTCTAACAAACGATCGAGTTAAGTCGCACGGCCTAGAATACTCCATATCCATAGTCTTGTGGCTTTATAAAAAGTACTTCATATGTTCTGTTGCATTCAGATTTGCCTTCTACCACAATGAATTGATTACCGTAGACTGATTCTTCACAGGCTCTGAAACCGCACTGTTTTTATCTTTCAGGTAATCCTCACCATCATGCCTCGCTGCATTAATTGCTGGATTGCTATTCCAACTGGATTGCTGTGTAAGCAATATCGGTACAATGCGACACATATGGATCTAGAGATTATCACTGTATTAGAAGAATGGATTGCCAGACAGGTATGTAGCTAAAAATATGCATATCTTTACACTCAGCAGTTTAATAGTACAGATTTTTATTTGCCATTTATAGTGTATTTACTATTAATCTTTCACATTTGTGAAAGGTGACAATAGAAAATCGATTATATTCTGCTCGGGCTCATGCAAACATTGAGTTAACTTCATAGTATAGTCATATCTATCATCAACTTAAAACAAAGAGTATAAAATATTAACAAATTACCAAATTCTGGTATAGATTAAAATATGAAGTTTTTCTTTTTTTAGGTAATTGATGAAGACTCCCTATGTCAAGAATGTGTTAGCCTATTGATTCTTGAATCAAATAACAGGAATGAAGGCAATATAGGTGAACGTCAATTTGGCCATGATTCAGTGTGTGTATGTTGTGGCATATCCATTGCCAGAAGAACTGGGAGACGATCTCACCAACTAAATTATGGTGATGCTGAATGGATTTATTCCGCCAATATAATCACCCCTCTTGAAGTAAGTGTATCTGCTTGTTGTATAGATTATTCCAGCATAACTCTAAATTAGTTAAAAATCTGTATGTCATAATAATATCAAGTTAATTCAGCAAGAATCAAACTTAACTTGAGTTATCTACTCACTTTTCCTATTTGTATAATTATTCATCCACATTTAAGTTACTAAAACCTAATTGTGCCTTCTATTGCAGATGCCTTCGAACGCCCGGGCATGTAATGCTTGTTGGCAAAGGGCTCATAAGCAACCACCACCACCACCTGTAGAAAGTGGATCCGGATTATTTGTAATAAGTAAGTCTCGGCTTGTAACCTTGTGCAGATGGGTAATTGAAGTAGTGAATGGTCGATTTAAACGTGATTTCAAGATGTTCAGAAATAAATATTTTAATGCAGCATCAAGAAACTTAATGAGCGATTTTAGAAATTGCGCAGCAATATTGAACAATTTTCATCCGCTTATAACCGACCGTTCTGATGCTCAAGCAATCTTAGACAGAGCAATGCAAAAAGTTAACATTAAGGTGAATATGTGCTTGAGCATCAATTAACTAGACACCGAGCCAGTTTTATAAGGATAAATGATGCCCAATTATAAAATAAATATGTTCCCTGTAATGGAAATGTCAGACTTGATTTTGTTCAGTCTTGGAATTTACCAAATAAAGCAAGCCAGATCTTATTACGGGGAGCATATTCGTGCAAATGGGACATTTTTGGTTGAAATAAGTGAAAACTTATAAATCACAAATGTCCCCGGCATAATGTCGTCACATCAGACAGTATTACTAAGAGGTAGGATCAGGTCAAGACATCAGAGCAATAAAGTATATTATACTTATATGTCTTGATAAAATTAACCGAATCAAATAATTGGGAGGAGAGAATTTGTGAATATTACTGCAGCTGTATAATAGGGAAGCGAACTGTCGGAAGCTGTGCTCATGTAATGACGATCATATGGTATCTTGGATGGGCTCGGCATCAAAACAACATATTACCGCCTGCACAGTTTCTTGATAATATCATTGTAAGGGAAGATGTTGAAAATGAAGAGGTAGAATAAATAAATACCAACAGATATAAGCAAATACATTACTATTCAGACTATTTACAAAAGGCTGGAGCGACTATTTACAAAAGATTAACAGGTCAAATCCAACCTACTCTGTATCTGGACTGTCTGGTTACGTGGTCTGCCTTGGAGGAGCCGTATTGCCGTCGTAGTCATTCTGAAATTTATGCGGCTGCGACTTCATGATGATAAAGTCCCGAATTGTAGTAGAAAATAAAGATCCTAATTCTTATAGTAAATAATTTATTCTTATTGTAAATTAATAGCGTTTCTCGTTAATACAATTTCTCTATTAAAACATAAATTCACTCCACTACTGTCCCCTTACTGGGCACGGTCCTCTTCTCAGAATGGATGAGAAGGGTTAGGCCTTATAAATGTGACAACTGACAACCTTACTGACACAGGTTATGTTTTCATAGATTCCAATATTGGAATCAATGCCATACATACAAATCATGGAGATAATTCGTTGGTATTATTTTAAAGCCATCCAATATAGTTTAAAATATTTTAAATAACAATAAGGTGTATAATTTGCTTAAAAAAATGGAATTTAACCATTTTTTCTTTGTTTCAATGTGCAAAAATAATATTACGATACAAAAATATCTGGATTTAACATATTTATTTATTAAATAATGGTGCTTTTATTTATATCAATTCTGAATAATTTCCCCTATCAAAAAAACCACACATGATAGCTGTTGAAAAAAAAAAATGTTTGTTGAAATGTCCCATTTCATAACATGTCCTTTGTTCGGTGATTCGCTAAACATCTCCATAAGATAAATACTCAAAGGGTTTTTTATTGTGCTGTGGTGGTTGGTTGATTGTGTTGCAGTCGGTTACTACTAGGAAGTACCTACCTCCCCTGTCTGACAACTACACCTCCCTCGCCAACACTCGCCAAGTTGGCAACATTGAATTCAATTGAATTGAAAGTAGTAAACAGTAAACAAACTGTCTCAAATACGATTTTAACTCATAACCATAACTTTCCACATATTTTTCAAAGTCTGAGTTTATTTTAGTAAACCTGTACCCTAATGCATTACTGTTGCGTCTTCGGATGTTCAAATAAGGCGAACCATTCGTTTCCTCGTGATGAGAAAACTAGTAAATTGTGGGAAGCAGCAATACGGTGTCAAGTAAAAAAATACTCAAAAATATGTGCAGACCACTTTAAACCCGAAGATTTTTGTGAAATTGGAACATACTCAGGTTAGACATTTAAAAATATTGTGCATTTGGTAAGAATAATTCTATCGATATTATGATTTTGTAATACATTAAACATAACCTAAAATATTTTGCTCCCAGGGCTAAAAAATACCAGGCGCATTATTAGGAAAGGTGTGGTGCCTTCAGTGTTTACCTGGTCCAAAACAGAATATTTTAAACCTTCGTTCCTTAGAACGAAGAGGAAAAGAACATGCTGAAGTAGGAAGAAGGAAAATAACTTTTTCACATATTAAAACAAAGTGTGAGCAAGAAACTACTAATATTTAAATATTACAGTGTTGATTGGAAGAAGTTGTAACACAAAAAGAAAGTGATAACAATAATAATAACTAGTTCACAACAACTAACTCAAAAGCAAAAGGAATCTCAGTTTTCATGAATAGCACACAAAAAACCACCAGTTGTATACAGTAGAAATAGAATACTGGTTTGGAGTCATTATAAAACTCACTTATGTAAAAAAGACATGCATAACCAGTGACAATTTGAATCTGAAGCTCTAAACCTAGTCTGTCAATAAATGAATATTTTGTAATATAAGAATTATGTTTAACTGACATATCAATGTTTTTCATGAACTAAACAAACCACTGGTTACCATTGATTTGCAGTTGACTGTATCATATTGCATGGGGATAAAAACTGTCACTTGCTGACTTTAGGTGTTGCTTCTGTTTAACAGAATAATCTGTGCCACTGTCGAGTTTTCAACATGGAGATTGTTTAAGAGAACCTTTCTTATGGTCTAGGTCTATGGTTCACTATTGAAGAATATGACAGCCAGCTGTCACTCATTTTTTGTAAACAAACGTCTTTGAATAGTTAAATATTATGACCCGTTGTGCAGCTGTTGGCTGTAAAAATCAGGGGGCCCATTGTTTTCCAAAAGATGATAAAAGACGAGAATTGTGGGTAAAAGCTGTCCAAAGAAAAGATTGGACACCCGAAACATGGTCGAGATTATGTGCTAACCATTTTAAACCTGAAGACTATCGTGAGTTCAATGCGTATACAGGTGAGGATCCTTTTCATAAAACAGAAATAAGTATGTTTTGATTACAAACATTTGTGGTGTAGTATGTAAGTACATTATGTGTGTGTAAATTTGAGATATTTTGTATTTATTTACTGCCTTCATACCAAATTATGGGGCGTTCATGAACTATGTGAGGCTTCATTTATTTATATTTAATAAACAAGTAACAAAGAACTGAAATGTGTAAGTAACAATAGGGGGTGGGGGGTGGGGATTAGGCGGGAGAGAGGGTCGAGTCGATTCTCACCCAATCTCACGTGGCGGAGATGGGGGAAATCTCACGGCGAGGGATCTTTGCAAATATCACGTATTATTTTTTCTGCGAGAAACAGTGTAGAATTGTGAAAAAACTGGGTAATTATTATAAAAAAAATAATAGGCAAAGTATGTTTATTCATTTGAATAAACGCAAAAGCACAGATTATCGTATTTACACTAAAAATAAGCATTTTGAAAAATTGGACGTGAAATTACGGGGTTACGAGGGGGCGAGCCAAATCTCACATCTCACTGAGGGGTCGAAGAATTGCCAAAATCGCCTCACTTAATAATCTACTGCTTAGTAACTATCACATAGCCTCATGGTCGTTGCATAGCCTGCACAGCATATTGTAATAACTATTTCATGTTTGCCACATAGATTGATCCTTGTTGTCTGTTTTAGGTGATCCAAATATGGTTAAAATCCTGAAGAAGACAGCTGTACCCTCTGTATTTTCAACTCCATGCAGGGTGTTCGTATCGTACGCTTCCAATTTTCAACAAAAGAACTTAAGTAAACAAACAAAAAACAACCATATTATTACTAATTTTCCTTTTACTACAGCTGCTTTTTTACAGCTTTTTTGACGCTTTTTATTTCCTGTGCTAGAATTTTAAGTGCGCTACACTCTAAATTGCATACATTTTTACCTTGCCTATAAACAACAACAACATTGAACACTTCACAATGATATTTATTGAACACTTAACAGTGCTGCCACCTATCATGAGCTTTCAGTTTATAACCCCATTACAGTTGACTTAATAAATTGTAAACTGAAAATATTTATATTTAAATTGTGTAAAATTTATTTTTGGTATTTCAGGAATCAAAAAACGATGGATTCAAAAACGTTCGATAAATAAATAATACTGTTTGAACAACCTTGACGATCATTGATTTATTTTGCCAAATACCTACTGCTGTCTATGCTATAAAATACCTAAATTACATAATGTTTTCTTTTTTTAAAGTTCCTCCAACAAAGAACAATGATCTGAAGAATAAAGCAGTTTCGCCTCAAAATGCGCCAAAAACTGAAGAAAGTAGTTCTTCAGAAATAAATAACGCTCTCAGAAATAGATCGATGAGATTAAAGAACAGAAAAGCTTACTTGTAAGTATAGACTTGATTTAGAGAATAATTATTGAGAAATCATAATCATAAAATGAATGTGGTAGATATGAATAAAAATGGCGGAAATGCACCCTCAGCCGAGATTTCCTCATAAGACTGCTTAGTAACGATTATAATATGACTGACTATGAGTTACCTGAATTATTATGTAAAACTGGTATTATTTTGCAGGTTAAATCGTAGATGTTCAGTACCACAATGCAACTCAAGACCCAGCAATGAAATTTCTCTACATCCATGTCCCAATAGCGCAGCAGTTAGAAATGAATGGGCCGAAGCTCTCAGGGTCAGCTATCAATATGTTAAGAACATGGTTGCCTGCAGCCTACATTTTACGAAGCTAGATTTTATTCAGTCAAGTATGTATTCAAATGTATTTGAGTGCCCTAATATGGATGAATTAATTTGAAAGTTTTAGTGCCTAAGGGACTACTTGAACACACTACAATAAATATTTACTCATAGTCTTAGCACTAAAAACTTTAACGAAATAATGTGATTGACTTCTTAATTTATTTTCATAAAATAGAACATTCAGAGCGAGTACTGAAGCACAGTGCAGTGCCGTCCCGTTATCTACCAAATCGTAAAAAAGTGGTGGTGCCAGTAAAAAATAAACTTTTGAGAAAATATGGGCCATATAAAGCTTTGGACAGGTTAGTGCCATTTATTTGATACAGCAAACAGGAAAATATAACTTGTTTCCATTAAAAATCAACTTGTAGCTTCTTTTTTAACATTTTTTTTAGTTTGGATTGTTTTTTTAATTTCGGTTCTTTAGTCTTGCAACACTAATAGACCAGCATCGACCTCTGTGTACAAGGCTTGAAATAATTGCCAGTATTGGTGACCAGAGACTAAATAAAATGTAGACGATTGAATGAGTCCTCATTCGTGAAAAGAAAATTCGAGTGCAGTCTTGTTCACACGCGTAATTGAGAAAAAAAATATATTTTAACAAGTCATCCAAACAAATAGTGTCAATATAACGAAATTCAAATTAATTAATTGTAATTATTTTAGTAACAATATTTATTGCCTATTTACGAACAATAATTCAATCGCTAAAATTCTCATTTTGTGTGTGTAATTTTGTCTATTCTATTGGCAAAAACTATACGTCAAACAAAAATGTCATTAAAAATTGACAAATCCTCATGCGATCTAAATATTTTTAAATGTTTTATTTACTTTTATATATTCATATGTCTTCTGTGATGTATTAGGCAGCAGATGATGACCGATACTGTTGGGGAAACAAAGGAGGCTGTTCAAGAGGATGTGACTCGTGAATGTCGTGCTTGTCTTAAAAAGTTGGACGATAAAAAGAGCTGTTGTAATGTTTTTCAAGCCTGGGCCCCACCTTGGGACGGTATGGAAGCCACCATAGCCGAGGATTTGGCTAAGCTAGCTAATGTTGAGGTTAGTAAAGAGGATAAACATCATCTTTGTAATCAAAAATAAAACAAGGTTATTTTGAAGTTTCCCTTCTTCTTGTGCCTTGTATTTGGATTGTATAATTTGTAAACGTGATAATCAATTACTATTGCAGTCAGTAAAATACTTGTTTGTGTTTTTATGATATAAAGAAATAATAGTTTGGTTTGTGATGAGGTTATGTTGTCTCGGAGATTGTTAGTTGGGCAAACATTATGACAAAACAGTAGGTTATAGTTTTAGATACCCAAGAACATTGTTATGAGTTTCGTTATATTTTCTTATATGGAAATAGTAAAAACGGGTACAATAGTGCTTCATAAACCAAATTATAGATTTTCATAAAGCTTTCTCTTTTTTAATTTCTGATAATATTACTTATCTATGTTACGTGATGGTTATATCCATATTCATAATAACTAACTTTTTACAGATATCCGCAACAGATAGACATTCAAAAGTCTTATGCGCACCATGCTACCAAAGGTTACTGGATGCAGCAACGTTTGCCTCAAAAGTGCGGAGTTGTGACTTACTCCTTAGAATGAGATTCACTGCTGAAATAGACATGGAAAAGGTCTGGCCTAAACCAATACAAGTGGACAAAAACATCAATGGTTCAGTTTTCAATAACCCAATGGACATTGAAATCAAACAGGAAGTGCTTTCGGATGAGGAATATCCTGTTAATGGTTCTGATAACCCATATGTTGAGACTGAACTAGCCAATTTGGATATAAAAATAGAACCAGAAGAATTAGTGGAGCCTATGAATATCACTATAAATGGTTAGTACTTTTAATTCTTTAGCAAGTAAATGTTTTGACTTTGGAAAGAGGAAATCGCTATTAACCCTTTAAAGGGCAGAAACGAAATTTGTACATTGCCTGTAACCACCCGAATAATCTGACTTAAGTTCGTTTTTTTTTGATAAATTACAATAAAATCTAGTTAGATTTGAAGAAAGAAAGAAAATACGTTTATTTGTGGTAAACGTGATGCAAAGAAGCAACACAATTGCCAAAAAAACAAGTCAGGGGAAAATAAGCATCACATCCAGCATAAACGCATGCTGCAACCCTATGCAAGACAGAACACCAGTGCTGGTTTTCAGTCACAGCCGGCGTATTAGTCAACAAATTTCATTTCTACCCTACAAATGGTTTGGGGGGGTTGGGGGGGGCTTTTTACTGCAGGATACATAGTAAACTGAAGATTTACTTAAATATTGGATATTTATATAGTTTTATTAACGTCCAACGCTGTACGCAAAATACGCGCACTGACATGGAGTTGCGGACACCAGCCCGTATTACTTATTACCTACGTAACGTCCACTGAAAAGAATGTCACTGTACTGATTATAATAACAGACTATTATTGTCCCATTGCAGGAAAGCCTAAACATGGAAGGCATGAGCACTGACCATCACACTTGCTCTTGGTGGATTGACAATTTTAGACTTCTATTAATTATTATAAGTCACTAATTATATGGGTGCTGATTAGGTACTTCCAAAATTTGATTCAACTTGTTTTCTTCTGCAGGTACAATATCACTGGATCCATTAAACTCTGAGAACAAAGATGTGAAAAATGGAACTGAAGTGCAGCAGGAAACACAAGTGAGTACTTTAAAAAAAAAACTAATTTGTCTCTGTATGAATAAAAAAACCGTTTTTTTATTGCCAATTCATAATTATCTATTAACAATTTATTAAGCTACAAAGTCTCTTCATAAATCCATACTTATGAGTATAAACTTGAATTTTATTAATAATGCAATACTAACTTTTAAGACTTTTGTAACCAACAATTTTAATTTGGTAAAATAATTAGTCTGCAATAAATGAATTTATAATAATAAACTAATCAAGATGATATATCTTTCCAGTACATAGAAATGGATGTCAAACAGGAGCCCACAAGTGAGGGAGAGCTTGAAATTGAGCAAACTCCTGATCTGTCACTTGAGTGTTTATTGTGCACCAAGTCCTTCAACAGCGTTACGGGACTCAAGGTATTTATACATTGATTTGTTGATGTTTGTTGGTATACCAATAGTAAAGCGGCAGTAGTCTGTTGAAGAAACATCTATTTCCATTGCAATTTGGAAGAGCCCTATGTCCAGTAATGGACAGTTATAGGCCGAGTTGATTAGTACCAAGAAAGTAGTGATTTTAGAAACCAATTGAACAGGTGCTGCCTGCCTTAACATAAAAAAAGCAAATAATTTGTATTTCACGAATACACCCATATAAAATGATAGATTGGGATTCTGCCATTCTGAACTCTGATAGAATGGAATCTGCAGAAATTAGTAGCTGTTTTTTTGCATATTCAGATACTTTGTTTAAGAGCTCATCTTTCGGACTTTGTTTAATGCAAATATATCCCTGTCTTTTTAAAACTTCTCTGATAATTATTCATTTTGAACATTGTTTTTACTCAGGCGCACGTGATAGCCCAACATTCCTACAAGACTGTCAAACGAAAGGCCAACGGCAGTGTATCGCCAGAGAAGAAACGCTGCGACCAATATCAGTGCGCGATTTGTAAACGAAGTGAGTGACTTTTTTAGGGTTCCGTACCCAAAGGGTAAAACGGGAACCCTATTACTAAGGCTCCACCGTCTGTCTGTCCGTCCGTCTGTCACCAGGCTATATCTCGTGATCCGTGATAGCTAGACAGTTGAAATGTTCACAGATGATGTATTTCTGTTGCCGCTATAGCAACAAATACTAAAAATCAGAATAACATAAATATTTAAGGGGGCTCCCATACAACAAACGTGACTTTTTGGTCGTTTTTGCTCGATATTGATAACGGTAACAGGTAGACACTTGAATTATTCACAGAATATTTAGTTATATACAGTGTGAGTCTTTATAATCTGCACATACTGAATCGAGGGAATCTTTGCTTAATTATATCGACGGAAAAAATGATAAAAAAAATCTAAATATTTTATTGAAATTTTTAATGGATTTTTTATTTATTTTTTCGCTTCTGTGACTCCAGTGTATACAAAACGGTGTAACTTTTTAACTCGATGTTTTATCACGATGAAACAAACTCCATAATGATTGGAAGTAATTAGGTGTCCGCATTAAATGAAAATTGTGTAAAAAACTGCCACCAATTAAAAATTAACACGTTTTTTCCGCAAAAATCTGATTTTTTTTCATCAATTTTTGCAATAATCGTAAAATTTCTCAATAAGATGCCCCGATTACCTTCATTTTTTATTACTTTAAATTATTCTTCATCTTATTAGCTATCCAATAGTAAAAATTGCAAGGGTTTAACTCAATCCCATCATTTCTTATCAACAGCCAAAGAAAGGCCTAGAGCACGGCTACGCACTAATTGTTTAGCAGGTAGACGTCCTTTTTTGTTGAGAATGTGCGCGGGTCGGGGTGCGGGGAGGTAGGGCCAGCTGAAGGGACCAGAAGGGATGACAGACAGGCAGTCGCTCCGAATTATTCGCCGCTGCTACATGTGTTTCGTTACTTTCATTCACTGCTACCTGAGTTTCGTGACTTTCGTTCGCTGCTACGTGATGCCGCGCTTAAGTGAATTCTCCCCGGCACACATTGCCGACATTCATTTTTACTATGGGATGGGACGAGGAAGTGCCAGAGCTGCGCGCGCAGCTTACATAGCTGCGTTTCCTAACAGGCAACCAGTGCCATCTGCCCGCAACTTCCAGGAAGTTCACAGAAGATTGTCGATCACTGGACTTGAATCAAGTAGAGATCGTCGCGAGCCGCCTCAAATAATTATTGATGTGGTTCTGGAACAAGCAGTACTGAGCGATTTGTTTGCTGATCCATCCATAAGTACTAGACGACTGGCTCTTCGTCACGGAATATCACAAAAATCAGCGTGGCGTATTTTAAAGAAAGAAGGATTGCACCCTTACCACTACCAAAGAGTGCAACATCTACATGAAGACGTAGATTGGCGTCCAAGGTGTGTGATGTCCACCTGGATTCAAAGAAATACCAGAGCAAACCCAAACTTTCCGAAAACCATACTATGGATGGACGAATCAACATTTACCAGAGATGGTATTACTAACTGTAGAAATTTACACAGATGGTGCCCTGGAGGTCAAAACCCGAAATTGAAACGTTCATCGACTTTTCAAGTAAGATTTTCAATAAATGTTTGGGCTGGTCTTATCGATAACATGTTGATTGGACCAGTCATACTGCCGAGAACTTTGAACAGTGAAAGATTTTTAAGTTTGTTGACTGACGATCTACCTGAGTTATTGGAAGATGTACCACTGTCTTTGCGTCGAAGGATGTTTCTGCAGATGGACGGATGCCCTGCCCATTATGCCACAAATGTGAGATCATTTTTAAACCAAAATTATCGTGATAAATGGATTGGACGACTAGGACCTGTAGGGTGGCCTGCGCGTTCACCCGATTTAACGCCCCTTGATTACTTCCTGTGGGGGACCATGAAGCAACGCGTCTACAGTACTCCCATCAACAGTGAGGTCGATTTGCGTGATCGCATAATTAACTGTGCAAATGATATTCGCAATGATCCCGAAATGATAAGGAGAGCGACACAACAAATTTTAGTTCGCGCGGCTTTGTGCCTACAACAACGAGGTGGACATTTTGAGAACCTAATGCATTAAATTTTCTTTAAAATAATAAATGTTTTAATTGAACTCTTTTTCATTCATTGAACCCAAATAAATCATCCTTAAGAGAACAAAAATAGCGCGTTCGAAGTGCCATCTTTAACACTTGATAGAAAGTGTTTTGTCTGAGCTAAAAGCATACAATTTTTATTATTAGGTAGCTAATACGATGAGGAATAATTTAAAGTAATAAAAAATGAAGGTAATCGGGGCATCTTATTGAGAAATTTTACGATTATTGCAAAAATTGATGAAAAAAAATCAGATTTTTGCGGAAAAAACGTGTTAATTTTTAATTGGTGGCAGTTTTTTACACAATTTTCATTTAATGCGGACACCTAATTACTTCCAATCATTATGGAGTTTGTTTCATCGTGATAAAACATCGAGTTAAAAAGTTACACCGTTTTGTATACACTGGAGTCACAGAAGCGAAAAAATAAATAAAAAATCCATTAAAAATTTCAATAAAATATTTAGATTTTTTTTATCATTTTTTCCGTCGATATAATTAAGCAAAGATTCCCTCGATTCAGTATGTGCAGATTATAAAGACTCACACTGTATTCACTTTAAAAATCAATAATTAAATTAAAATAAAAAAAAATATTTAAGGGGGCTCCCATACAACAAACGTGATTTTTTTGCCGTTTTTATAGATAATGGTACGGAACCCTTAGTGCGCGAGTCCGACTCGCACTTGGCTGTTTTTTATTTTTCTTGGGAATGAGCTAGCTTTAATATACTTAACTTACATGCAGTGCCTACTGGCAAAAACGTCTAATAAAATTAGTTCGGGTGACAGATTTAATTACCATGACAGATGCACAAACTCACTTTCGCATCTAAATTTAAACTAACACTTTATAGAGAAAATATTTGATTTCTTGTATGTTTGTTTGTTACGCTTTCACGCTAAAACGGCTGAACGGATTTGGTTGAAATTTGGCACATGGGTAGACCATGTTATATGATACTTTTATCCAGATATTATAGATTTGTTATATATTATATTTATTATACATAGATACACATAAACCGCGGGGCGCAGTTAGTTTATTTATTTAGTTAAGGAAAACAAA
The DNA here is from genome assembly GCA_963921375.1 of Tiliacea citrago. NCBI lineage: Eukaryota > Metazoa > Arthropoda > Insecta > Lepidoptera > Noctuidae > Tiliacea > Tiliacea citrago. Next base: position 6,795,589 of record OY992784.1, read on the forward strand.
CAGTAGCACAATAAGAAACAATCATATTTATCTTAAATATTACCTTTTAAAACAACCCACTACGTTTTCCACAGATTACTATGTAAAGTATTTAAAAACTAGCTAGTAACATAGATACAATACCTATACAACCAACATTAAACCGGCGTTAATGACTGCGACACAGTATTTTATTTATTATTTATGTACACACAGTAAAACACAGAGAGATACGACATAATTATAATTTTAAATAAAATAAAAAATAATAAATATAAATTTATTTCAGACCATAAGTCCATAAACAACACACATTACAATTTTATACACAAAACATACATGAAAACACATACCTACACAAAAAATACAATAAAACAACTTATTTTAAATAATGGAATGACGCACGATGAGTGGTCAGCCATTGCCACATAGTTGGACTGTCCATCCTGTCGGCTACTATAGCTACCAAGTTGTTAGAGCTGTCGCGCACTCGCCGCATCAGGGATGCTATCCGTGTCCCGTGTATCAGAGCGTAAAAATCTGGCACGCCATTCTCCGCGAACATCCCCGATGCACTGCAAAAGCGCGGCAGCCCCAACATAACTCTGAAGGCATTATTGTACTGGACTCGCAGAGCATTGTACGAGCTTTTTGTATAGCTGACCCACAGGGCACACGTGTACATAGATTGGCAATACGCTCTAAAGAGTGTAATTTTCACCTCCCTAGTACAACGTGCAAACCTACGAGCCAGCATGTTACATCGAACTGCCAATGCTCTGCGTTCCCTCTCCACGTCCGCATCGTCGGACAGACCATCGGTGACCCAATGCCCCAGGTACTTGAACTGCGTGACCCTGGAAAGCTGAGCGCCCCCCAAGGTGACTGGTGGGACAGTATTATAACATTTGTTACCCGCTTTGAAAACCAGTAGCTCGCTCTTGGTCGCATTATACCTGAGGCCGTGAGCCACCGCATAGTCCTCACAGATGCGAAGAAGCCTCCTAAGTGCACTGATCGATGGGCTCAGCAATACCATGTCATCCGCGTAGCTGATGTTATTGACGCAGTGCCCGTCAATGGAGCACCCGATATTGGTATTGCTGAGCTCACAGATCAGCTCGTTTACATACAGGTTGAATAACTTGGGTGAGCTGATTCCCCCCTGCCTCACACCGCACTCCAACCCGTATGCATCCGACAGGACACCCGCCCACTTAACATAATTGTATTGGTTTTTATACCAATACTTTAGCATCCTAATGATATAGCTTGGGAGGTTCTCAACATTTGACAGTTTCCTCCATAGGCAGTCATAAGATACGAGGTCGAAGGCCTTGGAGAGGTCCAGAAAACATGCATACACAGGTGTTTTCCTACTTGCATAGTATTGAACAGTCTGTTTGAGGCATAGTATAGCTGTTTCCGTGGATAAACGTGGCTTAAACCCAAACTGCGCGTCGTTGAGTGTTAAGTGCTTATCCAGCTGCTGATCAATGAGACTGTCCAACACCTTTGCAATAATGGTAGCCAGGGATATAGGCCTGTAGTTGCTCTTGTCACTCGCATCTCCAGTCTTATTTTTAACAATGGGCACAACAATAGTTTTAAGTAAATCAAGTGGAAGATACGAGTGACTCAGGCACAAGCTAAAAAACATTGCTAGCACTCGCGGTAAGTGCTTACCAGCATAAAGTAAATGCTCTATACTTAGGCTGTCGTGACCCGGCGACTTGCCTCTCTTTAAGTTGCGTATGACAGCAGCTACCTCCCTGGCCGCAAACCTAATAGGCATGCCCCTGGACCCCCCCAACACCTCCGGCCCGCCAGACGACGTACCTAGGGGAGACCCAACCTTAAAGGCTCTGCTGAATAGGTTGGCGATATCATATTAGGACTAAGGCCCTCAACACTCACAGGTATTTTAGTACAAAGGTACAGTATTATACTAATGCAGTTGTTATCGAACACAGAGTTTCTGTAGACTGAGAGTTTTTAGTTACAATAAAATTTATTTATTATTATTTATTTAGGTATTAACCTAGAAATCATATCTGGGTTTTTAAATTAATAAAACCGGCCAAGTGCGAGTCGGACTCGCGCACGAAGGGTTCCGTACCATAATCTATAAAAACGGTAAAAAAATCACGTTTGTTGTATGGGAGCCCCCCTTAAATATTTGTTTTATTTTAATTTAATTATTGATTTTTAAAGTGAATATATATCTAAATATTCTGTGAATATTTCAAGTGTCTACCTGTTACCGTTATCAATATCGAGCAAAAACGAGCAAAAAAGTCACGTTTGTCGTATGGGAGCCCCCTTAAATATTTATGTTATTCTGGTTTTTAGTATTTGTTGCTATAGCGGCAACAGAAATACATCATCTGTGAAAATTTCAACTGTCTAGCTATCACGGATCATGAGATACAGCCTGGTGACAGACGGACAGACGGACGGACAGACAGACAGACAGACGGCGGAGCCTTAGTAATAGGGTTCCCTTTTTACCCTTTGGGTACGGAACCCTAAAAAAGAAAAAGTAAATTGTGTGCGTACATTATTAAACATTACGTCATTATATCATACTTTGCTGATCCTTCAGGGTTGCTTGGATTTGCTTCCTAAATGCATGGGGCGACAGCCTGTTACGTAGGCTACGATAAGCATTTATCTAAAACACCCATATTATCTACTCTTCAGGTTTCCAAACATCGACAGACCTAATGGTGCATGAGACGTGTCATAACAAACACGCGTGCTACGGGTGTACGGAGAAGTTCGACTCGTTCGAGCTGCTGACTCGCCATAGAAAGCGGTGTAAAGCAAGCATGGCGAACTCGGTCCAGAAGCTCAAGACTTTGGAGGATGTTAAGAGGTGAGATATCTAAATGTCATCAATACCCTCGTGTGCTTATCCCTTTGGTTTTTGAGTAATGATCGACACCAATGTCCTAACAATAAATACGAAGTAAAGTCTAGCAAGTCTTATTATGGTAGTTGATATCAGTAAACATTCACGAAAGATACCTACTGTCGACTGACTGTAATCGAAAATTTGCCGTAGTCAACATTTCAACAAATCAAATAATTATGGTGATCACAATATGGTTTAAAAGTAGAAGCGGTGAAGATAAATTCTATCTTCTATATAAAAATAAAATGCTGTTAGTTGGTTGGTAAGCGCTTCACTTGACAACAGCTGGACAGATTTGGATAAATTTTGTTTTAAAATGTTTGTAATAGTCCGAATTAGGTTTAGGTGTAGGAAAAAAAATTTAAAAGTTATCTGGAACATGTTCAACTTTGGGAAATATTGAACATCCCTTTTTCCTATGAGATTTTTGTATGAACTATTGAAATCTGGAAAGGGAAATGTCCGCCGGGTCTGCTAGTTTTTAATAAAATAATAGTTAATTTGCTATTTTCAGGCCACTACCAGAGGAAAAAGTAGAATGCTTAGAATTGAAAATAGAAAAGCTAGAAACAGAAACTAAAATCGAGGAAGATATAGGAATGAGAGAATCAGAAACTATAAAAGATGATGTTGAAATGAAAGATTTAAAATGCGAACAGAAAGAAGAAAACAGTGAAGAGAATCAAGTAGATGACAAAGTAGTAAATAATAACAAACTAGGAAGTGTACATGAAGAAGTAGATAATGAGAAGCAGTTAGAAAGTATAATACAAGAACAAGATGTAGATGAATATAGAACGTCATCAATTACCCTTTCTGACTCCATAACATTTATGGAGTCAGAAAGTGTAATTAAAGAAGTTGACGATTGTAAACAGTTTCCAAGTGTAATCGAAGAAGTTGACAATGATAAGAAGTTAGAAAGTGCAGTTGAAGCAGAAAGCGAAAAAGAAGAATTAGTAACTGAGGAGAAGAAAACAAAAAGCGAAAATATAGAAATTGAAGATCCCAACAGCAATATGACACTTAATCTAGAAATACATTCAACACAAAACAAGACTGAATCCACATTAAACGATGCTGTTATGCCAGTAGAATCATTTGATAATGAAGATTGTACTTAGATAAATGTACCTTACTGTCACATAATAACCTTTAAGGGGTGTACTGTCATAATATACTCTTATGCTGCCAAAAGGTTCCGTAAGAGTCTGAAAAATAAATAAGGATAAAAGCAAAATAAAGCTAAACATAGCGGATTCTGATGTCTTTGTCCAGAATTCGCGTAAAGAATCGTAACATCTGTCCCAACTTATATGGGCATACAAGAGCTTCCATGTGTCATGACACTGGTCTGGAGCAACCAGCTTCAGTAACAATCTTGCTGCCTCGCTAATCTCACCTCGACATAATATACATATCTATCTCCTGCCGACATGAGATTCGAAAATAACCTACATGATTGAACAAAAATGCGGTATAGGTTTAATAATTCAGTACTAAAATAATGTACATTTTGGTAACGCCAGAACGGATAAATAGATAATAAAACCTTCAAACCTTACACACTCAACCGATGATGCGGTAGTGCTTCAAGCGAATAAATAGACGCGATCGAGGTTACGCCCGACGAATTTTCCGCCAGATGTGCGACCATCTTTTTATTTCAATATGATTGATGTGATTACAAATAAAAATTAAAGTGTATTTAGGTGGCATAATTATATCGCGTCGTACCATCAAGTATGGTTATTATATTCTAGATTGGGTTATGGTATGGTTAGAGATCGCATATTCGGATGCATATTTACCTGAAGTTTGAGAGTTGACTAGTTCACTTCGGTACGAGAAGTGAAAGTGAAAAGTGTCTGGTTCCAGGACCAACGAATTTTTAAGAACTACTCTTATGCGGCCGAATAAATATATTGTATTTTAGATTAAAAAGGTTTGAAGAAATTAATTATTAAAAGTTTAGAATAAATGTTCTAGCTAGTAGGTACCAAATTTTTGAATAGTAATTTTTTACATGTTATATTTTCCACAAAATGCTTGCCTACTTCCAAATAGATAAGAAATATTTGTTCTGCTTAGGAAATTGAATTTATACATACTTTGCAACCCCGGGTAAAATACAATTATAAATGCAAATATGCATCCGAATATCGGACCCCTAGTTATGGTTATTCTGTACGAACAAAAATTTTATTTTTACTGCATTTTTATAATTACAATTCTATACATGTATGTTTGAAAACATATGCAGTGTAAAAAGTCTTTTTTATAAAATACTTCTCTTGTCCTACTATGATATGAGCAAGCAGTTTGTAATCTTTGGCAACAAAAACTGTTTTTTTTACAGTCCAAACACGGCTTAATGCCTCATTTACTTGCAAGAACATTTCTCGGCTCGTTGATAAGTGGCAAGAAACTTGCTACCTATATAACCGCCACGTCATCATCTGCCTTGCCTGTTCCCAACTATGTTGGGGTTGGCTTCCAGTCTAACCGGATGCAGCTGAATATAACCGTCACATGAGTGGGCCAATAGCCTCAAATTATACTGTTTATGTATACTCGACTACACACTGCTGTACCATACAGCTAACATAATTTTTAAACATCCTTTAGGGCGGAGTTCACCGACTTTTAAAACGGCTGTTTATCATTTGAACAACTGATTAAATTATTTTGAATGTTCACCACACGTTAACCAGTGTATACAGCCCTTAAACAGCCGATCTTTTTAACTGAGCTCAACAGTACCGTTTAACCGTCCTTTAATACCATGTGTTGAAATTTGCTGTGACTTTATAATAGTTGAAACATTACGTTTTATGTTTATTTCAAATTTTCGCTGTTTTTGTGAATAGATAAACATGCAGTCAATGTTCAATGTATTATTTATATATTTCAAGTGCAACGTTTTAGGATTGCGTGGGTTCGATGGCAAAACGTGCTGATAGTGTTGAACTCTTCTGCTACACGAATCCACCCTTTTCAATTTAGCGGAATTCGTGGTGGCATCGCATCGGTGCGCAACACCAACTCCGTTATAATACGCTTCTCATTGCTTGAAAATTGTTTGTTCTCTTTTTTAGAGCCACCATTTCTCAAATAGAAAGTAATTTTAGAACAAAACACTTTCACAATACAACAAAATAATATTCAACACGGCGAGTAAAATTAACACGTGGACGTGCAAAAAAACAATAACAATGGACATTTGACTTTGACGGTGTCAGCGCCTTGGCTTTATTACCCATCCAAATTGGACTCTACAGGCTAGCATAACGTTCCCAATGCGTTCTCGAACTTCCCTAAGTTCAAAGCATTTTAATTTATGCTACTAAATAAAGATGTCACCAAAACTAGTGTTAACTAAATATAACGACGTGACTTTGTTAATGAGTAGACTTATAGCATTCGTTAATTCACTCGAGCGTATGGTGATTGCCCGATTTATTAATCACGACTAAAATATTCGTGGTGAACAGTGAATACTTAACCGGTTGCTTAAACTATGTTTAGGAATTCATCGGCCGATTACTTAAACATTGGTCAAATGACAGTCCGTGAACTCCGCCCTTATACTGATTTAGTTTTTACCTTCAAGCTGGAAAAATGAGTTCATCTGTTCTAGAATTACTGGCTCTTTACATTACCCGTTTTACCTATCAATTTAATTTTTATCATTGTCATATCTCATTTGTATAATATCATAATGATATGTAAATATTTTGTGAAACTTTTAGGTTATGATTATTGTGATTTATGAAATAATGGTTCCCTGTAAAATATACTGTTGCATTTCGCAAACGTACTTTAATTTTATAAACCCCCATGAATAAAATAAACACGCCCTTTTTGAACTAGGCGATTCCTGAGGATGTTGTGGAAATGAAATATACAAAATAAATATTTAAACAATTTATAATTATATAATTTATGTTTTAACAGTTGTGCACCACAAATATGGAGATAATGTCAAAATATAGTGCTGTGTGTCCACAAAGTAAGGTATTATCACAATTATTTTACAAACACTAATAATAGACACAGCATAAAACACTCTTAATACTCCTGTTTTTTTCATTATTGAGAATAAATTAAATTATTTAAAATTGACCTGCCAAAAGAAATATAAAATCGGCTGTATAACAATAGTCTTGTCCAATAATTTCATGAAATTTGTTTATTCACGCTTTGGGTATGCATACATTTTATTGCACCCAACAGTAAAGAAACATAATACAAAATATTTCTGTAAAGATGTCTTTGTCACTCATTTAACCCATCTTGTCCCGACTTTAGTTGCGAGAGCAAAGGGCATAAGCCAGGAACACGCTTGGTGGCAGTCATTTAATATGAGACCACGCCGAAACAAATATTTCGGAAGGCAACGTGTAATTACATAGCGTGTTAACGCATTAAGACTGTCCCTGGCCTTAAAAACAACCACAAAATAAAAAAAATATATAATTTCATATTCACAGCCGTCCATATCCTGAATATAACGTGCAATAAAATGCTCTAAATAGGTACACAAAAAAAAATGCAAATGAATGCTGGAGATTAATTCCTGTTCAACTCATTGAGGATTCGGAGTATGTATAAGAACAGGTTTATGATATCAAGGTACAGGTTGATGGTGGCCAGGATGTACTCCTCAGGGGATAAGGTGGTCATCATCATTTGTGTGTCAAATATTAGGAACAGACTGAACAAAATGGCGCCGACGAAGGACAGGGCGACTTCGAACGCCGAGCTCTGGATGAAGATTTGGAGTAGACCTCCTATGATGAGCACGCTGAGGCCAGCGAACATGCTGAAACGGATTTTTAAAGAAGTCGTTAATTTTTTGTCTCGTTTACTCTGCGTTTGGTTTTGTTTGACCGAAATATCTTAGTTTTAAAGAAAGTTGAATAATTTTCACTGAGTAATCTTCGATGATATTATTATTGAGATAGTATTTAGTTTTCACATTTTTTTTTATTTTGAGTTTCATGGTATCAAAACCGATTCTACGACAACTCGACCCCGCGGCAATTTAACCCCAGGACAACTCGACATGGTAATGGTAACAACAGTTATTTAAACCCGTCATTATGGCGTCTTTGGTAGAGTGCAGTTGTCGTTGGTGGTAAATAATTTTTCTTTCTTTCTATTCTTTTTTTTTTTTCGTTCAGGTTCGGCCCCTCTGCACAAGTGGCTGACGATGAGATCTGCGATTATCCGCTCGAACAGTTTGCTCACTTCGTCTAGCAACACTATGGGCCGATAATCGGACGGTGAGTCCGCAGGGCGCTCCGTGTTCCTGGGCAGAACCAGAAGACCTGCTTTCCACTGAGTGGGAAACCGGCCTCGCTCAAGTCACGCTGAGAAGAGTCCTCTCAGTGGGGCTCCAGTTTCTTAGTGTAGGGCCCAGGGCCGAAGATTCCCTTGGACCGGCAGTTCTAACCTAACCCATTTGGTCGGGATGCCCAAGGTTAGTTACTACGACCAACTTGTTGTGGGCAAGGTCAGGGTCGAGTTGTCCTGGGATTGAATTGTCTCGGCCCTCTCGGGGTCGTTTTCGTGATACCAGTCCACCAGATGAAGTTAATACAATTCTGGCTAGGAGCAGCCAGTCCTATCTATCAGAGGTCGATGTTGTTGTTCAGAAACTCACCCATATCCCACAAAAGAGAAGTCAGTCTTGGTGTTAAGCGTGAAGACCGTGAGAGAGAAGACCACAGCGAAGGTTAGCGTCAGCGCTTGCAGGACAACTGCAGTGTTGTAGTACGACACCACCACGCCTACTGAGTACGCTTGTACCACCGTCTGGAATAGCAGATGCAAAGATCTAAATTTGTCTAGATAGACAGTCAAATAAATTACATTTAACAGTTGGCCGCAAAATGCACGCACACTAGAATAACACAATGAAGTGGCGCGAGTGTAAGACGTATCTGTGACGCACTATCAAAGTTGGCCTGTTTTTAGGGTTCCGTACCCAAAGGGTAAACGGGAACCCTATCTGTCTGTCTGTCTGTCCGTCTGTCACCAGGCTGTATCTCATGAACCGTGATAGTTAAGACAGTTGAAATTTTCACAGATGATGTATTTCTGTTGCCGCTATAACTACAAATACTAACAAACAGAATAAAATAAATATTTAAGGGGGCTCCCATACAACAAACGTGATGTTTTTGCTCGTCTTTGCTCGATATTGATAACGGCAACAGGTAGACTCTTGAAATATTCACAGAATATTTAGTTATATATTCACTTTAAAAATAAATAATTAAATTAAAATAAAAAAATATTTAAGGGGGGCTCCCATACAACAAACGTGATTTTTTTGCAATTTTTATAGATAATGGTATGGAACCCGTCGTGCGCGAGTCCGACTCGCACTTGGCGCATTTTAGTTATTTTGCAGCGCGACACTATCTGGATATAATATAAATAATTTAACCCAAGAGCAATGTTCAAATTCAATGCCTATTGGAGTGAGGGTGTTATTATAGTCAAACGATCTATGACTTGATCAACTTCGATGGCGTCTGGTCAAGGGTGGGGAGATAAAGCTCTGGCCTAACTGAAGCGAATCCCGCGCGGGATGCGGGACGAAATTAGCTCGCGTCGATTGTGTAAACTAAATTGTATGTAGGTGGTCAAACTGGCGCGAATAGTCACGTGACTTCTTAATCATTCCAGCTTAGGGCTACTCCGAAGCGATAATCCGAAGTATCGGCCGTTTCTTAACTTCCAAAGTTTCGTTTTTCGACTTTTTGTGGCGCACGGGATTTTCAACTTTCGGTGTTGCGCCGATCATTGAAAATCCAACAGTTCATCTCAGCGTGTTAAAAACACTCACTGTTAGATTTTCAACTCAAGGCGCTAAGCAATGAGTTGAAAATTGAGTGCGCGAAAAAAAATGGCCGGTAAAACAATAGACACACGCATTCGCGTCCCGCGCGGGATTCACTTCAGTGTGGTCAGAGCCTTCATCGATCATCGTATAGTCATTGCGTTTAAACCAAGAGAATTATAATGCAGGTTGAAAATTCTCATTAGTGTTCAAAAATTCATAGAAATAGTAGTAAGTAATTCAAATATTCAATTTGAATACAAGAAGCTATAACAGAGATTGTGTTTCATTGTCACAAGCCGTTCAACTCAGGCACCATTTACTTTTGAAGTAAAACTTCTTTGCGCACGCTTGACATGGGAAGTAAGCTGGTGAATGCGTGACCAGAGCGTTACGGAAGTTGAGAGGGAGATATAAGTTAGTGAAGATAGAAAGAGAGAGAGTTATTTGTAAGTTTTACTTCAGTCGTGTGGTTTAAAGCACACTCCTTTTTTATTTTATACTATTTGTTGCTTCAATAAAATCGTTGGAGCTCTTGCCTAAATATGTACGTCTTGTACTTACAAAAGCAGCCAGCAGGTACAGGTTGGCGGGAGAGTCCTTTCTCTTGGCGATGAGTGCGAACAGCACTATCATGCTGAGTATAAACGCTATGATCACCATCCAATCACTGGAAAAAAAAAATGAAGTGTTTATTCACAGACTGAAATACACTTTTTACAAGATATTACCTCTGCCAAACTGCAAAGCAAAGAAATGTCATGATTGAATGCATCTTTTGTATGTATCTTTGTGTAAGTAGATCTCCTTTGTATTATATAATTGCATAGCACAGGTGTGAGTACAATAGAGCTACCATTTACCGGGTAATATGTCTTTCATTGACTTGAATGTGCGTTTTTTTTTATATCGTTCTGCACATTTAGTTATAAAGATGTAACAATGTTTTTGTAACATTACGAGTATAATTTAGGTCTAGGACTGTAGGTCTTAATAACCACATTTGGCGATTAGTTGACAGGATGCCATTAGCTGCATTATTGCTCTTGAAATAACGTCCATATCCCTTTATGTAATAGCCACTAGACGTAATTTAGTGTCCCTGTAGAATTTAGTTAGGTTAGATTTTACACCAGCTAAAGCAAGATTGTCTAGACAGGTAGGTAAGGAAAATAAGACAAGGAAAAAGTATTGAAATGCACACTCATGTCAATGGAAATGAGGAAAACTTAAACAATATTGTTTGAAATGTTTTTTCTTAGTCATCCATTCCAATAACTTAAATAGGAAGTCCTATTCCTTGGCTAGGGTGAAGTAATCCTAACTTATATTATATACAAATCACACTTCACACTAATATTATAAAGGCGAAAGTTTGTGAGTGTGTGTATGTTTGTTACTTCTCCACGCTCAAACAGCAGGACCAATTTTAATAAAATTTTGTATAGACGTAGCTGTTACCCTGGAATAAGACATAGGATACTTTTTATCCCGATATTCCCACGGGATCGAGACTTACGCGGGTGAAACCGCGGGGCGCAGCTAGTAATATTATAAATGCAAAAGTGAGTTTGTTAAGTTTCAAGCTAAAATGGCCTAACGGATTGTTATGGAAGACAGATAGGTAGCCTGGTACCTGGAAAAGGACATAGGCTACTTTTTAGGGTTCCGTAGTCAACAAGGAACCCTTATAGTTTCGCCATGTCCGTCTGTCTGTCCCCGGCTTAGCTCAGAGAATCTTAGTACAAGAAAGTTGTAATTTGGCATGGGTATACTTATTATTATTACTCACGCCGACAAAGTAGTAAAATAAAATTTTGAAAAATATTTTTTTTTAGCTTACCTAGGGATCCATTTGCGTAATATTAAGCTTTAAAGTGCAAATTTTTGTTAGAGTTAAGTGGAGGGCACTTAACTCTAACAACCCCCTCTGCCAGCTAATCGGTTGTTTTTGGATATTATAATGTGAAAAAATTCATGGCAGTAAGTAATATACAGGGTGGAATTTTGTAATGCCATCTGGAGGGACAGTACTCTTAATACTGCAGATAGAAAGTTTTACTCAAAGGAAACATTCCTTTATTTTGAATAGAAAGCAAACTGCATTCAATGATTTTCGAAAATTCTCTTCTCCCACACCCGGGAATCGAACCGGCTAAAATCTGAAAAAATTATACCCTGTACTTTTATTGCATCGATCGTTAGGGTCAATTATAAGGATGAAATCTCTCTAACAAACATGATAAATTAAATGAAAGGAAAACCAGGAAATCTTAAATTAATTTAATTATTTACAAAAAATGGTAAACTAACTAATTAGTTGCTCGAAATGGGCTCCATTCTCTTGGATACACAAATTTATTCTTTTAACGAATTCATTTCTAGTAACCTTTAATAAAGTGTTGTGGTGAATATTATAAATCGTATTCTGAACTTCAAATCTCAACTCGTTGTCATTCGCATAAGATTTCATGTAAATTTAATTTTTTACATATCCCCACAAACAAAATCTAATGGGGTGAGATCTGGCGATCTCGCAGGCCATCTGATTGTGCCGTTTGTACCAATCCAGGTATTAAAATGGTTATTAATGTAGGCAGTAGTGATTCTGCTGTTATGTGCTGGAGCACCATCTTGCTGTAGAATTATTTGGTTTCGCTCTTCCTCGGGGAAACCATTTAACTCGTTTCTTAAGAGATCCAGTATTTCAATATACTTGACAGTGTTTAAATGACCTTCGTACACGTGGACTAACACTACATTATTTCTCATAATACCGCACCAAACGTTGAAAGAAAATCTTACTTGATTGTTAGTTTCATGAACACGAACAGGATTCACTCGAGACCAATAATGGTTATTGCGGCGATTGTACATGCCATTATTGCTGAAATTGGTTTCGTCAGACCATACAATGTTACTCAAAAAATTAGGGTTTCGGTCAATTTCTCCAAGCATGTTTTCACAAAATTGTAATCGTCTGTCACGATCCCCAATATGCAATTTTTGCACCAACCGACCTTCACGATAGCATTTATACTTATACTTTTTCAGCACTTTAAGTACGCGAGTGTGGGTTGTTCCTAATTCATCGGCAGCATCTCTACTTGAAGCCTTTGGAAATGATTCAAAGTATGTTAAAACATCTAGTTCAAAATCGAAATAGTTTTGCTGAATAGTTTGCCGTCTCTTCCTGAAACCACCCGTATTCTTTAAATTTTCTACCATTCTTTTCAATACGAACGGAGTTGGTGCCTGTCGGTCTTGATATCTCTCTCCATACCACCGCAGAGCTAGATTCACGTTTTTGTTATTTAAAAAATAAGCTTCCATTAAATCAAACTGTTCTTGATAAGCCATTTTCACCGTGAGACAAAATGTGAAATGAGTTGTAAAAACAATCAAATGTGAATAACAACTATGACAATCTAATTTTCAAATTTTAATCTAACATTCCATATTTAAATTACCTCATACACGCAGCTACGAGTATGTCGCAAAGGAGTCTGCATTACAAAAGATGGATATTAGTTAAAGAGCTTTAACTTGACTCATTGAATTTGTAACTTCAGATTTCCTGGTTTTCCTTTCATTTAATTTATCATGTTTGTTAGATAGATTTCATCCTTATAATTGACCCTAACGATCGATGCAATAAAAGTACAGGGTATAATTTTTTCAGATTTTAGCCGGTTCGATTCCCGAGTGTGGGAGAAGAGAATTTTCGAAAATCTTTGAATGCAGTTTGCTTTCTATTCAAAAATAAAGGAATGTTTCCTTTAAGTAAAATTTTCTATCTGCAGTATTAAGAGTACTTTCCCTCCAGGTGGCATTACAAAATTCCACCCTGTATATACATAACGAAGGAAAACTATCACAGGTAAGTAGGCTTTAGAAGTTAACGAGTAATAGTCAACCAACTTACATTTGCAGTTGTAGAATTGACCGTATCGATAAATTCATCCGTTGGGATGAATTTATCGATAATATCGGAACCCTTCATTGTGCGTGGTCCAACACGCACTTGGCCGGTTTTTATCCTGGATCGCAGGCGAAGTCGCGGGAAATATTAGGTTGGGGAAAAAGTCTTTTCGCATTATAGTATGTATGAACTTGTAATAAAATCTCTTTGGCTATACTATTTGTATCTGGCTGGTTTCGGTATCATTGAAAGTTTTAATTTTAAAGAACATAATTCCAAATTCAAATTAGGAAAATGTGTGATTTTCATTTGTTTTCCGTACTGCCAAGATGAGTGAATCTAATGAAGAAATTCGATACATTTTAAAATTTTACTACAAAAAAGGTAAAATGCAACGCAAGCCGCCTAAAAAAATTGTGATGTTTATGGACCTAGTGCAGTGTCTGTGAGAGTAGCACAAATTTGGTTTAAACGTTTTCAATCCGGAAATGTTGATGTCAAAGATGCACGTCGCTCTGGTCGCCCTATTACGGATAAAATAGATGCCATTTTTGAAAAAGTGGAGCAAGATGTCGATCAGTAGTTACGACGTAGCTGAAGAACTGGGAATTGACCACAAAACAGTTTTGGCACATTTGAAAAAAACTGGGTAGGTACATAAAAAAGCTCGATATTTGGGTACCTCACGAGCTCACTGAAAGAAACCTAATGAACCGTGAACTCATTTGTCATTCTTTATTACGACGTAATGAAACCGAACCATTTTTGAAGAAGCTGATAACGGGTGATGAAAAGTGGATCACGTACGACAAGAACGTGCGAAAAAGGTCGTGGTCAAAGGCCGGTCAGGCTTCACAGACTGTGGCGAAACCCGGGTTAACTCGCAACAAGGTGATGCTGTGTGTGTGGTGGGATTGGAAGGGCATTATTCATTATGAGCTGTTACCACCAGGCAGGACCATCGATTCTGAACTGATGAGATTAAAGCAAGAAGTTGAGAGAAAGCGGCCGGAATTAATCAACAGAAGGGGTGTGGTTTTTCATCATGATAACGCTAGACCTCACACATCTTTAGCCACTCAGCAAAAATTAAGAGAGTTAATTGGCTGGGAGGTGTTAATGCATCCGCCGTGTAGTCCTGACCTTGCACCTTCAGATTTCCACCTGTTTCGGTCTCTTCAGAATTCTTCAGGCAGTGTCAGGTTAACATCACGAGAGGACTGCCAAAACCACTTGTTGCGGTATTTTGATCAGAAGTCCCAAAATTTCTATAGCAATGGGATCATGTCCCTACCTACAAGATGGCAAAAAGTTATCGAACAAAATGGTGAATTTTCTTAAAAACCTATTAGTTTGTAATATTATAAATGCGAACGTGAGTTTGTTTGTTATGCTTTCACGCTAAAACGGTTACATGGATTTGGATGAAATTTGGCACATGGGTAGACCATGATTTGGGTTAGGACATATCATACATTTATTCCTGTGGGATAATTTGTGGTTTCCACACAGGCAAAGCCACAAGCAAAAGCTAGTAAAAAATATTAATCTACTTACTTCTGATGTATGAAGAGCTTGACAGGCTCAACAAGATGGAATGTTGCAGCAATTGCAACAGTAGCCAAGAGTTGCACAGAGAGAAGACCATAGACTTTGCGGACGAAACCCAGACGGATCTCTTTATCAGCATTGGCCACATTGTTGCGGTAGGAGAAATCATCCTGTAAATTAATTTGATATAATTGCAATTATTTAGCTGACAACTGCGTTTTACATTTTGTTGAATTATCATCTTCATTTCAGCTGAAAGACATCCATTGCTGGATGTAGATTGATTCAGTGACCGCATAATGCATTCAATTTATTATTGAGCAATGTTATACTCATTTGAAATGTGAAAGTTTGCAAACATATTTGTTACTTAATCATGCATGAATCATGGGATAATTGATTTGGATGAAATAAGGCACACAGATAGACTATGTACTGGATAAATATTCAATAAAGTTGATGGTTATGGTATACAGGGTGGAAGGGACATCGACGCGAAGCCTGTTACCATGGATTCAGTACATCATACTTGACCCCCGTGCGTTGAAATTACAAGTCGGTAATTTAAAAAAAAACTGCTGATTTCTACAGAAGTGCAATACCTACTCGGTCAAAATGTATGGAACAGTGAATTTTTTTTTAAATAGCCGACGGAAAATTTTAACGCAGGGGTTCAAGAATGATGTACTGAATCCATGGTAACAGGCTTCGCGTCGATGTCCCTTCCACCCTGTATAGTTAAAAACATGAGAAACATTATTTGTGTGCCTCCGTAACACAGTCATGAGGTCACGTTTAAAGATAAATTAGGTATTCAAGACAATATGATTGCACTATGGTTGAGGAAAGTCCCCAATCATTTGTTTTTAATTTAAGATGATTAAATCACTTATAAAATACATAAATTTAATTTTATTCATACAATGTCTAAAGGTTTACATTTGAATTGAAAATACTTACAAAAGGCTTATTTGAACTGTAAAATGATAAGGCCAGAGTAAATATTCATAATTTTTATAATGTAAACAGCTGCTGAATATCCAAAATGGAGGTTCATTTCAACAATAATGATTTGCATGGAAGAGAGTTAGTGATTTGTCCATGAATGCGGTGATGTGTCTCTATAACAAGTAGGTAGCCATTTCAGTATATTAATGAACAGATATCAAACAAAAAAGAATTTCGAATTAACTGGAAAACACATACATTTTGTAAAGTAAGGCTTTATCTTATCAACGGCCTTAACATTGTACTTATTCATGTCATGTGGAAATTAAACAATCAGAGATTATTTACGCCATCATGGACGTATTTATACGTCAATGCCCACCATAGAAAAATAAAACTTGCATCAAAATGAATAGGAAATTAGCACATGAATACATTCTCGAAACAGACATGTTTGTAGAAGCGAGTTTAATGTTCTAAGCACAATAATGTTGAAGGACAAACATTGAGGACGACATTCACTGTTCGCCTTTTGGTGCAAAAATTGTCACTTTACCTCGATAGATTCCTTTCCACCTAACTCACAATCTTCCTGAGCATACATTAGCGGTATTGAAGCCATTTTTGATGGTTTTTATCGCAGTATTTTGTATTTATGAAGTATACACAACTGTTTTACACAAATTATTATGGTTTTCCCTTTTACGTGTAGTGTCTAGTTGCTAGTGTCGCAATGACGTTTTTGACGATGCTGGCTGTCATGTCAGGTGATTGATATTTTGTTTTTGTAGTCTGACTATTAAGCTTTTAGACGCAGCCCGCACAATTTTTTTTTAGTAAATTATTTGGGTAGATACCCAAATAATTTAAATCAAAGTCTTGAACAAATGTGTTACGTACGAATGTAAACACCTAAAATTATGTAAAATTACTATCTTTAAAATTCAAATCTTTCACGTGTTTACAAGGTCGTAGTAATCATTATTATAAAGATCACATGGGGTACATCACCCTGTCGGCCATAACCATTTAATCAATTCGTCGGGCATAACATTTCTTATTGTTCGATATCACTTCCGACAGCAATTTTTTTTTTTTTTGGTGGGGAATTATCATATATGTTCTCCCGCTCTGAGTGGAGCGGGAGCGGGAGGGCGTGTCAGACTTTTACTGACTTAAACCCACCCTTCTTCCTTCAGTTGCCTGCGTGCCAGGGCCACGATATCCCTTTCGGACAAACTCGCAACCCTGGCAGGCATTGGCCCTACCGGACCCCGTCGGTTGGTGCTGACACCTCTTTGAGGCGCGCGTGGAACACAACGCGCCCTCGACCCGGGCCTGGTCCTTATCGGACGGCGAGCTACCCATCGCTCACCGTCCGCAAGCCCGCGCCTACGGTGGCCGGGAATCGGTCAGCGACTCCCGATGCCCGGGGCATCTACAGCGGCGATTAGGGGCGTGAGGGCGCCAATTTTGCCTCTCCCTCACGCATTCCGCCTCCTCCTTCGCGAGTATTACTGCTTCACAGAATGAGGTGACGGCCGGGATGCACTCTCGCTCCGAACCATGGCCTGAACCAGGGCCGGACGCGAGAGATCGCCCCCGCCGATCGCCTCCGCGAGGACACGGCGGTGCTCCGACCAAGCCGGGCAATCCTCCACCGTGTCCTCCAGGCTATCCACACAGTGGTAACATCCGAGCGTTTCCTCCCGCTTTATCTTGAACAGGAACCTCCCGAAATACCCGTGTCCGGTGAGGACCTGCGTCAGGCGGAAGGTGAGGAAGGCGTGGCACCTGACATGAAATGAAATGAAATGCCTCTCTAACCACTCCTCAAATAAGGGTCTTATCGCCACAATTATGCCGTGCCCAGACAGCAAATACCTGTCGGAAGAATTGATGTCTTCATACCGTATTAGATTTGTGAATTGCGATTAGAGGACTTCGTCGATAACATTGACGTTCGATACGACACGAACCCGTATCGTAACTTTGTGAATAGCTATGCAGGACTCGTCTGCTACACCAGCCATCGACCCTTCGACAAACATGGCCAGCTCACTGCCACTTCAGCGTGCTTACTCTGCAAGCTATGTCGGTAACTGCAGTTCTTTTCCGGATAACTTCGTTTCTGATTTTATCCTTCAAAGAACCTTGAATTTGTGAACTAACCCGACTGTCAGTGTCCACTTTTCGGAACCGTATGCTATAACGGGTAGGACGCACTGATTAAAGACCACAAACATTGCGGTATAGGCAACGAGAAGACTTTTTTCCAAATGCTGCCCATTTTACACGTCTTGCCGAGCCCAATCCACGTCGAAGGGTCGCTTTTCGAAGTTGTGAAGGTGTATTGTCTACCTAGGGCAACATCCAGCTCGGTGGACACACCTATGAGAAAGAATTCCACAGAAGTATCCAGTTGGGTTGGGCAACTGTAAATTGTAGATAGAGCAACGGGGGTTGCAGGTTGTTGTTGTTGTTGTTGTGGTATAGGTACCTATATAATGTGTTTTGTGTGATGTTTACCTAAGTACTCGAGTTTATGTTTTCGTATGCACGTGTTTCTGTGAGAAATAAAATTATTTTTCTTACTTTCTTCCTTTCTAGATTGCATTGTACATTATTATCGTACAAATGTGCCTTCGC
The DNA here is from genome assembly GCA_963921375.1 of Tiliacea citrago. Classification (NCBI taxonomy): domain Eukaryota; kingdom Metazoa; phylum Arthropoda; class Insecta; order Lepidoptera; family Noctuidae; genus Tiliacea; species Tiliacea citrago. Next base: position 6,814,408 of record OY992784.1, read on the forward strand.
GACATTACTTTTATTATAAAATCGCGCTTGACACGAAAGTAAAATTAATGTGCATGCATTAATTTGAAGTGAAAAATGAAATTAGAAGTTTACACGTGAAATTGTTAATTAAATTAATGTCATGAAAAAAATCGTATGTCACTAATTTCGTAATGTAATTTTGACTTTTTAAAATCATTTGATGATTAAACGATGTAATTAGGTATCGGTCTTTCACTCAATCTCTCAACAGTTCTTTATTTATTAAACACAAACAAACGACAGTACATAAACTACCTCAAATATAACTCGAAGACCCTCCAAGATTATTGCTCTAACATTATAAAAGCTACAAGTAACCGAGGCAGCAGTAAATGTGCAATAAAACGGAATCGAGTTAACTGCTGAGCGACTGTCGGAGTCTGCTCGCTCCGCCACACTAAATCAAGTTTCAGCGGAGAAACTTATTTATCTGAGCCAATGCAATCACTACGGATGGACTTCTCCGGAGAAAGCTATTTGCTTTTCTAATACAATCTTTTTGTGCCTATTTTTTCCCAATGATGCTAGGGATTGGGTCGATAAGCAAAGTTGTTGGCACTGCGTTTCGGGTCAGGAATCGATTCTGGCAAGATGTTGTCATGACTTCTGCCAGTGACTGCGTCGACATCCCGTACTATTCAAACTAAAGAAATTTATCTATTTTTCCTGTACCTTCAACAACAACTATCTCTGTCTAGAAAAAACAGATCGTTTGACTGATTTAGGGTATCTGAAGAATAACATTCGCGGTTTAATTAACGTATTTTTAGACAATAAAGTGGTGAACCTAGTCCTGAAATGGCCCCGTATCAAAATTTGTTGGGGGTCCTTTTTACCCCTGACTGCGGCGAAGCTGCAACGGAGGGTATTGTTTTTACAAAATAACTAAAATAGCATGCTGACTTGAAAGGTAAAGCTGTGATTATGGTTTTACTAAGAGAATGCAAATGGAGCAAAGCGAGTTGGAAAATTGGAGCATCCTCATTCGGATCAGGTTTCATCAAACAGCGAGCGTAGCGAGCTCGATAATTGGAGCAAGAACATTCGAGCTCCCTGTGTCGGACACTAGTACTAAGAGAATGCAAGAGCGAGCGAAGCGAGCTCAAAACTTGAGAACCCTTTTTTTTTTCTTTTTTTTTTTGGGTGGGAAATTATCAAATAGCTTCTCCCGCTCTGGGCGGAGCGGGAGGGCGTGTCAGACTTTTACTGAAAACCCTCCCGTGTTCCTTCATTTGCCTGTGTGCCAGGGTCACGATATCCCTTTCGGACAAACTCGCAACCATGGCAGGCATTGGCCCTAATGGACCCCGTTAATTCATGCTGACGTCTCTTGAGGCGCGCGTGGAACACGACGCGCCGTCGACCCGGGCCTGGTCTTTATCGGACGGCGAGCTACCCATCGCTCACCGTCCGCAAGCCCGCGCCTACGGTGGCCGGAAATCGGCTTGCGACTCCGGACGCCCAGGGCGTCTCCTGCGGCGACTAGGGGCGTGAGGGCGCGAACGCTGCCTCTCCCTCACGCGCTCCGCCTCCTCCTTCGCGAGCAATACTGCTTCGCAGAAGGTGGTGACGGCCACCCATGCACTCTCGCTCCGAACCATGGCCTGAACCAGGGCCGGACGCGAGAGATCGCCGCCGCCGATCGCCTCCGTTAGGACACGGCGGTGCTCCGCCCAAGCTGGGCAGACCTCCACCGTATGCTCCACCGTGTCCTCCGGGCGATCAACGCAGTGGTGACACCCGGGCGTTTCCTCCCGCTTTATCCTGAACAGGAACCTCCCGAAACAACCGTGTCCGGTGAGGACCTGCGTCAGGCGGAAGGTGAGGACGCCGTGGCGCCTCTCTAGCCACTCCTCAAAGAGGGGACTTATCGCCACAATTGTGGCGTGCCCAGCGCTGGGTTGCGACAATCGCACTCTCCATGTCGCCATGAGATCCCGCCGGAGCTCTATCCGCTGTGCCGTGATTTCTCGCGGCAGCGGAGTTTCACCTCGGCGTTTCGCCTCCTCGCGAAAACTTGAGTACCCTGACTTAGATAAGTAGTAAGTACATAAGGTATTCATAAGAATTTGAGGTTGTGAATAATATTTTATGAATTTAAGATTGAGGGCCCGTGTAGCCCGGGAGCCCCGTATCATTGATACGGCTGATACGGCGGTAGCTACGCCCCTGATACAAAAGCTGTCAAAACGCCTTATTGATTCTTCTGATATAGAGTTAACTGGCGATAAAATATCGGCCTTTAGGTACTATGCACCTATGACCTATGTGAACAGAATGGGGTGAAATTATTTGCCCAAAGCAGTTAAAGATTTGCAGAAAAAGATCAGTCTTGCAGCACACAGCTATCGATTCACTTGGCCGGCCATTACTTTAAGTGGCAGTAAAAGTTTACTGTCATCGGCAGCGCGGGAAAGGTCGAGCGGTAATTACTACTTTTATAGTAACTGCCTGCCGGTGCATTAGCGGTTCTTAGGGTTGCCAAGGGTGAATTTAGAAATCATTAGATATTACCTCTGTGTTTACTTGAGCCAAATGAATGACGATAGGTTGTGTGCCTATGTCTCTCTCAGCTTTTTATCTAGTCTTTAGGTCAGCTATTAAGAGTCGGTCAAGGCTAGCCACCAGCCACTATAAGAATGTACCTACCTTATTTATTTATTTATTTAGAAGTGTCTAAGCCCAGGTAAAGCAAGCGGACTATATTATAAAAAGGAAAATTGGTGGTTCACAAAAAAGGTAGACGTATGTCCTAGCGCGGTCATGTCGGACGGACGATGCATGGCGCGATGCTGTTGCCTCGCAGTCCCCGCGCCGCCGCCGCCGCCGTGCCGCGTCGCTCGTTGACGACGTAGTGTGTTCGTTGGATGTATAATGTGAACAGTAAATTGTAATGGGAATTTTCAAGAAGTTTTTTTCTGATATACTTGTAGCATAACATCATGCCTGTAATTCCCGAAGGGTTAGGCAGAGGTGTCCCTATAGATATACTCACTTTCGGCCAGTTATGTTTCAGTCCTACGTAATAGGGGGCGAGCCTATTGCCATCAACCGGGCACAAATCCAGAGCCCGTGCTGCTACCGAGAAATTCCTAATGGAAAAACCCAACCCAGGGAATCGAACCCAGGACCTCATGATGTTCAGCAGTAGCGCTTGCGACCACTAAATCAACGCAGCAGTTTTTTTGCAGTTTCTGGTTTATGGTTTGTTCCATCACTATATCGATCATATACAGGGCGTCCCACGGACATGCCACATGGAGGGAAAGTACCTTGAATATTGTAGATGGAACATTTTACCGAAAGAAGACATTATTTGAATTTAAAAAACAATTTAAACTGCATTCATAGATATTTAAATAAAAACATGGTTGAACCGGAAATCGAACCCGTTACACGAGAAAAATAATCACCCTGTAGCTTTATCATACCGATCGAAAGGCTTCACCATACGGATTATTTTTTGCTAAATAACATAGTGTCACAAATAAAATGAAGACCATGAATTTTAACATTTTTAATACAAAATTATCAATTTCTCGATTGCTCAAAATGAGTCCCATCCTGTTGAATACAAAGTTGCACTCTTTTGGAAGATTATTTATCGTTCTTAAAACCCCCTCTCTTTTTTTCTTCTCTCCACTTATTTTATTATGCACTTAATTATTAATAGGGAAATGATGCGTACTTCTCAAGTGGGTACATTTATGTGATGTACTTATGATAATGTCTGTTGTATGTCCTTATAGTCCAGTCATTATAGTAAGTTCACCTCGGAATTCGAGATACCCAGCTGTAAGTCTGTAAATACTTGTATATTGACACCCTAAAAGTTGTCTCAAAACCTACATATGGTAGGGTGTACGCAACTATTAAATTTCAAGGTCAAAGGTCACAAAAATCGGTTTTTTGCGCTTTTTTTGTAAATATCTCATTTCCTATGGGGTTTTTGCTATTTGTATTTATTATCAGTGTCTTGAAGAAGGAATTTTCCCGACATATTTGAAAACTACTGTAGTTACACCAATATTCAAAAAGAAAACACGGAAGATGTACGATGTTATAGACCTATCGCTCTCATTCCAATAATGGCTAAAATATTTGAAAGAGTACTATATAATAATCTTAGTGAATTTTTCGAAAAAAATGAAATAATAATAGATAATCAAGCTGGATTCAGAAAAAGGAAATCGGTTAATACAGCAATGCATCAGTTTTTACAAAAAATTATAACGGAACTAGATAAAAATAATCAGGTCACAGCCCTATACATGGACATGACAAAGGCTTTTGATTATGTTGACCATGGACTACTGCTACATAAACTAGAAATATACGGAGTCCGAGGTAAAGCACTAGAAATAATCAAATCCTATCTCAGTAATAGAATACAGTTCACTGAAATAACACAATTATGTCCATTCACAAAAACAGAAATTAAATATATATCGAGCCCAAGATTTATAAAATATGGTGTACCTCAAGGGTCGATACTAGGACCTCTACTATTTCTCATTTATATAAATGATTTACCTAACGCTATTCGGCACCCTATAGTTCTACTTGCAGATGACAGTACGGCTCTTTTCACAAATAACAAAAATAAAAATCATGAACTAGAAATAAATGATTCCCTATCTAAAATAATAAATTGGCTTACAATAAATAACCTGAAAATAAATCTTACAAAAACGCATTATATGAATTTCGAGAATAAAAACGCAAAATTAATTCCATTATCTATTGAGTACAATAATGCAACTGTATCTGAGGTTACAAGTACAAAATTTCTAGGTATCTATATCGATTCTAATATGTCATGGAAAACACATGTAAGTAGTGTGTGTAGCAAATTAAATCAGTTCTCTTATGCCCTATACATGCTCAAAAAAGTATCTAATCAAACCACACTACTAAGAGCTTATCATGCCTATGTGGGATCCACTTTATCTTATGGGGTACTATATTGGGGATACTCGACTGATAAAGAATTTGCGTTCAAGGCACAAAAAAAGTGTATTAGATCCATATGTGGGATACGTCAAACAGATTCATGTAAACCTCATTTTATGAACCTGAAGATATTAACCCTCCCTGCTCTATATATCTACGCGGCCTCAGTTTTAGTTAAATCAAACATCAGTAGCTATGACACATTAATAAGCAGTAGGCTTAAAAATACACTACGCAATAAAACATCCCACACTGCCGTCTACAGCAATAGTATTTTTTGTATGGGCATAAAAATATATAATAATTTACCCATTGAAGTCAAGAACCAGCATTCAATTGGTATTTTTAAAAGGAAGCTAAAAGATTTCCTGATTAAAAAGGCATACTACTCTGTAAAAGAATTCCTTGAAGATAAATAATTATTTAGTATTGAAATGATTATGATACTTAATATAATGATGTGATATTAAATTCTATGAATAGTATGTGATAATATATGAATGAATAATGATAATTAATATAATATAATGTTAAGTCTGTATAACTGTAATATTGAGTAAGTAAATATTTTTTTTTTTTCTTCTTATGTTTTTAACCATTTAAATTGCAATGCCTTAACAGGCAACTAAGTTCTAGAACCTACCTATTGTTAACATCTACAAAATCCTGTACACTTAGTTCGCAATAAAGAATTTGAATTTGAATTTGAATATCAATATTGTAGAATACAAAATTCTCTACAAATTTTGTTCAAAAAAAATTTTCATACGGTGAACCGTTTTCGAGATAGAGAGCGGAGAGCGCGCGGTCACAGCATTACTTCAGGTCAACCGGTGCCTCCGGTCGAAAACGCGCCATATATAGTTGATGAACTATCGATAAATCAATCGATTATAAATATTTGTCAATTTTATTAACTATTATATTATATTTTATCATTTTTTTCCTAACCTATCCACTTTTTATTCAGTATTAATTTATTTAACAACACTTACCTGCCCATGTAATTGCAGAATTGTTAAAGAAAATATAGGAATTATATTTGAATTTTAACCTAATTAATATTAATAACTTCTCACATGATGAAAAAAAAAAACAAATAAATTATGAATTAATCTTTTTATTAAAAAATATCATTCAAACCATTTATTTTTATTCAAAGTAAAAAAATCACATCTGTCCCTACTGGCTATGAATAGAAAGGTCCGTAGTGTATAATAGGGGCCCGTATAATTCCCAGGTATAATTTTTGACGTAGTGGAAGGATTTTAAAATTTACAGATTTGAAAGAAAATGAACTTAATTATTTTCTATTTAAAATGTCATTAGTGTGAATGGGAATATAATTATATTATGATTTAAGTTTTTCCCTTAATTATTTTTTAATTTTAGGAAACGGTCATCAGCATTATTGAATAGATATAGATTTAATGCATGAAGAAAATAATAAAATATAATATAATAGTTAATAAAAATTGACAAATATTTATAATCGATTGATTTATCGATAGTTCATCAACTATATATGGCGCGTTTTCGACCGGAGGCACCGGTTGACCTGAAGTAATGCTGTGACCGCGCGCTCTCCGCCCTCTATCTCTAAAACGGTTCACCGTATGAAAAATTTTTTTGGACAAAATTTCTAGAAAATTTTGTATTCAACAATATTGATAATAAATACAAATAGCAAAAAACCCATAGGAAATGAGATATTTACAAAAAAAGCACAAAAAACCGATTTTTGTGACCTTTGACCTTGAAATTGAATAGTTGCGTACACCCTACCATATGTAGGTTTTGAGACAACTTTTAGGGTGTCAATATACAAGTATATACAGACTTACAGCTGGGTATCTTGTATTCCAAGATTCTTACCTAATTTAAGCTTAAATGACTGGACTATTACGGCAATGTCAGCTTTTCATTTTTCTGAACAAAATCTCACATCAAATGTTAATTCATGGTCTTCCTTTTATTCACTAATTTACAATATTTAAGGTACTTTCCCTCCATGTGGCATATCTGTGGGACGCCCTGTATATGGCTGATACGATGTAAGTTATAACATACACAAATCATATTTTTTGAACAGCGCATTGCCAAACCCCCTAGTGCTATTGAAAAATTAAAAAAAAAATTAAATTAAACTGCTGAAAACTAATTTCATTCACTGGGTTTCAACTTATACCAGTTTATATTAGGATTCTTAATATTCTTTAATTGTTTGCCAAACAAAACCCACACAGAGAGAAATACCCACGATACAGGAGAAATTCCTAGTGTGGGGCAACGTTTTGAAAAAAAAAAAGAAAAAAAAAGAGAAATAGTCCGCCAGACCGTATTACGGCCATGGCAACCAATCTTAGCGGAGACTAGCCTTCGGCGCGGGAGATTTTTAACCGACTTCTAAAAAAGAGAAGATGTTTGTTCGCGCATAACTCCGTCGCTTGCCAACCGATTTGAAAAATTATTTTTTGTTGGTCTTCCCAAATGGTCCCATGAAAATTTTATCGAAATCGGAGAAGCAGTTTTTGAAAAATCAACAAACATCTAAAAATTTATTTACATTGTCTACATTAACGATCTTTTCGTTTACTCTGCATTGCGTTTTTTGTTCGCGCATAACTCTTTTTCGGCACTAAAAAGTGAAAAATAAAAACCTTTTTACAAAAAAAAAAATAACTGACTTCCAAAAAACACTACAAAGTGAAAAATAACTTTAATTTTGTTTTTTGGAAGTCGGTTGTTTTTTTTTTTGTAAAAAGTTTTTTATTTTATAGTGCACAAATGTGTGCGCAGTCACAGGTGCACTCCCTATTCCCTTACTTTCATAGCCCGATGGGATGACAATCCTTCACTTTTGACCAGAGAGAGATCAGGCGCAGGACCAAGGGCTTAACGAGGCACGGGGGTATCACACCGCCAACTTCCAAGCTCCGGGCTGTTACTAAGAAATTCCTAATGGAAAACCCAATAACACTGCCCGACCAGGGAATAGAACCCAGGACGACGGACCACGAGACCAACGAGCCAGTCGTAAAAAAAAACTATGAAGAACACACTGAAATTATTCACCCATTAAAGAAATAAACGATTATGCCGCAATACATATAAAAATAAAAGCATATCATGAACTGCATTGGTACCAGATTTGTTCGCAAACGTCGTTGTACCCGTCCTACATACGACTGACTTCTTAGAAATGAATATTATTGTCCGACATTTAAGTGGACCACGACCTCGCAGGTGGACTTCCGTAAATCGTACGCTCAACAAATTGGACACTATGCTGGCACCCCAAGTTATAAACGGTAGGGTAATTGTTTTTAGTTTATTGTTTTATCTTAATAAGGAAACTGGTAGTGGAAATACAGCATTAAATTGTTGTCACAGTACGATGCTACACGTGCCTAGGCACTCGACTAATTACGCCAAAAATTGTGTATTGACTTGTATTGTAATGTATTCGTAGGTATTGTTGCTCTAAATTATAACACAGATTTATCTCAAGTGGATATATCCGTCATTAACCTACATCCAAAAAGCAAATAATAAAAACCATAAGTGAAGGCAAATGACAAACTACTAATCTCTTAATATACAACCTTTTTTTTTCTTAAAAATCAAACTTCTTTTTTTCTTTAAAATTTAAACTTAACTATAATTATGCAATATACCTAAAATTTTACCGTTTAAAATTAAATATTCCTTAGTAGTCCGTTCGCATGTTTTATTCTTATCCTAGTTATACAGGGAAACCTATTATTACCCATACAATACTGCAATGCACACACTCTGTAACATGCTATATGTGTCGCTGTTGGTTGCCTAAATAAATAAATGCTAGGCCAAAAACGTTGATTGCTAACTGATAGATTGACATGAATATTAGAAATAAATGCGAAGTAGGTAAATCTTTTTTATTTGGAACGTTTGCACTGCTGAACTCAACATGGCAGAGATGTAGACACGGCACCGCGCACCGCCGCGGTGAGAGAGGGTGAGAGCATCGCTCGACCGCGCGGTCGGGCGGTATATGTGTGTTAGGCATCAACGGATTTATTAGAGGCGAATGCGACATGAGATCCGCTTCACCGCCTACCGCGGCGGTGCGCGGTGCCGTGTGTTAATGGCCTTAGTAGCTTCACAACTTAGTATTGTTATTTTGGAAATGGGATCGGCGTAGACAGCTAGTATACAGCATGAGATCCAGAGATATCTTAAAATAAAAACAACCGACTTCCAAAAAAAAAAAACTATTAAGTGATAAATTACTTTAATTTCGGAAGTCGGTGTCTTTGGATCTGTATTTTAGTTTTTTGCTACCGACTTCCAAAATTAAAGTAATTTTTCACTTTGTACTTAGTGTTTTTTTTTAAAGTCAGTGGTTTTTTTTGTAAAAAGATTTTTAGTTTCACTTTTTAGTGGGTCAGTTTGTAATTATCTAAGTTACAATACCTAGCCTAAAGTCAACTGTTCATCACCTTTTACAAAATATTGGTTCTCCCGATACAGGGACGTTAATTGTTGAGGAGTTGACAGTGAATTCACCATCAGCTACACTTCACCATATGCATTGTGACGAACATAAATTGCTTAGCAACCATAATATTGCATTATTAAGTAATTCCTGTGGCCATCTGTGGACTTCATCATCAGTTCCACTTCACCAAATGGTGCTTTCCGAAAGTAAATGTACGAGTTACTCTATAAATAACCCAAATCGCTATTGGAGTGCCTATAAAATTTGAGGATTTCCCTCGATTTCTATGCGATCCCCTCATCAGAGTCTGTTTTGGTGACAATGAGACCACCTCGAGAGCATACCTTTTCAAACAAAAAAAAAGAATTTTCAAAATCGGTCCACAATTGACGGGGAAAAACATACACATGTTTTGCCTTTCTGGAAGTCGGTTAAAAATAGTTTAATTTATATATTTTTTTAAACATGTGGATTTTTATTTACTTCTCTACATTGAAAACCGCGAATTCAAGACATGAAGATAAGTGCCCATTTTACATGAAGGCAAATACTCAAATAGGCAAGACTCCAGACCGAAGTACCACCTCATCTGCAAACTACGCCTCGAGTTCTGGAAGAGATGGTCTAAAGAGTTTATAGCGGAGCTCCAGCAGCGGTCCAAATGGAAAACTGGGTCTTTCCGTCCTAGAATTGGAGACATTGTATTAATAAAGGACCAGAAGCTGCCTCCCCAACGATGGCGGCTTGGACGCATTACACGTCTACATATGGGCGCAGACAACACTTGCCGTGTGGTAGATATCTACACATCCAAAGGAACAATCCGCAGAGCCATCCATTACATCGTCCGGCTGCCGGGTGAAGAAGAACTTGAGGAACCTGTTGAAAGTAAGCTCTTTCAAGGCTGGGAATATGTACATGCATGCGCATCTTGCACATGCGCATTCGATACAATACCTTGTCATCAAATACTTACAATAAATTATTAACTATGGCATTAAACTTTTCCTAGGTACGGATAAGGTCAATTAAAAATGTTAAAACATCCATTTATTTCTAATTTCCTTTTATTTCCTAATTAACATGCATTAGAACCTTGTAATACCTCTCCCGCTTTTTCCTTAAGACGTTGGTACCGCAGCTTGGTACCTTGGGTCCCATTCTCGGGGACATGCTTTCAAGAAACTTAATTAGAATTCTCACGAAAATTTCCCCCATAAAGATGATCGTGATAAAAGACTGGAATAGGCAGCGGGGTGTTATTAAAAAACTGTCCTGTAAACTGGTAGTTAGGGGATTTGAAATTGTCGACTAATTGGAGGAATATGGCAACAAAAATCTTCCATTATTGTTTACAGACCTAATCCTAACTAATATTATAAATGCAAAAGTGAGTTTGTTTGTTACGCTGTCACGCTAAAACGGCTGAACGGGTTTGGATGAAATTTGGCACATGGGTGGACCATGATCTGGAGAACCACATAGGCTTTTCATCCTGGCTCACAGACCAAATCGCGGGCAACAGCTAGTTTATAATAAGAGCCATGCTAACACATTCACCTCTGCATTAGACCCATTTGACCTCGTAAACCTCAAGCAGCATAAATGCATAAGATCGCTATTTTTCCTTTAAAAGGCAATAAAATAATTTAACTTTATACCTAGATTTACATCAGGCTGATCGGTATCATGTAGGTATGGACTATACTCTGCATAAAGCATAGTTTTATAATGAAAAAGATGAGGAGTTGCCGTTAACTTAACCAGGTCAGGTCAGCAGGCTTTATTAGGCCTCAAACAGAGAACAATAACAGCAATTAATTAATAAATAACCTCATTAAATTCACAACCACAATACGAGTTCACTTAATTGAAATAATTGTCGGATGACCGCAGAATATGGCCCAATGGAGAGACAGAACTGTCCGATTTATCGGTAATTGAAAACGTTCCGATTTCGCGCCGAAACGACAGATATAAGAACAAATCCATTTTTAATGGCTATGGTGTCGGCTCTTAATGGATCAGGTGGCTGGTTTATGTTTCCTTCTGTTTATGGTTGCATTTGGCTTCTTTTTAATTTTGATTTGTATTGCTTTTCTTGCGGAAGAAACTTTGAACGTTTTCTAGACAAAATCAAACTGGTTGCTATTTTAATTGTATATTTTATAATTTTGATGACATTGGTTTATCATTCTGTGATACCTAACTGACACACTGACTTATTATTTTAAAATTTTTAGGAAAACGTGATGTAGGTATCTATCACATATTTAAATTATCTGTCATTGCTGCATTTTTAATTATTTGTACCTATTGTGGTATAGTAATTTCATTCTTCATAATTATATAATTATTGTAAAATATTTTTAAAAGAGTAAGTGGAGTTCTCTCTCTTACCCATTCTTCTCCATATGAAACTACCTTTTGGAAGGGGCAACTAGAATCAATTCTTTTTTTGTAAATTTTGACGTTCAAATGTGCCTTTTAGGTGCCTATTTGAAATAAATAATTTGACTTTCACTTTGACTTTGAACGAAAAATATAAAGGTGACCAAATATGCTCCTTCTCGTTTGGTCGTATATTCCGAAGAAGGGATTAGAGGTACTTAGGTCATCTTCACCTATTAAGTAGACTGTCATAAATATACAATGTGTCTGTAGGTATACGGTGTGGCAAAAATGAAGGGTGTGGTACAGACCATCAAACTGAACAACTTTCTCCCGGGGACTAACATCGTAATCGCTTACTCACTCACTCCAAAAGTTCGGGATAGTTTTTTTTATCATTTCTCAATTAAATTACATTTAAACATTTAATATTTATATATTTTTGTAATCACCTTTTACATCCCTTTATTTTGATACCCCACTCGATAGGCTTGGGAGATATTTTTTTTTTAAACACACCGATTGGCGCCAGAAATCCGCCATTTTGATTTTTAACAAGTTTAATATACCCAGTGACACTTGCGCAATAAAGAAGAATCTAACAACATATCACTCATCAAAATCGGTTTAGCCCTTTAGTAGTTGCGAGGGATAAATTAAAAACACATAACCCTCCTTTTTTGGTTTGGCCCCAGTCGGGTAAAAAGAAGTCGGTGTAAGGCCATAGATCTGTTGATTCACTTCACTATTCTTGAAAACTCAAATACAAAAGAAAACCCGCATATTATCGTAACATGAACGCATTAGCATATCGAAATCAGTTATAATTCTCGCGGTGGAGAATGCAATTCGGTTCGCATTGCGGCACCCCAGAACATTATGCAGAACACAGCAGGCTGTACTACCGTCGCTGGCTGCTGACCTGGGGGCCTACTCCGAAGTATCGGCCGAATGTTCAGCCGTTTCTTGAGTTCCAAAGTTTCCTTATTTGACTTTGAATCCTTACCCGAGTTCAAGTCACGTTTTTGGCTTATCTCTTTGACCGCCGTTTTTTTTTTCTTTCGCTATAGTCAGCCGTAGTTAGGAAACGGCCGAACGTTCAGCCGATACTTCGGATTTATCTTCGGAGTAGACGCCCTGGTATATTTATTATACGTATGAAGAGATTTTTATATTGATACTGGTGTGTTCGTAATTAAATAGATTCTAAACTAGAATCATACTTTTTACCGGAAGCGATTCCCGAATTCACAATTAACTATAGAAAATTCAGAAGGCTGCTCAAGGAACATATTCAGGAGAATAAGGCAAACAGCATCTTGTCCTGTAAATCTCGAGTTAACAAATAAACTGAATGGATATGGTATTAACGTCTACAAGCATCAAGTCATCGGGTCGGAGTAGCTGTAAGAACCGCTGCAGCAAGGCTCCTACGGAGCCAAACGAAAAACTGCGTGCTGCGAAGCCGAATACTCCGGTGTATATTTCCCGTCTCCACTACACCACTGACGCGGAAGACATCGTGACGTACGTGCGCCAAAAAGGCTGAAGTACGCGCCGAGAGTGCAGCTGCTGGAGTCGAATCGCAACGTCAACTGTAAGGCGTTTGTGGTACGCATACCAACGTGCTACCTGCATCAGGTGATGGAAGAAAGCTTTTGGCCTCAGGATGTGGTGTTTCGCCGCTTTCGCGGTCAAGTGCCTCCAGAACGCACAAAGACTTAGTGCATCTAAGTGATACTAACATAGCTTTAAGTTTTATTTACTAACACATTTGTTAATATATGTATACTTCTTAGGTTAAGGTGGGGTCTTTGTAACCTGAAAATAAATGGTTTATTATTATTTGTTACTAACATCGTCGTATTGTGTATTACTGACATTCTGGATCAAGGTCCGAATTAAATATTTTTTTATTTGGAATATTATCTGGAAGGCTGAATAACTTTATATGTTAGTGTCTGATTAACACAAAAATACACATCAACAAAGCTTTGCATCAGTCACATTTATTTAGGTTCTGAACATGGACCTATTTTATACGTCCATGGTTTTGAATTACCAATAGGAGGTTTCAAACCTACATTATTTTATTTCTCAGTTTTTTCCGAGACATTAAACACCACAGTTTATTTTCTTAATTGATGCAAACCTTTTATATAATTACGTACGAGCAGTTGCTTGCTAATACATGCGTCAAGTTGAGATGGCAGAAAACTAACCTTGTTAACTTCTTGATAAATGATTTATTAATTGTAACAACGCGTTTACAATATGGTGTTTATAATTGAACGCTGAAATTGTACTCAATAACAGTGTTGCCAGTGACAGATAGTCAAATATAACATGAGACAGCTCAAAAAGTAATATTTTCACGAGAAAAGTAACATTACCTTATTTTATGTAGAAAACGACATTAATATTATAATATGGCACTTGTATATTAGTACAAACAAAAGACAAAACTATAATAGAAAACAAAGACAAACTGAACTGACACGGACGCCACTCTACTAGGCGCTCGCTCGCTCGCCTGAGTAAGCGAGATGGAAAATTTTGAAATACACGCGAGCGAGTGAGTGAATATGCGATACGTCGAAGTGACAGATTTTGTCGAAGTAACATGAGAAGGTCAAAAGTAACGTAAATGTTACAAAAGTTAACATAAATACAAAAATACAAAACATTCTGGCAACGCTGCTCAATAATATTAGTAATTAACTAATTTACATTAGGTAAACATGCTTATGCTAGCGGACTAAATAAATATGCAATGAGATCGTAGGTACACATCACTTCATTCTTAAAAACAAAAAGCATCCGTCTACTAATACCTACCTAGAAGGCGGTATATGAAGCTATAAATTCGCTTCGACTAGATCAATTTTATGGAGAAATGAGAGGAGGTACTTGTAATCCCATGGGTCCGTACTCTATCGGTTCATTGACGATGAGAATCGACGCTCCACATTTTATATTGACGCGCGATTAGTTTTAGATTGAAACTTTTCTTTGCTAAATTGCAAATATTTCTGCTTGTCATTTTTTTTTTTTGGCTTCACACGTTTTGTGCATTTAGCCAGTGTCATGTAAAATTAGGTAACAAGTACAAATTATGAAATTAACTCCATTCAATGCGTGATAAAGATGATAGATGATATCCCGCCCGCTCCCCTTGAGTTTAAGTAAAGACGTGGAACTTTACTGAAACCACGCGCGGACTTCTTGAGAAAACTTAAAGTGATGTTGCACTGTTTTGTTTCATTTGCCTACACTAATGCAGGTTCACGAACACTTAGGTAATGGTTAATAATCCACCCCTATTAGGTACACATTAATATTCGGCTAAACACAAATTTTGGAAAATAAAACAAAAGTGCTAACATCACGCTTAAGTCCCTGCTTGTCATTTTTACTTTATAATATTATCCATATTATACAGAGTGGCGATTAAGTTATCACATTAAATAGTACAGCGGTTATTACAAGTTGTTATCAGTCAATTAAAATAATAAAATAAATAATGTTACTAAAAATAGAAAATTGTATTTTTCAAACAAAATAAATAGCCTAAAAATTGGCACGAAATATACCACCCTTGTTAATAAGGCACTAGACACGCGCGGGGGCGATGGTATCAACAATTCAACACACACTTTATGGTATTGTTACCATAATTATATAAATACTGCCAATAACAATGCTGCTAATAATAATGCTGCTGTAGTACTGCTGTATAAGACTGCCTTGGTCTAGTGGTCGCAAGCACGACGGCTGAGCATGAGGTCCCTGGTTCGATTCCCAGGTCGGCCAAAGCGATATTGGGATTTTCCTTTAGGAATTTCTCAGAAGCAGCCCGGAGTCTGGATTTGTGCCCGGTTGATGGCAATAGGCTCGCCCCCTATTACATGGGACTTAAACATAACTGGCGAAATGTGGGTGTGCTATTAGGTACACCTCTGCCTAACCCTTCGGGGATTACAGGCGTGATGTTGTGTTGTGTAATTATATAAATAAATAAAAAATCACAAATTAAGTTTAATGTTGATAAATACAAAAACGAAAAAAAAGAAGTTAATTAAAAAAATCAAAAACCCGACTGCGTAAAAAGTGAACTTCAAAAAGTCGGAAACAAGATTACCTATAATAATTTTTCATATCTCCTGAAATAAAATCGATTAAAAACCGCAATGTGATTAACGTTTAATAACATTAAAAAATATCGCGAACTGATCAGAATCAATTTAATTTCGGTCGCTCTTTTATTTGAAATGTCAAGCAGAATAAATCGGATTACCGTTTAAGACTTTGACAGTAGTCGGAAAAAGTTTAATCCCCGCTTTCTTTTAAAGGCTAAGTAGATCTTGAGGCTTAATTAAGAGGGTCTTAAATGTCAGGATATGTCTGTAATTAATTTTTAATCTGTAAGCCACGCCGGTGTTGCCAGCAATGACAGCGTCTTTAATATCTGTCTTCTTTCAACTTTATAGTTTTTTAAGGTTGCCATTCTAATTACGGTAAAAGGTCAGAGTATTATTTGCATATTGCAGTGATCGCTGAAAGTTAGTATTAGTTATAAATATGCTACTGCGAACCCAGGCAGGTGCTTTACTTTGTGTAAATAATTTCATCACCACTGCTATCAAAACGGTGAAAGAAAACATCGCTCGTGAGGAAACTGGCGGGTCCTAGAACCAAATATTCGAAGGCATGATTGGCTTAGCATGATCCTCCGTTATGTCGAAAATACTGCAACTTTAATTTTGAAATAAATATATGGTAAAGTTGAGGATTAATGTTAAGTACTATGCTTGACGAAAACACGATTCAATAAAATTTTCTCTATAGAAAAAAATTTCCAATGTTCTCCAAACCCAAGAATAAACCGCTCGTATTAAAAAAAAAATGTCATACGGTGCCGAAACGTAGGCACTAACAGTTGGGCTCGTCCACAAATTCAAGGTCATTCAGCGTGCTATGGAGCGGGCTATGCTCGGAGTTTCTCTGAAGGATAAGATCAGGAATGAAGTTATCCGGAAGAGAACCGGAGTTACCGACATAGCCTGCAGAGTAAGCAAGCTGAAGTGGCAGTGGGCTGGCCATGTTTGTCGAAGGACCGATGGCCGGTGGAGCAGACGAGTCCTGGAGTGGAGACCGCGTATCGGCAAGCGTAGTTTGAGGCGCCCCCCAGCTAGATGGACCGACGATCTTCAGAAGGTGGCTGGGACAGACTGGATGCGGAAAGCGGAGGACAGGGTGTTGTGGCGCAGCCTGAGAGAGGCCTATGTCCAGCAGTGGACTGCTATAGGCTGAGTTGATTGATTAAAAAAATACTTCAAATTAGATAATGAAACTTTGCATGATTAGTAGTCATTGGATACATGAAGTGGGCTGCTGTTGTACTACCATTAAAATACCACGGTGTATAGCTGCACCCCGTGGTTTTACTCGCATAAGTCTCGATCCCGTGGGATTATCAGGATAAAAAGTATCCTATGTCCTAATCCAGGTTAGAGTCTACCCAAATGCTAAATTTATTCCAAATCCATTCAGCCGTTTTAATGTGCATGCGTAACAAACAAACAAATAAACCAAGTCACTTTTGCATTTACAATATTAGTAAGGGTTATTAATATATTACGTATATTTAGTTAGGATACGCCCGGCAGTGGACAGTTGGCTAGCCTGATTGATTGGCAGTTACGACCGCGTTTGATGCGGTCACAAATCAATCAATTACGGTTGTGGTAAAAGCACTAGTTGACAGTCGTGCGGTCAACGCTCGCTGCCGGTCCGTTTGGGCTGAAGCTGTGCTGTTCAGGGGTGTTATTTAATTTTCCATTAACATTCATTAGGTTTAATGGAAAAGTGAATAATGCTAAACAAGCCTAAGCATTGGACTCTCAACATAGATATAAATGATACCGGCCTTTTTAGGGCTCCGTACCCAAAGGGTAAAACGGGAACCCTATTATTAAGGCTCTGCCGTCTGTCTGTCTGTCTGTCCGTCTGTCACCAGGCTGTATCTCATGAACCGTTATAGTTAGACAGTTGAAACTTTCACAGATGATGTATTATTGTTGCCGCTATAACAAAAAATACTAAAAACAGAATACAATAAATATTTAAGTGGGCTCCCATACAACAAACGTGATTTTTTTGCTCGATATTGATAACGGCAACAGGTAGATTGCTTGGCTTGAAATATTCACAGAATATTTAGTTATATATTCACTTTAAAAATAATTAATTAAATTAAAATAATACAATTATTTAGGGGGGGCTCCCATACAACAAACGTGATTTTTTTGTCATTTTTATAGATAATGGTACGGAACCATTCGTGCGCGAGTCCGACTTGCACTTGGCCAGTTTTTTTTTTTAAAACTATCTAGAACTATCCCAGGTTTTGAAAGCTTGATGAATTCTGTTATGATCGGATAAAAAAAAAACTTAGAATACAAGCAAGAATGCTATGATAGGTTTGCTGCTTTTACATTCGCGTTTGAAGAATGTGAAAGTCTTATTATAAAGATATGTGGCCGTCCAAGCAAAAAGGGTCCAGTTCTCGGCATTCAGTTTCCGAGATATACGCAGTTTTGTAAAGTTGGGTGAAAAAATTGCATTTCGCGATTTTAATTGATTATTAATGCTTAATTATCTACAAGTTCATAGTATAGTATTTGACTTTATATGATGTTTCTAAGTATCAGAAATTTTAAGAGAAAGGTTTATTAAAAAGGTAACAGTGGTCACAGCCATGCCAAGGCATGTCAAATTAGAAACTGCTTTTTCTCAAATCAAGCTTTTTCGGAGCTTTAACTTCAAATGTCTGAAAAAAAAATGTGCCTTTTTTGAATATTTTCTTAATAGGTACTTATTATCAATTGACTATTCCAGATACTTAATCTATTCTTAACTTAATACCCCACTACTGGACCTTTTAGATAAAATTCTGCACGACACGGCGACGACATGACTTAAAGGAAATACAATCTCCATCCGCTACATTTCCCCTGCATCATAATATAAATCATCATTATTTTAACTAAAACGCTGAATGCGTTGAATAAAAAGTGGAAGAAACCTCACCAATAGCCAGGGGCTGATTCAGTGAGCGTCCAACATAAGCGGAACCCCCCATCCCCCGTACAAAGCGCAAATTGAAAGCTCGACAGCGTACTTAATGAAATAGCTGAGCTCACAATAAATTGGACGGCGCATTCACGTGGAAAACGGTTGCGATTCAATTTGATTTTGAAATAGAATTGTTTCATTCTCGTTAGTCGATAAATGCATATCTGTAATTATATGGAATCTGGAATATTTATATGATGGCTCTGTTGTTGTTGGGTCGTTTTAAATACAGTTTGCGTTATGTTTAATACATGCAGTATTTAAGGCTATATGTGGTCGATGGTTAAACATAGTTATGCCTGTTTCTTCATGTGGTGGGATCTTAAAACATGTGAGAGTAACAGACTACCTTGACAGTTATGAGACGTAAAATTTTTGCGCGATCGGCCTTCCACAAGAGTGTGTTAAAAACTACGTAGGGGATAAATGGAAGACCTCTCGATTGTTTTCTGTAGAGCTTTACGTTTCTGAGAGGCTGATCATCTAAAGACAGAACAGTTACAGTCACTTATGCCTGTAATTTAATTGGTGCCTATGACGTTGAAAAAAAGAATATAGCAATTTAAGCTTATCAGCAAACAAAAAGTTATGGGTTGATATTAGTGTATATTCGGATGTGGACCGCATACTATGTTCCATCTCCTATATTGCTCTGTGCGCTCCATAAAATGCTGCCGTGAAGTGGTGAAGTTTTGGGCCAGCAAAATTTAATACGCTATCGACACGACGTAGAAGAAGAAACAATCAAAATTAAAATATTTTATTTCACATAAACCTACATGGGCACTTATGGAACGTCAGAAGCTAGGTGCACGATTCCAATTTGTCGTTTCCTATGGAGAAGAGGCGGCAAGAAACTCCACGGTTACTCTTTTAAAAATATTGGCTTTTACAATGTTTTCAAATTATAGTGTTAATAGGTATGGGAGGACAGTGTAGGCCTGTCAAGAAGTACCAGGTACTTAACAAAATAGAAAATGCTCTACAATGATATACAGTACATAAAGCCTACAACTTTCTCACATTCACAAAATATAAGTAAAAGTATCTATATAAAATATTAATAAAATAATAAAAATAAAAACCTATTTAAACCAAATGACATGATTGCCATCACAACTGTAACAAATCTAAATTAATATTCTGTCCACAAAAGCCACTAATAAATGTAAAGAAGAAGGTCTTCGTATAATCACTTTATTTATTTATTTATTATTAGGCTCTTCAACAATGAGTACACTATTACTTTACAATTTGTACATCGCCTCATTACTTATAGAAAATCACAGCATGCACTACACTATGCGCAGATCATAACACAGTTAAATAATTAAAACAAGTACATTCTAAAGTTAAGATAAAAAAAAATCTATATATGCGTAATTGATTACAATAAATTAAATTTAAATATATTAGATTTTACTTAAGAGGAGGATTTTTATGTTAATTTGCATGAATATTCTGAAATAGTCACACATCCAAGCAAAATGAATCTTTAATATATGATTTATTGGATCTTTTTCTTTCCATGTTGAAGACAGTTACGTAATTGTTATATTTTCTCTAGATACATTTTTTATTTGAAAATCATCATTACATCAAAATTTTATTTTTAAGGATAATTATAAAAAATGAATATGATTGTTTAGCTTTTATGTCTAAAATAAATATTCACAGCAAGAAAATATAGTTTATTATCCAGTCACCAGATATTTTTTCTCTAGATCAATTTTAGATATAAACGAAATATGAATTGAGACTTAAGCTATTTAGTTTCGTGCTCAAACACGATCAAAGAGCGCACGGGATATTCAACTTCATTACTAATGTGTTAGCGTTTAGCACATAACGGAGTAGCGTCCCGAGAAAGGGGCGGAGTTTGCGTGGAAATTTGATTTAGACTGCCTGGTTAAACAAACGACTACTTCTTACTTTTTCTTATACAAAGAGGTCTATTACTACAACTGCCGATGCCCATATAACTACATAATCCGGTACACTGTCCGATAAAATCCTATACAAAAGCACAGGTGTAGTGTAATTGAAATGAAAGAGATAATGAATTGCTCGGGGAACTCGGCAGGAGTAAAGAATATTAAATATTTTCATTTCGCTCCACCGTATAGTTTTGCATGCAGTATTTTTTAATTAAACGTACTAGGGATGTGGTTATGTTGTCGATGGATACCACGTAAATTAATTGTAGTGATGTCAATGATTATACATTATATCGGTTTGAAAACGAATATCCTATAATCAAATTAGGATGGTAAACTGAAATTTTCCGAAAGAATGTAGCAGAGTGGTGACCTAGTGGTAACAGTCGTGATTTACGAGTTGTAGGTCGTAAGTGCGAACCCAGACAGGAGCTTCACTTTGTGTAATTTATTTCGTCACTACTGCTCTTAAAACGGTGTAGGAAAACATCGTGAGGAAATCGGCATATTATATTCTAGAACCAAAAATTTGAAGACGTGTAATCTACCAAACCCGCACTGCCCACTCCCTCTCACCGAGAGGTAGCCTCTGTCCCAGCAGTGGGAATATTGCAGGCTGATTGTGCTTTATTAATCTGAATTTTTTAAACATCAAAGATACAAAAGACAGCTCCCAAAACGCCTGTCCCTACTTTATAGTATTTTAATTAGGAATACATTATTGAAACCCAAGCTAAAACGAACTTAGAATATCTAATTAGAACACTCATTTCCTTTTAATAATAAACCCTTGGCTTACCCTATAATCTGTAGTAGGCTTACCGTGTATACCAAAATAGATTTAGAAAACAAAATAATTGATATCTTGTAAGAAATTATATTTAGAAAACGTTTCATCGTACAAAATTTTAGAATTTCGATAACATTTTGTAATTGACATCGTTCATCGCTCATCTTGCAGTGTTACTCACTTCCAATTAATTAAGACAAGGTACCCAAATTAATTATCTCCACCTGATGTATCGTTATCGGTATTGTGCAGGCAAGGGTGACATTTCAATTAATAATAGTGTACAATGTGAATTGTAATATCATATTTTTTTATCCTTCGATGAACTTCCAATGATAAACATAACGACGAATATCAGAAGTGGTCATTCTATTAGTGGTTCAGCAGCTTCATCATCAGGATTGTGCTGGATAGTTCGTCGTAGACGTGGTACGACAGACAGACTTCATCTTCTGTCATCAGAAGACAGCCGCCACACAACAACTGATGTGACGCTCTGCTAGAGTGACTATTACCAGCCAGTCAGTCTTATCCGATCTCTTTGGTGGTTCCTAGTAACTTCGTAACGAAACTAGATGGCGCCACTTTCAGCGCTGTCAAACACAAGACTTTTGGAGATGACGACAACGTAATGGTAATAGATGTTTTAGAAAATAACCCTTTTAACATATTCGTACAGTGTAGCAGGGTAAAGGACTCTTCTCATAGAGAGTTTTAGATTTTTTTTTTATTTCTGCTTGAGTATAGTTTTCGACGATTATTATTATAATTTTTTTTTGATAAATCGGCGTGTGCTAGCTAACATAATTATGGCAAATAATTTTAATTTAATGCTTTGTGTTGCATAATGCAAATTATTTTACATTCTATTGTATTGAATCAAGTTTTCTAACTGAACAGACAGCTGTGCTGCTGTTGTTGCGCCACTTCTTCTTCCCAGCTGCAGCACTAGGAAGTGGTAAAGGGTGCGCGTTTTTGGGGGACTGACTTATGTAATTTTTGACGTTCGAAAAGTGCTGATTCTCAGCCTGGTTTGAATAAATCATTTTTGTTTTTTTTTTTAGAGAAGAACTATATGAGTATTTAGTTAGCTTTACGAAGAGTGCATTTTTAGCTTCAAAGTATGGAGAGAAAAAAATCTAAATATTTTTAATGTTGCATACATAACCTCATGCCTTGTTTCCCCAAAGGCTTGGGCAGCGGTGTACATATAGTACACCCACATGCCGCTAGTTATGTTTAAGTCCGATGTAATAGAGGGCGAGCCTATTGCCATTAACCGGGCTTTTATTCAAGCTCCGGGCGGCTCCTGGGCTGTTTTGAGAAATTCCTGATCGAAAAACATAATAATACTTTGCCCGACCCCAGAATCGAACTCAGGACCTGATGATCAGCATTTGCGCATTTGCGACCACTCGACCAACGTGGCAGTTGTATTAGTATTAGACAGAAAAATGATCCATTTGACAATTCATTGAGCAGGCAGTCTAAATCAAATTTCGAACGCAAGCTCCGCCCTCGCTCCCCGCCACTCCGTTATGTGCTAAACGCTATCACATCAGTAATAAAGTTGAATATCGCGTGCGCTCTTTGATCGTGTTCGAGCACGAAACTAAATAGCGTAAGTCTCAATTCTTATTTCGTTTATAACGAAAGTACCTAATAATTGATTTAGAGAAAAAATATCTTGTGTTTGGATAATAAACTATATTTTCTTGCTGTGAATATTTATGTTAGACATAAAAGCCAAACAATCTTGTATGTTTTTTATAATTATCCTTAAAAAGTCATGATTTTCGAATAAAAAATGTATCTAGAGAAAATATTACAATTACGTAACTGTCTTCAACATGGAAAGAAAAAGATCCAATAAATCATATACTAAAGTTTAATTTTGCTTGTATGGGTGACTGTTTCGGAATATTCATGCAAATTAACATAAAATAAGGAGCCTCCTCTTAAGGCCTGTACTCATACAGAGAAGAAATTAATGAGACTCAGCTTTAGGACGTGCATATTTTTAGCAAATTTAAATTTAGAAAGTCAATCACTTTCCCACACTTTTCCCAGCTGAAAGAAGATGTTGGGGTCGGTTTCCAGTCTAACCAGATGCAACTGAATACCAGTATTTTTCATAAAACGACTGCCTATAGTGCCTATCTGATCTCCACAACCCATAGTGACTGGTTAACACGATACCCCTTGGTAAGATTGGCTCTCGGGCTTCTGATGACCCGTAACAACTGTCAAAGATCTACAAATTATAGGTACCAACGGCTTAACGTGCTTTCCGAGGCACGGGGGGGTTTTGGTATCTAAAGATGGTCACCCATCCACGGAACAACCGTGGCGAGCATTACTTAATCTGATCGATCGACCCGTGCGGCTGTTATTAGTATAAATTAGCCACAAGCCCCACGATTTTTCAATTACAATTTAATAATGATAATCAAAAAATTTTTGTTGGTAAAAATTGTGAAATATAAATTTGAAACCTTCTTAATACAAATGGATGTACTTATTACTAAAACGGCACTAATGCGCAAGAATGTCTACTGCATGGCTTCGGTCATTAATAATATATTACCTAAGCAATGGAAAGAATTACCACTATCATTGTTCAAAAACAGGTTTCGAAGCTTTTTAACGCATAAAGTATACTATAATGTCAGCGAATTCCTTACTGAGAAAGAAACATGCCTATTGGTAAAATTGGCTGAACCTATCTGTTATCAATTTATCACCATGTGCTGTACCCATTTTTGCAAAATTTCATACTTTTGAGCTTCTGACTACCTGTAACGTAACGACTGTCAAAGATCTAAGATTGACAGCCGGGACCAACGGCTTAACGTGCTTTCCAAGGTACGGAGGGGTCTCGATATGAAAAAGAGCATTTACGGCTTATAACTAGGTCACAAAAATTTAACACTCTGACTCCTAAACTAGGTGTATGTGTCTTAGGAGTCAGTGATTCTCCGTAACAAACAAAGCCACATTATACTAAATCAGGACGTTTCAACACTATGCATATGGTGTAAAAAAAACAGGATATAATATTTGAAAAGAAAACACAAAATGAAAAACGTGTGGTGAGATGAATAAATGTAGTGTTTGAGTGTGTGTGTAGGGAGTGAATTTAGGATGTGTGTGTGTGTGTGTATGTAGTGAGTAGGTGTATGGTGTGTGTGTAGTGAGAAAGAGTAGAAAAGTGTGTTTTTTTTACAGCATAACTTATTTATATTTATGAAGGTTTAAAGTTAGTCGCAAGTTTATTTAGGCATTGCGGACAACGGCTTAGTTGCAGATGTTTGAACTCTATACCCTAAAGATCGCAGTCCAATTAAATGTCGGTAACCTAGTTCTAGTTACTTTGAACTTTTGTTACTTTTTGGTTTTAAATAATCTTTTTAACGATACTTTAGATTAAGCTTCTCGCATATTTAGCTTATACTTGTGTTGTTTTTTTATGTTTTTCAGTCATCTGTCTTCTGCCTAGCCTTTTCCCAACTATGTCGGGGTCGGCTTCCAGTCTAACCGGATGCAGCTGAATACCAGTATTTTACATGGATTGACCATTTGACGGATAAAACTTACGACGTTACTTTTTCTACGTTACGATTTCGTGAAAAGGGACGGAAGTGTGTAACAGGAAGTGACTGCTTGAGCATGGAATGGAGTAAAATACAGGTATTCTGCTGCAACCGGTTTGACTGACAGCCAACCCCAAGATAATTGGGAACAGGCTAAGCAGATGATGATGATGAACTATGTTAGTGATACAATAAAATTACATTTTCAAATAGAGAACCTACAGCGATACCAAAACCAATACTTTTCTGGCCGATACCGATACCAATTACCGTGACGATCCCATCACTAGAACCTTTTGAATCTGGTAAAAAGCAGATTGGATTGCTATTTGTTTTCACCGTCGCTTTGTGCCTTTTGTGCTGGTTTTCATTGAATTTCTATTATTATGCGCATTTGTGCAGCTCGGAAATATCATGTTTATTAATTAATTTCATTGCTCTGAGAGTTTCTGGGACAAAGGGATAGTTCAGGTGGAATGCAGACGAATATATTGTCATGTATTGTCATTGTTCTGGCGCAATCCTGTTGATTTAGAGGATATAAGCTATGTGTGTTTGTAACCTGATACAATAGGTAAGCGAGAAAAAAAAATGTTATTTCGTCGTTAATCAAAATAAGTTTTTTTTTTTAAAAAAAAGGTCATCCACATTGCTTACATTAAACTTATGCTAGAAATTATAATCTTAATAATTAAAGGACTAATGTATGTTTAAGACAATTACGGCGTGCATAGCATTGATTACAATATATTGCTGCCTTAAATTTTAACATACTAACCTAAATTAAAATAAACAACAAATAGTTTATTTCAGTAATCTTTTAAGTATATTTTTAACATTCCATTTTTTTTACCTTATACGAAGGCACAATACAAAAGAATATAGCCTCTACACAACACAAAACCATTATTTCCATAATAATATATTTACACAAAACACAATTTGTAGACAAAACGTAACACTCATAAAAACAGTTGAACTGTCTGTCGTAGCAAAGTCGCTACGGCGTAGCGGGCGCTACGAGCTACGACGTAGCATAGTGCAGCCATAAACTTTATTACCCAGATTTTTATGTGAAATTTTATTAAATGCCGCTATTTTGAACATATTAAAGTGAATTTCTCGTAGTTTCGTTAGTAATTTGTTTATGAAAATATCACCGTGGTTTCCCCTTTATGTCCACTGGTTAATGGATAAAGAGCTCTGCGATAAAAGCCACTAAACTACACAATACTGAAGGATTTCAATGATTTAATATGGAACCTTTAGGAATATTTGGGTTATTTATTATGCTAGCTGCTCTCCTTCTCCCTTTAATCCATCCAAAGGTTGTCTGTAAAAGATCACTTTTAGCGATAAGACCGCCCATTGTGTCACCGTATGTAAAACTAGTAATCGGTAAAACGGACTAATCAACGAAAATGGCGAATTAAATAAACTGACCACTGAGGGAAACTGACCAGTGATACGCGGACTCACTTGATGATATATAGCTTCTGCCCGCGGCTTCGTTCGCGTGGAAGTTGTAAGATACACAATATAAAATAAATGATAAATGATTTATTTCTGTAAGTAGTTTGTTCATATATTTTTCCAGTATTCGCTGACCTCTCATTGTACGGAAATCCTATACATTGCGAGATCAGCTTATACTTGAAATGTATAGCTTGATGTGTAGCCGTATGTACAAACCATTTACACGTCTAAAATATTTAAAAATAACTAAAATACTAAAATAACAGCCACATTTTTTTTAAAATTCCTCGGCCATTTATCCACCGCGTTGCATCGCATCGCCCGCCAGCGCTTTTACCTCCTTTTCGTTAAGCGTTCTTTCAGACTTTTTAAATTTTTGCTCGGCTCCTAAGGATCGTAACGTGATATTAAATAGCCTGTAGCCTTCCTCAAGAATTAAATAGCCTGTAGCCTTCCTCAAGAATTAAATAGCCTGTAGCCTTCCTCAAGAATTAAATAGCCTGTAGCCTTCCTCAAGAATTAAATAGCCTGTAGCCTTCCTCAAGAATTAAATAGCCTGTAGCCTTCCTCAAGAATTGACTATCAAATGCAAAAATATTTTTTTAAATTTTTCTGCTAGTTCGTAGGTGTGTCCATGGCATAACAGCCACAGCAAATGGTCACATTTCAGACACGGCCCTCACATGATCTGACCATGATTATGTCTGGACTTTAAAAGAGACTTTGACCCGGAGTTTATTTCGCCATTTCTTCTCAGGGGTAGTCAGATAGGAAATGTCGACATCTAGCTTATTTTCTATTTTTTAATATGACGTGTAAAAGTGATTCCGATATCCTATTTACAGAATAAATGATTTCATTTAATTTTATCCTGGATCGCAGACAAAGTCGTGGGCAACAGCTAGTGCCACAATAAATGTAAACAATCGCACAGGAGTTTTTTGAAACCATCAAATACCAAAATCCAAACAATGTAAATAAAAAAGAAAGAAAAAACAACAATTTGAAAGCAGTTGTCGGCCGACTATGGGTTAGTCCAGTCAGCCGACAAGCTATTTCGATTAATTGAATATTATCTATATATGTATCTTATTTTTTATGTACACACAGTAAAATACAGAGAGATACGACATAATTATAATTTGAGTACAAAGGTACTGCTTTATATCTTAAGATTTCTTCCAGCAGACCTGCGAAAGGAGAAATGAAAAAGAAATGTAGACAATAGTGTGTGAGAACAAGAAAAAAAATATGAATATGCGAAGTCTTAAAGTAAAATTTTAAATATACTAATAATATGTAATTAATAAATAATAACAATAATAAAAAGTTTATTCAGGTAAAAAGGAATACGAGGCAAGGCATAATATTTCTGATTAATCACATTAATTATAAAAATATAATTGATTTTGTTTTTGTTTGTTGATTGGGAACATAAGTTATAAGTCAAGAAGTAATGACGATGTTGTGTGAGTGTGTGTCATAACAATATACGTAGCAGTGGCGAAGGGTAATTTTATGAGAGAGGCAAGCCGGAGCAAAAAAAAATCGTTTCTATACAAAATAAACTCGTCATGAAGTATATATAAAGTCAAAAAATATAATGTAGGCATTTTGTAATGTTTTAATTTTATGGCTTCTACATACTAGCGCGACTTGTCGCGCCAGTATGTAGAAGTATTAAATACCTACAGTGTGATTATATTATTTAGCATTATTAAACACTGCTGACTGTGCCATCTTTCAATGACAATAGAGTGGTGTTCCGAATTTCCGGAGGGAAGCCGGTAGGAATCGAGTTATACGGTGCTTTCGCCCCTGACACGTAGTACATTTATTAAAATAACATTGCAATTAAAATAAAATTCATTAAATAAATTTAGAAAAGTCGATAAAAACAATAACGGCCAATTAAGAATTCAAGTACAATAGATCTAATAATAATAAATGTCAAAGTAATAAAATCAATCATAAGTTCAATCATATGTCATCTAGGAATTCATTGATACTCTAATAGCTTTTTTATAAACCAAGTTTAATTCATTGTCGTATTGACGTCCCTACTCTGTGTATTCTTGTCCAAATACATGAACATTGAACAATAATAATATGTATCTTGCCAATTGCTCTACTCACCCCTATACATACTAAGTTTGAAGCTATCCTTGTTAATTCGCCGTGTTGCGGCGCACTGCAGTCCGTTAAACTTCCACGTACCACGTTAGGCCCACGTGACGTTCACGTTGTGTTCACGTTACGCTATTGAACGTAGTCTATGGTATCTGTGTACTTTTTGGCTATGACGTAGAAAAAATTGGCTCCAATGTGTGTGTGAATCTGAAGTAGTTGTTTGCGTCATAACCTATTTCCAAAGAGTAGTGGTTTGGTTTGGTTTGTGTACCCACTTTTTATTTTCAAATGAATTTTGATTAAGGGGTTCACTTCAGGGGGAAATAGAATATTAAAAAAAAATGCTAACTGTACCGTGTGAAATATCAAATGTAAGGCCTTGTTACGAGGATTTCAGATATATATTATTTATAATTTTAAAATAATAAGTTTTAAACTTATTAAAGAAAACCGGCCAAGTGCGTGTCGGACCACGCACAATGAAGGGTTCCGTAATTAGGATGAATTTATCTCTAAAACAAGCTTAACATTGTAGTTGAAAAACATGTTCTCCCATACATCTATATACGCCACGGTCAATTTTCCAACTGAAAATTTAAGTTTCTAATCGCAAAAAAGTTTATTTTTATGTGATAAAACTACAAATTTTCAATTTTAGGACTTTTTCCTATACTTGTGCTATAAGACCTTGCTTCTTGCTAAATTTCATGATTCTAGGTCAACGGGAAGTACCCTATTGGTTTTAATTTATGTGCGAGATATTCGCAATTTTAATTTTATGTGATAAAACTACGAATGTACAATTTTCGAACTTTTTCCTTTAATTGTGTTGTAAGACCTTGCTTCTTCCCAAATTTCATGATTCTAGGTCAAAAGGGAAGTACCCTATAGGTTTTGATTTATGTGCGAGATATTCGCAATTTTTTTTTATGTGATAAAACTACAAATTTTCAATTTTAGGACTTTTTCCTATACTTGTGCTGTAAGACCTTGCTTCTTGCTAAATTTCATGATTCTAGGTCAACGGGAAGTACCCTATAGGTTTTGATTTATTTGCGAGTATCGAAATATGTCGCAATAATGTCGCTTATATCACCGTATTTTTTTATTGCGGTGACTTGGAAGCTTGATTTTTTTAGAGCTTTAAGCGACCATAGACTTACGTATTTGATATTAATTTCAACTTGATACCTCCACGCGTTCCTGAGAAAAAGGGTCTTGACAGACTGACAGACAGACAGACAGACCGACGGACAGACAGACAGACAGACGGACAACGAAGTGATCCTATAAGGGTTCGGTTTTTTCCTTTTGAGGTACGGAACCCTAAAAATTGATGAAAATTTACTAGGGGTATCTCTGAAACTGTTGAGTCAAAAATATTGAAAAAAATACAGAGAATAGTTCTATACATAGTTGATTACAGGAAAATCTATGATCTTATAATAACATGCTAAATCACTCAATATTGTGCGTACAAACTTACACTTGCAGTTGGGATGTATGGAGTAACATGTGTTTCAACTACAATGTTAAGTTTGTTCTTGGGATAAATTCATCCCAACTACGGACCCTTTCAACTTTTCACACGCACTTGGCCGGTTTTTAAGTAGGTAAATACAAAGTTGTCGACAAAACATAACAACGTAACGTAGGGGTATCGTTTTATCTAGCAACTGGGAGGTCAGATAGGCAGTCGCTCCATGTAAAACACTGGTATTCAGCTGCATCCAGTTAAACTGAAAGCCGACCCTAAAATCGTAGGGAAAAGACAAGTCAGAGGATGATGAGGTACTAAGTTGTGGATTTGAAACTTGGCATTCCAGCGTGACAGATTTAGAAGCTAATCTGAGATGCTAATGCTGCATTGTGTTGGAAAATAAGGTCAGGGGATATATTAGTGTGAAATCCTTAACAAAATAGTGAAGATACGATCTGATAAATGTTCGGCAATTGTCCATGGGAGGAAAGATGTTTTAGTAATTTAAGTGCTTTTTTCCCCCGGAATTTGTGATGATGTATGCGTGAATTCTTATTGTGCTACTATGTAAGGTGTAGGTATCTATTGGTACACGAAATCTCTTAAGGGGTCATCATTATGAACAACATTTACTATGGGACCAAAGCTGAAATCGCGAAAAAAAAATCAGCTGTTCCCTACATTTTGACGAGTTATGAGAATATTTCGTGAAAGATTTCATGTTTGGCATTTTAAAATTTGTTCATAATGATGTACAAAAACCCCTTAAGAGATTTCGTCTATGAGTAGATACACCTTATATAGATAGCACTTTTGGGCATACCAGTAAAAACAACTGATAAAAACTTATAAATTCAATTAAATAAATGTCATCAATTATTTACGAAAAATAAACAAAAATAATGACATAATTAACTTCTCTGACTAAGCTAGCCTTTGAGCCTTTCATTTATGTGAGATTCTTCGTGTTATTAGCTTAAATCTATTCTGATGGTACATTACTACCTAGATACTCGTACTAATCACATTCAACAATATTATGTTCCAACACACACAATATCCAAAGTACACAGCAGCAATTATTTATATCGATCAATTTAAACGATGTTTCTTCGAACTACTAATAACCTGCAATAATCCTTCTCTTACGACTTCAGGGAAAGTAAACTTGAAGCCACTACTGCTCTACTGAAAAATACATTCCATGAAAACCGCTGACCGCTTTCTTTTCATACGGCACACGATTCGGGCAACCGTGTTTTATTATTACGCCTTTTTGGTGGTGATTCGAGGCTGTAAATTAAATAGACTGTGCAATGAACAGTTGTGAATAATGAAAAAAATAATTATAATTTTTAATTTTTTTGAATTTGGTCGGAAACCTTCCTCCTTGACTAACTTTTATAAGCCAGAATATTATGAGTGATTTTAACCAAAACCAACTCTGTTATGAAATGAAATGAAATGAAATGAAATCGTTTATTCTGTAAATAGGATATCGGAATCACTTTTACACGTCATATTAAAAAGTAAAAAATAAGCTAGATGTAGTCGACATTTCCTATCTGACTACCCGTGAGAAGAAATGGCGAAACAAACTCAGGGGTCAAAGTCTCTTTTAAAGTCCAGACATAATCTTGGTCAGATCATGTGAGGACCATGTAGATCTGTGTCTGTAATGGTCTTTTGAGGAAAGAACCACACAATTTTGAG
This sequence comes from Tiliacea citrago, assembly GCA_963921375.1. Taxonomy (NCBI): domain Eukaryota; kingdom Metazoa; phylum Arthropoda; class Insecta; order Lepidoptera; family Noctuidae; genus Tiliacea; species Tiliacea citrago. The sequence continues at coordinate 6,846,512 of OY992784.1, forward strand.
TGGACCTGTCCAATCAGTGCAAGCATTTGTCGTAATCGTGCAGCTCGACTCAAGACTTAAGGAGCTCAACGACTCGACGAACAATACCAAAGAAAGTACATTTGGGTAGGCCTCATAGAGTGCTCAAAATGCCAGACCACCATTAAAACTGAGAAAAAGCATAAAATAATAGGAAAATATTTAAAGAAAAAAAAAAGACCCACATAGTGCTCACATTCACAATAAATTAAAGCAGTAAATATAATACTTTTAAAAGTAAACATGAATGTAATATTGTATATAATATTCTGCAATGTCAATATTTATATAAAATCATGCATAATAACATTAAATGTCAAGTTTTCCAGTTTGATCACAAGGCTTGCAGAGCGAGCAGCTCAATCCCAAGCTTTTTTGTCTTCTAAATAATCAGAAATTTTATAGTACCCTTTTTTACTAAGTTTGGTTTTAATACAGCTTTTAAATCGTTTAATGGGTAAGTTTCGAATGTCAGTAGGAAGTTTGTTGTAAAAGCGTATACATTGACCCATGAACGAGTTGCCTACTCTGTGGAGGCGAGTGCGATGTACAGCAAGATTGTGTTTATTCCTGGTATTTAAACAATGAATATCGGACATTTTCTTAAAATTTGATATATTTTTGTGTACATACAATAGATTTTCAAATATATATTGAGAGACTACAGTCAGAATATCTATTTCTTTGAATTTTTCACGAAGTGAATCTCTTGGACCTAGATTGTAAATGGCTCGAACAGCCCTTTTCTGTAAAACAAAGATAGTATTAATGTCCGCACAGGTTCCCCAGAGAAGAATCCCATATGACATAAGACTATGAAAATAACTAAAATAAACAATTCTGGCAGTATCTACATCAGTTATCTGTCGAATTTTTTTAACAGCATAGGCGGCCGAACTAAGCCTTCCTGACAATTTTTCTACGTGTGGGCCCCATTGTAATTTACCGTCAATAGTTATCCCAAGAAAAACTGTCGACTCAACAGGGTCCAACTCTATTCCATTAAGTTGAACATTGGTAGTTAGCTGCCTGACATTTGGCATTGAAAATTTAATGAGCTTAGACTATTTTTCGTTCAGGAGAAGATTATTTACATTAAACCAATGGACAACCTTAGAGAGTGCATCGTTAACATGTTCAAAATTGACTAGCTGACGTTTGATTTTAAAAATGAGGGAAGTATCATCTGCGAATAATACAATCTTGTGATTATCCCTTATGTGATAAGGTAAGTCATTTATATAAATTAGAAACAAGTTGTATGTTCACGTGTATTAGAGATGTGTCCCTCACTCATGAGGTGCCTCGTTTGAGGAACTCGTGATCGCACATTGAAAGAGTTACTCGAATTTTAACACTGAAGCACCTCACCACACCTCACTCCCTCATTCGTTCACACGTCCTCAAAATATGACATTGACAATATGAAATCGTGGCGAGGGGCGAGGCGAGCGAGTTCGAGAATCGCGAGTACTCAAGAGTCGCGAGTGAGTATTGAGTGAGCTCAGTGAGCGAATGATGAAAGATGAACCGACTTACAAATTGTTTAGTTGTTTACAGAATTAGAGAATGACTGAGGTGACTGAGGTGAGGTCTGGTCTCGAAATTTTTACAACACAATTACACAGTAAAAAATAACATTACGATTTTGGTATGTACCTAATGAAATAATTTAGGTAATGATTATTGTGTCATGTTGTGTGGAGAGTGGGATAAACAAGTAAATAAAGCAAGCAAGCGAAAAAGTACGAACACGAAAAAAACAAAAGTTTACGTAATTGTTGGAACAAAATATCAACAATTCACTTCACGTTTACTTCCAAGGTCAACATTAGGTAAACTATTAAAATTATTAGTCAAAACGAATTTTGAAGCAAATATTCTTATTTCAGATAATTATGGTTAATTATTATGAACTCTAAAAGAATTAGCATTAGATTGCATAACTAATTTAATGTTCCAACAAGAGTTTAAATTTTAACAATTTTATATAGGTAATGAAAATGTTTGCATGCCGAATGGTGAAATATGGCAGAACTCTGATGAAAACCTACTACTACCTACTTATGTATAACCCATATTTGCAAATAAATGCTATTCTATTCTATTCTATTCTATTGGTAATCACGTGATAATGATTCCTTTAGCGGTCTAAAATTTATGAGCGAAAGAAAATTATAGGTGTGAAAGATGAGGGAGATGTAAATAATCGGACGGAGAGTCGTGATTACTCGTGAGTTGTCGTCGCGCCCGCCCGCCTCGTTCCCTCAGACGTTCGGCAGTAATCGGCAGAGTTCGGCTCGGGCGCACGAGGCGTGAGGTGAATACCGTTGCACGAATCCTCACCTCAAATGAGGGGTACCTCGTGAGGACCTCACGAGGAAAAGTGAGGCACTCCCTCAACCTCAAATACAATTGATGAGTTACCCATTACTAACGTGTATGTTCAATAGACGTGGAAATGTGTTCAGCTTTGCGTCGCTTTGATGATTTTATACATTACAAACTGCACCCCGCGGTTTCATCCGCGTAAGTCTCGATGCCTTGGGAATATCGGTATAAAAAGTAGCCTATACGTTAATCCAGGGTGTCAGCTACCTCCATACAAAATTTTATCAAAATTGGTCCAGTCGTTTGAGCGTGAAGAAGTAACAAACATACACACATACACTCACAAACTTTCGCCTTTGCGAGTATAATATTAGTGTGATAGTTTTCAGTTAGATCAGGCTGAATTGGAATCGGACTGAAGGAAGCTGTGTTCATTGTTGACGATGGCTGATTTTCACTTTTGTAGCATTTGTCTTTTGCCAAAAAAAATGTACACCTATTTAACTAACTAACTTTGCCTAACTTCGTTTATTTCCCAATTCACACGAAGACACAATTTCTTTACCTAAATAAATTATCCATTTAAATTATGTTTCTCCAATACTAACAAAGAAACAAAAGTTCCTCAACACATGAGCACGCAACACCGTGTCGCTCCCACTAGTTCTAAGAATTACATATTTATCAGCTGGCAAATTGAGCTAACATTTCTGTTAGTAAGTGCTCGATGTACTGTCGGGGCGAGGCAGTTGTCTCGGCGGTATCTTATGGCTGTAAAAGTATGGGTTTGCATTGTTTTAAATAGATGTAGGTATATTGTAGTGAGTTGATGGCTTACTTGTGCTTTTCTAAGATTTAATAATCAAGATTTTTGTTCCAATTATGGATTATGTCTGTCACTTTGTTTATTATGATGATTGATTGGTTTATTAGAATCAAAGGTGCCTTTTACAGGGCTACTTGAAATAAATGATTTGACTTTGATCACTAAAAATATTTCATTCATACACAGTTGAATCTTTTTTTTCAATTTTGATTGTCGAACGTAATACATATACAACAAGCAGAAGCACAAGAAAAGTACAATAGTTAATTTGTAAGACTTCTTTAATTACAAAACTTATTAGAAAAAAAAATCGAGTAACATAATGCTATTGTTATTTATCTTCGCAAAACAGTGTAACTATTTGCAACGTTTTTACTACCAATCTTACTTCATCATAGTCGTATATACGAGCATATTATTATATCGTTACCCAGCGCATATCATATGGTCCCATCTCATTGTGATGCGGCTAGCCCCCAGCGCCAGCAAATTATGCATGTGCCACATTACCTGACCGCCCAATTGAAACGTAATTGAGCTTCATATTACGCCTTGTCTCTAATTCAGGTGTTGTGACTGTGTGAGCAAGTCATTATGAAGTTCAAGTGGTGTGAATATATTTATACTGTGCTTTGAAGCTTTGGGAGGACCTTTCCAGAATTAGACGTATTCCGGTTGATGATGGTATTGTGCTGTGAGCACAAATAAATATATTATAGAGGTATGAGGAGCATGGTGTAAAGTTCATTCATCCTCTGTAGAAAAGGGAGGATCCTCCGACCAGACGGGTGTTGTGTCTGGTGGGCAACTGCCCGACGATTGATTTCGGGATGCTATATATATATGTGTTATAGCTCATGAACATGCGAATTCTAGAGTCTTAGCATGCTAATGCTAATATGACGATAATTGTTATAAAATAAGTAAGTTTTTCCGAATTACAGAGTGCGTTAGATATCGCGTTCGCCTAAGGACTTCACCTAGCGTACGTTTACTGATCTAAAACGTTTTATTTGAGCATTTTGAGCTAGTACACTTGCATATTTTATGTGATTAACGTATGAAGTACGAAGCGGTGAATTCACACCTCCAAGAATTTTGCAACTAAATTTCATTTGATCATCATCCTCATTTTAGCCAAAAGACGTCCACTGCTGGACATCGACCTCGGGGTTGCCATAATCACCACGCTTGGCAGACGGGTTGGCGATCGCAGTATGGTGTTAAAATGCATAGAGAACGCTGCTGCCCATTCTCTAGTAAGTCCCTTAGTCGCCTTTTACGACACCCACGGGAATAAATAGGATGGTGCTATTCTATACGTCCGGCAACACAAGGAAAACATCTGCATTCGAGAGCATTCGCATGCTAACAAAGAATGTGAATGATAAAGTAATCCAACACTACATGCCTAAAAGTGGACATGAAAAACAAAAATATAAAAACACACTGCCAAAGTAATCAAGATATCATCAACCTGTACCAATAAATGGCCATCATCCCCCATTGTATACAAAAACAATACCCATTGTGTAAAAGAGTCTCCCGAAATTCGTGTACAAACCACGGTAGCCTGGGGTCTACCGTGATCTGCGAATCTCCCTTCGCGTGTCTTTTTTTACCTCTACCTTAATGCCCGAATAAATATCGGCACAGATAAGGCTACCTTTATATATTTAACTAATTTATGCGAGGCCATGTTTTTAAATAAGATGTCCTTGGCTATATGGGATTGGTTCTTTATAAAGCTGGCTGGAAATAGGTAAATTTATGGATTTGGATGATGATTCGATCTTTGATTGAGTATCTGCAATTCTTATCTTGTTAAGACACGAGATATGCTTGAGAAATGTCGGTCAAACAGATAGTCTGGAACTAGATATTGCATTGTTGTGTTGCATCATTTCAGGGTTCATCCAAATAAATATTTCAATCTACTTTTCCTGTGATCGTTTATTTCATCTTCCAGTTTTTATCTTGCAAATACCAATAATATTGGTATATGCAAACTAGTGTCCTTGTGTAGTTTCTATTTAGTACCTACAGTAATGACTGACTGGGGAATCTGCATATTTTCACATATAAATAATAAAATAAAAATGTTTATTTCAACTTATATAAATTACATTGTTAAGTTTGGAGTCACCTTTTAAGCAAAGATTTGCTTGTTAATGTTAGAGAATAAACAATAGGTAACTTTGAAAGCATGCCAAAGGTTATTAACAATACAAAAAATTATATAAAAAAGGAATAAGGAATGCACACAGTGTTACGTGTGTGTGTCTGGGGGGGGGTATGTGTGAGGTGGCGGTGTGTGTGATGTAGGGGTGTGGATGTTGGTGTGGAAGGTGTGATTTGTGTACTTATTGTTCTAGTCGGCGACAAATCATACACAGTGTGAGTCTTCATAATGTGCACATATCGAACTGAGGGAAACTAAGCCTAATTTATCGACGGAAAAATATTAAAAAAAATCTAAAATAGGGTGTCTACCTGCTAAAGTAAAGTACGTAGGCGAGTGCAAGGCCTTTCTTTAACAGTTGATAGAAAACGTTGTGATTGAGGTATAAACATGGTATTTTTACTTTTAGAAAGCTGATACGATGGAAAATAATTCAAAGTAATAAAAAAGGGTAGGTAATCAGGACTTTTATTGAGATATTTTTGAGTTATTGTAAAAATGAATGAAAAAATATCAGATTTTTGTTATAAAATCACGCGAATTCTCATTTGAGGCCGAGTTTTTTTCTTTAGTTTTTATTTAATGAAGACGCCCTATTATTTCCAGTCATTACTCAGTTTGTTTCATCATTTAGAAGTTATACCAATTTGTTTACACAGGGGTCACAGCAGTGATCAAGAATTTAAAAAATGCGACGCTTTTACTTAAAATGCAAGATCTGGGCCCTATACCACAAAACTTTACAAGTTCTACAAAATTGTTAAATTGTAAAAAAATATTGGGTAACACAGCAATTAAAAATAAGTAAATGTAGACTTGTACACTACAATTTACATACGTTTTTAAGCTTTTCCATTACAATTATGTGACTTAGTGTTTTGTGGTAGAATATAATAGAATAGAATAGAATACTCTTTATTATGTACAGCCTATGAATTACAGATATAAATGTAGAAATTTTACATAGGGTGACACAATGGGCGGTATTATCGCTAAATGCGATCTTTTAAAGACAAACTTTGGATGGATTATGGGGGAAGAAGGTGTACTATTTACATATATGCAATAAATAGATAACACATATTAAACTTATCTATATAAATATATTCAATAATAATCATGAAACGAGTACAAACAACAAAAAAATAAATTTAGTTACGTTGTTTATGATACGAAGAGATACGGTAAGAATTAAAAATTTGTAAATTGTGACATCTAAATTGTAATTGTTTAAATGATACAATACAATGTTATGTAACTGGGTTGTGGAGGTCAGATAGGCAGTCACTCCATGTAAAATACTGGTATTCAGCTGCATCCGGTTAGACTTGAAGTCGACCCCGACATAGTTGGGAAAAGGCTGGGCAGATGATGTCCCTGTTGGTACTGGTAATGAGCCAGTGACGTGTGATTACTGGGATAATAAAGTCGTACGCGTATGCAGCATCCAATATTTGTCCAAGCGATAATATTGATGTTGTACCCGCTTTCGCTTGTAGTAGTGTGCCAGCCTTATCGTACACAAATGCGTATCTCCATACTGAGACACACCCTCTTTGTACAAACGTATAGTACGAACAGCAAATTCTGCACCATCATGCATTTTAATTGATTACCAATACAGTAGCTACGTCGGTGTCTGTTGTCCATTCTGAAGACACAAAACCCTGAAGTGTCCCCAATACCGTTCACCTAAGCCCCAATGACGTAGATCTACCTATCATTGTCCCCGATCTGTGCAATCATGGAACTTTAATCCAAAATCTATAACGCTAGACTTACTATCTGGGCGGAAAATTTATTTGATAACCATTTTGCTTCGGTTTGATAACATCGCTTAGTTTCTTATGTCTTATACATTGCTTCTTTGTGTTGGTGGGATGTGAGTGTATTGTTCAGGGAGCGCGCAATGGGGAGGTCACTAGGAGTGTATCTCGCGAGAGTTGTGCATGTGTGTGTGAAGCAGGGTAGGCCCACAGATCGGGCCCACAATGCACGTTGTTTATCCGCTAGGGCGCGGGGGTGAGAGGCGGGGCGCGGGCGACGGGGCTCCCGGCCGGGCCCAGTCAGTGAGTTGCCAGCGCTCGCAGCAGCCGCACGCGCCCGCGAGTGCATCATACCCTTACACTACAAACACTGACACTCCGACCTTCAATCCGTGGGAACGAGACATCTATATCAGGTAAGGTTTCTTTTTCAAAAAGGATCCGTTCCGGATTTTTCCCGGATTTTCTACCGACCTCTAGTGATATCGAGATGAAAGTTATATAATTTTAACTAATTACCGACGAGATCGTATCGACATCCTATTCGAGCTGAACCGCGGTAACTGCCGAAAAATTGTAATTAGTCGCTACGCGGCTACACGTTCCCGTAGCGCGTAGCACTGGCGTAGAAAACAATGCGTTTAGGCCTGAGATCCTGCGAATTTGCTACGGAGTTTAATTTCGCGGAAGTGGTATTGTTGCGAGAAATGAGAGCTTTCACTCCGTGTATCGTTGTTGGATATATTTATTTTTTCACGGTCAAGCCAAGGACTTTGTCGTTGTATGTTATGGGATCAAATGGGTGTCACAATGCGCGGTTATCCCACGGCTGGGGGTTTGTACGAGCGCTGTCATTTTGCTATAATTGTCCTGAAAGCCTCGACCTTGTTCGGTGAGCGCACCATGAGTTCTTTGTTTCCGCAGACTGTTTTTAAATTGCGTAGATTTGGTTTCTTGCTTCTGTTCCGTATATATTTTTTGTTTAGTAGATAAAGGGTTTTATTTATAACTAGTCTATTAAAATTATCTTATGTGAGGTCAGAATTTCGAACTGTAATTGTTCGTATATTATTTAGTTCTTTTAATAAAATAATTGTAGAGGCTAGCCGAGCATTATATCAATAACGATGATTTAAAAACGAATTTCTATATGACACTGGCAGAAAGGAATTAGGATTAATTTCAGCTGATTTTCAATCGTCATGGTCGCAACAGTCGCAGAAGGGGAAGGGTTACCGATGTAGCAGTTAGCCAACCGTTTGGCAAACAGGCTAAAACTGTTTGTTTGAACCAAATCATAGTTACCATTACCAGTTGTGAGCTACCTACAGTTTCGACTTTCAATACAGATTATTTGCTTCATTGGCTCAATAAGAAGCATAAGTCTGATCTTATAAAATATAACATTGAATAAAAACTAATGAACAAAAATTAATTTGCTCAAATTAATTAATTCATCATGAAACAATTTAATTCTATTCAAAATCTACTTCTGCTACTATTCCAATTAACATGTACTTTATAAAAAAAAACAACATCATTGTCACCTGATACTCTCTATACCTATAAAAAAAAAATTGTTAAACAAAAATAAAGTACATATATTTTCACGTTACCCTCACATAAATATGAGCACCTATCAATCAGCCACTGCGCTGTCAGCGGTCAGGTTATTCAAATATCGGCTTCTCAAGGATATGTAGCCTTGAGCCGATATTCAAACAATATACTTACCTTGAAATAGACGTAGTGGAGTTAGACGATAGGTTCGTCCGGGGATGGCATCATTCTCTTTACCTTTATCCCAATTTATCTAGGGTAGGCGCAACATGTAATTTTCTTCCATTCTTCTCGTCCGGGGAAGGTACGCTACGCTGCCACGGTTTTTCCGTGGATAGGTGACCATCTTTACATACCAAGACCCCGCCGTGCCTCGGAAAGCACGTAAAGCCGTTAGTCCCGGCTCTCATTTGTAGATCTTTGACAGTTGTTACGAGTCGTCAGAAGCTCGAAAGTTTGACAACCAGTCTTGATCAGCTGCATCCGGTTAGACTGGAAGTCGACCCCAACAAAGTTGGGAAAAGGCTTGGCAGATGGTGATGATGGTGACTTCCCGTTCGGGGAAGTACTATCACCATACTTAAGTCAACCGTCCACTGCTACGTATAGGACGTGTATGGAGAGGTTTGGCACGTTTCTGGGCGGTTCATTTGTTTGCCAGCCCAACTTACGGAGTCCGTTAGGGCCAATGCCTGCCAGGGTGGCGAGTTTGTCCGAAAGGGATACCGTGGCCCTGGCACACAGGCTACCGAAAGAACACGGGTGGGTTTTAGTCAGTAAAAGTCTGACCCGCTCCGCCCAGAGCTGGAGAAGTTATTTGATAATTTACCACGCAAAAAAAAAAAAAAGCCATTGGTGCGTAGCTTGGCCGTGGGTCGTAGTCAGTCGCAGTGGACGATCCCACCTTCATACAAAGCGAAGCAACTTACACGTGCGTAGCTTGCCCGTAGGCTGCTGTGGAGCGGGGCCTATATTCCTGCAGGCAAGAAGTGTTGTTGTGGTTCGATTTCAAGGGAGTATTAATGCAATAACAGGCACACGATAGTTTGGGATGAGAAAGGATGAAAAAAAAAAACAGACATTTATTCGCGATAAACATGACGCGCAGAAAAAAACATAAACACAAAAAAAAAGTGAATTAAAAAAATCTAAAACCCGATTGCGTAAAAAGTGAACTTCAAAAAAGATGGAAACAAGATTTATATAAATTAATACTATATACAGTCGGGTTTAATGATATTTTTAATTAACTTTTTTATATTTTACACTTTTTAGTTTGAATTATAGGACGGTTAATTAGGTAAGTATAATACTACTAGTATAGTACTCACTTATAATCGGGTGATACTTACTTACGATCCACAAGTTCGGGATAGTTTTTTTATAATTTCACATTTAAACATATAATTTGTATATATTTTTGTAATCACCTTTTAAAACCCTTCATTTTGATATCCCACTTGATAGGCTTGTGAGATATTTTTTTTCGAAAACACGCCTTTTGGCGCCAAAAATCCGCCATTTTGATTTTTAATCATTTTAATATGCCCAGTGACACTTGCGCAATAAAGACGAATCTAACGACTTATCATTCATGGGTTCAGCCATTTAGTAGTTACGAGGGAACATAGGGGCGGACATACATATATACATACATACATGCTGGTCAAACACATATCCCTCCTTTTTTGGCTTCGCCGCAGTCGGGTAAAAAGAACAAGCACGCACCTACAATGCCTGTAGTATTGCAAATGGCTATATGATGGTGATGGCGGTGACCGCTTACCGGCAGGTGGCCTGCCTGTTTGTTTGCCATCCAAAAGACGATATCTAAGTTACTATAAATAAATGAATAGCTCAAAACCAGTACGGCTTTAGAACTGGAATCTGTACAGAGGATACCGTTGCTGCCTTCACTAACAGTCTGGTAAGCAAACAAGATAATAAACTGAACTGCTATAGCGTCCTCTTAAACTTAACCAAAGCTTTTGACGCGGTCTCTATCCCTCGACTTATTTCAAAGATGGAAAGCTTAGGAGTGCGTGGAGTAACTCTCCAATTATTTACAGACTACCTCTGCGATAGATCCCAGTGTGTTCTCATTGATTCAGTCACCAGTTCATATGAAAAGCTCACCTATGGTATCCCGCAAGGTAGTGTATTAGGACCGACACTTTTCCAAATATACATCATTCATCTATGCAAGCTCTCCATCTCTAATTGCGAAACTTTCTCTTATACAGACGATACGGCACTTTTAGTGTTTGACAAAGACTGGGAGCGAGCCAGAGATACAGCAGACTACTCGCTTCGTTTAATAACGGACTGGCTGTCAACTAACTTGCTGACGTTGAATTTGGATAAGACGAAACTAATCAGGTTCTACCGCCCACATTCAGTAACCCCACCCCCTTTCTCTCATACATTTAAAGCTCACATTTGTCCGCCTCATCAGTCCGTGGGTTGAAACTGTCTTGCTCTTAGTACAGTCCGCAATATTAAGTACCTGGCAGTAATTATTGACGAAGAACTTAACTGGCATGCGCATATAGAGGCACTCTGCACTAGAGTCAGAAAACTAATATATATTTTTAAAGAACTCAGGCACTCCGCTAATTCTGAAACACTGACTCTTGTATACCTCAGCCTTTGTCAGTCTATCATTATGTACTGCATCCCAGCGTGGGGTGGTAGTTATAAAACCGCAATGCTCCCTGCAGAAAGAGCACCTTTTTAAACCTAGAGACTACCCGACTATTCAGTTATATTCTGAGGCCGAAGTTCTCACAGTAAGGCAACTATATGTCCTTCGTTCAGTCCTACGGAGACACTCCTATCTTCCATTGTTGTTATACAACTTCATTGCTGGGAATTGATTATTGCTTTTGCTTTTGCTCATGCTCGCGCTCGGCTCAGCTAAGTAGCTTTTTGTTTTTGGAATTTTGCAAAAAATCACACTGTTTATGTACTTATTCGTTATTATTTTTTATCTGACCCACATTGATTTTATTTATGTATGCATACACACGTTGCAGTATAGAACTGATTTACATCCGTCACCTCACACTTTCAGGTCCAGTTGAAAACCAGCGTCAGGCACTAGTTGTCTGGCATTTTTTTTGCTAAACTGGGCCTTTTTGGCGCAGCCGTGAGGCACACTTTACTGCTAATTTCTTACACCGCATTTTACACTTTTTTAATTATTTGATTTTTTATTATATTTTTTTTTATCTGCCGTATATTAAATTGTGTGCCTTTTAGCCTGTGCTAAATAAATGTATTTTCTTTCTTTCTTTCATTAGATAAAAAGCTGCTTTTAAGACGCCACGGTTTCCCTATATGTAAAACAAGCCCCTGTCGTTTTGCATTTACAAGTCGACAATTGTTGGCTCAAAGTTCACGAATGTATAATAAAATAAATATAATTATTCCGTTGTACAGATACAACTTACACAAAAATTAAAAATAAACGTAAGAAAATGGCTCTTATCCTTAACTTATGCTGAAACAGAAAATATATTGGCTATACAATCATAACTTAATCAAACTTACCTCGTATGAAAACTAATCACGCACTCACATTTCACATACACACCTCCCTACACACACACTACACTCATATACACACTCATAGGTACACAACTACAATCATTCACTCTATCTGCTGTGTCAACAACCACTGTACACAATAAGACAAGTCGCGGTTGTATTTTATAAATTGAAGCCGCAAAATTTCCGACTCCTAAGATACAGGTCTGCGCACCTAGTTTAGGAGCCCGGACAGCTGACTATAATTTTAAACTTGGTAGTACAACTCTCTGTTTCCATATGCTATGTACTGTGTATTTGATGTACTAATAAACATATATTATATTATATTACTAAAGGCAATTAATTGCTCATTCGTTTATTTGACGAATGAGTTAGTAAATAACGTGCTGTTAAAAAGCGATAACTCTGATATGAATAAATAACGTTATTTATTTGCAACTTGATAAGCGGCGTAACAGCTTTCTTATTAAAAATTTATAGACATGTCGGTCTTTCGAACGATTCAGACAATAATTAGTATGCTATATATAAACTAACCGAGATAGATAAGTCTAGGTTATCTCTAGGTTACACAGAGTGAAGAGGGCATCAAATAATTTAATAGGTTTCGTTGCGGTAAAACTATTGGCTCATACTCTCAATTCTCATGACAGGACGTCGCATCGTGTCGACGCGTTGCCGAATTGACGACACAATGTTTTTGGCAACTGGCAAACGTGGAGACATGGAAGAAGATGCTGTACTGAGTTTAATGAATAAAGAAAGTTTTTTTTTTGTTTGGTACAAAATCATGAAAACAATAAAAAAGAACATTAAAATTAACAAAAAAGAAGACTGCGAAAAAGTAAATACATGTGAATACAAGCAAATCATAAACAATCGGTATTGGAAGAAAACATTGCTGTAACCGGCTTTAGACAAACTAAAGCGTGATTACGGGTGACTTTGCAAAAGAATATGGGGGCAAATCAGCAGACTATCGATTGTTTTTTTTGAAAAGCTTTATATTCCCCGGGTTGATGAGAAGTCTGCCCTAAATTTAACAATTCACTTATGAGCAATTGACTTTCATATCGGATATTTTCCTACCCCAAGTTAACTTAGCTGAAACGGGTTCAAACGTGGTATTTGATCTGGAAACCGTTCGCTTGGCTATGTTTTCCTTGTAACGGGTATCCCTTCATCCTAACACGTATTTTTAAATCCCTTTTATTGACAAGTTTTTAATCTAACCGTATTTTATGTAGGTAATAGTAAATTATAGCCTACAAGATTCTGTTGGCGTGTGGCCAGTCTGAACTTTTTTATTGACATAATGTTTTTTTTTTACATTTTTATCGGTGTTATTGTACCTACCCACATTTAATGACATCTTTTTTTTTTTTCTTGAAATTTGTATAGATGTTAATGTACAGTCAACAGCACATCAGGTTATACAAAACTGTCAAATTTCTCCAAATGATTTTAAACCTTAAAATGTTCACAGTTAAGTTCAAAATCGGATGAGGAAATTTGACAGTTTGTGGTAACTTGATGTGCTTTTTTATTGAATTGGCAATTTTGAAACCTGTCACTCATGTCTCCGTAATATTTATATATTTTTGTTAAGTTATTTAGTTTTTAATTAGAAGAGTGAAATAAATAATAAAAATAAAAGTAACGCAACCATCTTGTTTTCAATACATTTCAAAACAATTGCACAAATGTCTAACAACAGCGCCCCCGCTAACGTCATTTGAGTGCCAAAAGAGCCTATCAGTGTACACTGTAATATCTAAACTTCTTCTTTTCGCAAAACCAAAACCAACCTCAATATTCTACAACTAAATCTAGCCAGTATTTTTCTGTTATTCTCCGGTAGATTTTTAGCAAAATTCCGTTTGCATTAAAAGGCTCAGCGAACTAAGACTCCGTTCGCGGGTTGCTTGTCCGGTACGTGACCGGGATACGGCCGGTATTTGGAATAGGGGCACGGAATACTTGTTTAGGATTTTCCGGGTTCTTAAGTTAATGTAGTGTTTATTGTATTGGTTGGAGATAGATGGTCCTGTTGTCTTGTAGTCTTCGTTTTAATTGTCAGTTCAGGAGATTTTCTCATTTTGGTGAGGTATAATAGGGAGTGACCACACTTATCAACGCGAAATCGGCTTGGGCCGATGACTTATCACAACGTCTTGTTCAACGCGATTTCGAGTCGCGTCTTTCCCGAACTGAAACCTGGCAAATCACGTTTTTTTCGCTTTTATTGCACGGACATTGGACATACAGTTGTTTCTGACCGAATGAAGCCGATTCCGCGTTGTGTGGTCACTCCCTAATCACACACTAGTTATCTATGGCATGACACTAGGTTGCACGAGCCTCAGGCTGTTTGTACGAGGTGCTCACTGTGTGCATCAGTCACGTTATTGCGGTGGTTGGTGATTCATTGAGACTGAGGCATGCGTAGCAAACCATTCGCGGCGCATGCCTCGCGGTGTCTGTACGCGGGTTTATAAAATACTACCTATGACACAAGATACTTCGATGATCTAAAAATATGTCAAATAATGCATATACCTAGCAAAAAAGACGTCGGTCAATAGTTTTCGGTAAAATGAAATTCGAACAAAAAAAAAATCGGAAAAGTGATCGGTTCCCTTGTGATTGGCTATGAGTAGTAATTGGCAATTGTTGAATCAGTTACTGTTCAAAGTCTTTAAAACCTGTCATTGTTAATAGTAGGGTGTAGTAAATAAATAAGTAATCCAGTAAAATTGATAGATTGCCAATTAATTATCCCGAGCAATATTTTTGATTGATGTACGTTATTGCTACACCTGCGTGAAGCGGCTAGTCGAACAGCACTCCGGTTGATTGTTTAAAATATACTTCATGATTGACTATCGACCTCTCAGCCCAGAGGTTTTTAAAGTTAAACAGAAGCACCAAATTACGGGTTAAAATAATATGATATCAACTACTTCATTTTTTTTACCGATACTGTAGTGCTATTCTAGGAGCTTGTAGCTCAGTAATAACAGCCGCACGGGTAGATCGATCAGTTTAAGCAACGCTTGCCGGGGTTGGTCCGTGGATGGGTGACCATCTGTTCATACCAAGATGCCTCCGTGCCTCGGAAAGCACGTTAAGCCGTTGCTCCCGGCTGTCATTCGTGTATCTTTAACAGTCGTTAAGGGTCGTCAGAAGTCCGAAAGGCTGACAACCAGTCTTAGCAAGGGGTATCGTGTTATCCAGTAACTGGGTTGTGGAGATCAGATAGGCAATCGCTCCATGTAAAATACTGGTATTCAGCTGCATCCAGTTAGTCTGGAAGCCGACCCTAACATAGTTGGGAAAAGGCTGGGCAGATGATGACTGTAGTTCTATTCTGTAACCATCTCACCGTGAAAACTTAGGTGAAGTGAGCGTGGAGTGAGCTGTCAGTGTCATCACACCTGATGCTAGAGATGGACGTAAGGATTACATTTACAATAATAATCGATATTTTAATAATATTTACAAAATATTTTCTTTATTTATTTATTTAAACTTCTCACACACAATAATGTACAAAGGCGGACTGAATGCCTTAGGCATTCTCTACCAGTCAACCAAGGGTGGTGAAGAGATAAGATGGCGGGTGCTCTGATTGAGAGAAAATAATAATATTATAACATAATTAATTATAAATATAATAGGTACATAGATAGGTTATAAACTTAGTTATAATACACATGACGTATTCTCTGTTATTTTATTTTTTAATGTTATTGTAGAATGACAGCTCACTTCACCTTAGTTTTCACGATGGGATTTTCATAGATCGGCTCGGTTTGGATCGGATCAGCTGTACTTATTTAGTAAATCTCAGGCACTATATATGGACAGCCATATGATCAAATAAAAAAACCGGCAAAGTGCGAGTCGGACTCGCGCACGAAGTGTTCCGTACCATTATCCATAAAAAATCACGTTTGTTGTATTGGAGCCCCCTTAAATAGTTGTTTTATTTTAATTTAATTATTTATTTTTAAAGTGAATATATAACTAAATATTCTGTGAATATTTCAAGCGTCTACCTGTTGCCGTTATCAATATCGAGCAAAAACGAGCAAAAAAATCACGTTTGTTGTATGGGGAGCCCCCTTAAATATTTATTTTATTCTGTTTTTTAGTATTTGTTGTTATAGCGGCAACAGAAATACATCATCTGTGAAAATTTCAACTGTCTCACTATCACGGTTCATGAGATTCAGCCTGGTGACAGACGGACAGACAGACAGACGGCGGAGCCTTAGTAATAGGGTTCCCGTTTTACCCTATGGGTACGGAACCCTAAAAAGTAACAATAGAGTTATGGAGAAAGAGATCTTTGTGAAGTGACTTAGGAGCTTAAAATCGCAATCACGGTCATCACCTACCTATCCTTTTCCCAACTATATTAGGGTCGGCTTCCGGTATAACCGGATGCAGCTAAAAAGCAGTATTTTTTTTGACTTATGACTACCCGTACTGACTGTCGAAGATCTACAAATGATGATAAATGATTTATTTCTGTAAGTAGGTTTGTACAAACACTTTTACACGTCAATCATATTAAAAAAAACTAGATGAGGTCGGCGTTTCGTATCCGACTACGCTGAGAAGAAAGGCTGAAAGAAACTCAGAGGTCACAGTCTCTTTTAAAGTCCAGACATAATCTTGGTCAGATCATGTGAAGACCATGTAGGTTGGTGCCTGAAATGATCTTTTGACGAAAGAACCACACAGGTTGAGGGGATCTGTCCAGTCAGTGCACGCATTTGTCAGTAGTCGTGCAGCTCAACTAAGAACTTAAGGAGCTCAACGATTCAACGAACAATACCAAAGAAAGGACATTTGGGTAGGCCGCATAAAATTACTCAAACTGCCAGACTATGATAAAAACTAACTGAAAAAAAAGAAAAATTAACAATAACCCTAGATGAGGTCGGCGTTTCGTATCCGACTACGCTGAGAAGAAAGGCTGAAAGAAACTCAGAGGTCACAGTCTCTTTTAAAGTCCAGACATAATCTTGGTCAGATCATGTGAAGACCATGTAGGTTGGTGCCTGAAATGATCTTTTGACGAAAGAACCACACAGGTTGAGGGGATCTGTCCAGTCAGTGCACGCATTTGTCAGTAGTCGTGCAGCTCAACTAAGAACTTAAGGAGCTCAACGATTCAACGAGCAATACCAAAGAAAGGACATTTGGGTAGGCCGCATAAAATTACTCAAACTGCCAGACTATGATAAAAACTAACTGAAAAAAAAGAAAAATTAACAATAACCCTAGATGAGGTCGGCGTTTCGTATCCGACTACGCTGAGAAGAAAGGCTGAAAGAAACTCAGAGGTCACAGTCTCTTTTAAAGTCCAGACATAATCTTGGTCAGATCATGTGAAGACCATGTAGGTTGGTGCCTGAAATTATCTTTTGACGAAAGAACCACACAGGTTGAGGGGATCTGTCCAGTCAGTGCACGCATTTGTCAGTAGTCGTGCAGCTCAACTAAGAACTTAAGGAGCTCAACGATTCAACGAACAATACCAAAGAAAGGACATTTGGGTAGGCCGCATAAAATTACTCAAACTGCCAGACTATGATAAAAACTAACTGAAAAAAAAGAAAAATTAACAATAACCCACATAGTCTTCACATTTACAATACTTAAAACAATATAATACTTAACAAAGTAAATATTCATGTCATTGTATATATAAAATTAATCAATGTCAAAGGATAGCCGGAATCAACGGCTTATCGTAGCTTCCCGAGGCAATGATGCTAGTTCTTTCTCTGTATAAAAAAAGATCATTGCCTCCTGTAGGACGAAAATAGGTGTAAGCGGTGTATTTATGTGGTGGTTGCTGATGAGGTGCTGGTAGCGTTGATGCCGAGGAAAAAGAAATGGCGGACAATATTCACGTGTCTGTTGGAACATTGGCACAGTTGGAAGGGGTCTATGTTGCCACAGATCAATAAATAATTACATTTTAATGTTGGTGTTGTACTAATTACTAAAATACCCAATAGTAGGCTGGTAGAAAGGGAACTGATCAACTTAACTATCAAACTTTTTTTACTTCTCTTTTACTTTTAAAATAATCACACATCAATCAACTCGTCGTGGTGTCCGGGCCTCTCCTTAAATTCTTCACTTTGCGCAATTCCGTATCTCGTGTACACGTACGTATTATAGTTCAGTTGGTCGTTCTGTCTGGGGTGCGTCCCACGCTGTGTTTGTCGGTTCACGGTCACCACTCAAGGGTACGTCTGCTCTTATGCCTGTTAGTCTTTTAAGAATTTGACTATCTTGCTGCTACTTCTGCTTGTTTATTCCGCTGGATATGTGTTATTGCAGCATTAATGCTTAGCCAGAAAATATCCTATGAGATGTTTATAATCTGAAATATGCATTTTACTGGTGGTCCCGCAATTGGGCCACAAGATTTTTCTTAATAAGAAACCTGAGAGAAAAGATTTGGGAATCGATCAGTAAAGCAAACAAGCCATTTTTTTTTGTGTTTGGAAATCCTCATGGATTTCTCCGCCCTGGAGCGGGCAGTGCAGTTAGTCAGATTCTAATCGACTGAAACTACACGGTGTTCTTCAACCATTAGGGTACTGGAATACTTGCCGTTAGTCACGCTCCCCCGGTCAAATGCTAGCAAGCCTACGATTAGCATGTTCTACGTTGCGCGCCGCGAAAAGCTCGGGCAGCTGACCCTTGTCTGCAACGAGGGGTAAAAACATTAGCCACCTTTTCTTAACCCCCCAGATTTATCCACTCAGCAGCCATTAAACCACGATCCCATTTCTTCTCAATTACCGCCATCTACATCTCATTAAATGCTCCAGAGCTTTCACTTAAAATCTTCCATAATTCCATGCTAAGTCAGGAGTTGGCCTTGCAATATTGCACGAAAACACCATAATAGTCGTTATTTTGTCCCTACGTCGGCTCATTACCGCTTGCCATGACATTTGTTTAACGACGCTGCTCCCGTCCAAATATTTGCAATGAACCGCCATTACTGTGTTGTTGGCTGGAGTTATGTTTATTTTTTTTGTTTATCAGTAAGGACAGGGCTTATGGCAGCCGCGTGCTTATTCTCTTGTTTCAGCACGAACTATATGAGAGACATTTTATATACGAGTAAGCTAGTCAGGTGACAGTGTGCACTTATCAGGGGGCTTTTGTGGAGGCGTAGATGCACTCTTTGCCTGGTATTGCAAAGTTGCAAATCAAAACTCACAAATAAATAGGTTTTTTTTTTTTGAAAATTATTTTCCATTATATTATGCTATGCTATTTAAACCTAATAATATATTTGTCTTCCAAAAGACCTCTAGTTAAACAATTATTTTATTTGATCTGTAAGATTTTTAAAATCGTTCTTACAATTTGAAACTATCTAAATTCTAAGATGTACACGACATTCCTTCACGACAATATAAAACCAACGATCCATACAACTTGCTCCCATCCTAACATACCAATAATTCTTTGTCCACGCTCATGCATTCTCTCGTCCTTGTGCGCAGTACTCTATGTAGAATGTTCGACCTTCTTGAAGGACGTTCTTAATGTGGGACGTGCACTTTATTTTCTAGGGTTACGGAGCAAAAGTGTTAAGAGAGTCGAAGAATACTTGTTTTGTTCTATCAATAATAACATTTCAAATATGATGAAGTAATGTTTTTTTTTTTCAATATTATATAACACGCCTGTAATCCCCGAATGGTTAGGCAGAGGTGCACCTATAGTACACCCACATTTCGCCAGTTATGTTTAAGTCCCATGTAATAGGGGTCGAGCCTATTGACATCCACCGGTCACAAATCCAGACTCCGGGCTGCTACTGAGAAATCCCTAATGGAAAATCCCAATAACACTGCTTTTGTTAAGTACTTGGTACTTGTTAACGGGCCTACACTGTCCTCCCATACCTATTAACACTGTAACTTGAAAACATTGTAAAAGCCCATTATTTTTTAATAGTAACCGTGGAGTTTCTGCGGGCTCTTCTCCATAGGAAACGACCAATTGGAACCGTGCACCTAGCTTCTGACGTTTCATAAGTGCCCATGTAGGTTTATGTGAAATAAAATATTTTGATTTTTGATTGACTGCCCGACCTGGGAATCGAACCCAGGACCTCATGTTCACCAGGAGCCCTTGCGACCACTAGACCAAGAGACTGTCTACCGCTAGATACAATAAACGAAAAAGAAGAAAAATGCCAAAATCACATCGGGAAGACAGATCACAGTTTGTTATAAGGCAAGAGTTACCTTTTACGACAGTCATCACTGGAAATGGATGACGAACAAGTAACCCAATTTAGTATACTTAATCCTAACAAATCCTTTGGTTTTTGTGTTCGCACCATGGAGTTTCTTGCCCGTTCTTCTCCATATGTACCTACTACGCTTTGGAATGGGCAACTAGCTTCATATTTTTAACTGACCGATTCCTTCGACAGTTCAAAAGTGCCTGTAAATGAAATAAATCCTTTGAGTTTGACTTTGCACTGTTATTTCGTAAGTTATATTTCATCCGTGTTAAGGACGTTTCAATCTAAATTATATCTACTTGGACTATATTGACTTTTCAGAATAAATCAGTGAAATACAGAAATAAAAAAAATCTGAAGAAAATACAACAGGTCCGTCTCTTCGACTTACAAAAGCAAGTCTTCCTATTGGATAATAGGACTTACTTTTGGTAGGCAACAAGGAGGAATTCACCCACATTTGCAAGCAGACAGACCTTGAACTCGCCCACGTTCTGGTTTTATTTTGGTGGACGCCCACGCATCGCCAGCTGATTGTTACGTGATAATAAACTTTATTATTCGCTTGACCTACTTTTCTAGTGGTCTCTTACTATGGCGTATTATGATAAAGAGTTTTGTAGTTATACTTCTGGTTTCTGAGAATCTAGCTGAGGTGTTTCACCACCTACCGACGGTTAAGTTCCCTTTAGTTGGCAGATTATGTCATACAAATTCTGTTCCCTGTCTGTCTGCGGCTTAGCTCAGAGAATCTTAGTACTAGAAAGCTGTAATTTGGCATGGGTATACATATTAATCATGCCGACCAAGTGGTAAAATAAAATTTAGAAAAAAAAAATATGGAGTATCTCCCTAGCACGTAAAGTGGGGATGATATTTTGTTTTCTCCTCTATCCCATGGTGTGGAATATCGTTGGATAGGCCGTTCAAAAATATTGCTGGTTTGTGAAAACCATTTTTCGATGCAGGGATCCGTTTGCGCAATTGTGCCCCCCTCCGCCAGCTAAATGGTTGGTTTTAGATATGGGAAAACATTCATAGCAGTAATATATGTAACGAAGTTAAAAGAAAAACTATCACAGCTAAGTAGAGTTTGCAAATTAACGAGTAATAGTCGACCCACTTACATTTGCAGTTGGCGAATTGACCGTGACGTATATCGATGTATGGGAGAACATGTTTTTCAACTACAATGTTAAGTTTGTTGTTGGGATAAATTCATCTTAACTACTGAACCCCCTTCATTGTGCGTGGTCCGACACGCACTTGGGCCGATTTTTGAATTTATCCAGTGAGTAGGGCGATTCGTAAATCGTGAAACAGGCCCTAAGATTTTGGTTGTTGTAATTGTTTGACAGAAATTTTAACAGTCAAAGGTGTAAGTTGTTGATATTCAAAGACACCGCGGTGAGAATTGGCAAGACTTCCGATTTAAAGGTTCACCAACATCAACATCATCTGATCATTTTAGGAAAGGAAGCCCCTCGATTAATTTGAAGAATCTCCTTGTTTTCTAATGAACATAAACTCGAATTATTAATTCACTGGAGTAATCTGACATGTGCTACTCGTAGCTGTCACTTTGTGTAATAAAATGGTCATATTTATTGTATTCTAGACTTTTACACTTATATTAAGGGCGAAATTCACCAATGAAACTGAACGCGATCAGCACATCTAAACCGAGTTCAAGAGCTGTCAGTGTCAATATTCCAAAGAAAATAATGAAACTGACAGCTCTTAAACGTGGTTTATGTGCTGATCGCGTTCAGTTTCATTGGTGAAATTGGCCCTTAATCGATTAAACTTAACGATCACCATTACAATAAATATTACCATTTTATTACACATAGTGACAGCTAGCACATGTCAGATTACTTCAGTGAATAATTCGACTTTCCACTTTTTTTTTTTTTCGAGTTTCCACTTTCCCCATACTAATTCATCTTCAATGTATAGTAGGTAGATACATATTTTGCGAACAAAACTCTTCCCTTACCAAAAATAATATATGATAATTAAATGAATGTAAACATCGCATAAAAAACTCTCAGCGTAAAACAGAGAAAATGGCTCGTAGTCAGGTTACAGTTTTTTATCCCCATACGGCGGGTAGTTCGCTAATTAAACCGACGTCGACCAATCACCGCATCTGCCTGAAACTGATACACCAATTAGGGAGCGAGCTGACGGAAAACTGAGAACATCCTAATGAAAACGTATTTGTTTACGTTTGTATGGATTTCGTTTAGTAAATATGGCTTTGGGCGAAATGGAGAAGTCTTTAGATGTTCATTTTTAGTGGAGATTTGCTCAATGTTGGGTATGAGGACCGTCATTTGTTGGGCCCTAACATTGGTGAAAGACTAAAAGTGAGAAGTTATAGGCTTGAATGGAAACTATACTATGGTTGCCTTTATAAGATCGACTTTAGCGCTACGACCACCCATTGTTAATACAATGAGTGGTGGTAGGGCTATGTAAATTTTCTACAATCTGTAATTTACGTGGTGTACATAATTCAACCCCCCCTTTGGGGAAGGCTTATAATTCAAACTCATACTCGAAACTACAACAACAACTACAACTGTGGGCAACTAGCTTCATATTTGTAACTAACCGACTTGTTGACAATTCAAAAGTACCTGTAAATGGTTTAATTGAAATAAATGCTTTGAGTTTGAGTTTGAAACTCAAAGCATTTATTTCAAATAAACCAATTACAGGCACTTTTGAATTGCCATTGGGTCGGTCAGTCAGAAAGATAAAGCTAGTTGCCCATTCCAAAGCGTAGTAGGTACCTATGGAGAAGAACCGGCCAGAAACTCCACGGACACTCTTTCAAACCAACATTGGTTACAGAATTTTGGTTACATCATTCATGTTGTTAAGAGCGTCCGTAATAAGATAAAAAAAAAAACCAATTCAAAAATTAAATTAAAATGAGCCGTGGCAGCTAAGAGATGATCAGTCCCTACAGACGGCGCCCGTTCCCGAACGAGTGAGAAAGAGGGTGGAGAGAATCGAGAATTTGATTTAGGAAAATTTTGCTCACATGATGTGGGCAGTTTGTATCAAAAAAATGTATGAAGCATAACAAGTAGTGTAGTAATACAAATAATTTCTTCAATATACATACATGACATAACATCACGCCTGTAATACCCGAAGGGTTAGGCAGAGGTGTACATGCATATTAATTGCAAAATCAATGTAGCACATAACTAAAGACAGAACTGTTACATTTCCTCAATCATTTTTTGTGTCAAGAAACGCCACACTTAGCTGGAATCGACTTTCCATTTCCTAGTATTGTATTATATTATTCATAAAGCAAAGAGTTTATTTGTTTGTTTGTTTGAACGCGCTAATCTCTGAAACTACCAGACGAATTTGAAAAAATCTTTTTGCATTTGATAGCCCAATTCTTGAGGACGTTACCATCACGCTACGACCCTTAGTCCAAAATGAAGGAATCCGGGGCTGAGGGCGCCATGGGATATGTTTTATGTTAAATCAAGACATTACACGCGGACGAAGTCGCCGGCTGAAACTAGTTGTTTTATAAAGTATCGGCACTTAACTCTATGCTGAAACTATCGTCTGGCATTGAAGGAGTTCAACATTGTTTCCTCGAAAACTCGTCTGATTGCCGACTAACGTGACGCCGAGGTAAAGTTTATGGAAGTGGCTTTGCAAGGTCAGTGGGCTGTGCTTTGAGAAGTAAGCGTGTATAAGTTACACAAAAGATTTTTTTTTGTAATTTTACAAGGGAATTGACGGATCAAGAGAATCGGAATTGAACACGAAAATAGAAGATTTATTGCAATGATTTTCTTTATTTACCTACTACTAAAATAAAGAAAAAAGAATATTACATTCAGAATTTGAAGAAATTTGCTACAAAAAAAACTTTTTACTGAAAACATTTTCTTTAAAGCACTTTAGTTTGTTTTTCTTGGGCCTTTTTTGTAGTAGTCGTAAGTTAGTACTCGTAAACAAGTCCAAAAATGTATGCTGTTACTGTAAACCAGCAGACTGCATAAAAATAATTTGGAGATAAGTTAATTTTACATTAAGAAAATATGTGTTTAAACTATTCATTATTTATTTTATCGTATAAAAATAATGTTCTAAAATATGTCCCGTAATAAACACACACCGCCAAATACCCCAATTAGAATATTATGTTATAATCATAATATATACACAAAATACTACACACACACACACACACACACACACTACTACTACACATACACACACTACACCACTGCTATACTATTATCTATGTATAAAACATTTTTTTTTAATTTTTGTTATACTGATTGTGAGAGAAAATTGTGGTCACATTACAAAATCAACAGTCGCACACTTATAATAAGGGTCTAGCGTAGTAGGTACTTCGTCCATTTTGGTTTGTTTTAACTGTAGACCGGTAGTGTGACTGTAATTTACGTAGTTTGAACTATTTTTAGGACAAAAAATTCCGATATTAAAAATGACAGAAATCGATTCTGAACAAACAACTTGCATGTGCATTAATTCAGTTACACATTGTATACATCTCAGGCTGGTAAGTCTGCCACGGTGTTCTCACCTTCCGCCTGATGCAGGTCCTCATCAGACACGGTTGTTTCGGGAGGTTCCTGTTCAGGATACAGCGGGAGGAAACGCCCGGGTGTCACCACTGTGTGGATCGCCTGGAGGATGACACGCCCTCCCACTTCGCCCAGAGCGGGAGAAGTAATTTGACAATTTCCCACCCAAAAAAAAAGGCTGGTAAGTCTGAAAGCCACTTCCATTTGCACTCAGATCATGGGCCACTCTTTCCTCAACGATACTTGACCTTCCGATTCCGTGAGTCGCAACGATATATCATCTGTTTGGCGGCTAGATAGTCCTGCCAACATTTATTATGTTTCTTTCATAGCGGGCCCTATCAGAATACCAGCGCTGCGGTATTTTTTTTTTTTCATATATCGGAGCATCATGATAGCCTTTTTGGCTTTGAGCAGGTGTTCTTGTTATTTTTTTTTGTTTTCACAATTTTGTTAGTTTTAATATTCTTGTTTTCTTGATTTGGTTCGTTTTAATGTTCTTTTTTAGGGTTCCGGAGTCAACAAGGAACCCTTATAGTTTCGCCACCCCCATCTGTCTGACTGTTTGTCTGTCCGCGGCTTAGCTCAGAGACTCTTAGTACTAGAAAGCTGTAGTTTGGCATGGGTATACATATTAATGGCGTGATTAATATGTATACCCATGCCAAACTACAGCTTTCAAAGAGATAAAACAAAATTGTAGGGTGGATACCTCCCTTGCACGTAAAGTGGGGACGATTTTTTTTTCTACTTTTCCTATCCCATAGTGTAGGGTATCGTTGGATATGCCGTTCAAAAATATTACGGGTCTGTGAAAATATCGAGGTCTGAATTCAGGTTCAATGTTGTTTGGGTGTTTGGAAAGGGGATTCAAGTAAAAGTACTCGCACTTTAGGGTTTTTGCAATTTTATTTTATTATATTCCATCTTAGTCTTGAAGAAAGGCTCCTACTCCAGCATTACCTTTATCTTTTGTCTCTACTCTACGAAGAATAGAACTATTACTCTACATCTGTATACAAAGCGAAATTTATTTCCCCCTTTTTGTCATCGCGCCGTTGAAATCTTTCTACAATTTGACAATTTGTCTTCCATTTCTTCCGTTACCTCGGTGATCGATCATGCTACGCGTGCAGATTTTATAAAGGACGATTGTGGCATATGCATTCCTGAGAACATTGAGCTTACAGAAGCAATTGTATATTCAAAGTTATTCCTAAGGAGCGATTCTATGCCCCTTGCATTAAACAGCTAACTGCGACCTCTGCAAGCTCTTTTTACTTGATTGGGGCATAATATTTCCACGGATTTATACTTGTCAAAAAATAATAGGCCCGTTTTGACATTTAACTTGGATCGGTTATGTCGTAACTAGTCGACGTAACTAGTGAAGTAACTATACGACTCGATACTCACGATAAATCGATTCAAGTTAAATGTCAAAAAGGGCCTATTATTTTTTGACAACTATAGTGTAAAGACTAGGTAAATAGCGGTATATACTACTTCAAAACTATAAAGATGCCTACAAATTTTCTCTATTTGTAGATCGACACGTGTTTTCTTGACTTAAAAAAGAAAAGAAAGAAAATACGTTTATTTGCGGTAAACATAACGCAAAGAAATAAAAACACAAACACGAAAGAACAAGTTGAGGGAAAATATGCGTCACATTCACGCAAAACGGCCATCGCTCAGCATAATGCTGCGACCCTATGCGAGACAGAGCCCCAGCGCTGGTTTTCAGCGACAGCCGGCGTTGACGTAATGGCTTCAACCGGTGCAGCATTAAATGAGATAAAAATAAACAAAATAAGAAATAAAATAAATACAATGCTTCATTATCTATGTTTATATAAATATAATATCTAGAATGGCCACATTCAGTAACGTAGGCAAAGACTCAAGCGCCGCGCGCCGGCGGCATGCTAAGCAATCAGTGTGTGCAGCTGTCAGCTCCCCACGAGTGCGTTGTGACTTCTGCCCCTCATGGCCAAGATAAATAGTAAAGAAAACACGTGATCGAGTCAATCTGTACGCACCTTAAGACAGGTTCTTGCGGTGGAACACTGTGTTCCCATTGACATTGTCCTGTTCGCCAGATGCGATCTCTTAAGCTCCTGTAACGGTACTCATTCAGCTAGATAGGGTAACCTATCCTCACTACGTAACCGACAATAGGCTTATCCTTAAGACTGCAATATCACCAAACATCACGTTTCATTAGGAGAATATAGCCTTTTTCCATTACAAGGATTCGAATAAAGCCATCATCAGTTTGTACTGAGAAAAAGTCTCGATAAAATCTTGGTAAGGGGTCGATGCAGAAATGATGTGAAACTACTTAGCAGTTATCAGTTTTTTTTTCAAGAAAAAAATATCATAGAGTAACATAGGTACTATAAAAATGCAAGGAAAAAACCTTAAGACGCTGACAACAGGTAAACCGCGGTCACTGTCAGCCTGCATACAAAAGAAAGAGAAGCGCGATGACACAACGCTTGTAATTTATTGCTAAATATGAAGCAATTATCTATTTACTCTAAAATGAGTTGAGTTATAGAAAATAAAAAATAACCAAGTTCTGCATCCAATTCTGACGTTTTTTTTTTTAATTAAATACCAACCGTACATTACTCAAAGTAAAGGATTAGTTTACCGTTAATTTGTATCAAGATTTTTCTTTCTGAGAATATGTTCAAGAATAACATATATTTTTTCCGCTACCACAAACTATATAGATTTGACGATTATTTTGTTCAAGACAAGCCAACTTTTATCATTTGCCTCTTGTCAGCGGAAAAAAAAAAATATTATATGTTATTCTTGAACATATTTCTCAGAACTTGGTTGTCAAAAAAACTCGTTTAGAAAAAAAAATCTCGGTTTAAATTAACGGTAAACTAACCCTTTACTTTGAGTTTCAATCCAAAATATCTGTATTAATAAATATCAACGTACGGTTGGTATTTAATTAATTACAAGAATGTCTTATTTGAATGCAGTACTTGGTTCTTTTTTATTTTCGATTTCTCAACTCATTTTTGAGTATATAGATAATTGCTTCATGTTTTGCAATTAATTACAAGCGTTGTGTCATCGCGCTTCTCTTTCTTTTGTATGCAGTCTGACAGTGACCACGGCTTGGCTGTTGTCAGCGTCTTAAGTACTACTAACACCGGACTGTGGACCAAAGTTGTCTTTTGAATAAATAAATATATTATATACATAACTAGCTGCGCCCCGCAGTTTCACCCGCGTAAGTTTCGATCCCGTGGGAATATCGGGATAAAAAGTAGCTTATGTCTTAATCCAGGGTGTCAGCTACCTCCATAGAAAATTTTATCAAATTTGGTTCAGCCATTTGAGCGTGAAGAAGTAACAAACATACACACACACACACATTAGTGTGATTATATAATTTTCTAACATAGGCACATGACAATGTTGATTAAACTGTCATATTTATAGTAAAACAGTGAGAATTTGTCGACATAATAACTATAGGTATAACCTAACTATTTTATTACAAATGCGAAGGTGAGTTTACTTGTTTGTTACGGTATTCACACTAAAACAGCTGAACGGGTTTGGGTGACATTTGGCACATAGGTAGACCACGACCTAGACTAGGATATAGAATACTTTTTATACCGACATTCCCACAGGATCGAGACTTATGCGGGTGAAACCGCGGGGAGCGGCTAGTTTAAGCTAATTATAGCAGTCACATCACTTTTGAAAGGTGTATGCTAGAAACGGTGAAATTTCTACATAGTTAACAGTTAGACTGAAGGCTTGATGTATCAATGTCAGACTATGTTATCAATAAAAAGAAACAGGCGAACGTGACATTGGATGACATTATTGACCACCTACCTAACATTACCTTCTTCTTTGAAACGTTTCAGGGATTTATTGCTCAAGGCCTTACCTACTCGAGGACAAACGACTTGAAAATAATCGTTTTATACAACTTTTAGAAGGGAATGAAGATATACCGAACAATAAGAAGACAAGATGTCATGTGTCGTGTGTGTGATGTTGTGTGTGTGGGGGTGTGTGTGTGTGTGTGTGTGTGTAAGATGTGATGTGTGGTGTCTTAAATCATGATTTCTGTAAACATTGTTTTTTTTTTTAAATAAATAAATAATAATAACGTAGAATCCTAACTTATAAAACAATATTTTTCTGGTGACGGCGTAAAACGACATGTTCTGTAAGCAAGATTCCTGCTAAATACAGGGACAAAGTCCATCGTAGAAATCAGAAAACTCCACTTTTTTTTCGACCGCAGTACCTAATGTATGATTGCACCACGTATGTACCAATCGTAGAAAACATGCAGTATGCAAACGTACATATGTTCCCAAAACATCTTTTATTAAGAGATTCTTCATCTTCCTTGGACCTTACTTATACGACAAAATCAACAAAGTTATTAATATATATTCACATAATAAGACCCACTGTAATAGGAAAATACAAGACTACCTACTAAAACATTCTTATGATGAAACTGAAGCGATTCTGAACATTCCTAAATAGACAAGACTTTAATCACTCATATTGAACAATCATCCCATTCTCATCTCACTCATACACACATACACACACGCGCACACACACACCCTCACTAATTTAACACTTACAAATTTTCTCATACATTATGCATACTTAAACATGGCTACTAATTGTTCACAATTTATTTATGGGGATCAAATGTAATCCGAGATACAGGTTTACCACCTAGTTCGGATGCAGAGTCCCAAACTTTGTATATTACAAACTTTAAGCCATTATATAGTGTATATTGTTATTATTAAGTTCTGTAATACGTGTTCTTATTTTAGTGAATAAATTAAATCTTAAATCACTAACCCAGGTTATAGATTAGGAAAAATGCTCGTTCGAATACGGGGATCGCCCAAAAGCCACGGATTTTGTTTGCGGTTAATAACCTTCTTTATTGAGATTCTTAGTGAGCAGTGGTGGCCCAGTTGTAACAACCACTTACGTGTTGTAGGTCGTAAGTTCGAACTCAGACAGGTGCTTTACTTTGTGTAAATTATTTCATCACCACTGCTTTCAAAACGGTGAAGGAAAACATCGTGAGGAAACCGGCATGTGCTAGAACCAAAAATTTTAAGACATGTGACATCTATAAACCCGCACTGGGCTCGCGTGGTGAGATGACACTCCCTCTCACAGAGAGGAGTCCCAGCAGGGGGAACGTTATCGGCTGATTAAGGCGCCGACAAGAGGCAAATGATGAAATTAGGCTTGTCTTAAACAAAAGAATTGCCAAATCTATATAGTTAGTGGTAGCGGAAATAGTATATGTTATTCTTGAGCATATTTCTCAGAACTTGGTTGTTACCAAAACACGTTTAGAAAAAAAAACTCGGCACAAATTAACGGTAAACTAACCCTTTACTTTGAGTTTTGAACCAAAATATCTGTATTAAATATCATCGCATGGTTGGTAATTATATTTTCGATTACTCAACTCATTTTTGAGTAAATAGATAATTGCTTCATATTTTGCAATAAATTACAAGCTTTGTGTCATCGCGCTTCTTTTTCTTTTGTATGCAGTCTGACAGTGACCGCGGTTTAGCTGTTGTCAGCGTCTTAAGAAGAACCTTCTTATTGTGGCTGAGACCGACTGGATGATGATGACTGAGGACAGGGTGTTGTGGCGTAGCCTGGGTTAGGCATATCCAGCAGTGGGCTGTGATAGGCTGTGTTGATTGAACCTTCTTGCCCAGCGTATTTACCATCGCCACTCATAAAAACCTTCACAATAAAGAGACCCACAAGCATTAACAAAGTCAACGTCAAAGTATTTATTTCTAATGGGAACTTATAAGGCATTTTTGAACGTCAAAATTTACAAAAAATATAATTGATTCTAGTCGCCCCTTCCGAAAGGTAGTATCGTATGGAGGAAAATTGGCAAGAAACTCCACCGTTACTCTTTTGAAATGTTTTACAAAATTTTGTATAGGTAGGTTCATTATATAATTAGAAGTAACCAAGACACACCAACACGTCTCTCATATCGAAACGAACTATAAAATAAAAGAACAGCTCATGCTGCTTTAAAACTATTCATTACCCGAGCAGCAAGGTTGCGGTGGCGGGGTTGTAGGTGCGCCGGACGTACATTACTCGTATGTATTGCTACACATGAAGGCTATGCCCAAAACTTAAATGTACTAGCTCTCCCATTTCGAGCTACCTCCAGCTCGTTTCCCCCGTCTTGTGGTGTTCAAAACAGGTGTCTGAGCCCTAAGATACAGCCGAATATCTCCCATAACGATGTGAATGTGAGCAAAATAACCAGTTGATTCGCTAGGGCTGTGTCGACCGCAGCTCAGTGCCGCAGAACCGCCGCACTGCGGTACACACGGGCCGTTCTGTCCGGACAACCCGAGCTCAAGGAATATCAAGTTGAAACACACATTTTGGAACTTTTTTTTGTTGTTTTGGCGTTATTTTGCGGCGAAAATTAGCTTGAAAATAATGCAGTAAATGTTTTGAAAAAATTGGGAAGAGGAGGGAGGGGTTGGGATTTTGGGAGGATTCGGGATATGTCTGGGTATAACAATGAGGATTTTTGGGTTAATATTTTAATAAATTAACGTTTAACGTACTGTATTTAAGATATGGAAAATGCAAGTCAAATATTTCAATAATTATTTCATTGTTTTTAAATTAAAATAACGACAACCGCATAGCAACCCTGTTCGTAATGTAAATGTGTTAAAATACAGGAGATTCAATCAATCTGCATAGCCTTTTCCCAACTATGTTGAGGTCGGCTTCCAGTCTAACCGGATGCAGCTGAATACCAGTATTTTACATGGAGCGACTGCCTATCTGACCTCTACAACCCAATTACTGGGTAATACGATACCCCATGGTAAGACTGGTTGTCAGACTTTCGGTCTTCTGACGACCCGTAACGACTGTCAAAGGTCCACGAATGACAGCCGAATGAAAATACAGGAGATTCGTTACCGTTTATAGCAACAAATCTTCGAACATAAATAAAGACAATGCTTGTCACTAACTAAATCTTGCTAATCCGAAACCATAACCATGAAGGATATGGTGTCAAAACATAACATACAAAAAATTCGAATCTCCCAGCCAGATATCGATTAAAAAAAAGGTTTTATCACATTAAGGGCTATACGTTATTCCCTGACACACTGATCCAGCGACCTTGGACGAAACGGGACCGTTCCCGACACACCGAAGGGATTTATAATTATTAATTTAGATTTAATAAGTGACCGGATACTTTTTTGTTGTTCGCAATTTTGCGCGCGAAATTAAATAATGGATGCTTGACGTGTCACGTGTGAGTTTTGTTTTTCGAATTTGAAATTCGAAAGTGACATGTTTTTTCTTTAATTTTGCGTTGGCGATCGAATATTACTTTTTGTGAGTGCAGCCAGTATTATACAGTGCATACTTAGTGTGTAAGAAAAGAGTACAGTAGAAGATAAACGCATACTGTTTAATGCGTTCAAAATCGTCTTTTATTCTACTCACATTATTTGAACACAAAAACCGGCTAGAAGCATTATGAAAAAGCCTTCATACATGCATAATAGAAGATGTCCACAAAAATTTACGAACTGCTGTTAGCAGCCGTACTTTACGAGTCACCAAATGAGTTCAGGTAAACAGACAAAAACAAAAAAAAAACTGCTAAAGTTTTTCTATACATTTGTTGTCATAATTAAGTACATACATTTAAAACTTTAGACTCACTTAGAAGACGTCAAAAACATGAATATTAAACATACAAAATTTATGAAAGTTTGTTTCAAGTTAGCTGCCTGTATAATTATCTCAATACTCAATATCTTTATTGCTTTACCATAATGTGTACTTAGGTGGTAACTATATAATTTAGATCGTTATGGACCCTGTAGGGCACAACAAAAGGGTACGAGAGAGGAAGCCCTGTTTTATAAGATCATTTACATTGTTATTGTTGGAAACAAGTTTTTATTTACATACTTGCTGCGCCCCGCGGATTCACCCGCGTTAGTCTCGACCCCGTGGGAATATCGGGATAAAAAGCCTAGCCTAGCCTATGTCTTATTCCAGGGTGTCAGCTACCTCCATACAAAATTTTATCAAAATTGGTCCAGCCGTTTGAGCGTGAAGAAGTAACAAACATACACACACACACACTCACAAACTTTCGCCTTTATAATATTAGTGTGCTGTGATAATCATAGTCAGGAGATCGCGATATAGATACTAACATTTCACACTATTATTTACTTAATACTCTTTTGTCTACTGTACATAAGGCATCAATTGACGGTACGTCGCAGTTTCTAGAAGAGCATTCAGTGCCCTAATTTTTTTTTTTTTTTTGGCTTCGCACGGTTTGTGCATTTAGCCAGTGTCATGTAAAATTAGGTAACAAGTACAAATTATGAAATGAACTCCATTCAATGCGTGATAAAGATTATAGATGATATCCCGCCCGCTCCCCTTGAGTTTAAGTAAAGGCGTGGTACTTTACTGAAACCTCGCGCGGACTTACTACTTACTAATGCAGGTTCACGAACACTTAATGGTTAAAAATTCACCACTATTACACATTAATATTCGGCTAAACACAAATTTTAGAAAATAAAATAAAACTGCTAACATGACGCTTCACTTTCCCGCCAAGAAGTCCAGTGCCCTAATTGGCATCTTGTACAAGTTCCTTTGCACATTCAAAGGAGTATGCAGTTTGAGATGCAGACTGACTGACTTTATATTAATTACAGGCTTAAGAG
Source organism: Tiliacea citrago (assembly GCA_963921375.1). Taxonomy (NCBI): domain Eukaryota; kingdom Metazoa; phylum Arthropoda; class Insecta; order Lepidoptera; family Noctuidae; genus Tiliacea; species Tiliacea citrago. The sequence goes on from OY992784.1 coordinate 6,880,469, forward strand.
GCTGCTCCACTTTTATTTTGTCAAAACGGCAATTACAATATGTTTTAAAACGTTCACATTCAAATCTCAACCTCAATTTGTCAAAAAAAACTCTAATTTCCCTTAATTAGCCGACTGCCTAGAAGGAGCGACGGGGTGCCTGTTTTTCGAGTGTATGTCTATTTCTTTGGAACGCCCTGTAGCCTAAACGGCTTGATGGATTTTAACATGTGAGCTATCATTAGATTTGTTTTACTCGTGGAAGTGACATGGGGTAAAATTTTAATATGATGCCATATTAAAATTTTCCGAATCAAAAAAGAGAAGGGGCATAAAAAATATTTTGTGATTATAGCAATATAAATAAAAAAATATAAATAAAAGCTAGTAAATAGTCAATTTTTAAATAAATTATAACACTTCTATTTTGACACACACTACAAAAAAAGTACATTTTCATTTCTAAAAACCTATCCTATCCTATCTTGCTAACCTTACTTCACCGTATAGCTAATTTACTTACCAATACTTAACTGAACATTTTCTTCATTAATAACACTAAAAAGCTTAAACCTTTTTTTAGGCATCATAGTTTTCGACTTTTGATGAAAAATGTAAATAAAAATACCACCGAATATCTCCGAAGTTTGCATACAGAAAAATCTGAAATTATTCTATGTGATAGAACTTTATTTAAAAATTACAGGAAAAATAAAACGATGTCTCTAAATAGCACATTTTTTCAGAAATCATCAACATCATATATACGTACGGAAATAAAACAAATTATAAAAAAATCAAATCCCCGACTGCAAAAAAATGAACTGAAAAGACGGAAATAAAAAAAATTACAGGAAAAATTAAACGATGTCTCTAAATAGCACATTTTTTCAGAAATCATCAACATCATATATACGCACGGAAATAAAACAAATTATAAAAAAATCAAATCCCCGACTGCAAAAAAATGAACTGAAAAGACGGAAACAAGATGAAAAAAACCGGTCAGGAGCGAGTCGGACTCGCGCACCGAGGGGTGTGCGAGTCCGACTCATCTTGTTTCCGTCTTTTCAGTTCATTTTTTTGCAGTCGGGGATTTGATTTTTTTATAATTTGCTATTTAGAGACATCGTTTTATTTTTCCTGTAATTTTTAAATAAAGTTCTATCACATAGAATAATTTCAGATTTTTCTGTATGCAAACTTCGGAGATATTCGGTGGTATTTTTTTTTACATTTTTCATCAAAAGTCGAAAACTATGATGCCTAAAAAAAACAAAAATATATTTGAGAATGTGCAAACAGCATTCTTTCATATGATACCCCACATGCCCTAGTAGACTCCATTCGAATTTTTAAGACATTTTCAGGCCTTGTTGCAAAACAAAATATATTTTTTTAAATTTCTTTCTTGTTTGCAAAATTGTTGGGTAAATGTCATCTAAAACTATTCCAAAATTCAAGTTGATAGCATTAGTAGTTCTTGAGATATCCAGCAGCTGTGACAGACAGACAGACTTAGTCTCACCATAAGGGTTCCTTTTTACCATTTTGGTACGGAACTCTAAAAACGAGTATCATTTAAGTACCAAACATAAATAAACGCAGTCGCAGGCAAATTATAAGGCGTTCGTTATATCTGGGTTTTTTGTTTTAAAGTAAAACTTCTTTACGCACGCTTGACTTGGGGAACTCGTAAGCTGGTGAATGCATGACGAGAGCGTTACGGAAGCGAGCGAACGGAAGTTGAGAGGGAGATAAAAGTTAGTGAAGAAAGAAAAAGAGAGAGTTACGTTTTGTATATTACTGATTACTATTTGCACACTCGTTTATTTTTTATAAATTTGTTTTTTAACAAGTTTTTGACTTTGATCGTCGCTGTCGCAGGGATGAGATTGCGATGTGAGATTGTGATCTTGTCTATGATCGTTTTTTAAGTAAGAGAATTGACCTTCAGTTTGCTACCCTATAAAATTAGTAGTAAGGTCCAATTGTAAATGTAAGGTTCATCCCTTTTGGAGAAAACAAAATGAAATAATAAATGACGTGTCGGCCCACTCACAACGACGGGTACCGTAGTTGGGATGCATTTATCCCAAAAACAAACTTAACGTTGTAGTTGAAAGACACCTTCCCCCATACATTCCAACTACAAATGTAAGTTTGTATGCACAATATTGAGTGATTTACCATCGTGTTTTAAGACCTTTTTATAGGTTTTCCAGTAATCTGTAAGTACAGAACTATTTACTATATTTTTTCAAACTTTTAGGCTCAGTAGTTTCGGAGATAAAATAGGGTGGTAGAATGGTCAATTTTCATCTAATTTCCTAAATAGCTTCAAAAAAAAAAAAACATAAAAATATATCGCATATCCTTACAAGCCCTTTCATTTAATATGTATGTTTGGTATGGGTTTTGTTTGATTTGTGGCACGTTTGCAAAACTTTTATTTAATATTTTCTGAGTTGACCTCCAAAAGTGACCCCATATTCAAAATTCATTTATTTACGTTACTCTTCCGTGTTTGGGTCACAGAAGTTCATATGTGTACCAAATTTCAACTTAATCGGTTCAGTAGATTCAGAGAAAATCAGCTGTGAAAGTCGGACAGACAGACACACAGCCAGACAGACAGATACACGAGTGATCCTATAAGGGTACCTTTTTTTCCTTTTGAGGTACGGAATCCTAAAAAGAAAGATAAAATTGTTTATTCTGTAAAAACAATACATTACAAAAAAACCGGAAAAGTGCGAGTCGGACTCGCGCACGAAGGGTTCCGTACCATCTATAAAAATGGCAAAAAAATCACGTTTTTATATCCCTTAAATATTTGTTTTATTTTAATTTAATTATTTATTTTTAAAGTGAATATATAACTAAATATTCTGTGAATAATTCAAGCGTCTACCTGTTGCCGTTATCAATATCGAGCAAAAACGAGCAAAAAAAATCCCCCTTAAATATTTATTTTATTCTGTTTTTTAGTATTTGTTGTTATAGAAAGAAAAGAAAAAAGAAAGAAAATACGTTTATTTGCGGTAAACATAACGCAAAGAAATAAAAAAAACAAACACGAAAGAACAAGTTGAGGGAAAATATAACTATAAACGGCCATCGCTCAGCATAATGCTGCGACCCTATGCGAGACAGAGCCCCAACGCTGGTTTTCAGCGACAGCTGGCGTTGACGTGATGACGGCAAGTGAAAATTTCAACTGTCTAACTATCACGGTTCATGAGATACAGCCTGGTGACAGACGGACAGACAGACGGCGGAGCCTTAGTAATAAAGTTCCCGTTTCACCCTTTGGGTACGGAACCCTAAAAATCACATAAAACCACTAACCACCAATAAATATCACCACACCCACCACGCCAGCATTATCCATTCCTTCATTAATTTTCTATTTTTAAAGATGTAGGTTATAATATAATATTATTTAAATTACGTCTTTATTGCCCAATATTAACATAATAAGATGATTATGAAACTAGAGTTAATGGTTATTAGTTCGCGTATTTGAGCTTAAATTGATAATTAAAGTTTATTAGCGAGGATCCTCACCTTTATATTGTTACAAGTCTTAATTGCTTCAAATAAAGTAGGTATTAAAATTCAGTGTGATAATGTTTTATTTAGGTAAATGTTGAATTAGATTATCCCGCGACTTATATCGTAAACAAAGTTCAGCTAACGTTGATTAAGGAGTGAAAACTGAAAAATCAAAGAATTTTATTAAAAAAAAAAATGTCTTAGCTGTTTCTACCATAGATTTAGTTGGTATATACTAAATCTATGGCTTCTCCATCTTTGAATAATTAATAACGTGGAATAGTTCTATCTAGTAAAAAAAAAAAGAAGTATGTTGTATAGTTTTAAGGCTCGTACAGACTGGTGCGATATCGCGGGCGCGACGCGACACTATTAGCACAATTTCTATGTCGGTGCCTGTCGCACCCGCGATATCGCGTGAGTCTGTAAGAGCCTTTAAAGAATGTCGCCAAAGTTATTACATGCGTTGTTGATTTTGACACGGTAAGAAAGAAAAATATGTTTATGTATTTGTCATAGAAACACGTGCATTAAAAAAGATAACTTAACTCGAATAAAAAAAAAGCAGATCTATAATCACGAGCACAGAAAAGAAAAAGTCGGCAGCTGCAAGTTGCGACTATGGTACGTGGTACTCTTAGAAGGTTCTAATGGATTTCTCCTGTAATTATCTGCGTTTAATTTCAGATTTTAACCCCATATTAATAAACTCGGAATTAACTTAGAAAAATTTATGGGTAAACAGAAATGAATTAATACTGGTGCAACTTCGCTTCGGGTTTAATAATAAGGAGATAACTGTATGACCCAGTGCACCCTAAAGAGTCTTTGGTCAACTGGGCCCACTTGAAATGGACCCGCGGGATCTCTTAACCCAATCACATTTTGAATAGGTCGACTAGTCCCACTGCTCAATTTCATTATTAGTACAGTCACTGATTGAAGCCGAATCTTTTAATTTTATTTTTATAACTTAAAATATACCAATATTATTCAATTAGGTATTTACACTTACGCACCACACTTATTTACTAAAACTAAATATATTTTTACTTTTGAGTACCCGAATACGTGTAATTGCGCCTATAAACCACAATTCTGCATACCTTCACTCGTGTAGCACAATACCTAGGTGCGGGCGCATATTTGCGCACAAATTAACAGAAACTCTTAGATTTTAGATTTTGATTGAGAATAAACGTTAAAACTTAATTGAATTGCGTTTTACTATATTTGATTAACCAATTTTGCGCACGACTGTATCCCCTGGTAGCTTTAAACAATACATGTTTTTTAAGTTTGAATCTGGGTCCAGTTAACCAATAAAAATTCAGAAAATAGATTATGTGGTCAAGTGGACCCGCGGGCCCAGTAGCGAGTGGGTCCAGCTAACCAACTCAGGCTAAAAACCTCTTTACAAATAATGCAATTACTCATAATTTCAGACCACAAATGTTTAAAAGCTAGTCCAATTTTAAAACTTAGTATTTTTAACTCAATTAACTCATAAAGCATCGTTATCATGGCGAAAAATTATCGATGTAACGTTTTCTCTTGGTTTAATAACAGTTTTCCGTGTTAAAAGGTTATTAATAACAACCTCGTTTTAAAAATGCTTTGGTTATTTTTAATTATTTGTTTATTTAAGGTTGAGAGGGATGTTAATTAAAGAGGTTTTGCTATATACAGGGTGTGGCGTAAATAGTGGTCCAACGTTAAGTGGTCGACACGCGGTATATTCAGCTACCACATACCACAAATTGTTTTTTTTTACCATGGGTCTCAGAATAAAACATTTTTTTGAAAAATTTACACCTCGCGTTAGTAATTTGGCTCTAATTTCCACAAAAAACATTATTTTTGTTATTTTGTTTTCGGTTTATAACTGCTGAATACATGTGCTATCTTATGAAAATAACTGTTTTACTGTAAACTTATAGATTAAATACAGTACTTTTTTTAATTCAGTTCCTTTTCTATTTAAATGGCAATATTTTTATTTCAAATTATGGTATCACTTATTATTATACGAGATTAGAATCTGCATTTAAGGGAAAACTTTTTTCAATAATGGGCACCGACAGTGTAGTACATTTCTTTTACACCATTCGCGCGTAAAGTCTCATGATTTTCTGAAGATTATAGTTAAAATTTGAAATAAACACATTTTTTCTTTAATATCTATAAGTTTACAGTAAAATAGTTATTGGAATAAGATATCACATGTATTCAGCAGTTATAAACCAAAAACAAAATAGGAAAATAATATTTTTTGTTGAAAAATAACAAATAACAATTATTCCTACCAATATAAATTATCTGTTACTTATCCTGTTACAACCCATCTCTCAGTACTGCGCCAATGCCAATCGCAGAACTGTCAAATGTCAAAAAAGTCAGTTTCAGTCGTGCGAACTCAATAACATACCGCATGATTAGTTTATTTAATTATTATGTTATTTTTATTTAATCTGTAGGTATTATACAAAGACTAATAAAGAAATACTAAAATGATTAAATAAAACGTAAAATAATGTATAAAACTCAGAAACGAGAGTTGAAAAAAGTCAAGTAGCAGTGTCTAAAATGGAAAGTCGTAAAAAAAGGATAGTTGAGATGCGTTTAAAACATGGTAATACCTTTACCTTGACGTAGAATGAATAAAGAAATATTAAAAAAATATTTTTCCTGCGTTTCTTTTAACATTGTGATAAGCGTAATTAATATACCATTTAATTAGCTGAATTTTAAAATTTATTTCATGTCTAAACATAGTCAGGTGAAAAATGAACATTCTTCTTTGAGATCAAAGATGTGATGCTGTTCTTTGAAACAAAAATGATGCCGCAGCCTCAAACTTGGCTTTGACCATAATGACTTTAAATTACAGCGTGGGTCCCTGCTAGATATCCCCGCATTAATTCGTATCACCCCTTTCTATCTCCCGCGCCGAAGAACCGTCTACGGAGCAAATTCCCCACTGCCAAGAATGTGTAAGCTCATGAACGAGTGCAGTGATCTAGTAGATGTACAAATGGACTCATTTGGTCGGTTCCGATATAAACTCCTTGATCATTTGTCTTGCAGGTTATAATAATTATAGTGCATTATTTTATATTTTGACTGCCTGGTTGGTCTAGTGGTCGCAAGCACGACTGCTGAGCATGAGGTCCCGGGTTCGATTCCCAGGTCGGGCAAAGTGATATTGGGATTTTCCATTAGGAATTTCTCAGAAGCAGCCCGGAGTCTGGATTTGTGCCCGGTTGATGGCAATAGGCTCGCCCCCTATTACATGGGACTTAAACATAACTGGCGAAATGTGGGTGTACTGTATTAGGTACACCTCTGCCTAACCCTTCGGGGATTACAGGCGTGATGTTATGTTATGTGTATTTTATATTTTTTCTCTATTTTTGTTTTTTTTTAATTATTAGGATATGAGACGGCTGTATCTCTCTTTGTTTTGTTTTATACAAATAATAGTTAGCTGTTCTACTGTATGATTGTTCACATAGGTGATAATAGGAAATTGCTGTGTTTACCTATAATTGTTTATTACATTCAGTCCTCTATTTTCTGTTGCATCCTGTAATTTCTGTAGTGTATACGAACGTTGGTAAATGTAAATAAATAATTGATTGTTGAAAATGTCGGAACAAATCATGCCAACTGGGAGCTTTACTGTCGTGCGCCGCCTAAACCGTAATACAAAAAATTAATGTTCTACACGATTGTACTTATATCTTAAAAATTCAACAAAAATGTCCGTTGCCACATTTTACCCATCACATCTGCGGAGTTTAGCTAGCTAATTTAATTTGACCCTGTATATAACGGCCGTCATAAAAATCTGTTAATTCTAAATTCTGTCAATTTTAAAATTCTGTATTTGGACAGGCGTTATATTGTGACCGTTCACCGCTTTCTTATGCAAACAAAGTTTTAGGAAATCACTCTTTATCACACTAATATTATAAAGGCGGAAGTTTGTGAGTGTGTGTGTGTTTGTTACTTCTTCACGCTCAAACAGCTGGACCAATTTTGATTAAATTTTGGATAGACGTAGCTGACACCCTGGATTAAAATATAGGTTTTTTGTCCCGATATTCCCACGGGATCGAGACTTACGAAGGTGAAACCGCGGGGCGCAGCCAGTTTATTACACTAATATTATAAAGGCGAATGTTTGTGAGTGTGATTGTGTGTGTGTTTGTTACTTCTTCACGCTCAAACAGCAGGACCAATTTTGAAAAAAAATTGTATGGAAGTAGCTGACATCCTGGATTAACATACAGGCTACTTTTTATCCCGATATTCCCACGGGATCGAGACTTTTCGAGTATGGTATCTAATGCACGCTCCTTCTCTAAGTGGAATGAGGCCTTTGCCCTACAGGGGTGTAGGAAACTTTGGCCCTGTTATTTTCTGTGTATATTTTAGTTTATCTAGTCACTAGATACGCATATTCTTTTCTTTACCAATATAAATAATCGGAAGCGGCTTTTTGCTTCGGCAAACGGACGGGCGCGGTCCAAATGTAGCGCCCTAACGTATGTTTATGTATAATGGAGAACTCGCATTAATGTTGTAAGATTAAACAGACCTTGGTTTCAAAATAGTTTTTTTTTTAAATTACTTATGCATTTTTTTTTAAGACCCTCTGAATTTTGATTTCGCGACACTACGATAGCTAAAATATGAAGTAACGTACGGCTTTGATTTTCTAGGAAAGCGGTTCCGTCGTTCGTAATGGCCGTCATGAAATCTTTCATCTTTTTTTTATTTATTAAAACTTTATGCACAAGTAAAAAACACTGTACAAAGGCGGACTTACCTAATGCCTGAGGCATTTTCTACCAGTCAACCTTAGGGTGATGCAGAGACAAAACATGGCAGGTGCAACGTACGGGATAGATAGCTCGGAAATAACTATAAAATACAAGCATAAATAAATAAATAAATACATATACCAAAATAAACTTTGTCAGGAGAAATAACAACCGGTAGAGGAGAAAACGACTCCAGCAAATCACCGCTGGGATGTTTCGGCCAACTTCTGAAAAATATGTTCACGTGCCTTCACTTTAAAAGATAACCGGCTGGTTGCCGTCCTGATGTTCAGAGGGAGCGCATTCCAAAGAAAGACCGCCCGGACAAAAAAAGAAGAATGAATGAAGCCGGAACGGTGCGAAGGACATCTTAGAAAACGATTGTTGGTGGAACGAAGATTTTTACTATGGGCAGAGCATAAGTATTGAATTTAGGAAGTCAGGTAAGAAGGAGAAGTGGGTTTGTCGAGAATAGAGAACAACATAGACAGAGCCTTCTACATATAATTAATGCAGTGTGTGTGAAGCTACAGCCGGTGTATGCTGTTTTTTGAGTTAGCGGTTATTTTGTAGGATAATAAATCGTTGAACTTTGCTGATGTAATGATAAGGTCCACTTCTGTTCTCCATCTCCAGAACCGTCAACCATCATCAACCGTCGTCTTGAATCAAGGTGGCATAGAGTACTGCACAAAATATCACTCTGGAAAGGTCTTTGACAAACAGATTGTACTGCTGAAAAACTAAGCAATAAAAGTTAGTTACTGTAACAACATACCTCGCCTTACATCCGCTAGCATTGACTCAGGTTCTTCACTAAACTAGCATAGGTATTTCTTCTTCTGTTGGGAAATTCATATATTCAGTGTCGCATCTTTCCGCCGAGAAGATAGCTGTCACCCTCTGTATGAACACCAGCTAGCTCTTGTATGCTTAAAGAGTCAAAACAGCTTTAAGAGACATATGTCCTCCTCGGCAGGCAGAACAATGGATGAGAGATGCGAACTGTTAACAAACCCCTCCCCTCCCCTCGCACACTTCCTCACTCTCGAAGAACATAATAACCCTAGACAGGAACTGCAGTGACCGATAATCTGCCTAGCCTTTTCCCAATTATGTTGGGGTTGGCTTCCAGTCTAACCGGATACAGCTCAATACCGGTATTTTACATGGAGCGACTGCCTGTCTGACCTCCACAACCCAGTAACTGGGCAATATGATACCCATTGGTAAGACTGGTTGTCAGACTTTCGGATTTCTGGCGAGCTGTAACGGCTGTCAAAGATCTTCGAATGACAGCCGGGACCAACGGCTTAACGTGCTTTCCGAGGCACGGAGGAGTTTCGGTATATAATGATGGTGACCCATCTACGGACCAGACCCGGCAAGCATACTTAACCTGATGAATCGACCCATGCGGCTGATATTAGTTAGCCACAAGCTCCTCAGGAACTGCACTGACCAAGAGGGAAAATTGAACATCCTTTGCCTGCAATTAGCGGGCAAAGGTTGGCCAAAACTGGTTTAATAAAGTATTCATCATCAAGCCATCCAAAATACAAGTTGAAGGAACCCTATGAAGAGAATCGTGGTCGCATCTACTGCTGGCCAATGCTTGCCAGGGTTGCGAGTTTGACCGAAAGGGATATCGTGGCCCTGGCACACGCGTCCTGAGCTCCGCCCAGAGCGGGAGAAGTTATTTGATAATTACCCACCCAAAAAAAACTACTTTTCTGTCAGTCATTTACGACTATTTGCACCCTGCAGGGTTTGAATGCGGCAAACAAGAATGCAAGAAGAAGAATGCAATGTAACAAGTAAAGAAGTTGAAGAAAGATGTTATGTTTAAGGATAATCCGAGCATGCTTAGCCTTGAATCTTCTAAGCATGATGTTAGTGGTCTCGGGTCTAGACAGTAACCCACCCCTTGTGCATTCTACCACTTATCTCCGGTCATAATACTCAACTTGGTCGCACAAATTAACCAATGTTAATCATTATTAATTTGCTCTAAATTCCTGATAATTATCGTTGTAATCGAATTTATTTGCAATATACTCGTCGAATAACGTTAAGTGATCACTAGAATTCCAATACAATTTGCTCAAAAGTAGTAAGTGACGGTATTTTTGTCATGTTTTTGAATATTCTTCAGGATATATATTAGATAGTTATATTTATTTTCTACTCTTGATAATACAGATAAGTACTCTATATAATTGTTACATAATAAACACACTATCACCGCACATTTTTGTGTAATAGCGTGTTAAACTTTCAACTTTCTTTAAACAACTCACCTGAAAAATTACCAAAACTACAGTTATCTGCAACATTCTAGACCATCGATATGTGATAACAGCACACCTCTCTCCATTTTTGGTCTGTTAATAATAACTGCTAATTACCAACCGCACCTAGGAAGTAGTGATTATATTCCCTTGGGGTATTTGCAAAAAACTGTGGTAATTGACACCACATGAGCAGTAGACGCTCATGGCATTCATGACACGAATTAAAACAAACAAACGCCAAGCAAAACCAAAGTCGGAAAGTTCTTCTAGAAAATAACATAACATCACGCCGATGTTCCCCGAAGGGTTAGCCAGAGGTGTACCTATATTACATCCACGTTTCGCCAGTTAAGTCCCATGGGCGAGCCTATTGCCATCTATCGGGCACAAATCCAGATTCCGGGCTGCTACTGAGAAATTCCTGATGGAAAAACCCAATAACACTTTGTCCGACCCGGGAATCGAATCCAGGACCCCATGTTCAGCAGTAGCGCTTGCAACCACTAGACCAACGAGGCATAAAGAAAAAAATACTTACATAATAAAGAAAATTTATAAAAATAATGCTGAAACGAATTATATCATCGTAGAAAACTATGACACTCAACAAAGTTTCATGTCACTTGCTCAACTAACAGAGTATTGATCAGTTTGACTCGTTTATATTCTTTCTTTAGATGACTTTTGTATGTTTTTGTTAGAACCTGACCGTCTGACGTTCGAGTTTTAAGGAAAACTTCAAAAAATTATCCAAACAATAATATCAAAATATGATGACGAAATGAGGCACACATTATGACTATGCCGAAAAATTCAGTTTTTCTATGATGGTATAGTCATAATGTGTGCCTCATTTCGTCATCATATTTTGATATTATTGTTTGGATATTTTTTTTGAAATTGTAATTGAAAAATCATCGATTAATAAAGGAGATGTTCCAAAATGTATGGAGTCTGGGCTAGGTCCCTGTATAATTTACTTAAAAATAAGGAAATACATTTAAAACAGTTCTTAACTGTCCAATTACTTGGCTTGTCCAAAATGGCTTGGTTTGCTGGTAAAACACAAAAATTACACTTGAAATCGCAATACACAACAAAAACCCGACATGGCGAAAAGTGGTCATTTTGATTGATTGATTAATGACGTTGAAGTGTGACAGCTGACAGTTCTCTTCTGCCAGTTTTCAAGCACAGACTAACTAAATCGGTAAGACGCCATGTTGAAAGTCGATAAAAATAATGGATAAATATCAATTCACTAACACAACAGTCAACATTTAGATGAATTATCCGTATTTTTCCCGAACTCTACGGATTTTTTTCTTTTCTTTGAGGTGTACATAGACCTGCCCATTTTGAAACATCTCCTTTAGGTTATAAAATCAACCCCAATTGTCAAATGAAAAATGTTTTGCAGGTGTCTTTACATTAGAATTTCGGGTTTAAGTATTAAAATAATCAAATCAAAACACTACGTTTTTAAGCGGCACTACAAATTTCCATCCACAGATACACACGGCTACATAATATCAAGCTATGCATTTCCAGTATAAGGTGACCTCTCATTGCACTGAAATCCTATACAACGCGAGATCAGACTAAACTGGATATGTATAGCTTGATATGTAGCCGTGTGTACCTACGTTTTCTTATCCATTTGCTTAAATTTTTCTCAGATACTTATGGAATAGAGTATAGCTATGTTGGCTTATGAAGTTATGAGGGTGCGTGCGTGTGTGTGTGTATGTGAACGTAGATGGTGAGAGAAAGGGAGTGTGCAGGATTGTCAGTAAACATTCTAAGCTTCAAGTTTGATTTGAAAAGTTTTGGGTTGTGTGTACTTCGGTGTAGGATATGTTGCTGGCCATGCACCTATGTACTCTTATATTTTATCAAAATATACGATCCCTTGTAAATCCAGTGTTGATTTTAGGTAGTTTGTAAAAGATTATTTCTATCATCTATGAATACACCTTAATGTTTTGATTTTTATTCTTGAAGCCTTGAAATTTATCAAATTCAAGCATGGTTTTTGCTTTTCATCTGTATCTTATGTAACCAATAAAAAAGAATCTGAAGCACACTTTGTACTAAAAACTATCTTCTATACTGCTGAGATAGAAGCCTTTTTGGCATCGCACAAGTCTTGATTGTTTTTTTTTTGTGTATATTATTAGTTTTAAATGCTATTTTTATAACTCTTGTGCGTGTCCCAAATAAATATTTTTCTTTCTTTCTTTATTTGAGACTATAACGCGGCGTCGCGCGCGTGGATGTCGGAAAATATACCACCGAAACGTACTACCGGAATTAAAAGTACCCTATGTATTAATCCAGGTTATAGAATATCTGTGAATCAAATTTCATCCAATTCCATACCAAACCTGAAATCGCAAAAAAATATCAGCTGTTCCCTACATTTTGACTAGTTAAGCGAACATAAAAGTATGAAACAGCTGATTTTTTTTTCGCGATTTCAGGTTTAGTTTCCGTAGTAAAAGTTGTTCATAATGATGAGTCCAATGCCCCCTTAAGAGTTTGTGCGCTAATTCCGGCACATGTTGTATATATTAAAATAGTAACGAAGTCAAAACTGTCTAATGAATATTTTAGAAAAAAATTCATTGCTACGTTCCAAGAGTCGAAATATAGTTTTTATAATTTTTGTCCGTTTGTCTGGGTATATGTTCAGGATTGGCGCAAAAACGGCTGAACGGATTTGGATGAAATTTGATTCACAGATATTTTATAACCTGGATTAATACATAGGGTACTTTTAATTCCGGTAGTACGTTTCGGTGGTATATTTTCCGACATCCACGCGCGCGAAGCCGCGTTATAGTCTCAAATAAAGAAAGAAAGAAAAATATTTATTTGGGACACGCACAAGAGTTACAAAAATAGCATTTAAAACTAATACACAAAATAAAATATACACAAAAAAAAAACAATCAAGACTTGTGCGATGCCAAAAAGGCTTCTATCTCAGCATAGTGCTGCGATATTTAAAAAATAAATACCACAGCGCTGGTATTGTGATAGGGCCCGCTGTGATGCCACGAACTCACCTACGGATATATATGAATAGGGTAATAAAAATAAATATAACAACACCTACAATAAATAAAAAGAAAACTAAATTAAATAAAAAAAACGTAACTATCGAGAATAAATATTACGAATAACACGCTTTTCTTCCCAATACTTGCCTTTTCTTGTGAACCTAGTTGAACCAATATGCAACCTGCATATCAATATTTTACACATACGAGTACCTCTGTAACCCAACTAGTGAGACACCGGAATCCTAATGCAAGACTATTACTCTTTCAAAGTATTCAGATAGAATCAGCATGAAGATAAAATATTCAGCCACGTATTCCTCTCTCTTTGCTAAAATACCTCCAAGTCGGAATTCTTTTCATTCGTTTCAGCGGTCAACGTTTTCCCGTAGTATATAGGTTTTTATGTATTGTATGTATGAATAGATATATATGTTCCCATCTATATACAGGATGCTTAAAACTTCGTGTCCTTTTATCATAATAGACGTCTGCTAGCGGTGGGTTTAGACTTGATTTAATTAAGTTTAATTTCCTAGAAAATATGCATTAAAATATAATTATTTATTATAATACTGGAACGGGAAAATCGTAGCTGTGCTTTCACGAGTTTTTAAATAGCGTTTTTGATTTTTGAAGTGATTATTACTTCTTTAGGCGCGTTGAGCGATTTTTGGTAGGGGAAAAACTTATGAGTTCGCGTCACCGACATGCCCACGTTGACATGCTGTAGTAGCAGTAAGTGAAGTTAAATAATTGACCACGTGAAAAGTTTAATTTGCGTATACAGTGCATCGTTTAAATTGTGTTTTAGATAATCATTATACGAGTATATTGAAGTGAAAACTTCTTTAGGCTCGTTGAGCGATAAGTTTTCATTTCTGTCGACAGTCCCCATGACTGCCCATGATTTTTTAAACAAACAAGTACCTAAGCTTTTTTTTTTTAAAAAAAAAAAACAAAATGTCTTTGTTTAACAGACAGTCGGACAGATGTGATAAGGAGGATATAGGATAGGCTAGGATAGGATATTATATGATACGATAGGATATAGGATAAGATAGGATAGGATAGCATAGGATAGGATATAGGATAGGATAGAATTGGATAACACTCGGGAATAGTACCTATAGCTTTTTAAATTTTATCGGAGAAAGATGTTGATGTGAAACATCTATAAGCCCACGTAAAACGGATTGCTGGCGGGGCGACGCATGCCCCGTGGCGATCGGCCACTATACACATGTACAGTCTATATGTAGTAGTGTGTAAATGTGTGTGTAGTGCGATGTTTCACATCTGCCAGTCGTCCCGTGACGGCTCAATTTTTCTTAATTGAATCAATTCTTTCAGAGATTACCTCTTACAAACAAAGAATTTTAACTTAACTTATAATGTTAGTTTAGAAGAGAGGAAGTCAGTATAAAATGGGAACCGACGAGTAGTTAAAAAAAACACCTATATGCACTTAAGGCACCATGTATATAATGTATATGGATAGGTAGGTACGTATGTATGAACGTGATGTATAAGAGATATGTGACGTACAAGTAACTAATGAGCCCAATTTGAAAGAAGCACGCTTGGCGTACGTGCGGATGCAGGGGCTGGCCAAAATGTGACAGTAGTCGCAATTTGACTGTAGCATTATTTGGTCATTAGGAAGTCTAGTGATAGATTAATTTGGTTAATAAAATAAAAATACCACCGCATAAACGAACTAAAAGTAAAAAACAAGTTGAATTGTACTTGTCAAAAAATAATAGGCCCGTTTTGACATTTAATTTGAATCGATTTATCGTGAGTATCGATCGAACATCGCGACGTAACTAGTGAAGTAACCATACGACTCGGTACTCGATACTCACGATAAATCGATTCAAGTTAAATGTCAAAACGGGCCTATTATTTTTTGAAAAGTTTAGTTAATCTGTATTATCAAAAACATGGCTGGTCCACTGCCAGTTCAGCGTGCTTAGACTACAAGATATGTCGGTAACAACAAGATAGTTCAATACAGCCCAATTCGGAGCGAAGCTGGACGTCTGTATCTGTCTCTAAATGCATTGGTGCCAATCAAAGACACAAAGCAATTGCATTCAGTGCTCAACGAAAGACGGTATTGCATTCAGCTTTGACAATCAGTCTACGTACTGCCAGTAAATGTAGAGATGTCAGTTTGTGCAATAGAACTTTGGTCATCAATGATTTGGTTACCAATGCTTTGGTTAGCAATGCTTTAGAAACCAATCATTTAGTTACTTTTCGAGCGTAGTTAAAGGATTTATGTATGTGTGTTTCTAAGGCTAATGTAATTTCATCGTCAGTAAGTAAATATAAGATCCTGTTACATACAGTGACATAAGTCATGATCAGCCATGTTGATTCAAATTTTGATTTCTCTCATGTTTCCGAAAGTATTAAAGCCTACTTAGTAAAGCTTGGCTTAGGGTGCTTTTGTCTTTAAGAAGCGCTTAACGGTATAATTATATTGTCTCCAGAAGGCTTCTTAGCACGAGAACCGTAGGGAAGCGTGTTGTCGACGGCCAAAAATGACGTTTCCGAGTACACAGTGGTCAGTTTTCTACCGTGAAGGGTAGACAAGTGATTTCTATTCCCAGCCTGCTGTAACGTATTTGAATAATATTAGTATTTGGGGAGTTCTCACGGAGAATCGTTTAAGTTTTAGGTGCTATAAAACTGAGTTTGAAAAGAACATTATGTACCATATTATTTGTCTTCAAATTAAATTGAAAGTTTCCTAATCCACATTGCAACAACTCGTCAAAACATATTCGAGTATATAGATCTCCGGTACATTAGGTACAGGCACACTCGGCAGTAACATTCAGTCATAAAGATGTCAATTGTAAACGGATGTCAGCGAGTTGGGGCTATATGATTGCCATGTCAATTCTCCCGAACACTCGTGCAACTTAAATTATATTGTGAACTGGTTACAACTGCTTTTTATCGGTTATATCTGCTTCTGGGTTTTGGAACAGGGTGACTGTTTTCCTGTGTGGGGAAGTTTAAGGTAATAATGTGTAGAAAATTATGGTTCTTTAGTAGTTTTTGACGACTGCTAGAAGTAATAGACGGCCATTATTGTTCTTATTTCATTCGCTGTACTACATACAACTGATGATCAATTCTCATACTCAAAAACGTTGAAATAAAAGTCGCAATTTATTCTCAGTGACAATCAATGTCAAAAACTGGTCAAAAATGTGGCTATAAAGAGGGTTTTTTGATAGGTTAAGACTGAGATTAGATTGCGAAAGTTAACGACCCTAAATAAATTAACCCTAATTAATAAGGGCAAAATAATGACAATGATTATGTTGTATTTCAAAATGTACTCGCACTTTATACTTTACTAGCTGCGCCCCGCAGTTTCACCGACATAAGTCTCGATCCCGTAGAAATATCGGGATAAAAAGTACTCTTTGTCCTAACGCAGGTCATGGTTCACCCATGTGCCAAATTTCATCCAAATACGTTCAGCCGTTTTAGCGTGAAACCGTAACAAACAAACTCACTTTCGCATTTATAATTATAACTAGCTGCGCCCCGCGGTTCCACCCGCGTAAGTCTCGATTCCGTGGGAATATCAGGATAAAAAGTAGCCTACCTATATGTTAATCCAGGGTGTCAGCTACCTCCATACAAAGCGATTTATCAAAATTGGTCCAGCCGTTTGAGCGTGAAGAAGTAACAAACATACACACACACACACTCACAAACTTTCGCCTTTATAATATTAGTGTGATCAGTTAGGAAAGACTTGTCGCTAAGTAATACTAGCTGTACGAGTCGATCGATCAGGTTAAGCTACGTTTGCCGCGGTTGGTCCGTGGATGGGTGACCATCTTCTTATACCAAGTTATCCTCCATGTCTCGGAAAGCACGTTAAGCCGTTGGTTCAGGCTTTCATTCGTAGATCTTTGACAGTCGTAAAAAGGTCGTCAGAAGCCCTTAAGTCTGACAACCAGTTTTACCAAGGGGTATCGTATTACCCAGTTGCTGGGTTGCGGAGGTCAGATAAAATATTTTACTCCATGTAAAATACTGGTATTCAGCTGCATCCGGTTAGACTGGAAGCCGAACCCAACAGAGTTGGTAAAAGGCTAAGAGCACTATGAGTTAGGAAAACACGTATCATGGGTACGTTTTACGAATCTAGAACACGTGGTCCTGATTGCTGCAATCCATCGAATATCATAATGTTACGTTCAATTGAAACCATTAATGTCATATCCTGTGTCATTATCATAACGAAACGCGTACGCAGTACGATAACATCTTTATTATCCTATATAGCTCTGTGAAATCGTCTCCGTCTGGCATATTGAATCATTGCCACTGCAGACGGTTTTCCGGTATGATCTTACATCATTTATTATGGTCAATCTTCACCTAAGGTCCTTTTAAGTGATCACTGACAAGCACATCTGATATACGAAAGGCTGGGGTTATTATCGCCGAGAAAAAGAGGAAAGGTCTGTGTCTTTCAAAACGGAACACAACACATGACTGTTTTACTATTAATGTTTTTTTTTAAATAAATATGTATTAATTTTAATATACAGCGTGTTACGGAAAGGGTATATACATAATTAAAGGCACGGATTCTTTTGGTGATAACAAACTACATGGCAACATTTTTTTTTAATAATACCTATATAATTATAAAGTTAAGAAACATTTAACTAATAAAAATCAAATGTTTCCAATTGAATTCTACACATCACTAGACCAAGTCAGCTGAACGATACGCGTTTTAATCCATTCGTTTGATCCCGCCGCCAATCGTGCCGCCCGCGCCGCCGTGTGTCGGTGCGGCGCCGTGTCGCAGAGCTGTGTGTGTGTACTAGGCGCATAGACACAGATAATGGATAATGACCCTCGTAATGCGGTGACACGTTTGTTATGATAATAATTTAATAAACTACTTATAGAAAAAAAAAACAACTCAACTCAACTCAAAATTTGAAAGCTGAAATTTTGTACAGAGATTCTGAATCAGATGCACTCTTCACCCGCTTTCTATGGATATTCCCTTTCCGTAACACGCTGTATATATTGGAGACAACAATACGAAACTAAATGAAAACACTGGCAATACTAATGCATAAAAGTATTTTAGAACGATCAAATAAATTCTAGCATCGAAATTAAAATAAGTGAATTTTTCAAACAAACTAAATAGCTAGTTTGTGCCGACTATGGGTTTTGCCAATCTTTGACTAGCTATAGCGACTTAACGCTAGCGAACGTCATTAGATATGCTAAGTTGAATTTATTGTCATATTGTCGTCTCCACGTTGTACAATAAATTAATGAATAAAAGCACAAAAAAATGTTTTCTTAACTTGAATTGTTGTAGTTTGTAGGATTTAGTTTTAATACGAGTAGGATAATTTGTAAAAAAAAAAAAATGTGTATTCTGTGGAAAATGTTGTTGGTTACACATTTGGCCGTATCCTTTTGTATTTTTTCCTAAAAAATGTAATGTGTGACTGTATAATTTTCGTAATAAAAATAAAAAAAAAACCCCGCCCATAATATTTCCACTATTGGGGTACAGTCCTCATCTCTGTGAGAGAGTGCGAGTTTGTGGATTTCACATGTCTTCGGATGTATGGTTCTAGGAAATGCCGGTTGCTTCACGAAGTTGTCCTTCACCGTTTAGAGAGCAGTGGTGATGAAATAAATTATACGAAGTAAAGTGCCTGCTTGGGTTCGAACCCACGACCTAAGACTCTTATGTCGGGGCCGAACAAGCTCTTTTACTAAACCTACAAGATTCTTGCCTTTCTTGCTTGCTTGATTCTTCCTCTTTGGTCTAGTGGTTGCAAACGCTTGCTGAGCATGAGGTCCTGGGTTCGATTCCCGGGTCGGGCTAAGTGATATTGAGTTTTTCTATCTGGAATTTCTCAGTAGCAGCCCGGAGTCTGGATTTGTGCCCGATTGATAGCAATAGGCTCGCCCCCTATTACATGGGACTTAAACATAACTGGCGAAATGTGGGTGTACTATAGATACACCTCTGCCTAACCCATCGGGTAAACAAGGCGTGATGTTATGTTATGTTACAAGATTCTTTTTTTCTGCAAATAACACAAATTCCGTAGTAAACAACACTGCAGTAGACCAATTCTGTTTCCCTGTTATTACGTCAAATGCAACGAGAAGTAATCGGGTCAGTGATTCTCGTTGGCAACACGCCACAGCACATGCATTCTGCAAACATCTGCCACAAATATGTTTGCCTTCTAGTAAATAACTTTTATAAATATTATTTAGGTTGTTATATTTTCTTGAAGATTTCTATTTCGTTTAGATTGGCAAACATAGGCCCGTATTACAGAACGTCACTTAATACTCAAGCATTTCATAAAACTAGATTCAAGCCATTTGATTGGTTGAAACTAGTTTTAAGTAATGCTTTGAGTGACGTTCTGTAATACGGGCCATAGATTAAACATAATCATTTATTCATTTGTTTACATAGGTACAATAAAATAGTTGTTTTAAAAGAAGTTACAAGCGCGCTATGTTGTACCAGAAGGCGTACATACATAGATGTCATTGACCAGAAAGGCCAGTGTTGAAAGCCGAGACTGCTAATACGAGGATTGTGGGGTAGGCAGTAACATAATTACATTAATCAAATGATATTATTTGATTTAGTCAGCAAAAAAAATATATATATATACGTCAAAAGAGAAATAAAAAATAAAATTACTACGTCAATATTCAAATAAAACAAATGAAATAAAAAGGAACAATAAAGTAATATAATAATTAAATTTACGGGTTTTTTTTTGAAGATTACTGGATGGAGAGGTTTTTTCCTATGGTATTAACCAAATCAGATCAAATCACTTTAAAAAATGACTACTGCCAAACTGCAAAGCAGTTTGTTGGCATATGTAGCTCCCTTAAAAAAAAAAAATTTTTTATCTCAAAGGTTCTTTTCCATCAATAACAAAAATACTTACATTTATCGCTAAACATTACCTATATCTAAACACACATATTTTACAGCAGCACAAACGCTGACAATTCCATAATGCTAATAACATTTTGAATTGCGTAATGGGATACTTAAAACATTGAAATAAACAAAACTTATGAAAAATAGACACAAATCCATAAAACCGCAGACACACTGCAACGGCTTATGTTTGTCTTATTATGATTATTAGTGCTATGATTATTACTGCTTAATGAATTGAAGGCTTTTGTTTGTATAATTAATGTTTTATGTTTAATAATTTTGCATGCCGTATGGCAAAATGTATCGGGACTCTAATTGAAATTACCATCATATCTGTATACCTACATTATTAGCAAATAAATGATTTCTGATTCTGATTCTGATTCTGAACGGGAAAACAATTAAAACTACTTAAAATAATTCATAGCTAACCTTGCACCCAAAATCTATGCCTGAAAACTGAAAATAACCTAGTTTACGAGGTCAAACGTACAAGCTAAACTTTATTAGCCCGTTATAATGCAGTATACTATGAATTCGGGCTTACTGGCTTATCTGCAGTCGTGGCTGGCGTGCCGACTTTGAAACTTAAGGTCAGGGAGTCACAGTGATGCATTGGATTCAGAAAGTATTGTAGAACTTAGTCGTAGATATAAATAAAGTTTTGATTAACGATGTGATGTTGTATTTAGTTGGTGGAATTTAAAATTAAGATAAACTTATTATGAAAACCAGCGAATCATAAGTATGTCGTGGGTGGACAGGCGCTTTACTTTGTGTATATTATTTCATCACCTCTGCTCACAAACAGGTGAAGGAAAACATTGTGAGGAAACCGGCATGTCCTAGAACTAAAAATTCGAAGACATGTGACATCCGCCAACCCGCACTGGGCCCGCGTGGTGGATTGCGGCCCACTCCCTCTCACAGAAAGAGGAGGCCTGTGTCCCAGCAGTGGGAATATTATAGGCTGATTCAGTAAGCGATTTCTTTATATTATGTTGGTGAAAACCGCATCAAAATCCGTTCGTAGTTTAAAAGAATAACGCGGTCAGCTTAATATCATGTTTGATAACATATTTCGTCCATGCATATGGGTTAAACTTTAGTGTTGTACCTGTGGCAGCACCTACAACGCCACATGTGAACTACGCATCAAAGACCTGACGTCACACAAATCCTGCATCGCGCAAGCAGAGTTTACCGCGCGACTGGCATACATACAACTTCCGCACATCAATCATCGGGCATAGCCCACCAGACAACACTCGTCTGGTCGGAGGATCCTCCGTTTTCTTTTTGGGTGAGTGAACTTTACACCCCGTCATACCTCCATATACCTATTGTTGTTAGGGATCGTTGGCAGTATCGAGTATTGCTTGAAATTATTGAGAGTATTTGTTATGTGTTGTGACAAACATATCCGCAAATAACTCAGATCTATCTACTATCAAGACTAATTCTAATACTAACAATTATCTACGACCGCTAAGTGTAGTGCAACAATATATGCCCATATACACTACGATTACATCATGCCTGTAATCCTCGCAGGGCTAGACAGAGGCGTACCTATAGTACATCGCATTTCGACAGTTATGTTTAGCCCCATGTAATAGAGCTCGAGCCTATTGCCATCAACCAAGCACCAATCCAGACTCCGGGCTGCTACTGAGTAATTCCTGATAGAACAACCCAATAACACTTTGCCCGACCTGGGAAAACACACACACACTTTTAAAATAATTGAATAAATCTTATGCAGGATCAAATGATTAAATGTAATGGAATGATGTATCACGGCGATATGAGATCGGTTTACTAGATGCTTGCAGCAGTGCTGTTCAGTAAAGTTCAATGTGAACTGCTATTTTTAACTTCAAAGTCGTAGGTCGATTATAATATTGTTCTTATATGTATATAACGGTGCAGGATAGCCTTTACCTGAAGTGGTCACCGTATTAGTGGTTCAGGAGCTTCAATATCATCAGGACTGTGCCGGAATATAGCAGTTCATCGTGGACGTGGTATAACGTGGCAGGACAGCGCATTGAAGTAGGAATAATATGGAGATGGCATATTCTACTATATGAAGAATAGTTATACAAATATTTATCATATCGACACAATCATGTCATAAAGCGTTTTGTTTCTTTCTAACTAATCAAGATCTACATTAGAAAAAAGAGACATCTAAATGTTTGGCAAGGACTAAGTTTGGCAATACTTTTGTGTGATGTCAAAATCTGTTTATGCGTGACCGGACGCCATGTTTAGTGCTAAGTTTTGTGGTACACAAAACTCGGCAATGTGCTGTCAAACGGTTGCTTGCTTTCTCTCCCGCACTCGTAGCAACAACCCAACGAAAGGCAGCCATTTTAAAAACTTGATTTTTGTAAGTAGTCACGCTCAATTTTAGGTATGGCAAGTCCATAAGTTTCTATGTCAATGGGACAGCGGCACCCCTGACATCATCTGTCATTAGAAGACAGCCGCCATGTAACCAGCGATGCGATGCTCTGCTAGAGTGCCAGTAATCAGCCAGTGTCTATTTATTTATTTATTTATTTTATTATTTATGTACACACAGTAAAATGCAGAGAGATACGACATAATTATAATACTAGTACAAAGGTACTGCTTATTTCTTAAGAAATTTCTTCCAGCAGACCTGCGAAAGGAGAAATGAAAAAGAAATGTAGACAATAGTGTGTGAGAACAAGAAGAGAAAAATATGAATATGCGGAGTCTTAAACTAAAATGATAAATATACCTATACTATACCATATACATATAAAATTTACACACGAATACGTACACGTACACACGTGCAAAAAAACTTACATATACCTAAAGAAATACATAAAGCATATATATACAAACATATATATAAAAATATTCACAGTTGAGAGGAAAGGTAGTGCTCTTTTAATTGGTGTCATTCTTATACGAACTCTTCGGTGGTTCCAGTAACTTCGTAACAAAACTGGATGGCGCCACTTGCTTCGCTAACATATATAATATGTATGCTAAAACGTCTGTTAGTTGATGCAGTTGTTATCACGATTTCTTTCGGTTTTCCTGAAAATGGTAATAACAAGATTATGGATTCTTGCAATTTTTTTTGGCTTCCCTTACAAAAATAGTGTAACGCCTTGCCAAGATTCTTTATCAAAATTTGAAAACATCTGTAACACGCTCACACACATAATATGTTAACCTACTGCATGGTGCTGTGGCGTATTGCCAACGCGAATCACTGACCCGATTACTTCTCGTTGCAATTGACGTAATAGTTTGCAAACAGAATTGATCTACTGCAGTGTTATGCACTGGGGAGGATCGTTAAGGGTGTGTTGTTCATTTGTTTATTTTTATTGGTGGTGTTCATTTTGTTATGGTCTCGTATCGCGGTACGAACTAGTTAATAGTTTTTTTATGTTTTGTCGTGTTTAGGTCTGCTCCATACGAATCTACCTTTTGGAAGGGCTAACTAGAATCCATTATATTTCTTCTTAATTTTTGACAAAAAACAAGTACAAATAGGCGTTTATAAGATCAAAAGTGCCTTTTATGTGCCTATTTGAAATAAATGATTTGATTTTGACTAATCCTTTGTAAAACGAAGTGTCACATGCATTTTTGCCTATGTACTTACTATGTTGCATCTTCTTTAAAACTTTGTCCACTAAATCCACTTATTACTTTTGTATTGTTTAGCTGTAAGCCGTATAAACACGATAAAACATTAAAAAGAAATATTGACTAATAAAAAGATACAAAAATAAAATATTACCCGACCTTCCAGAATAGGTACCGCTTTAGAGACCATGGAGTTTCTTGCCAGTTCTTCTCCATAGGAACCTACTTCGCTTTGGAATGGGCATTTATCTTCACCTTTCTGACTGACGGACCCCTTGACAATTCACAAGTGCCAGCAATTGGTTAAATTGAAATAAATACTTTTAGTTTGAATTTAGAAAAATATCGCAGCAATATGCTGAGAATAGAATACTCTTTATTATGTACACCATAAAAGTTACAGATATAAATGTTGAAATTTTACACAGGGTGACACAATGGGCGGTCTTATCGCTAAAAGCGACCTAAGCTCTCTGAGATAAGCCTTTTCGCCCTAGCAAAGGTCTTTTTACTGTTTTTAATGTAAATTTTGTTTTAAATGCTCCTTTTTTTACTGTTTTTATTTCCTGCGATTTTCCCAAATAAAACATTATTCTTTTTTATGAAAAGATGATTTCGTCATCACCAAGTTTGATAAAGTGAAAGTCAAAGTCAAATTATTTATTTCAAATAGGCACATGAGGCACTTTTGAACGTCAAAATGTACAAAAAATTTAATTGATTCTATAGTTGCCCTTCCAAAAGGTAGTTTCGTATGGAGAAGAATGGGCAAGAAACTCCACCGTTACTCCTTTTAAAAAAAAAGAAAGAGTTTTACAATATTTTGTTTAAGATGGATGCATTTACTATACCACAAAAGGTAAAAAAAAAATGAAGCAATGACAGATAATTTATTTATGAGATAGATACATGGTGCTCACATATTCACAAACATCGTAAAACTATGTTTTCCTAAAAAAAAAAAAAATAAGTCAGTGTGTGATATACCAATCTTCCAATACTCTTTGTCAATACTTTCTGAATGTCCATTTATTGTTATTCAAGGTCACGTAGTCCTCAAAAACGATGTCCAAGTTAACACTCTAACACAATTTACTGTTTCATTACCAGGGTATTCGTTTCGGCAGCTCTTAGCCACAAATCATTGCGCTAAGCCCACAACGGACTGTTCAGCAATTAAGCTGGAAGTCCTTCTACGCGGCACGAATATTAATATTAAATTGACTAACTTTTCCGAAGTATAAGATGTTAGGAGATGTTTTGATTACTTTTCATATTATTTTATCTTTTTTTTTTTTAGTTTTTTTTATGTTATGATTGGTTTGTTGGGTAGGTAGAGAGTGCTGCTGTGATATTTAAATTTTCATTTTTCTTTGAGAGTATTTTCTATCGCTAGAATAGTGATGGAAAACATTCTGTCTTTGCTTGTAGTGGAGATGCTCATGAAATCGTTTGTCACAGCTGCCAGTGACATTCAGGGCTGTCTTTGCCATTGGCCACTCTGGGCAAGTGGCCAGAGCCCCGCGATGCATGAGGCACCTAGTTCCTGCCAGCGTCGTAGCTAGAGGCTGTCAATAAGCTAAGTAAATCTCAGACGGGGTGCAAAATTTTTCGAGATCACTTCGCTCGCTCATAGGTAGGTACACCCTACGATTTCTTAGTTCCCATACTTTTCTGCTTAGATCAACAAACTACTAATTCTGTATGAACGGTCAAAATAAATCCTAACTTATCCGAATCAGGGTGCTATACATTTCGAGCTCATTCTTGCATCCTGCATTCTCTATATCCTTAAGTGCCCAGGGCCTCCAATAGATAAAAGACGGCCCTGGTGACATGCACATAAGAAGACTTTTAGCTTTTTCTAATTGGTTGCCAAAGCATTTGCAAACTTCTTAAGGTCAGTTTAAACTACAACGATCGCATGCACATTACATGACTACCAATTTTGTTTTGTTAAACAGGGACAGAGCATTAATTGAAAAAAAGTGTCAAGAACATCAAGAAAAGAGAAAGCTAATGTTCTTTTTCTGGTTCTACGTTCATTCTTAAGCCTAAGGTTTAGAAAGAACTAATATAGAACCAGACGGTGCCCGATCCCAAAATACTCACACGTTAAATATTTTCGCCAGCCTGTGCAGCAAGTTTACTCATCCTCTGTAGAAAAGGGAAGCTCCTCCGACCAGATGGGTGTTGTGTCTGGTGAGCTACTGCCCAACGATTGACGTCGAGACGTTCTATATATACTAGTCGCGTGGTAAACTCTGCTTGCGCGATGCAGGATTTTGCGTGACGTCAGTCAGATGCGTAATACGCCTGTGGCGATGTAAATGCCGCCACAATTAAAACCTCTACTTCACCAAACTTCATCTTACTCATCTATACATACATTTATACAATATTAGTTTTAGTATATGCGAAACCCGCAACACGTGTCTAGTATTTTTATGTCAAGAACAAATGTACAAAATTTCAAAACTGTATCATGAAAAATCACAAAGTTATAAGGTTATTATGTTACCGGGTCGTCCATATAAAATCATGTTAACGGCGCCCCCGCGCCTCCAGGGTCGTCTTGCGCTCATTGATAATAATTTGGCAGTAGGTGGTAATTAAATGGTGATAACATTTTCCATCACACTTAAATATTTTTGGGACAAAATATAATAAAAATGATTGAAATCGATTCAGTTCCTTATTCTGAACAAACTATATTCAGGTCTCGCATAATACTAAAAATAATGTTGTATAAATATAATTTAATTGTTTTTGATGTCAAAATAGCAGTTTATTCTGTTGAAATCAGTGCTCTGAGTGGAATACCTCTTTATTACTAAATGCATAAAATAATGTAAGGATTTCGGTACTTTTAACAAAAAAACAATTCTTAAAATTTTTGTTTTTGTGAAACGCCTAGACCGATTTTCATGGGATTTTGACCGGCGGATAGCTGATGTTATAAGGAGTAACTTAGCCTTAGCTTACTTTTATTTTAGAAAAAGAAACGCGGGCAAAGCCGCGGGCAGCTGCTAGTCTATTAATAAACTCCTTTAATACTTGCAAGACATGATCAAACTACCGAAGAACAAGTTTTTGCTCAGCACGAAACTTTTACCCGAGTCCTAAGTACTACAGCTTAATAAAGATAGTTTGAGGATTAAAATTCATACTCTCATAACATGCAAAGGTTTACAATCATTTACAACTTTCGATGAGTAACGCTGAAGCAAAACAATAAACTCTGAAAATAGTGTTTTACTAATAACCCCATTATTTTTACACTGTCTGCGTTACAATGAATCGATTTTCAACTTTATTGCTTGAGGAATAGGTTTTGATGTTACTTTGGGGATAGAAAATATGAATTGGTATTACCAAATTGGTAGTTATGTCCAAATGAAAGGTCACGCGAGGTGCAATTTATAAATTATGAACATTTTCACGTTAATATGAGTAATTCACAGCTTTTTTATTGCTACGAAATTACTTGATAATGAATAGTTCTGCTATTTAATTTATGACTTCTGTCAGATATTGTTTTGTTTTCTTTGTATCCGATAATTGCTCTTTTATTTAACTCTTGTATTTTTAGTGCTTGTTTCAAATAATAAAATAGAATAATACCTACTGACAATATTTTTTCATACTCCACAATGTGTTCGCTATTTTTTAAAGTACCTACTTACATAAATCGCTTAAGGGCTGTTCGATAAAATAAGTCTGAGATACGGTGAGAAATCTAAAGAGGTTAAGTATACAAGATATATATTAAGAAGGAATTGACTTCGCACAACTCAGTGCCCAGAGTATTAGTAGAATTTCCAATAGTACGTCACTGAATATTCCAAAGCGCCTACTGATAAAATTGCCACAACTCTTAAAAACCGCGACTGAAAAAGTGCACAAAAGACTGCAGGTTCCTAAAATAGTTCGGATCTAACGGAAAGTAACTTTACATTTGGCCTTTTAAACACTCACACTCTTAAGTTCAATGGGTCAAAAGTCAAGCCACAAATGCTCTTTGCTGCGACCGAGGCAAAGGCAAGGCTCTGTGGGGCCAATTTCCGGAGGCCGGCACGGTATCTATTGCAGCTAGCGCCATTCTCTTGGAACTAAGTTTAAACAGTTAAACTTCGAATGTTGGTTCTCTGATGCTATTTGTCAAGGATGGATTGTTGGGTTGGCTGTTTGATTGGTTATTTTGAGTTTGGAATTGTGTGACTTTCACAAAGTATTCCTTTTTGGAATTGGAGGAGCTTTAGATGTTGAGGGCGTCATTTTAATGGTGTACATAATAAAGAGTATTCTATTATATTCTAAATATCAATAAACATATCATAAGGCGAAAAGAAGTTGACCCTGAGGTCTCCCACACCAAATGATGCAGTTTGTTTTCTTGCTGGCTGCAATACTCCGACGGCAGGTGATTTGGGTTTAAAAACGCTGTAAGATCTAGGACGGAATAGATTTAGCCAAAGTGTGATAAAATACCATTAATTTTTAGGGAACTTACTTACTAATAAATTGTTCCACAAAAGGTGTAGGTCAGGCAACGTCTGTACACTCACTGAATAAAGTGACCCAATATGCTAAAGCGTAACTAAGAAATATAATTATATATACAGGTTGTGGCGTAAATAGTGGTCCAACGTTAAGGAGTCGACATGCGATATATTCAGCTACCACATACCACAATTTGATTTTTATTTTTACCAGGGGTCTCAAAATAAAACATTTTTAAATTTTTTTTTGAAAAATTAACACCTCGCGTTACTAATCTGGCTCTAATTTCAACAAAAAACATTATTTTCCTATTTTGTTTATGGTTTATAACTGCTGAATACATGTGCTATCTTATTCAAATAACTGTTTTACTGTAAACTTATAGATATTAAAGAAAAACGTGTTTATTTAAAATTTTAACTATAATCTTCAGAGAATCAAGAGACTTTGGGCACGAACGGTGTAAAAGAAATGTACTACACTGTCGGTGCCCATTATTGAAAAAGTTGTACATTAAATGCAGATTCTAATCTCGTATAATAATAAGTGATACCATAATTTGAAATAAAAATATTGCCATTTAAATTGAAAAGGAGTTAAATTAAAAAAAATACACTACTTAATCTATAAGTTTACAGTAAAACAGTTATTTGCATAAGATAGCACATTCATTCAGTAGTTATAAACCAAAAACAAAATAGGAAAATAATGTTTTTTGTTGAAATTAGAGCTAAATTAGTAACGTGAGGTGTTAATTTAAAAAAAAAAATGTTTTAGTCTGAGACCCATGGTAAAAAAAAAACAATTTGTGGTATGTGGTAGCTGAATATACCGCGTGTCGACCCCTTAACGTTGGACCACTATTTACGCCACACCCTGTATAAGTTTTACTGTAATAATACAGGATTTTTTTTAACCAAAGGGCAAATTTTTCCAAATTAAACTTAAGTAAGCTTTATTAAACATATATTTTTTATTTTGATATGTTTTAGTAAGTTAAAAAAAATAAAGTTATCGTTAACAAAAGATGTTTACTTTGGAACTGGTTTTATGGTGACTTGCCGGCCGGCGCGTGTGAGCGATGTAGCGGAACGCGCGAAGGTACCTAAACAGCTGTGCGCTCGCTCGATTAATTGCGATTTGTACGTTTTTAGGTATTTCAAGTCAGGGGAAATAAAATGGAATAAAAAATGGGAATATGTTCTATAACTAATACTGAGCAATCAAAAAAAAATTGCGCACTGGTTACATTTTTTCCTGTATGTTTTAAAATAGCAACTATTCTCCCAACTACAATCATGAAGATAATTTTAACGAAGTTAGTTTCGTGCTAAATTAACCCGCCACGTGTTTTTGAACTGACCCACTTCGGCCTTTCTAATTTGATTTTTATTAATCACATTGTAGAATTTTGGAACGAGGCTCAAATCTTTATAGCTTGGTACTACTCACGTCCAACTTTAGAGTTTAATGCTCGTCGCGTTTGGACAAATATTTTGACAGAGATGAGGCAATGTACGGTTTTAGGACTAGTAAAAAATTTCACTGCATCAGAAGACCAAAAGTAGATAAAAAAAACTGTAAGATTTTGACCGTCAAGACACCCGACTACGGTGAAGCAAAAAGGAGGGTTATGATTTTGACCGGTATGTATGTTCATCTGTTCCCTCATAACTTCTAAGCTCCTTATCATAATTTGACAAATGAGGTATCGTTGGAAGCGTATGATTGTCCGCTGAAGTGGATATAAGCTATGTGACGTCACATTGTATTGAATGCGGCGCCCCCTAGAGGACATAAAGTCATGAACTAATTTTTTTTTATAACCACGGCTATCCTCTGAACGCTATGAATATGTATTAAATACATTAAAATATATTACGTGTAAGTTGTTTATTTAAAACGTAGATGTCATTCCCCAAGTGTGCTGAGTATAGCGAGTGATTAGGAATTTCGTCCCAAAAAGAAAGAAACACTCGTTGCTTTACTGAAAACACACTCTATTACCACATTTATTTATTTATTTTATTAGGTTCACCAACAATTGATTACACTGATACAAACAAATAATACATTTATATTAAAAGCAAAACAACAGTTACTAAGGTAAGCACTACATGCATAAAACAATGAATCAGAGAAATAAGCTAGCTTACTTAGTAATAAGCGCTAACGTTGAAAAACTGGTAACATCGGTAAAAAGTTACATTTAAATGAAATGAAAATTTATGAAAATTCGGATTTAAAAAAATATAAAATTGATAAAGGTAATATGGAATATTCTTTGGGATTATAACATTGGTAAGAATTAAATAAAAAATGTAAAAATTGATAAAGATTGATAAATTATTGATAAATTAATAACATTAAGCAAATTCATAACGAAATAAGAACATCGGCAAATAAATAGAGATGAAATTAAGATAAATGAAAATAGGATTATAATTTGATCAACAAAAATTCAAATTGAATGTCACAACACATCTATTGACGAACGTGAATACAAAGCAGAACAACACTTTCTATCAAAAACAATACCACGGATTTTCGCCATGATATGATATGTTTGCTTTTGAAACTTATCATAAAATAAATCCGGCAAACAATTTAGGGGACAGTCTGCCGTATAATTTAGACATTCATATCGCAATGCGGAAGCCATTGCTCGTAAAAATATGATTATGGTATTCAAAAAGTTATTTGATTCGCCACATGCGATCCGAGGAACTAAATTGACATCACCAAATGCTGTATTGATCATCTGCAGTGCTTTTCAGGACCACGACCCGGATAGACCGAGTCCATAGGTGTATGAGTTTGTTGCGCCACTTCTTCTTCCCAGCTAAAGCACTAGGAAGTGCAGGGTGGGCGTTTTTGGGACACTGTCTTATGTAATATTGACGTTCGAAAAGTGCTGTTTCTCAGCCTAGTTTTAATACGTGACTTTTGATTTTGTTTTTAATTTCATTTTTCGACCTGGTTTTCCCCTCGGTGCCTTGGAAAGCACGTTAAGCCGTTGGTCCCGGCTGTCATTAGTAGATCTTTGACAGTCGTTACGGGTAATCAGAAGCTCTGACAAACAAGTCTTACCAAGGCATATGGTGTTATCCAGTAACTGGGTTGTGGAAGTCAGATAGGCAGTCGCTCCATGTAAAAAACTGCTATTCAGCTGTATCCAGTTAGACTGGAAGCCGACTACAACATAATTGGGAAAAGGCTAGGTAGACTTTATCACTGGAAAACGGGTACCATACTGTGTCAACAGGGATTTGGGAGCTGACTTGACGTAAGAGCTACGGTAGTCGTTAATGGCAGAGGCTCAACATCTTACTCAAAAACTATTTAAATTGAACCATTGACGACGGCAAAAGAAGAAAAGTGGGCACAAATTCACAAAAAGATTTAAATCCATCGACTATTTCTTTATCATCTGCCAGTTCTTCAGTTGCCCCATAAAAGTTACACCACCTACAACATAAACTTTGCTATTCCAACAGACCACACAAAAACTTGAGCTAAGTGTGGCATAAGTTATCAGGTCAGTGTAACATTTAGTTGGACGAGGTGGGCCCGCCTCACTGCCGCCGCCTCGTAACGACTCGAGTACTTTATTAGGCAGTAGAGGCGGCGACAAAAATCATTCCGGTTTGGAATAAGTTCACGTAGTGAATGTTGAAAAAACTGCAGTTTTTGATGGAATATTACCTACATAACATCACGACTGCTTTCCCCAACTGGTTAGGGTCAGTTTTGAATGACTATGAGGCCATCAAACAAGCCCCTACGGCCCACTTGATGGAATGGGGTTACCTTCAACTAGGTATATCACCAACAACTGTTGTACGGCTGATGGCGGGGCTTGTGGCTAATTAATAACAGCCGCATGGGTCGATCGATCAGGTTAAGCTACGCTTGTCGCGGTTGGTCCGTGTATGGGTGACCATCTATACATACTGCTTCAGAAAGCACGTCAAGCCGTTGGTCCCGGCTGTCATTCGTTGTCAAATGTCAAATTATTTATTTAAAATAGGCACCAAGGCACTTTTGAACGTCAAAAATTACAAAATAATAGAATTGATTCTAGTCGCCCATTCCAGAAGGTAGTTTCGTGTGAAGAAGAATGGGTAAGAAACTCTACCGTTACTCTTTTAAAATGTTTTACAATATTTTGTATAGGTATATTAATTATATGTGATGACGATGCCCCTAGAATAAAATTTTATTACACAATATGGATCTTTAACAGTCGTTACGGATCGTCAGAAGCCTGAAAGTCTGACAATCAGCCTTACCAAGGGGTATTACCCAGTAATTGGGTTGTGGAGGTCAGATAGGCAGTCGATCCATGTAAAATACTGGTATTCAGCTGCATCCGGTTAGATTAGAAGCCAACCCCAACATAGTTGGGAAAAGGTTAGGCAGATTAAACCGTTGTACGGCTGATGAGTCGGGAATCTTAAAGGCAAAGTTGAAAAGTCTCTTATGACTGTAGTTACCTTTCAGATTGTGTTAGGTACAGCCACAAAGTACAGCAATGCTGCTCACAATTTAATGTACACAACTTAACAGCTGACCCAATCATCATGGCTAGGTATACGTTTTTCATACTATCTAGACTTTTGCCATTTTGTTATTACGAAGCGCTTCGTAGAAGTAGAATTATGTAGCTACATTTTATTCAAGTCTCCATACTAAAAAAGTTTTTTTATGGTTTAAATAATACATTGCTGAGCATGTCCTGGGTTCGATTCCCAGGTCGGGCAAAGTGATATTGGGATTTTCCATTAGGATTTCTCAGAAGCAGCCCGGAGTCTGGATTTGTGCCCGGTTGATGGCAATAGGCTCGCCCCCTATTACATGGGACTTAAACATAACTGGCGAAATGTGGGTGTACTATAGGTACACCTCTGCCTAACCCTTCGGGGATTACAGGCGTGATGTTATGTTATTTAAATACATAATTATAACTATGTCACAATAAATGCCGATAGAATGTGAAAGATTTTCACCCAATTGATTTCGCAGCTCTGATTGAACACTTGTGTGACCGACAGTACAGAGAACCTCGGGGCGTGTTGATAAGATGTTTTTGTACGGTTGCCGCTATAAAAACTTTCCGATTGCCGCCGAGGGGTGTGGCCGGCTTCAACTCATTTCTAGCTTCGTTCCGCTTGAGTCGCTGCAAACATTTCTAGCTGATATTTTATTTATTTTCAGTTAAGTCTACTACAAGACAGGCAATTTAAGGTAGGTTTTTTAAAGTTGGAGCAGGAGGCAGCAAAGGGGCAGTGGTGGCCCAGCGGTATCGAACGCGACTTACGAGTTGTAGGTCGTAGGTTCGAACCCTGACAGGGCTTTACTTTGTGTAAATTATTTCATCACCACTGCTCTCAAAACGGTAAAGGAAAACATCGTGAGAAAACCGGCATGTCATAGAATCAAAAATTCGAAGATGTGACATCTACCAACCCGCACTGGGCCCGCGAGGTGGATTACGGCTCACTCCCGCTCTCAGAGAGGACGCCTGTGTCCCAGCAGTGGGAACGCTGTAGGCCAATTATGCTTGTGCTTTGAAAGTTATTAGCAAGGTCGTCTAAATTATTGGTATACCAGCTTCTGCCCGCGACTTCGTCTCCGCGGACTTCAGAAATGGGTCCAGAGAGAAAAAAAAATGCAGATAGACATGTCGTCGAACCCAATTCTAATATGGCGTATGTCAAAATTGGTAATTATTCAGGACGCGACGCAAAAAACGTTTTGTTTCTATGAAGTTCTTAGGAAACAAAATTAATGTTCTACCGAAAATATGACTAATCAAATCTGCTTTTTATTTTTAAGGTTTTATTACTTAAAACACGTTAGATTGATCAAAATCGGACTAACGCCTTATTAACCGTTGGTAGACCAAATTTTGACTTACGCTTTATTAGAATTAGGTCGAAGATATAGCGTTAGATGTTTTCAAGAGAAAAAATTCCGTAATACATTGTTTCCACATAATAACTCTATCCGTCTTATTACAAAACAAGGTTTATCTTCAGACCCAGGTTTTACCCATGGAGCCATGATTGAATATCGAACTTTATTCCGTCTATGGTAAAGTTCCTAATACAAAACTTTCACATTACAAAAGTTTTCAGTTTTGTATAAAGAACGGTATTTCAATCACAGTTACGTTCTTATTACAAATACTGGCTGCATGGTTTAAGCCATGTCAAAATTTAAATCTTGTTTTGTAATAAGGGGGTATTAGTTTACGCGGCGCCAGTAAAGCTCCCAGTCGGCATGTTTTTCTCCGACATCTTTGACAATCATCGTCATATTTTAGCCAACTTACACAAAACCTTAATTAATTATACACTTAAACCTTCCTCATGAATCATTCCGTCCATTGGTGAAAACCGTTTGAAAATCCGTTCGGCAGTTTTTGAGTTTATCGCGGTCAGACAGACAGACAGACACGGCGGGGACTTTATTTTGTAATATGTATGTAAGGGTAACAGATACCCCCTGTATTGCTGTCGGCACCCTTTTCTAAGGTAGGTCTACTTGTCGGTATGTGTGATATCGTATAGTCGATTATTGAAAGAACCAGCCGATCTATTCTGAAAAAATCTCACTGTGTAATCGTAGGTGAAGTGAGCTTGAAGTGAGTTGTTAACAGTACTAATCCCTCACTGATAGTTCACTTCACCTAAGTTTTCACGGTGAGATGGTTACAGAATAGCACTCCTGATGTTCTCGTCTATCCCTCTTACATTATTTGCTAAACCTGAAACCCTACCCCTTCGTTTCCCAATATACCGCAATAATTTGAACTCACCATCTCTCAATCACCTTCGCTTGTGGATACTCGTACTAATGTAGTAAATTTCACTGCAACATTTTTGATCGACCCGTATTATAAATAAATAAATATTTGTGCAAAATAGCGATTATTAGAAACCTACAAATATACGGGTTTCCCTTTAGCAGTCCCTGTGATGCTGATAGTATATATTATTCAGATGGTTCAGTAGCTCAAACATTCGGGGTCGTGCAAATATCTCTCTAGCCATATTATTTGTTATGCCTCTTGAACACACGATGTTTGGGACCAAAACTCTCCTTCAATGTAGCTTCGTAAAGTTGTTTCCAGTAATTATTTATCCTCATCTCACTTGTCCTGTAAACTTTAACTCGTGGACACAACAGTCTTTTTTAAACGACTTCAAAAAAAGAGGAGGTTCTAGAGTCGTCTGGAGGTTAAAAAAAATCGTTTTTTGTGAACGTTGATATGTTACTAAGCATAGTATATTATAAATGCTATTGACAATAGCTTTCTGAAAATCATGTACAACGGTACAAGGTCTTTAGGCGCATGCGCAAAATCGGATCAAACGCTGCCATATTTTTTTTCATGAGACGATTTCACAAATGTTTACTAACAACCCCCTTTTCTTTTTTTGGGTGGGAAATTATCAAATAACTTCTCCCGCTATGGGCGGAGCGGGAGGGAGTGTCAGACTTTTACTGACTAAAACCCACCCGTGTTCCTTCCGTTGCCTGTGTGCCAGGGCCACGATATCCCTTTCGGACAAACTCGCAACCCTGGCAGGCATTGGTCCTACTGGACCCCGTCAGTTGGTGCTGACATCTCTTTGAGGCGCGCGTGGAACACAACGCGCTGTTAACCCGGGCCTGGTCCTTATCGGACGGCGAGCTAGCCATCGCTCACCGTCCGCATGCCCGCGCCTACGGTGGCCGGAAATCGGCTAGCGACTCCCGACGCCCGGGGCGTCTCCTGCGGCGACTAAGGGCGCGAGGGCGCGAATCTTGCCTCACCCTCACGCGTTCCGCCTCCTCCTTCGCGAGCATTACTGCTTCGCAGAAGGAGGTGACGGCCTCCCATGCACTCTCACTCCGAACCATGGCCTGAACCAGGCCCGGACGCGAGAGATCGCCGCCGCCGATCGCCTCCGTGAGGACACGGCGGTGCTCCGCCCAAGCTGGGCAGACCTCCACCGTATGCTCCACCGTGTCCTCCGGGCGCTCCACACAGTGGTGACACCCGGGCGTTTCCTCCCGCTTTATCCTGAACAGGAACCTCCCGAAACAACCGTGTCCGGTGAGGACCTGTGTCAGGTGGAAGGTGAGGACGCCGTGGCGCCTCTCTAGCCACTCCTCAAAGACGGGACTTACTGCCACAATTGTGGCGTGCCCAGCGCTGGGTTGCGACAATCGCACTCTCCATGTCGCCATGAGATCCCGCCGGAGCTCTGTCCGCTGTGCCGTGATTTCTCGCGGCAGCGGAGTTTCTCCCCGGCGTTTCCCCTCCTCGCACCACTCCCAGATGTTTTTGGGTTTGGGACGCGTTCAACCGCTGGGCTGGTCGCAGCCTTAAAGAACGCGCCCACACCGGTGCCCCGTAAAGGGCCATGGACCGCACGATCACTAACAACCCCCTGTCAATGTCATTTATAGCCATTAGACTATCATATCTATCTTATTAGACCTATGAGTCATTTTTAAATGAAGAACCTATGACGTAGACGGTACCTATAATATCTACGTAGGATTCAAATTGTCTATGATCATAGTTAAGGGATCCTATTTGACAGCAAGCGTACAAATATGATCATAATTATCATCATATCCGTCAATCTCAAAAATAGCGTCAAAATGAAAAAAAATCGACTGTAATATCGAAACAACAAAAATAATAATAAACCTTCACGAGGTAAATGAGTATTTTTTACAAATTTCTAACCGTTTTAATCTTACAAGTATTAAAACTGCACTTAAAGCTACGGAAAACACGCCTAAAGTCGTTATCCATCTTGATTAAGTATGACGTTTATAAGATCATAAGTGTAATATGTAAAAATGAAGAACAGCATTATTGAACTATGATCATAGAATTTGACAGATATGAAATCATATTTGTATGATAGTGTAATTGGGGCCTTAGGTGCCAAAAAATCCTCGTAGCACGATTCTTAATTCAACTAATGAGATTACGAGTATAAGTAAAGACTTCAAAAAACACACAACAATTTGAAAAATAACATTAATTTTGGAAGTCGGTATCGTTGGATCTGTATTTTAGTTTTTTGCCACCGACTTCTGAAATTAAAGTTATTTTATTGTGTTTTTTTCAGGAAGTCGGTTGTTTTTTTTGTAAAAAGTTTTTATTTTTCACTTTTTAGTGGGTCAGTTTGTAATTTATCTAATTTACAATAGCCAAGTGTCAAATGCTCATCTCGTTTTACAAAATATTGCCTTTCCCGATGCAGGGGCGTTAATTGTTAAGGAGTTCTCTTGGTAAGAACCAGGAGAACTGATGGTGACTTCACCATATACATTTTGACGAGCATTTAAAATTGCAACCATATTAAAGTGCCTAATCGAATCTCGACGGTGAAATACTTATTATTAAGTAGTTCCAGTGGCCATCTGTGGTCTTCATCATTAGTTCCACTTCACCAAATGATAGTATCCGAGAGAAAATGCACGATTTACTAAAAAAAATACTCAAATCAGCATACAGCCGAACATATAACCTCCTCCTTATTGGAAGTCGGTTAAAAAAGTGGTAGATAGGTTATACATGCTCCCCAAAGTGACAAGTTAAAACTTAGCTAATTAGCAAAATTTTCTTCGTCTTGTCTCTTTTTCGCCCCCGATAATTACTACATGCCGTCCTACTTCCAAGTGTCTTCTAATAATGAGACATTGTTCCGTTTTTAAAGATCGAATGTTAGGTAACCCATCTACCTATTTTCAACACGCTTTTATTAGGTCGACTTGTATGTAACTAACTATGTAATGGAATCTAAGGTAACTAATTTAACCATCTTCCAAGGATCGTAGCGTAATGAAAATTGGCAGCTGTATGTAGTTCTGATGACAATACAATAATATGGTACTGTCGAACTGATCTGATGATGGAGCCGGAAGATATGAACTGGAACTTCATGATGGAAAATCGTATCATAGCTGTTTTGGATTTCTTAGAAAAGTATTTTTTTTTGTTTTTTCGTGCATTTATAAAAGCGTGTTTTTCTAGTGTTTTTTAAACTATTCATTTTTCTTACTTATAATATCATTGAATCCAACAGTATTTCTGTCAACCATTTCAAACCTAGAACATACTAAAGATGCAGTGGGACCTTGGCTGATGGTTCACCCTGTTCATAGTAATAATGTGGGGCCAAACTTGCATAGCATTTCACACATCTTTACCAGTTGCCAAGACCTCGCTCAGCTCTACCAAAACCTCACTCAGCTTACCTAAAACCTCGCTTCGCCCCCAAATGGTCGCGTGCAGACCACGGATGGTATTCCACTGAATATATTAAGGCTTAAAGCTTTATCTTTTGTTTTTTTTCGACCGATGAAGTGTGCGAGGTTTGCGATGACGCAACCAAATTAAACAGTTTGCCGTCGGACGGCAAAAAATTGTGGTTGTAGGTAAATAATATTCAGGTGTATACTTTCCTATTTGTCTTGGGTTAGGGGAATAGGGTATTGGTTGGTTATTTTTCTTGGTTATGAGTGTGTTTGGGTTATTGTGTATGTTTTGGTGGACAGCGAGCAACATATATGGGGAATAAGTGTGATAGTTAAGTACTATGTGTATATTGGTTATGTTTTGGATTTCAGAGGTCAGTAAATGGACAAGATTGTTAAAATGTTTAGGGTATTGGATACGAGGCTTTTGGCTACTTTGTATGTGTGTATTTTGACTATGTTATTTTGTTGTACTGTGCGTTTTGTTTGTGCAGAATAAATATTTTTTCTTTCTTTTAGTAAAATCTTGTTCAAACATACATTTTCTCATCGAAGACACAATAGCAGAATTTTACCTATGCTCTTATTAATATTAAAACTGTTAATTACATTAAGAAGCATATTAAGAGAGACTGCCATTCGATTTTTGCAATAACTAGATAAGATTATCGAATTGTCAAACTCAAACCATTTACATGCAATTTTGAATTGTCAAGGAATCGGCCAGTTAGAAATATGAAGCTGGTAGCCCATTCCAAAGCGTAGCACCTATGGAGAAGAACGGGCAAGAAACTCCATCGACAATTAAAACATTAGTATAAATAATATTGAATTTATAACTAAATATCGTCCATAGTACAGCAAATAGAAACAAAGAAACAAAAATCAAAAATAAAATAATTAAAATAAGCCGTGGCAGCTAAGAGATGACCAGTCCCAAGTCATAGTCATAGTCATTTATTCTTAAACAAGTATCTGAATTTACACATAAAATTACACAATAAATTTACATTTCTTCAATAGTAAACTAAACAATGTGAAGACCAACACCTTAAAATAAAAATAAAAACAATAAAAATAATTAGGTTTTTGGCAATAATTGATAGAATGAATTAAAAAAAAATATAGTTAGATCAATAAATCCGAATAAACAAAATCCAATAAAATTTAACAACAAGATTATCTAAAAACAAAAAAAAAACAATAAAATTACAATTAAAAAAAAAAAAACAGTTCTTCTACAGTATATGCTTAACAGCAGCAGCAGTGTATGCTTATGTGTATGTGCTTATTCAAGTAACTAAATTGTCAATGATCTACCACCAGCAAAAACTACCTTATCTTAAAAACCAATCCTGCAAAATAAGCACAAATTACAAACTATTTTCCAAACCACGACCTGGCTGCAATTTAAAATGAAAAAAAGAAAGAAAAACAAAATACGGCAAGTTAAAAACCTCTTTGCTGCCCTAACTAGAGCGACCTCCTTCGATCAGGAAACTTATGTAAACACTCCAGTAAGCCGTGTTAGCCAGTAAATCTATATTAATATAAAAAAGTAAAATGGTCCAGTTCTCGGCATTTAGTTTCCGAGATATACGCAGTTTTGTAAAGTTGGGTCAAAAAATTGCATTACACGATTTTAATTAATTCTTAATCAATCAATTATCTACAAGTTTATAATTATAGTTTTTCTCAAATCAAGCATTTTCAGAGTTTCAAATTCAAATGTCTGATGAAAAAAAATGTGCCAGTTAAAAAAAAAATATCTAGATACTGAATCTAGTCATAATTCAATACCCCACTATTGGACCTTTTTTGCTTGGACGCCCACAATTTTTTTTTGTTTGTAAGTTTGTATGTAGCTGATAATCTCTGGAACTGCCAGTCGAATTAAAAAAAATCTTTTGCATTTGATAGCCCAATTCTTGAGGAAGGTTATTTAACATCACGCTACGACTCCTAGGAATCGAGCAAAAAGAAAAAAAGTCTGAAAGAACGCTAAGTGAAAACGAAGTAATAGCGCGGGCGGGCGCTGCGATGCGACGCAGTGGGTCGGGGGTACAAGAAATTTCACGCGGACGAAGTCGCGGTCAGAAGCTAGTAACTAAAAAATCGCTTAAAGCCAACGATGACGGTACCTTAATTTCCTGTGCTGATAACTCTTGTTTTATTTTTCATATTTCTTCTCGTTAGTCTTGGAGGAAAATACAGGGTTTAAACTAGATGCTGTTTTTCTTAGGTAGTTTGCTTTGTTGTTTTTAAGAAATCCTGTAGTCGCAATGATTTGTTTGTAGAAATTAAATGAAATGGTGTTTAGTTTTACCAGACTGCGCAACGCAAAGGATGGTAATGTATTTAGCAGCCTATGCATGTATGTATATATACCCAACATACACACACAGAAATAGGCCATCTTGTTTCCATCATTTTAAAGTTCACTTTTTAAGCGGTCGGGTATTAGATTTTTAAAATTTACTTATTTTTGGAAGTTTATTTTAAGACACTTTGACGACAAGTCAATTTGTTTGGTGAACATTTTAAAACTAGATGGCGTCGGCATTTCCTTTATGACTGATCCCTGAGAAGAAATACCGAAACAAACTCAGAGGTCTCTTTTAAAGTCCAAACATTATTATTAAGATACTAGTTGCGCCCCACGGTTTCACCCGCATAAGTCTTGATCCCGTAGGAATATCAAGATAAAAGTATCCCATGTCTTAATCCAGGTCATGGTTTACCCATGTACCACATTTCATCGAAAGCGTAGCAAACAACTAAATAAACAAATTCACTTTGCATTATGGTGATGAATTATCACAAAAAAAAAACATATACAAACGTTCAATAGAAAGAGAAAAAAAAATCAAAACCGATGTCAGGTGAAATTTATCACAAATTTCATTTAAAAAAATCTGTCTCCTAAACTAATAATAATCGCGGAACATACATGGGGGCGATTCGTACGCTCCGCAATAAAAGGCATCTAAATACTACCTGAAGACCTTACTTCTCCGGCCACCCTGTATACTCGGTTCATGGCAATAGGTTGGCCTCATATTATTTAAAGTTATGGCCGACTAGTCATTGTTCCTATTTGCCATTGAGAAACAAAAAAATCATGATTCACAATTGTATCAAATATAACTAAAACATTGCTGGTGACAATTAGGTGAACTGGCTCAGTGTTACATGAAAATTCTCTGCCTAGTCTAATAATCTGCCTAGCTTTTTCCCAACTATATTGAGGTCAGCTTCCAGTCTAACCGGATGCAGCTGAATACCAGTATTTTATATGGAGCGACTGCCTATCTGACCTCCACAACCCCGTCTGGGTAACACGATACCCCTAGTAAGACTGGTTGTCAGATTTTTGGGTTCTGAGTACCCGTAACGACTGTCAAAGATCTACGAATGACAGCCGGGACCTTTCGATATTTAATGGATGGTCTCCCATCCACGAACCGACGGGGCAAGCTTAGCTTACTACGATCTACCCGTGCTGCTGCTATTATTTTGCCACGAGCCCCTCACAAAGCTTAAACTAAGCCTTTAAGTATACGTGATATTATCATACAACATAACATCACGGCTGTAATCCCCGAAGAGTAAGGCAGAGGTACCTATAGTTAATTATCTCTGCCAGGGTTACGAGCCTGTCCGAAAGGGATATCGTGGCCCTGGCACACAGGCATCTGAAGGAACACGGGTGGGTTTTAGTCAGTAAAAGTCTGACACTTCCCGCTCCACCCAGAGCGGGAGAAGTTATTTGATAATTTCCCACCCAAAAAAAAAAAGAGGTACCTATAGTTAGGTACACCCACAATTCCCCAGTTATGTTTAAGTCACATGTAATAGGGGCCGAGCCTATTGCCATCAACCGGGCATAAATCCAGACTCCGGTCTGTTACTGAGAATATCTTAATGGAAAATCCCAATAACAATTTTAATTTTTCTGACCTGGAAATCGAACCCAGGACCTAAGTAGCGATTGCTCATCAAATCACGTAAAATTATAAGCCTATTTACTGCGTATAAAAACTGTTATCAGTGGAACAACTATTAAATAATACCAATAGTAGGATCATTAAACGACACTAATAATTGATGAATTATTGTTTTATGAGGGAAATATGGATTTATATCGGTGACATAATTCTGTAGCAAGCGTGTGGAATAACGTGCTCAAATGAATATTAAATGAGGAATTGATGTCTATAATTTTGATGTAGGTATTTATATGTTTGTAGGGATACTGTACTGGCCAGCCGGCCAGTCAAAGCAAAGAAGCGACTCATAGAAACGGAACTGAGAATCAAGCTCTGTGGGAGCTAGTTCGTGATATCTTAACCCTTTTTTTTTTTGGGTGGGTAATTATCAAACTTATAACTTCTCCCGCTCTGGGCGGAGCGGGAGGGCGTGTGAGACTTTTACTGACTAAAACCCACCCGTGTTCCTTCCGTTGCCTGTGTGCCAGCGCCACGATATCTCTTTCGGACAAACCTTAACTTATCCTAAATAATTCAAACGATTTTTTTACGCTAGCACTACACTTAGCGTATTTGCGCAAATATTCGCGTTATTTCGTTAATACAAACTGAACTTTATTTAAAAACCTCCATCCTCCATTTTGTATCACCGAAACAACGCTATATTTTTATAAACACGCCAAGTGAAGTGCCAGGATGAAAATTGAAATTACTCTTTTTCGCTCATAATATTCACTTGGTTTAAATACTTTGTTCCTATATATTTTTGAGCGAGGTTTTTCCTATTGTCGCGAAAAATTTAACCAAAATGGTATGGGATAGTAAAGTAGTATTTTCGATTAAAAAAATCGAACGAATACACGTTACATTTACATAGCGCATTCGTGCTAGGGTATGTATCTTCTCCATGTATATGTATATGTATATCTCCATGTATCTTCTATATTTATAATAAATAGTAAAGCACAGTGTTGCAACTAGACATGTGTTTCTTTTTTCATTTTTTTTTGGGTCATAATATTTAAACTTTTAGGACTGTAGAAAGCACGACACAAAAGGGAGGACGCCTATACTCAGCAATGGGTAGAATAAAGCTGCTAATATTGTCGAAACATAATTTGTAATGCAATGTAGAAAACTGTATCAAGTTCTCGGCAAATATGTACGTATTCCTGAAAAAAAAAAACTTAATACAAGAAAAAAGAAAAAGAATACAGTGAAGTTTCCAAAGATTTTTCGATTCCTCTATATGAGTGAGAAAGTTGAACTGCACGTCCTTAGGGGTTCTACTCGTGTTACTGGGTATATGCAACGCTAAGTTTTGGCCCTAAGGGGGATAGGATGGAGGATAAAGTGTTGATTGAGCTGGATAG
Source organism: Tiliacea citrago (assembly GCA_963921375.1). NCBI lineage: Eukaryota > Metazoa > Arthropoda > Insecta > Lepidoptera > Noctuidae > Tiliacea > Tiliacea citrago. Next base: position 6,924,979 of record OY992784.1, read on the forward strand.
CTTCCAGAAGGATCCATGTCTTTTAATATCTCGTTTAGGTGGATGGTGAATAATTTTAAAATAATATCTATAAGACCTACTCTATTAAAAGTCTATTCCTTTGTCTAATTAATAATAGTGTCCACTTTATCTAGTTTAATATTATTTGTTAATTTATTTATACATAATTTATCATACATAATCTAGTTTTAAAATAATATACCCAAAGAGTTACTTTTTGAGTCATAGAAAATATTGTCTACTTTTTAATTTAGCTTAGTAATAAATTTATTGTTGTCTTCTTTTTAAATGTTTGATGTATATTGATGGCCTGAAACACAGGTTTTTCATAAACCTAGTTCAGGCAGGTCTACATTACAGTTAGAATTAAATTTTCCCTGATTGTAATTAATCTTAATTTTACTTTACTTTATACTTGAATAATTTTTTTTTAAATTGATTTTCTAGCCTAACTTATCATGGATTTTGTAAGTCTAGATGGAGGTTTTGTTGCAAAAAGATTCTTAGCAGTCTCTAAAGACTCTAGTATTAGTTTAAATGATTTCAAGGAATTTAACTTCTTTCCTAAAAACGGATTGTCAAACTCAAAGCATTTATTTCAATTAGACCAATTACAGGCACTTTTGAATTGTCAAAGAGTCGGTCAGTTAGTCAGAAAGTTGAAGCTAGTTTCCCATTTAAAAATGTATATCTCTATGGAAAAGAACGGGCAAGACACGCCACGGACACTCTTTTAAATAAGATTTTACAAAGTCCTGCGTACATTATTTTTGTTGCTTCTCTATGTGAAAACAATGTAAATAACCGAGACCTTGCTTCTTGCCAATTTGCATGGTTCTAGGTCAAAGGGAAGTACCCTATAGGTTTTGATTTATTTGCGAGTATCCAAATATGTCGTATAAATTAGCGTTTTTTTTTTATAGCGTTGACTTAGAAGCTTTATTTTTTAGAGCACCAAGGGACTGTAGACTTTGGTATTTGATATACATTTCAACTTGATACGTCCACGCGTTCCTGAGAAAAAGGGTCTTGAAAGACTGACAGACAGCCAGATAGACAGACAGACAACGAAGTGATCTTATAACGGTTCCGTTTTTAAATTTTGGGGTACGGAACCCTAAAAATAAATAAATTAAAAACAATATAAGATTAAAAGATTAAAAATAAGCGCTGGTAGTTAAGAAATAATACGAGTACTCGTATCATTAACTACCTATGTGTTTAATACCTACAAATCTTAAATGCACTGACACTTATCGCACAGCCTAAACTGCTGAGGCTAGAAGCATGGAATTTTGCACAAGAGTTCCATTTATAACGTAGGAGGTGCTCGTGGCTAAGTAATCACCCGCACGGGTCGATCCCTCCGGTTAAGCTATGCTTGCCGGGGTTGGTCCGTGGATAGGTGACCATCTATACATACCGAACTCCTCCGTGCCTCGGAAAGCACGTTAAGTCGTTGGTCCCGGCTGTCATTCGTGGACCTTTGACAGTCGTTACGGGTCGTCAGAAGCCCGAAAGTCTGACAACTTCTTACCAAGGGGTAACTTATTACCCAGTTACTGGGTTGTAGAGGTCAGATAGGCAGTCGCTCCATGTAAAATACTGGTATTCAGCTGCATCCGTTTAGACTGGCAGCCGACCATAACATAGTTGGGAAAAGGCTAGGCAGATTGATTAAGGAAGTACTTTTTTTTAATTTATCCCCAAAAGGGGTTAAAAAGGTAACGTAAGTGTGTATGGACGCTCAATATTTTTGCCGATGGAAAATCCCTGGGGGACAGGACTTGTACTTAATAAATAAAACGTCTAAACGTTTTAAATGTAAATGTTAGAAAAATTATTTCAAAGTTAATTTCACAAAATTCGGCCCTGGTAAACATGACGTAACGTTTCTAAGAGACGTACGTATATACAGGTAGATCACGAAGATTTACGTGAAGGTTACTGTCAAAATCCGCACCTGAGTTACGCAGTTAAATAAAAACTCCGTATTTGTTCCGCTCGGGGGCGCGGCCCAAAATCAATAGCTGACAAGTGATCGCACGTGTTATACAGGGTGTTACACCTTACACGCCGTGTTATAGAGGATGTAACGCGAATTATTTTGTTATAAGGTGTAATAAGTCACGTGATACGGTGAATATGAATAAGTGATAATATTATACAGCAACTTTTAGTATCTTAAATAAAATCTCATGCTAGCATCCTCTCATAATACACTATGTTCGGTGTTTTTACCGAACACCTTAGTTAACAATATCGGCGTGACGCGTTGACCTGATTTATCTAATAACTTGTAACTTATTATTTTATTTTATATTCAGTGCACTTTTGTCTACTGCGTTAGTCGGGTGTATTCATCAACATTAATTCATTAACATTTTAACTCTAAGAACAGTTTGTGAATGAGTTAATAAATAGTGTTCAACATAAACATTTTGCTTCTCCTTTAAAACACCGACACCTTGCTACGTACCCTGACACACTAATTGCACATCTTACTCACTCTCACACTCACACACACTCACAAACACTCTCACCCTCACTTCCACTCTACATCAATGACATACAAACTTTTGAGTGAATTTTTCTTTTGTACTTCATTGTTAATTTTACTATAAGTTTTCCTTAAAGATGTGTGTTTGGAACAAATATCTTCCATGTATGTTGTGTGAGGCGTTGATAGCTGCGCCACAGTCTTTTACTTTTGCAGCTATCTTCGTGTCTTTTGTGAAGTTATACCTAAATTGTTCCTAATAAATAAATAAATAAAATAAATACAAAATAAAGGGTGTGCTACGCTATCTTAAGAAAAGTTGCGCCGCCCCAAATCAATTGGAATTGGGCAAGAGAGAGATGATGCTAATGAAAGGGTGTATTACGGCATCATTGTTATATTAATCAGCATGTAAGAGGGAGTGGGCCGTAATTATATCTATGCAAAACAGATTTTAAACGTCATCATCTGCCTAGCATTTTCTCAACTATGTTGGGGTCGGCTTCCAGTCTAACTGGATGCAGTTGAATATATTTTACATGGAGCGACTGCCTATCTGACCTCCACAACCCAGTTACTGGGTAACACGATATCCCTTGGTAAGACTGGTTGTCAGACTTTTGGGCTTTGGACGACCCGTAACAACTGTCAAAGATCTACAAATGACAGCCGGGACCAACGGCTTAACGTGCTTTCCGAGGCACGGAGGAATCTTGGTATGAAAAGATGGTCATCCATCCACGGACCAACCGTGGCAAGCGTAGCTTAACCTGATCGATCGCCCCGTGCGACAGTTATTACTTAGCCATAAGGTCCTTTAAACCATTTGGTTTTAAACCGTATTTTTGGTTTAAAACCACACTTAGCGGTTTTTTTAATGACTTAAAATGTTTTTTTTAAATAAATATAATGCACTGAGACTATACACGAAGTGGTCTAGACAACACCTACACCCTGATTTAGGCTTTTATCAATGGCAGTTAAAATAAAAAAAATAAAAATTGTTTTTGAATCAACCTTTATTATCATGTACACACGGCTACACATCAAGCTATACATTTCCAGTATAAGCTGAGCTCGCATTGTATAGGATTTTCGTACAATGAATGAGAGATCAGCGTATACTGGAAATATATAGCTTGATGTGTAGCCGTGTGTACAGGGGGCCTAAAAAGGACGCTTTGGCAGAATCATAATACAATCTGCGTACAATTCATATCCCGCAATGCATCTGTTTGACAGTTTTGTATGGAGTAAAATAGTCCACAAATTATGAATTGCTATAATGAAGTGTAATGTCAAATAGCAGCTGTCAATCAGATGAATTGCGGGATGTATGAATTGTACACAGATCATATTATGATTCTGCCAAAGCGTCCATTTTAGGTCCCCTGACTACATAAAATCGTCTAGCACCATTACTACAATTATTTATAGAAGACTAGCTGCGCCCCGCGGTTTCACCCGCGTAAGTCTTGATCCCGTGAGAATATCGGGATTAAAAGTAGCCTATGTCTAAATCCAGGGTGTCAGCTACCTCCATACAAAATTTTATCAAAATTGGTCCAGCCGTTTGAGCGTGAAGAAGTAACAAACATACACACACACACACACACTCACAAACTTTCGTCGTTGTAATATTAGTGTGATGATTATACTGCCCGGCCAAAACAATGTGAATACTAATAAATATTGATAAATGATAAATGATAAATGATAAATGATTTATTTCTGTAAGTAGGTTTGTACAAACACTTTTACACGTCAATCATATTAAAAAAAACTAGATGAGGTCGGCGTTTCGTATCTGACTACTCTGAGAAGAAAGGCCGAAACAAACTCAGAGGTCACAGTCTCTTTTTAAAGTCCAGACATAATCTTGGTCAGATCATGTGAAGACCATGTAGATTGGTGCCTGAAATGATCTTTTGACGAAAGAACCACACAGGTTGAGGGGACCTGTCCAGTCAGTGCACACATTTGTCAGTAGTCGTGCAGCTCAACTAAGAACTTAAGGAGCTCAACGATTCAACGAACAATACCAAAGAAAGGACATTTGGGTAGGCCGCATAAAATCACTCAAACTGCCAGACTATGATAAAAACTAAATGAGAAAAAAAAGGAAAATGAACAAAAACCCACATAGTCTTCACATTTACAATACTTAAAACAATATAATACTTAACAAAGTAAATATTCATGTCATTGTATATATAAAATTAATCACTGTCAATGTGTATATAAAATACGGATATAATCTTGGTATTGACAATAACAATGCAAGAGTAGTCACACCTGCCTGCCCCCTCTCTCCTCAACGTAGGTAACGTTGCGATTTTAGTAGCAAGGTGCAAAATAAAAACGCGACGTTGCCGTTCCGTAAGCCAAAATAATTTCTTAAGGTATTTGTTCGTTATAATATAATAAATAAGTATGTTACATGATTTCACCTAAATTAACAAAAATGGTGAATGATTTCAATAAGCCTTTTTATTAACTTAATTTTTAAAGTAATAGTAATCAATTTGTATATATTGTATGGCTCACGTGATCGTGGTTTTAAACCGTTTTAAATAAATTTAAAACGGGTTTTAAGCCATTGATTTTGGTATAAAACGGTTTATTTACAACTATAGCCGTAATCTACCACGCGGGCCCAGCGCGGGTTGGTAGATGTCACATGTCTTCGAATTTTTGTTTCTAGGACATGCCGGTTTCCTCACGATGTTTTTCTTCACAGTTTTGAGTAGTTATCATGCTACAAATGTTTGCTACAATTGACTTAAAAACAACAGCCACACGACATTGCCTACAGTGAGCCAGCTATAAACTATTGAGTTGACTGCGTACACATTCGAAGAACGCAAACATTCGCGATAGTGGTCAGGAATAAAGTGCGTCCTTGAGCGAGGCCCGGTTGGTCCTTGAACGAATACAAGGCTGTGAACTACGTGGTACGAGGCAACTAATGTTTTGTTGAGGTTTTCAATTATGTTGAGGAAGATTTGTAAGTATTTTGAGAGATACATAAAGAAAGAAAGAAAAAAGAAAAATATTTTATTTGGGACACGTACAAGAAATACAAAAATAGCATTTAAAACTAACAGTATACAAAAAAAAATCAAGACTTGTGTGGTAAACATAACATCACGCCTTGTTTCCCCGAAGGGTTGGGCAGAGTTGTACCTATAGAACACACACATTTCGCCAATTATGTTCAAGTTCCATGTAATAGGGGGCGAGCCTATTGCCATCAACCGGCCACAAATCCATACTCAGGGCTGCTACTGAGAAATTCCTGATGGAAAAACTCAAAAACACTTCGCCCGACCTGGGAATTGAACCCAGGACATGTCTTCATGTGTTGAAAGATATTTACTTTTAATCTATGTATAATAATATTATAAAGCGGTAGCATTTTTACGTTTTTTTTTTTAAAGATTAATACCTGTTATGACGCCTTGCCAATAGATTTATGAAAAAATTATGCATATAAGGAAAAATCTACATGTTTTTAATAAGATAAGTGATGGACATAATTTTAATATAATAGGTACTAGAAATAAAGATAAAATAGATCAAACATTTCAGATTATCTACGGTACAGTACATTTTATCCATGGGACTGTGTTAAACGATACAACAAAATACCTTGTGATACATTGTAATGAAATGAAAGTAAATTTAAAGCACATTAAAAGTACGGTTTGTAAACATGCATAGGTATTACAAATTAGAGGATTACGAGTATATCTTATAAGTAAGTACGCAGATTAACCGAAAGCAATACCGAATTGTGAATTTGATGATTTTGTCCGTTTTGACAACTGAAAATTACTTTATTATAACCTTCTTTTTTTGCCTTTTTGTCCAAGAAAATATGAACAGAATTTGACAGTTTTTGTAATCGTTGTAATAATAATACTACATAATTTACCGTCTTATTGTAATTTTAGTACTTCTTGCACTTGATGCTTTTTGAGAAGGTTAGTAGAAAACTATAATCTTTAGAACATGGACCTAAAATATCTATTAAAATATAGCTTGATAGTAGTGATGCAATCCGAAAAATCTGAAAGTAGAAAAAGAAAATATGTTCGTGCTAAAAATACTGTTTCATATTTTCATAAAAAATACAGCGCCCATTTCCACCTCTGCAAAAAGGCGCCTGAATATTTTCACCAACCGAGTACTTTCGAGCTAGTTAAAAAAAAAAGTTTGCAAAAAATAACCGGAGTCGGTTCGTTCACAAAACTACAAGCTCAGTTTAGTTTCAACGGCGAGGGTACTCGACCGGCTGGCTTGGACAAATTGCACTCTAGTGGGTAAATACCCTCGGGCAGAAGATTGCGGCGGAGACGCTGCGGTTCGTTTTCTTCTCGTTGGTTCAATTTGGAGCCTATTTAATAAAATCGACAGATGACAGGCGACAATCCGACAATTTGATAATTTTGTAAGTTTTTTTCTAGTTTTCTGTTCTGCTTTATTTAAACAGTAATGAGCAACGGTAGCTCAGTGATAACGGCTGTGACTTACTACTTGTAGGTCGTAGGTTCGAACTCAGACAGGCGCTTTACTTTGTGTAAATTATTTCGTCACCACTGCTCTCAAAACGGTGAAGGAAAACATCGTGAGGAAACCGGCATGTGACATCTACCACCCCGCTCTGGGTCCGCGTGGTGAATTACGGCCCACTCCCTCTCACGTTAGGAAGCCTGTGTCCCAGCTGTGGGAAAATTATGGGCTGATTATGTTATGTAAATAGCAATGTAACAGCAGCAGTAATTTTTTGATATATAATTATGTCGCATTGTTAGTTGTATCATACAGCCACAACCGTTCGACAGGCTACCATGTTGAAAATGACGACATTATATTATCTGATTTGTCTTGCTCCCGGCTGCAAATAGCTGACAGAAGAATAGTGGTCCTTTATTTTTATTGAACACTGTCAAACTGTTCGGGTTTGAACAGCCCTCGGATTTTTAAAGGACTCCTTCGATAACATTTATTGATGTTCGATTCGGCACGGAAGCGTATCGAATGGCTGTGAATAGGTATGCTGGTCTATCACAGATTGTAAAATAAAATGTCGTCAAAGGTCTGATTCACAAGATGCGACGCGGCACAGGGCCGGTGTCGCTGGGGCGGCCTACATACAAATATCCATGGTATGCCACACGGTGCGTCGCACCGCAGATACACTGGACTTGCAACCCGCGAGACGAGGTGGGGAGAGGTGTACGCGTTTCACATGATCTGACCAAGATTATGTCTGGACTTTAAAAGAGACTGTGACCACTGAGTTTGTTTCGACCTTTCTTCTCAGAGTAGTCAGATCGGAAACGCCGACCTCATCTAGTTTTTAATAGATTGACGTGTAAAAGTGTTTGCACAAACCTACTTACAGAAATAAATCATTTAACATTTATTCTGAACGTCACGGGCCCGCTCCTGATACGGTCCGGTATGTTTGTACAGTAAGCCCCATTTTCCGCATTCGTCCGTCTAAATTTCAAATGCAATGCTGACTCTCAACGGGTTTAAGTGTTATATTTCCCTCTTCGCCGGAAATTCAGATATGTTTTTTTATTTACTTCATTTATTTGGAGAAAAATAGGCGTTGCTATGTGTTTTTTTTTGTAATATACCGTAACAGAAATTGGGATAGGCGCTTTATTAAATTGTTTGTGTGTGTTGTTTCTGCAAAATAAATATAAGCCTAGCCTTTTTCCCAACTATGTTGGGGTCGGTTTCCAGTCTAACCTGATGCAGCTGAATACCAGTATTTATATGGGGCGATTGCCTATCTGATCTCCACAACCCAACTGTGCAACACGATACCCCTTGAAAGACTGGTTGTCGGACTATCGGGCTTCTGACGACTGGGACCAACGGCTTGACGTGCTTTCCGAGGCACGGAGGAGTCTTGGTATGTAAAGATGGTCACCTATCCATGGACCAACCATGGCAAGCGTAGCTTAACCTGATCGATAAGACCCGTGCTGCTGTTAAAATATATGAATTTATTTTATGCAAATAAGGATGTTACGTATTATTTGGAAAAATTAAGATTCATTTTGTTACATATTTTCCTGCCTTCCAAAACATAACAGCCTTCTAAAATTGGTGTTAGTCATTGACACAGCTGAATACATAAAGAACCAGTTTTAAATAATGAAGTATCTATGATTTTTAGGGTTCCGTACCTCGAAAGGAAAAAAGCGGAACCCATATAGGATCACTTGTGTGTCTGTCTGTTTGTCCGTCTGTCACAGCCAATTAACTCCAAATCTACTGGACCGATTAAGTTGAAATTTGATACACATATCAATTTCTGTGACCCAAACACGGATGCGTAACGTAAATAAATAAATTTTGAATATATCACGTTTAGCGGCAAATTAGAAAAAAAAAGTTTTGCAAATTGTATTGTGTGACATCAAATGAACGGGCTTGTTGTAAGGATTTCAGACATATTTTTTTTATAATTTTGAAATGAATACTTTTTACTTTATTTAAGAAAATCGATGAAAATTTACCATTATCTTCGAAACTGAGCCTAAAATTTTGAAAAAATACAGAAAATAGTTCTTTACTTATAGATTACAGGAAAACTTATATGAAGTTTATGGTCTTAAAATAACAATGGTAAATCTCTCAATAGTTTGCGTACAAACTTACATTTGCAGTTGAAATGTATCAGGGAACATGTTTTTCAACTACAATGTTAAGTTTGTTTTTAGGATAAATTCATGCCAACTACAGAACCCTTCATTGTGCGTAGTTTGACACGCACTTGGCCGATTTTATTATTTCCTGAGTATCCACGCTCAGTGGATACTCAGGAAATAAAAAAAAACCGACTTTGATAGAAAGCTATTTCTGATGACGAAGCCAGTGGCGATCTCGTCATCACCGCTACTAGTAAAGCTCTAGGTTTTCTTGTTTAAAAGCTTTTCTGGCGTTTTAGAGTCAAGTAGCAATTCAGAAGAGAGCTCTTTACAATGCTTTCAGCGTTTAAGTGCTCAAAGAGCATGAAGTTTGTACAATCGATGTCGAGTTTGAGATGACGAATTTATTTCTGTTCTATTTAAGGTTGAATTTTGGATAATAGATTTTGTTCATGTTAATTTTGCGGCGGTGGGATAGATGGCGGTGTTGCTGTCTTTAATAGTATGTCAAGGAGATTATGATAATTTTGGTGTTCATAAGTTTTATTTGGGTCGGTTTCCGTTGTCTTATCTCTTCCCTCTCTTTTACTTAATATGTGATTGTTGATCTAGGATCTTTTGTAATGTAAGTTACCATTTGATGAATAATAAAAAAAAAAAAAAACTGTAGTTTCTTAAATATACACAGATTTAGTGTAGGCTAGATACCACAAGCCATTCATAAACGTCACCTTGAACCTACGATTGTGCCGTGATTTTGCTTGGCGATTTATCGTTGCCGATGTTACAAAGGCGATAATAGGCGTGGATTTTTTTATCTTATTATAATTTGGTTGTTGATTGCAGAAACCAACGCCTCATTGATAACCATACTACGGGAATTTCCCGACATCACGTCTGGATCACCAATGTAGTGTAGATGTATGTGGGTTTGAACTGAAACCTGTCTCTGTGTACCTAATAACTTTCATTCTTCTTCTTGTGTAATTCGGAGTTATTACATTGCTTCCTATTTCTACCTAACACACATCCACACTACAGTCCAACCAAGTGTGCCCCGAAGTTTGTGGTGTGCACTAACTTCGGGGCAATAATGCGACTTCCTATTGAATGTCATATTATAAAATGTCAATGCACGTCCACTCCTGACGAAGTCTATTAGCTCACAGACGCGCTTAGCGATTGATTCTGTTTACATTGAGTACATCACTAAATGGCTGAGGTGACGTCATCTTAGGTATAAAAGAGATGACACGCTCGGTTTTCATACCATTTAATGAACATGCGGTATCTAGCCTACTCCTACTCTAAATCTGCGCATACATACATAAACTCACGCCTTCTAACCATGGGGGTAAGCAGAAACTACAGAATGCCACTTGCTACGATCCTTACATACTCCTTTTGCTTCGTTTACGTTCATACATCTGTCCTAATTGCGTAACAAACTGTCAATCTCAAACTGAATGATTTTGAAGTATATTGCTAATCCATTGCTTCGTATGTTCGAAAATTTGTCTGCTCAACAACGTACATAACGCAATGAATGTTGTTGAACTGTCAAAATTAAACTCATTGCTATAGATAAACTACGATAACATGACTCGCCCCCTCCAAATTACTGTTTCAATGTGTGTAGTCACATCCTTACGAGAGAGTTTGTATGTAGTTGTAAGTATTCGTAATATCTCACTTATTAGCAGATTTGTTGGTCAACTTCTCATAACTAGCCCATCGCGCAAGACAACGCACACATGTCGTTTTCATAAAGTATGTCAGTGCAGCGCCATACTCATGATAATGAGCGATTAATGAGCAACAAATCCGTGATTTGTTTTTGTTTGACTGCCGTCTCATTACGCACGCATGCGTACTTTCACCAATTCTTTCAAACGTTTTAAATTTTGGAGGGGCGGGCCATATTATCGTAGTTAATCTCTACGAAATTCCTCCGCTGGTCATACACGCACGCCGGTTGCGAGTACTACCCACCTGACCTTTCTGAAAAACATCACCAATAAGATCACGACTTCTTTCGACGTTACCACTCATGCTGTATATTTTTTTTTATAGGCACACCTATAGCGATTTGAGTATTTTTTGTAGTAACTCATGCATTTGCACTCGGAAAGAACCATTTTGTGCAGTGGAACTGATGATGAAGACCACAGATGGCCACCAGAACTACTTAATAATAATTATGTATTTAACGGTTGCGATTCGATTAGGCACTTTAATATGGTTGCTAAGCAGTTTATACTCGTCACAATGTCTATGGTGAAGTCACCATCAGTTCCAGTTCTCTTGGTTCTTACCAGGAGAACTCCTCAACAATTAACGTCCCTGCATCGGGAAAAACAATATTTTGTAAAAGGTGATGAGCATTTGATTAGGCTATTGTAACTTAGATAAATTACAAACTGACCCACTAAAAAGGAAAAAATAAAAAACTTTTTACAAAAAACAAACAGACTTCTAAAAAAACACTACAAAGTGAATAATACTCGTATCTTTAATTTCGGAAGTTGGTGGCAAAAAACTAAAATACAGATCCAAAGACACCGACTTCCGAAATTGAAGTTATTTTTCACTTTGTAGTGATTTTTGAAAGCCGGTTGTTTTTTTTTTATAAAAACATTTTTAACTATCTCTTTATCCAGGAGATGATCTAAAAACGTTTGTTATAATAAATATTTAACTAATCAAAAAACCAATCCACTGAAACCCGCAATACCAATCCCATTTAAACAAAAGAAGAGCTACAGCGAAGAAAATAAATCAACAGCAAAAAGTACAATGATACACAACGAGCATAAATTTGTTCGGGACAGGTACAGTCGCGTCCAGCAAGCAATCAGTTAAGTGCTACAAGATTGAGGCCGGTATTGTAGGTATTTGTTACTATGGAATACGGGGTACGGGGCGAGCCGGTACTAATACTTATAGTATTGTAACAGGATTCTATAGTATTCCCAGAGGTAGGTTGGGTAATCAGGTATGTCGTGATTTGACAGTGGTTATGTCCGTTTTTGTAGGTCATGTTATTCTAGTTTATTTGGATGTATGTATATGTATAATTATAATTACGATTTTCAGTGTATTTAAGTATGCAATACGTAAATGAATCTATGCTAAGCTAGCATGGTCAAATTAACTTACCCCTGAATATTTCTGTACGACATAAAATTTGTCGATGGCGATAAGAAAACGGTGACTTTTTTGTATTTAGGTAATTGTGTAAAATAGGACTCTGTCTTAAATAAGATTACCAACATTTGTTCAATATATTCACGCTTGTTCCAGGTGGTGACGAATAGGATGTGAAGTGGTGTTACGCACGCTGCACACGCGCCGCTAGCAGCGGTCATGGCGACCCGGAGATAGTGCCAGGTGACGTCATAATAACTATCATAGCTGTCATTAACTGTTGAGTATAAAAATAGGATGTCAAATGGTGTTACGCACGCTGCACACGCGCCACCAGCAGCGGTCATGGCGACCCGGAGATAGTGCCAGGTGACGTCATAATAACTATCATAGCTGTCATTAACTGTTGAGTATAAAAACGGGATGTCAAATGGTGTTACGCACGCTGCACACGCGCCACCAGCAGCGGTCATGGCGACCCGGAGATAGTGCCAGGTGACGTCATAATAACTATCATAGCTGTCATTAACTGTTGAGTATAATTATTTGAATTTATCAAATAACTTCTTCCACTCTGGGCGGAGTGGGAAAGTCAGACTTTTACTGACTAAAACCCACCCGTGTTTCTTCAGATGCCTGTGTGTCAGGGCCACGATATCCCTTTCGGACAAACTCGCAACTCTGGCAGGCATTGGCCATAACGGACCCCGTTAGTTGGTGCTGACATCTCTTTGAGGGGCACGTGGAATACAACACGCCGTCGACACGGGCCTGGTCCTTATCGGACGGCGAGCTACCAATCGCTCACCGTCTGCAAGCCCGTGCCTACGGTGGCAGGGAATCCCGACGCCCGGTAGCGTCTCTTGCGGCGACTAGGGGCGTGGGGGCGCGAATTTCACCCTCATGCGTTCCGCATCCTCCTTCGCGAGCATTACTGCTTTGTAGAAAGTGGTGACGGCCTCCCATGCACTCTCCGAACCATGGCCTGAACCAGGGCCGGACGCGGGAGATCACTGCCACCAATCGCCTCCGCGAGGACACGGCGGTGCTCCGCCCAAGCCAGGCAGACCTCCACCGTATGCTCGACCGTATCCTCCGGGCAATCCACATAGTGGATCCGGGCGTTTTCTTCCGCTTTATCCTGAACAGGAACAACCGTGTCCGGTAAGGACCTGCGTCAGGCGCAAGGTGAGGACGTCGTGGCGCCTCTCTAGCCACTCCCCAAAGAGGGGACTTATCGCCACAATTGTAGCGTGCCAAAGCCTTTTTAGTCTAGCGTTGTATTGCGACGCGTAAATTTGGTAGATAGATCTGCCAAAAATACGCGTCGGACAATCCGGTGTGACAACGCCGATTTATCAATGACGCAGCTGGACAAAATTACGTCGCGTAATATTCATAGAAAACAATACGCGTGCAATTTCTGTCGCGTCATAAAATTTGTTTCACTACATTGGGATATTAATGCACAATTCCATCGCAAGTTCACAACACAAAATCTTGACATCACTAGCCTTCCAAGAACCGATTGGTAGCGGTATCGGTATTTATTATTGGTATCGGTAAAATATCTTGAGGAGGAGGATGAGGATCTTGTAGCTAAATAATAACTGCCGCACGGGTCGATCGATCAGGTTGAGCTACGCTTGCCGCTGCGTTGGTCCGTGGATGGGTGATTATCTGTTCATACCAAGATTCCTCCAAGCCTCGGAAAGCACGTTAAGCCGTTGGTCCCGGCTGTCATTTGTAGATCTTTGACAGTTGTTACGGGTCTTCAGAAGCCCAAAAGTCTGACAACCAGTCTTACCAAGGGATATCGTGTTACCCAGTAACTGGGTTGTGGAGGTCAGATAGGCAGTCGCTCCATGTAAAATACTGGTATTCAGCTGCATCCGGTTAGACTGGGTGCCGACCCCAACATAGTTGGGAAAAGGCTAGGCAGATGATGATGATCGGTAAAATATGATAGCATGGCAATGCGGTATTATATTTTCTAGATAACTTTTATAATATATTAGGATAAACACGATGTTTGTCGTGCGGGATGGGTAGAGAAAAATATAATTAAGTCGTTCGTATGTGCCGGCACGGAGGCAAGCGTGCTGGGACTTTATGGAGTTCACCGTAGTGATGTGACACGGTGTCGATAAACTCACTATTCAAGGAAATCAAGGGTAAGTAAGCCCTTGATGGGTACGATACCGATTTTTATTTTTAATTTGCTTCTGAATATACCCAAATACCTATTATAAATTTCATATGCCATAGCTCATATGGCTAAAAAGGGAGTGACCGCGTTGACGACTAATAGAGAAGTATGGATGAAATATTGTAAAACATTTTTAAAAGAGTACCGGTGGAGTTTCTTGCCCATTCTTCTCCATGCGAAACTACCTTTTGGAAGGGGCAACTAGAATCAATTCTATTTTTTTTGTAAATTTTGACGTTCAAAAGTGCCTCTTATGTGCCTATTTGAAATAAATGGTTTGACTTTGACTTTGATGAAAAAAAACACGTGGCGCCGACCGTAAATAAATTGGGTTATGAGCAGGAGAATTATGAAAGTACATAAGCAGGAAAGTTATTTTACATAACATAAAAATTACCAAAACTGCACTTATAACCTCTGTCTTCTAGACCTTTGATATGTGATAACATCACACCTCTCTCCATTTTCGGTCCTTTAATAATAACTGCTAATCACGAACCCCACCTATGAAGTAGTGATTATATTCCCTTGGGGGGTAATTGCAAAAAAATGTGGTAATTAAAAACGACATAAGCAGTAGACGCTCATTGCATTCATGACACGAATTAAAACAATCTATTTTATTTTTATTTAAACTTGCTAATTTTAGTTATTATATAATATTAGTTTCATAGTTTAGTGCTTGCGGCACACCTAATATGTTTATGGGGCATGCGGTGCTAACCTGTAAGAAATTGTTCCACTAACGTTAGATCATGTTACGAGTAGATATTACTTTAACTATTTACAGTGTAAACAATTGTTGGTTGGCCAATAAAGCAAAAACAAAAGAAAGCTCTTCTAGAAAATAACATAACATCCCGCATGTAATCCCCGAAGGGTTAGGCAGAGGTGTACCTATAGCGAAATGTGGGTCATTTCGCCGGTTATGTTTAAGTCCCATGTAATACGGGGCGAGCCTATTGCCATCAACCGAGCACAAATCCAGACTCCAAGCTGCTAATGAGAAATTCCTGATGGAAAATCCCAACAACACTTTGCCCGACCTGGGAATCGAACCCAGGACCTCATGCTCAGCTGTAGCGCTTGCGACTACTAGACCAACTAGTCAATAATGATTTTATAAGTCATGTAAAACAGGTAAAGCTTACCCTGACACAGTGCCACATAATCCAACAGTAAAGATCGCTCCAATAAGAAGTGGCTGTTTTTTTATGAAAAATAAATTCAAACTAAGCCAAATGTAATTGTTTTTTCTTAAACATCGATACTTTTCCCAACACTACTCATGATACTCTTGCTCACGCTACATTATCTCAGCTTGGCATGTCTCATGTTTAAAAAGCGTATCTAAGTTTTTAATAACAACTTTGCTGCTATGCGTCCTTATATTTTGTCACGGAAACCCGGGACGAAATATCTGCGGTCTTGAAACATTAGGAACGTTAGCAACGTTTATCATTGTTGGAAAACGTGTACTAAATTGTTCTTGTTGAGAAGGGCAATGTATGATACAGTTTATAGCTAGTTCCTTTTTCCCAATTTTCAGGAAATTTCCCATACAGCGGGCCATATCAGAACACCAGCGATGCGGTATTTATTTTTTAAATATCGCAGTATTAAAGCTGAGATAGGAGCCTTTTTGGCCTCACACAGGTATTTTTTAATGTATTTTTTTTACATTTAATTGCTCCTTTTTAGGGTTCCGTAGTCAACAAGGAACCCTTATAGTTTCGCCATGTCAGTCTGTCTGTCTGTCCGCGGCTTAGCTCAGAGACTCTTAGTACTAGAAAGCTGTAATTTATCATGGGTATACATATTAATTATAACAACAAACGGGTAAAATAAAATCTTGAAAAAAAAAAATACGTGCCCGTAATTTGGTGATTATATTTTTTATTCTCGTCTATCCCATGATGTGGGATATCGTTGGATAGGCCGTTCAAAAACATTGAGGGTCTATACAGACAGGGATTTTTTTATATTTTTTTTTTTATTCAGGGATCCGTTTGCGTAATATTATATTAAGCTTTAAAGTGCTAATTTTTGTTAGAGTCATGTGTCCCTGCCAGCTAAATAGTTGTTTTTGGTTAAGTGAATAAATGCATGGCAGTCCGCAGTAGTAATAATATAATTAAATAAAAAGAAAAACTAGCATAGCTAAGTAGGGTTTACATGTTAATAATAGTCGATAATCATTAGAATCGGCAATACAACTCTCTTCGTATATATTTTTTTGTTTTTTTTTAAAATATATATTACTTGCGAGGCCAAATACTACCAAGAAACTACATTAAGAATGAACGACATGAAATATTCCATTTAACAAACACTCCGAGACCGCACATTCTAGGAAAAGACATTTGAATTTGAGGAATCTCAGCCATCCGGCACCCTTTTGCTGTCTTACTTACTCCTTATGCAAAATGTTTCCAAGAATATCGCCATCTCTTTCACCCGTAGAGCAATTTCTACAGTTTACCCTAGACTCGGAAATACTCTCAACCACGGAAATGAGGAAAGAATGAAAACTCATTAGTGCGGTTATTAGAGCCGGATTACACCGCGCTCCATTAACTGGGACTTTAAACTGAGTTTAACCTATTTTCTTGATATGATCGCGACATTGCTGGAATTATGGATACGGGCCTTAGTTTTGATAGTTGTACTCAAACTCAAACCATTTATGAGGGTTTTTTGGCAGCCCTGAGAGCGTCAGGTCAGGACCTGTCAAAAGTGTCAAAGCGCCTATTTTATTTAGTCGCGACTGAATGATGAACGTATGAATGAAACGAATGATGACCGTCATCATAATTATATTTTTTATTCATTGTCGAAATGGAAGACCTCTTGTCAAAGTGGCGCCAACTGGTGGCGTGAATTTTTATAAAAACCCTCAATCAGGCAATTTCGAATGGTCAAGAGGTCGGTCAGTCAGAAAGATGAAGCTAATTGCCCATTCCAAAGCGTAGTTGGTTCCTGTGGAGAAGACCGGGCAAGAAACTCCATGGACATTGTTTTATACCTATCAAAATATTAATGACAGTAATTCACGGTGTGTTGTAGTGAACTTTCTTTTAATGTGAATTTATGTGACTTATCTTTCTTTTAAAATCGTGATGCCCTTCGTAAATGGGGAATACCATGTTTTGATAACAATCAGTTTTTTTTTTAGTTTTCAAGCAAATTTTGTTAACATACTAGCTGCGCCTCGCGGTTTCACCCGCATAAGTGGGCATATCGGGATAAAAGTATTTTATGTCCTAATCCAGGTCATGGTGCCAAATTTCATTCAATTCTGTTCAGCCGTTTTAGCGCGATAGCGTAACAAACAAACTCAGTTTCGCATTTATAATATTAATCCTATTCTAACTGAATAGGATTAATAAAGAAATGCAACACAATATACAATATACACCGTGGCATTTTAATTGTCTTACAACGGCAGCTCACTTCATGTATCCAATGACTACTAATTAATTATGAAAGTAAAAAAAACTATTAACATTTGAATAATTAAAAAAAAAAAAAACATTATGACGCATGATGTAGTTTGAAACACCCTGTTATAAATGATATAGGATACTTTCATGAATGATTAGTAGTCATTGTATACATGAAGTGGGCTGCCGTTGTAAGACGATTAAATTCCACGGTGTATAACACAAGTAACTATTTACACTAGGTACTAAATTAAATTTTAATAACTAACTAAAAAAATATACAAATAAATATAAAAAAAAAAAACATAAAAAAGGACACGTAGGCATCGAAGTACTCGTCCGCATCGCTGTCATCCGGAAACGTGCCCAGAAGACGGGCAGCATTTGCAGCCACGTTGAATGGCAATGCTAATTCATTGGCCAAAGAACGAGTCAGCCCTCTGATCACGTGAAGTGTCGACCAATCGGATTAGTTAAACAAGTAGGTTGCATCATACCTACACCTGAGCTCTGACGTAGAATAATTGTGATGATTGATGATCTTTATCGCAAACAAATAACTTTCTCAGAGTTATTAGTGCAGTACACGTGCTATTTTTCAATAACATTACGTGTTTTTAGTATTTGTATAGTTTTGTGTAGATAATTCTGTGATTAACAGTTTCTATAGTTATTTATTTATTTAACCATTAATATACACACATTTATATAAACAGACAAGAAGAAAAAAACAGAACTATACGTACAGGGGTGATGCTTATTTCTAACGAAATCTCTTTCAGCATACCTGCGATAGGAAAGTGGACAAAGAGATGTAGAAACCGTGTGTAAGAGTATAAGAGAAAATAGAATACATGAAATCAAAAACAATGTATATAATAAAATAAAACAAATATTATGAGAATAAACTAATATACTTACATACAAACATACATACCAACATACTTCTAAAATAAAAGATAATTATAATGTAATTTAATATTATAAATACATACGCAACTATAACGAAGTGGAAAGATAGTGTTCTTTCACTCTTCTTTTAAATACTGCAACAGTTTGGCAGTCTCTAATATCAGGCGGAAGTGAAAACCGAACCGCGTGCACAGTGAAGGAGTAGGAGTAGAAGGCGGAGGAGTGAGGAAGGGACTTAAGAAGGCTTCTAAGATAAAGAAGGAGAAGGTATCTGATTATTAGAAATCAGCAGTATTCATGACTACACTATACCTACACATTGAGACCTCTATCATTCGTCGGCGTCTGTCATTGTGGTCATATATTATGACGGTCCGAACGTCAGTGTCTTCCAGTAATTGAGTTGCAAAGCCAAACAATATTTCCATCATGAAAAATATCGTTATTCTGTTGTAGCATGTGGTCAGGAAGCTCAAAATTTATTAAGAAAAGCTCCTAGCCAGTGCCTAGACACAAAAAATAACATCACGTTTTTAAACCATCCAGTTTTCCTTTATTAACGTTCAACGTTTAAATAAACTTGATGTTAACCGTCGTTAAACTATGTAATCGGCAGTAAATATTCCGCGGTCGTAATTTGCGGGTTCCGTGAAGGTGCCATTTTATAAATTTATGAAGCCTCTCATCACCCGCCTGTAATTTCGTCCTCAGGAAATATACGACAAGTTCCCAGCCTTTGGCGGGATTCTCTACGAAGATTCCGAGCGGACTGTAGGGTGACTACTGACTACGTACTTTATAGTCATCTTTATATATTTCATTTTCATCTTTAAGTTAGTCGTAGATATCACTGGAAAACATCGTGAAAAACATTGCCGTGCCGTATCAACGAGAATTGTTTTCTTTATTGAAATATAATATATATCTGCCAATCTTTGATTATTTATATGTTTAGATAGAGTGTCGCGCTGCAAAAGAACGAAAACAAACAAGCCAACTTTGTTATGCTGGTCTGCGTGACAGTTACTTCTTACACTCACGCCACGTCATTGTGCTGTCATTGTGTTATTCTAGTGTGAGTGCCTTTTTGCGGCCAACAGTTAAACGCAATTTTTCTCGACAAGTTCAAAGCTTTGACTGTTTGTCTAGACATATTTGTATCTTTGTTGTCAATGTTCAATGATGTTTAACACCACCTCCTAGGTAATGAACGTTTTCTAACCACACAATTACAGAGGTTGACTATTTTTTTTGTATGATTTTGTCATCGTCTTCAACAGCCACATACAGATAACAGCACATAGTTCACAGAGTAGTAGGTATGTAGCTCAGCAATCGCACGCCAATATTTTACACAGTTATAGTTACCATACAAGTTCAAAACAGTGATTAAATTCAATCTTTCATAGAACCACACTTACCTATAACTTCTATCAAAACACTACCTTTTACCTAAAACATTATCTCTCCCTCAAAATCTACAATTCCAACAGCTGAACTCAAATATTAAAATGAAAAACCAACATTTAAATTTATCCTCGGGCTGACCCAAATACATGGAGAACCCACTTCAAGAGTTCTTGTTACTCTGGCCGGTCGCTGTATAATAGGCTCCCTTGGGGTATAAAATCGCCTATAAATTTCGTTTTGAGCTTCTCACTGTTGAAGACGACGATATTGGTGTTATAACGTGGCAAATATTCTCCTATATTCTCACAATATACTGCTCAAATGAGACGAGTGTCGTAATCAAATTGAACATGTACTTGCGAGAGTATTCTGTAAGCTGATTTGACAGGTGATAAATAATCGCTGAAATATAGGATAGTGGATAGTGATTGATGAGTCTTGGATCTTATGGCCTACTTTAGATAAACAATATTGGATATAAAAGAGGTATTTTCTCTTAGGGAGTTTTAGGAGAATAGATTATGTCGTGGTGGAGAGATAAGCCAGTCTAGAAGTTTGGTAGGAGGGCTTTGGCAGGTGGGTCGATACATTAAGTATTTTGGCTTAAACCTAGACGGTCAGTGGGGCTTCGAAGAGCATTTCGAACGCCTGGTCCCTCGCGTAGGTAGGGCAGTGGGTGCTTTGCACACACTACTGCCCAATCTCGGGGGACCAAGGGAAGAAGTTCGCCGCCTCTACGCAGGCGTCGTGCGATCGATGGTCCTTTACGGGGCGCCAGTTTGGTCAAACAGACTGTCAGGCGTCCGACGCTGCAGAAACAAAATCAACAGCCTGCAGCGGAAAATGGCAATTCGTATCGCACGTGGATACGAACGAGAACGGTATCTTTTGAGACGGCAACACTCCTGGTACGCTTTCCGCCACTGGACATCTTGGCAGACATGGACGCGAGGGTTTACCCCAATAGCACACCTCCGCCGCGAAACCATCACAGCGAAACCGCAGTAGTTCAATTCAACTGGCTCACGTCATGTTTCGCTACTCGAATCGGATGCGACTAGTGGACCATGACGTGAACTACCGCGGTTTCGCTGCTATGGTTTCGCGGCAGAGATGTGCTACCGGCGTTTTAACCGGATTCGCGCCTTGCGCCAAAGCGGCGATAGCGTGCCAGGAATAGCTATTGTAGACTCAGGTGGCTGGAACGCAGACACGCGTTCCAGCAGTGGCGCGAGTGGCTACAATAGCCGCAGTTTTCGCTCAAGCGCGTTGTCGAAGCCGTCCTGCCGGACTTCAAAGCCTGGCTCGAAGAGTAAGTCTCAACAACATCCTAAAACCATTATTGTGCTGGACGCGTTAGACATACAGCGATCTTTTGGCGTTATTGACCCATAAATTACTTGTGTACAGATTCTGGCAGGAAGCCTTGAAAATAGTGATTTTTACTAGGTCTGTAGACCGAGCAAATTTACGAGCCACTATGTTGCACCGAACGGCGAGTGCCCTATCTATATCTACATGGTCCTTAGGTTGTCGGAAAGAAAGTGACGTATGTAAAAGTGGATATCATTACTGCCCCGTTTATAAGTAGCTCGGGTCCCACTTTACGGCAAGTAATGTAACCCAGACAATAATTGTTAAATAATACAGATAAATGTGTTACCAATTTCGTTTAGTGAGCGATTGCGTAAGAATTTATCCTGAACATGGTTTGGTTACAATTTCGTCATTTACTTTTGGAATAGACTATATTCCCTTTTTTTACTCAACAAGATCTCATACAGCAAATGATTCATTAAAGGATAGACACAAAGAGATTTCAATCAGAGATGATCCACAATATTTTTTTCGGTATCGATCTGATCTTGGTCTGACACAAGGCGCTTTGATCTTCACCTACATCCAAATTAGGTGTCAACAAAGCATAGCAACAGCCCAACACGTCTTACAAGAAAAAAGCAAAAAAATACTGAAGTTCTCTTCAAAATTACAGCGAGGCTCGCGATATCGCGCGCTCGCGTGACTGAAGGTCGCCAGTGCAGATACAGACGATTTGCAATTCAAAAGCAGAAGGTGAGTGGTAGTATGCGACAGCTCTTGCTATCAGTCGCTTTCGTCTATGGCCTTGGAGAGCTTTAATTGGTGCCGTAATTGTGATTGGGTGTCACCTTGGCACCCCTTTAAGGTGGTAGTATTATTTTTTTAGCTACGCTTAGCTGACTCTGCTTTAACTTACCGAGGCGCTTTCCAATTTTCTTCGTAGTACGATTGGAATTGTGTTTCGATAGTACGTTTATTTAACGTATCGCTAAAGAGTGGAACTCCTTGCCTGGATTAGTGTTTCCCTATGAAAAGGGATGCTACGCAATAGAGGAAGACCATAGCAACGATGGATGGACTGTGAGAAAGATGATATGGCTAGAAAGGGAGACTACCGAATTGACGACTAATAGGGTCTTCATTGGCCTAGCCTTTTCCTAACTATGCTGGGGTCGTCTTCCAGTCTATCTGGATGCAGCCGAATACCAGTATTTTACATGGAGCTACTGCCTATCTGACCTCCACAACCCAGTTACTGGGTAACACGATACCTCTTGGTAAGACCGGTTGTCAGACTTTCGGGCTTCAGACGACCCGTAACAACAGTCAAAGATCTACAAATAACAGGGCTTAACGTGCTTTTTGAGACACGGAGGGGTCTTGGTATGTAAAGATGGTCACCCATCCACGGACCAACTGTGGCAAGCGTAGCTTCACCTGATCGATCGACCCGTGCGGCTGTTATTACTTAGCCACAAGCCCCTCATGACGATTAATAAATTGGAAAAACTGCAGGAGAATGATGAAGGGACGCTACACAATCGTTAGAGTCGGTATGAATACGCCAAATCGAATGTTCGGTCCCGAACAAGTGTGTAGCACATCAGATCGGATATTAGGTTAGGTAGCCAACTGCGAGGCAAATGTCGCATTGAGGACTGTAATATTTCGATATTTTATTAATGGCATAATAAAGCCTTTTACCGAATAAATTTATTTATTTATTTATTATAGTATTAAGGCTCTTACAGACTCGCGCGATATCGCGGGCGCTACGTGCACCGACAAAGAAATTGTGCTACTGGTGTCGCGTCGCACTTGCACTAGTCTGTACGAGCCTTTACCACTTACATTTGTTTTTACAGATGCGAATCCAATGATCAATGTAGTCATAATTACCACACTCAGAGCCGTCACCCAAAAACCAATCAGACACCACCACCAACAAAAATGAATTCTTTTTTGACTGACAGGGTCCAAATTTATAAATGCTATTAGCGTGGATGGTTAACTAACAAGTCCCAAGTAACGACTCTGAGTAACGGCACAACTCATCCAGAGGACAATATGTTAAGTGTTACCCTCTGGAATTCCACCAAAGAGCAATTAAAGATATCCAATCGCAGAGAGACGCTGTTGAGTATCTTTATTGCCCGCCCGCGCCCCACCGGTGCAGCGGTGCAAACTTTAACAAGTTTGTACGGTTTTGATTAGATGATTTTAAGAGATTAGCCATACAAAAACTGTCAAAATGACCAACTTATTCTTCGCATAAAAGTTAAAGTTACCAAATCAATTCAACAAGGTCTTCTTAGTGAGCTATTAAGTAGTTTTCGATATTTTAGAAGTTATGACTGTTCGTTTTTATCATTCATCATTTCAGCCGAAAGACGTCCACTGCTGGACATAGGCCTCCTCCAAGGGGGGGGGGGGGGGAAGTTGCCAGAATCCGGGTTGGCGATCGCAGTATGGTATTAAAATGCATAGAGAACGATGCTACCCATTCCCTTATAAGGTCCTTTAGTCGCCTGGTTTTTATCATTACGGCTCAGGACAATATAGGAACCAGAAAAAATAACTAATAACAGGCGTAAAGCGAAACGTGTAAATTGAAACAAATCATCATCTACGTATTATGTTAATACAATTACTGAAGAAAAAAAGCATAAATAATTAATTCTGTGGCCATTTGCATAAGCGGCTCGGTCGAGTTCGGACATGGATTCATTCGTTATTTTCGTATCGTGTGGACTTTAAATAGGACTCTTCGTGGCTACCGAACCCAGCTTAATTATAGATCGATAATAGATAGATAGATATAATACTCTTTAATAAGTAAATATATAAAATAATAGATACAAATTACAGATATGTATAAATATATAAATTTTAGATAGGGTGATACAATGGGCGGTCTTATCGCTAAAAGCGATCCTTTGGATTATATACAACGTGATCCTTTTGATGTCCCATAACTGTAAGGTTAACTACTTTAAGTAAAAATAATACAAAAAGTCCTAGAACAAGTGTTCCAAAATGAACTAAATAAATAAATAGAACGAAGATAATATCATATATACTAACACTAGACTATCGAAGTGTGTATCTGTCATTGATATGTACGAGTAAATCATTTTCATTCAAACCAATCATTCATATTAGTTCATTCAAACCAATTATTTTATTATTTCACGTAATGTTTTACATAAATAATCGTCGAATTTTGTCGAACTATTTTGTATGAAAAACGAAAACAAAAAAAAAAATTGAAAAGTAATTAATATGCCAGTTGATTCTTTGACATGTACCCTAGAGATATGGGATATCAAAAGGAACACGTTGTATATTTATAAAAGAATTCGATTCTAAAATTGAAATTTTATAGTGGCGCTGACACCAAGAAGTTGTGTCGAAAACAGTTGTCATGGTTTGGGATGCAGAAAAATGAGGGATATGTCGTAAGGAAAGTTTTGAGTATAAATGATGTGGATGGCTTAGAGAAGGGGACGACCAAAGACACAAGGAATGGAGGTATAGTGGGACAATTCGTTAGAACTTATGATTCTTAATAAACGCTATACCAGACTAAAAGTTATATCTAAGCGGAAAATCTTTCAGGGAAAGTGAATTTTCAGCTTATAAAACTGCTCATACTGCTAGGATTAGGAGGTTGCTATCTTTTTTATCGTAAAATTACAATATCTAGATTTCCTTCATTTTTGACCTAGATCCTTATGTAGTTTGCAAACGAATTTTTGTATGCTCTAATTGTGCCATATTTTTTTAGCGATTGGCTTGACGATTAAGAAATAGGTATTCAGCTTACAGGGAAACAATACCCGGCGCACACTGCCAGCTGTCTTTTTTTACAGAAATATAATAAAAGGCTAAATGTTCATTGTACGTAATATTGGTAGAACTTAACTCGAAATCTGCTAGAGATGTCTAGCTAAGTTCTACCAATATTAGGGACAGCGCTCAAATGAGAGGTTTTTCTTTGAACATTATATTTTCAAACATTTAAAACATACGCCGCTTGAAACTTTATGTCGTCACAGCCCTGTATATTGTCGTAATGCGCTTTCTGCGTGAAAGGGGTTCCGGGAGACCATTGTTGAAAACAAATGAATGCTCCGGAAACTTGTGGCTGATTGGGCCGGAGTTATATACAATATCACTGCGCATTTGTCTTGAATTGTAAGCAATAGTACATTTTGATACAAGTGGGGAATGTTTGTTATTGCATTCGAGGCGGAATTAACACCCGAGCTGTAGGCGAGGTTGTTTTTGAGCCGAGAACTGCAATAACAAATGTCCACGTGTATCAAACGACGTTTTTCAATACACTTTTGAAGAAATAAAATAAAATAACGAAAAATATTTTTGTCATGAATTAATAAGAAACTATGATTCAATTTTCTTTTTTTTCCACGCTTTGCTTTCGCCAGGTTGAAGGAGAAGCAAAGGTATAAACCCAATAAACAGCCTAATATGAAAATTAGAAAATACAAATATTTTTAAGTTTAGAACACAAATAAATGTTAATTTCTTCATAAACGTTTTTTTAATTGTAATAATCATGGTATTCTATTTATAAACATTATTTAAATAATCCGAAAATATTAACGCCTCATCGCCTTTAGAAGACGCATCTTTGCTGAGATTAAAAAAAATCACCTCCGAATAGAGAGGACCGTCTCTGACGCGAAACGGTGTGAATAGAGGCAATGAACCAATTTGGTCTAGTATAGGTATAAGTTATCTGTGGCAATTTTTATTCCCGTACACGTGTTGGAAAATAAAAAATCGCACGCGTGTGAAATACATTGAATTGTGAACCTAATCGTAGTGCGATGTGACCCAGTTTTCGAGGAAGTGTATCGAAAACTTTATATATACAGGGTGGAAACTTTCAGCGGGGCAGTAAGGGGAAGTACCTTATCCGTTGCACCTACGCGAAAATGGTCTTAAGAGACTATCCATATTTTTTTATGGAATTTTGATCCCCATTCACAGATTTTGAAAAAAATTTAAAGTCAGCAGGAAAATGGGCAATTTTCACAAAAACTTTTTTTTATGCCAATCGATCCTCTTTCTTATAAGGATCAACAACCTCTATTGGACCAATTGAGGTTTGAGTACTAGAAAAGTCATAAATCGCAAAAAACTCTTCCCATACATTTCGTAGGAAATGAGAAGTTCCAACTTACATTTTTTACCATCGATAAACTGGCCGCTACAAAAAAGACTGATCGAAAAACAAATAAAAAACTATAACTTCTACTTTGGGTATTATTTCACCTTAAAATTAAAAACTTGAAACTTTACATTTGGACTCACCTAGAAATTTTACTTTTGTGCTCTAAGTTATGAGGTGTTCAGAATGGTAGCCGTTTTGACGTAGGCATAGGTTTATTCTCTTTACTACAGACTGGGTAGCAGCTGATAATGTGCTAGGATTAATTCCATAGAGAATCGTGGTAAGTAAATCTTTGAGTTCCTGAACACTGTTGTATTTCTTTTTATAAAGTTCAATTTTTAAATAGCGCCACATAAGAAAGTGTAGAGGCGTGAGATCAGGACTGCGAGGTGGTGACGTTATAGGACCATCATTATGTTTGTATCCACTGCCTTGCGAATTGCCGGAATTCGATTTCGAA
This sequence comes from Tiliacea citrago, assembly GCA_963921375.1. Lineage (NCBI taxonomy): Eukaryota > Metazoa > Arthropoda > Insecta > Lepidoptera > Noctuidae > Tiliacea > Tiliacea citrago. The sequence goes on from OY992784.1 coordinate 6,952,254, forward strand.
ATACGAAGTTTATTTATTTTTGGCCAGTCTTCGTTGTAGCGGTCCATCTATCGATCATAAAAAACTAAGTTGGAGTATCATTTCTTACGAAATGTATGGGAAAAGTTTTTTGCGTTTTATGACTTTTCTAGTACTCAAGCCTCAATTTGTCCAATAGAGGTTTTTGATCCTTATAAGAAAGAGGATCGGTTGGCATAAAAAAAAGTTTTTGTGAAAATTGCCCATTTTCCTGCTGACTGTACATTTTTTTCAAAATCTGTGAATGGGGATCAAAATTCCATAAAAAAATATGGATAATCTGGACCATTTTCGAGTAGCTGCAACGGATAAGGTACTTCCCCTTACTGCCCCGCTGAAAGTTTCCACCCTGTATATATATACATGGTGATACGTATCTCTCGCAGTAGCAGTAATATGGTTTTTATCGTATAATAATTGAATAGTCTATATTATTCATACTGCTCTTGGTGGAAAGATAAGCCAATCTTGGTGGAAGGAAGTACATATTTTGGATATCTTTACTCGTGGAGGTTATTGTTATCCTACTGTAGGTACTAATATAAATGCGAAAGTGAGTTTGTTTCTTTGTTTGTTACGTTTTCAGGCTAAAACGGCACAACGGATTTAGATGAAAATTGGTTCATGTCAAAATTCAAAATATTTTATTTCACATAAAACTACATAGGGAAACGTCAGAAGCTAGGTGCACGGTTCCAATTGGTGGTTTCCTATGGAGAAGATCCGGCAAGAAACTCCACGGTTACACTTTTAAAAATAATGGGCTTTAACAAAGTTTTCAAATTACAGTGTAGTGGAGGACAGTCTAGGCCCGTCCCCAAGTACCACGTACTTAACAAAATAGAAAATGGTCTACTTATGTGGTAAAATGGTATTTTTATGACGATATTTTAATTTTATTAAACGTTATTATTTATAGACTATTTAAAAAAAAAAAGCATTTTGCAGTAACCTTTACTTATAGAACTGTGGCGCAGAGGTCACTTGCCGGGGATCGGATCATAACATCGCATCAATGAAATTAACATCTACGTATGGTATTCCGAAATACCGCTAACCGAAAGGACGGTTTTCCGATAACACTCTACTCCGACGGTTTGTTGAACGAAAAAATGATTGGCCGATGAAACGTTTCGCCGAAAATGAGAGATTTCGATTGGGTTAATTTCTTCTTTAAAAAAAAGGATAATAATTTTCCAGGCGACTAATAACTTAAAGGGCGACTAACTATTTGCTACTAAAATAATAACTTGGCGACTAATAACTTAAAGGGCGACTAACTATTTGCTACTAAAATAATAACTTGGCAGCGATTAAATATTATTTCTTAATCGCTGCAAAGTCATCTACTGTTATTGAATCATTTGGGTTAGGTTAGGTTAGAACAGTAACCATTAACAAGCGAAGGCGAGCGAGCGAAGCGAGCGTGCTGCGGCAGCGGCCGCCGAGCGCCAGATCCCCTCTATTGTTGGTAAATTCAGTTACCAAAACAAAAATTCGATGCCAGTTTAAATTAAAATAAAGCTAAAAACTGATTATTGAGCTGCTACTTTCTACTTAAAATAATACTTCGCTGTAGCTGCCAACCTATTATTTCTGCTGCCAACCTATTATTTTTGCTACCGGCTTTAATTATTTTTTAATCCCAAATTCAGATTAATTTGTCGCCGTGTTAAATACATGCCTAAAAAAAATGGGTAGGTTAGGTTAGGTTAAAACTATGACCTCCTACGCACGAGCCGAGCGAGCGAAGCGAGCGGTGCCGCGGCAGCGGCCGGCGAGTGCCAGAATCTACCAACCGTCGATGAATAATATTTTCGGCGAAACGTTTCATCGGCCAATCATTTTTTCGTTCAACAAACCGTCGGAGTAGAGTGTTATCGGAAAACCGTCCTTTCGGTGAGCGGTATTTCGGAATACCATACGTAGATCGGAATTAAAACGTATAACGTGCAAAGAATAGGCGAATTGAAGGAATGAGAGAGCTTTATTATTTAGTTTGCTTGAAAATTTTAATTTTTCAATGAACGAATTATTTTATCTTATTATTTTTTATGATTACTGGTCACTAGCCCTACCCGTGTGTTAAATTAATGTCGTCATTGTAGCGGCACGTTGTATATAAAATATTACTAAAATAAAAACCTACTTAAACCAAACAAGATGATTACCATTGCAACTGTAACAAATCTGAATTAATATCCTATCCACAAATGCCAGTAATAAATAATTAAAAATTGTAGGTATTCAGTGTCAAATAATGAAAAGATTATGTCAAGGGAGTATGTAAAAAAAAACATCGTAATTTGGGAGCAGTTATTAGACATTAACATAGTTATGCCGTCAATGAGGTACCAGGGAAGCCACTATGCAGAAGGAATTATTGCCAAACTTCCTTGTCTTCAACGTAGTCTTTTATCTTACAATATGCTTTTTTAATAAGGACACGTTTGGTTTGGGTTTTGAACTTTCCATCCTTAAGTTCTCTAACCGACTGTGGCAAGTTGTTATAAAAGTGGCTCCATAAAATAACCGTTTATAATAAATGACTTGCTTGTTTTAGTTAATCTAAATTTGGGTAGACCATAGCCTGGGTTAGGACGTAGAACACTTTTTATCCCATTAATCCCACAGGACCGAGCCTTATGCGGGTGAAACCGCAGGGCGCAGCTAGTCTTCTATCCAAATAAATAACATTAAAGTGTCTTTTTGTAACGTCAAAATAACAACGTTTTACTAAATGCATATGATAGTATATACGGTACTTATAACAAAAGATCAATTATTGAAATTTTTGTGTGTCTGTCTGTTTGTTCCGGCTAATCTCCGAAACGGCTGGACATATTTTGACGGGACTTTCTCTGGCAGATAGCTGATGTTATAAGGAGTTCTCTATGTTCTATGTTAGAAGGTTTGGTGTCCGCACTTAGTCCTTTATGTGGACCATTGTGCGGGGGTCATGGCGACTGTCGAAGGTTTTCCATCCAGCCCACCTCGAGATCCTGAAGCTGATTATATCTCGTGGTCTGTTTAGAATATTAGTAAAGGATCTGGGTAACCCGACGGTTTCTGTTCTGATCTGGGTAACGCCTGTGCATTCAAAGAGCACATGCGCAACGGTTTCATCAGCCTCCATGCATGCCCTACACAGAGCACTGTCAATTATGCCTATCGTGTGTAAGTGTTTGTTTAGTGAGCAGTGTCCCGTGACTGTCCCTGTCACCAGGCGCAGGCAGTTCCTGTTCAGGCATAATAGACGCCTCGTTAGCCTGCCATCTAAGGATGGTATAGCTTCCCTGGACTGCCCGTAGCTCGGTGGCGAGGTCTACCAGTTCTCCGCTTGTGTGTGCGTGAACTCCTGTAGCCACCTGCGTACTTGGTTGGAGGTGATGGGTACGATGGGTTCGGATCCACAGACTGACGCGCTGGATGCCCTCCTAGCTAGTTTGTCAGCTGCGTTACCTAGGTATCCACTGTGTCTTTTTATCCATTGCAGTGTCACTGTGTCACGAATGAATACCGTTACCAGTTCAAGTGCATTGTGAAATTCTAGTGCTAGTCTCGAGGTAATATATTTTTTCCCGAAGGATTGCAAAACTGATCTCACTGTCCGAGAGTATACGTATATGGGTGTTCGTAACTCTCCTGGCTTCTATGTCGTAAGCCGCTTATAATGCCTACAAATTCCGCCTGGTAGAGGGTGTTGAACATTCCCTGCGGGCTGGATATATTTATGTTAAGATCGTGTGAGAAAACTCCGACTCCGGAGTTGGTCTTTGATCCTTCGGTGTATACTCTCATATTTTTCGGGCCTGAGTAGTAGTCACACCGTTCATCAGCCTGTAGCCAGGGCCACCTCCTCCCGCACGATGAGGTGTAGGGGTGGCAGTCCACCAAGCACCCACACCACCCACCCAGTTCTCATACTGCTAGTGATTGCTACACAAGCAACAAGCAAACACCACTGTAGTTTTTTGAGATCTCATTGTGGCTGTGCTCAGGTCCGTTCTGAGCCACCAGACTAGTGAGCCATATGTGATAATTGGTCGGATGACTGTGGTGTATAACCAGTAAGTGACCTTGGAGCTTCCCGTTTCTGCAAATTGAATTATAAGGAGTAGTAGCTTAAGCTACTTTTATTTTAGAAAACGCCATGCAGGTGAAGCCGCGGGCAGCAGCTAGTACCTAATAATTCCTTTATTTCGGACCACACAAACAAGTACACATAATCCTTATAGTAGCAGTAAAAACTACTTAAACTATGTTGGTCAACTTTTACAAACTAAAAATAATATAATATAATAGTGCTTTATTATCAGGCAACTAAGGCTCATAGATAAAATACACAAATATTTCTTACAAAATAATAAACTAATACAATATTCAAAACGTTAACTAAGTAGTACGTTGTGTCGGCGCAGTATTGCGCTGAGTCGAGGTGTCATGTATGATGTAACCTTCCGCGAAAACGCCGATACACGACACCCTTCGGCCAAAATTCTTCGTTCATAAAGGTCTCTAGGTGATGAGTCGGAACGAGCACCACAAAAGATTTTAAATAATCAAAATAATCTATCAAAAACGAATAAGGTGGCCCAACACATGTTGCCACGTGCTTTCGTATCCAGTGCCTAAAATAGGGGTAGCCACTTTGTCAAATAATGTTTTTAAGATGCTAATGGAGCTTCCACGCAACCCACCCATTCTTGACACTGTTTTCTTCCAGATGCAGGCCAATATATCTCCGATTTACAAAAGGCTAGGTGGATGACGCAAAAACAAACGACGAACAATACCTTCTAAAAGAACTAAAACCTAGTAGCTACTCGGGATACTCGAGACTCGCTACGTTTACCCCAATATTGACGCCCAGTCCCCAATGATGATGGTTCCCCCACCGGCCAGCGGATATTCGATTGTTTGTATTGACAGAGCAGTACAAATACTCCGGGATTATTGCTCTGTAGGCCACACACAAATATTTACACTAAGATGGAGTATTTTAATTTCAAAGTTGAGGCCGAATTGCATTTATTTTAAATTTTTGGAGTGAGGATGTTTTATCAACTGAGAATTAAATTATTTTAGGAAAGGATTTTTTTATTGATGTCATCTCGCAAGTCAACCTATTTATATAAACCTTTATTATCAGACCACAGAGATACAAACAGTGTTAGTAAAGAAAACCTAAATCTAATGTTAGTATCCTAATCATATTCCATCCTATGCTTAAGTCCGAAGTCGGACCTCACGCTATTCACGTAGTACTACGTACTTGTAGACGTATGAAGTCCGATCTAGTGACGCAGCATCGGACAATCCCACCTACCACACAACACAACGTGCTCAGGATGCTGTGGGAGCTGGCACGCATTCTGCGAAGGATCGAGGAACACCGGTTTCGGATGATGGCATGAAAGCTGTCAATCCTCGACTCAATAAACGTCCCCGAAGCGCTACAAAACCGTGACAGCCCCGCCAGCATCCTGAACGTATTATTATACTGCACACGCAGGGCGTTGTATGACCTTTGCGTATACCTAACCCAGACTGCAGGAGTAGAATGACTGGCAGTAAGCTGTAAACAGTGTAGTTTTTACCTGCTTGCTACACCGTGAAAATCTGCGGATCAGCATATTACACCGGACAGCCAACGCCTAATCCCGCCCGATTCTGTGGGAGAGCCCAGTTAAGGAGTTCATAGGTCCTAGACATTGAGAGGCGTTGGCTGTCCGATTTATTAAGGCATCACAATGCCTTAATAAATTAATGCCTCCAGCCAGTGCATAAAACTTATAAACTAAGGAAATAAATAAAATCACTTGATTGTGTGCTGGTTGTGGTTGCTATGGTGATGGCATTGCGAAACCGTTGGAAGATTGATTGTTAACACTGTTTCCAGCAACATTTGCTGTAGTTTCAAAGTAATGTCTAGTAACTGTTGCTCATCTTTTGTTAACCACGAATACAAGGCATTCTGAAAGTCATCAGAAACTTCGTAAATAGCTGTCAAATATTTCCCTTTGATTAATGTATCAAAAGTACAACACAGCCTGCTTGTTGTCTTGGTGAAAATTTTTTAATATTGGTTCAATCTGCCTAACTTTTTCCCAACTATATTGGGGTCGGCTTCCAGTCTAACCGAATGCAGCTGAAAACCAGTATTATACATGGAGCGGCATTCCCATTCCAATGCAGTATAAATAAAATCCTGGATCTGCCGACAGGGGCGGATCAATTCTGACAAGGTTCAGAACTACAGAAATTCGGCATTTTTCGGCTTAACTTTTCGATTTAACTTCGAGTTAAATCAGACGGTCAGAAAATAAATAAGACGTGCTTCAGTATTTTTGTAAATTTATCCCTAGAGCTAAAGGAATTCCGTTACTGAGTTTTGTAGTTAAAACCATGAAAATTGGTAGGTATTTATTTAGCCTATTGGTTGATGGAAAATGAAGTGTTCAGCGTTTTTGGAAATTCAACCCAAGATTGCGACGCCGCGCCGTTCACATGTCAAATATTAGACAGCTGTTTGCCACGTTGCCAACTTTCAGAATGCAGCCTCTTAAGGAAACAACACAATAACATAAAAATAGAAAAAAAAAAGTAATAATAAAATGAGGTCAAGTTCATTCTGAGGGCCAAAACCTTCACGGCGGGAACCCCGCTATATCTAATCTTGAATAAGATATTCTAACATTTATTGTAACTAACTATATACAATCTTTTATCGTCATCGTATTGTTAATCAATTAGCATGATTTCCGGTTTTTCTTTGATTGCTAAAAAAAAAACAATTAATGTTTACATCTATATAAATAAAATCGTTTATGTGTTATGTACCGTGATTTTTATCTCAATTTCAGCAATTAATCAAAATTAACAAAATATTTTTAGGGAAAAACGATTGCGCAAACATGAGATGATGTTTATCTTCAAATAAATTATAATCATCTCGTACTTACAAAAAAGTTGATAAGCTAAGGATCACAATCAAGCCTCTACTATATTCTTGACATTATGGCGCGTGAAACAGAATTCTACACATACATAACATTACGCCTTGCTTCCCTAAAGGGTTAGGCAGAGGTGTACCAATAGTATATTCACATTTCGCCAGTTATGTTTAAGTTCCATGTACCTAATAGGGGGTGGAAGTCTATTGCCATCAATCGGGCAAAAAATCAGACCCCGGGCTGCTACTGACAAGTTTCAGATAGAAAAACCGGAAACAAGATTCTAGCATCTGTATAAATTCTTCTTTTACCATTTATGCGTGGTACCTACTGAGTTAGCGGTTCATTTGACCTGTATTAAGGAAGAGCCCTTTTACCTTGAAGTGGTACAATGACATATTAATCAAAAAGTCAAAGTCAAATTATTTATTTCAAATAGGCACATAAGAGGCACTTTTGAACGTCAAAATTTACAAAAAAAATAGAATTGATTCTAGTTGCCCCTTCCAAAAGGTAGTTTCGTATGGAGAAGAATGGGCAAGAAATTCCACCGTTACTATTTTAAAAATGTTTTACAATATTTTGTTTGAGTGCATTAATTATATGATTATATGTGAAGACGATGCGCCTAGAATAAAATTACTATACCACAATAGGTAAAGATAATTAAAAACTAAGCAATAAAAATAACTTAATTATGAGATAGATACATGGTGTTCACATATTTACAAACATCGTAAAACTATGTTTTCCTAAAAAAAAAATAATAATAAGCCAGTGTGTGAGTTTAGGTAATCACAGGATGTAAAATCAATGTCACAAAACTAACATATTATAATAGCAACCAAATTGATTTTGTCTAGACTCTAGATTGTCCTATGGAGCTGGACCAGCATGTTTCCAAGCATACAACAAGCACCATGTTGCTGTATGACATACAAATCATGGAAAAACACTTCAAGCAAAGGCTCTGGAATCAAGTCTTTGAATGGAATGCATGAAGTTCAGTTATTTTCAGCACTGCATATTGGTGCAGGTGCAGGCTATATTAGAACGTTACATAAATCGATTCTGCTATTTTAGTTTATACTTTCATACTGCAATAGGTGAATTCGATTTCTATACTGAACCGGAAGGAATTGATAGACAAAATACGCTCTATTTGTACAACATAAGATTATCATAGGTATTTTGCAATAAGGTATGTAGATAGGTACGATGTTGGTCTTAATTAAATCGAGAAAGTGCAGCTTTATAATATTTGGTCGACTTTGACTTGGTGTTTCCCGTGTTTCCCTATATCGTCGTTGCGTTTACAATCTCACTTACATATACATGACGGATCGACAGTATTATTAGCACTATCGTCCGACATCATGCGGGTGTTTCGCTAGAGTGATCGAGCCAGAGAAACAGCGAATACACTAATCACAAATCACAAATTATAACCACACCGAGCAAACGAAACGAATGTCAGTTCCTGGTGTGGAGGTACTGATCTCTTCGAAGGCAGAATGGTAAGTGTCCTCTCGTCCGAGCGCTCCTCCATCAGCCAGGCTCTGTTATAGCAAGAAGTTAGCCGAGTATGCACGTAATCAATCCGGTGTTGCCACCTCCTGGAACTCGTGCTGCGCTTCTTTTAGTGTCTATGTTATGGATCAAGTGATTATTAGGACGTTATAAAAAATGCCCAGGCAATTTGATTATTTTTATTTCACTATTTCACTATTAATCAATGGGAATGCGTCAGATACCATCTACTGTTATTGAATCACTTGGGTTAGGTTAGGTTAGAACAGTGATCAGGCTTTCACGCCCTACCGCCGGCCTCGCCACCATCGAGGCGGTCCGGCCGGTACTCGAGCCCTGGCTCGGGAGAAGGCACGGCTCCCTGTCGTTTCGGGTGACGCAGGTGCTCTCGGGGCATGGTTGCTTCGGGAAGTACCTGTGTCGCATAAACAGGGAGCCGGACGCCCGGTGTCACCACTGCGTCGACTGCCGGGAGGACACGGCGCGGCATACGCTGGCAGAGTGTGCCGCTTGGGAGAAGCCACGCCGTGCCCTCATCTCAGAAGTAGGCAGTGACCTGTCGCTGCCGTCCGTGGTCGAGTCGATGGCCGGCAGTGAGGAGTCCTGGGACGCGGTGGTATCCTTCTGCGAAACAGTCGTGTCGCAGAAGAAGGCTGCTGAAAGGGAGCGGGAGATCTCGTCCGCTCACCCGGCCCGCAGCAGGCGCACCGGGCATCGGCAGAGGGCAGATAATGCCCTCTTCCGGCCCCCCTAAATGGGTCCAGGGAAGGCGGACTCGGGGACGTCCGCCGCCCCCTATCACACTGGACCCGAGGTGGCGGCGCGTAGTGTTCCACGCGCGCCCCTTTCAGACGTCGCGGGGGGCCAACACCTCACCCCCCCGCAGACTTGAGGTGGCCCGCAGAGGCGAGCTGGCACTAGCCGGGGATCACGGAAGTAATACTAGCTCCCAAGATCCCCGGTGCAAGTGTGGGAAGGGAACACCGGGGTGGTTTTTAGTCAGTAAGAGTCTGACAGACCCCTCCGCCCACCCCAGGGCGGAAGACATCCATGAGGATTTTTCACCTCGGCAACAAAAAAAAAAAAAGATTAGAACAGTGACCATTAACGCGCCAGATTCCCTCTATTCTCGGTGAATCGTTTGGGTTAGATGAGGTTGTAAATATGAAAAATCTATAACCTAAATCTATTTTGCACCCCGTGCAAAATACCTGTCTATTATCAGATTGCCCAAAGACCACAGGCAATATTTATAATGACGAGGCAATAAGGAAGTTCAAATTATAATTAACTATTTCGCTCTAAGTAGCTTGTTAGTAATAATTCGCTGCTCCAGGCAGCGAATTGGCTAATCGATGTGTGTGTGTGTGTGTAATGTGAATGTAGCATATTTATGATATTATTGAATATTTGTTTATTACGTTATCTATGTGTGTATTTATTAAAAGTTGTATGTGGATTTATATCTAGAAAATAAAGATTTAATATCATTAAAAACTTCAATTTCTCCCGTTTTCATACCTCAAAAATTTTGTCGTTCAAAACTTCAAAGGTTGTCCTTTTGTATTGGTTTGATGAATGACGGGTTTGTAAAGTATTTATGTACCTTTACCTATAATGTCGAGATATTTATTGTGCGGGAACTAATTTGTCATAGGTTGTCGGTCCCGGAATCCTTTGATACTCTCTATAATACTGAAGGTTTTCTTCGGTATTTGACGGTGGAGACAGTGAATCAGATTTGTGAAATACGTTTCGAGATTTGTATTGAATTGCGTTGATTGAATTTATGAATTAAATTCTCTGCAGAAATAAATAATCCAACATTGATTTGTCTCGAGCGCTACCTATTATTATAATCTAATAATATTAGGCATATGCTGTCAGTCAGATGATGATTGAACATCAATTGGTGAAATTTTAAGCTGTTTGGTTTGCTAACATCAGCTTACTTAAATTGCAGGTGGTGTCAGTGGGAGCGGGAGCAGCGGCGGTATGCGCGTGGTGTTGGCTGCGCTGACGGCGCTGGCAGCGCGCGCGCTCGCCGGGCCGCACGAGCACCGCGCGCGCCACCACGCGCCCGACCACGCCCCGCACTTCCCCGCGCCGGCCCCGCCGCAGCCTTACCGCGGACACGGCGAGGCTGTCCGATACAACCCCGAACTAGACACCATCCTACCCCGACTTGAAGATCACGAGACTTCCTCCAAACGTGCAAAGTTTGAAGACGCGGAAACCTCTTCCAAAAGAGCCAAGTACGATGAGAGGTTATATTCGAATCATGAGCGGGCCGACGAGGAAATGATGGCTGACGAGCCACAGCTGGGGCCAGAGGACGAGGATCCGCTCGTCGTCCGCACCAGAAAGGGAAGGGTTCGTGGCATCACACTGACTGCCGCAACCGGCAAGAAGGTCGACGCGTGGTTCGGCATTCCTTACGCTCAAAAACCTGTAGGCGACTTGAGGTTCAGACACCCCAGACCAGCGGAGAGCTGGGGTGATGAAATACTGAATACTACGACACTGCCACACTCATGCGTCCAAATAATAGATACTGTGTTCGGAGATTTTCCCGGAGCGATGATGTGGAATCCCAACACAGATATGCAGGAAGACTGTCTCTTTATAAACATAGTGACGCCAAGACCGCGACCCAAAAATGCAGCTGTCATGCTCTGGGTCTTTGGTGGCGGGTTTTACTCAGGAACAGCTACTCTAGATGTTTATGATCCAAAAATACTCGTCTCGGAAGAGAAAGTTGTTTATGTTTCCATGCAGTATAGAGTCGCGTCACTAGGTTTTCTGTTCTTCGATACTCCCGACGTCCCAGGCAATGCTGGTCTTTTTGATCAGCTCATGGCGTTACAATGGGTGAAAGACAACATAGCTTATTTCGGAGGAAATCCTCATAATATAACTTTATTTGGCGAGTCAGCTGGGGCTGTATCGGTATCTTTACATTTACTGTCCCCTTTGTCGAGAAACTTGTTCTCCCAAGCGATAATGCAGTCGGGAGCAGCCACCGCACCTTGGGCAATTATATCGAGAGAAGAAAGCATTTTGAGGGGCATTCGTTTAGCAGAAGCTGTTCACTGCCCACACTCTAGAACAGATATGGGGCCGATGATCGAGTGCCTCAGGAAGAAGAGCCCCGATGAACTAGTCAATAACGAGTGGGGTACTCTCGGCATTTGCGAATTCCCTTTCGTCCCGATCATAGATGGTTCCTTCCTAGACGAGTTACCTGTTCGATCGTTAGTTCACCAAAACTTTAAGAAGACCAACCTTTTGATGGGATCGAACACGGAGGAAGGTTACTACTTTATACTTTACTACCTGACTGAATTGTTCCCTAAGGAGGAGAATGTTGGGATAAGTAGGGAGCAGTATTTGCAGGCAGTAAGAGAGTTGAACCCCTATGTAAATGACGCTGGACGCCAGGCTATTGTGTTCGAGTACACTGATTGGTTAAACCCCGAAGATCCTATAAGGAACCGTAATGCTTTGGATAAAATGGTAGGAGATTATCACTTTACGTGTGGAGTGAATGAATTTTCGCATCGTTATGCAGAAACTGGAAACAATGTCTTCACATATTATTACAAGCACCGTAGTAAGAATAATCCCTGGCCGTCTTGGACAGGAGTGATGCACGCTGATGAAATTAACTACGTATTTGGGGAGCCCCTGAATCCAGGGAAGAATTATTCTCCGGAGGAGGTGGAGTTTAGCAAACGTCTGATGAGATATTGGGCAAACTTTGCGAGAAGTGGGTAAGAAAATAAATGATCTTTATTATTATTCAATCTATGTCATTGATAAGGTTTGATGTCTGGCGGCTTATATATTGTTTTTTTTTTAAATCAATCATTTAATTGAAAATTTAATCAGTAATGAGAATCACGCACCTAAATATCATCGCCATCTAAATACTGATAACAATATTTAAAACTACGCACTTCTCTAATTCAAGAAACCCATCTATAAATCCGAGTGGGGAATCGACGAAGATCCACTGGCCGGTCCACTCAGCGAATGGAAGAGAATACTTGTCCCTAGCAGTGAACTCCAGTTCCATTGGTCGTGGGCTGCGCGTCAAGGAATGCGCCTTCTGGCAAAAGTACTTGCCACAGTTGATGGCTGCTACCAGTAAGTATGAAATACTTGACTTCCTTTTAGTTTTATGATTTGATGGACATATGAACAAACTAGGGCCCGCAGAATATTACATATTATTTAAATGGAAACTAATGATGAATCCAGGTGCAAGGGCCATACTACCTACTGAAAGCAAAGATTTGCCTATTTGAAGGGTCCACTGTACAGTTCAATATTTATTTCTAAGCAAGAAAGCAGAAAACGGCCACTCACATGTTGTATTTGTTTTTTTAAAACATTTTCATTTATTTTGTTTCGTTTTAAAATTCATGAAGTAGTTGTTGCTTTTTGGGAACGTTAATTAGAGTCAATTCGTACAATCTAGATAGATAGAGCAGTGAGCCAATTCGAATAATCTTGATAGTGCAACAATCTGAAATATTGCCTTAATAATGTTACTCTATATAGATGCGAAGGGATTAGAACCGATTAACATCCATCAATTCAATGTTCTCTTTTACCGTTTCTATGGCATGTTAAATTTTCATTGTTTCTTACATACCTCCTGGTGTTTTTATTATCAATGATATTTCCTAGACTTTTCTCTTCACCATTGAATTATCGACTATTTTTATTTCTTGCTTTTATAATATCAATAAAGTTGGTAGAATTGCAAAAATTTCAATTTCTCTCATTGAACATGTTAACTAGTAAGACAGTATGCGATTTTCTTCTAACAATTACGCTTCTGGTATTACAGATAAGCCAGAACCACCAAAGAACTGCACTAACAGTGCAGCGCCAGTGAAAGTCTCGTACGAAATCTTCGGAGTCGGCGTTGTCATCGCCACTGGCCTGGCCAAGACCTCGTTCTTCAAGTACATAATATGAGTTTGTTATGTGGTCTCCGAGCCTCTTCGATTTATTTGCTTCGTCTATAACTTCTTTGCTAAGAAGATTCTAAATCTTTGAATATAGGATTTTTGTTGATCGTACGGGTCAAATATTTTATATTCAAAGGATATTGTGACTTGAATGTCATAATAAATGATTAAAGATGCAAAGGAAAACGACTATTTTATTTTACTTTATTGGGACATAAAACAGTTACACATTTTAGACTATGGAAAGATATTATTTAAAGTTGGAAAGTTATATTTAAAATCTTATTTCAATTTTAATATTTGTAAATTCATTAATTGATATTTCGGTAAGCTAATTACTATTACGTTTATGTAATTTGCCGGCAGATTTAGTGTTCAGACATTTGATAAGGCTTCATCAAGTGACTTGGCGTCATTCAATCGACTTAGATTATTGCGGATCTTTTCCTTAATAATCAGAATCTTATTAGTGAAGAAGCAATTAATTCGTGTATAATATTATGTGTTGCCGCCAAAGAATCTCTGGAATATTTTCTTATCAACTTATTTTTATAATGTAGAGTATTTTAGTTGTAAGCCACCTCGAGTGTTGAATTGCTGAGTCCATTAATATTCGTCTAGATATCTGTTAAGTTCAATAGTTAATGTAAGCGATGTAACGTATTGTTTAAATTTTAATGTTATATTTTAAAAGGAGTGATTTCTCCAACTACATATCACTTGTTAATAACAAATTATAGATTACTGGTAGTCGTAATTTCGTCATAGTATAAGTACCTATCTACATATCTTCTGTAGGTTAAAGAACTTCTGCCATGTGGTGTGACGTCATCGTCAACTTTGTCTTCATAATGCTAAGGGGCAAGTTATTTAAATTGAGTCTGCGGTGTGTTTCGGAGTTCTAAGAAGGCGTAGATATGAGAAAAATGATTAAAAATGTTAGCTTTAAATCGCCTCTAACGCAATACATATCACGCAAGGCATAGAAAATTTTAAGTTCATTATAGCCTTAGATAGTAAGTTTAATATAAGCTAGATCATTTCACAACTCTGTAGCGGACCAATATTAGAAAGTTGTACGTGTTATAATGGTTCGATGTAAATCAATCGGTGGGAATAAAGAGGATCGTCAAGCATAATGATTTAAAACGAATCAACGCAACAATGATGATATTTATGACAAAACCAATAAAACTATAGATACAAAATTTAATAAGACTAAAATTCATAATAATGTTACAATATTATAAACTAATGGAAGCCAAATTAAAAGACACGTGACGAAATCCAAAGGTAGTGGAAGATGTACAGAAAGTAGTATACTGAATGTATTAGAGAATACAAAACTTAGTACAATACGTTTAGGGTCGATACATCTAGTTTAGAGATCGTAGTGCCAGCGGTTCAGCTTTCAAATATTGGTGGACGATAGATGAATCTTTACAATTCGAGATTTAAGATAACAAATATTACTAGAACAATACTGTAAGTTTTCTCGCGACAGCCGACTAGACAACCGAATACTTCATTGATGTAAATAAATGAGTGTTAGTATTATGTAGGAACTCGTGACGCCCTTAGTTCTTTTTTTTAAAGGGCAGATCAGACGGGTGCCTATTTCGTATATATCGAAAAAATATTAACCTGTTGTGAAGGACGATACCTATGAGATATAGAAGCTAAATGTAATTTTTACGTAGTATTTGGAGCTTCTGTTGTATTATTTAATAGGCTACGTGATCGTACATTTGGATGGACGGTGTCTTTATTCGCTACGTTAGTTAATGTATAGTAACAATTCATATTCTAGTTCCACGTTCGATGTTTCACGGATTACGCTTATTTTAGATCTGCGTATATAAACCTATAGAGTGCCTCTTATTCACTTTTATATATATTGATACATAGGTGATACTGGTAGATGTAGTTCGCGTTATTTCTCGATGCACTGTTTATTTGTTTTTATATTACTTGTTCAAGACAGACGCGTAGTGCCAAATGAGATTGTGAAATCTGAAAACGGTATATAAGTTTGAATTTTGCGATACAGGTATAAATATGCTTTTGACATAAGAAATGTATATTCCAAGCCTTCGTTACGAATGGTAAAGATTATGGTTGTTCAAAATTAATGTTTTACAATTTGGCGGATGGTATTTTGGGGTCGTAGTGTGAAAAGCTTATAACGATTTTTGAGTTGGTTGTTAGTGTTTGCAGTCAATAAGAACATTGCAAAACGAATGTATCACATTTTGTGATGCAGTTTGCTTACGAGTATCAGTGCTCTGGCAAACCAATGATTTAATCACCTTGATATGAATCCTGAAAAGTCAGACATTATGGATAAAAGTTTAAGTTAACTTACTAAGTTTATGAAAAATTGCATTCTTTCTCACAATATAACCCCAAAATGCCACAATATTTTTGAAGACACTACACAATATTGCTATGACAATAAAATACTTTACGCAAACTTATTTTTTATGACAAAATTTGTAAAATTCTAATCCTTTTCCTAACTGATCTTAGATTATCCTTAATATATGCAGTGAATTTTACAAAACACAAGTGGGTCTCTTTGTGAGTTTATGATTTATCATATTAATTTTAGGTAAAGCTAGTGTGTTCGTTAATATATCTACAATTATAGTTAAGTTCATGAATAATTTATTTTAGAACAAAGTTTCAACCTTTGAAGCTTTTATATTTTCTCTAACCTCTCTTCTTGTATCTATTTTTTAAATATCAAGGTATTATCTTCTCTTGGTCTTTAATTTGTAATATCTACGTTTATGTTAACATCTTCATTATTCTCTTACGTAAAATTATTTTCAAGCATATTTTTTTATAAAAAGTTTATGCCTTCCTTCGTGTTTTGTAAAATTCAACAATAAATGTAAAATATTCCGTTGCTCTTCACACACCGATACTTCGCTTGGGACTCCGCTTGGCTATAATGTTAAATGTAAAATAAAATAATCATTGTATTACGAATGGCCTAAAACTGTAGAAGGTACGACTTTGAGGCCTACGAGAATTTTCCGTATTGTTGATTTACAATCAAAAGTTATCTTTTTTCAATTCTAATAGCGATTCAAGTAAGTTAAATAACATTAGTGCTATGATTGCATTATTGAATGTTTGCAACGTTTGTGTTTAATTATAAAAATAAATGCTTGTATATAAATTATTATTTTATTTACCATCTTTAGCACACATACAATTTCTGCAACGACCTCGTTGAAATCAAAACCGTAGGTACTTACCACAATAAAATTAAAATACAACGACGTTATCTATTCCAAATATTTTTCATAGATTAAAAATAAGTTTAACATTTTTTCATAGAATTAATATGAGATACTTATTTTAGATAGTTTTTAATTATTAACAAAATGAAGGTCCATTTTGGTTGCAATTTTAATTATAATATCTACTTTTTAACTAAATAATAAGTGTTGCTAGGTAATAACAGCTGCACAGGTCGATCAATCAGGTTAAGCTACGCTTGCCGCGGTTGGTCTGTGGACGGGTTACCATCTTTACATACCAAGATCCCTGCGTGTCTTGGAAAGTTCGTTAAGTTGTAGGTCCTGGCTGTCATTCGTGGATCTTTAACAGGCGTTACGGGTCGTCATAAGGTATCGTATTACCCAGAAACTGGGTTGTGGAGGTCAGATAAGCAGTCGCTCCATGTAAAATACTGGTTCAGTTCAGTTAGACTGGAAGCTGACCCCAACATAGTTGGAAAATGGCTAGGCAGATGATGATCAACTTTTGACTACAGTTCACGCTGCGGGATTTGATAGTGTTCGGTACAGTTGATTCGATGAAGTTGTTTACTTTGGCGGAGTAATCCTTGCCTTGGATGACCAGCTTGATGTCAGACTGTAAGAAAATAGTGATCATCATTTCGCTGAAGACATTCATGGGAAGCAACAGGGTTTTTCCATAATGTGATAATGAAACATTGATTTTTCTACGATAATTTATGTCAACAGATAATATGATTTTCAGAGAGAACGACATGATTAGTTAAATTTCAAAATCTTCTTACGACGATGTCTCGTAAAGTGAAATTCATGTTAACGCGGCGGATAGATATTCCGGAGAAGACGCTAATGTTAACATGGATTTGACCAGTAATGCGGACACTTTCGATCGACATCCTGGAAAATGAAAGTGAAAAGATAAAAGTTTAGTAAAAATCTTAAACAAATCTGCGTAAGTATGCTATTTATGGTTAGTATAGTTACTTACTTTCCTAAAGCCTTCACATTTAGTGAACTGCTTAATAGCATTGCTTTGACTGATGCAGCACCTGGAAGGAGTGAAGAAGTTTTGCACCTGAAGAACTTTGAAACCTGAAAAAAGACCTCAGCTCAGCAACTAGTTTTTTGCACTTGTAACTTACAAGCACCTTTAAAACATTGATGTCTATATAATATCTTTAAAGGTGCCTAGGAAGACTGGCAAAAGAGGATTGTAGTGGAAAGTTTTACTCGAATACTCACTTTTGGTGGTGTTGATATATTATGAACATCAAAGAATTAGGAAAGCCGATGATAAGTAGTCAATAACATTAAGCTGATTGTGTTCTTACCAACAGAGAGGTTGATGAGAGGTAGTTCAATGTCGAAGTTGAAACGGGAGTTGATGAGACTGTAATTAATTTTGTGAATGACAATGTTGCTCAGGCTGGTGCTTAAGAAGTTTTCACACAAAATACATTTAGTGATGATTGACTTACACTGCCACAGGAAGATCTATTGCAACATGAGTTTTATTGATAGACAGAGGATCAAGTGCAGTATCCTTGATTGACTGGCTCGCGGTTTCGATGCTCTTTGCTATAGAATTGCTGAATACCCGCTCGTCTGTCATGTCAACTGTAACAATTCAGAATAGTGATGATGACTATACTGGTACATAATAGTACAGAAGGATGGATCCATGCAATGAGCAGCGCACGTACACATAGATGCGTATGTACGGTGAATCGATTGTCAATCGCAAGTGCGCTTCCACTCGCTGTACGTGAAGCGTGTCTATGTGTGCGTGCGTTTGCTCTCCTTGTATGGAGCCGATCTTCTGTACTATTCTGTGATACTGGATTAGCGTAGTTTTTGCCTTATTAGTTATTGTTTAATGAGGCTGCTTATTGTAAGGAGCTACTTACAATAAGCAGCCGCAGCAGCTTATCGTTTTGGTGGTATGCAAATCAATTTAGTTCAGTAGGTGGCCCCGCCAATATTTGTATTATCAGTGGCCTGGTTGAGGTTTCATATGATGCAGGTGTAGGCAAATAGTATAAAGATATTTAAGTAACAATAAATCTTTTTAATAAGATCTTTTTAATCTTTAGATTGAGATGTAATAAGATATTAAATTTTAAAAAAGATTTAGATATTAAATTAAGGTAAATATTGAGAGAGATTTATGAGAATTTGTTTACCTACTTACCAGTGTTTGAGATTGTCCCAAAAATCATTAAAGCACTGATGTCAGCAACAAGAAAAGCGAAAAACACTGTGGAATGCATTTTTATTGACTATTCTGTATAGAACTTATATTATATCTTCTTATAGGATATTTTTACGTTCAAATAAGGATCAATTTATTTATTATTATTTAAAGTGCTTGTTAATTTGTTTATTGCTTAGTTTGCAATAACATACAATTAATACATTAGAACGGTATTTATATCAGTTGCAAGTTGTTTGTTCCTATTAAATTGCAGGGCCATTGGCTTGAGATCCTAGAGATAAAATAGTCCCTTTTGTATCGTTTTCTTTGGTGTTTACTATACTAATACTAATAACAACTAATATCACGTTTATTTATATAAAAATAATTTAAGAGTCAACAATAGCCTTTTCGTATCGCAGCAGGTGGCGATCTGTAGTTTCTGCAATGGGAATAAGGCATGAGTTTATGTATGTATGTATGTGCATTTTTATGGTGTACATAATAAATAGTATTCTATTCTATTCTATGTGCAGTTCAGCTAAGAAAATGTTCCAAGATCGAACCCCATCACTTACTGCCTTGTCCTAATAATATGGCAGAAACATGAAACATTATATTCGAGACCAGTATAAGGTTAGAGTCAAAGTTGCCATTTATTGTTTTGGGAATAAATTACTGAAAATAAAACGAAGAGCCGGCTATAGATGCTCTTTTAAACCTCTTCCATACTTTTATATCCCTTCTAGATATATACTCGTAACTTACAACGAGCAAACATCTACTTAGCTAATCTCACTTAGAAACGCGTATTAAATGCATTTTCTTTGTGTCAGACAATAACAACGTTTTAACTAGTTTATTATTCGATAGAAAGTAGGTCTTCAAAAATGCACCTATCTCCATACGGTATGTCAAAGTGATAAGATTTGTATCACTTTTAATTAAAAACATAATAATAATATAAAACATTTATTTTCTCTACACAAGTTATGTTGTACTTAAATCTAATATTGGCAATAGTGCACGAACAAAGAGCTAACTTTGTGAGAGACTGGTGCCTGAAGTAGGTTTTTATAAAAATCTGTATTAAAGGTTACCAAATTGTTTCCTTGTTTCCTGGCTAATTAGAATGTTGCATACAATATGCTTAAGTTTATATGGGACAGTGCACAAATAATTTATAGGGACTATAATTTTACCAGAACCATAACATTCAGACCGGAAAATGGTATTGCTGTTTGGCGGCTGAAATAGGCATGGCAGTAGAAACATCAAAACCATTAATCATCCATGGTGAATTTGTGAGTGACACCATAGCTAAGACGACGGCAAAAGATATAATTACAGAAGAAAAAGATGTGTGAGCCAAAAGTTGGGATGACGGCAAGAAGGTAATAATGTGAGTGCCAAATACAAGATCCTATAGTTTATATTATTATTTCCACCCTGAAGCAGAGTCTACTGGTATTCTCTTCAGTCCCTTTAATGCACGAGTTTCGTATATCGTGAACATACGCCTCAAATAAACAATTAGAAGATATTATCTATTAGATGAGACAATTTGATAAGCCATCGATTAAGGATCAAATTGCTTCCGATTCGTATAAATACGATTAGTTTTTATCATTGTATGTTATTCAACTTTAGAAGTGTCACAAGGTAAGACCTGACCCAAGAAGATTATGCATTATTACGCATTTTTTTTCGTTTAAGTGTATAATAAAATTCTGATCAAGAAAACACGAGTAATAATGCTCAGGATTTTTTGTATTTGTCGGTAAAATGGCAGTTTCCATTTTATTTCTATTTCAACCACCAATTTTATGGTTGGTTTTGTTAAAGATTTATCTGCGGTTAATATCTTACTCAAATATTTTTTCTAGCAGAAAATAAATCTAAATCAAAATGAAGGTCATCCTTGCTTTTGCTTTCCTCATCGCAGGCATCAGTGCCACATCAATACCAGTGTGGGAAAGGACAACCGCATGTAAGTATAAGTTAATTTTCCAAACCATCGACTTCTTTAATAAATATATACGATCAAAAATCGAAACCAAAAAAAATACAAAATCGAAAATCGTGATCGAAATACATTTAAATTAAATATATTATTGTTTTTTAAACATCCGAGAGGTTGAAAAAAAAATATATGTGGTTTGGCCACATAGAAAATTTCAAAAAATCAAAAGTACTTGAAGTGAAGAGTGCATAGCACAGACTAGGAACAATAATAATAATTTTGTAATTATTCCAGTTGACTTTTCGAACGAGCGCTTAGTCAGCGGACAAATAGAAAATGCCATTGAAGATGCAAGCCAAGCCATCAAGGACGCTGGACTAGACCCCTTCCACATCAAGAAAGAAAGCTCCAGCTACGAACTACCAGTGCCCGTGTAAGTAACTAATAAACCATCCATTCATACCACTCTAAGTTCCTAACTACAAAGATCAAAAAACAAAACACAGAAACAAAAAAAACAAAAACAGGTAGATCGAATTTGCTAGTTTAGTTCCATATAGCTCAGAATTAACACGGGACCTATTTATAGTTTTAAGAAATTACGAAGTACTTTCCTTACATAATAATTTTAATACATTTATATTTGGTAATAACCATTAGCAAAATCCACACTCAAACTACATTCATGTTTATTTCAATGGTAAGTTAATTCAATTTTTTATTTCCAGTCTCTTTAACTTTGAAGCCATAGTTGAGGACATGCTGAGCACTGGTCTCAGCAATATCAAGACTCACAGAATTAATTATAGCCTTATCACTTCCCGCCTCACCTTTGACATTGAGCTGCCTCTTATTCACTTTTCTGTTGGTAAGCTAACTTGACTACTAATTCATCATCTACAATCATCTTCATCATTTCAGCCGTAAGACGTCCACTGCTGGATATGGGCCTCCCCCAAAGGGTGCGGTTGCCATATAAAATGCATAGAGAACGCTGTTGTCCATTCTGTAGTAACTCCCTTAGTCGGCTTTTACGACACCCACGGAAAGAAATAGGGTGGTGCTATTCTTTACATTCGACATCATCACTTCATCTAAGAATCTATTTTGGTTATTGATTTTTACTAGGCTATTGTACTAGAATGGATCCTACATAATAATATAATTAATTGAAAAATGTTCACCGTTTTGGTTGTAACTCATTAGGTATTTAACTATTTCAGCCTCTGCTAAAGCTGATGGAGTTCTCTTAAGCAACAAACTAGACTTTGATGCCTCTGGAAAGTAAGTAACAAGACAACAACAAACACGATTATTTAGACAATGGGATGGGGTAATATTATAAATTCGCCGAATGATCAAGCTGCTTAAGAGATTCAACGCCACAAGGAGATAGTACACTGTAAAGTGGAAACTCTGGCTACTGAATCGACCGTTATTAAATTTGACAGATAAGTAGCCTGGGACCTGGAGAAGGATATAGACCACTTTTCTTCCTGGATATTTATGTTAAAATTTGATGCCCAGATGAAGTTGGAGCAACAACTAGTATAAGATGTATTTCATTCCTTGCAATGTCAAGCCAAATAAAATAATTATCTTGTTTCTTCTTCCTAGAATCGACGTCGTGAGTATCCGCGTGACTGGCGTGATCCGCGTCTACGTCGGTATCATCACCGGTATTTCTATCCGCAGCATCGCTATCGACTTTACCCTGGGACATGTTAACGTAAGCTTTATTCTCATATTTAATCTTGTCATTCACTTCGTCGTTTTTTCAGGTGGTAGATTTGACCGAGCGTTTTCTTGAATTGTTTATACAAATTGTAGTACAATTGCTATGTTATTATTAAAACACATAACATAACATCACGCCTGTAATCCCCGAAGGGTTAGGCAGAGGTGTACCCACATTTCACCAGTTATATATTATTTAAGTAGGTAATTGTAGATGATCAATTGTATTATCATTTCTTACAGTCTGACGTCAAATTGGTTGTCATGGGTGAGGACTACTCAGATAATGTCAACGATTTTGTCGGAAAATTCGTTCCTGACACCATCAAGGCTCATAATGTAAGTACATACAGTTTGTCTTTAATGTACGACTTGGCGGTCTTTTGTTTTAATAAACCCAGCTATATAGAAATTATAATTGGAACCCAAAAATTAAGCACTGATTTAAACGATACAAATAGACCACGAAATAAGACCAAATGAAATATTGATAACCAGCTGTAGCCCACAAAATTGTTTGCTTAAACGCTCCGTAAGTTGTCTTGAACCTTATTGAGGTTTAGGTTTTGCACCCCAGTCAGTTACTAACGGAACTGTTTGTGTCATATTATAATGTGTATATTTTTTCCATTACAGAAAGAAATTAACGAGCTTCTGGAGATCGTGCTACTAGAACTCATTGAGGCTAATTTGTAATTTTTTAAATATTTAATTAAGATAAGTGATAAATCTACTCATAGTATTAATAATAACAAAGCTAGATGTAGGTTTTTATGTGAATAAACATTTTTGTATCGTTATAATTATGTTTTTAATATCTTTTTATTTAGCTTTATTACCCGCCCTACGCAAACTTTATGTTTATGGATAACCGTTTTCACCATCATGTTGGAATTAAAAAAATATATATTAAAAAGTTCGTATTTCACACATAAGTAACTAATATTCCTGTGTAGAAAAGTGTTGAAGATCATGATTGTATGTTTTTGTTTAAGTAAGAGGATGGTTTGCAATATCAAGATCAAAGTAACAGGCAATAACAATAGGGGGTCTACTCCAAAGCGTTAAACCGAAGTATCGGCCGAATGTTCGGTCGTTTTATAACTTCCATAGTTTCCTTTTTTGACTTTGAATCCATACCCGACTTAAAGTCACATTTTTGTCTTTGGCTTATCTCTTTGACAGTCGTTATTTTTTTTTCTTTCGCGGTAGTCAGCCGTAGTCAAGCAACGGCCGAACATTCGGCCGATACTTCGGTTTAACGCTTCGGAGTAGACCCCTAGGTTGCTATCAATTCGTTGATTCTATTGGTTCCTAAATGACCGATCATAAAACCGACCAATTTGGTCACAACATCTTGCCTGTATATTATGTTACACACGTGTCTTGTTGTTGTGTGTTATATGTTGTGTAAACTATTATACAGCCGATGAAAAATAAGGTCAAACAATCCATCCCTGACGTTAGAGGAATACTGCCCAAAACTGATAGTTACCAATGACTTTTTCCATAATGGGTTTATTGGTCTATGTTTATCTACCAATACGGATATTGATTTGTTAGTCAAAAGTCCTCAATTTAGATACCTATGTATGTCAATGGTTGCTACCACCATGTTTCAACATTAGACATCAATTAATTACACAGTAATTGATTTAGATCGATATATAAGCTAGAAGAATTTGGTCTGTACTTCATTGCAACTGTAGAGTTTTGTTAGGTAAGTTAACGCATTTTTTTGGATTTTCGGATATATTTCGATTTTCATATTCATTCTCTGACTTGGAACTAAAACTTGGTCTGTTACTGTAATAATAAGTATAGTATACCTGATTGTTTTAAATCGTAACCTTTTAACAAGATTGTCTCGATTTGGAGATTTTGATCTACTTTCTATCTCTTTTCAGAAGTCCAAGTTCAAAATGAAATTCATTATTGCCATCGCCTTTTTCGTCCTGAGCGTTAATGCTCTGCGCCAGTTTGATGCAAATGAAAGTAAGTTCATCCACTTGACTATTTTAAGTATATAATAGAAAAAATCGAATATTAAATATCATCATCAACATCATAACATCACGCCTGTATCCTTGAACGGGATGGCAGGGGAGTATATGTATGTTACGTGACAAGTTATATGCAGTGGCAGTAAGCCTATCGACACAAAACCAGTCTCTTGATTGCTTCTGAGAATTTCCAAGCAGACAAACTCAAAAACGATACGCCCAATCTGGTGATCGAAAACAGGTACCCTATGCTCAACAATCATGTTAGAGACGACAAGGTCAACAAGACAGCCATGGTTTCCGTTAAAGATCACTGCATTTTAAAACGTCAGAAGTGTTTTTATTAAAATACATATTGACACACTGCAACTTAATTTGTTTCCAGTTGACTTTAAAAATGAACGTTCGGTGAGCAGTTACGTTAAAAACACTATGCAGGATGTGAGTCAGTCAATCAAGGACGCTGGTATGGATCCCCTGTATATTAAGAAAAAAGAACGGAATTACACACTGCCTGTACCTGTGTGAGTATATAATTTAAATACTCATGCCAATTTTGAAGATTATGAAGAAAGTCTATCTAATCTAATCTATTCAAACAGCCTTGCTTCTGATTCGTTATACTGTGACGCGAGCCACTCTCGTAAAGCTCGTACGAATGAGAGAAGAGAAATCAAAGAATAATTTTTCAAAGTCAAAGTTATTATTTATTTATTTAAATCACAATTATAACTCCGTTACAGATTCATCCAAGGCGATGTTATAAGGCGATGTTGTATTTATTTGCATTAATGCAGTAAAACAAAAGTGGGTAAAAAAAGTCTGATACACTTCGCCACATATTTTGGCATGAAAATATCTAAGTAACGCGCAAATTTACGATAAGACAAGTAGATTAAGGACCGTTTTACCACCTCCTGAATAATTTCTTTCTCAATCTATTTCATTTTTGAGTCTCTCTAGTATAGTTATGTTATATTAGGAACATTGCAGGCTCTTAAGTATGTTTTACCATTTTCTTTTTCAGGATCTTCAACAGCGCCTACTTCATTGAAGAGTTATTGAGCTATGGCATGAGCGACATTGTGGTAAACAGCGCCAGTTTCAACATCATCTCATCCCGTCTTCACTTTGACATCGAACTGCCTCTCATTAACGGCAGTGTTGGTAAGCAAAATAGAGTTGTATTCGAAATGATTCAGAGTACATATTTATTAACGGCAAGATGAAAATGCAACAAAGTCCAGTGATACAGACATTCATTTTATTGCAATTGACTCCTAAATATTCTTCTATATGCTAACCGCAATATTGTTCACTTACATCTTTAAATTTAAAGAAATCAACCAAATTGAATCATGTAAACATTAAATTGAACGATTCAATATCGACCATACCTTTAATTTCTGCGCCTTTAAATCCAAGTAAATTAATTTGGTTGAATCGTGTTACATTGCCATGAGTCTTTTATATCTTTGTGTTATTTTATTCATACTTTTGACGGTTTCATTGCAGGTGCCGCTTCAACTGAGACAACTGTATTCGGGAACACATTTAAAATGAGTTCCTCTGGAAAGTAAGAACCTTGCTCTAATACAATATTGTCGGTGTAGAAAACTATAACACAAACAAGTTCTAATAAGAAGTTTTCTTCTATCCAGGGTCGAGATCCAACGCATGCGCTTCGTGGGACAGATCCGCATCAATATTAACCTCACCACTGGAATAACGGTCAGGAGCACAAATGTCACTTTTACTATGGGAGGAATTGAAGTAAGTTTTCAAACTCAAACAAGCATTTAATTCAATTAAACCATTTACAGGCACTTTTGAATTGTCAAAGATTCGGTCAGTTAGTCAGAAAGTGGAAGCTATTTGCCCATTCCAAAACGTAGATCTCTATGGAGAAGAACAGGCAAGAAAGTCCAAGGACACTCTTTAAATCAAGATATTACAAAATCCTGGGTACATTATTCTTGTCGCTTCTATGTGTGAGAACAATGTAAAAAACAAAAAAAAATATATTAAAAAAAAACTAAGTGGTTTGCCCAAGCTGTGCTGCGCCACAAAATCGGCCGATTTATTCTGTAAAAATCTCACTCAAAATCATAACTTAGGTAAAGTGAGCGGTCAAAAGTTTCTATCCCTAGCATCAGGTGGAATGATAACTGACTTCAAGCTCTTAAGCACTTAAGTTTTCACGCCAATAATTTTACACAATAGATCGGCTGGTTCTCCGCTTTTCATATACAGTCTGTCCATCATCCATCTTTCAAAATATGGGCAATACCAAAAGGGCATCGATTAGAAATCCAGTTGTGAGAGAAATAGAATTGATTTTCAGTTGCATGTGGATTGAGTGGAAGGTAAAACAAATAAGCGGTCTTCCTCCTCTCTCGTACTATGCTGTGCCTGACAGGGTCCATAATTATTTCATTTAATTTTAAGCTTACCAACTGTTTTACCAACATTATGGAATGCAATAGAGAATTGCGAATAGTGACCCCTGCATAATATTGTCCATTGACTTCGATAAAACTAAGTTCAGCATCATCATCATACTGCTGGATATAGGCCACCATGCTTCTGAGTTCTAGTTCGTTCTGGAAAAATTCGTGGATAATTGATATAATTAATTCTTCTGCTTCTTGTCCGCAGTCTGACGTGAAGCTGGCCGTCCAGGATAAGGATTATTCTGACAAAATGAACGAGTTCCTTAGTTCAACAGTGCCAGCGACTTTTAAAGAGTACAGCGTAAGTCACTTTGTATACACTACTTGAAAAGTATGCGTTCAATAATGTTATTCTCTGTACATCACGTGAGGTGAACCCTCTACATCCATGAATGTGTGATCTATTTTTTTGTATCTATTGTTCTTACTAGTCCTCTCAGGCTCAACGGCTGATTCCTCTTAAGGTGAATCCGCAGTGGTAGCCTGCGAAATACAATTTTTCTTACGTTTTTTGCAATTTGCATCTTGATCCAAATATGATTCTTGACTATGACAGATATGTATTTATAGAATTATAATCATTAGAATCATTATTACATCTATCTCTCTAAGTTAGATTTGTTCCATTGAATGACTTTTTCATAAAATCATGACTTTGGGGAACAAATCATGAATCTTGACTATAGGTAATATAATTCGCAACTATAACAGATATGTATTTAAATAAAAAAAAAAAATCATTAATACATCCCTCTAAGTTAGATTTGTTCCATTGAATTATGACTGTTGAGTGACTCTATTTGAATTGCCACCGACACGCTAAGAAAAAGACCTAATCCTTTTAATTTCTCTTTCAGTCTGAAATCAACGAGCTATTGGGAATCATGCTAATGGACTATATGAATGAGTATTTGAAGGCACAGAAGAATTAGATTTTTTTAATTCAAATTAAACTGTTGTGGAATCCAACTTGTATCGAATAATATAATGTACCTACCTATACACATATTTGTTTGTTCGTTATTATTTTAAAACCGGCTGCAGATTCCATTTACCGATTTTTAACTATCCCTAATTATTTTTATTATTTGACGGTCTTTTGATCGCGCAACCTGTGTCACTCTTTGAAATAGTGATCATTGAAGAAAAATGTAAATAATTTAGAGATTAATTAATTTTAAAAAATAATCCTTAAAATTGAAAAAATTAATCCTCTCCAATCAGTACGCAGGCAATTTAATCTCATTACTTACTAAGGATTAACTAATTATTTGACTATCTAGATAAGACAATAATAATAATAATAGATAATACTATCTTACTATCGTAAGTAATTCTAAATTATTAATAAAAAAAAAAATATAATGGTAAATAGGGATAGTTTTTGTAGCAGTATTACTTGGTCGACTGCAAAGGTAAGCCAGTTTCAGTGCGTCAAAGTGAAGTGTGATCAAGACAAGTCTTTGCAAGTCTTCATATATTTTCGTGTTCCCGTTAAGCTCTTAAAAATACGATGCAAGTTTCTTGCCTGTGGCATATAATTTATTTATTAAATTTTATGCAACGTATAAGGTACCAAGGCGGATTTAATACCTAATGCATTCTCTACTAGTCAACCAAGGGTAGTAGAGAGATGACATGACAAATTGAAGCAATAAATGAAACTTTTACTGTTGCTTCAACATATCGCATGCCAGTAGCAACTAAATCGTACCGTGTAAATCAGGTAAATTTAGTAGAGGAGAATGTTCTTTAATTCTCGCATACCGACGACGAAATGCTCAGATTTAACCAACACCTGCATTAATTGAATAAACAGGTTTTCCGAAGCTGTATTGAAGTTTCGTTTTTGTAATTCTTTCAAATTCGGATCATTTTTGTAGCGGTCTAAACACTGTTTAGACGGTGTAACTTATATTGTTGACCATATGCTACATGAAATTAAATCGAACAATGTAAATCAAGATTTATATCAACAATTTTATTTAGTTACATATTATTCTTCCTTGGAGCTCGTGGCTAAGTGATAACTGCCGCGCGGGTCGATCGATCCATCAGGTTAAGCTACGCTTGCCGAGGTTGGTCAGTGGATGTGTGACCATCTTTACATACGGAGACTCCTCCATGCCTCGGAAAGCACGTTAAACCGTTGGTCCGGGCAGCTGTCATTCGTGGATCTTTGACAGTCGTTACGGGTGGTCAGAACCCCGAAAGTCTGAAAACCAGTCTTACCAAGGGGTATCTTATTATCCAGTTACTGGGTTGTGGAGGTCAGATAGGCAGTCGCTCCATGTAAAATACTAGTATTCAGCTGCATCCGGTTAGACTGTAAGCCGACTCCAACATAGTTGGGAAAAGGCTAGGCAGATTTATTGACATATTCTTCCTTTCCAGCAAATAAAACAAAATGAGAACTATACTTGCTTTCACTCTCCTCATTGCGGGTATCTGTGCTTCTGTTGTTCCTGAACCTTCGCCGTCATTCGAACCAGGTTAGTCATTCTTTGAACTTGACTTCTAAACAGTCAAACCGCACGGCAATAGTTTGACCTTGCAAGCGTCGCGCGTCGCTGTGTTTAATAGCAGTAAATCTTTACAAAACCTTCGAGCGTGTTTTTGTATTTCAAACCTTATTTCGAGTATGATTAAGTTCATAATGCAAAATTGACAATATTCAGACTTGAGTTTAAAATCAGTTTTGAATTTAGAATTTTAACATTAGTGGTCCGAATAAAGTTCGACGTTCAAAAATGAAACAAAGGTTCAATCCTGGGTCTAAAGATAAATCTTATTTTTTAATAAGGCCGTAATTAGTCATTCAAGTGTTACGATTGACATGCGGTTTACTGTACACTCTCTAGAAATGGGCCATATTCCCATAACATCATCGACAATGACGAGGTAAAATTAATAATTGAATGGGCTGCATGGAAAAAAATATATATATTGGCTGTTAATTTAGTCATCTGCAATATAAATATTTATAAGGGGTAATTCCAGGCATCATACAGACTAATTTTCCTTATAAAATGTAAATCCAATTCATGGAAAACATCAACTTTCCTAAAAAAATAGACAGACAACATGTTGTATGACACCTAAATAGAAGCAATGTTTTTTTGTCATGAATCGAATGAATTCCATATTTAAATTTGTTCAGTATGAAAACAGCCTCCTAAGGGATGATTTATGGTAGACCGTTAGGGGCGCGAGCCGCGTTTGTCTGTTTAATTTGTAGGGACCAAGACTCGGACGGGACACGGATGCTGCACGGTGTGTTCGTGAAGTTTTGAATCCGTGCCTCGCCCACGCCTCGTTCAAGACACAGCTCGCGCCCGCAGCTCGTAGCATAGACCATCCTATAAAATACTTTAAACATTTTGGCTAAATAACCAGCCTGTAATAAACAAGGTGTAACATACATAATGCACAACCTCTTAAGGGGTCTTTGTACTCATCATTATGAGCAACTTTTGGGACTAACTATGGGACCAAACCCAAAATCGCGAAAAAATAATCTACTTTTCCTTATCTGGGGGCACGGTAGTGCCCCAGCCAAGACGAGCCAAGCGAAGCGCAAGGGCACTACCTACCTTTTCTCGAAGTGTTTCGTCGTTTTTTTGAACCCTCATAGACTTGGTTTCTGATGTACCAGATAGTTCATATTCTCAGGATGTGATGTCAATAATAGACTTATTAAACATACAAAGTCTCAATTAAATAGCTCTAATAATTTAGATTTTATTGATATCTAAAATACACCGATTTCGTCACTGACACACTCACTGATACGCTGACACACTCCATACTTTATTGCATTCCATAATGTGTACATAATATAACAGTTGGTATGTTAAACATAGAATCAATTATGGACCCTGTCGGGCACAGCAAAGCACACTGATGATCATCAAAATGTTTGGCTACTTCCTGAAGTTCTAGGAAGCTGAAATTTGGTATGTAATCTAAGTTTAGTATACAACCAACAAAAAAAATCATAAACTTATAACTTTCGCCCCCCATCCCCTAAAATGGAGGGGTGGAAGTTTGTATGAGATTTCAAAATGTTAGGGTACTTCCTGAAGTGCTAGAAAGCCGAAATAACACTAAAAAGACTGCCTAGCAACTTACAAAAAGAACTGAAATCCCACCAAAAACATTTCATGTAAAATGTTGTAGAATTTGTGAAGTTAGGGTCGGTAGAGTTAGGCCGTGTAGATTCAGAAGCTTGGCTCTACATGAGATCTGATATCTTTTTCACAGGGCAAACCTTATGTGGTCGTCTTGGCAACATTTTACATGAAATGTTTTTGGTGGGATATTTATGTTCTCATAACTGGTCAAAATGTAGGGAACAGCAGATTTTTTTTTCGCAATTTCAGGTTTGTGTACTTCATGTATATATTCATATTGTATATACTTTAGAAACCATTAAATGAATTTAGGTACAGTAGCGACACGGGACTCAAGATTTATTACCGGGCCGATCGAGAATCAGATCATAGAAGGTATTGAGGACATCAGCCAAGCGATCAGAGATGATGGATTAGATCCTTTCTACGTCGAGAAGGAGCATTATGCCTACGAGCTTCCAGTACCCGTGTAAGTGAATTTTTAAACGTCAATACATACTAACTTTTCTATATGCGAAAGTACATAGCTCTGTTAGTCTGTTTGTCTATCTGTTATAAAGGCTGTGTCTGTTTGTCCGATATGGTGACGTATGTTTGATAGAAAATTTGCCTATGGCGTGGAACATAAGCTACATTTCATCATGGATATTTGTATTAAAAATTATGAAATACAAAATACAGCAACAGCTAGTATTATTATTTTGGTTTTTCCTTCAAGAAATTCTAATTCTTCGTAGTTGAATAAAAGTAATAGTCTCGCCTCCTGTTACTCGCGCAGTAAGATGTTCCAATATGCTGAGATTCAAGCCCATTTTGGCTTCGTACAAGTTTTTTGTTCTCTCTGTTTTGTTATTAATTTCCTGTAAGAGTTTAAAAGAAATACAATGTCTTTCTATTTTCTTCCCATTCTCTCTTCCTACCTTTTTTCCTTGCTTCCCTTCTTTCTGTCGTCGCTTCGTTACCTGCGGGTTAGTGTTTTAATACTTTTCCGTCATTCCCAGGATCTTCAACGCAGCTGCTTTCCTGGAGGAGGTGCTTAGCACCGGTTTGAGTGACATCGTGGTCAACTATATAAACTACAGCCTTTTGTGGTCCCGTCTTAACTTCGAGCTCGAACTCCCTCACCTGCATTTTTCTACCCGTAAGTTACATATTGAACTTAGTATTATACACCGTTTAATATGCAATGAATGCCCAATGAAGCATCACAAGAACGTGCAACCGAAAAAATGCCATCATGATCACTTTGAAGTCAGATTAGTGATGCTTTCGAGTTTATGTTGCTATGCGAATCTGCGTTGGATTAGTCTGACCGGATGCGTGTATTCCATAATCAAATTCTTGATTTTATTTCCACCTAAGGGGGATGCGCTAAAGTAACCGGCGAAATTCAAATTTTCTTAAGTTGTCTTAAGTCTTAACGTAACAAAATTTTAATTTCGCGGGCTACCTTAGCGCATCCCTCAGCAAAAATATCGACTTTATTCTAGTGTAAATTAAGTTGATTTCAGAATGAGTACTGTTATTTGAAATAGTCATATAGAGGCATGAGGAACAGGGTGTAAAGTTCACTCCATAGAAAAGGGGGGATCCTTCGGCCAGACGGGTGTTGTGTCTGGTGGGCAACTGCCCGATGATTGACGTCGGGACGTTGTATATAATTATGTTAGTCGCGCGGTAAACTCTGCTTGCGCGATGCAGGATTTTGCGTGACGTCAGTGTGATGCGTAGTTCGCTTTTGGCGATGTAAATGTGGAAGATGAATTGCGGGATATGAATTGTACGCAGATCATATTATGATTCTGCCAAAGCGTCCATTTTAGGCCCCCAGGTCATGTAGGTAGACATTATACAGACTAATGACTATGTATCACAATAATGTTTCAGGTGTTGCTAATGGAGACGTTACCGTCTTCGGGAATAGGCTGACTGCTGAAGCTGATGGCAGGTAAGATCTCGAAGACAACTACAATAAACAGCTCCCGGGAGGAAATATGACACATCACGCTTAAGAAAGAGACTGTCACGCAAGTATGTGTGACAGTGATGACGCTCTACAAAACCGAGCTTTTTCTAAATCTGGATGTGCCATAATAGTAGTGCATCAGGGATGTTTGCGGAGGCTAACACCGACTGCTTTAGAGCAATAGTGCGTCAGAGAGTGGCTTCCTTGATGCGTCGTGTGCGGGGCAGCACCAATGACCTTCTAAACACTATTACAGAAAGGGTTGAGCGTCCTATTGTGGGGCACTGGAATAAGGTACACAGCTCTGGGGGTATCCTTTTTAATGTTAGATAAATAGATTAATTTAATTAAATAAGTAGGTATAAGTACTAACAT
The DNA here is from genome assembly GCA_963921375.1 of Tiliacea citrago. Classification (NCBI taxonomy): domain Eukaryota; kingdom Metazoa; phylum Arthropoda; class Insecta; order Lepidoptera; family Noctuidae; genus Tiliacea; species Tiliacea citrago. Next base: position 6,985,836 of record OY992784.1, read on the forward strand.
AGTTTTAAGCTTTACTAACAATTTTATATGGAATTTATGCTCTGATTTAAACTTATAAATAAAATAAAAATAAATAATTCCGGCTGGGTAATGTGTTTTGTTGCCAAGTAAAAGACAAGCTTGCTGTAGGTGCAGTATCTTTATCAAGTGTAGGTAATAACAAGCTGTAAATGTGTGCGTTAAAACGAGTAGCGTCAGCACATAATACACACACGCATACTTCCAATCTCAAACGGTCTACCGAAAGCTAAATAAATACACACACATTCCCAGCGTGTTTGTACATTTGTTTACCACAAGTAAGCACGCGTCGCTTCCTGAGATAAAAATACTATAACAGGAAGGTACCAGTGTGACATTGGAATGTCACACTGGTACAGTGGTACCTTATGTCGTGTTAAAAATATCTGCAAGAGAGTTCCATTGTTCATCTATAAAGATAACTTCGAGCCCAAAAAGCAAATAGGTACTTTGCGTTTGTAAACGTAAATTTTCTAAAGGGCCTCTGCGAGATGGCTTTGGCCCTTCGTATGCCTTCCAATGGCCTGATATCCTGGGGTCCGAGATATGTCCAAGACATTTTTAAATACATAATACATAATCTACCTATAATGTTCCCACTGCTGGGACACAGGCCTCCTCTTTCTATGAGAGGGAGTGGGCCGTAATCCACCACGCGGGCCCAGTGCGGGTTGGTGGATGTCTCGCTGATGGAGGCGCGTGTTTTGGATCATTCGGTTTCTTACAAAATTGTTGAGCTGGATGGTGCTGATCCACGCGTCATGTTCGTGAACGGGCGCCGTCAGTTGAGACTCGTCATCTCTAAACTCATAATCATCCTGTAATGTTCCCACTGCTGGGACACAGGCCTCCACTTTCTATGAGAGGGAGTGGGCCGTGATCCACCACGCGGGCCCAGTGCGGGTTGGTGGATGTCACATGTCTTCTAATCTTTAGTTCTAGGACATGCCGGTTTCCTCACGATGTTTTCCTTCACCGTTTAGAGAGCAGTGGTGATGAAATAATTTACACAAAGTAAACCGCCTGTATGGGTTCGAACCTACGACCTACTACTCGTAAGTCGAGGCCGTAAGTCACTTCTCCACTGGGCCACCACTGCTATTTTTAAATAATAAGTAATAATATCTATTTTATTTCGGGCAGAATCCAGAATTCACACTTATATGTTATATTATAACCTTCCTCAAGAATTGGGCTATCAAATGAAAAAAGATTTTTCAAATCCGACTGGTAATTTCAGAGATTAACGTGTTCTAACAAGAAAAAAAACAAACCCTTCAGCTTAATTATATTATTTATTTACATACATACGCTACCATTACAGTGTCCCAATTCTAATTAACAGTTCATGAAATAATTTACCACATATTAATATCCATGCCATAAACGATATATACAAATTAAAAACAGTCAGTATAGATTTGCACAATCAGCTGGGTACTGATAACACACAGTAGTTTACCACATAAAACCTCAATGTAATGTTATCTCATTATTGCAAAACTTAATTGATGTCGTTTCAATAAATTATGCGATTAAAAACTGATTAAAATATCGGACCAGATTACTCTGATTTCGAGGTAAAAATAGGTACTGATTATATATTTCTGTTGATAACGGGCACGAGTGATATTCAAGGTTTTAATTTAGACGTTAGTTTAATAGCAGTAATCCGAGAACTGTTTAAAAAATGTCATATCATGAGAGACTTATTAAAGCTGTTAACTGACGCTTCACTTGAGTGAGCATCATGGAGCCGTTTATTATGTTATGATGTATGTTGACTTAAAAAGCTCATCACTTGAAAGTATGTCATGCTCCCTTAAATGTCTCGCTGATGGAGGCGCTTGTGTTGGATCATTCGGTTTCCTACAAAATTGTTGAGCTGGATGGTCCACGCGTCAAGTTCGTGAACGGGCGCCGTCAGTTGAGACTCGTCATCTCTAAACTCATAATCATCCTGTAATGTTCCCACTGCTGGGACACAGGCCTCCTCTCTTCGAGAGGGGGAGGCACGGGCCCAGTGCGGGTTGGTGGATGTCACATGTCTTTGAATTTTTGGTTCTAGAACATGCTGGTAACCACCGGGCCACCACTGCCCACAGATCAGACAGTATCCTAACAACTATTTAATACTAAATCTGTCATACTCATGACGTACCTTCTTCTTTTCAGAATTGATGTCCGTCACACGATCATCTTAGGTGAGGTTCGCGTTAACCTCGGGATCATCTCTGGCATCTCAATCCGCGATGTCACCGTTGACTTCAATCTTGGACGAATTGCCGTAAGTTTGGCAGTAAAGTCAGGGAGATTAATTGTTTTGGCAAATTGACTACCAACATAAATTATTGTTCGTATATTCAAATCGCAAATGGGCATTCTTTGACAGTTTTTTTTAATGTTTATAACACGGCAAATTGACTTAGGGTGGCAATTTGAAACAACAAGTACTTAATTTCCCGGACTGTATATTTATTTCCAAAGTAAAGCAGCTTTTTTTAGGGTTCCATATTCAACAAGGAACCCTTCTAATTTCGCCATGTCCGTATGTCTGTCCGCAGTTTAGCTCAGACACTTTAGTACTAGAAAGCTGTAATTTGGCATGGATATACATATTAATCACGCCGACAAAGTGGTAAATAAACAAATTGTAGGGACCTCCGTTCCACGTAAAGTGGGGATGATATTTTTTTTCCGTCTATCCCATGGTATAGGGTATTGTTTGATAGGCCGTTCATAAATATTGTGTGCGCATGTAAAAACCATTTTTCGATTTAAAGATCCGTTTGAGTAATATTAAGCTTTAAAGTACACATTTTTCTTAGAGTCAAGTGTCAAGCCAGCTAAATGGTATACAGAGTGGCAGGGACATCGACGCGAAACCTGTTACCATGGATTCAGTACATCATACTTGACCCCCGTGCGACGAAATTCCTCGTCGGTGATTAAAAAAAAAACAGCTGTTTCCTACCTACTCCGTCAAAATTTATGGAACAGCGAATTAAAAAAAAAAAACCGACGAAAAAATTTTATGCAGCGGCGGCGGCGTCATGAATGATGTACTATGTTTAATACTCGTATGTAATATGTTTTTTAAATACAATGTGAAGTTTATTCATGGGATAATTTCATCCCAACTATGGAACCCTTCTTTGTGCGTGGTCTGACATGCACTTGGCCAGTTTTTTTCATACTTTTTAATGATCCCTGAATCGTAGATTAACTCAATTCAATGTTTATTAGGTTTTGGCTTTAAAACTACGGTTAGCCGGAATGAGTTAACGATAGAAAGACATTGGCTTACAAGATGACTACTACCATACATTGTACATACCTATCTACGCTTGAATAATTTGCTTTTTTTACAGTCCAACATCAGGCTAGCCATCCAGGGTATCAACTATTCTCATGACATAAACAATTTCATCAGCCAAACAGTCCCAACAACCCTGCGAGAATACAGTGTAAGTTATTGTTTGAAAGAAATAAGTTTACGTACAGTCGCCAGTCATTCCGTGTGGTGCCGGACGTAAAGAATAGCACCAACCTATTTCTTCCCGTGGGTGTCGTAAAATGCGACTAAGGGACTTACTAGAGAATGGACAGCAGCGTTCTCTATGCATTTTAACACCATACTGCGATCGGCAACCCGCCTGCGTAGCGTGGCGATTATGGCAAACCCTTTTGGGGAGGCCTATGTCCAGCAGTGGCCGTCTTTGGGCTAAAATGATGATGATCAACAGTCCAGTCGCCAGCATATCAAGTAACCACAAACTCAACTTTTCTCATTCGATTTTGAACTTAACCCTCAATATTTTAAGGTTTCATATCATTTGGAGAAGGTTGATAGTTTGGTGTAACCTGATGTGCTGTACCTAATCTATTATCAATATTCATCTTTACACAATACTTTTGGGGAAAACCGGAATATTATGTAAAAATTAATGTTTTTAGGGTTTCGTACGTCCAAATGAAATAACGGAACCCTTAAAGGATCACTCGTGTGACTGTCTGTCTGTCCGTCTGTCACAGACAATTTGCTCCGAATGTAATGGACCGATTAAGTAGAAATTTTCTAATTTATCCTCTAAAATTGAACCCTATATTTGAAATTCAATTATTTACGTTGCATGACTGTGATTGGATCACAGAAATTCATATGAGTACCAAATTTCAATATACAGACAGACACATGCGTGATCCTATAGGGGTTTCGTTTTTATTTTTGAGGTACGGAACCCTAAAAAGCATACCTACATCATTAGGTCAATAAGTTAAGATCAATCAAGTAAAAAATATTTCCCATTTCTTTGTTGAGGTTCGCCATGAAATATTTATAAATGATGTGTTCATAATCAAAATCTATCATTTTTTTCAGGCTGAACTCAACGAACTCATCGAAATTATTCTATTGGATGTCATCAATGAAAACCTAGATCTATGATTATGTTCACTTAATGCTTGTACAATGTGCATGTCTAAGATATTTATTGCAAAAACAAAACTTTATTAAATAATGGAAAACTGGATATTGTAGTATGTTTTGTCTTCCCACTACTATACATATAATATTTGGTAGTAAACTAGATGGTCGGAGAAGTCGAGGCCGGCCCCTTCCCAAGGGGCCTACTCTCTAAGTCGGTCAACGAAAATACGGGCCCGTCCGAAAGTAGTTCGATACTTCGGAGTGAACCCTTATGCCGATTTTCGGACGGGCAAATACACATCGGAGGTAAAGACAACTGTCAAATCGTGTTGACATTCATGCTTAATTTGGGCCCCGAACTAATTTTTTGACCGTAAGTGATACCGAGTAGGAAACGCCCGTAACATCCGCTGAAACTACGGACTTCGTGCTTTGGGAGTAGACCTCCTGATGGCATGATGACCTAGCCCACTATTTAAGAACTGTTGGAGTGAGAAATTGGAGAGAGAAAGCCGGAAAGAGGTCACGTTGCAGTTGGAGAAATAAACTTGTCCAGGCTAAGGCCCTCCGCGGCTGTAAAGCCTAGATGGTGATGACTACTTTAAGAGGCCGTAAGCAGCTGAATACCAGTAGTTTACATGGAGCGGCTGCCTATCTGACCTCCACAACTCAGTAACTGGGTACCCTGGTATCCCTTGGTAAGACTGGTTGTCAGACTTTTGGGCTTCTGACGACCCCTAAAGACTTTCAAAGATCCACGAATGACAGCCGGGACCAACAGCTTAACTTGCTTTCCGAGGCACGGAGGAGTCTCGGATCGAGACTGAAATACGTTAAGATGGTCACCCATCGTGTCCGTCAATAATATGAAAGATATTTCGGAGTTTTTTTTTTAATACACCAGTAAGTTATTTTTAAGTTATTTTACATATTTCTTTAGTTGATTAAATGTCCTTTTCGATAGTAACAAGACTATGAATAGTACTCGTAGAGAAGAAAAAGTTTTTTCGTGTTCTTTCTTGCGATTTTTTTTTCAAGATGGTATGTCATTTCTGTAATATATCTTTGTATAAGTCTTTTTTTTATAAGCTTGACTATACACTGTATATTTTTGGGCTTGTACATACTATGTAGCAATACGGCTAACTATGTGACAAAAAAGTGGACGTTTACGGTGTTTTGGCAGCGCCATAACTACCCTATATTATATTTTAGTCTGTGGCCATAACCTTCTAGCGCCCCTGCGGCTGTTAGGTATTAATTAAGTCGCTGGTTTTAAACCCAAACGTTGTATTGTAAGAATCAAAGAGGAAAATAATATTCTATTAGAATCAACATTGTATGTTGTACCTACATAGTGTTTAGGTAACCACAATACCGTTCTGTGCGACTATGTATGTCGGTAAGATAATAAACTATGAGTGTTAATTGGTTTCGAGTTCATTGTTGCAATGCCACTTATTATAATAATATAATTTACTACGAGTATGTAATGTAAGCATTGAGCATTGTTCCGTGTGGTGCCGGACGTAAAGAATAGCACCCTCCTATTATTTCCCGTGGGTGTCGTAAAAGGCGACTAAGGGACTTACTAGAGAATGGGCAGCAGCGTTCTCTATGCATTTAAGACCATACTGCGATCGCCAACCCGCCTGCCAAGCGCGGCAATTATGGCAAAATTCGGACTCTACCTGCATAGGGCCACAGACATCCATATGTATTAGCTCACATGGCCTCTTTCTTTTCTTTTCTTTTTTTTTCTTTTTTTTTTTTAAAAACGTTGCCCCACACTAGGAATTTCTCCTGTATCGTGGGTGCGTTTACAAACATTTAAACTCACATACACAAACAGCCAGACCCGGAACAACTACTTGTAGGTCATACAAATATTTGTTCCGTGCGGGAATCGAACCCGCGACACGCAGCGCAGCAGTCAATCGCTTAACCACTGCGCCAACCGTGCCGACAACAACAACTTTGATACAGTAGTACTTCTATTAAATGGTTATCTGTGCATCTTACCTTCAACGCAAGCACTGCATATTTCAGCATCATTCTTAAATTTTATACCATTTTTAACCGACTTCCAAAAAGGAGGAGGTTCTCAATTCGGCGGTATGTTTTTTTTTTTTTTTTTGTATGTTTGTTACGCGATTACTCGGTTAATTATGGACCGATTTTGATTATTCTTTTTTTGGTTTGAAAGGGTATACTTCCGACGTGGTCCCATTGCTACCAAATCAGAATCAGATGAGGGGATCCCATGGAAATCGAGGGAAACCTATAGCGATTTGGGTATTTTTTATAGTAACTCGTACATTTGCTCTCGGAAAGCACCATTTGGTGAAGTGGAACTGATGATGGAACAACATATGGCGACCGGAACAATATAATAATGAGTACCCCTATTTAACGGGTTGCGATTAAGCAATTTATGCTCGTCACTATGCATATGGTGAGTGGCAGTTCTCCTGGTTCTAACCAGGAGAACTCCTCAACAATCAACGTCCCAGCATCGGGAAAAGCAATATTTTGTAAAAGGTGATGAGCAGTTAACATTAGGCTATTGTAACTTAGATAAATTCAAAACTGACCCACTAAAAAGTGAAAAATAAAAAACTTTTTACAAAAAAATAAGAACCGACAGTGTCTTTGGTGTATTTGAGTTTTTTGCCACCGACTTCCGAAATTAAAGTTATTTTTCACTTTGTAGTGTTAATTTTGGTAGTCGGTTCTTATTTTTTTGTAAAAAGTTTTTTTATTCAAAAACTTTCACATACTCATAGTTTTGATGCCCTAAGCGCTCATGCCATATTTTTAGGCTATCTTGTGATACTGTTACAGCAGCAATATGTCCATAATCAAAGTATCACACTATCACACTTCACACTAATATTATAAAGCGAAAGTTTGTGAGTGTGTGTGTGTGTGTGTGTCTTTTTGTTACTTCTTCACGCTCAAACGGCTGGACCAATTTTGATAAAATTTTGTATGGAGGTAGCTGACACCCTGGTTTAAGACATAGGCATACTTTTTATCCCGATATTCCCACGGGATCGAGACTTACGCGGGTGAAGCCGCGGGGCGCAGCTTGTAACATATAATTTCTTCTCCCTGTATCCCATGGCCACAACATTACCTTCCTTATTTTTAATTTCACAATAGTCCTTTTCAAATTCCATTTTAAAGTCCCTGTCTATGACACTTCTCACAGAGGAAAGATTAACTGTTAGTGGAGGAACATACAACACATTATGCATGGTAGTATCGATCCATTCCTCTCCATCAAAAACTTTGAGAATCACTTTTCCTTAACCAATAACTGTGATTGCCCTGATTATTTTCCTTGCTCTTCATGATTGTTGAAAATGCATTACTCCTTTTTTTATCATTTTTACTAAAATCACTGCTTTCTCTTTATGAAGCCGTAGTCTGCAAATTTTAATTGAGCGACCATACCTTTTACAATAAAAACATTCATCTTTCCACAACCAAAACACTTTGTCTCACTCAACTTCTTTGTGGCAGTTGCCAATGCTACGCACTCTGTTTCAGCCTTTATTTTACTATTTATTACAGTAGACATATTACGCTCTTCTTCAATTAACAATCTCGCCATTAGTTCTCCTATGGTTTGATTCATTGTAGGGACCGATTCCCATGCAGCAATAAAGTGGCGGTATTTGTTTGGAAATGACATAGTACTTTAGTAATAATCATTTTGTCGGATATAACATTGCCTAATTGTCGTATATTCGCTCTTATCTCTTCTATCTTTGAGAAAAATAGTGAAATGTCGGTATCGCACTTCAGTGAATACAACTTTTGTTGTTCGAGATTTTTTTTATACGTACATGTTCGAGATTTAAAGACGTAGACGACTTCTTCTCATATATACTAGTTAACTTATTCCACCGCTAAGTTATCGTGGGTAGGATGAAGGCTTTGTGCGACTTTTGCGTATTTGGCTCTTCTTGTCTAGGTCTTCAAGATGATTTGTTTCAAAGCATTCAGTTGCTTTGTGGATTGAAGTGTTACTCTTGTCTCATTATAAGTCAGATATTGATAGGTTAAGGAACTAATTTAAATACCAGAGATTAAAGCCATGATACAGCAGTAATAGCCTAGAAGTGTGACCGTCGGACTGTCAGGTCATAGCTCTCAAGTTCGAACCTAAGGCACGCACCACTGACTTTTCGGATTCATGTGCGTATTTATTGTATAAATTATCACTTGTTTAAAAAACGGTGAACGCAAGCATCGTGAAGTAAGCGGCCTGCCCTAGAGATATTGTGAAGCCAAGTCAGAGGCCCACGGGCGGCATAAAAACTCTGACACCAACAGGCTTAGCACGAGAACCGTAGAGAAGCGTTTTGTCTACGGAAGAGTATACAAAAATTACGTTTCCGTGTAGACAGTAGAACATTTTTGGTAGACAAGCGATTCCTATTCTACAGTAAAGTAGAACTAGAAAACATCGTGTTAAGTTTATATCTGTATTTTTTTTAGTATTCTATTCTATTCTAAGCCTGCTGGTTAGTCACTAACCACACGAAAAAGAAGAAGAAAGCCATGAAATGTAATGTTTCAGGGAGAAGCGGGGCAGAGAAATAGGGCATTTGATCTCTAAACCGCTTAATTCGTGGGTGGTACATTACTTGAGGTCACTCACAGAAGACGGAATCGGAAACTACGCAGTGGAAGAATTTCAGACGGAGTTCCCTTTGAATACATTTCTTGGGTAAGTGATGCTTATGGCGTTTAAGGCCGTTGACATGGTGAAGGGCGTAGGAACCCGCTGGATGTGAAAAGCACAGAACCGTTCGAAGTGGCGGTGTTTGGGGGAGGCCTTTATCCAGAAGTGGACTTCTTTCGGCTGAAAGACGAAATCATGATAATTTTGATGATCATGATGGTGTACAATCACCATCACCGTAATTAAGTTGAAAGTCAGTGTCCACTGACACGTCAAATGTCAAAACATTTATTTCAAATAGGCACATCAAAATTTACAGAAAAATAGAACTGATCCTAGTCGGGCAACTAGGATGTTTCTTACCCTTTTCCAAAAGGTAGTTTCGGATGGAGAGGAATGGACAAGAAACTCCAACGGTATTCTTTTAAGGTGGTCTACCCCATATATTCGCCATAAAGACCGGTCTAGCGCTTCCCGTATCCAGCGGATTCTCGCGATCTGGTTCCGCGGATTCCTGCGATATTCATAGTTTTACCTGCCATGTACTTGCAAATATTAAAATGACTTTGATTTTCGAGAATTGAATTGTCTACCCCCTTGTTAATAAACCCGAAGTATGGTATGGTTATATCAGTGTTAACTCCACATATTAACAAGACCATAGCACTCGAGCTTATTACTTAGGAGCAGTGGAGGCCCATTGGAAACGGTTGCAGGTCGTAGTTTCGAACCCAGACAGGCACTTGACTTTGTGTAAATTATTTCATCACGACTGCTCTCAAAACGGTGTAAGAAAATATAGTGAGGAAACCGGCATGTCCTAGAACCAAAAATTCGAAGACATGCGACATCTACCAACCCGCACTGGGCCCGCGTGGTGGATTACGGCCCACTCTCTGTCACATAAAGGATTCTGCCTATGTCCCAGTGGTGGGAACATTTTAAGCTGCTTATTTATGCTATCAATTATACATTATATTGGCTTGAATACCACAATTAATAAGTGGCCCCATTGGGTTTTGCTTCTATTAATCTAATGCAATTCAATTTTTTTTACGTTTTTTGCAACTTGCTAAAAACTCAAATTCAAAGCATTTATTTCAAATAAACCAATTACATGCACTTTTGAATTGTCAAGGGCTCGGTCAGGCAGAGCGTACGAGGTAGGTTCCTATGGAGAAGAACGAGCAAGAAACTCCACGGACACTCTTTTTAATAAAAATATTATATTTGTTACATCATTCATGTTGAAATTTGTCCTCACATGTACGTCGTGTGTATGTCCTTTTCCTTGAATTTGTATGTATATTTATATATATATATATATATAATGTAGGTATATAAATATTATAGTACTTAAATAATTATGTATGTATGTGTATTATAAGTTTTTAACCTATTTATGTACTTGTGCACCCGTTTTATTTATAATTAATTATGTTATAATTTAATATTTTTTAATATTATTATTTTCTCTCAATCAGAGCACCCGCCATCTTATCTCTTCACCACCCTTGGTTGACTGGTAGAGAATGCCTAAGGCATTAAGTCCGCCTTTGTACCTAATTGTGTGTGAGAAGTTTAAATAAATAAATAAATGTAGAAAGACTTGCACGTTAAAACCGTCCGCAATAAAAAGATAAAACCATTAAAAAAAAACAATCAAAATAATTTCAAATAAGCCGTGGCAGCCAAGAAATGACCAGTCCCCATTGACGGCGCCCCGTTCACGAACATGACGCATGGATCAGCACCATTTAGCTCAACCATTTTGATGGGAACTTAATGATCCAACACACACGCCACTATCAGCCAGACATTTGAGTGAGCATGACATACTGAGCTGCCAGGGCACATTCAAGTCAAAGAAAGACGTACTTAGTAAATGGTAGGTACATAGTGCTGACAATGCAGGTCAGCATCACGTTTTATGTTGATTTAAATATGGTTCGCGGCCGTCTCAAATATTTAATATTAGATGATCAATACGACTCGTTTTTTATTTCCTATTATTAAATTAAAATAAATGATTATTAATAAAAAAAAATAAAAAAAATAGTCATCACGGTCGGTCGGTCATAGTATTTAATATATATATATTAATTATATTATTAATATTTTTTTATTATTATTATTTCTTTTTTCATCTCATGAAATAGTATTTCGACTATTTCATGAAATCATGTCATATTGAGGCCAATTCTAACTTAAGGAGTTGTACTGCTGTCAATTCTAATGATTATAATTCTGTAAAACAATATTTGTTGCGGTCACGAATCATATTATCAATATAAAACCTGAAACTGACCTGTAAATTGCAAAAAAGTAAGAAAAGCGGGCTTATCCCCCAAACTTTAACAGGTTTAACCAAAAGACTTTCGACTTTTAAGTTTGGCATAACTTTAGGGACTTCGGGTTTATTATAAGTGGATAACAGAAATAAATAAAACGTGTATATTTAGATCTAACATGGTATTCGTTTTATTTGCAGAAGGGAAAATGCTCCAAAATGCCACGTGTTTATAATAAACTCTACTATACAATGTCAGGATACGCAATTTGACGGTCACCCTCTTAGGATGAAATCTTCGAAGATTACTATTACAATTGGCATGTATCATTTTATGGTTTTAACTCGGGTACGAAATATTAAAGCGCGTCCGGACTGTGTCTCAACTACTTCATCGTAAGGGCGCGTCCTAACCAAAGCGATCGTCACGTGACCACTCGACCGTTGTTCATTTTGTTCGGCGAACACGAACGCGTGGTCGTGCCAACCGATGGTGCCTTTTGGTTTTCCTAACAAATGAGTGACATGAATCGCTTTGGTTAAGATTCGGGGTCAGCCTTTTCCCTTCTATGTTGGGATCCAGTCTAACCGGATGCAGTTGAATACCAGTATTTTACAAGGAGCGGCTGCCTATCTATCCTCCACAACCAAGTTACCTACTGGGCAATACGATACCCATTGTTAAGACTGGTTGTCAGACTTTCAGGCTTCTGATTACCCGCACGGAGTATCGACGTGAAATAAATGGTCACCTATCCACGGACCGACTTTGGTAAACGTAGCTTAACCTAGGTATGTCACAACTATAGGTATAAGGTGTATATATTCATACACGAAATCTCTTAAGGGGTAATTTTACTCATCATGAACAACTTTTACTATGGGACCAAAGTTTAAATCGCGAAAAAAAATAAGCTGTTCCCTACATTTTGAAGAGTTAAGCGAACATAAATGTAGGGAACATCTGATTTTTTTTTCGCGATTTCAACTTTGGTCCCATAGTAAAAGTTGTTCATGATGAGTAAAATTACCCCTTAAGAGATTTCGTGTATGAATAGATACACCTTATATAGTTTATTTATTAAATATTGTATTTCTTTCAGGAAGACTAGTAATGAGATGCGACGATCTTGGTTATATTTTACGTATCAAGGGAAGGTAAATTCTTAATTTATTTTTGTAATCCCATAAAAATTATAAGTTTTACGCAAAAAACTCAATTTTACAGAAGGTTGTTTTATCTTTAGTGGTGAGAATGATTATTCTCCAGTAGTCTTTGTTTATTTTTTCATGATGATGATCCTATGTGTATAAAATTATTAAACGAATAAAGTATTGTATATAAATATTATTATGTACATTTGCTGTTATCTATCTTTATAAACTAACGATATACGAAAACAAGTCTGTTCTCTAAACTCATTTTTTAAAATTATGTCCTTATATTTTTAGGATTACAATTTTTGACGTTCACATTACAGCTTCTTTTAACCTAACGTATGAAAATGGCGTCAGAGTCTCAGATATTGGTGCAGAAGCTACAGTAAATAAAATTAAGGTAGTTACGTCGGTTGAAGCTATTTTGCGTTCTCAATTTAGTTTTCAAAAATGTAAACAAATATGTGTATTTGGCAAAATACTTTTATACCTACACACAAGGTTTAGTTTGCGTTACTTTAACAAAATTTACGATTTTCCCAACAGTACGTACTAGGCATTCTAAAATCAACTTAGTTTTGAGAGGCATAAAGTTGTTAATTGTTTAGGCGAAAATGAAATCGATTGGAATGTTGGTTTTGAGTAGACTCAAGGTCCTTCGCGTAGTGCTACGCTAAGTGATAAATAACATTCTACCAGCGAACCAACACATGGTTTTACTACTTGTTCGAGCTACGATTTTTATCTAGCGAAGCTCCTAGCTATGTGACATCGACTTTACTGAACAACCGCGTGGTTTTTTGTCATGAAAAATGATATTCATTTCTGTAAATTGGTTTTATTAACAAACAAACGTCAAAATAGGGCAATGAATATTTAAAATTAGATCAGGGTCGATTTGACTACTCTGAGAAGAAAAACCCAAACGCAAAACTCCCAAAACTAGTCTCTTTTAAAGTCCAGACATTGGATCACAGCATGAGGACCATACAAATTAGTGTTTGAGATGGTCTTTTGAGGAAAGAACCACGCATTAGTCAGTTTGTGAATGAATAATATAAGCACCTTATGTTAAGGCGAATTAGTAATAGTTATTTATGGTACTAGTGCGGTAAATTGGTTTTTACAATCGAATAAAATTCAAGGGCTTACCACATAGTCACGAGTTTGTAAATACCAATTTCCGCACGTGTATTATACAGCGTTTTACAACACATTTGCGAGAAAACATTACAATAGGTAATGAAACAAAGTCACAACAATCTTTGACGTTTCTATGAAGAAAATGGCGCAAATTTTCACATGGCGCCAAGTGCGCGAGGTGTAATTTTTTTTTTTTTTTTTAAAAAACCTTGCCCCACACTAAGAATGTCTCCTGTATCGTGGGTGCGTTTACAAACATTTAAACTCACATACACAAACAGCCAGACCCGGAACTACTTGTAGGTCATACAAATATTTGTTCCGTGCGGGAATCGAACCCGCGACACGCAGCGCGGCAGTCAATCGCTTAACCACTGCGCCAACCGTGCCGTCTTTTTAGAACTACATCTTTCGTTTCATTTTCTCTTTAGTATCAAAGTGTTGAGCAAAAGCGCTTCCAAGGAGGTTCGATCATTCGGCTTATTTATTCTCGTAATGTGAAACTCCTTGGTGGAATTCCTATATATTTTTTTTGGAAATTAAAAAAAAAACCGTAAAGGATACGCACGGCGCTATACAACGGAGTATGTGGTAAAACAGGTAATTAGGTTGACAGTACGTATTTTACCGCACCTTCCGTTGTATGGTGCGTAATTTTTAACTTTCGGACAATGGATACAGGCTTCGTAAATACATTTTTCAACACATTTGCTAAAAAAATACAATAACGAAGCCTCTGTCGGCGTGACCACGCGTTCAGGTTCGCCGAACAAAATGAACGCGACAGTCGCTTGATCGCGCCACGATCGTATTGGTTAGGACACGGCCTGATACATTCAACTTATGTATGACTATGTCCATAGGAGTCTAGGAATTTACTGAGATTTTTTTTACAGACTAGCTTAAATCTGTGTCCTATAATACAACTGAGAAACTATTAGTCATCAACATCTGCCTAGCCTTTTCCCAACTTTGTTGGGGTCGGCTTCCAGTCTAACCAGATGCAGCTGAATACCAGTATTTTACATGGAGCGACTGCCTATCTGTCCTCCACAACCCAGTTACTGGGTAACACGATATCCCTTGGTAAGACTGGTTGTCAGACTTTTGGGCTTCTGACGACCCGTAACAACTGTCAAAGATCTACAAATGACAGCCGGGACCAACGGCTTAACGTGCTTTCCGAGGCACGGAGGAATCTTGGTATGAACAGGTGGTCACCCATCCATGGACCAACCGCGGCAAGCGTAGCTTAACCTGATCGATCGACCCGTGCGGCAGTTATTAACTGAGAAACTTTTTTTTATTTTATTTATTCAAAATCTGTATTAACAATTACATACATAAAGTCTGCCAAACTGCAAACAGTTTGTCGGCAGTAGTTCTCGTCTAGCAATGGATTACAAATTTTGAAAATTATATGCTATAACTTAATTTAATTGTGCCAAGTAAACTATAAAATAAATACCTCCAGTTCAGATCAAAAATCTCAAATTTTACAAAAAGAAAAAAACATTTTCTATGGACACAATGAGAGATACTTAATGTTTTTGTAAAACTCTTTTAAGTTGGTCCTTAGACTTGACATGCGATATAAGTTTGGGGGGTAGCTCATTCGCTAACGTTGGTACTACGTACCTTCTTGTGCGCTTACCAAAGTAGTTTGTTACTTTTGGAACAGCAAGTGTCTTCTTCTTAGATAAACGAGTTGGGTACATATGCTTACGTTCCATTTTGTGGTCTTGATTATTAAATTGTTCAGTCAAGATATTTAATTTACTTTTAAGATGGATCGGGAGTACTTTACAAATTTTGAACAGTTCTTCATAATTTTTATTTAATGTTTTCTTAGTTTTTTTTTATCTATAAGTAGTTTTAGTAGCCTTATCTACAAGATGTTAATTTTATTTAAGTGTGTAGGGATTGTAAGTCCATATCCACCCAAGCCATAACTAATAATTGAGTCAGCCAGTGCGTAATACAAGGTATACTGTTACTTTCCTGCTGACAACATATTTAAGATTTTTCAGTTTACCCAAAATGGAGCGCAGCTTATTGCAAACGTTATTAACATGCAGATTCCATGTGAATGTGTTATGTATTACTAGTCCTAGGTACTTATAAGAGGTGTTAATTGTGTCAGTGTTTCTAAACATAAACACTGACAGAATTGCTTGTTGCTATGCAGACATTCGTACGAATGACCTTTTAGTTGCACTAACAAACTACTTTTATTTTTATGATACGGCGAGTGAATAAGCATGCACTTAGTTTTATTTATATTTATTATAATGCCATTATCATGTGCCCACTGAACCACATTATCAAAATCGTTTTGCATAGCTTGCTGTATGAGGTCGATATTCTTATGGCTATAAACCAGGCAAGTATCATCAGCGTACATAAATGCCTTACATTTCTTTAATACATTAGACATACTATTGACGTGCATTATGTATCCCAATGGGCCATATACTGAACCGGTCGGAAGTCCGAATTTAATGTCGCCTCGTACACTTTCTGTTCCACTGACACAGACTCTGAGCGATCTGTTCTCTAGGTACTTGCTAAACCATGCGTTTATGGGGCGCCTTATGCCACATTCATTCATAGCCTGCAACAAGCCATCGTGGTCCAATGTATCAAATGCTTTTTTGAAGTCTATAAATATAACCATAACTATCTTTTTTTCATCAAGACGATTATTGATTTCATCTGTAAATTTCTCTAGCGCAGTCGCAGTACTTCTATTGAGTCTAAAACCGTGTTGGACATCGTTTAAAATACTATTGTTTTCCAAAAAACTAGTGAGTTGTTTAACTATACTTTTTTCTACTATTTTATTTACTATTTAGAATTGCTATAGGCCTATAATTTCCATAATATACAATAGAGAATAGAATTCATCCGGATATTGAGATTTTTTAATACTATTATTAATAAAATAAGCTATTACTGGACTAATTTGTTATTTTATTTGTTTTACATCTTTAATTCTAATACCATCTGACCCCGGCGACTTGTTGCAGTCTAATTTCTCTATTACAGTTTTTACATCTTTAGGTAGCACTTTTTTAAATCGGCCAAAACATATGTTGACATTTATGTTTGATCATATCGACTTCACTCGTAAAGGTTTCACAGAATTTATTACAGATAGTTTGTAATGATTCATTTTTTAGGCTTCCCTACCTCAAAAGGAAAAAACGGAACCCTTATAGGATCACTTCGTTGTCTGTCTGTCTGTCAGTCTGTCAAGACCATTTTTCTCAAGAACGCGTAGAGATATCAAGTTGAAATTAATAAGAAAAAGTCCTAAAATTGTAAATTCGTAGTTTTATCACATTAAAAAAATTTTCGAATATCTCGCACATAAATCAAAACCTATAGGGTACTTCCCGTTGACCTAGAATCATGAAATTTGGGCAGAAGCAAGGTCTCACAGCACAAGTAAAGGAAAAAGTCCTAAAATTGTTAATTTGTAGTTTTATCACATAAAAAAAATCATTTTTTACGATTACAAATTTAAATTTTCAGTTTGAAAATTGACCGTGGCGTATATCGATGTATGGGAGAACATGTTTTTCAACTACAATGTTAAGTTTGTTTTAGGGATAAATTCATCCTAACTACGGAACCCTTCATTGTGCATGGTCCGACACGCACTTGGCGGTTATTTTATATTTAATAAACAAGTAGCAATAAGACTCAAATGTATTAGTAACAATATTTCTTATTATCTATGTTAGTAAAATGAAATAGCGAGTTTATATACAACGTAAACATTTTAATTTATTATTTTTTCTTGTTTCCGACTGAGATTAAACTCGACATAAACGGTACCAACCATTCTCGGTTGGCAAATGTTTTATTGTCTATTGAAAACCCAATTGTAGCCGGTAATTCTTTGGTAAGCATTGAAATAAACAAAATCTTTATAGACTCTAACTTTTCAGACTATTCAATTTTGTTTCATTATTTAGTAAGATCGTACCTAATCATCATTCATTGCCAACCCTTTTCCCAACTATGTTGGGGTCGGCTTCCAGTCTAACCGGATGCAGCTGAATACCAGTATTTTACATGGAGCGACTGCCTATCTGACCTCCACAACCCAGTTACTAGGTAACACGATTTGGTAAGACTGGTTGTCAGACTTGTTAACTACGTAACCCTAAAAAGGAGGAGATTATGCAGATCTTATTTACCGTACAAAATTGTTAAGCCTGAATAATATAATTATAGAAAAATATCCGGTAATTTTCGTTTTTTTTTTAAACAATCCTAATATAAAGTTGTATACTTCCGAATTAGCTATCCTGTATAAGAAGAGTAGATGTTTTCGCATAGCAACATGAATTTAAATATTTTTTAAAATTTACTTTGAAAACTTTTAATAGGTACACACGGCTACACATCAAGCTATACATTTCCAGTATACGCTGACCTCTCACTGTACGCAAATCCTATATAATGCGAGATCAGCCTATACTGGAAATGTATAGCTTGATGTGTAGCCGTCTGTACCTGCATCTTTTTGTTTCAGAATGCTGTTTTTATGTTTCTGAAAGAAGATATAAAAGATTTTTTGAACAACAATATTCGAGAAATTGCCAGCAAATACGGTTTTTAGCCTATTTTACGCATAATAGGTATAGCTAAATATAACTTTCAAAATATAGATACATATAAGGTGGGAAAAAGGTCGCCACAAGATACACTATCTGTGTCCGCGGCTTCGCTCACGTGAATGTGGATTCTATGGGCATTATAAGTTAATCGGGACGCGAAGATCCTCTACAACATCACTCTTATAAGAAATAAAAATACAAACAAAGCAAGCAAGCAAGCAATATTGCATTATGTTTGTATTCCTATAAAGTTTACAGTAAATTATAAAAGATGAGCCAAACGGTTAGAACATTGCAGATAGTTCCAGATTTAATCATCACGCTATATCTTTATGGGGCTAAGCTGTCAATCATCATGATATATACAGGGTGGAGTTTTCAGATGGGACAGTAAGGGTACCTTTACCGTTGTAGCTACATGAAATCGGTCTTACGAGACTATCCTTAACTTTTGAGACATTTTGATCTGAATACATAGATTTTGAAAGAAAATTACAATCACCAAGAAGATATAAAAGATTTTTTGAACAACAATATTCGAGAAATTGATCCTGTTTCATATGAGGATCAAAAAACTCTATCAGACCAACTCAGGTTTGTAGAGTCAGAAATCGCAAAAAACCTTTGCCCATACATTTCGTGGGTGATGAATCTCCAACTTACTTTTTAGGGTTCCGTAACTCAAAAGGAAAAAAAACGGAACCCATATAGGATCACTTCGTTGTCCATCCGCCCGTTCGTCTGTCTGTCAGTCAGTCAAGCTCCCTTTTCTCAAGAACGCGTCGAGGTATCAAGTTGAAATTAATATCAAATACCTACTACTTGACGAGACAAGACAACTCAAGAGTTGTAATTCATAGATAAATAATTCGTGTTATATTGTTTCCCGTCCTGAATCCCTTCCTTAATAGTAAGAACTATTTGAATGCTTAAATGAACACAAAACTTAAATTACACTTTCAAAGTTATTGGGTCGTTACTCTTCCTAGAGCAGTGGTTCTCAAACTTTTTTGGAGACGGAACCCTTTTCGAAAACAAAATATTTGACGGAACCCTACAGTAATCAAAAATGGTTTTATGTGTATTCTTCATTAATAATCATATTACTTGACATTAAAATTTACATATTTTTTTTGCTTTTGTTGAAATATTTAGATTGATATTATGTTACTCAGGTACCAGAGTAAAATAAAATATAGTAGGTAGACACTCCTTTAGTATTATTTTTTTATTCTGACCAGTATTTTTGCGGAACCCCCACAGAGGCTTTGCGGAACCCTAGGGTTCCGCGGAACACATTTTGAGTATGGCTATCCTAGAGTATAAGTATGGAAGGGTGGGGGGCAGGGTAACATTCAAATCTTGCCAGAGTCGCTCATGACCCTAGCTACGAAACTGGGGAGAAGCACAGGACCAGTCGATGTGGTGACGCTTGGGTCGGCCTATGGTAGGCTGTGGACGTCTTTCAGACATGAGGATGACGATGGTCTGGGGGTCGAATCCAGTCGACCCTATGCACTCAGCAGTCTACGAATATACGATCGAAGCAGTCACACTAGATTAGACGAAAGTGATTCCAAAGATAATCATAATAATATTATTATGGCCTTATTTTACCCACTTGTTTGATAAGGACATCGTTTCATTGTGTCTCTTATTTGCGATCCCATTGACCATCTGTACAAGATTACTTGACTGACGATAAGATCTCGTACCCAAGGATTATAGGTACTGGTAAGTGGTAAGCGAGTGTATAATATGTTTATACAAATAAAAGCAATAGAACAAAAGAAGGTAACTTTTGCGTGGGACCAATCATTCGCAGGGTTCCTCTTAAAATTGATAATATTGTAATGGTTTTGGGCATGTGATGCGGAAGAATGAGGAAAATGTCGTGAGGATAGTTTTGTTTAGTTTGATTACTAGTTTAATTATTTATTTATATGTATAAGAATTATGTATTAGGTGTGTTGAAACTGTTTGTAATTCCCGTCACTTGTCCCTAAAGGTAAATTAGAAAATCAGCGGCAGACAGCATCTGTCTGGCGTTAATGCTGAAATGAACCTTTTTTGCGCAGCCGTGAAGCACACGCTATTGTTCTTAGAACATTATTTTAAATTTTGTGTTTTGTGTTTCATGAACTGTGTCCAAATAAATGTTATTTTTTATTTTATTTTATTTTATGTGGAAGACTAAGTTTAAGAATCGGGGAAGAATGAAATGGATAATATGGAAAGATGGTATGACTAGAAAAGGGTGACTACTGAGATGACGATTAATAGAGAAGTTTGGGAGAAGAACACTTGTTCCGACCCCAAATAAATTAGTTTAATGGCATAAGAATAACGAAATTAGTCGATAAATCTCGAAGAATCACAGTACTTCCTCCTTTCTCGCAGTCGGTTAAAAACCTCTTAATTGCGAACTAGCGAAGATGCGAACTATGAAAGCTACAATATCCATATTTGTGCAATATTTCTTGTGTGAAAATGCGATTTGACAGATACAGCAATCGAAACCGATACTCCATCGCTTGCTGATGATCTGGATACTCTGGAGAAGATTAAAAAAAATTGTTGCATAACCTTTGTAAGTAAGAATATAAAAGAAGCGGCTAAGTGTGAGCTGGACTCGTACACGAAAGGTTCCTTACAACCGTACAATATTTAGTAAATATTTTACTACATATTAGAAAAAAATACTTTAGTAAAAAACGACGAAAAATCACGTTTCTTGTATGGGGAACCCATTAATTTATTTTTTATTATTTGTTGTTACAGCGGCCATGGTAGTACACACTCTGAAAATTTCAAGTGCCGTACCTATTACGGTTTAAAAGACACTGCCCTGCGACAGACGGACAGACGGACGGACCAACAGACGGACGCACAGCAGAGCTAATTAATAGGGTCCCGTTGGCCTCCTTTGCGTACGGAACCCTAAAAACCAAACAAACAATAAATTCCCCTTTTGTTTTATATTCTTAATAAAATCACTGTCAATGACGTAACAAACACTTCTATCTGTTATTATCCATTTTTCTTAAGATTAAATATTATTATCGTTTATGTCAATACTAGATTTAGTATTTATCTATAGACAAGGCATTCTCATTAGCAGTTTAGTGAACAGCACGTGTAACACAGGTATGTTTATGAATCATTTATTTATTATGATATATTATTTGTAAGTACTTTGGTTATTACGTCACATTATTGCCTATCCGCGTTGACCGATTTTGCCCGTTTACCCGAAACTCCGATAAAACGGGCAATCTCCATACACGAAACATTTAGTTGAACTATGTGACTAACTGACTGACTCACTGACACTGCCAAGCCTTTTCCCAACTATGTGCAATCGTCTGTAGCTGAATACCAATATTGTACATTGAGCGACTGCCTATCTGACCTACACAACCCAGTTGGATACTAGGTAACACGATACCCCCAGGTAAGACTGGTTGTCAGACTTTTGAGCTTCTGACTACCCGTAATGACGGTCAAAAACCTACGAATGGCAGTCGAGACCAACGGCTTAACATGATTTCCGAGACACGAAAATTCAATATATTTAAATTAAGCTACTATCAGACCTATTTTTAAACACACACAAAAAGAACATAATAAAGAGTATTCTATTCTATTCTAAAATAAAGAATGGTGGAATAAGTAAGCATTTGGATTTGATTTCAGGCCATAAAATGCAGTTATCTTTAATATTGCTGTCAATCTTGGGGTTAGCGGTGGCTACTCCGCTGGACCTCACTAAAATCAATGAAGCCTTGTTGACGCAAGGTAAATTTATTGCTGTAGTTATTTATAATACATCCTGTAGGTATAGATGTTAACAAAGTCACGTTTTCCCCACTGCTGGGCCCATTGCATGATCGTCCGAACTTAACATAACGTAAATTCTAACGATTTCTGAATAGGTAAAAACTTTTGACCTAAAAAAAAACATACAAACACTACAAAGAGAACAATAACATTTATTAGGTATAAATAATTTCATTTGAAATAAAATTTAATAAGTTTTAATATTATTTATATTTTTTTATTTTATTTTATAAAGTTTGATATAATGGTTAAATAATTTCGGAAGTCGGTGTCTTTGGTATTATGTTTTCGTTTTTTGCCACCGACTTCCGAAATTAAAGGTTTATTTTTCACTTTTGAGGCACAGCCTATTGCCATTTACAGACACAGCCTATTGCCATTTACAGGCACAGTTCCCAACTTTAGCCTGCTACTGAGAATTTCTTGCCCATAAAATCATATACCTGGGAACTATGGCCTTAGGGGTGCTATTATTCAGCCGTCCGGCTCTGCTAAATCATGCCAAACCAAACAAGACGCCTTAGATCACGGCAGGTCTTGTGCAATAAATAATATAAACAAAACGAATTACAGATGTATTGGCAAGGAACAGTGCCCTCGAGAATGTGATTCTCGGGCTGCTTGAAGATTTAAGACATACTATGCAGACGGGTTCTGATGATGTACCAGTTCTGGATCCCCTGGAAATTGAACACTTGCATCTGGATGAAGAAATTCTGACATTACCCGGGTAAGAGATTAGTTACGGTTTCTATATTGCATGTAATCTTTATCGTAAGCTATGGTGGTTTCTTTAATTGAAATTAAAGTACTTATACTGGCATGAGGAACAGGGTGTAAAGTTAACTCATCATCCATAGAAAAAGGAGGATCCCCCGATCGGACGATTGAAGTCGGGCCGTTGTATATATGCTAGTCGAGCGGTAAACTCTCTGCTTGCGCGATGCAGAACTTTGCGTGACGTCCACATCCTCTTCTATTTTTTCCGGGATGTCTGTTTTTCCTACATTAGGCAGTGAATAAGTTATTAAAATTGTTAAATAATAAAAATAAAAAAATAAAACCACCAGCAACTTGCCTTGCACTACAACCTTGTGGAGTCTGAAGTACCATACTACAGGTATGTGCCCGACCCAGTTCTCGAGAATGGTCACGCCACATTTTACTGGGATCGATCTATCATCACTGACAGGACTATTGTAGCCAATAAGCCTGATATTGTGGTGATAGATCGACGAGAGCGCCGTGCAATGATTGTTGATATCGCTGACCCTCATGACGAGAATCTCGTGAAAGCTGAGAAAGATAAAAAAATCAAGTATCTTGACCTAGCACACGAGATTGTCGACATGTGGGACGTGGACTGTGCAATCATTGTACCGATAATTGTAACAGTAAATGGCCTAATAGCGGAGAACCTTGACCAACACCTCAGGAGGCTCTCATTGCGCGGCTGGATCAAGGGCTTGATTCAGAAAGCAGTACTCCTGGACACGGCACGTATAGTGAGGAAGTTCCTCTCTCTAGAGCCCTAACCACCGGCAGTTTGGACCCTGTTCCTGATGCCGATGGGTCACTATTTTTTATATTTTTAAATGTTTTTTTTTTATGATTTTATAAAAATATTTAAAAATGTAATTAATGTGTATACAAATGTAATAAAGGAAATAATAATAATAAATTGTTAATTGTTATTGTTGTTGTTGTTGTTAGTTGTTAATTTTAAATGCATGCAAGTTGCATGCATTTAAATTTACGTAATCCATGGGCCATGAACACACAAACAACTTTTGACAAGAGCTAATTCATACACAATTTTATTCTTTCATTTAATATATCCAAAGAGGCCATGCCCATTTGTCATATAAAAAATATCCATCCCTCTCGTTATAAAACATCAATGCATAGGTGAGTGGCAGTTCTCCTAGTTCTTGCCACGAGAACTTTTCAACAATTAACGTCCCTGCATCGGGAAAAGCAATATTTTGCAAACGGTGAAAAAACTTTTTACAAAACAAAAAAAACCGACTTCTAAAAAAAAACATTACAAAGTGAAAAATTACTTTAATTTCGAAAGTCAGTGGCAAAAAACTAAAATACAGATCCAACGAAACCGATTTCCGAAATTAAAGTTATTTTTCACTTTGTAGTGTTTTTTTTCTATTCACCTATAACGGAATAAAGTTCAAAGTTCAAAAATGCCTTGTTGGCTTTATTTACCCTTTGTTTGTTATAAGGCCGCATGTGCTCTATTATTCTTGTCTAATTGTGAACACATTTTCTTCCAGTTCCCACCTGGATATCAAAGACCTGAAAGTCACCAAGCTAAGCACATTCGTGGTTGACCAACTGACCGTCAACACTGCATCAATAATCCCTCTTAGGTATCGCCTTGACTTCGACATTCACGTTCCTGTCCTGGAGGTTGCAGCTGGTTAGTAATATTCTGATGTAAATGATGAGAAAGATAGACAGCATAGGAAAAGGAAAGAGAAAAAAGTATTTAAGTGTAGTAGATAATAACTTTATTTTATTTATTAAGGGATAATTAAAAGATAAAGAAAATAAGATAATTAATTACACAAACTACTTAGTATGACACAAACATAGAAAAATAAATAAAAATTTCAAAGCCTCCAAGTTCCATTGCATTAGAATGTTATGATATCATGTCATTTTATTTTTAATTTTTTGTATTTCTCTCTCAGTTTTAATCTTGGTCTGACAGTTTGAGTCAGTTATGCGGGCTACCCAAATGTCCTTTCTTTGGTATTGTCCGTCGAATCGTTGAGCTCCTTAAGTTCTGAGTTGAGCTGCACGATTACTGACAAATGCGTACACTGACTGGATAGATCCACTCAATCTGTGTGGTTCTTTCCTCAAAAGACCATTTCAGACACCAATCTACATGGTCTTCATATGATCTGACCAAGATTATGTCTGGACTATAAAAGAGACTGTGAACCTCTTGAGTTTTGTTGATTGACGTGTAAAAGTGTCTGTACAAACCTACTCACAGAAACAAAATCATTTCATGAATTTATATTTTGGTCAATAAGTATTCAATTTTTATTACAGCTAACTACGATGTCATAGCTTCTGCAGCGGGTACCAATATATTTGGAAACGGGGATGCCAAGTAAGTTCCATTCTGATAATCCACGATGCTGGTCTAAAGTAACGTGTTACAAACTCAAATCAAAAATAGGCCAAGTGCGTATTGGACCACGCACAATGAAGGGTTCCGTAGTTAGGATGAATTTATCCCAAAAACAAACTATACAAATTTTTAACTTAGTTGAAAACATCAAAATTAGTTCTTCCATACATGCGTCACGGTCAATTCTCCAACTGCAAATGTAAGTTAACTTTTTTTTTTTTTTTTAATGGCATTTCGCAGTTGACCTTGAGAGGCCGTGACTGCTTAACCGGTCTTTCCTGTGGCTGCCCTAAGGTGTAAGCTTAAAGCCTCCAGCCAGGAGCGTAAATATAAATATTACAAACTAAACGACAGCGCTCTAAGGGCACCCCTGTGGGGTACGAACCTCGGCTTAGGGCGTCGTTGGGGAAAAACAGCAAGTTGGGGACGGGCTGGATCGAAAGTTTAAATTCATGATTATTAACTGGGATTACTATTAAATGCTACGGCTCACTCAGCCTCGGGGCTGGCTGGCGGTTCGACGTGCAAGGGACGGGGGGAACAATTAATTCTTGAACTTCGCGTGGTACCTCGGCGGCGAGGACGGAATGACGGTTTGTATTTGTGCACTGTACTTGTGGCCCTATTGCTTTCCTGGAGAAGAGTAATGGGGTCATCCGGATCTAAGAGAGTATGCCTAAGAGAGTATGTCCTACTTAGCCGTGATAGTTTTCCTTTTAACTTCTTTATCCAACGTGCCGCTACTATGGCGACGTTAATGTAACACACGGTAAGGGCTAGTGGACAGTAATCATAAAAATTATAATAAGATTAAATAATTCGCAAATTGAAAAATAACAAATTTCAAACGCGCGCCGACATAGGGCTCTCTCTTTCCTTCAATACGCCTACTCTTTGCACGTTATTCGTTTTAATTTCATTGATGCGATGTTATAATCCGTGACACCGGCAATTACCTCTACGCTACAGTCAGGTTGCTCCAAGATGCTATATTAGGAAATTGAAAATAAATCAATCAATAATAACGTTTAATGAAATTAAAATATCTTCATAAAACGAAAACGTGAAGCCGTATACGTGTGTTAAATTAATGTCGCCATTAAAGCGGCAATCTGTATAATATACTACTGCCATGAAGTTTTTCACATGTTTCAAAAACAACCACGACTCTAACAAAAATTCGCATTTTAAAGCTTAATATTACGCAAATGGATCCCTGAATCGAAAAACGGTTTTCACAAACCTGCAATATTTTTGAACGGCCTATCCAACAATACCCCACACTGGGATAGATGAGAAAAAATTATCATCCCCACTTTAGGCACAAGGGAGGTAAAAAAAATTTTGTTTTTCAACTTTTTATTTTACCACTTTGTCCTATGGATAAACCCTAAAAACAGTAACTTAAATGTCACAGCACTAGTTAATCAATGGGGGTTCGTACACAACGCGAATTACTATCGCGTTTGTGATTGGATGCATCGAACGACTGTCCTTGAAATATCTACTAGTGCTGTGACATTCCTGCTACCTATTGATGATTATAGTTTGTAACAAGTTACTTTTGGACGATGGGCCTTAAAATAACTTTACTGCACATCAACATTGTAACACAGCTGCCTGGTATACCCTTCCCTTTGTTCCAGAATCGATTTAATCGAGCCAAGAGTGAAGGGCTCCTTAGTAGTGGGCCCAAGGCTTACTATTGTATCTGGCTTATTCTTACAAATCACGAGCAGCAATGTTCAAGTATCTTTGAAAGGTTTTGAGGTAAGGACGATTTGGCTTTGTTTCCTTCATTGGGATAGTGGATAGTTCATTTATCCAGAAATATTTGATAGACAGAACCTATTCTTTCAGTGGCATGTTGGACGAACTTATCTCAATGTCTCTTTAAGAGTTGGGGTGTTTTCAAGCTGACTTAATCTCAAACTCAAACTCGCTATGAGTTTGAGTTTGAGATTTTTTCGATTAAACCAATAACAGGCACTTTTGAGCTGTCTAGTGGTCCCTCACTCAGAAACATGAAACTAGTTGCCCATTTCAAAGTATAGTAGGTTTCTTTGGCGAAGAACGGGAAAGAAACTCCACGGAAACTCTTTTAATCATAACATGGTTCCAAAATATTGGTGACATCATTCATGTTGAAATTATACATTTGAAAACGATGTAGAATGAAATGCACGTTAAAAGCGCCCGTAATATAAAGAAAAATTAAAATAAGCCTTAAACTGAAATATACAACGCTTATTTTCGCCCATTTGTAGTGATCCAAAACTATTTTAAAAGCCTTTCTTCATGGGCTTTCCCAAATAGTTATCTACCATATGCTTATAATGATAATTTCTACTTTACAGTCTCAAATCAATGGCCTGATGAATGACCCCGGAATGTCGGATTTCTTAAACACATTCTTGAAGCATTTCGTGCCAGAGTTACTGGAGGTGCATGAGGTATGGTCACATAGTATTATTTTTGTCTAGTGATTCTTTCTAATGTTTGCAAGTCGGCATGGTTTTGTGGCACAGCTTGGGAGCCTATTTCCAGCAGTAGAGTGAGATAGGCCGAGTTGATTAATTGATTTCCCGGGCGATTCAAGTGTCAAATGGATGCATGAAGCACAGGACCACTAGGTATAGTCCGCGCACAAGTGCTAGTCACCGTCTGAAGTGTGGAGCGGTGAGGCGGGGGAGGGCGCGATTGACAAGATTGGCATACTGAGGTAGCTTGGCCTTTGTCTACCTCCCCCGTCTCACAGTTTCCTCAACCGTCAACGTCATTTTTGAAAAAACTCACAGACGTCAAGCTACGTCGTGGGTGGTCTCACGGAAATCGGAAACGTGTGATTAAAATGGCGATATCTCTAAAGTTTTTTATGGGAGCTATATATAAAACATACGTCGTTGGAATCGCTGTGAAATAAGCTATCAAATAAAAAATGGATTAGCACAATTTTACCTTGCAATATAATTATTATGAATTCTAATTGTGAAATCAGGGAAAGCGAATTTTCCCAGTCTTCAGCAAAAAAAATAAACAAAAAATATATATACATATAAGAAAAATCTATACCTACCTCAGGCGGTGACTAACGCTTGCGCGTAGACTATAGTCGTGGCGATGCTTGGGAGGCATATCCAATTGGTATATTTTTGGCTAAATGATGATAATAATAGTGGGGTCCCCGGGAGCGGGCGCCCTGGACATACTACCTTAATGGTGATGTGTTCAGGTGCTTAGTACTCGCAACCGGGTGTGCTTGTATGACCAGATCTCTGTACGTAAACGAAGTAAAAGGAGTATGTAAGGATCGTAGCAACCCTCCGTTCTTCCCAGACGGAAAAAAAAGATGGCGTTCTGAACTTTCAGCCTACCCTCATGAGAAAAGACGTAGCTTTATGCAAACATATTATGTATGTACCTACGATGATTATAATGACCATCATTACTGTTTTTTATTACAATTTATGATTATTTTTAATTTATTGCTTTTCGCTTTATTTTCTCTTTCTAATTTCAGGGCGAAATTACGAAATTTTTGAGTGACACCGTGCAGGAGGTTGGAAACGAGTTATTAGCTGATTTGAACCTGTCTGATATCCTCGGATAACTGCCTGCCTTATCAAGACATACACAGGAACTATGATGAACATATATATACAAGAATATAATAATGTTATTTGTGTGCCTGTAGTCTAAATCTTCTATGTAGGTATACTAAAAATATATAATTATAATCAAAGCCAGTATTTTTTTTTAACTAAGCGACATCTATGCTAATGATATTGGAAGTCGAACGTAGTGCACTCATTTGTTTCGCAATATGTGCTTGCGTTTCATACTAGATGGCAGCACTGCAAACATATTCACGGTAAGGGTTGGTGATGTCACACAGTCACACATTTTTCATATTTTTGGTTCTATATTTAAATCAGATAATTATTAACTTTGGGAATAAAAACTTCAAATTCGCACAGTGAAAGTTCAATATCAGCAGTTTATTTATGACCTTTTTATTTCAGTAATTCAAGATTACGTAACGCTAAAGTAGATAATAAGTTGAATAAGTGGATACAATCCATGTAAATTATCTCAGATTGTGTTTACAAGCATTACCGTTCAGTTTCCTTACGATGTTTTCTGAAATTATGCCAAGTAAAGTGCATGCCTGCTTAGATCCAAACCCACGACCTACAATAATATATTCTTTAACTCGGACTACACTTACAAGTACCTACACACAATCCATAGTATTAGTAACAATGACTATAAAAAACTAATATGTTAGTAAACTTTTGCAAACTATAACAATTAATAACGTGCACGTGCCTTCGTACCCAGTGCCTTACGAAGGGACTGTCCACTTTGTCTAATAATGATTTTGGGACGCTGTTGGAGCTTCCGCGCAACCTACCCATTATTGAGGTTGTTAGTTTCCTCTTAGTAGCATGAAAATCGTCAACACGAGCTTCCGCAAACATCTGCTACAATGCATAAGTTGAGTCTGTTAATATCTCGAGCCCCATTGTTGGTCGGTAATTCGAAATAATGTGAACGATTTTCGCGCTTAGTAGTATAAAATTCAGCTGTTAAAGCAACATAAAACGAAACACAGTATTAGGATTTTGATACATTACATCGTAAAGTATAAAATTAACGGGTGTCTGGGTTCATAGCTATAGTAAAATTTTCATTATGGGCCCAGTTATGGGGGGAGAGTCAAGGACAATGGATGCCTTTTGTTGAATTTCAGTTTTAGTTGTTATTCTGTTAATATTAATATTAAGCTATTCTCTGGAGGAAGGATATCTTTGAGTCAGTTTCTGTTGTTAACTGTGTCAGTCCTCGATTAGTGGCCATCTCAGCCACATCGAGGGATCGTACTCTACTTGTATTCTCTGTTTACATGCCTACGAACTGTCCAGATAACTTACCAGTTTTTACTGACGCATTAAGTGAGATTAGTGCTATCATAGCAAGCTGTGAGGTAGAAAATGTCTTTATATTGGGGGATTTTAATGCTCACCCGCATGAATTGTTTTATAAAGAATTAATTAACTTTTGTAGTGACCAATCCTGGATATGTGCTGATATTGAGAAACGAGGGGTGGATAGTGATACCTATACTTTTATTAGTGATGCTCACGGAAGTAGGAGATGGTTGGATCACTGTGTGGTATCAATGTCAGCTTGGCACACTATCACTAATGTTAATGTTTCTGAGGATGTTTATGTTTCTGATCACTTGCCTGTCTATCTAGAATGCAATCTAGAAATAGTGAGACCTAAGTTGATGAAACGAGGTGACTGCCGCAGCTCTGTTGTGTGGGGTGAAAGAACTAAGTCGGAATCGCAAAATTACCATAATATATGTAATAGAAAGCTACGTGACGTTGACTTCCCTCATGAATTTGAGAGCTGTGGTAGTGGGTCATGCAGCTTGGCCGAGCATAGAGTTATTCTGGATAGATTGTATGGACAGATTGTAGATATACTATGTGCGGCGGCTAGGCAATCTAAGTTGACACGGGAGGGAGGGCCGAGACGGGGTAGGCGCGTGTGTGGGTGGAATGAATATGTAAGAGATGCTCACAAAGAGGCCAGGTGTAGTTTTCAGGCCTGGATACTTAACAACCGTCCCTCTTCAGGTCCTGTGTATGAAAAGCGGAAAACATTTAAAAGCCGTCTGAAATTTTGTCAAAACAACGCTGAGCAAATGATTATGGATAGGTTAGCTGAAGAACGAGCTAGTAAAAATTTTGGAAAATTTTGGAAGTCCACCAGTAAGTTAGATGCGAAGACTGGTCTCTCTGTGAGTGTCGGAGGGATGAGTGAACCTAGGGGCATCGCGAATATGTTCAAGGAACATTTCAGAGTTCAATCCCCACTCGGTCCCTCATCTTTGTTAAACAATGCTGAGCCCAGCAGCTGTGGAGTGAAACCTCTGATACTTTTCACTGCTAAACAAGTAAGTGCTGTTATTAAAAATATGAAACGAGGCAAATCTCCGGGGCATGATGGGCTCAGTATTGAGCACTTGAAGCTCGCAGGTGTCCATCTGCCGAGAGTCCTGTCTATGTTCTTCACAATGTGTATTAGACACGCGTACTTACCCACTAACCTGATGAAGACCATCGTAGTTCCCATTGTGAAGAATAGGACAGGTGACATCTCGGACAGAGGAAACTATCGTCCCATTTCTCTTGCGACAATAATTGCAAAAGTATTGGACGGTATGCTTGATTCTTACCTTAATGATTACATACATCTCCATGACGCACAGTTTGGGTTTCGACCCGGACTTTCAACTGAAAGTGCAATTTTGAGTCTCAAGCATGCAGTTCAATATTATATAGATCGTAAGACGCCTGTTTCCTTGATCTCTCCAGGGCATTCGATCTTGTCTCGTATGATGTGCTCTGGAGGAAGATGGGAGACAGGGGTATACCTGCGGAAATATGTCAGCTTTTCCAGTATTGGTATGGTAACCAAATCAATCAGGTGAATTGGGACGGTACACTCTCTGAGCCGTATGGGTTGGAGTGCGGGGTGAGACAGGGAGGTTTGACGTCTCCCAGGCTCTTCAACCTCTACGTGGATGAGCTCATAGCGGAACTCAGCAGCATGCGTGTCGGATGCAGCGTTGATGGGGTTAGCATTAACAACATTAGCTATGCGGATGACATGGTGCTGCTGGGTCCGTCGGCGGGGGCAATCGGAGAGCTTATTAAAACTTGTGAAGCCTACGCTGCCGCACATGGCTTAATATATAATATTAAGAAATGTGAATACATGGTCTTTAAGGTCGGCGGCAAGTGCCGTGAGGACGGACCCGAGTTGGTCATGAACGGTTCAGTCATCAATAGGGTGACTACTTTTAAATACCTGGGCCATGTTCTTGCCGACGACCTTAAAGACGATGTAGATATTGAGAGGGAGCGTAGGGCTCTAGCGGTCCGGAGCAATATGCTGGCCCGTAGATTTGCTCGGTGTACGGACCTAGTAAAAATTACACTTTTCAAGGCTTATTGCCAGAGTCTGTACACGGGCAATCTATGGGTCGGATATATATAATAATGCTTTCAGGATGTTGTTGGGACTGCCTCGCTACTGTAGTGCCTCGGGAATGTTTGCGCAAGCTCGTACGGACGGATTCCATGCCGTTCTACGCAAAAAAACAGCTTCACTTCTCAGGAGGGTGCGGGGCAGTCACAACAGCATCCTGAGGACTGTAGGAGAGAGCTTCAGCTCTCAGATAATGAAGCAGTTTGTGAGGAGGGTGATAGGTACTAACACTAGATAGTAAGCTTTTGTATGATACTAACATTATATGGATTCTTTGGTCCGAAATAAAAGATTATTTATTTATTATTATTATTATTAAAGATCAATGGTGAAATTATGTTGCTGTGTTTACAGACTCGTGTTTAATTATTTATTTTCACTTTTTAATCGTAGATGAAATGTAGCATAGAGACTGGTTCATTGGTCAACTGGTCGCAAGCGCTACCGATGAGCATGATTCGAAAGCCATCCACGTTCATACTCAAATCTTTCTTCACGACATTACCTCATTCTTTCGCATCACATGCCCATACCATGACGACCGATTTCCACACAACTTTTTAGTCTCCGGTGTCACTTTCAGACTTCCTCTTATATACTCATTTCGGATCTACCCTATATGGCAGAACTTTTTTTGTCATATATTATTTTGCATAACAGCTGATAGCATAAACGTCATTTTGCAGAAAATCGTTTGGCAGATACTTATTTATCATATTATACATTCAAAACTCATATCAATATCGATGCGACGCTCTACTAGAGTGACTGTCACCAGCCAGTGTCACTCTTATCGACCTTTTCGGTGATTCCAGTAACTTCGTAACAAACCGTCCTATCCATTTGCGTATTACCACAATTCCCTGTTCATATTTTCATCTCAGCTGCCTTGCCATTCATTCATCCCTTTTGTGGCTCAACATTCAACAACATTACAGATATAAGTCCAAGTTATTATTACGTAGTCACAGCGTATTGCGGTAATGACTTTGCGCCTCACAGTTCCCATTCGTCGACCAACTACCCTACTTACTTATATTAAACTTACTTTATAACTTAAACTTACACCGCTCAAGTCTTACTATACTGGAAGCTAGTAGTGTTAGCTTAATTGAATCTCCGCTAATTCTACTTTAGCCACTGTGTGAATAAGTTCTTGAAAGTCGAGTCGAGGTGGCGAAGTTAGTTTTCAATGCCACTTGCTAATTC
Organism: Tiliacea citrago; assembly: GCA_963921375.1. Lineage (NCBI taxonomy): Eukaryota > Metazoa > Arthropoda > Insecta > Lepidoptera > Noctuidae > Tiliacea > Tiliacea citrago. Next base: position 7,019,478 of record OY992784.1, read on the forward strand.
AATGCGTCTTTTGGAAGAATTTTGCAGTTTTGGTAGGAAATTAATGTTCCTTGAATTAGTAGGCATGATATTCTTTAAATCCCCTGAATTGATAGGATTGAATATTTATGTAAACCTAACATCGATAGTGACATCAAAAAACTGGTTAGCAAAAAGGATTGTCTTATTTTTTTTTAAATAAAATAACGAAATTGGATGATATTTTCGTAAGTTGATATTTTAAGACACTTTTACAAATCAATTTGGTTATTATTTTAAGACTAGATGGCGCCGGCGTTTCCTAGCTGACTGATCCCTGAGAAGAAATGCCGAAACAAACTCTTCGGTCATGGTCTCTTTTCAAATCCAAACATAATATAGAAGATGTGTGACTCACACAATGCCATGACTGGAATGGCCTTTTGAAGAAAGAGCCACTGCAGACTTGAGTTAACCTGTCCCAACAGACGCCACGCATCAGTCATCGTGTAACTCTACCTTATTTTACGGATCTCAATGACCCGACACACGAGGCTGTGGCGGCATCTACAACGCCACATGCAAACTACGCATCAAATACCTGACGTCAGACAAATCCTGCATCGCGCAAGCAAAGTTTACCGCGCGACTGGCATATTTCCCCTAAAAGGGTATTACCACACGAATCGATCGATCGACATTGGTCGATGTTGATCGATTGCTGTTGGATTGGACTAATCCATTCTACCATCGATCGATGCCGTCAATTGACCATCGATAGATTGGTGTGCTATACTTTTATTAGTGATGCTCACGGAAGTAGGAGATGGTTGGATCACTGTGTGGTATCAATGTCAGCTTGGCACACTATCACTAATGTTAATGTTTCTGAGGATGTTTATGTTTCTGATCACTTGCCTGTCTATCTAGAATGCAATCTAGAAATAGTGAGACCTAAGTTGATGAAACGAGGTGACTGCCGCAGCTCTGTTGTGTGGGGTGAAAGAACTAAGTCGGAATCGCAAAATTACCATAATATATGTAATAGAAAGCTACGTGACGTTGACTTCCCTCATGAATTTGAGAGCTGTGGTAGTGGGTCATGCAGCTTGGCCGAGCATAGAGTTATTCTGGATAGATTGTATGGACAGATTGTAGATATACTATGTGCGGCGGCTAGGCAATCTAAGTTGACACGGGAGGGAGGGCCGAGACGGGGTAGGCGCGTGTGTGGGTGGAATGAATATGTAAGAGATGCTCACAAAGAGGCCAGGTGTAGTTTTCAGGCCTGGATACTTAACAACCGTCCCTCTTCAGGTCCTGTGTATGAAAAGCGGAAAACATTTAAAAGCCGTCTGAAATTTTGTCAAAACAACGCTGAGCAAATGATTATGGATAGGTTAGCTGAAGAACGAGCTAGTAAAAATTTTGGAAAATTTTGGAAGTCCACCAGTAAGTTAGATGCGAAGACTGGTCTCTCTGTGAGTGTCGGAGGGATGAGTGAACCTAGGGGCATCGCGAATATGTTCAAGGAACATTTCAGAGTTCAATCCCCACTCGGTCCCTCATCTTTGTTAAACAATGCTGAGCCCAGCAGCTGTGGAGTGAAACCTCTGATACTTTTCACTGCTAAACAAGTAAGTGCTGTTATTAAAAATATGAAACGAGGCAAATCTCCGGGGCATGATGGGCTCAGTATTGAGCACTTGAAGCTCGCAGGTGTCCATCTGCCGAGAGTCCTGTCTATGTTCTTCACAATGTGTATTAGACACGCGTACTTACCCACTAACCTGATGAAGACCATCGTAGTTCCCATTGTGAAGAATAGGACAGGTGACATCTCGGACAGAGGAAACTATCGTCCCATTTCTCTTGCGACAATAATTGCAAAAGTATTGGACGGTATGCTTGATTCTTACCTTAATGATTACATACATCTCCATGACGCACAGTTTGGGTTTCGACCCGGACTTTCAACTGAAAGTGCAATTTTGAGTCTCAAGCATGCAGTTCAATATTATATAGATCGTAAGACGCCTGTTTCCTTGATCTCTCCAGGGCATTCGATCTTGTCTCGTATGATGTGCTCTGGAGGAAGATGGGAGACAGGGGTATACCTGCGGAAATATGTCAGCTTTTCCAGTATTGGTATGGTAACCAAATCAATCAGGTGAATTGGGACGGTACACTCTCTGAGCCGTATGGGTTGGAGTGCGGGGTGAGACAGGGAGGTTTGACGTCTCCCAGGCTCTTCAACCTCTACGTGGATGAGCTCATAGCGGAACTCAGCAGCATGCGTGTCGGATGCAGCGTTGATGGGGTTAGCATTAACAACATTAGCTATGCGGATGACATGGTGCTGCTGGGTCCGTCGGCGGGGGCAATCGGAGAGCTTATTAAAACTTGTGAAGCCTACGCTGCCGCACATGGCTTAATATATAATATTAAGAAATGTGAATACATGGTCTTTAAGGTCGGCGGCAAGTGCCGTGAGGACGGACCCGAGTTGGTCATGAACGGTTCAGTCATCAATAGGGTGACTACTTTTAAATACCTGGGCCATGTTCTTGCCGACGACCTTAAAGACGATGTAGATATTGAGAGGGAGCGTAGGGCTCTAGCGGTCCGGAGCAATATGCTGGCCCGTAGATTTGCTCGGTGTACGGACCTAGTAAAAATTACACTTTTCAAGGCTTATTGCCAGAGTCTGTACACGGGCAATCTATGGGTCGGATATATATAATAATGCTTTCAGGATGTTGTTGGGACTGCCTCGCTACTGTAGTGCCTCGGGAATGTTTGCGCAAGCTCGTACGGACGGATTCCATGCCGTTCTACGCAAAAAAACAGCTTCACTTCTCAGGAGGGTGCGGGGCAGTCACAACAGCATCCTGAGGACTGTAGGAGAGAGCTTCAGCTCTCAGATAATGAAGCAGTTTGTGAGGAGGGTGATAGGTACTAACACTAGATAGTAAGCTTTTGTATGATACTAACATTATATGGATTCTTTGGTCCGAAATAAAAGATTATTTATTTATTATTATTATTATTAAAGATCAATGGTGAAATTATGTTGCTGTGTTTACAGACTCGTGTTTAATTATTTATTTTCACTTTTTAATCGTAGATGAAATGTAGCATAGAGACTGGTTCATTGGTCAACTGGTCGCAAGCGCTACCGATGAGCATGATTCGAAAGCCATCCACGTTCATACTCAAATCTTTCTTCACGACATTACCTCATTCTTTCGCATCACATGCCCATACCATGACGACCGATTTCCACACAACTTTTTAGTCTCCGGTGTCACTTTCAGACTTCCTCTTATATACTCATTTCGGATCTACCCTATATGGCAGAACTTTTTTTGTCATATATTATTTTGCATAACAGCTGATAGCATAAACGTCATTTTGCAGAAAATCGTTTGGCAGATACTTATTTATCATATTATACATTCAAAACTCATATCAATATCGATGCGACGCTCTACTAGAGTGACTGTCACCAGCCAGTGTCACTCTTATCGACCTTTTCGGTGATTCCAGTAACTTCGTAACAAACCGTCCTATCCATTTGCGTATTACCACAATTCCCTGTTCATATTTTCATCTCAGCTGCCTTGCCATTCATTCATCCCTTTTGTGGCTCAACATTCAACAACATTACAGATATAAGTCCAAGTTATTATTACGTAGTCACAGCGTATTGCGGTAATGACTTTGCGCCTCACAGTTCCCATTCGTCGACCAACTACCCTACTTACTTATATTAAACTTACTTTATAACTTAAACTTACACCGCTCAAGTCTTACTATACTGGAAGCTAGTAGTGTTAGCTTAATTGAATCTCCGCTAATTCTACTTTAGCCACTGTGTGAATAAGTTCTTGAAAGTCGAGTCGAGGTGGCGAAGTTAGTTTTCAATGCCACTTGCTAATTCAATGCGTCTTTTGGAAGAATTTTGCAGTTTTGGTAGGAAATTAATGTTCCTTGAATTAGTAGGCATGATATTCTTTAAATCCCCTGAATTGATAGGATTGAATATTTATGTAAACCTAACATCGATAGTGACATCAAAAAACTGGTTAGCAAAAAGGATTGTCTTATTTTTTTTTAAATAAAATAACGAAATTGGATGATATTTTCGTAAGTTGATATTTTAAGACACTTTTACAAATCAATTTGGTTATTATTTTAAGACTAGATGGCGCCGGCGTTTCCTAGCTGACTGATCCCTGAGAAGAAATGCCGAAACAAACTCTTCGGTCATGGTCTCTTTTCAAATCCAAACATAATATAGAAGATGTGTGACTCACACAATGCCATGACTGGAATGGCCTTTTGAAGAAAGAGCCACTGCAGACTTGAGTTAACCTGTCCCAACAGACGCCACGCATCAGTCATCGTGTAACTCTACCTTATTTTACGGATCTCAATGACCCGACACACGAGGCTGTGGCGGCATCTACAACGCCACATGCAAACTACGCATCAAATACCTGACGTCAGACAAATCCTGCATCGCGCAAGCAAAGTTTACCGCGCGACTGGCATATTTCCCCTAAAAGGGTATTACCACACGAATCGATCGATCGACATTGGTCGATGTTGATCGATTGCTGTTGGATTGGACTAATCCATTCTACCATCGATCGATGCCGTCAATTGACCATCGATAGATTGGTGTGTTAACACCTTTAAGCTACCAGGTGTGCACTATGTGCAGGACATTTGCGTACACACAAAAGGTACTCAAAACTGCTAGACACAGGTTATATTAAGTCATGTATCCTATCCTATCTAGCCTACATGGTACCTACTCACGTATACAGTAATTTTTTTCAACGTCACTAAAATAGGTTCCTAGGTAATGCCATTAAGTAATGTCATTTATGTAATAAAAGACATTGCTCTATTTCTCCCCGCGAGCGCAAAACTTACGAAGCAATGCTTTGTCAACGTTGAAATGGAAAAATTCCATTTTAGCGTCCAATCTTTCGAATTTATTTCTTTGAATTTTTTTAAAAAGTGGTTCTCTGAGTTTGAAACTACTTCCCGCTTGTTCCGGATACTGCGTTCATTGTGTTCTAGGGTTGACTAATTGTGGAAACTGGGGAAATCGAAAATGTCGAAATGAATTTCTATGAGAGTGATTTGGAGTAATCCAAAGTTATGGTCTCAGCAGCAGCCTACAGCAGTCCACTGTTGGTCATAGGCCTCTCCTACTGCACGTCATTCAACTCGATTTCGGCAACTCTTATCCAGCTGCTATCAGCCATTCTGCTAAGATCGTCGCTCCACTTAGCCTGAGGGTGTCCTAGTTAGAGTACATTACAATTGCCTCCACGGGTGCCAATTATAATAATAGACCAAGAAGAGAAATGTCAACTGCTCACCACCTTTTACAAAATACTGCTTTTCCCGATGCAGGAACGTTAATTTTTGAGGAGTTCTCATAGTACTTCACCTTCAGCTCCACTTCAGCATATGCATTGTGACGAGCATAAATTGCTTAGCAAATCGCAAGTAATCGAATCGCAACCAATGAAATGCTTATTATTGAGTAGTTCCGGTGGCCATCTGTGGTCTTCGTCATCAGTTCCACGTCACCAAATGTTGCTTTTCGAGAGCAAATGTACGAGTTACTAAAAAAATACCCAAATCGCTATAGGTGTGCCTATAATATTTGAAGAGTTCCCTCGATTTCTCCAGGATCCCATCATCAGATCCTGACCTGACAACAATGGGACCAAATAGGAACCGTTCAAACAAAAAAAAAAAATCCAAATCAGTCCATCCGTCTAATCGGGGAACATAGGTACACAAAATTTAAAAAAAACCGGCCAAGAGCGTGTCGGACCACACATAATGAAGGGTTCCGTAGTTGGGATGAATTTATCCCAAGAACATTGTAGTTGAAAAACATGATCCTCCTCATGATTCCAACTGCAAATGTAAGTTTGTACGCACAATATTGAGTGATTTACCATGTTATTATAAGATCGCAGACTTCTTATAGGTTTTCCTGTAATCTATAAGTAAAGAACTATTATCTGTTTTTTTTTTAAATTTTAGACTCATTAGTTTCGGAGATAAGTGGGGAATGGTAATTTTTCATCTATTTTCTTAAATAATTTAAAAAGTATTTATTTTAAAATTAATAAAAATAAGTATATGAAATCTTTAAAACAAGCCCATTCATTGGATATGTCACACGGTACAGTCAGCAAAACTTGTTCATTTATCAAAATTAATTTATTTACGTAACAAGTCCGTGTTTGGGTCACAGAATTCCACATGTGTACCAAATTTCAACTTAATCGGTCCAGTAGGTTCGGAGCAAATCAGCTGTGACAGACGGACAGACAGATAGACACACGAGTGATCCTATAAGGGTTCCGTTTTTTCCTTTTGAGGTACGGAACCCTAAAAAGGATTCCGACGAATAAAGAGTCTCCTCCCTTTTTTGAAGAAAACATAAGTAACGGGGCACAGCTATAGGATATAATTTATATTTTATTTAAACAAGAAACACGCGGACGAAATTGCGGGCAGAAACAAGTGAAGTTATAAAACAATGTTCTAAACCGCTCCTGGCCCAACTAACCGGTAAATAACCCTACTAAACCAGCATTACGTACACAAGCGTGTAGTATTCAAAATTGCACAATTAGAGCACTTTGTATGCTGATACTATTTTAATACACGTATTAGCAATCTCACTGTATAATTTGCGAACGTTGGGTGTTGTGTAGGACTAATGGCTGGGGTACACGGAATGCGTTTTTGCTGCTGTAATTTTGTAGCAACACTTTAATTTGGTAACCATGGTAACGATTTGACTTTGACAGTGCCTCGGCGCCTTTATTTCGTGGCATTTAGGGCTATTTTTGTAGTGCAAGTGTTACTACTGACTTACTGTTGTACGTATTAATCTTTTGCAGATGTTCGTTGATCATTTTTAAGTGAACTGTATCCTCTTGTATCCAGTTCAGACATTATACTGTAATCTGAATAAGAACAACTTAAGGCTCCGTGCATGAAAAAACCCCTTATTCGTCAATTTCTTATCTAATTGTGGGAAAGCTGGAAATAATTGAAACATTAAGTCTCTGTAACTATAGGAGTACAGTTTTTGTGGTGCTAAACCAGCAGTGTCAGTCACAGCACCTGTTAATAGTTTCATCACTTTTGTGCTCTCGAAAATATAGTATATCGCGCCCTTTGATTTACTTAATGAAGATATTGTCTAATCAAAAAATAAAATTTTGAATTTATCTCAAAAATACCTGAAGCCCAGTGTGTGATTTTTAAATTTCTTGATATGGTTCTAAATAATAGGAAAAAATACATTAATGACTGGGTTTAAAAAAAATATATGTTTTTTCAACATTGTTTTTCTGCTATATTTTGTATGGAGGTTGAAAAAAGTGCTTCCCCACATGCAAATAGACCATATAATAATGTTGATTATAATTTTTAATTTTCAAAATCAGTAGTGTCTTGTAAAAAGATCATCAAACGTCAGTCTCGCGTCATTTTTCGGAAAACTTGTTGCAAATATTAGTGATTTTCCATGAATACTTAATCTATTTGAAAAATCCTTTTCCGCCACATGCAATACAAAGAACTCTATATTTCAAATCACAAATAGTTTTGTTTAAATGATTGTTCCCTTTCTCACAACCAATGAACAAAATTGATCAAAATTTCGTGCACGGCCCCTTAAAAGAGTTCTAAAAAAACATCATCTGTCATTGTGTCCAAAACTATCTTTGTAACAGGCCTTGCATTTTTGATCTCGACTGTATATTTATTATAGTTTAAGTAGCATAAGTTATACCAGCACATATTTTATGTAAAAATGTAAAAATTTGTTATTCGTTGTTAAACGAGAACAACTGCCGGCAAACTATCATGCAGTTTGGTAGACTTTATGTAAGTTATTGTATACACAGATTTTGAATACATAAAAACATTATAAAAAATATACAGCCGCCTTGAGAGCCTTCTCCTTTTTGTGACCTCGGTTAAAAGAAATGGTACACTAACCCACATATAGCCTGTATTTAGGGTGGTAGCAAAGTTACTGCGCTAATACATAGGCCTAAGTATATCTAGCATTGAATTTACACAGATCAAGTTGATCCTTTAATTGCATCTCAACTGTGCAGTTGCTGTACAATTCCACATATCCTGGAGCTGCATCCAGTGTGTGCCACCCTTAAATCGTTTAGTTCAAGGCTCGTTCTGATACCGGGGACAATTGAATTGCTAATGCTTAACTCTGTGTTTGCACAGCGAAATTATTTTAATGTTTAGTTAAGATATCGTGGTCGCGATTAACAACATTTGTTGGACTAGTGCTATCCTGGGTCTACAGCCTCGACATAGATAGCGACCGCATTCGGTCGCAAAGTCCTAATAGGGTCCAAGATGGTCCAAATTGCTTGACAGTTCGGTTGTATAGCGATCGCTATCTATGTTGAGACTGCAGTCCCTGTAAAGTTCACTTTGAACACTTGACCTATGAGGGTCGGCTTCTAGTCTAATCAGATGCGGCTAAATACCAATATTTTACATGGAACGACTGCCTATCTGACCGCCACAACCCAGTTAGGTACTAGGTAACATGATAGGGGTGTTAAGAGCAGGCAGTCTAAATCAAATTTCGAACGCAAGCTCCGCCCCTCGCTCCCCGCCACTCCGTTATGTGGTAAGCGCCAATACATCAGTTATAAAGTTGAATATCGCGTGCGCTCTTTCATCGTGTTCGAGCACGAAACTAAATAGCAGTAGCGAAGCTACAAATTCCATTAGAGGCAAGCCGAAGAAAAGTTGTTCAGTTCATATAAATTCAAGATAACATCAAAATTACCTCAAAAATGTTTGTCATTCCTTTACTTTCTTAATTTAACGCAATATAAATTTGTCGGAATTCTTAGTTAAAACAGAAAATGTAAACTGCGATCGCGATTTAGGATACCTATAGTCTATCCTAAAAACGCGTACGTACCTAGGTACGCGTTTTTTATCTTATGATTTACTTATTAAATACCTGTAATGTGACTATGTACTATATTATTTAGTAATAGTAACTCAGAGTCTTAGTTCCAAAGGGAAGCCGGTAGGAATGGGGTTGTATGAAGCCTTCGCCCCTGCTAAATAGCGTAAGTCTCAATTCTTATTTCATTTATTTAATAATTGATCTACAGAACAAAATATCTTGTAAGTGGATAATAAACAATATTTTCTTGCTGTGAAAATTTATTTTAGAAATAAAAGCCAATCAAACTAGTTTGTTTTTTTTATAATTATCCTTAAAAAAGATTATTGAGAGAAAGTATTACAATTACGTAATAATTAAAATCTTCAACATGGAATGAAAAAGATCCAATAAATCATATACTAAAGTTTCATTTTGTTTGTATGTGTGACTGTTTCAGAATATTCATGCAAATTAATATAAAAAATAGGGAGCCTCCTCTTAACTGGCTTTCAGACTTTTGGGCTTCTGACTACCCGTAACTACTGTCATGGATTCACGGAGTATACACTCAATATAAAATGGATGAACACTCATTCACGGACTGACCATGACAAGCTTAACCTTGATCGATCGACTCGTGAGGCTACTGAAAAACATTGCAATGCTTGCTCAAACGGAGGGATTCATTGAGAATATTCCTCCTAGGTAGCAGAGCGTGGTTGGAATTGAATAATTATCAGGGTTCGTTCAGTATATTCCAGTCGTTGGGTGATTCGAGTCTCCTTTCACTGCAAACTTTGTATATAGCTTATTTATTCATATTTCTCTGGTATGTAGAACTTTAGTACTAAAAGAGGACACTGCTTTGCATTCAAATTGATGCAGAGTACCTACACCAGTATGACCATGCATAAAGAGTACAATGTCTCCATAAAGTTTTCATTGTTTCACTGCAGTTTGTTGAACTACACACAGCTGAACTTTTTTGATGAATCCTTCTAATGTATGCTCAAAAGACTAAAAATGTGTATTTTTATGATAAAATGTGAGCCTTAAATCGATCCTTAAGAGCGTCGCATCTCGGGCGCCTGGCTTATCTTAATCCTCGACATGAGTTGTTCTCGAATAAGTTGTAATAAAAATGATAAAGTTACTTACGCATCACTATCTGCCTGGCGTTTTCCCTACTATGTTGGGGTCGGCTTCTAGTCTAACCAGATGCAGCTGAATACCAGTATTTTACATGGAGCGACTGGCTAACTGACCTCCACAAACCAGTTACTGGGTAGTGGCTGTCAGACTTTCGGGTTTCTGACGACCCGTAACGACTGTCAAAGATCCACAAATACCAGCCGGGACTAACGCTTAACGTGCTTTCCGAGGCACGAAGGGGTCTTGGTATACCATCTACGGACCAGCCGCGCCAAGCGTAGCTTAACCACCTGATCGATCGACCCGTGCGGCTGTAAGGTATTACTTAGCCATAAGCCCCTAAAAGTTATACTTTTCCAAAGATTTAAATCGTTAGATTTGCCCTATCGCGTCAAAAGATGGTTGCGATTTTGTCATGTTTTGACACTTCTATTTTAAACACACAATGTCGCATGCTGCCGTGGACACGCCATAATTATACGAGATGTAGTGTGTGTGTTAGCTAATTATTCTCGCGGCAAATTAACTTTTCTCGTGGCAAAAGCACTGCGGGGGCAAATCTAAAAAAAAACCGACCAAGTGCGAGTCGGACTCGTGCACGAAGGGTTCCGTACCACCACATCACACTAATATTATAAAGGTGAAAGTTTGTAAGTGTGTGTGTGTGTGTTTATTACTTCTTCACGCTCAAACGGCTGGACCAATTTTGGTAAAATTTTGTATGGAGGTAGCTAACACACAGGCTACTTTTTATCCCTATATTCTCAGGGAATCGAGACTTACGCGGGTGAAACCGCGGGGCGCAGCTAGTTATCTACAAAATCGGCAAAAAAATCACGTTTGTTGTATGGGAGCACCCTTAAATATTTATTTTATTCTGTTTTTAGTATTTTTTGTTATAGCGGCAACAGAAATACATCATCAATGAAAATTTCAACTGTCTAACTATCACGGTTCATGAGATACAGCCTGGTGACAGACGGATAGGCGGACGGACAGCAGAGTCTTAGTAATAGGGTCCCGTTTTTGCCCTTTGGGTATGGAACCGTAAAAAACGAGTGAGATTTACAGTAGTCGCATATGATGTGTAACGTCTGACATCTCACCTTGATAATAAGCAACTGAGCAGCGACAGAAATTAACCTCAAAATCTTAAAAAAAAGGTACTGAAATATTTATTCGAATAATTATTCGTTACAAGTGGTCGCTCACTGGTCGAAATTCGACTACTTACCATTTATTATATAGTACTTATTAATTCCATAATGCTATTAAAAAGTACTTACTTATTCTATGCTCAAGCTGTCACTTCCTGTTACACACTTCCGTCCCTTTTTCACGAAATCTGTCCCACAGAAAGCGAGAGGAAAGATTTATACATTAAAAATGTAAGTCGTTCATTGTACACACGGCTACACATCAAGCTATACATTTCCAGTTTACGCTGATCTCACTCTGTACGGAAATTCTATACAATGCTAGATCAGCTTATACTGGAAATGTATAGCTTGATGTGTAGCCGTCTGTACATGAAAATGTAAATCTTTTACTGTACATCACACTAATATTATAAAGGCGAAAGTTTGTTAGTGTGTGTGTGTGTGTGTATGTTTGTTACTTCTTCACGCTCAAACGGCTGGACCAATTTAGATAAAATTCTGTATGGAGGTAGCTGACACCCTGGATTAAGACATAGGCTACTTTTTATCCCGATATTCCCACGGGATCGAGACTTACGCGGGTGAAACCGCGGGGCGCAGCTAGTAACATATAAATGTAAATCTTTCATTGTACATAAAAATGTAAATCTTTCATTGTACATAAAAATGTAAATCTTTCATTGTACATAATTATGTAGGCACGTATGATCAAAATTAGCTAAAACTGTCCACACTTGAACATGGACTTTCAAATGAGTAACTGCCATACACTAAGGGTGAGGCCAAACGAGCGTAATTTTGTGAGTCGTGAGTTGCAGAATTTCGGTCACAGAAATTCTGCCCGGCAGAAATTCTGTTGGGATTCCAGACGAGCGCATTTTATTCAGCTACTATCCAAGGTTTATAGCGGATGTTTGTGTCATGCAATGGAACCAATTTATTGGAATCAATTTCAATTATCATTTTTTCTGTGTCCAGCATTTTGTGAGTAAAAATACGTGTTGACTCTCACGCAATCTGTACCTGACTCACGCTTTGCTCGGCCCGCGTCAGCCCCCTCGCTCCCTGCAAACTCAATCCGGTTCGAATAATGCGTGTGAGTCGGCAGACAACTCATTTTGCGTCGCCGTGTGAATCAAATAAGACTTTTTTATGAAACCGAATGCAGCAGAATTTCTGCGACCGAAATTCTGCGACTCACGACTCACAAAATTACGTTCGTTTGGCTTCACCCTTATAGGGTTTGACAGAAAAATAGCTGATTCAAATTGTTAAAGATGCAGACGCCGTTCCATCCTCTTCATGGTGTCTTTTAGTAATTATTAAGTTTTGTCCTCGTTGACGTCGCGGAAATTATCCCACTGGATCGTACAGTCGGTGACCAGCATTACCTGACCCCTCTTACAAGTAAGAATAATGGAAGTCGGGTCTGGTAATGCTGGTCACGGACTGTACTTACTACCGGGGTAAAAAGTATCCTATGTCCTAAACCAGGGCCTGCTGGCCTGCTATTACAATAGTGTCAGAATGGTCGATAATTGATTTCATAATTGTTGATTTTGACAAGTTTGGTAATCTGCTATTATAATGGCGTCATTATGACTTTCCAATGGTCGGCCACTGACACTACATTGAAAGAAATTGCATATATTGGTAATCTCGTACATAATGACAAATTAATGACATTTATACTAATGGGTTTGATAATAATGGCAATACGACAATGCCATTGTAATAACACAATTATATTACGAGAACATTGACCGACCAATGATCGACTATTATGAATTTACCAGATTACGAGCTTTTGGCAAAATGACAATGGCATGACAATGGGATCGTGTTGGAATGACTGAATTTATAAAAATAGCAGACTAGGGCCCCAGGTCGTCCATCCGTGTGACAAATATCCAAATCCGTTCAGCCGTTAAGGTCTGAAATGGTAACAGACACTCTGTCTGTTACCATTTCAGTTTATATTATTACACTTTCACATTTATATTATTAGTATCCGAATCCTGAAAATCGTCAAGCCTTTAACGTTCTGTCGTTTGTCTTTGGTACCGGAGCGCAGAAGTATAACCATAGAGCAAGTTCCCAACGAATACGTGAGTAGCAAAGACCGTACTTTTAAAACTTATTTGGTATTTATTGTTTCAACATAAAGTTTAAACTCTAACAAAAGCTAAGTTGTAAGCGATCCAACTTACCGTATATATCCAACTTACTTAAAAAGCAAATAAAATTAGAATGCAAATGGAATGGTTAAGTTTTGCTCATAGGTTTTTTATTTCGATTTATGTTCCTCGTAGTTGGTAAAAGTTTTGCTTTTTACGTAAGCAAAAAGCATTTTCTAAAGTTAATAAAATATTGCAGCGTCTGAAACTTTTTATTGTGTCGATATTCCATTTTATTAGTTTTTGTTTTACATACATAGGTTCATAAACTCACGCCTTCTTCCCCTGGGGGTAGGCAGAAACAGGTTGCAAGTCTACGCACTTGATCTTTCTGAAGATCATCACTAATAAGGGGATTCCCCTTGTTTCATCTAAAATAAATTGACAAATTATCACTTCCCCTTCCCACTTCCAATTAAACAATTTTCCGCATAATTTAATTTGCCAAATAATTACTTAGCAAAAATCTCTTCACAAATAATTGTAACGCAAACCTAATGTTTGGCAAGTGTACGTTTAAACAACAACTGGTTTACTAACTAGTACTTTTACCAATTCTAATGTAGCCAAATATTTAGTATCGTCAGTTTTCAATGTATCATTTCTATTCAGTCAATTGCAACCTATTTTTTTTCTATATATTCTAGTCATTTCTGGCACTCGCCCGCCGCTTCGCTCGCTCGGCTCCTGCGTAGAGGGTCACAGTTTTAACCGAACCTAACCATTTTTTTTATTTTATAATTAACCTAATCTATCTAGTTTGGTTCCGGGTAGCCTACTAAATATAATGAATATTTAACTAAATGTTTACTGTCTAAAGATTTTTTGCTGTAATAAATCATTTCCATTCTTAGACATTATCCTTGGTAATATTCTGCCGAGTAAAAATGTGCGTACTAAAATCATTAAAAAAATTGCATTGGTTTAAAAAAAGGTTGCTATTTGTTTGGGTAGTGAAATTTTTGTCAAAATCTTTTCGGCAAAACGGCAGGATCTAATAAGGTCATGTGTCAATAAGGGCATAAATTTTATTCGGTTTTTCCATCAGGTTCCATTCATGTGCCCGGTTGCTTTTGGCAATAGGCTCGCTCCCTATTACGGTCTTACCCATAACTGGAAAATTGTGGGTGACACTTTACACCTCTGCCCCCTCCTTCAGGGAATAGAAGATGTTACGTTATATTTATAGAATAGAATAGAAGAATGTTTTCGAAAGAATTTGCATTTGAATAAAACAGTTGAAAATCACCATGAAACAGCACTAATTTTCGTATAGGAATAATATGACCGATATAATTGCTCTAATACTGCATTGCTCTTATCATTCTGCCAATTATATCCTCATCTGCCAACAGTCCGTATCAACGTGAATGCGTAGATAACTGTCACTAAATAATGTATTGTTTCAGCGTTGATTACATTAGCCTGCCTCATTATTAATTCATAATACTCTAAACGCGGTTGAAAGCGGTTTTGAATTGATAATTTATGTACCTAATTAAACTACTTGAACCTACATCTGTTCTATAAAATCTGTCTATTCTTTATAAATCTCACCTTGAAAACTTAAGGAGGATCCAAAATTAAAATTTTCTTACGTTTTTTGCAATTTGTAGGATATTCAGGTCCAGGGTAAAATGTTTGTTGAATAAATATAGAATAAAATACTATTTATTATTTACACCATAAAAGTTACAGATATAAAAATATATATATATATATATATATAAATCAGCTTTGATTTCACACACGAGTTTAATATATCAAAAGTCTAATAGCACTCACAGATAATAGAAAAGATAAACAGAATAAGAAAGTACACAATAGTTTATCACACATAGATAATCACACAAGATAGTTATTACACGACAGTTCAAATCAGAAAATATACAACAGTTTATAGAGTAACTAGCTGCGCCCCACGGTTTCACCCGCGTAAGTCTCGATCCCGTGGGAATATCAAAGTCAAAGTCAAAGTCAAAGTCAAACCATTTATTTCAAATAGGCACACAAGAGGCACTTTTGAACGTCAAAATTTACAAAAAAAATAGAATTGATTCTAGTTGCCCCTTCCAAAAGGTAGTTTCGTATGGAGAAGAATGGGCAAGAAACTCCACCGGTACTCTTTTAAAAATGTTTTACAATATTTTGTTTGATTACATTAATTATATGATTATATGTGAAGACGATGCACCTAGAATAAAATTACTATACCATAATAGGTAAAACGAATTAAAAACTAAGCAATGAAAAATAACTTAATTATTAGATAGATACGTGGTGTTCACATATTTACAAACATCATACAAGTATGTTTTTCTAAAAAAATAAGTCAGTGTGTGAGTATAGGTTATCACAGAATGTAAAATGAATATCATAAAAATAACAGATTTTACCATAAAAATAGCAACCAGTTTGATTTTGTCTAGACTCTAGATTGTCCTATGGAGCTGGACCAGCATGTTTCCAAGCATTCCTGTCCTGGATATAATCCTCTAACTTGTAATATGCTTGTTTACAAAGTGTACTTTTAATATGTGTTTTAAATTTTCTCTCATTTAATTTCAATATATCACAAGGTATTTTGTTGTAACATTTAACACAGTACCCCATAAAAGATGTATGTACTTTAGATCGGGATAAAAAGTAGCCTATGTCTCAATCCAGAGTGTCAGCTACCTCCATACAAAATTTTATCAAAATTGGTCCAGCCGTTTGAGCGTGAAGAAGTAACAAACATACACACATACACACACACACGCTCTCACAAACTTTCGCTTTTATAATATTAGTGTGATGTGATTAGTATGTGATTAAAGCAACACTTTTACGTATGATTAACCTTACACACTATTAATAACGCGTTATAAAGACTTAGTGCTTCCACTGTAGGCTAGGAGCACTAGATGCGGACTGACTACTTTCTTGTACTTTGTGACTATTTACTTGTTGGCAATTCAGATGATAGATGAAGACTATTTACTTGTTTACAATTCAGAAGACAGATGAAGACTAAAGAGTTGGTCTTTTTTTCTTTTTTTTTTGTATGGCATCTCGCAGTTGACCTTGAGAGGCCGTGACTGCTTAACCGGTCTTTCCTGTGGCTGCCCTAAGGTATTAGCTTAAAGCCTCCAGCCAGGAGCGTAAATATAATTATTACAAACTAAACGACAGCGCTCTAAGGGCACCCCCTGTGGGGTACGAACCCCGGCTTAGGGCGTCGTTGGGGAAAAACAGCAAGTTGGGGACGGGCTGGATCGAAAGTTTAAATTCAAGATTATTATCGGGGATTACTATTAAATGCTACGGATCACTCAGCCTCGGGACTGGCGGTTCGACGTGCAAGGGACGGGGGGAACAGTTAATTCTTGAACTTCGCGTGGTACCTCGGCGGCGAGGACTGAATGACGGTTTGTATTTGTGCACTGTACTTGTGGCCCTATTGCTTTCCTGAAGGAGAGTAATGGGGTCATCCGGGTCTGAGAGAGTATGCCTAGGTCGGCGAGTCTGACTAATTTGAGAAGGCCTATAGCTAGCTGCCTGCACAACCAAGGGGTTGCGATGTCTATCTGCGGACTCGAAGAACCGCTTTGTCGCGCGTTTCATAAACTGCTTGATGGTGGGGATTCTAAGATCTACATTCATGTATATTTCGTTCCGAACGAACCATGGAGCGTCCGTAATTTTACGGAGAAATCGATTTTGAAGTGCCTGCATTCTATGAATGAGATGGGGACGGGCGTGTGCGAAAGCGGCACACGCGTACGTCATAATCGGCCGGATGTACGCTGTGTAAATACGCAATTTGCCCTTAAGGGACAACTTGCTGCGTGAGTTTAGAACGCAATGAAGCCTACCGAGAGCGAAAGCGGCGCGCGAACGCATTTGCTTTATGTGCTCAGCGAATGAAATGTGATGATCTAAGATCACACCGAGATATTTGGCTCAATTCTCCCAAGGGACAGGCTTGCCGAACATTTTGATCTGTCGTGGTAGGTCCGGTCTACGCCGGGGCCTAGAAAAGAGGACCGCTTGGCTCTTATCAGGATTGACCTCGATCCTCCACTTCCTGAACCAGTCACCGAGTCTGTTGACTTCGGTCTGTAGGATGCGGGAGATCTGGTCTTGACTGCGGCCGGTGTAGTAGATGGCCGTGTCGTCTGCGAACAGAGCTAACTGCGCCTTTCTACATTTCGGGATGTCACTGGTGAACAGTGTAAAAATGAGCGGAGCCAGCACAGACCCCTGAGGGACGCCTGCGCGGATCGGATGAGGGGAAGAAAAGAGTGGGTCGAAAAGCGACCTCCTTTATATGTTCGGACATGGGCGCACGTAGCGTGGGGGTGTAAATAGCTATTTGGTTGCTATCCAAGCGAAACTGCCCAAAATTGACTTTCTCAGAGAAACAGTATGATATAATCTACTTTAAACATGGTGCAATCCATAATAATATTACGCAATCGGAAATGTAACTGCGTAGTTGTTTTAACTCGCTCCGATTCTGGTCATTAAGACCGCAATTAGATAGGAAACAATGCAAATTAAGTGACTATTTTGTTTATATTATTTACAAATGATTTAATTAATTACATTCATTCAATATTTCCCGACTCACTGCTGACAGTCTTTGCAGATGACACCAATGCAATAGTTGAAGCTAGGGACATACAGGAGCTTTCCGCTAAGGTTAATGCAGTGTTAACAGTTTTTAATTCTTGGTTTGAAAGTAACAAGCTTATAATTAACACTGAAAAAACCAAAATAATGTTATTTAGTACAACAGCTCGTAATAAAGACAACATGACGATCGCACTTAATGAAGTTAAAATTGACATAGTTAATGAGGTAAAGTTTCTAGGGGTATTGACAAATATTTAAATTGGAAAAGGGAATTGCAAGCCATTGATTCATATATTTCCTCAGCGTGTTATGCCTTACGCAGTCTTAGGGATGAGATAGACATCAAATACGTTAAAATGGTATACTATGCCCTAATAGAATCAAGGTTGAGATATAGTGTTCAGTTTTGGGGGAATAGTTTTAAATATAACTGCCAGAGAGCCTTTGTACTCCAAAAGAGAGCCATACGAACCATGGTCCGGATATCACAAATAGAGAGCTGTCGGCCACACTTTATAAATTTAAAAATTCTTACTGTGTTTTAGTATTGTTGGTGAATTTAAAAAAATATCTGTATAACCATGAAACAGATGAGGAGAGACAGTTGAGGGAAAGTACGCGCAGGAAAGATTTTAAAAGCAAAATAATTCCCCAACTTAAGATTGTTCAACATAGTCCTCAATATCAAGCAGTGCGGATTTTTAACAGGTTGCCATTGGACTTAAAAACTATAATTTACAAGAGCTCATTTAAGTCAAGACTCAAAGCGTTCCTATTGGAAAAATGTGAATGTGTGTATTCGATAGACGATGACATATCCACGTTTTGTTTTTTTTTTTTTTGGTTTATGTGAGACTGGGTAATATTAATACGAGTATGTAGTAGCTTGTACGAGTAATCTTGTTGAATTTTTAATTTACTTTATTTTATTGTATTATGAATGTGTTAGTTTTATAATTTTAATGAACGTGTTTTTTTTTGTTATTTAATGTGTTATTTATTATTTCAAACACAATGTAAATTGTTCCTGAATAAATTGAATTGAATTGACTGGGAGCCTACTGATCCTAAATAACAACTTTAAATTGCTCCAAACAGTCTGGTTACACGGATATATCAACAAATATGTTGATAGTACTTGTTGCTTGGACATTCTGAATACGTAATGCCTACTAAAGCTACCTTTGTTTACTTTCTTAACGAGATTGTTTTATCTCTCAAACTACTTTTACATATTTCTTAAATGATAGATTGCTGTGCTTCTCAACACAATTTGTTGAACAAATCTCATAAAGAATAGTTCTTATGGAACAAATGAAGAAAGAAGAAGAAAGAAAAATGCGTTTATTGGCATTACAGTAAAAAATATACCTTAAAACTATAAAAAAAAAACAGAAAACAATATTATTATAATGCCAAAAGGGCCTCAGCTCAGCATAATGTCAGATGACAACACAAGGTGTACCACCTGGCGCTGATTTTCAGCTGCAAACCACGCTAGAAACGCAAATCTTACTTAGAGAGATGTATTAATGGTTTTAATGATTATGATTATGTAAATACATATTTGTTATGGTCGCAAATCATATTTTGATCAAGATACAACCAGACACTGCTCTCAGAACGGTGAAGAAAAACATTGTGAGGAAACCGGCATGTCCTAAACAAAACAAAAAACAAACAAAACGTTTATTGTGTCCAAAAAATTATAATTATGTGAACTTGTGAGAGCGTGTCTGTGTGTGTGTGTATGTTTTTAAATAGTATCTCGCAGATCATCCTAGGAGGCTAGCCGAAAGACGTCCACTGCTGGACATAGGCCCCCCCCCAAAAGAAAGAGGGGTTGCCATTAATCGCCACGCTTGGCAGGCGGGTTGGCGATCGAAGTATGGTGTTAAAAAGCATAGAGAACGCTGCTGTCCATGCTCTATAAGTAAGTCCCTTAGTCGCCTTTTACGACACCCACGGGAAGAAATAGGATGGTGCTATTCTTTAATTCCGGCACCACACGGAGCTAGCCTAAGAGGTTATCGTCTGCTTAACCGGGGCCTCTAGCCAGGCCAAAATGTTATAAACTAAGCGATTATATGCTAAGGGCCCTGTGGGGTATGGAACTTGGCTTTGGGCGTCGCTGGAGAAGGACTGCAAGGGACAGGCTGGATTGGATAAATATTATTATTATAGGGGACGAATTAAAAGCTACAGGCTCAGCGGCGCGGGCTGGCTTGAGCAAGGGTCGGAAGGGGGGGGGGGGTTACAGGTGTGATGTTATGTCTATTATATTAAACGAGTGAGCCTACTCACTCGTTTAATATAATAGACATAACTTTTTTTTATTTATTTATTATTTTATTTTATTTTATTTATTTATTTAATATTTACAAACTGTTACTAAACATAATTATTCATAAATTCAAGCCATTGGATTGCCTTCGAACATATATTTTTATTTAGAAATAAAATAACAATACACCGTAAGCCAACCCATATTTCGGTCAGGGATAAAGGACGGAATCCCCTATATCCGGACCTAAATAAATAATACCTTATTGAGGAAAAATCTTTTACAGAAGAATATCAGAAATAAAACTTTCTATGGCTTCTTAGGATTTCATAAGAGTATTATTTTGTGAATAGTATTAGAATATATTGAAGATCTTTCTGTTATATGGAGCCTGTACGTTAAACATCGTCAACGTCAGTAGTTTAGTGTTTAATACAACGGTAATACAGGCTAATCTCATATCAAATAAAAAAGGTAGACGGAGCGTACGCCAATAATAGCGTTCAAATAAGTGAAGCCTCGTTTTCAAGGGAATGATGTCTAGCGCGTTCGGTGTCGCGCGTCGCTCTGGAACACGGTCGGCTTCCTATTTCAAATTTGGCTTCCTTTACCCTGCTTCACTCTGAGAGCACCGCACTCCGTCTACCTTTTTAATTTGGTCTGAGAGGCTAATATTATTATTTCTTTCACATTACCTAATTAGTCTATTTGTTATCATTTACTCAGGCAGTAGTGCTTGATAAACTATTACCAAACGCTACTTTTGAGCATGAGGTCCTAGGTTTGATTCCCAGGTCAAGCAAGAGTGTCATTGGGTTATCCATCCAGGAATTTCTCAGTAGTAGCCCGGAGTCCGGATTTGTGCCCGGTTGATGGCAATAGGCTCGCCCCCTATTACATGGGACTTAAACTGTGGGTTTACTATTAGGTACATCTATGCCTAACCCTTCGGAGAATACAGCCGTCATGTTATCATCGTGGTGTCGTTGTGCACTAGTTGTCTGGCATTTTTTTGCTGAACTGGGCCTTTTTGGCGCAGCCGTGAGGCACACTTTACTGCTAATTTCTTACACCGCATTTTACACTTTTTACTTGTTTTTATCTGCTGTATATTAAATTGTGTGCCTTTTAGTCTGTGCTAAATAAATGTATTTTCTTTCTTTCTTTATGTTATGATGTTATGTTACTCAATATTATTAAATTAATCTACAGCAGTGAGAACACGTAGATTTCGTGTTCAAACAAAAGAGTATCGCTCTATAGTCTATGGTGTTGTTCCAAGCACGCGATGCGCACATTTTCTCTTTATTGTTAAATTTTTTTACCAACGTACAATAAACCGGGAGCCATGTTATAAGATTGTGTTGCAAAGAATGAAATTGGCTTGAAGCCAAGATTTATTTTAAAATCAAAATCGTTTATTTGCATAAAATGTGGTACAGAATATGTTATCACATCACATCTTCATCAATCTAATATTATAAAAGCGAAAGTTTGTGAGTGTGTGTGTAAGTTTGTTACTTCTTCACGCTCGTATTCCCACGGGATCGAGACTTACGCGGGTGAAACCGCGGGGCGCAGCTAGTATTATATAAAATTCAATGCAAAGAAACATTCTGCCATGCAATGAAGGCATGCAAATATTTAACGGATGATAGTCAGTTAAACAGTGAAAAACAATTATAAACAAACTAGCTTTTGCCCGCGGCTTCGCTCGCGTTAATTTAGAATTTGACAATCAATTCGGGTTGTACACTGCTTGTTGTTTGGCGTTTGGCGGCAAAAAACTCTTTAACACACTATTCAAGTTTCTATAAT
Organism: Tiliacea citrago; assembly: GCA_963921375.1. Taxonomy (NCBI): domain Eukaryota; kingdom Metazoa; phylum Arthropoda; class Insecta; order Lepidoptera; family Noctuidae; genus Tiliacea; species Tiliacea citrago. The sequence continues at coordinate 7,041,639 of OY992784.1, forward strand.
AATATAATTCAATAATGATTCGAAAGACACCTGGTGCCATCTATTATTATAAGAAAGTTATTGTTGTTTTCCTCGGGAACAGTACCTTTTTCCGGGATGAAAGGTACCCTATGTCCGTTTCTGTACACCTAACAACGTATATGCAAAATTTCAGGATGATCGGTTCAGTGGTTTAAGCGTGAAAAGGTAACAAACAAACAAACAAACAAACTTACTTTCGCACTTATAATATTAGTTAGGATTAGGAAATTAGGATTAGGATAGGACGGATATAGATAATTACAATTTTCGGTACCTATTAAAAGTTTTTGTTGTTAGTAATAAAAAAAAATTAGGTACCTAGTAGGTAAGTTCAAGTTTTAGCGAATAATTCATTCAAATCAATACTAATTTGAATTAAAATTTTAAATACACTTTACATATTTAAATAATAAGGTAGGTATGAGTAAGTAGGTATCGACGAGGTAAATAACTTACCGAATTGAGCCCTATTATTAAACACCTTTATTATGTGAGTCGCTTAGTGACTTCGTTCGCCTGGAAGTCTTAAGACACACAATATTCTAAAATCATCATCATCTGCCTAGCGTTTTCCCAACTATGTTGGGGTCGGCTTGCTGTCTAACCAGATGCAGCTGAATATAATATTATATAATATAATACACAATATTCTAAAATAACAGCCACACTTTGATAAAACTCCCTCGGTCCCCGACCCACCGCTTTGCATCTCATCATAATTTTTTTCTTTTTGCTCGACTCCTAAGGGTCGTTGCGTGATTTTAAATAGCGCGATCAACCAAAAAACAGCCAAATGCGTGTCGAACCACGCACAATGAAGGGTTCCGTAGTTGGGATGAACTTATCCGAAGAACAAACTTAACATTGTAGTTGGAAAATATGTTTCCCCATACATTTCAACTGCAAAGTTTTTTTTTCTTGAGGTACGGAAGCCTAAAAACAGACTCTTCAGCGTTATTGTATTAGTAAGTAGGTACAGAAATACTGTGTTGAAAATGAAATAGTTTATCAATATTATACTGACTGCCTTATTGGGATGGGACTTGTGGCTAAGTAATAACAGCCGCACGGGTCAATCGATCAGGTTAAGCTACGCTTGCCGCGGTTGGTCCGTGGATGGGTGACCATCTTTACATACCAAGATCCTTCCGTGCCTCGGAAAGCACGCGTTATTTGTAGATTTTTCACAGTCGTTACGGGTCGTCAGAAGCCCGAAAGTCTGACAATCAGACTTACCAAGGGGTTCATGTTACCCAGTAATTGGGTTGTGGACGTCAGATAGACAGTCGCTCCATTTAAAATATTGGTAATCAGCTGCATCCGGTTAGACTGTTAGCTGACTCCAACATAGTTGGGAAAAGGAAGGCAAATGATGACTGGCTGCCCCATTGTAGCAGCTGGTATTATTGCGGTACAGGTATTGAAGGATTTCGGTTACCTCTACGATTAAGGTAACCGCTATCTGGGTAACCACAGGAAGAAGAAATATGTTAGCTATATTTTGGTTACCGTTTTAATACAGGTTACCTAAAGCCAGGGCCGTGAATGGTCGGCGCGTGGATCGACTCACACACAGGCGATGCGCGCCCTTTGACTAATGCCGACGGCACATGTAAGAAAGAGGTAATCTTTATTTCGGTTACCGGTATTAATATTGGTTGTACTCAATTGCTAAGAATTCAGGTAACCTTTAAAAATACCGGTAAAACTAATAAAGGTTTTAACCGAAAAATACCGGTATTGATCATATCGGTTTCGTTCCCAGTCGACTACATAATGTCGTCGACAGATAAATGCAAATTAACACTTCATTAACTAGAACAGAAACTGATTCAAAACAGCACTTTAAAATCGTTTCAAACTTAAAAAAAAGAGAACAAAAAAACATTGCAGGAAGAGAGATGCAAAAAAATAAAAAAATCGTCCGCTAAGTTTCCCTGAGTCTTTTTGTTCCACGCTCCCGGCACGGCATTGGTATAGCGGTCTGTTGTGAACATTTTGTAATTGCTGAGCATCCGCTTCGGCAGCAAGCGTCCGTCCGAGAGTGGCGTGGCGGATTATTATCAATTTAAATCCGACACTTTTATCTGCGCTCGGTAAATACGTTTTATTTTGTATTTGTTGGTTTGAGAATTGGATGTGTCACCGTATGATTGTGAACTTCGTTAGTTTATAATCTATCTGTACTATTTCCGTTAGAATAGAAACTGTCGAAAAATTTCGTACTGCAACAAACCATTTAATACGCATTATTTTTCGATACTTTTTATGGGAAACCGACAAATTGTAAACTGGTATCAAACTTGCTTGCGACGTAACGCACCTTGCGGCATTACTAAATAGCCTGCCTAGCTGCGAGCAACTTGAAAGTAGCGCTCGCCAGCCGTTGCCGTGGCACCGCTCGCTTCGGTCGCTCGGCTCGCGCGCGGCTTATCACAGTTCTAAACTTCTTTTTATTTTTTTGTTGGCGGGGTGGAAAATCCTCATGGATGTCCTCCGCCCTGGGGCGGGCGTGTCAGACTCTTACTGACTAAAAACCACCCCAGTGTTCCCTTCCCACACTTAGACCTTGGGGATCTTGGGATCTAGTGCAATTTCCGCGATCCCCGGCTGGTCACAGTTCTCACATAACCTAACCCATTTAACCCAGTTCACAATTTTTCGATAGTTTTTAATCTAACGGAAATAATCACGGAACATTTTCTGTATGATAAAGTACAGGCGAGACCTAGTTAAAAATGTTACATTGCTAAAATCATAATAAGTCATGGTTGTAAAAAATGTCTTACGGTGATGCAAAAAAGTAGCATACTATTTTTTCTAAATTTAAGTAAAACCATAATTTATAGTAGATAATATTAAATCAGTTACAATTTTTTGGAATCTTAGGTATCAGATTAGTTATGTATAACCACTTGAATCAGAGACCTGAGATACAGGTTTATTCCTAGTTCAGGTAGAATCCAATTTATTATTTACCTTAACCTCTAGTCTAAGGCCCTATTTTGTAAATATTTATGTAAATCAATTATTTCAATAAACAATTTCAGTGATGATACCGATTGATTTCATACTAACTGTTCTCACAATCAGACAGATATACAGCATGTGTCAAAAGGTGTGGTCAAATTTAAGGGTGTGGACCATCGAACTGAACCACTTTCTCCTTCGCGATTACGATGTTGGTCCCAAGGAGAAAGTTGTTCAGTTTGACGGTCTGTACCATACTCTTAAATTTGACCAGACCTTTCTACTATATTATGCAGTAGAAATATAATAAAACATATGGTAGGAATATTGACATTGATAACAAACCGAATTCAATATTTATGTCAACGAGCGTCCCAGACGACATAATTAGAGTAATCAAAAGCCTTAAAAATACACAATATCATGGTTACGACGGTATAACTACCAGTGTAGTTAAATTTGTCAGCGATGTTATAGCCGGTCCTTTGAGTCACATTGTGAACGTTAGTATTGCCTCTGGTATATTCCCTAATAGCCTGAAAACAGCTCTAATCAAACCCCTACATAAAAAGAATAATAAAGAAGACATATCCAACTATAGGCCAGTAGCATTGATTCCAATATTTTCCAAGGTATTTGAAAAGATTATATACGAAGCACTGGATAAATATCTGACTAAATATAATATACTGAGCAATGAACAAATGGGATTTAGAAAAAACAGAAATATTAATATGGCAATATACAATCTCCTATCCAATATTATGACGAATGTTGACAAGAAAGTTCCTGTGTGTGCTATATTTACGGATATGACTAAGGCGTTCGATTACGTAAGTCACGACGTCCTTTTAAAAAAACTTTACGCCTACGGCATAAGGGGAAATGTCCTGGAGCTTATCACCTCTTACCTTAGTGGCCGAAAAGTACAAAGAAATCTCTGGAATATGTTCTAAGACTAAACACGAGATTAGATATACATCAGACAGCAGAGAAGTCAAATGTGGTGTACCACAGGGTAGCGTTCTGGGGCCACCATTGTTTCTGCTATATATTAACGATTTGCCACGGCATACGCACCATCCTATGGTGCTATTTGCGGATGATAGTACGGTTATAATAAAATGTAATGATATAATAGATTAAGAAGAAGATATTAATATAACATTAAAAGGTATTATTAACTGGCTTGACATTAATGACTTAGTGATTAATCTTAAAAAAACAAAAGTAATTCACTTTTACCAACGGACATCCCCGCCTAACGTAGTGGTTAGTTATAATGAACAAAATGTGGACTCAACAGATGTTGCATAATTCCTAGGTATCTTAGTTGACAGCAGTCTCACTTGGAAACCTCATGCTGAAGACGTTTGTAAGAAACTGAGCAAGTCAGCTTATGTGCTGTATAACCTGTCGCATAAAGTAAGCAATAATATACTTCTGACAGCTTACCACGGACTTGTTGCGCCAATATTAAGGTTCGGAGTAATATTTTGGGGCAATTGTAGTGACATGGAAGACATTTTTAAAGCCCAAAAACGTTGCATAAGATCTATGTCAAATCTGAAAAGTACAGACACCTGTGAGCCTATGTTTGAGTCACTGAAAATACTGACCTTCCCATCGTTGTATATTTTAGAAGTGGCAATCTTTGTTAAAATGAACTTAAATTTATTTCCGTCACTAGCCGATATTAGGACTCGTTCAGGTCCTATGAGAACACAATATAAAAAATTATTACATACAGGCAATTACAAAACAGCACTACTAAGGAAAAATATTATGTCAATGGGGCCTATAACACCCTGTACGAATATTTAAATCTAAACTGACTGCATTATTATTAGAAAAATGTTATTATTGTATACAAAACTTTTTAAATGATAAAAATTTATAACAATTTAAAATTAATGACATAGAATTTATATTTTAACAGAATGTCTTAATTATTAGTTGTATATTTAGATTAAAATTGTATCGTTATTTTTTACGACTGCATGTTATTTTGAAAATGTTTTTTTCTTTAGTTTTTACGACTTTGCATGCCATAAGGCAGAATGTAGCGGAAGCATTTAGTGAAGTACCATATTATACCTGTACCTACATTGTTGGCAAATAAATAAATCTAATATGTTCTTTAGAAAATAATAAAGATAAGTTAAGAAATCTGACGATCGAGACTATACTACGGAAGATTATAATGTAAAGTAATTTAATAAAACACACAAACGAACCACCAACATAAATTATCCGTATACTAAAATCACACATGTCATTCTTTGACAGTTGTATGATATGGTTATAACCAATGACGTAAGTTTTATACATCATTGGTTATAACACGGAAAATTGACGTAGGGTCAAATAAAACACACAACACTTAATTTCCCTGATCTTACCTAATATTGTTTTTTTCATGTATTATTTTTGATACATTAATCAGTAAAATATTTGAAAAGGTATTGTAAAAATACCCAATTAACGATTCCACTGATTCACACAAATCGGTGTCTAAATATTTACACCTGTTATTCCCAGCTCAGGGAAATAAACGTTTTGGAATAAAAATTACAATTTGAATTACAAATGGCGGAATCCAATTACCGTAACGTGCGTTATCAATGTTGTCCTGTCGGCGGCCTGTGGGGACTGGCGATAAAATTGTATTGAACAGAACGTGGTGGAGCAATGTGGTAGAGAAATCAGTAGTACAAGTTAGTTAAGATCATCAATCTGCTAGTAAAACGTCCTTACAGAGCTGAAAAGTTGTAAAATGGTCGATAATGGGTTAGTTTAATTCTTCGTTACTGTCCTTGGTAATTTTGAAGCTCTATTCAAGGGTAAGATTTATAGACCGCTCTTTGACCTCACTTTGCTAAGTAAGCGTCTCATAAGAATATGAACTTTATCCTTATGAAATTAATGTTCACATTCATATAAAATGCTTGCTCACATTTGCTTCTACGAATATAAATACTATTTACATAACAATAAGGTTCATATTCGTATGAATCACTTATTTTACTTAGCGAAAGGCAAAGTCAAAGTGCCGTTTGTAAATCTTGCTATAAACAAGTGCCAAAGTGAATCGAACGTTAAACATCGATGAAGGTTTTTAACCTATAAAATAAAACAATGTACATACAACAGTAACAATGTACAATACTGTACTACTGTCAACAACTCTATACTGTGCCATTGGCCACGCAAACCGAAAATACAGGGCAATTTTTTTAAATAAGCGATTTTAATGGAAATCTGCTATTCGAAGGTAGATACAACACAAAAGCATTTTCATGAATGTTACAAAACCTTTATTGAATTAAATGGTGAGCATATTTTTATGTAAAGTAGCAGTCGAGTGGTCCTAGCTTAGCTTGAGGGTAAGATGCGTAAAAAAACCATACATACAGTTAATAGGTAAACTAAAATAAAAGAAAAATAAAACAGGCGAATTTAACTCTTTTTGGGTCTAGACAAAGTGACAAGCTATATAATTCTAATGTGACTATGTCGGAAATAAATGAATTAATAATAATAATATATTCTGTGCGCAAGTGAGAGTCACCGCCTTTTTTTTATTTATTTTTTTGGGGTGGGAAATTATCAAATAACCTCTCCCGCTATGGGCGGAGCGGGAGGGCGTGTCAGACTTTTACTGACTAAAACCCACCCGTGTTCCTTCCGTTGCCTGTGTGCCAGGGCCACGATATCCCTTTCGGACAAACTCGTTGCGAGTTTGTCCTGGCAGGCTAGTCACCGCCTGAGGTATGTAAGCGGTGTTACGGAGGAGGTAGACAACGGTGAAGCTATCTCAGTCTGCCAATCTTGTCAATGGGGCCTCCCCCGATGACGAGAAAGTTAAACTACCTACCGACAACCTTATGTCAATCTCGTTGAAAGTTGTTGTAGTGTTAAGAAATGCTAAGACATTGTTTTTACATTCTGTGACTACTTTACCTCACTCACTGACTTGCTTATTACTTCTTTAAAAACTTAAAATTGTATGAAAATCGTATACTTTTACAATGTTTATAAATATGAGAGCACCATGTATGTATCACTTAATTAATTTATCTGTCATTGTTTCATTTTTAGGGTTCCGTACCCAAAGAGTAAAACGGGAACCCTATTACTAAGGCTCCGCCGTCTGTCTGTCCGTCTATCACCAGGCTGTATCTCATGAACCGTGATAGTTACACAGTTGAAATTTTCACAGATGATGTATTTCTGTTGCCGGTATAACAACAAATACTAAAAACAGAATAAAATAAATATTTACGAGCAAAAAATCACCCCCTCCCATACAATAAACGTGATTTTTTTGCTCGTTTTTACTCGATATTGATAACGGCAACAGGTAGACGCTTGAAATATTCACAGAATATTTAGTTATATATTCACTTTAAAAATAAATAATTAAATTAAAATAAAACAAATATTTAAGGGGGCTCCCATACAACAAACATGATTTTTTTGCCGTTTTTATGGATAATGGTACGGAACCCTTTGTGCGCGAGTCCGACTCGCACTTGGACGGTTTTTTTTACCTATTGTGACGTTGTAATTTATTCTAGGTGCATCGTTATCACATATAATTATATAATAATAATTAATGTATACAAAATATAGTAAAACATTTTAAAAGAGTAACGATGGAGTTTCTTGCCCATTCTTCTCAGTGAGAACATTATAGGCTGATTACGAAAATTTTGAGGTTAATTTCTGTCGCTGCTCAATTGTCAGGTTTTATTATTATTGGGGAATTATAAAACGAACGAATAAAAAAAACGGGCAAAGTGCGAGTCAGACTCGCGCGCGAAGGGTTCCGTACCATTATCTATAAAAACGGCAAAAAAATCACGTTTGTTGTATGGGAGCCCCCCTTAAATATTTGTTTTATTTTAATTTAATTATTGATTTTTAAAGTGAATATATAACTAAATATTCTGTGAATATTTCAAGTGTCTACCTGTTACCGTTATAAATATCGAGCAAAAACGACCAAAAAAATCACGTTTGTTGTATGGGAGCCCCTTAAATATTTTTGTTATTCTGGTTTTTAGTATTTGTTGCTTCAGCGGCAACAGAAATACATCATCTGTGAAAATTTCAACTGTCTAGCTATCATGGATCATGACATATAGCCTGGTGACAGACGGACAGACAGACAGACAGACAGACGGCGGAGCCTTAGTAATAGGATTCCCGTTTTACCCTTTGGGTACGGAACCCTAAAAATGGGAGCTCATAGTACTCTGCTCGTTATAGTATTTTTCAAAGTGGTTCAGTACCCCAAGTGTAAGAGTAAACGTAAATATTTCGTTTGTGTTAAAATTTGGCCGATAGATCATAATGCTAAGAATATAAGGGTGAGAATAAAAATCTTAACACAAACGCGCTAGTTACGTTTACTCTCTTGCAAACTTCCACTTGGCGTACTGTTGATTTCTTGTCACTCGCAGTCAGTCGCTCCCTTAGTAATACTATAGCGTAAATTAATTATATTTTTCACTTAAAACTTTAATTTACAGTCATTCGTTTAAATAGGTCCTACCCTTATTATTGTCATCATAATTATGCGACTATTGTAAGGCTAGCTCGTTTTCTTTGGCATGTATTTAACACGGCGACAAATTAATCTGAATTTGGGATTAAAAAATAATTAAAGCCGGTAGCAAAAATAATAGGTTGGCAGCAAAAATAATAGGTTGGCAGCTACAGCGAAGTATTATTTTAAGTAGAAAGTAGCAGCTCAATAATCAGTTTTTAGCTTTATTTTAATTTAAACTGGCATCGAATTTTTGTTTTGGTAACTGAATTTACCAACAATAGAGGGGATCTGGTGCTCGGCGGCCGCTACCGCGGCACGCTCGCTTCGCTCGCTCGCCTTCACTTGTTAATGGTTACTGTTCTAACCTAACCTAACCCAAATGATTCAATAACAGTAGATGACTTTGCAGCGATTAAGAAATAATATTTAATCGCTGCCAAGTTATTATTTTAGTAGCAAATAGTTAGTTAGAAGTGTGTCCTAGACTAATGTTGTTTCTAATTTGTGCCCTAAGTACTAGGTGTGAAACGTATCTAGGTTTTGTTCTTGAGTTTTATTGGTTAGTTTTATGCATCATCATAAATATTGTAGTCATTATTCTACAATTGAGTATTCAACCTTTTTGGAGATTGGTACTGGCTTAATTCTGTCTAGGTTTCGAATATTTTTTTGAAATTTTTCGGGTCTAGGTTGTCTATGTCACATTAAATGTCAATATTATCATGATCCTTAACTTCTTGGCGGGAAAGTGAAGCGTCATGTTAGCAGTTTTGTTTTATTTTCTAAAATTTGTGTTTAGCCGAATATTAATGTGTAATAGTGGTGGATTATTAACCATTAAGTGTTCGTGAACCTGCATTAATGTAGGCAAATGAAACAAAACAGTGCAACATCACTTTAAGTTCTCTCAAGAAGTCCGCGCGAGGTTTCAGTAAAGTGCCGCGTCTTTACTTAAACTCAAGGGGAGTGGGGCGGGATATCATCAATCATCTTTATCATGCATTGAGTGGAGTTCATTTCATAGTTATTTAAATAACTTTGTACTTGTTACCTAATTTTACATGACACTGGCTAAATGCACAAACCGTGCGAAGCCAAAAAGAAAAAAAAAAGAAAAAAAAATCATGATCCTTATATCGCGATATTTCAAGATTTCCTAAAATCTTGTGATATTACCACGGTATCATGACAAATTAACATACCGTTACTGCTTATTTGTAACTGACATGAATTGTGCAAGGTTGTTATTGATTTAGTGAATAAAGTTAGGAGAATAAAGTGTTTTTTTATTTTTTTTTATTCCCCATTGAGAATCTCAATTCCAATCTCGAAATCAATTTTTTTCTTTTAGTGGTGTCATCCATTACGCCTAAATTTTCATCAGTACATTTAATTTGTTTGTTTTTTTACTAAGTCTTTCGATTTGCGGATTTCACTCTACGGTTCATATTTCCTCCTTATCTAATTTCGAATGCTGTAACTTTTACGTTTCATAATTTTTTACGATATTTAATTTTGTCCTTTACGCCGCCGCGCGCCGCTTTGAACTACCAATACAGGAGTATACTGAACAGGTAGGTACGTAAATCGCTCATCTTTTTATTCTTATAAAGATTTCGCTGGTAAATCGAAGACTCATCCACTATTTTCTATTTAGGAAAGTTCGTCGTTACAATTTTCCAGCCCTTTTTAGGCACCATCGCGGCGCTTCATGCACGCGACCAGTCCTGCCCTGATGCTGTACTCCTTCGGACTTACTTCCAGATAATCCATCCAATATTTTATTCTAACTCAATAGTTGCTAGCTAGTTAGCAGTTTTTTTTTTACACAAATCGAACGTGGATCTGCGCATAGTGCTTTGCTTCGCGTTGTAGGGTAAACGCTATCTCGATCAGTCAAGCGCACCTGGGGTCTGGCTGTAGCCATTCCATATATCGTATTAGCTCAAGTACTAAAATGCGGCGTCATCTAATACATCTCCTTTTACAACCAAAAGCACTGAACCCGGTCCCTTCTGGACCAAAATTTTATGCATGTATTTTTATTCCTTTTTTTTATTTATATCATTAATTTATTCCGGAGTGTGTATTTAATCATTCTACTAATAATAAACGGTTTTTTAAAAATTTACTCAAATGATTTTTTTTTTATATGCTTTTATTAAATTACGCCACAATATTATGTAAATACGAGTACTATAACGGTGGCATAGCCACATGGAGGTCGGGGATTATTCCGCGGGAACATACTACAGGGATAAATATCCTGTGCGTAACCCAGGACATGGTCCATCCGAGTTTCATCGAAATCTGGTCAGCCGTTAAGACGTCGAAGTCAAAGTCAAATTATTTATTTCAAATAGCCACGTAACAGGCACTATTGAACGTCAAAATTTACAAAATAATAGAATTGATTCTAGTCGCCCCTTCCAAAAGGTAGTTTCGTATGGAAAAGAATGGGCAAGAAACTCCACCGTTACTCTTTTTAAATGTTTTACAATATTTTGTATAGGTAAATTATATAAATAAAAAAACTAAATTATTATTATTTTTATTTATTTAATTAATTATATGTGAATACGATGCACCTAGAATATAATTACTATACCAGAATGGGTCATATGAATTAAAAAAATAAGCAATGACAAATGAATTATGAATTATGTGATAGCTACATCATCATCATCATCATTTCAGCCAAAAGACGTCCACTGCTTGACATAGGCCTCCGCCTAAGGACTCTAAAATCTACCTGGAATCTAAAAAAAAAAAAAAAAATATTCACATAAACCTACAGGGGCACTTATGAAACGTCAGAAGCTAGGTGCACGGTTCCAATTGGTCGTTTCCTATGGAGAAGAGCCGGCAAGAAACTCCACGGTTACTCTTTCTAAGCTGGCTGGCATACCTTAGGTTACCGTTATTGTCACTTACCTAATTTCAGTTATGCTATATTTTTATAAATATATATATTGTTTGAGGCAGTTGGTAGTTTCCTTGTGTTCTGATTCCAACCCTGCTCAGAGCTTTAGTTCCTTTACCACTACAGGGACAAAATCGAAATTTGTGGTGTAGTAATTTTATTCTAGGTGCATCGTCTTCACATATAATTATATAATTGATGTACCAATACCAAATATTCAAAAAACATTTTAAAAGAGTAACGGTGGAGTTTCTTGCCCATTCTTCTCCATACGAAGCTACCTTTTGGAAGGGGCGACTAGAATCAATTCTATTTTATTTGTAAATTTTGACGTTCAAAAGTGCCATCTATGTGCCTATTTGAAATAAATAATTTGACTTTGACTTTGATTGTAACAGTGGCGTGATAGCTACATGGTGCTCACATAATATTTACAAGCATGAAAAGGTAACAAGAGAGGCAGACAGACAGTCAGCATTAGTTTTGCATTAAATAGTATTAGTATGCATTTAGAGTTCTATCTGTGCGAAGGATGTCGTCCAGAGACGCACACACGGCTTCACATCAAGCTTTGCATTTCCAGTAAACGCTGACCTCTCATTGTACGGAAATCGTATACAATGCGAGATCAGTTTATACTGGAAATTTTTAGCTTGATGTGTAGCCGTGTAGGCGTGTACTACAGCCAAGCCTATTTCGCCCGGCAGCATATTATTATTGTGTTCCTGTTTAAGGGCAGATATAGATGTTGTCCCCTAACCATACATTTTTTATCTATGCGCGCACTGTGCTTGCGAATGAATGAGAAACGAGTCGAATCCAAGATGGCAAGAATCGCACTTGCCTAAGTGCGCGCTCCCGGTTAAAAATCCTTGGGATAAGGGTTAATCGTCGCTAAACGGCTTCTATCTGGACTGGTTGTGATTCGTGAAGGCTCATATAGTGCTGTATAGACTTTGATGCATCAATTTGTGAGTGGATAATCGGACCACGGCCGGTAGTCGTGCAACGCCAGCCACATGCCACATCAGGACAAGATTCCCTCGAAGAGCCACAGGAGGCCAGCAGGTGAGTAACGCACTTTATGCTTGGAAGGTCTAACGGTCTCCCCGCGAGCAAGCACAGTTAATCATATTCAACTAAATTACGTATCGAAACTGAGCTTGATCTCCAATGTACCACCATCGGATTGGTACAGATGTAGATACAGGCACATGAGCTGTTATGTATTTTAGCTCTGTTTCTGGTGTTGAAAAACACCTACGAGAGGCATTGAAGGTGCTTGTATAAGCGATATTTTCATATCCCTTTTGATGCCAAGAACCCAAAATATGGGTTTAAAAATAATGCGTTTGTGTTTCGTTTCGTGTTGTGGGCACCACAACCCGCATCCGAGTCGTCGTTTAAATACGTAGCTATAGATGAGTTCTGTTCATGCCCAGGACCCGACTAACGAGACCAAATCTAATTATGCTACGTATAGCGACTCGGATGCGGGTTGTGGGCACACGAACGAATTATTTTTGGACCCATATGCTGGGTTCTTGGCATTATAAAGGATGCGATAGTGTCTTTTTTCACAACGAGATGGTCTGACACCTAATACAAAAAAAAACAATAGCTTAGTCTAGTCATATCATCCAAAACTGTATATTTGAGCGAAGAGTGAAACTGGTCAAGGTTGTTTCAAATTGTGTTTAAACTTCGTCAAATATGACTTCTCTATATTCAAAATGAGCTTGTTTGTTCTTTATTATTCAAATCTTATTTCTAGTTAGTTGTGCAGCTTGTAAATTGAGTATCGGGTGTCGTAACTGAGAGCTGCGAGCCGCCGTGTTGAGATAAGGCGCTCTGTGAGGACACCCTTAACGCGACCAGAAAATATGTGGAGACGCATTATTTACATCAAAAAAGTTTGGTCAATAAACTAAAATTCTACTAACTTAATCTACTACGTCTTAACTCCCTTCAAAATGGTTGAGCTGAACGGTGCTGACCATGTGTCATGTTCGTGAATGCGCTGTCAATTGGGACTGGACATCTCTTAGCTGCCACGGCTTATTTTTAACCAACTTCCAAAAAAGGAGTAGGTTCTCAATTTAGCAGTATGTTTTTTTTTTGCGTGCTTGTTACGCGATTACTCCGTTAATTACGGACCGATTTTGAAAATTATTTTGTTGTTTGAAAGGGTATACTCCCGAGAGAAAAATAACTTTAATTTCGGAAGTCGGTGGCAAAAAACTCAAATACAGGTCCAAAGACACCGACTGCCGAAATTAAAGTAATTTTTCACTTTGTAGTGTTATTTTTGGTAGTTGGTTGTTATTTTTTTGTAAAAGGTTTTAATTATTTTAGTTCTGAATTGTTTTTTTTTTGTTTGTTTCTATTTGCGACGCGTTTTTTGTTTTTTATATCGTCCTCATATAATATAATTAACATATAATTTAAAAGAGTGCACTCTGTTAAATTATTAGTTAATATATTATTAAATTATTATGGACATGTCTATGGAGTTTCTTGCCATTGTTCTCCATAAATACCTACTTCGCTTTGGAATGGGCAACTAGCTTCATATTTCTAACTAACCGACTTCTTGACAATTCAAAAGTGCCTGTAAATGGTTTGACTGAAATAAATGCTTTGAATTTTTTTTTGTATTTTATCTAAGTACTCATAATTATAAAATAAATGCGAAAGTGGGTTTGTTTGTTTGTTATACTTTGACGCTAAAACGGCTGATCGGATTTGGATGAAATTTACCACATGACCTGGATTAGGACATAGGATACTTTTCATCCCGGTAGTACGTTCCCGTGGGATAATTTACCACCTACACACGGGCGAAGCTGCGGGCAAAAGCTAGCTGCTAGCTATAAGTAAATAGAGGCGAGGTTAATAACCGTAAACTTGGGCAGTCAAAGCATATATTTCAATGCCAGAATGAAGTAAGCAAGAACAATAAGGTATTTCCGAAATTAAAATTTGAATGCGCTTGTCCACTCCACCCGACACTGCGAAGAAACAAGAGAATAACTACATCCATCGCTCTAATGAGTCTTCAGAGCCCGTTTAAGTCGATTCGCTGCCGTCTGCTGCACAATAGTGAATCAGAGTCGGACACAGTGGAAAACGGACGAGTTTCTTTGTAGCTTATTTATTTCGATTTGCATTGAAATACCTTCTAGGAAGGGTTAATTAGAGAGCTTGTTCATTGTACTGCTTTTTGTTCTGTTTCGTTTGAGTTAGTGATGAAAATGTTAATTGGATCGCTTTCTTGATGTTAACCGGTGGGAACCCCTCCTTTTTAGAATTGGACTTTGTAGACCACCCATAATTCCCTTCTGTACATCAGTCAAAACTTCTAAGAAGGGTAATAACAGCTAAATGGGTGGATCGGTCAGGTTAAGCAGCGCTTTTCGCGGTTGGTCCATGGATGGGTTACCATCTTTACATACCTTGAACCCTCCGTGCCTGTCATTCGTGGATCTTTGGCAGTCGTTACAGGTCGTCAGAAGCCCGAAACTGACAACCAGTCTTACCAAGGGGTATCGTATTAGCCAATAATTGTGGAGATCAGATAGGCAGTCGCTCCATGTAAAATACTGGTATTCAGCTGCATCCGGTTAGACTGAAAGCTGTCCCCAAAATAGTTGGAAAAAAGCTAGGCAGATGATGGTAACTTTTATTATAATGTCGATCATTAATTTTCTTTCTTAACTTATTACCTACATTTTAAAATATTTCTTAAAATAAAAAGAATATTATAGACATCAAAAAGTTAGTTCCACCGGTGCGTGTTGGGAGCAGGGTCCAAGCTACCGGTGGTTAGGGTTGCAGACACAGGAACCTCCCCACAATGCTCGCCGTATCGAGGAGTACTGCCTTCTGAATCTGGCCCTTGACCCGACCTCCTAATTAGAGCCTCGAGAGATGTTGATCGATGCTTTCGGCTATCAGGCCATTAGGTTAGACTGGAAGCCGACCCCCACATAGTTGAGAAAATGCTAGGCAGATGAGGCTGACGTACAGAAGGACATTATAGGTTTCAATTTTATTGCTATACCTTTCCATATCTAGTACAATTATACATAACAATAGTGCTTGGTAGTTAAGGCAGTTAACGAAAGAAAATAATATACAGATATAATTTGACATGATAATGATAATGATAATGTATGATGTGTCTTATCTCTATGTGTTTTTGTGTGCGCACATAAATAATAACATAAATAAATAATGAGATAAGATAAGAAAGTATTCTAGTTTTACTTCCCTCACGGAATTTTTTCACAAAAAGCATGTACTATCGATTATTTCTTGAAGTAATAGGACTTCTCATACGCACTATGAGGTGAACAGAAGACGTTAAAATGTGAGATGTAAAAACAAATAGCTACGAGTATAGGAAAGTCCTACTGCATAGGCATTTATATTATAAGTAATTAAAAGTATACTGTAGTAGTGTGTGTGTGTGTGTAGTGTGTGTGTGTAGTGTAGTGTGTAGTAGTGTGTGTTGTGTGTGTAGTGAAGTGTAGTGTAGTTATTATTTTAAGTATTTTTATGGTGTACATAATAAAGAGTATTCTATATTCTATTCTATTCTATTCTAAAAGAGGTAGTATCACACTGATTTTATAAAGGCGAAAGTTTGTGAGTGTGTGTGTGTGTGTGTCTGTTTATTTGTTACTTTTTCACGCTCAAAGGGTAGACCAATTTTGATAAAATTTTGTATGAAGGTAGCTGACATCCTGGATTTTTTAGATTTATCCCGATCCTCATCCTAGATTTATCCCGATTTTCCGACGGGATCGAGACTTACGTGGGTGACACCGCGGGGCGCAGCTAGTTCTATTCTAAAAGAGGTAGATAGGTTATACACGCTCCGCAAGTAGCACGTTAAAACTTGACAATAGCCACATTTTCTTCGTCTTGTCTCTTTTCATTCCCGATAATAAGGACATGCCGTCCTACTTCCACGTGTCATCTAATAGCGGAACAATGTGCCGTTTGAAGATCGAATGTTGATTGAATGTTGTGAGTAACCTATCTACGTCTTTATACTTATAATCTCATTGTTGGTAGAGATGAAAACCAGCGCTGGGGCTCTGTCTCGCATAGGGTCGCAGCATTATGCTGAGCGATGGCCGTTTTGCGTGAATGTGACGCATATTTTCCCTCAACTTGTTCTTTCGTGTTTCTGTTTTTATTTCTTTGCGTTATGTTTACCGCAAATAAACGTTTTTTCTTTCTTTATTTCTAGATAAACTACGATAACATGGCTCGCCCCTCCAAATTACTGTTTCAATGTGTGTCGTCACATCCTTAAGAAAGAGTTTGTATGTAGTTGGTATTCGTCTTCGTATACGTCGAATTTATTCATAGGTTTTGTGCAATCAGTACTCGTAATATCTCACTTATTACCTCATTGCCATAATAATAATAATGAGCGATTAATGACGCTACTAGTCGAGCAACAAATCCGTGGATTTGTTTTTGTTTGACGGCCGTCTCATTACGCACACATGTGTTGTGAGTCTTGGTGGCGCTTTGTAAATACTTTCAAACGTTTTGATTTTTGGAGGGGCGGGCCATGTTATCGTAGTTAATCTCTAGGCAACAACAACTGTGTTCATTTAGTGCACGTGTCCGTTTACCGCACATTTGCGGGTAGAACTAATTAAGCGAACAATTATTGCATCGAATACCAACCAAGGAAACAAAGTAGACACGTTCAGTACTCGATTTTGAGTGACTCGTTAACGAATCAAAAAGTTTACTAAGTAATTATTTATTGTAATTTCAACGACGACACGATTCGAAGAAGGCAGCTCTTTGGGTCATATAATATTGTTGATATTATAATTCATTCTATATTATAATAACTAACATCAACATTCAATCTGTCTGAGATCATTATAAATATCAGACTTTACACCATTTGAAAAAAGAAAAGAAAGAAAGAAAATACGTTTATTTACGGTAAACATAACGCAAAGAAATAAAAACACAAACACGAAAGAACAATTTGAGGGAAAATATGCGTCACATTCACGCAAAACGGCCATCGCTCAGCATAATGCTGCGACCCTATGCGAGACAGAGCCCCAGAGCTGGTTTTTAGCGACAGCCGGCGTTGACGTGATGATCTGCTGGGGAGTTTGTTGCGCCACTTCTTCTTCCCAGCTAAAGCACTAGGAAGTGGTAAAGGGTGGGCGTTTTTGGGGGACTGTCTTATGTAATTTTTGACGTTCGGAAAGTGCTGATTCTCAGCCTAGTTTGAATAAATGACCTTTGATTTTGATTTTGACGTCTACCGGTGCAGCATTAAATGAGACAAAAATAAACAAAATAAGAAATAAAAATAAATACAATACTTCGTTCTGTATGTTTATATAAATATAATAAGCCTATACATAAGCATATCGAGGCAGTTTCGAGACACACATCTTCATTGATTGTCAGATCAGAGGTTTCGATATAAACATTAGTATACTGTGTCATGTGACGACCACCGTAGAGCCGAATTACGAACCAAATTATCGAGGGAACGAGGGAAAACATTAATATTAATGGTAAGGCAGAATTCGGCTTGTGGTACTGAAGGTCGTCATTTACCCGGCCAAATATCAAATGGCCAAGTAGCTTTGCAGCTGTGCGCTAGTTGCATGTGCTAATGGGCTATCTGATAGTCATTAAGAAAAGTCGAATAGTATCATGTCATGACATACTTTCTTATCCTTTATTTAAAATAACCAGGTTATTAATTCAATATGCCTAGCCTTTTCCCAACTATGTTGGGGTCGGCTTCCAGTCTAACCGGATGGAGTTTAATACCAGTATTTTACATGTAAAATACTGGTATTAAACTCCATCCGGTTGTGGAGGTCAGATAGGCAGTAGCTCCATGGAGCTACTGCCTATCTGACCTCCACAACCCAGTAATTGGGTAATACGATACCCCTTGGCAAGACTGGTTGTCAGACTTTCGGGCTTCTGACGACCCGTAACGACTGTCAAAGATCCACGAATGACAGCCGGGTCCAACGGCTTAACGTGCTTTCCGAGGCACGGAGGAGTCTCGGCATGTAAAGATGGTCACCCATCCATGGACCAACCCCGGTAAGCGAAGCTTAACCTGATGGATCGACCCATGCGGCTGTTATTACGTAGCCACGAGCTCCTCAACCAGGTTCTTAATTATTAATTACAATTTAGCCTTTAAGACTTATAAGTAAGTTGTCAGTTGTCAACCAGACACAACACCCGTCTGTTCGGAGGATCCTCCCTTTTCTATGGTGGATGAGTGAACTTTACACCCTGTTCCTCATACCACCAAAGGCTCATTGGACATTTTTTTTGCAATTAAATGGCAAAGTGCTGCTGTTCCAAAGCTTGCTGCAGGATAGTAGCATTTGCTGTGGGACAGTAACCGGCTAATAAAGTGTAGAATTAAAATATTATGGCTTTGTTGCTACGGAGAATCCTGAATCACTGACTCATAGGACACAAATCATTTCATTTATTCGTTTGCAAAAAACGGGTAATTAGTACATAGAAGTTTTCTTTTTTTACAATAGTGCTCAAAAATCTACCGCACCTTCAATGGGCATGTTTTACACTTTAAAAAGAAAATATTTTAATTAAGATATTATAATAATACAAATTAATGTCATTCATCATCATCATCATTCATCATTTCAGCCGAAAGGCCTGCTCCAAAAGGAGGGGTTTGCCAAAATCGCCAGGGGGGTTGGCGATCGCAGTATTGTGTTAAAATGCATAGAAAATGCTGCTGCCCATTCTCTAGTAAGTCAGTTAGTCGCCTTTTACGACACCCACGGGAAGAAATAAGGTTGTGCTATTCTTTACGTCCGGCACCATATGGACAAATTAATGTCAATTCGTTTGAATTACAGTAAAAATACCATATTAATACAAAAATGTCAAATGCCAACAAGATTACTGTGATAAAAAAAATATGTCAAATGGAATAATAGCATGTTAATCAGTCAGTGATCCATCGTTAAGGAAGTCGTGAATCGTGTAATAACATTGAAATGAAATGAAATCGTTTATTCTGTAAATAGGATATCGGAATCACTTTTACACGTCATATTAAAAAGTAAAAAATAAGCTAGATGTAGTCGACATTTCCTATCTGACTACCCGTGAGAAGAAATGGCGAAACAAACTCAGGGGTCAAAGTCTCTTTTAAAGTCCAGACATAATCTTGGTCAGATCATGTGAGGACCATGTAGATCTGTGTTTGAAATGGTATTTTGAGGAAAGAACCACACAATTTTGAGTGGACATGTCCAATCAGTGCAAGCATTTGTCGTAATCGTGCAGCTCGACTCAAGACTTAAGGAGCTCAACGACTCGACGAACAATACCAAAGAAAGTACATTTGGGTAGGCCTCATAAAGTGCTCAAAATGCTCATAATAACCAACGACGGCCGCCATGGCTCACGCACAATGCCATGTCCACATGAAGGACTAAGTGCGGAAACCAAACCCGCTGACATATGTAGAACATTGTTCATTTATTATTTTGTTTAGTGCCCCTTTAAAATTTCATGACAGTCATATTTTTAACACACAGACAGGAACTTACACTTAGTTTAAGAGTCAGCATTGCAAATAGCATATGCAACATTGACCTTTGTATTAAGCCTTATATTTATGTTTTTAATCTTAAGGATATTGTCATAGGCTAAATAAATAATGTATTTATTTATAGTACAGTGGGGGAAAAAATCATAGGGCATCAGAAAATTTTTCCGCATCGCTTTCAGTGGGAAAAGTGCCCAAAAGGCTGGCAGCATTGCCACGTTGTATGGCAATGCTGATTCTTTGGCCGAAAAATAGGCCAGGCCTCTGGTCTCTGCACTTTTCTCACTGAAAGCAATGCGGAAGAATTTTTTGATGCCCTATGATTTTTTCCCCCCTTTTTTATATAGGTACTTACTTGTACATATTATTATTTTTATTTTAAGTTTGTTTAGTTTTTAAATTATGTACATACTTTCAATTGACCGAGGTAAATATTTCTCTAGTACAGTGAAGTAAATGTAGACACTAACCCGTCTATACATCCGTGCTATGCTAGACTAGCGTTATCGCGGTGCACTACATAAACCAACACACAAATTAAATTCCTGCCATTAAGGACGGACCTAGGGTTGCCAACCATACTGTTAAAAATAGTATTATACTTACTGTTTTTTTTTGTACTCTAAAATACTGTTTACTGTTTAACACAAATTATTGTACACACGTAACATAAAATCACGCCTGTAATCCCCGAAGGGTTAGGGGGGGGGGTTAGGTTAAAATATAGTATATTATGAATAAACTGTTTTCAACTGTTTACTAATATCCAGAGCTACACCTACCTAAATAAAAAGTTTCATCTACTACTCGTAGAACATCGTGCATGCAGCTGGACATGGGCACGGTGATTCAGCAAATTTTTAGGACATAGGTAAGTATTAAATAGATAATTGTTATTGGAATACCTTTTAGGTATATCATAGTTAGTTCTGCTACCTCAGTATTCACAGAATGAATGTTTTCAGTGATGCATGCTAAGTGGTGGGACGGCAGAAATATAGCTTTAATAGAAAATTTTTCATAGAAAAAATTGCTCCTCGTATATTTGGTGAGGCTTACAAAGCCTTCAAATTTGGTACAAAATGGATGAGTTGGGCGAGTAGCACTAAGTAATTAAATATCTATTTAAAAAAATACTTAAAATACTGTTTTGTTTTCCGAGATACTGTTTATTTTCCTACGTTCACCATAATTATACTAATTTATTTCTTGCATAAAAAGTTGGCAACCCTAGACACATTTGCTACTGCGTCTAATTAGCGGTTTATTCTAGTGTTATTAGGGCTCACCGACGATCTGTGGTTGCCGTCGGATTGTCGACCAACTACTATAATATGTTAATCTATTTCATAACATCTCATTAGCCCCCTACAGTTTCAAAGTTGAGCAGCGCTCTAAGGTCGGTTCCTATTTTGTGTTTTTTTTTTTAAGTTTCTTTAATTCTTGTTGCCAAACTAGACAACTTTATTGTCTTTTTTAAAGTACTTTTTTATGTTTTACGATGGACATATTACGCTAATGGGGTTGAAAACATATATAATTATATATCTGGCTACACTACTGGCAGCGGGAGGCAATTTCGCCATCTACGGAAGCGTTTTTATGGAGTTACTTACGTATTGTCGCTACGGTTACCCAATGCAATTGCGGCACTTTCGAAATTATACTAATTATTTTAGTGATGAACAATGCCTTAAGTGCCTGCATATGGGTGCTATAAAAAATGTTATTTAATGATATGTCATGTTTTGTAATTAGCTATTAGCTCAAAAAGTTTTAACTAGTTTTCACGATCAACGGTGAGACATAATTTCATAGTACTAAGCACCTAATACAGGTCCCAACCTGCGTTCACTAACAACACACCGCTGTTTGATGTATCGAACAATACCCAGGCGCCGGCCACCAAACACACGTATCCTTATTACACAACTTGTGTAGCTTACTGTACTTAAGTAAACTATAGGTATAGGCAGGCTAAAACCCTTGTCAAAATATTTTATTTGACATAAACCTACACGGGCACTTATGAACCGTCAGAAGCTAGGTGCACGATTCTAATTGGTCGTTTCCTATGGAGAAGACCCGGCAAGAAACTCCACGGTCACTCTTAAAAATAATTTACTTTTACAATTTTGTCAAATAGTGTTAATAAGTATGGGAGGACCGTCTAGGACTATCAACAAGTACCGGGTACTTAACAAAATAGTCAATGGTCTACAAATCTACAGTTTATTAAGCCTAAAACGTTCTCTCATCACAAAATATAGAAGATTATTTATAAAATATTAATAAAATAATAAAAAATATATGACATGATTGCCATTACAACTGTAACAAATTTAAATTAATATGCTGTCCACAAAACTTTGTTCCCGACTACAAGGATTGTAGTAATGTCGTAGTTGTTTTTTTTTTATGTTTGCCTATTTTTTAGGTACAATCAGCAATAAAAGTCGAATAACACTTCAGTTTTTTAAATCTTAATTGTTGAGCTAAATACTTATTTAAAATCGGAACAAGAGTAAATGCTAAAATACAATGTATTGAATACTTTTGGGTCCATTTAGATGATGTGTAAAAGCAGCAGCGTTATCAGCAACTTTTGTCGCTGATCATACCTTAAAATTGTATTATTTTAAGGTATACTGTGTTGTTGTTAGCTGGTTATAAAACTGTTGACTTTCAAATTTATTTATCAATTTAATTTATATTTCACTGACATCAAAAAACACAAAGAAAAAATATATTATGAATTTGTTTTTCTGTGCATTGAACTTTTCTAAAACAACAATAGATTTTAAAATTACAATTTTAAATACTAAAACAATGAATGTATAAAACTTTATATTTTATAATAACAAGACTGACTGAGTTCAAATCTCGACGTGGTTCGTTAAAATTACATTCGTATGTGAAACTTTTATAATTTTCAACTCAGTTGTGTGTGAAAAAGTTTAGACATACTGAGTTTTATAAATTTATTAACATTCCATAAATAATTGTAAATCAAAAATTTTAAACCTAATTAAATATTATTATTATTCTAAATATAATTTATTGAATAATTGTGAACATTAATTTCTGAGTCGCTCATAGCTAAATGTGAATTTCATAAATTATGAAACTAAACACTATTATTACATTAGTACAATATTTTTGACAGTGTGTAGGTATTTGAAGAACAATGACCCTTAATCCTAAGATAGTCTCAAGATACTCTTTTTAATACGTAATTGAACTCTATTTGGTGAAAACGACACCAATTTAAGTCTTATTTATAATTCTTACTGAATAAACTATTGACAAAAACGAATTTATTCAGATCTGTTTGTCTGTGAAGAGGTTTCTTAGAAACGTTAAAATGGTTTTAATGAAATTTTCTAGGTATTAAAGCATTCTAAAACATTTTGTTTTTAAAGATGGAGCGTTTTATATTTAATTTAGTCTCTTTTATCATAGACATCTTTTAAAGTGATAGGTGTATCAAATGTCAAAGATCTTTTACTTAAAAGATTTTTCACATAGAAAAATATAATATATTAACTATTGGTTTAATATTTATAAGACAACGCAATCCAAATTGGATTTTTTAATCCTATAGGTCTATATATTTTTTATTTGTTCGATCCAATATCTCTCAGAGGGATCAACCCTTCTCACAACATTTTAACATCAAGTAGGTAATGTAGGTGTTTAAATTGTTTTTGGTTAGTGGTAAAAGTCGTGTATCTAGGAGCTTGATGGTTAAGTAATAACAGGCACACGGGTTGATGCATCAGGTTAAGCTACGCTTGCCGGGGTTGGTCCGTGGATGGGTGACTATCTTTACATACCGCAACTCCTCCGTGCTTAGGCAAGCACGTTAAGCCGTTGGTCCCGGCTGTCATTTGTGGATTTTTGACAGTCGTTACAGGTCGTCAGAACTTCATAAGTCAGAAAGTCTGACAACCAGTCCAACCAAGGGATACCGTAAATGAACAACTTCATGTAAGTCATTCAGCCGTTAAAAGAATTTACCATCGATACCAGGAGATTGGCCGCTTTGTGATAAGATCGGTTTATCTTTACTACCAGCCTGTGTAATCATTAACTTTTTTTTTGGTTCACGGGATGGAAACTCCTCATAGATGTCCTCCGCTCTGGAACGGAGGGGTCTGTCAGACTCTTACTGACTAAAAACCACCCCAGTGTTCCTTTCCCACAGTTGCACAGGTCTTGGGATCTAGTGCGACTTCCGCGATCCCAGGCTGGTGCTGCACCTCAAGTCGCGGGGAGTGGGTGTTTGACCCCGCCGCGGCGTAAAAGGGGCGCACGTGGAAAACTACGCGCCGTCACGTCGGGCCCAGTATGATAGGGGGCGGCGGACGTCTCCTATCATACTGGAGGACTAGATACTGGAGTCCGCCGTCCCTGCACCCATTCAGGGAGGCTGGAAGAGGGCATTGTCTGCCTTCTGGTGACGCTCGGTGCGCCTGCTGCGGGCCAGGTGAGCGGAAGAGATCTGCCGCTCCCTTTCCACAGCCTCCTTCTGTGACACGACTATTTCGCAGAAGGATACCACCGCTACCCAGGACTCTTCACTGCCAACCATCGACTCGACCCACTCCTGAGGTGAGGGCACGGCGTGGCTCCTCCCAAGCGACACCCTCTGCCAGCGTATGCTGCGCCGGTGTCCTCCCGGCAGTCGACGTAGTGGTGACACCGGGCGTCCGGCTCCCTGATAAAGCGACACAGGTACTTCCCGAAGTAACTATGCCCCGAGAGCACCTGTGTTACCCGAAACGACAGGGAGCCGTGCCTCCTCCCGAGCCAGAGCACGAGTACCGGCCGGACCGCCCCGAGCGTAATCGTTACCTGACCTAAGTACAGGTCTAAGAACAGCTTGGAGGCTTTCATGGACTGACTGTTTGCGCTCGAACTGTTAGGAGCCTCGATAAACGTGGCCTGAAACCTCATAAGCCAGCTAATGGTTCCAAACTGACACGAGCTAGCATTGGACTCAACGTCAATGGAGCCAGGTTCTTTTTACGGATGAAATCAAGATTATGCTGTATGGCAATGATGGACGTAGGAAAGTCTACCGAAGACAGGGAGAACGTTTTCAGAGCTGAACAGACGTGTTTCGGCTCACCAACCAATTCCAGAAATTTTGCAGGAGCTGAACTGCCATCTTGGAAGCATGGGAAAACATTCCATATAGCTTGTCATAGAGGCATTAATTAAGTCCATACCGAGCCGCATGACGGGCGTCGTAAATGCTCATGGAGATAACAAAAATTCCACGCTGTTTTTGCCCCTGAGAAACGCAAAAAGACGACTTATTGCAATTGATACAGTTTTTTTTAGTATTCCGATTTCAAATTTGGAACAATGACAAACGGAAATGACAGTGAGTTACTGGCGTCTTTTCTTTCTTTGTGCTACCATTATTTAAAAAGAACTTTACACAAAAAAAATGGAGGGTGGCACGGTTGAGGTGTCCGGGAGTGTATTAATTACACCCTTCGTTTCACATCATCCATCCACAAATTAAGTTGTGAACACGTAATTAAAGCCCACTAACTTTGCCATATTAAACTCCGGTTAATGAGCTTCAAAGTTAACGTTAAAGTTACATGTTGGAGTTCTCGTATCTTCGATGTTCCGGTATATTGGTAATACAAGACGTTGTCAGGTTTGAATTTTACTCGTTTTACAAAATCACTTGATTATTTTTATGCCACTGTCATGAATAAATATGCCGAACTAAAGGCGTGGACACATCACCACGGCATGGCTCGGCCACCGTGAAATGGTACGATACGGACGTCGTGCCATGGAACGGTGCCGTGTACGGTGCGCCGCGCCAGCTACCAGCACTAACCATCGATGGGTTCAAACGTGTGCTCAAACTTGCAGTTTAGGTCTAGTTATGGACAGTGAAAGACGTATTCTTCTCCTGTTATTGTTAAGACGACGAATGAAGAAGCAACAGAACAAAATAAAATATTGGGTATCATCGGTCGTCTTTTGAATCGATAGTTGGTGTCGTGAGCCGACACGGCGCACCGCATATGGCACGGTCCCACGGCACGAAGACGTCGTGCCGTTTCACAGCGGAGGCGCCGCCGCGCCGCGGTAATGTGTCCACGTCCTATGGTTTCATATAGTATTTTTATCTCACGGAGCGACGCGCGCTTAATTTGTGGTAACCAAGTGTACAAACACGCTGTGCGCGCCTAAAGACGAGTAGCGTCAGCACATACCACACACACACTTCCGTCTTCGCCATTGTCTCAGACGGTACCGAGAGGTTCTGTGCTTACACATACATTCATAGCGTATTTGTACACTTGGTAACAAATAAAGCGCGCGTTGCTTCTTGAGATATACTATACCAGTGTCATAAAAAAAATGGTTTCGTGACTCGATTTATTACTATTTTGCAGTTTTAAAGTAGATACCATACCATATTGTAGGTATATAATAATATTAAGAACGACCCATAAAATATAATTATGTAACGTAACATAACCATTTCGTGAGTTATGTTTAACGCCAGTAGCACACCTCCGCCGCGAAACCATTTCACACCAGTTTCGCGGCGGAGATTTGCTACTGGCGTAAGTAATTCCATGTAATTATACCTATTTATGTATAATAAGTTATACGAGTAGGTACTTAATATTTGCAAAGGTTGAACCATTCGGTCGATTTCTCGACTTTTTGTGTGATAAAAATTACGCGGGGGTTACACTCGTCTGACCTCTGCCTCCTCAAAATATGCTATTACAAAAAAGCTACCCTATTACTAACCAAAACTACCATTTTCGCGTCAAAATTTAACAAATAAAACGGGATGAAGCTAAACTAAAAATTATAAAATGTAAAACTCTTTACGCGAGTGAATTCATAAAATTTTCCTCATTTTCCTTTTTAAAATTCAGTTTGCTTCACCGAATTTAATTTAGAAAAACGTCTCAGCAGAATTATTGCTGACGGATGTTGGCAACATTTTTAATAATCATATTTTATTTGAGATTTTATTTTACGGTGGCGTAGGTGAAGAAATAAAAATATAGTATGATATAATTATATTGTGTTAATTTTCATGGTATATTTCAAATTTTTATTGTTACTGATGAGAAATGAAAAGGTCATGCATTTATAAACAATTTTCAAAAACATGTTTCAACCCGCAGCAGGCGCACCGGGCGTTGACGGAGGGCGGACAATGCCCTATTCCAGCCCCCCTAAATAGATCCTGGGGCGACGGTTTCGGGGACGTTCATCGCCCTCCACACAACAGGACCCGAGGTGGCGCCGCGTAGTGTTCCATGCCACCCCTTTTAGACGTCGAGCGGCGGATCAAACACCTTACCCCCCAGACTTGAGGTGGCCGGCACCAGCCTGGGGGATCGCGGAAGTCGCACAAGATCCCATGATTCCCGGTGCAAATGTGGGAAGGGAACACTGGGATGGATTTTAAATTATAATAATAAATGGTATAACATTGCAACAATTGAACCGATGCTCTTCGAGAAAATCAGTTTTGAATTTTGTTTACTGTAATTTTTACATGCTTGATTGATCATGTTCCCTCCCTAAACATGTTCGCTTAACACTAAAAGCACGATTTATTTATTTAACATATATTTTTTTCGGTAGCACTTCACATCAGCTATAAGCCGCCATGTTGGATTTTATGTAACGCCATATCATAACTAACATTATAAATGCGAAGGTGAGTTTGGTGGTGTGCTTGTTCGACTGAACGGAAATTTGGCACACAGATAAGGAGTTACCTAAGCTACTTTTGATCCTGGATCACAGACGAACTCAAGGGCAACAGCTAGTAGCCTATAACCCGCGGAACAACATGACACTTCCAACGTTTTTTAAAATACGACGAGTAGTTTAGGAGTTATGAGGGAACAGATGCACGTACATACATGCATACATAGCTTGTCAAATAATAACCCTCCTTTAGCTTTGCCGTAGTCGGGTAAAAAGGCCATAAAATGATATTGCTGTCTGATATTCATATTCTTCCTACGGATCAGTACAAGAATCAACATAGTTCTTACCACATATTGGCTAGTAATATCTGGCGTTTCATCCTTGATAGCCTGCTCTTGGAAACATGACAAAGACAGTCTTAAAGAATACTGTAATGAACATAATGGCCTCTATTCAGCTACGTATAAAGATCAGCAAGATGCGGCGCTTTAATTAATTTCTATGTTTAGGTATGACATTGAAGCGAGAGATTTTTCAAGAATTTTTAAGTAAACATAATCTTGAATTTGTCTTTCAAGTGCGCATAAAATTATTAGGTACTGCGTGAGTACGGTAAATCTTGTACAACCACGTTTTGCAATTGTCATTTTTCAACGGAAATGTACATTGAACTCCTGAGATGATTTATTTAAATGTTTTGAACAAAAATTTTCTCAGTTTTTCTATCTGGCCTTGTGACATATATAGTTGAACACATTGAACATGGAAATCTATTATATTTATATGGACGATAATTTATTATTTAATTGCGTTAGCCAACAATTGCTAAATTAAAATAATTTCCTTAAAACATAGTACGTTTATAAGTGCAACAGTTACTTACAGGTACCATTTATGGTTTTACATAATATTACGAAGCCAAAAAGAATATTTACAATTAAAGTTTTTCAAAAATGCTTGGTAATTCACGCGTAACAATAGAATAACAAATTTATTATTCTAAATAATGAAAAACCCGATTCGTAACAAACATCAACAAATAAACATAATAAATATTTATTTATTTTCATAACACTTCTATCATTAGTGCATTATAGACAGGATAATATCTCATCATTTAATACAAATTTAAAGAACCTTAAAATTAACACTAAAAGCTTTACATCGTAAAATTCGACTATTATTGTACATTACTCCTAAATAAATGATCACCCACACATTTCAAGCACCATCTGCCTTTGAAATTTGAATTAACTATCTACAGTTGAAAAAAAAACCGGCCAAGTGCGTGCAGACCACGCACAATGAAGGGTTCCGTAATTGGGATGAATTTATCCCAAGAACAAACATAACATTGTAGTTGAAAGACATGTTCCCTTACACTATTGCGCACTGCACAATATTGAGTGATTTGCCATGTTATTTTAAGACTATAGACTTCATAGAGGTTTGCCTGTAATCTATAAGTAAAGAATTGTTACGGTCAATTTTCATCGATTTTCTTAAACAGCTTTAAAAGCATTTATTTTAAAATTCTAAAATAAAACATCTGAAATCCTTACAACAAACCCTTTTTTTTGATATGTCACATGTTCGCAAAACTTTTTTATAAATATTTTAATTTCAAATTCAAATCTTTATTGCTTATCACGTGTGTACAAGATCTTAAAAATAATTATAAAGTTCACAACAATTTTACACAATATGAAAGTAGCATGCTTTAAAATCATTAAGTAAATAGTAAAAATTTTTACGTACGTCATAATAAAATAATAGATTATATTTGGGTATCATTTGAAACTTAATCAATTTAAATAAATAAATAAATAAATAATATCACATTGTAGTGTTAAACGTCATTACAAATTGTAGCATTAAAAATCAATTAAATTAAACCACTATCAATTCAATTACCTACTTTGAAGAAAGTACATAACATAACAATAATTGGCATCATTCAAAATTCAATAAAAATAATAAATAAATAATAATGTCACAGATTAAAATAATATTAAAAATTTAATTAAATTAATACAAGTAATAAAAATCAAATAAATGTCCCATTTTGATGTCATCATTAAAAAAATCATTCAATGTGTAATAAGCATTTATCCACCAGTAGTTTTCTGAGCCGTTTAATAAATATTTTATCATTTTGAACCATTTTTATGTCGTTAGGTATTTTATTATATATTTTAATTGATGTTACATGAGGACTTGTGCTGTGTAATTTTAGCCTAGGTTGTGGTACTACGAGCGTGTTTTCAAATCGTGAACGCGGTGCATATCGGCGTGGTTGGTCAGTAATTTTAAGGTAGAAGTGTGGATATTGTCTAACGACTTTACAGAATTCTAAAATATAAATGGATGTCAGAGTTAAAAGGTCTAGTTTCCTAAAATGCGGTCTGCAGCTTACGTCATTGTCAATATAAACTAATATCCTAATA
This sequence comes from Tiliacea citrago, assembly GCA_963921375.1. Taxonomy (NCBI): domain Eukaryota; kingdom Metazoa; phylum Arthropoda; class Insecta; order Lepidoptera; family Noctuidae; genus Tiliacea; species Tiliacea citrago. Next base: position 7,071,893 of record OY992784.1, read on the forward strand.
CATTTTTTCTGTAGCATAAACAAGTCATTGCTATCTACACTATTTCCCCAAAGAATTATACCATACTTAAGCCATGCGTATGCATAAAATAAAATAAAATACATAAGCATAGTAAGTGGATAGGGCAGTTTTTAAATCTGCAGCTTTTTTGAGCTCACGTAATGCGTATATAAAACTAGATAGTTTTGATTTAATTCTCTGTATGTGCGCTTTCCAGGTCATGTGGTAAGTCTAGACCCAACAAAGTAAAAGTATCTACGCATTCCAATTTTATACCGTCAAACGTAAAATTAATAGTTATGGGGTTTTTTTGGTAAGGATTGTGGTCATTCATCCAAATTTGTATATTTAACATTATATTGGTTAGATTCTCATTCTCATGTAGGTGTTGAGAGTCATTACAGGAAGTTATTAATGAAATATCATCGGCAAACAATACGCACGACTCCGTCATTATTTTAGGGAGGTCATTGATATAAATTAAGAAAGCAAACACCCGACAACACTACCTTGCGGAAAGGAATTTTGAATGCAAAGGCTATTCGATCGTACTAGGCTGAATTCCCCAGTGTCATGATCCCAATGTTCAATTTCTACAAATTGTTCTCGGTTTAGTAGGTAGGGTGCGAACCACTCGTCAGTTATTCCTCTGATGCCGATACCGTATAGTTTTTCTAGTAATATATTAAACAGCACCTATCATATGCCTTGGTCATGTAAGATTCCAATAGCGTATTTTTGTTTTAAATAACAAAAAAAAAAAAAAAAATATATATATAAATTATGTTGCTAAAATCGTGGATATTTTTTTGGACCCCAAAAGTGTCCCCATATTCAAAATTCATTAACTTATGTTACACTTCCGTGTTTGGGTCACTGAAATTCATATGTGCACCAAGTTTCAACTTAAGCACTGCAGTAGATTTGGAGCAAATTAATTGGCTGTGATAGACGGACAGACAGACACACGAGTGATCCTATAAGGGTTCCGTTTTTTTCCTTGTGAGGTACGGAACTCTAAAAACAATATTGAAAGTAAACTCGGCGAGTCTCATCTAAAATGTATGAACAATAAGCATCTATGTAATTGGATGCAGCAAAAGTACCAAAGAACTAATTATACGGAGTATCTAATACACTAACGGTAATAAAACTCCTATATTTTTATGGACTTAGTTAATGCATTTTGTTTAAATTGAGGCACTTACTTGAATAAATAATGTTGTTTGCAAAGTTTTGAGTAGTTTTGATCAAATATTTTGGGGATGAGTAGATATTCTAATTATGAAACGTGTTCCAGACATGTTTACCGTTTAGTTTTGGGTGCATGTTAAAAGATAATCTTTTTAGTAACTTAGAAAGCGAAGCTAAGCGGTTAGAAGTTCAACCTAATGGACAAAAAGTTAGTGCCTAAGGTAAAATCTGTGCCTGAGAACCATAACAAGCTGTAAGTCCGTTTTTTATCATTTTGAGTTTTATACACTCTTCTATTGTATGAGTCCTTCTCTACAAAGCCATAATACGAGTACTGTAACTAATAAAATCAACTTTACGTCGGTTTCTAAATTGTTTTCTATAATGCATTTCTGGGAAACATTGTGATTATACGTTTACCACGATAATAGGATTAAAATTTTACTGTATGTAGGTACATTTGTATTTTACACATTGTATTTTCGCTACCTTTTCGATGAATATCATGATAATTTTATTTGCGTTTTACTTACATTGTTTTGCTGGTACACTTTCGATGAAAGCGGCACACGGCGCGCGGCGCAGCGATCTTAAGGCCAATTCTACTAATTAAAAAACGTTCAAATTCAAGTCGCAGTGCCGCAAAAGTTCCAAAATGTCACAAAAGGTATTCTACTAAACCAAAAAGCAAGTTAAACGTGACGTTTAACTGCAATGAGATTGCGACTAGACCGAAGCAAAATAATGTACCAAAACGGTATTCTGCTAAATTTTCGAATTGACATTGTGAAAACATTTGGTATTCCACTAAAAATAAGAACGTCAAAACTGACGTAAGCATGAGATTATTTGTTGACCGGACTGTGACTAATAATTTTAGCTTCTGCTAGTTAGATATCTATAAAATATATATATATAGCTGCATAGTTATTATATAAGCGTATGTATAAAACACAGGACAGACGTTTTGTGTATTTTTTTGTTTGTGAAGTGTTTGGATATTCTGGTATAGTTGGATAATTATTGAAAAAGGAGTGGTTTACGTTTGCGGCATGTTTGCGGTTACTTTATTTAACCCTGGCGCAACGTGCAGACTATGCAGCGGCTTCAGAAAGACGGAGAGAACGCTGTCGTCGTCGCCTTGCAACGGATGCATTTTCCATGAGCGACCGAGAGTGCGTGAAGACCTACTAGGTTCACTAAGTCGCTCGTGGTGAATAATGGAGCTGACGCCGCACATCCCTTGGGAAAGGTGCAAAGATGGACTCGATGCTCGCCAAGGTGAGTAGTTACTTACACACATATTATTTATTGACAAGCAACTAGGCAGCTAGATTCCAAACATTACATTATCTACTTTTTCTAGGTACTGATAACCCTGGCGTTTTATGCCAGCGGGTTCTATCAGAATTTGGTAGGGCAGCACTGCTCCCATTCAGTTTCCAAGCCGAGCGTCTGTAGGGCGGTCAAACAAGTGACTCTGGCCTTGAACCATCCACATGTATTTAGAAAGCATGTGACTTTCCCTTTGACAAGGGGGTGCCCAAGAAAGGGCTAGGAGTAGGTAAGTCTAAAGACTAGCGCGTATATGATAGCCACATACGACGGAATTTAATCAAGTTAGTTATCCGTCGACATCGCTTGCAACAACTTAACAAAACATCAATATATTTCTTTACTATACCTATGTCATTTTAATATTAAATAAATTCTCTAAATGATGCTTAAAACCGTCTTAAAATCCGTTGCGTAGTTTAAATGAACAACGCGGTCTGTAATGTAATGATGATGCACGGCAATATTGACAATACAATATTATACCTAATACCTATTATCTGCATTTTAGATTCTATGCCAAGTTTGGATTCCCGGGGGTGGTTGGCTGCATTAATGGTACTCATTTCTGCATCATAAAACCATCAGAACACGAAGATGCCTATTGCTGCCGGAAAGGCCACCCACTGAACGTGAGAAAGAGAACATGAGGATAGTAAGTGTTAAGATTGATGTAGCTACTTAGTACCTACTACCCAGCGGCTACAATGGCGGGGTACGACGCCTATTCTGTCAGGGCAGGCCTATTACCTCGTCAAGTCAAAAATATTTAATTAGATAACAACTTAGGAAAATAAATATTGTAGGAAGTAGGCATGACACACACGCGCCCGCTTCCCGCTGCACTATCGCCCCGTCACGCGTCGCCCGCACCCCTTTCCGCGTCCGTCAGGCCGGCTGAAATCACGATCGCAAACGGCTCAATTTTTGCACTGTTCTAAACACACAACTAAGAATTTTCAGCGTTTTATGTTTTGTGTGGGCGATTATATTGTTTTTTTTTTGTGTCGCAAAACTTTATTTTATTTGATTCAACCTACAATAATAATTTTCAGATATGTGATGCAGAGATGAATAGATATACTTTGCGTCGATACTAACCCCGGGAGTTCACACGACTCGACCATTTGGAGGGATCACCTAGATTTAAGTTCGGTAAAGAAATGGATAAATTGTCATTAATCCATTTCTTTACCGACTAACCATTGTGTAATTTGTGTACATACAAATAACTCGTTTCTGCTTACCCCATTGGAAAATGGTGTGAGTTTATGTATGCTTTCTTTGGTTACAAATTAAATTGAGGTCGTCGTTCAGTTTTGGATTCAGCTAAGTACCAGTAGTTGGATTCAGATGATACCTATCCACGGACCGACTGCGCGTGACCTGCGTAGCTTAACTTTGATCGATGGACTTGTGCGGCTGTTACTTAGCCTCGAGCCCCTCATAGGTATTGTTTAATAAATAAGATTGAGTTTTTTTTTGTAATATGCATATTGTTTATTAATTATAATTAACAAAATAAAAGTGAAAAAAAAAGAGCCGGTGGCGCATCGCTTGCGTGGAGCATGGCGCGGCAGCGTCAACAAAGCCCTGAAAGGAAACACAATTTAGTTTTTTATTTTGTACATATCATTTATTAAATAAGATTGTTTTATTTTAAACTCAGCGTTTTATTTACAAAACAACAAATGGTAGGGGAAGCCCAGAGGAGTTTTCAGCAAGCATATTCAGATCGACATATTCATTCTGAATATGCTTGCTGAAAAATCCTAACGTAGTATATATGTGTATTATATATATATATCCAATTCTCGACTTCCACGCGAACGAAGTCGCGGGCAGAAGCTAGTTAGTAATACGTTCACAAATAACATTTGCATACCTTGGCCAATCATTATTGGATACTACTCGGTAATTCTGATGCTGATGTTGCTTGAATTTTAAAAACAATCAATTTCTTCAAATGAAATCCTATTTCGAGTATGATTGTCTGATTTATTATTATTCGCCTAAACACTTACACTTGCGTTACGTCGTCGCAGCCGAAGACTTTCCTCATAGAGGCCGGCAAACGGTTTGCAGCCCCTGCTATTTCCTCCATAGCAGAGGCATGCCTAAAAAACAAACACATAATTATAGTAATTATTGTTTTAGTTTTGTGATGTTAAATTTCACTGTAAGCTCACTCTATATCTATCTGTCTCGCAGTAGGCGTGACAGTAGGCAGGTCGGCATCCTGCTGCATAGTGGTTATTCCATCATATCCTCCACTACCATCAGTTGCCCACGGGAAGAAATGGGATGGTGCTATTCTTTACGTCCGGCACCACACGGAATGCCTGACTGCATCCTCTGCTGAACTGCATCCTCCCACGATGCTGATCAGGCGCTCTTCGAGGGGGAACCACAAAATTTCGGGTGCTGGCCCACCACTCCTTGTTCCACCCTCCTTTATTTGCCTCAGTTTTGCCTTCGTCCGGCTTTTGTACTGGTTGTCGTACTGCAAACAAAAAAATGATGTATTTGTTGTTTTCCGACTCTCATGCGAGCACAGATAGTGGTTACAATGGTTACAATAAGTTACCTTCTTCCACTCCGGCCCAGATTTGGACAGTCCACCGGCATCAGCATTCAAAATATCGGCGCAATGTCTCCAGAGCCTCTTGGACAGGGCATTGCCCTTCCTGCCTCTCACCTTGCCCAACGTCAATGATTGGTGCTCCTCCAGAAAATCTAGAAGCAGCTCCAATTGGTGAGGCGTCACTTGGCGGGCCATAGGTAATATTATTAAAATCAGAAAAAAATAATTATGATGTTGTGTTTTGTGTTATTCACACTTTCGCGCGGATATGACAGAGTTGCTAGTAAATAATCGTTTTTTACCCACAACCACGATAAAAGTACTCACTTTTTACTTAACTATGGTCAGCATAATTTCATCTGTTCCGTCGTAACTCTAAAACCAAACCAAAGAAGTGTGTAGGTAGACCTCAATGATCTCTAACCCCAAAATAATTGAAAAAAAAATACTTCAGTTACCTTAACCGAAAAAAAGGTTCTAGTTTTCAACTTTCTCATTCCTTAACATTCTATATAAACTCAATCAAATTTATCCCAATCAGAAACGATTTGATTACCGGTCGTCGATTATTGGATCGGATGTACTCTATAAATAGAGCGCATCTGATAAATTATGTTGTTAATTCAATAAAAGTAGGTTTGCTTCATAGACATGCCTATTTGACCTAAGATTTTAAATATTAAAAACAAATATAAATTCTATTGTCACTCCTTCTCTTGTAATGATTAATGTCACTGTATTAAAAATTATATTCTAATATTATAAAAATTACTCCAGGTTTTCATTCCAGTACTCCTATTATCTTTCACAAATTTCAACTAATTATAAGTCAGATTCTGTCTGCGTGTATGTTTATTTATAAATTCAGTCGTTCTAGCTTCTCCTAGTTCCACCGTGTGGCCTAGCAACTCAATTCGCTCACTTGCTCGGTCGCTTAAAGGAGCAGATGGAAAACAAGGGCGAAAATACCATCAGACAGTCGTATGGACAATAAAATCGAAAACAGAGTAAGTGTCGCTTCTGACCGAAGTACGATCTGCCTATCGGATTGGACGTGTATCAATTTATCGATTTAATACAAGTGCAATAATATTTATTATTCAGTCCTTAATAGCTATAACCGTACCTAGTATCACACGTTTAATAACTGAATTTACCCGCACATCGGGAAATTATTCAGCAAATGGCAACTCTGATTTTGACACAATTGACATTAATTCTGACATACAGTATTGAAAAACATTCCTATGGCTAGGTACAATAGTCCAGAAAATCAATGTAGTTATAAATAAAATGAAATAAATCTTTATAGAATACTTTCTGACAAAATTAAATTATATAAAATTGAATTATAGTTTGACATTCGTAAAAATAAATAATGACGTCTCTTTTTGACGTCTTAATCATTCGCATAGCGCATGCGCGTCGCGATTACCAATACGTTTCATGTTGGTTTTCTAGCCGATTATTTATTTTAATGATTTTGTATTCTCAAAGATATAAAATAACAAACGGGAAATGAAAATACTATGAGTATGCACTTAATCAAGCAAACTAATAAAGACATTAAAAAAAACAGAAAATAAGGTTGCTATAAATTAAAGTATCACTAATTATCACAATATTGTCTGCGTACATTGAATCAACATGAAAATATGTTTAATTTCGTAAACGAGAACAAAGTTGACTGCTATGAGACTAGACTGCAATGATATTGCGACCGGAATGTGAACAAACCTAATTTTAAGCTTAGCAGAATACCAATTTTTGGTCTATTCACAATGTCATCGCATTCCGGTCTCATGTTTTTCATATTGCAGGATAATTAGTAGAATTGACCTTCCTTATATCACTGTACGTGATGCTAGCGACTAAGGGACTTACTAGAGAATGGGCAGCAGCGTTCTCTATGCATTTTAACACCGTACTGCGATCGCCAACCCGCCTGCCAAGCGTGGCGATTATGGCAACACCCCCCCCCCCTTCATTTGGGGGAGGCCTATGTCCAGCAGTGGACTTCTTTCGGCTGAAATGATGATGATGATGATGATTGTTGCCTAATTAACGCTTAATAGTGTATCTAGTTATTAGCTTATGAGCGATCGTGCCGCGGGAGCGGCCGCCGAGCGCCAGATCCCCTCTATTGTTATGTTGTTCATCCTGTCATTAGTTTTTTAATTCTATCTCCTCATACTAAACATAATATATTATACTTCTCTCTGACGAGCAATTATTGTGTTTATTTGTCTTGCTATTCAGTTTACAATATTATACTTCTCTCTGACGAGCAATTATTGTGTTTATTTGTCTTGCTATTCAGTTTTACAAGGCGTTTTTATTTCGGAATTCTAATTAATCGGTAGTTTATTAATCGGAATTCGTATTTTTGATGTTTCATTAAGTCGGACTTTTTGTTATTCGATCTATTGAAACTCGGTATTTTAAGAATAGTAATTATAAACGTTAGGAATAGTGCAATTTTGGAATTATAAAAATAAGATGAATTAGGAACTTTGAACCATTCGGAATGATGACATTCGATATTTTGAAATTCGTATTTGTGACTAACGGAATAAAGTTTATCGTAATTATGTAGGCAGTGTACTCCTTTGGCCCAACAGCGCTGTGCCCCCGTCGCGACACTTGGTGCGGGTGATTTCTCGCTTTCGGCCGTGGTTTAGTCCATGGTTGGAAGCGCGAACGCGTGGGACGGTGTCGCCTTTTTTTGCGAGAAGGTGATGCATGCAAAGGAGGTGGTGGAGAGGGCAGCCGCAGCAGAAGAGCAGCCGGGCGTCGAAGGGCGCTTAAGAGGGACCTTCCCGGTCCGTCTATCGTCAACGCGAGCATGGTCGAAAAGTTTTTTGTTTCATCCAGCGCAAGTGAAAACTATTAACAAACGAGTGAGAACGCGATAAAACTGAACGAAAAATAATGTGCGGAAATTTTATAAAACTTGTTTCAGGAAATACGTGTTTTTGAGTAAACCTTAGCAGTTTGTGAAATAAATGTTGGTCATTTAGAATCTTCATTACATTTGCAAGGTTTTTATTGTAATGTTTTCTTAACATTTACAATTTATGAGTACGTTATGAATGGCCAAAGTTCAAGTAAAATTTGTGCAAAAAAGCAAAATTTTTGCAGGCTTATACTGAATTTGTTTTTCAAAATTTTTATTTTCTGGTTGCTTAGAAACCTAGATATAGTGCACAAGATACCTATTAGCTCAAAACTTTCAAAGAAAGATGTGTTACAACGCCATAATCACGGACGAGCGTTTGTATGAAAAGTATGTCGGGTTGGCCGCTCTTAACGATCTCCGGCCACCGTAAGTAAGGGCCTGCTGGCAGCGAAATTGGGGCAGTGTCGTCGCTCGAGTAGTCAGGCTCAAAGAGGTGGCACGCGTTATTAGAACTGCTGTCATGCGATCAGCCGCCCTCGGTGTTGGGGCCCGGTAGGTATGGCGGGCTGATACCAGTCGGTTTATGGTACTAGAAGGAACAGTGGGGTTTTAGTCGGTAGGAGTCAGACATAACCCTCCATTCTTCCCAGACGGAGAGTATCCATGAGGATTTCCGCATGGAAAAAAAAAGACAGTGGTGTTCCTAAGTACAAAGAAAAGTTTAAAATAGATGGACGTTCGTCCTCAGGAATTTAAAAAGGACCTTTTGCTACTAAAAGTCTTAAAAAATCATTAATTCACAATCTTTTTCCTTTGTCCACCACCTGCCGTGTCTTTGGCAACTTTTACACAAATCTAAAGCATTCATCCCGGTCTCAGAATTCCCTTTAAAAATAAACCTTTTGAGGTATCTTTTAAAATATTTGCAGACTCTAATTAATCTTGGACTTGTCTTAATAAAGTATCTTGAGTGTAAAAATAAGGGTGCGTCTCTTTTGTGGAGGAGCGATTGAGGGGTTGTGTGGACCCACTTGATTCGTCTCTATGAGTGGTGAAGTGTTAAGGTTTGTGTCATTATTTGGAGAGATCGTCTTGGCTGAAGATTATCTGATGTCCTGGGCTTTTTCCCAAGGTCAGATAAGATTTACTTGGAGGTTGAAGTATAAGTTATTTGGGCAATTTAATAGCTAAATAATACGTGTAATGAGTGACTGCGATGGTTGCAGATTTTTTTTAGGGCTCCGTACCCGGACCTTATTACTAAGGGCTAAAATGCATATACACGATACGGCGTCGCATCGTGACACGTTGCGACGTCATCGTGTCACAATGCGATGTCGTGTCGTGGAAATCTACGACGTGCATCGTAAAGATGCACGCACGTCTATAGCACGGGACGCTCTTTCACTAGGGACATTAATTAATCTACATCAATGTCGTCGAGCGTCACGCGTGTTATGTGTGGTGCTGTAAAGTATAGCATCACACCATTTCGTCCCGTGGGTGTCAAAAAAGGCGACATTACTAGAGAATGGGCAGCAGCGTTCTCTATGCATTTTAACACCACACTGCGATCGCCAACCCGCCTGCCAAGCGTGGCGATTATGGCAAACACCCCTTATGTGGAGGCCTATGTCCAGCAGTGGACGTCTTTTGGCTGAAATAATGATGATGAATGAATGTCGAGCGTCATCTTTGACTATTGAACATCAAATTAGGCACCGGCGCAGAATTGCATCGTCAGTTTTCACGACACGACGACCGTGCATCGTACCATGGTGTGACTCGCCGCCGTGTCGTTAATTTTTGCGATGCACGTCGTAGATTACCATGACTCGACATGTCCGATGTGCCACGATGCGACATCGTATTGTGTGTATGTGTTCCGCTGTCCGTCCGTCTATCCGTCTGTCACACAGGGCTGCATCTTTTGAATCGTAATAGGTAGATTTTTTAAATACAGTGTGTAAATTTTACACGCATTTACTCACTCTGAGTAAATTAGAAAAAAAAAAGCGATAGAACAACAAATAATAAATATAAAATAGAGTTAGTAAATCAAAGGGAATCCCATAAAAGAAATGTTATTAAAATCTTTACGAATAATAACATATTGCTATAGCATCTCTCTTGTTAATTTTACTAAATTATTAAAAAAAAAATATTTTGTTAAATATTGTCCGGTGGGTTGGTACGGAATCCTTCGTGTCCGATTCGCACATGGCCGCTTTTTTCTATTTCGTTGTTTTGATATTAAATCATCGCAATCCGCTTCTCTAAAGTCTCACCCGAATTATAAAAATATCGTCTAATTAGTTATTTCGATCTCTTTTTTTATTTTGTTCAGTAATTAATTACCTGTAGTTACCTATTGATTCGTATACCTGGTAGGAGCATGAAAAGTATTTCTATATGAAGGTGCTTACTTCTTATTATTCAACTATCTGCTGTCCCCAGCTTATGTATCTTTTCCTAAAATTAAAATAACCCAATCAGCGAAACTGACTAATCAACGAAACTGGCAAATTATACAGGGTTATTCGTAAAACACCAACAACCTCTTAAGGGGTCATTGTACTCATCATTATGAACAACTTTTACTATGTGACCAAAACAGAAATCGCGAAAAAAAATCAGCTGTTCCTTAGATTTATGTTCGCATAACTCGTCAAAATGTAGGAAAGAGCAGATTTTTTTTTCGTGATTTCCGGTTTGGTCCTATAATAAAAGTTGTTCCTGCTGACTGTATTTTTTTTTTCAAAATCTGTGAATGCAGATAAAAATTTCTTAAAAAGTTAAGGACAGTCTCTAACGACCATTTTCCTGTAGCTACAACGGTTAAGGTAGCTGCCCTTACTGCCCCATCTCAAAAATCCAACCTGTATATTAAATATCGTTTTAAGGAAATTTGAATAAAGAAGAAAAACGATGAAGGATATTTTGATTTTACGAATACCAAGTCCGGGGCAAACTTGTGTAACTAAATGGGTGCTGGGTCTATCTATAAAATACAGATTATGTTAGTTAGGAAAATTAAACCGAAACTTCTAAAGGATTATTACCAAAACGTTATATAGTTTGTGGTCTAATGTAATGGTTAATTATACACTGGCAATTAGCAACTGAATAGTGTTAAGATTAATTAAAAAAGTATTACTTGAAATTATAGTTTTCGCTGTCGAAGGTTTAATGGTACCTCTGAAAACTTATAGTCTGATCAATGACAAGCTACAACTTAAAATAAATACTTTTTTGATGAGATTTTTTTTACGCTTTCTTACAATTAAAAGTTCAGGTTTTCTCGAGTTGTTTTTTGGTATCGTCTGTCCTTGATGTGCAAGAAAGTACTAAGCATTTAGGCTATATGACATTGAGTCAATGATTTGTTCCACAGTTGCGATCTTGATGTTTTCGGTGGTAAATTGTGTATATTTAAGAAAATTATCTTTAATAAAATGTAAAGTGTTACCTAATATAAAAAAAAACCCCAGCATTTGTGAGCTCCAACTTATTATTTTATTACTTTATTAATTACTAGCTTTTGCCCGCGGCTTCGCTCGCGTTAATTTTGAATTTAACAATTATTTCGGGTTGTACTCTGCTTTTTGAAATTTAAAGTGCTATTAAACACATCCCATAACATAATTCAAGCATGACTCAAAAGACACGTGACGCCATATATTATCATAAGAACGTTATTGTTGTTTTCCTCAAGAACAGTACTTTTTTTCGGGATGAAAATTACCCTATGTCCGTTTCTGTACACCTGACAACATATATGCAAAATTTCAGGTTGAGCGGTTCAGTGGTTTAGGCGTGAAAAGGTAACAAACAAACAAACAAACTTACTTTCGCAAATATATTAGTTAGGATAGGATTGATGTTTACAAAAAAAAAGTATTATGTTCTAGCACGATTATTGATAGTGCCGTGCTTTCATATATAATTTAGATACATGCGAGATCTATAAGACAAAGACTTTGGGTGAATGCTGTGTATTATGTTAAGTTGGTAAGCCAATAGATAAATAAATAAATTAATTAATCTTGATATTTTTGTCTTCCTATGCATAAACGTATAGAGACAAGAATAAGAAATTTAACAAAATGCATACAAATTTATCGTTTGCAATATGCATACAAAATTATCGTTTGTAGATGCGATGATTTCATATAAGGATAGCTTCTATAGCGGATCACCAAATGAACACTTCACTTGCCTAACTCACTACTTCGCGCTTCAAAACCAGATACCTGCAGTGCTATTCTGTAAAAATCTCACCGTGAAATCTTAGGTGAAGCGAGCTTAAGTGAGCTGTCAATAGTGTCAATCTCTAGCGATTCGTAGCATCAAGTGGAACGACAGCTCATTTTTACCCGACTACGGCGAAGCAAAAGGGAGGGTTATGATTTTGACCGGTATGTATGTATGTATGTATGTTCATCTGTTCCCTCATTACTTCTAAACCGCTTGTCATAATTTGACAAATGAGATATTGTTGGAAGCGTCATGATCGACCGCTGGTTATAGGCTATGTGAGTTTACATTAAATTCAATATGGCGCCCTCTAGCGGACATAAAGTCAAAGCCTAAAACCAAAAAAATGTTTATTCATGCCGTGTTGGATATCAAATGAAAGGCATTAATTAGCACATTTCAAAAATATATATATTGTCAGCTGTTGCACACCATATTTAGGTATAATTTATATAAAATCAAAAGCAACAACAAACATATTTTCTCTCCAAACCTACACAAAATACATAATTATATTATAATAAATACGTATTTCAATGTGGCCAGGAACTTAATATGGCCTGCTCTTCGTCGTGACCAGCTGGAGCATGGAGAACAGCCAAGTGCAGTGCTCATACAATTCGATGATTGCACTATAAATGCAGATGAAGATGGGCTTGTTAGAGTTGAACCTTGTCTGACTGAATTTGACGGAATAAGAGGATCGGGAAAAATGCAACGCAAAATGTAAGCATTAATCCTTACTTGGGCAGTTACTGTGCACGAGTTGCATGGGCGCACTCTAGATATAGTACAAGTATATAGTGTAGTGTATGTAGTATAGTTTAGGTGAACTATTCATAAGTTCTTATGAGAAATAAATATCTTTAAACCTATATAGCGGTAATTGATTTAGGGAAGTCACTATTCGCTAAGGGACAGGCCTCAGATCCTTAGACAGATTATTTATTTGTTCCTTGGATCATATCAAATTGCTGAAAAATCCTCATTACTCACGATCTCTTCAGGAATTAGAAAGGTTAAGAAATCTTTCAAATTTGGAAACATAAACCTATGGTATATGTTTGGTAAATTACACAGGTACATATAAAATATTAGACCTAATGAATGAATGAATGAGGTGTACTCGAATGAACCTAACCAAAAAAATTGAAAGCGCCTCTGCAAATACTTTCGAAATTATAACCCCAAAATAATTTAAATAAAAAATAAGTTCAAAAACTAAAACCCGACTACTGAAAAATCACGCTCTAAAAAGTATGAAACAAGAAAATATTCTCATCTGAAATTATTATGTACAAACTATTCAATATTTATCGTCTATTAAATAAACAACTTAAACGTAATATATTTGAATATATTTAATACATATTCATAATGATGTTCAGAAGACAGCCGTGGTCGTATGCCACCTAACTTATCAAAACAACACATTCTAACAGTAGTAAGCGATCATAATCTTTAGGGCAAAGTGGCATACGACCACGGCTGTCTTCTGAAAATCACTATGAATATTTATTAAATACATTAAAATATATTACGTGTAAGTTGTTTATTTAATAAACGATAAATATTGAATAGTTTGTACATAATAATTTCAGATGAGAATATTTTCTTGTGTCATACTTTTTAACCGACTTCCAAAAAGGAGGAGGTTCTCAATTCGGCGGTATGTTTTTTTTTTTTTTTTAATGTTTGTTACGCGATTACTCTGTTAATTATGGACCGATTTTGAAAATTCTTTTTTTGTTTGAAAGGGTATACTTCCGAAGTGGTCCCATTGCTACCAAATCAGAATCAGATGAGGGGATCCCATGGAAATCGAGGGAAACCCTCAAATTTTATAGGCAAACCTATAGCGATTTGGGAATTTTTTATAGTAACTCGTACATTTGCTCTCGGAAAGCACCATTTGGTGAAGTGGAACTGATGATGGAGACCACATATGGCGACCGGAACAATATAATAATGAGTACCCCTATTTAACGGGTTGTGATTAAGCAATTTATGCTCGTCACTATACTTATGGTGAGTGGCAGTTCTCCTGGTTCTTACCAGGAGAACTCCTCAACAATCAACGTCCCAGCATCGGGAAAAGCAATATTTTGTAAAAGGTGATGAGCAGTTAACATTAGGCTATTGTAACTTAGATAAATTCAAAACTGACCCACTAAAAAGTGAAAAATAAAAAACTTTTTACAAAAAAATAAGAACCGACTACCAAAAATAACACTACAAAGTGAAAAATAACTTTAATTTCGGAAGTCGGTGGCAAAAAACTCAAATACACCAAAGACACCGACTTCCGAAATTAAAGTTATTTTTCACTTTGTAGTGTTAATTTTGGTAGTCGGTTCTTATTTTTTTATAAAAAGTTTTTTATTAGAGCGTGATTTTTCAGTAGTCGGGTTTTAGTTTTTGAACTTATTTTTTTAATCTCACTTCATCTAACATTTCACGGTGAGATTCTTACAGAATAGACCGGCTGAACCACCTCGCCTAACGTCTTGACAGATTTGTAAACTTCTATAATGACTTATTCTGTTATTCAGAATTCTATTTGTTGTTTAATTTAATTCTCCAGTTTCTTCAATTAACTATTACAAAGCGATACGGTATTTAATTAAACGCTACAATCGGTCTAGCTCAAGTACAGATTCTTCTTCTTTTCATTGTTATACAATTTCTTATGAACTTCATTTAACTTTGTATGATTTTTGTTTTTTTGTTGCTTTTATTTTTGTTGTTTTTGCGAACATTACTGATTGGTGGAATCTTGGAAGATTAAATTTTCGTAAGCAGGTGTTTTTGTGTAGCGTGTCATAATTTTTTCTTACAGAGGATTGAGGTTAGTGAGCAGTGGTGGACCTGCAGTCGTAACGGCCGCGACTTACGAGTTGAAGGTTGTAGGTTCGAACCCGCTAGGAGTTTTACTTTGTGTAAATAATTTCATCACCACTGCTCTCAACACGTTGAAGGAAAACATCGTGAGGAAACATGTCCTAGAACCAAAAATTCGAAGATATGTGACATCTACAACCCGCATTGGGCTCGCGTGGTAGATTACACAGCCCACTCCCTCTCAAAGAGAGGAGGCAGGGGGAACATTATAGGCTGATTCTGTTCTGTGTTATGTAAAGTTATTATAGGAACTTTTGGTTTCTAAACCTGAAATGATAGATACCTATAGATAACGTAGCTATACTGGGGGTCTACTCCGAACATAAATCCGAAGTATCGGCCGAATGTTCGGTCGTTTCTTTACTACAGCTAACTACCGCTGACTACGGCGAAAAAGAAAAAAGACAGTCGAAGAGATAAGCCAGGTAAGTCGGGTAAGGATTAAGGAAGTAAAAAAAGGAAACGTTGGAAGTTATAAAACGGCTGAAACTTCGATTTAGCGCTTCGGAGTAGACCCCCTAGTAGACCTAATGGTCGCAACGTGGCGTATGAGCCTGATAACACGATGCGTTGCGGCCCGCACCGCACAAAATTCTCCGCATTGACTGTCATACGGGTGTTGCGGCGCCCGCCGCAGCGGTGTAACTTTGTGATGTCACAGTCGTATACAGGGTGGAAGGGACATCGACGCGAAGCCTGTTGCCATGGATTCAGTACATCATACTTGACCCCCGTGCGTTGAAATTTCTAGTCGGTAATTAAAAAAAAAAACAGTTGTTTCCTACAGAAGTGCAATACCTACTCGGTCAAAATGTATGGAACAGCGAATTTTTTTTTTTAATAACCGGCGAAAATTTTTAACGCAGGGGGGTCAAGAATGATGTACTGAATCTATGGTAACAGGCTTCGCGTCGATGTCCCTTCCACCCTGTATACATTGCGACAGTGGATGATGTATAATCCGTTAAAATATTTACTAAAAGTTCCGAAACAAAACAAGCGTGTGCCCTTTCTTGTGCCGCTCAAACAACCGAGCGGTGTCGCTCCGGCGTCGCAACGCGTACACCCCTCCCCTCCTCGTTTCGCAGGTTGCAAGTCGGTGTAGGTGCGACGCCAGAATGCACCGTGGGACATACCTACCTTATATTTGTATGTATGAAGCTGTAAACACACCGTTCCGGCGCCGCACCGCAAAGATTTTGCCGCATAGACGGTCACACTGGTATTGCGGCGCCGTAACGTTGTTACTATCCTCTACCTATCTTCTGCCGCACAAACAACTGAGCAGTGCTGCTCCAGCGGTGGTGTCGCAACACGTACACCCCTCCCCTCCTCATTTTCGGGATGCAAGTCCGGTGCGACGCCGGAACGCACTATGTGGCATACCATATATTTGTATGTAGGAAGCTGCCACGACACTGTTTCGGCGCCACGACGCCGCCGCAAAGCATCAGGTAGATCAGCCCTGAAGGGCGCTGTTGGCGCGGTCACATATATAAATGAGTCAGGTGAAATATTCTCTCAGAAGATCTTTCAACCACAATGATCTTAATTTGTAAAAAACCTACAACATAAGTTTACATGTGGAAGCAATAAATATAATATATTGAGGATATCTGCGGAGTTTAGCTAGTCAATTTAAAATTACCTTGTATAAGGGCACGGAGTTCTTATATTCCCTAGAACTCCCTGAAATATCGCATGAACACACATTGATGTAGCTTTCTAACAATACAACTCTAAAAAGCATTCTACCTAAATCTTACATAGAACTGTTGTAGGCGAAGCACCATGATTTACTAATACAACAACATGAGTTGTAACTATGTTTTATTTACCTGTAGTATGACATAAGCAGATATGCTGTAACAGATTGTGCTACGTAAACATCGTAGTTTGTCATTAACAAGCATTGTAAATACCCAATGAGGTAGATAAAGGTCCGTTGCTAAGTTATCAGTTGTAATAACACTTATATTTTGTACAGTACAGCTGCTATCACTTTACATGATAACGACCTTGTAACCCTAGCATGCAGAGTATATTTGAATCAAACTTTGATACACATAAGCCATCAGCAACCTAAATAGCATGAATTTTGATAACGTCATCATCTGGATGATCGTAACAATACGAGGTAAAAACTCAAGTTAAAAGATGTATCTTACGCCATAATATTGTCGATTGCGTAAGATTAAGCAAGTTGCAACATGATTCTGAGGTGGCGACCTGAGTCAAGGCCAAACCCAACCACGCTTTGGTGTCTTGCGTTGTTGTATGGAAGGAAATTTAAAACCCTTCAGGGCCCACACGCTACTTGAGCTAATGACCAAAACCATATATACAGGAAAAATTCAATTAAATTAACAAAACCGATTTCTCCGTAAAATTACGGACGCTCCATGGTTCGTTCGTAACGAAACCCTACACGTAGATCTTAGAATCCCCACCATCAAGCAGTTTTTGAAACGCGCGACAAAGCGGTTCTTCGAGTCCGCAGATAGACATCGCAACCCCTTGGTTGTGCAGGCAGCTAGCTATAGGCCATCTCAAATTAGTAAGACTCGCCGACCTAGGCATACTCTCTTAGACCCGGATGACCCCATTACTCTCCTTCAGGAAAGCAATAGGGCCACAAGTACAGTGCACAAACACAAACCGTGATTCCGTCCTCGCCGCCGAGGTACCACGCGAAGTTCAAGAATAAATTGTTCCCCCCGTCCCTTGCACGTCGAACCGCCAGCCCCGAGGCTGAGTGAGCCGTAGCATTTAATAGTAATCCCCGTTAATAATCATGAATTTAAACTTTCGATCCAGCCCGTCCCCAATTTTCTTTGTTTTTCCCCAACGACGCCCTAAGCCGAGGTTCGTACCCCACAGGGGTACACAGCCCTTAGAGCGCTGTCGTTTAGTTTTTAATACTTATATTTACGCTCCTGGCTGGAGGCTTTAAGCTAATACCTTAGGGCAGCCACAGGAAAGACCGGTTAAGCAGTCACGGCCTCTCAAGGTCAACTGCGAGATGCCATACAAAAAAAAAAAAAAAAATTAAGTTCTTATTATGTCAGCAAGTTCAGTCTTCAACAAGTCTCCGGTGAAGTAACAGCTCCTCATAACTGTTAGCTTTACAAGTCGCGAATACTTTCTATAAATAGCTCAGGGCAGTAAAGTTCATCATAGCTTAGGATTATTTTACTTTTCTTATTGTCTGATTTATAACGTGTACTCTTTTGATGAATATTATTGACTGTATTTACGTGTTGTGTACAATTATCTAGAAGCTTACGTATGTGATTTATATTTGTGTAAATAATTGTGTGTGTATAAATAGCAAATATAAAGTTTAAAAGTGCTAAAAGTGGTTTCCATTAAATTCCCTCGTCAAGGGAACATCATCACCCCCGCCTACATCACCTGACTCCCGCGTTAATAACAACTGTCTTCTAAGCATATTCACCAAAGTTCAGACATATAACTTAGGCCAAGCCACACGTTATCCGCATTATAGTTGCTAATTGTATTAGTAGTCTCGCAAACTTGTTGACATTCCTACGTTAGTACACAAGCTTGGGATATCTGCCACATAGAGTATGTATCTATCGACCGGTGTGAAATGAAATAGGTTCGTATGTGGTTAATTTGACGAAGATTTTGTGGTCAAAATTGCTTGGTAGAGTTATGCAGCTCAATCTTGTATCAAAGGATTTTAGATAAAGATGATGAATTCCAGTTTGTGTTCAACTATTCAGTTGAACATAGTGTAAACAGTGAAAATCAGGCTATAGGTATGCTACAAAATCCATTTGTCAAATTAATTTTAATTGTTATGGTGAATGACCTGCCGAAGGTCGTCAGGACGCCCGGACGGCACGATTTCTTATGTTTGCGGATGACCTGAAGTTATTCTCAGGTATTAATAGTGAGCAGGACTACAAGGCGCTGCAGACGGACATCGATATGGTGATAGAATGGAGTAAAGCCAATCACTTGGCCTTACACTTAGAAGTGTTAAATTCTATTTCTTTTACCCGTTCGTGTGCGCCCATTCAGCATACCTACCACATAACTATCGGGTGTCCCTTTGGAGCGCGTCAACGAAATAAAAGATCTTGGACTGACCTTAGACCGTCTAAGGTCAGTCCAAGATCTTTTATTTCGTAAATACGCCATATTGTTTCATCATGATATGCAATTATAACGCGTTCTTACTTCCTAAATGTTTTTTTTTGTTTTTTAGAAAAGTACAGTAAATGTTACTTGTGTATTGTTTGTTGGTGTTTTATCACTTAAAAATAGTATTCAGTTGTGAAGTGTGCGCTAAAAATGTGTGTTAGTTAGAAGTTAAATGCAATAAGTTTTCTCAATTTTCGTATAATGATAAGATTCAAGTTGTGTGTAAAGGTAGATGTGTAAAAAATATGGTAATTCATCTCGTACTTGTCATTTCAGTACTCAAAATTATGCAACATTTATTTGGCTCTGTAGATTTAGACACAAATAAATTATTTTGTTTTCCGTACATTTTGTTTAATACTTCCAGTAAGTAGAGTGAAGGTGAGTTCTTGTATGTATAACTTTTACAGGCTTATTTTCAAATATTATAAGTCAATAAATGTGACTACTTTGAGGGTCATCATAACTATGTAGTGCGACGTTGTGATTTTTTTTTTTTACTATCAGTATTTCGTGGCCTACCCTCCGTGGAGAACCACTCCACGCCACTGCTTAGACGTGAATATGACCTTTAATCAGCACATTTATAATATCTCTGGAAAGGTCTTCTAATCACTTGGTTTTGTTATGAGACAGGCAACTAGATTTAAAGACAGGAATGTTATACTTACAATTTATATTTAATAATATAAGCTCATGATAGAAAGAAAATTTGCTCGCTACCTAAAAAAATATACGGGTATTATCCCTATTTGTATTCATCTCTGTTTGTTTCGGGGATAGTGGGCATCAGCACGTTGGAACTGAGACGTAAGTGTGCACTGTCAATGCATTATTATTGACGACGCGACTACTCTAGCTCGCTGTTCATTGTTTGCTGCGGACCGGCAGAGGAAGTCGCGCGCCTGTACTCCGCGGTGTCTGTTCGCGGCTCCGCCAGTGCGTACCCTTACTGCTCGATATGCTCCCACCACCCAGGCAATCAATCTGCTGAACGCCCTGATTACTCAGGAGCCGGAGGTTGACGTATTTATGTGTAGTAGTAAATATATGATTAATGTTTGCATTAAGTTTTTTAGTTGCTAAGTGTAATCTTGTACTGTTGGCTTGCTGCACGCTTTGGTGTTTACTGTAAGTGTAGCAAGCAATTGTCTAATAAATAAATAGAATTAATAAATAAGCACATACACTAAACAAGAACAAGGAAAAACAATAAAAAGGACTAACGGTTGGTTACCGTTGCGACATCCCATGAGAGACGGCACTACAGTGACCCACGTATACACAGTTCAGGCGACTCGCAACTATGCTGACACTGTTGGAGCCGCCCAACACCCTGCATCAGGGAAACGCACCTTTGACGCATTGTTGCGTAAAAGAAATCTACATGCGCATCTGCGTACATCCCTGACGCACTACAGAAAAGGGGCAGCGCCACCAGTACGAGTATCCTGAACGCATTGTGCACTATGACTATATTCTCTATATATTTCCAAAATTACTAGAAAGGCAGAATTTTAAATATAATATTTGTATAATATACTATCTTACAGGCATAACATAATCAGCCAATAATACGTTCTCACTGCGGGGACACAGGCCTCCTCTCGGTGAGAGGGAGTTGGCCGTCATCCAACACGCGGGTCCAGTGCGAGTTGGTAGACGTCACATGACTTTGAATTTTTGGTTCTCGGACATGCTGGTTTCCTTACGACGTTTTCCTCCACCGTTTTGAGAGCAGTGGTAATGAAATAATTTACACGAAGTGAAGCGCCTGTCCAGACAGAACCCAGGTTCGAACCTACGACCTACAACTCGTAAGTCGCGGCCGTAATGGTCGTAGGCATCCCTAACGAAAACACATACGTCGTACATTCCGAGTAATTCCGACGCATGTTAATATTATGAGAGCATTAAGGTCGACGCCACAGCAATGCAGAACCCCAATCAAATTACTAACCCCGTTCCCAGTGCGATCGGAATTGGAGGAGTATCGATTTGGAATTGATACCTAATAAGTAACCTTCGTAATCGGGTAAGGGTCAGCAGAGCGGTGGTGTTTTAGTTGGCATCATTTGTAGATGCCAGCTAAAAACTAAGAAACTTTTATTAATATTAAAAAAATAAAAATCTTTTATTTACATAGGCCCCACATTGTGCTAGTGTTTGCTATTCTATTTTTTTAAATTATGTAATTTAGTTATTTCTTACATGAACCAACGTAATTAAGCAAAGCTATAAAGTTATTTGCTATATCTTCCTTAGAAATATAGTAAAGTTGGTACCAAGAACAATATTGAACTTAATTTCTTAGAAGTTGCTATTTTAAGTAGTACATACACATACATACATACATAAACTCACGCCTTCTTCCCATGGGGGTAGGCAGAAACTATGGAACGCCACCTGCTACGCTCCTTACATACTCCTTTTGCTTCGCCTACGTTCATACATCTGGTCATACACGCACGCCGATTGCGAGTACTACGCACCTGACCTTTCTGAAGAACATCACCAATTTGGTCACTATATGTCCGCCTTTTAAGTAGTAAAAGAATCGAATAACATCTTCCACTTTAGGAACTTACAAAATTATTACGGTTAATTTTTTTTCACTATATGTCTCCTTTTAAGTAGTAAAAGAATCGAACAACATTTTCCACTTTAGGAACTTACAAAATTATTACGGTTAATTTTTTGCTATCACCATACAACGTTTCACCGTCATACAACGTTTGTCGAGACTGAAATTTAAAATCCTCCAAATTTCAATAAAACTTGTGGTTTTTAATGCAAGAGTCAAATACAATTCTTTCATTCATAAGTTCGTTATACGTAGTTCATAGACGAAACGGGCTGTAATCCACCACGCATTGCCTGAAATGTTATTAGGAAAAAGCAAATGCTGCCTAGGACTAAGTTTAGTTAAACTTTATAAGCGTAATTGCCTCATCATCTCATCATCTGCATACGCTTTTCCCAACTATGTTGAGGTCGGCTTCCAGTCTAACCAGATGCAGCTGAATACGCGCAAGCGTAATTGTCTAACCTAAACGATAACTAAGTATGCTAATATTATACAGAGGTCAAATTTGTTTGTACGTTTCTATTTGTTGGGGTAATCTCTAGAACTGCCACATGGATTTGAAAAATTGTTTCCACATTTGATAGCCCAATTCTTGTGGAAGGTTATAGGACAACAACATCACGCTACGATCCTCAGGGGCCGAGTAAAAAGTCAGAACAAACGCTAAGTGAAAATGAAGTAGGTAATAATAGCACGGGCGATGCAATGCGATGCAGTGGGTCGGGGAAAAATAAATTCCACGCGGACGAAGTCGCGGGCAGAAGCTAGTTAGCAAATAAGTATGAATAAACCAAATTATGAGATACTTGAGTTAATAGCCCCAAAGTTCCTATTCCCAGTAAAGTCGAGGTCGACGAGTGATAAATGATATCCGAATCGATTCCCGATTATAAGGAAATCCGCTTAATTTTGACCCGAATCCTTTGGGAATATATAGTAGGTAGGACTGGCACATTGTCGCCCTGAGATGTGTCGAGAATAATCTTTTTAAATACGAGTCTAATTTTAGACGTTATTGTCTGGTTTTAGAAGATAATAAGGCTCGACTGGCTGTTCACAATAGTGTGCTGGTGCCTACGCTTATGTATGGATTTGAATGTTAGGTGTGGCAAAAGCAGCATGAAAGTAGAATAAATGCAGTGGAAATGCGTTCCTTGCGAAGCATGTCTGGCGTGACTATGAATGATAGGCTGAAAAATGAGGTGATAAGGCAACGCTGCAGTTTAAAAGAAAATGTAGTAACAAAAATTGAAAAGAGTATGCTTAGATGGTTTGGTCATGTTGAGAGGATGAGTGGAACGCGACTAACAAAAGGTATTTATAAAGCAGAGGGGAGTGGAAACGCCGGGAGGGGACGCCCTAGTAGGACATATTACAGTGACCAAATTGGTGATGATCTTCAGAAAGGTCAGGTGCGTAGTACTCGCAACCGGTGTGCGTGTATGACCAGATATATGAACATACGCGAAGCAAAATGAGTATGTAAGGAGCGTAGTAGGTGGCGTTCTATAGTTTCTGCCTACCCTCATGGGAAGAAGGCATGAGTTTATGTATGTATGTATGTAGAAGATAATAAATTGTAGAAGTAAAAAATAAGTGATGAATTTACTAGCGATTATTGTATTATGCTGAATGCGATTTATTTTCTGCATCTACTTAGTAACGTAGGTACTCCAGGTTTACAATCGTCGGGACTTTAATTTGATGTGTAACATCTTTCCTCTCGCTTTCTGTGGGAGTGATTTCATGAAAAGGGACGGAAGTGTGTAACAGGAAGTGACATCTTGAACATGGAATAAGTATCTTTTTTTTTAAAACGTTGCCCCACACTAGGAATTCCTCCTGTATGCGTTTACAAACATTTAATTCACATATACACAAACAGCCAGACCCGGAACAACTACTTGTAGGTCATACAAATATTTGTTTCGTGCGGGAATCGAAACCGCGACACGCAGCGCAGCATTCAATCGCTTAACCACTGTGCCAACCGTGTCGTCAATCTACTTTTTAATAGCATGGAATTAATATACTAATGGAATAAGTAAGCACTATTTAGATTGTAAGTAGAGGTGTTCGAATTTCGTCCAGTGTGCGACCACTAATAATGAATAATTATTCGAATAAATATTTCAATTTTAACCTTTTTAAAATATGAGGTTAATTTCGGTCGCTGCTCAGTTGCTTATTACCAAGATGAGATGTCAGATGCTACACATAATATGCGACTACTGTAAGGCTTGCTGTTTTTTAGACGGGGCATGCTTTGGCACAGAGGCACCATGTGCGTCACACAGAAGACCTCTTCATTGAGTGGTTTATGTCATTAAAAATGTTGAAATATTAGACTATTTTAGAACGTGCTTTACGTTTCACTGCCTACCAGCATTTATGATTTACTATCCCAGCAGTTTGAGCGTTATGGGCTGGTTATGCTAACGCTTTAAGGCTCCTGCAGACAGGTCTGACCCGACAGCGCGACGAGTATCACAATTTCTATGAAAACTTCATGGAAAGTCTTCTGTCCCGCCCGCGATATCGCATCAGACTGGTGCGATATCGCACGACCCTTTACTCAGAGGAGCTGCCCATTTAAAAGTATATGGGCGTATTATTCCTCTGGCATACTGTGAAGACCGAAATACAGCCTCCTTGGCAGCAGAAATAGGAATCCTTTTACTAACTTATATACTTGTTTTTGAACTCTGAAACAGGATTGCCTACAATAATAATCTACTGAAACAAAACAACAGAAGAATTATGGGCACCCCAGGTTTTTCTTTATGTTTGCTTTCTAAGTCCTTTGCCACAGCTGTCGTTAATCCATTCGATACAGTCCTTCGATCCCCTACGTGATCTAAGTTCGCAAGCGACCTAAAAAGAGGCAATGTAAACGGTGACGAGGGTCTAAATTATACAAAATTCCCGGTATTATAAGAAATATCGACACTAATTGAATTGGAATTTATCGACTCTCCAGCTTATTCGACTCTATATTAAGTCACAGGGTTTCAGAACGGATTTTTAGTCCCGAAGATTGATGGGCAGTTTTCTATGGAACCTGAACTTTTTCATTTTACATAGGTACCTACACTTGGCGCAAAAATGTACCTGATTGATTAGTGTCTATGCGTTACGGGCAACTGGAGTAGTAACCGGGCAGTATTAATATGGATCATTACGAATAATGACCAAGAGCGTTGGTCAAATTGATGAATTTGTTACTTTGGCCGGCCTATATTATTAATGCCCAACATATTGAATTTATAACTTGACAGACTTGACTTGACAGAACTTAACTTGTAGAATACACATTGAATTTATCACTTGAACCGGGCAGTATGAATACTTCCCTAAAACTTTTTAAACTGACTGACTGAATTCTTTCCAACTTTTAAAACTGTTGTTTAAGTAGTATTTTTATAATTTATTATTTTGCTTAATTGTTTTTTTTTGTACCTTCCAATAAGAATGATGTAAGTTTAATTTCATATAATTATGTATTTAAATACATAATTATATGAAATTAAACTATAACGAATTGAACAATGATAGAATGAATTTAACTAAAAGTACAGATATGATAAAAAGAAGAAATGGATTACCTAAAATGATTGTAAGACAGAAAATCCTACTTTTACGATACTTCACAACGTTTTAGTGGTACCTTCATAAAACCAGTAGTTAGTCATAAGTTTATAAGGGTGTATCTGTGTAGGAATTATGTTGGTATGTTATTGTATAGTTAAGAGGATAATACTTTTTGCCCGTTGACTCAAACACTACAAGAGTATCACAAAAAACAACCCGAAAACTCACTTAAAGTTACTCCTGTAAGTTGTTCTAAACATGCAAATGTACAAGAGGTCTTTGACAAAAAGTGTGCCCGAAGGGGCCGTCAGTCACTCAACATCGAAGCGGTGTGCCTGAAATAATAATTAGGGTTAGCCCTATTTACGTTTTCAATTTTGCTTATGGCGAATATTATTCGGTACGTGATGCGGTTCGGGACAAAATACGGCTGTGTGTATTATTATCCTTGCTGGGGTGGACTTTTTCTCTTTGGTAGAAGATTTTCTGAGTGAGTATTGCGTAGAATATTAAATAATATCGTTTTATGACGTATACGGCGTATGTTATGAGAATATACAATTGTATTTATTTTTGAAGGAATTTTTATACAAGGTCAAATTAAATTAGCTAGCAAAACTCCACAGAAGTGATGGCTACGATATCTAAACAATTATGATAAAACAAAAAAAAATATATCGACCGCAGTTAGTGTCTATAATATAAAATATAGTCACTTGAAAAATCAGTTTAAAAAAACTGTTGTTTATTGTGTAAACTTCACAGCCGTGATTGGTATCGATACTTTGAGTGTTTTTTTTTAAGGTATGTATTTTGATTTATTTTAATCTTTTTACCTTGTCAAATTTAATGTCCCTAGATTATAATTAAATGATGTGGTCTCCTATAATTGGAAGCACACACTTGTGTTTGTCCCTGTTCTATGTGTACTTGAATGTCATTGTGTAGCCTCTGTTGGAGATCCAATAAATAAATAAATAGATACCAAAACACGATAAAATAAAAGTAAACATATTTTCTTAACTCATTCTTCAAGTAACAACACTACCAGCTGTCGTTGATGCTAAAAAAAAAAAAAACTTCAAAACTTTTTATTTAATTGTGTTTAGATATTAGAAGTTTACACGATAAAACAGTTTTTTAAACTGATATTTGAAGTCGGAGTTTCACTAGCTACATTAATTCGGCCCTTTACTAAGTATGGAATTACATTTCTATTTGGAAGTTTGGGACGTTTAGTACAGTCAAACGCACATCGGTGGTAACAAAACTAGTATAGTATAAGCGGGCCGTTCTCTAATAAAGCTCCGTAATACGCTAGGGCAGCTCAAGTCGTACAGTCCAGCCTACTTAAAATTACTTCTAGCACCTTTTTAGGGTTCCGTACCACTAAAGGAAAAAAAAACGGATCACTCGTGGTCTGTCTGTCTGTCTATCTGTCCGTTTGTCACAGCCGATTTGTTCTGAATCTACTGGACTGATTAAGTTGAAAGGAACAGATATGAATTTCTGTGACCCAAACACGAACGTAAATAAATTAATTTTTAATACAGGGTTCACTTTTGGGGGAAAAATTAGAATATAAAAATGTTTTGCAAAATGTACTTACATTGTGACTTATTAAAAGAAAGGACTTGTTATGAGGATCTCAAATATGTTTTTATTATAATTTTAAAATAATGAGTTTTATAGTTTTTAAACGAAATAGATGAAAATTAACCCCTTATCTCAGAAACTGCCGAGACTAAATTTTTTTTATAAGAAGTCTATGGTCTTAAAATAACATGGTAAGTCAATCAATAATGTGCGTACAAACTTACATTTGCAGTTGGAATGTATCGGGGAACAAGTTTTTCAACTACAATGCTTGTTAAGTTTGTTCTTGCGATAAATCCATCCGAACCAAGAAACCCTATATTGTGCGTGGTCTGACACACACTTGGCTGTTTTTTATTTTAAAGGTTTAGAACAGCATTTCGATGCATGCCTCATTATTAGCCCTTGGAATGGGGAAAAGTCATCAATCAAGGGATTCCACGATTGTTTCCGCCAATGTAAATTCCGCGAAAGAGATGCACGATGATACAACGTATGGCATAAAAATGCAAATAAAATCGTATAAAATTAGATATTAACTATTTAATAAAAATTAATCCATCACCGGATGCAGTTTGGCATTTGCAATTTTATGGTATACTTTTAATTATAATTATAACTAACTGTTAACGAAGGGATAAACTGCTTTTAAAAATAATTAAGAGTTGTCTTTGAAGATTTTTTTGATGTATTAAATTATTTTTAATTATGTTTTGAGTTCCATCATCGTATGCAAAAAAGACAGGAAATATCATACTGTTTTTGTATTGGAAAAAATATTTACGGTTTAAGAGATACACTGCTTTAAAAAACCACCTTTTCGACCATTTTCAAGGAATCTCCGCCTTAAGTGTTTCATTTCGGTTAATGTGAACTAAGTATTGTATTTATTTTGTTATTTGTATGTCATTAAATGCTGCACCGGTTGACGTCATCACGTCAACGCCGGCTGTCACTGAAAACCAGCACTGGGGCTCTGTCTGCATCGCAGCATTATGCTGAGCGATGTCCGTTTTGCGTGACGCATATTTCCCCCCAACTTGTTCTTTCGTATTTGTGTTTTTTTCTTTGCGTTATGTTTACCGCAAATAAACATATTTTTTCTATCTTTCTTGTTTCTAAAAGTTATTTAATTATTTTAACTTAGTTGATAAAGAGTGGTTTCTAGAAACAGGACATCACTCGCTAGGTTAGCGGATAACACCTAGTACCAATATTAAATTTCTTTTCCTTTACCGAAAAATTATTTGCAAAGTTACAGTTAATTTTACCAGGAAAATAATCGGGATAAACGATTCCGGGATCATTTTAAATATTATTATTGAAATAAAAGTTCCATAAAATCTACGGAAAATCAAAAACACATTTTTCTATCATCAAATAAGTAGGTAACTTGTAAACAAACAAGGTGGATTCGGAGTGAAAACGTGGCGTGGTTCAATTTTCGCAGAAGTTATTTTTTTTTTTTTTTTGTTAGGGAAAACAAACAGTTGTACATTATATTTTACAACACACACACACCCTAATACACATTACACACACACACACACACATTACACATTTTCATTTTTTTTTTATTACATTGGAAGTGGGTAAATGTACAATCCACGACGTTTCCACAGATTATAATACAGTGAAGACAATATTCAAGTTACAAATCAAAAGTTCAAGAAAGTCAGACTAGAAGTACCTGCCTAATAAAAAAATAAAGAAGATATAAAACCACAATATTTTGTATAATTAAGTGTTTTCTTTTAGCAGCAAGTTACAAATCCGGGAATGTGAAAATTTTCAGCCATTGCATGCCGTGTGCCCGATGGTATTTTCCAACTGCAAAAATTTCTTGCAACCTTAAAAAATGATGAAATTTCAAAAATCTTTCCTTAGTACTCACTTTTATTATTTATGGAACTTTTGTGTAAAATTTCAGGCTTGTAACCCCAGCGGTTTAAGCTAGGCGTTGTTTGTCTGTGGATTTAAGATTTTTATTAAGTAGGTGGACAATCAGCAATTTTAACTTATTAAAAAACCGGCCAAGCGCGAGTCGGACTCGCGCACGAAGGGTTCCGTACCATTATCTATAAAAATGGCAAAAAAAATCACGTTTGTTTTATTTTAATTTACAGCATAATTATTATTTATTTATTTTTAAAGTGAATATATAACTAATTATTCTGTGAATATTTCAAGCGTCTACCTGTTGCCGTTAGCAATATCGAGCAAAAACGACCAAAAAATCACGTTTGTTGTAATGGGAGCCCCCTTAAATTTGTGGCGATAAGTCCCCTCTTTGAGGAGTGGCTAGAGAGGCGCCACGGCGTCCTCACCTTCCGCCTGACGCAGGTCCTCACCGGACATGGATGTTTCGGGAGGTTCCTGTTTAGGATTAAGCGGGAGGAAACGCCCGGGTGTCACCACTGTGTGGATCGCCCGGAGGACACGGTGGAGCATACGGTGGAGGTCTGCCCGGCTTGGGCGGAGCACCGCCGTGTCCTCACGGAGGCGATCGGCGGCGGCGATCTCTCGCGTCCGGCCCTGGTTCAGGCCATGGTTCGGAGCGAGAGTGCATGGGAGGCTGTCACCTCCTTCTGCGAAGCAGTTATGCTAGCGAAGGAGGAGGCGGAACGCGTGAGGGTGAGACAAGGTTCGCGCCCTCGCGCCCCTAGTCGCCGCAGGAGACGCCCCGGGCGTCGGGAGTCGCAAGCCGATTTCCGGCCACCGTAGGCGCGGGCCTGCGGACGGTGAGCGATGGGTAGCTCGCCGTCCGATAAGGACCAGGCCCGGGTCGACGGCGCGTTGTGTTCCACGCGCGCCTCAAAGAGATGTCAGCACAAACTGACGGGGTCCGTTAGGACCAATGCCTGCCGGGGTTGCGAGTTTGTCCGAAAGGGATATCGTGGCCCTGTCACACAGGCAACGGAAGGAACATGGGTGGGTTTTAGTCAGTAAAAGTCTGACACGCCCTCCCGCTCCGCCCAGAGCGGGAGAAGTTATTTGATGATTTCCCACCCAAAAAAAAAAAAAAAGCCCCTTTAAATATTTATTTTATTATGTTTTTTTAGTATTTGTTGTTACAGCAGCAACAGAAATACATCATCTGTCAAAATTTCTACTGTCTAGCTATCACGGTTCATGAGATACAACCTGGTGACAGACGGATAGACAGACAGACAGACGGCGGAGCCTTAGTAATAGGGTTCCCGTTTTTCCCTTTGGGTACGGAACCCTAAAAACCACGTTGACTAGCATTAAGAAAGTCTCACACACACATTGGCAGGTTTGGAACCTGCAAACTGGAATGGTCTACTAACCATCCGAATCCATCTAATAAAAAAAGTGCGTGTCGGATCGCGCACTATGAAGGGTTCCGTAGTTGGGATGAGTTTATTCCAAAAACAAACTTGACACTGTAGTTGAAAAATATGTTCTCCCATACATCGATATACGTCACGGTTAATTCTCCAACTGCAAATGTAAGTTGGTCGACTATTACTCGTTTACTTGTAAAGCTCACTTAACTGTGAAGGTTTTCCTTTTGATTTCGTTATGTATTATATGTACTAACTCGTGCTGGTACTCGTGGATAAGTAATAACAGCTGCGCGGGTCGATCCATTAGATTAAGCTGCGCTTGCCGGGGTTGGCCGTGGGTGGGTGACCATCTTTATATACCGAGACTCCTCCGTGCCTCGGAAAGCACGTTAGGCCGTTGGTCCCGGCTGTTATTCGTGCATCTTCGACAGTCGTTACAGCTCGTCATAAATCCGAAAGTGGTGACAACCAGTCTTACCAAGGAGTATCGTATAACCCAGTTGGGGTGTGGAGGTCAAATAGGAAATCGCTCCATGTAAAATATTATGGAGCGAATTGTACCTATGCAGTTACATCCGGTTAGACTGGAAGCTGACCCCCAACATAGTTGGGAAAAGGCGAGGCAGATTTTTTTATTTTTTTATACATTGATTGTACTACTGCCATGATTTTTTTTCACATATCCAAAAACAACCATTTACGAGTAGCCATTTAGCTGGCAGGAGAGGCGGGGGGCATTGATTCTAACAACAAATTGTACTTTAAAGCTTAATATTATGCAAATAGATCCCTGAATAGAAAAATGGTTTTTATAGACCCGCAATATTTTTGAACGGCCTATCCAACGATATCCCACACCATGGGATAGACGAGATATCATCCCCACTTTAAGTGCAAGGGAGGTATCCTACAATTTTTTTATCAAGATTTTTTTTTTACCATTTTGTAGGCGTGATTATTATGTATACCCATGCCAAAATACAGCTTTCCAGTACTAAGAGCCTCTGAGCTAAACCGCGGACAGACAGACAGATGGACATGGTGAAACTATAAGGGTTCCTTGTTGACTACGGAACCCTAAAACATATTCTCATCAGCAGAGAGCCACTTCTCACAAAGTTCTCAAAAGCCCTTCACGTTTGCCAAACTCTTATTATGTAGGACCTATATTAAATCGGGTTCCTGACATCCACGTCACAACGTGAGTGGAATATTCGCAATTCCCGAAGAGAGCCGAACATACCCGACCATTACCGATCACCAATCGACATGAGTAATGAACTATTCAAGTCAATCGAGTCGTGCGAGAAACGTATTCCGAATAATAATCGAGGAGGGTAAGCGATTATTATGAATCGACTGTAATAATATTTGCGATGGTTTCGAGTTGGGATTTGCGAGTTAATTTGGCTTTATTGATTTGTTATGATTTCTCCGTATTTTAATAATAAAGTTCGAGCATGGAGTTAAGGTATGAAGCTGGTAAGAATCATGGTGACTATCTGAAGTAAAACAATGTTGAGGTAGGCTTGAGGGTGGCGTGATCCCCGGTGCATGTGTGGCAAGGGAACATCGGGGTGAATTTTAGTCAGTAAGAGTCTGACAGACCCTACTAAGCCGAGAATCACTTGTTCTTCCCATTATAATAATATTTTATGTACAGGACCGGCTATACCTGGGAACCTCCAAGCTACGGAGATATTGCTTACTTCAAAATGGTGGTGCTGAATGGTGCTAATCCATGCGTATTGTTCGTGAACGGGCGCCATCAGTAGGGACTGGTCATCTCTCAACGGCCATGGCTCATTTTAACTTAATTTAATGTTTGAATTGTTTTTTTTGACGCTTTTGATTTTTTGCATCGTTCTCACATGTATAATTTCAACATGAATGATGGAACCAATATTTTGTAACCATTTTTTTTTTCTGGGTGGGAAATTATTAAATAACTTCTCCCGCTCTGGGCGGAGCGGCAGAAGCGGGCGTGTCAGACTTTTACTGACTAAAAACCCACCCGTATTCCTTCATTTGTCTGTGTGCCAGGGCCACCATACAGGGCAACCATATTATTATATTAATTCAAAAGTGTGTCCGTGGAGTTTCTTTCCCGTTCGTTTCCATACGTACCTACTAAGCTTTGGAATGGGCAACTAGCTTCATCTTTATGACTGACCGACCCCTTGACAATTCAAAAGTGCCTGTAATTAGTTTATTTGAAACAAATGCTTTGAGTTTGAGTTTGAGTTCGACCCGTGCGGCTGTTATTACTTAGCCGTAAGCAACTTCATCGTAAAAACTAATTAAAGTGTTCTAATTATTCAGTGCTACCATCCTAGGATTACAACCAATATTTGAAAAAAATATATATAAATAGGATATCGGAATCACTTTTACACGTCATATTAAAAAATAACTGGCGAAATGTGGGTGTACTATTAGGTACACCCACCCACGGCTGCCTAACCCTTTGAGAATTACAGGCTTATGTGTTTACGTTTATTAAAAAATAAAAAATAAGCTGGATGTAGTCGACATTTCCAATTTGACTACCCCTGGCAAGAAATGGCGAAACAAACTCAGGGGTCTCTTTTAAAGTCCAGAAATCTTGGTCAGATCATGTGAGGACCATGTAGATCCGTGTCTGAAATGGTCTTTTGAGGAAAGAACCACACAAATCGAGTGGACCTGTCCAATCAGTGCAAGCATCTGTCAGTAATCGTGCAGCTCGACTCAAGACTTAAGGAGCTCAACGACTCGACGAACAATACCAAAGAAAGGACATTTGGGTAGGCCATATAAGGTGCTCATAATGCCAGACCATCATTAAAACTGAGAAAAAAAAATAGGAAAATATTTAAAGAAAAAAAAATGACCCACATAGTGCTCACATTCACAATAAATTATAAAGCAGTAAATATACGAGTAATACTTTTCAAAGTAAATATTCATGTAATATTGTCAATATTCTACATTATTATTAGCTTGTAGCTAAATAATAACTGCCGAACAGGTGGATCGTTCAGGTTAAGCTACGCTTGCCGCGGTTGGTCCGTGGATGGGTCCATGCCTCGGAAAGCATGTTAAGCCGTTAGTCCCGGCTGTCATTTGTAGATCTTTGACAGTTGTTACGGGTCGACAGAAGCCCAAAAGTCTGACAACCAGTCTTACCAAGGGATATCGTGTTACCCAGTAACTGGGTTGTGGAGGTCAGATAGGCAGTCGCTCCCTGTAAAATACTGGTATTCAGCTGCATCCGGTTAGACTGGAAGCCGACCCCAACATAGTTGGGAAAAACCTAGGCAGATGATGATTGTCAATATCTACAATGTCAATATGCATATAAAATCATGCATAATAATTAAAAATGTTGAGTTTTTCAGTTTGATCACAAGGCTAGCAGAGCGAGCAGCTTTAGCCATTCATTTTTATTTTTAGAGATAGCGTATAGGCTCACGCATCGCTAAACTTTGTATGAGCTAAGTAGGGGGTACCAACTTATGAAAACTGTACCGAGGTTACATGGAAACACCAGCAGGCTGTCTCTATTAGTACCTTCTACATATACATACTTCTGTCTAGTCTACACGTCTCGTCGGCTGAAAATATTGTATTGTCTATGCAAATATAAGCACGTAGGCTCTTCGCTGTGAACATGATGTTCTCATCAGGATTCCGTATGTTTTCCTTTATTAGGGTACCGTAGTGAAGGAACCCGTCCGTCTGTCTGTCCCCGGCTTAGCTCAGAGACTATTACTACTAGAAAGCTGTAATTTGGCATGGGTATACATATTAATCACGCCAACAAAGAGGTTATAATAAAATCTTGAAAACATTTTTTAGGGTACCTCCCATACATTTAAAGTAGGGATGATATGTTTTTCTCATTTATCCCATGATATTGACAATTTTTCGATTCAGGGATCCGTGTGCGTAATATTAAAAGCTTTAAAGTGCCAATTTTTGTGAGTCAAGTGTCCCCCCTGCCAGCTAAATGGTTGTTTTTGACTATCATAGCTAAGTAGGCTTTACTGGTTATCGAGTAATAGTCAACCAACTTACATTTGCATTTGGAGAATTAACCGTGACGTATATCGATGTATGGGAGAACATTTTTTTCAACTACAATGTTTAGTTTGTTTTTTGGGATAAATAAATCCCAACTACGGAACGGTTCATTGTGCGTGGTCCGACACGCACTTGGCCGGTTTTTATTTACTGTATCGGATGTAAGAGAATTTCGGGTTTATTCAATTTATTAGAGGTATACAAATAAAATCCCGCCATTTCCTAATGTTTCAGAACATAGATAAATATGGTTGTTTGTGTAACTAATACTATTCGGTGTGTAAACATAATTTTCAATGAAAATATTGTATTATGCAAATATAAGCACGCAGGTTTTTATCAGTATTCCTTCCGTATGTTTTCCTTTATTATTTACTGCATCAGATGTAAGAGAATTTCGGGTTAATTCAATTTATTTGAGGTAAACAGATAAAATCCCGCCATTGGTAATGTAAAAGTACTTAAGGAAATATAGTTATTTGTGTAACTAATACTACCCTTAGTATAAACAGCCTATAATGTTGCCACTGCTGGGACACAGGCCTCCTCTCGGTGAGATCGTGTGCCGTAATTCACCACGCGGGCCCAGTGCGAGTTGGTAGATGTCACATGTCTTAGATTTTTTGGTTCTAGGGCATGCTCGGTTTCCTCACTATGTTTTCCTTCACCGTTGTCCCGCAGTGGTGATGACATAATTTACACAAAGTAAAGCGCCTGTCAGTGTTCGAACCTACGACCTACAACTCGTGAGTCGCGGCCGTTATCACTGAGCCACCACTGCTCAATACTACCTTACCCCCCCACCTTAGGGTAGTTAAACATAATTTTCAAATAATTGGCCTAGTTTAAACTAAACGTTAGATTTTAATTTAATTTAATTTATTTTTCATATAAGCCTAATAATACATAAGGAGAGAAAAAGAGTTAACAATGAATGACTTAAGTAACTTAGGTCCTTATAGTAATTAGACTAAGTACATGCTCGATTTTGCGAAACTCCTGACACCCAAACTAGGACGTGTCCTGTATCTCAGGTGTCAGCGTTCCTTCCTGCCAGGCATATTGAGAAGCCATTCTTATATTTTTTACCTGTTTGAGAGTTTAAAAATAAAAATAATCTACAATATCTGAAAAACTTAGTAAGTACCAAGGTCATAGAAATAAAAACCCAATGGAAAGCACCGACCGTACATATCGTCCCTGTAGTATCTACCGGTGTTGTAGGCGAAGCACTATGATTTACTAATACAACAACATGAGTTGTAACTATGTTTTATTTACCTGTAGTATGACATAATCAGATATGCTGTAACAGATTGTGTTACGTAAAGGTCCGTTGCTAAGTTATCAGTTGTAATAACACTTATATTTCGTACAGTACAGCTGCTATCACTTTACATGATAACAACATTGTAACCCTAGCATGTAGAGTATATTTGAATCAAACTTTGATACACGTAAGCCATCAGCAACCTAAATAGCATGTATTTTGATAACGTCATCATCTGGATGATGATCGTAACAATACGAGGTAAAAACTCATGTTAAAAGATGTATGATCAATCTTACGCCATAATATTGCCGATTGCGTAAGATTAAGCAAGTTGCAACACGGTTCTGAGGTGGCGACCTGACTCAAGGCCAAACCCAGCTACGCTTTGGTATCCTGCAGTATTGTATGGAAGAAAAGTTAAAACCCTTCAGGGCCCACACGCTACTTGAGCTAATGACGAAAGCCATATATACCAGAGAAATTAAATTAAAATCAAGTTCTAATCGCTTAAAAGTTCTTATTATGTCAGCAAGTTCAGTCTTCAACAAGTCTCCGGTGAAGTAACAGCTCCTCATAACTGTTAGCTTTACAAGTCGCGAATGTTCTATAAATAGCTCAGGGCAGTCAAGTTAACATAGCTTAGGATTATTTTACTTTTCTATTGTCGTGTATTTCCGTGTACTCTTTAATGATCCTTTATGCTTATTTGACTGTTTTTCCGTGTTGTGTACAATTAACTAACCTTACGTATGTGATTTAAATTCGTGTTAAACTATTGTGTGTGTAAATAGCAAATATAAAGTTTTAAAAAGTGCTAAAAGTGGTAACCCCCCCCCCCCCCCCCCTACATACTTGGCTCTGGCCCGTGGGTAAGGATGTAAAATTCTCTCAAATGAGAAGAAAAATAAAAACTCAATATAATAATAATAATAAATTTATAATGTTATTAAAATAGGTTTTTTTGATAAATACAATAGAAAATTCCGTGTGGTGCCGGACGTAAAGAATAGCACCATCCTATATCTTCCCGTGGGTGTCGTAAAAGGCGACTAAGGGACTTACTAGAGAATGGGCAGCAGCATTCTCTATGCACTTTATCACCATACTGCGATCGCCAACCCGCCTGCCAAGCGTGGCGATTATGGCAAACACCCCCTTGAGGGAGGCTTATGTCCAGCAGTGGACGTCTTTCGGCAGAAATGATGATGATGAATGAATGGACAATGAATAACTACTACTTTATGTAACCCATTTACAGACACGTGTACATAGTTTAAGCTAATGTTGGTACTTCTATGAATAGATCGTCGCATCAAAATAACAAAATCAGCACCTAAATTGCGTAACTCTCTCAATCTCAATCTGAATGATTTTGAAGTAAATTGCAAATCCATTACTTCATATGTTCGAAAAATTTGTTTGCTCAGCAACGTAAATAACGCAATGAATGTTGTGGAACAGTCAAAATGAAACCCATTGCTAGAGATAAACTACGATAGCATGGCTCGCCCCTCCAAATTACTGTTTCAATGTGTGTAGTCACATCCTTACGAGAGAGTTTGTATGTAGTTGTAAGTATTAGTAATATCTCACTTATTACCAGATTTGTTGGTCAACTAATCATAACTAGTCGATCGTGCAAGTCACGTGTCGTTTTCATAGAGTACGTCAGTGCACCGCCATACTAATAATAATGAGCGATTAAGACGCCACTAGTCGAGCAACAAATCCGTGATTTGTTTTTGTTTGACAGCCTTGTCATTACGCACACATGCGTACAAATACTTTGAAACGTTTTGAATTTTGGAGGGGCGGGCCATATTATCGCAATTAATCTCTACGCAATTACCCCGCAGACTTTTTACTCAAAACAATATCTACTGTGTTAGGAATTTAGAGGGGCTCGTCTCTAAGGACGGACCGATCGATCAGACGTTTGCCGCGGTCGGTCCGTGGATGGGTCACCATGTTTACATACCCCTCCGTGCCTACGAACGTACGTCACCCCGTTCAAAAAAATCAAAACTAATTTATTCAAAATAGGTGAGAATCAGCATTTTTCAAACGTCAAAAATTAAAATTTGGCTTAAGGGTAGACCATGACTTGGGTTAGGGCATTGGATACATTTTATCTCAATATTCCCACAGGATCGAGACTTATACGGGTGAAACCGGGGGCCGCAGCTAGATAGTTTGGTATAATATGGTCTCTTACGACTTCCACGGGCACGAAGGCGTGGGTAGAAGCTAGTTACTTATAAGTACTACTTATTACCTGTAAATTTGAAAGTAACTGTCTGTTTGACTGTTACCTGTTTTACGCCTTAGCGGCTGAACGGATTTCTAAGGGCACACAGGTAGACCACGAGTAGATCTAGCGTGGGTTAGGAACAAGACCCGAAGTGGTGGCGCGTAATGTTCCACGCGC
Organism: Tiliacea citrago; assembly: GCA_963921375.1. NCBI lineage: Eukaryota > Metazoa > Arthropoda > Insecta > Lepidoptera > Noctuidae > Tiliacea > Tiliacea citrago. The sequence continues at coordinate 7,110,087 of OY992784.1, forward strand.
GCCCCTCTTTGACGTCGCGGGGGGAGTCAAACACCTCACTCTCCCGCTTGACCAGACGGAGATCGCAGAGGTGGGCCGGCACCAGTCGGGGGTCATATGCGTTGAAGAGTGCTTAAGACGCTGACAACAGATAAACCGCGGTCACTGTCAGAGTGCATACAAAAAAAAGAGAAGCGCGATGACACAACGCTTGTAATTTATTGCAAAATATGAAGCAACTAGCTGTACCCGCGCGGTATTACTCGCGTGTTTCATACGTTGGTGTTTATGAGATTGAGTGTGAAAGTTAATGTTCCAAGCGAACAGACAAAGTGCACTTCGGAACTCGCGCATTTAGGGTTCCGTACCAAATGTAGAAGTTATAAATTGTACAAGCTTAGTTAATCCATACGCAAAATTAAGTTTGTTGTAATAGCAAAATGAGGAAATTCTCAAAATGTTTCAAGTTTTCTAAAATTTTATTATTTGTAGGTAAACATAATAATAAAGTAGCATAATATTTTCAATATTTCTAGTTCCTACGTCGGAAGTAGATTTACACAATCACTTACAGAGAAAATACAATATTATAACTTAAAATATATGAAGCTCATTGGCTTAGTGGGTTGGCACTACTAAGACAAATTATATTACAATTTCGTAGGTATCAGTTTTAGTAACTGGGGTAGTTGTAGAAAATAATGTGGACGACGTCGTATGCGCATCGCCACTGCGGGTAGATGTGCATAATACAAATGTTTACTAAGGCCCATGACACAGTGATTGTTTCACTGCGTTTATAGTAATTAGATGTAATTAAACTTGGTAATAAAATATTGGAAACAAGGTGGCTTTGGCGGCCTCTCATAAATTTGTTTTCCATTGCTTTTGAATATTAATGATAAAATCTTAATCTACTTAATGAGCACTAATAAATATTTCTCATGCATTTTACACTCAGGACAGTTTTTCCCTTACAAATCGGAAGCAAAAAAAAATTTAAATATTTTTGTTACCTATCTACCTTGGGGGCTTTGGGTCAGTAAAATATATAAATAGTATAAATATGAAGACTTTAGCTTCAAAGGTGTAGCCGCGAGAGTCTAATGTGACAGAGGGACGGACGGACGCATGAGCGAAAGCAACAGGCCTCCATTTGGAGCCTTTGTGTACGGAACCCTAAAACAGACTTTTGAACAGATTCAGTGATAGTTTTAAGAAAAGCAATTAATTATTACAGAAAAGGGATCGATCGGCTATATACCAATAAAATTGTATTATAAATCTGCAAGCCTAAACTTGGACCTCCTTAGACCTCCTTGTAAACTACATTTCATGTTTTATTTGTTGGTTGCAGTATTATGAGGTTTTCAGGTGAACTGACTCTAGAACACGCCACTTATAACTGTCCATGTGAGAAACAATCTCTTCGCAGGTCCACCGCAGCTACTTTTAAAGCTTGGCCCTGTGATTTGTGGATAGTCATTGGGTAGCAAACTTTTACGGGAAATTGTATAATGGTAATTTATAGTCGCTAGAATTCAAAATGATAAACTGAAGGGATAAGTGGGATTCGAGGGATAAATACTGTTTCTTGTTGAATAACGCCTGTAAAAATAGTTGCTTCAATCACATTCTTTTGAAGTTGGCGGACCTGCCGCCTTGTCCCGTTACATAATTTGGGCGGTTGCAGATTACCCAGTAACATGATTGGTGCATCTACCTTTAGGTGGAGTACATGTGGTAATCCTGGTGGGTCCAGACTATTTAAGAACTCCACAGGGTAGTGAACAGCCTCTTCAACCTCCAGAACCTCACCCACAGATTTATAAGATCCTTCAGTTAGAAGTTTCTCCAACAAATAGTTGTTGATGTTGTTGGCAGAATCGTTTCTTGAAGTAAGAATGGCTCTTTCTCTTAAAAAAGATACATTAGCCTGATTAATATTGGAATATATTCTGTTAGTGAGACTGTCTAGATCCTCCACAATATCACAAAGAGTGCTCGAAATGGTTATTTGCCCATCTTCTTCAAATATATTGCCATCACCAACATCTGTAATAATTCTGAAAACTCTTCTGCCCACGGCTCTTGGTATAGGTGCACGCGCATATTTACTCTCAAGGACAGAAATTTGACGTGATGTCACAATATCGAGGATTTGAGACAGGCCTTAACTTCGTCAGCACGCGTGCCTCGTGGTATAACAGTCAAGGTCTGTCTAAAGTCACCAGCCAAAAGACCGTCAACCCACCCATTAGACGGTTCTGAGCTCTAACGTCCTGCAGAGTTCTGTCAAGAGCCTCTACACCGTCTTTGTGAGCCATAGCGCACACCCCATACATTTAATTTTGCTTCTTTATGCACCCGAGCCATGTAACTTTGTTTGGGGATGTTACAAAGTGTAGACTCACAAGAGTTTAGGTTTAGAGGCAATTTGAAAGCAGAATGAGCAGTCTTGCCTCCGTCGAGTAAGGTAGCAGCAATACCCGACGAAGCAACAGCAACTGCAATATTTTTGACGAGTGTTACCGTGGCCAGCAGCAGATTTAATAAGAATGTTTTTCCCGGTCCACCAGGCGCATTGAGGAAGAACAACTTTCCACAATTAAAATCAATGCTGTGAATGATCTCATCGTAAGCGCCTCTCTGTTCTTGATTTAATTTCGGAACGTTCACAGCTACTAATTCAGTTAGTTGAACGGCACCGAAAGCAATTTCATTGAGTTATTGCCGATTGGCTAAATCGGAGTCTATTTCACGGGAAGGTGCTGGAAGTCCGAAATGATACAGTGCTTTACCCGACATGTTAAGCATTTTTTGAAACGATCGGCTTGCAAGCCGCGATTAAGGTTCAACATTGTGAAGTTTTCCCCTTGGCATTCTCGACCGTATTGCTATAACTGCAACGTTCAAATTACCTGAATACCAATTAGAACCTCATTTCATTATCTTTTAGCAGACGTCTGCATACTGAAACATACTGGCCACCTAGAAATTGGCATAACAACTAAAGATAAACCTCAAGGAACTTCAAAATTCTTATTTCAATGTAAAATATGCATTAACGCGTTGTCGTAAAATTCAATTTGGATCTTGATCGGCTTCCGAATTCTAATTTCAATGTAAAGTATGCAATAACGCGTTGACGTAAGATTCAATTTGGATCTTAACTGGATTTGGAACTTTTTTCATACAAAAATTAAACACCCTTATTTACACCCTTAAGGGCCGAATTTCGTAAAACCCTTTCTTAGTGAGCACCTAGAATCCGAAAGGAACAATTAGGCCAACATTCATGTCTCTAACTTTAAAAACATAGGACTTTCATACAAACTTTGACACCCCTTTTCAACCTCTTGGGGTGCGAATTTTTAAAAATCCTTTCTTAGTGCGCGCCTGCACCCCATAGAGAGTGCTTGTGCCAAACTTTATACCTCACGGCCCAGTAGTTTCCGAGATTTCGTGATGAGTGGTCAGTGAGTGGACTTCTATTTTATATATATAGATTATCTATTTACTCTAAAATGAGTTGATTACCTACGAAAATAAAAAACAACCAAGTTCTGCATACAAATAAGATATTCTTGTTATTAATTAAATAGCAACCGTACGTTATCAACGTACGGTTGCTATTTAATTAATAACAAGAATTATGTGTTTAAACGTGTTTTGGTAACTAAGATGTGAGAAATATGTTCAAGAATAACATAATATTTTTACGCTACCACAAACTACCTATATAGATTTAGCATTTTTTTTGTTTAAGACTAGCCTACTTTTATCATTTGCCTCTTGTCAGCGCCTTAAGTGCCCCCGTTGCCTCCAGTGCGAGGAAACACAGGGTGGTTTTAGTCAGTAGAAGTTTGATAGACCCCACCGTTTGCCCAGGGCGGAAATCCATGAGGATTTCAACCCCTTAACAAAAAAAAAGACTGGGTTAGGAAATAGCATAATTTTTTATCCCGGTAGCACGGTCAGTGCTCTGCATTACTTGACCTCTCTTACAAAGAAGAAGAAGAGGGGAAACGGGGTCGGGTTATACAGAGCACTGACTGTACGTTCCCGTAGGGTCATTTTCGACCTCCACGCACACGAAGCGGCGCGGGCGGGTAAAAGCTAGTCTGTTTTCAAAACCACAGTTGTTAAATAACCTTACTTGAATGTACTGTGTGAGAGCACGTGGGATGTGATCGAACTTTATTTCAGTAGGTAATATTTGGCTTTCCGAAACATCAACATTGACGAGGTATTGTATGAGTTAGTGGAGTGTGGGCGGAGCAAATAAGCTGGCACTGTTTAGGCAAAATCTGTAATAGGTACCTACATAAAATAATGAGCCTATTATATTCCCACTATTTGTACTCAGGCCTCCACTGTGAGAGGGAGCGGGCCGTAATCCACCACGCGGGCCCAGCGCGGATTGGTAGATGTCACATGTCTTCAAAATTCTAGGTTTTCCTTCACTGTTTCTAGGGTTCTTACTGCAAAAGGAACAAAACGGAACCCTTATAGGATTACTCGTGTGTCTGTCTTAGTATTAAAGAACCATTTAAAAGACTTTTGAGAATTCAATGCTAAGACGTACGGACACATTCATTTATCCTCGTATAAAATCTATCCAATTTTATTCTATGCATGAAAACTCCTTGGTACTTAAACTTTTTAAATTGACTTATAAATTTAAAACTCAACTGCAAAACTAATGATAGAGCTTGTAAACAAAAGTCACGACCGCGTAACAGAAAGATGCCTATGCAAAAGATTTAATTTTCGAATCAATTATATGATTCGAAAATTAAATCTTTTGCATAGGCATCTTTCTTTTTTTCTTTATGGCGAACTTTGCCGATGAAGATATGCCATGTATAACAACTGTATTGAAAAAATATAAGTGACTCGGTGATATCAAAAGTTGGTAAATGTCACCACGGCCGGCACTGCTATCTCTTAGCCAAGCGTGAAAATGCTAAGTACCCACACGATTGTGAATGTCATTATGACACGACCTTTGATCAGAAGTTCATCTTTATACGTGAAAACTGAACAGATTTATGTGTTAGGGATACGAGAGACGTGGGAGGGACATAACAAACTGGAGTAATGCCAATGTACTACCACCATTCCTATTTCTCCCGGTAAGCAGCTTTGCTGTGTGCCGGTTTGAAGGGTTTGGGTGCCGGGTGTATTTACAGGCACATAAGACATTTTGAACTTTGTCTCAAGGTGACATTTACTAGCGACTGCATCCAAAAGGATTGTTAGTAAGTTTGTCTACCAATTTTTTTATTATTTTTCCGTTTGACTACCAATTTTTTTCCGTTTGTCTATCTATAACGTAAACGTAATTAATAAAATACTGAGTTATTCGAAAAATAAATCACTCGTTGCTACGTGACTTTTGCTATATTTTCTTAAAAAAAATATTTAACAGAAACGAAACGTTACCTATTCATTTTTCTGGAAGATATAATCTTATAAAAATGCCTTTGGCTTTCTGTATATCAGTTGAGAGACAAAAAGGGAACAAACGAGCAAAAAGGTGGTATTTTAAAAAGGGTTTGTGTCATTTCATTACAATCCGCATTTTTTTTTTTTTTGTTAGTGGCATCTTGCAGGTTAGTTAACATTTTGTCGGCAGCTAAACCGGACTATCTTTTGGATGCCATAATAAAATAAGGCCGCCATCGCCAGCCAAAACATAAAACATCAAGTGCGTGTCGGACCACGCACAATGAATGGTTCCGTAGTCGGGATATCCTAAGAACAAACTTATCATTGTAGTTTAAAAACATGTTCCCTCATACATTTCAACTGCAAATGTAAGTTTGTACGCACAATATTAAGAGATTTACCATGTTATTTTAAGATCATATACTTGTTATAGGTTTTCCTGTAATCTATGAGTAAATAACTATTTTCTGTATTTTTTAGGCTCAGTAGTTTCGGAGATACGGGGGAGGGAATGGTAAATTTTCGTCTAGTTTCTTAAATAATTTTATAAGTATTTATTTTAAATTTATAAATAAAAATGTATCTGAAATCCTTATACCAAGCCCTTTCATTTGATATATCACTCGGTACAGTTTGCTAAACTTTTTTTTTAAATTTTATAATATGTCCCCAAAGTGAATTGAACTTTGACGTGAAATGAAAATTAAACAAAATTCATTTATTTACGTTACACGGCCGTGTTTGGTTTACAGAAGTTGTGCCAAATTTCAACTTAACCGGTCCTGTAGATTCGGAGCAAATTGGCTGTGACAGACGGATAGACAGACATGAGTGATTCTATAAGGGTTCCGTTTTTCCTTTTGAGGTATTAAACCCTAAAAACTAAAAAAAAGAACACTAAAACTTAAAACACTAACCAATCCAACAACTTTTGCATAGAACTTATTACAATAATACAGTGAAATGTCACGACTTTGTTTCTGTGATACCCTTTACTTTAGTAACTTGTCTATCAAAGACTGATGTAGGGCTCAGGAAAGCGGACATGCTCAAATTAGCTACGAGTACTAATCATTAGGGACATAACCCTTAACTTATTGCTCTATAAAATCGGATCGTCCCTAATTAGGGACTGATGCCCCGCAGTGGCGAAACCACCGTATAACACGATTCCTACCGGCTTCCCTTCTGAAATTCGGAACACAACCACTCTATCGTCATTGAAAAATGGCACAGTCAGTAGTGTTTAATAATACCAAATAATATAATCACACTGTAAGTATTGAATACACCATACAATTAAAACATTACAAAACGCCTACATTACACTTTTGTCTTTATATCCCAACAACAAAACATTTGGCTCTAAAATAACTCTCTCTACGAGTAAGAGATATGTTCGGTTTCTATACAAAATCGACGTCGTCAGGAGGAGTTTATTTTAAATAGAAAATATTTTTTTCTCCGGCTTAACTCTCTTATTAAATCACCCTTCGCCACTGATGCCCCGTGAAGATCACGGTTCATTAAAAAGTTTTATGTTTTGTACCATTTACGTCTTCAATGTCAATTTGGAGAAACTTTTTTTGTACTTATTATTTAGTAATATGGGCCAACCATTGGTGAAGAAACAGAGTTGTTAAACGTAGTACCTATATAGGTTTGCCAGTATAATTTAGAATAGTTGAACGTAAAGGCCGGGGGAATCCGCTGGATGCGAGAAGAACAGAACCAGTCGAAGTGGCGATGCTTGGGGGAGGATGCATGAAATAATCATGAAATGAGATTTTGTTAGTGATTTCCAAGCAGACATAAAACAAGTATAAAGAAAATAAAACAGCAAGAACAATAATAAGACCTCTTTTATTTTCTTTTTGATTCTACTAGAATGAAAAACAAGGGCCCTCGTATGAAATAAGTTGTGAGGGATATGTATTCGGCGCCATGTTAGCACGTGTCGTGATAAATCTCAGCCGGTGCTCTGTAGCCGTTGAACTAGAGGCAACCATCGTTTGTCCTATTTCTGGGACATTCTTTAGACACGGGTATAAGAGGCCAAATATTTAAAATAAGTAGATACTTATACAGTTTGGTTTGATGAGTCAAAAGTTCTCAGGCAATTTTGTTCAGTAGGTATATATTTTTATTTTTGTTTATTTAGTAGAAAAAAAAATCTGTTGTTTTTTATTACATTTTACACATGACATTCAATATAAATATTATTGTAATTTACGATTGACAGGAAAAAGTTGTTAATATAAAAAAAAGAATAGACCCAGAATTGAGGATTATCAGGAAATGTACTGAAGGTCACATCTGTCCTTTACAAACAGCCAGCGCCCCCATCAATTTAAATAACTTTTCTTAAACATGCTTGGCTTGAGTATTATTTGACAACCTTCTTAAATCGAAATTGCTGTACTGGCCAAATACATGCGAGCAGCGGCCGCCAAAAGTTGTATGAAAATCCATATCTGTCGTGGTTTAGCGGCCAAATAAATTTCATAGTTAAACTTATGAGTTTAAATTACACAATAGCTAAGGCTATTGTGTAATTTAAAAATGGAACGATCTTTTACTCCGAAACATGGTAACCAAGGAGGTTAATTACCAAAGGTTTTATTTAAAAATCGAACTGGCTTGCAAATAGAAAGCTGTTTATTGAAAAAAAAAAACAAATGAAAAATGATCGTAGTTCGTCATTGAATCTGGAATTTATAAATAATTTACTTCAATGATTTCAAAAGGACTATTAAGTCAATAATTTACTTAGTTTGAATTTCCGCCTATCAAAACAATCCTTGGCCGCAACCACCAACCAGGCATTGATAGACTCCCGTATGACTGTGTGCCTCGGCCTACATTTATACGTTCGTCCATCAATACCTCTTTTGCTGGCCGCTGCAGCAGTAATGCACTATTTATTCAGTACCTGACCAAGTCTATCCGTAAGTGAAGGCCGAAGCGTGACGCACTACGATATATTATTGATTTGGTCAGCGGAATTCTCAGGCCAACTATGGCCATTCAAAAATTGCCAACGCGGACGGTATTTCACGTCCACACGGCGGGGTATTGGTAAAGTTTTCAACTAGCAATAATCGCACCTCGGATTAACCTCATTGGTTACGATATTGCCTCTGCGCAAAGTTAAATTAACAAGTTACGTCGGGCCGACCCGACCAAATTGCGGTAACGAAACCATAGCGAGATCTAACTCGATCCCAACGCCATCTAGTTAGAAAAAAGACAACTCTGCCGTGACATTTAGTTATTAAAACTGCCACGGTGGCGCCACTTACCCTCAACGATTTCGTATTGTACCTATGTTGTATTGCAGACTGAGATCTGAGACGGTGCAAAAAGGAGAGTGGCAATTATTACACTTGATTGTAAATCGTTGATAATCATTAAAGCACACAAGACATAAGGACGCTGTTCCTCTTCTTGACGTAACAAAAACTCTTACTAACTTAACTTACTTCTTAACTTACTTTACCTCATGTTTAGAGAGATATAACTTTTACTGATTTTAATAAAATAACGTCTTTACTTTAAAAAATGGCGATACAAGTGAATGTAATCCTTCTATCCAGTAATATTATTAGTATTAGCTCTAAAGGAGAAAGAAACTATTAGAAGCGAGAGAGAGAACGACCGTTTCTCCCTTGGATGAGAAAGAACCTCCAATACGTTAGGTATTATTATTACGTCTATTAGACAACCAGTAGTGGCCACTACTATCAAGTGGGCCGCCTGCCTCATTAACACCCCTATAACAGCAAAAAAACCAGACATATTTTATCTCTATACTCCATAGCTCATGGTCCGTGTACTCAATTCCGATGATGTATCGCCTTTGGTCTCGTCCCGTGCTAAACAGCGGTTTGTTACGCCCTACATACGGAGGTCCAGCAGAATATATCGCTTCAAACTCAACACTCTCTCTTTTTCTTATTTGTGTCTGAGTAGTGGGTAGTATGTTTTAGAGTTCCGTAGTCAACAAGGAACCCTTAAGAGTTTCGCCATATCCGTCTGTCTGTCTGCTTGTCTGTCTATCTGTCCACGGCTTACCTGAGAGAGTAGTACTAGAAAGCTGTAATTTGGCGTGGATATGCATATGCACGCCGACAAAGTGGTAAAACTTTTTTTAGGGTATTACCTCCTCTGCAGGTAAAGTGGGGATGATATTTTTTTTCTCGTCTATACCGCGAAGGAAAGAAAGAACTTCTTTTTTGAATTTACATACAAATTATCAAATAACTTCTCCCGTTCTGGGCGGAGCGGGAGGGCGTGTCAGACTTTTACTGACTAAAACCCACCCGGGTTCCTTCATTTGCCTGTGTGCCAGGACCACGATATCCCTTTCGGACAAACTCGCAACCCTGGCAGGCATTGGCCCCAATGGACCCCGTCAATTCGTGCTGACATCTCTTTGAGGCGCATGTGTGGGGTCCCTGCTAGCTAAATGGTTGTTTTTGGATATGTGGTAAAATTCGTAGCAGTATAACGAACTTAGAAGGAAAGTATCATATAGCTAAGTAGGCTTTACAAGTTAACGAGTAATAGTCGACCAACTTACATTTGCAGTTGGAGAATTGATCGTGACGTATATCGATGTATGCGAGAACATGTTTTTCATGGTTTTGTTGTTTTTTTGTTAAGTTTTTTTTGGGATAAATTCATCCCAATTACGGAACCCTTCATTGTGGTCAAGATAAAGGGGAATTTTACGTGCCATGTGCGTTTGGATGTCAAAATGAGGAATGGTATTGGCGGATTTGTTTTCCCCTTTATTAGGCTGCTATCCACGGTTTCGCTCGCGTAGAGGGCGGAAATTATCCCACGGATCGTAATTCCGGCAATAAAAGTCCCATCCAATGTCCTAATACAGTTCATGGTACTATCCGTGGGCCATATTTATCTAAATCAGTTCAGCCATTAAGTCGTGAAAAGGTAACAGACAAGCAAAGTTTCGCATTTATACAATTTGTATGAATGAATAATACAAGTATACATTTATAGTATAATATCAAATTAGTATGAATGAATAGTATATATTACCTATATGGTATAATATAACAATAATAATAAATTCTATATTGGCATTAACAAATGTGTACAAACAAAGTGAACCCTGGTAGGTTCTAGATTTTATGCAGTAGGTAGACATCGTTTGATTTTCCTTGACGACACATAAAAGTAATAACGAAAATAGCAAATTAGTAGTTAATTTCATTATTAAAATAATTATTAAATTTATGATTAAAATAGTTATTAAATACATGATAAAAAGATAAGTCAAAATGATGATATAAATATGATATATTTTATGTATTGTCGTTCTACATTTATTTTGTGTAAGTGTGAGTGTGAAGTTTAAAGGCTCTTACAGACTCATGCGATATCGCGGGCGCAACAGGCACCGACAAAGAAATTGAGCTACTGGTGTCGCGTCGCGTCCCAAAATTTCAAAACTGTATCATGAAAAATCACAAAGTTACAAGGTTGTTATATTACCGGGTTGTACGGACAACCCGACGCAGACGCAGACGCAGGAGCGCCGTTAGCATGTTTTTGTACGGACAAAAACATGCTAACGGCGCTCCTGCGTATCCAGGGTCGTCTTGCGCTCATTGATTGGCAGTAGGTACCTAACCGTACAGCGATTGTATTGTAAGTAATTAAATGGTGATAACATTTTCCATCACACTTAAATATTTTTGGGACAAAATATATCATGGTGTAAAATTATTGAAATTCAGATCCTCGATTCAGTTCCTTATTCTGAACAAACTATATTCAGGTTTCGCATATACTAAAAATAATGTTGTATATAATTATGTAACCTATATTAAAGTACTATGGATGCAATAAAGAGTGGTTTCCTCTCTTTTAGATATTATGGTATTTGGATGGGTAGAATACGAGTCGCTTCATTACAGCTGCAGACATAACCGGTTGAAAAACTAGTTATTTTTGTACCGTGAGAAGTAAAAATATTTCATGGCGGTGCCAACCGGCAACGTAGTTCTGTTCCCAACCCCTAATCAAAAATAAACTTGACACATTTGGATGGGTTAACGCATCACGCAATTCCCACATTAAAATAAACATGAAACAACAGTACAAAAACAAACAGTAGTTTCAATTAGAAAAATATGATTAAAAGCTCGAACAGACGTTGAGAGAATATAATTATAAGAATTAGCTTCAGACAGACACAATACTAAAAGAACTCTTGGGCGTAGTTTTGTTTTATAAATGTACTCACTTTACAAAAGAAATTTCAAGTGAAGTGGCAATGTTGAAAACTAGAATCATTATTCTAACTGTCATCAATATAAATTGCAAAAAAATATCAAGGAAGTAATCCGCTAACTATTGCGAAAAGAACAGGATCAGTCGTTGTGACTATGATAGGAGAGACCCATATATACCCAGCAGTGCAAGTCTTTCAGCTGAATGGTAATGCAGATGAGAAGAAATATACCCGAAAAAATAATACATCTGGGGAGTTCGTTGCGCCATTTCTTCTTCCCAGCTAAAGCACTAGGAAGTGGTGAAGGGTCGGGGTTTTTGGGAGACTGTCTTATGTAATTTTTGACGTTTGAAAAGATTCTCAGCCTAGTTTGAATAAATGACTTTTGATTTTGAATTTGACAATTTTGTTTATTAATAAAACTATTGACCTTCTGTGACTTCTCTTCCAACAATAAAGCCGCGTCCATAATATGCTATCCAGCCTGCAAGGTGAAAAACATTTTATAAAACGGATTTCCGATCCACGCACGTGTAGGCCCCGCCCCGTCCCAAATAATGTTATGCATGGAGTTTATGCAGTCGTCCTCGAGTAGCGGGAATGCTGTTAGGTGGCAGTGTTAGCGGGATGGTACTTTTGAACGCTGACTTTATAATTGTTGTTATTGCGGTGTATGCTTATTTTATTTGTAATTCGGAATTGACTTGCGTTGGTAATGCGTTTGCGTTAGAGTTTTTTTTTTGGGTGGGAAATTATCAAATAACTTCTCCCGCTCTGGGTGGAGCGCGAGGGCGTGTCAGACTTTTACTGACTAAAAACCTACCCGTGTTCCTTCAGATGCATCGGAATGTTCGTGCTAGACCTACTACAATGGTGTACAAGTAGGTTTTGTAAAACTCATCATCGGCCAAGTCTTTTCCCAACTATGTTGGGGTCGGCTTCCAGTCTAACCGGATACAGCTGATATCAGTATTTTTCATTTTTCATGGAGCGTCTGCATATATAACCTCCACAACCCAGTAACTGGGTAATACGACACCACGTAGTAAGATTGGCTGTCAGACTTTCGAGCTTCTGACTACCCGTAACGACTGTCAAAGATCTACAAATGACAGCCTGGACCAATGCTTTACCAACGTATTTGTAGATTTAGTTTAGAATAGTTCAAGTTATGATGACACTGGCATGTCAGCCTCATGATAAAAGCCTCTTATAAAATGAAAGAAGATTCTTTTATAATAAATCTCTGTGTGCTCTTGGTTTTGCCATCTGATTACTTATACTTCCCATCGTGACTGCGACGTAGCTTCTAAGCGGCGGCTCTCGAATACCTTCCGACGTATGCTCCGAAGAGAACCGCTTCATGTCTTCATGTAATATTATACATTCTATTGGATTGCTAGGAACTCGTGACAACATTATAATTGTGTGTATATTGTGAAGTGGTGTTAGAATAACGTTACTGTTTTGGTATTTATGTGGTTTGACTGGGTTTGACTTTCCATTTGCAATTGAAAAATCGTTGCATATTCTCTTGAGTAGGTACGCCTTCCTTTTCTCTGGATTGGTATTGCAAGGTGGTTAAATACACTCGCGACGAGATGTGCATCATACCGAATATGAAATTAGTCCCAAGAGTGGCCGTTAAACAGATAGGCATGTGAGTTTTTTTATTACATAATTAACTTATAATTGTCCTTCTGCTCCTAATCATCATTCTACTGCCCTTATCCTAATTTATTTGGGGTCGGCGCAACATTTATTTTTCGTCCATACTGGTTGTCATCGCGGAAGTAACTCCTTTTCTAGCCATATCATCTTTCACTCAGTCCATTTATCGTTTCTTTGGTCTTCCCCTACTCGTATAGCCATCCACATGCATACTCAAAACTTTCCGGACCATATTTTCCTCATTCCTCCGCATCACATGCCCAGACCATGACAACCTTTTTACACGCAACTTTTCACACCGGTGTTACTTTCAGACTTCCTCTTATTTACTCATTTCTTATTCTATCTATTCGGGTAAAACCACACACCCCTCTTAGCATTCCCATCTCAGCTGCCTGCAATTGCCTTTATTCATCCCTTTTGTGACCCCAATACTGCTCCTACTTCTGCTCCTATTCCGACTTATTTGGGGTCAGCGCTGTACGTCTTTTTCTTCTATACGTGGCCATTAGCCGTCATCTAAGTGTTCAATTCTTTTCTAGTTTCATCTTTTCACTTGCCACGACTCCTTTTTCACAAAATTCATCAATATTTTCTTCCGTTTACCACTTTTCTTATAGTATTAGGAAAAAAAATACTGATTCATTCATAGTAATGTTTAAGAATTGAGAGTTAATCTATATAAAATACCTCACGAAAATTCAGTCCGTCAGGTAATCCAGCCATTAAGCCATAAAAGCTTACATCGGTAAGCTAAGCTGACAACAGACACGAATATGGTGGGGCCGCATACAAAACGAATTGATTCCGAATGAATATTGGAACTCGGTGAATATTGGCACATGGAAAACCTTCACCAATACACGGTACATATACCGACGTATGCTGTTGCTTATTGCTTTTGCATGGCTGGGTTAAATCTATCAAATTTTTACGATAATTTTTAAGAATTCTTGTCATGTTGTCTTCTTGTCATTTTTGTCGTGTGTTCTTGTTGCGCCTTCTTTGTGTTGTTTTTATGGTGTACATATTATACAGTATTCTATTCTATTCCATTATATTCTTGTCTCATAGTTTTTCTTGTAACCAAATTACTGACCGTCTCCACTTCGCACGATTCTTACGACTAGACAAAACGGCGGGACTTCTATATTTTATGTAAGTCTTATATTCATTTATAATACGTATCTTCCAGAATAAATTCTCTAATTGATGGTGAAAACCGCCTCAAGATCTGTTGCGCAGTTTAGAAGCACAACGTGGTGCATAGAGTATACGAAAAGACTTATGAACAACTTGTTACTAGGAGGAGCGGGCGGGAATAGAGGGCGGTTTTGTAAGGGGCTTAGCAGGTGGCATTCTATAGTTTCTGCCTACCCCCATGGGAAGAAGGCGTGAGTTTATGTATGTATTTCTTAATAATAATTATATTGTAGCAAAACTGAACTATCTTCTAATTTAAAAACCACAGAGCATATTGTGTGTTTGACAATCACACTTCTAGATAGGCCGATAGCCATAGTCCATTTTCAACAGAAAAAAACAAACCAGCCTTTAAAGTTGGTATCTACATACTCCATTATTTAGTGGATTAGATGAGATAAATTCTGCACGTTTTGTCCGCAGATTATCTCGCTGACGATGTTATTTGTAGGCAAAACAGCAAGGACGCTCCTATACGGTAATTAGATAATTAAAATTCAAGGTTGGTAGGTGGCTTCTATTGTTTAGGCACGAAGATAATGTCCTAACAGCTGTCATTATAGTTTTACATGATTTTGAAGGTAGGATTGTTTTTGAAATGAATAGGTACTTTCTTTACGAGATTTTCGGTAGGGGAAAACTTATGGGTTCGCGTCACCGACATTCCCGCACCGATTTGCTCTAGTAGCAGTCAGTGAAGTTAAATTTACCACGTGACAAGTTTAATTGGTGAATACTGTACATAAATAACAACTTATACCTAATTAATTTATAAAAATAACAAAAATTATATCGTAACTAAACTATTAACAAACTAAAATGTGGCGTCAAAAAATTCCTCCGCATCGCTGCCGACTGGTAATGTACCCAAGAGACTGGTGGCATTGCTACGTTTTATGGCAATGCTTAGCCTCTGGCCAAGGTAAAAGCCAGCCCTTGGGTCACGGGAAGTGTCAACCAGCCGTTAGGAGATTTCTTTGAACAGAACATGAGCACTCAATATAATTACCGGCATGAAAATATATTTACCGATAAGGTTATTATACTTTCGCTGCTTGAGATTTTCCGCAAACGCAGAAGCAGCGCCAGCACAGCACGCGGAGTCAGGAAGATGGGATGGCGCAAGAGTATCGACACACGTTGCGTCCCACACTAAACGCCTGTGCATTGTTTAAATTGTGTTTTAGTTATTCATTATTTTTGTTCGCGTCGATGCGTCACATATGTAGTATTATATTGTTTTTTAAATATTAACTTAAATTCCAGTTAAAATACTTATAGTTAACGTATAGAAATAACATGTAAAATGTTTTGTATGTAGAACGATAAATACCACCCTTTCAACCTCAATTAAGTGGGCTATATAGTTATATATTGATAGTTTCTAGTCAGATAAATAGACCCATTTGATTGAGCTTGAAGGCCGTGTTTCGGTAATTTTATAAATTGTTTAATTTTCAGTTTAACAGTTAACTTTTCAGGGCGCGTGACGCCCTGAAAAATAGACTTGTATAGTTTAAAATATTATATTGTTGTAGGTCTATATATAGGCTTGAGGTATCCATAATCAGAATGAAAATCGGTCCAATGGTTTCCGAGAAAAGCCATTGGAAAACCAATTATAATTAAAAATAATATTATTTTTACTGTTTCCACTGAAAAGTTCTTTCAGTGGAAACAGGTATAGTTGATACGGATACCTCAGGTCATAGGGAATTTCATGAGGATTCCAACGATATGCCACATGCCATATGTATGTAAATATTTCATGTGCTATTATGCAACAATGTACTTATTAATTAGTGAAAACTTCGTTAAAATAAACTTTAAACCAGGAAGTAATTAGCGGCTCTCGTTACGGTAAAGTAGGCTTGTACTTAAGCAAACATAGGAAAATTGAAATTTGTAGTCATCGGCAAGGTATTTTTTGCACTTTTAAATAGCTTCAATGTAGTTTCATAGTGTTCCCACGAGTCCCGAAATTGCTTCCTGGGTGTTCTTCAAGACTTGCGTTTTAATCAGGTAGTATACTCCTTTGGCTGAGTCATCAAAAACGTTATCACTGAATCGTCAAAAACGCTATCGCTAGAAACGTCAAAACGTAATCCTTCGTCAGGGGTCACTCAAAACTGTTCCCGTTTAACTGGTACACAGAAGTTGAAGATCGCAGGCTGCCCGAAGATACCTGGAACTATAGGTGTAGGACGTCAGCGCCGCATGGACTGGGAGATCTACACATACACCGGGAATAAAACCCTGGATAGGTATATACACTCCCCGCACACATACCACGTCCAGCGATCACGCCCGTCCGGCACAATTTTATTGAAGTGAAAACTTCTTTAGGCGCATTGAGCTATAAGTTTTCTCTTCTGTCGGCAGTTCCCATGACTGGTTATGTTTTTTTATTTGACTGGGTACTGAGATTCATTATTATATCATATTTTATTTATTTACTTAAAAAAACAAAATGGGGCTCGAGTCTAAATAATAATGATCGTAGGTTAAGCTACGGTTTTCGAGGTCGGTCCGTGGATGGGTGACCATCCACAACATATCGAGACTCCTCCGTACCTCGGAAAGCACGTTAAACCGTTGCTTGGTCCTAGCTGTCATTCGTGGATCTTTGACAGTCGTTACGGGTTGTCAAAAGTCCGAAAGTTTGACAACCAGTTTTACTACTTAATAAGGCGTATCGTTTTACCCAGTAACTGGGTTGTTGTGTGGAGGACTGATAGGCAGTCGCTCCATGTAAAATAATCGTATTCCTGTTCCGGTGAGCCTGGAAGCTGAACCCAACGTGATTGAGAAAAGGCTAGGCAGATAATGTTTTTTTTTACTTAAACTTATCTAACTTAACTTATCTGTTTATGGAATTAGTATAAATCAATACTTACTTAGCTGGCAGTTTCTAGCCTTCTGCGCCTCTCACTCCTTTTGTAAGCAATACTCGTATACAAAACCTTGAATCAAAAGGGTCTTTAAGTCGGTATTCCCATGGACCTCACGCCCAGCCATTTTAAACAAAAAATCTTCACCCTAGTCTCATTTATTTTCAAGCTATTAAAGACGGCTATACCAAAACCATAAACCATTTCTCTAACCACCGTTAGTTGGCGCTGCCCTTTATTGACTCTCAACCTTTTATTGGTCCAGTATTTTGCCCCAAAATGACGGATATTAGGGTAGAAGATGATTTTGACGATAATGGACGTCCATTCGTCGGGGCATGATAACATTTTATGGGATAATTTCGGCTCATCCGAACGTTTTGGTGTTCATAAAATTCTCGTTTCTTGTTGTCTGTGGAGTTTATGTGTAGTTTTAGTTTTGAAATATGATATGAGTATCTATTGGTGTTAATTAATATATTTCCATGGGTAGATAATTTTTTTATAAGTAAAGTTATATAAGGTCCACTGGTTTATGATATTTTTTAATTAAAACAATTGAATCATCATCTGCCTAGCCTTTTCCCAACTATGTTGCGGTTGGCTTCCAGTCTAACCGGATGCAGCTGAATACCAGTATTTTACATGGAGCGACTGCCTATCTAACCTCCACACCCCAGTTACTGGGTAACACGATATCCCTTAGAAAGACTAGTTGTCAGACTTTTGGGCTTCTGACGACCCGTAACAACTGTCAAAGATCTACAAATGACAGCCGGGACCAACGGCTTAACGTGTTTTCCGAGGCACGGAGGAATCTTGGTATGAACAGATTGTCACCCATCCACGGACCAACCGCGACAAGCGTAGCTTAACCTGATCGATCGACCCGTGCGGCAGTTATTATTTAGCCACAAGTTCCTCCAATTAAAACAATTGAATATTCTCCTGTATTCTGCATTTCTCTCCAGAAAGCAGATTAACAAACTTACCAAGTGCGTGTCGGATGTGCCGTATTTGTGATGAATTTATCTCATAAACAAACTTAACATTGCAGTTGAAAAACATGTTCTCTTTTATTACGATATACGTCACGGTAAATTCTCCAACTTTAAAAGTGTAAGTTGGTCGACTCAAATCAATCAATCAACTCAGCCTATCGCAGTCCACTGCTGGACATAGGCCTCTCCCAGGCTGTGCTTCAACACCCTGTCCGCCGCCTTCCGCATCCAGTCTGACCCAGCCACCTTCTTAAGGTCGTCGGTCCATCTAGCTGGGGGGCGTCCCACACTACGCTTGCCGATACGCGGTCGGTGAGTTGGTCGACTATTACTAGTTAACTTGTAAAGCTTACTTAACTGTGATAGTTTTCCTTTTAATTTCGTTATATATATGTTACGGCTAAGACCCGAAGTGCGGCTACACCTAGTTTTAGCCGGTTAGAACTAGGTGTAGCCACTTACTCTTGGTTAAGCCTAGTACGAGCCGATTGTTATCGGGTAAAACTAGGTCTAGCCTTCATCATGCCGGCTACAACTAGGTCCAGCCATTCCCTGTTGGATAAAACTAGGTCTATCCGATATCATTCCGGCTAGAACTAGGTCCAGACAATCCCTGTTGGATAAAACTTAGATGCGTGTCCCGCCAAGCCTTCCGCCCCGCGTCACATATTATTTTAAGTAGAAAGTAGCACCTCAATAATCAGTTTTTAGCTTTATTTTAATTTAAACTGGCATCGAATTTTTGTTTTGGTAACTGAATTTACCAACAATAGAGGGGATCTGGCACTCGGCGGCCGCTGCCGCGGCACGCTCGCTTCGCTCGCTCGCCTTCGCTTGTTAATGGTTACTGTTCTAACCTAACCTAACCCAAATGATTCAAGCTGCCAGGCGCCTGTTACTTGTTTCAACTTGTTTGCATCTAGTTTTATCCAACAGGGAATGGCTGGACCTAGTTGTAGCCGGCATGATGAAGGCTAGACCTAGTTTTACCCGAAAACAATCGGCTCGTACTAGGTTTAACCAAGAGTAAGTGGCTACACCTAGTTCTAACCGGCTAAAACTAGGTGTAGCCGCACTTCGGGTCTTAGCCGTAACATTTATACTAATGCTATGAATTTTTACAACCAACCATTTAGCTGGCAGGGGGGGGAGGGGACACTTGACTCTAACAAAAAATAGCACTTTAAAGCTTAATATTACGCAACCGGACCCCTGACTCGACACAGACCCGCAATATTATTGAACGGCCTATCCAACAATACCCCACACTATGGGAAAGACGAGAAAAAAAAAATATCACCCCCCCCCCCCCCCCATTACGTGAACTGGAGGTACCCTAAAAAAATATTTTCAAGATTTTATTTTACCACTTTGTTGGCGTGAGTAATATGTATACCCATGCCAAATTACAACTTTCTAGTGCTATGAGTCTCTGACCTAAGCCCAGACAGACAGATGGACATGGCGAAACTGTAGGGTTCCTTGTTGACTACGGAACCCTACAGAAGAGTAATGATAAAGTTACTCTTCTACTTTGCGTGTCACAAGCAGTTATTTTTTATCAGTAAGTGGCCAGTATAATGACACCTATTCGTAGCTGCCACCAAGTGTAGCTATAATTCTACCATAAAAGTAAATTGTAGGGTAGTTGTCACAATTACAACCCTGGGCGGGCAAATAGTTGGTGTGCGATGCAATATGATTGATCATTGTCGGTGAACATAGCAGTCTCCGTACTTTATTGCTATGACTAGCGATTCACCCTGGCTTCGCTTGGCAGTTAAATATTTTTTAGTGCTAAATTTTTCTCGATAAATGTTCTGAATAGTGGTGGAAACTGCATCAAAATCTATCATCGAGGTACTTGATAGATTTACTCAGTTTAGTTATAATCAAACACTCATCTGAATACACGCAAACAAACACGGTGGCGACGGCGAGATTTAAGATACTAAGGGCTGATTTTTCAATAGTCAGATAACTTTTGTCTGACGAAAAAATATGACGGTTTGACAGCTTTTGTATGGAAAATATGTCATACTGTCATATTTATTCAAAGTTATCTGACTGTAGATAAATCTGCCGTAGGTAAATAATTTAATGTATTTGTTTTAAACTATCCAGAGAGTAATAAGTTAATAAGATACACCTAGTTTTTAAATAAAGAATTTGAAGCTGAGAACTTGACAAAACTCTATTTTAGCAATATAAGATGATTCCTTATATTATGTAGCCCGCAAAATTCAAAATGTCCTACGTTTTTGCATAGAAATAAGGATTTCACGGGCTACTTTGAAGGAATCACCTTAAGTACGATTTCGACAAGTTCTCACCTTCAAATTAAATTCAGAAACCGGGTATTTATTTATTTAAACTTCTCGCACACAATTAGGTACAAAGGCGGGTATTAGCCTCATCCGAAGGAATCATGAGTACATAAACAGTTTGCTAAAAATATTCCGCTTCTATTCATAAATATCCAATGAAGTTAGTTTAAGTTTTAGCATAAGACACACTTAGGTTACATTTCTCGGTCCCCTAAGCTGTTCTAAGCTTACAGAGTGGAATAGTTATGTTAAATTTATGTACTCTCTGCTTCCAGTTGCTAACTTATCGCAAATCAATATCGAATTGTGAGTGAGTTCTTGATCTTATATCGTACTAGCTTTTGCCTGCGGCTTCACTCACGTAGAACTCGGAACTTATCCCACGGGAACGTATTACTGCGATAACAAGTTCTACTCGTCCACCTATATGTATGTTCTAACCCAGGACATGGTATCTCGGTGTGCCACATACTAATTCGTTCAGCCGTTTTAGCGTGAAAGCGTAACACAAACAAACAAATAAAATAAATAAACAAAGAATCTGACTTTCTCATTTATAATATTAGTTAGAATGATATGCTTTAAGGTTATTTTGTTCTGAATCGATTGATAAACTCAGACAGCAGAAAATGTCTGTAAAAAGTACGATTTCTCAAGCTTCCTACAATCTTAATTAAGGTTCCATGCACTTCTGTCAATATCTTATATAATTGTGAAATAGTACAGTTTTCGTGGCGCTAAACCATTTGTGTTAATCACAGCACCAGTTTCATCACTTTTGCGCTCTCGAAAACGTAGTTTATTTCACCTTTGATTTATTTAAAGAATATTTTGTAGTATTAAATAAAATATTCTCATCTTAACATAATGAAGTTGACGATATTGTTTAATGTTCAAAAAAGGAGTTTCTTTTAAAAAGATGATCAAACGTCAGTCTCGCGTAATTTTTCTGTTATCTTGTTGTGAATATTAGTGATTTCCCATGAATACCTACTTTATTTATTCGCTAAATCCCTTCCAGCCACACAGCCACAAAACAAAGAACTCGACGTTTCAAATCACAAATCATTTTGTTTCAATTAAATTTCCTTTTCTCACAAACAATGAACAAAATTGATCAAAATTATTCAGTATGGGTGACATTCTTCCCAGTACATTGACAGTCTTCTGCTGAACGTAGGCATTCCTTTACTCTTTTACTCATAAAATCTAATCCTATTTCTTTTTCCGAATACCGTCCTATCTCCATCTTGCTTTTCCTCTTCAAAGTCTTAGAACGCCTTGTCCACAATCAGCTTAGTGCTTTTCTTTGTAAGAATAATCTGCTGAATCCATTCCAATCGGGTTTTATTCCTGGTCACAGCACCGCTACTGCCTTTGTTAACGTCACTGATGACATACGGTTAGGCATGGAAGGAGGAAATCTGACAGTTCTTTGCTAACTGGATTTTAGTAACGCATTTAATACTGTTGATTTCGATATCCTGCTTGGCATGCTTCGTTTGCTTAACATATCTCCAACGGCGATTGACAGGTTTCGTAGTTGCCTATATGGCCGCCAGCAACGTATATGCATAGAAGAGTCTTGCTCTTCTTGGTGTCATACTTCTGCCGGAGTACTTCATCGTGGCGTTTTAACTCCTTTACTCTTCGCAATATTTATAAACTGAGTTTCCAAAAAACTTCTTTCTTCCTACCACCTCTATGCAAATGATTTACAAATATATAAACAAGCTGCCGTTGCGGATTTGGCTGATGCAATTATTATCATAAACAAGGATTTGGGTTCAATATGCGAGTGGAGTGAGGCACATGGGTTGTAGGTTAATCCATCGAAGACTCAGTTCATTATCGTTAGCAGCTCAAGGATGACCCCAAGATAAACTGGTCGCAGCTTCCCCAAGTTCAATTTAATGGAACTCCTATTCTAGAAAGCGAAATGGTTAAGATCCTTGTAGTTTGGATCGTAAAACATCTTTCCTGGGCCCCAATCTACAGGAGTAACTTGTAAGTCGTAAGTCACAAAATTTTTGCATCCGGAAAGTCCCTGAGACAATTGCGGAACTTTCTTCCAACTGCCACTAAAACTGCGCAATCCCTTTTACTACCCATCCTTGACTACTCTGATGTCAGTTATCTCGATCTCACTGCGGCATAACTACATAAACTTGAGCGATTTCAAAACTTTTGCATAATATTTATATTTAACCTGCGCAAATATGATCACATTTCCGAATTTCATACAAAGCTCAAGTGGCTTCACATACGTCTTCGCCGAAATTTTCATATCTTATTTCAGCTCTACAGTATTCTGTTCAATCCTACAACGCCCTCTTATCTGAGAGAACGTTTCAAGTTCCTTCATGACACACTTAATAGATATCTGAGGTCATCGGAAAACTTGAGACTAGAGATGCCGATGCATTCCACCAGCTTTTATTACAAGTCTTTTACAGTTCAAGCAGGGATATGGAATGCCTTGCTCGTGGCGATAAAGCGTGCTCATTATTAAAATTTGTCCACTTTTAAAATTCTGGTAAAAAACACTTCCTCTCTCCTTAAACATCATCATTACATAAAACAGTTCCTTGCTCTTGTTTCATGTTTATTATTGTATATAATAATTTTTATAGATAAGTATATGCTTTATGTAAGTATGTATTTATTTTATTTGTAAATGGTACTCCACTGACTACCTGCAGTATTGTTTGTCCTTCTCCCAAATCCTCCCAAAGGTTGTCCGTAAAAGATCGCTTTTAGCGATATTGTTTCTTCTTCTCCCTTAAATCAATTCAAAGGTTGTCTGTAAAAGATCGCTTTTAGCGATATTGTCTCTTCTTCTCCCTTAAATCCATTCAAAGGTTGTCTGTAAAAGATTGCTTTTAGCGGTATGACCGCCCATTTTGTCACTCTATGTAAAATTTCAACAGTTTTATCTGTAATTTTTATGGTAAACATAATAAATAGTATTCTATTCTGTTCTATTATATTCTATTCCATTCCGGAAGAAAGCGATGGAATAGGTTCCATTCCCAGTAGGATTTAGTTATATTTGAGGTGGGACCCTATAATAGTCTCTCGAGCTCCTGCAAATTTCATAGCTAATGTAAATGCATTCATGGAGAAATAAACATATTTTATTATTTGTTGTAGTTGAGTTGAATCTTACGCTAATTAACACTCTGGAGCTGCGATGGCAAGCTTTACGTTAAAAATTAAAGCTTTAAAAAATTAAAATAACACTTAAAAATAAAGCAATTTATACATAAAAAACTCTGTAAAATTTTATTAGACCATTGCTTAAATAAGTATAATACTAAATTATACTTTGAGGTTGATTGTACCTGGCAGACGAAATTACTAGAAATGTAAAAGTTTACTAAATCCCTTCTGCATGTACATTTATTTACGTTAAAAGATAATTTAGAAAAAATCTAGCTCCACAAAGCAGTAATATGTCTGCGAAAGCTAATCTATGCAATTTATTTTTTTGCTCTCTACACAAATTGCAATTTGTACCCTCGTTTTAGTGTGGCCATCAAAGTTAAAACTTTAGGACAGGGCTTTTAAAACACGTTTTTTGTGTTCGTATCACGATTAATCATTTAGGTAACCGACATAGCCCGAAGAATTGCTAATCTTAAGTGGCAGTGGGTAGGGGGCACATTGCTCGCAGAACAGATGGCCGATGGGGCCGAAAGGTTCTGAAGTGGCGACCGCGTACTGGAAGACATAGCATAATTAATCATTTCCTCAAGATTTTTTAGTTTTTTTTTTTTAGTGTTGATAAGATCAGGAGTGAAGTTATCCGGAAGAGAACCGGAGTTACCGACATAGCCTGCAGAGTCAGCAAGCTGAAGTGGCAGTGGGCTGGCCACGTTTGTCGAAGGACCGATGGCTGGTGGAGCAGTCGAGTCCTGGAGTGGAGACCGCGTATCGGTAAGCGTAGTGTAGGGCGCCCCCCAGCTAGATGGACCGACGACCTTAAAAAGGTGGCTGGGACAGACTGGATGCAGAAGGCGGAGAACAGGATGTTGTGGCGCAGCGTGGGAGAGGCCTATGTCCAGCAGTGGACTGCTATAGGCTGAGTTGATTGATCGATTGAGCCTGGAGTCTGGATTTGTGTTACGCCGATGGCTTCAAACTCGCCCCCCTATGACATGGGACTGAAACATAACTGGCAAAATGTAGGGGGTGATGTCTATATGTGCACCTCTGCCTAACCCTTCGGAGAATACAATCGTGGTGTTATATTACGTTATTTACAGTGACTGATAAACTATCAAAAAGATTGTCGAGTTATATATCAAAGTGTCAATGTAACTTTTCACGACAAATCTACTATAAGCTGGAAGCTACGTCTCACCGACCTCATATACCACTTTACATCCAAGTGAAACTGATAAGGTAATCTATTCGCAGCAGACTAGCACGTCGGGTGTACAGAGCGAGTATAGTAGCACAAAATAGATAGATACAGAAGGCCGATCCCATACAACGAGCGGAAACAACGAAGTAATTACGTAACACACTATCTAGCTATCGATTTAATTTTGACAGTTCAACAAAATTAATTAAGTTATTTACGTTGCTGTACAGACAAATTTTTCGAATATAAGAAGCATTGGATTAGTTATATACTTCGAAAACATTCAGATTGTGGTTAAGACCAGGCAGTCTAAATCAAATTTCCCCGCAAACTCCGCCCCGCGCTTTTCCGTTATGTGCTAAACGCTAACACATCAGTAATAAAGTTGAAAATCGCGTGCGCTCTTTGATTGTGTTCAAGCACGAAACTAAATAGCGTAAGTCTCATTTTTTTTTTCGTTTATAACTAAAGTAATGATTGACCTAGAGAAAAAATATCTGGTGGCTTATTATCCAGCCACCAGATATTTTTTTTCTACTATATTTTCTTGCTGTGAATATTTATTTTAGATATAAAAGCAAAACAATCTAGTTTGTTTTTTATAATTATCCTTAAAAAAGACATGATTTTCGAATAAAAAATGTATCTTGAGAAACTATTACAATTACGTTACTGTCTTCAACATGGAAAGAAACAGATCTAATAAATAATATACTAAAGTTTCATGTTGCTTGTATGTGTGACTGTTTCAGAATATTCATGCAAATAACATAAAAATAAGGAGCCTCCTCTTAATAGTGTGTTACCCAATTAGAGTGCAGGTACACGCACCTAAGATATGTTAAAAAAAATAATGATAAAAAAAAAAAAAAACTAATGGATCAGAAAACGTACCGGTGGATGCCAATTTGTAGTGTCACTTACAAATTGACTCCTTTGATTTGACTATTTAAATACTTATACCGGAAATTCAATTTTTTTTTTAATTTGACATGCAGTATCATTTTTAAATCTAAATTTTTATCGATGATTTTTCAATTCCAAATTCAAAAATGTTATTCAAACAGTAGTAAATGTTGGAAAAAGTGGTGTGGTATATAAATTTCAGTCAATGTACCTAGCCTTTTCACAACTACGGTTGGCTTCCAGTCTAACCGGATGCAGCTGAATACATTTTACATGGAGCGACGGCCTGACTGACCTCCACAACCCTGTAACTGGGTAATACGATACCCCTTGGAAAGACTGGTTGTCAGGCTTTCGGGCTTCTGACGACCCGTACGGTAGCGATTGTCAAAGATCCACGAATGACAGCCAGGACCAATGACTTAACGTGCTTTCCGAAGCACGGAGGAGTCTCGGTATGTAAAGATGGTCACTCATTCGAGGACCAACCCCAGCAAGCGTCGCTTAAGCTGATGGATCGACCCATGCTTCTGTTATTGCTTAGCCCGTAAGTTAAACCTTCTAAATACAGATTAATGTGTTACTAATTCTCTTTAAGGCGCTGAAAAGAGGCAAATGATAAAAGTAGGCTTGTCTGAAACAAAAAAATTGCCAAATCTATATAGTTTGTGGTAGGAAAAAAATATATGTTATTCTTGAACATATTTTTCAGAACTTGGTTATTACCATAACAAGTTTAGAAAAAAAAAAAATGACATAAATGAACGGTATACTAACCCTTTACTTTAAGTTTCAATCCAAAATATCTGTATTAAATATCAACGTACGGTTGGTATTTAATTAATACCAAGAACGTCTTATTTGTATGCAGAACTTGGTTGTTTTTTATTTTCGATTACTCATCTCATTTTTGAGTAAATAAATAATTGCTTCTTATTTTGCAATAAATTACAAGCGTTGTGTCATCGCACTTCTCTTTCTTTTGTATGCAGTCTGACAGTGACATCGGTTTACCTGTTGTCAGCGCCTTATTAAGTGATTGCGGAGGTATATAACCTGCACAGGGTTTGTTTATTGATACTTATTCTTTTGGAACAGATAGTACAGCGGTTAAGAGTGCAATCGCGAAGTCGTGATAATAATTTATTTGACATAGTTTGAGATCGCCATATGTACGCGTCTACGTGTGCGTTCGTCTCTTTTCGCTTGTTGAATGGAGCTGACCTTCTGTTCATATTTATTTTGTGGTAGTGGGGTATAAAATATGGCTACGTGCATTAAAGTTTCCACCGTTAGCCCGCATTGCGTCCTATCAATCACCAGGAACTACCACAGCACTGCGGTTCCCAGGAGTAGAGGCTTCATTTGAGGAAGCTAGTCGTAGATCAGACAGTGTTTTTTTTTTCCTTTTGTAAAGTATCACAGGTGGTGATACCTTATTCACACCTATTTGCTAAAGTAATTTGTATAAACAGATAGTGAATGAGTACTGTTAACGAAATAGAGATTTTTTTTTCGGATGTTTAAGATTATATTTTTTCTTCCTATTTTGGATATTGCCACTAAACTCATGACTGCGACTTATCTTGGCTAAGGCTACCAGGATAAATGTGTGATTAATGCGTGTTCCTTGGAACCAAATTTTGAATCGATTTCTTGGAGAGATTCTATGACCAACAGTGCACAGCAGCAGAAAGTGCAGTGGGCTGAAACGATGAAATGCACGATGATAAAATTGAATTACGATTAGGTACACACGGCTACTTATAAAGCTGTATATTTCCAGTATAAGCTGACCTCTCAATGTACAAAAGTCCTATACAATGCGAGATCAGCTTATAGGTATATGTACAATATGTACATTTTAAGTCATATTTTTTAACAATGCCTCATAATGTGAAAGACCATGCATAATTTTTTTTCAGGGATGAGTATTAAATATACAGGGTTACTGGTAATTCGACGTATATCCGGCAGGGGCTGATAAGGGGGCCAAAATGCAACAAATTGAACCCCCCATATGTATGGCCGAAATTCAATAGTTTTCGAGATATTAGAATTTTAAGGGTTTTTCGATATTTACCCAAAATTTGACATTTCATTCCAAATTAAAAAAAAACTACATATTTGAATGGGTACCATTAAAAATGATGTTGTAGCTGGCACTTCAATTAAGCTATGGACATAATTAAAACTACTTAATTTAACAAAATAATGAAAATAATGAGCGATATAAGAATAATATCTTACCAATATTTTCATTTTACGCTTCAAAAATGTTGTCTCGTCACAAAAATTTATATGACATTAATCGTACAAATAACTAAAACAACTTGCTTATCCTGTAAGCTTTCCAGAAAGGTATAAAAGTCAATTTTAAAACACATAATTCGTGGCATGGCATGTGTTTGAACCAGCGCGGGGAGAGAAATTATCTGTGTTTTTAGTTTATGATCCTCGCTAAAACAACCGATTTTCCTGGCGAAATTCTTCGCCATGGGGCGGGTTGAACAAGATGTGTAAAATTTGTAATAAAATTTGATGTACATTTTTTTATGCATTTTATTTCATACAAATACAAATGACCCTTTCTCTCCCCGCGCCGATTCAAACACATGCCTTGGCACGAATTATGTATTTTAAAATTGACTTTTATAGCTTTCTGGAAAGCTTACAGAATAAGCAAGTTTTTTTAGTTATTTGTACGATTAATGTCATATAAATTTTTGTGACGAGACAACATTTTTGAAGCGTAAAATGAAAATATTGGTAAGATATTATTCTTATATCGCTCATTATTTTCATTATTTTGTTAAATTAAGTAGTTTTAATTATGTCCATAGCTTAATTGAAGTGCCAGCTACAACATCATTTTTAATGGTACCCATTCAAATATGTAGTTTTTTTTTAATTTGGAATGAAATGTCAAATTTTGGGTAAATATCGAAAAACCCTTAAAATTCTAATATCTCGAAAACTATTGAATTTCGGCCATACATATGGGGGGTTCAATTTGTTGCATTTTGGCCCCCTTATCAGCCCCTGACGGATATACGTCGCATTACCAGTAACCCTGTATATGTTGCGTAATTGTTTCCGCCGCCGTTCTACATTGCATCGTAAAAACACCAATAAACTGCTGCATTAGTGCGGTTCCCAGAAGTGGTTCCCTATTTGTAAATGTAATACCTGGTTGGAGGTTGAAATATACTGGAGGTGATAGTAGAATAGAATAGAATAGAATACTCTTTATTATGTACTCCATAAAAAGTATATATTATAGTAAAGTGTAATGTGTATAGTATTGTGTTGTGAAGCGAACTTCAACTGATGGCATTTGTTGAGAAGCCGCTACACTTACAATATCAAGGTTATTTAGAAATCAATAATTCCACAATGTTAATTATCTTTTATTTGCTAAAAGATAATTATCATTTATTTCTTATAAACCGCTGTCACTGTCAGACTGCATACAAAAGAAAGAGAAGCGCGATGACACAACGCTTGTTATAATAGCAAAATATGAAGCAATTATTTATTTACTCAAAAATGAGTTGAGTAATCGAAAATAAAAAACAACCAAGTTCTGCGTAAAAATAAGACGTTCTTGTTATTAACACAGATATTTTGGATTTAAACTCAAAGTAAAGGGTTAGTGTACCGTTAATTTGTATCGAGATTTTTTTTCTAAACTTGTTTTGGTGACAAACAAGTTCTGAGAAATATGTTTAAGAATAACATACATTTTTTCCGCTACCACAAACTATATAGATTTGGCTATGGGATTTTTTTGTTTAAGGCAAGCCTACTTTTATCTTTTGCCTCTTGTCAGCGCCTTAATATCAAAGATATTTGCTAAGGGCAGTAGGTATCGCAAAACTATATCTCAATTTTTTTATTCGTAGATAAAAATATATCATAATAAGTAATCGTAATTTTTTTGTTAAGCGGTTATCAAGGTGTTTCCAGATGAAAATATCAACGCTTAGAAGCCTTTCTACATAATCGGTCAGCTGTCACAAAAAGGTCGACCATTTTCTTATCCTGAACTTTAACAATAGCCTCGTCACCCTACTTTAGCTCCTAGGTAATTTGTTCAAGATTGCTGATGGGCACTGCAACATTTAAATTATCCATTCGTTTCGAAAAATATTCAACACCTCCGATGGTGAAACTTATTTAGAAGGGATTAGAGTAATTAATAATGTGCTTAAGAGCTTATTTTGATTAATGTTATTTTGGCGAAATGAAATGATTTTTTTTTCATATATCAGTAATGTCGAAGCTTTTCAGTATATTCCTAGCCATTGCTATGTG
Source organism: Tiliacea citrago (assembly GCA_963921375.1). Lineage (NCBI taxonomy): Eukaryota > Metazoa > Arthropoda > Insecta > Lepidoptera > Noctuidae > Tiliacea > Tiliacea citrago. The sequence continues at coordinate 7,140,467 of OY992784.1, forward strand.
GTATGAATGCCAATTATTCTGCCAATCATCCTAAAATCATCCATTGGTCACCTCACAATACACACGGTTGGGAAAAGCTTACCTTTTTACTGTACAAAAACCTAGCTGAAGTATTACAATACAAGTGTACATCACAACTATTAAAACAACTCTATTATCAAAACTATTGACTAACCAACTTTGAAATTAAATTAAAAATGAGTTTATAACCGCATCTAAACTAAATCTCATCGGAACTTCTTCAATCGATGATCCAGCATGAACCCGAACCCTGGTTATTGCAAAAAAGTTTTATTAATTTCCTACAGATACTTAGGAAGTTTTAATTGAACGGTCAGAGGGATACCCCAAGCATGAACTGGGCCCCATGTGGTGACATCTAGTGATGTATGGGTAAACAGTGTTTTATAGTAATATTCCATTTATTTATCAGAATATTGTTAGAGTTGTTACACAGTTATTGAAGTTCCTAATATTCTGCCGTTTTCAGCGTACAAATAAATTTTCAGTTTGTTATATTAGTATATGATATTGAATTAAATAAATTAGGATAACATTCAAATTGTAAATTAGTGAAATGAAATTTCAAAAAGATAAATTAAATCAAAGAGATAATAATGAAGAGAATTATAATTATTTCCTTATATTTAAGTCAACTTTCATTCATTAAATCATTAGTCGAGTACCTAGTAGTAGCATTTACTTAAGAGATAATTGCATAATTTACATTTAAATGTTCTACAGTTAGGAGTTTTAAAACAATCTGATAGTTATCTACTTTGGTCGCCATAGAAATTACTAATTTGAAAATAGTTTATTACTTCAGCTACAGTCTGGCCGCCGAGAGAATGCGTGACAGTCAGTTGTATATTAACGAATATGTGTTTTGCGAATTTGATCCTTATAGTTACTAGAAATTGTCCAACTGACAGGTGTTAGGAACGAATTCTCTCGACGGCCGAATTGTACGTATTCACCTGCACGATTACTGATAAATGCTTGCACTGATTGGACAGGTCCACTTAAATTTATTTGTATTTCCTCAAAATACCATTTCATATACGGACCTACATGGTTCTCACATGATCTGACCAAGATTATGTATGGACTTTAAAAGAGACTTTGACCCCTGAGTTTGATTCGCCATTTCTTCTCTGGGGTAGTCAGATAGAAAATTTTGACTCCATCTTACTTATTTTTTAATATGTCATGTAAAAGTAATTCCGCTATCCTTTTTACAGAATAAACATTTTCATTTCATTTCATTTGAAGATGTGTTTGGTGGTATGAGGAACAGGGTGTAGAGTTCACTCATCCACCATAGAAAAGGGAGGATCCTCCGGCCAGACAGGTGTTGTGTCTGGTAGGCAACTGCCCACCGGTCAATGTCGGGCCGTTGTATATATACTATTTGCGCGGTAAACTCTGCTTGCGCGATGCAGGATTTGCGTGACGTCAGTATGACGCGTAGTTCGCATGTGGCGATGTTGATGCCACTATATGTGAACTTTGCGGCTCAGTCTAATACATCATTATGCAGATCAAATTCATGCTTATTCTGGATAACGATGGGAGAGTTTAATAACTTGATAATTGTTTACTGTTTACGCTGATCGAGAAAAGATTAGAGAGTTATGAAAGTTTTAAGTTTTGAAATTAAAAACTAATATTTGGCTAATCAAAGTTTATTAAAAGCCATACCTAACAAGGTTTCTGAAATGAGAACTTGAAGTTGAGGACTTGTCAAACTCTGCTTTAGTATTACTTAAGGTGATTCCGTATAGCCCGCGAATTCGGTTTATTAATTTTTTTAACTCATTGGCTGCGGTATTCGTATGATCTTTATGTTGATGAACTTAAGTAGTAAACAGCTGAGCGAGTAGAAGGTTCATCGGACGCTATAGCAGATGTAAACTGAGACTTAGACTCCATTAAAAAGCGGTCTGATAGTTTTGGGGTGTCAGTAAACCCCTCAAAGTGTCAGGCCATTGTAATTGAAAGCTTGCGCATGATGGGTAGGGTGGTACTTGGCTCTCTTCCTTCTGTTATTTTGAATAGTACCGTCATACCCATCCCCGCGACGGTCAAAGATCTCGGTTTGTATCTTGACTCGACACTTAGCTGGCAACGCTAGGTTTCTAGTTTTAGTCAGAGGGTCAACGGTACTCTGCGATTCCTGTATCGTCTGAGAAACCTTTTGCCCGTTAAGACGAAAACTATGCTTGTGCAGACTATCTAATATATCATCGACTGTGGTAACGTGTGCTTCTTTGACTTGAATGCGGTTTTCCTGGATAAGTTCGACAGACTGCTCAATATTGGTATCCGGCTCATATTCAATCTGAGGAAATATGACCATGTGTCGAGCTACAGGTCTGAACTCAAATGAATGTCCATTCACCAAAGAAGAAGTTTGCGTGCTTTGACCACTCTTTTCTCCCTTCTCAATTCTCCCACCCCTCCTTCTTATCTCATGTCTCACTTCCGATATGTATGTTCTTCAAACGCTAAGAATCTGCTTTCTTCCAACAATCTTCTCCTACTCTGTCCTTCTCATACTTCTGACTTTGTTCATTATTCCTTTCAAACTCTGTCCATTCTTCTCTGAAATGCGCTCCTCTTGATATCAGGACGACCACCAGTCGGAATGCATTTAAGCGGAAATTGCCGACTTAAATATTAATGTTATATAATTATTATTATTATCTCCTCTCAATCTCAGCACCTGCCATCTTATCGTTTCACCACCCTTGGTTGATTGGCAGAGAATGCATGAGGTATTAAGTCCGCCTTTGTACGTTATTGTGTGCGAGAAGTCTAAATAAATAAATACATTCAATTATTTTTATTGCCAAGATGAATTTCGCAGTCTACATTAAACGTATCATCTTAAGGCGAAAGCGTCCGGGTAGCCCGCGAAATTCAAATTTTCTTAAGTTTTGTGCAATTTGCTGGTCAGTAACAAGATGTATGTTAATTTAAATACGATTCGCGGCCGTAACTAATATGGCTTTACAGACTTATAATCATAAGAAACAACAATACAATTCTCTACATTCATAGAATCCTATTGACTGACTATTTCATGAAATAGTCATTCAATAGGATTTTACGAAGATAGTTAGTTATTCTAATGATTATAATTCTATAAAGCCATATTTGTCACGCCCGCAAATTATATTTAAATCAACATACAACCTGACACAGACCTGAAAACTGCAGAAAATTTGAATTTCACAGACAAATTGTCAGTTGGACAAGTTCTCAACTTAAAATTTCTCAAATCAGAATCCGAGTGAATTTCTACAAGACACTACTTAACAGATAAGCTTGGATTCGATTACGACCGTACCTCTAAACTTTCTCAGGTTCGTTATTACTTATTCCAAATGTTACAAATTACGTTAACCGAAATAGTTTCCGAATCTATTCTATACTGTGAATTTTCAGCGATCCAACTAACAATTTGAGCCTTTGAGGTTCAAGCGGTGAGGTCAGATGCTTTCAGTTGGGTTACCGTTCGAGACGTGCTTCTGACAAACGAGGCATCTATCGTAAACTTTGCTCCTATAGGTAGGCAGCACAATTCGTTTGAACTCCAAATGCATTGGTTTTCTAAACGGAAACCTTGTGGTCAGAAAATTGAAGGTTTATTTAAAACTTTGTTGGTAGGTATTTATTTAAACTGTAGAAATCAATTACTTTATCGTTTATTCCGTTAACGTTTATGACTGCCTCGTTCGTCTGTTGGTCGCAAGCGCTACTACTAGCTTGAGGTCCTGGGTTCGATACCCAGGTCGCGCAAAGTGTTATTAATAATAATAATCTTATTTAATAAATAAGAAAGTGGTTAATATTTGTGTGAAGTCCCTGACACTTGTGCTAGGTGGTTAACCTGTTTTACAAGAGCTAGTGGGGCTCTCCCGGAGGAAATACTATTGAATACTTATGCAATAAGATTAACAAAGGAGAAAAAAAAAGACTACAAGTACCTAATACAAATTAATAAAAATAAAAAAATCTCAGTAGCAGCCCGGAGTCCGGAATTTGTGCCCGGTTGATATCAATAGGGTCGCTTCCTATTACAGCGGGCCTTAAACATAACTGGCGAAATGTAGGTTTACTGTGGGTATACCTCTGCCTAACCCTTCGGAGAAACAAGGCGTGATGTTATGTTAGTAAGAGAGATTGAGGCTTGACTGTACTGACGATGATTGCCTTTTGATATTTTTGCAGTCTTTTCGAGAGCAATAAAGCATTATTTTTTACATACAATTTTTTTTTGTAAAAAAATTACATACACATAGAACTCACGCCTTCTTCCTATGGGGGTAGGCAGAAAATACAGAACGCCAACTGCTACGATCCTTACACCTCCCCTAATCCTTTTTATTCGTTTATATTCAAAAATCTGGGTCATACACGGTCAGTTGCCAGTACTACGCACCTGACCTTTCTGAAGAACATCACACTAAAGTGACTATATATCCTTCTAAGGCGTTTCCACTCACATTGTGTTCAGTTGTTAGTCCTTTTGTTAGTCGACTTTCATTCATTAATCACCACAGTAAATTCACAATAGAAAGAGAAAGCTACACAAGTTACCTATGACGAAATAATACAAAAAAAAATACGGAAAAGTTACCAAATGATAAAAAAGTTGCAGATAAATCCTTAAAGATCCTAGTTTAGATCGTTGGTAGATGACAACGCAAAAAACAATTCGACTTGTTTTACAAAAATTTATTGTGTGGGATATTGCAACTGTATCGGGGTTCACAATAAACTGTTCCTGTAAATACAGGGGCCTTACTCCCGAAAACGATTCGAGTTTGATTTTGTTTTCGATTCGAACTCGTTTCTGATCTGAACTCGATTTAAAACCTTACTCCCGAACCAAATCGAATCGTAAACCAAGATCGACATAGGTTCGAGTATTATCAGCGTCGTTATGCCTGTCATTGTCTATATCCTATCATTCATGGATTACGTCATTGTCAAGTGTCTTATGTCTGTGGTTAGAATCTTTTATGTGGTTGAATTTATTTACTTCTCTATCACTTTCTCACGTAAAAAACGATACCCTAGTGCTTTATTTTAACTTAACAAATAAAACCCTATGAAAAAACATCAACCAATCTGCCTATTCTTTTTCCAACTATGTTGTGCTTGGCTTCTAGTCTAACCGGATGCAGCTGAATACCAGTATTTTACAAGGAGCGACTGCCTACTTGAGAGCAGTGGTAGCCCAGTGGTAACGACAGCGACTTACGAGTTGTAGGTCGTAGGTTCGAACCCTGACAGGTGCTTTACTTTGTATAAATTATTTCATCACCACTGCTCTCAAAACGGCGAAGGAAAACATCGTGAGGACACCGGTGGCATGTCCTAGAACCAAAAATTCGAAGACATATCAAAATTACCAACCCGCACTGGGCCCGCGTGGTGGATTACGTCCTACTCCCTCTCACACAGAGGAGGCCTGCGCCCCAGCAGTGAGAACATTATAGGCTGATTATGTTGACTGCCTATCTGACCTCCTCAACCCAGTGACTGGGTAATACGATACCCCTTGGTAAGACTGGTTGTCAGACTTTCGGGCTTCTCGCCTTGCATTTAATGGAAATGTCACTTCGTCTGGTTAATTACTTCATGTATGGTGTTAAATCTTCTACCAACACATTAAACAACTCCTTCGAGAAACTATAACTTCTTCGAAATTCTTCCGAATCCATTTCTATAGCCCCGGGTATTATATCGATTCATATTTCTTTTCGCACGAAGATCCATACGATGTTTTCTCAAGAACATTGAAAAACAAAGTAAGGCGAGCCATAATAATAAAGATTTTGAAGAAATAAAGCAGTAAAGAACACAAAAAATTCTCACTCGATCTTCATAAAGTAGCTTCTTTGCTATCGAGTAATTTGACGTTTAGTTTTGATTCAACTACTCGATACATAACTGTCAGATGGCGTGTGGAGTACGAACTTTTCGATTCTAACGAATCTTTCGATCGAAATTAGTGTCGTTTTGAACCACCGCACGATCGTGCGCTAGTGTCGGTTTCAAGAGTATGGATCGTCATTTATTTCGAATCTAATTCGATTGATTCAGTACTCGATGCTGTCGGGAGTAAGGCCCCAGGTTTAAATTTGTATACTCAAGCAACTGAATAATGACTGGCTGAATAAAGTCCTGAATATTCCAGTAATCATTTGGGATTTGGGAGGAACAATACATGTATACTGAACATGAACATCATGCGGAATGCTTCGTTAGTCTACTGGTCACAAGCGTAACTGCTGAGCGTGAGTCCGGGTTCGATTCCTAGATCGAGCAGTGTGTATTGTGAATTTCTCAGTTACAACAAAGATTCTGGCAATATAATCACCTTCGTATAGGATTTAAACGGCGAAATTAGGGCGTTTTATACATCAATCAAGGAACTGCCAATCAATCGTTTAAAACAACGTTATTCAAATGGTTTATAGAAAAATCAAAACTTTGAGGCTCGTGCAGACTAGCGCAATCTCGCGGGCGCGACAGGCGCACAGTGGGCTGAAACGGGCCGGTAAAGGACTTAGCATTTTGAAAATAAAAGTTTATTTTTCTGAAATTTTAAATATTGTGTTGGATTTATCTATCGATTATAAGTAATTATTTCTATGAGGGTCGTTCAGATAACTTAGTATTTTCGGAGTTATAAATATCCAAACTAATTTATGTATGAAGCAAAAGAAAAAAATGTGAAAATCTCGAAATTCACAAATTTTCTCAAAGAATTGACTCTACGTATGCATAGTACGTATATTTGTCCTATTTTAGCGCCTATTCTCGGGTTGAGATTTTCTGCGATTTGGTCGCAATTTCAAATTTTGTTCTCTATTCCACACCACCATAGAGGTTAAGAACTAGGCGCGTTTTTTTTTTATGTAGTGGTCTCCCCTTTGGGCCTAATCCACTAAGGACTAATAAAATAAATAAATAAATAAATAAGTAAAAATCACAATCACTACTGGCCACTGCACTGTTTTAATTTAATCACTGTCAAGGGTATCCACATTAACGAATTCAAAATTTTCGTATTCGTCAGCATCAAATGTTTCCGCTTGTTCAATTACTAATAAACTTTGTGCTTCTACTGACAAAGTTTTATGTTTTCTGTGAAGTTTGTGACGTTTCGCTGAGATGAGTGGATCAGAGCTGGTCTATAAATTATTTAAAATGTCTTCATTTGTAGTTTTTCTACTGCATTTCCTGGAATGGTGTTGGCGGTACCTACGAAAGTCTTTATTTCTAGCTTCAGCAGCTTCTTCAGATAGCTGTCCAATTGGTATTAGACCAAAACTTTCAATAATAGCTGCACCATGCATAAGAACATTATGAACACTTGAAGGCATATAATACCAGCTATATAATTCCAAATACAGTTGCATGGTCACTTGAGCATATTCGTGAAATTTCGCTGTGTCAATGTGGTAACCTGATGAAATTGCCTCTAAAATGATTGCAAATCGCCTTATTAATTCTTCACTAACACCAGTTATCTCAGCAGTCATGTTTGGATTTGCTAAAAATCTTCTAGCAGTATTTCCGTCATTCGTGGAGCCGTGCCCTTGTTTAACAACATCAATCAGAAGTCCCATTCTATTTTTAAAAGCGTCTTGTATGTCTTTCTTTCTTCTTTCCATGATGCACTTGTTGTCTCCCTTTACTGTCCATGTCTGTATCCTTAATCTGTAGGCTATATGCAGAATGCATTCCATCATTCGTATCCAGGTATGCAATGATTAAAGGTTGATGAAAGGTTTTCTTGGGCTTTGTTCGGTGGAGACACCGACAGAAACTTTTGATGGTGATACCTACTGAGTTGATGTACTCGGTGCTGGTTGATCTTCATTACTGCCTATTAAACACTTAATAAAGTCTGGCCATATTATGTTTTCTTGTAACCATTCACTATTTTTAGTTCTGAATATATTTTCTTTACGATAAGCGTTTTCCCATCTTCTATTTAAATTATAACAAAATTTTGCACAAAACAACTTTAAGGTCTTTTCGTGATCATCACTTAATTCGACTAAAAATTAAGACCTTATCTCACTACAAAAACTGTCATTATTTTTAATACTGCCACTGTTTTTTAAAATAACGAAAAGATCAAGGTTTGTCACTAAATTTTCAAACATTTTCACAAATACAAAATAACAAATAAGTAAGTAATGAATGTGTGGGGGTAGTGCGTCTATTATGGTGGGTAATAGAACACTGAAGTACGTTTGAATGCAACCGAACATTCCGTAGATACCTTATCGTTGCACCAATCACGTTACGACACGTCATAACTTGTTGTTGCGCTCGCGCACTCTTATCCCTTGATTCCCGGAAATAAGTCTCAAAACAAATTACGTCATACCTACCTATGGTGGTGGAAAATGTCGAACATTGTTTTTTTTTTAAAGAACTAAGTAGGTATTGAGGTTTTCAGGCCGTTTAGTATACATTATTTTCAATTTCAATTTAATTGGAATAAATTGCTTAACTAAAATAACTCTAACTAATAACTCTTCATACAAATTTGATATGGCTATATCTCCGAAAGTACTCGTTAAATTAAAAAAAGTCAAAGAATAAAAACGTTTTAAATTTATGCCTAGATACCAAAAAAATACATTTGATCTCTTAAGACCCAACCTTGTAATCCCAGCCCACTGTGAGGCGGCTCGACTCGTGTCGCGCCCGCGATATCGCGCCATTCTGCACGAGACTTTAAAGATTCACACTGTCATTTTACTGTTCTAATTTGACAATTAATGATAGACATTCTTATATTCTTAATAGAATCACTATAATTTATGTTACAATTTTATTTTTTTAATTTGTTTAATCATCGTATTCAATAATTATTGTTCATGCTTTTTAGCGAATTGTTTTAGAAACTGTTAAAAAACCCGATCACCTGCGATGTGGGTACAACAATTCTAGAAAACTAATTTCATTTCATTTCTGCTGAACCCTTTGGGGAATGTATGGAAGATGATATGTTATGTGCAAAATTTCCTAAAAAATGTGTATTACTCGTATTACGATAAAATCATTCCTATTTATGTGTTGCGTACTTGAGGGATTTGGTCTCCGATCGATTTAAATCTTAGTAATACTTTTCCTGTATTTTCTTATGATTAGTGCTGGTGGCGGCGACGTCGCGCGTAGCTCGCCCCGACGAGTGCTATTTAACCGCCTCGGCTTAAGCTAACTTTGAAATGTGGAAAGGAAGCCTGAGAAAAATAATATAACAATATTAATATATTTGTCATTTTATAGGATATTGAATTGAGAGGCTTTCGGCTAAGTAATAACAGCCGTACGGGTCGATCGGTCAGGATAAGCTACGCTTGCCGCGGTTGGTCCATGGATGGGTGACAATTTTTACATACCAAGACCTCTCCGTGCTTTGGAAAGCACGTTAAGCCGTTGTTCCTGGCTGCCATTCGTGGATCTTTGGCAGTCATGAGTCGTTACGGGTCATCCTCAGTCACTTCATGTAAAATACTGGTATTCAGCGGCATCCGGTTAGACTACACATGATCTGACCAAGAGAATGTCTGGGCTTTAAAATAGACTGTAACCTCACAGTTATCGTTTGGCCTTTCTTCTCAGAGTAGTCAGATAGGAAACGCCGACCTCATCTAATTTTTAAAATAAATTTATATAAATAAAATCATTTATCACATTCCATTTTTTTAAACATACTAGCTTATGCCCGCGACTTCGTTCACGTGGAAGTCGTACTCGTACCACAGGTTTGCAAAGCAGTCGTTGGACCACTAAGCTATTGGCTTTGTTGAAAGTTAACTAAAATAGCCGTTCATAAATATGTCATGACGAACTGCTTATCTCCATAAAGGTATAGCGTGATGATAATCATTTAAAAGGTTATGTCTGTAACTACCGGCAACCGGCCAGCGGCCGGCGGGTATTGTAACCTTTTGGCTCGTCTCTTTAAAATTTAATGTAAACGATAGAAGAATACGAACATAATGTTATATTGCTCGTCCTCCATACCAAATAGCGTTATAATTTATAGCCTACAGACCAGACCAGACTCATAGGGGAATATATATTATGCAAAATTTGAACAAAATCTATCCAGTATTATTTGCGTGACATACATTCAGAAAAACATAAAATTTCTAACTACTATATTTTTGGCATAAGAATCGTTCTCAGATCTTGTAGCAATAACTTTTTTTCATAAATATTCAATGTAGGTACAGTTTTGACTCCACTATGATTTTATTATGTTGCTAGTGGTTTCTGAAATTCTAAAAAGAAAATTAGGACCTCAATTTTTATGACTTGTATTGACTTAAAAAAAAAAAAAAAAAGATCTTGAATAATTTGTTCCTTTCGTTCATAGAATTCTTAACGTTAAAACTCCAATTGAATACCTATTTTTTTACTTAATTTGTCTTTAATTGTATGTTACAGTTTAACTGACTGACGTCCATTAAATATTTCTATGCCTTATATGCATGGCGGCATATGTCTTTGCACTGAATTTTATACGTAAAATCTTTTGTACCCACCACATTTTATGCAGATAAACGATTTTGATTTTGATGGAAAAAGTTTTTTGCTATTTCTAACTTTTGTAGCGGCCAGTCTATTCATTATAAAAAACCGGTCAAGTACCTACTGTCATGCAAATTTTCATTGGCGCCATCTTGAATTTTGATTTTGACTCCAATCAGAGCCCTCGAAATTTTGACGCCGTTATCGTTGTCAGCACCATCGAAAACCATGAAAACGTCACCCACGGCTAAAAATTTGCATTTTTCTTGGCACCGTCTTCAATTTTGATTTTGACTCGCGCCCTGGAACACCGTGAAAATGACACCAATGACGAAAAATCATCATAAAATCACGACAATCATCTTTTCATACAAGTGGGTTCGTGCAAGTGTCTTTCGCGGAAATGTCATTCACGCAAGTATACCAGATCCACGATGCATCAACCCTCAGTTGGTGTAACTATCTCATAAGAAACAGGATCTTTAGCATCATTTTTTTTATTGTGAAAATTGTCCATTTTCTTGGTGACTGTATTTTTTTTTTAATCTGTGTATTCAGATCAAATTGTCTCAAAAAGTTAAGTTCAGTCTCCTAAGACCGATTTCGTGTAGCTACAACAGTAAAAATCCCTTACTTCCCCATCTTAAATATCCAGCCTATACATATCATGATGATTGACTGCTTAGCCCCATATAGATATAGCGAGATGATAATCATTTAAAAGGTTAAATCGGCAACTATCTGCAATGTCCTAACCGTTTGGCTCGTCTATTTACAATTAGCTGTAAACCATAGAGGAATACAAACATAATGCAATATTGCTCATCCCCCATAGTAAATAGCGTGATAATATATAGCCTACCGGCTGACCAGACATAGAGGGAATAATATATGCAAAATAGAACAGACTACCCGGTAGAATTTGCGTGAATTCTGTTTTATGAGGTACTAGCTGCGCCCCGCGGTTTCACCCGCGTAAGTCTCGATCCTGTGGGAATATCGGGATAACAATTAGCCTATATGTTAATCCAGAGTGTCAGCTACCTCGATACAAAATTTTATCAAAATTAGTCCAGCCGTTTGAGCGTGAAGAAGTAACAAGTTTCTTTCCGACATCCAAGACAAAAAACGTGATAGCTCGGCTAATATGCTTGATATAAATATAATTTATAGCCTATAGCACTCAGGAATAATGTAGCTTTCTACCAGTAAAAACATTTTTTAAATTGGATCGCTAGTTCCGGAGATTATCCCCTACATACAAACAAACAAACTTACAAACAAATTTCTAATATTAATATAGATATATGACTATTTTGAGCCACAGTTATTATGTCTAGTAGAATAACTATGTAAAATAGGTAATCATAGGTGTCCAAAACAATTATGAGAAACTTATATGGTAAAAACACGATAATGTGCGTGTTGGACCACGCACTGTGAAGGGTTCCGTAGTTGTTATGAATATATCTCAAGAACAAACTTAACATCGTTGTTGAAAAACACGTTCCTTCATACATTCCAACTGCAATTAATATAAGTTTGTACGCCGAATATTGAGAGATTTACCATGTTAATTTAAGACCGTCGAGTTCTTATAGGTTCTCCTGTAAACTATATAAGTATAGAACTGCATGCACAGTGTTAATTTTTAGCTACCTCAAATATTAGTTTGTATTCATAGTATTTCTCGAAAAAGCTATGAAAAACAGAGTTGTTTCTGCGGTTGTAACCGAAAATATAACCAAAACCTATTGACTTAAATAAAAAAGTCACATAGAAATATCATAATATTTTTAATTATGGGATGCAATGTTACCCAACACTTTTTTTTTTTTTTTTCATTATTATGTGCATTGATTAATTATTTTTTACTCCTCGGTTACATGTATATAATGCACTTTCTTTCCAATATTCATCGATATACTGCCAATAGTCTCCGAGTGACGAAATTATAAGGGTTCGGGCGGCTATGGAACCCTAAAAAAACAAAATGAATAAGTACCAACATTCTAGCTTATTTTCCTTTACTAGAATAGTTTCCTTTATTAATAGGTACCTGAGGTAACTTTATTACCTACCCTTATCTACCATCAGCTTATAAGAAACTTTTATTAATATTGCCTACTCTATTCCCTTTTGATTAAGTAACGTTATTCCTTCCACCAACCCACGTAAAGGCAAAACTTTCAAGTTATTTGCTATAAAGACATTTGAATTATTGAAAAGTTATAAGTAGGCACGAAGAACAATATTGAACTTAATTTCTTAGAAATTGCTATTATAAGTACTTAGTCAAAGTTTCAAACCACATTTTCAACTAAACTTAAGGAAATTTACAAAATTAGTGGACACGGTTAGATTCTTTTGAATTTGGTAAAGTCATGGGAATTAATTGTTAAGCAAAGTTGCTGTTATTCTTTGACAGTTGTATAAAATGACTATAACACGGGAAATTCACGTTGAGTGTCAATTTACTCATAGATTAATTTCCCTGACTGTACGTACACCGTTAAATAAAATCTAAAATTACTCCATAACTTCAATTTACCTGGGGATTTGTTAAAACAAGAGTCAAATACTATATTCAAATGTTCGTCAAACGTAGATAATAAATAAACGCTTAATGAAGAAAAAATATACATTCTTTAAAAAGCTGTCGTTTCTCCAAAACAGGTCAAACTAACAAAGGTCGGCCATTTTATATGAATAACAATAACCGACGATGCGTTTTTTATTTTGAAACCTTTTAAAACATAATGGCGTTGTACCGAGGGACGGGAAAAAAGATTCATCCTGCATAACTTGGACGCAAATGGAGGAACACAAGTGCGAGTTGAAGTATTCCAAATAATGAATATGTTATCAACCATGTTTTTTATCCCAAGAACCAACCAATATTGTAGTTGAAACAGATGATCTCCCACGCATTCCAACTCCAAGTGTAAATTGGTACGCACTATCGAGTGATTTACCATGTTATTTTAACTCCATAGACTTCTTATAGGTTTTCCTGTAATCTATAAGTAAATAACTATTTTCTGTATTTTTTTAGTCTCAGTAGTTTTGGAGATAAGGGGGATAAAGTTTGGTCTGGATGGATGAAAAAACTGGATCCTGCGACACAGGGTATCCTAGTGCGGGATCCAGTGACATACCTAAATTTTGTAATACTTGTTTATGAATCAATAGAACATTTTTTTTTTTCAGGAAATTTTTATCGAATTTCTTAAATAACTTCACAAAACTTTTTTTTTTCTAATTTGCCCCCCATAAGTGACCCTCATATTATTCAAAATTCATTTATTTACGTTATACGTCCGTGTTTGGGTCACAGAAATGCATTATGTGTACCAAGTTTCGGTACAGTAGATTCGGATCAACTTGGCTGTGGTAGACGGAAAAACAGACTCGAGTCCGTTTTTTAATTCAGACAAACGGGACTCTAAAAACATAGGAAACCATCATCGCATCGCAAATCTCTGGACCGTAGACTCAAAAGAAACTCAAAGCATTTGCTTTCACTTAAATCAATTGCAGGCACTTTTGAATTGTCAAGGAGTCGGTCAAATAGAAAGATAAAGCTAGTAACCGTTCTAATTATTCTTCTTAGCACCCAATTTATGACAGAGCCTCACATTGCCTACCTACATAAACTTACATCTAAACAATGTCATAATCATTCCAAATACGTGGAATTTGCATAACTAACCAAGACATGCATCAGTAATTAGATGAAGTAATTGCAAGATATTACGTAATTGTGGAGGACGGTGTTCCCCCGGGGGTACACGACAATGTGGGTCGGTTCATATGAATTAATAATAGCGACAATTCTGCCAGTCATTTGAGGAAATAGCCGGCAGTAATAATGCTGTTTCACTGCTGCATGACACGAATCGATCATACTTTGTACAGTCAGGGAAATTTATTGTTAAACTAAGTGATACCCTACGTCAATTTTCCGTGTTATAACCGTTTCACACAACTATCAAAAAATTACCGTTATGATTTTTATCATACGGACAATTTATGTTGGTAGTCAATTTGGTTCGCAATTAATTTCCCTGAATTGATATTTAATTGATTATGAAAACGTAATTTGAAAGGGTTTTTTTTACTTTACAATTTTCATCTATCATTGTAGACCAAGTTAGTGACATGAAGTTAACTTGTACAACATAATTAAGTATTTTCTGCAATTTCCCAACGTAGGGAAATAAAATTGTATAAACTCAGTCTCCTTTGTATTATATAATTGCATAGCACAGGTGTGAGTACTATTTACAATAGAGCTACCATTTACCGGGTAATATATCTTTCATTGACTTGAATGTGCCCTGACAGCTGAGAGTAGGTATGTCATGCTCACTCAGACGGTTAGCTGATGGTGGCGCGTGTGTTGGGTCATTTAGTTCCCTTCAAAATGGCTGAGCTGAATGGTGCCGATCCATGCGTCATGTTCGTGAACGGGCGCTGTCAGTTGGAACTGGTCATCTCATAGCTGCCACGGCTTATTTTAATTATTTTAGTTTTTAATTATTTTTATCTTTTGATCACGGACTGACGGGATAATTTCATCATGAATGATGTTGAAATTGATGACCAATACTTTGTATCAATATTTTAATTTAAAAGAGTGTCCGTGGAGTTTCTTGCCCGTTCTTCTCCATAGGAACCTACTACGCTTTGGAATTGGCAACTAGTTTCATATTTCAAACTAATCGACTCCTTGATCATTCAAAAGTGCCTGTAAATGGTTTAATTGAAATAAATGCTTTGAGTTTAAAAAGAAAATAAATTTTATTTTTGAATTAACGTTCAGAATAAAGTAAGAGAAAAAATTCTTTGAGGAGGTTAGGGTTTCTTTGTCGACTGTCGGTTTAGTAACAATGTGACTATTTCAATTCATATGTAATTTATGAGTTTATTTTGGACATCGGTGAAGGTAAAACATCGTAAAAAAACATTTTTTTTTGGGCGTGTCAGACTTTTACTGACTAAAACCCACCCGTGTTCTTTCAGATGCCTGTGTACCTGGGCCACCATTGGCCCTAACGGACCCCGTCAGTTTGTGCTGACATCCCTTTGAAGCGTGCGTGGAAAACAACGCGCCGTCGACCCAGCCCTGTTCCCTACCCGGGCCTGGTCCTTATCGTGACAAAACCTGGTCTCATAGTTAAATTATTATAAGTCTGTAATCGCCAACCCGTCTTGAGCAGGGGTCACTAGTGATCAATGCTCGTGCCTTCTCAGTACGTACGAGAAGTGGCCTACGCCCCGCAGAGGGACAGTAACAGGCTGGTACAGTCCGCGAGGTCTAAGCTGAACTTTGCATTTGTGTGAGTGATTACCAAAAGTAAACACCTACACTATCTTTAAGTGCACTCACACAAATGCAAAGCTCAGCTTAGGCCTCAGGGACTGTACTATTTTACACGGTTTAGGGATTACGGATCACGATTCAGATTTAAGCTACTTCAGACTCTTTTAGGAACCTTCAAAAGTTTTATGTTTCTAACCTTTAAGACATCACAGGCTGTGCGATGAGGTGTGAAATTATTCAAAGCCCAATCAAAGCTAATAATCAAGTATTGTTTAATTTTACCCTTTCAAAGAATATTTAAAGATATTCAAACATTTTTAATGATTATTTTTCATTAAATATGCAAATGGAGTTCGCAGGGGTATGTGTGTTTTACATTTTTCGCTCCAGATGGTACGAAATTGTGGGATCGAGATATTTTCGTTGATTTAGGATTTAGAATAATAATCAAAAATGGTCCCCAAAGCGGTTGAAATGGTAGGCAAAATCAAAATGGCTAGTTATGATTTAGTCCCATGTACAACCCGTTCTAAAACGCACATAAAAACATCTAAGTCATCATTTCAGCCGAAAGACGCCCACTGCTGGACATAAGCCTCCCCAAGCAGCGCCAGAGAAAGGTCTAACTTTGAATCCGACTCGGCTGGGCAGCATCCCCAATAGGCAATATCTTCTCCTCCCACATACTGCAGTGTCTCAAGACGAAAGTCTTTGAACAGTGCGTGTTGCCTTTACCTATGGCACCGAAACGTGGTCGCTCACAATGGGCCTTGTTAGAAGGCTAAAAGTCACCCAAAGGGCAAAGGAGAGGGCTCATTTATATCTTTAATTGTGATCTTGTACATAATAAAGAGTATTCTATTCTATGCTTGGAGTTCCCTACGTGATCGAATCAGAAAAAAACATTTAAGTTTCTGATGAAAATGTGACCGAGATTTTAAATGACCAAGATGTTCATCATTTTTTTTCGGCGATGACTTTCCAATTACAATTTAATAATGTATTTCAAACTATAGTCGTTGGAAAATGTCATCATCATCATCTTTCAAGCCGAAACACGTCCACTGCTGGGCATAAGCATCCCCCAAAGCGACGGGTTTCCATAATCATAGGCATTATTATCATATTTCACCCGCGTAAGTCTCGATCCCGTGGGAATATCGGGATAAAAAGTCTATATGTTAATCCAGGGTGTCAGCTACCTCCATATTTTTTTTAATCAAAATTGGTCCAGCCGTTTGAGCGTGAAGAAGTAACAAACACACACACACACACACAAACTTTGGCCTTTATAATATAAGTGTAATATTTTTGACGTCACTCAATTTTCAGACCGCATAAGCATGATAGCATAATCTGCTTTTAATGTTAACTCCTGGGACCCCAGTTCTCCACGCGGGCTCAGTGCGGGTTGGTAGATGTCACATAACTTCGAATTTTTAGTTCTAGGACCATTTTGGATTAATTAATTTACACAAAGCATACCGCCTGTCTCGGTTTGAACCTACGGTGCACAGCTCGTAAGTCGCAGTCGTTACCACTGGACCACTGCTCTATTTTCAGACCGGGGCACTCTAAAATAGAGCGTGGCAAGGTTCGCCCATGAATAGTGTATGAGGCAAGTTCCAAGACGCCTCTCCTATTCCCCGAGGTGTTATTTCGTGCCTTCGTCCAACTTTGGCGAAACAAAACGAAATAACCCGTTGCTTTTGATTGAACGTCATGATTTATGGTAGGTTCTTAAAAGGGTGGCGGAAATTTTGAGGAATATTTTTGAATAAAACAAAGGATTGTTGAGCTTAAAGTTCCAAAGGTTATACAAATGGTTATTAAATTTTTTATATGTACCCTATAAACTATCTTTTAGGGATGTTGAGATTTAACTCGTTGGAGGTGAGAAGTTTGATCAGCTCACGGTAGCCTGTAAAACCTTACGGGGACATATAGACTGCCCAGAGCTCCACGGCTTTTATAGGTTTTCATTCAATAATAAGGTTCTCAAACAATTAGGGGATTCAAAAGGAAATTAGAGTTTTATATGATCCCCTAGAGGCCTAGGGTATCGTAGTGGATCATTGAGTGCTGTGTAGTCCCTTGGGGGACTGGTTTAGGGGATTTTAGCAGAACAAGCGTTTTTGCCGACTATTTGTGCCCGACAAATACATCGGACACCGTCCGAGCCACCAGCACAATCTGTTTGGGCAGCCGTCATCTAAAACTGTCACCAGAGTTGAATCCCGAGTGTGACGTACTTTGAAGATGCTCAACGCCGTTCTGACTGCCAACCCTGAATGTGATGTGTTTACGGATGAATGGAGTAAAATTATGTGTATATGTATGGTATTCTGTGAAAGAAAGTATGCAAGTGAGTCCACTGTTCCATGTTAGTTTTAACAACGCAAAATTAAATTATATGTTTATAAAAATATGTTAATATTATTATTTTTATGCTTTTATGTTATTATTAATGTAATTGGTGTTGTACCGTTTCACTTAACGTTTCAACTACAATGTTAAGTTTGTAATCGCAAAAAAGTTTTTTTTATGTGATAAAACTACAAATTAACAATTTTTGGACTTTTTCCTTTACTTGTGCTGTGAGACCTTGCTTCTGCCCAAATTTCATGTTTCTAGGTCAACGGAAAGTACCCTATAGGTTTTGATTTATGCGCGAGATATTCGCAATTTTTTTTATGTGATAAAACTACAAATTTATAATTTTCGGAATTTTTCCTTTACTTGTGCTGTGAGACCTTGCTTTTGCTCAAATTTCATGGTTCTAGGTCAACGGGAAGTACCCTATAGGTTTTGATTTATGTGCGAGATATTCGCAATTTTTTTTATTTGATAAAACTACAAATTTGCAATTTTAGGACTTTTTCCTATACTTGTGCTGTAAGACCTTGCTTCTTGCCAAATTTCATGATTCTAGGTCAACGGGAAGTACCCTATAGGTTTTGATTTAATTGCGAGTATCGACATATATGTAAATAAAAAACGAATAGTAAAAATTAAAAACTTTATTTCTGATTATTCCTCATTATTAATCTCTGAAGGGAGAATAGTCCTCCTGAAAAAAAATCAGATGTGTTTAGTTCTTCCAATGAAAAATTCAAATTCTTTCGAAAAAAAAAAAAATCAAATTCTTTCATTAGGAAAGTCAAAAAAAAATGATTTCTTATAATTTAGATAGTACTCGTAAACCAATATTAGTAGGTTATGGGGTTATGAAATCAAAAATGGGGAATTATAGGTATTCGAATTGATATTCATAGCTACAGATTTTATGTTACTCATGCATTAGCCTAGCGTTTCATTAGACAGGTCATAATAATCACCTGATGATAAAACCACCACTTGTTGTTTTGATCTTCAAAAACCTCTTTAGGCATGAAGTCTTTCATATCTGGAGCTTCTGGGTCGATCTTGATATGATTAAATGCGTCCTGGAACCAAAGTCAAGTCAAAGTCAAATCATTTATTTCAAATAGGCACATTAGGCGATTTTTCTTTCTTTATTTCTTTCTATTATAGATACTTTGAACGTCAAAATTAACAAGAAACTAGAATATTGATTCTAGTTGCCAAGAAGTTTATTATCTCTTGTGACTCTTTATTATCTGCCTAGCTATTTCCCAACTATGTTGCAGTCAGGTTTCAGTTTAACCAGATGCAGCTGAATACAAGTATTTTATATGGAGCGACTGCCTATCTGAACTCTATAGCCGTGTGTCTGGGTAACACGATACTCTTATTATTTGGAATAATATATTCGTCTAAAAGTGCAACTACGTATACACCGTGGCATTTTAATTCTCTTACAACGGCAGCCCACTTTATGTATCCAATGACTCCTAATCATTCATGAAAGTAATTTTTTATAAATTCATATTTGAATAATAATAATAAAACATATTCATTATGACGCATGACGTAGTTTGAAACAGCCTGTTACGAGCGCGGTGCGAACCTTGCGTTCCAAAGGCGTTCAAAATTCTCGCACCGCGCTCATAACAGGGTGTTTCAAACTACATCATTCGTCATAATTAATAATATATTTTATTTTTATTTTATTAAAATGTTAATAATTTTGTTTTTGCTTGCATGAATGATTAGTGGTAATTAGATACATGAAGTGGGCTGCCGTTGTAAGACGATTAACCACGGTGTATTGCGGTCGGTAACGTGCATCGTGAAAAATTCTGAGGCGATCAATGTCAACCGGTAAATGTCGATATTCTACAGTCTAGTTGCTCCCTAATCTCTTGATGATCCGTAAGTTTAGCATCCGTTCAGGGGGTTCACTCCCTAAGCACGCAGGCAAGTCCGTAGTTTCGCTGAAATTTCCTATTTCGCGTTTCCTACTCCGTATCACTTACGGACATTCGATCAGTTCGGGGCCTGAAATAAGAATGAATAACAACACGATTTAGCAGTTATCTCTACACCCGTTGTGCATTTGCCCGTCCAAAAAATTGAATTAGACCCTTGTTTTGACGGATCAAATACTTTCGGACGGGCCCGTATCTTCGTTAACGGACTTAGGGAGTAGGCCTCCAGCCACGCGGTTCCGTGAATATGCTCGTGAAGAAGATGCTCATGAAATTTTCTTATTCGTTTGGGAACGCAGATTTACCGTATCTGAACGCTTACTAGTCCGTTAAGCAAAAAGTAAAATGTTGAGGCAAATATCGCTGTCACTTTCTCAAAGCCAATCATAATTCATCATTGACTGACGGCAAAGAAATATGCTGTGAAGAAATCTGAACTTCGCGGTCTTATTACGTATAAAACAAAGTTTTTCTTTTGACATGGTTTAAACCAAAGTTCTTCTACCAGCGACCCCCGGGCCGCCTTCGACCCGCGGTGGCTTCCTTGGCGGCCCGGCACACAGCTTGGCAAAATTAAATTTATTTATTACTATTCATGTCTAGAAATTAAATCTAAATAGACAAATACTTACACTAACGCAAGAAAACAGTTTGAGAATAGGGTATTTTACTCTTTATGAGAAAAAATCTAAAAGTATATTATTGAGATAGCTTAGGCAAAAAGCAGTCGGAAAATGTCAGTTTTAGTTCATAAAATAGCAAACTAAATTTTAAAATTCAATTCAAAGGTTTCAGCTTTTTTAATCTATTTCATAACACCATATAATTAAATAGTAGTCGCCATGTTATTACGTGATACGGCTATGTAAACATAGTAGTGTCAAATAACTGTCAACTATCAGCGTACCAAAATATCACTGCATTTGTTTACACAGCCAACTGACGTTATGACCACAGAGCAATATGGCGTCCACTGCTTTCAGCGTTTTCGACAAATTACGCGCAAAATTTGAAAATGCAAAATTTTAATGCATAAAATTTTTGTGAATTTTTTTGTGGTTAATAATAATAAAAAAAAAGGTTTATTTCAGACATGAACAGTCCATAGGTGGTTTAGTGATGGGTTAGTAACAGAAAGAACATATAGTCTATATTAGTATTGTTAGTAAGGACACAAACACAGCTAAATTACCTAAGCCCACCCTCGAGGCTCAGTGGGTACCATAGGTAACTCAACTACGTATACCTATACCTATTTCCACCCAGTGCCGTAGTATAGAACAGTCAGGCCTGTTAAAAATCATTTTCAGGATGCCGTTCCGTGTGTTGCGCAAGCGCTGCATTTTTTTTTATTTTTTTTTCTTTATTTATTTAAAGGGGCTTTTACGCATAGCGTATGCCAGTCCCATCGTATCCTAAACAATAGTATTACAACACGTGGGCCATGAATTTGAACAAACCCTTCGCATCGTCGCCATTTGGTTGGGATAGAATTCTATGAAACATGCCTGCATCAGTTCTGTTCAAATTCAGGGACCTTACAAAATGATTTCTATTTGATTCATATTGGACACACTCCATCAATAAATGTTGTAGGTCCTCGACAAGCGCTGCATTGCAATACCCTATTGCAATAACCACTATTGGGGCAGATATTGATATTGGCAGATATGAATTAGTTAAGAGTTATCAATGTCAATCATCGCATTGATTGAATTTTATTAGAATCATTTCCTGCTTCTAGCCTTGTAAAGTTGTAGAATAAATAACTGTAATGATTGTTGTTTCAGAATTACTTACCTAACTACCCTTTAAAATGGAATATATTGAATTTCCTTTGTGTAGCGGCCCGCCAAACCAAAATCGAAGTATTCTCGGCCCTTGACTTAAAAAAGATTGAAGAGCCCTGGTTGAAACCATCGAGCCTGTTTATGATGTAACAAAACCCTAACTGTGATCGAAATACAATTCCCTTTGCAAAACTCCGGTACTAAGTCGTTAGTTTTTATAAAGAACGTAACCATAATCGAAATACAGAAACTGGCTCACAGGTTTAAGCGCGGGCTAAAGTAAGATTTCGTTTTGTAATTTATTCATATATTGCTATTTATTTTATGTATTTATTTATTCATTCATGCAGTAGAATACTTATATTTGTATAAAATATGACAGGTAACAGACTAAAGTCACCGAAATATAGAATAAAATATTTACCCCAGAATCAAGGAACCGTCCGTCAGGTTTAGCATACTTTTTGGCTGCTATAGGTTCTTCGTCGACATCGGAACTGATGGCGGGATCATCGTCTAGAGTTAACATTTTTTTTTTGCCTAGTGTTACGACCTGCGGTCCTGCCCTAAGACGCCTGAACTTCTTGATTATGGCTTCAAGGTTCTCTAAGTTCACGTAAGCGTACTGATACTGAAACAAATAGATATTTATTTATTTTTAAATCAGGTCAGTATTTAGACTAAATACTGATTTCCCAAGAAAAGCCTGCACTTCGAGAATCATCGTTGATCTTCGGAAATACGAAGGCGCGATGATGAGATCTGATATAGAGCTGTTACAACCATGGAAGTACTTTCTTATTTTTAAGTCATTCCGATGGCCATCTTTGGTTCTCATCATCATTTCCACTTCACCAAATGCTTTCAGTGTGCAAATGCATAAGTTACTATAAAAAATACCGAAATCTTAATAAAATAATAAAATTTGAGGTTTTCCCTCGATTTCCATGGCATCCCTGCATCAGATTCTGACTTGGTGACAATGGGACCCACCTCTTTCTATCGGGAATTTTCAAAGTTTCAAAATCGGTCCACGTTGAAGGAGGAATCGGTGAACATACATAAAAAAACATACAGACGAACATAATTATAACCTCCTCCTTTTTGGAAGTCGGTTAATAATAAGTATTTCACGGTTGCGATTCGATTAGATACTTTAATATGGTTGCTAAGCAATTTATGCTCGTCACAATGCATATGGTGAAGTCACCATCATCCAGTTCTTCTGGTTCTTACCATGAGAACTCCTCAATAATTAACGCCCCTGAATCGGGAAAAGCAATATTTTGTAAAACGTGACGAGCAGTTGACATTAGGCTATTGTAACTTAGATAAATTATAAACTGATCCACTATTAAGTGAAAAATAAAAAACTTTTAACAAAAAAAAAAAAACACTACAAAGTGAAAAATAACTTTCAGATATCGGTGGTAACAAACTAAAATACAGATCCAATGACACCGAGTTCCGAAATTAAAGTTATTTTCACTTTGCAGTGTTTTTTTTTGAAAGTCGGATTTTGTATGCCTACAAAATTGTAGAATAACAACTATGCAATTTTGTATGTACCTATCTTATAGAGGTAGAGTGGTGGATTATATCTTTTAAATTGGAACACTTTTTAAATTAACATTGTTTTTACTATGCTGAACTAATCGGTACCAATGTACAGTGCAATGCTATTTTCTTAATGTCTCTCGGTAGTCATCACATTTCTGACTTTAGCAGCTTTCCTCCCATTTTTAAAATAAATTACATAATAAGTAAAAATAGTAGTAGCAACTCTATATACTTCCAAGTCGATTGAGAGCGTCCGGCCCGCACCAAGTGCAAAGGGCAACTGATAGAAATCCGACAACTGACGAAATACGAAGTTTGCCGAAAAACATTAAGTAAAAATGGGAACACTGTTTTGATTTCATTTGGTATTTAATTATAATAAACTTTTAATAACTATGTATTGACAGATATGTCATCGTATTAGCAATACTCACCGCAGCTATTGGCTTATATCTGTGTCTGAAAATAAATGAACATATTATAACTTTTATAAATAAATTAAATGTAAAACAATGGAGTTACTGGTTAGAGCATTACAAGAACTAATGTGAATTGAATAATATTTTTATACAGATTCAAATTATTTACCTCCTTTTCCTCTGTCGGATCCTCTGTATATATATAACATAGAGCTGTGAACATATTTATAAGGTATTACGATTTTTTTTTCAGTTTTAAGTAAAATTAATATAAAAATAGGTATTTTCAATACCTGATCGAAGTCGGGTCTAGGAAACCAAAAATATAAATTAATTGTTACGTAAGAAACCGTACTTTATACATATTTCGGTAGGTAACTAAATTAAAATTTAAGATAGAGAGAATAATTATCCAATAATAATTTACCTAGGTACCGAAAATACCCGCCCTCAGTTATTTTTGACGACTCGATGGCGCAAATTATTGAGCGATTAGTTTTGTGCATTACCTACTTGTCTTATACTATTATTTTTGAGGATAGATTATTTAAATCCACATCTATTTTGAAGCACGGGTTCGACTTCCATGAGACGATAATATTTGATGTTGGTCCACCGCACTGATGTGAGATGTCTTACAAATCAACATTCACAAGCAAGCAAATCTGCACCGCGACAGTTCATTCGTCCATGTGTACTTTCATACATTCATTCACTCGTTCGTAAAACATCTCTCGTAGCATTATCTTGTGGAACCATCATCTCATCATCTGCCTAGCCTTTTCCCAACTATGTTGGGGTCGGCTTCCAGTCTAACTGGATGCAGCTGAATACCAGTATTTTACATGGAGCAACTGCCTATCTGACCTCCACAACCCAGTTACTGGGTAACACGATATCCCTTGGTAAGACTGGTTGTCAGACTTTTTGATTTCAGACTACCCGTAACTACTGTCAAAAATCTACAAATGACAGCCGGGACCAATGGCTTAACGTGCTTTCCGAGGCACGGAGGAATCTTGGTATGTGAAGACTATGTGGGTTATTGTTCATTTTTCTTTTTTTCTCAGTTAGTTTTTATCATAGTCTGGCAGTTTGAATGATTTTATGCGGCCTACCCAAATGTCCTTTCTTTGGTATTGTTCGTTGAATCGTTGAGCTCCTTAAGTTCTTAGTTGAGCTGCACGACTACTGACAAATGCGTGCACTGACTGGACAGGTCCCCTCAACCTGTGTGGTTCTTTCGTCAAAATATCATTTCAGGCAGCAATCTAAATAGGTCTTCACATGATCTGACCAAGATTATGTCTGGACTTTAAAAAGAGACTGTGACCTCTGAGTTTGTTTCGGCCTTTCTTCTCAGAGTAGTCGGATACGAAACGTCGACCTCATCTATTTTTTTTTAATATGATTGACGTGTAAAAGTGTTTGTACAAACCTACTTACAGAAATAAATCATATATCATTTTTTTTTTTTTTTTTTTCACCCATCCACGGACCAACATCTGATCTGATCAACAACTGATCGATCGACCCGTGCGGCGGTTTTTACTTAGCCACAAGCTCCTCATCTTGTGGAACCATCTTTTGTAAAGAAAAATAAGAATAAACGCGTTTAAAGTTGGAGTCAAATTATTAGTATTGTTTGAATCCTGTGTCAAAACATTTTGATGACGTGCAGATGTTTAACGTGGGTCTGAGTGGTTGTGCATGTGATTTATTGAATTCGAACCCAAAAACAAATCCATACATAAATGTAAAGATAGTAATTACCAAAAAAATTTGCTCAAACATCAGACCATGATTAATTATCATAATCATCTACCTTTTCCCAACTATGCTGGGGTCAGCTTCTAGTCTGACCGCATGCATACATCGGAGAATGGTGAACTGATAATAAAGTAAATGCATATTCCGTAATAAATACTAGACATTCACGCCAGTACAAGACTCTAGAGCTTACAAGACTTATTTGTAACAAAAAAAACCGGTAAGGGCGAGTCGGACTCGTACACGAAGGAATCCGTACAATATTTAGCAAAAAACGCCGGAAAAAACATTATTTGTTTCTTGTATGGGGTTTAATTTTTAGCTTATTTTATTTTTATTAATTTTGTTAAAATGAAAATAACAATCTTTTATTTACAGACAACATAGGTCTACATTGTGTTAGTGTCTTTATTTAAAGCGGCAACAGAAATACACAATCTGTTAAAATTTCAAATGTCTACCTATTACGGTTCATGAGATACACCGCTGACAGAAAGACGAACGGACAGCGGAGGCTTTGTAATAGGGTTCCGTGAGGCATCCTTCGGGTATTTAACCCTAAAAATAACCTAAACAACGTAATTACTCGTATTAAAAAAAAAATGCCTCGTTGTTACAATTAACACAGGTTAAAATTAAAATAGAGGTAGCTCATAATCAGGTAAATAATAAATAAAATTAGTACCTACACGTAGAATGATTTTCTATAGGGGTACGATATGATCCCGGTAGGAGGTTTGTGTCCAGATACTGTGAACTTGCTAAAAGTAATAATAAACGCAAATTATGGTTAAAAAAACAAAAAGAATCAGTGATGCTTTTATATTTAATTATTCTAGCCGTAGGTACATATAGGAAAACAAAATTAAAATTTTGTAACATAAACTAAAATAAAATGTGCCTTCCAAAATAATAATATATAAAAAAATATCTTGACAATGTTTTCTTGTAGCTGACATTCCAAAATGCAAAAACACTGCAAAATGCGGAGTCATTATTAAAAAAAAAACACGCCTCCATGTTGAAAGCTGTATAAAAAAATAAAAAAACTAGGTATTAAAGTTACATAAAAGTTGCTTACGTCTTTTTGTCCAACTTTTTTTCCTTTTTTTAACATGTAAAAAATAAACCTTTTTAATATCTAACACATAAAACATAATATATTTATAAACCTACGCCTTATTCCCATGGGGGCAGGCAAAGACTACAGAAGGCCACCTGCTATGATCCACTGAAGATGGCGTTCTGTTGGCATTGCTTCACGTTTATACATCTGGGGGCCGATCGCACTAATTTTGAACGTTAATACCAAAACTAAACCAAAACGTTATGTTAGACACATTTCGTATCGCGCTAATCATTTCAACGGAAGCGATTTAGATTTACTTTGGAAGTTTCGTTGGAGGAACGATCGATCGAACAATACTCTCACAAAAAAAGCGCGATCGATACCGTTTCTTACACCAGCTAAACCAAAAGTTAAAGTTAGTTTAGCTAAAACCAAAAACGTTCCGTTCGAACGGTAATTACGTTGAGAAATAGCGCGATCGGCCCCCAGGTCACACACCACGTGCGCCGGCGTCGGTGCGAGTACTACAGACCTGACCATTCAAAAGAACATCCCCAATAAGGTCACTATATTATGTCCTTGTAGGGCGTTCCCCCCAGCATTCCCACTCACAACTGCTTTGTAAATACCTTTTCATTTCTCATACTTGGAAAGTACGCTTGAAGTTACCTAATTAGAGGGATGAATACAGTACTTTTCGTACCTGGGAAACGATTTTCCCTGCTATCAAAGAACTTAAAATTTATGCAAGCCATGTCCCAACTTTACAGACGTTCTGTTAAATCGCGGCGTAAAATTTTAATAAAAACATATTATTACAATTTTGTAATGTGACTTTATACTTATAATTTACACATAACATAACATCACGCCTGTAATCCCTGAAGGGTTAGGCAGAGGTGTACCTATAGAACACTCACATTTCGCCGGTTATGTTTAAGTCCCATGTAATAGGAGGCGAGCCTACTTGTAATTTACTTGTCACTAAATTATTATTAGATATGAGAATGATAGATTTGAGCTAAATATTTACCATCATCAATGATTAAAAACTCTGGCTGGTAGAATGCCACAGAAAAAGAAACATAAAAACCGGCCAAATGCGTGTCGGACCACGCACAATGAAGAGTTCCGTAATTGGAATGAATTTATCCCAAAAACAAACTTAACATTGTAGTTGAAAAACATGCTCTCTCATACATCGAAATACGTTACGGTCAATTCTCCAACTGCAAATTTAAGTTGGTCGACTATTACTCGTTAACTTCTGAAGCCTACTTAGCTGTAATAGTTTTCCTTTTAATTTCGTTATATATACTACTGCCATGAACTTTTTCACATTTATCCAAAACCAACCATTTAGCTGGCTGGGGGGGACATTTGACTCTAACAAAAAATAACACTTTAAAGCATAATATTACGAAAACTGATCCCTGAATCGAAAAATGTTTTTCACAGACTTACAATATTTTTAAACGGCCTATTCAACGATACCCCATACCATGAGATAGACGAGAAAAAAAAATATCATCCCCACTTTACGTGTAAGGGGTTACACAAAAAAAAATTCTTTTCAAGATTTTATTTTACGAATTTGTCTGCGTAACTAATAAATACACTCATGCCAAATTACAGCTTTCTAGTTCTAAGAGTATCTGAGATATGCCAGGGACAGACGGACGGACGGACAAACAGACAGACAGACGGACATGGCGAAACTATAAGGGTTCCTTGTTGACTACGGAACCCTAAAAAGGCGGGAAAGCGGCAATTCGATCTTCAGTTGTTTTGTCGAGTGCTAATTATTTATGTACCTAGGTATACAGATATTTATATAAAATAAGTTTATCAGATTCAGATATGGATTTTACGCCTGATTTCATTAGAGAAGAGGCTAAAACAGTAGTGGAATAAAATATTGTTTCTATAACTACTTAGGTTTTTATTTACTTTCCTCATAATATTCGAAATGGAAAGCAGTGTTTACGTATTTAGGCACTGGAACTATTGGCGCCCTCGCGTTGTCATTACATCTCCTTTTAAACCGCTACGTTTCCTTAGTACATCATCATTACTAAGCCTATCATTAATAGTTACCACACATGCTACGCCCACAGCATTTATTCTACTTTCATGCCTCTCTTGCCATAGCAACATTTACTTCCATACATAAGCGTAGGCAACACACAACAAACAACATCATAGATAAATTAATCGATTTGAAAGGTGCTCTGTTATAAATCCAATGACACGGCAGTATAAACTGAACCTTCACCTGCAACCAAGGAAGTGTGCAGACTACCCAATTCCTCGACAACTTACAGTACATGTATGCTGTCGTTTAACGTTTTTGGTCTCAAAAAGTGTGATGATCATGGAGCAGGACGGTGGTCGCAGAAACTCGGCTTTATAAGTCGTTGACTCACCTAGCTTGGACAGACAGACAGTAAAAAGGATCTAGCAGAAAGGTAACTTACCGTTTCATTACTATTGCGAAGCGCTGAAAACATCTAAAAATAAAATAAATAATAGTCATTTTAAATCACAACAATAATGATGATTTTGTCAAACACAAGCCGTGCGCCCGATGGGATATAAAATAATCACGTTTGTTGTTCCATAGGAGCCCCCTTAAATATTTATGTTATTCTGGTTTTTAGTATTTTTTGCTATAGCGGCAACAGAAATACACCATCTGTGAAAATTTAAACTGTCTAACTATCACGGTTCATGAGATACAACCTGGTGACAGACGTACAGACAGACAGACAGATGGCAGGCCCTTAGTAATAGGGTTCCCGTTTTACCCTTTGGGTACGGAACCCTAAAAATCCTTCCTTAGTGCTCACTATCGTTACATAAGGAACTCTTGTGCTCTTGAAACCACTGTCCATTCCAAGATTGCCTGGAAGAGGTCGCAGTAAGCGTTAAGGCCGCCCATTGTACGTTTTGTAGTGTATATTTTTTTTGTAATGTATAATCTGGTATACAATAAAGAATTATATAAATAAATAATGTCATGCTTCTAGACCCAGCGGCTGCGTTGTCTCTCAGTAAATTAATTAATTAAAGATTTTTAATAAGTAGAAGTCCTTTATTTATTAAAGTTAGCTATTAGTTAAGCCCATAGCTAATTGCTAACTTTTTACGAATGGAAATAAAAATTAAATACGAGTAGCATGGGTTTACGTTTCATGAACCCGTATTTTAAACAATTTTTTTAATTGATTGTTTACAACTCATTTTTAGGGTTCCGTACCCAAAGGGTAAAACGGGAACCCTATTACTAAGGCTCCGCCGTCTGTCTGTCTGTCTGTCCGTCTGTCACCAGGCTGTATCTCATGAACCGTGATAGTTAGACAGTTGAAATTTTCACAGATGGTGTATTTCTGTTGCCGCTATAACAACAAATACTAAAAAACAGAATAAAATAAATATTTAAGGGGGTTCCCATACAACAAACGTGATTTTTTTGCTCGTTTTTGCTCGATATTGATAACGGCAACAGGTACACGCTTGAAATATTCACAGAATATTTACTATATATTCACTTTTAAAATAAATAATTAAATTAAAATAAAACAAATATTTAAGGGGGGCTCTCATACAACACACGTGGTTTTTTTTGCTGTTTTTATAGATAATGGTACGGAACCCTTCGTGCGCGAGTCCGACTCGCACTTGGCCGGTTTCTTAATATCACACTAATATTATAAAGGCGAATGTTTGTGAGTGCGTGTGTGTGTATGTTTGTTACTTCTTCACGCTCAAACGGCTGGACCAATTTTGATAAAATTTTGTATGGAGGTAGCTCACACCCTGGATTAAGACATAGGTTACTTTTTATCCCGATATCCCCAGGGGTCTGAGACTTACGTGGGTGAAACCGCGGGGCGCAGCTAGTATATAAATAAAAATGAAATACTGATCGTTGGTAAGCGCCATCATAAGAACCGCTGGACCGATTTGGCTATTTTTTGTTTTAAAATGTTCGTAGTTAGGTTTTTATGGATAGAAAAATGGGAATTCGGGAATAAATTAAAGTCGCTTTTCTTTGGGATTTTGTTTGAATTATTGAAATTTGCACAAGTCGGGTCAGCTAGTGTTAAACAAATAGATACTTACGTCTGGTTTAAACTGATACGGTTCAGTAGTTTCTTCACCAAACTGTAATACATATTATTATTAATATCGTGTTCAAAAGTTTGTAATAACTGCATTCAAAGGGTTTGATTATGATAAATTATGATTTTTTAATGTGTCTTTTTGACAATATCTTATGTTGTGTATATTAAAGAATTATGTACTTTAAATAATTTAATGTCTAGTAATTGTCTACAATTGTACCTGTAGAGTTCATTTAAATTAGCACCTTACTTAGATTTTAATATTTGCTAAATACATACACTGTTTTGATGGGGAAGTCACTGATTTATTTGCATAGAAAATGTGCTTACTCGTTTCTTCTGCGGGGTAAATAATTTAGCTAACTGAAATGAAAATGACATCCGTTCTTAACAATGTTATTGACTTAAATAGATAAGAAAATAACATAGGAATAGGTACCTATTAACTTGCTTTTTCTACTTTTTGATCTGGACGCTTTTAAAGGCACGTCTTTCTACATCGTTCTTATATACAAACGTATCTGTAATATATTGTGTATATGTATCATTTCAAAATGGATAATGTAACCAATATTTTGTAACAATATTTTTTATTTATAAGAGTGTCCATGGAGTTTCTTGTCCTTTCTTCTTCGTAGGTATCTATTACGTTTTGAAATGGATGACTAGCTTCATATTTCTGACTGATTGACTCTTTGACAGTTCAAAAGTGCCTGTCAATTATTTAATTGAAATAAATGCTTTGAGATTGAGTTTTCTTACCTCTGAATCTGACAGATACGGTTGATTGTATTCAGTCGTTGCTTCCTAATACAATTGATAAACAAAACTCATAAATACAATTGGTAATACATAATTATAATTATACAAATCAATGTTTGTTTGTTCGTATTTTATGCGCTACCATATCGTTAATCCGATTGCGATAACACTTTGTCAACTTATTGCTTGCACTAGCACGTTATTGGACGATTTCTTAATTTTATTGGTACTTAGCAGTTTGATCTATATTTAAATTATTTATTAGCTAATAGGCTAGATTTAAATGGGAATAAAGTATCACTAATTGTGTCACCTTACAAAAGGAAAAAAAAACGGTGGTTATACGCATAGGTTCAACATTTATTTCTTCTGCGGCAGCAATGAGCCAGGTACCAGCTGGTTACAACGCGCCGAACACCAGTTAGTTACAACGCGCCGGGTACCAGCTAGTTACAAATAAAATGCCATCGATTTTTGCAAAAGTTTAGATTTCTAGAGCGTCGTCTCTGTTACTTATTGGTATTTGTGTGACAGTAACTTTCTAAAACGCGCTGTGAAATGTTAACGCCTGGGTAGGTACTGTACCTACACAATTTTCAAAAACAATAAAACAAAATAAATAAAGAAAAGATAGAAAAGAAAGCAAGGAAAGAAAAGAAAGAAAGGAAATAAAAAATAAGTGCTTATTGGGGCTCGCGCAGGAAGATCACAAACTAAACTAAACGCCACCATAGAAACATAAAAAAGGATATTAAAAAAATAAAAAAAATAATCAGAAAGTTATTAATGCTGCTATTTCAGCAAGCGACGTTCTGAAATGAAAAATGAAATGAAATTGTTTATTCTGTAAATAGGATATCGGAATCACTTTTACACGTCATATTAAAAAGTAAAAAATAAGCTAGATGTAGTCGACATTTCCTATCTGACTACCCCTGAGAAGAAATGGCGAAACAAACTCAGGGGTCAAAAAGAAGTGTCGCAGCGCTCGTAATCTGTAGGGCCCGCAAAGCAAATAAAATACATAGTTACATAAACAGCCATGTATATATAGCCATAAGCAACATTATTAAGTGCACATACCATGCACTTGTCCATCATCATCGGTTTACTTTTAAAAGTTTTGAGTTTTAAGTAAATTAAAAAATACAAACACAAAATTTTGGTGTCATTCATTGAAAAGTTCAATTTTCAATCTTAGAAGTTATTCATCAAATATTTATGAAATGTATAAATGAAGACTACCAGATAATATGACCCGTTTAAATAAAGGCTCTTAACACTCACGCGTATCGCGGGCGCGACAGGCACCGACAAAGACAATTCCTTTGTCGGTGCATATCGCGCCCGCAATATCGCGTGTGTTTGTAAGAGCCTTTAATTAAAATCACCAAAATAGAGTTATTAAGTTATAAAACCAGTAAGCCGGTACCGGTTTATAAGCACGCGAATAACATAATTATGAATTAAGTATATTACAAAACATAGAACAACGTAGTAAACTAGCCTGGAAAATTAAACAATAAGTCTACAAAATACATAAATGTATGAAGAAAAAAAAAAATGGTTTATTTGCACCTTCAAGTAAAAAAAACTGGCCAAGTGCGAGTCGGACTCGCGCATGAAGGGTTCCGTACCATTATCTATAAAAACGGCAAAAAAATCACGTTTTTTGTATGGGATAAATATTTGTTTTATTTTGATTTAATTATTTACTTTTAAAGTGAATATATAACTAAATATTGTGTGAATATTTCAAGCGTCTGCCTGTTGCCGTTATCAATATAGAGCAAAAAAATCACGTTTGTTGTATGGGAGCCCCCTTAAATATTTATTTTATTCTGTTTTTTAGTATTTGTTGTTATAGCGGCAACAAAAATACATCATCTGTAAAAATTTCAACTGTCTAACTATCAGGGTTCATGAGATACAGCCTGGTGACAGACGGACAGACAGACAGACAGACAGACAGACGGCGGAGCCTTAGTAATAGGGTTCCCGTTTTACCCTTTGGGTACGGATCCCTAAAAACATGGTTTACAATAGAAATATGCCGTAAGGTTAGTACAGTAGCAAGTTAAGAGTTGCAGCCAATACCTAAGCTAAGATAACTTAATAAGCAGAAAATGTATGAAATAAACTTGTAAAATTGTCGGATGGGTGGATTGTCGGATTGTGGGTTGTCGGATTGTCTGGTTGTTGGACTGTCGGGTTGTCGTCTGTCGGTTTTTATTAAATAGGCATTTGATTGATCTGATTAATACCTTTGGAGGTAGAACACTTCTATGAATGACATCAAAAGATTCACCATCCCTGCAATGGCTAATTGTTTATGCCACACATAACAGAATTCTCGGATGGGTAGATTGTCGGGTTGTCGGACTGTTGGGTTGTCATCTGTCGGTTTTTATTAAATGGGCCTTTGGTTGGTCTGATGAATACCTTAGGAGGTAGAACACTCCTATGGATGACATCAAAAAATTCACCATCGCTGCAATGGCAATGTTAAATATTTAAATGATCAATGCCCATCACAGTTTGTTTGATTTAAAAAGTTGGAACCGATTTCTGGAAATGTTCAATTCTTAATTCTTTATTGCGCCATGTTTATAGTTGGTAGGGAAATAATTATATTGATACGATTATGGACTCTGTCGGGCACAGTATAAGAGCAAGTAGGAGAGAGGAGGAACAGGAAGAAGAAGGGTGTTTAATGTTATTAGCGTAAATTATTTATTTTGAACATTTCAAAGAAAAATACATTTATATGATAATTGTATTATTAGATTTCCTACTCACGAACTATATCTAAATCATAAAATATTGTCACTTCGAAAACTTTATATTATAAACTCAGTACTTAAACTACATAAAACATTACCTTACTTTCATATAGCTCAAACAGGTAGAAGAAAATGTAATGTGGCCACTGCTCCTCGCTGTAGAACTCTTTTTGCCAGGCGTCAATTTCAAGCCCACTCTGCCTACCTATATAATAAGCTTCACAACAAATATATAATATACAACCTTCGATTTCACTAATGTAAAAAAACAATCGTTCACGAGCTCGAGCGGCTTGGGTACTGTGATATAGAGAAGTTATTATTTAAATACGAACTCTAGACGATATTCGTGACTTCTAGTGGTACTTCCCGATACCAAGATATTACATCGTAGGGCTAGAAGTCTCCTAATTAGGAATCAAATTCACACAGCCTATATGAGAAATAGTATGTTCTAAATATCATAAGGCACACACACACATACACACACACACACCCTCACACACTCACCACACACACACACACCACACACGCACGCACACACACACCACACACGCACGCACACACACACACACATAAAGAGAAGTCACACCAGTATCTCTAACTTTTCATTAATTATGTTCTTGTTTGTAATTACTTAAAATAGTTTAGTTATATAGTTACCTAAAAATATGTTGACCCGAGGGAGGAGCAGAACCACCCAATACAAGCATTACTACATGCTTCCTGGGAGGTTCTAGCCACAGAATAATATTGTACAAGGAAGTTACAGAAATAAACTATTTTAATTTTAATTTTTTTTTTTTTAATTTGGGTCATCTTAAATTTTTTTAACACTTACCTCTTTCATTACCACTTGACGCTGTGTTGGATATGATAGGCCTAGTAGGCCTGGTGAGTCTGGAGGGCCTTGCAGGCCTGATAGGTCTGGTGCGTCTGGAGGGCCTGGCAGGCCTGATAGTTCTGGTGAGTCTGGAGGGCCTGGCAGGCCTGATAGGCCTGGTGAGTCTGGAGGGCCTGGCAGGCCTGATAGGCCTGGTGGGTCTCGTAGGCCTGGCATCCCTGGTGGGCTTGGTGTACTTGATGGGCTAGATGGGCTTAGTTGAAAAAACTATGAAGCAATGAATATAATTTTAATACATAAACATTACGTCTATTTTCCTAAAGGGTAGGAAGAGCTAAAAAATACAACCACTTGTCGCCAGTTTTGTTTATTTATGAATATAATAAAAAATGCAATATAATCATTTATATTCCAGTAAAGCCAAAGGCTCCCGCAGACAGGCGCGATGTGACTCTAGTAGAACAATTTTTATGAAAACTTCATGGAAATTGAACTTCATGAAATTTACAAGAATTGGCGATAGGAGAAAGTCAAATTTTGTATTACTTAGTACAATTATAAAACATGGTGTAAACCATAATCTGAAAAATAAACCTTGACATCAAGCAATGGACAAGATTGTAAAGCTTTTAGTGTATTGAATACGAGGCTTTTGAATACTTTGTAGGTGTATATTAATGTTATTTTGTTGTAATGTGCGTTTTGTTTGTGCAGAATAAACAATTTTTCTTTTCTTTTTTTCTTTTCTAGCTAGCAATCGCAACATAACTGGATGAATAGCAACAATTATGGGTTTAAAACGTCATAGTAAAGTCGAGAGTGCTTACCTCATAATACTGTGAATATTCCTGGAAAATATGACTAAATTGATATCGTTTTTAACCTAATAATTTAGCTTAGAGAATCACTAAGAGACAGTCAGGCCGACATTCTAAGTCCGTTTAGAGCAGGGATGCACAGACCACGGCCCGCGGGCCGCATGCGGCCCGCCGGTCGAATACTGGTGGCCCGCCGACAGCAAAAATAATACTCTCGTACATTCGAAAAATATTGAATTCTATTCCTGAATAAAACCAAAAAAAATATGTTCGAAAAGTAATTTGAATCTCGCGCGCACGCTCTTAAGTGCGCTTATCGGTGCGCCGTGCATGCGTCGGTAACAGCGGTCGGTAATGTTCGTGCCGATCTCTGTTAAATTCGTTTTCTTGAGGAAGCGCCGCGGCCGGCGGCGCGGCGACGACGGCAGCGCGGTGGCGGATTATCCACGGGTTATATTGTTAGAGCAAGCGAGATAGCAATAGTCCCGAATTCCCGATTGCTCGCGTAGGTAGATACACGAAGCTTCCAGAGTCGGTTTCGAGATTTCTCCAGACAGTTTTCGACTCTATACGCGCGGTATAAAAGCCACGCTAACCGCAGCGACCGACAGTTCGGTTTTAATTTGAGTGAAGTGTCAATAGTTCTAGTGTAGATTTTAACTCGACTAGCCGGCGTCATATATTTTGATCCACATTCAACGTAGATTTCCCGTCAAGTGCCGTGTATAATTGTATTGTGAAATCGTAAGTAAAACTCTGTTATTAATAATAAGTGTTTCCCTACATATTTAATCAATTATTTTTGGTAATTTAAAAAAGGATGGGTAATTTAAGTAGGCACTGTAATTGTTTTTAGGTGCTGTGTTAATCCTAGCCAGGATTAGAACGCAACATGGACAAGCCAGGGCCTAGTAAAAAACCTAAGGTTAAAGATGAAAATCGGCAGTTTCAAGAAATTTGGACTGAGAAATACTTTTTTGTATGGTCGCATAACAAAGTCGTTTGTTTAATTTGCAAGAATTCTGTTGCGATTGCAAAGGAATATAATGTAAAAAGGCACTATGAAACGCAGCATCCTACTTTTACCAAGTTTACAGGCGAATTAAGAAAGCAAAAAATGTTGTCTTTAAAACGGGAGCTTATTGGTCAGCAAGCTATGTTTACAAAACCCATTCAAGATTCAGAAACAGCTACAGAAGTTAGTTATGAAATTTCTCGGATGATAGCAAAGCGAAGTCGCCCCTTCAATGATGGGGATTTTGTAAAAGAATGCATAGAACTTGCCGCTAAGAAAATGTGTCCAGAAGCAGCAAAAAAGTTTGAGAAAATTCAACTGAATCGTATGACTATCCAAAGACGAATTATGTCAGGTAATATTGCGGAACAATTAAATGAAAAAACTAAGACCATTGAATTTTTTTCATTAGCACTCTACGAATCCACTGATATTAGTTCCACAGCTCAACTTCTCATATTCATACGAGGTGTTACTCAAGATTTTGAAGTCTTAGAAGAGTTATTAGGAATGTGTTCATTGAAAGGTCAAACCAGAGGAGTTGATATACTCAATGTACTTTTGGATGAGTGTTCAAAAACTGATTTGGACTTATCAAAATTATCGGGAGTTGCGACTGACGGTGCTCCTTCGATGATTGGTGTCAATTCTGGGCTAGTTACTATGCTGAAAAAGCATCTGCAAGAAAAAAACATAAACGCTGAAGATCTCATGCAGTTTCACTGCATTATACACCAAGAAGCCCTCTGTTCTAAAAAAAATGAATTTAAAAATATCATGAAAATGGTAGTTTCGACTGTAAATTTCATAAAATCACGAGGACTCAATCACAGGCAGTTCAAACAATTCCTGGATGACATCGAAAGCGAATATGGAGATTTACTGTATTATACAGAAGTAAGGTGGCTAATTGACACTGGAACGATTTCTAAATTTAATAGGAGAATTTGGAATATTTCTGGCGGAAAAGCAAAGGGATGTCCCGGAACTTAAAAATCCTGATTGGTTGTGTGATTTGGCTTTTTTAGTTGACATTACAAATCATTTGAATGTCTTGAACACACGGCTTCAAGGCAAAAATCAACTGATATCCCAGCTCTACGCTCATGTATCATCCTTTCAATGCAAGCTAACACTTTTCAGATCGCAATTGAATTTTGGAAATTACAATCATTTTCCGAATTATAAGAAAATGGCTGAAAAATTCAACAAAACTGCGATTAATTTCAGTTATGTAGAAAAGCTAGATATTTTGATTCAATCTTTTCAAGACAGATTTTCGGAGTTTAAAAAAGTGAAACCTCTGTTGGACATATTCAGCAATCCTTTCACGATTTCAGTTGAAAATGCGCTAGAGTCAATGCAGTTAGAAATTATCGACATTCAAAACGACCAAGATTTACGCAACAAATTCAACAAAGGAGACTTGCTGAACTTTTACCGCTGCATTGATAAAAATACGTACAAAGAGTTGTGCATAAACGCTCTGAAATGTGCCAGCTTATTTGGTTCTACCTATATATGTGAACAAACCTTTTCAATACTAAATAATAATAAAACAAAAAATCGAAACCGCCTTTCAAACGAAAGTTTGGAAGCAGTTTTACGTGTTGCTACAAGTAAATTTGAGCCAAATATAAAAAAGATTGTAAGCACTATGCAGTGCTTACATATGCAGCATGCAGTATGCAGCAACGCTTCAAATTAATAAATTCTTTTTCAATTTTAATACATTATTATCAATTATTTACTGTCTTTAATTACCTATACTTCTGGCGGCCCGCCATCAGTTCATAATATGCCCAAGTGGCCCCTAGTCTTAATAAGTCTGTGCATCCCTGGTTTAGACGAATTTCGTCGACTTATACTCGACTCAGGTCACCATGACAATGGCCACAGAAAGGCCCTCCCCAAATGGTACCTATTCTTAGTCTGAATTTTGTGTGAAATGGGGTTGGATGAACCCAATTTCACACAAAATTCAGACTAAGAATTTTTACCTCAGAAATGTATGAGTCGAGGATTGTTGTGACGTGTCTAGTGTTTCTTTTAGCCGGCTCGCTGTTTAAAATTACTTAAAACGATATACCATCCTTATCAAACCCACAATAAGCGTGTTGCGTGCTGATTTTAATCAATGTTAAAGTAGGTTTCGGCGTATCGTGAGTTTGGCAGATTGATTTCTCACCCTCCACTAAGGAAAACTGTCGAGTGGAGGACGTCCACCACTCTTCGACGTCAATACGTCGGCGCCGACTGTTGCTGAAAACCAGCGCTGGGGCTCTGTCTTGTATAGGGTCGCAGCATAATGCTGAGTGATAGCCGTTTTGCGTGGATGTGACGCATGTTTCCCTCAACCTTTTCTTATTTTTGTGTTTATGTTCTTTTTTGCGTCATGTTTACCGCAAATAAAAAGTATTTTCTTTCTTTCTTCTTTCTTTCTTATGTCAATTTATAACAAGTTTTAACTGTCAATGTGACTGATACAGGCGGGGTCGACGTGGAGTGGAGTGTAGGAAATGACTTTGAATATGGGTGTTAAACCTTATTAATAACGTCAATTTTGCATGCCAACAAAACTATAACGTGGGGCCTCCGTTTCATGCAAATATGGTCGTGAAACCAATGTCTGTAGTGCAATTTAAGAATATTACGTTACTTACTGGTTTCTTAAATTGTTCACTATACGCCGGTTGTGTTTTCAAAGATTTTCTATGTAGAAAAGAAAGTAATGAGCGTAATCCACAATATATTTTCATTACAATTTACATTACAATAAAATTTTCGTTACAGTTAAAAGACTAAACAAAAAAATACTTACTTATAACTCTCTAATACCTCTTTTCTTCTCACAATTTCTTGTTCTAGCTTACGGTAGTCGCTTACTAAACGTTCTACTGACATATCCTACAAAAAAAATGTTTTAGTAGTAAATTTACTTATATATATCCAAAAAGGCATTTCTTATTTTGGCTTTTAGCAACGTTTCGGATTTAGTTAGTTATTTTTTTTTTCTCGATGCGTGTAAATCGGTGCTGCCAAATACAATGTCAGCAAACAATTATAAAACTCACCGCTAAGTTTGCTGATGATTGATCCTACGAAAATACGTTATATTAAATACATATATCTGTTTAATGAAATCTCAAAACGGCTGGTTGAAACTTCCCGTGACCCGAGGGCTGGCTTTTACTTTGGCCACAGGCTAAGCATTGCCATAGAACGTGGCAATCCCGCCAGTCTCTTGGGTACATTACCAGTCGGCAGTGATGTAGATGAATTTTTCAACGCCATATTTTAGTTTGTGAATAGTTTTAGATAGGATATAATTTTGTTATTTTTATTAATTAGGCTATTTATTTACCTACATATTATTCTAATACCCTTATATATAAATAAATAATAAAAATACGTATCTAAAGTACCCGTTAATATGATACATGGAGCTTTATAAAGAAACTGTCATACAAGACGAAGCTCTACAAAGCCACTTTTTATTTTATAAACTTGATATATAATATTTTTATCTCACGAAGCGACGCGCGCTTTCGTTGTGGTCACAAAGTGTACAAACACGCTATGAATGTGTGCGTGAAGACGATTAGCGTCAGCACATAACCCACACATGCACACACACACTTTCAACTTCGCCCGTATCTCGGACGGTACTGATAGCTTATGCGCTTATACACAAATTCACAGCGTGTTTGTACACTTGGTAACCATCAGTAATCAGTAAAGCGCGCGTAACTTCCTGATATTAAAATACTATATACACTTTGAAGTGTAAAATCGTCCCTAAAGCCCGTTCCTAAGTTGAAGTAGCGTAGCTCGGCTCGTAGACGCGTAGACGCGTAGCAAGGTACGCGGCCCGGTTTATTAAAAAAAAACTTCATAAAAATCTATATTTATATAAAAATCAATTGCCGTGCGTTAGATTTGCAAAAACTAGAAAATGACTCGACTGATTGGGATTAAACTTTGGT
This sequence comes from Tiliacea citrago, assembly GCA_963921375.1. NCBI lineage: Eukaryota > Metazoa > Arthropoda > Insecta > Lepidoptera > Noctuidae > Tiliacea > Tiliacea citrago. Next base: position 7,181,645 of record OY992784.1, read on the forward strand.
AAATTGTTGTGCCGGAAAAGGTACCAAACAAAAAAAAAAAAAAAAGTTATTATAAGTATTATAAGCTTTGCTAGAAAAATTCATAATTACACAAACAAGATACGTGTCAACTCAGCCTATAGCAGTCCACTGCTGGACATAGGCCTCTCCCAGGCTGCGCCACAACACCCTGTCCTCCGCTTTCCGCATCCAGTCTGTCCCAGCCACCTTTTTAAAGTCGTCGGTCCATCTAGCTAGGGGGCGCCCCACACTACGCTTGCCGGTACGCGGTCTCCACTCCAGGACTCGTCTGCTCCACCGGCCATCGGTCCTTCGACAAACATGGCCAGCCCACTGCCACTTCAGCTTGCCTACTCTGCAGGCTATGTCGGTAACTCCGGTTCTCTTCCGGATAACTTCATTCCTGATCTTATCCTTCAAAGAAACTCCGAGCATAGCCCGCTCCATAGCACGCTGAGTGACCTTAAATTTGTAGACCAGCCCGACTGTTAGTGTCCACGTTTCGGCACCGTATGTCATAACGGGCAGGACGCGTTGGTTGAAGACCCTAGTCTTCAAACACTGCGGGATTGACGACGAGAAGACTTGACGAAGTTTTCCAAACGCTGCCCAACCCAACTGGATCCTTCTGTCGGCTTCCTTCTCAAAGTTGTGCCTACCAAGCTGGAAAACTTGCCCTTAGTAGACATACTCCTTCATAACTTCGAGAAGCGACCCTTCGATGTGGGTTGGACTCGACAAGACGTGCGAATTGTACATGACTTTCGTCTTGTCCAAATTCTCTAGTCTAACTTTTCCAGCGTCTCTGCCATTATGACGATGTTATCGGCAAAACGAAGGTGTGAGATGTACTCGCCGTTTACGTTGATACCCTGTCCAGTCCAGTGTCTTAAAGACGTCCTCCAACGCAATAGTGAACAGTTTCGGGAATATCACATCCCCCTGTCTCACTCCCCTGAGTAGTTGGATGGGGCTGGTTTCCTTATCCTGGACCTGGACAGTCATCGTTGCTGCGTCATACAAACACCTCAACACTTTGATGTAGCGCCAGTCAATTCGACATCGTTGCAGAGAGGCCAGAACTGCCCAAATTTCGATGGAGTCAAAGGCTTTCTCGTAGTCCACAAATGCCATACACAGCGGCTGATTGTACTCTTCGGTCTTCTGCACAATCTGCTGAACAGTATGGATGTGGTCTACGGTACTGAAGCTTTTTCGAAAACCAGCTTGTTTTGGTGGCTGGAACTCGTCAAGTCTCCTAGCGAGACGGTTCGTGACGACCCTCGAGAACAGCTTGTATACGTGGCTCAGAAGTGAGACGGGTCTATAGTTCTTCAGCAAGGATTTGTCGCCTTTTTTGAAGAACAGAACCACCGCACCTCTGCTCCACGCTTCGGGCGTTGTACCCTCTTGGATGACGGAGTTGAAGAGACTCGCTAGCTGCTAGCTCTCTTAGGACTGGAGCCCCGTCCGATGTCGTTATTCCGTCATCACCAGGTGCCTTGTTGTTCTTTAGCTGCTCGAGAGCCGCCCTAATCTCGCAGTGGTCCACATCCGGGATGTCCTCCGTGTAGTGGCGCGTTAATCCGGCTCGATGGTCATCTTCACTATGCGCCGCTGGTTTTGCCGTCCACGTTGAGATAAGATCGTGTATAAGTGTCCGTAAAAATCCTCGACTTCCTCGAGTATCTCGGACTTCGAAGTCACGATTCTACCATCCGCAGTTTTCAGTTTCGTCAGATGGGACCTCCCTAAATGCTGAGCGAACACTTTCGACCCTCGGTTTTGCTCAATCGCGACCTTAATGTCACGGGTGTTGGAGCACTGAAGGTCTCGTCGCGTCAGCTTTCTAATTTTTAGGTTTAAGGCCCTCTTATCTGACGAAGACGGCGTGGATAGCAACTCTCGTCTTTCCCTCATAAGTCCGAGAGTCTCCGAGGAAAGTTTGGACACTTTACTTTTCCGCTGCGCCGGGAAAAGTCTGCGGGACACGTCGCGTAGTGTTTTGACCACCTCGTCGGCTTTCTCGTCAACAGTGCTTGTGGTTTCCGGTAGGGCAAATCGATTTTGAAGTTCCAGTTGGAACTTTTCGGATCCAAGAGCGGTTTGGAGCTGCGTAGGTCGGAGAGTAGGCCTCATCATTCGGATTCTCTCAGCTCGAAAATTGATATTTAGAGTGCCTCGGACAAGCCTGTGATCGCTTCCGGTATTAAACCTGCTGATCACGGAGACATCTCTAAATATGTGCCTCTTATCCGCCATAATGAAGTCTATCTCGTTCCTTGTCACGTTAGCGGGGCTCTGCCAGGTCCACTTCCTTTGTGGTTTCTTCTCGAAGAACGAAAGCATCAAGAAAAGCCCCTGTGACTCTAAAAAGTTGACCAGCATTTGCCCCCTGTGATTCCTGCACCCCAAACCAAACTGTCCGACTTTCGATTCGCCGCGTTCTTGTACTCCCACTTTGGCATTGAAGTCTCCCATAACAACGTTGTAGTGGGCCTTTGTCGTACTGTGCATTGCCTTGGCAATGTCCTCGTACATGGCCTCAGCTGTCTCGTCAGAGCAAGTCGAAGTCAGCTGCTCGACTACGATTTACGAATTTGATTTAAAAAAGTGTAGGAAAATTAAAACGATTTCCAGAAAGAAAACATAGGTACTTACGAGTACTGCTTGCAAATCGTAGTTTTCTTCGCCAACTTTTATGCCTAGAGCCTTTAAGCAATGGAATTATTTATAAAGGATTTATTTGGGTACTCCTTACAACTTTAAAAATATTATTAAATGCATTTTAAAAGTGACTATTTATAAAATCTTTAGCAGCTAGCACATAGTTAAGACCCTGTTTTTCAGATAGTCGCTAGCAAATTGCCAGCGGATTTGAAAATTTTGTTAAACACTAGCTCTTTTAAGGCTAAGCTCAAAGCGTTTCTGTTAAATAAAAAAATGTACTCAATGGTAGAACTGTAATTTAATAGTAATATTCCAACTTTCTATTTAAAAAAATGCTTTTTATTATTGATTTTAGTAAGCATGTTTTTTTTTTTTTTAATTATTACTTACATGTTCACTTTTAGAATTTAAATAAAATAATAATTAATAAAAAAAAATTGAATTTTAATAAATATTATTCATTATTGTTCCTGATAAATAAAATAAAAAATAATAAAGCAAAAATATCTATAAAACAATAAATAGAAAGTTGGCAAGTAAAAGCAGTTGGTACTTACTGCTAAGTTTGGTTGTGCAGGTTCCTACAAAAAGTTCTAATATTAAATTAGTATGTATGTAAATACAAATTGATGAATTCAGATGTGAATAACCGATTGCCAAACGCTTAGGCCGAATTTCACCTCATATTTTACGCAGTCAGCACCAGGGCTTGAAAGCGGTTAATTTTTATTTCCGAAGATACAAATTATTTTTGATACAATTGATATTAGCTTCAAAGATTATTTCATCACATTATCGCATTGACTTAGTAACAAAATATTAAATAATTAACTATATAAATGTTCGTTCGTTAATGTTACATAGAAATAAATAAAGAAAAATGCGTTTATTGGCATTACAGCAAAAAATACACTATAGAACTATTAAAACAGAAAATAATAATAATTATAATGCCAAAAGGGCCTCAGCGAAAATAAAAAAAAAAACAAAGAAAATAGAAAACTAACCGGTTTCCGAGCCCTGGGGCCCAAGTCTGCTATTTTTATAAATTCAGTCATTCCAACACGATCCCATTGTCATGCCATTGTCATTTTGCTAAAAGTTCGTAATCTGGTAAATTCATAATGGTCGATCATTTTCTTTGCAATTTCTTTCAATGTAGTGTCAGTTGCCGACCATTGGAAAGTCATAATGACGCCATTATGATAGTAGATTACCAAACTTGTCAAAATCAACAATTATGAAATCAATGATCGACCATTCTGACACTATTGTAATAGCAGACTTGAGGCCCAGGTCAGCTGCGTTCAAGAGCCGTCAGTGTCAATACTCCGTAACAATAATGACACTGGCAGCTCTTGAACGCGGATGTGCTTGAATTCGCATACATTAAGATACCATTGGGCCAGTTTCTCGAACAAAAATTATCGCAACATTAACGTGTCTGATCCATACGTCATGTTCGTGTCTGGGCGCCGTCAGTAGGGACTGGTCATATCTTAGTTGCCATGGCTTATTTTAATTGTTTTGTTTTTAATATTTTTGAGTACGGACGCTTTTAGCGTGCATGTCTTTCTATATCGTTCTCACATGTGTCATTTCAACATGAATAATGTAACCAATATTTTGATTTAAAAGAGTGTCCGTTAAGTTTCTTGCCCGGTCTTCTGTATAGGAACCTACTATGCTTTGGAATGGGCAACTACCCTCATCTTTGTGACTCACCAACCCCTTGACAATTCAGAAGTGCCTGTAATTGGTTTAATTGAAATAAATGCTTTGAGACTCAGCGGGGCGAGCACGGCCTACTGTGCCATGACTATCACACACTTTCACACACACACTATTTCACACACTACTATTTATCACACTTTCACACACTATCACACATTTTATCACAGTTTGAGCGATAAAACTGTTTTGTCATAAAATGCTAGTACAAATTGACATGACATAATTTTTCACAAACGTCTTGGCACGCCCGTGCTCGGCCCGCAGTGGTGGCCCAGTGGTAACGATCGCGACATACGAGTTGTAGAAAGAAAGAAAGAAAGAAAAGAAAGTCGAAGTTCGAAGTCATGTGACATCTAATAACCGACACTGGGCCCGCGTGGCGGATTACGGCCGACTCCCTCTCACTGAGAGGGGGCTTGTGTCCCAGCAGTGGGCTATAGGCTGATTATGCTTTGAGTTTGAGTTTAAAAAATTTTCAAACGCGCGTAAACTGAAGTAAAAACAATTTATACAAAAATACTCACTGCCTCCCAGTTAGGTAAGCTGTTGTACATCTCTTCATCAAACCTAAGGTTTTCAGACTGTCGATCTGGTGTATTTTGACTTAAAGCCTCATTATCTTGAAATTGGATGTATGGTGGATCTAGGGCCTGTGGTCTCGGCACCAATATAGCATCTCGAGCTTGTGGTCTTGGCAACAATATAACATCTCGAATTTGTGGTCTCGGCATCAAAATAGCATCTGGAGCTTGTGTTCTCGGCACCAATATAGTATCTAGAGCTTGCGGTCTCGAAACCAGTGCATCTTTAATTTGTGGTCTTGGAAATTGTATATCGTGAGATTGACCTGAAGCCTGTGGGTACTGACTCCGTGTACCTGGTGGGAGTCTGTGTATATAAGTTAGTTAAATCAATAAAATAAGAAACTTTATTCGGTTCAGAAAACACGGTATAACATTTAAAAAAGGAATGTAAAAGGAACTGAGTCTGCCCTCAAGTACCTGTATGTCAGTCTGTAAGTGCTGTGTGTATCAATTTCATAGATTTTTTTTGCTGTCAAATAAACTGTCAAATAAATGACGTAAATAAGTATGAAAAATTCAAGGAAATTGTTCTACCGGTATCGCGTCGCGCAACAAGTCGCGCCAGTATGTAGAAGCCTTTATGCACTAGATTTTTACAAATCTAGTAATCTAGTTGTACACAAAGTTATTTGTTACCATTTTTTATTTATTTAGCCTATGCCTACTATCCCACTTTCTCCTAAGTCTTTCCCTATAGGAGAAGCCGTTGCTCAGCAAATGAGGATAAAACCTTCCGGGCATCCTGTTAACATTATGGGGTTTATCTAAAACGTTGCTAATGCCCTCCATTTTTGACGTTTAAACGTCGCTTTACATATAAAAACGTTTACACAGTACAAGGATTTTTTCGGCTTCGAATGACGTTGACAGGGGTTGCGGTTGGTAAACACTTTTTCTTTTTTTTTCTTTTTGGCTTCGCACGGTTTGTGCATTTAGCCAGTGTCATGTAAAATTAGGTAACAAGTACAAAGTTATTTAAATAATTATGAAATGAACTCCACTCAATGCATGATAAAGATGATTGATGATATCCCGCCCCCCCCTTGGGTTTAAGTAAAGACGCGGCACTTTACTGAAACCTCGCGCGGACTTCTTGAGAGAACTTAAAGTGATGTTGCACTGTTTTGTTTCATTTGCCTACATTAATGCAGGATCACGAACACTTAATGGTTAATTATCCGCCACTATTACACATTAATATTCGGCTAAACACAAATTTTAGAAAATAAAACAAAACTGCTAACATGACGCTTCACTTTCCCGCCAAGAAGTCTCTGGTAAACACTTGTGCGATGGGAAAGGCAACTGTCAAAATGGCGCTGTCATAGCTAGTTTCCAACACCAGCTAATAATACAAGGCTGTGGTGGTTTTATTTTATTTTATCGAAAATGACGCGATGTTGTGTTCCTAAATACTCCGTAATACGAATGCACATTTCCCGAAAAAAACTAAAAAAAAAAAATCGGTTAACTTTAGGTTTTCCAATTTATTTGCAAGAAAGAATTGCAAAGTTCCAGGTTATGTCGGAAACATTTTGTAGAAAGTGATGATTACTTACGAGGAAATTTTCAAGGTACTTAGGATACTTGATTTGAAATATTGATAACACCGAAAATAACGAAATAGTGAAATACTCGTAGAAGCGAACTTATGAATGAACACAAAATGGAATGAGTGAACGAAATCCCAAAATTATTGTAGGGACCTAGCCATGATTACGCCATCTACAATTAGCTTTATCCGTGGTCCCAATTGTTTTGTGAAATGACACTTAATTTTTAATTTTTTTATTGATTAAAAAAACAAGATGGCGTTGGTCCCGATTTTAGCCACGCGCCAGAATGGCCTTGAAGCATTGTATAAATCAAGGGGTATTAGGTATTTATTTTGTATTGTTACACTTAGCCTGTGTCAGATAGAAAATGACTATTTATACAACTGACTCTCACTCCCGCAGAAGACGGGAGGAAAGTAACACATAAAAAAGTAACTTACCTGCTTTCATAATTATTATTATACAACATATTTTGTTTACTCTCGTACTGTTGCATTAAAGTCTCTTTATTTAAACTTCTGTCTTCGTCTTGTTTTTGGTATCCTTTTTGGTTTTCGTCTTGCTTAATCTGGTATCTTTCTTGGTTTTGTACAGTTTCTTCTTTATGCATCAAATCATCTTTAAACCTGTCGTAACTTTGCAACAAATAGTCGACTGGTGTGTCCTGATGGTAAGAAGATGTTTTTTTTTTTAATATATTCTTTACTCATATAATACAGCTGAAAAAAATGTTTGTTAGAACGCGCTAATCTCTGAAACTATCAGTCAGATTTGAAAACTTCTTTTTGCATTTGATAGCCTAATTCTTGAGGAAGGTTATGTGCTATTTACAACCACGCTACGATCCTTAAGTGCCGAGCAAAAATGAAAAAAAAATCAGAAAGAACGTTAGCAAAGCTAAGTAACAGCGCGGGCGGGCCCGATGCGATGCGACGCGGTGCAAACATAAAAACAATAAAGTACATTCAATATATCCTAGTAAACATTACATTGACCTAAATGATAGTTATTAATATTATTTTTAACCGATTTCGAAAAAGATGGTCACATATCTTCTGTATGAAGTACTGTTTACTGCTAGACTCACCAGCTAAATAGGCTGAAGATTCGGTACGTTATTTTTTTCAAACTTAAATCAAGTATGGTCATCATTTATCATCATTTCAGCCGAAAGACGTCCACTGCTGGACATAGGCCTCCCTCAAAGGGAGGGGGCCATAATCGCCACGCTTGGCAGGCGGGTTGGCGATCGCAGTATGTTGTTAAGATGCATAGAGAACGCTGCTGCCCATTCTCTAGCAATTCCCTTAGTCGCCTTTTACGACACCCACGGGAAGAACACGGGTGCTATTCTTTACGTCCAACACCACACAGACAACAGTTACAATGCATATACATAAATTTAATTACGTATGAAATAAACAAACGTAATAAATATGAATAATAATACTCACTGCTGTCGTGGGACGGAGAATTTCTGCACCTTGTCGATGTTGTTGCCTAAGTATTTTAGATTGTAAAATTATTATTAGAGGGGCTTGTGGCTAGGTAAAGACAGCCGCACAGGTCGCTTACTGTGGTTGGTCCATGAATGGGTGATCATCTTTACATAGCAAGACCCCTCCGTGCCTCGGAAAGCACGTTAAGCCGTTGGTCCCGGCTGTTATTTGTAGATCTTTCCCAGTTGTTACGGGTCGTCAGAAGCCCGAAAGTCTGACGATCACTCTTACCAAGGGGTATCGTGTTACCCAGTATCTGGGTTGTGGAGGTCAGATAGGAAGCCGCTCCATGTAAAATACTGGTTTTCAGCTGCATCCGGTCAGACTGAAAGCTGACCCCTACATAGTTTGGAAACGGCTAGGCAGATGATGGTATTTTTTATTTTAATGTCGTTCTTTAATTTTCTTTTTTAACTGATTACATTTTTAAATATTTATTAAAATAAAAAGATATAAAAAGAAAACATAAAAAAAAAAAAAATGAGTTCCGTCGATGTCGGGAGCAGGGTCCAAGCTGCCGTTGGTTAGAGCTGCAGAGATAGGAACCTCCTCACAATGCGAGCCGTATCGAAGAGTACTGCCTTCTGAATCAATTTCTTGATCCGTAATGAGAGTGTCGAGAGATGTTCCACATGTTAACAAGCTCGTGTGCTAAGTCGAAACATTTTATTTGTCTCTCTTTTCCAGCTTTCACGAGGTTTTCGTCATGTGGAATGGTAACATCGACAATCATTGCACGACGCGCTAATCGATCTATCACTACTATTTTAGGTTGATTGGCGTCAATTGTCCTGTCAGTAATGATAGACCGATCCCAGTACAACGTGACATGGTACTTTTCGATAACTGGGTCGGGCACATACTTGTAATATGGTAACTCACAGTCCACAAGTTAATATTTCAAAGCAAATTGCCGGTGAATAATCCTGGCCACTAGGTTATGCCTGAGCAAGTACTCGTACTCGACGTTAGCCAGACGAGAATAACCAGAGATAACTTTTCTGATGAAGTCCTCCGGACGGTGGCATTCCCGACAATGTCAACCGTCTTGTCCTTCATATATGTCTCCGGTAGTTATTCGTCAAGATAACTTCGTCCATAAATGCACAAACGAAACCGTCAGTTTCCATGAAAAGGTCACCAAAACGTAGCCAGGATACGGACGCTATAATTTTTATTATTAAAAGCCTGTGATGTCCGACTGCAATGGCCTTCCTACTCGCATTCCACTTATCTCTGTTTAAAGCTGTTAAGGCCCCAGTTATTGTTGAAGGAGTCCAGCTTATCCTGCCATCTCGGTATAGGCCTGCCACGATGTTGCTTATCATTAAGAGATTCATTATCATCATCATCATTTCAGCCGAAAGACGTCCACCACTGGACAAAGGCCTCCCCTAGGCACCGCCACTTTAACTACGTTCAGTGCGTCTCGCATCCAGCGGATTCCTGCGGCCTTCACAAGGTCATCGGTCCACCTTGTGAGAGGCTTTCCAACGCTATGTCTTCGGGCAAGCAGTCACCACTCCAGAATCTTTCGGCCCCATAGGCCATCTGTTCTGCGAGCAATGTGCCCTGCCCACTGCCACTTAAGTTTGGCAATTCTTCGGGCTATGTCGGTTCTCTTGCGAATCTCTTCATTTCTGATTCGATCACGTAAGGAAACTTTTAATTAAAACTACTTTTTAAACTTTTAATATTAGCCTATTAAGATATTTATTGATTTTTTTTTGGGATTGTATAATAATTAAATTTAAAATATTATTATAAAAAATACATTATTAATTAAATTAATGATGGCGTAACTGCAAAATTGATGTGTATTTGATTTTAGATTAGCACATTAGGTACCTACTGAAATGTCCTAAAAAATATATTTCCTGAATAATTGCAGAAACGACATTTTACTCTCAAAATACTGCACAAACATCTAGACCCGAATAATCATGGGAATACAAATAATAATAAATATGATAATATGTGTAAACCGGCGAGAATTAATCCCGACGCACACAAAACTAAGCGCCAATAATATCATCGAAATCCCAAAAGTGGGTACTACGAAATGGTTATGGGGAAAGTCGTAAAATGCCGTAACAAAAGAGAGTTACAGAGTAAATAACTCACTTTTGTTTAATTTCTGCCTCTCTCTTCTGTATTTCCAATTCAATCTTGTGGTAATCTTTCACATAGTGTGCTATCGGTAACTCCTGAAGAAAGTAAGATTATTATGGTACATTTAATAGAGTTTATTAAAGCCGGGTTCCACATTTACAATATTATTCAGAATAATTTGATAGACCTCTTAAATCCTTAAATATACAACGTGTTTCATTGAATTTGGATACTGCGGAAAAATCCGAATCAAATTAGCTACAGCAAAACTTTTCTTGGAATATATTGGCTACATATGTGAACAGTTTTGGAATAATCATTCAAATTATGACAGTTAATGTCAAAGTGGTTTTGAATTACTGTTGCGTACTTACCAATAAATTTATTGCTCGATTCTACAAAAAACAGAAACACACAACAAGCTATGGGTAGATTTAATCGTAAAAGGAAAGATCTAGTTAAATTATTAAAATAATTTAGGTATTTAATGAATCGATTAACAATGAGATAAATCTTATTTAGAAACGGAAACAATCCTTATTTTATTTGACCAAAAAAGTTCACTGTGTTAGTGCAAAGTTCAATAATATCTGGAAATAATTAGAAAGTGTAAATAAACCTTACTTGTTCTGTGAAATTGAAATTCGTTGGACGCCTGTAAAGTAATATACGTTTATGTAGGGTGTATTCGATTTATACAAAATAATAAACATGGGAAGCTTTCACATAGTACCCCGTGCCCTAACCAAAGCGATCGTCGCGTTCATATACCAGTAATTTGTTCGGAAAACCGGAAAGCGTCCTCTGTTTGCGCGACGACTTGTTCGGGTTCGCCGAAAAAAATAAACGCGAGAGCGCACTACGATCGCTTTGATTAGGACACGTCCATATAGATTTTTTTTTGTATGGATTATACGAATAACAAGTTATGCCGCAATTGTAAATCGCACACTAAAAAATGCTTACGATTGTCTGATATTCAATGCAGGCGACCTCCGATCATTTTGCAAGTAAAGTCTGTAGCGGTCTTCATCTGATGTGCCCTATAGTTTCAAATGATCAAAGTAATATACATACACAATGCCATCGTGTGTAAAAAAAAAAACATCGCTCAACAAAAATTGTATTAATCATAATTATTTTAATAATTATTCTACAATTATTATATCCAAAAACTACAAGTTACTGCAACCTAAAGGTTGTAGGTACAACTTATTTTTGTTATGTTATTTTTTTTTAAATCGAACATACCCTTTTCTCCGCTCGCAGAAGTGTTATAACCAATCTAAAAGTAGAAAAATCATGAATGAGATTAAATCAATCAAAAATAGCTAGGACTTGCTAGAAAACAATAGGTAGTGTAAAATTTATATACTTACATGGGCTCGGGATTCTGTGAAAGATTTGATATTTAATAAGTATATATGTATACATAGATTTATAGACTTACTAGCTGCTCCCCGCGGTTTCACCCGCGTAAGTCTCGATACCGTGGGAATATCGGGATAAAAAGTAGCTTATGTCTTAATCCAGGGTGCCAGCTACCTCCATACAAAATTTTATCAAAATTGGTCCAGCCGTTTGAGCGTGAAGAAGTAACAAACACACACACAAACACACACTGACAAACTTTTGCCTATATAATATTAGTGTGAAGACCGCACTATCGCGTTAGGTATAACAAACCTCTTAAGTTGTATGGAAGATCAATATAAATAAAATATATTTTATTGGAGTGTTGGTTAACAATGGAAATTGTTTTAGTAAAGAAAGAACTTTTCACTTTTTTTTAGCCTTTCAACGTAGGTATATAATCCGGTTACCTGTGGTGCAATAGCTCGTCTGTATTCTGAGTAAAAATTTTCTTCTTCTGATTTATCCAAGTTTCCACCGTACCTGTAATATGGACACACCATTAACAAGATGAGCTTAAACTGAATACTGATGACACAAAGTCCATAAGTTCTGATTTGAGCTGCACGATTACTGACAAATGTGTACACTGACTGGACAGGTCCTCTCAATCTGTGTGGTTCTTTCCTCAAAAGACCATTTCAGACAACAATCTACATGATCTGATCAAGATTATGTCCGGACTTTAAAAGAGAAGCCTTTCTTCTCAGATTAGTCAGATTGGTAGCGCCGAGCTCATCTAGTTTTTAGGGTTCCGTACCCAAAGGGTAAAATGGAAACCCTATTACTAAGGCTCCGCTTTCTGTCTGTCTGTCCGTCTGCCACCAGACTGTATCTCATGAACCGTGATAGTTAGACAGTTGAAATTTTCACTGATGATGTATTTCTGTTGCCGCTATTGCAACAAATACTAAAAACCAGAATAACATAAATATTTAAGGGGGCTCCCTTACAACAAACGTTATTTTTTTGCCGTTCTTAATGATAATGGTACAGAACCCTTCGTGCGCGCGTCAAACTCGCACTTGGCCGTTTTTTTTAAAATATGATTGACGTGTAAAAGTGTTAGTACAAACTTACTTAGATAAATAAAATCGTTTATCAAAATAAGGCAAGTTTTTGACAGAATTCATCATAAGGGGACTACCCAGGACTACCCGACCACGATCGATTGCCAAAATTGTGACATATTTAGTCATCTCATGATAAAGAGGTGACATATTATTATTTGAGGCTACACGGTAGTCGATCGACCGCTGTCGGGATGCACATTGACAGCTGATATTCTGGTTGTTTATAAAGAATGTCGTCAGTGTGGTGCCGGACGTAAAGAATAGCACTATCCTATTTCTTCCCGTGTACGTGGGTGCCATAAAGGCGACTAAGGAACTGACTAGAGAATGGGCAGCAGCGTTCTCTTAGCATTTTAACACCATACTGCGATCGCCAGCCCGCCTGCCAAGCGTGGCGATTATTTTATTATGATTGACAAGAGTTTAACAAGCCAAAATAATATCAAAATAAACAAATGCTTACGTGATACTAATACTATTGCCGGTTCTGGATGTGCGAGCTCCAAGTTTATGCTCCTTTTCTAGCAGTAGATTGGCCTGGGATTGCGACCCCATTCCAGCGTAGAAGTTATTCGTTTTTTTCTGGAAATAAGTGACCACTAAATAAAATATAACTCTAGGGCTTGTGCCAGGTGATAGACGCCCAGTGTGCATGCTATATAACGTAAAGCTATAGACGGATCGCATTGTCTCTAACCCAGCAGCAAAAATAAACATCGAAAAATAACATAACATCACGCCTGCAATCCCCAAAGGGTTAGGCAGACGTGTACCTATAGTACACCCACATTTCGCCAGTTATGTTTAAGTCCCATGTAATGTGCGGTTTTGTTATTTTTAACTTGACTGTATTATCGTGGACGTGAACTGCATCACGATACCACAGGTAAGTAAGTTTCAATACATTTTATGGACGTGAACGTCCTCAAAGACAAGTTGCTTTGAGTCTGAACCTTATAATACCCGCTCAGGAGTGAGTCAGGGATCGGTGCTTGGTCCACTGCTTTTCCTTATCATGATCAATGCTCTTATAAATAAGGTTAAGTTCGCAAAATGCTTGCTCTACGCCGATGACCTTATAAGTAGTAGTTCAAATTGATAATGTCGTGGATTGTATACTCCTACAAAGGGATATTGATGCTATATATGAGTGGAGCATGGTCAATAAACTCTTTTTAGGGTTCCGTACCTGAAAAGGAAAAAACGGAACCCTTATAGGATCACTTCGTTGTCCGTCTGTCTGTCTGTCAAGACCATTTTTCTCAGGAACGCGTGGAGGTATCAAGTTGAAATTAATATCAAATACGTAAGTCTATGGTCCCTTGAAGCTCTAAAAAAATTAAACTTCCAAGTCAACGCAATAAAAAAAATACGGCGATATAAGCGACATTATTGCAACATATTTCGATACTCGCAAATAAATCAAAACCTATAGGGTACTTGCCGTTGACCTAGAATCATGAAATTTGGCAAGAAGCAAGGTCTTACAGCACAAGTAAAGGAAAAAGTCCGAAAATTGTTAATTTGTAGTCACATAAAAAAAAACATTTTTTGCGATTACAAACTTAAATTTTCAGTTGGAAAATTGACCGTGGCGTATATCGATGTATGGGAGAACATGTTTTCACAACTACAATGTTAAGTTTGTTTTAGGGATACATTTTATTCATCCTAACTGCGGAACCCTTCATTGTGCGTGGTCCGACACGCACTTGGCCGGTTTTTAGGGTTCCGTACCCAAAGGGTAAAACGGGAACCCTATTACTAAGGCTCCGCCGTCTATCTGTCTGTCTGTCTGTCACCAGGCTGTATCTCATGATCCGTGATAGCTAGACAGTTGAAATTTTCACAGATGATGTATTTCTGTTGCCGCTATAGCAACAAATACTAAAAACCAGAAAACATAAATATTTAAGGGGGCTCCCATACAACAAACGAGATTATTTCAGTCGTTTTTGCTCGATATTGATAACGGTAACAGGTAGACACCTGAAATATTCACAGAATATTTAGTTATACACACTTTAAAAATCAATAATTAAATTAAAATTAAACAAATATTTAAGGGGGGCTCCCATACAACAAACGTGATTTTTTTGCCGTTTTTATAGATAATGGTATGGAACCCTTCGTGCGCGAGTCCGACTCGCACTTGGCCGGTTTTTAATACAAGTAAGTGTTACGTCATGGCGTACAGCTGAAAACGTCAACCACTACACTTCATCTACAGATTGGGTAGCGAAGTAATAAGTCGTGTTACCAAAATAAAGGACTTAGGCGTGACCTTTGACACTGGTCTGACATTTAGAGGTAATGTCTCCACTCTTGCCAAGGAATCTTTTAGGCGTTTGGGTTTTGTTTTGCGAAACGCTCTTGATTTTCACAACCCAAATGTAATTAAGCTGCTGTACACCACTTTCGTTCGTAGTAAACTTGAGGCTGGTGCCTGTATCTGGCATCCCTACAGAGCGATTCAAACATTAACGCTGGAAAAGGTACAGAAAACTTTCCTGAGATTTCTGTATAAAAAGACGTTTCACTTCTATCTTTTCATGTACGCTACTAATTACCTCCTAGGAGTGTTGGGATTCAACTCGTTGGAAGTTAGACGAGGCTTTCTACAGCTCACAGTGCCTGCAAAACACTTGGAGGACGCATAGACAGTCCCAAACTACACAATCTTTTCTGTCGGCTATTTGTTCCTGAAAAATACATCGGACATCGCCAAAGCTGTCGACGTAATCTGTTCGCGCCGCCGTCATCTAAAACTGTCGTCAGAGCTGAGTCCCCTGTGTGTCGTACGTTAAAGATGCTCAACGCCCTCCTGGCAACCATTCCTGAATGTGATCTGTTTGATAATGAATGGATAGAATTATGCGTGTATGTCTGATGTTTTGCGAGAGAAAGTACGCTAGGGTGTCCTCCATTATTTTTAGGGTTCCGTACCTCAAAAGGATAAAACGGAACCCTTATAGGATCACTTCGTTGTCCGTCTTTCTGTCTGTCTGTCTGTCAGTTTATCAAGACCATTTTTCTCAGCGTAGAGGTATCAAGTTGAAATTTATATCAAATACGTAAGTCTATGGTGCCTTGAAGCTCTAAAAAAATCAAGCTTTCAAGTCAGACATTATTGCGACATATTTCGATACTCGCAAATAAATCAAAACCTATAGGGTACTTCCCATTGACCTAGAATCATGAAATTTGGCAAGAAGCAAGGTCTTACAGCACAAGTAAAGGAAGAAGTCCGAAAATAGTAAATTTGTAGTTTTATCACATCAAAAATAATTGCGAATATCTCGCACTTAAAACATTACCTATAGGAGAAGCAAGGTCTCACAGCACAAGTAAAGGAAAAAGTCCGAAAATTGTTAATCTGTAGTTTTATCACATAAAAAAAAACTTTTTTTTCGATTACAGACTTAAATTTTCAGTTGGAAAATTGACCGTGGCGTTTATCGATGTATGGGAGAACATGTCTTTCAACTGCAATGTTAAGTTTGTTTTAGCGATAAATTCATCCTAACTACGGAACCCTTCATTGTGCGTGGTCCGACACGCACTTGGCGTTTTTTTTAGTATTTGCAATATTTTTGTTTGCTATACCTGAAAAATTTTAAAAGCGTACAATAGGGGGCGAGCCTATTGCCATCAACCGGATATAAATCCAGACTTCGGGCTGAGAAATTCCTGATGGAAAAGCCCAATAACTTTTTGTCTGACCTGAGAATTGAACCTAGGACCTCAAGTTCAGAAGTAACACTTGCGACCAGTAAACCGAACGAGGTAGTGGCATCGCCAAAAATACCTAACTATTGACGTTGCAAACGTTTCTAAACCTCTAAGCTCACTTAGAGGTTTAGAAACGTTTGCCGTTTGTTTTTCTGAACTTGATACCTAGTTATGTATTACCTACTTCTCAAAGTAGGTAAAACATAACTAGGTATCCTATAGGTACTCGTAATACCTACTTCTGATGTTTGCTGGATTTTTTTATTCGTATCAACTTTGAAAACTTACCGGTATCCGAAAATCATCAGGATCGTTAAGTCGTCTCCTGTGAGTCTGTAAAAATAATAAAAATAGCTGCTCTAATAGGAAGACAAAACCGGCCAGGCACGTGTCGAATCACGCACAATGAAGGGTTCCATAGCTGGGATGAATTTATCCCAACATTGTAGTTGAAAAACATATTCCCTCATACATTCCGACTGTAAATGTTTTTTGCATCATTTTATTTTAAGACTTCTTATAGGTTTTCCTGAAATCTATAAGTAAAGAACTATTATCTGTATTTTTTCAAAATTTTCAACAGAATTGGTCAGTTTTCGTCTATTTTCTTAAATAATTTTAAAATTAAAAAAAAATATATCAGAAATTCTTACAACAAGACCTTTCATTTGATAAGTCACACGGTAGGTACTTACAGTTTGCAAAACTATTTTTTTAATTTTATAATTGGCCCGTGTTTGGGTCACAGAAATTCATGTGTACCAAACTTCAACTTAATCGGTCCAGTAGATTCGGAGCAAATTAGCTGTGACAGACAAATAGATACACGAGTGAACTAATAAAGGTTCCGTTATTTTCTTTTGAAGTACGGAACCGTAAAAATGCCAAAAACGTTAAATTGTCATGTGTCATGCCTATTCGTCTGGGATATTTGAGTATCTACAAGTAGCATTACAATTACGGCGAGCTGTGAACAAGCTTACCTGAAGAAGTCTCCCTCGTTCCCTCAAACCGATTCCATGGCAATCCAATATGTTCTGTAACTAATTTTCATTATTTAATGCCACTGGCAGCTTTCAAATAGGTTTTTACTCCATTTGAAATAAGATTAGGAATTAAAATAAACCTTTTTTACCGTCCGTTCAGCCGATTTTGACTTCTATTCCGTAGGCATAAGGATGGCATTAAAAGCAAAAACGTGGTTATAATACCAACTGTTTATTACAGCTGCTATTTGTCATGCCACCAACGCAATAGAAGTAAAAAGCGGTTGAACGGACTGTAAAAAAGGTTTATTTAAATTTCTAATCTTATTTCAAATGGAATATAGACACCACTTTCTTTTATTGAAATAAATTCTTCCTTTGTAAGTTGTAGCTGGTTAATCTTTTTTTATCATTATGTAGGTACATTAATTAAATAAATACTGGTATTCAGCTGCATCCGGTTAGACTGAACGCTGACCCCAACATAATTGGGAAAAGGCTAGGCAGATTGATGTACAGTAATTAAGCTATTTATACATAATTACTATCCTGGTGGATAATAAAACTATGCTAAATACAGCCGTAAAAATGCTTACAATTGTTACAATAAAAATAATGATGGCCGAATCCATTTCATCTTTCAAACCATACTCGCGTTTCTTAAAAATGTAATAAAAATCAACGGCTGTCACAGCTTTATTAGCATTCCTATAATTGCCGTGAAATTAAATTGTAATAAAATATGTCAAAGATAAAAATAATAATAGGAAATGTGGAAAGATCTATGAGAATCATAGTTAATATTATTAATAATAATAGGTTGGCGATTCGTTCGGCTAGAAAAATATTGGTGACACAATAATTTATAATATCTCATTTAATAAACGCCTTGTTGTACTTAATTATGTTAATAGAGTCCAACGGTTCACAAGATGTTAATCATATTCAATTAAATTAACCATATAATTAAGTAACTGTAATAAATTAAAATGCAATACCTTTTGTCCAATTCCTTTTTATCGAGACTATACAGGAATGAAGCAATCATTCCCTTATCGTGTTACCAAGATTCTTGTTTATAAGTTGTTGGTTGGTTGGTTGGTTGTTGGTGGATTGTTGTAGTTGTTGTTGAATTGGTTTTTGTTGTTCTTGTTTTTTAGAGTTCCGTACCAGAAGGGTGCCAAAATGGACCCGACGCGGCGCGGCGGCGCGGCGGCCGCTGTTAGAGAAGACATTATTACCACTTTCCATACAAGCGTTTACTCATAGAAACAGATCGCCCTTGACAATTCCCGTGTAAATGTGTATGTATGTGTATTTTTATAACCTATTTATAGTGTATTTTTATTATCTTTCGTTTATTCTCTCAGTCATGTATAGTCAATGTAAACTGGAAGAGCGGAACCACCTAATACAAGCACATCTTTGCTTAAAAGGTGACTCTAAACATAAAAATGTAATTTGCATACTATAAGTTGATGAAATAAACATTTTTTTTAATGTATTTTATTTATAATTAATTATGTTATTTTTTAATATTATTATTTTCTCTCATTCACAGCCCCCACCATCTTATCTCTTCACCACCCTTGGTTGACTGGTACAGAATGCCTAAGGCATTAAGTCCACCTTTGTACCTTATTGTGTGTTGTTTAAATAAATTATAAATTATAAAAATGTCTGTAACAGCTTTTCCGCTTAGTTGCGCCAAATTCAGGCAAGTATATTTTTAGTAATGGCGTAACTAGTAGCTGTCGAAGATTCCGTTGTCTGTGGTATAATGGGAAATAGGTAAGAGGTTTTGTACAATGAAATAAAACGATGCCTTTACTTTGACTTTAATTTAATTATAATGTTATTTATAAATGGAACATGTTTTGGGATAAAAAACTATGTAACATTCATTTCTATCTTCGGGCATACTTCTTTATTCCCCCTGCACTTCTTTGCATATTGCCTCTTAAATGTCTGAAAGAATTTATAATACCCATTAATCCTATAAGAAATTAAGGATTTATAAAAGTCTTAAAAAATTATAACATTTAATTATGGTGACCGTTAAATGTGCACGAACCGTTTACAATTCGCTTTCATGAAATCCTCAAAACAAAAATCAGAATTATAAACAATATTCATGAATTTAAAATAATTAATAAATAGGAAGGTACAGTAGGCCGCACGACAGTAGTAACCAAACCTGTATAAGACTGAGCCCGCACTGCGATACATAAACGCGCGAAATTTTTATCGCCATTCTATAACACATGGTATCTTAAGCATCACGCAGTCGTTGTTTATAATTCGGTAAAATAATCTGTGCTTCGATACAATTATGATGCGGTTTGTTGCGAATTTCATTCGCCCATATAATTTGTTAAGTATGAAACTATGAAGTCGTATGTCGCTCCTGGCATTGTGAAATAAAATTCGAAGTAAAGTAGTAACAGGTAAATTAAGATTTTAGTTCAGTTATCCATTGTAGACATGCGTCTCAGCCGAGATCTGCATAAAACTGACAAAAATCACGAGGAATTTTATTTAAAAAACGGAACATGGATTTAAACGCATTACGCGTTTAAATTCATGTTCCGTACACTGAACATGAAGTTATCCGGAAGAGAACCGGAGTTACCGACATAGCCTGCAGAGTTAGCAAGCTGAAGTGGCAGTGGGCTGGCCATGTTTGTCGAAGGACCGATGGCCGGTGGAGCAGACGAGTCCTGGAGTGGAGACTAAGTATCGGCAAGCGTAGTGTGGGGCGCCCCAGATGGACCGGCGACCTTAAAAAGGTGGCTGGGACAGACTGGATGCGGAAAGCGGAGGACAAGGTATTGTGGCGCAGCCTGGGAGAGGCCTATGTTCAGCAGTGGACTGCTATAGGCTGAGTTGATTGACACTGAACATAAACTGCGAGAATAAAGATGGCAAGGTGAGATTTCGCAGTGCGGGCTTCGCCTAAGCGAGCTTCTTATTCAAATGAAATTCTGTATCCGTAATGCGCTAGGCCAGCTGAAGGGCAAATTGTTACCATTGACGGGCGGCCTAATGTACATTAGTACCTGTACTTTTGTGGTATAAAATTATCCTGAAATAAAAAAATAACGAATTATTGATAATTCTATTTTGTCCGTCGGGGAATGTAATGTAATTTAATTATAATGGAATGGATAATGGAATATCAATGAACGGCATTCAATTCGAGAGATTGGAAAAAATATATTCTGTGACGAATTCTGGGAAATTTTCAAAAATACATAAAAGTTTAGTTGTTTATTCTTGAATCCCATGAATTTTCGCTTAGGCTTTATGGGATGCTTAATTGTTTCAAATGGATCACACTATCAAGTCCTGGAAGGAATACGTGAAATTACAAGTCATCCTGTATAGTAATTATTAAACTCACCCTTGCATATTGTCTAGCTATCGTCGGAAAACGTTGTTCCACCTTGAAACAAAACACAAATAGAATGTATTTACGATAAAGTATATTATAACATAAAACAAAAAAGGTAATTAATATAGGGTTCAAAAAAATAAGCCATAAAAGAAGAATGATCATGCAAAATGCAAAATAAGTTTACAAATACTAAAATTAAAACAACTGATTGAAAAAAATACAAATGATGTTACTGTACATACCGTTCCCAAGTCCTTCATCCGAGTTGCTTCAAGAAACTGTAAATGACAACGAAAAAAATTACATTTCATAAAAGATTAATAAGTATTTTGAGTAATTTTATTTCTAAATCCAAAATATTTTATTTCACATAAACCTACATGGGCACTTATGTAAAGTCAGAAGTTAAGTGCACGGTTCCAATTGGTCGTTTCCTATGGAGAAGAGCCGGGAAGAAACACCACGGTTACTCTTTTACAAATAATTGACTTTTACAATGTTTTTAAAAAACCGTGTTATTGGTATGGAAAGACGGTTTTATTCCTTAAAGTGGAATTTATTATTTTGATACGTATGATTACAATACCGACCAACATGACATCAATAATTTTTGAGTTTGGCGACGATGAATAATTATCATCTCAATAATCCGTGTCACTAGCATGGGCAATCGTGGCACAAGCCCTATATTTAAACCAATAGCCAAGGTGACCGAGCAGCCCTACTTAGACAAGACTGATGTGGATACGTCGAACTGAAAAGACGTCGCGCGTCGATTGAAAAATAAATCGCGATGCATAATTGGATTTGTTTTATTAGTCAATGAATTAATAACTCAACAGTACTGTAGTTATAGATTATTTTGTATTGTATTTTAATAAACGTTATTTTAATGAAAATGTAAAAAAAATGATTTTAAGGTAAAACGTCAAATAGCATAATACCTACGATGTACTAGAAACTTAGATAGGTAGGTAAATATCGAAGTTAAGGTATTCAAATTCATAGCTGAAGCTTGTAAGAAAATAATAATACTGTACCTCTGTATAAGGTTTGACGCTCTCGTGATAATTTTCCTTCTGTTTAAAAAGAGAAAAAATTGGTTTATAGAACACGCAGGTTGTGGCTAAGTAATAACAGCTGCAAGGGTCGATCGATCAGGTTAAGCTACGGTTGCCGCGGCTGGGCCGTGGATGGGTGACCATCTTTACATACCACCGTGCCTCGGAAAGCACCAGTAACTGGGTTGTGGAGGTCAGATAGGCAGTCGCTCCATGTAACATACTGGTATTCAGATGCATCCGGTTAGACTGGAAGCCAACCCCAACATAGTGTAACATGTTATGTTATGTTAAAGAATTTTTGTTAAGAAAATAAAATTGAATGTCAGAATTTACAAGAAAATAGAATTGATTTTAGTTGCCCCTTCCAAAAGGTAGTTTGGTATAGAGAAGAATGGGAAATTAATTTAATAGTTAGGTACTCTTTTAAAATGTTTTACAATTCTTTGTATAAATTAAAAATTAATAACAATATGTAAAGACGATGTACCTAGAATAAAATGACTGAAGAATATCAGCAGATGAATACTGATTTACATGGAGCGAAGGATAAAAATGTAGTTATTCAATAGTATATTTAATTGGCGTACCTGCATAGCTTCCACTTTTAGCCGAGGTATTTCAAAAAACTGTAAATTGTTTGATAATTAAGATAAATAAGCCCTCAAGTGGGTAGGCAATGTTAAAAAAAAATGTTTTTACCTCTAACGTGACGCCATTTGCTGTAAGTGTCTAGAAAACCATCATAAGTCAAATAAAAAAATAAAAATAAATTGATTTATATAAAAATAGAGAGGAAAGAATCATAGGGCATCAAAAAAATCGTTCATTTTCATCGGTATCAACAGGAAAAGTGCCCAAAAGGCTGGTCGCATTGCCACGTTGTTTGGAAATTCTGATTCTTTGGCCAAAAAATAGGCCAGCCCGATCTCCTGAAATACTCGATGAGCACTCGGACCCCAAGGCCCTAGCGTTTCAACCCCAACCAGCTCAAACATATAGCTCTCAATAAGGTTGTTATCGTATCGCGTGGTGCCGGACGTAAAGAATAGCACCACCCTATTAATTCTTTCCGTGGGTGTCTTAAACGGCGACTAAGGGACTTACTAGAGAATGGGCAGCAGCGTTCTCTATGCTTTCTAACACCATACTCCGATCGCCAACCCGCCTGCTAAGCGTGGCGATTATGGCAAACCCCTCCCTCCTTTGGGGGAGGCCTATGTCCAGCAGTGGACATCTTTCGGCTGAAATGATGAAGGTTGTCATATTTGCGCCGTTTGCATAATATGTACATATTAATATTATTATTTTATATCTATTAGCTTTTTTATTATGTAAAGATTACTGTTTGAAAAAAAAAAAAAATCTGATCAGCTTTAATTTTATAGTATTACTAGCTTTTGCCCGCGGCTTCACCCGCGTGGAGGTCGCAAATTATCCCATGGGAACGTACTACCAGGATAAAAAGTATCCTATAATCAGACCCAGGTTATGGTCTACCCATGTGCTTAATATCATTCAAATCCGTTCAGCCGTTTTAAGGTGAAAGCGTAACAAACACACTCATTTTCGCATTTAAAATATTAGTTAGGATTAAAATGTGGAAAAATTATTTTGTTACGTATATGTCGGCGCATCATCGCCGTCGTTGCCGGAGTCAGACATTGTTTTGCACCACACAAATACACAGCAATAGCAAATGGCAGTCAAATATTATGACAGTATAAAGAAAATACCTTACTCCAGCTTAGGGTGTTTAATTCACGATCAGTCAACCAAGAATGTACTTCCATTCGTATTACAATAGTTTTTATACACAAAATAACCGCCAAAAAGAATTTACATAAATCAAGCGGATGTGTCAAAATAAATCCTTAATACCAACATAGAAACTTAAACCGGAAACGCACAATATTTTAAATAAATCAAAAGGAAGTCTAAAAATAGAAACAATATATAAATTCAACCGGAAACTACAATATTTTGAATTAATCAAAAGGAAGTAACAAAATAGAAACTTTCATAAATACAACCGGAAACCACAATATTTTAAATTAATCAAAAGGAAGTAACAAAATAGAAACTTTCATAAATACAACCGGAAACCACAATATTTTAAATTAATCAAAAGGAAGTAACAAAATATAAACTTTTATAAATTCAACCGGAAAAACAAGTATTAATTCAATAAATAACATAGACGTCAGATTAAGTACTAAATAACCAAAACAAGCTTAAATTTAAATCTACATAATGGTTTGGCGCCCATATATATCATTAACACTTTCGGCTCCACCCACTTTTCGTAGAGCTCATACGCCATGCTGCCATACATATTGCAAGTTATAATGAAGAAAAAAATCAGAATAAAAATAGCATACTATTAAATCTTGCTAAAATATACAACTGATTTTATTTTCACAGTTTATAAATTATTTTCGCTAAGAAAAATGGATATTTAAAATGAGCCCTCCGCGAGGGCTCCCGGCAACCCATATGCGACTTGAGTGAACCCTCCAGGAGGGCTCCCGGTTAAACAGTTTAGTAAACTTGCGCTCACCTTTAATAGCCGTTTGACATCTCTCTGTTTAAAAAATTCAAAGTGAGTATTAACTTGTTTTAAGTTGGAATTGCAGAAAATGGGATGAAATGGGATGGAGAAAATTTAATTTCTTACCATTTTGGCTTCATTTAAATAATTTTTCTGTAACCCATTAAAAATAGCACTGATTTAAAGCGGCAAATGTTTATTGCAGTATTAGCAAATACAAAATTACAAAATGGATGTTTATTTAACTGTACAAGGCAGTAAAACTTGAGCACTAAATTAAATAAGAATATGACTGATCATAACGAATATTTAAATGGATAATTAAAAAATATTAAGCAGTAAAATGGCTTCACGGGCAGTTACGTGTGGGCAGTTCGTCACGGTTCTAACCTTTTTTTTTTGTTTCTGGGGTGGAAAATTCTCATGGATGTCCTTCGCCCTGGGGCGGGCGGAGGGGTCTGTCAGTAAAAACCACCCTAGTGTTCTCTTCCCACACTTACGCCGGGGATCTTGGGATCTAGTGCGATCTCTGCCTAGTGCCGGCCGGCCCGCATCTGCGGGCCACCTCAAGTCTTGGGTATGGTGTACACCACGTCTGAAAGGGGCGCGCATGGAATACTACGCCGCCATCGCCACCTTGGCTCCTGTATGATAGGAAGTAGCGGACGTCCCCAAGTCCGCCGTCCGTGGACCTATTTAGGGGAGCCGGAAGACGGCGTTGTCAGCCGTCTGCCGACGCCTGGTGCGCCTGCTGCGGGCCGGGTGAGCGGAAGAGATCACCCGCTTCCTTTCCGCAGCCTCCTTCTGCAACACGACTGTTTCGCAGAAGGATACCACCGTATCCCAGGACTCCTCGCTGCCGACCATCGACTCGACCGAGGCCGGCATTGACAAGTCACTGCCTACTCCTAAAATGAAGGCACGGCGTGGCTCCGTGCAGTGCGTGAAGGCACGGCGTGGCAGAGTGTGCCGCATGGGAATGCGGCACACTCTGCCAGCGTATGCCGCACAAGCCAGAGCTTGAGTACCGGCCGGACCGCCCCGATGGTGACGAGGTAGGGCGTGAAAGCTTGAGCAGTCGACGGCTTGCGTTGTATTCTTGCAAAGCCCTAGCCGATACAGTGGAACCTTGGATTGTCATATTACAGGCGAATGCTCCCCGCTTTTAGCGATAAGAACGCCCATCGTATCACCCTATGTAATATCTGTAATTTTTATGGTGTACCTACATAATAAAGAGTATTCTATTCCATTATTTTAGACCGTAGCGAGAGTTTCTATTATTAGATAAGGGGCCGCCTCCACGAGCGAGAGAATCGCGGTGATGCGACGAGTGGCTGAGTGCAAGCGTAACGTCATCGTATCGCCGCGCACTCGTCGCTACTGGCGGTGCGCACGCCACGCTCTGGCCGCGGAACGTGGCGCTCTTGCAACGAGACCGCGGCGAGTGCACTGTCTAAACGCAGGCGTCTCAACGCGCGGCGATTCCGTTACGAGTTGCGACGATACGCTGGCGGAATAATCGCTCGTTCGTGGAGATTACCCGACGTAGAAGTGCGGATCCATCGCGATTCTCTCGCTCGTGGAGGCGGCCCCTAAACTACAGTCTAAATATCATTTGAAACTAGTGTTAACATCAAACAAAAGGTTACGTTGGCGTCGACATGATTCTGCAAAAGTGTCATAGCGAATCATTGATATTATAGTAATGGGGATATCTACAAATAAAATTTTAAAAAAATAGATCATTGTTTTGAATAACTAGACTTACGTATGAAGTGTCGACGGATCTGTTTAGAAATTAATAAATTAATATAACATAACATAACGCCTGTATTCTCCGAAGGATTAAGCGGAGGGGAAACTATAGAGGCATTCCACTAAGAGCACTGATTTCAACAGCACTTGATTTTGATGAGTGCGGTTCGGTGGAACAGTTTATTAATATTATTTTCAGTCCCCGAACGGCACCTACGTAACATATTTTTTATATAGTACACCCACATTTCGCCAGTTATGTTTAATTCCCATGTAATAGGGCGAGCCTATTGCCATTAACTGGGCACAAATCCAGACTCCGGGTTATGAGATTCCAGTTGGAAAACCCATAACTAAATAAATAATAATTATTTAATAAATAAATATATTTCACCGTTTATTGAATGGTTGCCAGTGCAAAAAAGAGTACCTATGATGTATACACTGTCCTCCCATACCTATTAACACTGTAACTTGAAAACATTGTAAAAGCCAATTATTTTTTTAATGAGTAACCGTGGTATTTCTTGCCGACTCTTCTCCATAGGAAACGACCAACTGGAACCGTGCACGTGGTTTATGTGAAATAAAATATTTTGATTTAAGTACTCACGCAGATGATCGGACCCTCTCTTGTTCCTTGAGCCTTTTTTCATTTTCTAGCTTTATCTTATTTTCACGTTCTCGCTTGCCATAATCTATGTAGCGAGCTATTGGTTTGTCCTGAAGAAAGTGATGATTTAAATATAATCTATTAAGTTTAGGGATTTAAAAATTGTATTAAAAATCACATTTGAAATGATTTTTCATTTTATCACCATCATCATCGTCATTTCAGCTGAAAGACGTCCACTGCTGGAAATAGGCCTTCCCCAAGCACCGCCACTTCGACCGAACCGATCGGTTCTGTGCTTCGCGCATCCAGCGGTTTCCTGCGGCCTTCACAAAGTCATCGGTCCACCTTGTGGGAGGCTTTCCAACGCTACGTCTTCCGGCACGTGGTTCATTTTATAGTTCATTTTAGTTTTTAGATATAAATATATTGTTTTTGATGACAAAAGTAGAAAAATTGTAAAATTATGCCTTGTTCTTTGATACAATTTTTGCCCACTGCAATGTTGTGTGATGTTATAGACATTATAAATGTAAAACATAGTTGGTAAGTAATTATTTTTCGTATAACATTACCTCGTAATCACGTCTTTTATGCAGGAATGCTACAAGAAATCTAAAGACCACAAGTTATGAAATTAATGAAAAAGCTGTGATAAACGTTAAAAAAACATATCTCAGAAATAGTGTAGAACAGAGCTTACCGAGGCCTGTCGTTCTGTGAAGTAAAATGTATGCAAAACTATAAACATAAATATTCATGTAAGCAAGCATCAGTTTCGAATTAAATCATTTTATTATGCGTATGACTTGTTTTGGAGTTGTTCATAATTACTGAAATTATAAAAAATTAAAACTTCTTACCGTGACTTCTTCATTGAAATTTTCATTTCTCCTTCTGAATCCTGTGTACAAAACTCTTTCGCCCGTGCCACCGTACCTGTAAACCAACGACTTTTATAATGGAGGAACACTGACTCCCAATTCACAGGTATAAACGTACGTATGTACAACGTAGTAGTGTCGCGGGTTCGCTTCCCGCACGGAACAAATATTTTATGAACTATAAGTAGTTGTTCCGGGTTTGGCTGTTTGTGTATGTGAGTTTAAATGTTTGTAAACGCACCCACGAGAGAAATTCGTAACGTTAATAAAAAAAAAGTTCTGTTTGGGAGCCAGGGGTACCTACCTATGTTTAAGACACTACTTACGCATATTTTCCCTCAACTTGTTCTTTCGTGTTTGTGTTTTCATTTCTTTGCGTTATGTTTACCGCAAATAAACGTATTTTCTTTCTTTTTTCTTTTCTTTTGTATGTTGTAAATGTAATGTCAGATGATTTTTTTAAATAAAGAAATTTGTTATTTATTATTTACTTCGTTGGGAAAAGGCTAGGCAGATGATGAGGAGAAGACTATGAAATATTTGTGGATGACGTCACGAAGAGCGGAGTAATTCCGTAACACACAGTAGCAATAGGTTTATTTTGACAGTTCAACAACATTCATTGCGTTATTTACGTTGTTGAGCACACAATTTTTTTGAACATATGAAGCAATGGATTAGCAATATCCTTCAAAATAATTCAGATTGTAATGGATGGATAGTGTTTTACACAATTACGGTGTATGTCAGCCGTCAACTAGTAAGAAAAAGATTGTTAAACTTACGTGATACCCAAATTGTCTAAATTTCCATAAACTCCAGATGCATCGCCCAAGTCTTTGTGGGGGAATTTGACAGCGGACTTCAGCATTCCTAGAGATGGTCTGATCAATGTATGCCCTGGCAGGATGGGCTCTGCCTCGGGCAATTGACTGGGTGAGGAAGGCGCGCCAATGATGGGTGACCTCATACCAGCTTGGGAGTCGTATAGTCTTCGCTGTAAGTGATAGGAATAGTGAGTGATCTTATACAAATACAAGCTTTTTCCCATGGCTTGTCCCCCACATGTAGGTCTGAAACGATTCCATAGGAACGTACACTGGTTCGGTCCGGTCTGGTCGGTCTGGTTGTGGTTTAATTTGATCGGAATCTGTTCAGCCGTTAAGGCGTGAAAAGGTAACAGAAGAAAATACATATACAGACAGACAGAGTAACCTTCGCATTTGTCATACCTATAGATATGCATAGTATGGAAATATTTTTACTGCCCCGTTGGTCTCACGGTTGCAAACGGGACTCCTGAGTGTGGGTTCCTGGGTTTGGTTCCCAGGTCGGGCAAAGTGTTATTGTTTTTTTCCATTACGAATTTCTTAGTAACAGCCCGGAGTTTGGAAGTTAGCGGTGTGATACTCCCGTGCCTCGGAAAGCACGATAAGCCATTGGTCCTGCGCCGAATCTCTCTCCAGTCATGTCGGATTTCCGTCCCATCGGGCTATGAGAGTGAGGGAAGAGAGAGTTCATCTGAGTCTGCACACATATTCGAGCACTATAATATCCCCCGCGCTGAAGGCTGGTCTCCACTGAGATTGGTCACCGCCATGGCTGAAATTCGGTCTGAAATACTATAAACAGAAGTATGGATGGTGGGTTTTTGGACAGGGATCATCTTTGTGCAGTTATGTCAGATATTCGGAAAATACAAAGTTCCAAAACCATATAGCATTTTTTAATCAGTATTCTTTGACAGGAACCAAGAGGAATTTCGTTTAGCATCAGATCAACAAAACGGTTACATAATACATATTTGTTGACTGGGCAAAGCAGATCTTAGATTCAATTTTCTTATTCTATCTGAACTTACATCGGATACATAAATAAATTGGATACAAAGCTTACGTGTATTTTATAAATATTCTTGGGATGGTCTTGATCATACAAACTTTTTTGCTGCAAAGAAACAAAACACTTATTTTATGGTTTTTGGAGGTCGTTTATGTATAATCTTCCTCAGTCCTCCTCAGTAGCTACACTGGAAAATGGTTGTGATTTTCCAATAACTACTACAAATCATACAACGTAGGTACTTTTATTTCTTTAGTCCTCCCAAATGATTTCTAGCACATCACATGTTAATATCAAACTTATGTTCGGGCTTTCTCAGTATTAGAATATTAATTACTTACAAAACCGTATACTTCAGGTTCCTCCGCACTTACAAGACTTCTTCGCTGTAAAAAAGTGATTAAGGGTTGATTTTTAGGGTTCCGTACCACAAAAGGAAAACACGAAACCCTTATTGGCTCAATCGTGTGGCTGTCTGTCTGTCTGTCCGTCTGTCACAGCCGAATCTACGAATTGCTTCGAATCTACAAAATCGATTAAGTTGGAATTTGGTGATATGATTGGTATCAAAAAACGTTTTTGTGAAACTGCCCATTTTCTTGCTGACTGTATATTTTTTTCAAAATCTCTGAATGCAGATCAATATGTCTCAAAAAGTTAAGGACAGTCTCCTAAGACCGTATTCCTGTAGCTACAACGATTACGGTACCTACCCATACTGCTCCGCACCCCGTCTCAAAAATCCACCCTGTATACATATTTATATTTTGCAGGTTTTGTACATTGAAAATTGTGATTTATTTATTTATTTCTAGAACGATACTCGATGTTGGAATACCTTCATAGTTATTTGTAGTACTTTTTGCAACTAATTGTTTACACTAAGGTACTAACGAATAACAAAAAATACAACACTAAAACAAAAGAAGAAAAAAAAAGACACTTAAGCGTTGAAGTACTCGTCCGCATCGCTGTCATCCTGAAACGTGCCCAGAAGACTGGCAGCATTGCCACGTTGAATGGTTATGCTTTGGCCAAAGAACGAGCCAGCCCTCTGGTCACGTGAAGTGTCGATCAGTCGGCGAGACGCGCACTCGGGCCCCATGACCCGAGCGTTCCGACCCCAAACGGCTCAAAACTGTAGTTACCCATAAGATTACAGTATTTGCGCCGCTTGAGGGTCTCAGCAGCCGCCGCACAGCCAGGCGTGCTTGGAACATGAGATGGCGCATGGGTGTCGACACAGGTTGCGTCCCACACCAGAGGCCTACCCACTTTCCAAGGCAATAACGTCATGCCGTCTGGTCTCTTCCCATCGTCACGTACCAATCCGTTTGGTTCTAATACCGCTGGTACGTGGTGACAAGGGCTCGACGAATAATATCGTTGATGCTGGCGTGCCGTGCTAAGCGATCCTGCAGCAGGACAGGCCATGGTGTCCGATACTGCCGATGGCTTCACCGCAATGACACCGATGCGGAGCAACACAATGACAATTTAAGTAGGACCTCATCGAAAAAATCTATTATATGTTAAAAAATAAAAGAACAACATTGAACACGAAATTGGAGCACGGTAATTCTTATTTGTGATACCAACTAAATTAAAAGTAAATACCTTCATGATTCAGCAATTGAAGTAAACATTTATCATCATTTTTAAATATATTTGGCTGAACGGCCAGGCTCTCAATTAAAAATAAACTGGCCATGTGCGTGTCGTACCACGTACAATGAAGGGATCCGTAGTTGGAATGGATTTATCCCAAGAACAAACTTAACATTGTAGTTAAAATACATGTTCTCCCATACATTCTAACTGCAAATATATGTTGGTCGAATATTACTCGTTAACTTGTAAAGCTTAGTTAGCTGTGATAGTTTTCCTTTTAACGTAATTTTTTTTACGGTGAAAACAATGGAAAAAAGAAGAAAACATAGCATTTGTTTGTAAGAAATAATCTTTTACCAATAAAACTTACACTTGGTTTTTCACTGATGTCTTTCAAAATCATAGGTAAATTATTTATATTTTTGTTCTGAAAAAGATATATTCAGTAATTAGGTATAGGTACAAACTAAAACATAGTCTTTGTACCCAACTGCGGTGGAGCCCCAAAGGGGGTAATGTTTATTATTTTTTGGACCTTTTTACAAATCATAAATTATATTTTTTTATGTGTTCTTGTTCACATTTTAGATCAATGCCAAGACAGAAAGACCGAAAATAAAACAAAACATTGCATTCAATTGCATCGTTAAAGGGAAATCCTGGGTTGACGACACTAGTTCATCACGTTTAGTGAGCAGAGCAGTGTCTGGCAAATGAATTAACCACGCAGCTAAAGTGGCAATCCCGTCCGTGCACATCCTCAAGCATTTGTTTGTCTATGATTACTAGTTACTGTGAGCCCTCATCATCCTACTGCTGGGCAAAGGCTCCTCCTATCAGCTATTTTGATCCAAAGGCTAATGATAATAATCATTTTTTTATCAATCTCATCATCTTCTTCGTAAAGAGGTGAGTAAACCTTTTGAAAACTTACAAAGACTGTAGGATATTTGCTTTTGTCCATTGCTCTCCTATATCGCTGCAAAAAAGAACGTCATGTCAGTATTACCAGTAACTTAGACAATTTGACATAAACTCACGCCTGCTTCCCATTGGGGTAGGCAGAAACTACAGAACGCAACCTGCTACACAATCCTTTTGCTTCGTTTACGTTCATACATCTGGTCATGTGCGTACACCGGTTGCGAGTACTACGCACCTGACCGTTCTGAAGAACAACACCAATAAGGTCACTCTATGTCTTAGAGCGTCTTCTCCAGGCGTTTTCATTCACATTTGCCTTCCAAACACATTATAAATTAATATTATTATTTCCTTTATTTAATTTTCAATACCATATTATTTACATTCCTAGATAATGAACCCATCTTAACTACCTATAAGCGGTACAGGAATTATTGCAATGCACGTTTAATAAAGCAAAAAATACTTTTGAAAGGCAAAAGATTTCGACAAAAATAAACTTTGGGGGATAATCAAAACGATTTGTGGCAAGTCAAGCCTGCCTGACTCTTCATCCAGTCTTATGTCGAGCGAGAACCCTAAGAAGAGTATCAATGAGGTTAACACCTTCTTTACTAATGTGGGATAAAGGCTTGCTGAAAGCAAGTGAAATCAGGTTCTGACATAAACGGTCAAAAACTCATAATCCGGCAGAATCACTCGTCCTGCTCCCTACGGACGAAAATGAAGTTGAGTTACTTATTTCTAACTTGAGGGAGAGTTGTGCAGTGGGAGTGGACGAAATCTCTAGTAAAACCATCAAACGATACAAGCAATTACTCATACCTCCCATTACGTATATCTGTAACCTTGCCCTTTCTACGGGCGTTTTTCCTGGGGTCTTTAAATTCGCTCTAATTAATAATAATAAATAAATAATAAATAATCTTTATTACGATACACACAAGATTCATGATACACAAAAACAGATGTACAAAATAGCAAGGTATATCTACATAAATCTACACAGGTTATGTAACCCCGTCTCCTAAACTAGGTAGTCCTGTATCTTAGGAGACGGTGTTAGGCCATACAGGGCGATCAGTCATGCAGGTATAGCAGCAGTCAGGGTGTTTTGCGCAAGGGTGGTTAAGTAATACATTTAATACATCTAGTAATACATTTGTGTGCCGGTGTGTAAATGTGTTTGAGTGTAGTGTGTGTGTGAGTGAGTGATCATAAGTATGTGTAAGTGTGTGAGTGAGTGCGTACCTCTACGGGTGCATGTGAGAGAGAGTGTGCGGATGCAAGGATAAAGATTGGTAGATGAGTGGGTGATCGTGTGTTGAGTGTGAGTCGGGTAGAGTAATGATTGTTGGCATTATTCTATGAAAGTAAGTAAAGACTCCGTGAATGCATAGTCTTTTTGCAGTAGCCATTCAGTCAGTTTGTTTTTCAGGTTATGGAAGTTTAGATCCATTATTTTTATTTTATTATTGATATTCTTGTACAGATAGGAACTAAGAATGTAATTATTATATATTAAATTAAATCTATCTTCAAGAGTGGTGACAGACTCTGTGTTAATAACTAAAGGCCAATCTCAATACTGCCAACCTTGTCTAAGATTTTAGAGCGGCAATAAACAATCGCCTAATATATTCTTGGAATTAATAAAACTTCTTTCAACGTCGCAGTTCAGTTTTTGTTTCGGAAAATCTACTGCTGACGCGGTGCATGAGCTTACTAATGCTATTATTTCCAATTTAGACTCCAAAAGAAAATGCTTAACCATATTTTTAGATCTGGCCTTTGACACGGTCTATGTTCCTCACCTTTTGAGGAAGCTAGACAAGATTGGAGTGAGGGGCCTTCCCCTCCTACTTTTTGAAAACTATCTCAACAATCGTACACAGAGAGTGAGGATAGACAGCTGGACCAGTGATGAAGTAAATGAAAGCTATGGTGTTCCGCAAGCAAGTATACTTGGACCTTCTCTGTTTTTAGTGTATATCAACGATCTTTCTCAGCTACAACTTCATAACGGAAGAATATTAACCTTCGCTGATGACACAGCGCTCTTGTTCTATGGAAATAGTTGGGATGATGTTTTTCGTAATGCGCAGGATGGATTTCAGACCATTTGAACATGGCTGAAGAACAATGTACTTAAAACGAAATACATAACATTTGCTCTTAGAAAAAACCTTCTACCTCCTACGGCTCTATCTATCACTGCTCATTCATGTCGCCACCCAGTGTTGACTGGCTGTGACTGTCTGACTATCCAAAGAACGGATTCTCTAAAATACTTAGGTGTCACTATAGACCAATCCCTATCATTCAAATCCCACTTGAAGGTTCTCAAAGTCAAAGTCAAATTATTTATTTCAAATAGGCACATAGATGGCACTTTTGAACGTCAAAATTTACAAATAAAATAGAATTGATTCTAGTCGCCCCTAGAAGAATAATGAGAGAAAAATGCCCCTAGAGAAGAATGGGCAAGAAACTCCACCGTTACTCTTTTAAAATGTTTTACAATATTTGGTATTGGTACATCAATTATATAATTATATGTGAAGTGTGAGTTCTTGTTACCAGACTTCCCAAAGTAATTTATATTAAAAAAAAAACACTAAGACACATCGCTGACCGTTAAACAATCATAACGGTATATGATGCCCGGTGCCTGTCTCTTATTAACTATTGCGTAGCCTCATGGGGAGGGGCCGTGTAAACTCACATTTCGGAGGTTGAAAGAGCCCAGCGGGCAATTTTCGAGGAACTTGCGCAGTAGGGAATCGAAAAGGAAGTCGAGCTGGAGCTCGACTTCCTTTTCGATTCCCTACTGCGCAAGTTTACAAAAAATGGGATACACTGACAGCCAGACAGACGTTTTTGCTAAATATTATTCTATAAAAACACTCCCAGTTGAAGTACAATAAGGACTTATCAAAAGGTAAACGCAAGAAGGGTACAGTATGCCATAAACCCTTATTTAAAACCAGTTTTGTCATATATTCTATTGCTTCCTTGGTTCATTCATCTACAACAAGGCAAACACCGCTCTTTCCATCTATCAAAAGCCCAAGAGTGTTTGTAAGGCTTCTGTGAGTAAATGGCTGAAAACTCTGGATTATGAAGCAACTGAAAAATGATTGATTAACTTGATACTTCTGACATACACATTATCTCACATAAAACTTCAAACGCTACACCTACACAATTCAACTCACCGTAAGTGTGAGTTGAATTGTGTAGGTATAGCGTTTCACACAACACACAGTCAAATCCACTCTCGAAAGTTTTCTTTATCGTTGTGTTGTTTTAATTACGTTACGTTGTTTTTATCTTCGTATTTTTTTTTCCTTTCTTATATTTTAAACTTTCTTCTGTCTCATAAAAGCATCAAATGTAAGCTTGTATATTCTGAAGCGACGTAGGGTCGTGGTGCCTTGTACCATAGGCGTTGCTTGCAATGGCTATTTCAAGCAACAGTCTATCACAAATGTAAACATATCCTTAAGCTAGTTTTAAGCAATACTACTGTACATTTGTGAAGAGAAAATAAATATACTTATAGTTATTTATTTCTAAATATTTTAATAGAAAACAGTAGCCTCCTGAGGTGTTGGTCCTCGTCCCACATACCGATAACCTCGTGTGTTAGTTCAAAATACATGGTTTTTTTATCTTCCTCAGTTTTCACGAGATTCTCGTCATGAGGGAGCGATATCAATAATCATTGCATGGCTCTCTCGTCAATCAATCACTACAATATCAGGCTTATTGGCTACAATATTATTGTCCGGTCAGTGATGATAGACCGATCCCGGTACAACGTGACATGGTCATTTTCGAGAACTGGGTCGGGCGTATACTTGTACGGTCGGGTACATACTTGTCTTGTAAGGTCGGGCACGTACTCTTGTGAAGATGTGTTTTGTTCACGTTATTATTGTTATTATTTTCTGCATAGCCAATTAATTAGAAAAAAAAAACTACAGAAAATCGGTAATAGAACACACTTGCATGGAATACATTTTAGTGAAAGACACTTCTGTGAAAAGATATTTCCGCGAATGGACTTTTGTGCGACTTTTTGTTTATTAATCAAAACACAGTTTACAAGCATTTGTTGAACCCACACAAACCATCGCAGGTTTAACAGCGATATGGCCAGACAGACTTGTGCGAATCCACTTACGTGAAAGACACATTTCGCGCAAGTGTGCCAGATCCTAGAAAAACACATCTTAATTTCTGTTTGACCGCCATCATCATCATCTTTCAGCCTTTCGACAAAATTTATTTGGGGTTGGCACAGCATGCCTTCTTCTGCAATATATCAATATTTCTATTAGACATCATCTCAGAAATCGCCCTTTCTAACCAAATCATCACCATTCACAGCTTATGCATTAAATAAATAAAACATTCAATACTTAATAAAATAGTGCCAGTTAAAATTAATGTCTTACCATTAATAAGTTCAATCTCTCCTGCCAACTGATCTCAGCATGACACTCTAGAATGTTCTGCAATTAATAAAATGTTATTAATGCTGTTGCTATTTACTATTCTAGTGGTGAATTTGGTTTGGGTTTTCAGTTAAGTCTAGACGATTATTATATTCTCTAGTGCAGACTTAACAAAAGATCCACTATATTACGGTGCAGTATAATATGGTTTAGTCTGTATGGTAAGATCATCATTGACAGCCTCGTTGCATTCACCGATGAGTATAGGCCTCCTCCCTTTTCTGTCATGCTTCCCCGGTCTGTGCGAGTCTCAATCAGGTGTTATCAGCGGTTTTGAAATATAGTAAAACATTTGCATCCCGAAACCAAAACCAGTTTAGGAGACAGTTAAAAAAATCAAGACTAGCAATAAACAACACTATCATTACAGAATCCTCTGATACCGCTCAAGGCAAAAGGAAATAATTTCTAAATAATTATAATATTTCTTACAATTATGGCATAAATAAACATAACTATGATGGAATCCATTTCATTGTTCAATCAATCCTTGTGTTTGTAACTGTAACTGTTATAAAAATCAACTGCTTTAACAACTTCATTAACATTAAAATGATTGCCGTGAAATTAACTCACGAGTTAGTTTATGGTACAAATTATGGTTAGGAATAATAAAAGTCGTTGTGATTTTAATTGTGTCCAATGGTTAGTACCTACGTAATATTACAGAAACTGTGGAGACTCAACCACAAGTCGAAGAGTCGAAGTAAGCACCCTCAAGCATGTTCACCTACCGGTCCTGTGCCTTCCTTATACATAAGCAATGTACAAGCTTAGTTTTTGTTTACTCAAACCTCATAAGGAGCATAGTACCTACTCATTATTATGAACATGTTTTAGGGACCAACCCAGACATCGTAAAAAAAACCACCTGTTCCCTACATAGGAGTTCACATAAATCCACAATATTCAGATAGGGGACAGCAGACTCTTTTTTCTCAATTTTGGGGTTGGTTCCAAAGAAAAGTTCATAGTAATGAGTAAAATGTTCCCTTAGGAGGATTATGGAAATCAAAAAGTATGTTTATCAGACTCTCGCGACCATGTCATCGGTCCACCTTAGGGGCCTTATCACGCTGCGCCTTTTGGTACGCGGCCACCACTCCAGAATCTTACGGCTCCATCTGCCTTCCGTTTGGCCCACACTGGAATTATGGCTATGTCGGTTACTTTTGTTTTCCTAAAAATCTTCTTATTTTTTACCCTCTCATAGCTCTTTCCATCTTAATTTTAGCCTTCTCATCAGTTCCAATCAGTTCCATCGTCTCTAATTGATAAAATCGTAGCAAAGTCAAAACTGAACTTTGAGTATCTTTGGAAAAAGTATTTGCTACGAGGTCTGAGAACTAGAATCGTTCCCAGACCTCGTATCAAATGTGACTGTGTGCTTGCGGAGATTTGTAATGTGCCTATTTTGCTACTTCAATCAGTATAACTAATTTAATAAATAAACAAACCTATGGTGTAATAAATAATGTGTGGTAATAAATAAACCTATGGTGCACAGACTTGGTCTTTGACTAACATCCAGAAGTACAAACTCAAGGTCTGCCAACGAGCAATGGAGCGCAGTAGACTAGGCGTTAAACTAACTGATTGTGTTCGAAACACAATACTGCGCTCCAAAACAAAGATAGCTGACGTGGCTCAAAAGGCTGCCCTCCTCAATTGGTGCCCGGAGACAGTGCGACGGGGTCGCGGCAGACCACATAGGAGATGGCGGGATGAACTGGATAGGTTCCGTCAAAACTGGAAGGAGGACGCGCGGGCTCGTGAAATATGGAAGGAGTGGAGGGAGGCCTTTGCCCAGTAGTGGGACAACATAGGATAGAGAAAAAAAAAAAAAAAACAATGTTTTATACATAATAATAACAATTCAGTGCATGTATTATGATTATATCATAATATGCTAATTGGTGTGTTTGGTGGTGTCCGTTAATTCCAAGATATGTTGTAATAAGCCCGGAAAACGGAAAAAAAAAACGAGTGTGCTTTAGCTTTTCTATGTCGAGGGGTAAGTCTCCTGGCCACGATGATTTAAGTATTGAACATCTTAAACATGCTGGTCATCATCTGCCCAGGGTCTTATCGATGTTTTACTCCTTCTGTATGGGACATTCTTACCTGCCTGAGCGGATGATGAGAGCTGTAGTGGTGCCAATTATTAAAAATAAAACCGGCGATGTCAGCGATACGGCCAACTATAGGCCCATTTCATTGGCTACTGTAATGTCAAAAGTGCTTGACAGTTTGCTTAACACACAGCTGGATAAATATCTAACTTTGCATGATAACCAGTTTGGTTTTAAAGCCGGTCTCTCTACAGAAGCAGCCATATTGTGTTTAAAGCAGACTGTCAGGTACTACACTGATAGAAGTACACCGGTGTTTGCTTGCTTCCTCGACTTGTCGAAGGCATTTGACTTGGTTTGTTATGACCTGCTGTGGCAAAAACTGCAGCAAGCGGCAGTGCCAGACGAACTGATTCGTGTGTTCCAATACTGGTACAGCAATCAGGTCAATGTTGTTCGATGGTCGGGGGCTTACTCAACCCCGTATAGATTGGAGTGCGGTGTGAGGCAAGGGGGGCTAACCTCACCGAAGCTCTTCAATTTATATATTAATGCACTGATAGAGAGGCTCAGCAGCATGCATGTCGGTTGCCATATTGGAGGTGTGTGCCTTAACAATATCAGCTACGCAGACGATATGGTGCTGCTGAGCGCCTCTGTCTGTGGAGTGGCAAAACTGATTAGCATTTGTGAAGAATATGCAAAAGAACATGGTTTGCTGTATAATACGAGCAAGAGTGAATGCATGGTCTTTCAGGCAAATTCAAGTGAGTCCAAATTACTTACCAGCAATTAAGCTCAACGGATGCCCACTTAAAAGAGTTGACATGTTTAAATATCTTGGACATTTATTAACCTCTGACCTGAAAGATGATGCAGACATCGAAAGGGAACGTAGGGCGCTGCGGAGCTCCGGCGCGATCTCATGGCGACATGGAGAGTGCGATTGTCGCAACCCAGCGCTGGGCACGCCACAATTGTGGCGATAAGTCCCCTCTTTGAGGAGTGGCTAGAGAGGCGCCACGGCGTCCTCACCTTCCGCCTGACACAGGTCCTCACCGGACATGGATGTTTCGGGAGGTTCCTGTTTAGGATTAAGCGGGAGGAAACGCCCGGGTGTCACCACTGTGTGGATCGCCCGGAGGACACGGTGGAGCATACGGTGGAGGTCTGCCCTGCTTGGGCGGAGCACCGCCGTGTCCTCACGGCAGCGATCGGCGGCGGCGATCTCTCGCGTCCGGCCCTGGTTCAGGCCATGGTTCGGAGCGAGAGTGCATGGGAGGCCGTCACCTCCTTCTGCGAAACAGTGATGCTTGCGAAGGAGGAGGCGGAACGCGTGAGGGTAAGGCAAAGTCAACGCCCTCGCGCCCTTAGTCGCCGCAGGAGACGCCCCGGGCGTCGGGAATCGATGGCCGATTCCCGGCCACCGTAGGCGCGGGCTTGCGGACGGTGAGCGATGGGTAGCTCACCGTCCGATAAGGACCAAGCCCGGGTCGACGGCGCGTTGTGTTCCACGCGCGCCTCAAAGAGACGTCAGCACCAATTGACGGGGTCCGAAAGGGCCAATGCCTGCCAGGGTTACGAGCCTGTCCGAAAGGGATATCGTGGCCCTGGCACACAGGCATCTGAAGGAACACGGTGGGTTTTAGTCAGTAAAAGTCTGACACTCCCTCCCGCTCCACCCAGAGCGGGAGAAGTTATTTGATAATTTCCCACCCAAAAAAAAAAAAAAAAAAAAAAAAAAAGGGCGCTGTCTGTTCGTGCAAATATGATCGCCCGCAGATTTGCTCGGTGCTCGAGGGACGTCAAAATAGCCCTGTTTAGGGCATTCTGTACGTCCTTTTATACTGGCAGTCTGTGGTTGGATTACACGCAGAAACAGTACGAAGCCCTACGTGTCCAGTATAACAATGCGTTCAGGGTACTCTTGAGGCTGCCTCGCTTCTGTAGCGCGTCGGGGATGTTTGCCGAAGCTCGTGTGGATTGTTTCCACACAATCATGCGCAAACGGTGCACATCCCTGGTGCGTAGGATGCGGGGCAGCCGCAACAGTATCCTGAGCGCGTTTTCTGAACGTTTTGACTGTCAGTACGTGAACCACTGCTGTATGGTTCACGTAAAGCCTAATGTTATAATGTTATTTTAAATCGTGAATCCAATTTAAATTTTCAAATGCCTATTTAATTTTGTAATATTTATTTTGTGATTTTTGTGCCTACTAACATAGTTTATAAGTTTCAATTGTTACTAACCATTATGGATCATTGTTTTCTGACAATAAATAAATTAATTAAAAAAATAATTAATTAATTAATTTAGACCACACGACTGAAGTAAAACTTACAAATAGTAATACTACTTATACTTACAACAATAGGCCTGCACTGTATCTTAGATATACGAAACGCAACTGGCTATGATAGAAAGAGAGAAAGAAATGTGCTCGCACCTCTCTCTCTTGCCCCTACAGTAATATACGGAACGTAACTCTCTCTCTTTATATCTTCACTAACTTATATCTCCCTCTCAACTTCCGTTCGCACGCTTCCGTAACGCTCTCGTCACGCATCCACCAGCTTACTCCCCAAGTCAAGCGTGCGTAAAGAAGTTTTACTTAACAAAAATACACATAAAAACTAAAATTACTACCTACATTAGGAACTGCAATTAAACGACGTAATTCCTATGAAGTTTACATGTCATTGTCCTTTTGTCTTTTCAAACAATTCGAAACTATTGTTTTAATTGAATTCGCAAATCCTACTCTACCAGGACACAAGGTATCCGTGACGTGTTCTGACGGTATTTATGTAAATTGTTCCATGAAGTATAAAGTTGGTTCCTAAGGTTTCCCAGATGGCGTAAAAACGCACGAACAAACGCGCGTTGAAGTGGAACAGTCGAACTAATACATTCTACCAACATATGCACGACGCGGTTACACAGATCACCTACTCGTGGGATTCCGCGCGTAGGAACATTCTATGGAACAGAAACAGCTGATCGTCCCAGTGGAATGAAAAATCACTTATGCGGTTTAGCCTGGTTGGTATTAGATATTCTTGATTTTATAGGAAACTAGCTGTGGCCCGCGGTTTCACCCATATAAGTTTAGATCCCGTCGGAATATCGGGATAAAAAGTCGTATGTCCTAATCCAGGTCATGGTCTACCGATGTCTGCCGGTTGCGAGTTTGTCCGAAAGGGATATCGTGGCCCTGGCACACAGGCAACGGAAGGGACACGGGTGGGTTTTCCCGTCTCCACTACACCACTGACGCGGAAGACATCATGAAGTACGTCCGCCAAAGGCTGAAGTACGCACCGAGAGTGCAGCTGCTGGAGCTGCATCGTAATGTCAACTTTAAGGCGTTTGTGGTGCGCATACCAACGTGCTACCTGCATCAGGTGATGGAAGAAAGCTTTTGGCCTCTTGATGTGGTGTTCCGCCGCTTTCGCGGTCAAGTGCCACCAGAACGCACAAATACTTAGTGCATCTAAGTGATACTAACATTGTTTTAAGTTTTATTTACTAACACATTCGTTAATATATGTATACTTAGGTTAATATGGGTCTTAGTAACCTGAAAATAAATGGTTTATTATTATTTCCTTTATTACATTTGTATACACATTAATTACATTTTTAAATATTTTTATAAAATCATAAAAAAAAACATTAAAAATATAAAAAATAGTGACCCATTGGCATCAGGAACAGGGTCCAAGCTGTCAGTGGTTAGGGCTCTAGAGAGAGGAACCTCCTCACTATACTTGCCGTGTCCAGGAGCACTGCTTTCTGAATCAAGCCCTTGATCCAGCCGGCAGCCGCGCAATGAGAGACTCCTGAGGTGTTCGTCAAGGTTCTCCGCTACGAGTATTAGGCCATTTACTGTTACAATTATCGGTACAATGATTGCAGAGTCCACGTCCCACATGTCGACAATCTCGTGTGCTAGGTCAAGATATTTGATTTTTTTATCTTTCTCAGCTTTCATGAGATTCTCGTCATGAGGGACAGCGATATCAACAATCATGCACGGCGCTCTCGTCGATCTATCACCACAATATCAGGCTTATTAGCTACAATAGTCCTGTCAGTGATGATAGATCGATCCCAGTACAATGTGGCGTGACCATTCTCGAGAACTGGGTCGGGCACATACCTGTAGTATGGTACTTCAGACTCCACAAGGTTGTACTGCAAGACAAGTTGCTGGTGGATAATCTTAGCCACTAGATTGTGTCTGTGCAAGTACTCGCAGTTAGCAAGACGAGAACAACCAGAAATAATATGTCGGATTGATTCACCGAGACGGTGGCATGCCCGACAGATGTAAACAATGTATCACAATGTGTTCAGACAATGTATCACATTGTTATCTACATCAGGCCCATGGAGGGCCCGGAAAAAAAACCCATGAAGCTCTTTGTCTTTGCCATACTTCCTTACGATCGTTAGTATCAAGAACTGTAGGTTTGCGCCAGTTCTCTTTCGCCAAGGAGAGCGGAGTGAGACCCTTGTCCACTGCAACCACATCTCGGTGCATCCCCACGTCAATTTGAAGGAAATATTCCCTGAGACTGCAAATCTCGCGGTTGTGGAGGGTTTTAGCATTTAAGAAACCTCGGCCCCCACACTTCCGCGGGATGTACAGTCTCATCACTGACGACCGTGGGTGTGATCGATATGCCGTCAGCAATGTACGGACCTTCCTATCCAGGGCATCAAGTTCTGTCTGAGTCCATTTGAGTATGCCGAAAGAATACATCAAAACCGGCATGACCCAACCGTTGAAGGAACGTACCTTGTTTCCGCCTGATAGAAAACTATTTACT
Source organism: Tiliacea citrago (assembly GCA_963921375.1). Lineage (NCBI taxonomy): Eukaryota > Metazoa > Arthropoda > Insecta > Lepidoptera > Noctuidae > Tiliacea > Tiliacea citrago. Next base: position 7,225,078 of record OY992784.1, read on the forward strand.
ACTTTATTCAGGCGGCCAAAGAAGCGCTCCCCCAACGACTATTTCATGTCGGCAACATTGATGCCTAATGCTTCCGACATACCCAAATACTTGTAGGTTTCGGTTGAGGAAAGGGATGTAAAGTGTATGGAATCCGAGAGTTTGGTTCCCACGGATTCCATAATCTCCCCTCGCTTTACATGCATGACTGCACATTTGTCCATACCAAATTCCATCCTGATGGCGTTACTGAACGTTTTTGTTACCTTCAGTAACTCCATCAGTCGCAATTTGTTGGGGGCAAAGAGTTTCAAGTCATCCATGTAAAGGAGGTGAGATATCACCTGACCACCTCTTCTCAACCGATAGCCTACACCTGAATCCTCCAGCAGTGTGGAGGGGACTCAAACTATCGCCCTGAAATATTCCCCGCTCGATCCTGATCGGTTCGTCGATCCCCCGGATCTGTCGACATCCTGGATAGAGAAGGACCGTCCTCTATTGCCCCATACACGACATCAGGAAGGTGCGCAGAGTTGCATCTATCTTGTACAACTCCAGCACCCTCATGAGCCATGTATGTGGCACCGAATCATAGGCCTTCATATAATCTATCCAACATGTAGACAAATCCTTCCGGGATCTACGAACTTGTTGGCTTATGGTCATGTCTATAAGGAGCAGCTCCTTAGTACCGCGGGACCTATTCTTACATCCATTCTGAGACATAGACATAATTGAATTTTTGTCAATATGGTGTGAAATCTTTGCTCTAAGAATGGATGTAAGAACTTTATAGACCGTCGGTAAACATGTAATTGGTCTATAGTTTTTAGGTTCCGTAGCACTACCTGATTTATGGAGCAGGTGGATAACTCCTGTTGTAAAGAACAGTAGTAGCGATCCAGTCTCTAAAGACGACTGGAATTGCGAGGCTAAGCAGGCGTGTGACCTTTGTAGCCATTTAATCCAGAAATTGTGTAATCCGTCCGGCCCCGGAGATTTCCAGTTAGGCAACGGATGGACTGCATGGGCCACATCCAGAGGACTAATAGTAATAGGCTCCATGTCTGGTATTGAATCACACGCCTGCTCAACAACACGCATCCAATCACCTTCAGTGTGACTGACGGGCACCGACCAAATGCTTCGCCAAAAAGTACTCATGGCATCATTATCCGATGGATGCGCGTCAGTTACACCTTGAGTGGGAATAGGCCGCTCCCATGCTCTGTATACCCACCTTTCATCGCTCTGGAACATGCGGTTCTGAATGTACCGATTCACTCTTCGCTTATACCGACGGATACGGTTTGCCCATGCATAAACTTTCTGCTTCAGGAAGTCGATGCGCTCTGTGACACGGGATACATATTCTAGAGGACTAATACTAGTTCCCTAGAACGCCCGCCTCACAAAGCGCATCACCCTTGGGCGCGTATTGCCCTCCCTGAAGCAGATAAGCTTCCCGATGAGTACCCTGGCCTCATTAATACGACGCTCAATCCTGCACTGCCAGGCTGGGGCGGCGGGTTGCGGTCGTACAGCTCGGTCAGTGTTTGTAAATTTGACACGAGCTATAAGACATGCCGCAACAGCCGTACAATACAAGATTGAGTATGTATCGCAAAGGTCTGCGCTGCTTTCAATAAAATTTGTTAACAGCGCATCCAGGGCACACACCAGTCTGCCGGGGTTGCGTGTTTGTCCGAAAGGGATATCGTGGCCCTGGCACACAGGCAACGGAAGGAACACGGGTGGGTTTTAGTCAGTAAAAGTCTGACACGCCCTCCCGCTCCGCCCAGAGCGGGAGAAGTTATTTGATGATTTCCCACCCAAAAAAAAAAAAAGGGCACACACCAGTGCTCTGTTATTTTTTATTCATGGGCAAACGTGGTAGCCGTGGTCTAAGGTCAGGTAATGTGAACCGATACTCACGGATCACATCCTCCAGTACGCTCCTTAATTCCACATTGCATGGTTATCTGTAGAAATAGCCCTGGTGTCCTCCTCCACAGCATGCTGGTTTGCCCGCAGTGCAACTTCGGCAGGCGCATGTACGACATTCTGGGGTGGGGGAAGGTCGTTAGCAGGGCTACCTTGCATTTCCGAGCGCAGCCGATCAAGTGTAGCGGCATCCAACCCATGATTGTGTTGAATGACGCGCACCTGATCCGACAATCATTGGGCCGAGACGTTGACGGCAGGTTCAAGCACCTGAAACAGAGAGAGCATCCGACTTCGGTACGCCGTAAGGTTAATTCCTCCCTCTGTAGCCCCATAATATGCGTACATCACACTTTCATTTATGGACTGAGTCCATCGCATGCGCGACACATTTCCACCAGCAGCGGGGACCCTGTTCGGGGCTGGTTGGCCGCGAGGTCCCGCTGGTGGCCGTCCTCTTCCTCACCGTAGTGGTGGTGTTGGTGACGACGGTGGGGAGAAAAACTCGTCGCTCGAGCTCGACGCAACTGCAGCGACCGGTGACACGGCACTGACGATTGAGGCGCGTACCGGTGGCTGTGAGGCGGAGCTGAGCGACGAGTCCGGAGATGGTGGGTGTGTATTTGGTTTCAATCTTGCCCGGCTTCGAGTCAGCATTTCTTGTTAAAGTATTCTATACTCCGTGTCATCTGTCATCTTCGTATTTCGTTTATGCATACTAGTAGGTGTAATGTTTTGATGCCACATTTGGGATAATCTAAGATGTTAAAACAATTTATTTTTCAATGCATTGTTGCAGAATTATTTAATATGAAAAAAATACTAGAAAAATCGTACGGAGCAAAAAAAATGTTTGATCGTCAGTTAGACAGTCGTATTATTATTATTATTAGTCAGTAAAAGTCTGACACGCCGTCCTCGGCTCCGCCCAGAGGAAAAAAAAATGGCCTACCGATGTGCCAAATTTCATTTAAATCCATTTAGTCGTTTTAGCGTGAAAGCGTAACAACATACAAACAAACTAACTTTTGCATTTATAATATTAGTTACCTAATATAGTTACTACAATAAAAGCTTGTGGAATGTAAGTAAAAGCATTATTTAAGTATTATTATTGATTATCGAACTCATACCTCCTTATTACAAAACAAGGTTTATCTTCAGACCCAGGTTTAAAACAAGGAGCCATTATGGAATTTCGAACTTTATTCCGACTATGGTAAAGTTCCTAAACACAAAACTGACAACTTAGTACCGAACTAAGTTTTCAGTTTTGTATAAAGAACGGTATTTCAATCACTGTTACGTTCTTATTACAAAAACTGGCTGCATGGTTTAAGCCATGTCAAAATATAAATCTTGTTTTGTAATAAGGGGGATAATGTTTTCAAATACAAGTTTCATAACCTTGTGTTCATGTTCACGTTCTTGGTATCTAGATTCATTTTATACAACATGTAAAAATACCCTGTCTGATCCGTGAAGGTGTTGTTAGGTATAGTAATGAGAGTCTATTTATGTGGTAATTTCAAAGAAAACGGAGAAAAAAAAAAATGCAACTTTTTTTTTCAATGGGATATTTTGCCGGGTTTTTTATTACATGGGGTGCGGGCGGCCATCGTTTAATGGGTGTCTAGAAGTCATAACTTATGACCCCTGTTGAAAATTTGAACATTTTTAATGGAATTGGGGTAATTTTGGTACTAAAAATGTGAATTTTATATAGCTATAACTTTTTTATTTTCAATAATAATAAGATTTTTTATTACTCTTTGGTAATGTTATTGCAGTACTTATGCGCCCCTTTCGTATTGGCCAGGGTTTTTGTTACATGTTTTATAACCACCTTCGATCACCATTAATTGTCACCTTTGAACCATATTTTTTTTTAGTTACTACTATTATTAACAATGTAGGTACATAATCGTTTACATAAACGTAATCAGAGACGTTATCATAAAACCATTAATCCTAATTAAGAAGTTGCATAAAGCCATACACACCCAAAAAAGGTATAAAAACCTCTTTTGCCCTGCCTCTTTTCTAAGCCTAGCTAATTTGAAGGTGGTACTAGCGCGGCTTGCTAATGACGTCGGTGGAGGCGGATGTGTCGGGCCATGATGCGGTGCAAGTTGCAAGCGGGAACGTATACCACCCCCGTTAACCCATGGCCGTACGCAAAATAAGAAAGAAAGAAATAAAGAAAAATAATTTATTTGGGACACGCACAAGAAATACAAAAAGTAAAAAGGAGCATTTAAAACTAGCAAAATTGACATATTTGTTCGAACAAAATACAAAAAAAGACAATCAAGACTTGGTGTGACGCCAAAAAAGCAGCATAATGCTGCGATATTTAAAAAATAAATACTGCAACGCTGGTATTCTGGTACCTCTATGATGCCACGGACACATATAAATCCCACTGGGGGTATAAAAAACAACACGTGGTTTCAAGTGGAATTGAGGACACCAACCCGTCTTACTATGCCCGCCGCCACGATATACATGCGTCTTGTGACATCGACTGCGGAGAAAACAGATGAAAGTAATTCTCAAACTCAAACTCAAAGCATTTATTTCAAATAAACCAATTACAGGCAACAACACAAAAAACACTAGGGCCTTGGGGTCCGAGTGCTCATCAAGTATTTCGGGACATCGCCAAGCGGTTGGTCGACTCTTCACTGGACCAGAGGGCTGGCCTATTTTTAGCCCAAAGAATCAGTACCATCCAACGTGGCAATGCTGCCAGCCTTTTGGGCACTTTTCCCTTTGACAGCGATGCGGACGAATTTTTTGATGCCCAATGAGCACTTCCACTTTTTAATTATTTTATTATATACCTACTTGTACATATTATACATATTTTAGAGTTAGCTTGTATATTTTAATTAAGGACCAATTGTTATAAATTAATTACAGGCACTTTTAAATTGTCAAGGGGTCGGTCAGTCATAAAGATGAAGCTAGTTACCCATTCCAAAGCTTAGTAGGTAGGACCTATGGAGAATAACGGGCAAGAAACTCCACGGACACTCTTTTAAATTGACACATGGTTACAAAATATTGGTTACATCATTTGTGTTGAAATTATATATGTGAGAACGATGCAAAACGTCAAAAGCGTCCGTAATAAAAAAAAAAAAATATAAGCCATGGCCGCTAAGAGATGACCAGTCCCTACTGATGGCGCTTTAATTGGGCTATATAATTGTTTAGTGCATGCCACGAGACATCGCGACTTGCCTAACTTCTTGCGCGTGTTTATCTGTAAGATGTCGTCTATCATTAATCAGCATTACGCAACGCCTAGTAAATATTCGATCATCAGTCACCATGCAGTAATCAATTATGACCCTCAATTATCCTTTAAATGTATGACGCTAATGAAGGGTTAGTTAGGGGTACGGGTCGTCAGAACCCCGAAAGTCTGACAACCAATCTTACCAATGGGTATCGTATTACCCAGTTACTGGGTTGTGGAGGTCAGATAGGCAGTCGCTCCATGTAAGATACTGGTATTCAGCTGCATCCGGTTAGACTGGAAGCCGACCCCAACATAGTTGGGAAAAGACTAGGCAGATAGATAGATCCTTTAAATGTATGACGCTAAAGAAGGGTTAGTTAGATACATAAAAACTGTTTAACAAAAAATACAAATTTACTTTTAAAAAAAATACACTAAAAATACACTAATTAGAAAATGAAAAATAACTTTAACATAACTTTGTTAAAAAAAAAAAAACACTTTTTAGTTATGGTACCGTCCCCCACACCTATTCTTATACCACTAATTGCTATGTAAACAACAGTGACAGGAAGTATTATAAATACACAAAGTGGATTACATACGTACGAAATACTCGTACGTATGTAATCCACTTTGTGTATTTATAATACTTCCTGAAGTAACTGATCGAAGCTAACTCATAAATTATCAAGTCAAAGTTAATAAAATTCAGGGACCATCGTGCAAGTATCTCCTAACAAATGAAAAAAAATATAATCATATCGGTCCAGCCGTATTCTAGTAATTGGCGAAAATACATAACAAAAAAAAATTCTGACGAACTGAGAACATCCTTCTTTTTTCTGAAGTCGGTTAAAAATGGGTGCAGTATTAGTACCTAATAATTATGAATCATCAATATCATCAACATCTAGGATTGAGCCCAGCTTACCTACTATGCTGACAGTAATAAGATACCTTTGTATAGCTACTGCCTATGCTAAAGAAGAACATTTCAGGTTTCCCTAGTTTTAAACCAAGGTATAAAACTTGTGTTCTACACATTGTATATTTTCGTTTATCGTTCACACCTAAAACAATTTATAAAGACTAGTTGTATAAAAACTTATCAAAAATTTCAAGAACAAAACAGAATACCAGCGCAGCGGCTTTTTTTTTAGTGTTATGCTGGATAGCCTTTTAGGCGTCGCACACGTCTTCATTTTTTTTGTATTTTGTTTAATCGAACAAATAGTATGTCAATTTTATTAGCTTTCGTCAATACATGTTTTTGACAAGTCTTTTTGAAAACAGGTAGGTATGAGGTTCGATGAGGCTGGCAACTGGAGCGCGGGGATTGGCACAATAAAAGAGAGGCCGAGTCGGGCCGTGAATGATGAGGTATCAGAACTTGTATAATGGGTGTAAACGTAAACGCACATTAGTTCATTATATATTGTTAGGAATCAAAAGGGAAATAAGTAAAAAAAAAACAATCTTTAAAAAAAATTAAATAAAAAAAATTAAATCTTTAATTACTTTAAGTTATACTTTACAAAAATTATAAAAATGTCAAAAGAAACACGAAAAATATTAATCAAATATAAATTACACAGGCCAAAAGGAATAAACAGTACATGAACAAACACATAACCTAAAACCCAAGCACACGATAATGGTTAGGTAGCACGTCAGACTTTACGAGCGCCGTCTAAGCAAAAAAGCGTGTTAAAAAGAAACCGTTGTCGCACCGCGCTCTTCCCTGTATAACCTTTCATCGATTGACAGCTGCAGATCGCGTGACCTTTAAAGGATGTCACCTCACTTTTGTTACCAACAGCATATACTCGCTTAGCACTCAAAACTTAGAACAGTATTCTGTTATGAAGTTATGAAAGTTTACATTGCTTTTTATGAATTCAGGTTGTTTGATATAAAAAAAATATTGATGACGAAAAGTTGATGATCCTCGTTTGAAAATAACTTAACTTTTTTGTCTTTTTGTTTTGTAGCCTGTGGGTCCAGCACAAATTTTAAAATTTGTTTTGATTTAAATAGCTTCTAAGTCGTTAGTTGTACGATACGCAGTAATAGTAGCCATACACGTTACGATTTATTTGCGCAAGTAAGCATGACCACAGACGGCTCAAGTTTGCTTGTAATGATATTATTTCTGTTTAGTGTCCTTCCAGGTGAAAACCGATGGGCGTAATCAGTTGTCCAAAATATAGAGCCAGGTAATTCAAAGCAGCAAGATCCGTCGAATAAATAGTCCTTTATAATATGCAAAGCTGAGGTCTGCGCACTCAGAACGAAAGAAAACGAACGAGTGCCGGTTTTTTTCTGCCTGTCATCTGCCAGTTGGTGACCAGTGTTGTCAACTGAAGAAAAGTTAAAAGAACTCGATTCGCTATGAATCGATTCCACGAAACGATTGATAAGCACTTGTCACTCGATTTTCATACAAATTCTAAGATTTTACAGATTTATTACATACATATAGACATACATAAACTCACGCCTTCTTCCCATGGGGGTAGGCAGAAACTATAGAACGCCACCTGCTACGCTCCTTACATACTCCTTTTGCTTCGCCTACGTTCATACATCTGGTCATACACGCACGCCGATTGCGAGTACTACGCACCTGACCTTTTTGAAGAACATCACCAATTTGGTCACTATATGTCCTCCTAGGGCGTCCCCTCCCGGCGTTTCCACTCACCTCTGCTTTATAAATACCTTTTGTTAGTCACGTTCCACTCATCCTCTTAACATGACCAAACCATCTAAGCATACTCTTTTCAATTTTTGTTACTACATCTTCTTTTAAACTGCAGCGTTGCCTTATCACCTCATTTTTCAGCCTATCATTCATAGTCACGCCAGACATGCTTCGCAAGGAACGCATTTCCACTGCATTTATTCTACTTTCATGCTGCTTTTGCCACACCCAACATTCACTTCCATACATAAGCGTAGGCACCAGCACACCATTGTGAACAGCCAGTCGATCCTTTTTGGGCATCAGATTATACATTATTATTATTAAGAATTCAGGCATGTATTTAATCGATTATTTAGTTTCATAACTTAATTTAACTTTTCTCGCTTCCTAGATAGAAACATGGTACCGTTTTTTGTGATTTCCTCAAGAAAAATGTAACCGTTTTTTAGGGTTCCGTACCCAAAGGGTAAAACGGGAACCCTATTAGTTAGGCTCCGCCGTCTGTCTGTCCATCTGTCACCAGGCTGTATCTCATGAACCATGACAGTTAGACAGTTGAAATTTTCACAAATGATGTATTTCTGTTGCCGCTATAACAAAAAATACTAAGAAACAGAATAAAATAAATATTTAAGGGGGCTCCCATACAACAAACGTGATTTTTTTGCTCGTTTTTGCTCAATATTGATAACGGCAACAGGTAGACACTTGAAATATTCACAGAATATTTACTTATATATTCACTTTAAAAATAAATAATTATATTAAAATAAAACAAATATTTAAGGGGGGCTCCCATACTACAAACGTGATTTTTGCCGTTTTTATAGATAATGGTACGGAACCCTACGTGCGTGAGCCCGACTCGCAATTGGCTGGTTTTTTAATATACATTTCAACTAGTTAAATGCTGGGCCCAGGATTTCCCATCTCCTTTCATAATACATCCGTTAAGCTAAAAGCTACTATTTTAAACCATTTTTGAAAAGCCACTATTCTTCGAATATCCTGGGCAGCCATAATAAAAAAAGCTATATTTACAGTCTCCATCAGCCGCGATAAGCGCAAGATTTTAATACTTAGTCGTAAAACTTGCATTCTTAGCTGACTACTTGGTTCTTTGTCGGAGAAGCAAGTATGTTTCTTTTTCGTCTACTTTGACTTAAATTTGATAGCCCTTTTCAAAAACTTTATGTTCAGAAGTTTTAAGTGGCTGGGAGATCTCTCTCAGCCACATAGGTAACTCCTGATGAACATAGTTCTTATTATTGACTTGTTCAAAATATTCTATAAAATTCAGATTATCAACTCTGTCTTTTCTTTCAACTTGAAGTAATTGTTAAAATTATATAGAGTAAAAAATACACTAGTTTGAAATTCAACAGAATATAATCTTTTAAAATATTTGCACAATCTTTTCATATCTCCGTTCCATCGTAGCTCTTTGTAGTTATGCATCGTGCTGTTTTCGACGCAACCAAAGCCAGGAAGTTTGACACGGCCCGTGTGGGCGTCAAAACCATTCAGTGTCGCCACAGAGTAGCGAACGTGAAATCTACACCTTTCACGCTGTGCAGGAAATAGAAACCTCTCTATAGACCCAGCTTGGATTTTGAGTTATAGAGTAGGTAGCTTTTTAAGTAAGTAAGTCGTTTATTTTGCAAATATGGGAACAGTAGGTACATGGTGATAAATTGATAACCGATAGGCTCAGCCGTGTTTTACCAATAGGCATGCAAACGTTATAAGTTTGACGCTAAAAAAAGGCAATTATAAAATACATTGAAGAGTTGTAAATCATAACTTATTTAGATCACTACCACATAGTTTATACCATCATCCATTTCAGCTGAAAGACGTCCACTGCTGGACATAGGCCCCCCCAACATTTGGGGTGGATTTGCCATAATCGCCACGCTTGGCAAGCCGGGTTGGCAATCACAGTATGGTGTTAAAATGCATAGAGAACGCTGCTGCCCATTCTCTAGTAAGCCCCTTAGTCGCCTTTTATGACACCCACGGGAAGAAATAGGGTGGTGCTATTCTTTACGTTTAACTTTTACAAAATTCTTAACAAAAATGCTACACAATACTTTAAATACAAAATTCTTTCTCAGTAAGGTATTCGCTCGGCATTATAGTATGCTTTATGCGTTAAAAAGTTTGGGAGCCTTTTTTTGAATAAATAAAGCGGCAATTTTTCCATTGCTTAGGTAATCTATTATAAATGATCGGAGCCATGCAGTAGACACTCTTGTGCTTTAGTGCGGTTTTGGCGGGATGGGAACACTCTTATGGTTATTGTCGCGTCTATTACGTGGGACTATGTCAGCCAGAAGTTTAAAACGATTTGGGTTCGCCTTCAAAAACATAGCTACCTCCATTATGTACAGACTAGGTAGTGGTAATAGTTTGTGCCGTTTAAAGTACGGCATGCAACTATCAGTGGATTTGAGGCTCGTATAGACTCGAGCGATATAGCGAGCGCGACAAAAATCGCGCTGCCTGTCACGCCCGCGATATCGAACCAGTCTGTACGAGCCTTTAAGCTTAAACATGTCACATTTCTGGGCTTTAAAAACTGTTTCTATGTCGGTTGAGTTTCCCCAGAATATTATACCGTAACGTTAGTGGGCTTCTACTATGCCATAATAATCAGTAAGAAGTGCATCCCAGTATATTATTGGGGATTGTGAATGCAGAGCGTATGCGGACTTATTCATTCTGTTACATAAAGTATCAGTATGTGCTTTCCAATTTAGGTTTTTATCTATTACGAGTCCCAGTTTTTTTTTTTTTTTTTGTATCCTGCTCAACGCAACAATCTGTCTTATGACATTTAGCTGCTCCTTTGTCCGAGGTTACTCTGTAATTGGTCTTTGTAGCAGTGAGGCATTGTCCATTGACTACTCTCGCTTATTCTATTGTTCCATTGGGAACCGGTTCATTAGTGTTGGAACACGTAATTATGTATTTTTTACTTCTTCTTGTAGTGTATATTAGGACTGATGCATGGAATCCGCTGACTAAAATGTACAACTTTTGTTTTATTCAAGCTTCAAATACAGAAGTACCACAGTTACTTTGTGGCAGTACATTTATGCGGCCCTAATAAGAGTTTATGAAGGAGAATCAGGGACTGTCACATGAATGAGTGACAGAGACCACATTTACCCGACCTTTATCCAAATTCTTCATAACATGACGCCTGTATTCCCTGAAGGGTTAGGCAGAAGTGTACCTATCATAGTACAACCACATTTCGACATGTTTCCCATGTAATAGGGGTATGTAATAGGGGGCGAGCCTATTACCTTCTACCGGGCACAAATCCAGACTCCCTAGTCGATATCCAGACTCCGGGCTGCTACTGAGAAATTACACATACATGAACTCACGCCTTCTTCCCATGTGGGTAGGCAGAAACTATAGAACACCACCTGCTACGCTTCTTACGTACTCCTTTTGCTTCGTTTACGTTTATACTCTGGTCATACACGCACGATAGAAATTTCTACCTACTGAGAAATTCATGTTGGAAAAACTCAATAAATTCTTCATGTGCCATATTAATAACCGGATACTGTGCGCTTACGCCAATATCCAAAATACCATTCGAAATGTCATCTGTTTCAATTTATATTTGGTAAGTATTTCAAAGTATTTTTCTAAGTTGAAATAAATTAAATTTTTCGTTACCTACATCTATGTAAAAGGTACTTCATCACGCGTTCTTTATAATAAAAAATAAATTATGTTCTTTGGTAACCGCATAACTTGAGAACGGCTAAACCGATTTGGCTATTATTAACGCCAGTAGCACACCTCCGCCGCGAAACCATCACAGCGAAACCGCAGTAGTTAAATTGTACTGGTTCGCGTCATGTTCCGCTACTCGAATCGGATGCGAGTAGCGGTACATGACGCGAACCAGTACAATTTAACTACTGCGGTTTCGCTGCTATGGTTTCGCGGCGGAGATGTGCTACCAGCGCTATTCTTTTAAAATGTTCGTAACAGTCCGAGTCAGTGTGGTAAAGGTCTCCGGGGGTCTACTCCTTTCTTGACTTTTAATCCTTACGCGACTTTAAGTCACATGTTTGACTTTCACCTAGCTCTTTGACTGTCGTTTTTTTTTTATTTCGTGGTAGTTTGTCACAGTCAGCCGTAAGCAGAAAACGGCCGAACATTCGGCCGATAATTCGGATTTATGTTCGGAGTAGACCCCCAGGTTCTTACGGAAAGAAAAAAATAAAAGTCGCCGGGAAAATTGGTCCATTTTCTATGGGGATTTTGTATGAATTATTGAAAGTACGTCTGTCGGGCCAGCTAGTTTTTTAAATACAGTTTAACATTAAAATCTAATAAAATAAAACTTAACCAACCGTCATAGAGATCAAAATTGTGTAATTCAGACCACCGTCTTATTTAATCTTGTACCTTAGATCCCATGGGAAATTTGGGAAAAAGAATATTTTGATTACGCAATCGAAGCTCGAGGGTGAATCTGGTTCATCATAATTATTTCCTCATAGATATTTTGGGTCCAACCCTCGTGTCAATTATTGTCGATAGGAATTTCCTAACTTTACTGAAGCGAAAGCGTTTTATTGCCTTTATAGCCCTTTATATAACTCTGTCTTTATTTTGGGATATTATTATTGTATGTATTGTGGGTCTCCCTTGTTTTACCGAAAAGGAATTGCCAAATTATCACTTCCCAAACAAATTTTCGCATAATTTCATTTGCCAAATTATTACTTAGCAAAAAATCTATTCACAAAAAATTGTAACGCAAACCTAATGCTTGACAAATGAACGTTTAAACTATAACTTGTTTACCAACTAGTACTTTTAACATTTTTTATTTAGTCAAATATTTCAGTTGGAATAACAGTTTTTACGCAAAATCAAATAATAATATAAATAAGTAATTAACCTAATCTAAATAGTTCAGATCCGGGTAACCTACTAAAAACAATCTCTTTTTTTCTATTAATGCAAGTAGTTTCTGTTTCTGGCACTCGCCGGCCGCTGCCGCGGCACCGCTCGCTTCGCTCGCTCGGCTCGTGCGTAGGAGGTCACAGTTTTAACCTAACCTAACCTACCCATTTTTTTTAAAAAAAGAAATTAACCTAATCTAAATAGTTATGTTTCGGGTAACCTACTAAAAACAATATCTTTTTTTCTATTAATGCAAGTCGTGTCTGGCACTCGCCGGCCGCTCCCGCGGCACCGCTCGCTTCGCTCGCTCAAAAACGTTGATTGTCTGAAGATTGTTTGCTGTAATACATCATTTGATTAAAGACCAAATGCCATAATGACATTATACTTGGTAATATTTTTCCAAGTAAAAATTTGACCAAATGAAAATATGCGTACTAAAATCATTCGAAATATTGCAATGGTATAAAAAAAGGTTGCTAAAATTTGTTTGGGTAATGAAAATTTGGCAAAATGTTTTCGGCAAAACGGCAGGATCCCTATGTATTGTTAATATGTCAATTTCTTGTTTCATTGTTTATGATTAAGAGGGGCAGTAAAAGTTATTAATACTTAACGAATGCTATGAAAACAGACGACTTTGTTATTTTAGACTGATAATACCTTTACGTATAACTTACCTCAACTCGTTTTGGATATTTGGATCTCGTTTTGGAAACGCCGGAATAAGATGCCCTAGAAGGACATATAGTAATCTTATTGATTTTCTTCAAAAAGGTCAGGTGCGTAGTGCTTGCAGCTAGCGTGTGTATGACCAGATGTATGAACGTAAACGAAGCTAAAGGAGTCCCTGATCTTTTAGTAATTTTATAGTTTCCGTGTCAAGTTTCTGCTAACTGTTTTGCACATAAGTGACGGTAGCTTACGCACAAAATAAATCGGCTAAGGAATTTCTACTTGACTTTTTCGATATACTGGATTGTAAAAATTCTATAAAAGGAGGAACATTGGTCCGTACCAATTAGCACATATATTTTTGTTTTATATTAGAAATCTATCTAAATCATAGTAGAACGAAGTGTAACGTTTTCTACAGTTATCTAATTGAATTCATTGTTTAAAGTAAAACTTCTATTTTTTTGTTTTTATTGTGCTTAATTACGTTTTCTATTTATTTTTGTTTTTTATTTATTGTGTTATTTTTTATTTTTATTACCCTAGTGGAGTCTATCAGTGTCTGTAGGCGAGTCCGCGGCATCACAGCGGGCCCTATCAGAATACCAGCGCAGCGGTATTTATTTTTTAAATATCGCAGCATTATGCTGAGATATGAGCCTTTTTGGCACATCGCACAAGCCTTGATTGTTTTTATTTTTGGATATTGTTAGTTTAAATGCTATTTTTGTATTTCTTGTGTGTTCCAAATAAAATATGTTTCTAACTTTCTTTTTTTTTTGTGTTTCGGAGTAGACAAGGAGTATCTCCCATGGAAAGAATTTGTGAGTTTATGTATGTATGTACGGCTCATTCGGTTTTTAGAAAGAGTTCTTCAAATGTGTGGTGTGACAGTCATTTTGTAAGGCTAGATGTGAAAGAAAAGAAGAAGAAAGAACATAAACTATGTGCCATCATCAACTCAGCCTATAGCAGTCCACTGCTGAACATAGGCCTCTCCCAAGCTGCGCCACAGCACCCTGTTCTCGGCCTTCCACATCAAGTCCGTCCCAGCCACCTTTTTAAGAAACCCTCCTCCAGATAACCCTTTTTTTAAAGATAATAATAATATGATCTTTTTTCGATGTTCCATATAGAGATAATAATAAAGTTTGATTGTAATAAAATTTAAATTTAATAACATACAGTTAGTTTTCGTACAGTAACAATTATAGCAAAGTTAACTCATCGGCTTGTAGTCGTCCTGAAAAACAAAGCTAGAATAAGTAAATATGTACTTTGTTATGTTTACATTTAGGTGTTTTCACATAACAGTTATAAATATTTACTAAATTAGATTATACGGTAGGCACCGTGTTCTGGCACGTGGCATTTTCAAGTACTTGGAAAAGGGATCCGTGAGGAAAGCCGGCCAAGTGGGTGTTGGACCACGCACAATGAAGGGTTCCGTAGTTGGGATGAATTTATCCTAAGAACAAACTTAACATTGTAGTTGAAAAACATGTTCCATCATTCATTCCAACTGCAAATATAAGTTTGTACGCACAGTATTGAGAGATTGACCGTGTTGTTTCAAGACCATAGACTTCTTATAGGTTTTCCTGTAATTTATAAGTAAAGAACTTATATATATTTTTTCAATAAAGGAAGGAAATGGTAAATTTTTTATCAATTTTCTCAATAAGCCCTTTCATTTGGCATGGTACACGGCACAGTCTGCAAAACTTTTTCTTTTTAAATTGCTCCCCAAAAGAGACCCTCATATTCAAAATTAATTTATTTACGTTACACGTCCGTGTTTGGGTCACAGAAATTAATAAGTGTACAAAATTTCAACTTAATTGGTCCAGTAGATTCAGAGAAAACTGGCTGTGATAGACGGACAGAAAGACAGACACACGAGTGATCCTGTAAGAGTTCCGTTTTTCATTTTGAGGTACGGGATAAAAAAGGGGGTCTATGCTTATGAGCCCACGATAGAAGTGAAAACCTACGACTGGAGCCGAGTATACACGATTCAGCGTCACCGACCCGAGCGTGACGGTTCAATTTCGTTCACTGTTCAGAAAGGGCACAAATTGCGCCTAAATAAATTTAAACTTCAAAAACCCTACCACATGGACGTACCTGGTTAAAATACCACCACTTTCTGCCAAAGAATAGTTCGGGGCCAGTGGGTCCTAAGCTTCCGAATTGCGGTCCAAAAGGATTGATGTTCATATGGTCACCATCCATCTAAAAAGTATTATTTTTATTTATTTATTTGCTAACATGTAAAACAGTGGTTATACTAGGCAAGCATTAAAATTTCATGACACAGTATTAAGAGGGCCCTTCCCGGTCCATCTGTCGTTAACGCGAGCATGGTCGAAAAGCTTGTTGTTTCATCCAGCGCAAGTGAGAACTACTAACAAGCGAGTGAGAACGCGATAACATTGAACGAAAAATAGTGTGCGGAAATTTCATAAAACTTGTTCCAGGAAATACGTGTTTTTGAGTAAGGCTTACAAGTTTATGAAATAAATGTTAGTTATTTAGAATCTCCATTACATGTGCAAGGTTCATATCGTAATGTTTTCTTAACATTTACAATTTATGAGTACATTATGAACGGCCAAAATTCCGATAAAATTTGTGCAAAGAAGCAGATTTTTGCAAGCTTATACTGAATTTGTTTCTCAAATTTTTTATTTTTTACTTACATAGAAACTTAGATATAGTGCACAAGATACCTATTGATTCAAAAATTTCAAAAAAAGATGTGGTACAACGCCATAATCACGTACGAGCATCTGTATGAAAAGTATGACGGGTTGGCCGCTCTTAAGACATGCACCCTGTAAGGCCAATGCAAATTTTATATATCAATTTTTATTTTAATAATTACTATTACTAAATTAAATTAAATCATCACATTACATAATATTGATTCTAATTATTGCAATTTATTACATTATACCAAACATTAATCAATAATTTAAAACATTACATTTTAAAATAAATCATTAATAACAATTCGTTCATTTATTTTAGTCTTATACGAGTACGTCAGACATTTACGTCATGCATAATTATTACAAGGTCGATCGATTCACTATTTGTCAGTTTTCAATTCCTCAACGGTATAGTAGCCTTTCTTTATTAATAGAAATTTCAACTGTTTCGAGAAAATTATAAAATATAAAATTCATTTTATACTTTAGAGACCCCCTGTTTTGACGAACAAAGCACCTATCGATTTTAAGAATGGGTTTTCCAATTAATAATGAATATTTGGAAAACTTTGTTGACAAGTAATATTTTAACTCGATTTTTTACTGCTATAATATTATGTAACTTTTTAGGGTTCCGTACCAAAATGGTAAAAAGGAACCCTTATAGTGAGACTAAATCTGTCTGTCTGTCACAGCTGGATATCTCAACAACTACAAATACTATCAACTTGAAATTTGGAACAGTTTTAGATGACATTTACCAAACCATTTTGCAAACAATAAAGAAATTAAAAAAAAAAATATCTTTTTTGCAACAGGGCCTGAAAGGGGGTCTTAAAAATTCGAATGGAGTCTTCTAGGGCATGTGGGGTATCATATAAAAGAGTACTGTTTGCACATTCTCGAACATTTTTTTTAGGCATCATAGTTTTCGACTTTTGATGAAAAATGTAAAAAAAAAAACTCAACAAATTACACCATGGGACCAAATCATAATCAAGAAAAAAATATCAGCTGTCATAGACGAAACTTCAATACTTACTCGGTACCTAAATGTATGGGTTGGCTGATTATTTTTCTCGATTGCGATGTTGGTCCCATGGAGAAAGTTGTTTAGTTTGATGGACTTTACCATACTTCAATTTAACCACACCTTTCTGATACACGCTGTATTTAACAGAAAAAAGTTGCAGCTATGTTAACTTTTCGGCGATTTTATTGTGGGTCATAAACCTGCTTGGCTAAAGAGTTGCTCACTTGGTACTGAACCTGGCGGTGGCGGTAACAGGGCAGCAAAAACGTGAAACTTCAAGTTATAACTCCACCACATTAAAGGGTCTTCGCTTAGTTTTGGAGCCGATTTTCATTATTAGACCTCCGTTAAAACTCTGTTATAGACTTGTGTTGGCGGATGCGGATACGGAGGTACTGAAGTTCCACATTTGCGGAGGTGGAGGGGAGGTTCCGTAACAACCCTAAATCCAATTTATCCCTTCTCAAAAAGCATAATTGTAGTTAATAAACAATCAACTTACATAATGATTATAAGGCCAGTTTTGTTTGTATTTATTATTGTGTACAGTGAACGGATTTCCCGGGTTCCTCTCATAGTCCGACGAAGCAAAAGAGGCCGAGGAATCATATGAAGCCTCTTTTGAACTTTTGTCGGTTTCGTCGTTCCTTCTGGTATGGTGTAAGTTAAGTACTCGTAAGTCCTACAAAAAGTTTTTAACGATGATTAAAAGATGTTAAGAGTATGTGCCTTCAATCCCATAAAATGAACAGAAAAAGTAGTAAAATGTATGAAGTAATAATTATCTTAATTAAAGGTGGAGAGCAAATTTAGGAATATTTTAGTAGTAAATTATTTAGTAATGCGCAGAGATCAGGTGGAGTAAGTGCTCGTTTACGGAGACGCGTGGCGACTCGCGGCGCGTCGGACGTTTTTTCTGTTTACAGAGAGGCGGTGCGAACAGCGGTCCGCGTCATCACACGCGGAAACACAAACATATGGCAATGTACGATGTTGTTTACGGAGACGCGGGGCGTGAAGAGTAGCGGTGTCCGCCGTTGCAGTCGCGGCGGAACTTCTAGCGTGTAGCGTAGCGGGTATCGCCGTATGCTCGTACTGGGGCGTGCGACGTAGCGAGTGTTGTTACGTTTTACCTGAACGGAGAATTACAGAAACGCAACGCCGTGTGCGCCGCCGCGGTAAACCTCGCGTGCGACGCGGCGGTGCCATCCGCGTGTTCCGCATGGATTTCAAGCAAACGCGTGTAAAATCGCTTCTCCGTAAACGCTCTCATACAACGCCATGTATTGTGTTTGAATTTAGTGCGGGCCGGACCGCCCAACGCGACGCGCGACGCCCCGCGTCTCCGTAAACAAGGCCTAACGCAGTCCCCGAGTGGCGTCTAAGGACTGGAAGAGGCAGAGTCGGTCGTCGGGCGGCGAGATAGGCGGATGATGTGAAGAAGTGGATAATTTGATTTATGCGAAGTTGACAGGACTTTTAATCTGTATAGGTACTTACGGAGCCTTCATCACTAGAAAACACAAAACGTAGTAAATTGAATATAAGTAAAATAACTTCAAACTGTGGTGTCTGGTATATATCTAAATAAAAAGACAAGTCCTGACTGACTGATTGACTGACTCATCAACGCCCGCCCTTAGATCTAGAAAGCTGAAATTTTGTACAGAGGTTCTCTTTATAATGTAGACAAGGAATAAGAAAGGACTTTTGGGAATTCCACCCCTAAAGGGGTAAAATAGGGGTTGGAAGTTTATATGAAAGTCCGTCAGTTTTTAAGTTATAATAGGATCTTCAAATTTTGTGTTTAAGCTGACGATTAAAATTTTATTTATACGTGTCTCAGCGTTTTTGCTAATTACACCTACGAAGGGTTAAAAAGGGGGATGAAGTTGTGTATGGAAAGTCCTTCATTTTAGAATGTAAAAATCACTAAATTTATTATCTAGGCTTATGGTCGGAAGCAAACGCAACAGTGTTGTTAGAATTTCAAACTTTAAGGGGAGAAAAGGGGGATGAAATTTTGTTTTTAATTAAAGTTCTTTATTTTTTAAGTTAAAATCACCAAGAGTTCCGCTTATGGTTGGCTTATACAACGTAAATTGTTTTTTTTTTAAATTTCAACCCACAAGGGGGAGAAATTTTGTATTCAAGTAAAAACAATAAAGTTGATAAACTTGAAACTTGGCACGAATACTAAAGTTTTCCATTATTAGTTTTTTCAAAGTTCCCCCCGAAGGGGAATTGGGGGATGTCAAAGTTTGTATAGAAGAATTTTAACTCGCAGTTCAATTAACTCGAAACTCAGTATTTATACTTAAAACCAGAAATATAGAATAACGTGTACCAGGGTTTTTCAAAAATCTACCCCTAACGGAGTGAAAAGGGGTAGTCAAAAAGGATACCGTGACTCAAAATCAAAATATTTGATATCACATAAACCTACATGGGCACTTATGAAACGTCAGAAGCTAGGTGCACGGTTTCAATTGGTCATTTCCTGTGGACAAGAGCCGGCAAGAAACTCCACGGTTACTCTTTTAAAAAGAATGGGCTTTTACAATGTTTTCAAGTTACAGTGTTAATAGATATGGGAGGACAGTGTAGGTGACCGTCAACAAGTACCAAGTACTTAACAAAATAGAAGTTGCTTTACAAAGCTACAGTCTATTAAGCCTACAACGTTCTCACATTCACAAGTTAAAAAAGAATCTATACAAAATATTACTTAAAAAAACTACCTATTTAAACCAAATGACAAGATTGCCATTACAACTGTAACAAATCTGAATTAATATTCTGTCCACACACCGACTGGTCTATCAACACACAGTTCAAACCGCTCAACGGATTGGGCTGAAATTTGGCAAACAGATAGTCATTATGACGTAAGCATCCGTTTAGGGGGGTTTTTGGAAATTCGACCTTTAAAGAGGTTAAAAGGGGGCATTTTGTTTGTATGAAAAATCTTATTCCTTGAGTTAATAAATTTGAAACTTGGCACGAATACTAACCTAATTAGATCATAAAGTTTTCCATTTTTAGTTTTTTCAAAGTTCCCCCTGAAGGGGGATTGGGGGATATCAAAGTTTGTATAGAAGAATTTTAACGCATATTCCGATTAACTCGAAACTCAGTATTTATGCTTAAACCCAAAAATATCGAAAAACATGTATCAGGGTTTTTCAAAAACCTACCCCTAACGGGGTGAAAAGGGGTAGTCAAAACGGAAACTATGACTGACTGGTAACACACAGCTCAAACCACTGAACGGATTGGGTTGAAATTTGTCACATTAATACTTATTATGAAGCCCGCTAAGAAGGGGTTTTTGAAAATTCGACCTTTAATGGGGTGAAAGGAGGGGATTTTGTATGAAAAATCTTACCCCTTGAGTTAATATAATAAACCTAAAACTTGGCACGAATATTATAAAGTTGTCATTTTTGTTTTTTTAAACTACCCCTAAACGGGGATTGGGAGATGTCAAAGTTATACAAACTTTGACATCTCCCAATCTCCGTTTAGGGATTTTAGAAGATTTTTTTTTTTTTCAATTATACAGAAAAAAATGTATCAGCTTTTTTTTTTAATCTTTCCCTGACGGGATGAAAAGGGGTTGGCAATTTTATAAGCGAGGATTTTACTGCGTGGCTTGATTAACTTGAAAATTGGTATTAATACTTAACAACAAAAATTAAGAATAACATGTATCAGAGTTTTTCGAGAATTGACCCCTGACGGGGTGAAAAGGGGTAGTCAATTTGAAAAGGGAGGCTTTTCCTGCGTGGCTTGATTAACTCTAAATTATGACGTAGGCATCTGCTAAGAAAGGGTATTTGGATCTTTAATTCTTTTTTCTTTCAAAAGAATTTGACCTTTAAAGGGATGAAAAGGGGGGATTTTGTTTGTATGAAAAATCTTATTCCTTGAGTTAATAAATCTGAAACTTGGCACGAATACTAATCTAAGTAAATTATAAAGTTAGTAAGTTTTTGTTTTTTTAAAGGGGGTTGGGGGATGTTAAAGATTGTATGGAAGAATTTTAACGCACGATCCGATTTACTCGAAACTCGGTATTTTATATATATCTAATGCTCACTGAATATAAAGCCTTCCCTGATTTTGGGTTTATTCAAATATAACCCTTACGGGGCAAAAGGGGATTTTTAAGTTTTAGGGAAGGATTTTATTGTGCTTCTTGATAAACTCCAAAGTAATTGAATAACACATGATTGAATATTTTTCAAAAATAATCTTTTTCAATAAAAGGGGGACACAGTTTATATCAAAATTATGTTCCCTTTGATTAATAAACTTGAAAATTGACCCGTATATTTTTATAATAAATAAAACTACCATAAACATAAATTTTTAAAAACAACCTTTTAAATGTTGAATTTTGTGGGGGGAAAATAGTTGTATGGAAAGATATATCGCGCGGTTCGATTAACTTGATCGGCATTTATTGACTCGGTATTTATATTTAAGATCGGAAATAAAAGAAAAGGTGTATCAGGGTTGTCAAACAATCTACCCATAACGGGGTGGAAAGGGGTAGTCAACTTTAAAGGGATGAAAGTGAAGTGATGATGGGGAAGGGGGGGTTTTATGTTTCGGATTGGCGCAAAAATGGCTGAACGGATTTAGATGAAATTTGGTAATATTGTTTATAGTTTATAATCTGCATTAACACATAGCGTACTTTTAATTCCGGTAGTACGTTCTCGTGACATTTTTCCGACATACACGCGGGCAAAGCCGCGGGCAAAAGCTAGTAAATGATAAGTCCAAAAATCTGATTTTACACTACGAGCATTTGAAACTTTAAAAAAGTTTTTTTACAATAAAAATAACAACCGACTACCAAAAAAACACTACAAAGTGAATAATAACTTAAATTTCGGAAGTCGGTGTCTTTGGATCTGTATTTTAGTTTTTTGCCACTGACTTCCGAATTTAAAGTTATTATTCACTTTGTAGTGTTTTTTTGGAAGTCAATTGTTATTTTTTTTGTAAAAAAACTTTTTTGTTATTTTTTTTTGTAAAAACTCTTTTTATTTTTCCCTTTTTAGTGGGTCAGTTTAAAATTTATTTAAGTTACAATAGCCTATTGACAAATGCTCATCATCAGTCTCCTGGTAAGAACCAGGAGAACTGGAACTAATGGTGACTACACCATAAGCACAGTGACGAGCATAAATTGCTTAGCAACCATATTAAAGTCCCTAATCGAATCGCAACCGAGAAATACTTATTATTAAATAATTCCGGTGGCCATCTGTAATCTTCATCATCAGTTCCACTTCACCAAATGGTGCGTTCCGAGTGTAAATACATGAGTTACTATAAAAAATACTCAAATCGCTATATGTGTGCCTATAAAATTTGAGAAATTTCCTCGATTTTCATTCTAGCCAGTTTTCATTTCTTTTTGGCCAGTCTTCATTGTAGCGGTCCCTAATATCTTAGAGCACAAAAGTAAGTCTAAATGTAAAGTTTCAAGTTTTTAATTTTAGGGTGAAATAATACCCAAAGTAGAAGTTATTGTTTTTTATTTGTTTTTAGATCAGTCTTTTTTGTAGCGGCCAGTTTATCGACAGTAAAACATGCAGTTTGGAGTCTCATTTTCTACGAAATGTATGGGAAAAGTTTTTTGCGATTTATGACTTTTCTAGTAATGAAACCACAATTAGTCCGATAGAGGTTTTTGATCCCTATAAGAGCATCGATTGGCAAAAAAAAAGTTTTTCTGAAAATTGCCCATTTTCCTGCTGTCTCTATATTTTTTTCAAAATCTGTGAATGCAGATCAAAATATCTCAAAAAGTTAAGGACAGTCTTTTAAGACCGTTTGCCTGTAGCTAAAACGGTTAAGGTACCTATCTCTTACTGCCCCATCTCAAAAATCCACCCTGTATACCAAACACCACAGTATTATTTAGATGATACAAGACGTATTGTTTTCAAACTATCAGATATACGTACGAAACTTCCAACGATTCTTTGGCATTATTTTCCAATTCAAATTCCTGAAAAAAAAACAAAACTTAGAAAGAAATTAAAATGCACTTAAAGCTCGTCATCCACGATGCTACTAAAATGTAACCAGTTACAAACTTAAAGCACATAGCACCATAAATGGAAATATATACTTACACTTCATCATCATTATCTGCCGTAGCCTTTTCCCATGATGGGGTCGGCTTTCTGTCTAACTGGAAGCAGTTGAATACCAGTATTTTACAAGGAGCGACTGCTTAAGACCAGGCAGTCTAAATCAAATTTCCATGCAAATTCCGCCCCTTGCTCCCCGCCACTCCGTTATTTGCTAAACGCTAACACATCAGTAATAAAGTTGAATATCCGCGTTGATAGTCCGCCTCCGCACCTAATTGTGTGCGAGAAGTTTAAATAAATAAATAAATATCGCGTGCGCTCTTTGATCGTGTTCGAGCACGAAACTAAATAGCGTAAGTCTCCTTTCTTATTTCGTTTATAACTAATGTAATAATTGATCTAGAGAAAAATATCTAGTGGGTGGATAATTATACGTGTACTATATTTTCTTGCTGTGAATATTTATTTTAGACATAAAAGTAACAATCTTGTATTTTTTTATAGTTATCCTTAAAAAAGACATGTTTTTCGAATAAAAAATGTATCTGGAGAAAATTACGTAACTGTCTTCAACATGGAAAGAAAAAGATGAAATAAATCATATACTAAAGTTTTATTTTGCTTGTATGTGTGACTGTTTCAGAATATTCATGCAAATTAACATAAAAATAGGGAGCCTCCTCTTAACTGACCTCCACGGTGCAATTATTACTTTAATACTGTGACATTCTGGCCACTCATTAGTGCTTTGAGTTTGTAACTGGTTACTTTTGAATAGCGTCCTGGACAATAGGCCTAAGTGTCTGAGTTTAATACTTAAAACATGTGGACTTATATTTTTTCTTTCTTTTCTTTTTTTTTAAAACGTTACCCACACTAGGAAATTTCTCCTGTATTGTGGGTGCATTTACAAACATTTAAACTCACATACACAAACAGCATTATTTCTTACTCATTATAAACTCTCACTCGAAACACTCGAAAAACCTTGCGACGAATGTTACATAAATAAATATAATGATTAATTAATTAATATAATGATACTTAATTAATCATTTTAGTCCAACTTCACACTCACGTTATCCTGAAGTGATGCAGACGAGCTGTGTGGAACAAAATTCATGAAATGAGTGATTAAAATCATCATCATCATCATTATTTCAGCCGATAGACGTCCACTGATGGACATAGGCCTCCCCCAAAGGGGGGGTTTACCATAATCGGTACGCTTGGCAGGCGGGTTGGCGATCGCAGTATGGTGTTAAAATGCATAGAGAACGCTGCTGCCCATTCTCTAGTAAGTCCCTTAGTCGCCTTTTACGACACCCACGGGAAGAAATAGGACGGGGCCATGGACAGGCCGTATATACACACGTTTTTCTTGGCATGAAAAACCACGGTTTATTCGCCATGTATATGCATGGCCATCAGTGTTGTATGAATCACTATGGAAGCTTGGTGACAGACACGTTTTTTTCTACGGCGCGGTTTATACGCCGTACCGTAAAGAAACCTGTTCGCACGCAAACAATAGTTCATGTAACTACACAAATAATAATATTTATTTATTTAAAAAACGTTTACAAAAAGTGTACATTTAGCCAACATTAGTAAGATTTTCCATGCAATGTTTTATTAGTGCCTATTTTTTTTTTTTTTTATTACACCTAAAACTAATGAATATTTGGAATTAGAATGTTAGGTTGCAACCTGCCCGATTTAGGTTTATTCAACTCTGTGTTTCAAGTTAAAGATAATTGTTATAATATTATGAACCGGTTAGCTGTACATAACTTACATTATAACCAAAGATGGGCGCTGATATCTGTAATTTAATTTTATGAATATTAAATAAAAATAAAATTTACAACCAGATTTTATGATTGGGTTAATAAAATAAACCCAATCATTTCAAAATGTTCAAATAATGACACTCGTAGCTAGCGTAGCACTGCTTCGTAGCACCTAGCTACGGCGTAGCAACGGTAAAGCTAAATTAAACTTTTATAGGTTAAGCTGGACCCTAGTATAGTTCTATAGTTCTATTGATTAGTATTTCAGGTGTGTGTATTGGGACTACCTAAATGTTCAAGTGGTCGCAAACGCTACTGCTGACCACGAGGTCCTGGGCACGATTCTCTGGTCGGGCAAAGTGTTATTGTGTTTTTCCATCAGGATTTTCTCAATAGTAGCCCAGAGTCTGGATCTGTGCCCGGTTGATGGCAATAGGCTCGCCCCCTGTTACATGGGACTTAAACATAACTGGCGAAATCGGGGATTACAGGCGTTATGTTATGTGTGGTTACTGCTTTCTAACTCTGCACCATAGAATAATATAATAGAATATTCATTTATTTGCTCAGAATTTAGGTATTTAAAATAAGGTGGTTACAATAATAATTTAGTTTTCAATAATTTAGGTTGCAATCAAAATGTTTTCTTTGTAAAATGAGAATAATTGATTTTTGACCTCAAACTATGTAAAAAAAAGAAAATGAAATAAATAAAATACGTTAATTTGCGGTAAACATAACGCAAAGAAATAAAAACACAAACACGAAAGAATAAGTTGAGGGAAAATACGCGTCACATTCACCCAAAACGGCCATCGCTCAGCATAATGCTGCGACCCTATGCGAGACAGAGCCCCGGCGATGGTTTTCAGCGACAGCCGGCGTTGACGTGATGACGTCAACCGGACAGCATTAAATGAGATAAAAAACAAAAAAAAAATAAGAAATAAAATAAATACAATACTTTGTCATCTGTGTTTATATAAATAGGTAGGTAGGTGTTTCTACTATAATTAAATTCAATTTAACATCAAATCAACTTACGTTTCACTCCCCCGTCCCTGGTCGTTATTTTGAAAAGCATTGACAACACTCCCCTGCAATAATACAAAAAATTGCTCAGCATGAAATTGAACAATGTATTATTGCATACTTTACAGCAAATTACTGAAATAAATAAATTATTCAGCCTGTGTGGGTCACTGCAAGGCAAAAGCCTCCTTTTCCTTTTCACTCACAAATGAGTGAAATAAGCAGACAATTAAGACGCTGACAACAGCTAAACCGCGGCCACTGTCAGACTGCATAATAAAGAAAGAGAAGCGCGATGACCCAACGCTTGTAATATATTGCAAAATATGAAGCTATTAACTATTTATTCAAAAATGAGTTGAGTAATCGAAACTAAAAAACAACCATGATCTACATACAAATAAAACGTTCTTGTTATTAATTAAATACCAACCGTACGTTGATATTTAATACAGATATTTTGAATTGAAGCTCAAAGTAAAGGGTTAGTTTTACCGTTAATTTGTATACAGATTTTTTTTTCTAAACGTGTTTTGGTAACAACCAAGTTCTGAGAAATATGTTCAAAAATAACATATATTTTTTCCGATACCACAAACTATATAGATTTGGCAATTTGTTTAAGACAAGCCTACTTTTATCATTTGCCTCTTGTCAGCGACTTAATCATTAAAGATTCATGCACTTTGCTGGCTACAATTTATTATCATTGTGTAAGTAATACATTATTTATTCACAAGACAGTTCCAACAATAATAAAGACTTGACAACTCTGCATACATAGGTATGCCATGCAAGTGCATGCTTTATTAAACTTTTCACTTTCGCCGCCCGTGCCATGCCCTGTTATTTGAAATTACAGTGCATTTTAATTAACTGGAAAATGCCGGTAACAATATAATATGGTTGGATGCGGTCTGGAACGTGTTTTGGTGGTATGAGGAACAGGGTGTACAGTTCACTCATCCACCATGGAAAAGGCAGGATCCTCCGACCAGACGGGTGTTTTGTCTGGTGGGCAACTGCCCGACGGTTGATGTCGGGACGTTGTATATATGCTAGTTGCGCGGTAAACTCTGCTTGCGCGATGCAGGGTTTGCGTGACGTCAGTGTGACGCGTAATTCGTATGTGGCGATGTTGATGCCGCTACAGTGTAATTTCTTCATTGTAACAGTGACTTGCGTCAAGCGACACGCGCGCGTTTCACTTGTTTTCGTCCGTTGCTCCGCAAGTGGTGGATGCTCTAAATAACTTCGTTCATTTGTTTTCTCCGCAGACGCTGTCGCAAGACGCATGTCGCTTGAGCGTGTAACTCGTGCCCACAGAGTTAGTGCTCAATGCTATGCTACTTAATAGGTGGCATAGCACCTTAGGCATTAATTCTAAGTACTGTTTATTTTTAACCGACTTCCAAAAAGGAGGTGGTTATATGTTCGGCTGTTTGTTTACACATTCACACTCACAAACTTTCGCCTTTATATTATTAGTGTGAAGTGATAGTTAGGATTAGGATTCGTATGCACGTATTTCTGTGACAAATCAGATTATTTTCCTCTTTCTTTACATGCTCCTAGCAAACCAACGCCTTTTAGTGCAATGACCACACTGACGTTTTAGCTACGCTACTTATCAAGCGTGGCACCAAACGAAGCTCCTAGTCTAGTCCTAGGCTTCGACCTAAGTTTAACGTACCAGCAAGTCTCCAGCATTCTTTTTTTTTTCTTCCGTTTCGTCATACCTGTAACTAATTAATAAATCATTAAGGTCGGATTTTAATAGCCAGTTAACTTTTATTTAAGAAATAATATAATTTAAAGCAGAGGTGAGTGGAAACGCCGGGAGGGGACGCCCTAGGAGGACATATAGTGACCAAATTGGTGATGTTCTTCAGAAAGGTCAGGTGCGTAGTACTCGCAATCGGCGTGCGTGTACGACCAGATGTATGAACGTAGGCAAAAGGAGAATGTAAGGAGCGTAGCAGGTGGCATTCTATAGTTTCTGCTTACCCCCATGGGAAGAAGGCGTGAGTTTATGTATGTATGTGTATAATATAATTTGGAGGATTTTTTTTTATTATATTCGGAAAACTTCTAGCTAACTTAAACAGTGTACTTAAAAAAATACAGCTTTTGTATGGAAAATATGTCGAAACTACTTACACATACTTTTCAGGCTCGCGATACTTCTTGTTATTTCTGTTTCCGAATAAAATATTATTCTGAAATAATACAATATAAATTAATAATAATCGTAAAGAGTACTTACATCTTCATCATTTATTAATAAACGATTTCAAAAATAATGAGAATTATTGTTCTAATTTACTTACCAAGAGTTCTTCAATTTTTTTTTTACTACCGGAACCAGGTTCTTGATTTCGTGGTTTTTTATACCTATAACCAAAACGTTTTTATTTATTTAAAACAACAATTTCTAACTACTTGCTAAGCGCGAATTTCACAAATGAATCTGATCGCAAACATCTAAATCCCGTTCAGATAGATTGGTGAAATTCGGCCTAGTATTTATTTATCTAACTGTCAACAAACATTATTATGGTCACATAAATAATGACTTACTTGCCATTCCCTCGATAATTAATGCCGCTTTTTATCCCTTGGAATACTCGGCCCTGCAGTTTTGAGACAATATCAATATTTGGTATAAGCTAAGGTTGCTAAGGTTGAATGTCACTTGCACTTCGTAAAACGATAAGGTCTATTTGTCTTTGTGATTGTAAGATAGTTTCAACCTTAGTGAAGTTTCAGTTTGCTGGGAATTGTTGTCAAAAGTGGTACAGCAATTAATTAAAAGGTCGGCTTTACATACATTTAATGTTATATACGTGTATTCTATTCTAAAACATCAATCAAGAACATTTAATGGTTTAGCCTAGGAATTTTCAAAAGATAAACACTTAATTAATACAAAAAAAAACAAATAATAAAATAAGTATAAATGATTAAATAGGTAATAATGTTTACTTAATTAAACTTTCTTACCAACAGTTTTGTAACTGGCTCTTTTTGAGCTACATACGCTTTAGATTTTTTAAATATGTCCTTCTTGTATCTGAAAAAAAAATGGATAATTATAGCAAATGGCTCACTTTTTCACCAAAATAATCTAACGTTTGTCAAATCTACATCAAGTCATCATCATACTCCTTATACTTCTTAGTTTTTAGGGTTCCGTACCTAAAGGGTAAAACGGGAACCCTATTACTAAGGCTCCGCCGTCTGTCTGTCCGTCCGTCTGTCCGTCTATCAGCAGGCTGTATCTCATGAACCGTCATAGCTAGACAGTTGAAATTTTCACAGATGATGTATTTTTGTTGCCGCTATAACAACAAATACTAAAAAACAGAATATAATAAATATTTAAGGGGGCTCCCATACAAGAAACGTGATTTTTTTGCTCGTTTTTGCTCGTTTTTGCTCGATATTGAACGGCAACAGTTAGACGCTTGAAATATTCACAGAATATTTATTAATGTATAGAGTTTAAAAATAAATAATTAAATTAAAATAAAACAAATATTTAAGGGGGGCTCCCATACAACAAACGTGATTTTTTTACCATTTTTATAGATAATGGTACGGAACCCTTCGTGCGCGAGTCCGCCACGCACTTGGTCGGTTTTTAATTTTTATTATTTTGTTGTTATTGTTTCTGAAATAGGATGTATTATTACAAATACGGGAACACTATTACTGGCTGGTCCTCAATAGTAAGTAAGTCAACCTGTTTAATCCTCATTTTCAGTAACCCTGATCACTCATCAGCGGCTATTATGAACAAAATCACTCACTTTTGTAAATCTCTATATTTGTTGAGATTTTTGACAGCTTGTAATATTTTACCCTGCAATCATAAAATATTTAAAGCGAATGGAACTGTGTAACAAAATTCACTTTTAAGTTAAGAAAGAAATGAAGAAAAATTGTCTTCTTTTGTCCGAAACACGTACAAAACCATCAACTATGTCCGGAACCACTGCACAGTGCTGCATCTTTCCAAAAAGCGAATTGCTCATCAACAATGGAAAGGGCGAAGGTAGATACAGTGTAGACTTACGGTGCGTTCCGAGTTGCGCTGTAATCGGTTTGAGCGCCCTTACATCCGTAGCGAATTAGCGTGAGCGCGAAAACGATGTCGCGCGAATTGTCATAGATGACGTCTTGACATGCGCCATCTTGGGATAATG
The DNA here is from genome assembly GCA_963921375.1 of Tiliacea citrago. Lineage (NCBI taxonomy): Eukaryota > Metazoa > Arthropoda > Insecta > Lepidoptera > Noctuidae > Tiliacea > Tiliacea citrago. The sequence goes on from OY992784.1 coordinate 7,255,482, forward strand.
CCGACCATGCCCTAAATTACTATCACCGTGAGTGCTGTCAAAAATAACAGTTGTACTGTTTTGTTTGGAATCGCATTGTTCTTCTGGCTACAGTCACCATATAACCAAAGAAGAAGGAGTGTACAAATGTGTGTGTGGTATATACACAACGAAATACTGTAATCCAACCGTGAGCGAGTTCATGAGCGGTTCGAATTGTTGACAGTTCTCAGCTGTCATAATCGTATTATCTAAATCGGAACGCAAATTGAAGATGTGAGCGCTGTGAACGATTGTGGCTTAATTCGGAATACAGCCTTATCGTATCATTGTGTTTGGTGTAAAAAAAAAATATCCTACCTTTAAATGGTCATCTCTTGGGCTTTTTTTTACAGCTTTTGCACTAATTCTTGTTTTATTATGCCTGGAAAAACAAGTGAAGAATTAACATAATTACAACACATTCATCATCATTCATTTATATTATTGTTTTGTCACACACACACACAAACATGTATGTCAAAACATTTTATTTTATTTTGTCTGAGGTTTTTGCCTTTATTTTATTCTATTAATTAATTAAAAACGGACAAACACTTCCCTATGTGTTTATTATTCTAGTGTATGGGCACTCGTGGTTTGAAGCTGAAAATCAACGTCAGGTGGTACACCTTCCTGCGAGGGTTGCGGGTTTGTCCGAAAGGAATACCTACCGTGGCCCTGGCACATAGGCAACTGAAGGAACACGGATGGATTATAGTCAGTAAAATTCTGACACGCCCGAAAGCACGCGCGCGGAAGTTATTTGATAATTTCGCACCCAAAACAAAAAGGTTGTACACCTTGTGTTCTCATATAACTTTATGCTGAGCTGAGGCCCTTTTTGATAATAATTTTTTTCTGCTTTTTATAGATCGTGATATTTATGATGTATTTATTTGGTGTTTTTCGTATAAACGCACTTTTCTTTATTTTCTTTTTTTCTATACACCGTGGCATTTTAATCGTCTTACAACGGCAGCCCACTTCATGTATCCAATGACTACTAATCATTCATGAAAGTAAAAAAATATTGATTAACATTTGAATAATAAAAACTACTATTCAATAAGACGCATGACGTAGTTAGAAACACTCTGTTACGAGCGCGGTACGAGCCTTGCATTCCAAGGGTGGCGCGGAATAGAGTGCAAAGCTCGCACTGGGCTCATAACAGTTTGTTTCAAACTACATCATGCGTCATGATAAAAAAAAACATCCGTAAAAAAATATAAGTAATATTCAAATGTTACGAAATATTTTTTTTACTTTCATGAATGATTAGTAGTCATTGGATACATGAAGTGGGCTGCCGTTATAAGACGATTAAAATGCCACGGTGTATAATATTTGAAAAAGAAGAATAAATTGAAAGGTTTCTAAAATTTACCTGGTTTTGGTATTTCCACTACTAAGGATACCAATCAGATCATCAGGCCAAGCCTTTGGGTTTTCAAACAAAGAATTGAATAATTCTTTTGGCTTCTGCAAGTAAAATCCAGGTACGATAGGTATAGCTCCGATTGACTCATTGGTTTCGTCGATGTTTGAATAATCGGATCTTCTGTGTTTTTGCTGAAGTTAGAGAAAATATAATATTAATAATTTATCTGTAGCGGCATCAACATCGTCACATGTGAACTACGCGTCACACTGCCGTCACGCAAATCCTGCATCGCGCAAGTTGAGTTTACCGCGGAACTAGCATATATACAACGTCCCGACATCAGTCATCGGGCGGTTGCCCACCAGACACAACACCCGTCTGGTTGGAGGATCCTCCCTTTTCCATGGTGGATGAGTGAACTTTACACCCTGTTCCTCATGCCACCAAATATCCATGAGTCAACTCAAACTCAAAGCATTTATTCAACTAAAGCATATACAGGCACTTATGAATTGTCAAAGAGTCGGTTAGTTAGAAATATGAAGCTGGTTGACTAGCTTTTGACCGCGGCTCGCCTGCGTGGAGGTCGGAAACTATCCCACAAGTACATAGTGTACTAAAAATAAAAAAAAATGTTTTTTAGGCACCACTTTACCAATATGGCAGCGCGAGCGGCAAAGATACAAGGTGCCAAAGTGAAAATTCGAAAATAGCACGTCAAAATCAATAAAATCACCAATTTTCAAGGCGCCCGGAAAAATTTCCCGGTTACCCCCCATTTTGAGCACCAAGTTACTGTACTATTAGTAGGGGTTTTCGAGAATCCTTGTTCTAGAATGAACATTCTCAGTCAGTGATCTTGCTCTGTTTTCTTTTGAAAACTGACGGAAGAAGTGATGAAAAACAATAATCTTTAATAGTCACATTATACTGGCTACGTTTCGAATTCACAAGGCAAAAATAGATTTACTAATAATTTAAAATAATGTAAAAGAACCTAATCTTCTTTAAATTAAATACCATAATTAATATATACTAAAATCACGGACGGCACGGTTGGCGCAGTGGTTAAGTGATTGACTGCTGCGCTGTGTGTCGCGGGTTCGATTCCCGCACGGAACAAATATTTGTATGACCTACAAGTAGTTGTTCCGGGTCTGGCTGTTTGTGTATGTGAGTTTAAATGTTTGTAAACGTACCCACGATACAGGAAATTCCTAGTGTGGGGCAAAGTAATAAAAAAAAAAAAAAAAAAAAGATAAACGTAGTTTGAAGCACAGATTACTTTCAAAACAATATATGAGTGCCATTAATTAAGCAGAACATTTAAAGTTTCGTATATTTAAATAAGTTGTGACTTCAGAGACAACATTTTGAAACAAACCGACTGCACTACCAAAAAGTTTTGGCACATCAAACTCAGTGCAATAGAGTTTAAACGGGCGAGCAAAATAAAGTACCTACAGAAACCGAACCTACAGAAAGTTTATATTTACTATCTCATTTATTGCACAAATTACAGAGGCTAAGACTAGACTTAACTAATGAGCATATGTTACAATGAGTGTATGGTTCCGTGTGGTGCCGGACGTAAAGAATGGCACCATCCTATTTCTTCCCGTGGGTGTCATAAAAGGCGACTAAGGGACTTACCAGAGAAAGGGCAGCAGCGTTCTCTATGCATTTTAACACCATACTGCGATCGCCAACCCGCCTGCCAAGCGTGCGTGACGATTATGGCAACCGCCCCCAAAATATGTGGGGCAGACCTTTGTCCAGCAGTGGACGTCTTTCGGCCGAAATGATGACATGTCCCTGTCAGGGCGTAACAAGTTAAAGTATAACTGGGTTAATATTATACCTTAAAATATTGCTTATAAGTAATATCACGACATTTATTTATTTCACCCACGAAAGTCTCAATCCCTAGGGATAAAAAGTAGCATTTATGTTAATGCAGGGTGTCAGCTACCTCTATTCAAAATTTTATCAAAATTGGTCCAGGCGTTTGAGCGTGAAGAAGTAACAAACACACACACACTCACAAACTTTTGCCTTTATAACTAGAACTTTATACTTAATAATACAGGTATTACTCATTATAGTAAAAATTATTAATATTGCCGTCATTGGTTAATAATGTCCATCACAAATATTATATAGTCGTGTTCGTTTTTTACAACGTTACATTTTGTTAGTTTCTGCAGTGTCGGAAAGTTTCTTCTCCTATTAACTACTCGAAGGCTTGTTAAAATACAGGTGACCATTCAGTTAAAATATTGTAATTATCCTTTACCACCGGTAGTTATAAGTCTTTTTTTTAGGCCGTTCGGTGCGCTAGGCAAATTGACTGCTTTTAAGATCTCCTCATCTTCCAACGCAATTGCTTATTTCGCCGCAAGTCGGTAAGTAAACACATCAATCAACTAATTCTTCCACAAAAAAATTGTTGCGTAAGAAAAAAACGTTCTCCAAAGTGTTTTTCAAGGAAAATAAATAGGACTTAACTTTGTTTTTATCGTTCATTAGCGTCGGAATAAAATTTATGAGGAGTATAATTTTATTGCTATAAATAAAATATGGTTTGTTTTTAATAGTGCCGTTAGCGCTGATAAAATTAATCATTATAATCTTTAGATTATAATGATTAATTTTATTAAATATCAAAAGAAATGGAGAAAAAGTAGGCAGCTGAAATATTTTAAGTTTTGTCAAATTCGAAATCTGCTGGAGCTTCCTTAGTAAGTTATGTCGGTAACGATAACAAAAAGAAAGTCAAACATTACAATACATAAAATAAAACTGAAATCATTTAAACTGTAGAATAGCATAGAATAGAATAGACTCTTTATTATGTACACCATAAAAGTTACAGATATATATTTTTTTAATTTGGGATGGGTTTGCTCTTGACCTTAGTCTAGGTCAGAGGTGACAGAGACAGAGTTGACGATGGAATGAGCTTACCCAGAAGAAGCCTGGACACTCTCAATTTGAAGAGATTAGGGTTGTATGCGTTTGGAAACACAGACGCAGGTAGAGAGTTCCACTCTTTTGCTGTGCGCATTATAAAAGACATTTGGAAACGCTTAATGCGAATTGGTGGAATAGCAACCAGGAAGGGATGGTAACCTGCAGTGCACCTAGATGTCCGATAATAGAAGGGTCCGGTAGAACGAGGTCGTGGAGTTCTTGGGCACACTCACCAAAGTACAATCTGCAGAAGACCGACAAGCATGCAACCTTGCGGCGATGGGCCAAGCTGTGAAGCTTGGCATCCACCAGTTTCACGTCGCCAATGACCCTCTTAGCTCTGCGTTCCACTGAGCCAAGCGCGGTAAGTTGGTATTTAGCTGAGCCATCCCAAAGGTGGCTTCAATAATCCATGCAGGATCGGACCTGCGCTTCGGAAATGTTGAAATTTTACATAGGGTGGCGCAATGGGCGGTCTTATCGCTAAAAGCGACCTTTTTCAGACAAAATCAACAACTGACAAGTGTTATCCAATAAGATAACTTTAATATATCCCACCAAAAACATTTTCATGTACAGTAGGTTACAATAGTCTATCACTTTTACTGTCCTTTTGAACATAAACCGGGCTTATTGGGTGTTAAATTCAATTAACTACACTACACAGCACCACTGCCACGATGTTGTCAATGAAAGACGGGTTGACCAGGACTGATTTTTATTGAATCCCCACAACCTAACTATTATTCTATGGACAAAACACTCGAACCTACCTACAGAGCACACACTTACATAAAGCTTTCACTGGTTAAAAGTCATTAGATCTATTGTAGAGCCAAGCCCCTAGCTCTATAAGGCCTAACTCTACAAACCTTAATCTTGGTTTAAATGTACGGCTTGGAACGTGACGGGACGTGGAAATCTGGTCGTCTGGTCTTGATCAGGAATGCGGGGCGCCCTGTGGACTCCCCGTCCGCATACATGCCCATAGTGCTGCTAGACGAGGTGGGTAAGATGTTCGAGCGGATAATCGCTGCCCGCCTCGTCGGCCAGTTGTGCGGAGAGGGGCCTGACCTGGCCGAGAGCCAGTTTGGCTTTCGGCACGGGCGCTCCACCATCCACGCGATATCGCACAGGTGAGAGTCCTGGCGGAGGAAGCGGTGTCCTGGGGTGGGGTGATGTTGGCGGTGTCCTTGGACATATCCAACGCCTTCAACACCCTGCCCTGGAGCTGCATTCGGGAGGCACTGCGCTACCATCGGGTGCCTTCCTACCTCCGCCGTATCGTTGGGGCTTATTTGGCAGAGAGGTGTGACGCCTACATGGGACGTGATGGCGGAAACCAGCGCGGTCAAACCAATGTCGTGCGGTGTTACACAGGGCTCGGTCGTGGGACCGCTCCTGTGGAACATCGGGTACAACTGGGTGCTGCGGGGCGAGCTCCAGCCGGGCGTGGACCTGACGAGTTATGCAGACAACACACTGGTCACGGCCCAGGGAGCTCGTACAGGGAGGCAGCGTTGCTGGCGATGGCTGCGGTCTCACAGGTGGTGAGCCGCATACGTCGCCTAGGCCTGGAGGTTGCCCTCAACAAGTCGGAGGCCTTGATCTTTCATGGCCCCCGGCGGGCGCCGCCGGGATCACACATCGTGGTTGGGGGGGGGCTCAAATCGCTGTCGAGTCCACCATGAAGTACCTAGAATTGGTGCTCGACAGCCGGTGGGATTTTGGCCCCCACTTCCGGTGGCTGGCGCCCAAGTTGTTGGGGGGCGTTGTTAACGCTGCTTCCCAATCTGGGGGGCCTTAGCAATGCTTGTAGGCGGCTCTACGTGGGGATCGTGCGATCGATGGCCCTTTATGGGGCCGATCTGGGCGGCTGACCTGATGGCCGGAAGCATCGCAGTCCTGCGGAGGCCGCAGAGACCGATGGCCGTCAGAGTCATCGGGGGATATCGCATGATCTCCTACGAGGCAGCTTGCGTACTAGCCGGATCCCCGCCCTGAGACCTCGAAGTGAAAGTACTCGCGTCACTGTATCGGTGGTGCGAGGAAGCGAGCCCGCGGGGCGAGTGGCTGATGCAGCGACATGTGGAATTGCGTCGGTCATAGCTTCGCGCAGCCTTGGTGGCGGAATGGACATGCTTGTCATGGACAGGCTTTCACGCCCTACCGCCGGCCTCGTCACCATCGAGGCGGTCCGGCCGGTGCTCGAACCCTGGCTCGGGAGGAGGCACGGCTCCTTTTCGTTTCGGGTGACGCAGGTGCTCTCGGGGCATGGTTGCTTCGAGAAGTATCTGTGTCGCATAAACAGGGAGCCGGACGCCCGGTGTCACCACTGCGTCGATTGCTGGGAGGACAAGGCTCGGCATACGCTGGCAGAGTGTGCCGCATAGGAGGAGCCTCGACGTACCCTCATCTCAGGAGTAGGCAGTGAAATGTCGCTGCCGGTCGTGGTCGAGTCGATGACCGGCAGCGACGAGTCCTGGGACAAGGTGGTATCCTTCTGCGAAACAGTCGCGTCGCAGAAGGTCGCTGCGGAAAGGGAGCGGGAGATCTTGTCCGGTCACCCGGCCCGCAGCAGGCGCACTGGGCGTCGGCAGAGGGCAGGTAATGTTCTTTTCCAGCCCCCCTAAATGGGTCCAGGGACGGCGGACTCGGGGACGCCCGCCACCCCCTATCACACTGGACCTGAGGTGGCGGCGCGTAGTGTTCCACGTGCGCCCCTTTCAGACGTCGCGGGGGGGTCTGACCTCACCCCCGCCCCATACTTGAAGTGGCCCGCAGAGGCGGGCCAGCACTAGCCGGGGATCACGGAAGTAATACCAGATCTCAAGATCCCCGGTGCAAGTTTGGGAAGGGAACACTGGGGTGGTTTTTAGTCAGTAAGAGTCTGACAGACCCCTCCACCCGCCGCAGGGCGGAGGACATCCATGAGGATTTTCTGCCCCGGCAACAAAAAATAAAAAAAATGTATGGCTTGGCCGTTTCGCGGCCGTCGTACAGACACTCGTATGGTAAGAAATTAAGTCACTGGTCTTTAATGTTGTTTCATGCAATAGTTAAATGGAATAGCCCGCCTGCTTTTTAGGGTTCCGTAGTCAACAAGGAACCCTTATACTTTCGCCATGTCCGTCTGTCTGTCTGTCCGTCTGTCTCCGGCTTAGCTCAGTGACTTTTAGTACTAGAAAGCTGTAATTTGGCATGGGTATACATATTAATCAGGCCGACAAAGTCGTAAAATAAAATCAATAAAGTTTTTTTTTTATTGTACCCCCTTTACACGCAAAGTGGAGATGATATATTTTTTTCTCGTCTATCCCATGATGTGGGGGTATCGTTGGATAGGCCATTCAATGTGAACAAATTCAAGGCAGGTAGTACACAATTATAAAGAAATTAAAAGGAAAACTATCACAGCTAAGTAGTAGTAGTCGACCAACTTACATTTGCAGTTGGAAAATTGACTGTGACGTACATCGATGTATGGGAGAACATGTTTATCAACTACAATTTTAAGTTTGTTTATGGGATAATGTCATCCCAACTACGGAACCCTTCATTGTGCGTGGTCCAACACGCACTTGGCTGGTTTTTGGACTCGTCTTGGCGAATGCACTACCGTGCCCCCAGATGTATATAATAAAAATGAAATGCTGTTTGTTTCGCAAAATATTTCGCATAATTGTCCGTATTTTTTTATTGCATTAACTTAGAAGCTTTATTTTTTTAAAGCTTCATGGGACTGTAGAGCTACGTACTTGAAATTAATTTCATTTTGATACCTCCACGAATTCCTGAGAAAAAGAGCCTTAACTGACAGACAGACGGACTGTTTCGGACAGACGGACAACAAAGTGATCGCATAAGGGCTCCGTTTTTTCCTTTTGAGGTATGGAACCCTAAAAATGAATTGCTGTTCGTTAGTAAGCGCGTCACTTGAGAACGGCTAGACCGATTCGGTTACCGCTTGTTTAAAAATGTTTGTAATAAGTAGTCCGAATAGAGAATAAAAAGTTGCCCGGAAAATTGAAAAATTCGAGAAAAACTGAGGCTGCTTCTTTCTATGGGAATTCAAATTTGACAGGGCAACGTCTCTTAGGTCAACAAGATTATTATTAAAAAACAAAACTCACAAACACAAACATAACAACAATAATTATAATCATGTCGTATCTCTCTGTATTTTATTGTGTGTACACAAATAAATAAATAAACACCTACCGCAAAAACTACAGAGACAGTTACAAAACGCCCGAGCACTTAATCAACCTCTAGTCTTCACACCAATTAATTCTAGAATAAACAAACTGTGCAACTAATCATGGCTCACAGTGTACTAGTCATTTGTTCTGCGGATGAAAGGATCTAAAGCTCCTACACGGACTTTCACTCCGAAGCTTTCAAATGCAGTCTAAATGTTTGTACGAAAATTTTGTGATAAACAGAATGGAGTTACTCTATTGGTGCTGTATTTTGCGTCTATTTTGTAGGCAAATAACTGAGCTGTTTATAATTTAGACACGGTTATTGTATAACTAAGTTGGGTTTAGTGTATTATCCTCCCAGCGTACTGACCTGTGACAGTAATTAAAAGTTCAGGTTACATTTTCCCCAATTGTAACTTATTTATGAATGGTGAAATAGGCCATTCTGATGGAGAAAATCAAACAAGTCTGGTGATTGCATTAAACTCCTAAAACGTACCGCACTAAGGTAGGTACAAAGGTAGGCTTATTGGCTTAGGCATTACCAGTCAACCAAGGGTGGTGAAGAGATAAGATGGCGGGTGCTCTGATTGAGAGAAAATAATATGAATAAATATTAAAATATAACATAATTAATTATAAATAAAATAGGTACACAAGTACATAAAAAAACCGGCCAAGTGCGAGTCCAGACTCGCGCACGAAGGGTTCCGTACCATCACATCACACTATCACACTAATATTATAAAGGCGAAAGGTGTTACTTCTTCACGCTCAAACGACTGGACCAATTGTGATAAAATTTTGTATGGAGGTAGCTGACACCCTGGATTGAGATATAGGTTACTTTTATCCCGATATTTCCACGGGATCGAGACTTGCGCAGGTGAAACCACGGGGCGCAGCTAGTTATCTATAAAAATGGCAAAAATCACGTTTGTTATAAGGGAGCCCCCTTAAATATTTATGTTATTCTGGTTTTTAGTATTTGTTGCTATAGCAGCAACAAAAATACATCATCTGTAAAAAATTCCAACTGTCTAACTATCACGGTTCATGAGATAAAGCTTGGTGACAGACGGACCGACAGACAGACAGAAGGCGGAGCCTTAGTAATAGGGTTCCCGTTTTACCTCTTGGGTACGGAACCCTAAAAAGTTCCTTTCGATGTATTATGTATTAAATAACAGGTGCCTCGTTTGTCTAGTGGTTGCAAGTGCTACTGCTGGACATGAGGTCCAATTCCCGGGTCGGGCAAAAGTGTTGTTTTCCATCTGGAATGTCTCAATAGCAGCTCGGAGTCTGGATATGTGTCCGGTTGATGGCAATAGACTCGCCCCTATTACACGGGACTTTAACCTAACTGATGAAATGTGGGTGTACTATAGGTGGGTACACCTCTGTCTAACCCTTCGGGGAATGCAGCCGTGAGGATATCAAACATAATTACGATACGATATATAACAGGTGCAATTAAATAAATTAACAACGTTACTAAATGAAATAGCTAAACTGTCGAGATGATCAAATAGTTACACATTTTTCACTCTATTTCTCATTCGCCAAGTTTCTTGAATAAAACTTGTGATAAGGAACTTCGTTCCAAAAACCTTAGGTTGTAGTTGTAACTAACGTTTTCTTTTGTTTATGATTTGTCAGTATGGCCGTGTTAGCAACATGAGCCGTGCAGGTAGCTTCGTGGCGTCATGCAGGGAAGACCCCCCTCTCTATGACTGACGGACGTGTTCTATGTGATTTGTAATATTCGTAATTAAACTAACAGCTGATACGAGTATAAATATTATTTTCTCGTACTAATATCGAAGTTTACTTCAACAAAAATCAACGAGGCTGAGTTTTCTTTAAAGAAATATAATAACATATAAAGTTTACTTTCAATATAGAGCTGGCGCCAGCTATATTTCCCAGAATCCTCCCTGGCTTACATAGAACGCTTTTTTCTCTCTTTAATCCTATATTAGCATGAAAATTACCAAGAAAACTACTACTGAATCTAAGAAAATATACACTGAAAACACCATATAAAAGTCAAAGGAGAAAATAATATGGCAGCAACATTCAGACAAGCTGAATCGAACCATATTTATAAATAAGTAAAGTTGAAAATGCTTTAGCAGATTATAACGTGGTAATTTCTGTGTAAATTGATACATTGGTGGACTGACGTCAAAGAGGATTGCTTGATATAGTAGAAAGATACGAGCACTGAAGGATATAAGATCCTTCACTGCTCGTTATATTTAATATTTATTTCTTTGAAAACTGTGGTATTTTTGTAACACAAATAGACAAAAGATCACAAGAATCAAAAAAGCTTTTAGTAAATTTTGGCATCATTCGAGGTTTTTTTCCTCCTATTGTTTTCATATTATAAATATTTTGTGTGTATCTAAAAATAAACGTTAATTCATAAGTATCTACTTCTTTCGAATTGACTGAACATTACTGGCTGTTATTAAGAGAAAGTCAATCGGCTTATCTTTTTAGAGTCCGTACCAAAATGATAAAAAGGAACCCTTATGGTGAGACTAAGGTCTGTCTGTTTGTCTGTCTGTCTGTCACAGCTGGATATCTCAAGAACTACTAATGCTATCAACTTGAAATTTGGAATAGTTTTAGATGACGTTTACCCAACTATTTTCCAAACAAGAAAGACATTTAAAAAAAAAAATTTTTTTGCTACAGGGCAGAGTTCATTTGAAAGAGGTATCATATGAAAGAACGCTGTTTGTTCATTCTAAAATATTTTTTTAGGCATCATAGTTTTCGACTTTTGATGAAAAATGTAAAAAAAAATACCGCCCTTATCTCCGAAGTTCGCATAAAGAAAAATCAGAAATTATTCTATGTGATAGAAGTAGGAAAAATAAAAAGTCGCCAAATAGATTTTAGTTTTTCAGAAATCATCAACATCATAATTATATACGTACGGAACCCTCGGTGCGCGAGTCCGACTCGTTCTTGACCGGTTTTTTTCGAACTACGTTTGGTTCAGCTGCCAGTGAAACCAGATGCATCTGAATACCAGTATATAGTAAATATCCATGGCACGGAGGGGTCTCGGTATGTCGAGATGGTCAACTATTCATGGACCAACCGTAGCTTAACCAGTTTGATCGACTCGTGCGGCTGTTATTACCTAGCCACGAGCCTCTCATTACTGTCAAATAAAAAGCAATCAACCAAATAATAAATGTGTAATCATAAAAAAAGTTTTGAAACTCATAAGTAAAACCAGCAAATAAATTACTACTCTAGCTAGAGGAACGCAACTTTAATTAGCAAGAAGGCTGAATACCAAGCTAGGTAATCTTCTCAAAGACATCCCTCAGGTAATGCTCACGTGCATTCTGCCTTCCAAGTTAACTCTATGTTTATTTAAAGTTACTTGGCAGAAATAACTTGGAAGACAGCTGTCATGAAATATGGCTACCGGGTAGTGAGTAAATAGAGTGCTCGAATTTACAACTTGGTTTTTTGTCGGCAATTTTGCAAGATGCTGGAAAAGATCGTCTGTTGTTGGACAATCAAAAAATTGAGGACTCAGCATGAAGTGTTATTAACTAATGATAGCTAAACATAAATAGATAGATCGGTTCTCCTATTGTATATTGTATTTAATAACAATTTTAGGTTCACTGATAGAAAATGCCTATGGCATTAAGCCCGTCTCTGTTAATTTGTGTACTTAAATTAATTCATTCAATTATTTTGCCCTTACACATGGTGTCTTCATATTTTATGTTTTTGATCTACCTCTCTCGCAGGTTTGCTGGAAGATAGTTCTTTAGGTACAAGCATACATCACCTTTGTACGTATTTTTTGGTTTCTTTTTGTCTGTTCATTCATATAATGTGTACATAAACTGTTTAATTAATAAAGAGATAGCTCGATTGGTAGGTCACCGTCAATGCCTCTTTCTCTCTATATATATATATATATATCTCTTCTTCAATTCCTCTATGAAAAACTATGTGTCGTATTTCAATGAGCCTATTTTATTTTGATAGATGGCGGCAGAGTTTGTTTTCCATTTGCCACTACTCTGTGGCTGTAAAATAGTGTGCTGAATTTATAAAACGTCAATATATACTTCGATATTTCTGTTCGGGAAATATGGAATCTGAAAATGGAAGCTGATTTTGGCGTGGACACGAAGTGTGAAAGTTTCTTTCACCAGAGCGTCTAAGTTAAGAATGTCTGGTCAAAATTAATCTGAATAGCCTTTTCCCGACTATGTTTGGGTCGGCTTCCAGCCTAACTGGATGCAGCTGAATACCAGTAAGTACCAATACCAGCGCCTGCCTATCTGACCTTCATACACAACCCAGTTACTGGGTAACTAGACTGGTTGTCAGATTTTTGGGCTGCAGACTAGCGTAACGACTGCCAAAGATCTACGAATGACAGCCAGGACTAACGGCTTAACGTGCTTGCCGAGGCACGGAGGGGTCTCAGTATGTAATGCGTGGTAACCCATCCACGAACCGACCGCGGTAACTTAACCTTCGATCAACCCGCGCGGCTGATGTCTGGTAACGTGGTATATCTTGTTTGTAGGTGATAAGAATAAGAATAATTTATTTGTTCAAAAATATACAGACATTTAAATAATACACTTTAATACATTTTATTCTATGATGAGATTTTGATATTTTTTTGATATTGATATTGTTGTTTTATTCTGTGTCTGAACTAGATATAAAATATCTGTATTTCGGACATCAGCGCTCTTCCCCCCCCCCCCTGTTGTAGGCGAAACTTAGCAATTAACTTTGTTTGACCTCAAACATGTATATTATCCCGATATTCCCACGGGATCGAGACTTACGCCGGTGAAACCGCGGGGCGCAGCTATTCATATAATAAAGGCGAAAGTTTGTGAGTGTGTGTGTTTGTAACTTCTTTACGCTCAAACGGCTGGGTAGCTGACACCCTGGATTAACATATACGCTATTTTTTATCCCGATATTCCCACGGGATCGAGACTTACGCGGCTGAAACCGCGGGGCGCAGCTATTCATATTATAACGGCGAAATTTTGTGAGTGTGTGTGTTTGTTACTTTTGCACGCTCAAACGGCTGGACTAATATTGATCAAATTTTGTATGGTATATATATGGTAGCTGACACCCTGGATTAACATATAGGCTTCTTTTTATCCCGTTATTCCCACGAGATCGAGACTGACGTGGGGGAAACCGCGGGTTGCAGCTAGAATTAAAATAAAAGGAAGTGACAAATGTAACAATCTTAAATTAGTTGTATAGTGATGACCTCTGGTGAGTAGAGTGTAAATGAGTGGATGTGTATAGGAAGGTGAGTATTAATTTAGGCTACTTAAGAGGACGCTTCCTATTTTTATGTTAATTTGCATGAATATTCTGAAAGAGTGACACGTACAAGCAAAATGAAACTTTAGTATATGGTTTATTGGATTTTTTTGTTTCCATGTTGAAGTCAGTTACGTAATTGTAATATTTTCGCTTGATACATTTTTTATTCGAAAATAATGTTTTTTTTAAGGATAATTATAAACAAACAAGATTGTTTGACTTTTGTCTAAAATAAATATTCAGAGCAAGAAAATATAGTTTAATATCCACCCACCAGATATTATTTCTGTAGATCAATTATTACTTTAGTTATAAACGAAATAAGAATTGAGACTTATGCTATTTAGTTTCGTGCTCGAACACGATCAACGAGCGCACGCGATATTCAACTTAATTACTGATGTGTTAACGTTTAGCACATAATGGGGTGGCGGAGAGCAAGGGGCGGAGCTAGCGTGGAAATTTGATTTAGACTGCCTGGGGTCTATTCCGAACATAAATCCGAAGTATCGGATAAGTCAAAGTCAAACATGTGACTTGAAGTCGGGTAAGGATTAAAAGTCAAAAAAGGAAACTTTAAGTCAGGAAACAGCCGAACATTCGGTCGATTCTTCGGATTAACGCTTAGGTATAGTTACATAGGCATAGCAACGTAGGCATAGTTGCTTAGGCATAGACAACAGGATGAAATGACAATGTTACATTTGTGATGTGTGTGAATTAAGTATCTAGCAGATTTGTACCGTTAGTTATTTACATCATTCTCTATCTACGATATTACTCCACCAGCTTCAGTATAACTAATCATTCTACTTTTAAACAGTACACAAACTTCTTATAATCAAACAAGAGCCTCGTACGGAGGGCAGCGCATGTAGCAAATTAAATTCACCGTGTTTGTATGTACAACAAGGGTGCAAGCTGTGCGGCTGTGTGCACTTAATTTCTCTTCTATGTAGGGGGGAGAGAGCTCGTAACAAGTTTATTGAAGGTGAACGCACCGATTAGTGGCTTGGATTACAGTTTAATATCTTTATTTTATGACGTTCAGACAGAAGACGTTATTTTTTATGTTATAAAAGAATGATTGTTAATTTTTTGCGTGAGTATTAGGGAAAATAGGTTTTAGCTTGAAATTAAGACAGTTTTTGAACTATATTATACTCGTGAGCAAGACTTGTCCAGTGTTCCGTGAGCATATCATGTGACCAAGATTTGGCTGCAGCTATAATGTTGCTACTTTCGGCTAAACGTAAGAAACGTAAACGTCGCTTTTCGAAAGAGTGGTAAAAGAAAAGGCTTAAAGGACTTTAAGTTTTTTATAAGATAGGATTTGCCAAAGTTTCTAGAGTTATTAGACTTGGTAACATCATTGTTTGAGAAAAATAATACACAAATATGTGGGAAGAAATACCACCTTTTCAACGGCTATCAATAAAGTTATGGTATCTAGCAACTGGAAATACTCTCGAAGATTTCATATTTCACAGTGCTTTTCCCCCACAATGCCTTGTCTTAATAATTATGGAAACCTGCAACGCCATTTTTACACGCGTGTATATTTTAGTCTACATTTAGCTTTGAGAGGGATCGCAAAGCTAAAAGTAGAATAAAAATATAACGCAATACTTATACTACCTCCCACCCCCCCCACTCCCCCTTCCCTTACTTACTTTCATTTATATCTGTAACTTTTATGGTGTACATTATAAACAGTATTCTATTCTATTCTACACGGACCAACGAAAAAATATGGTGCAATAAAAATTAAACAAAACGGCCAAAAAGATTGCGCAATTCGTGACATTGTGCAATATAGATGATCATTTAGGACCCGCCTAAGAGTGAAAATGCAGTCATAGCGACCACCGAAACTTTATACACTGTCGTACCATCGACACGACGCAGGAGAAGAAATTTAGTCTAAGGAACGTTAACAACCAGACTCACCCTATTATAAATGCGATTTTGACGCTAACAATACCTTGTACGTGGACCTGTGGGTTTGATTTAGTGAAAATTATGTCGGTAACGCGTGTAACGGAATTTCTATACCACTCTAGCATACGGGTATTAAAAAAAACAGGCCAAGTGCGAGTCAGACTCGCGCACGAAGGGTTCCGTAACATTATCTATAAAACCGGCCAAGTACGAGTCGGACTCGCGCAAGAAGCGTTCCGTACCATTATCTATAAAAACGCCTAAAAAATCACGTTTGTTGTATGGGAGAGATAAAATATTAAATATTTGTTTTATTTTAATTTAATTATTTATGTTTAAAGTGAATATAATAACTAAATATTCTGTGAATATTTCAAGCGTCTACCTGTTGCCGTTATCAATATCGAAAAAAAACGAGCAAAAAAAATCACGTTTGTTGTACGGGAGAGCCCGCTTAAGTAATTGTTTTATTTTAATTTAATTATTTATTTTTAAAGTGAATATGTAACTAGATATTTGGTGAACAGCGTCTACCTGTTACCGTTATCAATATCGAGCAAAAAAAATCACGTTTGTTGTATGGGAGCCCCCTTAAATATTTATTTCATTCTGTTTTTAGTATTTGTTCTTGGGGTGTAAGGGGGAGCACACATCAACCAGACTCCCCAAATGTCAACCTCACCTGCGCGCGGTACACTCTGCCACTGACAGACGAGGCGCTGGCGACCGATCGATGGCGGTATAACCATCTAACAAACCAATCTAAATTCACCAGAGCGATGACGGGCAGCAGCGTCATCGTTGCAAAAGGATTGGCACTGCGGTCACCAACCCGCTTGCCCAGCGTGGTGACTACGGGCATTAAACCTCCCATATGAAAAAGTGCAGAAACAACGGCCCCCAGTTCCCGGTGGTCCCGCTATTCCTGGTCAAGGTAGCGGTCACGGTAACGGCGGGATGGGGGGTGCGAAGAATCCCCGGGTTATGGCAGGCTACCAACGACGACTACATCTGGCTACGTACAATGGACGTTCGATGAGGCTGGACCATCACCTTGCCGAACTTGAGGTAAGAGTTAGGTCGCATTAACTGGCATATACTGGGGTTATCTGAAGTCCGAAGACAGGGGGAGGACACGATAACCCTGGAGTCAGGCCACCTATTCTACTTCCGCGAAGGTGATCAGCTCTCTCAAGGCGGTATCGGCTTTCTTGTGAACAAGGAACTCATTAACAGCGTTGTGGAAATCAGTAGTGTGTCGACACGGGTAGCATACCTTGTACTAAGACTCACTGACAGGTACTACCTGAAAGTGATACAGGTATATGCGCCGACTTCGAGATGCTCTGACGAGACAGCTGAGGCCATGTACGAGGACATTGCCAAGGCAATGCACAGTACGACAAAGGCCCACTACAACGTTGTTATGGGAGAATTGAATGCCAAAGTGGGAGTACAAGAACGCGGTGAATCGAAAATCGGACAGTTTGGTTTGGGGCGCAGGAATCACAGGGGGCAAATGCTGGTCAACTTTTTAGAGTCACAGGGGCTTTTCTTGATGCATTCGTTCTTCGAGAAGAAACCACAAAGGAAGTGGACCTGGCAGAGCCCCGATAACGTGACAAGGAATGAGATAGACTTCATTATGACGGATAAGAGGCACATATTTAGAGATGTCTCCGTGATCAGCAGGTTTAATACCAGAAGCGATCACAGGCTTGTCTGAGGCACTCTAAATATCAATTTTCGAGCTGAGAGAATCCGAATGATGAGGCCTACTCTCCGACCTACGCAGCTGCAAACCGCTCTTGGATCCGAAAAGTTCCAACTGGAACTTCAAAATCGATTTGTCCTACTGGAAACCACAAGCACTGTTGACGAGAAAGCCGACGAGGTGGTCAAAACACTACGCGACGTGTCCCGCAGACTTTTCCCGGCGCAGCGGATAAGTAAAGTGTTCAAACTTTCCTCAGAGACTCTCGGACTTATGAGGAAAAGACGAGAGTTGCCTTCCACGCAGCCGTCTTCGTCAGATAAGAGGGCCTTAAACCTAAAAATTAGAAAGCTGACGCGACGCGACCTTCGGTGCTCCAACACCCGTGACATTAAGGTCGCGATTGAGCAAAACCGAGGGTCGAAAGTGTTCGCTCAGCATTTAGGGAGGTACAATCTGACGAAACTGAAAACTGCGGATGGTAGAGTCGTTACTTCGAAGTCCGAGATACTCGAGGAAGTCGAGGATTTTTACGGACACTTATACTCAATGCGGACGGCAAAACCAGCGGCGCATAGTGAAGATGACCATCGAGCCGGATTAACGCGCCACTACACGGAGGACATCCCGGATGTCGACCACTGCGAGATTAGGGCGGCTCTCGAGCAGCTAAAGAACAACAAGGCACCTGGTGATGACGGAATAACGACAGAGCTCCTTAAAGCGGGTGGGGGTCTAGTCCTGAGAGAGCTAGCGAGTCTCTTCAACTCCGTCATCGAAGAGGGTACAACGCCCGAAGCGTGGAGCAGAGGTGCGGTGGTTCTGTTCTTCAAAGAAGGCGACAAAACCTTGCTGAAGAACTATAGACCCGTCTCACTTCTGAGCCACGTATACAAGCTGTTCTCGAGGGTCGTCACGACGGTTCTCGCTAGGAGACTTGACGAGTTCCAGCCACCAGAACAAGCCGGTTTTCGTAAAGGCTTCAGTA
Source organism: Tiliacea citrago (assembly GCA_963921375.1). Taxonomy (NCBI): domain Eukaryota; kingdom Metazoa; phylum Arthropoda; class Insecta; order Lepidoptera; family Noctuidae; genus Tiliacea; species Tiliacea citrago. Next base: position 7,274,066 of record OY992784.1, read on the forward strand.
CCATGAACCACATCCATGCTGTTCGGCAGATTGTGCAGGAGACCGAAGAGTACAATCAGCCGCTGTGGCATGGCATTTGTGGACTACGAGAAAGCCTTCGACTCCATCGAAATTTGGGCAGTTCTGGCTTCTCTGCAACGATGTCGAATTGACTGGCGCTACATCGAAGTGTTGAGGTGATTGTATGACGCTGCAACGATGACTGTCCAGGTCCAGGATAAGGATACCAGCCCCATCCAACTACTCAGGGGGGTGAGACAGGGGGATGTGATATCCCCGAAACTGTTCACCAATGCGTTGGAGGACGTCTTTAAGACGCTGGATTGGACTGGATAGGGTATCAACGTAAACGGCGAGTACATCTCACACCTTCGTTTTGCCGATGACATCGTCATAATGGCAGAGACGCTGGAACAGTTAGACCAGATGCTGCACAGCCTAAATGGAGCCTCTCAGCGGGTTGGCCTCCGCATGAATTTGGACAAGACGAAAGTCATATACAATTCGCACGTCTTGCCAAGTCCAATCCACATCGAAGGGTCGCTTCTCGAACTTGTGAAGGAGTATGTCTGCGTTTGGAAAACTGCGTCAAGTCTTCTCGTCATCAATCCCGCAGTGTTTGAAGACTAGGGTCTTCAACCAATGCGTCCTGCCCGTTATGACATACGGTGCCGAAACGTGGACACTAACAGTCGGGCTGGTCCACAAATTTAAGCTCACTCAGCGTGCTATGGAGCGGGCTATGCTCAGAGTCTCTTTGAAGGATAAGATCAGGAATGAAGTTATCCGTAAGAGAACCGGAGTTACCGACATAGCCTGCAGAGTAAGCAAGCTGAAGTGGCAGTGGGCTGGCCATGTTTGTCGAAGGACCGATGGCCGGTGGAGCAGACGAGTCCTGGAGTGGAGACCGCGTATCGGCATGCGTAGTGTGGGGCGCCCCCCAGCTAGATGGACCGACGACCTTAAAAAGGTGGCTGAGACAGACTGGATGCGGAAAGCGGAGGACAGGGTGTTGTGGCGCAGCCTGGGAGAGGCATATGTCTAGCAGTGGACTGCTATAGGCTGAGTTGATTGATTGATTTGTTCTTATAGCGGCAACAGAAATACGTCATCTGTGAAAATTTCAACTGTCTAGCTATCACGGTTCATGAGATACAGCCTGGTGACAGACGGACAGACAGACAGACAGATAGACAGACGGCGGAGCCTTAGTAATAGGGTTCCCGTTTTACCCTTTGGGTACGGAACCCTAAAAACCGGCCAAATGTGAGTCGGACTCGCACGCGAAGAGTTCCGTACCACCGTACAATATTTAGCAAAAAACGCCGAAAATAACACTTTTCTTGTATTTCTTTTCATTTTTAAATTTATTTTAGTTTTATTATTATGTTGTAGTGGCAATAGAAATACACAATCTGTGGAATTTTAAACTGTCTACTTAATACGGTTCGTGAGATACACCCTGCCCGCTGCCAGATACGAGTAGACGTAAAATAATTACAAATTCTAAGTAGACAGTATTTTTATAAAACATACTTTTATTAAGATTTACCGTCCTATTACAAAATAAAGTTTATCTAATTATATTTAAACCCATTTCAGCCATTTTCTGAATTTCGATCTTTATTCCGACTACAGTAAAGTTCTTAATACCAAACTGACAACTAGTACCGGCCTAATTTGTAATTTTTGACTAAAATACTATACCTATTTCAGTCACAGTAATTACGTTCTTATTAAAAAACTGGCGTGAAAATACAGACTCTGTACTCATACAGGGAATCTATAGTAATAGTTTAGATATGAAAATTAACTGTTAATTAGGTTCATGTCTTTTAAAACCATGATGTTTTAGAAATAATAGACACTTGCTCATGTACTTCCTTATTATATCTCTCCAACACACACAATAAAAAATATACTTCACAATTACCACTCGGTATCTTTAAAAATACAACTCAAGCTTAAAGTACTCGTATCGCGACGTCTTATCCAAGACTGAGCTCGCAGGACTGGCACGACAACCAAAGTGGCGTTTTCCCACCATTCTAATACCCCCCCCCCTCCCCTCCCGTTCACCCCTTTTACCGAAAGTGCGCTGTGATCGGTGACCTTCTACGAACTCAGTCGGTACTAAAATAGTCAAAACAACACATAATATTAAAACAGATTCCCCCTTATTACAAAACAAGGTTTATCTTCAGACCCAGGTTTAAAACATGGAGCCGTTATGGAATTTCGAACTTTATTTCGACTATGGTAAAGTTCCTAAACACAAAACTGACAACTTAGTACCGAACTAAGTTTTCAGTTTTGTATAAAGAACGGTATTTCAATCACTGTTACGTTCTTATTACAAAAACTGGCTGCATGGTTTAAGCCATGTCAAAATATAAATCTTGTTTTGTAATAATGCGGATTTTGTTTAACATAGCAAATTGAATATAATGCGATTATTATTTACTATTGCTAACAATGGTTTAAACCTGGGTCTGTAGATACCATAGAACCATGCCGAAAGAAATACCTTGTTTTGTAATAGGACCGAGTCGGTTAACGAGAACCGTAGCCGTGTACCGAAGCGTTTTGTCGACGGAAGAGTAGACAATAATGACGTTTCCGTGTAGACAGTTGACAGTTTTCTACCGAGAAGGGTAGACAAGCGATTTCTATTCTACAGTAGAGTAGATATAGAAATCGTCATGCTAAGCCTGCTGTCTTGCCTTGTGCCAACTATGTTAGGGTCGGCTTCCAGTCTAACCGGATGCAGCTGAATACCAGTATTTTAAATGAAGCGACTGTTAAATTGTCACATGAATTAATACCACAAAAATATTTAGGTATGTATCTTTTTCGGGTATGCCTAATTTATTTCAAATTCAAACTGAAAAGAAAAAATAGTATTGAGTATTGAACTCATGAAACTCACCTTGTGCTTCAAATCGACTCGACTCTGTTTAGAGTTCAAAACTATACTCCATTTGAAATAAAAAAACCTTTTTTACAGGCCGTTCAATCGATTTTGACTTCTGTAAATGGCAGCTGTAATAAACAGTTGGTATTGTAACCATGTGTTTGCTTTTAATGCCATCCTTATGCCTAGGGAATAGAAGGCAAAATCGGTTGAATGGACTATAAGAAGGTTTATTTAAATTTCTAATCTTATTTCAAATGGGGAATAGTCGGGTTCCTAATTACGAAACAAAATGCGTACGTAAGACCATCATCCTGCCTTTTAGTTTAGCAGAATACAAGAGAAGAATACATAAACAAATCTAGCCCCTAAACTCCTCCGATACCTCTAGAGACTGAAAAGCCCCTGAATTCAGAACCTTACAATAATTAATTTGGTATTCAATTATTTCAGACATAAATCTGCCTAGCCTTTTCCCAACTATGTTGATATCGGTTTTTAGTCTAACCGGATGCCGCTGAATACCAGTATTTTACATGGAGCTACTGCCTATCTGACCTCCACAACCCAGTTACTGGGTAACACGATGCCCCTTGATAAGACTGGTTGTCAGACCTTCGAGCTTCTGACTGCCCGTAACGACTATCAAAGAACTACGAATGACAGCTGGGACCAACGGATTAACGTGCTTTCCGAGGCATAGAGGGGTCACGATATGTTATAAATGGTCACTCATCCATGGACCGACCTCGGCAAGCGTAGCGTAGTTTCGATCGACCCCTAAATAAAACTGTAAACATAAAAAAATGTACGGAGTATGTCGTGGGTATGTTAGACATGTGACGTCACATTAATTAAATGAATCGTCTGGCCTGTGAGGGGAGGTTTTTCTACAAGATTGATGCGAAACGTCGAGATGCGGGTAGGTACCCATGTTAAAATAGCTACAGTTTTTATCTGAAGCTAGGAATGAAAAATTGCTTTTTAGTTGGAAAAGGAGACTTACATACTCGTAAATATAATATTGTACTGTTGAAAGAAAACTGAAATCACTGAAAACTTTAGGTCTGAAGAAAAAAGTTTTTTTCACTCCTCTCGCTCAAAAAGTCTGTCATTGTACTCGTAGCGTACCAGAGCGGGAATAAAATAGCACATTTTCCTCTAGGGGAAAGTTTTTTTTTTAATTTTGCGTGATTGCAACGAGCCTACAAAAACGAAAAAGTCTTTATTGATAAGTAGAACAATTATTAAAAAAGACTAGACTTATTACTGTTTTATAAAAAAAAAAAAAAAGTTTTATTTTTGAAAATGGAACTAAAAGTAGCGATCTCTTCGGTAGAATACTCGTACGCGCATTGCGTTGCGGCTACTGAAAAAATAAAAAAAGGGATTGTCTCCAAATCTTTACATTTTTTCTCTAATTACAAATTGAATTGGTGACCGTACTTTATTTTAGTGAAAATGTCATCATCTAGTGGACCATGGGGCCACTGGCCTGGCTGGGGGGTCATTGGGGAGACCCATAATTTGCAGATGAAAAAGAAAGGAAAATAAATAATTTTCAATTTATTGCTGTCAAGGTGTATTGGATTATTTTATTTTCTCGCAATCGTAGTGAAAAGTAGAGTGTAACACATGTCGCTAAAAACCCATTATAACTCGGTTTCCTTTAAGCAACCTCGCATATAAATGGGAACTTTAGCCCCTTGTATAACAATCAAATCATCAAATACTATTTTTAATGAAATGCTTGAAAATTAAAAACTTATTTGACTTTATATTGGACTTGCTCGTGTAAGCAGTTAGAATGAAAGGCTTATAGCACATTTAATGTGCTTTTAATTATAATTTCCTCTTTACGGGATCAGACTGTTTCTGTTTTTTTTTTTTTCAAGAAATGAGGTGAAGACAAAACAACAAAGAAAAAAAACCGGCCAAGTGCGAGTCGGACTCGCGCACGAAGGGTTCCGTACCATTATCTATAAAAATGTCAAAAAATCTCATTTTTTGTATTTCCCTTAAATATTTGTTTTATTTTATTTTAATTATTTATTTTTAAAGTGAATATATAACTAAATATTCTGTGAATATTTCAAGCGTCTACCTGTTACCGTAGTCAATATTGAGTAAAAACGAGCAAAAAAATCACGTTTGTTGTATGGGAGCCCCCTTAAATATTTATTTTATTCTGTTTTTTAGTATTTGTTGATATAGCGGCAACAGAAATACATCATCTGTGAAAATTTCAACTGTCTAACTATCACAATTCATGAGATACAGCCTGGTGACAGACGGACAGACAGACATACAGACAGACAGACGGCGGGTTCCCGTTTTACCCTTTGGGTACGGAACCCTAAAAATTAGTACCTACTGTTTTACCTTTCGTTAAATGGATTATTGTGTGTATGTATTTAACAGTACACTATCCCAAACTATTAACGATGTTGTGAGATCGCGATCGCTAGCGTTATATTTAGGATATTCACACCCTTCAGTAATTGGGTAACACAGGTCCGAAGTCATTTATATTCAGTAACATGTCGTTATTATGAAGACTGATAGAACATTTTATAGAAGCAAACCTAGAAGGGGTATCTCTATGAAAGATACGTAATTTCTCATCATAACCTCACAATAACTCATTTATTATTGACGTTTGAAACGATTAGACACCGTATTTTGTCAGACTAGGGGTCATTTTATTAATGTTGAATCGGAAGCCGAGCCGACCCGAACATGATTAAGCGTGGGTAGGTGCCGAACAAAGTTTGTTGGGCGGCACGAGCCGAATAAAAGCCGAATGTGAGTAGTAATTGCTTCGGGTCGGCTATGTTGTTCAAAAAATACTGCTGAATCGAATGTACCGACCCGAACAAGTTACTAGCACCATTAAGAATAATAATGTCAAATTCAAACCATTTATTTCAATTCAAACAGTTACAGGCACTTTTGAATTGTCAAGAGGTCGATCAGTCACAAAGATGAAGCTGGTTGCCCGTTCCAAAACGTAGTTGGTGAAGGAAGATCGGGCAAAAAACTCCACGAACACTTTTGAATTAAAATATTGGTCACATCATTCATGTTGTAATATTACATGTGAGAACAATGTAAAAAGACGTGCACGTTACAAGCCATCGTAATAAAAAGATAAAACAAAAAAATAAAAAATAAGTTTCAATCGAAATATTGTTACAATTGTCATTCATTTAGTAACACAATGGCTTAGTAACATTAAGTTTTTAGTTTTTACTGGTAATTGATTTGATACGTTATCAAAAAGTTCTGAATCGATGGGCAGATTTTAAAACCCTAAGAAAAAAAACGGCTGAAGAGCTAATAATAAACACAATGCTACATTGCCGGCCATCACTCACATCGTAAATATCAGCCGAAAATACACAGAATTAGGAATCTCGTCTAAAATATTAATACCGTCCTAATGTAAAATATTCCTCCACGCCTTTTGAACTTGATGTATGCAAATATTATTGATAAATATGGTCGGATCTCGGATTTACGCGTCAAAGGCTAATGGGATCATATGGATGATCCGTATATCCTGACATCCGTTCTTTCTTAAATAAAAAAGGTTAACATTAAATTTTTTGAGATACGGCCGAATTCTGCAACGCAATTTAAACACTTTGTAGTGTTGGTTGTTTTTAGGGTTCCGTACCCAAAGGGTAAAACGGGAACCCTATTACTAAGGCTCCGCCTGTCTGTCCATCTGTCACCGTGACAGTAGGCTAGACAGTTGAAATTTTCACAGATGATGTATTTCTGTTGCCGGTATAACAAAAAATACAAAAAAACAGCAGGGGGCTCCCATACAACAAACGTGATTTTTTTGCTCGTTTTTGCTCGATATTGATAATGGCAACAGGTAGACGCTTGAAATATTCACAGAATTTTTAGTTATATAATCACTTTAAAAATAAATAATTAAATTAAAATAAAACAAATATTTAAGGGGGACTCCCATAAAACAAAAGTGATTTTTTGACATTATTATAGATAATGGTAAATAATGGTACGGAACCCTTCGTGCGCGAGTCCGACTCGCACTTGGCTGGTTTTTTTTTGCACTTTTTAATTGTAGTACCTACCTTTACAAATTCGTATACCACTACTTGCTATGTAAACAAAAGTGAAAGGAAGTTATTAGAATATCATCCAACATCAACACCAAGTGGAATAAATACGCACTAACTCAAAAACTACTTCAGCAAATGTAATAAAAGGAGATCTTTCAAAATGGGCCAGGTCTCGAGAAAAATACAGATCATCATCATCTGCCTAGCCTTTTCCCAGCTATATTGGGTTCGGCTTCCAGTCTAACCGGATGCAGTTGAATACCAGTATTTTACATGGAACGACTGCCTATCTGGCCTCTGGGTAACACGATATCCCTTGGTAAGACTGGTTGTCAAACTTTTGGGCTTCTGACAACCCGTAACAACTGTCAAAGACCTACAAATGACAGCCGGGACCAATGGCTTAACGTGATTTCCGAGGCACGGAGGAATCTTGGTATGAAAAGATGGTCACCTATCCACGGACCAACCGCGGCAAGCGTAGCTTAACCTGATCGAAAGACCCGTGCAGCAGTTATTACTTAGCCACAAGCTCCTCGTTAAAAATACAGATTAATCATTTAAATGTATACTGTTGTGGTAGTGAATTGATATTTATCAATTATTTTTATCGACTTTCAACATGGTGTCTCACAGATTTAGTTACTATGTGCTTAAAAACAATGACAGTAAATCATAGATCGACCATTGATCACAGAGAGAGAATTGTCAGCTGTTACAACAGTGTCAGTTTAGTCAATCAACCTCCACAGAAATAAACAAACCAAACGTCATTAATCAATCAAAATGAGAGCTTACCGCCATGATGGGTTTTTGTTGTGTATTGCAATTTCAAGTGTAATTTCTTGTGTTTTACCAGCAAACCAAGCCATTTTAAAGTAATTAGACAGTTGAGATCTGTTTTAAGTGTTTCCTTTTTTTAAGTATAGTGTACAGGGACCTGGCCCAGGCTCCATACAATTTGGAACATCTCCTAATATGGGACCTCTTCGCGAGCTTCTGCTACCGAATGAAAACAGAATCGGAAATAATCAAGGAGAAATCACCCGCACAATGGCCAACCTCCTCATTTAGGTACTTGGGTCTATTCACGCAGACCTAAAATAACAGCTAACAGATGCTGACGTTACCTACATTTGTAGCTACTTTAGGGGCAAATTTTTCCTTCATTTCGTTAAAAAGATTCACATCCAAATTACTGTAAAAAAAACGAGCGAGCCTTACAGTAGTCGCATATGATGTGTAACATCTGACATCTCACTTTGGTAATTAGCAACTGAGCAGTGACAGAAATAAACCTCGAAATTAAAAAAATAATAATACTTAAATATGTTATTGATCTTGATTTGATTTTTTTGCCAACTATTTATATTTTTCTTTTGATTGAAATTTTGAAATACCTAAACTATGACATGAATATTTATTTTGTAAAGTATATTATTTTAATTATTATGAATGACTATGTGAATTGTTTTTTTATTTTTATTCTCAATCAAAAAAAAAAAAAAATGCAGGTCTGGCAGTTTGAGTACTTTATGCGGCCTAACCAATTGTCCTTTCTTTGGTATTGTTCGTCGAATCGCTGAGCTCCTTAAGTTCTTAGTTGAGCTGCACGACTACTGACAAATGCGTGCACTGACTGGACAGGTCCCCTCAACCTGTGAGGTTCTTTCGTCAAAAGATCATTTCAGGCACCAATCTACATGGTCTTCAGATGATCTGACCAAGATTATGTCTGGACTTTAAAAAGAGACTGTGACCTCTGAGTTTGTTTCGGCCTTTCTTCTCAGAGTAGTCTGATACGAAACGCCAACCTCATCTAGTTTTTTTTAATATGATTGACGTGTAAAAGTGTTTGTACAAACCTACTTACAGAAATAAATTATTTATCATTTATCATTTATTTGAATAATTATTCATTACTAGTGGTCGCCCACTGCTCGACCATTCGAACCCCTCTCCGACTTACAATCTATATAGTACCTACTTACTAATTCCATGAGTAAACTAACTCCATGTCTACTTACTAATTCCATGCTATTAAAAAGTGCTTAATATAAATATATATTGATTCCATGCTCAAGTTGTCACTTCATGTTACGAACTTCCGTCCCTTTTCACGAAATCACTCCCACAAAAAGCGAGAGGAAAGATGCTACACATTAAAAATTGTTTTAGTCTATATACCTACAACATAGTACATACTAATTCCATAACCTGACGTAAACTTCAACGTTAAATGTCGAAACGTCTACTAAATCAACTCCTCACATGAAACCAGAGAAACTTGTCAAACTAAACATGCAAATAGTGTAATCCTTCGAGATTCATACATTTTCCTAATCCCGTCGTCCCTGGTAATACGAAATGGGAAATTCCCAGGACTAAGGAAAGTTTTCTCACGTCCGAAGTTAGGCCGCTCCATCACTTATAACTACCCCATATAGACGATAATAGGCAAGCAAGTCGGGTTATATGAGAAAAATACGTGGACCCAACACATTTGTGGAAACTACGTTTTATTTTTGGGATCATGCAACGAAAGTAAAGATATTATATTGAATAGTATAAAAATACCTTCGATTCCCGGGTTGGGCAAAGTTTTGTTGAATTTTTATTATAGGGATATTATCCATTAGGAATTTCTTCTCTTTCCATCTAATTTCCTTTAGGAAGTTGGCGGTGTGATACCCCCGTGTTTCGGAAAGCACATTAAGCCGTTGGTCCTGGACCGGATCTCTCTCCGATTGTGTCGGATTGTCGTCCCTTTGGACTATGAGAGTGAGGGAAGAGAGAGTGCACCTATGTGTGCGCACACACTTGTGGACTATAATACGAGTATCTCCTACGCTGAAGGCTGGTCTCCGTTTCATAACGAAAGCGTTCGACAAAGTCTGGCACAACGGCATAATATATAAACTCTACAAAATCGTTGTGCCAGATCGTCTCGTGCTCATCTTGAGACTTTTTGGCGAACTGCACCTTCCGCTGTCACATCGAAGAAGCCCTATCCTCCCCCCATCGTATCTACGCAGGTGACTCTCAAGGCTCTGCGTTAGCTCCCCTCATTTTTACGCTATTCACCAACGATATCCCCAAGAGTAAAAAGGCGCAGTTTGCAGACGACACGGCCATTTTCTACACCAGCCTCAAGCAAAACCAGATATCTCACACTCTACAAACAGAAGTCAATAAACTCGGCGCTTCGTTTAGAAAGTGGAGAATCGTGGTCAATCTAGACAAGAGCCAAGTGGTTCTATTCTCTAAACCCCGACTTAGCGCCATCCCCCCCCCCCCGCCCCCGACAGATCACCATGTTCCGTAAGCCAATCCCTTAAGCGAGCCAAATATCTAGGTGTGACCCTTGACCAGCACCTTTCATCCTCAGAGAACATAAAGAAGGCGCGTTCGCAAACCTTTTTCGCTCTCGGTAGACTCGATTCCACTCTTAACTCACGCAGCAAATTGTCCCTTAAGTGCAAATAGCGTATGCATTTGTATGCCTGTGCAGTTTTCGGACAAGCAAAGCCCCACCTTATCCAAAAGATGCACACACTTCACAACCGTTTCCTCTGAAAGGCAACGGGATTCCCTTGGTTTGTTTGGAATGAAAGCTTCCACTTAAATCTTAAAATTCCGACCATCCAGCGCAGCAGTTCATGAAACGCAATACGAAGCGTTTCTTCGATTCTATCGTCAGACATCGCAACTGTCTGGTTGTGAAGGCCGCTAGTTAGTTAGACCCTCTCGTATTAGTCAGATCCGCCCTCCGAGGCATACTCTCACCGACCCCAATGACACCATTACCCTCCTCCAGGAAAGCAGTAGGGTCACAAGTACAGTGCACAAATCACACAAACCAACATTCCGTCCTCGCCGCTGAGGTCCCACACAAAGACTCAGACGTAATTGTCCCCGCCGTCCCTTGCTCGACGAATTGCCAGCCCGCGCCGCGGCTGAGTGTGCCGTAGCTTTAATATCAACCTCCGATAATAATAATCATCCAAATTTGATCCAACCTGTCCCAACTTGCTGTCACCACAGGGGGTGGCCCTAGCGTGCGTTCGCTTAGTATATTCAAAAATTCACCCCTGCCTGGAGGCATTAAGCTCGCTTAAGGCAGCCACAGGATAGTCCGGTTAAGTAGTCATAACCTCTCAAGGTCTACGAGATGCCATAAATAAAAAAAAAAGATAAAAAGGCTGGTCTCCGCTGAGATTGGTCGCCATGGCCGAAATTCGGTCAGGAGAATTATAATTTAAACTTTGTACATCTAAAGATGTTTCTAGTCTGTATACAATTTTTTTATCAAATAATATCCAATAGTTCAGTCACTATAGCCAGTTTGTTGATAAAAACCATAGTTAGCCCATCAATACTACCTATTAAGTTTGTTTGAAAAAAAAAAAAACAATTTCAAGCTTAAGATTTAATTGATAGTTAAAAACTGCACTAGTATTGCTAGTTAGTATCATACTAGCTGCACCCCGCGGTTACACCCGCATAAGTATCGATCCGAGGAGATATCCTATGTCTAAATCCAAGTCATGGTCTACCCATGTGCCAAATTTCATCCAAATCCGTTCAGCCGTTTTAGCGTGAAAGCATATCATTTCACATTGACACCCACAATGACTATGGATAAAAAGCAGCAATTTCACACGATTTGGGACGAATTCGACCAAACTTTTATACCTAAATAAAGTTTTAAATTTTAAATTTTCTTCTCTTTTCCATACAAATACTGTCAGACGGCAATTTTATTCCCCGGAAAAAAGACATCTGGCTTTGCTAAAATCAGCCCTAAGTAGGTGAAACCGAATAGGTATTATAATTTTCATCTAAATATTGTGATAAACGATCTTTTGTGAAATGATGGCTTGCCTTTTAAGATTTGAATGGAGGGGACGATTCCTGCGTCTCCAAGTCGGGCTGACTTGACTTAAAACAAGGGAAAATCTCTCCACGAGAGACATATCCTATCAAACTCAAACTCAAAACATTTGTTTCAGTGAAACCATTTACAGGCACTTTTGAATGTTCAAGGAGTCGGTAAGTCAGAAATATGAAGCTAGTTGCCCATTCCATAGCGTAGTAGGTACCAGTTATATATAAAGTGTAATAGTAAGTGCTCTGTGGTAGGTACACACAGCTTCATTATGTGTTTACCTCCCCAAAAGACATGTGCGTTCAAATCCGTGGTAAGCCCAAGTTGGTTTTGTATTTTTCAAAAACATTTTATATAATAATTTAAGTGAATAAATAGGTTTTTTTTAGGTATTTTTTCAATAAAACGTTAATACTTTTATTATTGCGTATAACGACAAGCAATAATAGGGTTAACATTTAAGACGAGTTATTCAACGTGTTAATAGACCGGAGGTTTCAAGACCGCTTGCCGTGCATACGATTGGAAATTCAAAACTTTCGCACGAAATATGCTTTTTGTTACCAAAAAAAAAAATCATTTTGAGGCATGATGAATATTTTTTTTTTTAATTATTCAAATGTTAATAAATATTTTTTTTACTTTCATGAATGATTAGTAGTCATTAGATACACGAAGTGGGCTGCCGTTGTAAGACGTTTAAAATGCCACGGTGTATACATATTATATTTTGCCAACTGACACAAACGAGTTTCTTTTATGTTCATATTTTGTTCACACAGAACAACTGTTTTTGTTCTCATAAGATTAGAAATTATTTTAAATAATAACGGGTAAATCTTAGTCGTTTACACTTCGTCGTCAAACTTTGTAGTTATAACTGGAGGGTATGGAGTAATTTTATAAAGATAACGTAAGTAAGTAAATTAATGGATACCCTCAAATTATAACATAGCTATCGATTAGACAGGGACTTAAAGATAAAGTAACTCGGACGATAGTAGACAACAATTTCATCGCAACTAATATGGGCTTGCTGGCTAGTTCGTCAATGGTATGGGTCTATGGTATGGTATGAGTATGACGACGTTCGGTGATGCGACGGTTCGAATCCAAGTCGAAACAATAAACTCTTTTTGTAGTATTCTTTAGATTATTCCATACGAATTCAATGTTTTAGCATTGTTACATTTTAAAACTTGAGGGATAGCACATACTGACGCTGTGTGTACTGTCGGCAAAAATGAAGCATGCTCAGTTACGGTGATTCCGCAGCTGGATGCCCGCTATATTCAAATTTTCTTACGTATTTTGCAAATTGCAGGTCAGTGTCAGGTTGTATCTTGATCAAAATATGATTCGCGACTATAACAGATATGTATTTACAGAATTATAATCATTATTATCATTAATACATCTCTTTAAAAGTTAGATTTGTTCCCCGATGTCATGATTTCATGAAAAAAGTTATTCAATGGAACAGATCTAACTTATAGAAATGTATTAATGATTCTAATGACTATAATTCTGTAAAACAAATCTGTTTTAGTCGCTAATCATATTATTTAGATAACACTATATGAACTGCACGAAGAATTTGTTCAAATAATACTATAATTGTCATAACTTCAAAAGAGAGCAATAAAAAAATATACCATTTGTTATAATTTTCTAACAAACTTACGTAACTTGCTTCTTTTTCGACATATTCCCAAGTTTAAACACATTAAAATGTAGTAATTTATTTTTCAATAGCACTGCACAAGTGACAAGTCCCTCTTACGCCAATGAAACACACAAAATATTAATATAAACATTTTATACTTTTATGCTGTTCCGGTCAACGCGCTAAACGCATTCACTTCGATTTGTATGGCGGTATCGCATAGTACATCGTGAAAATTGGCGAGGCAGTAAAAATGTTAACTTTTATAGATCCAATAGAGCATAGGTAACCATATTGTGTTGGAGCGAGGAGAATATTAAAGTGGATAGAATGGTTAATAATTGTTTTTTTTACATTTCTTATTCCAAAGTTATTATATTTTTGTGGAAAGTTGATACTAATTTAATATAGCAATACCTAATACATTTTCTAAACCAAACAATATATGAGCAAGAAATTACCACTTGTTAACAATAATCACACTAATATTATAAAGGCGAAAGTTTGTGTGTGTATGTGTGCATGTTTGTTACTTCTTCACGCTCAAACGGTTGAACTAATTTTGATAAAATTTTGTATGGAGGTAGCTGACACTCTGGATTAAGACATAGGCTACTTTTTATCCCAATATTCTCACGGGATCGAGACTTACGCGGGTGAAACCGCGGGGTGCAGCTGGTAATTCATAAAAGAGATCACGCTGGCCGCTGTCACACTTCTATACACCATAATATTAATACAAACACGATTAAAAAACGCTTCGTGCATTCTATTGGTACCCAGGATTAGGCGCTCAAGTCGCAAGCCGTGCTATACGATTATCGCCTTAAAGATGAACATGCGGAAGTTTGGCCGATAGTACATTGGAGAAGAACAGGCAAGCAACTCCATGGACACTATTTTAAATTATATTGTTACAAAATATTAGTAATATTATTACATCATTAATGTTGATTTATAACTCGATATCTCAATAAACATACTTACAGTTTCCAATAGGCATATATTACTATAATATGTATTAACTACAATCTCTTAAAATCAATTGACGGTATGGTTGGCGCAGTGGTTAAGCGATTGACTGCTGCGCTGCGTGTCGCGGGTTCGATTCCCGCACGGAACAAATATTTGTATGACCTATAAGTAGTTGTTCCAGGTCTGGCTGTTTGTGTATGTGAGTTTAAATGTTTGTAAACGCACCCACGATACAGGAGAAATTCCTAGTGTGGGGCAACGTTTTTTAAAAAAAAAAAAAAATCTGTATGACACCTCGCATCCCTAATCTATAAATAGAATCGTTCCCGTCAAATGATGTGCCACGAGATTAGTTTTGGATTTCGGATATATCCGCACTCCACATTCGGATACGAATGGTGGTATCACTAGCTAATTAGTTCACTCTGTTAGCTTTCCATTTGACGTCTGATTTATCAAAACTAATTTGTGAGATGAGAATGCTAACAGGGATGTGTGGTGTGACACGAATGGATAGAATAACAAATGAGTACATTGTAGGAAGTCAGAAAGTGGCACCGGTGACTGAAAAGTTGTGCGGAAATCGGTTTTCATGGTATAAGCATGTGATGCGGAGGGATGTGGAAAATGTCGTGAGGAAAGTTTTGAGTATGAATGTCGATGGCTATAAGAGTAGGGGAAGACAAAAGAAACGATGGAAGGACTGTGTGAAAGGTGATATGGCTAGAAAGGAGGTGACTACCGAGATGTTGACTAATAGAAAAGAATGGAAGAAAGGGACATGTTGCGGTGACCCCCAATAAATTGGGATAATGGCAGGAGAATGATGACGTATTTTCGTCACTGATGTCAGTAATGTCCTAGATAAACTCAGCAGGTACAGTCACGAGCACTAACATGTTTATAGAGATAAACTACGATAACATGGCTCGCCCCTCCACATTACTGTTTCAATGTGTGTAGTCACATCCTTACTAAAGAGTTTGTATTATATATAATAAAGTTGTAAGTACTCGTAATATCTCACTTATTACCAGATTTGTTTGGTCAACTAATCATGACTAGCCCATCGCGCAAGACAACGCACACATGTCGTTTTCATAAAGTACTCGTACGTCAGTGCAGCGCCATACTCATAATAATGAGCGATTAATGACGCCACTAGTCGAGCAACAAATCCGTGATTTGTTTTTGTTTGACGGCAGTCTCATTACGCACACATTCCTACAAATACTTTCAAACGTTTTGAATTTTGGAGGGGCGGGCCATAATATTCTAGTTAATTTAATCTCTACTTTGCAACTTTTAAAAGTGATTTCCTCCAACTATAATATATAATATTCATTGTAATTTTATTTTACTACGAACATAGTATTTTGGAACCCAAAAGATAACGAAATAGATCTTTTCTCAAAGTTGCAACCGTTATTCCACGAGAAAATCGGTTTTGAATTTTGCTAAGTGTTTATATATTACTGCTCATGACTGTACATATGACTGGAAATTATCACATTGGTACTTGCCCGAATTTGAACCCACAACCTCAGTGAACATAAAATGGATTATTTAAATTATACCGTATTAAATACATCTTCAATACTAACCACGGTCATAATAATGACCAAGAACTGGGCTTCTTACCTTTAATATTTTCAATATTGTGTCAAATTTGCTGTCATGGGCAGCATTCACAAGGGTTATAAGATTCTGAAAACACCAACACAGATTTCTTTAGATTTTTTTAAATGTAATAAGATGTCAAAATATACATGGGATTAGATTATATTACATTAGATTATTTCCTAGTAGAGCGGTGGCCGCTAAATAGCGCCCGAAATTTACCGGCGAAAGACGTTACTCGTTATCTCAACTAGCTAATATCTTAACTAGCGCAGGAGTCAGAGAATTCTATTAATTTGTTGTTAAATATCAATCAACTCAGCCTATAGCAGTCCACTGCTGGACATAGGCCTCACCCAGGCTGCGCCACAACACCCTGTCCTCCGCTTTCCGCATCCAGTCTGTCCCAGCCACCTTTTTAAGGTCGTCGGTCCATCTAGCTGGGGGGCGTCCCACACTACGCTTGCCGATACGCGGTCTCCCCTCCAGGACTCGTCTGCTCCACCGGCCATCGGTCCTTCTACAAACATGGCCAGCCCACTGCCACTTCAGCTTGCTTACTCTGCAGGCTATGTCGGTAACTCCGGTTCTCTTCCGGATAACTTCATTCCTGATCTTATCTTTCGAAGAAACTCCGAGCATAGCCCGCTCCATAGCACGCTGAGTGACCTTAAATTTGTGGACCAGCCCGACTGTTAGTGTCCACGTTTCGGCACCGTATGTCATAACGGGAATATTTTGTTAAATATGTTTTATGTCAATAAATAATTTTTTGTTTGTTTTTTAGGGTTCTATACCCATAGGGTAAAACGGGAACCCTATTACTAAGGCTCCGCCGTCTGTCTGTCTGTCTGTCCGTCTGTCACCAGGCTGTATCACATGAACCGTGATAGTTTGACAGTTGAAATTTTCACAGATGATGTATTTCTGTTGCCGCTATAACAACAAATACTAAATAATAGAATAAAATAAATATTTAAGGGGGCTCCCATACAACAAACATGATTTTTTTGCTAGTTTTTGCTCGATATTGATAACGGCAACAGGTAGACGCTTGAAATATTCACAGAATATTCAGTTACATAATCACTTTAAAAATAAATAATTAAATTAAAATAAAACAAATATTTAAGGGGGGCTCCCATACAACAAACGTGATTTTTTTTCCGTTTTTATAGATAATGGTACGGAACCCTTCGTGCGCGAGTCCGATTCGCACATGGCCGATTTTTTGTTATTTATGAAAGTAGTTCGTGTGTTCTCCTAGAGACCGTTTTTACGGTTCCGTAGTCAACAAGGAACCCTTATAGTTTCGCCGTGTCCGTCTCTCTGTCTGTCCCTGATTTAGCTCAGAGACTTTAGTACTAAAAACCTGTAATTTGGCATAGGTGTACATATTAATCACGCTGATAAAGTGGTAAAATAAAATAGGAAAAAAAAAATTTGGAAAAAAAATATTACACGTAAAGTGGGGATGATATTTTTTTTTTCTCGTCTAGCCCATGGTATGGATAGGCCGTTCTAAAATATTGAGGGTCTGCAATGTCAATTTTTGGATTCAGCGATCCGTTTGCGTAATATTAAGCTTTTTAAGTGCTTTTTTTTGTCAGAGTCAAGTGTCCTCAATTTTTTCGCTGTTGGTTGTTTTTGGATATGTGATAAAATTGATGGCAGTAGTATATATAACGAATTTGAAAGGGAAACTATTACAGCTAAGTAGGCTTTGACGACCGATGACGATTGCGTTTGTCGGCTTTGATTAAGTCCACCAACTTACATTTGCAGTTGGAGAATTAACCGTGCCGTATTTCGATGTATGGGAGAACATGTTTTTCAACTACAATATTAAGTTTTTTTTTGGGATAATTCATTCCAACTACGGAACCCTTCATTGTGCGTGGTCCGACACGCACATGGCCAGGTTTTGATACCGTAGGGAAAGTCAAACCCCGCTGCCAACATTTTTATGACAGACGTCACTGCGTCTGTTATAGGACGCCACCCGCTCTTCTAGGTAACCGTAAAGTCAAACTCAAAGACAAATTATTTATTTCAAATAGCACTAATGAGGCACCTCTGAACATCAAAATTTGCAAAAAAAATAAAATTGATTCTAGTTGCCCCTTCCAAAAGGTAGGTTTAACGATTCAGCAAGTTACATATCGTGCTATCCTGTATAATACACTACAGACTACAGAGGGTCTACTCCGAAGCGCTAAACCAAAGTATCGGCCGAACGTTCGGCCGTTTTATAACTTCCAGTTTCATTTTTTGACTTCGAGTCCATACCCGACTTCAAGTCACATTTTTGACTTTGGCTTATCTCTTCGAATATCTTTTTATTTTTCGCCGTATTCAGCGATAGTTAGCCTAGTAAAGAAAAGACCGAACATTCGGCCGATACTTTGGTTTAGCGCTTCGGAGTAGACCCCCAGGCCACTTTTATATCAGCACTTAAGTGACCGCTCAAGATTTTCAAGCGAGCTCAGTTATCTGAAGTAAGACATTAATATTCGGGTATTATAATTTCGGACACTATACATAGACGTAGAATACGCCAAATAGAGATAAGCAGTCTTTTTGTTTGTAATTTTTTAGTTTTGTTTATGCAGAATAAACCAGTTTTTTCCTTTCTTTTTATTAACTAGTCGTGCCGTTTGTTCGACTCAGGAGATGAACCTGACAACAAGTATGTACCCATTTCGATATGAACTCAACGGGATTTAGTACAGAAGGTAGAATAGGTACCTCCTTATCCAGTTTTTTAACCATATTGAGAACCTTCTCTTGTCTAATTTTCTATTATGTCTATGTAGAATAAAAACCTCTGCTTGTACAGTAAAGAAACGAGCACCATTTATCATTGCTCACTCACAGCTAATAACTTCAAATCAGACAGTCCAGAATTTTTATTTCAAGTGTCTTACATTAGCTTTCATTGGGAAAGTCATACCAAACGAATCCTTTTGGTATCCCATATACTACAGACTTTTATACCAAAAATAACAAAATATTTAATTGCTAAGATAAACTTACCACACAAATAGCGCCAATGAAAACATTCATTTTGCTTCACTTCAGTGTACAAAGTCAGAGTACAAACATGGTCCCATCACACACAGAGTACGTCGTAGTAATAAAAGTTTCCTCATCAAAACCACTGGAAGTACAATATTGAATGCATACCGTGAAATGGCACTTGCGTAGGTTGTTCAAAATGTATGATATATCAAGGATGTTTGTGTCTGTTTGTTTGTTTTTGTGACACACAGTGAAATTATGGCTTTTGGAATAATCTAACACTTTGAATGAAACAATCCTTAGTAATAATCAAATAAAATCAACTTACACACTGCAAAGGCACAAATGCAGTTGTAAGACGACAACATAGACTCCTCTGCTACCCGCCTACATGGCGTGCTCCCCAAACCAGCACCATTCCCATAGCTAGAGCAATTAAGTTAATAAATTACTTTCTAAAATATATTTCTGCAGCCGATTTATTTTTCGACTCTCGAAGGACAATCGCTAAACATGTGTATATATTTACTTAAATATGAAGAAATGATAAAGAAATAATTGTTGAGTTGTTTAGTCTAAGAAGTGTTAATGAAAATATTTAATCTAAATTTATAGAATTGGCATAGATATTAGCGATTTGGTGTAAACTGTTAGCTTATATTTGATGAATAAATGAATTGAATTGAATTGAAATACCCTTACACGCATATACGACGGCACGGTAGGCGCAGTGGTTAAGCGATTGACTGCCGCGCTGCGTGTCGCGGGTTCGATTCCCGCACGGAACAAATATTTGTATGACATAGTTGTTTCGGGTTTGGCTGTTTGTGTTTGTGAGTTTAAATGTTTGTAAACGCACCCACGATACAGGAAAAATACCTAGTTTGGGGCAACATAAAAAATAAAAAATAAAACAAAAAAACATACACACCTACACATACACGCATATAATACAGAACAGCAGCAAAATATAGAAATTATACCAAGTTTTATCTTTTTTTTAATATTTGATTTTAGTTTTAAAATCAAATATTCCTCGGAAAGCACGTTAAGCCGTTGGTCCCGGCTGTCATTCGTGGATCTTTGACTATGAATGAATAAGACTAAAAATAAATGAATTAGACTTGGCGCCTTCTGTCGCAGGTACCTATGAAACTGGTATGGTTGGAAACTGGTAAAACTAAAGAATTCTTCGAAATTCAGTAAAATACTTATTAACTGCACGCCTGGGTTTCCCTGAAATGGTAGATCGAACTGTATGTAAGATAGTCACAGTCCACATTTCTCCAGCTGTTTATTTTATCCCTTGTGAACTAACCTATTAGCTCGTGGCTAATTAATAACAGCTGCACTGATCAATCCACCAGATTAAACTACGCTTTCTTGGGTTGGTCCGTGAATGAGTGACCATCTTTACATACCAAGACTCCTCCGTGCCTCGGAAAGCACGTTAAGACATTGGTCCCAGAAGTCTTTCGTGGACCTTTGACAGTCGTTACGGGTCGTCAGAAGCCCGAAAGTTTGACAACCAGTCTTACCAAGGGGTATCGCATTACCCAGTTACTGGGTTGTGGAGGTCAGATAGGCAGTCGCTCCATGTAATATACTGGTATTCAGCTGCATACGGTTAGACTGGAAGCCGACCCCAACATTGTTGGGAAAAGGCTAGGCAGATAGATAGATAACCAGTAAGGATAAGACGGTTTGCCGATGTGTAGATGGGTGAGTTTAGAGACAAACTTGAAAATGCCTCATCAAAATGCCTAGTGCTTGATTTATCTTTTTAATATATCAACTGAATATGGATATAGAAGCGAGAAGCACAGAACCAGTCAAAGTGGCGTTGCTCAGGCTCCCCCCCCAATCTGCAGCAGTGGACGTCATTCGGCTGAAATTATGATGAAAATATAAACCAATTAGTTATCCTTAAAGACATTGAAATCGTTAATTTGATGTTGCTAAGCATTTGAAAGTACCTAGATACAAGCAAAAAGTGTGAATACAGTTGTATTTTTAAAGATCTTCTTGCGTTTATGCTACACACGCGTAGTTCACACAACTTTTCATAAATCCAAACCATTTACGAAATATCGTCTCACAAACGTAAGAATCTCTTTTAAAAAAGCACAAAAGAAAATGAAAAAAAATCATCATCATTTTATGAAAAGGTACATTAGCTGTAAATCTACTTGGCCAAACAAAAAGCTTCTACAAAAATTTATGAGCCCACTAAGTGACTACACTCAACTCCGAAACACGCTTTTCAAAACTAATGATACGAAATTCCAACGAGACATCGAGCACCTCACTTGGGTACTATCAAAATAAAAAATGTTTTAAAATAAACTTTGTGTTTTTCACTATAAGGTTTAAAATCCAGGTGGCAGTAATTTAACAAATTTTAGTAGTAAAGTGTACTCGTAGATACCCTTGCAACGATTCATGCTTTATCTTCATCAATTTTGTGGGCAAGTTCTCTCGAAGCGAACTGTTGAAGGCCGATATGGAGTACCTTTCATGTTTTAACCTTTTCATGGCCAGAAATATCTCGACGATTTCTAAGCATTTAGTTAAGAACAGCCGTTTCTATTTTAGGGGTATTTAATTAAATATCTCGTTCTGTGAAACAAAAGGTTCATGACCTCTGTAGGTGTCTATCAACCGACCAGCATTGTAATTGTTGGTATCCAATAAAATTGTTCTGAAAATTTAAGAATAAGTACATTTTCAATAAGATGACATCTTAATCAAAACCTTTTACAATGAACTAGAACATTGTTCTTTGTTGTAATCATTTAATATCTTATTATAAAGTATTTTTGAACTTATAGAATAGTCAGGTAAATAAGTATCGAAAAACTGAGTTTTCTAGTGTTATTAAATTTTAACTATTAAACACAAAATACTAATTTTAAAAATCATGGCAGTTTCTCTGCGAGTAAAATCACAAACTTTAAATTGTAAGCCAAAAAATACCTGTAGGTACCTACTTCTGAAAATGTTTTCAGTCATTACATATCGCAAACAATGCCTGATCTTGAAATTAAGTTTAATATTTTCAAGTTCATTTCTGTAACTTTTTAATTTAATAAAAGGGGGGAATAAAATACAAAAGTTGCGTAAAAACTATAATTATATAAGTGTCTTAAAAACAGTAATAAATAGAGGTATATCTTTCATAAAAATATTGGAAAATTAAATTGTAAAAATAACTTAAATAGCCTAAATTCTATGGAATGTTTCTTTGGCTGCGGACATTAATTAGGGTATTCAAAAACTCAATTAATTGGAGGCTTAACTTTGTTCCCGAAACTCCCGATCACGTTGCCGGGAGGGTAATAATACGCAACGACGTAAATGTGACCCTCTTTAGATTTGGCAACACCCACTCCGAGCTCCTTAGTGTCCTCCCAGACAACTTGTGAAAAATGGCCAGACTTCAAGTCTGAAGGCTCTTTGCCAAACTTGTGGTTATTTACTTCACTATACCATTTGTCCACAGGGTCCCTCCCTGTCACTGTGAAACTTGGATCAGTAGACCAAGCTGAAAATATGTTTTCTCCGTATTCATTCTGATCTCTGTGGTCAGTTTTACCTTTCTTGGCTATGGTCTTTGCCCAGTCGTCTGCCAATTTACAAAGCTTCTTGCTAAGCTCTAAAGGTTTTGCACCATGGTTTTTTCTGTATTCGTTGTGAGCCTGCAGGAACTCTTCGTCGAATTTGTCACCGGATATGGAAGATGAACGGAATTTGTTGACCAATTCTGAAGCGATGTCGCTTAAGTTTTTACTGTTTCTTTGGTTAGGTGATGGTGGCGCCAAATTATTGTAGGATTCTCTTGGGGAGTTATTGTTGTAGCTTTTGAACTGATTGGCGCCTGGAGGGTGAACGTTTTTGGCAAATTGCCCGCTGTAATTACCTGGAGGGTAATAGTTTACTACGACATAAAGCTTCCCAGATTTGCTTTTAGAGCTTCCTACTCCTAGTTCCCTGGTGCCTTTCCAGACTATCTGTGTGAAGTGCCCGCATGTTAAGACATCTGGTTCCTTTCCGAAGGGAAAATTATTGATTTCACTGTACCATTTCTCGACACAGTCTCTGGCTTTTATTTTCGTTTGAGGGTCAGCTGACCAGCCACAGTATACATTCTCTCCGTAGTTTTGGTTGAGGCTATATGCCATTTGGTCTTTTTTGGCTAAGTCTTCTGCCCATTTTTGACTGTATTTGCTGATTTCTTTGCTGAGAACTAGCGGTGGGACTCCATGTTCACTTCTGAACTCGTTGTGGACTTCCAACGCTTCGAGCTCAAATTCGCTCGACTTGGAAGTGAAGAGCTTACTCTGGAAAAAACATGAATGAAAGGATTAGTTATCATCGTGATAAGGTGTTAAGTAGATAAGGAGTGTGACGTCAGAGATATTTAAAACGTCGAAATATTGTTATCATATTCAGATTTAAGTTCTTAAATTAATTTTTAATTTACAAGTCAATGTCATATTTATAGTGGGAATCAAAATTGTTTAACAAATTATTAGGTTTTAGAATCAATGATTAGAGTGTTAGCCATGTTTCGACTTGTTATAGAGCAGTTTGTTATAGGCCCAGCTGTAACGGCTCCAACTTACGAGTGTAGGTCGTGGGTTCGAAGTTCTTCGAACCCAGCCAGGAGCCTTACTTTGTGTAAATAATTTCATAACCACTGCTCTCAAAACGGTAAAGGAAAACATCGTGAGGAAACCGGCATGTCCTAGAACCAACATTTCGAAGACATGTGACATCTACCAACTCGCAGTGGGCCAGTGTGGTAGATTATAGCCCACTCACTCTCGAAGACAGGAGGCCTGTTTTTCAGCAGTGGGAACATTGGCTGATTATGCTTATGTATGATTTGACATTCTTGATAAAATAAAATAAGTTAACAATCATGTAAGGACTGAAGCGAAATCGCATATACAAAGTGGCGATTAGGTTACCACATTAAATAGTACAGCGGTTATTACAAGTTGTTAACAGTCTGTTAAAATAATAAAATAAACAATATTACAAGATATAGAAAAAAAAATTTTCAAACAAAAAAAATTGCGTAAAAATTGGCATGAAATAAACCACCCTTAATATTAAGGCACTAGACACGGCGATGGTATCAGCAATTTAACACAAACTTCATGGTTTTGTTACCAATTAATCAAAACATAAGTTTAATGTTGTTAAATACTAAAACGAAAATAAGAAAATTTATTGTTATTAATTATTAAAATTGTGTTTGTATAAAATACGTAATGTAGAATACGTGGTTTCAATTAATATGATAACCTAATCGCCAAATTCTATAAGTGTAGCTGCACTCATATTTTCGTTTGGTACTCAAAATCGCTCACACCTTTTCGTGCTTACTCATAATGCATAAACCTTTCAAGGTTTATTTCCTAGTTTCCGCCATTAAATCCAGGTTGACTCATTCTTCATACAGTCATACATTAATAACTTAATCTTTCTTCTAACTTTACTTACGTACTATGTTTCACAGAAAACACGAATTTGACAATCTGATAAAAATATTATTATTTCCTCTACAGTCATTGAAATATTTAAACTCGGTGATAAATACTATTTAGTCATATCAATAAACATTGTGATTATTATGTAGCTACATGAACATTGCATTTAACAAGAAATCTGATAACATGATTATTAGAAATCCATTTAAACTGAAGATTAAATCAAGACTTTCATTAGAATTTTATCATAAATTGCAATCAATTTTATTAAGTCTACCAACAGTCTCATTATCCTCATTTCAGTGATAAAATTGTAAATGCGACACCGAAAGAGAAAAGTAACACGTCAAAGTCAAATTATTTATTTCAAACAGGCACATATAAGGCACTTTTGAACGTCAAAATATACAAAAAAATTGAATTGATTTTAGTCGCCCCTTCCTAAAGGGAGTTTTGTATGGAGAAGAATGGGCAAGAAACGACA
Source organism: Tiliacea citrago (assembly GCA_963921375.1). NCBI lineage: Eukaryota > Metazoa > Arthropoda > Insecta > Lepidoptera > Noctuidae > Tiliacea > Tiliacea citrago. Next base: position 7,299,229 of record OY992784.1, read on the forward strand.
CCGTTACTCTTTTAAAAAGACGACAAGATCTGAAGTCAGGTGAGAATATCCCAAAATAATATAAAATTCTAGCCACCAAATTTAAATAATCGCTGAACATACATTGGGATGATCCGGGAAGCCTTGGGGAGAGGTAGCATTTTTTTTTGATGTGGGTATTTCCAACCTGTATACCTGTATATTGTCAATCTAGAAGTAGAATATACTAAATAATAACATACAACTTTAGACCCTAAGCTCTTCGAATAACGTTGGTTTGATTTATTATCGTCACACTTTTATATTTTATTACCCGTCTACGGGGTACAAAAAAAGGAGGGTAATGATTTTGACTGGTATGTATGTTCATCTGTTCCCTCGTAACTTCTAAACTACTTATCAAATTTGACAAATGGGATAGCGTTGGAAGCGTCCAGGACCATGGCAATCATCATTTATTTAATAGACGATCAATATTTAATAGTTTGTACATAACAATTTCACATGAGAATATTTTCTTGTTTCATACTTTTTAGAGCGTGATTTTTCAGTAGTCGGGTTTTAGTTTTTGGAGTTATTAATGTTGAAATTGACATGATATACTATAGAAATTAAAATCAATTTGGGTGGTCATCAAATAGTCATTCTTAACGGAAGCAGACAAGGTGAAGCAAATCCATACCTTTATACACCAATGTATAATTTGTTCACTTCCTAAATACTGTCGTTAATCATAGTGTCAACCAGCTATAATCAATGACTTATTATATTAACGATTTTTTATGGCCAAGGAGCAAACAATGCTTTATCTTCTATAACATTATTACCATGAGATTATTAGTTAAGTATCCGGGGTACCCCGGAAGCAAGATGCTGACCACTTTTTACCACTTAAGGCGTGCTCCTCACTTGTTTGGGCATGATTTGGCATAGATTTTTCTCGAATGTATTTCCATATATTCGAGAAAAATCTGCTCGGCTTAGGATGAATTATGCCGAGCCCGAACATGATTTCAGCGCGGGTCGGAACGAGGCACAGGTACGAGCTAAATACAAGCTTAGTTGTTCAACAAACACTGCCGTTACGATTGTGCTGACCGTAACAAGGGTGTAGCATACCTAAGAGCGTTTTCACATTGTCCGATACGATATTGGTGCCGGATTGGTAGCCGAGATCCGATATTTGATACAGTGTGGTATCTTCACTTATTCCCGATGATATCGGTCCCGATTCGACCATTTCCTCAATAGCTTTGAGCGGGCAGCTGGTACTTATGGCAGACTATAATAGAAAACTTTAATTGCTATCTCTACTCTAATAACTATTATATTTGAGACGCAAAAAAGATCTGTCCGCAGACAGTATTGGATACGTCCAATTGTGCAAGCTAGATATAAAGAGGCATTTATACTTATTTTTAGCAAGCTAGAAAATGCACCTCAGAAGTTTCTTAATTACTTTCTCATCTACATTCGATTATTTGCTAATTCACCTAACCAATAGTATCAAAAAACAATATAGGTACACATTTTCGAATGGCTAAAGAAATAGCCCTAAAGAAATGCTATGGTGGTCTAGATTCCACCAGTTCCATCAATGTAAGTATGTCGTATTTAAATGATGATGACGTCATGTTTACAAACAAAAAACTTGAAAAAAACGTGCACAAAATGGACCCACACCCGCCGCCGGCTCAGTTACGAACACGAGAGAAAGTTATCATCCGACAGTCAACAGTCATCCGATGGTTTTACTAATATATCGGTATCGGATCGGAACGGACAATCTGAAAGGCAGGTACATAATTCATAGATTTTACTTGCCACGATATCATATCGGCAGCCGGCACCGTAATATATCGGACAACGTGAAAACGCTTTTAGGCACAATGGAACTAACAGGCCTTTTTTTTTGGGTGGGAAATTATCAAATAACTTCTCACGCTCTGGACGGGGCGGGAGCGTGTCAGACTTTTACTGACTAACACCCACCCGTGTTCCTTCAGATGCCTGTGTGCCAGGACCATGATATCCCTTTCGGACAAACTCGCAACCCTGGCAGGATGCCTCAATGAGCAGGAATAGCAAATGCCTACTCATGTCATCACTAGTAATAAAAAACATTTTACAAAAAAAAAAAACACTACAAAGGGAAAAATAACTTTAATTTCGGAAGTCGGTGGCTTTTGATCTGTATTTTAGTTTTTTGCCACTGACTTCCGAAATTAAAGTTATTTTTCACATTGTAGTGTTTTTTTTGGAAGTCGGTTGTATTTTTTTTTTGTAAAATGTTTTTTATTTTTCACTTTTTAGTGGGTCGGTTTGTAATTTATCCAATTTACAATAGCCTAATGTCAAATGCTCATCACATTTTACAAAATATTTCTTTTCCCGATGCAAGGGCGTTAGTTGTTGAAGAGTTCTCCTAGTAAGAATCAGGAGAACTGATAGTGACTTCACCATATGCATTTTGACGAGCATAAATTGCTTAGCAACCATATTAAAGTGCCTAATCGAATGGCAACGGTGAAATACTTATTATTATGTAGTTCCGGTGGCCATATGTGGTCTTCATCATCAGTTCCACTTCACCAAATGGTGCTTTTCGAGTGCAAATGCACGAGTTACTATAAAAAATACTCAAATCGTTATAGGTATGCCTATAAAATTTGAGGATTTCCCTCGATTTCCATGAGATTCCCTCATCAGATTCTGATTTGGTGGCAATGGGACCATCTCGGAAGCATACACTTCCAAACAAAAAAAGAATTTTCAAAATCCGTCCACAATTGACGGAGTAATCGGTGAACATACATATTGGAAGTCGGTTAAAAAGAACCACGTGATTGCTTTTGTTTTTAGATCGGCAACAACCAATAAAAACTAAATATTTTTCTTATGATCACTGATAATGTGCAAACACATTAATTCATTATTATCATATATACACCCCTTATTATGTTTGATAAGCTATGGATATCAGTGACTATGACACTAACAGAAATATAATCGAGTATTTACGTGAGTCTGAAGTAGGTGTTATGAAATGAGATTATATATTTTATTTCCAGATATAAATCCACATACAAGATACATAGTCAAGAGTGGTTTTATAAGTGTATTTATGTAACTATATCTGTTATTATTATGAAATTATATTTGTCATTTTTTTTTATTATACTTTTTTTATAGTTTAGTAGCTTTTGCCCGCAGCTTCCCGTGTCAATGTTGGAAATTATCCTACAGGAACCTACTACCAGGACAAAATCTTATTTCTCTCTTTAATAAAGTAACCTATGTCCTTCCCTAGGATGCCATCTATCTCCTTGCCAAATTTGATTGAAAACCAAAAAACCGTCCAGTGGTTTGGACGTGAAAATACTGATAGACAGACAGAAGTACTTTCGAATTCGTCCACTGCTGGACACAGGCCTTCCCCAAGCACCGCCACTTCGACAGTGTTTGACATTTGGAGGGTTGCCATAATCGCCACGCTTGGCAGGCGGGTTGGCGATCGCAGTATGGTGTTAAAATGCATAGAGAACGCTGCTGCCCATTTTCTAGTAGTTCTAGTAATTTCTTCCCGTGGGTGTCGACTAGGGGAATCACCTTTTACGAAACCCACAGGAAGAAATGAAAAGGTGCTATTCTTTACGTCCGGCACCACACCGGAATTCTAGTATGGATAGTATGAAGTCTTAGTGTGGATATTATGGAATATTCAGCCATGGTAGTTCTCATCTTGATAATCTGTCATCTTGACTTGTAAAATAAACGTCACTAAGTATGCTGCCAGCTATCCGGCACTTCATTTCTCCTTCATAAGCCCTAGGCCTTCGCCCTTCGCAATATTCGCATATGCAGGGTCATATTAAAATAGCTAGCGAAACTGCGCAGGTGTGAGTTTATATCTAAGCATGATAAAACAATAAAGAAATTAAGTTGATGAGATTTTTTTGGGGTCATTAACCGCTGCTAGTGTAGTCACTTGAAATATCAGTTTAAAAAATCAGTTTTGTTTGTGTAAAATCATCAAATCTTATACCTTTAAATTATTAATATCAGTTTTGTTTGTGTAAAATCATCAAATCTAATACCTTTACATTATTAATATCAGTTTAAAAATCAGTTTTGTTTTTGTAAAATCATCAAATCTAATACCTTTACATTATTAATATCAGTTTAAAAATCAGTTTTGTTTTTGTAAAATCATCAAATATTATTTTACATTATTAATATTAGTTTAAAAACTCCGTTTTGTTTGTGTAAAATCATCAAATATTATTTTACATTATTAATATTAGTTTAAAAACTCCGTTTTGTTTGTGTAAAATCATCAAATATTATACCTTTACAATATTAATATCACTGCCTCGCTGGTCTCGTGGTCGCAAGCTCTACTGCTCAGCATAAGATTCTGGGTTCGATTCCCAGGTAGGGCAAAGTGTTATTGGTATTTTCCATTAGGAATTTCTCAGTAGCAGCGGGCCGGTGTCTGAATTTGTGCCCGGTTGATAGCAATAGGTTCGCCCCCTATTACATGGGACTTAAACATAACTGGCGAAATGTATGTGAACTACAGGTACACCTCTGCCTAACCCTTAGGGGGGAAACAAGGCGTGATGTTATGTTATGTGTTATTTTACATTAATCAAACATGCTTTTGAAACAAAACAGACTACACTATCGTGTAGTTTTACAATCTTAATTGCCCCAAAAGTAATTCTTAAAACCTTATCATAGAAAAATAATAGTATAAAAATATATGACTGCTATTAACTAAAAACTTGTATTTAGATAACGCACATCCTGTTATTTGTAATATAATGTTTCGTGCAAGGCATTTGGTTCTAATCTCTGTTTAGCTATTCTAATATTATGTTAATCCACAGAGAGTATTAAAAATAGATAAAATTAGTACGCCTCTAGCATAAGCATTTTATCCACAGCTGAGCGCGTATTTTAACAAACAAGGAAAATATCTCTTGAAAACAGGTAAACATTTTAAACTCCGGCCGCACTGAGAAGAATTCCGCGCGAGATACGGGACGCAGTTTATTTTATTATTAGAAAGTCAAGCTAGTCGACACAATCGGCGCGAGCGAATTTCGTCCTGCATCCCGGCGGGAAACGGGAAAGTAAAAATATTGTTTGTAGGTATTAAAGGTATGACCAAAATCAAACATTCGAATGTCCCTAATTGGCTTTATTCCCATCCTAACGAACGATACTAAAGACGATATCTATGAGATCAGACACTATGGAATCAAGCCATGATAGTTAATTTTACCAAGGGCTACTAAAGGCCGTTACTAAAGGCCGACTGACTACAAGAATAATCAACGGAAGAAACCACCTACTCCGAAGGGATAATCCGTACTATCGGCCGTTTCTTGACTTCCAAAGATTCCTTATTTGACTTTGAGTCTTTACCCGACTTCAAGTCACGTTTTTGACTTTGACTTATTTCTTTGACTGTCGTTTTTTTGTTCTTTCGCCGTAGTCAGTCATAGTCAGCCGTAGTCAGGAAACGGCATTCGACCAATACTTCGGATTTATCTTCGAATCCTCCTTTTTTTTTTTTTTTTGGTGGGAAATTATCAAATAACTTCTCCCGCTCTGGGCGGAGCGGGAGACTACGGCGTGTCAGACTTTTACTGACTAAAACCCACCCGTGTTCCTTCCGTTGCCTGTGTGCCAGGGCCACGATATCCCTTTCGGACAAACTCGCCACGCTTGCAGGCATTGGTCCTAAGTCAGTTGGTGCTGACATCTCTTTGAGGCGCGCATGGAACACAACGCGCCGTCGATCCGGGCCAGCTGGGGCCTTACTCCCGACAGCATCGAGTACTGAATCAATCGAATTAGATACGAAATAAATGACGATCCATACTCTTGAAACCGACACTAGCGCACGATCGTGCGGTGGTTCAAAACGACACTAATTTCGATCGAAAGATTCGTTAGAATCTAAAAGTTCGTACTCCACACGCCATCTGACAGTTATGTATCGAGTAGTTGAATCAAAACTAAACGTCAAATTACTCGATAGCAAAGAAGCTACTTTATGAAGATCGAGTGAGATTTTTTTGTGTTCTTTACTGCTTTATTTCCTCAAAATCTTTATTATTATGGCTCGCCTTACTTTGTTTTTCAATGTTCTTGAGAAAACATCGTATGGATCTTCGTGCGAAAAGAAATATGAATCGATATAATACCCGGGGCTATAGAAATGGATTTGGAAGAATTTCGAAGAAGTTATAGTTTCTCGAAGGAGTTGTTTAATGTGTTGGTAGAAGATTTAACACCATACATGAAGAAATTAACCAGACGAAGTGACATTTCCATTAAATGAAAGGCGAGAAGCGCGAAAGTCTGACAACCAGTCTTACCAAGGGGTATCGTATTACCCAGTTACTGGGTTGTGGAGGTCAGATAGGCAGTCAACATAATCAGCCTATAATGTTCTCACTGCTGGGGCACAGGCCTCCTCTGTGTGAGAGGGAGTAGGACGTAATCCACCACGCGGGCCCAGTGCGGGTTGGTAGTTTTGACATGTCTGCGAATTTTTGGTTCTAGGACATGCCACCGGTGTCCTCACGATGTTTTCCTTCGCAGTTTTGAGAGCAGTGGTGATGAAATAATTTATACAAAGCAAAGCCCCTGTCAGGGTTCGAACCTACGACCTACAACTCGTAAGTCGCTGTCGTTACCTTTGCTCTCAAATAGGCAGTCGCTCCTTGTAAAATACTGGTATTCAGCTGCATCCGGTTAGACTAGAAGCCGAGCACAACATAGTTGGGAAAAGAATAGGCAGATTGGTTGATGTTTTTTCATAGGGTTTTATTTGTTAAGTTAAAATAAAGCACTAGGGTATCGTTTTTTACGTGGGAAAGTGATAGAGAAGTAAATAAATTCAACCACATAAAAGATTCTAACCACAGACATAAGACACTTGACAATGACGTAATCCATGAATGATAGGATATAGACAATGACAGGCATAACGACGCTGATAATACTCGAACCTATGTCGATCTTGGTTTACGATTCGATTTGGTTCGGGAGTAAGGTTTTAAATCGAGTTCAGATCAGAAACGAGTTCGAATCGAAAACAAAATCAAACTCGAATCGTTTTCGGCAGTAAAGCCCCTGGTCCTTAACGGACGGATGGATTAAAAATAATTTGTAATCGTTAGTCCGCATTCAGCAAGCTTATTGGTTTGCGGTCAAACCATCTCTGTATGAGTAGAGCCATTGACACTGATATGCGTTGTGGGACAATAAGACGCCAGTAGATACATATAGTACACTATATATAGGTATATAAGCTACCTAACATATTGCATCGTGGTCGGTCATCCGTGCCATTACAGTCAATTGAGGATATGAAGTGTACCGGTGTCGGTTTGCAATGTACTGACTCGTCAATAGGTCTTACGTAGGCAGAAGGGCCTTTGACCCCACTTAATAATGCCATTTTTATAGGAAACGATGTGGTATTATTTATTTAAACATATAACATCACTTAGGTGACATTTTTCCTTTCGCTTTCTGTCGGAGTGATGTCGTGGAAAGGGACGGAAGAGTGTGAACTTTTTAATAGCAAGGAAGATTGATTCCTTTTTCGGCACATTTCTTTTTGGACATATTCCGTTTTCGGCATATTCTTGTTTGGGCACATTTTATTAAATAAATTATACGATGAAATACTTGTGTAATAAAATAAAATAATATTTATTAGTAAAATATAATATTTGAATTCATAAAAATAAAAGACAAAACTTAAACAGTTTAAACACTGATTACTTATAATAATGTGCCGAAACAAGAATATGCCGAAAACGGAATATGTCCAAAAAAGAATGTGCCGAAAAAGGAATCAATCGCAAGGAATTAGTAAGACTTTATAATGGCACAGAATTAGTGTACTCGTGGAATTAGTAAGTAATATATATATTTTAAGTAGAGGGGGTCGAATTTATACCAGTGGGCGACCACTAGTAATGAATAATTATTCGAATAAATATTTCAGTATTTAGCTTTTCTAAATTTTGAGGTTAATTTTTGTCGCTGCTCAGTTGTTTATTATCAAGGTGAGATGTCAGATGTTACACATCATATGCGAGTACCGTAAGGCTCGCTTGCTTTTTTTTTGGGTGTGGTCCGCTCTGGTGAGACTTTATAGACAATACCCATGTATTGTCATAAAGTCTCAAAAGAGGGTGATCTATTAATGAGTATGTATGGCATGTGTATTAAAGATATAAAGCAGGGGCAAGAGAGTTCCTTAAACATTCTATGTATCAAATTATTTATTTTTTCTGTAAATTTGTGTTATTCAGAATTAAAATAAAATGTACATAAAAACAATGTATACCTAACAAATGATATCCTAACTTAACTAAAACTGCTTGAAACACTCGGGCCATGGGTCCGAAACCTCGGAACGGCTGGTTGACACTTTCCGTGACCATACAACGTGGCAATACTGCCAGACTCTTGGGTATGTACCAGTCGACAGACGTGAAACAAATTTTTCGACGCCATATTTTAGTTTGTGAATAATGAATGAAATACTTAAATGAAAATATTGACGATGGAATTTGTTTACTTATGAAACATAATACTATCAAAATTTCGTTGGAGTTATTTTCACGTTGGGTTTCACAACAATTTTTGACGGTTTCCTTTGTTTTTAATACACATGAGTAACGGGACTGCGTTATAAAAGGTTTTTCCAGACAGTGAGCAGGTTCATTATAAAGGATGTTCTCAAAATTATTATTAATAAAAACATTATAAAGAAACTCTATGAATATAAAGCGAAATTTTATTCTTTTGCAACGTATTACATATCTGTTGTTAGATAACTTTTGAGGTCATCGGAAACAGTATCTAAGCCTAATAGGTCTTTTAATTTTGACCTGATTAAGGTATTGGGATTTAGCGATAGTAGGTAATCACCGCAAAATGCCATCCGCAAGTATAGGTACCTATATTTATTTATATACTAGTCGTTGCCCGCGACTTTGTCTGCGATCCAGTATGCACAGTAGCCGATATGTACCCATGACTTGGGTTAGGACATAGGCTAGGTCTATCTGTGTGCCAAATTTCATCCAAATCCGTTTGCCCGTTTTGCGTGATTGAGAAACAAACGTACTTGAATCTTTTTACCTATTGTGGTATAGTAATTGTATTCTAGGTTTATAAATAATGTACATAATATACAAAATATTGTAAAACATTTTAAAAGAGTAACGGTGGAGTTTCTTGCCCATTCCCTTATGGAACTACCTTTTGGAAGGGGTGACTATAATCAATTCAATATTTTTGTAAATTTTGACGTTCAAATATGAAATAAATGAAACAATAAAAAATGTACTGCTTCATTCCTACGATTATAATAACTAACTATGATTTATTTATAATAATAATAAAATCAATAAGTCTCTAAGTATATATAGTGTAAGTCGTAAAAAATGTAGTGAATTGTTGTGTGAATATTTAGCGACACTTAATTACTCAGACACTGAAAACTTGCTAGATGTAATGCAATAAGCTTATTAGTGTTAAATCAATATTTATTTAAAACTATAATTACTATGTATCAATGCTAGCTCTATGTACAGTAATTTAATGTCCACTAAAGCACACAGCGTTGTTAAGTGATGGCCTGAAACACAGGTTTGAATAAACCTACATCAGGCAGTTCGCTATTGTGTTCAATTAGACCCTTAACTTAATTAATCTTTATAAGTTATACACTTGATTTATTTTAGACATAATTTAACATGTTCTTACTAATTAATATGTAACTTGGTAAAGATGTAACTTCTTGGTAATTTTTATGTGAACTTATGAATAAAATTATTATTATATTATTATTATTTAAATTCCAATTGTATTGTCTTCATTTATTTGATTAATGTAAGTAATCAAATATTTTGCATGCTAGTTTTAGCGAATTATTAAAAAGCCAGACAATATATAATTTACCTACTACAATTGTTTCAAATAAATTATATTAATTTCAATCAACACCATTCAACCATAGTATTTGAATCACACTAATATTATAAAGGCGAAAGTTTGGGAGTGTGTGTTTGTGAGTGTGTGTGTGTGTATGTGTGTATGTTTGTTACTTCTTCACGCTCTAACGGCTTGACTAATTTTGATAAAATTTAGTATGGAGGTTGACACACCCTGGATTGAGACATAGGCTACGTTTTATCCCGATATTCCCACGGGATCGAGACCTACGCGGGTGAAACCGCGGGGCGCAGCTAGTTAAATATAAATGTTATTAATTTTATGAAATCAATACTGTTGCTAACTAGACCGTTACTCAGTTACGGTTACCATTACCATGTGTTTTAACTATTTATAATTAATTAAAAACAAGTAGGATGCAATGTGATGATGAAGTAGGATACAATACACAAACATAAGTTTTGTTTTGTCATATTTAGTTGTTTTTGTTCATTTAATTAATTTTGCCCTGAGTACATCTAACATTTGCCAACAGTTTGTAACTAGTTAAGTTTGAATCTGTGGAAAATGTAGTGGATTGTATATTTGTTAAGTTATGTGTTTTAAGAGCATTGGAGGCCCAGTGGTTATGGCCGCGAATTACGAGTTGTAGGTCGTAGGTTCGAACCCAGACAGATGCTTTACTTTGTGTAAATTATTTTAAAAATGGTGAAGGAAAACATCGTGAGAAAACCGGCATGTCCTAGAACCAAAAATTCGAAGACACGTGACATCTACCAACCTGCACTGGGCCCGCGTGGTAGATTACGGCTCACCATCTCTCACCGAGAGGAGACCTGTGTCCCAGCAGTGGGGTTATAGACTGATTATGCTATATGTTATTTCTATTAATTTGTAATATATCACTGTTTGTTTTCCTATACTAATAAAATAAAATAAACTCAGACATCCCAAAATATCGGTTGAATAAACATGCCGCAAAATATGGTTATAATTATTAATTTTATGATTGAGACACGCTACTATTGTATGAAAATGCCAAAAGGGCAGATAATTAAACAAGTTTCAAGTAGAAATTCAAAGTAGTTAGGTACCTACATACTTACTTACAGTTTATGAATTGAGAATTTGATGCTTGAGAACTTTTCAAACTCTACTTTAGCATTATTATGTGAAATTTATAGTTCAAAACTGTAAAGTGCTACAAAATCATTGTGAGAGAAAATAAATAAACTTAGATATTTCTTACTTAAGGCGACAGCCCGCTAAAAGCGAAAGTGTTATTGGGTTTTTCCACCAGGAATTTCTCAGTAGCAGCCCGAAGTCTGGATTTGTGCCCGGTTGATGGCAATAGGCTCGCCCCCTATTACATGGGACTTCAACATAACTGGCGAAACGTGGGTGTGCCTACTATAGGTATACCTCTGCCTAACCCTTCGGGGATTACAGGCGTGATGTTATGTGTTATGTTGTGTGAAAGCCCGCGAAATTCAAAACTTCTTTACACAAAAGTAAGAAATTCTGAATTTCGCGGGCTACTTTCAAGTAGTCACTTTGAGTAATGCTAAAATAGAGCTATTGTTTACAAGTTCTCAACTTCAAATTCTCAATTAAAAGACCGAGTGATAGTTAGATGGTACTGATGATGTGTTTTCCTGCTTTGACAATGAGTATTCGAATTTTAGTAAATTTTAAGGCGCAGATATTATATGATTTGAGTGACTTTTAAATCTGTTATTATGCCTTCATATAATATAATGCAAGTAAGTTACGCAAAAAATGTGTGTTAAACTAGAATGAATATAAATCAATAAAATTCTTTATGTGAATATTTAAGTATCATAAAGTATTTGACTACAGTGAATAAACAAATCAGAATCAGAAGAGATTAAACCAAATAAATTCAGGAAGTAATGTCTACCCAAAACATAAAAATCGATATTACTTTCAAACTATTTAAGATATTTTCATGATTTGTTTTGTTAATAAAAAACTTTTTACAAAAAAAAAACAACCGACTTCCAAAAAAAAAACACTACAAAGCGAAAAATAACTTTAATTTCGGAAGTAGGTGTCTTTGGATCTGTATTTTAGTTTTTTGCCACCGACTTCCGAAATTAAAGTTATTTTTCGCTTTGTAGTGTTTTTTTTGGAAGTTGGTTGTTTTTTTTTTTTTTGTTAAAAGTTTTTTATTTTTCACTTTTTAGTGAGTCAGTTTGTAATTTATCTAATTTACAATAGCCTAATGTCAAATGCTCATCACCTTTTACAAAATATTGCTTTGCCCGATGCAGGGGCGTTAATTGTTGAGGAGTTCTCCTGGTAAGAACCAGGAGAACTGATGGTGACTTCACCATATGCATTTTGACGAGCATAAATTGCTTAGCAACCATATTAAAGTGCCTAGTCGAATCGCAACGGTGAAATACTTATTATTAAGAAGTTCCGGTTGCCATCTGTGGTCTTCATCATCAGTTCCACTTCACCGAATTGTGCTTTTCGAGTGCAAATGCACGAGTTACTATAAAAAATACTCAAATCGCTATAGGTATGCCTATAAAATTTGAGGATTTCTCTCGATTTCCATGAGATCCCCTCATCAGATTCTGATTTGATGGCAATGGGACCACTTCGGGAGCATACCCTTTCAAGGTCAACGGCGTTTACCCGGCCCTTAATGCAATAAAATTATGGCAATATTACTTATTGATTTTCTCCTCCCCCTAAAAATGTTCACTAACATGCAGATTTACTCGATTCAATAAATAGGAAAAATACTTCCGTAATAAACTTGCATTGCTTTGACAAAAAAGAATTGGTGCAGTGATCGTTAAAGAGCACTAATAATGAAACAAAACCATCCTATTATTGTCTCAAGAGACTGTTCTAATACAGAGAAGGCCTCAGTATTGATCACCACGCTTGCTCAGTGAGGATATTGGATTACAAATTTCTATCAATTATAAGTCCAGGTTTGCACCAAAATTATTAACTCAAAACTTTCGTTGAAACACACTTCTTATTATTCTATTCGATTAAACTATCAAAATCACTTTTCACAAAACGAAAGAATTAATAATATTTACCATTGTAGTCCCACGGTCCAATAAAATAAAACAAGTGAACACGTCTACCTCTCAGTGACTCTCAAGATATCCTGACCAAATTGCTATAGGCATAAGCAGTTTATCCTTACGAATGTAACTCTTATCGCGATAAGCACTTTCAACCAATGTACGACTAACATAAGTATCGAGTTTCAGAGAGATAAAAAATCGAATAGTTTTTTTGCGAGGAATCGGATTGTAAGGGGATATCTAGGTAGCTACTTGAGATATTTTTTTACAATAATGTAGGACAAATAAATTTCGAGTTACAGCTACTTTTAGCTGATGACGTAACATACTAAAAATAATAAGATTTTTTGTGAACCCTGCTTGAAAAATTGTTATAAATAATAAAAAAACTACAGTGATAATACACAAATAACAATCAGCTTTAAGTAGGTACTATTCCTAGAAAAATCACAAGATTTTCCAAACACAGTATTACCTTAGAAAAGTTTTCCGTACTTCCAAATATCGAGTCACTATCCAAACAAATCGATTCCATTTCCGAATATACAACAATCGATTTAAAACTCTATTTTCATTAATGTATTCTCGATTTATCAAAGTAATATCGCGTCTGATAAAGAATAATGTTGATATACCAACTGCGAGCGTGACTAAGGCAACGTACTTGGTACGTTTCTTATAAATTAATGGAAACGGCGATTTGGCAATTAGGTAACACATAATTAGAAGGCAAAAACGGAATAAATTAAGGTTAGTTCAAGCTAACCAAGCGTTCAAACGATTACCTAATGGATTATGAAAATGTATCTTGGTGCAAACGTTGAGAAATAATGTTATTTCCCTATATCATTATATTATACGTTAATAGATGGCGTTATACGGTTTATAACAAAAACTATTATAGTGATACCCAGTCAGTCTCCCTAGCGTGAGAATCATGGCAATTTCTTATTGCATATACTTTACGTCCTTAAGAATTGCTAGGTATCCTGTATAAGGAATGCAAGATAATTATAAGCCAGGCACTACCAGGTTTGAGAGAATCAGGAAAAACGTATGTCAAGTTACAAAACTAAATTAAGTATCCATCCTAATGGTACAATATCCCTCTATATAGGCACAATTTCTTTTTACACACCATGTATCCTAAACTTTATATTAAAAATGCGAAATTGTGTTTGTTTGTTTGTTACGCTTTCACGCTAAAACGGCTAAGCGGATTTCGATGAAATTTGCCACATGGGTAGACCAAGACCTGAAGAAAGACATAGGCTTCTTTTCATCCTGGATCGCAAACGTAGTCGGGAGCCACAGCTAGTCACACTAATATTATAAAGGCGAAAGTTTGTGAGTGTGTGTGTGCGTGTGTATGTTTGTTACTTCTTCACGCTCTAATGGCTGGACCAATTTTGATAAAATTTTGTATGGAGGTAGCTGACACCCTGGATTGAGACATAGGCTACTTTTTATTCCGATATTCCCACGGAATCGAGAATTGCGCGGGGGAAACCGCGGGGCGCAGCTAGTAATGCAATAAAAATAAAAGTTGACTTACTTCTTTCATTGTTTGAAAACAAATTACAATTTTCACTTCCGCAAATTTTATATTATTTACTCCACACACAATACGTCACTATGTCCTTATTCAACCAAGCATGTACACAAACTGACAAACTGACGTTCACCCATCAAAAACTGTCAAATTAATGACGATTATGACGCATCCGCATTGTCCGATCGGCGGACAAAAAAGGTAATTGTAGCAAAATAAGTACAAAACAGGTCACGTAAATTAGATAGCACACGTATACCTTTGTTAACGAATGAACTCTGGCTTCTCAGATCATTGTGTTTTTTCTTTTTTTTTGATCTTACACAGAAGGTGATTTGCACACTCTTAATTTGGTAGATTATCATTGTAAGTGCACGTAAAATCTGCATGCCAGTCCCCAGTTAACGAAGGGAAAAAATGTTTAGTCATCGTTCTTGATTGGATTATAGTGATCCCACTGCTGGGACACAAGCCTCCTTTCTGTGAGAAGAAGTGGGCCGTAATCCACCACGCGGGCTCAGTACGGGTTGGTAAATGTCATATATTTTCGAAGTTTTGGTTCGAGGACATACCACCTTCACTGTTTTGAGAGCAGTGGTGATAAGATAATTAACACAAAGTAAAGCACCTGTCAGGGTTCGAACCTACGGCAACAGATAGACCACAAAACTTTTTCGTCAAATATCGTCACAGAAATTGCTGGTTTTTCTGGGTTTGGGTTTTGGCTTACGTATGTGAAGTTGGTACCTATCTATAATTTCCTTTTGTTAAACAATTTTTGTCAGCAGCAAAACTTCTACAAAGAGAAATGGATGGCTATCAAGACATCCATTTATCTTTTTTCTCTGACTATCTGTCAGAGATATTAAATATGGCAAACCAAAACGGAACCTCTTAAGATAAGAGGAAATTGCGATGAAGTGTCGTCCAGACGTTGTGTTTAGTATACATATAAAAATTCAACGCTAAAACAGTTGACTTCAGGCCATCACGGGATGTTGTTGTTTTCCACTAGAGTAATTCTGTCAGCAACACCATTATACGATCAAACTTTTTTCTTACTTTATACCGCGGAGCACAATCAAATCAGAATTATTTACGTAGAAAATCAATTTGGATAAGCTAATTCGGTTGACAATCACAGCACCAGTATCAATCAATCATCATTTATTGCATCCATGTAGTTTACAAGTTGTTATACAATTTTATAGGTTTCATACATGAACCCTGCTAGGGCACATCAATTTATAAGTTTAATACAGTGTCATAATATTAAATGCTTAATCAAAAATACTAATTTCATTATTTCCATTCATAAATTAAAATAAGATAATAAATTAAAATTAAAACAAATAGCGATAACAATAATAATCATGAAATAGGTCGGTAGTAAGTCAAATTGTAGGTGATGTGTGTACCTACGTAAGGTATGAATTTCAATGTCAAGATTTACTTATCGTCAAAAATTCCTTTAAAGTGTAATACGATTATAAAATAAGATATTTTTGGAGAATGTTTTTAAATTTATTTTCGTATTCTGTGTCCTTTATTGAAATTGGTAGCTTATTATATATTTTGACGCACATGGCTAAAGGTCCTGTCCAGTAAATAGCCCAGCATAAAGTTCTTATTGTAAAATCTATAAATGATACAGGAAAATCCCATAACACCTAACATCACGCCCGCATTTCTCGAAGGGTTAGGCAGTGGTGTACCTAGTACATCCACATTTCGTAAAAGGTAAGCCTATTGTCATCAACTGCTGACCGGGCTGCTACTGAAAAATTCCAGATGGAAAAGCACAATAACACTGTCCGACTCGGGAATCGAACCCCATGTTTAGCAGTAGCTTGTGACCACTAGAGCAAGGCGAGGCAGTAAAAGAAAACAAATGTAATACAAAATGTCTTTTTATGTACAGAACGAATCGCAAAACATCAAAAACTATGCCGCATAAAACGAAGCCCCTAAATTCAGTTCAGCATGCAACCGGCCTAAGTCACTGGCTCGTGAAGTCAATTGAAACGTCATATTTTGGTCGTTAACCTTAATAATTGTGAGAATGGCAGCCAACAGTCGGGGAATAGGAGGGTCATGTACTTATCTCGGTTGAGAATTAGTAGAAACGGCTTTTTTATTGGAGTCTAGTCTAAAGATTAATACTTTTATCTGTAAGCCATTTTTGTTTATTGTCTTGTGGTCGTTTCCAAATATAGAGAGAATCTAAATGACTTTACACATAAAATTGATATACAGCGTGTATCAGAAAGGTATGTTGAAGTTTTTTATAGGACAGTAGATCATTTAGGGTTTCGTACCCGAAGGGTGCCAAACGGGTGCTATTACTAAGCCTCCGCTGTCCGTCCGTCCGTCTGTTTGTCAACGGGCTGTATATTATAAACACGGTAGACAGTTGAAATTTTCACAGAGTGTGTTTTTCTATTGCCGCAGTAACAACAAATAATAAAAAAATAAAGGGGTCGCCGTACAAGAAACGTGTTTTTTTCGGCGTTTTTTTTTTGGTAAATATTTTAAGGTGGTACTTTATTTCACGATTACGATGTTGATCCCATGGAGAGAGTTGTTCAGTTTGCTGGTCTGTAAAAACACACCACAAAAAAAAAAAAAAAACAAACACCACACCCTTAAATCTGTCCACAGTTTTTCCGATACAAGCTCATCATCATCTGCTTAGCCTTTTCCCAACTATGTTGGGGTCGGCTTCCAGTCTAACCGGATGCAGCTGAATACCAGCATTTTACATGGAACGACTGCCTATCTGACCTCCACAACCCAGTAACTGGGTAACACGATATACCTTGGCAAGACTGGTTGTCAGACTTTTGGGCTTCTGACGACCCGTAACAACTGTCAAATTACTTAGCTACAAGCTCCTCCGATGCAAGCTGTATATATTAATTAGGTACTCGCCTTTTTAACAATGTTTTTTTTTTAAAACGTTGCCCCGCTTTAGGAATTTCTCCTGTATCGTGAGTGCGTTTAGAAACATTTAAACTCACATACACAAACAGCCAGACCCGGAACAACTACTTGTAGGTCATACAAATATTTGTTCCGTGCGGGAATCGAACCCGCGACACGCAGCGCAGCAGTCAATCGCTTAACTACTGTGCCAACCGTGTCGACTTCTATCTTGTCTTCTACCTTCTCTTTCTATCCATTATGTTGGATTTTTGATACCTGTAGATATTTATTAACGTCCATAATATTAGTATTATGATTAGTCATACTAAAAAAATATCCATACCATTGGGAGCCCAGTGGTAAGTTCGAACGAAAGTCGTAGGTTCGAACCCAGATAGACTCTGTATTTTGTGTACGAGTACATTATTTCATCACCACTGCTCTCAAAAGTGTGAAGGAAAACAGCGTGAGGAAACCGGCATCTCCTAGACTTAAAAAAATTAAGACATAACATGTAACATGTACGGCCCACTCCCTCACAAAAAGGAGGTCTGTGTCCCAGCAGTTGGAACATTATAGACTGATGATCGTTATGCAATTGAAGAAAACAATAAATTAAGAGGATAATATTATCTTTTCAATGATTAAGTTCTGTTTACAATTTCTATGATTTAGTATCTTGGAACACCCACGTCAGGATAATTAATAAGACAACTTTATTGATAGGTAAACCACAATTTGATTCAATTAATTAAGCATTCGTAATTATATTTAAATGAAAGTGTAATTCCCCCGGTCAAGGAAAAAATTGTAGCAGTTCAATTCATTAATACCTATTTATTGAATTCCTGCCTCATTAGTCTAATGTTCGCAAGCGCTACTGTTAAGCATGAGGTCCTGGATTCAATTCCCAGGTCGGGCAAAGTGTTATTGGGATTTCCCATTAGGAATTTCTCAGTAGCAGCCAGTATTACATTTATTTTATTTTGTTTATTTTTATCTCATTATGCTGCACCGGTTGACGTCATCACGTCAACGCCGGCGGTTGCTGAAAACCAGCGCTGGGGCTTTGTCTAGCATAGGGTCGCAGCATTATGCTGAGCGATGGCCGTTTTGCGTGAATGTGACGCATATTTTCCCTCAACTTGTTCTTTCGTGTTTGTGTTTTTATTTCTTTGCGTTATGTTTACCGCAAATAAACGTATTTTCTTTCTTTCTTTCTTTCAGCCCGGAGTCTGGATTTGTGCCCGGTTGATGGCAATAGGCTCGCCCCCTATTACATGGGACTTAAACATAACTGGCGAAATGTGGGTGTACTATAGATACACCTCTGCCTAACCCTTCGGGGATTACAGGCGTGATGTTATGTGTTATTTATTGAATTCACGCGGGGCTCGTGGCTAAATGGTAACAGCCAAAAAAGTGGATCGAAGGTTAAGGTTACGTTACGCTACGTTGCCGCGGTCGATTCGTGGACGGGTGACCATCCTTTACATATCGAGACCCCTCCGTGCTTAGGAAAGCACGTTAAGCCGTTGGTACTGGCTGTTATTCGTAGATCTTTGACAGTCGTTACGGGTCGTCAGAAGCCAGAAGGTTTGACAACTAGTCTTACCAAGGGGTATCGTATTACCCAGTAACTGGATTGTGGAGATCAGGTCAGATAGGCAGTCGCTTCATGTAAAATACTGGTAATCATGTATGCATGATCCTAGGGTTCCGTTTTTTCCTTTTGAGGTATGGAACCCTAGAAAATCACAAGAAAACTTAAAAAAAAACGAAGAAGAAGAAGAATGAAGGTATCGAAGAAAGATGTTGTCTTGGGCGAGTTTGAATCCAGCGCCCGTCAAAGTCAAATCATTTACTTCAGATAGGCACATAAAAGGCACTTTTTAACGTAAAAATGTCCAAACAAAAAAAAACTAGTGGCCCCTTCTAAAAGGTAGCTTCGTAAGGAGAAAAATGGTTAATAATTATACGAGTATGTGAACATGATGCACCTAGAATAAAATGACTATACCACAATAGGTCAAAATAATTAATAATAAAGCTATGACAGATAGATTAATAAGTGCTATATAGACACACTTTTTTTTTTTTTTGTTTGGTTGGGAAATTATCAAATAACTTCTCCCGTTCTGGGCGGAGCGGGAGGGTGTGTCAGACTTTTACTGACTAAAACCCACCCGTGTTCCTTCCGTTGCCTGTGTGCCAGGGCCACGATATCCCTTTCGGACAAACTCGCAACCCTGGCAGGCATTGGTCCTACCGGACCTCGTCAGTTGGTGCTGACATCTCTTTGAGGCGCACGTGGAACACAACGCGCCGTCGACCCGGGCCTGGTATATAGATACACTATAGTGCTCACATATTTTTACAAAGGAGAGGTCAAAATTGGTATAATATTCAGACAATTTTTAAACGCTAATGTGATGTACCTTATTAGAAAGCTTATTTATTATGCTACTCGATTATAGTTAAATCAGATTTTTTTAGGCGCCCGTTTTTGTGATAAAGTGAAAAATGTTTCAATACAAACAAAACGAACATAGTCTTTATTTATTCATTTCTATGCAATATAATTATTTTATGTGGCTAATGTTTCCGTTTCTATTAAATACTTTGAGATTTTATTATAATTTTAGCTGCAGCTCCATGAAATTATGACAAAAAATATTGATTATCATGACAATGCAATAACCAAACGTATCGAAAAAAGTCAAAGCTGTAAACTCGGACTAAATATCCGCTGTAAATGTCAAGCCAAGTCCTGCTGACTGACGTTGTCATTGTCACGTCATTTGCCACAGGGCTGCCATCCCTAAAATATTAATAATGCTTGTAGAACATTTTATTTTTCAACAATTGTTTTAAAAAAAACGGGCGGCTGTAAAAAAAAAAAAATGCCCAAAGACATCAAAATAATTACCCTCTTTCAGCCTATATAGGTCAGAAGGCTGTTTAAATTTTCAATTATTTGAGTACCAAGCCCCATACATTTCGTGAACGTCTCCTTTCTAAAATTTTAAAGGAATAAGTCAGTGTGTGAGTTAAAATAATGAGTTGTGACCCGTGACTTATGACATTGTTTTATCCCCTAACTGCATAATCTATTATTCTATACCTACCATCTCGTGACTAAAATTGTCGTGTATTAAGATTGCATAAAAATACAAGACTTATGTAAGACACTTGTGCATATTCAAAACACTTCTTATCACACGATAAGGTGGTTGGTACGACTATTGACCAGCTGAACGTTATTAACTGCAGACGGTTATCAACTTATCAGATGGTATGAATGATTACTTATTTTTGTTAAAAAATATAGGCGTAGCTGATCTTAGTAAGGGCAAATACAATGAATGATCAATAAAAGTATGCGCCTCTTGTAAATTAAATTATTTTTCTAGTGGCTCGGGACAGCACTAAAAGATATGCTCTCGAAACATTTTGCAAGGAAAATGTTTATTTCGCCACGGGTAGGTTAGATTTTTCGTGAGTTGAAGAAAGTTAGAGCCTTGGGCCGCGAGGCCGTAGTAGTGGGGCCTATGTCACCCACGCATTTCGCCGCTTCTGCTTTCTTCTCGCGTATCATTACAAACTAGGACAATTTAAAGAGGTCAGGCCATGGTATAAGCGCCAGTTAGCAACACACAAACGGGGCTAACTTACCACACATTAAGGCTTTTTCCACGCACTCAAGGCTACTATAATGCATTCATTTTAACTTAAGGTTTGTAGAGAATCTGGCCGATGACTGACTTGTCATTTAAATCCAGTATTATCCTAAAGTTTGTGTCAATACGAATAAGCGGCTGATTGTCGGACTCGCACAGGAAGGTTTCCGTACCGCCGTAAAATATTAAACAACATATTTATTTTCACGTTTCTTGTGTGGGACCCTCTTTAATTTTTTAGTTTCGTTTTTTTTGAGGGCCTTGTGACCATCTTTACATACAAATACCCCTCTGTGCCTCGGAAAGCACGTTAAGCCATTGGTCCCGGCTGTCATTTGTAGATCTTTGACAGTTGGTACGGGTTTTCAGAAACCCGAAAGTCTGACAACCAGTTTTACCAGAGGTTATCGTGTTACCCAGTAACTGGTGTTGTGGAGGTCAGATAGGCAGTCGCTCTATGTAAAATACTGGTATTCAGCTACATCCGGGTATACTGGAAGCCGACCCCAACATCATTCACCTGCCCTTATCCCAATTTATTTGGGATCGGCGCAACATGTCCCTTTCTTCCATACTTCTCCATTAGTCGTCATCTCAGTGGTCACTCCCTTTATAGCCATTATCATCTTTCACACAGTCCATCCATCGTTTCTGTGGTCGTCCCCTACTTTTATAGCAACATCCATACTCATAACTTTCCTCACGACATTTTCCTCATTCCTCCGCATCACATGCCCATACCATGACAACCGATTTCCGCACAACTTTTCAGTCACCGGTGCCACTTTCAGACATCCTCTTATGTACTCATTTCTTATTCTATCCATTCGTGTCACACCACACATCTCCCTTAGCATTCTCATCTCAGCTACATGCAATTGCCTTTCCATCCCTTTTGTGGCCCAACATTCTGCTCCATACAAGACAGCAGGTCTAACCATTGTTCTATATATCTTGTTGTTGTTGTTGTTGTTTTTCTTTTGTTCTTTTCTTTGTAAATTTTGACGTTCAAAAGTGCCTCTTATGTGCCTATTTGAAATAAATGGTTTGACTTTGACTTTGACTTTCCCCTTAAGTTTAAGGGGAATGCGGGAGTCGCACATTGTTCCCGTAACCTGCCGCCATTTCATTCATCCAGTGTTAATTCTGTGTGGAAGCCGACCCCAACAGAGTTGGGAAAACGCTACGTAGATTATGATGATTTTATTTTTATTTGTTCTTATAGCGGCCATAGTAATAAAAATGTGAAAATTTCAAGTGACTACCTACTTTAGTACAAAAGATACAGCTCGGTGACAGACGGACGGACGGACGGACGACGGCAGAGCCTTAGTAATAGGCCCGCGTTGGCACTCTTTGGCACCCACCTTAAAACGGTAAAGTAAAACATCGTGAGGAAACCGGCATTTGCTAGAACCAAAAATTCGAAGACATGTGATATCTACCAACCCGCACTGGGCCCGCGTGGTGGATTACAGGCCACTCCTTCTCAAAGAGAGAGGCTGGTGTCCCAGCAGTAGGAAAATTCATCATCATCATTATTTCAGCTGAAAGACGACCACTGCTGGACTTCATGGCGGGAAAGTGAAGCGTCATGTTAGCAGTTTTGTTTTATTTTCTAAAATTTGTGTTTAGCCGAATATTAATGTGTAATAGTGGTGGATTATTAACCATTAAGTGTTCGTGAACCTGCATTAATGTAGCAAATGCCGGGCCGCCAGCATGCACGGCATTGTTGTGGAGCTGGTGAAGCGGACGGCCACGGACGAGACGCGGCAGCTGCAGGCGAAAGTCGATCGCCTGCAAGCGGAGGTCAGCCAGCTACACCAGAAGCTGGCTGAGGTCACGGCGAGGCCTGTCCAATCTGCCCCGGGTCCGGTGGCGACAGGCTCCCCTTCCTCCTCTGCCAGCCTTGAGGAAATGTTCCGCAGGGTTGTCATGGAGGAGAGGGCCTTCACCAGGGCCTGCTTCGCAGGCATAGAGGACCGGCTCTTGCCGGAAAGGCGGCTCCGCCCGCCGCTAGCAGCGGACAAGAGACCACCGCCGAGGGAGCCGGAACCTGCGCCTCTAGCAGGCCCGGTATCGGGTGCGCAGCCCCCGGCCCCTAAGCCCCCCAAGGGCAAAGGCAAGGGCAAGAGGACCGGGGTGGCTTCTCATATCCCCACCACAAGCGCGGAGGGAGCGTCTGGGTCGTCTGCCACTCCAGCAGCCCCCCAGAGCACGCAGGAGGAGGATGCCCTTCTTCCCTCCACCACCCCGTCCAACCAGTCGTGGACGGAAGTGGTCAGGAGGGGAAAAGGGAAGAAGGGGAAAAAGTCTGCCCCCAAGCCCACTGCAAGTGGTCCTGCAGCCAAAAGGGCTCCGGCCGGTGGGAGGAAGCTGGTTCCTCCCAAAACTGCGGCCGTCGTAATGACCATCACCCCGGGGGCCGTGGAGCGGGGCGAGACTTACGAGTCCGTCCTAAGACGGGCTCGTCCCAATGCTGTTCCTGCCCGGCTGGGGATCAGCAACATCACGTGCCGCCGAACCCTAACCGGGGCTCGAATTTTCGAGTTCTCGGGGGAACAGCGCGGCACACATGCGGACCTCTTCGCAACAAAGTTGCAAGAGGTCATCGCGGATGCGGCAACGGTCGTCAGGCCTGTTAAGACCGCAGCCTTGGAGGTGGCCGATCTGGACGATTCGGTCACCAAAGAGGATGTGGTGGCGGCCGTTGCGGCGGCTGGAGGGTGCGACGCTGGCGCAGTGAAAGGTGGAGCCATCAGGCTCGGCCGCCGCGGCATGGGCATCATCCGCGTCGAGTGCTCAGTCGCCGCGGCTGGGGCCGTCCTTGCCGCGACCAAGGGACGGCTGCTTGTGGGCTTCAGCTCGGCTGTGGTCCGGCCACTCGAAGAACAGCCCGTGCGCTGTTTCAAGTGCTTCGCGTTCGGCCACACCCGAGCCACGTGTCCCTCCAAATTCGACTGGGGAGGCGCCTGCTTCCAATGCGGGCAGGAGGGACACAGGAGTGCCGCTTGCCGCTCCACCGCTTCGCCACACTGCGCGGCGTGTGCTGCCAGTGGCCGCCCCGCGGCTCACAAGATGGCGGGCAGGAACTGCAAGCCCCCCGCGAGGAAGGGCGTGGTGCCGGCGCAGGTTCGCCCTGTTGCTACCGCCGCCGCCATCGTCGCCGCTGTAGCTCCAGCGGCGGCAGCTGAGGAGACTGGTGCGATGTCGGAATAATGGTTTCCGACTATCGCATCCTCCAGGCGAACACCAACCACTGCAGAGCGGCCCAGGACCTGCTAGTGCAGGTCATGGCCGAGTGGTTGGTGAACGTGGCGGTGGTCGCCGAGCCCTACTCGATCCCCGGCAGCTGGCTGGGTGACGAGGACGGCTTGGTGGCACTAGCGGCGCGGTCTTCCACAGACTCCCCTCCCGTCTCGCTATTAGAGAGGGGACCGGGGTACGTGGCCGCCGCGTGGGGAGACTTGGCCCTTGTGGGGGTCTATTTCTCCCCAAACCGCCCTCTTCAGGATTTCGAGAACTATCTCGGAGTCTTGGCGGCCGTGGTCGGTAGGGCGGCGCTGCGTCAGGTCTCCGTACTGGGAGACCTGAATGCCAAGTCGGTGACCTGGGGCAACCCGGCCACCGACGCACGTGGGCGGGCAGTGGAGATGTGGGCAGCCTCCTCTGGACTCTCCCTCTTGAACAGAGGAAGCGTCCAGATATGCGTGCGGCGGCAGGGTGGCTCAATAGTGGACGTCACTTTCGCCACCTCTGCGTTAGCCGCGCGCGTGCTGAACTGGCGGGTGGACCTGGTGGAGACTATGTCGGACCACCGCTACGTGCGGTTTGACATATCCACCAGTGGCCCCGGAGGGACGCGGCCCCTCTCGGGGCGATCACCGTTTCCACGGTGGGCTCTTGCCCGCTTGGACAGGGAGGCGGTGGCGGAGGCGGCGTTCGTCCAGGACTGGCTTTCGCCGCCTTCCGCCGGCCTAGATGTGGACACCATGGCGGGGCACCTGAGGGAGTCTCTGACCGAGGTATGCAACTCCAGCATGCCTCGGTCTCGCCGGCCACTGCCCAATCGCGCCGTGTACTGGTGGTCGGTGGAGCTGGCGGGGCTTCGAGCAGCGTGTGTGGCGGCAAGGAGGGCCTACTCGCGGAGTCGGCGGCGGCGTCTACGGGACCGGGCCAACGAGGACCACCTCTATGAGGTATATTTGGAGGCAAAAATGGTCCTCGGTGGGGCCATCGCCGCCGCCAGAGACTCGGCGAGAGCAGAGCTGCTGGAGGGTCTCGACAACGACCCCTACGGGAGACCATACAAGGCGGCGCGCAACAAATTGCGTCCCTTAGGTCCCCCGGTCACCGAGACCCTGGAGCCCTCCTTTCTGGATGGGGTGGTTCAGTCCCTGTTCCCGTGCAGGGACGACAACTTCACCCCACCAGTGATGGGCCCACCGCAGGGGATAGCTCCGCCAGCTGAGGAAGAAGAGGAGGCCCCTCCTGTCACGGAGTCGGAACTTGGCGCGGCGATTCTCTATATCCGCGCCAAGAAGACAGCTCCGGGCCCCGACGGTGTTCCGGCGAGAGTGGTGGCGATCGCTGCCACTCAAATGGAGGAGAGGTTTCGGGAACTCTTCAGCGCATGCCTTGCGTCTGGAAGGTTCCCGAAACCGTGGAAGGAGGGACAGTTGTGCCTCCTTCGCAAGGAGGGCCGCCCAGCAGACTCCCCCTCGGCATACCGGCCCATCGTTCTGCTCGATGAGGTCGGCAAAATGTTCGAGGGGATTGTCGCTGCCCGCCTAAAGGGCCATCTGCGGAATATCGGGCCGGACTTGTCGGACGCTCAGTTCGGTTTTCGGGCTGAGCGTTCCACGGTGGACGCGCTGGCCTGCCTTAAGGGCCAGGTCAAGGAGGCGATGGAAGCGAGGGACGGATTGTTGGCTGTGTCATTCGACATAGCCAACGCCTTCAACTCCGTTCCCCACTCCACCATCCTAGAGGCGCTCCGATTCCACGGAGTGCCTCGACACATGCGCAGTCTGCTGGCCAGCTACCTGGAGGATCGGGCGATCCTCCTGGTGGATAGGACCGGCCAAGTCCGGCGGTACGCCGTTGAGGCCGGCGTTCCGCAGGGGT
Organism: Tiliacea citrago; assembly: GCA_963921375.1. Classification (NCBI taxonomy): domain Eukaryota; kingdom Metazoa; phylum Arthropoda; class Insecta; order Lepidoptera; family Noctuidae; genus Tiliacea; species Tiliacea citrago. The sequence continues at coordinate 7,325,568 of OY992784.1, forward strand.
CAGTCTTGGGACCTCTCCTTTGGAACGTCGGCTACGATTGGCTCTTGCGGGGAACTCTCCTCCGAGGTACGAGTGTTGTCTGCTATGCGGACGACACTCTCCTCACCGCCCGGGGGGGGAGTTTCAGGGAGGCGGCCAACTTGGCATCGGCGGGCGGATCCTTGGTCGCAGGGAGGATCCACCGTCTAGGTTTAACGGTGGCGCTGCACAAGACCGAGGCCGTGTACTTCCACGGCCCTCGGCAGCGCCCCCCACCTGACGCCCACATATTTGTGGCGGGCGCCAGAATTGAGGTGAAGGCCCAGATGAAATATCTGGGCCTTGTACTCGACAGCAGGTGGCGCTTTGGTCCGCATTTTAGCGGGCTGTCGTCGCGCCTGCTGAAGGCCGTGGGCGCCCTCTCGTGGCTGCTTCCCAACTTGGGGGGGCCTAGCGCGCGATGCCGGCAACTCTACGCCGGCATCTTGAGGAGTATGGCCCTCTACGGAGCTCCGATCTGGGAGGACTCCCTCCACAGGAGGGAGAACGCCGCGGCCTTGCGGGCACCCCAACGGGCCATAGCCCAGCGTGTGGTGCGGGCCCATCGCACAGTGGGCTTTGCGGCGGCATGCGCTCTGGCCGGCACCCCTCCTTGGGAACTCGAGGCGTGGGTGCTCGCCAGAGTGTATGAATGGACGGCAGGGCGGAGGGCGAGAGGAGAACGCCCAGCCCCGGAAGAGCGGGCTGCAGTCCGGCGGGAGGCGAAAGACGCCATCGTCGTCCATTGGACGGGGGAACTCGCCACTGCAGCCTTCGGCCGCCGAACCCTCGACGCGATTGGGCCAGTCCTGCGAGACTGGCTCGAGCGGTCGCACGGGTTCCTCTCGTTCCGTCTTGTGCAGGTGCTGTCCGGACACGGTTGTTTCGGATCGTACCTGCATCGAATCGGACGGGAGGAGACGCCGTCGTGCCACCACTGTGGCGCGGCGGAGGACACGGCGCAGCACACCCTCGAGGTGTGCCCGTCGTGGTCCGAGCCGCGCCACAGTCTGAACGCGGTGATTGGATCGGACCTCTCACTCCCCGGCTTGGTTAATGCCATGCTGAGGGATGAGGGGTCCTGGGCGGCAGTCGCCTCCTTCTGCGAACACGTCATGTCACAGAAGGAGGCGGTAGAGCGCGCGCGGGAGGACGATCCTGCCGCGGCGCCGCTCCGAAGGCGGAGGAGGGGTCGAAGAAGACGTCAGTTTGAACGCCATCTCCGACTCCTCCCAGGTGGAGGCCAGCAGGCAACGGCTGCGGGGGCACCCTTACCTGTATTGCACAGGCCTCCACCAGTGTCGGACGGGAATGGTCAGGTGTTCCCGGCCATTTCCGTAGCCCCCCAGTAACGGGGGGGCATGAGGGGCCCGCCAGCTAGGCGGGCATGCGCTGGGAGGGTTGTGGAAGAAAAGGCTGAGCCGTTATCCCATGGCCCTCCCAACACGGCGATGTGGGAACACCGCTGAGTTTTAGTGGGTATACTGTAGTGACAGGAGTCCCACATACCCCGACTCGTCCCCCACGAGCGGGCATGCGTAATGCATTTCTCAGCGTGAAAAAAAAAAAAAGGCAAATGAAACAAAACAGTGCAACATCACTTTAAGTTCTCTCAAGAAGTCCGCGCGAGGTTTCAGTAAAGTGCCGCGTCTTTACTTAAACTCAAGGGGAGTGGGGCGGGATATCATCAATCATCTTTATCATGCATTGAGTGGAGTTCATTTCATAATTATTTCAATAACTTTGTACTTGCTACCTAATTTGACATGACACTGGCTAAATGCACAAACCGTGCGAAGCCAAAAAGAAAAAAAAAAGAAGACAACCACTGCTGGACATAGGCCTCCCACAAAGGGGGGGTAGTGTCATAATCCACACGCTTGGCATGCGGGTTGGTGATCGCAGTATGGTGTTAAAATGTATAGAGAACGCTGCTGCCCATTCTCTAGTAAGTCCCTTAGTCGCCTTTTACGACACCTACGGGACGAAATAGGATGCTGCTATTCTTTACGTCCGGCACCACACGGAAGTAGGAACATTATAGGCTGATTTTGTGTGGTACCCTTAGGGTACGGTACATGTCCATGCAAATTTAATAAAACCATCTCTCATTTATTATTTTCTAAGAGAACTTTTTAGTTACCCTGATTTTATTGCAAAGTTTGTTTTTATAACTAAAACAGAAGATGAGTCGAGCTTGTATAAACAGTAATCTTAGTCCCGTTTTAATTAATATCATAAATGCGTCAGGAAGTTTCTTTCTCCGCCATTATATTAGATTTTCTACAGTTTGTAGAGTTTACTAATAATATTCTTTATCTATCGCTTTTACTATGAGCCGTGTGGAGATTAGTTTATTAACATTAGAGCACTTGATTTGATCCAGATTCTTTTGGTCTGTAAATAGCTTCATTCTTCGAACTCGTTGGCAATTCTACCTATGAACATTTCTTCTGAAGGATAAAAGGGTATCTGTAGAGTGTTCACACGTTGGGCACGCCACAATTGTGAGGAGTGGCTAGAGAGGCGCCACGGCGTCCTCACCTTCCGCCTGACGCAGGTCCTCACCGGACACGGTTGTTTCGGGAGGTTCCTGTTCAGGATAAAGCGGGAGGAAACGCCCGGGTGTCACCACTGTGTAGATCGCCCGGAGGACACGGTGGAGCATACGGTGGAGGTCTGCCCAGCTTGGGCGGAGCACCGCTGTGTCCTAACGGAGGCGATCGGCGGCGGCGATCTCTCGCGTCCGGCCCTGGTTCAGGCCATGGTTCGGAGCGAGAGTGCATGGGAGGCCGTCACCTCCTTCTGCGAAGCAGTAATGCTCGCGAAGGAGGAGGCGGAGCGCGTGAGGGAGAGGCAGGGTTCGCGCCCTCACGCCCCTAGTCGCCGCAGGAGACGCCCTGGGGCGTCGGGAGTCGCAAGCCGATTTCCGGCCACCGTAGGCGCGGGCTTGCGGACGGTGAGCGATGGGTAGCTCGCCATCCGATAAGGACCAAGCCCGGGTCGACGGCGCGTCGTGTTCCACGCGCGCCTCAAAGAGACGTCAGCACGAATTGACGGGGTCCATTAGGGCCAATGCCTGCCAGGGTTGCGAGTTTGTCCGAAAGGGATAGCGTGGCCCTGGCACACAGGCAAATGAAGGAACACGGGTGGGTTTTAGTCAGTAAAAGTCTGACACGCCCTCCCGCTCCGCCCAGAGCGGGAGAAGTTATTTGATAATTTCCCACAAAAAAAAAAAAAAAAGTGTCCACACGTGCTAAGCTAAGATACCTACTACGTTGATATTGGTTAAGATTCCTGGATTAATTTGAAGCAATGCCGGTCGGTAAGTCATTCAAAATATATTGGAACGGAATTCCTTACCGCACATTATAGTAACGATTACTGTGCACACTTCGCGAATGAGAGCTAGACCGAAAAACCTGGCCAAGTGAGTGTCGGACCACGCACAATGCAGGGTTCCGTAGTTGGGATGAATTTATCCCAAAAACAAACTTAACATTGTAGTTGAAAAACATGTAGATACTCCCATACATTCCAACAGCAATACGCACAACAGCAGTACGCACAATATTGAGAGATTTACCATGTTATTTTAACACCATATTATTATACTTCTTTATAGGTTTTCCTGTAATCTATAAGTAAAGAACTATTTTCTGTACGTTTTCAAAATTTTAAACTCAGTAGTTTCAGAGATAATAATTAGTTTTAAAGCTATTTAAGAAAATATATGAAAATTGACCATTCCCCCTTGAATGGTCAATTTTCATATATTTTCTTAAGTAGGTTTAAAACTACGTATTATCAAATTATAAAAAAAAAAAAATATTTGAGATCTAACAAGCCCTTTCATTTGATATGTCACACGGTACAGTTTGCAAAACTTTTTATTTATATTTTATAATTTGCCCCCTCGAAGTGACAAAGTGACCCTCATATTCACATCTCATTTATTTACGTTACACACTTATGAACTTCTTATGTGTACCAAATTCTACTCATTCGGTCTAGTAGATTCAGAGAAAATCGACTGTGACAGAAGGACAGACAGACAGACAGACAGCCAACCAGATAGACAGACAGATACACGAGTGATCTTATAAGGGTTCCGTTTTTTCCTTTTCAAGTACAAAACCGTAACATTTTGATCGTCATGACACTTTTGCTATAGTGTTTCTTTTCATTTAGTTACTCTCAAACGTTGTTAATTTATTTCAGCAAAAGGAACTTCTTCGATCCAACCGGGTGTCCTACGACATCTATCTACTTTTTGTTACGGTTTGTACAGACTGGTGCGATATCGCGGGCGCGACGCGACACTAGTAGCACAATTTCTATGTCGCCGCCTGTCACGCCCGCGATATCGCGTGACTCTATAGTGCCTTTACTGTTTGCAGTTCCAATTGCCTACTAGTGGCAATTATGCTTCCACTGTCTTCCATAGATTTTTTTTTAATATTTTATAGTAATTACTAAAATCAAAAAAAAAAAAGGTTTCAAATCATAATCCAAGCGACTGTAATTAGCTAAATAATGCAGGCTAATCTGTGCTTAATTAAACCTCCTTAGTTTATCAACTATTAGTTATTGATATTTAATAGATATTATGATTTATTATAGTAATAAGATGATGAATCACAGTCTTAATAACACATTAATAATGATGATTATTAAATAGTCGTTTTGGCTACAAATGTATGCTTTGGTAATTGACCCTTCTCTTAATCGTTAGACAATTTATTTGTTCTACTTTCGGCATACGATCATTAGGTGATACATGTTTGATGATATATATTACCCGGACCAGGAAAACCAGCATATTTTTTGTCCAGTCCAGTGCAGTCTAAGCAAGTTATCTGCCCTCGAATAATTAATTTATGTCATAGTCATTAAAATGTTCTAGTACACCATAGATTAATAAACTGTTCCACCGAACCGCACTTATCAAAATTTTGTGTGCGGTTAGTGGAAGTGCTCAGGTGCGGTTCGGAGAGGTGCTGTTGAAATCAGTGCTCTGAGTGGAATACCTCGAAATTACAGCTATAAATGTAGAAATTTTACATAGGGTGACACAATGGACGGTCTTATCGCTAAAAGCGTTCAAATAATTACCAAAAACCTTTCTAGAGCAACTTTCGTATAAAATGAATGTGTTACTTACAAATGCTGATTGTTTATTTTCATTTTGTTTGCGTATGTTTTATTATTTTGTTTTAATACTATTAAATAAATCTAAATCTCGGTCAATAAAGTCTTACTCAAGTAATAATAACAGCCTCAGTGACCCTCTTATGCGCAGGCGCAGCAGTAGAGATAGTGCGAGTTTTATCTTATCTAACGCGACGATCATAATGACCCATATCCCCGAGATTAACTTGAAAGTCAATATTGTATGATATCATGCACGTATTTTTTATTGTTTAGAAATTACCACAGAATTTGTGATACGGAAAATTTTGTTCTATATCCGAATCGCTTTAGCATGGCAATAGCGGTTATTGTCCGTTCCCTAATATCTCTCCGTAGGAACCCAAACAATAAACTATACCTATATGGTTTTTCGTTAATGGAACATGTTGAAGATCACGATAGATATTGATCCAGGAAGTTTTAACGGACTTTATTGCAGTTTTTTAAATAAAGAATGCTGGAAATGTAGGTGGGTCAATGACCGTTATTGCCACGCTAAAGCGATTCGGGTATAGTGGAATATTCACATAATAATTGTCAAAATAAAATTATGTGAGTTGACCTCCATCTACATGAATATATCATGATCAAGTTTCTGATTAGTAAAATCTTGTGTTAACTGGTACATTTGGGTGACTTAAGCACAAATCAAACTGAATGGTGTTTTATGTTTATTCTGTTACTATTTTACTTTTAGTAATTACTTTTTTTTCTGTTTGGTTTTCTACTAGTGGACTTTTGTCGGCAATACAACTACTACACTGATTTTATCTGGTAAATAGATGGCCGTATTTGGCCTGTTAGTTTTTTATTTTATTAGATTAGTTGCCGTATAGTTGCCGTATTTAAATGTGGTAGGTGATAAAAAGCAATCGCCAAAGTCCAGCAGTCGCCTGATGTACTTAGATTTATACGATGTTACCACTATCACTACATAATTATTTATTTTATTTGCTGACTGTATCATATTTATATTACACATACACACTACTGATTTAGAACTTGTATTGTGTATTTTTTTCTTCTTTTGTATCTCATTTTATACTAGGCTACACCGGTTGACGTCATCGCGTCAACGCTGGCTGCCACTCAAAACTAGCGCTGTGGCTGTATCACAGCATTATGCTGAGTGATGTCCGTTTCCGTGGATGTGACGCATATTTTCCCCCAAATAAACGTATTTTGTTTCTTTCTTTCTTTCTTTCACTAACCACGATTGTTATGAAAACTATACAAAATTCCATACGTTTTAAAGCAATTGTATTTATATTGATATTTACTTTACCGAGCAATATTTTTTCAGTTGTTACTACACCAGCTTAAAATACACAATTATTTATTTTTCAATGTTATTGAAATGAAACATTGTTGTTTTGCACGATTGTAGTGCAAAGTCAATTTGTTTTGTTTATATAACATAGGATTTTTTGAGAAATATTTACAGAATAGGTATTAATTTCTTTTTATTCTGATATAACTTTAAATATTTGTGTTACTGCTAAGTTTCTATAGTTACTGAAATTCTAATATCCGTTGCCTAAATGATAAATGATTTTATTCCTGTAAGTAGGTTTGTACTTTTACACGTCAATTATATTTCGAAAACTACATTAGATGAGGTTGGTGCGAGGTTTCCTATCTGACTACTCTGAGAAGAAAGGCCGCTACAAACTCAGAAGTCAACTGTGACCTCTTTTAAAGTCCAGACATAATCTTGGTCAGATCATGTGAGGACCATGTAGCTTAGTGTTTGAAATGGTGTTTTGAGGAAAGAATCACACAGATTTGAGTGGGTTTTTCCAGCCAGTGCAAGCCTGTATCTAATTGTAATCTCATTCACTATCACGTAATGTAACAACAATGACATTCATGTACTTAAAAATATTTTTTTTAAATTACACTATACACACAATAAAATGTTGTTTAACACACTCAATATGTCATTCAAAACATTGCTACCAAATACTATAATAAATTTCAGATAACCTAAAATTCAAAATATTATCTGATCATTAAAACGATTATAAAATGTAACTCACGATAATAGAACATCCAGGTAAAACGCAAGGCGTCTTCATTATTACACAAAACAATAGTATTTTTAAACTGTAAGTATGTTTGTGCCGCTCACATCGAAAACTGATGGCTCTTTTTTTAATAAATTTACACTGAACTACACATCCCGCGACTGCGCAGATAGTGTGCGATTTTGTATTTTGAGATAAGTGACGTGTGGAGGTTGGTATAAACGACGAGCGATCAGCGGGTTGTCATGAGCGGAAGCGGGACCGTTTTTTCAAAGATAATTTTGTTTTTTATTAAGGTAACGACAATGAATATACGATACTTCTATAAATGAACAGTCAAATACTTTCCGTGTTTTTAGTTTTTTGATGACCTCTGGAAAAATAATAATGGAAAACTAGCTAAGATTCAGTTGTTGCCTACCAACTCAAATCGTTTGGCTGTGTTGATGCTAACATCAACAAAAATGTTTGCGGCAAACGCATGTATTCTGTGCTGCGTTTTCATACAAAATGTACATAGTTTTTGGCTATTGCAACTACCACTCTTCTCTGCATCACCCAAAGGTTGACTAGTAAAAAATGCCTATGGCATTAAGTCCGCCTCTGCACATTTGTGTGCTAAAAGCATTAAATAAATAAATACAATGAAGCATCGTACATACATATTTGATAAGACCTACATACCTGAGGCGGTTCGTCGTCAAAATCGCTTATTCTCTTGACTTGCTTCGCTTTCTTATCATCAACACCTATAAATACGTAATTAAGAACGTTTACACTTCCTCGGGATTTACATAAAATAGGGATAAGTTGTTTATACCGCCTACCGCCATAGTACGCATAGCTTGGTGAAGTCATTTTGTATCAACATTCACTAAGATGGATCAAGTCTATTAAATGAACAATTTACACGTAATATATTTTAATGTATTTAATACATATTAATAGTGATGTTCAGAAGACAGCCGTGGTCGTATGCCACTTTGCACTAAAGATTATGATCGCTTACTACTGTTAAAATGTGTTGTTTTGATAGGTTAGGTGGCATATGACCACGGTTGTCTTCTGAACATCATTATGAATATTTATTAAATACGTTAAAATATATGACGTGTAAGTTGTTTATTTAATAGACGATAAATATTGAATAGTTTGTACATAATAATTTCAGATGAGAATATTTTCTTGTTTCATACTTTTTAGAGCGAGATTTTTCAGTAGTCGGTTTTTAGTTTTTGAACTTATTTTTTTATTATTATCACTCACAATATCATGGTGGCATTAATTGATTTACGCTGAAAAAAAAACTTCCAAAGGGACTGTTAATATTATTATTGTTACAAGAAGAAATTAATGAAGACATCCTATAACAGACTATCCAACGCCTTTGAAACAATAATAAATTAATGTTAAAATCTCTACACAGTACGTAGTTCAGTATAGAATCATAATTCAACAAAATACAGAAGACAGATTAATGTACCAGGAAGTTTAAATGAGAAAACTTATACTGAACTGCTTCAGTAGTGTCAGAATAATAATTATGCATGTAAAGTCAGGGAATTAAAAAAATACACACTACGTAAATTTACCGCAAGTCATTTCAACTGTCAAAAAATGGTAATTGTGATTCGAATATAATGGACAAATTAAATTGGTAAGCAATTTGATATACCTACAAGTAATTTCCCAGACTTTACTAACATTATCCGTGAAGTAAAATTAAAAATCAGTTCCAAGAATGTCTTTAACAAGAAATCGTATCTATGAGTGCCTGTAAAGTTTCACTAACTAATCAATATAAATAAGTAAAATTGAAGTGACAATTTATAATGTCAAAATTACAGCGTTTTACGGAATGCCTAAGAACGTAAATAGGCGGTACTTATAACAAAAAAAAACAAGTATTACAATTTTTGTCTGTCATTCTGTCTGTTTGTTCCGGCTAATCTCCGAAACGGCTTGACCGATTTTGACGGGACTTTAACTGGCAGATAGCTGATTTTATAAGTAGTAACTTAGGCTACTTATATTTTAGAAAAAGCCAAGCAGGCAGCAGCTAGTTTAAAGTAAACGTTGTATATTTTTAAAGCATTACAGTGGCACTTACCGGGTTGACCCTGTAGCGTCGTGTTCTCCAGTCAGGGCTTGAAAAACCAGTATTTTTAGGAACCGGTACCATTGGCTTAATTGTGATACCGATACCATTGGCCTTGGTGTGATACCGGTACCAGATGTAGTGCCTGCACTATTGGTATTTTTGAATAGTATCGGTACTGTACCGGTACCAAACACATATTTACGTAAGTTAGAGTGAGAAAACATAATAAAGTAAATAAAAAGGATAGCTAATTTATAGGCTTTAGAAAAATAACTTCAAGATAGCCAACCGTACGAAGTTTTTCGTACAAATATGAGATAGTGGTACGCGCCGGGTACCTGAATTTAGTACCGGTACTTGTTCGGTGGAATACCGGTACCCGTCTGGAACCGGCAATCAGGTACCTAAATGGCAAGAACCGCTAAGTACCGATACAGTACGGTTCTGGTACAGTTTGGTACCGGTACAGTCAAAAAATTAAATATGTTAAGTTATTTTTCCGACTATGTCATAGCCAACATTTTCAATGAAATTTACACTTTCAAAATGACAATTTGAAAAGGAATGTGTTGCGTTGTGCTTGGAAAAGGAATTTGTTTGACAACTGCTTAGCTTTATTGCTCCGTGACCGTACGTGTAGGTACGCAATATTCGCCCCATATAATTTTTGACCTGAAAACAAAGAGAAGTTAAAACGAAGATTAGAATGAAGTCATCAGTCTACAACTCAATTGAACACTTATTTCTCGCAGATAAGCCTCATGAAGATTTTAACTGCAAATAAATTCACGTTCGTGTAATAGATACCTAATACCAGGCGAGCTCCTAAAACCATTCTACCGTAGACGTCAAAGATAAAACTGTTATTTATGTTGTCGTCTCTTTCTTCCTTTTGGTAAAATATCCCTGTCTCGTTCACTCATCGCGTGACAAACGACCATTGTAGTAATTTACCGCGAGTTTTGTGATTGAACGAATTTCATGAGTATACTTAGTTGTGAAATGGGGTATTTCATGCGAATTCGCTGTATATTAGTATAGTGTTTGTTACTGTTGATAGGTCGGCGTTTTTGAATGAATCTTGCACTTGAATAAGGAAGATGAAAAGTATGCTTAAATGGTTTGATCTTGTTAAGAGGATGAATGAAAGGCGACTAACAAAAGGTATTTAGATGGCAGATATGAGTGGAAACGACAACAGGGGGAGACGCCTTAGGAGGGCATAACATTGACCTAATTGGTGATGTTCTTCAAAAAGGTCAGGTGCGTAGTACTCGCAACCGGCGTGCGTGTAAGACCGTAAAGGAAGCAAAAGGATTATGTAAGAAGCGTACCAGGAGGCGTTCTATAGTTTCTGTCTACCCCCATGGGAAGAAAGCGTGAGTTTATGTATGTGTGTATGCAACTGAGTTCTCAAAATATGCATATGTAATGACAACAAGACAAGACACGAGGTAAGCCCAGATACGCAAGGGCAAATTTCTATTTCGTGAACTTGGTTTTTACTTTCGGTATTGTCAAGAACCTCATGGATGTCCTCTGCCCTGCGGTGGGCGGAGAGGTCTGTCAGACTCTCACTGACTAAAAACCACCCCGGTGTTCCCTTCCCACACTTGCACCGGGGATCTTGGGAGCTAGTATTACTTCCGTGATCCCCGGCTAGTGCCGGCCCGCCTCTGCGGGCCACCTCAAGTCTGCGGGGGGGTGAGGTGTTAGACCCCCCCGCGACGTCTCAAAGTGGCGCGCGTGGAACACTACGCGCCGCCACCTCGGGTCCAGTGTGATGGGGGGCGGTGGACGTCCGCCGTCCCTGGGCCCATTTAGGGGGGCCGGAAGAGGGCATTATCTGCCCTCTGCCAACGCCCGGTGCGCCTGCTGCGGGCCGGGTGAGCGGACGAGATCTCCCGCTCCCTTTCCGCAGCCTCCTTCTGCGACACGACTGTTTCGCAGAAGGATACCACCGCGTCCCAGAACTCCTCGCTGCCGGCCATCGACTCGACCACGGCCGGCAGCGACAGGTCACTGCCTACTTCTGAGACCCGTGCGTACCTGGGCTAAGGTGATCCAAAAAGTGTAGTAACACCTAATCAAAAATCTGCCCGGCCTTTTCCCAAGTATGTTGGGGTCGGCTTCCAGTCTAACCTGATGCAGCTGAATACCAGTATTTTACATAGGGTGACTGCCTATCTGACCTCCACAACCCAGTAACTGGGCATTACGATACCGCTTGGTAAGACTGGTTGTCAGACTTTTGGACTTCTGACGACCCCTAATGACTGTCAAAGATCCACGAATGACAGGCGGGACCAACGGCTTAACGTGCTTTGCGAGGCACGGAGGGGTCTCGGTATTGAGTTGGGTTTGAGAATTTGGTCAATAAAAATATCAACGTTTTCTGGTAGCAAAATAGCACTTGAACATGTCAGCAAATTTTCACGTATAGCCAGTCGGTTGTGAAATATGGCAGTAGTTGGGAACCTTACAGAAAAACGATGTTTCATTACGTCATCGTCGGTCATTTCAAAATAATACTGCTACGAGTATACAGAGCGTCCCACGGATATACTACATGAAGGGAAAGTACCTTAAATATTGTAGATGGAACAAGAAGACATTATTTGAATTTAAAAAAGCAATTTTAACTGCATTCATAGATATTTAAATAATTACATGGTTGAACCGGAAATCGAACCCGTTACACGAGAAAAATAATCACCTGTAGCTTTATCATACCGATGGAAAGGCTTCATCATAAGGATTATTTTTTGCTAAATATTTCAAATAATAATTTAATAAGTATAATAATAATATTTTTTATATATATTATTTAAAATAAATTAATAATAATTAATTCAAATTATTTCTTCTTTCAGTAAAATGTTCCATCTACAATATTCAAGGTACTTAGGTACTTTCCCTCCATGTGGCATATCCGTGGGACGCCCTGTATAGTGACTTACATTTTGATTGAAAAAAGTAGATTTGACAGCAGAAAACAACACTATTGATTAAAATTCAATCAGTTGCATATTCATCAAACATCTGATTGTTACCTTATAATATATTTTTATCGGAAAGCTCGAATATTTTTGTAAGTTAAATGAATTCACGAAATCCGTCTACATATTTTGACGAGTTCAAGGTTACTGGGATCCTCAAAATCAATACGAACACCATTATATCTGCTTTACTTTCACGAATAGGATTGTGGGCACTAAATCAGAGATGATAAATGCTCATAATCAGCCGATAATGTTCCCACAGGCCTCCTCTCTTCGAGAGGGAGTGGGCTGCAATCTACCATGCTGGCCCAGTGCGGGTTGGTAGATGTCACATGTCTTCGATGTTTGGTTCTAGGACATGCCGATTTCCTCACGATGTCTTCCTTCACCGTTTTGAGAGCAGTGGTGATGAAACAATTTACACAAATTATAGTGCCTGCCTCTGTTCGTACCCTATCTTTAACTGGAAAGTCGGAGCCGTTTCCACTGGCCCACCAGAGATGGGGTAATGGTTAAAAAACAACCGCGCTGGTCAATCAATCTTCGCTGTGTCAATTCATGGATGGACGCTCATTCTAAACACACCGTGCCCACATCCCTCTATCCTTCGGAGAATGTTAATGGTTGGGTTTGATAAACCAAATACCAATTAAATAAAATTTATTACAGTCGTTACGATAAAAGCCTGTCTGACAAAATGTGATGGTCAAAGGAATGCAGCAGAAAAAGTAACTTAGTGCTGATTTCACCAATGAAACTGAACGCGATCAGCACATCTAAACCGAGTTCAAGAGCTGTCAGTGTCAATATTCCAAAGAAAATAATGGCACTGACAGCTCTTAAACGTGGTTTAGATGTGCTGATTGCGTTCAGTTTCATTGGTGAAATTGGCACTTAGTGGCTTGACTTAGTAAGTGGCGATTTCAGCAATGAAACTGAACGCGTTCAGGAGCTGTCAGTGTCAAAATTTTTGTGGAATATTTGAAAGAAGAAAAATAATTTTATTTGTCACAGAAAAACGTGCATACAAAAACATATCTAATAAACTCGAAGGTAAACATTACACAAAACAGATCTACAAAAATCATGAGCACAAAAAAAAAGTCGGCAGCTGCACGTCATGTCTGTGACAAGAAGGCTTGCACTCAGCATGATGCTGTGCTATGGGGGACCCGCAGCACAGCGCTGATTTTCCTAATACTGCTCTTGAACGCAGTTTAGATTATGTTGAACACGTTCAGTTTCATTGGTGAATAATTGGGCTTTATGACTCCTTTAACACTGAATAACCAAAGCACCCGCAAGTGTTCTCACTGAGAAAAGTATACACCATTTCTAAAGGTGAACAAAAAGAATAGTATTCAGGTTATAATTTATGCGTGGTAAAATACACAACCCAGGCGTTCTACGCACGTTTGAGTTATGTATACCTGATGGGCTCGTGGGGCGGTGGCCGCCGCTGCTGTGGGTGCCGCCCGCTCGCACCAACCCGCTGCAGCTAGCGCCGCTGACGCGCGTCTTACAAACACTCAATATGGTGTCACAACAGATTGACTGCTTCAAATTGTACTCTGAGTCAATTCGCACGGGCCGCATTGTGCCTGTGATGATAGTTGTATATGTTTTTTAAATAAATAATTATCATTCCCACTTAGGCTTGTTGAAAAAATATCTATGTATCGATATTTTTTGTTTGATCGATCGATCGTTTCGGCGATATCTAGTATTTCATACATCGATATATCGATATAAAATATCAAGTATCAAATACGATATATTTCTAATAGCAACACCGCTGTCCCCACTGACTAAAACCACTCGAATTCAGAGCCGTAAAAAAGTAAACTTATTATTATCTATGTTTTATTAGTTTAAGATTTTACATCAGAAATGATGTTTCTAGTTTGGAATTCCTATGAATAAAAACAAACAAAACAATTTCATAAAGTTCAAATAGGTACTTTTTAGAAAATTTCACCGATATATCGATATTTTTTTCGATATATCGAAATCGATATCAAAATATTTTTTAAATAAGAAAAAGAAGACGGAACAAAAGATGGACGGGTTCTTTAAGGGATGATATGAAAGAGCCAGTAGTGGACGATAGGCTGACGGCTGACGGGGAGAATTGCAGGGTTACGTGGGCAGGAAGATGATGAATCGCTACTGTAGTGGCTGCACACTGTAATGTCGTTTCCAATAAATAAAAATATTATATCCATTACCAGATATTATTACTCAATGAAAACGGGAAGCTTTTCAAGAAATACCTACTGGGAATTGCTCTAATATTTAGCGATAACTGGTGGGGAAGGAAATTGATTATTTATTTAATATTGATGTTTGAGTGAGTCGTTGAGGTAAAAACTCGTACTTATTTAATTATTTTGTATTAAACAAATCAACAGAAGTATGTAAGGAATGTAGCATCGTTCTGTAGTTTCTGTCTACCTCCATGGGAAGAATGCGTGAGTTTATGTATGTGTATATTTCTCGGATTATTATTTGGAATTGGTGATTACGGCTATACCTACTCCTACAACATCCCTTTTTTTTGGGTGGGAAATTATCAAATAACTTGGAACACAATGAACATAATGAAGGAACACGGGGGTTGGAAAAGTCCGACACGCCGTCCCGCTCTGGGCGGAGCGGGACGGCGTGTCGGACTTTTACTGACTAAAACCCACCCGTGTTCCTTCATTTGCCTGTGTACCAGGGCCACGTTATCCCTTTCGGACAAACTCGCAACCCTGGCAGGCATTGGCCCTAATTGATCCCGACAATTCGTGCTGACGTCTCTTTGAGGCGCGCGTGGAACACAACGCACCGTCGACCCGGGCCTAGTCCTTATCGGACAGCTAAGTACCCATCGCTCACCGTTCGCAGGCCCGCGCTTACGGTGGCCGGAAATCGGCTTGCGACTCCCGACGCCCAGGGCGTCTCCTGCGGCGACTAGGGGCGTGAGGGCGCGAACCCTGCCTCTCCCTCCCGCGTTCAGCCTCCTCGTTCGCGAGTATTACTGCTTCGCAGAAGGAGGTCACGGCCTCCCATGCACTCTAGCTCCAAAACATGGCCTTAACCAGGGCCGGACGCGAGAGATCGCCGCCGCCGATCGGCTCCGTCCGGACACGGCGGTGCTCCGCCCAAGCAGGGCAGACCTCCACCGTATGCTCCACCGTGTCCTCCGGGCGATCCACACAGTGGTGACACCCGGGCGTTTCCTCCCGTTTTATCGTGAACAGGAACCTTCCGAAACATCGGTGTCCGGTGAGGACCTGCGTCAGGCGGAAGGTGAGGACGCCGTGGCGCCTCTCTAGCCACTCCTCAAAGAGGGGACTTATCGCCAATAGTGGCGTGCCCAGCGCTGGGTTGCGACAATCGCACTCTCCATGTCGCCATGAGATCCCGCCGGAGCTCTGTCCGCTGTGCCGTGATTTCTCGCCGCAGCGGAGTCTCGCCTCCTCGCGACAGCGGAGTCTCGCCTCCTCGCGACACTCCCAGATGTGCGCGAGGACTTTTGCCTCCAGATCCCGTGGTGGTAGTCCGGCAAGGTGACTCGCTGCCTCACGGGAGACCGTGCGGTAACCCCGTACCTGCCTGATGGCCATGACCCTTTGGGAGGCGTTCAACCGCTGGGCTGGTCGCAGCGTCAGAGAACGCGCCCACACCGGTGCCCCGTAAAGGGCCATGGACCGCACGATCCCCGCGTAGAGCCTCCGGCAGGAGGCGTTTGGACCCCCTAGATTGGGCAGGAGCCGCTTCAAAGCAGCCCCGGCCCGCTCCAGTCTGGGAGCCAAACGTCGAAAATGCTCCACGAAGTTCCACCGGCTGTCGAGGACGAGTCCCAGGTACTTCATCGTCGACTCGACGCCGATGTGAACCCCTCCTGCCATTATCTGGGAACCCGACAGTGGTGCGTTCCGAGGACCATAAAAACACATAGCCTCGGACTTGTGCAATGCCACCTCGAGTCCCAATTGCCGGATCCTATCCACGATTGTCGCAACCCCACGTGCCGCCAGTTCGGCCGCCGCCTGATGTGAACTCCCTTGTGCCAGAATCAGCGTGTCGCCAGCGTAGCAGACTACGCTGACGCCACTAGGGAGGTCGGCGCGCAGCACCCAGTCATACCCGATGTCCCACATATGCGGCCCCAGGACCGATCCCTGTGGGACACCGCACGACATCTCTCGCCGGTTCCACTCTCCTTGGTGACCGGGGTAGATGACGGCCCTGTCCGTCAAATAGGCCTTGACCACGCGACAGAGGTAGGTCGGCATCCGGTGATACCGAAGTGCCTCGAAGTGTATGTTCCCCTCGCGAAGGGAACAGAGCGCTCACCACGTCCTCCACGAGCTGGGGCCGGAGACTTTGCGTCAGCGGGGGAGCCCGTGGGCTGAGTTTATCTCGCACCCATTTGTAGGGGCGTCCCCACGGGTCTCTGTTAAGAGTCTCCAGCGTCTCCTCGCGGGCCAGTCCCCTGGCCCGCTGGATCTCCGCTCGGAAGGCAGTCTTCACCGCTCTGTACCCCTCGTACAGCTCCGCCTGAATGGCTTCCGTATCCGGAGGGCGGATACGGAGCCTGCGGTGCCTACTCCTTCATCATCCCTAACCTTCGTTTTGGGCTTTTAGCTTGTAAAGAAAAATCAAATATTAAAGTATCGTGTATATTTTGACCATAACTAGATAAGACAGACGCCTAGCTGTATATAAATTGTGTACCTTTCATGTAATCACATGGGTAACCAATTAGCAGGCGTCAGTATATGTCAGCCTAATGTCCCCACTGTTGAGATACAGGCCTCCTCTTTCTGTAAGAGGGAGTGGGCCATAATCCACCACGCGGACCCAGTGCGGGTTGGTGGATGTCACACATCTCCGAACTTTTAGTTCTAGGACATGCCTGTTTCCTCACGCTATTTTTTTCACCGTTTTGAGACCAGTACGTGATGAAATAGTTTATAGAGATAAACTACGATAACATGGCTCGCTCCTCCAAATTACTGTTTCAATGTGTGTAGTCACATCCTTACGAAAGAGCTTATATGTAGTTGTAAGTACTCGTAATATCTTATTTATTACCAGATTTATTGGTCACGTAATTGATTAATATTTTAATTAATATTTTGGGTTTTAAAATATTTTTCTTGGGCCCTTCGCACATATTTCCATAAAATCATCCTGTATACTGCTTTTCTCATTAAGTTTTGTTTATTTTAACATGATATCACTTCCTACGCATCTTCCGCATTAAGTTCTTCCTGTTACCCTGTAACTAATGAACATTGTGTACAAAAATAGCCCTTACATTTCGCCCCTAAATAAATCAGGGTAAGCTATTTCACCCCCATTAGGGTGTCGTAATTGCCATCACAAATGTTCTCGGATACGATACGCAACTTATTGCTACGAGTACTAATGCCCACTGTGACAATTTAAGCCCCAAAATGAACCAACCCACATCAAAATTTTCCCAATTTTCCGAAGTTATTTTAATGATTTTGTGAGGTTATCGCTTGGTTAAGTTTGATGTAATTTGCATAATTATTGTGGGTTGGTTTTGTTAAGGCATAACTGGGACTAGTTCTATCTATCTCAGATCTAGCCTTTTCCCAACTACGTTGGGGTCGGCTTCCAGTCTAACCGGATGCAGCTGAATACCAGTATTTTACATGGAGCGACTGCCTATCTGACCTCCACAAAAATATTATCTGGATCTGAAGCACCAAGCAGTCACGGCACTGGTTAGCGAGAAGGCGGCAAATTTCACGAAAAGCATCAATAACCAAATAAAGGACCCGAAGCTGTTATGGCGCAATTTAAAATCGGATGTGCTTCCGGACCATAAACAAAGACTGCTGCCGAGTCACGTCAACAACCCCGATGACATTAATGCGGCGTTTATGGATGTCCCAGGAAGTTGTCGTAATGACAGCTCACAATTGTCCTACTTTGAGTCTCATAGGTATGGCCCGGCACATTCACACTCACAACAACCAGTCCTGAAT
Source organism: Tiliacea citrago (assembly GCA_963921375.1). NCBI lineage: Eukaryota > Metazoa > Arthropoda > Insecta > Lepidoptera > Noctuidae > Tiliacea > Tiliacea citrago. The sequence goes on from OY992784.1 coordinate 7,343,923, forward strand.
CAATCCTGAAGATAATCAAGAGTCTAGGGTCGAATGCACTGGGCACGCCACAATTGTGGCGATAAGTCCCCTCTTTGAGGAGTGGCTGGAGAGGCGCCACGGCGTCCTCACCTTCCGCCTGACGCAGGTCCTCACCGGACATGGATGTTTCGGGAGGTTCCTGTTTAGGATTAAGCGGGAGGAAACGCCTGGGTGTCACCACTGTGTGGATCGCCCGGAGGACACGGTGGAACATACGGTGGAGGTCTGCCCAGCTTGGGCGGAGCACCGCCGTGTCCTCACGGAGGCGATCGGCGGCGGCGATCTCTCGCGTCCGGGCCTGGTTCAGGCCATTGTTCGGAGCGAAAGTGCATGGGAGGCCGTCACCTCCTTCTGCGAAGCAGTTATGCTAGCGAAGGAGGAGGCGGAACGCGTGAGGGTGAGACAAGGTTCGCGCCCTCATGCCCCTAGTCGCCGCAGGAGACGCCCCGGGCGTCGGGAGTCGCAAGCCGATTTCCGGCCACCGTAGGCGCGGGCCTGCGGACGGTGAGCGATGGGTAGCTCGCCGTCCGATAAGGACCAGGCCCGGGTCGACGGCGCGTTGTGTTCCACGCGCGCCTCAAAGAGATGTCAGCACAAACTGACGGGGTCCGTTAGGACCAATGCCTGCCGGGGTTGCGAGTTTGTCCGAAAGGGATATCGTGGCCCTGGCACACAGGCAACGGAAGGAACACGGGTGGGTTTTAGTCAGTAAAAGTCTGACACGCCCTCCCGCTCCGCCCAGAGCGGGAGAAGTTATTTGATGATTTCCCACCCAAAAAAAAAAAAAAAAAAGGGTCGAATGCACAGGGTGTCGACGGTATAAGTCTCGATATGATATTTCTCACGTTGCCAACTACCTTGCAAGCCATTACAGATATCATTAACCAGTCCATAACCACGCGTGCATTCCCCGAACTCTGGCGACGCGCTATAGTACGCCCTATTCCTAAAAACAATAACCCGGTTAACATGAAGGACTTAAGACCAATTAGTATTCTACCTTGCCTGTCCAAGATCCTGGAACGTGTGGTATACTCGCAGGTTATCCAATACCTCGAAACCAACAACATTCTTCCCGACCTTCAGTCGGGTTTCAGAAAGGGTAGAGGTACTGCAACTGCTCTGGCTGATGTTGTGGGTAATATCCTTGAAGCACGTGACCGGGGTGAGGGAACAATTCTGGCTCTGCTGGACTTTTCCCGGGCTTTTGACGCAATTAATACCACTCTACTGCTGTCAAAGTTAGCTTTCTATGGCTTCGACAGTGATGCGGTGGAGTGGTTTAATAGCTACCTTACCAACAGGTCTCAATATGTAGAGATGCATAGGGAAGACGGGTCGTCGGTGTCATCCCTCCCCCTCCAAGTATCAAGGGGTGTCCCTCAGGGATCGATTCTGGGGCCTTTGTTGTACATTCTGTACAGTGCCGATATCTTAAAGTCCTTTGTTAACTGCAAATTTCATATGTATGCTGACGATATCCAGTTGTACATATCCTTCAAGGGGAATGAAACATCTTTGGCAGTGCAGAAAATGAATGAAGACTTGCATAGAGTGGTTGTATGGTCGGAGGAAAACTCTCTGGTTCTGAACCCTCTCAAATCTAAATTTATGGTGCTGGGTTCTAGGAAACAAGTTAGTGCAATACTGTCTGCCAACCCTGAGATAGTTATCACGGGAGAGAAAATTGAGAGAGTGGAACAGGCATGCAATCTAGGGCTAATTATTGATCCAGAGTTGCGCTTTGAGGCCCATGTGACCAATGTTCTCCGAAATTGTTTTTATAGGTTAAAGGTCTTATATGGAATACGGAAATTCCTAAGCGTGCCAATTCGGAAACAACTTGTTGACAGTCTCATCCTATCCAAGTTAAATTACTGTGACACAGTCTATGGGCCATGCCTGCTTTCAAGAACAGAGCATGTGATCCAACGTATCCAGAATGCATGTGTTCGTTTTTGTGTTAACATTCCGCGGAGAAGTCACGTTACTCCATATATTAACCAATTAAATTTATTAAAGATGAATGCCAGGAGGAAGCTTCATTTAGCCAATTTGTTGTTTGGTATCATTACAACTCATAAACCACACTATCTCTATGAAAAGCTAACTTGGAAACAAAACCATGTTAAGTATAGTCTTCGCTCCATGGTAAGCCCACTGTTGGTGCCAATGCACAGATCTACAGCTTTCAGGGGGTGTTTCAAGTTTGCAGCCACGCGCTGTTGGAATGATCTCCCACCACCAATGCGACGCCTGAAAACAATACAATCCTTTAAATTCCAACATAAAAAGTTACTCATACGTGAACAAATTTCCCTTCAATCTTAGCCATGTACTCTAGTATTGATTCACTGTACCTCAGCGGTCATGGCATGCAGGCACTGGCTTGGGATCTCCTGGGGCGTGGGCTGCTTGGAATTCGCTCTTCTGTTAGTGGGGTTGTATTAATCTCTGTGTTTCGGCACCCATAAGCTACCTTGTTTCTGCAATTTACGGTTAAACCTAATTTAATCAACTGACAAACTATGGCTTGTCAGGTATAATTTCCTTGATATCAAATTTATCCTAATTTATTATCCAATCCAATCTAATTTCTTTTATTTAATAGTATTAAAATTATTTATTATTCACGATCATAATTATAACAATTTATTTTGCACTTACCATTTTGTCCTGGTCTGTGGTTGAAGTCACCGATTTTGTCATCAACACCATACAAATTTCACGAACACTGTACAAATACCATACTTATTTAATACCCAGTCACCCAATGCATCCTTTGTTAGATAACATCCTAGCATTCTTTACATAATGCGCCATGTTATTTAATTATGTAACCCTCTCTGACTGAGATGTAACCATTACGTAAAACGCCAAATTCTTTATGACAGCTGACAGCTGCACACACAGATTGCGTAACATGCGCTCGGCGCTTGAGTCATTGCCGACGTTACTGAATGTTGCCATTCTAGATATTATATTTATATATACATAGATAACGAAGTATTGCATTTATTTTATTTTGTTTATTTTTATCTCATTATGCTGCACCGGTTGACGTCATCACGTCAACGCCGGCGGTCGCTGAAAACCAGCGCTGGGGCACTGTCTAGCATAGGGTCGCAGCATTATGCTGAGCGATGGCCGTTTTGCGTGAATGTGACGCATATTTTCCCTCAACTTGTTCTTTCGTGTTTGTGTTTTTATTTCTTTGCGTTATGTTTACCACAAATAAACGTTTTTTCTTTCTTCTTTTTTCTTTCACAACCCAGTAACTGGCTAATACGATACCCCTTGGTAAGACTGGTTGTCAGGCCTTCGGGCTTCTGACGACCCGTAACGACTGTCAAAGCTTACAATGACAGCCGGGACCAACGGCTTAACGTGCTTTCCGAGGCACGGAGGAGTCTCGGTATGTAAAAATGGTCACCCATCTACGGATCAACCCCGGCAAGCGTAGCTTAACCAGATAGATCGACCCGTGCAGCTGTTATTACTTAGCCACGAGCTCCTCTGGGACTAGTTAATGTCACATAACTATTTAAACATTTGCAGTTTTAGAAACTTACACTATGATAGATACGAATAGATATTATGTAGAATTATGATAGGGTACCTACTCGATTTTTTTTTACAAAGGGAGGCATTCAGCTCTTTCACAAGTGGTGGATTGAGCTCTAGTAACATATAATCTAAATAATTATTTTATATCATGGTTATTAAAATTAGCAATGTATTTTACCAATGTTATGTAGGACTTATGAATGGAAATGCTGGGACGGGGCGCCGCGCCGTGAAGGATATAATATTAACCTTATTGGTCATGTTCTTTATAAAGGTCAGGTTACAGTACTCACAACCACCACACATTTTTTTTTTTGGGGTGGGAAATTATCAAATAACTTCTCCCGCTCTGGGCGGAGCCGGAGGGCGTGTCAGACTTTTACTGACGAAAACCCACCCGTGTTCCTTCATTTGCCTGTGTGCCAGGGCCACGATATCCTTTTCGGACAAACTCGCAACCCTGGCAGGCATTGGCCCAAATGGACCCCGTCAATTCGTGCTGAAATCTCTTTGAGGCGCGCGTGGAATACAACGCGCCGTCGACCCAGGCCTGGTCCTTATCGGACGGCGAGCTACCTATCGCTCACCCGCGCCTACGGTGGCTGGAAATCGGCTTGCGACTTCCGACGCGTGATGCCCAGGGCATCTCCTGCGTTGACTAGGCGCGAGCCCTGCCTTTCCCTCACGCGTTCCGCCTCCTCCTTCGCGAGCATTACTGCTTCGCAGAAGGAGGTCAAATCCACCACACATGCGTGTACGACCGTAAACAAAGCAAAAGAAGTATCTAAGGAGCGAACCAGGTGGCGTTCTGTAGTTTCTACCTATCCCAATAGGAAAAAGGCCTGATTTTATGATTTTATATACGTACTTATTTCGCTGCGGGCCGCCAGCAGAAACATTCTGAGCACTCTGTATCAGTGTCTCGGTGTCCTTGTTTATTATAGCATGGGATTCTGAGGAATAAAAAAAAAAAAAATATATATATATATATTTAAGTTACTGCTTAGGACGTTAGAAGTGTTGACATTGATTTGGATCGATACCTTAACTGTTACCAATTTTTCGTATAGTTTTATTTATACATATTATCTTTAAGTACTAATATTATAGAAAGGTAAAATTTGTGAGTTTGTATGTACGGTGTAATCTTCGGAACTGCTGATCCGATACCGAAAATTCTTTTACTAATGGGAAGCTACAGTATTGCCGAGTGTCATAAGATTTATTATATGTTAAAACAAGAAATTTCACGTAAATAAAGTCTCAGCAGAAGCTGGTTCATGTCATAAAAGACATATAATAACTCTATTCTCTCTCCATTACAGATTACTAATTAGAAAAATAATAATAAACAAACTAACTACTAATAACGAATTAACTATTAATATAAACTCCCTTAAAAAGATAGAATTGAATAGAATACTCTTTAATATGAACACTATAAAAATTACAGATATATATTATGTTGAAATTTTATATACGGTGACACAATGGGCAGTCAAAATCGATAATTTATATTGTCTATAAAAGATTTGGATGGATTAAAGGGAGAAGGAGAGACAATACTGCAGGTAGTCAGTGTTGTACCATTTACATATATAATGAGTATATACATACATAAGCCATATACTTATATATATCTATACAATAATAAACATGAAACAAGATAGGAAGGACCTATAATATGTAATGATGAAGAAGTGTTGTTTTACCAGAATTTTAAAAGTGGACAAAAACTGAGCACGCCTTATCGACACGGGCAAGGGATTCCATAACCATACCGCTTTAACAATAAAAGACTTATCATAAAAGCTGGTGGAATGATAAATGATAAATGATTTATTTCTGTAAGTAGGTTTGTACAAACACTTTTACAAGTCAATCATATTAAAAAAAAACTAGATGAGGTCGGCGTTTCGTATCCGACTACTCTGAGAAGAAAGGCCGAAACAAACTCAGAGGTCACAGTCTCTTTAAAGTCCAGACATAATCTTGGTCAGATCATGTGAAGACCATGTAGATTGGTGCCTGAAATGATCTTTTGACGAAAGAACCACATAGGTTGAGGGGACCTGTCCAGTCAGTGCACGCATTTGTCAGTAGTCGTGCAGCTCAACTAAGAACTTGGAGGAGCTCAACGATTCAACGAACAATACCAAAGAAAGGACATTTGGGTAGGCCGCATAAAATCACTGAAACTGCCAGACTATGATAAAAACTAACAAAAAAAAAAACTAAGAAAAATGAACAATAACCCACATAGTCTTCACATTTACAATACTTAAAACAATATAATACTTAACAAAGTAAATATTCATGTCATTGTATATATAAAATTAATCAATGTCAATGTGTATATAAAATACGGATATAATCTTGGTCAGATCATTTGAGAACCATGTTGATTGGTGTCTGGCATGGTCTTTTGACGAAAGAACCACACAGATTTGAGAGAATGCATCGGCATTTCTAGTCTCAAGTTTTCCGATGACCTCTGATGTCTTTTATGTGTGTCATGAAGGAACTTGAAACGGAACATAATAATATCTATTTACACTACATAGATAGACCGAAAGAAAAGTCAAAAAGAAAGAAAATCAAATAAGTATATTACCCCATATTATCTTCCTGTTCCCCGCTGTCGGAATTTATTGGTTTTCTCAAGGAAGTTGTAAAACGTGGCCGTAAAGTTATCGGAATCAACATTTTATTGCTTTGTTACGTCGACGCATTTCGCTATACTTAATATGTATATGTTTGTTATGTTTGTGTTGTTGTATATGTTTTATTTTAGGGGAAATTCGCATTGCTGTGTTAATGAGATTTAGTTAGACCTGACAATTTGGGACGGGAATAAAAATATTTTAGGCTTTGCCCTGGTGGATAACGCAGGTCCTTATCGACCAGGGCAAAGCCTAAAATATTTCCTATCTATATACCTGGCTATATCTATCTGCTTACTAGATGTATGAACGTAGGCGAAGCAAAAGGAGTATGTAAGGAGCGTAGCAGGTGGCGTTCTATAGTTTCTGCCTACCCCCATGGAAAGAAGGCGTGAGTTTATGTATGTGTGTGTGTGTGTGTATCTATCTGCTTACTTTATTCTATTATATTCTACTTATAAGTAGGCAGATAGGTATATTCAGGTGTCCGAGGCCATGTGTTTTTATGGTCCTCGGAACGCGCCACTGTCGGGTTCCCAGATAACGGCGGGAGGGGTTCACATCGGCGTCGAGTCGACGATGAAGTACCTGGGACTCGTCCTCGACAGCCGGTGAAACTTCGTGGAGCATTTTCGACGTTTGGCTCCTAGACTGGAGCGGCCCGGGGCTGCCTTAAAGCGGCTCCTGCCCAATCTAGGGGGTCCAAACGCCTCCTGCCGGATGCTCTACGCGGGGATTGTGCGGTCCATGGCCCTTTACGGGGCACCGGTGTGGGCGCGTTCTTTAAGGCTGCGACCAGCCCGCCAATTGAACGCGTCCCAAAGGTTCATGGCCATCAGGCTGGTACGGGGTTACCGCACGGTCTCCCGTGAGGCAGCGAGCCTCCTTGCCGGATTACCGCCATGGGATCTGGAGGCAAAAGTCCTCGCGCACATCTGGGAGTGTCGCGAGGAGGCGCAACCCAGCGCTGGGAACGCCACTATTGCGGCGATAAGTCCCCTCTTTGAGGAGTGGCTAGAGAGGCGCCACGGCGTCCTCACCTTCTACCTGACGCAGGTCCTCACCGGACACGGATGTTTCGGGAGGTTCCTGTTCAGGATAAAGCGGGAGGAAACGCCGGGGTGTCACCACTGTGTGGATCGCCCGGAGGACACGGTGGAGCATACGGTGGAGGTCTGCCCAGCTTGGGCGGAGCACCGCCGTGTCCTCATGGAGGCGATCGGCGGCGGCGATCTCTCGCGTCCGGCCCTAGTTCAGGCCATGGTTCGGAGCGAGAGTGCATGGGAGGCCGTCACCTCCTTCTGCGAAGCAGTATTGCTCGCGAAGGAGGAGGCGGAAGGCGTGAGGGAGAGGCAGGGTTCGCACCCTCACGCCCCTAGTCGCCGCAGGAGACGTCCCGGGCGTCGGGAGTCGCAAGCCGATTTTCGGCCACCGTAGGCGCGGGCCTGCGGACGGTGAGCGATGGGTAGCTCGCCGTCCGATAAGGACCAGGCCCGGGTCGACGGCGCGTTGTTCCACGCGCGCCTCAAAGAGACGTCAGCACGAATTGACGGGGTCCATTAGGGCCAATGCCTGCCAGGGTTACGAGTTTGTCCGAAAGGACAAACTTGTAACCCTGGCACATGAAGACACAGGCAAATGAAGGAACACGGGTGGGTTTTAGTCAGTAAAAGTCTGACACGCCCTCCCGCTCCGCCCAGAGCGGGGAAGTTATTTGATTATTTCCCATCCAAAAGAAAAAAAAAAGGTATATCCAGGTACGGAACCCTTATAGGATCACGTGTCTCTCTGACTGTTCGTGTGTCACAGCCGATTTGCTCCTAATCTACTGGACCGGTTAAATTGAAATTTGCGTTTTTTGGCAAGGACACTACCAGCCGCACTACCAGTAGTGTCGTTTACAATTAACGACACTACCAAACCTGTTTTGGATTAAATTGTACAGTCAACACAGCAAAGTTCCGAAATATAATTATTTATTTATTACTAAGTAAATCATGAAATAAACGTAATAATTAATTGACCTTGATAATACTTCAGCACACTCCGAATCCGACAGACTGCATCTCCTTCTCTTAGTTTATCAAGTGCATGGCCTAAGGTTATCTCATTGATCAAATTATCTTAAATAGTCAAAGTGAAAAAAAATTGTGGTACCTGGTCGAGGCTCATTATATTATATGTGCACCTGGCGTACGCAATAAACCGACTACCCGACTGTCGGAGTGTGCTGAAGTATTATCAAGGTAAATTAATTATTACTTTTATTTCATGATTTACGAAGTAATAAATAAAGAATTATATTTCTGAACTTTGCTGTGTTGACTGTACAATTTAATCCAAAATAGTTTTGGTAGTGTCGTAAATTGTAAACGACACTGCTGGTAGTGCGGCTGGTAGTGTCCTTGCCAAAAAACGCAAATTTGGTACACATTTGAATTTATTTGACCCAAACACGGAAGTGACGTAAATAAATGAATTTTGAATATGAGGGGTCATTTTTGGGGGCAAATTAGAAAAAAAAAACGAACTGTACTGTGTGACATAAGAAATGACAGGGTTTGTTGTAAGAATTTCAGATATATTTTCTTTATAATTTTAAAATAAAGGTTTTTAAGATTATTTAAGAAAATAGATGAAACTTGACCAATTCCCCCCTTATCTCGGAAACTACTGAGCCTAAAATTAAGAAAAAATACTGAAAATATTTCTATACCTACTTATAGATTACATGAAAACATCATCATGATTTCATGAGAAGTCTATGGTCTTAAAATTACATGGTGAATCTCTCAATAATCTTTCAACGAATACGTTGGAATATATTTTATGAGGGAACATGTTTATCAACTACAATTTTAAGTTTGTTTTGGGATAAATTCATCATTCATCGGAACATTCGGTTCATTCTACGGAATTCTTCATTGTGCGTGGTCTGACACGCATTTGGCCGGTTTTATCTCTTTTCAGTTATGTGTTTTTGCAGTCAGGTTTTTGTTTTTTTTTTTATAATTTGCTTTATTTCATAGTTTTAAGTTTATGTGTTTTTGGAATTGACTCATTACTAGCTTTTATTTGATATCAATATGGTTGTAATTTATTTTAAAGGAAACCTTCCCTTCTTTTGTTTGTATTTGCTGATGCAATATATAAATATTATTTAGCATAAGTAACTCCCACAATTAAGACGAATCTAACGACACCTCATAATTATGTTAAAATCTGTCAAGCCGTATAAGATAAAGAGCGTGCCAATGAAATAGACATACATACAATACTCCTTCTGGGCCAGTCGGGTAATAAAAAACACAACCAACAAAAAAATATCTCAAACTCAAAGCATTTATTTCAATAAAAGCAATATTACAGGCACTTTTGAACTGTCATGGACTTGGTCAGTCAGAAAGTTGAAGCTAGTGGCCCATTCCAAAGCGCAGTAAGTAAGGACATTTATATTCTGTGACTACTTTACCTCATACACTGACTTATTATTTATTAAAATTAAAAAAAAAACAAAATCGTCTACTTTTACAATGTTTGTAAATATGTGAGCACCGTAATTATATCTATTACATAATTAATTTATCTGTCATTGCTTAATTTTTTTTTTTATTACCTATTGTTATGTACTTAGTAATTTTATTGTAGGTGCATCGACTTCACTTATTTATTATTTAATTAATGTATACAAAATATATTAAAACATTTTAAAGGAGTAACGGTGAAGTTTCTTGCGCATTATTGCCCATACGAAACTACCTTTTGGAAGGGGCGACTAGAATCACTTCTATTGCCTGATACACAGGTTTTTCATAAACCTAGTTCAGGCAGGTCTACATTACAGTTAGAATTAAAATTTCCCCAATTGTAATTAATCTAAATCATAATTTTACTTTACTTTATACTTGAATATTTTTTTTTTGTCTTTTAATTTTGTTGGTCAAAAGTGCCTTTTATGTGCCTTTTTGAAATAAATTATTCAACTTTGACTTTGAGTAAGTATATTTATTTTCTCTTCACAAATATATAGTAGTAGTGCTTAAAACTAGTAACTTAAAACCTAAATCTGATTTTAGTATCCTAATCATATAATCCTATGCTTTAGGCCGGAATCGGACATCACACTATCCATTTATTATGTAGTACTTACTTGTAGACATATTAAATCCGAGTGACGCAGGATCGGACAATCCCACCTACCGCACAACGTGCTCAGGGTGCTGTGGGAGTTGACACGCATTCTGCGAAAAATCGAGGTATACCGGTTTCGGGTGATGACATGAAAGCCGTCAATCCTCGTCTCAGCAAACATCCCCGAAGCGCTACAAAGACGGGACAGCCCGTCAGCATCCTGAACGCATTATTATACTGCACATGCAGGGGGTTGTATGACCTTTGCGTATACCTAACCCACAGACTATAGAATGACTAGCAGAAGAGCTGAGTGTGTCCTATGGAGAAGAACGGGCAAGCAACTCCACTCTTTTAAATCAAAATAATGTTACATCATTCTTCATCTTTATTACCGTAGGAAATATAATCTTTATTTTATGAATAAAGGCATTCTTAAATGGGTAGCATTATATTATTTGTTGGTAAGTAAAAACAGTTTCAACAAAAAATTACGTCATCACCTATTCTAAGAACCAGAAATTGCTTCAAATGAAAAAAAAAGATAATGTGAAAAGCCTACCTTTTACCAACGCGAAATAACCTTAATGTAACTTTTATTTTAACACCCACCGAACATAACTCTTCTTTTGACTCGGGGCATTGAAATGAGAACAATGTACAAAGTTTCGAGGTAAATATTATACAAATAAAGCAATTTATGCGATAAATAAGACGTTAAAATGTTCTATGTTTCGGTTATTGATACAAAAACGTGATTAATCGCTTTGTTTGTGGGTTTCGGTACTAGATTTTTGTCTGGATTCGCCTGGGTTTGTAAAAGAAAACATCTTATACACCGTGGCATTTTAAACGTCTTACAGCGGCAGCCCACTTCATGTGACTACTGATAATTAATTTGAATAATTAATAAATATATATATTATTCATTATGACGCATGATGTAGTTTGAAATACCTTTAGCATTTTGAACACACTTGGAACGCAAGGCTCGCACCGCGCTCAAAACAGGGTGTTTCTATAATAATACTCAAATGTTAATAAATATTTTTTTTACTTTCATGAATGATTAGTAGTCATTGGATACATGAAGTAGGCTGCCGTTGTAAGATGATTAAAATGCTACGGTGTATAATTATAATAGCTGAAAGGACTGAAGGACTTTAAAGAAGGGTCGGCCGTTCGGCGGCCGGCGCGGCGGCGAAATAAGCGGACGATATTATTACCATCTCGGGTAGAACCTGGACGGTAACGCTGGCACAGGAACGTGAGGATTGGCACAAGAAAAGAGAGACTTATGGTCAGCAGTGGGTGAAGTCGGGCTGTGGATGAACATGATAATAATAGTCGACTTCGTTATTGCCACTTTTGTCAAAATTTTCCCAGTAAATTTCACTAAGGTTGAAACTACCTATACTCAGGCCAACGATACAATAAAATTGCAACTTTTACAAATATCAACTTTAAACTCAAGTAATATAAGTTGATTTTTGAATTAAAAAATTATCGCTAAACGTCATAAAATAATTTTAGTAACAGTGGAAACTGAACCACACGCAATTATGTTAAAGTTTTTAATCCCAAAGCATGAACTTTATCTCGTCTCTTTGGGTTTAGTATAACTGGTAGGTACCTCTACATTGGTCACAGAGCAAAAATAGACTTTGATTTTTTAAGACGTGCAACTGGCATTAGGCATACATACTGTGGGACGTCCCGCAGCTAGGTGGACAAACGACCTTAAAAAGGTGGCTGGGACAGACTTGGATGCGCAAGGTGGAGGACATGGTGTTGTGGCGCAGCCTGGAAGAGGCCTATGTCCAGCAGTGGAATGTCGTAGGCCAAGTTGATTTTATTGATTGAAGAGACATTCAACCTTAGAGGGTGGTAAAGAGCTCCCTGCACATATAGAGAACCTAAATAGATGACGAAAATCAGTGAAATATCTTTATACACACTGTTTTGTTCATTTCAGTAGTCTTAGGTAGTAAATACATTTACTATTTATTTATTTCTAACTTAACAAAAACAAATTCACAAACAAAAATATGGGGTCGAAAAATTCATCCACATCGCTGTCGACTGGTAATGTCCCCATGAAACTGGCGGCATTGCCACGTTGTATGGAAATGCTTAGCCTCTGGCCAAGGTAAAAGCCTGCCCTTGGGTCATGGGAAGTGTCACCGGCCGTTTCGAGATTTCCTTAAAAAGTAACGTGAGCACTGGCGCGAGGGTTTCAAAACCAAACGGCTCGAAAATATAATTACCAATAAGTTTTATTATAATTACGCCGCTTGAGGTTCTCCGCAGCCGCAGCAGTAGCGCCAGCACAGCCGAGTATCAACACACGTTGCATCCCACACTAAAGGCCTACCCATCTTTCATGGATATAAAGTCATGCCGTCCGGTCTCTTGCCATCGTTGCGTAAAAAGCCCTTTGGTTCTAATCCAGCTGGAACGCCGACGGTGAAATAGCTCGTCAGATGACGTAGTTAATATTCGCGTGCCGTGCTAAGCGCCCCGGCTGGATCTGTACTGCTGGTTGACACTTCCCGTGACCCAAGGCCTGGCTTTTACCTTGGCGAGAGGCAAAGCATTGCCATACAACGTGGCAATGCCTCCAGTCTCTTGGGACCATTACCAGTCGACAGGTATGTGGATGAATTTTTTGACGCCATATTTTAGTTTGTGAATAGTTTTAGTTAAGTCAGGATACAATTTCGTTATTTTTATTAAGGGGCCGTGCACGAAATCGGCTGATTTTTATCAATTTTGTTAATTGGTTGTGAGAGATGAACGGAAGCACTTTATTCAACTTCGATACAAAATATAGCAGAAAAATAATGTTGAAAAAACATGTATTTTTTTTAAAACTCAGTCATTAATGTATTTTTTCCTATTATTTAGCAAGGCATACCAAGAAATTTAAAAATCACACACTGGGCTTCAGTTATTCATAAGATAAAATCAAAAAATTATTTTATGATTATACAATATCTTCACTAAGTAAATCAAAGGCGCAATATATTATATTTTCGAGAGCACAAAAGTGATGAAAGTATTAACAGGTGCTGTGACTAACACGAATGGTTAAGCACCACAAAAACTGTACTCCTATTATAATTACACAGACTTAATGTTTCAATTATTTCAAGCTTTCTCACAATTAGATAAGAAATTGACGAAAAGGGGTTTTTTCGTGCACGGAGCCTTAATTAATTAAGTATAAATTGTTATTAAAGTACATATTATTTTATTCCTAGTAATCGTCCCTAACAACCTGGTTAACTTTGATTTATACTTTGTTTACGTTTTTCTCCAAAGTCTAAGTTTTTCTTTGTCAAAAATCTTTTGCGAAAAGCGATCCTTTACATAAACACTTTCTTTGTTCAAAACTTTTTTCCTTTTCTTTAACCAAAATATTTACATACTTATATCAGTTTGATGTTAGGATCGTTTATAACGATGTGTTTTTTGCCAATGAAACATTTTAATTAAAAGGAGAAACTGACATTACTGACATCCGACTTACTCCTAACGTCTATGTTCTGTCGATGTTCTGTGAGATACAGTACGCGAGGGTGTCCACTGTTCCATGTTAGCAAGTAGCAAATAATTGTTTATGACATAATAATTGTCTTCATTGTATGGTTTTTTTTTCTTTCTATGTTAGTTAATGTAATTGGTATTGTACCGTGTTAATCACACTAATATTATAAAGGTGAAAGTTTGTGAGTGTGTGTGTGTGTGTATGTTTGTTACTTCTTCACGCTGAAACTGCTGGACCAAATTTAATAAAATTTTGTATGGAGGTAGCTGACACCCTGGATTAAGACATAGGCTACTTTTGATCCCGATATTCCCACGGGATCAAGACTTACTCGGGTGAAACCGCGGGGCGCAGCTAGTTAAATATAAATAAATAAATAAACACCACTTTTACGATTAGCGGATTTCCTTTAATTTGGCAGTTCAGCTAAGTTCATTGCGTCATTTACGTTGATGAGCAGACGACTTTAATAAACCTATAAGGCAATGGATTTGAAATATCCTTCAAAACTCTCAGATTAAAATTGGAACTGTGTACCACAAAAGGTACTGAATAACACAGTGCGATTAAATTTATTTATTTATTTAGTATCACCAACAAAAGATGTATACAATACATGACACATAAATAAAAGGCAAGATAAGGTATTAAGAAGGTGTACTCCTTCACTTATAGGAGACCACAACATGCACAATAAAGTAACCAAGCTATCAAAGTTTAAATATTCATCACTTCAGCCAAAAGACGTCCACTGCTGGAAATAGGCCTCCCCAAAGGGGCGGTTTGCCATAATCGCCACGCTTGGCAGGCGGGTTGGCAATCGCAGTATGGTGTTAAAATGCATAGAGATAGAGAACGCTGCTGCCCATTTTCTAGTAAGTCCCTTAGTCGCATTTTTCCGACACCCACGGGAAGAAATAGGTTGGTGCTATTCTTTCTTTTATGTCCGGCAGACAGACAGATGACAGACTAAATATTAATAGTAGGTAAAATTTGGGACAGTTAATAAACTTAACATTTACAGATATATTGCCAGTGGCTTGAAGCAAAAATAAAAGATGCACCCTCTGAACAGTGTTTAGCCTTTGCAAGTCAGTTCTTGCTTCAATGTATTCCACAGGCAAGAAAGTTGCATCGTATTAACGGGGCTTAATTTGATATCCAGCAAAACGTCTTGCCCTTCCCTTAGTATTCGAACTAACCCTAAAATGCTACACCGAAAAAGTACAAAAATCAATCACAACAACGTTTCCTTTCCGTGCTCGATACACATTCGCCGCGGTCGCTTCTGAAAAAGATTAAACTGCTATCTATTGGGGTCAACGGTCCACATTGTGGAGCCCAACAAAGCACCGGGTTATAAATCATGGTACAGGTAATTACCTACCATTATTGCCTTTCTAACGATCTGTATTGTTCCGTGCTGTATGCAAGGGAAAATAGGCAGCGCGGCACAAATTACCCCCGTGTGTTTTGCAAGGGTTTTGAGGCTACAAAAAATTGGAACAATATGAACAGTGGCGGTTTTGTGTGTCTGTGTATTTTTAACATAATATAAAATCATGCCTGTAAGGGTTAGGTGGAGGTATACCATTAGTGCACTTACGTTCGCCAGTTATGTTCAAGTTCCATGTAATAGGGGGCGAGCCTATTGCCATTAACCGGGAAAAAATCGAGACACCGCGCTACTGAGAAATTTCAGATGAAAAAACTCAATAACTAAAAATTTGCTCGACCCAGGAATCGAACTCAGGACTGGACAGGCTCGGCAGAAACAATTGTAACCACTAGACCAACGAGGCTGTATGTATTTCTAATGTGTACATTTGTGAATTTTTAAGGAAAATTATGCGACGCTACTTGATTCCCACCAAAATGCTTGTAACTGCTCTACTGTATGGTCTTTACACTGAAACATGACCGCAGTAGAAATGGAATTCAATTGCTTATGGAAATCGAGCAAACGATCAAGTGTAAATGTATGGGGTCGATTATGCCCGTCTTGGCACAATGTAGTCCAACTTCATCGTTTCGGTTACCCGAATTCGGTTACCCGACGCCAGTTCTCGTTTCACTTCTATCCGTGCTTTGCTAGTCGTCACAATAAGTAGTCTTCATTCTAACTTCTCGTAGTCGTAAGCCCGTATTCCGGAACGATGACTAGTGTCATTAATGCATGGGGTGCCCGAATTCAGGTAAAGCCTTACGAGCACCCGAATACGGGCTAACGATCAAGTGTAATGATGCCATGTCAAAAATAAACAAAAGAAATGTCACTTTTAATAAAAAGAAATATGTCCAGTCTTCGTAGAGTAGAAATAGATATGGTTTCGTGCTAGGACGTGTGCTCAAATTTTTTTTCTACAAATTCAAGTAACATAACTCGGTAAGCCATGCTAGAAGTTTTTTTTAAGGATTCAATACTCAATACTTTTATTGCATTCCACATGTAGATATTCTTAGGTGGTAAACTTATAATTAGATCATAATGTCGGGCACAGCAAAATAAGTAAGAGAGGAAGCATTTGTTATTATACAAACATTACTCAGCAAAACCACTGTAAGTATTAAAATAATGATGTAGGTATTTTGCCAGATACATAAAATATAAACAGGTTAAGAGATGTAAGTACTATTAATTAATTAAAACAAGTAAAATTTAAAGTTAAGACAAAACAAGATAAGTCTATCAATCAGATACTCGTTTATCGAGACGTAGCTTTTACTTAGCAAAAATTCTCTAAGTTTCTTCAAAAATATGTTAATTTTCTCTTCTTTTTTTATTGTTGCGGGTATTTTATTATATAATTTAATGGACATTACATATGGACTTGTAGAGTACATTTTCAATCGAGAACTTGGTAAGTTTAGCCTAGATCGGTGTCTGAATGTCTTCACATTTTGAATAAAATTCTTGATGTTTCCGCACGAATTTTCACGTTTCTAAAATGTATATACAGGGAAGGGTTAAAATATTATGTTTTTGAAAGAAAGGCTTACAACTATCTGTTTGCTCAATGTTTACCAAGATTCTAACCAATTTCTTTTGCAGGGTGAAAAGTATTTGTGCACCTGTGCTGTTTCCCCAAAGGGTGACACGTAATAGGTGGAGAGAGCTGTTTTGGATTAAAACTGCAGTGTCATTTTCCGGAGTAAAACCATAGTCACTCAGATAACAAAGTCACCAAGCGGGAGTGTCAGTGGGCTGGCCGCTGCTGTCAATATTTCAAACGGGACAGGGCGCACAATTCACCGGGTTTTAGACGTTAGGAGTAAGTCGGATGTCAGTAATGCCCCAGTTTCTCCTTTTTATTAAAATGTTTCATTGGCAAAAAACACATCGTTATAAACGATCCTAATATCAAACTGATATAAGTATGTAAATATTTTGGTTAAAGAAAAGGAAAAAAGTTTTGAACAAAGAAAGTGTTTATGTAAAGGATCGCTTTTCGCAAAAGATTTTTGACAAAGAAAAACTTAGACTTTGGAGAAAAACGTAAACAAAGTATAAATCAAAGTTAACCAGGTTGTTAGGGACGATTACTAGGAATAAAATAATATGTACTTTAATAACAATTTATACTTAATTAATTAAGGCTCCGTGCACGAAAAAACCCCTTTTCGTCAATTTCTTATCTAATTGTGAGAAAGCTTGAAATAATTGAAACATTAAGTCTGTGTAATTATAATAGGAGTACAGTTTTTGTGGTGCTTAACCATTCGTGTTAGTCACAGCGCCTGTTAATACTTTCATCACTTTTGTTTCCATTCTCTTCTTAAATTGGAATTGTACGATACAATAAAGAAGTACAAAGCCCAACACGTAATCTACAAGATTGACGATTTTATAAAAAGCAAGGGTTTTGATGTCTTACGCCTTCCCCCTTATCACCCAGAATTAAATGCGATTGAAAATATTTGGGGGATCGTTAAAAATTATGTCGCATCTAAAAATATCGAGCAAAACATGACGAATACGGAAAGACTGATCAATGAAAGTTTGGGCCAAGTTAGCAGTGAAACGTGGCAAAAAACTTGTGCTCATGTTGAAAAAATTGAAAAAGACTACTTGAAATATTTTGATCTCGATTTTGAATTTATAATCAATGTACAAGATGATTCTGACGACAGCAAAACGGAATCGGAAATCTAAAATTTATCTGATAGTGATTGAAAATACTGAATAGTCCTACTTATTTCGTTTCCATTCTGTAACACCAATGCTTAATTAAATGCCTACATATTCTTAATATTTTTGTATTTATTGCAACCTAATCTAATTTATTTACAAAATGTATATACTTTTAAAACCAAAATTTTATTTAGATTATTAAATCTCGACTTGAATATATATCAGATTTAAAAATTATATGATATCAAATATTTTCAATCGCATTTAATTCTGGGTGATAAGGGGGACCTTATCACCCAGAATTAAATGCGATTGAAAATATTTGGGGGATCGTTAAAAATTATGTCGCATCTAAAAATATCGAGCAAAACATGACGAATACGGAAAGACTGATCAATGAAAGTTTGGGCCAAGTTAGCAGTGAAACGTGGCAAAAAACTTGTGCTCATGTTGAAAAAATTGAAAAAGACTACTTGAAATATTTTGATCTCGATTTTGAATTTATAATCAATGTACAAGATGATTCTGACGACAGCAAAACGGAATCGGAAATCTAAAATTTATCTGATAGTGATTGAAAATACTGAATAGTCCTACTTATTTCGTTTCCATTCTGTAACACCAATGCTTAATTAAATGCCTACATATTCTTAATATTTTTGTATTTATTGCAACCTAATCTAATTTATTTACAAAATGTATATACTTTTAAAACCAAAATTTTATTTAGATTATTAAATCTCGACTTGAATATATATCAGATTTTTTTGCTAACGTTACCTACTTTTACACACACAAGCGCGCTTGTCGGGATACGTCACTACTACAATCAAAGCCGAACGGACTTCGTGAAATAGAATATCTGTATCATAAAACATTTCTGAAATAACAATTTGAAAATATGCATACATACATTAATTCACGCCTTCTTCCCATGGGTGTTGGCAGAAACTATAGAACGCCACCTGCTACGCTCCTTACATACTCCTTTTGCTTTGTTTACGTTCATACATCTGGTCATACACGCACGCTGGTTGCGAGTAATACGCACCTGACCTTTCTGAAGAACATCACCAATTAGGTCACTATATTATTATGTTCTTCTAAGGCGTTTCCACTCACTTCTGCCTTGAAAACATAAACAGCCTACAAACTCATAAATCCTGTATCATATTGTAACTAGGCGGCTGCTATTATTACAGTGAAACGTAAACATTGTGGTTTTCAGCGCCTGTGATTAACACGATTTCACGAGTAGCGCTTTCACAGTTTCTATGAAACAAGCAAATAAGCAAATATAGGGTATTTAACGTAAATTCTTGTTTAATTTACTGAAAGCAAGTTGTTTTGTAATTAAATATTAACTTGAGCTCCTTCCGAAATTGCTCGTCCGGAGTAATATATTATTGTTACCGAATCTATAACACCGAATATTTTAAACACAATGACATGAATATTTACTTGTAAAGTATTAATTATATTATTTTAATTATTGTGAATGTAAAGACTATGTGGGTTATTGCTTTTTTTTATTTTTTCTTTATTCTCTGTTAGTTTTAATCATGGTCTGGCAGTTTGAGTCATTTATGCGGCGTACCCAAATGTCCTTTCTTTGGTATTGATCGCCTCATCGTTGAGCTCCTTAAGTATAGCTGCACGATTACTGAAAAATGCGTGCACTGACTGGTCAGGTCTACTCAATCTGTATGGTACTTTCCTCAAAAGACCATTTCAGACACCAATCTACATGGCCTTCACATAATCTGACCAAGATTGTGTCTGGACTTTAAAAGAGACTGTGACCTCTGAGTTTGTTTCGGCCTTTCTTCTCAGAGTAGTCAGATAGGAAACGCCGACGTCATCTAGTTTTTAAAATATGATTGACGTGTAAAAGTGTTTGTAAAAACCTACTTATAGAAATAAAAATCATTTATAAAGGCTATTCCATACCCTAGCAAGGAGAATAGCACGTCACCCATTTGATTCCTAGAGATTTAATACTACCTACTTTGTGAAAACTGTTACAAGTAAGTACTACAATCTGTTTTATATTGAAAACACAGATTATTATTATATTAACACGGTCAAGTAGAGTCGCAGTGTAACTTTTTGATGCTGGATATTTTGTGCTGGTATAACTAAAGGCTCGTTAAATACAGATACATGTTTCCGTTAAATATAAATAATAATGGCACTTGTGCCAATAGTTATACTTCTTTTACGGCCCCACAAAAAATTGGGCTCTTAATATCGTGTCCAGCACGTCCTGTTTCCTACACGTTATAGGAACTAATGGACGCTACTAAAGGTGCCAAACGTAGCCAAGTTCTGGGCTGACTCTAATTAGGTTGCCATCGATACGCTAAGAACTGCTTCTAATCGTCTTCCTGCATGGCAAAGTATTTTATGTCTAATAATTCGACAACGTATACCTTGGTGACGTTGAATAATTCTAAACCTGTGAAGCATATAACTGTAAGTACCAAAATTCTAACTTTACAGGAAAAGGCTTTTTCTCAAAAATAACCGACAACTTTTTAAGGAGCTTGGGAAATAAAATGTGCCAACATTTCGTAGAAAATGTTTTATTGGCTAATAATTACACTATTAAACTTTAGGTAACAATATTGACAGAATACAACATTTGACAGAATATTGGTACTTTTTTAGGGAAATTAAAAAAAAACTGTAACACACAGTGATATGATATAACACGCCGTGTGCTACGTCATCGAAAGTGTAGCGGCAATACAATGTAACTCCGTACATACAGTAAAATTTTAATTATATTATCGTGATATTTTAATGTATATTCACTTAAAATGAGAGCAGAGAGCAGTGGTGGCCCAGTGGTGAGAGCAGTGGTGGCCTAGTGGTTTACGACCTCGACTTACGAGTAGTAGGTTGTAGGTTCGAACCCAGACAGGCGCTTTACTTTGTGTAAATTATTTCATCACCACTGCTCTCAAGACGGTGAAGGAAAACATAGTGAGGACACCGGCATGTCCTAGAACTAAAAATTCGAAGACATGTGACATCCACCAAACCGCACTGGGCCCGCGTGGTGGATTACGGCCCACTCCCTCTCACAGAAAGAGGAGGCCTGTGTCCCAGCAGTGGGAACATTATAGGCAGATTATGTATTCACTTAAAATATTGTGCGTTACAATGTTTCCCAGAAATACAATAAAATACAATTTAGAAACTCTGACGTAAAGTTGATTTTATTAGTTACAGTATCATGGCTTTGTAGATAAGAACACATACACTAGGATAGTGTATGAAACTCAAAATCGTAAAAAACATAGTTACAGTGTAATGTATTGCTTAGTTGCTTATTACCAAGGTGAGATGTCAGATATTACACATCATAATTATGTGACTGTTACTGTACGGCTCGCTCGTTATTTTTTTTTTGGGTGAGAATATTGTGTTCCTTAACCTGGGTTTATTACATTTATTTTCTTCCAACAACGTATTAAAAAAGTATTTACAACAACTGACATGAGTGGGTCGAAAACACGAGTCATGCCATTACTATGACCAATGAGCTGCCGTGTCTGTATCTGGTAAAGTAAGGACACAAACGAAGAAAATACATCTATTTGACCCGGCTTAAGACCCATAATACAAACAAAACAGAAAAAAATAGTAAGCAGTATTGTGGTAATCACACATCCTGTAGGATAATTAATTATAGCAACACTACAATCAGCACTTTAGCTAAGCGTGTTGTTCTAGGCTACATTATGCTTCACGATCAAGAACGACCGCGACAACATCGACTGTCCGTCTGATGGATAGTGACTACCAGCTACATACATCATATGCAGGTAAATATCGGTACTCAAATTAATCATAATTCTGTGCCTGAGAAGCATAACACTGTAACTATGTTTTTTACGATTTTGAGTTTCATAAACTATCCTATTGTATGTGTTCTTATCTACAAAGCCATGATACTGTAACTAATAAAATCAACTTTACGTCAGAGTTTCTAAATTGTATTTTATTGTATTTCTGGGAAACATTGTAACGCACAATATTTTAAGTGAATACATAATCTGCCTATAATGTTCCCACTGCTGGGACACAGGCCTCCTCTTTCTGTGAGAGGGAGTGGGCCGTAATCCACCACGCGGGCCCAGTGCGGTTTGGTGGATGTCACATGTCTTCGAATTTTTAGTTCTAGGACATGCCGGTTTCCTCACTATGTTTTCCTTCACCGTCTTGAGAGCAGTGGTGATGAAATAATTTACACAAAGTAAAGCGCCTGTCTGGGTTCGAACCTACGACCTACTACTCGTAAGTCGAGGTCGTAAACCACTGGGCCACCACTGCTCTCACCACTGGGCCACCACTGCTCTCTGCTCTCATTTTAAGTGAATATACATTAAAATATCACGATAATATAATTAAAATTTTACTGTATGTACGGAGTTACATTGTATTGCCGCTACACTTTCGATGACGTAGCACACGGCGTGTTATATCATATCACTGTGTGTTACAGTTTTTTTTTAATTTCCCAAAAAAAGTTCCAATATTCTGTCAAATGTTGTATTCTGTCAATATTGTTACCTAAAGTTTAATAGTGTAATTATTAGCCAATAAAACATTTTCTACAAAATGTTGGCACATTTTATTTCACAAGCTCCTTAAAGTCAAAGTTGTCGGTTATTTTTGAGAAAAAGCCTTTTCCTGTAAAGTTAGAATTTTGGTACTTACAGTTATATGCTTCACAGGTTTAGAATTATTCAACGTCACCAAGGTTTACGTTGTCGAATTATTAGACATAAAATACTTTGCCATGCAGGAAGACGATTAGAAGCAGTTCTTAGCGTATCGATGGCAACCTAATTAGAGTCAGCCCAGAACTTGGCTACGTTTGGCACCTTTAGTAGCGTCCATTAGTTCCTATAACGTGTAGGAAACAGGACGTGCTGGACACGATATTAAGAGCCCAATTTTTTGTGGGGCCGTAAAAGAAGTATAACTATTGGCACAAGTGCCATTATTATTTATATTTAACGGAAACATGTATCTGTATTTAACGAGCCTTTAGTTATACCAGCACAAAATATCCAGCATCAAAAAGTTACACTGCGACTCTACTTGACCGTGTTAATATAATAATAATCTGTGTTTTCAATATAAAACAGATTGTAGTACTTACTTGTAACAGTTTTCACAAAGTAGGTAGTATTAAATCTCTAGGAATCAAATGGGTGACGTGCTATTCTCCTTGCTAGGGTATGGAATAGCCTTTATAAATGATTTTTATTTCTATAAGTAGGTTTTTACAAACACTTTTACACGTCAATCATATTTTAAAAACTAGATGACGTCGGCGTTTCCTATCTGACTACTCTGAGAAGAAAGGCCGAAACAAACTCAGAGGTCACAGTCTCTTTTAAAGTCCAGACACAATCTTGGTCAGATTATGTGAAGGCCATGTAGATTGGTGTCTGAAATGGTCTTTTGAGGAAAGTACCATACAGATTGAGTAGACCTGACCAGTCAGTGCACGCATTTTTCAGTAATCGTGCAGCTATACTTAAGGAGCTCAACGATGAGGCGATCAATACCAAAGAAAGGACATTTGGGTACGCCGCATAAATGACTCAAACTGCCAGACCATGATTAAAACTAACAGAGAATAAAGAAAAAATAAAAAAAAGCAATAACCCACATAGTCTTTACATTCACAATAATTAAAATAATATAATTAATACTTTACAAGTAAATATTCATGTCATTGTGTTTAAAATATTCGGTGTTATAGATTCGGTAACAATAATATATTACTCCGGACGAGCAATTTCGGAAGGAGCTCAAGTTAATATTTAATTACAAAACAACTTGCTTTCAGTAAATTAAACAAGAATTTACGTTAAATACCCTATATTTGCTTATTTGCTTGTTTCATAGAAACTGTGAAAGCGCTACTCGTGAAATCGTGTTAATCACAGGCGCTGAAAACCACAATGTTTACGTTTCACTGTAATAATAGCAGCCGTCTAGTTACGATATGATACAGGATTTATGAGTTTGTGGGCTGTTTATGTTTTCAAGGCAGAAGTGAGTGGAAACGCCCTAGAAGAACATAATAATATAGTGACCTAATTGGTGATGTTCTTCAGAAAGGTCAGGTGCGTAGTACTCGCAACCAGCGTGCGTGTATGACCAGATGTATGAACGTAAACAAAGCAAAAGGAGTATGTAAGGAGCGTAGCAGGTGGCGTTCTATAGTTTCTGCCAACACCCATGGGAAGAAGGCGTGAATTAATGTATGTATGCATATTTTCAAATTGTTATTTCAGAAATGTTTTATGATACAGATATTCTATTTCACGAAGTCCGTTCGGCTTTGATTGTAGTAGTGACGTATCCCGACAAGCGCGCTTGTGTGTGTAAAAGTAGGTAACGTTAGCAAAAAAATCTGATATATATTCAGGTCGAGATTTAATAATCTAAATAAAATTTTGGTTTTACAAGTATATACATTTTGTAAATAAATTAGATTAGGTTGCAATAAATACAAAAATATTAAGAATATGTAGGCATTTAATTAAGCATTGGTGTTACAGAATGGAAACGAAATAAGTAGGACTATTCAGTATTTTCAATCACTATCAGATAAATTTTCGATTTCCGATTCCGTTTTGCTGTCGTCAGAATCATCTAGTACATTGATTATAAATTCAAAATCGAGATCAAAATATTTCAAGTAGTCTTTTTCAATTTTTTCAACATGAGCACAAGTTTTTTGCCACGTTTCACTGCTAACTTGGCCCAAACTTTCATTGATCAGTCTTTCCGTATTCGTCATGTTTTGCTCGATATTTTTAGATGCGACATAATTTTTAACGATCCCCCAAATATTTTCAATCGCATTTAATTCTGGGTGATAAGGGGGAAGGCGTAAGACATCAAAACCCTTGCTTTTTATAAAATCGTCAATCTTGTAGATTACGTGTTGGGCTTTGTACTTCTTTATTGTATCGTACAATTCCAATTTAAGAAGAGATTCATCAAATGCTATACCCTTATCCCTGAGCCATTGCTGCATATCGGCTTTCTTTGTAGATTGCGTTGGTAGTCGTTCAGCCCGTGTGTTGTGATAAGATGCATTGTCTAAGACTATGACAGAGCGCGGAAGTAAATTGGGTAGCAACTTTTCATTTAGCCATTTTACATAGTTATCATAGCTCATATTTGAATGATAATCACCAGCTGTTGAGTTGGCCTTATAAACCAAGGAAGCATTTTCAATAAAACCATCCTTGGTTCCCGCGTGCACTAAAATAAAGCGAGTGCCTGTGCTATTTTTTTTTTGTCAAGACTTTACGGTTGTTCTCTGTTTTGCGCCACTTGTAACCTAATTTCAACAGTAACTTGCGAACAGTTTCTAAACAACCTTCGAATCCGATTTTTTCATTCAATGCTGTTCTTAACTTAGCTAACGTTGGAATTTCTTTATGGACAATATGGAAATCTTGTACAGTACTGCGAACCACATCGGCTGTAAAATTATCTATATCCACTTTATTATCTCGCTTTCTCCTTTTCTTCATAGGTGAAGTGAATTTTGATGAAGTGGATGGGAATTCCTTCTCTTCTTTTAATATTCTTTGAACTGTTTTTTGGCTCACACCCGTAGCTTCAGCTGTACGGCGTGTAATGTCTCGTAAATGAGATAAATCACAGTTGAGTTCCATTAATGATTTTGTAAATTCATATTCTTCTCGCAGAAAATGATAAACACTACCTATCATGTTTCGACCCTAAAACAAAATATAATCAAAATAATTAAGTAATATAAACATTTTATAACACAAAAAAACATTCATTTTATAAATACTTCTATTGCTATATTAAGTATCTTTGTATGAAATTTTAATTGAAAACGTATAAATAAATATTACCTCAATATGGACAACTCTTCTTCGTTTTGTTGCCATGCTGACCTTACTCCGTGAAACAATTTGGCGCGAACTAAAAACCACTACTGATCCGGACCATGTCCCGATCGACACTGAGCGCTCTTGAGGTTACGCACACAAAAACAATGTGCATGTGCACGCTTGACAACATTCATAGCCAAACGGACTTCGTGACATAGAACATCTGTACCTACCTGTTTATAAAAACTCAAAGCATTTACTTCAGTTAAACCAATTATAGGCCCTTTATAATTTTCAAGGGGTCGGTCAGTAAAAAAGATGAAGCTAGTTGCCCATTTCAAAGCGTGGTAGGTTTCTATGGAGAAGAACGGGCAAGAAATTCCACAAACAATCCACATAACTCGATAGGTACACTCTGGTACTTACTTACCATTTCATCACTTCACCTGACCAAGGTTATGTCTGGACTTTAAAAGAGACTTTGACCCCTGAGTTTGTTTCGCTATTTCTTCTCAGGGGTAGTCAGAGAGGAAATGTCAACTCCATCTAGCTTATTTTTTAATTTTAATGTAATGCGTAAAAGTGATTTCGATATCCTATTTACAGAATCGCTGCAACGATGAAACCAGCCCCATCCAACTACTCAGGGGGGTGAGACAGGAGGATGTGATATCCCCAAAACTGTTCACCAATGCATTGGAGGACGTCTTTAAGACGCTGGACTGGACTGGTCAGGGTATCAACATAAACGGCGAGTACATCTCACATCTTCGTTTTGCCGATGACATCCTTATAATGGTAGAGACGCTGGAACAGTTAGACCAGATGCTGCACAGCCTAAATGGAGCCTCTAGTATCTCTACTTTAGATAATCTGAAAAATGTTTGATCTATTTTATCTTTATTTCTAGTATTAAAATTATGTCTATCACTTATCCTATTAAAAATATGTAGATTTTTCCTTACATACATATATTTTCATAAATTAATTGGCAAGGTACCGTCATAATAATAATCTTTTTAAATAGTTCCCTTAGAGATTCGCGGCGACTTAGGTTATAAATTGCTCTGACAGCTCTCTTTTGCAAAATAAAGATGGACTCAATGTCAGCAGCCCGACCCCACAGTAAAATTCCATACGACATGACACAACCAAACGCGCGGTTTCTATAACTGTTAGCTGTCTTATCTTTCATTGCCTCTTTGATTGCCTGAGTGACATGTCAAAATTCTGTTCCGTATTTTAAATTTAGTTTTAATTATTTTTAAGTATAATTAAGGTCAAATAATACACCTAAATGTAAAAGCAGTACATAAATATTCAGGATTATTGTTTTCCTGCAAATATTCGTAATAAAACAGTGTTTGGTTGCCCACCGGTAACATATCACGAACAGCTGATGTTCAACCTGCGGATTTAAACGGGGAGTATTGTTACTTTTATTCATTAATTAGTAATTACCACACAGTCGTCTCTTAGACTCTGTAACAGGGCATCGTTTAGTCCTAGAATCATTTTTCTTGATTGATTTGGCACTCGGCAGTGGGTCTAAGTCGCTTTGTTTACCTTTGTGTTAACGAAACTTACGTAGTGAATTATCGAAATACTTTTAATCAATAGTAAAGTAATATAAGTATAGTGAAGTAATAGTAGAATACACAACAACAGGAACGTTGTTTATCGATTTTTGCATTGTTATCTTAAAGTAATACAATAAATAAAATCTCTAGGCATCCTACCCACTTAAAGAAAAGTAAAATCATGAGACAATAGAATCAATGTAACTTTATACTTGATCAAATCTAGTTACATTTCAATTATATTCTGCAGCCTACCTCATTTCTCTTTAAAGCAACACTTACTTCTCCCACTTTTCCTTTAATTTCTAGCTTTCACTTTTTTGTTGTTTGTCTAACTAGTTCTCACCGTTCTTTTAATTCTACTTTCAGTACTAATTCCTGAAACCATGCCTGTGATGACCCGTAAGGCTGCTGCTCAGGAGTTAGAGCTTAAGTTGAGAATAGCCGTTCAAGATCTTGAGGCTTCAAACAGTAAATGTCAACAGCTGTTACAGGAGATGGATGAAAGCGAAAAGGAAGTCGAGAAGGTTGTTCTCAAAAACACATACTTAAAACGGGAGCTGGTAGACCTACATCAGCAATACTTGGATGTTGTTGATGAACGGGACAAACTGCGGGTGGTCACGGATGGTTTCAACAACTGCAGTAACATATATGAGGAGGCTTTATGTAAGGTTAGGGACCTTGAAGCTGAATCAATTCATGCAAATGTACAAATTATGAAATTACAGAAACAATTAGACTGTACTCAGGCTAAGGAAACCAATAACTTGTATAATGAATTATTAAACACTAATTGCAACCCTCATTCCTTAATAACAATAGACCTTACTGAGGATTCTTTATTGAAACACAATAATAGTAGTTATAAAGTAAGTCAAAATAAAATTAAGAAATATGCAAAACTAAATAAAATTATAAATAAATGCAATAAATTTAGGAAACAACAAAAACACAGTTCCAATAATATTAAACTAAGGAAAGAACGTGGTTTTCTTGTAAATAAATTACATAACTATCAAATTAAATTAGAAGACAGTAAGAACATTTATGAGATTGACACTCAACGCTTACAGTCTGATATTCAGATACTACATTGTGCCAAGACGGGCATAATCGACCCCATACATTTACACTTGATCGTTTGCTCGATTTCCATAAGCAATTGAATTCCATTTCTACTGCGGTCATGTTTCAGTGTAAAGACCATACAGTAGAGCAGTTACAAGCATTTTGGTGGGAATCAAGTAGCGTCGCATAATTTTCCTTAAAAATTCACAAATGTACACATTAGAAATACATACAGCCTCGTTGGTCTAGTGGTTACAATTGTTTCTGCCGAGCCTGTCCAGTCCTGAGTTCGATTCCTGGGTCGAGCAAATTTTTAGTTATTGAGTTTTTTCATCTGAAATTTCTCAGTAGCGCGGTGTCTCGATTTTTTCCCGGTTAATGGCAATAGGCTCGCCCCCTATTACATGGAACTTGAACATAACTGGCGAACGTAAGTGCACTAATGGTATACCTCCACCTAACCCTTACAGGCATGATTTTATATTATGTTAAAAATACACAGACACACAAAACCGCCACTGTTCATATTGTTCCAATTTTTTGTAGCCTCAAAACCCTTGCAAAACACACGGGGGTAATTTGTGCCGCGCTGCCTATTTTCCCTTGCATACAGCACGGAACAATACAGATCGTTAGAAAGGCAATAATGGTAGGTAATTACCTGTACCATGATTTATAACCCGGTGCTTTGTTGGGCTCCACAATGTGGACCGTTGACCCCAATAGATAGCAGTTTAATCTTTTTCAGAAGCGACCGCGGCGAATGTGTATCGAGCACGGAAAGGAAACGTTGTTGTGATTGATTTTTGTACTTTTTCGGTGTAGCATTTTAGGGTTAGTTCGAATACTAAGGGAAGGGCAAGACGTTTTGCTGGATATCAAATTAAGCCCCGTTAATACGATGCAACTTTCTTGCCTGTGGAATACATTGAAGCAAGAACTGACTTGCAAAGGCTAAACACTGTTCAGAGGGTGCATCTTTTATTTTTGCTTCAAGCCACTGGCAATATATCTGTAAATGTTAAGTTTATTAACTGTCCCAAATTTTACCTACTATTAATATTTAGTCTGTCATCTGTCTGTCTGCCGGACATAAAAGAAAGAATAGCACCAACCTATTTCTTCCCGTGGGTGTCGGAAAAATGCGACTAAGGGACTTACTAGAAAATGGGCAGCAGCGTTCTCTATCTCTATGCATTTTAACACCATACTGCGATTGCCAACCCGCCTGCCAAGCGTGGCGATTATGGCAAACCGCCCCTTTGGGGAGGCCTATTTCCAGCAGTGGACGTCTTTTGGCTGAAGTGATGAATATTTAAACTTTGATAGCTTGGTTACTTTATTGTGCATGTTGTGGTCTCCTATAAGTGAAGGAGTACACCTTCTTAATACCTTATCTTGCCTTTTATTTATGTGTCATGTATTGTATACATCTTTTGTTGGTGATACTAAATAAATAAATAAATTTAATCGCACTGTGTTATTCAGTACCTTTTGTGGTACACAGTTCCAATTTTAATCTGAGAGTTTTGAAGGATATTTCAAATCCATTGCCTTATAGGTTTATTAAAGTCGTCTGCTCATCAACGTAAATGACGCAATGAACTTAGCTGAACTGCCAAATTAAAGGAAATCCGCTAATCGTAAAAGTGGTGTTTATTTATTTATTTATATTTAACTAGCTGCGCCCCGCGGTTTCACCCGAGTAAGTCTTGATCCCGTGGGAATATCGGGATCAAAAGTAGCCTATGTCTTAATCCAGGGTGTCAGCTACCTCCATACAAAATTTTATTAAATTTGGTCCAGCAGTTTCAGCGTGAAGAAGTAACAAACATACACACACACACACACTCACAAACTTTCACCTTTATAATATTAGTGTGATTAACACGGTACAATACCAATTACATTAACTAACATAGAAAGAAAAAAAAACCATACAATGAAGACAATTATTATGTCATAAACAATTATTTGCTACTTGCTAACATGGAACAGTGGACACCCTCGCGTACTGTATCTCACAGAACATCAGACATACATGCTTAATTTTACTCCATTCGTCCGCAAACACATCATATTCAAAGTTGGCCATCTGGACTGCATTGAGCATCCTTAAAGTAAGACACACAGGCGATTCAGGTTTGGCGACCATTCTGCAAGGCAGTTGCGCGAAAAGATTGTGTCGGCGACTTTGGCGGTGACCTATGTATTTGCCGGGCACAAATAATCGACAGAAAAGGTCATGGAGCTCAGGGCAGTCGATACGACCGTTATAGGTCTTACAGGCTACCGTGAGCTGATCAAGGCCTCTTCTTACCCCCAACGAGTTGAAACCCAAAGTCCCTAGGATATAGTAGGTGGGATACATGTAAGGGTAGAAATTAAAAGATTGAAAAAGATATCTAATTAGCATCACCTTTGTACGTATTTTTCTGTTCCTTGCTTCTTGTATGTTTATATATATTATGTGTGTACATAAATGGTAAAATAAATAAATAATATCTAAGAAAAGTTTTCTGCACTTTCTCGAGCATTAGTGTTTGAGCCGCGGTATAGGAATGCCAGACACAACCACTAGTCTCCAGCTTACTACGAAGCAATAATAATATATTAACATACGGCTTGTGAAAGACACGAGCATTTCGCAAAACAAATTCTAGCGTCTGAAAGATTCTTTCGCGGTGGAAATGTGATCTCTGAAAGTCAGACAGCGGTCAAAGGTCACTCCCAGGTCCTTTACGTTGGTGACTCGAGTTATTTTTTCACCACCTAAGCTGTAGACAAAATGGATTGGTTGTAATCCTCGATCGAATGACATGACGTAGCACTTGTTTGTGTAAAAACAGCTCATTTAGAATGCTCGACTCGTAGATAGCGTCAATATCCCTTTGCAAGAGTTTGCAATCCTCGCCCGTTCTGATGTGAGCAACTAGTTTTTGGTCGTCAGCATATAACACGCATTTTGCATATTTAACCTTATTGACAAGATCATTGATCATGTTATGGAATAAAAGCGGCCCCACCACGGATCCCTGACTCACGCCAGAGTGAGTATTATAAGGCTTGGACTCGAAGAAGCCATGTCTGACGCCATGTTTGCGATCCCGTACCTAGGTAGTCAGAGACAAAGTTAAGATAACTAAACGAGAATTGCCTATCTAAGTAGGTATAAAATAAATAATAACAAAACAAACGAGACTCTTATTCATTTATACAAAACACACATCTTCAGCTTCCTGGTATCGTGCTGATTTTGAAATTGTCATATAAATTGTTATGGCACCCCTCCAGAAGACTTTATAGCTTTTCGGAAAGATGGAGACACGTTTCATTGTTTATTGAATTAAGTTGAAGACAGGCGTAACAATATTAAGCTTTCTTTGATAAGTATCAACCATTATTTTCTTGCATTTATGCTGAACTAGGCCAATTTGGCGCAGCACAGTGGTGACAACACACACAATACGCCCACTATGTAGACAAGCATATTATAAGTTGGATGATTATATCGTAGATAAAAATGCTTGACTTAATGCTGGTACTGCTCCACAACCACTTGGGCTCACTTGTTAAAATTATAATATTTGCAAGAGATGCTTCTCTTTTTGTTTTTGTTCTGACATTACAATCTCATCGTTTATTTTTATGTAATCAAATTTTGAATACTTTAATAGTAGTATTATTAGTAATTACTTTATCATTGCATGGAATTAGTAAGTACTATATAGATTGTAAGATTGCTTAGTTGCTTATTACCAAGGTGAGATGTCAGATGTTACACATCATAATTATGTGGCTGTTACTGTACGGCTCGCTCGTTATTTTTTTTTTGGGTGTGAATATTGTGTTCCTTAACCTGGGTTTATTACATTTATTTTCTTCCAACAACGTATTAAAAAAGTATTTACAACAACTGACATGAGTGGGTCTAAAACACGAGTCATGCCATTACTATGACCAATGAGCTGCCGTGTCTGTATCTGGTAAAGTAAGGACACAAACTAAGAAAATACATCTATTTGACCCGGCTTAAGACCCATAATACAAAAAAACAGAAAAAAATAGTAAGCAGTATTGTGGTAATCACACATCCTGTAGGATAATTAATTATAGCAACACTACAATCAGCACTTTAGCTAAGCGTGTTGTTCTAGGCTACATTATGCTTCACGATCAAGAACGACCGCGACAACATCGACTGTCCGTCTGATGGATAGTGACTACCAGCTACATACATCATATGCAGGTAAATATCGGTACTCAAATTAATCATAATTCTGTGCCTGAGAAGCATAACACTGTAACTATGTTTTTTACGATTTTGAGTTTCATAAACTATCCTATTGTATGTGTTCTTATCTACAAAGCCATGATACTGTAACTAATAAAATCAACTTTACGTCAGAGTTTCTAAATTGTATTTTATTGTATTTCTGGGAAACATTGTAACGCACAATATTTTAAGTGAATACATAATCTGCCTATAATGTTCCCACTGCTGGGACACAGGCCTCCTCTTTCTGTGAGAGGGAGTGGGCCGTAATCCACCACGCGGGCCCAGTGCGGTTTGGTGGATGTCACATGTCTTCGAATTTTTAGTTCTAGGACATGCCGGTTTCCTCACTATGTTTTCCTTCACCGTCTTGAGAGCAGTGGTGATGAAATAATTTACACAAAGTAAAGCGCCTGTCTGGGTTCGAACCTACGACCTACTACTCGTAAGTCGCGGTCGTAAACCACTGGGCCACCACTGCTCTCACCACTGGGCCACCACTGCTCTCTGCTCTCATTTTAAGTGAATATACATTAAAATATCACGATAATATAATTAAAATTTTACTGTATGTACGGAGTTACATTGTATTGCCGCTACACTTTCGATGACGTAGCACACGGCGTGTTATATCATATCACTGTGTGTTACAGTTTTTTTTTAATTTCCCTAAAAAAGTACCAATATTCTGTCAAATGTTGTATTCTGTCAATATTGTTACCTAAAGTTTAATAGTGTAATTATTAGCCAATAAAACATTTTCTACGAAATGTTGGCACATTTTATTTCCCAAGCTCCTTAAAAAGTTGTCGGTTATTTTTGAGAAAAAGCCTTTTCCTGTAAAGTTAGAATTTTGGTACTTACAGTTATATGCTTCACAGGTTTAGAATTATTCAACGTCACCAAGGTATACGTTGTCGAATTATTAGACATAAAATACTTTGCCATGCAGGAAGACGATTAGAAGCAGTTCTTAGCGTATCGATGGCAACCTAATTAGAGTCAGCCCAGAATTTGGCTACGTTTGGCACCTTTAGTAGCGTCCATTAGTTCCTATAACGTGTAGGAAACAGGACGTGCTGGACACGATATTAAGAGCCCAATTTTTTGTGGGGCCGTAAAAGAAGTATAACTATTGGCACAAGTGCCATTATTATTTATATTTAACGGAAACATGTATCTGTATTTAACGAGCCTTTAGTTATACCAGCACAAAATATCCAGCATCAAAAAGTTACACTGCGACTCTACTTGACCGTGTTAATATAATAATAATCTGTGTTTTCATTATAAAACAGATTGTAGTACTTACTTGTAACAGTTTTCACAAAGTAGGTAGTATTAAATCTCTGGGAATCAAATGGGTGACGTGCTATTCTCCTTGCTAGGGTATGGAATAGCCTTTATAAATGATTTTTATTTCTATAAGTAGGTTTTTACAAACACTTTTACACGTCAATCATATTTTAAAAACTAGATGACGTCGGCGTTTCCTATCTGACTACTCTGAGAAGAAAGGCCGAAACAAACTCAGAGGTCACAGTCTCTTTTAAAGTCCAGACACAATCTTGGTCAGATTATGTGAAGGCCATGTAGATTGGTGTCTGAAATGGTCTTTTGAGGAAAGTACCATACAGATTGAGTAGACCTGACCAGTCAGTGCACGCATTTTTCAGTAATCGTGCAGCTATACTTAAGGAGCTCAACGATGAGGCGATCAATACCAAAGAAAGGACATTTGGGTACGCCGCATAAATGACTCAAACTGCCAGACCATGATTAAAACTAACAGAGAATAAAGAAAAAAGCAATAACCCACATAGTCTTTACATTCACAATAATTAAAATAATATAATTAATACTTTACAAGTAAATATTCATGTCATTGTGTTTAAAATATTCGGTGTTATAGATTCGGTAACAATAATATATTACTCCAGACGAGCAATTTCGGAAGGAGCTCAAGTTAATATTTAATTACAAAACAACTTGCTTTCAGTAAATTAAACAAGAATTTACGTTAAATACCCTATATTTGCTTATTTGCTTGTTTCATAGAAACTGTGAAAGCGCTACTAGTGAAATCGTGTTAATCACAGGCGCTGAAAACCACAATGTTTACATTTCACTGTACTAATAGCAGCCGTCTAGTTACGATATGATACAGGATTTATGAGTTTGTGGGCTGTTTAAATTTTCAAGGCAGAAGTGAGTGGAAACGCCCTAGAAGAACATAATAATATAGTGACCTAATTGGTGATGTTCTTCAGAAAGGTCAGGTGCGTAGTACTCGCAACCAGCGTGCGTGTATGACCAGATGTATGAACGTAAACAAAGCAAAAGGAGTATGTAAGGAGCGTAGCAGGTGGCGTTCTATAGTTTCTGCCAACACCCATGGGAAGAAGGCGTGAATTAATGTATGTATGCATATTTTCAAATTGTTATTTCAGAAATGTTTTATGATACAGATATTCTATTTCACGAAGTCCGTTCGGCTTTGATTGTAGTAGTGACGTATCCCGACAAGCGCGCTTGTGTGTGTAAAAGTAGGTAACGTTAGCAAAAAAATCTGATATATATTCAAGTCGAGATTTAATAATCTAAATAAAATTTTGGTTTTAAAAGTATATACATTTTGTAAATAAATTAGATTAGGTTGCAATAAATACAAAAATATTAAGAATATGTAGGCATTTAATTAAGCATTGGTGTTACAGAATGGAAACGAAATAAGTAGGACTATTCAGTATTTTCAATCACTATCAGATAAATTTTCGATTTCCGATTCCGTTTTGCTGTCGTCAGAATCATCTTGTACATTGATTATAAATTCAAAATCGAGATCAAAATATTTCAAGTAGTCTTTTTCAATTTTTTCAACATGAGCACAAGTTTTTTGCCACGTTTCACTGCTAACTTGGCCCAAACTTTCATTGATCAGTCTTTCCGTATTCGTCATGTTTTGCTCGATATTTTTAGATGCGACATAATTTTTAACGATCCTCCAAATATTTTCAATCGCATTTAATTCTGGGTGATATGGGGGAAGGCGTAAGACATCAAAACCCTTGCTTTTTATAAAATTGTCAATCTTGTAGATTACGTGTTGGGCTTTGTACTTCTTTATTGTATCGTACAATTCCAATTTAAGAAGAGATTCATCAAATGCTATACCCTTATCCCTGAGCCATTGCTGCATATCGGCTTTCTTTGTAGATTGCGTCGGTAGTCGTTCAGCCCGTGTGTTGTGATAAGATGCATTGTCTAAGACAATGACAGAGCGCGGAAGTAAATTGGGTAGCAACTTTTCATTTAGCCATTTTACATAGTTATCATAGCTCATATTTGAATGATAATCACCAGCTGTTGAGTTGGCCTTATAAACCAAGGAAGCATTTTCAATAAAACCATCCTTGGTTCCCGCGTGCACTAAAATAAAGCGAGTGCCTGTGCTATTTTTTTTTAAAAACGGAGTTCTTTCCTTTTTTTTGCCCAGGTGTTGTTTCGCACGTGTGTCGAAAGGACGTAGCTCTCATCGGTGTAGACAATGGGCCGACTTTGAGAGCGGTACTCTGTTATTTTTTTTAAATATTTTAAACGCCACATTTGTATATCATGACGCTCCGTCAAGACTTTACGGTTGTTCTCTGTTTTGCGCCACTTGTAACCTAATTTCAACAGTAACTTGCGAACAGTTTCTAAACAACCTTCGAATCCGATTTTTTCATTCAATGCTGTTCGTAATTTAGCTAATGTTGGAATTTCTTTATGGACAATATGGAAATCTTGTACAGTACTGCGAACCACATCGGCTGTAAAATTATCTATATCCACTTTATTATCTCGCTTTCTCCTTTTCTTCATAGGTGAAGTGAATTTTGATGAAGTGGATGGGAATTCCTTCTCTTCTTTTAATATTCTTTGAACTGTTTTTTGGCTCACACCCGTAGCTTCAGCTGTACGGCGTGTAATGTCTCGTAAATGAGACAAATCACAGTTGAGTTCCATTAATGATTTTGTAAATTTATATTCTGCTCGCAGAAAATGATAAACACTAGCTATCATGTTTCGACCCTAAAACAAAATATAATCAAAATAATTAAGTAATATAAACATTTTATAACACAAAAAAACATTCATTTTATAAATACTTCTATTGCTATATTAAGTATCTTTGTATGAAATTTTAATTGAAAACGTATAAATAAATATTACCTCAATATGGACAACTCTTCTTCGTTTTGTTGCCATGCTGACCTTACTCCGTGAAACAATTTGGCGCGAACTAAAAACCACTACTGATCCGGACCATGTCCCGATCGACACTGAGCGCTCTTGAGGTTACGCACACAAAAACAATGTGCATGTGCACGTTTGACAACATTCATAGCCAAACGGACTTCGTGACATAGAACATCTGTACCTACCTGTTTATAAAAACTCAAAGCATTTACTTCAGTTAAACCAATTATAGGCCCTTTATAATTTTCAAGGGGTCGGTCAGTAAAAAAGATGAAGCTAGTTGCCCATTTCAAAGCGTAGTAGGTTTCTATGGAGAAGAACGGGCAAGAAATTCCACAAACAATCCACATAACTCGATAGGTACACTCTGGTACTTACTTACCATTTCATCACTTCACCTGACCAAGGTTATGTCTGGACTTTAAAAGAGACTTTGACCCCTGAGTTTGTTTCGCTATTTCTTCTCAGGGGTAGTCAGAGAGGAAATGTCAACTCCATCTTGCTTATTTTTTAATTTTTAATGTAATGCGTAAAAGTGATTTCGATATCCTATTTACAGAATCGCTGCAACGATGAAACCAGCCCCATCCAACTACTCAGGGGGGTGAGACAGGAGGATGTGATATCCCCAAAACTGTTCACCAATGCATTGGAGGACGTCTTTAAGACGCTGGACTGGACTGGTCAGGGTATCAACATAAACGGCGAGTACATCTCACATCTTCGTTTTGCCGATGACATCCTTATAATGGTAGAGACGCTGGAACAGTTAGACCAGATGCTGCACAGCCTAAATGGAGCCTCTAGTATGTATTTAGATAATCTGAAAAATGTTTGATCTATTTTATCTTTATTTCTAGTATTAAAATTATGTCTATCACTTATCCTATTAAAAATATGTAGATTTTTCCTTACATACATATATTTTCATAAATTAATTGGCAAGGTACCGTCATAATAATAATCTTTTTAAATAGTTCCCTTAGAGATTCGCGGCGACTTAGGTTATAAATTGCTGTGACAGCTCTCTTTTGCAAAATAAAGATGGACTCAATGTCAGCAGCCCGACCCCACAGTAAAATCCCATACGACATGACACAACCAAACGCGCGGTTTCTATAACTGTTAGCTGTCTTATCTTTCATTGCCTCTTTGATTGCCTGAGTGACATGTCAAAATTCTGTTCCGTATTTTAAATTTAGTTTTAATTGTTTTTAAGTATAATTAAGGTCAAATAATACACCTAAATGTAAAAGCAGTACATAAATATTCAGGATTATTGTTTTCCTGCAAATATTCGTAATAAAACAGTGTTTGGTTGCCCACCGGTAACATATCACGAACAGCTGATGTTCAACCTGCGGATTTAAACGGGGAGTATTGTTACTTTTATTCATTAATTAGTAATTACCACACAGTCGTCTCTTAGACTCTGTAACAGGGCATCGTTTAGTCCTAGAATCATTTTTCTTGATTGATTTGGCACTCGGCAGTGGGTCTAAGTCGCTTTGTTTACCTTTGTGTTAACGAAACTTACGTAGTGAATTATCGAAATACTTTTAATCAATAGTAAAGTAATATAAGTATAGTGAAGTAATAGTAGAATACACAACAACAGGAACGTTGTTTATCGATTTTTGCATTGTTATCTTAAAGTAATACAATAAATAAAATCTCTAGGCATCCTACCCACTTAAAGAAAAGTAAAATCATGAGACAATAGAATCAATGTAACTTTATACTTGATCAAATCTAGTTACATTTCAATTATATTCTGCAGCCTACCTCATTTCTCTTTAAAGCAACACTTACTTCTCCCACTTTTCCTTTAATTTCTAGCTTTCACTTTTTTGTTGTTTGTCTAACTAGTTCTCACCGTTCTTTTAATTCTACTTTCAGTACTAATTCCTGAAACCATGCCTGTGATGACCCGTAAGGCTGCTGCTCAGGAGTTAGAGCTTAAGTTGAGAATAGCCGTTCAAGATCTTGAGGCTTCAAACAGTAAATGTCAACAGCTGTTACAGGAGATGGATGAAAGCGAAAAGGAAGTCGAGAAGGTTGTTCTCAAAAACACATACTTAAAACGGGAGCTGGTAGACCTACATCAGCAATACTTGGATGTTGTTGATGAACGGGACAAACTGCGGGTGGTCACGGATGGTTTCAACAACTGCAGTAACATATATGAGGAGGCTTTATGTAAGGTTAGGGACCTTGAAGCTGAATCAATTCATGCAAATGTACAAATTATGAAATTACAGAAACAATTAGAATGTACTCAGGCTAAGGAAACCAATAACTTGTATAATGAATTATTAAACACTAATTGCAACCCTCATTCCTTAATAACAATAGACCTTACTGAGGATTCTTTATTGAAACACAATAATAGTAGTTATAAAGTAAGTCAAAATAAAATTAAGAAATATGCAAAACTAAATAAAATTATAAATAAATGCAATAAATTTAGGAAACAACAAAAACACAGTTCCAATAATATTAAACTAAGGAAAGAACGTGGTTTTCTTGTAAATAAATTACATAACTATCAAATTAAATTAGAAGACAGTAAGAACATTTATGAGATTGACACTCAACGCTTACAGTCTGATATTCAGATACTAGAGGCATCATTACATTCACTCTATACTAAGTATGTGACGTCTGAAAAACAAATTCAGGAGCACATACTCGCTGCAAATGAGTTAATGGCTATGTGCAACTGTAATGCAGACCAAGTGGACCCGCTGACTCTTAGCAGCTCTCAATCTTCATTGCATAGGAATTTCAGTCTTGGCACTCTCCAACCTGAGGCAACGGAGGATTCGTACCAGTTGGGAAGTGCTCAGGTCTCTATTCCCAATCAGGATACACCAGATAATGTACAAGTTCCATTGCAAGTAGTTCAGATGGAAGCTAGTCCATTATGTAGCTCCATTATGTTTTCTGATAGTTTTGGAAAAGGGTTAGGAAAATTACTTAGCAACAACCTGAGTCATTCTTCTCTAAACTATTGCATGCCTCAGACTTCCTACAAACAAATAATGTATTCAATAACTAGGAATGAATATGATCCTAACGCCATTATTACTGTACTAATAGGTAATAGTTTTAATGTTAAAAAAGATGATATCACTGATAGTGTGACCGAACTTTTGAAGGTAAATTGTAAGAAAATAATTTTGTGTGCTTTTCCGTACTTTGAGCACTTGTCAAACAGGCAAAACTGCTACATTCATATGTTAAATAATTACATGCAGTTCTTAGTTAGTCACCATAGTGACAAGTTTATATTTTTGTTGTACACCAACATTTTTGTTGATAAGCTAAGGTCGACTAGGGATACTGTGTATCTGCCTATTAGTTTTAGACGTCAAATAGCTAGGCTATTAGCTTTTAATATTAACCCAGACATAACTAATATGTCGAAGTCTTTATTTAGCACCACAATTAGTAATAGTACTAATGTTAAGGTGGTTAGTTCAAATAATTTAAACTAGTTTGTAAGACAACAGAAGGTACCACTAACAGTTTAGTTACACTTAATAACAAAATGGTATTTTCTAGCAAAAACATTGTTAACTGTAGAAAAGGGGCTAAGCAGAAATCCTTGAAATTATTTCATCAAAATATTCAAGGTTTTTCTTCCAAACAATTGGAAATCGAATTGTTTTTAGAAAAAACAATGTTTGACATTATTTGTTTAACTGAGCATTGGTTAAAAGATTATGAAATGTTAATTAATTATGAGAATTATAGTGTGGCCAGTTGTTTTAACCGGAAATCAATGCTGCGTGGTGGTTCACTGATCTTAATTAGAAGTCGTATTAAATCTAAAATTCGTAAAGACATAGTTGCTTTGTCGGTTGAACATAGCATTGAACTGTCTTGTGTTGAGCTAGATAGGCATGTTATAGTGTGCGTTTACAGACCCCCAAACTATCAAAACTACTCTATATTTGAGTCTGTTATGGAAGATGTTTTGGCAAAACTTGTAACTGGGAATAAATCAGTAATTATCTGTGGTGACTTTAACATTAATATTTTAGAAAATAATTCAAATACCAGTAGATTGTTAAATTTGTTTGAATCATTTAATTTGTCAAATGTGTTTGTAGAACCAACCCGAATAACTACGACTACTGCTACATGTATTGATAATGTTTTTTGTTGCTGCGACTATTTAGATAAAGCTATAATTAATTATCTCCCTTCTGATCACAGCGGTCAAACCGTAACTTTTGAGTCCAACATACCAATACAGAAGGTGCAGATACAGATCAGACCAATAACATCTGTTAATTTAAATAAATTTAACAGCACTTTAATTTGTAAGTTAAGTGTTATGAACCTTACAATGAACAATGTTGACATTTTGTATAAAGAATTCTTTTCGGTAGTCCAAAGCGAGTTCAATATTTATTTTAAGAAGAACACTAAAACCATCAGCCCTAGGTTTTTATTTAGTGACTGAGCAACTAAAGGACTCAGGAAAAGTAGGGAAAGACTTTTCGAGCTGTATGGCCTTAAGCCTTATATAAACACGGAAACTTTTAATAACTTTGTTGCTACTTACTCTAGAACTTTTAAAAACACTTGCAAGGCCGCTAAAGCCTTATACATTAGCAACAAGGTTAAATCAGCAGACAATAAAATAAAGACGGTTTGGAAAATTATCAATAATGAAACGAATAGGAACAAAAAGCATGATTCTGATTACGCACTGGAGACGTCATGTGGACTCATTTGCGATAGCAAACAAGTTGCTCAAGAGTTTGTAAATTTCTTTACCAGTATCCCACTTAAAACTACTGAAACCTTAAATTCCTCGCCCTTGCTCGCTTTTGACTCTGTAAGGGCGAACGTTGCAGCCTGCCCGATTGAATTTAACTTTAAGCATATTAACCCCATAATAGTATTAAAAGCTTTTAAGCAAATCAAGATCAAATTGTCCGAAGATCTTTGGGGAATGTCCATTAAAGTCTGTACCTCAATAATTGAGACTATAGCGCCTTACTTAGCCTTAATATTTAATTTGTGTGTGGATCAAGGAGTCTTCCCGGATTTAATGAAATACAGTAAGGTAATACCACTTTTCAAATCCGGAGACAGTAAAGACACAAATAATTATAGACCCGTATCCGTTTTGCCGGTTTTCAGCAAGGTGTTTGAAAAGGTAATGCTTAATCAAATGCTCAATCATTTCAACGCGAATAAAATCCTTCACGATCAACAGTATGGTTTCACCAAAGGACGTTGTACGACCGACGCCGGTGTAACCTTATTAAGACACATTTTTAACGCGTGGGAAGAGGCCCAAGACGCCATAGGAATCTTTTGTGACCTTTCCAAGGCATTTGATTGCGTCGATCACGAAACCTTACTCTTGAAGCTTGAGCATTACGGACTTGGAAAACTTGCGCTTAGTTTAGTAAAATCTTATTTAAACGATAGACAACAGCTAGTTCAAATAAATGGTATCAATTCACTCGGTTTAAAAGTAAAAATGGGTGTTCCTCAAGGCTCGATATTGGGTCCTTTCCTCTTTTTAGTGTATATTAATGATCTTCTCCATTTATTAAAAAATCAACCACAAATGGTGTTATTTGCTGACGATACTTCCTTGATTTTTAAGGTAGATAGACGTGCTACAAATTTTGACGACGTAAATAACGCCCTACTGCAGGTCCAAAATTGGTTCACTGCCAATAATTTAGTATTAAATGGAAAGAAAACTAAGTGCATACGATTTTCTTTACCAAATGTAAAAAGTAGTGATTATGAGATAGTATTGAATCAAGAGAAACTAGAATTCGTCGATAAAACTGTTTTCCTGGGGATCACGCTCGACTCTAGGCTTCAATGGGGTCCTCATTTAACATCTCTTGCAGGACGGCTAAGTTCAGCAGCATATGCTGTCAGAAAAATCCGTCAATTTACTGATGTAGATACCGCAAGGCTAGTCTATTTTAGTTACTTTCATAGTATCATGTCTTACGGTATTTTACTTTGGGGACGGGCTGCAGACATCGAGTCTATTTTTATTCTGCAGAAAAGAGCCATCAGAGCCATATATAATCTCCGCAGGCGCGATTCTCTTAGGGAACTGTTTAAGAATATTAACATCATGACGGTGTCTTGTCAATATATCTATGAAAACATCATGTACGTAAGAAAAAATTTACATCTTTTTAGTAAAAGAGGCGAAAGACATAATTATAGTACTAGAAGTAGGGATCTATTAGCTCAACCAGGTTTCAGACTGGCTAAAGTAGACTCATCTTTCATGGGGTACTGTTTAAAATGTTATAATAAAATTCCTCCCCACATACTTCAACTGAATGAGACGAAATTCAAATCTTGTATAAAACGCACACTATGCAAGCAGGCATATTATAGGCTGGGGGATTACATCGCTGATAGAAATGCTTGGCTCAATGCTGGTCCTGCTCCACAACGTCAACTAATTGATTAACATTTGAAAATACTGTTTGAGCTGCTGAAAATTGTAAGACTTATCTTTTCATTGTATAAACTCAATC
The DNA here is from genome assembly GCA_963921375.1 of Tiliacea citrago. NCBI lineage: Eukaryota > Metazoa > Arthropoda > Insecta > Lepidoptera > Noctuidae > Tiliacea > Tiliacea citrago. The sequence goes on from OY992784.1 coordinate 7,387,605, forward strand.
ACCTTTGTATTATATAATTGCATAACACAGGTGTGAGTACTATGTACAATAGAGCTACCATTTACCGGGTAATTTGTCTTTCATTGACTTGAATATGTCCTGGCAGCTGAGAGTATGTCATGCTCACTCAGATGTCTCGCTGATGGTGGCGTGTGTGTTGGATCATTTAGCTCCCTTCAAAATGGTTGAGCTGAATGGTGCTGATCCATGCGTCATGTTCGTGAACGGGCGCTGTCAGTTGGGACTGGTCATCTCTTAGCTGCCACGGCTTATTTTTAATTATTTTAGTTTTGAATTGTTTTTTTTTATCACGGACGCTTCTGACGTTTTGCATCGTTCTCACATGTATATTTTCAATAAGAATGATGTAACCAATACTTTGTATCAAATATTTTATTTTAAAAGAGTGTCTGTGGAGTTTCTTGCCCGTTCTTCTCCATAGGAACCTACTATTTGGAATGGGCAACTAGCTTCATATTTGTAACTGACCGACTTGTTGACAATTCAAAAGTGCCTGTAAATGGTTTAATTGAAATAAATGCTTTGAGTTTGAGTTTGAGTTTGAGTTTCTAATAGCATAAGCGGCCGAGCTTAGCCGCCCCGCAAGAGAGGTTATATGATTGTGGTCCCGATTGCAGTTTCTCGTCTAGAGTGATTCCTAGGAAAACCGTTTGATTCATAAAATCAAGCATTTCTCCGTTCAATATGATATCACATTCACTACTTCTAACATTAGGTAATTTACTCGTAAATCTAATACATTTGATTTTTTTTTCATTTAGTACCAAATTATTTACCGTAAACCAATCTTGGACCTGAAGAATAGAGTTATTCACGTCATCAAGATTTTGTGATCGTCGGTCTATTTTAAAGATCAATGATGTGTCATCAGCAAATAACACCATTTTCGGTTGATTTTGAAGTAATTGGGGTAAATCATTAATGTAAACTAAAAAGAGGAATGGACCCAATATCGAACCTTGAAGAACGCCCGATGCCATTTCAGACCCTAATGAGTTTACGCCGTTTACTTGAACTTTAACCATTCTATATTTTAGGTATGATCTTAGTAAATCAAGAGCTGCATTCGGGCATTTCTCGCAGGAAATTCACGCGACATGCCTTAGCTTACATGTGACATGCAAAGGGTGGTTGAGACCAGTCGACGCGTAAATGACGTCAAACCAAACGTTAAACAGCTTGATTTAATCAGCTGTTTGACGTTTGGTTTGAGGTCCAGAGGTCGGAAAAATCTAAAGTTTTATACACAACTATTCGATAATCTACTTTTGGTTTTAAAATTATAATACTTTCTAAATATTATAATATATCAATCTGCCTAGTCTTTTTCAAACTATGTTGGGATCAGCTTCCAGTCTAAGCGGATTCAGCTGAATACCAGTATTTTACATGGAGCGACTGCCTATCTGACCTCCACAACCCAGTAACTGGGTAATACGATACCCCTTGATAAGACTGGTTGTCACACTTTTGGCGCCTGAGTGTCTGTGACTTACGAGGCAGTGATGGTAACCGCTTAACATCAGGTGAGCAAACTGCCAGTTTCATCACAAATAGGTACCCAAACATACAATAAAAAACGTCGGGATGCCACCATTCATAATAAACTTTTCAAATAGTTCAATAATCCGTCCACTATTTTCAAATCTTCTAAAAATAAATCCAATGTTAGGTAACAAATAAATCTTCGTAATCAAAACAGCAACGATAAACAACGCAGTTTAAAATAAAAATAACATTAATCCAGACAGTGGTGCAGTGTTGTAGCTTTGCGGACGGCAGACCAGACAGCTGGTGTCCGGACAGCGAATGTAACGTGAATAGGCGAGGTTTTATTGTTAGCACATTAATTTATTTTAGGTAGAGGTAGCATGTCTGACGCTACCTTTTTAAACGTGAATGTGAATGTGGAAACAGATTAAATTGCAATGCGAATTAAAAAAATAGTGTAAATTGATTTTTGACTTGGGCGACTGAACACTGAAGATGTTAACTCTTTTGAAAAATAGGTATTTACCTTAGAAGTCCACTAATAAAATATTTTTTTTGAATCTGAAAACTGTTGTAAGTTATAATTTGGATGATTCTTAAAGTTATTTGAAATACATAGTTGAAAAATATATAACCCAATCACATTTTTGAGCTGGCCGTCTTGTCTGTGATTTCTTTGTAGTTATCCTACTAATACCACATCCAAGCAGCGTTATGTTGTTCGCAGCTCCCTCTCACATATTTCAAACGGGCAGACCATATTTAATCATCCACTATTTTCAGTTTTATATCGAGGAGGTTTCGTGAAAAAGAAAAAATGATTGAAACAATACAATGGGTTTGATTCCCCACCTGGGAATCAAACCCATGACCTCATGCTCAGCAGTATTGCTTGTGACCACTAGACTTAAGTGTGAATATATGTGAACCGGAAAACGTATTCGGTGGAGTTCAATTTACATATTAGATTGATGAACAAAGGAAAAAAACTTGGATGCTTCAGTCCGGTCCAGGAAATTCATGTCTAACTGGGAATAGAAAAGTTTGCTGCATGTTTGGGGAAGTTTTTTAAATTGTTTTGTAATTTTACCGTCCGGAGAGACAGTAAAAATAAATCAGACACTATGGAACGGGCTATGTTTGGAGTCTCTCTGAGGGATCGGATTTGTAATGAGGTGATCCGGAAGAGAGCCAACGTTGTCGATATTGCTCACAGAATAAGCAAGCTGAAGTGGCAATGGGCCGGCCATATTAGCCGTAGAACCGATGAACGTTGGGGTAGACGTGTTCTAGAGTGGCCGTGAACCGGCAAACGTAAGGTAGGACGCCCTTGGGCTAGGTGGAGCGACGATCTTTACAGGGTGGCTGGTAGCAGCTAGATGACAGTTGCCGAGAATCAAGATTAATATAATATTCTTTATTGCTTTCTCGTACAAAGTCAAGGTTACACTTATTAGAGACTGGTGTCTGTTGTAGGTAAAACTGTATGTAGTACGGATGACCAGGCTTTTACCCTCCATCGAAAAACTCACATAAGACCTATGACTGTATTCATCATCATCATCATTTCAGCCGAAAGACGTCCACTGCTGGACATAGGCCTCCCCCAAGCACCGCCACTTCGACCGGTTCTGTGTTTCCCGCACCCAGCGGATACCTGTAGCCTTCACAAGGTCATCGGTCCACCTTGTAGGAGGCCTTCCTACGCTACGTCTTCTGTACGGTACTTCCAGTACGCGGTCGCCACTCCAGAACCTTTCGGCCCCATCGGTCATCAGTTCTGCGAGCAATGTACCCTGCCCATACTACCACTTAAGTTTGGCAATTTTTTGCCTGCGGATCTCTTCATTTCTGATTCGATCACGAAGGGAAACTCCAAGCATAGCCCTCTCCATTGCCCTTTGGGTGACTTTTAGCCTTCTGATAAGGCCCATTGTGAGCGACCACGTTTCAGTGCCATAGGTCATCACTGGCCAACACGCACTGGTCAAAGACTTTCGTCTTAGACACTGCGGTATGTCGGACGAGAATATATTGCGTAGCTGTATGACTGTATTAAATGAAGCAGATAAATATATAGATATTTATTTATTTACTTATTTTTTGCATTTTTTTTATTTGGTAGATATTTTCTGAAGCTTTTAAGAAAATATTAAAGTTTTTGTTTTCGTAAGTTTAATTTTGTGCTTTTTAGTTTAAAAGTTTGTATAAAAAAATAAAATACTTATCAGCATTTTATTTTGTACTTTTTACATAGCAATTGTATTAGAATTTGTTTAAATATTTCAAATTTAATTATGTTCTATCACCTTAAAGGCTCGTACAGACTGGCGCGATATTGCGGGTGTGACACGGTCCGCGCTGCCTGTCACGCCCGCGATATCGCGCCTGTCAGCACGAGCGGCTAACCGAAGTTAGCCGTATCAATATAGCTAAAAAACATGAAGAGATAGCACGATCACGAGAGCTTAAAATCTCATACGGTGTGCCACAAGTGACTGTTATGGGCCCGTTTCTGCTTATATTATATGTTAATGACATGCCCAAGTCCCTTGAACAACCTATGACCATGTTTGCAGACGATAGCACAGTGACGACCCTTTGTAAAAGCGCAAAAACATATGAAAATGACATAAATAATTCTCTTGACTCACTAATTAAATGGCTTGACATGAATAATTTAAATATAAATTTAGGTAAGACAAAGATAATGCACTTTAGACAGTGTAGTCCCGGCGTAACTAATCTTCATATTTATTACAAAAATTACGATATTAAGGAAGCGTAACCAAATTGTTGGGATCACAAATAGATTCCAGCTTAAATTGGAAAGCACACATAGAGATGATGTGTAAAAAACTGAGTTCATCTGCATATGTTTTATATAGATAATCCTCCATAGTGGATACCAAAACCCGTCTTATAGCTTAAGCGCTACGGCATCATTTTTTGGGGGAACTCAACTGATAGAGACGTAGCATTTAAGGCCCAAAAAATGTCTCCGATCATTATTTAAACTTAAAACTACAGACAGCTGCAGGCCCTATTTTAAGCAATACAATGTCTAGACACTTCCGTGTATTTATATTTTCGAAGTAGCTATGTTTGTAAAGCAGAATCTAAACCGTTTTGAACGCCTTGCTGATGTATTCCCAAGGAATAGGCGTGACAATAGCAATCTCTGTCAAGTATCATGCCAAACCACATTGATGCGCAAGAGTGTTTACTGCATGGCCCCAACTATTTTCAAGAAACTACCAAGAAGTTGGAAGGATTTAAATACGGTGCAATTTAAAAGTAGACTACGTACCTAACGTAGTTATTAACAGAAAAAAAAAGACTAATTTTAATGATATTATAATCTACTATTGACATTTCATTATACATAATATACGACATTGAATCATTGAATGCTTTATTTTTCATTTATTATGTAATTTTGTTTTATTGTATGATTTAAACTTATTTGCATTTTAATATTTCAATGTTTTGCTGTTTAGTTAATTTATTGTTATTTTAATTATGAGTTGGACATTATTATTATTATTTCTTTTTTTATAGTTTTTAGGGTTCCGTAGTGAACAAGGAACCCTTATAGTTTCGCCATGTCCGTCTGTCTGTCTGTCCCCGGCTTAGCTCGGAGGCGCTTAGTCCTAGAAAGCTGTAATTTTGCAAAAGTGTACATATTCATCACGCCGCAAAAGTCGTAAAATAAAACCATGAAAAACATTGTTTTTAGGGTACCTCCCTTGCACGTAAAACGGGGATGATATTTTATATATTATAATTTATATTATTATAAATTTCAATTCTGAGATCTGTTTGCGTAATATTAAGCTTTAAAGTGCTATTTTTTGTTAGACCTGCCAGCTAAATGGTTGGTTTTGGATATTATGTGAAAAAAATCATGGCAGTAAGTAGTATATATAACGAAATTAAAAGGAAAACTATCACAGCTAAGTAGGGTTTACTAGTTAACGAGTAATAGTCCACCAACTTAAATTTGCAGTTGAAGAAATTGACCGTAACGTATATCGATGTATGGGAGAGCATGTTTTTCAACTACTATGTTAAGTTTGTTTTTGGGTTAAATTCATCCTAACTACGGAACCCTTCATTGTGCGTGGTCCGACACGCACTTGGCCGGTTTTTAATTTTGAATTTTTGACTATTTTTAACAATTAATAATATGCAATTATATTAGAATTTTTGTACGCCGTTGACGGCAGGGCATAGCGTTCATTATTAATATTGACATCTGTACTTTCGTTTTACCTACATATGTTCTACAAATAAAAATATTTGAATTTGAATTTGAGCCTTTACTTGTAAGGTACCTATAGTTGGCAAGATAAATATAAATGACCGTAACAAAACAGGGCTATCTTGTTTAGTTGAGGAGTGTCCGTGACCACGTTCAGACCGCTCATCAGACCCTGGATATGATCTAGAAGTCACTCACAATCAGGAACCAGAGTCCTAAGACGAATCAAACGATCCCAAACTCGATGGGGTTGCGTCCTTTTAATACAGAGTTCCCATGGCCACCCTCCGGCTCCACCATAAGAGCAGGCCCATGTTATAATAATATTGCATGGTCAACCGATTTACATAATTATTATGCATGAAAAATTTCAGCTCAATCGGAAACCGGGAAGTTGATCAAATTTAACTTGCAAGATTTTATTACAGACAGACAGAACAGATAAAACTAAATAAAAGCTTGTAAAAACAGTCCGCCCTCTTGCAAGTTTCACACCCATCAATACGTGAGTCAAGCCAAGGCAGCAGTCAGTTCACGTATGTAAGTTTAGAATTAATTTCGTATAAATAATAAATACACACACTTATACAAACTCACGCCTTCCTTCCATGGGGTAGGCAGAAACTACAGAACGCCACCTGCTACGATCCTAAATATACATACTACTTTTGCTTCGTAAATTATATACTTCAATTAGCAACCAGTTTGATTTTGTCTAGACTCTAGATTGTCTTATGGAGCAGGACCAACATGTTTCCATTAAATAGACATCACCAGTCAATACACAAGCACACAATTTTATAACACAACTCTAGATCAAAAGTATGAATACACCCTTATAACGAAATAGCCAAAGTTATAAATACAAATGGCTATTGACACATGTCTAGACGAGTTTTTCAGTCTATCTACGAAATATTCATAGAAAAAATATACAGTGTGTTTTTATTTATTCATTGCTTTATTTATAGTCCGTTTTCTTTTTGGTACTCGATGAATAATTTTGATTTTCCTGCCGTGTCCAAAAAGGTGGCTTCAAAATACTTTTTTATGAGTGAAGTTTTTATAATTCCTGAATTACATTTGGTTGAAAAGACCACGTGTGCCTCCTGCTTATGGGCAATTCCAGCCTTTTATGTCCAGGTTTGATCGTGATTTGATTTATATAATCTTCTTGCACAAAATAAGATACAAAGGTGGAATTAATGCTTTAGGCATTTACCAGTCAAACAAGGGCAGGTGCTCTGATTAAGACGAGATAAATATAATAAAAAATATTAAAAAGATAACATAATTAATTATAAATAAAATAGGTACACAAGTACATAAATTAGTTTTAAAATTAAAGTACACATACATACATATTTACAAGAATATATACCTACATTATATATACATATATGTATATACAAATTCAAAGGAAACAGGTAACTGAGATGACTACGCTATTTATTTTCAAAATAACTCTGCAATTTCTGCTTTTGTCATTCCTCACGGAGTTAGGCCTCATGTAAATAACGTGAATTTCAATATCATTCATAATGAAATAGCATTATGAATGATATTGAAATTCACGTTATTTGTAAATAAACATAAAAATTAATACACTGTCTTTTACTTTTGACTATTTTATGGGCGCCAACAAAAAAACTCGTTTAGAATACAAATTAAGGACATTTTGTACTCAATATTATCAGCAAAGCTGTCAGTCGTGTTTGACCTGTAGGTATCTCTTCCAACGTAACACGTGTAGCAACATCAAATTAGGTCAGTCGTATCCTTGCCAACAAACCCATTCACATTACCTCACGATATATAACATAACATTACGCTTGTAATCCCCGAAGGATTAGGCAGAGGTGCTGGATAGAGGTGGGCTTGAGGTACAGTATAAATGGGTATGGACCGTATGGAAACTAGGCCTAATTGTTGAAATAATCATCTATGCTCAATTGGAGTGTTAGGCGCGGCGACCACTCCTCTCGACACGGCAACCGCGACTAACAGCACCGCGGCAACCACTTTGGGGTCTCGGTCTCGTCAATGAGCGAAACTGTGTGAGTGTGCTGATTCGAACGTTTACTACGTACTACGTAGTTTCTGCACTGTCTATAATTATACTGTGTTTGAGGTGTACCTCAAGATATTTTGTACAGAATTAGAAATAAAGAAACTTATGCTTGCCTAGGATAAGGATGATTAAAAATTTGTGTAGGCTATTGCCTAGACAAATTTTTAATCATACGCTGTGTTTGTATCCTAATCTAATATTTTTTTCTTGATTATAACAGCTACAGAATACCTTTTTTTTTTTGTGTGGGAAATTATCAAATAACTTCTCCCGCTCTGGGCGGAGCGGGAGCGCGTGTCAGACTTTTACTGACTAAAACACACCCGTGTTCCTTCAGATGCCTGCGTGCCAGGGCCACGTTATCCCTTTCGGACAAACTCGCAACCCTGGCAGGCATTGGCCCTAATGGACCCCATCAGTTCGTGCTGACATCTCTTTGAGGCACGCGTGGAACACAACGCGCCGTCAACCCCGCCTGGTCCCTAAGGGACGGCGAGCTACCCATCGCTCACCGGTTGCAAGCAAATTTTGCCTCTCCCTCACGCGTTCCGCCTCCTCAGCTACAGAATGCCTAATGGTCTCATAAGTTTTTTGGTTTAGGAGTCAATTTTACACATAAACCTCTTCTATGCTAAGATAAAAAGACTAAGCTTATAGATTAGAAAAGATAAAGAAAATATTGGTTGCATCATCTTCTGTAAGTTGTTAACTTATAGGAATCGGTTTCAGTGATACTAGTCAGATCATAGAATATAGTTATGTCATCATCACAATCAGCCTAATCTGGCCCAGTGGTGACGGCCCCGACTAATAACGTGGGCCCAGTGCGGGTTGATAGATGACACATATCCTCGATTTTTTGATACTAGGATTTGCCGGTTTCATCACGATGTTTTTCTTCACCGTTTTGAGAGCAGAAGGTGATGATGAAATGGTTCCCTACCCATTCGCATAAAATTTGAATACATAATACCATGGCATACTATTGTTTATCCTAATTATATTTACGCATAACATTATTTACGCATAACAGCTTATGTTATGCGTAAATATTATATAATAATTTAAAGCATAATTTCCCTAATCATAATAATGTATAAGCATAACATTCACATACAGCATAAATATTGCCTATCCCTATTAAAATTGTCGGATGTGAAAATCGGCAACTTTATAAGAGCGCGTGCCAAAGTTTGAATTGTTGATATTTTTTTAAATATACGAACTAAGTTAACAAAAATCAACAGCATTTTTATACATGTTTAAGAGTTTACTAGTATGGTAATAAAGTACTATTATTGTTTTTTTAAGTATGTTAAAAGTCAGAAATTACGTTTTTAACCGTACCAAATCATTTGTGTTTTGTCGGATCTGCCACATACGACAATGTTACGTGTTCTTTATATTGTAATAGCATATACAATGGGCGGTCTTATAGTCAAAAGCGATATTTTAAAGACAACCTTTGAACAGATTCAGGGAGAAAGAAAGACAATATTGCAACACACTGCATGCAGCATGGTGTGCAAATACATGCAGTGGCATATTATTAACATACGAACTAATTTCTAATATAATAAAATTGATACAAGTTGTTTTCAATCCCTGACTAGGCTATAAATTTGTAAAGAAATTAACAATGTTTCCTCAAAAGCAATCAGTGATACCATTATTCTAATGACGTGCCCGAATAATTTAATTCTAATTATAAAGTTTGGTAGTAGAATTAGTTGTTTTTCCAAAGTGTTTCTCGTGGAAACTTCTCAATCAAGTTTTAATGGTATTACTGCAAGTATTCGTGTTAAAAACTAACAATTTACATTTTAACTTTATGATCCTCTTAGAAGGATTTTGTAGAAATTTATTTTTCTTCGAGTTCAATTAAGTTGCGATTTACAAGGATCACGAACTTTTGGACATTATGAATTAAAAAGAAACCTCATTAAACAATCATGTATTTTATCACACAACTAAGTTATCAATTTACAGAATTTATCAAGCATCACGACAAAGAGCTTAAAAGTAGCTACAAACTTTTAGGTTGTACCATTCTTGCCCATTCTCCTTAATAGCAAACTTGTAGTAATCACTTCGTATAATTGCTATACAAACTCTCTTGTAAACTTCAAATTTTCTACTTTGCCTTTTATTTCCCCCAATGTGCAATGAAATTGCTAATGTACTTTTGGAAGACCAATTTTCAAGTAACAAAATCCATTTAAAACGTCCAAATGATTGGCCTCCAAAAGCCTTTACAGTTAAGCCTCATCTTAACTTGTAAATGACATTTATGATTAATCAAAACTTTTTGGTAGACGAGTTACCAATTAAAATTGCTTCGTTTCTCGTAGAGGATTCGTAGCACGCGTAGTGCGTAACTTATTCGTAGCACGTACGCGTTGTAGTTCGCATACAAAATGTCGTAGACTCTATTTTTACACGAAAGTAGATGTTCTGTGAATTTATCGCATAATTTTATTAAAGACTTGGAATCATTGTTTTGACTTATTAAATATTTCCAAGATTTTTGATTACAGCTACAGGTGATTTTCATTAGAATTCAGTACATACAAAGTATTTAATAAATTGTTTTGTTGAAATAATTAACTTCATTAGATTTTTACAATATAGGGCCTTAAACTATATATACAAATAATGGAGTCTACATTAACTACGAAAAAACCTTAGGTATCTAACACAAGTGCTTATACATTCGCAACTATGATTTACACTCATAAATATTATCTAAGATTCCTTAAAAGAATTGTAAATGACTTATTTGACACATTATGAAAATAATAATATGCTGTAGACTTTATCGATTCATTTATTTTTAGGGTTACGTAGTCAACAAGAATACCTTATAGTTTTGCCATATCCGTTTGTTTGCCCGCGGCTTAGCTCAGAGACTCTTAGTACTACAAAGCTTTAATACATAGTTATTATTAATCATGCCGACAAAGAGGTAAAATAAAAGCTTGAAAAAAAAACTAGTAGTAAGTAGGTTAACTCTCTTGCACGTAAAGTAGGGATGATATTTTTTTTCTCGTCTATCCCATAGTGTGAAGTTCGATCGTTGGATAGGCTGTTCAAAAAAATGATTATTCAGGGATCCTTTGCGTAATATTAAGCTTTAAAGTGCTAATTTTCATTTGAGTCAAGTGTCAGGGTATACGCATCCGCTGCCAGCTAAATGGTAGTTTCTGGACATGTGAAAAAATTTACGGCCGTAGTATATATGTAGTAGTATTGTTAAAAGTAAAAGGGATCCCTTCTTTTCGCATAATGTTCTTTGTCCTAATATACTTCGGCATAACGATTTTGGCACAATTTGTTTTGGCATAATAATACTTCGGCATATTTTTTTTAGACATACATTTTATGTTGGCATAATCATCTTAAAGACTAATTTGTTTTGGCATAAACAACAAAAGTTAGTGACAGAACCGAATTGCTGCAAAACTGACTCCACGTAGTCTTGTTTGTCCTACCCCTAGAGTGTAATTTAAAATCGCGTAGGCGCGTAGGGGCGAGGCGGCCCGCGGGCTGAGGAGCAGGCGAGCGAGCCGCCACGGCTGAGGCTGGCCGGCGAAGCTGGCCAACAAGCCGAAGCTGCGGTGGTGAGCGAAAGCCGTCTGCGACGTTAGCACGCGTGGGGCCGCTGGAGGCCCGCAGCGCCGGAGCCGTGACAGAAACCCTGCCTGCTGCATGCTGCACGCTTGCTTGCATGCTTGCTTGTTTGCTGCATGCTTGCTTGCATGCTTGCTTGCATGCTGTATGCTTGCTTGCTTCATGCTTCCTACAGCAAAAAAAAAAACCCACAAAATTGTTCAATACGTTTAAAAGTTATCTCGTAGGCATACAGTAAATAAATTTATGCTTTAGGATATTATGCTTAGAAAAGTTATGCTTTAGAACTTTATGCTTAATAAATTTATGCTTAATAAATTTATGCTTTAGAATATTATGCTTAATCATTATTATGGTTAGAGAAATTATGCTTAAAAAAATTATGCGTAAGCTGTTATGCGTATTTATATTATGCGAAAATATAATTATGCCAAACAAAATTATGCTAAGTTATATTAGGTCTTAAAATTTTATGCAAATGGATAGGGAACCAAAGTAAAACGATCACAGTCAAGTAGGCTTTACAAGTTAACGAGTAATAAACTATCACAAAACAATCAATAAACTTACATTTGCAGTTGAAATGTATGGGAGAACATGTTTTTCAACTATAGTATTTGTTCTCGGGATAAATTCATCCCAACTACGGAACCCTTCATTGTGCGTGGTCCGACACGCACTTGGTCGGTTTTTTTAAATACAATCGGCTTTGTAAATGGACCAGAGAGAAATTCTAGTCAGACACATACCAATGGCACGTGTTTCTAACCACTTACACATGTATTGTGGGCTGCACGTTCTTTCTACATGCGTTCTACCTACCCTGTGATATAACACGGATGTGAGACCACGCGTGCCTTCGGTGTTAAAGTATATCAGCTATTGGCTATGAATAATGTAACCTGAAAGCGCGAAAAACAAATCAGCTGTTCCCTACATTTATGTTTGAATAATTCGTCAAAATGTAGGGAAAAGCTGATTTTTTTCGCGATTTCAGGTTTGGTCCCATAGTAAAAGTTGTTCATAAAGATTAGTACAATGACCCCTTAAGAGGTTGTGCGTTAATTCTGGGACATTTTGTATACACGGTACGAATACGTACAATATCAAGAACGAACGACAAGAATCATAAAAACACGTGCGATACTTATCTATACACTGACGTGTCTTATAGCTCAAGTCGTGCTAGCTGTAAGGTTCCACCAACGGAAACGTCCTATCACGGCATTAGTTGGCTTTGCGCCAGCAATTTATCACCACTTACGATTTATAGCATCGCATACGATCAATGTACTATAGTTTCACGGTTATTGGATACTTGCTGCTCGTGTTGTCGACCATAAAATAAAAGTTTATTTAATCGGTATTAAAATGGCAAATGATCTGTTTTGCAAAGATTCTATTTTATCAAGCTTTAGGTACACACGGCTACACATCAAGCTATACCGTTCCAATATAAGCTGATCTCGCGTTGTGTAGGATTTCCGTACAATGAGAGATCAGCGTATACTGGATATGTAAAGCTTTATGTGTAGCCGTGTGTACAAGCAAATGTCGTGAGGAAAGTTTTGAGTAAAGTCAAAGTCAAATTATTTATTTCAAATAGGCATATATAAAAAAAATAGAATTGATTCTAGTCGCCTCTTCCAAAAGTAGTTTCGTATGGAGAAGAATGGGCAAGAAAATCCTGCACCGTTACTGTTTTAAAATGTTGTTGGATGTGGATGTGTTTGGATGGCTATAAGAGTAGGGGAAGACCAAAGAAACGATGCACGATAGATGGACTGTGTGAAAGATGATATGGCTAGAAAGGGGGAGACTACCGAGATGACGGCGTTTTGAGTTTGCGTTCCGTTCCATCAAAAAAACGCAAAAAAAAATAATTAGTTGTGAAATAAGTAATGCATTAAAAATATTTAAAAAAAATGAAATTTGTTTCTTGACTTCTCCACAATGTATATTAGAATAATGGATAAGTTTTGAATTACGTGCATATTCCCTATTTAATTTTTTTCTCAAAGCAACTGTAACGGTCGGGAAACTTGTGAACTGACGTACATTTTTATTAAATTGTTTTCAAAGTAAAATATTGTTTTAGAACAAACACAAGTTTAGTGACTTTCAGTAACAATCGGTACTTCAAAAGGTCAAAAACAAAAGTGTACCATCTGCTGGGTACCTCGATACTCAGGCACAGCTGTCCCACTGCCAGCGATTACCGTGAAGCGAGCAGCGAGTGCGCGACGCGCCGAGGGATTACTCGCTGGTATGCGTATGTACCAAGCGTTAGTCTTTCAGCTAGTGTTCTACCCGCAAAACGAGGGTCGCTGACTGAGTACTTTATTTAATAGCTGTTGTCGCTTTGACAAACGCGTTTTCGTCAGCGATTAACTATTAAGGTGATACGTAAAAAATAAATCGTAGCGAACTGGGCGGCCATAAGGGACAGAGTAAATTACTTCCGCATGCGAAAAAAGAGACCGCAACAATGCGCTGGAACCGAAATAAAACAACGTAAGACCGCCAAACCAAATAAAAAGTGTTTAATAATAAATTAAGCTATGTATCAAAAATATTTTTTAATGAAATTACTGAGGATTTTAGAATTACAGAAAAAAAAAAAAAAAAAAAGAGGTTTTTTCGGAATTAAATTATAAGGAGGAAATTTAACCCAATTGCATTTTCCTTCAGTCAGAGTATTAATCAAATAGTCAATAAACATAAGTATATCCAAAAATTAAATTCATACATGCTGTAATAGTGAAATAAATGGTTACGAAAAAGCCCCTAATTTATTTTGGTATCGCCTTAATGTATTTATATCTATTACTATAATCTTTTGTACCTACGTTTCTTGAGCGAGAAAATCGCTGACACAGTCCGCGCGCTTGTCACCGCCTGCGGTATGCCAGCGGCGAGAGAGGGGTGTGGGGCAAGCGGCGCCCTCCACCACTCTGCCGTAGACTGCTGCAGTGGCTACTTGTGTTTATTTTTATGGACGGTCTACTCAAAACGCACACGATATCTCAATTTCAAAATGGGTATATATGTCAATAAAACGATCGGATAAGAATGTTATTTATAATGTACACAAGTTTTTTCTCAAGCGAAAGGCGGATAAAGAAACTATCGAACATAATAAATAAATAAATTAACATACATTATTATTTTATTCTTTTTTAATGTTTGTTTTCATTTAGGTACCCCAAAAACAGTGATTATTATAATAATTATATTTATTAAATTATGTTATGTTAGCTATTACAACTAACTGTTTTTTAAATCTAGTCTCACACGTTGTACTAACTCACAATAGCATGTGTATTATCTCAAGATATATCCAACTGCTAAATATCTTATGTGCGTCTTGTCAATTTCGGGCACCCCCTCTCGCCACTCGCAGACGGTGACTAGCTCTCGCGCGCGGACTATAGTTAGTCGCTTCCTCGCTGGCGGGCGGTGGGACAGATGCCTTAACAACTGTGAAACTTGAGCTGTAACAACACTTGCCGTTTTATGCAAACTCAATTGACTTTAAAATGTTGTCAAAGGAATAATATGATGTTTGTTATTTAAATATAGTGAATAGTTTAGAAAGAAACATGGATTTATTTTTCACAGAAACACGTGCATTTTTATAAAGACTAGCTTTACCCGGCCCGGCGTCGCACGAGTAGCACTAAGTTTCTACCTTACCCTAACCTATCTACCTACCCTACCTGTCTACCCTACTTACCTACCTTACCTACCCTACCTACCTACCCTACCTGTCTACCCTACTTACCTACCTTACCTACCCTACCTACCTACCCTACCTGTCTACCCTACTTACCTACCTTACCTACCCTACCTACCTACACTATCTACCTACCCTACCTGCCTACCCTACCTACCCTACCTACCCTACCTACCCTACCTACCCTACCTACCCTACCTACCCTACCTACCCTACCTACCCTACCTACCCTACCTACCCTACCTACCCTACCTACCTACCCTACCTACCCTACCTACCCTACCTACCCTACCTACCCTACCTACCCTACCTACCCTACCTACCCTACCTACCCTACCTACCCTACCTACCCTACCTACCCTACCTACCTACCCTACCTACCCTAAGTTTCTGCCTACCCCCCTGGGAAGAAGGCGTGAGTTTATGTGTGTGTGTGTATGTGAGAACTTGGTTGTTACCAAAACACGTTCAGAAAAAATTATCTCGATACATATTAACAGTATGAATGAATGAATTAATGAAATGCACCGACCCCAGCATGGTTTGACCAGACTGGATTGCTCGAATGAACCCAAAGATTCACCCTAGCCCCTGAAGCCACATGTTTCATGAGACTACCGAGACCATCTATATATCTATATCTTTTTATTATAAATAAATAAAAAGACAAGTCCTGACTGACTGATTGACTGACTCATCAACGCCCAGCCTAAACCCTTGGACCTAGAAAGCTGAAATTTTGTACAGAGGTTTTTTTATAATGTAGACAAGGAATAAGAAAGGATTTTTGGGAATTCCACCCCTAAAGGGGTAAAACAAGGGATGGAAGTTTATATGAAAGTCCGTCAGTTTTGAAGTTAAGATCTTCAAATTTTGTGTTTAGGCTGACGATTAAAAATTAATATACTCGTATACGTGTTTCAGTGTTTTTGATAATTCCACCCCGAAGGGTTAAAAAGACGGATGAAGTTGTGTATGGAAAGTCCTTCATTTTAGAATGTAAAAATCACTAAATTTATTATCTAGGCATGGTTGGAAGCTAACGCAACGGTATAGTTATAATTTCAACCCTTAAGGGGTGAAATTTTGTTTTTAATTAAAGTTCTTTATTTTTTAAGTTAAAATCACAATAGTTCGGCTTATGGTTGGCTGATACAACGTAAATCGTTGTTTTTTTTTTTCATCCCACAAGGGGGTGAAAAGGGGGATAAAGTTTTGTATTGAAGTTGTCCATTCGCAGAATTTTGTATTCAAGTAATAATAATAAAGTTGATAAACTTGAAACTTGGCACGACTACTAACCTAAGTAAATCATAAAGTTTTCCATTTTTAGTTTTTTCAAAGTTTCCCCCGTAGGGGGATTGGGGGATGTCAAAGTTTGTATAGAAGAATTTTAACGCGCAGTCCGATTAACCCGAAACTCAGTATTTATTAAGTAGCTTTTTTTTAAATCGTTCCCTAACGGGATGAAAAGGGTTTGTCAATTTTACAAGGGAGGATTTTACTGCGTGGCTTGATTAACTTGAAAATTGGTATTAATACTAAGCAACAAAAATTAAGAATAAAATGTATCACAGTTTTTCCAAAATACAAGGGAGGTTTTTACTGCGTGGCTTGATTAACTCTAAATTATGACGTAGGCATCTGCTAAGAAGGGGTTTTTGGGAGTTTTACCTTTAAAGGGGTGAAAAGGGGGAATTTCGTTTGTATGTAAAATCTTATTTCTTGAGTTAGTAAATCTAAAACTTGGCATGAATACTAACCTAAGTAAATTATATATAAAAATATAATTATAAATTTAGTATTTTTTTTAAAAGGGGATTTGGGGATGGTAAAGTTTGTATGGAAGAATTTTAACGCGCAGTCTGATTTACTCGAAACTCGGTATTTTATATACACCTAATGCTCACAGAATATAAAGCGTTACATGTTTTTGGATATATTCAAATGTAACCCTTACGGGGCAAAAGGGGGTTTTTAAGTTTTAGGGAAGGACTTTACTGTGCGTCTTGATAAACTCCAAAGTAATTGAATAACATATGATTGAATATTTTTCGAAAATAAACTCCTTTTGGGTTGAAAAGGGGGACACAGTTTATATCAAAATTATGTTTCATTTGATCAATAAACTTGAAAATTTACCCGTATATTTTCTTAATAAATAAAACGACCATAAACATACATTTTCGAAAACAACCTTTTAAAGGGGGTGTTGAATTTGGTGGGGGAAAATAATTGTATGGAAAGATATATCGTGCGGTTCGATTAACTTAAAAAATAAAGGAAAAGGTGTATTAGGGTTGTCAAAAACTCTACCCCTAACGGGGTGGAAAGGGGTAGTCAATTTTAAAGGGGTTGATTTTATGTTTCGGATTGGCGCAAAAATGGCTGAACGGATTTAGATGAAATTTGGTAACATAGTTTATAGTTTATAATCTGCATTAACACAGCGTACTTTTTAATTCCGGTAGTACGTTCTCGTGACATTTTTTCCGACATCCACGCGGGCGAAGCCGCGGGCAAAAGCTAGTTGTATATCAAAGAGTAGACCGGGGGGCGCGATAATGGTAGGGAAGACGTGCCCTTGGGATATGGAAGGATTATTACAGCCTACCGGATATGCATCCTTGAGCAAGCATTGGAATAGTGGAGAGACGGGTGATGTTTAACTATGGGAGGGGCATCTTTTAATGGCGGCGCCTCCTGGTTGGCTCAGGTCTTCTCGTGTCTTGTCTGTGTCACTGCTATGCTGTATTATACGTTGCTGATTACAAAATCTTAGTCTGAGATCTCACTACCCGTTTCAGATTTCTTGTATATCTCGCTAGCAGCAGCTTTCTTGATCTTATCTCAAACTAACCCTTTAATTTGAGTTTCAATCCAAAATATCTGAAATAAATATCAACGTACGGTTGGTATTTAATTAATAACAAGAACGTCTTATTTGTATGCAGAACTTTGTGGTTTTTTATTTTCTATTACTCAACTCATTTTTGAGTAAATAGATAATAGCTTCATATTTTGCATTAAATTAGAAGCTTTGTGTGATCGCGCCTCTCTTTCTTTTGTATGCAGTCTGACAGTGACGCGGTTTAGCTGTTGTCAGCGTCCACGAAATTTTCGTACGTTTTTTGCAATTTGCAGGTCAGTAACAGGTTGTATGTTGATCTAAATATGATTCGCGGCCATAACAAATATGATTTTAAGGAATTTTAATCATAAGAATCAGCAATACAACTCTCTAAGTTCATAGAATCCTATTGAATGACTATTTCATGAATTAGTCATTCAATAGGATTCTACGAAGAGAGTTAGTTATTTTGTTGGTTCTAATGATTTTAATTCTGTAAAACTACTGCCACGAATTATATTTCACAGACCTGCAAAATGCAAAATCTTTAAAAAAATGAAATTCGCGGGCTACCTTATCGCATGCTGGCTACCCTGACGTATTCGCCTTATTTATAAGTCCAGGTTTCCTCACGATGTTTTCCTTCACCTATGTTAGTGATCTCCAAGATAAACTTAGAAAGTAGGTACCTACAGATGAATCAAAGACGTCACATGACTTTTCATATTGTGTATAAAAAAAACCTGTAGGGGCAACCAGTCTAGGTTAATATTGTATTAGCTAACATAATCCTTTGCTATTTGACTTTTTTGACCTAACGCGCTAAGTTGACAATTCAATACTTTTTTTTGCAACGATACGTCACAATGACTTTTCTTATGAAATATGATATAAAAACAGTATTTTTTTTTGTTGCACACTCAGAATAATGGAAATCTATTTTAACACGTTCAGGGACACCGCGCGTCCATAGCCGTTGTTATAATAAAACTATTGTGTATCGTTCAATGTCCTTGAAATTGTTAAAATTAATAATGTACCTACTGCGCGTGATTCAAAGGTACTTATTCTTACTGTGCTTAGTTAGGGAAATCATTCCCATAACCCATATAATATTTCGGGTCAGAGCAACATGTATTATCTTCCATACTATTATGACGACATGGGAGAATTACTCAAACCATAACTTACACGCATACACACCCACCTTCACTTATACATATCTACACTCACACATACACTGCTTCAATCACACAAATAACACATGCCCAGCACATACACCCTTTTCCTTGTTATTAAAATAACCTATTATAACGTCACGCCTACAATCCCCGAAGGGTTAGGAAGAGGTCTAACTATGGTACACCCACATTTCGCCAGTTATGATTAAGTCCCATATAATAGGGGGCGAGTATATTGCCATCAGCTGGGCACAAAAAACTTTTATTTGTTATTAATTCATTTGAAACCCATTTTACTGTATTTTTGTTAACGTAGGACTCGGAAAAGAAAGATCGCTACAATGATGACGGTTTTGTGACGGTGCAAAGAAGGAAGCGCCGATTGCGAACTAACAGGAACCGCTGCGGCAAAGCTCTTACGGAGCCCGAAGTGAGCCTGCGTGCCGCAAAGCCGAACACACCGGTGTATATCTCCCACCTGCACTATACCAATAAGGCGGAGGAAATCGTGGAGTACGTGCGCCAAAAGACGAGGTACACGCCGAGGGTGCAGTTGCTGGAGTCGCGCTGAAACGTCAACTTCAAAGCGTTCGCCATGCGTGTACCGAACTGTTATCTGCCCCTCGTCATGGAAGCAAACTTTTGGTCGCAGGACATGGTGTTCCGTCGCTTCCGCGAACAAGTTCCACAGGACAGCACAAAGTCAATTTAGTGCAAAGTGAAGTGCTACTAACATAGTCTTAATGTGCTTCCTTGTACATTTCAGTTACGCTTAATATTTTTTTTTCTTGACTTTACTTTTAGCTATTTGTTAGGAGAACCTGCCTATACTTCTATGTCTAATCATAATGTTTATTTTCTTTCTTAAGCCTTTTTATTAACACAAGTTTTGTTTATATTACTATATGTATGTTTAGGTTAAGGTATTTTTCTTTTTTTTTTAATTCGTTGCCCCACACTAGGAATTTCTCCTGTATCGTGGGTGCGTTTACAAACATTCAAACTCACATATACAAACAGCCAGACCCGGAACAACTACTTGTAGGGCATACAAATATTTGTTCCGTGCGGGAATCGAACCCGCGACACGCAGCGCAGCAGTCAATCGCTTAACCACTGCGCCAACCGTGCCGTCACGGTCTATGGACCTGTGTCGCCTGAAATAAATGGTTTATTAATAATAGATTGTGAGTATTGTTATAAAAGTCCATCTTTTATAACAACACTCACAATCCATTATTGTATCTTTCTTTTCCAAATCCTAAATTACGAAACCTACAACATTAACACTAGGCTCTACTCAACAACCTAATAGACCTTCGGTAAACACCCTTAAAAGACTTCCAAATAACCAGCAAGTTTCTTAAATAACTCAGTGGAAAGTTACTCTCACCTACGTAAATACTAGGCAACTATTTTCTTCAAGTTATACCCTCGGGGGCGAAACGCTGCGGGAGAATTTATTCGATAGGGATGAAATAGAGCGGGGCCTATTACGGAAGTCTTTGAGTTTTATTTAAAATGTAGTGTAAACTGTGAATGCAAATTGAGTAGAAATCATGGAATGTTTTAAGAAAATGGTAGAATTATTTAGTTGTTGAACTGTTACCCTGGGTATTCTTGAGCATAATATTTTATCAATGTTACAAAAAGTGAGAATCATAATAAAGTTCATTTAAAAATGTGGTTCTCTGTGAATAAAATTGGTAAGAAAATCACTAGTTACCTAGGGAGTGCCTAGGTAACTAGGAATTTTATTACCAATTAACTAGTAATTTTATAAACATGACTATTCTTACGACTTGATTAATTTTACCCGTTTTAAGTTCTCTGCTGTATCTATAGCAAATTTTATCGGAAAACAAATCAGCCAGCATAAAAAACTGGGTTACTATAAGCCTCAATAAAACGATGATCCACTCTGCTGGGATTTATGGTTATTCTATCTTATCCACTGCCCACCGTTATTCGCTGAAAATATTGAGCGTCAGCCCGTTTATCAAACTACCTCCATAGTTTGCTACAAAAATACTGATAATAAAGAGTTATAGATCTAGTTTTTTTTTTTTTGTCAGCGTTTTGTGGATTACCTATCATAAAATGCTACGATAAAATTTAACGTTAAGAAACGAATGTTGAAAAATTGATTTCGGGTATTTATAAAACAACTAGCTGCGCCCCGCGGTTTCACCCGCATAAGTCTCGATCCCGTGGGAATATCAGGATAAAAAGTAAAGTATATCCTAACCCAAGTTATGGTGTATACATGTGCCAAATTTCATCCAAATCTGTTTAGCCGTTTTTGCCTAAAAGCGTAACAAACAAACAAACTCACTTTCAAATTTATAATAAACAAGCAGCGCCTCGTGGTTTCACCCGCGTTAGTCTCGATCCCGTGAGAATATCGAGATAACAAGTAGCCTATATGTCTATCCAGGGTGTTAGCTACCTCCATACAAAATATTTTCAAAATTGGTCCGCATGAAGAAGTAACAAACATACACACACACTCACAAACTTTCGCCTTTATAATATTAATGGGATAAGTGTGATAGTGTGACGTATTTAGGGGATTACAGTATCTTATCTCCTAATTTAGGTCATGGTCTACCCATGTGCCAAATTTCATTCAAATCTGTTCAGCCGTTTTAGCGTGAAAGCTTAACAAACGAACACATAAACTAACAAACTCACTTTCGCGTTTATAAAGCTTAGTTTTAGGATAAACAACAACCATAAGACTATTTCTAAACCTCTAACATTTGAAATAACATAAAACAGAATATGCTAATATAATGTCTCCAACATCCTTTTTTTTTCTTTGGTGGGAAATTATCAAATACCTTGTCCCGCTTTGGGCGGAACGGGAGGGCGTGTCAGACTTTTACTGACTAAAACGTACCCGTGTTCCTTCAGATGCCTGTGCGCCAGAGCCACGATATCCCTTTCGGACAAACTCGCAAACCTGGCAGGCATTGGCCCTAATGGACCCCGTTGGAGTTAACTAATGTTAAGAGTACTAATTAGTTATAATCACTCAAGTATCTCATTATAAGCGAACTGTTATTTTTAAGTTCTTATGAGAAATAAAGTTCTTTAGACCATTTATACTTAGATATTTATGTTATCAAATCAAATCAAATTATTTATTTGCTTAATACAGGTGCATGCACAAACAGATGTTACAAATAAATATAAAGTACACTGTATCATTACCTAACAAGGTGTGCAAATATTTATATTATTGGCTATCTAATTAAATAATTATTAAAGTAACATTACAAAATTATTATTTAAAAAAAAATCAAACAAAAGAAATAAAACAATAATAAAATAAATTCAGAACACTGCCATAATATCATAAGTCGGTTTAAAAATTAAAATTAAAAATGTCAGATGAATTATACATGTCTCGTCATCACTTTTTTTTTTTTTTTTTTTTTTTTGGGTGGGAAATTATCAAATAACTTCTCCCGCTCTGGGTGGAGCGGGAGGGAGTGTCAGACTTTTACTGACTAAAACCCACCGTGTTCCTTCAGATGCCTGTGTGCCAGGGCCACGATATCCCTTTAACAATCAAATAAAGTAAATTAAAATAATGGTCCAAATTAAAATATAATTATACAGATGTCGATTTAAATTATTAAATCATGTCACATTATTTGTATTGTCATAATATTCAGTGTCAATAAATTACTCTTACTTTAGAAAGCTATCTATATTTTTATCCTGTAAGTATTCCTTGATACTATAATAACATTTATTCACCAGGAATTTGTGCAGCTTCGACTTGAATTGATGAACAGGTAAATTTTTGACATAATCAGGCAACTTGTTGTAAATCAATGATGCCATACAAAGAATACTTTTATTGATTAGTGCTGTTTTTCCGTATGGTATATCAATTTCTAATCTTTTTTTGTGACGTAGTTTATTTTCTAAACAATCTCTAACTCTTTTATTGATTCCATTTGTCTGTCTCAAAGAAAAGTAGTCGGAGATGCCGCAAACTTAAACCTACGCAGAAGAAACCTTCTGCGTAGGTTTCAACCCACCTTCTCACATAACGTACGTCACCACCATGTACCTGACATTTAGTACTGGACGATCGGGCTTTTTATTACAACCAGCATAAATACTCGTTTACACGAGGCGGGTTTCCCGCCCGTCGAGAATTGTGAATGTCCATGTTAGACTCGCGCCAGGCGATTATTGTACTTATGTGTTTACTCTCAAGCAAGAAACAAAAACTCACCTTCCAATACTTATATCCTAAGAGACTCGTCACGCGATTTTCTGGAACTGTGATAAATAAATAAAACCGGCCAAGTGCGAGTCGGACTCGCGCACGAAGGGTTCCGTACCATTATCTATAAAAACGGCAAAAAAATCACGTTACTTGTATGGCAGCCCCCCTTAAATATTTGTTTTATTTTAATTTAATTATTTATTCTTAAAGTAAATATATAAATAAATACTCTGTGAATGTTTGAAGCGTCTACCTGTTACCCTTATCAATATCGAGCAAAAGCGAGCAAAAAAATCACGTTTGTTGTATGGGAGCCCCTTAAATATTTATTTTATTCTGTTTTTTATTATTTATAGCGGCAACAGAAATACATCATCTGTGATAATTTCAACTTTCTAACTATCACGGTTCATGAGATACAGCCTGGTGACAGACGGACAGACAGACAGACAAACAGATGGCGGAGCCTCAGTAATAGGGTTCCCGTTTTACCCTTTGGGTACGGAACCCTAAAAACGAACCAAACGATTTTTTTTCCACGGACGGCTCCATTATTTTTATCCTACGTTTCGATGCGGGTAATGCACGGGCTGTTTACACGAGTCACATTTTCTGCCTCCTTTGATGTTCTCACATTAAGCGCGAGAAACCTTATGTAAATGAGTTTTCAACACCGTATATGAAGTAATACTGCTCATAAATAATTAAGCCAATAACGACTGCTTTGTGGTGTTAATTAATTACTCGTACGTTAATTAGAGAACACAGAAGTTCTTGTTGCATAAGATATGTAGCACCTACGCGGTAAGAGTATCTTACGGGTAGCAGTGTAATTATTGTTCAGTGTTATTGTGTACATAACAACGTATATACAACTTTGTGAACAAACAATGTAACATATACACTTTCAACAAACTTGATTGCAAGGCTAAGGTCTGTAAATGGATAATGACCCTTAGCTATGACGAGGTTGAAAAAATTCTCAATACATAGTTTTAAACCCTTTCACCCTGACAGTGTCCCGTCAAAGTCAAATTATTATTTTATTTCAAATAGGCACATAGATGGCACTTTTGAACGTCAAAATTTATAAATAAAATAGAATTGATTCTAGTCGCCCCTTCCAAAAGGTAGCTTCGTATGGAGAAGAATGGGCAAGAAACTCCACCGTTACTCTTTTAATTTTTTTTACAATATCTGGTATTGGTACATCAAATATATAATTATATGTGAAGAAGATGCACTCAGAATAAAATTACTATACCACAATACCACCGTATTCATCCCATCCTGGAATTCACTCTCCTTCCACAAAACACAACACAACACTACATAACATTACATAACACTACACAACACAACACTACACTACACAGTACAACATAACACAAAAAACACAAACAAACATACACACATATCACACACTATACAAATGGTTTTCTCTCTATTTAGTTTTTTTTTTTTTTAGTTTCTGTGTAAAATCTTTACTATAATTTCTTTATTTTCTGTCCGAACTTTTGCATGTATAATTGGTGTTAACCTGAGAGCCCTGACACCCATAGGTAATAGGTAAAACGGGCTGGTTTCCGCAACTCCACGTCAATATGCGCGTATTTTGCGTACGGGTGGGAATATCGATTATTCGATCCACCCCAGCTCCTCAAGGAAGGCCAGCAACGCCTTGGTGTTACTGACAATCTCACAGAGGGTACCTAGGTTACCGGAGTACTTTGCCCTGTATGTGGCGACCACTGGGCAGTATAGTAGCAGGTGCGCTGCTGTCTCGTCATCCTCCATGCAGGCCCTGCACAGCGGACTGTCTGTGACTCCTATGACAAAGAGGTGTTTATTAAATGACCCGTGGCCAGTTAAAGCTGCTGTCATTGTACGCAGCTGTTGCTTAGTTAGTCGGAGAACCTGTTTCGTGAGGCGGCCATCAATTGCCCTGACACCCATAACACAAGTTTAATCTTAGCTTGGGTGTCAGAGGTTTATTACTCTGTATTAACCTACAGTTAGTTTGACAACATTTATCATGTTATACTAAATGTAAATTGTATAAACTGGAAATAAAGATTATTTATTTATAACACAACACACACACATGTATATCACAACATTTAATTTTATTTTGTGAGCTTTTTAGAGTTCCGTACCAAAATGATAAAAAGGACACGGTGATATGGTGAGACTAAGTCTGGCTGTCTGTCACATCTGGATATCTCAAGAACTATTAATGCTATCAACTAAAAAAAAAAATTGCAACATGGCCTGAAAGGGGGTCTTAAAAATTCGAATGGTGGATCTACTAGGGCATATGGGGTATCATAATTATGAAAGAACGCTGTTTGCACATTCTCAAACATTTTTTTTTCGACCTTTGATGAAATATTAAAAAAATTACCGTCCCCCCCCCCTTATCTCCGAAGTTTGCATAGACAAAAATCTGAAATTATTCTATGTGATAGAAGTTTATGTAAAGATTACAGGAAAAATAAAACGATGTCTCTAAATAGCACAGTTTTTCAGAAATCATCAACATCATATACAGGGTGAAATTTTGTAATGCCACCTGGAGGGAAAGTACTCTTAATACTGCAGATAGAAAATTTTACTCAAAGGAAACATTCCGTTATTTTTGAATAGAAAGCAAACTGCATTCAAAGATTTTCGAAAATTCTCTTCTCCCACACCCGGGAATCGAACCGCTTACCCTTATACCCTACTTTTATTGCATCGATCGTTAGGGTCAATTATAAGGATGAAATCTCTGTAACAAACATGATAAATTAAATGAAAGGAAAACGGGTGTGGGAGAAGAGAATTTTCGAAAATCTTTGAATGCAGTTTGCTTTCTATTCAAAAATAAAGGAATGTTTCCTTTGGGTAAAACTTTCTATCTGCAGTATTAAGAGTACTTTCCCTCCAGGTGGCATTACAAAATTCCACCCTGTATATGTACGGAACCCTCGGTGCACGAGTCCGACTCGCTCTTGACAGGTTTTTATACATATTATCACCCTTAATTTATTAAAAATGGAGACACACTTGCCTATGTGTTTTTGTTTTTCCTCTTGCGTAGGTACCTACAACACTCGTGGGTTGCAGCTAAAATTTGCTTCAGGTGGTACACCTAATCATTGTTTTTGTTTTTTATAGTTTTAAAGGGTTTTTTAATTATTATTTTTTTGAAAGGTTATACTGCCGAGGTGGTCCCATTGCCACCAAATAAGAATCAGATGAGGGCATCCCATGGAAATCGAGGGAAACCCTCAAATACTATAGGCAAACATATAGCGATTTGGATATTTTTTATAGTAACTCGTGCATTTGCTCTCGGAAAGCACCATTTGGTGAAGTGGAACTGATGATGGAGACCACATATGGCCACCGGAAAAATATAATAATGAGTACCCCTATTTAACGGGTTGCGATTAAGCAATTTATGCTCGTCACTATGCATATGGTGAGTGGCAGTTCTCCTGGTTCTTACCAGGAGAACTCCTCAACAATCAACGTCCCAGCATCGGAAAAATAAATATTTTGTAAAAGGTGATGAGCAGTTAACATTAGGGTACTCGTATTGTAACTTAGATAAATTCAAAACTGACCCAGTAAAAATTGAAAAATATTTAACTTAAAAAAAAGAACCGACTACCAAAAATAACACTACAAAGTGAAAAATAACTTTAATTTCGAAAGTCGGTGGCAAAAAACTCAAATACAGATCCAAAGACACCGACTTCAGAAATTAAAGTTATTTTTCACTTTGTAGTGTTATTTTTGGTAGTCGGTTGGTTTTTTTTGTAAAAAGTTTTTTATTACAATTTTGGTTTTTGTAGTTAATGTCAGACATAACTGGAGGAAAACCAGCACCACAACAATTATTAAAAAAAAAAAATATATATATAAATGTGGAACACAGTTTCTTTCACAATCCGAAGGATTTTGTAGGAATTTCCGATTCCAATGCATTTCATAATTTTGAAAATTCGTTTGCTTGAAAACGTCAATTAATGTTGACGAGTTGTCGCAAGCGCTACTGCTGAGCATGAGGTCCTGGGTTCGATTCCCCGGTCGGGCAAAATGTTATTGGGTTTTTCCATCTGGAATTTCTCAGTAGCAACCCGGAGTCTGGATTTGTGCCCGGTTGTTGGCAATAGGCTCGCCCCCTATTACATGGGACTTAAACATAACTGACGAAATGTGGGTGTATTATAGGTAGACCTCTGCCCAACCTTTCGTGGAAACAAGGCGTGATGTTATGTATAAATTGTCAAAATGAAAAACATTGCAATTGTTAGTGTGTTACGATATTACCCATTACCCCTCAGGACATAAATGTTCTGAAATTTCAGTCAACAACCTTAGTGATCAATGCTGGAAACTTCTCTAAACGAGAAGATGAGGTATTTTGTGTCTGTACTCTGGGCAGTCGACTGCGACGTGAAACAAAAGACGACGCATCTAGCATCTACACTTAGGGGAAGCCCGCGCTGGACGCAGGTTGTTTTAATTATTAGGAAGTCACGTAACTAATCGTTCCAGTTCGAACAGCTCCACACCAGTTAGTTGACACCATTAGCACGAGTCTTCGAGAGCTTTATGCTGTCGACGGTAATGAAACAAAGAAATCTCAAAAGCCGTAACGAGAATCGACATCTGGGAAGCTCTTTGCCTTCAACTCACCTGATGGTAAGTGATGATCAGGCCGAAAGTGGAAGCAAGCTTCACCCGGAATCGTCAACCACAGACTTATTTTTAAGTGCCGCAGCATCATGCTGAGATAAGGGGCCTTTTGGCCTCGTACAGGACTTTCTGTTTTTATTTTCATTTTGATTTATTTTTTTGGTTCTGTTTTTATGTATAACATGGCGACAGACTTAGATAAGATGGTGGTAGCTAGCCAGGCGGACTTAGATCAAGCCTTACCGCCGACCAAACCGAGCAGAAAGTTTTGCCCCCGCTGGGAATGGAACCCCGGGACCTCTGGGTCTGAGACAGGTGGTGTTACCACTAGACCACAGATGCGGTTTATTTATGCCCCCGAAGACATAAATAGTTAACCTATCTTAACATAACGTAGAATTAGTAAGCAATATGTTAAAAAGCATTAAAATACTTTTTTGAAATAAATGTTAGATCCATAATGTCATGTCATACGAGTACGAGTACCAATTTCAGCTACACAGTGCTTCTATTTCCTTAATGTCTCTCGACAAACTTCGTGTTTCGTCAGTCATCGGATTTCTATCAGTTGCTCTATGCACTTGGTGCAGGCTGGACGTTCCCAATCGACTTGGAAGTATATAGAGTTGTTACTACTCTTTTTAATTATTATGTAACTTATTTTAAAAGTGGGAGGAAAGGCTGCTGAAGTAGGAAATGTGATGATCGCCGAGAGACATTAATAAAATAGAAACACTGTACTTACTAACTCCACGTCTACATAACATATGACACTAAAGGCTCGTGTCACGCCCGCGATATCGCACCAGTCGTAGTGCTATTCTGTGAACATCTCACCGTGAAAACTTAGGTGAAGTGAGTTTGAAGTGAGCATCAATACATAATGTCAATCCCTAGCATCAATGTAATGACAGCTCACATCACCTGAGTTTTCACGGTGAGATTTTTACACAATAGACCGGCTAGTGCGATATCGCGGGCGTGACGCGACACCAGTAGCATATTTTCGTTGTCGGTTTTGTCGCACCTGCAATATCGCACCAGTCTGTACAAGCCTTTATTTCAAATGCCGACAAAAAAAAATACAAATGACGCCTTTCCGATACTGAACTTCCAAGAATTTAATTTCCAAATGTCACGATTGTATAGGTTTCCTGAAATAATGTTAACCCACGTAGAATGTTCCTTGCCTTCTTATTACGAAGACTTAGTAAATAACTATTTACACAGTTATTTTAATTGGAAGCTTATAAAATATTTATGTTTATTTTAGATTGCGTAGGAGTGTGTAGTTTTCTCTGCCACTTAACTTAGTTCTGATAATATAATTATAAATTTTTAGGTAGGTAATAATTTTCCTAGAATCTGGATCATATAAAAATATAGGCAGTCTTAAGCCTAGTCAGCGATAAGGTTTGACTTCAGTAAAATAATGATTATCTAAAACGCATTTTGAACAATGCACAGTTTACACAAATTAAACCTTTCACGTGGTAAATTTTTTATTTATTTATTTATTCATTTTGTGATCATAGGGTAAAAAATTATATAGATGTTTAAAATTAAAATTTTATCCATACTACGTCCCGCCATAAGGCATACAAAATTGTTTGCATAATCAAATGTCACATTTTAACAAAACAAAGATGTAAAATAAAATAAAGTCTAAGTAAGTACCTACCCGTCACAATTTCATGCCCAACACTAATAGTCAAAATTAATAATAAATGTACAAAATAAATAAGTAGTTTAGTCACAATTTGGTATACTTACAATCTACAACAATAAAATTCAATACTTAATGTCAATACAGAATTTCATTATCTTATGGAAGCAACATTTTAATTATACAGACAGATATACAATTATATAAATATTGATAAATGATAAATGATTTATTTCTGTAAATAGGTTTGTACAAACACTTTTACACGTCAATCATATTAACAAAAACTAGATGAGGTCGGCGTTTCGTATCCGACTACTCTGAGAAGACAGGCCGAAACAAATTCAGAGGAGGAGGAGGGCTCTTTTAAAGTCCAGACATAATCATGGTCAGATCATTTATTGTGTTGTTATTATTTTAGGTTGTTATTAAGATATTCACTAACAGAATAGTATGTCATAATTTTACTTCACTACAGCATGCTGCTACTAAAGCATGTCAGCGAGGCCATGTCGGTGACGCGAACCCATAAAATGTTCCTCTACCAACAATCGCCCAACGCGCCTAAATAAATTTTTCTTCAATAAAATATAAATATAATATTCTAAATCGAGTAGCGATCTGTCGTGGGTGGCAGATTAATGAGTAAATTGGTTTGTTTCAAAGAACCTGCTCTTAGAGCTTTTTTACGAACTAAAAGCTCCGTTTACTTATTAAAGAGCATATTCATCATCATCATCACTTCAGCTGAAAGACGTCCACTGCTGGAAAAAGGCCTCCCCCAAGGTGGGGGGGGGGGGGGGGGTTGCCATAATCGCCACGCTTGGAATGCGGATTGGCGATCGCAGTATGGTGTGTATAATTCCTGGGTCCGATTTATTTGCCCAATGCTGGCAAAGGTGCTTTTTCCTTCTAAACCTCTCTATTTTGTGCGTTCTCTGGTCATGTTGGCCCCACAAACATAATCACATGATAATCATAATCAATCATAACCAGCGACGTAATTGCGTAACACACATAACTGAAAATTGATCGCAATGGGCAATGATTTTTTAGATTTTTTACATGTGAACGCTCCTACACAACAAAAGTGTCCTTTGGTAGTCCAAGAACACCTGCCCAAAATCAAAGGGGGCCTTTGCTGTACGGCGCCACACGTAGCTGTAAAGAATGTGATAGATCTCTGTAATTTATTAGTTAAAACACTAGAATGTTAATCATTCTTATTTTCGAGTCGATTGTACTTTTTAGATTAGCTCGTGGCTATATAAATCATTACAGCCGCACGGGTCGATCCATCAGGTTAAGCTGCGCTTGCCGGGGTCGGTCCGTGAATCGGTGACATCTTTACATACCGAGACTCCTCCGTGCCCCGGAAAGCACGTTAAGCCGTTGGTCCCGGCTGACATTCGTGGATGTTTGACAGTCGTTACAGACCGTCAGAAGTCCGAAAGTCTGACAACCAGTCTTACCAAGTGATATCGTAATATCCAGTCCCTAAAAACGTGCAGGTGAGGTGACACTTGGGACATTCCAGCATGTGGGTCATATTTTAGACAGCTTTGGGAATGAGAATGTAATTTAAGACCTAAGAATTTAAAAGGAAAATGCACTGAAACAATCAACGAAAACAAAAACTTTTCAAAGCTCCAATGCTGTAATAATTACCCTACTTAGTCTCAACTGAGAATGCTCTGAAAGGCGAAGAGCTTAAGACGACCAACAATGAAAAACTCAGGTACCTACTGCTGCTAAATCGCAACAGCTTATAACAACCCGATTCATAGTTGATGGTCCCTCGTTAACGTAAAGCAGCGAACACAACAGGTGCGGCGCGGCTGTCATTCGGCCATAACCGTCGGATCGGCCGCACGCGTGCTTCGTCCGCTCCGCTACCGAATATAACTTTCCAAATTCAAATAGTGATTGTGAACGTGACGCATGAAGTGACAGTTATTTAAATTTTGAATTCGATTTTCGAATTTGTGTTTTGAGTGTTTAGTTTTTTTTTTCATATGGACTTGTGTTGAAGGTACGTAGTTTTAAAATAGATCTTTTTATTACTTTTTAAATTAATTTACATAGGTAAGAACTACTTTATTTCGAAAAAAAGAGTGCGTTTAGTCTAACATTTTTGTGCCATCGTTTTGAACATTTATTGGCCGGTCATATGGCTTTAAAGAACCTGGTAGGTTCCACAAAACTGTTTTTAATTATACGATAGAATGTGAACAATTCTTAGTAAATAAATGTAAAATTATTTAAAAAAAATACGTATGATGAAGAAACTTGAAATTAATAATTTTTAAAATAGGTTCACATAAAAAATAAAATTGCAAATTAGAAAGTTTACAAAAACCGAGTTTGTGCAGTACAGTCAACAATGAAGGAAATTCCTAGCATTCCTTACTTAGAATTAAAAATTTATCAGCGTTTTTATCGATATTTTTAATACATTTTATGTTGACTTCGTAGTCAGGTAAGGTCGTACTTCTCTCCAATCTGAGTAAGTACCTAATAATTTAATAATTTATAACAGTTAATAGTTTATTTCATGAAAGATATAGGTTTATTCAGAATTAAAAATGTACAAGAATAACAACAACTTAACTAAAACTTTCAATATGGTCTTCAGTTCATACAAAAATACCTTATAAAATCACTTTCAGTTTTTCCTGGATTTTCCAATTTTTCGGGCATTTTTTCTAATTATACGTTCCTTATGAACCTAATTCGAACTATATATAAAATGAATATTTAATGACTATTACGAATGTACGTAATAGTCATTAAATATTCATTTTATAGCAAAAACTAGAATTAGAACAGCATTAAATTTTTATTTATAAGTGGGCGTCCAAGCAAAAAGGAATCCAGTAGTTGAGGTATTTAGTTAAGACTAGAATCGGTATCTAAAATCAATTCAATTGATAATAAGGAATAAAAACTATTATAAAACTGGCACATTTTTTTTATCAGACATTTGAAGTTGAAACTGAAAAAGCTTGATTTGAGAAAACACATTTTCGAATTTGACATGCTGCCGACCACTGGTACCTTTTTACTAAACTTTTCTCTTGAAATTTCTGGTACTTACAAACATCTTATATATTGTCATTTACTTTTAAAACTTGTAGATAATTGAGCATTCATTAATAATAATCTTTTTTTTTTTTATCGCGAAATGTAATTTTTTCTTACCCACCTTTACAAAACTGCATATATCTCGGAAACTAAATGCCGAGAACTGGACCCTTTTTGTTTTAACGCCCACATATAGATAAATTAAAGATATTTTTATTTACAGCAACAATAAAATTAATGTGTGCCATAATTGAAGCAAGTAATAAGTTTAATTATTTAACTATTCATTTTTAACAAAAGCGTTGTCTTAGGTCAATGACAGGACTTAAGTCTACAGAAAGCTGTCAACCATTACTTAAGCCCTTCAAAATGTTTCATTGCAATGCTTGTACCTACCAGAAGTAGCCTTATTCTATAGATCAAACAAGCACTTATTTACGGCAATTGTTGATATAAGACAACGCACAGGACCAATAAGGTCACAATATAAAAATCTATAATACACAGGTGGTCGTAAAACGACCCTACTAAAGAATAACATTTTATCAATGGGTCCAGTTAAATATAATAAATTGCCTAAATAAATAAAAGAACTTCAAATTAAAATGTTTAAAAAACTTTAAAAAAAAATTCTACTGGAGAAATGTTAAATTAAAATAATAAAAGATTTTTTAAATGAGAAAATTTGTAATTATTTGTTATCCTAGGTGACAGACAAGAAGAAAGGAACAGAAAAATACGTACAAAGGTAATGCTTATTTTGAAAGAAATCTCTTCCAGCATACCTGCGATAGGAAAGTAGACAACGTGTTTATGAGTAGAAGAGAAAACAAAATACATAAAATAAAAAAATAAAAGAACTTACTAATATTATCACTATACTATTCACTAATTTAAATATAAACATACAATAAGAGAATACACCTACATATATACTTCTAAAATAAATATCACTAAAATATTATAAAAGTATATAATCATAAATACATAAATGCAACTATGACAAAGTGGAAAGTTCTTTCATTCTTCTTTTAAAAACTGCAACAGTTTTATGTAAATTCAATTACTTTTTCTGTTTTTACTAAATACAAAATTGGAATAGTTATGATAATGAATAATATTAATATTCAAATTTATATTTAAATATCATAATAATATATTATAATTTCTATTGTTTGAAAAATTGAATGCCGTAAGGTAAAATGTATCGGGACTATTTATATAAATAAATTGTATACCTACATTGTATGCAAATAAATGATTTCTATTTCTAATTTAATAAACACGGTAAATATTGTTTTTATTTTATATTTCAAATTCAAATAATTTATTTTCTCTTCACAAACAATGACATGATAAATGTTTATTTTAAAACAAGCATAAAACGTACGTGACAAAGTTTGTGAGAGACTGGAGTCTGCACTAGGAAAACCTGTATAGCAGACCACTATTTATGACTATTGTACATTACGGTGATATGCGATACATTACAGCATTATTAGCATTTACTCTGGTTTGGTAATATTTTGTATGTGTAATGTTAAAATAATGTCCATTTATTTACACACAATAGTAATATTTACAATGGACACAAACATTTTTACTCAATATTTTCAACAATTTTTTGAACGACTTCATAAAGTACGTACGTAGTGGTTTGGTCAACGATACAAAATTTTACTTAAAATTGCATAAATAAACTCACGCCTTCCCATGGGGGTAGGCAGAAACTTCAGAACGACACCTGCTACGCTCCTTCTTCCCTTTTGCTTCGTTTACGTTCATACGAGTACATCTGGTCATAAACGCACGGTGGTTGCGAGTACTACGCACCTGACCTTTCTAAAGAACATTACCAATTAGGTCACTATATGTTCTCCTAGGGCGTCCCCTCCGGCTGGCGTATTGTAGTCATTTAAAATTGGGACAGTAATAGACCACTAGTCTTTTGGTAAAATTATTTATAATACAGGATTGAATCGGTTATCAAGTCATACGATTAGAAACAATGAAACGTACCAATGATTTTGTGTGTGCAGTTCCTTTTAGACCAAGATAAGTAACTATAACATAACATCACGCCTGTATTTCCCGAAGGGTTAGGCAGAAGTGTATTTATGGTAAATCACCATCATCATTTCAGCCGAAAGACGTCCATTGCTGGACAAAAGGGGGGTTTGCCATAATCACCACGCTTGGCAGGCAGGTTGGCGATCGCAGTTCGGTGTTAAAATGCATAGAGAACGCTGCTGCCCATTCTCTAGTAAGTCCCTTAGTCGCCTTTCACGACACCCACGGGAAGAAATAGGGAGGTGCTATTCTTTACGTCCGGCACCATACAGACAATTTTGGTATACCCAAATGTAATAGAGGGTGAGTCTATTGCCATCACCATGGCACAAATCTAGACTCCTGACCGCTACTGAGTAATTCCAGATGGAAAAAGCCAATAACATTTTGCCCGACCCTGGAATCGAGCCCATGACCTCATTCTCAACAGTAGCGGTTGCGACCACTGGACCAGCAAGGCATTGCAATACTCGTAGTAAAAAAAATCTGCTTCAGTCAAAATTTAGAAGATACTTTCAATAGCTTAAATTATTCTACGATTTAACAAAAAACCTTACTATAATATATAATAATGAAATACTTAGGAACCATTTTTTTTTTAAACAGCAATTTGTATATTTTAAAACATTTCTTTGTTGCTTCATACGAAGCGAAATTCTCATATGAAGGTATTTTAACAATTTAATTTAAAAGATTGAAGTAATAATTATATTTTTAATAAGAGCGGACAAAATTTCACTCTGCTTTAAACATTCATACCGAAGTCAACAGTTTTAAAAATACCCACGGTTTTTCAGTACTTGAAATTTTAAGATCGTGCAATTATTTATGAGATCCGCAGGTGGACCCAGGTAACCGACATAGCCCGAAGAATTGCCAAGCTTAAGTGGCAGTGGGCACATTGCTCGCAGAACTGATGGTCGATGGGGCCGAAAGGTTCTGGAGTGGCGACCGCGTACCGGAAGACGTAGCGTTGGAAGGCCTTCTACAAGGTGGACCGATAACCTTGTGAAGGCTGCAGATATCCGCTGGATGCGGGAAGCACAGAACCGGTCGAAGTGGTGGTGCTTGGGGGAGGCCTATGTCCAGCAATGGACGTCTTTCGGTTGAAATGGTGATGAATTATCTATAACAGCTCACTATGAAATAGTTCCTCCGGGGATCCAAGCGGAGTTAGTGCGTTAGGGTTTGAAATAAACCGATGTTATGTTATCGGGGGTCGGTTATGTATATAGGATGCATCGAGATAAATGAGGCATTCTACTAAGAGCACTGATTTAAACAGCACTTGACCGAACCGCACCTGAGCACTTCCATTAACAGCACTGAAACAAAATTTTGATGAGTGCGGTTCGGTGGAACAGTTTTCTAATATTACTTTAAGTCTCCGAACGGCACCTGCATACAGTTTGTAGTGATGGGACAGTCGTCATGCAGTATGCGGCATGCAGGTGACAGAAGACGGGTGTCGTCGCTGAAGGAGGCCTTAGTAAACACTGGCGTCATGACCTAGATGCCTTTACGGGAGATTGGCCGAACAATGGAAAGCTTTGGAGGACCTTTTCCCAGCAGTGGTCATCATCTACCTAGCCTATTCCCAACTATGTTGGGGTCGGCTTCCAGTCTAACCGGATGCAGCCGAATACCAGTACTATAAATGGAGTGACTGCCTATCTGACCTCCACAACCCAGTTACTAGGTAATACTATATCCCTTGGTAATACTGGTTGACAGACTTTAGGGCTTCTGATGAACCATAACGGCTGTCAAAGACCCACGAATGACAGCCGAGGCAACGGCTTAACGTGCTTTCCAAGGCAAGGAGGGGCACAATTTTTTGATAGTTTATAATCTCCCTAGATAGATTATAAACAAACGGTGCTCCCAATCTTACGGTGCCATATACAAGTTAATGGTCTTAAAAGTCGCATTGGTACGATCACCTTACGAACACGTTGATGACTTTTGAACTTTGTCACTTTAAACTCTTTAATTGTCAATTGAAGTTAACGCGTCATGTTTGACGTATCTATTAGCATTAAATATTATGAGAGGGTTCTAAGTATGGTTAAGATTTTAGATTATTGACCGCGAAAATTCTTGCAAAAATCATCACTTGAACCTCTGGGCTTGTAGAGTGTCTATAAGGAGTTGCCTTGTCCGTTCTTCTCCATAGGAACCTACTACGCTTTGGAATGGGCTACTACCTTCATCTTTATTTATATTACTTTATTTATTCATAAGTGCCTGTAATCAGGTTAATTGAAATAAATGCCTTGAATTTGAGTTTTATAAATAAAATAATATAATATATATATATATATATTATTTTATTTCTGATCAAGATCCATAAGTTGTTAGTAAAGGTCTTAACATAATGTTAGTAAAAAACCACACTATATAAACAAAATTGAAACGACTGACACCTACGTGTGCAGCCGTACCCAGTGAGCCAGCATGGGGCTGTCCCACCTATCACACAATACACTCAGGATGCTGTGGGAGCTAGCACGTATTCTACCGAGAATAGAGGCACACCGTTTCCGTATAATGGCATGAAAACCATCGACCCTGGCCTCGGCAAACATCCCGGATGCGCTACAAAAGCGTGGTAGACCCAACAGCATCCTGAATACATTGTTATATGCCCTCAGCGTATACCTGACCCACAGACTGCACGTGTAAAAAGACTGGCAGTATGCTCTGAAAAGGGTTATCTTGACTTGCGTCGTACAACGTGCAAATCTGCGGATCAGCATATTACCTCGGACAGCCATCGCCCTGCGTTCCATTTCTATGTCCATGTCATCATTCAGGTCATGAGTTACCCAGTGACCCAGGTACTTAAATTTTGATACTCTAGATAATGGAGTATTATTTTTTTGTTTTGAGATCAGTTGGAACCGCACAAAACTTAATATTAATTTTATTTACAACTGATTTAATAATGTCACAAACCCTCCAATATTTGCTGACAGACAACTAAGTTACGAGATATATTTTATTTGTAATATTTCGATTGAAACTGATATTATATCGTCGAGAGCAATGTGATTGGATTTCATTGAGGTTCACCGGAATAAGATGAAGTATTTTATCTGTAAGTATTTGGTATTTATTTCGTACTGGAATTTATGATTGAATTGCGTTCCTTATACTTACATGCATACATGCATGGGGGTAGGCAGAAACTATAGAACGCCACCTGCTACGCTCCTTACATACTCTTTTTGCTTCGCCTACGCTCATGCATCTGTATATACACGCACGACTGTTGCGAGTACTTCGCACCTGACCTATCTGAAGAAGATCACCAATTTGGTCACTATTATGTCCTCGTAGAGCGGCCCGTCCCGGCGTTTCCACTCGCCTCTGCTTTGTAAATACCATTTGTTAGTCGCGTTCCACTCATCCTCTCAACATGATCAGCGTACGTATGATTAGCGTACTCTTTTATTTTTGTCACTACATCTTCTTTTAAACTGCACCGTTGCAATAAATTTGTGGCGCCAGAAGGTGTGTTTTCAAAAAAAAAAAAATATCTCCCAAGCCTATCGAGTGGGCTATCAAAATGAAGGGTTTTAAAGGTGATTACAAAAATATACACAAGTTATATGTTTAAATGGGAAATGAAAAAAAAACTATCCCAAACTTTTGGAGTGAGTGAGTAAGAGGCCGTTATCACCTGATTATAAGTGAGTGAATAACCTAATGTACTGTCTTATAATCCTAACTAAAAGGTGTAAAATAAAAAAATAAATATAATATATAAATTAATAATCAAAAACCCGACTGCGTAAAAAATGAACTTAAAAAACCGGCCATGTGCGAGTCGGACTCGCGCACGAAGGGTTCCGGACCATTATCTATAAAAAAAGTCACGTTTATTGTTTGGGAGCCCCCTTTAATAATAGTTTTATTTTAATTTAATTATTTATTTTTAAAGTGAATATATCTTTAAATATTCTGTGAATATTTCAAGTGTCTACCTATTGCCGTTATCAATATTGAGCAAAAACGAGCAAAAAAATCACGTTTGTTGTATGGGAGCCCCCTTAAATATCTATTTTATTCTGTTTTTTTTTATGTTGTTATAGCGGCAACAGAAATACATCATCTGTGAAAATTTCAATTGTCTAACTATCACGGTTCATGAGATACAGCCTGGTCACAGACGGACAGACAGACAGACAGACGGCGGAGCCCTAGTAATAGGGTTCCCGATTTACCCTTTGGGTTCGGAACCCTAAAAAGATAGAAACAAGATTTATATAAACTAACTATAAACAATCTCATGCAGTCGGAGGCAATAGGTCGTTATTGTTAAGAAGATGCCTCCGTATGAGATTGTTTATAGTTAGTTTATATTCACTTTTTACGCAGTCGGGTTTTTGATTTTTAATAAAAAAATTTCCATCTGGGATTTCTCAGTAGCAGTCCGGAGTATCCATTTGTGCCCGGTTGAAGGCAATAGGCTCGCCCCCTATTACATGGTACTTAAACATAACTGGCGAAATGTGGGTGTACTATAGGTACACCTCTGTATAACCTTTCGGGGATTACAGGCGTGATGTAATGTAATCACACTATAATAAAGGCGAAAGTTTGTGAGTGTGTGTGTGTATGTTTGTTACTTCTTCACGCTCAAACGGCTGGGCCAATTTTGATAGAATTTTGTATGGAGTTAGCTGATACCCTGGATTGAGACATAGGCTACTTTTTATCCCGATATTCCTACGGAATCGAGACTTACGCGGGTGAAGCCGCGGGGTGCAGCTAGTGTTAAATAAACGTCAAAAAAGTCGAAACTTTGCCCTTAAATATCTTCGTACCTTCATAAGAAGGTTCCCAGGTATGGTCCAGTACAAAAAAAAATCATAATAACGGGTCCCTCTGGGTTTTTACACCCTTTATTTTGTTTATTTACTCTTATGTAAAAATCGCAATTATTTATTTTTGTTTGATAAGGATGCCTTTGAATTA
This sequence comes from Tiliacea citrago, assembly GCA_963921375.1. Classification (NCBI taxonomy): domain Eukaryota; kingdom Metazoa; phylum Arthropoda; class Insecta; order Lepidoptera; family Noctuidae; genus Tiliacea; species Tiliacea citrago. The sequence continues at coordinate 7,427,591 of OY992784.1, forward strand.
TTTATATGTCTAGATAGTGGCGCGCTGCAAACAAAAAAAAAACAGACTGACCAACTTTGATAGGCTAGTGTGCGTGACAACTACGTCTTACATTCGCGCTACGTCATTCTGCTGTCATTGTGTTATTCTTGTGTGCGTGCATTTTGCGGCCAACAGTTGGACGCATTTTTTTTCGACGAGTTCACTGCCTTGACTCTCTATCTAGACTTATTTCTTTCTTTGGTGTAAGCCTAGTTACATGCAAAGAAAGTACGAGGGTTGATCACCTCAAATGCTCAGTGTGTGATTTTGGTTTAAGGCACAATTTATGTCTTGATTTCCTTACGTTGTTATCCTGCTCCATCAGTGATATCTAAGAAATAAAAAAACAAGGTAAAAAACATTGGCATTCGTATATATGTGTTTGAAAAAAACAAATTATAAACTAAAACACTAAAACCCAACTACAACAAAATGCCAACTAAAAAATAATAAACAAGACACCACAGACAGACAACAATAAAATTTAACTGACCATGTTTATACATACATAAACATAAAGTCACGCCTTCTTCCCATGGGGGTAGGCAGAATTTATAGAACGCCACCTGCTACGCTTCTTACATACTCCTTTTGCTTCGCCTACGTTCATACATCTGGTCATACACGCACGCCGATTGCGAGTACTACGCACCTGACCTTTCTGAAGAACATCACCAATTTGGTCACTATATGTCCTCCTAGGGCGTCCTATCCTGGCGTGTGTGTATATGTATATACATAGCCAGATAATTCATAACCATTCTTTGCCTTTACCGTAGTCTGATAAAAACAAAAGAAAGAATTTCCTTAATTCAAATGTTTACAAATATCTCCACAGTGTCGAACCCCAACTTGCAAACTTTTTTATCTCTTACGGGCAAAAGTTAGCAATATTCTCACAAAAAAATACCGAGCTCGACTGTGTTGAAAGAAACTTTCGGGCCATAATTCAACTGTTTTATTATTAGCTTCCCTATATTGGAACTGTCACGAGTTTTCCTTGCTTTGTTTTTCTTGAAAGAAGGTTGTATACGGATTATCGAACAAATAAGTTATCATGAGATTGTGTTTATTCTTGTTAACCGACTTCCTTAAGAGCGCGTAACACAACCACACTACAACCAAAACCAACACAATCAACAACTTAACTATAACTTTTTTCCCTTCTGAAGATAAATCGACACAGTCCACTCATACATATATCAATTGGGACCTCACTGTGATACACTGTCTCTTAAGATACAGGATACCCTAGTTTATGAGACAGAGTTTAATCTATTCTGCAGATATCTGCAGCATGTTTTATGTTTATGTGATTGTTCGCTACCATAAATTCAAAAATTGTAAACTTTTAGTATAACTATCTGTATGTGTTTTTTGGGAAAATAAAGATAATTTATTATTTATTTATTAACCACACACCACAACCACCACAACCACGTCACAACCACACCACAACCAAAATCGGACACACTACAACCACACCACGTGGACAGGCGCTAATTAGTATGAAAATGCATAGTCTATTGCTGCACTGCTCTGCTCTCAAGACGGTGAAGAAAAACATCGTGAGGAAACCGGCATGTCCTAGAACTAAAAGTTCGAAGACATGTGACATCCACCTACCCGCACTGGGCCAGCGTGGTGGATCACGGCCCACTCCCTCTCACAGAATGAGGAGGCCTGTGTCCCAGCAGTGGAAACATTATAGGCAGATTATGTTATGTTTGTGTGCATAGTCTATTCACACTCGATACTATGTAATGGATGTCCACGAATCGTCCGCGCCATGTTCGATCAATCCATGTGGTTCAACAAGGGCGCATAAACTTGTTGATTAGAATTGGAAACTATTTTTGGAGCTGCTAAAGATTGTAAAAACTATCTTTGCATTGTATATATTCAATTTCTAGTATGGTATAATTGCATAGCACCTGTGAGAGCATTATGTACCAACTATAAAGCTACAATTTACTGTGTACGTCTTTCATGGACTTGAATGTGCCCTGGCGCCTAAGAGTATGTCATGCTCACTCAGATGTCTCACTGATGGTGGCGTGTGTGTTCGATCATTAAGTTCCTTTCAAAGTGGTTGAGCTGAATGGTGCTGATCTATGCGCCGGTTTCCACCAATGCGAAGAGGAGAGGAGATGTTTGTAAGCGAACAATAAGATAGCTACGCGGAGAGGAGATGTGGAAATAAAGATATCTCTAGCTCTATAGGTCGTTTACAAACATCTCTTCTCCGCTTTGGTGGAAACCGGGCCTCATGTTCGTGAACGGGCGCCGTCAGTAGGGTTTCAATTGTTTTTGGTTTTATCTTTTTATTACGGATGCTGTTAACGTGCACGTCTTTGTACATTGTCCTCACATGTGTAATTTCAACATGAATGATGTAACCAATATTTTGTTACATCATTTTAATTGAAAGAGTGTCCATGGAGTTTCTTGCCCGTTCTTCTCCATAGGAACCTACTACGCTTTGGAATGGGCAACTAGCTTCATCTTTCTGACTGACCGACCCTTTGACAATTCAAAGGTACCTGTAATTGGTTTTGTTGTTGGTTTATCACACTAATATTATAAAGGCGAAAGTTTGTGAGTGTGTGTGTGTGTATGTTTGTTTCTTCTTCTCGCTCAAACGGCTAGGCCAATTTTGATAAAATTTTGTATGGAGGTAGCTGACACCCTGGATTAAGACATAGGCTCCTTTTTATCCCGATATTCCCACGGGATCGAGACTTACGCGGGTGAAACCGTCGGGTGCAGCTAGTTTGAAATAAATGCTTTGAGTTTACTAAACTAAAAAGTTAGTCATTTTAATGACGGACAATAATGCTAATCGCTTTAATGGCGAAGCATTTTACAATACTGTGACTATTAAGTTCGGGGACATTGTTTTGAGCTTGATTCAGTTTAGACAGAATATTGTTCGATTACAATCTGAATTGATTTTTAATTGTCTTTATGGTAATGAACTCATTAAAATTTTACCAATGTAATGACTTCACTCCAACAAGTATGAGGAAAATTTCAAATGGCCGTCAATAAAATGGCCACTGATTGGGACAATTTATGGACTTATCAGGAATTCAAATAAATTACAAAGTACTGTCTCTAACAGCTGATTTATATTGACACTAGCTGCGCCCCGCGGTTTCGATCTAGTGGGAATATCGGGATTAAAAGTAGCCTATGTCTTAATCCAGGGTGTCAGCTATCTCCATACAAAATTTTATCAAAATTGGTCTGCGGTTTGAGCGTGAAGAAGTAACAAACACACACTCACAAACTATCGCCTTCATAATATTACTGTGATTAGTTTAGTAGCGAGTTTATTTCAAGTAAAAAGTTATGTGTCCAAACGTCAGTCCAAAAGTGACAGTTTTTCATTGTAAAATGTCACGTTTAGACGACAAGGGACTTAACCACTCAACTAATGTAAATGTAGCGAACTTAACGTCAAATAAGCTATTGCGTAAACTCAAAGGATTAGTAGACAGAAGGATTTTGCTGCTCAACCTCTTGATGAATTGAAACGAGAAATATTTAACTAATCCTCTAAAAACTTATCGACCTTCTAATGATGGACACTTTTAAATTAATCAACCTCTGTGACCCTTTATGCTTTTAATGATGCAGAAGTTTGTGACCAATTGAGCCTCTTTTTAACTTTCTAGTCTTTAACTTAGCACCCTGACCAAACGGGTTAAGTTAGGTTGGAACTGTGGCCAACCACGCGGGAGCCAAACCGTCCAAATAGGTCAGGTTAAGTGAGAACTGAGAACAACAACGAGCGAGCCGAGCGAGGGAAGCGAGCGTAGCCGTGGCAGAGGCCGTCGAGCGCAACATCCAAGTTGGTCGCAGCTGCTTGGCTATTTAGTATTTTTAGGACCCCAAAATAGGAACTATAAGGCGTTCATAAAAAGAGGCGCAATCATACAGACAGAAAGGAGGGTTTTTGTAGATTCTGACATTGTATATTTTATTTTGGCAATTTTACACTATTAATAAAAAAAAAATATTTTTTATTTTATTGGTCACAATTTTATGTTAGTTGTATGCTGTTGTTTGTGATTTGAATGTGTGAGTGCGGTTATGGTTTGTTTATTTTAGTTATTTTTGTCAATGGATGTTTTTTACCTGAAATAATTGAATTTATTATTATTATATTAGAGTGTTCAATAATATTTTAAGGAGCGCTAAATGGGATTAATTAGTGGTTCGATTAAATAAATGCCAAACGAAACAGTTACTGAAAACGTTAAAATATTTTTAATTTATCCAAAGTGATTCCACACCAAATTAATTCATGCTACATTTTCATGAATGTAAAATAATTTATGTTACAAATATGAATCGTTTCGTGCATGTACACCGCTTTAAGATAAGGCTATAATAGTTTTATGAAGTAACTACTTTGACGTCATATCCGATAAGTTTCAAAAGCCCCGGGATATAGCTTCTAGAACAAATAAACCTTACACATGCTTGTTAGTTTACGGGAACACTTGACGGTTATTAAAGGAATTCCACTTTTGTTATCAACTAGATTCTGCCCACGACTTCGTCCGCGTTAAATTTCTTGTTTTAACGTAAAATATCCTATGACAGTTGGCAAAACTATAGATTTCCAATAAAGAAAAAAAAACTGGAATCGAATTAGTAGTTCCGAAGATTACCCCCCCCCCCCCTACGAAAAAAAAAAACTCATAAATACCTCTTTATAATACTCGTATCAGTATAATAATATAATATAAAATTTATTACAGACAGTTAAGCCAGTACAGTTAGTATAGACTACGGTTGTGCTTTGATCTTTTAAGGCAACCTTTTTTAATTAATAACCCGAACCGATCTTTTTTAAGTGATCGATGCGAGAAAAACAAAAAGCATTCGTTTGATTTGCATTATATTATTTTGCAGAAAAAAATAAAATTAAAATTATTGTTTTTGCCCCGAAAACCTTTGAATCATCCATACCAAAATGTGGGTAGAATCTTTGAGCCAAGCCTATAAGGGCAGGCTCTTGACTAATGAAAGTATTGGATTCATTGACTATTTCAAATGTAAGATTTTGCTTGGCAAGTTTTGAGCAGTAATGGAGATCACCACGGCAGAATCACGAGTTGAACGTAAATAGTGAGTAAAACGGTAAACATTAAATAATTATGGAAAATATTTAACTGACCCTCTAAAAACGTATTGACCTTCTAATGATGTACGCTTTTTAGAATGAATGAATCTCTAAAAACTTGGCTTCTAGTGATGAAAACTTTTTTAAATTATTGAGCCTCTTTTTTATTTCTGGCCTTTTCACACAGTTGCGCAGTAACTAAGCTACCGTGACCAATGGGTTATGGTAGGTTAGAACTGTGACCAACCGCGCGCAAGCCGAGTGAGCAAAGCGAGCGGTGCTACTGCAGTAGCCGGCGAGTGCTACATCCAAGTTGGTCGCAGTTACTTGGCTATTTAGTATTTTTTGGTCCACAAAATAGGAATTATTTGAGATTCACAAAAAGATCTTATAGAGTGTTCAATAATATTTTTAGGGTAGCAAAATGGGCATTGTTTGAGGTTCCAACGAATCATCATCTGCCTAGCCTTTTCCCAACTATATTGGGGTCGGTTTCCAGTCTAACCGGATGCAGCTGAATGCCAGTATTTTGCATAGAGTAACTGCCTATCTGACCTCCACAACCCAGTTACTGGGGAACACGATACCACTTGGTAAGACCGGTTGTCAGACTTTCGGGCTTCTGACGACCCGTAACAACTGTCAAAGATCTACAAATGACAGCCGGGACCAACGGTTTAATGTGCTGTCCGAGGTTCGAACAAACACGTGCCAATAATTATGTCTCACAAAAGTTACAATACAAAAATAATTATTTTTACTCCACAACCATTTAATATACGCTCTCGTGATATTAATTCTTTATCTTTCTCATTATAATAACGTATTAATTACAACAGGTGTGCCTACACATGCTATATATAATATACCCAATGTTGACCTATTTTCTACGTGGAATCATTTCACTGCGGGAAATATCAGCTGTAAATTACAATATCAATAAGCTTTGTTTATCAGACAGATTTGTATTTTATCAGTATTGGTGTAATGCATAAAACATGACGTAAGGATAATTATTGTTTGGTCAATCGATCAATGAAATGGGAAAGCGACCAAACCCCAATATTTTCTCCTCTGATCGAGATCATACACGGATGTCCGATCACGGTCAAATGGAGCCTGCCCATTTGACTAGAAAGAAAAAAAAAAAGAAAAAATGTTTATTTGCGGTAAACATAACGCAGAGAATCAGCGACAGCCGGCGACTAGCTAGTTTTCATTTGGTTTTGTGAATTGCATTCCGCAAGTCAAACTAGGAAATTGTCGGCTGTGTCGGCTGTTTATTCGGGCTATTCTGAGCATGCCTTAATGAATAAAGGCGTCCAGCAAGGGGAAAAAACTTATAAACTAAGCGAATAAACGCTAAGGGCACCCCCTCTGGGGTATGGACCTCGGGTTAGGGCTGCAAGGGACAGGCTGGATCGGATCATCTTGCTTGGAATACACACATATAACATTAACATCACGTCTCTATTCCCCTAAGCGTTACGCAGAAGCGCACATTTTGCGTAAATGATCGTTCACGTTGGCGCTAGTGGATTCGTGCAAATGTCTAGAGAAGTGTAAGCAGGTTCTAAGTTTGGCCGTGGATGAGTTGATTAATTAGCAGAAAATAAATATTATTAAATTAACCAGTCCAGGGTATACGCCACGTGCTATGCCAATCAGTATTATGAGATAACTTTTCTTTTGCAATAAACTTGCTGCCAAAAAGCTGGTACTCGTATTATCATTGAAGTGTGTTTTCCTTTTCAATCTTATTTATTTTCAAGAAAATATCTAGTTTCTTCTGAATTTTTAATATGAACTAGCAGCAGAACTCCTAAGGACGCTATCACAAAATCTGACAAAAATTTGCATGGTACATTTTGCGGCAAAATTTAACTAAACCAAATGTGAATAATAATTGCCACAGATAGATTACTCCTTTATCTCCATTGGTAGCAATTTTTTATTCGAAAATGTTGGTTTATAATATTTAAAAAAATAATTTCCGTTGCCTCTTCACATAAATTTGACGATATCGTGTTGAGTTAAGGAACATTTTTCTTCAATATAAAAAACATAAATGTGTTATTACAAATATTTTATGTAAGCAGACATGTTCAACTCAAAAGGTAGCAAAAAGAACTATCAAAATATTACAAATAGTCTCAGAAAATAATGTTGAAAGAACCTATATTTTTTTTAAAAACACTGTCGGTAATGTTTTTTTTCCTATTATTTAACAAACCATATCAAGAAATTTAAAAATCACACACTGGGCTTCAGCAATCCGTGTGAAAATGTTTATAATTATACAATATCTTCATTAAGTAAATGAACGGCGAAATAAGCTATATTTTCGAGAGCGCATAAGTGATGAAACTATTTAATGCAGGTGCTGAGACTGACAAGAATGGTTTATCACCACGAAAACTGCACTTTTATAGTTACATAGACTTCTGTGTTATGTTTCAATTATATCAAGCTTCCTCACAATTAGATAAGAAATTTACGGAAATCGTTTTTTTTTTTTTTGTGATAGCACCCTTAATAAATTGTGCAACTCTAGTTGAATATAATAAAATAAAATAGTACTAGAGAGCAATAATCGGTTCAGGTACTGAAGTAAAACTGAATATATTCCATTTCATTCGAGTGTCGTCTCCACAGCCCAGTTACTGGGTTGTGGAGGTCATATAGGCAGTCGCTCCATGTAAAATACTGGTATTCAGCTGCATGTGGTTAGACTGGAAGCCGACCCCAACACAGTTGGGAAAAGACTAGGCAGATGATGATGATTCGAGTGTCGTGTGCAGATGGTTATGTAGCCTATTTTAACCTTTTTGAAGTTTGTCTTGAGAAAAAAAAAACTGGCCAAGTGCGTGTCGGACCACGCACAATGAAGGGTTCCGTAGTTAGGATGAATTTATCTATAAAACAAACTTAACATTGTGGTTGAAAAACATGTCTCCCATACATCGATATACACCACGGTCAATTTTCCAACTGAAAATTTAAGTTTGTAATTGCAAAAAATGTTTTTTTATGTGATTAAACTACAAATTTACAATTTTCGGACTTTTTCCTTTACTTGTGCTGTAAGACCTTGCTTGTTACCAAATTTCATGATTCTAGGTCAACGGGAAGTATCCTATAGATTTGATTTTTTTAAAAAAACGTTGCCCCACACTAGGATTTTCTCCTGTATCGTGGGTGCGTTTACAAACATATAAACTCACATACACAAACAGCCAGACCCGGAACAACTACTTGTAGGTCATACAAATATTTGTTCCGTGCGGGAATCGAACCCGCGAAAAGCTGCGCGGCAGTCAATCGCTTAACCACTGCGCCAACCGTGCCGTCATTTATTGGCGAGATATTCGCATTTTTTTTTATGTGATAAAACTACAAATTTTCAATTTTAGGACTTTTTCCTGTACTTGTGCTGTAAGACCTTGCTTCTTGCCAAATTTCATGATTCTAGGTCAACGGGAAGTACCCTATAGGTTTTGATTTATTTGTGAGTATCGAAATATGTCGCAATAATGTAGCTTATATCGCCGTATTTTTTTTTTACGTTGACTTGGAAGCTTGATTTTTTTAGAGCTTCAAGGGACCATAGACTTCGTATTTGATATTATTTTCAACTTGATACCTCTACGCGTTCCTGAGAAAAAGGGTCTTGACAGACTGACAGACGGACAACGAAGTGATCCTATAAGGGTTCCGTTTTTTCCTTTTGAGGTACGGAACCCTAAAAACAATATAAGAGAGTCGTTTAATACTTTGTTTTAAAATTGATAACTTACAGGGTCACATTAGACTATTTTTTTTTTCTAAGAGAAAACCCTACAGCCTTTATCTACATGACATACATTAACTCACGCCTTTTTTCCATGGGGGTAGGAAGAAACTACAGAATTCCAACTGCTACGATCCTTATATAGGTACTCGTTTACGTTCATACATCTGGTCATACACGCACGCTGGTTGCAAGTACCACAAACCTGACTTTTATCTACATGATCAATAAAATAATTAATTCATTTACAACATAAAAATATATATAAGATCCATTTCTGCCACGGCAAGGACATTTTTAGCTCGCCAAAAAATTTGCCTTTGAACCAAGAGCAACATGAATTTTAAACCGATAAACAGCCTGTAAGTGAGCCCGTGCGCTAAACCATGTCGTGTATAAACCTCTCCGTGTTCAGCGCTACCCGTATATTCAATTTGTCAAGGGATGAAAGGCCGTTAACACGATCGGAAAGGCGAGTGTGTGGTGTATGGTGTGCACGTATTTATAAGTTATTTACACTTAAATGTATGGTGGCATCTTGTTGTGCACGTAAGCAGACGTAAAACGGCCAAGTGCGAGGCGGACTCGTAGCATGAGTTTAATAAAATATAACGAAATGCAATTTTTAACATGCAAAATAAAATATTAGTTTCGGTGAAATTTTAATCATTAGAAATTTTATATTTTAATTGTATGATAGTGCTAAATTTAATTTTAATTGTATTCATTATAATATGTTATAACAATTTATTTATAATATATATTTATTAATTAAATAAGTAGTATTTGGCAATTAGTTAGTAGTTGGCAATAGGCTCGCCCCCTATTACATGGGAAATAAACAAAACTGGCGAAATGTGGGTGTACTATAGGTGCACCTCTGCCTAACCCTTCAGGGATTACAGGCGTAATGTTATGTGTGTGTTGTAAATTAGTAGTAGTCCCCTTCTTGGCGTAGACCTCCCCCTTTTTTTCCAGTAAGCAGATGTAATTTGTTGGCCCTTCATAGACAAATAACACGAAACATTAAGCCTCTATTCCGCGAAGGGTTAGTCAGAGGTGTACCTTTATTAAAAGCACATTAAATAAATAGACAAATATTTCTGTTTTCACGTCGTCTTCTGAGTTTTAAGAAACAAATATTGCGGCATTGTAACAGCGTTTCTACCATTTTATGTTAAATTTTTACTGCGGTTTATAATTGACCGTCAATTTCTTGAAAAAACCTGAGGCAAAACAATGCTATTTGGAATAATTTGTGGGCGATAAATGGGAGTCACGATTTATGCTTACCTAAGTTATTGAATTTCTATAACTTCAACCGGGAAATTCAAACGAAACGTACAAACTTATGGTTTTTAGCCTGAATTTATTTATTTATTTATTAGGAACAATTTAGGAATAACTTAACAAACGACACAAAGATAGCTGCAAAAGTAAAATACTGTGGCGCAGCTATCAACGCCCCACACAACATACATGGAAGATATTTGTTCCAGACACACATCTTTAAGGAAGTCTTATAGTAAAATTAACAATTAAGTACATAAGAAAAAAATCACTCAAAAGTTTGTATGTAATGATGTAGAGTGGAAGTGAGGGTTTCCAGTAGATACATTTGTATCTACTTATTAATTTTAATTAATAAAAAAACGAATCCATCAACTCAACTGAAATCATTCTTCAAAGTCACAAAAGCTAATGCCCATCAAAAATGATAAACGAACGACGTCAGGTTCTAATAATATTGACCAAGGTTGGAATAAGACCTAATCTGGCGGCTTAGCCTGCAATCTTCCAGGCCAAGTGGCCAGCTTAATCTACCGTCAAATGATTGTCTAGATATATTTTGGGGTTGCTAGGCTAGCGAGACTATTCAACCGTTTCTCAGATTATCTATAGTACATAAATCTTTTATGGGGCGACTAGAATCAATTGTAAAAAAATCGTTCTAAAGAGAAGTCGGCTTAGGGCGAATTTATCCAATGAAACTGTACGCGATCATCATTAATTTCTAAACCGTGTTTTATAGTAGTTAGTGTGATGACACAGTGTCAATAATTATCATTGTCACACTAATAACTCTTGAATGCGGTTTAGATGAGCTGATCGTGTTCAGCTTCATTGGTGAAATTCACCCTTAATACCTACCTAAAAGACCAGATTTATTTTCAACCAAAACATGTTTAAAAATAAATCTGGTTACTTCTATTCTAGTTTATTTTTTGTTTGGAATAGTTGTCTAGTTTTCGATTCCCCCTGTATTTGGGTCACAGACGTCAGACGACTGTCGCGTCTAGTAAATTTTTGATATTCATCCTCGTTTTTAAACTGGGTGGCGACCTCGATTTAGTAAATTGAAAACACGACCTTCTTTTCGGGCTTTGTTACAGTCGGGTAAAATGTCTAGGTGGATAAAAATACTTTTGTAGTAATTGTAATTTTAAGTTAAAACTTGTTCATGGTAATATATATACATTTTTATGTATGTGTCTTTATTTATTGTAGAGGGTTTTTAACCGTATTAATTAAAGTTAAATAAAGGATCGGTTTACCTATTTATTGGGAGGTGATTTGTTACTTGTCAGGAGTTCAACAATGAAAAATACATACCTACCAGTCAAAATCATAAACCTCATTTTTGCTTCGCCTTAGCGTAATCAGTCTCTAATGTTCCCATTATTGGGACACAGGCCTCCTCTCTGTGAAAGGGAGTGGGCCGTAATCCACCACGTGGGTCCAGTGCGGGTTGGTAGATGTCACATGTCTTTGAATATTTAAAGCTTCACCTTAGTCGGGTAATCATTAGACATTGCTAAAGCATAACTGCACTGCATTTATATAATGTGTGGGTGTACTATTAGGTACATCTCTGCCCCACCTAAAAAGAGAAATACCCCCTCTTATCTGTGGCCCAACCCTTCGGGGATAAGAGACATGGTATTATGTTATGTGCTAAAGCATACCAGTCTCAGCATTTCTTTTCATACCGGTTGTCCCAGTGACGTATGCGGGTATGCCATTGGTAGAGCAAAGCACTCAGCTCAGATAATCCACCCTTTCCTATGTTAAACCTTCAATCTAACAAGGTACACACTTAGTGTCTACGTCCTTACATATTCCATCGTTCGTGGACGTGACTTCGTCACAGAAGTGTAGATTTAAGCCAAACGCGTTCCGGCTTTTAGAATGTACCTTTTGTCAGGTTTATAGCTCCACAGGTATGTGCTGAATATTGGGCTCCAGAAGGATTTATAGAATAGACTTTCAAATTAATTCATATTTTGACTGCTATTTTTGAATACGGCTCTAATAATCCTTCCATATCCCAAGGGCACGTCTTCCCTACCATTATCGCGCCCCCCGGTCTACTCTTTGATGTGCAATGGTCTTTGTAGTCCCATGAAACATGAGGTTCCAGGGGCTAGTGTGTATTTTTGGGTTCATTCGAGTAATCGAGTCTGTTTTAACCACGCTGGGATCGAAATGTTGTAAAAATTATGATTTGCTTGACTTACTGCCAAATCGCAGACGATATTAAACTTTAAGACATGCTTAAAATTCTTTCTGTTCCTACAATACACTAACAAGTGACAGAGACAGAACGAAACTAGACTTAAAAGAAAATTGACAAGAAGAAAATTGTTCAATGGTTATCATAATCATTCAACATTTTTCCCGGCGCGCGTGTGCGGTTAAAATATGTAACACGGAGCGTAAGATGTGCAACAAACCCTGATAGGTATCTTGTGAATTTAAATATTGTAATGTATTTTTTTATTATTATGATAATGATGATTAAATAATTAGTAAGTACTTATTATTGAACAAAAATTTATAGTTTTTGTACATATTAAAAGAATCAACTGCATAAACAATTTGAACTAATATTAATAGCATATACACTTACTCATTAATGTTATGGTAAAAATAAAATCAATGTAAAGTATTTTTTCTTCTAATAAAATAAATAAAAACCACCTTTAACCATTACATTTGTACGAATTTTTCTATTCCTCTCTTCTTGTATGTTTATACATGTATGTAGGTACATAAAAACGGTTAAATAAATAAAATATCAAATTAAAACAAAAAATAAAAAACCAGGAAAAAAATGACACCTTTATTAACCTCACCTAAACACTTCGTTGGGTGGTAGTCGACTAAGCCGTGACAATCTGCGCTTCTTTACCACCCCCGCGCAGCTACTCCAGACTCCTAGCCTATTATAACGAACCACAAAAGTATTTATCAATTTATCTTGGTCTGGGTACCGAACTTTTCGCTCGCAGCGTTAAAAAAAAAAACAACACATTAAGGTAATACTGGTCAAATGAGTTACCATGAGATTCTGGATCGAAGAACTACATCTATAAAAACCGCACCCCGCCTTTCCCGCACCACACAGGCGCTTAATATGTTGCCCGTCCTGACAGAAACGATTCACTAAGTTGGTTTGGATTTAGGGCATTCGATGAAGTTCCCAAATGTCGGGCCAAGAATTATTAATAGGGATTGCGAGTATTTGCGAGTTCTGCCGGAAATTGTGCTGATGAGTGCCAAAGAGAATTTTGCTTTAATTTTTCTCGCACCTGGCAATCTCCTTAGGGATTTTATAGACAAAGAATGTTGAATGTTTTTGCCTTGCTTCTTTCTCTTTTGCTGTAGCATGAATTATTATAAAAATTATATGTAGCTATTTCTAAATTTTCTTTTCAATTTCTTTACTCCAGCGTAGGTTAGACCTACGCCTAGGATTGCCACAACAACATAACTTCCTTTTAATTTTGGACTCTATTCAACGTTTTTCCTTAAAATGAAAGCGTTAGTGATTATAATTCTACAGTATTTATTTCAAATAAACCAATTGCAGGCACTTTTGAATTCTTAAGGGGTCGGTGAGTCAGAAATTTATGAAGCTAGATTCCCATTCAAAAGCGTTGTAGGTACACACCTTTTAGACCTTAATGCTTCCCCTTTAACTAAAATGTTCTTCACTTAGGTACTTTGTATAGAAAAAATAACAGTTACAGCATTGTTCATTCATTATCGCTAGAGTAAAAGTCAACGAGAAAAATATAGGTTACCATGATATAGAATGTGAGCAATGAAGTAGAACCATGTCACTGCATGTGAGCATTATGTGTCAATTCACACCACAGGGGGGAAATATTGCTCTTAATACTGCCTTGATGCTTACATACAGAATATAATAAATTATCTTTTAATTTTTATAGAACACATACCATCACGCCTGTAATCCCCGAAGGGTTAGGCAGAGTGTATCAATATAGTACACCCACATTTTGCCAGTTATGTTTAAGTCCCATGACATAGGGGCCACGATATCCCTATCGTGGCCCTGGCACACAGGCATCCGAAGGAAATGCGAGTACCGGAACATGACGGGAACCAGTGCAATTGAACTACTGCGGTTTCGCTGCTATGGTTTCGCGGCGGAGGTGTGCTATCAGCGTTAATATCCCACGAAAGCCACTAATACATAGTTGAAATTAAAATGATCTCAATGTGTTTAACTATAAAGAAAGAAAGAAGAAAGAAAAATTATTTATTCTGCACAAACAAAACGCACAGTACAGCTAAAAGTCAAAAAACACACATACAAAGTAGCCAAAAGCCTCGCATCCAATACCCTAAACATTTTGACAATCTTGTTCATTGGTTGATGTCAGGGACCAAAGACAATTTACAAACTGTTTACTAGTATAAAATCTCATTATATATATATTAGTCTATGGTCTATGTGATGACAACAAAGTCGACAAACAAACAATGAAAACAAAAACAAAATGCCGATTGCCGAGTGGAAAAATAACTACTTTTGAAACAAACAAACTATACTAATTATGAACAATTACAATAACCGTGCGTCACATCTGTGCAAGAACAGGTCTCTGCTCAGCAAAATGCTGTGACTTCGGACAAACCTATCGTCACAGCGCTGATTTTCAGCAGAAACCATGGAATAACGTAATGACGCCCCCGTGTGTGACATAATAAATCGGGTAAGTAAAATAAATTCCACAGAATAATATGTGTGATTCTGATTATAGTCAATATGTAGTATGTACTTATCGATAAAATTAAAAAGTACTTATATATATTTACGTGTATTAATGCGTAATTGTTAAAATAAAAATGAATAATACATAAACAAACACTGTAATACAAATAAATGGAACTAAAAAAATTACTTAATAATAATATAAATTCGATACACTAACAATACTCTACAAAGATACAATTAAGTTTTCATTTAGACACCATAATTTCAGATGCACCATGGGACTTACGATGGCATGGATGGATGGATAACATAATATGCTATATAACTTCGTCGCCAATTGAAACTGCTCCGTCATACCGCTTAATTCAGGGCTAAAGCTCGCAAAATGCAATTTCTTGTTCTCTCTAGGAATGTTCATTAGACGACTGACGACCTTTATTACGTCACAAACCCTGTGTCGGCCATGATAAATGAAGCTAATCCTTTTTAGCTTACGGATTCAAAAATTTGCTTCAACGTACTGTCTCTTTCTCTCTTAGCGTGAATAGATCTGTGTGTCTCGTTTTAGCGCTGAATAATATTGTTTGTTTTTGCGTTGGTATGGTGAAGGACTTAAATCTGTTTCGTAACATTAAAGGGGTGGATAAAGGATTGTTAATGATCGGATTTTTGTTGCTTTTCGGTTTTCTACCGAGATTTTAAGTTTAGCGTAAATATTAAAAGTAACGAACTTAAGAAGTGAATAAATATCATCCATCTGCCTAGCCTTTTCTCAAAAATGTTGGGGTCAGCTTCCAGTCTTACCGGATGCAGCTGAATACTAGTATTTTTACATGGAAGCGACCGCCTGTCTGATTTCCACAACCCAGTAACTGGGTAATACGATACCCCTTGGTAAGACTGGTTGTCAGACTTTCGGGCTTCTGACGACCCGTAACGACTGCCAAAGATCCACGAATGACAGCCGGGACCAACGGCTTAACGTGCTTTCCGAGGCACGGATGGGTCTTGGTATCTTAAGATAGTCACCCATCTACAGACCAACCGCGGCAAGCGTAGCTTAACCGGATCAATCGACAAGTGCGGCTGTTATTACTTAGCCACGAGTGAATAAATAGTATTAGTTAGGTACGAGTCGGACTCACACATGAAAGGTTCCGTACCACCGTACAATATTTAATTTGAACACTACATTTTATTTTTTGTATTATAAATATAAAAAAAACCGGCCAAGTGCGAGTCGGACTCGCGCACGCAGGGTTCCGTACCATTATCTATAAAAATGGCAAAAAAATCAGGGTTCCGAACCCAAAGGGTAAAACGGGAACCCTATTACTAAGGCTCCGCGCCGTCTGTCACTCTGCCTGTCCGTCTGTCGCCAGGCTGTATATCATGAACCGTGATAGCTAGACAGTTGAAATTTTCACAGATGATGAATTTTGTTGCCGCTGTAACAAAAAATACTAAAAAAAAAAAAAAAAAAATATTTTATCGGGCTCCCATACAACAAACGTGAATTTTTGGCTCGTTTTTGCTCGATATTGATAACGGTAACAGGTAGATGCTTGAAATATTCACAGAATATTAAGTTATATATTCAATTTAAAAATAAATAATTAAATTAAAATAAAACAAATATTTAACTCCCATAGAACAAACGTGATTTTTTTGCGGTTTTTATAGATAATGGTATGGAACCCTTCGTGCGCGAGTCCGACTCGCACTTGGCCGGTTTTTTAACTACTTACCTACCTACTTTTAAGTTTTAAATGGAATATAATCAATTGCCCTTTTTTGCGGCCCGCTGCGCCGCTCGCGCCGTACCGAACCAAAATCAAAGTATTCTCGGCCCTTGACTTAAATAAAAAACCAGCTAAGTGCGAGTCGGACTCGCGCACGAAGGGTTCCGTACCATTATCTATAAAATATATATATCGTTTGTTGTATGGGAGCTCCTTTAAATATTTATTTCATTCTATTTTTAGTATTTGTTGTTATAGCAACAACAGAAATACATCTGTGAAAATTTCAACTGTCTAACTATCACGGTTCATGAGATACAGCCTGGTGATAGACGGATAGACAGATAGACAGACAGACGGCGGAGCCTCAGTAATAGGGTTCCCGTTTTACCCTTTGGGTACGAAACCCTAAAAAGTTGAATACCTGTGCCTTAGACACTTCATTGATATTCTAAACATTAATAGAATTGTTTTTTACTTATTATTAATGATGTAGTTACCCAATGTATTTTACAAATAGTTTGTTTTTTTCTCAATATTTTCTTCGGTGACAATCAATTAATTAGTTACCTACTTATTTATTAACTTATGTATTTCTATGACGCACGTAAAACCTTATGAAAGGACGTCTAAACAATAATTATTAGTATTCGCCTCAATAGAAATTATCTTTGCTTTATGCTCATGTAGTACATTTTACATACTGAACAGACAGCTGTGCTGCTGGGGACTTTGTTGAGCCACTTCTTCTTCCCAGCACTAGGAAGTGGTGAAGGTCGGGCGTTTTTTTTTCTGTCTTATGTAGTTTTGACGTTCGAAAAGTGCTGATTCTCAGCCTAGTTTGAATTAATGACTTTTGATTTAGTAAAATTAGCTTTTGCCCGTGGCTTCGCCCGCATGGAGATCGGAAACTATCCCACGGGAACGTACTAACAGTATAAAAAGTATCCTGTGCCCTAAGCCTAACCCAGGTCATGGTTTACCAGTGTGCCAGACATTGAAATACATTCAATTTCAACTTACAAATATTTATTTTAATTAAACCAATTACAGGCACTTTTGAACTGTCAAGGGGTCGGTCAGTCACGAAGTTGAAGCTAGTTCCCCATTCCAAAGCGTAATAGGTTCCTATGGAGAAGAACGCTCAAGAAACCCCATGGACACTCTCACGTTAAGGCGCGAAAACGTTACAGATATAAAGTTACTTGTTTAAAAATTATTATGGAAATAGGGATTGAAATTATAAGAATAGACTTCAGCCCTGAAGTTGGGCATCAAAATCATTTTTTTTTAAATTTCAGATAAACTTACATGGGCACTTATGAGACGTCAGAAGCTAGGTGCACGGTTTCAATTGGTCGTTTCCTATGGAGAAGAGCCGGCAAGAAACTCCACGGTTACTCTTTTAAAAATAATTGGCTTTTACATTGTTTACAAATTACAGTGTTAATAGGTATGGGATACTGAACAAAATAGAAAATGGTCTATAAATTTACAGTCTATTAAGCCTACAACGTTCTCACATTCACAAAATATAAAGGAATCTATATAAAATAATAATAAAAGTAAAAACCTGCTTAAACCAAATGACATATGATTGTCATTACAACTGTAACAAATCTGAATTAATATCCTGTACACAACAAAAGAATCTCAATCTCAGCTTCAGAGCATAAGAATCTCAAACAGATAACGCCTGTGCATCGATCACATACATAATCTGCCTATAATGTTCCCACTGCTGGGACACAGGCCTCCTCTTTCTGTGAGAGGGAGTGGGCCGTAATCCACCACGCGGGCTGAGTGCGGGTTGGTGGATGTCACATGTTTTCGAATTTTTAGATCTAGGACATGCCGGTTTCCTCACGATGTTTTCCTTTACCGTTTTGAGAGCAGTGGTGATGAAATAATTTACACAAAGTAAAGCGCCTGTCTGGGTTCGAACCTACGACCTACTACTCGTAAGTCGAGGTCGTAAACCAGTAGGTAAAAATTGGGGTTTCCAGATCAGATAAGATCTGGAAACCCGCAATTTTCACTCATTCATCATTTCATTCATTTAATTTATACGTGTAGTATGGTGAGAGTAAATTTGAATCTGAATCATACAAATCTATTCAAATAGTAAAGAAGATCTGTAAATGGGTCTCCCCCCAGCTCTGTATCTATTCGACCTCAGTTATCACTTTTCATCTGATTGGAAATTAATTTTATTTCAAACTGATTTAAATAATAGGAATTTCATCTTCCGGTAGAATCTGGTAGCATAGAATGTCTTCTGAATCAGATATTACTAAATCACGTATTATGTTCCTCGTTGATGATGTGCCAGTTTGCCGACACTTTGTTGAACCCGCTTTCAATTTTTCATGACCAATCTGCATTTCGTTAACTCGGGAGAATGTTAGCTCTCTATTACCACTTTTAAAGACAAGTTCTTGAATGCTTCCCGAATTTAATACATCATGCATGTTTAGAAAGAATAAATCTTCTTGGGATGTATCTCTGACTTGAGGTTTTGATGAATCTACGCTCGAGTTTTTATGAGCGGGCTGTATATCACGGACAAATATAGCTTCACCATTAACGTTCTGAATAATAATTTTACAAATGCCTTCAGAAGTATATTTCACTGAATCTGTTTTCATTGTAGTTAATGTCATTTATTTTAAAATTGTTTAATTTAGTTTATGATCCAACCTTTTAGGTGCAATTGTAGGAATCGAATGCTGCATAAAATGACTGTAAGTAATTTATAGTTACTTAGGCTCCGTTGCTAATTGCATTTAGTAGCTTAATCAGCAAACAATCAATCTGTCCTCAGAATAATTTTATATTTCTGTTTCTTTTAAAAATAGACGTTTTGATTTGTCAACATAATCCGTTCCTTTCACAGCGTTCAAATAACAACATTGAGGAAATTGTATAGTATGTTGCATCCAAGGATCATCGTAAATCTCCCAATCTTCTATAACTCCTCCACATGAGAAACATGCTGCTTTATCATTTACACCATTTCCACAATAAAAAAATCCAGCGTCAGCCATTTCCATTACCAATCTTCTCCTTGAAACAGCCGTTGCCCAATAGTAATTAAATGAAAATTCACGCATTTTAAATGCACTATACATGTCATATCGAGGATGGTATTTATTTTGACACATGTTCTGTATACTCATTTACTAGTTCTTGATCCAGGTAATTATAAATGTATAATGACATCGCACAGCTGTTACTAGCAACTTATAATGATTAGCATTGGATGGCATTGGTAGGGATAGGAAACTGTCACCTATTACCCAACTGTGCAAAATTAAACAAGAAAATATTTATTTCAAAAGTTTATTATCTATACACCATTTATTTAAACTTATTACATTTTTTAAAGCACATATTTCATCATGATAAATACAACTTAACATATCATGAGAATGTTCATATTTATTATACAAGCTTAATAAATTAGGACAACCTTCATCTTCTAAATTTTTGATATTATTATTATTCGAAATAGTTTTTAACCATAACACTTTTTCTAAACCTTTGGTGTAAACACTTTTATCTCTTAAAATATCTACAATCAAATTCTGATGATTTGAGTAAGGCACAAATCCATCTCTCCAGTATATCTTTCTATTACGTTCAATCCAACTGACTTGCCGTTTCTCTGGTTTCGTCAAATCGTAAAATGGAAATGGTGGGTTAATTAAAAACACCTGAATTTTTTTATTCCATAATACAGCAATTTCTTTAATAATAAATTCATTTGTTTCTGTTTTAAAACCTTGAACATCTACAATGGCAGTCATGATAACCTGCGCACTATGTTACTCAAAGGTTTATATTCCACAAGGCGATCGTTAATAATTAAACAATATCCAGTTGTGTTATCCGGTATTGCCGCTGAACATTCAATCTCTAGCCGGACATCTACAGGGCCTGTTTTCAAACTATCGTTTTGTCTTGAACAGTCTATGATAAAGAGAGGAGCCTTCTCCTTGAAACCTACCAAATCAAGCAAGGGGTCTGCAGGACAGTTGTAATACGACTGACGAAATTTCACATACATTTCATATAATATATTGTATTTGTTCTCCGAAAAATTTAAGCCTAAAGGCTCGTAAGGGTAATACTGTGAATTCAAAAATAGTGTTACGTTGGTAACCTCACAGTGATCAAACAGAGAACTGTCTTTGGTTTTGTTATTTTTTCTGTTGGTTTGCATGCAAAAAATTACATATCGAGGTTTCTCTAATTGCGATGCAGTCTTAACTGACCAAGAATGTTTTGTAGTTTTAGGGAGCAAAGGATACTCATATAAATCCCAATTTCGAAACGCCATCTGAATAGGTTTATCTCTTTCCAAGTGTTTTAGTAGTGTCAGTCGTTCGCGGTCTGACACTTTTATATGTGGTACACGCCATTGCAATCTTTGTATGTCTATTTGAAAATGCGCAATATCATCAGTGGGTATGATACTGTTTAAGATAGAGTTACTTCTATTCAGAATAAGTTCATGTTTACAATTTATCACAATTTTATTGTAATCCTCCGCAAATCCTAAAATCTTATTAAGAGGTATAATAACACTAAAATGACCATCATTTTTTAGTCCATGTATGTTCCAACCCCACAGAGCAGCAACTTTATTTTCTCCATCATTCATTGAAACGTATGACTTTATCGTCGACGTTATTCCAGAATTTTTAATGCGATCTATTTCAATTCCATTTATTTCGTATCTGATATCTTGAAACAAAAACATAACAGGGTTGTTACTGAACGTAATATTTTTCTTAATCGGTTTTCCATCTTTGTCGAAGAACTTTGCTTGGCCCTCGACGTAAATTGAACTGGCTGACGGTAACACGTATATGTCTTGTTGGTGTATGGGGATTCTGATTTCATCGTTTTCTCTAAAGCTGTTAGTGTAGGGATTGTATGAGTGGACTTCATAGCTTTCAATCGAACTATCGAAGTGGGGTAATTCCGTAATTTGTAGTATATTCATACTTTAAAACCTAGAGCTTTAAGAAAATCTTTATTTGCTTCACTCAATTTCTTCACTTTTTTCTTACGTCTATGTGTAGTGACCACATACATATAGCATCAACACGTCTGACCGCGACGGCGCGCGGCCGGGCACTGACGGCACTGAGGACCGCAGACATGGCGTACGCCACCTGCGACGTCGTGGAGACGAGTAGCAGAATCATCGAACAGACACAACCGGCCGGCGCTGGATCAAGCTAGCGACTGAGCGCGCGCGCAGCCGCCGGGTATATTTATAGATGTGGCGTTTCACACTATACCGAAGATCAAGCAAAGCAGGAACGAATCCTTTGCATGGTGTGCGTCGAGCCCTGATTGGTCAATCATATTTTTACTATGTGCGCCTTACACCACTTAATATATTGAGGTAATAAACAATATAATCAGGTCAAAATAAATATAATTATTCATATCGTCATTTGAGTTTCATTCCTCACATCCAACGAATTATACCCCTACATTGGTGACCCCGACGTGATCAAACGACCTATAAACATGCCGAACGAAGATCAAAAACTCGTACTCGACACTGAAGATGTTGCAGCCATTTCCTTGAAGTCGCGCCTATCCCTGTTCTGGCGTGACAAACCCAGACTTTGGTTCGCGCATTTCGAGACCATGATTGCCAGCCAGAAGCTAAGCGACGAGAACAAATTCGGTCTCGCTGTTTCTCAACTTGAGAAGGTAGACGTGGAACAAGTAGGGGATATCATTATGTCGCCGCCAACTACAGGAAGGTATGAGGAACTCAAGAAAAGATTATTATCCGTCTACGAGGAGTCGGAGAACAAACAGCTACAAAAGCTGCTTAACGACGTCGAATTGGGCGATCAACGTCCGTCGCAACTACTGCGGCGGATGCGAGACCTGGGCCGAAGCATGATTCCTGACCAAACGCTACGTATGTTGTGGATGAGCCACTTGCCGTCAGCGACACGAGCCGTACTATCAGTGAGTGAAGAATCAAAATTGGATACACTGGCAGCGATGGCAGATAAAATGGATGAGCAAACTAAGGAGATATCATCAATTTCTCCAAGCGTTCACGGCCCAAATACTACAAGCCCATCGACTTCATCTTCATCAGAAACGAAAATAATGAATATGATCGAATCACTCACTAAAGAAATCGCCGAGTTAAGAATAGACCGACCGCGAGGCAACTACCGTCGTTCGCAAAATTATCGACGCGGCGCAAGGTCACGGTCAAGATCATCAAAACGAGCTACGGATATATGTTTTTATCACCGAAAGTTTGGAAAAGACGCTTACAAATGTCTACGACCGTGCAATTACGACAAGGCAAAATCGACTCAGGAAAACTAGATAAGACTTCAGTTACGACGGCAGCCGAAGTCAACGAACTAGCGAACCGCCGTCTATTTATCAAGGAATTATCAACCGGACTGCATTTTCTAATCGACACTGGCGCGAACGTGTCAGTATTACCAGTACGAGGAACAGAAAAACGGAAACAAAACCCAAGTAATTACTTGTACGCCGCCAACGGTTCGTCAATACCCTCCTACGGTGAACGATCGATGCTACTGAACATTGGACTACGACGACCGTACAGATGGAGTTTTGTGGTTGCTGAAGTGAAACGACCCATAATTGGTGCAGATTTCTTACACAAACATCAGCTAACAGTGGACATTCACGGAAAAAAACTCATAGATAAGCGAACCAGTCTGTCCGTCGTGGGTTACGTAACAACGTCCTCGGACCACAGCGTTAACACAGTGAATAGCCAGCAACCATTCCACGACCTACTTGCAAAATATCCTGACATCACTCGACCGTCCTTGAAGCTTTGCCACAGCGAAGTGGAACACCAGATCGAGACAACGGGACCGCCCATCTATTCAAAGGCAAGACCACTATCGCCTCACAAGTACAAAGTGGCGAAGGAAGAATTTGAAGCAATGATGGAACAAGGAATCTGCAGGCCATCAAACAGCCCATGGTCGAGTCCGCTACACCTAGTACTGAAGAAGGACGGCACGTACCGAGCGTGCGGAGATTATCGTCGTCTCAACGCAATGACAGTGCCAGACCGGTACCCCATACCCCGTCTGCACGACTTCACCTACAATTTACTAGGAAAGAAAATCTTCTCCATAATCGACCTTCGGAAAGCATACTACCAAGTCAGAAATCGAGAAGAAGATATTATGAAAACAGCAGTCATCACACCATTCGGCCTGTTCGAATTCGAAAGAATGTGTTTTGGTCTACGCAGCAGTGGTCAAACGTTCCAACGTCATATCGATAGTGTACTCCGAGGACTACCTGTTTTTCCATTCGTGGATGACATTTTAGTGGCTTCGGAAAATAAAGAAGAGCACAGAAGAGACTTGGAAGATGTGTTTAAAAGACTCAACGACAACAGGTTACAACTCAACGTCGCAAAATGTACGTTTGGCCAAACAACACTCGATTTCTTAGGCTACACCATATCTCCAGAAGGAATAAAGCCAACACAAGAAAAAACCAAGGCCATTACGTCATACCCATTACCGCAGACGATTCAACAACTTCGTCGATTTTTAGGAATGATGAATTTTTATCGTGAAAACATTCCGCACGCTGCCGAACATCAAAAGGAACTCAACGCTTATCTACGTGACTCAAAAAAGAATGATAAAACACAAATTCAATGGGGTGACACTGCAAGGAGTGCATTTGAGAAATGCAAAGAAGACATCAGCAATGCCACATTACTATCATACCCATCATCAAGCCTACCTTTCGCTATGATGACCGACGCGTCGGACACCTGTGTGGGAGCTGTACTTCAACAGCAAATCGCAGGGAGATGGAAACCGCTCGGGTTTTTCTCAAAAAAGCTCAACGACGCTCAAAGAAAATACTCCACTTACGACAGAGAGCTGTTATCGATATATATGGCTGTTCGTCACTTTCGCCGGATTTTTGAAGGCTGTGACGTCACCATCTTCACCGACCACAAACCGCTTGTCAATACATTGAAAGCAACGAGTAAGAACGAAACGCCACGACGCACTCGCTACTTGGAATACATCGGTCAATTCGTCAACAGTATCAAGCACATCGCAGGCAAAGATAACATCGTCGCCGACGCGTTATCGAGAGTAGAATCAATCTCATGCCCATCACCGATCGACTACGACGAGTTAGCAAAAGCACAGAGTACAGACGCACAGCTCAAACTGTTAACGAAAAACGACCGTTACGCATTCACACGCACCAAGTTACATGGAACGTCAAAACTAATCCACTGCGAGATGTCAACAGGGATTGCTCGTCCGTTCTTACCCGAAGAATTCAGAAAACAAGCTTATCAAGCAATGCACAACTTGAACCACCCCGGCGTGAGAGCAACGAGACGACTAGTCACCACACGATTTTTCTGGCCATCGATGAAGAAAGACGTTACAGAGTGGTCGAGAGCTTGCCCCCAGTGTCAGCGCGTAAAAGTTCAGCGGCACACGAAATCACCAATTGCAAGTTACCAAAACGTTGATCGACTGACCCATGTGCATATCGACATCGTCGGACCACTACCTATATCGAACAGCTGTCGTTACTTACTTACAATGATTGACAGAGCGACAAAGTGGCCAGAAGCACAAGCAATCGAAGAAATAACAGCAGAGAAGGTAGCCAACGCGTTTTACGAAGTATGGATCTCAAGATACGGTTGTCCGGCAACAATAACAACAGACCGTGGTGGGCAATTCGAGTCCGAACTGTTCAACAAGTTAATGCATCGCATGGGTATCGAACGCATACGGACTACAGCATACCATCCTCAGTCCAACGGCTTGATCGAACGTTGGCACCGCTCATTAAAGACGTCACTCGCCGCAAAACTTAACACGGCCAGCTGGGCGCACGAGTTGCCCACTGTACTATTGGGCCTACGCGCGGCTTTTAAAGAAGACATAGGGGCAAGTGCAGGCGAGTTGTTATACGGACAAACGCTAAGATTGCCTGGAGAGTTCTATGACGAAGCTATGACATCGCATCATAATCCATCGTACTTTATGAGCCACCTAAGCGAAGCACTGAAGAAGGCACAAGTGCAACGCGATAGTACCAACAGAAATCGTGCAATATTCATTCACGGCGACCTGTATACATGTACGCACGTATACATACGCAACGATGCAGTCCGCAAGCCGTTATCACCAACTTATAATGGTCCGTATCGAGTCATCGCCCGTTTCGACAAATATTTTGAAGTGCAAATGGAGAATAGAAGCTCGAACATATCGATTGATAGACTGAAACCTGCCTATTATCTGAGTCCGGAGCAAGAAGCAACACATACTTACGCTCATATAACAAGAATAGGCAGAGTATCAAAACCACCTGTACGCTTCACTGGCGGGGGAGTAATGTAGTGACCACATACATATAGCATCAACAAGTCTGACCGCGACGGCGCGCGGCCGGGCACTGACGGCACTGAGGACCGCAGACATGGCGTACGCCACCTGCGACGTCGTGGAGACGAGTAGCAGAATCATCGAACAGACACAACCGGCCGGCGCTGGATCAAGCTAGCGACTGAGCGCGCGCGCAGCCGCCGGGTATATTTATAGATGTGGCGTTTCACACTATACCGAAGATCAAGCAAAGCAGGAACGAATCCTTTGCATGGTGTGCGTCGAGCCCTGATTGGTCAATCATATTTTTACTATGTGCGCCTTACACCACTTAATATATTGAGGTAATAAACAATATAATCAGGTCAAAATAAATATAATTATTCATATCGTCATTTGAGTTTCATTCCTCACATCCAACGAATTATACCCCTACATATGCACCTTAATGGTCGTAGATGGAATAAGACGTTTGATTTTCACTGGAGTGTTTTTATAATATACTATCATTTTGTTTTTCTTAAATGAAGGCGTAATTGAATATGTTCTTCACCAAAGTTAATACAGTTACCAAGTTGATCTACAATCTTAATAGATATAGATGAAATTAGATTTTTGTTAACTGGAAAGTAAACAACGTTTTGCGGTATTTCTATGTACCGGTGACCTGGAGCAGTATCTGATACAAATTCGTGAATAAAATGAGTTGGTAATTCGTTGTAGTATGAACCGTGAACAAGATCACACTCGATTCTGATTACAGACAGATTGCTATTAATGATGGTCACATTTGGTCTAGAATTTAATATTGAAAAGTATAGCAAACCGCACTCGTATTGATCAGATAAATGTAGAGGTGGTTGAAAATACGAAACCAATTCAGATTTATTTCCAGAGATGGTAACCGTAGTAGACATGCTTTCATACTGAAGTCATAAAGAAGATCATGCTCATTTTATTCCTTGACTACACCAAAAACTCTTTAAGAAATCCAAACATAGATGTCCACAATTAAAGGGGTGATCATGTTGTATATTCTCATAATTATATCGGACTTTAGACCCTACGTATTTTATAAATTCCTTGGGAGGTTTAAGATTTCCGTAACTGTCGAAATACTCAATATAATCATTACATTTTGCATAGGCTACCCAATGAGAACCAGGGTTTTTAGAACTATCTAAATTAATAACTCCGCATTCTTTTATACAAGGGCATTTAGGGAGCTGATCTCTCATAAATACACCTCTAAAATAAGGGATACTATTTCCATATTTCAAAATATCAAAGTTAGTTAAGGCTCGTTTGGGTAGCCGATATTTTAGTTTTTTTCTTTCGATACAAAAATTCCAAGCCCATCTTTATGCGGTTTAAGGTGTAATCCTTTCCCAATGCAAAGCGCTTCCATTTTTTCATTGTGTCTCCTCGATTCATCCAACAACTTTTTAGCCATCTTGAATTCGTTAATGGTTTTAGCAATACCAGCTGCACCACCTGCTAAAGCCCCTGCCGCTGATAATCCCGCAAAAATAGGAATTAACGGCAATACTCCACCAGTTTTTGGTATAGGAATAACACGAGGAAGTTTAATAGATGAATCATCTGCAAATTCTCTGGCAGCGGCGATAGCCAATTCTATAGCCATTTTTTTACTTTTTGTTTTCAATTTTTTCATATGTCTCTTGG
This sequence comes from Tiliacea citrago, assembly GCA_963921375.1. Classification (NCBI taxonomy): domain Eukaryota; kingdom Metazoa; phylum Arthropoda; class Insecta; order Lepidoptera; family Noctuidae; genus Tiliacea; species Tiliacea citrago. Next base: position 7,455,420 of record OY992784.1, read on the forward strand.
TTTTACAAATAACATTTTTTAATTTACTTTTTAACCCATTTCCAGGTGTAAATTTTCGATGGCACTTTGTTCTACTACTACTACTTTTCAGACCAGAACCAGTTTTAATTTTCGTCGACATAGCCCGGGTTACTAAGCGTGCTGCAAATTTTTCATTTACACTCGCATCCGAAGCAACTGCTCGTTTTTTAGCCATATTTAACAAAATTAAATCAGCGTCGTGTCGATCCTTTAAGTTTGATGATTTATGATAGGCAATGTCGTGATCTTTGCAATATTCGTCTAATTTATTAATTCCGTTATCTCCTTGTGTAAGCCTTTTAATTAATTTTGTACCAGGACCACAATAATTGTATCCTGGTAAGTGTAATTCAAAAGGTAAGTGATTTATAATCCAATTGAGAAGACTACTCTCTCCAATACACATTATAAGACTGATTAATCTGGATTGAACACTTTATTAAATACTTATAATTTGAATTGTCGTTAGTTAATGTTTTATTATTTATGATAATATATTTGATTTATCAATCCAACTATTTTCAGCTGAAGGCAAACCTAACCATTTGACTAAAACCCTGTTACCTTTTCTTCTAAGAACTTTCTCCACTAGATACACATTGGGATGTTTTGTTTTTTGAAGCTCTTGCCCATAAAATGCACCTAAAATAGGTTGACCTTTGATTGTATCTTCTATTAAGTAGGTGATAGGAGTTGTATTTTGTATCATTCGAATTTTAAATATTTCTGTAGACCAGTTGGGGGTGTAACCTTTTTCAAATGTTCCTTTGTACTTACTGATCCGCACATAATCACCAATTTTATATTTGCTTCTAATATTATGATTTTTTACCAATCTTGAATACCTTTCTAATATATGTTTTTTATTAATGTTATCCACATTAGCAGGAACTTCATCAATTGTCCGATGATAAGTGTGATTATATTTGTAAATAACATTATTAAGCGTGCTATCTATCCAATTGTAGCTGCCTCTTAAACTAAATTCCTTATAGACTTTCGATTTCAATGTCCTGATAAATCGTTCAACTATTGATGCCTTTTTGGTTGAGAAGGTTGAATAATGATTAATGTGATAAGTTTTCATAAGCTTTTGAAATTGATTATTGTAAAATTCTGTTCCATTATCCGTTTGCAGATTTTTAGGAACACGCCCTTCATCCAATAATTTCTTAAAAGAGTTACATACATCATCTTTGGTTTTACTTTTTAGAGGAAAAATCCAAGCATATTTCGAGAATGTGTCAATAATAGCAAGAATAAATCTGTAATTTTTATTTTGCTTTGAAATTGACTGCATATCGATTAAGTCTGCTTGCCACAGGTCATCTATATCTTTCATAATAACAAATCTTCGTGGAAAGTTCACCCTCGCATTTTTATGAATTTCGTTTACCACGTCGGTTTTGCTCATGTTCACAACAGTACATTTGTTTTGACTCCGTCTATAATACTGAATGAAAATTTTATCATGATGAGTATTTATTCCTTAATTATGCCAGCTTCTTTCAACTCTTCAAGTATCGATAAAATTTCATTATCATGGTTGGTGTTGCCAGCATCTCTGGAAGCAACTAATAGTTTCAATCTCTCAACCAGTTCGTTAGGGTCATCCCAATATACCAAGTCAGTGTTATTTTTGTATTCCTTTAGGGTTGGTAAGCTTCCTCCAGTGTGAAAATTTTCATTTAACGATTCGGAAAATAATGGTTTGATTACTTCACGATATTTTATTCCCTTGTCGCCTCTTATTTGTCCACCAGGATTAAAATCTCTCTTATGAGCATTTGTATAATTCAGCATGTCCTTATATACAAGTCTATCTTTACTCGATATTAATTTTAAATGAGGTTTTCTTCGAAGTAAAAGTTCTTTCAAGCCAGGGGTTAAATTATAGGATTTGTCATCGATTTTAATTAAAATGGCACTGTTGTCATTCAAACTATCAATTTTAGAAAATGAGACTACTGAATTACCCATTAGCAATGTTTTGTTTACACTTCTTATTCCAAACGGTATATTTACACCATCATAAATATCATGGATATCACGACCCTCTAGCGAAATTTCGAAATCATCGGGTATTTCTTTTATAGGAGACTTTTGAAGCACTTGTGCAGAATTCAGTTTTGGATCGTAGCAGTCTTCAAACTTTGTAGATGAACTAGTATTAATGTCATCCAATTCAATGTCGTCAGAATTTTGGAGTGTTGTATTTTGTAAGTGCTTTATTTTTTCCATTGATATATTCGAATCGACTAGTGCTTTAAGGGGATCTGTGACGGTTTTTAGCACTTTATCAAGTGACAAGTTCATGGAGTGTTCCTGGTTCTTCATTTGTTTTATTTTATTCTTTATAGAGTCTACAGACTTCACTAATTCCATTTTGATATTCTTTTCCATGTTTTAAACAAGTGTACTCAGCCAAAGAAAATATAATACTAAGTTAGATTAATATGTTATTGATTTATATAATTACACATTTTCGCTCAAAATTTAAAAAAACTATCTAAATTCTGTCTGTACCTTCCATTGTTTAATGAAGAGTCTTTGGAAATAGTAACAAAGTTATATGGCTCTCTCCAAACTGTATTACAAATATTCTTGAACTGATTCCACGACATATCAGAACTAACATGCTCTTCATAAATATGTTTCAAGTTTACATCGTCTTGTTTAAATATTATCAGAAAGTTTGCATTATCACGCAGCAACTGTTTCGGAATTTTAGAGTATGTTTGACATAAATAAAAACAATCGATTTGTTTATGTCTACCCATAGAGAAGTAATTACGAATGTTTATTTGATTTTCACATGCCACATCATCGAAAATAAATACAGAATGGGTTAGTGCTGCATCCGGGGCTATGACTTCTTTATTATCATTAAATTCATGAAACTTAACCTGATGCACTCTCTTTATAACTTCTCGTAAGAACCTGTATTTTGGCTGAAAGTTAGTTTTTGAGTACAGATAAAGATTTTGAAATTTTAGACCATTCTCATGTAACAATAAACTAAGCACTACATTTGTTTTTCCACAATTCGAGGGACCACATATAATACAACGAATCGTATTTGGTAACAGAATGCTATGCCTAATGTGGTTATCAGAGTCACCAAGATTTATATGATTAACATTAAGTGATGTGTGTTGTTTGATCAACTTCATTTTGACTATTAATTTAATTTTACCCATGCATAGATATATAAAGCCTAAGTATAATAAGCTAGTATGGTATTTATGTTCATGACTAGTGATCTTATAGATTAATAAAATTAAGAACACTGAAAGGCCATAACAAGAATAAAAAATCATGCATCAGTTATAAATGGTTTATTCAGATAATTTTAAGTTACGAAAATCAGCACTACCACTAACTAAATTAATAATGTATGCTTTTTCTTTACTAATTATAAACTAAGATTATAATAAAATTACAATTTATTCATAAATACTTTATATTTATAAATTAGTTCTCAAAATAAAATTTCACAGTGACCCCAAGGTAAAGTTTCAATTAGGTTCGTGGCTATTTGTCTCTTATCATCATTTCTATTTAATACTACTTTATGAATTTCTTGAGAGTACAGTACATGCTTGAGTGATTTAATTATATTCATTTTACATTTGAAATTGACATTATTAGTTAAAGCTTTACTGTAATGAGATAATTTTAATCGATTAGTAACAGCTTTAGATATTCCTTTTGCTTTTGTGATGCGAGCTTTTGAAGTGATTATACAATATAGTTTAGCTCTCAATCCTACAAATTCGGTTATGATGTCACCCCCTAGTTCATCTTTAAATAGTCCTGGAATTTTAGTATTTACTCTTGGCATGCTGTAACAATTATCAGTCTGGAAATTACTTGTATCAAATTTTGCGACATCATTTTTTATGTCTTCATATATATCCTCTGTATTTATAAAATAAAGAAGGCTGTCTGTGTCTGTATAACACAGTCTTGCGCGAGTTTTATATTTATTTTTAATAAAGTTGTAGTGAAATTTATACAAATGTTCCTTTGCAAATTCTAGAACTGTAAACCCAATGTAGATAGGGCGATCTAAAATGATTTTTTCAGGAGTTAATTGAATAGCAACAAAATTTTCAGAAAAGATTGCAATACTTTTCAGATTTGGTTTAGCAATTAATTTTTCTGCACCGTGGTGCTTGTTAGTTTTATTATTGTAATCATCCCACATGGTAACTAATTTAACGTTAACCTGTTTGCGTCTATTTTCAATCGTTTTCCCAAATATAGCATTATTAAGGAGTTTGAAAAAGTCTTTCTCAAATACGGTTGTTGAAGCTTGACGTAATGTAGTATTCAAGTCAATATATTTTTTTAAATAATTTTCTTGTCTAAAAGTTAAAATACGGTGAATTTTTTTCAAAATTAGTCCATTCATTATACATGCCTTTAAATGAACGTAATGTATGACATAGTTGAATTTGTCGTATAAATTTGCAATTCATTTAGGTGTTTTGCCTCCAGGAGGTGTGAACCTCTCGGGCGCAAATGGTAAATCACTATGCGTATTATGTAAACTCTCAGGATATATTAAATCAACTTCTAAAATATATCCATATTCAGAATCATCTGATATTGATAACACATTTATTGTTTTCATCTCATCGATTGTCAAAAAACGGAAATCTGAAATAGGCATTTTCTTTGTCATTGCGTAACCATATAAATTGTTACAGTCAAGATAAATCAAATAAGTTGGTTTTTGAGAAGCATCATAATTTGGTAAATATTTATTATTAGCTTGAGCATGGCGAAGAGAACATTGTGCCAAGCCTCCACGTATTCCCTTTTCCAAAAATTCATACACTTCTAAACTATGAATTAATTCCAATTTAACACCTGTGTACAGTAGCATCGCATCCCAGCTTAAACTAGGTGCAGTAATATAATACGCTGGATCAAGTTGATAATGATCCAGACAAGTCTGTCTAAATTTTTCGAATACGTCAGAAAGAAGTAATACGTCGGTCTTTAAATATAAATCTGTATATTCTCCAAGTGATTTAATATTAAATGACTGCCAAACAGATTGTGCGTGTACGTATTCATCATCGCTAATATGTTGACAATTCAAACTGTTATAGAAACAAACTTTCGATGGAAGTTGAGTCTCGTTATATTTTGAGTATGCATTTATATAATCATAGGGATAAATTCCTTTTTGTCGTAGCAACTTTAACTGATTATAACTTATATCTGGAAATTGTTTTGATAAATTAACAAAATCGGGTTCATCCAAATTATTTACTAATGTGCTTAAACTTGAATTAAGAAATTGATAAGAATCTATGAACTTAACTTGAATAGCCCTTGATTTTAATGCATTCTTAGTATGGAGTACTTTTGTGAATGACATATACCTTTCTTTGGTTTTCGGAATAATTTTAAAAGCACCTTCATACTTCGATAATTCTTTTATAAATAGGTGGTCATAGCCGGATAGGTTATGAAAAATAACAGGCACGAAAGGGCAAACTCTTAACATTAAATTACAATGAGAGTGTGCTGCGCCTCGGTATTGTGATGTAATGTGATCATGATCCATTACTTTATCGTCAAAGAGCAAATAATTACAGATATGACATGTAGTGGCTTTTTGATAATGGTTTTCTTGGTCCGTAGTTAAAGGTGCCATAGGTATTTTATTTAATAAGATACTGTAAATGTACTCCAAATCTCTTATTAAATACTTTATAAATACTTCTACACAATCAGCTCCTCTATAAGTAACATACTTATTCAGATCCGTGTTGTGTGAACAACAAATATAGTAACCAAAACATGAAGGTTCGTGAACCTTATAGGTACGAGTATTTTCAGTTACATTTATGTTGCAGTTTAGTAAAAGACTTTCAAAATCGGCGTATATTACGAAATTAATTTTTTGTTTTCTTTCGAAGTTCTTAAATTGAAGAATACTATTCTTTTCAGGTAACATTGTCATAATCTTAGGACACTTATTATGGGCACTATATTTCGTTTCACTCGTGAAAACTTGTAAGCATGTCTCACATAGGTACATTTTACCTTTATGTTTAGTTATTTGACGTTTGATCAATCTCAATAGATTTTTAATTAAGCAATAATGCCCGTTACCTTTCTGTTCAAAGTATAATAAATTGACATGCTGGTTTTTTCTTAAACTTGTCAAATATAAAGGACCAGTGACCATGTTTTTATTATCTAATCCATATATATTAATACTTAAGTCAGGATTTAAATTTTCAAATATTTTAATATCTTTACATGATGGGGGAATTGAGAGACCATCTATATTTAAAACTTTTGAAAAATGTGGGTATGAACTAGTTCTGCAAACATTCATTTGGGTGGGATATAATGCAGCGACAATACTCCATAAAAAGCAGTTGTTATCGCTGTTTTTAATATTCAAACAACTTCTAGTTTTTTTTATTACTTGCGGCAAATCTATATAGGTGCCACCTTTCAAAGGAGAGTATTTGTTAATGTTAATTTCTAGATGACTTATAAAGAAACAAGACCAACCAGATTCTTGATGTTGGAACTCTGAGAGCTTCCTGTGAAATGTATTTATTGTTTTCAAATATAATTCATTTATATCTGTATTATTGTTATAAACAATTTCATATTTTGTGTTAAATGATTTAAGCTGTTGCTCATCAGATTTTGGAAGAGTGAAGTAAGCAAAAAGCTCAAAGTTTAATTTAACACAATTATGTGTTATCAAACAATCGTTAATTAGTCTTATGACCTTGTACCGATTATCCATTAGGAATTCCTCAGGTATTAGGTATTCCATTGATGGATTTAGTCTGTAACTTATTATTCTCTTTTTAAAAGCCGTGGCTATTATATCGATATTTTCAATTTCAGTTTTTAGTATGCAATTAGATTTATGCAAATTCGTTCTCAAATGATACTGATATTCAATTTTAGGTATTTCAATGTGACATTTTTGACATATTATTATTTTATCGTTGTTATTTGTTCTGATTCCGGGTCTAGGTGTAACTGTAAGAAAGAAAAAAACAATGAATATTCAATCAAATTTTATGTAATATGAATTACTATCAATACTTAATTTTTATAACCGATTACATGATTTATTTATATGCATAAGTAAGAACCGCCTAAGGTTGCTATTACATTATAATAGATTTACATCCTAGATCTAAATATTTATTCTTATTAATTTGTAAATAAAAAAAATAAATAAAAAAGAATAATAATAATATCTAATTATTAGAAGAGAGTAATACAAAAAATAACTGTATAAGTGAATAGGCATGTAGTTATACTAGGATAAGTACCTACTTTTTTAATGAAGTACTATTTCAATAATAGTTACTTACAAATGTTGGTGGGTACTTAGCATACTCTTTTCGAGTAGCTATAATAAAATTAGACAAATGTTGCCAAGCATCTGTATTGTCAAAGGTTTGATTTTTAAGCGTGACAATTGCTTGGCGCCACCTATTCATTGGAGGAACTTTCTCTATTTCATCGCACCGGTATATTTTCAAATCAATATAGTGCGTTCCCGGCTTGTTTTCATGGGTTTGGCGCGAATGACCGTTTGCAAGGCGTCGTGTTATATATGAAGCTAACGGTGTTTTACCAGTAACTGCAGGGACCTCTTTCTAGTCGTCCTCGCTATCGGTTCCAAACAGATCGTATACCGTGCTCTTCCTTGGAGCGATCGGTTTGATATACGGCTTCTTTGAAGCTGATGGACGGGGCGACGGCACGGCAGGCGTCGCGGATGTGGACGGCCCTGGTATCGGACTTGCTCTCGATGCTGACGACCACGAGCCTCGTGCCGGCTCCGTCGTGCGAGTTGATGCCTGCTTCCTTTTTCGCCCGTCGTTCTTATTTTTTGGAACCTGAGGTTCCTCGTCTACGTCGGAGGGAAAAAGGGTCTCAGCGTTTTCGTGCGACCTGAAATGGAGTGAAGCAAATAAATATTAATACAATCAAATAATGATTGAAGCGCACCCACTTTGACATATCAGGTACAGGTAAGTACACTACTCGAATTAATTATTATTATTTTATTATTATTATCTATCCATCGAAAATAATCTAAATACAAATACATCTTTTTAGAATACTGAAACATAGTCATCACTGAATTAATAATACTCTATTAAACCACAATACTATATCGCGCTAGATTAACTGTACAACATAGGTAAATAGAAGAGCAGATTGATTGCTATTAGGAATAACTCATTGCTCGATTCGGGGAATCGAACCCCTTGGTGCTTAGCTATTGCTGTAACTACTAACACTACATAAAAATACTACTGCGATAATAAAAATAAGTTAATGTAATGTTATTAAAGAACTACTTACATTTTCCTTATTGCAGGTTGATTCTTGGTAAGTACTTGATGTTAATCTGGAGCTCCTGGTAGCTGAAGTGATGCTCCTAATTCACTGTCCAATATTTAAATAGCCGGGATCCACGTGAGGTTTTTCCATATATGTAATTCACGTGTGAACCTAAAATCCTGACTCAGGAATTCTTCACGGGACAAATGCTTTGCAATCATAACCCAAATCTACAAATTTCAACCTTATTATTATGATATCTAAAGTGTACATTAATATTTGACTAGGTATGGTAACTACAGTCCAAGTCTTACATACTAGTTAAATACCGCGACTTCGTTTATATTATTATTTATTTTATTACAACATTACATTGTTATTAGTTTATTCTATACTAATACACCACAGTAAAAGAGTTACCCAACTGTGTCAAGCAAAATACGGTGACATTACCGGTCAACATTACCTTTCTTTTGGTGATTTAAAAGTTATAATTTTGAAGAATAAGATAATAATATCAGGCAAAACCACGCGTAATAATAGTACTATGTCGATATTGCGATTTTGTTTTGATCCATCTCCATATATAGAATTAGAACTTACATTGCAAATTAGACATACTACTTCCATACGATGGTTTTGCTTGCCGAATTTTCTCAATAAAATGTATGGAAAAATTACAATGAACAAACGAACAGTAGTGTTTATTTTATCAATATTATAGTAAACAATAACGATGTCTTGAGGTTTCAATTTCATCATACCATTTTTGTCCTTGATATCTACATCTAACAAAAATGTGCGACTTTGAACTCTATAGGTTAAAATGAAATTATATATAAATTGAAAAAAATATATTAAAATCAATCATTCAATTATCTGCTCCTGCTGAGTTCTGAGTCGTGACTGAAAAGGGTATCATTGCGTAATGTCGGTAAGTGTTAATATATTTCTTTAAAATATTAGTTAATTTTAATCCAAATTTAAAACGTATTAGTTGATTGATTATTGTAGCGGCTCAAAAATACATAATACGTCTTTGAAATCTGAGTTTTCGTATCAAAAGTATGTTTGTATTTGTAGGTATACCTAATACAACACGACTTTAATGGCATTCTGTATTTTTATTTTAAGGACTCAGAAAACGACCTCTTCAACTTCATTCCTATGAATACTGTGGTAGGACAGAAATACGAAAAACAACTGAATCTGGAGGGACCCAGCAGCAAACAGCTCAAGAGATGTTCAACAGCTGCATTCACCTGTTTAAAAAAACTTACGCGTGGTGCTAAAGTGATCAGGATCGAAGTTTATGATGTGGAAAATTTTCCTGATTCCATAAATTCGCTATGTAATTGTGATGCCGAATTGTGCGTGCAGCATGTAGTTAAAAACGTTTTAATGGACGATATTTATAAATCGGTTAAAGAAATTGCTGTAAAAGTATCAAATAATATGTCGTAAATAAATAATAATCCTTATTAAATTATAAAGTATTTTTATTTAACCTTTCACATAAGCACCCACACCTAATAGTTCTTTTACATCACGAAGCGATGTCATGTGACTTTTAAGTCTATGAGGTTAAAGTTGAAAGTCGAATAATTCACATCGGTTCGTGAGATAAAAGAACTCTACCTACATTATAAAACACATTGAAGATGAATGTAGTAATCATTTTATATAGGTAGGTACTCGGCCTGTACCTGTTGTTTAATTTTTTTTTTTTTCGCAATAGAACATCATAGTTACATTTTAGCCAATCGATGCAGTGACGTATATCAGAAATCCGATATAAGATGACATCGGAGGATATGTGACCGCATTCAACTATCAGAATTCAAATGTGCGGCATAGATGGTATTGGGAACTATCAAATACACAGTAATTGAAAACTTGATAGATCGTTAAGATCTAATCTGAATATATAAACAGTGAATAATATAAAATTGAATGAATGAAATGATGAATGAGTGAAAATTGCGGGTTTCCAGATCTTATCTGATCTGGAAACCCCAATTTTTACCTACTACTACTAACTACTACCTACTGGGCACCACTGCTCTTTGGATCGATCACTAAGCTCATACAATTTTTGAAGTATAAACTTCTTTAGGTGCGTTGAGCACTTTTTGGGTGAAAAAAAATCATGGAACTCGCGTTATGGTCACCGAATGCTAGCTCGACGATACAATTCACAAGTTACTTAGATTTCACTTCTATCGGCAGTCCCCAAAGACTGCCCCACGTTTTTTTTTTTTTCTTTATGGGTATTCCTCAATATTTTGCACGACATCGTGATGTCCGCGTCGTTCCTGATAGACTTAGAAAATACATACCAACTTAATATTAAAATGGGAAATTAGTACTTGCTAGTTTTTGCGATGAGCTAAGTAATGACAGCCGCACGGGTCGATCGATCAGGTTAAGCTACGCTTGCCACGGTTGGTCTGTGGATGGGTGACCCCTCCGTGCCTCGGAAAGCACGTTAAGCCGTTGGTCTCGGCTGTCATTCGTGGATCTTTGACAGTTGTTTCGGGTCTTCAGAAGGCTGAAAGTCTGACAACCTGTCTTACCAAGGGGTTGTATTACCCAGTAACTGGGTTGTGGAGGTCAGATAGGCAGTCGCTCAATGTAAAATACTGGTATTCAGCTGCATCCGGTTAGACTGGAAGCCAACCCCAACGTAGATGGGAAAAGGCTAGGCAGATGATGAGTCAGGCTAGGTTTCGAATTTCATGCTTGAGAAAACCACTTGTGAGAACTCTTCCTACTAATTCTTAATCACACAAAACAAAACAAAAATAATTATGACTAAATACTGGTTAACGAGTAGTTAAACTTCTATTGAGTAGTTTTTTCTTCTATTAAACAAGCAATTGGAACCTTTGAACCCAATTTGTTACTTACTGTAGGTATGTACAGTCGTGAGCATAAATATAAGACGAACGACGACGTGATTCTGTGACAAATAAAATAATTTTTCTTTCTTTATTTTTTATAAGGTATTTACACAACATTTAAAGAAAAATTTTCATGAAATAACGATTTAAAATTTTGAGAAAAGACCTGGGGGCTACTCCAAACATAAATCCGAAATATCGGCCGAATGTTCGGTCGTTTCTTTACTACGGCTAACCATCTCTGACTACGGCGAAAAAAAAGACAGCCTAAGAGATAAGCCAAAGTCAAAACTGTGACCTGAAGTCGGGTAAGGACTCGTAGTAAAAAAAGGAAACTTTGGAAGTTATAAAACATTCGGCCGGTACATCGGTTTAGCGCTTCGGATTAGACTGTGACGTAGATGTTTCATAATTGCTTGGCTTCGAATATACGAATAATGTTCGTAACGTTGGCTTGGTATGGGCATGTGATGAGGAGGGAGGAAACAAATATTACTAAAAGAGTGATGAATATAAATGCTGATGGATGGAGAGGGAGAGGAAGGCCAGAAAAAAGATGGATTGATTGTGTGAGGAATGATATGAACGAGAAGGGAGTGAATGATAGAAATAAAAGAAAGAAAAAGAAGAAAGAAAATACGTTTATTTGCGGTAAACGTGACGCAAAAAAGAACATAAACACAAAAATAAGAAAAGGCTGAGGGAAACATGCGTCACATCCACGCAAAACGGCTATCACTCAGCATTATGCTGCGACCCTATACAAGACAGAGCCCCAGCGCCAGAGATAGCGTGACGGTTGACAGGGTAAAATGGAAGAAGAGAAATTGTTGCGCCGACCCCAAGTAATATGGAATAAGGGCAGGAAGATGATGGTGATGATGATGATGATACAATGTTCGTAACACCATAAAATTTTCATCAAACTTTAGGAGAAAATCACTTTTGAATCTTGCGTAAATGTAAGTATTTATGCTTGTGATTGTACAAGTTATTTGGACACAGTTCGTCTTACTAAATATATATAATTAATATGATCACGCTATGTGTTTTATTTGTAGCCATGGCACCAATTGATTTGTTGATTAGGCATCTTTTTTAGGGTTCCGTACCCAAAGAGTAAAACGGGAACCCTATTACTAAGGCTCCGCCGTCTGTCTGTCTGTCTGTTTGTCTGTCTGTCTGTCCGTCTATCACCAGGCTGTATCTCATGAACCGTGATAGTTAGACAGTTTAAACTTTCACAGAAGATGTATTTCTGTTGCCGCTTTATCAAAAAATACTAAAAAATATAATACAATAAATATTTAAGGAAACAAACGTGATTATTTGCTCGTTTTTGCTCGATATTGCTAACGGCAATAGGTAGACGCTTGAAATAATCACAGAATATTTAGATATATACTTTAAAAATAAAGAATTAATTCAAATAAAACAAATATTTAAAGGGGGCTCCCATACAACAAACGGGATTTTTTTGCCGTTTTTATAGATAATGGTGTTAATGGATAATGGCCGGTTTTTAAGGGTACTGGTGATGCGTTTATAGTTTATATGATGCGGATCACGGAAATAATCTGCGACTCCCGCATTCACCTTAAACTTAAGGGGAAGATTTATAGAACAATGGTTAGACCGAAAATTTTGCGAGTCTAAATTAAATAGACGACCGCTATTCTTTCGGCAGCTGTTTGCTATCTGGAGATAAGCAAATCAGGTAATTGAAATGTGTCATTTTCGACGCCATAGCCTGTCGAATAGTTGTGAATAGCTATGCTGGTGTCTTGTATGGAGCATAATGTTGGGCCACAAAAGGGTGTCCGTATGGATTGAGGAGCCATGTCTCATATTTAAAAGAGGGTACTACCAATATTTAGTAGTAAATTAGCTGATTATGTAGGCCCGATCCAGGAAATTGTAGTAAATCCGTTAAAAAGTTATAGGACGTTTAAGGTGGCTCCTCAATCCAGACGTCTGGTATGAGGAGTATTGAGGAGCCACCTTAGAACTCGAAAACTAGCCAACGGATATTTTTGAAAATTTGGTAGGATTTATCCATAATATGGTACATAAAATTGGTTTTTTACGACTGAATTTGAGATAGCTACAATGCTTTGATTTTTCATAAAAAAAAACATAAATTTCACCACGCTGTTTCTCGGAAAGTCATCAACCAATTAAAGCAGTGATCAAATCGGATAACAATAGCACCAATATTTAGTAGAAATTTCTACTAAATATTGGCATAATCAAACATTCTATATACTCAGTATTTCAAAAGATATTAATAATTTAAACATTCCTTAACAATTTTGTGGATAGGGTGACCATAAATAATTCAAACTATGATCATTAACAGAGTTTTATTTACACGTGAATCATTCTAAACCAATCAGTACAACAATGAACACAATATATTAAAAACAAAGAATAAAAAAATAAAAACAAACTTAAAGTGGATTATCCTAAATTGCCTTATTTATACTCACATCAAAAGATCGATGTCAACTTCCTGGCAAGTCGTATTGTGTACACGGCTCGCCTAATCTAAATGAGGAAAATGTCGTGAGGAAAGTTTTGAGTATGAATGTCGATGGCTGTAAGAGTAGGGAAAGACCAAAGAAGCGATGGAAAGACTGTGTGAAAGATACTAGAAATAATATGCTAGAAAGGGGGTGAATACGGAGATGAGGACTAATATTTATTTATTTTTATTTTTATTTAATTTACACGGCTTAAAAACCAATTACATAAATCAAAGTACATACAAACATAACACATAAACTAATAACAACAATTAAATACTATTCTTTTCACAAAAATGTAGGTACATAACCATTAAAATGGCAGGTGAACAGATCGCAGTCCGGGTTGGTTTCCACAAGCTTATTTAGTGCGGTCAACACGCGCAGTATAGGAGACGCAGCACGGGCTGCTGTCCGACATGAAGGCACGCCTAGCAGTCGATGTTTTCTGTCACGGAGATAATTATTCGGTGTGTAGAGTCGAATCAGCTAATAAGGTCAAATATAGAAGTAAGTAAGAAAGGAACATGTTGCGCCGACCCCAAATAAATTGGGGTAGCAGCAGTAGAATGATTTTCACCCAATTCATACGAGCAAGAAGAGAAACAGCTAGACTCACTAGAAAAAGCAGTCACCCTGCTGTCTTCGAAAGACTTCTTCAGCAGGCCTGGTGATAATTCGGGCAGTACGAACATTCACATGTGTACAGCGATAAAGTTAGTTTTTAGAGGTTTTATATAAATGAAGGCTCTAGCCAATTGGCCATTTCGTGCCAAGGATTTTTTTTCGACAGATTTTGCCAAAGGATTTTATAGGATCCGTGTACAATAGCGGCGGCAAGCGCGTGAGACCAAGATGATCTGATGATTGATTGTCTTCACCCATTCGTTCGTTCAACAGATGAGCTGACTCAGAAGCGAGTGAGTGGTCTCAAATCTCGCACGCTGATTGGATGCATAAGGGCATAAACAGGTACTTAAATTCAATGATATTACAAGTAAAAAAAGGTGGGTATATATGTATATACACACTTCGCAAGCGGCACGTCATAACTTGGTTAATTAGCCACATTTTCTTCGCCTTGTCTCTTTTTCGCTACAGATAATTACGACATGCCGTGCTACTTCCACGTGTCTGCTAATAGCGGGATATTGTGCCGTTTTTGAAGATCGAATGTTGAGTAGGTAACCTATCTACGTACGTCTTTTTACTTATATACATTGCTTAAATTAGTAATAATAATCATACCGGCAAAGAAATATGTCTAAAAGACAGACAAAGCCGTCGAAAAAAAATTGCGTCCAACTGTTGGCCGCAAAATGCACTCACACCAGAGTGACACAATGATAGCACAATGACGCGGCGCGAGTGTAAGACGTAGCTGTCATGCACACCAGCATAACAAAGTGGGTTGTTTGTTTAGTTCTTTTGCAGCGCGACACTCTTTCTAGACATATAGGTAAATAATCAAAGCATAGGTACCGGTTTATAACTGTGGAACAGTCCTTGGTAAGAAGAATAAACTTTATTATTACCTACTACGGTTCTGTGCTTCCCGCATTCTGCGGATACCTGCGGCCTTCACAAGGTCATCGATCCACCTTGTAGGAGGCCTTCCAACGCTACGTCTTTCGGTACGCAGTCGCCACTCCAGAACCTGTCGGCCCCATCAGCCATCTGTTCTGCGAGTAATGTGCCCTGCCCACTGCCACTTAAGTTTGGTTCGCCTGCGGATCTCTTCATTTCTGATTCGATCACGTAGGGAAACTACAAGCATAGCCTTCTCCATTGCCCTTTGGGTGACTCTCTTTTTTCTTTTTCTGTCTCTGCTAAATCTAAGTTAAATATTCATTTATTATCTACATAATAAACCTTCTGAATTAAATGCTCTAAATGATGGAGAAAACCACATCAAAATCAGTTAAGGGGTTCAGAAAATCTGGGCGGTCACGCAGCCAGGCACAAAAAGCGACTTTATTTATTATATACTAGCTGCGCCCCGCGGTTTCACCCGCGTAAGTCTCGATCTCGTTGGAATATCGGGATAAATGCTATGCTATATGTTAATCCAGGGTGTCAACTCCATACAAAAGATTATCAAAATTGGTCCAGTCGTTTGGGCGTGAAGATGTAACAAACACACACAGTCACGAACTTTCGCCGTTATAATATTAGTGTGATGAGACTAGCTTTTGCCCGCGGCTTCGCCCGCATGGATGTCGGAAACTATCCCACGGCAACGTACACATGGCTACACATCAAGCTATACATTTCCAGTTTACGCTGATCTCGCACTGTACGGAAATCCTATACAATGTGAGATCAGCTTATACTGGAAATGTATAGCTTGATGTGTAGCCGTCTGTATTACCCGGATTAAAAGTAAACGAAGCAATCGCATTGCGCCCGCGCCGTCACCCATAATTATTTGAATGTGATATCATAGAAAGTAAGTCTTTTATTCTTATATTATTAATTATATCTTTTAATCTTATATTTTGAATTGCTTTTTTAAATATTTTTTTTTTGTTTTTTACATTGTTCTCACATATAGAAGCGACAAGAATAATGTACCCAGGATTTTGTAATATATCTTGATTTAAAAGAGTGTCCTTGGAGTTTCTTGTCTGTTCTTCTCCATAGAGATCTACGTTTTGGAATGGGCAAATAGCTTCCACTTTCTGACTAACTGACCGACTCTTTGACAATTCAAAAGTGCCTGTAAATGGTTTAATTGAAAATTGAAATAAATGCTTTGAGTTTTTTTTTTTTTGAGTTTTGCGTATTCATTTAAATGATATAATGTTAAGGCCTCTGCCTCTGCCTTACCTTTCTGGGAAACAAGGCGTGATGTTATGTTATTTTATGTTAAGGCATATTTTAATCTAAAGTAGTAGTAATATTATACTGGCCAAAATAGCTTCGGAAATAACAATATTTTTTTTATTATATTCTGAAAGATCTAAATGGTTACTGTGACTTTTTCCTTTACTTGTGCTGTGAGACCTTGCTTCTGCCCAAATTTCATGATTCTAGGTCAACGGGAAGTACCCTATAGGTTTTGATTTATTTGCGAGTATCGAAATATGTCGCAATAATGTCGCTTATATCGCCGTATTTTTTTAATGCGTTGACTTGGAAGCTTGATTTTTTTAGAGCTTCAAGAAACCATAGACTTACGTATTTGATATTAATTTCAACTTGATACCTCTAAGCGTTCCTGAGAAAAATGGTCTTGACAGACTCACAGACAGACAGACAGACGGACAACGAAGTGATCCTATAAGGGTTCCGTTTTTTTCCTTTTGAGGTATGGAACCCTAAAAACAGGAGAAGTGGCAAGGGGGCGTGTCTGTGTCCGCGCGACATGATCGCAACGCTCATGTACCAGGCAAATGGTTGTATCTACGAACTAGTGCGCTTTCGCCCGCGGTCGTGACAACATATATGAATGCCGTGTTGTTCAGTGCTTTCTTGTAAAAACCGCTCCCACTCGTAAAGTGGGGATGATATTTTTTTTTCTCGACTTTCCCATGGTGTGGGGTATCGTTGCATAGGCCGTTCAGAAATATTGGGGTCTGTGAAAACAATTATTTGATTCAGAGATCCGTTTGCGTAATATTATTAAGCTTTAAATTGCAAATTTTGGTTAGATTCAAGTACCCCCCCCCCCACCCACCCCCTACTCCTACTGCCAACTAAATGGTTGCTTTTGGATATGTGAAAAAATTCATGGCAGTAGTATAACAAACGAGTAGGTAATAGTCGACCAACTTACATTTTCAGTTGGAGAATTGACCGTGACGTATATTGATACAATGTTAAGTTTGTTTTTGAGATAAATTCATGCCAACTACGGAACCCTCCATTGTGCGTGGTTCCGACACGCACTTGGCCGCTCTTTTTTGCTTTAAAATGTTCGTAATAGTCCGAATTAGGTTTTTATTGAATGAATAATTGGAAAAGTTTCCCTGAAAATGTCGAAAACGTCCTTTTTTCCATGGGATTTTTGTTTGACTTATTGTTTGGTCAGCTAGTTAAAGATATAAATGTAGAAATTCAATACTTTAAGGTACCAGATCTATGGTTTTTTCTAGGTAACTGTTCCTAAGCGATTGGTTTCCATAACATGTGGCGTAGGTTCAAATCTTACACCGGGTATTAAAAGCTTCTAGAATAGTTGCTACGAGTTTAGGTGTTCCGATTTAAATTGCACATGGAACTGAGACTAAATAATAAATTGGATAACTACGTTAGGTACGGTCAGTCGCACGTCAGAAGTGACACCAGCCGATCTATTCCGTAAGAATTTCACCGTGAAATCTTAGGTGAAGTGAGATTTAAGTGAGCAACAGTGCTATTGGTTACAGCCATCTCACCGTGAAAACTTAGGTGAAGTGAGCGTGGAGTGAACTGTCAGTGAGGGATTGACACTGTTAACAACTCACTTCAAGCTCACTTCACCTGCGTTTACACGGTGAGATTTTTTCAGAATAGATCGGCTGTTATTCCACCTGATGCTACGAATTGCTAGGGATTGACACTATTGACAGCTTAATGATCACTTCACCTAGGATTTCACGGTGAGATTTTTACAGAATAGCACTACTGAATAAGGCTATGGCTATGCACGCCGTCCGCCGCTTACAGCGTCACGCCGTACGCCGCGTCACCATGCTTACTAATCAAATGTACTGCCGATCTATTCTGAAAAAATCTCACCGTGTAAACATAGGTGAAGTGAACTTGAAGTGAGTTGTTAATAAAGTCAATCCCTCACTGACAGTTCACTCCATGCAAACTTCACCTAAATTTTCTAAAACTAGCGATAACGCTTATCAAAAAGCGATTGTAAATACGGTACGGTTGGCGTAGTGTTTAAGCGATTGACTGCTGCACTGCGTGTCGCGGGTTCGATCCAAGCACGGAAAAAATATTTGTATGACCTATAAGTAGTTGTTCCGGGTCTGGCTGTTTGTGTATGTTAGTTTAAATGTTTGTAAACGCACCCACGATACAGGAGAAATTCCTAGTGTGGGGCAACGTTAAAAAAAAATAGAATCACTCCGAAGCGAATGTATTTTGTCTAGGCCCTCCGAGCTTATTGTAGTGCTGTCAAAGCCAAACTGTTACCTTTAAACTGCGGTTGACTGTAATTAAAAGGTCAAGGTTACAGCCATTAAAATATATTGGCTAGATAAACCATTAGTTTAGTGCATACAAAAGAAATAGCACAACACACAAACGCACAATGAAATCATAAAAAAATACATGAATATAAAGAAAATAAAAGGAGCCGATAAACGACAAAAAAAAAACAAGTTAACTAAGGGTTGCCTGTTTTTTTTTTAGTGGTCCCTTATGATGCGTAATATTCAGACATCTCACCTTGGTAATAAGCAACGACAGAAATTAACTTCAAAATTTAAAAAAGCTTAATACTGTAATATTTATTCGAATAATTATTTATTAGTCTAGTGGTCGCCCACTGGTCGAAATTAGATCCCCTCTCAAATTCAAAATATTTAATTTCACATAAACCTAGATTGGCACATAGCGAATGTCTTATGAAGAAGAGCCGGCAAGAAACTCCACGGTTACTCTTTAAAAAATAATTTGCTTAAGTATATAATGTTTTCAAATTACAGTGTTAATAGGTATGGGAGGACAGTGTAGGCCTGTCAACAAGTACCAGGTACTTAACAAAATAGAAAATGGTCTACAAATCTATAGTCTATTAAGCCTACAACGTCACATTCACAAAATATTTTAAAAAAAACTATAAAAAATATTATAAAAGTAAAAACCATAATGAAATTAACATTGTAGGTATTATAATGTCGAAGAAAAGATTATGTCAAGGGACTCTACTTAAAATCTATATAGTAATTACTAATTCCATGAGTAAAATAACTCCATGCTATTAAAAAGTACTTATTTATTCCATGCTCAAGCTTTCAATGCCTGTTACACACTTCCGTCCCTTTTCTCGAAATGACTCCCACAGCAAGCGAGTTGAAAGATGTTACACATCAAAAACTTGTTTTAAGGGAATAAAGTAACACTGACTAACTTTAAGTCAAATAACGAACATATACAAACTGCGTTAAGCGTCTCAAGATACATACCAAATCGTTTCACAAACAGCCCCGTATCATTACGACCAAAACAGTGATCACAGCACAATAAAAACAAGCCAACAACAAAAACAATAAAGTACTGTATGTAGATGTCTCTAGACGTGTCAACATCACACAAATAATGACGACGTTCAAAAGACGTGGAAACGCGACCCAGAAATTTCCCTTTGAATCTCTGGAGCTCTGGTATTTTTTTTTTCTTTTGACAAATAATTTTTGGTAATGTGGACGTTTGAATCGGTTCGGATGAATGTTGGTTTAATTAAAAAATGCGTGGCTTTTGCAGGAAAAGATTTCGAATTAGAAAAGGAATTTTTGACAGGTTTCGTTCCTAACTTTACTCGTATATATTAAAAATATCTTCAATCTACGATGAAAAGTAGCCGTTCTTCAGATCATGGTCTACCCATGTGGAAAATTTTATCTAAATCCGTTTAGCCATTTTATCGTAAAAGCTTAACAAACAAACAAACTCACTTTCGCATTATTAATATTAGGATTACCAGCTTTTTAGAAACGAGTACTTACCTAGATTCTTATAAAACATCCTATGTATGGTAATAGGTAATAGCGTCAATTAAAATGCATGCTTGCCTAGAACTTTACTAACGGCTGATTTATAGACTCGGCTTGAAGATTCCCAGTAGGTAGTGTTATTTTATTTGAAATACGAACGTTGTCATGAGAGAATCAGTGATGCAATTTTTTCAAAAACAAATGAAAGATTTATTTATTTATTACGAAGTAAACTTTACAGACCACACCCTAGTACCTTTGTACTAGTATTATAATTATGTCGTATCTCTCTGTATTTTACTGTGTGTACATAAATAATAAAATAAATAAATAATAAATAAACTTTACAGAATAGCACTAGATTCTATGAGCCTAGCACGAACTTGCGGAGTAGTAGTAATCATGTTGGGGACGGCTTCCAGTCAGGTACTTGCCCGTGGTTCCCCAGTCTAGTTCCCCTTGGGGTACCACGAGCAAATATTTTAGACCGTTATTAAATATATTTTTATTGCCCATGGTACACCATCTCAAACGGGTCGGGTAGGTTATATTAAGTTAGAACTGTGACCAAACGCGCGCGAGTCGAGCGAGCGTAGCGAGCGGTGTCGTGATAGCGGCCGGCGGGCGAGTGCTACATCCAAAAGTTGGTCGCAGTTACTTGCCTTTTTAGTAAGAATTATATTTCTGAACTTTCCAAATTCAACATTTTGGGATTCAACATTTTGCGAATTCTACATTTTGCAAACTCAACATTGTAGTCCAGAAGGTTCTTTATCATAGGTCATCCGTACGTTAATTCATTAAGCAAGAGATTGTATTTGCATTTTATTTATCTTGCGATTAGCGGGGGTTCCGCGGGTCAAATAATTTGCCTATGGTACCCCTTTGTCCTCCTTGGGGGATCCACGCGCAAAAATATTTGTTCGTGGTACCCCAAGAGGGATTAGACTGGGGGACCACGGGCAAGTACCGTTCCAGTCTAACCAGATGCAGCTGAAACCAGTATTTTACATGAAGCGACTGACTATCTGACCTCCACAACCCAGTTATTGGGTAAAACGATACCCTTTGGTAAGACTGGTTGTCAAACTTTCGGGCTAGTGACGTCCCGCAACAACTGTCAAAGATCTACAAATGACAGCCGGGACCAACGGCTTAACGTGCTTTCCGAGGTACGGAGGGCTCTTGATATGTAAAGATGAGCACCATCCACGGACCAACCGCGGCAAGCGTAGCTTAACTTGATCGATCGACCCGTGTGGCTGTTATTACTTAACCACATGGCCCTCTTCATGCTAGGCCCGTTATAGCTACATATACCTATTTTCGTTTCACACTGCAGCAAAATGATCGTGAGCTAAGCTTGTAAAGTAGTCCAAACATAGTGCTGTGACGGTAAACGATGGGAGTGTGCAAATCGCCTTAGAAGGCTTAGAATGCTTCCCTGAACTGTTTCTGTGAATTTTAAAGAACATAGGTTAAAGACAAGGCGATAGTACCGCTTTAACAATGCAAGTGAATTTACCTTAGAGCCTGTTATAAATTATGTATAGTGTAGATTTATATCTCTATAATACGTTCGTACGTCTATGCTTCGTAACATCAGGTGGAAGATTTAAGGTTCAATTAAATATTCAGCACATAACTTAACAACACGCTTGTTTGCCCGATGGGTTAGGCAGAGGTGTGCCTTTATATAGTACCTACCTAGACCAAAAACAAAAAACCAAGTTCAAGTAATGATTAAATACTTTATAAGCAAAAAATATCGAAGTAAACATCACGCCTGTAATCCCCGAAGGGTTAGGGAGAGGCGCACTGATAGTACACCCACATTCCGCCAGTTATGTTTAAGACCCATGTAATAGGGGGCGAGCCTATTGCCACAACACAATATCGAACTAATAATACAGTTAAAGCTAGTCTTTGATCTACTTTTATGTAGATATCTGTCCTATTTGCCGCCTGCAACATGCGGTAGACTTTATTTAAATACGCTAAAGATACCTTAAAACGGCCTGCAGGCTTAGCACTAGAACAGTTAGAGAAGCGTTTTGTCGACGGAAGAGTATACAAAAATGACGTTTCCGTGTAGACAGTAGAACTTTTCCGGTAGACAAGCGATTTATATACTACAGCAGAGCAGAATTAGAAAAAGTCATGCTAAGGCTTAGCATGACTTTACTACAGGAACAAATCTATGGCTTATTTACCGTTATAAGTACCATCTTGTTACAAGATACCATACCATAAAAAGCTTCAATAACCCAGCACCAACATTAATTTACTCGCACTTGATTCAACGAAGCACTCAAAATTGTGGTGTCCTGAGTGTGACACGATTACTATCAACGCATTAACTAATTGAAAATTTAACATGACGTTGACATTTTGACAGTGTTTAATAGTCGCCCCGTGTGAATCGATCCTATGGCTATATTTAGTGATGTATTTTCTATAGCAATACTGGTTTGTAGCTGAAGGGCAAACGCCTCTTTTTGACAAAGAAGGAATTCATCATCATTTCAGCCGACAGACGTCCACTGCTGGACATTAGCCTCCCCCAACATTGGGGGGGGTTGCCATAATCACCACGCTTGGCAGGCGATCGCAGTATGGTGTTACAATGCATAGAGAACGCTGCTGCCCAAACTCTAGTAAGTCCCTTAGTCGCCTCTTACGACATCCACGGGAAGAAATAGGGTGGTGCTATTCTTTACGTCCGGCATCACACGGAACAATCAACAACAAGAAGGAATTAATTAGCGTTTATCCACCGCGCTTGCTCAGTTCTCATTATCTGCCTAGCTTTTTCTCAACTATGTTAACTAGGGTTAGCTTCTAGTCTGACCGGATGCAGTTGAATTCCAGTATTTGACATAGAGCGACTGCCTTCACAACTAAGTTACTGGGTATTGCGATACCCCTTGGTAAGACTGGTTGTCAGATTTTCGGGCTTCTAAAGACCCGTAACGACTGTTAGAATCCACGAATCCACGAATAACAGCCGGGACCAACGGCTTAACGTGCTTTCCGAGCCACGGAGGGGTCTTCGTATGTAAAGATGGGCACTCATCCACAGACCAACCGCGGCAAGCGCAGCTTAACAACAATTACCAGTAAATTGAAACTTCACTAAGGTTGAAACTGTCTGTCTTATAGACAAGCAAGTGCCAACCTTCAACCTTAGGGTTTTTTATCCTTTATTAAAAATAACCAGGTTCTTAATAATTAATTAAAATCCAGGCTATAAGAGTGATATAGTACATTACTGCAGCGGCCATCATGCAGCAAAAGAGGCATTGATGGACGAACGTGTAAACATACGTGAGTCCTAGTAGAGGACATTACTGACATCCGTGAAGAAAATAATTAATAAAAATAAAAATAAAATAATTAAATATAACACAATATGTCCCGGAATTAACTCACACGATCAAACACCCCAATTAGAATATTTATGTTATAATCATAATGCATACACTGAATTTTTATTATTATGTATAAATCATTGTTATAATAAATTAGTTATACTGATTGTGAGAGAAAATTGTGGTCACATTTCAAATCTACGCACGAACATAGTAGCACACAATCATGTCTAGCGTAGTAGGTACTTCGTCCATTTTGGTTTGTTTGACTGTACAGTGGAAGTGTGACTGATTACAGTAAATTAAATAATTAATGGTGGACGTGGTTTTGTTTAGTATTTTTTTTATCCCAAAATAGTAATTATAACTACGTAAATTATTGGTCGCCAGTGTTACAATTTCGATTTTGTCCCTCTAGTGGTAAAAGTACAAAAGCTCTGATGTAAGGAGGGTTGGAATCAGAACACAAGGAAACTACCAACTGCCTCAAACAATATATGTATATATTTATAAAAATATAGCATAACTTAAATTAGGTAGGTGACAATAACGGTAACCTAAGGTATGCCAAAATCATAATTATAACTACGTAAATTATTACGTAGTTATAATTATTATTTTGGGATAAAAAAATCATCATCATCATCATTTCAGCCGAAAGACGTCCACTGCTGGACATAGGCCTCCCCCAAGCACCGCCACTTCAACCGGTCCTGTGCTTCCCGCATCCAGCGGATACCTGCAGCCTTCACAAGGTTATCGGTCCACTTTGTAGGAGGCCTTCCAACGCTACATCTTCCAGTACGCGGTCGCCACTCAAAAAATACGTCTATTAATGTGACAGAAATCGATTCAGTGAACGATTTTGAACAAAATACTTTCATAATTTTCTTTCTGTTCAGTAACACTTTGTATAAGTCTGATATTTAACCCTTCGTGAGCAAGCATGGTGAGCAATGCTCGTGTTTTCTCTGTATCACTTAGCCTTATGTTAGTTTTAAATTAAATTAAAAATAATAAACAATCAAGTATTTGGATAAGTGAACACTTACCCACCTTCTCGTAAGAGGGGAGAGTCCCACCGGTCTGAAAACACATTCAGGATGTCATTGGAGGAGGGAGTGGAAGCGCATCGCTTTCACATAATCGCGGCGAACCCGTTGACGCACGCTACCGCGAACATCTCTGACGTCCTACATCACCACGGTAACCCCAAAAGCACCCTGAATTCGTTATTGTACTGTACGCGCAGGTCGCTGTATGCCCGCTGGGTTTATTTGGTCCACAGGCTGCACGTGTAAAACGACTGGCAGAAGGCCTTAAAAAGCGTTATCTTTACAGAATCAATTCAATTCAATTTATTTATTTCAAGTAACCAAGACTCATTTGAATCAGTACAGCGTGCAAAATTGCGGGCCAGTATGTTGCCACGAACATAATAATAGGCTGTTATACGTGTTTCACATAAAACATTATTATTTCCTCTGGGATTATATTTGGAGAACTGCCCCACTCATGATATCACACAAACACTAATTAATTCCGGTAATCCCCCCCTATAAGATTAAAGCAAATATTTTCATTCACTATCAATGTATGGACACGTCTCTCGTTAAATGTTTTAAGTGTTGTATGCATTTACTACGGGCACGAAATGCGTTTTATTTTTTTAAGGACGCTATCAGAAAATCTGACAAAAATTTGCAGTACATTTTGCGGCAAATTTAACTAAAGCAAATGTAGCTAATATCTAATTGCCACAGATAGATTACTCCTTCAACTCCATTGGTAGCAATTTTTTATTCGAAAATGTTGGTTTATAGTATTATAAAAAACAATATTTCCGTTGCCTCTTCACACAAAATTGACGATATCGTGTTGAGGTTAGGAACATTTTTCTTCAATATAATAACATAAATTTAGTTATTAAAAATATTTTATGTAAGCAGACATGTTCAACTCAAAAAGGTAGGAAAAAGAACCATCAAAATGTTACAAATAGTCTCAGAAAATATTGTTGAAAAAACATATTTTTTTTTTAAAAACACTGTCGGTAATGTTTTTTTTCCTATTATTTATACAAACCATATCAAGACATTTAAAAATCTCACACTGGGCTTCAGCTTTTCGTGTGATAAATCAAAATTTTATTTTATGATTATACAATATCTTCATTAAGTAAATGAACGGCGAAATAAGCTATATTTTCGAGAGCGCAAAAGTGATGAAACTATTAATTAACAGGTGCTGAGACTGACACGAATGGTTTTCCACCACGAAAACTGTACTTTTATAGTTACACAGACTTAATTATTTCACGCTTTCTCACAATTAAATAAGAAATTGACGAAAAACTTTTTTTTTTGTGATAGCACCCTTAATTGGTAAACACGACACTGCATTAGTACTTACTATGGATGTCTATTGAATCTATGTAAAGATTCTTTTTTCGAATTATTAAAAGTTGTTTTGATTGCAGTTGTCAAAAAGCAGGTGCCGTGTGTTGCCGGACGTAAAGAATAGCACCATCCTATTTTTTCCCGTGGGTGTCGGACTACGGGACTTACTAGAGAATGGGCAGCAGCGTTCTCTATGCATTTTAACACCATACTGTGATTGCCGACCCGTCTGTCAAGCGTGGCAATTATGGCAAACCCCAAACCCCTTTTGGGGGAGGCCTATGTCCAGCAGTGGACGTCTTTCGGCTGAAATGATGATAATGAATGATTACAAAAACTTGCCCTGCAATCTGTTACAGAATAGGCCTTTGCTCTACACTGAAACAGTCACAGGTCGATAAATATAGGGTCAAATCAAATTGGCTAGAGAAACTTCGCAGAAGTGAGTAACTGGGTTATTTTGCAGTCGGAAACTATGGTTTTTTAGCGTTCCATTGGGCCATTTTGTTTCTAACGTATAACGAAAGTACGAGGTGTTATGAGTTTTCGGTCAGCTGGACCCGCTCGCTACTAGCCCCGCGGGTCTACGTGACCACAAAAAATATGTTCTGGATTTTTATTAGTTCACTGGACCCATTCAAACTTAAAAAAATATCTGATGCTCCAATAACCAAACATCACACACAAAAAAGAAATTAATTTAAGGAGTTTTGTTTTGGAGTCATCAACTGCAGGCAATGTCGTCACTTGAAATATCAGTGTTCTTTTTTCTTACAGCTATTTAAAGTTGTTTTGATTACAGTTGGGTTATTTTTCAGTCGGAAACTGTTTTTTTTTAGCGTTCCATTAGGCCATTTTGTTCCTAACGTATAACGAAAGTAGGTACGAGATGCTATGAGAGTCTTTGGTCAGCTGGACCCGCTCGCTACTGGACCCGTGGGTCCACTTGACCACAAAAAAATATTTTTTGTATTTTCATTAGTTAACTGGACTCACATTCAAACTAAAAAAAATATCTGTTGCTCTAAAGTTAGTAATGGGAGCATCTGTCAAGTCATGATGCTTAATGGGTCGTAGCCTCACGGTATACAACCTTCACGATAAGTTTTCGAACGACAAAAAACGGGACATGTGTAGTAGACGGTAACCCTACTCAAGATGCAATTTTGTGGCGTCATTTAAGTGGTAAGTTTGATGCTGACTATTGACCCTGCCTTGTTGAGATGCCTTTTACACTCTTAAATTAAATAGCATAGATTCCTACATAAACATACTATGCTCATGTCTGCAAAAGAAACTAGTTTATCACCCTATGCCTGACTCATTTCAAGCCCAAATAAACCAGTTCAAAAAGCACTTCCATTCATTCGGTTGTGTCCAAACTTCCGTGATTGCGCTTATCAGTATAACTGTCCTATCCCCCTACTCTAAAAGTAGGTTGGGTGACGTCACGTTTTCTTCATTTCCCGGTCGAACCCTAATGTTGCCAATAAGAATTACAAAAGGTTTACTTAATGCTTGGGATGGATGAGAGGCGTTTGTTTTTTTTATTTTAAAAAGATTTTAATGTAGAATTTAAGGGAAGAGCATCAGTGTGTTTTAGGAAAATACTAACTGCGCTCCGTGGTTTCACCTGCGTAAGTCTCGATCCCGTAAGAATACCGGGATAAAAGTAGCCTATGTCTTAATCCGGGGTGTCAGCTACCTTCATACACAATTTTATCAAAATTGGTCCAGCCGTTAGAGCGTGAAGAAGTAACAAACATACACACACACGCACAAACTTTCGCCTTTATAATATTAATGTGATGGGGATTAGCCGCATTAAAAACTCTTCAACTACCCTACTGGTGAAATGATTAATAATAACCAGCACCTCAGGATATTTTGCCCCTTGTTGCTACTTCACTAAGTGCTACCGACAGTTTCCGGGGGTCCATTATTGAATATGCAAGTCACTCTCTGCCATGTTTTCCGTGTTTAGAATATATCAAAAAATTGGTCAGGCGGGGGTCATAATCTTTCCATAGTCCTAGATACCCAGTTCACTTTAGCCACTCAAATCCATAGTCCAATATAATTCTTTCCATAACCCGCAATAAGTCCTACACCAACCGGGGGTTGTCCTTGGGTGCACTTGCATAGTGCGTATAGGGATAATCGTCGGTTGGTAAACAACATAAATACGACATAAATTTACCCATTATTTATAAATTATAATAATTATTTATTATAAAAGTATCTATGTAACTGTTATTTGTATATACAACCAGTTACCACCAGCTATTAAGCAACTAAATGAAAATGTTTAAACCAAAACTTAAAAAAATGTTAATTGATAATATATTTTATAATCTGCATGAGTTTTTCTAGAAAAAAATATGTACGTATGTAATTTGTTTGTAATCTATTTGAATTTCATTAAAACCATCTAAAGGGCCTCTGTGAGTTGGCTTCGGCCCCTCGTAAACCTTCCAAACATCCGGCATCCAGTGTCCCGAGAAATTTCAAAGACGTTTAATAATAACACTATCTCTTTAACAATTATTTTTACTTCCATTTTTAGAATTTTATATTTGCCACTTTGTCTATCATGATAAATTTTGTCATAATAAATTGTAGACATATTCCACATTGGGCACCCCCTTAAATGGCATCTGAGCAAATGGCACCAGAGGTATTCCACATACGGTCCTACTACCTATCGATATTTTTGGCAGGTACCATTTGTGGAATAACTTGTTATTTAAAATTTAATTCCACTAATGGCACCTACGGATCAGTACGTATTAGTGTTGGGACGTTATTTTTCATTTTTAGGACCTCAAAATAAAAAAATCGATTAAAATCAGTGGAGAGTAACATGTTAAAAACATAACTTCTTTGTTTTTAATCATTTTAATATCACAATCAGTTTTCACATGTATTGCAAAATCAGCCTCGAGTACCAATAGAATTTAGAAATAAATACTTTTTAGATTTATTTAGGATTATTTGTCTTCTTAGTAAACTTTGCATCTTAATGTTTTTTTTTTTAATATGAGACACAATTAATAATTTGCACTTCTGTTGCAAAATCAGCCTAGAGTACCAATAGAATTTAGAAATAAATAATTTTTAGGTTTATTTAGGATTATTTCTCTTCTTAATAAACTTTGTCATCTTAATGTTTTTTTTAATATGACACACCATTAATAATTGGCATTTCTGTTGCAAAATCAGCCTTGAGTTACAATAAAATTTAAATACAAATACTATTAGGTTTATTTACAGTCTGGTAAGTCTAGTACAGTCAGCCTCAAAAAGATGAAGAATTCATTTGATTGTCTACCATTTATATTCCATAAGTCACTTTATAAACGGCACGATTTCTTTACGGTACGACGCCGTAGAATTACGTGTCGTCAACAAGCTTCCATAGTGATCCATACAATACTGACGAGCACGCCCACATATGGCGAATAAGCCGTGGTTTTTCACGCTTATGCTATTATGCTACTGGTGTTCCGATTAACCCTTCACACTACGCAGTGACGTTCTTGTCTACACCATCCCATACATTTAGTACCGTGTGGTGTCGTAAAAGGACACTAAGGGACTTACTAGAGAATGGGCAGCAGCGTTCTCTATGCATTTTAACACTGCGATCGCCCACCCGCCTGCCAAGCGTAGCGATTATGGCCGTTCCTTTTGGGGGAGGCCTATGTCCAGCAGTGAAGTGGTGAGTTATATTTATATAAACATAGATAACGAAGTATTGCATTTATTTTATTTTGTTTTAGTTTTATCTCATTTAATGCTGCACCGGTTAACGTCATCACGTCAACGCCGGCTGTCGCTGAAAACCAGCGCTGGGGCTCTGTCTCGCATAGGGTCGCAGCATTATGCTGAGCGATGGCCGTTTTGCGTGAATGTGACGCATATTTCCCCTCAACTTTCGTGTTTGTGTTTTTATTTCTTTGCGTTATGTTTACCGCAAATAAACGTATTTTCTTTCTTACTTTTTTTTTCTTAGTAGACGTGTTTGGGCTGAAATGATGATACTCTTGGGTCCATAGGTATTGAAGTTTTGTATGGAAGAGCTGATTATTTTTTCGCGATTACAATGTTGGTTCCACGGAGAAAGTTGTTCAGTTTGATGGTCTGTACAACACCCTTAAATACGATCATACCTTTCTGAGGCATACTGTATATTCGTCGTAATCCTTCTGTTTCTGTCTGTTTGTTGGTAACGTCGAAGTCGCGACAGTATAAATCAGAAGATAAACGGCTTCGGCAATGTCCGGCGCATTTCGTTGTTATGCGCTGGAACACCTTCCTTAACTCCATATACAATAAATATAACGGCGCTACAGTTTTTTTGTGACAAAATGGATGAGCTGACCTGCAAAGTATCAACTCTGGAGCATGACATTGAGTCAATCTTGAGTCGAGCTGCACGATTACTGACAAATGCTGGCACTGATTGGACAGGTCCACTCAAATTTGTATAGTTCTTTCCTCAAAAGACCATTTCAGACACAGATCGATGAGTTTTTCTAGAAAAAAATATGTACGTATGTAATTTATTTGTAATTTATCTGTAATCTATTTGAATTTTATTTTGCCTTAAGTTATAATACTATTGCATAACCGACATGGGCAGACTATTGAGCCTAAAAAAAATACGTTTAAAATAAGTACTTGATGAACACAATTATGCAATAAATATATCTTTATCTTTCTTTATTTTTCCGGCATCTATAAATACCTTTTTTACATTGTAACAAATACGGAGCAGAATTAAAATGCATTTAGAGACTTTGACATTATTTTAAGCCAATGCGCACCTGTCATTAAAATATTGCCATGTAAATAATAGAGACCGTTTTGAGAGCAGGTTTGGCCCAGTGCACAGTGGTAACGACCGTGATGGTACAGGCGCTTTACTTCGTGTAAATTATTTCATCGCCACTGCTCTCAAAACGTTGAAAGAAAACATCGTGAGGAAACCGGCATGTCACACGTGATATCTACCAACCCGCACTGGGCCCGCGTGGTGGATTACGGCCCATTCCCTCTCTCACAGAGAGGAGGCCTATGTCCCAGCACTGGGAACATTAAAGAGCGATTCTGCTTATGTTTACGCATGGCCATAATTGCGCCCAATCCAGTTCTATTTTTTATCGCAGCATTAGCAAGAAAATCGATACTTATCATAAAGTCTTAAGTTTCTTCTCTAGATTTCTAGACAACCGTACTACCAACCTTTATGACTACCTAATCTTTCAACAAGGCATAACTATTCTTACTATACTTGTCAAAAAATAATAGGCCCGTTTTGACATATAACTTGAATCGATCACGATAAATCCATTCAAGTCAAATGTCAAAACGGGCCTATTATTTTATGACAACTTTAGTGGTCGCCCACTGGTCGAAATTCGACCATCTCTACTTACAATCTATATCATCATCTGCCTAGCCTTTTCCCAACTATGTTGGGGTCGGCTTCCAGTCTAACCGGATGCAGCTGAATATAAATCTACATAATATCACTTACAATCTATCTATACAAGATTATTAATTAAAAAAACTGAAATCGCGAAAAAAAAACCAGCTGCAACATTTATGTTCGAATAATTTGTTAAAATGTAGGGAACAGCTGATTTTTTTTTTCGCGATTTCAGGTTTGGTCTCATAGTAAAAGTTTTTCATAATGATGAGTACAATGCCCCCTTAAGAGGTTATTGTCGACTTAAAAATAACCTTGTGTAACCTATCTATCTTCAAATCTCATGATTTGAAGATAGATAGGTGACAGAAGGCTCTGGTACTATGTGTGTGTGTCAAACGTATGGTAGTGTGTGTAATGCTTTTTTTGTTATTAATCTTATTTATTTCTAATGCATAATAAATAAAAATATTAGCTTTCTGCACACCTCTTCCATATAAACTTTAACTGTGTCAAATATACTCCTTCGTTCGCGTAAAAAAATGGGTTCAAAATTTTCGCTTCACGTACAAATTTACAAAATAAGTCTACCACATAAGCCCACTTTAAGAACTTCCACATCGAATTACTTTCTTCTATAAAACGCCTTCCTCCACCATTAAGGCCACTTCCTACGACCCTACATAGTATTTTACGCTCTAAAAGTGCAGTTGACAAGTGTACAGTAAGTGCAAGTATCATTATATCACCGGCCCCGCCTGTGCAGGGCGCGCCGTAAATTAAAACTAACGTTTAATACTAAACAACACGCTAGCTTTTAGATTTCATATAAAATACTACGTTGTGGGGAGTTATGGAAGGTTCAGTAATATTTTTGCATACTATTAGCGTGGGTTTTGAAGGTCAGTCTGTTATAAGATTGGGAACTTTATGCTTTGGTCTAGGTATTTTATTACAATGAGTTCATTTGGGGGAATTATAAATCATCAGCCGGATAAAAAAGGAAAAAAACCGGCCAAGTGCGAGTCGGACTCGCACACGAAGGGTTCCGTACCATTATCTATAAAAATGGCAAAAAATCACGTTTTTCGTATGAGAGCCCCCCTTAAATATTTGTTTTATTTTAATTTAATTATTATTTTTTAAAGTAAATATATATCTAAATATTCTGTGAATATTTCAAGCGTCTACCTGTTGCCGTTATTGATATCGAGCAAAAACGAGCAAAAAAATCACGTTTGTTGTATGGGAGCCCCCTTAAATATTTATTTTATTCTATTTTTTAGTATTTGTTGTAATAGCGACAACAGAAATACACTATCTGTGAAAATTTCAACTGTCTAACTATCACGGTTAATGAGATACAGCCTGGTGACAGACGGACATACAGACAGACAGACAGACGGCGGAGCCTTAGTAATAGGGTTCCCGTTTTACCCTTTGGGTACAGAACCCTAAAAAAGAGTTCGGTTATGGAAAACGGTAGTGGTAAAGGTTCAAGCCTTCTTGTTATTTATTAATTAGCTTAGCCTTAATAATTAAAACATCGTTTGCCGTTTGCAAGCGACACAAGCTGGCTGTCTGCTCCGGCCTATCGATTGCAGGATAGTGTTGGAACGGTCACGCAGCTTACGGAGTAGCGAGGTAGATTTCTTATGCCACAGTGCATCACAGCCGTCAAAGCCGTTCTTAGACACCATGAAACCTTCACAAAGAACATCATAGGAAAAATTTTAGGCAATTGAGGGATGAGGTCGTCTGAGGCAATGCGTCATCAAACAGATGTAAGAGAAAGGGAAGGGAATACGCTATATACAACTATATTTAAAGCCAGATTTTTAGTTTCCTGTAGAAAAAATTGAACCCAAAACCCCTTATTACAAAACAAGATTCATATTTTGACATGGCTTAAACCATTGAGCCAATTTTTGTAATAAGAACGTAACTGTGATTGAAATACCGTTCTTTATACAAAACTGAAAACTTAGTTCGGTACTAAGTTGTCAGTTTTGTATTAGGAACTTTACCATAGACGGAATAAAGTTCTAAATTCAATAATGGCTCATGGGCAAAACCTGGGTCTGAAGATAAACCTGGTTTTGTAATAAGATATAGACGGAATAAAGTTCTAAATTCAATAATGGCTCATGGGCAAAACCTGGGTCTGAAGATAAACCTGGTTTTGTAATAAGATATAGACGGAATAAAGTTCTAAATTCAATAATGGCTCATGGGCAAAACCTGGGTCTGAAGATAAACCTGGTTTTGTAATAAGACGGTTATAGTTTCGCTAAGTCCGTTTGTCTGTCTGACAGTCTGTCCGCGTTTTAACTCAGAGACCCCTGGTACTAAAAAGTTGTAATTTGGCATGGATATACATTTATCTATCACGCCTACTAAATTGTGAAACAAAAACATGAAAAAAATGTCACCTCTCTTACACGTAAAGCGTTTTTATCTATAAAAGTGTTGGCGGAAGAAGTAATACACGAAAAAGAAAATGAACCGAGAAGAACAGGAGTTGAGAAAGATGATTAATAACGAAGAAACTGTGAACTCTAACAAGGTCTTAAATTATCAGCACTTAATCCTTTTAAAGCCATGCCCACTCGTTTCTATTACGCACATTCAATTCCCTTTAGTGACAAGAGCTACATCCCGAACGCTAACATTAGCAAGTGATGTGGCATTATTAAGTGCTCTGGAATTGTTAAGTGCAACTGGCTACGTGTATTGACGACGTCCTTACTTAGTTCTGACCTCTCTGATTAATTGCTCCTTTACATGTAGATTTGAAAGTCTCTATGATTACTTGGATATTGTGATTCAAACATTATTAACTTCTGCCATGCGTAAGTGTCTTATCGACTGTCTGCTGAAAGTTGTTGGTTATTATTTCTTCTTAAATTGTTTGAGTTTCTATCTTTACCTATACAATTAACCAATTATTCATAAGGTAAATCCGCGGCTGTAGCCCGCGAAATTCAAATTTTCCTACGTTTTTTACAATTTTCAGGTCAATGTCAGGTTGTATTTTTATCAAAATATGATTCGCGACTACAACCGATATGTATTTATGGAATTAGTCTTTAGAATTATTAATACATCTCTCTAAGATAGATTTGTTCCCCAATGTCACGATTTCATGAAAAAGTCATTCATTGGAACAAATCTAACTTAGAATTCTGTAAATAGATATTTGTTATAGTCGCGAATCATATTTTGATCAAGATACAACCTGACACTGACCTGCAAATTGCAAAAAAACAAAAGAAAATTTGAATTTCGCGAGCTACCACTGCGGGTCCACCTTATGCCTTGTTACCTACCTTAGCTACCTTATATTAAATAAATAAATAACTTTTACAATTTAATATGACTACTAGAGTATTGCTCATAACTTTATCCGCAAGAATTTTGAATTTTCCTATAATCAATACAAACTTCAACGCCCCATTTTTCTGGTTTAGGCCTAGCCCGTTCTTCCGAATTTTATTCGCGCGAAATGATTATTTCAGTTATGTAATACATGGTATCTTATGCAGCTACACGCACTAGTGGTTAAAAATTCTCGCGATAAATAAATCTGTGGTTTAATACAGATTTGGCGCGGTGCAGTGCGAATTTAATTCGCGCGGATATTTTGCGGAGTATGGGGTTGTATGGCGCTACACGCATTGCGTAATAAAAATCGCGCGAAGGGGCGCTCACCGCTCAGTAGTACACCGCTAGACATAGGAGATTTACTCTGTGGGACAAGTTTGGTGCGAAATGCTACGATAGAATTACCTGTGGGAGGAAATTTATAAATAAATCAATATATATTTTATTAGTTCCAGTGTCCATTGTAGACAAGCGTCTCAGCTGAGGCCCACATAGAACTGACAACAATCGCGAGGAGTTTTATTCGCAATGCATGTTAGTTGCAATTCCGTACACTGATTATAAACCGTGAGATTTCGCAGTGCGAGCTAGACCTTAAGTTTTGCGACTATTGTGTATGGTTTTTTTTTTTGTCTACTTAGTATGTTTTAGCATATACGATTTCGAAGAAATTCTGAATAGAGGTTGACAACTTATCCCAACAAATAAAACCCATTTCGTGCACCCGAATCCGCGGGCCAAACTAGTTCTAACTCTTCTCCTACCCAAAGTCTCAAGCGTAAAGGTAAGTTTAAGTTTAAACAGTTGTATCGCTAAGCAACGCGACTAAGTTATGAACATTGCGGATCCACGTTATCAGTGATTCACAGTAGGGTAGTTGTGAGTTCACCTGGCTGAAACTTTAATGGAATCATTGTAAGAGGTGACAAAGCAGCTTTAATTTCTGTAATTTTCTCGGTTCTTATACCTTACCAATCCTCCTTAGATACACTTAGACTTTAGCCAATATCAGTCGTGTTCTTTAAAGTTTCAAGAAAACAGAGGTAATATTATTATCTTCCATTATATATTTATAAGGAAATGATTAAGTACCTACTTACATACCTAACATTTCTTTAATTTGAATTTACCCGCGCTCATTCAAATGACCGCTTTATGATAGATTGTATGAATGTAGGAATGAATGAATGACTGACATGAAGAGATGACAGTCGGTTGTCATGTTGTGCATGTCATTGTGATTTGGAGGTTATATTTGCTACAAAAAGCTATTGTGATTAGAAAATACTTGAAGGATTAAAAGGAGACGATATTTGTGAAACTATAAGCTTTGAATGTTGTTTCTTTATTTACAGGTAAAGTAATATTTTGTAAAGCATTATGTAGCTACTTACGTTATAAAACAGCCTTTTGTAATACAATAAAAAACTTTATTTACAGAAACGCAATTGAGTTTATTTACGGACGTCGGTTACCTTAAATAAGATATCTTATATATTTAATATGGAATAATTTACCATAGCTTGCAACGAATGCACCTCTGAGATTTTTTGACTGAATTTACATCTTAGTTGGTAAGTTGGTAAGCTAGCTTGGGTGGTTAAGGTATTATTTTCATTTAAAAACGAAATTCTGACGGCAAAGAGTAACGGTGGAGTTTCTTGCCCATTCTTCTCCATACGAAACTACCTTTTGGAAGGGGCAACTAGAATCAATTCTATTTTGTTGTAAATTTTGACGTTCAAAAGTGCCTCTTATGTGCCTATTTGAAATAAAATGATTGGACTTTTACAAAGAGTTTGTTTACAGCGACCATAATTATCAAAGGGTGGTTTGAAGGGGATTTTTCTTTTTGATCTTTATGATATATCTACACTTTATTTCTTTTTGTACATTGCACATTCAACTATTTTACAATAGGTACCAAATAGTACAAAGTACCAAAAAGAATAGCCACCGTACTGAAAATGAACATTACTTTATCACTGTTTAAATTCAATGAAGCGATGATTACATTATCAAATCTAAAATTTAGAAGGTACTAGGACTTTATAAAGCTAATAGAATTTTATCAGTGCTTCACAGGTCGCTAGCTGTGACTACGACCTGTCTACCTCGCTAACTTTAATAGCCTGTCTTTGTAGCCTCGAACAAAGTAAAACTTTTGCCGTTCAAACATTTTTACCTGGAATTTGTAAGGGTAGTGGACTTTTTAGGGTTCCGTGCGTCCGAATGAAAAAACGGAACCCTTATAGGATGACTCGCGTGTTTGTCTGTCTGTCTGGCCGTCTGTCACTAATTTGCTCCGAATCTAATGGACCGATTAAGTTAAAATTTATTTGTATATATTATATGAATTTCTGTGACCCAAGCACGGACATGTGACGTAAATAAATGAATTTTGAATGTGAGGGTCACGTTTGGGAGACAAATAAGAAAATTTAAAAAATAGTTTTACAAATTGTACCGTGTGATACATTAAATGAAAGGGTTTACTGTAAGGTTCTCATTTTTTTTTTTTAAATAAATGGTTTTAAAGTTATTTAGGATAAGAAAATATATGAAAACTTACCATTCCCTTATGTCCAAATAATATCCAACAAAAAAAAAAACTGACAATATTTCTATACACGTATAAAACAATTACCTTAGCCATAGTTTTACCAATCAGAGCTATCATAACATAAGTTTTAAACAAATGATTAAAAGAATTACAGACACAAACCTAAATAATTATTCTACAATGGTTTTGTTATTAGGAAATAGTACTAGTATTACCAGAAAGGACATAGTGGATGGTGTGAACACCTTATTAAAGTTAAATGTAGGAAAGCTGATATTGTGTGCTTTTCCTTATTCTGACACCTTATCAGATGATGATAATAATTATATTTTTAGGTTGAATAATACTATTCATAGGTTGACATGTTGTCATAGTGACAAATTACTGTATTTTGACACTAATAAGTTTGTTAGTGGTTTTAAGTTGACTCAGAGAACTTTATCTCTGTCTGGGAAATGTAGACATAAGATTGCTATGTTGATAGCATATAATATTAATGAGGTTATAGCTAATATAACGAAATTTAGTATTAGTGACGAGTCTGTGTTGTCTAGTTATACTAACAACATAGAGATTAATTATGAGTCATCATGTTGTACGAAGGAGGATCCACCTATAATACCAACATCCTTGGAGGCCACTACCAGTCAGATAGGGTATTCTCTTCCTGCTGGAACTCATACAGGCATTCTAGACTCTTCAGTTGTAGTTGTGGAGGTCACTCCAGATAATTCTTTAAACTAGACTGTAAGACAACAGAAGTTACCCATTCAAATAACCAATTATTATTAATAGAGAATAATAAAAAGGTATCTTCTGGCCATTTAACTCATAAAAAAAAAACAAAGGGAGTGCAACATACTTTAAAATTATTTCATCAAAATATCCAAGGTTGCTCTTCCAAATTACTGGAAATAGAATTGTTTTTAGAAAATACCAAGTTTGATGTCATTTGTTTAACAGAACATTGGTTAAAAGATCATCAAGTGATGTCAATTAATTATGAAAATTATTGTGTAGTTAGCCATTTTAGCCGAAAACGTATGATACATGGCGGATCATTAATATTAATTAAAAATTCTATCAAATCGAAAGAACGGAAAGACATCATCGGACTGTCGGTTGAACACACCATTGAATTGTCCTGTGTTGAGCTTGATAAGCATGTTATAGTATGCGTATACAGACCTCCAAGTTACCAGAATCTATCTTTGTTTGATTCTGTACTGGAAGATGTGTTAAAAAAACTTAGTACTAATAGTAAGTCAATAATCATATGTGGTGATTTTAATATTAACTTATTAGAAAATAACTCGAACACTGTCAGATTATTAAGTCTTTTTAGGTCATTTGATTTGTCAAATGTTTTTATTGAACCAACCCGAGTGACAGCTTCTTCTGCCACTTGTATAGATAATATTTTTTGTAATTGTGATTACTTACACAAACAAATTGTAAATAAGTTGCCATCTGATCATAGTGGTCAAACAATAACATTTTGCTCCTATATGCCTGTACAAAAAACTCAAATAAGGTTTAGGCCAATTACAAGTAAAAATTTAGAGAAATTAAATAATTCTTTGGCCAGTGCATTATGTGTTCAGAGATTTAATAATATTTGTGACCCAAATGAGTTCTACGCCGAGTTCTTTTCACTATTAAACACACAATTTAATGACACTTTTCCACTAAAGACTAAAAGTATTTACACAAAGTTCGTATTTAGTGATTGGGCGACTCCAGGTATTCGTAAAAGCAGGGAAAATCTTTTTGAACTTTATGGCCTAAAGCAACATAAGAATAATGCAAGCTTTCATCAATATGTTGCAAAATATTCTAAAACTTTTAAAAGTGTGTGCAAAATAGCTAAAGCTCTTTAT
Source organism: Tiliacea citrago (assembly GCA_963921375.1). NCBI lineage: Eukaryota > Metazoa > Arthropoda > Insecta > Lepidoptera > Noctuidae > Tiliacea > Tiliacea citrago. Next base: position 7,494,911 of record OY992784.1, read on the forward strand.
ATTAGCAATAAAATAAAATCAGCTGATGATAAAATAAAAACTACCTGGCAAATAATAAATAATGAAACAGGTAGGAAAAAACAGCGTAATACTGAATTAAATTTAGAAACTGCACATGGGCCCATCACTTCAGAGGTAGAAATAGCTCAGGAATTTGAAAACTTTTTTGCTAATATTTCCCTTAAAACTACTGAAACTTTAAATTCCTCACCCGCGCTCTCGGCTGCCTTACTTAGAAAGAATGTAAAAGTATGCCCTTTGGAATTTAGGTTCCAACATACAAACCCCCAGGCTGTTATAAAAACTTTTAAAGATCTTAAAATTAAATTAACAGAAGATCTCTGGGGCATGTCTGTAAAAGTCTGTAGATCTATAATCGAAACCATTGCGCCCTATTTAGCTTTTATATTTAACACCAGTGTGGATCAAGGAGTCTTTCCGGATCTCATGAAACACAGTAAAGTAGTTCCTTTGTTCAAATCCGGAGATAGTAAAGAACCCAATAATTATAGGCCTGTGTCAATTCTGCCAGTTCTCAGTAAGGTGTTTGAAAAGTTGATGCTCAATCAAATGTTACGTCACTTTAATAAAAAATCCATCTTTCATGAACAGCAGTACGGTTTCACTAAAGGGCGTTGTACCACTGACGCCGGTGTTACCCTAATAAAGAACATTTTTAACGCCTGGGAGGAAGCACAAGATGCCATTGGAATCTTTTGCGACCTCTCTAAAGCGTTCGATTGCGTGAACCATGAGACACTTTTGCTGAAACTAGAGCACTATGGGATTAGGAATGCAGCTCTTGATTTACTAAGATCATACCTAAAAGATAGAAAGGTTAAAGTTCAAATAAACGGCGTTAACTCATTAGGGTCTGAAATGGCAATGGGCGTTCCTCAAGGTTCGATATTGGGTCCATTCCTCTTTTTAGTTTACATTAATGATTTACCCCAATTACTTCAAAATCAACCGAAGATGGTGTTATTTGCTGATGACACATCATTGATCTTTAAAATAGATCGACGATCACAAAATCTTGACGAAGTGAATAACTCTATTCTTCAGGTCCAAGATTGGTTTACGGTAAATAATTTGGTATTAAATGAAAAAAAAACCAAATGTATTAGATTTAAATTACCTAATGTTAGAAGTAGCGAATGTGATATCATATTGAACGGAGAAAAACTGGAATTTATTAATCAAACGGTTTTCCTAGGAATCACTATAGACGAGAAACTGCAATGGGGACCACATATAACCTCTCTGGCGGGGCGGCTAAGCTCGGCCGCTTATGCTGTTAGAAAGATAAGACAGCTAACAGATATAGAAACCGCGCGTTTGGTTTATTTTAGTTACTTCCACAGCATTATGTCGTATGGCATTTTACTGTGGGGTCGGGCTGCTGACATTGAGTCCATCTTTATTTTGCAAAAGAGAGCTGTCAGAGCAATTTATAATCTCCGTCGCCGCGAATCTCTTAGGGAACTATTTAAAAGGATTAATATTATGACGGTACCTTGCCAATTCATTTATGAAAATATTATGTATGTAAGGAAAAATCTACATATTTTTAACAAGATAAGCGATAGACATAATTTTAATACTAGAAATAAAGATAAAATAGATCAACCATTTTTCAGATTATCTAAAGTACATACATCTTTTATGGGGTACTGTGTTAAATGTTACAACAAAATACCTTGTGATATATTGAAATTAAATGAGAGAAAATTTAAAACACATATTAAAAGTACACTTTGTAAACAAGCATATTACAAGTTAGAGGATTATATCCAGGACAGGAATGCTTGGAAACATGCTGGTCCAGCTCCATAGGACAATCTAGAGTCTAGACAAAATCAAACTGGTTGCTATTTTTATGGTAAAATCTGTTATTTTTATGATATTCATTTTACATTCTGTGATAACCTATACTCACACACTGACTTATTTTTTTAGAAAAACATACTTGTATGATGTTTGTAAATATGTGAACACCACGTATCTATCTAATAATTAAGTTATTTTTCATTGCTTAGTTTTTAATTCGTTTTACCTATTATGGTATAGTAATTTTATTCTAGGTGCATCGTCTTCACATATAATCATATAATTAATGTAATCAAACAAAATATTGTAAAACATTTTTAAAAGAGTACCGGTGGAGTTTCTTGCCCATTCTTCTCCATACGAAACTACCTTTTGGAAGGGGCAACTAGAATCAATTCTATTTTTTTGTAAATTTTGACGTTCAAAAGTGCCTCTTATGTGCCTATTTGAAATAAATGGTTTGACTTTGACTTTGACTTTGACTTTGACTGTGCGTGGTCCGTCACGTACTTGGCCGGTTTTTTTGTTAATAATTTGACTAATCCTTCAAGTATTGCTCGCAAATTGATTTGTGATGTCTGGTTGAACCCCGTAACCTTGATAGAATTGAAGCAGAATTGAGTTTAGTGGGCTTGAAGATTAAATGTTGATAAAACGAAATTTTGACTGCCTCGTTCGCGGTTGTTAGAGCTACTGCTGAGCATGAGATATTGGGTGCGATTTCCAGGTTGGGCAAAGTGATATTGAGTTTTTCTTCCTGGAATTTCTCAGTAGCAGCCCGAAATCTGGATTCATGCCCGGTTGATGTCAATAGGCTCACCCCCTATTACATGGGAGTTAAACATAACTAGCGAAATGTGGGTGTACTATAAGCACACCTCTGCTCAACCCTTCGGAGAAACAAGGCGTGATGTTATGTTTATGTAAAATGAATTATTTTGTTCTTTCACAAACCTTAAAAATTATTTACGGGTGTAGTTCATCCAACTTTGCGTTCATCAAAGTTAATTAGCCGCTGCTAATTGCTTTCTTTCATTTATTAAAAACTGCGGTTTTTAATATACTTTTGAAGAAAGAAAATATGTTTATTTGTAGTAAACGTTACACAAAGAAAAAAACCACATAAAAGAACAAGCGGAGGCCATCGCTCAGCATAATGCTGTGACCCTATGCGAGACAAAGCTACAGCGCGGGTTATATAGTATGACTTAATAACGCTTAGAAGTGATAGACAATATTTTCATACAATCAATAAAAATATGGATGATGGCGGAGTGGTTGATATACAGCCAAATGATAAAGTATATAAATAATATATACACATGTAAAAACTAAATTGAAAAAATAGCCAGTCCATGCTTCAATACCTTTTACATTTGAAACCTTAATTGGTGAATTAAATTCAAATGTACAATTTTAAACCCTATGAAACAGAATAATAATGCTCTGAAAACTGAGAAAGCAGTAATTAAAATTAAAGTATTCTGTACAATAATCACCTATTATTTTGTTTAGAGGAATGATTTATTTTATTTATTTATTTGGGAATATAAAAGGTAACAAATTACAGAACAAAATTTGACCTACAGAGTGAGTAAATATATAACCCAGGACATTTTCCACATCATCATTTCAGCCAAAAGACGACCACTGCTGGACATAGGCCTCCCCCTAAGGGGGGTGTTTGCCATAATCGCCACGATTGCAAGGCGCGTTGGCGATCTAATGATTAATATAATAATAATAATAAATAATTAATATATTATTATCTCTAATTGATTTTCCACATACCTACCTCTAAATACAAGTTATAAAACTAATGCGATGTGCGCTTACAATTTCATAAGTACAATTAAATTACGTAATGGGTTATTATTAAACTAAACAGGCATGCAAATAAAAAAGAAAAACAAGAAATTATAAAGATACAGTCTAATAGTCAAACATAATATTACGAAAAACATGTTATTACGAAACAATATCCAAAATAGTTCCACGAACAAGGCCTCTAAATTTACCAGTAATTGTTAAAGTAAAGATGAAAAAAATTTTGGAAGAGATTATTATGCAACAAATAAAATTGAATTATATCACTGACAACCACTCAAAATTGCTCATTATTAATGCAGACATGTAAATCTCATGTAGTTATTATGAATATTCATAACCATCTTCACAGCTAGAAACGAAAAATATATTTTGTCTTTACATACATTCATAAACTCACGCCTTCTTCCCATGGGAGTAAGCAGAAACTACTCAACGACATCTGCTACGATCCTTACATATTCCTCCTCATTCTTGTCTTTGTTATTTATAAATAATTATTTATCAAACGCCATCCAGTTTTATATAACGGAACCAAAAATAAATTATGACCTATGACACTCACCAGCCCGCACTGGGCCCATGTGGTAGATGACGGCCCGCTTCTTGAGGAGGCCTGAATCTCAGCAGTGGAAAAATATAATTATATTAATATGCTGATTATGTGATATACAGAATTATTTTAAATTGGCTAGCTAAACCCCGCAGAGGCGATGGGTATAATTATCTAAACATGTTCCGTGTGATGCCGGACGTAAAGAATAGCACCATCCTATTTCGTCCCGTGGGTGGCGTAAAAGGCGACTAAGGGACATAAAGGAGAATGGGCAGCAGCGTTCTCTATGCATTTTAACATCATACTACGATCACCAACCCGCCTGTCAAGCGTGGCGATTATGGCAACCCCGCCTCCTTTGAGGGAGGCCTATGACCAGCAGTGGACGTCTTTCGGAAGAAATGATGAGTGACGATCTATAAATAAATTTGATAATGTTTTGTGAGGTCATATCGCAGTTATTGTAGTCCCGTGAAATATTAGTTTAAAAATCTGTATTTTATTTTTGTAAAAAAATGCAAATACCGTCGTTGACCTCCCAAAAAAAACATCAGACACCCATCGCATCTGCGGAGTTTAGCTAGCCAATTTAAAGCATCCCTGTATAGGCACGAAGTGCTTAATATGGAATTTCTTCCAATAATCAAACAGAAACCAACTTCAGTGAAATCTGAATGAATAAGTCCATTAAAACCCCAATATAAAACATTATTAATTAAAGTCAAAGTCAAATTATTTATTTCAAACAGGCGCATAAATGGCACTTTTGAACGTCAAAATTTACAAAAAAAATTATTGATCCTAGCTGACCCTTACAAAAGGTAGCTTCGTATGGAGAAGAATGTGCAAGAAACTCCACCGTTACTCTTTTAAAAATGTTTTACAATATTTTGTTTTAAAAAGGTAGTTTCGTATGGAGAAGAATGTGCAAGACACTCCACCGTTACTCTTTTAAAAATGTTTTACAATATTTTGTTTAAGTATAATACATTAATTATACAAAACTGTGGTACGAGTACGACTTCCACGCGGACGAAGTCGCGGGAAGAAGCTAGTTATATGTGAAGACGATGCACCTAGAATAAAATTACTGTACCACAATAGGTAAAAGAATTAAAAATGAAGCAATGAAAAATAACTCAATTATGAGATAAATTCATGATGCTCACATATTTACAAACATCATAAAAGTATGTTTTCCTAAAAAAAAAAAATAATAATAAGTCAGTTTGTGAGTTAAGGTAATCACAGAATGTAAAATCAATGTCATAAAAATAACAAATTATACAATTAAAATAGCAACCAGTTTGATTTTGTCTAGACTCAAGATTGTCCTATGGAGCTGGACCAGCATGTTTCCAAGCATTCCTATCTTGGATTATTACTGCCAATTTCTGCTTCACTAGTTATAGCCCCAGCTTACCTGGCCAAGTTTAATGGACTATTTTTGAGCCTGGAACAGGGTCCAAGTTTCCAGGCACTTTCGCTCCGATAGAATCTGCGGTTTTAAAAGTTTATCGTCTTAACTTTATAAGTTTCCCTGTTAACGTTCAAATGTTTTACGCTTTGGGAATTAAAAATCTTGGGTGTTCAGTTTTCTGGCTCTGTTCGATTTTAAATGTACAGCTATTATTCTGTTTGCTTTTAGACAAATGAAAAAACCTTCAACCACAATTTTTTTTAAATAGATTACGGTATCAGAATTTGATCTTGCGTACATTGTACCGCCAGTTAAATCTGTAAAGTCATCTACATCTTTAGCACATTTACATTTCATAATACAATAAAGTACCTAAATAAATAACTATTATTTATGTATAGCACGATTTTCCAACTATTGTCAACCATTCGTGTTAAAATTGTGTAAAAAATATGTGTCATTTCTGTACATAGATTTTTTTTTATTAAAAAACGGTGCCCCACACTAGGAATTTCTCCTGTATCGTGGGTGCGTTTACAAACATTTAAACTCACATACACAAACAGCCAGACCCGGAACAACTACTTATAGGTCATACAAATATTTGTTCCGTGCGGGAATCGAACCTGCGACACGCAGCGCAGCAGTCAATCGCTTAACCACTGCGCCAACCATGCCGTCAAAATAGATAGTTTATTATTGTTTTGCATAATGTGTCTATCGCTAATTAGTGCACTTGGCTTGTATGTTGGCATGTGTTAATTGATTGCTGTTCAAACTTAGTAACAATTGTAGATAGACCAATAAATAAATAATAAATAAAGTAATTTATTCCTGCTCAGTGATATTGAGTTTTGTTAATGTCTTGCTAACCGGATAGATGTTGTCCTGACCAAAAAATAACTCATACAAAAATCCCATCGAAAAAAACCCTTTCAGCTTTTCCCAAATTTTCGGGAAACGTTTCGAATTTTTCCTACATAAACCTAATTTGGACTACGAGTATTACGAACATTTTAAAATAAAAAATTGTCTAATCTGTCCTGTCGTTCTCAAGTGATGCGCTCACCAACGAAAAGCATTTCATTTGTAACCGACTTTCAAAAAGGAGGAGTTTATAATTAGGTTCATCTGTATGTATGTTTTATCTATGTTCACCGATTTCTCCGTCAATTTTAGGCCGGTTTTGAAAATGCTTTTTTTGTTTGGGTAAAGGGTAATCCGTGTAAATCCTAAAATTTTGGGCACACCTATATCGATTTGGGTATTTTTAGGGTTTCAGGTCGTTTTTTTTTTATAGTAACTCCTGCATTTGCTCTCGGAAAGCTCTATTTGATGAAGTGGAACTGACGATGAAGACCACAGATGGTCACCGGAACTACCACGGACCGCGCGGCCCGCGGCGCGGCATCCGCGCTCTCATGGGGGATACGTGTGGGCCGCGAGTAGTTAATACTTACTAAGTATTTCACGGGTTACGATTCAATTAGGTACTTTAATATGGTTGCTAAGCAGTTTGTGCTCGTCACAATGCATACCATAATTATGCATTGTGCAGTGCTCCTGGTTCTTACCAGGAAAACTCATCAACCATTAACTTCCCTGCGGACGGGTCGGGAAAAGCAATATTTTGTAAAAGGCGATGAGCAGTTGACATTAAGCTAATTGTAACTTAGATAAATAACAAACCGACCGAATAAAAAATAAATATCAGTTTACAAAAAAAACAACCGACTTCCAAAAAAACACTGATTTATCTAAGTTACGATAGCCTAATGTCAACTGCTCATCACCTTTTACAAAATTTAGTACTTTTTTATTTATCTATTTTATATTTTATTTTATTTTTTATTTATCTACCATGTTCAGAATATGGGTATGAAACAGTATAATGTACGGTTTATCAAACCACATTTTATCCTTACCTACTACATCTAATCTGCTTCCAAGAAAACCACATTTTGTATATTCATCCGATTTTTTCGGAATACAAACACATCTCACTCCAGGCGATACATTTTATCTAGACCATACATTTTAGCCAGAGTATAAGCCCAAAAATCTTTCTATTACTAGACACTGACCATAGAATATATATCATCATATCTATCCACCTGACACTAGCACTTAGGTATAGGCGTAATAAAAATGTAGTGTAAGCAATTTAGTTTTTGCCGTTTTCGTAATGTTATTTTCTATGGTTGGGAAGACATTGGATAAAACCCAAGGTGTTGGTTTTGATTTTGGTACTTAAAAGTGTATTTTTCCGTTGTTATTGCAATAAAACCGTGATACGATTTATGCTCGCATGCTTGCGATCCAACGAGGTAGGTAATCGAAATGATAAATATTTCATTAAATTATTAGCACCTTACCTTCTTTTAACGTAATACACTCTGTTCTAACTATCGTTTTATAAGTGACCAGAAATACAATCGAGCAAAAACCACTATTATTTTTATTACACCTCTTAGTTCAAGGTGTCTGTAACTGTACCCGGCGACGGCGCGGCGTGGAGGTGGCGACCCACATCCAGATAATGGCCGCACTTAGGACCTAAAATGTACAGGTATGATAGTGGACACTTGATTTACTGATATTGTCTGCACTGTGGTTATGAGAACAGCGAGAACTAGCATTTTTATAGACTACAAATAAGGGCAGTTCTTGTTACAATAATGTTGTTTTATGGGGGTATATGAAGTAAATAGGCTTTTAATGCCGAGAAGAAATTGTATGACAGATTACAAGTCGGCAATAGAACGTAGGCCAGTGCAGTGGGCTTCTAATAATGGAGGGGCAATCACATCACACTATCACACTAATATTATAAAGGCGAAAGTTTGTGAGTGTGTGTGTGTGTGTGTATGTTAGTTACTTCTTCGCGCTCAAACGGCTAGACCAATTTTGATAAAATTTTGTATGGAGGTAGCTGACACCCTGGATTAAGACATAGGCTATTTTTTATCCCGATATTCTTACGGGATCGAGACTTACGCGGGTAAAACCGCGGGGCGCAGCTAGTATTGTTAATATTTATTGTTCTTGCAGTGAGACAATCACAAAATACCAGCACTTTAAACAGAAAATAAATGAGCATTGATTAAAATCTACTACAAAAACAATTACCTACATAAATTAATACAAATACATTCACAGTTTGGCCCTTTCAGTAAAATCCCCTGAGCAACGCATTTATAGCTGTTTTAATGGCCCCGACGTCTATTGGGCCGGTAACAATTACGTTCATTGCGAAGGTTTTCTCCACTCGTTCGAATTACAGCCTCTTTTCTTTTAAGCTTACCTTTTGTGTTGACGCCTTAATTATTTGCCGACGTTATGGCCTTAATAAACTTGATATGTAGGTTCAGTCGATTATTTTATGTCTTCATCACTTTTTAAATTCCTTACTTTATCAAATCAAGACGCATACCTATTAGCTTTTGAAGCCACGGGCTCTGAGCAGACTAATGCGTAGAACACTCTAATTGATTACTAGATAATAAAGATCAAAATGGCATACAATTTTGGCCATATTATGTTTTTTTTTTTTTTTATTCAATTATCCGAGTCTATCGGCGTCACATTTTTTATTCGGGCTGCCATATAAAGAAGATGCCTGAATGTCATTCTGCGGTATTGACATTACGACGCGCTATTTAATGCGAAAATATTTTGTGTGTGACTGTACAAGATGAAAAGTTTAACGGAATTGTTAGAAGTTTAGACAAGTTGAGTATTCCATGTGTGAAAATGTACTAAAGAAGGGTTATTAATTTATTATGCCCTTAATGATACTTTTTTCAGGTTTGTTATAAAATGAGTCGGTATTAAATATTTTTTTTGAGGGAAACCCTTTATTATAAAAGTTAGGTACATAAAACCGCAAGAATTTGAAAGTTCTACTTAAGAGTAAATGAGTAAGTATGTTTTTTTGTTTTGTAAATTAAGAAGGCTCGTTAAAAATAACAAGTCTGCTTAAGTAATATTAGGGAGGAAAGTAGCCCAGCCTATACAACAAAAAAATATAAGAAACACCTGGAAAACGAGACAAAAAAACTTTTTAACACAGATTAAAATAAGAGAACTTGGGCATTAGTATTAAAAACAAGGCATTAGTATTGAAAAGTATGGGGAAGGTTTGCCCATCAGTGGGACAAAATAAGTTAACTAAAAAAAAGGTTGCTGTTATTATTCGTATTTTTACTCTTTTTTATAGATTTAGATATTTTTCTGGTATTCAGCTGCATCCGGTTAGACTAGAAGCCAACCCCAACATAGTTGGGAAAAGGCTAGGCAGATGATGACTCTTTTTATAGATTTCAGGAAAGCTTCAAGAATTATAGATTTACTGAATGTAAAGAAAACAAAACATAATGGCAACTCATTGTCCATTCTAGAAAAGAGGACCAATCAAAGTCACGTTAATATGTCACAGATGTCAAACCTTTAGACAAATTGTCCAAGCGATTCGCTTTTATGGCAAACCCGTACCAAAAATGACAATGACAAGTCCGGGCCCTCTCGATTCCCCAAAGGGAAAAATGACATTTAAATGACACGTCGAAAGCGGTTTGACAATAACATCGATATTATTGGGTGGTCACAAAAATGTTCTCAAAACATAAGTCATGTGGACATTTTTGTGACCACACAATATTATTTAAATATTTATTTTTTGAAAGCTATTCGTTATCCTCAAGTTTTCGCCGTCTCTTTTCGTTTTATTCATTTCATAAATGTGGACCTCTTCTGTAATATGTGAGAAAATTTTTCGTGAAAAAATGGCTACGAACATTAATTTGTTAGTTTATTGAGATGTTGAGCAATAACATCTCGTTATTTTATCCATTTTGGAAATCTCAAAGTCCCGACAACGAACAGGGCTCGTATCTGAAACTTTTCAAACTTATTTTCGATGTTCTCTCATCATGCCGCATGCACCTACTCAGCTATCAACTTTTTGCCCTGCCTATTATACTTGCTAAAAATCTCTCTTACCTAGATAAACTAAAAAGGCAGCTCGAGCTTGATGACGACAATATTAGAATTTGTAAGTAATACATTACATATTTCAATCATCAACATATTTCAACGCATGCCACGTGTCTTCATCAGAGTCACTCAGTTGTGTCTGTAACTGTGTTCGCAAAAAATCAAATCGCCACGTAGTTAGTTACACTTAAGATACCAAAACAACTTCACTGTTTAGTTTTTTTTTGTGCACGTTTAATGGCAATAGGCTTGCCCGCTAATTATATGGGACTAAGGCGATTATCACACTGCACCGCGCTCAGCCGTGTAGCGTGAGGCGCCGGGCGGCCATGGCAAATAATCTGTGCACGGGAGCGCGTCACGCGCGCAGATTGTGTTTTCTATTACACAATGATACAATGTTAAATCTTCCGCCCGCGCTACGCGACGGAGCGCGGAGCAGTGTGATAATCACCTTAAATATAACTGGAGAAATGTATACAGGTGTATATGCCGCTTTGCTTTGCATAGCTCTTACAGGGATTACAGGCATGATGTTATATTTACTGCTTTGTCGAAGCAATGATAGGCTAATTAGAGCCCTCGAATTTCTAAAGTCCAACTATTTTGAAACCCATAATCTACCCAATTATCAATTATTTTTACCTGAACTGTATTAGTCAAATGAAAAGTACACTTCCAAATGAACCAATTCCCAGCCGCTAAGGACTCTAATGCACAACGACAGCGTTTTTGTGAAGATTGAGAGGACACTCTATCCTCTCAATCTTTACAAAAACGCTATCAACATGACAGATGTCTTATCTACATTACGAAACCATTTGTTATACTTAAATCATTCATATTACGAGAAATAATGAACGGTGCAATCGGGAGACTGACGGACGACATTTATTTCCTTTTGTAGTAAGACGAACTGAGCTGAACGTGTTTAAAATGGCTGCGGAACGGAGTATTAATCGCTTTCAAATTCAAATTCAAAACGTTTATTGCGAACTAAGTGTACAATGTAGGTGTTATGTTATGTTAGTACTTATGACTTAGCAGCCTTTTACACGCATTGAAATTATCATTCGCCTGCCCATAATATCCTAAATTAGCATGCATTAAACATTATTATTACTTTAATTATTTTCTTTTATATTTGTACAATTAAATTGAGAAATTCTAGTTATGTCAAAATTAAAATGTCAATGATGAATTTAATACAATTATTCAGCAATATTAATTTTTCAGGTAGTACAATTTAAATTATAATTTTATATAAAGTTAAATAGGATAGATTAAATCGAATTGTTTTTATTGGACAGATCGCCAATTTTGTACATGAGAGAATAGGTCGAATTAGTTGTTTGATTCTGCCCTACTGTTGCAAAGAATTCGTTAAATCTGTTGGATACATTTAACGGGCATTTTACTTCTTCATTGTCTATCTTCACTGATATATTTTCACGGCTATTTATTTTTGTCTTCCCTGTTTTTGTATTAATTATATTCCATATTGTCTTTACCTTATTGTCAGTTTTGCACAGTTTCGCTCGAATGCATTGTATTTCTGTTACATTCTCCACTAGGAATGCTTGTTTTGGAAGTATGTATATCTACTACGATTATTATTAAGAGGCTTGTGGCTATTATAGTAAACAGCTGTACGGGTCGGTCGATCAGGTTAAGCTACGCTTGCCGCGGTTGGTCCGTGGATGGGTGACCATCTTTACATACCAAGACCCCTCCATACCTCGGAAAGCCGTTGGTCTTGGCTGTCATTTGTGGATCTTTTACATTCGTTACGGGTCGTGAGAAGCCCGAAAGTTTGACAACCAGACTTACCAAGGGGTATCGTGTCACCCAGTTACTGGGTTGTGCAGGTCAGATAGGCAATCGCTCCTTGTAGAATACTGGTATTCAGCCGCATCCGGTTAGACTGAAAGCTGACCCCAACTCATCCCCAACTTAAATATTGATTTCACAATTTTCGTTATTGCACCTACCACAGCTTGTCTCTGCGTCACCCAAAGGTTGACTGGTAGATAATGCCTATGGCATTAAGTCCGCCGCTGTACATTTGTGTGCTTAAAGTATTAAATAAATAAATAAAATAAACACGAACAAAAGGGTCAGCAAAAGGTTTGAAATGACAAATGTAACATTTATGTTACATGAAAGGTGGATAAGCACAGGTCACACAGACGGGACGCGATGACAGTCGCGGTCTGTCGTCAGGCCACAGTGTAACGTGTCAGGCACGTCAGTCCCGGCCGTGCCGTCACTTTTGTGTACATTCTGCATGACGTATGTAATTTGTGTGAGATTATGATGGAAGGGATTTTCAATAGGAAGCGACTGTGTTTTGATTGTGTGTCTTTTAGGTAAATTGTTTCTTACAGTAGGTTATTTTGTGCATAAGTATATAAGAATACAAATTACACTTTAGCTAAATAATAGCCTAAGAGTTATTGTTTAAACGTGTTTTCGGCTTGGGTCCCACCATAAAGGTATAAAAAAATACTAGATATTATAAAAATGTTCCAATCCAAATGTTTAAAAAGAAACTGACAGGCCTATTCAGATGACACTACACAGATGTAATATTTGACTTTGTAAATTTCCTTATTATTAGTATGCTCGCTTTAAATTATTAATGTTTTTTTCCAATTTTAATTTGACTGAAGTGTTTGTTTTTTAATACAAAAATATATTCCATGTTTGCATGCCTAATAGAAGGTAGATTGGACAGGGATCACAATATTTTGTAAACACCTTTATTTTATGTACTATTTCTAAGCAAATAAACGATTATTTAAATATTTATTTATTTATTATTAGACAAAGCGTTGTCCACTACCCCTTTCTCATACGTGATCACTACCAGTCCGATATGGTACATAGTTTAGTATCACTCTAAACCATTTCGCCGACCCTTTGGCCGTCAGCCCTACTCTCTAAATGGTGTGAGTACTATGTACAATAGAGCTACCATTTACCGGGTTATATGTCTTTCATTGACTTGAATATGCCCTGGCGGCTTAGAGTATGTCATGCTCAGTCAGATGTTTCGCTGATGGTGGCGTGTGTGTTGGATCATTTAGCTCCCTTCAAAATGGTTGAGCTGAATGGTGCTGATCCATGCGTCATGTTCGTGAACGGGCGCTGTCAGTTGGGACTGGTCATCTCTTAGCTGCAACGGCTTATTTTTAATTATTTTAGTTTTGAATTGTTTTTTTTTATCACGGATGCTTCTGACATTTTGCATCGTTCTCACATGTATATTTTCAATAAGAATGATATAACCAATATTTTGTATCAAATATTTTATTTTAAAAGAGTGTCCGTGGAGTTTCTTGCCCGTTCTTCTCCATAGGAACCTACTATTTGGAATGGGCAACTAGCTTCATATTTATAACTGACCGACTTCTTGACAATTCAAAAGTGCCTGTAAATGGTTTAATTGAAATAAATGCTTTGAGTTGAGTTGAGTTCTACGTAGCTAACTGTCTTATATTTTTATTACGGCAGTAGTTATTCTGATGCAGTTTGTGTCAATACGACAGAAAAGTTGCCTTAAAATTCCATAATACCCCAGCGCCACCTCACTCTTTCTCTCACTCGCACACTACTGCACGCGAGTGCTGGGTGGCAGGGAGAAGGCTCCAAGGCACCGATAGTTTTATTTTATTTTTATTACTGTGAAAATAATAGTAATAAAAAAAAATAGTATCTGCTATATATTTAGTTCAGTTATTATGCAAAGTTGTATGGTCTAAGTTGAAATATTTTGTTAATACTAGTGGTTTATTCTTTGGTTTGGAGGTAACTTTCTTAAAAAAATGTGTCTCCAAAATTCTATGAAATCGTGTTTTCGTCAATAATTGTACTTTACATTAATCCTCAACTTTACCATAATATATTTATTTCAAAATAATAATTAATGCTGCAATATTTTTCATATAACCGAGGATCATGCTAAGCAATTTGACGTATTGTAGATATTGGCACATGCAACCTAATGTATTTTGTAAGTTACGGGTGCTATCACAAAAAAAAACGTTTTTCGCCAATTTCTTATCTAATTGTAAGAAAGCTTGAAATAATTGAAACATTAAGCTGTGTAACTATAAAAGTACAGTTTTCGTGGTGATAAACCATTCGTGTCAGTCTCAGCACCTGAGAACAGTTTCATCACTTTTGCGCTCTCGAAAATATAGCTTACTTCGCCGTTCATTTACTCAATGAAGATATTGTATAATCATAAAATAAAATTTTGTTTTTATCACACGGATAGCTGAAACCCAGTACATGATTTTTAAATTTCTTGATATGGTTTGTTAAATAATAGGAAAAAAAAAACATTACCGACAGTGTTTTTAAAAAAAATATAGGTTTTGTCATCATTATTTTCTGAGCCTATTTGTAACATTGAGAGTTCGTTTTGCTACCTTTTTGAGTTGAACATGTCTGCTTACATAACATATTTTTAAAAACTATGTTATTATATTGAAGGAAAATGTTCCTAAACTCAACACGATATCATCAATTTTGTATGAAGAGGCAACGGAAATAATTTTTTACAATATTATATACCAAAATTTTCGAATAAAAAATTGCTACCAATGGAGATGAAGAAGTAATCTATCTGTGGCAATTATTAATTACATTTGGTTTAGTTAAATTTTTCCGCAAAATGTACCTGCAAATTTTTGTCAGATTTTGTGATGGCGTTGGCATAAGATGATGAGAAATACTATTTCTAACTTAGAAGATAAAAAATAGACTCATATTGAAGAGCTGACAGAGCGCGTCATCATCATTTCATTGTTCTGAGACAAATCATTGACATATAAACCTTATAATGGACTTGCCATACCTGCAAAATTAGCGTGAGTACGTACAAAAACCGAGCTCTTAAAATGGCCGCCTTTCGTAAGGTTTTTACTGCGAGTGCGAGAGAGAAAGCAAGCAACCGTTTGACAGCACATTTCCACAAAACTTGGAAATAAACATGGTGACCTGTCACGCATAGACAGATTTTGACATCACACAAAAGTCTTGTCAGTTTTAGTCCTTGACAAACATTTAGATGTCTCTTTTTTCATATGTAGCTCGTGATTAGTTAGAGGGAAACAAAACGCTTTATGGTATTATGACTGTTTCGATATGATAGATATTAGTATAACTATTCTTCATATAGTAGAATAAATGCCATCTCCATAGTATTCCTACCTCAATGATACGAATAAATAAAATTAAAATGTCTGTTTGTAATTTCAAAACAACAGCGTTTTACTAAATGCATATAATATTATGAAAGTATATATACGGTACTTACTTATAACCAATTTTTTTTTATTTATTATTTTTCTGTGTTTCTGTCAGTTTGCTCCGGATAATCTGGGTGGACTGATTTTGACGGGACTTTCACCGGCATTAGCTACTCTTATTTTATATTAAAAAAAAAATAAGACTTGTTAAAATAATACGTTGTAAATTAAAGTTTTAAGTGACAAAAATAATTAATTTACGTTATAGTATTACTAAGTGCCAATTTCACCAATGAAACTGAACGCGATCAGCACATAAACCACGTTTAAGAGCTGTCAGTGTCATTATTTTCTCTGGCTTATTTTTTATATTGACACTGACAGCTCTTGAACTCGGTTTAGATGTGCTGATGCGTTCAGTTTCATTGGTGAAATTCGCCCTAAGTGAGCGACTGTCTGTGAGTGACGAGAAACCAACAGAACAGCAACTTACAAACATAAATTTGAGTTATCTAAAATACAAAATGAGAAGCTTTTATTTATATTTATAACGTTCAGTTGACCTAATTTTCATATTTACAACCTCATCCAACCCAAATGATTCACCAAGAATAGAGGGAATCTGGCGCTCGGCGGCCGCTGCCGCGGCACCCTCTCTGGATTCCTAATCGCTCACTTAGTCATTTAGTCGCACGGCTAGAATTTTAATATCTCAAATTTAATATCTCAAATGGATTCATCAGAACCCACTTTTAGTTAAAGTTAAGTTATTAAAACAGTATCTCATCATCAGTCGCTAAGTTTTTTTTTCGTTCGTTTTATTATTCCCCTTTTAGAAAAAGTTAGAGTGCGAAGCTGCGGGCAACAGCTAGTGTAAAATATTACACTCCGCTACCGAATGTCGAAGTTTGAAATGTCGACGTATGTTAGTTCTAAAGTACAGGATCTCGATGTACGCCAGTTCGAAAGTTCACTGGAGCGAAGTATGCAAGGCCGACGTATCGTTAGTTAGAAAGCATACCCGGTAGGTTACCCGGAACATAACTATTTAGATTAGGTTTATTTATTAGGTTAATTTCTTTTTAAAAAAAAATGGGTAGGTTAGGTTAGGTTAAAACTGTGACCTCCTACGCACGAGCCGAGCGAGCGAAGCGAGCGGTGCCGCGGCAGCGGCCGGCGAGTGCCAGAAACGACTTGCATTAATAGAAAAAAGAGATTGTTTTTAGCACTCGTATGCTTTCTAACTAACGATACGTCGGCCTTGCATACTTCGCTCCAGTGAACTTTCGAACTGGCGTACATCGAGATCCTGTACTTTAGAACTAACATACGTCGACATTTCAAACTTCGACATTCAGTAGCGGAGTCAAAATATTAATATAATGATTTGATTGAAATAATGACACATTAAATACATATTATTTTATTTATTCGACCCGGTACTGCTAGCGCGCACAGCGTTAACAGTACTGTTTATAAAATGCATGTCGTTTACCACACGTAAGAGTGTTTTCATCTCCCGTATCTCCCTTGTTCCATATTCAAGGTACAGGCTGTTCCATTAAAACCCACGTTCCTCCATTCACATTAAATTATAAATGTGCTCGTTTCACACAAAAGTATCGTTTTATTTAAATGACAAGTGAGCACTTTTGTTGTTTTGAAATGTTCATCATTGCTATGTAGGTAAATTATATTACAGTGACATCCAGTGGTTCTGAGAGTTTTTTTTTGCAGGAAAAAATGTAAATTTATTTTCTGATATTTCAGTTTTGGTATTATTTATTATTATAACAGGAAAGCATAAAAATTGTAGATACAGTATTTTAGAAAGATTATATAAAGTTTAGTATTTTTTTTTTAAATGTTTATGTGAATAGTTTTTCTTCAAAGGACGACAATAGTTTTTTTTATTTAAACATTAGGTCATTATTGAATTCTTATTCCGGAAAAAAAAAACAGAAAAAAAACCTTCAAACTCAAAATATTTTATTTCACACAAACCTACACACATAGGCAGTTATGGACCGTCAGAAGGAGCACGGTCCCAATTAGTCAGTTAATATGGAGAAGAGCCGGCAAGAAATTCCAAAGCTACTTTAAAAAAAAAGAAGGATTTTACAATGTTTTCAAATTACAGTGTTAATAAGTATGGGAGTACTGAAGACTGAAGAATCGATCTGCAGATTTTATCCCAATCTCCATAACGCCATAACTTTGCAAGGTGTTTGATGACGTCACAATACAAATTACATATTGCTGTCGCATCGCTATATACTAGCGCTTTAAACCCATCTAAAACTCCATATAACTACGTCATAATTTCAAAGTTCATGTATTATTCATATGATTTCCTTCATACCAGTACAACTAATAGAAAATACCATGGAAATATGCGAATAACTTTCTGTCTCGTCACGTCTGTCATAAATAGATCTTAATATAGAATCGGAATAGCACGATGTCGAACGGCTGTTCGACATCGTGCTATTCCGATTCTTCAACGGCTGGAAATATTGGACTGACAAGGCAGAGGTCGTGGGTTGCACTGATATACTAGCAGCATGATTAATATAGTTGAAGGGGTTGAGAGATAAAATTACCCATTTGAATAACCCAATAAACACCGTTTCATTTAAGCATCTTACAACGGCAGCCCAAAAAAAAAATATTCATTATTAGGACGCATGACGTAGTTTGAAACACCCTGTTCCGAGCACGGTGCGAGCCTTGCGTTACAAGGGCGGCGCGGAATGGAGCGCAAGGCTTGCACCGCGCTCATTTATCAGGGTGTTTCAAACTACATACAAAATACAAAAATATTTATTTTAACTTAAACATTGTGTCATACATAAATTGAGGCAGCCCCAGTAAGTTACAAAAGTACTTGTGTTGGAGCTGTCTCACCCTTCCCATTAGTGGTTGCTTTACAATGATGAGGCTAATAAGTAAATAGAGAGTAGATGTATACAGAAAAAATAAAAACAAAAATAAATTAAAACATTAATTTAGCAACTCTCGGTGAATGAGGTGTGCACATGCGTGTGTATGTATATATTGTGTGTGTGAATATGTGTGTGGGTATATATGGGTGTGTGTGCGTACCATTTTTTTTTTTCCATTTCTTGCTTTAGCTCAATCTTGTCAGAATGTTTTCAGTTTCTTCATATGTTAGGGATCTCAGCCATTCAGTTATTGTTTTTTTACAATCGTATAACAACAGGGGATATATATCTAATTTACGGTTCAGTTTATTATAGATGTAAGTGGATTGTGTAACATATTGACGTCTAGCAAAAACAGTTCGAATCCCTGGTGAGTGGGCCACTATATCTTTGCGCCTTCTGTTCTGGGTTGCCAAGTCAAAAGGAAGACACTTATGCAGGGTTAAGGACACGTTTAGAACATAAAGTTTTCTAATTGAGAGCAAGTTGCTAACTTCATAAAGGTCTGTTGTAGGGAACCTAAATGGTTGAAAGTACATCACCTTGATAAGTGATCTCTGAGCTCTTTCCAGATCAAGGAATTTGAGCTTGGTGGCTCCACCCCAAATCGGAATGCAGTAAGTTATTATAGATTGTGCCAGAGCTATATAGATCTTATTTATAAGTTGCGCGGACATAACATGTCGTAAAGTTTTAAAGACCCAAATGATCTTCCGGATCCTTTTCATAAGGATCTCAATGTGAGGGTGCCATGACAGTCTTTGATCAACAATTATGCCCAAGTATTTTGTGGAGCTGACTTGTTGAATGGTTTGACAGCCACAATTACGGTTATAGAGGGAATTATTTTGGCAAACATGAATCGCAATGCTATAGTCAGATCCGGGCTGTGACCTTTGGTTTGGGGAAAAACAAATAAAATTAGTCTTAGTGGTATTAAGGGTTAAAAGGTTTGCTTTGAGCCAGCCAGCTATCTCAATCAGACCCTCTTCAGCGACAGTTTTTACATGTTTCCATGACGTTCCTGAGAAAACAACCGCAGTATCGTCTGCGTATGAGAAGATTCGCCCTCCATTAATCTGGATATTGCATAGGCTATTAATATAAATTTAAACGAGTGGCGGACCCAAAACGCTCCCCTGTGGGACTCCGTAGTAGATCTCTTCTTCAGCACTGCATGAGTTATTAATTTTAACCATTTTCTGTCTATCTTTAAGATAACTTTCAAAAAGGGAGAGAGCCGTACCTCTTATACTTATACTTTCTAGCCTGTGCAGAAGGATAGGAACGGAAACGGTATCAAAAGCTTTCTTGAGATCTAAGAACAATGTTAAGCATTTATAACCCTTATCCACCCTATTAACAATCTCAGATGTCAAAGCCGTAATAGCGTCTTGAGTGGTACGTCCTCTTATAAACCCATATTGTGCATCTGGTAAAATGTTGTATTTCTGTAAGTAGTTAATTAGTCTCTTGTTTATTATTTTTTCTAATATTTTTGAAATTGATGACAGCACAGATATGGGGCGATAATTGTTCACATCGATTACGTCCCCACCCTTGTGCACAGGAGTGACCACGGAACGCTTTAAATCTTTCGGGAACGTTCCCGTTTTGAGACACAAGTTAGCTAGCTGGCTTATCAGAGGAACCACAAAATCCCTTCACATTATTAAATATTTTGTCGGTATACCGTCCCAACCTGGTGCACTTTCAGAGTCAAGACTCATAAGAATACCATCCACTTCTTGTGGATCCGTCTCATATAACACAAACGAGGAAGCCCAAGAGTTACTACAGGAGCTAGTCACAACCGGCATCCCAGTCTGAGTTACGATACTTTCCGCTAAAGATTTGCCTATGGTGGTAAAAAACAAATTGACCTTATTCAATGAGTTTAGAGGGTGTGCGGTAATATTGAGAAGGTGGGTATTTAAAGTTTTAGGTTTTTTAAACTGTGTGATTTCATTTGTTGCTGACCAAAGATGTCTCGGACTTTTAGATGAATCTTCTATTTGTTTTCTATAATATTGTCTCTTTATCTTATTTATCAGATTGGAACAAAAGTTACGGAAGCGTTAATAAGTTATTAATAAAATTATGTTGAAAGGATCTAATCTTGTTTGGCGCTGCATTTTATTTCTAAGCCTTATGCATCGCAGTGCTCCTGTTGTTATCCAGGGCTTTAAAGTTCTTTTGCCACAAGAAACAGATTTGGTTTTTGAGTTGCATAAGAGGGATGTCCTAATTACCTCCACCAACATCATGCGTCATAATGAATAAGTTTTTTTTTTAAATTATTCAAATGCTAATAAATATTGTTTTACTTTCATGAATGATTAGTAGTCATTGTATACATGAAGTGGGCTGCCGTTGTAAGACGATTATTTTTATTTTTTATTAGTGTAGATTTGCAACTAAACTCTGATTTTTCATTTGCTAGACCAAAATGAAAGCTGCGATCGACCTTTTTAAAAATAATAATTAATATTACAGAGAAAATGCGACAGCAGTGAAGGTCCTCCTGCAGAGAATGATTCTGTGGTCCTTGGTGAGAGAGACTCGGTAACTAGATTATTGAGTAGGTTATTTTTATATCGACACCAAATTTATTTTAGTTTTACAAATTAAAAATCTGAGTAGTTAGAGAATTGTGGACCTAGAATTTCTTTAGAATTTTATACAAAAACCGACACAGAACAGAACCGTGCCTTATTAAAAATAGAGTTAAAGAAAATAATTAACTGTCAAAAACATGTACAGCCCAAATGAAGACTGTAATTTAATTTGAATTTGACAGATAGGCTCAAATAATTTCAATCACCCAATCCGATACGAAATGTCATTTTCCAATCTATTTCTGTAGTTCTAAATATGAACGTTAATCGAATAAACCTACAGATTATCATAATAATTATCGTAGAATCGATTCAGTAATTATAATCGATTTTATAATTGAAACCGATTGCGAATACGGAATGGAATGAGTAATCGAAATTGGTTTCATTCAAAGTCTTCGTTTCTGAAATTAATGTCGGATGGCTCAGATTCGTGGGTGCCATGATTGAACCAATTTACATGAAATTTGATTAACTTTAAGGACTAATTACTTATGTAGGTAGCTATATCCAATTTGTAGTAGGTAGTTGAGATGATACCAATAATATAGACTTTTAGTGGTCGTCGAATTTCATACTAAAAATGTTGTTAGTGGTAATAATCTTACTAAGACGCAGCAAAATAGAAAAAGAAAGAATAAAGATTGTTTGGACCTAGTTTGTGAAACACAAAATACAATTAATAACAAAAAAAAATTGAATATCATGTTTTAATAACAATAGTGTGTGTGCCTCACGGTTACGACAAAAAGGGTCTTTACAGCATTAATGCCAGACAGATGCTGTCTGACGCTGATTTTCTAATGAACCTTTAGGGACGTAAGAAACCTTTTATTTCGAGAAATGGAGGCAGAACATGTAATCCAGAATCAGGCTTCGGCCTTCTCGTGATCTTGGTGTACCGTGTAGTTTGTCAGGCGTGCTACACACGTGTTCGGATATTCGTTTCGGCATTATTTATTGAACAACAAAGCCGACCCGAAACGATTAGGTACTACATATTCATTCGGTTCCTGCCGATCGGCAAACTTCGTTTGGCATCTGCTGTAGCATCCATATAAATGAAGTAAGCAAGAAAGCTAGAAAAAATACACCAATATGATTGCTTTAATAAACAATTCTCACACAGCACTGCGCAGCTCAAAAAAAAAGAGCGAGCCTTACAATAGTTGCATTTGATGTGTAACATCTGGCATTTCACCTTGGTATTATTCAATTTAAAAAAGCTAAATACTGAAATATTTATTCGAACAATTATTCATTACTAGTGGCCGTGCACTGGTCGAAATTCGACTTACAATCTATATAATACATACTAATTCCATCCTATTAAAAAGTACTGAATTATTCCATGCTCAAGCTGTCACTTTCCGTTACCCACTTTCACGAAATTACTCCCACGGAAAGCGAGAGGAAAGAATACTAGATTGTTTTAGAAGGGTCGATAGGAATTAGTGACTTTCACCTGTGCTAAACACTTTACTTTTCATTTCGAATATAAGGAAAGTAAAAAATTTAAGTTTTTCTAAAATATTTTATTTTCTTGTTTGCTTGCCACTTCATAAAATCATTGAATGTATCTGGCAAAAGATTTTCGATTACTGTATTTGCCTCGTCTTTAACCGAATCTGGGGTCAACACTTCAGAATCACTTGACTCATTTTTATTCATTAATCAAATATTACTCTTTAAAACCGAGATTTTGAATTTCGGTGCAGCTTACAGAGTTAGTATCCCGTCCAATTATCTATTCTTTTTTAAATTTTAAACATGGAACACACCGCATCACTGGCGTGGGCAGTCCCGCCTAATAGGTTTTTTTTTTTTAATTCACACTGACTGTTTATACACTCACAAGACCGCAGCATTTTTTATTTATTTTAATCGATATTTTTTTAATTATGTAAATTTTTTGTAGCTGACTACCTAACCAAATTTAGTTCTATTTTTAAAATTCATTCCCGCCCTAGAGAGGGAAGCAATGACTATGAGTCTTTCCCGCCCAAGGGTGGGGAGTGGGGAGCAGCATCTTCCACCCGCTACTCGGATCAATCAAACACTACTTTCCGAGTATGAGAAATGAAAACATCTTTCCTCTCGCAAAAACCGTGCGCTCTCGTGGTTAGCTGCAAAAAGCAAATTTTTAATGTGTAAGAACACACACGCGTAGAGTCATCACAATTTAATGTCTTTTCATTGAATTTATATGTATATATATACAGTAGGGATATATTATAGTAAATATATGTGTATTATAACTAAGTTCATAACCTATTTATGTACTTTTGTACCTATTATATTTATATTTAATTATGTTATATTTTAATATTTTATAATAATATTATTTCCTCTCAATCAGAGCACCCGCCATCTTATCTCTTCACCACCTTTGGTTGACTGTTAGAGAATGGAGAACTTAAGGATCTCAACGATGCGACGATCAATACCAAATAAAGGACATTTGGGTAGGCTGCATAAATGACTCAAACTGCCACACCATGATTAACACTAACTGAGAATAAAAGACAAAGGGAAAATTTAAAAAAAAAAGCTATAACCCACATAGTCTTCACATTCACAATAATAAAATAAATATGCCATTTACATCTATTTGATTAGATTAGCAAAGCCCCAACTTTAGTGCCTTAGAAATACTTTAACTACAAGACTTCTGTGCGTGCGGCAGCATGGAGAAAACTGCCTTTAAACGTAAAACAAAATGGGCAAACAAGCACCTGAAAACTGTCTTTGCATTACTTCCATTAATTTATTATCCACCATCGCATTCCCAACGTAATTTACATAAGAAGATTAATCTAAAATGTAATTCTGTTACAGGATTTGCATTCATTATATTAACGTAGCCAGTAAAAACTTTCAACGAGTAAGTCAGCGTTTTGTCCCAATGTATCAAGTGAAATGCTAATTAGATACAAAATATTTGAGGGAGACGTAAAACAGATCGGAGTTTTTGAAGTTTTAACAAGGAAAGTCGGAATTGTTCGCTTATTTCACATCGGAACTAAAATTGGTGAAGGAACACCAAAGGGGACTGATATCGTAATGGCGGATCGATACGTCCAATTTATTTGTTTCCTACAAAGTCTAACAGAGGGTGTACCAAATCAATATTAAAAGTACGTTCGCTAGTATTTGTAGATATCATTCAGAGATCTTTGACTGTCTTTACGGGTAGTCAGAAGCCCGAAAGTCTGACCCCCAGCCTTATCAAGGGATTTCGCTTTACACAGTAAGTAACTGGTTTTGGAGGTCAGGAGGACAGGTTTTGTCTGTTTTCAATTTGAATTGGTCCATGTAAAATATTTAGCTGCATCCGGTTAGGCTGGAAGCCAACCACAACCTAGTTTGGACAAGACTAGGTCAATGATGTTTGCTAGTAACAAGACACACACAGACAGTCCCGGTGTCAGTCTAGCTGATAGACAAACTACAGTTTAATATTGACACTCGTTAAGACTCCATGTATGCACTCCTGTAATCCAATCCATTGTGACAACTTGCTTGCTCGCAGAAATTCTGTTAAGCCGAATCAATCCGAAAAATAAAAAACCGGCCAAGTGCGAGTCGGACTCGCGCACGAAGGGTTCCGTACCATTATCTATAAAAACGGCAAAAAAATCACGTTTGTTGTATGGGAGCCCCCCTTAAATATTTGTTTTATTCTATTTTTTAGTATTTGTTGTTATAGCGGCAACAGAAATACATCATCTGTGAAAATTTCAACTGTTTAAATATCACGGATGAGATACAGCCTGGTGACAGACGGACAGACCGACAGACGGCGGAGCCTTAGTAATAGGGTTCCCGTTTTACCCTTTGGGTACGGAACCCTAAAAAAGTGCCAAAAATTGTAGATGCAGATAATTTCAAACAAATTCGTAAATTTTCATCAGTTTTCTTAAATAGCTTTAAAACTATTTATTTTAAAATTATAAAAAAAATGGTACGTCACACGGTACAGTTTTTAAAACTTTTTATTTTATAGTTTTAGTTTGTTCCCCAAAAGTGACCCCTTATTCAAAATTCATTTATTTACGTTACACGTCTATGTTTGGATCACAGAAATTCATATATGTACCAAATTTCAACTAAATCGGTCAAGCAGATTTGGAGAAAATCGGCTGTGACAGACGGACAGACAGACACACGAGTGAACCTATAAGGGTACCCTTTATGTCTTTTGAGGCCCGGATCTCTAAAAATGGCAAATCGCCTTTTTAGAATATAAACGGAGATACCTAATCAAGATAAACATTCTAACAATCACTGGTTACATAAACCCGTAAATAAAAACAAATGTTGTAAGTAAAATAGGTACCTATACCTACAATTCCTTATCATTTCCATCATGTTGAGCAAATCTAGTTAGCCTAACGAGTTGGTACGATGCGCGAAGGTGATTAGTAAGCGCTTAACTACCAACCTTAATAGCGAGGCGAGGTGTAACATCACGTAGTAAAGCGATCCGACAAGGTCGACATTGCAATGCGGCTTGGTTGCTTGTCTCAAGATGGTAATGCATTCTTTCATTATTTTTTTCACTACAAAACCGATCACAAAGGACGTATATTTTGCTTAGAACCAAAACAGTGCAGAAATGTTATATGAAATCTCATTGTTGCACAGTTTTTCACTAACGCACTTTTTTCTGTTTTTTTCGGTATAAATTTACCACAGGGCTTTATTGGAAACATCAAACCTCTGTGTTTAATATAAAATGTATGCATTAGATCAAAACAATACTGGCTGAACATAAAAATCCGCTGAATAAAACCGACTTGGTGAAAAACTTTGTTTTCAGTAACTTGAGTTTTTATTTTGAGTAGGTATATTTTATCACGGTAGGGATTGGTAGCTGAAAGAAAAGTAGATTACGCACCTTGCTAAAGTGAATAGTTAATGCACTCGTGCTAATTTAGTGATTTTGTGCATTAATAAGGAGGGATCTTGGTATGGATATACCAAGATCCCTCCGTACCTTGGAAAGCACGCTAAGCTGTTGGTCCCGGCTGTCATTTGTAGATCTTTGTCAGTTGTTACGGGTTGTCAGAAGCCCGAAAGTCTGACATTCAGTCTTAGGGGTTATCGTGTTACCCAGTTACCGGGTGGTGGAGGTCAGATAGGCAGTCGCTCCATGTAAAATACTGGTGTTCAGCTGCATCCAGTTAGACTGGAAGCCGACTAAAAGAGTAACGGTGAAGTTTCTTGCCCATTCTTCTCCATACGAAGCTACCTTTTGGAAGGGACGACTAGAATCTATTATATTTTTTTTTTAATTTTGACGTTCAAAGTGCCATTTATGTGCCTATTTGAAAAAAATACTTTGACTTTGACTCCAACATAGTTGAGAAAAGGATAAGCATATGATGAATATGATAGGACAGAATATTTATTTTATTAAAACTTTATGCACAAGTAAATAAATAAAATAATTTCCAGTATACGCTGACCCCTCATTGTGCGGAATTCCTAAAAAATGCGAGATCAGCTTATACTGGAAATGTATAGCTTGATGTGTACAAAGGCGGACTTAATGCCTGAGGCATTTTCTAC
Organism: Tiliacea citrago; assembly: GCA_963921375.1. Lineage (NCBI taxonomy): Eukaryota > Metazoa > Arthropoda > Insecta > Lepidoptera > Noctuidae > Tiliacea > Tiliacea citrago. The sequence continues at coordinate 7,521,934 of OY992784.1, forward strand.
CAGTGAACCTTACAGAATATGCCTAACTACTAATTACATTCACTCAAACGTCTGGGTTAGTCTTGACCGAAATGCCACTGGCGCGTCTGGTATGTCGCTCCTGCCATTTCTAAAATTTAATTTATTATCTAGAAAACTACTGTAGCCACACTAAAATAAAAATTCGTGTGTATAGCTGAAACTATACAAAACCAAATATATTGGAAATCTAAATTACAATAACTAGTCCAAACAACTTAAAAAAAAAACTTGATAATATAGGTTGAATTTGAGTAAAATATTTGTTTTACTAAGTTGGTAGGAGTAGTAAGAACTATCCACATTTCCAATAACAACTATAACACTTTTTAACACAAACAATAAATGTCATATAAATACATACATCAAAGGAATATTAAATCGCAGCTATCATTATACTGCGATGTAAAAACAGAGTTTTTCTCAGAACTTGACCTGCACTTGACCCTGGACACTACGCTACTTGTTTCTATAGTACCGTCAATATGACGCAGAAAGTGCTATTAAACTTGAGTTACTATCGATGAAGTGCTACTGAAGTTTCGCGACTCTTAACGTATATTAATGTCTAGCTGTGCCCCGCGGTTTCACCCGCATACGTCTCGATCCCGTGGGAATATCAGGATAAAAGTATTCTATGTCCTAACTCAGGTCTTGGTCTACACTCATGTGCAAAATGTCATCCAAATCCATTCGGCCATTTTAGCATGAAGGCACATTTATAATAATAATTAGGATTGCAAGAACCGGTATTTTTTTTAATAAAAGAAAGAAAGAAAATAAAGTAAAATTGTTTATTCTGCACAAACAAAACGCACATTACAACAAAATAACATTAATAAAATGCACACCTACAAAATAGTCAAAAGCCTCGTATTCAAAACATTGAAAACAAAACACAAAACACTCTCGCTCGGTGCTAATAAATGCTTTCGTTCTCAGTCACCTGAAAAATGTAGGTATAGAAAGCTACTGGCGACACAGACCTTGGCAGAAAGACTTTGAAAATGTTTGCATTTTTATTGATTACGCAATTAACTATATAATTATTGATAACGCAAAATGTATTTTATCGGTTGTTTTTTTTGTTTATGCCCGGAGTATGACTCGTGTCTTGTTGATAGCAATAGACTCACCCTATATTACATGGGACCTGACAGCATGCGGGTGTATATAACGGTCACCTCTGCCTAACCTTTCAGGAAAAAAGGCGTGTAGTTATGTAATACATATTTAAAACATTGATTGATTGATCGTGTGATAGGTGTCTAAGTCTTGTCATCGATTTTTAATCTATGTAGTTCCCGAGATCAAATTAAGTTAGTTTTTCGAACCAGTCAAGTGAAATTCTGATAACATAATTCAAATTGAGAATTAGTACTTTTCGAACGTTAAAATTACATAAGACAGTCCCCCAAAATGCCCGTCATTCACCACTTCCTAGTGCTTTAGCTGGGAAAAAGAAGAGGCGAAACAAACTCCCCAGCAGCACAGCCGTCTGTTCAGTTAGAAAAACACGATTGTTATACAATATTATAGTAGAATAAGCAAATGAATTTTATGAAGCTGATATTATGCAAACAAAAAACAAATACAAAAGCAAGAAAATGGGAAAATTGTAGATACAATGCCTTTGTTCAGTGCAAACATCCTCTCGCCAATCGATCCAGTTCGTCATACCGAACCTTTTTACCCGACTGCCCCAGAAGGAGGGTAATGTTTTTCGAGAGTATGTATGTATGTAGGTAGGTCTATTTCTTTAGCACGCTTTTTACTCGTACCCTAACGCCGGTAGCACATCTCCGCCGCGAAACCATAGCAGCGAAAGCGCGGTAGTTCAATTCAACTGGTTCGCGTCATGTTTCGCTAGTCGCATCCGATTCGAATAGCTAAACATGACGCGAGCCATTTGAATTGAGCTACTGCGGTTTCACTGTGATGGTTTCGTGGCGGAGGTGTGCTACTGGCGTAAACGGCTTCATGGGTTTTAACGTATGAGGTGTCGTTAGATTTGTCTTAGCTGTTGGAGTGACATAGGCTATATAATATTTATACATATATTGCATCTGAAAATAAAACAAGGAGGAGGTTTTTATTAATTAATTACATTACTGTCAATTACATTGCAGTCAATTCTAAATAAAATATATTATTATAACAATAAAAGCTTGACATAAAACAACCCGACTGCAAAAACACATATCTAATAAAAAGAGAAAACCAAGTAAAATTCTATAAATTATAATTATAATCTATAGAATTTTGGTATCGCAGACGGGGGACAAACAAAGGTTAGACCAACCATTAGGTTAACCGTTTCAGGTTATTGGGTTGTTCCCCGCCTTTTTTTTAACTGCGCTATATCCCTATTGTGACCTTATACTTGACCTTAGTAAAACTTCCGTGACCTTTTCAAGAAACCACAGAGAAAGTGATAGGTTTTTGAAGTAGGGTGTGACACCCAAGGTTGTATCTAGTTTCACATTTAGGGTCAGCTCACACCGAGACGCAACGCTGCGCGCACACTTTAAAAGAGTGACTCAAAATATAACTCTATATTCTACACGAAAAGATACACATTTCATTGTGAGAATTTAGAATACGTTACACCACGCAGCACTACGCCTCGTGATGTCTCGCGGCGAAGAGCGATGCATCGCGACGCCCCGAGGCGCAGCTGGGGCTGCCGTGGCGACTTGTCTCTACTATTGACGCGACGCGGGGCGGGAGCACGTGGCGAATGTAGACACATTCTGCTACGCCGCGCGGCGTCTCACTGCGCAGCGAGGCGTCGGCCTCGTGTTGCCAACGATTTTACTATGCGCCTCGCGACGTTGCGATGCGTCTCACGGCGGTGCGCGGCGCAGCGCGAAATCACTGGCATCTTCCAGTATCGTCACGTCGCGTCGCGTCTCGGTTTGAGCTGACCCTAACTTGCCTGTAAAACCTTTTTAATATTCACCCTTCTATTTAACTACACCTCCATAAGAAAAACGTTACTTAATATCCTTTTCACTATCAAAGAACGGTTTTTGTATATCGTCTTATGATAAATGATTTTTATTTCTGTAAGTAGGTTTGTACAAACACTTTTACACGTCATATTTTTAAAACTAGATGAGGTCGGCGTTTCCTATCTGACTACTCTGAGAAGAAAGGCCAACACAAACTCAGAGGTCTCTTTTAAAGTCCAGACATAATCTTGGTCAGATCAAGTGAAGGCCATGTAGATTGGTGTCTGAAATGGTCTTTTGAGGAAAGAACCACACAGATTGAGTGGACCTGACCAGTCAGTGCACGCATTTGTCAGTAATCGTGCAGCTCTACTCAGAACTTAAGGAACTCAACGATGCGACGATCAATACCAAAGAAAGGACATTTGGGTAGGCCGCATAAATGACTCAAACTGCCAGACCATGATTAACACTAACTGAGAATAAAAGACAAAGGGAAAATAAACATAAAAGAGCAATATCCCACATAGTCATCACATTCACAATAATTAAAATATAATTATATGTACGTCTTAATCTCTCGAATTATGATTTATGACATGAATATACATAATTATTATAATACCTCAATAGGTATACAATATATATTTTCATATCATCATAGTTCGAGAGATATACGGTAAGTAATCTATCATACACGCCTTGTACTACACAATCTTGCAGACCGATCAATCAGAGCAGTTCTTAGGATGCCAAGAGTCTTTATTAAATAATTTCCTTATGTTACGCTTACAACAAAATAATAGAGACAAATCAGTATTAATTGTCTAAATGTTTCCTTCCGACTGACGGAAGGGGTAAATGGGGCTTTTACCCCACACCCCTACATTAGAGGCCTAATGAATGAATGTATGTATCGCTCATGCGTTAATTTCTTGGGGTAAACATGGCCTGGCCTGTAATTTCTGGTAATTTCAAAGGAAAACATTTATGTAGGTAAACGTTTTGCTATTTTGTTTTTACGAAGTAGACACAAATATTATTGAAATGGTGTCACGTTGTTCTAGAAATTTAACATAATATAAATACACATAACATCAAGCCTGTAATCCTCGAAGGGTTAGGCAGAGGTGTACCTATAGTACACCAACATATCGCCAGTTATGTTTAAGTCCCATGTAATAGAGGGCGAGCTTATTGCCATCAACCGGGCACAAATCCAGTCTCCGGGTTGCTACTGAGAAATTCCTAATGGAAAATCCCAATAACACTTTGCCCGACCTGGGACTCGAACCCAGGGCCTCATGCTCTGCAGTAGCGCTTCCGACCACTTTACCAACGAGGCAGTCAAAAAAAAATACATTTTTTTTTTTTTTAAACGTTGCCCCACACTAGGTATTTCTCCTGTATCGTGGGTGCCGTTACAAACATTTTTAAACTCACTTATACAAACAGCCAGACCTGGAACAACTACTTATAGGTCATACAATACAACAAATGCGAAAGTGAGTTTGTTTGTTAAGCTTACACTGTAAAATGGCTGCTGGAGGAAATTTGGATGAAATTTGGCACATCGGTAGGCAATGACTTGGGTTAGGGCATAGAACACTTTTTATCCCAATATTTCCACGAGATCGGGACGTATATGGGTCAGTAGTAGCTCATCAATAGTAACTCAAGTTCAATATCCATTTTCATCATCAAATTTTATCCCCGTAGGATAATTTCTACGCGGGCGAAGCTGCGGGCAAAAGCTAGTAGTAGCAAATATTTCACTAGGCACCCTCCTAAATGCCCCAAATTGATTTAGTAGTCATTCTAAAAAAAGTGTGTTTGTTTAAACGTGAAATTTTATTGAAAAATACTGTAGGTTATTAAATAAAAATAATTTGCAGCATAATCAGTTTGAAACAATATTTTTTATAAAATGGCTCTTAAAAATCAAATTTAAAAATAATAATGTCAAAGTGATCCCTACTTACTTTGACATTATTATTTCAAATTTGAATTTATCTGTCATAATATTTTTGCTGACGCTGTGCGCTGCGAATATATTGAAAAGCGGCCGCGCGGTACTTTAGGCCACGAGTAACATTACATTACAAGTTTATTGTTTTAGTAATATATTACAAACTTACATGATTTATTAGTTTATATTGGTTACGTGAAAATCATTTTAGTGAGTATGACCTTCTATACTCCATAGGTTTAGGTAGTTAAATAAAGGTAAACAAATCATAAAAAGAGTTATTATAGATGACACTTTCTTGTTTAAAAATACGTTGTAACTTATATATATATTTTTTTTTATTAATATTACGATAGTTTCCTCTGATATGTTAAACTTTATCATTTATTCTTATACTACTCTTCGTAGATGTAATTGCTTGAGCACAATTATTTAGTTAGATTTACATATTACTATATTATTTTCTAATCTGTCTATTGTAAAGAGCCCAACAAGAAAGGTTCTTTAAACGTCAACGAAATAAAACGTTGCTAAATTGAAGAGTACAACTGTGACGTAGCATGCCAACTGAAGTGCCAGGTATTACGTTTAGTTCGGCTTTGCTTGCCACAATTAAAAATAGAATAGAATACGTTTAGTCGGTTACTTGACAGCTCTCTCGTCACGTGGGTTTTTTTGTTAACCTTTATTTAACTACCTAAACCTACGGAATATAGTTGTAGCTATTCCACCTGAAACGGAATAGAATTTGTAATGTGATATAACACTTATAACAGAGTTTTACGCTTCTATTTACGTAATTAATTAATATATATATATATATATATAAATTAATTATTAGATACTATTTAATAAAAATAAATGTAAATAATAATAATGTTACTTTTAAATTAAAAACATCACTTGTGAAAATGATAAGTAAATTCAATATTTGCTATTTTTGGCCTTACTTTGGCCTTTAAAGTGCCTGAAACGGGCGGCAATTGATTTCTAAAAGCTTTGGGTTTCTAAGAAAACGGTCATTCAATTTTCGGCTGTGACGAGCGTTTTTGACACCTTAAAGTCAAATATTGGTAAAAATTACAGATTTTCATGACGACCATTATAATATTGATGGGACCGCTATTATAGGAAACTGTAGCAGTGGAACAATTTATATTTACACCCTTTAAAAAAAATGGTGTTAGTTATCTTCGACTCTTATTTAGTGTCGTTCTACGGATATTTGGTCTAAAAATAAATAGTTACATAGCATACCTACTTTATAATGATTTAGTTTTGGCAAACCAATATTGCCAACGTCCAAAACTTCGAGACAGAATAAGTAGGTAAGTATACGGACCTTTTCTTCTTTTTAGTATAAACTGTTCCTTACCTACAACCCCGCAAAATGCTGTAACACCCAGGCCTTGAAGAACCGATTAAATATTCAAGCCAATCTTTACTTCATAGAATGTAAAGTTACCCAGTGAGGTGACCCAATTATCGGTTCTCGTTCGTATTAAAGATACAATTTTAATCGTTCATTCCCGGGTTTATTTCGTTTTTCCTTGGTTCGATTCCCGGGTTGGGCAAAGTGTTATTGGGTACATTAGGATTTTTTTATTAACAGCCCGGATTTTGGATGTTGGCGTTGTTATACCCCAAGGGGGAAGACACGTTAAGCCTCCTAAGGTCCTGCGCCTGAACTCTCCCTAGTCGTGTCGGATTGCCATCCCATCGGACTATGAGAGTGAGGGAACAGAGGGCACCTTTGTCTGCGCACACACTTGTGCACTATAATATCTCCCACGCTCTCTCTCCGGCTGTTCTCCGCTGAGATTGGTTGCCATGGCCGAAATTCGGTCTGAAGAACTATTAGATATTAATCGTTAGTCCCCGGAAGCTGAGTAAATCAATCATAAATATTTACACAAGAATCATTCTGAAATCTGCTTTTAGAAATGCAAATGATTGGAAGTAATTGAATCAAAATATTAAGTGGGTAATCGGTTTGAGGAATTAATTTGGAAATTGTAGACCTTAGGATTTATAGCTTTCAGTTGTAAGTACGTTGATCGTGTTGAGGATTTTTGGAGCACAAGGTTGAGACCTTGAACTTGACCATTAGGCAACTATGTATGGTGTGTTGTATCACTATATCACTATAATTTCTGTTAATGCCACTAAGAAGAATTTTACTTAGAAGAAAAAGGAAAGAAAATACATTTATTTGCACTAAATGTGACGCTTAAAGAGTACAAAAATAAAGCACACAAACACAAGAAATAACATAATAACAATACGTTTATTTTAGAAAAAACACAAGGTTCAGAAAAAAAATCTCAATTAAAAAATATGAACATTACAAAACAAAGTGTATCGTTGGTGCCTGTACTGATAAAAAAATCATTGTATCATAGACACTAGAAAAAAACAAAAAAAAACAATAGTTGAAATAAGATCACTTGGGGGAAAATATGTGTCACACAGAACGGCCATTGCTCAGCATAATGCTATGATACAATGCGCGATAGTGCCAGTATAATATTTTCTCCTCATACCTCTCAGCACACAAATGGCTTGCTGTCCCACATACGAAACCACTTCGTTGCCAATTAAGCGCCATCATACATCCAGTGTAAATCGCTGTTTAGCATTACGGCTTAGTCTCAAAGGGGCACTAAAGGAACCTAATGAATATGCATGAATACGGAACATAATTATCCGAAATGTGATTACGTAGGCCCCGTGCCAAGAACTTGATGAAGACTGTGATTTATCTGGTAGACTTTATGGTTTATGTCTCAGTTTAAATTGTCTGGGTTGGATTATCTTGATGTGCTGGCTTGGATTTCTTGGAGAACTTGGTTGAGCTTTTGTTGCAAGAAATTGTACCAATTAACAAATTATGCATGCTGGCGAAATTCATACCTAAACTATTAAATATTGGCTTTTTATACAAATACAAATAATTTATTTTCATTCACATGTTATGTACTACAAAGATGTAGAGAGGGCAGGTGGAGGGTAGATGGGTAGGGTCTAGAATAGTTAAAGTGACCTTTTAGACAAAAATTGCCCGTGTTAGGACACTTCGCTCTTCTGAAGCTTAAAATTACGTGGTGTACCAACAATTTTGAATTAATAAGATTCAAAATTGTTGGTACACCACTTAATTTTCACAAGAAAACAATTCAAAATAACATTACAAAACGAAAAAGATATGCCAAATTTTTAATTTACATAAATAAGAATAAAAATTGACAAAGGCAAAAAATGTATGATAAATGAGATAAGTGAGTGGGGTGTATGTATGATGTATGTGTGTAAGTGAGTGTGGAGTGTATGTGTTTTTGTGAGTGGGTGTTCGTGTGGATGGCAGAATTACAGAATTACGATGCGTGCATCAAGAGGTTCTCGGTTTCCTCATATGTAAGTAGTTTAATTGATTTAGTTATAAGTTTTTTGCATTCGTAATATTTTTAATTTAGTAGTATCCATCCTACTAAATATTCATATTGTCATGTTGTGTAAGCCTTTCCCGTTCGATGATGGCAATGTAATAACAATCCATTTGATTTAAATAGGTTTTTATTTTTATTGTTTTAGTAGTTTTTGATAAAGTTTATTTTTTTAATTTGTGAATTTAATAGACTGTAGCTTTGTAAACCATTTTCTATTTTGTTTAGTACCTGGTACTTGTTAACGGGCCTACACTGTCCTCCGATACCTATTAACACTAATTTGAAAACATCGTAAATGCCCATTATTTTTAAAAGAGTAAACGTAGAGTTTCTTGCCGGCTCTTCTCCATAGGAAACGACCAATTGGAACCGTGCACCTAGCTTCTGACGTTTCATAATTGCCCTTAAAGGTTTATGTGAAATAAAATATTTTGATTTTTTTGATTTTGGTACTGAGTCAGAATAGTAAATCAGAAATAAAGAAAATTAAGTTTATTTGTCACAGAAACACGTGCATATAAAAAGATAATTAACTCTAGTAACATTAACATGAATAATATAATGAATAAATAATACAAAGTAGATCTACAACATAATCACGAACACAAAACAGAAAAAGTCAGCAGCTGCTGGCACGTCATGACTGTGACACTCCGGTTTCCACCCAGCTTGATGCTGGTATTACTGGTGGTCGCCCACTGGTCGAAATTCGACCCCTCTTCTTACAATCTATAGAGTACTTACTAATTCCTTGAGTACACTAATTCCATGCTATTATAAAGTACTTACTAATTCCATGCTATTAAAAAGTAACTTATTCCATGCTTAATTAGTTTTATTTCGCGCTTTTGTTCCGATGTGTTTGATTGTTAAGGAGTTGAGAAGTTGATTATTGAAAATTGTTTTTAATCTGGTTTTGTGTTCAGGGTTCAACAAAGGCTTGAACGCAACTGAAACTGTTAACCCGAGAAACTCAAATAAAACCTAACTTTTTTAAACACGCCTAAGTCTTTTCGTCGGCGTCGCTACAATAACCCTTTTTAGGGTTCCGTAGTCAACAAGGAACCCTTATAGTTTCACTATGTCCATCTGTCTGTCTGTCTGTCCGTCCATCCGTCCGTCTGTCCCCGGCTTAGCACAGAGACGCTTAGTACTAGAAAGATGTAATTTGGCATGTGTATACATATTATTCACGCCGAGAAAGTCGTAAAATAAAACAATGAAAAACAATTTTTTTTTAGGGTACCTTGTTTTTGGAAAACAATTTTTTTTAGGGTACATTTTTGCATGTAAAATGGGGATGATATTTTTTTTTCCGTCTATTCTATGGTGTAGGGTATCGTTGGATAGGCCGTTTAAAAATATTGCGGGTTTATGAAAACCATTTTTTAATTTAGGCATCCGTTTGCGTAATATTAAGCTTTAAAGTGCAATTTTTTGTTAGAGTTAAGTGTGCGCCAGCTAAATGGTTAGTTTTGGATATGTGAAAAAAATCATGGCAATAGTATCTATAACGAAATTAATAGGAAAACTATCACAGCTAAGTAGGCTTCACAAGTTAACGAGTAATAGTCGACCAACTTAAATTTGCAGTTGGAAAATTGACCGTAACGTATATCGATGTATGAGAGTGAGCATAGAGCATGTTTTTCAACTGCAATGTTAAGTTTGTTTTTGGGATAAATTCATCCCAACTACGGAATCCTTCATTGTGGCCAGTTTTTTTCCTGTAGAGATACTAGCAGATCTCAATGAGAAATAACATTGAAGTGATAAAGTAAGATAAGATTATTTATTTAACCAAAACATGAGAATACGAGTACACACACATATTATACGGCATGCAAGATGTTACAATAAAATTATATTCGTCATGTTTTGCCTTAACAGCGTATAAATATAAATAAGTAGATTATTAAATTAACTTCAAATTTCAAATTACAATAAAAAAAAAACACACACACATCACGCCTGTGATTCCCGAAGGGTTAGGCAGAGGCGCACTTATAGTACACCCACATTTCGCCAGTTATGTTTAAGTGCCATGTAATAGGGGGCGAGCCTATTGCCATCATTCGGGCACAAAACCAGACTCCGGGCTGCTACTGAGAAATTCCTGGTGGAAAAACCCAATAAACACTTTGCCCGACCTGGGAATTGAGCCCCGAACCTCGTGCTTGCCAGTAGCGCTTGCGACCTTTAGACCAAAGAGGCAGTAAAAAAAAACAATTTAAATTAATATTCCGTGCTTTGAACATAATTCTATTCCAATTGAAACCTCAGGGACATAAGCTTACATGATACAAATGTACAACTAGGGCAGCTCTGAATCCGGCTGGCACATCCGTAATTACTGGCCGACCACAAAATCACTGCTACATCGGACGCTTCCAGCAGATTATTACTTTTTAATTTTATTTCACGCTTTTGTTTCGATTCAATTGGTTTTTGATTGTTAAGGAGTTGGAAAGTAGATTATTGATTGAGAAATATTTAATCTGGTTTCGGGTTCTTAACTTGGTAGAAATTAGAGAACTTTTTCATTTGTAAAATTGAATACGTTTATTTAAAATTAAAATGAAATGTTACTAAAACTATTAACAAAACTAAAGCCAACGCGACGCCATAATTATTATGGCGTCGGAAAATTCCTGCGAATCGCTGTCGACTGGTAAAGTACTCAAGAGACTGGCGGCATTGCCACGTTGAATGGCAATGCTTAGCCTCTAGCCAAGGTAGAAGCCAGCCCTTGGGTCACGAGAAGTGTCAAGCAGCCGTTCGGAGCCGTTTCTAAAATTAATAATTTACCCCCGAAAACTCACTAAACTTAAATTTAGAACGCTCTTAAAAGTATTTCCATCACTACAATACACCTTAAAGAAACAAATACAACATTAACTTAACAGTGACCAAAAAAAAGTATTTATTTTAGTATTTGACTCTAGACTTAATCATGACATTTGAGTAATCAAACACCATAATATAATTATTTTGTATTAGGATGTACAGAACTTATAAAATATTAACATCATACTATGTAAAACTACATTCTTACAAATAAATAAATTCTGATATTGATTCTAAGAAATGATTAATAGTAACATCTGCGGTGGAAGAAAACATGGTTAAAAAATCTTGATTAAATAACGGCGTTATGATTCACGCCGTTATTTAATCATAGTATTTAATAACGATCCAGCGATGCGCAGTGAGCAACCTTGGTGATTAGTGCTTTATACTCAGTTACTGAGAAGGAACAGACATTAATCACCACGCTGGTTTATGCGATGAGGTTTTAGTTTTGTGGAGAACTTACTGGCTGAAAGTGCACCCAGTACATTATAATTGATATGCGATTCTTCAAGCAGTGGTGACCCAGCCCTATCTGTGTGCCAAATTTCAACCAAATCCGTTAAGCCGTTTTTGCGCCAATCTGGCACATACATCCAGTAAAACGCACAACAGTACTAAAAACTATGTTTTCGGCAGCATACTCGTTCTCACACCTCGTACCAATATTTTTTTTTTTCAAAAATATTATTTGTTCGGTTCTGTTTTACTTTCAATGCGCCGTTGTTTGGATCTGTAGAAATGGCTAGTTCCCACTTAAGCAATCAATTCCATAAAATATTAGCCTCACAAAATCGTTTAACTAAGCCGCGCAGCTCCGGCTCAGACTCCAAATTGTCAACATCTGCAACCAATCAACTCACACACATACCTACACACTCTCACACTACACTCACCATTACACTACTTCTTCAAACACACATAATTTGAAGCAGAGATAAAATGGGTAACATAATTAATTTAGTTATAAATTCTCTATTGCAATAATGTATTTTTTTTAAACTTAATTTTAAATAACATTATTTAATTATTTTTATTTTTAAACTCTCAAACAGGTAAACAATAAGTTTGGCTTCACAATATACCTGGCAGGAAGGAATGCTGACACCTGAGATACAGGATACGTCCTAGTTTGGGTGTCAGGAGTTTCACAAATCGTGCATGTACTTAGTCTAAATACTCTATGGATCTAACTTAATTAAGTAATTCATTGTTAATCCTTTTTCTCTCCTTACGTATTAAGCTTAAAGGAAATAAATTAAAATTAAATTCAATTGTAACGAACATAAATCATAGGTAGCGGTCCCAAGCGCTACGGGTTAGATTTCCGGGTCAGGCAAAATGTTATTGGGTTTTTCCATCTGGAAATGCTCAGTAGGTTGTGACGGAGAGTCTGGTTTTGTGCTCGGTTGATGGCAATAGGCTCGCCCCCTATTACATGGGACTTAAACATAATTGGCGAAATGTGGAATCATCAGGATTGTGTCGGAATATAGCAGTTCGTCGTGGACGTGGTACGACAGCGGCTCCCCTGACATCATCTGGGAGACTGCCGCCACGCAACCATCGGTGCGACGCTCTGCTACAGTGACTGTCACCAGCCAGTGTCACTCTTAACCGACCGTTTCGGTGATTCCAGTAACTTCGTAACAAAGCGGGGTGGCGCCACTTGCTGCGCCATCATAAATGTATAAATCATACCAGTAGCTTCATATATTGAATTGGACTAGACCGCCATGTTTGCGGTGCTGTCTCTGAAACACGTTTACCGCAGAGAAATTGTTACATTACAGAATAATATTCTACTAGCCTGTAGCTTATCTAGCTGTTGTATTTTGTAGTACATTCGCCATAAATTAGAGCATTTATTCCAGAGGGTTTAGTAGTATAATCCATTAATATTTAACTTAGATAATCATAAATCTCGATGTCTTAACATGTCGCCACTCAGTAGGTTATTCTTGGTTGGTAATTGTTGTATTAAGGAATAGTATCCATTAGCTTATCTGGCTGTAGTATCCTACTAATAATATAATGTGAATGTTTGTATGTTTGGATGTTTGTTACTAAATCATGCAAAATTCAAACGAATTCAAACGGATTTGTAAGAAGTTCTACCGAACCGCACTCATCAAAATTTTGTTTCAGTGCGGTTAGTGGAAGTGCTCAGGTGCGGTTCGGTCAAGTGCTGTTGAAATCAGTGCTCTTAGTGGAATACCTCAAATTTAGCACACAGACAGTTTATAACCTGTATTAACACATATAATACTTTTTATTTCGGTAGTACGTTCCCGTAGGCTAATTGCCGACCTCCACGTGGGCAAAGCCGCGGGTATAAGCTAGTTTTATTATATGATTGCTTTGTTACTTTTTAGATTAACTATCATTTTATAACAAAACATAACAATCATCAGCAGGTTTCCCTGATGAGTTAGACATAGCTATCAAGTACATCCGCATTTCGCTAGTTATGTCAATCATTCAATGAACTCAGGCTATCGCAGTCCACGGCCGGACTTAGGCCTCTCCCAGGCTGCGCCACAAAACCCTGTCCTCCGTCTTCCGCTTCCAGTCTGACCCAGCCACCTTCTTAAGGTCGTCGGTCCATCTAGCTGGGGGGCGTCCCATACTACGCTTGCCGCTAGTTTTTTTTATGTGATCCTGCATACTTATTATTCTTGTATGTATACACATGTTTGAGCTAATAAATATATCTTTATCTTTATAATAATATATGTCGAAAATTATCATTTATGTAATATTTAGCCTACTCCAAAAACCGGCACACCTAACAATAACCCTTCAAAACTAACACAAAAACCATATATTTAATAAAACGGCAACAAAACAATATTAAATGAAAACCATCATTAACAACAGCATCATTTATAACAAGTTGACAGTCTGTTGTGAAATAGAACGCGGTGCGCGACGGCTCGGGAGAATAAACACCCGAACTTCTAATCGACCGTGTATTTCCGTGTAAGGTATAAAGGCCTAAAACAGGAAAACAATGACGAGGTAAAGAAAAAGTTTTGATGCTCTTTTGAAGCTGACAAACTGGCCATCATTGTTCCGAATTTGAATCAAATCAAATCATTTATTTGCATGAATATGGGTACATGAGTTAAAACATACAAAAAAGTTATTTAAACCATATCCTACCTAAACAGGTGTGCAAATATCTACTAAGTATAATAGAAATATTTCTTACATTATTCATTCCTTTACAAATATTAAAATTTTTAATGAATTTTATTTATGAAATTTATTAATTATATAATCTTATTATTATTACTAACTTAAAAAAAAATATTAAATTTATCATTTTTTAAATAATCAATAACTCTTAAATAATTCACAACCATTTAAAAATTCACAGACCTATATACAAAAAAATGCAGGGTGGGTCGATTTCAGAGTTCGGGAGTGTGGCTTAGTCTACATAAAAACCGTTTGTGACGGTCTAGTGAGAGAGTGCGATTACTTGTGTGCGACTGTGCGATTAATAGTATACGATGTTCGATTAATCGTCGAGAATACGAACACGTGTGGTTTGTAATTGTGGCTTTCAAAGGGTTGAGGTAAGAGTAGTATTTTGTGCTGGCGCCCATTGGCGGCACGGCATTGCAAGGTATTTTTAGGCGACGAATAAAAAAAAACTTAATAGTATGGAAATAAAGTTGAAATTTCAATTTCAAGCATACCGCCAGTTATGTTTACGTCCGATGAAAAAAACAAAAACTACATAAATTACAGTCGCACTTCTGCTGTACAGTCAAAACAAACCAAAATAGACGGAGTACCTAACTACGCTAGACGTGTGCGAATCTGTGCGTGCGTAGATTTGTAGACCCAATGTTCTCCCACAATCAGTATAACTAATTTAATAAATAAACAATATTTTACACATAACAGTAAAAAAATATAGAATAGAATAGAATACTCTTTATTATGTACACCATAAAAGTTACAGATATAAATGTTGAAATTTATTTACCTTTTTTTTTCTTTTTTTTTTAAATTTATATTATGATTATAAGATAATATTTTAATTAGGGTTTTTGGTGGTGTGCGTTAATTTCGAAACATGTAGTATAGAACTGCTGCATACATCAGTTGTCATGTCATTGTACTATTTGTAACGATATTGCATTCATGATGTCATTATTATGTATTGAACCGTCGCGTGACCTTGCCTCTGAATAGGGCGCCCTCAATAGATCATTTCCGATGCTCAAAGAAATACACCAACGGATTATATTACTGTTTCATAGTAGGGGTAAGGAATTTATTACGTTTGCCTGTAAGTATGGGAAATAAGGTACGGTGAACAAAATTATTTTCGTGAAGATGGCGGTGCTTGTACGCACTTAATATCACGCCTGTATTTTCCTGAAAGATTAGGCACTAGGCAGAGGTATACCTATAGTATACCCACATTTCGCCAGTTACATTTTAGTATTAAGGTGAATCCGCAGCTGTAGCTCGAGAAATTCAAATTCTTACTTTTTGCAATTTGCCGGTCAGTGTCAGGTTTCATCGCGACAATAACTAGATAAATGTATTTACAGAATTATAATCATTACAATCATTAATTCATTTGTCTAAGTTAGATTTGGTCCCCAATGTCATGATTTCATGAAAAAGTAATTCAATCTTTGATTAGACAAAGTTTTAAAAGAGTATCCATCCACGAGAGGCGATAGTTAAGCGTTAATATTGTACGATTAATCACGACCTACCTTATTTCAACAACACTAATGTACTGTAACCGTAAATTACCGGTTTATATTTCAGATTGTTATTATGACGGCGATTACAGGAATTATGGACCTTTTCCGGCTCACTTTATGAGGGTTATATAACTTAATTAAGCAAACCTGGTAAAATCATTTTGGCAGGGAAATTGTTTCTATCATTTATTTGAATGTTTAATAATGTTATTTATGTTACACTTTTTGTGTTTTTGATTACTTGATAAATGCTGTATTTTTTATTTGTACAATCAGCATCGAAAATACGTGATGAGTGTTTGTTCAAAGTTTTGAAAATGTTGAAAATTGAAAGTTGATAAATACTCATCAATACAATACCATAATTATGTGATGTCCGAAACACTGTTATTTTAATGAATTAATCGAACTAAAACTCTGCAGGCATACCCATTTGCAAATATTTTTCCAAGCCAGTCAGAAAACAAAAAAGAATAAGCATTCACCCATCAAACTCGACACGCCACCAGAGAGACTAACAACCTCAGATTTTACTACACTAAGCATTTTAATAAAATAATTTTACGAGATAACTGTACCTAATTCAGTAGATATTGCTTTATTTCGTTTTATGACAGGGCACTGGCCATTTAAATATAATGTCCCCAGTAAAAATAAAATGAAAAAACTTCGCATTTCAGCGGTGCCAGGCAGTTTCTATGCATTGCAAATAAAAAAGTAAAATCTGATTCTCCTTTGTGTTTTCGCTTTAAGTATGGATTGAAGGTATTGAGTTGGACTGGCGTTCAGTTTTACTCAGACTATTAGAAGATAATGACTGTGTGTGATAACATCATTATAATTTAAGCAGCAGTTAGCTCAATGGTTGAGGTCTCAGGCTACTAGAGAGCAATAGGTTTTGAGTTCCCCTCCATTTGTTACATTTTTGTAGTGAAGATTTCCAACTGAATAATTATAAACCAAAAGCTTCATCACAATAAAGCTTTTATTATATTTGAAGCTTTTGGTAACTGTTTTAAAATAATAATTATTATATTTTGTTAAAACCGTTTACCTCAAACCTATTTTCTTCATAGTTCAGTTAAATGACGGATGGCCAATTATATGTATATTTATATATATATATAATATACGAGTTTTTTTAGATGTCTATTATTTGGTTAAAATGCGGCATATATGTTATGGTAATAGAGACTATGCATCTATAATCCATGACCACCGCAATACTTTCAGTAATTTTATTCTGAAGTACCTATACGAATTTAAAAACGACCCAATTTTTATAACAAATCAATGAGACTAAGGAATGCTATTGAGGATCACTGAGGAATTTGCGAACGTCGCGACTTGTTTCTATGGGGTTATCTAAAGAAACATGTCGTGGTCAATCTTGAATACGAATATTTGTGACTTTGTTAGTGTGCCTAATAATAATTTTAAGTATGAAAAAGCAGTAGATTAGGCTTATCTTATTTACCGTATAAAATTGCCAAGCCTGAATAATTTAATGATTTAAAACATCTGGTATTTTTCGTTTTTAGGGTTCCGTACCTCAAAAGGAAAAAACGGAACCCTTATAGGATCACTTCGTTGTCCGTCTGTCAGTCTGTCAAGACCATTTTTCTCAGGAACGCGTAAAGGTATCAAGTTGAAATTAATAACAAATACGTAAGTCTATGGTCCCTTGAAGCTCTAAAAAAATCAAGCTTCCAAGTCAACGCAATAAAAAAATACGGCGATATAAGCGTCATTATTGCGACATATATCGATACTCGCAAATAAATCAAAACTACGGGGTACTTCCCGTTGACCTAGAATCATGAAATTTGGCAACAAGCAAGGTCTTACAGCACAAGTTTAGGAAAAAGTCCTAAAATTGCAAGTTTGTAGTTTTATCACATAAAAAAATTTTGCGAATATCTCGCACGTAAATCAAAACCTATAGGGTTCTTCCCGTTGACCTAGAATCATGAAATTCGGCAAAAAGCAAGGTCTTACAGCACAAGTAAAGGAAAATGTCAGAAAATTGTAAATTTGTAGTTTTATCACAAAAAAAAAATCGTGGTGGGTTTTTTCGTGGAAAGTAAATCCCGGTTCCAATATAAAATATTAATAAAACGAATTCTCAAACAAATTAAAAAGGTCCACAGTCTATTTCCGTTACAAATTAAATAATTTAAAAAGGGTAACAGCTAAGTTCAGTAAAAAGCGGCTGTCGCTCGACCATGAAATTAAATCTGTTATTTAAGACTTGTCACGTTGTTGAGATGACGACGGAATTTTCGGTTTACTGTACAATTTTTATATAAGTTAAGTACTAGGCACTGGGTACTAGGTATAAGGTTGCAGTGGTGGTCCCGACTTACGATTTGTAGATCGTAGGTATGAACCCAGATAGGCACTTTTCTTTGTGTAAATTATTTCATCACTATTGCTCTGAAAACGGTACAGGTAAACATCGTGAGGGAACCGGCATCTCCTACAACCAAAAATTCGAAGACTTGTGACATCTACCAACCCGTACTGGGCCCGCGTGGTGAATTACGGCCCACTCTCTCTCATAGCTAAGAGGCCCGTAGCCTAACAGTGGGTAAATTATAGGCGGATTCACAAATCACCATACCAACTAGTGAGCTATAATCACGCAGTGGTGTGTCACTGATTTTAGACTCTTGACGCCAGGAGCACACCTCCGCCGCGAAACCATCACAGCGAAACCGCAGTAGTTCAATTCAACTGGCTTGCGTCATGTTTCGCTACTCGAATCAGATGTGACTAGCGGAACATGACGCGAACTAGTTGAATTGAACTACCGCGGTTTCACTGCTATGGTTTCGCAGCAGAGATGTGCTACCAGCGTGAATCCGTTTTTATGATGTTTTTATTTACAGTCAGTGTGTCTAAGATCAAATTGAAAGTATAATTCATAGTAACTACATATATTGTAAGATTCAAATGGATACTTACCAGGTTTGGTAACAACCACTTAGTGAAAACAAGCGAGTCTTTTCTAATCGGCAAAGTGAAATGGGTATTATTTGGTACCAAAATAACTGTCACCTTACCAAACCATCCTCCTACCTTTGCAATAATATCTAAAAGCAATCAAAATACCTGAAGGTGAACTAGAGAGTAATCTTCAAAGGAATCAGGAAGTACATCATTCTAACCAAGCACCCGCATTGTGGAACAATAATCACAGGAAGGGACCGAACCTACATTGTAAGGAACAGTTCGAGTGTAAAGATTGAATGAAAATATAGGGAGAATGGAACAGTGACGTTGTGTTAAGGTTTAGGGAAAGATAGCGTGAATTCAGGGAGTCCAAAAATATCACAATAACATTAGCCTACGGAGCAGTGGAAACGTCCGTAACTTACGAGTTGTAGGTGGTACATTCAAACCCAAACAGGCTTTACTCAGTGTACATTATTTCATCACTACTACTTTCAAAACAGTGAAGGAAAACATCGTGAGGAAACATGTGCTAGAATCAAAAACTCGAAGACATGTGACATCCACCAACCCGCACTGGGCCCTCGTGGTGGATTATGCCCACTCCCTCCTCACAGAGAGTCCCAGCAGGCTCATTAAGCTAGAAAGTGGTGAAGGGCGTTTTAGTGCTGATTTTCAGCCTAGTTCAAATAAATGACGTTTGATTTTATGGATAAAAAAATAACTACGAGAAAAACGAACTCGAAAGCTTCAAATAAGAAAATACTTCCGTCTAATAACGTAACCGTGGTTGCATATCACCGTAATACATACTTATTTATTGGCATCCATAGTCCACATCGGCATGCGGCTACAGCTATGATTCCAAACACGAAAAAAATGTTACCGTCCCTTTGGACTCTGCTGCAGTCTTTTTACAATTACCTACTTTAAATCAGACGTAGTATAGTACTGACAACCGGCGTGCGTGTATAACCAGATGTATGACCGTAAACGAAGCCTAAAGAGTATGTGCTCATTTTTACAACTGCCACGTTGGCAACGGCAGAGGCAACTGCAGCCGTCGAAACTCGTCAGCGGCAGTCGCCGACGCGTCGACGGCAGATGACGGGTCGACTGCAACGTGCCGCTCGTGTGTATATGAGTACGTGCTCAAATATACGAGCGGCAACTGCAGCCGTCAACACTCTTCGACTGCAGTTGGCTCTGCCGTTGGCAATGATTTTTTATATGCGCATTAAGGATCATAGCATGTGGCGTTCTGTAGTTTTGCTTGAGAAGAAGGCTTTAGTTTATGTTTGTCTTTTTTTTTTTAAGTTACTTACCGTTTAGTTTAGTCTAGATTCGATTTAATTTAAAGTCTATTCGATTTTATAACCTTCTAAAATCTAGTGAAAAACCTAACTTTAAAATAATGATTCGCTTTGATTGGAAACTTATTTCAGTACTAATTCATTTACGCGACGAACTTTGTCGAAGTAGGAACGTGAATAGAAATGCCAGCCTTTTCTTTTATTAGTTTAGTTTTAGCTGAAGTAGAACTAAAAGTCTAGGAAAAGTTCTCGCTTAGTAAAGTTGTTAGCAAATGAGGAAAGTGAATTAGTGTAGCGACACTCACAGTTTTTTTTTTTTTTTTTTTAATAGGTTTATGAACTGGACTTTTTACTTACTTGCATTCGTCAAGTCCTAGTTTTTCATTACAACTTTTTTTTATTGTGGGTGTGGTATACCTCTGCCTTTTTTATTTTTTATTATAAAATTTTCAGTTGGTTTAAAAAAAATGCAGTTTCCTACAAAAGTGAAATACTTACGCGATCAAAATGTATGAAACAGCTACTTTTTAGTGTTCCGTACCTGAAAAAAAGAAAGGAAAAAAACTGAACCGATAAAGTAGTCTCCGGTAACAGGCTTATCTGCTTAAAAGGAGGCTTCAATCACTAGTTGTTAAGGTTTACTTGTTAAAATAATAAACCATTTCCATTTTCATAAAGGATCACTCGTGTGACTGTCTGTCCGTGGGTCACAGCCTATTTGCACCGAATCTAATGAACCGACTAAGTTGAAATTTGGTACACATAATTATGAATTTCTGTGACCTAAACACCGACGTATAACGTTAATAGATAAATTTTTATTATGGGGTACACTTTTGGGAAAAAAATAAAAAAGAAAAGTTTTGCAAACTATACCGCGTGACGAATTAAATGAAAGGATTTGATAAGAGGATTTCAAATATACTTTTTTTTATAATTTTTGAATAATATATATCAAAATTATTAAAGAAAATTATCTTATCTCCGAAACTGCTGAGCATAAAATTAAAAAAAAAATACAGATAATATTTCTACACTTACAGATTACAGGAACACCTACAAGAAGTCTATGATCTTAAAATCACATGGTAAATCTCTCGATATTGTGCGTACAAACTTACATTTGCAGTTGGAATGTATCAGGGAACTTGTTTTTCAACTACAATGTTAAGTTTGTTCTTCAACGGAACTCTTCATTGTGCGTGGTCCCACACGCACTTGGCTGGTTTTTTTTAATAACTGACCAAACATTTCAACGCAAGGGGGTCCAGAATCATATAGGCACTGATTCCATGGGAGGTATTCCACTCATAGCACTGATTTCAACAGCACTTCTCCGAACCGCACCTGAGCAGGTAACAAGCTGCGCGTCGATGTCCCTGGCACCCTGTATAGTTTAATTATCAAATATGATGTTGGATTATTTAAGTTTTCTTAGATTCTTCACAACTAACTTAAACTTATTCATTTTGGCTTTTAGCTTTATTGAAATTAATACAGGTGATATTTGATCCTTAGTCTGCATTTCTAACATAATTATTCACGTTACGGTTGCATTTTTTTTTAAACGGGATGACGTGATGGCTTCGGGTCATCCGCTTAGGCTCAATTTGCATTGCCACGGAACAGAATGGAAGCGAATTTTTGTAACGACACTGTATATAGCAAAATGAACTTTATGTCAATTGTGTAACGTAGGTACAAACTATACTCCATAGGTTTAGGTAGTTAAATAAAGGTAAACAAATCATAAAAAGGGTTTTTAAGTTTCAACGTATTTTTAAACAAGAAAGCGTTCAATTTTTTTTTTTTTAATTATTATTGCGATAGTTTATTCTGATATTAAATAAATAAAAATAAAAATCGTTTATTTTCAGGCGTCGACGGCCCATAGCGAGTTAGTAATCAGTACAAACTTAAAAACTATGTTAGTAGTAACACTTAAACACACATGAGTACAACAATAAAAACACAAATACACAATAAAAACACAAATAAACACTAAAAATACAGCCAAGACAAGAGGAGGAAAATTCATCAAGTCCCATGTCTGACATGCAGTTTGATAAACCTATCCATTGTAGGCCCCTCCAGCCTTTCTGCAAACACCTTCAGAATGCTATTGCTGCTTCCCCTCAATCTACGTATCACTGATGCCACTTTTTTGCGCATGATCGCGAAATAATCGTCAGTGTGCGCATCCGCGAACATCCCTGACGCACTACAATAAGGTGGAAGCCTCAACAGCGCCCTGAAGGCGTTATTATATTGAATGCGCAGTGCGCTGTCTGCTTTTTGGGTATGATTAGCCCACAGACTGACATATTACTGTATGTTCAACTTTATCATTTATTCTTATACTACTCTTCGTAGATGTAATTGCTTGAGCACAATTATTTAGTAAGATTTATATAATACTACTAGCTTCTGCCCGCGGCTTCGCCCGCGTGGATGTCGGAAAAAATGTCGCGAGAACGTACTACCGGAATTAAAAATACGTGTAGTAGTATGTGTTAATTCAGATTATAAACTATATGTATATTACCAAATTTCATCTAAATCCGTTCAGCCATTTTTGCGCCAATCCGAAACATAAAATCATCCCCTCTAAAATTGACTACCGTTTATTTCCGATCTTAAATATAAATACCGAGTTTCAAGTAAATCGAACCGCGCGTTAAAATCTTTCCATTCAATTATTTTCCCCCTCAAAATTCAACATTCCCTTTAAAAGGTTGTTTTCGAAAATTTATGTTTACGGCCGTTTTATTTATTAAGAAAATATCCGGGTCAATTTTCAAGTTTATTGATCAAAGGAAACATACTATTGATATAAAATGTCTCCCCCTTTTCACCCCGAAACGAGTTTTTTTCTGATAAATATTAAAACATGTTTTATTCAATTACTTTTATTTTATTTTATTTGGGAAAATAAACGGATACACATTACAATGTTATGCTAAAGAACTTAAAACTAAAATAGGAGTATAACTGACCCTGACTCCACATAATATAAAAAAAAAGTTGAACAAACACGAACGGCGTGCGATATAAATTACCCACATTGAGTAGAGAGTGTGGTTAAAATTAAATACAAAAAATAAAACTAAACTGAAACATATACAGGAATAAATAATAATGATAGAAGAAAAAAAAATATAATAAAACATTTAAAATAGAAATTATGATTTTAGGATTGTGTACTTAATTCTGCTATAATTTTAAGCGCAATACTTCTAAATTTTCCAACGGGAACAGCAAAGAACTCAATATCCTGTAAAATCTTATTGAACTGAATAGTGATACGCCGTAGGGGTGCTCGCGATCCTGCGTTTGATCGACAAGATGTTACAGCAAACAGCAGTCGCGCGCGCACACCTCGACACATAGTAGTTCTGGGTACTACATAACTTATTCTATTGCATAAGTCTATACAATCATTTATGAATTGTTACATAAATCAATTACTTTGGAGTTTATCATGACGCGCAGTAAAATCCTTCCTTAAAAACTTAATTACCCCCTTTTGCCCCGTAAGGGTTACATTTGAATAAACCCAAACACATGTAAGGCTTTATATTTTGTGAGCATTAGGTACATATAAAATACAGAGTTTCGAGTTAATCGGATCGCACGTTAAAATTCTTCTATACAAACTTTGACATCCCCAAAACCCGTTTTAGGGGGTAGTTTAAAAAAACAAAAAATTACAAATTTTATCATTTACTTTCATGCCTAGTTTTAGGTTTATTAACTTAAGGAATAAGATTATTCATACAAACAAAATCCCCCCTTTTCACCCCATCTGCTCTGCCCCCATCTGCTGAGAAGGGGTTTTGGAAAATTCCCAAAACCCCTTCTCAGCAGATGCCTACGTCATAATTTAGAGTTAGTCAAGCCACGCAGTAAAATCCTCCCTTGTCAAATTGACTACCCTTTTTCACCTCGTTAGGGGTCAGTTTCAGTGGCTAGAGAGGCGCCACGGCATCCTGTTATATCCACGGGTTCCTACTCAGGATAAAGCGGGAGGGAACGCCCGGTTGTCAGCACTGTGTGGATTGCCCAGAGAGCACCGGTGGAGGTCTGCCTGGCTTGGGCGGAGTACCGGCATGTCCTCACGGAGGTGACGCTGGCGGCGATCTCACGTCGGTCCGGCCCTGGTTCAAGCCATGGTTCGGAGCGAGAGTTCATGGGAGTCCGTCACCTGCTTCTGCGAAGCAGTAATGCTCGCAAAGGAGGAGGCGGAACGCGTGAGGGAGAGGAAAAATTCATGCCCTCACGCCCTAAGTCACCGCGGGATACGCCCTGGGCGGGAGTCGCAGGCCGATGCTCGGCTACATTAGGCACGGGCTTGCGGATGGTGAGCGATCGGTAGCTCGCAGTCCGATAAGGACCAGGCCCGGGTCGACGGTGCGTTGTGTTACACGCGCGCCTCAAAGAGATGTCAGCATGAACTGACGGGGTCCGATAAGGTCAATGCCTGCCAGGGTTGCGAGTTTGTTTGAAAGAATATCGTGGCCCTGGCACACAGGCAACTGAAGGAACACGGGTGGGTTTTAGTCAGTAAAAGTCTGACACGCCCTCGTGCTCCACCCAGAGCGGGAAAAGTTATTTGATAATTACCCACCAAAAAAAAAGAGTTCAATTTTCGAAAAACTTTGATACATTTTATTCTTAATTTTTGTTTCTAAGTATAAATACGTATATATAGTTTCGAGTTAATCGGACCGCACGTTGAAGTTCTTCTATACAAACTTTAACATCCCCAAATCCCCTTTAAGGGGGTAGTTTGAAAAAACTAAAAATGACAAACTTTATAATTTACTTACGTAAGTATTCATGCCATGTTTTAGGTTTACTAACTCTTGGAATAAGATTTTTCATACAAACAAAATTCTCCCTTTTACCTCCTTAAAGGTCGAATTTCCAAAAACCCCTTCTTAGCGGATACTTACGTCATAACTATCTATGTACCAAATTTCAGCCCAATCCGTTCAGCGGTGTGAGCTGTCTGTTGATAGCCCAGTCAGTCCCACGACCTTATATTTAAATAAATATTGTGTATTTGTATAAGTTGAAGTAACATTTCGTTTTGTTTCATCGCAATCGCTTCATTCTATGAAAAGTTAGAAACGGTACACCTGTACTTATATTATTTTTACTTGAATACAAAATTTAGCGAATGAACGATGGAGGATTGACAAAACGTCATTCCTCTTTTGACCCCCTTGCGGGTTGAAATAAAACAAAAACAATGGTTTACGTTCTGTTAGTTTCCAACCATAAGCCAAAATATTAGTTATTTTAACTTGATAAATCATGAATTTCATCCCCCTTTTCACCCCTTAAGGGTTGAAATTCTAACAACACCGTTGCGTTAGCTTCCAACCATAAGCCTAGATAATAAATTTAGTGATTTTTACTTCGAAAATTAAGGACTGACGTCCATACACAACTTCATTCCCATTGTTAACCCTTGGGGGGTAAAATTATCAATAAAATAATTTATACGTGTCTCACACAATCAGCCTAAACACAAAATTTGAAGATCCTAACTTCAAAACTGACGGACTTTCATATAAATTTCCATCCCCTATTTCACCCTCTTAGGGGTGAAATTTCAAAAAATCCTTTATTAGTGGATACCTACTCTTTACAAAGAACACACCCTCCAAATTTCATGTCTCTAGGACCAGCGGTTTAGGCTGTGCGTTGATATACCAGTCAGTGAGTCAGTCAGGACTTTGAATTTTATATATATAGATATTATTTTGGTAATCTGTCTATTGTAAAGAGCCCAAAAAGACATGTTCTCTAAACGTCAACGAAATAAAACGTTGCTAAATTGAAGAGTACAACTGTGACGTAGCATGCCAACTGAAGTGCCAGGTATTACGTTTAGTCGGTTACTTGACAGCTCTCTCGTCACGTGGGTTTTTTTGTTTACCTTTATTTAACTACGTAAACCAACGGAATATAGATACGTGTTTGTAACTGCGGGAATTCTCCAGAAAACGCGCGACCTGTTATTTAGCTCGTTTCTAGTTTGTACTTTACACTATTGTCATAAAATTCATTATGGTTTGTAAAAAAAAAATCGCTTACATTGTGAAGACAATGTAAGCGATTTTTTTGTTGATGTTTTTGTTGAAACTCGTGATTTTATTATGGCTCAATTTACATTGCCACGGAAGCGTGGCAATGTAAATTGAGCCATAATAAAATCACGAGTTTTGTAGTTGAACTTGGGAAAAGCCCAAGTCAAGCAGTTCAGTGCGATAAAAATAATATAATTATGTTAGCTAGTTCTCTTTACATTATTATTTTACAAAATACCTTATTTATGCCAAATAACAACTTGTACTTAACTACTTAATAAACACATAACATAACATCACGCTTGTATTCCTCTTAGGGTTAGGCAGAGGTGCACCTATATAGTACACCCACATTTTGCCATTTATGTTTACCTGGGTAATAGGTGGCGAGCCTATTGCCATCAACCGGGCAAAAATCCAGACTCCGGGCTGCTACTGAGAAATTCCTGGTGGCAAAACTCAATAATACTTTGCAGACTAAGTAGGTACTATTAATAATTAATTAAGTAACTTAATATACTTACGCATTATTAAGGAAAAAAAAAAAATTTTTACTCGAGTGAAAGAAGAGAAAAAAAAGAATGATTTTTCTCAAGTAAAAAGAGAATTAATTGACTGAATTTTCGTGGAATAGGTTGGTAACCAGGCCAGTTATCCACCTAAATAGAAGTAGTTACTGAAAACCGTCTAATTTAATTTACGCGCCATATCCGATCCTATTTATGAACGAGAATTCGATAATTATCTAGTGAACCGCGAAATTGAATATTCATTTTATTAAAGTAAGTTTCTCAATACGATATACATAGATTCTAGTTTATAAAATATAGGTCTTCATAATTCATTAACATAGCTTTTTGTAACATAAAGAGATGTGCGTCTTTATTTTATTAAGTCATTTTTCCATATATTATGGAAGCTTGAGGTTTCTGGTCTTCTAACAATGTTTGTCAAATCGCCAAAAAATCTAAGAAGCAAAGTTAACGCGGCTTGCGGTAGGAGTAAACTGTCAGCAATCGTCACTCGTAACGAAAATGCGTTTTGCCTAAAAAAGTCAGTTTTAAGTTTAAGCTAAAAACTTATACTAGATGGCTCTGTAATAAAAACTTGAAACCAAAATAGATGGCTCTCTACGAGGGCGCGCGATGATTTAGTCGATTTATTGTAACACTTTTTTAAATTGTTATCGATTATTTTTAGTCTTTGGTTTAGAATTTATTTATTTAGTGGTATTTTTATTTAGACGGGGTAACACCGAATGGGGTTGTGAGTGTCATGGCGGCGGAAAGATCAGTTCAAAGACTACTATAGTATACTGGATCAGTTTAGATGCAATCGTTACGCGGTGCATACGCACAAATCCATTGACTCTGCTTGACTCTGCAGCTTAAAAGTTATTGTGATTTGACGTGATCAGTGAAGTGATAACCATTGAATCGTTATTTTGTATGGTTAAGTTTTGTTGCGACATTTGTGAGTAAATTAAGTGCGTTATTTTGCGAGTATTATTTTTCAAACCCCTTACACGCCCATGATGGAGGACCAACAGATGACGGGTCAACAGCAACTCGTGGTGTGTCAGCCACTCGAACGTCCGTCATAATATACAGCGAAAGGAACTACTTTCCAATCGGGTATCCCACGACACTTCCCGACTTTTTTTAATTTACTGACAGACAATGACAATCTAAACTGCTAGATCTCGTCTCACATCCTGCGTGGGAGTCCATTTAGTTTACCCAGAGTACCCTTAATTAGTGAGCGTGGATTGCATTGCATGACAATGAACAAGTTTTTGCCTTACATTGAGGCAACAGTTCGAAGCTATGAATCTCATAATTACATCTGTTTAGTACCACCATTAGTAAATATCGCATTTAGCACATTTTTCTCGTTCCAATACTCAACACTTCAATAGTAACTCGTCTACTTCCCTACCTACCCTACATCGCTACGAACGACTCACGATGTGTTTATAATTAAGTTTCCAAGTCTACCGGCAGTTTGACGGGGCGTTAATTGCACATCGTAGCTTGTGATCAGTGGGGCTCAGTGGGGCTTGTGGCTTCGTAATAACAGCCACACGGAACGATCGACCAGGTTAAGCTATGCTTGCCGCGGTCGGTCCGTGGTTGAGTGACCATATTTACATACTAAGAACACCGTGCCTCGGAAAGCACGTTAAGCCGTTGGCCCCGGCTGTCATTCATTAATCTTTGACAGTTGTTAAGGGTCGTCGGAAGCCTGAAAGTCTGACAACCAGTCTTGCCTAGGGGTATGGTATTACCTAGTAACTGGGTTGTGGAGGTCAGATAGGCAGTCGCTTCATGTAAAATTCTGGTATTTGACTGCATTCGGTTAGATTGGAAGCCAACTCCAACATAGTTGGGAAATGACTAGGCAGATGATGAGCTTGCGATCAGCGTTTTACACCGGCAAGATGTTTGTATCAGATTAAAAATCTGTATACATCTTGCACGTGTAAGAGATAGAATACTCTAACATTAGGTTCACCATTGACATTGCTGTTGAGGTTCACCATTGATTACTGCGTCAGTTGATGATGAAGTAGGTAGTGTTTAGCAGTTGGTATACCTATGTCTCACATTTTAATTTTGCCTGCTTTGTTGTTCTAATAGTCGCAAGCGCGATTGCTAGATAAATATGGGACCTGGGATTGGGATTTATCTCTCTATTCCCAACGATGCCATAACTCTCCACCAGGAGAATAGTAGGCTCACCAGCACTTTAACACACAAACACAGAATCCGACCGTCGTCATTCCGTCTCGCCACCAAGGCCTGTCGCGACGTCCCCGTCCATCCCCGCCCCGACCCTTACTCGAACCAACCCGCGCCGCTGAGCGTGTAGCTTTAAATTCGTCCCCAAATAATATTAATCCGATCCAGCCCGTTCCTTGCTGTCTTAAGCCGAGGTCCGTACCCAACAGGGGGTGCCTTTAGATGCTTAGTTTAAAAGTTTATGCCCTGGTTGGAGATCTTAATTTACAAAGGAAACTCCGGTTAAGCACGCGACAA
Organism: Tiliacea citrago; assembly: GCA_963921375.1. NCBI lineage: Eukaryota > Metazoa > Arthropoda > Insecta > Lepidoptera > Noctuidae > Tiliacea > Tiliacea citrago. The sequence continues at coordinate 7,551,311 of OY992784.1, forward strand.
CCAACTAGGTCAACCAGCGAGATGGCAATTATATAAAAAAATGGATTTATCTTAGTAGTTAATAATAATAATAAAAAGTGCATAGTGCATACATGTATAATCGTCAGTTGGTGCCTCATATTAAGACTGTCTAACGGGAGTCTGCGAGTTGGCTTCGGCCCCTGATTCGTCTTCCAAAGGTCCCAGACCACAGGGTCCCGAGATATGTCAAAGACATTTAAAATAATAATAATAAGCAGCCTGTATTATCCACAGCAGGTCAAAGGCCTCCCTTTCCCACTCAACTCAATCCAGAGCCAATATGGACCAATCAATATAAGAGTCAAGTTCAAGCAACCCGGAATCCAGCTTTGTAACTTAAAAAAAACTCGCAGACTGTGAGTGTGCTGCAGAAAAGAACGTCTGTGCTTGCTGTTTCTGAGAATACAGGTGTGGTGTAAATAGTCATGAAAACTATAAGCTTACGCTTTAAATAATAGTCCTTCAGACCGAATTTCAGCCATGGCGACTAATCTCAATGGAGACCGCTGCCCAAAGACTTTTGTCTCCATTGATATTGGTCGCGTCAAAGCGCTGGAGATATTATAGTGCACAAGTGTGTGCGCAGACACAGGTGCAGTCTCTCTTCCCTCACTCTCATAGTCCGATGGGGTGGCAATTCGACACGACAACGCTTTAAACATTGAGCGTGCTAAGTACTGCTTTCTACCAAAAAATCTCGAATTCTATCGACTCCTCCTGGTTACATTTTGTAGGACCAATATTTTTAGTACCTCATCATCATTATCAGCCCTTAGCAGTCCACTGCTGGACATAGGCCTTCTCCAATTGCACTCTATTCAGCTCGATTCTCGCCAACTCGATTATGGCCGGCCCATTGCCACTTCAGCTTGCTTATTCTGTAAGCTGTCGACAACTTTGTCGACAACCTATAGGTAATCTTGAGTAGGTATTACCTGAGTAATTGTCCTAAAAATATGTTTTAAACTCTACACAATAATTTTGAAGACTGTTCGTGTATAGGACATCCAATTTGAGGCAAACACGCGACTCTATAAAGTTGCTTTATCGCTTGTGGCTACCTTATTCTTAGCTCATATTTTGGACTTTCTACATTTTTATGCTAGTTGGGTGAAGTTGTAAGCTAGTTTTATAGACCTGGGGGAATGAGGTGGGGCTATACAGGATGTATAGCTCCATCTTTGTCCCACGCTGAAGTAATATTACATAATACTGTTATTATAGGTGGTGGTTGGTCCCGTGACATAATTATAGTCGTTATTTCAGACATGATAAGACTGATATTCGTTGGTTCACAAAGTGAATTTCAGTCTTCTTTTATTCAATGTTAGAAGTATCCATTCTAAAAATTAAAAGGTATATTTAGTGAAACTGTAAAAGAGGAATGTTAAACATTGCTAGCAATTAAGAACTAAACTTAGTTTTCTCAACGATTTGATATTTTACGTTTTGTTTAGTGTCTGACCAACTAAACGGCTGCTAAATGTAACGTTAGTTGTTACATTAGCATATTCAGCATAATGTTCTAACTGTTGGGACACAGGCTTCTTTAAGAGGGAGTGGGAACCACGCTCACCCCGTGTAGGTTGGTACATGTCATATTTAAGTCTTCGAATTTTTGGTTCGAACATTTTCAACCTTTCCTCACGATGTTTTCCTTCACCGATTTTAGTGCAGTGGTGACGAAATTATTTATACAAAGTCAAGCATCTGCCTTTTTTGTTTTTGGCCGGGAAATTATTATATAAGTTCTCCCAGCTCTGTACGGAGCTGAGGGTGTGTCTGAGTTTTACTGACACACTCGTGTTCCTTCAGTTGCCTGTGTGCCAGGGCCACGATAACCCTTTCAGACAAACTCGCAACCCTGGCACAACCGCCTGCACCTGAAAGCACCTACCAGGATCTACAACTCGTAATTTGGAGCCGTTACCACTGAGCCACCACGCTGCACAGTTGTTGCATTGTTTTACCAAAATAAGAACAATTAAACTACACAATATTTCACTTGCTGTTAATCAATATACCTAATCTATATTGAGGGGCAAATATTTAGGCTTGCTAAACAGTCGAATCCTAATCTCTTAAAAAAAAGAATTAATAACGTGATATTATAGTCTTAAGTAATTTTTAAAACAATCTTAAAGAAAACACTATGAAAACCTTACAGAAACTTCGATAACATCTACATTTCTTCCTCTCAAATCACCTATGAGTCTCTCATCCACATCTAAGTCTTGCCACTAGAAGTCAACTGAGTGCAACTAATTGTCGCGGCAGTTAAAGACGATGGTCTTACAGACCGTGTTAATTACTCACATTTAGTCGTTTTACACCGACACTTTTGTGTACGGCTGTGAATGCTCGGGTTGGTTTTACTTGATGTTTGAATGAGATTCTGTGGAGGGAGGGTTAGTGTATATTAAAACACGTGTATTATCAGTGTTGATATAAGGAATAAGTATTTGTAAGGTTAGCTTTGCGGCTTACCTAAGTATTACACTCCTAACGATTTGAACTTATTGGTCGAGCGAAATTATTTGACGTTGGCTCTACGGATTTTTCGGTATATTTCTTTTTAAACCATTCGTAGATACATGTATTTCTTTTATGCGATACCGTCTTTGTCATCTAACCTTAACTTGCTATAAGGTTCCCAATTGCGAAGAACAATGCTTTACCTTCGTAATTTAATTTTAAGAAAAACCCTGGAGCATCCTCTAAAATGATAATTACCTGCAATCTCGTTACGATCCCACCTTCTGATAAGGGTCCCACGTAAAGCAAAAACTCTCAAGATAATGCAATAAAGTAGACCACCTTTTACTAAATACGTCTTGTGGTTTTGTCCGAGATTTACAGAATTTATGGCCTTCTTTTCCGCCACTCCCTGTTATCCGAGATTGCAAACGTGCTGCGATAAAAGACCTTAAAAATTACCGGTTAAAAGGCTTTTTTCGGTGCAAAAAGGATTTGCGAAGACAGAGATTAAAAGTTTTTGAATCCTTGTTAAATTATAGTAATAAATCTCTGCGGGCTATGACAATTGTGGGTGTGGTTTCGAGTAGACTGCGGGTTGTAAATTTTTTGGGCTTGTATGGGATTGAAATAATTTTGAAGTTATTGGTAGGTATCAATCTCGTGGTAGCAAGTTAATAAAATGGTCAGTAAAATAGATATTTTGCAAGCAACAAAAACAGTTCGAAGAGAGTGGGTTATATATATCTATAAAAACCCACCTAAAAACAAATTACACTGAAAAAAATACAGACTAAGATACATTTTCTCTTAGTTGGCATGAAAATGTTTGGAATCATTATTTATCTATTTACTATAAACAAGATAGGTAGCATATTTACCAGAACAAATTCATTATATTTATATACACAATGTGATATGTACAGAATAATCACCGGTCTTTTTTACATTATACATGCTTTGTTTGATTTTACTTCTTCACTTTTGTATATCAAATAATAATTTAAGTTCATGGTAACAAGCAACTTGTTTGCATTATATCATTCCTAAACTGGCCAAAATTTGAGCTAAATTAAATATCTTCACGTAATTAAACTAATTCATTACTTAGTAGACTGAACTATGATAATTTAACAAAGTTCTCCTACCTTCAGAAGTCAAGATCTTGTTAGGCTCGTATGGAGTCAAGATGCGTGATCACATTAAACAAGATTTTTGTTAAAGGGTTTCCTTTAACAAAAATCTTGTTTAATGTGATCACGCGCGTGTGATGTGATCGCGTGTGTTCACGCAAAAAAAAGAAGTGTTTACTTCTTTTTTTTCAGTGTAGCTGCAATCTTCTTCATTCAAGGTTGCAGATATTTTAAATCCATGGGCTGTTAGTAATACCTACGACGCAAAAAGTCTGTTGAGTGCAACACTAAATTAATTTAAGCAATTTATGTGGCAGCAAAGACACAAGCCTGCGGGGCGAGCACGGCCTACTGTGACATGACTTGAGTCACACATTTTATCACAGTTAGAGCGATAAAACTGTTTTGTCATAAAATGCTAGTACAAATTGACATGACATAATTTATCATGTCTTGTCACAAACGTCGTGGCACGCTCGTGCTCGGCCCGCTGGATAACACTTTAAAAAGGAAACCTTTTCTCTACCCAACTTCTCAAAACGCCATCTTCCTTGTATTCAAAGAAGTATTGCGAAAACATATTATTATTGTCTAACCCAAATCGATATAAGTTTTCATTTACGATAATACCAATATTCCTACAACATCTGTAAACATAAGACAACTTAGGTTAACAATCTCTACAGCTGTCGCTAAATTTGCTTCAAGACCCTTATATAACTTAGTTATATAAGGGTCTTATATAACTAAGTGCCATTCCAAATAGAGCTTTGTACCATTAAACCAAAGTTGAAATTAACTAAGCAGCTCGACTATGTTAATGATTATGAATAGACTCCATTGGAAGGCTGTAAACTAGAACGATTATCTGCATGTGATACAATATGAAATAGAAATAAGGGTTTTTGGGACTATTCACGTCGAAAAAAATCTCGATCTACTTTGGTGGGCCTGTTTTACCAAATCCAGATCTAAAATTATTTGTCTGTCTGTCGGTGAATGCTGCGTAGGTATACCTGTAATAGGCATGCATATTAATTTATTTTGTTTTCTTTAAATTTTCTTGTTCTAATCGTTTTTAGGGTTCCGTACCCAAAGGGTAAAACGGGAACCCTATTACTAAGGCTCCGCCGTCTGTCTGTCTGTCCGTCTGTCACCAGGCTGTATCTCATGAGCCGTGATAGTTAGACAGTTGAAATTTTCACTGATGATGTATTTCTGTTGCCGCTATAACAACAAATACTAAAAAACAGAATAAAATAATCACTTAAGGGGGCTCCCATACAACAAACGTGATTTTTAGGGTTCCGTACCCAAAGGGTAAAACGGGAACCCTATTACTAAGGCTCCGCCGTCTGTCTGTCTGTCTGTCCGTCTGTCACCAGGCTGTATCTCATGATCCGTGATAGCTAGACAGTTGAAATTTTCACAGATGATGTATTTCTGTTGCCGCTATAGCAACAAATACTAACTACATAAATATTTAAGGGGGCTCCCATACAACAAACGTGATTTTTTTGCTCGTTTTTGCTCGATATTGATAACGGTAACAGTTCAGTTTAGTTATATATTCACTTTAAAAATCAATAATTAAATTAAAATAAAACAAATATTTAAGGGGGGCTCCCATACAACAAACGTGATTTTTTAGCCGTTTTTATAGATAATGGTACGGAACCCTTCGTGCGCGAGTCCGTCTCGCACTTGGCCGGTTTTTGTATTTCCATATTTATTATGTTTCTTAGATTATTACGTTGTTGTCTTTATTGTGAATGCTGCGTTTACCTGTTATAGGCCCAACACTTTTTTAATTTTTTCTATTAATTGCTTGTATGCAGGTACCGCTGTTGTTGTACCAAATAAATAAATAAATATATAACATAAAGTGTAAACATGTACCTAGCAGGAAGTGGTGATACAAGCCCTTAGACTAAATAGAAATAAAGAAAGAAAATAGATTTATTTAGCACAGACTAAAAGGCACACAAATTATAATAAACAGCAGATAAGTCTAAAGTGCGATGTAAGAAATTAACAGGAAAGTGTGCTTCACGACTGCGCCAGAAAGGCCCAGTTTAGCAAAAATGCTTGATAACTAGTCCTTGTCGCTGGTTTTCAACTGGACCTGTAAATAAAATGGAAATATTAGGACCGTTCGTTAAAACAAAAATAAAGGTTATTAAAAAAGTGCGACCATCCAAATTTTATAATGTCAAAATACTTAATTTCTTTTGTCGAGGCCTCTGCATTCTGCAGGTTTTTTAGTTTATTTTCGAAGATATACTGATTACTAAAACAAATGTCTCATAGCCAAAGAAACCTCTGCATATCAAATAGTGTGAACCATTTGACCTTCATGTTTGACTCTCGTTTAAGTACGTACCAACGTTGCCACGGCTACTGAAACCTGAAATCAATATGCTGCAAGTAGGTATCACATTATTTGCCATCATGTATTTCGTTAAGACCTTGAGGCAAAACTTAGTTATTGAACTTAGCAGTACCACTTGGAGAGATCGTTTTTAGGTTTTTTTTACTGCTATCAATGCAGGAAGGTGACCTCCTAAAAAGTTTTGTGTCATCTTCTTATTGCTGGGAATACTGAAGTTTCTTCCATTTTGTCGATTCAATGACTCAAGCGATGTGCATCTTTTGCTGTTGGAGTTAAGCTGGTTACGGGTTACTGTCACCAGCTTCATCCCACTGCTGGGATAACGTCGACCATAATTCGTTTTATATGGAATACTGGTATTCATGTTAGACTGAAAAACGGTGAAGGAAAACAACATGAGGAAACCAGCATGTCCCAGACCCAAAAATTCGAAGACATATTCATGTGACATCTACCAACCCGCACTAGGTCTGCGTGGTAGATTACAGCCCACTCAATCTCTATGAGAGGAAGCCCGAGTCCTAGCAGTGGGAACATTATAGTCTGATTATGCGGTAAGACTGAAAGCCGACCTCAAAATAGTTGGGAAAAGACTAGACTGATGATGATGATGATGAGGTTGCCAAAAATCTGCATCAATTTTTGTTAAAAAATGTTGCTGGTAACCCCTGCTATGGGCTTGTGGCTAAGTAATAACAGCCGCACGGGTCGATCGATCAGGTTAAGCTACGCTGGCTGCGGTTGGTCCATGGATGGGCGACCCTCAAACTCAAACTCAAACACCAGATGCATTATGACGAGCATAAATTACTTAGCAAACAGCTTAAAGTACCCAATAGAATCGTAACCCGTGAAATACTCTGGTCTTCATCATCAGTATCACTTCACCAAATGATGCTTTTCGAGAGCAAATACCAAGTTACTATAAAATACTCAAATCGCGCCAATAGGTGTGCCTATAAAATTTTAAGACTTCCCTCGATTTCTATGGGATCCCCTCATCAAATGCTGACTTAGTGACAATAGGACTATTTCGAGAGCATAACCTATCAAAAAAAAAAAAATGCACAATTGACGGAGATATCAAAAAAAAATGCATACAGACGAACATAAATAACCTCCTCCTATTTGGAAGTCGAATAATAATACGAATGAATGAATATTATTAAGTTATGCGATTGACAGACAGTTCAAAGTTGTGTCGACCCCTCGTTAGCAGTCGGATTTAGGACCACTTCGCCCCTTTTACCGGCTTAGTTTAAATGCTTATAAATTATTTTACTTTAAAAGGGAATTCTTAAGGCGTTCAAAAACAGCAATTTACTGATTAACTTTATGTTTTGGATTTTACCTCGGTTTGGGTTCAGAGTTTTTGTAGGTAGGTACTTTGTGGTCAAATAATTTATTTGAAAATGTTTTGGCAATTACTGACGCTGGCCGTGGAGAAATTTCTTTGAATTATTTTAAAATTGATATTTTTAATAGTTCGAATAGCGAACCGCTCCTGCTTCCTGTGGTTTTAATGACTGACGTTGAGATTTCTTTAATAAACCATCGTGATCATCATCATTTCAGCCAAAAGACGTCCACTGCTGGTCATAAGCCTCCCCCGAGATTTGGGGGGTTTACCATAATCGCCACGCTTGGCAGGCGGGTGTTCGCAGTATGGTGTTAAAATGCATAGAGAACGCTGCTGCCCATTCTCTAGTAAGTCCCTAAGTCGCCCTTTAACGACACCCACGGGAAGAACTCTAACGCCCTAACGGACCCGTCAGTTTGTGCTGACATCTATTTGAGGCACTCGTGGAACACAACGCGCCGTCTACCCGGACTTGGTCCTTATCAGACGGTGAGCTACTAATTGCCCATCGTACGCAAGCCCGCACCTACGGTGGCTGGGAATCGGAATGTGATTCCCGACGCCCAGGTGTCAGTCCCTGACAGCCAATTTTTTTGGGCTTGGCCTCTCTTAGGTATACCTAGGAGGTTGTTAGCTCTTAATCTGGCTTGCCTGCGGGTGCCTCAATAAACTAAGGCCTCCAGCCAGGGCATTAAACTTTAAAACTACAGGCAGACACGAAAAGCGACTTTAATTTATATGGAGTATACAGATAGTCTACATCTCTTTGTCTACTGTCTACATCTCTTTGTCTACTTTCCTGTCGCAGGTATGCTGGAAGAGATTTCTTTAGAAATAAGCATCACCTTTGTACGTATTTTTTTGTTCCTTTCTTCTCGTCTGTTTATATGTATGTACATAAACTGTTAAATAAATAAATAAATAGTGATTCACTCATCCTGATATATATATTTTCCTTAAAAGTGTCTCCACCGTCACTATCAGGTAGGTATGTTAAAGCATTGGTGAAGTGTTAAAAAGAGGAAAATCCATTGAATTTTATACAACAATATAATTTAAAGTTAAAACATTTTCGCTTCATACCTATATTTCTGACTGGATGATTTTTTTCAATAGAAATGCGAGAATTTTCTGGCATATTTGTTTAGAATTCAGCGTGATTTTTACACATAACTGGAATCATTTCTGCGAATATAATTCTACTATAAAATAACATACTCTATTTCCAGGGGTTGTTCCACACATAATTAATTACGCCTATGGCAACGCCTTCCCGGAAAATGATAAGTACTAGAACAAAAAAAAAAAAAAAAATCAAATTCAAATTGATTTATTTTGGGACAACTAGATCCAAAGGTTAGCAGTATACAAAAACTTAGAAACTATTGTTAGTACTTAGATACAATTACAAAGGACAACACTCATCATACATATACGCATATACATAAATAATTCTATATACAAATGCCCCTGTGCTGAGACACCCCGCCCGGTCAAAATAACCCATATTTTGTGACCACTGGTCGGTTTATTTTATAGATCAATAATGGTCCGTCATCTGCAAATAACACGCATCTTCGGTTAAATTTGAAGTCATTGGGGTAAATCAATAATGTAAACTAAAACGAGGAATGGACCTAATATCAAACCTTGATGAACGGTCATTGAAACGTGACTAGTGAAAATTGTAAGAAAATATCAACAGTTTGCTTTAGTAACCAGACCGAAGGGAAACATCGTTTTATAGGTCTTTCTCAGTAGGAAACTACAGTATGTTTTTTTTGTGCTTCATTAAAAAGAAACAGTTTCTTAATAATTAATTACAATCTAGACTTTAAAAGACTAATAAGCAATTTTAATCTAACCTATTTTTTTCGTGATTTTTATTTTAAAACTTAGAATAGGTACTACAGTAAATAAACCTTTGTTTTTGTTTTACTTTCTAAGGTGTAATGTTAACGACACGTGCAGATTCGTGCGATATCGCGGGCGCGACAAACAGCGCGACGCGTGTCAGCCGGCGATATCGCGCCAGTTTGCACGAACCTTTAATGTAATGATTAATTGCGTGTTTAACCGCTTTTTAGATTTTGTACCTCAAAATAAAAAAATACGGAACCCATAGAATCACTCGTATGTATGTCTGTCCTTCTGTCACAGCCGATTTGCTCCGAATCTACTAAACCGATTAAGTTTAATTGTGGTACACATGAATTTCTGTGACCCAAACACGAACGTGTAACGTAAATAAATGAATTTTGAATATGGGCTTCAGTTTTGGGGGAAATGAGGAAATTTAAAAAAAAAGTTTTGCAAATTGTACCGTATGACACTTCAAATTAATGAACTTGATAATTGAGGATATCAAATATATATCTTATTATAATGTTAATATAAAAAGTCCAAAGTTAATAAAAAAAAACAGATGAAAATTGACCACTGCCTAATGTCCGAAACTGCTTAGTCAAAAATTTAGAAAAAAAACAAAGATTAGTTCTATACTTAAACGGTCTTATTCGACCGTCTTCGAACATCTAAAACCTAATTTAGTTTTTATTTTTATTATTTATTTTATAAATTACACTTAAACAAAGCACACAATTCGACCTTTGGGGTCTGTCTTAGCATGCCATGACCTGAGATTTGATCAACGCGTTGTTAACAGTTAAATTATAATAGAGTTGATGTACTGTTCTTTCAGTTAAAATAGGTTTTGTCAGTTTCTAACAAACACAAAGGTCAAAGTGACAAATAAGGATAAACGAAATTTAGCAGCATTTTGACTAAAATAGGTTTATAAGACGTTTATGAATAAGAGCCATAGATTACAGGAACACCTATAAAAAGTCTATGGTTTTAAAATAACATGGTAAATAACTCAATATTGTGCGTACAAACTTACATTTGCAGTTGGAATGTATTGGGGAACATGTTTTTCAACTACAATGTCAAGTTTGTTCTTGGAATGAATTCATCCCAACTTCGGAACTCTTCATTGTGCGTTGTCCGACATGCACATGGGCCAGTTTTTAAATGTACTCTGGACAAGATCAACAGGCTGTTCAATTCAAATGGTTGCTCTCTGTCATGGTTGATTTGATTTGAGTGTACGCATATTTATAAAATTGTGACTTTGTAGTAGGTAAAGTCTGGGACATTCATTATTCAGAAAATTGCCCATAAGTATATTCAAATCATAACAGTCATTGTTTGACAGTTGTATGAAATGACTTTAACACGGCAAATTGACGTAAATTAACGTAATTATGACATAATTATTTCTAACTGTCCATTGAATGACAATAAAAGTTATAACTTCCGTTCAGCTTTGCTGACTGCATAATTATCTACGATAAATCATTACTAAACTCTTTCTAACAAATATCCATAAATTCAAAACAAAAGATAACCGCATTTTATAAAATAGTATAATAGTAAGAAAATTACTACCAATTTAAACCCGTAAGTAAAAAAAATAATTATTAATTCAAACCACAAAAGTCATTATTTGACAAATCTTTACTGCACTCTTTCTAACTAATATCCATAAATTCAAAACAAAACAAAAACTAATCTTTTGGGCATAAATCCTAAAGTTAATCATAAGAGATATAGAAGGGTCAAAAGGTTCTATTTGTTTTTGTTCTATAACTCTGAAGATATTGGAATACATGAATCATGGTGGAATTACCCTATGTGTTTCTGTGACAAATAAAATTTTTTTTTTTTATTTCGTTCTTTCTTTCTGTATAGGGTTAAAATAATAATTGTAATATTGGTTGGACATGTTTATATCCTCAATTAGTAAGTGGAGGTAATATTGAAAAATATTTGATTTGAAAATAATCTTAAAAAAGTTGGTTGAAAGAATATTCAATTTTGAATAGAATAATTGGTATTACTATCAATACATTAAGATCTTATATAATTCATTATTAAACAATATATTAAGATATTTATATAATGCGATCTAGCTAAAACGGTTAACTATCGTGAAAATATAACTAACTAAAACCTAACTAACCAAAAATATGATACGACTCGTAACTCAAACCCATGCCAATGCATGGGTTACAAAGTTAAGAATATGATATTTTTAGCGTGTCGTGCCAAGTTTGGCAAAAAGAAAAAGATTCTTATTATTATTTTACTTTATTTGCTGGAAGCCAAATTAATAAACTAATACAGTTATAACTAAAAACTGGGTATACTTGAAAAGACATTCACAACAAAAACTCACACACATTATTTTGTTACAGATGCTGCACAAAATTAACAAGCAACATTAGAATCAAAAGATAATGTATTCGGAATCAATCCACATTTACGAAATAAGATGAATGGAGTACCGATAAAGATGAGCCTGACACTGAAAGAAATACGGCACAATGCATGAACACAGCTATAGATCTTTATCAAAGAATGCACTGGAACTGACCGAAACGTTTGAAGCAGTCAATTACACTATAGACAACATATTTGAAGTATTTGGCAATGATTCTGGAAACGCCACACATGGAATTGAAGAAGACGATGCGGTGAACAACTGGTGGGCGCTTATAGCTATTATGCTAGTGGTCTGCACGGCTGCAGGGAATGTTCTAGTATGTCTGGCAATCTATTTGGAAAGGCGGCTGCAGAATGTGACGAACTATTTCTTGATGTCTCTGGCCATTACTGATCTGCTTGTAGCTATATTGGTCATGCCGCTTGGGATTCTGACATTGCTAAGAGGTAAGATTTTTTATACTTTTATACATTTTGTAGGTACCTAATTCTAATTGTACTAAAAATGGAAGTCGGGGATGAATATTTTGTGTTGTTGTTCCAAGTGACGAGACTACTAATGACTTGACTATTATATTAAAGTCAGTAAACTCGTTACTAAAACGCAGTAATAAAATGAATATTCAAGTAATAAGTTCTGAAAAAACTAGTTCAGTGCGTAAGTAGCTGTAGAGAAAAGTTATACGGAAACTATAGAGGTAGGAGGAGCAGTGTGTAAAGTTCACTTGCCCTGTAGAAAAGAGCTCTATAGAAAAGGGAGGATCCTCCGACCAGAATACTGCCCGACGTTTGTTTGTTTTTTTTTTTTAATACGGCCCTATTGCAGATAGTTTCGGAGTGCATTTTCTGCGTAACCGAGCGTTGGCGGGGCCACAAGGGCCTCTCGCCAGGTTAACGAAATATTTAAGTAACACAGCTAAGGGCGTGCCATAGTGGGACTCGAACCTAGGCTTAGGGCGTTACTGACTACTGTACAAGAGGGGACTTGTAGTATTTGTATATTCCCGACAATTGATGTCGAGACGTTGTATATAATTATTATATAATAGTCGCGCGGTAAACTCTGCTTGCGCGATGCAGGATCTTGCGTGACGTCAGCGTAGTTCACATGTAGCGATGTAAATGCCGCCACAAAACTATCTATTTTTAATCAAATATAAGTATTGTACTAAAAAGTACAACACTTATATGTGATTTTAGTAATCTAGCTATATAATAAAGTACTGAGATTGGTCGCCATAGTCGAAATTCGGTCCGGAGGAGGACCGAATTTCGACCATGGCGACCAATCTCAGCGGAGACCAGACTTCGGCGCGAGAGATATTATAGTGCACAAGTAAGTGTGGAGACACAGATACGCTCTCTGTTCTCTCACTGTAATAGTGCGATGGGACTCCAATCCAACACGACCAGAGTGAGATTAGGCGCAGGACCAACGGCCTAACGTGCTTTCCGAGGTACGGGGGTATCATCCCGCCAACTTCCAAAATCCGGGCTAGTACTAAGAAATTCCTAATGGAAAAACCCAATAAAACTTTGCCCAACTCGAGAATCGAACCCAGGGGGCTAAACCGAAGTATCGGCCGAATATTCGGCCATTTTATAACTTCCATAGTTTCCTTTTTTTGACTTTGAATCCTTACCCGACTTCAAGTCACAGTTTTGACTTTGGCTTATCTCTTCGACTGTCTTTCTTCCTTTTTTCGCCCTTGTCAGCGATAGTTAGCCGTAGTAAAGAAACGACCGCGCATTTATGTTCGGAGTAGGCCCCCTGGACCCCACGCTCAGCAGTCGTGCTTGTGACCACAAGACCAACGGTTCAGTCAAAACTATCTATACCTAATAGTTCACTATTATAAAGTAACTTAATAATTATTATGAAATTGGTATGCGATTAAATTCAGCGTCCTCATTAACAGGCGATGTTCAATTATCAACTCGTCAGATAATAGCGATAAATAATTGTACATTCATTATCAACGTACCGTTGATTGCAATTTTAATCGTGATTTTCATGTTGTAATTTTATTAATAGTTTCACGAAAACAAATTGTTGGTATTGGGATGCTTTCTTTTAATTATTATCAGAGATTTCAGCTGTATTTGTTTCTGTTGATTTTTAAGGGTTCCGTACCCAAAGGGTAAAACGGGAACCCTATTACTAAGGCTCCGCCGTCTGTCTGTCTGTCTGTCCGTCTGTCACCAGGCTGTATCTCATGAACCGTGATAGTTAGATAGTTGAAATTTTCACAGATGATGTATTTCTGTTGCCGCTATAACAACAAATACAAAAAAACAGAATAAAATAAATATTTAAGGGGCTCCCATACAACAAACGCGATTTTTTTGCTCGTTATTACTCGAAATTGATTACGGCAACAGGTAGACGCTTGTAATATTCACAGAATATTTAGTTATTTAATCACTTTAAAAATAAATAATTCATTTAAAATAAAACGAATATTTAAGGGGGTCCCATACAACAAACGTTTTTTTCCCATTTTTATAGATAATGGTACGTAACCTTTCGTGCGCGAGTCCGACTCGCACTTGGCCGTTTTTTTTTCAATTAAGTTAATTTTGGATGACTTATCGCTTACAGGTTGGCCGAAGCAAGGTTAACCTGTTTAAGTGCAGATTCATAGATGACTCCACCTTGGGGTGTAAATGTTTTGCTGTTCCACAAACTATGTGACACTTAATATCGTGTCCTGCGTGTCCTGTCGCCTGCACGTCACAGGAACTGATGGAAGGTAATGATAGCGCAAAACACGTAGCCAAATTCTGAGCCAAGTCCATCGACACGCTAAGAAGTAGATCGCGACCACAAACACTTACCAGAAACATGCAAGATTCGTCTTATTAACCCTACAGGCGTCATGTTATGTTATGTGTTTGTTATAGAATACAATATTTTTATTATGTACACCATAAAAATTACAGATATAAATATTGTAATTTTACATAGGGTGACACAATGGCCGGTCTTATCGCTAAAAGTTATATTTTATTTAATAACACTGATCTTATTAAGTTAGAAACAAAGCTACTAATATTTATGAGCCCTAATTGCAAATCGAAATCTTGAATTTATTTTTGCATGCCTACTTAATCAAATTCGGTTTGCGTATTTTCCAATTTGCATCTAATTTTGTAATATAATGTATAAGAAGAGGAATTCGCACTGTTATCCATGCTTGGTATGGAAATATTAAGATATAGAAAGATGATTGCCTCGTAGGTTCATTACTCACAAGCGCTAATGAAATGAAATCGTTTATTCTGTAAATAGGATATCAGAATCACTTTCATACGTCATTATAAAAAAAAAAGCTAGATGTAGTCGACATTTTCCTATCTGACTACCCGCGAAAAGAAATGGCGAAACAAACTCAGGGGTCAAAGTCTGGGCACGCCACAATTGTGGCGATAAGTCCCCTCTTTGAGGAGTGGCTAGAGAGGCGCCACGGCGTCCTCACCTTCCGCCTGACGCAGGTCCTCACCGGACACGGTTGTTTCGGGAGGTTCCTGTTCAGGATAAAGCGGGAGGAAACGCCCGGGTGTCACCACTGTGTGGATCGCCCGGAGGACACGGTGGAGCATACGGTGGAGGTCTGCCCGGCTTGGGCGGAGCACCGCCGTGTCCTCACGGAGGCGATTGGCGGCGGCGATCTCTCGCGCCCAGCCCTGGTTCAGGCCATGGTTCGGAGCAAGAGTGCATGGGAGGCCATCACCGCCTTCTGCGAAGCAGTAATGCTCGCGAAGGAGGAGGCGGAACGCGTGAGGGTGAGGCAAGGTTCGCGCCCTCGCGCCCTTAGTCGCCGCAGGAGTCGCCCCGGGCGTCGGGAGTCGCAAGCCGATTTCCGGCCACCGTAGGCGCAGACCTGCGGACGGTGAGCGATGGGTAGCTCGCCGTCCGATAAGGACCAGGCCCGGGTCGACGGCGCGTTGTGTTCCACGCGCGCCTCAAAGAGATGTCAGCACCAACTGACGGGGTCCGGTAGGACCAATGCCTGCCAGGCTTGCGAGTTTGTCCGAAAGGGATATCGTGGCCCTGGCACACAGGCAACGGAAGGAACACGGGTGGGTTTTAGTCAGTAAAAGTCTGATACGCCCTCCCACTCCGCCCAGAGCGAGAGAAGCTATTTGATAATTTCCAACCCAAAAAAAAAAAAAAAAAGTCTCTTTTAAAGTCCAGACATAATCTTTGTCAGATCATGTGAGACCCATGTGGATCTGTGTCTGAAATGGTCTTTTGAGGAAAGAACCACACAATTTTGAGTGGACCTGTCCAATCAAGCAAGCATTTGTCAGTAATCGTGCAGCTCAACGTGCGTGAGCATGAGGTCCTGGAGCCTACTCCGAAGCAATAATCCGAAGTATCGGCCGAATGTTCGGCCGTTTCTTGACTTCCAAAGTTTCCTTACCCGACTTCAAGTCACGTTTTTGACATCGACTTATCTCTTTTACCGTCGTTATTTTTATTTTTCCTTTCGCCGTAGTGAGCCATAGTCAGCCGTAGTCAGGAAACGGCCGAATATTCGGCCGATGCTTCGGATTTATCTTCGGAGTAGACCCCCTGGGTTCGATTTCCGGGTCGGGCGAAGTGATACTGGGTTTTTAAATCTGGGATTTTTAAGGGGCAGCTCGGTGGCTGGGTTCGTCCCCGGTTGATGGCAATAGGGTTGCTCCCTATTACATGGGACTTAAACATAACTGGTGAAATAGGTACACCTCTGGCTGACCCTTCGGGGAATACAGGCATGATGTTATGTGTAGAAATTATGTTTATTTTTCCGGGATTCTTCACTAGGCAATCGTGGTAGAAAATAACATTATTTCTTGAGAACGTATAGGTTGGTCAGTATATGAAAGTATTAAATTTTAATTAAAACTATGTTTTACGGTTCTCTGTTGTGTTCCCTAGCTAATTTCTCTATTCCCTTATTTAAAGTGCAATTTTTTTTTTGTCCATATCATCATTTATTTTGTCCGAATCACAATTTGCCCGAACTTAATGTCACATAATTTCACATGCCATAAAATTGAAATCCCTAAATATCATTAGCCCTTTTGTTTGTCATAAATATTACAATCAATAATATACAAAACACTGAAAACCGTTTTCAATTAAAGTTATAAGTCCTAAATTCAAATTATTTAATGTTTATTTATCAACAATGTTTTTTTCAATTAGTATAATGATCTATTCACAACCTCATCAAACCTAAATGATTCACCAAGAATAGAGGGAATCTGGCGTTAATGGTCACTGTTCTAACCTTTTTTTTTTTTTGTTGCCGGGGTGGAAAATCCTCATGGATGTCCCCCGCCCTGGGGTGGGCGGAGGGGTCTGTCAGACTCTTACTGACTAAAAACCACCCCGGTGTTCCCTTCCCACACTTGCACCGGGGATCTTGGGAGCTAGTATTACTTCCGTGATCCCCGGTCACTGTTCTAACCTAACCTAACCCAAATGATTCAATAACAGTAGATGGTATCTGACGCATTCAAATTGCTTTTAAATATTGATTCTACGTTTGAAATAAAAATAATCTAATTGGCTTGCCATTTTTTATAATGTCCTAATAATAACTTGGTCCATAACATATATAAGTAGAAGAAGAAAACACAAAAAATAATAAATATCGATATTTAAGACATTCGATACTCTGTTCTTCGATATAAAGGTGTCGATGTCACTTTTGTTGTTAATTCGATTTTTGTTTTTTTTTTCATTTCATTCGGAATAATACACATTATATTTTATTTATTTATATTTATTTATAACAATCTTACCTACACTATCATTACAGATCTATGATCCAATGCGACAGAGTGACCTTACTAACTAAATCCTAAATCTACACCTTATACCTAGTTAAAAAATATCTTAATCTAAATAACTTATTACATATTATAGTGTAACTTTTGCGAATTCACTCAAGTTGCATAATACAATACCTAGGATACATGACTTTATTTCATGCAAAATTATGAGAATCAATTAATAAAGTACCCGATATTATGATAGAATAGTCTTAGAATTAAAGACAATGATGTAAACCAAAATTTCGAATTTTTGAACATTATGGTTACTGAAGTTTATAGGAAACGTGTTATGGAAAATGATTTTCGGACAAACAACTTTAGGATGAGAAAGGGAGTACCATTATTTACATATTTAAGGAGGTCTCGTGGCTAAATAATAACATCAGCAAAGCTCGATCGCAGGTTAAGCTAAGCTAGTTAAGGTCGGTACGTGGATGGGTGACCATTTATAACATATCGAGACCTATCCATGCCTCGGAAAGCACGTTTAGCCGTTTGGTACCGGCTGTCATTCGTAGATCTTTGACGTTCATTACGGGTAGTCAGAAACCCGCGAAGTCTGACAACCAATCTTACCTAGGGGTATTGTGTTACCCAGTAGCTGCGCTCCATATAAAATACTGGTATTCAGCTGCATGCGTTTAGACTGGAAGCTGCCTGAAAGATTCATACATAATTATTCACTGTTGGTAAAACAAAAGGTATCCAAATACTTGTATCGCCAAAGAGAAGACAATAAAATTAAGTTTGCAATTTAGTTTGATAAATTACTGCCTTAGCAAAAGAGGGCACCGAAGGTTTACTCAATTTCCTTATTGTCGATAAATTAACGAAATTTTTTTAAGTAAGTCATTGCAATGTAACTCTTATATCCTTAATGTAAAGTATAAATTAGAATGATTGCCAAAAGTTGCATTTTAATTTATACTTTACTAGCCTTTTCCCGCGACTTCGTCTATATGAAATTTCTCGTTCCCGACCCAATGCATCACTTTGCATCGCCCGCCCGCGCTATTACTTGGTTTTTGCTTAGCTTTCTGACTTTTATTCTTTTTGGTCGGCTCCTAAGCCTTCCTCAAGAATTGGGCTAAAACATGCAAAAAAAAAAACGACTGGTATTTCCAAAGATTTAGCCCCTACATACAAACTTACAAACAAAAACCGAGCGAGCCTTTTAGTAGTTGCCTATGATGTGTAACATCTGACATCTCACCTTGGTAATAAGCAACTGAGCAGCGACAAAAATTAACCTAAAAATTTAAAAATGCAAAATACTGAAATATTTATTCTAATAACATAATCTGCCTATAATATTCCTACTGCTGGGACACAGGCCTCCTCTTTCTGTGAGAGGGAGTGGGCCGTAAACCACTACGCGGGCCCAGTGCGGGTTGGTGGATGTCACATGTCATTGTCTTCGAATTTTTAGTTCTAGGTTTCCTCACGTTGTTTTCCTTCACCGTTTTGAGAGCAGTGGTGATGAAATAATTTACACAAAGTAAAGTGCCTGTCTGGGTTCGAACCTACGACCTACTACTCGTAAGTCGAGGCCGTTAACTACTGGGCCACCACTGCTCCTATATTTATTCTAATAATTATTTATAATTCATTACTAGTGGTCGAAATTCGACCGAGACCTTACAATCTATATAGCATTTACTAATTCCATGCTATTATAAAGTACTTACCAATTCCACGCTCAAGCTATCACTTCCTGTTACACACTTCCGTCCCTTTTCATGAAATCACTCCCACAGGAAGCGAGAGGAAAGATATTACCTACACATCAAACATGTTACCTCTTTAGAATATTACAAAGATTATCGTGAATGTGCTTCTTAAAAGAACAATGTGTAAATCATTCGTTTCTCTTGACATAGGACACATTCATGATCGGGGGGAGTCAAACACCTCACCTCCAGACTTTAGGTGGCCCGCAGAAGCGGGCCGGCACCAGCCGGGGATCGCGGAAGTCGCACTAGATCCCATGACACCCAGTGCAAGTGTGGGAAGGGAACACTGGTGTGGTTTTTAGTCAGTAAGAGTCTGACAGGCGCTCCCGCCCCAGGGCGGAGGACATCCATGAGGATTTTCCATCCCGGAAACAAAAAAAAAAAGGATACATTCATGGTAGATCGTTGTACACGTAACAAGATTGTACCTGCTCCATAGGAGGTTAGATTTTTGTCTTTAATCTCAGAATCTTAGATAAGAAAAAAAAGAAAGAAAGAAAGAAAAATTGTTTATTCTGCACAAACAAGACACACTTTACAAAAATAAAATAAAAATTTACAAAAACACACACTCTAATTGCTAAAAGCCTAGTACTCAAAACTATAAAAGTTTGACAATGTTGTCCATTGCTTGATGTCAGTGTCAGGGCTTGTCAAGGCAGGCCAAAGACAAAAACATTACGAGTTGCGGCTGATTGTTGCTGGTAGATGACATAAACCAAATATTTATTACCTAACTTAAAAAGCGTAAGGCACCTTTCCCATCTCCGACGAGAAAGCGACTTCCGAAAGAATCGTACAAAAGATTGTAGGTCCCTTAATTAAAAGAGATACATTTAAGTTAATAGTTGATCGCTGACTGTTCACAGCGAGTACTCGTTTGTCGCAGAGACAAGAGCTATCAAAGAGAGTACGCACTCAGCGACGCTCGCTTGGCGGGCAGAATACTCGCCAAGAGACTCACGCTTGGTACATAAGCATACCGGTGAGTAATCGCTGGTCGCCGTCGCGCACTCGCTGCTCGTTCCTCGTCAACTCGTTTTTAGTTGCTAGCTCTGCTCGCTTCTCGGTGATCGGTGGCGATGGGACGCCTAATGCGATGCGTGCATCTAATCCGTCATCAGCCGAACTATGCTCGTACGTCGTCGAACTAACCAAACATAAATGTGGAATAAACTAAGTGCGTACGTTAGTTACCGGGCGTCATCATACGATGTTAGTTAAAGGAAAGTACACACTAACTTTCTTTAACATTTTTTTTTTACATGGATTTCCTCAAAGTAAACACTGAGTCCATAACTTTTTTGTATGTTTTTTATTGCAATTCTTGGAGATATTCAGCAATATATTTATTATTACGAGAATACATATGGGAAAACCGAACTAAACACTAATATTAACGAAAAATATATCAGCCTGAACAGTGTATATTTAAAGGGTTTGTACGGAAACAGGTTGTCCAGTGTCCTCCGTTTAATATTTTCATTTTCCAATTCTGATTCCATAACTTGTCATAATTATTATGTTAGAACACTTCTTGCTTTTTCCTCGAAGAGGGCGCGTGGAATCGGTATTCGGGATTTAAGGTCCTTGCCCGAGGGACCTTTCTCTCAGTCTCCAAACTTGGGGACTGGTTGTTGGGTTTCCCTACCTCTCCCGCAGGAGGGGGTAAGAGTGCTTTATCGCACACCTATAGCCGCTGGGGAGTTTACCTCCCCCTCAGCGGTTTTGAAGTGTGTTTTAGGAGGTGTGACTGTAGGAGCGCCCGAAATTCTAAACGACGCCCCGCGCCCGTGCTACCAGGGTCCTGCTGGGTGAGATCCCTAGTTCCCTAGGGAAAGCCCAGCAAGAGCCGGTCTAGCAACGAGGGCGTCGGTTTTGGTTGGTGTTCACCTACCGTGGAAGATTTCCCCACCCCTCGACAACGTAACCAGATCTAGCCGGTAGCCTTGCAGGGCGTTGCAGGTCGTGTGTTTCGAGCGACTTGAATCCCTACAATTGATATCGGGACGTTGTATAATAAATTAGTGGCGCAGTAAACTTGCATTTCCGTGACGTCAGTGTGTATAGATGTCGCCACATACCCAATACTGGCTATTTCCCACCAACACATGGCCTATCATAAAAAGTGAACCTTCTGCCTATTTCCTTGTTGTCACCGTATACAAGGCTTTAATTAGTTTACGCTGGAACGATAAAGTTAAGCGACGATAAATACTGAAAGCTATGTGCGTGAAAAATGTGCTGAAAGCCTTATCTGCCGGGCAATAAATAACGTTAATGTGTTTATTCTTGTAAGGCGACGTCAACAATGTAAGGGGATTTCGGTGATGTTACTTAGATAGAACTAACGTTATTACGATAGAATACATACATAACATGTACTCATGTTTATATAATAACTAGCTGCACCCCGCGGTTTCACGAGGTTAAGTATCGATCCCGTGGAAATATCGGGATAAAAAGTATCCTATGTTTTAACCTAAGTCATGGACTACCTATGTGCCAAATTTCATCCAAGTCTGTTTAGTCGTTTTAGCGTGAAAAGGTAACAAACAAACAACCTCGCTTTCGCTAGCTGCGCCCCGCGGTTTCACCCGCGTAAGTCTCGATCCCGTGGGAATATCGGAATAAAAAGCCTATGTCCTTATCCAGGGTGTCAGCTACCTCCATACAAATTTTTATCAAAATTCGTCCAGTCGTTTGAGCGTGAAGAAGTAACAAACATACACACACACACACTCACAAACTTTCGCCTTTATAATATTTGTGTGAGTGTGATGTGATAATATAAAAAATATAATAATTTATTATAAATATAAAATGTGTAGTTAGGATTGTATACACATAACATCAAGCCTGTATTCCTCGAAGGGTTAGGCAGAGGTGCACTAATAGTACATCCACATGGGACCTAAACATAACTGGCAAACAGTTATGTTTAGGTCCCATGTCGAGCCTATTGCCGTCAACGGGAAACGAATTCAGACTCCAGCCTGCTACTAAGCCCAGCGGTTGAACGCGTCCCAAAGGGTCATGGCCATCAGGCTGGTACGGGGTTACCGCACGGTCTCCCGTGAGGCGGCGAGCCTCCTTGCCGGACTGCCGCCATGGGATCTGGAGGCAAAAGTCCTCGCGCACATCTGGGAGTGGCGCGAGGAGGCAAAATGCCGGGGTGAAACTCCGCTGCCGCGAGAAATCACGGCACGGCGGACAGAGCTCCGGCGGGATCTCATGGCGACATGGAGAGTGCGATTGTCGCAACCCAGCGCTGGGCATGCCACAATTGTGGCGATAAGTCCCCTCTTTGAGGAGTGGCTAGAGAGGCGCCACGGCGTCCTCACCTTCCGCCTGACGCAGGTCCTCACCGGACACGGTTGTTTCGGGAGGTTCCTGTTCAGGATAAAGCGGGAGGAAACGCCCGGGTGTCACCACTGTGTGGATCGCCCGGAGGACACGGTGGAGCATACGGTGGAGGTCTGCCCAGCTTGGGCGGAGCACCGCCGTGTCCTCACGGAGGCGATCGGCGGCGGCGATCTCTCGCGTCCGGGCCTGGTTCAGGCCATGGTTCGGAGCCAGAGTGCATGGGAGGCCGTCACCTCCTTCTGCGAAGCAGTTATGCTAGCGAAGGAGGAGGCGGAACGCATGAGGGTGAGACAAAGTTCGCGCCCTCGCGCCCTTAGTCGCCGCAGGAGACGCCCAGGGTGTCGGGAGTCGCAAGCCGATTTCCGGCCACCGTAGGCGCGGGCCTGCGGACGGTGAGCGATGGGTAGCTCGCCGTCCGATAAGGACCAGGCCCGGGTCGACGGCGCGTTGTGTTCCACGCGCGCCTCAAAGAGATGTCAGCACAAACTGACGGGGTCCGTCAGGACCAATGCCTGCCGGGGTTGCGAGTTTGTCCGAAAGTGATATCGTGGCCCTGGCACACAGGCAATGGAAGGAACACGGGTGGGTTTTAGTCAGTAAAAGTCTGACACAACAAAAAAAAGCCTGCTACTAAGAAATTCCAGCAATAACAGTTTGTCCGCTTACGATCGCTAGACCAACGAAGCAGCAAACGTGTTTGAATGTATGTATGTATGTATGTGTTTGTATGTGTGTGTGTATATTCTATGTACTCCAGTAGGTATTTTTTATAAAAGGAAAAATTTTCCTTACCATTTCTGGAATCAAAACGACCGTTCAAAAAGATGACATGCGCCCGCTGAGGGAAAGAAATGGGTTTGAAAATTGCTTAGTTTCGCCACTCAGTCGTACCGACATAATACTAATATTTTTATTTATTTTCTCACCACAATATCCATATAAAATAATAACAAAAAAACAATATTGTCCAGTGATGGGCGAAAAATATTGTGGGAGACTGGTGCCTAAGCTAAGCTGAAGCCTGTATTTTAGATTTTAGCCCGCCAGGTCTCCGCCCCAAGTACATAACTAAAATTAGACAATAGTTTCCATTTTGCTTATAGGAAGGATTGTTCGTGTGGCTGTGGACTGTGTGGGTTAGGGTGTGTGGTGAGACTGTGCGTGGGTGTGTGAGTGTGTGACATAATACTAATACTGTAGAAACTTTTTAGGGTTTTTAGATCTGGGTCGGGTGAAAATATGAACCAGTCAGGGTTTTTAGCAAGGCTGACTGTCTGGCGTATGACAGACGTATTATTATAGGTATCATAAAACTTTTATAGAGTGGGGGCCGACTATTGGCTTTTTCGTGTTTGTGCTTTGACATAGGGTGTGTTGTGACCCATTTTTGCAAATTAAAAGTGCCTATAAAATGATTTGACTTTGATGTTACTAAGGGTTCGGGAAAGTTTATTTTCACGTATTTTTCGTTGTCGCTTTTTTTTCTTTAAGGTATATTGTTGTTATCATTTCCCCTGGTGTACTTTTTAGGGTTCCGTACCCAAAGGGTAAAACGGGAACCCTATTACTGAGGCTCCGCCATCTGTCTGTCTGTCGGTCTGTCCGTCTGTCACCAGGCTGTATCTCATGAACCGTGATAGTTAGACAGTTGAAATTTACACAGATTATGTATTTCTGTTGCCGGTATAACAAAAAATACTAAACAACAGAATTAAATAAATATTTAAGGGGGCTCCCATACAACAAACGTGATTTTTTTGCTCGTTTTTGCTCGATATTGATAACGACAACAGGTAGACGCTTGAAATATTCTCAGAATATTTAGTTATATATTCACTTTAAAAATAAATAATTAAATTAAAATAAAACAAATATTTAAGGGGGTTTCCCATACAACAAACGTGATTTTTTTGCCGTTTTTATAAATAATGGTACGGGACCCTTCATGCGCGAGTCCGACTCGCACTTGGCCGGTTTTTATTGATAACGCAGAATTTTGTGTTAAGACTGTTTAATTTATCTTTCTGGTTGTAGTAATTAGTGTGAAAATGATCACCAATTTTGATTAAAAAAAAGAGTGTGCTTAAGACCACACGACTGAAGTAAAACTTATAAATAGTAATACTAATTATACGTACTTATAACAATAGGCCTGCACTGTGTCTAAGATACACGAAACGCAACTGGCTAAGAGAGAAAGAAAATGTGTGCTCGCACCTCTCTCTCTTGCCCCCACAGTAATATACGGAGCGTTACTCTCTCTTTCTATCTTCACTAACTTATATCTCCCTCTCAACTTCCACTAGCTCACTTCCGTAGCGCTCTCGTCATGCATTCTCCAGCTTACTTCCCAAGTCAAGCGTGCCTAAAGAAGTTTTACTTCAATTAAACTCAAACTCAAAGCATTTATTTCAAATAAACCATTTACAGGCACTTTTGAATTGTCAAAGAGTCGGTCAGTTAGTCAGAAAGTGGAAGCTATTTGCCCATTCCAAAACGTAGATCTCTATGGAGAAGAACAGGCAAGAAACTCCAAGGACACTCTTTTAAATCAAGATATTACAAAATCCTGGGTAGGTACATTATTCTTGTCGCTTCTATATGTGAGAACAATGTAAAAAACCAAAATAAATATATTAAAAAAAAAACAATTCAAAATATAAGATTAAAAGATTACAAAATAAGCCCTGGCAGTTAAGAGATGACCAGCCTCAACTGACAGCGCCCGTTCACGAACATGACGCGTGGATCAGCACCATCCAGCTCAACCACTTTGTAGGGAACCGAATGATCCAACAGACGCGCCACCATCAGCGAGACATTTAAGAGAGCATGACATACTCTCAACTGCCAGGCTTTTTTTTAAGTAAACATACATCATAACATAATAAACGGCTCCATGGTACTCACATTTACAAAAATGAAAAAATGCTTTTAAATTATACAAAACTATAGCTTGCAATGTATTTCAATGATTAATAAAAATTTACTAGCAAAAAGAAAATCGTTGTTACCTATTGAAGTATTCAACAACTAAAACTTGATTAAGTACATAAAAATAAACGATAGTTACGAATGTAATGTCAAAACAAAAAATAAAAAAGGGGGGAAGCATCACTTCCAAATATTAAAATTCTAACAAGTGAGCCGAAGTTGTTGTGGAGCAGGACCAGCATTAAGCCAAGCATCTTTATCTACGATATAATCATCTAACTTATAATATGCTTGTCTACATAGTGTGCGTTTAATGCATGTTTTAAATTTCTTCTCATTTAGTTGAAGAATATCTAATGGTATTTTATTATAACATTTAACACAGTACCCAATAAAAGAAGTGTGTACTTTTGACAATCTGAAACGTGGTTGATCTAATTTGTTCCTATTTCTAGTGTTAAAATTATGCCTGTCACTAATCTTACAATAAGGACAAACTTCCAAAAATGTAATTCCCGTAACTTTATAAATCGTCCAATGATTTCCCAGACAAAATAGTGGGTGTTTAAACAAATTTGAAGGTAATCAAATTACCAAGAAAGGCATTGGTAACTTTGGTAGACGGGAAGCGTAACTTAATTTCACCACAACGTCGATTAGACGCTCTAAGAATTAATTTGAGGAAGAAACAATGTTATTATGAATTGGTTGAGAGGAAATTCGATTATTTTCAGGTGAAATTGGGTGGAAGTTCCTTAAGTGTCTTGTTGTGGAGGATACTTGAGGGGTATTTTAATTTTATTGTGAAGATGATACAATTTAGAATTATTTTAAAACGTTACTTACTCTTACCATATCGCATTACCCAGTAACTGGGTTGTGGAGGGTGTTGGGGAGGTCAGGTAGGAAGGGGCCGCGACAATTAGTTGCACTCAATTGACTTCTAGTGGCAAGACTTAGATGTGGATGAGAGACTTTTATGTGGTTTGAGAGGAAGAAATGTAGATGTTATCGAAGTTTCTGTAAGGTTTTCATAGTGTTTTCTTTAAGGACGCTATCACATTTTTCCTCAAATATCAGTGCTTTTCAGGTACCATTTTAATGAATTAGGAGTCACAACTGCAAGGATATCATTGTCTCAAATTAAAGATAGTATATTCATCTCCAGAATAGGCACATAAAATTTGTATAGCCCCATACAAATTTTTCACACAAATACGTTTTAACAATCTCAATAAAACCAACAAATGAAAAAAAATTAGGTCTGAATAGGAACCCATATAGCTAAAATCCACTGCATAGTTATACATAAAAATAATAACAAACTGTAGCTTATATAGTCTTCTATACGGTCAACTTAATATTTAGTAAGTAAATAAATAACTTTTTTATTTATGATTAAAATAAGAAGCGCCCTCAAATTTCTCCATACATTTTCTACTGGCGGTTCGTCATTCCGCGCTCAGACGCGCTCGTGGAAGCACCGGTGTATCGATTTTTCGCAAAAAAATATTTACGTACAGAAGTGTGTGCTGTATTGTATACTGTGGGTGGACGAAGTTGATACTTTTTCGGACCGAAATAAAAGTAAGTACGATTATTGGAATTTGTTTTAAAAATAAATACATAGTTCAAACTTATTGTATGAATCATGGTTTCTAAATCATTACGGATAAACATTGTGTAAATAATTATATTATCTTTAATCACATGGCGCAAATATATTTTTTTTAGATATTCGATACATAGACAATTTTGGGGTTTTTGGGGGTGGTGATTACGTATGTCATAATTTTTTTTATCCAAGATGGCGTGTGTATTTTTTTAAATAAAAATTCGACATTGTTAGCAATTGTAGAGGTTTGTTATCAATTGTTGAAGGTGGTGTTTACAAATATACCATCCAACTTTTGATTCATGATGGCGGATGTACATTTTGATGGTAAATCGACTTAGTTGTAAATTCATAATTCCAGAATAGTTGATGGTTATAGCTTTCGACACCAAGTATGGTTTTTGATTGTGGTGTGCATTGCTAAAATATTTAGATTTGTTATTACAGATGCCACGAATTCAGAAATTTGGATAAAGGACAAAAAAACCATACACCGTTCGATGTCCATCGCGCACAGGATGGATGGATAGCAGCACATGATGTAATTTTTTGCTCCGTTGGTGTAATTGCTGTATGGCGTTCCAGCGATAGGATAAATAAATAAATAAAATTAAATAAAATACACGTAGAAGTAAACAAAAGTAATGAGACTTTGTATTTTCATTCAGAAATCACAAATCTACTCTAGAGTTTTGTTACAGACGTTGATATACGTCTGTTGGTAATTTGTTTTATTTGATTTACCTTAGGTACTTACTAATGTTGTCTTTTTAGGGTTCCGTATCAAAATGGTAAAAAAACCCTTATGGTGAGACTAAGTCTGTCTGTCTGTCTGTCACACCTGGATATCTCAAGAACTACTAATGCTATCAACTTGAAATTTAGAATAGTTTTAGATGACGTTTGCCCAACTATTTTGCAAACAAGAAAGAAATTTAAAAAAATATACCTTTTTTGCAAAAAGGACTGAAAGGGGGTCTTATAAATTTTAAATGGAGCTACTAGGGCATGTGGGGTATCATATGAAAGAGCACTGTTTGCACATTCTCAAACATTTTATTTTTTTAGGCATCAAAGTTTCTACTTTTGATGGATCATGTAAAAAAAAATACCGTCTCCCCTTATCTCCGAAGTTTGCATAGAGAAAAATCTGAAATTATTCTATGTGATAGAAGTTTATGTAAAGATTACAGGAAAAATAAAACGATGTCTCTAAATAGCACAGTTTTTCAGAAATCATCAACATCATATATACGTACGGAACCCTCGGTGCGCGAGTCCGACTCGCTCTTGACCGGTTTTTTATTTTCAGGAGCAAGAATGCGCAATAAGAGTATATAAGCCAAAAGGCTCAAAAATAATCGAGATGGATTTCCTTTTTAAGCAGCTAATCCTTGTACCTACAAGGATTAGCTAAAAAAGCCGCGATCAAAAAGGGGAGTGTGGCTACCTAGCCACACTCCCCTTTTTGATCACGGCGTGAAGTATCTCATCATGAATAAAGAAAAAACAAGGGTTAACAAGATGCTTATACTGTGAAAATTTAAAGTCTAGCTTCAACAACCGTTTGGTTGTAAAACCTGTGTGATAGACGGACACGTGAGTGATAGCAATAGTGCTCCGCTTGGACCCTTCGGGTACGGAACCCTAGAAAGAGCTGGCCTTCATTCTAAATATGAACTTCTTTGAAACATGAAATGAAAATATACTTTTTACTACTTGGTTTTAATTTTTATCAAAAGTACTGAAATCGCACCCCAGTCTCTCTAAATAAAATACTGTTTTCATAAGGCAATGATTATTTTTAAATATCACAACGAAAGTCTACGATAAACTCCCAGGCTAATATTTGATTATGTAATGCTCCAACATTTGCCAGCAAAAATAATATTTACAAGTACCTACTTACATCTTTTCTAACTAATAGTAGCCTGGGGAATAATCGTAGGTGTTCCTTGTAATAGTAAAATGTTTAGGTTGTTAGTTATCCATATGGCTAGCGCTTGAAATTTTTGGGTACCTACCGACGCTACGTAATGGCTGCTCAATTTTAAAAATACTAAAAACATAATTATTACGCAGATAGTACTTAGCCACAGTTACTAAAATTCGATTGCAAACTTATAACTAACTTTACTCAATCAATACCAGTAAAATTAAAAAATATATACCTTCAAGTACCAAGATTAGTTAAGTTACGTATAAAGTCGAGCGGTCAGCGGTTCCAATGTGTGCGTGCGCGTGATGTTGTTGTGTTGCGATTCAGATACCTAAACTCGAGCGAGTTCAAAATGTGATAGCGTCCTTAAGACACATCATGTTTGTAATCCCCGAAGGGTTAGGCAGAGGTGTACCTATAGTGCACCCACGTTTCGCCAGTTATGTTTAAGTCCCATGTAACAGGGGGCGAGCCTATTGCCATCAACCGGGCACAAATCCAGACTCCGGGCTGCCACTGACAAATTCCTAATGGAAAATCCCAATTCTCCAATTCTTTTCTTTAAGATTGTTTAAAAATTACTTAAGAATATATTATTTTTTTAAGAGATTAAGATTCGACTGTTATTTCATTAAAAAATACGTTTCGTAAGCCTAAATATTTGCCACTCAATATAGAAAAGACACGGTCTGGGATCCATAGGTCAAAATGGAAAGAACAACGTTGAAACTTAAAAATAACCAAGATTATACAGTGTGAGTCTTCATAAAGTGCAATTTAAAAATAAAATCAAGCTTAGTTTCCCTCATTTTGATATGTGCACATTATGAAGACTCACACTGTGTTATAAAGCGGGTAATATCTACGTAATTGATGTACTATTTGCAATACCTGTCTAGTTGGTCGCAAGTGTTAAACGGGTTTTTCCTACTAGGAATTTCTCAGTAGCAACCCGGAGTCTGGATTGGTGGATAGCAATAGGCTCGCCCCCTGTTACATGGGACTTAAACACAACTGGCAAAATGTGGCTGTACTCATTATTAGTACAGCTCTGCCTAACCCTTCGGGGATTACAGTCGTCATGTTATGATATGTTGTTTGTAATAAATCGGAATATCAGCATGTTATCTGAAGAGTACGAAGAGGTATTTTGTAATAGATAGATAGATGGATATTAGAATACTATTTTATTGTATACACCGATACTATCAACTAAAACCTCAGGGTGTTTCTCTAGCTGCCATGAATCGGGGTGGTTTTTTAATGTATTTTCCTAACTACCTAAATGTTATTATTTTAATTTATGAGAGTTGAAATAAGTATATTATTTAAAATGGCATATTTTACTGTTATTTCAAGAAAAAAAACAGTGGGTCAAATTAAACTCACAAAATATAAAATGAACAATATTATTTTACGTAATAATTTATGCTAATTTGAAACCGAAACAAAATCCGGGCAATTCCAGATAACACACAGGCTGATCACGTAATGTGATTATACGTTGGTCTATTTAAAAATTCTGATGAAACAGTACTGACCTACTTCAATATGGTAATGGATTTCAACAGAAACATTATTTTGATTACGAATTCCAAATATTATCGCTTTACAGTTGGCCCAGCTAATGGGTAACAAGTGGATTTCAATTTTGAACTGTAAAAAAAAAAACGATTAAAACGACAGAAAAGTGATTGTTACTGTCTAAGTGTGCAAAATTCCATTCCTTTCAGATCATTTATAATTCCTCTTGACATTATTATCAATATAGTAATATATTTTTTACTTTATAATAATTATATAGGGTCAGATAGCAGATCTTTTTCTCTACAAACTGGTAAAACAATCATAATTGTAAGTCATCTACTCACCGCTCGATGGCATCGAAGGTGTCTCTGATCTGCTCATATTTATCATTCCCTCCCACTTCCGGTTTTCTTTTTTTTCTGTTTATTGTATGCAGAGCCAGCTTTGAGTTAACTACTGTATTCGATAGATGACGTTAAGCAAATGTCGTCATTTTCTGAATCTCGGTGTGAAGATTGAGATCGAGAAGATGAGACTCATTCGTACATTAATGACAAATTAAAACTATTAGGTATCAGACTTGACTAAAAGAAACCATGGAAGGACTGTGTGAAAGATGATATTGCTAGAAAGAGGGTGACTACTGTGATAACTACGGATAGATAAGTATTTAGGAAAAAGACATGTTGTGCTGACCCCAAATAAATTGGGAAAAGGGGAGGAGAATGATGATGATCAGCCTTGACCAATCACTTACTAAATCAGCCAACCGGTTAAGTATTACATTACCAAAAGAAAACCTGGTGGCATTACACAATTTTCCAACATGACAGGTTACCTCAACATTTTCCGTGTAGCGATATTTTTATTTACATTCAGTGAACTCATAATTCGTGTCGCGTGAGAGAGGAATGGCATTGATAGATGTTAGCTTGGGGCACGACAATGACGGCTCGGGACAATGCTGGTGCCATTAGCAACATTGTGCGATAAAATCTTTAGAAATTATGTGTTGTAGGTATACATACATAATTATAATGTATTTACATGCTTATTATGTTAGGTTGTTTCAAAAGAATTGGTGAAACGTATTGTTAAAAGAATACGGAAGTCCTGCCAACTTAGCTTAATCATTACTGCGCAGTCCGACTTCACGCACGGCAAGCACAAGCCTCTGTGTGCTTATGCCAATCGTCCTGTGCCAGCCTAATCCAGAGGAACTATACACCGTGACATTTGAAAGTAAAAAAAAAATATTTATTAACATTTGAATAATAATAAAAAAGTATTATTAATTATGACGCATGACGTAGTTGCGAAAGAGCCTGTTACGAGCGCGGTGCGAGTTTGCGTTGACAAGATTGGCAGAAAGAGTTAGCTTGGCCTTTCTACCTCCCCCATCTCACCGCTCACATACCTCTGGCGGTGACTAGCACTTGCGCGTAGACTATAGACAAAGTGACATTGTATCAACGATAATGATGATAAAACATAAAAAAATGTATTGGATCGACATAAGCTACCGAAAACTTTTATCAATCCTGTTGAAAGTCATTGTGAAAATACGAAAACCTTTAAAAGCAGTTGCCACTTGTGTAGGCCCTTAGGTTCTACTCGCGATGGCTACAATGTCGTCCACCCATCTCGCTGCAACTCAACTTACGCTCCTTTATTTCCAGTTTAAGAGGGCCCTTCCCGGTCTTCAAGCTTGTTCTTTCATCCAGCGCAAATGAGAACTAAGTACTAACAAGCAAGTGAGAACGCGATAACATTGAACGAAATATAGTGTGCGGAAATTTCATAAAACTTGTTCCCGGAAATACGTGTTTTTTCAGTGGGCCTTACAAGTTTGTGAAATAAATGTTTATCATTAAGAATCGCCATAATCACGTACGAGCGATTGTATGACGGGTGTGCCGCTCTTAAGTAATTTCAGCCATAAGTACCCCCCGGTTGAAAACCTAATCATGATATTACCTGATGTTATTTCAATTATAATAGCATATTTATTTATCTGAGTTACAACCGGAGTGGAAGCGGAATTCCTGACTACCCGTTAGAAATTCCAAATAATGTTGAATTGCGCCCGACATGCAAAAATAATACGGTAGAGATTATTGTGTATTTTGTGTGTTGTTCCTGTTATTACCAGTATTTGGAATCAGGCGAGGAATTTAATTTAGGTAGGTACTTCTCATACTTACATTTTAATTGTGGGAAAAGCAGTGTATTTCTTTTGTTTATTGTATTTCGTAGAATCGGTCTACGTTCAATTTTTCAATCGTTCAATTTCACTTGATAAATGTAATTATGAAAGTTATATTTTTTATGAAAAATCTCAGACTTTGATGGAATAAATCCACGATTTTAGTAGCGTTTAATAGGCATCTACGTTTACGTTTTATGACCTCAAATGACTCACCTAATTAAACACCAACACAACATAGACCGAAACAATGACCTATAATCCTTTTTAGGACGATTTTTTTTCTTTAATTGTAAACTACTACATCAAATTCTTCATCTCACATCGCTTTTTGATGCTAGAATACATTATGGAATGATCTTGTTACTTTTCCAATGTTAGAATAAATAAATCATAACCATTTATTTAGGCATATAAATGCGCTGGCGGCTGCTCTCCTAAAAATACAAAAATACAAAATCTCAATTCTTTTTAACCGACTTCTAAAAAAGGAGGAGGTTCTCAATTCGGATGTTTGTATATTTTTAAAAATAATATAAGAAAAAATAATAATAAGAAATAATCGCTTACCAACCGATTTGATTTTTTTTTTTTTGGAAAGGGTATACTTCCCAAATAGTTCCCATGAAAATTTTATCGAAATCGGACAAGTGGTTTTTGAAAAATCAACAAACATCTAAAAATTTATCTACATTGTCTACATTAACGATCTTTTCGTTTACTCTGCATTGCGTTTTTTGTTCGCGCAAAATCCGTCATTTACGAACCGATTTGGAAAATTCTTTTACGGCACTAAAAACTGAAAAATAAAAAACTTTTTACAAAAAAAAATAACCGACTTCCAAAAAAACACTACAAAGTGAAAAATAACTTTGATTTCTGAAGTCGATGTCTTTGGATCTGTATTTTAGTTTTATGCCACCGACTTCCGAAATTAAAGTTATTTTTCACTTTGTAGTGTTTTATTGGAAGTCGGTTATTTTTTTTGTAAAAAGTTTTTTATTAAAATTGTATTCAGCTTGTTATACGTAATCCATCACACATTTCAAACATATCTCAATTCAACAGATGAAACGAACCCAATCGGGATTCCACAAAGATCTAGAAACCTCTAAATTGAAACATAACTCGTACATTCACCATGTTCCCTAAATTAATGGATTACAATAGTTAGACATAAGGGCTTCGCTAAGGTCCCGAAGCCTAAGGGCTTCGGGACCTTAGCGAAGCCCTTATGTTATGTCTACCTTATGTTACGTCTAACTATTGTTCAATTATATTTCAACGTTACAGTTGGATATAATTGCGTAAGTGATTCGATTTACTTTAGTCTATTAACTGTAATGTGGGTATTTAATACAAGCTTTTGCATGCGGCTTCACTCGCATGGAAGATGGTTTTACGAACTCGGAAACTTTTTTGAGTGCGCACAACAACTTACCAAAGTTTTATAGACACCGTATATATCAGCAGTATGGAACGTATAAGAACCAAACAAAGAAACATGATTTTTTACTTAAGAGTTCATAATACTTCACCGCCATCTCTCAACACTTTTTTAACATTAGCTATCTCTTTGTAGATTACTTATCGTTTTCACATTTTGCCGTAGTCAGCCGTAGTCAGGAAACGGCCGAAACTTCGGCCGATACTTCGGATTTATCTTCGGAGTAGACCCCCTGGGTTCGATTTCCGGGTCGGGCAAAGTGTTATTAGATTTTAAAATATGGAAGTTTTCAGCAGCAGCTCGATGTCTGGGTACGTGCCCATCATTCATCATCATTTCAGCCGAAAGACGTCCACTGCTGGACATAGGCCTCCGCTAAAAGGGGGGGTTGCCATAAATGCCACGCTTGGCAGGCGGGTTGGCGATCGCAGTATGGTGATAAAATGCATAGAGAACGCTACTGCCCATTCTTTAGTAAGTCCCTTAGTCGCCTTTTACGACAGCCACGGGAAGTAATTTACTCAGTAGACATATATTTCTAAGATATTACTTTGATAAGCAGTTTTTTCGGGTTTAAGAGTTCATAATACCTCACCACCACCTCAGTCTTTATCTCGCCCGCGGGCACACTACTGCTCGCGGTCACGCAAGCAACCGAGACAGGACGTCAGGGAAAAGGCTCCAAAGCGCTGATAGTTTAGTTAATTTCTTTGTACGGTGAAAATAATGGCAATTAAAAATAAATATAAAAGCTTAGTATCTGCTTAAGTTTAGTTTAGTTATTGGAAGCTTGTGGCTAAGTAACAACAGCCACACGGGACGAACGATCAAGTTAAGCTACGCTTGTCGCGGTTGGTCCGTGGATGGGTGACCATCTTTTCATACCAAGATTCCTCCGTGCCTCGGAAAGCACGTTAAGCCGTTGGTCCAGGCTGTCATTTATAGATCTTTGACAGTTGTCACGGGTCATCAGAAGACCGAAAGTCTGACTACCAGTCTTACTAAAGGCTATCGTGTTACCCAGTAACTGGGTTGTGGGGGTCAGATAGACAGTCGCTCCATCTAAAATACTGGTTTTCAGCTGCATCCGGTTAGACTGGAAGTCGACCCCAACATAGTTAGGAAAAGGCTAGGCAGATGATTTAGTTTAGTTATTATGCAAAGTTTCATGACCTAATTTCAACTTTTTTTTAATACTAGCCATATTTGTTACGTCCGCGAATCATATTTAGATCAACATACAACCTGACACAGACCTGCAAATTGCAAAAAACGAAAGAAAGTTTGAATTACGCGGGCTACCTTAGCGCATCCCGTTTTTTTTTTAAACATTGCCCACACTAGGAATTTCTCCTGCATCGTGGGTGCATTTACAAACATTTAAACTCACATACACAAACAGCCAGACACGGAACAACTACATGTAGGTCATACAAATATTTGTTCCGTGCGGGAATCGAACCCGGGACACGCAGCGCAGCAGTCAATCGCTTAACGACTGCGCCAACCGTGTCGACACATTAATCCTCGACATTACCATTTATATTTATTTCAAAATTAATGCTGAAGTATTTTTATTTTATTTTATTTCTTAAGAAAACTTACAGCTAGGATACAGATAGTTGACAGTTAGTGAAAGAAGGCCAATTAAAAGTTTTGATATAATTAACAAAGGATCATGCTAAG
Organism: Tiliacea citrago; assembly: GCA_963921375.1. Taxonomy (NCBI): domain Eukaryota; kingdom Metazoa; phylum Arthropoda; class Insecta; order Lepidoptera; family Noctuidae; genus Tiliacea; species Tiliacea citrago. The sequence continues at coordinate 7,587,264 of OY992784.1, forward strand.
CAATATTATTATGATGTATTATGGACTCTTAAAGATGGAAAATAGATAGTTTAACATAAATTAAGAAGGTGTTTTTGATATCACTAAGTTATCAGCGACTTTCTTCGACGATAAGGGCCAGGTTTGCAGTCTCCGGACAGGCACTATCTACAAGATAAATGAAATAAAGTACAGAAAGCTTATAAAATAACCTGTGTAGTGGCATCGACACCGCCACATGTGAACTACGCGTCACACTGACGTCACGCAAATCCTGCATCGCGCATGCAGAGTTTACCGCGCAACTAGCATATACATATACAACGTCCCGACATCAACCGTCGGGCAGTTGCGCACCAGACACAACACCCGTCTGGTCGGAGGATCCTCCCTTTTCTATGGTGGATGAGTGAACTTTACACCCTGTTCCTCATGCTACCAAACTGGGCACAACCATCACGTCGGGGTCACCAGTTTGGTGGTATGAGGAACAGGGTGTAAAGTCCACTCAGTCCACCCGTCTGGTCGGAGGATCCTCCCTTTTCTATGGTGGATGAGTGAATTTTACACCTTGTTCCTCATACCACCAAACCTGTCGGAAATTATCCGTTGTTATGCCATGAGTAAAATACAAGGAATTTTGCTAACCAAAAATTTTATATTCGTATTATTTTCCGAGAATCTCAGACCGAGCTGTTCATAATAATTTGAAACGTTGACTGCTTCAGAGAATTTTGAAAAGTTGTACGAAAAAAAACTTTATAAATTTTAATTATTCACAATTAATAATTTAAACCTAACCGCACAATCCACTGCCAGTATTTACCATACAAAATATACCCTTTCATTAATAAATTTGCAGTAAACTTACCACCATGCATGAACGCGCAACGTTAACGTACGGTGAATACAACCGAATTGAGAACCTCCTCCTTTTTTTAAATCGATTAGAAACACAATTTCCGTATAGCATTTTGGTTTTAATGTTTGTGACAAACACAATTAGTGTCAGCCATATATGTTAATAGTCTTAAAATTCAGTAAATATTATGTGCTATACGAGTAACCTGTACTTAAAGAACTGTAGCGCAGAGGTTATTTGCCGGGGTCACGGATCATAATATCGCATCGATAAAAACGTACAAAAACACTAATAACGTACACAGAGTAGGCGAATTGAAGGAAAGAGAGAGCTTTATTATTTAGTATGGAAATTAATAATTTTAATGTTCAAATTATTTTATCTTATTATATTTTTTATGATTACTGACGACTAGCTCTACCCGTGTGTCAATTTAATGTTGCCATTGTAGTGGCCCGTTGTATGAGTAACAAATATATTTACAAACTTTCGCTTATTAGTAAAGAACGGATAATAATACCTGCCTGAAGTTAACATTTCTCATTAGGAGAAGGAAACAGCATTAATCACACCATCACCTCGTCGGCTGAATACGTGTTGGCGATTCCAGAACATTATAAATCCATTATTAACTAGGGGCTTACCTATTTAATAAAACTGACAAGTGAAAACCCGAGAATAAATTCGAGAGGAGCTCATAGCTAAGTCATAGCCGCATGGATCGATCTATCAGGTTAAGCTACGCTTGCCGGGGTTCGTCCGTGGATGGGTGACCATCTTTATAAACCAAGACTCCTCCGTGCCTCGGAAAGCACATTAATCTGTTGGCCCCGGCTATCATTCGTGGATCTTTGACAGTCATTAAGAGTCAGAAGGGTCTGAGCCAGTAGGGGGTATCATATTATCCAGTTACTGGGTTGTGGCAGATGGGCAGTCGCTCCATGTAAAATACTGATATTCAGCTGCATCTAGACTAGAAGACGACTCCAACATAGTTGGGAAAAGGCTAGACATATGGTTTTTTTTTACAGGTGAAAATCCGACAATCCGACGGTTTTGTTCAAAGTTTTATGCTTTACTCCTGCCTTGAAAATGTGACGTTTATGTCATTTCTATAGAGTTACAAGGATCTTTTTGCGCCTGAATGGCATTGACAGGGCGTTATTGGGAATCGTTTGTGAAATTGGCTTAGAAATTGTATTGAAAACACCGGCCAAGTGCGTGTCGGACCACGTATAATGAAGGGTTCCATAGTTGGGATGCATTTACCCCTTAAAACAAACTTAACATTGTAGGTAAAACTAACTGCAAATATTATATAATCGCATTTTTTTATTTTTATCTTCATCAGTACAAATTAACTATTTTCGGACTTTTACCTTTACTTGGGCTGTGAGACCTTGCTTCTTGCCAAATTGTTTGATTCTAGGTCAACGGGAAGTACCCTATAGGTTTCGATTTACTTGCGAATATCAAAATATGTCGCATAAATCACCGTATTTTTTTGTTGCGTTGACTTAAGCTTCTTGATTCTTTTAGAGCTCCAAGGGACCGTAGATCTTCGTATTTGATATTAATTTCAATTTGATACCTCACGCGTTCGTGATAAAAAGGGTCTTGAGAGACTGGCAAACAGACAGACAGACGGACAACGAAGTGATTCCGTTTTTTCCTTTTGAGGTACGAAACCCCTTTTTTTTTTTGGGTGGGAAATTATCAAATAACTTCTCCCGCTCTGGGCAGAGCGGAGAGTGTCAGACTTTTACTGACTAAAACCCACCCGTGTTCCTTCATTTGCCTGTGTGCCAAGGCCACGATATCCCTTTCGGACAAACTCGCAACCCTGGGAGGCATTGGCCCTAATGGACCCCGTCAATTCGTGCTGACGTCTCTTTGAGGCGCGCGTCGACCCGGGCCTGGTCCTTATTGGACGGCGAGCTACCCATCGCTCACCATCCGCAAGCCCGCGCCTACGGTGGCCGGAAATCGGCTTGCGACTCCCGACGCCCAGGGCGTCTCCTGCGGCGACTAGGGGCGTGAGGGCACGAACCCTGCCTCTCCCTCACGCGCTCCGCCTCCTCCTTCGCGAGCATTAAAGAAAGAAGGAGGTGACGGCCTCCCATGCACTCTCGCTCCGAACCATGGCCTGAACCAGGGCCGGACGCGAGAGATCGCCGCCGCCGATCGCCTCCGTTAGGACACGGCGGTGCTCCGCCCAAGCTGGGCACACCTCCACCGTATGCTCCACCGTGTCCTACGGGCGATCTACACAGTGGTGCCCCCGGGCGTTTCCTCCCGCTTTATCCTGAACAGGAACCTCCCGAAACAACCGTGTCCGGTGAGGACCTGCGTCAGGTGGAAGGTGAGGACGCCGTGGCGCCTCTCCAGCCACTCCTCAAAGAGGGGACTTATCGCCACGATCGTGGCGTGCCCAGCGCTGGGTTGCGACAATCGCACTCTCCATGTCGCCATGAGATCCCGCCGGAGCTCTATCCGCTGTGCCGTGATTTCTCGCGGCAGCGGAGTTTCACCCCGGCGTTTCGCCTCCTCGCGCCACTCCCAGATGTGCGCGAGGACTTTTGCCTCTAGATCCCATGGCGGCAGTCCGGCAAGGAGGCTCGCCGCCACACGGGAGACCGTGCGGTAACCCCGTACCAGCCTGATGGCCATGACCCTTTGGGACGTGTTCAACCGCTGGGCTGGTCGCAGCCTTAAAGAACGCGCCCACACCGGTGCCCCGTAAAGGGCCATGGACCGCACGATCCCCGCGTAGAGCATCCGGCAGAAGGAGTTTGGACCCCCTAGATTGGGCAGGAGCCGCTTCAAAGCAGCACGAAACGAAACCCTAAAACGAACGAAACGAAACCCTAAAAACAAGATGTCAGCGTCAGATTTTGGCCACGCACCAAAAGATCTTTGTACGTGTTGTGAAAATAATCATATTCACCCTTTATCTACGGGCCGGATAATTCAAAAACATTGCTTCACTCTAGGAATTTCAAAAACATTGCTTCACTCTAGGAATTTCTCCTTTATCGTAGTTGGGCACGTACACAAACAATAATCTCATATGCACAAACATCCACATCCCAGAACCACTACCTGCAGAGCGTACAAATATTTGCTCCGTGCAGGAATTGAACGCGTTAGGTATCTGTGTACCTACTGAAACACAATGAAAATTATGGAGAACGAAACATTTCAGTAAAATAAAAATATTGTTGACCAAATCTAAATAGTAAATGATAATATTGTTTTTTCTTTATTTTATAATTTAGTCGTAGTAAATCTAGTTTAAATCTAAATTTTTTGCTGGCAATTCTAGACAAAAAAAAAACATTCCTGTTTCGGGATTTATTTATTTATTTAACCAATTATGTACACACATATATAAACATACAAGAAGAAAGGAACAGAAAAATACATACAAAGGTGATGCTTATTTCTAAAGAAATCTCTTCCAGCATACCTGCGATAGGAAAGTCGATAAAGAGATGTAGACACCGTGTGTAAGAGTAGAAGAGAAAATAGAATACATAAAATCAAAAACAATTTAAATACTTAATAAAATTAAACAAATAATATGAGAATATACTAATAAACATACATGTGTACATACAAACACACAAACTTCCATACTTCTAAAATAAATATCACAAGAATATTAATTATAATTCTATTAAAATAATAAACATACGCAACTATGACGAAGTGGAAAGATAGTGTTCTTTCACTCTTCTTTTAAATACTGAAACAGTTTGGCAGTCCCTTATATCAGGTGGCACTGAATTCCACAACCGCACCGCGTGCACAGTGAAGGAGTAGAAGTCGGTGGTGTGGGGAGGGGACTTAAGAAGATTTTGATTTAATGGGGTACCACTTCATTACTATCCCCAAGCAGTGGCAGTGGTGGCCTAGTGGTTACGGGCCCGACTTACGACTTGTAGGTCGTGGGATCTAATCCCCCGGGTAGGATTTTTACTTTGTGTAATTTATTTTATCACCACTGCTCTCAAACGGTGAAGGAAAACATCGTGAGGAAGCCGGGACCAAGAAGCAAAAATTCGAAATCGACTGCATATGATAACCATCAATCCGTACTGGACCCTCGTGGTGGATTACGGCCCACTCCCTCTCATAGTGGAGGCTTGTGTCCCAGCTGTGGGAACACTATCGGCTGCTTATGCTACTTACCCCAAAACATTTGCAAAACCACATTATTATTAAAAGCAAAACTCTTACACATCGTTATTATAGTTATAATTATTTAAATACAGCTTCAAACATTGAACTAAAACATCACGGAGCCAACAATTTTAATAAAATAATAGCATTTGTGCTGTTTCAAACATGTTGGTTCGCAGAACAGCATGCAACATGTGATTAAATATTTCTACTGAACACATGAACAACTTGTTCAGATTACGTTGGTTTATTTAATTTACTCTAACTAAATGTTGTTTTGGAAATAAAAGAATTTATCTACTCTACTACGTTACTGGGTACAATACTGTCAGCGCTGGAGTAGCGCTGACGGTACCAAGATAAATGAAACGCTTGTTTGTGATATAACTCGAATACTTATTTATACATAACATCACACCTGTAATCCCCGAAGGGTTAGGCAGAGGTGTACCCACATTTCGCCAGTTATGTTTAAGACCCGTGTAATAGGGAGCAGGCCTATTGCTATCAACCGGGCATACATCCAGAATCCGGGCTGCTACTGAGAAATTCCTAATGGAAAATCCCAATAATAATTTGCCCGACCTGGGAATCGAACCCAGGACCTCATGTTCAGCAGTAGCACTACCATTAGACCAACGAACTAAAACTAAACTACTTATTTAGAATCTTTTAGTTTTACATTATTATGTTTTTGTTTTATGATATGCGCTTGTCAGTTCGTGAACTGGTGCTGTCAGTTGGGACTGGTCATCTCTTAGCTGCCACGGTTTATTTTAATTATTTTAGTTTTGAATTGTTTTTTTTAATCTTTTTATCACGGACGCATTTATTATTATCAATATTTAGTTTAAAAGAGTGTCCGAGTGTCTTGCCCGTTCTTCTCTATAGGAACCTACTACGCTTTGGAATGGCCAACTAGCTTCATATTTCGAACTGACCGACTCCTTGACAATTCAAAAGTCCTCTAGTCTCAGTAGTTCGGTGGTTTTGTTTGGGACCGGACTGCTGATACTAATTTTGTCTCATTAGTTCGGTTATGACGTCAAACGGAACTGTTGAGACTTGTTCTGTAGTTCGGTTAATGATGTAAAACATAACTTTAATTGTAAAAAGGTTTTCAAAGTATCATAGCAAGATGGTTTCTGCTATGTATTCTTCTTATGTTATATATTGTTTTTATTATGAAAATGTACCTACTTAAGTTTTAAAAGAAGAAAAAATATTATGTTTTTACAAAGAAAATGTATTTTAGTATTCTCCGGTCCGTATTCTTATGAAAGTGCCTAGTAATTAATAACTACCAAACTATGGTTTCAGAGAATATTTTTGATTCTTATATTTATAATAAAAGCATCTTATGTTTACATCCATCCCTAACCGGACTACTGGTATCTTTTTTAGTATCAATAGTTCGGTCCCGAACAAAACAACCGAACTAATGAAACAAAATTAGTCTCAGTAGTCCGGTCCAGAACAAAACAACTGAACTACTGAGACTAGAGGTTAAAAGTGTCTGTAAATGGTTTAATTGAAATAAATGCTTGAGTTTGACTTTGAGTTCAGCTCGGGGGGCCAAATCTCTCATATTTTGTTCTATTCTAAGTATAAATGAAATGTCTCGTAACCATGCCATCAACTTAAAATCGCGGAGGTTGCTACTAATAGCATGTCAGGTTACAGCCTCTACAGTCTGCAGTACCTACTTGGAATGTACATCAATATTTTTTTAGCTGGAAAGGTTTTGTCGTAAAGTCGTCACTCATACTGATAGAGAGGGCATACAAAATTGAACAAAATTACACATTGGTAAGTATTCGATTCAAAAAAGGGAAATGTCAAGTGAGCGGGTGAGTTGGAAAAGGCTAGGCAGATTGATTGATTCAATTCAAGCTATGGGGGAGAACTTTGCCCAGCACTGGGACAAAAAAGGTAAAAAAAAAATTATTCAAGATCAAAGTTTGAAAGTAGGTCATTATTATGAGCCTAGCCTTTTACCAACTTATTGAGGTCGGCTTCCAGTCTAACCAGATGCAGCTGAATACCAGTATTTTACATGGAGCGATTGCCTATCTGACCTCCACAACCCAGTTACTGGGTAATACGATACCCCTTGGTAAGACTGGTAGTGCTTTCGGGCTTTTGATGATCCGTAATGACGTCAAAGATCCGGTTTGAAAATCATCATTCATTATTTCAGCCGAAAGACGTCCACTGCTGCACATAGATCTCCCCCAACATTTGGGGGGGTTGCCATAATCGCCACGCGGCAATCGCCGGTTGACGATGGCAGTATGGTGTTAAAATGCGTAGAGAACGCTGCTGCCCATTCTCTAGTAAGTCCCTTAGTCGCTTTTTACGACACCCACGGGAAGAAATGGGGTGGTGCTATTCTTTACGTCCGGCGCCATACAGACAGTTTGAAAATAGGTGCTCAGAAATATTTAAATCAAACAATGTAGCACCAAACCAATATTCGTACCGAATAATGTGCCGATTTTGGTATTTACCTAATTATTATAATCCGCGCAAGGTAAATGGCCAAAATTCTAGAACAGTCGGCCCCTTGTGAATCCTAGGATAGGTCACCTATCCAGCCTTTCCGGCCAGTTTTGGGTTCATAATTTATAGTAAGCGGCTGCCAAAATTTTGCAACTCAACCTCAGGGGAATGCTTGTACGAGGGCGGCACTGAAAATTTCGGGAATCAAGGAAGTGACACAACATTACTATTTAAAAATGTATTTATTGCTTTTCGAAGTATTCTCCGCGAAATTTGACACATTTTTCCATACGATGGAACCAATCATTGAAGCAACCATTCCATTCGGAAGTTGGGGTCTCCAAAATGGCCGTTTTGTAGGCGTCCACAGCTTCTTCAGGTGATGAAAATCTCTGTCCACGCAATTTATTCTTTATTTTAGGGAAAGTATAGAAATCATTAGGGCTTAGGTCGGGGCTGTACGGCGGATGGTCTAATAATTCTATGTTTTCTTGCTCTAAAAACTCATTTGTTCTGTGCGCGGTATGAGAACTCGCATTGTCGTGATGGAGGATGATGCGGCGGTTGCAGTTCTCTTTACGGAGTTCAGAAACGACCTGTGGCAAACAAATGCTAGCATACCATTCTGCATTAACCGTTCTTTGTCCCTCAAGAGGAATAGTCGTAACATGGCCGGTTTTGGAGACAAACGTGGCCACCATTTTTTTGCAACACTCCGTGAACAAACAATTTTTGTTGGCTTTAACTCATTTTCGAACACCCAAACTCGTGACTGGTTTTTTGTTTCGGGTTCGTACGCGTATATCCAGGATTCGTCACCTGATGCAATGTTGTATACAGCATTTGAGGATCCTGCGTGGAATCTTTCGAGAGTTCTGACGCACCAAGTAACGCGAGCCGCTTTTTGCTCTTCACAGAGCGAATGCGGTATCCATCGGGAAAACAACTTTTTTACACCTAATTGTTCATGCAAGATTATTTGTATTTGACTCATGCCAATGTCTAAAGTTGCCTGAATTTCGCGGTATGTGACATGTCGATCTTCCTCAATCAGCTTACGCACAGCATCAACGTTTTCTTGGGTGACTGCAGTTTTTGGACGACCTTGACGGGGATCATCACTGAGCTTGACACGTCCACGTTGAAATTCAGCAAACCAGCGATAAATTGTGGTTTTGGATGGGGCTTCATCACCAAATGCAGAAATCATCCGGTCAACACACTGTTTTTGTGTTAAACCAGTTCGAAAGTCATAATAAATCATCGCTCTCGAATTTTCTCGAGTCAATTCCATTTTCTCAACGACTAAACAAGTTTGACAAAACCTTGTGACAAGACCGAGAATCTTTTTTTAAATAAATAAATGGTATTCGATTTTTAAAACCAAGGAGTTTTCAATTAAAAAGATTTTGATATGACAGGAACAGTGGAAATATTCCATTCCCGATACTTTTAGTGCAGCCCTCGTACCTGTAGAATAGGGTATTTCCGATACAGCCTAGTACACGATGTTCCATAGCAAGTTTTGTTGACCAAATAATACCTACTGTGTTAATACTCGTATTCATGGTAAGTAAACATGCTGCGAGTTATACTAAATTAAAACCTAAGGTTTCCATTTACCCCTAAGGAAGACGATCGACGTAATACCATAAGGTATAAATTAGAATGATTTCTCAGAGTTTTATCAAACTCACGGCAGTAATTCTAATTTATACTTTATACCCATGAGATAAGAGTTACATTGCAATAACTTACTAATGGTTTTAGGTCATTCAAATTTGATCGTAGATGCTTAAGACTAAAAACTGGTTTCTGAATTGAGAATTTTAAGTTGACAACTTGTCAAATTCTACTGTTGCGTTACGTAGGGTATGAAACTGTCAAATAAATCTGTGGCCTTCACGAGGTTATCGGTCCACCTTGTAGCAGGCCTTCCAACGCTACGTCTTCTGGTTTCCGCGTTCGCCACTCCAGAACTTTTCGGCCCCATCGCCCATCATTTCTGCGAGCAATGTGCCCTGCCCACTGCTACTTAAGTTTGGCAATTTTTTGGGCTATGTCGGTTACCTTGGTTCGCCTGCGGATTTCTTCATTTTTGATTCTATCACGTAGGGAAACTCCAAGCATAGCCATCTCCATTGCCCTTTGGATGGCTTTTAGCCTTCTGATAAGGCCCATTATCGACAGTCAAGACGCGACTTTAATTGGCGATGTAACGTGAAATCCAAGACGATGACCTCAAAATTGTTCTGTAAAACAAAACAATATAACCCTTTGAACCTTGGAAACGAACATAAATATACACTCACATATATACTCAAGCAACTGTTCGTGTTACATTTCAAATATATGGCGGCTTTAATTTCACTGGGATTATGTCGGCCGTTCATATCTTGTTTCTGTTATTTACACAGAGGATTTATAGCAAACGGGTGTATTAATACGATGTACTTTGGCTTTGCTTACTCTAATGTTGTTTTCGTATTCAGTTTTCGTATTCTACATTTTGTGGTGCTGCAACAAATACTTTATTTGCAAGGAATAAGTTTATACCTTTCTGTTTTCGCTGCCACCTCGTCTACGCGACATAAGTTCGACGGCGGCACGGTGTTGGGCGTCAGTCGTAATAATTATTCTCGATAGTTACGTTTTTTTTTAAATTTATTTTTGTTTTCTTTTTATTTATTGTAGGTGTGTTTATATTTATTTTAATTACTCTAGTGGGATTTATATGTATCCGTAGGTGAGTCCGTGGCATCACAGCGGGCCCTTTCAGAATACCAGCGCTGTGGTCTTTAATTTTTAAACGTCGTGGCATTATGCTGAGATAGGAGCCTTTTTGGCATCGCACAAGTCTTGATTGTTTTATTTTTATTTTTGTGTATATTGTTAGTTTTAAATGCTATTTTCGTATTTCTTGTGCGTGTCCCAAATAAATATTTTCTTTCTTTCTTTCTTTTACAAAAGTAAAATTACAGGCCAGATAAAAAGATTAGTCTGTCAATAATATGGTGTTGAGGAACATTGATAACTCGTAAAGCACGTTGAGCCATTGGTCCCGGCTGTCATTCGTAGATCTTTTACAGTTGTTACCGGTAGTCAGAAGCCCGAAAATCTGACAACCAGTCGTGCCAAGGGGTAGCGAGTTACCAAGTAACTGTATAGTGGAGTTCAAATAGGCAGTCGCTCCATGTAAAAAAATGATATTCAGCTGCATCCGGTTAAACTGGAAGGCGACCCCAACATAGTTGGGAAGAGGCTATATAGGCATATTTTAAATGGTATTGAGAATAACTGTGAAAAAAAAAAGCGCCGGACGAAATTAATATGGTCACTGATGAGACACTTTTAAATTTTATTTATTTATTTATTTTAAAAACTCGTACAACTGTCGTCACAGGCTAACCTAATACAATAGTGTAAATATAATCATCATCATCATCATTCATCATTTCAGCCGAAAGACGTCCACTGCTGGACATAGGCCTCCCCCAAAGGGGAGGTTTGCCATAATCGCCATGCAGGCGAGTTGGCGATCGCAGTATGGTGTTAAAATGCATAGAGAACGCTGCTGCCTATTCTCTAGTAAGTCCCTTATGGCCGTTTTCTCCATCGTTCCCTCAAACCCTCCTTACTAAGGGTCACTTAACCTAAGAGACTCCTAAAATGAACCCCTTACCTAAGTTTGTTTTCACCAGATTAAAGGGGTCCTACATAAGGGCCACGTACCTAAGTGACAGTTTTTTTTAATCGTAAAAAAAAAGTACTTTATCGATTAAATTACCGATTTTCTATTCCATCGATAAATCACGTAGATTCATGTAAAATAGTGCGACAAAATACAAAGAAAATATAAAATAAACATCATTTCACGAACAACCTGATTAATCGGAGGTGCTGACTTATTCCTGCAAATATGAAAAACATAAAAATTTGGTATTGCGAGTCGTAATATTAATAATCACTACTGTATTAGGTTAGTAGGTAGGTACCTACCTGTATTTAAAACACAAAAAATGAAAAACAAATAGAAATAAACAAGTAAATAATTTTTAAGTACCTAAGTAGTTATTAGGTAGTTAAAAAAATCATACCTGCATATCTGTATATTCTAAATAGTGTTCTATTTTTTCTAACAAAAATAACATACTAACCTAAATCGTTTGAAGAAGTTCTCATTGTCATATTTCGTTAAAAAATCCAGTCTTTCGCGATAAATATGTGGCCGTCTGAATAAAATTTGATTCGTAACTAAATCCACAGTTTCGATAGCTTCTAAACTGTCAATAAAATCTTCAATTTCTTCTCAAATAATATTATCATAATAATAATAGAATCTCATTCAACAACAAATCAACTGACACTTAGTCCTAAGATGCCAAGTATCGGGCCCCTATAATTAAGGGATCCGTTAGGACCATATGTGACCCTTTTGTAATGGTGAAAACGAAACTAACACAAAATTTCTTAGGTGCCTCCCTAAATTTAAGGAACGATGCTGAAAACGGCCATTAGGCGCTTTTTACGACACCCACGGGAAGAAATGTGATGTTGCTATTCTTTACGTCCGGCACCACACAGACACAATAGATATAATAGCTTACAAAGATTAATACTAACTAACTAAATAACTAAAAAAACTTACTAAATTATACAAGCAGTCAATAAATTGTGACCCTCACCATTAGTATGCCGATCGTCTGATCGGTACAAAGTATTTATGAGACCGTGGGAACAAGTACCTATGGCATGATGTTCTTAAATTATCTATTTAATAATAAAAATCCGGCCAAGTGCGAGTCGGACTCGAGCACGAAGGGTTCCGTACCATTATCTATAAAAACGGCAAAAAAATCACGTTTGTTGTATGGGAGCCCCCCTTAAATATTTGTTTTATTTTAATTTAATTATTGATTTTTAAATCCCCCAGTGTTTGAAGACTAGGGTCTTCAACCAATGCGTCCTGCCCGTTATGACATACGGTGCCGAAACGTGGACACTAACAGTTGGGCTGGTCCACAAATTTAAGGTCACTCAGCGTGCTATGGAGCGGGCTATGCTCGGAGTTTCTTTGAAGGATAAGATCAGGAATGAAGTTATCCGGAAGAGAACCGGAGTTACCGACATAGCCTGCAGACTAAGCAAGCTGAAGTGGCAGTGGGCTGGCCATGTTTGTCGAAGAACCGATGGCCGGTGGAGCAGACGAGTTCTTGAGTGGAGACCGCGTATCGGCAAGCGTAGTGTGGGGCGCCCCCCAGCTGGATGGACCGACGACCTTAAAAAGGTGGCTGGGACAGACTGGATGCGGAAAGCGGAGGACAGGGTGTTGTGGCGCAGCCTGGGAGAGGCCTATGTCCAGCAGTGGACTGCTATAGGCTGAGTTGATTGATTGATTGAAAGTGAATATATAACTGAATATTCTGTGAATATTTCAAGTGTCTACCTGTTACCGTTATCAATATCGAGCAAAAAAATCACGTTTGTTGTATGGGAGCCCCTTAAATATTTATGTTATTCTGGTTTTTAGTATTTGTTGCTATAGCGGCAACAGAAATACATCACCTGTGAAAATTTCAACTGTCTAGCTATCACGGATCATGAGATTCAGCCTGGTGACGGTGATTCAGACGGACAGACAGACAGACGGCGGAGCCTTAGTAATAGGGTTCCCGTTTTACCCTTTGGGTACGGAACCCTAAAAAGCAATGTTTTTTGAAACCACAGTCGCGACTGTATCATTTCTGTGAAACACCAGCTTTCACATTCATATTTATACGTCTGTAATGTTGTTTTCTCAGAAGATATTTATGCTACTGCGAAGCCACTTTTAATGTTTTTGTACTTTTTAGGGTCCCGAGAGGAAAAAAACCGGCCCAGTGCGTGTCGGACCACGCACAATGAAGGGTTCCGTAGTTAGGATGAATTTATCCCTAAAACAAACTTAACATTGTAGATGAAAAACATCTTCTCCCATACATCGATATACGCCACGGTCAATTTTCCAACTGAAAAATTAAGTTTGTAATCGCAAAAAATGTTTTTTTTATGTGATAAAACTACAAATTAATAATTTTCGGACTTTTTCCTTTACTTGTGCCTAAATTTCATGATTCTAGGTCAACGGGAAGTACCCTATAGGTTTTGATTTATTTACGAGTCTCGAAATATTATAATGTCGCTTATATCACCGTATTATTTCATTGCGTTGACTTGAAAGCTTGATTTTTTTTTAGAGCTTCATGAAGGGACCATAGACTTACCTATTTGATATTAATTTTAACTTGATACCTCTACGCGTTCCTGAGAAAAATGATCTTGACAGAATGACAGACAGACGGACAACGAAGTGATCCTATAAGGGTTCCGTTTTTTTCCTATTGAGGTACGGAACCCTAAAAACGGAACCCTTATAGAATCACTCATGTTTCTTTATGTCTGTCCGTCTGTCACAGCTGATTTGCTCCGTATCTACTGGCCCGATTAAGTTAAAATTTGGTACACGTATGAACTTCTGTGACCCAAACACGAACGTGTAACGTAAATAAATGAATTTTGAATATAGAATATATCACTTTTGGGGGCAAATTAGGAAATAAAAAAAAAGATTTGCAAACTCTACTATGTTAAATATCAAATGAAAGAGCTTGTTGTAAGGATTCGTATATATATTTTTTATAACAAAAAATATATATTTTTAAAACTATTTAAGAAAATAGATGAAAATTTACCATTTACCATTTTATCTCTGAAACTACTCAGCCTAAAATGTTGAAAAAAATATGGAAAACAAATCTTTGCTTATAGATTACAGGAAAACCTATAAGGAGTCTATTATCTTATATATCACCGTAAATCTCTCAATATTGTGCGTACAAACTTACATTTGCAGTTGGAATGTATGAGGGAACATGCTTTTCAACTACAATGTTAAGTTTGTACTTAGGATAAATTAATCCCCACTACGGAACCCTTCACTTGGCCGGTTTTATACGTACAGTGAATAAACAAAAACATTAAGAAATATGAAGATGCTGTGAGAAAAACCAGCTTTGTTGGGGAATTTTCGTAGGACTTGAATACACATTTACTTCACATTTTTTTTTTTTTGGGTTTGAAATTATCAAATAACTAAGCGGAGCGGGAGGGCGTGTCAAACTTTTACTGACTAAAACCCACCCGTGTTCCTTCAGATGCCTGTGAGCCAGGGCCACGATATTCCTGCTTTTACCAATAACTTGGCTAGATCTGTATGTATAGAATTCTAAAATATTGCTACGACGTAGCTGTCGCTACGTAGCTACGCTGCCTACGGCGTAGTAGGTAACTGATTCAATGCGCGATAGTATTGTCATTCGTTTATTGGATAGGCATTAGTACTATTTTAAACGATTTTATTTATTTAGTACCTAATAACCTAAAAATTATAATTTATTAGGAGATATATATTTTATTAGAATGACTAAGAAAATAATATGTCTTGATGGTTTAGTGTTTTATTAATATTTTAAGCTACCAATGGGAAAACATGTACCTACTAATTCTAAATCTTTGTAATAAGATGAAAAAGGAATAATTTCAGTTGTAAATAATTGTTTAAGGTTTAGTCATTGTGTAGGTACCATTTAAGTCAAAAGATTTATTGTAGTATTAGGTTCAAAAGAAGAAGTTGTTGAAGTGTGAAAGCCATGGAGTTGCTTCAACTTTGAATTCAAGAGGGTCGTGATACAAATTGTCTTTAACAAGCAATAAGTTAAAATAACATAACATCACGCCTGTAATCCCCGAAAGGTTAGGGCAGAGGTGTACCTATAGTACACCCACGTTTCGCCGGTTATGTTTAAGTCCCATGTAATAGGGGGCGAGCCTATTGCCATCAACCGGGCACAAAGCCAGACTCAAGTTATTAGATTATTTTTATTTTAGTCACACTATAGTGAGGCCGTATATTGTAAAACAATTTTAATTCAAATTAAGTATCGTAGGAGGATTTAAAAAAAAATCACTTTTTCCGGGACTTTCTAAACTTTTGGGTTTGGTTAATTTTATTAAATTTATTGTTTAATTTAATAACTTTGTATTTTATTTGTCTATTTTAGTTCATAGTCTCATTCTTATTTGATCCAACAATTCTTTTTTTGTCAATTCAAGGGAAAAGAAAAAATATTCGAAACGTCTTTGATTTCCTTTGCTATCCATTTTTCTAAAATTATATTTTTATCTTCACATTCCAAACACATTATCATTGAATAGAACCGTCACACCTAAGTTATTGTTGCCTTATTTCACAAGAAAAATAAAGCTTCACTTGGATTTTTTTGATTTCCCAAAGGCTTTCATAAAACAGTGAAATGAGCTGACGTATGCTAGTGTTCATATTACTGTCAGTCCTTTGTTCCATGAAGGAGAGGTGCGATTGTAAGCGGGTGGAAGACCGGGTAGCGATTTTAAATAAAATTAGTTTATTACTATTCAAATTGAGTGTTGTCTGTGTGGTGCCGGACATAAATAATTGCACTAGCCTATTTCTTATAGCCACAAGCTTCCAATAACTGAACTAAATATAAAGCAGATACTAAGTTTTTTATTTATTTTTAATTACCATTATTTTAACCGTCAAAAAAAATTACCTAAACTATCAGCGCTTTGGAGCCTTCTCCCTGCCGTCCTGTCTCGGTTGCTTGCGTGACCGCGAGCAGTAGTGTGCCCGCGGGCGAGATAAAGAGTGAGGTGGCGGTGAGGTATTATGGACTCTTAAACCCGAAAAAACTGCTTATCAAAGTAATATCTTAGAAATATTATGTCTACTGAGTAAAATACTACCCGTGGGTATCGAAAAAGGCAAATAACGGACTTACTAGAGAATGGGCAGCAGCGTTCTTTATGCATTTTAACACCATACTGCGATTGCCAACCCGCCAAGCGCTGCGATTATGGCAAACCCCCCATTTGGGAGAGGCCTATGTCCAGCAGTGGACGTCTTTTGGCTGAAATGATGATGATGAAATTTAGTAAGCTGGTGAGATAGCATTTAATTTATTTTTATTACCAAAATAACTATAGTGCTTCTATTTTCTTAATGTCTCTCGGCAGACCTGATGTTTCGTCAGTCATCTGATTTCCTTTGCACTTGGTGCACGCCGGACACTCTCAATGGAGTTGGACAGGCCAGACGCTGTCAATCGATTTGTTACTTATTATTGTATTACCACATCACTTCATTTTTCAAGAGTAACTTGATGAGAATGTCAGCACGCAGGAAGCTTCACCTGGCTACCCTACTCTTTGGCACTATTCTCACAAAGAAACCAGATTATTTATATAAGAAACTGTCTTGGTCGCGCGATGTTAACAAGACTAGAGCATCTTCGTACCTCATGTTAGCCTCATCACACAGAACTGCTGCATTCCGTGGTAGTTTTAAATTCGCTGCGTCTCGTTGCTGGAACGACTTGCTACCTTCTTTTCTTGCTATAAAGACAGGTACATTCAGAAACAAATTTAAAAAAGCACTTAATACAGCTTCAAAAAGATACCTACCACACTTTGATCTTACCCTTGATCTGCCTGCAGCTGGCGATGGTGGCAAGCGTTTGGCAGCTATTTATCACTGAACAGACACAGCTTTTTTTACATTTTGTTTTAGTTTTTTTGTTGCTTTTTTACGTCATTACGTCGGCGTCGGCTGTCGCTGGAAACCAGCGCTGGGGCTCTGTCTTGTATAGGGTCGCAGCATAATGCTGATAGCCGTTTTGCGTGGATTTGATGCATGTTTCACCCAACCTTTTCTTATTTTTATGTTTATGTTCTTTTTTGCGTCATGTTTACCGCAAATAAACCTATTTTCTTTAATTTTTATTTTTTTATTTTATTAATTTATTCTTTTTCGTTCTTATCATTGATGAAATTTGAAATTCTTCTAACTTTCAAACATCTCTTCTCTCTATTTATACAAATGCCGTTAACCGACTACCACTGAGCACTTTTTATTAAATATTATTATTCAACGCAGATGATCAAGTTCAACTTGCTTCGTCTGCAGAACAGTTGCAAGACATGGTGACTGTGATGGATGAAGCATATAAGAGGAAAGGGATGAATATAAATGTGAGTAAGACGAAGGTTATGGTGTTTGAAAGAGAAAAGGATGTATCGGTGTGTGATGTGAAAATAAATGATAAGAGTGTGGAGCAAGTAAGTGAGTTTATATATTTGGGGAGTCAGTTTACAAGGGATGGAAGAATTGATGAAGATGTGGAAAGGAGAGTAAATGCGGGAAATAAAGTGAATGGTGCTATACATGCGATTGTAACCAATCAGTCGATGCCCAAAAAGGCTCGACTGGCTGTTCACAATGGTGTGCTGGTGCCTACGCTTATGTATGGAAGTGAATGTTGGGTGTGGCAAAAGAAGCATGAAAGTAGAATAAATGCAGTGGAAATGCGTTCCTTGCGAAGCATGTGTAGCGTGACTATGAATGATAGGCTGACAAATGAGGGGATAAGGCAACGCTGCAGTTTAAAAGAAGATGTAGTAACAAAAATTGAAAAGAGTATGCTTAGATGGTTTGGTCATGTTGAGAGGATGAGTGGAACGCGACTAAAAAAAGGTATTTATAAAGCAGAGGTGAGTGGAAACGCCGGGAGGGGACGCCCTAGGAGGACATATAGTGACCAAATTGGTGATGTTCTTCAGAAAGGTCAGGTGCGTAGTACTCGCAATCGGCGTGCGTGTATGACCAGATGTATGAACGTGGCGAAGCAAAAGGAGTATGTAAGGAGCGTAGCAGGTGGCGTTTTATAGTTTCTGCCTACCCCCATGGGAAGAAGGCGTGAGTTTATGTATGTATTATTCACTGTAATTAATACTGTAGCAAATAACAACCGTTGTTTCTATTAAATTTATTTTTGCCGGATTGTCGGCGCCTGCGTCTTTTCACGTGTCACAGCGATGTCATAGAGTACACACACAGAACACTATTACTCCTAGCGGAGATAGATTACCACAGACACAATAGGTATTGACATGTAATGATATCAGGTCGGGTTCTGACTCACGGTTTACAATTGTATTTTATTTTAATATGTTTTCACATTGACACATCTATTAATTATTTTATTTTATTTTTTATCTATACGTGACATCAAAGTGAGCCCTATCAAAATACCAGCGCTGCAGCACTTACTTTTAATTGTCGCAGCATCATGCTGAGATGGTCCTTTGGGCCTCGTACAGGACTTTGTATTTATTTGCATTTTACTTTGTTTTTTTTTTATGTTCTAAGAGTTTGTTTTAGTTTAATTTGTGATCTCTTGTGTTGAGTCC
Organism: Tiliacea citrago; assembly: GCA_963921375.1. Taxonomy (NCBI): domain Eukaryota; kingdom Metazoa; phylum Arthropoda; class Insecta; order Lepidoptera; family Noctuidae; genus Tiliacea; species Tiliacea citrago. The sequence goes on from OY992784.1 coordinate 7,606,117, forward strand.
CAATAAATAATTTTTCTTTCTTTCTTAATTAATTTTAAAAATGGGAGGAAAGCTGCTAAAGTTTGAAATTTAATGATTGCTTTTAGACATTAATAAGGCACGACATCAATAATTTTACGGCACGGTTGGCGCAGTGGTAAAACGATTGACTGCTGCGCTGCGTGTCGCGGGTTTGATTCCCGCGCGGAACAAATATTTGTATGACCTACAAGTAGTTGTTCCGGGTCTGGCTGTTTGTGTATGTGAGTTTAAATGTTTGTTAGATTTTATACTAGTAAACAGTTTGTAAATTGTCTTTGGTCCCTGACATCAACCAATGAACAAGATTGTCAAAATGTTTAGGGTATTGGATGCGAGGCTTTTGGCTACTTTGTATGTGTGTTTTTTGACTTTTAGTTGTACTGTGCGTTTTGTTTGTGCAGAATAAATAATTTTTCTTTCTTTCTTTCTTTAAACGCATCCACAATACAGGAGAAATTCATAGTGTGGCGCAACGTTGTTCTTTTTGAAAAAAAAATGAAAGAATAAAATAGAAGCACATTAACCTCTCTTTCATCTGACCTTTCTGCATGATTTGCTGTAGCTTAGTGTTAACCAACTCCACTCAGCCTATGGCAGTCCACCTGGACATCTGGACACCTTGTCTTCCGCCTTACACATCCAGTCTGTCTTTCAGCTACCTTTTTAAGTTCGTCGGTTCATCTAGCTGTGGGACGTCCCACTAAACGTAGGGTTACTTTAACCAAACATCCTGCAAAAAGTAAGGAAACGGTAACACTTGTTGCGTACCTCTCGCCTCAAAACGAGACAACGTTTCATGAATTTTTATTTATAACCACTTAACATTACCGTTTAGATCAGCGTTGGTATCAATGTTTTTTTCAATGTATAACTTTGCATTGAAAAAAACATGACCGTTTCATAACTCGCTTACAGTCGAACCCTTTCTCACTGCGAGGCGTCTCCATTTCATTCCATATAATATTCCCAGTAATTTTGGAGTCAGCAAACATCGATGGTAGGTTAATGAGCTGTGGATATGGTTGCCGCTAACTACGTGTTTGTTTGGAGGCGCACCCTTGCGGTGTATTGACAAATTTGTTAAAAGCCTTGGGAAAGTGATACGTGCTGACGTTAAAAATACAATGAAGTGTGGGGATTTTAGTTGGTATATTACTGTTTTTATTTTTATATGTCAATCAAAATATAATTGTAATAATGTGTTTGGGAAAATAATGTTATATCCCCTTATAAAATAATTAACATGAAATTGTTGGTCGTAAAGTTCTCAAAATACTGTCTTACTTAATTTTAATACCGTTTTTGAAAATAGTAACATCATTTAACTATCTGAATTTTATGATGTACTTACTATCTTTATCTATAAAAAGTACAAAAATAAATCAGTTTTCAATGATCGCTTAGTTCTTTTAAACTAAACAATAGATTTTGTTGCGGTTTTCACTATCATTAGAGAATTCAATTCAAATTGCAAAAATACATTCAATTATAGTAAAGGAATCTTAATCCTATTTCTTCCCGTGGGTGTCGTAAAAGGCGACTAAGGGATTTACTAGAGAATGGGCAGTAGCGTTCTTTATGCATTTTAACACCTTACTGCGATCGCCAACCGGCCTGCCAAGCGTGGCGATTATGGCAACCCCACCTTTTGAGGGAGGCATATGTCCAAAATAGTATATTGCGATACAAGGGTGGAAAGTAGAAGGGTGGAAACTCGTTTGCAATAACCTACACACCCGTGTATCACACGACGGTTTTCAATACACTTGTGGGAAATAGTAAAAACTAATCAAAGAATTAAATAAAATTTTCAGAAAATGGCGCGTTTATGCAACTGATCATATTTTTTTTACAATGAAAACAGCCTATGCAGCCTATTCGATTTTTGACAAATGTTGATGTGAAAATAATGAAATAAAAACTGGTAATTAAATATATTAAAGAACCATTTAAATTACTTTTGAGAATTTAATGCTAAGACGTACGGACTCATTCATTTTGCCTCGTATAAAATCTATCCCATTTTATTCTATTTATGGAAACTCCTTGCTACTAAACTTTTTAAATTGACTTATAAATTTAAAACTCAACTGCAAAACTAATGATAGAGCTCGTAAACATAGTAAGTCACGACCGCGTAACAGAAATATGCTTAAGCAAAAGATTTCATTTTCGAATCATAATTATAGCCTCTGAAAGTACGCCATGTTTAAGAACTGTATTGAATAAGTCAAAGTCAAATTATTTATTTCAAATAGGCACATAGATGGCACTTTTGAACGTCAAAATTTATAAATAAAATAGAATTGATTCTAGTCGCCCCTTCCAAAAGGTAGCTTCGTATGGAGAAGAATGGGCAAGAAACTCCACCGGTACTCTTTTAAAATGTTTTACATTATTTGGTATTGGTACATCAATTATATAATTATATGTGAAGACGATGCACCTAGAATAAAATTACTATACCACAATAGGTAAAAAGAATTAATAATGAAGCAATGACAGATAAAGTAATTATGTGATAGATACATGGTGCTCAGATATTTACAAACATTGTAAAAAAAAAAAAAAACGTTTTCCTAAAATAATCAGTGTGTGAGTTAAGGTAATCACAGAGTGTAAAATAAATGTCATAAAAATAATAAAATATACAATTAAAATAGCAATCAGTTAGATTTTGTCTAGACTCTAGGTTGTCCTATGGAGCTGGACTAGCATGTTTCCAAGCGTAATATATCCTTTCATCCTGGATATAATCCTCTAATTTGTAATAAGCTTGTTTACAAAGTGTACTTTTTATATGAGTTTTAAATTTTCTTTCATTTTATTGCAATATATCACAAGGTATTTTGTTGTAACATTTAACATAATAAAACATAAAGCATAAGCAACCCATAAAGCATAATTATACTACGCATATATCTATCTAAACCATTACAATGTTCAGAAGAGGCAATCTTACATATTATTTGTGTGCGGTCAGTTACCTTACGAAATCTTGCGTAGCATTGACATCATAGCGTCAGCTACGCTGTAGCAAGTGAACGCGGATATAGTACTACAAAGATCGTTTGGCGCTGGAATGGTTGGGAAACGTGTGAAATAATGTTGAAAATCGTTAGTTCATAGTGTGGCAACACGCCAAAAGATCCCTGTGCGACAAAGCCGTACCTATTTCTGTTTTTACATACAGGATGTAAAAATATCCATTATCTAACCGCCTTCTGCTCATTTTGTTCATAAAACAAGGTAACACGCTTAACTTAGAAATTCAATCATCTGATATTGTTATTTATATTTTGAACAAAAAACACCTAAAACACAAACATATTTTACTAAGAAGGAACGTGATTAAATTACTTTCCAATTTGAAGTCTCACATGTGTGGTAAAACGTTGCAAAATAAAGAAAATTCAATATACATACCGCAAACTGATCAGTCTAGTTTAATTTCATCGCATATTATTTGCGTATATCAAGTGTACGGGTAATAAGAATATTTTATACCAGGTGAATAGCTTCTCGGGTTTGTGAAAGATCCAATGTATCTTCGGCAATCAGGCCCCTTTTGGTTTGAAAATACCTTGAGACCTGAAGGCCGTATTTTCCAACGGATCCGAAAAAATTCTGGCATGTTTATGGGTCTAGTTCCAGACCCCTTGTCAATGAGGATAGACTAATTGGACCTGAGATTTGGGAGTACCGATAGTTCTTTTTTTGGCGTCTGTGAATGTAGTAGTCGTAGGCAAGATTTATGTAATGAACTGACTCCTATTTTTTTTTGGCTGTGAAATTATCTAATAATTTCTCCCGCTCTGGGCGGAGCGGCAGCGCGTGTCACAGTTTTACAGAGTAAAACCCACCAGTGTTGCTTCAGTAGCCTGTGTGCCAGGGCCACGATATCCCTTTCGGATGAACTTGTGCCTCATTGGCCCTAACGGACCCCGTCAGTTCGTGCTGTCATCTCTTTGAGGCGCGCGTGGAACACAACGCGTCGTCATCCCGGGCCTGGTCCTTATCGGACGGCAAGCTACCCATCGCTCACCGTCCGCAGGCGCGCGCCTACGGTGGCCGGGAATTGGCCTGTGACTCCCGACGCCCGGGGCGTCTCCCGCGGCGACTAGGCTAGGAGTGTGAGGGCGCGAATTTTGAAAAGACTGACTCCTTGGTCTAATGGTCGTAAGTGCAACTACTGTCTTAGTTTCATTCTCCAGGCAAAGCAAGGTGATATTGGGTTTTTTCTTTAGGAATTTCTCAGTAGAGTCTATGTCCGAAATCTTGTGCCCGGTTGATGGAAATAGGCTCACCCCTATTAAATGAGACGTTAATATAACTGGCAAACTATGGGTTTACTATACTTCATAGCTTAGTCCAGCATTACTCAATGCTAGGCTGTGCCGAACGCTGTCCGTGACACGGACTCAGTACAGAGTAGCATGAACAATACTATTTAAACAATTTGTATGTGTCGCCACTCCGACCTGGCTCTGTCTTGCATAAATCAAATCCAACTAAAACAAACAGGTAAAGGAATTCTGTAGTTCTGATGCTGATGCTTTACTAACAAAACGTTGTATGCAGGGCCTCAAGTCTGCTATTACAATAGTGTCAGAATGGTCGATCATTGATTTCATAATTGTTGATTTTGACAAGTTTCGTAATCTACTATTATAATGGCGTCTTTATGACTTTCCAATGGTCGGCCACTGACACTACATTGAAAGAAGTTGCATATATTGGTAATCTCGTACATAATGACAAATGAATGACATTTATACTAATGGGTTTTATAATAATGGCAATACGACAATGCCATTATAATAACACAATTATATTACGAGAACATTGACCGACCAATGATCGACCATTATGAATTTACCAGATTACGAACTTTTAGCAAAATGACAATGGCATGACAATGGGATCGTGTTGGAATGACTGAATTTATAAAAATAGCAGAGTTGGGCCCCTGGACTGTTACTAACAGCCTTCACGCTGGGGCTATTCAAACTTATTTATCTATCCATTTTATTTGATGTGTTCATCACTATTATAATAATATGTCATACATTATACAGCATGTAGTTTTTTTACCTTGCTAAGTACCTTTAATAAGGTACTTGGATTGAATTTGACTTTAAATATACCATAACGAAAATGTATGGTTTATGTTGGCCATTTATTACTTCTGCCGTATAACGAATCTGCCAAAAAAAGAATCTGCCGTAAAAGGAATCTGCCCAAACCAGAATCTGTCCTAATCCGAATAATCCATTAATGCATCAGAAAGGTGTCGTCATAATTATTTAAGTGTGTGATACAGATCATCAACTCACTGGGTCACTCACTGGGACCATCATCGTAATCCCAAAAAAATATCAACTGTCCCATGCAAAACTGAACTGAACTGAAAACGCGACCCAAATGGATGGGTAGATTTTTTCGCGTTTACGATATTGATCCCAAGCAGAAAGTTGTTCAGTTAGATAATCTGTACCACACTCTTTAATATAGCCATCTTTCTGATACAGTCATGCTGTACTCACTGAAACCTACAAACGTTTTATTTTAATGTTTAGTAAAATCATTAAATAATAAATTTAAATAAAACATAACATAACATCACGCCTTGTTTCCCTGAAGGGTAGGGCAGAGGTGTACCTGTAGTACACCCACATTTCGCCAGTTATGTTTAATTCCCATGTAATAGGGGGCGAGCCTATTGCCATCAACCGGGCACAAATCCAGACATCGGGCTGCTACTGAGAAATTCCATATTGAAAAACCCAATATCACTTTGCCCGAACCGGAATCGAACCCAGGACCACATGCTCAGCAGTAGCGCTTCCTATCATTAGACCAATGAGGCAGTCCACGAAGTACTTTTGAACATACACATTTAAAAACACCTTCAAAATAAATACTGTTTGCAAACTGGTGGACATCTAAATAAAAGCCATTTTACATAGCAGAACTCGTTAGCTATGTTATTCAGTTAAACCTTGAGCCGATACAAAGTTCTCAGGTAACACATACATGCTTCCATCGGAAACAAGGAGGGAAAGTTTGTTTGAAGAAACTGTTATCTTATTCTTGTACGAAGGAATTTGAGCCTTGAGTACAGGTATCCGATAGTAAAGGATTTGTATCAATCAAGTCTTGTTATAGTACACAAAGAATTGATAGGTTTCTTTGCATGACAAGAGTATTGACGTTAGGCCACGTTACATTCGATAGGTAAATGCGTATTTGCAGCCCAAAATAAGCCATTTTTACCCATTATCGATAGGAAATCTAATGCGACCATCTTCTGTTTCGATATAAAAAACCGGCCAAGTGCGATTCGGACTCGAGCACGAAGGGTTCCGTACCATTATCTATAAAACGGCAAAAAAATCACGTTTGTTGTATGGGAGCCCCCCTTAAATATTTGTTTTATTTTAATTTCATTATTTATTTTTAAAGTGAATATATAAATAAATATTCTGTGAATATTTCAAGCGTCTACCTGTTGCCGTTATCAATATCGAGCAAAAACGAGCAAAAAAATCACGTTTTTTGTATGGGAGCCCCCTTAAATATTTATGCTATTCTGTTTTTTAGTATTTTTCGTTATAGCGGCAACAGAAATACATCATCTGTGAAAATTTAAACTGTCTAACTATCATGGTTCATGAGATACAGCCTGGTGACAGATGGACAGACAGACAGACGACGGAGCCTTAGTAATAGGGTTCCCGTTTTACCTTTTGGGTACGGAACCCTAAAAACTGTTATTAGATTACTCATGTGGTCACCAATTTTAATGTGTCTGGAGCCGGTTTGCCTGTTAGTAAAATTGAAGCATTTGTTAGGTATACAATAGCCCTGCCAGGGTTGCGAGATTGTCCGAGAGGGATACCGTGGCCCTGACACACAGGCAACTGAAGGAACACGCGGGTGGGTATTAGTCAATAAAAGTCTGACACGCCCTTCCGCTCCGCCCAAAGCGGGAGAAGTTATTTGATAAATTCTCACCCAAGAAAAAAAAAGGTATATAATATAATAGCAGATGCTCTAAACAGAAGCTGATATTTTACTTCTTTTAGTAATTTTGATTTAAAACAATTGCCAGAGTGAACCTGGCACATGATCGTGCTAAAGTGTATACGAGTATTAAGAGCCATTTACACGTTTTAAGTTAAACGCCGCTAAATGATGCTACAAATGACTTGCATCGTCTAGACGATGCAAATTTTAGACAGGAAATTAAATCACACCGTGTAAATCGGGCTTTAATTCCTCCAAACTTAAAATGAGCTCGATAGCAATACCTGACATTCATGGGTACTTTCATGATGTAGAGGTATTCTACTCATAGCGCTGATTTCAACGGCACTTGACCGTACGGTACGTGATCCGTTTCACTAACCGCACTGAAACAACATTTTGTTAGGTGATGTTCGGTGATGGAACAGTTATTTAATATTATTTTCATTCCACGAACGGCACCTGCATGATACTCGAAATTTGATTATTATTAAGTATTCTTTTTTTTCAGGTTACTTCCCCCTGCCCGCAATATACTGCCTGTGTTGGCTCTGCCTCGACGTTCTGCTCTGCACTGCATCCATCATGCATCTATGCACCATTAGCGTCGACAGGTTTGTGAATAGCTGTAGTCCTTTCATGCGGTGTGTCATCATTATTATGTGGCTTTTAGATTATTCATGCGTCTGTAGGGTTGAGCTGGATGTTACTGATCCACGTCTCATGTTGCCGTCACGGGTGCCGTCGGCGTCGGTTGAGACTGGTCATCTCTTAACTGCCAGGGCTTATTTTTAATATTATATTTTGAATTGTTTCTTTATTTCATTTTTTGACATCGTTCTCACATATAGAAGCCACGAGAATAATGTACTCAGGATTCTGTAATATCTTGATTTAATAGAGTGTCCTTGGATTTTCAAAAGTGCCTGTAAATGGTTTAATTAAAATAAACACTTTGCGTTTGAGATTGTCACAACATTATGATACATAGAGTAGTGAAAATAGTTCTGACTTTAAAAAATTTTGCTTTATTATCCAATTTTGTGCAGATAGATCTTATATCAAAGACGTAGCACCAGTTGCCCAGTTAGTTTTTTTTTTAATTAAACTAAGTTTTTCGATTGATTTCAAGATCAGAACCATACTTTAAAACTGAGGTTATAAAAATACAAACCATTCTTATATGACGAATACAGAACTATGATTATCACAACAATACTGCAATTAGTACTGCATAAAATACAGACATTATTTTTCCTACAGGTATCTCTCCCTCCGATACCCAATGAGGTTCGGACGAAACAAAACGAGAAAGAGAGTGACAGTGAAGATCGCCTTCGTCTGGATTCTGTCATCAGCCATGAGTCTTCCACTGGTTTTAAAGTATTCTAAGGTACGTTCTACTATCAACATAATCAGAATTTAGAAAACATTTCGTCGTAAATATGATTCTAATAAAAAGAATCGACACATTTGTCTATAACTGATCAGTAGGTTTTGAGCTACGATCATACATACATACATACATAAACTATTAAATTCAATACCCTTCCTTTTACGTTTTCGGGGATAAAGGAATAAAGAACTGATATTTCTGAGTTGAGCCATATCCTAACCAGCCTATGTTAGTAATCTATTTGCGTTTAGCTGTCAGGTCTTCTTTTAAGTACAGAAGTTAATTATTTCTCATGCATATTGATAAGTATTCTGTAGCTGAAACGGTGACTGCCCACCATTTTCCAAAACTGTCTACTTGGTTAGATCGTGGAGAAGCTATAACAAATATTAGCATACGACTGTTCTCTTCAAAATGGCCGTTTTACTTTGGCCCTAGTTTAAGCATAGCTCGATTTAATTCAAAATAATAATAAATAATAAAAATGTTTATTTTTCTTCCACAAATAACTCTTATTAACTACTAGCTGCGCCCCGCGGTTTCACCCGCGTAAGTATCGATCCCGTGGGAATATCGGGATAAAAAGTAGCCTATGTCTTAATCCAGGGTGTCAGCTACCTACATACAAAATTTTATTAAAATTGGTCCAGCCGTTTGAGCGTGAAGAAGTAATAAACATACACACACATACACACACACACACACACACTCACAAACATTCGCCTTTATAATATTAGTGTGATAATGATAACTTAAAAATGAAAAATAAATAATTATGATGTAGGACAATGTTCATTTGTGGGAGACTGGTAAGAAACTAAACTAAGTAAACTAAGCCGTGACTTGTACTTCAGGACACCAGGGACTCCCCCCTAGAGGCAAAAATGTCATCGACATAGACGGTTCCTATTACGTTTTTATGACTAGTAGCTCTTTTGTTTTTATGTAGTTCAAATTTATTAGCCAGTTAGTCAATATAAGTTTACATTTCGATAAATATTTTGTTCCCACACTGAGTATGGTCCCAATTTACCGTTTCAGAGAAGTATCAGCAAAAATATTCAGTCAGCTATATACCGTTATAAAAGATTGACTTGTATTTAAAATAATATCCAATTATGGTTTCAGAAACTCTACTTAATTAACGACTGTGCCATTGTCCACATAATTGGCATACCTACTTGAATGATGTACTTAATTACGTAAGGCGGCCAATTGGCAATATGACAACAAATCGGGAAAGACCCACCGAATTTATGCCAGATGTGGAACAAACTTTTGGCACAAACTCATCAGCTTTAATTAAACCGTACTGGAAACTTAAGCTTTTATTATCCATGCTATATTAATTCTAATATAAATAATTAAGAAAATGAAAAAAATGAAAAATGTTTTATTTGTTATACAAGTAAATTTAACAACTAGTGATTGGGGTCTCCTTTTAAGCAAAAAAGGAGACTCCGTTCTTCCAAACTTAAAATATTAACATAAAATTACTTGTTTTAAGTGTTATAAAAACAGGCGATTTAAAATGAAAAGAGAAAATTAAAACTAGACATGTGTGTGTGAATGTGAGTATGAGGGTGTGTTAAGAAAGAGTGGAGAGCTCGTGGCTAAGTAATAACAGCCGCGGGGTTGGTTCTTCGATGGATTCGACCATGTTTATATACCGAGACTCCTTCATGCCTCGGTAAACACGTTAAGGGGCATGCCTAGTTCATACAAACGTAATACCAAAATAATTTGTAAATCAAATATACTTTTAAGGTACTGTGTATGTTTATTTTTTTTTCTTTTATAAAGACGGGATAAGAGGAATTTAAAATTTCTATAGAAAACTTATTTTTCTCATAACTCTTGTTTAAATCAGTTTCCATTCAAAATATATATTTGGGAACCTAGATATTCTGTATTTCAATACTACCTTAAGAATAATTGTTTGATTTACACATTATTTTGGTATTACGTTTGTATGAACTACGCATCTATCGCCGGTCTCTTAAGCCTTTGGTCTCGGCTGTCATTCGTGGATCTTTGGCAGTCGTTAGGGGTCGACAGAAGCCCGAAAGTCTGACAACCAGTCTTACCAATAGGGTATCGGATTACCCAGTTACTGGGTTGTGGAGGTCAGTTAGGCAATCACTCCATGTAAAATACTGGTATTCAGCTGCATCCGGTTAGACTGGAAGCCGACCCCAACATAATTGGGATATAAATATGAAAGTAACTTTGTCTATCTCATACCTTTTCACGCCTTAACGGCTGAAAAGATTTCGATGAAATTTGGCGCACGGATAGACCATGATCTGGATTAGGTTAGGTTAATTATAGGATACTTTTTATCCTTGTAGTACGTTCCCTTGGAATAATTTCGGCCTTCACGCTGGCGAAACTGCGTGCTACAGCTAGTACAAAATATAATTTTGCTCTAATGATGCTAGGTTTCCCAAAACCTAATCAGGTCTATAATTAGATACTGTCAAATTTCTCGTTAGCGAACTGACAAGAACAATATGACCTAATGTGATATTGGATATCAATTTAATTTAAATAGGCTTTCCAAAACTGAAGCCATATGTATTAAGATTACCAAACTGAATTTCGTCAAACCGTAATACGACCAGATTTTATTTCGACTCCGATATGTCTTCATTTCAACAATACTTTAGTTCGAAATACCTTAAGTCCGACACTACTAGTGTACTGCGCCAAAACGTTTCTTCGACATTACATAACTAGCAAAAGGTTCGACTTCAAAAGTAAAAATAAAAAAAGGATCACTTAAAACAAAATTGGAAAACTTTTTGCAGGATAGCAAAAATAACTAAATTACTACAAAACATAACAGTATAATTTTTAAGTAGTGGTAAGGGTTCATTGTTATGAAAAAGAGCGCCTCTCACTATCAAACGTAAAAGTTTGGCGAGTTTAGAATTAAGTGACCCCACTGTATTATAATTTTTTTAAATACATCCACAACAATGCTAGTCCTAAATGAGTTAATTTTGACGTACTCTACTCCGGCATTCTGTACTTTGACGAGATCTTAAATCGACGTGATACATCTGTGACACGATGCTACTTAGAAATTATTTTTTCTTTAGTATTCCCTAATTCTTAAAGCCATACTCGTACTCAAAACTTTCCTCACGACATTTTCCACATTATAGTATATAGTTATATACCTAATAATCTGTATAAAATATTAATAACATAATAAAAATCAAAAACCTATTTAAACTAAATGACTTGATTACCATTACAGTTGTAACAATTCTGAATTAATAATATCTTATGTACAGGTTTTTACAGGTATCGTCCTTTTGGCTACTTTAACTAGAAATTTTAATAAATGTCAAAGAACCTAATTAACGGTTTTATATATTTTGAATACCTCTTCGAGCCGTGGTTTAAACTTTCAATAACTGTTAAATTCATATTTGAAGCTCTAAGCCAAGGTCACTTGCTACCCATTTCAGCCGCAAGGTAAAAAGGCCTAAATAACTTCGGAATTTCAATTAAACTGAACTCGCAAACTATTAAATTTAATTGTATTTCTTTGAAATAAATTAATTGCAATAGTTTTACTAAGACTCAGTCCCTAGATTGGTCTCAGGTATTCTAATTTAGCTAAAACAGTTACAGACGAAATAATTGCCTTCATTTTGTCAAGAGTTACTTTCAATAGAATTCTATTGAAATTAATTATCACTTGATTATGTTTCGTAATTAATAGGTATTTGTCTAGAATTAAACAATGTTTCAGGAGACATTTCTAGAAAGGTCACCTGGTTAAGATTAGACATTACGTTGACTTCAATTTAACTATAACTAGTACGGGGGCCAGGATGAATCGGTTTAGTAACAACCGTGAATTTATTATTGTGCACTGAGGAACGGAAATTGGATATCTAATCTTTTAGATTCTTATAAATAAGTTCTTGTGTAAAATTTGTTGTTGGTTGTTATTCTTTTGGCAAAAATAAAGATTATGTTATGTTATGTTAGTTTCACTATTGTAGCTAATATTTTGATGGTACACCAATCGAAGAACATATAGACTACGACTAACGAGAAATATTTTACGGGAAACAAAACTGATCCTCTAACAACTTATTGACCTTCTAATGATGAACACTTTTTTTTTAATATACGAACCTCTCAAAACTGTTTGGGCTTCTAATGGCGCACAATTTTTTTTTAAATTAATGAGCTTTTTAAATTTCTGTCCGGTTCTCACAGTTGGTCGCAGAAACTAAGCTAGGATACGCCGACGAAACGGGTTCGGTTAGGTTACATCTGTGACTGATGGGGCCCGCAGAGGCGGGCTGGAACCAGTCGGGGGCTGCGTTGAAGAGTGCTTAAGTGCCCCCGTAGCCTCCGATGCAAGTGTGCGAGGGAACACGGGGAGGTTTTATTCAGTAGAAGTCAGACAGACTTCTCCGTCTGCCCCAGGGCGGAGGACATCCATGAGGATTTCCACCCCGTTACCAAAAAAAAAGGTTATATCTGTGGCCAACCACGTGGGAGTGGCAAGCGAAACATTCCAGTTAGTCGCAGTTACTTGGCTATTTAGTATTTCTAGGAGCACAACGTACGAATTATTAGATGTTCACAAAGAGAGGCGCATTCATTATATTAGACTGTTCAATAATGATTTTAGAAAGAAAGAAAAAAAAAGCATTTATTGGGACTCGCACAGATCACAAATTAAAATAAAACACACTCATAGAAACTTATAGAACAAAACCAAAAATAAAACAAAGTAAAAATTAAAACATAAAGTCATGTACGAGGCCAAAAGGCCTATCCTAGGCCTTAGGAAAACAAAATGATAATTATTTGAGGTTTGATTAAATACATGCCATATTTTACTGATCTTCTAGTGGTTGAGCAAACGGTTTTCGCACTATAGTCACAAGTTCAATTTACTCACGTATGGATAATATTTGTATGACCCACGGTTAATTTTGGTATGAGTGGTTAATAGGTAAGTACCCAAGCATAAGTATGCCTGGCATAATATTCTAGCCATGGTTGTAAACAGATCAAGTGTTAAAAAATTAAGTTCAAAAACTAAAACCCGACTAACTGACAAATCACGCTCTAAAAGTATGAAACAAGAAAATATTCTCATCTGAAATTTTTATGTACAAACTATTCAATATTTATCGCCTATTAAACAAACAAGTTACAAGTAATATCATTTAATGAATTTATTACATATTCATAGTGATGTTTAGAGGATAGCCTTGGTCGTATTCACTTTGCCCTAAAGCTTATGATCGCTTACTACTTTTAAAATGTATTGTTTTGGAAGGGTAGGTGGCATACGACCACGAACCCCACCACCGACGGACCATCACTATGAATATGTGTTAAACATGTAAATTAAAACTGTTTTTTGTTTAGTTCATGACTTTATGTCCTCTAGAAGGCATCATATTTAATGTGACGTCACCTATAGGATAACCAGCGGACGATCAAGACATTCACCTCATTTGTCAAATTATGATAAGTAATTTAGAAGTTATGAGGGAACAGATGAACATACATACATACCAGTCAAAATCATAACCCTCCTTTTTGCTTCGCTGTAGTCGAGTAAAAACTACGTTTATTGTCTACCTTACGGCTTATATTAATTATCTCTAACAAAAATTTATTCATAGGCAGATTTTACGAAAACATTCAAATAATCAATCGTATAAAAAGCTGTGTGGAGATGAATCCAAAATTCAGCACTTTATATGCTTCGAAATTAGGTATTGAAAAAATGTCATTAGACATTAATGTGAGTATAATTCATTCAAATAAAACTAAGTTTATCTACTTATGCGGGTAATCTAGCGCGATTGCAAATACTTGAATAATGTAGGTATACGAAGAAAAGCAAGAAAGTCAAAGTGAATCTTATTATTAATTTATCTTACCTACTTTATTTATTCTTGAGTTTAATTTTCATTTTAAAGGTCAAACGTTTTTTACTGTTTGTCAAAGTTATTAGAAACGAAAGGGTAAGAATTTTTGTGTTGTCTATCGCAAGGGTTAAGTACAGTCAACAAATTATAAGCGGACCAAATTTATTTTATTTAAAAAGTTATTATATATTTATTTTTGTTCGTAACTAAAATACGTAAAAAATGTTTCAAAAGAAAATTTTCCAGTATAATTATTACGGGAACTGAACTAGATTTTCCTGCAGAGTCATTTTCTAAATTGGATAGCAGAGACCCGCTCAAATAACTTCTTTAAGCAAAATCAAACTTCAGTGGCCATTCAATTCTTGCAAAGAATGGCATTTTTAAATTAAACCCGGTCTCATTGTGAAAAAACATTCAACGGAAAATTTGATTGAGCTATGTTATCTCTAAAGTCCTTGAAAAAATCACGAAGCATTTAATCTATTTTTCTAGTATAGAATAAAATTTTACAGACTAGTATCGAGTTCCCCAAGGTACTATTCTGGGACCAATCTTGTTTAATGTTGTTTCTTAAATTATAGGAAGTTAGTACATTAACAAAAAGGGTAGGTTTGGGGATTAAACTGTGCCTGTGAAGATAAAAATGAAACCGTAATTTAGGAAAAATAAACAAAGTGTAGGTTTACTAACTCATTAAAAAAAAAAAAAAACTCGGCGGACCAGTGCGGTGCCGCAGTGGTCGGAATAAGCAACGACTTTCATAAATAATTGTTTTTCCCAAAATATGCTTTGGTCGATATCATTTTACCAATTATGATGGCTGTTCATTTTTCTGGTTCTTCTGAAAGGGTAAAATGGTTATAGAAATAATATAGATAATATAGGTAATTATAATATATAATGTTTATTTTTTGCGAAGCATTTCTGGCGTAATTATGAATGATAGGCTGAAAAATTATGTGATACGGCACTGGTGCAGTTTAAAAGCAAATGTGACAAAAAATTTAAAAGAGTTTGCTTAGATGGTTTGGTCATGTTGAGAGGATGAACAAAAGGCGACTAATAAAAGGTATTTTTTAAAAGGTCTCGGCTATCATTCGTGGAACTTTGAAGACGTTACGGGTCGTCAGAACCCCGAAAGTCTGACAACTAGTAGTCTTGTCATGGGGTATCGTGTTACCCAGCAACAGGGTTGTGGAGGTCAGATATACAGTCTCTTCATATAAAATACTGGTATTCAGCTGCATCCGGTTAGACTGGGAGCTGACCTCAACATGATTGGGAAAAGGCTAGGCAGATGTTGAATAATTATAAAAAAAATATATTTAAAAATAAATTGTTAGAAATCAATTTTATTTCTTATCATCGTAATGTCTGGCGATTTGAAGATCTACGTTTTCCATGCTTACAATAAAAAAAAACGCATCTTTTGGCGCTTGCATGACATTGATAATATATGGGGGCGCTGTTGGTGAACATTTGTGAATTTGTTTTTGTTTCGGTATGCATTTAAGCGGAAATTGAAGCTATTTATAAAACGCGCGAGAAGTTTAAATAAATAAATAAATTTGTTTTGTGAAATTGTATTGAAGAAACAAAATGGGGTGTTGGTTCCGATTTTGGCCACGTGCCAAAATAATAAAAAAGAATTAAATACTTTTTGTTATGTACTCCATAAAAATTACAGATACGAGTAGGTATAAATATAGAAATTTTACAATATAGGGTGACACAATGGGCGGTCTTATTGCTAAAAAGCGATCTTTTGAAGACAACCTTTGGATGGATTAAGGGGGAAGGAGATACAATAAATACTACAGGTAGTCTGTGGTGTACCATTATTTATATTATATATACAGGGTGGAATTTTGTAATGCCACCTGGAGGGAAAGTACTCTTAATACTGCAGATAGGAAGTTTTACTCAAAGGAAACATTCCCTTATTTTTGAATAGAAAGCAAACTGCATTCAAAGATTTTCGAAAATTCTCTTCTCCCACACCTGGGAATCGAACCGGCTAAAATCTGAAAAAAATATACCCTGTACTTTTATTGCATCGATCGTTAGGGTCAATTATAAGGATGAAATCTCTCTAACAAACATGATAAATTAAATGAAAGGAAAACCAGGAAATCTGAAGTTACAAATTCAATGAGTCAAGTTAAAGCTCTTTAACTAACATCCATCTTTTGTAATGCAGACTCCTTTGCGACATACTCGTAGCTGCGTGTATGAGGTAATTTAAATATGGAATGTTAGATTAAAATTTGAAAATTAGATTGTCATAGTTGTTATTCACATTTGATTGTTTTTACAACTCATTTTACATTTTGTCTCACGGTGAAAATGGCTTATCAAGAACAGTTTGATTTAATGGAAGCTTATTTTTTAAATAACAAAAACGTGAATCTAGCTCTGCGGTGGTATGGAGAGAGATATCAAGACCGACAGGCACCAACTCGGTTCGTATTGAAAAGAATGGTAGAAAATTTAAAGAATACGGGTGGTTTCAAGAAGAGACGGCAAACTATTCAGCAAAACTATTTCGATTTTGAACTAGATGCTTTAACATACTTTGAATCATTTCCAAAGGCTTCAAGTAGAGATACTGCCGATGAATTAGGAACAACCCACACTCGCGTACTTAAAGTGCTGAAAAAGTATAAGTATAAATGCTATCGTGAAGGTCGGTTGGTGCAAAAATTGCATATTGGGGATCGTGACAGACGATTACAATTTTGTGAAAACATGCTTGGAGAAATTGACCGAAACCCTAATTTTTGAGTAACATTGTATGGTCTGACGAAACCAACTTCAGCAATAATGGCATGTACAATCGCCGCAATAACCATTATTGGTCTCGAGTAAATCCTGTTCGTGTTCATGAAACTAACAATCAAGTAAGATTTTCTTTCAACGTTTCGTGCGGAATTATGAGAAATAATGTAGTGTTAGTCCACGTGTACGAAGGTCATTTAAACACTGTCAAGTATATTGAAATACTGGATCTCTTAAGAAACTAGTTAAATGGTTTCCCCGAGGAAGAGCGAAACCAAATAATTCTACAGCAAGATGGTGCTCCAGCACATAACAGCAGAATCACTACTGCCTACATTAATAACCATTTTAATACCTGGATTGGTACAAACGGCACAATCAGATGGCCTGCGAGATCTCACCCCATTAGTTTTTTTTTTTGTGGGGATATGTAAAAAATCAAATTTACATGAAATCTTATGCAAATGACAACGAGTTGAGAGTTCAGAATACGATTTATAATATTCACCACAACACTTTATTAAAGGTTACTAGAAATGAATGCGTTAAAAGAATAAATTTGTGTATCCAAGAGAATGGAGCCTATTTCGAGCAACTAATTAGTTAGTTTACCATTTTTTGTAAATAATTAAATTAATTTAAGATTTCCTGGTTTTCCTTTCATTTAATTTATCATGTTTGTTAGAGAGATTTCATGACCCTAACGATCGATGCAATAAAAGTACAGGGTATATTTTTTCAGATTTTAGCCGGTTCGATTCCCGGGTGTGGGAGAAGGGAATTTTCGAAAATCTTTGAATGCAGTTTGCTTTCTATTCAAAAATAAAGGAATGTTTCCTTTGAGTAAAACTTCCTATCTGCAGTATTAAGAGTACTTTCCCTCCAGGTGGCATTACAAAATTCCACCCTGTATACAATAAATACATAGATACCACATATTAAACTTATCAACGAACGTTAACACATATTAACGGTCTGGTTGTTTTTATTGAGAGATTTTTGTAACGTTATAGATGTAATTCCTACATCTAAGAACAAGCGACGCAATATTTAAAAATAAATAATACTCCAAAAATACACACATACACACATAAACTCGCGCCTTCTTCCCATGGGGGTAGGCAGAAACTATAGAATGTCACCTGCTACGCTCCTTACATACTCCTTTTGCTCCAAAAATATCTTATCTTATTTAATTTCACCGTCATGAGATTTACCGATTTACCACCAACGCGCGTCAACCCCCGGGCATTTTCCTTTACCGTTCGTAGCAAAAATAATTGTCTATATAATTGAAAGATACGTGAATCCGAGTCAAGTACACTCACAGGAGGCGTTCATATTACTTAAAGTTTTCCCTCTTATGGAAAAGTCTGATAAGAAATCGTTTATAAGTGATATTGTCTTTTTGTTGTACGAGTACTAAGATCGTATTATGTCAGAATGAATTACGTATTATATGTACCAGTTTATTTATATCTTTGGAGAAGTAATTGTATTAAGAAATGTCTTCGTGGAGACCGAATGTTATCATTTTGGATATCACAGGTCAATAATAACGATATTAGTCACTGCGACTGTTTTTTAGGGTTCCGTACCTTAAAAGGAAAAAACGTAACCCTTATAGGATCACTTCGTTGTCCGTCTGTCTGTCTGTCAGTCTGTCAAGACCATTTCTCATTTCACCTCAGGAACGCGTAGAGGTAGGTTACGCGTAGGTAAATTCATATCAAATACGTAAGTCTATGGTCCCTTGAAGCCCTAAAAAAATCAAGCTTCTAAGTCATCGCAATAAAAAAATACGGTGATATAACCGACATTATTGCGACACATTTCGATACTCGCAAATAAATCAAAACCTATAGGGTACTTCCCGTTGACCTAGAATAATGAAATTTTGCAACAAGCAAGGTCTTAAAGCACAAGTAAAGGAAAAAGTCCGAAAATTGTAAATCTGTAGTTTTATCTCATAAAAAAATCATTTTTTGCGATTACAAACCTAAATTTTCAGTTGGAAAATTGACCGTGGCGTATATCGATGCATGGGAGAACTTGTTTTTCAACTACAATGTTAAGTTTGTTTTAGGGATAAATTCATCCTAACTACGGAACCCTTCATTGTGCGTGGTCCGACACGCACTTGTCCGGTTTTTTTTTTTGAACATACAAGTATTCTCTGATTGGATTTTGAATAACTATCAAACAAAATCAAAGGAGAGAAATTGCCATCATATATATAGAATGCCATCAAAATTAATAAAGACATTCCTAATAGATCTTTCCATCTTTTTAAGTTTTTACAATCGGTATGATAAATAAGTTCAATGTTTTTGAAATAATGTTAACCTCGAGCGATTGTACCCCATATCACGAATGCCTATAACTTTGTGCCGCGGTACATCGTATGTGACGCGAGCCAATGATCGTCCACCGTGAAATGAAAGACCACTCCATTGTGGAGCTGAAATTGATTTCTGGTGTATTATATGTACCTACATAATAAGCTTTTGGTAGTGAATTGGGAAAAAAAGCAATAAATATTAAAAGGTGTTTATAATTATGATGAACTAGCCGAATTGGTAACCTATTCTTTTTTAAGAAGACACTGTATATTGTTTTGATTTTTGTAAATATGACCACTTTCCTACTTATTACACGACTATCAAAAAGTAGAGTAATGTTTTCAGGGTATATGTATGTATATTATGTAAGTTCTAGTATCTATGTAAGTTTCTTTGTTCCACCATAACTTTTAAATGCCTGAACAGATTTGGATGTATGGGGCATCGATAGAATACTTACATCATTCCGAGTGACACTGGCCATTTGTTTTTTTTTTTAATCTCGGGGTCCTCTTCGATTAAAAACGACGTGCACAGAACGGACCTCCGGCAGCAATGACAATTATATTTATCTGTTTTGTCAGCGAATAAATAAGTGGCCTTTCGATTTGTATATACAGAATAACTAATACAACTTGCTTTTTAAATTTTTAGTTCGTTTTTTTAATAGCAGTTGCTTTTTATTAAGAAACGTTTAAACTTCAAACAATTTACGGTTAAGCAGACGCTAATCATTACTTAAGGCGCTGACAAGAGGCAAATGATAAAAGTAGGCATGTCTTCAACAAAAAAAAAACCAAGTCTATATAGTTTGTAGTAGCGGAAAAAAATATATGTTATTCTTGAACATATTTCTCAGAACTTGGTTGTTACTACGTACAACACGTTTAGTAAAAAAGATCTCGATACAAATGAACGGTAAACTAACCCTTTACTTTGACTTTCAATCCAAAATATCTGTATTAAATATCAACGTACGTAACGTATTTAATTAATAACAAGAACGTCTTATTTGTATGAAGAACTTGGTTGTTTTTTATTTTCGATTACTCAACTCATTTTTGAGTAAATAGATAATTGCTTCATATTTTGCAATTAATTACAAGCGTTGTGTCATCGCGCTTCTCTTTCTTTAGTATGCAGTCTGACAGTGACCGCGGTTTACCTGTTGACAGCGTCTTAACTTTAACGTTTATAAATATGATGATTTATGTGTACCACAAGAATGAGATGTTGTTCAAAAAATGTGGACATAGTCCGTTTAGTTGGGTATCCATTCGATGCTCATAGTTTTGGCACAAAGTGATTTAAGATAGATACTGTAGAGAGGCTTTTAGAAATTGTGATCCCATGTCTCAGTGACGCCATCTAGCGTAATATTGCAAAATTACATAATAGCTAAGTTTGACACGTTACAATTTTACCGACACCATCCTTTGATTACAAACCATCAGATAGTTTGAAACATCTAAGAAAAATATTTATTTTATCTAAATACTGGGTAAATTACAAAATACTAACGAAAATAAACAGTGGTCGTCTTATCACTACGTGATTTGCAATACCTACCATTATGCACAATTCAGTATGTATAATAGTTCGAAAATTATTTTCCTTTAGTGGACACTAATGCGACTTGACATGCACACACACGTCATCTATTTTTAAGTAATAATTTAATGATGTTTCGGCACAATGTAGATAACGCTAATAAGAAGAGAAGAAAATCTACAAAAAAATATAATTTATAAGGCCACTGCTCCTTCAATTTTGCGTCCTTAAATAGTATGTATTATACAATATTAGTTTTAGTATATGCGAAACCGGAAACACATGTCTAGTATTTTTATGTAAAGAATCTATGTACAAAATTTCAAAACTGTATCATAAAAAATCACAAAGTTATAAGGTTGTTGTGTTACCGGGTTGTCAGTACAAAAACAGCGGCGCGGCGCCCCCGCGCCTCCAGGGTCTTGCGCTCATTGTTAATAATATGGCAGTAGGTACCTAACCGTACGGCGATTGTAATGTAAGTAATTAAATGGTGATAACATTTTCCATCACACTTTACACAAATATTTTTGGGACAAAATATAACATGGTGTAAAAATTATTGAAATCGATTCAGTTCCTTATTCTGAACAAACTATATTCAAGTTTCGCATATACTAAAAATAATGTTGTATAACTCATTCTTTACGCATATACCGTGAAATTAAAAACCGTTATTTTTGGAGCGAAAATGATTTTCATTTAGCTGCAAGCACATCTGCCGGTTCGTTGAGGAAAATACTCATTTTCTTTAATAATGATGAAGTGGGTCTCATAGGGATTTTTGTGTTTTTGATTTATGTGTTGTTAAAATCCAATTTACTTTGTGAGTAAATTAACGTTAGTTAAATATTTTTATCCGTCTTCGATTGTTCCGAGATTCAGTTTTAGGACTTACCTACGGATAGTTATCGGTTCAAATAGCGTGTCGCGAAAACTAAATCTTGTACTTTTTTTTCGTGTCGACGTAACGGTGTAAATGTTTATTATTGTAAATATAATATTTATTATTATATTGTTTGTCCAGTATGTGGAAACTAGTGAAGAGAGCATCTACGGGGCTATTACGCAATCGTTTTAACTAGGATCATAGATTTATGAGTCACAGATATAAATAAACCTTTTTAACCGACCTCAAAAAAGGAAGAGGTTATAATAATAATATGTTCGTCTGTATGCTGTTTTTTTTTTATGCATGTTCACCATCAAGTGTCGACCGATTTTGAAAATTCATTTCTTTGTTTGAAAGGGTATGCTCCCGTGGTGGTCCTATTGTCACCAAGTCAGGATCAGATGCCATGGAAAGCAAGGGAAATCCTCAAATATTGTAAACAAAACTAGACACAACTCTATAGCAATTTGGGTGTTTTTTTTATAGTAATTCCTGCATTTGCTCTTGGAAAGCACCACTTGGTGAAGTGACACTGATGATGAAGACCACAGATGGCCACCGGAACTACTTAATAATTTGTATTTAACGTGTTGTGATTTGATTAGGAACTTAAATATAGTAAGCAAATTATGCTCATCACAATGCATATGGTGAGTGGCAGTTTTTCTGGTTCTTACCAGGAGAACTCCTTAACAATTAACGTCCCTGCATCAGGCAAATCAATATTTTGTACAAGGTGATGAGCAGTTGACATTAGGCTATTGTAACTTAGATAAATTACAAACAAATCCACTAAAAAGTGAAAAATAAAAAACTTTTTGTCTTTCACGTCACTGTCTTTGGATCTGTATATTAGTTTTTTGCCACCGACTTTGGAAATAAAAGTATTTTTTTACTTTGTACTTAGTGTTTTTTTTTTTGGAAGTCGGTTGTTTTTTTTTTTTGTATAAAGATTTTTTTCTTTCCTTATTATTTTTATTTCCCCGATTGTAAAATGCTACCGGCCGCTTACCGCGGCATTCAACCGCTTTGCGTCGCGTCACTAGTTATTTAGAACCATTGCAGGTCCAGAACCTGACGCTGCAATGGTTCGACGTGTTCATTATTTGACACTCGCGAGCAAAGACGCGCGAGAGAAGCGTCGTCGTCCACTGTGGAGGTATTGATTATTGTTCAGATGTCGACCAGAACGTTGACGCTGAAGCCAGACATTGAATATAGCATAAAATAAACTTTTGGAAAGTTTTGTACTGCTTTGGTATCCACCAAAGCGCTAGAACAAAACTTACCAAAAGTTTGTTACTTATTAGCTCAATGGCATTCAAACTAATTGAAATCCAGTTTCAATGAATTCCGACTTAATCGCTAGTGCAAAACTAAATTACACTTCAACGAGCGATTATTTATACCAAGTCGATTACCAAGTTTTCCAATCTCCTTCAATATTTTCATTTATTTACAAGCAATTAATCTTTGCCGCATTAAATGATAAAAGATCAATTAAATTGAAACTTCTATGTGATTGATAAGTGTTGATCAATTAATTGATAAAGTTTCTTTAGCGCGTTTGATTCAAGTAGCAATCAATTGAAATGGGATCCGATTACAATATTAAATTGGAGTCAGACGTCGAGTGCGAGTTCATTTGTAAAGAGTGGGTGTTCTGTTCAATTAAAACATATTCAATTTTTACGATTAATAAAGACGCTAAATCTTCAGGCTATGCAACAGCCGATCGGCGCTCATTTAATTATTATTTTATTGTGTACAAACTTATACCTAGTGAGAATAGCCGAGTGTTGGATCGTTTAATTAAACACTAGCTGAGACAGCTGTGACACTCACAAATAACGTGACTTTCTATGGGTACAAGATTTTTTTAAATCGGTTCAGTATATCCAGAGATTACCCCCCCCCCCCCCCTACAACCTCACAAACCCTCTTTATAATATTACTAGCTGCGCCTCACGGTTCCACCCGCATAAGTCTCGATCCCGTGTAAATATCGGGATAAAAAGTAACCTACATCTTAATCCAGGGTGCCAGCTACCTCCATACAAAATTTTATCAAAACTGGTCTAGCCGTTACAGCGTGAAGAAGTAACAAACATACACACACACTCACAAACTTTCGCCTTTATAATATTAGAAAGAAAGAAAGAAAAATAAATTTATTTGTCACAGAAACACGTGCAAGATATATGAAAACATAAACTGGTAAAACAAATAGTCGGCTGCTGCACGTCATGACTGTGACAAGAAGGCTTGCACTCAGCATGATGCTGTGCTATGGGGGACACACAGCACAGCGCTGATTTCCAGTGGTCACCCGAAAAATACGTACGGAACCCAAGTCAGGTTTAATGAGTTGTACATAAAAGCTAACAAAATAAAATAAAACAAACAGTACTTAGAATATAATGCCTATACAACCAAATAAATAAGAATAAATATGATTAAAAAACACAAAAATTAATCCGCTGGCATCACCATGCATAAATAAAGTAGGTACCCACCTAAAACATTTATTTCATTCGTTACACGGTGTGACGTATTAGTGTGATTAGTATAGATAACATAACATCACGCCTGTAATAACCGAAGAGTTAGGCAGAGGTGTACCTATAGTAGTCCCACAATTCGCCAGTTATTGTAATAGGGGGCGTGCCTAGTGCCACCAACCAGATTCCTGGCTTCAGACTCCGGGCTAGTATTGATAAATTCCATCAGAGATTCCTGATGTAATTCCTCAGTAGCGGCCCGGGAGTCTAGATTTGTGAGTCCCGGTTGATGTACCTACCACTTACTACTATAGGTACATCTCTTCCGAACACTTCGAGCTAACGAGGCGTGATGTTATGTTCGTGGTAAAGAACATACAATGCTCCTCACAAAGTATTGTCAAACGTCACTATGTTTAAAATAAATCATAAGGACTCCTACAAACTGGTGCGATATCACGGGCGCGACAGGTGGCGCGACCGTTGTTGCGCCCGCGATATCGCACCAATCTGTAGAAGCCTTAAAGTCGAGGCTTTCACTTAGAAAGATACGAAACGGTGCTGCACCGGCGCCATATCCATGGGCAAAAATATCACAGCGATAGTCTCCCATGCAGGGACCGTATAACCCCTGTTAAGAGTTAAGCCTTTCGAAGGGGTAACCCATTCAATGGGTTACCTTTATCATGATGTGACCCATTGAATGGGTTTTATACTAGAAACCCAATGAAAGGTTTACATGATAACCTATTGAATGGGTTTTATACTTGAAACCCAGTGAAAGGGTTACATGATAACCCATTCAATGGGTTCTATACCTACTTGAAACCCAGTGACATGAAAAAATCATAATATTATGTTACTTCGATATCCGCCCAGCATGCGTAGCATGACCAATTCTATCTCTATTCTACCCAGGGACCATTTTGGTTACCATTTTAGAAAAACCCATACAGTGTGGGTAACCCTTTTGAACGGCTTAGGTTAAGCCATTCAAAAGGGTTACCCACACCGTATGGGTTTTTATCAAAAACCCTTTCAACGGGTAACCAAATTTTAATTTAAGCCTTCAAAAGGGTTACCCATATCGTATGGGTTTTTGTTTAACCGCTTAGAAAAACCATATCGAAAAGCCTTTCAATGAGTAACCAAAATGGTCCCTGCTCTCGTGTCATCAAATTCAATAGGAACTTTATGAATCAATCTCACACGGCGATATCATCGCGGCAATAATTTGAAGGCGGCGACAGCGTGACTACTGCCGCTATTCTCTCGTTCGTACTTGCACTCCATTCGTTTAGGTAATTAAATAAAGGTAATCAAATCTACATGGGGTTTGGTATCGGGTTTTAAATGCTATTTTTGTATTTCTTGTGCGTGTCCCAAATAAATATTTTTCAAATTCAAATTGATTTATTTTGGGACAACTAGATCCAAAGGTTAGTATACAAAAACTTAGAAACTATTGTTAGTACTTAGATACAATTACAAAGGACAACACTCATCATACATATACGCATATACATAAATAATTCTATATACAAATGCCCCTGTGCTGAGACACCCCGCCCGGTCAAGATAACCCATAGGGAGACACCTCCCTAAAAGATACCAGACGAACGAAATGTCTCAACACAGGTGCACGTAGATCTTCAGCTATCGTTTTCAGGATGCTGTTGTGAAAAAAATCGTGTCACTTATGAAGAGGGTGCGGGGGACCGCACCCTCCTCATAAGTGACACGATTTTTTTTCCGTATGACGGCATGAAAATCGTCAGTATGAGCCTGCGCGAACATCTCGGAGGCACTGCAGAAACGAGGAAGTCCCAACATCATCCTGAAAATATTATTGTATTGGAAGCGCAGTGTCCAGGTATTTTTTGGTATAACTAACCAATAGACCACCCGTGAACAGACCCTGACAATATGCTTTAAATAGCGTGATCTTGACTTGGTCTGTACAGTGGGCAATTTTTCTTTCTTTCTTTCTTTTTCTTTCAAATCGTAAAAAGGGATGTTATAGATGACACTTTCTTGTTAGAAAAATACGTTGTAACTTATAAACAATAATTTATTTTTGTATTTTACGATAGTTGCCTTTTCTACTCGTATGTTAAACTTTATCATATACATAAACTCACGCCTTCTTCCCATGGGGGTAGGCAGAAACTATAGAACGCCACCTGCTACGCTCCTTACATACTCCTTTTGCTTCGCCTACGTTCATACATCTGGTCATACACGCACGCCGAAACATCATTTATTCTTAAACTAATTTTCGTATTACGTAACTGCTTGAGCACAGTTTTTTAGTTAGATTATAATAATACTATGATATTTTGTAACCTGTCTATAGGTAAGAGTCCAAACTGACAAGCCTCTCTAAACGTCAACGAATTATAACGTTGCTAAATTGAAGAGTACAACTTTGATGTAGCATGACAACAAAAGTGACAGGTATCATGTTTAGTCGGTTTCTTGACAGCTCTCTTGTCATGTAGTTTTTTGTTTACCTTTATTTAACTACCTAAACTAACAGAGTATAGGTTGTAAATAAGTTGTAAACAAAATAACAAGACAAACGTATACAATAAAACTTATAATTTTTAGTGGCATCCATTTTCTTTAAACCGAAGCACAGCAATGCTGCTTCTATATCAATACAATAATATAAATTAAAGTCGCTTTTCGTGTCTGTCTGTGTGACTACGTTGTTCTTCTAAACTAGGCAACGGACTTTGATGCGGTTTTCACCATTATTCAGAGAATTTATTCCGAATGTTTTGAGTGGAGCGAAGATGAGCTCATGACAAAGTAATAACAGCCGCACGGGTCGGTCCTTCGGATTAACCTACGCTTGCCGGGGTTGGTCCGTGTATGGGTCACCATCTTTACATACTCTAAATCTAATTTCCACGCAAGCTCCGCCCCTTACTCCCCGCCACTCCGTTACATGCTAAACGCTAACACATCAGTAATAAAGTTGAATATTGCGTACACTCTTTGATCGTGTTCGAGCACGAAACTAAATAGCGCATGTCTCAATTCTTATTTCGTTTCTAAAGTAATATCTGATCTAGAGAAAAATATCTGGTGGCTGGATAATAAACTAAATTTTCTTGCTGTGGATATTTATTTTAGACATAAAACCCAAACAATCTTGTTTGTTTTATTATCCTTATATTATAATTATCCTTAAAAAAAACATGATTTTCGAATACAGAAATGTATTGAGCGAAAATATTACAATCACGTAACTGTCTTCAACATGGAAAGAAAAAGATCGAATATCATAATCATGTACTAAAGTTTCATTTTGCTTGTATTTGTTTCAGAATATTCATGCAAATTAACATAAAACTACCGAGCCTCCTCTTAAGCCGTTGGTCTCGGCTGGCATTTGTGGATCTTTGATAATCTAATCGTTAGGGGTCTTCAGAAGCCCGAAAGTCTGATAATCAGTCGTACCAAGGGGTATCGTATTACCCAGCTACTGGGTTGTGGAGGTCAGATAGGCAGTCGCTCCACGTAAAATACTGGTATTCAGCTGCATCCGGTAAGAATGGAAGCCGACTGCAACATAGTTGAGAACAGGCTAGGCAGATTGATTGGTTTGTGTGTAGAATAAATAATAGAGATAATAAAATAAATAGAGAATTCTCGATATTTTGTCTAGTCATAAAAACCGTGTGAAGTATAGACGCCAGCAGGTCAAGCTACCCGAAACTGTCAAATTTTCCCAATTACCCTTGAACCTTATGATGTAGGGATCAAGTTGAAAATCTATTTAAGAAATTTGACAGATTGTAGTAGCTTGATATGCTGGCGTCTGTACTTAGCTTGATGTGCGGGTTACTAGTCACGAAATAAATAGTTATTCTGGCAGTGCTTCGACCTAACTATTACATCATTTATATTTTTACATCATAAACACTCGCTCACCTAATAGTCCTTCTGTGTTGTCTTCTGTCTTGTTGAACTTCTTACTCTGACAATAGCTCACAGCTAAAAGTATTAGCCAGGGTAGCCCGCGAAATTCAAACTATCTTACGTTATACAATTTGCAGGTTGTATGTTCATCAAAAATGATTCGCAATTATAATAATTATGTAGCTTACGAACATCAATACAACTCTCTAAGTTCACGTTACCCTATTGAATGACTATTTCATGAAACCATGACATTTGAGGCCAATTCTAACTCAAAGAGTTGTAATGATGATTCTACTGATTATAATTCTGTAAAAACATACAAGTCCCTGACACTGACCTGCAAAAAAAAAAAAAAACAAAAAAATGAGTTTCGCGAGCTACTTAGCGCATCTCCCTTAACAGATCAATACTCCTAACAAAGAATTACGATCTATTGTTAATGCTACACGATTAACAATTGCAATTGTAATTATTGCAAATAATTAATTGAATCTTCCTGTTGTTGCTAAGGGATTTTGAGTTTTAGTTGCAGCTGGTAGGGTAGAATTTTGAGGGAAAAATTGAAGGTGTGAAACAATGTGCGTTGTTTAGGTAAATAATTCTGTTTTACGATAGCGATGTTGTTAATTAAACAGCGGGGTGATTGCGTTACACACGTACAATGGTAATTGATCGCAATGCCTTTCATTTTGATAGTTTAGCTACGTTCATTGAGTAATTCACGTTGTTGAACAGATGATTTTTTGAAGAAAAACTTCTTTACGGACGCTTGACGTAGCTGGTGAATGCGTGACGAGAGCATTACGGAAGCGAGCGAACGGAAGTTGAGAGGGAGATATAAGTTAGTGAAGATAGAAAGCGAGAGAGTTACGTTTCGTATAATACTGATTAGTATTGCTATTTGTAAGTTTTACTTCAGTCGTGTGGTCTAAGGCACACTCGTTTTTTCAAACCTCTGAAGCAATAGATTAGGAATTTTCTTCATAACCGAATTGTGATTGAAAATATTATGTCTTTTATTTATATGAAGCAATTGCCACATATCTCTTTATAAAGTATTTTGGTTCTAGAGTGTTGTTGCTCAATCTTCCCCAGATATAGAGAAGTAGCTTGTTGAATGAAATATTACAAGTTGCTCAATTGTATTACCCTTAGATCGATACAGCTTTTCGTATTGCTTGACTTTACATTATTGCTTTCAACGAGTAATAAAATTGCACTGTGTAAATTAAGCTTTTACCTGTCTAAAATCATTTCTTGTACTACACATAACCTGTAATCCCCGAAGAGTTAGAATAGCTGCTATAGTACATACACCAAAATTTTGCCAGTTATGTTTAAGCACCTTGTAATAGGGGTTGCCATTAAACGGGCAAAAATCCAGACTCCGGGCTGCTACTGAGAAATTCGGGAAAAAACAATAATACTTTACTCCTCCTGAACCCAGCGACGCTCTGTAACTATTCTTAGTATATACCATATATATTTTAGATAATTTATTTTAGAATGTTGAATGTTATACAGAGTGTTTACAGTTAGGTAGACTATTTGCCAAAAGGGATCAATTTCTGACAACGTTTTTCTAAAAATTTTGCTGCCATTTGATTTTATATTTTTGTTTTGGAAATGTCACATATCTAAATGCTAACATACCTACATATTAGGATAATGTATTAACAAACAACTGAATGAATAAATAAACATTACAGCTCATTTATTTCGCAAGCATCAAAAAATATTCAAGAATAAACACACACAAACATTATCGTTACGTTTGAAATATTGGTTTATTTTCGTAACGATATTAAGATGTTAGCCGTTTCGCAGTAAAGTAACAATAACAATAAAACGTTATGATAATAATACCCAAAGCGAATGAGATCTAGATTGAGCAATAAGCATTTATTTCGGTAGGTAACTGAGAAAATAATCTACTGATTGTTTATATTTATAAATAGAATTAGATGGAACAAGCGTTTGCCTTCTATTTGCTAGTGTGGAATAAAATCGAGCCTATAATAGTTTTGCCAAAATGAACAAACCCTTATCAAAACTTGCTGTCATTTCCCGAAGTAATTGTAATGACATACGATTCATAACTTTATATACATCATATTGGAATGTTTTTTTCCGGGTAATAATAATTAAACCACGTTGGAATCTTGGATTAGTTTGTGGTGATTCGCTAAATTGGCGAGAGATTCTGGGATAGTTCATTTTGTCAGAACTAAGCTCAAGTGGTAGAAGTCTGAAATTCCTAAAACTCACTAGGATTTTATCTGACAGTTCAAAACCATTCCCACTCTTTCTCTGGGTATTTTAAAATTCGATGAAGGGGGTTATTTTACTCACTACTCAATACTTTATTGCATTCCATAATGTGTTCATATAACAGTTGGTATGTTAAAACATCGAATAAAGTATGGACACTTTCGGGCACAGCAAAGTTAATTTTTAATAGGACGCCAACAAAAAGCGCCTTAATCCTCTATGGATTAAGGCGCTTTTTGTTAAGAAAAAATAAATAAAAATAAAATTATATTAAATAAAAATAGTATCATTAAAAATACTATCATTAAAATAGTATCATTAAAATAGTATAATTAAAATAGTATCATTAAAATAGTATCATTAAAATATTATCATTAAAATAGTATCATTTGCTTTTTTGGCTGTAGTTTCTGGTTTTGCTTTTGTGGTTTTTTTGCTTTTTAAGAGCATAGAAATCAGTCTGTAGGCATATTTCACGTCTACTACATCATTAGTAGCTTTTGTGAACAGGATATTAATTCAATTTTTTTACAGTTGTAATGGCAATCATGTCATTTGGTTTTAAATAGGTTTTATATTTTAATAATATTTTAGATAGATTCTTCTTTATTTTGTGGATGTGAGAACGTTGTAAGCATTGGGCTTACAACGTTCTCACATCCACAAAATAACTAGTAAAGTAGTAGTAGTAGTAACAAGACTATTAGAGATTTGTAGACCATTTTCTATTTGGTTAAGTATCTGGCAATTGTTGACGGGCCTACACTGTTCTTCCCATAGTTAAAGGATATTAATTACAGTGTTAATGGGTATGGAAGGACCCCGGTTCCTTCCATACCCATGAACACTGTAATTTGAAAACATTGTAAAATCCAATTATTTTTATAACAGTGGAGTTTCTTGCCGGCTCTTCTCCATAGAAAACGATCAATTGGAACTGTGCACCTAGCTTTTGACATTACATAAGTGCCCTAAGTAGGTATATGTGAAATATTTTTTTTATTGTACTTTATAAGGAGCTCCCTTGCAAAAAGTCTTCCCTGACTAGGGATTAAACACCACTAATATGAACTTCTGTAACCAAGCAGTACTGTTACCATTTTGAACGGTGTAGGTTCCGATAAACTTTTTATTGTTACAGAAGTTTATACGCGGCGGTAACCAATTTCCTTCTGAAGTTTGTTTTCCAACATTTTACATAAAAATGTTTTCACCTAATTCGTTTGGCAAGCGTTGTCGGCTTGGATTATTTCCAATCGCGATTGTTCTACCGTTATTGTTTTCGTTACATTATCACTTAACTTTGATCCTCCGAATTGTAAACAATTTCAAGAATATTATAATTTCAAATTGGATATTAACAGTTAATAAGAAAATTTGTTTCTTTTCCATTAAAAGTAGAAGTGCTTTTTCCTTAGCTAGGTAAATTACCTACCTAAAGAAAGAAAGAAAGAAAGAAAGAAAAATCATTTATTGGGACTCGCACGGATCACAAAATAAAATAAAACACACTAACAAAACAAAAAAAAAATAACAAAGTAAAAAATGAAAATAAAAACAGAAAGTCCTGTACGAGGCCAAAAGGCCCCTATCTCAGCATGATGAGATGAGGTATTCTGATAGGGCCCGCTGTGATGTCACGGATAGATACAGAAATAAATAAAATAAAATATAAATAGATGAGTGAATAACATTATAAAAATAAGTAAAAAAAAAATAATATATAGGTATATATATATTTAATAAAATGATTGCAATTGTAAACCGCGTGTGAGAAACCGACGTAACATCAGTTACTTGTCAATGCCTTTTGTGTCTGTGGTGTTCTATGGCACGCTGTGACCTCCTTAGGAGTATTAGTATTCGGTGGATGTGACAAGTAAAGAGACGCAGGCGCTGACAATCCGGCAAAAGAAAATAAAAAAAACATTACTTATGGAACCTAAGGAAAATGCACCTTTAACCGTTACCGCGCGGTGTCCGCTCGATGTACGCGACTTAAGCTCACCTCGCGTCGAAATCGAGCGGCAGGACAAAGGATAAACAGGTACTATAACAATAGTACTTGGGATGTGTCATTATTGGACTGACAACATAAGTAATACGTTTATGAAAGTTATATAAATCATGGTAACTGTTGGTATTTAGTCAATTTGACTGTGCAAAAATGAATTGATTCTTACTTTCTGATAATGGCAACACTGTCCTTACTGTCACTCAATATTATATGTATTTATTAACTTAGACAACAATGATCCATTTGTTAGTTAGTTAGGTACAAAAAACGACCTTAAAAGCTATGTTAGTGTATGTGTGTGTTATGTTAGTCCAATGTTTAATATAAAACCGACAGCTGTCCGCAGTTAGCTCCTTTTTTATATTTTCAATCAGACATCATGCCTTCCCTGTGAAACGTTCAATATAATTGACCGTTATTTAAATTCAAAGTACTGCTTTTAATTTACGCCCGTAACCCAATCAATTTCCTTCAGTACCTAACACTTCAATCGTGTTCTTAAATTAGTTTGTACGTAAATACCCATGACAGTTTTGAAACTTTTACCCGAGCCTTAATTTTAAGAACACTAACTAGATATAAGGGTTTCATATTTATTAGTTTATTCAGTCCAAGTATTCTAAATCCGTTTGTGCTAAAAGTAGATTCACTTCAATAGAGCAACAATCCCACGATCGAATTCTCATCCACTGGCTCAAATCGTAGTCGCTTTTTAAGAGCTAAAACCCCCACAACCAGAATTATACCCGGTTTCTATATTAAAATTTCACGGGCTACATTGAAGAATTCACCTTAAGTAATGCAGTAGGAGGGGCTTCTGGCTAAGTAATAACAGCGGCACGGGCCAATTGATCAGGTTAAGCTACGCTTGCCGCGGTTGGTCTGTGGATTGGTGACTACCTTTACATACCAAGACCCCTCCGTGTCTCGGAAAGCACGTTAAGCCGTTGGTCCCGGCTGCCATACGTGGACCTTTGATAGTCGTTACGGGTCGTCAAAGGCCCGAAAGTTTGACAACCAGTCTTACCAAGAGGCAAAAATCCAGACTCCGGGCTGCTACTGAAAAATTCTGATTATCACAATAATAGTTTACTCATCCTGAACCCAGCAACGCTAATAAGACCCCATGTATTGCCCAGTAACTGGGTTGTGGAGGTCAGATAGGTAGTTGCTCCATTTAAAATATTCGTATTCAGCTGCATCCGGTTAAACTGGGCGATCTCAATATAGTTGGGAAAAGGCTAGGCAGATGACCTTAAGTAATGCTAAGGTAGACTAGAGTTTGATTAGTCCTCACCTTCAAATTCTCAATTCCAAAACCTGGTGTTAAACACCCTATCACTAAACATACTACAGAATCTTAACTCAAATTCTAAAACTCTCTTTGCTCCCACAGAATGCAGACTCAGTCCTCATTGACGGCTCATGCCAGGTTCCAGACAACCTATACAAGGCCATCGGGTCCATCATCTCATTCTACATCCCTCTGATGGTCATGCTGCTGACGTACGCGCTGACGATACAACTTCTGGCAAGGCAGAGGAAGGGGCTGGGAGCCGGATGGGCACCTGGCTGGCTTGGTGGTCCAGCTCCTATTGGTAAGTGGTTTTATAATAATCATAATCCACCACACGGGACCCAGTGCTGGTTGGTAGATGTCACAATGTCTTCGAATTTTTGGTTCTAGGACACGCCGGTTTCCTTTCGATATTTTCCTACACCGTTTTGAGAGCAGTGGTGATGAAATAATATACACAAAGTAAAGCGCCTGTCTTGGTTTGAACCTACGACCTACACTTCGCAAGTCGCGGCCGAGACCTACGCCACCACTGCTCTACTAACAATGTGCTGCAAAGATAATCTGCTAAAATGGGAGGTTGTAGGTCCTTCTGATACCCAGTGCTAGTAAGGTGCTCCTAACCAGACAATGCCCCACTTGTTGGAGTTTTCAAAGTGTCCCACTGCTAGGACACAGACCTCCTCTCTATGAGAGGGAAGTGGGCCATAATCCACCACGCGGGCCCAGTGTGGGTTGGTGGAAGTGTCCCTACTTCTGCATATTTAGGACATAATGAACGCTACTGAAGCCACGATCAACGTGGTACCTACTAGATCAGTAATGTAATTTTCTTAACTAGATTAATATTGTATCATCAATTCTAAAAGAAGACGTCGTTTAGCAAACAAAACACTAAACTAACGTGAAGCAAGTTGGGATTTCGCCGTGAGGTTTTTCCAACCCTTCCCTGGAGAAACGAGGCCCTATTGGCAAGCTTAGGTCCGCCCGTCTTTACAGATGGTCTTTACAGCTGAGGGTCTGTTCAATAACTTGATTCCTTTTTGGTTTCTTTTGTGAACAAATACAATAATAATTATCTTGAAAATTTACCTACAGCTTTGATCGAGCGCGGCGACTTAAGGCTCGTACAAACTAGTGCGATATCGCGGGCGCGACGCGACACGCCTGTCGCGCCCGCGATATCGCGTGAGTCTGTACGAGCCTTTAAGGTTAGTCCGCAGCTGCAGCCCGAAAAATTCAAATTTTCTTACTTTTTTTGCAATTTGCAGGTCAGTGTCAGGTTGTATCTTGATCAAAATTTGATTCGCGACTATTATATCAGATATGTATTTACAAAATTATAATCATTAATACATCTCTGTTATAGGTTAGATTTGTTCCCCAATGTCATGATTTCTAAAAAGTTTTCAATGGAACAAATCTAACTTAGAGAGATGTATTAATGATTCTAATTATTATCATTCTGTATACATATCTGTTATAGTCGCGAATCATATTTTGATAAAGATACATCCTGACACTGACCTGCAAATTGCAAAAAAAAAACGTAAGAACAATAGAATTTCGCGGGCTAATACAACTGCGGATCCCACTTAATGAAATGTTAAGCCATACACAGGTGGCTAGTTCAGATTTACATAGAGTTACTATGTGCTGAAAAATCCCAAGTACGATTTGGTGACAGAAATAAAATAGTTATACGAGTACTCTAAGACTTTTTGCTAAGAACCACACAAATCTCTAGTTTTTAATTTAGGCGCAGGTTTGTTAAATCTCACGGAAAAGGTCCCCGAGATTAAAAACCACTCACAGATGCTGAGTAGGCTTGATTTTAATAGGATTTAGATCTGATTGTACACACAGGAGTCAAAACTGGGCAGTGGCACCTCTCTAATACATTTGGTCGTGACGATTAATATCGGTTTTTTATAGTTATTTAATGTAGGAATAGTCCAAAAACAAAAAAAAATCTGGAAATTACCATAGAATAATGACACGCAATAAAAGTGGCAATTTTTTTGTTGCACTAAGTGGGAGTACGTTCACGCAGAACTTACTTCCACTACGCCAAAGCCTTGCCAAGTTACGGACTACAACTATACCTGGTGTAAATACTCGTAGTTAGTTTTATTCATTCGTTTTAAACAGTAAAATTAATTTCAAAGTTAAAAAATGTCCCAACGGATTACTTATTTTATACTAGCTGTTGCCCGTGGCTTCGCCCGTGTGGAGGTCGGAAATTATCCCACGGGAACCAACATGTCCTAACCCAGGTCATGGTCTACCCATGTGCCAAAATCGTCCGAATCCGTTCAACCGTTTAAGCGTAACAAACAAACAAACTCACTCTCGCATTTATAATATGAGTTAGGAAGTTAGGATTAGGATTGGTTAGGATTCATTAAAATTATTTTAGCTTAGTAAAAATATAGGCTAATAGCTATAAATAAGAATACGCAAATAAATAAAATACTAGGTGTTGCATCGAAAGTAGATAAGACGGGAATCAGCAATGTAAATACACCATTATTTATTTTGCTAAGATCTAGGTTCTCTAAAGCTACCCTTAAATAATTTAATATCCCAATAACTCCTAATCTTTTGGGACGTCCCTTTGGTAAGGTAACCACAGGCGTTCAATTCAATTTCTTCAAATGTGATAAAAAAGGGAAAACGTTTTTTTAAGCCTACCTGCGTTCTTTTGTACCCTCATTTCAATTTGGCATAAGTGGATTTGGGATTCAAAGGATTCTAAATCCTTTCGAGTAAAATATTTGTAAATGTTGTATGGTCTAATCGGCCGTGTGTCACAGAATTTCTTGCTTACCCAAAATTTGTTTATCTTAGCGGAATCATCCAGTTATTATAATTATAGGGTAAAAAATGCTCGGAGGGTAAATCCCTTACTTTTTTGATTAAAGAGACGATACACAGTTCGATCTGAGGATTAAGCTGTCCGGTCTTTGGGTAGCAATGTCTATGAAGAGATGAATTGCAAAAAAAAAACCTTGGTCTCTTTTTGCATTTCTCAAATTTTTATTTAGTTGTATTTCGATGTAGATTTGTGATCTTTTCATTTTTGTTTTAATACTCTGTAAGCAGACTGTGTGCTGGGCCTGCTTGCTCTTAAAAAGGTATTCTAAAGCTGAGCTGACTTGCTAAAATGAAAACTTAGTTTATTTTTTTATTTTATTTCCTACGTTTTTTAGTTTTTCTCAAGTAAATGCTTCGGAATTTAGTTTTGATCTCAAATAAAGTTCTACTGACGGGTTAAAATCGTTTAACAATCATGATAATAATTTTTATTACTTACTAAAACTCGAGTCGAGCAGTACCTTTTTTTAAAATTTTATAATTTGTCCCCTGAACGTGACCCCATATTCAAAACTCAGTTATTTACGTTACACGTCCGTGTTTGGGTCACAGAAATTCATATGTGTACCAACTTTATCGGTCCATTAGATTGGGAGCAAATTGGCTGTGACAGACAGCCAGATAGACTGACACACAAGTGATCCTATAAGACCAACTGAACTGAACTGAACCCAAAAATCATCTGCATCGAGATTAAAACATCTGTCAGAAACATACATCGAATTTTATACTCCAATAAAATATTTTCTTATTCTACTTAAATCACGCCCAATTTGTGTGTACCACAACTTATTCAGTATTTCGTAATTTCCAACCAAATTTCGTGGCTGCTCCCAAAGTTATTAAACATCGAAATGTTCAATTAATTTCATCTCATCACAATTTAATTTGAGTACAAACTTGATTATGAAAATATTTAAGTTAATTAGACCCTAACGTAGCACAGAGGGAAGTTGCCTTTGATAATAATAAAAACAAAAATGAGCCATTAGAGTAGCATTAGGAATGGTGGGTTTAGTTTGTAATAACTTAATAAGCATTGTTATTAATTGAATATTCTCTCTTAAATAACTCGCGACTTCGTCGGAATTCATTACGTTTGGTGGAGTATTTCGATGGCGTTCTTGTATTTAAGTAGGTAGGTATAGTCTATAGGCTTTATAACGTCATGAAATGACAAGGGTATGTGACATTTAGATAGTTTCAAACTTAATGAAGTTTCTAAATATATTATAATATAATAATACCTATACAGGAGTTATGAGATCAAATATACATCCAAAGTACTTAGTTAAAGACTGGTGCCAATTTCACCAATGAAACTGAACGCGATCAGCATATAAACCACGTTTAAGAGCTGTCAGTGTCATTATTTTCTTTGGAATGACAGCTCTTGAGCTCGGTTTAGATGTGCTAATCTCGTTCAGTTTCATTGGTGAAATTCGCCCTTAGTTGTATACGTATTCCTGAAGGTAATCGATCTTAAACCTAGTAAAAATCTAGCTACCTATCTTACAACTACAACATGACCGATTTTCAGTCGTTCAGGATGTCTATTCCCAAAATGTCCAACGGTTTCAAAATGTCCAATTTCCGAATTGTTCAATTCCTTTACTCCGTGTTGACAATAAAGTATATACATAGCTAGTAGAAGAAGAAGCAGGTGGGGCATAATGGGGACGCTAAGGGAATCTATCATTATAAATATGTTGAATCAAGCTTCAATTATTATTATTAATCACAACACTTTTATTGTTTATTAATCTAGAACTTACTAGAGGACTGCCTCGTTGGCAGCGCTACTGCCGAGCACGAGGTCCTGGGTTCGATTCCCAGGTCGGGCAAAGTGTTATTGGGCTTTTCCATCAGGAATTTCTCAGTAGCAGCCCGGAGTCTGGATTTGTGCCCGGTTGATGTCAATGTAGGCTCGCTCCCTATTACATGCGACTTAAACATAACTGGCGAAATGTGGGTGTACTATAGGTACACCTCTGCCTAACCCTTCGGAGATTACAGGCGTGATGTTATGTTTAATGTGTTTAATGTAATCTAGAATTTCGAAACAATGTTTGAGAATTACTTATAAAACCGGTCAAGAGCGAGTCAGACTCGCGCACCGAGGGTTCCGTACGAATATATGATGTTGATGATTTCTGAAAAACTGTGCTATTTAGAGACATCGTTTTATTTTTCCTGTAATCTTTACATAAACTTCTATCACATAGAATAATTTCAGATTGTTATCTATGCAAACTTCGGAGATAAGGACGGTAAGTACGGTATTTTTTACATTTTTGATCAAACTCAGAAACTATGATGCCAAAAAAAAAGTTTGAAAATATGCAAACAGCGCTCTTTCATATGATACCTACATGCCCTAGTAGCCCCACTTCAAATTTGTAATTTCCCCCTCAGTCCATTTTTCAAAAAAGATATATTGTTTTTAATTTCTTTCTTGTTTACAAAATAGTTGGGCAAACGTCATCTAAAACTATTCTAAATTTCAAGTTGATAGCATTAGTAGTTCTTGAGATATCCAGGTGTGACAGACAGGCAGACAGACTTAGTCTCACCATAAGGGTTCCTTTTTACCATTTTGGTACGGAACCCTACAAATGACAATTTATAGCAGACTCTAAGGCCCGTATTACAGAACGTCACTCAATACTCAAGCATTACTTGAAAATAGATTCAAGCCATTTGATTGGTTGAAACTAGTTTTAAGTAATGCTTGAGTATTGGGTGATGTTCTGTAATACGAGACTAAGAAAAAGGCAGTATGCCGCGGGATAGGGGCAACATGGGGTACCTAAAACAACGTCTGAAAGTAGCCACTATTGCTATCACCCCACGTGCTCTGTGGAACGCCATATTGTTGAACTGGTGCAGAGTTTGAACTGACCATACCTTACAGCAATGCTTACTTGTTGGAAATCTATGCCTAAACCAGAGTTCCAAATGAATGATTTCACAGACAAAAATGAAGCATAGTAAGTACCTCTAAAGCCTAATTCACACGTGGCTACATTTGTATCTGGAAATTGTATCCCAATCAGGCCACAACAATTTCCGAAACTTTTCCATCACAGCCGTGAGGTTTACGAAGTAATAAAGCACAGATATGGCACCCAGTAGTTTGCAGTTTATTTGTGTAAGTAGTTAAAACTACGAACACATTATACCCTCGTCAAAGTCGCTACCATTATCTTGAGGTCCATTATAATTAAGACAAACGTAAGATTATCTAAAAATATAAAAAGTTTGTGAAAGATGTTTAAATTTTTGTTACGCATAAATATCTGAATGGATTAGGATGAAATGTGACATTAGGTATTTATTCCTGAATTAATATTTCTACAAAGACAAATATTTTTTTCAAAAACTCGTACTTATTTGTTTACCTGATTGGAATGTAAATTGTGAACGCATATTAGATAATTTTATCTATGTAAAACAAAATTAGTTGCCATGGCACGAGTGAAACCATGTATTCAATATCGATCTCAAATATGTCAATGATACTCGTGTAACCGTCACACATATTCTGGTCAAAATAATGTGTCACGGTATGAACGAGGCTTTACAAACCAAATAAAGCCACGAATATTAATCGGATAAAAGCTTTTATATTTGATATGTGAAAGCAAACTCACATGCTATCCCCTGAAAGGGTACTCTAATAATATAATATTTATTTTATTTATTCTTGTGACTACGACGAGGAATTTGTGGTTGGATTAAGTGTTTTTCACCATCCGTAATCTGTTTTTCCGTGTGGTGTGGCATGTAAAGAATAGCACCGTCCTATTTCTTCCAGTGGGTGTCGTAAAAGGCGACTAAGGGACTTACTAGAGAATGGGCAGCAGCGTTCTCTATGCAACACCATACTGCGATTGCCAACCCGCCTGCCAAGCGTGACGATTATGGCAAACCCCCTCCCCTATTGGGGGAGGCCTATGTCCAGCAGTGGACGTCTTTCGGCGGGAATGATGATGATGATCTGTTTTTGTATTGAAATATTATAGGGCAGTAGGTATAGATCGCCTTTTTTGGGTGATTGGAATGACAATACTTTCTCATTCAATGTCTTCGATTTTTTTAATTATCGTAGATAGGTATT
The DNA here is from genome assembly GCA_963921375.1 of Tiliacea citrago. Lineage (NCBI taxonomy): Eukaryota > Metazoa > Arthropoda > Insecta > Lepidoptera > Noctuidae > Tiliacea > Tiliacea citrago. The sequence continues at coordinate 7,647,066 of OY992784.1, forward strand.
GAGCGGTTGAAGGGAAATTATCATTACCAATAATAACCTCGATTGGAAGAAAGATGATGATTGTAGATAATTTATCTTGAATTAAACTTTATTTAAATAATAATTCGCTTCCTTTTTTAAAATACTAAGGAGAAGGAGGTGACAATCGAAACAAAGTAAACCTCAGAATACTCAATTACTATTTAACATTTTAATAATGTAAATAGGAACCTATAGCAGACCTTCAATACGCATGTTTTCATCAATGGTACATGGACTTGGCCAATAGCATATTTGGCAAATGCAGGCAAAAGACGATTTGACGAACTACATCTTTGATCAATATAAAATTTGACGAATTGCCGATTTGACGAATATCAGACTTGACCGATGTCGTTCAACCCTACAAAACAGAAGCTTTACCTCTGTGGGGGTTACCCTGTGGCGCAACGTTCGTACTAATTCAGAATCACGAAGATGAGTGATGCGCATACTTTTTCTGGTAAACCTGTAGTAAGTATGTACAGTACTTATACTCGTATTTTCTTAATGTCTCTCGGGAAACTTCGTGTTTCGTAAGTCGTCGGATTTCTATAGTTCACACGGAAATAAAAACAAAACAACAATATTATAAAGTACTTAGTTCTGAATTCAAATTATTATACCTACATGATAAATCAAAAACCTAACTGATGGACATGGAAATTAGCGTTCGTGTGTTCGGAAATGTGATGATTGCCGAGAGACATTAAGAAAATAGAAATACTTTAGGTATTGGTGGAGTACGTTAAGTCTAAATTCCCCGAGTAAACGAGATTTTGGATTAATATCCCCTCGTGACAATTTTGCGGCTAGTCGAGTTTTGATTAAGGAGTTTGTTGAAGATAAGTTTTCAGATACTGTCAGATTAATCTGTAGAATTTACCTTTACTGTTATGATAGATTTGTGGATAGTAGAGAGACTGAATCACAGAGTAGGTAAATGTAGAAAATGGTTCGATGTAGAAAATGTTAATATTATTTAGGTTTTTTTTCAAGTATGTGCAATATACAGGGTCAAACTTAATAAGCTAGCGAAACTCCACAGACGTGATGGTTATCGGTATATAAACATGATAAAACAAAAAAAAAATTGATCATCTGTTCAAAAATCAGTTTTGTTTTGTGTAAACTTCACAGACGTGATGGGTATCAATACCTCAACACGATAAAACAATTTTATAAACTCTAAACTTCAAGTAACAATACTAACAGCAGTAATTAACCCCAAAAAAACCCATCAAATGTTTTTTGTTTTTATTTTGTCCTTTAAATATGCCCATCACGTCTGCGGAGTTCCGCTAGCTAATTTAATTTGACCCTGAATTGTACGGTTTCTATTAATTGCCCCTTGTGTAAGAGGAAAAGAGATAAAAATATTTTTATAAGTTAAGTTATGCTTGATCTTTACTGGCAAGGAATGATAATGGTGTTACGGTTACGCTAGATTTTTCAACCAATGTGCGCTGTTATATTTCGGCCACCGAAAGAATTCGTCTCTGGCACCTGTTAGTTGGACACGATTAGGAACTAATAAAGTTTAAATTCGTTAAACACGTTTTCATTTTTGTACTCTGCTGAAAAGTGTCAGGAACGCAATCTCTCATCGGCCGGAGTTTAGTAGTTTTATTCAAGATAAATTATCTACAATCATCATCTTTTTTCCAATCAAGGTTATTATTGGTAATGATAATTTCCCATCAACCGTTCAGTACCTAACTACGATAATTAACAAAATCGAAGACATTGTTGTGACATTGACAAGTATTGCCGTTTTGTACTGCCGCGGCTTGTCGCAGTGCAACTATCATTGCGCGTTTGTATGAAGTATTCTCTCTTTCGAGTTACCTACTCCGGTTGCCGATTTTCATCTACCACTCATCATGTTTCATGTTTTGAAAAGTATTTCGTTTTGCAATCATGGTAATACAAAATAGGCAAGTATTTTAACGGTTCTAACAGCTCTATAATAGATCTCAACATTGCGCGTTCGTATTTCTGAAAATAGACGATGATTCCCAAAGAGCATACTTTTCTTGGGATATCTATACATAATAAGTAAGTACCTACGTACGTACGTAAAGGCATTTAGCGTAATGTGACATTTGGTTAAATGACGAGACATTTGCAATATAAGCGGTACGCGCACAAATTGATCGAGGCTGATTTTTTTAGGGGTAATTCGGTTTTTAAAATGCCGTTGGGGTAACGGGTTGGCATTTCGGTTTTTGGTGGTGGGGGATATAATGTCACCGCGTGTGATGGTAATTTATTATTTAACGTTTTTCGTGACATTATTTGTTATTCCAAATGAACTTCCACGTTCATTTGGAATAATAAACTAATTAAACTTAACTACCGTGACGATAAGGCCTACTCAATCTTTGACCATTTCTAAAATTATGATAAAAAATACTTCCTCTCTCCTTAAACATCATCAAGATATATTCCTGGCTCCTGTTTCATAAATATTATTATATATGTATTTATTTATTGTATATGTAAATGGTACACCACAGACTACCTGTATTGTCTCGCCTTCTTCCTTTAATCCGCCCAAAGGTTGTCTTTAATAAGACCGCCCATTGTGTCACCCTACGTAAAACTACGAAACTACCTTTTGGAAGGGGCAACTAGAATCAGTTCTATTTCTTTGTAAATTTTGACGTTCAAAAGTGCCTCTTATGTGCCTATTTGAAATAAATAATTTGACTTTAACTTTTTTTAAACATTTATATGTATAATTTATATGGCATAAAGAGTATTCTATTCTATTCTAATAAATAAAACATTTCAGAAACCTTGTACACATGGCTACACATCAAGCTGTACATTTCCAGTATACGCTGAGCTCTCATTGTACGGAAATTCTATGCAATGCGAAATCAGCTTATACTGGATATTTATAGCTTGAAGTGTAGCCGTGTGTACATACATCATTCACGTAGAATTTAGCTTTACCCACAGCAAGTTATGGCTCGTATGTGAGTTCTGTAGGTATTTTGTACAAATATTTATGTCAGGTCGGAATGTGAACCTGCGTTCCTTAGTATTGAATGGCGAAGCGAATATTTCAGCGATGTGCCCTTGGTACTTTAAATAAAATTCGTAGGCACTAACGTTTTTTATGTTGACCTTAAAAAAAGGGATGTATTTAATCAAACCGAAAATTATATCCATTGTCATTTCCTAAAAAATGGACACAAATGGATAAAAGTGCCTCTTTTAATGATCCTCAGTTAGTTCTCGTTTTGGTGTTCGAAAAATACTAAATAGCCAAGTTACTGCGACAAACTTGGTTGTAGGCACAATTCTAACAATTTTTTTTTGCTCCCGGTTTAAAAGGAACAGCCCCCTAATTGCGTAACACAGTTTGAATCGAAATCGGAATGCTTTTGAAGTATACTACTAATCAATTGCTTCATATGTTAGAAAAATTTGTCTGCTCAACAACGTAAATAAAGCAATGAATTTTGTTGAATTGTCAAATTGAAACCGATTCCTACTGATAGTGTGTTACGCAATTAGCCCGCGGTTCTAACTTAATCTAACCCGTTTGGTCAGAGCTCAGTTACTGCGACTAAGTTTGAGAAAAAGCCAGAAAGTTAAGAAGAGGCTCTTTTATTTTAAAAAGCGATAACCATTAGAAGACCAAAGCGTTTTTGAGACTCAATTATTAAAAAAACAATTATCATTAGATGGTCAATAAGTTTTTAAATTATGTTTCCATTAGAAAAAAATCACTTTAATGCCTAAACAGAACTTGACAGTACGAGTTAGTACGAATAATGGTTCAAGCATAATACTTTTCACATGATTGTCTAGCCTATTCTTAACTATGTTGACGATGTAAAACGATAGCCCTTGGTCAGACTGGTTGTCAGACTTACCGGTGACGACTGTGAAAGATCTACGAAGGACAGCAGGGACCAACAAGAATATATTGCTTGTTAAGTGGCTGAAATTGTAGCTATGTGGACACTAGACAGTTATAAGATTGATAGTGAGACTGGATGTCTCTCCGGTAATTAAGTGCTGGTACACATGGTAGCTTTTGTAAGGTGACTTAAGGTAAATTTAGAAGGTATCAACTTCGTTTAAGGCGATACCAAAATAAATTGGGGGCTTTTTGTAACCATTTATTTCACTATTACAAGATGTATGGATTTAAGTTTATTGACTATTTGATTAATACTCTGACTAAATGAAAACGCAATTGGGTTAAATTTCCTCGATATCATTAAATTCCGAAAATACCTCTACTTTGTTCTGTGTAATTCTAAAATCCTTAGTAATTTCTTTGCAAAATTGCGTTCAAATGTGCGTGTTGGGTAATTGAAAACTCTCGCTGAAAATATTTTTGATACATAGCTTAATTTAACTTTAGCTTCTTTTTACTTACTTTTTTTTTTTTTTTAAATGTGGGTGTACTATTAGGTACACCTCTGCCTAACCCTTCGGGGATTACAGGCGTGATGTTATGAAGCTTAATTTTTTTTAAAACAATTTTTATTTGTTTTGGCGCTCTGACGTTGTTTTATTTTGGTTACAGCGCATTGTTTGTCTCTCTTTTTTTGCATGTGGAAGTAATTGACTCTGTATACTCTCTCTCTTACTCTCTGTACTCACTTTCTTATTGGCCCGCCCAGTTTGCTATGATTTATTGTTTACGTATCACCCTCAGATCATTGTTCTGTGGTCCCGTCGTGGTCCCCGAGAAATGTTCGGGTGGCTGTGGTTTTTTTATTGATATGTGTACGGCAGGGTAATTCGGGTTAATACGGTAGGGTATTGGCATGTTAAAGAATTCAAATCGTAATGAAATAATGGTTAAATTTATTATTTAGAGCGACCTTTGTTCAAGAAACTGGGCAAAAACGCTCATGCTGACTTTTAACTATTTATTGCTTTATTTTACAAGGCACAATAGGACTATCTAAAAATATTAAAATAGCCTATTTCATAAAGATTATAATAACACAACTTTTAGCCAGCTACCGTAAGTATCGTATCTTTTGAGTTATCGTCTATTTAATCAGACGTGGCAGTTACCGCACCCGCCACTACCGCTAGCACAAGTGGCCTGTCTGAGTTTTCGCGCCAAAACACAAGCGACAAGCAAAGGGACGCTGACAATAGCTAAACCGCGGTCACTGTCAGACTGCATACTAAAGAAAGAGAAGCGCGATAAAACAACGCTTGTAATTTATTGCAAAATATGAAGTTGAGTAATCGAAAATAAAAAACAACCAAGTTCTGCATACAAATAAGAGGTTCTTGTTATTAATTAAATACCAACCGCACATTGATATATAATACAGATATTTTGGATTAAAACTCAAAATAAAGGGTTGGTTTACCGTTAATATGTATCAAGATATTTTTTCTAAGCTGAGAAATGTGTTCAAGAATAACATATCTTTTTCCCGCTAGTACAATCTATAATAGATTTGGCATTTATTTTTTTAAGATTAGCTTATTTTTATCATTTGCCTCTTGTCAGTGCCTTAATGAGAACAATGCTACAGGCACTATAAGTGTCGCGAACGAACATTATCGCAAAATAAATGCGACAAATTGTCAAGCACGCGTAAACTGCTGCGATTGACTGTTGATAAATCATTAAAATTACATTTAAACAAAACCATATTCATACGCTTGAAAATTTGTCTCATTAATTTTACAATAATTTTCATTCGAGAAACTGGCCCTTAATCACACTAATATTATAAAGGCGAAAGTTTGTGAGTGTGTGTGTGTATGTTTGTTACTTCTTCACGCTCAAACAGCTGAATCACTTTTGAAAAATTTTTGTATGGAGGTAGCTGACACCTTAGATTAAGACATAGGCTACTTTTCACCCCGATATTCCCACGGGATCGAGACTTACGCGGGTGAAATCGCGGGGAGCAGCTAGTCTGATCATAAAATAATTATCCTACAAATGCGAAAGTCAGTTTGTTTGTATGTTACGCTTTCATACTCAAACGGCTGAATGGATTTGAATAAAATTTGGCACATGGGTAGACCATGATCTGCGTCAGGACATAGAATACTGTTTATCCCAATATTCCTACGGGAACATGACTTATGCGGGTGAAACCGCGGGGCGCAGCTAGTGTTTAAAATACATCTAGATAGGTAGGTACGTCCTCTCTCGTAATATCACGAATTATTATAAACATAACTCTTAACATAGTAAAAGTATCGGTCAGTCACCCAGGTAGGTGAATATAATGCTCAGAATTAAAAAAAAAAATGTTGTTACGTAATTACGTTAAGTTCGTCAGTCGAGGCTATTTTAATGCGTCCAAGTAGTAATTACCAGCTCTTTATCTTATTTAGAAATATAGAACGACAATGCACCAAATTGGATAAAAATATTGACAAAACCGAGTTTATTATTCAACCCCTGAAAACTCTGCACAACTTTTTACCGAACAATTTACAAGAATCTGGCTGCCATATCCGTTGGCACCTCGAGGGTTATGTAAATTTTAAAACCAAACACGATACTGGAAGGAAAACTTTTCCGATACACTCTACGTACGGTGTTATAATAAAATTATAAATTCCAGTACGCTGACCTATCATAGTACGGAAGGTCTATATACAAAGCGAGGTCAGCTTCAACTGGATGTTTAACTTGATACGTGGGCGTGTGTATGTGCTTCGATGCATCTGGCGCTGACGGGGGTTAGGATACCCCTCTAGGGTAAAAAGCAAGCTAGACTTATTGGCAGTCTAGATTCTAGTGATACTTGACATTATAGCTTGTTTATTTCTAGAGTTATTATTGAGTAGGTAACATGTTGGTTGGTGTGTGTAGTTTTTTTTTTATTCTTTTTGTTAAATATTTGACTAGCTTTTGCCCGCGGTTTCACCCGGGTCGTCGTCGGAAAATATCCCACGGGCACGTACTACCGGGATTAAAAGTAGTTAGAAATCCTATGTTTTAAACCACAAAAAAAAATGCGTAGGTAACTAATAGACTAAGCGTAGGGCTGTTCGCTCACACCGCGGCATTTTTTTTTTACTTTTAGCATTTTTATACCCGTAGTAACTTCTAAACGAAAAGTCCGTTTCGATTAATTAAAAGAGGAATTTACATGTACATACACGTGTCGCCTCGCCTTGTTTAGGAAACTATTAAAGTTGCATAAGTATTAATATCAAGATACGAATATCATTGTCTTTCGATTCTACCCGTGTTGATAGACTAAAATGATCAAAAAACCGGCCAAGTGCGAGTCGGACTCGCGCACGAAGGGTTCCGTACCATTATCTACAAAAACGGCAAAAAAATCACGTTTGTTGTATGGGAGCCCCCCTTAAATATTTGTTTTATTTTAATTTAATTATTGATTTCTAAAGTGAATATATAACTAAATATTCTATGAATATTTCAAGTGTCTACCTGTTACCGTTATCAATATCGAGCAAAAATGACCAAGAAAATCACGTTTGTTGTATGGGAGCCCCCTTAAATATTTATGTTATTCTGGTTTTTAGTATTTGTTACTATAGCGGCAACAGAAATACATCATCTGTGGAAATTTCAACTGCCTAGCTATCACGGATCATGAGATACAGCCTGGTGACAGACGGACAGACAGACAGACGGCGGAGCCTTAGTAATAGGGTTCCCTTTTTACCCTTTGGGTACGGAACTCTAAAAACGGTTATGACTTTGTTAGATATATAGCCTCGCGGACTTTTTTGTGGGTATGAGTATTATAAACGTGTAGTAGGTACATTATTTTATTTAAATAGTTTTCGCAGCGCACGCCAAATAATGACTTTTCTATGCAAATTTTTGACATCTTGGTTTATATTATTGTAATTTTCGTTGGGTTATCTGTTTTTTTTAAATAAAATACAGCCCATGTGACTAGCAAATTTATCCACTACAAACAAAAAATAAAATATTTTCTCTTTATAATGTCATACTGATTTTTTTTTTATAAGTAGGTACACATTCAAAAAATTTTTTTTAATACAGGTATGTAGTTCTATACTTATAGATTACAGGAAAATAACATAGTAAATATCTCAATGTTGTGCGAACAAACTTACATTTTGCAGTTGCATTATATAAATAAATAAAACAAAATAAATAAAATTCATTTAATTCAGGCAAAACCCATATTACATAAAATAAAATTTCACAATAAACGCATCTTCTGGATACCTAAACAATACTATAGAGCTATTAGTATGACCAGCAGGGCTAACATGACACACGCGACAATTACTCACTCTCGCGCGAGTAATTCTTGTCTGTTTCTGTAACTATCTCGCTCCCATACAAAATACTCGACTCGTTCTGTCAAACTTGATGTTTTCTCGACAAACCCTAACATGGCACGTATTTTATCTCGAATTTTGACATTTCAACACGAGATATCTCTGATTTTTCTGTCATTTACTCGTCCTCGATTTTGACGACGAGAAGAGTAGACAAAATTATGATACAAAAAAAAGGCATTCACTGGCGACAGACGTGAAAAATTAAAACTTTGGAATAACATAATAAATACGTATACATGTACACAGGCCGCTGTGGGACGCCAGTCTGCTGCAACACGTCACATTAGCATTTCGGTAACGTGGCTAACATGTTGACGAATCGGTAAGCATGTAGGTGACTCAAGTAGCATGTCGGGGACGCTGTTAGCATCTGGGTGACTGGGTTAGCGAGTTGGTGACGCAGTTAGCATGTCGGCATCTTTTTAACATGTCGGGATTATTATAGCATGTCGGTGACGCAGGTGGTATGACGGGGACGCTGATAGCATGTCGGGACTCTGTGAGTAAGAAGGTGATGCAGTTAGCATGTCGGGACGCTTTGATATGTCGATGACGCAGTTGCCAAGTCGTGAATTGGTTTACATGTCGGACACACACTGACGGTATGTCGGTGACGCTATTGACATATCAGTGACGCGTTTAGCATGTTGATGACTCGGTTAGCACGTCGGTGACACGAACCCACAAATTTTGCCCCTACCAAAAATGTCTCACTCATTTTCATTTGCGTGATTTTGTTTTGTATTATGCCAAAGAAAAACATTTATTTTTAATCAAAAAAGTCTGTTACACAAAAAAAGTAAACATAAATTAAAAGAGGAGAATGAAAATCAATATAGTAGTATATAGTGAAGATCAGTATAGTGTAGTCAAACTAATTCCATGCATAAAATCGAACGAATGAGTCGATGTTACTATCATAAAATTGTTTTTTTTTTATAATTTGCTACATCGGTCTCCTCGTCACGAGATAAAGAACTGTCAAAGTGCCTTTCTCGAGTTTACTCGAGCCTAACGGTCATGTTAGTGTTTAGAATGACGTCATAATCGTCGACAAATTTCGACAAATCGAGAACGAGAGCGTTCTCGCGCATGTCATGTTAGCCCTGCTGGGCCGACAATCAACTTGCTCGTACAAAAAGTATTGATGTGTAAATACTACACTGGATCTAGCTGCCGATATATTACGATTTTTACTACACTCGCGGGAATCGTTAGGACCCAGCTTATTTCCACATAATTTTATACATCTATTTGAGAATAATACATTGCTTCAATAAACTTTATGGAAGTATTTTTTATTTAAATAGCTTTTGCGTTCGTTTTACATAATTTTAGTTGTAAATTCACTACTTTAATACAAAGAAAGTCGACAATACCTGACGATGACGTGACGACATAGGACAGACGTCGAAGATGTCTGCTGCTCATTCTATTCATGAAAAATCCATATTTTCATAACCTTTAAAAAGTATCCTAATTAAAACCACAAACTAAAGTTGTCCAAAAATAATAGGCCCGTTTTTACATTTAACTTGAATCAATTGAACGTGAGTATCGATTACCAAGTCGTATGGTTACTTCACTAGTTACGTCGCGATTAGTGAAGTAACCATCTATTTTGGCCTATTATTTTTTGACAAGTACAGTGAAATTAATTTATAAGCAAATTTTCTACCAACTAAGTAATAATTGACCGTATTTTCAAATAATCCTGTAATTTTTTTTACAGTAAATAGTTGTATAAAATGACTATAATAACACGTATAATTGACGAAGAGTGTCAATTTGCTGAGCAAATAATTTTCCTGACAATAACTACATACAAAAAAAATCTCAGCAAATACGTAAAATACATCTGGAACATTTAGCATACGCCGGGTACACCTACGTAATCCCGAGGGACGCCCACTAGAGCTTCAATTGACATCTGTCATACAAAACGTCGGTTTACACCCAACGACCCGCGATGATTAGTGTAAACGGTTTACGAGAATTCAGACGAGATATTGTGAAGGTAAATAGTCTGGTTTGCGGTCTGAATTTGTCGTTGTATTAGTGGTTTTTCGTAGAAATGTACAAGGGATTATAGTCTTTGTTTAGACTGTTCTGTAATTAGGTGCGTTCTGGGAAAGAGCTGTTGATTTTTGTTCATAGTTTTTCGTAGAAAAGCCTGAATATTAACAAAATGAATGTTTGTTTATTTGATGGAGAGATTGTAATGGATACTATCGTCTCATATTTAAACGTGATAAAAATGAAGAACTGTCGAAGAATAGGAAAATGTCATGAGGAGAGTTTTAAGTATGAATGTGGATGGCTTTAAGAGTAGTGGAAGACCAAAGAAATGACATCCATCATTTTTTTGGTCTTCCCCTACTCTTAAAGTAGTACTGTGTGAAAGATGATATGGCTAAAAGGGGGGTAACTACCGAGATGACGACGAATAGAGAAATACGGAAGGAGAAGACATGTTGAGCCGACCCCAAATAAATTAGTATAATGGCAGGAGAGTGATAAAAAACCGGCCAAGTGCGAGTAGGACTCGCGCACGAAGGGTTCCGTACCATTATCTATAAAAATAGAAAAAAAATCACGATTGTTGTATGGGCCCTTAAATATTTGTTTTATTTTAATTTAATTATTTATTTTTAAAGTGAATATATAATTAAATATCTACCTGTCTACCTGTTGCCGTTATCGATATCGAGCAAAAACGAGCAAAAAAATCACGTTTGTTGTATGGGAGCCCCCTTAAATATTTATTTTATTTTGTTTTTTAGTATGTGTTGTTATAGCGGCAATAGAAATACATCATCTGAGAAAATTTCAACTGTCTAACTATCACGGTTCATGAGATACAGCCTGGTTTTCACCAGGCTGTATCTCATGAACCGTGATAGTTCGACAGACGGACAGACAGACAGACAGACAGACAGACGGCGGAGCCTTAGTAATAGGGTTCCCGTTTTACCCTTTGGGTACGGAACCCTAAAAATGAAGAACTGTGATTACAACAAAATTACGTTATTAATTACTGAATACCAATTTTTAGCACTCTTTGAAACTAACGACTTATCATTGAATTCTTTAGATTTTATTTTGTGTTCAATCAACTTTTGAAAGCATTTTACAGCCTTTTCTGCCACTCAACATAATATCTACTCAAATTAGTTCACCAGTACCATAACCCTTTAAATTCCTGCAAGTACTAGTACATTCAGCTTCCAATAATTGACATCAGTACAGTATCATTACGGTGCTTTGTACGGCCCGTATTACATCAATATTATTTACGCTTCAAACCTAAATGGATTGCTCCGGTGATCGATATGAACTAATATTTCTCTAATGTTTCATTAAAATGTACGTGGCGAAAAACAGATTTAAGCTTGTATTTTTTATAGATTTATGTAATATTTATTTTAATGGGTATCTAAAAAGGTTTGGTTCTCAAACATGGTCTTTGACAATTCAGCAGAGGTCCTCGCTCGAACTATGACAGAGAACTTTGGAACGGAGTATTCTGGGTACTCGTATCAAACTTATACTCGTAGACCGAGTGTAACGTTACGATTAGCCGGAGTGCTAGTTGTAAGTCACATGTTTTAGAAAATAATAATAAATAAAATAACACAAAGGATAAAAAGTATGAAGGAGTATCAGCTTCAGGTCAGCTTCAACTTCGCGCGGGTCGGGACGCTCGGAAGGCAGGAAGCAGGATCGGCAGGCAGTAGTAAAGGAGGAAAAGTTTTTATGCTTATTCGTGAATAGGAGGTTTCGTTGTAGCGCTTCATAATACTTCACGCTAGCACGAGGGCCGCGTTGATGTCTTACTCCATACGAATGTAATGCCCTGATGTCTGAAGGCTTCTTTGTTCAGACGTGGACAGAGAAGAGGGTGGCGTTGTCTAACGTCACGTCGATATAAAGAAGGACAGCGGAGGTATTTTGCAGCGCCTCATGCTCAGCAGGAAGAGTGTCATGGTTTCCTGCGGCATGCGGGAGGAGTGGTCGGCTGCGGCGTTTTATACCACGCATCTAGAGTGCTTCCAACAGACGTAGGCGAAAGGGCTGGAGGCAGCGGAGGAAATGGGTCACAGAATTCACACACACGGCTGTCATCCTGAATTTCGACAGTTAATTATTTCGACACGGTCCCAATTTCGAAAAACAAAAGTTCGTCTACTCATTGCTTATACAGAACATATATTCGACTATCATTAGTCCGACAGAATATACTTCGACAACACACAGCTTCGAAAAACACTACTTCGATAGAACCCTTCTTCGTTATGCACTTGTTCGGCGGATCTCTATTTCGACGGAACATACATTCGACATAATACTGCTCTGAAATACACAACAGTTGTGGAGAATTAAAAAAAAAACATATTTCTTAACGTAGATAACTGTATTTAGTAGATTCAGATAATACAAATATCATATTTAAAGCGAACTTCAACTGACTTAAACTGAGCCTAAACAGACTTTAAACTAAATTAAAACTGAGCTCAAACTGAAAATGAAAACTGAAACTTTACCAGGACTGACGGCCGCTTTTATAGCCCCTATCAAACGTTCTGTAAGTATAAACATTTCAAACCTAATTCAAATTACTTCATATTTTATTGTCGGCCAAAAACAATAAAACGGCTTACAGTGAGAACCTGACTTTAGTACACTAGCTTTATTGACGATTGTAGATTCGTAACAAATCTGCTGTGACAGACGGACAGACAGACACACTAGTGATCCTATAAGGGTTCCTCTCGAGGTACGGAACCCTAAAAAGTGCAAAAACATTAAAAGTGGCTTCGCAGTAGAGTAGCATAAATATTTTCTGAGAAAACAAAAATACAGACGTATAAAAATATGAATGCGAAAGCTGGTGTTTCACAGAAATGATACATTTGTTACCCGTGGTCCCTGGAGGCCCCATGGGTATTTTTTTTAACCCGTGGTCCCTTCGAGAAATACAATGCTGCCAAATTAAAATGGTAGACCGTTAGTTTTACCTCTTAGTTACTTGAAACATTCAAAATGATTCACCACAAAAATATAAGGAATCTGGCGCTCGGTGGCCGCTCGCGCGGCACGTTTGCTACGCTCGCTCGCCTTTGCGCGTTAATGGTCACTGTTCTAACCTAACCCAAATGCTTCATTAACAGTAGATGGTTTTAATTTGGCAGCTTTGTATTTCTCTACGGACTACGGGAGAGACCACGGGTAACAAACTAAATGATACAGTTGCGACTGTAGTTTTAAAAAAACATTGCTTTTTTATGATTAAATAGATAATATAGGAACATCATGCCATTAGGTACTTGCTCCCACGGTCTCATAAAAACTTTGTACCGATCAGACGATCGGCATACTATTATATCGGTCACAATTTAAAAGTGCCTCTATCAGTGACCATTATTTAATTTTGTCCGGCGGCGGCGGTTTCTTCATAGTTATCCTCAATACCATTTAAAATCTGCCTAGCTGCCTAGCAACTATGTTAGTATCAGCTTCCAGTCTAACCATATGCAGCTGAATACCATTATTTTACATGGAGCGACTGCCTATCTGACTTACTAGAGAATGGGCAGCAGCGTTCTCTATGCATTTTAACTCCATACTGCGTTCGCCAACCCGCCTGCCAAGCGTGGTGATTATGGCAAACCTCCCTTTTGGCGGAGGCTTATGTCCAGCAGTGGACGTCTTTCGGCTGAAATGAAGATGGTGGTGCCTGCTCTGAACTTCACAACACAGTTACCCCTAACTAAATAACCGCTACCCCTCCGCCGCTGCCGTTAACTCGCTACCGCTTGGCAAGACTGGTTGTCAGATTTTCGGTCTACTGACTACCCGTAACGACTGTAAAAGATGACAATGATGAATGACAGCTGCGACCGACGGCTCAACGTGGTTTCCGAGTTATCAATGTTCCTCAACACCATATTATTGATAGGCATTTTTTTTTTATCTGGCCTGTAATTTTTCTTTTGTCGAACTTATGTCGCGTAGACGGTGGCAGCGAAAACCGAAAGTTATAAACTTATTCCTTGCAAATAAAGCATTCGGTGCAGCACCCCAAAATGTAGACTGAATAAAAAAACAGTGACGGGTTGACGACACAATGAAGGGTTCCTTAATTGGAATGAATTTATGCTAAAAACAAACTTAACATTGTAGTTGAAAAACATGTTCTCCCGTACACCGATTTATGCCACGATCAATTTTCCAACTGCAAGTGTTTGTAATCGCAAAAAAAAAATGTGATTAAATTACAAATTAACGATTTTTGGACCTTTTCCTTTACTTGTGTCTTTACCAAATATCATGATTCTAGGTCAACGGGAAGAGTACCCTTTAGTTTTCATTTATATGCGAGCATCAAAATATGTCGGCTTGGTTTTTTTAAGAGCCCCAAGGAACCGTATACCTTCGTACTTGGTATTAATATCAACTTGATACCTCCAAACGTTCCTGAGAAAAAGGGTCTTGACAGACTGACTGACAGACGGACAATGAAGTGATCCTATAAGGGTTCCGTTTTTTTCTTTTGAGCTACGGAACCCTAAAAAAGGTATATCGTGGTGGTATTTATAATTAGCGCACCTTAATAACTTATTTTAAAATGTTCCATGTATTTAATGCTTGTTGCTAATGGTTTAAATCAGTTGTGTTCCAGTAATTTATTTCGTTCAGTTATAACTAACGCGCAATAATAACTCACTGGTCATAATTGTAAGGGACAGTTCTTAATCAATTGTTATTTTTGTTTTAGCTAATAAAAATAAAACTATCAATTCCTTCAAAACGAACTAAATTAGATCATAAATTTTCATAATAATTTTTTTTGTTTTGCCTTTTTTTATATAGAAATTTACGTTTTCGAATGGGCTACTAGCTTCAACTTTCTGACTAACTAACCGACTCCTTGACAATTCAAAAGTGCCTGTAAATGGTTTAATTGAAATAAATGCCGAGTTTGAGCTTTCCACTAAATGTAAACTTTACTTAGTTTTTACTATGAGGTATTGTAGATGAATGAATTTGCTACAATCAATTCACCTCTTGCAGTAGACAAAGTCAGGGAAATTAATTCGTTATCAAATTGACTACTAAACTTATATAATATTGTCTGTATATTAGAATCATTGTCATTCTGTGACAGTCTGTCAACTGACTACTGTCATTATTTGACAGATGTCAAAGAACAACAGTTGGCTATAACATGGAAAATTTACGGAGTGTATCAATTTGGTAAAAAAATAATGTCTCTGTCTGTACACCTACCTATTTTAAAACCTACCTAGATTGAGCAGATTGAGCACCCTTTCTACCAACGCGACAAAACTCCTTTCAAAACCTTTCAGTGATAATTAATGTACAGAACTAAAAGCGTGATCATACATCAAAACATTTAATTACAAAATTGTACTTGAACCAATATCCTAGGCACAGCCTGCCTTGTGTACTTTATTCTAATCGATTCCAGCCTGAGTGACGTCGGACAAATACAGACGCATTTTCACTTAGTATTTATTTAAAGGTCTGTAGGTATTTCTGTTTCCATGACAACGGGGTAGGTCATTATCTGCCTAGTTTTTTCCCAACTATGTTGATGTCGGCTTCCAGTCTAACCGGATGCAGCTGAATACCAGTATTTTACAAGGAACCACTGTCTATCTGACCTCCACAACCCAGTAACTGGGTAATACAATTTATTTATTTTAACTTTAATTAACACGGTTAAAGCAATTAAATTAATTAAAGGAATACCCCTTGGAATGACTGGTTATCAGACTTTGGGCTTCTGACGACCTGTCACGACTGTTAAAGGTCCACGAATGACAGCCGAGACCAACGGCTTAGCGTGCATTTGGAAGCGCTAGCAAATATTTATTTTTGGAGTAAGGCATACTTGACAGGCGCACAAGATTAAAAAAACCTGCCAAGTGCGTGTCGGACCACGCACAATGAAGGGTTCCGTAGTTGGGATGATTTTATCCCAAAAACAAACTTAACATTGTAGTCGAAAAACACGTTCCCTCATACATTCAAACTGCAAATGTAAGTTTGTACGCACAATATTGAGAGATTTACCATGTTATTTTAAGACCTAGACTTCATAGGTTATCCTGTAATCTACAGCGTGTTACGGAAAGGGTATATCCATACAAACAGGGTGATGAATGCATGTGGTTCAGAATCTTTGTACAAAATTTCAGCTCAAAAAAATAACTTTGAAAATGTTTGATTTTTTTTTTCTATAGTTTTTTTAAATTTAAATCATAACAAACGTGTCACCGCACTACGAGGGTCATTATCCATTATCTGCGCTTGTGCGCCTAGTACACACTCACACCTGCCACTGCTCTGCGACACGCGGCGGCGCGGGCGGCAAGATTGGCGGCGGGATCAAAAGAATGGATTAAAACGTGTACCGATCAGGCTGACTTGGTCTAGTGATGTGTAAAATTCAATTGGAATCATTTGATTTTTATTAGTTAAATGTTTCTTAACTTTATAATAATACAACAACACAACATAACATCACGCCTGTAATCCCCGAAGGGTTAGGCAGAGGTATACCTATAGTAGGTACACCCACGTTTCGCCAGTTATGTTGAAGTCCCATGTAATAGAGGGCGAGCCTATTGCCATCATTCGGGCACAAATCCAGACTCCGGGCTGCTACTGAGAAATTCCTGGTAGAAAAACCCAATAACACTTTGCCCTTTTTGGCTCAGTAGTTTCGGAGATTAGGCAATGGTCAGTATTTTCATCTGTTTTTTTACAACTTTGAACTTTTTATTCTAAAATTAACGAAATATATATAAATATATCTGAAATCCTTAAAAAAAGCCCTTCTATTTGATATATCACACGGTATAATAGCCTGCAAAACTTTTATTTTTATATTTTATAGTGTCCACATATTCAATATTAATATAATAAAATTACATTACATAATTATCCATGTTTGGGTCACAGAAGTTTATGAGTACCAAATTTCAACTTAATTGAACGTTTTCATATTTTTGTGTTTATGTTCTTTTTTGCGTTATGTTTACCGCAAATAAACGTATTTTCTTTCTTTTTCTTTCTATAAACGAATTCTTAAAAAAAAAACATGTCTTTGAACAGCACATGATACAGTCGACTATATACAATGTATTAGTGTTTATATGCATAAACATACACACAGGCTGCTCCACAACGCCACTCTGGCGCAACACGTCACATCAGCATGTCAGTGACGCGGAGAAGTCGGTGACGTGAACCTATAAGTTTGGCCCCTACTATTATTATTACCCCTACTATTATATTACTACTACTATTTTCCATCACTGTAACTCAGTTGTAACAACTCAGTTTTAATTTATAATCTTTTTTACTTCAACATTAAATAATTATTAAACGAACATTAATTCCCATCACGTAGTCGTCACGTCGTCGGTCCATCTGTACCGCACTCTTTTAATCTACTTTATTCGAACCCTCCACAGAGACTAAATTTAATTATTGTCTCTTCACATTTGGGAAATGACGTTCAAACAAATCCAATTCGCTAGGTGATATTTTATTTTATTGTGTTTTTAACTGTGTTCAGATCGAGTGGACGTTTTTGGGGGCTGTTAGGCATGGTTAGCCTGCAAGTTTGGTAGGGCCACATAGAAAAATAAAGTCGCAAAAAAAAAGAGGTATTAAAAAGAAGAGAACGTAACAAGCTGACTTTTAACTTATGTTTTGTGATGCGTAATTTTGGGTGCATAAACTGCTGCTGAAACATATGTTCAGTGTTGACTTTTTAGTTTAGGTACTGATAGAAATACTTGTTCATAAAATACAATAAGTTGTACGCGACATGAAAATCCAGGGATCTTAGCAGTTATTTACCAAGCCAAGTTAATTCGCAAGATTAGTGAATATGTCAACGATCATAATGCAAGTTTTTTAAAATATTAGGTACAATATTTTTTGAGTTTTTGATATTAATTAAAATCAAATCAAATCAAATCAGTTTATTGCAAACATGTTGTACAGAGGTTGGAATAAGCATAAAGTTTCAAACATGCACCCTGTAAGGGCACTGCAAAACAAAACAAAAATAATTACAATACAATACATTTTTATCATTTGTGTCATTTTACATTTTACAATTTTAAATCAATAGAGAGATATAAAGCTTTCAAATTATATTATTTAAAGAATAATCAAAATAAAATGAATCAATTGAAATAAATTAAATTATGTAGGTATGTATGTAGGATAATTAATTGTAATTAGTGGACACATCCTAGCTTATAATAGAATTCCTACAATAATCACTTGAGAGCTTTACAGCCTGTTAGACAGAAACCACATGGTACCACTCAGAGCATTACACACATTCTGGTCTAAGCACATTAATACCATTTACCGCTAACGTTTAGTACAATATGGAGTTACATTATGTTAGACACACAAATATAATTAGGGTAGTGCGACCGTACAAAGGGATGCCCTGAAAGGGAAATGGGTGGTTTGGTATGCTCGAAATGGGCATACAGATATGTACAGTTGGGATAAAACGATCTACATCCTGAGATGTGTTTTTTTCGTTTTGGCAACATTCCAGGCTTTTTAATTGTTTTAAAGTGTCGTTGCGTTTTTGTGTTAAATAGTAATTCGAAATGGGCATACAGATATGTACAGTTGGGATAAAACGATCTACATCCTGAGATGTGTTTTTTTCGTTTTGGCAACATTCCAGGCTTTTTAATTGTTTTAAAGTGTCGTTGCGTTTTTGTGTTAAATAGTAATGATTTCCGTAGTATTATTGTGTTGTTTCACTACTTTTCGCCAAAAAATGAAGGCTGTTTGCTATTTCAGGATTTTTTTAAAGGTCAAAAAGGCGCCAGGCACTGCTATCACCAATACCTACTGCTAAAACACGTTCCAAGCTGACTCACCACTCGACTGTGCGCAAAATATTCATGTTAAGCCTATATAACTACAGAATTGCATAATAAAATATTTTAAATTAAGAACATGAACTATCTTTATTCAATAATCTACGGCCAGATACACATAGGTACAAAACACATTAACACGTCGAATCCTCTTAGCCGCCGCACACGTGGGTGCCGTAGTTATCACGGAATTTATCAACCCGCCAGGTATGAGGGTTAAGCCTTTTTAGTGCGATAAACGCTCTCAATAATTCATAAAATGAGCTTTAGGATACTAATGTTTTTTGATAGGTAAATTTTTTTTAGTGCTTTGTTAGGGTTAGACGTGTCATTTGTCATTCGCAAAAACAATAAATTATTTACTTAACAATAGACGGGACATATCGAACAAAATCGTAATCCGATACATTTGTCCTAGTGGGCAAAAGTCGCTCAGTCAAGTGTGGAACATGTGTTCAAAAACTTTTTCTTCGGAAAATTATTTTCGAAGTATATTTCTACTGAATTGTGCAATATGGTATTGCGAATCACGTATTGATAAAACAACTAGTCTTAACCACGGTTTATTTTCGTTAGTATTTTGTAATTTACCCAGTATTTAGATAAAATAAATAATTTCCTTAGATGTTTCAAACTATCTGACGGTTGGTAATCAAAGGTTGGTGTCGGTAAAAGTGTAACGTGTCAAACTTAGCTATTATGTAATTTTGGTATAATAAACTAGATGGCGTCACAGATCACATTTTTCCTTATCCTTTTATAAATAAATATAAACTTTATTATCAGACAAATAGTCCATAAGTTACAAAAAAATACAATAGAAAAACACAATACACATCAAATAAAATAACAGGCACGTTAAATAAAATAAATACTAAAATTTAAACAATTATTTAAGTCATCCAATGCCACATTATGGGGCTGTCCATCCTGCTGGCCACAGTAGCCAAAAGACTGTTGGGACTATCGCGCACTCGCCGCATCAGGGACGCTATACGCAAACGCATCAGCGCGTAAAAATCCGGCACGCCGGTTTCCGCAAACATCCCCGACGCACTGCAAAGGCGCGGTAGTCCCAACATCACCCTGAAGGCATTGTTATATTGGACTCGCAGAGCACCATACGAGTTTTTTGTATAACTGACCAATAGGGCCTTCATCATTCATCTGGGTTCATCTGGCAAAGGGCGAGAGCTATGAAAATCATTGACTATGTAGGTAGTATGTTTGTTAACTCGTATGAACCTACGATCTAAATACAAAACCAATTTAGAAAACAATATATTGTCGGGTTGGTCTTGATCCAAAACTTGCTTTTCATCCTTCTGCTCTTGTTATTTGTTACTTGCAGTCGGCGCTACACGTTTTATGTTAATGTAAAGGTTTTCTCAGAGTCAATCTAGAGGTTCCTCTAGGTTTTAGAAGGCTGGCAGGTTATCAAGCAGGATCTAGGAAAATCATTGGCGAGAATTTTCATTTTTACTTTTTTGTAAATTTTTGGGCAAAATTAAGCATAAGGGGTCCTATCTTGAGGGCAAAAGACAGATGCGGGAACATTCATATAATCGTATAGGTATTTTTATCATCTAGCTTTTGCCCGAGATTTCGTTCGCGTGAAAGTCGTACTCGTACCACAGGTTTGGGTCACTAAGCTATTGTCTTTGTTCAAAATTGACTCAAATAGATGTTTATAAATATGTCATAATTGATTGCTTGTCTCCATAAACGAACTTGCCTTTGATTATCATCTCATCAGCCTTCATCTTCATCTTCTGCTCTTGTTATATGTTACTTGGGGTCGGCGCAACACGTTTTATTCTTCAATTATCCCCTGTCAGCCGTCATGCTAGCATTCACTCCCTTTTCTTTAATATCAAATGCCTCACACAATCCATCCATCTTTTCTTTGCCTTCCTCTTGCTCATCCATCAACATTTTATATTTATCACTCTTTTTGTCACATGCGTTTGCTCCCTCCCCATCACGAGCCAAACAATTTCCTTGCAGCTTTTCTGTCACTGGCTCCACTTTCAAACTTCCCCTTATATACTAATTTCTTACTTTATCGATTCTCGTCCTTCACACATCCATCTCAACATTCTCATCTCCGCTGTATCAATCAATCAACCAACTCGAGTCTATAGCAGTCCACTGCCGGACATAGGCCTCTCCCAGGCTGCGCCACAACACTCTGTCTGACTTATGGAAATGTCGGGATAAAAAAGTATCCTATGTCTTAATATAGGTCATGGTCTACCCATGTGTCAAATTTCACCCACATCCATTCAGCCGTTTTAGCGTAAACCCGTAACAAACAAATAAACTCACTTTCGCATTTATAATATTAGTTAGGATTTTAGGGTTACCAATTTGGATGCTCTGTTATGTGAAATTGCATATTTTTTGGTTAACATTATTTTTTTATCTTAAAAATTTTTAGTTTGTTATTAGTTTTAGTTTAGTTAGGATATAATTTTGTTATTTTTATTAATTTATGTGTAAGTTGTTATTTATGTACAGACGGCTACACATCAAGCTATACATTTGCAGTATAAGTTGATTTATTTATTTAAGGATTACCAACGAGATACATTACAATTATCTTTTACAATAATAAAAACTTGTCTAATATACATTATCCTGTAATGCACACCCAATTACATTTAACCACAGCTCACACATTATCGAGTACACATGCTCTGAATACATAATTAAAATTAAGAATACATAAAAAAATAACAATATTCATGCTATTATAAAAAAATTACATGCTAATAAAAAAAAGTTTTAATTTAAAATAATACAATACAGTAACCAAGCATTAATTTGTACTCAGCCTATAACAGTCCACTGCTGGACATAGGCCTCTCCTAGGCTGCGCCACAACACCCTGTCCTCCGCTATCCACATCCAGTCTGTCCCAGCCACCTTTTTAAGGTCGTCGGTCCATCTAGCTGGGGGGCGCCCCACACTACGCTTGCCGATACGCGGTCTCCAACTCCAGGACTCGTCTGCTCCACCTGCCATCGGTCCTTCGACAAACATGGCCAGCCTACTGCCACTTCAGCATTAATTTGATTTTCATTATAATGCCTCAATTAATTAATAAAAAATAAACAAAAAAAAAAATTAGGAATAAAAGAGAATAGTTTAAAATAGAATTCAAAGTCAAAGTCAAAGTCAAACCATTTATTTCAAATAGGCACATAAGAGGCACTTTTGAACGTCAAAATTTACAAAAAAAATAGAATTGATTCTAGTTGCCCCTTCCAAAAGGTAGTTTCGTATGGAGAAGAATGGGCAAGAAACTCCACCGGTACTCTTTTAAAAATGTTTTACAATATTTTGTTTGATTACATTAATTATATGATTATATGTGAAGACGATGCACCTAGAATAAAATTACTATACCATAATAGGTAAAACGAATTAAAAACTAAGCAATGAAAAATAACTTAATTATTAGATAGATACGTGGTGTTCACATATTTACAAACATCATACAAGTATGTTTTTCTAAAAAAATAAGTCAGTGTGTGAGTATAGGTTATCACAGAATGTAAAATGAATATCATAAAAATAACAGATTTTACCATAAAAATAGCAACCAGTTTGATTTTGTCTAGACTCTAGATTGTCCTATGGAGCTGGACCAGCATGTTTCCAAGCATTCCTGTCCTGGATATAATCCTCTAACTTGTAATATGCTTGTTTACAAAGTGTACTTTTAATATGTGTTTTAAATTTTCTCTCATTTAATTTCAATATATCACAAGGTATTTTGTTGTAACATTTAACACAGTACCCCATAAAAGATGTATGTACTTTAGATAATCTGAAAAATGGTTGATCTATTTTATAATTAGAAGTGAATTGAGTTTAATCTAATAAAAAAATAAAATTGTTAAATTATTTAAATATTGGAATGATAACCCAAACGTCCTCTAATCGAAAGTGCTTATATAATTTATTTTTAAAAGTGTTAAGACTGTCATTATTGATATCAATCTCAGCTATGCGGCATAGAGCATTGTACAATTTGGTATCCCTCGTTAAGGGAGAGTTGTCACCTAAGTTAGTTTTGAGCAAAGATTGTCTGAACAGATTGACCACATGATTGGTTGATTGACAGATTGTTGTTGTCGGTATGTGACCGTGGTAACCTGCGGCACAGTAATATATATTTTGGATAGAAGGTCAGTATTTAGTTTAGATGTCACCAAATTGTAAAGGAAACAAAGATCAAGTACTTTTCTACGATCAGTGAGGCTTTGGAGTTTAAAGTGGGAGGTTTTGTTTTGTGAGGATAGATGATACAAGAACCTCCTTTGGACTCGCTCAATACGTTGCTTATAAAAGTTATAACGGGGAGACCATACCTGTGAACCGTGTTCCAGATTACTACGAACCAACGACTCATATAGGATAATTTTGGTCT
Source organism: Tiliacea citrago (assembly GCA_963921375.1). NCBI lineage: Eukaryota > Metazoa > Arthropoda > Insecta > Lepidoptera > Noctuidae > Tiliacea > Tiliacea citrago. Next base: position 7,670,784 of record OY992784.1, read on the forward strand.
TACAGTTGTTGAATGGCTTTGAGGTCCTTAATACAAAACCGAGCATTTTGTTTGCGTTGGATATCATCTTATCTATAATATGGACGTTGTAGGTCAATTTGCAATCCATCAAGATTCCCAGATCCCGGACAGTATCAATTTCGTTGAGTGTCTTGCCCGAAATAGAGCATTTGATCTCGCATTGTATAGGATTTCCGTACAATGAGAGGTCAGCGTATACTGGAAATGTATAGCTTGATGTGTAGCCGTGTGTACATATTATTTTCATTCTAAATAAACAAATACTTATATTTTAGTAATTTTCTCTATTTTGCAATAAATGGACTTATGATGACGTTATGCGTTTGAAGAGAACGAATAGCTTTGTTTCCAAGCGATTGAGTTTCAAACCGAAATAACTGAGCTGTGTCTTGCTTCAGTATCGGACAAAAGCAATAAACCTAGTCATTTTGAGTGGGTAACTGAAACACAATTGCCAAGAGACATTTTGGCTTGTAGGCCTTTGAGCATGGGTATGCCATTGTTCGTATCAATCGGTGCTGTTCCTATTACTAATCGAGTGTTACACGTAGGTATATACGATTCGTTAAATTTTCTCGTTTCCGTAATTTAGTAACATTCTTTAGAAACAGCTTCTTTTTAGGGTTCCTTACCTCAAAAAGGTACACATTATGAATTCACTTTTGGGGGAATAATTGGAAAAACAAGTTTTGTAAACTGTACCGTGTGACATATCAAAAAATGAAATTTTTGAGGTATTTTTTTAAAACACATACATAACATCACGCCTTGTTTCCCCGAATGGTTCGGCAGAGGTGTACCTGTAGTACACCCACATTTCGCCAGTTATGTTTTTTTTTTAAATAATTTTAAAATAATTCGTTTTAAAGTTATTAAAGAAAATGGATGATCATTTACCATTCCCCCCCTTATCTCCAAAACTGCTAAGCCTAAAATATTGAAAAAAAAATGCAGAGAATAGTTCCATACTTATAGTTGTAATCTATAAGTATGGAACTATTCTCTGCATTTTTTTTTTTTGGACTACCGCCCATTGTGTCACCCTGTGTAAAATTTCAACATTTATATCTGTAACCTTTATGGTGTACATAATAAAGAGTATTCTATTCTATTCTATTCTATTCTACCTATAAGAAGTCTATGGTCTTAAAATAACATGGTAAATCACTCAATATTGTGCGTACAAACTTACATTTGCAGTTGGAATGTATGGGGGAAGAACTTATTCAACTACAATGATATGTTTGTTCTTTGGTTAAATCTATCATAACTACGGTACCCTTCATTCTGGGTGGTCCGACATTCACTTGGCTGGTTTTTTGTAACGGCTTCGGTTCCCAAGGAAAGCGGTTCCGTCATATTAGGATACCGGCTGTTATGAAAATCTGTCATTTTCACTAGTATTTGACATTAAGGCGTCAACAACTCTCTGTATTTGGACAGCCCTTTTGTGGTGACCGTTCATCGCTTTCATAGGAAACCAAAGCTTTACGAGGCGAGAATTGATGGCTTTCACCCCATCATGCGCAAGCGTTGCGCTTTCATTATACGCAGGGTACGCGCCAGCCCCAACAGCATCCTAAAAACTATAGCTGATAGGTGGGACAGCCCCATACTGGGACATTGGATACGCCTACATGCCACTGTGGCGTAGTAATGAATAGTTTATGTTATTGTTCTGGTAGATGTTAGTACTAACACTAGTTTCTAAGTCATGTGTATACTAATCAAATGGACCATACCTGTGGATCTGAAATAAAAGATTTTTATTCCTTTTATTTACGGTCGTGAAAAACCTGATATTAATGGTTATGGTAAATGTTGAACGTAACCGGTTAAATGACGCCACAAAATCAGTCTAAAACATTCCAACAGGTCTTGTTGGTCTTGGAACAAGGATTCTGATCTTTAGATTCGTCTGTGGTCGGAATTTCAATGATTTTTACGCACACCCATAATTCTTAATTTTTTGCTGAGTAGGAACAAAAAATGTCTTTATAGCTTGTTTTTACTCAGCAAGTGGTCAAAAGAAATACAGTTTTCAACTCAATGTCCTTATTAACTTTAAACTAGCAAAGTTAAAAAATATCTATTATAAAAATAAATTTCCTGCAAAGCCGATAAACGCTACTCACTTATCAACTACGACTAAATTCATTATAAGCTGTTTATTTTAGTTGTCTTTGAAGGCAAGACTAACTATAAACTTTCTATTTATCTTCCATTACTGGAAATCTGAACTAATTAATAAAAGATATTTACTTACCAAAACAAGATTGAGGCAGTGATATTATTATTTAGTAGGTATTCTTGAGATTGCCTTCCACGTTGGTCGAGTGGTCGCAAGCGCTACTTTTGAGCATGAGGTCCTGATTTCGATTAACGAATCGGGAAAAGGGTGACTAGGTACTTCCATTTGGGATTTTTCATTAGCAGCCCTGAGCCTGGATTTGTTCCCGGTTGACGGCAACTAGGCTCGCCCCCTGTTACATGGGACTTAAACATAACTGGCGAGACGTGGATGTACTATACGTATACCTCTCCCTAACCCTTTGGGGAATACAGGCGTTATGTTATGTTTTGTCGTTTGATGTCTACGTTTTGGAACAGGCAACGAGCATCAACTATCTGACTTCAACCTCAACTTCTGACTAACTGACTGACTTCTTAAGAATACAAAAGTGCCTGTAAATGGTTTTTTTTTTAACTAACTAGTTTTTACAAACTTAACATGAAAATTAAATATAATATCCTAACCTAACTAAAACTATTAACAAACCAAAATACGGCGTCCTAAAATTCCTCCGCATCGCTGTCGACTGGTAATGTATCCAAGAGACTGGCGGCATTGCCACGTTGTATGGCAATGCTCAGCCTCTGGCCAAGGTAGCCAGCTCTTGGGCCACGGGAAGTTTTAACCAGCCGTTTGGAGATTTCGTTGAATTTTAAATGGTTTAATAAAAGTAAATGTTTTGAGTTGTGTGTTTTGGGGTACTTTGAAGATCTTTGACAGTTGTTACGGGTAGTCAGGAACCCGAAAGTCTGAGCACCAGTTTTTTCAAGGGGTATCGAGTTACCTATTAACTGGGCTGTGGAGATCCGATAGGCAGTCGCTCCATGTGAGATACTGGTAAGCTGCATCAGGTTAGACAGGAAGCCGACCCCAAAATAATTGGCAATAGGCTAGGTAGACGAAGAGGTATCTTCTTTTAATAAACCTTTTAACAATTATACTTCGGTAAACTTTCTTAACTTAGTTTACTAGAACGAACTCACCCTCTCTCATAAGGCGAACTTGTACATAGTGGAAACTCCAAATGTGTACCTACATCTGAGATTCAGGTTTGCAAATCCCCTAAGCGTAGGGATATTACGTATGATGTTTGTGAAAAAATGGGGAATTTAGAAGGGCTCTTCTAACTATTCTCCGACTCTACTGCCACCTGTTTAACATAGCTAATAATATTGACATACATATAAATATTATATTCACCATGGGTATGTTACAGTGATACAATATTGCTAATTGTAACAACTGTTTTTGCACCTGTGACAAACAACAATCAAATAATAAATAAATGAATATGAAAGAAATTAATAATTGTCAGCGTACAAATTCCGTTTCACATGTTTTCCTAAAATTGAGTTGTAAAACTAAACTTTTCACCAGGTCGTCGCTGCACCTGGCGAAGATTCCTGGGACCCCGAGGTGGAACGCCCCAGCATTCTGCAGCATCAACTGAGACCGAACTGCCTCCAATAGACACCAGAGACCTATGGATACAAGACTCAAGGTATAGTATGAAAACAGGCTTGTCTATGTTAATGTGAAGGTTTTTTCAGAGTCAATTTAGAGGTTCCTCTAGGTTTTAGAGGGCTGGCTGGTTATCAAGCAAGATCTAGGAAAAGCATTGACGAGATTTTTCATTTGTACTGTTTTGTACATTATTGGGCAAAATTAAGAACAAGGGTCCTATCTTGAGGGCAAAAGACAGATGCGGGAACATTCATATAGAGTCTAAGTATTTTTATCATCTATGAACTTTCCGCATTGGTCTTTCCTAGTAAAATCGAATGGAATCAGGTTTGGAAATTCTGACCAAAGCCATTCAAGACGAAATATTATTTTTTAGATTAAAGAAAGAACCTTCACGTCCTAAATATTGGCCCTATAACTATACTAAGTCTGAAAGATGTCATAAAATGTGTGCATTGCATTAAGTGTTTCATTATTAGCTTAGTTTGAATATAGTTGTATTCTGTTGCATATCTGTTTCACAGTGTAAAAGATACGGTAGTGGCTACTTAAAAAAAAAAACTTACGATGATATAATGAAAATGATATAATAATGTCAAATAGAACTGCATGTTTTTGGTTTCATGTATGTAATTCATATTATTCAGCTTCGGCACTTTAACGTTTTAATAGTACATCACAATATTATTGTATTTTTTTAGCTCTGATAATGATTTTCAATTTATCTATATTTTTTAAGTCTTTGCGGATGACTTTTGCAAAATTCAGAGCTACAGTTGTCGCGTTTCAGCATGGCAATAGCGGTCATTGACCCACCTACATTTTCTAGCATTTTTTATTTTATTTCAAAAACTACAATAAAGTCAATTATACTCCTAAATCAGTATCTATCGTGATCTTCAACATGTTCCAATAGCGAAAAGCCATACAAAGTTTATTTTTTGGGTCCCTACTGAGAGATATTAAGGAAAGGGCAATGACCGTTGTTGCCATGCTAAAACGCGACAACTATAGTTACTTAACTGCGGAATCGTAGAACAAAATTGTCAAATAGCTTTTAGAGGGCTTAGAGACTTGTCAAGCATTAGGTAGCTACTTAAATTCCGATCCGGTCCCGGTTGAATAAAGTTTGCCCGGTTTCCTAAGCCTAGATAATCCATTCGTTTAATAATAAGTGTGGTGGAACGAATTTTGGAAAGAAAAATTATGGCCTACATTACAAATTGCGACTATTACCATAATCAGTACTTAAGTCAGAAATTACATACGTATGTGTTTACTTCAGGTTGAAAACTATTTCAATGGAATGGTCATTATGGGTTCTGTAGTAAAATAATCCCGTTACATAGTTATTTGTGTATTTACCTTTTACATTTTTTGTTCAGAGAAAATTAGATATAGTAAAAAGTATAGATGAAGTAATTGAGAGGAGTCTATCTAAGCAAATTATTTTTGTTAAGCTAGGGTTTCCTAAGACTGTAGAGGCCGCCACATAGCGTCCGCAATTTACCGTTGAATGACGTCACTGCAACGTTATTAAATATGAAAGTAAGTTGGTATGTTTCCCAAGAGAGCGTTTTGGACACCGTAAAGTCAAACCTCTCTGCCATTATTTTCATGACGGCCTCCACTGCGACCGTTATGTGACGGAAACTGTAGCTTAACGCACCAAAGCTGTGGCGGACGTTAAAATGAAAGGGATTTGTGATTCTACCACGGCACCTTAAATTTATTCCGCCATTTGTACCACTTAATACAAAATTACAAAGAACAGTATGCTGCATAATCGTTTTCCTATGAAACCTGAATTTAGTTTTTTTAATTGGATTGAAATTGCGATGTAAAATCGTAAGTAGCAAGAGTCAACACGCAAGGGAAGCATTATGTGGTTCTTCGAAACTATTTGTTCCCACGTGGTATTGTGTTTCAAAGTCATGGCCTGAAAATTCCTGAAATAGCCTGTACAATTATTTAGAAAGAGTAATTAGATAATATTCTGGTAAAAACTCGGTAACTATAATCCACTGGTTTAGGACTTTAGGTAATTATGTAAAGGTAAATAAATCTTAAAAAGGGTTTTTAGATGACACTTTCTTGTTTAAAAATACGTTGTAACTTATAATCAAATTTAATTTATTTAACATTTTTACGATATTTTACTCTTTTAATAAGTTAAACTGTATCATTTATTCTATATATATATACGTAGATATAACTGCTGGAGCACAATGTTTTAGGTAGATTTATAATAATACTATAATATTTTGTAATCTGTCTACTTTAAAGAGCCCAAAAACAATGTTTCTCTAAACGTCAACGAATTATAACGTTGCTAAATTGAAGAGAACAAATGTGACGTAGCATGACAACAGAAGTGACAGGTATTACGTTTAGTCGGTTACTTGACAGCTGTCTCGTCACGTGTTTTTTTTTTGTTTAGCTTTATTTCACTTTTCTTTTTGACCTGTAAAAAAGATTTAACCAATTTGTACATTTATCGATAACTAGCTTTTGCCTGCGGCTTCGCGCGCGTATATCTCGGAGATTATCCCACGGGAACGTACTTCCGGGATCAAAATTATCCAGCCCAGCATTTTTTATTAATATTATTATTTATTTTTATATATTATAATAAGTACGGATACGTCTTAGTTATTCGACAAACCCTTTAAGGTATTATAGCTGTAGATAGGTGACAAATACCTATTTTCATAAGACAAAATACACTTTGTTAGAACATAAATGAATTTGTTCACACAAGAATAGAACTCGCGACCTTTATGGTAGCAAGTAACTTATGTAGCTTCTTCGTTAAATATCACATCGTGACTTTTCGGCTTTCTTCGTGAAAATCTTATAGCACGTCTATACCAAACTTGTTAATCTATTTAACTGTTTTAATGGGCTTAATTTACAAACTTTTTACTAAGATATTTTCTTATTCATTAGTCATTTTCATATATTAATTATTCTGTTATCTCATCAGCCAAACTTTTACTTTTAATTGATAGTCAATAATGAGAAAATAATAATATGATTACCTACATACACGTTCTTAAAGTTTTTGTAACGTTATCCAGCATAGTCTGTGTGTATGCTCGTAAGTATATATATAAATAAAAAAAAAACATTCATCTCTATAACTTATGGGCGTATCATAATGATGTACGTTTAATCAACCCTTCAACTTCCGATTCTTGCGGACCCTTATCAAATATTATTTTATTAAACAATAAGAATATGGTCGACAGACGGACAGACATAAGAGTGATCTTTCAAGGGTTTCTCTGTTTTCTTTTCAGGTCATTAATATGAATATTTCAAAAGATAACTCGATAGACATGTTTGACATCCCTTACGTGTTTTTTTCCGAAGTGGTACAGGAACGTCACCTTGCCAGTAACTTTTTGATTTCCAAGTAGGTATTAGGCCAAATTTTTATGACCTAAGAGGAAGATTGTGTGTTTATCACTTAAAAATGTTCCTAAATTGGAAATTAAATGCTCAGCAAACGAGATTCATCAACTGCCTCGCTTTTTCCCAACTATGTTGGGGTAGGCTTCCAGTCTACGCGGGGGGGTCTAACACCTCACCCCCCCGCAGACTTGAGGTGGCCCGCAGAGGCGGGCCGGCACTAGCCGGGGATCACGGAAGTAATACTAGCTCCCAAGATCCCCGGTGCAAGTGTGGGAAGGGAACACCGGGGTGGTTTTTAGTCAGTAAGAGTCTGACAGACCCCTCCGCCCACCCCAGGGCGGAGGACATCCATGAGGATTTTCCACCCCAGCAAAAAAAAAAAAAAGGCTTCCAGTCTAACCGGATGCAGCTGAATACCGGTATAGTTAAACCATTTCACGAAGTCCGTTTGGATATTGCAATTTGAACCTTATGTTTACCGCCATTAGAGCGACAAGAGAGGACTTCGTGAAATAGTTTAACTATAGTTTAAATAGAGCGACTGCCTATCTGACCACCACAATATAGTTACTAGGTTATACAATACCCCTTGGTAAGACTTGTTGACTTTCGGGCTTCTGATGACCCGTAATGCCTGTTAAAGATCCCTTAATGACAGCCAGGACCAACGATTAACGTGCTTTCCGAGGCATGGTCTTGGTATGCAAAGATGGTCACTATCCACGGACCAACCGCGGCAAGCGTAGCTTAACCTGATCGATCGACCCGTGCGGCTGTTATTACTTAGCCACAAGCCCCTATAGAGGCATGAGGAACAGGTTGTGAAGTTCACTCATCCTCTATAGAAAAGGGAGGATCCTCCGACCAGTCGGGTGTTGTGTCTGGGGGGCAACTGCCCGACGGTTGATGTCGGGACGTTGTATATATGCTAGTTGCGCGGTAAACTCTGCTTGCGCGATGCAGGATTTGCGTGACGTCAGTGTGACGCGTAGTTCGCATGTGGCGATGTTGATGCCACCACACCCCGCTCTCAGCAGACGAGATTGTAATGCGACAAAGCAATTTTGAATCATGACAAAAATGCAGATCAAATAGGTTGGTTTAAATTTTAATAAGAACTGAGCATTTTCACATTATTTTATTTATTTATTCAAACTTCTCACACACAATAATGTTTAAAGGCGGACTTAATGCCTTAGTCATTCTCTACCAGTCAACCAAATGTTGTGAAGAGAAAAGATGGCGGGTACTCTGATTGAGAGAAAATAATAATATTATAAAATATTAAAATATAACATAATTAATTATAAATATAATAGGTACAAAAGTACATAAATAGGTTATAAACTTAGTTATAATACACATATATTTTCTTTTTACTTAACTTATATCAAAATGCACAATGCTCAAAAACACCTTAAAACAAAATAACATCATATTCTTAACGTTATTCTTCAAAACCATACCATATCTCAAGTGTTGGAATATCATTTGCGCCACAGTGCAAAGATTGCGCTACCTACTTTGCACAGATTGTGTCCCTCTGCACATAAATACAAACCATTTTAATCTAAAACTGCGCGATAACTGTTGCAGACATTTACGGGTTAAGTGTCATACATACTGCACGGTTATTATTGAACTCGTTATTGTAGTAAAAATGTGGGGAGATAATTGGAAGTGAAGAGAGAGCTTAGGGATTTATTTTTGCAGGGGAACGTTTTTTCATGATTAAAAATGTTTTTACCTGACTAGTATTTTAGTACTAGACTAGAAGGAAAGAGGAAAATGTTGTGAGGCAAATTTTGAGTGTGAATGTGGATGGCTATGAGAGAATATTCTTTATTATTTTAATAATAATTTATATAGATTTTTTTTTAAATTTTGTGAATGTGAGAGCGTTGTAGTTTTAATAGACTGTAGATTTGTAGACCATTGTCTATTTTGTTAAGTACCTGGTACTTATTGACGGGCTTACACTGTTCTCCCATACCTACTAACGATGTAATTTGAAAGCGTTGTAAAAAACAATTATTTTTAAAAGAGTAACTGTGGAGTTTCTTACCGGCTCTTCTCCATAGGAAATGACCAATTGGAGCCGTGCACCTAGCTTCTGACGTTTTATAAGTGTACCATGTAGGTTTATGTAAAATAAAATATTTTTATTTTGGATTTTGATTTGTGTAAGAAAACTGGTTAAAAAAAACTTTTACAAGTGAAAAATAAATAATGTTTTATAACGAGATGAGTTCGGTGTTTCCTATCTGACTCCTCTGAAAGACAAGGCGAGAAAGAAACTCAGAAGGCCAACGAAACAATGGATGTACTGTGTGAAAGATTGAAATTGGTGAATACTAGGACGTCGACTAGCAAGAAGTTTGAGTCGCGCCATAACATAAACTTCAAGCCGTTTGTGGTGTGGGTTCCAGGTCAGTACCTAGAAAGCTTCATGAAAGAAGAGTTTTGGGCGAAAGGTGTGGCGTACCGACGTTTTCGTGGAAGGTTACGCGACACCACGCAGCAGGACACGACGCCGACACAGTCATCACTTCGTGTACAATAATTTAATGTTATTGTAATAAGAATATTATTATGTTTAGGTTATGGTATTTATCTATGGGCCAGCGTCGCCTTTTTCTTTTTTTTTTTTTGTTGGGAAATTATCAAATAACTTCTCCCGCTCTGGGTGGAGCTGGAGGGAGTGTCAGACTGTACTGACTAAAACCCACCCGTGTGTGTTCCTTCAGATGCCTGTGTACCAGGGCCACGATATCCCTTTATCCCTTTCGGACAGGCTCGTAACCCTGGCAGGAACTAAATGGATTATCAAAATCAAAAGTCATTTATTCAAACTAGGCTGAGAATCAGCACTTTTCAAAGATCAAAAATTACATAAGACAGTCCCCCAAAAACGCCCACCGTTCACCACTTCCTAGTGCTTTAGCTGGGAAGAAGTGGCGCAACAAACTCCCCAGCAGCACAGCTGTCTGTTCAGATATAAAACATGAATCTATACAATAAAATGTAAAAGAATTTGCATTACGCAACACAACATTAAATTAAATTATTTGCCATATGTTGTATGATGCACACGCCACTATACCAAAAAAAACATAAAAATCGTCAAAAACTATACTCAAGCAGAAATAACGTAAACAGAACGTACCTAAATAAAAGCCTCCAGGCATAATGGGCGTGCCCGCTTACATAAAGCTATAGCTGTCAAAAATGATAAACTAGCACCATCGTAGTAAAATAAAAAAAAACAGTTAATCATTAATAACAATAACAAAACCATGGTCAGCAAGACGACCAGTCACCAATTTTATTATTATTTCCTTTACCTATGTACGTATACATTATATATATATATATTTTTTTTTTTTAATATTATTATTATTATAAAAGCAAGGAAAATGAAGTGCGGCGCCAACCTCATATAAACTAGGACAAGGGCAACAGAATAATGAGCTTCAAACATGAGTCCTTAATAACTTCTTCACGTTGTAAACTAAGTTATTGTAACATATTCATTGGGTTATTGTCGTCGCATTGATTAACTACACTAAGTTTACATTCTAATCAGATCGAGTCATCTGAATCGTGATGCAATTGACTACGTCTTTGATTTGTCTTCGGGATTTCAACTGATTATTTGCCATGAGCATTGTATATAACACTAAAAACAAAGTCGCTGGTATGTAACAGATTGTCTGTAAACATCATAACATAGAACCAGGCTTTGTTTTCCCGAACAGTTGGGCAGAGCTATACTAATAGTACACCCACATTTAACCAGTTATGTTTAGGTCCCCCGTAAAAGGGGGCGAGCCTATTGCCATCAAGCGGGCACAAATCCAAACTCCGAGCTACTACTGAAGAAAAATCCCATATAGAAAACCCAATAACACTTTGCTTGACCTGAGAAACGAACCCAGGACCTCATGCTGAGCAGTAACGCTTGCGACCAGAAGACCAATGAGATACAAATCTGGAAAATCAGGGAAATAAATTTTTTATCGAATCGACTACCAACTTAAACTGTTTGTACATGCAAATCATAACTGTCATTCTTTGACAGTTGTATGAAGTTGCTATAACACGGCAAAATTTACGTAGTGTGTCAATTCGATAAGCAATTAATTTCCTTGACCGGAGAACCCTATCTACCAATATAATACTTTCAATCTCACATAGGAGTATCTCTATACATCGTGTCACGGAATTAACGCTCAGCAACAAACACCTTAATTATAACCCTATGTTATAACTTATAAACTTGCTTACTTTGTTATTTACAAAACAAATAGCGTAGAGTCACCTCAATTACCTCTTTTCCTTAAATTTGTATGTATATATATATATATATATATATATATATATATTATATATATAATGTAGGGATATACATATTATAGTAAATAATTATGTATGTATGTGTATTATAAGTTTATAACCTATTTATGTACTTGTGCACCCGTTTTGTTTATAATTAATTATGTTATAATTTAATATTTTTTAATATTATTATTTTCTCTCAAGCAGAGCACCCGCCTTCTTATCTCTTCACCACCCTTGGTTGACTGGTAGAGAATGCCTAAGGCATTAAGTCCGCCTTTGTACCTAATTGTGTGCGAGAAGTTTAAATAAATAAAAAATTATAATATTATACATACACTGAATTTTTACCATTATGTATAAAACATACAAAAATCTGGTCACATAATAAATCTACGAAAGCACACAGTCCGCACATCTATTAGATTAGGGGTCTAGTGTAGTAGGTACTATGTCCATTTTGTTTTGTATTCACTGTATTTACAGTAGAAGTATGACTAATTTACGTAGTGTCAATTATTTTTAGAATAAAAATTACCTATATATTAATAAAAATGACAGAAATCGATTCAGTAAACGATTAATTGCACAAATTACATGCATTACATTCATTCATTTTCATTTCATTTTTTTTTTTTTCATTCTTGCATTTTTTACATTGTATAAATTATAGTTATTACGTTTATGCATTTGCACTTCACTTTTCATAGGCTGTCGCTGAAAACCAGGGTCTACTCCGAAGCGATAATCCGATGTATCGGCCGACGGTTCGGCCGTTTCTTGACTACCAAAGTTTCTTTTTTTGAGTTTGAATTCTTACTCGATTTGAAATCACATTTTTGGCTTTGAATTATCTCTTGGGCTGTCGTTTTTTGCTTTTTTGCTTTCGCCATAGTCAGCCGTAGTCAGGTAATGGCTAAATATTTTTCTTTGCTTCAAGTTTTACTACAAACAAACGTATTTTCTTTCATCCCTCGACGACCGAAGCAGTCTTATTATTATTTTACTTCGATCGAATCAATTATTTGGGGGGGGGAGGGGTTGCTTGCTGCCCGCCAGTTGGCGATCACAGTATGGTGTTTAATATACATATAGAGCGTTACACGCCACAAGGCGGACCGAAGGCATTGTGAAGGCCGCAGGAATCCGCTGGACGCGGGAAGCACAGAACCGGTCGAAGTGGTGGTGCTTGGGGGAAGCCTATGTCCAGCAGTGGACGTCTTTCGGCTGAAATAATGATGATGACGATGATGACGAATCAATTATTCGTAAAGAAGATTCCGGAATTGTTTAGATATAATAATAATAATACGTTGAAACTCAATGAAGTATGTTAATTGTAGGTATTCTATAAAAACGAATGTTATGTATATTTTCAATCAGCACACTTAATTCCCCATTGCAGAGCAGTGAACGGGGAACGAATGAACGTTATTCAATCTGTACAATTTACAGCACTTTGTATTCAGAGGCGAACTCTTCGTTAGTCACTTAAGTGGCTCAATTGAATGGCAATTTAATCTGTTTTATCTTATTTTTGATTCACTAAAGGTTGATATGCTCAGAGACGTCATTTAAAGATTCTTTCATTAACTTTAAGTAATTACTCGTCTTAGCACAATATGTCATTATCAACATAATTTCAGCCGAAAGACGTCCACTGTTGAACATAGGCCTCCCCAAGCCACTTAAGCCACTGCCACTTAAGTTTGTCAATTCTTCGGTCTATGTCGGTTACCTTGGTTTTCCTGCGGATCTCTTCATTTATAATTCGATTACTTATGGAAACTACAACCTTGACAATATGTCAACACACACAATACTTTAAATGTCATTGTTGTCTGGCAGCATTCCAATAAATTGGTTAAAGAAAGAATATTTATTTGTTAAACACAGGTACATACACATTTGGTTTTCAGTAACAATTCAGTTCGACTCTTTCCGCCTTATTACAAAACAAGATTTATATTTTGACATGGCTTAAACCATGCAGCCAGTTTTTTAATAAGAACGTAACAGTGATTGAAATACCGATCTTTATACAAAACTGAAAACTTAGTTCGGTACTAAGTTGTCAGTTTTGTGTTTAGGAACTTTATCATAGTCGGAATAAAGTTCTAAATTCCATAATGGCTCCATGTTTTATATCTGGGTCTGAAGATAAACCTTGTTTTAGAATAAGGGGGTCTATGTTTTTCCAGCGGCGTACAAAGTTTTTAGTTACAATAGGTCTAATTAATATTATTATAATTAAATTCAGAAACATTTTGTGTGAATCAAGTAAGTATTTACAAAATCAGTTAGACAGTTTAGATGACTTAATATTAAATTAAATAAAAATATTACACAATATACAACAAAAACACACACATTCATTGCTTAGTCTACTTATAAACTTTAACACAATTATATTATTTTTCTCAGTAGGTAATCCATGTATCTTTTATTATTTTCCCAATCATTCCTGATTCCGAGGCGAGAAACAGGTGATATATTTGTTATTTGGCTGTTCTATTATTCAAAACTTGAAAGTTATTGTTTACAAAATTTATTGTTTCTGTCCTAGTGATGTATTGCTCCTGTTCATAGAATAATGGAACGGGGTCGATAAACATCTCCCTTGTTATGAGAAAACGATGGAAGCAAGAACAATTCTCGCTTCAGGTACTATAAATAATTCAACGATTTAACACTCTTTTGTTGCTCGTGGGCTCGTGGTTAAAGAACAGCCTCACGGGTGGATCCTAAGGTAAAGCTACGCTTGCCGCGTCGGTTCATGGATGGGTGACCATTTCATTACATATCGAGACCACTCCGTGCCACGCAAAGCACGTTAAGCCGTTGGTCCCGGCTGTCATTCGTAGATCTATGACAGTCGTTTCGGGTAATCAGAAGCCTAAAGTCTGGCTAGATAGGCAGTTGCTCCATGTAAAATACTGGTCTTCAGCTGCATCCGGTTAGACTGGCAGCCGACCCCGACATTGTTTAGAAAACGCTAGGCAGATTGATTTTTGTTGCTCCTGATGGTATTAATGAGGATAGGTATTGATAAGTAATAGTTTGTTGACTAACTTCCTAAATATATCATAAACATGCTCTTGTTTTTCCACACTCTAAATCCTTTAAATATTAACAAATAACGGAAAAAAGGACTTTAATCAATTATCAAAACAATTCTGAGCACGCCGCTTCCATTTGGAGTACTTGATGTCATCTATTCAATATCATTTCATCTCTGTCTCCTCCCCACAACGTCTCAAACTCGAACTTTTTGATGATATTATGAAAATAATATGTCATCCACAACAATGCTTTTACTGGTTAATAACTTCAGAAAAGCCTCTGAAATTCCAATACATTTTTATCTTGTATCAAAAGATATTACTTCAAGAGATGAAACAATTGTGAGAATTATTTTTGCTGAAGCGTCTCTCACGTTTAATTCTTTTTCGTTTTTAGGGTTCCGTACCAGAATGGTAAAAAGGAACTCTTATGGTCTGTCTGTCTGTCACAGCTGGATATCTCAAGAACTACTAATGCTATCAACTTGAAATTTGGAATTATTTTAGATGACGTTTACCTAACTATTTTTCAAGCAAGAAAAAAAAAAAAAAAACCTTTTTTGCAGCAGGGCCTGAAAGGGGGTCTTAAAAATTTGAATGGAGTCTACTAGGGCATGTGGGGTATCATATTATGAAAGAGCACATTCTCAAACAGTTTTTTTTTAGGCATCATAGTTTTCGACTTTTGATTAAAAATGTAAAAAAAAATACCGTTCCCCCACTTATCTCCGAAGTTTGCATAGAGAAAAATCGTAAAAAGTTTATGTAAATATTACAGGAAAAATAAAACGATGTCTCTAAATAGCCCAGTTTTTCAGAAATCATCAACATCATATATACGTACGGAACCCTCGGTGCGCGAGTCCGACTCGCTCTTGACCGGTTTTCTTCTATGAAACTGCTCCTTCAAGTATAAATTAGTTTCGTATTTAATTTATTTTTTTCCGTATTTTGTAAGCAGAAGTCTGTTGACATTCAGTTTTCATTTTCCTTTATGTGCTGAGGCATTGTTCTTCGTTTGGACAGGATTAGATTATCACGTAATTAATACATTGGTTATCCAAGACCTTGTACGGATAGGGTATTGTTCGTCTGTATGCGCGTAGCTAACAGATATTCCTTCTGCACATACTTTGCATGCGTGACGTCATTTTTTCCATGGATGTCAATAATCGGACTGACTAAGAAAGTATGATTAGTTTGTCATGAAAGATTTAAAAGGACAGTGGTACAAGCGTTCAATCAACTGCACTTCATGAAAACAAATTGACTTTTTGACCTATACTAGACGAGTAGCGTCAAAACATAACACACACACACACACACACACGCATACACACACACACACATACACAATTTCGACTTCTCCATTGTCTCGGACGGTGCCGACACCTCCTGCACTTACGCCAGTAGCACACTTCCGCCGCGAAACCATCACAGCGAAACCGCGGTAGTTCAATTCAACTGGTTCGCGTCACATTCCGCTAGTCGCATCTGATTTGAGTAGCGAAACATGACGCGAGCCAGTTGAATTGAACTATTGCGGTTTCGCTGTGATGGTTTTGCGGCGGAGATGTGCTACCGGCGTTAAACACATTCACAGCGTATTTTTACACTTGGTAACCACAAATAAAGCGCGTGTCGCTTCATCAAATAAA
This sequence comes from Tiliacea citrago, assembly GCA_963921375.1. NCBI lineage: Eukaryota > Metazoa > Arthropoda > Insecta > Lepidoptera > Noctuidae > Tiliacea > Tiliacea citrago. The sequence continues at coordinate 7,687,037 of OY992784.1, forward strand.
ATTACTGTAGCAATAAAGGCGGTTTCCGTAGTTCAACTGTTACCACTGACGTGTGGTTAGCTGTACGTACAGCCATAAAATCGATTTACCTAGTATCAATAATAAATCATTGCTCCTAACACCACTGACCCTCCGTCCTATTTCGGTGAACTGGAAGGCGTGCTTGCGCTGAAAGTGGGCGTTTTCCGAACAAAAAGTGTCATATGAGCGCGACGATCACATATTCGCACGACGATCGCTTTTAAATCGGCCTTAAACTATTATTTACATCTCGCAAACCCACTTTCTACATATCACACTCAGCGCCTTCTTTGCATAACACATGTTTGAATTACCCCATGAATATACTCTGCTTGTATACCTAACATTGTATCTACTGGCTCCTTTGTGAGGTAATCGAGCGTCAATTATTATCTCGATGAATAGATGACATTCAGGTTCTGGGTGACGTACGTTGTTGAATAGATATTATGACAAGTGGCCCTATAGACGATATCCCGTTGATTGTATACAATTACATTTAAATGATAATGTCGCTTGGCTGCGTTTGAGTATAGAACGAATTATTCCTGTTTATTAGGCATTATAGGAATACCTTGCGGGAATGTAAATGGTAAAAAGCACATAGACTCCCAATGAGAATCTTTTTCATTTTCAAAAAGCAATTCAACAATTAATATTCGTTGTCGAGCGGACGAATCTTTTCAAACTCGTTACAAAGCAATGGATTATGAACCCTCTTCAAAATGAAGGGATTGTGATTATGAGTGAGTTACTCAATTATCGTGTTGCGGGGTAATTACGGTTCACACACGTAATTGCAATGCCTTTCATTTTGACAGTTCAACAAAATTAGTGTTATTTACGTTCTCAAACAGACGACTTTTTCAAACATATATTATTAAGATGAATTTTAAACGAAATTCCTAATCCATTGGGTTTAGGAATTTCTTTTAAAATCCATCGGATTGTGATATAATGTTACGCAATTGGGGTCCTTGTCTTAGATATGCAATTCATTCAACCGGTTCAACCGTTGTTAGGGTTCCGTACCCAAAGGGTAAAACGGGAACCCTATTACTAAGGCTCCGCCGTCTGTCTGTCTGTCTGTCACCAGGCTGTACCTCATGATCCGTGATAGTTAGACAGTTGAAATTTTCACAAATGATGTATTTCTATTGCCGCTATAGCAACAAATACTAAAAACCAGAATAACATAAATATTTAAGGGGGCTCCCATACAACAAACATGATTTTTTTGGTCGATTTTGCTCGATATTGATAACGGTAACATGTAGACACTTGAAATATTCACAGAATATTTAGTTATATATTCACTTTAAAAATCAATAATTAAATTAAAATAAAACAAATATTTAAGGGGGCTCCCATACAACAAACGTGATTTTTTTGTCGTTTTTATAGATACTGGTACGGAACCTATAGTGCGCGAGTCCGTCTCGCACTTGGCCGGATTTTTTTTTAAACAAATTGTCGTCCAATATGCGGACAAAGCTCACCCCGATATATGCGGATATTACCTCTGATTTCATCTTTGAAACAAATGAAATCAAAATCATACTCGTATTAGATTCCGCGATTGCATACACAACGAGTTTGCTCTTAATGTTTACTTTCACAATGCAATCATCAGTTCTAATTTGCAATTCAGTTTATAAATACCTCCCACGTAGGTATCTATATTATATCTCGCTGGTTTTGGCAGAATGAAGATGGTCGTGTCAATATTTACTCACTACATGTTGTAACATTCTACTTCTTATTTTGTTTGTTTTGAATAGAATTTACGAAGACTTTTTTTTTCTTTTGTTTCTTTTTTTGCTTATTTATATGCGTACATATATAATATCTAATACCAGCCTATTATTGTCCTACTGCAGAGCAAAGGCCTCTTCTCATACAGAGAAGGCAGGATCATTGATCACCACGGTTTCTCAAGACGGGTTGGCGATTTCCGACTGATATTGTCAGTCGGAAATCTTAATATATTATATTAATTATTTACATAATGCAATCTTTTTCAAACATTTAGTTAGGTTTATATCCATACATGTTACATACTGGCTTATACTGCTCCGTGTGGTGCCGGACGTAAAGAATAGCACCACCCCATTTCTTCCCGTGGGTGTCGTAAAAGGTGACTAAGGGACTTACTAGAGAATGGGCAGCAGCGTTCTCTATGCATTTTAACACCATACTGCAATCGCCAACCCGCCTGCCAAGCGTGGCGATCATGGCAAACAGGGGGAGGCCTATGTCCAGCAGTGGACGGTAATGATGAATGATGACTGGCTTATACTCGTACAGAGGCTAACTTATCAATAGATCGAAATTTTTCAAGAATAGCTTCACGCACTTGGCTCATTCATTCACGCTAGCATTCATTTTGTTATACGTTAATTTTGATATTTTATGTCCTTTTTTTTTTTTGGGTAGGAAATTATCAAATAACTTCTCCCGCTCTGGGCGGAGTGGGAGGGCGTGTCAGACTTTTACTGACTAAAACCCACCCGTGTTCCTTCCGTTGCCTGTGTGCCCGGGCCACGATATCCCTTTCGGACAAACTCGCAACCCTGGCAGGCTTTATTATTGTTGTCAGATAGGAAATATCGAAACCATCTAGGTTTCTTTTCCAAATACATGACCAGTAAAGTGACTTCAATATCCTATTTAGTAACATTTTTTTTTTTTCAAACCTTCAACAAGTTACAAACGACAAAAGAGGCATATTTTTTTTACATACGCAAATACTTTTTCAAGCTCATACAATATCCAGTTACTAAATCAACAAGTGGCTTGTTTTTTTTAATTCGATGTGGCAGTAACTTATTTATGAGAAAACAAATGAATTTTCGTTTTATCTCAATTGCCAAAAACGTTATGAATTCACAAATATTTTTATGAAATTTTGTTTTAACATTCATGAAGTTTATTTTGGCAAGGTTCTGTGTTTCTGTGAATAGGTTTTTTTACAGCTATGAGCTATTATCTTGTTGGTGCAGAATCTCTCAGCAGTTTTTATTCAAATCACATCAGCTGTCATTCTTTGACATTTGTATGAAATGACTACAACACGGCATATGGAACAAAGGGTGTCAATTTGCTTAACCAAATAGTTTTTCTTCGCAAATTGACACTCTATGCCAATTTGCCGTGTTATAGCAATTGTATACAACTTTCAAAGAATGACAGTAATTGTGATTTGAATCTATGGGCAATGTCAAATTGTTAAACAATTAATTCTCCTCATTTTACGAGTAATTCACAGGCATGTATTACTACATACATTCAATATTATTGTAGACCTAGAATAGAAATTTAAGCATTTAATCTTAATATATATTATAATTCTTCTGTACGTGTTTGTCACTTAACTCCTCCTAAACGGCTGGATCGATTTGGTTGAAATGTTGTATTTATATTTCAATGGATTCCTGGAATGGAGGGGTTAGGTAGGTTACTACCTACTTGTGTTTCTCAGGTTAATGACACTATATGTTACAGCTACAGTAAAAATAGAGGAACTTGTGGCTAAGTAATAACAGCTGCACGGGCCGATCCATCAGGTTAAGCTACGCTTGCCGGGGTTGGTCCATGTGAGACCATCTTTACATAACGAGACTCCTCCGTGCCTTGAAAAGCACGTAAAGCCGTTGGTCCGGCTGTCATTCATGGATCTTTGTCAGTCGTTAGGGGTCGTCAGAAGCCTGAAAGTCTGACAACCATTCTTATTAGGGGGTATCGTGTTACCCAGTTACTGGGTTATGGAGATCAGATAGGGAATCGCTCCATTTAAAATACTTTTATTCAGCTGCATCCGGTTAGACTGGTAGCTGACCCCAATATAGTTGGGAAGAGGTAAGGCAGTAAAAATAGATAGGTAATAGGAAAGATCGTTTTTAAAGTACCTACTCATTACTTATCTAACAATATTAAATTACAAGACGTCTTTCGACAGGAAAAAAAAAAACTCTTTTAGCATAAAATAATCTTCAAAAGGCTCCATCAGTCATTCAAATCCATCGACGATCCCGTTAAATCAAAGAATCTTACCATTTGAATTGTAAATTCTATTATATTAGCATAAAGTACAAAATTCACTGGAGCTTTAGTGGTATTCATTTGACAGCGAAATCGAATTGATGTTTTAAGCCGGTATACAATTTTGGCCTTTTTCAGGAATAATATTTTACACGGACCTTATTTTTGTGTGAAATGTTTTCAATTTATAAGAATATTGTTTTGTTGTTTAGAACTTATCTTTTTCGAGTTAAGGCTTTTGCGAAAGCTGCGGTTTCGTAGAAGAGCGGTGGCCGTCATGAAAATTATGGCACTGGGATTAGACTTTACGTTGTCAATAAAAACGGCAAATTTCATGTCGGACCACGTGTAATGAAGAGTTCATCCCGTAGTCGGGATGAATTTATCCCAAAAACAAACCTAACGTTGTATTTTAAGAACATGTTCTCCCATACATCGATATACGTCACGGTCAATTCTTCAACTGCAAATTGAAGTTGGTCGACTATTACTCGTTAACTTGTAAAGCCTACTTAGCTGTAGTAGTTTTCCACAAACTATATTCAGGTTTCGCATATACTAAAAATAATGTTGTATACGTATATAAAGAAATTAAATTATATTAATTATAAAAAATCATGGCAGTAGATATGTATACTACTGCCATGATTTTTTTCATATATCCAGAAACAATCATTTAGCTGGCAGGGGGGGGGGGTCCACACTTGACTCTAACAAAAAACGCAATATTTTTCGAACGGCCTATCCAACGATACCCCACACCATGGGATAGACGAGAAAATAAAGTATCATCCCTACCCTGCTAAACATGCAAAATTAAAAAAAATATGGTGTGTACCTACCCTAAAATTTTTCTTTTCAAAATTTTATTTTATCACTTTGTCGGTGTGATTAATATTATGTAAACTCATGCCAAATTACAGCTTTCTAGTACTAAGAGTCTCTGAGCCAAGCTGGAGACAGATAGACAGACGGATATGGCGAAACTATAAGGGTTCCTTGTACCCACTACGAAACCACTAAACGCTCTCTAGGGAAACACACCAACTTACTTTCATAAATAACGTTTCAGTGACGTCATTCGACGGTAAATTACAGACGTTATGTGGCAGCCACCGCAGTTTTATTAAACTCTAAGTTTTAGTTGCGCAGTACACGACGCTAGTTAGAATAAATTTATTGAAGTGAAAACAACATGCTAATGTAACGTGTTGCGCCAGACTGGTGACGCGCAGCGGCCTGTGTATATATGCATATTATACAGGGTGTAAGGGACAGCCCTACGCAGACTGATGGGGCAGTTTATCGTACTAAGATAATAATAAATAATAATAATAACAATATATTTATTCAAAATTACAAGGTATAAAAATGTGTACAGTTTTGCTTAAATGACCGGTACATGAAATTATTTCACGAACGTTATAAGAATCCAATGAACCTGATTTGTTTTATTACCTTACACGCAATGTATCGCTACCGTGGCAAAACGCACGCAGCGAACGGTAGCGCAGCGAGCTTTTGGACGCCCTCCCCGCCACCCCGCGGAAATTAAACAGCTTATTTCAGGTGTCGGTCGTTAGAGAATTTCAACATCCATTGCCGTTTTTTTTATTATTTTAGCTGTGTTATTTACATTAATGGAGTATTGCGTACAGATAATGAAATTTTACATTGAAATAAAGGAATAGTAACTGAAAAAACGATTAAAAAAAATTTAAAAAAATCCTGAGAAGTGTGTACAAATTTAAAGGTTTGATACAGAACAATTTTGTCCATTGGACCAGCATCGTAATGGTGAAAAAATTATCAACTATTCCATACAAAACTCCAATACCTACTTGACTCAAATAATTTTTTCACATCAAAGGTCAATATTTTAAGTGTACATGCTGTATTGTAAAATTAATCTCGCCATCACATTATAAATCCAAAATATTTAAACCCAAGCAAATGGATACAAATAATCCGCATTACCAACCCGCAAAATCACAAATAATTTTTAAATACGAAATAAAAACGGTAAACAAAGCGAACGCATGGAAACTTTCAAAATGAATACACGTCTACCTTAATGAAGTGATTGTTAATTATTGTCATTCAAGCTGGCATGAAACTCGAAACGCTTTTTACTCTATTTAAAACGAGCATGCACGAATGACATGATAATGTTCGTTAATTGAACCTAGTATAATTATTATTTTGTATGTCATCAACTGAATGAAATTTTCGATAATTCTGCCATTGTGTAACTATTTTAAACTCCATACAGTTGTCCATACCTGAAGGCCAATTCTCGTCCTTAAAAACGTTAAAATTCAAGTTGCGATCTTATCTCAGCGACAATCAATGTCAAATACTTGTCAAAAATGTAGGGAAATTAGAGGATTTTGTGACAGATTGACACTGAGATTGGGATGCGAACGTTGTTAAAAATACGGGAATTGCCCCTCTGATTAAAAGATTCTTCGGAGCTCAGCGAAATATCTGAAAACGACTCAGACGTCAGATGAAACCCTGAATGCTCAATCGACAATTAACGTTTTCAAAGCCTTACTGTCTCTAAAATACGTACTAAAATGACAGCAGCGTCTCAAAATTAAGTAGCGTTTGAGATTTGGGGCATAAGTCAACTCCGGGCTTCAAAACTATTTGGCCTACTGTATGGAGCTAAACTGTGCCATCAAAGCTTGCTTTTCATATAGCATAACCTTCTAATGCCTACCGTGTGACATGTCCATCCATGTACCCATGTGTATGTCAATGTGTAGTCCTCATACATTATGTGTTGTGTTGCACAGCGAGCCTGCCCCGTCAGCAATGACAGCACTGCATCAGTTTGGGGCAGAGATGTTGCGTCTGTCTCGCGGCTTGGAAGCTTCTGCGGCGACAAAGCCACAATACAGAGGGTATATAACAATTGGCATTATTTGTTCGCTTCAAAATTAACCCGCTCATCATTGGCTGATCGAAGGACCAGAAACTTGCACACAATTTGGAATATGTTCTAATTATACTCTATTTTACAGGACGAATATTTCGGAACGAGGTGGGATGCTCACGCCTGGGTCGCTCAGCGTCTCATCAAGTTCACCATCGTCGATGCTCCAAGATCGGCGTAGACCTTCGTCTACTGGAGACGCGAACATTCCTCTTCATAGACCAAGAAGTGCGTCAGACGACGAAAGCAATGAGGGTCTTCTAGCACCTGCTGCCTTGACAGCAAAGTCACGTAGTTCCGAGGACGGTCTACTCTTGCCGCCTCCTTGCACTTGTCCATATTTTGGGTCCGAGTCTACTCCACCTAGACGAACTACCGAAGTCATTATAGTTCCTGGTGGTGATATAAATGGATGTAACGGCTATCCCAGAAATGGGAACATGAAAGAAGAACAGTCGACTCCATTTTTTAGAAGGTCTAGTCGTGGTGCTGCGTCTATGGTAACTTGGGACGAAGCTAAAAGATTTCGTAGAGGTTCAAGTTTTGGAGGAGCGAGAACTACTCTTTCAACTCCGATCCGTAGCATCCGTGCTCAAAGAACAATAGCGAGGTCACAGCAAGTGACCGCGAGTCCACAGCGTCAAACGCCTAGAACGCATCATTCTAGAAACTCAAGCGTTATATCAAGAAATTCCTCCCGCCACGGTAGGATCTTGCGACTGGAGCAAAAAGCAACAAAAGTGTTAGGAGTCGTATTTTTCACGTTTGTAATTCTCTGGGCTCCGTTTTTCATATTGAACATGGTGCCGGCTATATGTCCGGACTGCGAGGAGAGAATCTCACCTTGGGTGTTCGACTTTGCCTTGTGGCTGGGGTACGCCAGTTCGATGGTAAACCCGATATTCTACACTATATTCAATAAAATATTTAGGCAGGCCTTTAAGAAGGTTCTGGTGTGTGGGTACTGGAAGGCGAGGTAGCCGGCACCCTGGGAGCGCGTTCGCCCGAACTCTGACCCTGGTCTTGGGGCGCTCTCAGTCAATAGAAATATCCGATCTCAGTTTGTATAAACTCATTGAAGAGCTTTAAGTATTACGCTTCTAGGTTTTAGTATGCGTCAATGGTCTTTAGTTAAAGATAAGATTACAAACTAAATTCCACAATTTAAAAAGAGTTTTGAAGAAATGTATGTGGTGTATTAATGAAAGTTAATCTTAAACAGATATTGCTGACTCCTATTTTTTCTAACCCACACCACACCTAAACACTGATTTACACAATTGTTATTTTTCGAAATTGATACCAACATCTTTGAAAATATCGAGTTTTGCAGGACAGCCTTGTTATTGTATCAACCTTAGCCAAACAGCTTCGTAAAACAATGTTACCACAACACGCGGAACAGCGCAATAAAAAATACTTAAGACTTCGTAAACGTTTATTTTTCTGGTCACATTAATGCGGCGCACAAATGGGAAATATTTGCCTTCATACTGACCTCATTACCTCTGAACCTTCGCAATTTGTAAAGTTATTCTGTACTGTGATTTGGAGAACCATGAAAATAATACAATACGGCTTTACTTAAGAAAAGTGTTTTCGACATGGGTCCCACCATGGTTAACAAAATACCAGACATTTAAAATAAATGTTACAATTTAAATGTTTAAGAAAAAACCGACAGCCCTATTACTTCATAAGAATTATTATTATAGTTATTCCTTATTATTCAATTAATATCGAAGATATTTGACATTGTGTATTTCCTTATATTGAATATGTGTTGGAATCCCAACACTAAATATTACTTACTTACTAAATAAAAATACTACGGACATCACTATCCGTTTGGAATGTCTCGTTCACTTTCATCTGAGGTCGGGCCGCGACAAGACGATACGTGCTCCTGCTTGCCTGATTGATTACTGGTGAAAAATTACACTACCTAATATTGTAGTCTGTGGTGAGATTATAGAAATTCACAAATTTGAAAACTGGCCGTTTCATTAGTAATGCGAGTACATCGTACACATACTTAAACACATTCCCACAATATGCTTCCTTTAAATTTTATCATTTTTATTATTTTTTTTGCCAATTTTTATTTTACTGATGATTATTTTGTTTTCAATAAAAAAATATTTTCGATATTTGCATACCGAATTTAGGGTAGATTGTACAGCCATCACAAATTTTGTAAAGACCTTTATTATATGTGCCTAATTTCTAAGCAAATAAACGAATTTCATAGTATTCATTGAATACTATAATAGAAAAGAGAAATTACATAAGTGATTATAGTGGCAGATACTTTTTTTTTTAATACTTATATTTTTCTACTTATTATAATATGTCATTCGTCTTTATTTATAAACATAGATTACAACAGTGTGCAAGATGTTAAATATTGACAATTTAATAAAATACAATACAAAATAATCTATAACTACAGTTAGTTTATTCATTGCATGTTACTTTGAATTCGTTAGTGAATGAAACTGCACAAACTAGATCAGTATCAAGATAATTCTAATCTCAATTTATAACAATAAAAGTAGTATCGATATCCATCACTGTGAAGTTTCGCTAACTACTTTTAAGTAACCTTGTATACTACGTAAATCTAAAACCTGCATTTAGTTTTCTATAACTCTGCAGCATTTCCAAATTTCTATAACCACAGCTTTATTATGTAACCCCCTTAAAGAAAATTTCTTTAATATTGACATCGGATGGTGATGAACTTAAAAATGAAAGTCATTATAATTGAGTAACGCAATTAGGCTGCAAGCTTAATAGCATTTGATACCTGAGAAATTACTTTTTCATTCCCAGTTCTACTAACAGTTTTGTGGACTCAAAAATATTAATAAAACCGATTCCAACTTCTTGTATCGGAACGGTTCCCGATCTCTGTTTTGTCTTAGAGATGACAAAATAGCCACAGAATGGACTTATTTTTTGAAGACTGATTCTTTTACTAAGGAGTACTTAGCTGGTTTCTCGTTTTATTTTGTTCAATAAAACTTGCCCGTTGATGTTATAATGTAATTATAATAATAATGAGTCGCGATGGATTATGAATACAATTAATGGAGTATGTTTGTTTGACTATTAGCATTAAAGTTTTGCAAACAATCGATAACTCTGCAGAAGGGGGTAACTCAGCAATGTCACTTACAGAATTATGTAGAACACAAATTGCAGGTATATCCAATGAATTAATGTATGTACTGTCAATAATAATGACGAATATGACACTGATTTGAACTTAGTTTCACCTGTAGGTCAGTGAGATTGCAGAGTTTCATAACGGTGCGATATAATTATTTGCAGAGTTATCAATTGATTTAATAATAGTTTAATCATTTTTGTATTAATTACAATAATTTATAATTCTATAGTAATGTGTTCGTTACAAGTTACAATCAACTAAGTTTGCATCAAATGTCAAGCTTTTCCTAGTCCTGTGTTTAATAGATTTAGTGAATACTGTAATTAATTCAATGTGATGTTGTGTAAACATAAAAATATACTTTAATTTTAATTCATTCATTTCTATTATGTACAGTCAAATAATTAATTTCAAAATAATTTTGTCTCTAAAAAATTAAAAATAAGTCACATCCACAGTTTTCATTTTCTGTTACGAAGAGTTGAACTGTATTAAGGTTAGCTACACTCGTTCGACTCAATGCAATCGGATTTTAACAATCGGATAGAGTACTGTGTATCAGCAATATCCTATTAACTTAACTGAACGAACGTTCCTTTTCGAAAATCAAAAAGCTTGTAGCTAGCTTTAGTAGAAATATTATTTTTCATTTTAGTTTTCTTGCTGCGTGTGTATAATATGTCGACTAAAATATTTTGTGGTTCTAAGAAAATACGACTCCATTCTATTTAAAATTTTGTATTTTTTTAAATGTAACTGAAGTAAGTTAGATAGATTCAGAACAAATGTCTAGTCGTTTCACACAAAAAATAAAAATGTAAATACAAAAAATATAATATAATTATTATTATAAAAATGTTAAATGGAAGTAATAATCTATAAATGTAAATAAAATAAATATATATATGGCAATGTTTAAAAAAATGGTGTCAATAATTTATGATTTCATCGTTAAAAATAATAAAGCGATTGAATCGTAGTTCTTTTGTTTTATTTTTTAAAGTTCGACGATTCCTCAAAACTTCTGTATTCGAGAAACAAATATATGGAATAATTGCAGTACCTCATCATCATCTGCCTAGCCTTTCCCAACTATGTTGGGGTCAGCTTCCAGTCTAACCTGATGCTTTGGTGGTCTAAGGAACAGGGTGTAAAGTTCACTCATCCACCATAGAAAAGGGAGGATCCTCCGATCAGGCGGGTGTTGTGTCTGGTGGGCAACTGCCCGATGGTTGAATTCGGGACGTTGTATATATGCTAGTTGCGCGGTAAACTCTGCTTGCGCGATGCAGGATTTGTGTAATATCAGTGTGAAGCGTAGTTCGCATGTGGCGATGTTGATGCCGCTACAATGCAGCTGAATACCAGTATTTTACATGGTCCGACAGCCTATATCACCTCCACAACCTAGTTATTGGATAACACGATAACCCGTGGTAAGACTGGTTGTCTTGACTTCCAGGCTTTTGATTACTGTCAAAGATCTACCAATGAGAGCCGGGACCAACATTGCAATATAATATTATATAATATTGCTAATTCAATATTTTTCATTTAAATGATTTTATAAAAACCACCTCTTCTTCTCGAATTGATAATACAAAATTCGTATCTAGTTAATCCGACTATTTTGGCCCAATAGGTGGGCACCTATTTTATCATCAATGTGGGCACTTTGATGATAAAAACGATCTGATTGCAATCTAATGTCACCCTTCGTCATAAATCTCATTACTACACTTCAATTTACATCAGTTTCAAAAACCTGTGCCTTGAGCCGCGCCGTCTTAGCATAGTAAGTATATAAAAACCGGTCAAGTGCGTGTTGGACCACGCACAATGAAGGTTTTCGTAGTTGGGATGAATTTATCCCAAGAACAAACTTAACATTGTAGTTGAAAAACATGTTCTCCCATAATATTCTAGTTGCAAATGTAAGTTGGTCGACTATTACTCGTTAACTTGTAAAGCTTTAGCTGTGATAGTTTTCCTTTTAAGATCATGAATTTTCTCTCATATCCACTACTGTCCAATGTCCATATCCAGTATATCCAGAACCATTTAGCTGGCAGGGGGACACACATCGAAAAATGGTTTGTACACACTCGCAATAATCTTGAACAACCTTTCCTACAGCACCCCACACAATGAGATAGACGTGTAGAAGCGGTACCCTAAGAAAATATATATAGTTAAAGATTTTATTTTACCACTTTGTTGGCGTGATTAGCAACTTACTAGTACTCAGAGTCTCTGAGCTAAGCCGTGGACAGACAGCCAGACAAACGGAAATGGCAAAACTATAACCAACGGTTCCTTGTTGAATACAGAACCCTAAAACATGTTTTCATACCGAAACACTAATTTCAAAAGGTCCAAGATTACTGACTGCCCGAAGAATATAAAAGAAAAAATCAATATCACTAAGCCTCCTTCATCAAGACTAATAAGATTAAAGCCAAAGAGCAAGTATATCTACTTTGCATACAGATAGTAATACTCGTATTATGTTCTTTCATATTTTCAAAAGCTTTCTACCTTTCTTTGATGCAGACTTTACGCACGTGAAAATGTTATCAAAATGTAAGCTTTATGTATTGCGCTCGACTATTATAGTGCAGTTACAAAGGAAACAGTTGGGTACACAGGAAAGGGAAGGAAGATGAATGGTGCATTAATAACGCTAGTTCATGGAAGCTTGGTTTTCTATGTTACTGTTTATTTATTTCGGGAAATATTTAAATAATCCTCTAAAAACTTAATGAACGACTAACGATGGATGCTTTTTTAAATTAAGGAAACAAACTCTTTTTTAAATAATTGTCCCTAATTTGACTTGCTGGCCTTTCGTCACAGTTGGACCCAGTAACAAAGCTAGGATACCTCGACCAATAATCGGGTATGGTTGGTCACGTTTCTAACCTAACAAGCAAGCACAGCCTAGGGCACCCGGACCAAATGGGTTAGGTTCAATCCAACAGGAGAGAGATCAGGCGCAGAACCAACGGCTTAACGTGCAAGGCACGGGGGTATCACACCGCCAACTTCCAAACACCGGGCTGTTACTAAGAAATTCCTAATGGGAATCGTACTTAGGACCTCAAACTCAGCAGTCGCGCTTGGAACCATGGCACCAACGGGGCTCACAAACAAATACAGAAACGTTCCGGAATAAATTCTCTACATGATGGTAAAAACCGGATCACAAACCGTTGAGTAATTTAGAAGGACAACGCGTTCACACAGACAGACACAAAAAGCTACTTTAATGTTTAATATAAATAGACATAAAAAAGTGCGAGCCTTACATTAGTCGCATAATTATGATGTGTCATCTGACTTCTCACCTTGATAGCGACAGAAATTAACTTAAAAAAAAAATACTACTGATATATTTATTCGAATAATTATTATTCATTAATAAACTCCGTTTGAAATAAGATTAGAAGCATAAAAAAATACCTTTTTTACTGTCCGTTCAACCGATTTTGACTTCTATTGCGTTGGTGGCATGACAAATGGCAGCTGTAATAAACAGTTGATATTGTAACTACGTTTTTGCTTTGAATACCATCCTTATGCCTACGAGATAGAAGTCAAAATCGGTTGTACTACGGACTGTAAAAAGGTTTATTTAAATTTGTAATCTTGTTTCAAATGGAGTATAGTGGCCTCGTCGAAATTCGTACCCCTCTAGTTACAGTCTATATAATACTTAGTAATTCCATGTTATTAAAAAGTAAGTACCTACTTACTTATTCGATGCTCAAGCTGTCACTTCTTGTTACACACTTCCGTCCCTTTTCACGAATCATTCCCACAGAAAGCGAGACGAAAGATATTGTACACATCAAAAAAAAAATGGTACTTAGGTTACGGTGCTTATCTACATGAGATCTGCACCGCAACCGTTACAGATATAAATATATACATACACTTTTAATCATTATCATCATTCAGCCGAAAGACGTCCACTGCTGGACATAGGCCTCCCCCAAATCGCCACGCTTGGCAGACGGGTTGGCGATCGCAGTATGGTGTTAAAATGCATAGAGAACGCTGCTGCCAATTCTCTAGTAAGTTCTTTAGTCGCATTTTACGACACCCACGCGAAGAAATAGGATGGTGCTATTCTTTACGTCCGGCACCACACAGACAAACTAAACTTTTAGTAACGAAAAGTATTCATTTATTTTTATTTTACAATTTAACAATAGTGCAGTAGACTGCTCCGTTGGTCTAGCGGTCGCAAGCGATACTGCTGAGGATGAGGTCCTGGGTTTGATTCCCAGGTCAGGCAAAGTATTATTGGCATTTCTAACAGGAATTTCTCAGTAGCAGCCCGGAATCTGAATTTGTGCCCGGTTGATGGCAATAGGCTCGCCCCCTGTTACATGGGACTTAAACATAACTGGCGAAATGTGGGTGCAGTGTAAGTACACCTCTGCCTAACCCTTCGAGGATTATAGGCGTCGTGTTATTTTTTTATGTTACTGCAGTAGATCTTTGCCTCGGAAAGCACGTTAAGCCGTTGGTCCCGGCTGTCATACGTGGATCATTGACAGTCGTTACGGGTCGTCAGAAGCCCGAAAGTCTGACAACCAGTCTTACCAAGGGGTATCTTATTACCCAGTTACTAGGTTGTGGCCGTCAGATAGGCAGTCGCTCCATGTAAAATACTGATATTCAGCTAGCTAGATTGACGCCAGTAGCACACCTCCGCCGCGAAACCATCACAGCGAAACCGCAGTAGTTCAATTCAACTGGCTCGCGTCATGTTTCGCTACTCGAATAGGATGCGACTAGCGGAACATGACGCGAACCAGTTGAATTGAACTACTGCGGCGGAGATTGCTACCGGTGTGAGTGCAGTACATCTTTACGAAATTTAAAGGTGTTTTATTTATTTACTAATAAAGTTGGAAGTGCTTAGTTAAGTATCCTACGTCGTAATACACGGCACTATACCAACAATAGATCGTCACTATGACGTAAACTAACATTTAAATAATATTAATTAAAGAGGTGACCTTCTCGAAATGTCAGTCATTGGCCGCAACCCTTAGGGTAAGCGCACACGAGCCACCAACCCCAACCCCTGGTGGCTGTAGCCTCTTGCATTGGTAGCCCGCGAAATTAAAATTCTCTTACTATTTTTTGCAATTTGCAGGTCTGAATTAGAAAGATATTATTATTTATTAAAACTATGCACAAGTAAAAAATACTGTACAAAGGCGGACTTAATGCCTGAGGCATTTTCTACCAGTCAACTAATAGGGTGATGCAGAGACAAAACATGGTAGGTGCAACAAAGGGTATATAACTTGAAAATCAAAAATATATACTAATACATACATACTTATAAACAAAATAAAAAGTGTCAGGAGAAATAACGATTGGTGGAGGAGAAAACGAATCAGCGCTGGGATGATTCTGCTAACTTCTTACGAATATATCCCCGTGCCTTCTTTATTAATGATTTTGATTATTATAATTCTGTAAATACATAGATTGTTTTGTTATAATATAACATAACATCTATATATTATATATTCCAATCTCTTCCAATTTGCTACAATTAAAAGAGCTTACCGTATGATTGATCTCCTGTGATTGATTCAAGTATGTGCCCAGGGGGGAAGTTGGCTTTGGTGATGATATATATCGCTTCTCGGCCTTTTGGCTAAGATCAAAATGTAGTATCTGTTCTTTTCAGCTTGATATCTGAAAGTTCCTTCACTGGTGATGATATACGCATCAGATTCAACTCATTCTCAAGTGGTATAATGCCATTGGTCGGTACCGATATGGTCGCGAATCATATTTTGAGCAAGATACAACTTAACAATTACTTGCAAATTTCAAAAAACATTAATTTTGAGGGCTACAGCTACAACTCCACTTTAAGAACTAATGTAGTGAATAAATACAAAAGGCATGTAAACTGCTTGCCGCAGGGCTACCTGTGGCTATGGCCGATGGCTCGTTTGCGCCTAGCCTAAGTTACACAAGCCAAGGTTCCTGCAACTGACAGGATGGAGAATAGACGTGCAATTTTTCACTTCAATGCGCTACACTGACCACTGACAGAGCCACCGCTGAGAGAAGTCTTGTTTTGTGGTCACTAAACTGCTTACATTACTGTTAAGGAGGGGACAATGCTCTGAAATAGACAGGCTGAGCTGGAATGGCAAAGTGGGAATATAAGGTAAGTCTTGTAGGGTTGTGTAAGGTAAGTAACGGATGGAAGAACTAACCCAGGTTGGCACTTCTTTTGTTAAATAATTCTTTAAGGGTTGGAAGAAACGGCGGCAATAATCCAAATCATTTAGATCCAGGGCATTAGATAAATATACATTTGGTAGGTATAGTCGGTGACCATCATTACCTGACGCCTACCTATTACAAAGAAGACTCATTGAAGAGGGGTCAGTTAATGCTGGTCACCGACTGTACATGCAGAAGCAGCCTATAGTATGATGTTTACCCTGTTGGGACACAGGCTCTCTTTGAGAGGTCCTTCTTTGAGAGGGAGTGGGTTGTATAATATACCACGCGGGCCTAGTGCGGGTTGGTAGATGTCACATGTTTTCGAATTTTTGGTTCTATGACATGCTGGTTTCCTCGAGATATTTTTCTTCACCTTGATTTGAGAGTATTAGTGTTGAAATTAAAGCGCCTGCGTGGGTTCGAACCCACGACCTACAACTCGTAAGTTGAGGCCGTTACCACTGAGCCACGACTGATCTCCAAACTGGTCTCCAGATTGTCCAAAAAATCATATATTTATTGGTCGCCCCAAATTACACGGGACTTAAAAATAACTGGTGAAATATGGGTAGGTCCTCTGCCTTACCCTTCGGAGATTACAGGCGTGATGTTAAATATGTTAAGTGTAACATGTAACATCAAAAATTAATTATAACAGAACCAATAAAGGTAGTTTATTCTCGTATTATTTTATTAAGTGAATTGTTTTTGATGATAAGTATTCTATTTTATTTTCTACTCTTACACACGGTGTCTACATCTCTTTGTCTACTTTCCTATCACAGGTATGCTGGAAGAGATTTATTTAGAAATAAGCATCACCAAGCTTCTCATGAAGAGATCCGCAGGCGAACAAAGGTAACCGACGGGCTACCGAAGAATTGACAAGCTTAAGTGGCAGTGGGCAGGGCCCATTGCTCGCAGAACTGATGGCTGATGGGGCAAAAAGGTTCTGGATAGGTGACCGCGTACCGGAAGACGTAGCGTTGGCAGGCCTCCTACAAGGTGGACCGATGACCTTGTGAAGGCTGCAGGTATCCGCTGGATGCGGGAAGCACAGAACCGGTCGAAGTGGCGGTGCTTGGGGAAGGCCTATGTCCAGCAGTGGACGTCTTTCGGCTGAAACGATGATGATGATGAAGCATCACCTTTTTACGTATTTTTCTGTTCTTTTCGTCTTATCTATCTATATATATGTTACGGCTAATACCCGAAGTGCGGCTACACCTAGTTTTAGCCGGTTAGAACTAGGTGTAGCCGGTTAAACCTAGTACGAGCCGATTGTTTTCGGGTAAAATCATTTGGGTTAGGTTAGGTTAGAACAGTAACCCGTCTATTGTTGGTAAATTGGTTTTATCCAACAGGGATTGTCTGGACCTATAATTCTAACCGGCTAAAACTAGGTGTAGCCGCACTTCGGGTATTAGCCGTAACATATATAAATAAAGGGTCTAGAACCAATAAAACAAAAAATGTAATAGGTCACTATAATATTTTTATCCCTCCTCAAAAATACATTGTTTAGTTTACTAGTATAATATGATGCGGGTAGTTGGCAACTTCGTGTATGTTTATGGCACTAATAATTTTGCCATAAACCCTCGTAGTTTATAGCAGAATTATATTGGCACGGCATATGGCATAGTGTTTAGCCAAGAAACGCCATGTTTTCTTCTCTTTTATTGTGCTAATAAAAGGTTTGATGGCATTTACTTTTGGGTATATTGATGTAACTATAACCTGAAAATAAAATTAAAATAAAAACCGGCCAAGTGAGTGTCGGACTTCGCACATAAATTAGAACTACTTCGCAGATTTAGGACTACTTCGGACATTTTAAATGTAGAATATGTTCTACATTTGGTACGGAACCCTAAATGTATACGAGTACGGAACCCTAAAAAGGAATAACCGACCCATCTTGAGAAATATGACGTCACCCGGCCACGTTTTTCAAGACTTTTCTCGAAGGCAATAGTGTTATCTCATCTTCCACAAGGAAGCTCACTTAAATGTCTCACTGATGGTGGCGCGTATGTTGGATCATTCGGTTCCCTGCAAAGCGGTTGGGCTGGATGGTGCTGATCCACGCGTCATGTTCGTGAACGGGCGCCGTCAGTTGAGGCTGGTCATCTCTTAACTGCCAGGGCTTATTTTGTAATTTTATATAATAAAAATTGAAAAACATGTTAGTGACGAAGAGAACGTGACGTATGGCGTCCCGCAGGGCAGTGTCCTCTTCCCGACGCTCTTTTTGATTTATATTAATGAACTCTGTTACCTTATTATCAACGGTGCGAAGATACAGTCCTACGCGGATGACACCGCTATTATCTTCTCTGCTAAGACCTGGGACAAAGTTAGGCTGGAGGCTGAGAGGGGATTGGCTATGTGAGAATTTACTTACGCTAAATACCCAAAAAACCAACGACGTCTGCTTCACTAAATACGCAAACTCTCAGCCTGCGCCTGACTTTAACATTAGAATACATTCTTGTCGTACCCCAACCCAATCTACCTGTAGTTGCCCTGGAATTCATAAGGTAAATTCCGTCAAGTACCTAGGTATTGTAGTAGATCAAAGGTTAAGCTGGTAACCACACCTCGAACTAACTATAGCGAGGGTAAGAAAACTCATATGGATTTTCAAATCTTTGATACATGTAATGAATGCAGAACTACAAAATAAAATCTATATCGCACTGGCCCAATCTGTAATCATATATTGTATCTCGGTATGGGGTGGAGCAGCTAAGTCGTATTTTATAGATCTAGAGAGGGCTCAGAGATCCTTGATTAAGGTCATGTACTGTAAGCCCTACAGGTTCCCTACTGAAACTCTATACGCAAGTTCTGGGCTGCTGCATGGTACTAAGATATCACAAAATTCTACCCTTTAGCCATGCCAAACTTAAAAAAAGACGGTGTGATATAGTAGCCCCTACATACTCAGCACGTTCAATTTTTGCTAGTCGCCAAAATGTAACTCAAGCCCAACGCGTCTATAATAAAGTAAATTGCATACTTAATATTTACCCTATGCAGCTGTATGAGTGTAAGAAGGCATTGACTGAATGGCTCTCCACACTTAATTATGATGCCGTGGACGACATTTTGGCAACTCTGGGTTGAACGTCATGCATATTGACACATATACACACACTCCAGCACACACACCCTAACACATCTCCATTCATACACACACGCTCGCTCCAGCACACTTCCACACTCATTCACACATACACACGCCCACTCATACACACACATACACACAAATTATACACTCACACACTCATAAACACACGTATAAACACACTTTTATACAAAACACACTCTAGTTTTCACACAATGCCACAAATACGATTTTCATTTTTCTTTTTATTGTTTTATAAAAAAAATGTGTACCTTATACCTAATTAGCACAACGAAACAATTGTTCAGTAATCAAGGAAGAGCGAGGTTTATCCCATCACAAGTATCTTCGGATTACTTTCTGGGAAGCCCCCGCAAACTGAATTGTATAGTTTTAAGATAATAAACACATTTTTTTTTATATATTTTGAATTTTATTTTTAAATATATTTTTTTAGTTTTTTTACATTTAAAAAAGAGTGTCCTTGGAGTTTCTTGCCTGTTCTTCTCCATATAGATCTACGTTTTGGAATGGGCAAATAGCTTCCACTTTCTTACTAACTGACCGATTCTTTGACAATTCAAAAGTGCCTGTAAATGGTTTAATTGAAATAAATGCTTTGAGTTTGAGTTTGACACAACTGCAAGCATGTTTTTTTTCATGGTGGAAATCCTTATGGATGTTGTAGCCCCGGCAGAGTGGTCTGTCAGACTCTTACTGATTAAAACCACCTTGGTGTTCCCTCGTACACTTGCGTCGGGGGGCTGCGGGTGCGACTTCCGCTGCCCCGGACTGGTGACGGCCCACTCTAGGTAAGCCCCATCCCGTAGGAGGAGTGAGGTGTTGAACTCCCATTACTTCTTAGTATCACGCGTGGAACACTACGCGCTGCCCTCTCGGGTCCAGTGGATTAAAGGGGCGACGGATGTCCCCGAGTCCGGCGCCCAACAACTTGCAAGCCTGACCCGACCTAGCATTAGGAAAGAGCTAGTGAGAGTTAGTGGTATAAAAATGCTAACCGACACTATCCTGCATAGCACTTGTGTGAGTTCTATGTACCTACTATAAACCTACCATTTACTGGGTACGTATTTTATTGACTCAAGTCAACACACACTCAAATACACACACACACACACACTCCTTTATTGGCACATTCAAATGTGCCCTGGCGGCTGAGAGTATGTCAAGCTCACTCAGATGTCTCGCTGGTGGTGGCGTGTGTGTTGGATCATTAAGTTCCCTTCAAAATTGTTGAGCTGAATGTTGCTGATCTATGCGTCATGTTCATGAACGGGCGCTGTCAGTAGGGATTGGTCATTTCTTAGCTGCCACGGCTCATTTAAATTTATCAATTGGGATTTTGTTTTTATCTTTTTAATAATTAAGATGTGCACGTTACAGTTTTCACCATAATTTTAAGACTTTATTCCTGAAGGTTTAATAAGCATAATATATTAATATATAATTTAGAAATAGTACAGAAATCTCGATTGCACCCGTACGAAGTGAGGGGTCGCTAGTATGAAATAAAAATAAACAAAAACAAGCGAGCCTTAAAGTAGTGGCATACGAGTATGATGTGTAACATGTGACATCTCACCCAACAACATAAGCAACTGAGCTTACGTACTTACTAATTCCATGCTATTATAAAGTACTTACTAATTCCATGCTATTAAAAAATACTTACTACTACTGTCCGTGTGGTGATGGATGTAAAGAATAGCACCATCCTATTTCTTCACGTTGGTGTCGTAAAAGGCGACTATGGGACTTACTAGAGAATGGGCAGCAGCATTCTCTATGCATTTAAACACCATACTGCGAACGCCAACCCGCCTGCCAAGCGTAAGTGGACGTCTTTCGGCTGAAATTATGATGATGAAAAAGTATTTGCTTATTCCATGCTTCAGCTGCCACTTCCTGTTACACACTTCCGTCCCTTTTCATGAAATCACTCCCACAAAAAGCTAGAGGAAAGATTACATATCAATAAATAACCGACCCACCTTGTGTAATATGACGTCACCCGGCCGCGTAGTTATCAAGACTATTCTCGAAGGCAAACTATTATAGTGTCCTTTAATGTTCCACTTTAGAGTGAACTGACCCTGACCCGCGGGGTAATAGCGTAGAATAGAAAAGAATAATACTCTTTATTATGTACAGACGCCAGCTCATCAAGCTACTACAATCTGTCAAATTTCTTTAAAAGATTTTCAACTTTTTTTATTTTTTATTTGTGAGGGGTTTGCTCTTTACCTTAGTCTAGGTCAGAGGTGATAAAGACAAAGTCGACGATGGAGTGAGCTTACCTAGAAGAAGCCTGTTCACTGTCACTTTGAAGAGATTAGGGTTGTATGCGTTCGGAAACACAGACGCAGGCAGAGAGTTCCACTCTTTTGCTGTGCGCATTATAAAAGACATTTGGAAACGCTTAGTGTGAATTGGTTGAATAGCAACCAGGAAGGGATGGTAACCTGCAGTGCGTCTAGATGGCCGATGATAGAAGGGGGCTGGAGGAATGAGGTCTTGGAGTTCTTGGGCGTCACCGAAGTACAATCTGTAGAAGACCGACAAGCAGGCAACATTGCGGCGATGGGCCAAGCTGTAAAGCTTGGCATCCACCAGTACGTCGCCAATGACCCTCTTAGCTCTGCGTTCCACCGAGTCAAGCGCGGCAAGTTGGTATTTAGCTGAGCCATCCCAAAGGTGGCTACAATAATCCATGCAGGATCGGACCTGCACTTTGTATTGGGTCAAAAGCTGTCCAGGCGTAAAGTTTCGCCTATTTAGGATGGCCAATTTCTTGGCCGCAGTTTGGGCTTTGTACTCGATGGTGGCGCCGAAGTTAAGAGTAGAAGTCAACTGCCTAGGGGCTCGAGCCGACCAGTTAAGGAAAAGTAGGAGTTTGGTCGAAACGACTCCTTTTAGCGGTAAAGCATAAGGTTCAAGGTTGATTGGGAAAATTTTACAGTTTCGGGTAGCCTTGACCTGCTGGCGTTTGTACACTATAAAAGTTACAGCTATATAAATGTTGAAAGTTTACATAGGGTGACACAATGAGAGTTTTTTTTTTTGGGTGGGAAATATAAATCAAATGACTTCTCCCGCTCTGGGCGGAGCCAGTCAGACTTTTATTGACTAAAACCCACCCGTGTTCCTTCCGTTGTCTGTGTGCCAGGGCCACGATATCCCTTTCGGACAAACTCGCAACCCTGGCAGCCTGGCCATGGGTTTCATATTGACAGTTCATCAACATTCATTACGTTATTTACGTTGTTGAGCAAACAAAAATTTGTTCGAACATATGAAACAGTGGATTAACAATATACTTCAAGATTTTGAAGTCAATCTATCACTGCCACTACCATAACTACTATCTTGTGTGTTACGGAATTAGGGTGCTGATCTGGGATTTGGAAAGATTGAAATAATAGTAGAGTAAAAAATGGATAACACGTACTTCCACAAAAAAAAAAAAACCGTTGTAAAAGTAGTGAATAGGAATACTAATTTTTACTAAGGTTCACGAGAGGTAGCGTTGTGAGTAGCTTTAGAACCGTATTGTAGCAATGAGTTTAAAAACAATATATTATGCACAAGATCTCAAACGAATAATAACATGAAAAGATTTGTAGTGCCCACTTGTAATAATTAATATGATCGGAGTAGGTGTAGAATTTTTTTAGTCCCAACTATTTTGAATAACTTTTTACTCCATATAAACAGTTATATCACAAAAATCTTCTTTAAAAAATAAATAGATAAGTACCTCTTTAATATATTTTGTCAAAGCCTCGCTGTATAGAATATTTAAAAAATAAAATACTAAATTGCACACAAACAACAACAATTTGCAACAATTTATTTTAACCTATAGGTGAAAAATGTAATTATAAAAATCATGTTAATATGTATTATCGCGCGGTTCTCATTCAGTGTCCCTAAAAATGCCTGGTTGTGCTGTTAAAACTTGTAAGCTAGTGGCACTAATTCACGGGCTTCTATAACACAATAAAACCGTAACCTATTTACAAGCACAGGTAAAAAGTACATTAAATATTGAATCCAGAGGCTTCCTATTCGTTGTGAGGAAATAAGCATAACGAAATGATAAGGGGCTATTATCTGCGGTACCACCATTTTGATCGGGAAATGAACAAACATAATGGGATTTCAGTATTTCTTATTTAAATGTGCGTGTTGTTCTGTAATCATATTGTTTAGCTTTTGGAAGTTCTGTTTGCCAACGTGGTTTTGTTTCTTTGAGCTTTTGGTCAGCGTCGTATTTTGTTTTCTGGAGGATTTTCCTTTTATTGTGGTGCTGCCATCAAAAATCAAACCTCAAAGCATTTATTTCTAATAAACCAATTACAGGCATTTTTGAATTGTCAAGGGGTCGGTCAGTCAGAAAGATGAAGCTAGTTGCCCATTCCAAAGCGTAGTAGAGGTACCTATGGAGAAGAGCGGGTAAAAAGCTCCATGGATACTCTTTTAAATTAACATACATGGTTACAAAATATAGGTCACATATCATTCATGTTGTTATTATACATGTGAGAACGATGCAAAACGTCAAAAGCGTCTGTAATAAAAACATATTAGGTACCTACGTTCTGTTACGTTTTTTTTTAGTTTTTTTTTTTTTATTTTATATTTTTATTACAATCATAAAAAAAAATATTAGGTACTATAAAATGCCACGGCAGCCATTTTTTTTACCAGTAACCACATGACCAGCCCTAATCCTGAAAAAACAAAAGTCTAGTTCATACATCCCAAAAATGTTTTAAATCGTGACGAAAACCGCAGAAAAGGCTTGTAATATCCAACCCGACGTCGGACCTAAGTAACGTCACGTCACGGGCCCGTCCCGCTCCGTCCCGCGCCGTCCCGCGCCGTCCCGCGCCCGTCGCGCGACCGTTCCGCACCTGTGTCGCTCCCGCACGATTAATCACACCCACGCCGGACCGTACAAGTGTCGAAAGTAAATGAGATTTCCAACTTAACGTATTAATAAAATTAAATTAAAAGTTTTTTTTTTTCTGTTTGGGGCTTAGGGGTGTTTTTATTTAAAAACTGAGTGTAATAAATCAATTTATTTGTATTTTTTTTGGTCCAAAGTTGGTCCTTGCTCTTGAAAATTTTTATTTATGGACTCTTTTGGTTTCATTCTACGTTGCTTTGTTCAAAATATTGTTATCATGATTTTCAGCAGATACGAGTATTATTACCCTGCCAAAACCGTACTAAAAAGTAAAAAACAAGTTGTATTAGTTAATCTGTATAAACAAAGAGAAAGGTCACTCATGTACTCGCTGACTTAACAGATAAATACAATTATCATTGCAGTCGGGTGACCTCTTAGATTAAAAAATTTCAAAGACAGACGGTCCCCCGACAGCAATGATAATTCTTAGCAAGTTTTAAATTTTTGAGATCATGACTCCGTAGTACCTACTAAATTACAATTAATGGCATTAAATACAATTCTGATTTTTATATACATACATACATAAACTCACGCCTTCTTTCCGTGGGGGTGGGCAGAAACTATAGAACACCACCTGCTCCTACGCCACGCTCCATACAGCAGGGGCCCAAGTGTGTTATTTTTATAAATTCAGTAATTCCAACACGATCCCATTGTCATGCCATTGTCATTTTGCTAAAAGTTCGTAATCTGGTAAATTCATAATGGTCGATCATTGGTCGGTCAATGTTCTCGTAATATAATTGTGTTATTATAATGGCATTGTCGTATTGCCATTATTATAAAACCCATTAGTAGAAATGTCATTCATTTGTCATTATGTACGAGATTACCAATATAAGCAATTTCTTTCAATGTAGTGTCAATGGCCGACCATTGGAAAGTCATAATGACGCCATTATAATAGTAGATTACCAAACTTGTCAAAATCAACAATTATGAAATCAATGATCGACCATTCTGACACTATTTTAATAGCAGACTTGAAGCCCTGGTCATACACGCACGCTGCGCTGGTTGCGAGTACTACGTACCTGTGCTGCCAAAATAAGGTTAAGATTTCTGCTAATAGTAGCTGAGGATTCGGACTGCAGTAAAAATGGCTAAAAACATAACCTTATTTTAGTCCTCTTAGCCTTAGCTTACCTTATGAAAAGAACCGGAGTTACCGACATAGCTTGCAGAGTAAACAAACTGAAGTGGCAGTGGGCTGGCCATATTTGTCGAAGGAACGTTGGCCGATGGAGCAGACGAGTCCTGGAGTGTAGACCGCGTATCGGCAAGCGTAGTGTGGGACGCCCCACAGCTTGATGGGCCGACGACCTTAAGAAGGTGGCTGGGTCAGACTGGATGCGTAAGGCCGAGGACAGGCTGTTATGTTACAGCTTTGGAGAGGCCTATCTCCAGCAGTAGACTGCAATAGGCTGAGTTTATAGCCGTAGCTTTATTCGAGTCTGTTTTATATTTCGATAAAATTACTTTTGGGCAATGGGCGAGCCCATGTATACGAGGTGATATACCAGTAAACTATACAGTCTTATAATATGAATTAGACTCTTCCAATAAATTTTGTAATTTTAGTAATTTAATTCTTCTATTGTGTACATAATAAAGAGTATTTATTCTATCTCGTATATCTATATTCTATCTAAACACTCCGTAAAATAAATACTTACATAAACCATGAAAAGGCACTTTAATACTAAAACAACGTCAATCTTTGTTATTGAACTTACGTCGAGCCGCGTTCGTCATGGATTTGTATAGCTGTTCAATGTCACGGCCAAGGTTTAACGTGTCCTATAATAATAATGTATAACTATTGTTATAATTATAATATGTATATACCATCACAAACTTAAGGAATTAGGGATTCCCAAAATGGCTTCTTTCACCAGTTTAAGCTGTAGTAGACACACAGACTACATTAATAAAATTTTACTTATTTTTATAATCGCCTCATGTGGTTCTCAGCAAAGAAACTGGCTAATTGCGTGTCGGACCATGCACTATGAAGGGTTCCATAGTTGGGATGAATTTATACCAAGAAAAAATTTAACATTGTAGGTGAAAAACATGGTCTCCCATACATTCCAACTGCAAATGTAAGTTTGTACGCACAATATTGGGATATTTTAAGACCATAGACTTCGTAATGCTTTCCTATAAGCTATAAGTATAGAACTATTGTCTGTATTTATTTCAAAATTTAAGGCTCAGAAGGTTTGGAGATAAGGGGGAATGATCAAATTTCATTTATTTTCTTAAAAAACAAAAAAAAATATTTTTTTCAAATTATACCTAAATTCTTACAATATGCTCTTTTATTTGATAAGTCACACGGTACAGTTTGCAAACCTTGTTTCTTTCTTTCTAAGTTGCCCTTCCATAGTGACCCACGTATTCGAAATTCATTTCAAAATCAAAATATTTTACTCCTCATAAACCTACATCGGCACTTATGAAACGTCAGAAGCTAGGTGCACGGTTCCAATTGGTTGTTACCTATAGTTCTCCAAGCAAGAGCCGATATGAAACCCCCGGTTACTCTTTTAAAAAGAGTTAAATTACAGTGGTATTAGGTATGGGAGGACAGTGTAGGCCCGTCAACAAGTACCAAGTACTTAACATAATAGAAAATGGTTTACAAAGCTACAGCCTATTAAGCCTACAACGTTCTCACATTCATAAATTAAAAAAAGAATCTATAGAAAATATTACTAAAATAATAAAAAAGAAAACCTTTCAATGACGTCTTTCGACAGTAAATTGCGGACGTTACGTGGCGGCCACAAAAATCTTAGGAAATCCTAGCTTAACACACCATGAAACGGTCGGAAGACACTTACGATTCTCCTGGCTTTATTCCTACGGTACCTGTAAATATTATTTTCAAAAAGAAACACTACGTAGTATATTCTAAAGATAACTTTAGAAAATACTACGTAGTGTTTTTTTTTGTGTGTATTTTTCATGAAAAGCAATATAAATTACTACTAATAATACCTAATTATTACTATAATAATTATTATTATTTTATTATTACTATAAAACTCAAACGAAGATATATATTTTTTTATAATTGGAGCATTACAATGAAATGAGCTGTTAGAAATAAAATAATTTTCGCATAATGACACAGAAACGTGAGAATGTACTGATGTCAGGTTGCTACTTCCTTTCCTCAGCCTTGAAAAATGCTTCAGTATGTACATTATTATAATAATAAAAGTGGCAACACTCGTAGCTTATACATTTTTAACTATGACCGTATACTGCAAATTTGAACGAAGAATCTTTGAAAAATCTACCTAATCAACGTAAAATACGATTTATTGTTAGGTTGGAAACAGTATAGTTATCAAAATTTTTAGTTATTAAGAAAAATCAAGTACCTATTCTGTCCCAACGACGATAAGGAAGATGAGGAAGCGATTAGCGATCAACGATTTTCTCGCAAAAAGAACATACAGAATATTGAAGGTCCCGTGCCAGTCAACTCAACTCAAATCAAAGCATTTATTTCAAATAAACCAATTACAGGCACTTTTGAATTGTTAAGGGATCGGTCAGTCAGAGAGATGAAGCTAGTTGCCCATTCCAAAGCAGATTAGGTTTCTATCGAGAAGAACGGGCGGGACACTCCACGGACACTCTTTTAAAATAAAATATTGTTACAAAGTATTGGTTACATCATTCATGTTGAAATTATACATGTGAAAACAATGTAAATAAAGTAAATGTAAAGTAATTAAAAAGTCCATATTGACGGCGCCCGTTCACGAACATGACGCATGGATCAGCACCATTCAGCTCAACCAATACGAAGGGAACTTAATGATTTAACACACACGCCACCATCAGCGAGACATTTGAGTGAGCATGACACACTCTCAGCCGCCAGGGCACATTCAAGTCAATGAAAGACGTACTCAGTAAATGGTACATAGGTATGTAGTGCTCACACAGGTGCTGTAAAAAAGATATATACATAATATTAATAGTTGATCGCTGACTATTCTCACCAAAACGGTGAGTACGTGTTTGTTAGCGAGTGCTTTGCCCGCTAAACGATCGTCGCTAAGCGAGTACCATTTTGATAGCTCCAGTCGCTGCGACAAACACAGCGACTGGAGCTATCAAAATGGTACTCGCTAAGAAACTCATGATTGGTACGTATGCATACCAACGACTAATCGCTTGTTAACGTCACGCACTCGCTGCTCGCTGCTCGCCAACTCGTTTCTAGTTGCTAGCTTGACTCGTTTCTCGTTAATTGACAAGTGCTTTATGTTTCCAATTTCACTCACATTTCCTTTTTAACATCCAGAAATCGAAAGAAATCTGAACTAAAAACTAAATTAATTGAACATGATCCATTTTTCTGTAATAACCATAAGTTTAATTCGCTTCTGTAGCAGACAACGTCAGGTTTAGATCTGACCCTAATGCAAATAGCATCGGCGCGCATGTTTTGTAGTTTTTTCCTAAATAGGCGGAATCGTATGAAATATCTTTTCTTCCGTATTTTTTATGAGCGACGACGTCTTGCACGGTTGTACAGGGTTGGAGTTTGGAACAGAAAACTTTATTTTTATTTTTTATTTGGGATGGGTTTCCTCTTGACCTTAGTCTAGGTCAGAGGTGACAGAGATAAAGTCGACGGAGTGAGCTTACCCTTTTTTAAAACATAACTATCATATCAATAAATACTATTTGTATTTAGAACTGGTTAATTGTGTAAGAGGATGGCTGTCCTACCCATGATAAAGTTTCGACTAGTACGGAGGACAGTGTAAATCGAATGCTACAACCTAAATAACAATATCAGTGTAAGTAATTATTGGTGAGTGATTATTGCTTAAATACGTACTGTATAATTATCATGTGACGTAAGTACTTAATGAACAACATTTTTATGACGTTAGAAAGGTGAGAAATGTACACACACACACACGCACACACGCGCACATGTGCACATTATTGGTTAGTATTTAAGTGCAGGAACCTATTTTTTAAGTTTTTAGTGCCTACCTAACAAATGTTAAAAATACCTATTATATGGTTGTACTTTTATGATGCAAATAAAGTTATATTATATTATAATAATTTAATATTTAAAAAAACCTAGTTTATCAATAACCGAGCGAGCGAAGCGTCTATGCTTCAAATCGCAAAATTTGCTATCTTTTTTGTTACCTTTGTTAGTTTTTTGCCACCGACTTCCGAAATTAAAGTTATTTTTCACTTTGTAGTGTTAATTTTGGTAGTCGGTTCTTATTTGTTTATAAAAAAAAAATATTTTTCACTTTTTAGTGGGCCAGTTTTGAATTTATCAGAGTTACAATAGGCTAATGTTAACTGCTCATCACCTTTTACAAAATACTCGTATTGCTTTTCCCGATGCTGGGACGTTGATTGTTGAGGAGTTCTCCTGGTAAGAACCAGGAGAACTGCCACTCACCATATGCATAGTGACGAGCATAAATTGCTTAATCGCAACCCGTTAAATAGGGGTACTCATTATTATATTGTTCCGGTCGCCATATGTGGTCTCGATCATCAGTTCCACTTCACCAAATGGTGCTTTCCGAGAGCAAGTGTACGAGTTACTATAAAAAATACCCAAATCGCTATAGGTTTGCCTATAAAATTTGATGGTTTCCCTCGATTTCCATGGGACCTCATCTGATTCTGATTTGGTAGCAATGGGACCACCTCGGGAGTATACCCTTTCAAACAAAAAAAAAAATTTTCAAAATTGGTCCATAATTAACGGAGTAATCGCGTAACAAACATACAAAAAAAAAAAAAACATACCGCATAATTGAGAACCTCCTCCTTTTTGGAAGTCGGTTAAAAATAGACATATTTTTATTTTAAGATAAGAGATGAAGGCTCATCAAAAATATTTGTTTCATCTTTGAATAAGAAAAGCCTTTATCAAACAGCGGAATTGTAAATTATACCCCAAGTTAACGCTAAGGATTTATGTTACATTCAAATTAGAATGAATTTAAACATTGTCACGTCTTGACTGAGATTACTATAAACTCACTTTAAGTATTGAAATAACTATTTAAATTCAAAGTAAGTACCAACAAGTTTCAGTTTTGTAATATTAGATAGCAGACATTATGACAAGCAACACAATAGCTAATCTTTATTGTTATGAAAATGAAAATTGATGGCTTAACATTATTTTCGTCTAATGAAACATAATAGCTAAATGCTAGATCACTAATAAAGCTTAAGAAATCCTTCGGTTCATGTTTTAATGGAAGATTTTAGGTAGATTTATTTTAAGGCATCCTTCGCCAATACAACGAAAGCCTTTCTAATTATTTTGCTTTGCACTATCTGTTTTTGATTGGTCTGTAGAACTTTTTAACTATAAAAAATATCATCAAATCAGCCGAAAGACGTTCACTGCTGGACATAGGCCTCCCCCAAAGAGGGGGGGTTGCCATAATCACCACGTTTGGCAGGCGGGTCGCAGTATGGTGTTAAAATGCATAGAGAATGCTGCTGCCCATTCTCTAGTAAGTCCCTTAGTCACCTTTTACGACACCCACGGGAAGAAATAGGATGGTGCTATTCTTTACGTCCGGCACCACACAAATCATACATATATAATAAATATAAAAAATATATAGGTATGTAAAATATTAGGTAGGAAAGGAAACAGACGCAATGTTTCAAAGGAACTAGTAGTTCTGCGAACAGTAGACCTAGCGAACACAAACTCTTTTGCAACAAGAAAATTTATGAGTAAAAATTTGCAGGCCAGCTAGAAAAAAATAACTAAAAGGTTTTAACTGGCAGAGATACCTACTACTGCAGCCTAGTTTTCTGATGAGAAGGTGTGGTCCCAGGTGCTCCATCAATTCCTACCTAGTAGTTAACGGGCCGATTCCACTGGTAGAAATCTAAAAGTATGAGCTGCACATCACGCCGAAAATCCTCATCAGATCTTCACCAAATTTCTATGAGATCAATTTAAAGTTAAATTAGCCTTTCAATTTAAAATAACCATTAGTAAGAATTAAAAATAATATATATATAAATAATATATAAAATAAAAATAACCATTAATAGGAATCGGATCTCATAAGGCGGATATATCCAATAGCCCTCTTTTTGCCCCTTTTTGGAGGAAGTATCCAATGAAAAACACCCGATGACAAAAAAAAATATCTACCGTCGTAAAACCTGTATACCACGTTTCGACTAGATCGGTAGTAAAATACGACCTGTAAAATATGCTATCTTCTGTCAGTTTGTTGCTACGAGGAGTAGCAACAAACTGACAGAAGATAGCTATAATATATAGCAATAATATATATATATATTATTTTTAATTCTTACTAATGGTTATTTTTAATTGAAAGGCTAATTTAACTTTAAATTGATCTCATAGAAATTTGGTGAAGATCTGATGAGGATTTTCGGCGTGATGAGCAGCTCATACTTTTAGATTTCTACCAGTGGAATCGGCCCGTTAACTACTAGGTAGGAATTGATGGAGCACCTGGGACCACACCTTCTCATCAGAAAACTAGGCTGCAGTAGTAGGTATCTCTGCCAGTTAAAACCTTTTAGTTATTTTTTTCTAGCTGGCCTGCAAATTTTTACTCATAAATTTTCTTGTTGCAAAAGAGTTTGTGTTCGCTAGGTCTACTGTTCGCAGAACTACTAGTTCCTTTGAAACATTGCGTCTGTTTCCTTTCCTACCTAATATTTTACATACCTATATATTTTTTATATTTATTATATATGTATGATTTGTGTGGTGCCGGACGTAAAGAATAGCACCATCCTATTTCTTCCCGTGGGTGTCGTAAAAGGTGACTAAGGGACTTACTAGAGAATGGGCAGCAGCATTCTCTATGCATTTTAACACCATACTGCGACCCGCCTGCCAAACGTGGTGATTATGGCAACCCCCCCTCTTTGGGGGAGGCCTATGTCCAGCAGTGAACGTCTTTCGGCTGATTTGATGATATTTTTTATAGTTAAAAAGTTCTACAGACCAATCAAAAACAGATAGTGCAAAGCAAAATAATTAGAAAGGCTTTCGTTGTATTGGCGAAGGATGCCTTAAAATAAATCTACCTAAAATCTTCCATTAAAACATGAACCGAAGGATTTCTTAAGCTTTATTAGTCATCTAGCATTTAGCTATTATGTTTCATTAGACGAAAATAATGTTAAGCCATCAATTTTCATTTTCATAACAATAAAGATTAGCTATTGTGTTGCTTGTCATAATGTCTGCTATCTAATATTACAAAACTGAAACTTGTTGGTACTTACTTTGAATTTAAATAGTTATTTCAATACTTAAAGTGAGTTTATAGTAGTCTCAGTCAAGACGTGACAATGTTTAAATTCATTCTAATTTGAATGTAACATAAATCCTTAGCGCTAACTTGGGGTATAATTTACAATTCCGCTGTTTGATAAAGGCTTTTCTTATTCAAAGATGAAACAAATATTTTTGATGAGCCTTCATCTCTTATCTTAAAATAAAAATATGTATATTTTTAACCGACTTCCAAAAAGGAGGAGGTTCTCAATTATGCGGTATGTTTTTTTTTTTTTGTATGTTTGTTACGCGATTACTCCGTTAATTATGGACCAATTTTGAAAATTATTTTTTTTGTTTGAAAGGGTATACTCCCGAGGTGGTCCCATTGCTACCAAATCAGAATCAGATGAGGGGTCCCATGGAAATCGAGGGAAACCCTCAAATTTTATAGGCAAACCTATAGCGATTTGGGTATTTTTTATAGTAACTCGTACACTTGCTCTCGGAAAGCACCATTTGGTGAAGTGGAACTGATGATGGAGACCACATATGGCGACCGGAACACTATGCATATGGTGAATGGCAGTTCTCCTGGTTCTTACCAGGAGAACTCCTCAACAATCAACGTCCCAGCATCGGGAAAAGCAATACGAGTATTTTGTAAAAGGTGATGAGCAGTTAACATTAGGCTATTGTAACTCTGATAAATTCAAAACTGACCCACTAAAAAGTGAAAAATATTTTTTTTTTATAAAAAAATAAGAATTGACTGCCAAAATTAACACTACAAAGTGAAAAATAACTTTAATTTCGGAAGTCGGTGGCAAAAAACTCAAATACACCAAAGACACCGACTTCCGAAATTAAAGTTATTTTTCACTTTGTAGTGTTAATTTTGGTAGTCGGTTCTTATTATTTTGGAAAAAGTTTTTTTGTACAGAAACACGTGCATACAAAATAGATAACTTAGCACGAAAAAAAAGAAGCAGATCTTTAATCATGATCACAGAACAGAAATACTCGGCAGCTGCACGTCCTGAACTCGTGACTGTGACAACAAGACTTCCACACAGCACGCTGCATGCTGTGGTCCCGCCCATAGATCATAGGGCTGAAATGTCGATGGTGAAATTATGATGTCATTTATTATTACAGGATACACAAATAATCCTTCTACCCCAGGTGTAAAGAAATTGCAATAACATACATGGAACATTTAGTTTTGTGCACCCGAAGTGGTAACACGTCATTAGTGCTCATTAGCGTTATCTTTCACCAAAATTTCTATTGTTTTAGGTGTTTTTTTTCACGGAAATTGATTGTTTGTTATATTCTTGTGCCATGGATTTAAAAAGAAGGCATAACATTTTTAATCATAATTGTGTTTGCTTTAACCCTGTCATTATCGGTAACCAGCACCGTCAAAGAGAGACTTCCGATTTCTTTGTTTTTTGTCGCTTTCCCATATTCAATTAGACTTTTACTTAGGAAGGAACCAATCGCCAAAGATAAAACATACATATATCAAAATAATCTCTTGTTTGTCTAGTTTTAAAAATTGTAACGTCTAAGTGCGCCAGCATGCGCCGAGGATTGCTATAGGTAATTGAAAGGACCAGGTCGTATGTTGGTAATCTGATACCTTAGGTATTTTTGTAATTTTGTTATTCTTTTATTCTGCAGGAGCTACCATCAAGTGTTGTTTTCCTCGATTGGTTGTTCTAAATACCTGGGTATCTGCGACGAATAAAGAAAATGAGGCAGATACTCGTAGATTTCGTGTTTGGAATGCTAGCAGACTCTTTACCGGACACTGATAATATCTAGACCGATTGCTTAAGAGATTTAATTTATAATCTCTGTAAACGGTTTGCTGTCTCTGTAAATGTATAAAACCAATGTTATTTTTACCTACCTATTTTTTAGTATGAATAAATGCCTTTTTTTGAGAATATATCTACCATGCTTTTAAAAATATATTTTTTTACTTTTTATTACCCTTAGAACCTCAAAACAATCTATTCTTTCATTTTTAATCCGACTTGTAACCAATGACCTTATGACCGCCCTTCTTGGGAACCGGGACCACTATGCGCTGTGCAAATTTTCAGTGGTCACCTGAAAACGACGTACGGTGACCAACTCAAGTATAATATCAATTCAGTCAGTCTAGTTCATTAATTTCACACTGGTACAAGCTAAGTATTTTGAACCTAACGTCAGTGTGAAAACAGAATATAATAACACTACAGTTCTCACCATAAACATTGTTACTTCCTCGGAAAAGGGCTGAATCACCAAAAAATCAACTCAATAATCCAGTCACCCATACACGTCCCCAATTCGTCCCTGCCTCCATCCTTCGGTGACATGGTCGCTACCGATGATAGATGTTGGTTTTTGCAAACCAATCTATTGAATTGGAATCTTGCCAACCATAAATCTATGTTCTGTATTCACTCAGAAATCTTGTTAAAAGCAGTTTTTTATGCTGGTAAAGTACATAAAGTTTGTTGAATTTTGCGGTGGCTAATGGTTCTGTCAGATGCAGCAGTTTCAGATAATACTAATTGCATTAAGGTTTAAGTAAGTTAGTTTTTTTTTTTTCTTTTTGCCTGAAGGTGTAAGTTATAAGAGAATAGTTGCTTTGTGATAAAAATATTTGCTGTCAGCAGCTGTTTGGGTATTTATCACTAAGCACGGAAATGCTTCGGCAGCCACTGAAAGAGACGATACTGTCATCACTATAAATCAAAACATTTCTTTACACAAAATTTATCCTAATGTACGATTATGTATGTATTAATGTACCTTATGCCTTTTAATTATTATCATCATTATAAAACTACTAGCTGCGCCCCGCGGTTTCACCCGCTTAAGTCTCGATCCCGTAGGAATATCAGGATAAAAAGTAGTCTATGTCTTAATCCAGGGTGTCAGCTACCTCCATACAAATTATCAAACTCAAACTCAAACTCAAAGCATTTATTTCAATTAAACCATTTACAGGCACTTTTGAATTGTCAACAAGTCGGTCAGTTACAAATATGAAGTTAGTTGCCCATTCCAAATAGTAGGTTCCTATGGAGAAGAACGGGCAAGAAACTCCACGGACACTCTTTTAAAATAAAATATTTGATACAAAGTATTTGTTACATCATTCTTATTGAAAATATACATGTGAGAACGATGCAAAACGTCAGAAGCGTCCGTGATAAAAAAAAAAACAATTCAAAACTAAAATAATTAAAAATAAGCCGTGGCAGCTAAGAGATGACCAGTCCCAACTGACAGCGCCCGTTCACGAACATGACGCATGGATCAGCACCATTCAGCTCAACCATTTTGAAGGGAGCTAAATGATCCAACACACACGCCACCATCAGCGAGACATCTGAGATAGCATGACATACTCTCAGCTGCCAGGACATATTCAAGTCAATGAAAGACATATTACCCGGTAAATGGTAGCTCTATTGTACATAGTACTCACACCTGTGTTATGCAATTATGTAATACAAAGGTGATTGAGTTTATACAATGAAAAGATAGTCTTACAATCTTCAGCAGCTCCAACAGTATTTTCAAATGTTAATCAATTAGTTGAGGTTGTGGAGCAGGTCTCGGATAGGAATATCAAAATTGGTCCCGCTGTTTGAGCGTGAAAAAGTAACAAACATACACACACACACACACTGACAAACTCTCGCCTTTATAATATTAGTGTGATTTTAAGTATCATTGCAGTAATTAACATTTTTTTTTAAATTTAACGGACGGCTCGCCAGCACAAAAATATTACCCTGAGAGGTTTTCGTTGTGTGCCTAGAACCAAACTGTAAAATAGGCTAAGTGTTTTAGAAATAAATAAATAATAATAATAATACTTTTTATACAAACCAAGCGTGGCAGTGAACGCGAATTCTAACAATGCCTAGTGACAGCTAGATTGCGCTCAGTTGCGAGAAATTCAGACACGAATATTACTTATTTGAAAAAGCGTCTCTAGCCACTGGTAACCGCAAGTAAGTAACCACAGAGCACAAAACCGCTGCGCTTGGACTTACAGTAGTAAGTACAAGTACATAAAAAGTTGTTATAAAACAGTCTTCGTTGACGTCGGGTTTTAAAGATGTAATCCTCTCTCATTATTATGCTTTCTGTTCCATAAGCTTCCGCGCTCTAACAACCCGGCTAACGTGAGTTTTTTTTTTCTTCTCATGGTTAGCAAAAACGAAGCAACCGCAAGTTGAACTTATGTCATTAATTCAAATTTAATGCGGATTGGCTCAAAAGGGGGCCTTGTGCCCTTTAATCCCAGTTGTCACAAATGCCAATCAATGTCGATGAGTTTCTTCATATCCCCGAAAATCTGTAAATAGGCACAGAAGGGACAGGGGGAGACAGGGAGGAGGGTGTAATAATTGACTAAGGATATCGGGACATCCCATCAGTCCAACCATGGTTGTCTTGTCGTTGGTCGATTGAGAATAAAAAAAACTGGCCAAGTGCGAGTCGGACTCACGCACGAAGGGTTCCGTACCATTATCATACATCGTATTATTTATTTTATTTTAATTTAATTATTTATTTTTAAAGTGAATATATAACTAAATATTCTGTGAATATTTCAAGCGTCTACCTATTGCCGTTATCAATATTGAGCAAAAACGAGCAAAAAAATCACGTTTGTTGTATGGGAGCCCCCTCAAATATTTATTTTATTATATGTTTTAGTGTTTGTTGTTATAGCGGCAACAGAAATACATCATCTGTGAAAATTTCAACTGTCTAACTATCACAGTTATGGGTATGAGATACAGGCTGGTGACAGACTGACAGACAGACAGACAGACGGACAGACAGACGGCGGAGCCTTAGTAATAGGGTTCCCGTTTTACCCTTTGGGTACGGAACCCTAAAAACGAGCGAGCCTTACAGAGTTTATGTATGATGTGTAACATCTGACATCGTCTCACCTTGGTACCCACAACCCAGTAACTGGGTAATATGATACACCTTGGTAAGACTAGTTGTCAGACTTTCGGGCTTCTGACGAGCCGTAACGACTGTCAAAGATCCACGAATGACAGCTAGGATCAACAGTATAACGTGCTTTTCGAGGCACGGAGGAGTCTCGGTATGTTAAGATGGTTACCCACCCACGGACCAACCCCGGCTAGCGTAGCTTAACCTGATGGATCGACCCGTGCGGCTGTTATTACTTAGCCAAGAGCTCCGCTATAATATATAGTTCTTACAATCTTTACTAATCCCATGAGTACACTAATTCCATGTTATTAAAAAGGAATTACTTATTCCATGATCAAGCTGTCATTTACTTTTACACACTCCCATAGAAAGCGAGAGGATAAGATGTTACACAACATCAAAAATCTTGAATTCAATATTTTTACTATGATTGTAGCCTGTTGTAGTTGCTATAAATACTATAATAATATTACCATTTATAATATTACCATAACTAAGCCTAACTTTTCCAAAAATAATAATAATAATTACCTATTTTATCTAAATAGGTAATTATTATTATTATTTTTGAGAGACCCTAGAGACTCCTACTTCGCACGGTTTTTACGACTTGACAATCCATCGAGATTTGCTTGTTTTGAATAATTATGTAAGTTTAATAATTATTAATGTATTATACATAAAACCTTCCGAAATAAATTCTCTAAATTATGATGAAAACCGCATTAAAATCCGTTGCGCAGTTTAAAATAACAACGCGGTCACACAGATATATACGAAAATAAATTTTAATTTAAAATTATGTATTTAAATAATGACTTAGAGCGCGAACGATGGCGCGCGATAATTTAGTCGATTTATTGTAACACTTTTTCAAATTTCTGATTCGATTATTTTTACTCTGTGGTTTAGAATTTATTTCTTTAGTGGTATTTTTATTTAGAGCGGGTAACACCGAATGGGGTTGTGAGTGTCATGGCGGCGCACAGTGGGCCCATACTGAAAATTAGTGGACTTAGGCAACAAAGTTCCTATATCGATGCGATTTTTTTTTATATGACGTGTTATATTATTCCTGACAACTTTTGTTCTTATAAAATTTCTTCTAAAGTTGATAGTTTGTCTTGAAAAAAATTAATTCGATTTTTTTGTATGGAGCGAATCACGTTTAATTTTTTTCTTCAATTGTACTAATATGTTGAGTGTGTGGCGTGAGTATATGATAGCTAGGGTCATTTTCTATTTATGAAAAAAAAATCTGCGCCGGCCATCTGCGGCAGCGCGAGTAATCATTCGGTAAAAAAAAAATGATTTGGAAGAATTTTTTTGTCATTTAAAATAAATTCAAAGCATATTTTTTGTCTCATTTGGCTGTTTTCACCTTCTTTTTAGTTAAATAAATAGTTTTAATAGCGCATACGTACTTATAACTAGTAATTCTGGTAGAGATTTAGTTATTATTGCATGTTATCGGTAGCACCTGCATTGTGATTGATGACTCATTTGTTTGTGCACTCGGCTAAGCGCATAACTAATGAGTCATCGAAAAATGCTCGTCTCTGATTGGCTGAATAATTTTCACTCACTGTTATGTCCACTACTTGAGTAATTAACACTAACTATAAATACATTCATTAAGTCTATCTAGTTTCGCTCTTGTCGCTTGTTTGTGAACACAGTGAAATACTTGTATTTTTATATTTACATTAGAACTATGGCTGGATTTTGTACCAACCTAGATCTTTTTGTGAAATTAAGAAGTGGCGGTGATCTGAAAAATCATATGTTTCTGTATGAAAGTATCATTTCTGTCTTGACTACCGAAGTTTCTGAAGAAGACAAGAACCGAATCAAGGAGTTCTGTCGACTTTTTTGTGTAAATTTAAATAAAAAGTGGATAGAGTCAAGTAGAAATCAAAAAACTTTTATGAATCGTGTAATTAATCGCAAGTGGTTGGAAAAAAACATCAACTGGCCTGTTTGTGACAGTGTTGATCTGAGAAGTGTGATGGGCTTTTCGGACGCAGCCTTATCTGAGCTTGTGGATATAGATTGCCATGTTCCTACTCTTGCAGTATGTACAGCGGAAGCGGGAACATCTATAGAAAAGGAGCACAGAATACCGTTCGAAGAGTTAAGTAATAAGCAAAAGAAAAGACGTTCTACTTCCATAGTAGAAGAAAATTCCGAAGAAGAGTTGCAGCACTGGTACATAACAAAATTGAAAGACAACGGCAAAACGAATCTGGCAAAAGTGGTCGAATACCTTTCCAGTAATCCAGATGCGC
This sequence comes from Tiliacea citrago, assembly GCA_963921375.1. Lineage (NCBI taxonomy): Eukaryota > Metazoa > Arthropoda > Insecta > Lepidoptera > Noctuidae > Tiliacea > Tiliacea citrago. Next base: position 7,727,208 of record OY992784.1, read on the forward strand.
TATCCGAAGTAGAAGAGAGACTATTCAAAAAGAAGAGCTTAAGTACTATCTCTGAAGATAAGTGTTTAGCTCTTTATACATCAGTTGCGCTCTCGAAATGGAAGTACTTAGCTCTTCGACAATTTCTGAAAGAAGAAAACTGTGCTACCTTTCCATCTTATCCAAAGCTTGTAAATGCCAAGAAAAGATGTTACCCACCACAAGAGAGTATGGAGATTACCGAAAACGGAGCTCACATTAAATTGCAAGCGCTATTGGACCACACTGTGGAGAGGATATTACTTGATATAAATACTGTTGATAGGTCTCAAAATGAAGAACTCAAGTTGACCTGGAAATGGGGACTTGATGGTTCTTCGTCGTAGAGTAACTATAAACAGAAAACGTCAAACACAGCTACAGAGTTCGATGATTCATCAGTAGTCATGATAAGCATCGTCCCTCTTCGGCTAGTGTCTACTAGGCCATCATCTGGGAATGAAAATCTAGTTTGGGAGAACCCCACACCTTGCTCAACTTTGTACTGTCGACCAGTGAAGTTCACTTTCACTTCGGAGACAGCTGACTTTATAAAGTCTGAAGAGTCTGAGATGAAAAAACAAATTGATGAACGAATATCTACACAGTGTGGAAATATTATTGTATCACATGAATTGCATATGACCATGATTGATGGAAAAGTGGCCAATATTATTGCTGGAGTACCATCATATGCAACGTGTCCCATTTGCTTGGCAAAACCGAGTGAGATGAATAATTTAGACGCTTTGACTTCTAAACCACTTCGTGAAGAAATTTACAAACAAGGAATTTCTTCACTGCATATGAAGATTCGGTGTATGGAATGTCTTCTCCATATACCTTATAATCTGGATTTTCAACGATGGACTGCTCGCGGCGAACATAAGGCTTTGAAACAAGCTAAAAAAAATACCACACAGCAAGAGTTTCGTGAGCAAACTGGAATGTTGATTGGTATAGTCAAACAGGTATGTTTTTAATTTTCGCTCTCTTTATGATGTTTGTGAATTATATCTCTATGTATTGTATATTACAGTATTGTTTTCCCATTTTAGGGTTTTGGAACTACAAACGACGGGAATACAGCGAGGCGAGGCCAAGATTACAAAAGATCTTCCAGAATAACGGGAATTGACGAAAATCTGATTTTCAGATTTTCCGTTATTCTACAAGCCATATCATCAGGCAAAAACATTGACTGTGAAAAATTTAGAAGATACTGTAGAGAAACAGCTGATGTGTACGTGCAACACTATTCGTGGTACTACATGCCAGTTAGTGTACATAAACTTCTAATGCACGGTGCAGACATCTGTAACCACTTTGGTGTTTTGCCAATCGGTAAGTAAAAAATAAATATAGTTTGATGTATTATTTGACTCGATTGCGTTTTGAAATTAAAATGTATGTACTTATTCGTTTTAGGTACCTTATCTGAAGAAGCTTCGGAAGCCCGTAATAAGGACTTCAGAAACGTCAGGGAGAGGCACACTCGGAAAACGGGGAGAATAGCAACAAACGAAGACATCCTCCATGGACTTCTAATAAGCTCTGATCCCCACATATCCTACATAAGGCCTAAAATAATGAAACAGGTTCATAATGAGTTGTTGCCTGAAGCAACTCAGTTGTTACAGACTACTGAGCCTCCCTGTGACAGTGAAATTATGGAGGAAGAAGAATGCCTCATAGCAGAGTCCGAAAATTTGCCGGACCCACTAGCACTTCTGGAACAAGAAATAATGTGATCCGGCTCTAAATTATTCCCACAAAAGCCCATGAGGGTTAGGAATATGACAAACAGCCCTTTTCAGGGCTACAATTACTTCACAGTTTCATATTGATCATACGTACGATAACTTATACTATAATAATATACATACAGTTGATTATGTAGATAATTATCAACGACTTGCCCGTTCAAATTTAAATTATTTCACCTATCATTAACAAAATTAGTATAACCTGAAACATTACGATATATTTATTCAACAATAGATAACGTGCAGTTAAAAAATAACACAGCCAATCAGAGACGAGCATTTTTCGATGACTCATTAGTTATGCGCGCACAAACAAATGAGTCATCAATCACAATGCAGAGCACCTGCATTGTGATTGATGACTCATTTGTACCGATAACATGCAATAATAACTAAATCTCTACCAGAATTACTAGTTCTAAGTACGTATGCGCTATTAAAACTATTTATTTAACTAAAAAGAAGGTGAAAACAGCCAAATGAGACAAAAAATATGCTTTGAATTTATTTTAAATGACAAAAAAATTCTTCCAAATTATTATTTTTTTACCGAATGATTACTCGCGCTGCCGCAGATGGCCGGCGCTGATTTTTTTTTCGTGGATAGAGAATGTCCCTAGCTATCATATACTCACGCCACACACTCAACATATTAGTACAATTGAAGAAAAAAAATGAAACGTGATTCGCTCCATACAAAAAAATCTAATTAATTTTTTTCAAGACAAACTATCAACTTTAGAAGAAATTTTATAAGAATAAAAGTTGTCAGGAATAATATAACACGTCATATAAAAAAAAATCGCATCGATATAGGAACTTTGTTGCCTAAGTCCACTAATTTTCAGTATGGGCCCACTGTGCGGCGGAGGGATCACTTTTGATGCGATCGTTGCGCGGTGCATACGCACAAATCCATTGGCTCTAAATGCAACCTTAAAAATTTATTGTGATTTGACTTAATCAGTAACTAATTATTGTAATTATTATTTTTTATGGTTAAGTTTTGTTGCAATATTTGTGAGTAAATTAAGTGCGTTATTTTGCGAGTATTATTTTTCAACCGCCTGCACGTACACGCCCATGATGGAGGACCAACAGATGACGGGTCAACAGAGACACGTGGTGTCTCAACCGCTCGAACATCCGTCATATAGATACATAATATATTTTTGTAGATAAATGTTTTCTGCCTCGTTGGTCTAGTGGTAGCAAGCGCTACTGCCGACTACGAGGTCCTGGGTTCGATTCCCAGGTCGGGCAAAGTGTTATTGGGCTTTTCCACCAGGAATTTCTCAGTAGCAGCCCGGAGTCTGGATTTGTGCCCGGTTGATGGCAATAGGCTCGCCCCCTATTACATGGGACTTAAACATAACTGGCGAAACGTGGATGTACTGTAGGTACACCTCTGCCCTAACCCTTCGGGGATTACAGGCGTGATGTTATGTATGTATGTTTTTTTTTTTCAATAGTCTTACGGTAGGACAAAATAGGTAAGATAGATATTTCCGAAGGATATCGTAAAGTCCCAAAATAGGCTTTCTGAAACTTGCAGGCAGGGATTTTGCAGTGTCTTGTTAGCCTGGAAACACAGTCATTCACCATCATCATTTCAGCCGTAAGACGTCCACTGCTGGACATAGGCCTCATCCAAAAGGGTGGATGGGTTGCCATAACTGCCACGCTTGGCTGGCGGGTTGGCGATCGCAGTATGGTTTTAAAATGCATAGAGAACGCTGCTGCCCATTCTCTAGTATGTCCTTTAGTCGCCTTTTACGACACCCACGGGAAGAAATAGGCTAGTGCTATTCTTTACGTCCGGCACCACACGGAACTGAAACACGGTACCTACTAAATATGAGTAAGTAGTCTACACCGAAATAGGAAATTCTGGAGTAGCTACCGAACAATCTATTTCCATAATAGCCCAACATGATCGATGGTGCTACCACCGTTTATATTTTCTTTCATTCCAATAATTTATTACTTCCTAATGCGTTTTAAAAATGTTTTCTTATAATCATGAAAAGATGTTCCATTTAAATAAACAAATGGTTTGGCCGAGTTCATTGTGTTTATTTGAGTTTAAAGACCCCAATGTTTTTAACCCACTTACGTAAAAGGCGACTGAGGGACTTTGGCTGTGTGGTGCAGGACGTAATGAATAGCTCCACCATATTTCTTCCCGTGGGTGTTGTAAAAGGCGACTGAAGGACTTACTAGAGAATGGGCAGCAGCGTTCTCTATGTATTTTAACACCATACTGCGATCGCCAACCCGCCTGCCAAGCGTGGCGATTATAATTAACCCCTCCTTTGGGGGAAGCCTATGTCCAGCTGTGGACGTCTTTCGGCTAAAATGATAAATTATGAATATTTTTAAAGGAAACATGGTTTTATGCAGTTTGTATTGAATTATGGAACTTTTAAATTGTCATAGGGACATAGAAAATGTTTTGTTGTCAGGGAATCAAGAGGTTTTATTTAGGCTTACTACTTTTAGCAACAAACAAACCCGGGGCTCGTTACAAATACGCATTTGAATAGTGAATAATGAACCACCTAATGGACAATTTTGTTTTAACCATAAACAAGGTCTGTGACCTTTTCTTATTCTTACATTTAAGTTGACTCTCAGATAGGGTAGAAAAATACCAGTAGGACTATTTATTTTATAAAAAATAACAATAGTCAAAATGTAGACGAAAAATCGTAAGCAATTGCTTCACTTTGGAAACGGACTCCAAAACAAAACTCCAGAATAACCTACATAAAAAACTATTCACCCAAACATTTTCATTACCAAAAACAGCAACAAAAAGTCTAAAACTGACAATCAAAACGAGCAACACAGCACAATAAACAACAGAGCTTACATTGGACAAGCATCCCACAAACGCGGCAGTATTAAAATAATAGCCCGGGAATGGAACTTTAAATTGAATCGGAGCCCAATGGTACAGCCAGTCATTTTCAGCTTGGAAAAGTTTAACTAATATTTGTGATTATTTTATCTTTTTTGTGATAAAGGATGATAGTTTGAATGTTTTGTGATTGATGGAGGATACGTGTGGACTGACATATCCGATTAGCTTTGTTTTGGACATATTTTTGCACATATAACAAAGGTTTCTGTATCAAAATAGAATGTAAGGTAGGGTGCTTTTGGGTGTGACAAAATAAATTGGAGTGAGCCTAACTTGAGGAGGTCTACTCCGAAGCGTGACACCGAAGTATCGGCCGAATGTTCGGCCGTTGCTTAACTACGGCTAACTATGGCTGAATACGGCGAAAGAAAAAAAAAACGCCAGTCAAAGAGATAAGCCAAAGTCAAAAATGTGACTAAGTCGGGTATGGATTTAAAGTCAAAAATGGAAACTATGGAAGTTATAGAAAAGCCGAACATTTGGCCGATACTTCGGTTTAACGCTTCGGAGTTGACCCCCAAAGTAGGCGTTAACACCGCGGCGACGCTACGTACCTAAATGCATACGCTGAACTAGAGTCGGGTAGTCACGATTGTATCGAAATTTACGTCACGCTGACGCGGGTGTGGCGTTAGCGACAACCGCTTCGAGCGTTTTCAAGAAACCCCCGTTTGCACGGCAATGATCAATACAATGTTTTTAGGTAAAATGTTAGGATCACATCACACGTCAACATCCCACGGATCACACGATTAAAACAAATGCACTATGAACATGCCATGTGATCCCAAAATTAAATTATAACTACATTAAAGTAACGTCCTGATGATCGCCGTGTGCACGAAGCCTCTCCAGGGAGACCAGACATCCAAAGGCCTTCTCTTTGACTATCGTATATTATACCAAATTAATAGTAATATTACCAAATTATTGGTCAATGAATAATAATATTAATATCATTTGCTTTCAAGACTTCTTAGTTGTTCAACAACTTCACAGTTTAGTTGGCCATCACGTTGGGACCTTGAATCAAATTTTCTTTAGTTCGCAGGATCTTACAGCTTGCTTCCATATTTCATACTCTAATTTAGTGAGAATTTAATCTCCCTGTGGTCTTGGTAGAACGTCTTTGAACATTTTAATGTTATTAAATTAGAAACTAACGTACTATGAAGGTATTTGTGGTGGAAAAGGTTAGTTTAAAAGAGTTTTTGTTTTTTTTTTAAACTAAGCCGTAATTAATTGCGTTAACTTGGATTTTTGTGATACGTTACCCAAATTCGACATGCACTCGAATATATTTCATCTTTAAAGACGCCTTTGAAGTTGTAAGCTTATGCAAGACAAATCTAAAGAGGTATTTCCCACAAAACAGTTTGAAAAATGCTTCAGGGCCATTTTTGGACTCCATCCTGACGAGTCCTGCGAACCGTTTTTTAGGGTTCCGTACCCAATGGGTAAAACGGGAACCCTATTACTAAGGCTCCGCCGTCTGTCTGTCTGTCTGTCTGTCCGTCTGTCACCAGGCTGTATCTCATGATCCGTGATAGCTAGACAGTTGAAATTTTCATAGATGATCTATTTCTGTTGCCGCTATAGCAACAAATACTAAAAACCAGAATAACATAAATATTTAAGGGGACTTCCATACAACAAACGTGATTTTTTGCTCGTTTTTGCTTGATATTGATAACGGTAACAGGTAGACACTTGAAATATTCACAGAATATTTAGTTATACATTCAATTTAAAAATCAATATTTAAATTGAAATAAAACAAATATTTAAGGGGGGCTCCCGTACAACAAACTTGATTTTTTTGCCGTTTTTATAGATAATGGTACGGAACCCTTCGTGCGCGAGTCCAACTCGCACTTGGCCGGTTTTTTTAAAGGCTAGGTTTATTACTCTTCCCTCACTTTACATAGGTAAACGAAATCTGTAAATTTGTGTACTTAGGTGTAATAAGGGATTGTTCAAAACAGCGTATGAAGTAATCTCTCGACCAACAAGGGCTCCACACAAACTTGTATTAAAGGATAATCCTAAGTCAGCCAAGTATGCAAAAAGCTGCCTTATGATGTGTGTACGTTTATGCAATAAAATACCAAGAGAACAAAAATTATTAAATAATACTAACTTATCTAAAAAATACAAATTAAATGGCTGTAAACGATTATAACACTTTAACTTGAAAATATAAAATATGTATATACAGCTATCAATGAAAATATTTGTGATGTATGATCTGAATGACTATTATTGAATTTCCAATTAATCTGCGACATTCTATAATTCACCATAACTAGTTTATTAATTACTAGTTGCGCCCCGCGGTTTCACCCATATAAGTCTCGATCCCGTGGGAATATCGGAATAAAAAGTTTCATATGTTCTAATCATCATGGTCTACCCATGTGCTAAATTTCATTCAAATCCGTTTAGTTGTTTCAGCGTGAAAGCGTAACAAACAAATAAATAAACAAATTTTCCCATTTTTAATATTAGTTAGGATAAGTTAGGATTTTGCAAGTGGACGTTATATCAAAACTAGATTAACAACTTTATACCATGTTTAAGGGAAATAAAGACTTATCTTAGCTTATCTTATCAAAATGTCTTAGATCATATTTTATCGAAAGTAGTACATTCACAGAAATTATTTTTTCGCTCTATCCCTATAAGTCTATCGATTGAATCACTCCTAGTTAAAGAAAGCTCTCAACTAAAAACTAATTCATAAAATACTTCCAATTTATTTTCTTAACAAAATCTAACTGTATTGCATTTCTCCACTTAAAACCTTCTGTATAGATGGCGCTGCAGTCATCCGATGAAATTTTCAAACGCTTTCATCTTTTGAAGACAACTGCCGAGAACTGGAGGCAATGGGGAGCTTCACTTAGTTAAATATTAACGAAGCTAGAGCACAAATCGCCGCGTCGCGTGCCGGCAGCATATAGACAAGGCAGTAGTAATTACAAAATTATTTCGCTGAAAGTGCGTTAATTTTTATTATGTACACCATAAAATTACATATATCAATGTTGAAATTTTACATAGGGTGACACAATGGCTGGTCTTATCGTTAAAAGCGATCTTTTACAGAACCTTTGTGGATGGATTCGAGGGAGAAGGACAGACAAAACTGCAGGTAGTCAGAAACTGTATCATTTACATCACACTAATATTATAAATGCGAAAGTTTGCGAGTGTGTGTGTGTGTGTGTGTGTATGTTTGTTACTTCTTCACGCTCAAACGGCTGGACCAATTTTGATAAAAATTTTGTATGGAGGTAGCTGACACCCTAGATGAAGACATAGGCTTTTTATCCCGATATTCCCACGGGATCGAGACTTACGCGGGTGAAACCGCGGGGCGCAGCTAGTATACAATAATTACATAAAGCATAAATACTTATCTATATAAATATATAAACAAGATCAAGGAATTATATTATGCAATGATGATGTTTAAGGACAGAGGAAGTGTTTTTTTTTACCAGAACATAAATCGACACGGGCAAGGCATTCCATAACCGTACTGCTTGAACAGTAAAAGACTTGTCATATAAGCTGGGCCTGAAGTCTGCTACGAGTATTACAATAGTGTTTGAATGGTCGATCATTGATTTTATAATTGTTGATTTTGACAAGTTTGGTAATCTACTATTATAATGGCGTCATTATGACTTTCCAATGGTCGGCCACTGACACTACATTGAAAGAAATTGCATATATTGGTAATCTCGTACATAATGACAAATGAATGACATTTCTACTAATGGGTTTTATTAATATTATTATATATAATATTTACTAAGGGCAATACGATAATGCCATTATAATAACACAATTATATTACGAGAAGATTGACCGACCAATGATCGACCATTATGAATTTACCAGATTACGAACTTTTGGCAAAATGACAATGGCATGACAATGGGATCGTGTTGGAATGACTGAATTTATAAAAATAGCAGAGTTGGGCCCCTGGTGGAATGCATCTGCATCTCTAGTCTCAAGTTTTCCGATGACCTCAGATATCTATTATGTGTGTCATGGAGGAACTTGAAACGTTCTTTAAGAGTGGGTTGTAGGATTGAACAGAATACTGTAGAGCTGAAATAAGATATGAGAATTCCGGCGAAGACGTATAGGAAGCCACTTGACCTTTGTACGAAATTCATAAATGTGATCATGTTTTCACTGACCAAAATATAAATCTAAGCAACGGAACTTCAACAACAACTGCTGTGGCGATCGCCATTCAAAGCCGTCAGCTTCATTTGTGTCATAGTACGAGTAAGCGGTCACATGCTTGATTTGGAAAATATTGACAGTGCCGCCTCTAGCAGCGAAGCGCCTCCGTGCTCTGAGCTGGAGACCCATTGTCTATAAATTTTCGATTAAATTGTGCAGTATTTCAGTCGTTTAAGAGTTTGTGGCGCTTGCAGCCTGTCTATAGTGTCCTTTCCGTGATCTTTATGAGACTTTTCAGCCTAAAATGTGGGTATGGTGACTCTAAGATGTGTCTATGTGTAGAGTTTTGTTTTTCTTACGACTTCTCTTATGTCCTGGCTGAACTGCCTCGTTGGTTTAGTCGTTGCAAGCGCTACTGCTGAGCATGAGACCCTGGGTTCGGTTCCCAGGTCGGGCATAGTGTTATTGGGTTTTCCCATCAGGAGTTTCTCAGTAGCAGCCCGGAGTATTATTTTGTGCCCGATTGTTGGCAATAGGCTCGCCCCCTATTACATGGGACTTATACATAACTGGCGCAATGTGGGTGTAATATAAGTATGTACACCTCTGCCTAACCCTTCGGGGATCACAGGCATGATGTTATGTAGATCATGTATATATTCTCTTATGTTTTTCTCTATGACCCATCTTTTATATTTTAAGACGCCTTAAATTTGAACCGTATTATGTTGTGGCTTTAAGTCCTCATTTAAATCAATTATAAAAAAATATCAAGGTATTTTAGACATTTAGACACAAACGTAGGTAACCATTTCCACATTTTACTTTTCTAAGGCTATAGGCTCGCCCACTGTTACATGCGACCTAAACATAACCGGCCAAATGTGGGTGAACTATAGGTCTCCCTCTGCCTAACCCTTCGGGGATTACAGGCGTGATTTGATATTCATTTATGTATTTACAATATGATTGGAGGAATATTGATAAAGATTGATCAGATATCCCTATCTACGTCATTGGAAAAACGTTGATTAAACTTTTTACTTGTTAATATTTATTTGCCTCAAATACAAGTCGCATAGACCTCAACTGTATGTTTAAGTAAATAAGTTACGTCCGACAAAAACATTACTGTATGGGACAGGGATGCATTCGAGTTGATGTCCTCGCATTAGCTATTAAAAATTACATACAATAAGTAAGTATTTTCAGTGTTACTTAGGGATTTCTGTAATTTGTATTATGAATTGTGTCTAAAGACGGAAATCTTATTTAGTTTTATTCTATTTTATTTAACGTATCTCACTTTTTCGGAAAAAATAAAAACCAAATGTAGAAAAAAAACGACGGTGCCAAGTTTTTTTTTTTCAAGAATGTGAAAAAAATATTTGTTTTTTTTTTATTTACATCTCTCCGGTTGCTAAAGCAGAAAACTATGAAAGAAACTCATAAAATTGTTATCACTTGCCATCTGTTGCCTGTAAGTTTTATTAAAATAGGCCCCAATACTCCACGTAAAACAAAAAAAAAACATGCGGAAACCGACTCCAGACACTTCGAATCAAGTTCATCACAAAACAGTGTCTAACTCGCACGCCGTACCCTGACTCTCCCACAATAAGGTTTGGTCGGACCTCAGTAGATTAGTCCCCGTCACAAAAACACCGACACATGGTCGGTCCGTCTCGTTCATTAATAAATAAGACCCCCAAGGACCAAAGGATTCAAGGACCAGTCTGTGTAAAAACGACTTGTAAAGTTGGTCCTTCGGAACTTAAAGAGCTTGAGGTTTTTACTGCAACCGTAAAAGGATGACTGTGAGAATGTTACGAGATTCGTTTTTTACCCAAACCTCCCCAGAGGTCATGTTTTCATAGGATTCGTTGCTTTATTATGGGGTGCATTAAAAGAGTCTTTATGAAATAGACAATCATAATATAATACTTCCCGTGAAAAATAAAAATAAACAGTGTTTATTCCAATTAGTGTTTGTTCCGTGTGGAACGTAAATAATAGCACCATCCTATTTCTTCCCGTGGATGTCGTAAAAGGCGGACTAAAGGACTCACTAGAGAATGGGTAGCAGCGTTCTCTATACATTTTAACACCATACTTCGATCGCCAACCCGCCTGCCAAGCGTGGCGATTATGGCAAACCTCCCTTTGGGGGAGGCCTATGTCCAGTAGTGGACGTCTTTCGGCTGAAATGATGATTCAAATTAGGTCTAATAAACGATATTTATTTTGGAGGAGCTCGTGGCTAAGTAATAACCCATCAGGTTAAGCTACGCTTGTCGAGGTAGGTCCGTGGATGGGTGACCAAGACTCCTCCGTGTCTCGGAAAGTACGTTAAGCCGTTGGTCTCGGCTGTCATTCGTGGATCTTTGACAGTGGTTGGTTACGGGTCGTCAGAAGCCAAAAACTCTGACAACCTGTCTTACCAAGAGGTATCGTATTGCCCTGTTACTGGGTTGTGGAGGTCAGATAGGCAGTCGCTCCATGACAAACACTAGTATTCAGCTGCATCTGATCAGACTAGACGCCGACCCCGACATAGTTGGGAAAAGGCGAGGCAGATGATGATGAAACGATATTTATTTTGATTTGGTAGAGAGCTGTCATGGTGGCCCAGTGGCGGCACTGACTCACGAGTTGTAGGTCATAGGTTCAAACCCAGCTAGGTTTTTTAGTTTGTGTAAATAATTTCATCACCACTGCTCTCAAAACGTTGAAGGAAAACGTCGTGAGAAAACTCTAAAAACAAAAAATCGAAGACATGTGACATCTACCAACCCGCACTAGGCCCGCGTGGTAGATTACAGCCCTTTCGAAGAGAGGAGGACTGTGTTCCAGCAGTGGGAACACACACAGTGCACTGCACTTGAAGTTGGGTAAGGACTCAAAGTCAAAAAAGGAAACTTAGGAAGTCAAGAAACGGCCGAACATTCGGCCTATACTTCACATTAACGCTTCAGAGTAGACCCCCTGATGTATGAACGTAAACGAAACAGGTGGCGTTCTGTACTTTCTGCCTGGAGTAGGCAGAAACTACAGAACGCCTCTTGCTTCGTGCATGTGCAGAAGGCGTGAGTTTATGTATGTAAACTGCAGAAAATCTAACGTAGCGCACTGATGGTTTTCAGGCCATCATGCGCAAAAAAGCAGCTTCCCTGCTGACCCGTATACGGGGTAGCAACAACGGCATTCTGAACGCAATTGTTGTACGTTTTGACTGTCCCTTTCAGAAGCAGTGGGTCATGTCTTGTGTAGGTGTGGCGTGTCATGGCAAATAAAAATGTTCATTAATTCATTCACTCATTCACTAGATTATGCATTATGCTGAGCGATGGCCGTTTTGCGTGAATGTGACGCATATTTTCCCTCAACTTGTTCTTTCGTGTTTGTGTTTTTATTTCTTTGCGTTATGTTTACCGCAAATAAACGTATTTTCTTTCTTTCTTTCTTTTAGATTAAGGTTTATATGGGTCTATGCCACCCGAAATAAAGTTTTTATTTATTTATTTTTATTACTTATTTTCGTTACGCTCACAATTCAAAACATACCTACATCTTTGTCATCCAGCCACAGTAGCCCACTAACTTAATGTAAGTTTCAAGTCTATGAAACAGTCTGGAGAGATTAAAGTTAAGTTACTCAAGATAACAGGACATTGCGACTGGTGCCAAGTGTTACTATCATTGTTGGAGGCAAACCGAACTGAAGTAGCTATTTGTCCGTACAGCCATTTATTGTAAGAGCGATCGTGTTTATCGTATTTAATGGTTGAGAGTTCTTTGATCTATTCTCAATACGTTTTTATTCTCCTGGTAAATTTTCTGAAGAATGGTCGCCATTCTTCAGAAAATTATTCATATTCATATATTTATTTGCATTCCATAATGTTTGAAGGTGTTACAATTACGACATGGTGAGGAAGACAAACCTCTAGTGTGGGTCACAGCCACAGCAAAAAGAAACGAAAGACAGAAAATAAGTTTCTTTGTAGAAACACGACGAAAAGAAAAAACTGGCCAAGTGCGTGTCGGACCACGCACAATGAAGGGTTCCGTGGTTAGGATGAATCACACTAATATTATGAAGGCGAAAGTTTGTGAGTATGTGTGTTTATGATTGTTACTTCTTCATGCTCAAACGGCTGGTCTAATTTTGATAAAATTTTGTATGGAGGTAGCTGACACCCTGGATTAAGACATAAGCTACTCTTTATCCCGATATTCCCACGGGATCGAGACTTACGCAGGTGAAACTGCGGGACGCAGCTAGTTTATTCTTAAAACAAACTTAAAATTGTAGTTGAAAAACATGTTCTCCCACACATCGATATAAGCCACGGTCAACTATCCAACTGAAAATTTAAGTTTGTAATCGCAAGAAATGATTTTTTTATGTAATAAAACTCCAAACTAACAATCTTCGGACTTTTTCCTTTACTTGTGCTATAAGACCTTGCTTGTTGCCAAATTTCATGATTCTAGGTCAACGGAAAGTACCCTATAGGTTTTGATTTATTTGCGAGTATCGAAATATGTCGCAATAATGTCGCTTATATCACCGTATTTATTATTGCGTTGATTTGGAAGCTTGATTTTTTCAGAGCTTCAAGGGACCATAGATCTACGTATTTGATATTCATTTCAATTTGATAACTCTACGCATTCCTGAGAAAAATGGTCTCGACAGACTGACGGACAGACAGACAGACGGACAACGAAGTGATCCGTTTTTGAGGTACGGAACCCTAAAAACACAAAAAAGAAACAAGTTGGGGGAAAATATGCGTCACTTCCACGCAAAACGACCATCGCTCAGCATAATGCTGTGACCCTATGCGAGACAGAGCCCCAGCGCTGGTTTTCAGTGATGGCTGACGTGGTGACATCGACCGATGCAGCATACAATGAGATATACATAAGAAATAAAACATAAAATAAATAGTTTAAATATTTAGGAAGCCTATTTAGGAAGCTGTATTTATTGTCTGAGGTAAGTAAAGCCGAAAAATCTTATGTCATCTGGTTGGAATTATCTAAATTCGTCAACTCCCTCATTCATAGAAGTAAAAGGAATATAAAATGCTTGAAATGTTGTCAAAAATGCAGTTGTGTTTCTTATCTCAGACGCTGATGGCTACATTGGAAACTGTATTATAATACCATAACAATAATCATAATAATCCAAACATGACTGTTCTAATTTTTATAGCGTCAATAATACTGATCTCAACGATTTGTTCGTTTCTTCAAAACACTTATCAATCCAAAGCCAGCAGAATTACAAAAACCCAAACAGATGGCACCTGTAAAATCAGTAGCAGGACATTTCTACCGGGCTTACATCTACAAATTACAATATCTACCAAATCCTTTTGTCGGCTGGGTTAGGCCGACCCTACCCTGTCTTAATTAACTTGGGACCCTAGCAAGATTTCAATTATAATAGGACCAAAGATACGCTTAAAACATTATCATTCGCACTATGAATGTAATGGGATGTAGTTAATTGAAGTTTGGACTTTGTGTGGTTTGATATTTATGTAGATTAGGGGTTGTGATTAGAGGTAAATATTCAGGTTATCATGTAGATCTGTGTCGTCATTATCAACCCGTCAGTGATCACTGCTTAAATAATGGGCATCCCAACGTGATCAAAACTGTGAAGGAAAACATTGTGAGGAAACCGGAGTCATAGAACCAAAAATTCGAAGACATGTGACATCTACCAACCCGCACTGGGCCCACTTGGTGGATTATGGCCCATCAAGCCGAGAAGAGGACTGTGTCGCAGCAGTAGGACCATTATAGGCTGATTCATAATGATGAAATGGATCCCAACGTTTTAACGACAACATCTGTGTTTGGGAAAATGAATAATTACCATATTCATCACGTAGAATGATGATTGAAGTATCAGTCTGCCTAGCCTTTTCCCAACAATATGCGCCTTCCAGTCTAACCGGATGCAGCCCAATACCAGTATTTTACATTGAGCAACTGCCTATTTGACCTCCACAACCCAGTTACTGAGTAACACGATATCCCTTGGCAATACTGGTTGTCAGACCTTCGGGCTGACTACCCATAACGTAAAATATCCGGATACATAGATATTTAGATTAGATATAATACGAATGACAGCCGGGACAAACTGCTTAATGTGCTTTCCGAGGCATGGAGGCATCTCGATATGTAATGGATCGTCACCCATTCATGAACCGACCGTGGCAAGCGTAGCCCAGTGCTGCTTTTATCATTTAGCCTTACCGGGGTCGCGAGATAGCCACCGGACGTGACGCCTGAGTAACTTGCCCTCGCTTCAGACGCGATTTACTCAAACAAAAGAACTCCACACTCACCACATGACACCTACCGCGCACAAAGCGTATAGGCATCACGCGCGTGGCCCACACGTTTTAATCCACACTCGCCGCGAAACGTGTCCGTATGGATTGAGGAGCCATGTCTCATATTTAAACGAGGGTACTACCAATATTTAGTAGTAAATTAGCTGATTTTGTAGGCCCGATCCTGGAATTTGTAGTAAAACCGTTAAAAAGTTATAGTACGTTTAAGGTGGCTCCTCAATCCAGACATCTGGTATGAGGAGATACAACACATTTTATGTGGCTCCTCAATCCTGATGGTCTATAAAATATAAATGTTCGTAGCTACTAAAGTATTTGATCAAATCGGATAACAATAGCGCCAATATTTAGTAGAATTTTTTACTAAATATTGGCATAATCAAAAATCCTACACACTCAGTATTTCAAAAGATATTAATAATTTAAACATTCCTTAACAATTTTGTGAATAGGGTGACCATAAATAATTCAAACTATGATCAGTTTTATTTACACGTGAATCATTCTAAACCAATCAGTACAATACCGAACACAATATAGTATTGCAAACTAAGAATTAAAAAAGAAAAATAAACTAAAAGTGGATTATCCTAAATTGCCTTATTTATACTCACTCCAGTATTAAAAAGATCGATGTCAACTTCCTGGCAAGTCGTGTTGTGTACACGGCTCGCCTAATCATGTACGAGTTTTGTATATATTAGATGGTTCTTTTCACTGGTATATGCAACAAACGAGAGACGTATACATAATGCCCAGTAAACATGACGCAATGAATGAACATACAACATAAACTGGCGCAGCATATAATGAGACACAAAATACCGGCTAAGTGCACAATGAAGTGTTCCGTAGTAGGGATGAATTTATCCTAATAAAATACTAAACATTGCAGTTGAAAAACATGTCCTCTCTTACAACTTTGAACTTTAAATCTTTTTAATTAACTTGAAAGTGCTAAGGAGGCTCGGTTCCAATTATCCTTCGTTTTGTGCAATTAGCCGCCCGGTATCCATTTTTATGGCAATTATAAAAGTTAGACTCATTACAATCATTATGATAATCATACGACTCAGTTAAAATTGCCTGATTGAATAATTACTTCATGAAATCATAACATTTGAGGCCAATTCGAACTGAATGAGTTGAATAGTTTGACTTATTTATTTATTTATTTTTTATGGCACTACAACGACTAATTCACAAAAGCACTTACAGAAAACTTTTTCTTATTTTAAAATGACTACAGTGAATTTTCATTGCGTCATGTTTACTGGGCATTCTGTATACGTCTCTCGTTTGTTGCACATACCAGTGAAAAGAACCATCTAATATATACAAAACTCGTACATGATTAGGCGAGCCGCGTACACAACACGACTTGCCAGGAAGTTGACATCGATCTTTTTAATACTGGAGTGAGTATAAATAAGGCAATTTAGGATAATCCACTTTTAGTTTATTTTTCTATTTTAATTCTTAGTTTGCTAGATTGTTTCTTAGTTTGTTAGATTCTATATTGTGTTCAGTATTGTACTGATTGGTTTAGAATGATTCACGTGTAAATAAAACTGATCATAGTTTGAATTATTTATGGTTACCCTATTCACAAAATTGTTAAGGAATGTTTAAATTATTAATATCTTTTGAAATACTGAGTGTGTAGGATTTTTGATTATGCCAATATTTAGTAGAAATTTCTACTAAATATTGGCGCTATTGTTATCCGATTTGATCAACTACTTTAGTAGCTACGAACATTTATATTTTATAGACCATCAGGATTGAGGAGCCACAAAAAATGTGTTGTATCTCCGAAATTATATAGTCTTTCCATTTTATTTTTATACTACAAATTATAACTCATTTACTACTAAATTATGATTAAAATACGTTTTAATTGGTTGACGACTTTCCGAGAAACAGCGTGATGAAATTTATGGATTTTTATGAAAAATCAAAGCATTGTAGCTATCTCAAATTCAGCCCTACAAAAACTATTTTTTGTCTACAAATTACTCATAAACACTACTAAATCCTACCAAATTTTCAAAAACATCCATCGGGCTAGTTTTCGAGTTCTAAGGTGGCTCCTCATACCAGATGTCTGGATTGAGGAGCCACCTTAAACGTCCTATAACTTTTTAACAGTTTTATTACAAATTCTAGGATCGGGCCTACAAAATCAGCTAATTTACTACTAAATATTGGTAGTAAATTAGCTGATTTCGTCGTATTTAGTCGTTTAAATATGAGACATGGCTCCTCAATCCATACGGACACCGCGAAACACCAGTTATCCACACCAGCGACGCATACACACATCAAGTCAGTCGTCACACCACAACGCCCCGCGTTCTGCAATGCTACCGGCTAGATCTGGTTACGTTATAGGGGGCGGGACCAGCACCCACTGTAGGTAAGCTCGTTGCTAGATCGGCTCTTGCCGGGTCTTCCCTAGCGAACTAGGGATGCCTGGTCCTGGTCGCACGGGCGTCGTTAAGAACTTCGGGCGCTCCTACAGTTACACCCAGAAACACGCTTCAGACCGCTGCCTGACCTCCCACCCCCTCCCACGGGAGGGGGAGGAGAACCCAATGACCAGTCCCCAATTTTGGGAACTGAGAGAGAAAACTCCTCGGGCAAGGGGCCAAAAAGCCCCAATACCGATGACCAAGAGAGAGAGAGATGCATCATTCTCTACACGAGCGCGGAGCGAACAACATCTCAGTAACGCGACAGTTCTAGGCACCCTAGACTCAGCCAAGCACCTAAGTTCTGTTTTTCTTTCTTGAAAATCTTTTACGTAAAAGTTTGGTGTGAAGAATTTAACTAAAGACGTTGGTAAAGTGAAACTAAAGAACAATTAGATTTTGTTAAGTGAACGTGTTGTATAAAAGTGTTAATGTTTATGACTGTTAATGAGAAATTATAGTGGCAAGTGCCTTTCAATGGACCATGTGTTTCTTTATTCACTTCTTTCCTCACTGTTCCCTACAGTATTCACTATAATATTTGCACACAAAAACCCAAAACTTACTCATATGAGCAAAACAATCTTTAGCAGAAAAACGTCAAGAACACTTTGACAGTTGTTTAAATCTTGATGAGAAGGTGGTTGTGTACACTTAACACTGGCAAGAAATACAAAAAAACCGAACTAAATCAATTTCACGAACATTACGACCCCAAATAAATCAATTTTACACCCATCATTCATTCCAATGCACAGGAAAAAGAACAATTTACTTAAGAATGGGAATTCGAGAATATTACTTTTGTTCGCCAATCATATCCACGGCCGGGGAAGATTTACCAAACCATTGAGATTCACCTTGGGAAGGGCAAAAGAATGTGCCGATACCAAGGACAGAATAGGGCTGCCATTTTGGTATGCATTTCGAATTTTTTTTTTTTTAGTCTAAATGAATCTTGAACTTTGTTTTTTTTTGAAAATTGGTACCTAATGTTAGTGGTAAAAAAACGTTGCCACACTTGGATTTTCTCTTATTTCATGGGCTGATCGTGGGTGTGCTTACAAACAAGAGCCTTGATTTGATTTAGCGAAGCTCCGTAGACGTGATGGGTACCTACTTATTAAAAGCGATTTAAAAAAAAACGATTTATTTTTGGGGACATCAACCTCTGGTAGTGTCGTCACTTAAAATCATCATCATCATCATCTGCCTATCCTTTTCCCAACTATCCTGGGGTCGGCTTCCAGTCTAACCGGATGCAGCTGAATACCAGTATTTTACATGGAGCGACTGCCTATCTGACCTCCACAATCCAGTTACTGGGTAACACGATATCCCTTGGTAAGACTGGTTGTCAGACTTTTGGGCTTCTGACTACCCGTAACAACTGTCAAAGATCTACAAATGACAGCCGGGACCAACGGCTTAACGTGCTTTCCGAGGCACGGAGGAATCTTGGTATGAAAATAAGGTCACCCATCCACGTACCAACCGCGGCAAGCGCAGCTTAACCTGATCGATCGACCCGTGCGGCAGTTATTACTTAGCCACAAGCTCCTCGTGTGTTTAAAACATCAGTTTAAAAAGTCTTTTTTCTTTGTTTAAACTTCACCGACATTGATTTCTATATCTAAACACGATAACAGAAAAAAATAATACAAATCTTAGCTAATCTTCAAGTAACATCACTACAAATTGTCATTGACCTCAAAAAAATAACCATCAAATAATTTTTATTTTATTGTGTTTAGATAGGTACTCTGCGGAGTTTCGCTAGCTGATTTAATTTTACCCTGTATCACAATCACACACCCTACATCTAATCTGTAGGCCATACAAATAATAATTATCAAATTCAAGAATCGAACACAATGAATAGCACTATGTCAAACGAGTCTTTAATACGAAGTTTCTTAAAGTAAAAGGCAATTAAATAAAGCAGAAATAAAGTGTCTACAGAAGAATTTAAAACGATGGTTCTGTTTCCAAAATAGGTACGGAATACCGGAATTCAATATTTTTCAAAGGGTTATCATCTCTTTAGATTGGATGCCATTCCCGTTTATAATCAATCGAGAGTATTCAGCAGGTGATTGATTGGACCCTTTTAACGTATTGAGATGTC
The DNA here is from genome assembly GCA_963921375.1 of Tiliacea citrago. Taxonomy (NCBI): domain Eukaryota; kingdom Metazoa; phylum Arthropoda; class Insecta; order Lepidoptera; family Noctuidae; genus Tiliacea; species Tiliacea citrago. The sequence continues at coordinate 7,747,109 of OY992784.1, forward strand.
GACCCTAACACCGGCCCCATCTATTCACATCCCTGATTGCCGGCCAGATTAGGATACCTTATTGTTTAGGAAACTGCGACATACCGTATGTATGTTAGCACCGTATGAGTTGCACATAATTATACTGACGAAGAACGGACTGGATGCGGAAGGCGTAGGACAAGGTGTTGTGGCACAGCTTGGGAGAGGCCTATGTCCAGCAGTGGACTGCGATAGGCAGAGTTGATACTGGCGTAGAAACCACTTCTTAATGTTCATTATTCATTTATAGTACATTACTGCAGCGGCCTGCAAAAGAGGCATTAATGGACGAACGTGAAAATGTGGGCCGAGGCACTCATACGTGAGTCCATCAACGCCTGGTTGCGGTCAAGGCTTGTATAGTGCTTTTCTCAAATAATGCGCGGAAGTTCAAACAATGACGAACAACGATAATTTTTCACGCGCCAATGTGTACATTTGTTTTTTTTTCAATAAACAGCTTTCTATTTGCAAGCCAGTTCGAAATTTAAATAAAACCTTTGATAAGTTACCTCCTTAGTTTCCATGTTTCGAAGTATTATCATTACTTTTTTAAATTACACAATAGTTATGACTTTACCATGTAATTTATTTGGCCGCTAAACCATGACACATATGGATTTTCATACAACTTTTGGCGGCCGCTGCTCGCATGTATTTGGCCAGTACAGCATTTTCGATTTATCTCGAAGAAGGTTGTCAAAATAATGCTCGAATTTCCAAGCATGTTTGAGAAAAAAATATTATTGGTATTTGAAATCATACAGCACGAGCGGGAATAGAATCCGCAACTACGAGTACTAGCTTTTTGGGTAATTTTTCTGAACAAAAATATTATTCCAGGGCGAATCTTCTGATAACTTTTAGCTGAGGAATAAAAATCGCGGTTTGACTGGTTTTCTATAGAAAAAAAAAATGTCAAACCGTCATATTTATTCTACATAGTAGCTTCTTCCCGCGACTTCGATCGCGTGGAAGTCGTAAGACACCACAATACAGGGTGGAAACTTTCAGCGGGGCAGTAAGGGAAAAGTTTTTTGCGATTTATGACTTTTCTAGTACTCAAGCCTCAATTGGTCCAATAGAGGTTTTTGATCCTTATAAGAAAGAGGATTGATTGGCATAAAAAAAAGTTTTTGTGAAAATTGCTTAGTTTCCTGCTGACTGTACATTTTTTTCAAAATCTGTGAGCAGATGCAGATCTAAATTTCTCAAAAAGATAAGGATAGTCTCCTAAGACCATTTTCGCGTAGCTGCAACGGATATGGTACTTCCGCTTACTGCCCCGCTGAAAGTTTCCACCCTGTATATTAAAATAACAGCCACATTTTTATAAAAAAAACTGCCGCGTTGGTCTAGTGGTGCTGAGCGCCCGGTGCACGCCAGGGTGCGTCCGGGTTTGATTCTCAGGTGAGGCAAAGTGTTATTGGGTTTTTCTATCTGGAATTTCTCAATATCAGTCCAAAGTCTGGATTTGTGCCCGGTTAATGGCAATAGGCTCACCTCGTACGACTTGTCTGCGCAATAACCAGACCTAAACATAACTGGCGCAATGTGGGTGTACTATAGGTACACCTCTGCCTAACCCTCCGGGGAATACAGGCGTGATCTTAGGTTATCATTATATTAATACGTGAAGTGAAATTATTACGCGGCCGAAGGAGTATTGTTGGCACAGCTAAAGTTCATATGGACGAGGAGTGCAGAAGGCTAATATTTTTATACAATAATTATGCAATACAAAAAAAAAAACATTACACACACTACCATGCGTTTGACACACACACATAGCTCCAGGGCCTCATGACTTGAAGATAGATAGGTGACAGAAGCGACAGCTTAAGCATGGAAAAAGTAAGTACTTTTTAATAGCATGGAACTAGTGTACTCATGGAATTATTAAGTACTATATAGATTGTAAGTAGACGGGGTCGAACTCAGCAGCCAAATTATCTACATACATAAGTTTCTCGGCCAAACCCTTCGGGGATTATAGACATGATGTTATTTTATAAAAGTTAACTGACAATTGAAAAAAAGGCCCTTCATGAACCTAAGCAAAGACACATAATATGAATGCGATTATTTAACAACAAACGAAATTCTAAACCAAGAAAATACTGATCAGTGAATTAATTACACACAGATTTGTAATAGGATTATATTCATCAAACCTGATTTTCTTGATAAAATAAAGCCCACTTCTAACAGACTCCGAAGAATACTCTGACGTTTTATAAATGGCATTTTAAAGTTAAAAAGTTAGTGGCAACCAGTCTGAATGCAGACATTGTGAATGAAGACAAATTCACGTTGGAGGCAACCCTGAGCAGACTCATATTTCATCCGCGAATCAGACTCCCCATTGATTTGTCATTGTCGCAAGGGAACGGTGTGCCAAAGATGTTGAGGTCACGGAAGTGGCTTGGAGACAAACCTAGGGTATTAAGGGTTCACCTCCTTTTGCGAAGCAGTAATGCTCGCGAAAGAGGAGGCAGGGCTCTCACGCCCCTAGTCACCGCAGGAGACGCCCTGGGCGTCGGGAGTCGCAAGCCGATTTCCGGCCACCGTAGGAGCGGGCCTGTGGACGGTGCGCGATGGGTAGCTCGCCATCCGATAAGGACCAAGCCCGGGTCGACGGCGCGTTGTGTTCCACGCACGCCTCAAAGAGATGTCAGCACGAATTGACGGGGTCCATTAGGGCCAATGCCTGCCAGGGTTGCGAGTTTGTCCGAAAGAGATATCGTGGCCCTGGCACACAGACAAATGAAGAAACAGGGGTGGGTTTTAGTCAGTAAAAGTCTGACATCATATAACTTCTCCCGCTCCGCCCAGAGCGGGAGAAGTTATATGATAATTTACCACCCAAAAAAAAGGATATTAAGGGTTGATATAATCTCTAAGTGGCTCGTGGCTAAATGATTTATAACAGCCGCACATCGTGTTGCTCAGTAACTGGGTTGTGGAGGTCAGATAGGCGGTCGCTCCATGTAAAGTACTGGTATTTAGCTGCGACCAAATAGAGTGGAAGCCGACCCCCACATAGTTGGGAAAAGGCTAGGCAGATTGATTTTATAACGACGTATAATAGGTACAGATAAAAAGCAAGTCGCAACATGAGACGATTAGAACTGTGAGCAGTGTATCGTACATAACAGTGCGCGATAATGCAAGTTGGTTTTGATCCGATAATGTTTCGAAACTTTATTTAACATGGCCTAAAATGTTCGACAAATGGTTTATAACAAAACACCAACTTCCAAAAAAAAAAAAACGGTGAAGGAAACCGTCGTGAGGAAACCGGCATGTCCTAAAACTAAAAATTCTAAGACATGTCTGTTAACTCAAATTAACATGTTTGTCTATTTAAATAATTGTTAGCTGTAAGTTTGAGTTTAATAATTTAATCATATTTTATCTGTAATTTTTATATACATTATAATTCATTGCTTGTAACACTAGCCATAGAGTTTTCAGTGAGAATCTATGGTTGGGTAGGACTCACAAGAATCATGGCGGATCATCAAGAACCGGTTGATTTATCCTCGTAATTTAAGTTGTCTAATTTCTATAGAATAGTGGTTTAAGTAAATCAAAACAATGCCTTCAACTGAATATACTAAGTGCAAAGCACAGTTCATATCCAAACATCGTATGTTAACCGATTTCTACAATACTATAGATCTAAATAGATCATCGATTTCGGCCAGTGTAGCTAAACGCCAGTTTGACAAATATTATGGCGAGTTCATTTCAGCCTATGAAAATTTACTCCAAATGGAAGAGGTTCAAGAAGAGGAGTCGGTCAAGTTTAAAGCGGATTTCTCTCAAATTAACGAGTACCTGCTAAGGGTGGAGCAGGCTCAATCGGAAAGTATTCAGACACCAAAAATCAAAGGTAACCAATCAGATGTAAATGCTAAATTACCATTCATCGAGCTACCCAAGTTTTCAGGTAATATAATGGACTGGATTCCATTCTTTGACCTATTTCACTCATTAGTTCATGATCGTGCTAATTTATCAGATGCTGAAAAGCACTATTATCTCCGTGCATCACTCCAAGGTGAGGCATTGTCATTAGTCAGACAGTCACCTATGGATGATGCCAATTATGAGGTAGCTCTTAATCTACTAAAAGGTAGATATCATAATACTAGGTTATTGCTAGATACCTATATTGATAGGATTCTCAAATTACCTACAATTCAACCTCAATCTTCAACCCTTAGGAAGAATATATATGACCCACTTAGAGAGTCTATTCAAGCTCTAGATAAATTAAAGGTGCCTGTCAAAGAGTGGTCATATTTAATACTTTTCATAATTTTACAGAAGTTACCTGTCAGGATCAGATCATTGTTTGAGGAACGATATGGCAAGGATCAGGCGAAACTGCCAACCCTAGATCAGTTAATGGAGCTCCTGGATGAGCAGTGCAGACTGCACTTGACCATCACTGAAACTGAGCACAGATCACTCCCGTCAAGAAGGAGAGCACTTCACCAGCAGTCCGATGCAACTGCAGGACCCTCATCTCAGAGACATTCACATCAGGTGACTTCAAATTCAACTGAATGTTCTTACTGTCACAGGCCATTACATAATTTATATAGATGTCAAAAATTCAATGCACTTCATCCTAAGGCTAGGAAATCATGGGCATTCAAATCAGGTCACTGTTTTAGGTGCTTGAGGAAGCACTATGCAAACGAATGTACCCATAAGAATTGGTGCAAACATTGTGGATCCAAGGATCATAATTCACTCTTATGTGTTGACGAGCAGCGCTCTTCATCAAATACTGGGTCACAGGAGACCAGTACAAGACCACAGGTGCAGTCAACATCATCTAGTGATCACCGCAGTGAGTCTGGAGTTGTATCTCAGGCTCAGTCGAGCCATCACCAGGTTGGACAACAATCACCAAGCAATCAGGTATCAGAGAGACCATTTCACTTAAACCAAAGGCCTCCTAGGGCAGGAGAACGTGCGGCTCGAGCTCAGCTTAAGTTTCAAGAGTTGCGTTTTGGATCCAGGCTCAGTCCTGATCAGTTTGAATGAGATGAGTCTACTGTTGGTGACAAGAAGCTTCCATTGCCTATAACCATATGTCCAACTGCAGTGGTAGGAATAAAGGGGGGCGATGGACGCTATTACAAGGCTAGAGCCTTATTAGACACGGGGGCAAGTGTCTCAATCATTACACTATCATTGGTAAATAAATTGAAATTGCACCAACAGTCTAATAGTACAGATATATATGGGGTAGGACATAATAAGGTTGATTTACCGGGTACCTTATCAAAATTAATTATCAAACCAATTGGCAAATTAGTGCCTATCATCAGTACAGTAGCTGTAGTCATGTATTCTATATCAGCAGAGATTCCTTCATATCCTATGAACTGTAGGCATTTAATAGATGATAATAAGATCATATTAGCAGATCCGGACTTTGACAAACCACAGGAAGTGGATCTTATACTTGGAACGGATGTCTTAAACTATGTATTTGAAGGTTCTAAGATTTCATTAAATATTCCAGGGCTTTTTGCATATAAAACCTACTTTGGTCATGTCGTCATGGGATCACTACTCTATTCCATGAGTGACAGCTCACCAAGAGGATTTACATCAGTTCAAGATTATGGGGTTATGGCGTCCAGGCTTAAGGAAGTTCTCGAGAGGTTCTGGAAAACGGAGGAGCCACCAACTCAGCCAGCTGTTCATCCGCAACACATGGAATGTGAACGGTTGTATAATTCTTTTGTCAGTAGAATGCCTGATGGCAAATACATGGTAAGGTTGCCATTGTTATCTGAGAGGCCGGTGTTAGGTGAATCAAGGGCATTAGCTATGCAAAGGCTCAAATCATTAGAGAGAAAAATGGATAATAATCCTATATTTGCTTCTAAATACAGAGAATTCATGGACGAGTATGAAAGACTAGGTCATATGTCACTATCAGGGTTTCAATTTGATTCAGAGCATTTCATTATACCTCATCATGGTATATTCAAGAAAGGTACTAATAAGCTAAGAGTTGTATTTGATGGGAGCGGGAAGACTTCCACAGGAATTTCATTAAATCAATGCCTTCACAGTGGTAGGCCACCTCAGAATGATATTACAAAAATATTGTTGAATTTCAGAAGACATCAGATCGTCTTTACGACTGACATAAAGATGATGTTTAGGATGACATGGATACACCCTGAGGACAGGAAGTACCAACTCATACTATGGAGGAGAACTCCATCAGAGCCAGTTAAGGTATATGAACTAAATACTAATACTTATGGACTAAGGTCAAGCCCATACATTTCAATTAGAACACTATTGCAATTGACTGATGATTGGGAATCAGATCATCCCAACTCCCATGCAGCAGAGACTATCCGAAGTCAAATTTTTGTTGATGATATATTAACTGGAGCAGATACAGTATCAGATGCAAATAAATTAAAGGAAGAACTCAAGCAATTAATGAAGAGTGCAGGCTATGAGCTTCGAAAATGGTCATCAAATAATGACAAGGTATTGGAGGAGTTGCCAGGCGATCATTGTGAACAACCACGTCAATTTGATTCCCAGGATAGGAGCTTCATCAAGGTATTAGAAATTCAATGGGATCCGGTTTCGGATTCGTTTTCTTATCAGCTCAATATACCCACGGGACATGCTACTACTAAGAGAAGTATACTGAGTACCATAGCTAGGCTATATGATCCATGCGGATACTGTACTCCCATCATATTGAGATTTAAATTACTTCTTCAATCATTATTCACGGACGGACTTAACTGGGATCAACCAATCAGTGATTCAATTCTTGAGCATTGGAACAATCTTATCAATGATCTCAAGTATCTTTCATATTTACATTTACCTAGATGTGTTTCATTACCAGAAGCGGTGTCATACTCACTTCATGGATTTGGAGACGCTTCCGAGCTAGGATATGCAGGGTGTGTATACCTTCGTAGTTTGGATTCATCAGGAAGAGTTATGGTGCAACTGGTCATGGCTAAATCAAGGGTTGCACCTAAGAAAACTACTCAAACTATACCCAAACTTGAATTAAGTGCAGCTCATTTAGTATACAAATTATTAAATCATGTAGCTGAGGCATATGAAAATTCAATTCATATTGACAGTATAAATGCATGGTCAGACAGCTCAATTGTATTAGCATGGCTAAATACGAAACCTCATATGCTTCAGACTTTTGAATGCAATAGAGTCCAGGAAATTCAAGGTTCTAAAAGAAATATGGTATGGAGGCATATCAAATCAGAATTCAACCAAGCCGATTGTGCATCCCGGGGCATGTCAGCTCAGGATTTACTGGATTATGACAATTGGTGGTCTCCCAAGTGGCTTCTTCATCAAGAAAGGGACTGGCCTAGGTCAGCTATCATCATACCAGACAATTTACCAGGATTTAAGAAACTCATTCGTATCACCACACCAACAGAGTCATGGAGTCAGTCATTATTATCAAGAGTCAGTAAGCTCAGTAAGCTTATCAATATCACAGCATTTGTACTTAGGTTTACTCGCAATCTCAGGCTACCTAAGTCACAAAGAAACCTCAGAAATATATTATCTATTGAAGAAATAAGAGAAGCCACAAAATATTGGATTAAGGAAATACAGTCACAGTCATTCAGTGAAGAAATTGCATTGCTGAAGAAGGGAAAATCAGTATGCAAATCATTGCAAAAATGAAGTATATTTATGGATCAAGATGGATTAATCAGAGTAGGTGGACGATTAAGAAGATCAGAATTGCCATATGGGGCACGTCATCCCTACTTACTACCTAAAGACCATAGGTTTGGTCAACTTTTAATAGAATATTATCATCGGTCATACTGTCATGCAGCAACTAATGCTTTAATCGCTATCCTTAGAAGAGAATATTGGATCACATCAGTCAAGCGTCAGGTTTCTAGGGTCATAAGGAAATGTTTAGTATGTTTCAGGTTCAATCCGTCAATTCAGCCACCTTTCATGGCAGACTTACCTGCTGATAGAGTCACAGCAGCTCGCCCATTCTCAGGCGTGGCTACAGATTTTGCAGGACTCTTTTTGGTAAAAAGAAGTCTGCTCAGGAATGCAAGGTCAGTAAAGGCTTATCTATGTGTCTTTGTATGCTTGGCCACAAAGGCTGTTCGTTTAGAAGTGGTTTCATCATTATCAGTGGAAGCTTTTATCGCTACATTCACCAGGTTTGTTAGCCGCAGGGAGCTACCTTCACTCATTAGATCAGATAGGGGTACAAACTATGTTGGAGCTAATAACTATCTCAAGGAAGTAAATCAGTTTTTAATTAATAACGAATTATTACTTCAGGAGGGATTTAGGAATCAGAATATTAGATGGGAACTCAACCCGCCAGCTTCACCTCATATGGGGGGGGTTTTTTGAAGCTGCTGTCAAAAGTGCGAAAAATCTATTGAAAAGGGAGGTAAGAGATACTATTTTAACCTTTGAGGAACTCACCACCATATTATCAAAAATAGAGGCCATTCTAAAGTCACGTCCACTTGTGCCGATGTCAGATGATCCTTGTGATTTTGAAGTATTAACTCCAGGTCATTTCTTAATAGGCCAACCACTTGTGGCATTACCTGAGGTACATTGGAAGGATACTAAGATGTCACGCTTATCACGGTTTCAGGTAATTCAAAAAATGTATCAAAACATATGGATTCGCTGGCACTTAGAGTATTTAAGTACCTTACAGGCTCGTAATAAATGGTATAATCAAACTGAAGGTGTAAAGATTGATGATTTGGTCTTAATCATAGATGAGAATTCACCTCCACTTCAATGGAAACAAGGTAGAGTCATTGAATTGTATAAAGGTAAAGATTCAATTGTAAGATCAGTCAAAGTCAAGACTCAGTACGGTGAACTCATAAGACCAGTAGTAAAATTATGTAAACTACCAATAGATTGTAATACTAGTTAAGGTTTAGGATTGTTAATTTCATAGTCATAGTATGTCAATGTTTAATTTAGTTGTTATAATAATCCTTCAATGTTTACAGTAGTAACATTGTTCCTTCTTCTCCATCCGAGGGCCAAGAATGTTAACTCAAATTAACATGTTTGTCTATTTAAATAATTGTTAGCTGTAAGTTTTGAGTTTAATAATTTAATCATATTTTATCTGTAATTTTTATATACATTATAATTCATTGCTTGTAACACTAGCCATAGAGTTTTCAGTGAGAATCTATGGTTGGGTAGGACACACAAGAATCATGGCGGATCATCAAGAAATTGTAACATAGCTCATTGTCATTTAATTCATTTTAATCAAGTTTCATTGGAATTATTCATCAAAGCTACTGTCAATGGTGTATGTTAAGTGTACTATACCAATTAAATCAAGTGAACTCATCAGCTATTTCATTTGCCACCGATGTTCATAAACAATCTTCCGGCTGCAATTCGAACCCGCCAGTCGGAATGAACAATGTCACATCTACCAACCCCCACTGGGCCCGCGTGGTGGATTACGGCCCACTCCCTCTCACAGAGAGGAGGCATGTGTCCCAGCAGTGGGCACATTATAGGCTAATTATGTAAACGTTATTACGTTTTATCCTATACCTAAAGCAAAAATAAATTCGATTTGATCGACTGCAATAAAAAATGTCAAAAAACACTAATTGCTTTTTATAAAAAACCGGGCAAGTGCACGTCGGACCGCGCACAAGGAAGGATTCCGTAGTTGGGAACAATTTATCTCAAAAACAAACTTACTATTGTAGTTCAAAAACATATAATTATGTTCTCCCACACATCGATATAAGCTACGAACAATTTTCCAACTGCAAATTACGTAAGTTTTCTCAAACATGCTTGGAAATTTGAGCATTATTTTGACAACCTTCTTCGAGATAAATCGAAATTGCTGTACTGGCCAAATACATGCGAACAGCGGCTTAGAAAGATGATTATTGAAAAAAACAACAACGGAACCTAATGGCGCGTGAATAATGATCGTTGTTCGAATCTGGAATTTATAAATAATTTACTTAGTTTGAATTTCCGCGCATTATTTGAGAAAAGCACTATACAAGCCTTGGCCGTAACCAGGCGTTGATGGACGAACGTGTAAATGTGGGCCGAGGCGAAGCCGAGGCACACATACGTTTATTTGGAAGTTGGTTGTTTTATTATAAACCACTTGGCGAACATTTTAGGCCATGTTAAATAAAGTTTTGAAACATTATCGGATCAAAACCAACCAGCATTATCGCGCACTGTTATGTACGCAACACTGCTCACAGTTCTAAACGTCTCATGTTACGACTTGCTATTTATTTGTACCTATTAAACGTCGTAACAAAATCAATCTGCCTAGCCTTTTCTCAACTATGTGGGGGTCAGCTTCCACTCTAACTGGTCGCATGTAAGAGTATGTTTGAAGCGAGATTTTATTCCAAGACACCTTGGATATGATCATAAATTTCTCGTAATGAAATAATTTCAAGGTGTTTGGCGTAAAAATATATATATAACGGGACATCGGGAGGCCGGGCTGTTGCATCTGATTGCTGATTCGTGACCTCGTCACCACGGGAATCCATATTGGGCGTTAGAGTTCAGGAAACTTTAAAATAAATACACTGTAGCGTTGACTGTTCACTATTTTAATTATACAGACACTTAAATTACACAAACAATTAAAGATTGCAGTAAAAACTTGCGATTTAGAGCCAATGGGTTTGCGAGTGACCACCACGTCCAACGGCTGTCAACAACTGAATGATTTGACATGACGTTAGCCCGCCATGACAGACGCAACTCCATTCGGTGTTACCCGCTCTTAATTAAAATTACCTTTTATTCGAATTCAAATCAATGAATCGTTTAAAAATAACCAATGATTTAAAAAATAACAAAAATAAATTACAACTCTCAAAAATTAACTGATTTTCATTATTGGATAACGTCACGCGCCGTTATATATATATTTATAACTCAGTCCGGAGGCTCCGGACTGACTTTCGTTATAAAACCCGGTCCAATAATTCATTCATGATATTATTCTGCACTGTTTTAGTTCATATTTGATCGATTACCTCCAAAAAAAAACGCAGCTGTCTTCATATTAATTTGGTCATTGTCTATTTCATGGAAGTACCCTGTATATGTTTTAATTTATTTGCAAGTATCAAAATAATATGTCGTTATGTTTTTACTGCGTTGACTTAGAAGCTTGATTTTTATAGAACCCTAAGGGACCGTAGACTTATGTATTTGATATAAATTTCAACTTGAAATCTCCACGCGTTCTTGAGAAAAAAGGGTCTTGACAGACGAAAAACGAAGTGATCCTATAAGGGTTCCGTTTTTTCCTTTTGATATACGGAACCCTAAAAACTGATAAACGTGGTAACATGCGGCTTAAAAATCGGCCCTAAACTGTTATGGCCTAGTGTTATTCATGTTCCGTGATGTGAAGCAAATCTTTATAAGAAGAGCGACATTTGAAAACGAGGACTTGCGTGATTCTCAAATATTTATTAATATACGATTATTGCTGGTCATTCTTCTCTCCGACGGGCTTGTGGCTAAGTACCTCATAACAGCGACACGGGTCGATCGATCAGGTTAATCTACGCTTGCCACGGTTGGTCGGTGGATGGGTGACCATTTTTACATACCAAGACTCATCCGTGTCTCGGAAAGCAGGTTCAGCCGTTGGTCTCAGCAGTCATTCGTGGATATTTAACAGTCGTTACGGGCCGTCTAAAGGCCGAAAGTCTGACAACCACTCTTACCAAGAGGTATCGTATTACCCAGTAACTGGGTTGTGGAGGTCAGATAGGTAGTCGCTCTATTTAAAATACTGTTATTAACCTGCATCCGGTTAGACTGGAAGCCAACCTCAACATAGTTGGGAGAATGCTATAGGCAGATGATGATTCTCCTCTCTGAAAAGTCAAAAACAAAATTTACTTATTTATTTAAGTTTGTGTGTTTCGCGACGCCCCTAGGACGACGCCGTGACGCTTTGGGGCGTCCCGACGCACAGTTAGGGAACCCCTGCCTTAGGCATTCTCTACTAGTCAACCAAGGGTGGTGAAGATAAACTTCATTAATATACTAATAATGGATGGAATGGAATCTATAATTATGTCCTTACTTAATTTGACTACGGAACTACAAAAAAATTATGTATTCAACGAGCTCGTGTTAATCCGGTAATGTGTTGTTAATCCGGTAATGTATCGACAAATTGTTCATTTATAATGGCCTTGTGACGTCAGTTGAGTGACAGATTAACAGATTCAGTGGCGTTTCCTAAATTTTTTACAATTATTTATTAAAACAGTAGGTACCTACACAGTTTTTCTATGTTCTTGTTCACTAAAACTGGCTTCTACCAGTAGTTGCTATTAGTGAACAGGTAGATAATGTTTATTTTTATTTAGTGTGATCAAAATAAATTGATACAGTTAAGCAGCGGTTTCCCAAGACTGCGGTGGCTGCCACATAGCTTCTGCAGTTTACCGTCGAAAAACGTCACTAAATAGTAGACTGTTTGCCCAGGGAGCAAAAAACTATTTTAAAGGCGAGAGTGTTTCTTTGAATTTTCAATTTGAAATTTCCAGAGCGGAGCGAAGGATTCTAAGTACGTCACTCGAGCTTAAAATAGTGTTGCTCTGGAGGTGGACCCTCTACTTTTTATCACCCTCTAGCTAGAAGAAAATAAGTAAGTGCAACTTATGAATAAGAATAGTTCGTTTATTTATTTTTATTTACACACATAGTATAGTATAACATAAATATCCACATACTAAATTGAAACCACTTTTAGTCCCTTGGGATTTAAGAGCTATTTTAGTCACTGTTTACGAAGAATAACTAGCTCTTTGTGAATAGATGGGATAAAAAAGTTTTTTATGAAAGTAAATTAGTGTGTTTTCCTAGTAAGCGTTTTTGAGACGGTGAAGTCAAACCCCAGTTCCATCATTGTCATGATGTGGCGGCCACCGCTCTTCTATGAAAACGCAGCTTTAGCGATGTTGCTATAAGAACTGGGGGCCTACTCCGAAGCGCTAAACTGACGTGTCGGCCGAATGTTCGGTCGTTTCTTTACTGCGGCTACCTATCGCTGGCTACGGCGAAAAAAAAAAAAACAGTTGAAGAGATAAGCCAAAGTTAAAACTGTGACTTGAAGTCGGGTAAGGACTCAAAGTCAAAAAAGGAAACTGTGGAAGTTATAAAAAGGCCGAATTTGGCCGATACTTCGGTTTAGCGCTTCGGAGTAGACCCGCTTTTCGTCCGTCTTTCGGGGACACTCGCCGCTAGTGGTACGTAAGTCCATTAAATTCCCGATTAGAATGAATGCTGTCTCTATCTAACGGAACGTATAAGACAGCATTACTTTGAATGGGAAATTAAATTTATTCGACTTACGTGATACTAGCGGTCAAACGTGCTCAAAACCTCCAATTAACTTATCCTAACTAATCACATCAATCAATCACACTAATATTATAAAGGCGAAAGTTTGTGAGTGTGTGTGTGTGTATATTTGTTACTTCTTCACGCTCAAAAGGCTGGACCAATTTTGATAAAAGACTACAACAAGAGTTCATTTGGTTGAGAGTTCTACAATTTGTGGTTCATTATCACACTATAATAATATAAAGGCGAAAGTTTGTGTGTGTGTTTGTTACTTCTTCACGCTCAAAAACTGAACCAATTTTGATATCATTTTCTATGGAGGTAGCTGACACCCTGGATTAAGACATAGGCTACTTTTTATTTCGATATTTCCACGGGATCGAAACATACGCGGGTGACACCACGGGGTGAAGCTAGTATTATAAATGCGAAAGTGAGTATGTTTGATTATTACACTTTCACGCTAAAACGACTAAACGGATTTAGATGAAATTTGCCACAAGGCTGCACCATGACCTGGATTAGGACATAGGCTACTTTTTATCCCGATATTCCCACGGGATCGAGCCGTATGTGGGTGAAACCGAAGGACACAGCCAGTAGATGCTACTTTTTAAACTGGACACTTCCAGCTACTCAACATCATTGTAATTCTATAAAAAATCTGATTTCACGTTTCGGTGAAAGTGTGGGCGAGGAGCGATGGTGACACGAATGTATCCACCATTAGCTTTTGTTCGGTGCCGGCTAATTTAGCTAATGACGTCACTGTACCGTCGGCATCAAAAGACTTTACCTTCTTACTTTGCAAAATGATTGGTTCCGACGACTTGTTTAAAAATCTTATTGACATTTTAACGAATGTTTCCTGCAGATTGATAGAGATTGCTTTTAAATTTTGATGTACGTAACTATTTGGATAAATTCACGTAACTGGAGGTCTCATTGCAAATAAAACTCAATCATAGAGAAGCGATGAGCATGGATCGATTTGCTAAAATAAGCTCGGATAAAGAAGAAAAGTAGAAAAATCGTCTTTTGAATGCCAACTGTGATATTTACCTATTGACAATTTCTAGCTATTTATTTTCTGGCTATTTTTAGTCGGTACATTAATATTGTATCAATGTGTAGCCACAAAACATGTTACAGATTGAGTGCTTAATTGTAGCAACCGAAACATTGATATTATGTAGTACTAGCTGCGCCCCGCGGTTTCACCCGCGTAAGTTTCGATCCCATGGGAATATCGGGATAAAAAGTAGCCTATATGTTATTCCAGGGTGTCAGCTACCTCCATACAAAAAAAAACACACACACAAACTTTTGCCTTTATATTATTATAGTGTGATAATGAAACACAAATTGTAGAACTCTCAACCAAATGAACTCTTGTTGTAGTCTTTTATCAAAATTGGTCCAGTTTTTGAGCGTGAAGAAGTAACAAACATACACATACTCCCAAACTTTCGCCTTTATAATATTAGTGTGATAATGAAACACAAATTGTAGACAATCAAATCAACTCTTGTTGTAGTCTTTTTGAAGGTGACTGTACCTAAAAAGTAAAACTTACTTGCGTGAATTGGAATCAACTTGGTGATTTATGTTCAGTAAGTTATACTGTTTTCGTAGTTATCAAACGAATTTTAATTCTCAAAATTCAGAATATAAATAAATCGTACCGCTTCAATTGTTTTGCGGTAAGCTCGCAAAAAGTTTTTGCCTGCACTGCAGGTTCGGCGACTTTTATTTCACTACTGCATTAAAAAAAGGAAAAACCTACTTCCAGTGAACAATATAATATTTCAAAGGGGCGCACAACTTTCAATACACAACTTTCTGATATAGGCAAAACTTAACTAACCTAAAAACAAATCCATACTCTGTAACGACTTCAGTTCTCGCTTCAGAAATAGTTATTACTTATAGCTCAAAGACGATGATGATATTTAACGGGAGCTGAGGCATTGTCGGTTAGAACGAACATGCTGGCTCGCAGGTTTGCACGATGCTCACTTCCTGTTAAAATCACGCTCTTTCGAGCCTACTGTACTGCTTTTTACACGTGCAGCCGGGAGGCTACATACACCAAAGATAGTACAGCGCGCTCCGCGTTCAATATAACAATGCGTTTAGGATACTGAGGGTCTACTCCGAAGCGCTAAACCGACGTATCGGCCGAATGTTCGGCTGTTTTATAACTTCCATAGTTTGCTTTTTAGACTTTGAGTTCTTACCCGACTTCAAGTCACAGTTTTAACTTTGGCTTATCTCTTCGACTGCCTTTTTTTTATTTTTTTTTCGCCGTAGTCAGTTAATAATAGTTAGCCGTAGTAAAGAAACAACCGAACATTCGGCCGATACTTCGGATTTATGTTCGGAGTAGGCCCCCTGGTGCTACTGCCCCGTTTCTGTAGTGCGACAGGGATGTTCGCAGATGCGCATGTAGATTGCTTTTATGCAACAATGCGCAAAAGGTGCGCTTCCCTGGTGCGCAGGATGTGGGCGGCTCCAACAGTGTCTTAAGCATGGGTTGCGAGTCGCCTGGATTGTATATACGTGGGTCACTGCAGTGCCGTCTCTCATGGGATGTCACAACGGTGACCAACCGTTATTTCTTGTATTGTTTTGTTTAGTGTCTGTGCTTACTAACAAAGTCGTAAGTTTTACTAACAATCTTGTTGAGTCTTGGTTACTCGAATAAATCAAATTCAATTCTACTCTATAATAGATATCCTAACTCCCATTCATTTTTCCCATTAATTTGCTGACTTTTTTTTTTTTGGGGTGGGAAATTATCTAATAACTTCTCCCGCTCTGGACGGAGTGGGTGTCAGACTTTTACTGACTAAAACCCACCCATGTTCCTTTCGTAGCCTGTGTGCCAGGGCCACGATATCCCTTTCGGACAAACTCGCAACAATTTGCTGACTTGGGAGAAATCACTTTATTATGCAACGTATATCTTTGAGGGGCTCGTGGCAAAATGATAAAAGCCGCACGGGTTGATCGAAGGTAAAGCTACGCTGTCCGCGCCGGTTCGTGGATGGGTGACCATCCATTTCATATCGAGACCACTCCGTACCTCGAAAAGCACATTAAGCCGTTGGTCCCGGCTGTCATTCGTAGATCTTTGACACTCGTTACGAAGAAGAAGTGTGACAGCCTGTCTTATCAAGGGTATGTTACGCAGTAACTGGGTTGTCGAGGTTATAAATATGTATATTTATTTATTTAAAATAGGTACGCAAACAGCATAATACACATTCATCATCATCATCATTTCAGCCGAAAGACGTCCACTGCTGGACATAGGCCTCCCCCAATAGGAGGGTTGCTATATTCACCACGCTTGACACCCCGGTTGGCGATTGCAGTATGGTGTTAAAATGCATAGAGAACGCTGCAACCCATTTTTCTAGTAAGTCCCTTTTAAACATTGTATATTAAATAATCAAAGGTTAGATAGGATCTATATAAAATACTGGTATTCAACTGCATCCGATTAGACTGGAAGCGAACCCAACATATTTGGAAAGGGCTAGGCAGATTAATTTTTTGAGATTGAGTACAATATCTTTATTCTTTAGAATTAGCATTGCCATTCAACGTGGCAATGCTGCCGGTCTTCTTTCTGGGCACGTTTCCGTGTGACAGTGATGCGGACGTGTACTACGACGCGTGTCCTTTTGTATTTTGTGTTTATTTGTATATTTAGTTAGTCATTTAATTTAGTACCTAATTTGTATAATCATAAAACATAAAATAAGTACCATTTGAAAAACGGACAGATACCGAGGTAACTCCAGAAATGGTACGTTTTCTGAGTAAGGTACAGAACAACAAAAATTACAAAGAATTTTCTTTTCCAACAACTTTTGACTGCCTCGTTGGTTTAGTGGTAGGAAGCACTACTGCTGAGCATGAGATCCGGGGTTCAATTCCCAGGTCGGGCAAAGTGTTATTGGATTTCCCATCAGGAATTTCTCAGTAGCGACCTGGAGTCTGGATTTGTTGATGCCAGTTGATAGCAATATGCTCACCCCTTATTACATAGCACTTAACTGGCGAAATGTGGGTGAACTATAAGTACACTTCTGCCTAACTATTCGGGGAAATACAGGCGTGATGCTGTGTTAAGATGTTTCTTGTCAAAAATATTCAAAGCAGTAAAAACAAAACATGCCACATATTCATAAAACTTCTCTACAACTCAATATCTTCGTGGCATGTCATCCCATTAAGATGGAAGCCAATCCTTTTAGATTTTCATTTTAAAATATCGACTGAGCCGAATTGATACCTGAGCGAAGCAATCTTTGCGCTCACGTCACGGAATCTCAAGTGGCGAGGTAGACATCGTGTTATATTTGATATTTTGTGACAGTTGATAAACTTAACATATGTTAAGTTTTTGTGTTGATTTTAGGGATGAAAATAGATAAAATAATACTAACCTAACCAAGTTTAATAAAATAAGCTCATATATTGAGCTAACCTATAATTGTGAAAACCACCGGCTATTGAGAAAGTTAAACCAGAACTCGCGCTGTAATGTGAAAAATTATATCTTATTTTGATGCAAAATATAACGTAAAAAAAGTATAATGCCTGCCGCGATCTGTTTTATTGCGTTATACGAATATCACAGATCTGCTTGCAAAGAATTGTCAATACCTAAAGATCATTTATTTAATACTCACGAAAAATTTACATAAACGAATGCGGACGAATTTTTTGATACCCAATGAGGTCTTCCCTTTTTTTTTACATCGTAAATACAATAATATTATTATGTTAACAGTAATGTATATTTATTATACTATATTATATACATTAGTGTTAGCATAATATTGTATTTAAGATTTGTCATTATGAAAAAATAAAAAGGTCTTCGTTAACTTTAATTAATTGTGGCTAAATAATAAACTCTACATTATTTATTATAAATTGTTATTTTATCTATTTTTTATTCCCCTAGTGGGATTTACATGTGTCCGTAAGTGTCCGTGGCATTACAGCAAGTCCTATCAGAATCTAGCACTGCGGTATTTATTTTTTAAATGTCGCAGCTTTATGCTGAGATAAGAGCCTCTATGGCGTCGCACAAGTAATTGTTTTCTTTTTTGTATTTTGTTCGAATAATTATGTCGATTTTGTTAGTTTTAATTTATCCTCTTTTACTTTTTGTATTTCGTGCTTTGGGAATAAAAAGGTTGCATTGCTCCACAGCACACATTTCAAGAAATCCGAAAAAATCTTTTAAATGGAACTTGGAACCTTTACTGTAGGCTAGTTTGAAAATTATGCAACAGATGGCACTGGGTGTTTGAAATAAATACAATTTGGAGTAAATAGAATCTTGTTGCATCATAATATAAATTATGCTCAAATTGGTAGATGGAACCATTTTATTCCAAATGCACGATTTCTTGTACGTGTCCCAAATCAAATATTTTTCTTTCTTTCTTATCTTATAATATAAACTTCTACAGATAAAACATGAAAGTAATTCCAAATAATTGCTACACCAAAAATAACCAAAATTAACAGCTCCAGCCACTCAATTTCCTTACACATCAATACAAAATAATCACTAACAACATAGTTAACACTTAATAGAACGCTAGTCGAAGACCAAAGTAGATTACCGATTGGGGTCGTCGGTGCCATACACGGCACTCTATTACACGATCAACTTGTATAGCTCTTATCCACCGTGTGACGGAACCAGCTAAACACAGCACTGAATTCTGCCGGGTTATAAGCGGGCCGTAATTGAATTGCGGTGTGTTACTAGACTGTAATGGATGAGTTGCTTTTGAGGTGTATTTACTTTTGGTTTATTTTTAGAAGTTTAAAAATCGAAGGCTTTTCTGTTAGGCATTGGTCATAATTCGATAAGTATAAACACTGAAAAGTGGTCCTTATCGGACAGCGCCACCCATCGCTCATCGTCAGGGTGCCCTAGCTAAATTACTACGACCAATTCTACTCGCGCGTTTGGTCGATAATCGCTGATACTATTGAAAATGAGAACAATTCTAAAAATATAATCATAAACCAAAATAAACAATGACTTATGCGAATCAAACAAGTGCTACGTGTGGTGCCGAACGTAAAGAATTGCACCGTCCTATTTCTTCCCGTGGGTGTCGTAAAAGGCGAGGTATTCCACTGAGAGCACTGATTTCAACAGCACTTGTCCGAACCGCACCTTAGCACTACCACTAACCGCACTGAAACAAAATTTTGATAAGTGCGGTTCGGTGGAACAGTTTATTAATATTATTTTCAGTCCCCGAACGGCACCTACGTAAAATATTTTTTTAGTGATGGGGTGTATTTTTTTGTTCAAGACATAAACAAAAAAAACATATCGATACAAATCAGCAGAAGTTAAGTCTTCCGGATAATTCCACCTTGTTCACCTGGAGCAAAGAGTAATGTTTTATTTGTATCGCTGTCAGTAAACAAAAAATGAGAGACCTTGTCACTTTTAAGGCGACTAAGGGACTTACTAGAGAATGAACAGCAGCGTTCTCTATGCATTTTTCATTGATTATGGCAACCGCCCCCCCCCCCTCCTCTCTCTTGGAGGCCTACGTCCAGCAGTGGACGTCTTTGGGCTGAAATTATGAATGATGACCAATTTAAGAAAAGCATATTTCCCCTCAACTTGTTCTTTCGTGTTTGTGTTTTTATTTCTTTGCGTTATGTTTACCGCAAATAAACGTATTTTCTTTCTTCTTCTTCCATAAGTTAAAAATAACTTTCTGGCCTTTTCTCAAATTGGTCGCGTTGGTGGCGTTGTCCGTATTTGGCCGGTTTTTTGAATAATTGAACCTTTTTATGCTCAATTATTCACAAAACTGTCCAAATACGTGTCGAACCGTTCCGAAGTTAGTTGGGGTGAATTTATCTCAAAAACCAACTTAAGGTGCTGGGAGTTTTGAGAACAAAACTATAATACACAAAAGTAGACTGGACAAAGTTGGTAGCTGACCAGTTGTTACCCGCGTGTATGTAAGAAATACATAACTTAGTAGTAAAGTCAGCGAAATTAATTGTTAAGCTAATTGAAATTCAACTTGAATTGTACGTGTATTTAAATCACATTGTCATTCTTTGTTAAGTTGTATAAAATTCGTAACACGTCAAATTGACCCAAGTCAATTTGCTTAAAAACTAATTTCCCTGACCGTAATATGATTAAAAGGTGGTTAAACACTAACGTTGTTGACTGTACATAGATACCACGGTATTATAATAAATAGATGTTTACATTCTCAAAAAAGGGCATGCAAGATTTACTAGGTACCCAAAAACATCATTTTATTTTTTTCCTTAAGAGTCTGCAATACCTCAAATTGCTTAGCATGATCCGCCGTTATATCGAAAATACTGCAGCATTCATTTTCAAATAAATATATAAGTTAATGTTAAATACTGTGTTCGACGAAACCGCGATACGATAAAAATTTCTCGACTGAAATTTTTTAAAGTTGCTTCCAACCCGCTAGTATTAAAAAAAAAAACTTACATTTTGATCACTAAACTTTTCATGATAACTATTAATAACTGAACTAAATATAAAGCAGATATGTTTTGTTATTTTTTTTGATAATCATTATTTTCACCATAAAAATAAATTACCTAATCTATCGGCGCATTGAAGCCTTCTCCGCCCTGTCTCGCTTGCTTGTATGACCGCAAGCAGTAGTGTCCAAGCAAGATAAAGTGTGAGGTGGCGCTGAGGTTTTATGAACTCTTAAACCCGAAAAAACTGCTTATCAAAGAAATATCTCAGAAAAATAAGCCTACTGAGTAAACTACAAATAGATAGCTAGTGTTAAAAGAAGTTATTTAATCGCAGGGTTTACAATATTGGCATAAAAGTGGTTTTATGTATGAGATTATTGAAACTTTAAGTATTTTCTATTTCATAATAATCATCTGTGTGCCTCTGTGCTTTGAAATTCAAGCTTAGGTAGGTACGCGTTGGACGCGCCAAAGTCGTGGCGATAAGTTCCCTCTTTGAGGAGTGGCTAGACAGGCGCCATGGCGTCCTCACCTTCCGCCTGACGCAGGGCCTCACCGGACACGGTTGTTTCGGGAGGTTCCTGTTCAGGATAAAGCGGGAGGAAACGCCCGGGTTCTACCACTGTGTGGATCGCCCGGAGGACACGGAGCATACGGTGGAGGTGTGCCTGGCTTGGGCGGAGCACCATCGTGTCATCGCGGAGGTGATTGGTGGCGGCGATCTCTCGCGTCCGGCTCTGGTTCAGGCCATGGTTCGGAGCGAGAGTGCATGTGAGGCCGTCACCTCTTTCTGCGAAGCAGCCTAGTAATGGTCGCAAATGAGGAAGCGGAACGCGTGTTGGGAGAGGTGAAATTCGCGCTCTCACGCCCTTAGTCGCCGCGAGAGACGCCGCGGGTGTCGGGAGTCGCTGGCCGATTTCCGGCCACCGTAGGCGCGGGCTTGCGGGCGGAGGGCGATGGGTAGCTCGCCGTCCGATAGGGACCAGGACCGGGTCGATGGCGCGTTGTGTTCCACGCGCGCCTCAAACCGTCAGCACGAACTGATGGGGTTCGTTAGGGCCAATGCCTGCCAGGGTTGCGAGTTTGTCTGAAAGAGATATCGTGGCCCTGGCACTCAAGCAACTGAACGAACATGCGTGGGTTTTAGTCAGTAAAAGTCTGACACGCCCTCCCAATCCGCCCAGAGCGGGAGAAGTTATTTGATAATTTCCCACCCAAAATAAATGATATTTAGGTACAGGTAAAAATATAAATAACATAAATATCTTAGTACTATGATTTTTTGTTAATCCATTGAAAAAACACAATGTAGGAGATGATAATGCTTGTTTTTTTCGATTGCGTTTCTACAGTAAATAGTTTAAGTAGATTGCCTTTTAGGGTGCAATACTTACCCCAAAAAAAAAATGTAAAAATAATTTATTTTTTGTTTTGTCATGTTTAGATATCGATACCCATCACATATGCGGAGTTTCGCTAGCTAATTTAATTTAACCCTGTATAAATTGATGCTTACGTAATTTCTGATCTTCTTCTATATTTCTTTGATTCGGGCCTCGTGCATAAGCAATAACAGCCGCACGGGTCGATCGATCAGGTTAAGCTATGCTGGCCAGGGTTGGTCCGTGGACGGGTGACCATCTTTACATACCAAAGCATATCTCTGTGCCTCGAAAAGCACGTTAATCCGTTGGTCCCGGCTGTTATTTGTAGATCTTTGACAGTTGTTACGGGTCGTCAGAAGCCCGACAGTCTGACAACTAGTCTTACCAAGGGTATCCTGTTACCCAGTAACTGGGTTGTTGAGGTCAGGTAAGCAGTTGCCCCATGCAAAAGACTGGTATTCAGCTGCATCCGGCTAGACTGGAAGCCAACCCCAACATCGTTGGGAAAAGGCTGGTCAATGATGATTTCGTATTTTCTGATGAGCACAAGGCCTTTAGTGGCCTGAGGAACAGGGTACAAAGTTCCTCATCCTCCATTGAAAAGGGAGGATTCTCCGACCATACGGGTGTTAAGTCTGGCGGGCTACTGCCGACAGTTGTTGTTGGGCTGTTGTGTACAACATTTATCAGAGAGGTGTGGTCGTAATTAAGGAATGGGTACAGATTATCAAACTGAAAAACTTTCTCCATGAGACTAACATCGTAATCGTGAATAATCAGTTATCCCGTATATTTGGCTTGAGTAGGTATTGAAGTTTGGTATGGGATGATTTTTTCTCGATTGCAATAATGTTGGTCCCCTTTAAAAAGATTTTCAGTTTGATGGTCTTAACCACGCCCTTCATTTTAAGCCCACGAATACACGCTGTATATCTTAATCTCGCGGAGAACTCTGCTTGCTCTCCTTTATCAAGTTTCCTAACAAAGAACACGATGTATTCACAACAATATTACTTTTAACACAAAGTTAACAATCTAACAAGATTCCGTTATTGAACAGTAACAAATTCTCTTTAAAACTGCCAGCAATAGTTTTATATTATCTAACAATGGGCTATTAATGTTAGCAAAGGCTGTATACAAGACTGCTATTATAAAATTTTCAATTAAGTCTTTTGTCCTTTATAAATGGATTTTTGCTTATTTAAGAAGATTTTCTAGGATAAAAAAGCAGGATTGGCAAAGCTCAATAACGGTGATATAATCTATTCTTGTTACATTGAATTTTATATCTTGTGTTAAACTGAATGTTAATTCTTCCTAGCGTGTATCTACTTATATGGCAATCTTGTTAAGATGGTATGTTCTGTTTCAGAATTATCTATTTTTAACTGACTTCAAAAAAGGAGAAGGTTCTATGTTCGTCTGTATGTATTTATTTTTAATTGTTTTATGTTTATTATTGTAAATGTGACGACTATGTGGGTTATTATTTATTTATGTATTTTTTTCTCAGTTAGTTTTTATCATGGTCTGGCAGTTGAGTAATTTATGCGGCCTAACCAAGTGTCCTTTCTTTGGTATAGTTCGTTGAATCGTTGAGCGCCTTCAATTCTGAGTTGAGCTGCACGATTACTGACAAATACGTCCACTGACTGGATCCTCCTCCTCAATCTTTTTGGTTCTTTCATCAAAATATAATTTCAGGCACCAATCTACATGGTCTTCACATGATCTGACCCACATTATGTCTGGACTTTAAAATAGACTGTGACGTCTGAGTTTGTTTCGGCCTGATTTATGTTCATTGATATTTTCGTCAAATGTGATTTCGTCAAAGTCGGTGGCAAAGAACAAAAACACCAAACCAAAGATACTGGACTTCCGAAATTATAGTTATTTTCACTTTGTAGTTTTTTTTGGAAATGTTTTTTTTTTTGTAAAAAGTTTTAGGTTTTTATTATACAGGATGGAATTTTGTAATGCCACCTGGAGGGAAAGTACTCTTAATACTGCAGATAGAAAATTTTACTCAAAGGAAACATTCCTTTATTTTTGAATAGAAAGCAAACTGCATTCAAAGATTTTCGAAAATTCTCTTCTCCCACACCCGGGAATCGAACCGGCTAAAATCTGAAAAAATTATACCCTGTACTTTTATTGCATCGATCGTTAGAGTCAATTATAAGAATGAAATCTCTCTAACAAACATGATAAATTAAATGAAAGGAAAACCAGGAAATCTTAAATTAATTTAATTATTTACAAAAAATGGTAAACTAACTAATTAGTTGCTCGAAATGGGCTCCATTCTCTTGGATACACAAATTTATTCTTTTAACGAATTCATTTCTAGTAACTTTTAATAAAGTGTTGTGGTGAATATTATAAATCGTATTCTGAACTTCAACTCTCAACTCGTTGTCATTCGCATAAGATTTCATGTAAATTTGATTTTTTACATATCCCCACAAAAAAAAATCCCCAAGGGTACCCAAGACATGATTATGTGTCCAATCGTTTGCAAGACAGTATCACGTTTTTAGAAGCATTTAGGTTAGAACAGGCTTTGAACATCCTCTTGAGTAGGTTAAAAATGTTTTATAGAAACAAAATACAGCGTAAGTTTTTGGTTAAGCTCAATTCATCTATGGAATATCTCCAACTTTCATTCTAATACGACACTTCAAAAGATTGTAGAAAATAATTCTGTCGATAGAAAAGGGTACAGAAATTCTTTCCAGCCGAGTCAGCAACAGAACTATAATCTTATTTAATGAAGAATTACGTTTGAATGAATACAAGAAATTAAGAATATCAAAATACCAGTGAATAATCCATTTGAAGAAAAAGATGAGCCTGCTAGGCCAATGATCTACAAGTCTTAAGAACATTTTCATTTCTTTACAAAAAACACTTATTCTAAGGCCTCAACTCAATACATAACTAGATAAAGTACCTCTTCAGACTTTATTAAAAGGTCTCGAAGTGGGACTAAAAGGCCTCGAAGTGAGCAAGAAAGGACAATGACCGAAATCCGAGTGACGAATGAAGAGGCCACTTGATAGAAGATTACAATTTACCAACTTTCCACTCGACTTTCTGCTTCGAATAGTGTAGTCAAGGGTAGGGATTGGTCACTTTGTAGGTGGTTAGCGATTTAAGAACCTTACGTTTTACGTCATACAACGTGAAAATGCTGTCAGCCTTTTGGGCACTTTTCCTATTGACGGCGATGCGGATGCATTTTTTGATGTCCTATGATTATTTCCCGTCTTTTTTATAGATATTTAAAGTGTCTTTGACATATCCCGGGTCCCTGGGGTCCCGGACTTTCGGAAGGCGTACAAGGGGCCGAAGTCAACTCGCAAAGGCCCATTAGACGCTTTTAATTTAATGAGGCACCAACGATGATTATCCCTGTACGCACTATACAAGTGCTATTAAGGCTGGTTTATTTTAAGGCTGTTATGTAAATCTAATCTTGTTTAAAAATTCAATTCAATAAAAAACAGAACTAATTTTATAGAGTTTTAAATATATTTGTATTTTTTTTAATGTATTTTTAAGGAATGCAAAAGGAAGAGCCGGCACTTAGATTTTCTTTTTCGGATAATAACAAGCACTTTTTACTATAGTAAACTACTAGAAGGGTCATAGAAGTGGCTATGTAAAAACTATAGCTAGGTACAGTCGCCAGCATATCAGGTAAATATCATACTGTCAAATTTCTCCAAATTATTTCAAACCTTAAATTGTTGTTGGTTAAGTTCAAAATCGAATGAGAACATTTGTCAGTTTGCGGTAACTTGATGTACTGGCGTCTGTACTTAGTTAATTCTTCATAATGAAGAATTAAGTTCAAGGTCAAGGTCCAAAGCCTTAGTAAATCTAAATCAGACTTCAAAATAACTTTTCGCAAATTCTTATATTACGAAGTAAACTAAGTAATAATACCAACTATTTAATCTATAAATGAGTCTAAAAATACCGAGCATAGAAATACATCGCGAAAAAGAACTCGTCTATTCACAAAACACATATAAACCGTTCAAAAGACTTTCAGAAGTGAAAGAAAACATTCAGTAACCGTTATGTGTGTATGTGTGAGTGTGTGTTATAAGCTTAGAACTGAAAATATGAAGATAGTTTGATTAATCCACGCGTCAGCTTATTGGTTTTCATAAAAACTGTGAGGTAAAGTTATTTCAAATAGAGGTGATGTTTTGAAAAAGGCTTTTAGAAGGCTTTAGAACCGATAAAACCTATCAAAATAAAGATTGCATTTTGAGTTATTTTATAAGCTGGTCACTTGAAAATACGGCTACTTCCCATTTGGTAAACTTCCCATTTCGTAAACCTCAAACTGTACCTACTAAAAAGTTGCGTTTGGTAAACATTATACATTTCATACATTTAGTCCCATTTCGAAAACATTTCAATATTTTTTTGTGTTATATCCCATTTGGTAAACTTTCAGATGAAATGGGTACAGTCAAGTAAAAAAAGAAAAACGAAACTAATGATAACATTGTCATTTATTTTGTTAAATATTTTTAATCACAGGTACAATAGTCGGATTATGTGTACGTATGCCATTTACACATATTGATATTTAAAAACAGAAATAAAAAGTGGGGTGTACAAATAACTTTCAAAAAATTTAAGAAAAATCACAGTTCGATTTGACTATTTCGATGACAAGTTTTATTTTTTTAATAACATAAGTCAATCTAGATGCGAAATCAACTTATATAAAAAAACAATAATCACAGATTTGGTACTATCTTTTTATGTTAATGTACATTAACATAAAAAAATACATACGAAATCAACTACTTATAAAATATAAAAATAAACAGTCACTGATTTGGTACGTTAACGTAAAAAAATACATACTAAATCAACTATAAAATATAAAAACAATAATAATCACAGATTTGGTACAATAACATAAAAAATACATGCAAAATCAACTTTTAAATATAAAAACAAATAATAATCACAGATTTGGTACAATAACATAAAAAATACATGCAAAATCAACTTTTAAATATAAAAACAAATAATAATCACAGATTTGGTACATTAACATTAAAAATTACACACAAAATCAACTATAAAATATAATCACAGATTTGGAATATTAACATAAAAAATTTACTACCTACACTACAAAGTTAAAAATCAATAAATAAATTATAAAGTGATACAAGCAATTCTTGATAATTCGTTCAAACAATTTTCCAATGATATTTTTCCACTTTTGTAATCGCCGAGAATATTGTTAATTCGTATATCATTTTGGATAGATTTTTTTCTTCGTTTTGATATACTTTCTCCATTATTATAAAAGCTGTAAAAAATTGTTATGATTAATTAAAGTAATAATGTATAATTTTTATCATATGTGTCGCCTAAAAATACAGGTCATTGAAACAAAAATATGTACCTTTTCAGAAGATTTTCATAATGTTTAATATTGCCTGATATCGTTTCGAAAAATAAAAGAATTGATGGCCTTTTTCCAATTTCACTATTGAAACTCCAATTCCAAGATTCCATGAGGTTTGTAGTGCGGTGTCTTTGTGCGTAGCAGCACCAAATATTCATCATATCTTCATTTTCCAACCACTGATCCACAAAGTAATCATTGAATTCAGTTATAGCTTTTTCTTCAAAACTGTAACAGAATTAATTCGTTGAAGATTATGATACGAAAAACCATATATTACCTAGTTTCTAACGCATAAAAATGGCTGTAGAAAATGGCGGTAGAAGAAATATCCAGAACTAAACGCGTTCATTTCAATACTGCAAAATTAATTTACCTTTGACTCATAACGTATAGCCATCCATCGTTTATGTCTTCTTTTGGTAAATGTGCCAGAGCCATACATAGTTTGACGTGATAGTGAGATTCTTCATGTTGTAATAAGCCAAGAGATTTTGCCTTTCTTAATAGCGCTCTGCCAAAGTGAACAAAACACCCCTTAACAATTATGTTTGGAAATGTCTTTTTAATTGCATTTATTGGAGCTTTTTCGAAATCCAAGGTAATAATATCGGCTGTCCACTCTGGTAAATGAAATTTTAGTTTGTAAAACAGTCTTTCATATGTAGTTTCTTCTTTGTTTGTCAACACTGCATAAAAAAATGGTACAATATTTGTCCCAGTTTCTGTACTTCCTATGTCTCCGTGTACAACGTATAGTTGAAGAAACGGCTTTGCACAACATTTGAACGTTCCGTCCGCAAAGTAGTGACGGACGTCATTTAAATGTGCAATTGCACTCTTTGAACCAAACACAATCATTCTATTTTCACCGTCAATCTCATCAAACAATAAATTGTCTTTAAAACGGTCAGGAATCACGATTTCTGTAGAGTTAGAGTGCTGAGATTTTGTGATTCCTAGTTGTCTATTTCTGTGTCTATACAAACTGCTTTTAACTTTGTCAAAATTTGGTAATTCTTTAATAATTTCATAACCATTATCTTTCAGCTTTTTAGTACATTTCCTGTATGTAGCTGGAATCGGCTTCAGATCTTCACATATAGTTTGTTTACATTTTTAGATGGCTACTTTCACTTCATTTTTTTCAAAATTCGGAATACAAGAACTGCAGTGAGCATTTTCTCTTAATACATGGCTTCGATTTGAATTCAAAGTTACACTTGCTGAACATCCATCTTTTCTATTAACACAGCGCCACCAACTTGAGTCCTTATTATTTTTCTGTTTATAATATTGATGCCCAGCGCGTAATAAAATTTCACCGCCTCGTGTACTATTAATAATTTTTAAATTCACTGCACCACTAGAAGATCCCTCACCCGACATTGCAACGACCTTGCACTATGCATAAAACGAGTGAACTGATAAGTTAAACCCGGTAATAGATATAATTTACGTATACTTACTAATGTCTATCTCATTCACACCTTTTGTTTAAAACGATGGTAAGGACAATAAATCCCTACCTGAGAACCCGCTCGGTGCTTCTTTTGCGGGAAAAGCACGTGGTATTTTTAGTAGCATCGTGGTATTTTTACAGACTTTAATACGTTTTTTTTACTTCTTCTTGATCAGCCATTCTTTTTGATGGTCGAGATACTATCTCAAGACTGAAGCATTTAAAAATATATACATCTCTAATTTAATACTAATTTGACACTGACTGTACCGTACAAAAATAACAATACTAACAAAGTTTACCAAATGGGATTAAATGTATGAAGTAACGAAATGTTTACCAAACGCAACTTTTTAGTAGGTACAGTTTGAGGTTTACGAAATGGGAAGTTTACCAAATGGGAAGTAGCCAATAAACAGCGTGCCGCTTTAGTGGTGACATTAATTTAATACAACTATATGGATTCGCAATTTTTTGTTCAGCTCGATTCTCGGCAACTCTCATCCAGCTGCCACCAGCCACCCTGCGATGATCGTCGCTCCACCTAGCCTGAGGGCGTCCTACCTTACGTTTGCTGATTCGCGGTCTCCACTCAAGAACACGTCTACCCCAACGATCATCGGTTCTACGGCTAATATGGCCGGTCCATTGCCACTTCAGCTTGCTTATTCTGTGGGCTATGTCGACAACTTTGGTTCCCTGCCGGATCACCTCGTTCCGGATTCGATCCCTCAGAGAGACTGCAAGCATAGCCCGTTCCATAGCTCGCTGAGTGACCTTGAATTTATGGACCAGCCGTACCGTGAGTGTCTACGTTTCGGCTCCGTAAGTCATAACAGGCAGGACGCACTGATTGAAGACCTTCGTCTTTAGGCTCTGTGGAATACGCGACGAGAAGACTCGACGAAGCTTCCCTAAGCTTCTTTATGAAGATATTTTAATTTTATTATATGTTATTATTTATTGACTTATTAACAATTTTCTAAAATAGCATTTTGGAGCAACCTGTACTTAAAGAATTGTAGCGCAGAGGCCATTAGCCTGGGATCGGATCATAACATCGCATCAATGAAATTAAAAGGAATAACGTGCAAAGAGTAGGCGAATTGAAGAAATTAGAGAAATTATTATTTAAATTGTTTGAAAATTTAAATGTTTCAATGTACGTATTATTTTATTTATTATATTTTTTATCATTACTGGTCACTAGCCCTACCTGTGTGTTTAATTAATGTCACCATTGTAGTGGCACGTTGTGTAACGAGTTCGAAAAGTTATAAGTAAAAATTAAAATAAATAAATAAAATTATGTTTAAATGTCTCCACAAATTACATTCTTACACTAGATATTATACATATTAAGTTGAAAGGTATTTTGAAAAAAAAAAAGGGAGATCCGGAGTTTAAACTCCAGGCCCCCACCGGCCACCGGCCTCCGGCGGCCAGCGTTCAATAAGGACCAGGCCCGGGTCGACGACGCGTTGTGTTCCACGCGCGCCTCAAAGAGATGTCAGCACGAATTGACGGGGTTCATTATGCCTGCCAGGGTTGCGAGTTTGTCCGAAAGGGATATCGTGACCCTGGCACACAGGCAAATGAAGGAACACGGGTGGGTTTTAGTCTGTAAAAGTCTGACACGCTTCGCCCAGAGCGGTAGAAGTTATTTGATAATTTCCCACCCAAAAAAAAAAGGCCCCATTATCTCACGAACTGGTTGTCAACGTACGTGGTACAATTGCGAGTTATTGATGGTGTGTGTGAGAAAAAATGTTGTGTTTGTAAATTTTAATTTTTTTTTTCAATTTATCTATTTTGAAATAAATTATCATAATATCATTATGTATTATTAAAGTATTATACTGTAATATAATTAGCAATGCAGTTAGTAATCATTACTGTTTTTAAGATTGAAATGACCGGCTCGCCACCACACAGATAGGCCCTGATAGCTTTTCATTGTGTGACTAAAACCAATTGTAAAATAGGCTGTTAAATAAATATATATATATATAAAACCAATTGTAAAATAGGGTGTTTTAGAAATAAATAAATAAATAATAATAATACATTATCTGTATCGTGGCTACGTTTTTGGAAACAGTGCAGAATCATTATCCATAATGTTTCAATTATCAATTGTGCCGTACGGGAATTTTACCCGTCAGCTGTAATGTAAGTTATACTACGAGTATGTAATTCCTTAGCCACTGCACCAAAAGAAGCATCCTTGATTTTTAAATTTCGAATAAATGCCAGTATCCGTGGAGTTTCTTACACGTTCTTCTCCATAGGAGCCTACTACGCTTTGGAATGGGCCACTAGCTTCATCTTTCTGATTGACTCACTCCTTGAAAATTTAAAAGTTCCTGTAATTGGGTTATTTGAAAGAAATGCTTTGAGTTTGAGTTTAAGGGAAGGTGGAGTGAGTTGGTGAAAAACAGCCCAGCTCTTAAAACAGACAGAATAGGTTCTCTTCTGTCTATTAAACATTTCTGAATAAACTAACTATCCACTATCCCAATTTAGGAAAGACAGCCAAATTTCTACATGGCTCAAACTCAAAACGAGTTTGTGTTTGAGTCATGTAGAAATTTTGTCACCTGTGAAAAAATATACCTATACCCATAATTATTTTCTACGAAAAATATTTTCATTTCATACAACACGTTACGGTCGAGTACAAAAATAGCCTAACATTTGATTACTTATTCACAATACCGAGAATTTTTGTGTCAAACAGCAGCTGTGTGTCAAAAGCGTTACGGCTATCACGAAAGAGAAGCCGTATCAATTTATAATGAATCCGGCCTTGTGCCTTTTACCCCGAAAAATAAGGTTTGCATAACTTGTGTTCTATAATTATATTATGGAAAAACTTAGTAATTTTAAGTGGTCTAAGTGGATAATTTTATGCATTCATTTGTTTATTAGGTCACCAGATTTTATGGTTCCATGAAAGGTTTCTCTCCATGTTTCTTTTGTGTAATAAATAAATAATTAATAAAGGCTTAAACAAATGAAAAGCACTCATTTTTTAAGCTAAAATAGACTTTAATCTTTGCCATTATGCCCATAAAATCAAAACTACTGACTTACGGCTTGGAAAAGACCAGGTAATATCTTCTATCTTTTTCTTATTTTCTTATTCTTCTTTTTTTATTCTATCTTATGCATCTAAAAGCGTATGAATCCCCGCTTACATTCTGACCTAGCCTTACCCAGACCCTTGTCCCAACCTGACACAGTAATAGCCCATTATTGATCCAAAACTCGATGGTCAAATAAATATATTATTTTATTTCGTGAGAATTACGTTGTTTTTCAAGAGCAGTGGTGGCTTACAAGTTGTAGGTCGTAGGTTCGAACCCAGGCAGGTCTTTTACTTTGTGAAAATTATTTCATCACCACTGCTCTCAAAACGGTGAAGGAAAACATTGTGAGAAAACCGGCATGTCCTAGAACCAAAAATTCGAAGACATGTGACGTACCAACCCACACTGGGTCCGAGTGGTGGATTACGGCCCACTTCCTGTCACAGAGATGAAGCTTCTGTCCCAGCAGTGGGAACAATATAGGCTGTTTTCGTTTCCATTCATTCCGCAGCGTAGGTCATGTTTGAAAATAAATTTAAACGGTTTGACGTACTTAGTAATAGTCAAGTTCTCGTTCATTGTCGATCGACTTTTATTTACGGATGGCAGGCGAGGTTATTTTACGATTTTTATTTTTAGAATAGACAAAGATGATTAAAGAAGTCATTGGTTAGTTATTGTTGCCAGTATTCTACTTAGTCCAAAAGAGAATTTTATGAAAGATCATCTAGTAATAGTAGCACGTCCTTTGTTACGATGACAACGCATCTGGGACGCCTCTGGTATGGCAGATGACCTTTGTCCTTATGTGGGGGTGACCACTTAAGATCAGCCGGTCTATTCTGCAAAAATCTCACCGTGAACACTTGGGTGAAGTAAGCTTGAAATGTACTGTCATCCTACCCGACACTACGGTATCTAGAGGTCGACATCTCATTACAAACTCACTTCACCTCAGTTTTCACGGTGACATTTTTACAGAATACCACTACAGGTGACCCATCGGCATGTTTGTCATCCTATCTAACTGATTACTATATATCCTATCTGACTTCTAACTGATTTACATCCGTCACCTCAAACTTTCAGGTCCAGTTGAAAACCAGCGTCAGACACTAGTTGTGTGGCAGTTTTTTGCTGAACTGGGCCTTTTTGGCGCAGCCGTGAGGCACACTTTTCTGCTAATTTCTTACACCGTATTTTACACTTTTTTACTTGTTTGATTTTTTATTATATTTTATTTTTATTTTTTTAAATCTGCTGTATATTAAATTGTGTGCCTTTTAGTCTGTGCTAAATAAATGTATTTTCTTCCTTCTTTTCTTTCTTTCTTCTTTCTTCTATCGTCATTAATCATAATTTCAGCCGAAAAACGCCACGCTTGGCAGTAAGTTGGTGATCGCAGTATGGTGTTAAAATGCATAGTGAACGCAACTGTCCATTCTCTAGTAAGTCCCTTAATCGCCTTTTACGACACCCACGGGAAGAAATAGGATGGAGCACAAACTTTTTACCCATTTCTTTGCCAAAGAATTGGATAACTTAAACCGGTACAATAAGGAATACAAAAGTATCGTGTTTGTGTTGCTGGCCTATTCTGAAAAAAATCTGACCGTGAAACTTAGGCAAAGTAAGCTTGAAGACAGCTGTCATTTAACTTGATGCTAGGGATCGCTAGGAATTAACAGATCACTCCAACTACTCTAAGCTCAGTTCACCTGATATTGAGATAGACTCGAGATAGAGATAGCACAAGTTTAAACCTTAGTGGTTTTTTGGTTGCTATTTAATACGTAATCCTGTGTTACCTTAAAAATTTAAAAAAGAAAACTTTTTTTATTTTTTCATTCAAAATCTGTATTATTAATAACACGCATAAAGTCTGCCAAACTGCATAACAGTTTGTCGGCAGTAGTTCTCGTCAAGCAATGGTTTAAAAATTCTGAAATTGAGAAAATAAATGTGCTAAAACTTAATTTTCTAAGTAAAATATAAAATAATATACTCGTACACCTGTACCTAGTTGAGAACAAAAATCTCATATTTACAAAAAAGAATTTTCGCAAACTTTTTGTTTTTGTTACAGACATAACTATGAACACAATGAGAGATAATATATTTTTGTAGAACTCATTATGTTGATCCTTAGACTTGACATATTATGTAATCAGTTTTGGGGGTAGCTCATTCATTAACGTTAGTACTAAGTACCTTTTAGTGCGCTTACCAAAGTAGTTTGTTACTTTTGTTTGGAACAGCAAGTGTCTTCTTCTCAGATAAACGAGTTGGGTACATATTATGCTTCCGTTTCTCTTTGTGGTCTTGACTCATGACTTAAGTTTCACGGCGAAGTTTATTCGAAATAGATCGGCAGTTTCTTTGGTGAAACTCACCCTGATTAAACAAAATGAAAGACACAAACTCAAACCAACAACCAATTCAAGAGCAAACCCGTATAAATCAAATCACTTAGTAATATCAATTCATAAGTAACTGCTAAGTTTACCTCTACCTTCAACTTGGGCTTTTGTTTAAGTTAAACTGACCAAGTAGTTTCTAAGTTACCAACTTGAGGGTCTACCGTCTGCCTGTCTAATGAAACGTAACGAATCGGCCTCCAGAGAGCATTTGGTTTGGCTTCTTTATAGCATAAAGGCTTTCGGTATAATATTTGCGTACGTAAACATACCTACATATAAAATGGTACGTAAGTAGGTACTTAGTTTATTCGCGTGGTGGAATCCATTTACGTGTATCGATTTATTAGCGAACAGGCCGTTATCCATCCTATATCTTGATTTGGACCTAGGAAGTAGTCACAATACGTCACAGTTTCGTTTTGTCACTCAAAAACGAAAGCCGCTTGCAACAGATATTCACAAATTTAA
This sequence comes from Tiliacea citrago, assembly GCA_963921375.1. NCBI lineage: Eukaryota > Metazoa > Arthropoda > Insecta > Lepidoptera > Noctuidae > Tiliacea > Tiliacea citrago. The sequence continues at coordinate 7,782,400 of OY992784.1, forward strand.
TGTCGGCCGGAATTTGTTTTAAACACCCCCCCCCCCCCCATTTTGGGGATGCCTATGTCCAGTAGTGAACGTCTTTTGGCTGAAATATATAAAAGTAGGTACATTTATTTCATAGAACAATTCGTTGGGCGTGTGCTAACTGTAGGTACCTAATTGAATTAACTAATTACAGTTAACCTTTTTATATATTTGTACGAGTACATACATATTATTATTGTTATTTTAAGTCTGTTAGTTTTTAAATGATGTAAGTATTTTCAAGATAAAATCAGCACTAATTACTTAAAATATAGCCATGGAACTGTTAAAATTGGATGGAATACCAAATATTTTTTCTCCTTAGGTAGGAAATAATTGTGTAGGTAATTGTGTCTCCATAAGTAGGTGACTGGTAGAAAAAGCCTATGGCATTAAGTCCGCCTCTGAACATTTGTGTGCTGAAAGTAATAAATAAATAAATAATTGGTCTCTGTTGCTATGTAACACATAACTTAAACTCGCGCCTTCTTCCCATGGGGTTAGGCAGAAACTACAGAATGCTACGTGCTACGCTCCTTACATACTCCTTTAGCTTCGTTTACGTTCATACATCTGTACCCCGAGTGTAAGTTTGCTAGAGAATAAACGTAACTATTTCGTTTGCATAAAAATTTGACCGATAGATCATAATGCTAAGACTATAAAGGTGAGAATAAAAATCTTAACGCAAACGCGCTAGTTACGTTTTACTCTCTTGCAAACTTACACTTGGGGTACTGGGGGCCGATCGCGCTAATTTTGAACGTTAATACCAAAACTAAACCACAAGCAAAAACGTTACGTTAGACACATTTCATATCGCGCTAATCATTTCAACGGAAACGATTTAGCTTTCTTTGGAAGTTACGTTGGAGGAACGATCGATCGAACAATACCTACTCTCACAAAAAATAGCGCGATACCGTTTCTTACATCAGCTAAACCAAAACCAAAAACGTTCCGTTCGAACGGTAGTTACTTTGAGAAATAGCTCGATTGGCCCCCTGGTCATACACGCACGCCCGCGGCATTCCGCACCTGACCTTTCTGAAGAACATCATCTATGTACTTTTTATTAATTACTAGCTGACATGGCAGACGTTGTCTTGTCCAACTTTAAATTATCATACACAATTCCCATATAAAAAAATGCACTTTCAGTTTTTCCCGAATGAGTTTCCAGGCAACTTTTACAATTGTTCTGTCGCTAAAAACCTGATTCAGACTGTTACGATTTCTTTTTTAATTTAAAAAATCGGTCCAGCCGTTCTGTAATGATGCGCTTACCAACGCACAGATAATATTGAGTCCTTTTCGTGGTTATTTTAAGAAATTGAGCACTATCTCTTTTCTTTTTTTAAATTAATCTGCCTAGCCTTTTCTCAACTTTGTTGGGGTCGGCTTCCAGTCTTACCGGATGAATACCAGTATTTTACATGGAGCGACTGCTTATCTGACCTCCACAAACCACTAACTGGGTAATACGATACCCCTTTTTTTTTTTTTTTTTGGGTGGGAAATTATCAAATAACCTCTCCCGCTCTGGGTGGAGCAGGAGTGAGTGTCAGACTTTTACTGACTAAAACCCACCCGTGTTCCTTCAGATGCCTGTGTGCCAGGGCCACGATATCCCTTTCGGACAGGCTCGTAACCCTGGCAGGCATTGGCCCTTTCGGACCCCGTCAATTGGTGCTGACGTCTCTATGAGGCGTGCGTGGAACACAACGCGCCGTCGACCCGGGCTTGGTCCTTATCAGACGGCGAGCTACCCATCGCTCACCGTCCGCAAGCCCGCGCCTACGGTGGCCGGGAACCGGCCAGCGATTCCCGACGCCCGGGGCGTCTCCTGCGGCGACTAGGGGCGCGAAGGCGTGGATTTTGCCTTTCCCTCACGCATTCCGCCTCCTCCTTCGCGAGCATTATTGTTTCGCAGAAGGAGGTGACGGCCTCCCATGCACTCTCACTCCGAACCATGTCCTGAACCAGGGCCGGACGCGAGAGATCGCAGCCGCCGATCGCCTCCGTGAGGACACGGCGGTGCTCCGCCCAAGCAGGGCAGACCTCCACCGTACGCTCCACCGTGACCTCCGAATATGATACCCCTTGGTTAGACTTCCGGGCTTCTGACGACCCGTAACGACTGTTAAAGTTCCACGAATGACAGCTAGGATTGGTCCCGGCTTTACGTGCTTTCCGAGGCACTGAGGAGTCTTTGTATGCAAAGATGGTCACCCATCCACGGACCAACCCCGGCAAGCGCAGCTTAACCTGATGGATCGACCCGTGCAGCTGTTATTACTTAGCCACGGGCTCCTCCTGTTTTTTTTATATATAGCCATGTAAAAGGATAGGTTAGAAGGTGAAATACATTTTTATGTACTATGACTGACAGACTAACGCCAGTAGCACAACTCCGCCGCGAAACCATCACAGCGAAACCGCAGTAGTTCAATTCAACTGGCTCGCGTCATGTTTCGCTACTCGAATCGGATGCGACTAGCGGAACATGACGCGAACCAGTTGAATTGAACTACCACGGTTTCGCTGCTATGGTTTCGCGGCGGAGATGTGCTACCGGCGTAACAGATGACGCACAGCCCAAGCCACTGACGAAGGTGACGAATGAACATTTTATTTATAAGCAGATTTACCTTTTTGGTGACTTCCCCATGTCTCTACTTCAGTGCTACAAAAATACAGGACTTTTGCTTTTATTGCCATATTTAAAAAAAACTGACTGCCTGCTTGGTCTTTTGGTTCCAAGAGAAACTACCTTTTTATTTATTTAGGTAAAATACCACATAATATCCATGATGGAATTTCATAAATATTTTCTAACAAGCACAAAACTTCTCTGTGCCAAGATTCTACTCAAAACCAACACAGGAACCAATCAACTACGTCATACTCACGGAACACGAGTTGCGAGTTCCCACATAAAGTGCACCTAGAATATTTTTAAAACCGTAAGCCAAACTTATCTAACGTAGTGTAAAGCAAAAGCCAACATAGATTGATACTCGTAAATCCGGTTCGAACTAGTCTGTGAAAGGCTCAAAGCCCTCCATCTATCGGATGAAATCGATTGTTTGACCTCAAGCTGGAACAACTTGGGTAGCGTATGGTGGGGTTTGAGTTGCAGCGGAGGAGATTTTGCTTATTTAATTTTGGGCCAATTGAATTCGTGCTTATACCACGCCATTCAATATCATCAGTCGTCAATTTGCTAAACGTAGGAAAACCAAAATGGAAGGTGAAAAATAATAATTGATTACCTTCCCACTGTACTGCCACACCATCGTTGTTTGTTGTATTTATTTATTAATTTATTTAGGCAACCAACAGCGATTCATATATTATCTTCAGGATGATGTTGGGGCTGCCACGTTTCTGCAGTGCATCGGGGATGTTCGTGGCGTTTCGCACTGATGGCTTTCATGCCATCATTCGCAAAAGGATGGTATACCCGGTGTGCAGAATGCGTGGCAGCTGCCACGAATTCTTGAAAAGAAGCAGGTAGGATCTCACCCCCGCTTTGGAGGTCCTTTTTAAGACGCTGACAAGAGGCGAATGATAAAAAAAAACCCAAATTTATGTAGTTTGTGGTAGCGGAAAAAACACATGTTATTCTTGACAATATTTCTCAGACCTTGGTTGTTACCAAAACACGTTTAGAAAAAAATCTCTGGAGAACTTTGTTGTTTTTTATTTTCGATAACTCAACTCATTTCTGAATAAATAGATAATTGCTTCATATTTTGCAATAAATTACAAGCGTTGTGTCATCGCGCTTCTTTTTCATTTGTATGCAGTCTGACAGTGACCGCGGTTTAGCTGTTGTCAGCGTCTTAAATCTGTTATATAACTTTTTTTTCCATGTTTGTTGCTATCTTCATTTCCATGTTTGTGATGTGTATGTGTGTGTATGGATCATGATATCCGTATTAAAAATATTTTAATTATGTTACAGAGTTACTGTATGACTAATATAGGTTTCCCTGAATAACTAGGATAAGTATAAAAAGGTACAATACAATTTGAGGAATATTGTTTATATTTAAAAGAAAAAAAAGTTTTAGTAGTTTGCCTTCGCTTATGGTTTTTATTTATGTTTTTTTGAATGTAGGTTTATTACAATTAAATATATCCACTTGAGACAAATCTATGTTATAAATTCGAACAGTACGAGTCAACACACAATTTCTGGCGTAATTAGCCGACTCGGCCACTCGACTAATTACGCCAAAAATGATGTGCAGCGCGTGCAGCATCGTAGATAATTATGTTGTAAATAGCTGTCCTCCATAACTGTTTATTGTGAAATCTGTGAACAAAAAGAAGACATTATCTTTTCCCGGTAACCACACTGAACCTTTCAAACATAAATTTTATTCTATTTCTGGTCTAGCCTGTCCTACTGGCCCACAAAGACATCCACGCTTGGTTTCCATTAGCGCATAACTGTCCTTAGTTTTTCACCCGATCATCAAGCTGTAAAATAATCAGCGAGTACTGTGGAGTTTTGTTGCGCCACTTCTTCCCAGCTAAAGCACTAGGAAGTGGTGTCGGGCGGGCGTATTTAGGGGACCGTCTTATGTAATTTTGACGTTCAAAAATTGCTGATTCTCAGCCTAGTTCTAATAAATTACTTTTGAATTTTGATTTTGATTTTAATGATCCGAGCAACTTAACCCTCGGTCACAGCAGCCACACAGCGAAGCGCAGATATTCAGCAGCAGGTAACGTGGGGGTTTAAAAGGCAATCCTAGCAGAATTGGCGTGCTGTGCGGTTTGCTCGCGTTTTACTCCCCGGTATTGCTGTACGAGCTCTTGGCTTTCGTTTTATGAATGTGTGATCTTGACGTGCTTGGATTTTTCTTGAAGCGGGTTGTGATTTTCAAAGATAACTATCTTTTCTGCCATTAGTTGATGGCAAAGAGCGGTTTTCCCAAAGGGCAGTATGGCCGGGGTCCCTATGTTGTTTCGAACGCCGCTGTTGCGACACACGCTGTTGCGAATTATTTTTCCACTGCCTCACAGGTTCGAAAGCTCACGGACTCGAATGAAGTAGTCGCGAAAGACGCTGTTTCGAAAAACATTTTCACTGCCTCATACGCTCGAATACTTGTGATTTCGATTTATTTAGTCATAAAGTGTACAGAAAAGTATTTAATCATTTGGGTTAGGTTAGGTTAGAACAGTGACCATTAACGCCAGGTCCCCTCTATTGTTGGTAAATTCAGTTACCAAAACAAAAACTCTTCATCAATATCCAATTTAACTAAATTACTATCACAAGCATTCGAGCGTATGAGGCAGTGAAAATGTTTTTCGAAACAGCGTCTTTCGCGACTACTTCATTCGAGTCCATGAGCTTTCGAACCTGTGAGGCAGTGGAAAAATAATTCGCAACAGCGTGTGTCGCAACAGCGGCGTTCGAAACAACATAGGGGACCCGTATGGCCACCGCACTGGTTTACACTTCTAAAGAGAAGTGCAAACCAATGGGGTAATTGCGTAACATACTTACATAAAATGACATTCGATGGCAATATTGGCAATGCCCTTCATTTTGACAGATCAGCCACCTTCATTGCGTTAATTACCGACATAGCAGACAAAATTTTCAAACCTCTAAAGCAATGGATTAAGAATTTCTCTCAAACCCCTCGGATTGATTTTTGTTTTTTTTTAGTGTTGACATCAAAATGGGATGACTTTAGCCACTGTTGTGACATTATTATTATCATTATTTACCTTTTTCTTATTTTTATTGAGTTTAGAACGATGCCAATTTGTGTTATGTTATGTATTAATATCAATTTAATTTAATTGGTAATGGTATAATTTAGTTGAATTTTTAATCGTACAATTTGTAATGACGTTTATCAATTACTAAAATGTGATATTTAATTAAATTGATTATTTTTCAAATGATAACTGAATATATCCAATTTTTTTAACTATGACTTACGTACAGTTAATTTATATTTACTTAATGATTTTAAAGCATGCTACTTTTTATATTGTGTAAAACTGTTGTGCCTGACAGTATCTCACAATGACGAGTAATAATTAACCCTCCATGTGAACTTTGTAACTATTATTAAGGCGCTGACAAAAGAAAAATGATCTAAATAGGCTTGTCTTAAAGTTCTGAGAAATATGTTATAAGATTATCATATATTTTTTCCGCTACCACAAACTATATAGATTTAGCAGTTTTTTTTTTGTTTAAGACAAGCCTACTTTTAGCTTTTGCCTCTTGTCAGCGCCTTATGCATATAATTTATGTATTTTCCATTAGATTTTGCGTAATATTGAAATGAAAAACAGCGACCATGACACGATCGCTTGACAAACCATAAGCGACCATGATACGGTCGCTTGACAGCCCGCGATATTAGGCATTGTTCTCGAAACGTCAAACTTGTACAGGCCCGAGCATAAATATCTTACTGTTACGCAACATTCAAAAGCGTTTTTCTCGGGAAATCAAAATAGATAATACTTATTTCATAATACTAAGTTCCTAAAACCATAAAATATCTATCGAGAAAATAAGTTTTGAATCTTGCGTAAGTGTAAGGTAAATTAAGCAGGTGACTGTACTCATTTGTCAAATGTTGTATGTTTTTGTACGGCAGTATGCCTTTTTATTGTGTTAATCGATTAGTAAATATCATAAAATTGTAGAATATTAATTTATATTTAAAATAAACGCAACAGAATTTACACTGTGATCCAAAGTTTGAGAAGACCTATTTTGCGCTTATTTTCAAGTGCTCGGTTTGTTACTCGACACTCGGAAACTAAACAATTCTACCAGCCTTAACTCCGGCCCCGATATGCATGTGTACCAAACAATAGTATAATTTATTACTCTCAGCCCGTCGACACGCAGTGTTCTCAGAATTCAAGTGTAAACAAACCCATTTTTTATCGCCCGCTCGGCTCGCAAAATGACGTCATGTTTTTGTAAAGCTTGTGGCATGAAAAAATAGTATGGGATAGTGTGGTCTTTTAATTGATTAGTGTAAAATAATGCATGTTGATAACATAAAGACTTTTCGTAATTTTTTTTTTCTTTTATTTTTGTTGCGGAAAATTGGTAAAATTCGCTTTTCCTGATTTTGCAATTAGAATTGATATTATATTGCAAGAAAAATTGTGCTAATCAATTTTTAACGTATTAGCTTATTTCCTAGCAATTCCAATGTCATTTTAATCACACGTTTCCGTTTTCCCACGACGTAGCTTGACAGACGTCAGCTTTTTGCAAAAATGAAGTGTGACAGTTGAGATTTGAATGCAGAAATTGATTGTTTTTAATTTTTGGTAATAAAGTAAATAGATAATTCCGTCATATTTTGCAATAAATTACAAGCGTTGTGTCATCACGCTTTCTTTTGTATGCAGTCTGATAGTGACCGCGCTTTAGCTGTTGTCAGCGTCTTAAGATGACACATGAGATATGCAAAAGATTTGAATTTAAATTGTGAAGTGTGGTATTCAATTAGTATGCAAGTTTAGTTGTTATTTAATAATTGTTTATATAATACGAAAGTCCCTGATTTCTGCAACACTGTCATCCATCTTCTATATCTAAATTTTGCCTTACATATTTAGCCTCGACCCGTGTGTTAAGTTTCTAAACGAGAAGTAACATAAAGAACCGAAAATAATAATAATAATATTGATTCAAAAAATTACAAGGTACACAAACTTGTACAGTTTTGCTTCAAAGTAAATTATATTCCTAACCTACGTGACTCCTACTATGACCTTCCTGGCTTACGTGCCTGCACTAGGTAATCCTGCGTTTCAGGCAAAATCAATTAATAATTATATGAAATCAATTTGCGGATTGCGAAACCGTAAAACAGTTGCGTCGAAAACTTCAACAAAAGCATTCTTATTTCCTTTCAGAATCCTTTACAAAAATTTGCCCACCTTACCCCGTTTCTCAGCAATATAATGCAAAAATACCCAAACAAAAAAAAAACCCATATAGGAGAGAAAAGGAGCCATTTTACATACCCTCCGTGCAAACTAGCTGAACCTTACATACACGTTCAGATATTGAAAAGCTTACTGATCGTGCTAGGAACATTCCAATTTCCATTCAATTCAGGTGTATATTGACAAAGCTGACTGGAGACCGGAATGCATTTGCTTAAAAGCCTGAACAGAAGTAATATTTTTCGTTCGTGGCACCGGGTTTTAAGGTTTGCTACGTGTTCCATTGTGCTGTATTCCTATGGAATTCGTTATTATGTTTATCTACACCCATGCTATAAATCTTCTATAAAAGTTTCTGAAACAGTTAGCTTATTGCCAACATTAAAACAACCAGTGTCATAGTAACCATTATATTATCCAAACGAATGTTATAATGTGGTAGTAAATTTAATTATGCAACTCCATTTGTCAGTACTCAATTAGTGGTATTTTTATGATTTTCAAAAAATAGTACATTACTGCAGCGGCCAGTAAAAGAGGCATCGATAGCCGAACGTGTAAATGTGGGCCGAGGCGAAGCCGAGGCACACATACGTTCACCCACAAATGCCTGGTTGCGGACGAGGCTTGTATAGTGCTTTTCTCAAATAATTCAAAAATAATATAATAATGCGGAAATTAAAACTAAGTTAATTATTTATAAATTCCAGATTCAATGACGAACAACGATCATTTTTCAAGCGCCAATATGTTCATTTGTATTTTTTTTCAATAAACAGCTTTTTATTTGCAAGCCAGTTCGGAATTTAAATAAAACCTTTGATAAATAAGTTACCTCCTTGGTTGCCATGTTTCGGAGTAAAATATCGTTCCATTATTAAAATACATGATAGATATGAGTTTACTATGTAATTTATTTGGCCGCTAAACTACGACAGATATGGATTTTCATACAACTTTTGGCGGCCACTGCTAGCATAAATATTTGGCCAGTACAGCAATTTCGATTTATCTCGAAGAAGATTGTCAAAATAATGCTTAAATTTCCAAGTATGTTTGAGAAAAGAACATTGTCATGACCGCGAGTTTGACTACCACAGCGCCGCCGTATTAAAAACAAAACACAGAGGTTATTCGAATTCATGTCGCCATTTTGTTCGATTAAAATCGAACAAAAATAATACGACATGAATTCGAATAACCTCTATGTTTTTTTGGCAAAAATGTTGATGATTGGGTTTGAATAATGATTCATATCATGGATGTAGATAAAGTCTTGTATGCATCTGTACATAATTAGGTATTAAAACACTCATGTGATACTATTATGATAAATCCACATTAGTTTTTTAATGCCCCTTATTATACAACAGTTCCCCCAACAGTCCCCGTAACTACACCCAGTGTGCCTGTATGGCATAGTCATGTCGGGATGCAATCATTTGCAAAATGCTGTTGGTGCTACCGCGCAGTCTTTGAAATAATGACGCCACTTTCTTACGCAATATAGCATAGAAACCGTCCACGCGCGCGCCTGCGAACATTTGCAACGCACTACAGTGCCGCCATGCCGCGGCAACGCCAACAGCGTTCTGTACCCCAAGTGTAAGTTTGCAACAGAGTAAACGTAACTAGCGCGTTTGCGTTAAGATTTTTATTCTCACCCTTATAGTCTTAGTATTATGATCTATCGGTCAAATTTTAACGCAAAGGAAATAGTTACGTTTACTCCCATGCAAACTTACACTTGGGGTACAGAAAGCATTATTATACTGAATACGCAAACGTTGTAGGCTCGTGTCGTATACCGAACCCATAGGCCACTCGAGTAAAAAGATTGGCAATATGCTCTAAAAAGCGTTAACTTTAATTGAAGTTATTTTTTTATAGGTATTTTCAAGGCAGATGTGAGTGGAAATGCTGGGAGAGGACGCCCTAGGAGGACATAATGACGTTATTGGTGATGTTCTTCAGAAAGGTCAGGTGCGTGGTACTCACAACCGGCGTGCGTGTATGTCCATATGTATAAACATGAACGAGGCAAAAGGAGTATTAAGGATCGTAGCACTGCAGGTGGTGTTCTATAGTTTCTGCCTAACCCCATGGGAAGAAGGCGTGAGTTTATGTATGTTTTCTTATATATGTAGTTTTCAATTTATTAAGTAGTTTACGAGTGAATCTGTTTGCGTTATTCGAAACGTGTGCGAAACGTATCTGTTAGTTGTCAAATATTAGACAGGTTTTAAAGTGGCGCTTTGAATGCGGAAACATTGGTTGCATATTTTATTACTTGTTTTTTCAGCCAGTATTAAAGTCAGTAGTATTTTTCTTAAACAAATTGAGGTCTTTTTGATAGTCAATCTGTCAAAAATACCTCGATTTTGCCTACATTTTTGACTGAGATCAGACTGCGAACGTTCTTAAAATTCCTGAATTGCTCCTCTATTTTCATGCAGACTAGTACGAACAAGCATTGTTGCTAAAGCCGTACCCTAGTTCGGCAGAAAATCGCCAATTTTAGCCGAAATCTGCACCCGTTTGAACTCCTGTTCCTATTCTCGTCGCCATACATTTTAGTAATTTTTGCTATATTTTCATGCAAATTAAGTCTAGCTCCTTCAATAGAATGTCACGTGCGAGTTTATACCCTTCCTTATCGGACACAAACATTTGTTTGTTTTCCCTTTTTTCATCTTTTTAGGGTTCCGTACCTTAAAAGAGAAAAATGGAACCCTCATAAGATCACTTCGTTGTCCGTCTGCTTGTCTGTCATTCTGTCATGACCCTTTTTCTAAGGAACGCGTGGAGGTATAAGTTGAAATTTAAATCAAATACGTAAGTCTACGGTCCCTTGGTGCTCTGAAAAATTAAGACCCAAATCAACGCAATCAAAAAATACGACCATTAATGCGACATATTTTGATACTCGCAAATAAATCAAAGCCTATAGGGTACTTCCCGTTGCCTAGGACCCTTAAATTTGGCAAGAAGCAAGCACAAGTAAAGGCAAAAGTCTAAAAATTATATTTATATTATATTAGATTAATCACATAAAAAAAAAATGCGATTACAAAATTTAATTTGCAGTTGGAAAATTTACCGTGACCGTACCGTTGTATTTGTGAACCGTTTTTTTTCAACTACAATGTTTAGTTTATTTTTGGAATAAATTCATCCCAACTACGCAACCCTTCATTGTACTGGTCCAACATGCACTCTGTTGTGTTTTTTATGGACATTGAAGGTTTTATTCACCATTTGTACATATTGAAGGGAAGCGTCGTTCCTGTATTTTCCCATTTCTGTTTGAAGTGGGGGAGATATGCCAACATCGTTTTTTTAGACGGGCTTTATCCTGTGAGTACCATTAGACATTCAGTTACCGATGAGGTTCGTTAAATTATTACGTGCCAATGGTTACCTGTCTGTTGGGATGAGATGATTAAAAGAACTGGGAAATGACAGCATTTTACGTCGTACATAGGATGTGCCATTTGTTAGTCGTTTTGTAGAATCGATGGCAGATTTGGTTCGTATTTGTTTCTATTGTGGAATGAAACATAATCTTTGTCTTTAGATGTGTCTCGCTACAGTCACTACTTATGAAATTACATTAAAGATATATCTATTTAAGTAAATTCAGGGAAATTAATTGTTTACCAAATTGAATACCAACTCATCATTTCAGCGGAAAGACGTCCACTGCTGGACATAGGCCTCCCCCAATGGGAGGGTTTGCCATAATCGCCACGCTTGGTAGGCGGGTTGGTGCTCACAGTATGGTGTTAAAGTGCATAGAGAACGCTGCTGCCCATTCTCTAGTAAGTCCCTTAGTCGCCTTTTACGACACCTATGGGAAGAAATAGGATGGTGCTATTCTTTACGTCCGGCACCACACGGTACCAGATACAAACTAAATCTGTTTATATAAACTAGTGGTCGGTCGTCCACCGGTCGTAATTCGACCCCCTCTACTTACAATATACATAGTACTTACTAATTCTATGAGTAGGTACACTAATTCCATGTTATTATAAAGTACTTAATTATTCCATGCTATTATAAAGATCTTACTAAAGTTTAATAAAAATAATAATTTTGGAGTTTATTGATAAAGAAGTTCCTTTTCTTTGAAGTTTTTAAAGTATGTAACTTAACTTTGATTTACATTGATTTTTTTAAACACTAAAAACAGAAACGACAATTATTTTATAATGATTACAACTGTCATTATTTGACAGTTTTATGAAATGGTTATAGGGCTGTATGGCTTTTGGCATTTTAAGCATGGTTTTCTTTCTGTTTTCATAGTTTTAAGGTGTTTTTTTTTTATACTAATACTTAAACGAATTTTTCTTTACTTTTATAACACGGCAAATTGACAAATAATCTTTTACTAAATATGTAGTCTATGGTTATTTATTAGCGTTAAATGTCTCCTAATAAAAAAATACTGATACTTATATAATAAAAAAGACGTGTAAGGATCTGTAGTCTCCCATGGAAAGAAGCCGAAAATGTATAAAAGAAGACTTAAGACAATCTACATATTGACAAGCTTGAATCGTAGTGATTATTTTTACATAACCTTTTAAGTTTTGTGTTCCAAATGAGTTGCCTAAGTTTGGGCTGTTGGTAAATAAATCCATTAGAGACTCTTGAGTGTCTTAAACATGTTCCGAATGAGCTTTTTTAATTGTTTCTCTCTAAGAGATATTACTAGCATACGTTAAGGGCCTATACTACCTCAAATGGCTTAGCATTAATTGTGAAATAAATATATGGTAAAGTTGAGGATTAATGTTAAGTACAATATTTGACGAAAATACGATTCCATAAAATTTTCTTGATAGAAAAAAAACCAAAGCTACCTCCAAACCAAACAATAAACCGCTGGTATTCAACAGGTCCTATGTTATTTATTTATTTTAGATTTCCATTATTTTCACCGTAAAAAGAAATAAACTAAAATATCGGTGCCTTGGAGTCTTCTCCCTGACACCTTGTCTCGCTTGCTCGCGTGAGCGCGGGCAGTAGTGTGCGAGTGAGATAAAGAATGAGGAGGCGCTGAGGTAGTATAGACTCTTAAGACCAGGCAGTCTAAATCAAATTTCCACGCAAGCTCCGCACCTTGCTCCCCGCCACTCCATTATGTGCTAAACGCTAACACCTAAGTAATAAAGTTGAATATCACGTGCGCCTTTGATCTTAATTCTTATTTCGTTTATAACTAAAGTAATAATTAATCTAGAGAAAAAATATCTGGTGGCTGGATAATAAACTATATATGCTTGCTGTGAATATTTATTTTAGACATAAAAGCCTAACAATCTTGTTTGTTTTCTATAATTATCCTTAAAAAAGACATGATTTTAGACTAAAAAATGTAATGAGCAAAAATATTACAAATACGTAACTGTCTTCAACATGGAAAGAAAAAGATCCAATAAATCACATACTAAAGTTTGTATGTTTGACTGTGTCAGAATATTCATGCAAATTAACATAAAAATAGGGAGCCTCCTCTTAAATGTACCTTACATAAATTGGCGGCTCTTATATCTTTGTGTTCCAAGCTATTTTTGAAGAGAAGTGTTTTTTTCCTAGAGTAGGTAAAGGCTTCTTCTTCTCTAACGTACCATAATAATAGGAGCCTTTTACTAATTAGATTCTTCAAAAAACCAAAGAAGTAGGTACCTTTGTGCCACTCAGAATTTAATCCTTCCTTAAGGCAATTACATTCTCAAGATTGTAATTAGCACGTAACTACCTAATAACGGCCATAAGTACCTAATTTGCGCGAATGCGGCCCTCTAAAATATTCTCCTCAGAAGTATAAAATTTCCCTAGGTACAGATTACATCTTTATGAATTTTGTGTATCACACAAATTTGGACTTCAGTAGAGAGAGTTAGGATTGAATTTCGCGGTGCTGTCAAATAACGTGACTCCATTTAATTCGTTTCAGGTACCCTAATATTTGGTTAGGAAATATAAGGAAACGTTCTTTCAATTTGATGACTGCATTGCAGTTCCGACGAAGCAGTTTCGGGTTACTTACTTTGGGACGACATTTTAATTCTAGCCATTTTGAAATATGCTAAAAATGTGTGGCGGTGCAATCCAGGTTTATTTTCTTACTGATAAGCCTCGTGTTTGATCACATAATCAGCCTTTAATGTTCCCACTGCTGGGACACAGGCCTCTCGGTGAGAGGGTAGGCCGGTATTTGGTTTGAATATTTTCTTATGCAAAACAACGTTACCTAAGTACTGTAAAGGTTGTGTGCGAACCATACATCATGCAGGCTGGTAAAAAATGACTCTGGTTGCATTGGATCACTCAAGCGAATGTAGAAATAGCTTGAAAATTCAATAAGCGGCGATTGATTTTAGAAAATAATAGTTAGTTCTTTTGACATGGTTTAAATTTAAACGAATCAGTTTTTCTAATAAGAACATAACTAATTGAAATACAGTTTTCTGTACAAAACTTACAGTTAAGGCCTCATGTCAGTTTTATATTAAGAACACGAAGGCGATCGCCTTCGCAAAAATACGATTTCACGTTACTATGACGACATACGAGTCGAAATTAATGTAATGAAATACCTAAGATAGACTTATTTATTACTCATACATACATAAACTCACGCCTTCTTCCCATGGGGTAGGCAGAAACTACACGCCACCTGCTACGATCCTTACATACTCCTTTTGCTTCGTTTACGTTCATAATATACACGCACGCCGGTTGCGAGTACTACGCACCTGACCTTTCTGAAGAACATAACCACTGAGGTCACAAAAAAATGTCCTTCTAGGGCGTCCCCTCCCAGAGTATCCACTTAGACTTAGTATTGATATTAAAATTAAACTAGCCTAGCTATTTAACTCCGAACCTAATTTGTCTCGTCTTAGTTCTCTCTAATAGCAATCTCTCCTCCAGAGAATATGTAAGTGGTTATGCTTTGTATCATTTACCTGGTCTGTTCGTTTATCTTTGAGAGCCAAATTCCCCTACGATTTATCAACCAGCATCCGCCCAGTTTAGTTGCGGGTCAGCGAAGGGGCCCACATTCATGGTCCTTCGAGCCGGATTCCGGTGTTCAACTGGCATAGAATGGCATACAATTTGTGTAAAATCTGTTAATCGAGTTTGAAGATGTAAGGAAATTGGTTGCTATATTTTATTTTAGAAGTAAAATGGACCTTTTTTGTTAGAAAGGAAATCTAATATGAAGTGTATTTTTCGGTTTAGTTAAAAAGATTACCACATAGTCACAGGAGCGAATTAATTGTTACACCTACTGTGATCACCAATGAGCTGTGTTCTTGGATCAATGGTCTTCCATAGAAGTATGGTAGAAGTACTGTGAACACGAACACGTTGAACAAGACTAAACTCAAACGGAAAAAATAGAACACTTATAGGATCACTTCGTTGTCCGTCTGTGTGTCTGTCTGTCAGTCTGTCAAGACCCTTTTTCTCAGGAAGGCGTGGAGGTATCAAGTTGAAATTAATATCAAAAACCTGAGTTAACGGTCGACATATAGTATTTTGATCCCGTTGACCTAGAATCATGAAATTTGGCAAGAAGCAAGGGTCTCACAGCACAAGTAAAGTAAAAAGTAAAAAAATTGGTAATTTGTAGTTTAATCACATTAAAAAAAAAACTTTTTTGTGACTAAAAACTTAAATTTTCAGTTGGAAAATTGACCATGGCGTATATCGATATATGGGAGAACATGGTAGTCAACTACAATGTTAAGTTTGTTCTTGGGATAAATTCATCCCAACTACGGAACCCTTCATTGTGTGTGGTCCGACACGCACTTGGCCGGCTTTTTTTTTTAAATATTCTAACTACAAGGTCAAATTAAAATTACTAGGCAAAACCACACAGATTTGATGGGCTTCGAATTTAATATGACCAATTATTTGGCATTTGGCAAATTTTTATTATATCAACGCTAAAATCCATTTTAAAGTTTCGTCTGGATTCACCCCTGCATCCCTATTCACCCCGTGTGATACGTATTTAAACAAAATCAAACTACTATCCGTGTCGATAGTACCTAGTATCAACTTCAATTTGCTCAACCCAGCTTGAGTGGTTAGTCTACGGTACTAACGCAGGTGAGAAGCTGCAGACGAGCGGAGAGGATTACCAAATGAGCCGGAATTAATCGAACTAGACGTGCGGATTCACTAATGAAAATCTACTTTAAGGATTACTTTAAGCGTTTCTATGTATTAAGAGGAGGCTCCCTATTTTTATGTTAATATGTATCAATGTTCTGAAACAGTCACACATACAAGCAAAATGAAACTTTACTATATGATTTATTGAATCTTTTTCTTTCCATGTTGAATACAGTTAGGTAATTGTAATATTTTCTCTCAATAAATTTTTTATTCGAATATCATGTCATTTTTAAGGATAATTCTAAAAACAAACAAGATTGTTTAGCTTTTATGTCTAAAATAAATATTCACAGCAAGAAAATATAGGTTATTATCCCGACACAAGGTATTTTTTCTCTAGATCAATTATTACTTTAGTTATAAACGAAATAAGAATTGAGACTTACGCTATTTAGTTTCGTGCTCGAACACGATCAAAGAGCGCACGCGATATTCAACTTTATTACTGATGTATTAGCGTTTAGCACATAATGGAGTGGCGGGGAGCGAGGGACGGAGCTTGCGTTCGAAATTTGGTTTAGACTGCCTGCTCTTAAGGTGGTTTCGCAGTGGTAACCCACAAAATTCAATTTGTTTTACGTTTTTTGCAATTTGCAGATCAGTTTCAGGTTATATCTTGATCAAAATATGATTCGCGACCATAACAAATAATATGTATTTACCTACAGAATTAGCGTCATTAAAAATCAAAATCAAAACCACTGCTACGGTTTTGTGGGGCTTAGCTTATAAGTTGTAATTACCTTGTTTTAATAAAGATAAATAATAATAATAAAGTAATTTATTCAAATGAATAAGAAAGACGTCATTGGACGATTGCTTAATTTTATAGTCACTTAGCAGTTTAAGTTATATTTAAATTACTTATTAGCTAATAGGCTAGATTGTAATGTGAATAAAGTATCGCCAATTGTAATACCTTAAAAAGGAAAAAATAATAATAATCAAACCAGGCTGAGAATCAGCACTTTTCAAACGACAAAAATTCCATAAGACAGTCCCCCAAAAACGCCCGCCCTTCACCACCATTGGAATCATTAATACATCTCTCTTAGCTAGATTAGTTTCATAAGAACAAATCTCTTATGGAAAAGCTTAAGAGCTGAAACAAACACACACAACAATCAAACAAAGAACAAATCTAACTAAGAAAGATGTATTAATGATTCTAATGATCGTAATTGACTGACCTGCAAATTGCAAAAAAACGTAACAAAATTTGATTTTGGGGGGCTACCTTTGCGGATCCACATCAACAGTTTGCGAGACACTTAACGCCCTCAGAGGTACCAATAGAACTTCTATTATGTCTCGTTCATTGTCCCCCACAGATCTTACCGTCCTTACTCCGAAAGTCCGAAGTGCTGAGTTTTTTTGCATTTTTTAATTTTTTTAATAATTTAATTAGCCGAAGTCGTTTAAAGTCGAACAAATATAAATTGTACCTATTTTCCGTTCGTGTTTCAGTCGTCGATAATATCTCACTTTTCCGAGCTTCTTATAATTAGAAGTTTTTTGCGTAAATCAATAGGGCAAAGAAGCACTATGCTATACCACTAAATTATATAAATACTAGCTGCGCCCCGCGGTTTCACTCACGTAAGTCTCGATCCCGTAGGAATATCGGGATAAAAAGTAGCCTATAAGTTAATCCAGGGTGTCACCTCCATACATGTGCTACCTCCATACAAAATTTTACCAAAATTGGTCCAGCCGTTTGAGCGTGAAGAAGTAACAAATACACACACCCACACACATACACTCACAAACTTTCGCCTTTATATTATTAGTGTGATAATCAGCCTATAACGTTCCCACTGCTGGGACACAAGCCTGCTCTCTCTATGAGGGAGTGGGCCATACAAATAACTAATTTAACATAATATGACATGGTTAGGCAGAGGCAAAATGGCAAAATATACATTTTGCCATTTTTGGCAGGTTTTGTGAAGAAAACCTGCCTCGAATATTTTGAGAGTAACACTTAGAACACAATTTATTGTTGTATATTTCACAAACCGCCACTAACCCAGAATATGATCAATATTTAGCAACTCAAAAATTATAGTTATCGACCAAGTTAATTACTGTTCTACTAAGAAGAAGCAAGTTTTCATTATTTTAGAGCCAAAAAGTGAAGAAACCTGAAGACCATATACCATTAGTTTGTACTGCCTTATACTGTAGAAATTTTAACCTCGCAGCAAAGATATAAATATGTCTAGTTATAGGTATGTAGACATAATAATAATTAATTATATTATTATTTATTAATTTTTATTGCTATTTTATTTCGACGAGTTCACAGCTTTGACTGTTTAGGAACAATCAAAGCTGTGAACTCGTCAAAAAAAATTGCGTCCAATTGCTGGCCGTAAAATGCACACACACTAGAATAACATAATGACGTGGCTGTCAAGCATAGCAAAGTTGGCCCCAAAATTAAGGAGACGTTTAAACGTTAAAAATGTATGGTTAAACAGTCGCTAATCATTACCTAACTTTAAGCAGCGTTTATAAATATAGGGGTCAGTTTGCGGGACAGCACAAATTATGCTATTTGATAGCTAAAAAAAAATATTTTGCCTAAATTACTAGTGCTAAACAATGTGCATGACCCGCCGACTCGTTCAAAACCAACATTCCCTAGTAACGTCTAACCGAGCGAGGCGGATTACTTAACCAACAGGTAAAGCGTCCGTTACCCGTTTCACAGTGAGTATTCCACCGATACAGGGAGCTTATACAACTTCATTGCACTAATGTACTTTGTTCCAGTATTACTTTAACTGTACTTGTTGAGACATTAACTAAATTGAGGTCTTGGATTCAGGACTAAGTTTGTTAACGGTTTCAGTTTTGGTTCAAAGGTGTTAGCTAAGTACGTCAAGTTTAATTGTGATGATTTTGGCAAGTGTGATCAGAATGTCAAACGAATAATTGAATAGGTAGTTACAGCATAATCAGCCTGTAATATTCCCATAGCTAAGACGCAGGCCTTCTCTCGGTGAGAGTGAGTGGGCTATAAACCACCACGCTGATCCAGTGCGGATTGGTAGATGCCACAAGTCTTCGAATTTTTGGTTCTAGGGCATACCGGTTTCCCCACGATGGTTTCCTTAACCGTTTTGAGAGCAGTGGTCATGAAATAATTTGTAAAAAGTAAAGCGCCTCTCAGGGTTCGAACCTCCAACCTAATCGAAAGTCACAGCCATTACCACTGGGCCACTGCTCACTGCTCCCCAGTAAGTACAGTGGCCGTATGAAAAGGTTAGGCTCGTTTAGGTAAATGATTATGTACTTCAAACGTGGTGGCGTTCTATAGGTTTTGCCTACACCCATGGGAAGAAGGCGTGAGTTATGTATGTTTACTTCAACTCTGCATGTGACTAATAATATTCCGATCACGTACATATCATGAATGGAAACGAATGTCCGAAAAGGTGACATGTTTTAGTGCCCGCTATACAGGAATAGAATTTGTTTGACCTTTACGTCGTCGTGGGTGTACTTTTAAACCGACTTCCAAAAAGAAGGACGTTATTATGTTCGTCTGTGTGTTTGTTTTTTTTTCGTTTTAAGTGTTTTGACCGATTTCTCCGTCAATTGTGGACTGATTTCGAAAAATTATTTTTTGTTTGGAAGGGGTTGCTCTCGAGGTGGTCCCATTGTCACCAAGTCAGAATCTGATGAGGGGATTCCATGGAAATCGCCATTCAACATCGCCTCGGAAAGCACCATTTGGTGAAGTGGAACTGATGATGAAGACCACACATGGCCACCGGAACTACTTAATAATAAGTATTTAACGGGTTGCGATTCGATTAGGTACGTTAATATGGTTGCTAAGCAATTTATGCTTCCTGCATCGCGAAAAGCAATATTTTGTAAAGGGTGATGAGCAATTGACATTAGGCTATTATAACTTAGATAAATTACAAACTGACCCACTAAAAAATGAAAAATAAAAAACTTTCAAGTAATTGAAGTAAATTTTCACATTGTAGTGTTGGGAGTCGGTTGTTTTTTTTTTGTATAAACTTTTGGAGAAATGGTTTTTTTTTGTTTACCAATAAAAACTGGTAGTCGGTAAGTAACATTTTGCCATAAACGTTAATTTTAAAGTAACCTACTACCTTTAAAAGGTACGTTGTAGTCTTATAGATTGTTCAGGATATTAACCGGAGAGGAAAGATTGAAAACAGATGGAACTATCAAATATGTTTACACCACTCAAGGCTGCAAAACGGAACCCTATGGAAGCCTTCGCTGTCTGTTCGTCCATCATCCGTCCGTCATCCGTCAGTCCGTTCCTGTCTGCCAGCGAGCTGAATCTCTTGAACCGTAATATGTAGACAATTGAAATTTTCACAGATTGTGTACTCGTAAATACATTGCTACTATAACAAAAAATAATAAAAATTAAATAATGAAAATAATTAAAGGAGTTCCCCATACAAGAAACGTGTTTTTTTCGGCATTTTTATGCTCGCGCTTAATACGATACGGAACCCTTCGTATGCGAGCCCAACTCGCACTTGGCCGATTTTTCATCTATTAACAACTCAATAGCCACTTAAACCTTTCGAAAGTGTAAGGTATACCGTGATATTTTAATACATCGACTTTATCCTGCATAGAGTGTTACTAAGTATTACACCTTTGATCTAAAAGGATAAGTCTTCAGTATATTTTTTTGGCTGACTGTAACAATAACCATAAGAAATAGAGAAAAGTGATCAATGAAGTCAATCTCAAAATTTTCAAATACCTATGGTAATGCAGGTTCGTTCACAATTACACGATTTGACATTGATAGTTTATAAACTACCGAAAATGAGACTGCATTGATGAAGGGACAGATAAAAGTGAAGGCAACACTCTAAACACCCAAGTGAAGACGACTGTGGTCGGATTCTCTCTTTCTGAATACATACATAAGATAAAGAAAACACATATCACTATCTCGTTCTTATGTATGTATTGATAATGAGAGGCCGACCACAGTCGTCTTCACTTAGGTATTTAGAATGTTGCCTCCACTTTTATCTATAAGCTTCTTGACTACGATAAATATTGTAACAGTTCACAATTTTACGATAGTTTATAATCTTGCTAAATAGATTATAAGCCTACGATGCTGTATCATAATAAAAATGAAATGCTGTTCGTTGATAAGCGCTTTGAAATATTTCATTATTTTAAAATTATATTTAAAAACATAATAACATAACATCACGCCTGTAATCCAGAAAATTTTATTAAAATTATATTTATTTTCTTTGTTTTTGGAAGGCTTACAGACTAATAACATGATAATATAAATAATATATAACTAAGTTCAAATGGTCGTAATAGTCTGAATCTGAACATTTAAAGAAAAAAATCCCGGAAAATCTTCAAATTCGGGAAAAACTGTACGTCCTTTTTTGTATGAATTACTGAACTTTGAACAGGAAAACGTCTGTCAGGTCAGCTGGTTTATAATAAATATTTAGAACTACATAATTGCTTAGGCTTTTTGTTTATTAATCTTAAAGTGTATGTAAAGTCAATTTAATTATAATGCTTTGTAAATTGCTGTACATCTACTTACCACATGAGATGAGATATTTGGGTTTGAGTTTAAGCTTTTAAGTTTCAGACAAGACGAATCACCATTTTTTTTGTTGTTGTAAAGTTTTTACGTTTTGCCAGAAACAGAACCTAATCTTCCAACAGCACACTACTGTGACTACTATACTGTGTGTGTTTGTGTGTGTGGTGATATTACGGTACCAAGAAATAGTGATCGAATCCTGCGCAGAAAAAAAATGTTCGTTGTTTTTTTAGTTTTTCCAGTTTCCTCCTAAATCGATCTGAAATCCTATCAGAACTCTCTCCATGTCCCTTAGCTCCGAATTTCCCCTGAAAACAATTCCCAAAATTTCTCCAATTATTCAAAAAGTCACCCTGTCAAACTAATAAAAAACGTTATGGAACCAGGAGTTACTTTTGGGAAATCCATGACACTAAAATGATCGTATCGAGCATAGGTTTGGATTGCATGTCGCATAATATTTTCACCATCTGCATGTGTATATTTTTGCAGGTTCCCACCTGAGGCTGGTCACCTGGGCTGTTTTCTGAATCTTATCCTAGATCTAGTTTTAAGCGGAATCAAAACTAATAATCATCATCATATTAATTCGTGAAGCAGAAACTTTGTACCCCTTTTTACGTAGGTAAATAACAGTCAGTACTACTCGTCAGTAGGTCGAATTTCGACCAGTGGGCGACCATTATTAATAAAAATTGTATCCAAACGATTAATAGAGAAATATGGAAGATTAAAACATGCGGCGCCCACCCTAAATCCTGCCAAACCTTCTACACGTGCAGCTTGTGGGTGAAATATACGCAGAGGGCCTACAACGTCCTGCGCGTGCAGTATAATAATGGATTTAGGATGTTGATGGGGCTTCCGCGCTTCTGTAGCGCTTCGCAGATGTTCGCGGAAGCCCGTGTTGACGATTTTCATGCCATTATGAGAAAAAGAACAGCGTCAATAATGGGTAGGTTGCGCGGAAGCTCCAACAGCATCCTAAAAACATTATTAGACAAAATTGACAGTCCCTTCTTAAGGCACTGGGTACGGAGGCACTTGCCAACGCGTGTTGGGCCACGTCGCTGTTAGTTGTTTTAGTTTGTAAAAGTTTACTAACATAGTTTTTAAGTCATTGTTACTAATATTATATGGATTGTGTGTACATGTATGTGTAGTCCGAAATAAAGAATATAATAATAATAATAAATTAATTGAGACAAAGGTAAGACAATAATGATAAAAACTGAATACAAAAATATATATATATATATATATTATAGCTCTATTTCCGTAGCATACGAAAACGAACGAACAAAAGTTAAGTTAAAAGTACAAAAGCAAGTAGGATAACGTTATTCGAATAGTTTACACATTCCATTAGCGTTGCCAACGAACGGGGCGACAATCCTGTTATAAAGTTAAATGTACAAGTAGAAACCTTCGGGAATTTTCGAACCAAGCGCTGTTTTAGCACGTTGGCTGGGGTTTTATTTTACGTTTTTAGTATAAGGACATGTTGAAGTATTTTTAAGCGATGTGCAAATGTTATTATAGCGTTCACTTTTTTTTCTATCTATCCATCCGTATAAAGAAAGAAGAAAATAAAAGAAATAAAAATTGTTTATTCTGCACCAACAAGACGAACATTACAAACAAAAATAGACAAAATACATACACTATTACAAAGTAGCCAAAAGCCTCGTAGTCAAAACCTTGAAAGTTAAAAGTTTGACAATGTTGTCCATTGCCTGATATCAGGGCAGGTCACAATTGAATGGTCTACAGTATACAGTCGCCAGCATATCAAGTTACCACAAACTGTAAAATTTTCTCATTCGATTTTAAACTTAACCATCAACATTTTTTTTAGGTTTTAAAACATTTGAAGAAATTTTACAGTTTGGTATAACCTGCTGGCAACTGTACACCAAGACCAAAGACAATACTCGTTACGCGTTGCTATACTGGCAAATGACAACAAACAAACAAAACAAAAATTGCAGAGTGGAAATGATCTAGGTACTTTTGTAACAAACAACAATGATTACAATTAAGATAAAGCCATGCGTCGCATCTGTGTAAGACAGGTCGTTGCTCAGCAAAATGCTGACTTCGGATGAACCTATCGTCAACAACGCTGACTTTCAGCAAATACCTCTGGAGTGACATAATGACCCTTTGTGACATATTCATTCGGGTAAGTATATTTTTTTTATAGAAATAATTGTGATTCTAAATCTGAACTTAATTATTAATTGCGTTACTTTTATAAATAAATAATACATTGGTTGATGATGTCTTTCATATTCCGATGGAGTGTGTCCGGAATGAAAATACTAGAATTAACGTTTTTTGGACAGTAAAAAAGGTATGATATTGGCTTTTGTAATACCATCTTTGCTTTTCCAATATCCGATAAGGCTAAACGATTGTACAAGTTAGTGATAAGGTAGATAGTAATCAACAATTTTGTATTTTTTCTGCACTGGGCCATGTGGTCGCTAAGCGACAAAGCTCTTTAAATAAATAAATACATAAATAAAAATAAAAAAATCTTTACCTAGACGTTGCGCAGTTTAATGTGTAACCTAGATAATGTAGCTTCGGCAATATCGACGATCAAACACGCTTCAGATAACCCATAAACCAGATAATATTATAAATACGAAAAAAAACTTTGCTAGGTCTGTCTGTCTGTCTGTTAAGTACGTTTTCACGCCGAAATTACTGTACCGATTGTTATTAGACAGAAAGGTAGCCTGGGACCTTGAGAAGAACATAGGGTACTTTTCATCCTGGATAAAAACGTAGATATAAACACAAAAAGTGCAAGCCTTACAGAAGACGCATAATGATGTTTAACATCCTGACATCTTACCTTGGTAATAAGCAACTGAATAGCGACAGCAATTAACCTCAAAATTTAAAAAGCTAAATACTGGAATATATTTTTATCCGAATAATATTCATTACTAATGGGCGCCCATCGGCGAAATTTGACCCTACTTACGATCTATTTAGTACTTATTATTTCGATCTACTTACTAATTCCAAAAAAAAAACCGTTATTGGGATTTTCCATGAGGAATTTCTCAGCAGCAGCCCGGAGTCTGGATTTGTGCCCGGTTGATAGCAATAGGCTCGCCCCCTATTACATGGGACTTAAAACATAACTGGCGAAATGTGGGTGTACTATATACACCTCTGCCTAACCCTTCGGGGATTACAGGAGTGTTGTTATGTTACTAATTCCATCCTATTAAAAAGTACTTACTTATTTCATGCTCAAGCTGTCACTTTCTGTTACAAACTTCCGTCCCTTTTCACGAAACTACTCTCTCAGAAAGCGAGAGGAAAATAATTGTTCATATAAAAAATTACGTCATACAAAATACACGCAGATGAAGTCACGGACAACAGCTATTCTACAGGGTGGCCCATAAGTCCTTTAGATAGAGCGATATGTAGCAATGATCGAGGAGTTTTTTACACCAGCGTTGCAGAATTTTCCAGGCTACAATACGCGGACCTGGTTTCAACAGGATGGCGCGACGGCCCATACCTCTAACACCGCTATGCCCGTCATTTGTGAACTTTTCCCCAACAAAGTGATCTCTCGAAGAGGAGACATTTCCTGGCCACCACGTAGTCCGGATCTAACCCCGATGGACTTTTTCTTATGGGGTTATCTGACACAAACCCGCGGTCAATTGAAGCCCTAAAAGAAAATATTCAAAGAGAAATGGCTAACATCACAGAACTGACTTGCCGCGCAGTCGTCGATAGTTTTAGACGTCGCTTACAGGAGTGCCGTGATCGTAATGGATTACATTTGGATATAGTTATTTAAAAAAAATAATTACCATTTTATAAAGGTTAATACGAAATAAAAAGGTATTTCTTATTGTAATTAGTTTTTTATTTATTAATTATTTACATGTGTAAGGACTTATGGGCCACCCTGTACTATAAATTACACAAGAAGGGCCTATAAATTGAATAAATATATATTCTATTATATTATTTTTTATATATTACTAGCTGCGCCCCGCGGTTTCACCCGCGTAAGTCTCGATCCCGTGGGAATATCGGGATAAAAAGTCTAAGCCTATGTCTTAATCCAGGGTATCAGCTACCTCCATACACAATTTTATCAAAATTGGTCTAGCCGTTTGAGCGTGATGAAGTAACAAACACACACACACACTCACAAACTTTCGCTTTTATAATATTAATGTGATTATTTATAATATATTTAATTGATGAAATTTTCAGTAAAGCTTGTCGAGACCGGTCCGTGGATAGGTCCATTTCATACCAAGACCTCACCGCGTCCCCAAAACCATGTTAAGCCGTTGGTCACGGCCGTCATTCGTAAATCTTTGATAGTCGTTAAAGGTAGCCAGAATCCCGGAAGTCTGACAGCCAGTCCTACCCATGGGTATCGTTTTACCCAGTAACTGGCTTGTGGAGGTCAGACAGCTTGATGCAAAATACTTGCATTCAGCTGCATTCCGTTAGACTGGAAGCCAACCGCAACACAGTTGAGAAAAGGGTTGGCAAATGACTATGGTAGATAAATTACTTCTTTTCATTCCATATATATATATATATAAATATTATAGTAAATAATTATGTATGTATGTGTATTATAAGTCTTTAACCTATTTATGTACTTGAGCACCCGTTTTATTTATAATTAATTATGTTATAATTTAATATTTTTTAATATTATTATTTTCTCTCAATAAGAGCACCCGCCATCTTATCTCTTCACCACCCTTGGTTGACTGATAGAGAATGCCTA
The DNA here is from genome assembly GCA_963921375.1 of Tiliacea citrago. Classification (NCBI taxonomy): domain Eukaryota; kingdom Metazoa; phylum Arthropoda; class Insecta; order Lepidoptera; family Noctuidae; genus Tiliacea; species Tiliacea citrago. Next base: position 7,808,982 of record OY992784.1, read on the forward strand.
AGGCATTAAGTCCGCCTTTGTACCTAATTGTGTGTGAGAAGTTTAAATAAATAAATAAATGATAAATGATTTATTTCTGTAAGTAGGTTTGTACAAACACTTTTACACGTCAATAAAAAAGTAGGTGTTGTGTTGCCACACCGATGTACATACTGATATGTCAAAACAACTGACCTGGGGGCCAAGTCTGCTATTTCCAATGATTGGTCATTATGACGACCATGCCAAAGCAACGCCATGACCATTGTGCCAATAGTTTGTAGCCTCCTAAATTCATAATGGCGTGACAGTCGTACATAGGGAAGTCAAAATAATAGGAGCTTGTCAGTACGAGATTACCAAATACAGACGATTTCTCCAATGGAGTATCAGTGACGTGCCACTGATACTCGCCTTTCAAATAGGAGATTAGAAAAACTGTTAAACTCTACAATTACGGTGCCAATGATCGGCCATTCTGACACAACTGTGTTAGCAGACTTGGCCCCCTGTTGGGATCGTCCAATTGGGTCATCAGTGTCACTTCAACACCAGTTCCGTACCTTGCTTATCTTTTACTTAAATTTAAAAGTAAATTGAGTGTTGTGGTGAAACTTGGGTAAGGTCTAGCGGAATGTTAACAGCTTCATTCAGTTATTAACTGACTTCAAAAATTTTTTTTTTTATTGTATGTTCCTAGATATTTTCGTGAATTGTGGACCGATTTTGGAAATTATTTTACATTTAGTAGAAAAAGCTTGCGCGGTGGTTACATATACATTGTATTAAGGACGCTATCACAAAATCTGACAAACATTTTGCGGCAAAATTTTACTAAACCAAATGTAACTAATAATTGCCACAGATAGATTACTTCTTCATCTCCATGCCCCTAGTCATGCCCCTAGTCGCCGCAGGAGACGCCCCGGGCGTCGGGAGTCGCAAGCCGATTTCCGGCCACCGTAGGCGCGGGCCTGCGGACGGTGAGCGATGGGTAGCTCGCCGTCCGATAAGGACCAGGCCCGGGTCGACGGCGCGTTGTGTTCCACGCGCGCCTCAAAGAGATGTCAGCACAAACTGACGGGGTCCGTTAGGACCAATGCCTGCCGGGGTTGCGAGTTTGTCCGAAAGGGATATCGTGGCCCTGGCACCCAGGCAACGGAAGGAACACGGGTGGGTTTTAGTCAGTAAAAGTCTGACACGCCCTCCCGCTCCGCCCAGAGCGGGAGAAGTTATTTGATGATTTCCCACCCAAAAAAAAAAAAAAAAAAAAAATCTCCATTGGTAGCATTTTTTTATCCAAAAATGTTGGTTTATAATATTGTAAAAATAATTTCCGTTGCCTCTTCTCACATAGTGACGATATTGTGTTGAGTTTAGGAACAGTTTTCTTCAATATAATAACATAATTTTAGATTAATAATATTTTATGTAAGCAGACATGTTCAACTGAAAAAGGTAGCAAAAAGAACTATCAAAATGTTAAAAATAGTCCAGAAAATAATGTTGAAAAAACCTATATTTTTTTTAAAAACACTGTCGGTAATGTTTTTTTTCCTATTATTTAACAAACCATATCAAGGAAATTTAAAAATCACACTCTGGGCTTCAGCTATCCGTGTGATGAAATCAAAATTTTATTTTATGATTATACAATATCTTCATTAAGTAAATGAACGGCGAAATAAGCTATATTTTCGAGAGCGCAAAAGTGGTGAAAATATTATCAGGTGCTAAGACTGACACGAATGGTTTATCACCACAAAAACTGTACTTTTGTAGTAACAGAGACTTAATGTTTCAATTATTTCAAGCTTTTTCACAATTAGATAAGAAATTGACGAAAAACTTTTTTTTTGCATATAGCCCTATCTTTGGTTGTGCAGTTTTTGAGTTAACTTCAATAATACGTATTATTCTTACTTGTTCTAAGTGGATAATGTAATATGGCTTGTTTAATAAATAATAATGCAACAAAAAAGTGAAAAATAAAACTTGTTTCCAAAAAAAAAAAACTACGGACTTCCAAAAAAAAACACTACAATGTCAAAAATGACTTTTAATTTCGGTATTCGGTGGCTTGAAACGAAAATACAAAACCAAAGTCAGTTGCTTTTTATTTCAAAGTAGGTACAGCAGAGAAATACTCTAATATCCTAACAAATTCCTTGGCCGTTCTGGGACGGTCATTTCTCCTACATTTAGAGACGATGCGCTCTTCAAGCTGTATTAAATATTTCACTACATGCTTACCAAATTTTTTGAGCCAAATACTTAGTCTTTGTGGAGCTTCTTTGAATCAATTCTTCTCCATTCTGTGAACATTAATTGATGAATTCAGGGCTTCTGGCAACACAATACCAAACTACAAAGCCTACGTTGTTGCGTAACTATTCTAAAAATTCTTCATCAAACAACATTCAGGTCGCTGTTTAACAATATATAAGCTTCATAACAATTTATAAAACTCTATACATTTTTAACGTTGCTTATGCGATCGTATCGTACTACCATATTTATCGATGCTTACTTATTTATTTTGCTAGGGAAAAAAAATATAATTGTACATATTGATTAATATTTTTAAATAATATATATTGTGTGTGTAATATAACACACAATATATCTTAATTAATAATTACATCTCTAGTTGTCATTCAGTTATAAATTGTACCAACTTACTCGCCGCGGGAGGAAGACCTGGAGTCTTGCAATACAGGGCTGCCCTAGTTTAGGCTCCAGTCCACTCCATTTATTTTAATAATGTCAGTACTGTGTTTTGATTAGTGTGGAAAATAAACATTATTACTATTACTATAGTATGTTACATCTAAGATTAAATTGGAAGTCGGTAAACGTACAATCCATGACGTTTCCACAGATTACGAGTACCTAGGTTAATGATACAGTGAGACACAATAATATTCAAGTTACAAAAACACAAAGATGAAGACAGGAAGAGAAAAAGAGAATGTCAAACTTGAACAAATAGTACTTGATATATTTTACTATGTTGCTCCGTGTGGTGCCGGACGTAAAGAATAGCACCATCCTATTTCTTCCCGTGGGTGTTGTAAAAGGCGACTAAGGGACTTACTAGAGAATGGGCAGCGGCGTCCTCTATGCATTTTAACAACATAATGCGATCGCCAAACGCCAACCCACGCCAAACGTGGAGATTATGGCAACCTCCCCTCTTATTGGGGGAGGCCTATGTCCAACAGTGGACATCTTTCGGCTGAAATGATGATGATGATAATAATTACTTCGAAAACAAACAAAAAGAAAAGATACTACACATCACGTAAATGTAGACAATCCACTAAATATTTTTTTAAATTTTTGGCGATCTAAAGCAAAAAAAACCGCCCAAGTGCGTGTCGGACCACGCACAATGAAGGGCTCCAAAGATGGTATGATTTTTTATCCCAAAAACAAACTTAACATTGTAGTTAAAAACAAGTTCTCCAATACATCGATATACGTTTTGGTCAATTCTCCAACTGCAAATGTTAGTTGGTCGACTATTACTCGTTAACTTGTAAAGCCTACTTAGCTGTGATAGTTTTCCTTTCAATTTCGTTTTATATACTACTGCCATGATTTTGTCACATCATATCCTCAATTAACTATTTAGTTGGCAGGGCCACGGCACATGACTCTAACAAAAGTTAGCCCTTTATAGCAGGGATGTTGCGGATGCAGATTTTTCACATCCGCGGATGCGGATGCGGATTTTAAGAGGCTCACATCCGCGGATGCAGATGCGGATCTATAAAAAAAACTTAAGTATGGGTTGGGTCAAAAAGAGTAATATTTTTGAAATAGGTCCAAATTTCACTTTGCGTAGGTGGTGGCATAGTTCACTGGTCCAATTGGTCAATTTGAATTAAAAAAGCAGCACTCACTTAAGATAAATTTACGACAAAACAACAAACGTGCGCGTCAGATCTTGTCAGTCAATGAATAAACAAACAATTGCGAGGCGCGTCACCGTCCAAAACAAAATTATTGCTTTCCTATTGGTCAATCAGCACGCGCCATCGACACGTGCCACTCGCCGGGCCCGCCCCTTTCTTTCATGTCGCGACTTGCTACACATCCGCATCCGCATCAGCTCCGCATTGATTTATGCGAATGCGGATGCAGATGCGGATGTCTAAATCGATGCAGATGTTCCGCATATGCAGATGCGGATGCGAATATTCGCAACATCCCTGCTTTATAGCTTAATATTACGCAAACGGATCCCTAAATGGAACAATTATCTCGATAGACCCGCCATATATTTTGAACGGCCTATCTAACGATACACGGCACACCATGTCATGGGACAGATGGGAAAAAATAATACCATCTCTAATCTACATGTAGGTACCCTAAAAATATTATTTTTCATGTTTTTATTTTACGACTTTGTCGGCGTGATTAATATCCTGTATTCCCGTTGTCCCTTAAACCCGTGCCAAATTACAGCTTTCTAGTACTAAGAGTCTCTGAGCTACGCCGGGGACAGACAGACGGACATGGCGAAACTATAAGGGTTCCTTTTTGACTACGGAACCCTAAAAATGGTAAAATTTTTACCCACTATGGGTGGCTAAAGCTTTGGTTTCCTAGGAAAGCGGTTTCGTCATAATATTATTATATTATTCTAAGTAATGTTTATTTTATTTTGTTACCTATTATGTACAACTCATTAAGCCTGACTTGGGTTCCGTAAAACTATTAAAAAAAAAAATGTATTTTTTTTTTGCAAATTATAAATTCAACTGACAAAACGTCGTCATAAAATAGGAAATAAAGTCTGCTACAAATTGTGTGGCAAAATAAAAACAAATTATACATGGCAAAACGGAGATAAAAAACGCGTTTCTTCTCTTTATTTTATTTGCTTTGAGAATGTCATCATCAAATTGAATAAAACATGTATGTGACAATAATAATATTGTTTTATTTCCTGTCCCGGAAATAAAATGGAAATAGACGTATAATAAAAGCCTGCCAAGTGTGGAGAGAGCATTGGTGGCCAAGCACCCGACTTACGAGTTGCAGATCATGGTTGCGAACCCAGCCAGGCGCTTTAATTTGTGTAAATAATTTTATCACTACTGCTCTCAAAAACGTGAAGAAAAACATTGTGAAAACCGGCGTAACCTCGAAAAAAAATCAAAGACATGCGACATCTACCAACCCGCACTGGGCCCGCGTGGTGGATTACACAGCCCACTCCCTGTCAAAGAGAGGAGACCTGAAGGTCAATTCTACTAATTAACGTGCAGTATGAAAAACATGAGACCGGAATGCGATGACATTGTGAACAGACCAAAAAATGGTATTCTGCTAACCTTAAAATTAGGTTTGTTCACATTCCGGTCGCAATATCATTGCAGTCTAGTCTCATAGCGGTCAACTTTGTTCTCGTTTACGAAATTAAACATAGTTTCATGTTGATTCAATGTACGCAGACGATATTGTGATAATTAGTGATACTTTAATTTTTAGCAACCTTATTTTCTGATTTGTTTAATGTCTTTGTTAGTTTGCTTGATTAAGTGCATACTCATAGTATTTTCATTTCCCGTTTGTTATTTTATATCTTTGAGAATAAAAAATCATTAAAATAAATAATCGGCTAGAAAGCTAACATGGAACGTATTGGTAATCGCGACGCGCATGCGCTATGCGAATGATTAAGATGTCAAAAAGAGACGTCATTATTTATTTTTACGAATGTCAAACTATAATTCAATTTTATATAATTTAATTTTGTCAGAAAGTATTCTATAAAGATTTATTCCATTTTATTTATAAAACTACATTGATTTTCTGGACTATTGTACCTAGCCATCGCAATGTTTATCAATACAGAATGTCAATTGTGTCAAAATCAGAGTTGCCATTTGGTGAACAATTTCCCGATGTGCGGGTAAATTCAGTTATTAAACTTGTGACACTAGGTACGGTACGGTTATAGCTATTAAGGACTGAATAATAAATATTATTACATTTGTATTAAATCGATATATTGATACACGTCCAATCCGATAGGCAGATCGTACTTCAGTCAGAAACGGCACTTACACTGTTTTCGATTTTATTGTCCATCCGACTGTCTGATGGTATTTTCGCCCTTGTTTTCCATCTGCTCCTTTAAGTGACCGAGTAAGCGAGCGAGTTGAGTTGTTAGGCCACACGCTCAAACTAGGAGAAGCTAGAAGGACTGAATTTATAAATAAACATACACACCGACAGCATCGGACTTATAATTTATCAGATGCGCTCTGTTTATAGAGTACATCCGATCAAATAATCGATGACCGGTAATCAAATCGTTTCTGATTGGGATAAATTTGATTGAGTTTAAATCGAATGTTAAGGAATGAGAAAACTAGAACCTTTTTTTCGGTTAAGGTACCTGAAGTTTTTTTTGTTTCAATTATTTTGGGATCATTGAGGTCTACCTACCCACTTCTTTGGTTTGGGTTTAGACTTATGACGGAACAGATGAAATTATGCTTTCCATAGTCAAGTAAAAAGTGAGTATTTTTATCGTGGTTGTGGGTAATAGACGATTATTTACTAGCAACTCTGTCATATCCGCGCGAAAGTGTGAATAACACAAAACACAACATCATATTTTTTTCTGATTTTAATAATATTACCTCCCCGCCAAGTGACGCCTCGCCAATTGGAGCTGCTTCTAGACTTTCTGGAGGAGCACCAATCATTGACGTTGGGCAAGGTGAGAGGTAGGGAGGGCAATCCCTGTCCAAGTGGCTGAGTGGCTCTGGAGACATAGCGCCGATATTTTGAATGCTGGACTGTCCAAATCTGGGCCGGAGTGGAAGAAGGTAACTTATTGTAACCACTAGCTGTGCTTGCAGGAGAGTCGGAAAACAACAAATACATAATTTTTTTGTTTGCAGTACGACAACCAGTACAAAAGCCGGATGAAGGCAAAACTGAGGCAAATAAAGGAGGGTCGAACATGGAGTGGTGGGCCAGCACCCCATATTTTGTGGTTGGACCTCGAAGAGCGCCGTGGGAGGATACAGTTCAGCAGAGGATGCAGTCAGGCATTCCGTGTGGTGCCGGACGTAAAGAATAGCACCATCCCATTTCTTCCCGTGGGTGTCGTAAAAGGCGACAGTGTCGTAAGTGGCGATTATGGCAACCCCCCGTTGGGGAAAGCCTATGTCCAGCAGTCTTGTGGCTGAAATGATGATGATGATTCAGCCAGAACGCACTGGATGCTCTGTTGATAAGATATAGGTAGTTTTTTTGGTGGTCTTCACATATTGAACATAACAACTCTTAGGAGTACAGGCAATTATATTGAATGTATGATTTATTTGACTAGTCCTTCGAGAAGGCAACTGATGGTAGTGGTGGATATGATGGAATAACCACTGTGTAGCAGGATGACCTGCCTACTGTCACGCCTACTGCGAGACAGATAGATATAGAGTGAGCTTAAAGTGAAGTTTAACATCACAAAACTAAAACAATAATTACTATAACTGTGTTTGTTTTTTAGGCATGCCTCTGCTATGGAGGAAATAGACTATAATATGGCTGCAAACCGTTTTGCCGGCCTCTATGAGGAAACTCTTCGGCTGCGACGACGTAACGCAAGTATAAGTGTTTAAGCGAATAATAATAAATCAGACAATCATACTCGCAACAGGATTTCATTTGAAGAAATTGATTGTTTTTAGAATTCAAGCAACAGCAGCATAAGAATTGCCGAGTAGTATCCAATAATGGCCAAAGTATGTAAATGTTATTTATGAACGTATTACAAACTAGCTTCTGCCCGCGACTTCGTTCGCGTGGAAGTCGAGAATTGGATATATATATATACTACGTTAGGAAAAATCCTCTGAGCTTCCCCTACCATTTGTTGTTTTGTAAATAAAACGCTGCGTTTAAAATAAAACAATCTTATTTAATAAATAATATGTATAAAATAAAATTGTGTTTCCTTTCAGGGCTTTGTTGACGCGCGCCGTGTTTCACACAAGCAATGCGCCACCGGCTTTGTTTTTTTTCACTTTTATTTTGTTAATTAATAAACAATATGCATATTACAAAAAAAAACTCAATCTTATTTATTAAAAAATACCTATGAGGGGCTCGAGGCTAAGTAACAGCCGCACAAGTCCATCGATCAAAGTTAAGCTACGCAGGTCACGCGCAGTCGGTCCGTGGATAGGTATCATCTGAATCCAACTACTGGTACTTAGCTGAATTCAAAACTGATCGCCGACCTCAATTTAATAGGTAAGCAAAGAAAACATACATAAACTCACGCCATTTTCCCATGGGGTAAGCAGAAACGAGTTATTTGTATGTACACAATGGTTAGTCGGTAAAGAAATGGATAACTTTACCGATTAACTTAAATCTAGGTGATCCCTCCAAATGGTCGAGTCGTGTGAACTCCCGGGGCTAGATGGATCGACGCAAAGTATACCTATTCATCTCTGCATCACATATCTGAAAATTATTATTGTAGGTTGAATCAAATGAAATAATCTTTTGCGACACAAAAAAAAAACAATATATTCGTCCACACAATACAAAACGCTGAAAATTTTTAGTTGGGTGATTAGAACAGTGCAAAAATTGAGCCGTTTGCGATCGTGATTTCAGCCGGACTGACGGGCGCGGAAAGGGGTGTGGGCGACGGACGGGGCGATAGTGCAGCGGGAAGCGGGCGCGTGTGTGTCATGCCTACTTCCTACAATATTTATTTTGCTAAGTTGTTATCTAATTAAATATTTTTGACTTAACGAGGTAATGGGCCCGCCCTGACAGAACAGGCGTCGCACCCCGCCATTGTAGCCGCTGGGTAGTAGGTACTAAGTAGCTACATCAATCTTAACACTTACTATCCTCATGTTCTCTTTCTCACGTTCAGTGGGTGGCCTTTCCGGCAGCAATAGGCATCTTCGTGTTCTGATGGTTTTATGATGCAGACATGAGTACCATCAATGCAGCCAACCACCCCCGGGAATCCAAATTTGGCATAGAATCTAAAATGCAGAGAATAGGTATAATATTGTATTGTCAATATTGCCGTGCATCATCATTACATTACAGACCGCGTTGTTCATTTCTACGTAACGGATTTTAAGACGGTTTTAAGCATCATTTAGAGAATTTATTTAATATTAAAATTACATAGGTATAGTACAGAAATATATTGATGTTTTGTTAAGTTGTTGCAAGCGATGTCGACGTATAACTAACTTGATTAAATTCCGTCGTATGTGGCTATCATATACGCGCTAGTCTTTAGACTTACCTACTCCTAGCCCTTTCTTGGGCACCCCCTTGTCAAAGGGAAAGGCACATGCTTTCTAAATACATGTGGATGGTTCAGGGCCAGAGTCACTTGTTTGACCGCCCTACAGACGTTCGGCTTGGAAACTGAATGGGAGCAGTGCTGGCCTACCAAATTCTGATAGAACCCGCTGGCGTAAAACGCCAGGGTTATCAGTACCTAGAAAAAGTAGATAATGTAATGTTTGGAATCTAGCTGCCTAGTTGCTTGTCAATAAATAATATGTGTGTAAGTAACTAAGACTCACCTTGGCGAGCATCGAGTCCATCTTTGCGCCTTTCCCAAAGGATGTGCGGCGTCAGCTCCGTTATTCGCCACGAGCGACTTAGTGAACCTGTAGGTCTTCACACACTCTCGGTCGCTCATGGAAAATGCATCCGTTGCAAGGCGACGACGACGGCGCGGCGTTCTCTCCGTCTTTCTGACGCCGCTGCATAGTCTGCACGTTGCGCCAGGGTTAAATAAAGTAACCGCAAACATGCCGCAAACGAAAACCACTCCTTTTTAAATAATTATCCAACTATAACAGAATATCCAAACACTTCACAAACAAAAAAATACACAAAACGTCTGTCCTGTGTTTTATACATACGCTTATATAATAACTATGCAGCTATATATATATATATTTTATAGATATCTAACTAGCAGAAGCTAAAATTATTTAGTCACAGTCCGGTCAACAAAATATAATCTCATGCTTACGTCAGTTTTGACGTTCTTATTTTTAGTGGAATACCAATTTTTTTTACAATGTCAATTCGAAAATGTAGCAGAATACCGTTCTAGTACATCATTTTGCTTCGGTCTAGTCGCAATCTCATTGCAGTTAAACGTCACGTTTAACTTGCTTTTTTGGTTTAGTAGAATACCTTTTGTGATATTTTGGAACTTTTGCGGCACTGCGACTTGAATTTGAACGTTTTTTAATTAGTAGAATTGGCCTTCTGTGTTCTGGCAGTGGGAACATAATACGCTAACTATGCACGCTAAGTGTGGTTTTAATCACGTTGGTATTGAGTTCAGCCGGTCTATTTTGTAAAAATCTTACATAATATAATACTTAGGTGAAGTAAGCTGTCATTCCATTCTATGGATTGACTCGCTTCACCTAAGCCCACGTTCGCACGGACGTAAAAATATCACGGTGGGATTTTTTTTTTCACTTTTGTTCGTAAGAGTCCAACTTTCTCAGGAGTCCAACTTTTATAACCTCCATACAAGCGTTCGCATGAGTCCAACTTTTATTAGCACTTTTCCAACTGTACAGCTGGGCAGAAACTCATTATGGTTTTTAACCAACTTCAAAATAAGGAGGAGGTTCTCAGTTCGTCGCGTATACAGGCCTCGGTGTAGAGCAGAGCGTTTAGAATCCCACAGACTGCAACCCAGTGCGTCAAAAAAACAGACTATTGGATTATCAACTTTTGTCGCTAAGCAGAGCGTTAAAAATCCAGTGTGCGAAAATATATCGTCGCGGGCATCATCACCCGTGCTAAGTATTCACGGTGAGATTTTTACGAAATAGACCGGCTGCAATCGGAAAAAAATACGAAACTGTGGTAGGTAAATGGTGAAACAGGGGATTACTAAAAGGCTATTAAAAGCACTTACATAGTTTCCTACAAATATTACTGCAACAATGAGGTAGCAACCGCGCAGTCACGAGAGATAAGTCGTAATAAAAAACCGGTCAAGTGCATGTCGGACTACGCACAATGAAGGGTTCCGTAGTTGGGATGAATTGGTCCCAAGAACAAACTTAACATTGTAGTTGAAAAACATGGTCCCCCATACACTCCAACTGCAAATGTAAGTTTGTACGCACAATATTGAGTGATTTACTATGTTATTTTAAGATCACAGACTTCTTATAAGTTTTCCTGTAATGTAAATAGTAAAGAACAATTTTCTGTATTTTTATCAAAATTTTAGGCTTAGTAGTTTCGGAGATAAAGAGGGAATGGTAAATTTTCAACTGTTATTTTTAAATAATTGCTAAAGTATTTATTTTAAAATTATAATAAAAATATACATAAAATCCTTAAAACAAGCCCTTTTATTTGATATGTAACACGGTACAGTCAGCAAAACTTTTTATTTAAATTTTCTAATTGGCCCCTCAAAAGTGACCTCCATATTCAAAATTAATTTATTTATGTAACACGTCCGTGTCATAGAAGTTCATATGTGTACCAAATTTCAACTTAATCGGTCCAGTAGATTCGGAGCAAATCAGCTGTAACAGGCGGACAGACAGACACACGAGTGATCCTATAAGGGTCCCGTTTTTTTCAAGTACGGTACCCTAAAAAGCAAAAATTTTCCATCATTAAGCAGTAAAAGTTAGCTGAAAATGCTTGTTGCCAATACTCAATTTGGCATAAACGAATTTGACATTGACTTAAATAAAGTTAATTAAGAATACTTTTCATCCTGCGGAGTAATTTCGCACAGAACAACAGACTATCAGTAGCAATAGGTTTAATTTTGACAGTTCAACAACATTCATTGCGTTATTTACATTGTTGAGCAGACAATTTTTTTAACATAAGAAGCAATGGATTAGCAATATACTTCAAAATCGTTCAGGTTGTAATTGATAGTGGATGCATCATTCTCTTGTCCCTTATCATAATTTATTTGGTGACGGCGCAACATGTACTTATTTTTCTTCCATACTTCTCAATTATGCTTCGCAGCTTCATTCTTTGCGATTTACGTTTAACATGGTGTAGTAGCGCCATCTACCGTAGGCCTTGCACGATGGTTTGATTTATTTATTTGGTTACCCTTTTTTTTTCTTTTTTTTTTTTTTGGGTGGGAAATTATCAAATAACTTCTCCCGCTCTGGGTGGAGCGGGAGGGAGTGTCAGACTTTTACTGACTAAAACCCACCGTGTTCCTTCAGATGCCTCACTGCGTTCTTACTTTTTTATATAGGTAGTGAAAATAATAAGATGGAAAACAAAAGGAAACATCGAGAAGAGGAAGAATCTAGGATCACAAAGAAGATTAAAAATCGGTTGTCTGTAAAGTCGGTTTACTGACGATAGTTGAACGTGACATCGTCATAAGCCTTAAATGGAACGCCTCAGAGTGAGGTAACGCCGCATGAGAGGTAACGCCGGTAAATGAGTTATGTTTTTTCGTGCGTGCAGCCGGCTCCATCGAATTATAAGACGTTGTCACGTCAAAAACTGGAACGGAAATTACAGCGCCGAAGGCGCGTTATTTTGTCAGATGATAGCAGTAAGTAAAATCAATATTATTGTAATCGACATTGACGTGTTACTACTACTATTGATTTTAAAATCGTCTCAAATAACAAACTTATTATATATTTGAATCAATTACCGTCGTTGGCGGTTAATATTGGAACTAATTACCGTCGTTGGCGGTTAATATTTGAACTAATTACCGTCGTTGGCGGTTTATATTTGAACTAATTACCGTCGTTGGCGGTTTATATTTGAACTAATTACCGTCGTTGGCGGTTTATATTTGAACTAATTACCGTCGTTGGCGGTTTATATTTGAACTAATTACCGTCGTTGGCGGTTAATATTTGAACTAATTACCGTCGTTGGCGGTTAATATTGGAACTAATTACCGTCGTTGGCGGTTTATATTTGAACTAATTACCGTCGTTGGCGGTTAATATTTGAACTAATTACCGTCGTTGGCGGTTAATTTTTAATGGTATAATACCGTTGTTGACGGTTATTGCTTGGATCCACTACCGTCGTTGACGGTTACGTGTGTCATGTTTTGAAATAACAAAGTATCTCTGATCGTCACACATTCTGAAATCGATGAGCAAGTTTTGCCCGTGATATCACCAACCGGTCTTGGAGCTCCACCACTCAACCACAGGAATGAATTCTTAGATATGCTTGGTCTGATTTCTCCTATTCCACAAACTTCACTGTATGAATCTACTAGTTTGGAACATACCAATGAAGAAACTGTAATTCCGGAGCCAGGATCGTCCTCTGCTCCCGGTCCATGTTTCTCACGTGCATGAGGAGGATACCCAGCTAGAAGAAGATATACACTCACACACACACACACACACATTCACATATACATTCAGGTCTTAGATGAACCACCACAGCCAGAGATTGCACTGAGTAAAAATATTCACAAATATATCCGGCTAACTGTAACTTTCTTGTAGCCTTTGTATTAAATCCTAAAGCTAAAGCAGCTACCCCAGATATTCTATCCAGGAGAGACAGCAGTTAGTTAAAAAACCAAAATCAAATTGGCGTCGCATTAGCCGCGTTATCTCAGCTTACTGAAATGATTATACGAAATGACACCTTTGGAGGTGTCATTTGGTGCAAACACTCTTCTGCAGGCTCTTAGTGATGATTGCCGCATTATATGCGACAGCCACTGTATTGAAAGTAGAACCAGACGTAGCATAATTATGAGTTCTATTAATACCAGTTTACGCGATGCTCTTGCTAACACAAATCGTGACAAGTACTTGTTTGGAGAAGATTTGACCGAGAGACTAAACGTCGCTAAGTTTGTCCAAAAAACAGGAGAATCTGTGCTAAAAACTAATCCTATACCGTCTACTAGCAAAAGTATTTCGAACTTCAGGGGCACGCCAAGGAACCGGAATTTAAACTTCAGGGGCCCAATATAAAGGAAACCACCGAACAAGACAAACGATGCACCGAGAGGACGATAGCCGGCGCGTCAGACGCGTGGCGTCAGCCGCCACCTCCGCCGAAGAAGTCTTCACCGATCAGGAGGAACTATCGCAGATAAATACTAAGGTAACGCAATACGCTGGTCGTTTGCAATATTTATATTTAAAGTTGTCTCAAATTACAGATGACCCAACCTTACGGTCTTGGATAAAGGGATTTAAAATCCCATTTTTATCCACTCCAATCCGATTTGACAGTCCATGTTCTATGCTTATATCAGAACAGGAGCATTACGATTATGTTAAAACAATTAAAAAGTTAATTGAGGTTAATGCAATTTCACAATGTTCACATGAGGAGGGTGAATTCATATCAAGTATCTTTCTTTTACATAAGCCAAACGATGAAAAACGCTTTATTCTAAATTTAAAAGTTTTAAATATATAAATACTAATCATTTTAAAATGGAGGATTACAGGACAGCCATTAAATTAATGACTAAAAAATGTACCATGGCTTCGATTGACCTAAAGGATCCATATTTTTTGATTAATGTCGTTAAATGTTACAGAAAATACTTGCGTTTCAACTATAATGGAACTCTTTTTGAGTTTAATTGCCTACCTTTTGGATTATGCACCGCTCCGTATGTTTTTACAAAAATTTTGAAGCCTGTGATGGAGTATTTGCGGTCGAGAAATATGATTTCAGTTAAATAACTGAAATTATATTTCAGCATTAAACAGTACACAGCAGTTTCAGTATATTAACATGTAGACGACATAATTTGCATAGGAAAAGACTTAAAATACTGAACTTTTAATGTTAAACATACTTGTGCATTTTTATAAAACTTAGGATTTATTATAAACAAAGATAAAACTTGTTTAATACCAAGTCCTAAGTGCAAGTTCTTAGGTTTTGTTTTCGACTCCCAAAAAATGATCATGGAATTGCCCACTGATAAGAAAGATAAATAAAAAGTAGGTAACGTTCAAATTCATTTAGACATTCGTAGATGTATATTACGCGATTTTGCTAGAACAATTGGTCTTCTGATATCCGCGTGTCCTGCGATACAATATTCTTGGATGCGTACAAAATGGTATGAACAATTCAAATTTAACTTTTTGATAAAAAATGATAGTTCCAATCAAACAGTTTTATTGCCTAACTTTATTAGGGAAGATCTTAGGTGGTGGTTAAATAACGTGGCTTTTGGTTATTCTAATATTAAAACCAATATATATATCTATATAAAATATTTTTTTTGCAATGCCTCATCCACCGGGTGGGGTGCATATTGTAATGGTGATGAATCGTACGGTTATTGGAAAGAAAATGAAATGAAATTACACATTAGAGCTAAAAGCCGCCTTTATGGAATTAAAAGTATTTGCCAGTGATTGTTTTGATTGTGAGTTGTTATTAAGAATCGATAATGTTACAGCCATTTCATGCATTAAAAGGATGGGCAATGTACAAAACCCACATCTCAATGATGAGACTCGTAATATTTGGAAATGGTGTGAAAGGCGACGTATTTTGATTTTTGCATCATACATTAACACTAAAGATTATAGAAGCTGATAGGTTGTCTCGGAAAAAGCTTCAGGATACCGAATGGGAATTAGGAAATTACGCATATGAGGAAATAAAACACAAGTAGGATCACCAATTATAGATTTATTTGCCAGCCGTTGTAGTTCTAAATGTAATACATACGTTACCTGGAAGAATGATCTTGATGCGTGGACTATTGATGCGTTTACCATTTCATGGAAAGATTTAAACTTTTACGCCTTTCAACCATTTTCAATGATACTAAAAACGATCTAAAAAATCATATCCGATAAAGCAGACGGGTTGGCATCCCATACTGGCGAACTCAACCTTGGTTTCCATTATTTAATATAATATGTAAATCTGAAATTATTTACTTTCCACCTGATAGTAATTTGCTAAAATCTCCTTATGTAGCAACCTACAGTCTGCATCGAACATTAAGATTGGCTGCCGCGAGATTATCCGGCAGACTCTATTAAACAAATTTCTGTCACCAAGGTCGGTGGAAATAATGTTAGCATCCTTGTCAAGTAATACTTTTAAGTATAATCAATACGACGCCGACGGCTGCATAAAAGCCTGGATTATTTACTGTCAAAAACAAAAAACAATTATGATCACACTTGTGCTTCAATACCGATAGTTATATTTTTTTTTTTAACAGAGTTATTTGGCAATGGTGCGAAATATGGGACAATCAACTCTTACAAACTTGCTTTATCTTTATTTGTAGGTCATAATTTAGATGATGAAAGACTAAGCGATTCATGAAGGGTGTTTTCAAATTAAGGCCAACTAACCCAAAGTACAATATTACTTGGGATCCTGACATTGTTTTAAACTTCTTAGGCCTCAAATAGCCTAATGAAAACCTAGATTTGAAAGCTCCCAAGAAAACTGTAACGTTAATTGCTCTTGTACATCGTGTACAAACCTTATCTCTAATTAAAATTAACAATATAATAACAAATCCCAATGAAATTATTATTAAGATTCCCGATAAAATAAAGACAACTAAATTAAATTAATAAAAAAATAATTAAAAAAAAAACACATTCAAACGTTACTTCTCGAACCGTTAGTCATTGGATAAAGGATACGCTACTAGAAAGTGGCGTAGACACTTCAATATTTTGCGCTCACAGTACACGACATACAGCCACATCAAAGGCGAAGAAATTAGGAGTAAACATAGATGTGATTAAAAAGACTGCTGGATGGACTGTAATTCGTCTTCAGCTTATGCTCGATTCTACAATAAATAAATTGTAAATCATAATCAGTTAGCTGAATCATTGCTTAGTTGTTCTCAAATAATAATGTAATAGGTAATAAAAACTATATTATAATACATAGGTATACCTTAAAACAAGAATTGATTTTGAATGATTGTGTGTACTTCCTTTAATACTTGGGTATCTTGGTATTTATATACCCGAAGTAAAAGCAATGTTCAAACTTACAAGTATCGAACATTGATTTCTATACAATGTCATTCTTTAGAATATCATTGTTTTTGTATTTATTTTAAAACCGTTGCTATAAACATCCTACACCATGTTAAACGTAAATCGCAAAGAATGAAACTGCGAAGCATAATTGAAGATCAGCCGAACTTACCAAGTGAAGTTCGATCCCAATTATGCAAGCAGCTTCATTCGACGCGATTTACCAACTTCCACCCTACTTTTATGTTAATTATGAATGCAGTAATTAACCCCATCCCGATATGTTCTAACGGTTCTAAAATTAAATATTCTTAACCTTTAAACAAAATGAGGATTAATGTCGGAACGGTCCGCTACGACAGCGGTGCGCAGTAGTGGGGCGAAATGTCAAAAAAAAAAAAACATAGACTTTAAACCATCGTGCAAGGCCTACGGTAGATGGCGCTACTACACCATGTTAAACGGAAATCGCGTCGAATGAAGCTGCTCGCATAATTGGTATCGAACTTCACTTGGTAGGTTCGTTTGATCTGCAATTATTCGTCATCGGTGGTCAACCCTTTCTAGCCATATCATCTTTCACATAGTCTATCCATCGTTTCTTTGGTCTTCCTCTACTGTTATAGCCATCCACAGCCATACTCAAAACTCAAAAGGTAGTTGTTACCCTAAATATTGCCCTATTCAATAAATGCCTGGGTCTATTCCTTGACTTAACAAAAGCTTTTGACACAGTATCAGTTCCCACCCTTCTATCCAAGTTGCATAGCATCGGCATACCAGGGATTGTTCATGATCTCTTCAAGAGTTACCTGATGGACCGAAAAATCTGCGTGAAGATAAGATCATATATTAGTGCTGATGAGACAATGTCATATGGAGTCCCGCAGGGCAGTGTCATCGGCCCGGTCATTATTATTGTAAATAAAACCACAAACAAAAACTGGCACCAACAAAATAACACCTTAAAAACCTTTCTTATTTTTCACTTTTTTGTGGGTCAGTTTGTAATTATCTAAGTTACAATAGCCTTATGTCAACTGCTCATCACCTTTTACAAAATATTGCTTTTCTCGATGCAGTTAATTGTTGAGGAGTTCTCCTAGTAAGAACCAGGAGAACTGGAGCTAATGGTGACTTCACCATATGTATTGTGACGAGATTGAATTGCTTAGCAACCATATTAAAGTGCCTAATCGAATCGCAACCCGTGAAATACTTATTATTAAGTAGTTCCGGTGATTATCTGTGGTCTTCGTCACCAGTTCCACTACACCAAATGATGCTTTCCAAGTGCCAATACATGAGTTACTATAAAAACGCTATAGGTGTGCCTATAAAATTTGGAGATTTCCCTCGATTTCCATGGGATCCCAGAATCCCGATCATCAGAATCTGACTTGGTGACAATGAGACCAGACAGATTTTACATAAAAAAATTAAAACATACAGGCAAACAATATGACTTTCTTCTTTTTTGAAGTCGGTTAAAACGAATAAAATAGAATACTCTTTATTATATACACCGTAAAAATTACAGATATATAAATGTTGAAATTTAAAAGCGGTCTTTTACAGACAACCTTTGGAAGAAGGACAACCTTGGGAGAAGGAGAGACAATACTGCAGGTAGTAAATGGTGTACCATTTACATAAACAATAAATTAAAAAAGATTAAAAGATCTGCAACTTTTATAAACAAGATGAACAGGAACACGAAGATTATTGGAGAACATAAACAAAGTAAAAGTTTGTGTCACAGTTCAAGGCTCATAAGGCTAACAAAGAGACGGGGTGAGGACTGTGAAATAAATATTAGTTCGTGACATGTGTCGGGCTACTAAGACGTTCGTTCCTTATTCATGGGATAATATCGGATAAGAGGGTGCATGCAGACAGTTGGTGACGTCGCAAATACCTGTCAAATATTCCGGTGTTTTGATTAATTTGTCAATCTATAAATGAAATATTGAAATATCGCTATTTATTTCAGTAAAATATTGATTAAGAATTGCAGTATTTAATATCGTAAAACTGAATAGGTAGATTTATGTATGTTGTATGTTCAGGTTTTTATTCTTGTATTGAATACGAAATGTAAATTTAATTTTGACGGCACGGTTGGCGCAGTGGTTAAGCGATTGACTGCTGCGCTGCGTGTCGCGGGTTCGATTCTCGCACGGAACAAATATTTGTATGACCTATAAGTAGTTGTTCCGGGTCTGGCTGTTTGTGTATGTGAGTTTAAATGTTTGTAAACGCACCCACGATACATGAGAAATTCCTAGTGTGGGGCAACGTTTTTAAAAAAAAGAATTTAAGCTTGAATGTTATACTGTCTTTTTTCTCTTCTTTTTTGGTATGTGTGTTGTGCTGTTCACACTCCTTCTTTCCAATCTGTTTTTAGAAGTAAAGACTTCTTGGCTGTCAGTCTCACATACTCGTACTATTTTTTATTCTGTTTGTTTTAGCTAAGTCTTCCATCATGATAATCAGCCTATAATGTTCCCACTGCTGGGACACAGGCCTCCTCTCTTCGAGAGGGAGTGGGCTGTATATCTACCACGCGGGCCCAGTGCGGGTTGGTAGATGTCACATGTCTTTGAATTTTTGGTTCTAGGACATGCCGGTTTCCTCACGATGTTTTCCTTCACCGTTTTGAGAGCAGTGCAGAAATTATTTACACAAAGTAAAGCGCCTGCCTGAGTTCGAACCCACGACCTACAACTCGAAGGTCGGGGACGTTACCACTGGGCCACCACTGCTCAGTCTTCCATATTCATTAATAAATAAAAATATTATTTTTTGATGTAAAAAAGCATTTCGAAAGTGTCCAAATAATGCTTTTTTGAAGTCATGTTCAGTGTCCCACCTACTACTCGTACCTACCCAATCTACCCATCCAATGAAATTCTTATACCTACCATTGTTTTAATTCAATTGCAGCTTTATTGAGCTTAAACTGATGTTTCCACTGTTAGTTACTCCCGGGTTCACATGAAAACATTTTTTTGTGCAAATTTCTAACACAGCCACCGATTAAAAATTTCTATTCTCAAAATTCAGTTCCAAAATCTCGAAATCCCAGGATTGCATGGGTTCCAAAATCCTGCATAGCAATGTGGGTTTGACATCCTTATCCTTAATCATCCTCACTCACGGTGATCGACCCCTGCTGACATAAGGATAAGACTGTGTAATCTCCGGCGAAAACTGTGGTATCCGTCCTGTGGGACGTCCCGGAAGATATAAATTCGTTTCCATTTCAATCACGTTCGTATGTCTTGTCCACAAGAGTTAGGTGCAATAGTATCGGAAAATCTCAGCATGAAATTCGATCTGATCTGTCGATCAGTATCTGGAATTAAACAGAAATATTACAGTCAATATTATTGTACTTTCATATCAGACCAATATTTGACAAAAAGGCTTAAAACACGCGCTGTGCGTTAGTACGTGCGCCAGAAGACGAGGTTCACGCTGAGGGTGCGGTCACTGGAGTCGCAGGTGAAGTGAGCGTGGAGTGAACTGTCAGTTAGGGATTGAAACTATTAACAAGTCAATTCAAGCTCACTTCACCTACGTTTACACGGTGAGATTTTTTCAGAATAGATCGGCTGAACAGCACAAGGACAAGCTAGTGAAGTGAAGAGCAACTAACATAGTTTTAAGCTACATTTATTAACACGAGTTTTTGTTTTATACTTTATATAATGTAAGCTTGTAAGGTATTATGTATATGGGCCATTGTAGCCTGAAATAAATGTTTAATTATTATTAAAAGGTACAGTTTCAAGAGATTTTGAACCTTGTATGCCACGTGGTGCAAAATAAAATGACTCATCAAAATCAAAATATTCCTACATGGGCAATTGGGCACTCTTATGAAACGTCAGAATCTATAGGTGCACGGTTCCAATTGGTCGTTTCCTATGGAGAAGAGTCGGCTCGTAAACTCCACGGTTATTCCTTTAAAAATAATTGGATTTCACAATGTTTTCAAATTACAGTGTTAATAGGTATGGGAGGACAGTGCAGGCTCGTAAACAAGTACCTACCAGGTACTTAACAAAATAGACATTAATGGTCTACAAATCTACAGTCTATTAAGCCTACAACGTTCTTTCATTCACAAAAAAAAAAACTATAATATAAAATATTAAAATAAAAAGCCTTGTTGAAATTTAAATTATGTCTAATATAATGTAAAGTTATGAAAAAATTATGTCAAGGAAGTATGTAAAAGCAGTTAATAGACATTTATATAGTTTTGCCGTAATGAGGTAGCCACATCTGCAGAAGAATCTTGACCTGTCCTGTGCTTGAACTGGTTATTATGACACAGGCCCAGGTATTATTTGTGTTTTTCTGATTATGCGTAGGTGGCATTGTGAATATTTACCAAAACATAATTATTATATAAGGTGTATCTATTCATACACGAAATCTCTTAAGGGGTCATTGTACTAATCATTATGAACAACTTTTACTATGGTATTAGAAACCTTCATCATCATCATCAGCCTATAGCAGTCCACTGCTGGACATAGGCCTCTCCAATTGCACGCCATTCAGCTCAATTCTCGGCAACTCTCATCCAGCTGCCACCAGCCACCCTGCGAAGATCGTCGCTCCACCAAGCCTGAGGGCGTCCTACCATACGTTTGCCGATTCGCGGTCTCCACTTAAGAACACGTCTACCCCAACGGTCATCGACAGCTTAAATCGCGAAAAAAAAAACAGCTGTACCCTAGATTTATGTTAGCTAAACTCGTCAAAATGTAGGGAATAGCTGATTTTTTTTTTCGTGATTTTAACTTTGGTCCCAAAGTAAAAGTTGTTCATAATGATGAGTACAATGACTCCTTAAGAGATTTCGTGTATGAATTGATACACCTTATATAATATCAACACCTAATATAATCATTGGTCAAAGGCCAATCATGGCAATCATCACTTGGAATTTAATTTGAACATAACACTTACCTATGTCCCAACAAAATTCCAGGAGATTATTGAAACATGAGAATAGACGTGACTATAAATAAACACGAGTTTCGTCCTCGGGCGAACCCTTTCTAGGAAGCCATGAACAAGCATTTATTCTGTGTTTTCAGTGTGAAAATAAACAGATATTGTTACATAACATCTGTTTTACTCGAACGAGGTTATTGAGGTGTACAATTTTATTGTTGACGGTATACTATAAATAGTTTTATTTTTTTAATAAAACGTGTTTACTAAATATACGTAGTTTTAATTCTTAGGCTCCAGATAAGAGGCCATTTTGAGACTCACTTCAGTCAATACATGCCAAGCATAAGGGATTTCAAAACTGTTCAAAATACAACACACATTACTGTTCAGTACAACCTACATGAACATAATTATTTACTTGATTATTCCTGGCCACTTGTTTGTCTGTGGCTTAAATTAGTTTTTCTTCTATTTTTTGTTGTTCAAGATTTTTCCTTGTAATGAGTACAGTTGTTGTGCTCCAGTTACTAATTTAATAAATTAGTTATTTTTACATTTTCAACAGCATTTTATTTCCAACAATTACTTTTTGTCTTCTGTCTAGATACAGGAAGGCATCGACGCACAACCTGTAACCATAAATTCCGTAAATAAATTTAATAAAAAAAATGAATAAAAAACGGCGAAGTGCGTGTCGTCGGACTACGCACAATAAAGGGTTCTATATTTGGGATGAATTAGTCCCAGTAAGATTTTTTTTTTTACACATAAAAAAACCCGACCGAAAAAACCGTTTTATTGTTGGGTTTGTAATTTCATTGTGATGAAATTACAAACCCAACAATACAACGGTTTTCGGACTTTTTCCTTTACTTGTACTGTGAGAACTTGCTTCTTGCCAAATTTAATGATTCTAGGTCAACGTGGTCCCTATAGGTTTTGATTTATTCGCGAGTATCAAAATATGTCGTATAAATCGCCGTGTTTTTTTTTTGCGTTGACTTAGTAGATTATTTTCGACGTGACGTCTTATAATTCGATGGAGCCGGCTGCACGCACGAAAAACATGACTCATGCGGCGTTACCTCGCTCTGAGGCGTTCCATTTAAGGCTTGAAGTGCAAGCGAGAGCGCGGAACGAGCGACAAAGAGGCACAGTTGGCCTCCGAGTTCGGCAGCGTTCGACATCTGTCTCTCTCCTACTTGAGTGAGCGATGCGTCCGCGTGGACAGCTGCTATACAATAATACATTTACATGTTTTCGTCAAGTATGAAGTGAATGTGGTGTCAATTGTTTATAGCAACGATAATTGCGGCGATAAAGGTAATGATTCTTTCGATATTAAATATATGTTCAGTGCTATATTGTCGAATACTCGTGCTTTCATCATTAAAATAAATAGCATCGGTCCGCTAGTGCAGCGATTGGAGGTTATGCTTTTTTTTTTTTAACTGCTCCCGCTCTGGGTGGAGCGGGAGGGAGTGTCAGACTTTTACTGACTAAAACCCACCCGTGTTCCTTCAGATGCCTGTGTGCCAGGGCCACGATATCCCTTTCGGACAGGCTCGTAACCCTGGCAGGCATTGGCCCTTTGGGACCCCGTCAATTGTAGGTTATTCTGTTAACTTATTGTTATAGTTTTGTCAATTGTAGGTTATGCTATAATTGACAAAACTATAACAATAAGTTAACAGAACAGTTTTACGATGAGTAAAAAATCAATTGCTTTACTATTCGATCGAAATAATTATCGAGCGTAGCTATGATTTCAAAAAATTAAAACATAAATGTTAAATCTTCCACATATCATAACAACGTGTCTGAAATGACAGGTTGGACCAGCCAGCCGTCAAAGGGAACAATTTTCTCCTATATCAAACACATTGAGGCGGGCTTTTTAAAAGCTAGAGTTACAAAATATTTCATGATGTTTCCAAATTTTAAATTTAAGATTTATGTACAATAATTTAATCACAGTTTATTCTTATAATAAATTATTCAAAATTGTTACTTTTTTAAAACAAATTACAATTAAATTTGCAAAAATAATTAAGTAACTAATTGAACAACAACTTTTATTCAGTTTACTTGCTGAAAGAAATAATGTCAATACAAAATTTATTAATAAAAATTGACATAATTGTATTTATGCGTAAAAATAAATGTAACTTGATCAATTCAATTGTGATTTCCATTTACCTCCTTCTCTATATCCATACAAAATATCTATCAAACAAATAAAATTAAAATTTTCTTGTGATTTTTTTTTTTTTAATTTTCTTTTTAGAGCTCCAAGGGACCGTAGACTTACGTATTTGAAATTAATTTCAACTTAGAAAAAGGGTCTTGACAGACTGACAGACAGACCGACAACGAAGTGACCCTATAAGAGTTCCGTTTTTTTCCTTTTGAGCGGAACCCTAAGAACGAGCGAGCTTTACAGTAGTCACTTATGATGTGTAACATCTGTTTCTAAATATTAATAGTTTGTTTTTAAATATTTATTCGAATTATTATTCATTACTAGTGGTGATGGTGGTAATAGCCACACGGGTCGATCGATCAGGTTAATCTAGGCTTCCGCGGTTGGTCCGTGGATGGGTTACCATCTTTAAATACCAAGATCCCTCCGTGCCTCGGAAAGCACGTTAAACCGTAGGTCCTGGCTGTTATTTGTGGATCTTTAACAGTCGTTACGGGTCGTCAGAAGTCTGACAAACACTCTTACCAAGGGGTATCGTGTTACCCAGTAACTGGATTGTGGAGGTCAGATAGGCAGTCGCTCCATGTAAAATACTGGTATTCAGCTGCATTCGGTTAGACTGGAAGCCGACCCCAACATAGTTGGGAAAAGGCTATGCAGATGATATTTATTTGCATTCCATAATGTTTAAAGGTGTTCCAATGGCTTTAAGCTAAGGTACAATTACGGACCCTGTAGGGCACAGCCAAAGGTATAATAATATTAATTCTTAAAATACCTCGCCCCCGACCACCCGCGTTGGTCGTTCTGCCTGGTTGGTCTAGTGGTCGCTAGCACGACTGCTGAGCATGAGGTCCCTTTTTTTGGGTGGGAAATTATCAAATAACTTCTCCCGCTCTGGGCGGAGCGGGAGGGAGTGTCAGACTTCTACTGACTAAAACCCACCCGTGTTCCTTCAGATGCCTGTGTGCCTGGGCCACGATATCCCTTTCGGACAGGCTCGTAACCCGGTTCGATTCCCAGGTCGGGCAAAGTGATATTGGGATTTTCCCCTATTACATGGGACTTAAACATAACTGGCGAAATGTGTACCTATTAGGTGCACCTCTGCCTAACCCTTCGGGTATTACAGGCGTGATGTTATGTGTGTGTGTAAAAATAAAATTAAGAAACAATTAGCAAACACAACAATAATTATGTCCTTAAACCACGTTCTTGTATGACTTGCTAATAACATTCATTCACCTTTGCGTGAGAAAGAAGTCAACAAAGAAGTCTTACAAGGTCGACTATACACCAGCACATAATCAGCCTGTATGTACCCCACTGCTGGGATACAAGTCCCCTCTCTGTGAGAGGCGAGTATGCCGTAATGCAACACGCGGGCCCAGTGCGGGTTGATAGATGTCAATGAAAGCGTGTGACAAAATGCAAAGAAAACAAGGAAGACATGTGAACACAAGTATTTCCACCCTTTTGTTAAAAAAACAACCCAAGTAGTAAGAGTCGACATAATAGAAATAGACAACAAACCTGTCTCCTTTGCAATATAACAAACTGAGCCGTCAAAAAACTCGGTTGCTACTATTCTATCTTTGAATGCGCCCCTTGGTGTTTGGGAGAATCTTTTGTGGTACAAAGATTAAGTTTACAGCGGTCTGTAAATGCGTTTTAACGTACCATTATAAACGTAACGTAACGTATTATTATTTTATTTTTACTTATAATTGTTATTTCACTCATTTTCTTTTTTCTGTGTCTATCCTTGACATCACAGTGGGCCCTATCAGAGCAGAATACGAGTGCTGCAACATTTATTTTTAAATGGCTCAGCATCATGCTGAGATAGGAGCCTTTTGGCATCGTACAGAACTTTGTTTTTATTTAAATTTTATTTGTTTTAGATGTACCAACTCCTGGAATTAATTAAAATGGAATTTTAAAATATCGAATGTAATAAAATGACCATCATCAATATTATTAATAAAATTAAGAAATTCACTAAAATCATAAAACCACAAAATAAGAATAAAAGTTAATATAATTTTATCAGTTTCTGTTCTTTTTTTAACATGCAACTGTACACAATGCCACAAAAATGGGCAGCCAAAACGCTAAGAATGCTGTTGCCACTGCCGAAAATGTGTTTTCTCTTAACTATACTGCTGGTTACTTTGTTGAAACACAAAATTCTGTAGGTTAGGTACATGAAGTTAGTGTCGGTTCACTGTCTGCTTTTGAAAATACTCAACGTCTGTTTTTTTACTCGTAGTTTATTAATTCTCTCTTTTTTATACATATACATGAATGTAGTTAGTAAGCAGATTGAGAAAGAGCAGTATTTTAATGAATAAACATGGAGTAATTTATACCACTCCAAAACTTTTAATTTATTTTTCCAATGTA
This sequence comes from Tiliacea citrago, assembly GCA_963921375.1. Lineage (NCBI taxonomy): Eukaryota > Metazoa > Arthropoda > Insecta > Lepidoptera > Noctuidae > Tiliacea > Tiliacea citrago. The sequence goes on from OY992784.1 coordinate 7,835,580, forward strand.
CAGTCGACAAGTTTGAATCATGACCCACCATAAGCTTATCTTTTTACAGATATTCAAATACAATTAGGTCGACATTCACGTAAACATACATTTCCATGGTAACAGATGTGTAATGAACATGGTATTATCTGTTGCAGTCTCCATCTTTTTTAAGAGCTTTTACATACGAGTGCGGTATAAAGCACACCCAAAATAAATACGACTCGTATGGATTGTCGTACTAAAATCATTGTGTTTTTGATCTAATATACCTGATTTATTTTAATATGTGTTCAGCTTAAATGTGCTACAAACGAGATTCCGCCATCTTTGCATACATCTTCACTGAATTTTGTTTGCAAAGTTCGTTAAATCAACAATAAGAAATGGAGAAGTAAAATGCTTTCAAAATAAAAAATTACATTTGTTGAACTCGGTATATTATTTAATATTGAGTATAACCACCATTGCTTTCAATAACAGCCAATAGTCTCGAACGCATTGATCCAATAAGGCGGATATCACTTTCTCTCTTAAAATCCCAAATTTCGTTTGCAATGTTGCTCAATTGCTTGCTTTGTCCTCTCGTTTCTGTTATCCCACAATTGGACCATCAGACCCCATAAGTTTTCAATTGGATTTAAGTCCGGGGATTTAGATGGCCAGGGAATCAGCGTAACTTCTGGACGCTGGCTAGACCAGTTAGACACAACTCTGCCCTAGTATTTATAAGGTCCTAAGTGCGGCTGCACTGTCATTTTGACGGTTTATCGTCAAAGTGTGACTCACTTTGACGATAAACCGTGATTCAGATTTGTCGACTGTACCTAATGCTTACTAATTAGATTTCACAACACTTCATCGTTTATATTTTTATTAGCTAAAAAACTGCATGACAAACCAACACCTTCCCTAAAAAAAATATCACCATATTTTTCCGCATCATTTTGTAACATAGACCACTGAAAACGCAACAGCAAGTGTTGAAAAGGCTTCAGTTGATCCCGTCCTTAAAACTCGCTATAGGTACATAGGAACCTTTTTCTATTATTCACGAGGGTAGTACGTGAAAAAGGGGGCTTTTTATATGTCTGTCAAACGAAATCTCGGTAATTCTGATTTCATTTTGTTGCTTTGTGTGTTTTAATTAATTTTATTAAGAGGAATGTCTACGCTAAAGAGTTTTGCATTTTAAAGTAGATTTAGCACAGTTTTTTGATGTACCTAACGATTCTAAAGAAGACGTGATCTAAAAGTTCTCTGATAAGTCTTTTACTGAGAAACAGCCTTTAGTATCGACAATATTCTTCTCAATACACGTAACTCGGGTAAAAATAGAATAAAACATGATTGTGGGAATTGAATCTGCAAGCACTAATGCCGATTTTCTGAAAATGTCAGTGCCAATATTCTAAAAAGAAAATTGCCTCTGGATTTCTGTTACTAAATTATTTCACACATGACCTTAATCTACCCACGATGATACTCATATCTGGGACCTAAAATCTAGATGTCGTATCACTAAGTATTGTTTGGTCTATGCAACAAAACAATGTCAAAAATACTTTGCTCTATTCTACTTATTCCTAAGCAACAAAGTTACGTCTCCGTGCATTTCCTTCACAAAAATTGTGTTACCAACAAGACCGAGACAATGGAACGTTTTGAATCAAAGTGCATCCGCAGAATTTTCTAGAAACAAAATCTTTCAAGCGCCCAGCATTCTTTGATTTCACATATTTGAATATGGAAAGCGGAACGCGAAATTCAAATTCGTTTCAAACGAATTTCAACGTTGGTTCTATTTTTTAAGGAGTTTTTATATCTATGGTGGATCTTTCGACAATTATTATTGGAGTAATAAAATGTGTTCTAGTTATTATATAACGGCACAAGATAGGCTTTACCAGAAGTGATCATCGTATTAGCGGTTCAGCAGCTTCAATATCATCAGGATAGGATTGTGCCAGACTGCTATATTCCCTTTGAGTATTTATATATTCCGGTCCTTCCTCGTAGTCAAACTACAAAATAGTTTGACTACGGGGAAGTACCGGAATATAGCAGTTCATCGTGGACGTGGTACGACAGCCGCTCCCCTAACATCCTCTTCTGTCATCAGCAGTCAGCTGCTAGAATGACTGTCACTATCCAGTGTCAATTGTATCCGACCTTTTCGGTGATTCCAGTAAGTTCTTAACAAAAATAGATGGCCCCACTTGCTGCGCCGCCATCACAATTTGTCCTCGTAGTAAAAAATAGGATAGCATATTTATCCGTGTATGCAAATACAAACTAAGGAAAGCAGTATCCTTATCCAGACAATTTTAAATAATCATAGTTTTCTTGTTTAGCGAGACGCTCTTTAAAAACCCTGCCAGGCCATTTGGCTCAAACGTGGAATTGTGGTACGAAAATGGGTAATAGCGTCCTTTTAGCGGACTTTAAAACTATCCATAGTTTCTTTCTTTCCTCGGTATTTCAAGTTCACCGTTGATGGTTGGTTCAAGATCTTCCTAAATAAATATCTGAATGAAACTTTCGCGATAAGTTCAAGTTCATTCATAACTTTTCTACATAAAATTTTACGACGTCCCAGCATCTTAAGTAGGTATGTATGTATGAATATATTGGTCAAATTATTTTTTTTTGGCAAGCCCTGAAGCGTTGGCAAGCACTTGAAAACTTTGAGGGGAACCACTCAAGGGAAGGTTAAAAATATATTTAAGTATTATGTTGTCTGGGTTTTCATGAGAGCATAATTTTGTCGCAGTTATTGAAACCAAAATAATGTGACCTTCTCATGATCCTGAATTCTAGTTTTTAAAACCGGCCAAATGCATATGGGGCCACGCACAATGAAGGATTCCATATTTGCGATAAATACAAAATTAAACCTCAAAATTGTCGTTGAAAACATGTTCTCCCATATGTACATCGATATACGTCACGGTCAATTCTTCAACTGCAAATTTAAGGTGGTCGACTATTACTCGTTAACTTGTAAAGCCTACTTAGCTGTGATACTTTTTCTTTTAACTTCGTTGTTTAAACTACCATCGTGATTTTTTTCATATATCCAAAAACAACCATTTAGCTGGCAGGGGGACAAACTTGACTCTAACAAAAATATTTGCACTTAAAGCTTAATATAATAATTTTCAAACGGATTCCTGAATCGAAAAATGGTTGTGACAGACCCAGGATATTTTTGAACAGCATATCCAACGATACTCCACACCATAAGATAGGCTAGAAAAACAAATGTCATCCCCACTTTACGGAATTATATTTACGCTCCTGGCTGGAGGCTTTAAGCTCACACCTTAGGGCAGCCACAGGAAAGACCGGTTAAGCAGTCACGGCCTCTCAAGGTCAATTGCGAGATGCCGTACAAAAAAAAAAAAAACCACTTACGTGCAAGACAGGTTCCCTACAAAATCTTTTTGACCATAAAAGTCAAAATAACTCACTAAGTAAAATGCGACTGTTCTTAAAAATATGAGAATTTCCCCTGGTGCCATACAATGATTTCAAAATAATTATGATACAGTAATTATGAATGACTTAGCACTTCGTGCGCGTGGATTTCGTATCTTCGCCGACAAAGCCGGTTGGTCGGTCGATCTTTTTATAGTTAGCTTTGGCCCGCAGCTTCACCAGCGTAGAGGTCAGAAATTTTAAAACCTTGCTATGTGTTAATCCAGGTTATTAACTATTAGCACTTCAAAAAGCTGCCATATTAAACACTTGTCGCATAGTAAGAAAACTTTTACAACTAGACTTGGATAATAATTTCAATGCAGTACAGAGCAATTTACCTTCTCAGAATAATAACTAGAATCTCACCATGGTTCACACCCGTGAGATTATGAAAATACCAGGTAATAACCTGAGAAAATTAAATTTAAAAACCAAAATAATAATAACAGTGAGAGGCCCGAGACAGCGGCTCACCGTGTTTCGGGCGCGCTCTATAGGAATTGCGGCTGTATGCGGCCGCTGAGCGTGATGAAATACGCAAGCACACCAGCACCCCAGCTAAAGGTAACAGTAGAACACCGTGTGGTTTTAGTCAGTAAGAGTCTGACAGACTCCTTCATCCACCCCAGGGTGAAGGACATCCATGAGGATATCAAAACGATAAAAAAAAGAAAAAGGTAGTATAGGTATGCATGAACGCAGACGTTCATTAATTCACTAAAAAGTAAATACTTTGCATAAATTATTTAAGTATATTGTGGTGTCTTTCGACTTCGGCAGAAGCTAGTCATCATCTGCCTAGCCATTTCCCAACTATGTTGAGGTCGGCCTCCAGTCTAACCGGATGGAGCTGAATACCAGTGTTTCACATGGAGCGACTGCCTATCTGACCTCCACAACCCAGTTACTGGGTAATACGATACCCCTTGGTTAGACTGGTTGTTAGACTTTCGGGCTTCTGACGATCCGTAACGACTGTCAAAGATCTACGAATGACAGCCGGGACCTACAGCTTAACGTGCTTTCCGAGGTACGGAGGGGTCTCGGTATGTAAAGTCCCATCCACGGGCCAACCGCGGCAAGCGTAGCTTAACCTGATCGATTGACCCGTGCGGCTGTCATTACTTACTGGGGCCCATTTCTGTAAAATAACCAACTTGTCAATAGTGTGTCGGTAGTGTGTCAGTAGTGTCTCAATAGAATAGTTATTGACATTTGGGCCCAATTCTGTAACTTTGAGTTAACAACACGCCATTGACACTATTGACACACTACAGACATTCTTTTGCCACTGTTGCAAATTTGGCATTCAGCAAAAACTTCAATGGCGTTTCAGTGGTGTGTGGTGTACAATAGTTTTAGTGTTGCTATCAAAAATCAACCATGAGGTAAACCAAACCTACCACTTTTTCAAATCCAATTTTTATCAATTCAATCTTTATATTATGGGTTTATTTATTAATATAAAAACGTTTTATTATTTGAAACATCAAAAAACATGCGTTTAATAACGTTTAATGAGTGTAGCATTAGGGGCGCTATGGCGCGAGGACGTTTTTTTTCGAAATCCTACCAATGTTATTGCAGTATCGGGACCTTTACCATAGAAATCATTTAGGCTCGGAGACGCATGGCCCCACGACGCATCGTTTCCGAGATACGGGCCTTCGATATAAAAAAAAAAAAACCTTAATTCATGTTGGGATGCTGTTTACACGGGGGGTGGTACATAGGGGGGGGTCAAATATTGGTTATTTTTTGCCTAGGACGCACCGTTTTCGAAATATTTGAATTTGTATATTAATAAAAAAAATATTTGATATTAAAAGAAAAATATATATTTTTTTGCTTAGATTTTTTACATCATCTCATGGTTTTCGGTCGGAGTATCAAATTAGGTACCTTTACATACAAACCTTTAATTCAGCAGGGATTCTATTCCGCCGTCGCTGTCTCTGGAGAAAGGGAATGAGCTCGTCAATTAGCTTCCTTGCTTGCTCTACGTCCACTTTATCAATTTCACTACGTAAGTCGCACACACACACGGACACATTATTTCACAATTAAAAAATATACAAATTGAACCCAATCAACAATAGGGAAAATAGGTGTCGTTGTTCGATGGTTTCACAATGGCGGTTCGATGGCCAAAACATTATTCAAACACGATAGAAACAACTGTCAAATACACTTAAAATATTTACAGACTACCGTAAGCTTGGCCATCACGACGCCATTGTAACATTATAGTACACCAGACTACCAATTATTGTTGCCAAATTTGCAACAGTGGCAAAATAATGTCTGTAGTGTGTCGATAGAGTGTCAATGGCGTGTTGCTTAACTAGAAGTTACAGAATTGGGCCCCAGAAGCCAGTACTATATACAAGTAAAAAAAGGAATAACTTTGTAAGTTTGTATGATGATCTTCGAAACTACTGATTCAATTCCGGAAATTCTTTCACTGATCCCGAGCTACAGTATTGCTAATTGTGTCATAAGATATAATATTTTATGTTAAAAAAATAAATTTGACGGGGACAAAGTAGCGGGAAAAAGCTAGTAGTTACTACCAGTGTACGACTTAACGCCGACAGACATTACGCCGACAGACTGAACGCCGACAAGACTTTACTTCGATGGGACTCTTCGCCGACAGGATACTTCGCCGACAGGACTCTTCGCCGTAAGGGCTCATCAGGGACGCAACTTATCTCCGATAATCAGTCGTACACTCAGCTTAACAATCAGTTGTTAGTTTTAATTTAAACTGGCATCGAGTTTTTGTTTTGGTAACTGAATTTACCAACAATAGAGGGGAATAAAGATTTGGGTTAGGTTAGGTTAGAACAGTGACCATTAACGCGCCGCATTATCGTGCCGCGGCAGCGGCCGCCGAGCGCCAGGTCCCCTCTATTGTTGGTAAATTCAGTTACCAAAACAAAAACTCGATGCCAGTTTAAATTAAAACTAACAACTGATTGTTAAGCTGAGTGTACGACTGATTATCGGAGATAAGTTGCGTCCCTGATGAGCCCTTACGGCGAAGAGTCCTGTCGGCGAAGTGTCCTGTCGGCGAAGAGTCCCATCGAAGTAAAGTCTTGTTGGCGTTCAGTCTGTCGGCGTAATGTCTGTTGGCGTTAAGTCGTACACTCAGTTAATACTTTCATAGTAACTTTTCAAACATATTTTAAGGGGCTGTGCACGATATCGGCTGATTTTGATCAATTTTGTTCATTGGTTGTGAGAAAGGGAAAAACAATTTATTTAAAACTATTTGTGATTTACAAAGTTGAGTTCATTGTTTTGCATGTGGGTATGAGTAAAAGGGATTTTTGTAATATAATATTAAGTATTCATGGAAATCACTAATATTCGCAACAAGTTTCCCGAAAAATTACGCGATACTGACGTTTGAACATATTTTGAATAGAAAGTACTTTTGATTTTGATCATTAAAAAATGTCATCAACATCATTATTATGGTCTACTTGTAACCACTTTTTTCAACTTCGATACAAAATCTAACTCAAAAATTATGTTGAAAATACCTATATTTTTTTTAAACCAAATCGGTAATGTTTTTTTTCCTATTATTTAACAAACCACAAGAAATTTAAAAATCACACACTGGGCTTCAGATATCTTTGTGATAAAATCAAAATTTTATTTTATGATTATACAATATCTTTATTAAGTAAATCAACGGTGAAATAAACTATATTATTATTTTCGAGTGCTCAAAAGTGATGAAACTATTATCAGGTGCTGAGACTGACACGAATGGTTTATCACCACGAAAACTGTCCTTTCATAGTTACATACTCGTAGACTAATGTTTCAATTATATCAAGCTCTCTCACAATTAGATATGAATTTGACGAAAAACTGATTTTTCCAATTTTTTTGTGCACGCAGCCTTAAGACGCACGTAAATAAGTTATGTCAATAACTTTTTTAGGTAGGTACAGTCAGGAAAATTAATTGTTACCGCGTTATAGCCAATTCATACAACCGTGAAAGAATGACTGATGGGATTTGAATACACGGACAAGTAGTCAATTGGCTTAACAGTTAATTTCGCTGACTTACTACTCGTCGGAGTTACCAACATAGCTTGCACAGTAAGCAAACTGAAGTGGCAGTGGGCTGGCCATATTTGTCGAAGGACCGATCGCCAATGGAGCAGATGAATCCTGAAGTGGAGACCGCGTATCGCTAAACTTTAATAAAAAATCCATCTTTCATGAACAGCAGTACGGTTTCACTAAAGGGCGTTGTACCACTGACGCCGGTGTTACCCTAATAAAGAACATTTTTAACGCCTGGGAGGAAGCACAAGATGCCATTGGAATCTTTTGCGACCTCTCTAAAGCGTTCGATTGCGTGAACCATGAGACACTTTTGCTGAAACTAGAGCACTATGGGATTAGGAATGCAGCTCTTGATTTACTAAGATCATACCTAAAAGATAGAAAGGTTAAAGTTCAAATAAACGGCGTTAACTCATTAGGGTCTGAAATGGCAATGGGCGTTCCTCAAGGTTCGATATTGGGTCCATTCCTCTTTTTAGTTTACATTAATGATTTACCCCAATTACTTCAAAATCAACCGAAGATGGTGTTATTTGCTGATGACACATCATTGATCTTTAAAATAGATCGACGATCACAAAATCTTGACGAAGTGAATAACTCTATTCTTCAGGTCCAAGATTGGTTTACGGTAAATAATTTGGTATTAAATGAAAAAAAAACCAAATGTATTAGATTTAAATTACCTAATGTTAGAAGTAGCGAATGTGATATCATATTGAACGGAGAAAAACTGGAATTTATTAATCAAACGGTTTTCCTAGGAATCACTATAGACGAGAAACTGCAATGGGGACCACATATAACCTCTCTGGCGGGGCGGTTAAGCTCGGTCGCTTATGCTGTTAGAAAGATAAGACAGCTAACAGATATAGAAACCGCGCGTTTGGTTTATTTTAGTTACTTCCACAGCATTATGTCGTATGGCATTTTACTGTGGGGTCGGGCTGCTGACATTGAGTCCATCTTTATTTTGCAAAAGAGAGCTGTCAGAGCAATTTATAATCTCCGTCGCCGCGAATCTCTTAGGGAACTATTTAAAAGGATTAATATTATGACGGTACCTTGCCAATTCATTTATGAAAATATTATGTATGTAAGGAAAAATCTACATATTTTTAACAAGATAAGCGATAGACATAATTTTAATACTAGAAATAAAGATAAAATAGATCAACCATTTTTCAGATTATCTAAAGTACATACATCTTTTATGGGGTACTGTGTTAAATGTTACAACAAAATACCTTGTGATATATTGAAATTAAATGAGAGAAAATTTAAAACACATATTAAAAGTACACTTTGTAAACAAGCATATTACAAGTTAGAGGATTATATCCAGGACAGGAATGCTTGGAAACATGCTGGTCCAGCTCCATAGGACAATCTAGAGTCTAGACAAAATCAAACTGGTTGCTATTTTTATGGTAAAATCTGTTATTTTTATGATATTCATTTTACATTCTGTGATAACCTATACTCACACACTGACTTATTTTTTTAGAAAAACATACTTGTATGATGTTTGTAAATATGTGAACACCACGTATCTATCTAATAATTAAGTTATTTTTCATTGCTTAGTTTTTAATTCGTTTTACCTATTATGGTATAGTAATTTTATTCTAGGTGCATCGTCTTCACATATAATCATATAATTAATGTAATCAAACAAAATATTGTAAAACATTTTTAAAAGAGTACCGGTGGAGTTTCTTGCCCATTCTTCTCCATACGAAACTACCTTTTGGAAGGGGCAACTAGAATCAATTCTATTTTTTTTGTAAATTTTGACGTTCAAAAGTGCCTCTTATGTGCCTATTTGAAATAAATGGTTTGACTTTGACTTTGACTTTGACGCTAGCGCAGTGTAGTGTGGGCCCACCAGCTAGATGAACCGACGACCTTAAGAAGGTGGCTGTCAGACTAGATGCAGAAGGTGGAGGGTGTTTTGGCGCAGCCTGGGAGAGGCCTATGTCCAGCAGTAGACTGCAATGGGCTGAGTTGATTGAACTTACTCGTAGCTCAACATACGCCAAGGAACTGCTTATAGTTAGTTGGCTGTACCTGTTAGATGTTGCTGTTGTTGTTGACAGTACCTACAATAAATAGTCACCGTCCCTTAAGTTTATGATTAAGCACATTTTAATAACATTGAGCTTCGCTGTACCTAATCTGCCTTAATTAGTTAAACCCTTTCGCCATCCCATGAGATGGGTATAATTAATCTTCTGTGACGTAGTGACGTAAACATTGCAGACAAATTAACCTATGTTTTGATAAAGATGTCACACTGTCCTATTAGCCCCCTTGGGTCGTTAAAAATTAAATAGGCGATAAACAAAGAATAAATCATTAGATTCGCCCGACCTCGTGAATAGATAGTCAAAGTCAAAGTATTTATTTAAAATAGGCACTTTTGAACGCCAAATTTACAAACAAATAGAATTGATTCTAGTCACCCCTTCCAAAAGGTAGTTTCGTATGTAGAAGAATGGGCAAGAAACTCCACAAGTCGCGTTTCTGTTTCTTTTTGACGTCAGTGAGTTCACTTGATTGGTACGGAAACGGCTGATATCCAGACAGTGAGCTCACTCTTCTCAGTATAGCCACAGTATACCCACACTCAAATATTTTTAGGTTTTTGATTAGATTTATTTTGAACAATTACTAAGAAAATAATACTGGATGGATTTGTGGTGTTACACTACAGATGTATGAGGAACATGGTGTAAAGTTCACTCATCCTCTATAGAACAGGGAGGATCCTCTGACCAGACGGGTGCTGTGTCTGGCGAACGTCCCGACATAATAATGGTTAGGCAGTACGTGACCAATTATGTCGGGACGTTGCATTTAAGCTGGTTGCGCGGTAAACTCTGCTTGCGCGATGCAGGATTTTGCATGACATCAGTGTGATGCGTACTTCGCATGTGGCGATGAAGTTGCCACCACAACGCGAATGGATAGAATAATAAATGAGTTCCACCAACAACAGTAGGTTGCCAAGACTTACGTAACGCTTTCAATGGAACGGCCAAGACATAAATTTTGAACAAGATGTAAGGTTTGTAGAGTTAGGCCTTGTAGAGTTAGAGACTTGGCTCTACATCAGATCTGATAACATTTTGTTCTTGTTTAAGTGCAAATCCTAGCTTGCATAACAAATTTCAGCTTTTTAGGACTTTGGGAAGTATCCTGGAGGATTTATTTAATATACAGCTCTTACCTGCACCCCCTATTACGGGGGTTCCTATTACGGGGTTGCAGGGTGAAAAACACAGATATATAATTTTTTTTTGTTGTAAGTGTACAAATCCTTATAGACCTGCATACCAAATTTCAGCTTTCCAGGACGTCGGGAAGTGCCCTAGAGGTTTTGATAAATGAGTCAGTCAGTCAGTCAGTAACGAAATTGATGGATTTTAGGTATGAATAAAATCCAAGGTATAAAAGCTAGACAAATGAAACTTAGTCCGTCTTATAACAAAAAAAAAGCTTACTTGTTTAAACCAAGAATACGAGGTCTAGGATTGTTACGGTATTAAAGTTAATACCAGGCTCAAAATGAGTTCTGATTACAAAACCAAGACTATTCGAGGATCAGTTAGTACCAAAGAAGGTCCATGGTTTAAATAATATCCACAGATAGGAAACAAAAATGGCATTCTTTCATTCGTTCATACCGGTTCTATTTGGAGTAACGTTCAGTTTCTCTAAATATTGATATTATAATAACACTTGAAATGCTTAAATAATTATTAATCAATACAAAAAATGTCATAAATTTTTCTTTGTTTAGGTTACAATATATTGAACAAGCACAACTTGTACTTTGACGTTATGCTTTTTATAATGAAGTTGTAATCATATTATATATCATAAGTAATATATTGTTGTCATATTTTATAATACCTCCAGCGTCAAGTGGAAAGAATTACATACGGCGCCGGCGCACGTAATTTGAGACGAATGTATATGTTGCGTCCTTTATTAATTAACTTTAACAAATCCTAGTGGTACTGTTGGTGTTATGTGGTATGTTCGTGAGTTTTTGTGTTTTTTTTTTTTTTTTTAAATAGTTGAAGAAAAACTTAGTAAAACATGGATTTTAATTATTATTAGGTAAGCAATGCTTTGTATCATCTTATTTCAACTGCCTAATGCGAATGTTCATATTATTATAGGAAATATTACGTCGTACGTACGTATGACGATGTCTGTAAGATCGCGGAGACGTCTCTAGCATATCCACATCTTCCAAATCCATCAAGTCAATCATCTTAATATCCATTTTTAACGATTTGTAAATTATAAGATACAATAATAATCAACGCTCACCTCAAATAAATTAGCATCGAAGTTAGTCCATTAAAAAACTAGGGGTCTCGGCAGACTCACTCTAGTACTATAGATAGTTCGTGAACTACTGATAAACATAATTTTATAATAATGTTTTATTTAGTCATGGTTTGAACCTAGAAATAATCCCAGTTGTAGTTAAATCATATATTGGAATAAGACGGAGTGTGTTTTATAAGTCTGCTAACTGCAATATCTTATCCTGAGAATTTGAGCTCTCGAGCATGATCCAGGTCAAAGCTATGAGGGTTAGAAAACACGACGAAATGCTTCGAGACAAGATAGGTATTGCCCCTTCTTTTTGTTTTGAGCTCTACCGTGTCCCCAGATACAAAAAGAAGTATCACAGTGGCACCGGTGACTGAAAAGTTGTTCCTGCGCAGAAGTCGGTTGTCATGATGCGGAGGAGTGAGGGAAATGTCGTGAGGAAATTTGGATGGCAGTAGGGGAAGAACAAAGTAACGATGGAGGAAACGATTCTGGGATAGATAATATGGCTAAAAAGTAGGAGACTACTGAGATGACGATTAATTGAGAAGTATGGTAGAAGAAGATACGTTGTGCCGACCTCAAATAAAGTGGGATAAGGTTACGAGAATGATGATTATTATGAAAATTGTGCCTAAACGTGATAGAAGTGAACCTTCTTAAATAATAAAGAATAAGAGAGATTTAGTGTATAAGAGAGAGAGAGAGAGTAATATCGTTCTTCTTTCTCATGTACCGAAATTTTCCCAAAAACTTGACGCGTCCTTGAAATTTTAATCTCAGTTCTTCTCCAAGTATTCAGATCAAATCAAAACTAATTTATTAAAACTATAATTTTGACGTTCAAAAAGTGCAGATTCTCAGAAGCAGCACTTTTTTCAAAAATTCATAAGACAGATCTCCAAAAACGCCATCCCTTCAACAGTTCCTAGTGCTTTAGCTGGGAAGAAGAAGTGGCGAAACAAACTCCGCAGCAGCGGTATTCAATCGCTGCCTAAGATGTTTTACTCCAGAAACATAAAATTCCGATGCTCGTTGGGGTTAACGTGTTTTTGAGTGAAGAGCTTATCGGATAACATACTGTAAGTAAGATGCTCTCAGGCTAAGTTTATTTTTATTTATTTAACCATTTATGTTCACACATATACATATATAAATAAACATACAAGAAGAAAGGAACAGAAAAATACGTACAAAGGTGACTAAAGGTGCTTATTTCTAAAGAATTCTCTTCCAGCATACCTGCGATAGGAAAGTCGATAAAGAGATGTAGACAAGTTCTTTAAATGCGAAGTTCTTCAAATCATCATCATTTCAGCCGAAAGACGTCCACTGCTGGACATAGGCCTCCCCCAAAGGGGAAGGGGGGTTGCCATAATCGCCACGCTTGGCAGGCGGGTTGGCGATCGCAGTACGGTGTTAAAATGCATAGAGAACGCTGCTGCCCATTATCTAGTAAGTTTTTAGTCGCCTTTTACGACACCCACGCGAAGAAATAGGGTGGTGCTATTCTTTACGTCCGGCACCACACGGTACAAATATGGTTCTTAAAATGGTGGCTGGTAAAATCCAGCAGTTGAATCCTGCCAGCAGCCTGATGGGATTTCTAAACAAATCATCATAGGTCATCGACATGGCAATAATATCAACGTTCCACTGTTTTACTTACCAAACTTTAATTTTGCCCAAATAACCTTAAATTTTCTCTGAACAATATAACTTTGATAAAACATCAAACAATTTAAGAGTTTCTTGGTATAATTTGCAACTTTTACTACTTTCAAATTAGTTACCATAATAATATTCCCCTTACTGTAAAAGTTTTGAATTTTTGCTTGAAAAACTTCTGTAACTACCCAATTCTTTGGTATACCTGGAAAGTCAAAACAATATTATGAGGCCATAAATAAAAACTTTTAAAACAAACTTTGTTTCCTTGAGAATGGGTCGCAAAGGAATACTCAATCACAGAGTAGAAATGTCATTGGCAAAAGTTTCTAGAAAACTATAGAGCTTTTACGTAACCAAACTTACCTACTTTAAGAGAAGCCAGCTGCTTTTTGGGCTTAACGCTTAGCCAAAGTACGTGCTTAGTAACGTTTACAGATCTCTGCCTTAGCCCATAACCGAGTAGGTACTTTCCTTTTTAACCGACGAAAAAAAGGAGGAGCTTCTAAATTCGAAGCGTAAACTTTTTCTTTATCCATTTTCCTAGTATAGGTGTGGGCACATTACGTGTATACGCGTGGAGGGACGACGGAAGGCAGCATCTGTGTCTCGAGTACGCGTTTCAGCTACTATTGACAGTAACAAATTTGTTGATGGATCGAGAAGAAACTGTTACCAAAAAGAGCAAAAAATTTTTTCACTTTTCTTGCTCATAAACTCCGTCATTGTAGCGTACCAGAGCGGGGATAAAATAGCATATTTTCCTCTAGAGGATTTTTTTTTCGTTTACGAAAATCGAAAAGTCTTTATTCATAAGTAAAATAACCATCTCGACTCACTACCGTTTCATAAAAAAGTCGAACATTTTGTTTTTGAAAATTGAACTAAAAGCGGCGATCTTTTCGGTAGTATGCGTGCATTACGTTGCGCGAAATCTTTAGAATATTGCTCTAATTACAAATTTAATTGGTGACCGTAATTTATTTTACAACAGTGAAAATGTCATCATATTATAGTGATAATAGAGGCCCTAATTAGCAGATGGAAGAGAAAGGAAAATAAATAATTTTCAATATGTCTGGTCACAAAGCCTTTATTTAAATACTTACGAACAGTTTATGAAGTGGAGGACAGAAAAACGAGTGGATGCGCTAATGGAAGGAGTCTTTCTTACGTATTTTGATGAACTTTCCAAAAAATATCAAAGTTCAACATCTCGTTAAATATCCAGAATTGTACCAATTGTATATTTAATTTTTAATAAAATTAACTATTTAATATTATTGTTTTGAATTATTTTATTATAACTCGGTTTCTTTTATTCCCTCGGTAAAGCTCGGGAGTAAAATTACCTTGTATATAATGAGTTTTTAGCGCCGTGTGTTACACTCTACTTTTCACTACGATTGCAAGAAAATAACATTTTAGCCCCTTGTATAACAATCTCCTATTTTTCGACACACATTATGTACCTACCTTTATACCTAAGCCAACACGAGGGAGGGCAACGCGAGAGGCTTGTGGCTAAGTAATAACAACCACACGGGTCGATCGATCAGGTAAAGCTACGCTTGCCACGGTTGGTCCGTGGATGGAGTGACCATCTTTACATACCGAGAGCCTTCCGTTCCTCGTAAAGCACGTTAAACCTTTGGTCCCGGCTTTTTTTTTTTCTTTTTGGCTTCGCACGGTTTGTGCATTTAGCCAGTGTCATGTAAAATTAGGTAAGTAGTAAAAAGCTGTAACTAATATTAATAATGTATAATTATGAAATGAACTCCATTCAATGATGCATGATAAAGATGATAGATGATATCCCGCCCCGCTCCCCTTGAGTTTCAGTAAAGACGTGGCACTTTACAGAAACCTCGCGCCGACTTCTTGAGAGAAAAGAGAGTGATGTTGCACTGTTTTGTTTCATTTGTCTACACTAGTGCAGGTTCACGAACACTTAATGGTTAATAATCCACCACTATTACACATTAATATTCGGCTACACACAAATTTTAGAAAATAAAACAAAACTGCTAACATGACGCTTCACTTTCCCGCCAAGAAGTCCCGGTCCCGGCTTTTATTTGTGGATCTTTGACAGACGTTACGGGTCGTCAGAAGTCTGACAACCAGTCTTACCAAGGGGTATCGTATTACTCAGTAACTGGGTTGTGGAGGTCAGTTATGCAGTCGCTCCATGTAAAATGAGCAAAATGAATGAGCAATGATGAATTGTAAAAAAAAAAAAAAAAAATACTGCGTTTTGGCTTAGGTCAGAATCATCATCTGCCTAGCTTTTTCCCAACTATGTTGAGGTCAGCTTCCAGTCCAACCGGATGCAGCTGAATACCAGTATTTTACATGGAGCGACTTAATTTGTCCTTTATTAATAATTATGTAAGTAATTGTCTTAATATTATCATGGAGAAATATTTACCTCGGTCAATTGAAAGTATTTACATAATTTAAAAACTAAACAAACTTAAAATAAAAACAATAATATGTACAAGTAAGTACTTATATAACAAAGGGGGGGAAAAAATCATAGGGCATCAAAAAATTCTAATAATTAATTCTAGTAATTTTCTTTAAACATTTCCTATTCTAAGTTACACATTTTAAATAGTTAATTAAAATAAATTAAGCTAAAAAAGCTCTGATAATTAAATGAATCATAGAGATTAGCTCCCATCTTCAATGATTTCTCCCGGGATCGTTATATTCCAAAAAAAAATGTATTTAATTAAATTGGGCCCACCGTCCCTATACAACGTTTTGTTACTTTGGAGGAAGAAAAATTGCGTCTTTCCATGTAGATTGTGGACTTAAATAAAATTGAGTTTCTAGGATATGTCATAAAACTGAGATTTAGGTAATGTATATGGAAATTCTGTATAGTGTAGACTGCCTGCCTGGAGTATGAGGACCTGAGTTCCATTCCCGGGTCGGGCAAAGTGTTTTTGGTTTTTTCCATCTGGAATTTCTCAGTAGCAGCCCGAATTCTGGATTTGTGCCCGGTTGATGACAATATCCTCGCCGCGTTTACATGAACCTTTAACATAACTGGCGAAATCTGGGTGTATTAAAATTACACTTCTGCCTATACCTTCGGGGAAAACAGGCGTGATATTATATTCATAAACAGTATTGTTTAAGAGGTTCCCTATCCATTTGCATAAAATCTTAAGACATAGCAATAACATGGCATAATTTTGTGTAAATCTAAACTATATTTACGCATAACTTTATTTACGCATAACATTATTTACGCATAACAGCTTACGCATAATTATTTTAAACATAATTTCTCTGATCATAATAATGTATAAATATAACATTCAACAGCATACAAATATATTTTCGCATAAATACGCATAATAATTAACTTCTACTTTATTTATACAATATTGCTCTAATTAAATATCTATACGTATGTAAAACATATTGGCGGCTTAGAGGTGGCCCAAGTGCCACCCCGCCTCACCTTAACCTACTTAAAAATGGTTTCCATTATTCCCGTGATTTTTTATGCCTTAACACTTATTATGCTAATAGTCATTACGCCAAGTAAAACCAAAATAATCTACAGGCAATGACTCATTTCCTGCCAGGGTTGCGAGTTTGTCCGAAAGGGCTATCGTGGCCCTGGCACACAGGCAACGGAAGGAACACGGGTGGGTTTTAGTCAGTAAAAGTCTGACACTCCCTCCCGCTCCGCCCAGAGCGGGAGAAGTTATTTGATGATTTCCCACCCAAAAAAAAAAAAAAAAAAAGGCAATGACTCATTTGCGCAACGCTGACATTCTTTTGTACAGAGAATGTGAGCTATTATAATTTCTAAAATGATTATAATATTGTGGACGTCTAAGTCCATAAAATATATTGAAATACGTGCACGTTATAACGTTATCGTGGTCGTAAATTTAAAAGCGTCTTCTTGTTATTTCCATACATTAGAGAAGCCAAAACCTCGAACCAGTGGTTCCCACTCGAAGCAAAGCAAAACCACTAAAATAAACCTCTGAAATGTTTTTACAAAGAAAATGTCACTTCATATAAACTTTTCACATCTCCAAATGAATGTGAATATTCACGAATATGGAACCGTGTCATATCAGTGTGAATCTTTCAGTGCACTCCAGTGTATAGTGCATCTTAACACTCAACTGAATACATCGCACTGTCGTTCCCCAGAGGCACCTCTATGTACAGTGTACGCAGCACCAGCGTTCACATTTACACTGTAGTGTCACAGCCGAATTATATAACACAGCGTATTACAAAACGTCTAGCCGAAATACATAAAGGCACTTTTTAGGGTTCCGTACCCAAAGGGTAAAACGGGAACCCTATTACTAAGGCTCCGCCGTCTGTCGGTCTGTCCGTCTGTCTGTCTGTCC
The DNA here is from genome assembly GCA_963921375.1 of Tiliacea citrago. Taxonomy (NCBI): domain Eukaryota; kingdom Metazoa; phylum Arthropoda; class Insecta; order Lepidoptera; family Noctuidae; genus Tiliacea; species Tiliacea citrago. The sequence continues at coordinate 7,853,551 of OY992784.1, forward strand.
GTCTGTCACCAGGCTGTATCTCATGAACCGTGATAGTTAGACAGTTGTTTTTTTTTTTTTTTATGTTGTATTTCTGTTGCCGCTATAACAACAAATACTAAAAAAACAGAATATTTAAGGGAGCTCCCATACAAAAAACGTGTTTTTTGCTCGTTTTAGCACGATATTGATAACGGCAACAGGTAGACGCTTGAAATATTCACAGAATATTTAGTTATATATTCACTTTAAAAATAAATAATTAAAATAAAATAAAATAAATATTTAAGTGGGGCAACAAACGTGATTTTTTTGCCATTTTTATAGATAATGGTAGGGAAACCTTCGTGCGCGAGTCCGACTCGCACTTGGCCGGTTTTTCCTAATATGGCTGATTGACGTTCAGGCAAAATGTATTACGGCTAAATAAACGTACACCGCATTGTGATATCGCATCGCGTCGTACAATGCGACTGATCAACGCACCACCAGTCCGCCATAATACAATTCGGCACGTTGCTTTGTAGTTTTTAGTTCCAAATACCATTTCTGCGACCAACTTGGATGTAGCACTCGCCGGCCGCTGCCGCGGTACCGCTCACATCGCTCACTCGGCTTACGCGCGGTTACGCTACGTCCTACGTAGGCGGTTCAAAGCGAACGCGATTATGAAGCGATTCTATGCGGTGACACGCGGATTCAATGCGATGCGGTGCGACGCGGCGGCTATGTCCTACATGCACGCGAATCGTCCAGCGCTGCAGCCACCGACGCCGCCGACAAACAAAAACACGACGGCACCGCATTCAGTTCGCGCGAAAATATCAAGCCAACTGATCGCGTTCGCTTCATTTCGCGCCGCCCGGATCGCACCCCACTTGCGTATGGTCACATAGGCCACGCCAATAGGTTTCGACTGATCGCTCACGTAGGACGTCGCCCTAGTCATAGTTCTTTTTTTTTTCTTTTTTTTTTTTTTTCGTTGTTGGGGTGGAAAATCCGCATGGATGTCCTCCGCCCTGGGGTGGGCGAAGGGGTCTGTCAGACTCTTACTGACTAAAAACCACCCCGGTGTTCCCTTCCCACACTTGCACCGGGGATCTTGGGAGCTAGTATTACTTCCGTGATCCCCGGCTAGTGCCGGCCCGCCTCTGCAGGCCACCTCAAGTCTGCGGGGGGGTGACGTGTTAGACCCCCCCGCGACGTCTCAAAGGGGCGCGTGTGGAACACTACGCGCCGCCACCTCGGGTCCAGTGTGAGAGTCAGCCGTCCCTGGACCGATTTAGGGGGGCCGGAAGAGGGCATTATCTGCCCTCTGCCAACGGCCGGGTGAGCGGACGAGATCTCCCGCTCCCTTTCCGCAGCCTCCTTCTGCGACACGACTGTTTCGCAGAAGGATACCACCGCGTCCCAGGACTCCTCGCGGCCGGCCATCGACTCGACCACGGCCGGTAGTCATAGTTCTAACCTAACCCATGTAGTCGAGGTGCCACTAGCGGCGATTGGGGTAAAGGTTGACCACCGTTTTGTCGAACGTATTATTACGACATTTTGGCTGAATGTCAATCAGCCATGATAGAATAAAGCGCCTTTGTGTATTTCAGTTATACGTTTTGTAATACGCCGTATTGTATAATTCCGCTGCGGTATAGGCACTAGGTATTATGGTAGCGTTCACCCCTTATCCATGTCAAGATTTTAGTAAACGAAAATATAAAATTGATACTTTATTCTTTTGTTTGAACGGAAGTTGGTTACTTGGTATTTTTTTTATTTATTGATACCAAAAATATTAACATTATAACAACCATAATGCGAAAAAGAAAAGTAGGCTATAATGTAAATAAAACAACATGGGAGCATCTGCAGCTGAACTAGGTGAAAAACCTGTATCTCGGCATACAGCGCCATACCTCTCTGGACACTGGACATTTTTAGCCAACATTTACAGTTTTGTTAAATCTTACAGAACAATTTAATTAATAAACAGTATTTTGGTTATTAAAATAGAGAAATTGATTACACTTATAAGTTGTAGAGTGTGGACAGGAGTGAGAGTAAGTGTGCGTGGGTGAGTGTGTGTGTGAGCGTGAGTGTGCATGTCTATGTGATAGTATATCTTGAAAAGATAGTAAAAAGTTGTTTATGATGAAAAATTGCTTAGGTAAAGGAGACCTGGTTACTCTGGTACAGTTAAAAGTTTTTCTGTCCCTTCATAAGATAGTGTCAAAAAGTACTCTTTCTTTTACGAAAACCTACTAACTTTTTTTCCAGTACTTATATAAAATCACGCCTTCTTCCCATGGGGGTAGGCAGAAACTATAGAAGGCCACCTGCTACGCTTCTTACATAATCCTTTTGGTTCGCTGTTCATACATCTGGTCATACACGCACGCCGGTTGCGAGTACTACGTAGCTGACCTTCCTAGGGCCTTCCTAGCGTTTCCACGCACTTCTGCCTTGTAAATACCTTTTGTTAGTCGCCTTTCATTCATCCTCTCAACATGACCAATCCATCTAAGCATACTCTTTTAAATTTTTGGCACTATATCTTCTTTTAAACCACACTTTTGCCTTATCACATTATTTTTCAGCCTATCATTTATAGTCAAACCACAAAAGTTAAAAGTGAACGGCAACTATCTACCCGCAAGTCCTCCAAAGAAATAAAAACTAACCTAAATTCTACGTAAAGAATTACGACTTTAGCTCCACATAGAACCAGTTGATTGATTACGAACGGCTCGTACTAATAGCCCTTAAGGTTAAAGCACTCACAGTTTATTATTGCCATCTAAACATTTATCTTTTACTAATTTGTTTTCACTTCCATGGAAAACAGATTGAAATGTTTACGATCAACTGAATTGAAGAAACGTATTTATTTCTCTTTCCTTTTGTCAAAACAAGTAGGCATTATTTGCAAAAAAACATTTTTTTTTAATTGTGATGCTCATTTAAGTCTTGTATCGTAGGTTTGTTAAAAAAAATACTATAAAAAAAACTCCGTCGAAAAGTTCGGACAAATCGGGTTTCGGACAAATGGGTTCTCCCGAGTCCCGTACGGTATATCGAATTACCCTTGAACGATATAACTGTCTACAGAAAGCATGGTTCACCGACGAACGGTAATACGAGAAAACTATTAGTCGATACCATTATTTAGCGACAGCACGTTTCGCCGAATAACGCTACATAGAATGAATGGTTGGCCGATACCAAGATTTGCCGATGTCATGGTTCGCCGGAACACGCTTGAACTAAATAATCCTTTATCGATAGCAGTTTGCTAGCCAACAATAGAGGGGACCTGGCGCTCGGCGGCCGCTGCCGCGGCACAGTCATTCCAACACGATCTCATTGTCATGCCATTGTCATGCAACTGCTATCGATAAAGGATTATTTAGTTCAAGCGTGTTCCGGCGAACCATGACATCGGCAAATCTTGGTATCGGCCAACCATTCATTCTATGTAGCGTTATTCGGCGAAACGTGCTGTCGCTAAATAATGGTATCGACTAATAGTTTTCTCATATTACCGTTCGTCGGTGAACCATGCTTTCTGTAGACAGTTATATCGTTCAATGGTAATTCGATATACCGTACGGGACTGGTACCCTTCGGCGCGCGAGACATTTCTCCCGCGCCGAAGGCTGGTCTCCGCTGAGGTTGGTCATCATGGCCGAAGTCTAGAGGACAATTATTTGTGTACGTTTGTATGAGAAAATAAATTCTTTTATTTAGTTCAAACTAAATAAATTTTGTTTATTATTTTACCTCGAAGTAACCCTACCTTCATGTGGCTAACCATACCTATCATATCGAGGTAAGCGCATACCCTTCCGAAATCAATTACTGACGTGACGTCATCAAGACCCGGCTGACCCGGTGTTTCACGATAATGATTAATTGCGTTAACACTACGTCATTATTAAAGCGTCTTGATTAATGATTGCGCATTCAACTTTCTACAGCGATGACGTAGTGATTTGTTTCGGGGAAATTAATAAAGTTTTTTTTTTTGTGGGAAATGTATTAAAGTTAGTTTTATTAACGGTGAGTATGGATTTTAGATTTATGAGGTCAACTCTGCGTGCAAATAACAAAAAGGATTGTATGCTAAAAAAAAACGATGTTTTACGTTTGTACCTCATGGTACATGCGTAAAATTTAGAAAGTCAGTTGAAACTTTACACAGTTAGCTGCCTGCTTACTTATCACTTTTTTGGCTTTCCATTTGTATGAGATAAAACCTCAATAAAATAAAATAAGTATCAATCTCTGATACAATTAGGTACATAGGTACCGGTTGTTGTTTTACAACGGTATCCTGACCGGATAGCCGGTTAGGAGGATTCCGTTGTAAAACAAAAACACCTTGCAATATAAGGAGCTAATTAGAATGTTTCTTTTCTGATTTTGGTATCTTCATTAAGGCTCCCGAGGACAAGCGTGACGCGCCGAGGCGCCGCGATTTTGGTTTAATATTTGAATAAAAATTGTTCTACTAGTGTCGCGTCGCACAGTGGGCCCATACTGAAAATTAGTGGACTTAGGCAACAAAGTTCCTATATCGATGCGATTTTTTTTTATATGACGTGTTATATTATTCCTGACAACTTTTATTCTTACAAAATTTCTTCTAAAGTTGATAGTTTGTCTTGAAAAAAATTAATTAGATTTTTTTGTATGGAGCGAATCACGTTTAATTTTTTTTCTTCAATTGTACTAATATGTTGAGTGTGTGGCGTGAGTATATGATAGCTAGGGTCATTCTCTATCCATGAAAAAAAAATCAGCGCCGGCCATCTGCGGCAGCGCGAGTAATCATTCGGTAAAAAAAAAATGATTTGGAAGAATTTTTTTGTCATTTAAAATAAATTCAAAGCATATTTTTTGTCTCATTTGGCTGTTTTCACCTTCTTTTTAGTTAAATAAATAGTTTTAATAGCGCATACGTACTTATAACTAGTAATTCTGGTAGAGATTTAGTTATTATTGCATGTTATCGGTAGCACCTGCATTGTGATTGATGACTCATTTGTTTGTGCACTCGGCTAAGCGCATAACTAATGAGTCATCGAAAAATGCTCGTCTCTGATTGGCTGTGTTATTTTTTAACTGCACGTTATCTATTGTTGAATAAATATATCGTAATGTTTCAGGTTATACTAATTTTGTTAATGATAGGTGAAATAATTTAAATTTGTACGGGCAAGTCGTTGATAATTATCTACATAATCAACTGTATGTATATTATTATAGTATAAGTTATCGTACGTATGATCAATATGAAACTGTGAAGTAATTGTAGCCCTGAAAAGGGCTGTTTGTCATATTCCTAACCCTCATGGGCTTTTGTGGGAATAATTTAGAGCCGGATCACATTATTTCTTGTTCCAGAAGTGCTAGTGGGTCCGGCAAATTTTCGGACTCTGCTATGAGGCATTCTTCTTCCTCCATAATTTCACTGTCACAGGGAGGCTCAGTAGTCTGTAACAACGGAGTTGCTTCAGGCAACAACTCATTATGAATCTGTTTCATTATTTTAGGCCTTATGTAGGATATGTGGGGATCAGAGCTTATTAGAAGTCCATGGAGGATGTCTTCGTTTGTTGCTATTCTCCCCGTTTTCCGAGTGTGCCTCTCCCTGACGTTTCTGAAGTCCTTATTACGGGCTTCCGAAGCTTCTTCAGATAAGGTACCTAAAACGAATAATTACATACATTTTAATTTCAAAACGCAATCGAGTCAAATAATACATCAAACTATATTTATTTTTTACTTACCGATTGGCAAAACACCAAAGTGGTTACAGATGTCTGCACCGTGCATTAGAAGTTTATGTACACTAACTGGCATGTAGTACCACGAATAGTGTTGCACGTACACATCAGCTGTTTCTCTACAGTATCTTCTAAATTTTTCACAGTCAATGTTTTTGCCTGATGATATGGCTTGTAGAATAACGGAAAATCTGAAAATCAGATTTTCGTCAATTCCCGTTATTCTGGAAGATCTTTTGTAGTCTTGGAAAAAGCGCGTCGCTGTATTCCCGTCGTTTGTAGTTCCAAAACCCTAAAATGGGAAAACAATACTGTAATATACAATACATAGAGATATAATTCACAAACAACATAAAGAGAGCGAAAATTAAATACATACCTGTTTGACTATATCAATCAGCATTCCAGTTTGCTCACGAAACTCTTGCTGTGTGGTATTTTTTTTAGCTTGTTTCAAAGCCTTATGTTCGCCGCGAGCAGTCCATCGTTGAAAATCCAGATTATAAGATATATGGAGAAGACATTCCATACACCGAATCTTCATATGCAGTGAAGAAATTCCTTGTTTGTAAATTTCTTCATGAAGTGGTTTAGAAGTCAAAGCGTCTAAATTATTCATCTCACTCGGTTTTGCCAAGCAAATGGGACACGTTGCATATGATGGTACTCCAGCAATAATATTGGCCACTTTTCCATCAATTATGGTCATATGCAATTCATGTGATACAATAATATTTCCACACTGTGTAGATATTCGTTCATCAATTTGTTTTTTCATCTCAGACTCTTCAGACTTTATAAAGTCAGCTGTCTCCGAAGTGAAAGTGAACTTCACTGGTCGACAGTACAGAGTTGAGCAAGGTTCTCCCAAACTAGATTTTCATTCCCAGATGATGGCCTAGTAGACACTAGCCGAAGAGGGACGATGCTTATCATGACTACTGATGAATCATCAAACTCTGTAGCTGTGTTTGACGTTTTCTGTTTATAGTTACTCTGCGACGAAGAACCATCAAGCCCCCATTTCCCGGTCAACTTGAGTTCTTCATTTTGAGACCTATCAACAGTATTTATATCAAGTAATATCCTCTCCACAGTGTGGTCCAATAGCGCTTGCAATTTAATGTGAGCTCCGTTTTCGGTAATCTCCATACTCTCTTGTGGTGGGTAACATATTTTCTTGGCATTTACAAGCTTTGGATAAGATGGAAAGGCAGCACAGTTTTCTTCTTTCAGAAATTGTCGAAGAGCTAAGTACTTCCATTTCGAGAGCGCAACTGATGTATAAAGAGCTAAACACTTATCTTCAGAGACAGTACTTAAGCTCTGCTTTTTGAATAGTCTCTCTTCTACTTCGGATAGCGCATCTGGATTACTGGAAAGGTATTCGACCACTTTTGCCAGATTCGTTTTGCCGTTGTCTTTCAATTTTGTTATGTACCAGTGCTGCAACTCTTCCTCGGAATTTTCTTCTACTATGGAAGTAGAACGTCTTTTCTTTTGCTTATTATTTAACTCTTCGAACGGTTTTCTGTGCTCCTTTTCTGTAGATGTTCCAGCTTCCGCAGTACATACTGCAAGAGTAGGAACATGGCAATCTATATCCACAAGCTCAGATAAGGCTGCGTCCGAAAAGCCCATCACTCTTCTCAGATCAACACTGTCACAAACAGGCCAGTTGATGTTTTTTTCCAACCACTTGCGATTAATTACACGATTCATAAAAGTTTTTTGATTTCTACTTGACTCTATCCACTTTTTATTTAAATTTACACAAAAAAGTCGACAGAACTCCTTGATTCGGTTCTTGTCTTCTTCAGAAACTTCGGTAGTCAAGACAGAAATGATACTTTCATACAGAAACATATGATTTTTCAGATCACCGCCACTTCTTAATTTCACAAAAAGATCTAGGTTGATACAAAATCCAGCCATAGTTCTAATGTAAATATAAAAATACAAGTATTTCACTGTGTTCACAAACAAGCGACAAGAGCGAAACTAGATGGACTTAATGAATGTCTTTATATTTATAGTTAGTGTTAATTACTCAAGTAGTGGACATAACAGTGAGTGAAAATTATGCAGCCAATCAGAGACGAGCATTTTTCGATGACTCATTAGTTATGCGCTTAGCCGAGTGCACAAACAAATGAGTCATCAATCACAATGCAGGTGCTACCGATAACATGCAATAATAACTAAATCTCTACCAGAATTACTAGTTATAAGTACGTATGCGCTATTAAAACTATTTATTTAACTAAAAAGAAGGTGAAAACAGCCAAATGAGACAAAAAATATGCTTTGAATTTATATTAAATGACAAAAAAAATTCTTCCAAATCATTTTTTTTTTACCGAATGATTACTCGCGCTGCCGCAGATGGCCGGCGCTGATTTTTTTTTCATGGATTGAAAATGACCCTAGCTATCATATACTTACGCCACACACTCAACATATTAGTACAATTGAAGAAAAAAAATTAAACGTGATTCGCTCCATACAAAAAAATCTAATTAATTTTTTTCAAGACAAACTATCAACTTTAGAAGAAATTTTGTAAGAATAAAAGTTGTCAGGAATAATATAACACGTCGTCATGCTGCCAAAGTTAGCTAAATGCTCAATAATATAATTTGAGATAAATCAATTTGAAAGTTTACCGTAGATTGTTTTGTTAAATACTAGCTTTCTTTAATATTTTTAGTTCTTCTCCGATGCATTATTTATCCTTGTATAGAAGGCAAGACTAGTTGATTCGATTGTCTTAATAGAAACTGATAAAAATAAAAAGATATCCCCGATAGGAGTGCTTTTAATCACTTTTGGCTGCCAATTATCAAAAATAGTCTTTTGTTAAATTTGAACCTTTAAGTCTTAACAATTTTAATACTGCATAGAAGCAGATATTCATTTTACCATTATACATATGTAGAAAATGTTGTGTCTATTGAATGTTATCAGAAGAACAAAAAAAAAAGTTGGACATAATTTTAGCTAGTTTTACCTGACAAAAAAAATTAAGGATTTTTCATTTATTCTCTTTATACTCATCTGTACATTTGTCTGTACCCGTTAATATCCAAAACTACTGAATGGATTTGGATGAAATTCGGCAAGTAGATAGATAAGGCAAAGGATTAACACATAGGCTACTGTGTATCCCACTACTGGACACAAGTCTCTTTCAAAATTAATCTCTGAAACTACTGAATGTATTTAGATGAAAGTATGTAGGTAGATAGATAAGGCACAGGATTAACACATAGGCTACTTTGTAACCCACAGCTGCTCATTGCTATTAAACTATTGAGCTTGATTTTAAAAGATCAATGTAAATAATTACTTAATGATCGAGTTTAACGTACCCACTTTGAATTCTGTGGTAGAATGATAACTGCTACAGTTATTTTGAAACTCCTGTTAAAATTGATGGGCTAGATCGATTTGTAATCAAGAACTATACCATTTTAAGATAGGAAAGGAAAAACTATTGTGAGCTAATCATACTTTTTATTAAGAAATTTTAACATAAGTTTAATTATAGAAATTATAAAAATTCAAACAATTTAGTCTTCATTACAATCTGTCTCATCTGGATCAGAAAGTGTAGCATCAGGAAGGCTATCCTTCTTACAGTCGTCTGTTTTCAAGGACTCGTACCAAGCATGATATTCTTCAGGGATCACGCCCTTTTTGCAAAGATTCACAAGATCTCTTTTCTTTGCGGTGCTGATCGGTAAAGGTGCATCATACAATTGATGCAGAGCAGGCATGGCCACAGGATTGTTGCATTCTGTTGTTCATTTATCTTTCGTTTACGAGCGCTTCTTGTCCCATATTGGTGAGAATTTTTAGAAACAGTATTCAAAGCTTTCGGGACTTCTTGTTCATTTGGATTAACATCGATACATAAGAATTCGTTAGACATGTCGTAATTAAAAAAAATTGTATTCGGCTTTCCTTTCATATATCGAATCCGTTTGATTTTTAGCCACTTGACTTGATGGCCTTCTCTAGTTTTCGTCCGGTTTGAAATCATTTCTTGTGCCAACTTTTTGAGATCTTTAAAATCATTAAATTTAAATTCCTTGACATGATACGGATTTTTTTTAACTTTCTGTTTACCTTGTCTGTATATTTTCTTCGACCTGGCTCTTTTAAAAATATTAATCCATTCTGAAATTGTGAAGACTGACGTATTCGCTTTCGCTGTTTCTATGCTAGAGTGCATAGAGTCTGCCTCCATGTATGTGTGGCCACTTTCTAGAAACTTTTGTTCAATAACTTCGAGATGACCAATTTTTTGAACTGGCCACAACAAAATAGCAGCAATGAATTGGTTGCGATTTTGGCCACCGCACGTATCAGAAAATAAGCTTACCTCAGTTATGTGCTGAGGAATGCATTCTGATAAGTAATGATATAATATGGTGCCAATTTCGCAGCTTCCTTTTTTCCCGTTCATTTCAGTCCATGTAAAGCAGAACGCTTCATTTGGCAAAGCACTTTCGTAGATGGTCAAATTGTATACAACAAGTTTGCGCGTGTAGTATAGCAGACCAATGTCACAACTTGGCATTTGGAGTATGGCCTGCAAATCAAATGTGACAGAATGAAAATAATCGTTGCTTTCAGCCTTTTCCTTATCTTTAGCTTTTTCTGCATTACACTCTTCTTTACTTTTCATGTGTTCCTGATACTCCTTTTCAAGGTCTTCTTTGGTTTGTTTATCATTCGATTTCCGAGCGCGTTCGTATTTAGAGCATATAAGGCACTGGTCCTTTTTTGGTAAAAAGAATCCCAAGTTGAAGTTAGTGCCGAAAATCCTCCGGTATGTAGTTTCCGACACAGGCTCAACATTTTTCTCTTTGCATATTTCAGTATATAGGTCGTACATTTTGCTGATAGACAGGTCCTTCGCCAAATATCGTCTTTTTGAATCTTTTCTAGTGTAATGACTCTCCATAGCGGGGAATGACTCAATGTGCTGTACTACATCTTTGAGTTTGCTCTCTGTTATTTTATTCGATGGTTCGTGGCATCCTCTTGGGTCCTTCTCCAAACTAAACTGACCAATATCATTGCGTTTTTGTATAGCATCCTGTAAAACTCCGCTGCTAATGCATAAAGTAGAACAAAAGAATTTTTTACAAACATTTATTTGTTCTCCTTCCAAAGTGAACTGGCTTTTTTTCGAATAGGCTCGAACTTTAGGTCTTTTCCGGTTTACTAAAACTCTTTGTGTATTTTTAACAGTAACTTGTGATAGAATAAAGTTTTTCTTACCAACATAATCTAGTTTCCAATAATGTCTACACAATTTTTCTCTGTTATTGTCGTAAATTTTTTCAGTACATTTGTATTGGCAGCGAGTGCAGTCTATTGGCTTAGGCTTCTTAGGTGCTCTACATTTCGAATTAGTTTCATAAGCTAAACCATCACAACGTCGCTTTCTTGCAATGTTCTTTTTCCAATTAGCAGGTTCGCTTTTCTTCCAACGACATAATGGTTTAAGTTCTTTGAAAACTCTGTCATAAATTTCCATTAATATAATTGTGCTTACCATAGAAGATTCACTCAGATCAGCTTCATTAGCAGTTTTTTGATCTGCAGGTTGTTCATTACTGTATGGTTCTTCAATAGCCGAATATGGCATTGTAAGAGATTTTTGTACCTGAGCAGCATCTACAGAGGACATATTGCTTTCATAAGCATCAATGTTGTGATCTACAGTTTGTTCAGTAGTATTAAGTTCTTCAATGGTAAAATCTGGCACAATAAGAGCTTTTTGTACGTGGTGACCTAATAAATCATCAATAGTAATCAAGTCTATAGCACTTGTAGAATCAGATAACTTTATAATATTATTATTAGTTTTTAGTTCGACTCCGGTATTAGATTGTAGATTATTTCCATTTTGTGCATTAGATGGAGAATCTGAAAACAATATTATATCAGGTAGGTATGGTAATTTTGTTACAGTTTATAAACATTTATGTAACTGTAGGATTAATATGATTGTTACCTGTACTTATTTTCACTTCTGTCTGTCTTAAAAAAATATCATACGCTTGTGAGATAAACACATCATCATCGTCGGCATCACTCGTCAATTCAGTGCACAGCACGTTACCTAAAAAAAATAAAACGTTACTAAATATACAGGCCGACCAGGGTGGAAACTGGGAAGTCTGCGCCGCCGCCATAAACAAAAACTGGCCAAGTTCGAGTCGGACTCGTGCACGAAGGGTTCCGTACCATTATCTATAAAAATGGCAAAGAAAAACACATTTGTAGTATGGGAGCCCCCCTTAAATATTTTATTTTATTTTAATTTAATTATTTATTTTTAAAGTGAATATACAACTAAATATTCTGTGAATATTTGCAGCGTCTACCTGTTGCCGTTATCAATATCGAGCAAAAACGAGCAAAAAAATCACGTTTGTTGTACGGGAGCCCCTTAAATATTTATTTTATTCTGTTTTTTAGTATTTGTTGTTATAGCGGCAACAGAAATCTGTGAAAATTTCAACTTCCTAACTATCACGGTTCATGAGATACAGCCTGGTGACAGACGGACAGACAGACAGACAGACGGCGGAGCCTTAGTAATAGGGTTCCAGTTTTACCCTTTGGGTACGGAACCTTAAAAACAAATCCCGCGAAACAAATGATACGTATAACGGACATAATAATAATTATATCGATGTAGTAAGTAGGTATTTTGCCACGGAACACGTGTGTGTGTACACATTTTGACAATCATCAGTTGGTAAATTTCCCGCCACAAACTCTCGTAAATCAAGCGATTATGATCTTTATGTCGATGCAGTAAGTGTCACTGTGGTGGCGGGATCTTATAAAAGCGTTAAAACCGATTTTTTTTAATCGGTAGAAGTACGTAAGTAAGAATTATCTAACGTGCACTAAATACGTTGCAATTATGTTCAAAATACATTGAACCGACCGGTATCAATGTATTTTTGAACATATTTTATCAACAATCTCAACAAAATTCTAACCTTGAAATGCCACAGTGAAAGTTTTATTAAATGTTGAATAAATTAACTTACTTGTACTACGTTTCGAACCTTCTGAGTCACAAACCGATGATATTTCTTGCTCTGCACTCATTTTGTTAAGATTACACCACTTTGTACACTTTTTCAGCACTTTTTATTATGAGGTGTTTCGTCGAGCCGAATGTGTCATGTCGCTAGTAATGAATGAATGAATAAACGAAGAACGAACTTACTGCGCCGCGTGCCAACGCGAGTCCCAGGCAACTATAGGTATCATCATTTAAACGCTTTTGACTGCAGAGACGTTTATATGATAGAACCCGTAGTAACTTTACTTGAAATTATCTAAATGCATATAATTATTTTTTTTACAAAAACATTATTTCATCTTACCTGTTAAGTGCGCGGGCCAAAATGAGTTAAAGTTAATAATTTAATTTTTGCTGACGTATGTTATTAAAGATTTCAATAAGTAAATATTTTTTCAAAACCGGCTAACGGCATTTGAAATACTATGGCAGAATAAATCATCTGTGGAGCGGCCCCAGTGCGTAAATGAGAAAATCAGTTAAACGAGTTTAATATTATTTAGCAAGCGTAATATCTAAAAACCTATTTTTAAACAAATTTAATCGTTTTTGTCTGGTGACTTTTTACAGAAATTGATAAATTACCTTTTATATGCACAGAGTATCTCTGCAACTAATGGGTATCTGCTTTTAACCGATATTGGTAGATCACAGAACTGCAAAAACTGAATCGATTGGTATATTTAACAGTTATTTGACCAAAATTGCAGATAATCGGTTTTGGCAGCATGACGGCGATTACGTCATATAAAAAAAAATCGCATCGATATAGGAACTTTGTTGCCTAAGTCCACAAATTTTCAGTATGGGCCCACTGTGCGTCGCGCTGTAGCATCGTGCCTGTCTGCGAGAAACTTTATATGGAGCTAAATTCACATCCCCCATTGTTAACTTAATCAGCCTTTAATGTTCCCACTGCTGGGACACAGGCCTCCTGTCTGTGAGAGGGATTGGGCCATAAACCACCACGCGGGCCGAGTGCGGGTTGGTCACATTGATTGGTAGATGTCACATTTCTTCAAATTTTCTAGGACATGCCGGTTTCCGCACGGTGTTTTCCTTCACCGGTTTGAGAGCAGTGGTGATGAAATTATTTACACAAACTAAAGCGCCTGCCTGAGTTTGAATTCCCATTCCCATTGTTAATAATCGATGAATTCACCTCATAACATTTTCATGCTTGGCAGACGATTTTGTAATCGGAGTTTGTTATTAAAACCACTTACCTTATGTAACTTATTGACATTATGTAAGATACCCCCAGGGGTATCATAACAATTATAGATTTCATTGATACTTCTTAGTCAAGTCTTGACAGGTTAAATTATCAAAAAAATTACAACTAGAAATATGTACCTAATACTGCGTACCTACCTTAAAATACTCAAAGAATTTCTTATACTTCTACGTCTACAAAATTTAATTTGAAGAATGTGCGAGCAAAATCCAAAATCCGCTAAAGTAAAAAGTTGTCATGTTGAATTTTAATTACGAACTTGGCTGTCACAGTTTTGTGGAATTAAGAAAACAGACATTGTTTTAGAGTTAAAATGTTCTGTCTCAGAAGAGCCTCGGTAATTCCTATTATATTCGGGCTGAGAATACAAGACCCACGTTAGTCTTTTTGCACTAAGAATTAAGTATGTAAGTACTATCGCGGGTGTGCATCGGACCATCATCGTAAGGACTATTCCTGCTTGCAGCACACGGCCACTATAGTAACGCATACTGCGATTTTTGCTAAGCCCTTTGTTTTTGTACATGGAAAAAAATACTTTAAAAAAACCGGTAAAAAGGTGGTCAGACATTTGTGATCAATGATCTTTGTAACAGAGTCTGAGAAATCGATTTATGCATTTTTTTATTTTTTTATTGGTCGACGCAAAAAGGGGCGATAACCTACTTATCTTTATACTAAAAATTACTATTTTTTTTATATTAGTTTTACTTTTAACTACGTTTAACATTACGCAGTAGCGGAAAAGTGTATTTCTTTAAAGGTTGGGTTTTAAAAAGCATAACAAAAAGGTTGTTCTGTTCTTAGTTTGTTTTGTTTCATATAAAATACTGGAGACTACCTGCTTCCAGTTACCCCGGCTCCACACGTTGGTTCCAACGCCGGTATCAACGTTGGTTGAACAAGCAGCCAACGTATGAACGAATCGCGAGAAGTGTCGTAGATCCCTTTGAGAAAAACCGACGCCGACGCGCCGGCTAACTGCCAACATTCGCAGCAACGTTGGGGCCAAAGAAATTTTCTAGAACCGTTGGACGAGCGGTATTGGGGCCAACATGTGGAGCCGGCCTTAGATTGTAAGCCAACCTCAACATAGTTGGGAAAAAGCTAGGCAGATGAGTTTGTTGTGTTTCTCGTTTTGTTTTTGTATTAGTATTGTATTTGGGTCGGGTAAAAACCACTGACCTTGGCCATAAAAATGCGCGTCGCACTCAAGCCGCGCCGCCGCGCCACCCACCGCCGCGATGCCGCGTTCGGTTTCAAAGGGCAATATTAATTGTTAGTAACGCGAATATGATTTTTTTAAAATATATACATATTTAAAAAAAATCACAAAAATAATAATTAAAGATAATAAAATAGTATGTTTACACAACAAAAAAAACATAAAAATATCTTAAGCTTAATCATAATCTTGGGTAGAAATTACTTACTGAATTTATTTCATAAAGTATTTACTAACAATACTTAAATAGTCACATACAGAATTTGATTTGTACGCATTCTAGTTTAACATTTATTTTTTGCATTACTTACTTGCATTTTTTGAAGGCGTAAGAACAGATTTAAAAGTCACTAAAATCTTATGTCTGCGCCTTAATGATTTTTGTAACACACAAAATAGCAATAATGGCCGATGCACTTTGGCTGTAGTTATTCTAATTATAGCAAATGATTCAACGATACAAAAAGGAAGCTAAAACTAATTTGAAAACATAAAAATCTGAAGTTAATTTCCTACCAGTGCCTATCACTTTCTTGGCAAGATTAATCCGTTCGCGACGCACAGCTGCCAGAACAACCGTTTGCCATCCAGTCAGAGTGCCAGACCGTGCCAGAATAAGCACGTACGTGACATTTGTGCATATGTATCATTTTAATGCTCCTTGAACGTTTGTTACGCCCAGAAGCTTTATCGTGGAAAAACATGTATTTGTTAAACCTGAATTAAATTAAGAATTGGCGTCATAAATAAAATGTCATATTTTTATATTATTTGACTTCTTTACACATAGTTTATAAAGGCATGTATTTAACGCAGCGACAAATTAATCTGAATTTGGGATAAAAAAAAAATTAAATCCAGTAACACAAATAGTAGGTTGGCAGCTACAGCGAAGGATTATTTTAAGTAGAAAGTAGCAGCTCAATAATCAGTTGTTAGCTTTATTTTAATTTAAACTGGCATCGAATTTTTGTTTTGGTAACTGAAATTACCAACAACAGAGGGGATCTGGCGCTTGGCGGCCGCTGCCGCGGCACGCTCGCTTCGCTCGCTCGCCTTCGCCTGTTAATGGTTACTGTTCTAACCTAACCTAATCCAAATGATTCAATAACAGTAGATGACTTGGCAGCGATTAAGAAATAATATTTAATCGCTGCCATGTTATTTTTTTTTGCAGCAAATAGTTAGTCGCCCTTTAAGTTGTAAGTCGCCTCGAAAATTATTAGCCGTTTATAAACGCATTTTGATGCGGATTTCACCATTATTTAAAGAATTTATTCCGGAAGGTTAGATTATAATTTTTAATACATCAATATTATACTAACGTATAATATAATATATAAATCAAAATCAAAATATTTTATATCACATAAACCTACATGAGCACTTATGAAACGTCAGAAGCTAGGTGCACAGTTCCAATTGGTCGTTTCCATATGGAGAAGAGCCGGTAAGAACCTCCACGGTTACTCTTTTAAAGAAAAGTGGGCTTTTACAATGTTTTCAAGTTACAGTGTTAATAGGTATGGGCAGTGTAGGCCCGTCAACAAGTACCAAGTACTTAACAAAATAGAAGATGGTTTACAAAGCTACAGTCTATTAAGCCTACAACGTTCTCACATTCACAAATTAAAAAAGAATCTATATAAAATATTACTAAAATAATAAAAATAAAAACCTACATATTTAAACCAAATGACAACATTGCCATACAACTGTAACAAATCTGAATTAATATTCTGTCCACAAGTCACTAATAAATATTTTAAATTAAAATTGTAGGTTATGTCAAAGTATGTAAAAAAAAAGAAATAAACATCGTAATTTAGGAGCTGTTAATAGACATTAACATAGTTATGCCATTAATGAGGTACCAGGGAAGCCACATGTGTAGAAGGAATTATTGCCAAACTTCCTTGTCTTCAACGTAGTCCTTAATCTTATAATATTCTTATAAATCACGATGTTTTGTCAGGTAAAACATGTAAGACACAGGAGCGGGTCACTAGTGTTTTTATAAATGTACATAAAATCTGTAGGTAGGTTAACTTACCTTTGTGATTACAACATTGCACATTGCATTTACCTTCTTGAACTAATACTGGCTAGATAGAAAACTATCTAAATAAAAGTTGTTTTGTACCAGATTCCATTTTGCACATTGTTCTTAGATAAACCTTTACACCCTTCCTATTAAATGCTTTACAGTATTTCCTGTGTTTTCACTTTGCAAACCTCCCCAACAAATATTTTATGCAAGCTTTATTTATTTTTACTCCATAACATTGCACTATGAAGTAAATAATTTCACTTCAAGCCACTCTTTAAGGTGCATAATAATGACATAATTATTATAAATGTAGGTAATAAAGTAACAAAGAAACCGTAAGGATTTATTATAATTGTAGAAAGTCATGCACTGCATTAATGTAAAGTGATATGACTAATTTGCAAGCGTATTGTTCTGAGAATTATAATATTAAATAGACACACCGGCAAATTTAGCGTAGTATAAAAAAAAAACTAAAAACTAGTTTGTGTAACATTGCTGGCTGGTTGTTAATTCGTTTTATTTTAGAAATAATTATTTCAAATTGAGAAAACAGTTGAACGTCACCTTCTATGCGATTGTTTTAATTTTATTCGTACTTACATTTCGAGCGAATTTCCCTTAATCATCATTTTATGGTTTTCCTTTAAAATTTCGTAAAATATTCATTAAAAATCAGTTTCATTTGTTTTTTTTCTACTTTTCAATCTTTTTAAAAGTCAAGGACTTCATTATGCCTGACTTGAGCGCATTTGAGATTTCCAGGGCACTTGAGATGAGGAGAAATTATCAAACCTCAGAGTGATCTCAAGAATTCTTCGCCGACCTGTTTCAACAATTTATCGTAGTTTCCTACGATTTAGGGAGACTAATGCTTTTGTGAGAAGACCGGGACAAGGCAGAAAAAGACGTACTTTGAGCAGGGATGATCGTTCTATTCAGCTTCGCGTACGTATAGGAACCCACGTTTAACGGCTGACCAAGCCAGAAATGAGCTTGAGGAAGTTCGAGGTGTCACAGTAAGTGAGCGTACGGTACGAAGAAGATTCATAGAAGCTGGTTTTGATTCGTTCAGGCCCGCCAAGGCTTCAAAACTTAAAATACATCATTGTAGAAACAGACAAACTTTTGCTCGGGAACATCGACTTTGAACCTCACACCAAATGGGGTAAAATAGTGTCTAGTGATAAGTGCAGAATTCTTTTAAATCAAGTTGACGGAAGGCAAACCATATATAGACTTAAAGGAGAAAGATATAATCAGACAAATTTTAAAACTACAGTGGCATAATATGGTGGAGGATCAATAAAGGTTTGGGTGAAGGATATGTTTGGGAGCTCGTACGGACCTGCTGGTGATCGATGGAGGAAGTCTGACAGTCAGACTTCCTCCATCGATCACCATTTGATCACCATTTTCCCCCTTTATCGGTGATGACTTCGTTTTGATGCAGGAAAATGCTCGGCCGCATACTGCTGTTCAACTCAAGTATATCTTAATAATGTGAAGTGTGTCACCATATATGAATCAGATAGAACACGTTTGGGACCTGCTGAAACGAAGAGTAAAATCCAGAATCCCAACTCCTGTTAATGTGGGAGAACTGCGAATCGCCATAGTTGAGGAATAGCAGAGACTGTCACGGCGGCGGGTGGAAACATTAATAAGAGCACGTGGAGGAAACACGCGATATTAATTTGTTTTTTTATATTTTCAAATTTGTTTTTAGGGGTCCGTACCCAAAGGGTAAAACGGGAAACCTATTACTAAAGCTCCGCCATCTGTCTGTTTGTCTGTCTGTCTGTCACTAGGCTGTATCTCATGAACCGTGATAGTTAGACAGTTGAAATTTTCACAGATGATGTATTGCTATTGCTGCTATAACAAAAAATACTAAAAACAGAATAAAATAAATATTTAAGGGGGCTCCCATACAACAAACGTGATTTTTTTTATCGTTTTTGCTCGATATTGATAACGGCAACAGACGCTTGAAATTTTCATAGAATATTTAGTTATATATTCACTTTAAAGATTAATAATTAAATTAAAATAAAACAAATATTTAAGGGGAGCTCCCATACAACAAACGTGATTTTTTGCCATTTTTATAGATAATGGTACGGAACCCTTCGTGCGCGAGTCCGACTCGCACTTGGCCGGTTTTTTTATTAACTTTTCAACTTCTCTTGGTTGCCTCGAAAAATCAAGAAATTACGTTTTCACAAAAAAGTATTTTCCTCGTAAAATGAATATTAAATGTGATCAAATTTTTAGGTGTAATTTTAAATAAGCAAAGAAGAATAAATAATAGATTTTATAATTAAACCATATTTTTAAATTGTTGGACTTTTTTATATTCCGCTAAATGTGTGTGTGTATTTATATATGTTCGTCTCATGCAAGCCATATCATAAATTAATCTTTTCCTTATACTAAATAACAAATAAACCTAACAGGTAAAGCATATTAAAAATCAATACAGATTGGATACACCAGTAACTTGGTCTTTCCAATTACTGGCAGTAAGAAACACTATTTACTGTTTATTTTTATATTTTTCCAGGCCTCAGGAACAGTACAAGAAAACAAGGAGATATTAAAAATGTGGACCAAGATGGGTAGTGATGTGAGGTGGATAGAACAAATCATTCTTGAGCAAAGATTGTAATTAACAACCGCAGCGGTGGAGATAACACAAATAGATTTTTTGATTTCACTTTCACCCTCAGGATTTAGCTCGAAAGAAGGACACTGCGGCATAGGCAAACATGTAAGTTTATTTACGGTAACTGATTTGATGTGCGGATCCAAAGTAACAGGGAGAAATGTTTGTTAGAAGCACGCACGTCAGTGTCATTACTGGAGGAAGCAACTGGAGACTTACCAATGTTGACGGTTGTCGAGAGAATTTTGGAAGTAACATCTCTTTGCTTCTCTGCACAAACGACTGCAGCTATATCAACTTAGCCTATAGCAGTCCACTGCTGGACATAGGCCTCTGCCAGGCTGCGCCAAAACACCCTGTCCTCCGCTTTCAGCATCCAGTCTGTCCCAGCCACCTTTTTAAGGTCGTCGGTCTATATCACAGCACTTTAAAGGCATTCAAGTAGCGTTCGTGGAACAGCGTTCTAACCTCCTTGATGCTCTGTCCCTACTTGCCATCGCATCCTTAATGGCAGGAGTAAGCCAGAGGAGCATAATAATTGACTTTGAATCAACGGATAGAGGCATGAAGATCGTATAAGCTGAGTATTGTGCTGTTGAAAATGTGAACCATATCGTTAATACATGAGCTCTCCAAAACATCCGTCCAGTCGATATGTTTCTGTGACAAAAACATTTTTCTTTCTTTATTTCTTTCTTCTTCTTCTCGCATTCACTTTACCAACTGATCTTATATTAAAATGATTATCGATTTGTTTTTAACTTTGTCCATAAAATTAACCTTAAAAAACAAAAACACAACTTCAAAAATCAAACAAGCATTTACGAAAAATGAAAAACGGAAAACAACTTTACAAAAACACACAAATTCGTTATTCAAATTACCTCCGCTTGTTCTGCTAACGCCAACAAAAGTCGACTCGTTGAAAACATTAAAATATTCACTTTGTTTCAAAAAAGTTCACATGCTTCTTTATGCGGGAGGACGGTGGGGTGTCTTTGTGCACGGATTTACCTTCACGTTGCTCGTTTTGAATAAATGTTTAAGATTTGTTTTGTTTTATTTGACTTTTCTATAAGTTTTTAAGTGGGGATGAGGAAGTTATAGTTTGTTATTAACACCTCCATATACTGTGCATACGCTCTTGCTGTGCATACGTGAATAGCACGTGATTTGATAAAGTTATTAGTAATTTAATTCATTTTAGGGTGGCCAACTCGAATGTTGAACTTTTTTTAGCCAAAACATTTCATTGGCGCCAAATATTGCGGTTCTTTGATATCCACTATTTACTTAAAATATGCAACGATGACTGTCCAGATCTTGTACAAGGAAACCAGCCCTATCTAACGGCTCAGAGGGATGATACAGGGAATTTGATATCCCCGAAACTTGTCACCGATGTGATGGAGGACGTCTTTAAGACGCTGGACTAGATTGGACTTAAACAGAATAAACACCTCCCACCAACGCTTTGCCAATGACGTCATTATAATGGCAGAGACACTGGAATAGTTTGACCAGATGCTGCACAGCGTAAATGGAGGCTCTCGGCGTGTTGGCCTCGGCATGAACTTGGACAAGACGAAAGTCATGTACAATTCTCACGTCTTGCCGAGTCCAATCCATATCGAATGGTCATGACTACCGCATTAACTTCTGTAATTGAATCGTAAAGTTCATAAATGGATTGAAAACGACCCAATTTTTTCCAACAAATCGGTACCTACGTGTAACTAAACTTGGATTTAAATTACGAAACTAGTTACGCAAACTTTCAAAATTCATTGATAGTTTCAAGTGTAAATAATTATTATCTATTTACACGTGAAACTCACTACCCGAGAAGATCTCGTGAAGTCTTCTTCGAATTCGCCACCTTGTATTTGTGGACGCTTGATAATAATTATTATTTATTTATTTATTTTAAAACACATACAACTATCATCACAGGCTTACCTAATACAATATAGCGTAATTATAGTTTTTTTTTTTTTTTTTTTTTAAAAAAACGTTGCCCCACACTAGGAATTTCTCCTGTATCGTGGGTGCGTTTACAAACATTTAAACTCACATAGGTACACAAACAGCCAGACCCGGAACAACTACTTGTAGGTCATACAAATATTTGTTCCGTGTGGGAATCGAACCCGCGACACGCAGCGCAGCAGTCAATCGCTTAACCCCTGCGCCAACCGTGCCGTCAAGTTATAATAGCTTACAAAGATTTAAGTTACAATTCAATTATTATGAACAACCAAGAGTAATTTTACAAAATGCGGGCCGTGTGAATTCAGTCGGAGTACAATTGAAGCAGTTAATCTGTTGTGACACCATATTGAGTGTATGCAGGGCGCGCGTGATGCAGCAGATTGGTGCGAGCGGGCAACACCCACAGCAGCAGCTGCCGCCTCCCTCGCCCCACGAGCCCATCAGGTACACACAACCCAACCGTGCATAGAACGCCTGGGTTGTGTATTTTACCACGCATAATCGAGGCGAGAGCTACTTCGTTTCTTATTTCACCACAACCACCACAACCACCTACAGCACAACTAAAGTAGGATATAACAGTTTATACCCTGGATACACACCATACTGCTTTAAGTACAGGAATCTCACTTTGTTCTGGATACGTTCTAGCATTAGTTTGTACTTGGCTTCATGTGGCTACCAGATGACAGCATTGAATTCCAAATGACTTTTATGTGAATATTCCACACATTAGGCGCTAGATGGCGTGACAGAACGCGTAGCAGCACAGCGCGGTAGTCGTCAACGCAAAGGTGCTGCCACCAGTGGATCTTTGCGGTACTAACATCGGGCGTCGACCAATAGGGAGACGACATTAACGCGCCACCACCACGAACCAATCAGGCTTCAGAATTGATTGTGAAGAAGGAATAACGAGGTGTTGAGTTTTTGCCGGGAGAATTGTTAGGCAGTTAATTTTTGTAATCTCACCGGATCAACCAAGTAAATAGAATTTATAGTGCAGGATATTCTGATTTTAAGAAGGAGCTAAGTATTTACCTATTTGATATTTATGTTCTCAATTTACTTAAATTAAATGTAATATTCGCTGTTATAGGCAATTTATGTTTATTTCTTGGGGATAGCTTTGCTGTAACTTACTAGAGTTTTATTTGAATTGTAGGTGATTAACTTGTTCAATTCTATTGTTTTATGAGGTCCCAATAATTTTATCTAAATTAAACCTATGTACATGTTAAAGAGATGTAATTAAAAATACATTTTATACTGCTACCGTTGTTTATTTAATATAATTGTTTTAATATGTGTAACATTTTACAAGCGTTTCGTACATCGATCTCAGAGCACTGGGGGCCGATCGCGCTAATTTTGATCGTTAATACCACAACCATAAACGTTACGTTAGACACATTTCGTATCGCGCTAATCATTTCAACGGAAACGATTTAGCTTTACTTTGGAAGTTACGTTGGAGGAACGATCGATCGAACAATACTCTCAAAAAAAATAGCGCGATACCGTTTCTTACATCAGCTAAACCAAAACCAAAAACGTTCCGTTCGAAGGGTAATTACGTTGAGAAATAGCGCGATCGGCCCCCTGATGTTCGTGAACTGGTTTCCTAGCCGTAAGACCAATCCTGAATTGCGGTAGGCTTTTTACAAACATCAGTGGTATGCTTAAGGAAATTTAAATCAGTTGTAAAGCGCACGCCTAAGTCCTTAACTTCTGAGAAACGTTGCAGTCGGATTCCATCTATGCAATATTGATAATGACTTGGGTCGCGCGCACGGGCGTCGGGCGGGCGGGCGCGGTATGGTAAGTTAATACGCATTTCACACAGAAACAGGAGAGAGGAGGGGGGGGGGGGTGACGGGGGAGTCATAGGTCTGATATAGTATAAGTAATTTTTAAAACTAACAATACTAACCTATATATCTAAGCACTATTGTTACTAACACCAAAATACTAACAAAATTATGGACCTTAGTCTGAAATAAAGTTTTATTTAATTTTTTAATTTAATTTGCGCAGTCAGTCGTGCAGCTATCGTGCAACTGCAAGCTTGTTGTACAGTGAAGTCTGTATGACTTAACATAACATCACGCCCGGTATTCCCCGAAGGGTCAGGCACAGATAAAAAAAAGAAAGAAAATACGTTTATTTGCGTTAAACATGACGCAAAGAAATAAAAACACAAACACGAAAGAACGAGTTGAGGGAAAATGGCATCACATTCACGCAAAACGGCCAACGCTCAGCATAATGCTGCGAACCTATGCGAGACAGAGCCCCAGCGCTAGTTTTCAGCGACAGCCGGCGTTAAAAGACCCTTACTTTGCTAGTTCGTATGGTTACAGAATTAAACCATTTCACATTTAGACAGATGCCTGAATGTTGGACAAGAAGAGACCTCGTTTTACACAGTAACTGGGCTATGGAGGTCAGATATGCAGTCAAATACTGGTATTCAGCTGCATCTGGGGGGCTTGTGGCTAAGTAACAACAGATGCATGGGTCGATCGTTCAGGTTAAGCTACGCTTGCCGCGATTGGTTCGTGGATGGATGACCATCATTACATATCAAGACTCCTCCATGCCTCGGAAAGCACGTTGAGCCGTTGGTCCCGGCTGTCATTCGTGGATTTTGACAGTCGTTACGGGTCGTCAGAAGCCCGAAAGTTTGACAACCAGTCTTACCAAGGGGTATCGTATTACCCAGTAACTGAGTTGTGGAGGTCAGATAGGCAGTCGCTCCATGTAAATGGTATTCAGGTGCATCTGTACCCTAATTGCGTAACACAGTTTTAATCGAAATCGGAATGATTTTGAAGTATATTGCTAATCCATTGCTTCATATGTTAGAAAAAATTGTCTGCTCAACAACGTAAATAACGCAATGAATGTTGTTGAACTGTCAAATTGAAACCGATTCCTACTGATAGTATTTAAGCAATTAACCCGCTGGTTATACTGGAAGCCGACACAAACATTATTGGGAAAAAGGCTAGACAGATAATGATTAGGTATCCCAACCGGAACTGGCCAAAACAAGCCCACCTTTTAGCTCATAAGTAACATTTTAATGAAAGATATTCCTGAAGAAAAGTGCTTATTCTGGGAAACGGAAATGATAAGACAATATTAAAACGAAGTTTAATTCATTTACAACTTAATATAGAAATATTTCACAAACAAAGTAACAAAATAATGAATTTATTGTTACTTCAATATTAATTAGAAGATTTGAAGCGAGAGAAGAACAAAGAGTGTCTAACTTATGTAAAAATAGATTAAAGTCTTGAAATTAATTATATATTATATTAAAACTTACCTAATATTTTAGTCTCTCTAAAAGTGCTTCCGAGTTTTTCAGTGACATTGTTGTTCACTAAATTGAAGACTTTGTTTAATCTGGATTTACTTTGTGACAAGGCTATAAGGATAACAAAAACTCAATAAGTACGGCTATTCATATGTTTCTATTTCATATGGCAAATTATATAGCTTTACCTACCTCCAGGGGTATTTTTGGCATGAATATTTAAACGAATAATACCCTTAATTAGTGATTGTTACACCAAGTCCGACAACCAGTCTTATCAAGGTATATCATGTTACCCAGTAACTGGGTTGTGGAGGTCAGATAGGCAGTCGCTCTATGTAAAATACTGGTATTCAGCTGCATCCGGTTAGACTGGAAGCCGACCCCAACATAGTTGGGAAAAGGCTAGGCAGGTGATGAATAATAATCCCACAACCGATTTTGGTCATGGTGGCCAATCTCACCGGAGATTAGCCTGGTACGCAGGAGATATTACAGTGCACAAGTTAGTGTGTGCGCAAACTCAGGTGCATTCTGTTCCCTTACTCTCACAGTCTGATCGGACGCCAATCAGACATGACCGAGGCGATACAAGGCGCAGGACCCACGGCTGTACGTGCTTTCTGAAGCACCCTCCGTGCAATCACACCATCAAGTTCCAAACCCCGGGCTGCTACTGAGAAATCCCTAATGAAAAATCTAATAACAATTTGCCAGAGCTCCACGACCACGAGACCAATGGGGCAGTTAAAATCAAATAAATATGGATTATTATGTCTGACTAACGAAAAACCGTCGAACAAAATAAGTTGTTACTGGTTAGTTAGACAGTTAATGGTTTTTTAAGGTTACGCACCTCAAAAGGAAAAACAGAAGAAGGAATACTTATTCGTGTTTATTTAAGAAATTATTATTAATTTAAGAAAAATTATGAAAATTGACCCTTACCTCCGAAACTACTGAGCCTAAAATTTTGATAAAAATACATAAAATAGTTATTTACTTATAAATTACAGGAAAACCTATAAATAAGAAGTCTATGATGTTAAAAAAATATGGTAAATAAGAAGTCTATGATGTTAAAAAAATATGGTAAATCTCTCAATATTGTGCGTACAAACTTATATTTGCAGTTGGAATGTAAGTTTTTTTTAACTACAATGTTAAGTTTGTTCTTGAGATAAAAAAATATAGTAGATAACATATTCTTTGTACGGAACCCTCACCACGCGAGTTCAACTCGCAATTGTCCGGTTTTTTTATATTAGTAATCTTAA
Organism: Tiliacea citrago; assembly: GCA_963921375.1. Taxonomy (NCBI): domain Eukaryota; kingdom Metazoa; phylum Arthropoda; class Insecta; order Lepidoptera; family Noctuidae; genus Tiliacea; species Tiliacea citrago. Next base: position 7,880,213 of record OY992784.1, read on the forward strand.
TGAACTTAATTACGTACCTATCTTTTAACACTTGTATCACAAAAATTTACTTTTTTTTTTTTAAACGTTGCCCCACATTAGGAATTTCTCCTGTATCGTGGGTGCGTTTACAAACATTTAAACTCACACACACAAACAGCCAGACCTGGAACAACTACTTGTAGGTCATACAAATATTTGTTCCGTGCGGGAATCGAACCCGCGACACGCAGCACAGCAGTCAATCGCTTAACCGGGATCCTGCCGTTTTGCCGAAAAGATTTTGCCAAATTTTCATTACCCAAACAAATTTTAGCAACCTTTTTTTATACCATTGCAATATTTCGAATGATTTTAGTACGCATATTTTCATTTGGTCAAATTTTTACTTGGCAAAATATTACCAAGTATAATGTCATTATGGCATTTGGTCGTTAATCAAATGATTTATTACAGCAAACAATCTTCAGACAATAAACGTTTTTGAGCGAGCGAAGCGAGCGGTGCCGCGGTAGCGGCCGGCGAGTGCCAGAAACGACTTGCATTAATAGAAAAAAGAGATTGTTTTTAGTAGGTTACCCGGATCTGAACTATTTAGATTAGGTTAATTACTTATTTATATTATTATTTGATTTTGCGTAAAAACTGTTATTCCAACTGAAGTATTTGACTAAATAAAAAATGTTAAAAGTACTAGTTGGTAAACAAGTTATAGTTTAAACGTTCATTTGTCAAACATTAGGTTTGCGTTACAATTTTTTGTGAATAGATTTTTTGCTAAGTAATAATTTGGCAAATGAAATTATGCGAGAATTTTTTTGGGAAGTGAAAATTTGTCAAATTCCTTTCGGTCAAACAAGGGAGACCCCGCTTAACCAGTGCGCCAACCGTGCCGTCAAACCGTACTTGGGGTAAAAAGGTGCGTAAATCTTCCTTACGCACCTTACCCCAAGTACATTTTTACCTACAACCCACCATTTTCTCTTTAGGGTGAATACACTAATAAGCGGCGACACGTCCTCAAGACAGCGGACATGAGGGTGGAAAAAGGAAGCCCCTCCACGTGGCACCAGGAAATTAACCGACTTCGGAGTTAATTGAAAACGCTTGTTACTTGGAAGAATGCCAATATGTTGCGGTAGCTAGGTATTTGCGGATCGAGAGGCTGTTTACTAGGCTTTCTACCTTAAAGATAAATTGGTTATTGGATCTGTGGAATTACAATTAGTACTATATAATAATATTTTATTATTGAAATGGGAGTGATAAAAAAAAACTGCATCAATTGTTTTTACAAACACGCTTGCCTGTACTAGGTATCAAATCGACAAAAATGCCAAACAAATTAACGTGTATTGTTCCTAATGGCACTAATCAACATGGTAATGATGTGTATTATGTCGTTTCAAAAAATATATTAGCATAAAAATAATTATTATGAATTTGATACTTTGCTTCTCAAAAACTCTACCTAACTTCAAAATAAGGTAATCACATTTTTTTTTTTTTTTTTTAATTTAATTTCTTTTAATCATTAGAATTCATACCATGAAAGCATCAAATAACAACAAATCAAAGTGCTTGTTTGTAGAAACACGTAATTAATTCCACAGCTTATTGGTATTAGTTAATGAAGATCAGCGATTGTCAAAGTTTGTGGTCGTCTACCACAAAAAAATAATGTACAGACGCCAGCACATCTGTCAAATTTATTTAATAGATTTTAAACTTTATCTGTACAGCATAAGGTTCAAGGTTGATTGGGAAAATTTTACAGTTTCGGGTAGCTTGATCTGCTGGCGTCTGTACGTAACACTTTATTTGTACTTTAGGTAGGCAGTGGGTAGAATTGGATTTGTATTCTTATTCACGGTTGGATTGAACCAACTTTGATATAATAAGAATACAAATAAAATTCTTCATAAAATATAGGGGGAATAATTAATTTGTGTCGAAAGTAGCTACCATCATCATCATTCTCCTGCATTTATCCCAATTTATTTTGGGTCAGCGCAACATGTCTGTCAAGGAAAGTAGCTAATCATCTAGAAAATTTAATCTCGGTAGGTATGGAAATACTTATTGATGCTGATGTAAAATAAGCTCGGGTGTCAATAAATATGCAGCCTACTGTAATTATACCGATGTGCTCAAACAATAAATCCAAGTAATCCAATGAGGGTTTTCTGAAATGACATTCACTAGGTGGCAGCACTGAAACGTCAGGTCCGTCATCTGTCAAAAGTGAAAAAACGCCTAATTTTCTTCAGTTGTGACTGAATGATGAACGAATGAAAGAAACGTATAACAAATTTCATCATAAATTTTATATGCATTGTCGAAGTATAAGACATCTCGGTGTGAATTTTCATGAAAACCCTCATTGCTAGTATTGCATAAATTATCTCTGAACAACCTATTATGAAACTACTATTATTATTGCCTTGTGGTTCTGGACGTAAATAATTCCATCCTATTTCTTCCCGTGGGTGTCGTAAAAGGCGACTAAGGGCCTTACTAGAGAATGGGCAGCAGCGTTCTCTATGCATTTTAAAACCATACTGCGATCGCCAAACCGCCTGCCAAGCGTGGTGATTATGGAAACCCCCCCTTTGGGGTAGGACTATGTTATGTCCAGCAGTGGACGTCTTTCGGTTGAAATGAATGAATGAACCTATTGTGGTTAGGTTTCCTATTTGGCAATCGAATCCTGATTTATAGACGCGGAGTGATTTTAATGGGTTGCCCTTTTAATTCCAATAATTTTATTGTTTATGTATCATTTAATTGAAAGAGTAGGTCTCAGTGAAAACTGTCTTATAAATGAAAGTTGGACTGTAATCAAAAGTTTGAGAATCGTAGAAATGAGGTAGCGTTTACAAATAATTTGAATTTGTACGAAATCCATTAACTTCTGGTATCGGAACATTATACAAGTATTTAGATAAAACGCATATCTGCCTTAAGGCGAATGCGCAGCAGCTGTAGCCAGCGAAATTCAAAGTCATGTTTTTCATAATAAAGTCATTCAATGGAACAAATCTAACTTAGAGAGATGTACCTATCAATGATTCTATTGATTGTAATTCTGTAAATACATATCTGTTATAGCTGCGAATCATCTTTTAATCAAGATACAACCTGACACTGACCTGCAAATTGCAAAAAAACGTAAGAACATTTTAATTTCACGGGCTACAGCTGTAGATCCGAATGGATCCGCTTCTCACAACAGTTGAGAGTTACCTAGGTTAGTTACCTAGTTAGTTAGGTACCTGGAAAGAAACAATAGATTTAATAGAACGAGAATTGTACAACTTGCTTACGGCCTGGGCACGTCCTTGCCGCTATCAGTGGAAGCTTAGCGCGGGGCAGTGCGGCAGCGAACGGTAAGAACAATTATACAAAAACTTTTTACAAAAAAAAAACCACCGACTTCCAAAAAAACACTACAATGTGAAAAATAACTTTAATTTCGGAAGTCGGTGTCTTTGGATCTGTATTTTAGATATTTGCCACCGACTTCCGAAATTAAAGTTATTTTTCACTTTGTATTGTTTTTTTTGGAAGTCGGTTGTTTTTTTTTTGTAAAAAGTTTTTTATTTTTCACTTTTTAGTAAGTCAGTTTGTAATTTATCTAATTAACAATAGCCTAATGTCAAATGCTCATCACCTTTTACTAAATATTGCTTTTCCCGATGCAGGGGCGTTAATTGTTGAGGAGTTCTCCTGGTGAGAACCAGGAGAACTGATGGTGACTTCACTATATGCATTTTGACGAGCATAAATTGCTTAGCAACCATATTAAAGTCCCTAATGGAATCGCAACGGTGAAATACTTATTATTAAGTAGTTCCGGTGGTCATCTGTAGTCTTCATCATCAGTTCCACTTCACCAAATGGTGCTTTTCGAGAGCAAATGCACGAGATACTATAAAAAAATACTTAAATCACTATAAGTATGCCTATAAAATTTGAGGATTTCCCTCGATTTCCATGGGATCCCCTCATCAGATTCTGATTTGGTGGCAATGGAACCACCTCGGAAGCATACCCTTCCAAACAAAAAAATAATTTTTAAAATCCGTCTACAATTGACGGAGTAATCGGTGAACATACATAAAAAAAATAAACATACAACCGAACACATAACCGATTTTTGGAAGTCGGTTAAAAATATATGAAGCACGCCAGGTGGCGACGCACGCAGCGGTAACGCGAGCGGTATTTGCGGAGCGGTTCGCGGCAGCCGCGTACGACGCGGCTTGAAATTAAAAGAATCCTAAGCGTAGTGAGGGATTCAAAGTACGTCGCTCGAGGTTAAATAATTTTGATACCGTATGGCACACTCTGCTTTTCATCCCCCTCTATGAGAAAAATAAATAAGAGATGCTGTTAGTATTGACGAATATTTATATTTATCTAACCAAATTACACATTTATATTAATATTATATACGTTTTCGCAATTTTGGAAGTTTATTGTAACTGTTTTGTTGGGAACAGAAAATGTCGTTGACTTATTTATCACTTATTTATAATTATTATCTTCAAACTCTATAAGAAAAGCGCGGGTATTTTTTTTTTAAATTTGGTTAACTACGCGGCAGACGTGCGTTTTTTTTTGTTACTGGGCAGGACTTTATCGAAGCGTTCAAACTTTTTAATTAAATAGTGTTCCAAATTCAAAAGTCATTTCATCACTGTTATTAAGTCATGAAATGACACACATTTTCTTTCTCTCTTTTTCTCATAGCCAGTTGCGTTTCATATATCTAAGACACAGTGCAGGCCTATTGTTGTAAGTAAGTAAGTATAATAAATTAGTATTACTATTTGTAAGTTTTACTTCAGTCTAAAGCACACTCGGTTTTTTCTGTTACGCTTTCACGCGAAAACGACTAAACGTATTTGGATGAAATTGGGCACATGCGTAGACCATGACCTGGATTAGGACATAGGCTACTTTTTATCCCGATATTCCCACGGGATCCAGACTTAGGCGGGTGAAGTAGTTGGATGTAAAAAAAGTCAACGTTTTATTTACTGTCAAATTCAAGTGTTGCCTGCGCAAGAAAAAATATCTTCTTAAACAAAAAAACTCAACTGGTAAATATTCTACCTTTATTTTAATAAGGGTTAAGATTGTAAAACGTTATTTTTCCGCAGCATCGTGGACGAAGGGCCTTAGTGGTTATAATTATTGTGATATATGCTACCATTACCATCGTTATTAATTCAGTGGAACGTTTTAATTGCTGTAGTAATTAGTAAATGACAATCAGGCAGCACGCTAACATTAATATTGATGGCCTTGACATTTTGACTGTCAATTTATCGGCTTACGCTTTTCAGAGCTATTTAAAAGTCGTAATGATCAATTAATTAATCAACTCGGCATATTTTAGTGCACTGTTTAACGTGACTCGTTGTTCTAGTGTTGCAGCATGAGATTCTGGGTTCGATTCCCAGGTCGGGCAAAGTGTTATTAGGTTTTTCCATCAGGAATTTCCCAGTAGCACCCTAGAGTCTAAACTTGTGTCCGGTTGATGGCAATAGGCACGCCCCCTATTATATGGGACTGAAACATAGGTGGCGAAATATGTGTGTATTATACGTTTAGGTATCTACACCTCTGCCTAACCCCTCGGGTAATACAGGCGTGATGTTATATTTAACGTAGGCCTTTCAGAGTTTTCTCAACAGTTCCCGTGTCTTCCGCCCTCCTGCAGGCTTTGACACTGCCTTTTTCAGGTCACTTCACCGTCACCACTCAAAGCCCCGTCGGGCTTAAGTCATTTATGATTCACAGCCTCGCAGAGCATGGATGGATGCATCACTTTTCAGTGTATGTAAAAAAATGCTTTGATGTACAGTTAAGAGCATAAATACCTTACATTTATGCAGGATTCAAAAGCGATTTTCTCCTAACTTATTTATAGATATTTACATGATAATTCTCGAAACCTTATATATTTTTATGAAATAGGTTTTACTCAAAGTTCCAATTTTTATTTCATGAGAAAAACGCTTTTTAATGTTGCGTAACTATAAAGTATTTATGCTCATGACTGTACACACGGCTACACATCAAGCTATACATTTCCAATATATCAGCTGATCTGGCAATGTATAGGATTTCCGTACAATGAGAGGCCAGCGTATACTGGAAATGCCATAGCTTGATGTGTAGCCATGAGTACGTTCCCATTTTTCTCCGCAGTGCAATTGGAAAATTAAGGAATTTTATTTATTTGTGCTTTTTTCAAATGTGTGCTTTTGTTCATATTTTTAACATGACCAAATTGTCGTCGACGTCCACAGAGAAGTAAAATGTATGGAAGTATATTATGAAGACGCTTTTATATATTTAGTAAAATGTATGGAAGTATATTATGAAGACGCTTTTATATATTTAGTCAAATGTATGGAAGTATATTATGAAGACGCTTTTATATATTTAGTCAAATGTATGGAAGTATATTATGAAGACGCTTTTAAATAACCGTCCACGATAACATTATAACGTGCACGTATTTTCTTACATTTTATGGACGTGTATCGCTAATATTCGTCACGTTATTATGTTGAAATAGTTTAGTGATTTGAATCCAAATAAACAAATTGCATACGTAAAAATTTACCCGCATTCATTACGTACGATATCGGAGCCCTTTACTGTACGTGGTTCGATTGCACTTACTACTCGTTATGTAATAGTTGGTAATGTCCTGAACACAGAATATAATATATGTCCCATCACTACAAACTGTATGCAGGTGCCGTTCGGAGACTTAAAGTAATATTAGAAAACTGTTCCACCGAACCGCACTCATCAAAATTTTGTTTCAGTGCCGTTAGTGGAAGTGCTCAGGTGCCGTTCGGTCAAGTGCTGTTGAAATCAGTGCTCTTAGTGGAATGCCTCATAATTATAGCCTCACAAAAAATAAATGCTAAAAGAGGCACACTGACTGGCTACTATAATTATACTGAAAACATCCTTATAATGACCTAACCACACAATCACACACATACACACTCACATACACCCACACAATCACCCATACGACACATCTACTAACACTCGTCTTGCATACTTAACCTAAATATTAATCAAAATAAATAAAACTATAAAATGTCGTATGATTCCTTACTACACTCTGTCAGCGCGCTTAGTACATAATTTCTATTATAAAAATGTAAAGGGGTGTGATCATGGTGTCCTGAAACACAGGCCCCGAGCCTGCCTAAGCTAGGCTCGGGGCCTGTGTTTCAGGACACTAGTGTCCCACAATATATACCTTCCTGAATTGTGTATCATTGTCGAACCTGGTACCAATGTAAAATCATTGATTTATATTGTAGTGAGAAAATAAAGTTGCTTGATTGATTTATTTAGGCGAACAACACAGGTGGAAAAATAAACTAACTAATTATAGGTAATCAGCCTGTAACGTTCCGACAGCTGGGACACGGGCCTCCTCTCTGTAAGAAAGCTGGCCGTAATCCACCACGCGGGCCCAGTGCGGGTTGGTAAATATCACATGTCTTCGAACTTTTGCTTCTAGGACATCCCGGCTTCCTCGCGATGTTTTCCTTCACCGTTTTGAGAGCAGTGGTGATGAAATAATTTATACAAACTAAAGCGCCTGTCAGGGTTTGAACCTACGACCTGCAACTCGTAAGTCGCTGTAGTTACCACTGGGCTGCCACTGCTCTCAATTATAGGTATACCTCCTTGTTTTTATCGTAAAAAGTCACATCCGTTACGTAGTAATGTCCAGCACTATTTTGTATTAACACTTAGCAAAGTTTTGTTTACTCCGCAAAAGAGGAAAGTGTGGGTGATGCAATAATAAGTTGTTGTAACAAAATTCAAACTGCGACAAATATTGTGGCACTTAGGATAACCCTCCCACTCTGTTTGTGGGTGTCGCAGAGGCAACTAAAGGCTAACGTGGGTATAAAACGTCTTGAATTATGACGGAACCGCTTTCCGCAGAGCATGTAACTTTGCCGCTTTCCTTGGAAACCGTAGCTTTACTGACAACTCGAACAAAACAAAAACTCAATAGGACTCCAACTCCAACATAATCACCTTCCATTTAGGGCAAATGCTCCAATGATTGGCACTAAACACTTAATAAAATAACCTTTATTATTAAACCACTTAATCACAAGAAACGAGGCGTCGATGTAGCGGAAACAATCGTGGCTAGTATCAACGTCACGTTCGAATGAAAAATACGAGAGAACCCGACCTTTATTGGGGCCGCTACCCGACTTACCCGACAGAGCGATTGAAGCATTACCAGTGACGGGAATTGGTGTTTCTACCCGAATGGAGGCGATTTGAGTGGGTACTGTTTTAGATGCAGATGAATAGATTTATCAAGATTTTTTCGGTGATTTAGATCTGATTGGGGTGAAATTAACTTCGGTGGGGGAAAGAAAACATTTTTGAAACGTGAAGTTTATTTTTGAGAAAATACTGGTGGTGCTGGTGTTTGGTGGTAGGGCTTCAGGGCTTGGAATTTCATTTTTGGGGATATATACATAACTTAAATGGGGATGAAACGCGAAATGTGGGTGTACTATAAGTAGGTACCTAAGTTCTGCCTAACCCTTCGGGAAAAACAGGCATGATTATTTTATTTTATTATATTACCTATATTTTAATTATAACGACGATTCTAAAAGCAAAACAGAAGCCGCCAAAAGACATCATTAATAACCCCCGCCATCTTTCTCCTCAGACATCTAACATGAGACTCCTAGCGAATATTTGTTCGTATAACTCCCAAAACATATCATTAGTATCAAAGTAAGTGCTTACTTGCGAAGTTTAGCCAATAAACGTGGAACTTCGAACATATATTTGAACCTCTTGCTGCCGACGATGTTTCCAAATATTGCCTGACAAAACACTTAGAAGATCGCGCATAGTATTTTAGGGTTATACTCGTACTAGTGAATGAAAAATGGGAAAGTGTTTATTCAGAAAAATATTTTAACACACACACACATAACATAACATCACGCCTGTAATCCCCGAAAGGTTAGGTAGAGGTGTACCTATAGTACACCCATATTTCGCCAGTTATGTTTAAGCCCCATGTAATAGGGGGCGAGCCTATTGCCATCAACCGGGCACAAATCCAGACTCCGGGCTTAAAAATATTTTAAAGACATAATATTTATTTCTACCAAACTGTTGGCAGACGTAGCTCCTTCTTTTTTTGTAAGTAAAGTAATATTAACTTGGTGTTTTGAATGACACTTTTTCACATATACTCGTAGCAAACTATCTTGCATTCCAATCCATAAACATACAAACAACTGTTTTTAGGGTTCCGTACCCAAAGGGTAAAACGGGAACCCTATTACTAAGGCTCCGCCATCTGTCTGTCTGTCCGTCTGTGTGTCTGTCTGTCTGTTTGTCTGTCTGTCTGTCACCAGGCTGTATCTTATGAACCGCGATAGTTAGGCAGTTGAAATTTTCACAGATGATGTATTTCTGTTGCCGCTATAGTAATACATACAAAAAAACAGAATAAAATAAATATTTAAGGGGGCTCCCATACAACAAACGTCATTTTTTTGCCATTTTTATAGAGAATGGTACGGAACCTTTAGTGCGCGAGTCCGACTCGCGTTTTTTTTTCCTTTTAAGTATTCTCTGCAGCGAGGCTTTCACAAAATATAGCAACGAGGTGCTTATGTATTTTATTTTTAAAGGAGGTTTTTGTGATACAGCTGTTTATATCTACTGGAAGGCTATTAAAAATAGTAGGGACTAAAAAAATTCTACACCTTCGACTTCCGATAATATTGAGTGATGATAAATCACTCAATATTATGTGTACAAACTAACATTTGCGGTTGGAATGTATGGGGGCACATGTTTTTCAACTACAACGTTAAGTTTGTTCTTGGGATAAATTCATCCCAACTACGGAACCGTTCATTGTGTGTGGTCCAACATGCATTTGGCCGGTTATTTTTTTGTATAAACTTCACAGACTTGATGAGTATCTAATCTCAATAATTATGATAAAATAAACAAAAACAATACAATAAAATAGAAAAAAAATAATCAAGTTACTACAATATCAACCAGCGGTCGTCAACTCCAAAAAATATCATCAAATATTTTTTTTTATTTTAACATGTTTAGGTATCCATCACGTCTGCGGAGTCTCTCTAGCTAATTTAATTTGACCCTATATAGGCTGGCTTTGAATTATTTGTCTATCGTGCTGGGGGTGATAGTACATACTTTCCCGTCATCATTATCGCCTATAGATTGTCACTCTATCTAGGCCCTCTGGAACAAAGACATTCACAAAAACACGAATAAATTTAATTTAACAGACAACATCTTAAAATTCCGCAAAATAAGTAATTCCGTATCTAAAAAAAAACATTATTTTCTTACTACAAAGAATATAAAATTACAATATACGTACAAAATAAATCCTATTACAAGTTTGTGAGTAAAACACGATTCTAGAGATTTGAATCAACGCAAAGTGTCTGGTAACAAAAGGAATTTAATCTTCGAGCGTCCTGTGAAAAACTGTGCCCGGAGCGGAACAACGGGTCTTTTATTAGGGCAGCGACTTACTTGCGACTTTTTCTGTTTAATTGTGAGCAAAAATGGCCTTGAACTAGAAAGGAAGTTCAGAAAGGCTTTATTGTTATACAAAGTTGATAAGACAGAGGGGCTTTCCTTTCAACTGCCTATAGTAGGAACCATTTTCAAGCTCTGTACCAAAAATCAATTAAATAGGAGCAGTAGTTTAGTCGCAAATGATTTTTGAAGTTTTTGCCCTGTTTGAACACGATGTATCTCTCCTAACAGCTGATTATGTCTCGCATAGGTCATGCACCTTAAAACGATAAATCTGAGTATAACCTACGATGCGTTGTTGCCGCTGTTACGCAAGTCACAAATACAACCAAATATTTTCGTTAAAAGATGGCAATGCAAACAAGGAAGCAATAAATACACACACTTGCACTTTCATTACGAGAGTGACAATCATAGCAAAACATCCCGCGCGTAAAAGAAATAGAAATAGGTCACTGTGTTGCTATTGCATCTTAGTCTTAGATCCTTGCGATCGATAAGTAGGGCGTCTAAAAACTTTCAGTGCGCCGACGCAACCCTCTGGGAACGTACTTATGTAACGTATTACGGAAGCTCATGCGCCGCTGTCGAACTCGCGCGCTGACAATTGTGATTTTGTTTTGATAATGTGATAGGACACTAAATAAGTTTAAGACAGACAGTATTTTTTTTATTTTTATTGTGACAGGACACGTAACTTGGGATTATTATTATTTAGTGTGTGACACGTTTTTATTGTGATTGTTGTTGTTCGCGTATGTCAAAACTTTACCTAACATAAAAGCTAGCACAAGTGGAGGCCTGCCACCGCCCGCCCGCTTTGACACGGAAGAACACACGCCGCGCTTCGGCGCGCGTGCGTCGTTGCCGCTTTGTTACCTAGGTATCTAAGTTCAGTTAAATTTATTTACAAAGGGTGGTTGCGTTTTACTGTGATTTGTAAACTAATTAGTTTGTTTGAAAAAAAAAAAAACACATTTTTGGTGCTTTTTATTTTTATACCGTATCGAATTAATACTAAACACGTATAGTATACGTAGTGTAATTTAATGCCCCTCTGTCATATCAACTCTGTATTTACTGTTAACGATTCTTAAATATAAATAAATATATTCTTGTATAAAATAAAGTAAATGGTGGCAACTTTTTGTTAAGTACTACTTTATTGTGCACTTGTTATATTTACTGTTAACGATTCTTAAATATAAATAAATATATTCTTGTATAAAATAAAGTAAATGGTGGCAACTTTTTGTTACTACTTTATTGTGCACTGTACCGAAGTAAAAATAAGTGCAAGTAGATACCATGTGACGTAATGTAGCCGAGCGATTGGTTACGATGAAGATTATATTATGATTAAAGTGAATTTTAAATCTGTTATTACGCCTTAATGCAAATAAGTTATGCAAAAAATGCATGTTAAACTAGAACGGCTAACATCAATTTTCTATGTGAGTATTTAAGTATTGTAGTAAAATAGTTTATAAAATAAATTCAGGAAGTAATGTCTATCCAAAGCATAAAAATCGATATTACTTTCAAACTGCGTAAGATATTTTTTTTTTTTTGTTTATGAACAGACTACCTTATTACATCAGTCTAATATTATAAAGGCGAAAGTTTGTGAGTGTGTGTGTGTGTATGTTTTTTACTTCTTCACGCTCAAACGGCTGGACCAATTTTGATAAAATTTTGTATGGAGGTAGCTGACACCCTGGATTGAGACATACTTTATCCCGATATTCCCACGGGATCGAGACTTACGCGGGTGAAACCGCGGGGCGCAGCTAGTTATCTATAGTTCTATCAGTGATTTTTTTCAATCATTCATATTTACGTTACTAAAATAAATATTCCCAATGAAACCAAGCGGCGGCGGTGCGGCGTGAGAGCGACGCGCATTTGTATGGCCAAAGTCAACGGTGATTACCCGACTCTTAATGAAAGTTCAGCGTTAAATCAGGGCCCCATAAAAATACAATGTGTATTTCTGTAATTTTTATTGGGATAAAAAATAATTAAAACTACGTAAATTACAGTCACACTTCCGCTGTACAGTCAAAACAAACCAAAATAGACGAATTGCCTAATACGCTAGACCCTTACACGTGTGCGACCGTGTACGTGCGCAGATTTTTAATGTAACCACAATTTCCTCCCACAATCAGTATAACTAATTTAGTCGGCGAATCTGACTAATGCGAGATAGTCTGTAACAAGCGGCCTTCACAGCCAGAGGGTTGCGATGTCTATCTGTGGAATCGAAGAAACGCTTTGTAATGCGCTTCATGAACTGCTGGATGGAGGGCTTCGTTCCGAACGAACCAAGGGGCACTCGTAACCTTTCGGAGGAATCGGGTCTGAAGTGTCTGCATCCTATGGATGAGATGGGACTTTGCATGTGCGAAAACTGCACAGGCATGCATATGTCATGATGGGGCGGATGCATGTTGTGTAAATACGCAATTTGCACTTAAGGACAATTTGCTGCGTGAATTAAGGACGGAATGAAGCCTACCGAGAGCGAAACAGGCGCGGAAACGCGCTTTCTCTATGTGCTCTGAGAATGAAATGTGGTGGTTGAGGGTCACACCTAGATATTTGGCTCGCTTCTCCTAAGGGATAGACTTAACGAACATGATGATCAGTGATTCAGTAAGCAAGTATGGTCCGTTGTTATTTCATATGTACTGGGGGCCGATCGCGCTATTTCTCAACGTAATTACCGTTCGAACGGAACGTTTTTGGTTTAGTTTTGGTTTAGCTGATGTAAGAAACGGTATCGCGCTATTTTTTCTGAGTGACAAAATCGTTGACGTTACCCAATACTGAAAGTTCGATCGATCGTTCCTCCAGCGTAACTTCCAAAGTAATGCTAAATCGTTTCCGTTGAAATGATTAGCGCGATACGAAATGTGTCTAACGTAACGTTTTTGGTTGTGGTTTAGTTTTGGTATTAACGTTCAAAATTAGCGCGATCGGCCCCCTGTTGTTCTTTCGTAATAACGAGTTATCTAGAGGCTATTTCGTTCTCCGTAATAATTCTATTGGTATGTTTTGTGGTGTGCGTTAATTCCGGGCCATGTTGTATAATTAAAATATTAAGTATAGTTTTCCCAAAATAACAGTGACTAAAAGATAGACTTTTTATCAAAACGTGTGTGTCTGTGTCTTTCAAAAGGGATAAAATACTACCTACCAAACAATATTGCTCAATCAATTTCCCCAAAAAGCCAACGAATTGCTTGCACCCACACAAAGCACTTCTGTTTTTTGTGGGTTGAAAGCTATCTGCATATTTCCCAAAAATCACTAAAACTATACCTCCGACTAATCGCACCGACCAATCGCACTCTTATAGCCAGCCTAACCCTTCATTGCCCGCGCTCAGTTACGGCACACAACTGCATTGTTGCCGTACAAAAGCCGTTAGTAAAGCCCTGTCATCTGCGCCTATTGTACCAGCACGACATATTTATATGATCAACATATGCGAATTTTCATCTCGTAATGGGTTCTAACAATGTCAGATGTAACACGTCATTTGGTAGGGAAAAGGCTTTGTAATTGATGAGGCACTATCCGGGGGGCTAGTGTCACACACACTGTCCTCCCATGCCTACTAACACTGTAACTTGAAAACATTGTAAAAGCCCACTTTTTTTTTAAAAGGGTAACCGTGGAGTTTCTTGCCGGCTCTTCTCCATAGGAACGTCATACAAACACTTAGCTTATTTTATTTTATTCCTTGTATAATTTTGTTGGCATAATTATGTATGAATATTTTATTGCGATTTTTATGGTTGTATTTCTCTCTTGTAATGTGACGAAATGTATTATTTGTAAATACAAATTTTGTATAATTTTATTAAGTATCTTATCTTGTTTGCTAATATTGTAATCATTTAAATTTATTGAATAGTTGTTCATCTTATACTAAGAATGTTGTGCATGCCTATAAGTGACGTATTTGCACAGAATTGAAGAATCTTAATGACCTACTGTTAGTATAGTTGTAAATATGTCATTGGTGTGCCTTGCTCAATAAATAAATAAAATAGGAAACGGCCAATTGGAACCGTGCACCTAGCTTCTGACGTTTCATCAGTGCCATGTAGGTTTATGTGAAATAAAATATTTTGATTTTGGTGGCTAAGTATTTAATAATAAATAAATAATAATAATAAATAAATAATCTTTATTACAATACACACAAGATTCATGATACACAAAAACAGATGTACAAAATAGCAAGGTATATCTACATAAATCTACAAAACTTAAACATTACTTGCTGTCATTCATAGATCTTTGGCAGTCGTTACGGGTAGTCAGAAGCCTGTAAGTCTGACGGCCAGTCTTATCAAGGGTTATCGTGTTACTTAGTAACTGGGTTGTGGAGGTCAGATGGTATATATAGGTAGTCGCTTATGAGAAATACTGGTACTCAGCTGCATCCGGTTAGACTGGAAGCCGACCTCAACATAGTTGTGGAAAGGCTAGTTAGATGAATTGATAAGAAATTAGAAGCCTTTACTTGCTGCAGTCTGTCTTTCTATGACCTGTGAGTTTTTAAGTCTCGAGTGAATAGTTGGGCCGTAATCCACCACGCGGGCTCGGTGAGGGTTAGCAGATGTCACATGTTTTCGAATTTCGGTTCTAGGACATGCCGGTTTCCTCACGATGTTTTCCTTCACCGTTTTGAGAGCAGTGGTGTTTCAAATTCAAATGTGATGCTTAAATATAGCACAGAAATCTCAATATTTTACATGTCACCACATCAGTAGATTGCACCCGTGCGAAGCAAGGGCGGGTCACTAGTTATGAACCTACCCAGTTTGAGGGACCAAATAAAATATTATATTCCATTTTCGTGAAACATTTCTGCTGATTTCGAGTATATAAGTGGGACCATACATTTCCGTCGGTAGATTAGCGTCCTTTTTACGAAATTGAGGTACCAATAAAATCCTAATAGGATCAAAAACCATTCCCATAATTCATAGGTTATAGGAACGTATGCTTTATTGTTTCCCAGAATATTTCCCTGGCTTTTTTGCTGAATATGTTTTACTGGCCGACTGGCCGAACCACTAGTTCATCCGTCGCAGTTCCGAACACTACATGTTCGGAACTGCGACGGATGAACTAGTGGTTCTGGCTATGGCTTCAAACACTGGTTAGGTAAAGTGTTCCTGGATTATTATGAATTTGACAGTAGCCGCCGCTTATTGTTAATAGGTTAATCCAATCAATCAATCTGTCTAGCCTTTTCCAAACCATGTTGGGGACCGCTTCCAGTCTAACCGGATGGAGCTGAATACCAGTGTTTCACATGGAGCGACTGCATATCTGACGTCCACAACCCAGTTACTGGGTAAAACGATACCCCTTGGTAAGACTGGTTGTCAGACTTTCGGGCTTCTGACGACCCGTAACGACTGTCAAAGGTCCACGAAAGACTTCTGGGACCAATGTCTTAACGTGCTTTCCGAGGCACGGAGGAGTCTTGGTATGTAAAGATGGTCACTCATTCACGGACCAACCCAAGAAAGCGTAGTTTAATCTGGTGGATTGATCAGTGCAGCTGTTATTAATTAGCCACGAGCTAATAGGTTAGTTCACAAGGGATAAAATAAACAGCTGGAGAAATGTGGACTGTGACTATCTTACATACAGTTCGATTTACCATTTCAGGGAAACCCAGGCGTGCAGTTAATAAGTATTTTACTTAATTTCGAAGAATTCTTTAGTTTTACCAGTTTCCAACCATACCAGTTTCATAGGTACCTGCGACAGAAGGCGCCAAGTCTAATTCATTTAGACGTCCACAACTTCGACCTATTGCATTAATTTTCTAAATTTAGGTAGACAATTTAATTAATTTTAAATCTTATTGATATCATATGAAAGCTAACAACACTAACTTACCTTTCAGGTGATATACCACAATCCACAGCTCATTGCAAAGAAATAGTAAAAAATTGTCTTTAGCAACGCGTGATGAAGTGATTCCAGTTTATTGCTCGCAAGTGTATTTGGTCATTCTATTTTATATTTTATTCAGACTTACAGGAATATAAATAAAGTATAGCGACCCCACAGCACAGCTGTAAGTCACTCGGCATTACAAATCTATATCCGAGCTTAGAGAGGTTTACACACTCTGCATTCAACAACATACCTACTTTAATTTAATTTAAATTTAATTTATGCTGTACGGTGGAAGAGGGGAGTCTCCTAACACAGGCATTGTTTGCTTAAAAGGACGCTCCAAACACTATTCAATATGTCAACTGAAGCATATAATAAAAAACTTAAACTTTTCTTTTTTCTTTTAAAAAAATATTTATGAAAAAGGTATGAAGATACAGTGTAGTTACATAAGCACCAATTTCGTTATTTACAACGATGAAACTGAACGATGATAACTGTGGGGTTATTGCGAAACACACATTTAAATGTAATGCGTGCATGTGAGTGTTTTTGTATGTAATTTTTTTTATGTATTATGTTTTCTCTTCTTTTTTTACATACGTTGTCTACATCTCTTTGTCTACTTTCCTGTCGCAGGTATGCTGGAAGAGATTTCTTTAGAAATAAGCATCACCTTTGTACGTATGTTTCTGTTCCTTTCTTCTTGTCTGTTTATAGATTGAAGTACAACTTTGCAGTTGTAAAAAAAAATATTCTCCCATACATCGTTCTACATCACCGTCGATGCTCTACTAACTGCAAAAGTAAGTTTGTAATTGCAAAAAAACTTATATTTTTTCGTGATATTACCTTAAATTCACATTTTTTCGTTCGCGTCGACTTAGAAGCTTGATGTTGTGTGTACATAAACTGTTAAATAAATAAATAAATTGGCTGTTAGAAAAGTATGTTTCTTAAGAATTAAAATACATCACACAGTCCTTAAATGACAACTAAAAAAATAATAATTAAATAATAAAATTAATACAATAACAACCTTAATAAGACTAGACAACAGTGATTTTGTTGCTCTTGATCTGAGAGTAGTTTTGGGTTGCTGAACCCTAAGAGATTGTGCGTTATTTAAATGTTATATCATGTATAAACACAACATAATCCAATTATACCTTATACATAAGTACTCCAATAACTTAAAAACTAGAGTAAATCTTCAGATTAACTGCAGTTAATTTAAGAATAAAGACTCGCCGACTTCTCGACTTCTTAAATTGTGTGTCAGAAATTACAAAATCCCGCAAAGATACCTAAGGCAACACGAAAATTGTTTTTTTTTTTAGGCCTACAGGCCTGTATAATCAATCAAATGACTATTGATCGCAATTCCTTTCATTTTCAACAGTTCAATCACGTTCATTGCGTTATTTACGTTGCTAAGCACACGAATTATTCAAACCTGGATTAGGAATTTCCCTCAAACGCTTGGCACAATACAAGCGTTTTGAGGGAAATTCCTAATTAATTAAAAGTGTGTTACGAATAAGGGTGCTGTTCGCCATTGTACTCTCTTCTATACCAAAATTTAAAAGTCTATAGGATATTTTTTTACATGTATTTACAGTGATTCTCCGGCAATAATTTGTGGACCGAATTTTGAAAATCCTTTTGTGGTTTGAAAGCGTATGCTCTTGAGGTGGTCTATTTCCCATTGTCACCAAGTCGGAACCTGATGAGGGGATCCCATGTAAATCGAGGGAAATCCTCAAACTTTATAGGCACACCTATAGTGATATGGCTATTTTTTATAGTACCTAACTCATGCATTTGTACTCAGAAAGCACGATTTGGTAAAGTGGAACTGATACCGGAAAAAAACTAAAATACAGATCCAAAGACATTAACTTCGGAAATTAAAGTTATTTTCACTGTATAGTGTTTTTTTTTTTTGGAAGTTGGTTTTTTTTTTAAGTTTTTGGTATACAGTAAAGTATATTCTATGTATCCTTGAATCTCAGTCTTTATCACCTAACTATTGAAACAAAAAAGTAAGTTTAAAAACTAAAACCCGACTACTGAAAATCACGCTCTAAAAAGTATGAAACAAGAAAATATTCTCATCTGAATTTGTTTATATTCAATATTTATCGTGTATCATATAAACAACTGATACGTAATATATTTAAGTGTATTAATACATAATATTCATAGTGATGTTCAGAGGATAGCCGTGGTGGTATGCCAGCAACCTCTCAAAACAATACACTCTAACAGTAGTAAGCGATCATAAGCTAATGTGAGTGAATTTGCTTCGCCGTAGTCGGGTAAAAATAAACCCCAATAACTGCCAATCAATTCACAACACATACAGCATGTGCACAAATAAGGCCAAATTAATCATCCTAATTTGTCCCCGCGAATCGTGCACCGAACAATGAATATACAGGGTGTAGCTAAATCGGGCTCTATTAATAGTAATAGTTCGGTAATTTCACCGATAAAAGCATTGTTTTAGTTTCCGACAGTTGTGGTAAACAGGCTTTGTTAGTTAAGTTTACGTCAGGGTGGTGGGTTGTTCTGACTTGTGAAGTTGTGAGTGATATACGGAAATACAGTTTGTTGAGAACCCAGGCCCAGTCTTACCCAACGTATTATAATATTACTATACTCCATAGGTTTAGGTAGTTAAATAAAGGTAAACAAATCATAAAAAGGGTTTTTATAGATGACACTTTCTTGTTTAAAAATACGTTGTCGTGTTGATACGTTGTTGTGTCTTCAAGGCGTTCGTAGTGCGTGTACCGAACTGTTATCTGCCGCTCGTCATGGAAGAAGACTTTTGGCCGCAGGACGTGGTATTCCGTCACTTCCGCGGACAAGTTCCACAGATCAGCACAATTTAATATAGTGCAAAGTGAAGTGCTACTAACATAGTCTTAAGCCTTTTTATTAACACAAGTTTTTGTTTATATTACAATATGTATGTTTAGGTTAAGGTAGTTTTCTATGAGCCTGTGTCGCCTGTAATAAATTATAAATTATTATTATTATTATAATTATTTATTTTTTGTTTTTTTGTTATTACTATAGTTTCCTCTTATATTACTGTATGTTAAACTTTATCATTTATTCTTAAACTACTCTTCGTAGATGTAATTGCTTGAGCGCAATTATTTAGTTAGATTTATATATTACTATATTATTTTGTAATACGAGTATGTCTATTGTAAACAGCCCAAAAAGTCAGGTTCTCTAAACGTCAACGAAATAAAACGTTGCTAAATTGAAGAGTACAACTGTGACGTAGCATGCCAACTGAAGTGCCAGGAATTACGTTTAGTCGGTTACTTGACAGCTCTCTCGTCACGTGGTTTTTTTGTTTACCTTTATTTAACTACTTATACCAACGGAATATAGGTACTTGTACGGGTAAGGTATTCAAATGATAAATTGAGAAAGTTCAACTTTTATAATGAATGTTCAAGCACAAACACGCTAAAATTGATAAATGATCGACTCGCGGCGAGAGAGTTCTTTTGTTGTTAGCCCAAACGAATGTTATGCGACTACTGATTGCTAACTCAAATAATTATACGAAATAAAGAAAGCAAATGACAAACTACTAATATCTTATCATTCAAACTTTTATTTTTTTGGTCGTAACAATCAAACTTTTTTTTTTAAACAGATAGTTTATACTATACAATAGAAAGCTTGAAATAATTGAAACATTAAGTCTGTGTTACTATAAAAGTACAGTTTTCGTGGTGATAAACCATTCGAGTCAGTCTCAGCACCTGATAATAGTTTCATCACTTTTGCGCTCTCGAAAATATAGCTTATTTCGCCGTTTATATACTTAATGAAGATATTGTATAATCATAAAATAAAATTTCTTGTCTGTGATTTTTAAATTTCTTGTTAATGTTTGTTAAATATTACAAAAAAAACATTACCGTCAGTGTTTAAAAAAAAAGAAGGATTTTTCAACATTATTTTCTGGGATTATTTGTAATATTTTGATAGGTATTTTTGCTTCTTTTTTGAGATAAACATGTCTGCTTGCATACAATATTTTTAATAACTAAATTTAGGTTATAATATTGAAGAAAAATGTTTCTAAATTCAACACGATATCGTCAATTTTGTGTGAAGAGGCAACGGAAATTATTTTTTACAATATTATAAACCACCATTTTTGAATAAAAAATTGCTACCAATGGAGATGAAGGAGTAATCTATCTGTGGCAATTATTAGTTACATTTGGTTTAGTTACATTTTGCCGCAAAATGTTCCGAAAAACTGCAAACTTTTGTCAGATATTGTGATAGCGTCCTTAACTATAAACAATATACCTAAACTTGTACCTTTTGTATTTAGATTTCTTAGTAGTCCGTTCGCATGTTTTATATTTATCCTAGTTATACAGGGACACATATTATTAGCCATACTATACCGTAATACATAGTCTGTAACATATATGTATCGCTGTTGGTTGCCTGAATAAATATTTATATTGAAGGTGTAAAATAAAAGAGTCCTCTGAAACGTAGAAGTAACTTAAAGATTATTTTAGGAGTAGGATTTTCAAAATAAATAGCGTAGAGTCATCTAATTTTAATGTATTTTCATTGAATTTGTACGTATATATATAATGTAGGGATATATTATTATAGTAAATATATGTGTATTATAGCTAAGTGTTTAACATATTTATATACTTTGGTACCTATTATAATTAATTAAGTTATATTTTAATATTTTATTATTTTCTCTCAATCAGAGCATCCGCCATCTTATCTCTTCCCCACCTTTAGTTGACAGGTAGAGAATGCCTAAGGCATTAAGTCCGCCTTTGTACATTATTGTGTGTGAGAAGTTTAAATAAATAAAAAGCAGATTTTCTCATGTCATTCATCTAAGTAACTAGTTTGTGGAGGTCAGATAAGCAGTCCCTTTCTTGTAAAATACTGGTATTTAGCTGCCTCTGGTTTGACTGGAAGCTGACCCCAACATAGTTGGGAAAAAGCTAGGCAGATTGATTGATAGTACGATTCATCTGAGTATCTACCGCTTGAAGATATTGACCTTTTTCTCACAACCTTTAGATATTCGAGAAGGCTTTTTCAGGTTTTAGGGTTCCATACATCAAAAGCAAAAAACGGAACCCTTATAAGATCACTCGTGTGTCTGTCGGTCTGTCTGTCTGTCCATCTGTCACAGCCGATTTGCTCCGAATCTACTGGACTGATTAAGTTTAAATTTGGTACACATATAGAATACTGTGTATTGTGGACGTGTAAGTAAATAAATGAATTTTGAATATGATGGTCACTTTTGGGGGGTAAATTAGAGGTTTCTTAAACTGTACCGGGCGACTTATCAAATTAAAGGGCTTGCTGTAAGGGTTTCAGATATATTTTATGTATAATTTTAAAATTATAAACGAAAATAGATGAAAATTGACCATTCCCCCCCCCCCCCTCTATCTCCTAAACTACTGAGCCAAAACTTTGAAAAAATTACAGAAAATAGTTCATTACTTATAGATTACAGGAAAACCTATAAGCCATCTCATCAAGTATCTTAAAATAACATAGTAAATCTAAATATGAGGGAACATGTTTTTCAAGTTTGTTCGTAGGATAATTAATCCCTACTACGGAACCCTTAATTGTGCGTGGCCCGACACGCACTTAGCCAGTTTTTTTAGTTTCAGTTGACATTTGCACACTGATAGATGATATACATACATACAGACAAAGTCATGTATTCCAGGGGCTCCCAACCTTTTAACATACGCGCCGCCCCTACTTCCTTTTAAAAGCACTTCGCCCCTCCAGTTACTTTGTTGACTAACGCAGAAAAGCCTAAGAATGTAAGAGCGCGATTAAGTGAGCTCGAAAATGTTTGCACCCTCGCGGTTATGTTCGGTTTTCTTTTGACCATTCATACAGAAAAAGGAAAAATTATTTTGTCGACTTATGCAGAAAATCTTAAACAAATCTTACAGAACCAAAGTATTACGAAACGTTTGGGTTTTGTAAACTAGCCTAAATCTTTTCTAATACCAAGATCAAAAAATTTAATCATTATATTGTTTATTTTTGGAGCGGCCGCGTCTTACCGTGGATCACTTTACACCCCCTAAGTGGGGAGCGCCCCACCGATTGGGAACCCATGATATATTCATTCACGTTCATTCCATGTGGGTGGTGAATTGATACTAAATTATCCGTAGCACAAATCTCCATGACAGTGAACGGAATTATCGTTCATTCATATCATTCAGTGCTTCAATGGAATGGCTTTGACCCACGCGCAAGAGTGCAAAGGTCAACGATAACCATTTATAAGCTCTATACGTATACAGGCATATACTTTGCACTTTGACCATTTATGTCATATCAATATGACATTAATGGTTAATGCTTATTTTACAGACATGGCAGAAGAAAGTTAGTTTTCCATTACCTACTGATTCTTCTAAACTAATCCTTCTACCGTTTTCTCTTAAATGTAGAAAGATTTATTGCAAGAGAAAATTCAGTCCTATTTACTGAAACGATAAAGCAACTGTTGGTACTTAAAAATGGGCTGAAATTTCACCACCTCCAAAACTTTTTAATTGGAATAAAATAATGTTGCTTAACAACAGAAATCGGTGTGCTGGCAATAGGTACCCACTTTTCCCGAAAATAATAATAGTAGGCACAACTTCCTGCCTAGCCTTTTCCCAACTATGTTAGGGTCGGTTTCCAGTCTAACCGGATGTAGCTGAATACAAGTATTTTACATGGAGCGACTGTCTATCTGACCTCCACAACCTAGTAACAGGGTAATACGATACCCCTTGGTAAGACTGGTAGTCAGACTTTCGAGCTTCTAAGGACCCGTAACGACTGTCAAAGCTGGGACCAATGGCTTAACGTGCTTTCCGAGGCACGAAGGAGTCTCGGTATGTTAAGATCGTCACCCATCCACGGACCAACCCCGGCAACCGGATGGATCGATCCGTGCAGCTGTTATTGCTTAGGCACGAGCTCCTCCTACTAGGCACAACTAAAAAGATCTATAAGTTGATGTAACTTCCATGTACGAATTATTTTTAGAAAATGTCTTCCCGACTTCAACGCAATGGGCTTCTACTTACCAAAAATCTTAAATTCACTGATGGACAACGCATAACCTAAACCGCTGAGTTTAGGAGCATGAAAGATAGCACGAGTGTTTTTTTATAGAACAAAGATTAACACTGAGGAAGGATTTTCGAAAAATCATCCCACTTTTTTTTGGGTGGGAAATTATCAAATAACTTCTCCCGCTCTGGGCGGAGCGGGAGGGCGTGTCAGACTTTTACTAACTAAAACCCACCCGTGTTCCTTCATTTGCCTGTGTGCCAGGGCCACGATATCCCTTTCGGACAAACTCGCAACCAAAGGAGTTATATGTGATGAAAGTTTATATTACACATGGAAATTCGTCATTTTCACCACACTCGGCTTGTACATAAATGAAAAAAATCAAACATTAACTACTGAACATCATCAAAGCCCTGTCAGATGCCAATACACTCTTATATTTTACTTTCAGTTCCCATTCAACTACGGAAATGGAAAAAGGGAAAATCTTTTTCCTTGTAATATTTCCGCACTCGTAAAAGAAGTGGATTCGCAGTAAAGGTTGGTCATAAAGTTAAACCCTCACGTTTGATCGGTTATGTGTGTCTGAGAACAGCTGGCACCACAAAAATATATAATGGGAAAATATCCTCCATTGATTTGTCGTAAAGAAGGTTTTTGGGGATAGACTACGTTTTGTTTTTTAGGCTTCTGTACCCAAAGGGTAAAACGGGAACCCTATTACTAAGGCTCCGCCGTCTGTCTGTCAGTCTGTCCGTCTGTCTGTCTGTCTGTCCGTCTGTTACCAGGCTGTATCTCATGAACCGTGATAGCTAGACAGTTGAAATTTTCACAGATGATGTATTTCTGTTGCTGCTATAACAACAAATACTAAAAACCAGAATAAAATAAATATTTAAGGGGCTCCCATACAACAAACGTGATTTTTTGCTCGTTTTTGCTCTTTATTGATAACGGCAACATGTAGACGCTTGAAATATTAACAGAATATTTAGTTATATATTCACTTTAAAAATAAATAATTAAATTAAAATAAAACAAATATTTAAGAGGGGCTCCCATACAACAAACGAGATTATTTTGCTCGTTTTTGCTCGTTATTGATAACGGCAACATGTAGACGCTTGAAATATTAACAGAATATTTAGTTATATATTCACTTTAAAAATAAATAATTAAATTAAAATAAAACAAATATTTAAGAGGGGCTCCCATACAACAAACGTGATTTTTTGCCATTTTTATAGATAATGGTACGGAACCCTTCGTGCGCGAGTCCGACTCGCACTTGGGCGGTTTTTTACAGAAATTTTAAAAAAATACTCGAAATAAGTAGTTTAAATTCTTATTAATCAATTCATTATGTTTAGATTTTGTCGCTGTTTTATACTAAGCATAAGCAAAAAATATATTCCTAGAACAATCCAGAATCCAAAAGGGTAACGATAATATTTTCTGTTCAAAAAAAGCACAGCCTTTGTGTATAGATCCGAGTCACTGCATATGAGTAATGATTTGTTCTGATAGATACAAATTTGACAGTGATCAATTAATCGTTGCCTTCAGAGTAGTTGGTCGAAGGCAGGAACCGACAATTTATGGTTTTTTTTTTCAAGGTATACGAATGTTGAGTGTTGGATCGGAATTTCAAAGGCAAATATGATGCAAATGTGTTAATTGATTGCCTTATTTTTATAGTGGTTACGCGCTTGTAGGTATTGCTCAAAAGGGTCGCCAGGAGTGTATGGCACGATTTCAGGCCACCGTAGGTGAGGGCCTGCGGACGGTGAGCGAAGGGTACTTTGCCGTCCGATAAGGACCAGGCCCGAGTCGACGGCGCGTTGTGTTCCACGCGCGCCTCAAAGAGATGTCAACACGAATTGACGGGGGCCATTAGGGCCAATGCCTGCCAGGGTTGCGAGTTTGTCCGAAAGGGATATCGTGGCTTTGGCACACAGGCAAATGAAGGATCAAGGGTGGGTTTTAGTCATTAAAAGTCTGACACGCCCTCCATTTCACCAGTTATGTCTTAGTCCCACGTAATAGGGGGCGAGTCTATGTATTGCGTTTAAGCAGTCAACATTTCACGAATCCACGCGCCAGAAATTTCAATATATTTTTTTTGAAAAACCCAATCCCAACCAACGCTTTACCAGACCTGGGAATTAAACCTAAAATTAAAACCACACGCAGGCGATCAACGAGGCAGAGAAGCTAAATAAAACGTCGACAAAAAGTACGTACATTTTTGGCCCTGACAAATAACCGAAACAAATGCGGTATGATCAATCTTCCGCCGCCCTATTTATTAGTTAGCTGTTAGGCGGGCCACGTGAGCGCTATTAGTCTTATTTACTCAGAAAGCCATGATTATTGATGGTATACGCGACTGTTTGTGACGGAAAAACAAAACTGATGGATGATTTAAGACTTTTTTTTCTATTTTATTACCAAGGCCAGTAGAGAAATGCCAATATTTCAGCCAAAAACGTAAACGTATTTATATTTTCTAGGCTTGAACAAATTATAGAACACTGAGATCCTGGTTAAGCAAGCTGAAGTGGGCTGGCCCCATGTTTGTCGAACAACGGATAGCCGGTGGAGCAGACGAATCCTGGAGTGGAGACCGCGCATCGGCAAGCGTCCCCAGCTAGTTGTACCGACGACCTTAGAAGGTGGCTAGGGGAGACTGGATGCCTAAGACGGAGGACAGAGTGTCGTGACCTGGGAGAGGTCTATGCCCAGCAGTGGACTGCAATAGGCTGAGTTGAAGATTTAGGTTTTTTAACAGACAGACAATGACATAATACAAATAAGCTAAGACGAAAACAATTCTGAGTTCCTATTTGAAATTAGATTTATTGAGAAAGTAAATAAATTTTTGAAGGGAATTTCTTACGAGTTCGCGTCACCGACATGATAGTGTTGTCTGTAGCTATCAGTTTGACGTGTTGCGCTTGGCCAGCAGACAGTTTTAAGTTTTCACTTCTGTCAGCAGTTGCCATGACTGTATGACTTTCTTTTTTAACTTGTTGTAAATTTAAGACCTCATCTTTTAATGATTTAATTCTGAAAGAGACAATAGACGGTATCGCCATTTTATCCTTAGCAATCCGGTGTCCGTATTTGTGCCCGATTGATAAAATAGGTGCGTAGTACTCGCAACCGGCGTGCGTATAAGACCAGGGGGCCGATCGCGCTAATTTTGAACGTTAATACCAAAACTAAACCACAACCATAAACGTTACGTTAGACACATTTCGTATCGCGCTAATCATTTCAACGGAAACGATTTAGCTTTACTTTGGAAGTTACGTTGGAGGAACGATCGATCGAACTTTCAGTATTGGGTAACGTCAACGATTCTGTCACTCAGAAAAAATAGCGCGATACCGTTTCTTACATCAGCTAAACCAAAACTAAACCAAAACCAAAAACGTTCCGTTGGAACGGTAATTACGTTGAGAAATAGCGCGATCAGCCCCCAGATGTATGAACGTAAATTAATCAAAAGGATTATACCAGGTGGTGTTCTGTAGTTTCTGCCTACCCTATAGGAAGAAGGCGAAAGTTTATGTATGTATATACATACATATATACATACCTACTTATACAAGCCCCCATAGCATGCATGGGACTTAACATAAGTGGCGAAGTGTGTTACACTTCTGCCCAGGGATTGATAAGGTTCCTAAAATACCGGTATTTAGAGGTTCCGTTACTAGAATTAGAACCGGAACAGGAACCTAAATTGGAACCTTTAAGAACCTTTATTTTACCGGTTCTTCATCAAAGCGGGTCTGAAAGACTTCATACGATGCCGCTCAACGCAGGACGATAGCTCTGTGGGCAAATTTCAATTTCATTGTTAGTATGTTTTATGGGCATGTCCTACCATGTTCATACGGTATTTCTGTAACATTTGATGCTTTTCTTTTAAAAGCGTTTTTTCTTTTTGTAAAAGACTTTATTATCTTTAGAAATTTGTACAAATTATCAGTGCGAAAGTACTTAAAAAAAAAAAAACTTTTTTTATGATTAGCAAAATAGTTATTTCCTATGTCCCACCACACGATGGCCATAATGTTTCACCTAATTCTCTTTAAAAAAAATAATTGTAGTGGAGTAGGATATCTCCAGAAGAAGGAATTTTTATTTTAAAACGATTTTAATGACACACATTTATCATAATAACAGCCTTATAACCGGTATATTGGAACCATTATTTGGAACCAGAACCAAACCGGAACCTGAACCGTACCGTAAAGAAGAACCTTTTTAAGAACCGAAATGAAGAACCGGAACCCAAATTCGTACGGGTTTTCAATCCCTGCATCTGCCTATCTTTTTAAGGAATGAAAGCATGAAGTTTTGTGTAACACACACACATTATTTTATCCGAAGACATTAATTATGAATAAGCCTTATAGACGTAAATGTCGAGAAACACATCCTTCTTAGAGTCATCAGTCTTACTTAGAGCAGTATTTAATATTGTTACTTGTTGCTAATATATTTACTCCGTGAACGATGAGATCTCTACTATAATTATATTTTATGTGACAACTTTATTTTGTTCAGAAAGAAAGAGACATTTTGTATAATATATAGTTATAGTTTTAGTTATTGAGTTTACTAACATAGGCTAAGTTCATACTAACACTTTATGGATCACTTGATCTGAAATAAAATTTTTGAATTTGAATTTATACAGGGTGGATTTTTGAGATGGGGCTGTATATTTATTATAGTATTTTTGAGATGGGGCTGCGCTGCTTGGGCGGAGCACCGCCGTGTCCTCACAGAGGCGATCGGCGGCGGCGATCTCTCGCGTCCGGCCCTGGTTCAGGCCATGGTTCGGAGCGAGAGTGCATGGGAGGCCGTCACCTCCTTCTGCGAAGCAGTAATGCTCGCGAATGAGGAGGCGGAACGCGTGAGGGTGAGGCAGGGTTCGCGCCCTCACGTCCCTAGTCGCCGCAGGAGACGCCCCGGGCGTCGGGAGTCGCAAGCCGATTTCCGGCCACCGTAGGCGCGGGCCTGCGGACGGTGAGCGATGGGTAGCTCGCCGTCCGATAAGGACCAGGCCCGGGTCGACGGCGCGTTGTGTTTCACGCGCGCCTCAAAAAGATGTCAGCACCAACTGACGGGGTCCGGTAGGATCAATGCCTGCCAGGGTTGCGAGTTTGTCCGAAAGGGATATCGTGGCCCTGGCACACAGGCAACGGAAGGAACACGGGTGGGTTTTAGTCAGTAAAAGTCTGACACGCCCTCCCGCTCCGCCCAGAGCGGGAGAAGTTATTTGATAATTTCCCACCCAAAAATAGAAAAAAAAAAAAAAAGATGGGGCAGTAAGGGCAGCTACCTTAACCGTTGTCGCTACAGGAAAACGGTCTTAAGAGACTGTCCTTATCTTTTTGAGAAAATTTGATCTGCATTCACAGATTTTGAAAAAAATGTACAGTCAGCAGGAAAATGGGCAATTTTCACAAAAACTTTTTTTATGCCAATCGATCATCTTTTTTATAAGGATCAAAAACCTCTATTGGACCGATTGAGGTTTCAGTACTAGAAAAGTCAAAAAACGTTTCCCATACATTTCGTAAGAAATGATACTCCAACTTAATTTTTTATGAAGGATAAATGGACCGCTACAATGAAGACTGGCTAAAACAAACAAAAAAAAAAAAAAAAACTTCGTATATCGAAATCGCATCAATCGAATTCCGGCAATTCGCAAGGCAATAGATACAAACATAATGATGGTCCTTTAACGTGACCACCTCGCAGTCCTGATCTCACGCGTCTACGCTTTTTTATGTGGCGCTATTTAAAAATTGAACTTTGTAAAAAGAAATACAACAGTGTTCAGGAACTCAAAGATTTACTTACCACGATTCTCTATGGAATTAATCCTAGCACATTATCAGCTGCTACCCGGTCTGTAGTAAAGAGAATAAACCTATGCCTACGTCAAAATGGCTACTATTCTGAACACCTCATAACTTAGAGCACAAAAGTAAAACTTCTAGGTGAGTCCAAATGTAAAGTTTCAAGTTTTTAATTTTAAGGTGAAATAATACCCAAAGTAGTTATAGTTTTTTATTTGTTTCCCCCAGTTTGTTTCCACCAGTCTTTTTTGTAGCGGCCAGTTTATCGATGGTAAAAAATGTCGAGCGTTTCTTCCAAGAGGCGAGCGTTTCTTCCAAGTTTGTCGCAGTTACTTGCGTTCGTCGCATGCAAGTATGATGCCAGGTCACAATTTGTCGGTTTGCCATGGATAGATTATAATGGTTTGTTGCAGGTCAGAATTTTTCGATAAACTATAATCTCGCTGGATAGATTATAAACTAACGATGTTCATAATCATACAGTGACATATACATATAACACACGTAAAATAACATCACGCCTGTAATCCCCGAAGAGTTAAGCAGTGGTGTACCTATAGTGCAACCACATTTTGCCAGTTATTTTGAAGTCCCATGTAATAGGGGTCGAGCCTTTTGCTATCAACCGGGCACAAATCCAGACTCCGGGCTGCTACTGAGAAATCCCTGACGGATAAACCCAATAACATTTTTTTCTCGACCTGGGAATCGAAACAAGGACCGCATACTCATAGTAGCAATTGCGAGCACTTGACCAACGACGCAGTTAAGGAATTAATGTTTTCGTTAAATGACGTTGATAATTATGTAATCTGGAGAACAGGGGAAGAAAAAAAGCTTTAAAAGAAAAGCATCAAATGTTACAGAAATACCTTATGAACATGGTAGGAGATGCCCAAAAAACATACTGACAATGAAATTAAAATTTGCCCACAGAGCTATCGTCCTGCGTTGAGCGGCATCGTATGAAGTCTTTCAGACCCGCTTTGATGAAGAACCGGTAAAATAAAGGTTCTTAAAGGTTCCAATTTAGGTTCCTGTTCCGGTTCTGATTCTAGTAACGGAACCTCTAAATACCGGTATTTTAGGAACCTTATCAATCCCTGGGCAGAAGTGTAACACACTTCGCCACTTATGTTAAGTCCCATGCATGCTATGGGGGCTTGTATAAGTAGGTATGTATATATGTATATATGAATATACATACATAAACTTTCGCCTTCTTCCTATAGGGTAGGCAGAAACTACAGAACACCACCTGGTATAATCCTTTTGATTAATTTACGTTCATACATCTGGGGGCTGATCGCGCTATTTCTCAACGTAATTACCGTTCGAACGGAACATTTTTGGTTTAGTTATGGTTTAGCTGGTGTAAGAAACGGTATCGCGCTTTTTTTGGTGAGGATATTGTTCGATCGATCGTTCCTCTAACGTAACTTCCAAAGTAAAGCTAAATCGTTTCCGTTGAAATGATTAGCGCGATACGAAATGTGTCTAACGTAACGTTTTGGTTGTGGTTTAGTTTTGGTATTAACGTTCAAAATTAGCGCGATCGGCCCCCTGTAGTGGCCCAGTGTTAACGCCCCCCCCGACTTATGAATTACTAGCTGCACACCGCTGTTTCACCCGCGTAAGTCTCGATCCCGTAAGAATATCGGGATAAAAATTAGCCTATGTCTTATTCCAGGGTGTCAGCTACCTTCATACAAAATTTTATCAAAATTGGTCCGACTGTTTGAGCGTGAAGAAGTAACAAACATACACACACACACACTCACAAACTTTCGCCTTTATAATATTAGTGTAATGAATTGATGATAGTGTAATAGGTCGTGGGTCGATCCTGGGCAGGCACTTTCATAATCATCATCATTTCAGCCAAAAGACGTCCACTGCTGGATATAGGCCTCCCCCTAAGGGGGGGTGTTTGCCATAATCGCCACGCTTGGCAGGCGGGTTGGCGATCGCAGTATCATGTTAAAATTAATAGAGAACGCTGCTGCCCATTCTTTAGTAAGTCTCTTAGTCACCTTTTACGACACCCACGGGAAGAAATGGGGTGGTGCTATTCTTTATGTCCGGCACCACACGGAGCAAACACTTTACTTTGCGTAAATAATTTCATTACCACTGCTCTCGAAACCGGCATGTCTTAGAACCAAAAAATTGAAGACTTGTGACATCTAACAACCCGCACTGGGCCCGCGTGGTGGATTACACAGCCCACTCCCTCTCGAAGAGAGGTGGCTTGTGTCCCAGCAGTGGGAAAATTATAGACTGATTGAGATGTAATCTGCATAGGTAGCTTATTTAACGAAAACATTTCTTTAGTTTATGTTACGCATATGTTTTTAAGCAAAAAACCAAAGAAATGTTTTTTCGTTTAGCGTTTTCCCTACTTATAATTCAAATCAGAAGTCTGATGAAATCCATTATTCAAAATAACATTCATCGTTTCAGTAAAACCCGGGCAAGTTTGAGTCTGACTCGCACACGAAGGGTTCCGTACCATTATCTATAAAAACGGCAAAAAAATCACGTTTGTTGTATGGGAGCCCCTCTTAAATATTTGTTTTATTTTAATTTAATTATTTATTTTTAAAGTGAATATATAAGTAAATATTCTGTCAATATTTCAAGCATCTACCTGTTGTCGTTATCAATATCGAGCAAAAACGAGCAAAAAAATCATGTTTGTTGTATGGGAGCCCCCTTAAATATTTATGTTATTCTGGTTTTTAGTATGTGTTACTATAGCGGCAACGGAAACACATCATCTGTGATAATTTCAACTGTCTAACTATCATGGTTCATGAGATACAGCCTGGTGACAGACGGACAGACAGACAGACAGACGGCGCGGTGGAGCCTTAGTAATGGGGTTCCCGTTTTACCCTTTGGGTACGGAACCCTAAAAAGGAATAAAATCGAATATTTGTTTTTCTTTCTATGCGATTTTTCGTGATTAGCATTTATAATACGAATGGAAAGAATATACAAAAAAAAATGTAAATTTAAATGCCAATGGAGTTTCCCGAATGGAATAAAATAAACGAAGGAACACAAGTGCCCCGTAAAAGTGTAATTAAAGAATTACTTTGGAAATAATAGACCTAATTACACTATTTTGTCTTCAAAGGCATAGCTTAATTATTTATCTTTATTCAAACACAATACATAACTGAAGAGATACAAAAGAAAATAGAAAACATACCGGATGTAGTCATTATTATGATTGACATTAAAAAAAAACGATATGGTTTTTCTAATCAATGTAGAATAATAAACTTTTTCATTCTGTAAGTATTTCTTTTGACAACTAACTGTCTTTTCACAATCATTAGTTTTAACGCTTTCGACCGTGTTTGCTCAAAAATATACGATCATTAAAATTTAGTTAGATACGAGTAGGTCTTACAAAACAGAAACTTGGTCAATTTAATTAAACTTGGGTTGGGCTATAACAAAGCATTAATTAAAGCTATCCATGATTTATGTTACAGATAATCATAATCTGAGCTATAATAAACCATGAATAGGACCTTTAATTTTGTATTTTATTGCCTTAAGGCTCGTGCAGACTGGCACGACACGACACTAGTAGGAAAATTTCTATGTTGCTACCAGGGGCGACGGCTTCATACAACCCGATTCCTACCGGCTTCCCTTCGGAACCGGGTTCCCTCTTATCTGAGTTTACTATTACTAAATAATAGATAAAAAACGCGTACCTAGATACGTACGCGTTTTTAGGATAGACTATAGGTATCCTAAATCGCGAACGCAGTTTACATTTTCCGTTTTAAATAAGAATTCCGACAAATATACATGGCGTTAAATTAAGAAAAGTAAAAGAATGACAAACATTTTGAGGTAATTTTGATAACATCAAAATTGAATTAATGTGAACTGAACAACTTTTTCTTCGGCTTCCCTCTATTGGAAGTTGAAGCTTCGCTACTGGTTGCTACCAGTCGCGTCTGCGATATCGCGCGAGTCTATACGAGCCTTTAGTGGGTCTGAACCGATGATAAGGAGGAGTTTGAGTTCGCGAGTACATTCACAAGAAGCTGGCTATCATCACAACAGTAATGTTTTCCCATTGCTTAATATCTTATTTGTTTTAATATATTTAATTTTATGTATATTTATTTGTGCCTAGATTTATATATAAGGTGCTAACAAATTAAGTACCAATATTTTAAGAGGTGTTACATTACATCAAAACAATTAACTTTAAATAGAAATTAAGAAAACTTTTTAAATTATATTTTTGTTTAAATTTACGGAACAAAATAAATACATTAAAATTTCGCCCAAACATAATCATCCTGTGCTTTTAACTGACAGGACACACTTTCTGTCAAGTGAACATCGTCGTTTGTGACTAACGTCAATGATTGTTGACTATCTATTAACAGGGTGTTTTTACGCAGTAACGTTGTATCCCTAATTATCTCCAAAAAGTAACATAAACTTTTCAATGTTTCATAATTAAGTCTACTCCTAGAGACGAGTACTATCAGCTCTAAAAGTATTGGTAGCTAATTTGTTAGCACCTTATATAATTAGGTGTATATATTATATTTAAAGTTTTAATGGGTATAATTATGTATATCTTTATATTTAAATAATAAATATTATTTAAATATATACACCTCATAACATAATATATTCCTCAATTCTCGCTATTGCGCCTACCATTTTTTGTCTCTGCATCACCCAAAGGTTGACTTGTAGAAAATGCTTTTTTTTTTGGGTGGGAAATTATCAAATAACTTCTCCCGCTCTGGGTGGAGCGGGACGGCGGCGTGTCAGACTTTTACTGACTAAAACCTACCCGTGTTCCTTCAGATGCCTGTGTGCCAGGGCCACGATATCCCTTTCGGACAGACTCGTAACCCTGGCAGTGGTAGTTATTTTTGGTAAATAAATATTTTCAAATAACTTCTCCCGCTCTGCGTGGAGCGGGAGGGAGTGTCAGACTTTTACTGACTAAAACCCACCGTGTTCCTTCAGATGCCTGTGTGCCAGGGCCACGATATCCCTTTCGGACAGGCTGGTAACCCTGGCAGGCATTGGCCCTTTCGGACCCCGTCAATTGGTGCTGACGTCTCTTTGAGGCGCGCGTGGAACACAACGCGCCGTCGACCCGGGCTTGGTCCTTATCGGACGGCGAGCTACCCATCATCGTTCACCGTCCGCAAGCCCGCGCCTACGGTGGCCGGGAATCGGCCTGCGATTCCCGACGCCCAGGGCGTCTCCTGCGGCGACTAAAGGCGCGAGGGCGTTGGTTTTGCCTTACCCTCACGCGTTCCGCCTCCTCTTTCGCAAGCATCACTGTTTTGCAGAAGGAGGTGACGGCCTCCCATGCACTCTCGCTCCGAACCATGGCCTGAACCAGGGCCGGATGCGAGAGATCGCCGCCGCCGATCGCTGCCGTGAGGACACGGCGGTGCTCCGCCCAAGCAGGGCAGACCTCCACCGTATGCTCCACCGTGTCCTCCGGGCGATCCACACAGTGGTGACACCCGGGCGTTTCGTCCCGCTTAATCCTAAACAGGAACCTCCCGAAACATCCATGTCCGGTGAGGACCTGCGTCAGGCGGAAGGTGAGGACGCCGTGGCGCCTCTCTAGCCACTCCTCAAAGGGGGGACTTATCGCCACAATTGTAGCGTGCCCAGCGCTGGGTTGCGACAATCGCTCTCCATGTCGCCATGAGATCGCACCGGAGCTCCGTCCGCTGTGCCGCGATTTCTTGCGGCAGCGGAGTTATGCCCCGGAGTTTCGCCTCTTCGCGCCACACCCAAATGTGCGCGAGGACTTTCGCCTCCCGATCCCATGGCGGCAGTCCGGCAAGGAGGCTCGCCGCCTCACGGGAGACCGTGCGGTAACCCCGTACTATCCTGATGGCCATGACCCTTTGGGACGCGTTCAACCGCTGCGCTGGTCGCAGCCTCAGAGAACGCGCCCACACCGGTGCCCCGTAAAGGGCCATGGACCGTACGATCCCCGCGTAGAGCCTCCGGCAGGAGGCGTTTGGACCCCCCAGATTGGGCAGGAGCTGCTTCAAGGCAGCCCCGGCCCGCTCCAGTCTGGGAGCCAAACGTCGGAAGTGCTCGACGAAGTTCCACCGGCTGTCGAGGACGAGTCCCAGGTACTTCATCGTCGACTCGACGCCGATGTGAACCCCTCCCGCCGTTATCTGGGAACCCGACAGTGGCGCGTTCCGAGGACCATAAAAGCACATGGCCTCGGACTTGTGCAATGCCACCTCGAGTCCCAATTGCCGGATCCTATCGACGATTGTCGCAACCCCACGTGCCGCCAGTTCGGCCGCCGCCTGATGCGAACTCCCTTGTGCCAGGACTAGCGTGTCGTCAGCGTAGCAGACTACGCTGACGCCACTAGGGAGGTCGGCGCGCAGCACCCAGTCGTACCCGATGTCCCACAGATGCGGCCCCAGGACCGATCCCTGTGGGACACCGCACGACATCTCTCGCCGGTTCCACTCTCCTTGATGACCGGGGTAGATGACGGCCTTGTCCGTCAGATATGCCTCGACTACGCGACAGAGGTAGGTCGGCATCCGGTGATATCGGAGTGCCTCCCTGATGCAACTCCAGGGCAGGGTATTGAAGGCATTGGCGATGTCAAGAGACACCGCCAAGACGACCCCACCCCGGGCCACAGCATCCCCCGTCGTGAGGGCTCGAACGCGCATGTTGGCGTCCACCGTAGAGCGACCCTTGCGGGCCCCTCTCCAAGCATGCGCTTAGGAGCCCTCTTAGCCGAGGCCCGAGAGCCTCCAAGGCCAGAACCCAGGCTTTTCCAGGCAAGCCGTCGGGTCCTGGGGCGGTATCCTTGGCATTCAGCCTACGTACCGCCACTCTCAGGTCTACCTCGGTCACCTCCGAACAAATAATGGGTACGGAACCCTTCGTCCACGAGTCCGACTCGCACTTGGCCGGTTTTTTTATTTTACACGTAGGTAAAATAAAAAAACCGGCCAAGTGCGAGTATAAAAAACGGCAGTAAAATCACGTTTGTTGTATGGGAGCCTCCCCTAAATATTTGTTTTATTTTAATTAAATTATTTAATTTTAAAGTGAATATATAACTATACATTCTGTGAATATTTCAAGCGTCTACCTGTTGCCGTTATCAATATCGAGCAAAAACGAGAAAAAAAATCACGTTTGTTGTATGGGAGCCCCCATCAATATTAATTTTATTCTGTTTTTTAGTAATTTTTGTTATAGCGGCAACAGAAATACATCATCTGTGAAAATTTTAACTGTTTAGCTATTACAGTTCATGAGATACAGCCTGATGACAGACGGACAGACAGACAGACGGCGGAGCCTTAGTAATAGGGTTCCCGTTTTACCCTTTGGGTACGGAACCCTAAAAAAGGTGAAACAAAATCGAAGAAGTTGTCACTACCTTCTAGTTTGTTATAATTATTATGTGAATTTATGGCGAATGATCAATTTTTTAAAGGCGAACTCTCCTGAAGTACGAGTACCTACACCCACAAAAAATATTCTTCCGGGCCCAGTTAGGGTTGCCAACTTTTATTAGAAGAAACAGAGTGTATCTGACTTCATGGGAGGTAAATAAAAAGCAAGGACTTCCAAAACAGATTCATTTATTTTATATTTTTAAAGGTACTTTCTTTTCTTGTACTTTGCAGTACAACAATTTGGCATTTTGCGGCTTTTGAAAGAATTGTATGACTCCTAACATTGTCACTCAAGGGCTCATTTTAATCGATTTCAATGAAGTTCTGTTTCTCTCTCCCCGCCACTTCACATTTATAACCGAAAATACTCTCAGTAGATGCTGAGCAGGCGGGAACAGAGAATATATTGCTAATAATTTTTAAACAAACATATGCGTCGGGACATGTTTTTTTTTAAATAAATTGCCATTTTCTGCATAGGACTTTTGCGAAAAGTCTGTGTTATTTACCGTTACTATTTGCAAAGCAGTGTTCAGAAACGTCCAAATGTGGCTTGGGGAATTGGGGATACCAACATATTAACAGTAAATAGTCGACTTTTTTGGTTATGATAGTGGGTTTGCAAAATATTACGTGACTGACACTACTATAGTAAATATTGTTTAAAAAGAGTATTTTAGCATATTCTATCTGTGTTATAGATTATAGAGTACGCCTACATGATATAGAGCGCATTACTCTATTTTGGAGTGCAGTTGGCAACCCTAGGCCCAGCGCGCACAGCCCCCGCACGGGCGGAGTCCGCCACATTGAAAAAAGCTTTTAAAATGCCAAAATTGGTCCGCATGAAACGTGATGGCAACTGTTTATTTAGGGCTATAGCTCATCAAATAAATAATATAATGGGCCTAACTTTCGAATACTTAGCGGTACGGCGTGACCTTGCCACATATGTTTTATTAAATCGAGGTGACAACAGAATTCACTTAGCACTACTGAATAACATTCAAGGTTTTCTTCCTAACAGCAATCTTTCCCAGGAACAAATTATAACAGGATACATAAACGCGCAGTTTAACGAGACGTTCTGGGGAGGAGATGATATCCTAATCACCGCGTCTGAATTTTATCTTGTAAATGTGCACGTACACTCATGTAACGCGAACACACTGGTGTATTCACCTACCGGCGAATCGGTAATCGGCAACATACACGTCTTCTACAAGGACCAGCATTATGATAGCTGGGCCACGATCGAAGTTGAACAATACAACAGTAACCCGCAATCTCCAAAGCAGGTATCAATTAACTCCAAAACATCACAACATACTGAAAAAGAAGTTATCCAGCACAACATTCGAGAAGAGCAAGGACAGTCCACACAATCTCGGTTCCAAAATTACAGCCCCCAAGTAGCTAGCCCATTAACACAATGCACTCAATTAACATCAACAATGCAAACACATATGTCTGATGAAGTTGCGGATGAGATAGGATACACAATACTTAGAAATCGACCATCTGTCGCAATTAAGTACACTTGCTCAGACTTGCGTATTGCAACTTGGAACGTCCAAGGGGCCTCGAAACCGGCCAAAAAGATAAAATAGATGCTAAACTTTCACAAAGAGGTATTCATGTAGCCTGCCTTCAAGAAACAGGGATGAACTTAGGAACTTATAACTCCACGCACTACGATTGGTATCTATCTGGGACCAAAGCGAAAGCTCATCGGTGACTTGCAATTCTTATTAGAAAGGATGCTCAAATTGAAATGGGAAAACGGGAAAAAGATACTGACGCGATGTCAATTACTCTTAAAGTTGCTGATAGCAAAAAGCCTACTCATCTTTATATAATCAACTCTCACATCAACAGTTGTACCTCTAAAGCAACCAAATTTTTCACAGGTGTACTAAACCTGATTAGGAAAAAACCAAGGACATGTACGCTAATAATTCTAGGTGACTTTAACGCCCATATTGGTCGTCGAGATACACAAAATTTCCAACACAAAGGTCTGTTTCACCAAAACCTGCAGCATGACTATTCTAACTACAACGGGGAACTGTTAATGGATATAGCCAACAGGGAAAAACTGCAAATAGAAACAACAAAATCGAGGCCATATTGCAGGATAACATGGTCAAAGGGCACTCAGAAATCGCATCTGGATCACATTATTACATCACATACAACAGGAAAACTCTTCCAATTTATTAAAGGTGAATGGGCTGATAGGAGCGCCTTCGACCATAAAATAATCTGGGGGCAATTAAGAACAAATAGAATTTTAAACAAGCATGAAAACACCAAACACAAGGAACAAAAGCAACCCGCAATAGGCACAACAACAGAGGCCAAGGATTTCAAACATAAACAATGTTACTATGCCGCTCTCAATAACAAATCCACCGAAACAAAATATCAAGACTGCGTAACCAAACTGTTACGAACTATAGGAATCAATTCAACGGATGAAAACACAGATATACCCTGGAGTATTAAAAGCGGCTCCCCAGGAAACCTTAATGTTTCAGCCGATTCACTCCAGGGAACATCGATTAGCCCTGGCCAACCTCCAAAAGGCCAAATTCTTGCAAAGTAGGCTACCAGATAACCCAAATAGACATAATCAAGTAAAAAAAATTCGAGTAACACTTCAAAAGGTTAAATATCAAGAGGAACAAAAAGCATGCAGGGCCTTCTTTAATTGACTGGGGAAGAAACACCCTACAAAACGCATGCAGGTGCTTTACCTATTTTACAGGAGTAACAAACTACAATCAAAACGCCGGAAAAGAAACTCTTATATACCGATGTCCAAATGGGAACAAATCCTTAAAAACTCCGAGGGCCTACCCATACCAACGGTTCATATAAAAAAAACCGATAACCGACCCACTACGATTGACGTAATGGAAATAATTAATAAGATGCGAAACGGGACGGCTCCAGGAACAGATCAAGTGGTAATCGAGCTTTTCAAAGTAATGCCCCAAATATTACAGAAAGAGGTTACCAAACATATGAACAAAGCTTGGATGCAGAACGAAGCACCTCACATGTGGCTAGAGACAGTGCAGGTACCAATTCCGAAAAAAACGAACCCAAAAGATACGAACGATTATCGCCGCATATCGATATACAATACGGGTTATAGAATGCATCCTACCTACTAAAAAAATTTGACGAAATAATAAAAGAATTAGGCAACTACCAAGCTGCCTTTTTAAACAATAGGTCAACAGATGACCACATCTTTACCCTTAAAAGGGTCTTGGACGAAGAATGGCGTGCAGGAAAAAGAAATTATGTACTTGCCCTCGACATAGAAAAAGCTTTTGACAATGTCGACCTCAGCGCACTGAGAGATATTTTAATACAAAGAACTAATAAATCATTAACCAACAGGATAATCAAAGTTTGCATGAATGAACGAACATGCATCAAATGGTGTGGCCAACAAAGCAGCTGGATTATCAAAGGTAAGGGACTCAAACAGGGTTGCCTTTTGTCCCCACGGCTCTTTACAATGGTTATGGATGAGGTCCTTAGAACCCTGGAAGAGGAAACTCAGTTAATCAAACTGGACCAAGATCACGAGATCTCACTCCCCCTGGTACTATCATTTGCAGATGACCTTATCTTCATTACAGACGACCTAGTACGGCTAGAAGAAATCGTATCCCATATCAAACCCCTACTAGCTAGCGTCGGCCTCCAAATAAATGAAACAAAAACAAAAATACTAATTAGGGACCCCATAGCTACACAGAAAACGACTTACGTGACCATGAATGGAATAAATCTACCTACAGTCGACGAAATTAAATACCTAGGCACACACATAACATCTGCATTAAGCAGGAAAAGCACAATTAAAAAACGCTGTGAACAGGCCACTAGAAACGCTAAATCACTAATACCATTCATAACAAACTCAAAGATGGACTGGAAACTAGCCAGACTCATGTATCGAATGGTGATCGTACCCGGCATGGTACACGGATTGAAAGTATCAGCACTCACTAAAGCTAACAGGTCAAGACTGAGAACATATGAAAGAGTTATCATGAGAGACTTGATTAATCATGCTAGGAATAAACCTAGTCAAAAGAAAATGCATGAGATTCTGGACGGAAAAACCGTAACCAAACGCATCAAGAACCACAGGATGTGCTATCTTGCACACGTTCACAGGCGCCACGAACCACACCTGTTACATGCAGCAATGCAGTACAAGGCCAAATCCCTATCTTTACATGGAATGACAACTTAAAACAGGACATGGCATACTTCAACAAGGACATACGATTTTGGATGGACACGGCTGAAGACCGAAATAAGATAAAGAAAGCTGCCAGCAAGATTTATAAGAACTCTGAAACGGATAGTGAGACCTCAGACGAAGACTCTGGAACAAGCAACGTGTAATACAGCATAGCAGTGACACAGTCAAGAACAGAGAGGACCAGAGCCAACCTGGTGGCGACGCTATTAAAAGATGCCCCTCCCATAGATAAATATCACCCGTCTTTCCACTATTCCAATGCTTGCTCAAGGGTGCATATTCGGTAGGCTCTAATAATCCTTCCATATCCCAAGGGCACGTCTTCCCTACCATTATCGCGCCCCCCGGTCTACTCTTTGATATACAATGGTCTCTGTAGTCTCATGAAACATGAGGCTTCAGGAGCTAGGGTGAATCTCTGGGTTCATTCGAGCAATCGAGTCTGGTTTAACCATGCTGGGATCGGTGCATTTCATTCATTCATTCAATGATCAATTTTTTTTTCTGCGACATTTTATTACCAAGACACAACTACAGACGACGAAATATTATAATATGCTACTACTAATAATTTAAATTTACGCCATCTAGTAGTTACTTTACGAAATACGAGAAAAAGATTGCCAACGAAGTTGAGATACTGAAATTAATTCGCTATTTCAGTGGTGGCGATGAGCTGCGTAGTCTGTAAATGTTTATACAGTAGGAACAAAGATGGCGCTGATTTAAAGTCACTGTTACTTAATTATCTCGAGACTGCTAATTTTGTTTGGACTATAAACTAAATAGACTTGGGGGCCTAAAATAGACGCTTTGGCAGAATCATAATATGATCTGCGTACAATTAATACATCCCGCAATTCATCTTAATACGGCTTATTAGACTGTAGCTTTGTAAACCATCTTCTATTTTGTTAAGTACTTGGTACTTTTTGACGGGCCTACACTGTCCTCCCATACCTATTAACACTGTAACTTGAAAACATTGTAAAAACCCACTAACCGTGGAGTTTCTTCCAGCTCTTCTCCATAGGAAACGACCAATTGGAACCGTTCACCTAGCTTCTGACGTTTCATAAGAGCCCATGTAGATTTATGTGAAATAAAATATTTTTATTTTGAATATTATGTGCATAATGAATACTATCATTCTGTCTCTTGTTAGTATTGTCAGCATTGTAGGTATGTATATAATATGTAATGCAACCTCAAAACCCAAAAAAACTCTTTGTAGAAAGATTTTTTACATTCTTAGACCCATTTCTGTATGTACAATATATTAAATAGAAAACTTAGTATATAGAAATTAAATTACTACAGCTGTAAAAAAATGATAACTACTCAAATATTTACTATTATTTCATCTCCACTGCTCTCAAAACGGTGAAGGAAAACATCTTGAGGAAACCGGCATGTCCTAGAACCAAAACGATTTTTAAGACATTGTGACATCTACCAACCCGCACTGGGCCCGCGTGGTGGATTACGGCCCACTCCCTCTCACAGAGAGGCCTATGCCCCAGCAGTGGGAATATTATAAGCTGATTGTGTTATGGTATGTATTTACTAACCATAGATTATGCAGTCAGAAGATCTACTTGTTGTCTGGAAATAGAGCAGTTCTAAGTTTTAATTTAGTTTTTTCTATAAACTTATTGTTAATTTATTAGATACATTATGTAGGTATTTATGCACTTACTAGCCTGAAGCACAGGGTTAACCTAGTTTAGGCAAATAAGCAACTGTGCTCTATTTTAATTGTTAAGGTATTTATTGTACATAATGTGACCCTTTTATTAATAAACGATTATTATTTATTTATTTAAACTTCTCGCAGACAATTAGATACAAAGGCGGACTTAATGCCTTAGGCACTCTCTACCAGTCAACCAAGGGTGGTGAAGAGATAAGATGGTGGGTGCTCTGATTGAGAGAAAATAATAATATTAAAAAATATTAAATTATAATATAATTAATTATAAATAAAAGTCACCCAAAGGGCAATGGAGAGGGCTTTGCTTG
The DNA here is from genome assembly GCA_963921375.1 of Tiliacea citrago. Lineage (NCBI taxonomy): Eukaryota > Metazoa > Arthropoda > Insecta > Lepidoptera > Noctuidae > Tiliacea > Tiliacea citrago. The sequence continues at coordinate 7,923,574 of OY992784.1, forward strand.
GAGTTTCCCTACGTGATCGAATCAGAAATGAAGAGATCCGCAGGTGAACAAAGGTAACCGACATAGCCCGAAAAATTGCCAAGCTTAAGTGGCAGTGGGCAGGGCACATTGCTCGCAGAACTGATGGCCGATGGGGCCGAAAGGTTCTGGAGTGGCGACCGCGCACCGTAAGACGTAGCGTTGGAAGGCCTCCTACTAGGTGGACCGATGACCTTGTGAAGTCTGCAGGTAACCGCTGGATGCGGGAAGCACAGAACTGGTCGAAGTGGCGGTGCTTGGGGGAGGCCTATGTCCAGCAGTGGACGTCTTTCGGCTGAAATGATGATAATGATGATAAATAAAACGGGTGTACAAATAAATAAATAGGTTATATTATAATATAATTATTATTGCAATTATTGTTTTGTAAAATAAGATGGCAGTGTTAGTTCAGATTTTGGCCATGCGCTAAAAAATCCTTGTACAGCAGCAGCTACATCAGTCAGTTACGATGCGTTCCTGTCTACACTGACTTGACCAATATTCGTTCCAGACACAGTAAGTGCCTATGTCCGAAGAGCCAACATTATCTTCATGTTAGGTGATTTGATTTGTAGTACATAACGGTCAACCGCACATCAATGATAACACTGTGATGATGACAGCGGCAGAGCGCTTTTATGTCGTGGCAGTAAGGGCGATTTTCGTATTGCAAGTAAGCTGCGTGTTTATTGGCATTTCGTCTTTAATCCCTTGTTTTACCCACTGTGCGCTGGAGTTTGGAAATAATACTCTAAAAATACTCAACTAAAGAAAAAGAAAAGAAAAAAAATACGTTTATTTGCGGTAAACATAACGCAAAGAAATAAAAACACAAACACTTAAGAACCAGTTGAGGGAAAATATGCGTCACATTCACGCAAAACGGCCATCGCTCAGCATAATGCTGCGACCCAATGCTAGACAGAGCCCCAGCGCTGGTTTTCAGCGACAGCTGGCGTCAGCCGGCGTCAACTCTCCCCTCTTTCTAAACGGGCATAACTGTAGACGAGAACAGTTATGCCCGTTTTCTCTAATAGTAGGAGACAACTAAATGAATGCCTAAATAAAAGCGTGCTGTTGTATTTTTACCTTTCGGCACTGAGCCGAGCGGTGAGAATTCAACATCGCGCTTTTATTTAGGTGACATATTTAGGGATTAATGGCTACGTCAATTCCGTGGACAGTTTCCTAAGGGAATGAGTTATCTTTTCAATCACGTTTTTCTTTTACCGGCTTAACCTAGCTGGGTGTACTGTCTTTCAGTCAGAGAGTTACTGAACTGTTGGCATACATAATATAGATGAAGATTTTAAGTGTTCGTATTCCCAGACGAACGAACAAATTAAGACAGTAACCATTAACATCAATTGTGGCACATCCAATTTAATTACTATCAGCCCGACTCACTAAGTCCTGAGTCCTGAGTCTTATCTTGAAACCATATCATTCGTAATGTGAATGATCTTAGATAAAATATAATTTGCATGCATTAGCATGATTATTAAATAAGTGTATCACACCTTGAATTTTATTTGTGCTGCAGAGGTGAAGGTTAACGAAAGACAGTGCGTTTTATTATTTGTAAATAGTCTTCTTTTTTTTTTTAAGAATGTATATAATATTCGTCGTGTTGAATAAATGGTGAACAAAATTATCTACTAGTGATGTCATTAATTTTGAGTAGGTATCAGTAAGAATTTCAAGTGAATATTCAATTAACTTTGTATTTTTGTTTAGTTAAATGAAATTTGATGCGCTTGGTAAATAGTTTGTGTTCATTTTAGAAAGTTAAGTAGGTGAGTTGGAAACGGTAAAACTTTTTCAATTTCATTGAAAAAGACACGATAAGATAAACTCAAGAGACTGCAATAAATAAACACGTAAGTAGGTAATCATTTATTTACCAAAAACTTAGCCTAAGTAACATCAGTGTTGCTCAGTGAGGAATGGGTATGACTATTACAAATGAGTATAAAATATCAGTTAAGTATCAAAAAGTATTATATTACATTAACGAAATCGTATTTAAAATAGTGTTACCTACGTACCGCTTAGCGCCACTGCAACCCACTATAGTTACAAGACTCTTATAAGTAGGTTAGTAATTACCGTGCCATACACTACAGAATACGGTACTCGTATATACAGGGTGTTAAAGAAATTGCGTGCCATAGCTTAGTGGTAGGTTCATTATCGATAAAGGAAATCAGGAAAAAAAAACATAAAAAAATTATTGCAAGATCAACCTAATTTAGTAGGTACCTACTAATATAGCAATCGTTTAGAATTAAAATTATTTTATGTGTTTAAATGCTTTAATTACTTAACTACTATCGAACGCGTTAGTAAATTAGGTTGTTCTTGCAATTTTTATTTCCTGGGCTTTTTTATCAATACTGAACCTACCCCTAAGCTGGCACGCAATTTCTTTAACACCCTGTATAGGTATAAAGGCCTTAAACATCAAAATAATGATGACTAAAAGAAAAAAATTATCAGACCGCAATAAATGATGATCTTTGCTCATCTCTCCGAGGACTCCGAGCCCATTCCCACACTGCAAAAAAAAGTCAGAAAAAAAATTGTTTCTTCCTGTTTGGTGGCAGAATATGGAGTCTGTAGGTACCTATACTGTTATGAAATATGGTGTAGTCGATTTTGCATTTTGGCAATTTTTAGGGTTCCGTACCAAAATGGTAAAAAGGAACCCTTATGGTGAGTTTAATTCTGGCTGTCTGTCACAGCTGGATATCTCAAGAACTACTAATGCTATCAACTTCAAATTTGGAATAGTTATAGATGACTTTTGACCAACCCGCACTGGGCCCGCGTGGTGGATTACGGCCCACTCCCTCTCACAGAGAGGAGGCCTGTGTCCCAGCAGTGGGACGTATAGGCTGATTATGTATAGATGACTTTACCCAACTTTTTTGCAAACAAGAAATACATTTAAAAAAAAATATCTTTTTTGCAGCAGGGCCTGAAATCTTAAAAATTTGAATGGAGTCTACTAGGCATGTGTGCACATTCTTAATTTTTTTTTAGGCATCATAGTGTTCGACTTTTGTGAAACCCGCCCCCCCCCCCCCCCCCCTATCTCCGATGTTTGCATAGAGAAAAATCTGAAATTATTCTATGTGATAGAAGTTTATATAAAGATTACAGGAAAAATAAAACGATGTCTCTAAATAGCACAGTTTTTCCTTATTGTAATCATTGCATAGGAGTAGTTATTAGCCGTTAGTACGTTTTCATATCCCTTATCGACCATCGACTTGATCACATCGTTTTACTGTTTACCTTCTCGTGCATCTTCATTTAAGTGAATAATGATTCCTGATTAAACACGTATCTACTTACAAAATACTTTCTTCTGTTACAGTTAAATAAATTAGCAAGATATCATGGTGGCTGCGAAAAAACTTCTCTTCTACATCGGTTTGCCTCTAGTAGCATTGTTCTTTGTATTAGGAGGTGCCTTGGGATTCATTTTCTATTATAAAAAGTAAGTACTGAATCACTCTGTTTTCACACTGCATTTCATTTTTGGGGGTTCCGTACCCGAAGGGTACCAAACGGAACCCTACTACCCCTCCTCTGTCCGTCTGTCCGTCTGTCTGTCAGCGGGTTGTATCTCATGAAACAGGCAGATAGTTTAAATTTTAGATTGTGTAGGTATTTCTATTGCCGCTATAACAACAAATAATAATAATAATGATGAGGAGGCATATGTCCCAGCAGTGGGAACATTCATAACAGCATTGTTCACGATTAGTCTTAGTTTAATATACTTAAACCATTCTTCACATAATGACGCTTGTTTTCACTTTTATTGTAACTGATTGGTGTATTGTTGACTATTGTTACTTCATGAAAAGACAAAATCTTGTCAAACACAAGGTAAAATTTTAACTAGCGTAACTTCACAGACATGATTTCTAATAAATACGGCTGATTAGGAGGTTTTAACGGTCATGGTAATGTAATGTTAAACTAATAAAAACGGCCAAGTGCCAGTCGGACTACGCACAATGAAGGGTTCCGTAGTTGGGATGAATTTATCCCAAGAACAACCTAAACATTGTAGTTGAAAAACATGATCCCCATACATCCGAACTACAAATATAGTTTGTACTCACAATATTGAGTGATTTACCAAATTATTTTAAGTCCATAGACTTATAGGTTTTCCTATAGTTTATGTTTCGATCTATTCCTTGTATTTTTTTTTTTAATTTTGGCTTTAGTCGTTTCGTAGATAAGGCCAATTTAAATGATCAATTTTCATCTGTTTTCTTTAATAATTTTAAAACTAGTTATTAAAAATTATTAAAAAAAATGTATTTGACATCCTCAAAACAATAGCTTACTTATACCGTTCTCTATTCTCTCCACGTAGTCTTTGTAGTTACTTTTGATCATTATATTAGCTCTTTCACTTAAATCTATTATTACGCCTTCATATAATGCTAGTAAGTTATGAAAAAAATGTATGTTAAACTAGAACGCATTCACATCAATTCTTTATGTGAATATTTAATAATTGTAGTAAATTACTTTATGAATTAAATTTAGGAAGTAATGTCTACCCAAAGCATAAAAAACAATATTACTTTCAAACTACGTTAGATCTTTCCATGTTTTTTTTTGTATGAATATACTGTTTTATTATCTATAATTCTATCTGTTTTTTTTTTAAATATCCGTATGTTCGTTACTAAAAATAAATATTTCCTATAAAAGTTAATGGTAGCGCGGCGTGAGCGCGTCGCACATTTGTATGGCCACGATCAAAGACGACTATCTGACACTTAATAATCTGTATTCGTGTTGTCGCGGGGATTCTTATATTTTTTAAACCACACCCTAAGATTTTCCTTTTCGTTTAGAAGTTTAATAAGAGCTTTTGGAAACCAAGGGGGGTACCTACTTAGTGATAAATTCGTTTTTGGCACGAGCTCGTCGGTTCCATTGCATTGACATCTGAGCACTTGGACAAGCATGTAGTCCAATTGACTTGTTCAATTCGATCATTCAACAATGTATAGTTTGCATTTTGATAATTGTATTTTACGGAGCTTTAATATTTAAGAGGAGTATGTGACATATTTTTTATAATAATTTCCAATGTTGGATGATGATTTTGAACAGGGTTCAACTGTTCAATTCGATCATTCAACAATGTATAGTTTGCATTTTGATAATTGTATTTTACGGAGCTTTAACATTGAAGAGGAGTATGTGACATATTTTTTATAATAATTTCCAATGTTGGATGATGATTTTGTACAGGTTTCAACTGTTCAATATTATTTAGGGACAAGCAGTATATTAATAAGTACCCTCTATGAGAATCTATCGAGGCTGAAGTAAATAAAAATTTAAAATATGGAAGTTTGATATTCGACACCACTTCTCTATTAGTCGTCATCTCGGTAATCATCCCCTTTCTAGCCATACCATCTTTCAAACAGTCCATCCGTCGTTTCTTTGGGTTTCCCCTACTCTTATAGCCATCCACATAGTCAAAACTTTCTTCATGACATTTTCCTCGTTCCTCCCAATCACATGCCCATACCATGACAACCGATTTCCACACAACTTTTTAATCACCGGTGCCACTTTCATACTTCCTCATAAATGTCACGACTAAGAGGGATGTGGTGTTACGCGAATGGATACAATAAGAAATGAGTATACAGCATTTATCAAAGGTATTCCCATATTTAAGGGTGTGATATACAGACCATTAGACTGAATAACTTTCTCCATGGGACCCAAAACCGTAAATGCAAAAAAAATATCTACTGCTCCATACAAATCATCATAACCTAACTAACCCAAATGTATGACTGATTATTTTTATAAATTGTCTTAACAATTTTTTCCAAAAAAAAAACAACAGACTTCAAAAAAAAAAACACTACAAAATGAAAAATTGCTTTATTTTCGGATTTCAGTGTCTTTGGATCTGTTAAGGTTATTTTTCATTCTGTAGTGATTTTTTTGGAGACGGTTTTTTTTTTTATTTTAATTGATTTCTGTTTTCACTTATTAGTTATGGTACCACACCACTACTTGCTATGTGAACAACAGTGAGGAAGGATTATAACATCATCAAGATACAAAGTGGATAAAATACGTAGTATCGAAGCTAACTCAAAAACTGCCTAAGCAAATTTATATGGGACCTCCACGCAAGATTCATTTACCATATGATTTTTTTTTATTCACTCCACAGTTGGTGAAACTATCGCTGAACATTAATAAAAAAAATCATACAGACGAACATAATAATATATTTTATAACCTCCTTTTTAACATGCTTTTTTTGATGTCTGTTAAAAACTGGGCAAAAGCGAGTCATGTCAGGCTATTAGGGTTAGGGGAGAAATTAATTATGGAAAAACTCAATAACACTTTGACCGACCTGGGAATCGAACCCAAGACCTCATGCTCAGCAGTAGCGATTGCGACTACTTTGTCTAGTGGTCGCAACGAGGCAGTATTATTATTAATATCGATGTATTAGCGTTTAGCACATAACGGAGTGGTGGGGAGCGAGGGGCGGAGCTTGCGTTCGAAATTTGATTATTTAGACTTCTTAACATAATACTGTTTTTAAAAGTCACAAGTACCCTAATTGCGTAACGCAGTTTGAATCGAAATCGGAATAATTTTGAAGTATATTGCTAATCCATTGCTTCATATGTTAGACACAATTGTTTACTCAACAATGTAAATAACGCAATGAATGTTGTTGAACTGTCAAATTAAAACCGATTCCTACTGATAGTGTGTTACGCAATTAGCTCTCTGGTTAATTAATAAAGCAAATCAAGGAAACAAGGAAAGGCTGTGTTGTTTTTTTATTGGCGAGCTCGTTTCTTTATTATTGATGTACGGAACCTAGAGACTAACTGCACAAGGATTTTTTTTGCACAGCTCGGAAACAAAATTCTATGTGACTTGCATTGAAACAAATTAAGTAACCCTCAAATACTTTAATAATCAAATTAAGGATGAGAACAAATGGATTAAGCGGAACTTCTGTTTAACATTTGAAAAGCAATTTGTACCTAATTTACATTGTGCTTGTCGTATTGTAAGTGAAGAAAATACGGAAAGACTAAGACGTAAAACATATTTAAATAGGCTGGAGTATAAAATATCACTTTAGTCTTTTAAAATCCAGCTAAGACGACAGTGCATTATCCGAAGTTTTAAAAGTAAAATACGAATTTTAAAATGTTAAAAAAACTAACTTGGTTTAATAATAATAATAAATAATATAATATTTAGCGTGCGTCGCTAGGGAAGCTAATTGGTGGACAATAGTGGTAAAAACGCTCTGCTTATCGCCATATGACACCTATATTTTTTTTTTACTGCAATAAAAATAAAATGTAAATAAAAACCTTAAATTCTGGTGCTGAGTGTACAAAATATCAAATTTAGAGAATTTCATTATTTTTGAAAAAGCATAAAATATTGAGAATAGTGTAGTATTTTAGGAATATCATATTATGGAATAATATCTTCCAAATAGCTTCGCTTTATCTGTGACGCATACTTCAAGTTTATCGTTAGATTTCCATATTTTTCAGTACGATACTAGATTCTTTTCATTATTGTCAACTGAGTGAAAAGATCAAGATATAAATATACATTTGTAATATTATTTTTAATATAATATTCATATCTTAAGAGTCTATAAAACGGTTTATAAAAGAACTCACATTTTATTTCACATCAGTCGCTTCAATTATGGCAGACGGAATAATTTATTGTTTAATTCTGGTGTATTTATTTGGCAGGTAAGATGGTTCGTGATTATATTTATTGTAATCTATCGATGTGCCTTAACTTATTTTGTGTTTTGTAATTCCTTTCCTTCTTCGGTATTTTTTTTGCATATTTATTTCATGTTTTTTTTTGTATTATTCGTTATTCGTATTTAGTATAAATTTTGCGCTTTCTTTGAGAGTCTGTGAAACTTTAACCGAACATTTAAATTACTTACTTTTTCATGCCTATTGCCAAATGTAAAAAAAAAATGTAAAATAAAAATTGCTTAAGTGTCGGTCATTATCCTATTCTTATAGCCCCTGCCAGGATGCAAAGACCGACTGAGTCCCATTATCCTAACAAAATCCTAATTCATTATTACTAATAGCGCGCAGTGTGTTGGGATTTCCTTTACAAAAATTTGAACCAGGATTATAACATAACATATATCACGCCTGATTCCCCGAACGGTTAAGGCGTGTACCTATAGTACATACACATTTCGCCAGTTATGTTTAAGTTCCATGTAATAGGGGGCGACCCTATTGCCACCAACCTGGCACAAATCCGGGCTACTACTGAGAAATTCCAGGATTAGTATCGATTAATGGCAACCCGCACTGGGCCCGCGTGGTAGATTTACAGCCCATTCCCTCTCGAAGAGAGGAGGCCTGTGTCCCAGCAGTGGGAACATTATAGGCTGATTATGTTATGTAATGGCAATAGGGTCGCCTCTTGTCAACTTTAAGTAAGACTTATGATGCTTTCTGATATTTGGCAACGTCACAAATAACTTAAAAATAATTTAGCTTTTTTAATTAGTTTGTCAATATTATTTAATTAAATTATGAAATATCGCTCTGTGGTGCATTAAAATAGTGATTATAAATTTCAAGAACGAGCAGAGGCTAGTTGCAATAAATAATAAATATCGTTACACTAAATATTTAGTTTTAGCTGGAAAAAAGCATTTGGAATTTTTTATTTTCTTTTTATTTGTTTAGGAGATTTTATCATAATAAATACGCCAACCCTATCCTGCCTTTTAACATTGTAAAAATAACATCAACACTAATATATAATTATAACACATACAAACACATAACTTATTATAATTGTGAACAAAGATGGAAATCACAGTTGAAGGACTGTAAATTAAACGATACAAATTTTTGGCACCTTCTGATTTGGAAACTCTCTTAACCAATATTTTAGGGCACTACAGAGCGATATTTCATAAGTGAATTTATTAATATTGACAAATTAATTAAAATAACTAAATAGTTGACAGCTATTTGTGACGTTGTGAAAATTAGGAATTAATTCCCATGAACAAGTAACAAGAGGCGAGCCTATTAGGGATGCAAGAATATCCAAAAGTATATTATACATATCGTATCGATATATAAAAAAAAAAAAACGATTTCGGAATTTAAAAAAAAATTATATCGATTTCGAAATATCGAAAAAAAAACAAGATATCGATCAACCGGTGAAATTTTCAAAAAACATTAATTGTACCTTATCAAATTCTATAGTGTTTGTGTTTTATTCATAAATAAATACCAAACAAGTAACATCATTTCTAGTGTACATCTACATAAATAAATAAAACATTGAAAAATAAGTCTAAGGCTACTTTTCTACGGCTCTGAATTCCAACGATTTTAGTCACTAATCCTGGTTTAATATTTAAAAAATTTAACGTAACTGAAAAAAAAAATAGTATCAAAGGTAACTCCTACATCTCTACCTTCTCCGCGGAAAATTCCAACACTGGCTGTATATTTTATTATTTCTATTTTCAGTCCCGAAGCCACTGCAATAGGCTCGGGAAAGAAGTTGGTGATAGACCACGATGGGGGGGCAGACGATGCATTAGCCATCACCATGAGCTTGCTTTACGAGAAATATTTTGGCGGGTGAGATACCTACAGATACTTTCTTTGTTTTTCATTCAACGGGGGTCGCAAAGCAGAGAGCAAGGCTTCCATAAACAGGGGGCCGATCGCGCTAATTTTGAACGTTAATACCAAAATTAAACGACAACCAAAAACGTTACGTTAGAGACATTTCGTATCGCGCTAATCATTTCAACGGAAACGATTTAGATTTACTTTGGAAGTTACGTTGGAGGAACGATCGATTGAACTTTCAGTATTGGGTAACGTCAACGATTTTGTCGCTCAGAAAAAATAGCGCGATACCGTTTCTTACATCAGCTATACCAAAACCAAAAACGTTCCGTTCGCGATCGGCCCCCATGAAATAGAACTCACGGGTCATCCCCTGACACTGGACTGTTTTATCTCAAAAGAATGGGCAATAAATCCAATAAATATATTATGGCATTATCTGCATAGCCTTTTCCAACTAAATTGGGGTCGGCTCTCAGTCTGGATGCAACGGCACGGTTGGTGCAGTGGTGTCGCGGGTTCGATTCCCGCACGGAACAAATATTTGTATGACCTACAAGTAGTTGTTCCGGGTCTGGCTGTTTGTGTATGTGAGTTTAAATGTATGTAAACGCACCCACGATACAGGAGAAATTCCTAGGCAACGTTAACAAAAAAGATGCAGCTGAATGAAATGAAAACTAGTATTTTTACATGGAGTGACTGCCTATCTGACCTCCTCAACCCAGTTACCCCTTGGTAAGACTATACTGAACTGTATTGTACAATCCCCGACCACGATATGTATACGCTCCAAACACCTGCAAAATAGCATTTGCAAACTCAAACTTAAAGCATTTATTTCATTTAAACCATTTTCAGGCACTTTTGAATTGTCAACAAGTCGGTCAGTTACAAATATGAAGCTAGTTGCCCATTCCAAATAGTAGGTTCTATGGAGAAGAACGGGCAAGAAACGCCACGGACACTCTTTTAAAATAAAATATTTGATACAAAGTATTGGTTACATCCTTACATCATTCTTATTGAAAATATACACGTGAGAACGATGCAAAACGTCAGAAGCGTCCGTGATATAAAAAAAAAAACAATTCAAATTGCAATTATAATAATGTTGATTTATCTCATTGTATAGTAGTCTTATCGCTTTCCGAGATCATTTTATGCTTATCATGAGCAAAGAATCGTAAAGTGCCGACTTTTATCTTTCACGTTTCCTGCATAACTGTTATACTTTGCAATGTACTTTACAATGTAAATATTTGTTATGTATTTGTAGGTATTACCTTTGTAAAGAAGGCCTCATGTCATATTTAATTAGCTATGATTTACGATCTGAAAACGGAGACTTAAACTTTTAAATTTATCCTCACCAAACTATGTCGCGCGAGAAGTGTCAATACTGAGTTGAGTGAGCTAACACATCACGAATCAGTCGCTCATAGAAAGCGTGACACATGCCAGAGAAACCTATTTTTAGGGTTCCGTACCTCAAAAGGAAAAAACGGAACCCTTATATGATCACTTCGTTGTCCGTCTGTCTGTCTGTCTGTCAGTCTGTCAAGACCATTTTTCTCAGGAACGCGTAGAGGTATCAAGTTGAAATTAATATCAAATACTTAAGTCTATGGTGATATAAGCGACATTATTGCGACATATTTCGATACTCGCAAATAAATCAAAACTTAAAGGGTACTTCCCGTTAACCTAGAATCATGAAATTTTGCAAAAACCCAATAACACTTTGCCTGACCCGGGAATTGAACCAAGGACCTCATGCTTATCAGTACCTAGCACTTGAACTACCAGACTAACGAGGCAGTCAATTAAGTTAAAGTTGCCTGTTTGAATGTATATTTAAAATTATAAGCATCATCTTACACCATATTATTAAATATGTTTGTTTTTTTCCAGCCCAAAATTAGTTGCCTTGACAACAACATTTGGCAATGTGAACTTAAATCAAACAATAATCAATAGCGATCGGATACTGGCATTATGTAACAGACAAGATGTAAGTATTTCATCTCAAATAATCTATATGTACCTATCTGTGATAATAAATATAGATACCAGGTACTCGTGATAACAAATACAAGATGCTCGTAGGGGGGGATAAACACAAGTACAGAAAACAGAAAAACAGCTCACTAGAAATTTTATCGCTATTTATTTTATGGACCTATTTTAATGGATATAATATTCAAAATACGTATACTGTTTACTTAAGGCGCAGATATATGATTTTAGTTACTTTTAAATCTCTTATTACGCCTTCATATAACGCAAGTAAATTATGCAAAAAAATATACCTATGTTAAACTAGAACGCATACTCATCAATTCTATATGTGAATATTTAAGTATTGTAGTAAAATACTTTATGAAATAAATTCATGAATTAATGTCTACCCAAAGCATAAAAAACGATATTACTTTCAAACTAATTAAGACCAGACGACCAGATGTATGAACGTAGGCGAAGCAAAAGGAGTATGTAAGAAGCGTAACAGGTGGCGTTCTATAGTTTCTGCCTACCCCATGGGAAGAAAGCGTGAGTTTATGTATGTATGTATGTGTACTAATTAAGATATTTCATGCTTTTTTTTGTATGAATATAATGTTTTATCCCAAGTAATATTATAAATGCAAAAGTAAGTTTGTTTGTTTTTTCCTGTTCACGCCAAAACACTGAACCGATCATCATGATATTTTGCATATAAGTTGTCAGGTGTACACAAACGGACATCCCACCTTTCATCTGCCGGGTTACGAGTCTGTTTGAAAGGGATATCGTGGCCCTGGCACACAGGCATCTGAAGGAACACGGGTGGGTTTTAGTCAGTAAAAGTCTGACACGCCCTCCCGCTCCGCCCAGAGCGGGAGAAGTTATTTGATAATTTCCCAGCCAAAAAAAAAGGTACCTTTCATCCCGAAAAAAAGTACTGTTCCCGAGAAAAACAACAATAACGTTCTTGTGATAAAAGATAGCGCCACGTGTCTTTCGAATCATGATTTAATTATATTATTATAGATCCGACCTCCATGCGGGTGAAGCCGCGGGCAAGTTAGTTATCTATAATTCTATCCGTGATTTTTTCAAATATTCATATTTTCGTTAGGTACTAAAAATAAATATTCCATATGAAAGTTAATGGTGGCGCGGCGTGAGCGCGACGCGCATTTGTATGGCAAAGGTCAACTGCGATTATCTGACCCTTAATAGTTGACTAAAAAACAAGATTGCATAATTGACTCAACCAAGTACTATGAGAACAGTGGTAGCCTAGTCGTATCGTCGGCCCCGACTTACGAGTTGCAGGTCATGGGTTCGAACTCAAGCAGGCACGTTACTTAGTTCAAAGACATTCAAGAATATTTGTATGTCCCACATGTAGTTTTCCGGGTCTGGCTGTTTGTGTATGTGAGTCTAAACGTTTGTAAACGCACCCACGATACAGGAAAAATTCCTAGTGACCCAACCTTTAAAAAAAAAAAAAAACGGGGCGTAGCGAACAAAATCGTAATCCGATACTTTAATCCTAGTGGGCAAAAGTCGCTCAGTCTAGTGTGGTACGCCTGCCTGTCAAGTCGCATTCGTGTCCTCAAAAGAAAAATATTTTTTAAGCAAATATGCCAAGTTGCGCATTACGATATTGTAAATCTCGTTATGGTACTAACTTCGGTTAACTTCGGTTTATTTAGATGACGTCACTGAGAAATCACATCACAGTTTTTCTATGACATTTCTTTGCATAGCCTTTCTTTCATCATCTGCTTAGCCTTTTCCGAAGTATGTTGGGGTCGGCTTCCAGTCTAACCGGATGCAGCTGAATACCAGTATTTTACATGGAGCGACTGTCTATCTGACCTCCACAACCCAGTTACTGGGTAACACGATATCGCTTGGTAAGACTAATTGTCAGACTTTTGGGCTTCTGACGACCCGTAACAACTGTCTAAGATCTACAAATGACTGCCGGGACCAACGGTTTAATGTGCTTCCGAGGCACGGAGAAATCTTGGTATGAAAAGATGGTCACCCATTAACAGACCAACCGCGGCAAGTGTAGCTTAACCTGATCCATCGACCCGTGCGGCAGTTATTATATAGCCACAAGCTCCACGAATAAATCTCTTTGACTTAGTGTGATTTATTTCATCACCACATCGTTAAGAAACCGGTACTTATGTCCTGGAAACAAAAATTTTGAAGACAAATGTGACGATCACCAACCCGCATGGGGCCCGCGTGGTGGACGCAAGAATTGCTCTATCAGAGATGCCGTGTCCCAGCAATCAGAATGTTATAGGCTGATTATTCTAAGTAAGTCGTTGACTTGTGGTAAAAAAAAACCGGCCAAGTACATGTGTGACCACGCACAATGAAGGGTTCCGTCATCAGCATCATCATGATCATTTCAGTCGAAAGACGTCCACTGCTGGAAATAGGCCTCCCCCAAGAAGGGCCATAATCGCCACGCTTGGCAAGCGGGTTGGCGATCTCAGTGTGGTGTTAAAATCCATAGAGAACGCTGCTGCCCATTCTCTAGACAGGTCCCATAGTCGCCTTTTACGACACCCACGGGAAGAAATAGGGAGGTGCTATTCTTGACGTCTGGCACCACACGGACGAGGATTCCGTTAAGGGTTCCGTAGATGGGATAAATTTATCCCAAAAACAAACTTAACATTGTAGTTGATAAACGTGTTCTGCCATACATTCTAACTGTAAATGAAAGTTTGTACGCACAATATTGGGAGATTGGGATTCACCATGTTATTTTAAGACCATAGACTTCTTATACGTTAGTATTGAATTTCTTCTAGAAGAATAATAAGATATAATCTAAAATACAAATCAATAGTATCTACCTATAGAATTATTTTCGGTATTTTTTTCAAAAAAGTAGGCTCTGTAGTTTCTGAGATATACGGAGATAGGCGGTCAATTTTCATCAATTTTCTGAAATAACTTTTAAACTATTTTATTTTAAAATTATTTAAAAAAAATTGTGACCCGCACAATAAGCCCTGCCTATAACTATCCTGCCTATACTCAAATGTGTCACACGGTACAATTTATAAAACTTTTTCTTTTTTTTTTCTAATTTGTCCCCAATAGTGACCCCCATATTCAAAATTAATTTATTTAATATGTTACACGTCCGTTTTTGGGTCACAGAAATTCATAATTATGTATACTAAGTCCATTAGATTCGGAGCAAATTGACTGTGACAGATGGACAGACTGTGACAACCCTAGAAAACGTGAGGAAGCCCTTAGCTCAACTATTAAGACCAGGCAGTCTAAATCAAATTTCCACGCAAGCTCCGCCCCTTGCTCTCCGCCACTCCGAATGTGCTAAACGCTAAAACGTAATAAAGTTGATTATCGCGTGCGGTCTTAGATCGTGTTCGAGCACGAAACTAAATAGCGTAAGTTTCAATTCTTATTACGTTTTTAACCAGTAATAATTAATATAGAGAAAAAGTATCTGGTGGCTGGATATTAAACTGTATTTTCTTGCTGTGAATATTTATTTTAGACATAAAAGTCAAACAATCTTGTTTGTTTTTCATAATTCTTAAAAAATACATGATTTTCGAATAAAAAATGTATCTAGCGAAAATATTACAATTACATAACTATCTTCAACATGGAAAGAAAAAGATCCAATAAAATCATATAGGTACTAATGTTTCATTTTGCTTGTATGTGTGACTATTTCAGAATAGTCATGCAAATTAACATAAACATAGGGAGCCTCCTCTTAATACTCGTCTCTGATGGAAAAGAGGCGTTTAATCTGGTTATTATGCTGATATAATATGTGATAGTAAATCATGCTGGCATAAAATATTAAACAATAAAAACAAATACCCATTTCAGGTACCGATATACTCAGGTGCTCACCAAAGCCTGATATCAGGAATCGAATCTGATCACTATTTCGGCAATGATGGGCTGGGAGATGATGGCTATTCAGCCCCAGCACCGATTGAGCTGCAGGACGAACCGGCAGCAGTGGCACTTCTCAAACTTTCCAAGAAATACGAAGGTAAGAAGTTATTATTATTAATATTAATGTATCTTCTTTTCGGTTC
Organism: Tiliacea citrago; assembly: GCA_963921375.1. Lineage (NCBI taxonomy): Eukaryota > Metazoa > Arthropoda > Insecta > Lepidoptera > Noctuidae > Tiliacea > Tiliacea citrago. The sequence goes on from OY992784.1 coordinate 7,939,406, forward strand.
TTTGGGCAACTGGAGCTACATATTTATAATAATGGCCGTCTTCGCCACATATACACGCCACCCTATGTGTCCCTATGTACAACTATTATGGTTTTTATTAGAAGGAGTAAAACTCAAAGGTATTTTAAACTACTGTCCATTACTTTCTTATTCTCTGACAGAAAAAACGTCTTAAACATATGGGAAATATTCAGAATAATTCCTTATAAGTAAACTTTTGAATATTATGAACCCCAAATCTCTTGAATCACACCATCACACTCTGAATGAAATGCATCAGTTTCAGTTCCCACTTAAAACTTCATAAATTTAAGTCCGCTTGCAGTCGGTAAATACGTTTACCGCTAAACCTATCCAAAACATCGTTCTAGGCAAATTGTTTTAAAATGTATTATATTTAAAGCGCTAAACGCATTTAATGGTACAAGTCGGCATTAATGTTTGCCCTTTTAAAAATGCAATTACCGGGAGGGGGGGGGGGGAATTGCCAAAACTGCCGAATTTGCCTGTTTTGAAATCAATTTTAAACAGTTTTATTTTTTCAGTTTCGTTACATTATTATTATATTTTAAACAGTCAAAGAACAATGCCCACTTCACATACATTTGAAAACCTGATAATTAAAGTTTATGTATAGTTAGAAGGTATAGTAGAAAGACTACATGTAAGTTTAGAAAATAATGTCTTGAACTCATTTTTACGATTTAAACGCTACGAAGTCCAAAAAATATTACTATTACTTTTTAGGTTAGGAATTGCCGATACCAAATACGAGTATAAAGAAATGAATGTGCTAGAACTAATTATTAACGCTTGAAGTTCAGTCTAATATAGGAATACTTGGTTAGTGGGTCGCCTTAGGGTTCCTACTCTTACCTAGCTATGTCTAAAACGTCTTTTTTACTTTGTGAATTCCTTGAAACCAACTGCCCTCTTCACTGCTTAGACTATCGATGATTGATATAAATTGAGTGTCGAGCATTAACTGTTGTTTCTCCAGCACACTTATGTACTTAATAACTACATTTTTAGTATAATAAACGATAGTTAGATAGTTTCTATACCTCTAAAATGTCTAAATTAGTTCTTGTATTGTCGAAAGTGATCACTTATCATTTCATTGGCCTACGGTATATACATACATACCTGATGAACAAAACGGGAAAAACAAATAAAACACTATGTTAAAATGTAATGTTTTATTAATTATCATCATTTTCCTCTAAATCTCTTATAACTACGTCATCCAGAAATGCTGCTGGAACAGATATGTTTTCTTGATTAGTACCTATTGGTACCAAGGAAATAGCCCATAAGCCCCAAGGTACCACACTAATGTCATAACGTGAGCGCACCATCCAATGGTTCGATATCAAGGTCCAAGGGCGGTAAATAGGGTCGTAAAAAGTAGACACAAAATGGCACAGTTCACAACGAGACGCAAACGCAACTATGAAGGACTTAGGCGTATTTATCGTAACAGATAAAAATAACAAATAACAATTGTTCCTACCAATATAAATTATATGTTTCTTAAAATAACAGTCCGTGAGGGTCTGTTATTTCAAGTAAAAAATACTGTTACTGTGGCTGTTACTCATACAAAAAAGGAATATAGCAAATAGAATATCGCCTAAAATACCGTTGGTGTTCTTACAAGAACAAACATTTTCGAAAAAGTGACTCCTCGATTAGGTCATGTTACCTGTTACTTTGACCAGTGAGCAATATAAAAACAACTTAATAAATACGTATTTATCGTCCGTACATAAATAACAGACTGTTATTTAATTACTGATTTTTGGATCTGTTATTTTTGTAGAACAGTAACAGTGATAACAGATATCGTGTGTAAGCTATTACAATCCGTCTGTCAGTACTGCGCCAATGCCAATCCCAGAACTGTCAAATGTCAAAAAATCAGTTCCAGTCGTGCGAACTCAATAACTGTTATTAACGCAGGAGTCAGGTGATGTAGGCGGGGGTGACGATGTTCCCTTGACGAGGGAATTTAATGGAAACCACTTTTAACACTTTTAAACTTTATATTTGCTATTTATACACACACAATTATTTACACAAATATAAATCACATACGTAAGCTTCTAGATAATTGTACACAACACGGAAATACAGTCAATAATATTCATCAAAAGAGTACACGCTATAAATCAGACAATAAGAAAAGTAAAATAATCCTAAGCTATGATGAACTTTACTGCCCTGAGCTATTTATAGAAAGTATTCGCGACTTGCAAAGCTAACAGTTATGAGGAGCTGTTACTTCACCGGAGACTTGTTGAAGACTGAACTTGCTGACATAATAAGAACTTTTGAGCGATTAGAACTTGATTTAATTTAATTTCTCTGGTATATATGGTTCTGGTCATTAGCTCAAGTAGCGTGTGGGCCCTGAAGGGTTTTAGATTTTCTTCCATACAACACTTCAAGACACCAAAGCGTAGCTGGGTTTGGCCTTGAGTCAGGTCGCCACCTCAGAATCGTGTTGCAACTTGCTTAATCTTACGCAATCGACAATATTATGGCGTAAGATTGATCATACATCTTTTAACATGAGTTTTTACCTCGTATTGTTACGATCATCATCCAGATGATGACGTTATCAAAATACATGATATTTAGGTTGCTGATGGCTTATGTGTATCAAAGTTTGATTCCAATATACTCTACCTTATCATGTAAAGTGATAGTAGCTGTACTGTACAAAATATAAGTGTTATTACAACTGATAACTTAGCAACGGACCTTTATCTACCTCATTGGGTATTTACAATGCTTGTTAATGACAAACCACGATGTTTACGTAACACAATCTGTTACAGCATATCTGCTTATGTCATACTACAGGTAAATAAAACATAGTTACAACTCATGTTGTTGTATTAGTAAATCATGGTGCTTCGCCTACAATAACATACTGCATGATTAATTTATTTAATTATTATGTTATTTTTATTTAATCTGTAGGTATTATACAAAGACTAATAAAGAAATACTAACTGATTAAATAAAACGTAAAATAATGTATAAAACTCAAACTGCAACTTGACTTTATGAACTCAATAAAGTCAAGTTGCAGTGTCTAAAATGGAACGTCGTAAAAAAGGGTATAGTTGAGATGCGTTCAAAACATGGTAATACGTTTACCCTTGACGTAGAATGAATAAAGAAATATTAAAAAATATTTTTTTCCTGCGTTTCCTTTACCATAATCATTTTAGTTAACTACACCGTATGTATAAACAAAAAAAATATTCAGTTGATCAACTGCAAATATTATATTTTAAACTGTGGCTTAGATGTTTCGCGAAATGGTCGGCAGCGCATCGTAAATAAATACGTCACGCTGCATTTCAGGGAGGCGGAGGTAGCGTGTCAAAGGCCTGCAGGTCCGAATAATCTCACCTCAATTTCATTGAAGATAGTTCATAACATAATCATTTCAATTGAGTGTTGTTCTTGTTTCAGGAATACTAATAATAGTTGCAATTGGTCCTGTCACCAACATAGCTCTAGCAGCAAGACTGGACCCCGATTTTATCGGAAGACTGGCACATTTATATGTCGGTGCGGGACATATTCATAGTAAGTTTTTTTATTGTTAAATATCATATTGATACTAAGAGATTATTACTAGGGTTCGTGGCATTAAAGTTGCCTGGGATGGATTCTCAAACACTCAAAGATATTTATGAATGGCAGTTATCATTTACGCCAATCCTAAGTAGCAAGGGTCCAGGGCAATGACAAGTTTAGGCAGATAAAGGGTTCCTTTGCGTTTTCTTCTTGTCTCGTATCATCAAGAAATACGTAAAGTTGTCAAAAAATAATAGGCCCGTTTTGTCATTTAACTTGAATCGATTTATCGTGAGTATTGAGTATCGAATACGACTCGGTACTCGATACTCACGATAAATCGATTCAAGTTAAATGTTTGACATTTAACTTGAATCGATTTATCGTGAGTGCCTATCGGGCCTATTATTTTTTGACAAGTATAATAATTGTAAGAGTCATCAATCAACTCAGCCTATCGCAGTCCACTGCTGGACATAGGTCACTCCCAGGCTGCGCCACCCTGTCCTCCGCCTTCCGCATCTATTCTGTCCCAGCCACCTTTTTAAGGTCGTCGGTCCAACTAGCTGGGGAGCATCCCACACAACGCTTGCCGATACGCGGTCTCCACTCCAGAACTCGTCTGCTCCACCGGCCATCGGTCCTTCGACAAACATGGCCAGCCCACTGCCACTTTTTTTCATACATCAGCTGTCTTACTCTGCAAGCTATGTCGGTAACTCCTGTTCTTTCCGGATGATTTATTCCTGATTTTATCTTTCAAAGAAACTTCGAGCATAGCCCGCTCCATAGCGCACGTAGTGACCTTAAATTTGTGAGCCAGCCCGACTGTCCGTGTCCATTTTTCGGCACTGTATGTTATAACGGGCAGGGCGCATTGGTTGAATACCTTAGTCTTAAAACATTGCGGGATAGGCAACGAAAAAACTTGATGGAGTACTACAAACTCTGCCCAGCCCAACAGAATCCTCCTGATGGCTTCTTTCTCAAAGATGCGGTGTCCGAGCTGAGTGACTTGCCCTAGGTAGACATACTCCTTCACAACTTCGAGAAGCGACCCGTCGATGTAGATTGTACCCACATCACATATTACATTTGTAGCTAGATGTGTATTCTGCCGAGCTAAAGCCATAATTTAAGGCAATGCGTCAGGGTAGCCCGCGTAATTATTATAATCAGCAATACAACTCTCTACGTTCATAGAATCCTATTAAATGACTATTTCATGGAATAGTCATTTAATAGGATTCTATGAAGAGAGTTACTTGTATTGCTGATTCTAATGATTATAATTATTCTGTAAAGCCATGATTGTAACGGCCGAGAATCATATTTAGATCAACAAAAAACCTGTTACTGACCTGCAAATTAAAAAAAAAACATAAGAAAATTTGAATTTCGCGGGCTACCCTGACGCTTTCGCCTTAAGAACAATACTTACTTCGGGAATCGTCGTCTGTCTTCGGAAATACGAACGTGCGCTGATGAGATCTAACATAGAGTTGTTACAATCATGGACGTACTTGTTTATTTTGTTGTATTATCATAAAAGTCATACCGTAATAAAAATATGAATAACCCAGCAAGATGACAAAGTACCAACAATAGTTTCGTAAGGTGTAAATCTGTATAATAATAATTATATTCTTCTATTTTTTACAGGCGACGAACACCCTAATCCGGAATTTAATGCGCGTATGGACCCAGAAGCTTACCACATCGTTGCAAATAGTTCTTTAATAGACAAAGTGACGCTTGTACCGTTCTCACAAGTTTACAATACGTTAAATATTGATCTAGTAAGTAATTTAGGTGTTTTATTTAATTCTCTGGGCCCGCGTGGTAGATTACAGCCCGCTCACTCTCGAATAGTGGAGGGCTGTGTCCCAGCTCTGGGATCATTACATGCTGAATAAGCTATGCTTGTGCTAAGTAATTTATCTTATTTATGTTGGAAAAAGCCCCATCACATAGCCGATATCTATTCATTTTAAACATTAATCTAAGTGATATTAAGCAAAAATTATGACTTAGAAACGATTTTTAATACTGGTGTGAAAATCACTGTTTAGGACAGCACGTAATGTTACGCACGAAAAATATTTTGCATGGATGCATGCAACAGCACTGGGGTTGGTATTTAAACGCAAGTTATTACATTTATGTATATAATATATTGTGTACAATTTACTAAACCAAATACCTGTAGACATTAGAGACATAGAGCATAAACTGAAAGAACATTACATCAACTCTATTATAATTTAACTGGTAACAGCGCGTTGATCAAATCTCAGGTCATGGCATGCTAAGAAAGACCCCAGAGGTCTAATTGTGTGCTTTGTTTAAGTGTTAAGTGTAACTTGTAATTTATAAAATAAAAATAAATAAATGTAAAATTAATTTTCGTGATTAAAGTTTAAAAACTGTTTGTATGTTGACCTTCAATATCTCCCTAGGTAGAAAAGAGTCTTAGGAATATATAGAGAAAAAAAGGAAGTTTATATCACAGAAACACGTGCATACAAAAAGATAGTTAACTCAAGTAATACATTAACAGAAAAATGAAACCAAATAGATTAAAATAATATAATCACGTGCTCAAAACAGAAATACAGAACAACAGGAATGGTTTAGTACAGACGCCAGCACATCAATCTCTCATATTTCTTTAATAGATTTTCAACTTTATCCCTACAGCTATAAGGTTCAAGGTTGATTATAGTTTCGGGTAGCTTGACCTGCTGGCGTCTGTACATAAAATTATCACAATGACAGGGAACCAGTGTATTATAACTGAGTTTCGGCTTTGTTATGCGTCTTCCTGACTGCGGTGCGGGATGGCACTTCGTCGAGCAAAGGTCGGGGCCTTGCTTGACGAAGTGCCATACCGCACCGAAGCTGAGTGCTTTAAATTCTCCCGATAATAATGTTTATCCAGTTCTGATCCAGCCTGCCCCATATTTCTGTCCTACGCTCAGCGGGGGTGCCCTTTGGCTGCAGTCGCTTAGTAATGTAAGAAATTCGACCCTGATCCTGAAGAGAAGAACCAAAAAAAAAAAGCGTTTTTTTTTTTTCTTTTCGGTCTTTCTTCTTTACGACCATTGTGTCTAGTTATCTACATAAAAGTATGCACACACGACAACAGTAGTCAAGCTGTACTTACACGGCACTTTATGCTGACTTCTCATTGTACGGAAAGCCTATACAATGTGAGGTCCGCATATAATGGAAATGTACACCTTGATGGTGTCATCGGTGCAATTTTAAGCGTAGCCAAGTCATTGTAACCAAGCCTATAAACTGTAGTGCCATAAAAACAAAATATGCACCATGTGGTTTAAATTTCTGTTACAGGACTGGCGTAAAAATGTCTTAGGAAAAATTCAGACTCCAATAATGCAAGCACTAAACGGTTTTGAACAAATATCGCTCCCAAAAGAGCCTTATTGGACCCAACTGGATCCTGCCACAACAGCTATAGCACTGGACAATGATTTAGTGGACGAGTTCAGAAATACTAGCAACGATATTATTTTGGAAGGTAAGGAGTGATTGTATTTTATATTATTAAATAGAGAGAGGAAAAAAATAATGGAAAATGTAGACTGTCCATTTACACAAAACAAGTGTCTTACCTGTGGAATTTAATAAAATTGCAGCAACAATTGACCTGCATCGTTTAAACACTGTTTAGTTAGATGGTGCAACTTTTATTTATTGGAGATCCGCCAAACTTGCCCCAGGCCCGGCGCAAATGCTGTCAACGCTGCTTCCAAATTTGGGGGACCCGAGCACAAGCGGTTAGGTGGAGATCATGCGATCTATGGTCCTGTATGGGGCCCCGGTGTGGGCAGCAGACCTCACGGTCCGCAGAATCGCAATGTTGCGAGTACCGTAGAGGGCGATGGCCGTCAGAGTCATCACAGGGTATCACGTTCTCCTACGAGGCGGTTTGCGCACTGGCCGGATCCCCACCGTGGGACCTGGAAGCGAGAGCCCTCGCGTCACTGCATTGGTGGCGTGAGGAGGCGCGGACGCGGGGCGTGGTATTCGTGTAGCGGTATTTAACGCTGCAACGGTCTGAGCACCGTCAGGTCTTGGTGGCGGAAAGGCAGGACAGGCTTCAGCACCCTACCGCCTCGATGGTGCTTCGTCACAATCGGGGCGGTCAGGCCGGTGCTTGACGACTGGCTAGGGAGGAGGCAGGGCTCCCTGTCATTTAGGGCGATGCAGGTGCTCTCGGGGCACGGCTGCTTCGGGAAGTACCTGTGTCGCATAGGCAGGGAGCCAGACGCTCGGTGTCATCACTGCGTCTACTGTCAGAAAGACACGGCGTAGTATACGCTTGCAGAGTGTACAGCCTGGGAGGAGCCGTGCCGTGCCCTCGTTTTAAAAGTGGGAAGCGACCTGTCGCTGCTGGCTTTGATTCGTTCTATGGCCGGCGAAAATGTAATATTTCAGAAGGAGGCAGCGGAAAGGTAGAGGGAAATTTCGATTGCTCTCCTTACGCGGCCCTCTTAGAAGTCGCGGGGGGAGTCAAACACCGCATTCCCCCCACTTGACTTGTGCGAGGGGGGAACACGGGGTTTTAGTCAGTAGAAGTCTCACAGGCCTCTCCGGCCACCCCAGGGTGGAGGACATCCATGAGGATTTCCACCCTGATACCAAAAAAAAGGCCAGGCGCAAAAGAAATGTATATGTAAAGTATAGCTATTGCCAAATTCGATGGGTAACATGGTTTTTTTGCCCGGAGAAGTTTCATATGCACTAGATGTAAAAATTGTACTGTTCTCTATCTTTTTTATTTATTAATTATCAGGTTGTACAAGAATAGATTGGACGGTGTCCCCCAAACTAGCCATTTTCCTGTTGTTTTTGCTCCAACTTATAGCACGCTATCGACAATTACATCGCACCGTGTAAATCAGGCTTTTTTTTTGGTGGCAAGATAGAAAAACGTCCGACCTCTTTTTTTTGGGTGGGAAATTATCAATTAATCTCTCCCGCTCTGGGCGGAGCAAGAGGGCGTGTCAGACTTTTACTGACTAAAACCCACCCGTGTTCCTTCCGTTGCCTGTGTGCCAGGGCCACGATATCCCTTTCAGACAAACTCGCAACCCTGGCAGGCATTGGTCCTAACGGACCCCGTCAGTTGGTGCTGACATCTCTTTGAGGCGCGCGTGGTACATGCAACGAGCCGTCGACCCGGGCCTGGTCCTTTTCGGACGGCGAGCTACCCATCGCTCACCCGCATCGCTCGTCCGCAGGCTCGCGCCTACGGTGGCCAGAAATCGGCTTGCGACTCCCGACGCCCGGGGCGTCTCCTGCGGCAACTAAGGGCGCGAAGGCGCGAACCTTGTCTCACCCTCACGCGTTCCCCCTCCTCCTTTGCGAGCATTACTGCTTCGCAGAAGGAGGTGATGGCCTCCCATGCACTCTCGCTCCGAACCATGGCCTAGGGCCGGACGCGAGAGATCGCCGGAGAGGCGGAGAGACCGCCACCGTGTCCTCCGGGCGATCCACACAATGGTGACACCCGGGCGTTTCCTCCCGCTTTATCCTGAACAGGAACCTCCCGAAACAACCATGTCCGCTGAGGACCTGCGTCTGGCGGTAGGTGAGGACACCATGGCGCCTCTCTAGCCACTCCTCAAGGAGGGGGCCCAGCGCTAGGTTGCGACAATCGCACTCTCCATGTCGCCATGAGATCCCGCAGGAGCTCTGTCCGCTGTGCCGTGATTTCTCGCGGCAGCGGAGTTTCGCCACGGGGCGTTTCGCCTCCTCGCGCCACTCCCAGATGTGCGCGAGTGTAAATCAGGCTGGGATAGGAATTCCAATAAATAATCTATACTACCCGTAATATTAAAAAGAGGATTTTTTTTTTTGTTTATAAGTTTTTATGCAGGGTTATCTCTGGAGAAACCATTACTTTTGCATTTGATAGCCCAATTCTTGAGGAAGGTTATACGCTATTTAACATTACGCTACGACATTAAGGAGCCGAGCAAAAAGGAAAAAGGTTAGAAACAACGGTAAGCAATAACGAAGTAATAGCAATGCGACGCAGTGGGTCAGGGGACTAACAAATTTCACGCGGACGAAGCCGCGGGCACAAGCTAGTATTGAATATAGTCTTTTTTTCAATCAGTAGTTTAAATCATTACGTACCTAACTACTGTAGCAATACCAACTCAAGATAAACACCTTATTAGAGAGAATAAGCAATAATTAGCTAGGTATGCATTTCGCCAATACTTAAAATGGTCGCAAAAGTAAAGCAAGTTTTACTTCTTTGTAACTTTGCTAAAGCTGGTAAAAAGTGTACTTGCTCAATAAAACTTGCTAGTGAATATCTTTTTGCATAATATAAATAAAGGTTTTTGTTTTTATTCACAGGAGCCCGACGAGGTATAAACACAAATGACTTTTTAGCAACGAATCCTAACGCAAGAGTGGTCTGTAGAGCAAATATAGAAAAGTACAAGAAGTTCTTGCTAGATGTGTATTCTGCCGAGCTAAATAAAACCATGATTTTAAGAACAATATTAGAAGATACCATCACATAAAGACATCCCAAGAAAACTATGCGCTTCGGGCTTCGGGTCATCTCATCTCTTTTCGAAAATACGAACGCGCGTTGAGGAGATCTAACATAGATCTGTTACAACCAACGAAGTACTTGCTTATTTTGTTGTATTACCATGCTTACAAAATTATAGATTGACAACTCAATGCAATTCCAAAAAAAAAATTCCAAACTTTTGAGTGACAAATGACGATCTGCGACTGGAGTGGGTAACCCAACAGAGAAACTTCATACAACCGCGCAACGCGCACAACGCATGTACTAAACGGAGCAATACAACATTGGAAGCTTTGCCTCTGTGGGGGAATATCTATTACAGTAAAATTGTTATTGAGATTGAATGACCGCCTTTTAGGTTTTTATTCATTGCAATTACATTTTGTATAATATAAAGTTATATGCAAAACATAAACACGGTATACTGTGTTTTCTTAAACAGCCTTTATCAATTTTAATTCAAGATATAATCATATGAGTGGTATCCAGTAATAAATCTGTAAAATATTAATTTTGTATGTTTATAATGAGTAATTATTGTATTAATATATTTTTAATAATAAGTACCATTATGTAGTTGTTTATTTTTCACCCAAACCCTACAAAATAGTTTGAAAAGAGAGTACGATACTGAAGATGAGCTCTAGGCCCTACACGCCATAGATATATGCGTTAGATTGGCATGTGGTGATTAGGGCGAGAATAAAAATAAATTACACCAATGTGTATGTGATGTGCACGACGACAAATAGTGCTGTGCACGATGCCTGGCTGCCTCAACTTCAATTATCGATTTAGATAGGAGTGTCTTCGTGTCTCCTGATTTGAAGCAGATAAAGTGATTACCTATCTTAATTTTTAATAGAACACAAACGAAACATGTTTGATTTTTAGTTTCCTCCAAATATAACTAATTTGTTGTTTTCATCATGCGTTATTGTTTTCATTTGTTTTCTTCAAATATAACTAATTTGTTCGTTCATAGCCAGCATTTGGTTGCGAAAAATCTGAGTGAACGCCTCCATACATCACTGGAATGTGTTATCAGAGCAGTTAATAAAATCAGAAGTAACTTGTTGAATCACAGATTATTTTGTTAGCTTTGCATTGCCAATGATGAAGATTTTAACCGATTGCCGCTTCACACAGAGGTGCTCTGGCTGTCAAAAGGTACTTGTTTGACTCGATTTTAGAATATGTTTGGGTCTGTAATAGTGAAACTACTGTCCTACGAAACAAATACAGAATTGCGTGACGACGATCTCATCAAAGAACAATATTGCTTACTTGACAGACCTGTACCCTAATTGCGTAACACAGTTTGAATCGGAATCGGAATGATTTTGAAGTATATTCCTAATCCATTGCTTCATATGTTAGAAAAATTGTCTGCTCAACAACGTAAATAACGCAATGAATGTTGTTGAACTGTCAAATTGAAACCGATTCCTACTGATAGTGTGTTACGCAATTAGCCCTCTGTATATTTGTTTAATGATGCCAATCACCAACGTCAAGGCGACGACTTAAACTTTATTAAATAAGAATATTCTTGTTTCGTATTTTTAAGATTATTTTTATTTTTCCATAGGTGGGTTACAGTTTTTTAAACAGATTTTAGTTTCCGTTTTTACGACAAATATTTCGTTGTACTTGTTTTTCTTTACAAATCGGGACTATTTATAAAGATTTGATTATTTAATCAAGATTTTTATTGCATAATAGGTATTAATTTTATAGCCACACCGTACGTAGTCTCAATTTTGCTTGTTTTTAACAATTTAAACATGTTTATTTACTTATTCATATTCATATATTTATTTATTTGCATTCCATAATGTATAAGTAAAGGTGTTACAATGGCTTAAAGCTAAGGTACAATTACGGACCCTGTAGGGCACATCAAAAGGTATAATAAAATTAATACTTAAAATAAAATTAGGAAACAATTAGCAAAATTTTTGAATGGATTATTAACATTAATTAAATAAATATAAACTTTATTTTATTGAGATCAGTGTATAATAATTATTTCAAAAGGTCAATTAAACGTTTAACATTATTATTATAATAATTATCTTTACGTATGCATGTGTCTGACGACTAACTGTTTGTGTTGTCAGTTTGTGTTAAATTTAATTTTGTCATGTATGTATTCCTTTAATAATAATAATAATAACAATAATCCATTTATTTCAGGCTACGCAGGCCCATAGATAAATACCTTAACCTAAACATACATATTTTTATTATAGTAACATTAACTAAACACGCGTTGTCGGCGTCGTGTTTCGCTGCGTGGTGTCGCGTAACCGTCCTCGGAAACGTCGATATACGACACCTTTCGGCCAAAAGTCCTCTTTCAAGCAGGTCTGTAGATGGCTGGTTGGGATTCGTACCACAAATGACTTAAAGTTGATGTTGTGGCGCGATTCCAACCTTTCGACCCTCAGAATCCAGTTGGTCTTCACTTTCACATACTGCACGACTTCTTCAATCGTCGTGGAGTGGTGCAGACGTGAAATGTACAGCTGCGTCGTAGGCACAGCAGGGCGCAGCAGCATGTTGGGTCCACTCGGTGCGGTACCGCACAGGTCACGAGAACAGGGCTTTTAACTTTATTAACTTTTATTAACTTAGACAATATGATGATTATATACATTTGTAAGGTGCTCGTCAAGACATTTATTTTGAAATAAAAAAAATTAAAATCAAAAAAAATTATTTCACATAAACCTACATGGGCACTTATGAAACGTCAGAAGCTAGGTGCACGGTTCCAATTGGTCGTTTCCTATGGAGAAGAGCCGGCAAGAAACTCCACGGTTACTCTTTTAAAAAAAAGTGGGCTTTAACAATGTTTCCAAGTTACAGTGTTAATAGGTATGGGAGGACAGTGTAGGCCCGTCAACAAGTACCAAGTACTTAACAAAATAGAAGATATTTTACAAAGCTACAGTCTATTAGGCCTACAACGTTCTCACATTCACAAATTAAAAAATAATCTATATAAAATATTACTAAAATAATAAAAATAAAACCTACATATTTAAACCAAATGACAACATTGTCATTACAACTGTAACAAAACTAAATAAATATTCTGTCCACAAGTCACTAATAAATATTTTAAATTAAAAATTGTAGGTTATGTCAAAGTATGTAAAAAAAAGGAATAAAAATCGTAATTTAGGAGCAGTTAATAAACATTTACATAGTTATGCCGTTTATGAGTTACCAGGGAAGCCACATGTGCAGAAGGAATTATTGCCAAACTCTTATATATCAAACATGTCATGATTATCTCATTTTTTAGAGGTAAAAAACTTATTTGTAAAGTCCACCTTTTGTTTATTTATTTAACCATTTATGTACACGCATATAAACATACAAGAAGAAACGATCAGAAAAATACGTACAAAGGTGATGCTTATTTCTAAAGAAATCTCTTCCAGCATACCTATTGATACCTCATTCATAAAAATCTATTGATACCTCATTCATCAAAATCGGTTCAGTGGATTAGGCGCTACGGTGGAATACATAAATTATACAAACATAGATAGACTGCAAAAATCATACAACCTGGGCCTCAAGTCTGCTATTACAATAGTGTCAGAATGGCCGATCATTGATTTCATAAGTCGGCCACTGACACTATATTGAAAGAAATTGCAAAGAAAATGATCGACCATTATAAATTTACCAGATTACGAACTTTTAGCAAAATGACAATGGCATGACAATGGGATCGTGTTGGAATGACTGAATTTATAAAAATAGCAGACTTGGGCCCCTGAACCGTCGTCGGGTAAAACTCGTAATGCATTCGTATCGTAATTCGTTATCGTATTTGGCCATTACAACCCTTTGGTATCGTGATAGCCGTATCGTTGCGTTACTAACTTTAACGATGAAAACAAATGCATTAAGCAGAACTTGAGATAAACATTTGAAAAGCAATTTGTATCTAATTTAATAATTTGCTTGTCGTATTGTAAATTAAGAAAAAATAAAGAAAGACTAAGGCGTACACTTAGTTGAATAGGCTGGAGTAAAAAACATCACTTTAGTCTTTTAAAACCTAGCTAAGAAGACAGTATTAGAATTTTAAAATGTTAAAAAACTAACATACATTAATATTAATAATACAATATTTGGTGTGTGTCACTACGGAAGCTACAAGGAGCTATTTGGTGGACAATAGTGGTAAAAACGCTCCGCATAACGTAATACGATACCTACCAAGGTTTTTTTGCTCCTGTAAAAATACCATGTAAATGTAAAAAAAAAAACTGATTCTTAGTGTACAAAAAAACATATTTTGAGAATAGCATATTTCGGGGATATCAGATTTTGGGATAATATTATATTCTAGATAGCTTTTTCATTACGATTCTAGATTATTTTCATTGTCAACTGAGTGAAAAGATCAAGTCAAGAATATACATTAGTTTTAATAGATAGTACTAGGTACTTCAGATTTATATCATAGGTGTAGATAAAGCGGGTTTTATAAGGAACTCATATTTTATTTCAGTCCCTTCAATTATGGCAGATAGAATATTTCTTTGTTTAATTATAGTGTATTTATATGGCAGGTAAGATTGGTCGTGAATAAATTTACTATTTATAATCTATCGATGTGCCTAAAGTGTACATTTTTCAGGTTTTGTAATCATTTTCGTAAGTCTTCGGTATTTTTATGCAAATTTATTTCCTTAAATTCTTTTTATTTTATTTCAAATTTTACATTTTGCGCTATCTTTAAAAATTTGTAAAACTTTAACCGAACATTTTAACAACTTACTTTTTCATTCTTATTATGAAATGTACAAAAAATATCATTTTCCGGCTCTGTTCTCATTTCTCATTGTAGTACGTAACAAAGTCTTAAATATTTTTTTTCCATAATTGCGTAGTGTTGTTGGGTTTTCCACTTTAAAATTTTGAACCAGGAACAATAATATAACTTTCTTTATAACATTACATAGAAACACGCCTGTATTCCCCGAAGGGTTAGGTAGAGGAGCACCTATTAGCACACCCAGATTTCACTACTTATGTTTAAGTCCCATGTATTAGGGGGCGAGCCTATTGCCATCAACCGGACACAGACACAAACTTCTGGGTATTACTGAGAAATTCCAGGATAACTATGCATTAATGCTTGGATAGGCAAGAAGAAGAAAAAGAAGCTGAAATGCTTCCCTTGTTAACTTAAGAAGAATTAAGAATTAATTAAGCTTTCTGAAAGTTGGCAACGTTTCAAATAATTGACAAATATTTAGCTGTTTTCATTAGTTTGTCAATATTATTAAATTTAAATTATGAAATATCGCTCTGTAGTGCATTAAAATCTCTAAAATCGGCTCCGTGTGTTGCCGGACGTAAAGAATAGCACCATCCTATTTCTTCCCGTGGGTGACTTACTAGAGAATGGGCAACAGCGTTCTCTATGCATTTTAACACCATACTGCGATCGCCAACCCGCCTGCCAAGCATGGCGATTATGACAAACCTCTTTTGGGGGAGGCCAATGTCCAGCAGTGGGCGTCTTTAGGCTGAAATGATGATGATAAGTGCATTAAAATAGTGATTATAAATTGCAATAATAAATATCGTTCTACTGAATATTTAGTTTTAGGTGGAAAAAAATATTTGGAAACTATCATAAGTAATATATTAGAGCACTACAGAGCAATATTTTATTATTTTATTTATTAATATTGACAAATTAATCAAAGCATCGAAATATTTATCAGATATTTCCGACGTTGGCAATTTTTTTAATGCAGGGCCATTAAAAAAATTGCCAACTTAATTCTCATGTAACAAGAGGCGAGCCTATTGTGATTTATTGAGCACTAATCCTGGCTCAACATTTTAAAATTAAAGAAAACGGGAAAAAATGGTGTAGGTATTACCTTCACCTCGGAAAATACCAACATAAGCTGATTTTGTTTAAAATTTCAGTCCCGAAGCAACTGCAATAGCCTCGAGAAACAAGTTGGTGATAGACCACGATGGGGGGGCAGACGATGCCTTTGGCATCACCATGAGCTTGCTTTACGAGAAATACTTTGGCGGGTGAGATAACTATACATATTTTCTTTGTTTGTTTCACTGTATCGTGGGTGGTCTTATCACTTTCCGTGATCATTATATGTTTATCATAAGAAAACAATCGTAAATTACCTAGTTTTTATCTTACACGTTTCATTGCAAACTATATTATTATACTTTGCAATGCACTTTACAATAGAAGTGATTGTTATGTATTTATAGGTATTATTTTTGTAAAGAACGCGTCATGTATTATTTAATTAACTGATAGTTACGATCTGAGATTTATGATCAAAGATTGAAATGCTAGATTTACCCTCACCGAACTATGTTGCCTGAGAAGCGTCAATACCGAGTGGAGTGAGCTAACACATCCCAAATCATTCTACATAATAACCTTCTCCTTTTTGGAAGTGGGTAAAAAATACAAATCCAATGACAGCGACTTCCGAAATGAAAGTTATTTTTCTCTTTGTATTGTTTTCTTTTGGTTGTTGGTTGTTTTTTTGTAATTTATATCACGGTACAGCAAGTGGCGCCGCCCCGTTTCGTTATGAAGTTACTGGAATCACCGAAAAGGTCGGATAAGAGTTACACTGGGTCCTGACACTCGCTCTAGCAGAGCGTCTCATCAATGGTTGCGTGGCGGCTGTCTTCCGATGTTAAAAGATGATATCAGGAGCTTGCTACTAATATACTAATCTGTGGTGCAAAGAATAAACTAGTCTTCCCGTGATGTCAGGGGAGCCACTGTCCTACCACGTCCACTATGAACTGCTATATTCCGGGACAATCCTTATGATATTGAAGCTGGTGAACCACTAATACGATAGCCACTTCAATCTACTGAAGGCTATCCTGCGCTTTTATAACATAACATAACATCACGCCTGTAATCCCCGAAGGCTTAGGCAGAGGTGTACCTATAATAGTCCACCCACATTTCGCCAGTTATGTTTTAAGTCCCATGTAATAGGGGGCGAGCCTATTACCATCAACCGGGCACAAATCCAGACTCCGGGCTGCCACTGAGAAATTCCTAATGGAAAATCCCAATAACACTTTGCCCGACCTGGGAATCGAACCCAGGACCTCATGCTCAACAGTCGTGCTTTCCACCACTAAACCAACGAGGCAGTCTTTTATATCCTATTTAAAATTATTGACACCATCTTATTCATCAACTTCCTGCCCCTGACCCATGTAACTTCATCCATTCTCCCTGTAAACTGTCTATTAAACATCATCGTATATTATAATGTTTACTTTTTCTAGCCCAAAATTAGTTGCCTTGACGACAACATTCGGCAATGTGAACTTGAATCAGACAATAATCAACAGCGATCGGATACTGGCATTATGTAATAGACAAGATGTAAGTATTTTATCTCAAATAATTATTATTAATCTATGAGAATCTGTGATAATAAAATATATAAATACTAGGTACTCGTAGGGGGTAAGGGGCAATGTACAGAACACGGAAAACTATCTTACTAGAAATATAATCGCTATTTATTCTAAGTACCTATTTTAATCGCTATCGCAAATACATATTTTTAGGGTTCCGTACCCAAAGGGTAAAACCGGAACCCTATTACTAAGGCTCCGCCGTCTGTCTGTCCGTCTGTCACCAGGCTGTATCTCATGAACCGTGATAGCTAGACAGTTGAAATTTTAACAGATGATGTATTTCTGTTGCCGCTATAACAACAAATACTAAAAAACAGAATAAATAAAATATTTAAGGGGGCTCCCATCCCATACAAAAAACGTGATATTTTTGCTCGTTTTTGCTCGATATTGATAACGGCAACAGGTAGACGCATGAAATATTCACAGAATATTTAGTTATACATTCACTTATATTAAAATAAAAAAAATATTTAAGGGGGGCTCCCATACAACAAACGTGATTTTTTTGCCAGTTTTATAGATATTGGTACGGAACCCTTCGTGCGCGAGTCCGACTCGCACTTGGCCGGTATGAGTCAAATGTCATGTAATTAGATAAGCACAAATGGAACAGATTACGTGTGACTCTGAATGTTTAATTTGTCTGTCTATGATGTCTTGTTTATACCCTTTGACAAAAATGCCAACAAAAAAAGTTTTTAGTTGGCATTTTTGTCGTAGTTAGGTTTTAGTTTTCAACTTTAATTTTTATTTCCATTATTTGGGGTTTGGGATCATTGAGAGTACTTACTTAGAGGGCCTACCCACTTCATTGCTTTGGTAAAATTCAACAGTAAAATGGGTTTATGTATGATTATATTTATATAACCAATATAATTTCAGAAAGTACTCCTTATGACCTTTGATCAAACAACGTTCATACATACATACATAGCATGTTAAACTGATAACCCCCTCCTTTGGCTAACCTCACCTTCCTTTGGCTTTGCCATAGTCGGGTAAAACACAAGATTGCAGGTTTGAGTCAATTAAGTGCTATGAGAGCAGTGGAGGCCCAGTGATATCAGCCCCGACTTACGAAATGCAGGTCGTGGGTTCGAACTTAAGCAGGCACTTTACTTAGTGTGATTTATTTCATCACCACTGCTCTCAGAAATGGTGAAAGAAAACTTCGTGTAGAAACCGGTATGTCCTAGAATCAAAAATTCGAATACAAATGTGACATCCACTAACCCGCACTAGGCCCGCGTGGTGGATTATCGCCCACTTCCTATCACAGCGAGAAAGCTGGTATCCCAGCAGTGGGAATGTTATTAAATGACTATTCTAAGTAAGTCATTGACTTTTTTTTTTTGGGTGGGTAATTATCAAATAACTTCTCCCCCGATATCCCCCCCCTCCTGCCTGCCTTTTCGGACAGACTCGTGACTGACACGCCCTCCCGGTCCGCCCAGAGCGGGAGAAGTTATTTTTATAATTTCCCACCCAAAAAAAAAAGAAGACTTTTACTGACTAAAGCCCACCCGTGTTCCTTCCGTTGCCTGTGTGCCAGGGCCACGATATCCCTTTCGGACAAACTCGCAACCCTGGCAGGCATTGGCCGTCGACGCGGGCCTGGTCTCTATCGGAAGGTGAGCTACCCATCGCTCGCCGTCTGCAAGCCCACGCCTACGGTGGCCGGAAATCGGATTGCGAATCCCGACGTCCGGGGCGTCTCCTGCGGCGACTAGGGGCACGAGGGCGTAAACCATGCCTCTCCCTCACGCATTCCGCCTCCTTCGCGAACATTACTGCTTCGCAAAAGGAGGTGACGGCCTCCCATGCACTCTCGCTCCGAACCATGGCCTGAACCAGGGCCGGACGCGAGAGATCGCCGCCGCCGGTCGCCTCCATCAGGACACGACCGTGCACCGCCCAAGCCGGGCAGACCTCCACCGTATGCTCCACCGTGTCCTTCGGGCGATCCACACAGTGATGACACCCGGGCGTTTCCTCCCGCTTTATTCTGAAAAGGAAACTCCTGAAACAATCTTGTCCGGTGAGGACCTGCGTCAGGCAGAAGGTGAAGACGCCGTGGCGCCTCTCTAGCTACTCCTCAAAGTCACCACTCCTCATTATACTGGCATAAAACATTTTAAAAAATGCCCATTTCAGGTACCGATATACTCAGGTGCTCACCAAAGTCTGATATCGGGAATCGAATCTGATGCCTATTTTGGCATTGATGGGCTGGGAGACGATGGCTATTTACTTCCATCACCAATGAAGCTGCAGGACGAACCGGCAGCAGTGGCACTTCTCGAACTTTCCAAAAAATACGAAGGTAAGCTCTTTGGAGAACTGGAGCTACATTTATGATAGTAGCCGTCTTCATCACATATAAACGCCTCAATAGTATCCCTATGTACAACTATGCTAACTAGGTTTTTATTAGAAGGAGTAAAACTCAAAGATATTTTAAACCAGTATCGATTACTTTTTCATTCTCTGACTGAAAAAAACGTCTTATAAATATGGTAAATGTGCGGAATAATTCCTTATAAGTAAACTATCTGAATATTCCAAATCTCTTTAACTCTCATAATTATCAGGCTCACCATCAAGCTCTGAATAAACTTAGCTTTAATATTTGTGTGTGGTGCAAAGAGTCTTCCCGGGTTTAATGAAATACAGTAAGGTTATACCAACAATTATAGCCCAGTATCCGTTGCTGGTTTTGCCGTGGTGCTGGTATTCAGCAAGGTGTTCGAAAAGGTAATGTTCACACCAGAAACACACCTCCGCCGTGAAACCATCACAGCGAAGCCACAGTAGTTTAATTCAACTGGTTCGCGTCATGTTTTGCTACTCGAATCGGATGCAACTAGCGGAACATGACGCGAACCAGTTGAATTGAACTACAGCGGTTTCGCTGCTATGGTTTCGCGGCGGAGATGTGCTACCGGCGTCAATTAGATGCTTAATCATTTAAAGACCTACCAAATCTTACATGATCAGCAATATGGTTTCACCAAAGGACGTTGCATGACTGCCGCCGAGGCACCTTATTAAAACACGTATTTGCAGCGTGGGAGGAGCCCCAAGATGCCATAGGGACCTTTTGTGACCTCTCCAAGGCATTCGACTGCGTAAATCACCAAACCTTACTTTTAAACTTGGGTATTACGGACTAGGTATACTTGTGCTCAGTTGAGTGAAATCTTATTTAAATGCCAATGACAACAGCAAGTTCATAAATGGTGCCAATTTACTCGGTTTAAAAATAAAAATGGGGATTCCACAAGGCTCGATATTAGGCCCTTTCCTCTTTTTATATTAATGATAACATAACACACATAACATCACGCCTGTAATCCCCTAAGGGTTAGGCAAAGGTGCACCTAATAGTACACCCCCCCCCCCTATTGGTATTATTTGCTGACGAAACTTCCTTAATCTTTAAGATATAGACTTGAATCAAATCTTGACGACGTGAATAACGCCTTACTGCAGATTCAAAATTAGTTCAATGTTAAAAGTAGTGATTGTGACATATTATTGAACAGAAGGAAACTTGAATTCGTCAATAAAACTGTTTTCCTCGGATCACACTCGACTCAAGGCTGCAATGTGGTCCTCATTTAACATCTCTTGCAGAACGGCTAAGCAGCATGCATTCAGAAACATATTCTGTGAGAAAAATCCATCAATTTACCAATGTAGATACCGCGAGGCTAGTCTATTTCAGTAACTTTCATAGTATCATGTCTTACGGTATATTACTATGGGGATGGCCTGCACATATCGAGTATATTTTTATTCAGCAGAAAAGACCCATCAGAGCAATTATGGCCTCCGCAGGCGCGATTTTCTAATGGAACTGTTTATAGATATTAATATCACGAAGGCAACTTGTCTATATACCTAAAAAAAACATCATGTACGTAAGGAAAAAACCACCTCATATCAGTAAAAGAGGTGAAAGAGACAATTATAGGACTAGAATCAATAATAGTTCAACCAGGTTTTTCAGACTGGCTAAAGTAAACTTATCCTTCACGGGGTACTGTTTAAAATGTTACAATAAAGTACCTCCTCACATACTGAATGAAATGAAAAAATCTTGTATAAAACGCACACTATACAGCCAAGCATATTATAAGTTGAGGGATTACATCGCTAACAAAAATTCTTGACTTAACGCTGGTCCTGCTCCAGAGCTGCTGAAGATTGTAAAAACTATCTTTCCATTGTTTATATTTTTTTTAAAATTCAAAGGCCTGCATGTCCGAATAACCTCACCTTAAGTTCAATTCACGTTGGGCACGCCACAATTGTGGCGATAAGTCCCCTCTTTGAGAAGTGGCTGGAGAGGCGCCACGGCGTCCTCACCTTCCGTCTGACGCAGGTCCTCACCGGACACGGATGTTTCGGGAGGTTCCTGTTTAGGATAAAGCGGGAGGATACGCCCGGGTGTCACCACTGTGTGGATCGCCCGGAGGACACGGTGGAGCATACGGTGGAGGTCTGCCCGGCTTGGGCGGAGCACCGCCGTCTCCTCACGGAGGCGATTGGCGGCGGCGATCTCTCGCGTCCGGCCCTGGTTCAGGCCATGGTTCGGAGCGAGAGTGCATTGGAGGCCGTCACCTCTTTCTGCGAAAGCAGTAATGCTCCCGAAGGAGGAGGCGGAACGAATGAGGGAGAGGCAAGATCCGCGCCCTCGCGCCCGTAGTCGCCGCAGGAGACGCCCCGGGCATCGGGAGTCGCAAGCCGATTTCCGGCCACCGTAGGCGCGGGCCTGTGGACGGTGAGCGATGGGTAGCTCGCCGTCCGATAAGGACCAGGCCCGGGTCGACGGCGCGTTGTGGTCCACGCGCGCCTCAAAGAGATGTCAGCACCAACTGACGGGGTCCGTCAGGACCAATGCCTGCCAGGGTTGCGAGTTTGTCCGAAAGGGATATCGTGGCCCTGGCACACAGGCAACGGAAGGAACACGGGTGGGTTTTAGTCAGTAAAAGTCGGACACGCCCTCCCGCTCTGCCCAGAGCGGGAGAAGTTATTTGATAATTTCCCAGCCAAAAAAAAAGGTACCTTTCATCCCGAAAAAAAGTACTGTTCCCGAGAAAAACAACAATAACGTTCTTATGATAAAAGATGGCGCCACGTGTCTTTCGAATCATGATTTAATTATATTATTATAGATCCGACCTCCATGCGGGTGAAGCCGCGGGCAAGTTAGTTATCTATAATTCTATCCGTGATTTTTATTTGATAATTTCCCAGCCAAAAAAAAAAAAAGTTCAATTCACGGGATTCATAAAAAATAATTATTACAGTTGAGTGTTGTTCATGTTTCAGGTAAGTTAATAATCGTTGCAATTGGTCCTGTCACCAACATAGCTCTAGCAGCAAGACTAGACCCTGAATTTATAGGAAGACTGGCACATTTATATGTCGGTGGGAGTCATATTCATAGTAAGTTTTTTTTTTTTTATATCTCGTAGAAACTAAGACAATATTAGTAGGGGTTCGTGGCATTAAGGTTCCCTGGGATGGATTATCAACCACTCAAAGATATTGAGGAATGGGTGTTAATATATTGCGCCTATTCAAAGTCACAAGGGGCCAGAAGGCTAAAGGCAAGGCAGATATAGGTTGAAAGGTCTCCTATGCCTCTCTCCTTCTTCTTCTCTCATAGTATCAAGAAATACATAATAATTAAAAAAAAAAAAAATGTTTCAGACTATTATTACACCCATACCATACAGACACATACTCTTAAATACCATCGGCATCAACATAATAACATATAGAATATTAAAATACATAATAACACACAGATAGAACATTAAAATACAAAAATAAAATAGGTAACTAAAAATTATATTAAATGTCTTTTGCCT
Source organism: Tiliacea citrago (assembly GCA_963921375.1). Lineage (NCBI taxonomy): Eukaryota > Metazoa > Arthropoda > Insecta > Lepidoptera > Noctuidae > Tiliacea > Tiliacea citrago. Next base: position 7,962,953 of record OY992784.1, read on the forward strand.
CTCATGCAAGATGGACGACACGGTACACAGCTTTTACAATTTAATTCCTACTCAGGGTTACCCTTGCGTTGAAAGACTCTCTGAGCTTACTTAGCAGCGCAGAAAAGCCGGCAACGTTGCTCTCGGCGAACATGTCAGTCGCACTACACCGCCAGGGCAAATTCATCATACCCCGGAAGCGTTATTATACTGTACACGAAGAGTGTTATACGCACTCCTCGTGTCCAAAGTTGGCAGGTGTATAACGACGATAATAAATAAAGATATTTATTCTCATTAAATACACAAAGTCTACATAACAACAATACACGAGAACAATGCTTAGCATAAATACGTAAGAGTTACACCGTCGTAAAAATATGAACAAGCTAGCAAGATGACAAAGTACCATAGACAAAGTACAATAGACAAAGTACAATAGTTTCATAAGGTGCAAATCACTCAATAATACTCGTAATTATATTCTTATATTTTTTACAGGTGAAGAATACCCTGATCCGGAATTCAACACGCATATGGACCCAGAAGCTTACTACATCGTTGCAAATAGTTCTTTAGTAGACAAAGTGACGCTTGTACCATCCTCACAAGTTCACATTTCGTTAAATATTGATCTAGTAAGTAATTTATCTTATAAAGGGTGGAAAAAGATCTATCACATAGCCGTTATCTACACATTCTAAACATAAATCTAAGTAACATTAAGCAAAAATTATTACTTGGAGAGGGTTTTTACTTTTGGTGTGATAATCGATGTTTACGGTAGCGCGTAATGTAATGCACAAAAACATGCATGTATTTTGCATGGGTGCATGCAACGGCACTGGGCTTAAAAAGCCTGATCATCTGTAATGAACTACAATTCTTGCAAATAAATTTCATTTCATTTCGTAACGCATATTTTTACATCCCAGTGTCTAGTTGCCCACCAACCGGCATTGGGCCCGTAGGGTGGATTATGGCCCACTTCATCTCACAGAGAGGAGGCCGGTGTCCCAGCAGTGGGAACATTAAGGGCTGATTTTGCATGTCTTGGTATCTACTTATAAGTATGCACGTACGACGACACGTCAAGCTGTACTTATTGTCCAGTTTATGCTGACTTTTCATTATACGGAAAGCCTATGCAATGTGAGGTCCGCTTATAATGGAAATGTACATATTAATGGTGTCTTCGGTGCAATTTTAAGCCTAGCCAAGTCATTGTAGCTAAGCCTATAAACTGTAGTACATTAAAAACAAAATATGCACCAAGTGGTTTAAATTTCTGTTACAGGACTGGCGTAAAAATGTCTTTGGAAAGATTCAGACTCCAATAATACAAGCACTAAACGGTTTTGAACGAATATCGCTCCCACAAAAGCCCTCTTGGACTCAACTAGACCCGGCTACAACAGCTATAGTACTGGACAATAATTTAGTGGACGAGTTCAGAAATATTAGCAGCAATATTATTTTGGAAGGTAAGGAGTGATTTTATTTTATATTATTAAATAGAGAGGGGAAAAAAAACCGGTAAAATGTATGTTGGACCACGCACAATAAAGGGTTCCGTAGTTGGGATGAATTTATCCCAAAAACAAAAAAACGTGTTCTCCCATACATAGATATACGTCATGGTCAATTCTCCAACTGCAAATGTAAGTTGGTCGACTATTACTCGTTAACTTGTAAAGCCTACTTGGCTGTTATAGTTTTCCTTTAACTTTGTTATGTGTACTATTGCCATGATTTTTTCCACATAGGTCCAAAAACCACAATTTAGCAGGTAGGGGGGGGGGGGGGGGACATTTGACTCTAACAAAAAAATTGCACTTTAAATCTAAATATTACGCAAAGGGCTCCTTGAATCTAAAAATGGAATTAACACATCATGGGATAGTCAAGAAAACAATATCATCCCCACTTTACGTGTAAAGAAGGTACACTTAAAAAAAAAACCACTTTGTCGGCGTGATTAATATTATGTGTACCCATGCCAAATTACAGCTTTCTAGTACTAAGAGTCTCTGAGCTAAGCTGCGGACAGACAGACAGTTGGACATCATCATCATTTCAGCCGAAAGACGTCCACTGCTGGATATAGGCCTCCCCCAAAAGGAGGGGGCCATAATCGCCAGTCTGCCAAGAGACGGGTTGACGATCGCAGTATGGTGTTAAAGTAAATAGAGAACAATGCTGCCCATTCTCAAGGAAATCCCGTCGCCTTTTATGACACCCACGGGAAGAAATAGGATGGTGCTATTCTTTACGTCCGGCACCACAGGGTCATAATGAAACTATAAGGGTTCCTTGTTGACTACGGAGCCCTGAAAAAGGAATGGAAAATTAACCCCGTCAGAGCCCCATTTCCACGATGCAAATTTCTTGCCTGTGGCATACAATCAAATTGAGCAATAATTGACTTGCATCGTTTATTAAGACGGTGTAACTTTTACTGTTGCTTCAACTTAAAGCACGCTACAGACAATTAATTACATCGCACCGTGTAAATCAGACTGGGATAATAATACCAATGATACCTAATATACCCTTTTTTTTTCAATCAGTACTTTAAATAATTACGTAACTACTGTAGCAATACCGACTCAAGATAAACCCCGTCTTAAAAAGAATAGCAATAAGCAGCTATGCATTTCGCCAATATCTAAAATGGTCGCAAAAGTCAAGCAAGCTTGACTACTTCGTAACTTTGTTAAATCTAGTGAAAAGTTTACTTGCCCAATAAAACTTGCTAGTGAATATCTTCCTTCATAATATACGTGATAATAATTCATTCCCTATTAATTCAGATTTGTTACAGTACAGTACGGTAATCATGTCAATTGGGTCAAATTGTTTTTTTATTATTATTATTTTATTCATATATTATATAGATTATTTTATATTTTGTGAATGTGACAACGTTGTACGGTAGATTTGTAGACCATTTTCTATTTGCCTATACTGTCCTCCCATACCTGTTGACTCTCTAGTTTGAAAACATTGTAAAAGCCAATTATTTTTAAAAGAGTAACTGTGGAGTTTGTTGCCGGCTTTTCTCCATAGGAAGCGACCAATTGGAGCCGTACACGTAGCTTCTGACGTTTCTTAAGTGCCCATGTACGTCTAAAAAAAATATTTTGATTTTGAAAGATTTTTGTTTTAATTTTCAGGTGCCCGACGGGGTATAAACACAAATGACTTTTCAGCAACGAATCCTAACGCAAGAGTGGTCTATAGAGCAAATATAGAAAAATACAAGAAGTTCTTGCTAGATGTGTATTCTGCCGAGCTAAAGCCAAGATTTTAAGAACAATTATTTGAAGATACCATCACATACAGACATCCCAAGGAAAGTATGCACTTGGGGTATCATCGTCTGTCTTCGGAAAAACGAATGCGCGTTGATAGGTCTAACATAGAGCTGTTACAACCAAAGAAGTACTTGCTCATTTTGTTGTATTACCATGCTTACAAAATTATAGATTGACAACTCCATGCAATTCCAAAAAAACTTTTCCAAACTTTTGAGTGACAAATGATCTGCGACTGGAGTGGATAACTGAACAGAGAGAAAACTCCATACAAACGCGCTGTAGTTGCACTATTAAAAAACGCGGCAGTACAAAGCTTAGAAGCTTTGCCTTTTGGGGGATTACTCTATGGCGTGACGTTCGTACTAATTCGGGAACACGTACCAAAGTGCATACCTTTTCTGGTTTAATTTGTACGTAGAATACCACGAATGAGGTATTATTATTTATGATACCTATTTATGACAAAAACCTATCCCAATCGTCTTTTTCTTCGCATCGATGGCACGACGGTATCTCATATCTTGACGGCCTAAACATCCGCCATCTCACGTCGATGTCCGTGGTAACGCAGAGCCCGACTTGCCTACATGCTTAACTGTATCCTAGTGTCCTTTTGAGTCAAAAGTTGACCCATTCAGTTTGTCACTTGAAATCTAGATGATTTTGTTTACTATTTTACCGTTTGATTTACAAGGTTTTATTGAAATAACTGAACACCTGAAAATGGTACTAATCATTATGAATAACGTTTACCAAACCGTACGTAGACCAAACCTGAAATCGCGTAAAAATCAGCAGTTCCTAACATTCTGTCGAGTTATGCGAACATAAACGAATGGAGCAGCTGATTAAAAAAAAAACAGCTTTTAATTGAAATTGAAAACCTAAAATCGGTCATTCAATCTCAATAACAATTTTTACTTCTGTGCACTAAGTTCTGTGCATTAACAAAACACCATAGACTGTGTTTTCTATAACAACCTAGAAAATGTTTAATTCAAGAGTTTGTTTACCTATTATTATTCGTGGTAACCAGTATTAAATCTGTAAGATATTTATTTTGTACAATATAGAGTATTAATTATTGTATTAATATATATTTAATAATAGGTACCATAGTTGTTTATTTTTGACCCAAAAACCTTTAGAATAGTTTGAAAAGAGAGTACGATACTGAAGATGAGTGCTCTAGGTCCTACACGCCATGGATATATTTATCCGTTACGTTGGCAATGTGGTGATTAGGGACACTTGCAGTGAGCGTACGTGTTTTTTTTTTTTGTTAATAGTTTAATGGCCTGGTTGCTGGGAACTTTTAGCCAAGTCTTTATTTAGTTACTTTGTTTAAATAGGTAATGATGAAATGAATTATAAACAATGCATGATAGATGATATCCCCGCCCGTACGCTCCCCTTGAGTTTCAGTAAAGACGTGGCACTTAATTGAGACCTCACGCGGACTTCTTGAGAGAACTTGAAGTGGTAGGTTTTTATTATTTATTTTTATTTAGTATTTTGTTTCATTTGCCTACACTAATGCACGTTCACGAACACAAAATGGTTCATAATCCACCATTATTACACATTAGTATTCGGCTTAACACAAGTTTTAGAGAATAAAACAAAACTGTTAATCATGACGCTTCACTTTCCCGCCAAGAACTTCAGCGTATGATGTGCATGTGTGCCAGACAAATAGTGGTGTGCATGCTCCCTAGCTGCTTCAACTTCGATTATCGATATAGATTGCATTCGTCTCCCGATTTGAAGCAGATCAAGTGAATACCTAACTTAATTTTTAAAAGAACAAAAATAAAACTACAAACAAAACATGTTGGATTTTTAGTTTCCTCCAAATAGAAATAATTTATTGTAAAAATGTCGTAAGCTTTCCTTTTGCAATTTTGCTTCTTAATATAATCTAATAATCAAATAATGTTCGATTATTAGTTTCATTAATAGGTAGGTGTATACGGTTAGATAATGCTGGCAAATTATCAATGTGAATCATTGTGCAATCATCTGCAGACTTGTTAATTTTCAAATCAGCTGGATGAGTCCACTTTATCAACCAATGAAGCATGTTAGGTTCATCAAAGATTAGAAAATAATTTCAATAATTTTGGAAACAGATACAAAATGAGAATAGTACATTTTGATACTAGTGGAGAATATTTGTTATTGCATTCGAGACGGAATTATCACCCGAGCCGTAGGCGAGGTTGTTTTTGAGCCGAGAACTGCAATAACAAATGACCACGTGTATCAAACGACGTTTTTCAATACACTTTTGAAGAAATAAAATAAAATAACGAAAAACATTTTGTCATGAATTATTAGGAAACTATGATTTTATTTTCTTTCTGTTCGGCGCTTTGTTTTCGCCAGGTTGAAGGAGAAGCAAAGGTATAAAGCCGATAAACAGCCTAATATGAAAAATAGAAAATTAAAATATTTTTGAGTTTAGAACACAAATAAATGTTAATTTGTTCATAAACGTTTTTTTTTATTGAATCATGGTATTCTATTTATAAACACTATTTAAATACTCCAAAAATATTAACGCCGTAAATACTCTCCTTTGCTAAGATTTAAAAAAAAAATACCTTCGAATATAGAGGACTGTCTCTAGCGCGACCACTCAAAGGAGACGGTGTGATTAGAGGCATTGAATCAATTTGGACTAAGTATAGGTATAAGTTATCTGTGGCAATTTTTATTCCCGCACACGTGTTGGAAAATAAAAAATCGCACGCGTGTGAAATACATTGCATTGTGAACCTAATCGTAGTGCGATATGAACCAGTTTTGAGATAAAAAGGAAATTCCATAGTATTTTGTCAGTTGCTACGGATGGCGCACCGGCTATAACAGGCGTCATAAAGGTTTCATAGCTCCTGACGTGCTCGCTGTGCATTGAGCAATTCATCGCCAGCATTTGGTTGCGAAAAACCTGAGAGCACGCCTCCTTACACTGGAATGTGTTAATCACAGCAGTTAATAAAATCAGAAGTAACTCGCTGAATCACAGATTATTTAGTCAGCTTTCCATTGCCAATGATTTTAAGCGATTGCTGCTTCTTATAGAGGTGCGCTCACTGTCAAAAGGTACTGTTTGACTCGATTTTAGAATATGTTTGGATCTGTAATAGAGTTCCTAGGAAAAACAATCTCGTCTCATCAAAGAATGATACTGCGTACTTGACAGACCAGTATAATTGTTTAATGATGTCAATCACCAACTTAAACACGAAAGGCGACTACTTAAACATGATTAAGACAAAAGAATATTCTTGTTTCGTACTTTTTAGGTCACTTTTATTTTTCCGTAGGTGGGTACAAATACAAAATAGTTTTAAGTTTAGTGTCACAATTAGCATAATCAATACATTTAAACGTGTTTGGAGCCTTCTTTAACAAAACAGTGCCTGTATTAGGAGACTCCGCGCTTCCGTAAACTTATACTATGTTACAAAATAGAAAAAAAAAGGGTATTGTGACATTAGTGGTACACTTATTACACTAATATTATAAATAATAAACTTTTATTTCAGACCCAGGTAGTCCAATTGATTAGTATACACACGACTTAGAAACTAGTGTTAGTAGTTAAATCTACCAGAACAACAACACAAACTATTAATTAGTACGCCACAGTGGCATGTAGGCGTATCCAATGTCCCAGTATGGGGCTGTCCCACCTATCAGTTATAGTATTCAGGATGTTGTTGGGGCTGGCGCGTACCCTGCGCATGGTGGAAGCGCAACGTTTGCGCATGATGACGTGAAAGCCATCTATTCGCGCCTCTGCAAACATGCCGGAAGCACTGCAGTAGCATAAAGGCGAAAGTTTGTGAGTGTGTGTGTGTATGTTTGTTACTTCTTCACGCTCAAACGGCTGGACCAATTTTGATAAAATTTTGTATGGAGGCAGCTGACACCCTGGATTAAGACATAGGCTACTCTTTATCCCAATATTCCCACGGGATCGAGACTTACGCTGGTGAAACCGCGGGGCGCAGCTAGTTATTAATAAAACGATGTGGGTATATATTATGTTATGGTGTGTATCCAGTATCCGTCTGTGTGATGCCGGACGTAAAGAATAGCACCATCATATTTCTCCCCGTGGGTGTCGTGAAAAGCGACTAAGGGACTTACTAGAGAATGGGCAGCAGCGTTCTCTATGCATTTTTACACCATACTGCGATCGCCAACCCGCCTGCCAAGCATGGCGATTATGGTAAACCCCCCGTTTAGGGGAGGCCTACGTCCAGCAGTGGCCGACTTTCGGCTGAAATGATGATGATGATGATGGGGTGTCTATAGTGTATGTTGTAGCGTGGATTGTAGTGAGTTAGGTGTTTTCGTGTGCTGTGTGATGAGGTGTGTGGTGTAGTGTGGTGTGATGTGCGCGGTGTTTGGGATGTGGTGCTTCAGGTTAAGGTAAATTATACGTGATGTGTTTCGGCTACACAACGTGTTCCAGAAATTTCACGGTTTCCTCATAGGTAAGTGGTTGTATCCAGTCTACTATAACTTTTTTGCAGTCTCGGTAGTTTTTATTATATACATATACATGTCCATAATTTTTTTTGTACAGTTGAGCAGAGCGCTTATTAAATTGCCTACTTGTGAATCTAGTTTTAGTTTGGGGAATTTGGGCAACTAGATCCATTCTCCTTTTTGTTTTTTTGCTTTTATGGTACGGTAGGGTTTTGTGTTTTTTTAGAGCGGTTTGGGTTATATACGAGTATAATTTCCGAACTAAAAGTAGGATATTTATTTGGTACCTATAAGCTTTCAGTGGAGAATCTTTTTTTTTTTAGATACATTATTTCTATTAGTGCACATTGCGCTCGTTCTACATTTATAAATTTTGTTTTAGCTGCACCGTGCACCGCCCCAAATCAGGATATAATATAGTAGTACAGACTGGGCCAGAGCCACATATATTTCATTGAGAAGATTTCTGAGACGGTTCTTGCAGTTCATCATTTTGGTTGGAACAATATGTCTGAGGGTTTTAAAGATCTAACTGAATTTCCTTATTCTCACAGAAGTTTGCTCAAGTACCAGCATGTCGATTCTGTAACCATCTCACCGTGAAAACTTATGTGAAGTGATCATGGAGTGAGCTGTCAGTGTCATCCCATCTGATGCTAGGGATGGACCAAGTATTACATTTACAATCATAATCGAGATTTTAATAATGTTTTTTATACTAATTCTGTTGATCATTTTATGTTATTTCAAAGCTAGTATGTAAGTGTCTAAACATAGTAATGTTTAAGGACTAGTCTACGAAAAAAAAAAAAAACAAAATTGAGTTTCTGACTGAATTTCTGTTTTGCTATTTTATTTAGAAAAACCTAATTTAAGAGAGATTTAACGGTGATATTTTTACAGAATAGCACTGCAGGACAGTGTACATTCGACGCACGTTTCTAAAACGCGCGTGGACGACGCGTTTAAAAAACGTGGTGTGCACAGGACTTAAATTGCACTGTTTACACTATAATCATATAAGCATCGCGGCGACCTTGGTAACCCGATTTCGCAACACGGCGACGACGGTGTTACTGTGATGCGCCAGCGAATTACTCTAAAGTAAAGCACCTGCGCGCGAGTGACAGACGTCCGTTCTAGTTAGAAGCCAAACACTGAACTTGATGAATAAAATTGCAAAATGATAAAATAGTGATAACTGTGCTATGCCAGAATTTTCCTTAAACATCAGCTGATTATACGTCGGTTTTTTTATCTCAAGTGTTTGTAAATACTATGCACCGTTTATATTTTAGCAGTCGGTACAACTATGTCACATAGAGTTATTGTTATTGTGTTTCTAGTGTATTTATTAGGCTGGTAAGTTTTAAATATTTTGCAAAATAAATAGTTAATGGATTTTCAAATGTTTATAATATATTGTTTCGCTTACTTATTGAATAGTTAGTAGTTAGGTAGGTAGGTTTTAATCCTTTACTTTTCACTGACATAACGCACAGTCAAACTGCTAGATCTAGAACACAGATTACCCCTCTACTATGAAATAAATAGAATTAAAGGCAAAAAACAGTTAAACAAAAATGTCGCACTGGTGAACATATTTTGGTCAGACAAAACCACACACAACAAAAATTCTACTTTTTCGATGAATTTACTTACAAAAAATAATCGTCAATCAATCTGCCTTGCCTTTTCCCAACTATGTTAGGGTCGGCTTCCAGTCTCACCGCATGAAAATGAACACCAGTATTTTAAATGGAGCGACTGCCTATCTGACCTCCACAATCCAGTAACTGGGTAATACGATACCCCTTGGTAAGATTGGTTGTCAGACTTTCGGGCTTCTGACGACCCGTGACAACAACTGTCAAAGATCCACGAATGACAGCCGGGACCAATGGCCTAACGTGCTTTCCGAGGCACAGAGGAGTCTCGGTATGTAAAGATGGTCACCCATTCATGGACCAACGCCGGCAAACGTAGCTTAACCTGATGGATCGACCCCTGCGGCTGTTATAACTTAGCCACGAGCTCCCACAAAAGAATAATCGTCTGAATAATAATGTTATCATAATTGTTTTGCCTAATTACGTCTGCAGCTCAATTAAGATTCTCTAATTGCAGCTATCATTAAGAAACTGCATAATAGTGTCCTTCGTTATCTACTTACTATTTGAATAGTTTCAACAACCTAAATTCTAGTTTGCCAAGCATAGTGCATGGAAATTTATTTATTTATTTATAAGTTTAAATCAGAACATTAATTCCATATAAAATTGTTATTAAAGCTTAAAACTATGTTAGTACTTATACCTACTTATTTAATTAAATTAATCTAATATATTTACCTAACATTAAAAAGGACACCACCAGACTTGTGTACCTTATACCAGTGCCCCACAATAGGACACTCAACCCTTTCTGTAATCGTGTTTAGGAGATCATTGGAGCTGCCCCGCACACGACGCATCACACTATTGCTCTAAAGCAGTCGTTGTTAGCCTCCGCAAACATCCCTGATGCACTACAGTGTCGCGGCAACCCCATCAACATCCTAAACCCATTATTGTAGAGGATCCGTAGGGCATTGAAAGTCTTCTGCGTATAGCGAACCCACAGGCTGCAGGTGTACAATGTCTGGCAGTACGCCTTAAACAGAGTAATTTTAACATTTTTTGTGCACCTTGCAAACCTGCGCGCCAGCATATTGCATCTCACTGCCAATGCCCTACGTTCCCTCTCAATGTCCAAATCATCAGAGAGGTCCTCAGTGACCCAATGCCCCAGGTACTTGAATTTGGAGACTTCCTCCAAGACTGACCAGTGGAATGGTAGTGGAAGTTTTATTGCCCGCCTTAAACACAAGTAGTTCCGTTTTTTTGAGTTGTACCTGAGGCCATGTGGCACTGCGTACCTCTCACATATGCCTAAGAGAATGTTGAGGGCTTTAACAGATGGGCTCAGCAGTACCATATCGTCGGCGTAGCTAATGTTGTTCATACAAGTACCATGCATTGAACAACCGACCCCGGCCCTGCTGAGCTCATCTATCAGTCCATTCACATACAGGTTGAAGAGCCGTAGTGACGTCAGGCCTCCCTGTCTTACCCCACACTCCAACCTGTACTCTGTGGAACATGAGGCCACCCACTTAAAATTATTGGTTTGGTTGCCATACCAATATCTCAGTATGCTGATCATGTCCCTGGGTGTGCTAGTTTCCTCCCGAAGTTTATCCCACAGCACATTATAAGAAACAAGGTCAAATGCCCTCGACAGGTCCAAAAAACAGCCGAAAATAGGCGTTTTCCTTGTCACGTAGTACTGGATAGTATGCTTGAGTCGCAGTATTGCAGCTTCCATCGAAAGCCCAGCTCTAAATCCAAACTGGGCATCATGCAGATGTATATGCTCGCTAAGGTGACAATCAAGCAAACCATCCAGTACCTTGGCGATCACTGTAGCTAATGAGATGGGTCTGTAGTTGTTCCCGTCGGAGGCATCACCCGTCCTATTTTTAATAATTGGAATTACTGTGGTCTTCATAAGCTCCTGGGGTAAATACGAATGTCCCAAGCACAAGTTGTAGAACATAACCAACACCCTGGGCAAATGAGCACCCGCGTGCTGCAAGTGTTCGATGCTGAGGTCATCGTGCCCTGGAGACTTTCCTTGAGTCATGCTCTTAATAACCTGAGCGACTTCTTTTATTTTGAACCTGAACCGCTCTCCACCCTCGACCTCCGCATCAAGCACCCGCCGCACACCTGGTAAGGGAGACTCAACCTTAAAATGTTCCCTAAACGGCTCGGCAATCTGCTGGGGCTCACTACTACCCTCAACACACACAGGCACACACAAACCAGCTTCCAGTTTCCTGGTATGCTTCCAAAAACGCTTGAAGTCTTTATCATTGTGGTGAGTGGCTAAGATGTCCATTTTAATGTGCTCCACGTTGTCTTGACACCACCTGAGCTTAGCCTTAAAGCGCCTTCTGGATTCACACATTGTATCATAAATATCACCTGACTTGGGTTTACCATACAGCAACCAGATCTGAAAGCTGCTTCGTGCTTCCAGATGAGCTTTTTGTACATGTCTATTCCATCCAATAACATTATTCTGCTTTTTGTGCTGTCTCAGTCTATTACTGATACGCGCAGCTACCAACAACATGCTAACAATAGTGTTATACAAATCATCAATTATTGCGTAATGACAATCGTTACTACAGACCTTATCAATATCAGCACACAGAACAAGTTCCACCGGAAAATCAATGTCCCTTAATTTGTTGTTACAGAGTTCCCTATTTAACCTGATCTGCTCAGCGTCTCTCACACCCCATCTCACTTCATTGTATAAATTCACATTACAATATTTTTTTCTCGGTAATATTCCCAAGTTACAATAGACTTCCAGCGGAAAATGATCAGACCAGTACACATCATAAAATACCTTAATATCAGTCACACATTGCCAAGCTGCCTCCGTAGTCAGACGTGATCAAGCCATCGTTTACAATTATTTTGACTTTCACTAACAAATGTGTGCGTATCAGTTAACGTATTTAACTTCATCACATCCGCACAGAGCCAGCTCCGCTCCATACAGAAATTAGTTAATTCCCTAAAGAATAACTCATTTGGATGAGCGTTGAAATCCCCGAGGATTATAGCGGATTCTATGTTACAACTCTCAATCTCTGCATTTATTTCACTTAATACTTCCGTGAATTCTAACAAATTATCTGCACTGTCTGTTGGCATTGGCATGTACACCGAAAACACTAACGAACTACGGTCACCCACACACACCTTAACAGCTGCCAGCCTCACACTACTGCACGGCACCACCGTAACGGAAGTAAACACACCCTTTCTCCACATCAGCGCCACCCCACCATACGGGCGACCGAGGTATTTACCGCTGACTTACTGGAATACTCGAAGTTTTTGTCAATCGACCCAATGAAGGCAGTGTAATGAGGCAATAGCCAAGTTTCCTGTAGGGCAATAACGTGTGCAGTTTTACATATTTCACGTATCCCCTCCACTGACCTCGTAACTGATTTACAATTGAAGCTAACCATTTTAACAGTCTGATTAATTATAGTACTAGCCATAACTTAATCGGTTTTTCTAATTGCCTCAGTTTCAGCTTTAGTAACCCTTACTGAAGAAGGACTACTATGCATTTTTCGCTCCTTAAAATTAATAAAGCGACGAAAGAAAATACCTCAGGCCACAACTACTCGTCCAGGAATATTTCTAACTTATGTCTAGGAACAAATACTTTAAAAGCCTTATAATCCCTTTGTTGTTTCATTTCTATTTCTGTTAACTGCACTACAACGCTCGTCTTACTTAATATGTAGTCGGCGATGTCCTTGACTGATGACTCACTGTCCACATTGTTTACAAACAGCGGTATTTTGCTATCTGCAGCCTTAAATTTACTCGAAGTATACTTCGCCTTCCCCTGTGTTCCTATAAATCGATTTATAAATCGTTTTCTTTGCACAGTGTTCCACTCATCATCCTTATAAGTTTTGAAACTACCACCATCCTGTGATATTTGCGAGTAAGTAAGCCGCTCACTATGATTCAACTGCCCCGCACTGACTGTTACACCAGTTAAACGTGTCGCTGTGGCCATAGAGTGCTCACACGCAGGAGATTTGAACGTTGTTACCGGTGACGTAACCACTGTAGGTACTTCCACGCGCTTGCGTGTGTCCACTTGGCTCGATGACGAATCTTGCGCGACAAAGACAGAAGGCGTTCGCTGCTTTGCGTGCGATAAGGACACGCTTCTATCGTCGTTGCCTTGACCTTGCGCTTGTTTCTCAGCCAATGACATTTTGCAAACAGCTGTTTTTGTACTTACCCGTTCCGGTGTAATTATGCTTTGTTTCGACAAATTCATAATACCAATAGAGCCACTATTTAAATCATAATTATCGAGCCGTAATAGGTTTCGCGTACCTCTATTAATGTTTACATAATTATCTTCCTGATAACCGTCCACCAACGACGCTTGTTTCAGATTAAGCAATTCCATACTCAACTTATTCACCTGTTCAACGGTTGCATACTCCTCCCTTATTACTTCAACTTGATCTTTTAGTATTATAATGTCTTTTAACAATCTTGTAACATCAATATGGTCGAAAGTGTTCGGCGGTAATTTTCTTAGCTCCCGAGCAACAAAAATAGGAATGCACTCAGCAGCAGTACACTTTATGAGGGATATGATATCCTCAAGGTCACGCTGTACTTTTCCCTCTGCTTTCCCTTTTCTTTTCACCTTCTTCTCCTTTGTTTGGACTGACTGATAAAGCAAGTCTTTTGCAGTCACTATTTCATCAGACGAGAACGCTGTTGCGCACAGTCTAACGATGCTTTCCTCATTCATCACATCCACTTGGTTCTGTATAAACGCCAGAACTTCACTAATAACTATATTACAATTGTTACATTTTACTATAACCGCCGACATTTTGCCACGATAGCGCACGACATGCGCTCTGCACGGTGACAGAACGATAACGCGAAATAAACGTTCCATTAAAAGAATAATAAAATTTAATGATGAATTTTAATTTAATTAAGTATGTTTTCAGTGCCTACCTAGTTGATCAAGAGTGATATATCAAGGGCAACTCCCGAGTTTTCCCATCTGGACATTTTCTCTGAAATTTGGGAAATGAGCCCTAGGCCGAAGGCTCATCTCACTCCTTAGAACTGAAAACTGCACCATGTAAAATAGTGTAGTTTTATATCATTTCCAGTCCTGAAGCCACTGAAACAGGTTCGAGAAAGAAGTTGGTGATAGACCACGATGGAGGGGCAGACGATGCCTTTGCTATAACTTTGAGCTTGCTCAATGAGAAATACTTTGACGGGTGAGTTATTCTTGGATTTTTTGGAAATAAATGTTACTACAGTCCTTTCTCAATTATTTTACCTCTGACAGCAGCAACCCAACAGCAACCTTATTTCCACGAGAATAAAATTCACTATCATTTTGACAAACGTGTCAGTGGCAGCAAGCTAATGGCAACCTTATTGTAATGACAATAAAGGTCACTGTGATTTCGACAGTGTTGCAAAATCAGAGGTAAAATAACTGTAAAAGGACTTATAATTTTAATTTTTATTTCATTTATTCATTAAACAATTTACAATGTGTTGAATATACCTAAACACATGCAATTTAATACATACAAATACGAAATAACATAATACAATAACAAATACTACGAATTATTAATTAACATACTAAGAGTGCAAGCAATTTTAAATATAATGTCAAACAGGATTAAAATAAAATGTCAAACAGTTTTCAATATGACAAACAATTTTAAAAATAATGTCAAAAGATTCTAAAATTATATAATGTCAAGGAAATCATTTATTATTGTGTGACATTTATTATATCTATATATTAATACAGCTCCGTTATGTAAAACAACTGAATGACGTTTAGAGATTTTCTATAATAACTGAATTTGCAACACGCTGAATTGCATAAAAGTTTTGCATTTATCGGCAGCGGGTCAACGATTAGAGGTTATGTAAAACAGCGAGAAATATAATTTCAGATTCTAGATTTTAGTTCTAAATTTTGTCATGG
Organism: Tiliacea citrago; assembly: GCA_963921375.1. Classification (NCBI taxonomy): domain Eukaryota; kingdom Metazoa; phylum Arthropoda; class Insecta; order Lepidoptera; family Noctuidae; genus Tiliacea; species Tiliacea citrago. Next base: position 7,978,399 of record OY992784.1, read on the forward strand.
CTCTGTGTGTCATAACAACAATTATGGTGTCCGAAACAGAAATAAACAAAACAAGTAATATGAGTGAAAACGATCCGAACCCCTAACATCAAGTTTCAGAGCCGAATGAAAAATCAGTATGAAAGCCAGTCCTAATAAAAATACTAAGTATCCAAGTAACTGCTACCAACTTGGAAGTAGCGCTCACCGGTCAGTGTTACTAACAAGATCCGAAGCACCAATTTTGCGTCCACGGGCGACTTCTGTCTCGACCGCCATTCAAAGCCGTCAGTGTCTATACGTCACTAGTGCCGTAGTGTGAGTAAACGGTGACACGCTTGGTTATTAGTGAAATTGTTAACATAGACGTCTCTAGCAGCGGTCGCCAAGGCGTCTCAGTGCTGTGTGCTACACAAGTAGGTAATTAATTCCAAAGGATTACTAAATATTTATAATCAAGGTGCTCTTCCGAAAATGACCTTAACCACAAATCGCAGCGGCAACGTCCCCCAATCGCAATGACAGACCGCAGCGACACGACTGGTTTCATATGTAGCTCTCTGAAAACTGTGACAGGCGGGAATCGGTAGAACATAGAATACTCTACACCATGTATACCATTAGAATTATATACACAGGCTCAATGTTATTACAGGGTACCTAATTATTATATCCACAGACGTGATGGGTATGGATACCTAAACATGGCGAAACGAAAAAAAAAATGCTTTTTTTTGGGGTCTTCGAGTGCAGTTAGGTAGTGTAGTCACGTCACGTAAAATATCAGGTTTTTTTTTTTGTTATCTTTTCAGCTGTGATGGATATCGATATGGCAACACGATGAAACAAAAGGAAACAGATTTTTTCAACTTGTACTTAAAGTAAAATACTACAAGTTGTTGACCCCCAAAAAAGAAACATCAAATCTTTTACATTTTTATTCTATCGTGTTTAGATATCGATACTTACCCATCAAGTCTGCAGAGTTTTGCTAGGTAATGTATTTTGACCCTGAATAAAATAAATATGGAAATTTCACATAGGATGACATAATGGGCGGTCTTATCTTAAAACAAATGTTAGGACATTTCAATACAAATAATTTACTTCATCTGAAACAGTTTGGTTTTACAAAGGGTCGTTCAACTACAGACGCGGGCGTGGAATTACTGAAGAGCATATTCGAGGCCTGGGAGGAGTCGCAGGATGCTCTTGGCATTTTCTGCGACTTGTCTAAGGCCTTCGATTGCGTTCATCATGATACACTCATCCGAAAACTGCACCACTATGGTATGAGGGACAGTGCTCTCGACCTTCTGACTTCTTATCTGAACAACAGAATTCAGAGGGTTGATGTTAATGGCAAGAGATCTGCAGGATCTGCGGTCACTATGGGTGTTCCGCAGGGTTCAATTCTAGGTCCTTTCTTGTTTCTAATTTATATAAATGACTTACCTTATCACATAAGGGATAATCACAAGATTGTATTATTCGCAGATGATACTTCCCTCATTTTTAAAATCAAACGTCAGCTAGTCAATTTTGAACATGTTAACGATGCACTCTCTAATGTAAATAATCTTCTACTGAACGAAAAAAAGACTAAGCTCATTAAATTTTCAATGCCAAATGTCAGGCAGCTAACTACCAATGTTCAACTTAATGGAATAGAGTTGGACCCTGTTGAGTCGACAGTTTTTCTTGGGATAACTATTGACGGTAAATTACAATGGGGCCCACACGTATAAACATTGTCAGGAAGGCATAGTTCGGCCGCCTATGCTGTTAAAAAAATTCGACAGATAACTGACGTGGATACTGCCAGAATTGTTTATTTTAGTTATTTTCATAGTCTTATGTCATATGGGAATCTTCTCTGGGGAACCTGTGCGGACATTAATACTATCTTTGTTTTACAGAAAAGGGCTGTTCGAGCCATTTACAATCTAGGTCCAAGAGATTCACTTCGTGAAAAATTCAAGGAAATAGATATTCTAACTGTGTAGCCTCTCAATATATATTTGAAAATCTATTGTATGTACACAAAAATATATCAAATTTTAAGAAAATGTCCGATATTCATTGTTTAAATATCAGGAATAAACACAATCTTGCTGTACATCGCACTCGCCTTCACAGAGTAGGCAACTAGTTCATGGGTCAATGTATACGCTTTTACAACAGACTTCCTACTGACATTCGAAACTTACCCATTAAACGATTTAAAAGCTGTATTAAAACCAAACTTTGTAAAAAAGGGTACTATAAAGTTTCTGATTATTTAGAAGACAAAAAAGCTTGGGATTGAGCTGCCGCTCTGCAAGCCTTGTGATCAAACTGGAAAACTTGACATTTAATGTTATTATGCATGATTTTATATAAATATTGACATTGCAGAATATTATATACAATATTACATTAATGATTACTTTGAAAAGTATTATATTTACTGCTTTAATTTATTGTGAATGTGAGGGCTATGTGGGTCTTTTTTTTTTCTTTAAATTTTTTTGTTATTATTTTATGCTTTTTCTCAGTTTTAATGGTGGTCTGGCATTTTGAGCACTTTATGAGGCCTACCCAAATGTACTTTCTTTGGTATTGTTCGTCGAGTCGTTGAGCTCCTTAAGTCTTGAGTCGAGCTGCACGATTACGACAAATGCTTGCACTGGTTGGACAGGTCCACTCAAAATTGTGTGGTTCTTTCCTCAAAAGACCATTTTAGGCACAGATCTACATGGTCCTCACATGATCTGACCAAGATAATCTTGGTCAGATCATGTCTGGACTTTAAAAGAGACTTTGACCCCTGAGTTTGTTTCGCCATTTCTTCTCAGGGGTAGTCAGATAGGAAATGTCGACTACATCTAGCTTATTTTTTACTTTTTAATATGATGTGCAAAAGTGATTCCAATATCCTATTTACAGAATAAACGATTTCATTTCATTTCATTTCATATCCCTAAAAGTCATTGCCATCGCTATGTCACAATCACAGATCAGAAATTATGAACTCATGTGGAGAAATTATGAGCTAGTGTGCCGTTCTTATAGTTTTTGCTTTTGTGTTAGTGAGTAAAGTGGGAGAAACGCGGAGACATCTGAACACGAATAAATTTATATACAAAGCATATCTCCTGTGTTTTATGATCTGGTCACCATCTTGCGTCTGAGCGTTTTAATAGATTTACATTGAAACCAGTCGTGTCGCTATGGTCTGTCTTGTGGTTGCGGTCGCCTGCAGACCACCACTTTTATTTCCATGTCCTCACAGTTATTTTGTATATATTTTCAGCCCAAAAGTAGTTGCCTTGACAACAACATTTGGTAATGTGAACTTGAATCAAACGATTATCAACAGTGATCGGATACTGGCATTAGTTAACAGACAAGATGTAAGTATTTCTATCTTAATCATTTATTGATACAATATAGTCCAAAAAATCTATAGATTTTACCTATTTGAGGTAACTTCCTAACTAAAGCGAACAAGTGACCGTCGCGTTCATTTCGATAAGCCCGATCCTGTGGTCGAACTTATAGAGGACGCCTTTCATTTTCTCCAATAAATGAGTGACATAATTATATTAATACGCGATGATCGCTTATTTCCGTGACCGATCGCTCTGGTTAAGGCGCAGGAATTACGCCTGCATATAATGCAAGTTATGCAAAAAATGTATGTTAAACTAAAACGCATACACATCAATTCTATATGTGAATATGTAAGTATCGTAATAAAATACTTTATGAAATAAATTCAGGAAGTAACGTCTACCCAAAGTATAAAAACCGGCCAAGTGCGAGTCGGACTCGTGCTCGAAGGGTTCCGTACCTTTATATATAAAAATGGCAAAAAAATCACGTTTGTTGTATGGGAGCCCCCCTTAAATATTTGTTTTATTTTAATTTAATTATTTATTTTTAAAGTGAATATAAGAGTAAATATTCTGTCAATATTTCAAGCGTCTACCTGTTGTCGTTATCAATAACGAGCAAAAACGAGCAAAAAAATCACGTTTGTTGTATGGGAGCCCCCTTAAATATTTATGTTATTCTGGTTTTTAGTATTTTTTGCTATAGCGGCAACAGAAATACATCATCTGTGAAAATTTAAATCGTCTAACTATCACGGCTCATGAGATACAGCCTGGTGACAGACGGACAGACAGACAGACAGACGGTGGAGCCTTAGTAATAGGGTTCCCGTTTTACCCTTTGGGTACGGAACCCTAAAAACGATATTACTTTGAAACTAGGTACTTACAATATTTTCATTTTTTTTTTGTATGAGTAGACAATTTTACTGTCTATAATTCAATATGTGATTTTTTTTAATAGTAATTTTTTCGGTACTAAAAATAAATATTCCCCATGAAATCGAACGGCGGCGCAGCGTGAGCGCGACGCGCATTTGTATGGCTAAGGTCAACGGCGATTATCAGACGCGGAGTACGGTCGGTGTACTGAAAACAGGAAAAATATATTTAAGTCATCCAGGATTTTTATATATCCGTAATGTAAACTTCGCTCCTTCTCAAAATGTGATTGGGCTTTGCCTGCAGAAGACCTGCAGTTGCAGCTGGCGTTGCAATTAATATAATCTAAAAAGTTTTCATAACAGACCATCATCTGCCGAGCTTTTTCCCAACTATGTTCGGGTCGTTTACCAGTCGGCAACCGGATAAAGCTGAATATATTTTACATGGAGCAACTACATATCTGACTTCCCCAACCCAGTTACTGGATAATACGATACCCTTTGGTAAGACTGCTTGTCATACTTTCTGCCTTCTCTGATGACCCGTAACGACTGTCAAAGATCCACAAATGGCAGCCGGGACAAATGCCTTAACGTGCATTCCGAGGCACGGAACAAGACCCTATGTTAAGATTATCATCCATCCACGGTCCAACTGCGGCAAGCGATCGGCCCATGCGGCTGTTATTACTTAGTCACATAACAGACCAAAATTCAAATTTTTTACTCCTCGATTAAGTAGAGTAAGACTCGTTTGAGGCCCAACTCGCGTTTGACTGAACTCTAGTCAGGGACCACCCTTTTTTATGGCCTGCCATTGTTATGACAGGGGCCGCCGGCACCCATAAACATATTTTTTTTAAATAACAAAGGACGTAATACCTACATAGTAAATTTTTCTGAGAAGCTAATTAGACAGGCCATAATAAACAATTGCAAGAATGGATCTGGGAAGTGTATTGTTTTTCTAAACAAAATATGATTTCAGATAACAGCTGCGATTGTTTTGGTATTACGTTATTTCTATTTCTGGTAAAATGGCTGTTTCAATTTACACGAAATTTTGCACCTTGCATTATGATTAGATAAGTAATTTAACAACAACGTTTTTTAGAGAGTTCTATGTAAAATTTGCGTAATAATAAAACCCAAACATCACAGTGCATAAGGCCGCCTTTAGACGTATGATTTTTCGAAACATTTCATATGTATTTATGATATAATTAGTGATATTATTATCTAAAACGATGTAGTAAGTATTATTTTATAATTATTCATCTAATTCCAGGCGATAAAACACAAAATGAGCCATATTTCGTAAAAAAATGTAGTCGGCGGAACGAATTTTCTCGTAACATTTCTTTGTCCAAAAATTTAAATTTTACGGCGTGATTTCGTGCAATTATTATCTAAAACGATGTAATAATAACATATAAATGAAAATAATTCCACTTACCCCGATTTCTAATCCATTTAGGGGCACTAACACAATAAAATCACTTCACTGCAATCCATTTCTCAACAACAATGGCGGCAGCCGCACGCGAAACTAAAATATTATTTTTTTACGTTGCCACGCCGTATTTTGTCTATGGAAATGTTTAATCTTAGTCAGGCCCGACGATTAAAGTTACCACACGCAATATTAGGCTTAATGTTAGTAGAAATTCAGCTGATAATGGCGTGTTTTTAGCGTCCCTCGGGAGAGACAGAGCAGCTTGACTGTTGGGGCGAGTCGTCCCACGGGAGAGACAGAGCAGCTTCAGCATTAACTTTTAAAATAATATTTATTGCAGATACCAATATACTCAGGTGCTTATCACGCTCTGATAGCAGAACTCAAATCTGATCACTATTACGGCTATGATGGGCTGGGAGACGATGGCTATTCACCTTCATCACCAATCAAGATCCCGGACCAACCAGCAGCGGTCGCCCTTCTCGAACTTTCCAAGAAATATGAAGGTAATCATGATAAATGATATATTTATACCACTTGCTCAGTAATATAAAATTATATGTCATGAAAACCGAGCAATATTATTGTACGGAGTTTTTGTGTTGCTTCAATGTTATTATCCAACTCCAAGCTTAGCCCTCTCCATTGCCCTTTGGGTTACTTTTAGTCTTCTAATAAGGCCCATTGTGAGCGACCACGTACTGAAAGACATAGCGTAGATGGTCTCCCAAAAGGTGGACCGATGACTTTGTGTAGGCCGCAGGAATCCGCTGAATGCTGGAAGCACAGAACAAGTTGATATGATGGTGCTTGGGGGAGGCCTATGTGCAGCAGAGGAAGTCTTTCGGCTGAAATAATGAATGGCTTTTCATTTTTCAGGAGAATTAATAATCGTTGCCATTGGTCCTGTTACCAACATAGCTCTAGCAGCAAGACTGGACCCTGAGTTTATTGGAAGACTTGCTCATCTTTATGTCGGTGCAGGCCATATATATAGTAAGTTTATTTAAACTGCTATCGGGCGCCCCCAGGCACTAAAAAGCCTTACCTCTACATAGCTCTGTAGAGTGTCGACAGATGTTTCCTCTGCTATTCGTGGGAACTAAATGAGTAATTTAAATAATAATCGACTCGACACGTCAGTTGTTTTCACGGAGCGAAAAGCGAGCTGCAGAGTGTCGTTTAGCTACGCTGAATGTGCAGAGAGCTATAAAAGATAAGATGGGTGAGGTGTATGAGATGGTGAAGGAAGAATAAATGTATTATGTGTGAATGAGACGAAAAGAAAGGGAGTAGACATATCCAAACACGGTTATCTGGCCGCTATCTGGTCCGGTGTTCAAGAGACACATAGGGCCTGTTAGGGTGTGGGGGTTGTCGTCTCCGAGCGTGAAGATTGTGTTTGTGTGAGCCCCAGGATTCTATGGGTAAGAACCAAAGTGGGCCTAAACCCTATTTTTATATTGTGCGTGTATGCACCCGATACGGGAAGCTCACCTTCGGAGAGAGAGGAATTTTGGGACAGTATACTATAGTATATAAGGTATTTAGTGAATGGATGTAGGTCGAAAACTAGAAGATGCTTGGAGACTTTAATAGTTGGGTTGGTGTGAAGAAGAATGGGTACGGAAAAGTATTAGGTACATTTGGGGATGATAGAGTGAATGAGAATGGGATGAATTTACTAGAGATATGTGTGGACTATCCGGTCTGTTAGGACTGATTCCTAAATTGTACTGATCTCCTGCTCTAGAGAGAATTAAAGTGGAAAGACTGCAAAAACTTGAAATACTTAACATTGAGGAGTTCCGGTGACCATCTGTGGTCTTCTTCATCAGTTCCGCTTCACCAAATTAATTATACTTTCTGAATGCAAATGCTTCATTTGTTAATGAAATTACAAAAATCGCTTTAAGTATGATGTATTCTGAATATGAATGAATGAATATAGTATTTGCGGAGTTCCCTTAATTTCTCATGGATCCCATTATCAGAACTGGATTTTGATAAAAATGGGACCAATCTGGAAGTCTTTCGAATAAAAATAAAAATACTAATTGGTTTACAAGTTCACGGAGTGGTGGTGGTTCACGGAGTTCTGAGATAACAACCACGAAAAATAAAATACGACCGATTTGAGATCCTCCACCTTTTGTGAAGTCAGTTAAAAAGTAGAAAAGGATCATGTAAGGAACTTAGCAGCAGGCTTAGCATGGCGTTTTCTATCTCTACTCTACTGTAGAGTAGAAATCGCTTGTCTACACTTCTCGTAATCTCTTCTTCGCGAGCACGAGGTCGCACCTAGACTCCGGTTTCTTCGTAGACAGAGACTTGTCCATAGCAACGGGGTATTCGCTAGTGGGATGTACTACTACCCAAATCCGTATTTTTGCGTTTCGTTCTCAAACAATTATATGAAGCAAAGAACGAACGAATATTAACGAACGACGTCGGCGTTTGACGATTTTTTAACGAATATTTCTTCAATAACAAAACGCAAATGGTCTATTTGGTGTTATAAATATTGTTATATGGATATGGCGCATACAAGTTAAAGCCACCAACTAAGTTTTAAAACTCATTTGTGAGTATTGCGTATAATATACAGGCATTATTTAAATAGAGAGCCATAATAATACTATTTTGATGGCGTCACGCGAGTAGAAAGTATCCTTTAAGGGTACCGCAGACTGGCGGGTCGCGCTGTCGCGTCGCGCTTGTCTGCGGGAGCCTTTACGTTTTTACTAGGTACTTCCATTGTTATTTTATTGTTGTTTATCGATATTATATTTATTAGTATTTAGCTCCATTTAAAACTGAGTGGGTGAGATTTAGTCAGTGTTCAATGAGGAGATTTTGGCTCTTATTCAGATTGTAAATGTATTTTAAAAAATTGTAGGATATTTTGTTGTTCTTATTGTTATTAACAAAAATCTATAATTTATTTTGGGCGACAGGCCGAGTTCCTCGCTTAAACATTACAAAATAAGCAAAGAAATTGGCTTTGCTTATTTTATAATTCTACAGGAACTCACTTCCCGTGCGATCAAAGGCTCCAACAAGCAAAGCAAGCTCTTTAATAGTATTTCTTTACCATCTTCGCTGAAGTTTTTCTATATAAAAACTTAAATAAAAATCGCAATTTGAACCCAACATGTTAATTTCAGCTTATTATATTATATGATAAATATAAAAAAGCACCGCCTAAAATTACTCGAATTAACGAAAAAACAACTAACGAATCTTTGTCTAGGACTTTCGGAAGAAAGGTGGTAGGTAAGGTCAATCCCAATCTGTCAACATCGGAGAAAAAATTGTACGCCGTGCTCGACGTTGTAGACAACTGTCTAGTGAAGAGAAGCAAGTCTCTTTACGTTTGATTTTGTAATCGCCGTGCTAAGGACAGTAGAAAACTTTCCACTGTCTACACGGAAACGTAATTTTTGTCTAATCCTCCGTCGACAAGACGCTTGTCTACGGTGCTCGTGCTAAGCCTACAGGTGCCATTCTTTAGGTTCTGCCTACCCCTATGGAAAGAAAGCGTGACTTTATGTATGTATGTAGTTTAAATCAGTCAGCTCTCACGTTTATTTTATTTTCTACAGGTGAACTTCACCCCACACCAGAATTCAACGCGTACATGGACCCAGAAGCTTACCACATCGTCGCAGACAGTGCTTTACTAGAAAAAGTGACGTTTGCAGCATTCTCACAGATTCAGTTGACGTTAAATACATCTGTAGTGAGTTTTTCATGATAATAAGGAGTATCATTTATATTAATATTTATAAATACCCGGCCGGCATTATAGTATATCCGTACAAGGATCTTTTGGCGCGCGGCCAAAATTGGAACTAACGCCGCCATCTTGTTTTTACAATACATTTCACATAACAATTGCACAAATATTTACAAACAGTAACCCTGTTTACATTATTCGAGCTCCAAAAGAGCCTTGTAGCAGCATCGAATTTTAAAATAATGATCGGTTTTAAGAGCATCGCCTCTGGTACTCATTCATGTGTGACAGTCTGTTCCTAAAGCATGCTATGTCAACTGTTATGTACCTGCCGATCTATTCTGAAAAAATCTCACCGTGTAAACGTAGGTGAAGTGAGTTGTTAACAGTGTCAATCCCTCCACGCTCACTTCACCAAGTTTTCACGGTGATATGGTTACAGAATAGCACTGCTGACTGTACCCAATTTTAGGCTGTTGTTTAGGGTATCGTACCCAAGGATAAATCAGGAACCCTATTACTAAGGCTCCACCGTCTGTCTGTCTGTCCGTCTGTCACCAGGCTGTATCTCATGAACCGCGATAGTTAGGCAGTTGAAATTTTCACAGATGATGTATTTCTGTTTCCGCTGTAACAACAAATACTAAAAAACAGAATAAAATAAATATTTAAGGGGGCTCCCATACAACAAACATGATTTTTGCTCGTTTTTGCTCGATACTGATAACGGCAACAGAAAGACGCTTGAAATATTCACAAAATATTAAGTTATATATTCCCTTTAAATATTAATAATTAAATGAAAATAAAACAAATATTTAAGGGGGGCTCCCATACAACAAAAACGTGATTTTTTGCCGTTTTAAAAAAATAATGGTACGGAACCCTTCGTACGCGAGTCCGAGTCGCACTTGGTCGGTTTTTGAGATACGGCCAGCAGCAAAGGTAGCAGTTACCTTAACCATTGTAGCTACAGCAGCAGCTATTCTAGGTGCATCGTCTTCACATATAATTAATGTACCTATACAAAATATTTCTAAATATTTTAAAAGAGTAACGGTGGAGTTTCTTATCCATTCTTCTCCATACGAAACTACCTTTTGGAAGGGGCGACTAGAATCAATTCTATTTTTAAGTAGCCACAACACCCTGTCTTCCGCCTGCCGCATCCAGTCTGTCCCAGCCGCCTTTTTAAGGTCGTCGGTCTATTTAGCTGGGGAAGGCGTCCCAATTTCCCAAACTATGTTTGTCAATATGCAGTCTCCACTCCATGAGTCGTCTGTTCCAACGATAATCGATCCTCCGTAACTCCGGTATGGTAAATCAGAAATGAAATTAATTGAAAAGAACCGAATCTTTTCCGGATAATTTCATTTCTGGTTTAACAACGAAACACACGTCAAAACTTTGCACACGAAAAATGCGCTAATTTAATTAATTTGTTACAGGAATGGCGTAAAAATGTCTTAGGAAAAATTCAGACCCCATTAATACGAGCACTAAACGGTTTTGAACGAATATCGCTCCCAAAGAAGACCATTTGGCACAAACTGGACCCGGCTGTAGCAGCTATTGCACTGAATAATGATATAGTAGAAGAGTTCAGAAATACTTACAACGATATTATTTTAGAAGGTAAGGAGTGAATGTAGATGTTTAATTACGTAAAGCTAAATCCTCTAATGGTCTTTGAGGCTGGGGGTAAGAGCCCTAATAAGGTACCACCTGTTTTACTTTATGGCACGGCTTTAAAAAGGGTCCATAAGTTCAAGTATCTAGGTCATATATTGACCCCCAATCTCAAAGACGATGACGACATTGAACGGGAGCGGAGAGCGTTGTCGGTTAGAGCGAACATGCTGGCTCGCAGGTTTGCATGATGCTCACTTCCTGTAAAGATAACGCTCTTTCGAGCCTATTGTACGTCTTTTTACAAGAGTAGCCTGTGGACTAGATATTCGCAAACATCGTACAACGCTATTCGCGTTTAGGATGCTGGGCTGGTGGGGCTGCCCCGCTTCTGTAGTACGTCGGGGATGTTCGCGGATGCGCATGTAGATTGTTTCTACACAACCATGCGCAAAAGATGTGCTTCCATGGTGCGCAGGGTGTGGGGCAGCTCCAGCAGTATCCTAAGCATCATTTCAAGTCGTCTGGACTGTGTTTTTGTGGGTCGCTGTTGTGCCATCTCACGTGGGTTGCCACAACGGTGATTCACTACCATTTGTTTGTTTTTGTAAAGTGTCAGTTCTTACTAATATAGTTGTAAGTCTTACTAATCATTTTTGAGTCTAAGATACTTGAATAAAGATAATTCTATTCTATTCTATTCTAAATACATACACAACAAAATAAGGATGAGTCATCTTCTGCCTAGCCTTTTCCCAACTATGTTGGGGTCGGCTTCCAGTCTAACCGGATGCAGCTGAATACCAGGATTTTACATGCAGCGACTACCTAACTGACCTCCACAACCCAGTTCCTGGGTAACACGATATCCCTTGGTAAGACTTGTTGTCAGACTTTTGGGCTTCTGACGACCCGTAACAACTGTCAACGATCTACAAATGACAGGCAGGACCAACGGCTTAACGTGCTTTCCGAGGCACGGAGGAATCTTGGTATGAACAAATGGTCACCCATCCACGGACCAACCGCGGCAAGCGTAGCTCAACCTGGGCCTCAAGTCTGCTATTACAATAGTGGCAGAATGGTCGATCATTGATTTCACAATTGTTGATTTTGACAAGTTTGGTAATCTACTATTATAATGGCATGACAATGGGATCGTGTTGGAATGACTGAATTTATAAAAATAGCAGAGTTGGGCCCCAGATCGATCGACCCATGCGGCAGTTATTATTTAGCCACAAGCTGTATTTAGGCACAATTCTCTAAGAAAAAAACCAGGTGGGATTTACAAAAAGGGAATGCAAATGATAAATGATTTTATTTCTGTAGTGGGTTTGTACAAACACTTTTACACGTCAATTTTATATTTTAAAAACTAGATGAGGTTTCTACCTGACTACTGTGAGAAGAGTGCCGAAACAAACTAAGTGGTCAAAGTCTCTTTTGAAGTCCAGACATAATCTTGGTCAGATTTTGTGAAGACTATGTAGATTGATGTCTGAAATGGTCTTTTGATGAAAGAACTATACAGATTCACTGGACCTGTCCAGTCAGTGCACGCATTTGTCAGTAGTCGTGCACCTCAACTCAGAAGTTAAGGAGCTCAATAATTCAATGAACAGTACCAAAGAAATGACATTTGGGTAGGCCGCATAAATTACTTAAACCGCCAGACCATGATAAAAAATAACAGAAAAAAAAAACAAGCAAGATAAAGCTAAAAATGAATGTCTTTTTAAAGTAAAAGCTATCACAAGTCGATGCTAAAACCAAGGGTGTAAAATGTACCATTATCATAGGAATCCCGTTCACCAACATTGCGAACATAATTCAAAATACAAAGCGATCTTGTTGACGTGCATTTTGACTCTTATGCCACGTTTCATAGAACAACTACTAGTAATGTTTAATTTTATTTTCTCTCGATTTTGTTGTGTCTGTTTGTTTTGTTCTATTGAATTTTACTTTTGCTGGTTATATTATTTTTATATTCCATCACGTAATTTTAATTTTAACTTGCTAATTTCAGTTAATATACATTAATTTTATTATATAGTGCCTGTGGCACACCTAATATGCTTATGGGGCATCCGGTGCTAACCTGTAAGAAATTGTTCCACTTACTTGGATTATGGTAGATATTACTTCAACTATTTACAATGCAAATAATTGTTGGATGGTCAATAAAAAATTTAAAAAAATCTGTCACAAGGATATGCTATATATATATATATATATATATAGCCTAATATATATATATATGTATATATAATATCCTTTCTCAAAATTACTTTTTTGTATATCCTCTTTATCTAAATTATCAGAAGATCGCGGGGAAGACCTGGATGAGACTCGCACAGACCAGGGAAGTATGGCTCAAAAGGGAGGAGGCCTATACCCAGGAGTGGGTGGAACAAGCTGTCGATGATGATGATACTGAACTAATATTATGTCGTTTGTTTGTTTTACTTTTCAGGTGATAAAAAAGGAATCAACACAAATAACTTCTCGTCAACAAATCCTAATGGAAGAGTGGTATATGCAGCTAACGTCGAGCTGTACAAGCAATTCTTGTTGGATATGTATTCTGCTGAGCTTACACCTTGATTTCTAGAACATTAATAATAGAAAATAGTATCACAGAAACCTGCAGGCTAATTTATTGCGTAACACACTATCAGTAGGAATCGGTTTCAAATTGACAGTTCAACAACATTCATTGCGTTATCTACGTTGTTGAGCACACAATTTTTTCTAACATTATGAAGGAATGGTTTAGCAATATACTTCAAAATCATTCCGATTCCGATTCAAACTGTGTTACGCAATTAGGGTGCTGTATGCCAAAAACCTACCAATTATATTAGTCATAAAAAAAAAAGAAAAAATCGTTATTTTTATTTTTTTAAATATTACAGACGTCTTGTCCTTTCAATAATTCATATAAAAATCCCATAGAAAAAAGGACTAACTATTTCTAATTTTTCTTTCAATAAAAAGCTAATTCGGGCTATTACGAACATTTTAAAACAAAAAATATCCAAATCAGACTAGCCTTTCTCAAGTGATGCTCACGTATCAAATGACTACTAATCAATAATAAACTTAAAAAAAAATATTTATTAACATTTAAATATGTTTATATTTTTTAATATTATTGATTATGACGGATGATGTAGTTTGAAACACCCTGTTATGAGCACGGTGCGAGCCTTGCGCTTCGTTCCGCGCCGCCCCTGAAACATAATGTTTTTGTTTTTAAATAATTATTCAAATGTTAATTTAAAAAAAAAAACTGTTATGATCTATATATATATCATTGGATACATGAAGTGGGCAGCCATTGTAAGATGATTAAAATGCCACGGTGTTTAATTATTATTAGACACCATAATTCAAATGGATTTAAAATAACTATATCACACATGATATTAAATCGGTTAAAATACATTCTGTATTTTTATTTACATATTATAACATAACACCAAAGAAATAAATATGTCTAAATAGACAGTCAAACCTGTGAACTCTTAGAAAAATATTGCGTCCAACTAGTGGCCGCAACATGCACGCACACTACATTAACACATTTAGGGTAGGTTCAGATGACAAGCGCTCAGCGCGCGTTGAACGCGCGTTGAATTTTTGTATAGTGTTCACATGGTGCGCGCTTGTCAGGCGTTAAACGCGCGTTGTTGCGGCCAGTTTGAGTTCTACATTTGTCGAAGATGGACGTAGAAACAGTTTTATCGGTGATTTTATACAGACGGCAGAAACGACACAACAGAAGACGGAGATATTGGGTTCACCCAATTTTGTCAACCAGGCTGACTGAAAGTCAGTACATTATTTTATATCCTAAGTTAAGGCATTTTGAGCCCAAATTCTTTAACTACTTCAGAATGTCCATCAAGTCATTTGATGACTTACTGACTCTCATAAACGATGAACTCGTAGCAGATAAAAACGCTGTGCGATATAGCATTTCACCGGAAGAAAAACTCATAATTACATTGAGGTAAGTTTTTTAATAATCAACATAATCTATAAATCAAATAAATCAAATCAACTTGTTTAGGAACAATTTTTTTAAAGAAAAAATAACATTTTGTTACTCGCAGAATAACTCTAACTCTGATTCATTGCTGACATTAGTTGGTGCTGGCGATGGAGTAGGTGTTACTGGCGATGGAGACCCCATTGCTGTAGTATAACCATAATGTGCAAAATTATTTGACACACTAGACTGCTGTGATCTATAATCATGATAACGAAAGCCTTCAACAGAAGCTGATGACTGATGACGCTGCTCTTGTGATGAATAATTTCTTCGTTGTGATACCGGGTAATTTTGATTTTCATATGTCTGTTGTTGTGGTCCTTGAAATTCATTTTGGTTTTGCAAAATTAAATTATAAATGGCAATTTTAGTTTGAAGTCGCCTATATTCCGGAATTTTTTTAATCTCTTTAACGAGTGACAAACAAAACAGCTTGTCTTCATCGTCATCTTCTTTTGGATGAGACACATTTTTCTGTGCTAAACTCTGCTCTAATATGTTTGCAAATCTTTCATCAGCAGGATTTAATTTTTGTTTTTTTCTTGAAGTAGATTTAGGACTCTTAAAGCCAGAACTTATTTCTACTTCAGCAACCTCTGACGAAGTTGATGCATTATCTGCATCGAAACTACTTTCTGTATCTTTGTTGGCAATTGATGCCTGTAGAAATCGTAGTCTATTATAATGAATATATGTCGAAGTTTTGGAAGCTCCTGATCCAGATTTGACAGTCTTTATTTTCTTCACCTCTCTCATATAATTATCCCGTAAACTCTTCCACTTTTTTTGCAGGGATGACGCTGAAAAAAAAAACAGTATTTAGTAATAGTTTATGTTTGTTTCCAGATATTTGGCCATTGGATGTTCATTTGGGACATTAAGCTACGACTATAGAATTGGCAAATCTACTGTGGCTACTATAATACCACATGTATGTGAAACTATTTGGAAAAAATTAAGGCCCGTTGTTATGAGTGAACCAACGAAAGAAAAGTGGTGTGAAATATCCACGATATTTGAAAAGAACTCAAAGTTTCCCAATTGTTTGGGAGCCTTGGACGGGAAACATATACGGTTAATCCAGCCTGAACACACGGGTTCTATGTATTATAACTATAAAAAATATTTTTCGCTAGTTTTATTGGCGCTAGCGGATGCAAACTATTGTTTTGTGTGGGTTGACATAGGTGCCTACGGTAAAAACAGTGACTCAGGTATATTCAAGAATTCTTCATTGTACAAAAAGCTGACAGAAAGGTCATTAGATCTACCTGAGCCAAAGGCATTGTTAATACAAAATAGACCGACAACGTTGCCATATGTGATAGTGGCTGATGAAGCTTTTGGCATGATGGAGAATTTAATGCGTCCATATGGGGGAAGGTCACTAACTTATGCTAAAAAAATATTTAATTACCGTTTGACATTAGCACGCCGGTATGTTGAATGTACTTTTGGCATAATGTGCAATAAATGGCGCATTTTACACAGGCCGTTAGATGTTAACATCGGTTTTGCAGAAAAGATCGTAAAAGCGATATGTACACTAAATAATTATGTCAGAATCAGGGATGGCTACAATTTTGAAGACACACTTTATACGCCACCCCTGGAAAATCTAGCCTCACATTATACCGGACGTGCTGTGCGACAGGCGGATAATGTTCGAGTACATTTAACAAACTATTTCATTAATGAAGGAAAAGTAGATTGGCAGGATCGTTATATTTAACTTGTAACACAAACCGATTGTAAATGTAAATAAATATATATACTCACATAATATTTTCTTCTTTTCTTCATTGTCATGTCCTTCACAAATTATAAGGACGAGTTCTTCCCAAGCCCGTCTTCTCAAATTCTTATCTGAATAATCGCTACTTGTCATGTCCCATATCGCAGGACGTTTCTCTATTTCATCAATTAATAATTCCGTATTAAAAGCTTCGGTTTCCATTTCGGACGATTTTCGGACGAACTTGACGAACCCTAAAATACGTCTATCCGCGTCGAAAGCGCGCGCTCAACTGAACGGAAACATAGAAAACCAATGATCTCAAAGCGGCGTTGACGCGCGCTGACAACAGTCGAGCGCTAGCGCAGCGTTGAACGCGCGCGTTACTAAAACGCGCGTTAGCATGTGTACGGCCTGAATAAAATGTATGTAGTTGTAAACGCGCGTTATCAAAACGCGCGTTGAGCGCTTGTCATCTGAACCTACCCTTACAGGACAATGCCGTGTCGCGAGTGTAAGACGTAGATGATCACGCACACTAGCGTATCAAAGTTGGCCTGGGCCTGTCTTTAGTTCTTTTGCTTCGCGACACTCTATCTAGATAAAATATAAATAATCAAAGCATAACACATAAAATAACATCACGCCTCGGGGAAACACCGAAGGGTATGGCAGAGTTATACCTGTAGTTCCCGTTCACCCACCCATTTACCTAATAAGTTATCAAATTACTATAAACATAGGTAGGTTAGAGATTAACTATGATAAAATTCAAAACGTTTGAAAGTATTTGTACGCTTGTGTGCGTAACGAGACAGCCGTCAAACAAAAACAAATGACGGATTTGTTGCTCGACTAGTGGCGTCATTAATCGTTAATAATTGTAAACGACACGTGCATTGTCTTGCGCGATCAGTTAGTTATGATTAGTTGACCAAAAAATCTGGTAATAAGTGAGATATTACGAGTACTTACAACTACATACAAACTCTCTCGTAAGGATGTGACTACACACATTGAAACAGTAATTTGGAGGGGCGAGCGATGTTATCGTAGTTTATCTATGTCATTCAAACTTTGTACTAATTTGTATTTCCCCTAATTGTCAGTGGTCACGCTACGATTTGCGAAACAAAAGCGTCGATTCATATTACCTAGGGCATGTAGTCACGGAGGACTTATCTCACGATGCTGACATAGAGAGGGAGCGGAGGGCGTGGGCGGTTCGATGTAATATGGTAGCCGGCAGGTTTCCGCGTTGTAGTAAGGATGTTAAGTTATCGCTTTTCAAGGCATACTGCTAAATCTTCTACACGTGCAGCTTGTGGGTGAAATATACGCAGAGAGCCTACGTCCTGCGCGTGAAGTATAATAATGGATTTAGGATGTTGATGGGGCTTCCGCACTTCTGCAGCGCTTCGCAGATGTTCGCGGAAGCCCGTGTTGACGATTTTTAACCGACTTCCAAAAAGGAGGAGGTTCTTAATTCGGCTGTATGTTTTTTTTTTTTTGTATGTTTGTTACGCGATTACTCCGTTAATTATGGACCGATTTTGAAAATTCTTTTTTTGTTTGAAAGGGTATACGTCAGGTGGTCCCATTGCCACCAAATCAGAATCAGATAACGGGATCCCAGAGAAATAGAGGGAAACCCTCAAATTTTATAGGCAAACCTATAGCGATTTGGGTATTTTTTATAGTAACTCGTGCGTTTGCTCTTGGAAAGCACCATTTGATGAAGTGGAACTGATGATGGAGACCACATATGGCGACCGGAACAATATAATAATGAGTACCCCTATTTAACGGGTTGGGATTAAGCAATTTATGCTCGTCACTATGCATATGGTGAGTGGCAGTTCTCCTGGTTCTTACCAGGAGAACTCCTCAACAATCAACGTCCCAGTATCGGGAAAAGCAATATTTTGTAAAAGGTGATGAGCAGTTAACATTAGCCTATTGTAACTTAGATACATTCAAAACTGACCCACTAAAAAGTGGAAAAATAACTTTAATTTCGGAAGTCGGTGGAAAAAAACTCAAATACAGATCCAAAGACACCGACTTCCGAAATTAAAGTTATTTTTCACATTGTAGTGTTATTTTTGGTAGTCGGTTCTTATTTTTTTGTAAAAAGTTTTCATGCCATTATGAGAAAAAGAACAGGTAGGTTGCGGGGAAGCTCCAACAACATCCTAAAAACATTATTAGACAAAATGGGCAGTCCCTTCGTAACGCACTGGGTACGGAGGCACGTGCCAACGCGTGTTGGGTCACGTGTCGCTGTTAGTTGTTTTAGTTTGTAAAAGTTTACTAACATAGTTTTTAAGTCATTGTTACTAATATTGTATGGATTGTGTGTACATGTGTGTGTAGTCCAAAATAAAGAATATATTATAATAATACACTAAACGCCCGCGCGTTAATAGTATATATACTGCCTCGTTTGTCTAGTGGTTGCAAGATCTACTGGCGAGCACGAGGTCCGGGGTTCGATTGCCAGGTCGGGCAAAGTGTTTATTGGGTTTTTCCACCAGGAATTTCTCAGTAGCAGCCCGGAGTCTAGATTTGTGCCCGAATGATGGCAATAGGCTCGCCCCCTATTACATGGGACTTAAACATAACTGGCGAAATGTGGGTGTACTATAAGTGCGCCTCTGCCTAACCCTTTGGAGATCACAGGCGTGATGTTATGTGTAATAATAATATTTGGGACTGTCAAAGGGGAGAACGAGACGGGAATACGAAGGTCATCGACCGGAATAAATTTTACATTTCGCTCCCAATCGGCAACACTCGTGTGTCTACGTCATCATATGGAGCACACGCGCCGGCTACACAGTATTGTTTATACATCTACAGTGTTAGTATTGAATTAGACGATAAGCTTTGATACTAGAAAAACAAAGACTAGAAGATATTAATTATTTCATTGCTGTTGTTGCCTTTGAAGTGTGTGTCAGTGTGTTTAGTAAGTGGATTCGGAAAATGGCTGCAAATTCGTAAGTACCTACATGTTTTGTTATTGTGTTTTATACGTGTTTGTTTATCTAACCTAATACTTTTTCTGCAAATCATTCTAAATCAGTCTAGCTAGGATGGAATCTAACAGATTACTACAGTAGTTTAAAATAATTGTAATGATTAGAAATTAACAAAAATATACAAATAAAACTATTTTGAAAAAATTACGTAGGTAGTCATTTAATTTTATTTATAGAAATATAACTGTTTGGAAAAAAGTACAAAGTCATTTAGTTTTATTTGTTTTAAAATCTTCTGAGTAATCTTTACATACTTATCAATAACATTTTCATAAAAAAACTTTTTAGAAATTAAAACAACCTACTTCCGAGTTTCCTAAGTTCTTTTTTAGGGTTCCGTACCCAAAGGGTAAAACGGGAACCCTATTACTAAGGCTCCGCCATCTGTCTGTCTGTCCGTCTGTCTGTCTGTCTGTCTGTTTGTCTGTCTGTCCGTCTGTCACCAGGCTGTATCTTATGAACCGCGATAGTTAGGCAGTTGAAATTTTCACAGATGATGTATTTCTGTTGCCGCTATAGTAATACATACAAAAAAACAGAATAAAATAAATATTTAAGGGGGCTCCCATTACAACAAACTTGATTTTTTTGCCGTTTTTATAGATAATGGTACGGAGCCCTTCGTGCGCGAGTCCGACTCGCACTTGGCCGGTTTTTAATTATTTCTCCTCCTTTTTGGGAGTTGGTTAAAAATAGGTAGAAGATGTTTGACCTAGTTATTAAAACAATCGTGAGGTGCTTAAGGAAAAAAAAATGTCATTAAACAAACGGTCAAGGTTGCAACCGTGATTGCGGTTTGTCTTTCATAAGGCTATGTCATAATTGTTAAGAAAAAAGTAAAAAGTTTGTTATGATTGTCGCAAAAAATGCAGCTCCAGCAATATCTTATATCGGTACCTACTATGCAAATGCTCAATTGCTTAATGAAGGTTGATAAAGTCACTTTAACGTTACTTTATCACAAAGACAACAATATACCTGTATCCTTTGTGTAGATACTGGAAATAAATTTATCAATAAAGTAGGTACCTATCTACAAAAAACGTATATAGATTAAATTAGCTAGCGAAAGTCCGAGGACGGGATGGGAATCGATATTTAAACATGATAAAACAAAAAAGAAATTATTTTGATGATTGTTTTGTGAGGTCATCGACCGCAGTTAGTATAGTCATTTGAAATATCAATAGGCTGATGATGAAACAAGTTCTTGTTCCAGTAACTCGTACTTCGTATGATTTTGCATCACAATCTAAAGATTACCTACACAACAAGTAGAATCCAAATATGATATTATATTCTCTAGTACATCTCCCGACGCGATCGATAGCGCACGTTCTCATGATGTTGGATTTAAGAAAAAAAATCGCATTTTTGTTTGTCTGTGTGTGTATTGATAATTGGTAGGTAATTTGGTTTTATTACAATACCTAATAAAGTTGAATTATTAATTCACTGGAGTAATCTGACATGTGCTAGCTGTCACTTTGTATAATAAAATGGTCATATTTATTGATTATTATACATTTATTTTACTCTTCAATAAATCGATTGCGTAATATAAGGTGGCCTTCACACTTACGTTTTTTATAGACCTTGATAATAATTCATTATTTTAATTTGTGTTCAAAAATTCAAACAAATACCAAAACGATCACCATTACAATAAATATGACCATTTTATTACACAAAGTGATAACATGCCTTAGACCATTTAACCTAAGCTCTAAGCAGCTAGCACATGTCAGATTATTCCAGTGAATTAATAATTAGACTTTACGTGTTTGTGTGAGGACAGTTTAACTATAAAAGAAAATGTAGTTTAGTTAAGTTCGCAAGTGTTGATTAAGTGAGTGTTCGTGTGAGATTAAACTTCTTGACCTTTTCCGGTTTTCCGTTTTTGAACCAACCAAGGCAAGAATTGATCAGCAACAACTTCCTAAAAAATGTATGCTAATAGTTCATTAAAAATATCGATTAATAATATACAGGGTGGAATTTTGTGATGCCACCTGGAGGGAAAGTACTCTTAATACTGCAGATAGAAAATTTTACTCAAATGAAACATTCCTTTATTTTTGAATAGAAAGCAAACTGCATTCAAAGATTTTCGAAAATTCTCTTCTCCCACACCTGGGAATCGAACCGGCTAAAATCTGAAAAAATTATACCCTGTACTTTTATTGCATCGATCGTTAGAGTCAATTATAAGAATGAAATCTCTCTAACAAACATGATAAATTAAATGAAAGGAAAACCAGGAAATCTGAAGTTACAAATTCAATGAGTCAAGTTAAAGCTCTTTAACTAACATCCATCTTTTGTAACGCAGACTCCTTTGCGACATACTCGTAGCTGCGTGTATGAGGTAATTTAAATATGGAATGTTAGATTAAAATTTGAAAATTAGATTGTCATAGTTGTAATTCACATTTGATTGTTTTAACAACTCATTTCACATTTTGTCTCACGGTGAAAATGGCTTATCAAGAACAGTTTGATTTAATGGAAGCTTATTTTTTAAATAACAAAAACGTGAATCTAGCTCTGCGGTGGTATGGAGAGAGATATCAAGACCGACAGGCACCAACTCGGTTCGTATTGAAAAGAGTGGTAGAAAATTTAAAGAATACGGGTGGTTTCAAGAAGAGACGGCAAACTATTCAGCAAAACTATTTCGATTTTGAACTAGATGTTTTAACATACTTTGAATCATTTCCAAAGGCTTCAAGTAGAGATGCTGCCGATGAATTAGGAACAACCCACACTCGCGTACTTAAAGTGCTGAAAAAGTATAAGTATAAATGCTATCGTGAAGGTCGGTTGGAGCAAAAATTGTATATTGGGGATCGTGACAGACGATTAGAATTTTGTGAAAACATGCTTGGAGAAATTGACCGAAACCCTAATTTTTTGAGTAAAATTGTATGGTCTGACGAAACCAACTTCAGCAATAATGGCATGTACAATCGCCGCAATAACCATTATTGGTCTCGAGTGAATCCTGTTCGTGTTCATTAAACTAACAATCAAGTAAGATTTTCTTTCAACGTTTGGTGCGGAATTATGAGAAATAATGTAGTGTTAGTCCACGTGTACGAAGGTCATTTAAACACTGTCAAGTATATTGAAATACTGGATCTCTTAAGAAACGAGTTAAATGGTTTCCCCGAGGAAGAGCGAAACCAAATAATTCCCCTACATTAATAACAATTTTAATACCTGGATTGGTACAAACGGCACAATCAGATGGCCTGCGAGATCGCCAGATCTCACCCCATTAGATTTTTTTTTGTGGGGATATGTAAAAAATCAAATTTACATGAAATCTTATGCGAATGACAACGAGTTGAGAGTTGAAGTTCAGAATACGATTTATAATATTCACCACAACACTTTATTAAAGGTTACTAGAAATGAATTCGTTAATAGAATAAATTTGTGTATCCAAGAGAATGGAGCCCATTTCGAGCAACTAATTAGTTAGTTTACCATTTTTTTGTAAATAATTAAATTAATTTAAGATTTCCTGGTTTTCCTTTCATTTAATTTATCATGTTTGTTAGAGAGATTTCATCCTTATAATTGACCCTAACGATCGATGCAATAAAAGTACAGGGTATAATTTTTTCAGATTTTAGCTGGTTCGATTCCCGGGTGTGGGAGAAGAGAATTTTCGAAAATCTTTGAATGCAGTTTGCTTTCTATTCAAAAATAAAGGAATGTTTCGTTTGAGTAAAACTTTCTATCTGCAGTATTAAGAGTACTTTCCCTCCAGGTGGCATTACAAAATTCCACCCTATATATAAATAATAATTATCATTACTATCGATGTAATCGTAAAAATAATTATACATCAAACATCGAGTAAAAAGCAATACGTTATCATAATAATAGTAGGTGGGTGTAATAAATTTATAATAGAAATAAATTGAGTTATTTGCACGGAATTTACGTAGGTCATTTTGTTAAAAAAATATATAAGAAAAGATCAAGACTGCCATAGTAAAATTAATAATTACGTAATAAGTATTTATTTTCTACATCTTAGCACTTTTCCGAGAAACTATACCCTTGCATCTGAAAGGCATAATAACAAAGCGGGCGACTTCAACGTATGAACGAAGGCGATAATTGGAGTTTGTTTTTTAGGGTTCCGTACCCAAAGGGTAAAACCGTACCGTGTTTCCGTACCTCGGAAAGCACGTTAAGCCGTTGGTCGCGGCTGTCATTCCTGGATCTTTGACAGATCTCTGACAACCAGTCTTACCAAGGGGTATCGTATTATCCAGTAACTGGGTTGTGGAAGTCAGATAGTCGCTCCATGTAAAATGCTGGTATTCACCTGCATCTGGTTAAACTGCAAGCCAACCCCAAAGTAGTTGGGAAAAGGCAGGCACGCTGAAAGAAATAATTAGCCGAACTATAATTTTATTAAGAGCAGGCAGTCTAAATCAAATTTCGAACGCAAGCTCCGCCCCTCAGTCCCGCCACTCCATTATGTGCTAAACGCTACATCAGTAATAAAGTTGAATATCGCGTCCGCTCTTTGATCGTGTTCGAGCATAAAACTAAATAGCGTAAGTCTCAATTCTTATTTCGTTTCTATCTTAAGTAATAATTGATCTAGAGAAAAAATATCTTGTGTCGGGATAATAAACTATATTTTCTTGCTGTGAATATTTATTTTAGACATAAAAGCTTACCAATCTTGTTTTTTTTTTATAATTATCCTTAAAAAAGACATGATTTTCGAATAAAAAGTTTATTGATAGAAAATATTACAATTACGTAACCGTCTTCAACATGGAAAGAAACAGATCCAATAAATCATATACTTAAGTTTAATTTTGCTTGTATGTGTGACTGTTTCAGAATATTCATGCAAATTAACATAAAAACAGTAGGAGCATAATTACTTCAAAAATAACTAAACTTTTTATGGAAATAAACTTTGCTTATATTTAACAAAACTGATTTTTTAATAGCAAAATAGGATTATGTAACAGGTAACACCTAGTTCGCAAGTCACAATTTGTGCGTAAGCAGTAACCAAATATTTGTTACATTTATGCAAACATGACTTCAATCGTCTTCAGATCAGTCACTCTTCAGTTTCAGTCAGATGATTATGGTTTCGCACTATACGAGTAATAGTATCATAGGTATAGGTTCTCTAAAGCTCCAGAATGCAGAGTCAAATTAAATAAGCTAGCAAAACTCCGACGTGTTGGGTACTTATCGATAACTAAACACAAAAAAATAAAATGGTTTTTTTTTTGGTTCGATGACCCCAGGGGGTCTACTCCGAAGCGATAATCCGAAGTATCGGCCGAATGTTCGGTTTTATAACTTCCAAAGTTTCCTTTTTTGACTTTCAGTCCTTACCCGACTTCAAGTCACATTTTTGTCTTTGGCAACTCTTTGACTAGCGTTTTTTTTTTTTCTTTCGCCGTAGTTTGCCATAGTTAGCCGTAGTCCAGAAACGTCTGAACATTCTGATACTTCGGATTTATGTTCGGAGTAGAACCCCTTTTTTATTTGGGTGGGAAATTATCAAATAACTTCTCCCGCTCTGGGCGGGATGTCAGACTTTTACTGACTAAAACCCACCCGTGTTCCTTCATTTGCCTGTGTGCCAGGGCCACGATATCCCTTTCGGACAAACTGGAGTAGACCCCTAGGTATTTTTTTTACTGGAAGTACGTATGAGTTGAGGAAATCTGTTTTGTTTTTATTTATCGTTTTAATTTATCGATACTTATCACGTCTGTGAAGTTCACAATCAAAAAACTTATATTTCAATTGACTATACAACAGGAAGTGAAAGACCAAAAAAAAAACTCATCAATTTTATTTTTTTAGTATGTTTAGATATCGCGTGATACCTATCACTTCTGCGGAGCTTCGCTAGTTTATTCAATTTGACCCTATATAAATAATGCTGTAAAAAAATGCTTGTGTTGTCCCTAAGTATCGACATCTTTACGTCCCACCATAACAGAGGACCATTATTTGAATAACTACATTTATTGCAAACTTGCCTGAAATAAATGAATTTTATTTTATTTATTTTTATTTTATTGTCCTTTTGACCATGTAAGTGAAACCTTTATCTAATAAATAATTATTTTATTTTCAGCTTATCAACCGAAAAGGGGAAGCCGAAGTTCATAATAGACAATGACGCTGGTGGTGACGATGCTATGGCCATATTCCTGGCTTTGCTGTACGAGAAACACTTCGATGGGTATGTTTTAACCGATTAATACTGTACGGATTCGGTCATCAATCCTGGACAAGCAGAAGCACTCTAAGGTGCAGCGCAGACGACAGACTTTTTGTGCGAAGGAGTGCGGCACACACCAATGTGATTACATTTTATTAGCTCCCAAGCTTTCATTAATCACTCGATCCTTCGCACAAAAAGTCTGTCGTCTGCGCTGCACCTTATTCAAATAGCTATTGATGAGAACGACGTAGTTCTTAGGGTTCCTTATCTCAAAAGGAAAAAAACTGAACCCTTATGGGATCACTCGTGTGTCTGTCTGTCTGGCTGGTTGGTTCTGTCTATCCATTTGTATATATGTCCGTCTATCACAGCCAATTTCCTCCGAATCTACTGGACCGATGAAGTTAAAATTTGGTACACATATAATATTGTGTGATTCAAACACGGACATACTCGTATAACATAAATAAATGAATTTTGAATACGGGTAATGTTTGGAAGCAAACTAGAAAATTAAAAAAATAATTTAAAAAAAGTGTGTGTGTGTGTGTGTGTGTGTGTTATCAAATGAAAGGGCTTGTTGTAAGGATTTCAGATGTTTTTTTTATGAATTTTAAATAAATAATTTTAAAGTTATTTAAGAAAATAGATGTTTGTCAATTATATACTCGTAGACACCTAAGCTACTGAACCTAAAATTTTGAAAAAAACACAAAAAATTGTTCTTTACAAATCTCTCAATATCGTGCGTACAAACTTACATTTGCAGTTGAAATGTTTCAAGAAACATGTTTTTCAACTACAATGTCAAGTTTTTTCTTGGGATAAATTCATCCCAACTACGGAACCCTTTATTGTGCGTGGTCCGACACGCACTTGGCTGGTTTTTTAATGATGACACAGGCTCCTACATGAATTGAATAAAAAATGAGTAAATTAGAGGAAGTGTGAAATCGGTTCTTATGGTATTGGGCATGTTATGCGGAGGAATGAGGAAAATGTCGTGAGGAAAGTTTTGAGTATGAATGATCGCCGATAGCCATCGGCTATAAGAGTAGGGGAAGACCAAACGATGGATGGACTGAGTGAAAGATTATAATATGGCTAGAAAGGGGATGACTACCGAGATGACAACTAATAGAGAAGTATCGAAGAAAGGGACATGTTGCGCCGACCTCAAATAAATTGGGATAAGGGCAGGAGAATGATCATTTATTTATAGTCTCTTCTGTATATTTATAGTCTCTTCTGTATATTCTTTTTTCAGGCCGAAACTCCTAGCTCTAACGACAGGCAATGGAAATACCAAAGAAGATAACGTTTGCTACAACAATCAGAGGATACTGAGAGTTGCTAAAAGACAAGATGTGAGTAGAAAATTAACATAAGGAGGAGGGCGGAGGTAGGAGGACGATATACGTTCGTCTGTATGTATATATTTTATTTTAATGGATGTTCACCAATTTCTCCGTCGACTGTGGACCCATTTTGAAAATTATTTTTTAGTTTGAAAGGGTATGCTCTCGACGTGGTCCCATTGTAACCAAGTCAGAATTTGATTATTTTTGATTTAGGTATATTTTGTAGTAGCTCGTGCATTTGCTCTCGGAAAGCACGTGCTAAGCAATGCATGCTCTTCATAATGCATATTATGGTGAAATGGAGGTGATGGTGAAGTCGCCATTAGCTTCAGTTCTCCTGGTACTTACCAGGAGAACTCCTCAATAAACTAACGTCCCTGCTGAAATGTACTATTTTGTAAAAGGTGATGAGCAGTCAGTTGACATTAATAATTATACTAATATTATTAATAATTACAAACTTACCCACAAAAAGGGGAAAAAAAACAATAAACAACCAACTTCCCAAAAAAACTTTACTAAGTAAAATATAACTTTAATTTCAAAAGTAGTGGCAAAAAACTAAAATACAGATCCAAAGACACCAACTTCCGAAATTAAAGTTATTTTTCACTTTGTAGTGTTTTTGAAAGTCAGTTGTTTTTTTTTTTGTAAAAAGTTTTTTTTTATAGTCCAAGTCAAAGATCCACCTACTGTCCATAATGTCTAATTTTGCCATAGCTTGCTAACCACCACTTTCTAAACTAGAACATTCACGATTCGCGTATGAATGGTCTTTCCAACGTTAGTAAATATCTTAATCAAATTATTATGCAATATCGATCGTAATTATTTATCGGTCAGTAGTTGAACTGTGACTTTGCCTACTAAGATAAGAATTCATAATGAAGATTAATGCCAACATCCCTGTGTTAAAATAACAACATACCTACTGTAACTGATATACAATTGTTTGATAACACAATTTACGTACGCTGGCAAAGAAATTGTCTGTTTTAATTTTTATCTTATTTGATAGCAGTTAAGGCTGAAAGTCGATCCAATATGAAGGCTAATGATCGTTTATGTACGATAATAAAATAGTTTAAAAAACTTTATTTACTAGTGACATAATTTACGGGAAGTAGTTATCTATGAAAAAAAGTCAATCGAAAGGCCGTTTGTCCACCGCCACATTAACAGGTCGCCAACGAGAACGAGATGACGGCTCAGAAGTTGCACCACACATACAATCAAAATGGAACTTACGTCTATGATATATTGGTTCTTTTTTCTTTCCATGTACAAGACAGTTACGTAATTGCAATATTTTAGCTCAATACATTTTTTATTCGAAAATCATTTCATTTTCTATTAAAAAGACATGATTTTCTTTTTCATGTTTTTTTTTTTTATTAACTTTCGATAATTAAAAATAAAAACAAGAGTGTTCAGCTTTTATGTCTAAAATAAATATTCACAGCAAGAAAATATAGTTTGTGATCCAGCCTCAAGATATTTTTTCTCTAGATCAATAAAATTATTACTTTAGTTATAAATGAAATAAGAATTTAAACTTATGCTATTTAGTTTTGTGCTCGAACACGATCAATGAGCGCACGCGATATTCAACTTTATTACTGATGTGTTAGCGTTTAGCACATAACGGAGTGGCGGGGGGCATGGGGCGAAGCTTGCGTGGAAAATCGTTTTAACGTGCCTGGTCTTAACATTTACTATGGCCACGTGTCCACCGCATGTACGTCAACGGAACGTCACGTTCGGTTCGAATAATTTCCTTTCTCGTTGACGTCCCGGACGGTGGCGGTGGACAAACGGTCTAAGGCATTAAATTAAATAAAGGTTAAAGGACCATGTTTTTGGTTATTCATTTTAGAGTTTACTTCATTCCCATCAGTGCAGATGCCCTGCACAAGTGGCCCATGGTGGAATTCTTTGAAAACCTTAATTACACGTTGACATTGGACTGTAAACTACACACGAGTGTTTAAGTTGTATCAGTAAAGGTGATTTTTCATGTATTAAAAAATCTTCTCTAATTCCAGGTGCCTATTTACAGGGGATCCAAAGCATCATTAATAACAACTCCATCAGTGACTGATTATTATGGCAAGGATGGTTTAGGAGACAGTGGTGAAACCTTCCCTGACCTGGTGCCAGCTAAGACTGAGAACGCTGTGAATGCTCTTATTGATTATTCTAAAACTTATGAAGGTACGGATAAAAATAAACTATTAATTTTGAGGATAGAATAAATTTATTATGCGTCCTTTTGAAGTAATGCAACTGTACCTAAAGCATAATTTGTATGCACTTTGATTTAGTTAGATCGGTATTTAGAAATTGGAGGAGCTCGTGGCAAAGTAATAACATCCTCACGTATTGATCGAAGGTCGCTTGCTGCGGTCGGTTCGTGGATGGATGACCATCCAACACAACATATCCCGTCCATGCCTCGGAAAGTACGTTACGCCGTTGGTCCCGGCTGTCATTCGTAGATCTTTGACAGTCGCTACAGGTTATTAGAAGTCCGAAAATCTGACAACCACTCTTACCAATAGGTATCGCATTACCCAGTTACTGTAGTGTGGAAGTCAGATAGGCAGTCACTCCATGTAAAATACTGGTACTCAGCTGCATCCGTTTAGACTGGAAGCCGATCCCAATATACATGGGAAAAGGGCTAGGCAGATTGATTGGGTATTTAGAAATTGGTAAAGTATGAATAAAACCTGGTGGTAAATAAAACTAACGAAACGTTTCTTTCTATTAATTTCAGGTGATTTGACTGTGATTACAATTGGTACGTTGACAAATATAGCTTTAGCCATGAAACTGGACCCTGGCTTTTTGTCACGGCTAAATCATTTATATATAGGCGCAGGACATATTCATAGTAAGTAATACTAACAAATAAACTTTTATATTACTGGATAAACGTAATATCACATAGACATTCTTGTTGCCAGACAAATAAAACGAAGTACAGAGGCTTGCTTGAAATCTTCTCTAGTTAGGAGAATAGGATAATGTTGTATTTTCTCGTATAGGTGCAGAAAACCCAACACCTGAATTCAACGCTCACATGGATGTAGAAGCGTATCATGTAGTGGCACAGAATGCCACTCCCGACAAAGTCACGGTCTTCCCCTTCTCACAAGCGAAGGAGTACCTCAATTTTAGCAAGGCAAGTATTTAGTCTATTTATTTTAGTAGGTAAGTGCTCCTGGATATAGCCGCATACTTAATTAATTAAAAACTATTCTGACAGACTTTTAAAATCTCCATAGATCGTAAACGACGTCGATTTCGTTGTCGTAAATCATAGGCTATGGTCTCCTATAAACGCCGTCGGCCGCGTACAGCGTCACGCCGTACGTTGCGTCACTATGCTTACTATAGAAATGTACTGTAGTGGTCTCTTTCACACGCTGACGTTGACGTGTGGACGCCGTAGGCGGCATTGAAACGCTTTGCGCCGCGTCTCTAGTTATTTAGAAGCATTGTAGCGTGAATTTCGTATTTGGCGTCAGTACAAAATGTCGAAATTTGATAAAGGTTAAGATGAATTATTGATTGAATCAGTCAAATGTTATAGCCTCCTATTCAAGTAACACAAGCGCCGCCAAAAGTGTAGAATTTATATCCATTTTATATCACACGATTACACCCGAGCACTGTTTGTCGACTACTGTTGTGAACGAGACGACGTCGTTCACTATGAGATATATTGACTGCTGACGCTGTGCCTGGCGTTCGGACGTTTATCGGAACGTAAACGCTGAAGTCGGACGCCGCATATAGCATTTAATAGGAGACCGAAGCCATAGTTATCTTGAATACGGTCAAGTGCCATCCACTTTGGCCTGCTACTGAGGATTTATTCATGGAAAACCCAATAACGCTTTACCCAACCATGTTCTAGTACTCGTAACACCTAACAACATTATTCCAGTTACAAACTGTGACTAAACAAATAATTTAAATTTTCCAGGAATGGCGAAAAAATGACCTGGGAGCAATAGACACGGATATAATGAAAGCCCAAAACAAATATGAAAAGGTAGCTTTGGGTGTAGAACCGACCTGGCAAGCGTTGGATCCTGCGACGGTGTCACTGTTCCTGAGGCCAGATCTAGTGGCGGAGTACAAGTATTCGAAGAACGATATCACTGTTTTTGGTAAGTTCATAGTAATGATTGTGTACTAGATGGTGCAGCGTGGGTAGGCACCCGCCACAGTGTGGACCAAGTGAGGCACTGAGCAGACCATGGAGAATTTGTCCGCGTTGACAGAATGTATGGAAATCTATGTAATTACGCACACGGAGGATAAAATGCCGGATGAGCTCTCTAGCGGTCATTCGCAGTCAAAATATATACCATCCATGATGATGATGGTGGACATTTTCATCCAGAAGACAATCCTCTGTATGCGGGTAGGACCGGGCTGGTCAATGTAATGACTTTTGGGGATGATGATAATTTTGTAATAATGATTCGTGTATGACAAAAAGGAAAAGGCTTAATCTCAGTAATGAGCAAAACAAAGCTGTTAATGTTGATGATGTAAAACAATAAAAATGAGTCAGGAAATATTCAAAGGACCTATTTTTAGTAGGTACCAGATGGTTCATCTAATCGATTCCATTGTGCTAATTTTATCTCTGTTTACAGGTGACAAGAGAGGGATCAATACAAACGATTTCGTGGAAAAAGAAACAGCTAATGTTAGAATAGCATACTCAGTGAAAACAGAAGAATACAAGGCATTTTTATTAAATGTTTTTGGAGCCGAACTAAATCCAACGGACAAATCTAAAACTAACATGTTAAAGTAATAAAAGCCTTTTATAAATAAATAATCTAATATGAAACCCATTGGATAACGTTATCTTTCATCTTATTTGCATCATTTATGCTCTTTCTTTTGGTTTTCTTTTATTATATTGACAGTGACGCCACTAAGCTATTATTTCTTTGTTAGGCTGAAAGCTACATCTAGTGTGAGGACCTAGAACTGCTGAACAGGTTTTCCTCCTACTTCCTTCGGAAAACTGCGAATCTGCTTTGTCTTGTGAATAGCGCCATCTATATTCGGTTTTATGAATAACACTAAACACAAAGTGCGCGTGTAGATTTTAATGCCACCAACAGATGGGAGACAATTAAGATTCGAATTTGGTTCCCAGAGTTAAAAATAATAATTAAATAAAGAATGTTTGTGAATCCTCAAATTAACATAGTAAACATAGCTCTCTCTTATCGCTAATATTTAAATTGCTCGTATCTTATCGCTAATATTTAAATAGCTCGTATCTTATCGCTAATATTTAATTCTGATAGAAGATAGGTAAATCTTAATTAACGCTAATATTTTTAATTCAATTTTTTTATAGATTTGTTGCCTCGAAATTGTGTGTGCAAGGGCTGTCTATTTGCACGAAAAATCAAAATATTCTATTCTCAAAAACATCAATCGTCAAAGCCATATCTTCTACTTCGCTGGCTACAAGCAATCATCGCAAAACTAAAAAAATATTTCTAGACTTTGAACCCTAAAGGTAAACTATAAATTTTATTACCCAACTATCAACAAAAATGTCTTTGATATCATCTCAATGTAATCTCATGTCTAAAAAATATGTCACAAGTAATAAAAAATAATATTCTTGAAGACATAAAAATCAAATATCGATTTCATATAAGATTGTGGACAACATAAAGTTTATGGCTATTTTATGGTCTAAATATTAGCTGTAGTCAGGTCATAAGGCTCTAAAACTATTGGTGGAGGTACCTACATACTGTGTATAGAAGTTGCCTACACAAAAAAAAAGAAAAAGGAATTTGTAGATAGATAGATATAATCAAACGTGTACAATATTCTTCCGTCCTCTGGTTGATTCAATCCATCCATATACTTACGAAGAATCCCTACAGTCTAAAGAACCATAATTAACAACATCATAAAACAATAATCGCGTTTCAAAACTTCTAACATCAATCGATCAAACTGTCGTGAAACCAAATCCTGGGGCATATTATGACAGGCAACGAAGTTATACTGTGATTTGTAAGATAGAGTCAACAAAATGTTTCGGCGCTGACAAGAGGTAAATGATAAAAGTAGGCTT
Organism: Tiliacea citrago; assembly: GCA_963921375.1. Lineage (NCBI taxonomy): Eukaryota > Metazoa > Arthropoda > Insecta > Lepidoptera > Noctuidae > Tiliacea > Tiliacea citrago. Next base: position 8,012,037 of record OY992784.1, read on the forward strand.
AAACAACAAAAAATGCCAAATGTATATAATTTGTGGCAGCGGAAAAAATATATGTTATTCTTGAATATAATTCTCAGAACTTGGTTGTTACCAAAACACGTTTAGAAAAAAAACTCGGTATAAATTAACGGTAAACTAATCCTTTACTATGAGTTTCAATCCAAACCATCTGTATTAAATATCAATTTACGGTTGGTATTTAATAACAATAACGTCTTAATTGTATGCAGAACGTGGTTGTTTTTTTTATTTTCGATTATTCCCACTCAGTTTTGAGTACATAAATAGATAATTGCTTCAAATTTTGCAATAAATTACAAGCGTTGTGTCTATCGCGCTTCTCTTTCTTTTGCAAACAGTCTGAAAGTGACCGTGGTTTAGCTGTTGTCAGCATCTTAAGAGCCATGAATTTCAGGCTAGCATAACATCACGCCCGATAAGTTAGCCAAGGTTTCATTCACATTACAGTTCAAAGTCAATGCATACAGCATGCAAACAGATTTTTCAAAAAATATTTTGCAGATAAAATTACACAACATTTTAAATTTTAAATTTCTTACATTTTCTTAGATTTTCCTATCAAAACTAAAGGAAAAATCCCGAAACAAATCCATAAAACAAAACACATGAATAAACATGAATAATTGTGTCTCACGAAAATTGTCATTGAAAGCAGACTTTATTTTCGACAAAACAACTCTCAAATATTTTTACTTTATAATAAGAGTTTATATAGAAGTTTATATAAGAGATTATAATTTTGAAAAAGAAAAACTCTAACGTTTCATCTCCCTTCTTCTGATGCCGCTTCAATTACTGAAGCTTGGCCAATCAACTCCAATGAAAGGTTATTAGAAAGAAAACTGTTGACCGTAAACTCTACTAGCAAATATTCCTCAACTAGAAGTATTTATGTCCTATTTAAATTGCCACCATCAATGGTAAAAAGGTTAGTTACAACACTTCGACAAACGTAATTCCTAAAGTGAAATTCTTCGCCAAACGTAATTCCCGTGGGTAACTCCCCGAACTGAGCAACCTGGGATTAACACTCATATAAATTAACGCGCGATGGCGGTTGGGCCCAAGTTTTAATATGTAATAACACACGTTAACGTTTACCAAGTACGCAGTAATGAGAGTAATCTTAACTTTGTACGGTTACACTTTTGAAACGTTTGGTGTTAACGCTTATGACTTTGGGTGTAGGGTAGAATATTTAAAAGGTTATGAAGCAATTTGCAATTTTGTTTTTGAGGATTGCAATCCACAAAAACAAAATTGCAATGATGATGATGAAGCTTTACAGACAGTGCCGGATTAACTACGTAGCAAGAGTAGAAATTGCTACGGGCCCCGCGCAAAATGGGGCGCATCCAAACCCCATCTCCGCCTGCGCGTAACTTTTCGAGTGAAACTTATTACTTTACTTGATGTCATATAAACCTGAAACTTAAAACCTTTTTCAACTAAGATAATCCAAGTCAGACAGTCAGTAACCAATTATTTCGTTGGCGAAAATAAAACATAGAATTTTACACGGTTACCGTACAATTTCTACAAAAAGTTGCTCGTATAAATTGTATAGAATTTGAATCGGCCCGATAATCGGATCTACAAAAAGTCTGACGTGTGCGAGCACCCTTACTCGACACTCAGTGTGGATGCGTAGCAGAATTGAAAAAGCTCGATTCAAAATGTTGAAATGGGCTATTTATTTGTAAGACTTTCAGTCTACATGCAATCGTTTTATTACGATTATTCCCGATGTCCACCACTGAGGGACAGCGAAACAACTTTAAAAAAATAATCTCGTTGTCCACCACTGGGGGACAGCGTCACAACTTTCTAAATTATTTCCAGTCCCTACCACTGGTGGAGGATTTTTAAACATTCCCTATGGCCACCGCTGGGGGACAATGACACAATTTTTGATCTAATTCCTACTAGCCATCAATTTAAGTTATTTTATCTATGTCGCTGTCCCCCAGGGGTAATGAGAATAATTTTTAAAAGTTGTTTCGCTGTCCCCCAGTGGTGGCCAAAAAAGGGGTGGACAACGGGAATAATCGTTCACAGACGTGATGGGTCTAAACATGATAAGATAAAGTGAAAGAAAACAGATTTAACAACTTCAAGTAAGAACACTACCAGCGGTCGTTGACCCCCCAAAAGTATCCATCAATTCGAGTTTCTCTAACTAATTTAATTAAACCTTGTATAATATCATTGCTTAGTTTGGTTACCTACTATAATATCTAAAGTTAATCTAACTATTTTCGATATAACTACGGTTGATTCACATAATTATGTTCATAACACATATTATTGGTCGAGTGAACTACTATTTTACTTACATAATTTTGATTTTAAACTAAAATCAATTGCACTGACGCGTAGAGTCATCTCAATTTAATGTCTTTTCATTGAATTTGTATGTTTGTAACTTAGTTATAATACACATATATTTACTATAATATATCCGTACTATATATGTAAGAGATAAGATGATAGAGATAAGAGATAAGATGGCGGGTGCTCTGATTTATAGACATTATTTATAATGGCAGGGATATATTATAGTAAATATATGAGTATTATAACTAAGTTTATAACCTATTTATGTACTTTTGTACCTATTATATTTATATTTAATTATGTTATATTTTAATATTTTATAATATTATTATTTTCTCTCAATCAGAGCACCCGCCATCTTATCTCTTCACCACCCTTGGTTGACTGGTAGAGAATGCCTAAGGCATTAAGTCCGCCTTTGTACATTATTGTGTGTGAGAAGTTTAAATAAATAAATAAATAACGAACGATTAATCTAATGATTTTTTAAATATATTGGATATTTCGACTATGTATGAAATACCTAATGGACGACTCGCCTACAGTTTAGGTATTAATACTGTGCGCTCGTTTTATTTCTAAAGTGGTGGTAGGTAGTAACAATATCAATGTTTTACGCACTACGTGTACCTACACATTTTGTATTAAACTGGCGGTCTACTCCGAAGCGCTAAACCAAAGTATCGGCCGAATGTTCGGCCGATTTATAACTTCCACAGTTTCCTTTTTGACTTTGAGTCCTTACCCGACTTGAAGTCACAGTTTTGACTTTGGCTTATCTCTTCAACTGTCTTTTTTTTTTCACCGTAATCAGCGATAGCTAGCCGTAGTAAAGAAACGACCGAACATTCGGCCGATACTTCGGATTTATGTTCTGAGTAGACCCTCTGAGTGCAAATTGTTACCTATAAATATTGTACTAACTACGTAGTACTTTTACCAATTTAAATGCAGCCAAATATTTAGTATCGTCAGTTTTCAATGTACCATTTCTATTCAGTCAATTGCAACCTCAAATTCTATAATCTGAGAGTTAGAATAACTTTAGACATTATAATAAGTAACCATTTTTTTTTTGGGTGGGAAATTATCAAATAACTTCTCCCGCTCTGGGCGGAGCGGGAGGGCGTGTCAGACTTTTGCTGACTAAAACCCACCCGTGTTCCTTCATTTGCCTATGTACCAGGGCCACGATATCCCTTTTGGACAAACTCGCAACCGTGGCAGCCATTGGCCCTAATGGACCCCGTCAAATAATACGTAACTCTTAGTTTCTATCTGTACTCGTGGGAAAAGCAACAAAAGTAAAGATGGATGGATTGTGTGAATGATGAATATGCCTTAGATGTAGGCTGATAGAGAATTATAGAAGGAGGTTCTGCGTCAACCTCAAATAAATTGAGATAACGTCAGGAGAACGATGACTCATGGTAAAAGGGCTTAACTATGATTGTATACATTAATGACCTAAATTAACACATAACATAATACATAACTAAACACATAACATCACGCCTGTAAACCCCGAAGGGTTAGGCAAAGGTTTATCTGCACGTTTCGCCAGTTATGTTTAAATCCCATGTAATAGGGAGAGAGCCTATTGACATCACCCGGGCACAAATCCAGACTCCGGGCTGCTACTGAGAAATTACTGGTGGAAAAACTCAATAATAAATAAACTATGCCCGAACTGCGAATCGAACCCCACTGAGCTCAGCAGTAGCGCTTGCGACCACCTGTACCCTGTACTAGACCAACAAGGCAGAGTGACCTACATTAAAACTTTACTTTTCCAACTTCTAACTAGAAACTACTGTAAACTTCAAGGAATATCATCTAATAAACAGCAAAATGTGACTGACATGGATACATGGAATTAACTCATAATAGTTTCGGTCCCTCCAGCCGCGATACCTGTCGGGTTCCATTGTTGAGAAGTTCATAATACAAACTTTAGGACCACACATCGTAGAAAGTAGGGATATGTGTTTGTGTTTTTGCGTTAAGGGCGGCCAACCCGACATACTTTTCATACAAACGCTCGTACGTGATTATGGCGTTGTAACACATCTTTCTTTGAAATTTTTGAACTAATAGGTATCTTGTGCGTTATATCTAGGTTTCTATGAAAACAGAAAATAAAAAATTTGAAAAACAAATTCAGCCTGCAAAAATCTGCTTTTTTGCACAAATTTTACCTGAACTTTGGCCATTCAACTCATAGATTGTAAATGTTAAGAAAACATTACGATAGAAATCTTGCAAATGTAATGGAGATTCTAAATGACCAACACTTATTTCACAAACTGGTAAGGCTTACTCAAAAACACGTATTTTCTGGAATAAGTTTTATGAAATTTCCGCACATTATTTTTCGTTCAATATTATAGCGTTCTCACTCGTTTGTTAATAGTTTTCACTTGCGCTGGATGAAACAACAAACTTTTCGACCATGCTCGCGTCGACGATAGACGGACCGGGAAGGCCCCTCTTAAGGTGTATCCGCAGTGATAGGCCGCAAAATTCAAATTATGATTACGTTTTTTGCAATTTGCAGATCAGTGTCAGGTTTTATCTTGATCAAAATATCACTCGCTACCATAACAAATATGTATTAACAGAATTGTAATCATTAGAATCATGAATACATCTCTCATATTTAGATTTGTGCCAGATATGGAACGAATCCAACTTAACCACTTAACACTAAACCACTTAAATTTTCCATTTGTTCTTAGACAAATCTCTTACGGAAAAGTTCTGATGGAACAAATCTAACTTAGAGAGATGTATTAATGATTCTAATGTTTATAATTCCGTATATACATATTAATATTTGTAATGATCCACCATAGTTGCCCATGACACTTCAAACCTAAACTACAGGTATTTTAATTTTGGTTTCACATTATATGTACACTAAAGGAATAATCTCTGCAACTGTTTCGTCAGATGTTATCTCGTGTTACCATTTTAACTCATCACGAATCTTTTCACGATCTCCTTGGCGAAATATTTTTGCTTGTATTCCGTGGGAATTGGCACGAAGTAGCGCAAAATCGTGAAAGATGGAGAGAATGGAAGGCGGCCTTTGCCCAGCAGTGAGCTACTACAGGCCTGTTTATTTATTTCGACAAACTTACGTAACAATGTTCTGTCCTGAGACTACCCAGACTATGTTCTCCCCCCCCCACGACTTGGTTTCCGTACGTCTTTTTTCGGGTGACCACTGATAATCGGAGCTGTTCTGTGGGTCAACCAAAGCACAGCATCAAGCTGAGTGATCGCCTTCTTGACACGGTCATGACGTACCAGTATTTATGTTCTGTGCTCGTGATTATAATTGTGTAGATCTTTTAGTTTTATTTTTCTGACACCTTCACTGCCCACAAAGTAGACACAACAGTTAAAAGATCAACCTGAACCATATGCGGTTCATGTGACAGGGAAAGGGTTGTATCCCTCGGGTTAATTATCTTTTTGTATGCGCGTGTTTCTGTGACAAATAATAATATTTTTCTTTCTTTTTTTTAATATGACAATTTTGAGCATATTAAGACGACAAATTCACATGACGTAATTTCATACCTCTATCGTCTGCATGGTCTTAAGTTAGTCCCACAGGGACTATCTGTGTTTACGCTATGTTATGAAGTCTAAACTTGTGCATATTATGCTGTATCATCAAACAATTTTGCATATTTACATAACTTTGCGTTTGTGTTCTATAACTAACGTTTGGGATAATCTTATAATATGAAAAGCAATCATTATACAAGCGCTTTGCCCAGCTGTGGGTTAAATAGGTAATAAAGTATGTATAATAAAACCCCACCAAAACGTCAAAAACCATAATGATGTGTCATAAGTATGAAGTCATGTAATCAGTAACATCTCATGGAAATACAAAACTCTGACTAAAAGAAGCTGTTATTTGCACCAAAAACACAAAAATAACATAAAACCAACTTTAATACCTAATCTACACAAGACTCCACAGAACAAAAAAAGCTTCAGTAAAAGATACACAGGTGGCGCTCGCAGCGCGTACCGTCAGCAGAGCAATTTGCTAAATGTTGCCCCACTCTCGGCAATCCCCGGCTAGGTTTACACTTATGAGTTTGGACAATCGTCTTATTTTTTCCTTATTTGAGTGACTTTTTGTACTAAGTGCTTTTTTAAGGCTGCTGTAAAGTGATTGGGCCACGACATTATACTAAATCTATACATTACATAGTATAAAACAAAATGTTCCTATTCGTGGAATCATTTAGCTCCCTTCGAAATGATTGAGCTGAATGGTGCTGATCCATGCGTCATGTTCGTGAACAGGCGCTGTCAGTTGGGACTGGTCATGTCTTAGCTGCCGCGGCTTATTTTTAATTATTTTAATTGTTGTTTTTTTATCACAGACGCTTCTGACGTTTTGCATCGTTCTCACATATATATTTTCAATAAGAATGATGTAACCAATACTTTGTATCAAATATTTTATTTTTAAAAGAGTGTCCGTGGAGTTTATTGCCCGTTCTTCTCCATAGGAACCTACTATTTTATTTGGAATGGGCAACTAGCTTCATATTTGTAACTGACCGACTTCTTGACAATTCAAAAGTGCCTGTAAATGGTGTAATTGAAATAAATGCTTTGAGTTTGAGTTTGAGTTCGTGTATCTCTGTATGACTGCTTAGTTTTTGTAAAGTAGAAAATGGATTTCATGCAGTTTTCACCATCATTTAGAGAATTTATTCCGAAAGGTTTATAATGTTAAGTATGTTGTGTTGTGTGTTGTTATGTTGTTGTTTGTTTATATCTTTAAAACCCAAATGTTAAAGTCCAAAAGTAAGCAACCCTAATATAAAGATTAATTGTGTTAGTTTGTTGGTATTTGTTGCAACCTCTGTCATTTATTTCATGTGTCATTTTGTACTTCTGTTCATATATTTTGTTACAACATAATTTTTATCCATTTTTATACATTTCGTTCTTACTTTAGGTTAGCACTGTATTTAAGAAAGTTGGTTCAAACTGTATAAGCCTATGACAGCTATGTACTTTTATTTGATATTTTGTATACAGAAGCTTTTGGTGTACCATAAATAAATAAATAAATGTTAAATACATTTTTATCAAGCTTAAGCCCCATTTACACGGTGCTAGTTTAGTGCCTATGGCATACCAGAAAATTGAAGCACCAATTGACTGGCACCGTCTAATCAACACGTAAAAATGTTGCACGATACGGGCGATACTTGGACATTCCAAAAACATGCACGGTGTAAATGGGGCTTTAGATATTGCACTGAAATCTCATCTCATCACACTGACATTATTGTCACAGTATTAGTAAATTTCATCCGTGCGCAGCAAAATGAAATTTACTGATCACTAGTTTATAACAAAATGATAATTTTTAGGGGCAATTACGGAGTTAGAGCAGATGTGGCCCAATAAGAGCAGTAATTGCTCAGGTTAGGCCTTGCGAGTTGTTAATCGGGGTTCAAACTTAATTAAGGAGGAAATTTGAGAAGCCCGTGGCTAAATAATAACAGCCACACGGGTCGATCCATCACGTTAAGCTACGCTTGCTGGGGTTGGTCCGTGGACCAACGCCAATGGCCAATGGCCATCTTCTCACACCGAGACTCCTCCGTGCCTTGGAAAGAAAACATACACCAACACACCAACATTGTACACTTAGTTCGCAATAAACGTTTTGATTTTTTTTTATTTGAAAACTCATTAAGCCGTTGCTCCCGGCTATCATTTGTGGATCTTTGACAGTCGTTACGGGTCGTCAGAAGCCCGAAACTCTGACAACCAGTCTTACTAAGGGGTACCGTATTACCCAGTTACTGGGTTGTAGAGGACAGATAGGCCGTCGCTCCATGTAAAATAGTATACACTCAGCTGCATCTGGTTAGATTGGAAGCCGACCCACATTCATAGTTGGGAAGCTGATTGAAGTCGTGGTTCAAATACAGACTTACATCGTCTACTTTCAAGTTATTTCTTCACCACTGTTCTAAAAACGATGAAGAAAAAAACCAGCGTGCTCTAGAAGCCTAGAACAAAACCGAACTGGGTCCGTATAGTGGAATATCGCCTCCTCTCTGTGGGAGGGTCACAGAGAGGAGGCCAGAGTCACATTGGAAACATTATGTTGTAAGCACTACGTTTTATTAAAGGATTACATTAGATTATTAACTACGTCGTAAATTATGTTCTGTGATACTCTATTCTTAGTTCAAGACCATTGAACAATCACCACTAATGCAGGTATTGCCTTAAATCAACTGCATCATTGATGCATTGTTTATCCAGCACTGTTTGATGTTCAATTGCTTTTAAACTGCGCTGAATCGTAACATAGTTTGCAAACTTTGATGTCCGAAATAATGGTATGTTTACTTAATATTTTGTGGTCGTTTGTTTCCTGTTTGTGTGTGTTGAGAGATATAGTACTAAAGTAGGATTAGCTGTTCACCAACATTTTGCTAGTTATGTTTCAGTCCCATGTAATAGGGGGCGAGCCTATTGCCATCAACCGGGCACAAATCGAGACTTCGGGCTGCTGTTGAGAAATTTCAGATAAAAAAACCCAATAACAATTTGCCCGACCTAGGAATCGAACCCAGGGGGTCTATTCCGAAGTGCTAAACCGAAGTAACGGCCGAATGTTCGGCCGTTTTATAACTTCCAAAATTTCCTTTTTTGAATTTGAGTCCTTACCCGACTTCAACTCATAGTTTTGACTTTGGCTTATAAAATCGACTGTCTTTTTTTTTTCGCCATAGTGGATAGTTAGCCGTAGTAAAGAAACGACCGAACATTCGGCCGATACTTCGGATTTATGTTTGGAGTAGACCCCCTGGACTTAATGCTCAACCATAGCGCTTGCACCTACACTAGACTAACGAGGAAGTCTAACCAACAGCAGCAGTGTGGACTGTTCCTAAGGGTAGATTTTGTTTTAGAACTTCATAAAGTTGTGTAGCAAAAATTGATTGGTGTGACAGAAACCAATAGAACTGGCTATAGTGAGCTTAATCTACAACGCACACAGGGTGTTTGTACTAATAATACAGTTATTAACTAGGTAACTTACTCAAATAATCTTCTTACTTGCCTATTTACCGTAGGCATCCAATACTAATAAATCTTGGTACAGCGTTACGTAGCTGTAATACTAATGAGTCACACAAATAGTTGGTACACAATAAAGTGTGACGTCTAAGTGCGTTTGTCCACCGCAGCCGTCACCTGGACGTTACCGATAACGAGATGACGGCGCCGAAATAGCGATACATATATTTACTATGGCCGCGTGTCCACCACATGTCCATCATCCGAGTGCCGTCATCCCAGCCGTCAAAAATTCGAGTAGTTCGGCGCGACCTCTAGAATTCGGCCCAAGCTTTTAACGGGCCGATGTGTCAGCAATACAAAACACCGTTGATCTTGACCACACACTGCCGTTGCTCACGCGCCGTTCGTCCGGCTTTTATTTTGTCTATCTTCATGACATACTGACCCGCTATGTTCGGTCGTGGTGGACAAAAGATCGCCGACACCGGTACGTCACCGAGAAACCGTACGTGACGTCCTGGTGACGGCTGGGGTGGATAAACGCCCTTACTGTTTAAACAAATTACAGTCATGGCATTCCTAATGTTACTTAGTATGTAGTAGACCCAGTACCCATTTTTCTTTATGACCTCTAGTGTGAACATGTCAAAAAATAACACTTCGAATACTTTTTAAAAGGAGGTACAATACATTTTCCCTGCATTCGTTTAAAAAGGAAAATTCTTGCTCAATCATGTGAGCTTTACGGAGGCAATTTATAAACATCACCTGAAGAATGTAAGCCCAACACATGCAGCGAGCGGGCTGCCTCGACATGACTATTTGTTCAGGTATTCCGTGAAAAAGCGTTTGTATTTGCCCTTTTTTTTCTTTCGGGAATTGCAGTATTGGAAGATATAGTATCTATGTGTTCTTCATCCATATGTTGGTATGTTTTTTTTTTCTTATAAATAACCATTTAAATTAGAATGCCATAACAGGCAACTAAGTTATATGTAAACCTACCTATTGTTAAGTGTGAACATCTTCAAAATCCTGTAGGTACACTTAGTTCGCAATAAAGAATTTGAATTTGAAAGAATTTGAATTCAAATTTGAATAAGATAATATCTAATAATAATATTATAAAGGAAAGTCGCTTTTCGCGTCTGTCCGTGTGCTCGCAATGTTCTTCTAAACTGCGCAACGTATTTTGATGCGGTTTTCACCATAATTTAGAGAATTTATTCCGGAAAGTTTATGTTGTTTGTTTAAATTAATTTTAAACGTACAAATCATGAAGAAATAGTTAATTATAAATGTGAAAGTACCTAACTCTGTCTGTCTGTCTGTCTGTCTATGACCTTTTTACACCTTAACGTCTGAACGGATTTCGATTAAATATGGCACACAAGTTGCCCATGACCCAGGGTTAGGATAAAAGATACTCTTTACCGGAGTAGTACTCGTGCGTTACCGTGGGATAATTTCCGACCTCCACACAAGCGACGCCGCGGGGAAAAGCTAGTTGTTTTAAAATCAAAATCAAAAAACAATATTTCACATAAACCAAAAAAAAATATGTAAAATATAAATATCAACATTGTTTTTAGTATAATTATGCGAAACCTGAATATAGTTTGTTCAGAATGAGGAACTAAATAGATTTAAATAATTTTTACACCATGTTGTAATTATGTTGTGCCAAAAATATGTGATGGAAAATGTTGTCACCATTTAATTACTTACAATACAATCGCCGTACGGTTAGGTACCTACTGCCCAATTATTCAATGAGCGCAAGACGACCCTGGAGGCGCGGGCGCGCCGCGCCGCTGTTTTTGTACAGACAACCCGATAACATAACATCCTTACAATTTTGTGATTATTCATGATACAGGTTTGAAATTTTGTACATAGATTCTTTACATAAAAATACTAGACACGTGTTTCGGGCTTCGCAATATACTAAAACTAATATTGTATAGTTATGGTAACACCAGATCGTTAATGTCCACTGCTGAACCGCCGATAATCATCATGATCAAATTCAGTTCAAAAAATCGACTGCTGGACAAAGGTATCCTCCAAGGATTATCACAGCATACCAGTTTTTTTGTCTCGAAAAATTTCAATAAAGACTTCAAAATAAAACGTAGTTAGGTACCTAACAAAGGTGCAAATTAACTCTCGACCTTTCTAAAAGCGACTTAAAAGCTTTATTTTTAATGAAACACTCATCATCCGCCGATTGTTTTCCCAATTATGTGGGGCTGGCTTCCAGTCTAACCGGATTCAGCTGAATACCAGTGTTTTAGATGGAGCGACTGCCTATCTGATCTCGACAACTCAGTTACTCGATAACACGATAACCCTTGGTAAGACTGGTTGTCAGACTTCTGACCTTCTGACTACTCGTAACGACTGTCAAAGATCTACGAATGACAGCCGGGACCAACGGTTTAACAAGCTTACCGACGCACGGAGGGTTCTCAATACTCTCGATGAGTGATGGATGGTCATCCATCCATGAACCGACCGCGGCAAGGGTAGCTTAACCCTCGATCAACCCATGGAGCTATTATTATTTAGCCACTTTTTTTCAGCAATTTACATAATCTCCATGATCTGATTAACTGACGGATTGTTGATTGCATTTGATGATTGTTCATATCTTGATATCCCTTAACCATCTTATACGGCACCGTTGACTATTAAAATACTACCCTTCTTTTTGCCAGATACTTGCGTAGTCAAAATAACTTATTTTTCTCAAACATACTTGGTTTGAGCATTATTTTGACAAGTTTCTTCGAGATAAATCGAAATTGCTGTACTGGCCAAATACATGTAAGCAGCGGCCACCAAAACTTGTATGAAAATCCATATCTGTTGTGGTTTAGCAGCCAAATAAAATACATAGTAAACTCATATCTATCGTGCAATTTAAAAATGGAACGATCTTTTAATCCGAAACATGGCAACCAAGGAGGTAACTTATCAAAGGTTTTATTTAAATTTCGAACTGGCTTGCAAATAGAAAGCTGGATAATGAAAAAAAAAAACAAATCTACATATTGGCGCATGAAAAATGGTCGTCGTTTGTCATTGAACCTGGAATTTATAAATAATTTACTTAGTTTGAATTTCCGCGCATAATTTGAGAAAAGCACTATACAAGCCTTGGCCGCAACCAGGCATTGATGGAGTCATGTAGGTATGTGTTTGAGGCTTCGCCTCGGCCCACATTTGCACGTTCGTCCATCAATGCCTCTTTTGCTGGCCGCTGCAGTAATATACCTACTATAAAACGGACATAACAAAATAAAAACCGGCCAAGTGCAAGTCGGACTTGCGCACGAAGAGTTCCGTACCATTATCCGGTACCATACCGTTATATACTGTTGCCGTTATCAATTTCGAGCAAAAACGAGCAAAAAAATCACGTTTGTTGTATGGGAGCCCCCCTTAAATATTTGTTTTATTTTAATTTAATTATTTACTTTTATAGTGAATATATCACTCAATATTCTGTGAATGTTTAAGGCGTCTACCTGTTGCCGTTCTCAATATCGAGCAACAACGAAAAAAAAAAATCACGTCAGTTGTATGGGAGCCCCCTTAAATATTTATTTTATTCTGTTTTTTAGTATTTGTTGTTATAGCGGCAACAGAAATACATCATCTGTGAAAATTTCAACTGTCTAACTAACACGGTTCATGAAATACAGCCTGGTGACAGACGGACAGACAGACATACAACAAACGTGATTTTTTTGCTAGTTTTTGCTCGATATTGACAACGGCAACAGGTAGATGCTTGAAATATTCACAGAATAGTTATACAACACAGAACAGCATAAAACATAATATATAACATAGAACAGTTATATAATTATTCACTTTAAAAATAAATAATTAAATTAAAATAAAATAAATATTTAAGGGGGGCTTCCATACAACAAACTTGATTTTTTGGCATTTTTATACATAATCGTACGAAACCCTTCGTGCGCGAGAGTCCGACTCGCACTTGGCCGGTTTTTTTAAACCTTATTATCAATTGACTATTCTAGATACCGAATCTAGTCTTAACCCAATACCCCACAACTGGACTCTTTTTGCTTGGACGCCCACATGTATCGTATCTGTATTTTACGGTGGGGAACAAACAAACATAAATAATGAAATAAACTAAACGAAAACATTCATGGTTGTCTTCAATGCAAAGTGCCGTCTTCCGTCTCCTGAGTGAAGAACCCGGAACTTTTCTTCCGCTACCGTTTCTTTGTATTTTCACGCATTAAGGTAGATAGATAGATACGTAGGTATAGATTCTTTATGGAGTCTTTTTCGGAAGTAGACCAGGTAAGGCCAGGTTCGTTCGGGCGATTTTTTTCCGTGGCGATTTTTTTTTCGCATCAGCAGTGCAAGTACGTAGGACTCGATTTGATAAATTTGACAATAATTATTCTCGATAAAATGAGTTTTTATCGAATCGAATCGATGTCGCAAGTACGTAACTTCTGTACGGGGATACCGCACGGTCTCCCGTGAGGCGGCGAGCCTCCTTGCCGGATTGCCGCCATGGGATCTGGAGGCGAAAGTCCTCGCGCACATTTGTTTGTGGCGCGAAGAGGCGAAACTCCGGGGCATAACTCCGCTGCCGCAAGAAATTGCGGCACAGCGGACGGAGCTCCGGAGGGATCTCATGGCGACATGGAGAGTGCGATTGTCGCAACCCAGCGCTGGGCACGCCACAATTGTGGCGCTAAGTCCCCTCTTTGAGGAGTGGCTGGAGAGGCGCCACGGCGTCCTCACCTTCCGCCTGACGCAGGTCCTCACCGGACATGGATGTTTCGGGAGGTTCCTGTTTAGGATTAAGCGGGAGGAAACGCCCGGGTGTCACCACTGTGTGGATCGCCCGGAGGACACGGTGGAGCATACGGTGGAGGTCTGCCCAGCTTGGGCAGAGCACCGCCGTGTCCTCACGGAGGCGATCGGCGGCGGCGATCTCTCGCGTCCGGGCCTGGTTTAGGCCATGGTTCGGAGCGAGAGTACATGGGAGGCCGTCACCTCCTTCTGCGAAGCAGTTATGCTAGCGAAGGAGGAGGCGGAACGCGTGAGGGTGAGACAAGGTTCACGCCCTCATGCCCCTAGTCGCCGCAGGAGACGCCCCGGGCGTCGGGAGTCGCAAGCCGATTTCCGGCCACCGTAGGCGCGGGCCTGCGGACGGTGAGCGATGGGTAGCTCGCCGTCCGATAAGGACCAGGCCCGGGTCGACGGCGCGTTGTGTTCCACGCGCGCCTCAAAGAGATGTCAGCACAAACTGACGGGGTCCGTTAGGACCAATGCCTGCCGGGGTTGCGAGTTTGTCCGAAAGGGATATCGTGGCCCTGGCACACAGGCAACGGAAGGAACACGGGTAGGTTTTAGTCAGTAAAAGTCTGACACGCCCTCCCGCTCCGCCCAGAGCGGGAGAAGTTATTTGATGATTTCCCACCCAAAAAAAAAAAAAAAAAAAGTACGTAACTTCTACTTTAACGATCGGTAGATAAGCTCTAAAATTTTAACGAATTTTAAGCTGGGTACTGTCCGACGTTACGAGGTGTTAAGTAACATATTACACGGCGAGCATGCAGTCAGTACGTAGTGTTACGGGGAAACCAGCGAGCAACGAGCTGTTCGATGCTCGCTTTGAGTGCTCCACCCGGCTGTCGGTTTTTTGGCGAATCCTTTGACTGTTACGTATATGTTTTGGAATGTCTGCCAGCGGCCATTAAGCCCCCTTTAAACTGCCGTTTTTATTTAATTATTTTTTTATTTAGTTTTACTAAGAAACCCATACCCCATAACGTCGTTCAGTAGTTCAGTACCCAGCTTAATTAAAATGCAAGTACGAAATGGTACGAAACGACATTTTGACAGTTGAGATCGTCTGCTTACGCTGTCAAGCTCGGTAATTCCTTGTAAAAGCCCGATAAGCATAGCGATCATTACTAATAATGGATTTAGGACTCATGACTTTATTCCTGAGTGATGAGGAAGAACGGCAGCAGCGTCACAATGTGATGCGTGTTCGGAGGCGGCATCTCAGAGATACAAACAATCCTCTGGAACTTCCAGAAGAAGATTTTGTTCGTCTCTTTCGGGTGACTCGAGAAGTGGCAGTTATTTTAATAGAAGGGATAGAGGTAGATGTGCGGAGGATACGATCCACTGGACTACCTGTCCATATCGTGGTAAGTACCTACTGTTTTTTTACTGTAGTTACCTACTTCATTCGAGATCTAGACAAAACATACCTAAACTTTTGATTAAACTCAAGTTATTAGTACGATCAAGTACTTACATTTTATAGGTTTACGTATAGGTATATTTCTTTTTTGTCAAGCTTTAAGAAAGTAATGTCAACAAAGGTAAACACGACGACGCTTTAGGAAGATGGCATATTTTCTGTATTTTTACTAAAACAAACGGAAATTTTGGTAAATACTGGTAGTTTCTCTGAATTATAACCATAAATATTGTTTACAATGCCAACAATTTATGAAAATAAAGTATTTTCTAAAATATCTCGGACATAGTCTTGCCACAGAAATCCCACCTTAAATGTTTTGTCTGTGGACGTCCTCAGTCTTGCCATTTGACAAGCGATCCCACGATAAATCTTAACGTCGCGTGTTACGTACTTCCAAATTCGTTAACAAGATCGATAAAAATGCAAACTTTAGCGATCTCGATGTCTTATCGATGCAAATTACGTACTTGCACTGCGGGATTTTTAACGGTCTGCTTAGCGCCGAGAGTTAAAAATCCAACAGTGTGTCTTGTCGACGCGTTGGGATGCACTCTGTTGGATTTTCAACGCTCGGCTCAACACCGTGAGCAAAAATCCGGTGCGCGATAAAACCCCGCCGCGATATTTTTACATCCGTGCGAACATGGGCATAGTAGAAGGAAAGAAAACGGTGGATTTTAAAATATTTTAACAGGATGTCCTTTGAGGATACCGGGATGAAGGTCTTTTTCATAAGCCGTGCTTGACATCGTACGTATCACTAGTTTCGCGTCTGGCTGACTACTGACGGTGCGCAACCGCAGAATTGTTCTTCAACAACAGATCCCAAGCCATATTATTTTCATAGTATCGTACTAGGTTGGATTCATTGGATTGCATGCCTACTCAGTAGGTACCTCCATAATTATAATAGGTAGCAACTGGCGATTAAAATTAAAAAAAAATCTCTTGACAGAATTTAAACACAAAACTTTTTAAATTACATCGTTTATGTTATCCTAGGTACATTCTACTTCAATCTTACTGATATCCTATATTAATCCTACTATTCTTACTTCAAATAAAAACGTGAAAGTATGTATCTTTGGATGTTTATTACTCAATCACGCAAAAACGGCTGAACAGATTTGGATGAAATTTGCCACACAGATAGTTTATTTATTATTCATTTCTCAATTTATTGTACATTTAGATCTTACATGAAACATTGTTTCACACATACTGCCTTTGCTGGTGTAGAAATATTAAATATTCAAATCAGAACTAGGAACCTATATTAAAAGAATATTATTAAATCTATGAAATTTATTTTGAAATTTTGTATTAGTTTATGAATTTATAATTTTAATGACAAATTAATAGACACAGGATAAGATCAATTGAAAATGCATTATTTATAAGGCAAAATATGAATAGTAAAATCAAAAATAGGTAAGGATAAGAGTTATAACCTGAATTAACACATAGGATACTTTTTATCACGGTAGTTGGTTCGCGTGGTATCAATTTCTGACATCATCACGGGCGAAGCCGATGGCAAAAGTTAGTTTCATATAAATTTGTTCTGATTTTGTTAATTTTATTATGATGTTTTAAATTTTATTTTGATTTTTTAAATTTTATTTTGATGTTAGCTATATATCTAACATAATTTTTTGCTGTGCCCTGACAGGGTCTACAACGGCTCTTAGCTCTAAGTTTTGTTAACATCTTGTTTTTACCTTGTGGAACGCAAATATATGAATAGGTGGAAAACCAGGAAGACCTATATTTTCAACCAAGCCCTATTTCCCGGTTTTCTTAGTTAGATTACTATTAGATTTATTGGGCTGAACGGATTACGAAGGAGCTCATGGCTAAGTAATAACAGCCGCACGGGTCGATCCATCGGGTTAAGCTACGCTTGCCGGGGTTGGTCAGTGGATGGGTGACCATCTTTACATACCGAGACTCCTCCGTGCCTCGGATAGCACGTTAAGCCGTTGGTTCTGGCTGTCTTTTGAGGATCTTTGACAGTCGTTGGGCGTCGTCAGAAGCTCAAAAGTCTGACAAGCAGTCTAACAAAGGGGTATCGTATTACCCAGTTACTGGGTTGTGGAGGTCAGATAGGCAGTCGCGTTCTGTAAAATACTGGTTAGACTGTAGCTGCATTCGGTTAGACTGGAAGCCGACCCCAACCTCAAGTATGGAAAAGGCTAGACAGATTGATTGAAGTTGAACAGATTTAGATGCAAAAGATAGACCATGACCTGGGTTAGGACATAGTATACTTTTATTCAAACTCAACTCAAACTCACAGCATTTATTTCAAATAAACCATTTACAGGCACTTTTGAATTGTCAAAGAGTCGGTCAGTTAGTCAGAAAGTGGAAGCTATTTGCCCATTCCAAAACGTAGATCTCTATGGAGAAGAACAGGCAAGAAACTCCAACGACACTCTTTTAAATCAAAATATTACAAAATCCTGGGTACATTATTCTTGTCGCTTCTATATGTGAAAACAATGTAAAAAACAAAAATAAATATATTAAAAAAAAAAACAATTTAAAATATAAGATTAAAAGATTACAAAATAAGCCCTGGCAGTTAAGAGATGACCAGCCTCAACTGACAGCGCCCGTTCACGAACATGACGCGTGGATCAGCACCATCCAGCTCAACCACTTTGTAGGGAACCGAATGATCCAACACACGCGCCACCATCAGCGAGACATTTAAGTGAGCATGACATACTCTCAACTGCCAGGCTTTTTTAAGTCAACATACGAGTACATCATAACATAATAAACGGCTCCATGGTACTCACATTTACAAAAATGTTTCTTTTTTAAACGTTGCGCCACACTAGGAATTTCTCCTGTATCGTGGGTGCGTTTACAAACATTTAAACTCACATACACAAACAGCCAGACCCGTAACAACTACTTGTTAATAATAATAGTAATGCTTTTAAATTATACAAAACTATAGCTTGCAATGTATTTCAATGATTAATAAAATTTTACTAGCAAAAGGAAAATCGTTGTTACCTATTGAAGTATTCAAAAACTAAAACTTGATTAAGTACATAAAAATAAACGATAGTTACGAATGTAATGTCAAAACAAAAAATAAAAAAGGGGAGAAGCATCACTACCAAATATTAAAATTCTAACAAGTGAGCCCAAGTTGTTGTGGAGCAGGACCAGCATTAAGCCAAGCATCTTTATCTACGATATAATCATCCAACTTATAATATGCTTGTCTACATAGTGTGCGCTTAATGCATGTTTAAATTTCTTCTCATTTAGTTGAAGAATATCTAATGGTATTTTATTATAACATTTAACACAGTACCCCATAAAAGAAGAGTGTTCTTTTGACAATCTGAAACGTGGTTGATCTAATTTGTTCCTATTTCTAGTGTTAAAATTATGCCTGTCACTAATCTTACTGAAAAGATGTAGGTTTTTTCTAACATACATAATATTTTCATATACAGGGTGGAATTTTGTAATGCCAGCTGGAGGGAAAGTACTCTTAATACTGCAGATAGAAAATTTTACTCAAAGGAAACATTCCTTTATTTTTGAATAGAAAGCAATTTTTGAATAGAAAGCAAACTGCATTCAAAGATTTTCGAAAATTCTCTTCTCCCACACCCGAGAATCGCTTTTTTTTTTTTTTTGGGTGGGAAATCATCAAATAACTTCTCCCGCTCTGGGCGGAGCGGGAGGGCGTGTCAGACTTTTACTGACTAAAACCCACCCATGTTCCTTCCGTTGCCTGTGTGCCAGGGCCACGATATCCCTTTCGGACAAACTCGCAACCCCGGCAGGCATTGGTCCTGACGGACCCCGTCAGTTTGTGCTAACATCTCTTTGAGGCGCGCGTGGAACACAACGCGCCGTCGACCCGGGCCTGGTCCTTATCGGACGGCGAGCTACCCATCGCTCACCGTCCACAGCCGGAAATCGGCTTGCGACTCCCGACGCCCGGGGCGTCTCCTGCGGCGACTAGGGGCGCGAGGGCGCGAACCTTGTCTCACCCTCACGCGTTCCGCCTCCTCCTTCGCTAGCATAACTGCTTCGCAGAAGGAGGTGACGGCCTCCCATGCACTCTCGCTCCGAACCATGGCCTGAACCAGGGCCGGACGCGAGAGATCGCCGCCGCCGATCGCCTCCGTGAGGACACGGCGGTGCTCCGCCCAAGCTGGGCAGACCTCCACCGTATGCTCCACCGTGTCCTCCGGGCGATCCACATAGTGGTGACACCCGGGCGTTTCCTCCCGCTTAATCCTAAACAGGAACCTCCCGAAACATCCATGTCCGGTGAGGACCTGCGTCAGGCGGAAGGTGAGGACGCCGTGGCGCCTCTCTAGCCACTCCTCAAAGAGGGGACTTATCGCCACGATTGCGGCGTGCCCAGCGCTGGGTTGCGACAATCGCACTCTCCATGTCGCCATGAGATCCCTCCGGAGCTCCGTCCGCTGTGCCGCGATTTCTTGCGGCGGCGGAGTTATGCCCCGGAGTTTCGCCTCTTCGCGCCACACCCAAATGTGCGCGAGGACTTTCGCCTCCAGATCCCATGGCGGCAGTCCGGCAACGAGGCTCGCCGCCTCACGGGAGACCGTGCGGTATCCCCGTACCATCCTGATGGCCATGACCCTTTGGGACGCGTTCAACCGCTGCGCTGGTCGCAGCCTCAGAGAACGCGCCCACACCGGTGCCCCGTAAAGGGCCATGGACCGCACGATCCCCGCGTAGAGCCTCCGGCAGGAGGCGTTTGGACCCCCCAGGTTGGGCAGAAGCCGCTTCAAGGCAGCCCCGGCCCGCTCCAGTCTGGGAGCCAAACGTCGGAAGTGCTCGACGAAGTTCCACCGGCTGTCGAGGACGAGTCCTAGGTACTTCATCGTCGACTCGACGCCGATGTGAACCCCTCCCGCCGTTATCTGGGAACCCGACAGTGGCGCATTCCGAGGACCATAAAAACACATGGCCTCGGACTTGTGCAATGCCACCTCGAGTCCCAATTGCCGGATCCTATCGACGATTGTCGCAACCCCACGTGCCGCCAGTTCGGCCGCCGCCTGATGCGAACTCCCTTGTGCCAGGACTAGCGTGTCGTCAGCGTAGCAGACTACGCTGACGCCACCAGGGAGGCCGGCGCGCAGCACCCAGTCGTACCCGATGTCCCACAGATGCGGCCCCAGGACCGATCCCTGTGGGACACCGCACGACATCTCTCGCCGGTTCCACTCTCCGTGGTGACCGGGGTAGATGACGGCCCTGTCCGTCAAATAGGCCTCGACCACACGACAGAGGTAGGTCGGCATCCGGTGATACCGAAGTGCCTCCCTAATGCAACTCCAGAATCGAACCGGCTAAAATCTGAAAAATTATACCCTGTACTTTTATTGCATCGATCGTTAGGGTCTATTTTAAGGATGAAATCTCGCTAACAAACATGATAAATTAAATGAAAGGAAAACCAGGAAATCTGAAGTTACAAATTCAATGAGTCAAGTTAAAGCTCTTTAACTAACATCCATTTTTTGTAATGCAGACTCCTTTGCGACATACTCGTAGCTGCGTGTATGAGGTAATTTAAATATGGAATGTTAGATTAAAATTTGAAAATTAGATTGTCATAGTTGTTATTCACATTTGATTGTTTTTACAACTCATTTCACATTTTGTCTCACGGTGAAAATGGCTTATCAAGAACAGTTTGATTTAATGGAAGCTTATTTTTTAAATAACAAAAACGTTAATATAGCTCTGCGGTGGTATGGAGAGAGATATCAAGACCGACAGGCACCAACTCGGTTCGTATTGAAAAGAATGGTAGAAAATTTAAAGAATACGGGTGGTTTCAAGAAGAGACGGCAAACTATTCAGCAAAACTATTTCAATTTTGAACTAGATGTTTTAACATACTTTGAATCATTTCCAAAGGCTTCAAGTAGAGATGCTGCCGATGAATTAGGAACAACCCACACTCACGTACTTAAAGTGCTGAAATGTATAAGTATAAATGCTATCGTGAAGGTCGGTTGGTGCAAACATTGTATATTGGGGATCGTGACAGACGATTACAATTTTTTGAAAACATGCTTGGAGAAATTGACCGAAACCCTAATTTTTTGAGTAAAATTGTATGGTCTGACGAAACCAACTTCAGCAATAATGGCATGTACAATCGCCGCAATAACCATTATTGGTCTCGAGTGAATCCTGTTCGTGTTCATTAAACTAACAATCAAGTAAGATTTTCTTTCAACGTTTGGTGCGGAATTATGAGAAATAATGTAGTGTTAGTCCACGTGTACGAAGGTCATTTAAACACTGTCAAGTATATTGAAATACTGGATCTCTTAAGAAACGAGTTAAATGGTTTCCCCGAGGAAGAGCGAAACCAAATAATTCTACAGCAAGATGGTGCTCCAGCACATAACAGCAGAATCACTACTGCCTACATTAATAACCATTTTAATACCTGGATTGGTACAAACGGCACAATCAGATGGCCTGCGAGATCGCCAGATCTCACCCCAATAGATTTTTTTTGTGGGGATATGTAAAAAATCAAATTTACATGAAATCTTATGCGAATGACAACGAGTTGAGAGTTGAAGTTCAGAATACGATTTATAATATTCACCACAACACTTTATTAAAGGTTACTAGAAATGAATTCGTTAAAAGAATAAATTTGTGTATCCAAGAGAATGGAGCCCATTTCGAGCAACTAATTAGTTAGTTTACCATTTTTTGTAAATAATTAAATTAATTTAAGATTTCCTGGTTTTTCTTTCATTTAATTTATCATGTTTGTTAGAGAGATTTCATCCTTATAATTGACCCTAACGATCGATGCAATAAAAGTACAGGGTATAATTTTTTCAGATTTTAGCCGGTTCGATTCCCGGGTGTGGAAGAAGAGAATTTTCGAAAATCTTTGAATGCAGTTTGCTTTCTTTTCAAAAATAAAGGAATGTTTCCTTTGAGTAAAACTTTCTATCTGCAGTATTAAGAGTACTTTCCCTCCAGGTGGCATTACAAAATTCCACCCTGTATATATTGGCAAGGTACCGTCATGATATTAATTTTTTTAAACAGTTCCCTTAGAGAATTGCGTCTGCTGAGGTTGTAGATGGCTCTGATAGCCCTCTTTTGCAGAATATAGATAGAAACAATATCTGCAGCCCGTCCCCACAGCAAAATACCGTAAGACATGATGCTATGAAAGTAACTATAATAGACCAGTCTCGCTGTATACACGTCTGTTAATTGGCGGATTTTCCAAACAGCGTAGGCGGCTGAACTTAGCCGCCCTGCAATAGATGTTAAGTGAGCACTCCACTGCAGCTTTGAGTCAAGCGTGATTCCCAGGAAAACAGTATTTTCGACGAATTCTAGTATCTCTTTGTTCAATACAACGTGACATTCACTACTTCTAACATTCGGTAACGCAGTATTCCCGTAGTACAGTCGGTGACCAGCATTAGCTGACCCCTCTTCCGTTATTCTTCTTTGTAAGAGAGGTCGGGTAATGCTAATACCCGACTGTACGGTCCCGTGAGGTAATATCCGATACTCACGCGGGTGAAGCCGCGGGCAAAAGCAAGTTACATATAAATCTATCAAATTGAGCAATTATTTGGAGATATAAACATTGATGGTCGTTATTGGACAAACATATTGCCAATATGGTTACGTTATCTTTTGTGGTTATAATTGTTAACAAAAAACAAAACACATACATAAACAAAACTTTTTAACGAAAAAAGAAACCAACTTCCAAAAAAATACTATTGAGAGGATGAGTGAAAGGTGACTAACAAAAGGTATTTATAAAACAGAGATCAGTGGAAACACCAGGAGGGGACGCCCTTGGAGGACATATAATATATAGTGACCTAATTGGTGATGTTCTTCAGAAACTGTATGTGATGTACTCACAACCGGCGTGCGTGTGACCAGACAAGGCAAGGCAAAGGCAAGGCAAGGCAAGGCAAGGCAAGGCAAGGCAAGGCAAGGCAAGGCAAAGGCAAGGCAAAGCCAAGGCAAAGGCAAGGCGAAGGCAAGGCCAAGGCAAGACAAGCCAAAGGCAAAAGCAAGGCAAAGGCAAAGGCAAGGCAAGGCAAGGCAAGGCAAAGCAAGGCCAAGCAAGGCAAAGGCAAAGGCAAGGCAAGGCAAAGGCAAGGCAAAGGCAAGGCAAAGGCAAGGCAAAGGCAAGGCAAAGGCAAGGCAAAGGCAAGGCAAAGGCAAGGCAAAGGCAAGGCAAAGGCAAGGCAAAGGCAAGGCAAAGGCAAGGCAAAGGCAAGGCAAAGGCAAGGCAAAGAAGGCAAGGCAAAGGCAAGGCAAAGAAGGCAAGGCAAAGGCAAGGCGAAGGCACGGCAAAGGCAAGGCAAAGGCAATGCAAAGGCAAAGGCAAGGCAAAGGCAAGGCGAAGGCACGGCAAAGGCAAGGCAAAGGCAAGGCAAAGGCAAAGGCAAGGCAAAGGCAAGGCAAAGGCAAGTACCTTTCATTCATCCTCTCAACATGACCAAGCATACTATTTTATTTTTAATCAAATTAATCAAATAGTAATCCCTTAATAAAAAAATACCAACATTTTTTTAGAACACCAAATAGAGTAATAATTTGAAAATTTTCAGTGCACTTACATTTAATATTTTATTTGAAAAATTATAAGGTACTTTTTAATAATTACCACAAAAAAAAAAACACAAAAGAAAGAAATATAGCTGAGTATTCATATCAGTAATTCCTCTGAGTTACAGACACTACACACTACAGACCTCTGAGTTACTGATATAACCTAACCATTTTAATTCTCATAACTATTAAACTACAAAAGTTCAATATCAAACATTCTAATTATCTGTAAGCCAACATCTTCTAATATTTAATAACAATCGTAACAGGTCGTAAACATAGAAAGAACATTAAATTATTATTTATTACTTACTAAAATAGAGGGCAATTTCTCAGTGGAACGTAACAAAAAAACATTTTTTCCTTTGCGAGCCAACCAGAATTTGGTCCTTCGCTCCGTTGACTGCAGGATGCATATTCCGCATGCATTAGAACAAAGGTTTTCAACCCGCGGACCCGGACCGCCTGCGGCCCGCGGTGGCTTCCTTGGCGGTTGGCGGCCTGGAAATAGCTTGGCAAAATTAAATTCTAGAATTTAAAACAAAATAGGCAGGTACTTACACTAACGCGCGAAAACAGTTTAAGAAATTGCTACAACCACTATTGGGGCAGATATTGATAATTAATGAGTTAAGAGTAAATAATGTCAAACATCTCAGTGATAGAATTTTATTAGAATCATTTCTTGTTGCCTTGTACATGGAATTAGTGTACTTATGGATTTAGTAAGTACTATAAATATTGTAAGTAGAGGAGGTGGAATTTCGACCAGTGCAGTGGGCGACCAGTAGTAACTATGATAAGCCCTTTTTAGGGTTCCGTACCCAATGGGTAAAACGGGAACCGTATTACTAAGGCTCCGCCGTCTGTCTGTCTGTCTGCCTGTCCGTCTGTCACCAGGCTGTATCTCATGCTCTCGTACTTACCTACTTATACTGGAATATAATCAATTTCTCTTGTGTTGCGGCCCGCCGAAACAAAATTAAAGTATTATCGGCCCTTGACTTCAAAAATGTTGAAAACCCTGCATTAGTAGGTACAATTATTCATTACTAACAACCCGCCCCTGCTTCGCTTGGGGAAAAAATCTCCAAGAAAATCGCTCGTGGGCGAGCACCCTAAGACTTGACAAAACATCGCGATTTCTTTATTTTAAATAACTTTAATAATGTATCTATTATAAAACTTGCATTTTAACACCATACTGCGATCGCCAACCCGCCTGCCAAGCGTGGCGTTTATGGCAACCCCCCCCCCCCCCCCCACTTTGGGGGAGGCCTATGTCCAGCAGTGGACGTCTTTCGGCTGCAATGATGATGATGATTTTAGAACTTACGGAATAAAATCTCTAAGTGATGGTAAATATCGCACCAAAATAGATGGCAGAGTTTAGAAGAACAACGCGGTCACACAGACAGACACGAAAAGTGACTTTAATTTATAATATGTACAGTTATAGATTACATTACTGAAGCAGAATTTAACTTATTGAAAGACTAAAGACCAATCTAGAAACGATGAATGATTATTTTTTTTATTACATAAATAAATTAATAATATTATTTTTCGTCCCGTACCACGGTACTGCACAGACTCTCGCGAATTCTTCCGTTCGCTAAGATTTCCCGCCAGTTTCCCACGAGATACTGAAAGCTGTGGACGCGTTATCCGTGACGTCCCTACGCGTTCGAAATACGAAATAAGCGCGCGAAAATTTTGCTTCTCAAAAATTCAGTTTGCTTTTCTCTTCGGCCAGTGCATGTGTTGTTCTAACATTATTAGAAATTACTTACATTTTGACAGTGGATTTAAAGTTTCAAAAGTGAGATTTACAATTAATTTTCAGTGTTTATAGTTTAATTTGTCTAACTATAGCAAGAGTTGCTGAGAAATGGATACCTAACTTTTCTTCTATAAAAGGTTGGTAATTTTAAATAACGTTCTTCTTATAAAAAAAACTATTATTTATTGATTCTGAGAGTGCCCTACTTTTAGAATATTTTGTTTTAATTGAACTATTCCGCATAATTCTACTTTGTGAAAAACTATTTGAAGTTTGCAATTCTATTCGACTATTTATACATTTATCTGGTATAAATAATTAAAACCAATTTAGGTTTTTGTGAAGGGATGAATGCATAAGGAATCCTAAATATAAATTAAGTAATGTTATTTATTTTCAGCAGATACCTATGCAGGCATACCATCTGTTGAAATCAATAACATTGTAATAAATATAAGGAATTATAGTATATTTTAAAATAAAAAAACCGAAAAATCATGCTGACATTTTCGAGAAAAATCGAGGCACCGAGGACCGTAAAAGCCTACTTATTTAAGTATCTTCCAAACTTTAATAATTAGTCTCGTATAGTCAATTTAATGCCTCGTTTTTTATAAACTTTTATTTTATATTTATTTCACACAGTGATTGAATCATAGGTATTTTTTCTCAATATTAAATACCTTTTAGCTTTGAAAAAAACTATTTAAATAATCAAGACTTCCTAACTTTTGATGTGGACTACTTACTGGTGTTTTTATTCTAGACTTTCATAAAAGCAGGTTACTAAAAAAATACCCTACAAATTTGTCTATGGAGCTTCAAAACCCCATTTACAATTATATTAGTAAAAACATC
Organism: Tiliacea citrago; assembly: GCA_963921375.1. Taxonomy (NCBI): domain Eukaryota; kingdom Metazoa; phylum Arthropoda; class Insecta; order Lepidoptera; family Noctuidae; genus Tiliacea; species Tiliacea citrago. The sequence continues at coordinate 8,039,048 of OY992784.1, forward strand.
TTCCTTACAAGTAAAATAAATAACAATTCCACATTGTCAATTACAAACTCGGATTGTACGCCATTTTGATTGATGCCTTGACAGCCTGTTCGTTTATATTAGAGATCCTTCCAGATAACGGAAATATAATCTTTGAAATACAAGTTTTGCTTTTAGCCTGTCAGGAAAGTAAAAGATAAATGAAATAGATCCGGTCTTGAGAATTTTACTGGGGAAAGTTCTCTTGTAGGTCCTTTCACCAACGTATGTTCCTATTCCGACACGTTTTATTCTTATTGACACTTTGACATACTTTATTGTTTTTTTGACATTACTGTAAAAATGTCACTACTGATATTAGTCTGTTTTTGATTTAATTTTTTTTTTGGAATTCTAATGATTTGACATTTATATTTATTCGTTATCAATAGAATTTTTGTTTAATTTTGTAATTGAATATTATTTGCATGCCCATGAGACGGTAGAATATGGAGGACTACATTTTAAGAAAACATCTATGTACCAATTACCCATGTTTTCAAAAATAAATGATTTGATTTGAACGTTTTGTTTTTTAAATATCGGTTTTAAAGACATTTATTTCATAAAGAACAAATTCATAAATATGACTTTTGGTTAATTTGCATTTTTTTTTAATTATTTGAGTTGATTCAACAGTAGTTCTCTATTATATTCATGAGAAACCTACGTTCACGTCAAAGTAATAAAAAAAATGCGTATTATCCAAAAGACATATAGTATATGAATTTGTTCTTTGGGAAATAAATGTCTTTAAACCACGGTTCACTGTTATGTACACGGAACCGTGGTCGCATATAATAAAACAAACAAACTAAATATACAAATAAAGTGGACTTTACTGTATTATTGAATTTACAGAATGTACAATTTAGATGGATTTTAATCTGACCGCAACATTGCTGCGGTCCGAAACAATTTGAATTATGTTATGATAGCAGTGTTGCTCGTCTACTCTTAAATAATGGAATTGTTATGTATATTTCTGGATAATATTTCCATAAATTAAAAGCTAATCGACAAAATTAGACTTTTTTTTTGTTGCATGGAATTTTTATGGCTGTTACTAATTCGAGGTCGCTGATGTCAAATCTACCCTCAATTTTTCTTTAACGGCTCTAGTTTTTGAGATACAGCTATTTGCCATATTTTTTTTAGGTACGAGTTACACTTAATTTTCATGAAAACGAGCTGTTCCTTTAAAAAAGTAATTTCTTTACAATATCCACGTCATAAATATCTGTAAAAACGATCCCAACTATTTTTGAACCATCTGTGGTGAATATTGATTCAAAAACTGTAGACTAAGTATTTTGATTATTCTGGATTTCCTATGGACACGCGCGACAAGTACGGGTGCCTTATAAAAAAAAAATGTATGTAAATGTCTTTAGTTATGGGCGAATAAGAATAGACCCCATTTCAATTATCAAACACCAATGATCTGGCGTGAACCATCAAATCATCAGGATGATTTTTCATTTTGCATGGTTGATATAAACGTGATACTACTGTTGGAGCATTTAAAACAGCCCTTGTGAACCAAATCAAGCAAGAAAATATTATAAAAGAATTTTGTTTGATAAATAGTGGTTGATTTTCTAATGTTTTTTTATTTTTATTTCTTGAAAATTCCATTTTCATTATATCTTAAAAACTAAAGTTGATACAAATAATCTGACTTTAGATCTAAAATCAGAACCCCGAAATTGAATAATAATTATAAGTCATAATATTTCATGCAACAATAATTCTGTTCCATTGTAATATTATGACTTACAAGTATAAAAAAGGGAGGTAGAATCAAAGGACATCAAAAAAATTGTCCGCATCGCTGTCATCAGGAAAAGTTCCCAAAAGGCTGGCAGCATTGCCACGTTGTATGGCGATGCTGATTCTTTAGCCAAGAAATAGGCAGCCCCTCTGATCACGTGAAGAGTTGAACAACCGCTTGGCGATGTCTCGAAAAAAATGTATTAGTTTCGTACACCATAGTAATTGATGGTGGTGGTGGTGGTTGATTAGTGGTTGATTGATGTCAGAATGCTTAAAGTATTGGATGCGAGGCTTTTGGCTACTTAGTATGTTTTTCTTTTTTTTGACTTATTTTGTTGTACTGTGCGTTTTGTTTGTGCAGAATAAATAATTTTTCTTTCTTTCTTTGATATGAAGTATAAATTTAATATCAATCAATCATTACTACCAGTCGTTGTTTTGGGAAGGCCAAAATAAATAAAATAATTAAATTTAATAATTTGCGAGTATCAACCCGCACTAGGCCCGCGTGGTGGATTACGGCCCACTGCCTCAAACAGAGAGGAGGCCTGTGTCCCACCAGTGGGAACGGTATGGGCATTTTCAAGTCTTCAAAAAACTAGTCCTTGATCACTATGACTGAATTTGAATACCGACCTAATTATCACTAAATAAAAACTAACATTAAGGTAGGTACGTCAATTTTTTTTTATTCAATCTTAAATTCAGCCATTATCTACCGTGCATGATAACGATCTTTGTTTTCAGCATAATTATAATTTTTCAATACACTTCCTCGAAAACTAGTTCATATCGCACTACGATTAGGTTCACGATGCAATGTATTTCACACGCGTGCGATTTTTTATTTTCCAACACGTGTGCGGGAATGAAAATTGCCACAGATAACTTATACCTATACTTAGTCCAAATTGGTCCAATGCCTCTATTCACACCGTCTCGCACCAGAGACGGTCCTCTCTATTCGGAGGTGATTTTTTTTTTATCTAGGCAAAGATGCGTCTTTACGGCTTTAATATTTTTGGAATATTTAAATCACGTTTATTAATAGAATACCATGATTATGAACAAATTAACATTTATTTATGTTCTAAACTCAAAAATATTTGAATTTTATATTTTTCATATTAGGCTGTTTATCAGCTTTATACCTTTGCTTCTCCTTCAACCTGGCGAATGCTAAACGCGGAAAAAAAGAAAATTAAATCATAGTTTCATAATAATTCATGACAAAAATATTTTTCGTTATTTTATTTTATTTCTTCAAAAGTGTATTGAAAAACGTCGTTTGATACACGTGGACATTTGTTATTGCAGTTCTCAGTTCAAAAACAACCTCGCCTACGGCTCGGGTGTTAATTCCGCCTCGAATGCAATAACAAACATTCTCCACTTGTATCAAAATGTACTATTATCTATTTGTCATATTGTTTCGAAAAATTCCAATACAGATTAAAAATAAAACGTAATAGGCAAGTACACACCTAACAAAATTATGTGCAAATTAATTCTCGATGTTTCCAAAAGCGACTTTAAAGCTTTATTTTCAAGCTGCGCCCTGCGGTTTCACCCGAGTAAGTCTCGTTACCGTGGGAATATCGGGATAAAAAGTAGCCTATGTCTTAATCCAGGGTGTCAGCTACCTCCATACATAATTTTATCAAAATTGGTCCAGCCGTTTGAGCTTGAAGAAGAAACAAACATACACACACACACACGCTCACAAACTTTCGCCTTTATACGAGTAGTCTTAGTGTGATAGAACACTCATCATCTGCCGATTGTTTGTCGGCTTCCAGTCTAAACGAATGCAGCTGAATACCAGTACTTGCACAACCCAGTTAGTAGATAACACGATACCGCTTGGTAAGACTGGTTGTCAGACCCAAGTACCCGAACAATACAAAATTCTCTAAATAAAAACTGTTTCAATTTAACGTGCGGAACCCGCGTATAAAAGTAAACACTATGTTGCATTTAATAATGTTGCTTGCAGCGACAGACTCGCCGGGAATGATTGATCGATGAGCGTGGAGTGAGGCAGGTTGTTACAAAGATTTAGTTAATATGTTATGTACTAGATTTTGCCTTTATTTTTTAATATAATAATATATCATATGACACTCAGCAATACTGTAGCTTCCCATCGGTGAAAGAATTTTCAAAATCGGATCAGTACTTCCGAAGATTACTCCCTACAACCTCACATACTTACCTCTTCAAAATATTAGTATAGATTTAGTTATTTAATAACATAACACAATAAAGCTTTACCTGTATTTTTTAAACAAGACAGAGCAGCAGAGTAATTTCGTAAGACACTATATTTATTAACACGCTACTGATAAAAAACAAAACCCAAAACTTTTCTGCTCAACAACGTAAATAACGCAATGAATGTTCTTGACCAGACAATATTTTCCAACTTAAGAAGCAAAAGATTAGCAATATACTTCAAAATCATTCAGACTGTGAACGTACAACGTTCCAAAATTATCTCATAGAGAAGAGAAATAAAACAATGTGTCCAGAGTAAGACAATCTATTACATAAAATACTGCGGATCGTCATGTTTCGTAGGAAAATCTTAACATCGCGATTCACAAAAGTGACGTCACGGCACAACGCCATCTGTTATCCAATAGCGGTACTAAGCTAGTGACAAATGTTCATTTGGGTATGATTTGTATGTAGAACACAATCTAAACAGATTAGACAGTGATTGATAATGTGTTACGCAATTAGGGTCGGTTAAAAACTGACACAGATTAAGGCACCCCATCTGACGGAAAATTATTACAATCACTTAAGACAAACTATCAAAAACAGTAGATATTTTTGTAAAGGAGTTCGTCCATGGAATGACTACCGTCATGAGCTGACCTGACCTGACACCAAATCAAATGAAACACGTTGGAAACACACAACAAACCTTGTACCATACCATACCTGAAATCAACTCTCTAGTCTTTACTCCGGAATTCGTATCCCGTGCGCCAAGACACATACCTACTAATTGTCTACACTGCGGTGGTTTAGTTAGTTAAATAAAGTTAAACAAAAAAAAACACGTGACGAGAGAGCTGTCAAGTACAAAATACCTTTCACTTCAGTTGTCATGGTACGTCACAGTTGTACTCTTCAATTTAGCAACATTATAATTCGTTGACGTTTAGAGAACCTGTCTTTTTGGGCTCTTTACAATAGACAGATTACAAAATATTATAAATAGTAGTGTTATAAGGGTCCCCTATGTTGTTTCGAACGCCGCTGTTGCGACACACGCTGTTGCGAATTATTTTTCCACTGCCTCACAGGTTCGAAAGCTCATGGACTCGAATGAAGTAGTCGCGAAAGACGCTGTTTCGAAAAACATTTTCACTGCCTCATACGCTCGAATGCTTGTGATAGTAATTTAGTTAAATTGGATATTGATGAAGAGTTTTTGTTTTGGTAACTGAATTTACCAACAATAGAGGGGACCTGGCGCTCGGCGGCCGCTGCCGCGGCACGCTCGCTTCGCTCGCTCGCCTTCGCGCGTTAATGGTCACTGTTCTAACCTAACCTAACCCAAATGATTAAATACTTTTCTGTACACTTTATGACTAAATAAATCGAAATCACAAGCATTCGAGCGTATGAGGCAGTGAAAATGTTTTTCGAAACAGCGTCTTTCGCGACTACTTCATTCGAGTCCGTGAGCTTTCGAACCTGTGAGGCAGTGGAAAAATAATTCGCAACAGCGTGTGTCGCAACAGCGGCGTTCGAAACAACATAGGGACCCCGTGTTATAAATCTAACAAAAAAAATGTGCTCAAGCAGTTACAACTACGAAGAGTAGTTTAAGAATTTACATAAAGTTTAACATACAGCAATAAAAGAGGAAGCCATCGTAAAAATCTAAAATAAATTTAATTTGGTTACAAGTTACAACGTATTTTTAAACAAGAAAGTGTCATCTATAAAAAACTCTTTTTATTATTTGTTTACCTTTATTTAACTACCTAAACCAATGGAATATAGTTTGGGGCACACTGACAAATAATACTTTATTACCTAGCTGTAGGTAATATTTTAAGTTAAGGAATGATTTTAAAGTATATTGCTAATCCATTGCTTGATATGTTCGAAAAATTTGTCTGCTCAACAACGTAAATAACGCAATGAATGTTGTTGAATTGTCAAAATTAAACCCTTTCCTACTAATAGTGTTTTACGCAAAAACCCTGCTGCTTATTGTATTATCTGAACAATATAGTATTTTCTATTTCTATCATAACCTTATCAGCTGCCAAACAGTATAACAATGCTTATAGGGTATAATTAATAACTAATATAATATAATTAACTTATAGGTACCTGTCTAATTAAGAACAGGCAGTCTAAATCAAATTTCCACGCAAGTTCCGCCCCATGCTCCCCGCTACTTCATTATGTGCTAAACGCTAACACATCAGTAATAAAGTTGAATATCGCGTGCGCTCTTTGATCGTGTTCGAGCACGAAACTAAATAGCATAAGTATCAATCCTTTTTTCGTTTTTAAATACAGTAATAATTGATCTAGAGAAAAAATATCTGGTGACTGCATAATAAACTTTATTTTCTTGCTGTGAATATTTATTTTAGACTTATAGAGCGAACAATCTTGTTTGTTTTTATAATTATCCTTAAAAAGACATGATTTTCGAGTAAAAAATGTATCGAGCGAAAATATTACAATTATGTAACTGTCTTAAACATTGAAAGAAAAAGATCCAATAAATCATATACTAAACTTTCATTTTGATTGTATGTGTGACTGTTTCACATTATTCATGCAAATTAACATTAAAAAAACTGGCCAAGTGCGAGTCGGACTCGCGCACGAAGGGTTCCGTACCATTATCTATAAAAACGGCAAAAAAAATCAAGTTTGTTATATGTTTGTTGTCCCTTAAATATTTGTTTTATTTTAATTTAATTATTGATTTTTAAAGTGAATATATAACTAAATATTCTGTGAATATTTCAAGTGTCTATCTGTTACCGTTATCAATATCGAGCAAAAACGAGCAAAAAAATCACGTTTGTTGTATGGGAGCCCCCTTAAATATTTATGTTATTCTGGTTTTTAGTATTTGTTGCTATAGCGGCAACAGAAATACATCATCTGTGAAAATTTCAACTGTCTAGCTATCACGGATCATGAGATACAGCCTGGTGACAGACAGACAGACGGCGGAGCCTTAGTAATAGGGTTTCCGTTTTACCCTTTGGGTACGGAACCCTAAAAAGGGAGCCTCCTCTTAACGGCACATCACTTAATCAGATATGTTAAGCATTGTTGTTTCTTGTTCTAAGATGCTTATGTCTTCAGCATAATTAGCCTATAATTTTCCCACTGCTGGAACACAGGCCTCCTCTCTGTGAGAGGGAGTGGGCCGTTATCCACCACGCGGGCCCAGTGCGTGTTGGTAGATGTCACGTGTCTTCACATTTTTAGATCTAAGACATGCCAGTTTCCTCACGATGTTTGCCTTCACCGTTTTGAGAGCAGCGGTGATGAAATAATTTACACAAAAGTGGCTACCTGGGATCGAACCTACGACCTACAACTAGTAAGTCGCATCCGTTTCTACTGGGCCACTACTGCTCTTCCCCTATGACTTCAGTAACACATGTATTTATATATAAAATATAGTACCAACCTATAAAAGTATATAAATAAACAACCATAAACATCAAAACAAAAATATTCATAAAACCAAAAATAGTCATGATATTTCGGAACAAATTCCACATGTTTTTCATTCAAACTTTGGGCGTGTCTGTTTTTATTTTCGGTGCTGTCTGACGAAACGAGCATACACCGGACGAATTTATATTTGACTTTCATAGCAAAGCTCATAACTCGAGACGAAATATGACCTTTATATCCATGAGTTTTGAAAGTCTACGCATAGAATTGTCTCTGTGTTGCTATGGGGAAAAAGATTTAGTATCATGGTGATAGAAGAAACCGGCCCAGTGCGTGTCGGACCACGCACAATGTTGGGTTCCGTAGTTGGCATAAATTTATACCAAGAAGAAACGTAACACTGTTGCTATGAAATGAAATGAAATTTATTTGCAAGAATTGCAACATTACAGATGGTCGGGTTTTTTAGGTTTCTAAAACAATTCGCTAAAACTAGCATATAAAATAATTGATTGCATAATAATTGATACAAATAAGTATAATTAAATAAATGATAATAAAATTGGAACATAAATAATAGAAACAATAGAAATGTCAAACATTTGTCAAATTTAAAAACATGTTCTTCCATACATTCTAACTGCAAATGTAAGTTTGTACGCACAATATTGAGAGATTTACCATGTTATTTTAAGACCATATACTTCTTATAGGTTTTTCTGTAATCTAAATATAGAACTATTTCCTGTATGTTTAAATATTTAGGTTCAGTAGTTTTGGAGATAAGGGGAAAGGTCAATTTTCATCTATTTTCCTAAATTTAAAACAAGTTTTTGTAAAATTATCAAAAAAAATATATTTGACATCCTCACAGTACGCTCTTTTATTTAATTTGTCACACGGTACAGTTGGTGAAACTGTTTTTTTTTCTTCTAATTTTCCCCCCAAAAGTTACCATAATCAAAATTTATTTTATATTTCGTTACACGTCCGTTTATAGGTCACAGACATTCATATGAATACCAAATTTCAACTTAATCGGTCCATTAGATTAGGAGGAAATCGGCTGTGACAGACGGACAGACAGAGTGACGACGAGTGATCTTACAAAGGTTCCATGTTTTCATTCGTACGTACGGAACCATTATTTATGGTTCCGTACGTACGTATTAAAATAGCATCAGTATGAATAAAATACAACTCATTGGGCATGATGAACTTCATGCAAGTCATACAATCCAAGCACATTAAATTATGAAAATGTGGGCTGCAACTTTAACTATAATTTTCACTCCTATTTTTCAAAATCCGAACATTTCAACGTTCTACATTCTAAAGCTAAAATATATTTTCACCGCAGAAAAGCACATAAATTCCCGTAACTGGCCGAAGCAACAAAAATCTGTTTCCGTTGCAAAAAATACTTCGCCCCGTATCAAAGGATTAGGAAGAAAAAAAAGGGCGTTGCGTGGCGTAGCTGGACATGTCCAGACTGAATGACATTGCGCTTTACTTGTTTTGGACATTCCATTATCATCTGCGGCCATGATAAATTATGACAGTGAATTAGCAGAGACAGGCTATTCTCAACATGATTGATGCTGTCAGGTAATTGGCTGAGAGTCACCCTGTATTTTCTGTAAGTGTCATTAAGCTGAAATAATAGTAGATACAAGAGGTTTTTCTCGTCAAAGGCGACTGATTACTGAATAATCGACAGTTATTTAGCAGCTTAAGACCTGATTTACACACATGTTTTTTTCCGTGAAAAACTACGGTTTATTCGCGGTGTGTAGGCACGGTCGTCAGTTTTGTATGGACCACGATGGAAGCTTATTGACGACACGGCGCGTGGCGATACTACGCCACAGCGCCGTATGCCATAGAACATTACCCATGCCATTATTATATGCTCTTACGATTATTCTGCGGTGCGGCTAGCGCGCCGTACCATATGTAATCCGTGCCGTGTACAACCGGCCTAACACTCATATTAGTAATATCGAAGAGTTTATTCTATTAAATTAATGAAAAGAACACATTCCTGCAATTACTGGAAAGACGTGGAACTTAAGAAAAGTTACTATTTATAATTTTTCGGTAAAATGCCTTCATAATCTATAGACATAACCATTATCTAGAAACATTTAAATTATATATTTTTGGGAATAGACCAACGGGGTACTTGTCATACTATTGGTAGCAATTGGTTTCATTTTGACAGTTTTTTTTTTTTGGCATCGCACGGTTTGTGCATTTAGCCAGTGTCATGTAAAATTAGGTAGCAAGTACAAAGTTATTTAAAAATAATTATGAAATGAACTCCACTCAATGCATGATAAAGATGATTGATGATATCCCGCCCCACTCCCCTTGAGTTTAAGTAAAGACGCGGCACTTTACTGAAACCTCGCGCGGACTTCTTGAGAGAACTTAAAGTGATGTTGCACTGTTTTGTTTCATTTGCCTACATTAATGCAGGTTCACGAACATTTAATGGTTAATAATCCACCACTATTACACATTAATATTCGGCTAAACACAAATTTTAGAAAATAAAACAAAACTGCTAACATGACGTTTCACTTTCCCGCCAAGAAGTCCATTTTGACAGTTATAAAGAAAAAAAGAAAATACATTTATTTAGTACAGACAAAAAGGCACACAAATATACACCAGATAAAATAAAAATAAAAGTTCAACATTATTAATTGCGTTAATTACGTTGTTCAGCAGACAAATATTTCGAACTTATATGAAGCAATGGATCAGCGATTGATTGATTTGTGTGTGTTACGCAATTAGGTTGCAGGTGTTTGTATACCCACATTGTAAAATGTTGCTCACGATAACGCAGAATATTGGGAACAAAAATAAACTTAGGGCACGTTATGGTTTCATATGTAATAAAGACAACAAAAAAGTCGTTATGAAACTGGTCCGGTCCTTCAGAATGACGCTGCAAATCCATTATTTGTTCATACTATTATAATATTTTTTCGCTCATGATAAATATTCTATAACAAGCTTTCTCGTAGCCATTACCCTTGAGAATAAGGTCAATGTTAGTTTGAATAAGTTTTTTATGGAGGAAAGGAATATGCCTGTTTCCCCATTACAGTTGGTTCTTTGCCCTTGTTTCATGATTATTATTTGGCATGTATTTAACACGGCGACAAATTAATCTGAATTTGGGATTAAAAAATAATTAAAGCCGGTAGCAAAAATAATAGGTTGGCAGCTACAGCGAAGTATTATTTTAAGTAGAAATTAGCAGCTCAATAATCAGTTTTTAGCTTTATTTTAATTTAAACTGGCATCGAATTTTTGTTTTGGTAACTGAATTTACCAACAATAGAGGGGATCTGGCGCTCGGCGGCCGCTACCGCGGCACGCTCGCTTCGCTCGCTCGCCTTCGCTTGTTAATGGTTACTGTTCTAACCTAACCTAACCCAAATGATTCAATAACAGTAGATGACTTTGCAGCGATTAAGAAATAATATTTAATCGCTGCCAAGTTATTATTTTAGTAGCAAATAGTTAGTCGCCCTTTAAGTTATTAGTCGCCAAGTTATTATTTTAGTAGCAAATAGTTAGTCGCCCTTTAAGTTATTAGTCGCCAAGTTATTATTTTAGTAGCAAATAGTTAGTCGCCCTTTAAGTTATTAGTCGCCAAGTTATTATTTTAGTAGCAAATAGTTAGTCGCCCTTTAAGTTATTAGTCGCCAAGTTATTATTTTAGTAGCAAATAGTTAGTCGCCCTTTAAGTTATTAGTCGCCAAGTTATTATTTTAGTAGCAAATAGTTAGTCGCCCTTTAAGTTATTAGTCGCCTGGAAAATTATTATCCTTATTATTTTAGATATCTATATAGATAAGTTTAATATATTTCATGTATGAATGTATTTATTGTAAATATCTAAATGCTAGATCTAAAACTACCTGCAGTATTCTCTTCCTCCCCCAAAATCCATCCAAAGGTCGTCTTTAAAATATCTTCTTTTATAAGTTAGGCTTTTTTTATAAGACTGCCCATTGTGTCACCCCTTGTAAAATTTCTGTAATTTTTATGTTGTACATAATAAAGAGTATTAATGATAATGATAAATGATTTTTTATTTCTGTAAGTAGGTTTGTACAAACACTTTTACTCGTCAATCATATTTTTAAAACTAGATGAGGTCAGCGTTTCCTATCTGACTACTCTAAGAAGAAAGGCCGAAACAAACTCAGAGGTCACAGTCTCTTTTAAAGTCCAGACATAATCTTGGTCAGATCATGTGAAGGCCATGTAGATTGGTGTCTGAAATGGTATTTTGAGGAAAGAACCACACAGATTTAGTGGGGCTGACCAGTCAGTGCACGCATTTGTCAGTAATCGTGTAGCTCTACTCAGAACTTAAGGAACTCAACGATGCGACGATCAATACCAAATAAAGGACATTTGAGTAGGCCGCATAAATTACTCTAACTGCCAGACCATGATTATCACTAACAGAATAAAATATAAACGGAAAATAAAAAAAAAGCAATAACCCACATACCTAGTCTTCATATTCACAATAATTAATTATTATTTATTCATCTTCTATCTATCTATCCTTAAATATATTCGGTCCTTTAGGAAACGAAGTAAAGGTCGTTTGTGCAGCAATGGGCATTGCGCTTTTCAGTAAAAAGTAATTTAGCTATGTTTGTTGTCAGCACAATATTTTTGGACTTATATGAGATCCCAGTAGGAAAAAGAAATTGTGTAACATATATTTCGATTTTGTTTTAACTAAACTAATTTTCTTCCACATTATCCGGGTGAATCATTTTAAGATTAGAAAAGGTGTCAAGCATATTATTGACCGTGACAAAAAATGGGCCGTAAGAGATCAAAAGATCGCTTCCTCTTCTAAATGCCCAATTGCTTGTCAACTCATTAAAATACAAATAGCACTTCACATATATTTCAAAACATCTTACTTTTGTTAATCGTTTGAAGTTGACAGAGATAAAACTGTGTTATAATATTTTTGTTCGCTCTTCTTTACTAATCTCTCTAATCGTCTTTGTAGTCGAAAAACATGATAAACAGATTGACAGCCTCATTTTTGCATAGGTATTTAAAGATTTTTTAATCGTAGATATGTATCAAAATATAACACATCATTAACACGAGATTACTAGCGTATGTAGACCACTTTTTTCACTCATTTGGTTGCCGGAGGGGAACTCGAGAGCTGAATCTCCGCATTTTCACCGATAAGTGTCGTGAATTTAACAAGACACTGGTCTTATGCTTCATAGATTACGTAAAGGCGTTTGACTGCGTACAAGGGCAGACAATGTTTGATGTTCTCATTGAATGGCCATCCCGCCACCTGTACCTTGATGGCACCAGCTTTGAAAAACTGAAGTACAAACGATCGCAGACTTTCCATACGGAACGGGGTTTGCGTCAAGGCTGTATTCTGGCGCCAAAGTTATTCAACCATTAGTCCTCCGCCGCGCCACAGTGGTGGCACGACGGCGTCTCCTCCCGTCCGATTCGAAGCAGGTACGATCCGAAACAACCGTGTCCGGACAGCACCTGCACCAGACGGAACGAGAGGAACCCGTGCGACCACTCGAGCCAGTCTCGCAGGACTGGGGCAATTGCGTCAAGGGTTCGGCGGCTGAAGGCTGCAGTGGCGAGGTCCCCCGTCCAATAGACGACGATGGCGTCTTTTGCCTCCCGCCGGACTGCAGCCCGCTCTTCCGGGGCTGGGCGTTCTCCTCTCGCCCTCCGCCCCGCCGTCCATTCATACACTCTGGCGAGTACCCACGCCTCGAGTTCCCAAGGAGGAGTGCTGGCCAGAGCACATGCTACCGCTAAGCCCACCGTGCGATGGGCCCGCACCACTCGCTGGGCTATGGCCCGTTGGGGTGCCCGCAAGGCCGCGGCGTTCTCCCACCTGTGGAGGGAGTCCTCCCAGATGGGAGCTCCGTAGAGGGCCATACTCCTCAAGATAGAGAGTTGCCGGCATCGCGCGCTGGGCCCCCCAAGTTGGGAAGCAGCCACGATACGGCTTGCCCGCGGCAAGACTCACGAACCTAAGATATCCGGACGGAGTGAGTATGAGATGGCGGATCTGCTGGAACTTATAGAAGCAGAGAGCGTTAAACTTGGACTCAAGATTAACCATGCCAAGACAAAAGTAATGGTGGTAGACCGTGCTCATCGTCTTCCGAGCTCAAATCCACTCGACGGTTATGAGAAAGTCAGCGATTTCGTATATTTTGGGGTCTTTGATCGCGAATGAGGCTGCCTTGAGGAAATCCGCCGTCGTACTGGCATCAGCAGTAAAATTTTGAAGAACCGTCAGAATACCAAAATACGACTGATCCGTGCTCTAGTTTTTTCCATCTTTTTCGAAGGCCTGAAAACATGGTGCACTGAAAGCCGCGGAAGCAGTGAAATCGATGCTTTCGAGATGTGGTGTTGGCGGAGGCTACTTCGTATATCATGGACCGCCATGAGGATGAATGAATCTATACTGGAGGAACTCAACGTCACCAAGCGGCTATCTGAAATATGCCAGGAGCGTGCCCTTAGCTTTTTCGGGCATAGTATGCGTTAACCTAAGCACGGTCTGGCTTATAATAATACTGGGCCGATACTGTTGGAAGCAGAATTTACCAAGCGCTCCACACTTTAGAAGACCGCATAACTTGGAAACGCATCATAATATGTGCATTGAGGGAACGACGAAAACCGAACCGAACCTATTTATGTACTTTTGTACCTATTTTATTTATAATTAATTTTGTTATATTTAAATATTTTATAACATTATTATTTTCTCACAATCAGACCACCCGCCATCTTATCTCTTCACCACCTTTGGTTGACTGGTAGAGAATGCCTAAGGCATTAAGTCCGCCTTTGTACATGTGTGTGAGAACTTTAAATAAATAATTAAAGAGATACATCTCTTTAATTTTTTTTTTTTTCAATAGATATTATGAATTAAGTGTCAACCTGCTCCTCAATTGCGTCACACACTTTTAAACACAATCTAAAGGATTTTGAAGGTTATTTAGAAAGAAAAAATCGTCTGCTTGACAACTTAAATGGCGCAAATTTCAAAGTCAAAGTCAAATTATTTATTTCAAATAGGCACATAAAAAGCTCTTTGTAACGTCAAAATTTAAAAAAAATAGAACTGATTCTAGTCGCCCCGTCCAAAAGGTAGTTTCGTATGGAGAAGAATGGGCAAGAAACTCCACCATTACTCTTTTAAAACGTTTTACAATATATTGTATAAATGTACATTCATTATAATTATATGAAGACGATGCACCTAGAATAAAATTACTATACCACAGTAGGTAAAAATAATTAAAAATAAAGAGCAATGACAGATAAATTAATTATGTGATAGATACGAGTATTGTACATGGTGCTCACAATTTACAAACATTGTAGAAAAATACGTTTTTCTAAGAATTTTAAAGTAATAGGTATTTGATTACCTTACTCACACAGAGTTAGGTAATCACAGAATGTAAAATAATGTCTTAATAATAATTATAAATTATTCAATTCAAATATCAACCAGTTTGATTTTGTCTATACTTTAGATGAAGCTGGACCAGCATGTTTCCAAGCATTCTTATTTTGGATATAATTCTCTAAATGATTAATGATTTATTTCTGTAAGTAGCTTTGTAAAAACACTTTTACACGTCAATCATATTAAAAAAAAAAACTAGATGACACACGTACTCTAATTTGTAATATGCTTGTTTACAAAGTGTACTTAAAATTATGAGTTTTGCAATGAATGTTGTTGAATTATCAAAATGTAGGGCATTGTTATTGTGTGTTACATAATTACCCCGCGCGCTGGTACCTCAGAGTAATTATGACCTTAATTGTAGACGCTTGATGCTCAAAGGAAGTTCAATGCTAGAGCCATTATCCCCAGTTCAGGGTTAATGGATAAACTTCAGCCCACATTTTATTCCAGAACGGGAATAAAAAATATTATAGTAACGGCTTGTGAGGGTATTATCATAAGTATAGAATTTTATGTTATTATTATTATCCACATCAAAATTTTAAATGCAAAAGTCTTTGTGTCTTTTTGTTGATAAGTAGGTTTTGAAGCTAAACTAATGGACTTAATCAAAAGTGTCGCAATATCATTTGCAAAATCAGAGTAAGTAACATTTTCGGTTTATTTTCTTACTTATATAATCAAACTAATGATTACTCATCCTTTATTCATTAAGTTCTTTACTAGTGCCGTGCACTTCTGTGAAGAATTCACAACACGTAACACTGTACGAGTATGTGATTGTTGTTTGTTTATGTTTTAGTAATTTGTTGAAGTGTTATATCAATAAACAAATAACTAAAGAATCAATGAAAGAGTTCACTCTTCAATCAAGGGCTTATGTCATTCTCTCTGTACTCTTCTTGATAAAGGCTAAGACAGCTGTGCTGCTGAGGAGTTTGTTACGCCACTTCTTCTTCTCAGTGGTGAAGGGCGGGCGTTTTTGGGGGACTGTCTTATGTAATTTTGACGTTCGAAAAGTAATGATTCTCAGCCTAGTTTGAAAATTGACTTCTGATTTTGATTAATCTCTCAAATATATTCTTATCAAAGACTGGCATTCTAATTGCGTAACACAGTTTGAATCACAATTCGAGAGTTTTTAAGGATATAGCTAATCTACTGCTTCATAGGTTTGAAAAATTCGTCTGCTCGACAACGTAAATAACGGTTGTACGTTGTTTTATAGAAAATAGTTTCATAGAATTTCGTTTCAAACAAAAATTTTCTCATATTATCATTTCATAGAATAATCAATACGCAGAATACTTACTTTGAAGAAATTTAAATCAATGATTTTAATATTCATATCATAGAATAAAAAATCAAATATTCTCTATCTTAATATTGGTTAGTTAATATCAAACTTATTACCAAGAAAAACATTTTATCGAGTGGATTATTTAACCCAAATAGAGGGAATCTGACGCTCGGTAGCCGCTGCCGCGGCACGCTCGCTACGCTCGCTCGCCTTCGCGCGTTAATGGTCACTGTTCTAACCTAACCTAACCCAAATATTCGTTAAAAAATTATTCTAATGTTTAATAAGTTGGTTCTAAAAAAATTTTACTGTGAAATATGTTTCATTCAACTAAATAGTCGTCGAAACAATATTATTCGAAATAAAAATACAAGGGCCAAATAATATATTATATGAAACATTTTCTACGAAACAAAATTCTATGAAATTTCTGTCTGTGAAACAAGGGAACACCGTAAATAACGCGATGG
Source organism: Tiliacea citrago (assembly GCA_963921375.1). Taxonomy (NCBI): domain Eukaryota; kingdom Metazoa; phylum Arthropoda; class Insecta; order Lepidoptera; family Noctuidae; genus Tiliacea; species Tiliacea citrago. The sequence continues at coordinate 8,055,840 of OY992784.1, forward strand.
ATGTGGGTAAACTGTCAAAATGAAACCCCGCAATTGTCCCGCAGATGAATATGCGCCTCTATGTGGTTATCCAATATTTTCACGCCCAATATTTTAAACTTTATTTTCTAGTTTCGTTGTCCCTACGGATTACACAAACCAGATAACACGTACTAGTTCAATATTATAGTAGACCTTTTCACACTATCTTAGTTCAAGCAAACAGGACCAATGTTCCTTTAGGATCCAATGTAAATCGTACCTTAAACTTTAACAAACTTTATTCAACATTTTGACCAAAATTGGCGAGTTTGAACGAGCTGTGTGAGTCCGTAGAGAGTTGTTGAATTCTAGTTATTATTCGGTGTTCTACAACTTTTCGGGAGTTAGCCAGTTAAATAGAATGCAAGCATAGTGATTTATTCAAAACTGGGGGTCTACTCCGAAGCGATATTCCAAAGTATTGGCCGAATGTTCGGCAGTTTCTTGATTTCCAAAGTTTCCTTTTTTGACTTTCGAGTCCTGACCCGACTTCAAGTCACATTTTTGACTTTGACTTATCTCTTTGACTATGGTTTTTTTTTCTTTCACCGTAGTCAGCCATAGTCAGCCCTAGTCAGGAAACGGTCGGACATTCGGCCGATACTTCGGAATTATCTTCGGAGTAGACCCCCTGGCTTTTATACGCGGCTTTTACTAAAATTAGCTGACACCTAAATTAATGCCTAAACAAAAGCGATGCTCGGATTTTAATCGCTCGGCTCCGTGAGATTTGAAAATCCAACAATGCAATAATATTTTAGTTAGTAATAAATTTTAAAATATTGCGCCTAGCTTCTGACGTTTCTTATGTGCCCATGTAGGTTTACTTGAAATAAAATATTTTGATTTAGATTGAATATTGAGGAGTTAATTGTTTTGCTAAAATACATTTTGCTAGTGTGCAGGTTTTAGTTCTCTTGATAAAGAACGAAACTCTGTATACTGAAAACACAAATTGAAAAGGAAAGTGTTTAATTTTATATTCCAGTGTCGGTACTAAAATTCCTGTAACGGCATAATTTATTTATTAAAACTTAATGCACAAGTGAAAAAAAAAACTGTACAAAGGCAGACTTAATGCCTGAGGCACAGAATAACATGTACGTATAGGAGCAGCCATTTTGGAACAGTTAATAAAAATGTATATGTGTTTAAATCGGTGCTTGAACAAAATAATGAATTACAATCCATTTGCTAATTAAATGTTTCTCCTCTCCCTTATTTCAATTAAAAAACAATTTCAATAATATAACATAACATCACGCCTATTCCCCGAAGGGTTAGGCAGATGTGCTCCATTAGTGCACCCACATTTCGCCAGTTATTTTTAAGTCCCATGTAATAGGGGACGAGCCTATTACCATCCATCGGGCTCAAATCCAGACTCCGGGTTGCTACTGAGAAATTCCAGACGGAAAACCCAATAACACTGCCCGACCCTGGATTCGAACCCAGGACCTTAACTCAGCAGTAGCATTAGCGACCACTAGACCAAGGAGGCAGTCAATTAACTTTCTGTAAAATTCATAACCGGTCCATTTAGCTTCAATGAAGTTAAGTAAAAAGTTGGGGGAGGAGCTCATGGCTAAGTAATAACAGCCACACGGGTCGATCCATCAGGTTAACCTACGCTTGCCGGGGTTGGTCTGTGGATGGATGACCATATTTACATACCGAGACTCCTCCGTGCCTCGGAAAGCACGTTACACCGTTGCGTTGGTCCCGGCTGTCATTCGTGGATCTTTGACAGTCGGTAAGGGTCGTCAGAATCACGAAAATTTGACAACCAAGTGTTCAGCTGCATTCAGTTTCACTGGAAGCCAGTTTCAATAGAATTGGGAAAAGGCTTGATTGTAGTTAGGTCCCCCCTAGACGCCCTAGAAGGACATATAGTGACCAAATTGGTGATGTTCTTCAGAAAGGTCAGGTGCGTAGTACTCGCAATCGGCGTGCGTGTATGACCAGATGTATGAACGTAGGCGAAGCAAAAGGAGTATGTAAGGAGCGTAGCAGGTGGTGTTCTATAGTTTATGCCTACCCCCATGGGATGAAGGCGTGAGATATGTATGTGTGTGTATGTGTAGTTAGGTCAAAAGTACCCCCTTTTAAGTAAGGTTTCATTTGAATCTTCACATGCAACTCCTTTGGCTTCCTCTCGGTTTTCATTTAATAACATGGGTGCTATTAATGGGCTCGTATAAAATCTGATTCCACGAAGAACTTTTATTTGAAAGAAAATTATAAATAAAAGAGTTTTACTGAGTGAGAGAACTCTTTGCAATGTCAACGGACTTGACCCTACAAGTAATCCCACCTTAGTAACACCACCTTGGACTTAAAAGTGATAGATGGCCGGAGATTAGGGTTGTCTTTAAAATAAAATTCCAAGTGGCTTATCACCCATAAAATAAATACCTATGTCCTTTCCTTCCTCATCTGTCCTTCTCCTTATATATAATATAATTATATATATAATAAAAAGTAATAGTAATATATATAAATTGAAGTGTCTGTTTGTAATATCAAAATTATAGTTTATAACTAAATGCATATGAATATATATATTTATGGTACCTTAAAAAAATCTTTTTGATCGAGACTTACGCGGGTGAAACCGCGGGGCGCAGCTAGTGATTGTAATAAACTGTAAAAGAGATTTTGACCTCTGAGTTTGTTCGGGTGTCCAACAGAACTTTAAACTACACCGCTCCTCTCCTCTCCGCTTCAATGGACAAGCAGCTTAAGCTTATGCTTAATGTGAGTAGAATTACGTACCAACGGTATAAATTCAAACATTTTCCGTCGGTTACATAAGGCGTTGGGTCAACCCTAAACACCAACATAAGTACCTCTTAACAACAGTATCTTAATTCTACCAAACGGTACTTAGCAACAAAAACAACAGAACCCTTTGAGACGGTCGCGGGACCCTAAAACATGTCGCTCTCTATTTTCACACATACGCTGAAAGAAAGTGGAAGATGTTTCATTCAACCCTAGTACCTTTACGAGCTGAATGGCAGGTATGTACTCGGTTTAAATGGTGATTTTTTTTTAAAACACTTTTATTGTAAAGACGTTCGGTCTTTTTACATCAATCTAAAAGATTAGACACCCAATTAGTAGAGTACCTCGGGATGTGTTGTGATGGACCTGGAAAAAAAAAGATTTGCCCGGAAAGAATGAAGAGTTAATTCGTACTATGTACAGTCAATCTCGTGCCTACGTCCGGTCGGCTGCTGGCGATACGACGAGGCTGTGGCTGTAGGCTTGCACTAAGGGTCGGCTTTAAGTCCTTACCTCTTCCCGGTGATTATGGGCGCTCTGACGTCGGGCATACAGAAATAGGAACTCTGGTGCGTACTGTTTGCCGATGACATTGTTCTTGTCGGTGAAGATAGAGTTGCGATCTAGAGCAGATTGGAGAAATGGCAACAGAAGCTGGAGAATGTGGGCTTGAAAATCAGCAGAACCTAAACCGAATATAAGTTCTGCAATTTCAGCGATCTCTCGTCTCTCAGTACTGGGGCCATAGTGTAATGGGTTTTATTTTGCCAGTTCAACAAAATTCATTGCGTTACTTTGTTGAGCAGACACATTTTTCGAACCTAATACGAAGCAATGGATTAGCAATATCCTTCAAAAGCATTCAGATTGTGATTGAGAGTATGTTACGCAATTAAGGTGCAGGTTGTTAAAGTCAAAGTCAAATTATTTTTTATTGGGTTTTTTCCACCAGGAATTTCTCAAGATTTGTGCCCGGTTGATGACAATAGGCTCGCCCCCTATTTCATGGGACTTAAACATAACTGCCAAAACATGGGTGTACTCTGGGTGCACCTCTGCCTAACCCTTTGGGGATTACAGGTGTGGTGTTATGTATGTAAAAAAGAGCGTTGGGCCTAGCACGCTTTTGGGACTCTGTATTCCATATACATTTAGATATGTGTGTCTCTTGGCTGTAGTCATCGTAGATCTTGAAACTTTGTTTCTGGTTACTCAAATAATTCCAGATCAGAGCCAGAGGTATACTTCGAAATTCCATGTGTTCCAGCTTAGACTACGAAATACAGGTACTTACGCACAATATATACTGCAGTATAATTCCTGCATTCAAACTTTTTTGCGCGTTCCGCATTCTCTTATTTTGGGCTATTTCTTTTTTTAATTTATTGATTTCAAATTCAATTTTTTTCTCAATAAGCTTCGAAACAACATTGTTCAAATATCATTTTTTTCTGTTCAGTGGCAGCGTTGGCGTGTTCAGCCTGTTTTTTTTCTCATGGTATCCGAATCATTGATGTCGTGGCTTAAAAGCATATTTTAACCGTTGTGACGGTATTTTTGTGTTGTTTGTTCGCGTTTTTCTTTTAATGGTATGTATTCCTTTCATTTTTAATATTTTTTGCTTCTGCTTTATTTTCTTGGTCTCAACAAAATTTTCTTACTTTGTCCTAGGTTGGGAATCAACCATAAGGGCCAGGTTTTTGGTCCAAGGTACCGGCTAGATTTTAACAGCTTACTACATTTCACCTAGTTCGACTTCCATCCAGCTTCGAACAGAAGACCGCTGTGCCACGGAGTCCTTTTTTTGGTGACACTTAAGAATGTTGTCTGTTGCGAACGCCTCTCCTATTCTGATGTCCGTCCGTCGCGTCATTAAAGCGCGGAAGAGAGCAGTACGAACGCATCAAATTTTCAGCAGATGAGCTCTACGTCACCGTGTCAATCTAAAGCACAGCTTGGGCAACTTTTCTGTGACGAACGAGTCGTCCCAGGTGTGGTGTGGTTACGTCGAAACCGAGAGCGACCTTTTTATTTAATAATACTTACTAAATTCAATGTGATTCAATAATATGTTTTCATTGATCTAAGAAAGCTAAAAACCATTTATTTTAAAGTAACACGTTTATTTTATCATGCGAAATAGTAGGTGATTGCAATCATTTTTCGTATTTCCATGTGTATTTCTTTATTCAATTAAAATAGCAGATTTAAGATTTCTTAAACTATAATTTTTTTACTAAACCTTCAACTCAACATTTTTTTTGTACTTAACATTTTTTTTAGTCTTATATTGTTTAATTTATTAAGATCAAAATTATACGCATTTTAAGTAGTGAAAGATTATTTTATTTTATCCGTACTCGCGCGGCGGGACCCAAGTTCCCGTTTGTGTGCTAGCGGAGAGATTTTTCGCTACAATACGTAGATTTGACTTTAACTTTAAAAATGATGAAAAGAAACAAAAAAGCTAGTTTATTTTATACTAGTACAAAACTAGCTTTCTAAATCGTATTCGAAGTCACACAGGCTTCTTATCTCTGAAAATATTGATAGTTATTTAAAAACGAATTCTACAGTAAATCCAGTCATTCATTTGGATGATAAAATGTTTCATATCGACCGAAATCAAATACTAGGAGTGGCTACGTCCGTGAAATCTTATCTCCTCAATCCGGCCCTGCGCTACTATATTTAGTTTGATGGCAACGCTTTTCAGATAACTTACAATGTAAAGAGGTCATAGCAAGCTACGTCAGTTGCCTAATTCTCGATTTTCTTTTTCACTGGCTTTAGCATAAATAAAATAAAAGATCAGCAGTGCTATTCTGTAACCATGTCACCGTGAAAACTTAGGTGAAGTGAACTGTCAGTGAGGGATTGACACTGTTAACAACTCATTTCAAGCTCTCTTCACCTGCGTTTACACGGTGAGATTTTTTCAGAATAGATCGGCTGGTTGCGCTAAAATTATTAGCCAGTCAGTGAGGTGAGGTAACGTAACATTTAAAGCATGCAGGTCAAAGATATACCAATCCATAAGCAAATCAAGCATAAAACTATGATGTTGTTTAAATAATTATTTTTTCTCAAACATGCTTGGAAATTTGAGCAATGTTTTGACAACCTTCTTCGAGATAAATCGAAATTGCAGTTTTTAATAAGAAAATGCTATTACAGTATAAACGAATATTTAAATGACAAACAATAAGTGATAACCTAATAAGTACTAGTACAGTAGTGTAAAATATTTTTTTTATTATAGTAATATTAGATTTAGTTCTGAAGACTAAAAAGCTAAGTCTTTCAAAGCTTCCTCTCTCCTACTATTTTGCTGTGCACAAAGAGTCCATACTGATCACATATAACTTTAAGTTACAACCTACACATTGTGGAAAGCAAATACAGTATTGAATGTTAAATACCGCAATGAATGTTATTGAACTGTCAAAATTAAACCCATTGCTACAGATATTGTGTTACATAATTACCCCGCTATTCCTTTTATATACCTAATGAGATTTAAACTTTTGTTATTTCTGCTCTAGTGCCTTTAACGTAATCTAAACATCACTGACACAGTGCTGCGTTTATTTTAAATAAAATCTTAAGAGATTTCTTTTGTTATTTTCTGTTCCTTTGAATGATACATACAAGATAAATTAACACCGATGACACATTGTTTATTGAAAAGATTCTAATAAATGTAAGCTTACTTGCATTCTACGCAAGACGTAGGTACACGATCGCAATAGATTTCAATTTGACAGCTCAACATTAAACATTGCTCTGTATGTTTGAAAAATCTGTCTTCTCCCCAAATAGATTTACACAAAGTATATTGTCGATTTGTCTAAATTGAGAGAGTGTTATTTAAAGGGAGATTCGAGATGTGAATCAACGAATCAACAATAGTTATCATCAGAAACAAATAAGTTCGCTTTCCATTTTTATGCGGTCACCAATTTTATTGACAGAGGTTCAAAACACAGTTTTGGCGAATTTACTATACCAAAAGCTTTGACCACAGTGAAGCGAATCCTGCGCATGTTGGGGAACGTGACTGCGCGCTTCGACTGTTTTAATGATTTGAAAGTCACGCAACTATTCGCGCCTGTTTGAATACCTTCTTAAAAGTTAGTTGACACGAACAGCCAAAGGGAATTTCGTCAATCACTAAACCAACTCCAAAATAAACAAATTCAAGCCCTGAGGGTCTACTCCGAAGCGCTAAACCGACGTATCGGCCGAATGTTCGGTCGTTTCTTTTCTAGGCTAACTATAGCTAAATACGGCGAAAAAAAAAAAGAAAAGAAAGACAGTCGAAGAGATAAGCCAAAGTCAAAACTGTGACTTGAAGTCAGGTATGGACTCGAAGTCAAAAAATGAATCAGTGGAAGTTATAAAACGACCGAACATTCGGCCGATACGTCGGTTAAGCGCTTCGGAGTAGACCCTCTGTCTCTTCGTTCTTCTTGCTTCTATCACTACTTGATCCTGTTTTTAACTTACTATGCAAACCCCTCTTCGTACATCATCCTTGGCATCCTGTCAACCCTGTAAGATACCCAAACATTTCTCAATAATGCAGGCACATTAAAACTTTAGCCCCAATAAAACAAAAACAAGAAAATCTTGCTCCAATATTCGCCAAGAATTTGGGCCAATAGCCTCTAGAGGAAGTTTCGTTAATAATCTGAACCGATAAATACAAGTTAAATAAACGTGAGTTGCACCCACGATACAGGAGAAATTCCTAGTGTGGGGCAAAAAAAAAAAAGAAAAGGTTTCCTTAACTTCGAGGTTACGCCAATGTATGTAATATAGGTATTCTACATGTTGTGTCTACTAGTTTTGTTTATCAAGCAGCAGAAACAGCAGAATCTTCCCTGCTGGCCCGTATTTGGGGTAGCAACAACTGCATGTTCTATGTTCTATGTTAGAGGGTTTGGTTTCCGCACTTAGTCCTTTTGGACCATTGTGCGTGGGCCATGGCGGCCGTCAATTGGTTTATTCCAACCAGCCCACCTCCCTCCAGAAGCTGATTAGGTCTTCTGGTCTGCGTAGAATATCTGTGAAAGATCTGGGTGACCCGATGGTTTCTGTTCTGATGTGAGATCAAAGAGCACATGCGCAACGGTTTCATCAGCCTCCATGCAAGCCCTGCTCAGAGGGCTGTCCGTTATGCCTATAGTGTGGAAGTGTTTGTTTAGTGAGCAGTGTCCCGTGATGGTCTCCGATAACAAGCGCAGGCCGTTCCTGTCCAGGCGTAGCAAACGCCTAGTTAGCCTGCCATCTAAGGATGGCATGGCTTCCCTGGACTGCCTGCAGCCCGGTGTCGAGGTCCACCAGTTCTCCGCTTGTGTGTGGGTGAACTCCTGTAGCCACCTGCGTAGTTGGTTAAAAGGGATGGGTACGATAGGTTCGGGCCCACAGACTGACGCGGTGGATGCTCTCCTAGCTAGTTCGTCAGCTGCGTCGTTACCCAGTGTTCCGCTGTGTCCTTTTATCAACAACGGCATTCTGAACGCAATAGCTGTACATTTTAAAAATAGTTAAAGGAACATCCCTATCTGAAACAACAGCACATGTCATGCATGAGAATATTACACACGACATGTTTTTGACAAGACTTATCGAAAACAAGCATGACAAACAAGTATGTATTTAGGCGTAAACGTGGGGTAGGAATTTATTATCCAGTAGGCCTTGTACCTTGTACTACCTGCCTCACGGATTGCAATCTTGTATTACTAACTTCTGTTAAGGGTGCTATCACAAAAAAAAAAAACGTTTTTCGAGAACTTCTTATCTAAATTGTGAGAAAGCTTGAAATAATTGAAACATTAAGTCTATGTAACTATATAAAATAATACAGTTTTCGTGGTGAGAAACCATTCGTTTCAGTCTCAGCACCTGTTAATAGTTTCATCAATTTTGCGCTCAATTTATCTTATTATCAATATAGCTTATATCAATTTAGCTTATTTCGCCGTTCCGATATTGTATAATCATAAAATAAACCTTTGATTTTATCACACGGATAGCTGAAGTTCAGTGTGTGATTTTTAACTTTCTTGACATGGTAATAAAAAATTGCTACCAATGGAGATGAAGGAGATCTATCTGTGGCAATTATTAGTTACATTTGGTTTAGTTTTTGCAAATATTTGTCAGATTTTGTGATAGCATCCTTAACTAAATTCTATTAACAAAATGTGCGAAGGTTGTGGAGGCTGTTGTGGCGGCTGCTGCTGTGGATGTTGCTGCTCTTTCATTACGATCTACACCTTTTTTTTTTCTACACCTGCTGTACGAATATTTGCTAGTGATTTGTTTGGCGTCGCAATGCGCCACTTAGCGCATACAAGCCATGCTGTCTCTGTCGAAGATGGCGCACCGACGCCTCCGATGTTTGTCTTATGATCCCCCGTACCGTTTTGTGGAAAGAAACTACCTACTATAAATAAACCATGGCACTATAAAAACAAAACACTGCGACTAAACTCACCAACCCTACTCTTATAGAGGCAAACAAATGCCACAGTATATTAGCCACGTGCAGGATTACCGTGGCGCTAAGCAGAGGAACAACTTTCCCTCTTCCTGTTAGTGGGTGTTATTGGCAAACTGTGAGGGCATGGCGTATAGTTTTGTAATCTGAGTCCGATATTCTCCGTTTTGAGAAATATAAGAAAATGTGTAGTTTTTATTAAACTCTTAAAAAAGGAATTTCCATAATTATTATAAATGTGTAAGATTTAAATACATAAATATGTGTATTCTTTCCGTCTTAACCTATGGTGCACAGACTTGGTCTTTGGCTAACATCCAGAAGTACAAACTCTAGGTCTGCCAACGAGCAATGGAGCGCAGTATACTAGGCGTTAAATTAACTGATCGTGTTCGAAACACAATACTGCGCTCCAAAACAAAGATAGCTAACGTGGCTCAAAAGGCTGCCCAACTTAAATGGGACTGGGCAGGACATATTTGCCGCATCCAAGACCAACTGTCGGCCCAAATGACACAGAATTGGTGCCCTGAGACAGTGAGACCGGGTCGCGGCAGACCACGTAGGAGATGGCGGGATGAACTGAAAAGGCTCCGCCGAAACTGGAAGGAGGACGCGCAGGCTCCCAAAAGATGGAAGGAGGCCTATGCCAAGACGCGGGACAGCGTAGGCTAGAAAAAAAAGAACGGTATTTCAATAGAAAGATCTGGATTAAGTACCTAACCGGCCTACCGGCTGACTGTCTTTAAGACTAATATTTTAACATTAATCCCGGCTACTCTTGACATAAGTAGCTTACTGAAGCAAGTTACAGAAAGCCCGCAGAATCTCCCAAGGGCCACACTAGGCCGTCTGGAAGCCCGCAACGAAAATAATTACATGAAATAAAGATAAGTTCTGTAGAAATAACTTAGGACTAGAGATAAAATATTATAGACTTGCAAAGATAAATATTAAGTTGTCTAAAGGTAAAAACAAGCTGCTACATTTTGTTTAATGAATATAAAATTGCTCCTCTTCAATTAAATTTCCTGTTGAATACAATTATAGTGCAAGTGTTTTGTTGGTACAATTATCTAAGTTATTTTCTCCTGTGTATGTGGTTTTGGTGGTGGTGATCCTTGGTGGTTCAGTGGTAACGTCCGCGATTTACGAGTTACAAAACGTTCGAACCCCGACAGGCGCTTTTCTTTGTGTAAATTATTTCATCACCTTTGCTCTCAAAACGGTGAAGGAAAACATCGTGAGGAAACCGGCGTGTCCTAGAACAAAATATTTGAAGACAAGTGACATCTACCAACCCGTACTGGGCCCGCGTGGTAGATTACGAACGGCCCACTCCCTCTCAGAGAAGAAAGAAAGAAAAATATTTTATTTGGGACACGCACAGGAAATATAAAAAAAAATGCATTTAAACTAACAATATCCAAAAATAAAAACAATCACGACTTGTGCGATGCCAAAAAGGCTCCTATCTCAGAATAATGCTGCGATATTTAAAAAATAAATTAGAGGCCAGTGTTCGAGCAGTGGCAACATTATAGGCTGATATATATGTGGTTTAGGAGGCAACTAAGGCATTACTATGTCAAAGGCAATATTACGGTAGCAACCACCATAGTGCCGTACGTTTTCTTCAAAAGAATGATAATATATTAACTATTTTCTACGTTTTATTTCCTTATTTTTGAAAATTTTATTTCAGCAATGTAAAACTCGCATTTGTGGTTGTTTTTAACTAAAATATAATCCGTCATCAATGAATTTATTTTATTTCAAAACGCATAATCAATACTCCCTTTATTTTTCTCCCCCGAAAGTTTATTATACGGTTCATCATGATTGAGCTACCTATTTGCTTGGTAAAGTAAATTAAGACAGACTTCGCAAAATCGGTCAAGTTTATCCTACAGTTAAGCTGTGACAAGATCTTTAGAATATGTAGAAGTAAGTTCCTGTAAAAAAAGTTGTGTTTATGTTCAATCGGTTTAATTATTGGTTTTAGAAAATATTTTTTTCTATTGTAGGAAGAAACACTGATTAAAACAGTATTCGTTTATCACAAGCACATAAATATTTAAAAAAATGCATTCAAAGAATCACATTTCAAATCTTAATCAGCACACATTAGAAAAAAAATATAGAATTTATGCACTGGTTGATACTTGTTTCCCTTTTTCACAGACTGTGGTAAATATTTATGGACTTGTTGAGATGTACACGCAAACTGTGCTGTGACGTCATGAAGCCTTTTTCAATTAAATAAAATGCTTTCGATACGACGATTTCTTAAAGTTTACCTTACCAATTTTTACAAAACGAACAAGGAACTAAAACAAACAAAACCCTTCAGTTAGTGTAGTGTAATATAAAATATCAGACTCTAAGAAAGTAGAACGGACTTAAAGTAAAGTGCAATAAACACTAATCTAAGTTGTAAAATAATTATCACATAAAAAAATAGGTTAGATTAAAATTTATTTATTTATTTATTTATCCTCTCACTGGAACGCCATACAGCAATTACACCAACGGAGCAGAAATTACATTATGTGCTGCTATCCATCCATCCTGTGCGCGATGGACAACGAACGGGCGGCGATGGATCACGCACACTCACGCAGCGTCAAGAGACTTCTCCATATTTCCATTACTCCATCCATATAGCGCACATTTTTTGAGACTTAAAGATTGTTTTAAAATAAATACATTAAAATTGAAAAAACAGAAAATTGTCATCCTGCCTGACAGATTGTCAGGTCATTGTCATTCCTCAAAATTGCTTATTAGGGTAGATTGTAATTAATTATTAAGAACCTGCTGCTTTAGAATAAAGCACCAAAAAAAAACAGTTTATTAAGTCATTACCTTACACTTCCACGAACAAAGAGTGACCCTTTCTTACAACTCAATTACGTTAAAACTGACTGGATACAGGAAAGTTTGTATCACATTTCGTAGAGTAGTTTTTACAAAGTGGTCGCAGCCATGACATTTACAAGTTGAGGCAAGAAGTTGAGCTGTATTTGATGCAACATACCTATGTAATTGAGGGAAAGTTACGACTCACGAGTCTGGAGTGGGTGGAGATGAAAATGGTGAAGCAAATAAAAGTGAAGTTAAAGAAGGGAGATAATTTATTAATGAAGTGTGGTTCTTAAGGCGCAAATACCTATTTGATTTTAGTGACTTTTGAATCTATTATTACGACTTCATATATTGCAAGTAAGTTATGCAAAAAATGTGTGTTAATAATACGCATACACATCAAATTCTGGGTCTCCTTTGTTTGACCGAAAGGAATTTGACAAATTTTCACTTCCCAAAAAAAAATTCGCATAATTTCATTTGCCATATTATTACTTAGCAAAAAATCTATTCACAAAAAATTGTAACGCAAACCTAATGTTTGGCAAATGAACGTTTAAACTATATCTTGTGTTACCAACTAGTACTTACTTTTAACATTTTTTATTTAGTCAAATATTTTTTTTTTTTTTAATAAGTAATTAACATAATCTAAATAGTTCAGTTCCGGGTAACCTACTAAAAACAATCTCTTTTTTCTATTAATGCAAGTCGTTTCTGGCACTCGCCGGCCGCTGCCACGGCACCGCTCACTTCGCTCGTTCGCCTCGTGCGTAGGAGGTCACAGTTTTAACTTAACCTAACCTACCCATAAATCATTTGATTAAAGACCAAATGCCATAATGACATTATACTTGGTAATATTTTGCCAAGTAAAAATTTGACCAAATGAAAAAAATGCGTACTAAAATCATTTGAAATATTGCAATGGTATAAAAAAGGTTGCTAAAATTTGTTTGGGTAATGAAATTTTATCAAAATTTTTTCGGCAAAACGGCAGGCACCCATCAATTCTATATGTGAATACTCGTATTGAAGTATTGTAGTAAAATTCTATTGAAATAAATTCAGGAAGTAATGTCTACACAAAGCATAAAAAAACGATATTACTTTCAAACTACTACTATTTCACTGTGTGTTTTTTTTCAAATATTCATATTTTCGTTGCTAAAAATCAATATTCCCTATGAAACCGAATGGCGGCGCGACGGCGGCGGCGGCGTGAGCGTGACGCGCATTTGTTTGGACAAGGGCAACGGTGATTACCCAAACCTTAAGGCGCTGACAAGAGGCAAATGATAAAAGTAGGCTTTTCTTATACAAAAAAATTGCAAAATCTATATAGTTTGTGGTAGCGGAAAAAATATATGTTATTCTTGAACATGTTTCTCAGAACTTGGTCGTTACCAAAACACGTTTAGAAAAAAAATCTTGATACAAATTAACGGTAAACGAACCCTTTACTTTGAGTTTCAATCCAAAATATCTGTATTATATATCAACGTACGGTTGGTACTTAATTATTAACAAGAACGTCTTCGAAGCAGAACTCGGTTGTTTTTTTTATTTTCGATTATTCAGCTCATTTTTGAGTAAATATTATAGATAGTTGCTTCATATTTTTCAATAAATTACAAGCGTTGTGTCATCGCGCTTCTCTTTCTTTTGTATGCAGTCTGACAGTGACCGCGGTTTACCTGTTGTCAGCGTCTTAATGATAGGTAGTCATTGTTGTTTTAGATATTAATAAGCGTTGTTTATAGTTAAGAGACGTGTAGACGTCTAAAAATGCAGTTTTTAATCATTAATTAATTTTAAGCTAAGTTTAAAAATTAACCCCTGTGATATAAATAATTGAATTGCTGGTATATTTATGTGTTATATTTGTCAAAAAATAATAGCCGCGTTTTGACATTTAACTTGAATCGATTTATCGTGAGTATCGACTACCGAGTCGTATGGTTACTTCACTAGTTACGTCGCGATTGACCATCGCGACATAACTAGTGAAGTAACCATACGACTCGGCTAAATGTCAAAACGGGCCTATTATTTTTTGACAACTTTAGTTGACTATCGATGGAAAGTTTTTCCAAACTTTATTAGGGTCGGCTTCATCTGAACGACAAAACATTAAGCGAACAGTTTTGGGATCAGAAAATTAATTTTCATACCTAATCAGCCCATGTTCACACTGCTGGGACACAGGCCTGCACTCAGTGAGAGGGAGCGGACCGTAATCCACCACGCGGGCCCAGTGCGTGTTGGTAGATGTCACATGTCTTCGAATTTTTTGGTTCTAGGACATGTTCAGGTTTCCTCACGATGTTATTCTTCACTATTTTGAGAGCAGTGGTGATAAAATAAATTACACAAAGTAAAGCGCCTGTCTGGGTTCGACCATACGATCTACAACTCGTAAGTCGCGATCGTTACCACTAGCCCACCTCTGCTCGTTTCACTATGCCACCACCTGCTCTGAAAATTAATTAACACACTTAAATTTCGCGCATTTCCTTCTCACACGGGAGTTTGTTGCGCCACTTCTTATTCCCAGCTAAAGCACTAGGAAGTGGTGAAGGAGCGTTTTTGGGGGACTGTCTTATGTAATTTTTGACGTTCGAAAAGTGCTGATTCTCAGCCTAGTTTGAATAAATGACTTTTGATTTTGACACGGTCCTATGAAGATATTGAGAAATGGTGGAGATAGATGTAAAAATTTATTACTTCCCGTAAAATAAAGACTAATTTCAGCTCTCTTATGTTTTTGGTCTAATGAAACAGAAAGATCTATTAACACAGACTCCGAAGTGCTAACTACCTTCCTACAATTTATAGCCTAGATCGTTCTAGACAAAGTGCAAAGGGATGTCCTCATCATTCTTATTGTTTAATCTTGAGAAATACTGCTCGTAAAGAGAAGTTCGTCTAGCTAAGACAAAGAAATTATTTTCTAAGCGCTGTCAGATTAAGTTGATGTAATTAAGTATTGTTGCGGTATGTAAGTAGTTAGTATTGTATTATGTATGAAGTTAAATAGTCAAAAAGTCATTAATAGTAGTTACTGGCGAAATAATAATAATAATAACACCGTTTATTTCAGGCGACACAGGCCCAAAGAAAAATACCTAACCTAACCTAAACATACAAATTGTAATATAAACAAAAACTTGTGTTAATAAAAAGGCTTAAGGGGCTGACAACAGGCAAACCGCTGACACTGTCAGATTGCATACAAAAGAAAAATTAATCCGTCACCGGATGCAGTTTGGCATTTGCAATTTTATGGTATACTTTTAATTATAATTATAACTGTTAACGAAGGGATAAACTGCTTTTAAAAATAATTAAGAGTTGTCTTTGAAGATTTTTTGATGTATTAAATTATGTTTAATTATGTTTTGAGTTCCATCACCATATGCACAAAAGACTTGAAAATATCATAGGTACGGCTATTTTTTGAGAAAAAATATTTACGGTTTAAGAACTGCTAAACCACCTTTTTTACCATTTTCAAGAAATCTCCGCCTTAAGACTATGTTAGTAGCACTTCAATTTGCACTAGATTGAATTTGCGCTTTGTGAAATGTGGGTGTACTACAGATACACCTCTGCCTAACTCTTCGGGGAATACAGGCGTGATGATGTTTTGTTAAATAGTAATTCTATCAGCCTATAAACATGGAGTTCTGGAAAAGACTTAAGAATGGTTTGAGTGTCGAAGGCAATCTGTATGATTCCGGTTTTTACAAACGACATCGTCGATTTAAAAACGCTCGCTATTATAAAATATACTGAAGGAAAAATGTGAATTGCTTAGTCACTATTTAATATGCCACAACATTTGATGTACAATTCAAACGCCGTTTACAAAATGCCGCAGTAAATTGACGTATTTATTTCTATTTCTTAAGGCACTCGCCGGCTGCTGCAGCGGCACCACTCTTTTCGCTCGCTCGGCTCGCGCGCTATTGGTCACAGTTCTAACCTAACCTAACCCATTTAGTTACTGCCCTGGATTAGTTACTGCGACCAATTGGGCTCGCGCGTGGTTGGTCACAGTTCTAACAGAACCTATAACAACAACCAATGTCGAAATTATAACAATTGAATTTGCCTTCGGCATATTTCATAACTACGAGCGATTGTAAACGGACGGCACCGTATGTATAATGACGAATCATACAATCTGCGTGCGACATGAGGCTGAGATGTGAAATGAGATTGGCAGGTTTGCTTCAGGAAAACAAGTATTCATCACATCATCACCTTTCTGCCCATGTTACTTAAGATCGGTGCAACACATTTTCTCTTTCCATTCTCTCTGTAAACTGCCACGTTATCATTCACTCCCTTCTCATTTATATAATTCAAACTCAAACTCAAAGCATTTATTTAAATTATACCAGTTACAAACAATTTTGAATTGTTAAAGAGTCGGTCAGTTAGTCAGAAAGTTGAAGCTATTTGCCCATTCCAAAACGTAGATCTCTATGGAGAAGAACAGACAAGAAACTCCAAGGACACTCTTTTAAATCAAGATAATTATTACAAAATCCTGGGTACATTATTCTTGTCGCTTTTATATTTGAGAAAAATGTGAAAAAAAAACATTCCTTACAAAATTCATCCATGTTTTTTTGATAGATTATTAAAAAAGTGGTCTTCATGCATACTGAGATAACACCAAGCCATTGTCTCACGTTCCAGAAAACAGTTTTTCATTACACTCTGTTTGACAGTCCATTCCGTTTTCCAAACATACAACACCGAGCCAACGTGTTTTACATTCTCCAGAGATTCTTACGACAGAAGACCCTGAGAATCTTTTGTTATTTGGTCAAAAAACTGTCACTTACAAAACATTTTTTTTTAAATAATATTTTATTGGCCTGGTTGCTGGGGCCTTTTAGCCAAGTCTTAATTTAGTTACAAACTTGGTTTAAATGCGAAATGAATACATGATAAATGATATCCCCGCCCGCCCGCTCCCCTTGAGTTTCAGTAAAGATGAGGCACTATACTGAGACCTCACGCGGAATTCTTGAGAGAACTTGAAGTGATGTTGCACTTTTTTGTTTCATTTGCCTCCACTAATGCACGTTCACGAATACTTAATGGTTAATAATCTACCATTATTACACACTAATATTCGGCTAAACACAAATTTTAAAACAAAAATGCTAAACATGACGCTTCACTTTCCCGCCAAGAATCCTCACGTACTATACACGCGTGCCATGACCACAGTAGAAATAACCGGCCAAGTGCGTGTCGGACCACGCACAATGAAGGGTTCCGTAGTTGGGATGAATTTATCCCAAAAACAAACTTAACATTGTAGTTGAAAAACATGCTCTCCCATACATCGATATACGTTACGGTCAATTCTCCAACTGCAAATTTAAGTTAGTCCACTATTACTCGTTAACTTGTGAAGCCTACTTAGCTGTGATAGTTTTTCTTTTAATTTCGTTATAATATACTATTGCCATGAGTTTATTTACATATCCAAAACCAACCAGCTTTAGCTGGCAGTGGGGGGAGACACTTGACCCTAACAAAAAATAGCACTTTAAAGCTGAATATGGATATAAAAACGGATCCCTGAATTGAAAAAAGGTTTTCACAAACCCGCAATATTTTTAAACGATAACCCACACCATGGAATAGACAAGAAAAAAAAATCAACCCCATTTTAAATGCAAGGAAGGTACCCAAAAAAAAAATGTTTTTCATGGTTTTATTTTACGACTTGCTCGGCGTCGATAATATATTATGTATACCCATGTCAAATTACAGCTTTCTAGTACTAAGCGTCTCTGTGCTAAGCCGGGGGGACAGACGGACGGACGGACAGACAGACAGACGGACATGGCGAAACTATAAGGGTTCCTTGTTGACTACAGACCCTAAAAATGACAGATTGTAGAACCCTGCGATGTCAAAATCAAAAATGAAAACGAAATGTCACTTTGTCTTCGTAGAGTAGCGATAGAAGTGGTCATTACTCATGTTACGCGTGCTGCTACACATAGGTACCTTAATCTCTACCGTATATGTCAACCATAATCATAATAATATCTTTACATAAAAGAGAGGAAGTTTGAACACTAACGATCAAACTTGATATGTCGTCATTAAATATAAAGGTGCGTCTACGCTAAACGAGCCGAGCACGAGCGGAGCACAAGCCGAGTACGAATTCGCTTAGTGTGGACCGACTTACAAGTCTCGTACGAGCGTGCTTCGAGTGTTTGGCTCGTGCTGGGCTTGTCTCCGCCAATTGTTCGTTTTTCGAAACGACGACGGAAAAGGGATTTGTATCGCGTTCGAGGACAGTGATAATTGTAAGTCCACACTTAACGCCGCGAACGACGACGCGCCGAATGGCTCCACTCGTGCTCGGCTCGTTTAGCGTAGACGCACCTTTAGAGTTTAGACAGTCAAGGACTTGAACGAGTTGGTGATAACGAGATCAAAGGAATTAGCTAAAACTTCAATAGGTATGGTTTTTACAAGCTTCTATTTAATTTGCAATATATGTTAGTTAGTTGGTTGGTTTAGGCCGAATCTTGCAAGATGAATTGAAACCACTTTCTCATACCTATGTATGAATGTTATAAGATGTTAGATCAGTAGTGATAATTACCTATACAGAATTAAAATAAATTAGCTAGCGATACGCCGCAAACATAATGTGTGTGACAAAACAAAAAATAAATTAGTTTGATGAGTTTTTTTGGGGTCATCAACCGCAGGTAGTGTAGCCACTTGAAATCTCAGTTTCAAAAATATTTTTTTTTGTTTCGTAAACTTCTCAGATGTGATAGCTGTCGTATCTAAACACAATTAAACAAAAAAAAACCGGCCAAGTGGGTGTCGGACCACGCACAATGAAAGGTTCCGTAGTTAGGATGAATTTATCCCTAAAACAAACTTAACATTGTAGTTGAAAAACATGTTCTCCCATACATCGATATACGCCACGGTCAATTTTCCAACTGAAAATTTAAGTTTGTAATAGCAAAAAAATGATTTTGCTTTGTGATAGAACTACAAATTAATAATTTTTGGACTTTTTCCATTTCTTGTGCTATGAGACCTTGCTTGTGCCCAAATTTCATGATTCTAGGTCAACGGGAAGTACCCTATAGGTTTAGATTTATGTGCGAGATATTCGCAATTTTTTTTTATGTGATAAAACTACAAATTTACAATTTTAGGACTTTTTCCTATACTTGTGCTGTAAGACCTTACTTCTTGCCAAATTTCATGAATCTAGGTCAACGGGAAGTACCCTATAGGTTTTGATTTATTTGCGAGTATCGAAATATGTCGCAATAATGTCGCTTATATCGCCGTATTTTTTTTATTGCGTTGACTTGGAAGTTTAATTTTTTTAGAGCTTCAAGGGACCATAGACTTACGTATTTGATATTAATTTCAACTTGATACCTCCACGCGATCCTTAGAAAAATGGTCTTCACAGACTGACAGACAGACGGACAACGAAGTGATACTATAAGGGTTCCGTTTTTTCCTTTGGAGGTTTCCTTTTGTTTGGTTTGGAGGAACCCTAAAAAGAAGATTTTCTCAACTCATACTAAAAGTAGGTAGGTAAAGTACTACAAGAAGTGGTCGTCGACCCAAAAAAAAAATCAAATCTGTTTCATTCTTAGTTTGTCGTGTTTAGATATCGATACCGACCACGACTACGAAGTTTCGCTAGCTAATTTAATTTCACCCTGGATTTTAAAGGATGTCAAACAAGCTTATAGTTTTGATCAAAAAGGCGTTATTGAAAGACCTCTTGGCGTGATTTCAATCGAGTAGCTACATAATGAGACAATGATGTCCTACTTATTTTAATTAAGTACTAAAAAAAAGCCTCTTTATTTATGCAAACTTTCTACACAGTACAATGATTTTAAAAAATACGATTACTTATGCTAATAATTACGCTAATTTCATGCACTAAGATAATAATATGGACCATAATTTATTATTAGGTATATTAATTGTTATGTTTCAAACGCTTCATTTGACATAGTGACCTATACTTATAGCTAATCGATACTCTATTAATGATACCATTAAAATTTATTTAAATATTAGAATTTTATTATTTAAATTAATTAAAATTTTAAGTCTGTTAGCGTCTATGTAAATATTATTCTTAAATAAAAAAAATCATTAAAATTATGAAAATACTATTTCTTCGTTTCTTTAATTTAATTAGTGTCCTAATGGCATCGTATTTTGTTTGGTACAGTAGACCGCAAATCCGCAAATCGGTCGTAGCACTGACCTTGAGCTGGCATAGTACGAAATTTAAATAGTATGCGAGGCCAACTCTTACTGTTTTGTTGCTTACTTGTACCAACTTAGTTGTATTGTGGTAGGGTCAAACAATTAGATCAGCTCAGAAGAGAGAAGAGAAACAGCTGATTAACTGATCCAAAAACCAGGGGTAAGCAAGAAAGCAAATTATATTTTTTCCAAGAGTAAAAAAAAACGTTTCTCTCCTAAATATTTGGATGTAAATAAAAAATCAGCTACGACCACACGTCGCATTTTTATTCCCTAATGAATATGAAAATGAACATTACGTTATGAACCGCATTTTGACGACATTCAGGATCAAGGCTTCCACAAAGTAACTACATTACTATCTATACATTTATAAATTAAAGACGCTTTTCGTGTCTCTGTGTGAGCACGTTGTTCTTCTAAACCACCTTTTGTATTGATTTTTTTTATGATTTAATTTTAATATATTTTTTTGGCAAATTCTGTAAATATTGCCTTTAATGATTATATTATTTTATTGTATCGAATTATTATGTTATTTGCCATCACTTTTTTTTTATCTACAAAATGATATCATTTCTACTTGATGGCTATTTTTAAGTGTTAATAATTATTTGAGGGGTTTGGCGTTGATACCCGAAATACAGGCTTTCGGCTAGTTCGGCTACAGATGTCTAATTCATTTGTGACAAGAAAATAATATAGCCCATATGACATGTGTATGTAGGTATGTAAACAATTATTGAAATAAACTTATTATTATTTAATATTCAACTTACATTTCTTAAAGAAATCTTGATGTTTTGTCAATTCGAAAAACGCGCGTGAACAGAGACGAGTCACTAGTTACTCATATAAAAATTTAAAAAGAATTCGTTGTAAACCGATATTTTTGTGTAGAACATGAACATAAAATTTAACGATAACACACATAAAAACGTAGCATGTGAAATAAATATTTATGTGGGAGACTAATAAAGGAAAAGTTTGTTTGTTAGTGATGTTGCTAGGTAATGAATATTAGCTGAAACAGATCTTTTCTCTGATATCTAATGAAAAAACCATTTCAGCGGAGTAAAATAATTTATTTGGTTGTTATTAAACCTAATTGTTAAAAACTGAGTAAGTAAAAATAATAAAATGTATTAAAATACAAACTTTTACAAAAAAAAAACTGACTTCCTGCTTCCCGCATCCAGCAAATACCTGCGTCCGTCACAAGCTGATCGGTCCACCTTGTAGGAGGCCTTCCAACAGAATCAGAATATTTATTTGTAAAACATAGGTGTTAGGTTAACATATATTTGGGCGCTATGTTTTGCCGTGAAGGCGTACAAATATTAAGTAAAATAATAATTAAATTAAAAACTAAAATATTTAAAAACTAAATAAAACAAAACCAAAATAAACTAAAAAAATATATAAAACTATCATTTATAAAAATCTGGAACACTATAATAAAATTTTTCAATTAATAGCAAGGTTGAGAGCTTTCTTAAACTTTAATAGATATTTTTTATAATTTCGGGTATTTTATTATAAATTTTCGAAGCCATTCCAAAAAAACTATTTTTCATCAAAGCGGTTCTGCATTTTATGCCTCACAATTGATTTATACCTATTGAGAACCCATTGGAGTCTTTTTTTACATCGAATAATTTTTGAAAATGGTGTAAATTAATTTTAAAAAACAAAGCAGTCTTGTAGATGTACATAGCTGGCATAGTAAGTATTTTTTAAGATTTAAAATAAGGTGCACAAGTTTCGGTAGTTTTTAAGCCACACAACGCTTCCAACTTTAAGAATAAGCGACTACAATGTGAAAAATAATCTTGGTTTCAGAAGTTGCTAGCTTTGGGTTTGTATAATTATTATTGCCAAATTGCCACCGAACTCCGTAACTAAAACTATTTTTCACCACAACACATAAAGAAAACGATTCGAATGCAAAATCTCTTCCTTTTCTTAAGTCGGTTGCAAAGAAAATATCCTTAATCGCGTCGCCACGAGGGATTCATTTCACAAGAGCCGCTCCCTTACAAATCTTCTCCCCATGTGTCCTTCATTATGTTTACGGATCTTTTTCCTCGTTGTTAGGGTTCCGTACCTGAAAAGGAAAAACGGAACCCTTATAAACTCACTCGTGTGTCTGTCTGTCTCTCCGTTTGTCACAGCCAATTTGCTCCGAATCTACTGGACCGATTAAGTTGAAACTTGGTACACGTGAATAAATGAATTCTGAAAATGGGGGCCGCTTTTGGGGGGCTAAATAAAAAAAAATGTTTATCTGACTGTAAGTAACGTGTGATAATAATAATATGAAATGGATGACTTGGATTTTCATTCTTTTTTAATCATTTTAAAATATTTTGTTTTAAAGTTATTAAAAAAAAAAATCTCTGAAACTGCAGCGCCTAACATTTTGCAAAAAAATACGGAGAATAGTCCTATACTTATAGATTACAGGACAACCTTTAAGAAGTCTGTGATGGTTTTTATAACATGGTAAATCAATCAATATTGTGTGTACAAACTTACATTTGCAGTTGGTATGTATGACGGAGGGGGTCTTTCAAGTACAATGCTAAGTTTATTCTTGGGATAAATTCAACCCAACTACGGAACCCTTGATTGTGCGTGGTCCGACATGCACTTGACCGGTTTTTCCTATTCCCCCGGGGTAAGGGGTACACGTGACCAAATATACCAAAAATGGTGCAAGAAAAATGTTTGCAAATCCCGTCTGGAACAGCTGGGATGTATAGCGTCAGATTCTGCGACTGCTGCAATGAATGGCACTGCCGTAATTACGTGTTGGTATCCACGCCAGTTGCATTATTGTAACTGTGTTTTCCTACCCGTAACGTCGGTAGCACATCTCCGCCGCGAAACCATAGCAGCGAAACCGCGGTAGTTCAATTCAACTGGTTCGCGTCATGTTCCGCTAGTCGTATACAATTCGAGTAGTGAAACATGACGCGAGCTAGTTGAATTGAACTACTGCGGTTTCGCTGTGATAGTTTCGCGGCGGAGGTGTGCTACTGGCGTAAATACGACTTCACTAAACACACTAGCGAAATAACATGCAAGGTAATAAGCATGAATATTGAATCATAGTTAATCAATCGTGCCGTGATTGGGTTGCCAATCAACGTCGCAAACAGACATGGTACTAAAAGTTGATTATTTCACACTGAAAAAAAAAGTGTTTGCTTTAACAAAAATCTTGTTTAATGTGATCACGCATCTTGACTCCATACGAGCCTAACAAGATCTTGACTTCTGAAGCTAGGAGAACTTTGTTAAATTATCATAATTCAGTCTACTGTGGCGATCTACGATGGCGGCACGGTTGGCGCAGCGGTTAAGCGATTGACTGCTGCGCTGAGTGTCGCGGGTTCGATTCCCGCACGGAACAAATATTTGTATGACCTACAAGTAGTTGTTCCGGGTCTGGCTGTTTGTGTGTGTGAGTTTAAATGTTTGTAAACGCAACCACGATACAGGAGAAATTCCTAGTCTGGGGCAACATAAAAAAAAAAAAAAACTAAAAAACTACTAAGTAATGAATTAGTTTAATTATCTACGTGTAGTTATTTAATTTAACTCAAATGTTGGCCAGTTTAAGAATGATAATTATAATTCTAACAAGTTGCTTGTATCAACTTATATTATTATTTGATACTCGTATACAAAAGTGAAGAAGTAAAATCAAACAAAACATGTATAATGTAACAAAGACCGGTGATTATACTGTACATGTCACACTGTCGATATAAATAAAATTAACTTGTTCTGGAAAATAATGCTATCTTGTTTATAGTACTAAATAAATAAATAATGATTCTAAACATTTTAATGCCAACTAAGAGAAAATGTATGTAAGCTCGCATTTTTTTTTAGTGCACCCTTTAATTATAATCATGACATGCCCATCATACACTGCCTCGTTGGTCTAGTGGACCTGAGGTCCTGGGTTCAATTCCCAGGTTGGGCAAAGTGTTATTAAGCTTTTCCATCTGGAATTTCTCAGTAGCAGTCCGGAGTCTGTGCGAATTTGTGACCGGTTGATTGCAATAGGCTCGCCCCATATTACATGGGACTTTAACATAACTGGCGAAATATGGGTGTTACTATATAGGTACACCTCTGCCTTACCCTTTGGTGAAATAAAGCTTGATGTTATGTTCTAGTGGTCGCAAAAGGTGACTTTTGAAAGAAAAAAAAAAAAAAGAAAGAAAATACGTTTATTTGCGGTAAACATAACGCAAAGAAATAAAAACACAAACACGAAAGAACAAGTTGAGGGAAAATATGCGTCACATTCACGCAAAACGGCCATCGCTCAGCATAATGCTGCGACCCTATGCTAGACAGAACTACTGTTGCTGCTTTTGAACTTGGAGTCCTGCTCAAAGCACGAAAACGCCTACGTATAGAGACTGTATTGTCAACACGTTCTATACAAGCTAAGCGTGTCAGTGAGCGTTATTTTTTTTCCTTGAAGGACTGCAGTAATTTAAACAATTCCTGTGACAACAATTTGCGCATTCGGACCCAAATATTAATTACAAAAGCGTATCTAGTCGCTGCCAGCGCGGTGATTCCGTGCTCTGTGGGGTCCTGGACCATACAAAGTGCTTTCCGTTTTCCATTTCCAAGCCTGCTTAAGTTCGCACCTATTTTTTAACCAACTTCCAAAAAGGAGGAGTTTATATTTAGGTTCGTCTGTACGTTTATTTTTATAGTATTTTCACCGATTTCTCCGTCAATTGTGGACCGTTTTTTTTTGTAAGGGAATGCTCTTGAGATGGTCCCATTGGCACCAAGTCAGAACTTGATGACGAGTTCCCATGGAAATCGATGAAAATCCTCAAATTTTATAGGCAACCCTAGCGATTTAGGTATTTTTTATAGCAACTCGTGCATTTTCTCTCGGAAAGTACCATTTGGTGAAGTGCAACTGATGATGAAGACCGCAGATGGCCACCGGAACTACTCAATAATGAATATTTCACGGGTTGCGATTCGATTAGGTACTTTAATATGGTTGCTAAGCAACTTATGCTCGTCACAATGCATATGGTGAAGCGGAGCTGATGGTGGAGTTCTTCTGATTCTTACGGAGTCGGTGGCAAAAAAACGAAAACACAGATCCTCATTGGATCTGCATTTTAGTATATAATATATAGTAATTTTTCACTTTGTAGTGTTTTTCATGCAAAGAAAGCCAAATAACACCGTACATTAATTCATTAATTTACTACCACTATCGCCAACTAACGCCTGCCATAATAAATGAGGCCCTAATGCCATAATGGACGCACAGAAAACACCACCAAGCGCTGAAGGACTGCCGTTTATGTTAATGTAAATTGATGATATTTTTTACAGCGCAGATGTCGCTTAAAGATGAAAATGATTTTTTAAATAAATGGATTCTGAGCAATTCCAGTAGGTAAGGCAAGGTGGGTCCGGAAAGCGAGTTATGCTTTCACTCGCTCATCTTTGCTCGTAAGGTCGTGTTTCCTTGAGGAAAGTGCAGTGAAATGCTAAAATTACGTTCTCGGATGTTCAAGCTTTTCTCATTTCTCGTTTAGCTCACACCATAACCTTATCTCGTCGTAATATATCCGTGAAAGTGCCTCATAACTAAGTGGTAGTTAAAATTTGTGCTTAAACTTTTTGCATAGTCGCGACGCTTGCTTTTTGCAAGATTCATGTAATTTGCGAGGTACTAAAGTAATTTAGCTGACTACGTTTAATTTGTATATGCAGTTTTTAACTTTTAAGTGCTGTTAATTAGTGAATGCTCGTGGTACAGTAATAACAGCCGCATGGGTCGATCCATCAGGTTATGCTGCACCTGCCGGGGTTGGTCCATGAATAGGTGACCATCTTTACATACCGAGATTCTTCCGTGCCTCGGAAAGTAAGTTAAGCGTGTAATTCATGGATCTTTGACAGTCGTTACGGGTCGTCAGAAGCCCGAAAATCTGACAACCAGTCTTACCAAGGGGTATCGTATTACCCAGTTAATCGGTTGTGGAGGTCAGATAGGCAGTCTCTCTGTCTATAATATTGGTATTCAGCTGCATCCGTTTAGATGATTGCAATTAAATGAGAGAAAATTTAAAACACATATTAAAAGTACACTTTGTAAACAAGCATATTACAAGTTAGAGGATTATATCCAGGACAGGAATGCTTGGAAGCATGCTGTTCCAGCTCCATAAGACAATCTAGAGTCTATAGTTCTAGACAAAACCAAACTGGCTGCTATTTTAATTGTATAATTTGTTTTTTTTCTAATCACACACTGACTTATTTTTTTTTATTTTTTTAGAAAAACATACTTTTACGATGTTTGTAAATACGTGAGCACTTAGTTTTTTTTTTTACCTATTATGGTATAGTAATTTTTTTCTAGGTGCATCGTCTTCATATATCATCATATAATTAATGTACTCAAACAAAATATAGTTAAACATTTTTAAAAGAGTAACGGTGGAGTTTCTTGGCCATTCTTCTCCATAAGGAAGTGCCTTTTGAAATGGGCAACTAGAATCAATTCTATTTTTCTGTAAGTTTGACGTTCAAAAGTGCCTCTCTGGCTATTTGAAATAAATAATTTGGCTTTGACTTTAGACTAGAAGCCGAACCCAACATAGTTGGGAAAAGGCTAGACAGATTTAATTACTGAATGGTTTAATTGATGAGTGACATTACGTTGTGAGCCGAATAATAATTAAAAAATATATTGGCATACAAAATGTGAACAAACAAAGTGAAGCCCTGACTCCTGTGCTTGGTAAAAACACCCAAGAGCCAGTGCCTTCTTGCTATTACAATAAGTAACTACTAAGTGGCCAAGCCAACATTATACATCAGCATAAATTCTCCGTTACCTCTGCAAAGTAAATTGACATTGTTTTACAACCGACGTTGCCAATATCCTAGAGTACCTAGGAAGCCTATACCTACCTTTATTGATCTTAGTATCGAGATCAGGTGCTCCAATACCGCTTAGAAGCCACAAGCACCCAAACTCACCTATTATACAACTACGTTAGTGCATTCTAACATTTTCAGGATATACCTAGGTACTGTAGAGTCTGTTACCTAATTTGGTTTAAGCTTGCAACCTTTGCGAGAGACTCGCGCACGTAGGGTTCCGTACCATTATCTATAAAAACGGCAAAAAAAAACACGTTTGTTGTATGGGAGCCCGCCATAAAATATTTGTTTTTATTTTAATTTAGTTATTTATTTTTAAAGTGAATGTATAACTAAATATTATTTCAAGCGTCTACCTGTTGCCGTTATCAATATCGAGCAAAAACGAGCAAAAAAATCACGTTTGTTGTATGGGAGCCCCCTTCAATATTTATTTTATTCTGTTTTTTAGTATTTTTTGTTATAGCGGCAATAGAAATACATCATCTGTGAAAATTTCAACTCTCTAACTATCACGGTTCATGAGATACAGCCTGGTGACAGACGGCCAGACAGACAGACAGACGGCGGAGCCTTAGTAATACGGTTCCCGTTTTACCCTTTGGGTAAGGAACCCTAAAAATTAGATTATTTAAATTATATTTGTAATAAAATAAAATATCAGGGAGTCGGCCGCCGAGCTGACAAGCGCATGTCATGATTACATAACGTCACGCCTTGTTTCCCCGAAGGGTTAGGCAGAGGTGTACCCATAGTACACCCACATTTCACCAGTTATGTTTAAGTCATATTAATGGGGCGAGCCTATTGCAATCAGCCGGGCACAAATTCCAGATTCCGGGCTGCTACTGAGAAATCCCAGATGGGAAAGACCAATAACACTTTGCCCGACTTGGGAATTGAACCCGGACCTCATGTTCAGCGTTAGCGCTCTGATACGCATGTCATGATTATATAAAATATAATAATGCAAAAAGCAAAAGATTCTAAATAAATATTCGAGTTATATCACAAACAAGTATTTTATTATTTATCCTGGCACCGTCAGCGCTCCTCCAGCATTGACAGTACTTACTGATTTTACCTATATTCAAGACGGTGGGTGCTTGAAATGAACGACTGGTTTTAAACTCAAGGATAGAGGATAAATAAATGTTTATATTGTTTTTTACACTGTAATGCGCAAGCGCGCAGCATTAATGGTGGCACGAGTCATGGTCCCAGGACCAGGGGACCCTAGGGTCTTATGTCATATTTTTGTGAAACGTCACCTTTCCCTAACCTAACTTTTCATTTGTAGTTTTAGATAATGTAGATACTTACTATAATTTATTTCTCAATTTGTTTCGAAATTTATTTTATTTAATGTTATGGAAGTCAATTCCTAGGCTGCAAGGTTGTCTCTATGTAAGTCCTGCATCCTAAGAACCACTAACTCCCAAAATACAAGTTTGTCTTAGTTTGGGAGTTGGTAGACCATTTATTGTGTGCTGCTGTACAACCATCAAACATCTTTATACATTGTTCTTTATAGATTAAGTTTTTGTTGTATTCTGAGAGCGATATAAAATTTATTTATTATTTGATTAGGAATTTCCTTCAAAACCTTTCGGAATTTGATTGGAAGTGAAGTTCGTTACGCTGGGCGGTCACTACAAATCTAACGACTTGTAAATAATTAAAATGCGTCCATATAGCTGGATGCTACGAGGGAATAAAGAATAGAATATAATAGAATAAATACTCTTTATTATGTTCACCATAAAAATCCTACATACGCAGGGCATAACAATGTATCTACCGATATATGGTAACCCTTCTTGTCTGCCTTTAAGGATTTCTATTTTATTTATAACACTGTGGTGTGTGGTGCTGCGTATGACAGCATCATGAATCTTTCTGATTTGTTCAAAAATATGTATTGGCTGTATTTCTGGTTATCTTTTTTGCATTTCTGAGTGACTTCGCCTTTTGCCCCTTAATGGTTCATTAACTTTGGTTAAAATCTGTGACTGTGGCGGTAAGAGCTTAGAGTGTAACTATTAAGTTAAAGTACCCATCACTTCTGGCACAGTAACCTAGATTTAAAAAAACCTTCCCCCCAAGGGAAACGTAATAAGATATCGGAAATCTAGATAAACGACCACATTCTGATTGACATTCTTATTTAAATAGACATTTTATTTTTAGATCGCTTTGCTTGAATTAAATGGATTTCGCCATTTCTAGCTAGCGATCTGGTATATGCTGGCTATTTCAGTAAACGATTTCAACGTAGTTGGTAGAAATATGAAGTAGGTACTTAGAATGTGGGTTAGAACATTTAGGCTTAAAATGTTACTTTGTTCTTCATTTTATGATATAAATAGCATCAAAATAAAAATATAAACTTACATTATAAAAAAGGTCCTGGGTTCAATTCTCGGGTCAGGCAAAGTGTTATTGAGTTTTACACCTGGAATTTCTCAGTAGCAGCCCGGAGTCTGTATTTGTGCCCGGTTGATGGCAATAGGCACGCTTCTTATTACATGGAACTTAACATAACTCTCAAAATGTGGGTGTACTATAGGTAGGTACATCTCTGACTAACCCCTCGTGGATTACAGGCATGATGTTACTCGTATTTTTAATTTTAATTATGAAAAACTACATACAACTAACTATTACTTAATAAACTAACTAACTATACACTTAAAACATTTTTTTTATGTATGTTCACCGATTTCCCCGTCAATTATGGACCGATTTTTAAAATTATTTTTTGTTTGAAAGATTGGTCCCATTGTCATCCCAAAACCAAGAATCGGATGAGAGGATCCCATGGAAATCGAGGGAAATCCTCATATTTTATAGGCGGCTATAACTATTTGGGTATTTTTTTGGAAAACGTTTTGCTTCATAATTTTAGAAAGAACATGATTGACAAAATAGGCAAACGCGGTGGTTTACGGCACTTTTTACGGTTGATTTACGACATTAAAATATTATTAATTTTACGCAACTTTTAACACACACACACGTGCTGTAAACACTTTATTAACAGTAACACATATTTATAAAAACATTAGTTCGAGCGAAGATAGAAGCTTTAGAAATCGCTTTCCTGGTGCTTGGCCCAGTTGACGGACGTCAGATGGCTGACGACAAAAAATGGACAAGCGTCGTTTTATTTTTCCAAGAAGATTCTAGAATTATCTAGAAGCTTCGACTCGCCTGTGACTGTTGCAAATAAACAAATAAAAAACATTTATTTCAGGTCCTCGACCCTTATTAAATACAAAAACAATACACAATTATGTCATTTTTTTAAGTGCATAGTAGATAAATTAAATTTCGTGATTGTCGTAAAATAAATGTCAAATCAAATCAATAAAAGTACAAAGAAAATTAAAAATAAATTAAATAGGATAATGAATTAAATTAAGCAAAGGTTTGCGTTACATCCTTTTAATAACATCTCCCAAAGAGATTTATTTAAAAAAAACTTTTTACAAAAAAAAAACAACAGACTTCCAAAAAAAAAACAACAAAGTGAAAAATAACTTTAATTTCGGAAGTCGGTGCCAAAAAACTAAAATACAAATCCCAAGACACCGTTTTTTTTTTGTAAAAAGTTTTTTATTTTTCACTCTTTAGTGGGTCAGTTTGTAATTTATCTAATTTACAATAGCTTAATGTCTAAAAAAACACTACAAAGTGAAAAATAACTTTACTTTTGGAAGTCGGTGTCTTTGGACCTGTATTTTAGTTTTTTGCCACCAACTTCCGAAATTAAAGTGTTTTTTTTTGGAAGTCGGTAATTTTTTTATTATTCACTTTTTGGTGGGTCAATTTGTAATTGATCTAAGTTACAATAGCCTAATGTTAAATGCTTATCACCTTTTACAAAATATTGCTATTCCCGATACAGGAGCGTCAATTGTTGAGGAGTTCTGGGTAGAACTAGGAGCACTGGAACTGATGGTGACTTAACCATATTATTATGCATTATGACGAGCATAAATTGCTTAGCAACCATATTAAAGTGCCTGATCAAATCGAATTTGATTGAAAGTCAATTATTCATTTTCCTTTGAGCGTAGGTTCGGAAATATAACGGATATATGTATTCTATTTTTGAATACTTCGAAAATAGCTTTTGTCATTTTGAAGATCATGTTAAGGTGAGTATACACTAGAGCATTTTTTTGTGCATTTTCATGTAGTGTAACGTTCCTGCGAATGCTTGATACGGTATACGAAGAAATGTTCATGGCAGGTGAGTCTTAGCCTGTAACATTCCTGTCTATTTTACGTTTAGGTACTCTTCATTGAAATGTTGGATCTTTGCTCGGTGAAATGTTACACAGTTCACTCGTATGTTTGCAAAATCAAGTTGTAACAGAGCGTCGAGCATCTGGCTCATTGTTTGGTTCGTGGAAGGGTGACATTAGTGTGGCTCGATGTTTTGTTACAAGTAAATGCTCTAGGTCTACTTTATACTCACCTCTAGGGGTAGGTATCTGAAGGCCGTTCTCACGGACAATTTTTTCTTGACGTGACGGTTTTTTCGCCGTGTGTGTAGTCACAGTCCTCAGTGTTGTGGAAGCTTGTTGAAGGACCCGTTTTTTCTACAGCGCGGTTTTTATATACCTACAGCGCGGTTTATGTTTGTACCGCAAAAAAACCATGCCGTGCACAAAGGGCCTTAAAATTTTAATATAAATATTAGGGTTCTTCATGAGAGAGAGGCGCTTTTGATAAATAGTCTGCACTCTCAAGTTTGTGTAATTAAAAGTTAGTTAGGTATTTATGATAAATATCACATTGTCAAAACTTTCTATAACTGTAACTGCCAAAAGGTAAATATTGAAATATGCTCGCCATAGACATTTGCCCCACCCACCGCCAACGAGGGCGCGACTTCCTATCAACAATTTTCTCGCTCAAGAAACGTACAAAAGATTGTAGGTTCCGTGTAAGTAAAAGAGATACATACACTAAGAGGAGGCTCCCTATTTTTATGTTAATTTGCATGAATATTCTGAAAAAGTCACACATACAAGCAAAATGAAACTTTAGTATAATAATTATGATTTATTGGATCTTTTATTTCCATGTTGAAGACAGATTATGTAATTGTAATATTTTCTCTAGATACATTTTTTATTCAAAAATCATGTCTTTTTTAAGGATAATTATAAAAAACAAACAAGATTGTTTGGCTTTTATGTCTAAAATAAATATTCACAGCAAGAAAATATAGTTTATTATCCACCCACCAAACATTTTTTCTCTAGAAATTTTTATTTTAGTTAAAAACGAAATAAGAATTGATACTTACGCTATTTTTTCGTGTTTTGTTTCGTGTTCAAGCACGATCAAAGAATGCACGCGATACTCAACTTTATTGCTGATGTGTTTGCGTGTAGCACATAACGGAGTGGCGTAACAAGGGGCGGAGTTTGCGTGGAAATATGATTCAGACTGCCTGGTTTTAATAGTTCGTCGCTGACTAGCCTAGACCAGCGTCAAGAGCCATCAATGAGAGTACTCGCTCAGTGACGCTCGCTTGGTGGGAAGAACACTTGCTGAGAGACTCGTTTTTAGTTGCTAACTCTACTCGCTTCTCGTATAACCCTGGCGGTGGGACAGGTGCATTAGTATGTCATCATTCTCTTGTCCTTTCCCAATATACATATTTGGCGACGACGGCGCAACATGATTTTAACGCTCGCCTTAGTATGTACATAATATAATTATGAAATTTGTTGCTTAGATAGGAACTATATCGATATATATTTGATAGTCTATATTTGGCCAGTAGAATCATTTCTAACGAAATGTATGGGAAAAGTTTTTTTGCGATTTATGATTCTCTAGTACAAACCTCAGTTGGCCCAGTAGAGGTTTTTGATCCTTGTAAGAAACAGGATTGAATGGCATAAACAAAAGTTCTAATTTTCCTGCAGACTGTACATTTTTTTCAAAATCTGTGAATGTTGATCAAAAATTTTCAAAAAGTTAAGGAAAGTCTCTTAAGACCGTTTTCCTATAGATACAACGGTTAGGGTAGCTGCCCGTACTGCCCCATCTCAAAAATCCACCCTGTATGTTATATATACTGTTTATGGGAATTTAAACTAATAATTTAACCTTTTAAGCCGCTGTCATGTTTTGACGAACAATGACGTAATCAACGATCTTTTTTTATGGCCTGTCATTGTTATGACAGGGGCCGCCGCGGCAGCTCATTAAAAACTTTTTCAATAAATAACAAAAGATAAGCCGTATAGAGTATTTTTTTCCGAGAAGCTAATTAGACAGGCCATAATAAACAATTGCAAGAATGGATCTTGGAAGTGAATTGTTTTTCTAAACAAAATATGATTTCAGATAACAACTGCAATTATTTTGGGATTACGTTATTTCTATTTCTGGTCAAACGGCTGTTTCAATTTACACGAAATTAAATTTGCACCTTGCATTATGAATAGATAAGTAATTAAACAACAGCGTTTTTTAGAGAGTTCTAGGTAAAATTTGCGTAATAATAAAACCCAAACATCACAGTGCATGGGGCCGCCTTTAGACGTATGCTTTTTCGAAACATTTCATATGTATTTATGATATAATTAGTGATATTATTATCTAAAACGATGTAGAAAGTATTATTTTATGATTATTCATCTATTTCCAGGCGATAAAACACAAAATGAGCCATATTTCGTAAAAAAATGTAGTCGGCGGAACGAATTTTCTCGTAACATTTCTTTGTTCAAAAATTTAAATTTAACGACGTGATTCGTGCAATTATTATCTAAAACGATGTAATAATAACAGATAAATGAAAATAAGTCCACTTACCCCGATTTCTAATCCATTTAGGGCACTAAGACAATAAAATCACTTCACTGCACTCCGTTTCACAACAACAATGGCGGACCCGAGCACGCGAAACTAAAATATTATTTTTTTAAGTTGCCACGCCGTATTTCGTCTATAGAAATGTTTTATTTTTTTTAATAGTTGTCAGGCCCGACGATTACGAAGCAGTTATGCTAGCGAAGGAGGTGGCGGAACGCGTGAGGTTGAGACAAGGTTCGCGCCCTCGCGCCCTTAGTCGCCGCAGGAGACGCCCCGGGCGTCGGGAGTCGCAAGCCGATTTCCGGCCACCGTAGGCGCGGGCCTGCGGACGGTGAGCGATGGGTAGCTCGCCGTCCGATATGGACCAGGCCCGGGTCGACGGCGCGTTGTGTTCCACGCGCGCCTCAAAGAGATGTCAGCACAAACTGACGGGGTCCGTTAGGACCAATGCCTGCCAGGGTTGCGAGTTTGTCCGAAAGGGATATCGTGGCCCTGGCACACAGGCAACGGAAGGAACACGGGTGGGTTTTAGTCAGTAAAAGTCTGACACTGACACTTCTCCCGCTCCGCCCAGAGCGGGAGAAGTTATGTGATGATTTCCCACCAAAAAAAAAAAGTGGTTGACTGTTGTTTGATTGTTTGATTTGTCCTACGGGAGAGACAGAGCTGCTTAAAAGGTGGGCAAAGCAACATATATTTATGTTCCTTTGCCCTTAAATCATTAGTTAACGAAAACAATCAACAAAACATAGTAAATAACGAAATAAACATTATTGCTTATGATAGAGCATTAGATTTGACCGAAGATAGGGTACCTAAATTATATCTCGATTCCTAACTCTCAGGCCGCAATTTAGCTCAAGTCGTAACAATGCTATATTGGGGTCCTAATGTCTTGACAATGCAAACTATACGGAAATAATGGCAGAAACATCTCTCTCTCTGGCTCTTGGACAACTTAACTTTGAATTTTACGGCAATATTCAGAGATCATACTTTGACTTTGCGTTTCATACAAATATGAATCTTATTCCCGTGCGTAAAATGTCATATTCTTATAGTCATCATCATCATCATTATTTTAGCCGAAAGAACTCCACTGCTGGACATAGGCTTCCCCCAAGAATCGCCACTTCGACCGGTTCTGTGCTTCTCGCATCCAGTGGTTTCCTGCAGCCTTCACAAGGTCATCGGTTCACCTTGGGGCAAGCCTTCCAACGCTACGTCTTCCGGTGCGCGATCGCCACTCCAGAACCGGTTACGAGCCTGTCCGAAAGGGATATCGTGGCCCTGGCACACAGGCATCTGAAGGAACACGGGTGGGTTTTAGTCAGTAAAAGTCTGACACGCCCTCGTGCTCCGCCCAGAGCGGGAGAAAATATTTGATAATTTCCAACTTAAAAAAAATAAAAAATAAAGAACCTTTCGGTCTCATCGCCATATGTTCTGCGAACAATGTGCCCACAGCCACTTAAGTATGGTAATTATTTGGGCTATGTCAATTACCTTGGTTGTCCTGCGGATCGCTTCAAGCATAGCCCTCTTCATTGCCCTTTGGGTGACTTTTAGCCTTCTAATATGGCCCATTGTGAGCGACCACATTTCAGTGCCATAGGTTATCACTGGGAACACGCACTGGTACACACAAAGACTTTCGTCTTGAGACATTTCGGTATGTGAGAGGAGAAGATATATCAACATTAATTTCATACAAATAAATTTCAAATTCGTATGAGACACTTACTTACAAACTAAACTCGAAAGTGCAATCTATGAATTGAGTTCCTACATGGCTTTATAGGATTTATAACTTATTAGCATGGACGTATAAAAAACTCGGACGGATTCTCGCTAACAGAAAACTGTGTCACTCAGAGTCAGCCAGCTCGCTGTACGTACAGGCACACATTCACAGCATACTCACCCATTACGCGTGCAAACGTCAACACAGTCAGTTACGCGGCAAAAAAAGTATTGAAATACAGCATGTCTTGTGTGGTGAAATGTTGCAAAAACCATAGCGATAGGAAGAAAAAACACAGGAATCACGTTTCATAGGTAAATGAATAATTCAACAACTTAGTTCCCGATTTTATAGATTACAATCAATATTTATTCACCAGAACAAAATAATTCCTCACAAGGCCAGTGTTGCCAATATTCACGTGTGCAAATTACCCTAAACATATGGGAAATTAATATATTTTTAATCAATTCAATTTATTTAGGTTAACTATTATACTAGTTGTTTTATATTCTTTCTACTAGATTTCCTAAAGTAAATGAAGTTTGGCGAAATGATTTGATTGAAAAAAAACGAAATTATAACTATCAAAATGACTGGATTCCAAACAAATACAATGTCATTTGCAGTTTACATTTTGAAACGAATGACTTTTATACAACTAAAGGAGGACTCCGGCGTGTTGTTACATATGCAGTACCTCAAAAGGTAAATTAACAATCTAAGCTAACATGGTATTTATTTTGAAATTACGAAAACGACACGATATTTTTCTTAAAATAAAACAATATTAAGTGGGTAATTTTGGCTATCATGACAACCCTAAATTTACTCACACCTAAGACTGTCGCCGCCATTACGGGACACAGTTTTGTCTTAGCGGGAGTTCCGTCCGACTTTTTTTTTAGGTCCATGCTTATTAGTAAAGAATGGACTTCTGTGAACATCATGATTTTGATAAAATAATTAAAAGAAGGTAACAAAAAGTATTTATTATTCAAGGCCAGTAATGTATTTTATTATCTCACAATGAACTGCAAATAATAATCTCGACAAAATAGTGGAAAAAGGTATGAAAAGCTATCTATCATAAAAGGTAAACAGTGGTTTTTAGCACAGCAAAAGCTGCGTTGATAAAATATTTCAGTGATATTTATGATATTGCGGATTAGGGTTTTAGATAGGACCATGAAAAAGTTAATAACAACGCCACATATGAGGTATCGAGCTTTTAAAAGTAGTACACTCTATTTATCACCTATACTCAGGCCAACGATACCAGATAAATACTGCAACACAAACATCAACTTTAAACTCAAGTAACCTAAGTTGATTTTTGAATGAAAGAACCGCTTAACGTCATATAATAATTTTAGTTTCAATAAAAAGTGAACCATACGCAATTAAGTTAAAGTTTTTATCCTAAAGCATGAAATTTATCTCGTCTCGTTCGTTTTAGTATACTGACTGACTGATATTATGACAACTTATAATCATTTTTTTATTTTATTATTATTACGATAGTTTCCTCTGATATTACTGTATGTTAAACTTTATCATTTATTCTTAAACTACTCTTCGTAGATGTAATTGCTTGAGCACAATTATTTAGTAGGATTTATATATTACTATATTATTTTGGTAATCTGTCTATTGTAAAGACCCCAAAAAGACATGTTCTCTAAACGTGAACGAAATAAAACGTTGCTAAATTGAAGAGTACAACTGTGACGTAGCATGTCAACTGAAGTGCCAGGTATTACGTTTAGTCGGTTACTTGGCAGCTCTCTCGTCACGTGGGTTTTTTTTTTACCTTTATTTAACTACATAAACCAACGAAATATAGTGATTTTCCCCTGAACTTTGCACCCAAGACGTCTGGTGTTAAATCCTTTCCTATCTGCACACACATCTGCGTAGGAGTCAAATTAGTAAACCTCAAAGTCCGAAGTCGTTTGAAATAAAAGCCAAAGTTCAAGATTACATTAAACTAGGAGGTTCTAAGATCGTTTTAACATTTATTGAACAAAAGTTTTATACGAACTTCTATAGTATTTCTTGTTTATTTTGAGCCGATAATGTAATGTTTAGACTCTTGGAGTTTGTTTTGAACAGTTTAATTGTTTAGGCGTGAAGGATATTGTTACTGTAAATGAGGGTAGATTATTTTTTTTTAACCGAGAGTGTTGTTGTCTTTATTATTTTCAAAGAGAGAATGAGAGGGGAGAATTGAGGCGGGAACGTAACAATGTTCTCTATCTTGCTGTTTTCTTTAAAATTACCTACGTAATAGGTAAGTCGGTACACCGGGAAATGTTTTCCTTGTGCAATCTAGATGAAACGACGCTCCAATGCCGCGTGTTCCATAATGCGCAAGAATAAAAAGTAGCAAGCCAAAGAGAATCAGTAACATATTCGAGTTGCATTTTATACTGAAGAAAAGGGGTGACCATTTTTTGAAAAGCGCTGTTCATAAATTGAAATATTAAAGATTTCTTTTGACTGTTTCATAAATGATAAATGATTTATTTCTGTCAGTAGGTTTGTACAAACACTTTTACACGTCAATCATATTAAAAAAAACTAGATGAGGGCGGCGTTTCGTATCCGACTACTTTGAGAAGAAAGGCCGAAACAAACTCAGAGGTCACAGTCTCTTTTAAAGTCCAGACATAATCTTGGTCAGATCATGTGAAGACCATGTAGATTGGTGCCTGAAATGATCTTTTGACGAAAGAACCACACAGGTTGAGGGGACCTGTCCAGTCAGTGCACGCATTTGTCAGTAGTCGTGCAGCTCAACTAAGAACTTAAGGAGCTCAACGATTCAACGAACAATACCAAAGAAAGGACATTTGGATAGGCCGCATAAAATTACTCAAACTGCCAGACTATGATAAAAACTAACTGAGAAAAAAAATAAAAATGAACAATAACCCACATAGTCTTCACATTTACAATACTTAAAACAATATAATACTTAACAAAGTAAATATTCATGTCATTGTATATATAAGATTAATCAATGTCAATGTGTATATAAAATACGGATATAATCTTGGTCAGATCATTTGAGAACCATGTAGATTGGTGTCTGACATGGTCTTTTGACGAAAGAACCACACAGATTTGAGTGGACCTGTCCAGTCAGTGCACGCAATTGTCAGTTATCGTGCAGCTCAACTCAAAACTTAAGGAGCTCAGCGATTCGACGAACAATACCAAAGAAAGGACATTTGGGTAGGCCGCATAAAATTACTCAAACTGCCAGACCTGCATTAAATTTTTTTCGATTGAGAATGAAAATAAAAAAACAATTCACATAGTCCTCACATTCATAATAATTAAAATAATATAATACTTTACAACTTACTTTTTTCCTTTAACCACAGGCTATAATTTCTAAGCTTGCAGTCAAAAAAACCTTTACTATTATTACCTTATTAGTGATGTTCTTCAGAAAGGTCAGATGCGTAGTACTCGCAACTGGTGTATATGTATTATTAGTAAAAAATATATAAATAAGCCTACATAGACTGTCAAAGCTGTGAACTCGTCGGAAAAAAAATCGTCCAACATTTGGCCGCCAAATGCACGCACACAATAATAATTCAATGAAAGCACGATGACGTGGCGCGAGTAAAAGACGTAGTTATGACAGCTACGTCTTTTTCTCGCGCCACGTCATAATTACGTTTATTACGTCGTAATCACGTAAAATACATACAATGGCAATCGATCACAATGCTTTTCGTTTTATTTATGGAAAAACAAACAGTAGCACAAAAAAAAACAATCATAATATCTTAAATATTACATTTTAAAACAATTGTGCTACCCACTACATTCGCCACAGATTACAAAGTAAAGTATTTAAAGATTAGCTAGGAACACAGATACAATACCTATACAAGCAACATTAAACCGGCGTTAATGACTGCGACACAGTATTATACTAATGCAGTGGAAGACAGAGTTTCTGTAGACTGATATTTTTTAGTTACAATAAATTTATTTATTTAGGTATTAACCTAGAAATCATATCTGGGTTTTTATTCATTTATTTATTTAGGCAACCAACAGCGATACATATAGTATGTTACAGAGATGTATTACAGTATTGTATGGCTAATAATAGGTTTCAATGTATAACTAGGATAAATATAAAACATGCGAACGGACTACCTACTAAGAAATTTAAATACAAAAGGTACAAGTTTAGGTATTGCTTATAGT
This sequence comes from Tiliacea citrago, assembly GCA_963921375.1. NCBI lineage: Eukaryota > Metazoa > Arthropoda > Insecta > Lepidoptera > Noctuidae > Tiliacea > Tiliacea citrago. The sequence continues at coordinate 8,096,123 of OY992784.1, forward strand.
TAAGTTTAAATTTTAAAGATTAAAAAAAAAGTTTGATTGTTAAGACCAAAAAAAAAGTTTGAATGATAAGATATTAGAAGTTTGTCATTTGCCTTCACTTATGATTTTTATTATTTGTTTTTTGAATTTAGGTTTATTACAGTTAAATATATTCGCTTGAGAGAAATCCGCGTTATAAATTCGAGCAATACGAGTCAATACACAATTTTAGGCATAATTAGTCGAGTGCCGAGGCACGTGCAGCATCGTAGTGCACCGTACGGGAGTGTTAAACGTTACGTGCGCGACCAACTCCGGGCAATCGCGGCGTCCATTAAGTATGTCATAAAGCAAACACATATCCATAACTTTTCGCCTTTCATCGAGTGTTAGCAGACCATGTGTACGACAACTATTTTCATAGGTCATCGGAGGTTTGCGGAGGCGATAGTTAAGGTGGTTAATAAATTTTCTTTGAACCCGTTTTAGCTGGTTCTTATAAATAATGTATTGGGGGGACCAGATAGGGCACGCATATTCTAAGACGCTGCGTACATATGCAAAATACACCGATTTAAGAGCCTCGATGTTTTTAAATACCTGACATGACCTAATAACAAAGCCTAAATTCTTATAAGCTTTTGTGCTGACAAAGTCAATGAATGTTAATTTATTGTCAAACATAACTCAAAAAAATAAATCGAAACTCGAAAAAGTAAATTGTGTGCGTACATTATTAAACATTACGTCATTATATCATACTTTGCTAATCCTTTGGGGCTGCTTGGATTTGCTTCCTAAATGCATTTTTACTAAGAAAAAGTATGTGGATTGAATTAAACTAACTGTTATATTTATTTATTTATTAACATCTCCCTTACAATTATCATTACAGGTGTATACCTAAATGCGCGGTCTTAAAATTAACTTATAATTTAAAACTATATGAAATACGTAAAAAACTAGTAGTACTTTTATTAACATCTAAAAATAATAACTATTTCACTAACTGTCCTAAGTATAAAAAACACAATATTTAAAATATAAAAAAATATATATAAAAAATATAAAAAAAACAACAACATATAGCCTACTCTAATCTAAACTATAACATAAAATAAACAACAGTATTTTTGCGAATTCACTCAAATGGCATGTAAATACATCGATCTTCACGTGAAGATCGTTAATAACCCGAATTGCGCGGGTCATATGTCTCAACCCAACGATGAAGTGGTGGTAAATTGGGTTGTCATTTTTATTGAAATAAAAAAAATATATAAAAAATTATAAAAATAAAATTATAATTTATAAAAAAATCCACACAGTGCATGCTGTGTGTCAATTGGGCAATCTTAGCATCTCTACCGATCTCAATGACTTTTTTTTCTCCAACGCTTGAGCTATTTGACATTGTTATTATTATGTAAAGAGAATAAATAGGTCACAGTCGTTTGTCACCATAAATAGTCTTTCACTAAAAATGATAACCGGTTCGTCCAGACAGTGTAATAATATGAAACCCAGGAATTGACATGATGTATTCAAATATTCATGTTACCAAAAAGGTTTTTCAATCTTCATACATATTCCTGAAATACTTTGTTACTCGAATCTATCGGTCAAGGTCAAATATAGGTCCTCTGTGATATCTTTTTTCATGACCGAATATTTTGGACTGAATCGGACATGTACTATGAAATGTCAGATTGTGAGGATGAGTTGAAAATCTCATGGTCGCATACGCAGAAGGAAATGGGAGAAAATCAGACACTGCTTGCTGCCTGTCTGTCTTTCTATTAGGGATTTTATATCAACAGTGTACAGTCAGGGGAATAATTTTTTAAGCTTTTAATGTATGTAATGTGGCGTGATGTGGTTCCGTGTGATGCCGGAAGTAAAGAATAGCACCATCCTATTTCTTCCCGAGGGTGTCGTAAAAGGTGACTAAGGGACTTACTAGGGAATGGGCAGCAGCGTTCTCTATGCATTTTAACACCATACTGCGATCGCCAACCCGCCTGCCAGGCGTGGTGATTATGGCAATCCCCCCCCCCCCTTTGGGGGAGGCCTATATCCAGCATTGGACGTCTTTCGGCTGAAATAATGATGATGATGATGAATGTGGCAATACTCTAAAAAAATAAGCAATTTGACTAGTAAAATCCAACCTTTGTTCAATGGCATACTATTGTATCAACGACTACTTTAACGATAAGAATACTCTTGGTCGCTGTGATTAGCTGAAGACAATGTTTATGTTCTTTCTTCAGAATCAGCTTACCTACTGACACGTTATGAGTTCATATACTTGTTTATTTTATTTGACTGTATAAGTCAATTTATTTTAATTTTATTTTATATATTATTGACATAATCTACTCACTAAAATGTTTTATTTATGAGTTGTATTACAAAATGTGGTTAACTAGCGACCTCGACAATTGATCATATTATTTTTGCCTGAGTAACCGGCAGCAATTTCGTGATGCTCACTTAGATGTTACTGCCATCCCTCAATCATGGCGAAGGGGGTAATAGTTAAGCTGTTTGTGGTGACTGATAGTTTTGCTAACTATGGTTTTGTTATTGTTATTAATAATTTACTCTTTATTTATTTTAATTCGATGGTCCTATTTTATCATACGTGACTTCGAGTTATAGGTGTAGCTATTCAATAGTTTTAGGTACCTTGGATACATTGTCACGAGCGACCTAAGAGATGATATAGATATAGAGAGGGAGTGCAGAGCGTTGTCTGTCAGGAGCAATATGCTTGCCCGCAGGTTCGCTTGTTGTACTACAGACGTCAACGTTACCCTTTTTAAGGCGTTCTGTCAATCTTTTTACACGAGTGGCATGTGGGTGTCATACACGCGCCGAGCCTACAACGTCCTGCGTGTACAGTATAATAATGCTTTTAGGATGCTGTTGGGACTGCCATGGCTTTGTAGCGCTTCTGGAATGTTCGCGGAGCCTCGCACAGATGGTTTCCATGCCATCATGCGAAAGAAAGCGGCCTCATTGCTACAGCGCCTGCATGGTAGTGACAACAGCATTCTGAAAATGATCGCTGCCAGAACGGACTGTCCCTTTCAGAGACACTGGGTGGGGACAGTATAGGTCTGATACATAAGTAATTTTTAAAACTAACAATACTAACCTATATACCTAAGCACTATTGTTACTAGCACCAAAATACTAACAAAATTATGGACCTTCTTAGTCTAAAATAAAGTTTTATTTTATTTTATTTTATTTATAATATAAGCGGGCATGCCCTTTAGCCTGGAGGCTTTTATTTAGGTACTTATTAAGTTCTGTTTACGTTTTTATATCTGCTTGAGTATATAGTTTTCGATGTTTTGTTGGTATAGTAGCGTGTGCTAGCTGACTTATAGCAAATAATTTAATGTATTGTTTGATGATGCGTAATGTAAATTATTTTGCATACTGTGGAATGGCATAGAATCAAGTTTTTCTAACTGAACAGACAACTGTGCTGCTGAGGAGTTTTTTGCACCACTTCTTCTTCTTAGCTAAAGTACTAGGAAGTGGTGAAAGACCGGCGTTTTGGGGGACTGCCTTATGTAATTTTGACGTTCGAAACGTTCTGATTTTCAGTCTAGTTTCAATAAATGTCTTAATTTTGACTCCCTACGTCAACTAGCCGTATTAAAGCCATAACATACAACTGTGAAAGAGTGAAAATTGTGAGTTGTGTGAGTTGGTAGTCAATTTGCTTAACAATTAATTTTCCTGAATACTTTTTTCTTTATCTCACCGATTTCTTCTGGGTTATCAAGAGGAAAGAAAATGAAATGAAAAGGTAAGTATCGTGTTATCCGGTAACTTGGTTTTCGAGATCAGATAGGCAGTTGCTCCTTGTAAAATACTGGTATTCAACTGAATCTGGTTAGACTGGAAGCCGACCTCAACATAGTTGGGAAAATGCTAGTCAAATAGTTTTTTTCTATTAATGTCAAAATTTACAACAATAAAAATTCAAATTCAAATTCAAAATCTTTATTGCGAACTAAGTGTACCGGATTTTGTAGATGTTAACAATAGGTAGGTTGTAGAACTTAGTTGCCTGTTAAGGCATTGCAATTTAAATGGTTAAAAACATAAGAAGAAAAAAAAATTATATACTTACTCAATATTACAGTTATACAGACTTAACATTATATTATATTAATTATCATTATTCATATATTTTATATTATCATTATTCATTCATATATTATCACATACTATTCATAGAATTTAATATCACATCATTATGTTAAGTATCACAATCATTTCAATATTAAATAATCATTTATCTTCAAGGAATTCATTTACAGAGTAGTATGCCTTTTTAATCAGGAAATCTTTTAGCTTCCTTTTAAAAATACCAATTGAATGCTGGTTCTTGACTTCAATGGGTAAATTATTATATATTTGTATGCCCATACAAAAAATACTATTGCTGTAGACGGCAGTGTGGGATGTTTTATTGCGTAGTGTATTTTTAAGTCTACTGCTTATTAATGTGTCATAGCTACTGATGTTTGATTTAACTAAAACTGAGGCCGCGTAGATATATAGAGCAGGGAGGGTTAATATCTTCAGGTTCATAAAATGAGGTTTACATGTATCTGTTTGACGTATCCCACATATGGATCTAATACACTTTTTTTGTGCCTTGAACGCAAAAATTGATTCTAGTTACCCCTTCTAAAACCTATTTTCGTATGAATGGGCAAGAAACTACATATAATAGTTACTCTTTCAAAATGTCTTACAAACTCAAAATCAAACCATTTATTTCAAACAAACCAATTACAGGCACTTTTGAATTGTCAAGGGGTCGGTCAGTCATAAAGATGAAGCTAGTTACCCATTCCAAAGCTAGGTAGGTACCTATGGAGAAGACCGGACAAGAAACTCCACGGACACTCTTTTAAATTGACATATGGTTACAAAATATTGGTCACATCATTCGTGTTGATATTATACATGTGAGAACGATGCAAAACGTCAAAAGCGTCCGTAATAAAAGGATAAAAAAAAAAAAAAAAAATTAAAATAAGCCATACAATATCGTGTATACTATAATTCTACCTACAATTATAAGTGCAGACGATAAGTGTACATCTGAGGGTCCGCATGGTATTTTTCTTCTCTGTAAGTTTGTAGATAACAGAGTGGGACTGTAGAGGATGTCAATCACTTTTTGGTGGAATGTGTCAGTAATCCCGTCCTCCGAGTTAATGGCCCAATTAAACACCACTATGCTAGATCTGGGTGCTTTTCAAAGTCTCATAGCGAATCCATGTAGCATTGAAGCTATTATTTACAAATGTACAATGACGAATCATACAATTTGCCAACGACATACATGCATATGACAAAAACACTAAAATAAATAAAGATTACAAAAAACTTCGTAGAAATCTTGAGGTTATTGAGGAAGTAGTCGCTAAATCTCTGTATTTTTTCCTGCAGTGGTACATTAACAGGCTATTATTATGAAGCGTCCAAGACTTCCGTACCGAATTGTTGTTAGGGCTTTCTACATAGTTTGGCTAGAGGCCATAACTAAAATTGTACCACTAATCTGATGGTTCTTATTGGGTCACGCTGGGTTTGGCAGCAGCATGCGTTTTGCAATAAATAGTTTGCGTACTTTTGAGTAGAAAGATATCAGTTCGGCTATTAGCAGGTTCCGTGTGGTGCCGGACGTAAAGAATAGCACCATCCTATTTCTTGCCGTGGGTGTTGCAACAGGCGAATAAGGAACTTATTAAAGAATGGGTAGCAGCGTTTTCTATGCATTTTAACACCATACTGCGATCGCCAACCCGTCCGCCAAGCGTGGCGATTCTCTATTTTCGGTGAATCATTTTGAATGTTACAAGTAACTAACGGTCTACCATTTTAATTTGGCAGCATTGTATTTCTCGAAGGGACCACGGGTAAAAAAAATACCCGTGGTCCGTTCACGGACTACGGGAAGGGACCAAGGGTAACAAATGGAAGTTTCCTATCTGACTATTCTGAGAAGAAAGGCCGAAACAAACTCAGAGGTCACAAGTCCAGACAATCTTGGTGAGATCATGTGAGACCATGTAGATTGGTGTCTGAAATGGTCTTTTGAGGAAAGAACCACACAAGATTGAGTGGACCTATCCAGTCAGTGCAGGCATTTATTAGTAATCGTGCAGCTCGACTCAGAACTTAAGGAGCTCAACGATTCGGCGAACAATACCAAAGAAAACACAGTTGCGCAGGCCGCATAAATTACTTAAACTGCCAGACCAAGATTAAAACTAACTAAGGGAGAAAATTACATAACACATAACATCACGCCTGTAATCCCCGAAGGGTTAGGCAGAGGTGTATCTAAAGTACACCCACGTTTCGCGAGTTATGTTTAAGTCCCATGTAATAGGGGGCGAGCCTATTGCCATCAACCGGGCTCCAGACTCCGGGCTACTACTGAAAAATTCCTGGTAGGAAAGCCCAACAACACTAAAAAATAAATAAAAAGACCCCATAGTGTTTTTTTTTTATGTTTAGAAAACAGTATAAAGGCTTATTGGTCAATTCGCACGAATTACGTATTGGCACGCAAAATATTTTCTTTTATATATATATATTTTTTTTTCTCGTAAACATTTGCTGAACAAAATATAAACTTGAACAAAAAAATAATAGTTAAGTGTAGTTCTAATGTAATTTTTTTCATACCTTTATTGCGTAAAATTCAAAATGTGCCAGTTTCTTTATTCGTATTTCTGGAGTTGACAGATTCGCTAACTAATAAATTAACTTCGTGTGAATCGTCTTCAGTAAAAAAACATATTATTTAAAAGTGTTGATTCGCCCGTTCTGGGCAAGTAAATTCGTGCGAATCAACCAATAAGCCAATATGAAAGTAAATGGTGTCAAACGATTAATTGAAATAGTTTTTATAGCGCTTTATGATAGGGTGATACAAATTGTTTAATATGTTTTTATGTTTTTAAATTATTCCGAAACGTCCAATTATGGCCGTCCAACGCCCATATATGTGGCTTATGTGAAATAAAATATTTTTATTTTGATTTTGATTTTTTGTTCCCTAGTACAACAAAGAAAACTCAAAGACTTAAAGAGACAGTTTTTTACGGATAAATTGCTACACAAGCAGTGGGACCCCCATGTTAAACAAATTCTTAGTGACATGTAGTTTTCTATGTGTGAGTTCATAAGAAAACTACACACGGATTATGTTCACAATATGGGCTGTATATCACAACACACTAATATTATAAAGGCGAAAGTTTGTGAGTGTGTGTGTGTGTATGTTTGTTACTTCTTCACGCTCAATCGGCTGGACCAATTTTGATAAAATTTTGTATGGAGGTAGCTGACACCCTGGATTAAGACATAGGCTACTTTTTATCCCGATATTCCCACGGGATCGAGACTTACGCGGGTGAAACCGCGGGGCGCAGCTAGTAACTCATATTTTAACATATCCTGTGTATATTTTTTTTTTGTATTTATATTGAAATTTTGTACATAATAATTAGTATAAGTCTATTGTTACTTGAAAATGAATAAATAAATAATAATAACAATAAACACAACTTCATAAGTAAGTCTTGTACAAACACAGCCACAAACAGCAATACTTCAACACACATCTTCTTATCTTCTTGACTGTACTGCCAAGTTTCTAGTACTAATAAACGATGGCACTTGAATCTGTGACAAAAGAAAGGCTACACTGTTGTTCTTTATAGCCGTGACGTCATATCGGGCTGTAAACGCCCAGTCTGAATACGGGCCTGGATATAACGTTACAGAGAAAGTTTGTAAGGTCGTGTGGCCCTTATTAATAAAATTACACTTGACTGACGACATTGTGATCTCTATAGAGTCACATAAAGTCTATCTGCTTAGCCTTTTACCAACTATGTTGGGGTCAGGTTAGTCTTACCAGATGCAGCTGAATATTGGCATTTTACGTGTAGCGACTGCCTATCTGACCTCCACAACCCAGTTCCTGGGGGGAGTCCCAGGAACTGGGTTTGGTGTAACAGTTGAACTCCCATTTGGTGCAACCTTGAGATGCACACCGCACCTAATACTATCGATTAATTTGAAATAAGTCATAGTGTCACTATTTCTAGTATGTTCTTCTTTATTTGCCTATTGTTTTTGATATATATTTTTTTAAAGTTGATATCTATTATTTTATTGTGCTATTGTGTGTTGTGCTATGTCTTTTGTGTGCACTGAATAAATGTTTTATCTATCTATCTACCTAAGTAGGTATAAATCCAAATTCCAAACATAAGCATCACAGTCAGGCTATTCTAAATAAAGCTAAAATATAAATATTTCTGAATAAAGCCCACCTTTCGCTGAATTCACCTGAAATCACAACCAATCAATGCGTTTTTAACATTGAAGGATTGGAGTATAACATAGAAACAGAGAAACCTGATTGTTTTGAATTCCTTCGAAAAAAGCATAAGTTCCTCATAAAATTCAAACTCGTTAAGGATCGGGTAATCGCCGTTGACCGTCGCTCATGCCGCGTGACCGCCGCCGTTCGGTTTCATACGGAATATTTATTTTTAGTAAAGAAAATATGAAAAAATCACAGATAGATTATTATAGGTAATAAAATAGTCGGCACATACAAAAAAAAAATATCATAAGTAGTTTGAAAGTAATATCGTTTTTAATGCTTTGGGTAGACATTACATTCTGAATTTATTACTTAAAGTATTTTAATACAATACTTAAATATTCACATATAGAATTTATATGTATGCGTTCTAATTTAACATACATTTTTTGCATAACTTATGCATTATAATTATGACTATTAAATAGAACTACTAAAAACTACTAAAAAGACTAGTGACTTTTAAATCTGATAATATGCCTATATTATCAGATTTAAAAGTCACTAAAATCATATATCTGCGCCTTAAGAGTCCTTTTCAGTATTGTCACTTTTCTCGGTTTCTTGAGGTTAGATTAGTCCATGACAGTGTATTCAAAAACCGAATAGCCATACAACCCAGCCTCATTCTAAAATACATTCATTGACTGCCTCATTGGCCTAGTGGTTGCTAGTGCTATTGCCACGAGGTCCTGGATTGGATTCCCAGATTGGGCAAAGAGTTTTTGGATTTTTCCATCTAGAATTTCGCAGTAGCAGCCCGGGATCTGGATTTATGCCCGGTTGAAGGCAATAGATTCGCCCCTTATTCCATGGAACTTAAACATGACTGGAAAATTGTGAGTGCCAGGTACTATAAGTAGAACTTTGTCTTACCCTTCCGGGAATACAGGGATGATGTTATGTCATTATCATATCTTTTAATAGAACGTGGAATAAAGTGGGAGAAAATAAAACCATAAGTATGATATCACACAGCGATTATGGTGACCAGCACTTTCAAAGGCAAGGTCAAAAGGGCGCCAGAGAGCTCTTTGCCATATTTTAATGATGTCTTCAAGCCGACATATTACCATATTCTTTTGTTAGATATCGGTAACCTTCGGAGTTCCTTTTTATCATAAAATCATACTAATGTCAAAAGTAAAGAGGAAAGTTTTGATTGTTTGAGATACATGATGAAATTTTGATTTGCAAGTATGTAAGCAACGTGAACGTAAATATATTGAGGGGTGACAGTAGATCATAATTATGAAGACTTTATTACAATGGGACCAATACTGATCTCGCAAAAAAACAAGCATGGGCCCAGGTGCTTTTTTTATTGCCTTTTGCTGGGCAGTTTGAGCGTGGATTAGAATGCTAATAATTCCCGTAATTAAAAGCTGTAGTATTATTCTTGGCAGATTTGACACTGAGGTTAGAATGCGAAAGTTTTTAAAATTATGGGGATTGCCCTCAGATCAACGTGACTGGTCCCACCAGTGGCTAATTAATAATTCATTTATGTAGCTGCATTGTAATGACAGCCGACTTTTTGTTCAGTTTTTAGGATTCCGTACCTCAAAAGGATCAAACGGCCTATATTGGGCCTATTAAGTTGAAATTTGGTACACATATGAATTTCTGTGACCCAAACACGGACGTGTAACGTAAATAAATGAATTTTAAATGTTGGGGGTAAATTAGAAAATTTGCTGTACCTTGTGACGTATCAAATAAAAGGGTTTTTTTATCTTTTTTTTTTAATAAAAAAATATATAAAAATTTACCAGTACTAGTATAGTATTATCCCCCCCCCCACCCCCAAATTTTAAGGGAGGCCTATGTCCAGCAGTGGACGTTTTTTGGCTGAACTGATGATGATGATGACTAGTATTTACCCCTATCTCCGAAACTACTGACCACTTTTTTGAAAAAAAATACAGAAAATAGTTCTACGAGTATACTTCAGATTACAAAAAAACCTATAAGAAGTAACCTATAAGGTGTTAAAATAACATAGTAGATCTCTCAATATTGTGCATATAAACTTACGTTTAATTTTGCAGTTGGAATGTATGGGAGAATATGTTTTTCAACTACAATATTAGGTTTGTTCTTGGGATAAAAAACATGGTAAATAACATATTCATTATACGGAACCCTCACCACGCTAGTTCGACTAGCACTTGTCCCGTTTTGTTAAAAATTTGTTGTGCAACCCCACCGATTTATGCATTAATACCATGAGTACTTAAAAACCGCTTAGAGTATTTTTCAGTACCTAATTGCTTTTATTATTTTGTTGATAGACTTGTTAATTTCAGTATCCTAATTGCGTAACACAATTACAATAGGATTTGTTTGAACGGTTCAACAATATCCATTGTGTTAAGCCTGGTTATCGTAAATACGAGAATGAAAGCCATTACGATAACAGATAACATAAGGGTGCGGGTCTAATCATGTTTTTATTCTGCCAAATATTATTGGAAAGACTTTGTCCCAGTTTTCGTTAGCCTGTTTGTTGTGAACTTAGAATCTCACCTTAAACTTTGACATACAATAAAGTCTTGGTTTCTTTAAGTTCTTGGTTCTATTGATCCGTGATTAATTATATTTTAAATGCGTTTAGTTGACAAAATAACAAGCGCAGCCGATGAATAAATATCTTAACATAAAAAAAAGAAATATAATAAGCCTTGTTACATAAACAATCCTGGGTGATGTTAAACTCATTTTGCTCAACAAGAAAGTCAAGAGGTGTCGTGCGACACCCGGTTCTAATGAAGTTCCTTTCGCTGTAGGTATATTATGTATTCAATACAAGGCACAATTAAATAAATTAACAAACTTTGAGAGTAACAAAAAAAAAAAACACTATAGCAAAAGTGTCGTGATGATCAAAATGTTTGGTAAACTTTTTTCTGTCTAGCTCTCATTCGCCAAAAGTGCAGGGTAGAACTTGCGATAGTGTACTTAAAAAAAAAAAACCTTGCACAATTCATGTCAGTTACAAATAAGCAGTAACGGTAGGTATTTTTTATTTTTTATTTTGGTATGTTTCGGTACTTATTAAGATTGTTAAAACGGAACTGATTCACTCTGTTCCCCGTACTAGTATAAACTGTACTACAGTGGAACAGTTTTCCTCGTTCTCTGTGAATGTAGGTACTTATAGTAACAGACTTGTGACAAAATGATTATTTTAGTAGTAAAAAGCATTTTAGTTATTAATAACAAAGCAACAAAGCATAGTACAGCAGAAGTTAAATTAAGGTAGGTAAACATAAAAAAACACAAAATTGTGAACTTAATTTTTGAAAATCTACGGTAGATGTTAAAGTTGACATAGTATATGCACTTTGTTCCAAAATCTGTGAAAATTATAACAGATGGATGGATAAAAACGTATAAAGCAAATAAATGCAAATAACATGTAAATACGCAGAGAAAACCACAAATAAAACACCGAAAAGTACTCCAAATTAATTTGCGATGGTGTCAGTACTCATGCATTCATCAACACTGGAAGATTTTTCCTTTGGAACAATTGAGATGGACGTTTTTAATGAAAATGGACTATATTTTCTATACACGGTACAAATATTTGAGTGAATATTACTTTTACAAAGTTCCTGGTATTAACCTACAATCAATAAATCTGCCTGGCCTTTGCCTAAAGACCTCCACAACCCAATAACTGGGCAATACCCGTTGGTAACACTGGTTGTCAGACTTTTGGGCTTCTAACGACTCCTAACGACTGTCAAAGATCCACGAATGACAGCCTGGACCAACGGCTTACCGTGCTTTTCGAGGCACGACGGAGTCTGCGTATGTAAAAATGGTCACCCATCCACGGACCAACCTTTGCAAACGTAGCTTAACCTGATGGATTCACCCGTGCGGCCGTTATAACTTAGCCACGAGCTCCTCACGAGCTGCTATTTACCTTCATCACTACAAAAGACTGAGTAGGAATGCACATTGATCACCACGCTTCTATGCCTACTGGAAGTAAGTTGTATCCTAAAGCTGCGTTTTCTTTTAGCGTTCTGAACTGTTTTGAGCGAGCAAGCGTTTATACTCGCGGTAACTGAAAATACTTGAGAGAGCGTAGCGAACATCCTTGTTCAAAAAATAGCGGTTGGACTCGGCGAACGAATGCTCGCTCACGACATCACGGCGAGCGAGCATTTGCTATATGCATTCTAGTGTACGTTTTCTCGTTGTAGTGAAAACAGATGTTTTCTGTTTTGGCGAACATCTGCAGAGCAGCAAACATTTGCTCTAAACAAATTTTCGGCCGGCTTGGTATAGTGAAAATAGATGTTTTATGTTTTGAGTGAACATCGGCAGAACAGCAGTGTTATTCTATAATTAACTCACCGTGAAATCTTGCGTGGAATGAGCTGTCAGTGTCATGTCACTGATGCTAGGGATTGTGCTTGGTCAATCGTTACATTTACAATCATTATCAAGATTTTAATAATACTTTTTTATCTTATTCTGTTGATCATTTTATATTATTCCAAAACTAGTATTTAAGTGTCTAATTAGGAGGTTTTTCAATAAAATAACGAAACAGAAATTCAGTCAGATAATCAATTTTATTTTTTTTCTTGTTTTTTCCTAAACTAGTCCGTAAACATTACTATATTTAGACACTTAAATACTAGCTTTGAAATAATATAAAATAATTATCAGAATTAGCATAAAAAATATTATAATCTCGATTGTGATTGTAAATCTAATACTTAATTAACTGTCAGTGTCATCCCACCTGACGCTAGGGATGGACCTAACGCCAAGTGGGATGACACTGACAGTTCACTCCACGCTCACTTCACGTATTTTTTCACGGTGAGATGGTTACAGGATCGACATGCTGCTCCATTTGCTCTGAACAAATGTTCGCTCGGCAGGGTAGTAGTGTCTTTATTAATTAATGGTGTCGTGGTTTCTTTAAAAATAAATGTTACACAGCACGTGCTTTGGCAAAGCATTATAAATTCCTGTCACTGTCACAAAACTGTCAAGTCAAACTACAAGAGCAAGATAGATAGAAGTGCTTAAGAGGAGGCTCCCTATTTTTATGTTAATTTGCATGAATATTCTGAAACAGTCACACATACAAAGAAAATGAAACTTTATTATATGATTTATTGGATCTTTTTCTTTCTATGTTGAAGACAGTTACGTAATAATTGTAATACTTTATCTGGATACATTTTTTTTTTCGAAAATCATGGTTTTTTTAAGGATTTTTATAGAAAACAAACAAGATTGTTTGGCTTTTATGACTAAAATAAATATTCACAGCAAGAAAATATAGTTTATTATCCAACCACCAGATATTTTTTCTCTAGAGCAATTATTAATTTAGTTATAAACGAAATATGAATTGAGACTTACGCTATTTAGTTTCGTGCTCGAACACGATCAAAGAGCGCACGCGATATTCACTTCATTACTGATGTGTTAGCGTTTAGCACATAACGGATTGGCCAAGGGGCGGAGTTTGCGAGGAAAGATTTAGACTGCCTGGTCTTAAAGATAAATGTTCCTCCGTGTTGTTGTTTGTATGTTATTGTTCTTAGAAGACAAAGTCAGTGGTAAATAACGTTTATTAATACCGGCCTTAGATTTTTTTATGTCCATATTGGTTGGCGGAGATGGCAGATGGCTGGACGAGCTTGGCTCTTGCCGAAAGGGGGATACATAAAAAGCTATAAAGGCTATAAAATGCTACGGCTACTCAGCTTATTGTATTGTATACTTTTGTCACCTCACAGAAAAACATAATCGTAAATATACATTATAGGCACATAAAACGCATAGTCATTATTTGAACCATTTTGATTGTTAAGCGTCACATGAGACTGGATTTATGAATAATAAAACTACGAATAATATCTAATAACTCGTCTAACGTATAAGAGTCAATAATCATACCGAATTTTGGCCATGGCAACCAATCTCAGCAGAGACCAGCAGTGCTATTCTGTAAAAATCTCACCGTGAAATATTGCGTGGAGTGAGCTGTCAGTGTCATTTCACTGATGCTAGAGCAATGACCAAGCATTACATTTACAATCATAATCGAGATTTTTATAATATTTTTTTATGCTAATTCTGTTGAGCATTTTATATTATTTCAAAGCAGGTATTTAAGAGTCTAACCTTGGCTAAGTATGAGGTTTTTAAATAAAATAGCAAAACAGGAATTCAGTCAGAAACACAATTTTGTTTTTTTCTATTTTTTCCTAGACCTTAAACATTACTATGTTTAGACACTTAAATACTAGCTTTGAAATAATATAAAATGATCAACAGAATTATCATAAAACATATTATTAAAATCTCGATTATGATTGAAAATGTAGGTAATTGGTCCATCCCTAGCATTAGTTGGGATGACACTGACAGTTCTCTCCACGCTCACTTCACATAAGTTTTCACGGTGAAACGATCACAGAATCGACATGCAGCCTTTCGCGTGGGAGATATTATAGTGCTCAAGTGTTTGCGCAGACACAGGTACACTCTCTCATCCCTCACTCTCATAGTCCGATGGGACGACAATACGACACGACCGGAGAGAGATTCGGCGCAGGACCAAAAAAGCTCATCTATTTACTATTAACTTTTTAACTTGATTCATTGTTTTTGGATTAGATAATCTAATCAGAATTCATCTAAATACCATTATTAACATGGAGCAACTGCCTATCTAACCTCCGCAACCCAATTACTGGGTGACACGATTCCCTTGTCAGACTTTCAGGCTTCTGACTACCCGTAACAACTGTCAAAGATCTACAAATAAGAGCCGGGACAACGGTTTAACGTGCTTTCCGAGGCCCAGAGGGTATATTGGTATATAAAAATGGTCACCCATCCACCGATCAACCGCGGCAAGCGTAGCTTAACCTGATCGGTCGACCCATGCGGCTCTTACCCGTAATTAGCCACAATCCAATCATGTGCTGCATTATTTAAGTTATTTACATAAAAATAATCACACAAATTTTGCATTTGCATTACAAACATTTGCATTACAAAAGAAAGGAATGGCAATAGTTTCACGCATAACCAAACATTCGATTCTAGTAATTTAATCGTTCGTGTAGTGTCCTACCCCTAACCTATCCCTACCCTAACCCTAAAACTTGGCAAGCGTATGCTAAAAAACTCACCAAAGTTTCATCAAAATCGGTCCAGCCCTTTCGAAGTCCATAGAAGTCAAACAAACAAACATTGTTTTTTTTTCTATAGAAATTTGTAGATAGAAGATAGATATAGTAGGATTCGTTGATAAATCAATGAACCATTACATAAGCAGAACCTCCACAAACTCTACAACCTTAACCACCGTCCTTACCATAACAATACAACCTACTTTAATTCTTAAGTACATCCTAAGCCCTGAACACACGACCTCCACATCTCAGGTCCACCTTGTAACCTGACTCGATACGCTCTATTAAGAAACAACAAGTTTAAGACCGGTCTACATACGCGCAGAAATGCATGCTCTAATGCGTCCTTATTGTGCCTGAATGCATTCTACGCGGTGGCATTTCAATGTTACTTGCAAATATCGCAAATGTGTACTTGGATTTTTATGAATACATTATATTGTGGTGCGAAATTGGTGTGTAATGAAAATAAGGGAAATGTATTTAATGACGCAGGAAGTTTTACCAGAAGTGGTGATCGTATTAGTGGTTCAGCAGCTTCCATATCATCAGGAGCATGTGGGTATATTAGAGTAGTTCGTCGTGAACCTGGTACGCTTGCGGCTTCCCAAGATATCTTCTCCGTTATCAGTACACATGCAGCCATCGATGCTTGACCAGCCAGAACACTTATCCGACCTTTTCGGTGATTCCAGTAACTTTGTAACAAAACGAGGCGGCGCCGGCTCCACTTCTTGCGCTGTCATATATTGCATTTGGGAATAATTTATTTTGTTGTGGCACTAAGTTTGATCGCTTCAGGGCTGATTTTTCCGAGGAATAATTTGAAGTTAACTGACGCTCGAAAAATCAGCCCTAAGTTAACTTGAACATTGCAATGGGTGTCATCGTTCTCCTGTGCTTACCCCTATTTATTTCGGGTCGACGACGCGGCGCTGCAAATATATAATATCGAAACGAATGTAGTTACTACTAACCTTTACACATTAACCATGTTTTTATCGTCCCCAAAATCCAACATTAATTTTATTTTATTTTTATTCAAAAGGAACAACAAACAGCTAAAATATATAACATAGAAACAAGAAATACACAAAACTTAAAGACAATATTGCAGCCCACAACGCTGTTCACAGATTAACAATAGGATACAATACAGTTAAAATAATCGCTAGGGTAACAAATACAAGATTTAATATTATTCTAACTTATATAATAACTATCGTGTTTGAGACATAGAGGTATTTGTATATAATAAACAAGAAATGGTATAAAAAAAAGAAAAATATATAAAAATAATCAAGAAAGCTCCTTAAGTATAAGACTTTTGAATCTATGAGCATCCAAGTCAGCCAACTATCGTTTTCTAAGAAATCCCGCCTTATTATAGTTGCACGTAGATATGTCAACTTGTCACCTGTCATTGACGCCGGTGTTACCCTAATAAAGAACATTTTTAACGCCTGGGAGGAAGCACAAGATGCCATTGGAATCTTTTGCGACCTCTCTAAAGCGTTCGATTGCGTGAACCATGAGACACTTTTGCTGAAACTAGAGCACTATGGGATTAGGAATGCAGCTCTTCATTTACTAAGATCATACCTAAAAGATAGAAAGGTTAAAGTTCAAATAAACGGCGTTAACCCATTAGGGTCTGAAATGGCAATGGGCGTTCCTCAAGGTTCGATATTGGGTCCATTCCTCTTTTTAGTTTACATTAATGATTTACCCCAATTACTTCAAAATCAACCGAAGATGGTGTTATTTGCTGATGACACATCATTGATCTTTAAAATAGATCGACGATCAAAAAATCTTGACGAAGTGAATAACTCTATTCTTCAGGTCCAAGATTGGTTTACGGTAAATAATTTGGTACTAAATGAAAAAAAAACGAAATGTATTAGATTTAAATTACCTAATGTTAGAAGTAGCGAATGTGATATCATATTGAACGGAGAAAAACTGGAATTTTTTCATCGAACGGTTTTCCTAGGAATCACTATAGACGAGAAACTGCAGTGGGGACCACATATAACCTCTCTGACGGGGCGGCTAAGCTCGGCCGCTTATGCTGTTAGAATGATAAGACAGCTAACAGATATAAAAACCGCGCGTTTGGTTTATTTTAGTTACTTCCACAGCATTATGTCGTATGGCATTTTACTGTGGGGTCGGGCTGCTGACATTGAGTCAATCTTTATTTTGCAAAAGAGAGCTGTCAGAGCAATTTATAATCTCCGTCGCCGCGAATCTCTTAGGGAACTATTTAAAAGGATTAATATTATGACGGTACCTTGCCAATTCATTTATGAAAATATTATGTATGTAAGGAAAAATCTACATATTTTTAACAAGATAAGCGATATACATAATTTTAATACTAGAAATAAAGATAAAATAGATCAACCATTTTTCAGATTATCTAAAGTATATACATCTTTTATGGGGTACTGTGTTAAATGTTACAACAAAATACCTTGTGATATATTGAAATTAAATGAGAGAAAATTTAAAACACATATTAAAAGTACACTTTGTAAACAAGCATATTACAAGTTAGAGGATTATATCCAGGACAGGAATGCTTGGAAACATGCTGTTCCAGCTCATAGGACAATCTAGAGTCTAGACAAAATCAAACTGATTGCTATTTTTATGGTAAAATCTGTTATTTTTATGATATTGATTTTACATTCTGTGATAACCTATACTCACACACTGACTTATTTTTTGATTTTTTTAGAAAAACATACTTTTATGATGTTTGTAAATATGTGAACACCATGTATCTATCTAATAATTAAGTTATTTTTCATTGATTAGTTTTTAATTCGTTTTACCTATTATGGTATAGTAATTTTATTCTAGGTGCATCGTCTTCACATATAATCATATAATTAATGTAATCAAACAAAATATTGTAAAACATTTTTAAAAGAGTACCAGTGGAGTTTCTTGCCAATTCTTCTCCATACGAAACTACCTTTTGGAAGGGGCAACTAGAATCAATTCTATTTTTTTTTGTAAATTTTGACGTTCAAAAGTGCCTGTTATGTGCCTATTTGAAATAAATGGTTTGACTTTGACTTTGACTTACAGCACCAGCGTCACCCTTGTCCCCTTGTCACTTGCTTGACATTTTCTACAAATTTAATTTCTGTACCCACTGACGTACCGTAATTCAATACTTTTTGGAGGCAGTTTTAGGTCAGATAGGTAGTAGAAACTTGATTTTATTTGGTGATTCTATTTCGACTAGATTATTCGATTTAGATGTAGGAGTGCAGGGTTGGCAAATCTCGAATGTATTACTTACTGTAGATACTGTTGAACGTAGTTTTGACGGCCATGTATTTCAAAAAAACAAAATCGAAATAACTTGGTTTCGAAGCTATTTATATTATAATTTATGACAAATGAAAGATTTTTTATAAAAGAGGAATTCGAAATGGCAGAGTTTAACTTTCTAAAATAAAACCACACAAAGAGAATTGTGCAAACACAAAAACTTAATTGTAAAAACTAAACTAAAAAGATCAAGCATAAAATCGAGACTAATAAAATGGAGGTAAACGCCGTACAAAGTCAAAATAAAAAACATACAAACAAATCGAGAACCCGATTCCATTCAGTGAATCTAAGTTATCTGTACTACACATGCATTCCTCTACGAAATTAAAGTGGTTGGGAGTTCCAAGGCAATGTTTATTTGGTAAGCTGAACTGGGGACTGAAGGATTGCTTGTTTTGCTTCTTTGGGCTTACACCAGATTCCTTCCTTTACAAACATTTTGGAGAGTATATAGTGCTAGGTTTTATGTCATAAGTATCTTAGTATATCTTCCTGTGTTAATGGTGGAAAGCCTAATATCTTCTTAACATCCGATACGATCAACTGCAATTGTCGATTATTACGCGATTGATACACATTGATGCGCAAATTGATCGTCTACCAAGTGCAATTTAAGCGATTGACAATGTTACTACATTAGAAATTGGTGGCAATTGATCAATTGGGACTGATCGTTTTGGGGACCTCTTTATTTAAATTAAATCTTGTATTAATTTCGAAAGCATATTATTACACACTCCATTAATAATGTTGAATTGCTTCAAATGTGTATCTTATGTAGTTAAAAAGGGCAAAATAAATAGTTTTTAGCTGTAATTTTGTGCTGCTTTTTTAAGTGGGACCCCCAGCTAGATGGACCGTCGACGTTAAAAAGGTGGCTGAGACGGACTGGATGCGGAATGCGGAGGGCAGGGTATTGTGGCGCAGCCTGGGGAGGACTATGTCCAGCAGTGGACTGCTATAGGCTGAGTTGAGTTGAGTTGAACTGTAATTTTGAAACGAATTTTCTAATGACTGATGATGGCAGCCAAAAGAATTTTAGTACAAAAGAAAAAAAATGGGAAACCTTAAATACTTACAGTGAACTAATATAAGACGAAACTTAGCGAAAGTATACCGTAAAGTCGAATTATCAATTCACTGGAGTAATCTGACATGTGTTAGCTAGCGCTTTGTGTAATAAAATGGTCATATTTCTTGTAATGATGATCGTTTAGTTTAATTGATTTACAGAAATGTAAAATAAATGTATTTATTAAATGTAGAATACAATAAATATAACCATTTTATTACACAAAGTGATAGATGTCACTCCAGTTGATGTTACTCCAGTGAATTAATATTTCGACTTTAGCTCGTAGTTCTAAGAAATTAGATAATAACTTATGTTTCGTATTGCCCTTTCATTGTAACTTTGTATTGTGAATCAAATAGCTTTGTAGCTGAATTTAAAGCAGCTGTATTAAATTTGCTCGGGTCTAAAGCGCTGACCAAAGTACTAACGGAAAAATATTGGAGTAGTTGTAGGGAAGCGATTTTAAATTGATTTATGTGCAACCTTTGGCATGAAACCATTATATTATATAGTACCTACTTGTTTCTTTTACGAGGGTTACAAACTCAAAACATGGGAATAGGAATGAATTATTAGTAGGGAGCCGTTGTTTTTTTTTTTTGTAAACTAATTCAAGTCAAAGTCAAATCATTTATTTCAAATATGCACATTAAAGGTACTTTTGAACGTCATAATCTTCCAAAAATTTAATTGATTCTAGTTGACCCTTCTTTCTTTTCCTTGCTTCCTTCCTTGTTTTTGTATCGAGATGAATGGGCAAGAAACTTCAGATGTAGGTACTCTTTTAAAATGCTTTACTATATTTAGCAAAAATTTATTTATTATGTAATTATAATAATGTATATATAATAAATACGATGTGCATAGAATAAAATTATTATAAGTACCACAATAGGCAAAAATAATTAAAAATGAACCACTGATTGATAAATTAATTATGTGACAGATACATGGTGCTCACATGTTTACAAATATTGCAAAAGTAGACGATTTTCCTAAAATTCTTCTGAGCCCTTGTAAATGACCCCGTATTAAGCTATTGTGCTATACTAAATTCTATGGTCATTTAACACAGGACTACCACAAAGTTATGTGTTTTTTTTTTTTTTTTCCTTTATTAAAAAGAACCAGGTTCTTAATAATTAATAACAATCTAGCCTATAAGACTAATAAGTAATTTGAATCTAACTTAATTTGCTATGTGATACTTATTTTAAAACTTAGAATAGTGCTGATTGTACTTTACACAAGTCCGTTCCACTTTCTTAGAGTCTGATATAATAATATAAACACTTTGTTCATGTGTTATAATGTGTGTCATTGTCACTATTATGTCTACACTTTTTACACTACACTAACTCAAAAGGTTTTGTTCGTTTTAGCCTTCGCATTATATTTGTTTGGTCTAACAGCTGAATTGCTTCGATGTTCACATGTCGGTGGAGTCGGTGTTCATGGGCCTCAGCAAATTTTTTAATTATGTTGGTGACTGGTTCCATTTTTAAGTCACGATGGAGGTCGTCATTTCTTATATACCAGGGCTGAGTAATAATACTCCTGAGTACCTTATTCTGGAATGTTTGTATTATTTTTATATTGGTCCGTTTAGTACAGCCCCAGAGTTGGATGCCATATGTCCATATTGGCATAAGAATATGCTTGTATAATAAAATTTTGTTATGTATTGATAGGCAAGAATCCCGTCCAATCAACCAATACATGTTTTTAAAACGTATGTCTAGTTCCTGTCTTTTCTTTTTAACGTGCGCTTACCAGCGCAGTTTTGCGTCAAGCGTTATGCCAAGGTATTTGGCTGTATTTGCGTATGGCACCTGTTGGCCATTTATGAAGATTGGGTGGTAAACACATTTCTTGTTGGTGAAATCAATGTGAAGTGACTTTGATTCATTCAATTTGATTCTCCATTTTTCTGCCCAGTCATGAATTTTATTTACAGCAATTTGTACCTTACTGATTGCTTATGTTATGTGAATGAGCTCAACTTCAACCATAATAAGACTCTGTTTTATGTCACCTTATTAAACACAAGCGCAGAATAAATCATACTTGAATTTACTATTATCACCAAAATGTGTCCTCGAATTTTGAACTCGCTCCAGTTTTTTTGTTATGACGAACAAGCACCATGTGTAGACGACGTATCGATGTGGCAACAACGAATTTACGATGCGAATATCGCGTTAATTTATAGCCAATACAGCACGCGATGCTTGGATGAAAACAGGCATAGATTCTGCGTGTTTCTCTTCGTAAAAAGGTTTTTTGAAGAGACGAGGAGTGTCACAAAGTTAAAACGTGTTTGGTCTTTCATTAACTTCATCGTTATTATTATTTTGAGAATTTTGTACAATAAAAAACATTTAAATTTAAATTCCTATTTAATACACAATTTTTTTTATTTTTTTTTATTATTAGTTGTTTAAGTGTAGTAGAACTCAATAATTATATCTAACTGCATGTCTATTGTCTATGTCGTTAGTTTAGGTTTTTTTAGGACCATTTTTGATACGGAAGCCTATAATATTCCCACTGCTAGGACACAAGTCTCCTCTTTTTGTGGGAGTCTATTTTATGCGTTCGTTGAAACTCACTTACTATTCCTTGGAAATTGCAGCCAAGATTTTTCCTCGATTTAAGTTTCGAGGTCCACTCAGATTGTAAGACCCCGTTTTCTAAAAGGACACTCAAGCTATAATTTCGACATAACACTAGATTTTGTTAAAAATCGGTCAGAATTTAATCGAGTTTTATGTTTGAACAAGGTTTTAGAATTTAAGCCTCACAATTTGCAAATTCTACACCTTTATACTTTCATTAATGCGTCACAAGGCTGTGTTAAAAACCCAGTTATAACAAAGAGATTTTCCTCATCAATATTTTTTGGGCATACTTTTTTGGGCATGATAATTCCACTTGAGGAAAACAAGGCTTGCAACCGCAGATAACGTTGCAAAAAGATGGCCAGTAACAACAAAATTAAGCGGTCTAGGTACGTAATAAAGAAAACAAGGAATTTTCTTTTCAATACAGTTGTTAAACATGGCTTACTTTCAGAGGCTATAATTATGATTCGAAAATTAAATCTTTTGCGTAGGCATCTTTCTGTTACGTGGTCGTGACTTTTGTTTACGAGCTCTATCATTAGTTTTGCAGTTGAGTTTTAAATTTATAAGTCAATTTAAAAAGTTTAGTAGCAAGGAGTTTTCATACATAGAATAAAATGGGATAGATTTTATACGAGGAAAAATGAATTAGTCCGTACGACTTAGCATTGAATTCTCAAAAGTCTTTTAAATGGTTATTTAGTATATTTAATTACCAGTTTTAGTTTAATTATTTTCAATCAACATTTTGTCAAAAATTGAATCGGATGTATCTATACATCCGATTCAATTTTTGATGAATGTTTTTGTTGTAAAAAAAAAATTTCCAGTTGCAAAAACGCGCCATGTTCTGAAAATTTTAATTTTTTGTGTGATATATTGATTATTTATTTATTTGATTTGTTTTTTACTATTTCCCACAAGTGTATTGAAAAACGTCGTGTGATACACGGGTGTGTAGGTTATTGCAAACGAGTTTTTAATGACACGAGTTTATTATATCGTACTTTCCACCCTTGTATCACAATGTACTATTTTTATATCAGTGATACCACGAAATTATGAGAAGAGAGACCTGAATACGGGTCGGCTAATATTAAATAGACGTTCGAATACTTATTATGTTTTACTTTTACTACATAAATCTACTTACTTTCATGAATGCGTTGCAAGGCTGTGTTAAAACATAGTGATAACAAAGCGTTTTTCCCCATCAATTTTTTTTTTAGTATATATTTTGTGCAAGATAATTCTACTTGAGGAAAAACAAGGCTTGCATCAATAAATAGCGTATTTACAAAAGATCAGTCACAACTAAATTAAGTGGTGTACCTTCTTATTAAAGAAAACCAGGAATTTTATTATTTGAAACCGTGATACCGCGAAATTGGAAAAAGACTTCCAAGACATATACATTATGTCCCGGAATTAACTCACACCACCAAACACCCCAATTAGATTAACTACTAAGTTATAATCACAATACATAAATATTACTGATTTTTTATTATACATTTGAAAAAGAATTAATTAATAATGTTTTATACATAATAGTATTCTGTATAAAACATTATTTCTTCTTCGGCATGCCTCAGAGATATTTCTCGATGGCATGTGAAGCCAATTCAGAAACCCATAGGCGGCATAAAAATTTTGACACCAGGGGCCCGATCGCGCTATTTCTCAACGTAATTACCGTTCGAACGGAACGTTTTTGGTTTTAGTTTAGTTTTGGTTTAGCTGGTGTAAGAAACGGTATCGCGCTTTTTTTTGTGAGAGTATTGTTCGATCGATCTTTCCTCCAACGTAACTTCCAAAGTAAAGCTAAATCGTTTCCGTTGAAATGATTAGCGCGATACGAAATGTGTCTAACGTAACGTTTTGGTTGTGATTTAGTTTTGGTATTAACGTTCAAAATTAGCGCGATCGGCCCCCAGGTTAGTAACTAACCACACCGAAAAGAAGAAGATAACATCACATAACATCACGCCTGTAATCCCCGAAGGGTTAGGGCAGAGGTGTACCTATAGTACGCCCACGTTTCGCCAATTATGTTTAAGTCCCATGTAATAGGGGGCGAGCCTATTGCAATCAACCGGGCACAAATCCAGACTCTGGGCTGCTACTGAGAAATTCCTGGTGGAAAAGCCCAATAACACTTTGCCCGACCTGGGAATCGAACCCGGGACCTCATGCTCAGCAGTCGTGCTTGCGACCACTAGACCAACGAGGCAGTCTATACAAAATAGTATTATGTATAAAACATTATATATTAATTGTTCTTCTTCTTCGGCATGCCTGAGAGATATTTCTCGATGGCATGTAAAGCCAAGTCAGAGGCCCATAAGGCGGCATAAAAACTTTGACACGAATTCCAGATCAGAAACGAGTTCGAATCGAAAACAAAATCAAACTCGAATCGTTTTCGGGAGTAAGACTCCAGGGGGCCGATCGCGCTCATTTTGAACGTTAATACCAAAACTAAACCACAACCAAAAACGTTACGTTAGACAGATTTCGTATCGCGCTAATCATTTCAACGGAAACGATTTAGCTTTACTTTGGAAGTTACGTTGGAGGAACGATCGATCGAACAATACTCTCACAAAAAATAGCGCGATACCGTTTCTTACATCAGCTAAACCATAACTAAACCAAAACCAAAAACTCAATACTCAATATATTTATTGCTTCCACGTGTGAACTTAGGTGGTAGGTTTTACAGAATTATGATCATTGTGGACCCTGTCGGGCACAGCAAAAGTAGGAGAGAGGATGAGGGCTTTTATTTGGCTACTTAGTTGTTATAATTAATATTGTAATTTTTTTTTTGTTATTGTTTTATAAATAGTACATATTTATAAAACAATAACAAAAAAATATATTTTAAATTAATTTATTTATTTAGTAACATTTGAATAAACCCTTTATTTTTATTTAATTTAAATTAATCATTATTCCATTATTTATTATTATTTTTATTTAGTACTTAATTAATATTTATTGTCCCTAGGGTAAGTTATTTATTGGACGCTCCATATTTATTATTATTATTAGGTAGGCGTATCTAAAACGTTCCGTTCGAACGGTAATTACGTTGAGAAATAGCGCGATCGGCCCCCAGGTTAGTAACTAACCACACGGAAAAGAAGAAGATTTATTAATTAAATTATAGTGTGGCCATTAGTGCTGTGCACTCCCTGAGGTATGCGCGCGGCGAGACGGGGGGGAGAATCGGCTGCTGCGCTCTGTCAGTGCGCCGTCAACGCTCGTGGCGCGCGTGGCGTTCTTCGCCTCCCACCTCGCCGCGCATACCTCAGGGAGTGCACAGCACTAATGACACACCACACTATAGTTATACTGATTGTGGGTGACAATTTGTGGTGACGTCTCACGTTACAAATCTACGCACGCACTGAGTCGCATACGTTTATGGATCTAGCGTAGTAGGTACTTCACCGATTTTCGTTTGTTGTGACTGTACAGCGGAAATGTGACTGTAATTTACTTAGTTTTCATTATTTAAAGGGTTCCGTACTTCGAAAAGAAAAAATAGAACCCTTATAGGATCACTCGTGTGTCTGTTTGTCTGTCCGTCTGTAACAGCCGGTTTGCTCCGAATCTACTGGACCGAGTAAGTTGAAATTTGGTACACATACGAATTTCTGTGACCCAAGCATGTACCGTGTAACGTTTATAAATGAATTTTGAATATGGGGTTCTCTTTTAGGAGAAAAATTAGAAAAAAACAAAAAGTTTTGTAATCTGTACTGTGTGACATAATTATCAAATTAATGAACTTGGAATTTCAGATCAATTTGTTTATTTTATTTTATTTTATAACAATTCGTTTTCAAGTCATTAAAAAAAATTGATGAAAATTGACCATTCTCCTCCCCTTATCTCTGAAACTGAGCCGGGGTGGGGATAGTACATAGGGGATAGGCCAAACGTTTGTCAACACTCACGGCGTCTCACCCCCCGAATCGCCGCGCATTCCTATGGCGGGGTACAGCACTCACCGATAAAACCATAAGGCGCGGTACACCAATATCGATCAACTTATCCTTAATTAAGTTTATTCTAGTCTTATTTTAACTACGAATATTAGGATTACTTCAAGGACATCTAGGTCATAGTGGTAAAATTTAAATTAAGAGCTGTTTGTGGCTTTCTAAACCCTACATCTCTTGGCTCAGGCACCTTTATTAGGTGCTTCGTCTTAGTATTTCCTCGGCTAACTGCCAGGTTCTGCTATGTTAAGAACATGTTCACTGTCTAGAACATTAGTTTATTTATCTTTGAATACAGTGAGTTTCATCAGTTTGTTACCTTTTCTAGTCTCAGGTAGGAGAGATGAGGGGTGTTTGTAACTTTTGTTGATTTTGTCTAGTTTCAATGATATTTATTTCTGTAAGCAGGTTTATACAAATAATTTACACGTCAATAGTATTAAACAAAGATCAGGTGCGAGGTGCTCACAATCGGCGTGCGTGTATGACCAGGCGGCCGATCGCGGTAATTTTGAACGGTAATACCAAAACTAAACCACAACCAAAAACGTTACGTTAGACACATTTCGTATCGCGCTAATCATTTAAATGGAAACGATTTAGCTTTACTTTGTAAGTTACGTTGGAGGAACGATCGATCGAACTTTCAGTATTGTGTAACGTCAACGATTTTGTCGCTTAGAAAAAATAGCGCGATACCGTTTCTTACATCAGCTAAACCAAAACTAAACCAAAACCAAAAACGTTCCGTTCGAACGGTAATTACGTTGAGAAATAGCGCGATCGGCCCCCAGATGTATGAACGTAGGCGAAGCAAAAGGAGTATGTAAGGAGCGTAGCAGGTGGCGTTCCATAGTTTCTGCCTTCCCCCATGGGAAGAAGGCGTGAGTTTATGTGTGTGTAATATTTAATAAAAAAAACTAGATGAGGTCAGTGTTTCCCATCTGATTACTCTAAGAATAAATACCGAAACAGACCCTGAGGTCACATTCTAATAAAGTCCAGACATAATCTTGATCAAATCATGACTGTGAGGTTCCTGTCTTACTAACTTCTTGCATTATTTTTAAATTATGAATTCTTTTAGGCTATCCATTATTGATAATTTATAAGGTACTAAAAATAGTAGGTACTACTAGAAGTTCTAAATGTGCTAAATTGCTTTGCAATTATAAACCCACATTTCCGACCTAAGTCTACCAAAGAGCTGGGTTTCACCTTGAGAACGTATCGAACCTTATTGTTACAAAATGGTTTTTCGAAGATCTTGGCTAGGACCCATCTTATCTTAAATAAGACTTGCAAACGAGAGGTCGTAGATTTGGATCCCGATAATGTCTTACAAAAACAGTTTTTTTTTTGCTTTTGGAGAATTTCTTATAGAACTGATTACCTTCGTTGCTAAGGGTTTCAGGTTCGTAAAGATATTGCTAGGTAAATTAAAAAAATACTGTTTTTGTTTGTCACTGTCTGCCAGATAAGTTGTACCTTATTCAGTGGAAGTAAACCAGGCCATAAATCGTAGATTTTGTGGTAAACCGATATCGCATTCAATACTAATAACTCAGATTGTTTAAGCTACTTCTAATCGCTTTTCTTAGAACTAAATTAATTAGGATTACTGTAGGATAGTTCTGGTACTAAGCCAAACTAATACATTACCTATTTTAATTAAGCTTTTGCGCCGGCGCGGCATTTGGATACATGCCTAAAGAAAAGACATTGTTTAATCTTTGATTGCAATATAATATTGTCCCTTCAGGTAATCACTCCATTGTTGAAATTAAAATTATTGCTTTGAAGTCTCATCTACATTAAAATTAAATTTAAAAACTGTAGGTAACCCAAATACGGAAAAATATAAGTGATCTAAAAAGTGCGAAACAAGAAATATTTCAGGCAGAAATCAAGGTACCTATAGGTAGCCGTCGTCGCATGCCATTATAATTATGTAGCTGTTCTTGGCACTCACACGGTATACAGGCAACCCCCGCCACTGCGGACCATGTATCAAAATCGGTTCAGTATATTAGGCGCTACGGTGGAACACACGTAAAGGCTAAACTCATTATACAATGTTGACTTATTATGAACATATTATACATAGCAGAACAAAGTTTATAAAAAAATTGGATCGTGGTCGTTGGCCTTGAAAATATTATGAGCGTCTATTTCATAGATTTTTATTTATCTTTAATACAAGGAGGCCCAAAAATATTTTGCCTGGGTCCTCCATCATATTACAGAGTTTCCTTTATCGACAATAAATTGTTATACCGCTGTACAGTGTATACAGACACAAAGCAGTTATAGTTCAGAATGTTTACACTTTTAGTTCGCTTTAAATCCCATTGTTAGCAACAATGAGTAACTTAACTCAGCAAATCAGCATACCTACCTACATTTTAAAACAATGACGTCTGCCCTTTTATAGTTTGTCCATTTTAATGGCAGCACCTTATATTATACGGGTCCACCTAGGTCCTAGGTCTTCTTCTTTCATATATTTTACGAGTACTAGCTGCTACCCGCGGCTAAGCGCGCGTAGTTTTTTCTAAAAATACAAGTATTTAGTCCTTATAACATCAGCTATCTGCCAGTGAAAGTCCCATCAAAATCGGTTTAGCCGTTTCGGAGATTTTCCAAAACAAACAGACAGACAGACGAAAAATAAATGTTTTTGTTTTAAGTACCGTATAAACTTTAATAATTATGCATTTAGTAAAAAGCTCTTATTTTGACATTAAAAACAGACACTTAATTTTTATTTATTTGTATAGATTTTAACTTCGACCAGCATTCAGGCACCACGACATTTGCATCTCAAAGGTGCAGGTGTTATTGCTTAGAGAGCAGGACAAAAGCTGAGGCAGTTTTGTGATGCTACACCACGGTCACTTTTGGTCCTCGCTACAGCCCGATTCAAACTTTATGGCGGCTCGGAGGATAAGGCGAGTCGCTGCGCAGTAATGAATTCATGTAGCAGCAGAGGCGAGGTGAGGGGTGTGGTACGGCGCAGTGAGTAACGCACTTCAGAGCCGCCATTAACTTAAAATTTGTCCATGTGGTGCCGGAAGTAAAGAATAGCACCACCCTGTTTCTTTCCGTGGGTGTCGTAAAAGGCGACTAATGGACTTACTAGAGCATGGGCAGCAGCGTTTTCAGTGCATTTTAACACCATACTGCGATCGCCAATCCGCCTGCCAAGCGTGGTGATTATGGCAAAACCCCCTTTTGGGGGAAGCCTATGTCCAGCAGTGGACATCTTTCGGCTGAAAAGATGATAATGATGGTAGACAAACAAAATAAATCCTAGCTCAAGCCATACTGGTTATCTCTGCATTGACCCCATTAGTAATCTATGGCATCATACACAAAGCCATAAAGCTCATGAACCTGTAATCTGAAAAATACCTACTTATCAAATTGTAAAACTGGTACACAACAATTTTACTGTTGATTTCCCACTTAACAGGTCAGTAAGAACTTCGGTAGGAACGCTTTCCCAACGAGCTGCTTATCACTTTTTCAGGCGCTGATCAAGTGAACCTTCTATATTTTCTTTGTATTTCAACAGAGTATAACAGGCTGTTCATTACAAATTCGTGTTGGGTAAATGAGAAAACCACGGGGATACCTCGTATTAAAATGTATGACCTCAAACACGCTTGTAGGATTATTGTTACACTTGACAGGAAAAATATTATGGTAATATTGTTACTGCAAAAGTGAAAGAGGACATATTATTTTAAAATGGAGATTGATTTCTAGTAGCCACGCATAATGTCTCGGTTACCTGAAATAAATGATTATAACATAAAGAGATCGGATATTCGGATGCATATTTACTTAAAGTTTTAGAGTTGACTGGTATGGAGTGAGCTTAGGTATGGGAAAACTGTCGGTTTCCAGGACCGACGAATTTTTAAGAACTACCTACTCTTTTTTACAGTGTATGCGGGCGAATAAATATATTTCATTTTAGATTAAATAGTTTTAAAGTATAGTTTTTTACGTGTTTTATTTTCCACAAAATTCTTGCCTAGTTCTAAGTAGATAAAAATATTTGTGATGCTCAGGAAACATACCTAACGGATTCTTAAAAATATTTAAAGAATCCATTTCCATACTTTTTATCCTTTGCCGGGGAAAAAACGTACTTTAGGTAAATATGCATCCGAATATCCGATCTCTCATAACCTATCCAAACTATTAGAATGCAAAAGTGAGTTTGTTTGTTACCCTTTCAAGCTACAACGGCTCAACGAATTTAGATGAAATTTGGCCCATGGGTAGACATAAATACTTGTTCTCACGATATTTTCAAGAGATCGCAGCGAGAGGCGCAGCTAGTATTATAATAATTTAATGACAATTTTTCTGACCATTGATTATGGTTGACATTGTCATCATCCGGCCACAGTCGACAGGCTCCTTTACCTACATCATGATTCATGACAATTACAAATTGTCTAATCTACTCTGATTGTATCTTAGAACTTTACGATCGGTGTTTAGTGATGGATGCATGGTAGCTGATTTGATAAGAAGAGTGACCAATCACGTCTCATGAAAACCACCTCATTGAAAACTAATTCACTAAACCATTCCCATGAATAATCACAAAAAAAAAATCAAGAGCGAGTCGGACTCGGGCACCGAGGGTTCCGTACGTATATATGATGTTAATTATTTCTGAAAAACTGTGCTATTTAGAGACATCGTTTTATTTTCCCTGTAATCTTTACATAAATTACTATCACATAGAATTATCTCAGATTTTTCTGTATGCAAACTTCGGAGATAAGGGAGGGGGAACGGTATTTTTTTTTTACATTTTGCATCAGAAGTCGAAAAAAATGATGCCTAAAAAAAAAAGTTTGAGAATGTGCAAACAACGCTCGTTCATATGATACCCCACATGACCTAGTAGACTCCATTTGAATTTTTAAGACCCCCTTTCATATTTCTTTCTTATTTGCAAAATAGTTGGGTAAACGCCATCTAAAACTGTTCCAAATTTCAAGTTGATAGCATTAGTAGTTCTTGAGATATCCAGCTGTGACACACAGCCAGACAGACCTAGTCTCACCATAAGGGTTCCTTTTTACCATTTTGGTACGGAATCCTAAAAAGGTACTTTATCTCGAAGCGTCTTCAACAAGAAATAAATAACAAATCACATCACAAGAACATTACTGTTATCCTAAATTCAATACAATAGTAGACAACAGTCGTCAAGTCAAATGTTCTTTGAGTCATGAACAAGTCAATTTTGAGTATTTATTTTTACTGAACCGCTTTTTCATATCCAATTCATGTAAACATTTTTTTTTATTTACGAGCATTACCTAAGAAAATTCTATGAGATTAGGCTGATCCTGTTAGTTTTAACGAACGGGTGGGATTAGCGCGAGTATCGATTTGTACCTATATTAGGGTGATGGTACTCGTACAGACTTAGACATGCTCATTGTAAATAAAAAAGAGCGCTTCTCGCCATCAAACGTAAAAGTTTGGCGAGTTTATAATTAAGTAACCCCTCTGTATTATATTTTACTTAAATAAATAAAAAAAGCATCACCTGACATCTCACCTTGGTAAAAAACAACTGAGCAGCGACAGAAAATAATATAATTATTCATTACTAGTGGTCACCCACTGGTCTAACCTCCCCTCTACTTACAATCTATATAGTACTTACACAAGTACACTAATTCCATGCTATTATAAAGTACGTACTTATTCCATGCTCAAGTTGTCACTTCCTGTTACACACTTCCGTCCCTTTTCATGAAACCACTCCCACAGAAAGCGAGAGGAAAGATGTTACACATCACCGGATGCAGCTGAATACCAGTATTTTACATGCAGCGACTGCCTATCTGACCTTCATAAGCCAGTAACTGTGGAATGTGCGTTTGTAGGTGGCATGACCACAACTAGTAAGTAGATCTCGTTTCTCGTTGACGTTCAGTTCGCGTTGACGGTGCGGTGGACAAACGGTCTACACACCTACGTACGTCACGAGCATAAATGCACAATTACGGAAAAATACAAAAGCAAAAAAAAAAAAAACATTCAAACTTTGAGAAAATACTATTTCATAAAAGTATAAAACTGATCGTACGTATCACCATAAAATATAATTATATCAATAATTTATAAGAAATATTGATTTTGAATCTTGCGTATAAAGTCTATAAATACTCGTGACCTAAACTCGAAAACAAACATTTACTCCCTGAACTACACAAATTGTAAGAGAATTCTCAAGGAGGCTCTCCAAAGTATGTCTTACGAAGATACAGAGAATTTATTAACTGTATTAAAGTAAATTATATACTAACCTACGATAAGTATTTATCAAATTTAGAAAATAAGATTTAAGCTATTCAACATAACTATGATTTGTTTGTCCATTGTCAACTTTTGGTATTGATTAATTTTATAAAACTATTCTAGTACTTTTCGCCTGAAACACAGGATTACCTAGTTCAGGCACGTAATTCATAAGAATATAATTTACATTTAAGCAAACCTGTACATATTTATATACCTTGTAATTTTTGAATAAGTATGTTATTATTAATACTAGTGACTGTGCTTACCAAACCACCACAAACACGGCACGATGTATAGGAAACTTGTAGGAGACGTACACCAAACAGAAGTCCAAGATTTATTCTGGTTTTATAAGTCGTATTTCACTTTATGCCCGATTGAGTATGCACAATGTTAAAAAAGACGCCCATAAAGAGCCCATAATCTTAAGTGATTCCAATAAAATTAAACCACGCAAACACTTAAGTTGCCCCAAATCCAAGGCTGCCTTAATCCTTTTTTAGTATAACCCACACAAAAGGGTTGCCTTACCCAGAAAGTAAAAGACGTTTCTACTAAGCCTTTAATAGATCTTCAGTCAGTGTAAAGGAAAAAAAATAAGTTTTATGCTGGGCCCCGCCTATTTGTATGACAGTTATGGCCCCATAACTTTGGGCCGCTCGATTTGGGCGCCCTTCTAAAGATGAATCGTGTTTCTTTGGCCTTGAAAAAGTTTTAAATGTGGGTATTAGTTACATTTGGGGACTTTGGTGATTTAGGCGTGTTTTTTTCAGATTCATTGTCATGAAAAACACTTATAGCTATAATTTATCTTACGTCAATATAAGCACAGAATTGCATCATAGTTTAGATGGAGGCTTTTTATGGCTGCTCATTAATAATTAATTAGTTAGTTATTCTTTGATAATATTGGTGTGACTTGAAATAGTTTTGTTTCCTTCAATTTTTTTAATTGAAAACCTACATAAGCACTTTGAGCGTTTTTTGGTAGGGGAAAACATATGGGTTCGCGTCACTGTCATGGTAACCACGATATGCTTGTTTTTTTGGGTGGGAATTTATCAAATAACTTCTCCCGCTCTGGGCGGAGCTCCCAGGGCGTGTCAGACTTTTACTGACTAAAAGCCCACCGTGTTTCTTCAGTTGCCTGTGTGCAAGGGCTACGGTATCCCTTTCGGACAAACCCACAACCCCAGCAGGCATTGGCCCCAACCGACCCCATCAGTTTGTGCTGACATCTCTTTGAGTCACGCGTGGTCCTGGTCCTTATCGGACGGCGCGCTACCTATTGCTAACTATCCGCAAGCCTGCGCCTACGGTGGCCGGACGGCCAGGGCGTCTCCTGCGGCGACTAGTGGCGTGAGCCTTGCCTCTCCGTCACGCGTTCCGCCTCCTCCTTCGCGAGCATTACTGCTTCGCAGAAGGAGGTGACGGCCTCCCATGCACTCTCGCTCTGAACCATGGCCTGAACCAGGGCCAGATCGCCTCCGTGAGGACACGGCGGTGCTCCGCCCAAGCCGGGCAGACCTCCACCGTATGCTCCACCGAATTCAGGTGGGCCTGATTCCAGAATCAAAAACATAAGCCTGACTGTGATGCTCATGTTTGGATTTTGGCTTTATAACTACTTTGGTAAAAGTGATAGTGTTTGTACACTGACACTTTTAAGTAGATGACAGCTACACGTAGTCAGAAGCCTAAATGACTGACTAACCAGTTTTACCAAGGGGTATCATGTTACCCATTACTACTTTAGATTCAAAGTTACAATAGGGGGCCCACATTAGAGCTCCTTCAAGTAGATTAAGTTCAGCTGCATATGCAGTAAGAAAAATAAGGCAGTTAACTGATATAACCACAGCTAGGTTAGTGTACTTTGCTTATTTCCACAGTATTATTTCATATGGCATTCTGCTGTGGGGATCGGCTGCTGACGTAGATTCAATTTTCATTTTACAAAAGAGGGCAATCCGCGCGATCTATGGAATGGGTCCTCGTGAGTCTCTTAGAAACAAATTCAAAGAAATTGATGTGACTCTGCCATCTCTTTATATCTTAAAAAGTATTTTATATGTTCGCAAAAACTTAGGACTTTTCAAAATAAGAAGCGGTTTCCATAATATAAATACCTTGTGATACCCAAATTTAGGTTAACTAAAACAAGCAAGTCATTTCTTATAAACAGTACATAATCAGCCTATAATATTCCCACTACTGGGACACAGGCCTCCTCTCTTCGAGAGGGAATGGGCTGTAAATCTACCACGCGGGCCCAGTGCGGGTTGGTAGATGTCACATATCTTTGAATTTTTATTCTAGGACATGCCGGTTTCCTCACGATGTTTTCCTTCACCGTTTTGAGAGCAGTTGGTGATGAAATTATTTACACAAAGTAAAGCGCCTGTCTGGGTTCGAACCCACGACCTACAACTCATAAGTCGGGGACGTTACCACTGGGCGACCACTGCTCTCTCTCTTATAAACAGTATCCGCTTCTATAACAAGTTTCCAAAGTCGGTTATAGAACTAAGCGATGGAAAGTTCAAAACCCACATATTAAAAGCATATTATAAGATTAAGGACTACGTTGAAGACAAGGAAGTTTGGCAATAATTCCTTCTGCACATGTGGCTTCCCTGGTACCTCATTAACAGCATATCTATGTAAATGTCTATTAACTGCTCCTAAATTACGATGTTTATTCCTTTTTTTTTTACATACTTTGACATAACCTTTAATTTTAATTTAAAATATTTATTAGTGACTTGTGGACAGAATATTAATTCTGATTTGTTACAGTTGTAATGGCAATGTTGTCATTTGGTTTAAAGTGTAGGTTTTTATTTTTATTATTTTAGTAATATTTTATACAGATTCTTTTTTAATTTTTAGTATGGATAATCACTTAATTACCGATATAGATAATACATTTTTAACTGTGTCAAAGACATGTGACGTTGAGGATTGCAGACATTATCTTTCCGATTACCAAAAGTCACTAACCGTACTGACCCAAAACATTCGTAGTATTTATAAGAACATAGATAGCTTTAAAATTTTCCTACACAGACTAAACTTTGATTGTGATATAATGGTATCAACCGAGTGCTGGCTAGGTAACCGCATCGATTACCTTCCAGTAATACCTGGGTACAACTTAATGCATACCAAAATAAACCACAGTCAAAATGATGGTGTGGTAGTCTTTACAAAACAATCACTTAAGGTCACAGTCGAGGAACCCACTCTACAAGACTGCATGAGTAATTGTTTAGTTATTAAAATTGGTACAACCACAGCGATAATCGCTATGTATAGGTCTCCTTCCGCTAGAAACTTGGATTCATTTCACAATTCCTTAAACCAAATTTTTCAAGGGCTAAGCTCGTTCAAGAATGTAATACTAACAGGTAATTTAAATATAAATATTAGCTCTGAAAACTGCGATGCTGGGACCCAAGATTACCTTAATATCTGTTCGTACCATGGATGTCTCCCCGCTCACACGATGCCTACTCATCAGAGCGGTTCCTGCCTTGATCATATGATGATCAAAACCAGTCTATCATATATTACGCTTGTTACTAACGCAACAATTACTGACCATCACGCTGTCCTACTCACCGTAAATTTAACGCTGCCTAAGCTAAATCGTCCCCAGACCAAAAGCAAATTAAACACAAATAAACTCGAATATGAATTATGCAACCTTGATCTTAGCCTAGTTTACAATACTGCTGACGCTAATTTGGCTTTATCGTACTTAATAAAACATGTCCAACAAGCAATTTTACGTAGCACGATAGTTTCTACAGTGAATAAGAAACTTTATAATATTAAACCTTGGATTACTCCTGGACTAATTCGGTGTATAAGACACAGAGATAAACTTCATCAGAGAACTAAGAGATACCCAGATAATCTAATAATTCAGACTACCTATAAAAGATACAGGAATTTCTGCAACAATCTTCTAAAGAATTTAAAAAATAACTACGATAAAAATGAATTAAAAACAGCAGGTAACAATAGTAAGCAACTTTGGAAACATATTAAAAACGTCACCAATATGTCTAAACAGCGTGAAGCAAATTCGAGTTTACTGCTTACTAATCCTTCACCAGTCTTGTCAGCTAACAACGTTAATAACTTTTTTGTCAATATTGGGAAAACTCTTGCCGAGCAGACTCCGAAACATTATTGTGACCAACCTTTTCAAAAATCAATCAATATCTGTAACCTGAAATCTTTTGTTATGCTTGACACTGACGAAGACGAAATTACTCGTATCATTTCTGGGCTAAAAGATGACTGTGCAGTTGGATTGGATAACATAAGCAATAAGATCCTTAAACTTTTTAAGCATATATTGGTACCTCCTTTAACGCATATTTTTCGAATCTGTATTTCCAAAGGTATTTTCCCTACTTGTCTAAAAAAGGCAGTTGTAATCCCTGTCTTTAAATCTGGAACTAAAGACTTAGTTAATAATTATAGGCCAATATCGTTACTCCCCTCAATATCAAAAATATTAGAGAAAATTGTAAACAATAGACTGGTTAACTATCTAGAAAAAAATAACTTTTTGTCCTCTGCGCAATTTGGTTTCAGAGCAAAACTATCTACAGCCGATGCGGTGCATAGCCTAACAAATTACATTTCAGAAGAACTCGGCAAAGGGAACCAGACCCTGGGAGTCTTCCTTGATTTAGCCAAGGCCTTCGACACGGTGTCTGTTTCTGTTCTTCTAAACAAATTACAGGCCATTGGAATAAGGGGAACGCCCCTGAAACTATTCGCTGACTACTTAGATGACCGATACCAGTGTGTTAGAATAGATAATATCACGAGCGCTGAGCAGAAAAGTACTGGTTTTGGTGTTCCTCAGGGAAGTATTCTGGGCCCCACGCTATTCCTGATTTACATTAACGACTTGTGCAATCTTAATATTAAAGACGGCAAAATTATATCATACGCCGACGACACTGCATTAATATTTACCGCTAAAACCAGTAGCGAACTGTTCCAAGTCGCTCAATTAGGTTTTAATCATGTGACTAACTGGCTTCAAAGCAATTTACTTACACTAAATGCTGACAAGACAAAATATATTCACTTCTCCATGCGCAAGCCTCAACTTAACATTGCTAACCCTCAGTTATATGCCCATCAATGTGGTATCCGTTCAGTCAACATGTGTAATTGCCCTCTTATCCTCGAAACGAGCAACATAAAATACCTCGGAGTAATAATGGACGACACACTGTCTTTCAGAAAACATATTGATAGTTTAGTTAAAAGAGTACGCAAATTAATGTATGTTTTTAAAAAATTGCGAACATTTGCAGATTCAAAACTAATAACACAAGTTTATTTAGCCCTATGTCAATCTATAATTCAATACTGCATTACTTCATGGGGTGGCGCAGCAAAAACCAATTTACTTCCTCTTGAAAGAGCTCAGAGAGCAATTTTAAAGGTAGCAAACTTCCATCCCTTTCTCTTTCCCACTGATCTGCTGTATAAATCCTGCAACGTGCTGACTGTTCGCCAACTTTTCATTATGCACTTAGTATTAAAACAACACACCATGCTTACCTACACTGCTGACATTACTAACAAGAGACGGAATGATATAGTATGCGCATCAAATTTTACTTCAAAACGTGTCTTTGTGGAAAGATTTTTTACATTCTTAGGCCCATTTCTGTACAATAGATTAAATAGAAAACTAAGTATCTATAAATTGAATTATTTTAGCTGTAAAAAAATTATACTTAAATATTTACTAACCATCGCCTATGCACAGACAGAAGAGCTACTTGTTGTCTGCAAATAGAAACGCTTACATGCAATTTTACTGTTACTAACCTAAATTAGTTTTAGTTTTCACTTTATACGCATTGTTAATTTATTACATTAAGTATTTATGCACTTCCTAGCCTGAAGCACAGGTTCAACCTAGTTCAGGCAAATAAGAAATTGTGTTCTATTTTAATTGTTAAGAAACTTATTGTAAATGTGCCCTTTTTATAAATAAACGATTATTATATTATATTATATTATTTGTGAATGTGAGAACGTTGTAGGCTTAATAGACTGTAGTTTTGTAAACCATCTTCTATTTTGTTAAGTACTTGGTACTTGTTGATGGGCCTACACTGTCCTCCCATACCTATTAACACTGTAACTTGA
Source organism: Tiliacea citrago (assembly GCA_963921375.1). Lineage (NCBI taxonomy): Eukaryota > Metazoa > Arthropoda > Insecta > Lepidoptera > Noctuidae > Tiliacea > Tiliacea citrago. The sequence continues at coordinate 8,135,344 of OY992784.1, forward strand.
AAACATTGTAAAAGCCCACTTTTTTTAAAAGAGTAACCGTGGAGTTTCTTGCCGGCTCTTCTCGATAGGAAACGACCAATTGGAACCGTGCACCTAGCTTCTGACGTTTCATAAGTGCCCATGTAGGTTTATGTGAAATAAAATATTTAGATTTTTTTGATTGACCCAGTAACTGGGTTGTGAGTCAGATAGGCAGTCGCTACACGTAAAATCTCCCTCACGCGAGCATTACTGCTTTGCAGAAGGAGGTGATGGCGTCCCATGTACTCTCGCTCCAAACCATGGCCTAGACCAGGGCCGGACGCGAGGGAAATCGCGACATGCTAATGTGACGTGTTGTGCCAGGCTTGCGACGCGCTGTGGCTTGTGTACATGTATATCGTACATATAAGTATATATAGGTATATATGTTATTCCAAAGTTTTAAGTGTTCACTTATGGCGGCAGTCCAAAAATCGTTGGGTGATTTTTGGTAGGGGAAAAACTTATCGCGTCACCAAGATGTCCGCGCCGCGCGCCGAAGTGCTGTAGTAGCAGTAAGTGAAGTTAAATTGACCATGTGAAAAGTATAATTTGTGTATACTGTACATTGTTTAAATTATATTTTAGATAATCATTATTTTATTGAAGTGAAAACTTCTTAGGGCGCAGTGACCGATACGATTTCACTTCTGTCGGCAGTCCCCATGATTGCCTATGTTTTTATTTTTGAATAATTATACCAAATACTTTATTTTCACGTAAAAAGTAACTGAAGTTGATGAGTAATATGAATTGGTTAATCAAAACACCAATTTATAGCGGTCTTATTAAATTAATGTATATTTCCCTGAAACATGTTTCCCGGTTATTTTTAAAACAAATGTCATTAATTTCACGCGGTTAACTGAGTAGCCAATTACAAATAGCGTTACCATTAATAATAGTGATCAGCTGATTTATAATTCCGTATTAGTTATGTTTTTAGGAAAATGAGAAAGGAGAATGGCCCAAAAACACAGAGTTGATAAAACAAAACTTATGTGTGGTAAAGGGGCCTTACTTGTTGATAACAAATATGAAATTACTTTCTTTAAAAAATATTCCCAATATTGGATATATCATTTTTAGTAACTTGCTTTCTTAATGTAAATAAAGACGCATGGTGTAAAGAAAAAGATACATGTAAAAAAGCGTAGGCAGTTAGTGATCAACTAATAAAGAATCTAGAAAAAATTGTGTTAGTTGCATAGTATCTTCATGCAAGATACTATAACATGCTGAAAACATGCGCTCAACTACCTTTTTCTCGTAGTTTTTATATTGAAGGCTGCTGGTATCCGAATTTCACACGTTGTATTCTTCGCTGTTTTGTTAAAATAAGTGTTACTAGCACTCTCAGTTCTTAAATGACTTTCGTTACGTTGTTGGATGGTGCAATATGAGTATATGCATGCCTATCTCTTTTTGACCAAAACTCTTAGTTCGACGTTTACATTATTGCCGCTTTTTGAACGCTGTGGCGCTTATGGTAATTATTTTGTGAGAAACTAATTTTACCTCTGATATCTACCTAGCTAGTCTATCGTAAAAATAAGTTTATTTAATCGACACTGGGTTTTTTTGAGCATTCTCCTTTGTGCAGTTATGAATATTATACTACAAAATACATAAGTTAAAATCAGATACAATAAATACATGAATAACTGTCAAAAATAAATAAAATGAGGGATGTCCTTTAATTTATAGCTTTATTTTATTTTTATTTTTGTGATTATAGTTGCAATAGAAATAAACAATCTTTTACAATTTCAACTGTCTACCTATTACGGTTTTTAGGATACAGCCCGCTGACAGACAAGACGGACGAACGGACGGACAGTGGAGGCATAAGCCTATACCCTACTACTAAAACCCTATTACTAATAATAGGGTTCCGTTTGGCACCCTTCGGGTACGGTACCCTAAAATTAACAAACAAATGAAGCGTCTGATACCTGGGTTAAGGGACCCACCCTTAAGCAGGTATCAGGCTGGCATGAGTGCCTATTTTGTACAAAAAATTCCCCCCATATTACTGAAACTCCAGAAATAACACAGCTAATATTTACAGTAGGTACATATTTACCTATCAAACCAGTCTCCAAGCTAGACAGTATACATGCTATTACCATAATTCAGGCACCGTAGTTAGCAAGGTATATTAAATTAGGCCAAGTTTCACTGTCGCCACTCTGTTGACTTGTTGTTGGGTATGTCTGTGACCTACCCAGTTAGTGTACTCATTGCTTAAGTTAAGGATTCTTGGAAGTTTCTTGGTAGTCTTGATTTTGAAAGAGACTCTGCTTGGAGTTTATAGAATCATAAATATATTATTATTGTAATAGTGTTAAGAGGGCCCTTCCCGGTCCGTCTATCGTCATCGCAAGTATGGTCGAAAAGCTTGTTGTTTCGTTCAACGCAAGTGAGAACTACTAACAAGAATACTACAAAAATAGTGTACAAAAGTTGTTTCAGAAAATACGTGTTTTTTCGTAAGCCTTGGAAGTTTGTGAAATAAATGTTTATCATTTAGGTTTAAGATGTTTTCTTTATTTTTACAATATATGAGTACATTATGAACAGCCAAAGTTCAGATAAAATTTGTGCAAAAAGCAGATTTTTGCAGGCTCATACTGAATTCGTTTCTCCAAATTTGTATTGTTAGCTTAAATAGAAACCTAGATAAAGTGCAGAAGATATCTATTAGTTCAAAAAATTCAAAGAAAGATGTGTTGCAATCACGTACGAGCGTTTGTATGAAAAGTATGACGGGTTGGCCGCTCTTAAGGCAGCCATTCACGTCACGATATACTTGCACAAGTTTAGACTTGCACAAGTATGCGTGATACCGAATGGCTTGCATACTTGTGCTATATAATTCATCCCACACACGTTAATGTTTTCTTGTAAAAGTCCAATTTTGCGCAAGTTTATCGTAACATGTGTGGTCTCCTTTATCAGCAATTTATTTTAATTAAGTTTTAGAAAAATAAATATAATAAAGCATGGTAACAATAAGCCTCCACAAATACAATAATGATGGTGTAATTGAAATTTAAATGTGTGTATGTTTTGTGTATGTATATGTTGTGAGTGTATGTATGTATGTCCGTCTTTGTACAGTATTTTTTTTTACTTGTGCATAAAGTTTCAATAAATAATAAATGTCTAAATACCGAAAAAGAATGGACTTCTTGGCGGGAAAGTGAAGCGTCATGTTAGCAGTTTTGTTTTATTTTCTAAAATTTGTGTTTAGCCGATTATTAATGTGTAATAGTGGTGGATTATTAACCATTAAGTGTTTGTGAACCTGCATTAATGTAGGCAAATGAAACAAAACAGTGCAACATTTTAAGCCACATCACTTTCAAGTTCTCTCAAGAAGTCCGCGCGAGGTTTCAGTAAAGTGCCGCGTCTTTACTTAAACTCAAGGGGAGCGGGCCGGAATATCATCTATCATCTTTATCATGCATTGAGTGGAGGTTATTTCATAATTATTATAACTTTGTACTTGTTACCTAATTTTACATGACACTGGCTAAATGCACAAATCGTGCGAAGCAAAAAGAAAAAAAAAAAAAATACCGAAAAAAGGTTCATTGAACTCATCATTATGGACAACTTTTACGATAGAACTAACACTTAAATCACAAAAAAAGATATAATTATGCTGTTCCATACATTTCTGTTCACATAACTCGATAAAGTGTATGTTATATTATTTTGCTTATCTTTATACATATATATATTTCTTCTGTACGTCTGTATGTCACTGAACTCCTCCTAAACGGCTGGACAGATTTTGATGAAATTCTTTGAGTGCTTGAGTGAGTCCCTGGATGGTTTAGATTCCGAATTATACCTGGTAGGTGGTGCTACGATCGAGTTATAAGAAACAGGACAACGACAGTCCGGTCAGCTTGTATTTTATACACTTGTTAACGTATGACGAAACCGAGAATCTTATTACAATTGTCTCTTAATAGAAATAGAACTAAGTAATACTGTATTTGGACCACTTTTTGTTTTTAATATTATGTTTTTATGTTTTTTTTTTTTTTGTTTTTATGTTGTTGTTGTACTTGCAAGACACTCAATACCAGTTGTATGCCATTATATCTGGAGGAACATTGACTCCTAAAACACAGGCTTTTAGCCTAGTTTAGGAGGCATCAGTTCGCCCTTTAATGTGACTCTATTGTACAACATTTATATAATTCTTGTGTACTTATGTACCTATGTATTCAAAGTGTACAAATAAACATTTTTTATTTTTTTTTATTTATTTACACCTTGTATAAATGTAGTTAAATAAATCTATACTAATATTTTACTACTTATGCTAAAACTTGTTTCTCAAACAAATTAAATACATTATTTACATAAACACCACATTCTTGAAAACTGTAAGCAAACGTAGAATGTAAATGAATAATAAACATAATATTTGCTCACAGTTCCATCTTAAACACCTAACAGTCATAACGGTGTGCAATCATCATTAGTACCTAACAACTAGGTACCTACTCTGCAAGCCAATCAATGACATCTGCCAGTAAGTAAGTTTGATTTGATCATAGCTTTGATAACGCGGATCCTATAATTGACTAATCGTTACTGGTAATCACAGATCATCAATACTGTATTCCCGAAAGGGTAGGCATTAGTATGCAGTAACTACATCCACAATAAAATCTTCTGCTGCTTGTCCACTGGAGCGGAGAAGTGAGGAGAGGAGAGGGGCTGTGCCAATATTAACCAATAGAATTAGCTCCAGAAAAATAAGTTTATTTGTCACAGAAACACGTGCGTACAAAAAGATAATTGAGGCATTCCACTAAGAGCACTGATTTTAACAGCACTTGACCGAACCGCACCTGAGCACTTCCACTAACGGCACTGAAACAAAATTTTGATGAGTGCGGTTCGGTGGAACAATTTTCTAATATTATTTTCAGTCCCCGAACGGCACCTATGTAAAATATTTTTTTAGTGATGGGGTGTATTTTTTTGTTCAAGACATAAGCAAACAAAACATATCGATACAAATCAGCAGAAGTTAAGTCTTCCGGATAATTCCACCTTGTTCACCTGGAGCAAAGAGTAATGTTTTATTTGAGTCGCTGTCAGTAAACAAAAAATGAGAGACCTTGTCACTTTTCAGCAACTTTTCACAATTTGTTCAAAATTGTTCTGAGGTTCAAATCATACAGTATTCCAACTAGGAACAAAATGGTCGAATGAACACACTCACACATATAGACCGCTACATGAAATCTAAGTATGTTTCAGTATGCAGTGAGTCGGGGCTGTCACATCGAGGCAAGTTTAGTAATTGCGTGTTATCATGTAGGTAGGATGTCTAATTTATAATAATAATTATGTCGTTTGTTTTTTGTTTTCTTACCAGAATACATTTTTAAATATTTTCTACAATCAAAAATAAAAAACAAAACATTAAAAAAAAAAAAAAAATGAGTTCCGCCGGTGTTGGGAGCAGGGTTCGAGCTACCAGTTGTTAGGGCCACAGGATATAGGAACTTCATCACAATGCGAGCCGTATCAAGGAATCAATCAACTCAGCGTATAGCAGTCCACTGCTGGACATAGGCGTCTCCCAGGCTGCGCCACAACACCCTATCCTCCGCTTTCCGCATCCAGTCTGTCCCAGCCACCTTTTTAAGGTCGTCAGTCCATCTAGCTGGGGGGCGCCCCACACTACGCTTGCCGATACGCGGTATCAAGGAATACTGCCTTTTGAATCACGCCCTTGATCCAACCGCCTAACGAGAGCCTCGAGAGATGTTGATCGAGGCTTTCAGGCATCAGGCTTTTGGCCGTAACGACAATCGGCACAATGACAGCCAAGCTCACATTCCACATATCAACAAGCTCGTGTCGAGATATTATGTTTCTCTTTCTCAACTTTCACGAGGTTCTCGTCATGTGGAATGGCAACATCTACAGTCATTGCGCGGCGCGCTAATCGATCTATCACCACTATATCAGGCAAATTGGCGACAATAGTCCGGTCAGCAATGATAGACCGATCCCAGTACAACGTGACATGGTAATTTTCGAGAACTAGGTCAGGCATATTAATTATTATTATTTTCCGCCATTTTGGACTTGTTAGTAACTTAAACTTACTACTTGTTACTTTTTTACTTCTCGAAGAGAGGAGGCCTGTGTCGCAGCAGTGGGAACATTATAGGCTGATTATGTATGTGTGTTATGTAGTAACATAAACGATTGCTTTCAAAATTGATTTTAGTTTAGATTTTTTTTAAATTATTATGTATGTATCTAGGTCTGTGTGAATGGAATCAAATCAACTCCTCATAATATGTATGTATCCTCAGCCTTGCGCTGACCAGTGCAGGAAATAGGCCTCTCCCAGACTGCCCCACAACACCCTGTCCTCCGCCTTCCGCATCCAATCTGTCTCAGCTACCTTTTTAAGGTCGTCGGTCCATCTCGCCGATACGCGGTCTCCAATCCAAGACTCGTATGTCTATGGGCCATGGCCCTTCAACAAACATGGGTCACCCACTGCCACTTCAGCTTGCTTACTCTGAAAGATATGTCGGTAAATCCGGTTCTTTTCTGGATAGTTTAATTTCTGATCTTATCCTAAAAAAGAAACTCCGAGCATAGCCCACTCCATAGTACGCTGAGCAACCTTGAATTTTGTGGGCCAGCCCGACTGTATGTGTCCACGTTTTGTCACCATATGTCATATCGGGCAGGACGCACTAGTTCAAGACCTTGGTCTTTAAACATTGCGGGATAGGATACGAAGAGACTTGACGAAGTTTTCCAAACACTGCCCAACCCAACTGGATCCTTCTGTCCGCTTCATTCTCAAAGTTATGTCTACCATGCTGGATGACTTCCCCTAGGTAGACATACTCCTTCACAATTTCAAAAAGCGACCTTTTGATGTAGATTGGTCTCGGCAAGACGTGTGAATAGTACATGACTTTTATCTTGTCCAAATTGATACCGAGGCCAACCCGTCGAGAGGCTCCATTTAAGCTGTGCAGCATTTGGTCTAACTTTTTCAGCGTCTCTGCTATTATGCTATGTTGAAATAGTTTTGTGATTTGAATCCAACGTTAAACAAATTGCATACGTAAAAATTGACCCGCATTCATTACGTACGGTATCGGAGCCATTTACTGTACGTGGTTCGATTGCACTTACTACTCGTTATGTAATAGTTGGTAATGTCCTGAACACAGAATCTAATATACGTCCCATCACTACAAACTGTATGCAGGTGCCGTTCGGAGACTTAAAGTAATATTAGAAAACTGTTCCACCGAACCGCACTCAACAAAATTTTGTTTCAGTGCCGTTAGTGGAAGTGCTCAGGTGCGGTTCGGTCAAGTGCTGTTAAAATCAGTGCTCTTAGTGGAATGCCTCAGATAATTAACTCGATTAGGTAACATTAACAGAAAAATAAAACAAAATAGATCTACATAATTATATAATCACGAGCACAAAACAGAAATAGTCGGCAGCTGCTGGCACGTCATGACTGTGACAAGAAGGCTTCCACTCAGCATGATGCTGTGCTTTGGTTTTTATTTCGGTTACCCATCCAACATGGCCAACCACTCTGATAACGAGAAGACCGAGATGCCTTCGTTATTCATATATAGGAAATCATTTTGATGTATTTGAAATAAAAGATCAAAGAAATCGTAATTTCATTAAATGTATTTAAGTAAAATCAATACATTATTTCATCACCACTGCTCTCAAATCGTGAAGAAACCGGTATGTCCTAGAACCAAAAATTCGAAGACATGTGACATCTACCAACCCACACTGGTCCCGCGTTGTGGATTACGGCCCACTCCCTCTCACAGAGAGAAGGCCTGTGTCCCAGCAGTGGGAACATTACAGGCTGATTGTTATTATGTTATGTAAGTAAAATCTGTAGGTTGAATTTTGAAATATAATACCGCCCTATAATTATTGAAGTACCAGCTTTTTAAGATTGGAAATTATCCCACGGGAAATTACTACCGGGGTAAAATTGTATCCTATGTCCCCATAACCTAGATCACGGTGCACCCATGTGCTTTTCATCCAAATCTGTTTCAGCCGTTTTAGCGTGATTTAAAGCGTATACAATCAAACTCACTTTCGCATTTCTAATATTAGTTAGGATTATTCAACGGATAAACGACGCTGTAAGGCCTATAATATCGTCGAAGCCTGAAGATAAAGAGCTATTTTTCATTTTATAATTATCATTTTCATTCCTTCCTAATACACTAATATATCTATGAATATTTTCAGTGAGACTTCAATCTGTTGAATGCGTTTTATTTAATTATTGATGTGAAACATCTATTATAGGTAGGCGCACGTAAAACCTATTGCTGGCGGGGCGAAGCATGCTGCGTGGCGATCGGCCACTATACACTTATACAGTATATATTTAGTAGTGTGTAAATGTGTTGTGCGATGTTTCATATCTGTCAGTCGTCCCGTGACGGCTCTTTTTTTTTTTTGTAATTATGGCTTTACGCAATTTGATCATAGAGCAAACGGACAGAGGGTAAGCTTCATACAATCACGCCATGATAAGTACACTACTACAAGCATGAGCGAGGCAACTGGCTGAACCGATAAAAACCGGTTTCTCTTCATACGCGACGAAGCCGCCACGCGCCGGTTGCCCGCACACACGCGCCTCATGCTTGTTGTAGTGTGTACCTATCATAGCGCCTCATGCTTGTTGTAGTGCACCTATCATAGCGCAGTTGTATGAAGCTTACCAAAGGGTAAGCTTCAATGCATCATATCACGGAGTAAACGGACAGACATCCGTTTTCTCTGTGATATGATGCAATACGTAAACTTAGCAAGAATTATTTACCTACGACAGTAGATTCAAAATAAATAGCTTGTTCGTTTGCAAAGAGCAACATTAAAACTTTTAATGAGTATTGCAAACTATCAGATTGTTTGTAAGTGAATAAATAAGTAACTGGCAATATTACCTACATTTCTACTTTGTGTTCGGATACTAAGTTATCCGATACCTAAGTATTCAATTGTATTGTTTTATTGATAGAAAAGTAGGTACGTACCCGCCTAAGTTTTCCCTCCAGGGGTACGGCGCTAGCGGTGTGTAAGTGGCGGGTACAACAAATGGGATTCCAACTTACGATCTAGTTCGAAAATACAGCGGTTTTTGCTGTGATTCAAACAATTAACCTTTTTGTATCAGATTTCACAACTCATTTCTTACAGTCGTCAAGAAAACTTGTGATTTTCTTGTCAGTTATTAATTTCAGACGAACGTGAAAAACAAGTTTGCTCTAGCTTTAAGAAAAAACTGTTTTCTATCTCTAACAACGTAACAGAAATGATTACAAAATAAAAAGGTCAAGAGCGAGTCGGACTCGCGCACCGAGGGTTCCGTACGTATAGATGATGTTGAGGATTTCTGATAAACTGTGCTATTTAGAGACATAGTTTTATTTTTCCTGTAATCTTTACATAACCTTCTATCACATAGAATAATTTCAGATTTTTCTCTATGCAAACTTCGGAGATAAGGGGGGGGAACGGTATTTTTTTACATTTTTCATCAGTAGTCGAAAACTATGATGCCTAAAAAAAATATTTGAGAATGTGCAAACAGCGCTCTTTCATATGATACCCCACATGCCCTAGTAGTCATATATATTTTTTTTTAATTTCTTTCTTTTTTGCAAAATAGTTGGGTAAACCTCATCTAAATCTATTCCAAATTTCAAGTTGATAGCATAGGTTGAGATATCCAGCTGTGACAGACAGACTTAGTCACCATAAGGGTTCGTTTTTACCATTTTGGTACTGAACCCTAGAATAAACAGTCTCTTTGATCGTGGTAATAAAATTTTACAATGTAATAAACTTTATAGAAAAATTAGTACACCGTGTTAAAGAAGGTGGGTGTTGAAAGATTTTATTAAAATGTTTATATTTTTATATACAATGTAGTACATCCGGTGTTGAAAGTTTAACGATATCTAGAGTGCATCTGGAATTTGAATGAGCTTTTCCTGTTCTAAATCTAGGGTCAAATTAAATTAACTAGCGAAACTCCAGAGATGTAATAAAAGTAAACATTAAAATACAATAAAAAAATAAACGATGTTTTTTTTTGATTTAACGACCGCTAGTAGTTCTTGAATTATAATGAATTGAGAAAAACTGTTTTTTTTGTTTGTTTTATAGTGTGTAGATATCAAAACTCATCAAGTCTGTAAAGTTAATCAAAATAACTGATATTTCAAGTAATTACACTAGCCACAGTCATTGGTAAAAAAAAGAAAACATTTTTGTGTATTTTATCGTGTTTACAACTCTAAATATCTATACCAATCACGTACGTGGAGTTTTGCTAGTTAATTTAATTTGACCCTGTATTTTTGAAGTTAGAATGTGTCATGGAGTGAATATAGACTTTTTTTTGCGACCGATTTTCGTCATTGTTAAAAACTAAACACCCGCTAAACATCTTAAGACATCCTAAAGACGTTGAAACGCAGTCGACGTAAAGGAATTCATTCAAAGTATAAAATAGGTAGGTATAGCTGATCGCTTTTAATGACTCCCGTCAGCTTTCGCGTATGTTTCGGTTAAAACTTTAACAAAGGTATTTTAAGAACACAATAATTGATTACGTTGACAACAAACTAGTACGTACTATTCATTTACCCAACTATTCGTTTTCATAATTATGTGCAAAAATGTCAATTTTGTTAGTATCTCTAATGCTCTTTTTTTTACTTTTTGTATTTCCTGTGCGTGTCCCAAATTTTTTTTTGTCTAGGCCCTCTGGACATAAATTAATTCTAAAGTGTAAATTACTGTACATCCCTTCCCTCGTGTCAGATGTAACTCGGGAAATTCCATAGCGGAAGGGAATATACTAATTACTCGTATTACCCGATGCATATGTAACAACAGCACTTAACACCGAGACTGCAAATAATTAAGACTGCCGCTCTATTTCCTCCAATTTCTGTACTCCGATTGGTGCATATTGTATGGTAGCTGAAAACATAACGTTCGCATTGGTTTGAAAATAATTAATGTTAATAAAAGTTTCAGAACAATTCCATGAACAGGGCCTCAAGTCTGCTATTACAATAGTGTCAGAATGGTCGATCATTGATGTCATAATTGTTGATTTTGACAAGTTTGGTAATCTACTATTATAATGGCGTCATTATGACTTTCCAATGGTCGGCCACTGACACTACATTGAAAGAAATTGCATATTTTGGTAATCTCGTACATAATGACAAATTAATGACATTTCTACTAATGGGTTTTATATTAATGGCAATACGACAATGCCATTATAATAACACAATTATATTACGAGAACATTGACCGAGCAATGATCGACCATTATGAATTTACCAGATTACGAACTTATAGCAAAATGACAATGGCATGACAATGGGATCGTGTTGGGATGACTGAATTTATAAAAATAGCAGACTTGGGCCCCAGGTTAATGTTTCTGAGGGTAAAAATGTTGAAAACTGCAAAGCTGTATCATTTCTTATATAAGTATAACACTAAAATTAAATCATTTAAAACGACGTAAAAAAATAAAAAATAAAATGCCTTTACCATTTTTATCATAACACGTAATTCTTTTGCAAATTTTTGCACATTTAAGTGCGCACACTGGAATACAGATGGAGGTACAGATTGGTGAAATGTAACATGAAACAACACAATTTATCCGCGCTAATTTTATGCAATGTATCATGAAATGTAACACAACAACTAGTTTTTTTCAACGTGTGTACGAGTACACTTCATGTTACGTTTTACCAATCTGTATATATTGACAATCAGACTGTTTTGTTGCAAAGTATGCGTACTTATCACAGTTTTCGTCGAGCTAAGATTCTGTTTAATAAACAGTCTTGACTCAGTCTGTGCACAGCCTAATTTTATTACTCCTACACGTGTCGTGAAGACAGCATAAAGCTACGCGTATGACTCATAAATGTAACCGCGTGGGAAGTCCAATTAAAAAGAGAACCACTTCCAACTTTTTATGACCAAACGCCTTTATATTACCGCTAGTCTACGCTTCTGTTTGGTGAAGGGCCCGATCACACGTACAACAATCACCACATTCAGCATCGCAGCGATAATATGTGTACAAAGCAGTTGTTACGTGTGAATAGTGTCGCTGTACCTTTTTGCAGTTCCGTTGTGGTAACTACAAAATTTCGATGTGGTTACGTTGTAGCTAGTGTTTGCAGACCGTTTTGTTTGCAAACTAGCATTCCCTAAAACCCAGGACGTATCAGATTGTGCTCACTAAATACCATCTGCGCCGTTCAGCATACGTAAATTCCGAAATCTCAGGTAGCAACAACAATACCAAAATACGGCGAAGTCTGCAAATATTATAAATAGCTTTACACCACGACAGTACATAGTTATGTGACCGTGTCAAGTTGCATTGCACTCGCGCGCTCGAGTGTTCGACACGACACGGCTTCACTGTTGAATGCGCTAGTGATGTACCATCGATATCGTAATATGTATCGATATTCTGTGGGAATATCTGAGTGCAATACGTTGTATAATATTTTAGTGTCAGTGGTGTGATACATGTATTTTTATTACTTGGAATATTTTATGTGTAGGTAAGACTATAGTAAATCGATCGAAATTTTATGTTGTATTAGAAACGTATTTATTTTTAGCGTTACATTAAAAGGTTCACTGGCAAAAGCCCAAATTCGATAGATCTGTTATTTCTAAAATGGGCATTAATATCTGAAGCACAAGCCTTCCAAGATATTGAAGTATAATAGATCTTCACGAAAAAAATGCTATCTAACGTCGTAATTCTGATCGAGCGATAAGTTTTAGTTCCCCCAATAAATTGTATACGACACAAGCAATTATTATACACTACAGTAACGTCTTCCTTTTCTATTTATTCCAAAATATAAAATGGAACAATAAAATAGGAAATAAGGGATGCGATTTGAATAATAATGTGAACAGTTTTGTACTGTTGGGACATTTTCACCTTGTGAGAAGTAAAGGACTTCAAACAATACAAAATTACGAATTCGAAATATTATGGAAAAAAATCATGATTGACTGATGTCGAAGGCATTTTAATGTCAGTAAATTGATGTACGCTTTGACGTATGATTAATCGTTTTTTTTTTGAGAATGTAATTGAGAATGTAAATGCTTACGATTCATGTGTAAACACTCCCCGCTTGGCGTTGGCTTCTTTCTTTTCTTTTTATGAGTTGATTATTTGCAAAAAGAGCCGGAGGAAAAGGTAAGAGTTTCCGCTAACGTGCGCAGACTTGTTTTCAACATAAATAATTTAAAACTTTTTTGCTTCCCCGAAGGATTAGGCAGTGTACCTAAGTGCACCTATAGTACACTTACATTTTGCCAGTTATGTTTAAGTCCCATGTAATAGGGGCGAGCCTATTGACATCAATCGGGCACAAATCCAGACTCCGGGCTGTTATTGAGAAATTCCTGATCGAAAACTCCAATAACACTTTATCCAACTTGGGAATCGAACCCAGGACCTCATGCTGAGCAGTAGCGCTTGTAACCAATAGAACAACGAGGCAAAATTGTGCAAAATTATTTATTTGTTTGTAATTTAAAATAGTTAATAATAGTATTTATGTATTTGTCTTTCATTGACCTCACCATTGTCCTAATGTTTATTTTTGCACATCGATATCGTAAAGCTGAACAGCACTAGTAAACATTTGCTTACTGCATTCAATTTGCTGGGACAGTACATCGAGAGCCAAGCATTAAAGACGAGGGTTTGTTCAGCTCACATGCTTTGTCCATTGACCTGGTTATAGTACGTTTACGATAAAACCAATTTAATGTAAATATGCGGGTAACTACTATGACTATTAAAAGCCTTATGCGCTTTTATAATTTCTGACGTAACAATATTATCGTGGACGTTAACGATCACGTCACGATGACACAGAGAAGTAAAATGTACCTATGGAAATATATGAAAACGCTTTGGCCGTGGTGGCCCAGTGGTAGCAGCCGCGATCTACGAGCTGTAGGTTCGAACCTAGACAGGCGCTTTGCGTTCTGTAAATTTCATCACCACTGCTATCAAAACAGCTTAGTACTAGCTTTTAAAGATTGGAAATTATCCCACGGGAAATTACTACCGGGGTAAAAAAGTATCCTATGTCCCCATAACCTAGATCACGGTGCACACATGTGCTTTTCATCTAAATCCGTTTCAGCCGTTTTGGCGTGATTTAAAGCGTATACAATCAAACTCACTTTCGCATTTCTAATATTTGTTAGGATTATTCGACGGATAAACGACGCTGTAAGGCCTATAAAATCGTCGAAGCCTGAAGATAAAGAGCTATTTTTCATTTTATAATTAACATTTTCATTCCTTCCTAATACATATATCTTCCTAATACACTAATATATCTATATATATTTTCAGTGAGACTTCATTGGGACATCAAGGAGGCCTTGTGTCCCGATAGTGGGAATATTTAGGCTGATTATACTCTTAAATTTTCGTCCACGATGACGTCATAACGTGCACGTAATTATATACATTTTATGGACGTGGACGATAATATCATGACGTTAGAAAAAAAAAACGCACTTTGGGTGTTGATATATGCTTATAGCTATCCCGCTATACGGCAAATACCACAGAGCCAGGAGACGACTCAGCGGCCGCAGCTAGACGCGGCACTGTCAAAACTTTTCATAAGAACCAAGCGTCGTATTACCCGTTACATCCCCCAGATAAGAATAATTATCCAGGTGTGATCCATCCTTTTTTTAGGGTTCCGTACCCAAGGGGTAAAACGGGAACCCTATTACTAAGGCTCCGCCGTCTGTCTGTCTGTCTGTCTGTCCGTCTGTCACCAGGCTGTATCTCATGAACCGTGATAGTTAGACCGTTGAAATTTTCACAGATGATGTATTTCTGTTGCCGCTATAACAGCAAATACTAAAAAACAGAATAAAATAAATATTTAAGGGGGCTCCCATACAACAAACGTGATGTTTTTGCTCGTTTTTGCTCGATATTGATAACGGTAACCGGTAGACCCTTGAAACGTTCACAGAATATTTAGTTATATATTCACTTTAAAAATAAATAATTAAATTAAAATAAAACAAATATTTAAGGGGGGCTCCCATACAAGAAACATGATTTTTTTGCCATTTTTATAGATAATGGTACGGAACCCTTCGTGCGCGAGTCCGACTCGCACTTGGCCGGTTTTTTTTGTACCCGTGAGTGAAAATACTCATGTATGTCTGGGTCTGTCAGACTCTTACTGGCTAAAAACCACCCCGGGGTTCCGTTCTCACACGTGCACCGGGGATCATGAGATCATGTGCGACTTCCACGATCCCCGGCTAGTACCAGAGTGCCGACCTCAAGTCTGGGGTGTTTGACTGCTCTGCGGCGTCTAAGCGGGGCGCGTGAGGTGTTCCTCACGCGCCCCTCTTAGACGCCGCGTAGTCAGCGATAGTTAGCCATAGTAAAGAAACGACCGAACATTCGGCCGATACTTCGGTTTAACGCTTCGGAGTAGACCCCCTGAATATTTTACAATATTTTCCCTTACCATGAATTAGAATTTAGTAGGTTGCAGACCGAAATTAAACTTGAAAACTCGTTTAACTTGTTTTAATTAAAATATAAATAAAAAATACACTTCTTGGCTCTTACTTCATTTTACTCGTCTTATGAGTACTTTTACATGATATCTCTGTCTATCCTTTCAAATTTCGAGCTCACTACTGCTTTTTTATGTTCTTTTAAAAAACAGACAATACCTACAGATAATAATTAACGAGTATCCTAACTTCTTAACTAATATTATAAATGCGAAAGTAAGTTTGTTTGTTTGTTACCTTTTCACGTCTAAACCACTGAACCGATCATCCTGAAATTTTGCATATACGTTGTTAGGTGTACAGAAAGACATAGGATACCTTTCATCCCGAAAAAAGTACTATTCCCGAGGAAAACAACAATAACGTCCTTATGATAATAGATGGCGCCACGTGTCTTTCGAATCATGATTGAATTATGTTTTGACTAGCTGCGCCCCGCGGTTTCACCCGCGTAAGTCTCGATCCCGTGGGAATATCGGGATAAAAAGTCTATGTCTCAATCCAAGGTGTCAGCTACCTCCATACAAAATTTTATCAAAATTGGTCCAGCCGTTTGAGCATGAAGAAGTAACAAACATACACACACTCACAAACTTTCGCCTTTATAATATTAGTGTGAAGTATTTAATAGCACTTTAAATTTCAAAAAGCAGAGTACAACCCGAAATGAGTGTCAAATTCTAAATCAACGCGAGCGAAACCGCGGGCGAAAGCTAGTAATAGATAAAGCTGCATTCAGACAACAGGCTACTTCATTAAAATTCCTACTTATATCTATTTGTATATTTCAATAAATAAAAAAAACTGCTTGGTTTGGTTGCCGGTAGGGCTTGTTCTAAGTCTTCCTGTCTGTCTGTCGCCATAACAACGATGTTAACAGCATTGTTGTGTTTCGGCATATAGAAGTAAGATGGCCAGTTCTTCTGCGGTCGAGGATTCCGGGTGAAACTCGCTTCCACCTTCGACCTGATCATCACTTACCATCAGGTGAGATGAAAGCCAAGAGTTTCCCTATTGGGGATCAAAAAAAAAAAATAACATCATGCCTGTATGCCCCGAAGGGATAGGCAGAGATGCACCTAATAGTACACCCACATTTCGCCAGTTATGTTTAAGTCCCGTGTAATAGGGGGCGAGCTTATTGACATCAACCTGGATTTGTGCCAGGTTGATGAGTTTTCCGGGCCGCTACTGAGAAATGCCGGATGGAAAACTAGATTATCACGAAACCAGGACCTCATGTTTATTAGGAGTGCTTAAGACCACTCCTCTTAAGACCACTCTTACTCACTCTTAAGACCACTGGACTGACTTCCATTTGCATGTTAAACTGAAATAATCACATTGGTACCATCTAGGTTTCAAACGCCTGCCCGGTAAATAAACCTTCGCATCTTTGTAGCCATACCTACAATTAAGAGAACCTCGATTATCGAAACGTAGCTGACACAGTCGAAAATGTTAAAGTTCAAAGACGACAAAGAATAAAATTAATTACCATTCAAAGAAAAAAAACTTTCTCAAAGGAATGTCGAGCCAATATCGCTTATTTGCAAAACCTAGAGCACCTTAAAGATCACCTAAACTGCGTCATTAATAACTTCACGAAGAATACTTATAAAAGAACTGTCCGTTTGGAAGAAATACTCGAGCGGTCTTCTCAAATCGAAAAGGTATCGAATCAGTGATGTGAGTAATCGATTTAAAACTAACTGAAGTGGACGGTAATGCTAGTGGAAATCGATCAGTTTATTAGTTTTGTTGGGATGTAATCAATGAAGCGTAAACTCAAAGTAGAAAGAACGTTCTCTTCAAATAAGACCAAACAGACTACATAGTCTTTTCTACGTAGTCTCATTTTTGTGGTGTCTAGTTTTTGCACTTTTTTGTTTGATACGGGCTTATTTGCATTTGTTTCCGCCTTTGCTGCTTCACCAGACTTTGGAGGGGCCTGAATGGCCTCTCACCAGGTTAATATAAAAATTTAAGTAGCACAGCTAAGGGCACCCCCTAATGGGGCACGAACCTCGGCTTAGGGCGCTACTGATTACTGAGCAAGAGGGGACTTGCAGCATCTAATTGTCACTAAATTAGGGATATTGTTTGTGGCTACTTGCTCCACGCGGGCGGGCGGGTGTTTTTGCAGCATAATAATTATAATTTATAATTTTGCTGGGTTCAGCAAAATTCTGATGCAGTTACTGTAAAATCGTGTAGTGAAATGCCGTATGAACTCCGACTTTTAATGGTTTTTAACCTTTTTCTTAGCGATTTAGCAACTGGACAACAATGCCAAGTAGTCATAAGTTATGAATATAATTGGTAGGAAACGAAATTTCATTTATTTTTTAATATTTTCCTAATATTTAGTCCGTGATTGATAAGTCTTCAAATAGCCTTTTTTTAAACAATAGATTACCTACTTTGAACGCAATTTTTGAGCTGTAGAATATGGTGGTAAGAATATTCCCTTTGCCAGGGGGCAAAGGGAAATATTCCCACGGGTTAACTCCGAAAAACGTACAGTAGGTAGGATAGGTAAAGGCTTTTGCTACTATTTGTGGTTTTAGACAATTTAAAACATCCATTCACTATACCATTTAACAGGCGTGATTTTCTGTTATGTAATGCATTTAGTAAGACCAATTTAGATGTGCGTCCAATGCAATTTTGTAAAATCAAACAAAAATAAACGATATTTTTTTAAAGACTGTGTATATCATTCCAGTAAGTGCTGCATTTTTATATTGCTCCTCGTTATCGCATGCAGCAAGCAATAAAATTGCTCCGTGTAAATAGACATTAGAGGAATATTATCCGACTTGGTATGGACATAATCTGTTATTAAAAATATCTGGAACAAAGTTTCCGACACGGAGCTCGCATAAAATATCAATTTCAGAGTAAAATTGCGTTTGGAGTAGTTTTCTCAATATTAATATGGAATGGTTCATAGAATTTCCGTATGACTGGAAACTATTATATTTAGATTATTATGTGCATCGTTATTTTCTTCTACAATTACTTCATAAAAATATTAATTGTTACATAGGATTTGACCCAAAAGCCGCGTCCAAAATCAAAAGCGACCGTGGCGCGAGCACGCCATATCGTCGCGTCCGTCGTTATGTCACTTTTTATTTGGAAAACCGGACGGCCCTCTGTCGTCGCGACCACACGTTTCGGTTCGCCGAACAAAAAGTGATTACTTTTGGTTAGGACGCGGGGAAAGAGTTTTCCTTTAGTGCACTTTATCTCTATACCTTTTTCTGGAATCAAACAGCATAGCTGTGTTTTCGTGACCTATTACTAGACTCTAAGATATTGGTTACCATCCGCCTGGGTTAGTCCAGAAATGCTATGCTTTTTAGCCCCTCGTCCGGACTTTTTCTGGCCTTCTCATATGTCCGGAATTTTTGACATACGGGGACTTCTTTTGAAAATAGAAAATGTTAAATCAGTACCTACTGAAAAAAGAAATATTTAAATGTAAAAATGTCCAGGGTTTATTACGCTTCCCCCGTGGGTTGCAAGCGTTACTGCTAAACGTGAGGTCCCAGGGTTCGATTCCTAGGTCTGAAAAAGTGTTATTGGGTTATTCTATAGAAGCCCGGAGTCTGGATCTGTGCCCGGTTGATGGCAAAAGGCGCGCCCTCTATTACATGAGATGGGACTTTAACATAACTGGCGATATGTAGGTGTACAATAAGGTGCACCTCTGCCTAACCCTTCGGGGATTACAGGCGTGATGTTATGTGTAGAGAAATAGTTGAATGAACACTTTAGAAAGAAAAATATTCGGACTTTTCTTTCAGAATGGCAACCCTGGGCAAGATGCTTATTAATAACCCCCCCCCCCCGTCCCCTTAATAATTATTTTAACTTTGTTTGATATCATCACCTCGCTGCTGTAGGTATTAATGAATGATGCTTATTCAGCCTTTTCACCAACCAACCAGAAACATAAAAAAACCGGTCAAGTGCGTGTCGGACCATACACAATTGAAGGTTCCGTAGTTGGAATGAATTTATCCCAAGAACAAACTTAACATTGTAGTTGAAACACATTTTCCCGGGACCATACATTCCAACTGTAAATGTAAGTTTGTACGCTCAATGTTGAGTGATTTACTATGTAATTTAAGACCACAGAACTGTTCGTCGTATTTTTTTTTTCAAAATTTTAGGCTCTGCAGTTTCGAAGCTAAGGGGAATGGTCTATTTTCTTCAATTTTTTCTAATAACATTAAAACAAATCATTTTAAAATTATAAAAAAAAAACCCTCAAGTCATCCATTTCATAATTATATCACACAGTACAGCCAGCAAAACTTTAGGTACTTTAATTTTCTAATTTTTCCCCCAAAAGTGCATCCCATGATCATAATTCATTTATTTACGTTACACGTTCGCGCTTGGGTCACAGCTGATATAATTGTACCAAACAACTTGAATCAGTGAAGTAGATTCGGAGTAAATCGGCTGTGACAGACGGACAGATAGACAGACGCATGACTGATCATATTAAGGGTTCCGGCCCTGGTTCAGGCCATGGTTTGAAGCGAGAGTGTATGGTAGGCCGTCACCTCCTTCTGCGAAGCAGTAATGCTCGCGAAGGAGGAGGTGGAACGCGTGAGGGAAAGGCAGGGCTCGCACCCTCACGCCCCTACTCGCCGCAGGAGACGCCTTGGGCGTCGGAAATCACAAGCCGATTTCCGACCACCGTAGGCGCGGGCCTGCAGACGGTAAGCGACGGGTAGCTCGCCGTCCGATAAGGACCAGGCCCGGGTCGACGGCGCGTTGTGTTCCACGTGTGCCTTAAAGAGATGTCAGCACGAATTGGCGGGGTCCATTAGGGCCAATGCCTGCCAGGGTTGCGAGTTTGTCCGAAAGGGATATCGCGGCCCTGGCACACAGACAAATGAAGGAGCACGGGTCGGGTGGGTTATAGTCAGTAAAAGTCTGACACGCCCAGAGCGGGAGAAGGTATTTGATAATTTTTACCCAAAAAAATGTTTTAAATCTTCAAAATAATACAGTTACACCCTTCTTGATAAGGTTTGCATAATTAAAGAACATAATTATATTCGTACAAATTGTAGGCTTCTCTCGAAATTATACATATCCAGTTTTTAACTCTGACAGTCGAGGCAATTCAGAGAGCGTTTTATGTTCTCATATACGTGGGAGTTCATCACATAACCTTTGTGTGTGAGGTGTGGTCCCAATGTAAGCGACTCGATATGGTTATGATTTTATTCAGTGTTAATAATGCCTTGAATAATATGAGGTGGTCCGGAAAACTCTACCACAGACGCGACTCTGCTGCCGAACAGTTTTGCTGTGATTTATGTAGGAGCCTACATATAAATTTGGAGCTTTTCACTACTTTATTAACATTAATACGAAAAATATTTACATAACAAATCACGCCTGATATACCCGATTTGAAATTTGGAGTTTTTTGTTTTGCATGTGGCGGAAAGGGATTTTTCAAATAGATTAAGTATTCATGGAAAATCACTAATATTCGCAACAAGATTTCCGAAAAATGATGCGAGACCTGACGTTTGATCATCTTTTTACAAGACACTACTTTTGGTTTTCAATCAACATTATTTTATGGTCTACTTACATTAGGAGTAAGCACTTTTTTCAACTTCGATACAAAATAAAGCAGAAAAATAATGTTGAAATACCTTTTCTTTTTTTTAAACCCAGTCTTAATGTATTTTTTCCTATTATTTAGCAAACCATATCAAGAAATTTAAAAATCTCACACTGGGTCTCAGTTATCCTTGAGATAAAATCAAAATGTTATTTTATGATTTTACAATATCTTCATTAAGTAAATCAAAGGCGCAATATACTATATTTTCAAAAGCACAAAAGTAATGAAATTATTAACAGGTGCTGTGACTAACACAATAAAATTGATTACCATCACGAAAACTGTACTTCTATAGTTACACAGACTAGCGTTTCAATTATTTCAGCTTTATCACAATAAGATAAGAAATTGTCAAAAAAGGGTTTTTTTCGTGCACGGAGCCTTAAGTTCTCCTAAGTAAATCTTTGAACAGAAAATGATTAAGAAAAAAAAAGTTGGAAGTCTTCCAGTGACTTTACAAGTGTCGTACCTTACTTATTTTTTTTAAATAAACTGCTTACATATTCTGCCCTGCAAAAGAAAACTAGGTTAAAGATACACCAACTATACTTAAACCAACAACACTAATTAAAAACAGGCAGACCTGAACTTTTACCTTTGTCTATCTAACAGGAACTGTTTGCTTTTTGTTTAATCATCACAGGTTGAAGAATAACTGAATACGAGTAAAATTCAATAAATAGTGTTCTTAATACCTACGATGCACGACAAACAAAGTATGATATGCATTTTTTGCAAAGGCAATACTATAATTATAAAAGTAAATCTGTCTGTATCCTTTTCACGCCTAAACGTCTGAAAGGATTTTTCGACACATGACCTGGGTTAGGACATAGAATAGTTTGTATCCGGGTAGTATGTACTCGTGGGATAATATCCGACATCCACGCGGGCGAAGCCGAGTAATAAATATAATTAAAAAGACACATTATTCAATAAAGTCAAAGTCAAATTATTTATTTCAAATAGGCACATAGATGGCACTTTTGAACGTCAAAATTTACAAATAAAATAGAAATGATTCTAGTCGCCCCTTCCAAAAGGTAGCTTCGTATGGAGAAGAATGGGCAAGAAACTCCACCGTTACTCTTTTAAAATGTTTTACAATATTTGGTATTGGTAGGTACATGCTCACATAATTTACAAACATTGTAAAAAAAAAAAACCTTTTCCTATGATAATCAGTGTGTGAGTTAAGGTAATCACAGAGTGTAAAATAAATGTCATAAAAATAATAAATGTGGAAGGCAGCTTCGATCCGTTACTTTTTTTATTCTTAACTCAAAAAACACATATAAGGGCCCGATTACACGTACCATAACAACACCACAAGGACAATACGTGGACGTGCGTAAATATATATGAAAAAGTATAGTTTATTCACATGTACCACACTTTGTACAAAATCTAATTTTGGGCGATACCGACAAACACATCAAAGCCACCTCACAGACACAACGCAACCACCAGTGATACTGCGCACTAGCGGCTGGCCACATCGCAAACACAACGATCTGTCTGTCTGCAACCACTAGCCACATCATAACCACATCGCAATTACTAGCGACAACGCAAGCCCATTGAACTGCACGATTACTGACAAATGCTTGCACTGATTGGACAGGTCCACTCAAATTTGTGTGGTTCTTTCCTCAAATACCATTTCAGATACGGATCTACATGGTCCTCACATGATCTGACCAAGATACTCAGATAGGAAATGTCGACTACTTCTAGCTTATTTTTATTTTTTAATATGAGTGTAAAAGTGACTTCAATTGCCTATTTACAAAATAAAAGATTTAATTTCATCCAAATTTTGAATTTAACACAACGCAACTGCAAGAAGCTGCACTGACACTATTCATTCTTAACCGCTGATTTCCCAAATTTTGTCGCAGCGATGTGGTGTGCTTGTGGAACTTGTGTTCGGGGCCTAAAACAGTTATAACTAAAGCCCTATCTCAAAATAATTCCATAAGAGCATAAGTCCTTGACATTACCCATCGTAATGTAAGCATGCAGTGATGTGCATCCCATATTGCTCAATAAGACGGTTGTAAAACTTGAATGATATGCATCCGGGTATACTGGAATTTTGTAGACTGTGGTTTATGAGTGTGTGTTAGATGAATCATAGAAAAATCTAGATGCATGTTATACACGTCTTGAATAATACAGCATCTTTAGGCAGAATTAGTGATGTTTGTTTTCTTTGTATTTTTTTTGGATTTAGTAGTTAAATGACACTAAAACAACGTAGTATGTTTTGAAAGAATTGACCTTATAAAAAATATTAATGGTTAAACTGCTCCTTTTTTGTCCGTCCATCTGTATGGCCTTGTAACTTATCCAGGATATCTTAAAGATTGCTGTCAGGAACTATTTACAGTTAATTTCTAATTATCGCCTACAACAGGGGAACAGCGCTGATGTCTGAAATATAGATATTTTATATCTAGTTCAGACACAGATGTCTGACCATATAAGAATAAAGTGTATTATATTATTTAAATGTCTGTATGTTTGTGAACAAACAAATTGAGCAAATAAATTATTATTATTTAATTATAGGGAAACTTGACTTGATTTGGAATCTGTGCTCCTACTTATTGAAATTTATTTACTTTTACAAATAATTATTTCGGTAGTGCGACAGTATGCCCAAAATATAAGAAAAAAAGTAACCCAAAGACCCGAAAATTTTCCTATCTTAAGTGGCAGTTGCCAGTTGCCATATTGCTCGCAGCATAGATGGCTGAAAGGGCCGAAAGGTTCGGAAGTGGGGACCGCGTACCGGAAGACTTAGCATTGGAAGGCCTGCCACGAACCGATGACCTGCTGAAGACCGTTGGAATCCGCTGGATGCGAAAAGCTTAGACCCGGTCGAAGTGGCGACGCTTGGGGAAGCCTACGTCCAACACTGGATGTCTTTTGGCTAAAATGATGCTACGAATTGAAAATCCAGGGAAATTAATTGTTAATCGAACTGACCAACCTTGGCCTACTTGAAATACTTGAATAATTTGACTTTGAACTTAAATTGCCCGTATATTAAAATCACAGCCGTCATTCTTTAACAGTTGTATAAAATGGCTTCAACACGGCAAATTGACGTATTCTAATTGATAAACACTTAATTCCCCTGCCCGTACAACCAACGACAAACAAAATTATTTTCAACAGTTTCAAACAGTAAAAATAATGGATTAACTTGTTTATAACCAAACAAAATGAGCGCACTCATATAACTTTACATGGAAAACTGAAGTAAAATTGACGTTTTAATTAAGAGTTTTTAATTATATTTGCTTTCCATCTACCAAATGAATTATTTAAGCCTGTAGCAACACCTAGCCGTGCCATTGTTTCCAATCCATCATTGTTTTCTCAGTTATGAATTAAATAGAGCTTCTGCCAGTGACTTCGTCCGCAAAATTTGGGCTTCCGACCCACCGCGTCGCATCGCATCGCCCGCCCGCGCTATTAGTTCGTTTTCGCTTATCATTCTTTCTGGCTTTTTTTCTTTTTGCTCGGCTCCCAAGGGTCGTAGCGTGATGTTAAATAGCCTTAAACCTTTCTAAAGAATTGGGTTATAAAATGCAAAACGATTTTTTAAATCCGACAGGCAGGTCCAGAGGTCGTCGCGCATCATTTTTCGATTCTACCCGTGTTTTGACTGACTAATTTTAACAAAACCGGTTATTATGACTAAACTTGAATAGGTACTTAAACACATAGCCCTGCGGACGCTTTTGTTGGTATTGATGAGTATATATACTAATCAGTAGAGTATTATTAGGTATATTACCATGTAGAACATTATTTTATGTATCAACAATCGTTTTCGCAGCGCATGCCAAATAATGACTTATAACGGCAAATTTTTGATAACTTGGGTTACATTATTGTAATTTCCGTAAGGATCTCTATTTTTTTTAAATACAAATGTAGCCCATGTTAAGGCTCGTACAGACTCGCGCGATATCGCGGGCGCGACGGGCACCGACAAAGATATCGTGCTAATAGTGTCGCGTCGCGCCCGCGATATTGAACTGGTCTGTACGAGCCTTTACTAGCTGACAATGTAACTTACTATAGGTAAAATATTTTTTTGAAATCAGTAAAGATTTTTTTAAGTTTATCCTTTTCAACAAACAAACAAAAAGTCAAATCGCTTCTCTTTTCTATTTATTAGTACAGATTTACAATAACCAAATTGGCAATAGGCTCGCCCCCTATTACATGGGACTTAAAAACTGTTACGTTGTATTTTTTGTACCTGCCACTAGTTGGTATTTCACAGCAGTGACCCAATCATACAAGGAAGCATTTACCTGAAATTATACGTAGTAGAAAATGATGCTTCCAACCAAAATGTTTCATGGTAGTTTGTACAATGGACTATAGCCTGAAATTGATAGAAGGATTCATTCCTTCAACTGTATTCCATCACTAGACTCTTTGGTAACATTTTCTGACGATAATTCACTTGTATTACAGGTTTACAAGATAAGTGCGCCGCTTATAAACACTCACAATTACCTCCTCCGGGTCTCTTAGGTGATGCGAAAGAGTGCTCCAAGCCATTTGAAACCTTAAGCATTGACTTGGTAGGTCCGTTACCACGGTCCAGAGCGGGTTTCACATATCTCTTGGTTGTCGTGTGCTGTTTTACGAAGTACTGTTTACTATTTCCTTTACGTAGAGCTGTTGGTAAGGCTATAGCACACAAACTGGAGGACGGTGTTTTCCTGGTACACGGTATACCCCGTACGGTGATAGCAGATAACGGGACGCAATTCACGGGTAATGAGTTACGTTCACTATTGGAGAGGTACGAAATACCTCAAGTTCACTTTACACCTCGTTACTGCCCCAGCGTGAACACCGTGGAACGCTATAACCGTACCATTATGACCGCGGTATCAATTCTCGTGGAGGATGATCATCGATCCTGGGATGTAAACATCTCAAAGATCCAGTTTGCTATGAACACCTCCACAAATGAAGTTACTCGTTTTACCCCATTCTTCCTAGTACATGGCAGAGAGGCAGTCAGTAGTGGAGATGTCTTCGGCAATGATACCGTTGCACAGCCCACTCTAGCCTGCGCTTCTCGAAAGTCATATGCCAATAAGTTACAGTGCTTAGATGGTATCGTCAATAAAGTTAAGGATGCGCTCGTGAAATCACATAAACGTAGTGCACGTTATTATAACAGTAGTAGGAGGCACGCGGAGTTTGAGGTAGGCGACACTGTGTGGAAGAAGACATATCCTCAGAGTGACGCCTCAAAATTCTTTATGGCCAAATTAGCTCCTAAATACGAGAGATGTATCATTAGGAAAAAACTTTCACCCTTAGTGTATGAATTGGAAGGCTGTAGTTCCGGTAAAAACCTTGGCACATGGCATATCAAAGATTTTAAATCACCATGTGGCGAGGAATAACCTTTTTATATTTTATTATTTGATTTAAACTTAAATTTAAAATATCTTGTAGTAGCTGGCCGCAGTGACCTTAGAGGGCTGTATATGCCTTGGGGTTGCTGGTGTTCTTTTAGCATTGGTGGCTGTATATGCCACAGTGCGCGGTGCTAGAATTCTGTAAGATTAAATAATTATCTTACACTATTTTGAGGTTCGTAGTGTTAAACAGGTTTCTACTGTTTACACATTTGTGAACTATATTTAAAGTACCATAGACGATTTCTAAAGTTGTTGGTTTGTTGTTGTTGCAGGAATTACACATCACCTTATAGGGCTGTATATGCCTTGGGGTGGCTGGAGTTCTTTTAGCATGGGTGGCTGTATATGCCACAGTGCTAGAATCCTGTAGGATTAAAAATATCTTACACTTTTGTTGTTGCAGGAATTACCTCTTTGATGGGGTACTACCTCCGGATTGCTGGTAAGGCAGCATAAAGATAGTCCTGAGATAGGAGGCCATAATGGCGGGCGTGTAGGCTACATTGATGGAAAGCGTTTTTTGATGGTATTTTTTTTAATAAAGGGGCGAATAATCGCCACATTATTAAAAAAAAAAAAAAAAAAATATTTTTTTTTTTTTTTTTTTTTTTTTTTTTTTTTTTTTTAATAAAGGGGCGAATAATCGCCACATTCGCACAATGGTCCACATGAAGGACTAAGTGCGGAAACCAAACCCGCTAACATAGAACATCGCCACATTCCTCTCAGGGAAGACGGTTAGCCATTTCTCATTGGTTTGTATTATTTTTTTTTTTTTTTGTGTATTAATTGTGTTCCGGCTCAACAATGTTCTTGGCGGTCAACACCTGTAGTTGGAGGATGTGAAAGGTGGTGTACGATGTATGGGGGTGGTCTCTCCTATATAATTATAGTAGGTCAGACTAGGATAATAATACTTCAGCAGATATTTACACATTTCTACTCTCTTTTTGGAGCTTGTCTTTTACATGTTAGTAAATGGATTAGACTCGCTCCAGAAGAAACACTATATATAATATATTGCACCGGTTACATGGATCGTTAAAAAATAAGCCATAAAACACGGGCGGAAATGTAGACCCGACAACCAAAGCCTACTACAATGTCGCCTAATAGAGCGGTCTGTTACTCTATACACGAAGTGTAACCAGAAGTCTATATTGTTTATGTATATAACTTGAACACCTTTAGAGTATCATTTATATATCACATAGGGGGGTATTATAGAATAATAGAAATCGTACACCGGCTTCCATATATTTTTTCTTTTCTTTCTCTGTTCCTGTTTTCAGGCATGAGCGTTGTAGATTTTTGTAAGCTTGTTTTGTTTAATCCTTTGAAATCAACTTTGACGCTGGAGGGCCAGCGTCGAGATTTGCCCTAATGGGTCAAATCTCTGGTGGTTGGGGAGGTACTGTTACGTTGTATTTTTTGTACCTGCCACTAGTTGGTATTTCACAGCAGTGACCCAATCATACAAGGAAGCATTTACCTGAAATTATACGTAGTAGAAAATGATGCTTCCAACCAAAATGTTTCATGGTAGTTTGTACAATGGACTATAGCCTGAAATTGATAGAAGGATTCATTCCTTCAACTGTATTCCATCACTAGACTCTTTGGTAACATTTTCTGACGATAATTCACTTGTTTTACAGGTTTACACAATAAAGTAGATAAAAATCTTTTAATTAAGTTTCCAGTATTTACATTTCAAATGTCATATAGTGAACGTCACATTTGACAGCTGGAAGCGACGGTTGCGACACCTGACGGCGGCCGAATCACAGTTGCAGTTTAATCGATATTAGTTAATTTTATCTACTTTGCTTTACTATTAATTGGAAACCATCGAAATAATATCGTATGGACCAATCCTTAATAATTTTCAGCTTTTGGTAAAAAATCATAATAAACATTTAAACTATTTAGTCCAAAGCGGAAGTAAAATATTTTTTTCAATATGGATAAACTTCTGGAAAGATCGATGTAAACTCAATCCATATTTTATCTGTGGCACGGTGTTGTGAGTGACACATTTAGTATTTACCGAATTCAAGTTCTAGGTTAATTACCCCTTTGTTGATTTCAATCACCAAATTTCGATATTACCAATTGTAAATAACTCGTTATTGTTATAATAAGTTATAGTACTGGCGTTACACTACAGGTTGGAGAGTTGTTAGTGATTATCAAGAGTCGAATGTCTTGGTGTAATATTTATCCTTAGTGTTCTTGTGGTGAATTTTACCTAGCGTAGAGGAGTTTTTCTTAAGTGGTCACTTGGTCAAGATATTTCCGGTCTTTAGACCGTGACGTATTGTCGAGGAATGCGATAGCTTATTTGCCAACGAACACGCTAAAGTGATACGACAAATCTTACTTCATGTCTTAAAAGGATTCCCAAGCAGCGCATTGCCGATAGTTCTCCAGCCAGTCGAAGATCCGGCAGTCAAGTACCATCACACATAATCAACCGAGAGGCACCTCGAGAGATTCGTCTCGCCGCCAGGATTTGGCGAAGCGTCCGAAGCCTGGACGCGAGACCCGTTCCTCGAGCGGCTCGAAACCTCCTGTGGAGACGACTGTGCGGCTGGCAGAGTCCGCCTAGCGATTGCGCTGGCGGGACGGTTTTTTTTTTCTTCCTTCTTCTTTAATAATTTTTATTACCTACGGTTAATATTTGAATAACCCTCTTAATACCTGGCTGGTTTCAAAATCGGAAACCGGTCTTACACAAAATTTAAATTAAGGACTCCGGGTCCGACACCTACGTTCATCGGAAAGGATATTGGACCTCTTCGTCGGCTCCGGGATCCGGGACCCTCAAAGTCCCTGGCGCCCATTTATTAGTAATAACACTTAAATTAATTGGAAGGTTATACTTTACACATCTCGTTTATTCTTTAAGATTTAATCTAATTAAACCACACACGGAACAGTACTCGGTTTATCACCAACCCCCTACGACCCTAGTTCTTATTAAAGAGTATCTAAGCTGGCTGTGGCATTCCTTAGGTTTTATTGTCACCAACCTAATCTAAGTTAGACTACTTACATTTGTTAAAAATATATTTATTGTTTGATACATTTTGTAGTTTCTTTGTGTGCATATACTCACCCACCCTTGCAAGGGAGACTTTGTTCTTTCATTTAGAGGGACAAAATCTCTATTGTAACAAAACATAACTGGCGAAATGTGGGTGTACTATAGGTATACCTCTGCCTAACCCTTCAGGGATTACAGGCGTGATGTTATGTGTGTGTGTGTTATTTACAATAACGTCAGTGACTGAAAACTCGACGTCATGTTAAAAATTAGGCTTTTTTATTCGATTTCACTACAAAATGTACTGTGAATTATATGAATCTTGTTTGGCATTTCTGACGTCTGTATTAAATAGCGTTTAATAAAAGTCGAAAATGATTGTGGAGTAAGGAAGTATTTTTTCTTTTGCTAACTGGGTATTTTTTAAATAATTCTGTTTTTAAAATTAAAACGAATAAAGGGCCAGGTACCTAGGTGGTAAGAAAAAGCATTTAAGGTGAATCCGCAGCTGTAGGCCCATGAACATCAAATTTTCTTACGTTTTTTTGCAATTTGCAGAGGTCAGAATCAGGTTGTATCTTGATCAAAACATGATTCGCGACTATAACAGATAATTATTTACGGAATTATAATCATTAGAATCATTAACACATCTCTTTAAGTTAGATTTGTTTCATTGAATGAGTTTTTCATGAAATCATGACATTGGCGAAAATTTTAATTACGCGGGCTACAGCTGCGAATCCACCTTAAGAGGACCTTGAAAACCTAAGAGCATCTTGTAGGTATCGTTTTGTTAAAAGATAGGTTTTGTTTGACTATCTTAGACCATCAAATCAATATCAAAAGTCATTTATTCAAACTAGGCTCAGAATCAGCACTTTTCGAACGTCAAAAATTACATAAGGACTGTCTTATGGAATTTAAAATAATTAAGTATCACATAAAATATTAGGTTAGATTAAAATTTGCTTATTAGTCTTAAAGGCTAGATTGTAATAAATTATTAAGAACCTTGTTCTTTTTCATAAAGCACAAAAAAAAAAAAAAAACATAAGACAGTCCCCCAAAAACGCCCACCCTTCACCACTTTCTAGTGCATTAGCTGGGAAGAAGAAGTGGCGCAACAAACTCCCCAGCAGCACAGCTGTCTAGAGTTTGTAAAATATATCGCGGTCAACAAGACACCTAAATAAAAGTGCCTTTAAGTGGATTTATGACGATTTAAAGCTGATCACAGTATTGGGTGATAACTACTCGGAAAACGCACACACGTCTGCAATACTTATCTATGGTTAGTAACCCACTCATAAACTAGATAAACTAAATGGACTCAATCAACCAATCTGCCTAACCTTTTCCCAACTATGTTGCGGTCGGCTTCTAGTCTAACCGGATGCAGCTGAATACTAGTATTTTACATGGAGCGACAGCCTATCGTCGCTGTCATTTCAAAAAGTCGTATGTAAAAACAGACTGTTTCAGGAAACACAAAAAAACTAATTTAAATAGTTTAAAAAATATATATGTGAAAAGGTATATTTTTATTGTGTCTATCCAAATCCCTGTAAAAAAAATGAAGATAGAACATATATATGTGTCCATTTGTAATTTTAGTTTTTAAATAAAAATTAACATACGCCTTTGACCACAACCCAGTTGCACGATACCCCTTGGTAAGCCTGGTTGTCGGACTTATGGGCGTCTGACTACCCGTAACGACTGTCAAAAATCTACGAAGGACAGCCGGGACCAACAGATGAACGTGCTTTCCGAGGCACGGAGGACTCTCGATACGTTATGGATGGTCACCCATCTACGAACCGACCGCGCCAAGCGTAGCTTAACCTTCCCTTCCCCCAATCGACCCGTGCGGCTGTTATCATTTTTCCACGAGCCCCTAAAACTCCCCCCGAGTCAAACTAAATGGACTACATAGCTTAAATTATTCTTTTAAATGTTGTTTTATTTTGAACCCGGAGTTCCGAACCTTTGGAAGGCATATTAGGCCCAATTAGACGCTTATACTAAAATGACGATGGCCGATGGAGCAGACGAGTCCTGGAGTGGAGACCGCGTATCGGCAAGCGTAGTGTGTGCCCCCCAGCTAGATGAACCGACGACCTTAGGAAGGTGGCTGGGTCAGACTGGATGCGGAAGGCGGAGGACAGGGTGTTGTGGCGCAGCCTGTGAGAGGCCTATGTCCAGCAGTGGACTGCGATAGGCTGAGTTGATTGATTGACTAAAATGACTTACCAACCGTTGAATGTAGCAGTCTGTGTGCAATGCACCCAAGGACAACCCCCTGTTGGTTCCCATATCCTGCAATAGTAACGACTATTGCAAGTTAAGGGAACAAAGATATTGAACTACGGGTTTGGTTGGCTAAAAAGGACTGGTTACCTAGAAGTATGGCCCTTGCCTGATCAATGGTTTATAATATTCATGGATAAATGGCTGGGGATGATTTGCACTCTCTATAATGGGCCCCGAAAACCATCGCGGGCGAATAGTGTCGTAACGTTAAGGATAATATAAAAATAATATTTCTGCGAGCAAGTTTTCTCTTGCGAATCTTCACTCAAATTATTTTTATTATTAGTTACTATCCTTAATAATAAAAACTATACCCACTTTTTGCTATATTTCCATCGAAGACGTTGCCAACAAGTCTTGGAGTGAAGCAGAGAAAATTGGCTAGAACTAACACTTGAACAGTTTTCTGCATTTCTTTTGAAGTAGGTTGCAAAGGACGGATCTCTCAGTGGATGCGACTCATATGTCTGCGATGCTTTTAAGATGATGGTTCTTTTACGCGAACAAATCTGTGAAGAGTGTTTTAAATTAGCTGTGATCTGTCTATCCGACTTTAGAAGGTGGTTTTACTTCAAGTGGAATGCACAGACATGGCATGGTTAAATGACAGCTAATTGTTTGCTTAAGCAAATTATCACCACTGCGCATATTATTTTTTATTTTATTTATTTATTTATTCAAAATCTGTATTAACAATTACATACATAATTCACTTTAAAATCTATAAAGTTTGCTTCGTAGCAACTTATTTAGCTACAGTCAGCAACCAAAGTCGATAAACATTTCAGTTTTTTTTAATCTTAATTATATAGTACGAGCCCGCGGTTGTACACGTTGTCGATCCCATGGGAGTATCAGGATAAAAAGTATCTTATCTGTTATTTATTCCGATAAGGATCAATGTCATGTTTATGAAAACACTTGGCAAATAATACATTATTTTAGAACAAATTTGATTACTTACCATAAAAAGGTTATAATGAGTCAACCTTAACTTAACTTTTTTAAACTTTTAAAGGGGAGCAATTCCGTCATACATGATTTGCGTAACTTTAATAGTTTACGCAGCGTATGCATCGGAATCTCTCAACAGGATATTTTTTTCCCGTTTTTGCAAAATTTTTCATTGATGCTCTGCTCCTCTTAGTCGTAGCGTGATGCTATTTAGCCTATAGACTTCCTCGATAAATGGACTATCCAACACAAAAATAATTTTTCAATCGCGTTCAACCAAACAAACTCCTCAGCTTTAAATCGACATGGTCAAATTAAATTAGGTAGTGAAACTACGCAGACGTTATGGTTATCGATATTTAAACAAAAAAGAAATTAATTTAAAGTTTTTTTTTTGTGCGGTCATGGACCGCAGACTCCGCAGTTTGTGTAGTTACTTGAAATATCAGTTTTTTTTTTTGTGTAAACTTCACAGACGCGATGGGTATCAAAATCTATACATGATAAAATAAAAGAAAACATATTTTACCAAATCATACCTCAAGTAACAACAACTAGTGGTCGTCGACCCCCAAAATAAATCCATCATATCTTTTTAATTTTGTCGTGTTTGGATATCGATACTCATCACGTCAGCTTTTGCTGAGTTGCGCTAGCCATTTTAATTTGAACCTGTATATATTTATATAATTAATCAGCCTGTATTATCCCACTGCAGGGCAAAGGGGCAAAGGACTCCCTTTTCCTTTTCCACTTAGCTCTAAAAATAAATAAATATTAGTTATTGAGAAAAATTCTGAACTAATATAAAATACTATTAACCGATAAGCAATATATCTATTGAATCATTTTTTAACAATTTAGATAGATGATAATTATGTTAAAGTTATTAAATGTAAAAATAATTAATGATAATCGACTTTATTGCTGTGACTGTACCAACGTGTGGTAAATAGCAGTAAAAAAAAAAACAAATTATCATTAATTTTGTTTTCTCAATCCATGATCACAGTTTTATATTAATATAATTAATTAGTTAATACAAAATCCAATTAAACAATACATCGATTTATAGATGCAAAACAATTACTGCATCACGATTGCCCTAACTGACACACCCCACATTTACTTCATTAGTCGATCGAGTAGTCGACACAGAAAACTTTCCGTAATTGCCTCGTGTTTCCCGAACTTGCTCACGGTCAGTACTCAGTATACAATGAACAACAAAAATAACAGTGTGGACTGTTGTCTTCCTTATTCTTATGCTCTTTCTGAGATGAACACAATTCGAACGAGTCGTTCGTACCTAATACCTAATGTTGTTAAGGCGCAGATAAATGATTTTAGTGAATTCTAAATCTATTATTACGCCTTCATTTAATGCAAGTAAGTTATGCAAAAAATGTATGTGAAACTAGAACACGCACACATCAATTCTATTTGTTAATATTTAAGCATTGTACGAAAATATTTTATGAAATAAAGTCCGTAAGTAATGTCTAAATATTTTTTTCTTTTTTGGTGGGAAATTATCAAATAATTTCTCCCGCTCTCGGCGGAGCGGGAGGGCGTGTCAGACTTATACTGACTAAAACCCACCCGTGTTCCTTCATTTGCATGTGTGCCACGGCCACGATATCCCTTTCGGACAAACTCGCAACCCTGGCAGGCATTGGCCCTAATGGACCCCGTCAATTCGTGCTGACGTCTCTTTGGGGCGCGCATGGAACACAACGCGCCGTCGACCCGGGCCTGGTCCTTATCGGACGGCGAGCTACCCATCGCTCACCGTCCGCAGGCCCGTGCCTACGGTGGTCGGAAATCGGCTTGTGACTCCCGATGCCCAGGGCGTCTCCTGCGGCGACTAGGGGCGTGAGGGCGCGAACCCTGCCTCTCCCTCACGCGTTCCGCCTCCTCCTTTGCGAGCATAACTGCTTTGCAGAAGGAGGTGACGGCCTCCCATGCACTCTCGCTCCGAACCATGGCCTGAACCAGGGCCGGACGCGAGAGATCGCCGCCGAAAATGCAGGGTAAGAGAAAATTTAAAAATTGGAGGTACCTGAGAAAATATGGGGTGTGTGTCGTACGTTTTATTACTGAGCAAAGAGACAACTACAGTATTTATGTTTTTGATTTTTTTTCACACCAAACTAGAATTGCTCACAATGGGCCTCATTAGAAGGCTGAAAGTCACCCAAAGGGCAATGTAGATGACTATTCTTAGAGTTTTCCTGCGTGCTCGAATCAGAAATGAAGAGGCCCGCAGGAACAGCAAGGTAGCCGACATAGCCCGAGGAATGATGATCTTATGACGCCGGTAGCACATCTCCGCCGCGAAACCATAGCAGCGAAACCGCGGTAGTTCGGCTAGTCACATCCGATTCGAGTAGCGAAACATGACGCGAGCCAATTGAATTGAACTATTGCGGTTTCACTGTGATGGTTTCGCGGCGGAGGTGTGCTACTGGCATGAAGGCGCAGGAATCCGCTGGATGCAAGAAGCACAGGATTGGTGGATGTAGCGACGCTTGGAGGAATCCTCTGTCCAGCAGTGGATGTTTTTCGCCTGAAATGATGTTAATGAATGACGAAGTTAGATTTTTTAATAAGTCAGCCTTAGTCTGTCAAAATAAACTGATTAGCGGTTGAAAAATAAGATAATATTCGACTTATTAAAAACCACATATAGACTAAATAATGTTATTTTACTTCGTCGTATCTGTTTTTCTATTTATTTTATACTAGCTGCTGCCCGCGGCTTCGCCCTCGTAGCTTTTTATAAAATAAAAGTAGCCTAAGTTACTCCTTATAACATCAGCTGTTGCCAGTGAAAGTCTCTTCAAAATCGGGCCAGCCGTTTCGGAGATTAGCTGGAACAAACAGACAAAAAATTTAAAAAATGTATTTTTTTTTAAGTACCGTATACAATACTTTATGCATTTAGTAAATACTGGTTTTCAGCTGCATCCGGTTAGACTGGAAGCCAATCCCAACATAGTTGGGAAAAGGCTAGGCAGATTGATCCTTGCATTTAGTAAAAGCTGTAATTTTTAGGGTTCCGTACCCAAAGGGTAAAACGGGAACCCTATTACTAAGGCTCCGCCGTCTGTCTGTCTGTCTGTCCGTCTGTCACCAGGCTGTATCTCATAAACCGTGATAGTAGGACAGTTGTAATTTTCACAGATGATGTATTTCAAATAGGTACTAAAATACAGAATAAAATAAATATTTAAGGGGGCTCCCATACAACAAACGAGATTTTTTGCTCGATATTGATAACGGCAACAGGTAGATGCTTGAAATATTCACAGAATATTTAGTTATATACTCACTTTAAAAATAAATAATTAAATTAAATTAAAACAAATATTTAACTCCCATACAACAAACGTGATTTTTTTGCCATTTTTATAGATAATGGTACGGAATCCTTCGTGCGCGAGTCAGACTCGCACCTGGCCGGTTTTTTTACATTACAAACAAACACTTCAATTTTATTTATTCGTATAAACTAGTAATCAATTTTAATAATAAACCTTTCCCACCTACATTAATCTTCACATCACAACCTTCGCTTGAACCCTCGAGCCGCCATCGGCATGTCATTTCCATTCCAATTCACCTGACATCCGTATTAGCGGCTGCGATGAGACGTTAGTGTTCGTTGTTCTACGCTCATTTATGTGCGTGCACTCAGCTATGACGTCACAGATGTCAAGGTTGGAGGATGTACTTGTAGGGATTTGTATCGAGTGGTCCTTTGAATTTATCTTGTTCTATGAGTAACTGATTAAAGATAGAACCGTTCAATCCAGAACTGTGTAGACGCTTCGGTTAAGAACTTCTCAATAAACTTTAAACTTTCGAGAAAAACACAATCAAATATCTTTCATTAATATTAGACTGAGAATCTGCTTTTTGACCGTCCAAATTTATAATTGGGTTTAATTTTGAATGTTGGGTGTGGCAAAAGAAGCATGAAAGTAGAATAAATGCAGTGGAAATGCGTTCCTTGCGAAGCATGTCTGGCGTGGCTATGAATGATAGGCTGAAAAATGAGGTGATAAGGCAACGGTGCAGTTTAAAAGAAGATGTAGTAACAAAAATTTAAAAGAGTATGCTTAGATGGTTTGGTCATGTTGAGAGGATAAGTGGAATGCGACTAACAAAAGGTATTTATAAAGCAGAGGTGAGTGGAAACGCCGGGAGGGGACCCCCTAGGAGAACATATAGTGACCAAATTGGTGATGTTCTTCAGAAAGGTCAGGTGCGTAGTACTCGCAATCGGCGTGCGTGTATGACCAGATGTATGAACGTAGGCGAAGCAAAAGGAGTATGTAAGGAGCGTAGCAGGTGGCGTTCTATAGTTTCTGCCTACCCCCATGGGAAGAAGGCGTGAGTTTATGTATGTGTGTAAATTTATAATTTAAACACTATTTCCGTGACATCACAGCGGGCCCCATCAGATTACCAGCACTGCGACTATTATTTTTAATTGTCACAGTATCTCCTGAGATAGGAGCCTTTTGGCCTCGTACAGGACTTTCTGTTTTTATTTTCATTTTACTTTGTGTTTTTTGTTTTTTAAGAGTGTGTTTTAGTTTAATTTGTGATCTCCTCCTGTGCGAGTCCCAATAAATATTTTTTCTTGTTCAAAATTAGTTACATAGAGCCCCATTCACACGTACCACAGGCACACCACATCGCAGTGATAAAATGTGGGCAAGCAGTGGTCATGTGTGAATAGTGTCACTAGAACTTTTTTCCGTTGCGTTGTCGCTAGTAGTAGCGATGTGGCTGCGACGTGCCTTGATGTGGTCGGTATCGCCCACACGGTTGATTTTGACGGCCAAATGTGGTCCGTGTGAATAGACTGTGGCGGCATTAACATCGCCACGTGTCAATTACGCTTCCCACTGACGTCACGCAAAATCCTGCGTCGCCGCACTATTCATTTTCCTACAAATTAGCGCCTATCCACGTGGTGTTTTTTTTTTTTTTTTTTCTTTTTGGCTTCGCACGGTTTGTGCATTTAGCCAGTGTCATGTAAAATAAGGTAACAGGTACAAAGTTATAATAATTATGAAATGAACTCCACTCAATGCATGATAAAGATGATTGATGATATCCCGCCCCGCTCCCCTTGAGTTTAAGTAAAGACGCGGCACTTTACTGAAACCTCGCGCGGACTTCTTGAGAGAACTTAAAGTGATGTTGCACTGTTTTGTTTCATTTGCCTACATTAATGCAGGTTCACGAACACTTAATGGTTAATAATCCACCACTATTACACATTAATATTCGGCTAAACACAAATTTTAGAAAATAAAACAAAACTGCTAACATGACGCTTCACTTTCCCGCCAAGAAGTCCACGTGGTGTTGTTGTGGTGAAGTTGTATTTTTTGTTGTGCGGTTATTGTACCTACTTACAACGATACTTTATAGTATTTATTTGCGCTACTTCCTTGCCTTATCTTCTAATATTTACTTAATGTTTTATTTGTAATAAGTATTTATTTTGTATCAATCAATACATTCACTAATAAAATCTATTTTATTTTTAAATCATAGCTTAGAATCTATTTTATTTATATTTGACAGCCGTACGAATGCCACAGATAACTTTATAGTAGTCTAACGAATTGAACCACAGACTAAGTAGTACTAATGCATCGCAGTGCGCCCGCGTCTCTTTGCTTGTCGTTCACCATAGACAATATAGTCTATGGCACGGACAAGTAATGTTTCGAGTGTCGGGCGTGAGTCATTCGGAACGTTTACATTACGTTGTCTATTTATATTTGTTTTTTATTTATTGTGTTATTTTTAAAAATAATAAAAATAAAAAATCGGCGAGTCCGCGGCATCACAGCGGGCCCTATCAGAATACTAGCGCTGCGGTATTTTTTTTTAAATATCGCAGCATTATGCTGAGATAGCAGCCTTTTTGGCATCGCACAAGTCTTGATTGTTTTTATTTTTGGATATTGTTACTTTCTATTTTTGTATTTCTTGTGCATGTCCCAAATAAAATATTTTTCTTTCTTTCTACTTGTAAATGGGCCCTAAAACAGTCTCCAAAACACCCGCCATTTACCACTTCCTAGTGTCGACTCCGAACAGAGTCAGGAAGCGTACATAAATAGTATTTAAAGCCTTTATACCTACCAAGCCTCAACTAAGAATGTACAGCTCGTTACCTCTTGTTAGGGTCTGGCCTGGCCACAGGAGTTAAAGTTTTTATAGAATTAACAGATACGAGTAGGTAGGTACTGTTAGGCACGCTAACCGACCGGAACCTATATGGGGTAAGCTCAACATACGAAAATAAGAATTAATATTGAATTTTCGCTATTTATTTTATGAGGACGTGCTCACTTTAATGCGCATATCACACAGCCACATGAAACGAATCCTTAGGCCATTAACACACGGCAACGCACACCGCCGCGGTAGGCGGTGAAGCGGATCTCATGTCGCATTGGCCTCTTATAAATCCGTTGATGTCTACACCCGTATAGCGCCCAACCGCGCGGTCGAGCGATGCTCTCACCCTCTCCGACCGCGGTGGTGCGCGGTGTCGTGTGTCAATCGCCTAAATAATCGCTTGAGTGATCGAATGCAATCAGAGTATTGTTTTCTACCAGCCTGCATGATGTAAGGTTCAGTTTTGCAGACATCCTCTTCCCCTATTATTCTCTTCAAAACAATAAATGAATGAAACATAGGGACTATACTTACCAGTCTAAAACCATGATTGTAGAACATGAGTGCCGAAACGCTAATTAGTTTGTTACGAGATACAAAATAAGCGAAGTTTCTAAATTTACTAACTAACATTTGGGTTTCTAACTTGAAATTATATGTTTTGGTCAAAGCTAATGTTAGATTTTATAGAACTCGTAAAATTAATAAAAGTTGGTTATTGTTAGTACAGTCAGCAAAATACACATGGTTAGATACATCAACTTTTGAAATCATCATCATCATTCTCCTGCCCGAAGCCCAATTTATTTGTGGTCGGCGCAACATGTCCCTTTCTTCCATACTTCTCTATTAGTCGTCATCTCGGTA
This sequence comes from Tiliacea citrago, assembly GCA_963921375.1. Classification (NCBI taxonomy): domain Eukaryota; kingdom Metazoa; phylum Arthropoda; class Insecta; order Lepidoptera; family Noctuidae; genus Tiliacea; species Tiliacea citrago. Next base: position 8,175,632 of record OY992784.1, read on the forward strand.
GTCACTCCCTTTGTAAGCCATATCATCTTTCACACAGTCCATCCATCGTCGTTGCGATTCCAAACTTTTGAAATATAATAACATAAAATAACATCACGCCTATATTGCCCAAAGGGTTGTGCAGAGGTGTACCTGTAGTACACCCACATTTCGGCAGTTAAGTTTAAGTCCCATGTAATAGGGGGCGAGTCTATTGCCATCAACCGGGCACTAATCCAGACTCCGGGCTGCAGCTGAAAAATTCCAGATGAAAAATCCCAATTTAACTTTGCCCGACCCAGGAATCAACCCAGGACTTCACTTCGGCAGTAGAGCACTACACCACCGAGGCATTCTAAATATTATTATACTATGCAATTGTGAATACATAGTAAACACATTTTATATTGTAACAAAGTAAAGTTTTTTTTTTTCAAGATGGCTAATTATGGTACATAATATAAATAAATAAATAATGATAAATTTATTTGCCGTAAAAATACAGATAGGAACCTACGTAATTCATTATAAAATAGTGTACATTGTAACATCTGGTTGTATGTTAATATCTGAACTCAAGTATAATTATAACCCTGCCTCTTAAACTAGGTAAACCTGGGGGTCTACTCCGAAGCGTTAAACCGAAGTATCGGCCGAATTTTTGGCTTTTGCTTGACTACGGCTAACTATCGCTGACTACGGCGAAAGAAAGAAAAAAACGACAGTCAAAGAGATAAGCCAAAGACAAAAATGGGACTTAAAATCCATACCCGACTTTAAAGTCGGGTATGGATTTTAAGTCAAAAAAGGAAACTATGGAAGATATAAAACGACCGAACATTCTGCCAATACTTCGGTGTAACGCTTGGGAGTAGACCCCCTGTATCTTAAGAGACAGTGAAAATATCTATGAAACATCGCTTAGAGGGGTCTGTCAGACTCTTACTGACTAAGACCACCACGGTGTTCCTTTCCCGCAATTGCACCGGGGATCATGGGACCACGTGCATCTTCCGCGACCCCAGAACACAGAGGCCACCTCAGAACAGTCACACGCCCGCTTTAAGTTCGCTTAATTAATTAGAAAAACAGAATCTGTCACATTATTCAAGCTACCCTAAAGTAATAAAAAAGAAACTAAAGTAACAAAACCAACTAAAGTCCAGTCTTCTTTTAATGGTCCCATTTTCGGTGCCAATGCACCTGACCTTTCTGAAGAACATCACCAATTTGGTCACTATGTCCTCCTAGGGCGTCTCCTCCCGGCGTTTCCACTCACCTCTGCTTTATAAATACCTTTTGTTAGTCGCGTTCCACTCATCCTCTCAACATGACCAAACCATCTAAGCATACTCTTTTCAATTTTTGTTACTACATCTTCTTTTAAACTGCACCGTTGCCTTATCACCTCATTTTTCAGCAAAGTACAATAACAAATTTCCCTTTAACCTTAACTATGTACACTAGTATTGGTTTAGCTTTCAGGGGGTGTTTCAAGTCCGCAGCCACACGCTGTTGGAATGATCTCCCCCCCCACCAATGCGACGCCTGAAAACAGTACAATCCGTCAAATTCCAACACAAAAAGTTACACACACATAAACTCACGCCTTCTTCCCATGGGGGTAGGCAGAAACTATAGAACGCCACCTGCTACGCTCCTTACATACTCCTTTTGCTTCGCCTACGTTCATACATCTGGTCATACACGCACGCCGATTGCGAGTACTACGCACCTGACCTTTCTGAAGAACATCACCAATTTGGTCACTATGTCCTCCTAGGGCGTCTCCTCCCGGCGTTTCCACTCATCTCTGCTTTATAAATACCTTTTGTTAGTCGCGTTCCACTCATCCTCTCAACATGACCAAACCATCTAAGCATACTCTTTTCAATTTTTGTTACTACATCTTCTTTTAAACTGCACCGTTGCCTTATCACCTCATTTTTCAGCAAAGTACAATAACAAATTTCCCTTTAACCTTAACTATGTACACTAGTATTGGTTTACTTTACCTCTACGGTCATTGCCTGCAGGCTTTGGCTTGGGATTTCCTGGGGCGTGGGCTGCTTGGAATTTCGCTTCTTTGTCAGGGGGGCTGTATTTAGTGAGTTTTGCTACTGCATTCATCGCTTATGCTTAGGAACACCACCTTGTTTCTGTGATTTACAGTTAAACCTAAGTTAATCAATTGGCACATTGTGGCATGTCAAGTAAATGTAGTTTCTTGTTAAAAAAAAATTCCTAATTTTATATAATTAACCAATCAAATTTCCATTAATTTAATCACACTATCACATTCACACTATTCACACTATCACATCACACTAATATTATAAAGGCGAAAGTTTGTGAGTGTGTGTGTGTCTGTGTGTATGTTTGTTACTTCTTCACGCTCAAACGGCTGGACTGATTTTGATAAAATTTTGTATGGAGGTAGCTGATTCCCTGGATTAAGAAATAGGCTACTTTTTATCCCGATATTCCCACGGGATCGAGACTTACGCGGGTGAAACCGCGGGGCGCAGCTAGTAGTCATATATTTCATTACTAGCTGCGCTACTAACACGATAATCACGATGCTTTTATCTAATACAATTTTTTCACACTCACCTTTTTGTCATTGATCTGTGGTTGATCTTTCAAAAGTCACCGAGTTTGTCCTCTACACATCTAACACTTACACAATCACAAACAATACTTACAAAATCACCCAATACATCTTTTGTTATTATTACATGTATAATTCCATAATACCACTTTACATAATAATGCGCCATCCATGTTAGATATTTACGGTCTGGTTGTCAAAAAGTATTATTCATAAACGCATTTAAGCACTTAAACGTTCTATAAACCTATTATAAAGTTATGAAAGCCGGAAACCTTACTTATAAGGAAAAAATGGCCGATTCTACAACAGCTGACTAATAAAAAAGAAATATTTGACATACCTACAATGTAACAGAATTGTGCCAACAAAAATGTCAGTTTCGTAAACAATCGTACTTGAAGGAGCTGCAGTTGTAGGTATTTAATTTATTTTGCACATCTGTTTAACCTGAGCAAGACTTTTAGGTGACTCCCGATTAAAATCAGAGCCATAATTATCTTTTCACTCCTATTTTCCTCATTATATTTTTTTTTATACGTCGCGTAAAAGTGATTCCCATATCCTATTTACGGAATAAACAATTTAATTTCTTACACTATTAAAACAATGTTGAGGTCAATCAATCAACTTAGTCTATTGCAGTCCACTGCTGAACATAGGCCTCTCCCAGGCTGCGCCACATCACCCTGTCCACCACCTTCCGCATCCAGTCTGTCCTAGCCACCTTTTTAAGGTCGTCGGTCAATCTAGCTGGGGGGCGTCCCACACTAAAAGGTACTTTTGAACGCCAACAGAAAAATATTATAGAATGGATTCTAGTCGTCCCTTCCAAAAGGTAGTTTTTCAATGGAGGAGCCTTAACTTTTGTGGTATAGTAATTTTATTCTAGATGCATCGTTTTCACATATAAATCTTAAACAAAATATTATAAAACTGTTTTTTTTAAAGAGTAACGGTGGAGTTTCTTGCCCATTCTTCTCCATACGAAACTACCTTTCTATTTTTTAATCAATTTTTTTGTAAATTTTGTAAGTTTTGACGTTCAAAAGTGCCTCTTATGTGCTTCTTTAAAATAAATAATTTGACTTTGACTTCGAAGAATGGACAAGAAACTCCACCTTTACTCTTTTAAAACGTTTTGCAATACTTTGTATACATAAATTATCGTATAATTAAGTATATTATGTGAAGACAATGCACCTACAATAAAAATACTACATCACAATAGGTAAAATAATAAAAATTAAGCAATGACAGAAAAATTTATTAGAAGATAAGGTGCAAAAAAAATTAAAGTAGACGATTTTCATAAAAATAACACGTAATAAGTCAATGTGTGAAGTAAGCTTTGGCTATGTTTTGGTAACAAAAACAGTAAAATATAGGTTCCTGATATAGTGAATATCAAAATAACCACAAAAAGTCATCGACTTTTGCTGTTTATAGTACCCAAGCAAAGAAACAGTCGCTCAGACTATAAGTTGAATGAAAAAGTGAAAAGCAGTTGTGAACTCCACGGTTCTTCAGATCGCAGTGGGCAAATTAATTTAATGGCCACTCTTAACTGTAACTAAGAAAACAAGAATAACAAGCTAACTTTGTTTGCAATGAACTTAGAGCTTGAAACTTTTATAAAACTCTTCCTTTTGATAGGGTTGTATGTACTGAAGAATCTCTAGAATTGGTGCATATATTATATGCTTTGCTTCGGAATCGGTAGTGTTTCAAACGCAGAAAGCTATGGTGATATTGCTAATAAAGAGCGTATGTCTTCATCATTGTTTGTTGTAGGTTTATGTGAAAAAAAATATTTGGATTCTGGGTTTGAAATGTTGCCACAAACTTCAATTTAACGATTATATTGGGTGTGAAAACACACACACACAGACTCACACTGTCAAATTCAAATTCAAATAATTTATTGTGGATCATAGGTTCATAAGATGTTGTGTTAGTTACAGATAAGTCTGCTATGTCCCGCCATTGAGGCATACAAAATTTATATCATAAGTTCGGTACATAGATCAAATAAAATACATCAAATTATCATGCAATTCATTAAAATTATTAATTTTAATGTATTGCATGATAATTTAAGATATAATATTTATGTCAAATTACAAATTAGTCATTTTACAAAATACTGTGATTCAATGTATTGTCCAACCCGCACTGGGCCTGCGTGGTGGATTACGGCCCACTCCCTCTCACAGAAAGAGGAGGCCTGTGTCCCAGCAGTGGGAACATTATAGGCAGATTATGTCTGTGATGTATTGTCATTTAGAAATTCTCTTATAGAGTAATAACATTTATTTATCAATAATTCTCGTAGTTTTTTTTTAAATGTATTTATATCGCTCACAGTTCTGAGAAAAGGTGGAAGATTATTATAGATACGTGGGCCCATACAAAAGATGCTTTGGTGCATAAGCTTTGTTATACTGGCTACGGTGCGCAGCTTGTCTTTGTTTAGTGTTATTAACTGAACAACAAAAAATATTATACCACAATAGATGATGCAACTAACTATTTACACTAGGCACTAAATGAAATAACTAACTAACTGAATATACAAATACAATTCAAAAAACAAAAGGACACAAAGGCGTCGAAAACTCGTCCCCATAGCTGTCCTCCGGAAACATGACCAAAAGACTGGCAGCATTGTCACGTTGAATGGAAATGCTAACTCTTTGGCCATAAAACGAGCCAGCCCTCTGATCACGTGAAGTGTCGATCAGTCGGGAAGAAAGTGGGATGTTTGTATACAAACAACTCTTAACTCCTAACTCGCATTCCAAACGCTAAAGCCGCGCTATACTTTAAGCCAGGTCGGCTTTACAACTTTCTTTACTTACTCAAATCACACTTTCAAGAACATTGTATTAACTAAGACGACCCCGAGCGCTGAACGTGTTCTAAGGGCGATTGTACACTAGGGAGGAACGGACACACTGAATGGATCACAAAGCGGTCCCATTAGCACTCAGTGCATCTTGCTACACTTGTGTATTAAGTGCAAAAGACGTGTAGTTTGTACCTTAAGATATTGCCTTAGTTTAATCTACAGGTGAAAAATGCGGCGAAGTTTATTTTCAGAAATAGGTCATGTGTAACTCTTGACTTTGTGCGAAATATGGGTGTACTATGGGTACACCTCTGCCTAACCCTTCGGGGATTACAAGCGTGATGTTATGTTAAAATTCTGCAACAATTTTGTTTTATTTCTTCTTTGATTATAGGTGTACCCTACCAATACACCTACGCCAGTAGCACTGTTTGATTTGTTCATAATCAAGTATGTTAATCCTCATGTGCCGTGTAGTGCCGGACACGGTAAAGAATAGCACCACCCTATTTCTTCCCGTGGGTGTCGTAAAAGGCGACTAAGGGACTTAATAGAGAATGGGCAGCAGCGTTCTGTATGCATTTTAACACCATACTGCGATTGCCAACCCACCTGCCAAGCGCGGCGATTATGACACCCCCCCCCCCCCCCCACCCCCCTTCCAGCAGTGGACGTCTTTCGGCTGATATGATGATGATCCTCATTTACAATTTCTATTGTAGGTCTACCTTTTTGCCTTATTCAGCAGTGAACATTAATTGACTGATTTGACGAAATCGCTCCTATGTGCTGATACACACGAGCGGTACGCGTCAACGGCAGCCGCCAATGCGTCGACGGCTGCAATACCTCTTCTTTGACGCGTACCGCTCGTGTGTATGAGCACTAAATCAAAGTCCAACGCATCAACACCACTCTGCTCCTTGTTCTAGAAGCTCGTTTGAGAGTCTAAATTGTGACAAGTTGTCCAAGCACACCTATTTCCGAGTAGATAGTCCTCAACTTTGACGTTACAACCCTTCAAATTAGGTCCGTAGTAACAAAATTTATCTCAGAATGAAATGGAATGTTCTGCGATAAACTGTGACTGGCTTGCCACTCACATGTTACGATCTACTGTTATCTGATTATGCTGGATATGAAATAAATTATACGTTTTGGCTGCAAGGACTGTAGTTATTTTCGTAGGTACTCGCAATAAATAACTTTTGTGTGTAAAACTCATTTGTATGTATCTTTTGTCAAATTATTGGCGATTGCGATTCGGAAAAAAATAAGCAAAAATCAAAATCAAAAGTCATTTATTCAAACTAGGCTGAGAATCAGCACTTTTCGAACGTCAAAAATTACATAAGACAGTCAAAAACGCCCACCCTTCACCACTTCCTAGTGCTTTAGCTGGGAAGAAGAAGTGGCGCAACAAACTCCCCAGCAGCACAGCTGTCTGTTCAGTTATAAAACTTGAATCTATACAATAAAATGTAAAAGAATTTGCATTACGCAACACAACATTAAATTAAATTATTAAATTATTTGCCTTATGTTAGCTAGCACACGCCACTATACCAAAAAAAACCGGCCAAGTGCGTGTCGGACAACGCACAATGAAGGGTTCCGTAGTTAGGATGAATTTATCCCTTAAACAAACTTAACATTGTTGTTGAAAAACATGTTCTCCCATACATCGATATACGCCACGGTCAATTTTCCAACTGAAAATTTAAGTTTGTAATCGCAAAAAATGCTTTGTTTATGTGATAAAACTATAAATTAACAATTTCCGTAGTTTTTCCTTTATTTGTGCTGTGACACCTTGCTTCTGCCCAAATTTCATGATTCTAGGCCAACGGGAAGTACCCTATAGGTGTTGATTTATGTGCGAGATATTTGCAATTTTTTTTATGTGATAAAACTACAAATTAACAATAGTCGGACTTTTTCCTTTACTTGTGCTGTGAGACCTTGCTTCTGCCCAAATTTCATGATTCTAGGTCAACGGGAAGTACCCTATAGGTTTTGATTTATGTGCGAGATATTCGCAATTTTTTTTTTATGTGATCAAACTACGAATTTACAATTTTAGGGCTTTTTCCTATACTTGTGCTGTAAGATCTTGCTTCTTGCCAAATTTCATGATTCTAGGTTAACGGGAAGTACCCTATAGGTTTTGATTTATTTGCGAGTATTGAAATATGTCGCAATAATGTCGCTTATATCGCCGTATTTTGTTATTGCGTTGACTTGGAAGCTTGATTTTTTTAGAGCTTCAAGAGACCATAGACTTACGTATTAAGTCTGAAGTATTTTGTCTGTAAGACAACAGAAGTTACCCATTAAAATAACCAATTATTATTATTAGCGAATAATAAACAGGTATCTTCTGGCCATTTAACTCATAAAAAAAAACAAAGGGAGTGCAACATACTTTAAAATTATTTCATCAAAATATCCAAGGTTGCTCTTCCAAATTACTGGAAATAGAATTGTTTTTAGAAAATACCAAGTTTGATTTCATTTGTTTAACAGAACATTGGTTAAAAGATCATCAAGTGATGTCAATTAATTATGAAAATTATTGTGTAGTTAGCCATTTTAGCCGAAAACGTATGAGACATGGCGGATCATTAATATTAATTAAAAATTCTATCAAATCGATAGAACGGAAAGACATCATCGGACTGTCTGTTGAACACACCATTGAATTGTCCTGTGTTGAGCTTGATAAGCATGTTATAGTATGCGTATACAGACTCCAAGTTACCAGAATCTATCTTTGTTTGATTCTGTACTGGAAGATGTGTTAAAAAAACTTAGTACTAATAGTAAGTCAATAATCGTATGTGTGTGGATTTTAATATTAACTTATTAGAAAATAACTCGAACACTGCCAGATTATTAAGTCTTTTTAGGTCATTTGATTTGTCAAATGTTTTTATTGAACCAACCCGAGTGACAGCTTCTTCTGCCACTTGTATAGATAATATTTTTTGTAATTGTGATTACTTACACAAACAAATTGTAAATAAGTTGCCATCTGATCATAGTGGTCAAACAATAACATTTTGCTCCTATATGCCTGTACAAAAAACTCAAATAAGGTTTAGGCCAATTACAAGTAAAAATTTAGAGAAATTAAATAATTCTTTGGCCAGTGCATTATGTGTTCAGAGATTTAATAATATTTGTGACCCAAATGAGTTCTACGCCGAGTTCTGTTAGGTAGTTATTTAATGACACTTTTCCACTAAAGACTAAAAGTATTTACACAAAGTTCGTATTTAGTGATTGGGCGACTCCAGGTATTCGTAAAAGCAGGGAAAATCTTTTTGAACTTTATGGCCTTAAGCAACATATGAATAATACAAGCTTTCATCAATATGTTGCAAAATATTCTAAAACTTTTAAAAGTGTGTGCAAAATAGCTAAAGCTCTTTATATTAGCAATAAAATAAAATCAGCTGATGATAAAATAAAAACTACCTGGCAAATAATAAATAATGAAACAGGTAGGAAAAAACAGCGTAATACTGAATTAAATTTAGAAACTGCACATGGGCCCCATCACTTCAGAGGTAGAAATAGCTCAGAAATTTGAAAACTTTTTTGCTAATATTTCCCTTAAAACTACTGAAACTTTAAATTCCTCACTCGCGCTCTCTGCTGCCTTACTTAGAAAGAATGTAAAAGTATGCCCTTTGGAATTTAGGTTCCAACATACAAACCCCCAGGCTGTTATAAAAAACTTTTAAAGATCTTAAAATTAAATTAACAGAAGATCTCTGGGGCATGTCTGTAAAAGTCTGTAGATCTATAATCGAAACCATTGCGCCCTATTTAGCTTTTATATTTAACACCAGTGTGGATCACGGAGTCTTTCCGGATCTCATGAAACACAGTAAAGTAGTTCCTTTGTTCAAATCCGGAGATAGTAAAGAACCCAATAATTATAGGCCTGTGTCAATTCTGCCAGTTCTCAGTAAGGTGTTTGAAAAGTTGATGCTCAATCAAACGTTACGTCACTTTAATAAAAATTCCATCTTTCATGAACAGCAGTACGGTTTCACTAAAGGGCGTTGTACCACTGACGCCGGTGTTACCCTAATAAAGAACATTTTTAACGCCTGGGAGGAAGCACAAGATGCCATTGGAATCTTTTGCGACCTCTTTAAAGCGTTCGATTGTGTGAACCATGAGACACTTTTGCTGAAACTAGAGCACTATGGGATTAGGAATGCAGCTCTTGATTAACTAAGATCATACCTAAAAGATAGAAAGGTTAAAGTTCAAATAAACGGCGTTAACTCATTAGGGTCTGAAATGGCAATGGGCGTTCCTCAAGGTTCAATATTGGGTCCATTCCTCTTTTTAGTTTACATTAATGATTTACCCCAATTACTTCAAAATCAACCGAAGATGGTGTTATTTGCTGATGACACATCATTGATCTTTAAAATAGATCGACGATCACAAAATCTTGACGAAGTGAATAACTCTATTCTTCAGGTCCAAGATTGGTTTACGGTAAATAATTTGGTACTAAATGAAAAAAAAACCAAATGTATTAGATTTAAATTACCTAATGTTAGAAGTAGCGAATGTGATATCATATTGAACGGAGAAAAACTGGAATTTATTAATCAAACGGTTTTCGTAGGAATCACTATAGACGAGAAACTGCAATGGGGACCACATATAACCTCTCTGGCGGGGCGGCTAAGCTCGGCCGCTTATGCTGTTAGAAAGATAAGACAGCTAACAGATATAGAAACCGCGCGTTTGGTTTATTTTAGTTACTTTCACAGCATTATGTCGTATGGCATTTTACTGTGGGTTCGGGCTGCTGACATTGAGTCCATCTTTATTTTGCAAAAGAGAGCTGTCAGAGCAATTTATAATCTCCGTCGCCGCGAATCTCTTAGGGAACTATTTAAAAGGATTAATATTATGACGGTACCGTGCCAATTCATTTATGAAAATATTATGTATGTAAGGAAAAATCTACATATTTTTAACAAGATAAGCGATAGACATAATTTTAATACTAGAAATAAAGATAAAATAGATCAACCATTTTTCAGATTATCTAAAGTTCATACATCTTTTATGGGGTACTGTGTTAAATGTTACAACAAAATACCTTGTGATATATTGAAATTAAATGAGAGAAAATTTAAAACACATATTAAAAGTACACTTTGTAAACAAGCATATTACAAGTTAGAGGATTATATCCAGGACAGGAATGCTTGGAAACATGCTGGTCCAGCTCCATAGGACAATCTAGAGTCTAGACAAAATCAAACTGGTTGCTATTTTTATGGTAAAATCTGTTATTTTTATGATATTGATTTTACATTCTGTGATAACCTATACTCACACACTGACTTATTTTTTATTTTTTTAGAAAAACATACTTGTATGATGTTTGTAAATATGTGAACACCACGTATCTATCTAATAATTAAGTTATTTTTCATTGCTTAGTTTTTAATTCGTTTTACCTATTATGGTATAGTAATTTTATTCTAGGTGCATCGTCTTCACATATAATCATATAATTAATGTATTCAAACAAAATATTGTAAAACATTTTTAAAAGAGTACCGGTGGAGTTTCTTGCCCATTCTTCTCCATACGAAACTACCTTTTGGAAGGGGCAACTAGAATCAATTTTATTTTTTTTGTAAATTTTGACGTTCAAAAGTGCCTCTTATGTGCCTATTTGAAATAAATGGTTTGACTTTGACTTTGATTTTGTATTTGATATTAATTTCAACTTGATACCTTTACGCGTTCCTGAGAAAAATGGTCTTGACAGACTGACAGACAGACAGACAGACAGACAGACGGACAACTAAGTGATCCTACAAGGGTTTCGTTTTTTCCTTTTGAGGTACGGAACCCTAAAAAACATAAAAATCGTCGAAAACTATACTCAAGCAGAAATAACGTAAACAGAACGTACCTAAATAAAAGCCTATAAAGCAACCCAACATTCCTTTTAGATTTTTTGCTTTGGGTTCCGGGGATACAAGTGGAACGTCATTGTATTCAAGTAACTGCGACTTACTACAACACCAAAGAACCAGAAACGGAAACGATACCTCGGATGAAGATATTGGCAACAGCAACTTGTAACACAGTATAGCAGTGACATAGAAAAGTGTCGAGAAAGCAGTTTAACCCCGCCAAAAGATTCACCATTCAAAATTCGGCAAAGCTGGACCTGAACGCAACCTGGCGACGACGTCATTAAAAGAACCCATAGATAAATACAACCTGTCTCTCCACAATTCAAATGCTTACTCAAGGATGCATATCCGGTACGGCTCTAATAATCTTTCCATATCCCAAGGGCACGTCTTCCCAACCATTATCACGCCCCGCGGTCTACTCTTTGACATGCAATGGCCTCTGTAGTCCCATGAAACAGGAGGCTCCAGGGGCTAGTGTGAATCTTTGGTTTCATTCGAGTAATTGAGGCTGGTTTAACCACTCTGGGGTAGGTGCATTTAATTCATTCAAGCCAACAGACATTCCTTCATCTACCCGTACTTAAAAACAGTGACATCGGACAGTTTGTTCAGTCACCTCTGATCCCTTGACATTCCATAATCATCGTTAAAGAACTTTAAAAAAAATACTCAAACATTTCGCACTTTAATAATTAACTAGCTATTGCCCACGGCTTCACCCGCGTGTACGTCGGACAATATCCCATGGGAACGTACTACCGGGATTAAAAGGAAATGAAGCAATCGCATTGCGCCCGTCTCCGTCAGCCATAATTTTATAATTTGTTACGCATAACTTTGAATCTGTTAAATATCTTTTAAAGTATTTATTTAAATTATAATATGATGATTGGGCAAATAATTTATATTAAAATATGCCTTACATATTTTAATCGAAATTAAATGCCCACTTTAAAATAAAATATTTTATTGGATAAAGATTAATATTATAATACCGGCTAAAATATCTTCGGAAAAACAATTATTTTTTTCTTAAATACTGAAAGATAAAAACGGTTACTGCGGGTCATCCTTAGAAGATAGACATATACTACTCGTATCGAAAACTTCTTTAATGAACTTTTTAAGACGTACAACTCTGTACAACATAAATTGTATGTAACAATAATCGCCATATTTCAACCAATTTACACAAAACTTAAATGAATTATACCATCCTCATGAATTATTCCGTCCATTGGTGAAAACCGTGTGAAGTAGTGTAGTTTTTGAGTTTATCGCGTTCAGACAGACAGACGCCGCAGGGGGTTTTGTTTTATAATAATTATGTAAAGATGTCGTAAAGCTGCCGATCCTTAACAGCCTTTGGAAATCCTACGATCAAGGAGCGATAATATTAAGCAATTTAATAACAAATTCCCTTCCCAAATATCGAGCGCTTGTCACCATTTTGAACTGTCATTTTCATTCAAAATGTTGGAAGCGCCATTGCCAACATTTTTCATGAAAATTACAGTTTGAAAAATAGTAATAATTATTACAATTAGTCGGAAAATAATAAGGTAAAAATTAACCTTGAAGTGCTTAACATATTTTTAAATAAACTGTACACCATATAGAAATATCCTAAACAATACTAACTTAGTTGAGTTCCATTAAAACGAAACCGCATCAAACCACTCCACAGTCATTATCGTATAGGCCTACCTGTATAGCACTTCTTGATAACTCCTGCATCTCTACGGTAATACGCGGAGTCAAGTGCACTTTAGTCTGCTTTGAAGCAGCGGTGTATGTGTCTATGTGCCATTATGTATAAATAGTTCATGTTTTAAGCACGACTATAGGTACTAAACACATTCATTGTGGAATGGAGAAGTTGGGAAACATGATTGTTAGCTTGTTTTAAATTCAAATAAATATTGTGCATTTTCTAGATACATTTGTCTCATTAATTGAAAATCAGTTGTGAATTCTACTAAAACTTATCGATTATTATGGAAGTCTGAATTTAACATAAAAAATGTATTGCTTAAATACTGAAGTATAATAGGTATCCAGTGTGGCAACACTGTCAAAGAACAAGTTATTGATAACGTAACTAACTTTTAAATGTATTTTCACTATGGCAACTGAAGTTATTATTTTTACTTTGGTAAAACTTAGAAATGACGGTCGACAGTCTCGTTATTTTTTTTTTTTTTTTTTTTTGGCGTCGCACGGTTTGTGCATTCAGCCAGTGTCATGTAAAATTAGGTAACAAAAGTTACTTAAATAATTATGAAATGAACTCCTGTCATCTATCATCTTTATCATGCATTGAATCATGATAAAGATGATAGATGACATCCCGCCCCGCTCCCCTTGAGTTTCAGTAAAGACGTGGCACTTTACTGAAACCTCGCGCGGACTTCTTGAGAGAACTTAAAGTGATGTTGCACTGTTTTGTTTCATTTGCCTACATTAATGCAGGTTCACGAACACTTAATGGTTAATAATCCACCACTATTACACATTAATATTCGGTTAAACACAAATTTTAGAAAATAAAACAAAACTGCTAACATGACGCTTCACTTTCCCGCCAAGAAAGTCTCGTTATTTCTGGGTGGGGCAAAAATCATTTTTAAATGTTAAAAGGCTGTGCAGAGCCAGTGATTATCGAACTACGAAGGAAGTCTGTTGACACTGTAGTCAATATCTCGTGTGTACAATAAAGTTATTTTAAACAAAGGACAGTGTTATTATAAAAAAATAGAATAGTCTAACATGATGAACCGGTCATATGAGTTATTATATTATTTTTTTCCGTTTGCTAAGCGCGTTATCACACTGACGATTTGTCAGCGTGTTACCAGCAAAACTTTATGAAAAATTTGAAAATTCAAAACTACTATAATTATTTAGCAATTCTGTAACTTACCATTATTTTCACACGTGTCTATACCAACGGGTGACGATGACACTACCTATTTCTTACCAGTCTATACTTTAACCAGAGGTCTATTAACTTGTCAGCAACTCGGAAATTACGCGCTGAATAATAGTTACTAACCTTCCGCATCCAGTCTGTCCTAGCCACCTTTTTAAGGTCGTCGGTCAATCTAGCTGGGGGGCGTCCCACACTAAAAGGTACTTTTGAACGCCAACAGAAAAATATTATAGAATGGATTCTAGTCGTCCCTTCCAAAAGGTAGTTTTTCAATGGAGGAGCCTTAACTTTTGTGGTATAGTAATTTTATTCTAGATGCATCGTTTTCACATATAAATCTTAAACAAAATATTATAAAACTGTTTTTTTTAAAGAGTAACGGTGGAGTTTCTTGCCCATTCTTCTCCATACGAAACTACCTTTCTATTTTTTAATCAATTTTTTTGTAAATTTTGTAAGTTTTGACGTTCAAAAGTGCCTCTTATGTGCTTCTTTAAAATAAATAATTTGACTTTGACTTCGAAGAATGGACAAGAAACTCCACCTTTACTCTTTTAAAACGTTTTGCAATACTTTGTATACATAAATTATCGTATAATTAAGTATATTATGTGAAGACAATGCACCTACAATAAAAATACTACATCACAATAGGTAAAATAATAAAAATTAAGCAATGACAGAAAAATTTATTAGAAGATAAGGTGCAAAAAAAATTAAAGTAGACGATTTTCATAAAAATAACACGTAATAAGTCAATGTGTGAAGTAAGCTTTGGCTATGTTTTGGTAACAAAAACAGTAAAATATAGGTTCCTGATATAGTGAATATCAAAATAACCACAAAAAGTCATCGACTTTTGCTGTTTATAGTACCCAAGCAAAGAAACAGTCGCTCAGACTATAAGTTGAATGAAAAAGTGAAAAGCAGTTGTGAACTCCACGGTTCTTCAGATCGCAGTGGGCAAATTAATTTAATGGCCACTCTTAACTGTAACTAAGAAAACAAGAATAACAAGCTAACTTTGTTTGCAATGAACTTAGAGCTTGAAACTTTTATAAAACTCTTCCTTTTGATAGGGTTGTATGTACTGAAGAATCTCTAGAATTGGTGCATATATTATATGCTTTGCTTCGGAATCGGTAGTGTTTCAAACGCAGAAAGCTATGGTGATATTGCTAATAAAGAGCGTATGTCTTCATCATTGTTTGTTGTAGGTTTATGTGAAAAAAAATATTTGGATTCTGGGTTTGAAATGTTGCCACAAACTTCAACTTAACGATTATATTGGGTGTGAAAACACACACACACAGACTCACACTGTCAAATTCAAATTCAAATAATTTATTGTGGATCATAGGTTCATAAGATGTTGTGTTAGTTACAGATAAGTCTGCTATGTCCCGCCATTGAGGCATACAAAATTTATATCATAAGTTCGGTACATAGATCAAATAAAATACATCAAATTATCATGCAATACATTAAAATTATTAATTTTAATGTATTGCATGATAATTTAAGATATAATATTTATGTCAAATTACAAATTAGTCATTTTACAAAATACTGTGATTCAATGTATTGTCCAACCCGCACTGGGCCTGCGTGGTGGATTACGGCCCACTCCCTCTCACAGAAAGAGGAGGCCTGTGTCCCAGCAGTGGGAACATTATAGGCAGATTATGTCTGTGATGTATTGTCATTTAGAAATTCTCTTATAGAGTAATAACATTTATTTATCAATAATTCTCGTAGTTTTTTTTTAAATGTATTTATATCGCTCACAGTTCTGAGAAAAGGTGGAAGATTATTATAGATACGTGGGCCCATACAAAAGATGCTTTGGTGCATAAGCTTTGTTATACTGGCTACGGTGCGCAGCTTGTCTTTGTTTAGTGTTATTAACTGAACAACAAAAAATATTATACCACAATAGATGATGCAACTAACTATTTACACTAGGCACTAAATGAAATAACTAACTAACTGAATATACAAATACAATTCAAAAAACAAAAGGACACAAAGGCGTCGAAAACTCGTCCCCATAGCTGTCCTCCGGAAACATGACCAAAAGACTGGCAGCATTGTCACGTTGAATGGAAATGCTAACTCTTTGGCCATAAAACGAGCCAGCCCTCTGTTCACGTGAAGTGTCGATCAGTCGGGAAGAAAGTGGGATGTTTGTATACAAACAACTCTTAACTCCTAACTCGCATTCCAAACGCTAAAGCCGCGCTATACTTTAAGCCAGGTCGGCTTTACAACTTTCTTTACTTACTCAAATCACACTTTCAAGAACATTGTATTAACTAAGACGACCCCGAGCGCTGAACGTGTTCTAAGGGCGATTGTACACTAGGGAGGAACGGACACACTGAATGGATCACAAAGCGGTCCCATTAGCACTCAGTGCATCTTGCTACACTTGTGTATTAAGTGCAAAAGACGTGTAGTTTGTACCTTAAGATATTGCCTTAGTTTAATCTACAGGTGAAAAATGCGGCGAAGTTTATTTTCAGAAATAGGTCATGTGTAACTCTTGACTTTGTGCGAAATATGGGTGTACTATGGGTACACCTCTGCCTAACCCTTCGGGGATTACAAGCGTGATGTTATGTTAAAATTCTGCAACAATTTTGTTTTATTTCTTCTTTGATTATAGGTGTACCCTACCAATACACCTACGCCAGTAGCACTGTTTGATTTGTTCATAATCAAGTATGTTAATCCTCATGTGCCGTGTAGTGCCGGACACGGTAAAGAATAGCACCACCCTATTTCTTCCCGTGGGTGTCGTAAAAGGCGACTAAGGGACTTAATAGAGAATGGGCAGCAGCGTTCTGTATGCATTTTAACACCATACTGCGATTGCCAACCCACCTGCCAAGCGCGGCGATTATGACACCCCCCCCCCCCCACCCCCCTTCCAGCAGTGGACGTCTTTCGGCTGATATGATGATGATCCTCATTTACAATTTCTATTGTAGGTCTACCTTTTTGCCTTATTCAGCAGTGAACATTAATTGACTGATTTGACGAAATCGCTCCTATGTGCTGATACACACGAGCGGTACGCGTCAACGGCAGCCGCCAATGCGTCGACGGCTGCAATACCTCTTCTTTGACGCGTACCGCTCGTGTGTATGAGCACTAAATCAAAGTCCAACGCATCAACACCACTCTGCTCCTTGTTCTAGAAGCTCGTTTGAGAGTCTAAATTGTGACAAGTTGTCCAAGCACACCTATTTCCGAGTAGATAGTCCTCAACTTTGACGTTACAACCCTTCAAATTAGGTCCGTAGTAACAAAATTTATCTCAGAATGAAATGGAATGTTCTGCGATAAACTGTGACTGGCTTGCCACTCACATGTTACGATCTACTGTTATCTGATTATGCTGGATATGAAATAAATTATACGTTTTGGCTGCAAGGACTGTAGTTATTTTCGTAGGTACTCGCAATAAATAACTTTTGTGTGTAAAACTCATTTGTATGTATCTTTTGTCAAATTATTGGCGATTGCGATTCGGAAAAAAATAAGCAAAAATCAAAATCAAAAGTCATTTATGCAAACTAGGCTGAGAATCAGCACTTTTCGAACGTCAAAAATTACATAAGACAGTCAAAAACGCCCACCCTTCACCACTTCCTAGTGCTTTAGCTGGGAAGAAGAAGTGGCGCAACAAACTCCCCAGCAGCACAGCTGTCTGTTCAGTTATAAAACTTGAATCTATACAATAAAATGTAAAAGAATTTGCATTACGCAACACAACATTAAATTAAATTATTAAATTATTTGCCTTATGTTAGCTAGCACACGCCACTATACCAAAAAAAACCGGCCAAGTGCGTGTCGGACAACGCACAATGAAGGGTTCCGTAGTTAGGATGAATTTATCCCTTAAACAAACTTAACATTGTTGTTGAAAAACATGTTCTCCCATACATCGATATACGCCACGGTCAATTTTCCAACTGAAAATTTAAGTTTGTAATCGCAAAAAATGATTTGTTTATGTGATAAAACTATAAATTAACAATTTCCGTAGTTTTTCCTTTATTTGTGCTGTGACACCTTGCTTCTGCCCAAATTTCATGATTCTAGGCCAACGGGAAGTACCCTATAGGTGTTGATTTATGTGCGAGATATTTGCAATTTTTTTTATGTGATAAAACTACAAATTAACAATAGTCGGACTTTTTCCTTTACTTGTGCTGTGAGACCTTGCTTCTGCCCAAATTTCATGATTCTAGGTCAACGGGAAGTACCCTATAGGTTTTGATTTATGTGCGAGATATTCGCAATTTTTTTTTTATGTGATCAAACTACGAATTTACAATTTTAGGGCTTTTTCCTATACTTGTGCTGTAAGATCTTGCTTCTTGCCAAATTTCATGATTCTAGGTTAACGGGAAGTACCCTATAGGTTTTGATTTATTTGCGAGTATTGAAATATGTCGCAATAATGTCGCTTATATCGCCGTATTTTGTTATTGCGTTGACTTGGAAGCTTGATTTTTTTAGAGCTTCAAGAGACCATAGACTTACGTATTAAGTCTGAAGTATTTTGTCTGTAAGACAACAGAAGTTACCCATTAAAATAACCAATTATTATTATTAGCGAATAATAAACAGGTATCTTCTGGCCATTTAACTCATAAAAAAAAACAAAGGGAGTGCAACATACTTTAAAATTATTTCATCAAAATATCCAAGGTTGCTCTTCCAAATTACTGGAAATAGAATTGTTTTTAGAAAATACCAAGTTTGATTTCATTTGTTTAACAGAACATTGGTTAAAAGATCATCAAGTGATGTCAATTAATTATGAAAATTATTGTGTAGTTAGCCATTTTAGCCGAAAACGTATGATACATGGCGGATCATTAATATTAATTAAAAATTCTATCAAATCGATAGAACGGAAAGACATCATCGGACTGTCTGTTGAACACACCATTGAATTGTCCTGTGTTGAGCTTGATAAGCATGTTATAGTATGCGTATACAGACTCCAAGTTACCAGAATCTATCTTTGTTTGATTCTGTACTGGAAGATGTGTTAAAAACTTAGTACTAATAGTAAGTCAATAATCGTATGTGTGTGGATTTTAATATTAACTTATTAGAAAATAACTCGAACACTGTCAGATTATTAAGTCTTTTTAGGTCATTTGATTTGTCAAATGTTTTTATTGAACCAACCCGAGTGACAGCTTCTTCTGCCACTTGTATAGATAATATTTTTTGTAATTGTGATTACTTACATAAACTGATTAATTACAAAAACAAATTGTAAATAAGTTGCCATCTGATCACAGTGGACAAACAATAACATTTTACTCCTATATGCCTGTACAAAAAACTCAAATAAGGTTTAGGCCAATTACAAGTAAAAATTTAGAGAAATTAAATAATTCTTTGGCCAGTGCATTATGTGTTCAGAGATTTATTAATATTTGTGACCCAAATGAGTTCTACGCCGAGTTCTTTTCACTATTAAACACACAATTTAATGACACTTTTCCACTAAAGACTAAAAGTATTTACACAAAGTTCGTATTTAGTGATTGGGCGACTCGAGGTATTCGTAAAAGCAGGGAAAATCTTTTTGAACTTTATGGCCTAAAGCAACATATGAATAATACAAGCTTTCATCAATATGTTGCAAAATATTCTAAAACTTCTAAAAGTGTGTGCAAAATAGCTAAAGCTCTTTATTTATTAATTAGCAATAAAATTACATCAGCTGATGATAAAATAAAAACTACCTGGCAAATAATAAATAATGAAACAGGTAGGAAAAAACAGCGTAATACTGAATTAAATTTAGAAACTGCACATGGGCCCATCACTTCAGAGGTAGAAATAGTTCAGGAATTTGAAAACTTTTTTGCTAATATTTCCCTTAAAACTACTGAAACTTTAAATTCCTCACTCGCGCTCTCTGCTGCCTTACTTAGAAAGAATGTAAAAGTATGCCCTTTGGAATTTAGGTTCCAACATACAAACCCCCAGGCTGTTATAAAAACTTTTAAAGATCTTAAAATTAAATTAACAGAAGATCTCTGGGGCATGTCTGTAAAAGTCTGTAGATCTATAATCGAAACCATTGCGCCCTATTTAGCTTTTATATTTAACACCAGTGTGGATCACGGAGTCTTTCCGGATCTCATGAAACACAGTAAAGTAGTTCCTTTGTTCAAATCCGGAGATAGTAAAGAACCCAATAATTATAGGCCTGTGTCAATTCTGCCAGTTCTCAGTAAGGTGTTTGAAAAGTTGATGCTCAATCAAATGTTACGTCACTTTAATAAAAATTCCATCTTTCATGAACAGCAGTACGGTTTCAGTAAAGGGCGTTGTACCACTGACGCCGGTGTTACCCTAATAAAGAACATTTTTAACGCCTGGGAGGAAGCACAAAATGCCATTGGAATCTTTTGCGACCTCCCTAAAGCGTTCGATTGCGTGAACCATGAGACACTTTTGCTGAAACTAGAGCACTATGGGATTAGGAATGCAGCTCTTGATTTACTAAGATCATACCTAAAAGATAGAAAGGTTAAAGTTCAAATAAACGGCGTTAACTCATTAGGGTCTGAAATGGCAATGGGCGTTCCTCAAGGTTCAATATTGGGTCCATTCCTCTTTTTAGTTTACATTAATGATTTACCCCAATTACTTCAAAATCAACCGAAGATGGTGTTATTTGCTGATGACACATCATTGATCTTTAAAATAGATCGACGATCACAAAATCTTGACGAAGTGAATAACTCTATTCTTCAGGTCCAAGATTGGTTTACGGTAAATAATTTGGTACTAAATGAAAAAAAAACCAAATGTATTAGATTTAAATTACCTAATGTTAGAAGTAGCGAATGTGATATCATATTGAACGGAGAAAAACTGGAATTTATTAATCAAACGGTTTTCGTAGGAATCACTATAGACGAGAAACTGCAATGGGGACCACATATAACCTCTCTGGCGGGGCGGCTAAGCTCGGCCGCTTATGCTGTTAGAAAGATAAGACAGCTAACAGATATAGAAACCGCGCGTTTGGTTTATTTTAGTTACTTTCACAGCATTATGTCGTATGGCATTTTACTGTGGGTTCGGGCTGCTGACATTGAGTCCATCTTTATTTTGCAAAAGAGAGCTGTCAGAGCAATTTATAATCTCCGTCGCCGCGAATCTCTTAGGGAACTATTTAAAAGGATTAATATTATGACGGTACCGTGCCAATTCATTTATGAAAATATTATGTATGTAAGGAAAAATCTACATATTTTTAACAAGATAAGCGATAGACATAATTTTAATACTAGAAATAAAGATAAAATAGATCAACCATTTTTCAGATTATCTAAAGTTCATACATCTTTTATGGGGTACTGTGTTAAATGTTACAACAAAATACCTTGTGATATATTGAAATTAAATGAGAGAAAATTTAAAACACATATTAAAAGTACACTTTGTAAACAAGCATATTACAAGTTAGAGGATTATATCCAGGACAGGAATGCTTGGAAACATGCTGGTCCAGCTCCATAGGACAATCTAGAGTCTAGACAAAATCAAACTGGTTGCTATTTTTATGGTAAAATCTGTTATTTTTATGATATTGATTTTACATTCTGTGATAACCTATACTCACACACTGACTTATTTTTTATTTTTTTAGAAAAACATACTTGTATGATGTTTGTAAATATGTGAACACCACGTATCTATCTAATAATTAAGTTATTTTTCATTGCTTAGTTTTTAATTCGTTTTACCTATTATGGTATAGTAATTTTATTCTAGGTGCATCGTCTTCACATATAATCATATAATTAATGTATTCAAACAAAATATTGTAAAACATTTTTAAAAGAGTACCGGTGGAGTTTCTTGCCCATTCTTCTCCATACGAAACTACCTTTTGGAAGGGGCAACTAGAATCAATTTTATTTTTTTTGTAAATTTTGACGTTCAAAAGTGCCTCTTATGTGCCTATTTGAAATAAATGGTTTGACTTTGACTTTGATTTTGTATTTGATATTAATTTCAACTTGATACCTTTACGCGTTCCTGAGAAAAATGGTCTTGACAGACTGACAGACAGACAGACAGACAGACAGACGGACAACTAAGTGATCCTACAAGGGTTTCGTTTTTTCCTTTTGAGGTACGGAACCCTAAAAAACATAAAAATCGTCGAAAACTATACTCAAGCAGAAATAACGTAAACAGAACGTACCTAAATAAAAGCCTATAAAGCAACCCAACATTCCTTTTAGATTTTTTGCTTTGGGTTCCGGGGATACAAGTGGAACGTCATTGTATTCAAGTAACTGCGACTTACTACAACACCAAAGAACCAGAAACGGAAACGATACCTCGGATGAAGATATTGGCAACAGCAACTTGTAACACAGTATAGCAGTGACATAGAAAAGTGTCGAGAAAGCAGTTTAACCCCGCCAAAAGATTCACCATTCAAAATTCGGCAAAGCTGGACCTGAACGCAACCTGGCGACGACGTCATTAAAAGAACCCATAGATAAATACAACCTGTCTCTCCACAATTCAAATGCTTACTCAAGGATGCATATCCGGTACGGCTCTAATAATCTTTCCATATCCCAAGGGCACGTCTTCCCAACCATTATCACGCCCCGCGGTCTACTCTTTGACATGCAATGGCCTCTGTAGTCCCATGAAACAGGAGGCTCCAGGGGCTAGTGTGAATCTTTGGTTTCATTCGAGTAATTGAGGCTGGTTTAACCACTCTGGGGTAGGTGCATTTAATTCATTCAAGCCAACAGACATTCCTTCATCTACCCGTACTTAAAAACAGTGACATCGGACAGTTTGTTCAGTCACCTCTGATCCCTTGACATTCCATAATCATCGTTAAAGAACTTTAAAAAAAATACTCAAACATTTCGCACTTTAATAATTAACTAGCTATTGCCCACGGCTTCACCCGCGTGTACGTCGGACAATATCCCATGGGAACGTACTACCGGGATTAAAAGGAAATGAAGCAATCGCATTGCGCCCGTCTCCGTCAGCCATAATTTTATAATTTGTTACGCATAACTTTGAATCTGTTAAATATCTTTTAAAGTATTTATTTAAATTATAATATGATGATTGGGCAAATAATTTATATTAAAATATGCCTTACATATTTTAATCGAAATTAAATGCCCACTTTAAAATAAAATATTTTATTGGATAAAGATTAATATTATAATACCGGCTAAAATATCTTCGGAAAAACAATTATTTTTTTCTTAAATACTGACAGATAAAAACGGTTACTGCGGGTCATCCTTAGAAGATAGACATATACTACTCGTATCGAAAACTTCTTTAATGAACTTTTTAAGACGTACAACTCTGTACAACATAAATTGTATGTAACAATAATCGCCATATTTCAACCAATTTACACAAAACTTAAATGAATTATACCATCCTCATGAATTATTCCGTCCATTGGTGAAAACCGTGTGAAGTAGTGTAGTTTTTGAGTTTATCGCGTTCAGACAGACAGACGCCGCAGGGGGTTTTGTTTTATAATAATTATGTAAAGATGTCGTAAAGCTGCCGATCCTTAACAGCCTTTGGAAATCCTACGATCAAGGAGCGATAATATTAAGCAATTTAATAACAAATTCCCTTCCCAAATATCGAGCGCTTGTCACCATTTTGAACTGTCATTTTCATTCAAAATGTTGGAAGCGCCATTGCCAACATTTTTCATGAAAATTACAGTTTGAAAAATAGTAATAATTATTACAATTAGTCGGAAAATAATAAGGTAAAAATTAACCTTGAAGTGCTTAACATATTTTTAAATAAACTGTACACCATATAGAAATATCCTAAACAATACTAACTTAGTTGAGTTCCATTAAAACGAAACCGCATCAAACCACTCCACAGTCATTATCGTATAGGCCTACCTGTATAGCACTTCTTGATAACTCCTGCATCTCTACGGTAATACGCGGAGTCAAGTGCACTTTAGTCTGCTTTGAAGCAGCGGTGTATGTGTCTATGTGCCATTATGTATAAATAGTTCATGTTTTAAGCACGACTATAGGTACTAAACACATTCATTGTGGAATGGAGAAGTTGGGAAACATGATTGTTAGCTTGTTTTAAATTCAAATAAATATTGTGCATTTTCTAGATACATTTGTCTCATTAATTGAAAATCAGTTGTGAATTCTACTAAAACTTATCGATTATTATGGAAGTCTGAATTTAACATAAAAAATGTATTGCTTAAATACTGAAGTATAATAGGTATCCAGTGTGGCAACACTGTCAAAGAACAAGTTATTGATAACGTAACTAACTTTTAAATGTATTTTCACTATGGCAACTGAAGTTATTATTTTTACTTTGGTAAAACTTAGAAATGACGGTCGACAGTCTCGTTATTTTTTTTTTTTTTTTTTTTTGGCGTCGCACGGTTTGTGCATTCAGCCAGTGTCATGTAAAATTAGGTAACAAAAGTTACTTAAATAATTATGAAATGAACTCCTGTCATCTATCATCTTTATCATGCATTGAATCATGATAAAGATGATAGATGACATCCCGCCCCGCTCCCCTTGAGTTTCAGTAAAGACGTGGCACTTTACTGAAACCTCGCGCGGACTTCTTGAGAGAACTTAAAGTGATGTTGCACTGTTTTGTTTCATTTGCCTACATTAATGCAGGTTCACGAACACTTAATGGTTAATAATCCACCACTATTACACATTAATATTCGGTTAAACACAAATTTTAGAAAATAAAACAAAACTGCTAACATGACGCTTCACTTTCCCGCCAAGAAAGTCTCGTTATTTCTGGGTGGGGCAAAAATCATTTTTAAATGTTAAAAGGCTGTGCAGAGCCAGTGATTATCGAACTACGAAGGAAGTCTGTTGACACTGTAGTCAATATCTCGTGTGTACAATAAAGTTATTTTAAACAAAGGACAGTGTTATTATAAAAAAATAGAATAGTCTAACATGATGAACCGGTCATATGAGTTATTATATTATTTTTTTCCGTTTGCTAAGCGCGTTATCACACTGACGATTTGTCAGCGTGTTACCAGCAAAACTTTATGAAAAATTTGAAAATTCAAAACTACTATAATTATTTAGCAATTCTGTAACTTACCATTATTTTCACACGTGTCTATACCAACGGGTGACGATGACACTACCTATTTCTTACCAGTCTATACTTTAACCAGAGGTCTATTAACTTGTCAGCAACTCGGAAATTACGCGCTGAATAATAGTTACTAACCTTCCGCATCCAGTCTGTCCTAGCCACCTTTTTAAGGTCGTCGGTCAATCTAGCTGGGGGGCGTCCCACACTAAAAGGTACTTTTGAACGCCAACAGAAAAATATTATAGAATGGATTCTAGTCGTCCCTTCCAAAAGGTAGTTTTTCAATGGAGGAGCCTTAACTTTTGTGGTATAGTAATTTTATTCTAGATGCATCGTTTTCACATATAAATCTTAAACAAAATATTATAAAACTGTTTTTTTTAAAGAGTAACGGTGGAGTTTCTTGCCCATTCTTCTCCATACGAAACTACCTTTCTATTTTTTAATCAATTTTTTTGTAAATTTTGTAAGTTTTGACGTTCAAAAGTGCCTCTTATGTGCTTCTTTAAAATAAATAATTTGACTTTGACTTCGAAGAATGGACAAGAAACTCCACCTTTACTCTTTTAAAACGTTTTGCAATACTTTGTATACATAAATTATCGTATAATTAAGTATATTATGTGAAGACAATGCACCTACAATAAAAATACTACATCACAATAGGTAAAATAATAAAAATTAAGCAATGACAGAAAAATTTATTAGAAGATAAGGTGCAAAAAAAATTAAAGTAGACGATTTTCATAAAAATAACACGTAATAAGTCAATGTGTGAAGTAAGCTTTGGCTATGTTTTGGTAACAAAAACAGTAAAATATAGGTTCCTGATATAGTGAATATCAAAATAACCACAAAAAGTCATCGACTTTTGCTGTTTATAGTACCCAAGCAAAGAAACAGTCGCTCAGACTATAAGTTGAATGAAAAAGTGAAAAGCAGTTGTGAACTCCACGGTTCTTCAGATCGCAGTGGGCAAATTAATTTAATGGCCACTCTTAACTGTAACTAAGAAAACAAGAATAACAAGCTAACTTTGTTTGCAATGAACTTAGAGCTTGAAACTTTTATAAAACTCTTCCTTTTGATAGGGTTGTATGTACTGAAGAATCTCTAGAATTGGTGCATATATTATATGCTTTGCTTCGGAATCGGTAGTGTTTCAAACGCAGAAAGCTATGGTGATATTGCTAATAAAGAGCGTATGTCTTCATCATTGTTTGTTGTAGGTTTATGTGAAAAAAAATATTTGGATTCTGGGTTTGAAATGTTGCCACAAACTTCAACTTAACGTGTTGGGTGTGAAAACACACACACACAGACTCACACTGTCAAATTCAAATTCAAATAATTTATTGTGGATCATAGGTTCATAAGATGTTGTGTTAGTTACAGATAAGTCTGCTATGTCCCGCCATTGAGGCATACAAAATTTATATCATAAGTTCGGTACATAGATCAAATAAAATACATCAAATTATCATGCAATACATTAAAATTATTAATTTTAATGTATTGCATGATAATTTAAGATATAATATTTATGTCAAATTACAAATTAGTCATTTTACAAAATACTGTGATTCAATGTATTGTCCAACCCGCACTGGGCCTGCGTGGTGGATTACGGCCCACTCCCTCTCACAGAAAGAGGAGGCCTGTGTCCCAGCAGTGGGAACATTATAGGCAGATTATGTCTGTGATGTATTGTCATTTAGAAATTCTCTTATAGAGTAATAACATTTATTTATCAATAATTCTCGTAGTTTTTTTTTAAATGTATTTATATCGCTCACAGTTCTGAGAAAAGGTGGAAGATTATTATAGATACGTGGGCCCATACAAAAGATGCTTTGGTGCATAAGCTTTGTTATACTGGCTACGGTGCGCAGCTTGTCTTTGTTTAGTGTTATTAACTGAACAACAAAAAATATTATACCACAATAGATGATGCAACTAACTATTTACACTAGGCACTAAATGAAATAACTAACTAACTGAATATACAAATACAATTCAAAAAACAAAAGGACACAAAGGCGTCGAAAACTCGTCCCCATAGCTGTCCTCCGGAAACATGACCAAAAGACTGGCAGCATTGTCACGTTGAATGGAAATGCTAACTCTTTGGCCATAAAACGAGCCAGCCCTCTGTTCACGTGAAGTGTCGATCAGTCGGGAAGAAAGTGGGATGTTTGTATACAAACAACTCTTAACTCCTAACTCGCATTCCAAACGCTAAAGCCGCGCTATACTTTAAGCCAGGTCGGCTTTACAACTTTCTTTACTTACTCAAATCACACTTTCAAGAACATTGTATTAACTAAGACGACCCCGAGCGCTGAACGTGTTCTAAGGGCGATTGTACACTAGGGAGGAACGGACACACTGAATGGATCACAAAGCGGTCCCATTAGCACTCAGTGCATCTTGCTACACTTGTGTATTAAGTGCAAAAGACGTGTAGTTTGTACCTTAAGATATTGCCTTAGTTTAATCTACAGGTGAAAAATGCGGCGAAGTTTATTTTCAGAAATAGGTCATGTGTAACTCTTGACTTTGTGCGAAATATGGGTGTACTATGGGTACACCTCTGCCTAACCCTTCGGGGATTACAAGCGTGATGTTATGTTAAAATTCTGCAACAATTTTGTTTTATTTCTTCTTTGATTATAGGTGTACCCTACCAATACACCTACGCCAGTAGCACTGTTTGATTTGTTCATAATCAAGTATGTTAATCCTCATGTGCCGTGTAGTGCCGGACACGGTAAAGAATAGCACCACCCTATTTCTTCCCGTGGGTGTCGTAAAAGGCGACTAAGGGACTTAATAGAGAATGGGCAGCAGCGTTCTCTATGCATTTTAACACCATACTGCGATTGCCAACCCACCTGCCAAGCGCGGCGATTATGGCACCCCCCCCCCCCCACCCCCCTTCCAGCAGTGGACGTCTTTCGGCTGATATGATGATGATCCTCATTTACAATTTCTATTGTAGGTCTACCTTTTTGCCTTATTCAGCAGTGAACATTAATTGACTGATTTGACGAAATCGCTCCTATGTGCTGATACACACGAGCGGTACGCGTCAACGGCAGCCGCCAATGCGTCGACGGCTGCAATACCTCTTCTTTGACGCGTACCGCTCGTGTGTATGAGCACTAAATCAAAGTCCAACGCATCAACACCACTCTGCTCCTTGTTCTAGAAGCTCGTTTGAGAGTCTAAATTGTGACAAGTTGTCCAAGCACACCTATTTCCGAGTAGATAGTCCTCAACTTTGACGTTACAACCCTTCAAATTAGGTCCGTAGTAACAAAATTTATCTCAGAATGAAATGGAATGTTCTGCGATAAACTGTGACTGGCTTGCCACTCACATGTTACGATCTACTGTTATCTGATTATGCTGGATATGAAATAAATTATACGTTTTGGCTGCAAGGACTGTAGTTATTTTCGTAGGTACTCGCAATAAATAACTTTTGTGTGTAAAACTCATTTGTATGTATCTTTTGTCAAATTATTGGCGATTGCGATTCGGAAAAAAATAAGCAAAAATCAAAATCAAAAGTCATTTATGCAAACTAGGCTGAGAATCAGCACTTTTCGAACGTCAAAAATTACATAAGACAGTCAAAAACGCCCACCCTTCACCACTTCCTAGTGCTTTAGCTGGGAAGAAGAAGTGGCGCAACAAACTCCCCAGCAGCACAGCTGTCTGTTCAGTTATAAAACTTGAATCTATACAATAAAATGTAAAAGAATTTGCATTACGCAACACAACATTAAATTAAATTATTAAATTATTTGCCTTATGTTAGCTAGCACACGCCACTATACCAAAAAAAACCGGCCAAGTGCGTGTCGGACAACGCACAATGAAGGGTTCCGTAGTTAGGATGAATTTATCCCTTAAACAAACTTAACATTGTTGTTGAAAAACATGTTCTCCCATACATCGATATACGCCACGGTCAATTTTCCAACTGAAAATTTAAGTTTGTAATCGCAAAAAATGATTTGTTTATGTGATAAAACTATAAATTAACAATTTCCGTAGTTTTTCCTTTATTTGTGCTGTGACACCTTGCTTCTGCCCAAATTTCATGATTCTAGGCCAACGGGAAGTACCCTATAGGTGTTGATTTATGTGCGAGATATTTGCAATTTTTTTTATGTGATAAAACTACAAATTAACAATAGTCGGACTTTTTCCTTTACTTGTGCTGTGAGACCTTGCTTCTGCCCAAATTTCATGATTCTAGGTCAACGGGAAGTACCCTATAGGTTTTGATTTATGTGCGAGATATTCGCAATTTTTTTTTTATGTGATCAAACTACGAATTTACAATTTTAGGGCTTTTTCCTATACTTGTGCTGTAAGATCTTGCTTCTTGCCAAATTTCATGATTCTAGGTTAACGGGAAGTACCCTATAGGTTTTGATTTATTTGCGAGTATTGAAATATGTCGCAATAATGTCGCTTATATCGCCGTATTTTGTTATTGCGTTGACTTGGAAGCTTGATTTTTTTAGAGCTTCAAGAGACCATAGACTTACGTATTAAGTCTGAAGTATTTTGTCTGTAAGACAACAGAAGTTACCCATTAAAATAACCAATTATTATTATTAGCGAATAATAAACAGGTATCTTCTGGCCATTTAACTCATAAAAAAAAACAAAGGGAGTGCAACATACTTTAAAATTATTTCATCAAAATATCCAAGGTTGCTCTTCCAAATTACTGGAAATAGAATTGTTTTTAGAAAATACCAAGTTTGATTTCATTTGTTTAACAGAACATTGGTTAAAAGATCATCAAGTGATGTCAATTAATTATGAAAATTATTGTGTAGTTAGCCATTTTAGCCGAAAACGTATGAGACATGGCGGATCATTAATATTAATTAAAAATTCTATCAAATCGATAGAACGGAAAGACATCATCGGACTGTCTGTTGAACACACCATTGAATTGTCCTGTGTTGAGCTTGATAAGCATGTTATAGTATGCGTATACAGACTCCAAGTTACCAGAATCTATCTTTGTTTGATTCTGTACTGGAAGATGTGTTAAAAACTTAGTACTAATAGTAAGTCAATAATCGTATGTGTGTGGATTTTAATATTAACTTATTAGAAAATAACTCGAACACTGTCAGATTATTAAGTCTTTTTAGGTCATTTGATTTGTCAAATGTTTTTATTGAACCAACCCGAGTGACAGCTTCTTCTGCCACTTGTATAGATAATATTTTTTGTAATTGTGATTACTTACATAAACTGATTAATTACAAAAACAAATTGTAAATAAGTTGCCATCTGATCACAGTGGACAAACAATAACATTTTACTCCTATATGCCTGTACAAAAAACTCAAATAAGGTTTAGGCCAATTACAAGTAAAAATTTAGAGAAATTAAATAATTCTTTGGCCAGTGCATTATGTGTTCAGAGATTTATTAATATTTGTGACCCAAATGAGTTCTACGCCGAGTTCTTTTCACTATTAAACACACAATTTAATGACACTTTTCCACTAAAGACTAAAAGTATTTACACAAAGTTCGTATTTAGTGATTGGGCGACTCGAGGTATTCGTAAAAGCAGGGAAAATCTTTTTGAACTTTATGGCCTAAAGCAACATATGAATAATACAAGCTTTCATCAATATGTTGCAAAATATTCTAAAACTTCTAAAAGTGTGTGCAAAATAGCTAAAGCTCTTTATTTATTAATTAGCAATAAAATTACATCAGCTGATGATAAAATAAAAACTACCTGGCAAATAATAAATAATGAAACAGGTAGGAAAAAACAGCGTAATACTGAATTAAATTTAGAAACTGCACATGGGCCCATCACTTCAGAGGTAGAAATAGTTCAGGAATTTGAAAACTTTTTTGCTAATATTTCCCTTAAAACTACTGAAACTTTAAATTCCTCACTCGCGCTCTCTGCTGCCTTACTTAGAAAGAATGTAAAAGTATGCCCTTTGGAATTTAGGTTCCAACATACAAACCCCCAGGCTGTTATAAAAACTTTTAAAGATCTTAAAATTAAATTAACAGAAGATCTCTGGGGCATGTCTGTAAAAGTCTGTAGATCTATAATCGAAACCATTGCGCCCTATTTAGCTTTTATATTTAACACCAGTGTGGATCACGGAGTCTTTCCGGATCTCATGAAACACAGTAAAGTAGTTCCTTTGTTCAAATCCGGAGATAGTAAAGAACCCAATAATTATAGGCCTGTGTCAATTCTGCCAGTTCTCAGTAAGGTGTTTGAAAAGTTGATGCTCAATCAAATGTTACGTCACTTTAATAAAAATTCCATCTTTCATGAACAGCAGTACGGTTTCAGTAAAGGGCGTTGTACCACTGACGCCGGTGTTACCCTAATAAAGAACATTTTTAACGCCTGGGAGGAAGCACAAAATGCCATTGGAATCTTTTGCGACCTCCCTAAAGCGTTCGATTGCGTGAACCATGAGACACTTTTGCTGAAACTAGAGCACTATGGGATTAGGAATGCAGCTCTTGATTTACTAAGATCATACCTAAAAGATAGAAAGGTTAAAGTTCAAATAAACGGCGTTAACTCATTAGGGTCTGAAATGGCAATGGGCGTTCCTCAAGGTTCAATATTGGGTCCATTCCTCTTTTTAGTTTACATTAATGATTTACCCCAATTACTTCAAAATCAACCGAAGATGGTGTTATTTGCTGATGACACATCATTGATCTTTAAAATAGATCGACGATCACAAAATCTTGACGAAGTGAATAACTCTATTCTTCAGGTCCAAGATTGGTTTACGGTAAATAATTTGGTACTAAATGAAAAAAAAACCAAATGTATTAGATTTAAATTACCTAATGTTAGAAGTAGCGAATGTGATATCATATTGAACGGAGAAAAACTGGAATTTATTAATCAAACGGTTTTCGTAGGAATCACTATAGACGAGAAACTGCAATGGGGACCACATATAACCTCTCTGGCGGGGCGGCTAAGCTCGGCCGCTTATGCTGTTAGAAAGATAAGACAGCTAACAGATATAGAAACCGCGCGTTTGGTTTATTTTAGTTACTTTCACAGCATTATGTCGTATGGCATTTTACTGTGGGTTCGGGCTGCTGACATTGAGTCCATCTTTATTTTGCAAAAGAGAGCTGTCAGAGCAATTTATAATCTCCGTCGCCGCGAATCTCTTAGGGAACTATTTAAAAGGATTAATATTATGACGGTACCGTGCCAATTCATTTATGAAAATATTATGTATGTAAGGAAAAATCTACATATTTTTAACAAGATAAGCGATAGACATAATTTTAATACTAGAAATAAAGATAAAATAGATCAACCATTTTTCAGATTATCTAAAGTTCATACATCTTTTATGGGGTACTGTGTTAAATGTTACAACAAAATACCTTGTGATATATTGAAATTAAATGAGAGAAAATTTAAAACACATATTAAAAGGACACTTTGTAAACAAGCATATTACAAGTTAGAGGATTATATCCAGGACAGGAATGCTTGGAAACATGCTGGTCCAGCTCCATAGGACAATCTAGAGTCTAGACAAAATCAAACTGGTTGCTATTTTTATGGTAAAATCTGTTATTTTTATGATATTGATTTTACATTCTGTGATAACCTATACTCACACACTGACTTATTTTTTATTTTTTTAGAAAAACATACTTGTATGATGTTTGTAAATATGTGAACACCACGTATCTATCTAATAATTAAGTTATTTTTCATTGCTTAGTTTTTAATTCGTTTTACCTATTATGGTATAGTAATTTTATTCTAGGTGCATCGTCTTCACATATAATCATATAATTAATGTATTCAAACAAAATATTGTAAAACATTTTTAAAAGAGTACCGGTGGAGTTTCTTGCCCATTCTTCTCCATACGAAACTACCTTTTGGAAGGGGCAACTAGAATCAATTTTATTTTTTTTGTAAATTTTGACGTTCAAAAGTGCCTCTTATGTGCCTATTTGAAATAAATGGTTTGACTTTGACTTTGATTTTGTATTTGATATTAATTTCAACTTGATACCTTTACGCGTTCCTGAGAAAAATGGTCTTGACAGACTGACAGACAGACAGACAGACAGACAGACGGACAACTAAGTGATCCTACAAGGGTTTCGTTTTTTCCTTTTGAGGTACGGAACCCTAAAAAACATAAAAATCGTCGAAAACTATACTCAAGCAGAAATAACGTAAACAGAACGTACCTAAATAAAAGCCTATAAAGCAACCCAACATTCCTTTTAGATTTTTTGCTTTGGGTTCCGGGGATACAAGTGGAACGTCATTGTATTCAAGTAACTGCGACTTACTACAACACCAAAGAACCAGAAACGGAAACGATACCTCGGATGAAGATATTGGCAACAGCAACTTGTAACACAGTATAGCAGTGACATAGAAAAGTGTCGAGAAAGCAGTTTAACCCCGCCAAAAGATTCACCATTCAAAATTCGGCAAAGCTGGACCTGAACGCAACCTGGCGACGACGTCATTAAAAGAACCCATAGATAAATACAACCTGTCTCTCCACAATTCAAATGCTTACTCAAGGATGCATATCCGGTACGGCTCTAATAATCTTTCCATATCCCAAGGGCACGTCTTCCCAACCATTATCACGCCCCGCGGTCTACTCTTTGACATGCAATGGCCTCTGTAGTCCCATGAAACAGGAGGCTCCAGGGGCTAGTGTGAATCTTTGGTTTCATTCGAGTAATTGAGGCTGGTTTAACCACTCTGGGGTAGGTGCATTTAATTCATTCAAGCCAACAGACATTCCTTCATCTACCCGTACTTAAAAACAGTGACATCGGACAGTTTGTTCAGTCACCTCTGATCCCTTGACATTCCATAATCATCGTTAAAGAACTTTAAAAAAAATACTCAAACATTTCGCACTTTAATAATTAACTAGCTATTGCCCACGGCTTCACCCGCGTGTACGTCGGACAATATCCCATGGGAACGTACTACCGGGATTAAAAGGAAATGAAGCAATCGCATTGCGCCCGTCTCCGTCAGCCATAATTTTATAATTTGTTACGCATAACTTTGAATCTGTTAAATATCTTTTAAAGTATTTATTTAAATTATAATATGATGATTGGGCAAATAATTTATATTAAAATATGCCTTACATATTTTAATCGAAATTAAATGCCCACTTTAAAATAAAATATTTTATTGGATAAAGATTAATATTATAATACCGGCTAAAATATCTTCGGAAAAACAATTATTTTTTTCTTAAATACTGAAAGATAAAAACGGTTACTGCGGGTCATCCTTAGAAGATAGACATATACTACTCGTATCGAAAACTTCTTTAATGAACTTTTTAAGACGTACAACTCTGTACAACATAAATTGTATGTAACAATAATCGCCATATTTCAACCAATTTACACAAAACTTAAATGAATTATACCATCCTCATGAATTATTCCGTCCATTGGTGAAAACCGTGTGAAGTAGTGTAGTTTTTGAGTTTATCGCGTTCAGACAGACAGACGCCGCAGGGGGTTTTGTTTTATAATAATTATGTAAAGATGTCGTAAAGCTGCCGATCCTTAACAGCCTTTGGAAATCCTACGATCAAGGAGCGATAATATTAAGCAATTTAATAACAAATTCCCTTCCCAAATATCGAGCGCTTGTCACCATTTTGAACTGTCATTTTCATTCAAAATGTTGGAAGCGCCATTGCCAACATTTTTCATGAAAATTACAGTTTGAAAAATAGTAATAATTATTACAATTAGTCGGAAAATAATAAGGTAAAAATTAACCTTGAAGTGCTTAACATATTTTTAAATAAACTGTACACCATATAGAAATATCCTAAACAATACTAACTTAGTTGAGTTCCATTAAAACGAAACCGCATCAAACCACTCCACAGTCATTATCGTATAGGCCTACCTGTATAGCACTTCTTGATAACTCCTGCATCTCTACGGTAATACGCGGAGTCAAGTGCACTTTAGTCTGCTTTGAAGCAGCGGTGTATGTGTCTATGTGCCATTATGTATAAATAGTTCATGTTTTAAGCACGACTATAGGTACTAAACACATTCATTGTGGAATGGAGAAGTTGGGAAACATGATTGTTAGCTTGTTTTAAATTCAAATAAATACTGTGCATTTTCTAGATACATTTGTCTCATTAATTGAAAATCAGTTGTGAATTCTACTAAAACTTATCGATTATTATGGAAGTCTGAATTTAACATAAAAAATGTATTGCTTAAATACTGAAGTATAATAGGTATCCAGTGTGGCAACACTGTCAAAGAACAAGTTATTGATAACGTAACTAACTTTTAAATGTATTTTCACTATGGCAACTGAAGTTATTATTTTTACTTTGGTAAAACTTAGAAATGACGGTCGACAGTCTCGTTATTTTTTTTTTTTTTTTTTTTTGGCGTCGCACGGTTTGTGCATTCAGCCAGTGTCATGTAAAATTAGGTAACAAAAGTTACTTAAATAATTATGAAATGAACTCCTGTCATCTATCATCTTTATCATGCATTGAATCATGATAAAGATGATAGATGACATCCCGCCCCGCTCCCCTTGAGTTTCAGTAAAGACGTGGCACTTTACTGAAACCTCGCGCGGACTTCTTGAGAGAACTTAAAGTGATGTTGCACTGTTTTGTTTCATTTGCCTACATTAATGCAGGTTCACGAACACTTAATGGTTAATAATCCACCACTATTACACATTAATATTCGGTTAAACACAAATTTTAGAAAATAAAACAAAACTGCTAACATGACGCTTCACTTTCCCGCCAAGAAAGTCTCGTTATTTCTGGGTGGGGCAAAAATCATTTTTAAATGTTAAAAGGCTGTGCAGAGCCAGTGATTATCGAACTACGAAGGAAGTCTGTTGACACTGTAGTCAATATCTCGTGTGTACAATAAAGTTATTTTAAACAAAGGACAGTGTTATTATAAAAAAATAGAATAGTCTAACATGATGAACCGGTCATATGAGTTATTATATTATTTTCTTCCGTTTGCTAAGCGCGTTATCACACTGACGATTTGTCAGCGTGTTACCAGCAAAACTTTATGAAAAATTTGAAAATTCAAAACTACTATAATTATTTAGCAATTCTGTAACTTACCATTATTTTCACACGTGTCTATACCAACGGGTGAAGATGACACTACCTATTTCTTACCAGTCTATACTTTAACCAGAGGTCTATTAACTTGTCAGCAACTCGGAAATTACGCGCTGAATAATAGTTACTAAGGGCAAAATGAAGCTTGAATTTATGATCATTAAACTGTTTAATTAATGCTCTCAGACTGACTGTAACTTGCTCGGAATAATTAATTTTTAGATAATTAAACATCCATTTAAATATATCAGCGTATATTTGTCATTGTTATTTATTTTAATCTCAGTTGCAAAGATGCATATGCATAATCGAGAAAGCATAAAAGAGAGGGAGTGGGCTGTAATCTACCACGCAGGCCCAATGTGGGAATATTGATACAAAATAGGAAACAAAATCAAATATGCTCGCACCATAGATTTGTAAGAAGGAAATTGTGACCTCCTTTTGTTTTTTTAAGCGAGGGGGCGAGATTATCTTTCGAGGGTAAAGAACAATAGAATATTGTTAAATTAATGCCTACTTCCGATAATGATTTTAGTCAAAAATTCAAAGCAAAAGTATAGCCAATGTTTGTGGAATTTTAGCCTTAAGCTCCCACAAAACGGAAGAAATATAATATG
Organism: Tiliacea citrago; assembly: GCA_963921375.1. Taxonomy (NCBI): domain Eukaryota; kingdom Metazoa; phylum Arthropoda; class Insecta; order Lepidoptera; family Noctuidae; genus Tiliacea; species Tiliacea citrago. Next base: position 8,212,997 of record OY992784.1, read on the forward strand.
CACATAAACACTATATAGTCCGAGAAAAAATATTAAAAGTGTCTTTTAAGTTAATAATTAAGTTAAAAAATTGGAGATAAAAATATCTTATTCTTTTGTTTCAGATTCCGCAAGGATGACCATCAAAGACGGAGTACAACATGTGACCTAGCATGGTCTTTGACATGAATAATCTCACATTCCTGGACACAGCGTTTCAAGAAATCCAATGCCATTTGATTCACGGTCGAGGTTGCGGCGATTCCTTCTCCGGGCTCGACTGTACCACTGATGACAACACTATCAACTACACTTGTGAACTAAATATAGATATCCAAAATGAAACCTCGTATACGTGCACTTCGTGTAATAATACAAATGTTGGTGGCAACAACACTCTGTGCAGTCCTTACCTTAAGCTGAACATGGTCACCATAATCTTCGAGAGTGCACTCAAGAATCTTTGGCTCAGATTACCAAGTTTATTCTGCGATCTGGACACCCTATTCTGTTACACGGAAACTCGAAACCGGACGTTGTACATTGACGCTTTGAATGAAACATCAGTGTTAGGTGTAGTGGAAACTTTGCAATGTAGTTATGACTTTAGGAATATGACGGAAAACGTGGTGGATAAAGTGGGTTACGATTGGAGTTTTCTATTTGTGATAGTATTTATAATAGCTGGTGGTGTGGGTAATATATTGGTGTGTTTAGCAGTGTGTTTGGATAAGAGGCTGCAGAACGTTACGAATTATTTTCTTCTGTCGCTGGCCATTGCTGATTTATTGGTCAGCTTATTTGTAATGCCTATGGGGGCGATTCCTGGATTTTTAGGTAAGTTTTTCAATCTCACAATTTATATATTATATACATACCGTAACGATACGGTTGGCCGGAGGGCCAGCCATGGGTCACAAGTTAATTAATATAAAATATAAAAAAAAGGTCTAAAAGTAATTCGGTCTTCGGAGGCTTAGTCAGGATAGCAGGTACGGGTACAGGAACTTCAGCTGACGTTAGGACAGGAACAGGACGGAACCACAGCGTCAATGTCCCCAGTTGCTGCGCGGTTGTGCGGCTGGCCGTCCTGCCAACCGTAACGTCACAATTCTTACATAAACTGACGCCTTCTTCGCATGGGGGTAGGCAGAAATTATTGAACACCAAATGCTATGATGCTCCATATTTTTTTTATATACAATTTTTTACTCATACTCTCGCTTCGCATAAATGTTTATAAATCTGGTCAAACACGTACGCCGAATGCGAGTACTACGCACCTGACCTTTCTGAAGAACATCAACAATTAGGTCACTTATGTGCTCCTAGATCGTCCCCACTCATCTCTGCTTTATAAATACCTTTTGTTAGTCACCTTTCATTCATCCTCTCAACATGACCAAACCATCTAAACATACTCCTTCCGATTTTTGTCACTACATCTTCTTTTAAACTGCACCGTTGCCTTATCTTAACATTTACATTGATTTTTTTTACAATTGAAAAAAATTGATAGGCGAATGAAATTCATGTAGGTAGAGTAAGTACTGCATAAGAATTCCATGCACCTTTAAAATTATTCAATATGAATGTAATTTGTGACAGAGAACCAGAATAAATCTCATGATTCTGTTACTCGTGAAATATTGCCACTCTTAATGCTCAGTCCTACAAGAAATTATCAAAAAAACCGGCAAAGTGCGTGTTGGATCACGCACAATGAAGGGTTGGAATGAATTTATCCCAAGAACAATCTTAACATTGTAGTTGAAAAACATATTCGCCATACTTTCGAACTGCAAATGTAAGTTTGTACGCACATTGTTGAGTGATTTACGATGTTATTTTAAGCCAAAGACTTATTATAGCTTTTCCTGTAATTTATAAACTATAGAACTATTGTCTGTATTTTTTCCAAATTTTAGGCTCAGCTGTTTCGGGGGTTGGTATCGGTATCGTCAATTTTCATCTATTTTGTTTAATAAATTAAAAATACATATTTGAGACCTTACAGAAAGACATTTAATTTAAAGTGTAAAACGGCACAATATATATTATATAATATATATTTTTTTAATTTTCTGATTTGTCCCCGAACAGTGACCCCATGTTCAAAATTGTTTTATTTACTTTACACGACCGTGTTTGGGTTACAGAAATTCACTATGTATACCAAATTTCAAGTTAATCAGTCTATTAGATTCGGAGTAAGGCCATTAACACACGGCACCGCGCACCGCCGCGGTAGGCGGTCAAGCGGACCTCATGACGCATTGGCCTCTAACAAATCCGTTGATGCCTATTTTGCCTTTTATTTTTTTTTTGGGTGGGAAATTATCAAATAACTTCTCCCGCTCTGGCCGGAGCGAGAGGGCGTGTCAGACTTTTACTGACTAAAACCCACCCGTGTTCCTTCCATTGCCTGTGTGCCAGGGCCACGATATCTCTTTTTTCTTCGATATTTCTTCTTCTTTAACCCTGGCAGGCATTGGTCCTACCGGACCCCGTCAGTTGGTGCTGACATCTCTTTGAGGCGCGCGTGGAACACAACGCGCCGTCGACCCGGGCCTGGTCCTTATCGGACGGCGAGCTACCCATCGCTCACGTCCGCAGGCCCGCGCCTACGGTGGCCGGAAATCGGCTTGCGACTCCCGACGCCCGGGGCGTCTCCTGCGGCGACTAAGGGCGCGAGCCTTGCCTCGCCCTCACGCGTTCCGCCTCCTCCTTCGCGAGCGTTACTGCTTCGCAGAAGGAGGTGACGGCCTCCCATGCACTCTCGCTCCGAACCATGGCCTGAACCAGGGCCGGACGCGAGAGATCGCCGCCGCCGATCCGTTGATGCCTAACACACGTATACCGCCCGACCGCGCGGTCGAGCGATGCTCTAACCCTCTCTCACCGCGGGGTGCGCGGTGCCGTGTGTTTGTTGCGGATAGACAGACACACGCACTCATGTGTCTGTCTCTCTATCCGTCTGTCACACCACGAAAAAAACCGTCCGACCGTCCGTTTTTTCATTCTGACGTACGGAACCCTAAAAGCCTACTTCACTACTACCTACTTCAATCCCCTATTATTTCTAAATGTAAGTATTTGAATCGCTACCATTACTCAGCTCATCTCTAACCTTACAAAAATCGCTAACAATTCCTTTAAAACGACTCACAAGGGGCACTAGAAAATTGCATGAAAACTGTAACGTATTGTACCTATTACTGCTCGCAGACTATCCATTTTGTCATACTACGTGTACAAGAGCCTTACAAATTGTACGTATTTTCAACTACGCAAGCCTTCTATGAAAGGAAATTCAACCAATTGTGTGTACGCGTTCGACTGAGGCTATCTAATATAAACTGTTATGACGTACGGGGGCTGTTGAACGGCGAGCATTCCAACTTTTCTGAATTATTATGATCTTTGAAGGTTTAAAAAAGTATCAAACACACACTTTATCGCCATTGAATATTCATTAATAGACTTCCGAACACCAACATAGAGGTTCTCGTTACTTTTACGTAATAACCTATTACATTCATTCGGAAATGCTTTAATCGATATAAATTATTACCAAAATTCACCGTATACGGTACAGGATATGATGTTTTAAATTAATACATACTACAGAGACAGAAAATATTAAAGAATTTAGGGTTCCGTACGTCCGAATGACTTCGTCAAGTATTCTCGTCGTCAATCCCGCAGTGTTTGAAGTCTTCAACCAATGCGTCCTGCCCATTATGACATACGGTGTCGAAACGTGGACACTGACAGTCGGGCTGGTCCACAAATTCAAGATCCCTCAGCGTGCTATGGAGCGGACTATGCTCGGAGTTTCTTTGAAGGATAAGATCAGGAATGAAGTTATCCGGAAGAGAACCGGAGTTACCGACATAGCCTGCAGAGTAAGCAAGCTGAAGTGGCAGTGGGCTGGCCATGTTTGTCGAAGGACCGATGGCCGGTGGAGCAGACGAGTCCTGGAGTGGAGACCGCGTATCGGCAAGCGTAGTGTGGGGCGACCCTGCTAGATGAACCGACGACCTTAAAAAGGTGGCTGGGACAAACTGGATGCGGAAGGCGGAGGACAGGGTGTTGGGGCGCAGCCTGGGAGAGGCGTATGTCCAGCAGTGGACTGCTATAGGCTGAGTTGATTGATCGACGTCCGAATGAAAAACGAAGCCCTTATTAGGATCACTCGTGTATCTGTCTGTCTGTCCGTCTGTCTGTCTGTATGTCTGTCTGTCTGTCCGTCTGTCACAACCAATTCGCTCCGAATTTAATGGACCGATTAAGTTGGAATTTGGTATAAATATGAATTACTGTGACCCAAACACGGACGTATAACGTAAATAAATATATTATAAATATGGGGGTCAGTTTTGGAGGACAATAAGAAAAGAAAAACATGCGGGCTGTCGTTGGGGACTGCCGATAGAAGTGAAGTAACTTGTGAATTGTTTCGTCGAGCTAGCGTTCGGTGCCGATGATGCGAGTTCCATGATCTTTGTTCACCCAAAAAGTGCTCAACGCACCTTAAGTTTTCACTTCCAAAGTTTTACAAATTGTACCGTATGACACAATAAATGAATGGGTATTAGGGTCTCAATTTGTTTTTTTTTTATTTATTTTATATATATATTTTATTTAATTATCATTATTTTATTATATTATTATTATTATATATCTATTATATTTTATTTTTAAATACATATTATTAAAGTTTAAAAAAAAAAAAAGAAATCCGAAACAACTTAGCCTAAATTTTCGAAAAAATTGTAAAAAATAGTTCTGTACTTAATCTATTGATTACAGGAAAATATATAAGAAATCTATGGTCTCAAAATAACATGGTAAATCTCTCAATATTGTGCGTACAAACTTACATTTGCAGCTGGAATATAAAAGAGAACATGTTTTCAACTACAACGTTAAGTTTGTTCTTGGGATAAATTCATCCCAACTACGGGACCCTTCATAGTGCGTGGTTCGCACTTGGCTGGTATTTTACCTTGTTTTGAGCTTTAAAACTAAAAATACTTCCCCTGGTTTCCACTCGCACGCACCGTATGTCACAACAGGGGGGGCATAAAATCTTATTCCCAGTCCCTGTTCCTTTGAATATGGCATATTTGTCAGCAGGAAGCAATCTTCTGCTCATAGTTGTATGGAAATTCGTAGGAAATCATCGAGTAGTCAAGAAAATATGGCTGCCGTCTTGAAATCCAATTTTGGATGTTGTGCTGCAAATATTTTGCGATATGAAAATGTAGTTACCTACCTTTTTTTTTTTGGGTGGGAAATCATCAAATAATTTCTCCCGCTCTGGGAGGAGCGGGAGGGCGTGTCAGACTTTTACTGACTAAAACCCACCCGTGTTCCTTCCGTTGCCTGTGTGCCAGGGCCACGATATCAACCCTGGCAGGGTAGTTGCCTACCTAACGAAGTGAATGCTAAGTAACAAAACGAGTGAGCCTGACAGTAGTCGCATATTAAAAAAAAAAAAATTAAATACATTTATTTCAGACATAATAACTTGTCCATATAATGTTAGTAACAAAGGTCTTAAAACTATGTTAGTATTTAGCATTCTCGAAAATACACACGCAACATTGCGTCATCTCGTCACGTGTAGCCTAATAAGCCTCCCCAGCACTGCAGACTCCGGCCTTTCTGATATCATTTTCAGAATTCCGTTGGCGCTCCCCCGGATCCTACACATCAGAGATGCTGCTTTTTTACGCATTATGGCATAAAAATCGTCAACCCTTGCGTCAGCAAACATGCCTGAAGCGCTGCAGAAACGTGGGAGCCCCACCAGAACTCTGAAGGCGTTGTTATATTGTACGCGAAGAGCGTTGTAGGCCCGCTGCGTGTAGCTGGTCCATAGAGCGCTGGTGTAAAAGCTTTGGCAGTAGGCCCTGAACACTGTCACTTTTATGTCTACTGTACACCTTGCAAATCTATGCACCAACATATTTGCACGCACCGACAACGCCCTTCGCTCCCGCTCGATATCTGTGTCATCATTAAGGGTTTCAGTCACTATGTGTCCTAGGTACTTAAACTGAGAGACACGTTCTAGAGGTACTCCGTTTAAACAGAGTGGGGGTACATGCTCCGGTGACTTATTCTTACCTCTAATAACCATAAACTCACTTTTCTTCTCATTGTACTTCAGACCATGAGCTACCGCATATGACTCACAGATACCTAGCAGTTTTCTCAATCCACTGAGCGACGGACTCAGCAACACCATGTCGTCAGCGTAACTGATGTTGTTAACGCAGACGTCATCTATATGACAACCAACGTGGCTGTTACTGAGCCCCTCAATCGGCTGATTAACATACAAGTTAAATAGTCTGGGAGAGGACAGGCCTCCCTGTCTGACACCACATTCAAGTGCATACTCATCCGAAAACACATTCCCCCACTTTACATAGTTTTTCTGATGGTTGCACCAGAAGGACAAGATGTTAATAAGTTCAGTGGGAGCCCCTACCTCTCCAAGTTTGGTCCAGAGCCTGTTGTAATCCACCAGGTCGAAGGCCTTTGACAAGTCCAGGAAACAAGCATAGACAGGTGTTTTTCTATTTACATAGTAGTTGACAGTATGTTTCAGGGTCAAGATAGCACATTCAGTCGACAGGTTCTCACGAAAGCCAAACTGTGCATCGTGAAGTCGAATATGCTTGCCGAGTTGTGCATTCAATAGACTGTCAAAGACCTTTGCAATCACAGTCGCAAGAGATATCGGCCTGTAGTTGCTTTTATCCGTGACGTCACCAGTTACATTTTTCGCTATCGGTACTACAATAGTTTCTGTCAGCTTTGTTGGTAGGTAAGAGTGTCGCATACAAAAGGTAAACAGCATGGATAGGACCCTAAAAAGATGCTTGCCTGCAAACTGCAGATGCTCAATACTAAGCCCATCATTGCCTGGGGACTTGCCTCGTACCATATTTTTGATAACCTTTTCCACGTCTTTGCTGGAAAAGCCTATCAAATTTTCCGACTGGGAGGCATTCGCAACGGCATATGATGTGTAACATCTGACATCTCACCTTGGTAATAAGCAACTGAGCAGCGACAGAAATTACCCCTCTACTTACCATCTATATAGTACTTACTAATTCCATGCTTTTGTAAAGTACGTTCTAATTTCTTGCTTTTATAAAGTACTTACTAATTCCATGCTATTAAAAGTACTTACTAATTCCATGCTGAAGGTGTCACTTCCTGTTACACACTTCGTCCCTTTTCACGAAATCACTCCCACAGAAAGCGAGAGGAATAATGTTACACATTAAAAAAAAAACAACTTTAAAAGCAGGTACCATAGATTTATTTTACTGTAGAATTTAAATTAACTTAGGAATTTAAGACATTTTCAGTAGGTGCAACATGCTAGAAATAAAAAAAAACTTGTGTTGTGTATACCTATACGAGTAGGTACACACGGCTACACATCAAGCTTTACTTATCCAGTATACGCTGACCTCTCATTGTACGGAAATCCCAAATAATGCGAGATCAGCTTATACTGGAAATTTATAGCTTGATGTGTAGCCGTCTGTACGTTAACAGACATAATAATGTTGCGTGGTTTGTGACAAGTGCAGTATGCCATACATAACGCACATTATTCCTCACTTGTGGTAATCAAATGCTAATTGTGGATGACAAGTGAGGATGAAATACTTTTTACCCGACTGCCCCAGAAGGACGGTAATGTTTTTCGAGAGTATGTATGTATTTCTTTGGCACGCTGTAGCCTAAACGCCTAAATGGATTTTAACACATGCATGAGATTATTATAGAGAATATTTATATAATTATTGTATCTGACAAATACAAAAAAAGGGGGGAAGGTTTTTTTTAAAAATAAATTACAACATTATTAGTATTAAATTAAAAAAAAAAACCCGACTGTAAAAACAATAACCTGAAATATGGTGTAACGTTTGTTTGTGGGCCATAACTTAAAAAAAAACAAAGTTCAATAGATATTAGACACCTTCGTTCGTGTTAGATTCTGTTTAAGGCAGATTATTGTTAGGGCAGAATGCTTGTTTTTCTCTTTTCAGTTATGTGTTTTTGCAGACGGGGTTTTTTTATATTTTGCTATTTGCCCGGGCAATATCCAGGTTGATAGTATTATTTATAGTTTTAAACTTTTGCATATCTGTGTCAACAAAGATCCGAATAGAATTAAAACATTCCTACTTCTTTGTTCACCCCTATCTCTTTATTTCCATGCCTTTTCCCCATCTACTGCTACGCTCAGTTAAAATAAAAACTATTTCCTCTCAGGGTATTGGCCGCTGGGTGTGGTGTGGTGTAATGTTTACGTCACGTGCGACGTACTCGCGTGTTCTGCGAGCATCATGCACATGTGCTTCATCAGTATCGGCAGGTATGCATGCAGCTTTATTTTATATAACATTTAAGGAAAAAATAACAGCGAACTGAGAAAGTTATAAGAATATTATTCTATTAACCCTTAATTTTTTTGCGAGAGGCGTTTCAATACTGTACTTTTTGCGTAGAGGCTAACTACGATAATATGACATGCCCCTCCAAAATTCAAAACGTTTGAAAGTATTTGTACGCGTGTGTTCGGATTTGTTGCTCGACTAGTGGCATCATTAATCGCTCATTATTATAAGTATGGCGCTGCACTGACGTGCTATATAAAAACCGACCAAGTACGACTCTGACTCGCGCAAGAAGGGTTCCGTACCAATATCTATAAAAACGGCAAAAAAATCACGTTTGTTGTATGGGAGCCCCCTTAAATATTTATGTTATTCTCGTTTTTAGTATTTGTTGCTATAGCGGCAACAGAAATACATCATCTGTGAAAATTTCAACTGAATAACTATTCATGAGATATAGCCTGCAGACAGACGGACAGACTGACAGATAGACAGACAGACAGACAGACGACGCAGCCTTAGTAAGAAGGGTCCCGTTTTACCCTTTGGGTACGGAACCCTAAAAATGACACGGACGAAATTTGTCTGCTCAACAACGTAAATAACGCAATGAATGTTGATGAACTGTCAAAATTCAACCCATTGCTGCTGATAATGTGTTACGCAATTATTCCGCTGCTTTAAGGCTTCTACAGACTGGTGCGATATCGCGGGCGCGATAAGAGTCTCGCTGCCTGTCGCGCTCGCGATATCGCACCAGTCTGTAGGAACCTTTAGTATTGTATGATAGTCCCGTCTGTTGCATTTTATCAGTGAATGATTTTGATATTTGTACGGTGTCCGACACATTTTGAAAACAACTATTAGAATCTTTTCTCAAACGGGCTTGGAAATTTGAGCATTATTTTGACAACCTTCTTCGAGATAAATCGCAATTGCTGTAGGTACTGGCCAAATACATGCGAGCAGCGGCCGCCAAAAGTTGTATGGAAATCCATATCTGTCAAGGTTTAGCGGCCAAATAAATTACAATAGTAAACTCATATCTATCGTGTTATTTAAAAACCGGCCAAGTGCGAGTCAGACTCGCGCACGAAGGGTTCCGTACAATTATCTATAAAAATGGCAAAAAAAATCACGTTTGTAGTATGGGAAAAAATAAAACCCTTAAATATTTGTTTTATTTTAATTTAATTATTTATTTTTAACGTAAATATATAACTAAATACTTGTGAATATTTCAAGCGTCTACCTGTTGCCGTTATCAATATCTAGCCAAAATGAGCGAAAAAATCACGTTTGTTGTATGGGAGCCCTCTGAAATATTTATTTTATTCTGTTTTTTTTTTGTATTTGTTGTTATAGCGGCAACAGAAATACATCATCTGTGAACATTTCAACTGTCTAGCTATCACGGTTCATGAGATACAGCCTGGTGACAGACGGACAGACAGACAGACAGACGGCGGAGCCTTAGTAATAGGGTTCCCGTTTTACCCTTTGGGTACGGAACCCTAAAAATGGAACGATCTTTTACTCCGAAACATGGCAACCAAGGAGGTAACTTATCAAAGGTTCTATTTAAATTTCGAACTGGCTTGCAAATAGAAAGCTGTTTATTGAAAATAAAACAAATGAACATATTGGCGCGTGAAAAATGATCGTTGTTCCTCATTGAATCTGGAATTTATAAACAATTTACTTAGTTTGAATTTCCGCGCATTGTTTGAGAAAAGCACTATACAAGCTTTGGCCGCAACCAGGCATTGATCTTTTGCTGGCTGCTGAAGGCCGCTGCGTGTCAATTCATATTTTGAATACTTCTGAACCTGCTTACTCAACCAAACACGTAAGCTAAAAAATCCTTTACATTTTCTATTTGCCTCCACGCCCGAATTATCACCCAAAAAGGCTTAAAGGCCTTATCAAACATTTATCGACACTATAATATTTTCATCAAAGCACTCGACTCAACTGTGTCGATCAACATTTTACGAGTTTATCCGAAGCTGACCCTAGTGCCTCTGCGCACTGAAATATGATATCGCTATCGGATCCCATATTCAATGGACATAATATCGCTTTGTCCAGAGATATATGATTGTATCGTTCTGTCCATGAGACGTCAAGCGTGAGTTTATGAATATTGTTCTCATGGATTATTTATGGATTATGGGTAGAACATAATGCTTCGCCGAGAACATATCACTTTATGAAGGTGTAGTGAAAGTGATTAAGGGCTTGCTTGTCGAGGATATTTTATCGTTTTAAAATTATTGCATAATCAGTACTCACTGCTGGGACTCAGGCTCTTCGAGAGGGAGTGGGCTGTAATCTACCACGCGGGTCTAGGATCTAGGACATGCCGGTTTCCTCACGATTTTTTCCTTCACCATTTTGAGAGCAGTGGTGATGAAATTATTTACACAAAGTAAAGCGCCTGTCTGGGTTTGAAATTCGAACCCACGACCACTGGGCTACCACTGCTCCTGCTTTTGAAATTAAAATTGAAATATATTAATAGCTCCGAAATTCTATCCAAATTTTACTTCAATATCCCCGAAAGGTCGAAGCGGTCCAATCCCCTGCGTCTTGTGCCACTTGCTCCGACTAACTACAGGCAGAACTCATTCCTTGTACGTGTAAGCAGAAATTTTAATAGGGTGTGTGAACAGCATGACTTCGATACTTTTACAACAGATGTGTCCGTGGCCAGAAAGTGCTTGAGCCTTAAGAGGAGGCTCCCTATATTTATTTTAATTTGCGTGAACATTCTGCAACAGCCACACATATAAGCAATATGAAACTATATTATATGATTTATTGGATCTTTTTCTTTCCATTTTGAAGACAGTTACGTAATTGTAATATTTTCTCTCAATAAATTTTTTATTCAGAAATCATGTCTTTTTTAAGGATAGTTCTAAAAATCAAAAAGAGAAAGAAAGACAAAGATTGTTTAGCTTTTACGTCTAAAATAAATATTCACAGCAAGAAATACACAAAATATTTTTTCTCTAGATCAATGTTTATTTACTTTAGTTATAAATGAAATAAGAATTGAGACTTACGCTATTTAGTTTTGTGCTCGAACACGATCAAAGAGCGCACGTGATATTCAACTTTATTACTGATGTATTAGCGTTTAGCACTAACGGAGTGGCGGGGAGTGAGGGGTGGAGCTTGCGTTCGAAAATTGATTTCTAAATCAAATTTCGAACGCAAGCTCCACAAAAAAAAAAAGCCGCGATTAATTTAAGGGCAGGCAGGCTATTGCCTGCTCTTAAAATTTTTACTTGATGCTTGATGCTGCTTAGGTTATGCTAGTCAGAGTAGCCTAGTTTTATTACCAATATTGTATTGTTGTATGTATAAATTATTAATATGTATAGTTTTGGCTTCGGCAGTTTATTGTTTTTGTTGACAGTACTGTGCTGTTCATAAATTCTGTTAATTATAATTTTGTGAAAACTTGTAATTGGTTGTCAGTCACATTTTAAATTTCTTTGCCTGTTTTGTTTGGCTGTAAGACTTCCAAAGGAAATAAATAATAAATGATGCCAGAAATACAAATTTATGTACAGAAGCCAAGACAGCCTACTAGAATGTTAGATACTTTCGACAATCGGCATCAATAAAAATGTTCATAATTTGTTTTTATTTGAAGCCTATACTGTTAGGTATGTTTGGTATGCCAAACAATATACCATAGGCGTACAACCAAACCCCATACCAGGAATCAATGTTCAACGGTTGGCGCAGTGGTTAAGCGATTGACTGCTGCGCTGCGTGTCGCGGGTTCGATTCCCGCACGGAACAAATATTTGTATGACCTACAAGTAGTTGTTCCGGGTCTGGCTGTTTGTGTATGTGAGTTTAAATGTTTGTAAACGCACCCACGATACAGGAGAAATTCCTAGTGTGGGGCAACGGTTTTAAAAAAAAAAAAAAAAAAAAATGTCTTCACAATGTCTGCAATGAATTCGCTGTGTCGATAATGAACATTGTTCCGTGGGCAAAACCTAGTGTATAGTGAAAGAGACTAACCGTCTCACCACAACAAAACATAGACACGCCTTAGGTACGTGTTTAGTAGTTGTTTAGCAAAAGTGATACCACATAAAAAACTTTTTACAAAAACAAACCGACTTCCAAAAAAACACTACAAAGTGAAAAATAACTTTAACTTCGGAAGTCGGTGTCTTTGGATCTGTATTTTAGTTTTATGCCACCGACTTTTCACTTTGTAGTGTTTTTTTGGAAGTCGGTTTTATTTTTTTGTAAAAAGTTTTTTATTTTTCACTTTATAGTGCCGAAAAAGAATTTTCCAAATCGGTTCGTAAATGACGGAGTTATGCGCGAACAAAAAACGTAATGCAGAGTAAACGAAAAGATCGTTAATGTAGACAATTTTTTAGATGTATGTTGATTTTTCAAAAACCGCTTGTCCGATTTCGATAAAATTCTCAAGGGACAATTTGCGAAGCCCTTGCGTTTGCCCTTTCCAACAAAAAAAAGAATTTTTCAAATCGTTTGGCAAGCGACGGAGTTATGCGCGAACAAACATAAAAAAATAATAATACAAACATCCGAATTGAGAACCTCCTCCTTTTAAGTCGGTTAAAAACCATGTTTAGCCGTTGTTTAAATTTAAACAAAATCCCTGTTTAACACGCGTTTAACCCTCGCCATATTGCTTTCTCTCAGTACCTACGTAAATTGCAATGGATATCTTCGATTATGTTGATTTTGATGATTTGGACGACATAGAATTTATGGATAACTATCGTGATCAAGTATAAGTACTGAGTGCGAGTGAATCCTTTCTAACATTACAATAAATATAACTTCAGAAAACGGTACAGGAGGTTCAGCAAAGCTTTCGGAAAAAAGATTGTTGACCTAATACAAGATGATATTCCACATGATTCCCGTGGTAGGTGCTTAGATCCTCAAATTCAAGTTGCCTGTGCCTTACGGAACTGGACCGGCCTTCAGGTAAGCGCCCTTTCGTTATTGTCTTTAGTTTTGGATTTAGGGTTTTTTATTATACGAGCTGCTGCTTACGGATCCGCCCGTGTGGCTTTTTCTAAAATAAAAGTACCTAGCTTAGTAATTAATCCTTATAACATCGGATATCCGCCAGTGAAAGTCTCGTCAAAATCAGTCCAACCGTTTCTGAAATTAGCCGGAACAAACAGACAGTAAGAACAAAAAAAAAAGTTTTTTGTTACAAAAAGTTGTTGTAAAACGCTGTTGGTTTAACATTACAAACAGACGCTTCAATTTTATTTATTTGTATAGATAAGGTGTAACGTTACAGGAAGTAATAATAATATCTATAATCTACTTTTCGTATAATTATTACGCCGCCGGCCCCTGCTCGCTGTGCCTGCGGCCAGGACCAACCTACTGCCGAGAACTCCTCTCACTAGAGCCATGCACGTGGTGAATGAGGTTCACGGGAGGGTTGATGTATTGTGGTGCAACTTGAGTGAATTCGCAAAAGTTACACTATATGTAATAAGTTATTTAGATTAAGATATTTTTTAACTAGGTATAAGGTGTAGATTTAGGATTTTGTTAGTAAGGCCACTCTGTCGCATTGGATTATAGATCTGTAATGATAGTGTAGGTAAGATTGTTATAAATAAATAAATAAATTATGTTTTAAATTTTCCTGTTACTTTACATTTTCGTTTCAGTAAAAAAAGACAAATATAAACAGTATTTAAAATGAAGTACATTTTGGTAATAGGAAGTGATGATTATATTAATTTAAAAAAATAAGTAAATTTTATCTGAGAGCTTGAATTATTTTACTTACTCGTACCCCTTTTGGGCATCTTGGGCACTCTTGTGACAGTAGGGACTACCATTCCGCGGAAAGTCGATTAAACAGGTTGTTTGGAAGTTAGGTGCAAAGCCTTAAGGGGGTAATAGTTGACACCATTTGGAGCATTTTGAGCATGTTTAAAAAAAGGTTTGTACGATTGAGGCTGTTTTATTTATCAAATTTCAAAGTATTCTACGACTTCAAGTGTCTAGTATCTCAATAACACAGATCCTTTGAACTTGGTTTATTAGTTCAGATGTACATCAGATAAACCACGAAAAAGAAAAAAAAGCCATATCATCTTTTATTGGGGCACTGTGGGCAATTATAACAAAAAAATGCAGATAAAAACAAAACGTTATTCGTATAAGACATGCCTGACTCAAAATGCTCTAAATGGAACTATCAATCCCTTAAGGCTTTGCACCCATCTTCCAAACACCCTGTAGTGCGCCCTCGAGCCAGATCGGCGATAACTACGAGTTAATTAAGGGTTCCTTACGCTGAGATTTTATTCGACTTTGTTTTGAAATACACAACGTTATCGTTACTGAGTGCGATACGCAGAAAATTGCAATGGAGTTTTATTAGAAAGTGAAAATAAATACAGGCTTGGAATCAGAGGCGGTTCGTGACATTTATTTGTGGGGGTTCACTAAAAAAAGAAACGTAGAACTAGAGCTTACCATTTATTTTATTTGTAAAGAAAATCCATTCGGCGATCTTTATCGATTTTCTTCAACGCGTTCATTGAACTCTCTAATAGATTTTCGATACGCAGAATCGAGCGCCTTACGAATATCTTGACGGCCGATAGATGCCAATTGCACTTCACATAAGATATGAAATCGAGATTGCGAATGTTTTTTCACTTTTATTGAAAGATGCGCTAAATCTTCAACACGGTCGTTTCCGTCCATGCAGATTCACCACCACTGCCGGCGCCAGCTCCAAACACCAGACACGGGAAACAAAATAATTTTTTGCTTTCTTCACATCCACACAACCAAGGTGTTTTGAAATATTGTTCAGATTTAAAACCACGCGTAAAAGATTTATTTTTCGTAACACATTTTTGAGAAAGTGCAATTTCGGGACGTGGTGGTCCCTTAGCTTTCAGTTCGATACGCATTTCGAGAGTCTTTTCACAATTTTTAATAAAAGATACACTGTATTGTTCCATTTTTAATACAAATGTCGCGCACAAACTATTTTTAATAATTATTTAGAATAAACACTGCGAATCTACTGACAGCCGAGTTGAGCCGACCGTTTGTTTACATAAGATCGGCAACAGCGCATAGGCATAGATCGCATTCCCGCGAGCGGCCGTTTGGCAACGTCGCGCGTGAGCGGCGCTCCAAATTAGGCTAACTTCTCATATAAAATCTTCCGTTTCACGCGTCGGACTGTGTCGATATTTCTCTTTCGCACTCATTGAATACAGTGCTAGAAATCGTACTGAACTTTGTTTCATAGGAGCGCAATCGCTGGCGCTCCACACGTTACAACATGACGCCAAATGTACGCGTAGGAAATGGTTTTCTAGTAAACTGCTATTGTATGCGTATGGGCATAGTAGAAAGAATGTATGTATAGGATTATAATAAAGAAATATAGATAATGCTATTTTCGTGGGAGTGCACTGCACTAGCGCTCTTTATGACGAGCCGCCTCTGCTTGGAATAACGTAGTGTAACATTATTCAACATTATCTCTTACCATTATTCCAATTTATTTGGGGTCGGGAGTATTTTTCTTCCATAGTTCTCTCTTAGTCGTCATCTCGGCAGTCCCCCTTTCTAGCCTTATCATCTTTCACACAGTCCATCCATCGTTTGTTTGGTCTCCCCCTACCCTTACAGCCATCCACATTCATACTCCTAACGTTCCTCACGACGTGTAATATTTCTATTCCTGTAAATTCCAGTCGCTGTTGTGTTAACATGGCTACAAAGTGGTACATTACATACAAAAAACCGGCCAAGTGCGAGTCGGACTCGCGCACGAAGGGTTCCGTAAAATTATCTATAAAAGTGGCAAAAAAATCACGTTTGTTGTATGGGTACCCTTAAATATTTGTTTTATTTTAATTAAATTAATTATTTTTAAAGTGATTAGATAACTAAAGATTCTGTGAATATTTCAAGCGTCTACCTGTTGCCGTTATCAATATCGAGCAAAAACGAGCAAAAAAATCACGTTTGTTGTATGGGAGCCCCTTAAATATTTATTTTATTCTGTTTTTTTAGTAATTTGTTGTTATAGCGGCAACAGAAATACATCATCTGTGAAAATTTCAAAACTGTCTAACTATCACGGTTCATGAGATACAGCCTGGTGACAGACGCACAGACAGACAGACGGCAGAGCCTTAGTAATAGGGTTCCCGTTTTACCCTTTGGGTACGGAACCCTAAAAACGAGTGAGCCTTACAGTAGTCGCATATGACATCTCACTTTCGTAATAAGCAACTGAGCAGCGACAGAAATTACCCCCTCTACTTACAACCTATGTAGTACTTACTAATTCCATGCCATAAAAAAGTACTTACTTATTCCATGCTGCCACTTCCTGTTACACACTTCCGTCCCTTTTCACGAAATCACTATGTACTACTTTGTATAAGTAAAAGGGTTCACGGTTCAATATACTGGCTATCGATCCACTAATTTTACAAGGAGGGTCACAAATAGTCGATTACTCACATTCAATTGATCGGAGCAATCTACTTTATAGCTTATAGCTCCGTATTTCAATGTTGCCGATATGTCATTTTTATCTGAAATATATTTTTTCTCGCTTTCCTGATAAGTGAATTGGACTATAAATAGGCCGATGAATCAACGTTTGAAGAGAATATGCTAAGCTTGTTCAATCAAATGAAGGATATTTTGATACTAAAAAAAATTAACACATCGATTGGAAACACAGACTGAAATTATGGTCTGAATATTACCAACACGTAGTGAGCAAGCGTGGTGATCATGTTTGTTATCTTTGTATGAGAATAATTTGACATATGACAGATCTCCGGTCCAAAACAAAACTGGCCGATGTTCTAACAAGAAAAGACCAACAAAAGTGGAGGTGGACAGGCCACATGATGCGAGACGCTGAAGGCAAGTGGAGCAAGATAGTGACGGCATCCAAGGGACGGCAAAAGAAATCGGGGAAGGCAGCCTATACCCGCTGGGAGGAAGAAATAAAGCTGACAGCAGGTCCAAACTGGAGGAGAGTACCTCACGACAGACGTCAATGAAAATTGTTAGAGGAGGCCTATGCCGCGAGTCACACCGAAATTCGAGACATCATGTGATTTTTGTGTTGACCATTATTCTTACTGTAATTGTCTGGTTTCGGAATAAAAGGCTTTATTATAATTTGACATAAGTTCAGTGAGAAAATAAAAATCAAGCAACTGGTGGAAAAATAATGTTTTAAAGAGTCATCATTAGCCATTTTCTCAATTATGTGTTGCTATGTTGGGGTCCGCTTGCAGTCTAACCAGATGCAGCTGAATACCAGTATTTTACATGGAGCGACTGCCTATCTGACCTCTACAACCCAGTTACTGGATAACACGATATTCCTTGGTAAGACTGGTTGTCAGTTTTTCGGGCTTCTGACGACCCGTAACAACTGTCAAAGATGCTACAAATGACAGCCGGGACCAACATTATTTTCATTTTCATGAATATTCTGAAACAGTCACACATACAAGCAAAGTTAAACGTTAGTATATGATATATTGGATCTTTTTCTTTCCATGTTTAAGACAGTTGCGTAATTGTTATATTTTCGCTCGATATATTTTTTATACGAAAATCATGTCTTTTTTAAGGATATAAAAAACAAACAAAATTGTTTGTTTGGCTTTTCTGTCTAAAATAAATATTCACAGCAAGAAAGTATAGTTTATTACCCAGCCACCAGATGCTTTTTCTCTAGATCAATTATTACTTTAGATATAAACGAAATAAGAATTGAGACTTACGCTATTTAGTTTCATGCTCGAACACGATCGAAGAGCGCACGCGATATTCAACTTTATTACTGATGTGTTAGCGAATAGCACATAACGGAGTAGCGGGGAGCAAAGGGCGGAGCTTGCGTGGAAATTTGATTTAGACTGCTTGCTATTAACGTGCTTCCAAGGCACGAAGGGGTCTTGATAAATGATAAATGATAAATGATTTTTATTTCTGTAAGTAGGTTTGTACAAACACTTTTACACGTCAGTCATATTTTTAAAACTAGATGAGGTCGGCGTTTCCTATCTGACTACTCTGAGAACTACTCTACTACTACTCTTGGTATGTAAATATGGTCACCCATCCACGGACCATCCGCGGCAAGCGTAGCTTAACCTAATCAGTCGACCCATGCGGCTGTTATTACTTAGCCACATGCCCCTCAAGCCTTTTAAAGAATGTCTAGTGTTATGTAATTGACGTACATGTAAAATAAAAAAAACCGGTCAAGAGCGAGTCGGACTCGCGCACCGAGGGTTCCGTACGTATAAATGATGTTGATGATTTCTGAAAAACTGTGCTATTCAGAGATATCGTTTTATTTTTCCTGTAATCTTTACATAAACTTCTATCACTATCACATAGAATAATTTCAGATTTTTCTCTATGCAAACTTCGGCGATAAGAGGATAAGGGGGTTACATTTTACATCAAAAGTCGAAAATAATGATGCCTAAAAAAATATATTTGAGAATGTGCAAACAGCACTCTTTCATATGATACCCCACACACCGCCCTAGTAGACTCCATTCGAATTTTTAAGAAAATATTTTTTTTTAAATTTCTTTCTTGTTTGCAAAATAGTTGGGTAAACGTCATCTAAAACTATTCCAAATTTCAAGTTGATATCATTAGTAGTTCTTGAGATATCCAGCTGTGACAGACAGACAGACTTAGTCTCACCATAAGGGTTCCTTTTTACCATTTTGGTACGGAACCCTAAAAACGAATACACGTTTTAATATACGAACAGCTATAA
This sequence comes from Tiliacea citrago, assembly GCA_963921375.1. Classification (NCBI taxonomy): domain Eukaryota; kingdom Metazoa; phylum Arthropoda; class Insecta; order Lepidoptera; family Noctuidae; genus Tiliacea; species Tiliacea citrago. The sequence continues at coordinate 8,232,266 of OY992784.1, forward strand.
TTACAGAAGATTGCAGTGTCGCAGCAATAAGGTAAGTGATGGCCGTTTTGTGTGGACATGATGCACATTTCCCCAAACATGTTTTTTTTTTTTGTTTTTTTTTTTGCGTCATGTTGACCGCATTCAAAATGTAATTTATTTCTTTCGAAGACGCCGCGGAACGCTAAAAAGGATTTTATAGGGGCTTTATTTATTTTAGGGCTTGATTTATCCAGATAGTAGACATAAATCTTAGTTGGGACGTGACTTCGTTCAAAAACCTTTGGAATTGTATCCCAATCGCTTTGGTATTTACCTAATCGTGGAGAAGACCTTAGTAAATTACCTGATGCGTACGTTTTGTTTAGTGTGATTAATATGTCAGTTTGGCTTTTGAATAGTTAATTAGTTATTAAGAAGTTTTTCATAATTAAAATTGTACAGTCATGGAAGTAAATACTTTGAAGTAACAGCTAAAACTAAAATATAATAACATTATCTACAAGTACATGTAACAATTAATTTCACAATTTTTTTTTGAGTTCACAATACCAAGTGAGACAGCGCGGCCTCCAAGGCGCCGATAGTTTAGGACATTTCTTTTTACGGTTAAAATAATGGTAATTTAAAAAAACATAGTATCTGCTTTTATTTAGTTCAGTTATAATGCAAAGTTTCATAATCTAATTTGAAGTATTATTTTTAATAATAGTGATTTATTGTTCGGTTTCGAGGTAACTTTATAATTTTTTTCTATCGATAAAATTTTATGGAATTATGTTTTCGTCAAACATCCTCCTAGTACGTAGTAATCCTCAACTTTACCACATATTTATTTCAAAATGAATGCTCCAGTATTTTCAATATAACGGAGGATCATGATAATCAATTTTAGGTACTATGTACTCTTAAGCAATTTGACACCATAATGTCAATTTGCCGTTTCATACACTCTAGTTGTTTCCACTTTTTCCGTTTAAGTTGGTGGTAATTTTGTTTAACAATTAAATTCCCGCACTTCGCCTCGAGAAGACTTCTTTGAATGTGTACGGTACCTAATGGTTTTCTTTTGGAAGAACCACAATATTTTACTTTAACTTTTTTTATTCTATATTTCGTTGGATTTTGTACTAGTGGATTCCACTGACTTAATGGTCCACAGAAAACGTGAGAAAAGTAATTGTGTGGAATCGCAAACACGCAGTGAGCAAACTTGATAGATGACCAACACTCGGATCTTCTCTTGAAAAACGTTCCCAGCAGTTGCTTCGACACATCTCGAGGAGCTCATGGCTAAGTAATAACAGCCGCACTGGTCGATCCATCACGTTAAGCTATGCTTGCCGGGAATGGTCCGTAGATGGGTGGCCATCTATACATACCGAGACTCCGCCGTGCCTCGGAAAGTACGTTAAGCCGTTGGTCCCAGCTGTCTTTTGTGGATCTTTGACAGTCGTTACGGGTCGTCAGAAGCCCGAAAGTCTGACAACCAGTCCTTACTAAGAGGTATCGTATTACCCAGTTACTTGGTTGTAAAGGTCAGATAGGCAGTCACTCCATGTAAAATACTGGTCTGCATCCGGTTAGACTAGAAGCCGACCCCAACTCGTTGGGAAAAGGTTTGATTGATGGATTGATTGCTTCGACACATCTCATCCTGTTTTAAATTATATATATTTTTGAGGTGTCTAAAAAACCAATCTAAAGAAAAAATATCATTCATTTTAAATCTATTTTAAACATTGTATTTGTTTAAGAACTACTCAAAATACGAGGGAGTTTTTTTGTTATAAACCAACAAATAGTAGTATTGTTTGTCTGTTCTTTATTGTTCATGATTCAAGACCTGAATGAATGCTTTGTTGAACAAATAGATAGTACTGATAAGCTATGTATTATTGAAAACAAACGAACGTGTGCTCGGCACTGTCCTCGGGAATAAGATATACCTACCTACAGTGTGGCGATTAAGTTATCGCATTAATTAAAACCACGTATTCTACATTACGTATTTGAAACATAAACAATTAAAATTTATTAATAACCATTAACATTCTAGCCGTGGGACCTTTTTCTCGTTTTAGTATTTAATAACATTAAACTTAAGAGGGAATATGCACGTAATTCAAAACGTATCCATTATTTTAATATACATTGTGTAGGAGACAAGAAACAAATTCCAATATTTTTTACATTTTTTAATGCGTTACTTAATTTACAATTAATTAATGTTGCGTTTTTTTTGGTGGAACGGAACGCAAACTCAAAACGTGTCCTCTTCGAAAATGCCGAAAGTGACGAAACAAAACATGTGGATAAAATCTATTCTTTGCTAAATGCTTGAAATCTCGCTAAGGTAAATAAGTAAGTGCGATTTCTATTTGAATAAAGCATAAATAAACAATAATTCAATATATAAGATTTGGGGCAAAAAACAGATGTAAACAAAGCGATTTCGTGAACAATGACGTCACAATGACCGCGATAGAAACGGACGTTTGAGCTGTAGTAGATTTTTTTTTGAGCATCAATCAGTAGTTCAATTTAACTTTCAATACTTTTTTTTAGGTTTATATTACTGTCTATTATTGATATAGTGAAAAAAAAAAAATACATGCATATTCCCTATTTGTGATTATTTGGTAACAATACTATAGAGTTTGTGTTGAATTGTTGATAGCGCCTTATTATCAAGGTTGTTTTATTTCTACAAATGTCTACGTTATTTATTTTGTTAGAAAAATCTAGTTTAAAATTTAAAATAAAAAAACAAACACGAAAGAACAAGTTGAGGGAAAATATGCGTCACATTCACGAAAAACGGCCATCGGTCAGCATAATGCTGCGACCTTATGCGAGACAGAGCCCCAGCGCTGGTTTTGAGCTACAGCCGGCGTTGACGTGATGACGTCAACCGGTGCAGCATTATGAGATAAAAATAAACAAAATAAAATAAATGCATCTATGTTTATATAAATATAATATCTAGAATGGCAACATTCAGTAACGTCGGCAACGACGCAAGCGCCGCGCGCATGTTACGCAATCTGTGTGTGCAGCTGTCAGCTGTCATAAAGAATTTGACGTTTTTACGTAATGGTGGTGGGGTGTTGGTATGTAAAGATGGTTACCTATCCACGGACCAACCGTGGCAAGCGTAGCTTAACCTGATCGATCAACCCTTTCGGCTGTTATTACTTAACCACAAGCCCCTCTTCGTGTCAAAACATCTATGGTTATTAAATTAAATAATACTTTATTGGCATAAATAAATGAATATAAATAAAGTGAAGCCCTGACTCCTGCGCTAGGTATAAACACCCGTATTATAGGAGCCAGTGTCTTCTATGGTTCGCTTCATCAAACCTACTACACTGAAAAAAATGCAAGCTAACTTAGATACATTTTCTCTTAGTTGGCATTAAAGTGTTTAAAATCATTATTTATTTATTTACTATAAACAAGATAGCATATTTGCCACAAGAAATTCATTTTATTTATATCGACAGTGTGACATGTACAGAATAATCACTGGTCTTTGTTACATCATACATGCTTCGTTTGATTTTACTTCTTAACTTTAGATGTTTGTTAAAGCAAACACTTTTTTTTCAGTGAAGGTTTCAAGCGTTATGGCGCAACACTAATTGATGAATTATCGTGACGAAAAATTTAAGAAAAAATTGGATAAGTTTATTGGACTCATAAGTTTGCTTTCATTTAGGGAGAGTGTTAGAAAAAAACTGTTTAGAGTTCATTGAAAGTATGTGGTTTTTGGCTGGTTGGCGCTTGCGTGCGCTGCCCCTAGTGTGGTGCCTAGCAACAGTTTAATAGTTTCTGTTTCATCATACATGACAACGACTTGGTCTTTATGGATAGCACGCAATGCGTCCATCTGTACGAAAAAATCTCATTAGTTTAAACGATTTGGTTCACGAAATTAAGAAAAGTGTACGAAAGTGATTATTATTGAAAGACTACTAATGGTCCCAACGCAAATGATATAGTTATGTCTTTTGAATGTCTAGAAATTTATAATTATGTTTATTTAACTCAACGCTCTCATTTATTTGCCACCAACATTGATTTTATAGCAAAACATTGGAGACACTTTTCTTTCTAAGCCTTTACATGTAGGTCAAATGTTGCCTTCAGCGTCTTTTTTGGGTTTGCAACTAGGTAACAATGTGACCCGCGGGTTTATTGCGTAACACACTTATACTTGCTAAAGGTTTCATTTTGACAGTTGAACAACATTCATTTCGTTATTTAGGTTGTTGAACAAATTTTTCGAACTTATTCAAATTCATATTTATTTCGTGAACACAGGGTACATACAGAAGGTGTTATAATACATAAGATCCGAGCTGTGTCCCACCAAAAGGCATACAAAATATAAAAAGGTTTTTTTTAACAAATTTATTTTGCGATAATCAAAAGTCGGTACAACACTAAAATGTGAAATTAAATATAGTAAAACAAATAAAATATACAAAAAAAAAGGTCAGGAATTCATTAATACAACAATAAACAAAATTAACAAAATTATTTAGAATGTCATAGAGCAACATCATTTAAATATTCGTCAACAGAATAATACACCTTGTTATTTACCAAATTGAAAAGATTTATTTTAAACTCGTTAATGTTAACACTTGAGATAACTTATTATAAAGTTTTTGAGCCATTGCATAAAAGCTGTTGCTATGAAATTTTGTTTTTGTTGCTAACACATGCAACTTTTTTGAGCGTCGTTTGCTTTCTACTGAAGACTTACTTTCTTATGAAGCAATAGATTAGCAATATCCGCCCTTATCTTCATTCAAATTTTGCTCAGGTGTGTATTAATTATGCAATTAGGGTGCTGACCCAAAATGATCTAAAACCTGGGCTTTGACCGAATATTTTAAGAAAAATATTGCCATTTATAAAAATTGGAAAACCTTTTCAATGTTACGTTGGTATTTCCTAAGAAATACTTTAATCCCCTAGGCAACATTCATGTTTTAATGAATTAATATAACATACAAAAAGGGCTCATGAAATATGACACATTAGGAAGTCGGCACGTGAACGTACCAGGTGTGTAAATCTTGTGTTGCCAACAGAAAAATCTAGAATATTTCCCGTGGGTATAATTTTTTACTGATAGTGTCTGACTGAAGTTTCGGCTTCGGCTATAAGTTAGGCCGAAAATGGTGGCTTCGAGCAAGTTTCGTAACGATAAATTAAAACAGTTTGGCCATTTGGCAACAGAAGCAGTAACAGTTTTGCAAGTAATTCATGAAGATAGCTAGAATAGTTTTTGACACTTCTTTTTCCGAGTAGTTACTTATATAAGGTGCTAAAAAATTAGGTACCAATACTTTTAGAGCTGATAGTACTCGTCTCTAGGAGTAGATTTAAGTATGAAACATTGAAAAGTTTATGTTACTTTTTGGAGATAATTAGGGAAACAACGTTACTGCGTAAAAAACACTCTGTTAATAGATAGTCAACAATCCGTGACTAAGTCCTCTTTGATTATCTTATGAAACCTCTTGACTGTCATGAGTCAATGGCCACTTCACTTAAATAAATAAATGTCAATGTCATGCTATTTCCAATCATTGACGTTAGTCACAAACGACGATGTTCACTTGACTGAAAGTGTGTCTTGTCAGTTGAAAGCACAGGATGATTATGTTTGGGCGAAATTTTAATTTATGTATTTTGTTCCGTAAATTATAACAAAAATATCATATAAAAAGTTTTCTTTATTTCTATTTAAAGTTAATTGTTTTGATGTAATGTAACACCGCTTAAAATATTGGTACTTAATTTGTTAGCACCTTATATATCCTATACATAATACATTTATTTTTACGTTATAATAGTTCATTATTCGACACATAATTATTAGCATAAGCTTTGCGGTATAGGTTCCGTACCCAAAGGGTAAAACGGGAACCCTATTACTAAGGCTCCGCCGTCTGTCTGTCTTTCCATCTGTCACCAGGCCAGGAAACTTTTACAGATGATGTATTTATGTTGCCGCTATAGCAACAAATACTTAAAACCAGAATAACATAAATATTTAAGGGGGCTCCCATAAAACAAACGTGATTTTATTGCTCGTTTTTGCTCGATATTGATAACGGTAACAGGTAGACACTTGAAATATTCACAGAATATTTAGTTATATATTCACTTTAAAAATCAATAATTAAATTAAAATAAAACAAATATATAAAGGGGGGCTCCCATACAACAAACGTTTTTTTTTTTGCAGTTTTTATAGATTATGGTACGGAACCCTTCGTGCGCGAGTCCGACTCGCACTTGGCCGGTTTTTTATATTAAGGTGATTTTATATATGATTACAATTTTATTGTGTCACGAACATAGTACATTCGAAGTCGACTGCCCCGTTGGTCTCGTGTTCGCAAGCGCGATTGCTGAGCGAGGGGTCCTGGGTTCAATTCCCAGGTCGGGCAAAGTGTTATTGGGTTTTTCCATTAGGAATTTCTTAGTAACACCTCGGAGTTTGGAACTTGGCGATGTGATACCCCCGTGCCTCGGAAAGCACGTTAAGCCGTTGGCCCTGCGCATGATTTCTCTCCGGTCGTGTCGGATGGCCGTCCAATCGGACTATGAGACTGTGGGAAGAAAGATTACACCTGTGTAGCCATATTACCTATGTTCGACAAATAAATTACTTTGACTTTGACTTTGACTTTGTGTCTGCGCACACACTTGTGTACTCTAAAATCTCCCGCATCGAAGCCTGGTCTCCGCTGAGACCTATTATTATATTCGCTAATACTAACTCCTAAAAACATAATTTCACGCCTGTTTTCGCTAAAGGGATATGCAGAATTGTACGTATAAATAAATAAATTTGATTGTGTAGGATCTCCTCGCCCCTATTACATGGGACTGAAACATAGCTGGCGAGATCTGTGTAAACCCCTACTATTATGAAAAAGGTTTTATATCAAAGATGCAATCGTTATAACACGAGAAAATAACTTTTTTATTTTGTTTAGTGTAAACATATTGATGCTCGCGACTGTGCTACGTGCGCAGTCGCGAGCAAAAATACCTTACATTTAGAAAAGCGGTTTTTTCCTAAAGTATTTAGGAGCAAAACACCGCCGTTTTTTTTTCGGTACCAATTTTTTTTTTAGTATTGATAGAATTTTACAGTGTTATGAACACTATATTCTTGAAATCATGTTATAATTATTATGAAATAGATCATCCCTCAAAGTTGCCATTTTTATTTCACGAGATTTTTTTCAATGTTGAGTAACTATCTAGGTATTTATGCTCTTGACTGTAACTAAGTTTTAATGCTGGTTGTTATTTCTTTGTACAACTTACATTGCCTGTAAGTTTTCCTTTACAATTTGAATACATTTCAGAAGCCAGTGTTTCGGTATTAAAATGTATGTTTTGTAATACTTCAGTCGGAGTTTTGGAGGCAACGGACCGGAGTAATGCTTAGAAGAAAGTTTATAGGTAGTTTGTATGCTGTGTGAGGTAACCACGGGTTACTCTGCCATTTCTGTTTGTATGTTAAGAAGGAGGTTATTGTTCATTAATAATAATATAATTTATTTCCGAGTTTAAGCTACATTAAGATCTTAATATTAATAAACGAGCTACCATTTACTTTACTTTACAATTAATATAATCAAAATTTAGTTTGAAATGAAATTAGGTAATTTTTTATTACAATGTCAAGTTTGTTTGTTTGCTTGTTTATTTGCATGTAAATACTAAAATCACATGTTATTATTAGTCATCATCTGCCTAGCCTTTTAAACTGACTTCCAAAAAGGAGGAGGTTCTATTTATGTTCGTCTGTATGATTACTTTTATTTTTTATTAGGTTGTAATTATGTTCGTCTGTATTTTATTTTTATTTTTTATGTATGTTCACCGATTTCTCCGTCACTTGTGGACCGATTTAGAAAATTATTATTCAGTTTAAAAGGTATGCTTTCAAGGTGGTCCCATTATCACCAAGTTGGAATCTGAGTATGGGTTATACTTTTACAGAGGCAACACAGTTTTATATATTACTAGCTGCGCCCCACGGTTTCACGCGTGTAAGTCTCGATCGCGTGGGAATATCGGGATAAAAAGTAGCCTATGTCTCAATCCAGTGTGTCAGCTACCTCCATACAAAATTTTATCAAAATTAGTCCAGCCGTTTCAGCGTGAAGAAGTAACAAACATACACACACACTCACAAACTTTCGCCTTAATAATATTTGTGTGATGTGTTCACATGTTTGAGCAAACTACTATAACTTATCTTATTCTATCTTAGAGCCGTTGTCACTTGCCCTGACCATAGAGGCCCTTGTATAGTCGACCGCGGTATTGCTGTACCAAGGATTTTTTTCTTTTTGTGTGGGAAATTATAAATAACTTCTCCCGCTCTGGACGGAGCGGGAAGGCGTGTCAGACTTTTACTGACTACAACCCACCCGTGTCTTCAGGTGCCTGTGCCAGGGACACGGTATGTCTTTTGGACAAACCCGCAACCCTGGCAGGCATCGGCCTTAATGGACCCCATCAGTTTGTGCTGACATGTTTTTGAGGCACGCGTGGAACACAACGCGCCGTCGACCCCGGCCTGGTCCTTAACGGACGGCGAGCTACCCATTGCCACCGTCTGCAAGCCCGCGCCTACGGTAGTGCTGTACCAACCTGTTACTTAGTTTCAACCCTAGTGAAGTTTCAATTTACTGGGAATTTTTGTCAAAATAATTAAGAGGTCGTCTGTACAAAAAATTAATAACTATCTTTACATGGACCTAATATTGTTTCAATAGGTCCGACCCTATTGATAAACGAAAGAATCTTAAAAATACGACCCCTGTGTTTGATAAAAGTATATACAGTTGCTACGGCGTAGCTGACGTGGCTACGCCTGCTACGCTTTCGTAGCGGAAAACATTTTTGCTACGTTCGTGTTGGATCGTATGGTTCACCATTAATTTTATGTTTATATTATCGAAGTCATATTTAATTGAAGTAATACATAACATAACATCACGCCTAGTTTCCCGAAGGGTTGGGCAAAGGTACCTAACTGTAGTACATCAACCAATTAAAGCAACCCAATTGAAATAATAATGTTTTCTTTAAACTATTCACTACAAAACTGATCACGAAGGACGTATTTTTTGCTTAGAACCAAAACAGTGCACTGTTTTTAATTTTTATTTAGATATAAATTTACCACAGAGGTTTAATGTCTCCCATTCAGTTTAACATAAAATGTATACATTAGGCCAAAAATACTGGCTGAAAATAAAAATCGGCTGAATAAAACCGACTTGGTGAAAAACTTTGTTTTCATTAACTTGAGTTTTTATTTTGAGTAGGTATATTTTATCACCGTAGGGATTGGTATTTGAAAGAAAAGTAGATTACGCACCTTGCTAAAGTGAGTAATTAATGCACTCGTGCTAATTTAGTGCTCCATGCAACAATCTACTATTATTTAATGTTCGAAAGAAGTCAACATTATGGTTGAATTGGCAACTCATCTCACTCCTCGCGTCCGGCCCTGGTTCAGGCCATGGTTCGGAGCAAGAGTGCATGGGAGGCCGTCACCTCCTTCTGCGAAGCAGTTATGCTAGCGAAAGAGGAGGCGGAACGCGTGAGGGTGCGACAAGGTTCGCGCCCTCGCGCCCTTAGTCGCCGCAGGAGACGCCCCGGGCGTCGGGAGTGGCAAGCCGATTTCCGGCCACCGTAGGCGCGGGCCTGCGGACGGTGAGCGATGGGTAGCTCGCCGTCCGATAAGGACCAGGCCCGGGTCGACGGCGTGTTGTGTTCGACGCGCGCCTCAAAGAGATGTCAGCACAAACTGACGGGGTCCGTTAGGACCAATGCCTGCCAGGGTTGCGAGTTTGTCCGAAAGGGATATCGTGGCCCTGGCACACAGGCAACGGAAGGAACACGGTGGGTTTTAGTCAGTAAAAGTCTGACACTCCCTCCCGCTCCACCCAGAGCGGGAGAAGTTATTTGATAATTTCCCACCCAAAAAAAAAAAAAAAAAACTTATCTCACTCACTCATCACTAATTTAGTAATGTTATCATTAATCACTACGTTGTTTTAGCTTATAAATAAAGATATTTATACTCTGGCTTGATAAAGGAAAGAATTTGAAAACTGACAAAGGTTGAGCTTCACGATTACTGACAAATACTTGCACTGACTGAATATATTCTCTCAAATCTGTATGGCTCTTTTCTCAAAATACCATTTCAGACACTAATCTGAATGGTCCACACATGATCAGACCAAGATTATATCATAGAGTAGAGTAGTAGGGCCCCCAGCACTGTACACAAACAAAATCCGTGGCGCCGTCCTTCCGGCCTCGCCGGCGGGGCCCGCCACGAAGTCCCAATCCATCCCCGCCCCGACCTGAGCCTGTAGCTTTCTTTAATTATTCCCTAATTAATCTTAATTCAATTCAGCCTGCCTCTTGCTGTCCGCCCCCAGCGACACCTTAAGCCGTACCCTATAGGGGGTGCCCTTAGCGTGTATTCGCTTAGTTTATAGGTTTATGCCCTGCCTGGAGGCTTAAATTTATTGAGGCAACCACAGGAAAGTCCAGTTAATCGGGCGCCAAACTCCTAGTTTAATCTGCGAGATGCCATTTATAAAAAATAAAAATAAAATATGATTTTCTTTTGCCATTCCTTATCAGGGGTAATCAGATAAGAAATGTCGACTCCAAATTGATCATATATATTTTTTTATACGACGTGTAAAAGTGATTCCGTTAAAAAAAATTAAATGAAATTGTTTATTCTGTACATAGGATATGTACAGAATAAACAATTTCATTTAATTTTTTTAACCTAAAAAGTGTCACAAAATCTCTCATGAAACGAGTCGTCCTAGGAGACTGGAACTTCTAGTAAAATGTGGGTACAAAAATCCTTAATAAATTCCAAACAATTTTTCGAATGTCCTGTAAAAGAATCATAAAATGAAACAGCAAAGAGATAAGATAATATTATATACTAAGTTAGAGAGATAATATGCGATTCTCTCTAACTTAGTATATAATATTATCTCATAAGTTATCCCACAGGCGACGTGAAGTGAGCTGTTCATAAATATTGTTTCACTCTCTCTCCATCAAGTTTGTGTCGGTCTCTTCTATGTAGCTATGAAGAGACTCTGGGGATTTATTATGCACTGCTTTTGTTTTACTTGATAAAGAGAATGGGGTATCATGCGTTGATAAACATGTGTGCAGAAATACAGAATACAGAAGGTACTAAGATATTTGGAATAGGTATTCTCTTTATTCGCCATCAAACGTAGAAGTTGGTGAGTAAAAATTGTAAAAACTAATAAAAATGGGTTTAAGTGTAAAGAAACTCACCGCTTAAAAAAATTCTTATTTGTTTTATACAAATAAGAACATTTTTAAGCAGTGAGTTGATTTCTCAATATTAGTTTGTTTATAAAAACCGGCCAAGTGCGAGTCGGACTCGCGCACGAAGGGTTCCGTACCATTATATATAAAAACGGCAAAAAAAATCTCGTTTTTTGTATGGGTACCCTTAAATATTTGTTTTATTTCAGTTTAATTAATTATTTTTAAAGTGAATACATAACTAAATATTTTGTGAATATTTCAAGGATCTATCTGTTGCCGTTATCAATATAGAGCAAAAAGGAGCAAAAAAATCACGTTTATTGTATGGGAGCCCCATTAAATATTTATTTTATTCTGATTTTTAGTATTTTTTGTTATAGCGGCAACAGAAATACATCATCTGTGAAAATTTCAACTGTCTAACTATCACGGTTCATGAGATACAGCCTGGTGACAGACGGACAGACATACAGACAGACAGACAGACAAACGGTGGAGCCTTAGTAATAGGGTTCCCGTTTTACCCTTTGGGTACGGAACCCTAAAAAGGTGTTATTAATTAGAATAAAAGAAACACAGGCTATATCATTACTTTAGTGTATTTATGAAGATAGTCAATGTTCAAAAACATACATAGGGTCAAATTAAATTAACTAGCAAAACTCCGTATTTATTTTATCGTTTTTAGATATCGTTATCCATCACGTCTGTACAGATTGTACAACACAATATTTTTTTTCTAAACTGATATCACAAACACTACCTGCGGTTGATGACCGCAAAAAAAAACCCATCAAATTAATTTATTTTTAACTATATCATGTGTATACAACATGTCCCGGAATTAACGCACAACCTATTAAGGGGCCATTGTACTCATCATTATAAACAAGTTTTACTATGGGACCAAACTTGAAATTGCGAACAGAAAATCAGCAGTTTCTTTCATTTATGTTCTCATAACACGTCAAAATGTAGGGAACAGTAAATTTTTTTTCGAGTTTTGGTGCCACATTAAAAGTTGTTCATAATGATGAGTACAATGACCCCTTAAGAGGTTGTGTGTTAATTCCGGTACATGTTGTATATCGATACCCGTCATACCACGTCATATTCACGTCTCCGTAGTTTTGCTAGCTCATTTATTTAAACTGTGTATAATCTCACGACTTTTTCCTAGATCGCTGCGATTTTATTTCAACATAACATCACGCATGTTTTCCCCGAAGGGTTAGGCAGAGGTGGTATTTTATTTCGACTATAGACAAATTAATATTGACCGAAACCAATAATGGTACCTACTTACTTCAAAATAATGATAACATAATAAAATTTAAACAAATAATAACATTTAAAGTCGTTAATGTGCTAATAAAGACAGGGTGCCCTGGCCAGTCCCGAGAATTTAATAGTCTATAAGTTTCACTCGTAAAATGCTTGACTGGCCACTGAATTTGTGAAGACCATAAATTTATAAATTCGTCATATTATACGCTCTGTTGATTTTATTTTGTATAATACTTGTGTTTCACTTTTACACATGAATTTAAAATCTTAATAAGTATTTGGAGTCTTTCTCCCGGTCTCTCCTCATTTTCGCTTTCATTTATAGATAATTAGCTGCACCCCGCGGTTTCACCCGCGTAAGTCTAGATCCCGTGGAATTATCGAGATAAAAAGTAGCCTACATGTTAATCGGCGGCGGCGATCAATCGCGTCCGGCCCTGGTTCGGAGTGAGAGTGCATGGTCCCTAGTCGCCGCAGGAGACGCCCCGGGCGTCGGGAATCGCAGGCCGATTCCCGGCCAACGTAGGCGCGGGCTTGCGGACGGTGTGCGATGGCTAGCTCGCCGTCCGATAAGGACCAATTGGTCCAGCCTTTTGAGCGTGAAGAAGTAACAAACACACTCACTCACAAACTTTGACCTTTATAATATAGGTGTGGTGTGATAGGTAGTTTTACCATGAAGGTTTACTTTCAAAAACTATAAAAAACAATCTGAACCTCACATTCTGAAGTCACAAGTAAAGAAAAATCATATTAATTCAAATGAATTCATGTATAAAAGCTGCGAAGCTGCTCTCAAAACGGTGAAGGAAAACAGTGAGGAAACCGGAATGCCCTAGAACCAAAAATTCTAAGACATGTGACATCTACCAACCCGCTCTGGGCCCGCGTGGTGGATTGCGGCCCACTCCCTCTTACCGAGAGGTAGCCTGTGTTCCAGGAACTGGAACTGGAACTGGAACATTATAGGCTGATTATGTAATGTATTAAATAATAATACATGCCATGCTTTTAAATTTTTCGACTGCAGAGTAAAGTCGCCTCTTACAGAAGAAGGCATGATTTCGGCATTGCTCACCATCGGTTGCTCAATGCGCGTTTGCGATTTAAGACTGGCCACATTTCCTCACGATATTTTCTTCCACCGTAAATAACAAATGATTTTATTTCTGTAAGTAGTACACACATTAAGCTATACAGTTCCTGTATAACCTGATCTCGCATTGTGTAGGGTTTCCATACAATGAGAGGTCAGCGTATACTGGAAGCTTTGCCACGTCAATCATATTTTTATAAACTAGATGAGGTCAGCGTTTCCTATCCGACTACTTTGAGAAGAAAGGCCGAAACAATCTCAGAGGTCACTGTCTCTTTTAAAGTCCAGACATAATCTTGGTCAGATCATGTGAAGACCATGTTGATTGGTGTCTGAAATGGTCTTTTGATGAAAGAAACACACAGATTGAGCGGACCTGTCCAGTCAGTGCACGCATTTGTCAGTTGTTGTGCAGCTCAACTCAGAACTTAACGAGCTCAATGATTCAACGAACAATACCAAAGAAAGGACATTTGGGTAGGCCGCAAACATTACTCAAACTGCCAGACCATGATAACAACTAACTGACAAAAAAAAATCGTATGACGGTGATGTTCTAGACAAACTTTGCTTACATAATTCATCACCCACGCCAAGTCACCGTATTATGCAATGTCAGCAAAATGCGATGTATGCAGGAGTTTGCTGAAACGTACGTTCAGGTAATTTTAATATATTGCCTGCTTGCTGCGTTAACGTATCACTTTGCGGGAAGCCACTAAAACAGCTGTTACAGTAACCACGGTTTGCGGAAATGTATTGCGGGTGACGATGGGAGAAAACGTTTTTACGTTTATGTTGCTTAGGAAATAAAATGAGCTGTTTTTTATGTCATGTAGGTAGAGCAATTGGGAGGAGGAGTGAGGAAAATATCTTGAGGAAAGTTTTGAGTATAAATGTGGATGGCTATAAGAGTAGGGGAAGACCAAAGAAATGATGGATGGACTGTGTGAAAGATGATATGGCTAGAAAGGGGGTGACTGCCGAGATGACGACTAATAGAGAAGTATGGAAGAAGAAAGATATATTGCGGCGACCCCAAATAAATTGTGTTGTGGGCAAGAGAATGATGATGAGGTAGAACAATTAGAGTACTTGACTTTTATGTGTTTTAAACGGTTACCAGTAACAGTCACTTTGGATTGGTTCGGGACTTTTAAAATAGAGGACTACGGTACGACGATATCACGGTCAGGGGTAAAGATTAAGGTGGTTGAACATGGACTAAACCATACAATCACACTGGTTTTCGACAATTTGTTTAATGTTGAAACGATAATTTAAAGGATACGAAAACCAACTTGATAATATTAATTTAGAGCCAATTAAGTTCTGCAATTGCTAAAATCAACACAGAGCCCATTAAAATACTCTCCACAACATGAAAACGTCCGTAGCTACCATCAGAATCGCTGTTATTTTACCATCACCCATTAGCTCTTCTTATAACAGGAGAGAAGACGAAATCTCGAACGAACTGACTCGTTGGTCTAATGGTTGCAAGCACTACTGCTGAGCAAGAGCTCTTTTTTTTTTTGGGTGGGAAATTATCAAATAACTTCTCCCGTTCTGGGTGGAGCGGGAGGGCGTGTCAGACTTTTACTGATTAAAACCCACCCGTGTTTCTTCATTTGCCTGTGTGCCAGAGCCACGATTTCCCTTTCGGACAAACTCGCAACCCTGGCAGGCATTGGCCCTAATGGACCTCGTCAATTCGTGCTGACATCTCTTTGAGGCGCGCGTGGAACACAACGTGCCGTCGACCCGGGTCTGGTCCTTATCAGACGGCGAGCTACCCATCGCTCACCGTCCGCAGGCCCGCGCCTACGGTGGCCGGAAATCGGCGTGCGACTCCTCTCTCCTGAGCAAGAGGTCCTGGGTTCGATTTCCGGTTCGGCCAAAGTATTATTGGGTTTTTTCATCAGATTTTTTTCTCAGTCCGGAGTCTGATTTTTTGCCCGGTTGATGGCAATAGGTTCGCTTCTTATTACATGGGACTTAAACATTACTGGCGAAAATCTGAGAGATGTATAAGTACACTTCTGCCTAACCCTTTGGGGAGTATAGGCGTGATGTTATGCTGTGTAAGACGAAATCTAAAAAATTATAAGCCTTTTCTGAAATGATAAATATCTATCACTCATTCCGCTAGTTTTATAACCACACCCAATTTAAGACCTCGTTTAACAGTATCGGCGATACTAAAAACTCATCAACATTACCTCTACCGGGGAAATAAGGTATTCCTACAAGATTTATAGCGATGACGATGCGGCTGCAGACTGCAGTCCGACGAATCGGGCCGTGTGCAAAATACCTTATTGAAAAATCGGAAAGATACGAGCGTTTGGGTTGGACGGGAACGCTAAAAAAGAGTTTAACTATGAACAATGAACTAAAGTATATTTTATGCAGATAAATCTATATTATATTAGACATATTAGACAAAGAATTAAACACGTAACTATGATTTTTTTTAAATAATTTCGATGTCTGCCTTTCCCTAACTACGTTGCGGTCAACTTCTAGTCTAACCGGATGCAGCTGAATACCAATATTTTACACGCGACTGCCTATCTGATCTCCATAACCCAGTTACTGGGTAATACGATACCCCAAGGTATGACTGGCTGCATAACAACTGTCAAAGATCTACAAATGACAGCCGGGACCAACGGTTTAATGCGCTTTCCGAGGCACGGAGGGGTCTCAATATGTAATGGATGGTCACCCATCCACGGACCGACTTCGGCAAGCATAGTCTTCGATCGACCCGTGTAGCTGTGCTTATTGTTTTGCCCACGAGCTTTTCCACTCAATTTGATGTGTGACCGTTAAGAGGAGGCTCCCTATTTTTATGTCAATTTGCATGAATATCCTAAAACAGTCACACATACAAGCAAAATGAAACTTTAGTATATGATTTATCGGATCTTTTTCTTTCCATGTTGAAGACAGTTACGTAATTGTAATATTTTCTCTCAATACATTTTTTATTCGAAAATCATGTCTTTTTTAAAGATAATTCTAAAAACAACCGAGATTGTTTAGCTGTGTCTAAAATAAATATTCACAGCAAGAAAATATAGTTTATTATCCCGACACAAGACATTTCTTCTCCAGATCAACTATTACTTTAGTTATAAACGAAATAAGAATTGAAACTTACGCTATTTAGTTTCGTGCTCGAACACGATCAAAGAGCGCACGCGATATTCAACTTTATTACTGATATATTAGCGTTTAGCACTTAACGGAGTGGCGGGGAGTGAAGGGTGGAGCTTGCGTTCGGAATTTGATTTAGACTGCCTGCTCTTAAACCTATCACACTATAATAATATCACATCACACTAATCACACTAATATTACTAAGGCGAAAGTTTGTGAGTGTGTGTGTATGTTTGTTACTTCTTTACGCTCAAACGGCTGGACTAATTTTGATAAAATTTTGTATGGAGGTAGCTGACATCCTGGATTAAGGCATAGGCTACTCTTTATCTCGATATTCCCACGGAATTGAGACTTACGTGGGTGAAACCGCGGGGTGCAGCTAGTATTCAATAAAAGGATTCTTAGGTAGGTATAACGTCATGACAATGAAACAGTGTTTGCAAACACTCCTTCAACACGAGGTTAGTGACTCATAAACTAGACATAGATAATAAGACTTACAATGTCATAATAAACAAAAATAAAGGAAAATGAATTATTGCTCAAAATAATTATACTTTTAGGAACAACCTGTATCAATCTAAGTCACATTCCTCTAACACTTTTTGTTTGAAGGACGGTAATTCGGTCGCCGATGTTCGTTCGTTTGTTTAGTACCTAATATTTCGCGAAATACCCTCGTTGTTATTTAATTTGAATAAAGAACTCAAGTTTGGTTTAATTCTTTAAATTATCTGGTCGATGATTTTGGTGCACGGTAAAACTCTAATGAGTTTATGTTTGCACCAACTTATATGTGTAAAATGTAAGTGTGCTACTGAATGAATAAATAAATAAAATAAGTCAGTAGGTGTATCTAATTCTTAAATGTAATCATCTTTTCAAATCACTTTGCCAGAGTTTTGTTTTTCATAATAATTATATCAATGGCCAAGTATATCAATGTCGTACTACTCTAACTATTGCAAATTGAGATAGATAAAAAAATACTTAGAACAATTATAGAAAAATATATAAACAGGACTACGTGGAATTAGGCGAATGGATAGAATAAAAACCGGCCAAGTGCGAGTCTGACTCGCGCATGAAGGGTTCCGTACCATTATCTATAAAAACCGGCAAAAAAAATCACGTTTGTTATATGGGAGCCCCCCTTAAATATTTGTTTTATTTTAATTTAATAATTAGTTTTAAAGTGAATATATAACTAAATATTCTGCGAATATTTCAAGCGTCTACCTGTTGCCATTATCAATATCGAGCAAAAACGAGCAAAAAAATCACGTTTGTTGTATGGGAGCCCCCTTAAAATTTTATTTTATTCTGTTTTTTTAATATTTGTTGTTATAGCGGCAACAGAAATACATCATCTGAAAAAATTTCAACTGTCTAACTATCACCGTTCATGAGATACAGCCTGGTGACAGACGAACAGACAGACAGACAGACAGACGGCGGAGCCTTAGTAATAGGGTTCCCGTTTTACCCATTGGGTACGGAACCCTAAAAATGAGTACGTAAGAGGAAGTCTGAAAGAGGCACCGATGACTGAAAAGATGTGTGGAAATCTGTTGTCATGGTATGGGCATGTCATGCGGAGGGATGAGGAAAAAGTCTTGAGGAAAGTTTCGAGTATGAATGTGGACGGCTTAAAGGAAGGGAAGACCAAGAAACGGTGGATAGACTGTGTGAAAGATGATATGGCTAGAAAGAGGGTGACTACCGAGATGACAACTAATAGAGAATTATGGAAGAAAAAAACATGTTGCGCCGAACCCAAATAAATTGGGATAAGAGGAGGAGAAAGGGAGAGGGGGGGGGGGATCGAAAATAAGCAATTACCTTCACAATGTACAACTCTATGTTTCCAAACTTTATGTGCACGTAAAGTCTCAATATACTTCAAATGAAACCGAATTCCGAACTGTTAAGAACTGGCGTGTCTGTACTACTAGATTTATTATTATGTTCCGATTCTAGTGTTCAAAAATCGGTTACATTTGAGTAAATTTTTCGCCATGTTTGGGGCGGGGTGACATTGTATTTAGTAAGGGTTTGTAAATTCTTATTTTTTTACTCACTACCCGCAATTAGAAGGAAGTTTTATGTTCTTCTCCGTACGAAACTACCTTTTGGAATGTGTAACTAGATTCATTAAAAATTCATGTGTTGTTTTATCTGTTTGTTTGTTTTTGTTTCTTCTTATATTTTATACGGGAAGCCAAACGCATTTGAATAACAAGCAATTATAATCACAGTAAATATTCACGTAAATGAAGCAAAAAACGAATGTTAGGATCGTAGTAGGTGGCGCTCTGTAGTTTGTGCCTAGGCCCATGGGGATTGGGCACGCCACAATTGTGGTGATAAGTCCCCTCTTTGAGGAGTGGCTAGAGAGGCGCCACGGCGTCCTCACCTTCCGCCTGACGCAGGTCCTCACCGGACACGGTTGTTTCGGGAGGTTCGTGTTCAGGATAAAGCGGGAGGAAACGCCCGGGTGTCACCACTGTGTGGATCGCCCGGAGGACACGGTGGAGCATACGGTGGAGGTCTGCCCAGCGTGGGCGGAGCACCGCCGTGGCCTCACGGAGGCGATCGGCGGCGGCGATCTCTCGCGTCCGGCCCTGGTTCGGAGCGAGAGTGCATGGGAGGCCGTCACCTCCTTCTGCGAAGCAGTTATGCTAGCGAAGGAGGAAGCGAAACGCGTGAGGGTGAGACAAGGTTCGCGCCCTCGCGCCCTTAGTCGCCGCAGGAGACACCCCGGGCGTCGGGAGTCACAAGCCGATTTCCGGCCACCGTAGGCGCGGGCCTGCGGACGGTGAGCGATGGGTAGCTCGCCGTCCGATAAGGACCAGGCCCGGGTCGACGGCGCGTTGTGTTCCACGCGCGCCTCAAAGAGATGTCGGCACAAACTGACGGGGTCCGTTAGGACCAATGCCTGCCAGGGTTGCGAGTTTGTCCGAAAGGGATATCGTGGCCCTGGCACACAGGTAAATGAAGGAACACGGGTGGGTTTTAGTCAGTAAAAGTCTGACACGCCCTCCCGCTACGCCCAGAGCGGGAGAAGTTATTTGATAATTTCCCACCCAAAAAAAAAAAAAAGGCCCATGGGAAGGAAGCGTGAGTATATGTATGTGTATTAGAAAAATAAACAAACATTTTGATTGAATTGAAGCAGTTTATTGTCACAAAACGTAACATACTTTTTTTGATAAACTTTTGCAAATTTGTTAGGTTTACATTTCTGATCGATCGCCTGTCATAAGATAATTAAAAACAGATAACAGAAATCAATTAGAAAATTAACTGAAGGGTGTTGTAAACTTATTGACAACGTGTCTGATAAATTATCGTTCTCAAAGAATCTTACATAATCGCGTTTTTCTAAGAACAACAAACTTTTATCTTCGTAACTTTTAAAACTTTAAGGACTACGAAAATGCTAATGATAAAGTATAATAATCCTTCGTTCAGTTAAATATATTGGTTACTATTGGTCCAAGGTTAAGAGTGATACAACTTTCTTTCATCTTTAGATAAAACATTTTTACACAAAAAACAGACTTCAAAAAAAACACTACAAAATGAAAAAAAATAATCGGAAGTCGGTTTTTTTTATTCGGAAGTCGGTTGTTCTGATAATTTGGTTTTGGATTTTCATTTTTGCCATCGACTTCCGAAATTAAAGTAATTTTTCTCTTAGTTGTGTTTTTTTGGAAGTCGGTTGTTTTTTTTTTTTGTTCTGAAAATGTACCTATTTATTTTTCACCTTTTAGGTGTGGTAAGCTACCTTAAACAAATTCTTATTCCTATTCTACTTGCTATGTAAAGAACAGTAAAAATAAATTATAATAACATCATCAACATACCCAAAGCAGCCTAATCCACATGTAATACACTATGAAGCGGATTAAATACGTATTATTGAAGCTAACTCAAAAACAGATCATCACATCAGAACTTTACCAAATTTATATGCGACTACCTCAGGAATATACCAACAAAATGATAATTGATTTGACTAAAAACGAGTACAAACTAATAAGCTAGTGTAACAGTAACTGTTCCTAAACACTAGAATGATGTAATTTTCGTTTTGCCTAATCAAGTTAGAATTAAGTGTAAGCATCATTTATTATTTTAAGGTTTTTCGGTGTTTGAACAAAATATTTCAATACGCTACTTCACGCTTGTTCTTCCCAAAGGTTTAGGGAACTGTGTACAAAAACTATACCCACATTTAGCCAGTTATGATTAAGTCTCATATAATAGGGGTGAGCCTATTGCCATCAACCGGGCACAAATCCAAACTCTGAGAAATTCCTGATGGAAAAATCCAACAACACTTTGCCCGACCTGAGAAACGAACCCATTCTCCTCATGTTCAACAGTAGCGCTTGTGACCAGTACAACAAATAAGATTGGCATGATTATCAAATCAAAGCTCACTGATTTTCTGTACACCGTATTTTTCGCCACTGCTCTCAAAAAAACCAAAAAGATGTCCTAGAACCAAAAATTCGAAGACATAATATGACATCTACCAACCCGCACTGGGCCCGCGTGGTGGAAAACGGCCTTTTTTCTCTCAAAAAGAGGAAGCCTGTGTTCCAACAGCAGGAACAATAAAGACGGGTTATATTTTTTACATCCTTTTCATCAATTCCGTTTGTCCACAGATACCTAGGCATCCGCAACCCTCTGAAGAGTCGGCACCACTCCACGAAGCGGGTCGTTGTCATCAAGATCGCATTAGTCTGGCTCCTTAGCATGTTCGTCTCTAGTTCTATTACTGTTTTAGGTAAGTGGTTAGCATTATTTGATTTAAATAAAAGAGTGTCCATGGTGTTTCTTGCCCGTTCTTCTCCGAACCTACTACGTTATCGAACGCGTTCTGGGAGTCGGAATTTGCTAAACTGAAACTATTACAGGCACTTTTGAATTGTCAAGTAGTTCTTGGAGGCTAACTTCGTTTTTCTGACCGAATTTTGAATAGATGCTTTGAGTTTCAATGATTGAGCAAATTATATATTTTAACCATTTATGTACATATACAACGTGCCGCTACAATATAATTCGAACAATAAAAAAATAAAATTTTCAAACAAACTGAATAATAAAGCTCTCTCTTTTTTCAATTCGCCTTGTCTTTGCATGTTATTCGTTTTAATTTCATTGATGCAACTTTATGATCCGATCCCCGGCAAATGACCTCTGCGCTACAGTTCTTTAAGTACAGGTTGCTCCAAAAGCTATTTTAGAAAATTGTTAATAAATCAATAAATAATAACGTTTAATAAAATTAAAATACCTTCCTAAAAAGAAAAAGCGAAACCGTATAGATGTATTAAAATAATGTCGCCACTAAAGCGGCACGCTGTATTAAAACAGGCAAGAAGAAAATAACAGAAAAACACATAGGTACAATGGTGATGCTTATTTCTAAAGAAATCTCTTCTAGCATACCTGTGATAGGCAAGTAGATACAAAGATGTAGACAACGTGTGTAAGAGTAGAAGAGAAAATAGAATACATAAAATCAAAAACAATTCACTTGATAAAATAAAACACATAATAAGAAAATATAGTAACATACATACATACAAACATACCTACTTCTAAATAAAATAAATATCATATAAAAATATTAATAATTATAATGAAATTAAGATAATAAATAATATTCTAGTGATATTTATTTTAGAAATAAGTATGTTTGTGTGAATGTATGTATGTATATTCTCATATTATTTGTTTAATTTTTTTAAGTACTTAAATTGTTTTTGATTTTATGTATTCTATTTTCTCTTCTACTCTTACACACGGTGTCTACATCTCTTTATCGACTTTTCTATCGCAGGTATGCTGGAAGAGATTTCTTTAGAAATAATCATTACCTTTGTACGTATTTTTCTGTTCCTTTCTTCTTGTATGTTTATATACATACACATACATACATACGTACATAAATGGTTGAATAAATAATTAAATAAATAAATTGACATAAACTTTACAATAAAGCTCAGATAGCAAAAGTTAAAACCTGTGTTACAGCTATCAACGCCTGTCTAAATATAAGAAACACATTGTTCCAGACTATTGTCTGCTGTGACATGGTTTGTGTTTAAATAAAAATCGTAAACATGCAAAAAAAAAAAAAATTAGAATAAAGGTAACTTTATCAGCCTTAGAATAACCTGATATTTTCCCTAAGTTGTTTCTAAATGGTTCTGTTTTGTCATATTGGTAAAAACACCCAAAAGGAACAACGAATGATACCTACTCTCCAAGAGCCAGTTTCCAAAAATAGCTATTCGGAAATACAAAACCATTGTTACTAAGCAACAGTTTCATTTGATCAGAAATCAAAGTGAAATCAAACAATGACCTCTAATAACAAACAGTAGTAAAACATGACGCCTGTATTCCTCAAACGGATAGGCAGTGCAAGTTCCTCAACTGTAAGTCAGAGACCAAAACATTTTTTATAAGTCCCAGTAAAAGGGAGTGCGCTTTCTGCTACCAACCAAGCACAAATGCAAAATTTGGGATACTACAAAAAAAATCCTAATGGGAAAGCCTAGTAACACTTTGACTTACCTGGGCATCGAACACAAGACAGCTTGCTTAGCAATGAAGCTTGCAACTACTAAAGCAAGGAAGCATCAGACAGCATTTGTCTAGCATTAGTGCTGAAATGGACTCTTTTGGGGCAGCCGTGAGGCACACACTATTGTTGCTAAAACATAATTTTTACTATTTATTCATTTGTATTTTGTGTTTCACGAACTGGTACCAAATCAGTGTTAGTCTTTGTTTTCCTCTCAGTCACGTACAACATAACGACTAAGTTACGCACATCAAATTCCTACATTAAAATAAATTAGCAAGAATTAAACTCCACTTGGCAAACTAGTAAGCTTCAATCGATGACGAAGAAGACGAAGATGAGAGCAGGAGAAGAGAGGGGGGGGGGGGTGGTGATGAAGTTATTGCCCGAGATTGCCCAACAGTCTGTAAGTTACAAGGTCACAAGTCAGACATTAAACTGTACTTAGAATGTGTTAGTTTTCTAATTACATACCTACGTGATTTAACGTGTCAAGGAATTGGGGGAAGGAGAATTGGCTTTTTGCCAACGTTAACTTAAAATGAATTTCGGGCAAAGGGGGTTTAAAAAATTACAAGTCATTGGCAGAGTCGATGATTTGCGGATTTTTGTTATTTGAGGGTATTATTGGCCAAAACACGACTGTGTTTTTGGCTAGTGCCTTTCTGATTTTAATTGGAGATATTGATATTGTTTAAAAATAACTTTTTTTCAACGAACTCTTACTTATTATTCGTTCTTCATTATTTTTTGTGTGCTAAGTAACTAACCTGGTGTCAGAGTGTTTATGCCGCCCATTAGCCTCTGACTTGGCGTCACATGCCGTCGAGATATATATCTCTCAGGTATCTGGTTTCCTCACGATGTTTTCTTTCACCGTTTTTTGAGCTAGTGATATTTATACAATACGCACATGAATCCGAAAAGTCAGAGGTGCGTGCCTTGGGTTCGAACTTGAGACCTATCACTTGGCAGTCCGACGGTCGGACCACTACTAGGCGATCACTGCTGTTACTAACTATTCGTAATAAAGAAAGTTAAAATGTTTAATTCATAGGTCCGATGTTATTAAACTAGAAGAATTAATTTCTTCACTTTTGGTGCTATAAACTCAGCCTTACTCAAAATAGGCGCGCAAATGTTTAAATTAATGCGAAAAAATCTACATTTTATTCGTTACCGAATTGAAAACATAGTTAAAAGCCTTTTATATACTTTAATTTTCCAGCAGGAAAATCATCGAAAGTAGCATTTTATTTCAATCACGCTTTTAACAAGACACACAATACTTAGTGCATCTAAGTGATACTAACATAGCTTTAAGCTTTATTTACTAACGCAATTGTTAATATATGTATACTTAGGTTAAGATCATCTATGGGTCTTAGTAACCTGAAAATAAATGGTTTATTTTATTTTATTATTTAACAAAAAAAAAATATTCCCAGGTCTTATCAACCGCTCCAACATTATGCCGACTCCAGACCTCTGCGTGATCAACAACCGCCTGTTCTGGATCTTTGGCTCGCTGGTAGCGTTCTACATTCCTATGCTGACCATGGTGGTGTCTTTTGCTCTGACTGTACAGCTGTTGAAGAGACAAGCACGGCTAGCGGCTACTCCTGTGCCCGGAGGGACGCAGAGAAGGTAAGAAATCAGACTATAAAATAACCTACTTCGGGACAAGAACTAAATACTAGATTGCAACCGACCCAATCGAAGATTACTGATTAAAGTGATAAATCAATCAAATTGATGCTTATAAAAATAGTTTGTTAAGATTTTTCAAGTATCTATTTTCAGCATATGCCTGGAAATCTCTCTCCTATACAGGGTGGCAGGGACATTGACGCGAAACCTGTTACCATGGATTCAGTACATCATGCTTGACCCCCGTTCGTTGATATTTTTCGTCGGTAATTAAAAAAAAAAAAACTGCTGTTTCCTACAGAAGTGCAATACCTACTCGGTCAAAATGTATGGAACAGCGAATTGTTTTTATATTAACGCAGGGTTGTCAAGAATGATGTACTGAATCCATGGTAACAGGATGCACGTCTATGTACCTTCCACCCTGTATAATCTCCACATTTATTTCAGACAATCCATTTTAAAGTATTTTATAAATTATTTTACAAATAACGGCAAGAAAACTAAGCTAATATCACTTTAGTAGAACAACGAAGACAAGCACCTGTTATAATTAGAATACCTGATTAAAAAGAGTAAAAAATTCACATATTACTAGATTAACACTAAGTTTGGTGTCTCTCAAATTGTGATGATATTATATTCACACTAATTTACAAGACGCTGCCATTGGTAATTTCTTTCATTACCGTATCTAACAATGTAATATCGCATACATAATGCAAACATTTTGGAGTCAAGTTATCTGAAATCTTAAATATAATAAATTGTATGTAACTCAAGAATAATTCCATGTCGACTGCCTGGCGAAAGATTAAGAGTTTCATAACTCTCATTTTGCAGGTTACTTGACTAAGTTAGGCCAAGTTTTGTAAGCAAACTCCCTGGCAAGAGTTTTTGCCTTAAGTAATTTATAAGTCATTTTGGCTTAGTCAATTTTGTGGAGGGAAAATAAAATTTACTTTTTAAGCGGGGCTGTAGTTTTGCTACATAATGGATAGGAATGTAAAATACAGAATAATGATAAAATAAAACCTAATTCTAGGTTACAAACAGGCAACCACTGATGCAAAAAGAGTTGCTCAATTTTTCGTTTTAGAACCTGCACATATGAAATAGCATCGATAAAACGCAGAAATAGATAAACCAGATTATGACATGTTATTTAAATATTGTAAAATCATAAATGTGTTCGACAAAGTTAAATTAGCTGTTGCCTCTGATTACTCTGTATTTATGAATAAACTGCAGAAAACAAAGATACCAAACTTAGTTCGTATTTGCCTACATTTATTATAAACTGCCAAAGATGAATAATGAATATGGTAAGAGAGTCTGGATGAACGCCTTTCCTGCCATTCTAAATGAACTACCTAAGAAAATTGCCGAAAAATTAGAAGACAAAAAACCTAAACAAATTAAAAACATCTTAAAGCCTACTTTACTGTGGGGAAGTATGGAATGGAGGATGTCAGCGTGTAGGTTCTCAGCCATAAACTTAAGTGAGCAACTATAAAAAATAACCCTTGGTAAGACTGGTTGTCAAAGTTTCGGCCTTCTGACGACCCGGAATCATACATTTACGTACAATACAAAGCGTCCAAAGTGCGCACGGTCAGATTTCACACACCCGAGCTGAGTGCTTGTTTAAAAAGTTTGATTCCTTCAATATTAGTAACGAGGAGTTCGTTACTAATATTTAAGGAATCAAACTAGAATAGAATAGAATAGAATACTAAGCACACAAGCTAAGCAAGCAAGCAAGTAATAAGCTTATAGCACACATAATCTTATTGTATTTAGATTAAGCGCTATATTTAATTTACCAAAACCATGAAAAGTTAGAAGAAATAAATAGTGCACACATAATCTTGTTGTATTTAGATTAAGCGCTATATTAAATTTACAAAAACCATGAAAAGTTAGAAGACATAAATAGTTTTAATTTTTTTTTTTTAGATATGGGACCCTAATTTGACAACACTTAAACAAATGGGGCTCTTACGTATAACAGCGCCGTGTGTGATACATCAATATTATCCACTGTACACGGCACACTTTGTAAATAACGTTTAAAACAAGTGTACTATTTATGTAGTGGGCGGTGGAATCTGTCACTCCACATTACTGATGCTAAAGGCTTTGAAAGATATTATGGTTATGTAAAGTGCCACTGTTATCAAGAAATAGACTCTAGTAACTTTGAAATCTATTTTCATCGCAATTCATATGTTTATGGTTCCATACCTCAAAAGTAAAAAACGGAACCCTTATAGGATCACTCGTGTGTCTGTTTGTCTGTCTGTCCATCTGTCACAGTCAATTTGTTCCAAATCTACTGAACCAGTTAAGTTAAAACTTGGTACACATATTATGCATTTTTGTAACCCAAACACGGAGGTGTAACATAAATAAATGAATTTTGAATATGGCGGTCACTTTTGAGGGGCAAAATAGGAAAAAAAAGTCAGTTTTGCAAACTGTACCGTATGTTAACAAATGAAAGGGCTTATTGTAAGGATTTCAGATATATATTTTTTAATAATTTTAAAATTAATACTTTTAAAGTAAATTAAGAATATAGATGAAAATTTACCATTTAAGTACCTTATCTCCGAAACTACTGTACCTAAAATATTGAAAAAAATTATATAAATAAAAATAGTCCTTTACTTATAGCTTACAGGAAAACCTATAAGAAGTCTATATAATATATAATAAGTCTATCTAAAGGCTTAAAATAACATGGTAAATCACTCAATATTGTGCGTACAAACTTATATTTGCAGTTGTAATGTATGATACATGTCTTTCAACTACAATGTTAAGTTTGTTCTTGGGATAAATTCATCCCAACTAGGAACCCTTCTTTGTGCGTGGTTTATTTAAAAGAGTGTCCTTGAGGTTTCATGCCCGTTTTTCTCCATAGAGATATACGTTTTGGGATGGGCAACTATAGCTTCAACTTTCTGACTAACTGACCGACTATTTGACAAATCAAAAGTGCCTGTAAATGGTGTAATTGAAATAAATACTTTCCTCATACTGAAAGCATCTATTTTAAGTTTTAAATCCTTTTCTAAAGTAATGTACACTCTAAATAGGTACTATTATACCCAATTTACCTATCATCAAAATAACCCAATAAAAGTAAAATACAACCACAAATCGAAAAGCCGCACTTCAATCCCCTCGTAAACCAAACTCTAAACCCACTTTTAGCTACCACTAAACCTCTGTCCTGAACAGGTACCGAAATAAATTCTTATCGAAAGAGTGCACCTCTTCGATACGTATTTATTATCCAATAGGGATGTTGACTATAAATATTGAAAACAAGAGTTTTGCCTGCGACTAGGTTGCGTTTACTATGTATCTATTTAAATCTATCCTCCTTTAAAAATAAAATACATAAGAATTTCTTTGATATATTTTGTAAAAGGCTTGCTGTAGAGAAAAAAAAAAACAAAATTAAAATTGTTTGTCTGTTTTATTTTAAGGAATGTAACGTAAGAATAATTTTAACCTGTATGTGAAAAAGTGTCACTATAAAAATCATTTTATTATGTACCTACAAAAAAAGGAGCTAATCAAACTGCTTTGCAGTTTAGCAGAGATAATAATTTTGTCTGTAAAAATATTTCTGTGATTAAACACTTTTTAATTTTTTATTTTCGTCTAAATAGCAATTGCCGTGCGTTGGTCTCGCAAAAAACTCGAAAATAACTCGATCTATTTGAATATTCGCCACAATACTGGGTGATAGATGAAAGAAAAAAAATAGTAAAAACCCAACGGCACAGCCGAAATCTCGAAAAAACTATATTTTTTCTCACGTGGTACGAAGTTCATCGAGCCACCTCATTTTGTCATAAATATTCAGGCTAAAATATCTCAAAATCCCATTACGATCGGTTCAGTGGTTAAGTCGTAATTAATTAACAAACAAACACGCAGTTTTACAGATATAGTAAGTTTAATTTGCCGTTTATACGACTTCGTCTCTGTGTATTTGGTATTTCAT
The DNA here is from genome assembly GCA_963921375.1 of Tiliacea citrago. NCBI lineage: Eukaryota > Metazoa > Arthropoda > Insecta > Lepidoptera > Noctuidae > Tiliacea > Tiliacea citrago. The sequence goes on from OY992784.1 coordinate 8,261,486, forward strand.
CATTTTTTTATACAAATATCCAAGATGAAAGTAACGCATTTCGTTTTCCAGATCCCAGGCTACCTCTAGTCGTGATGACTTAACATACACACAAAACAAACAAACAAGCAAACAAACAGACAGACAGACTGAGTTGCTTTTGTATTTTAAGTAGTGTGCTGTGCACACAAAATATAGAATAGAATAGAATAGAATACTCTTTATTATGTACACCATAAAAGTTACAGATATAAATGTTGAAATTTTACACAGGGTGACACAATGGGCGGTCTTATCGCTAAAAGCGATATTTTACAGACAACCTTTGGATGGATTAAAAAGAGAAGGAGAGACAGTACTGCAGGTAGTCAGTGGTGAACTATTTACATGTACAATAAATACATACATACACTAAGCATAACTTATCTATAATATATATATACAATAATAAACATGAAACAAGAGCAAGGAACTGTATTAATATAATCTCTGTCTAGCAGATCATTTTCTTTATATTTTTTTAAATAATTTTCAGATACGTTAAATAGTCAACATCCCTATTTTTCTCCGCACCTCATTACGGATTCGCTGCCCTCAATTCCGTGCCGCGACGTGCAAAAACCGCATGTCATTTGGACCGTGTCTTGCGCAGATGGGTGCAGTCAACCGTGATAGGTGCACAACTGAGAACATATTAGGGTCAAAACATACTATGTATGTATAAGCGACGGTACGTAATTGGGAAGGGAAAATTCGGGCAGCATTTAGTGTAGGTGGTTTCGAGTTTATTGTGGGTAGTTCTGTTGGGAGGTTTTAAATTAAGAATTATTTGAATGAAACACTGGGAAGGGACGCCCCAGAAGGACGTAATATAGTGATCTAATTGGTGATGCTCTTCAGAAACGTCAGGTGCGTAGTACTCGCAACCGGCGTGCGTGTTTGACCAGATGTATGAACGTAAACGAAGCAAAAGGAGTATGTAAGGAGCGTAGCAAGTGGCGTTCTATAGATTCTGCCTACCCCCATGGGAAGAATGCGTGAGTTTATGTATGTATGTATGTAAGAATTATTTTGATTAAATTACCAATACAGAAATCAACACAATCAACCTGCCTAGCCTTTTCCTAACTATGTTGGGGTTGGCTTCCTGTCTAACCGCGTGTAGCTGAATACCAGTATTTTTCAGTGAGCGACTGCCTATCTGACCTCCACAACCCAGTAACTAGGTATCGATACCCCTTACCTGCGATACCTCTTATAGAGGTATTGCAGGTAAGGGTAGTTGTCAGACTTTTGGGCTTCTGTCGACCCCTATCGACTGTCAAAGATCCACGAATGACAGCCTGGATCAACGGCTTAACGTGCTTTCTGAGGCACGGAGGGGTATTGGTATGTAAAGATGGTGGTCACCCATTCACGGACCAATCCCGGCAAGTGCAGCTTAACCTGATAGATCGACCCGTGCTGATGTTATTACTTAGCCATGAGCGCCTCCAGAAATCAACACAACAACATAACTTATCATAATTTGTGTTCGATGTCTACATCGTAAACGTGCTGATGTTATTACTTAACCATGAGCTTCTCCAGAAATCAACACATCAACATAACTTATCATCATTTGTGTTTGATGTCTACATCGTAAACGTGCTGATGTTATTACTTAGCCATGAGCTCCTCCAGAAATCAACACAACGACATAACTTATCATCATTTGTGTTCGATGTCTACATCGTAAACGAAGAAGGAGGTTCGTTGGAATTAAAATATAGAAGCAATCGTTGTGTGGCCTTTTCAGATCCGTTCGTGATCTTTTACTTTGTTGATATTATTTCATTGTCGCGCGTCGTTTTTTATATTCGATACATTACGTTTTCACACGTGACTATAGTTAAATCTAACAGATTAATAGACAGGATTTAATTCTAAAGCGTTCTTAGATATGTTAATCCAATACTTTTAAACCAAAAACCATGCAAAAACGAAAAATTTCTTGGTATTTCATGACAACTTTGCTTGTTGGTAGTACTTATGAGGCATTCCACTAAGAGCACTGAATTCTTTGTTAAGGTGAATCCGCAGTGGCAGCCCGCGAAATTCAAATTTTCACAGAATTAGAATCAATAATACATCTTTCTAACCCCATCTTTCGCGACCATACCCACATATGTATTTACATAATTATAATCATTAGAATCATAATAATCTTAATACATCTCTTAGTTAGATTTGTTCCATATTAACAAATCTCTTATGGAAAAGTTCATATGGAATAAATCTAACTTAGAAAGATGTATTAATGATTCTAATTCTGTGAAAGTGTCAGGACAGTGACATGCAAATTGCATAAAAACGTAAGAGAATTTGAATTTCAAAATTCATTACATTTAAATAAATTATAGCAGCCTATAAATAATAAATACATTTATTTCGCTCAATACATATATTTCTGTCTACCCATGCGTTTATTTTAATTGCGTTTGACATTTAATTTTTATTTTTATTCTGAGACTATTTATTTTGTACCTACCTACCTGTTCGTTTATTTTAATTGTATTGACATTTTATTCTATTCTGTTGCAGTATTGTGAAATTTTATTTTATTTTATCTTGTGTAATATGGGTTTTGCCTGAAATAACGTTTTTTTTTTTTAAAGTACAACAAAAACTTAATCTATGGAAGTATGTATTAAGTTGTTTGATGATTGTACATCAGCACATAATAGATAATCTATCAACTTCCAAACTAAGTCAAGCTTTTGTTTTGGGAGTGGTTTTTAGGACTTATATAGACAAGACCTTGCAGCATAGAAATTGACATCCAACACTTAGATAAATAAAAATAATCTAAACAAACTTTGGGAAATAGTAGATTACATTATTAACATTATCGAAATCTACAAATTAAAAAATAATGAAAAACAAAAATAATAAAAATATATATAATACCTTCACATCGACTTAAATTGTATATCAAGATAATCTTAATTTTTACCCGACTGCCCCAGACGGTGGGTAATATTTTTCGAGAGTGTGTATGAATGTCTATTTCTTTGGTAGGGTCTCTAGCCTAAACGACTTGATGGGTTTTAACTTATGAGGTGTCGTTAGATTCGTCTTGATTGTAGGAGTGATTATGCTATTTATTATTTATATATTGCATCTGGAAATATAAAAAAAATACAACAATATTATTATTAAATAAAAGCTAGTAATGAGTCAGTTGCGACAATATTAATAAAACTAGAAAGCTTGAAATAAATCAAATTATTTACAAAAACAAAAACCCCATCGCAAAAACACATAGGTAGCTAAAAGAGAAAAACGAGAATCTATAGAATTTTGGTATCGCAGGTCCCGACAAACTTTTTCTCTTTTAGTTATGTGTTTTTGCAGTCGGTGTTTTGTTATTTTAAATAATTAGTTTTCCGTATTTATAAACCGCACCGCATTAGCACGAGCAATAATATTCAAATAATGATATCACCCATAGCCCATTGCCATCGTCAATTTTTTATAGAAACTGCAGCAACACCACTTCCTCGTAATATCTGTTTTATATTTGAACATACTCATAACAATCAGTTGGACGAACTTTTGATGGCAGCTTTAATATCGAAATTAAGTCATGAAGTTATAGTTTCAATCGAAAAATATTAACAAACGTCATCATCACCATCAGCCCATAGCAGTCCACTGCTGGACAGATGAGATTTGGATGAGAGTTGCCGAGAATCGAACTGAATGGCGTTCCATTCAGCTTGATTTTCGGCAACTCTCATCCAGCTGCCACCAGCCATCCTGCATAGATCGTCGCTCCACCTAACCTGAGTCCTACCTTACGCTTGCCGATTCGCGGTTTCCACTGAATAACACGTCTACCCCAACGGTCATCGCTTCTACGGCTAATATGGCCGGCCCGTTGTCACTTCAGCTTGCTTATTCAGTCAGCTATGTAACAAACGTCATCTTTAGATCTATAATGTCCGTGTTAGCGGTAGGTACTTAGCTGTCAAACCGTCCATCATTTCCTCATGATAAGGAAGCGGGGTCTAAAGGGAACCAAATCAAACAAAGTTTAATCTGCTCGAGTCATTTGAGGGAACGATCATATTTTTTTATGTGATTTGTGACAGAGAAATGAATGATGCAATGGCATTTTTTCCTCAATTTAGGGATTATGTAGGAAAATAGCGATCATAGAACTTCCTGTATCACAAAAATGATCCATAACTTTTAACACGGAACTGCTGTAGACACAAGTTGCTCCAAAAAGTTCATGTATAAAGAAATAAGTAATAAAATATAATGAATATTCAGGACCTTTAAGGCTCTTACAAACACACGCGATATCGCGGGCGCGACATGCACCGACGAAGGAATTGTCTTTGTCGGTGCCTGTCGCTGTCGATATCGCGTGAGTGTGTAAGAGCCTTTAGCCATGTGCGTGAAAATATATAATAAGCTACCAATTTCAATAAAGGACACAGAGTACGAAAATAAATTTAAAAACAGTCTCCCAAAAACACCTTATATTGAAATCTTATTACTCTCTAAAGGAATTCTTTGACGATAAGTAAACTTTGACATTAAAATTCATACCTACATAATACACACATCACCTACAATTTGACTTACTATCTACCTATAATAATATGTTAAGTTGTTTCATGATTATTATTGTTATCGCTATTTGTTTTAATTTTAATTTATTAATTTATTTTAATTTAAGAATGGAAATAATGACCAATTAATTGGTCTAACCCTAACCTATATTATATCATGACAGTTAAATATTTAAATAAAAAATGATGGACATTGATACACATGTTAAGTTTTGTATTTTTGTTTAAGCACAGTGCTTTTAATATTGTGACACTGTATTAAACTGTTTATATTGCTGTGCCCTAGCAGGGTTCATGTATGAAACCTATAAACTTGTATAACAACTTGTAAACTACATGGATGCAACAAATGATGATTGATTGATTGAATAAATAAGCATAAAGTGAACACTATTACTAAAACCTACTCACCAGTAGGTAGAGTTATTACTAAATTAATAAAAAATATCTTTGAGTTGCAACTGATCGTTTTCTTATGGAGGGATGTATTTTCTGACATCACCGTACGACTCATTAACCCTCTGGAAAGGTTTTCGCTAAAAGTAATTTCATCGGTTGAGTATTCAATCGGTTAGCGAATACTCAACAAAATAAACCACTTTCAATTCAAAAACGATTATTTACCCAAAGAAAACTCAATAAATAAACTCACTTTGATCTACCACGTGAAAACATTCTTTGATAATCAAAGACTTTCATTGAACTTAAAAGAGCAAAGAAAGGTTTAGAGCTCTTCGCGCCTTTTACTTTGTGGAGCTTAGTTTACGTTTAGATGTTTTTAATTAAGCCTGAAGGAATGTTTTTCTTAACTAATTTGATGTACTTATGTAGGTAAGGAAGTAGTTAAAGAATTTTCGTAATGTTTTTTGGTCGAATTTTCGGTGCTTGGATGCCGGAAATAATTACCTATTTGCGATATTATAATTCACTTTGTGTTACCAATTATTGAAAGAAGTACAAAATAAAATATAATATAATTTATATTATAAGTTCTTGTTAGTATTTGGCACAATGATATTTACAGCTGTTTTGTTTTCCGGTAGCAATAGAATTGAAAGAAATTGTGAAATATTAACGAAAGATAAATAATTAATTCTGAAAGTTTCACAGTATTTGACGAAGTTTATTCGTTCTCAATTTTATTATATTTCATTTATATTTACTTTGCCTGTTATTCATCAAAGAACTTCCTGTTTCTTCACAAATATTGTTGAGCTTTCACGTTTAACGAAAAAAAAAAAAACTCATACTAAGTTAACCTTCCTTAGCTTAAAAACGGGATTCAATAGCCCACATGTAGGTATAATAAATATTACCCCGCGCTATAAGTTAGTGAATATACAACATGTCCCGGAATTAACGCACAACCTCTTAAGGGGTCATTGTACTCATCATTATGAACAACTTTTACTATGGGACCAAATCTGAAATCAGCTGTTCCCTACATTTATGTTCGACTATTTAGTCAAAATGTAGGGAACAGCTGAATTTTTTTCGACCACTTAAGAGGTTGTGCGTTAATTCCAGGACATGTTGTCTATGGGAAAGTTTAGAAAGTGGCGCCGGTGATAGAAAAGTTGAAAGGAAATCTTTTGGCTTGGTATGGACATGTAATGAGGAGGGAGGAAACGCATGTGATTAAATAAGTGATGAATATTATATGTATGTATTGTTTATGGCTCGGAGTTAAGAGGAAGGCGACATAAAAGATGGATGGATTGTGTGAGGAATGATATGAAGGAGAAAGGAGTTAATGAAAGCGTGTCGTGACAGGGAAGAATGGAAGAAGAACACGTGTTGCGCCGACCCCAAGTAACATAAAAAAGAAAAAAAAAAAGTTCATTCTGCACAAACAAAACGCACATTACAACAAAATAACATTAATAAAAATACACCTACAAATAAGTCAAAAGCCTCGTATTCAATTCACAAAAAAACTTGACAATCTTGTCCATTGCTTGATGTAAGGCCTAAGAACAATGAAAAGTCAGGGCCACAGGCCAAAGACAATTTAGATTGTGTTTACTACATTGTCTACTTATTCTGTTGTTGAGGTACTGGCAAATGACAACATGGGACAAGGATAGAAAGATGATGATGATGATGACGATGACGACGATGATGATGATGACGATGACGACGATGATGATGATGACGATGACGACGATGATGATGATGACGATGACGATGACGACGATGATGATGATGACGATGACGATGACGATGATGATGACGATGACGACGATGATGATGACGATGATGATGACGATGACGACGACGACGACGATGATGATGACGATGACGATGATGATGACGATGATGATGATGATTATGATGCTATGGGTTAGTGTTGAATCGAACCCTATTGAACCAATGATGTAAGGCCCCCGTGGGTTACACAATCTGCCTAAATGAAAGAAGTAACGGCGGTATTCTGTGTAGCGTTAGTGGGTTAAATAAATAATCATCATCATCATCATCAGCCCATAGCAGTCTACTGCTGGATGTAGACCTCTCCAATTGCTCGCCATTCAGCTCGATTCTCGGCAAGTCTCATCCATCTGCCACCAGTTGCTATTCTGTGTAGCGTTCGTGGGTTAAATAAATAATCATCATCATCATCATCAGCCCATAGCAGTCTACTGCTGGATGTAGACCTCTCCAATTGCTCGCCATTCAGCTCGATTCTCGGCAAGTCTCATCCATCTGCCACCAGTTGCGAAGATTGTCGCTCCACCTAGCCTAAGGGCGTCCTACCTTACGTTTGTCGATTCGCGGTCTCCACTCAAGAACACGTCTACCCCAACGGTCGTCGGTTCTACGACTAATATAGCCTGCCTATTGCCACTTCAGTTTGCTTATTCTGTGAGCTACGAGTATGTCGACAAATAAACAGTAAAGTACACATTTGAAATAGGTTCACAGTAATGGCGTATAGGTTAAAGTCAGACGATTGTATGATCTGCTGTCGTTTCGTGTCTAGGCGTTTAATGAAGTAATATTTCGGTCTTATAACGCACCCATTGTACACGGGAATCCCTAGAGTGGAGCAACCACTGTGCACAGGATTCAAACAGGAAAAAAAATAGTTTGGTTAAAAGTATACTTAATTAAAAAACCTATTTCTATTTTTACACCGCACTCAAGGAAGCTCTGGATCCTATAGGACCCACAGCGTAATTTTTAAAATAATAATAAGTGTCGAATTGATCACTCTAAGCTTATTTATGTATATGTTACGGCTAATACCCGAAGTGCGGCTACACCTAGTTTTAGCCGGTTAGAATTAGGTGTAGCCACTTACTCTTGGTTAAACCTAGTACGAGCCGATTGTTTTCCGGTAAAATCATTTGGGTTAGGTTAGGTTAGAACAGTAACCATTAACAAGCGAAGGCGAGCGAGCGAAGCGAGCGTGCCGCGGTTGCGGCCGCCGAGCGCCAGATCCCCTCTATTGTTGGTAAATTGGTTTTATCCAACAGGGATTGTCTGGATTTTTAATTTTCTAACCGGCTAAAACTAGGTGTAGCCGCACTTCGGGTATTAGCCGTAACATATACATCACTCGAAGATCTAGTTTATTTCTTATCGATGACGCGCATAAAATAAATTAAAATTACTACTTCAAGAACACATTCCAAAAATATTTTTACCATACATTTTCCCAGTAAAACTTTCAACAAAGCGTTACAACGCAAGATCAATCAACTCATAAATGAAGACACCTGATTACAATTTTAACATCCCACGAACAACAGAAACTACGTACCCTTGACCATTTAAACAATAAGCAAACACGTAATCAATACCCTTGGATCAAAAACCCACATTATTAATCCAAGAAAACTTTGTTTATTCGAGGAATTTGCCCTTTTTTGAGGATCAAAAACAAACCGGTTACCCGTTCATTATGATCGATGGTACGAGTCGGCCCTCTTTGTAAGCCGTTTGGCAGTCAGCCAGAGGGAATTAGCACAGAATAGTTATGTACAGAAGGTCGGCTTTAAACAATGAGTGAAAATGCACGCCGACTCACACACAGACACGCTTCTTCTTCGTCATATCGATAATTCCACATTTATGTGGGCATCCAAGCAAAAAGGCTCCAGGAGTGGGGTATTAAGTTAAGACTAGATTCGGTATCTACAATAGTCAATTAATAACACAACACACAACATCACGCCTGTAATCCCCGAAGGGTTAGGCAGAGGTGTACCTAATAGTACACCCACATTTCGCCAGTTATGTTTAAGTCCCATGTAATAGGTGGCGAGCCTATTGCCATCAACCGGGCACAAATCCAACTCCGGGCTGCTTCTGAGAAAATAAATCGATAACCAGATATCGGTTATCAATTGTGATAATAAGGATTAAAAAACTATTCAAAAGCTGGCACATTTTTTTTATCAGACATTTGAAGTTGAAACTCTGAAAAAGCTTGATTTGAGAACAAGCATTTTCAAATTTGACACGCTGGCTGGTACCTTTTTAATAAACTTTTCTCTTAAAATTTCTGATACTTACTTAGAAACATCATATAAAGTCATTAACTTGAAGATAATTGAGCATTAATTTACTAATCAATTAAGAGCGTATACGCCGTACGGCATTTCATACAAACTTTCAAGCCCTTGTTTTTCGAAATGACCGAACCGATTTTAATTAAACTTCATACGCATAAGCAGGATACAAAGGTCTATAAAGTTAGTTAAGAACAATTTCGAAAAATAGTGTCACAGCCAAATTAAACCGATTTTACATTTTCCATAGAAACAGAGATTTCCAGCTGTTTTTAAATAAGACATTTCGAAAATGTTCTTAACTAACTTTTTAGACCATTGTATCCTGCTTATGTTTATGAAGTTTCATTAAAATCGGTTTCGTAATTTCTAAAACAAGGGCTTCAAAGTTTTGTATGAAATGCCGTACGGCGTATACGCTCTTAAAATCGAAAAATACATTTTTCACTCACCCTACTTTACAAAACTGCATATATCTCGGAAACTAAATGCCGAAAACAGGACACTTTTTGATTGGACGCCCACATTTTCTAAATTTGATAAATACTTATCGTAGGTGAGTATACATATTTACTTTAACACAGTTAATAAATTCTCTGTATCTTCGTAAGACATACTTTGGAGAGCCTCCTTGAGAATTCTCTTACAATTTGTGTAATTCCGGGAGTAAATATTTGTTGTATGTTCCGAAAGAGAATACAATAATAAACCGTAATGAGACAAACTGCGGAAATAAATCACACTTATCCCAACGTTAGCAGTTTTTATGTGAATGTGAAATTTTAAATATTAGCACAAACATACTAATTATTCTACACATGATGTAAACAAAATACTTACATTTAAATGATGACCGTGTTAGTTAAGGATTATGAGACAAAAGAGACGCAAAATATGTATTTGGTATAATAATGTTCTGCACTCGTGTCTCTCTTGACGCTGGTAGCACATCTCCGCCGCGAAACCATAGCAGCGAAACCGCAGTAGTTAAATTGTACTGGTTCGCGTCATGTTTCGCTACTCGCTTCCGATTCGAGTAGCGGAACATGACGCGAACCAGTACAATTTAACTACTGCGGTTTCGCTGTGATGGTTTCACGGCGGAGGTGTGCTACTGGCGTGAAAGATAATAAATAAATAATGTAGGTGTATTACAAAGTTCGATGCCTGTACAAGGATGAACTAGTATCATAGGTGGCATGAGTTCTTACAATAACAATTAAGATATTCTGATTTCTTAGCAATATTTAACATAAGTTGATATGGTCAAGGATACCTCAAGAGACGGACACATTGAGGGCAGTCACAAGTACAATATTAACACTACAGTCTGGCTGACCGATCGAATTCGCAAAACCTTAATACGTTCCAAGTGTTCCAACACAGGCACTGCCAAAGTTGACGATAAATCTGCGAGGGTGAAATGGGACTATTGGTTGACCAATTACAAGATGCATGAGGACAGATGGGTCAAGATCTTCACACACTTAGTGCATGAAGACGGGCGTCGCTGAAGCAGGCTAGGCCTAGGAAACACTAGCGTGACGATAAAGAAAACTGGAAAAATAAGTGGGGACTATTAAGCCACAACAAAGATTAAGTAAAAAAACCGGCCAAATGCGTGTCAGACCACGTACAATGAAGGGTTAGGATGAATTATTTATCCTAAGAACAAACTTAACATTGTAGTTGAAAAACACGTTTCCGCATACATTTCAACTGCAAATGTAAGTTTGTACGCACAATATTGAGAGATTTAGTATGTTATTTTAAGACCATAGACTTCTGATAGATTTTCCTGTAATTTATAATACAAAGGACTATTTTTGTATTATTAAAAAAACAAAATTGGCTCAGTAGTTTCGGAGATAAGGGGTTTCGGAGATAACGGTCAATTTTCATCTATTTTCTTAAATAACTTTTAGACTATTTATTTTAAAATTATAAAACAAGATATCAGACATTCTTACAACAACTTTCATTTAATAACACGTCTGTTAAATTTTGAAAAACGTTGTTTTTAAATTTTCTAATTTTCCCCCAAAAGTGGGATCTTAGTTCAAAATTCATTTATTTACGTCACACGTCCGCACTTGGGTCCCAGAAGTTCATATGTGTACCAAATTTCAACTTAATCGGTCCAGTAGATTTGGAGCATATTATAATTGATTGGCTGTGACAGGTCCATCTGTCACAGCCAATCAATTATAATATGCTCCATACAGACAGACATACGAGTGATCCTATTAGGGTTCCGTTTTCCTTTTGAGTTACGGAACTCTAAAAAAGTCTAACTACCTACATGAGATTTTAGGTAACTTTACATTTTCTTGAATTTAAGCTCCTGAACCGTATTGCAATGAGGTCTGCTCCCAAAGGATAAAAGGCATGCAGACTTATATCCATTCACTACATTTGGATTTACTCCAAGATTTATATCGAATGAACATGGAGGTATTCGCGAAACAGATTTGAATTTTCGATCTCATTCCCAGGGGATTAGGTGTTCAAAGGAACCTTTATCTAAGCGGGGTTAAAAAATGGATGAGATTGAACCTAGGCATAATAATCTTCCGAGCCAATGAGCAAGATCGGTATCCCAGAGGTAGTGGATGACGGTATGGATATAATACGAGTATGTGTTATCGAGAAAGTTTAAGTAGGTAGGTATACTAGGTCTATCGTAAAAAGCAACTCGCCTAGTTTGGATTACTGTTAAAGTTAAGTCAAAGTCAAATTATTTATTTCAAATAAAAGGCACTTTTGAACGTCAAAATTTACGAAAACATAGAATTGATTAGTAGTTTCGTATGGTGAAGAATGGGCAACAAACTCCACCGTTACTCTTTTAAAAATATTTTACAATATTTTGTTTGGGTACATTCATTATATGATTATATGTGAAGACGATGCACCTAGAATAAAATTACTTAATTACTTAATTTCTTTTAAACGTTGCCCCACACTAGGAATTTCTCCTGTATCGTGGGTGCGTTTACAAACATTTAAACTCCACATACACAAACAGCCAGACCCGGAACAACTACTTGTAGGTCATACAAAATATTTGTTCCGTGCGGGAATCGAACCCGCGACACGCAGCGCAGCAGTCAATCGCTTAACCATTGCGCCAACCGTGCCTTCTACTATACCATAATAGGTAAAAATAATTAAAAACTAAGCAATAAAAATAAAAATAAATGTACTAGTTGAGAAGTAGTAGTAGTACTTGAGAAGTAATGGAATACATACATACATAAACTCACACCTTTTTCCCATGGAGGTAGGCAGATACTATAGAATGCCACCTGTTTCGCTCCTAACATACTCCTTTTGCTTCGTTTACGTTCATACATCTGGTCATACACGCACGCCGGTTGCGAGTACCACGCACCTTTCTGAAGAACATCACCAATTAAGTCACTATATCTCCTCCTAGGGCGTCCCCTCCCGGCGTTTCCACTCACCTCTGCCTTGTAAATACCTTCTGTCACTCGCCTTTCATTCATCCTCTCAACATGACCAAACCATCTAAGCATACTCTTTTCAATTTTTGTCACTACATTTCATTTTGAATTGCACCATTGCCCTATCACATCATTTTTCAGCTTATCATTTATAGTCACACCACACATGCTGTAAGGAACGCATTTCCACTGCATTTATTCTACTTTCATGCTTCTTTTGCCACACCCAACATTCACTTCCATACATAAGCGTAGGCACAAATGTTTAATAATACGTTAGAAATTATTTTAATAACCTTTAAGAGCGTATACGACGTACGGCATTTCATACAAACTTTCAAGCCCTTGTTTTTCGAAATGACTGAACCGATTTTAATGAAACTTCATAATTATGCAAAAGCAGGATACAAAGGTCTAAAAGTTAGTTAAGAACATTTTCGAAATGTCTTATTTAAAAACAGATAACTGGAAATCTGTTTTTATGGTCATTTGTCTGTAACACTATTTTCTGAAAATGTTATTTAACTAACTGAACGATTAAGGGTTCCGTAGTTGGGATGAACTTTATTCCAAATACAAACTTAACACTGTAGTTGAAAAACATTTTCTCTCATACGCAACGGTCAATTTTCCAACTGCAATGTAGCTTGGTAATCGCATTTTTCTTTAAGTGATAAAACTACAAATTAACAATTTTCAGACTTTCCCCTTTACTTGTGCTGTGTGACCTTGCTTCTTGCCAAATTTCATGGTTTTAGGTCAACGGGAATCACCCTATAGGTTTTGATTTATTTGCCAGTATCAAAATATTATTTATTTATTTATTCTTCGGAAAGCTTACAGTCTAATATCTGTAAAGGTAAGTTATGGATAATAGCGCTTACAGTTGCCATTTACAAGCTTCCACACATTATGTCGCATAAATCGCCGTATTTTTTTAATGCGTTGACTTAGGAGCTTGATTTTTTTAGAGCTCTAAGGGACCATAGACCTACGTATTTGATATTAATTTCAAATTGATACCTTCACGCGTTCCTGATATGAAGGGTCTTGACAGACTGACAGACAGACGGACAATGAAGTGATCCTATAAGGGTTTCGTTTTTTTCCTTTTGAGGGACGGAACCCTAAAAAGCAGCGAGAGAAAAAGGGTGAATTGAGAGTTGTGATTCATTTAGGAACAGATTATTACAGTAACTCCGTTTTCACTTAAACCATTTTCGGAAAACCTTACGAGACTTATAAGAAGGTGCGATCTATATTGAACCTTGTTCGTATTCTCACAAAACTTAAATTCGTAAATTATGTAAGCAGGATTTCACATCAAACACTTTTTCACCAGATTTATAAATGGGGATTGGTGTTCATATATTGGAACTTGGAATTTTAGCTTATTGAATGATCTTTTATAGAATTCCGTACGTACGCAGATTTTTTATTTCACATTTAAAACTGTTGAGGGTTTTGGTATCGAACGATGGCTGTTCAAGAATTTACCCTTACGGAAAAATGTAACGGCTATTTACAACCGAGCGACTTCGTTCGGAGGGAGCCTGCAAAGATTGTTGCTAGAATGGAATAAGTGAACTTGGTTAACGTAAGTTACATGTTTGGTATTAACAAAGCTGTATAGGACGTTTTAAATAATTCTTGGTTATTTGTAACCGTATAATTTTTAGCCAAAACAAATCGGTACTTTGTGCTAAAGCTTGATTTTTTCCATGTATTTAAGTTCAACGTTTTTTCAATTTAATGAATTTGTAAAGTTCCCTCAATATCACCATTTTGATCCCATATCTATACATACATGTTTGTGGCTAAATTAAATACCAAAAAGTTTGATTTATATTTCATCTTGAATATCAAACTTTGTTCTCGTTCATTCGCTTCCAAATTTTAATAATAATATTTCCATCCCATCCAACAACCCGAACCTTTTGTCCCAAAATTCCAATTATTCATTCACCGACAACTTCCAATCATATAAGTACTCATTTACTGCAAACTGTCTGTCCACAAGGACATTATTGTAAACAAGATCATAACAAATTGGTGCCATAAAACGAACCAAATGTTGGACATAAATATCGATACACGAAATAGCGGCTACGTTATAATCGGCCATAAAAGCTTTAGTGTAATTGTTTGTCTGGGCTTATGCCCAACATTGGCTGTAGTTGGCTGTGGTTCGATTTATGTGAAGCCGTCAATAATCGCATCGTTGATTTGAAGACGTTTGGTTTTACTGTTCCTATCTTGTGCATTATTGTTTGAAATTATGATGCGTTTCGAATAGCTTTCAGGCATATTTAGTCATCTGCTATGTGCTTTAAGCTGCCTACAGACATCGAGAGATATGCCGCGTGGTTTGCCATCTCTGGCTGCTCACTGTGAGCATCTCGTTGGAGCGGTGAATTTCATTGGCGTTGTGGCGCGTCGATGAGCCTGTGGCATGCTCTGTCTGTACGCGGCTTTACGATTCTGGCGTAGTTTCAGTATCTGCTCTAATTTAGGAGTTAAAGGCATCTGTTGTGTGTGTCGGTTAGGACAATATAACATTGTGTTGGCACGATGTATTAGCTGATGGAGTTGAGTTATTTCGGAATAACTCAATTTTCATTCGCCAGACTTACTACTTCCTACGCGTGTTAGGTTTACTAGTATTAATGTTGTTGTAAACAATTATGATCTTGAATACATAATATTTTCATGGCACTTGAGCTATCAAGGCAAAACTGAAATGTATATACAGGTAATTGTTAACATTGAGTGCACTGAGGCTCCAGATATTTGAAATGTGTATCCATAAATAATAATTATAGTAGAAAACATACTTAAAATCAATCCAAAAGTGAACAAAATGGTTTTTTGGGCAAATAGAACTTGACTAGTGAAAGCATAAAACTGCTTTAGCAGACAGCTAAAATTTGTTGCTACTATATCACCTTTTGTTGGCAGGCAATGCGGGGGCTATGACAATGGCCCGACAGGTCAAGGCATACGGAGGGTCGGCGTGAGGAGTTCTCCAGACCTGTCCCCGAACAGAACTGTGAGCAGGCAGCTTACTTGGAGGATTACTAGTGCTACCAGGTATGAAGGAGCAAAAGTCTTTGATGCTTGAAGGGAGATGAGGAGATGAAAGCAACCTAAGGGTTGCGGCAAGACACTGTAAAACTCGGTCAAACCGAAAGATTGAAATGTTTTAGGAGATACATAATGATCTGGGGCCGTAATATGACGTCATGATGAATAAACAATTTTTCTTTCTTTTTATTTCTTTCATGCTATGACCTCAGATCATTGTGTAATATGTTTTAATGCCATCATTTCTCTAGCCCGAGAGAGAAATCACCATCCCATTTTCTCAACCAAATCACGGTGGCGAGCACGGCCTACTGTGACATGACTTGAGTCACACATTTTATCACAGTTTCAGCGATAAAGCTGTTTTGTGAGAAAATGCTAGTACAAATTGACATGATATAATTTATCATGTCTTGTCACGCCCGTGCTCGGCCCGCTGGTCAGTGACTCTGTAATCCCAGTAGGTACATCGTAAAAAAAACAGAAATAACAAAACAATCTACGTACCCAAAAAACTACGTATCTAAAAAGGGAAAATAAGCAACTTGCTACAAATATTTCTGTCAACCCAGAATAAGCCGAAAACATGAATAATAATAACCAACCCTTTCCTTATCTTTGACCGAAACCTCAAACAAATAACCACCTAGATTCGTTACATAGTAAATTCAATCAAACCGTACTTCAAAGAGCTGGCTGTGGTTATCGACAATTGGTGGAGGCTACGAAGGAGTCTAAAAAAAATAGGCAATTATGGGGACTGCCGACAGAAGTGAATAGTTAAAACTTTGGAATGATGTTGTATATAAAGTGTATCTATTCATACACAAAATCTCTTAAGGGGTCATTGTACTCATCATTATGAACAACTATTACTATGGCATAAAACCTTAAATCGCGAAAACAAAATCAGCTGTTCCCTAAGCGTTTTTTCGTGATTTGCACCTTTGGTCCCATAGTAAAAGTTGGTCATAATGATGAGTACAATGACCCCTTAAGAGATTTCGTGTAAGACTAGATACACCTTATATACACCGTGGTATAAGTTTCTTCTTTTTTTTAATTATTCAAATGTTAATAAATATTTTGTAAATAATATTTTGAGGAGCTTGTGGCTAAATAATAACTGCCACACGGGTCGATTGATCAGGTTAAGTTACGCTTGCCGCGGTTGGTCCGTGGATCATTGGACCATATTTTCATACCAAGATTCCTCCGTGCCTCGGAAAGCACGTTAAGCCGTTGGTCCCGGCTGTCATTTGTAGATCTTTGACAGTTGTTACGGGTCGTCAGAAGCCCGAAAGTCTGACAACCAGTCCTACCAAGGGATATCGTGTTAGAATAGAATAGAATAGAATACTCTTTATTATGTACACCATAAAAGTTACAGATATAAATGTTGAAATTTTACACAGGGTGACACAATGGGCGGTCTTATCGCTAAAAGCGATCTTTTACAGACAACCTTTGGATGGATTAAAAAGAGAAGGAGAGACAGTACTGCAGGTAGTCAGTGGTGAACTATTTACATGTACAATAAATACATACATACACTAAGCATAACTTATCCATAATATATATATACAATAATAAACATGAAACAAGATCAAGGAACTGTATTCTGTAATGATGCTGTTTAAGAACAGAGAAAGTGTTTTGGTGTTACCCAGTAACTGGGTTGTGGAGGTCAGATAGGCAGTCGCTCCATGTAAAATACTGGTATTCAGCTGCATCCGGTTAGACTGGAAGCCGACCCCAACATAGTTGGGAAAAGGCTAGGCAGATGATGATGTTAATAAATATTTTATTTACTTTTATGAATGATTAGTAGTCATTGGATACATGAAGTGGGCTGCCGTTGTAAGACGATTAAAATGCCACGGTGTATACATCGTGCTCCTTTTGATGTATATAACCCATAACTCTATGGTGGGAAAAGTCCCAGAACAAGTGTTCCAAAAATACATAGTTTCGAAGATAACATAATAAATACTAACACTAGACTCTCCATGTGTGTAGATAAGTTTCATTGATAAGTACGAGTAAATCATTTTCATTCAAACCATATTTAAAGGTAAAAAAATGCGACGTTGTCATATTTCACGTAAAGGTGTTTTACATATATAATCGTGACTCTGTCGAATTATTTTGTATGAAAAAAAAAAATACATAATTAAAAATAATTCATAATGTGCCAGTTGTCTTTGACATGGTCTCATTAATACCCTAGAGTTATGTAATAACAAAAGGAACACGTTGTATATGCGTATTCGTACACAAGCTGCTGCGCATCGCCAGCCTGGCGCAACACGTCACATGACGCGGTTAGCATGTCGGTGAACGAACCCATATGTTTTGCCCCCACCAAAAATAGCTCAACGTGGCTAAAGAAGATTTCACATTAAAAACAAAAATGTATGCAACAATATTGCAAAATTCGAAGGTCTCAATAGTTATTTGACCTGTGACCACAGAGATCTGAACAACGGTATAATTGTACTGCATTCCACAAATTAATTAAATTAATTGATTGGGTGATGATTTTAATGTATGTAAATTGGTTGGATGGCATTACTATGGAAGTGTATAAATAAAAGCATTATTTACCCTCATAATAATGACAATTAGCGTCATAATGATATTGTTATATTTCGTTTTTCAACAATATAATGCATTTAATGGAAGAATATAATTTAAAATATGTTTTGATTCTAAGGCCAGGGCCTTTAGCGACTTTAGCAAAATTGAGAAACCATATTCTAAAATGTTGCTCAATCTCAATTCAATTATTTATTTATTTTAACAGTTTATGTACACACATAAAAACAGACAAGAAGAAAGGAACAGAAAAATACATAAAAAGGTGATGATTCGAAAGAAAACTTCCAGCATCTGCGATAGGAAAGTAGACAAAGAGATGTATATTATTTATAGATGTATACACATATAATATAAAAAATACTATTTCCGTATTATTATTGCAGTCAGTCTATCGGAAATCTTGATCAAAATCATTCTATATAATGTAGAATTCAAGCCATAGTCTAAGTAAAACTGCAGCTGAATAAAAGTAGGTATACTCATGAAATGAGGCTCCGTGTTTAACAAAATCGATCAAAATTGATAAGGATAGACTTCAAACTAGTAAACACACACAATCAATCAGTCTACGCAATCGGTTTCACATTAAAAAAAAGGCAGACACGGGGACTGCCTAAGAAATGAAAAGTTATCGCTCAACGCGCCTAAAGAAGTTCTCACTTCAATAAAATAATGATTATCTAAGACTATGGTCTCCTATAAACGCCGTCGGCAGCGTACAGCGTCACACCGTACGCCGCGTCACGATGAAATGTACTGTTGTGGTCTCTTTCTCACGCTGACGTTGACGTGTGGACATTCAAACGCTTTGCGCCACGTCTCCAGTTATTTCGAAGTTTATTTCAAAATTTCGAAATTTGATAAAGAAAAAGACGGATAATTTATTGAATCAGTCAAATGTCCTATTCAAGTCAGATCGGGCCCTATCAGAATACAAGCGCTGCGGTTTTTATTTTTTAAATATCGCTGCATTATGCTGAGATAGGAGCCTTTTTGGCATCGCACAAGTCTTGATTGTTTTTATTTTTGGATATTGTTAGTTTAAATGCTATTTTTGTATTTCTTGTGAACCAGGGCCGGACGCGAGAGATCGCCGCCGCCGATCGCCTCCGTTAGGACACGGCGGTGCTCCGCCCAAGCTGGGCAGACCTCCACCGTATGCTCCACCGTGTCCTCTGGGCGAGGGGACCGAAGCCTAAAACACAATTTAAACAATGCACAGTATACAAAAATTAAACTTTTCACGTGGTCAATTTAACTTTACTTACTGGTATTACAACATGTCGGCGCGGGCATTTCGTTACGCGAACCCTTAAGTTCTCTCCTGCCTAAATCGCCCAACGTGCCTAAAGAAATTTCACTACACAAAAAAAAAAATCGTCTCGATTTTGCAACCCAAAATATATGCACACACAATCAATTAGTCTGCCTAGCCCTTTCCAATGTTGGGGTCGATTTCCATTCTAACCGGATGCAGCTGAATACCAGTATTTTACATGGAGCGACTGCCTAGCTGATCTCCACAACCCAGTTACTGAGTAACACGATACCCCTTGGTACGACCGTTTGTCAGTTTTGGGCTTCTGACTCCGTAACGACTATCAAAGATCTACGAACCACAGCCTCAACCAACGGCCTAAAGTTTTTCCGTGGCACGGAGGGGTCTCTCTCGATATGTAATGGATGGTCACCCATCTACGAACATACCGCGGCCAGCGTAGCTTATCTTGCGATCGAGTCGTACGCCTATTCCCAATTTAACGATTCATAAAAACACACAAACGACTTTAAAATAATACCTTTTCCACTGTAATATTATGTTCCACCATGTGGGTTCAGATACGCAAAATTTTCCGGCGTTTTCGTGCCCAAATGGTTAGGAACTCAACCGAAATGCTTAATCACAGCCTCGTCGGGCCGTAGTGGCCGTGTTTTGCTAAATTAAGTCGTGCGAGGCCATGTTGGGTGTATTAGGTATTTGAAATATGGTGCGGCAGTCGAAGAAAATGACGGGCGTTGGTTTTGATAGAACATTTTGGTCAACTCTGGATTCAGCTTCAAGCATCAGTATAAAATATTCACGAATTCGTAGATTTTCACATTGATTCCTGTAACATTTGTTTACTCTAGACTGTGACTTAAATTAGAGCAGTGGCAACAGCCGTGACTTACGAGTTGTAAGTTGGTTTCAACCCAGACAGGCGCTTTACTTATTGTAAATTATTTCATCACCACTGCCCTCAAAATGGTAAAGGAGAATAAATCTTGAACCTAAAAAATCATGTTATCATGTCATTGAACTAAAAAGAAATCGAATACATGTGACATCTACCAACCCGCAATGGGCCCGCATGGTGGATTACAGCCCACTCCCTGTTACCGAGAAGAGGCCTGTGTCCCAGCAGTGGGATCATTATAGGCTAATTAATTATGCTGTTGAATTAACGGTCTTGAGCAAAATCTGCCATCATCGACACTCTTTACGAATTACCAAAGTGACCTTTGCACTGCCACCGATAACGTCGTGGAAGTGGCCAAGCTTTGAGCCAACAACATTTGAACAACTATCGTGCCGGCGACACGAAGCAGAAGGCTATTATTTTGTTGATTAATTTACAGCTTTTTAATTCTAGCGAAGATTAAGTTGAGGTGCCTTTCATATCCTTCTTAATTGGCTATAAAAACTCTTGGTAATAATTCTTTAACGGGAACTCAATTATTATTGTACATTATTTCAAGGAGCAACACATTGCATAACAACAAACCTGCACTCCCTAAGGGTTGGCAGAGATACTCGTACCTATAGTGCTGAACTATATATCTATATTTTCTAACCAAATAGTCACAAAGTTCCAAATGGATTATTTAAAATCTTTTTTTTTTCTACACAGAGCTCAACGTAACAAAGTGGGCATGAGTGTCTCCCACCCTCAACTCTCCTACATGAATGGCTGTGGAGGGACCGGCTCCTCAGGCCAGAGACGAGGACGAGACGTGGCCACACAGACCCCTCCCAGCATAGCGGCAGAGACCAGGAGAGCGAGGCTTAGGCCATTGAAGCTGACGCTCGCTGCGCCGAATGCTTTGACTCTTAGGTAAGTGATGCTTCCTACCAGGGTTGCGAGTTTTTCTGAATGGTATATCGTGGCCCTGGCACACAGGCAACTGAAGGAACACGGGTGGGTTTTAGTCAGTAAAAGTCTGACACGCCCTCTCGCTCTGCCCAGAGAGCGAGAAGTTATTTGATAATTTCCCACCTAAAAATAAAAATAAAGTTATGTGATGCTTGTAGTACTAAAATTAGGGTGTGCTTTTTGGTAAGTTTTTTGAGGTAAGGTATTATATAAGGTAAAGTGAGTCTTCAGTTTGTGGGAGCATCTAACGCCACGTGTGAACTACGCTTCAAAGACCTGACGTCACACAAATCCTGCATCGCGCAAGCAAAGTGTTCCTCACAACTAGTTTATAATACAACGTCCCGATATCAAGCGTCGGGCAGTCGGCCCGTCTTGACCACAGATCGCCACCGGAACTACTTAATAATAAGTACTTCACGGTTGCGATTCGATTAGGCACTTTAATATCGTTACTAAGCAATTTATGCTCGTCACAATGCAAATGGTGAAGTCACCATCAGTTCCAGTTCTTCTGGTTGTTACCAGTGGAACTCCTCAACAATTAATGCCCCAGCATCGGGAAAAGAAACATTTTGTAAACGGTGATGAGCAGTTGACATTAGGCTATTGTAACTTAGATAAATTACAAACTGACCCTAAAAAGTGAAAAATAAAACACTTTTTACAAAAAAAAAAAACAACAGACTTCTTAAAAAAAACACACTTTGTTATGTTTATTTGGAAGTTGGTTGTGTTTTATTTTTGTAAAATGTGTTTGATTTTATCATGTATAGATACCGACACCCATCATGTCTGCTGAGTTTCGCTACGTACTTTAATTTGATCCCATATATGCAATGCAACACGAAATGTAAAAGCGCTTTACATGTCGTTAAATATCGTCTTAACTTATATTTTAATTAATTAATGTATCTACTTAAACAAAAAATTGTAGTACATTTTTAAAAGAGTAACGGCAGAGTTTCTTGCTCATTCTTCTCCATAGGAAACTACTTTTAGGAAGGGGCCACTAGAATCAATTCTTTTTTTTTTCTAAATTTTTAATTTCAAAAGTACCTTTTTGTGCCTATTCGAAATAAAACAATTGATTTTGACTTTGTCTTCGCTCCCTCACCGGAGGCATTCCTTTCTGATAGGTTTAATTATCTCTCTATGTACCTACACTACCTAGCAGTCGGTGGCCTGCGCAGTCAACTTTAAAAGCCTTACCCGTTACTGTGAACTCTTGGATTCTTACATTATAGGCTACACACGTTGAAACAAAATAATATCGCCTAGAATGGACGTGTCGCCCACACGAACCGTGCCTCACTCGCGCACACAATAAGCATTTCGCATCGTGCGCACAGCGATCCATTTTTTTCGGTTCCTGCGTTAAACACTGAACACTTCAGTTTCACGCGACACGTTCTTACTGATGCAAGTAGTAACAAAGTATGTATTGTAATATTTCCTTTCATGACGTCACACAATTATAATTAGGTATTATATGTAACCCACCATTTACAGGATAATCCTGAAAGTACAAAATATCTATTTCTATTTATTTTTTAAACAACAGTGAAGTTCTGAATTGAAAAAAACAATGAGTAAAACAATTTAACAAATTATTTCTGTATTTTCCGCTTTCTCAACCTCGATGCATGGTCTCCTGGGCACAATTCTTGAAGTCAAAACATAACTTTACTACTACCCGCCTTTGACAATAAAACTATCATCATCCGGAAAAGCAATTGAGTCGAATCTATAATACCACCGATGGCAAATAAAAAATGATATCCTGAATTTTTCTTAAAAACTGATTGTAAGGCGATTCGCACACTGCACTGCATTACGCAGCGTAGCACCGGAGTGCGTGTTCTTACATTGCTTAAAAGTATATCTCTTTGCATTGAAAACACGCGTAGTGAACCACAGAAAGTGCATTCAAGCGCAGAGTTGCTAGTCACGCGCCTACATGCAGAGTAACACGCACCCTCGCGCGTGGGTGCGGGGCAGAGCCCCGTGAGTGAGGGCGGAGTACTGCAGTATGGTGCGTGATTTTGACAGAGCTAGACGTGAAGTAATATTTTGAAATGGATACCGCTGTGAAATGAGGCCTTTGGGACACCGTATACAGCAGCAGCGGCTGCAGCTCCGCGCGTTTGTGCGAAAAAATCTGCATGATGGGGCAAATCTGCATTCCCGCAACCACGCGCGTGACTGCGTCGCTACGCACCCTGCAGCGTATAGCGGGCCAGTGTGTGAATCGCCTTAGTGTTTACTAATTTTGGAAAATAGTAATTAATGGACTTTATCTGTCAAGGCTTCTAAATAAAACCTTTTTATACACTATGAAGAATAAGCTCAGCAATATGATAATGATTTACATAGAAAGGAAATAAACTCCTGAAAAACCTACAAGTAGCTTAGTCCAAATTTTAAAATAATGTATATTTTTCATAGCCCACTTGACAGATTCGTAGTAATCAATACAACCCAAAAAGGAATCGATACTTGTCATAATCGAGAAATCCGTAGCGTAAGTACACTCGTCAGGAAAAATGCTCAATCACGGAGTTTCCGTCGTGTCCTTCCGGAACCCTTCGGCCATTTATGTCGAGTAATTGCCATTATGTCATTTGATTCTAAGCCATCTTGTTACCAAAGCTTTGATGGAGGGTAATGAAAGAAATTGACTAAAATGGTACGCTCAAGCGTGATTTTCGGAAATGACATCGTAATAATAAAAGTAATGCTTAATAAAATGCCCACCTGGAATTCAGCGAGATGAAACCATATAAGGATAAGCCCAGGTAAACACGAGCGATTTTTTGACGCGATGATTTTTTTACCGGGCACCGGAGTTTTAACTCGTAGTGTTAAGAGGGCCTTTCCCGGTTCGTTGATCGTCAACGCGAGCATGGTTGAAAAGCTTGTTGTTTCATCCAGCGCAAGTGAAAACTATTAGAAGCAAGTGAGAACGCGATAACATTGAACGAAAAATAATGTGCGGAAATTTCATAAAACAAGTTCCAGGGAATACGTGTTTTTGAGTAAGCCTTAACAGTTTGTGAAATAAATGTTGGTCATTTAGAATCTCCATTACATTTGCAAGGTTTTTATCGTAATGTTTTCTTAACATTTACAATTTAAGAGTACATTATGAATGGCCAAAGTTCAGGTAAAATTTGTGCAAAAAAGCAGATTTTTGCAGGCTTATACTGAACTTGTTTTTCAAAAAAAATATTTTTTGCTTGCATAGAAACCTAGATATAGTGCACAAGATACCTATTGGTTCAAAAATTTCAAAGAAAGATGTGTTACAACGCCATAATCACGTACGAGCGTTTGTAAGAAAAGTATGTCGGGCTGGCCACTCTTAAGCCGAACATTGAGAATACAACAAATGCACTATATTATATTCTCAATGTTATGTTCGGCTTCTCTCGGAGCCCAGAGCGTCAAGAAATGCTCTGTTGGATTTTCGACTTTTGGCGACAAACAGTGCGTGGACAATCCAGTACGCGATGACAAATCGCTGCGTTATAAAATCGCCCGTAGGAATGAGAGTTAAGAACGAGTCGTAAGTGTACCATAATAACTCATTAAGGCTAAAAATCCCATAAAACAAAAGAATTTGTTTGTGTACCAAATTTCAACTACTGTTCATTTTATTCACATCATTTTTTTGTCAGCTCATGTGTTGTTTTATTATTCTTACAGTCGCTTCGTCTAATTAAGTACTAATGATGAGCAAGGATTTTACTTTGAATAGTCAATAAAAAATAGAAGACAAAGTTTTAACATGTGCCACTGGAAGCACGTTAAGCCGTTGGTCCTGGCTGTCTTTCATGGATCTTTGACAGTCTTTGCGGGTTGTTAGAAGCCCGAAAGTCTGAGAAGCAGTTGAAGGGTTATCGTTTTAACCAGTAACTAGGTTTTGGAGGTCAGACAGGCCATCGCTTCATGTAAAATACTGGTATTCAGCTGAATCCGGTTAGACTGGTAGTTGACCCTTACATAGTTGGGAAAAGGCTAGGCAGATGATGCTGTTTTAACATAACAACCGAGCAGATTAACAACATTAATCAAAAGAGCATTGTATTAATTATTTAATAACTGCTCCCAAACTACGATGTTTATTTTTATTATATTTTTTTCATACTTCCTCGACATAATGTTTTCATTATTTGACATTATATACCTACAATTTTAATTACTACTATCTATTAGTGGCTTTTGTGGACAGGATATTAATTCAGATTTGTTACAGTTGTAATGCCATGCCATTAAATGGCTGTCATGTCATTAAATTTGGTTTAAAAAGGTTTTTATTTGTATTCATTTAATAATATAGATTCTTTTTTTAATTTGTGAATGTGAGAACGTTGTAGGCATAATACACTTGACTGTGTAGATTTGTTGAACATTTTCTATTTTGTTAAGTACCTGGTACTTGTTGACGGGCCTATACTGTCCTCCCATACCTATTAACGCTGTATTTTGAAAACATTGTAAAAACAAATTGTTAAAAAAGTAACCGTAAAAGAGTAACCGTGGAGTTTTTTGGCGACTCTTCTCTCATAAGAGAGAAGAGTCGCCAAAAAACTCCGCGGTGCGGAAGCAAGATGCACGGTTGCAATTGGCTGTTTCATATAAATGAAACAGCCAATTGCAACCGTGCATCTTGCTTCTTAAATTTGTAGGTTTATGTGAAATAAAATATTTTGATTTGATTAATCATACGTGTTATATCACATAAATGCTAAGCCAATTTTTAACCGACTTTCAAAAAGGAGGAGGTTATATGTTCGACTGTATGTATTTTCACCAGTTACTCCTTCAACTGTGGACGGATTTTGAAAAAAAAAAATTGTATGGAAGTGTATGCTTCCGAGATGGAAAATGACTTTAATTTCGGAAGTCGGTGGCAAAAAAACTAAAATACAGATCCAAAGACACTGACTTCCGAAATTAAAGTTATTTTTCACTTTGTGATTTTTTGACGAAGTGATTTTTTTGGAAGTCTGTAGTATTTTTTTGTGTAAAAAGTTTTGAATAACCAATCATAAGACAATATTACCAGCTATAACCTAGATTCCATTCTCAGGTCGTGACAATAAAAATAAATCACGTCCAGATATTTTGAAACCAATTTAAGCAATAAAAGGTTACAATCCCTTTTAAAGCCAGTTCAGATAAGATCCGGCTATTGTAAAGTATGGCTATGAAACTTTCAGTGGGCTTTGAGACTGAGGTGCTCAAAGTGTACCTAGCTGTCTTTTCAGGTTTGGTAAATAAATGTAAGATAAATAAATTTATATCCAGATAAAATAATTATTTACATCCAGATAACATAATTTAACTTTTAAGTTGTGTTCCACGCGCCTTAAAGAGACGTCGGCACCAACTGACGGGGTCCGGTAGGGCCAATGCCTGCCAGGGTTGCGAGTTTGTCCGAAAGGGATATCGTGGCCCTGGCACACAGGCAACTGAAGGAACACGGGTGGGTTTTATTCAGTAAAAGTCTGGCATGCCCTCCCGCTCCGCCCAGAGGGGAGGGCGTGTATATTTGGTATTATATTATATTTGGTATATTTGGTAATTTCCCACCCAAAAAGAAAAGGTGTTCGGGTACTTTTTTAGCTTTGCCGTAGTCTGGTAAAAATACAAAATTTTTACCAGACTACGGCAAAGCAAAAAAGTAGGGTTATGTGTTTGACCTGTATGTATGTATGTCCGTCCCTACTTTCCCTCGTAACTACTACACGGCAAATCCGATTTTGATGAATTATATGTCCTA
Organism: Tiliacea citrago; assembly: GCA_963921375.1. Classification (NCBI taxonomy): domain Eukaryota; kingdom Metazoa; phylum Arthropoda; class Insecta; order Lepidoptera; family Noctuidae; genus Tiliacea; species Tiliacea citrago. The sequence goes on from OY992784.1 coordinate 8,288,681, forward strand.
AGATTCGTCTTTATTACGCAAATGTCACTGGGCATCTATATTAAAACCAAAAATTCAAAATGGCAGATTTTTGGCGCCAAAATGAATGTTAAAAAAAACCGTCATACCTATCGAATGGGGTATCAAAAAGAAGGGTTTTATATAATTTTATATAATTGCACAAAAATATATACAAATTACACAGTGTAATATTAAATCGGCTAGCAAAACTCCGCAGACATGATGGTGTTTGTCGATATTTAAACATGATTGGTGATAATTTGTTTTGTGTTAACTTGACAGACGTGATGGGTATATAAACACGATATAACAAAACGAAAACTGTTTTATTATAACTATAACATATTTTAAATATAACACCACAAGCGGTCGTTGACCTAAAAAAAAAACCGGCCAAGTTCGTGTCGGACCACGCACAATGAAGGGTTCCGTAGTTAGGATGAATTTATCCGAAAAATAAACTTAACATTGTAGTTGAAAAGCCTGTTCTCCCGTGTATCGATATACGCCACGGTCAATTATCCAACTGCAAATGTAAGTTTGTAATCGCAAAAAAGTATTTTTCTATGTGATAAAATTACAAAATAACATTTTTCGGACTTTTCCTTTATTTGTGCTATGAGACCTTGCTTCTTGCCAAATTTCATGATTCTAGGTCAACGGGAAGTACCCTATAGGTTTTGATTTATTTGCGAATATCAAAATATGTCGCATAAATCGCCGTATTTTTTTATTGCGTTGACTTAGAAACTTGATTTTTTACAGACTGACAGACAGACAGACGGACAACGAAGTGATCCTATAAGGGTTTCGTTTTTCTTTTTGAGGTACGGAACCCTAAAAATCAGCAAATGCTTTAAAAAAAATTATTTGTCGTGTTTAGATATCGAAACCCAACACGTCTGCGGAGTTTCGCTAGCTAATTTAATTTGATCCTATTGATGTTTAAATGTAATTTGGAATGAGAAATTATAAAAAACTATCCCGAACTTTTGAAGTGAGTGAGTAAGAAACCGTTATCACCCAATTGTAAGTGGGTAAAAAACCTAATTTACCGTCTTATATACGTGACTAAAAGGCGTAAAATAAAATGTTAATAAAAAAAATCATTAAACCCACCTGCGTAAAAAGTGAACTTTAAAAAAGATGGAAACAAGATGTAATAACATAAAAATACATAAACAATCTCATGCCCGACGGAGGCATCTTCTTAAATTTCTCTACAATAAAGACCTTATAAGTTGGTATTCAATTTGATTATCAATTTTTGTCCCTGACTTTACGTACCTACGTTTAAAGTTCAAGTAACGTGGTTGTTTTAAACGAATAAACGAATGCTTGTTTATTGCAACATATTTACAACAAAAAAAAAAATGCTCATAAATTAAATAACTTACTTGAAACTTTATGAGTAGGTATGATAATTAATTCAACTTCTCTAACGAAAGTCCTTAATTATTAATTCTCAAAATGAAGCTACTTTGGCACAAAGTTTGAGTAACGCTAGCAAAGAAAATTTGCTCTTACATTTTCAATGAAGGCATGGATAAAACTTGCCCTGAGTTTGTAAAAGCGATTCCAACACTTGTTTTAATTTATCAAAATAAATGTTTTAAGCGTTGGGAGATTTATTTTTGGTCGGGATCGTCAGATGTTTTAACCGCGGCATCATACAGTTAATCGTTGGAGTTCAGTAATGGATACCAGTTTTTAACTCAAAATATTAATCTGAAAACTGATGAATGTATTAAAAGGTTTTCTGCATATTTAAAAGGCAGTTAGATATATGGGAAGCGAGCAGTAATAAATAAATAAATAAAGTTAAGTTTAAATCCGGATTGTCAATTTAACATGCATGAGCAGAAATCGAGAGACCAAAAACTATCCTGACCGCGTGGCATTTTCTTAAATAAAAGTCTAAGTTACTCCTTATAACATCAGCTATCTATGATCTAGTGAAAGTCCCGTCAAAATCGGTACAGCCGTTTCGGAGATTAGCCGGAACCAACAGACAGACAGATATAAAAAATAAAAATATTTATACCGTCTAAACTTATAAATGCATTTATTGAAAAACAAGTTATTTTGACATTAGAAACAGACACTTAAATTTCATTTATTTGTTTAGATTTTTAAAGATGAGCATAATCAGCCTATAATTTCCCCACTGCTGGGACACATGCCGCGTTTCTTCAAGAAGGAGTGGGCCGTAATCTACCACACGGGCCCAGTACGGGTTGGTAGATGTCACATGTCTTCGAATTTTTGGTTCTAGGATATGCTGGTTTCCTCACGATCTTTTCTTTGACCGTTTTGAGAGCAGAGGCGATAAAATTATTGTCACAAAGTTTAGCGCCTGCCTGGGTTCGAACCTAGGACCTGACGACGAATCAGTCGGAGCAATTACCACTCGGCCACCACTGCTCCTAATGTGTGTATGTGTTATGTTGAATGATGAACTGTAATGTTTAATTGTGTACACTAGCCTGTACTGTTGTTCTACTGCAGGACAAACACTCCTTCTTAAGTAATAGCGGACAGGTTAGAGGCTCCATTTCTTAGACACAGCCGACCGCACTTTACGTGTCAATTTGATTTCGTTTGTGTTTTTTGTGGCTTCCTAATATAGTTCTTAAGAATCTTACTAACAAAATATGGACGTATATCTGTAATAGATTTATGATCTGTAATAAAGGTATTATTATTATGTACGGAGTCGGATTGATCATTGATCACCTCACTTGCTGACTGCGTGCTAATTTCAAGCCACGGTACCTTATTATTATTATCATTTGTTTCGGGCCTCGCCCATAGTGTTAGTAACAATGATCTTAAAAACTAGTGTTAGTAGAAAAAACAAGTTTATTTAGTGTGGAGCTTCATCCAATGTCGCAGCATTGGAGACTCCCATCTATCTGCGAATAAACTCAAGATAGTGTTGGTACCACCGCGGAGAGGAGCAAGCAGAGAAGCGCTTCTTTTACGTATGATGGCCGCAAAACCATCTATATGCCTTTCCGCAAACATCGTTGACGCGCTACATCGCCATGGCAGCCCCAACAGTATCCTGAGTGCGTTATTGTACTGGACACGCAGATCGCTATATGCATGCAAACTATAACTAGTCTACAGGCTGCACGTGTAAAAAGACGAGCAAATATTATAAAATAATATAATATTATTTATATTTTTAGTATATAGTTTATCAAGCCATTTGCTTTACCATAACTTTATAAATGCGACAGATTACAATGAACCAGAAAATAAACCACGACTACACGTTTTATTTTAAACCATAATTCTTCTCGGAGATTAAAATGTCAGATTCGTAAACGTGATGAGTTCTACTAATTACCGTGTTTCAAAATATCCTCATTTTCTATCAGGACAGTTAAAATTTGTTAAATATTTGCTGCTTTTTGGTAACCAACTGTAATATGCAGTGGATTCTACATTCAAACACAAATTGTCTACTCTTTGAGTTAACAAAATAAAAAGTGCTCGCGTTTGTTAGTCGGTTATTTTAAGTGTAGCTGCTTTTACTGGTCAAATAAAATGTTTTTGTAACAGACAGGAGTACCTAAAGGGATTTATCTTCTCTTTGCATTCAATATTTTGCAATAAATTGTATAGTTTTATTTACCGAAATGTAACTACTAAAAATCTTCATTCATTATTCATCATCATCAACATTTCAGTCAAAAGACTTCCACTGCTGGACATAGGCCTCCCCAAGCACCGACTATTCGACCGGTTTTGTGCGTACCGCATCCAGAGGATTCCTGCGGTCTTCATATGGTCATCGATCCACTTTGAGGGAGGCATTCCAAAGCTACGTCTTCCGGTACGCGGTCTTCACTCCAAAACGTTTCGGCCCCATCGACAATCTGTTCTAAAGGCAATGTGCCCTGCCCACCGCTTTAGATTGGCAATTCTCTTCTTCCCTCTCTCTCCCCTCTTCTCTCATTCTCCCCTTTTCTGTCATATCATTCTTCACACAATCCATTCGACTATTTATAAGTAAGTACTACACTCCCTTAATGTATGTCCCTCGTTTAACCTAACACTGTATTTTTTACTCAGTTCTCTAATCTCTCTCTCTATCAATCAGCCGTAAGAACAAAATATTACTGTTTTATAAGATGGTGGACTAATTAATCAACTCAACCTGTAGCAGTCCATTGCTGGATATAGGCCTCTCCCAGGCTGCGCCACAACATCCTGTCCTCCACCTTCCGCATCCAGTTTGTCCCAGCCACCTTTTTAAATTTAAGGTCGTCGGGCCATCTAGCTGGGTGGTCAATCTTCTACTTTTCAGAAATAAAAAAATAATCTTCTGTATAAACCACACTAGTCTTACGATTAGCATAAAAACCGTTTCTAATTGAAAATCTTCATGCGAACCAAAGCCGAAATCTTCCGCCATTTTCATTGTACCATTTCAGAATTAATTTCTGCTTGTTTCATTGTTCCAGTGGCTCTTGCATTGTTTACCATCTTCATGTATATTTATACGGCCAGATGTTATATTGTTGGCAACTTGTTCTAACCTGTCGGAACATGATTTATTCAGTTTACTGTCAGTATCTAGATTTGCATTGGTAAGTTAGTGTTTTGAGGATTTAATGATGAGGTCGAGGGGGGTTCAGGGAAACAATATAATTATGGAATTAATAGAACTGGAATGGCGTAGAAGAGGTAAGAAATTATTTTGAAACTGGATCGCTGCACTATTGATATCTTATTGATATCAACCAAGCATAACAAGTGGTACCTAATGTTGAGATTTAAATTTAATTTGTTGTAAAGTTAAATTTACTATTAAATTGTATCAACTTGCTATCTTACCTAACAATCTAATAATTTCGATAGTTCTCTTCTGTATACTGACGATTTTTTTTGTTGGTTTCAAAATAGCTTCCTGGTCGGATATAAACCTCACCTATCGCACTCAATCCATTCAGCATGATCTTCGGTAACTCTGATCCAGCTGCTGTTAGCCAATTTGTGAAAATCGTTGCTCCACGTAGTCTAAGAACGCAATTTGCAAGTTTGATTTCGTGCATTCAAATGAAACCTGAAACCACTTAGATTGTCTTTAATGAGTTTCCAATTAATACTTAATTGTAACTTGACTCTCGAAAGCCAATTACGTGTTCTGATCTAAAACTTTAACAAGTTTTTTTATAATATATTATTTTAATCTGTGACATTATTTATTTCAAATGATCTGGATTTTGAATGATTCCTTATTAACATATTTTTTAATTTCTATTTGTGATTTGGCTTTTTACATTTAATTTGTGTGTTGAGAAGTCGAGTCGAAAAGAATCAATTCATTTAAAATAAATTAGATCTTATTTATTTTAAATGAATTGATTCTTTCTAATGATTTCTGGAGGTATAATGTGCAGACGCATATAAGAAAAAATAATATGATATTATATATTCTAATTTTATTACATTTTTTAATGACAACAATATTTTAATTCCCATTTACTTTATTTATTTTGAATCATACAATCATGCTACTACTTATATTTTATTAAATTGTTGCGCCCGACAGGTGCCCATGTGAGCTTTATACTTTAAATTTAAATATTTATGGTTCATGGTTTTTTATTCGGTCTAGTTTATACTTAGATGCAGATGTACGTTTTTGGAAGAGAAATAAGCATAATATTTTGTTGTATTGGCTTTTCTTGGCATGTTAATACATTCTGAGTAGATAATATAGTGTTAGATGTTAATTTTAGAACTAGCGCGGACGAAATTCAATATTTATTTTACACACACACAAACATAACATCACCGAAGGATTAGGCAGAGGTGTACCTGGGTGTATATACATCCTTCATAAGTAGTCATCATCATCATCATTTCAGCCGAAAGGCGTCCACAGCTGGACTTAAGCCTCCCCCAACAATAGGGGGGGGGGGGTGCCATAATCACCACGCTTGGCAGGTGGGTTGGCGATCGCAGTATAGTGCCTGCCGTAGATACATCAATCAATCAATCAACTCAGCCTATCGCAGTCCACTGCTGGACATAGGCCTCTCCCAGGCTGCGCCACAACACCCTGTCCTCCGCCTTCCGCATCCAGTCTGACCCAGCCACCTTCTTAAGATCGTCGGTCCATCTAGCTGGGGGGCGTACCACACTACGCTTGCCGATACATGCGAGATCATTAATATTACTACAAAGACTGTGGTTAAAGCTGTGTACCTATACACCGTGGAATTTTAATCGTCTTACAATGGCAGCCCACTTAATGTATCCAATGACTACTAATCATTCATAAAAGTAATTTAATTTTTATTAATATTTGAATATATATTTTTTTTATTTTGTTCATTATGACGCATGATATAGTTTGAAACATCCTGTTAAGAGCGTGGTGCAAGCCTTGCGAAACAGGATGTTTCAAACTACGTTATGCGTCATAATAAACAATATTTATTTTTTCGATTATTCAAATGTTAATAAATATTATTTTTACTTTTATGAATGATTAGTAGTCATTGGATATATAAAGTGGGCTGCCATTGTAAGACGATTAAACAGACACGGTGTATATTTATTTAGTAAAATGTTTTATAAGCAACGAGGAGGGCATGGTGATCAAAAATAATTAGACGAAAGGTGTTGAATGATGCTCGTTTCTACTTCTTATGTTCGAAACAAAACGTGGTTCTTCTCCTTATAAACAAATATATGTATTTCTATTTTTGAATAATATTTGCATAATTTAAAAGCTAACGAACATACTACCTCCCAAGACAGGATTTTCCTAGTTTGGGGGGCAGGGTACCTCTATTCTTATTGGACTTGCGAACTCACTAACAACCTTTAGTTTCCAATCTTTGTGTAATTTGACTATAAAGTCTGTTTACCTTTCCGTATACTTATTGTCAAAGTTTATTACCAACCCGCACTGAACCCGCGTGGTGGATTACGGCCCGCTCCCTCTCACCGAGAGGAGGCCTGTGTCCCAGCAGTTGGAACATGAACGTTATAGGATGATTATTGTCAAAGTTTATGTTTTTGTGATAAAAAACATATTTATTATTAATAGTTTTAAAATAATAATAATAATATGGTAGCTACAACAAGTATATAAAAAAGGGAGGAGCAAGAATCACAGGGTATCAAAAAATTATTCCGCATCGCTGTCAACAGAAAAAGTGCCCAAAAAGCTGGCAGCATCGCCACGTTGTATGACAATACTGATTATTTGGCCAAGAAATAAGCCAGCCCTCTGATCACATAAAGAGTCGACCAATCACTTGGCGACGTTTCCAAAATAATCTATATTTTATATAATTATAGAAATTTATTAATAGTTTATAATAATTTTCATTCATGTCTACCCGAAAGATAGAAAAAGTTCCACTTGTTTTCGTATCCACAAAGAGACTGAGATAATCCATTTTAAACAGAAACTACAGCTTCAATAAAAGCTTCATATTTTCACGCTCGAGGAAATTCATAACTACATATTTATGAATCTGCAAATGAATAAAAATGTCTGCCCAATTTTATTTTCTGCAAATTAAATACCTTGGTACACCAAAACGTGCTGGCATACTTTTGTAGAGAAATCGTGCTGGGTGTACTATTTTGCTTGCAAGGGAATCTTTGTGTTCGCACTATGAATAATGTCGTGAGCCACGACTCTCATAAATGTCTATTTTACGTTTCACAAAAACACACTCATCATCATCTGCCTAGCATTCTCCCAACTGTGTTGGAGTCGGCTTCCAGTCTAACCGGATGCAGCTGAATACCAGTAATTAACATGGAGCGACTGCCTATCTGACCTCCACAACCCAGTTACTGGGTAACACGATACCCTTTGGTAAGACTGGTTGTCACACTTCATGTCTTCTAACTACCCCCCCCCCCCCTCTCACAAATAACACTTTGCCCGAACCCATTGGAACCCAGGATTTCACACTCAGCAGTAGCACTTGCAAGCACTAGACCAACGAGGCAGACTCAGTCACTTAATCTCCAAATTTTCGCATTCAATCTGTCATTCATAGAAAGTGCCAATCAAACCAATTTGTCAGGCTTAAAATATCGAGAGGTAAATAGGGCTCTATCGCTCAATGGGACAAAAAGGTTTAAAAGATTTGCGCCTTCTAAAGGGACCTTATTATGCCGTCATTTGTACGGGACCCGGTGAAGGCTCTTGACTTTATTCGCCTAACGTTTGTTAGACCGGAACATTGATAAACTTGAATGAAATAAATTGTGATAGACTTTGGGGTCGCTAAGAAAACGTGAATTTTGTATTCACTTATGTAACTGGATAACTCGAGGTTGAGCAGTAGGTACTATAGTATAGTTATTTGAAGAAATACATAATCAGCTTATAATGTTCCCACAACTCGGTCAGAGGGAGTGGGCCGTAATCCACCACGTGGGCCCAGTGCGGCTTGGTAGATGTCACGTCTTCGATTTTTTGAAATTTAAAGCAATGATGGCGATGAAATGTTATTGAGTTTTTCCATCTGGAAACTCTCAGTTGCAGGCCGGAGGCTGGATTTGTGCCCGGTTGATGGCAATAAGCTCACCCCCTATTATTACGTGGGACTTAAACATAACCGGCAATAAGTAAGTGTACTATAGGTCAGGGGTGAGCCATCCATAGAGGCAATTAGGCCTAGCCTACCCTAGCCCAAATGGATTTATCTATGTTATAAAATAATACGCAATATAAAAAAAAAGTTAAAACTCCTGTTAGAACACTTATAGCAACTTCTCGCACCCGAGTGACGTAATTACGCGCCTGAGTCAGTACGTAGTACACTGTATAGGGTCCAAGACGAATTGCCTCATTTTGCAACTTTTTCATTGATAAATTTAAGCACACTGATGCATATTTTGTGTGTATGAATGGCAGACATGTCTAGATTATGGGCGTAACTCCTTTGAGTGGAGCTGGGCTGTGATTGGCTCATGGCTGCAGACGGATAACCTGCCAAAATTTGATTGCCCGCTTTTGTAAAGCAACTCTATATAAAAATATCGCTATTTTATCTGCTAGTATTTTCGACAAATTGGTAATTATATTTTTCGACCTATTAACACTCTCCCTGCCGACAATATATAAAGCTTTTTAAGTTCAGGAGGCCATGGAGGTCGCCGGCGGGCCCCAAATTTGCTGATTGTGAACGCCGCGAGTCAATAGTTAAAATTATTACAAGAGGCCGTGGGAGCCGCCGGTGGGTCCAAAAAAAAATCTTTCAAGACGCCGTGGGATCCGCCCTGACCTCCCGAATTCAAATAATTTTTACAACTACTGGCGTGCTGTTATGGAAACTGTGATACTTCTCGTGCAGAAATGTGCTTTGGCCTGCTGAACAAAATTTTTTGGGGGTCGCCGGCGGTTTCCATGGCAGGGAGAGTGCTAAGTTATAAATAATTTGTTTTGAAACAGAAAAGTACAGTAAATGTTACTTGTGTATTGTTTTTATCACTTAAAAATGGTTTTCAGTTGTGTAGTGTACGCTGATAATGTGTGTTTGTTATAAGTTAAATGCAATAAGTTTTCTCAATTATCGTATAATGATAAGATACAAGTTATGTCTAAAGGTAGATATGTACCCGAATTACGAGAAGTAATCCAAAAATATGGTAATTCATCTCGCACTCGTCATTTCAATATTTGTATTCCGTACATTTTGTTTATTACTTCCAGTAAGTGGAGTGAGGGTGAGTTCCTGTATTCATAACTGTGTGTTAATAAATGTGACTACTTTGAACCCATCATAATTATGATGTAGAGCGACGTTTTTTTTTTTTATTCCGTGGCCTACCCTCTGTGGAGAACTACTGCACGCCACTGCCATAGGTCCACCTCTGCATACCCCTTCGAATAATACAGGCGTGTTTTAAGTTATTTTATGTTTATGATGCCAATTTTAGAAAAGTTGAAGGAATGTACGCCGTCTTGCAAAGGGTTGATGACATCAGACAAATCGCAAGTAACGCTTGAATGCGATCAGTAGGTTTGAAGCAGGTTCGATGGCAATTAAAAGAGGAGGATTTGCATAACAGTTCAATGTTGAAGACCGAATTATGATAATACAGAAAGACTAAGTTATTTGTAGCTTCGTAATTAAATGATCCACGTTTTTTGTGTCCAAAGGGGGATCCATCCATCCATCCATCCTTTGTTTAATAAGGGGCAGATTAATGATTTTAGTGCCTTTTAAATCTGTTACTAGGCCTTCATCTAATGCAAGTAAGTTATGTGAAAAATTTATATTAAACTAGAAAGCATACACGTCAATTCTAAATATGAATATTTTAGTAAGTATTGTAGTAAAATACTTTATGAAATATTTTTTTTTTGTATAAACGATGAGAAAGATGTCGCCACTGTATCGACAGCCAGCCATCCAAACCACCATTGCCTTGACGTCACATCCTACCACAAGGCCAAGTGGGGGGTGTGACAGTTGCCGCCACGCCAGCCAGCCAGCCAGCCACAGCGATGATAAAAACGAGTTCCGCCTTAGCATGAGGCTTTTTGATAATTTGTAAAATCGAGGAAATATAAGTGATTGCATTTATACCGTTTGAATTATTTCCACGCCTACCTGAGTGTTATATAGATATCTATAATTCAATCTGTGATTTTTTTCAAATATTCATATTTTCGTTACTAAAAATAAATATTCCCTATGAAACCGAACGCCGGCGTGGCCAAGGTCAACGGCGATTATTCGACCCTTAAGGGTGAATTTCACCAATGCGATAGCCCGTTCAACAGTTGTCAGTGTTATTGTATGAGTGTTGTGGGCTAACAGCTCTTAAACGCGGGTTAGATGTGCTGCTCGCTTTACTTTCATTGGTGAAATTTGCACCATGGTTCATTAGATTTGACGAGCACCGTGACCTTAAAATGGAACTCGTCACCACTCGTCACACAGACTACACCGACATGTGAATGTCGAGGCAATTCAGCTGCTAGACAACACAGACATAGTGCGCAGGCTAAAGAGAACTAAACCATTTGAGTTAGTGTAGTGTATAAATAGTGAATGTAAATGCAGTGCTATACATGTAACTTAAGAGCAGAGTGTTTTTATTAATTATATCAGACAATGAATTGTGTAAAAGTGCAAATTGGCACTATTCTTAGTTATAACCTATCCTATCACGTAAAATAATAAGTTAGAGTTAAATTGCTTAGTAGTCTATTAGGCTAGATTGTAATAAATTATTAAGAACTTGTACATAATAATAATGGAAAGTTGAAATTTGTCCTATCAGGTCCAGTTGAAAACCAGCGTCAGGCACTAGTGACTGGCATTTTTGCTGAACTGGGCCTGTTTTTCTGCTAATTTCTTACATCGCACTTTACAGTTTTTTTATTTTTTTATCTGGTGTATATTTGTGTGCCTTTTAGTCTGTGCAAAATAAATGTATTTTCTTTCTTTCTTTCCTAAATAGTATCATTTTTGTTCCAGGTTCCTAGCAAATCGCAGAAAAGGCCAGTCCCTCTCAGCTAATGCAGTGGCCAACGAGCAAAAAGCGACCAAGGTCCTTGGATTAGTCTTCTTCACATTCGTGCTCTGTTGGGCACCATTCTTCTTACTCAATATACTGTTCGCTGCGTGTCCAGCCTGCATAGTCCCAGGTAAGTTATGACCGTGGTTAGATTTGATTTATAGTTGGCAGTTAATCGTGTCTGAATGGGGAGCGAAATCATGGCTGGGCTGAATTTACTTTTAGTTGCTGATTATGTAGTTTGAAATGGAACTATCGAATAAGCAGTGGTTGCAAATACCAAATAACTTCTTAATTTGTTTTTAAATATATTTATGCCATTCGATAAATAGGTACTAGTTTCAGCGGTTCGTCATTATTACAGTTACTACAATAGTATAGATCTATTTCGTCACTTTTAGCAAACAATTTTAATGGAAATTGCAAACTTCATAAGCCATCATTTAGTGCCGGTAGAGTTATTATTTGTCAAAAGGAATAAAGTTATTTACCCAAAACGTCTTTACAATAGCAGTTGGTCTCTAAAACAGTTCTTAGTTTTTCATAGAGGGTGAAATAGGCCAAGTTTAAAATTAAATGTGCTTGGAACGAACATGTGACATAATTCGAATATATAGATCTGCAAAATGTTCCATCCACTGGATGCATAAGAAACTCGTGTTTGGGGACAGAATTGAGTCTCGTGCCAAGAGTTATGGCAGCATCGAACGGTTTCCGTTTCGTAATGCTTCCGTGTGCATAATAGGTGCATTCTTGCAAATCTGCTGCGGGACATAATTTGGCACACATGGCTACCAAAGTTTGCCTAAAATATGCTTTATATTTCCACCAAAAGGAACTCGAAACACACAGTAGGTATATTTTTTATCAAAGAGCACGCACGCACTAACATAGGTTACTGCAGGTAAGAACACGCACTAACATAGGCTACTGCGGGTAAGAACACGCACTAACATAGGTTACTGCGGGTAAGGCCACGCACGAACATAGGTTACTGCGGGCCATCAATTTAACTTATCTCATGATTTTGGCTCTCTCAAAGGATATCCTCCACTATATCTCTAACGGACAATTATGAACATGTGCATTCTCCTCATATTTGCATATTATGGGGCTCAAACCGAATCTTTGACACTTCAACAGAGGTCCAAGCATGAGGTTTGGCAGCGAACTATGGAGCGCAGTATCTTGGGGGTTGAGGAGAAAAAGAACCTTGCCTTTCAGTGTACGTTAGATTAGACTTATCTACGACGACCGTACAGGCTCGTTAAATTAGACTTATCTACGACGGTTATCCATATAAGTAATTGTTAGCTTCTTGATCACTGATATATTTCGTTTTTAGCTAACTAAAATTTAAACAATCTATTCTTCCTCCTTTGGAGTGGAGACCACGTATCGGCAAGTGTAGTGTGATAGGACGCCCCCCAACTGGCTGTTAAATATAGCTGGGACAGCCTGGATGCGTAAGGTGGAGGACAGGGTGTTGTGAAGAATCCTGGGAGAGACCTATGTCCAGCAGCGGACTGTGATAGGCTGAGTTGATTGATTGATTCTTCCTCTTTTCTTCTCTTAAACAAGGTACTATACCAAACTCTTGTCTACAGAACACGTTGTGGACATCTGCTTATGGCTGGGCTACGTATCGTCCACCATCAATCCCATCATCTACACCGTGTTCAACAGGACCTTCAGGGCCGCCTTCCTTAGGCTACTGAGGTGTCATTGTACCAGGTAAGGATAAAGAGTATTAAGCCTTAAGTATTAATGCTCCTACAGACTCACGCGATATCGCGGGCGCGACAGGCACCGAGAAAGAAATTGTGCTACAAGTGTCGCGTCGCGCCCGCGATATCTCACTAGTCTGTACGAGCCTTTACCGAATTAGAACGATTTTTTTCTAAAATATGAATGCCTGTCTTAAGAATTTGAAGTTATACGGCGTGCATCAGAGGTGTGTGGTCATATTTAAGGGTGTGGCACAGACAATGAAACTGAACAACTTTTTTCATGACACCAACACCGTAGTCGCGAAAAAATTATCATCTGTACCATACAAAACTTCAATAGTAGGTACCAACTCGACCCAGCAGTATGGGACAGCTAATTATTTTTTCGCGATTACGATGTTAGTGTCATATTATTCACTTTGATGGTCAGTACCCCGCATCTTTAAATGTGCCCACACATTTTTGATAAACACTGTATAAAGTTCTTAAACCATGGTCATGAAACCATGCTCTTAAATTAAGAAAAATTGTAGGTACGCCTAAAACAATAAAAAACACATTGTGGCACCACTCATAGTTAACTATTAAACTTTTTTTTATAGATATTTGTAGCACATCTTTTTATTAATAAGTATTAGATAGTCCACTTTACATATCAAAGCCCCGTCATGGCGAGCCATGGCGGGGCTTTCATTCTCGGCTGTTATTCATGGATCTTTGACAGACGTTACGGGTCGTCAGAAGCCCGAAAGTCTGACAAACAGTCTTACCAAGGTCAGACAGGCAGTCGCTCTATGTAAAATACAGGTATTCGGCTGCATCTGGTTAGACTGGAAGCTGACCCAAACATAATCGGGAAAAGGCTAAAGGCTCGTACAGACTGGCGCGATATCTCGGGCGCGACGCGACACTAGTAGCACAATTTCTTTGTCAGTGCCTGTTGCGCCCGCAATACCGCGTGGGTCTGTAAGAGCCTTAAGTAGAGATTAACTACCATAATATGGCCCGCCCCTCCAAAATTCAAACCGTTTGAATATACTTGTGAAAGTATTTGTACGCATGTGTGCGTAATAAGACGGGCGTCAAACAAAAACCAATCACGGATTTGTTGCTCGACTAGTGGCGTCATTAATCGGTAATTATTCTTAGTATGGCGCTGCACTGACGTACTCTATGAAAACGACACGTGCGTTGTCTTGCGCGATCGGTAGTTATGATTAGTTGACCAACAAATCTGGTAATAAGTGAGATATTACGAGTACTTACAACTACATAATTATAAAATCTTTCGTAAGGATGTTACACTAGACACATTGAAACAGTAATTTAGAGGGGCGAGCCATTTTATCGTAGTTTATCTCTAGGTATATTTGATAGTCTACTCAAAGGATTTTGCTATGATCAATTTGTATGAAACAAAAGAATGTTCTGCTATTATAAAAAAAATGCCTAACAAATTATTTTAATGGCTCAAACCTTTTAGTACTAATAGACAATAATAGGCTCAGACTTTGGATTGGCAAGTGGTTTATGAAAGAAAAAAACTTGTATGGAATCATCATCATTTATGATTTTCTTTGAATAGAAGGGTTTTATTATTATTAAATTTTATTATTTTATTGAACAATCAATAAATAAATAAATAAAATACATTTATTTCAGCCATAATAAATGGTCCATATAAAGTTCAACAACAAGACAAAGGTCTTAAAAACTATGTTAGTATTGTGGCATTCTCGAAATACATTCACAATAAAACAAAAAATAAAAAGCATTGTGTCATCTCGTCACGTGAAGCCAAATAAGCCTCCCCAACACTGCAGATTCCGGCCGTTCTGATATCATCTTCAATCAATGATCGTAAGAATAAGAATACTTCGCTCACGGCTTTCCAGCTTGAAGTAGGTAATCAGTTAGAAGCAATTCAGGCACCACAAGTACTTGGTTCGAGCTCGTAATTCGGCAAAATAATATTAACTACGTAATAGAATAATCATCTTAATTGAAGAGAAAAAACCCAAGTGCGTGTCGGATCACGCAAAATGAAGGGTTCCGTAGTTAAGAACAAACTGAACACTGTAGTTGAAAAACCTATTCTCCCGTGCATTCCAACTAGTTGGTCGACATTTACTCATTACCTTGTAAAGCCTACTCAGCTTAGTTTTCCTAGTTTTCCTTTTATCTTCGTTGTTTATACTACCGCCGTGATTTTTTTAACTTATCGAAACTAACCATTTACTTGACAGGGGGGATACTTGACCCTAACAATAATTAGCACTTATTCTTAATTGCAGAATATCAGCATCATGCTGAGATAGCAGCCTTTTGGCCTCGTACAGGACTTTTTTGGGGTTCCGTACCAAAATAGTAAAAAGAAACCCATATGGTGAGACTAAGTCTGCCTGTCTGTCTGTCACAGCTGGATATCTCAAGAACTACTAATGCTAATAGCTTGAAATTTGGAATAGTTTTAGATGACGTTTGCCCAACTATTTTGCAAACAAGAAAGAAATAAAAAAAATAAAAAATTGCAAAAGGGACTGAAAGGGGGTCTTAAAAATTTGAAGAGGGGCTACTAGGGCATCATAATGAAAGAGCGCTGTTTGCAAATTCTCAAAAATTTTTTTTAGGCAGCATAGTTTTCGACTTTTGATGAAAATTAAAAAAAAAAACCGTTCTTATCTCCGAAGTCAATCAAGACATCAATTAAAATATATAATAAAATACCTAACGACATAAAAATGGAACAAAATGATAAAATATTTATTAAACGGCTAAGAAAACTACTGGTGGATAAATGCTATTACACATTGAATGATTTTTTAATGATGACATCAAAATGGGATGACTTTACTATTTGGGACATTTATTTGATTTTTATTAATTGTATCAATTTAATATTATTTTAATCTGTGGCATAATTATTTATTTCTTATTTTTATTGAATTTTGAATGATGCTAATTATTGTTTTGTTATGTATTTTCTTCAAAGTAGGTAATTGAATTGATAATGGAATAATTTAATTGATTTTTAATGCTACAATTTGTAATGACGTATATCACTGCAATGTGATAATATTTATTCATTTAAATTGATTAAGTTTCAAATGATAACCAAATATAACATATTATTTTATTATGACGTACGTACTTTATTTCTATTTACTTAATGATTTTAAAGCATGCTACTTTCATATTGTGTATTGTTGTGTACAATTGTTGTGCCCGACATCCATGTGAACTTTATAATTATTTTTAAGATCATGTACACACACGTGATAAGCAATAAAGATTTGAATTGAATTGAAGTTTGCATAGATAAAATCTGAAATTATTCTATGTGATAGAAGTTTATGTAAAGTCTACAGGAAAAAAAACGATGTCTCTAAATAGCACAGTTTTGCAGAAATCATCAACATCATTATATACGTACGGAACCCTCGGTGCGACTTTTTTGGGGTTCCGTACCAAAATAGTAAAAAGAAACCCATATGGTGAGACTAAGTCTGTCTGGCTGTCTGTCACAGCTGGATATCTCAAGAACTACTAATGCTATCAACTTGAAATTTGGAATAGTTTTAGATGACGTTTACCCAACTATTTTGCAAACAAGAAAGAAATTTAAAAAAAAAAACTTTTTTGCAACAGGGCCTGAAAGGGGGTCTTAAAAATTCGACTGGAGTCGACTGAGGCATGTGGGGTATCATATGAAAGAGCGCTGTTTGCACATTCTAAAACATTTTTTAAGGCGTCATAGTTTTCGACTTTTAATGAAAAATGTAAAAAAAAAACACCTTCACAGGAAGTGAACGGTTTTTTTTTTTTTACTTTTATCTCTGATATTATATTCTATATTCTCTATATATTCTATGTGATAGAAATTTATGTAAAGATTACATGAAAAATAAAACGATGTCTCAAAATAGCACAGTTTTTAAAAATCATCAACATCACGGAACCCTCGGTGCGCGAGTCCGACTCGCTCTTGACCGGTTTTTTTTTCTTTTCTTTCGTTGTAGTCAGCCGTAGTCAGGAAACGACCGAACATTCGGCCGATACTTGGGATTTATCTTCGTAGTAGACGGGTCTCACATCCCTTCTGTATGGCCCACGACTTAGTTAGCGAGATACATGGACACTAAGAATACGTACCTATATAAAAATCAACCAAATGTTATAAAAGCATTACAGGTACCCAATTATTCAGTACCTAGGTGATTAATGATTTTTATTTCTGTAAGTAGGTTTCTATAAACACTTTAGACGTCAATCATATTTTAAAAACTAGATGAGATCAGCGTTTCGTATCTGACAATTTCGTATCTGGCTCAAACTGCCAGACCATGACTAAACATAATTGAAAAAAAAAACGAGCCTTACAGTAGTATTCGCTTAAGATAATGGTGCAATGTAAAGATAAATATTTAGTTGTTTTAATCATAACAACCAACCATAAAATCGGAAATAAAAACTATGTTCACACTGATTACACGCTAACAAATACCAAAACGTATTTCAGAATACGTATTTTAGAACTACAAGATCATTTCGTTTGTATATTTTTCTAATTCTTGTTAGAAAATTAAACAAACGAAGAATATTTTGAATACAGCTCACGTTTAGGAACAAGAGACAATAACTCTTGCGTGAACCCGCTACGATTTTAATTAAGAAAACAATAACTTGTCTGTGCATGATTAAAACCGCACAGAATATTAATACAAACTAATTTAGGCTTAATTAATGCTTGTATGAAAATAACACGAAAAGCATAAAGTTAGTCTCGTTAATAATTTACAAGCAACTTCGAAAGTTTGATATGTAGTTGTACCTACAGTCTGACGAATAGGTACTGTGTAATTCTGTACAGATTTTTATATACAGTGTCTTTAAGGCTCGTGCAGACTGGTGCGATATCGCGGGCGCGACAGGCAGCGCGACACATTCCATGAAGTTTTCATGGAAATTGTCGTGGAATTGATGAAATGTCGCGTCGTGCCTGTCTACGGGAGCCTTTAATCTTTATGTACCTATATTTCAGCAAATTAATTAGCTATAGAATTTATTCATTTCAATGTGTTGGAATGTTCAGGGTGAGGGTTTCGTTCATGGAAGTTTTGACTGACTATCACTGTGATATTTAAACTCAAGAACTTGATCGTGAACAGAATTATGTCCTATCTTGTCTTTTACATTTTTTTTTTTTGTATAACTGTGAGAAAAAAAAAGTATTTATTGGGACTCGAACAGCAGTTTGAATTGCAATAAACTATTTTCTTTCTTTCTTTTAATCTTGTTACTGGATTCCAGTTCCATCTGTCAAGCCCCGTGCGGCCCGCGGCGCGGATTCCGCGCGTCTCTCATTGAGAGGCGTACGAGCCTGACCGGAAACACCTTTTACATCCTAACTTAGATTCTAATCAAACTCTTTTGTTCCTAGACGCGGCCGCTGCACCCGCTACCGCTCCACAGGCTCAACGCGCGGAGCGTCCCAACTCTGTGCAAGATCAGCTTTACCCCTAGCCATATCATTACGACCATCAGCTTTAGCATCCTCGTCACCAGCAGCACCAGACACAACCGAAACAGTATTAATAGAACAACCTATAAGAGATTTTGATATTAGATATTAAGTAAATCTGTAGTCGTTGCATTTCACAAGCGAGCGTCAATAATAATTTCATTACGATAAAACCTTAAAGGGTTCTGAGAAAATTCTTAGGGCCGCAATACCGCAACCCCAAACCGCAAGCGGCAACACCGTCAACCAACAGCAATTACAGAGCACAGCGACACGACGTTGCAACCTGACGCTGCGGTCGAGCGCCGACCGCAGACTGCAAACTAGTGACAGTGCTGTCACTGGCTGTCATTGTCACACCACTCATTTGTTAGACAAATGACTATCGCGAAACAGAAGAAGAAAAACACCAACGTCAAAGTCGTGACGTCGCGTTGGGAATAAAATCCGCAGCGGTAGGAGTCGCTGCGGTCATTCATCGTCGATTGCGGCTTGCAGTTGCGGTCGGCATCGGAAAAGCACCTTAAGTCAGTGACATAAAGTCACACGATGTATGCGTGCTCGCGATTTGCAACGACTTTTTATGATATATTTTGAACCAATGTTATATGTTTTGTTTTGAAATTGGAAATCTACTGCCAAAGTGAGGAATCTAGTTATTGTAAATGTATTAGATTTTAAGTCTGATATAATTGTGTTTTATGACTAGGTTGTAATTGACTATCTGATTAGTGCCAAGGTAGAATTTTCCATAAGTATAAGTTATTGGGTCGTATTCTTCTATTCTTATGTAGTTATGTTGTACCTGTTTTATATAAATAAGACTCGCGTAGCTTTCAGGCTACCTGTATCATTTGGAAAAGTAATACAAATCGAAATACCAATCTTCTTTCTAATAAACAATTTCAGTCGTTTCATTATACCTTCGCTTCTCACTGTTAGCCTGACAATTATTATTAAGAACAGAATTTATGATTTCAGTTTCAATTTTATTTCTTACAATTTGTTGATGTGGAATATTGTGAAATTCCTTCAATGATTGACGGACAGCGTTTGAAAAATTTATAAAGAAAACGTAAAGAAAAATCTACAGCGTGATAAGAAAAATAAAGATACTCTTTTCAGTGTTAAATAATATTTCGAAAAGCGTTGTTGCCAATAAATTTCTAAATAATAATTTAATTGTTAAGTTGAAGCAATACACCATACTATTATAAAATGTGGCTGCGAAATCAGCGATTGCCAAAGAGAGGTAGGAATCAGCAACAGAAGTGGTCAACAATGTTTTATTTATTTTTCTTTATTGGCTCTTGTAACACAGGTTTTTCACCTAGCACAGGAGTCAGGGCTTTACTTTGTTTGTACACATTTTTTATGCCAATAAAGAATTTTTTTTTTATATTTTATGAAACAAAGCATAATAGCCTATAATGTTCCCATTGCTGGGACATAGGCCTCCTCTCTGTGAGAGGTAGTGGGCCATAATCCACCACGCGAGCCCAGTGCGGGTTGGCGGATGTCACATATCGTTGAATGTTTGGTTTTAGGACATGCCGGTTTCCTCACGATGTTTTCCTTCACCGTTTTGAGAGCAGTATTGATGATTTTTTTTTTTACACAAAGCAAAGGACAAACGCAAACGCAAAGTGCTGCTTGGGATCAAACCCACGACCTACAACTCGTAAGTCGCTGCCGCTACCACCGAGTCACCGGTTTCTATGAAATAAAGATTCGTTTAATATTGTTTGTTTTTTCACAATACAGGGCTCAATATTTTACTGAAAATCTGCGAATAAAAAGCGGTGAAAATACCTAGGGACTCGTTAACTACCAAATAACGTATTACAACAGATTCTCCACAGACTCAAGTCCAATTTAAAACAGGCATATTTCTTAATACGCGTTTCAAACCAACTTGCAATAAAATGGGTGAGTATTTAAAAAATAATCGCTTCATTTGTTTTCATAATTTACATTTCTTTTCATATTAAAATTCTTTTAGTATTCGCAGTTTTAGTGGCCACACGCTGACACATGCTGCATTACTCCCGCTAATGACCAGATAAAGATTTTCCAAATAAAATGCCAATATGTTTTATGTAGTTTTTGCTCAAATATTAATATTTTTACATTATAATGAGAATTAGTTTTTTTTTTTTGAGCATCTGCACCCTAATTGCGTTCTATCTATCAATCACAATCTGAATGTTTTTGCAGTTTATTGCTAATCTATTGCTCATAATTGTGTTCGCATAATTTGTCTGCTCAACGTAAATAACGTAAACAACGTAATTAACGCAACTTCTGTTGTTGAACTATCAAATTGAACCCATATGTACTAATAGAGTGTTACGCAATTGCCTCCTGGTTTTCCTTGCTCAAGATTTTAATTTCCAAGAATTTATTCTAATGCTAAACAATACAATAAAAAAATTGGTATTTAATTAGCGGCGTCTTTGACTTTAGTAATTCCTAAGATGAAGAATTTGTGACTGCTTTAAGATAATCAAAAAAACCGACCATGCGCGAGTCGGACTCGCGCACGAAGGGTTCCGTACCATTAGCTATAAAAACAGCAAAAAAATTACGTTTGTTGTTTGGAAGCCCCCTTATTTGTTTTATTTTAATTTAATGATATCTTTTTAAATTGAATAATATAACTAAATATTCTGTGAATATTTCAAGCGTCTACCTGTTGCCATTATCAATATCAAGCAAAAACGAGCAAAAAAATCACGTTTGTTGTGTGGGAGCCCTCTTAAATATTTATTTTATTTTGAAGTTTTCAAACTTAAAACTCCTGGAAAAACACGTTGATTGCTTGACCAATAACTCATAAAATCCACTCCGTATAACTTGGTATTTTAAATTAAATTGTATAAGGTACGACGAAATGCCAAATTATACACTAATTTACATCTCGTTCGTTCGTCGTCGCGTCACCGGTAAATCGATCTGTTTCTACGGAAATTAATTTGAATACAAATCCGAAACGGGCCTAAAAATATATGGTTTCGTGAAATACTTATTTTTGTATTGTTACGTGCATAACTGGATTTCAATCGAAAATATTAATGTTGATTGAAACAACCTAGAAAGATCATCTATATATTTATTGCCTACGTATGTGGAAAACAAATTATAGGGTCAGTTAGTTTTTAAAATGAGCCCTTTTCATCTTATAGGGGTGCAAATAGACTACAGTCGATTGCCGTCCACCGTGGACTCAAAACATCTCACCTCATATCATTTTGTCATAAAATACGTCACATTATCATTGATTGACGTCAAACATTCGCGGTCTGGTTGCATCCATAAGCTAGTTTCCTAGAAAAGTGGTTTGATTTTGAAAATATGTAATTTTCACCGGTTTTTGACATTAAGGTGTCGATAAACGCTCTGTTTTTGGATAGCCGTTGTTATGTCACCGTTGTTCGTTTTTAGGGTTTCAATACCTCAAAAGGAAAAAGCAGAACCCTTATAGGATCACTCGTGTGTCTATATATCTGTCTTACTGTCTGCCCGTCTGTCACAGCCAAGTTGCTCCAAATCGACTGGACTGATTAAGTTGAAATTTGGTATACATATGAATTTCTGTGACCCGAACACAGACGTGTAACGTAAATTCATGAATTTTGAATAAAGGATCACTTTAGTGGACAAATTAAAAAAAAAAAAAAGTTTTGCAATCTGTACCGTTTATCATATCAAATGAAAGGGCTTGTTGTAAGAATTTCAAATACTTACCTATATCTTTTTTATAATTTTAAAATAAATACTTTTAACATTATTTAAGAAAATTTATGAAATTTGACCATTTACCCATTTTTGTATTTTCCGAACTTACTAAGCCTGAAATTTGGAAAAAAAATACAGGAAATAGTTCTTTACTTATTATAAATTACAGAAAAACCTATAAGAAGTCTATGGTCTTAAAATAACATAGTAAATCTTTCAATATTGTCCACACAAACTAACATTTGCAGTTGGAATGTATGAGGGAACATGTTTTTCAACTACAATGTTAAGTGTGTTCTTAGGATAAATTCATCCCAACTACGGAACCCTTCATTGTGCGTGGCCCGACACACATATGGCCAGTTTTTTTAGGAAATCAAAGCTTAACATCTTTGTGTCAACAACAATTTATACAGCAGCCAACTACGCATAAAAAGTCTGGACCAAATGAAACAAATTGTTCTTCATTATATTCTTCCAGCAAGTCTGAAGTATCGTTAATCGCCTGATTACTTCAGTTTTTCTCTTCGCCCAAGAATAATGGATGCTCACTGCAAAACTTTCACTTCTTTGTTGTTTACCGGTGTAGTTTGAAGCTGAAATAATTCAAGAATTACCTTTTTCTAGCCACTAGAGGCAAACATAATTCTGCCTGAAAAAGTTAATAATGTTCTAATTTCTACTCGAGATGAGCAAGAAAATGGTGACTAAAAAAACTACCAAATTAAAATCAGCACTTTTTGAAGTAAAAACTAAGTGGTTCCCGTCACCGACATGCTAATGTGACGTGTTGCGACAGACTGGCGACGCGCAGCAGCCTGTGTAGGTATACGTATACGCATTATATAGTATATAAGTTATTCCAAAGTTCTAAGTTTACACTCCTGTCGGCAGAACCCCATGATAGCCTATTTGTTTTTTTTTTGTGTTTCGTTCATCTGTTGACGTGTTGACGTTCTTATTCTAAACACTCTGTTAGGTTTTTTTGCAGGAGGTACTTTCAGCAAGTTTTGGATGTGTTGCAATATAAATTCTGACAGAGATTTGCTTTGTAAACGATAAAAGCTAAGTAAAGTAATCACGTATGACTTTCTAAAGTGGTTTGGTGTACCACACACTCACAGTTAGTGAAAACATCAATGCTACGAGTGAAATATGCGAATCGTTAATACAGAGTTGTGTTTAATAAACTAGTAGCTGAACTCTCTTTGGATTTGTTTAAGATTTATTTATTTACACACATGTACGTATTATAATTTATGAACCATTGCTAAAATTCTTTTTTTTTGCAAATTGTATAAAATAATATGTTAGCCCTTTTATTTTCTAAATATAACAAGTCATAAATAACAATTCCATGGTGTGTTTTATTACAATGTGTAATATTTATTTGACAATAAAAATATCGGATTCTGAACACACTTGAACCATAAATCTTGAGACTCTCTTTTATCTCATGTATTCTGTTCGAAACGTAGGTCTTACAATTTAATTCCGATTGAAATCGAAATTATATTCGATTTTCAAACCGTGAGTCGAAATCGTTATTCTGGATTATTAGATTCGGAATTACTTTCTACAAATTCTAAGTCTTTTCTGAATCAATTTCCTAACGTGATAATCTAAAGGCCATTTGAGGATTACTTAAGAAAATTTCTAGAATAAGAATGTTTTTAAAACAAATTCTGTGAATTTATAAGTAATAGCAATGATTTTATTCTACTTAAGTACTATAGAGTCTAGTTAAGTGTATAGAACTAATTTATTTCTCAAAAGATGTTCAATTACATATTTTTGTGGATGCATAAAATAAATGTTACGTAGAAATAAACGTTATTTTCGAATACAATGTGTTTCATTCTTTTTTCATTCATAATAATACACAGCTATAATTAGATATCAAAAGTATTTTCATAACAATAATTAGACAATTATGTATTTCAACATTAATAATATTGTATTTTAGAAGATTGAAGACTACCTACAATTATTTAACAACTAGCTGCGCCCCGCGGTTTCACCCGCGTAAGTCTCGATCCCGTGAGAATATCGAGATAAAAAGTAAGCTTATATTTTATGTTAATCCAGGGTGTCAGCTACCCCGCCAGGGTTGCGAGTTTGTCCGAAAGGGATATCGTGGCCCCGGCACACAGGCAAATGAAGGAACACGGGTGGGTTTTAGTCAGTAAAAGTCTGACACGCCCTCCCACTCCGCCCAGAGCGGGAGAAGTTATTTGTTAATTTCCCACCCAAAAAAAAAAAAAAAGTGTGTCAGCTACCTCTGTACAAGTTTTTACAAAAATTGGTTCAGCCGTTTGAGCGTGAAGAAGTAACAAACATACACACACACACTCACAAACGTCTTTCGGCTGAAATAATAATGATGATGACAGAATAAATATTTTTCTTTGAAGAGTTTAAAGGAACCTCGTGGACATTGATTCCTTTTGTCAAAAACAAAACAAGCAGGCAATTCCACTCCTAACATTGTACAACGAAACATTCCCAAAGTAGGAACAATAAGAGGAATTCACAATGTATCCGGCACGAGGCACCTTCCATAAAATATGTATAACCTTCTTTCCGTCCCCTTTTTTTTCTTTCCTTCTTTTTATTGTTTTGTGTGTAAAACCTTCGTAATTAAATTCATTAGACATTCTCTTATAATAACTTCACGCACCCGAACAATCACCTCTTTCGCCACACAGCTTAATTAAATATGGCACATCGGCCTCGGTTATTTTTGGAATGTAAAATGCTGCCGGTTCATCAGAGGGTAGTGCCGTGTGGTCAGTAGCTTTAAATAAATAAATAAATAAAAATATTTATTTCATAAAAACTAAGAACACATTGCACTTTATACATGGAGATTATAAATTTACATTTGTCACACTATAAGCACAATTATATAAGACTCTATCCCTTAAACTAGGTCTAGCCTGTATCTTAGAGATAGGGATTCAGCCATAAGGGTACAGTAAATCATTGCAATTCTGTAACAAGTGAAACAGTGTCGCTGTTGCATTAAGCCAAAGTTATTCTATGAAATATTATATATTAGTGTGTAGTGTATGTGAGTGAGACTTCGTATATGTGCGTGTGAGTGCGTGTGGATGTGTGTGTCTGTGCATGCATGTGTGTGTCTGTGCGTAGATTTTGCGATTGTATTTTACGAGATGAATGTTAGAAGATTCTCCGTTGTGAGGTAGTCCTGTTGTAGTAGCCATTTAGTGATTTTATATTTTAGCGTGTGTCTGTTTAAATCAAGTATGTTTATTATTTTGTGTAGTTTCTTATATATACAAGTACCTATGACGTAATATTGGCGTTTGGCAAATTTAGTTTTATGTGTTACTCCTGATGGGATATTTGTGCGTTTATTTGGGTTAGATTTGGGCATGGCTCTATGAGTTCTGAGGACAGACTGCAAGATGAACAGCTGTCTAACTGTTAATACCTTACATTCATCATATAGTTGTTTGGTTGGATATAAGTACGGTTTCTTAGACATAACTTTAAGTACGGCTCTTTGGGCTCGCTCTGCCCTCAGAAAATTTGTTTTAATAGCACCACCCCATGCAGTAATGCAATATCCGATAGTCGACTGACACAGTGCAAAATAAACCATTTTTAATGTGTCTATGTGAGCCGATTCTCTAAGGGATT
The DNA here is from genome assembly GCA_963921375.1 of Tiliacea citrago. NCBI lineage: Eukaryota > Metazoa > Arthropoda > Insecta > Lepidoptera > Noctuidae > Tiliacea > Tiliacea citrago. Next base: position 8,314,859 of record OY992784.1, read on the forward strand.
TAAATACATAAATAAGACGCATTGTCCTGCTGATTATCATTTCCAGCTGTTTGTCCCAACGTAGGCCGTCATCTATTTGCAGTCCCAGATACTTAACACAGTCACTTCTAGCTAGTGTAGGACAAGAACACGGTGTTGACGAGTTCAGGCAGGAGTGAGTAGTTACTACAAAGGTATGCGGTGGTTTGGTGTTTCGTCGGATTGCAAAAGGAATGTAGCAAGATTTATTTAAGTTTAATGTAAGTAGGTTTTGATGGAACCAGTTCATAATGATATTAAGTGCTTTTTCTGCCCTAGTTTTAACCTCTTCCCAAGTAGAACCATCGATTATAATTGCAGTATCGTCAGCATATGCGAAGACCTTGCAGCTTGGTAGCATCATTTTGCAAAGGTCATTGACATAAATTTGGAACAATGTGGGACCTAATATACTTCCCTGGGGCACACCGTATGTCACGACTTCCTCATTACTAAGATACGTATCTATTTTAACTTGCTGAGACCGATTTTCGAGGTAATCCTTGAAGATATTGAGTGCTATGTCACGTATACCAATAAGCTCCAATTTTGAGGTAAGTTTGGGAACAGAAACTGTGTCAAAAGCTTTCGACAGATCCAAAAATATACCCATACACTTAGCGCCACTATCAAGTTTACTTGCTACGAATTGTGTGAGATCCAGTACAGCATCTTCCGTCAAAACCCCAGACTTGAAGCCATACTGGTTTTCGGCAATAATGCTATATTTATGTAAAAAACTCTTAAGTTGTCTGTTAAGGATCTTTTCAATAATTTTCGAAAGCGAAGGCAGGATGGAAATTGGTCTGTAACTGTTGATACAGGATCTGTTCCCGCTCGTATATATTGGATGGACTATAGCTTTTTGAGTCCGTCAGGAAACGTTCCTGATTGAAAACAAAGATTGCAGATGTAGGTGATTGGTGGCACTAAAATGTGGCGACAACTGTTCAGCAAGGTAGGTGATATTCCATCCCAACCAACAGCACAATCATTACGTAGTTGTAAAATTATTGTTTCTACTTCACCTTCATCGGTGTTTAGTAAAACGAGGGAGCTAGCTGGAGGTGAAAAATTTGACTTTTCGGATCGATTGCTACCAGAGGGAGTATTAGTAGGATCGTGAGATTTTAATATATTTGCCGCTAAATTATTAACAATATTACTAAAGAAGGAGCATACTTGGTTCACAGAGGAGTGAGGATTATCGCCTAGTTTTAACAATTCATCGGGACAGGTGCGTACTTTACGAGTATTAGTGATTTCTTGTATGGTTTTCCAAAGAGCTTTGGGGTTATTTTTTGATTTTTCAAGTTCACTTTTATCAAAGGCTATTTTAAGTTTCCGGAGTAAATTATTACAAAAGTTTCTATAGCGCGTATATGTTAGTTTTAAAATTAAGTTATTTGGTGATTTATTTGATTTCATATGCAGCCTATCCCTATTTATAATACATTTTAGCAAGCCTGGTGTAATCCAGGGTTTTATAGTTCCGTATTGAACTTTAGAACCGTATTGTAGCAATAAATCTAAAAATAAAACAAATTATTAAAAAAAAACAAAAAACCCGACTGTTGACTTTTCAGTTCATGTTTTTGCAGTAGGGTTTTTTGTTTTTTTTAATAATTTGTTTTATTTTAAGCTTTTTAGTGTTATTATTGATTGTTCACGTAAGTATTGTTAAGTTAATAAGCTAACCGCTATCGTTTAGCTTATTAAGTAGGGGTAGCAAGATAGGATAGGATAGGTTTTAGAAAAGACTAGCTTTTGCCCGCGACTTCGTACGCGTGGAAGTCGTAAGATATACCTACTAAAATAACAGCCACATTTTTATAGAAAACAGCCCCTTTGGTCTAGTGGTCGGAAGTGCTACTGTTGAGTATGAGGTCCTGGGTTTGATTCCGGTCAGAGGTCGGTCAGGCAGTGTTATTGGGTTTTTCATCTGAAATTTCCCAGTAACAGTCCGAAGTCTGGGTTTGTGCCCGGTTAGTGGCAATAGGCTAAATGTGTCGTACTAAGTACACCTCTGCCCAACCCTTCGGGGAGTACAGGCTGTTATGTTATTTTTATAAAAAAAAAGCCTGTATGCTACGTTTGTAGTTTTTGATCTCAGCAGCTAAAATATACAGAGACTCAGAACTGGTGACGCGGGCGCAAGTGACGTGACCTATGAGGTTTCGGTTTTCTTTTCATTGGCGCCATCTTGAATTTTGATTTTGACCCGAGTTTTGTTATCAGAGACCTCGAAAACACGAAAACGACACGACACCCATTACGAAAAACATCACAAAATCACGACAACCATCTTTTCGTGCAAGTAAGTATCTTTAGCGAAATTAATGTCATTCACGCAAGTGTACCAGATCCGATGTATCAAACCACAGTTGGTCTAACTCTCTCATAAGAATCAGGATCTATATTGACATTCTTTTTTTTTTGTAAAAATTGCCAATTTTCTTGCAGACTGCACATTTTATTTTAAATCTGTGTACCTATGCAGATTAAAAGATCTCAAAATTTTAAGGACAGTCTCCTAAGACCGATTTCGCGTTATTATGTAGCTACAACGGTTAGGATTTACTTCCCCATCTTAAAAATCCACCGTGTAGGTATATGTCATGATGATTGACTGCTTTTGCCCATAAAGATATAGCGTGATGATAATCATTTAAAATATTAAATATCTACCTATCTGCAATGTTCTAACCGTTTGGCTCGTCTTTTTACAATTTGCTGTAAACCATAGAGGATACAAACATAATACAATATTGCTTATCCCCCATATTAAATAGCGGTATAATATAATAATATAGCCACCGGGTGACCGGGCTTATTGGTATTATTATGCAAAATTTGAACAGAATCTATCCAGTAGAATTTTCGTGATGCTGGAACATACATTCAGACAAACAAACAAATATTCTAAAAACTATATTTTCAAACCTGAATAGCAATTGCTTTTTTCAACAATATTCAATGTATAATTTTGATTTCGCTACCATTTTGTTATTGTATAGAAAATGTACTTTTTGTAGTTTGTGTCAAAATAGTAGCTAAAAAGTATTATATATTTGGAATTGGCTATTCACTAGCCAATCGCACAGTTCGCGCTATCCGATCACACAGCACAACTGTTAAAGTACTCGGTTAAAAGAAAAGATGTTCTTAAGTATTATCGCAAAAGTACAAGAGACTACAGTCAGGTAAATATAGAAAAATTCATGACTTGTCTAAGTAGTCTATCCTTCTCAGACATGTACGAGATGGACGATCCTAATGCAGCCTACAACTGTTTTATTGAAACGTTCCAATTATTCTACGAATTATGTTTCCCCAGCAAAATTATTACCATTAAGACTACTAAAAACCAACTTGGGTATCACGTGGGATAAAGTTGTGTAGTAAAAACAAACGGAAACTTCTATGGGAATATAGGTTGAAACCAAGTCAAGCTAATAGAGATAAATTCAAAAGATATTCAAAATTACTCAAAAGAATTATGAATCTAACTCAGAAAGCACAAAACAATTACAATATTAAAACATCTAATAACAAGTCTAAGACTACGTGGCAAATAATTAATAAGAGTAAATACAATGCCCCGAAAAACTCAATTTCTTGCATCAAATTTGAAAGTAAAGACATCACACACCCAAAGGACATAGCCAATACATTTAATAATTATTTTATAGATAAAATACAACCGACAATTAACGCGGGAACAAACTCAACGTCATTAATTATTGGCAGAGCACAATCTATGTTTATGGCTCCGTCTACGCCCTATGACATACTAAATATTATAATGAAGCTAAAAAACACGAACAGCGTTGGCTACGATGGTATTGCCACAAAAATATTGAAAGCAGTTGCATTTGAAATATGTACTCATCTGTGTTTCATTATTAATCTTTGCATAAGTGCAGGTGTGTTTCCTGATGCATTGAAGAAGTCTATAGTAAAACCGCTATATAAGAAAGATAATCATGAATTAATGATAAATTACAGACCGATCGCGCTTATACCAGTTTTATCTAAGGTGTTCGAAAAATATATATATGGTAAAATTAATAACTATTTAGAAAAATATAATATATTAAGTGACGAACAAAAGGGATTTCGTAAAAATAAAAGTATAAATTTGACTATTTATGAGTTTTTACATAATGTCATGCTAAACGTAGATAAGAGAACACCAGTCTGTGCCATATTCTGCGACATGACACAGGCCTTTGACTGCGTCCATTATAATTCCCTGGCAGAGAAACTTGAAGCCTATGGTGTTAGAGGCAACGTTTTAGAATTAATAAAATCATATCTTCATAACCGCAAACAAGTTACAGAAATCAGTGCAATAAATAAAAAAAGTAAACGTGAAGAAACTTCAAGGTCAGAGGAACGCGAAGTTATGTACGGAGTACCTCAAGGCAGTGTATTGGGGCCTCCATTGTTCACCCTGTATATAAATGACTTGCCTAACGTTACTGAACAACCAATGACACTTTTTGCTGACGATTGCACTATTACCATAGCTTGTAATGACATAAACAAATATGAACATGACATTAATAATTCACTAATATCTATTATAAATTGGTTAAATTCTAATAATTTAATAATTAATTTAAAAAAGACTAATGTAATGCACTTTAGACAACGGACACAAACAATTAACAATCTTAATATTCAATTTGATAATATAAATATCCATGAAGCTGACACAATAAAATTTCTGGGACTAATAATAGATTCTAGATTGAATTGGAAACCTCAAATAGAGGCACTGAGTAAAAGATTGAGTAGTGTAGCCTACGCTCTGAAACAGCTTGCTGTGGTTCTCAATACAGATGCGCTAATTACTGCTTACTATGGTTTAGCCGAATCAATTCTTAGATATGGAGCCATCTTTTGGGGGAATAGCACGGACAACGAAATAGCGTTTCGGGCACAGAAAAGGTGCATTCGATGGATGTTTAGACTGCAAACAACGGACAGCTGTAAATCTCATTTTATAGAATGTAAGATATTGACATTGCCCTCGTTATATATCCTGGAAACAGTAATGTTCATTAAATCAAATAGTCATTTATTTCAGCTTTTGTCTGATGCTGTCCCTAGAAATAGACGTGATAACTTCAAACTTTGTGGTCAAGGCGCTAAAACCGCTCTTATGCGTAAGAGCATCTTTTGCATGGGTCCGGCCATCTTTAACAAATTGCCTAAATCATGGAGATCATTAAATATATCTGCTCTTAAAAGTAAATTGAAGAGTTTACTAACTGAAAGAGCATATTACAGTATAGCGGAGTTTATGAAAGAGGACAATTTTTCTTCGATTTTGAGATGACGATGTTGTATTTTATTGACATGTTATTGTAATCTATTGTTTTTTTGTGAAATAATTGTAGTTGTAATTTTGTATGATAGCAATTAATATTTTATATATTTTTTTTTTATTGACAAATTTATTTAATGACTACTTTGAGATTTAATTTTATCTAAAAAATGTGCTTGCTGAATTGTAATGATACTTAATCTTTAATTAATAATGATGATTTTATAATTTCTATAATTTAATTTTGATAAATAATAACACGGTTTTTGCACCATCTCTTCCTACCAATTTGTACGCCACGATATGCGGCTGAACATGTTAGAACTTTCTGTATGTCATATTATCTTGCATGTAATGTATATCATGTACACCATGTTTAAACAAATAAAATTTTACTTACTTACTTACTTACACTAGCTTTTATTTGATACCCATATTATTAAAATCACAAAATATTTTTTTTTATTCCTCTTGTCTTTTTTTATTCGCAGATGCCATATAAAAATTGTATACCCTATGACACTTCTGCAATTAAAACGAATCTAACGATACCTCATATGTTAAAATCCATCAAGCCGTTTAGGCTACAGAGCGTGCGAAAGAAATAGACATACATACATATATACATACATACACTCGAAAAACATAACCCTCCTTCTGAGGCAGTCGGGTAATAACAATATAATACGCACGAGATCTCAAAGGAAAAATAACAGGAAAATATTTGTAGTGCCCACTTGTAATAATTATTATGGTCGGAGATATAATTTTTTTTTAGTCCCAAGTATTTTTAATAACCTTTCATTCGTTTTAAAACAGATTTATCACAAAAAACTCATTTTAAAATTAAAATACATTAGTACCTCTTTAATATATTTTGTCAAAGCCTTGCTGTAGAGAATATAAAAAAAAATGTTTTTCTGTTTTATAAATTTAAGGAATGGAAGGAATTTAAGGAATAGTTTTAACCTATATGTGAAAAAGTATTATAAAAATCATATTAATTTATACAAAAACGGACTTACGTCTGCCAACAAGGAGCGATTTCCATAATATAAATACACGTAGTAAACATGAAATTGTGATACCTAAATTTAGATTAACTAAAACAAGCAAGTCATTTCTTATAAACAGTATCCGCTTCTATAACAAGTTGCCAAAGTCGGTTATAGAACTTAGCGATGGAAAGTTTAAAACCCACATCAAACGTGTCCTAATCAAAAAAGCATACTATAAGATTAAGGACTACGTTGAAGAAAGGAAGTTTGGCAATAATTCCTTCTGCACATGTGGCTTCCCTGGTACCTCATTAACGGCATAACTATGTAAATGTGTATTAAGTGCTCCTAAATTACGATTGTTATTTCTTTTTTTTTTACATACTTTGACATAACCTACAATTTTAATTTAAAATATTTATAAGTGACTTGTGGACAGAATATTTATTCAGTTTTGTTACAGTTGTAATGACAATGTTGTTATTTGGTTTAAATATGTAGGTTTTTATTTTTATTATTTTAGTAATATTTTATATAGATTCTTTTTTTTAATTTGTGAATGTGAGAACGTTGTACGCTTAATAGAGTGTAGCTTTGTAATCTATCTTTTATTTTTTTAAGTACTTGGTACTTGTTGACGGGCCTACACTGTCCTCCCATAGCTGTAACTTGGAAACATTGTTAAAGCCGACTTTTTTTAAAAGAGTAACCGTGCCGGCTCTTCTCCATAGGAAACGACCAATTGGAACCGTGCCCCTAGCTTCTGACGTTTCATAAGTGCCCATGTACGTTTATGTCAATAAAAAAAATTGATTTTGAACAAACTGCTTCGCAGTTTGGCAGAGGTAATAATTATTATATGTCTTGTTCAACTGCCGGTTTTTTCATTTTTTTTTTTTTTTTTGTATTTCTCAATGTGTCATTATTAACTCAGGGGGCTCGTGGGTCGTGGCTCGCATGGGTCCATCGATCAAGTTAAGCTACGCTTGCCACGGTCGGTCCGTGGAAGGGTGACCATATTTACATACCGAGATCCACCGTGCCTCGGAAAGCACGTTAAGCCCGTCATTCGTGGATCTTTGACATTCGTTACAGATAGCTCATTAGGGTAGAAGCCCAAAAGTCTGGCAACCAGTCTAATAAAGGGGTATCGTGTTACCCGGTAACTGGGTGGTGCAGGTCAGATAGGCAGTCGTTCCAAGTAAAATACTGATATTGAGCAGCGTTCGGTTAGACTGGAAGCCGACCCTAAAAATTGTTTGGAGAAGGAGGTAAATGATGATTTACACTAACGCCCGGGATAATTATATTGTTCACAGCGAAGGTTGGGTTAGCGTTAAAGTTGGTGGATAAAAGTTAACCCTCAAAGTTTTATCGTGTTCCATTATAAGGGCCAGTCCATAACTAAGGCCACGGCCTGGATGAGGACAGCGTAATTAATTTAGTTAAGGACAGCACTGATACAAAGTTAGATGAATTAATAAATGATTGTGGCATTGCATTGACAGAGAAAGTTAATTTAGTGAATTGTTTATTTTTACTTGAGTAATGGAATTAAAAATAAGTAGAATCGTAACTGCATAAGCGCATATGTGTGAGGCGTACCAAAGTAATTTTATGCCCTCTCCTTGACTGAAAAAATTTCAGAGTTATTTTCACAATAAATAGCGTTAAGGCTCTTACACACTCACGCGATATCGCGGGCGCGACAGGCACCGACAAAGACAATTCCTTTGTCGGTGCATGTCGCGCCCGCGATATCGCGTGTGTTTGTAAGAGCCTTTAGTCATCTCAATTACCTCTTTTCCTTGACTTTGTATGTATATATGTATATACAGCGTGCCGCTATAGTCGCGACATTAATTTAATACACAAAAACGGTTTCGCGTTTCCTTTTTATGAAGATATTTTAATTTTATTAAAGTTATTATTTATTGATTTAATATCAATATTCTAAAATTGCATTTTGGTGCAACCTGTACCTACTTAAAGAACTGTAGCGCAGAGGTAATTTGCCAGGATAGGATCTTATCATCGCATCAATGAAATTAAAAAGAATAACGTACTCTTTGTACGTTATTCTTTGTACGCGGGCCGCGAGCCGGGGTCATGGATCATAACATCGAATCGATGAAAATAAAACAAATAACGTGCAAGGAGTACGCAAATCGAAAGAAAGAGAGAGCTTTATTATTTAATTTGTATGAAGATTATAATTTTTTTATATTCGTATTATTTTATCTTATTATATTTTTTATGATTACTGGCCACTAGCCCTACCCGTGTGTTAAATTAATGTCGCCATTGTAGCGGCACGTTTTATACAAGGTCAAATTAAGTTAGCTAGCGAAACTCTGCAGACGTGATGGGTCGTGGTGGGCCGTGGCTATATCTAAACACGATAAGCTGGTACTGTTGTTACTTGAAGTATGATTGAAGAAAATCTGTTTTCTTTTGTTTTATCGTGTTTAAGTATCGATACCAATCACGTTTGTGAAGTTAACACAAAAATAAAACTGATATTTAAAATGCCTACACGAACTGCGGTCGATGAGCCCATAAAAAAACATCAAATGTTTTTTTTTTTTGTTTTATCATGTTTAGCTAAGACCGATGCGGAGTTTTGCTAGCTAATTTAATTTGACCCTGTATACAACGTGCTACTACAGTCGCGACATCAATTTGACACACTGGTATGGCTAGTGGCCAGTAATCATATATATATATATTTTTTTTATTATTATGGTAAATTGAAAAATAAAAATATCAAACAAAATAAATAATAAAGCTCTCTCTTTCCTTCAATTCGCCTACTCCCTGCACGTTATTTGTTTTATTTTCATTGATTCGATGTTATGATCGAGATTATTATTATATTACCCCGGCGAATTACCTCTGCGCTACAGTTCTTTAAGTTCAGGTTGCTCCAAGATGCTATTTTAGAAAATTTTAAATAAATAATGACGTTTATTGAAATTAAAATATTTACACAAAACGTAAAGGCGAAACCGTATACGGGTGTTAAATTAATATCGCCACTAAAATGCCACGCTGTATACAAGATGTAGCCTACAAACCGCACAACCTCGTAAAGGGTCATTGTATAGGGTTGTGTATAGGGTCATTATGAACAACTTTTACTAATACCAGTACTAGTAGAACGTATGTTAACAGCAGATTTTTTTATTCGCGATTTCAGTTTTGGTCCCATATTAAAAGTGGTTCATAATAGTGAGTACAATGTTATGGGTTGTGTGTTATTTCTGTTACAGCTTGTATATAATGTAGGTATATAGACACATCAAAAGTGTCTAGGGATCAAGTATGTTTTATAGTATCGCCGGAATTGAGGATTATTATTTTAACTTTTTGGATCGTTATTGATTCTTTTTAGTGAATTTAGCTATTTGAATAAAGAATTTTATTAAAATTTTGATTATAAATAGAAAATCAACTGTCAATTAGGATTCCTATAAAGGCGTGTAATAGCGTTTTTACAAAACCATTACAATTTCTGCATTGGAACTGAAACAAATTGCATCGATATGGGGCGACGACATCATTTGACACGAGAAAAGATGATGAGAGCCGTCGAAATGTTGCAAGCTGGTTCCAGGCAACGTACTGTGGCTGTCGCTCTTGGCACAGAGCGTCATAAGCCGTCTCTGGATACGCTATCATATCACGGGCATCGTGGCCTAGCGACATGGACGACGATCTCGCATCACCGCTCGCAGACTGGACCGGTATATCCAAACTACAGCTCGACGGAATCGTACCATGACCGCCATGGTGTTGGCTACGAGGCACCACAGCTCTTCAGGCTTGCTGACAAGCGACCAAACCATCCGAAATCGTTTACGTGAAGTGGGTCTGCGGTCTTGAAGGCCGTTGAGAGTTCCACCTATAACACCCCGCAATCATAGGGCCCGTTTACAATGGGCTAGCGAACACAGACTTTGGGAGAAAGAAGACTGGCTTTGTGTTTGCTTTCTTAATCTCGTTTCGGTATGAGGTCCGATACAAGAGTTACTCTAGTTTGGAGGACCTCTGGACGTCAAAAACGTTTTAAATTTTGTCAGGAAGTTCATTCATATGGAGGAGAACAATAATGGTTTCGGCCGGTATTTGGATCGGTGGAAGAACCGATCTCATTTGGATCAGGGGCAACCTCAATGCTTAGATTTATGCGGAGAGGATTGTTTCAGACGTGATCATCTCTTCCGGTTGGGTGATTTGTTTTGACTAATTTACGACAATGCACGTCCACGTACGAGTATGTATATTTACCTATTTTATTTATAATCTATTATGTTATATTTTAATATTTTTTATTATTATTATTTCCTCTCAATCAGAGCACCAGCCATCTTATCTCTTCACCACCCTTGGTTGACTGGTTAAGAATGCCTACGGCATTAACACAATTTGTACACAATAAGGTACAAAGGCGGACTCTTTGTACCTGATTGTGTACGAGAAGTTTAAATAATTAGGTATTTAGGTCTTCGGTGGGTTTCAGCTCTTCTCGTAAGTATTTCAAAAGCAGTTGAGCCAAATAATAAGCAACACTCGTCGATTGAGCATAGGACTACCAGGTGACCTAATAATTGACTAAACACAATAACACAGCGCCACAGCAGAGCACAGCTCAGATTTACCTAACAAGGCTTGCCTACAAAAAACTTTTTACAAAAAAATAAGAACCGACTACCAAAAATAAAAATAACACTACAAAGTAAAAAATAACTTTAATTTGGGAAGTCGGTGTTTTTGGATCTGTATTTGAGTTTTTTGCCACCGACTTCCGAAATTAAAGTTATTTTTTACTTTGTAGTGTTATTTTTGGTAGTCGGTTCTTATTTTTGTGTAAAAAGTTTTTTATTTTTCACTTTTTAGTGGGTCTGTTTTGAATTTATCTAAGTTACAATAGCCTAATGTTACCTTCTCATCACCTTTTCAGCCCATAATTAACGGAGTAATCGTGTAACAAACATACAAAAAAAAAAAAACATACCGCCGAATTGAGAACCTCCTCCTTTTTGGAAGTCGGTTAACAAAAGGAGCTCAATCTACCCCAACGTTCCTATAGCTTAAACAACACCACGTCCAGGGGGTCTATTCCAAAGATAAAGCCGAAGTCTCGGCCGAAAGACTATGGCTGTATAAAGCGAAAGAAAAAAATTACAGCCAAAGAGATAAATCAAAGTCGAAAATGTGACCTGAAATCGGGTAAGCACTGAAAGTCAAAAAAAGAAACTCTGCTTGTCAACAAACGGCCGCAAATTCCGACGATATTTCGGGTTATCGCTTCGGAGTAGACCCCCAGCTCAGCATACGAGTTTACACTTACACACGTATTCCATTAATCCCGTTCATCCGAACATGACCCAACTTTAAGCGCGGAGGTTGAGGCCGAACACGGCACATGTGATTACAGATTGCGACGAAAATAAAGTTTTTACAGTGTCGGTATCAAAGTACAGTCAAAAAAAGAGTTACTCATATACAGACAAAAATATGTATTTCTAATAAACTGCCAATATTCAATTTATTGTGTGTGTTAACCTGATTTACACGGTGTGTTTTTATTGCCTGTGCCATACCATAAGTTGGAGCAACCATAGAATTTGCACCATCTAAACAGGATTTAGACAATGCGAGTCATTCGTTGCTTCAATTTGATTATATGGCACAGGCTATAAACTTGCATCGTGGAAATGGGTTGTATTGTATAGTATTGTCCGTACTTATATCTTTGCAATTTAGCTGCCTGTATACTTATTAGTTTGGTCGATTGTACTACCAAAACCGCTTGATAGTTAGGCTGCTTTTCCATCAGAGATGTGCTATGCACCACACACCCACATACACCACACACACACCCCACCATACACACACACACACATATACTAACCCTAGAATAAGTAATAATCAACAGTGAAATCAATTTTGATGTAACTTACCGCATCTGTGTACGAGTGAATAATCACACTAATATTATAATGGCGAAAGTTTGTGAGTGTGTGTGTGTGTATGTTTGTTACTCCTTCACGCTCAAACGGCTGGACCAATTGTGACAAAATTTTGTATGGAGGTAGCTGACACCCTGGATTAAGATATAGGCTACTTTTTATCCCGATATTTCCTCGGAGTCGAGACTTACGCGGGTGAAACCGCGGGGCGCAGCTAGTCCTAAATAAAAGTAACCGCTTCCGAAGGGGTGGCGACCTGATGTCGTATCTTATCTTATCTATGCTACGTTGCTATGGAAGCGTTTGATATCCACCAATCTCTTTTCTTAAGATACAGGATACCCTAGTTTAAGAGACAGAGTTTAATCTATTGTGTACAGATTTCCGCAGCACCCAAATGTTTATGTGATTGTTCGCTACCATAAATTCATAAATTGTAAACTTATGGCACAACTATCTTTATGTGTTTTTTTGGAAATAAAGATAATTTAATTATATTACATAATTTCAATCATATTCATTGGTCCACATAGCAGCGCACTGGTAGCAACGGGTTCAACTAAGCTATGTTTTTTTTTACGGATGGATGCGTGCTATGGATGTGCGAGTTGTGTAGCTATGCGGCGCAAGCGTCTCTCCCCTCTCCATGCCTTGCTCATTGTCGATGCATCGCATAGCTCGAGCTGCGCATCTTCCTCGCTCAGCTACCTCGCGGCGGCGTATCTACATAGCACATCTTACTCGCTCCGCTACACAGCTTAGCATTTTTACTCGAAACGGTCACATAGTTTCACTTTCACATCCTCGCAGGCCTAGCAGATCTCTGGTGGACAAGCAGCCTTACAGTTGTTGTTTCAAACTTTCTAAAGGGTTTGTAATAAAACAATGTTTGGGTAGGAATGCTTTGGGCAAATATTAATTTTGTCAACTTAATTTTGTATAATTCAACCTGTAGCTGTCGGCGTTTTATTATTTCGGGTCTGGCATAAATGTAGGGGTTGGTTAAGTTGTAACATAAAAATCGAGGAGTCAAGTCTGAGTAGTGAAAGGGTCAATTTCACACTCGGCCGGTAGGGTTAATTTAATGGGGCCTGAAAGCCACCTTCTGGTGTACTGATTTGCAGGGGTTCTAATTTGCAGTTGGTTTGATGATGAATAAACGGATGACTACTACTGCTGGGAATAAGTTTAATTGGAAAAAAATAAGAATAGTTCAAATGGGAAAGTAATTTAGCAAAATTTTTCGACCATCGACACGATAAGAAGAAGATCGAAAATTTACTTCAACAATAACACAAAAAAAATCTTCCTAAGCTGCGTGAAATAGCAAAATAACGAGACGCAACTGTTATACTCCATCCGCACTAAATAAAAAAACCGGCCAATTGCAAGTCGGACTGGCGCACGAAAGGGTTCCGTACCATTATCTATAAAAAAAGCAAACACGTTTGTTGTATGGGAGCCCCCCTTAAATATTTGTTTTATTTTAATTTAATTATTTATTTTGAAAGTGAATATATAACTAAATGTTCTGTGAATATTTCAAGCGTCTACCTGATGCCGTTATCAATATCGAGCAAAACGAGCAAAAAAATCACGTTTGTTGTATGGGAGCCCCTTAAATATTTATTTTATTCTGTTCTTTTAGTATTTGTTGTTAAAGCGGCAACAGAAATACATCATCTGTGAAAATTTCAACTAGTGTAGTTAGACAACTATCACGGTTCATGAGATACAGCCTGGTGACAGACGGACAGACAGACGGCGGAGCCTTAGTAATAGGGTTCCCGTTTTACCCTTTGGGTACGGAACTTTAAAAAATACATTCAAATTAACTTCGACTAGCAAAATTGCATCGGAAAGCTTTCCAACCGATTCAAATTAATTCGGAAGCCATCGAGCGAGTAGAATTGCCGCCATATTGAGGGCTCTCATCCAGAGATTCAGAAAATTAGGTTAATAGTGGTGCCCCGGCCGGCACGGGAACGAATTGCATGTAATTAATACCCCGGCGAACGATAGTAACTAATGCACTTATACAAAAGACGGAGAATAAATGAGAAGTATTAATAATAGGATAATTAGATTTCTGTGTTCATAATCTTGTTTCAGATTTGACTGAAGATTTCCGTTGAATATTTTTCTGCTACGAACAATGTCATACGACTAAAGTAAAAGTCCAAATCGATGTTAATCAGAATTGCACAATACAATAAAAATATCGTATTGTAAACGTAAGTTTTTACCTAAGCAGAAAAGTTTTGCTGCGCTCCAGAGGAATTTTCTTTGGAATTTCTTACTAACATTTTCCTTTGAAATAAACATTTTGGAACAAAAATCTTTGCTTGTTTCATAAACGCGTTTATTTGTGAAATTTCATTTCATTATAATAAAAAATGCTGCTATTCAATTTAACAAAAAAATTGCTATTTCAATTAGGTTTTGTTGTATCATTATATTCAGTAGATATTAATTTTGTATCACTTTCCTCATTTTGAGTCATTGGATATAAAATTGAGGAATTTGTAAGAAGGTTGGTATATTAAGGCCACGACTACGGAGAGTTTCAGGGACAGGAACATTGGCCTTGCATTTATCTTTTACAATATAGAAATAGAAATTCTTAGATCTTTGATTATTCAAGTACTTTGTATGATGTAGAATAGTCCTGCCAGGTTGCGACTTTGCCTGAAAGGGATATCGTGGCTCTGGCACACAGGCAACTGAAGGAAGACGGGTGTGTTTTAGTCAGTAATAGTCTGACACGAAGAGCGGGAGAAGTCATTTGATAATTTCCCACACAAAAAAAAAAACAAAAAAAGGACGGTCAAAGCGGTACCTTTGAAGAAAATAATAATTATTTTATTGATTTAATTTATTTCTATTGACCCGCCCCTGCTTCGCATGGCTTTTAACGACTTGAAAAAATATCAAGATTTCTCTATTAAAAGTAAGATTAATATTAATGCACATACAAATCACAACACACAAACACACCCCCACACAAACACACAAACACACGCACATGCTTACTTAATACTTATACCGTTTATTTTTTTATTTTTTTTTTACAAGTTCACCATGTAGCACGTTCGAAATTTTTTAGTTTATGTAACCTAGTTTGGAAGGCGCTGGTGTTTGTGATACAATGATTTTTTTCATTAGTACAAACACCAACGATACCCTTATTTCTGTTCCATTTTTACTTTGAAAATTGTTTTGTGACCCGTAAATGTGTTTTATCTGAAAATAAAAAAAAAATATTTAATTATTTATTTTATATACTTTTTGGAATAAACTCTCTAAATGATGACTCTCTATGTGAAGACCGCATTAAAATCTGTAGTTTAGAAGATCAATGCGGCCACACAGATATACACGAAATGCGACATTCATTTTATAATGTGTCGAGGATAGAGGACTTACTGGTAGCAATGATTTTTTTTTTGTCATGCACCTCACTCGTTTATAATAAATTGCTGTCGGCTTTTGTATGTGAACCCTTTAAGGCAAGCATTGCTTCAGTTAAAGATATCGTGTCTTATGACAACATGCGGTTAAATCAATTCGGTACGAGACTAGTGAACACTCTTACTTCTGGAAGCGAACTGACTAACGATAAACATGAACGTGGCCGGAAATGATTGTTAGCAGAGTGGACTGCCCCATCCAAAGGCGCTGGGTAGAATTAGGTATAGGTTTATGTTAAATAGAATTAAGTACTAACAACAATAACATAGCATGTAAGCACAATAAAGAAAGAAAGAACGACAATATTCTAGACTGTTCAACAATGCGTCTTGTAGTGTCGAAAAGCGATCACTGCAACATTCATTCACAATTAGATGGCACAAACACGTGTGGAATAAACATTTTTTCTTTCTTTTCTTTCTTTAAACAGAAGGATACACTCTTACATTGCTTTCGCTGTTCAACGATGGAGGGCGCTACTATAGAATTATATCAATCACAATATGTGTACTTAAATAAATATGTCATCATCATCATCATTTCAGCCGAAATAGGCCACCGCTGGATATAGGCCTCCCCCAAAGGGGGGGGTTTGCCATAATCGCCACGCTTGGCAGGCGGGTTGGCGATCGCAGTATGGTGTTTAAATGCATAGAGAACGCTACTGCCCATTCTCTAGTAATTCCCTTAGTCGCCCTTTTACGAAAACCACGGGAAGAAATGGGATGGTGCTATTCACACCACAATTGTGGCGATAAGTCCCCTCTTTGAGGAGTGGCTAGAGAGGCGCCACGGCGTCCTCACCTTCCGCCTGAAGCAGGTCCTCACCGGACACGGTTGTTTCGGGAGGTTCCTGTTCAGGATAAAGCGGGAGGAAACGCCCGGGTGTCATCACTGTGTGGATCGCCCGGAGGACACGGTGGAGCATACGGTGGAGGTCTGCCCAGCTTGGGCGGAGCACCGCCGTGTCCTAACGGAGGCGATCGGCGGCGGCGATCTCTCGCGTCCGGCCCTGGTTCAGGCCATGGTTCGAAGCGAGAGTGCACGGGAGGCCGTCACCTCCTTCTGCAAAGCAGTAATGCTCGCGAAGGAGGAGGCGGAGCGCGTGAGGGAGAGGCAGGGTTCGCACCCTCACGCCCCTAGTCACCGCAGGAGACGCCCTGGGCGTCGGGAGTCGCAAGCCGATTTCCGACCACCGTAGGCGCGGGCTTGCGGACGGTGAGCGATGGGTAGCTCGCCGTCCGATAAGGACCAGGCCCGGGTCGACGGCGCGTCGTGTTCCACGCGCGCCTCAAAGAGACGTCAGCACGAATTGACGGCGTCCGTTAGGGCCAATGCCTGCCTGGGTTGCGAGTTTTTACGGAGGTAGCTGACACCCTGGATTAACACAGAGGCTACTCTTTATCCCGATATTCCCTCGGGATCAAGACTTACGCGTGTGAAACCGCGGGGCGCAGCTAGTAAGTATTATAAATCTAAGAATAAAATACCATGTTTGGATAAAATAAATAATTAGGTTAATTCATAACTTGCCCTCGCTTACCAAAAAAACTGCTTGCCAATGTCAGAAGATTCAAGAAAAGTACCTAACCAACACAGGATATTTTTCGAGCAAAAACACAAACAATTCTTCAAGAAAATAGGATCATCGTTCCAAGATTATTGTACCACTTTTGAGCTAGAAAATGCTAACAAGGAAACGGAAGAAAAATGTTGCTAAGAATAACAGTCATTTTAACTCAGCGCAGTCTGAAACAAGTTGGCTCGTTATGCGAATTTATGTGTTTTTAAAATTAAAACTACAGTCAAAATATACGGTCCTTGGGTTTTATTACCTGCCTGCTTCGGAATTTTAGGTTAAGAGGAGTTACCTGTGTCATCTTGAGATTTAAGACCAATTAAACAAAATTTAAGCGTGTGTAGAAGATTCTTTAGAATAAAATTATTACAAGCAGTTTTTTTTTTTCCTGTATTTCTTCGGCAAATCCCATATTTTCACCTTTCACACCCTAGAACAATCTCAAAAATTTTTGTCGACGTGAAGCTCATTAGGTTAACTTTCCCTGGGGTTGCCGTGATACTCGTCCCATTGTGCATTCACATCTAACATACCTACGGCCAAAATGTCCAGTTTTTTTTTGTTTCGGGAAGGAATATCCCCATGGATGTCGGAGGAGTCTGTCAGACTCTTACTGACTAAAACTACCTTAGTGTTCCCTTCTTACACTAGCACCGGGGATCATGGGATCTTGTGCGACTTCCGCGATCCCCCGAAAGTGTCCAGCTATTTTTTTTTCTCGGGATGGAAAATCCTCTTGGATGTCCTCCGCCCTGGGGTAGGCGGAGGGGTCTGTCAGACTATTACTAACTAAAAACCACCCCGGTGTTCCCTTCCCACACTTGCACCGGAGATCATGGGATCAAGTGCGATTTCCGCGATCGCCGGCTGCCCGCGATCCCCGGCTGAAAGTGTCCCAACTATAACTTGGTAGGTTTTTGGAGACTTGATTTGTGTTTTGGTCTGGTCCCATTAAATCAATATTTTTGGGCACGTATTTCTCGCCTTTATAAAAATCAAACATTTACTACATATTGTTGGCTTTCTGTTAATCATTTCCCAGTAACTTTATAAAAAAAAAAGATACTCAAATGTTCCGTGGAATATTTGGCTCACAAGCCATTAAACTGTTATTATTGGTTTTTCCGATCTCTCATGATTGATAACAAACGAATCGGACGATCAGATCGCGTGTTGTCGCCAATAACTCTGGACTAGCATAATTTGGTCCCTGTATATTTGTTACCCGCAGCACAGAATAAAAAATAATAATACTTGCAGTATTGTACTTGTCAATATATATTTTTTTCGTATTCCCTAAGTTTTAAAACCCAAGCAAGCAATTTAGTTTTATTGAAGCTGATGAGAATGACAATGATTTAAATTAAAACCATGGCTTTTCTAAAGTTGATCACCCAAGTTAAGATTATCACTAAAACCTGACCTTTCTTAGTATTCGGAAGGTAGCATATTTTCTTCTCACAAATTGTTATGGTATGTTATAGTACCTATAAAAAATATTATAATTAATGGATGATAAATCTGAGTTACTGTTACTTAAATTATAACTAGAGATCGGATATTCGGATGCATATTTACCTAAAGTACGTTTTTTTCCCGGCAAAGGATACAAAGTATGGAAACGGCTTCTTAAAATATATTTTTATTCCGGGATCGCGGGGTTTCATTAATAACAGTGTGTAGGTATACAATTTTGTATTCCTAAGTATAACAAATATTTCTTATCTATTTAGAAAGAGACAAGAATATTGTGGAAAATATAACGTTTAAAAAACACTATTAATATTTCTTCAAAAACTTTTATTCTAAAATTAAACATATTTATTCGGGGATACACAGTACAAAAGAGTAGTTCTTAAAAACTTGTTAGTCCTGGAAACCGACACTTTTTCCCGTACCTAAGCGCACTCCATACTAGTCAACTCTCAAACTTTAGGTGAATATGCATCCGAATATCCAATCTCTAATAATTATAACAGAGGTATTTTTTTTAAGTTTACAACACTAATTAAAGTATCAAGTCAACAAATACCCCGTATTATAGTTCAACCAAGACTAGTAGCCACTAATAATCCATTTGCAAACAGAAAAACCAGGTATCTGCCATCAGCAACAGTTTTTTACACGATAACTGTATACCGCTATTGAAATAAACTTATTGATACGAGTCCTGCTAAGTGATTTGTAATTTATACTTTGTGAAATGTCAAATATGGACTTCAGTCAGTTTTTGCGGAATAACAAGTTACTTCTGCCTAAGCAGCCGAATCATGATGTAAGTGTGAATATAATAAACTAACTTCTGCCCGCAACAACTTCTGCGTAAAATTTCTTGTTTTAACAATAAATATATCCTAATGACACTCGGCAACACTGGAGCTTCCCATTAGTGAAAGATTTTACGGAATCGGTTCAGTACTTCCGAAGATCAACTCATATACTGATATACAGATCAAAAACATACAAACTCATATACTCACCTCCTCACCTCCCCCCCCCCCCCTCCTTACCTCTTTATAATATAATATACCTATTAATAGTTTATAGAATAGAGAAATGCTGTAATATAGTTTGTGACCGATACCGCTGAACCGCGCCTAAGGAATGCGCGGCGATGCGGGAGGCGGGATGCCGTAGGTGTGACGTATGAGCGGCCTGCACTACCTACACTACGTCTCACCGCGCACGCACTTAAAGGCTCTTTCTTACAGACTCAAGCGATATCGCGGGCGCCACGCGACACTAGTAGGACAATTTCTTTGTCGGTGCCTGTCGTGCCCGCGATATCGAGTGAGTCTGTAAGAGCCTTAAGGCGCAGCACAGCGGTCTTACCCAGAGGTATTGTGTTACCTAGTAACTGGGTTGTGGAGGTCAGATAGGCAGTACCTCCATGTAAAATACTGGTATTCAGCTGCATTAGGTTAGACAGGAAGCTGACCTCAACATAGTTGGGAAAATGCTAGGCAGATTGATATTGCAAGTGGCTACCACCGACTTTAGACGCTTGCACGGGATCAAAGGATTTTTCATGCCTTCCCAGTCATAGTTATCTAGTTACCTCTCACTTCAAGTGCTCATTTACGGAGACGCGGGGCGTCGCGCGTCGCGTGCAGCGTGGCGTCTCGCGGCGCGCCGGACGTTTTTTCTGTTTACAGAGAGGCGCACAGTGGATCGTCCCCATACAAGAGGTGTGACATAGAATCAAAAATTGGAAAAGTATTTAATAAAATAAAAATAAATATACAGTTGCATTCCTCTATTAAAGAACAACAAAAAATATTACTACGCTTTTTTATTTGACGAGCACTTTCGGAGCTATTCGATGAAAACTGTTACTTTTGTATGGAAACGAACACAAAAATGTCTGTATCTCATGATTCCCACCATGTTTCGATTTGCGGTTTTCACTACTGTTATTTACCCATTTTATGCCACATTTTCTTCCAGGACACATGGTGCCCCCAGAGTGCCCTTTCCGAGATATTTTGCCTATAGTAACTATCTTTGTTATTGTATTCCTGATGGAATGGAGGTACATTAAGTATACTTATTACTGAGACTAAGTAGTTCCTTAAATAACAGGAGCATTTGTGAGTACTTTAATGTCTTATGAACGCTTTTGTTGCAATATAACAAAAGCGTTAATGAGTCATTAAATAACGACTACCAGTAGTATTTGCTTAATCTAATTAGTTATTGTAATTGCTGAGAATTACACATAATTAAGAAGTTAAATGAAGAAAAGGCATTAGTGAGTTCTATATATTGAAAAAAATATCGGTAATGAGTTGTGACATCGCATTAACAATAACAAGTCGAAAAGAAAAGTTTTATGGTGAATAAGAAAATATAATATTCCTCTTCTACTTCCTAGTGCTTTAGCTGGGAAGAAGAAGTGGCGTCATAAACTCCCCAGCAGCACAGCTGTCTGTTCATTTAAAAACTTGAATCTATACAATAAAATGTAAAATATAACACTAACTAATATAACACTGTAAAATATCATTAAATCTTAAAGTAAATTACAATTAAAGCTATAATAATTTATAAATAAAAAATAAAACAACTAAGTACTAATAACTAAATTAAAAATACTAATTATAATAAATAAAAAAAAAAATTATAAATACTAATTATAATAAAAAATAAATAAATGAATACTACCATTTAGTTACAAAAAATTATATTAGGTACTATAAGACTTAAACTATATTTTCTTCATCTTCATCATAATCATTATTGTCGTCATCTTCTTCAATGTCACTACATTCCGAAACTGCTCCAACTATTGTATCAGTTGAAATGTCAATGAGCTCCAATTCACTCCGATCATGTATGAGCAAATCGTCCAGTTCTCTAAATGAAGATTTTTTTTATTAATTGGTCATCTTTGGTCGTAGGCTCGTTAGAAGAGGATCTGAAGATAACAGAAGATTATGAAGGACGTCTTCATTAGTAGCGATGCTACTATGCTTTCGTGTATGATTTTCTTTAAATTTACGAAAATCCTTGTTTCTTGCTTCAGATGCTTCTTGAGACAAAAAACCTATAGGCACTACTGATAGGTGCTCCACTATCTGCGATCCATGAATCAGCAATTTATGTAAACTTGATGGCATGTTATACCATGGATATAACTGCACTAATAAATTTGCTGTTTCATCACAATATAATTTGAATTTTAGGATTTCAATTTTTTCGCCTAAGGAAATGCGTTGCAATATAATAATTAAATTGACGTCTAATTTTGTAATTTCGGCAGTCATTTCAGGGTTTGCAAAAAACCTTCTAGCAGCATTTCCAGTGTTTGTATTGCCACTACCCTGCTTTACAACATCCAGAAGTAAGCCTGTGTTTCTTCGGAAAGCTACTTGAATAGCTTCTTTCCTATCTTTAACTATTTTTTTATTGTCGTCACCTTTTGCTTGCCATGATTTTATGTCCATTCTGTAGGCAATGTGTAATAAACACTCCATAGAACAAATCCAAGCATGCAACGAACTAAATCCATGCTTGTATAAATCTTCATTCACAGGTTTAGCTCTCACTTCTTCCAAGTTATTCATCTCGCTTGGGCGAGCTTTGCACAAATCACACACTGCTGCCGATGTTCCAGATATGATTGAATGCATCTTACTATCAATCATGGTTAACCACAGATTGTGCGTAATAGTAGCATTGCCGCAATCAGTTGGGTTCAGTCCACGGATCTTGGTCTTAAATATATCCATTTCAGCCTTTACATTTGCTTCCGTTTCTTTTATAAACGTAAATGAAATCGGGCGACAATATGTCGTTGACTGTTGAATTTGATATGCTAACTAACATTTGACATGAGCCAATCACAATCCAGAGCTTAAGGGCTGTTAACATAGTAATTACAATAACTAATTAGATTAAGCAGTACTGGTAGTCGTTATTTAATGATTCATTAATGCTTTTGTTATATTGCAACAAAAGCGTTGATAAGTCATTAAAGTACTCACAAATGCTCCTGTTATTTAAGGAACTACTTAGTGATGACTTATTTTCAGTAATAAGTATACTTAATGTACCTCCATTCCATCAGGAATACAATAACAAAGATAGTTAGTATAGGCAAAATATCTCGGAAGGGGCACTCTGGGGGCACCATGTGTCCTTGAAGAAAATGTGGCATAAAATGGGTAAATAACAGTAGTGAAAACCGCAAATCGAAACATGGTGGGAATCATGAGATAGACATTTTTGTGTTCGTTTCCATACAAAAATAACAGTTTTCATCGAATAGCTCCGAAAGTGCTGGTCAAATAAAAAAGCGTGGTAACAATTTTTGTTGTTCTTTAATAGAGAAATGCAACTGTATATATTTTTTTTTTTATTAAATACTTTTCCAATTTTTGATTCTATGTCACACCTCTTATATGGGGACGATCCACTGTGAGGCGGTGCGTGCAGCGGCCCGCGTCATCACACGCGCAAACACAAACATAAAATGTACGATGTTGTTTATGGAGACGCGGGGCGTGAAGAGTAGCGGTGTCCGCCGCTGCGGCCGCGGCGGAAATTCTAGCGTGAAGCGTAGCGGGTATCGCCGTATGCTCGTACTGGAGCGTGCGACGCCGCGGGTGTTGTTACGTTTTACCTTGAACGGAGAATTACAGAAACGCAAAGCCGCGTGCGCCGCCGTGATAAACGTCGCGTGCGATGCGGCGGTGCCATCCTCACGCTCCGCCTGCATTTCAAGCAAACGCGTGTAAAATCGGTTCTCCGTAAACGTTCTCATACAACGCCATATGTTTGAATTTAGTGCGGGCCGGACCGCCCAACGCGACGCGCGTTGCCCCGCGTGTCCGTAAACAAGGCCTAACACTTATCTCAACAAACTACGTTGACAACATGGCTTTTTAATTCAAAAATATCCTCTTTTTCTTTAGGACTTCCTTACTGTTATGGAGAAAGTGTTCAAGTGGTCTTGCCTGATCGGTGTGCTGGGGTCGAAGAGATACATCTGCTATTTCTGGAGTGCTTTCCTATTGATTGTGTTAATCTTTATGGAGACCCGAGCTATTTGGAAGGTTATAAAGGCACTTGCTGGTTGGGCTATTGATACTGCTGGACAGAGTTAGTAGTTTTTCAAAGTCTTATGAAAAAGTAGGAATGAAAGATATTAAAAATATTTATAATTTCTCTTACGCGGAAAGTAGTGTTTGTTTGATCCGAGTAGCGGGTGAAAGACACTGCTTCCCACCCCTGGGCGGGAAAGACTCATAGTAATTGCCTCCCTCTCTAGGGCGGGAATGAATTTAAAAAATAGAACTAAATTTGTTTATGTAGTCGGCTACGAAAAATTGCACATAGGTAATTAAGAAAAATATCGATTAAAAAAAAATGCTGCGGTCTAGTGAGTGTTTATACAGCCAGTGTGAACAAAATACCTATCAAGCGGGACGGCCGCGGCCCTTGGCGGTAACGCGGTGGGTTCCATATTTCAAATTTAAAAAAGACTATATTTATTTTGGCGGAATACTAACTCTGTAAGCTGTACCGAAATTTAAAATCTGGGTTTTATAACCCAGATGATTTTGTCTATTTATATAGACTAATATTTGATTAAAAATGAGTTCAAGCGATTCTGAAATGTTGACCCCAGATTCGGTTAAAGACGAGGCAAATACAGTAATGGAAAATCTTTTGCCAGAAATTTCAAAGGAAAGATATTTTAATACATACAATGATTTTATGAAGTGGCGAGTAAAATATTTTAGAAAAACTATTTTTTATTACTTTCCATAAATTCGAAATGAAAAGTAGAGTGTTTATCACGAGTGACAGTCACCAATTCCTTTCGACCCTTGTATAACAATCTACTATTTTTGAGAGGTGCAGAACTCCAAAATGACAAATGTTTTGAATGGTCGATTGCAACTTCGTTTAACAATTGCTTTTTTTTTGTTTTTGTATGGCATCTCGTAGTTGGCCTTGAGAGGCCGTGACTACTTAACCGGTCTTTCCTGTGGCTGCTCTAAGGAGTGAGCTTAAAGCCTCAAGCCAGGGGCGTAAATATATATCTATTAAAACTCAAAAACTGATAACAATTGTATAGCCGTGTGCCAATTATAACATTTAGTTTTTTTCTGAACCTTCCCATATTTGTTTTAATTCGGGGAGATTATATTATAATGATTGTTACCAACACAGGACTTAGCTTTGCAAAAATGTAAGGTTGCTCACCATGACGCCTTTAAGTAATCATAGTTTTCTAATGACTACAATAAATACAATTCACCAACAACAATTAATTGACGGCACGGTTGGCGCAGTGGTTAAGTGATTGACTGCTGCGCTGCGTGTCGCGGGTTCGATTCCCGCACCGAACAAATATTTGTATGACCTATAAGTAGTTGTTCCGGGTCTGGGTGTTTGTGTATGTGAGTTTAAATGTTTGTAAACGCACCCACGATACAGGAGAAATTCCTAGTGTGGGGCAACGTTTTTTAAGAAGAAAAAAAAAAAAAAAGAATTCAATGTTAATTTTCAGGAAGCGTCACAGCGCGTTTGTCTGGTACCATCTTCTACACGATAGCAATCCTGTCTTTGATCCTCGCATCAAAACTATATAGGTCCTGGGGAGAACTCTCAGAATTGTGGGCCAGGGTTGAAAGAATAATGGCTGTCAAAGCACCAGCTGACAGGACTTTGAAGAAAAGAATGTATTTCGTCGTCGGTTTTATGACGGTTGGCTCATTGTGTAAGTTTATTGATGTAGGACAAAGATCATAAAAAAAAAACAAAAAAAAAAGGTTTAGGGGTTTTATAAAAGGTGTTTTAATTTTGAAACACTTTTTATCTAAAGCACTCCTGAACTTTGAAATCACGAAAAAAGTCAGCTGTTCTATACTAAAGTTTACCTACAGTTCCTAACTGTATGGGACTACTGTTTTTTTTCGCGGTTTCAAAGTAGGTCCCATAGTAAAAGTTATTCTGTTCGATGTTCTAAAGCACCTCTTATAGTTTATTGGGTTGATTTTGAAACACCTTATATAGGGATTTACTTTGTTTCCTGTAGTAAAAAGATTCCTTGGAAATCTGAAATCTGTATGGCACTGTTATCAATATAAGAAATAAATAGTAACAGCTGCACTCACAGTTAAAAAATAAAACCAGCCCATTCCTGCCCCGTCTTATAGATTTCAGAATCATATTTATAAAAATAATATAGTAAAGAAAATAAAAGTATTATAGTAAATAAATCTAATAAATCTAGGGAGGCAAACTGTCTCTCCTTAAGACAGGTTGCTCAGATACCTTGCTAGGAGAACAGCTGTAGTTCACCCCTACAGATATTTGTTAGTTTTACTACTACGCTTACTTAATGACTATACTTTAATATGTACGTACTACAAATACCCTATATACAATAAATAGTTTTAATTATATTATTATATATTTTTGGCGCAGCTGTGAGTCACCTGCTAATTTCTTACATCGCACTTTACACTTTTTACTTGTTTTTATTTTTTATTTTAATTATCTGCTGTAGGTATATTATATGTGTGCCTTTTAGTTTGTGCTAAATATGTTTTCTTTCTTTTCTTATAAATCCAGCTATCTTCACAATAAAAGATAAAAAAAAATATTATAATTTAAAGTAAAGTAAAATTATGATTTAGATTAATTGCAATCGGGGAAAATTTAATTCTAAATGTTATGTAGACATTCGTAGACAATGATTTTCTTTCACCGATGTCAGTCTGTGGGTGCACAGATATTGTATGGGAATTTCTCAGTAGCAGTCCAGAGCCTGGCTTTGTGCGCGATCAATGGCAATCAACGGAACGATGGTTAAACATTAAACACCTCTGCCTGAGCCTTCACTGAATACAGGCGTAGTATTATTGATCATTCCCAGTGATCATCAGTTCACTAGAGAGAGAGAGTGAGTGAGTGTGTGAGTTTCTAGTAAGTTTGAAATCATACAAACTCATATTTCACATTATTTTGTATGCGTACCCACTGTATACTTTCAGATTTTTTTTAATTTTTCAGTGGAACATCTCATGAGTATTATCTCAGCCATTGGACTGGACTGTCCGCCGTCTTTGATTATAAAGCGATACGTACTGATATCGCATGGATTTATGATATTGAGGCGTAAGTGACCATTTTGATAATCCAGCTATTGATATTAAACAAGCAACCCACCACTGCTTCACATGGTATTTACGACTTGATAATATATCGAGATTTCATCATTAAATGGAACTTTAATTGTAAACATAAAACTTCCGGAATAAATGATCTACATGATTATGAAAACCGCATCAGTCCGTAGCGAAGTTTAGAAGAACAACGCGGGCACACAGACAGACGCGAAAGGCTATTTTAATATATAATATGTATAGATATACCTAATAACATTTTTTTTTTTCACTTTTAGAAGTATTTACATAATTTAAAAACTAAACAAACTTAAAATAAAAATAATAATATGTACAAGTAAGTACCTATATAACAAAGGGGGGGAAAAAATCATAGGGCATCAAAAAATTCTTCCGCATCGCTTTCAGTGGGAAAAGTGCCCAAAAGGCTGGCAGCATTGCCACGTTGTATGGCAATGCTGATTCTTTGGCCGAAAAATAGGCCAGCCCTCTGGTAATAACATAATACTTAATATACATAGAAAACCGTGCAGATACTGATTAAAAGATTGTAATCTTATAAAAACGGATATCGTGGCCCTGGCACACAGGCATCTGAAGGAACACCGGTGGGTTTTAGTCAGTAAAAGTCTGACACGCCCGCTCCGCCCAGAGCGGGAGAAGTTATTTGATAATTTCCCACCCCAAAAAAAAAAACAATCCTGGCTTCGTTCCTAGATCGGGCAAACTGTTTTTGGGTTTTTCAAAAGTCTCGATTATTACTCGATTAATGGCACTTGGTTTGCTTCCTACTACATATACTGGTATTTACAGCATAACTAACGAACTTTTGAATTCTCTACGTCCTCCTTCGGGAAATAAGACTGTTATCTTAGCCAGTTTTATCCTGGGTTCATTCCCAGATCTGGCAAACTGTTGTTGGGTTTTTAAATTCCAATTTTGAAATTCTAAACAGATTCATTTATATTTTGTGAATGCGAGAACGTTGTAGATAGACTAGATTTGTAGACCATTTTCTATTTTGTTAAGTACCTGGGGGTCTACTCTGAAAATAAATCCGTAGTATCGGCCGAATGTTCGGCCGTTTCTTGACTACGGCTAACTATTGGTGACTACGGCGAAACAAAAAAAAAACGACAGTCAAAGAGATAAGCCAAAGTCAAAAAATCTGAATTGAAGTCGGGTAAGGACTCAAAGTCCAAAAGGAAACTGTGGAAGTTATAAAACGGCCGAACATTCAGCCGATACTTCGGATTATCGCTTCGGAGTAGACCCCCAGGTACTTGTTGACAGGCCTACACTGTCCTCCCATAGATAATAACACTGTAATTTGAAAAATTGTAAAAGCCAATTATTTTTAAAAGAGTAACCGTGGCGTTTTTTCGCTGGCTCTTCTCCATAGGAAACGACCAATTGGAATCGTGTACCTACCTTCTGACGTTTCATAAGTGCCCAATAGGTTTATGTGAAATAAAATATTTTGATTTTGATTTTTTGATTGACTGGGGTTTACAACATAACTTACGAACTTTTTGAATTCTCACCTTTGGGAAATACAGGTGTAGGATATTTTATAATTGATTATATTGTATATTCCAGATGAATATTCCGACTGGTATGCGCTTCCTCTAGCCTTTATGAGCACAGTGGCTACTCTGCTATGGAACTTACAAGACCAGCTGATAGTCCTGATCAGTATGGGCCTGACTTCAAGGTATCATCGGCTGAACCAGTGTTTAGCTAAAATATGTGCGTTGGACAAGAAGCAGATGGAATCTGATAAAGTAAGGAATAGTTTTTTTATCATTGACTATATTATTTCTCTATCATTACATAACATAACATCACGCCTGCATTACCCGAAGGTTAGGCAGGGACCGGAACAGGACCATCAGTACACCCGAATTTCACCAGTTATTTTTAAGTCCCATGTAAGAGGGGGCGAGCCTATGGCCACCAACCGGGCACAAATCCAGACTCGGGGTCGCTACTGAGAAATTCCAGATGGAAAAACCTAATAACACTTTTACCGACTCGGGAATCGAACCCAGGACCTCACGCTCAGCAGGCTTTATCATTATAATGTAGGTATTAGTCATTGTCACCATCTCAGCTGAAAGACTTCCACTTCTGGATATAGACCAGTAGTTGAGATGACATTTGGGAGGTCTCCCTTTGATGGTTCCTACAACCGGTTTTGAGTTGCATGTTCAATGGCATGCAGGTGGCAGGCATGCAGGTGGCAGGCATGCGGTGCAAGATGGAAGATGAGCCATTGTCTCTGGAGAGACGCCACATACATATCGGTGATCTGAGCCGTCCATGAACCCCTGCTTGTGAAGTTGGTCCTTGCTGCGGCCAACTTGGGACCGTAGTCTGGGGTGGGTTCTCCAAGTAGGCCACGGTAACTTTGTGCCCGGTGACATGTGAGGACCTAACTAATGGCTGTGGCAAAGAACGGTATTTGCGTTGCTGAATTTTGGGCCAAATAAATTTAAAAAACTGTAAAATAATATATTTTTCTCAAACATGCTCGGAAGACCGAGCATTATTTTGACAAGTTTCTTCGAAATAAATCGAAATTGCTGTACTGGCCAAATACATGCGAGCAGCGGCCACCAAAAGTTGTATGAAAATCCATATTTGTTGTAGTTTAGCAGGGTTTAGCGGCCAAACAAATTACATAGTAAACTCATATCAATCTTGTAATATAAAAATGGCACGATCTGTTACTCCAAGACATGGCAATCAAGGAGGTAACTTATCAAAGGTTTTATTAGAATTTCGAACTGCATGAATTAGCTTGCAAATAGAAAGCCGTTTATTGAAAAAAAAAACAAATTAACACATTGGCGCGTGAAACATTATCGTTGTTCATCATTGAATTTGGAATTTATAAATAATTTACTTTGTTTACATTTCCACACATTATTTGAGAAAAGCACTTTACAAGCCTTGCCGATACGACGTAGATGTTCACGTATGTGTGCCTCGGCCCACATTTTTACGTTCCTCCATCAATGCGGGCCTATTGCAGGCAACTGCAGTAATGTACTATTTAAGTGTTATAGGTAATTTTTGTAACTTTATTTCACCTCTTTCAACTCACTAAAGGGACATTATTGCCTATTTGTGCCAATCCAGTCCAGCAGGGTAATTGGGTAACACACTATCAGTGGCAATGGGTTTCATTTTGACAGTTCACATTTAGAGATTATATTATTTTAGTTGTTGACGCCAATAAATAATATAAACTAATGTGATTGTTATATTAAAAAGGCCTACTAAGTACGCAAGAACATTATTTTGTAAAAATGGTTAAGATTATTATCGACAATCTTCTGCCCGCGACTTCGTTCGCGTGAATTTTCTTGTTCTCCCGACCCACTGCGTCGCATTGCATCGCCCGCATGCGCTATAACTTCGTTTTCGGTTAACGTTAATTCTGACTTTTTTTTCCATTTGCTCGGCTCCTAATCATAGCGTGATGTTAAATAGCCTTCCCTCAACAATTGGGTTATAAAATGCAAAAATATTTTTTTTAAATCTGACTGGTAGGTCAAGAGATTCCCCCCTTCAAACAAACTTACAAACAAACAAAAACCTCTAATATGATAGATGGGCATTCGTTTTTGTTACTTTGTCTCCTATCCCGCTCGCTCCTATATACCCGATGACATTTCCGCGTGCGTTGACGCTGATAGCACACCTCCGCCGCGAAACCATAGCAGCGAAACCGCAGTAGTTCTATTGTACTGGTTCGCGTCATATTCCGCTACTCGCATCCGATTCGAGTAGCGGAACATGACGCGAACTAGTACAATTGAACTACTGCGGTTTCGCTGCTATAGTATCGCGGCGAAGTGACACATAACCTAAAGAAATTCCGCCATGAGATGCCGTTTAAGTAATACATGTCAATACTTGTGCATGCACTTGGAACTCCAGAACTTTTAACCTCCATAAATATTGTAAAATTGTTTGTTTGTTTTTTTGTTTGTTTTTTTTTTTTAAACTTTGCCCCACACTAGGAGTTTCTCCTGTATCGTGGCCGCGTTTACAAACATTTAGACTCACATACACAAACAGCCAAACCCGGAACAACTACTTATAGGTCATACAAATATTTCTTCCGTGCGGGAATCGAACCCGCGACACGCAGCGCAGCAGTCAATCGCTTAACCACTGCGCCAACCGTGCCGTCAAATTAATACCACAGACTAATTCACTTTGAGTGAACACTATAATATAATAATATATTTTTCTCAAACATGCTTGGAAGATCGAGCATTATTTTGACAAGTTTCTTCGAGATAAATCGAAATTGCTGTACTGGCCAAATACATGCGAGCAGCGGCCACCAAAAGTTGTATGAAAATCCATATTTGTTGTAGTTTAGCAGGGTTTAGCGGCCAAACAAATTACATAGTAAACTCATATCAATCTTGTAATATAAAAATGGCACGATCTGTTACTCCAAGACATGGCAATCAAGGAGGTAACTTATCAAAGGTTTTATTAGAATTTCGAACTGCATGAATTAGCTTGCAAATAGAAAGCCGTTTATTGAAAAAAAAAACAAATTAACACATTGGCGCGTGAAACATTATCGTTGTTCATCATTGAATTTGGAATTTATAAATAATTTACTTTGTTTACATTTCCACACATTATTTGAGAAAAGCACTTTACAAGCCTTGCCGATACGACGTAGATGTTCACGTATGTGTGCCTCGGCCCACATTTTTACGTTCCTCCATCAATGCGGGCCTATTGCAGGCAACTGCAGTAATGTACTATTTAAGTGTTATAGGTAATTTTTGTAACTTTATTTCACCTCTTTCAACTCACTAAAGGGACATTATTGCCTATTTGTGCCAATCCAGTCCAGCAAGGTAATTGGGTAACACACTATCAGTGGCAATGGGTTTCATTTTGACAGTTCAATAACATTCATTGCGTTATATACGTTGTTGAGCAGAACAAATTATCGAACTTACGAAGCAATGGATTAACAATATACTTCAAAACCATGCAGATTGTGATTTATGTGTGTTACGCAATAATTAGGGAGCAGGTAGCCGACTAATAACGTCGCCGACCCATCATACCGCTTGCCTTCCTACGCGTTTATTGTATGTCAGTTACAGTCACCTAATTGTCATTTTCAGTAAATAAGGACCACCTATTGTGGTGAAGCTTCCTCCAAATGTTTCCATTTTTATCTCTACAGGGTCAAATTAAATTATCTAGCAAAACTCCGCAGACGTTACGGGTATCGATATCTAAATGTGATAAAACAAAAAATAAATAAATTTAATGTTTTTTTTTTTGTGGGATCGTAGTTTGTGTAGGTACTTGAGATATCAGTTTTTTTGTTAAGTAAACTTCACAGGCGTGATGGGTATCGATAACTAAACATGATAAAACAAAAGAAAACAGATTTTCTCAACCCATACTGCAAGTAACAAAACTACCAGTAGTCATTGACCCCCAAAAAATCCATCAAATCTTTTTTATTTCAATTGTATTTTGTTTAGTTATCGATACCTATCACGTCTGCAGAGTTTCGCTAGCTAATTTAATTTGACCCTGTATTATATACCAACCGAAAATGATTAAAATTAAGTCTCATGTTCAGTAGACCTTTTCATTCAGCTGTCACGGCTACAATTCGTTTATGAATCTATTTAGAGATTATATTATTTTAGTTGTTGACGCCAATAAATAATATAAACTAATGTGATTGTTATATTAAAAAGGCCTACTAAGTACGCAAGAACATTATTTTGTAAAAATGGTTAAGATTATTATCGACAATCTTCTGCCCGCGACTTCGTTCGCGTGAATTTTCTTGTTCTCCCGACCCACTGCGTCGCATTGCATCGCCCGCATGCGCTATAACTTCGTTTTCGGTTAACGTTAATTCTGACTTTTTTTTCCATTTGCTCGGCTCCTAATCATAGCGTGATGTTAAATAGCCTTCCCTCAACAATTGGGTTATAAAATGCAAAAATATTTTTTTTAAATCTGACTGGTAGGTCAAGAGATTCCCCCCTTCAAACAAACTTACAACTAAACAAAAACCTCTAATATGATAGATGGGCATTCGTTTTTGTTACTTTGTCTCCTATCCCGCTCGCTCCTATATACCCGATGACATTTCCGCGTGCGTTGACGCTGATAGCACACCTCCGCCGCGAAACCATAGCAGCGAAACCGCAGTAGTTCTATTGTACTGGTTCGCGTCATATTCCGCTACTCGCATCCGATTCGAGTAGCGGAACATGACGCGAACTAGTACAATTGAACTACTGCGGTTTCGCTGCTATAGTATCGCGGCGAAGTGACACATAACCTAAAGAAATTCCGCCATGAGATGCCGTTTAAGTAATACATGTCAATACTTGTGCATGCACTTGGAACTCCAGAACTTTTAACCTCCATAAATATTGTAAAATTGTTTGTTTGTTTTTTTTGTTTGTTTTTTTTTTTAAACTTTGCCCCACACTAGGAGTTTCTCCTGTATCGTGGCCGCGTTTACAAACATTTAGACTCACATACACAAACAGCCAAACCCGGAACAACTACTTATAGGTCATACAAATATTTCTTCCGTGCGGGAATCGAACCCGCGACACGCAGCGCAGCAGTCAATCGCTTAACCACTGCGCCAACCGTGCCGTCAAATTAATACCACAGACTAATTCACTTTGAGTGAACACTAACTATGAGTGAAATATTATGCAGCAGCTCAACCAGGCAGTTCATCTAAACCACAGCCCAAAGCAGGATCAACTAGGACCCAGGTTAGCCAATTGTTCCTTAAATATCAACTACCAAATGCCCATCCCGAACGCGTCACTTAATTAAAAAAACCGGTCAAGACCGTGTCGGACTCGCGTACCGAGGGTTCCGTATGTATGATGTTGATGATTTCTGAAAAACTGTGCTATTTAGAGACATCGTTTTATTTTTCCTATAATCTTTACATATACTTCTATCATATAGAATAATTTTAGATTTTACTCTATGCAAACTTTGGAGATAAGGGGGGAACGGTTTTTTTTTTTCATTTTTCATCAAAAGTCGAAAACTAGGATGCCTAAAACGAAAAGTTCGGGAACGTGCAAACAGCGGACTTTCATATGATACCCCACAGACGTAGTAGACTCCTTTGGAATTTTTAAGACCTTCTTTCAGGTCCTGTAGCAAAAAAGGTATATTTTTTTAAATTTCTTTCTTGATTGCAAAATTTTTGGGCAAACAACATTTAAAACTATTCCAAATTTCAAGTTGATAGCATTAGCAGTTCTTGAGATATCCAGCTATAACAGACACACAGACAGACAGACTTAGTCTTACCATAAGGGTTCCTTTTTACCATTTTGGTACGGAACCCTCATAAAACCGCGAACAATACATAAAATTACAGCATCGAACCCAATTTAAATTAACACTAAATAAATCCCCATTAATAGTATATAATTATAGTGAAACTTTCTGAAGTATGTAACCTGTCTATAAACGGGAAACCACAATTATATTAATGGTAACACCAACGTCAATCTATTAAAATAGGAGGTTCTTGGCGGGAAAGTGAAGCGTCATGATTAGCAGTTTTGTTTTATTTTCTAAAACTTGTGGTTAGGCGAATATTAATGTGTAATAATGGTGGATTATTAACCATTTAGTGTTCGTGAACGTGCATTAATGCAGGCAAATGAAACAAAACAGTGCAACATATCACTTCAAGTTATCTCAAGTAGTCCGCGTGAAGTCTCAGTAAAGTGCCACGTCTTTACTGAAACTCAAGGGGAGCGTACAGGCGGGGGTTATCAGCTATCATGCATTGTTTAAAATTCATTTCATCATTACCTATTTAAACAAAGTTTGTAACTAAATAAAGACTTTGCTAAAAGGTCCCAGCAACCAGGCCATTAAACTATTCAAATTCAAATTCTTTATTTCAGACAATGAGTCCATAGTGGCAGTAATATAACTTAATAACTAGTGTTAGTAATAAGAAGATCGAATATCAACTGGTATGAATACTTACCCAGTG
Organism: Tiliacea citrago; assembly: GCA_963921375.1. Taxonomy (NCBI): domain Eukaryota; kingdom Metazoa; phylum Arthropoda; class Insecta; order Lepidoptera; family Noctuidae; genus Tiliacea; species Tiliacea citrago. Next base: position 8,349,941 of record OY992784.1, read on the forward strand.
GCGCAGGATAGGGGAGTCCCACCGATCTGAGAACACGCTCAGGAGACCGTTTTGGTGGTGGCGCAGCCGGCCGGCTATGGAGGCCAAAACGGGTACCTATTACTAAGGCTCCGCCGTCTGTCTGTCTGTCTGTCTGTCTGTCTGTCTGTCCGTCTGTCACCAGGCTGTATCTCGTGAACCGTGATAGTTAGACAGTTGAAATTTTCACAGATAATGTTTAATTTTAAATTTCTGTTGCCGCTATAACAACAAATACTAAAAAAAAGAATAAAATAAATATTTAAGGGGGCTCCCATACAACAAACGTATTTTTTTGCCGTTTTTATAGATAATAGTACGGAACCCTTCGTGCGCGAGTCCGATTCGCACTTGGCCAGTTTTTTTCTTATTATGGCGTGAAAATCGTCTGTGCGCGCCTCCGCAAACATTGTGGACGCACTACAACGCCACGACAGCCCCAAAAGTATCCTAAACTATTAATACAGTATTATTTTAAAAAATCTAGATTATAAGATGCTGCCCTTAAAGTATACCTATACTTTCTTCCACCAAGAAGTATTGCTCCATACCACTTTTTAAACAAAAACAAATGCCAGGGCAGGTACAACTTTATCAACCGGTGCATCTGAGCTGCACGATGAGCTGTCCCAATTTTGTGCATTCATAAAATATAGCCGCCATAGGCGACACAGATTATTTACTGCCTGTCCCCTCTTCCTAACCAAAAGCGATCGTCGCGCGACTAACTGCACACGCGGTTAACGCGACCGTTTCTATGAATTATGACGTATAAACGCGACTTGATTGATCGCGCCAGTATTTGATCGCTTTTGGTTAGAACCTGGCCTGTGAGTCACAACACCGCGTCGCGCGAGTCCAGTCATCTGTCCTTCCCCAATGCTCTCTTGGACGCTAAACCTTACTGTAACGCGTTCATAGACTATAGGCTGATGCAGACTGGGGCGATATTGCAAGCACGACAAGGGTCGCGCTACCTGTGGCACCTGCATAATCGCGCCAGTCTGCACGAGCCTTAATGGAAGACGATCATGCCAGTACGTGTGGACCTCTATGAGATGAGTGTATGAATTTTGTCTTGTAACTAGTGTAATTTTCCGATGGCCACGGTCTATGTAAATAAAATACATTTGAGTATGAAATCTCATTTATAATCCTATAGTATTGCAAGTATCAATAGTTACAGTTGGCAGTTAGTTCTCCACCTGGTCGACCTACAAACAAAATATTCGATCTATTTGGCTTCAAATATAGTGGTTCGAATTAACAACCTGGATTTTAGTAATAAATGTCGCTACTTATCAGCCGGCAATGGTAATGGACCGTTTGTGACAAATACGTCACCGAGCTTACAGCTCTTTGGATTTTGCAGACACTGCTGAGCAAATCTTCCATAATTATGGATTAAATAATGATTTTTTAGGGTTCCGTGCCCACAGTGTGCCAACGGAATCCTATTACTAAGGCTTTGCTGTCCGTCCGTCTATCTGTCACAGGGCTGTATCTTTTGAACCGTAATTGGTAGATACTTGATTTTTTCACAGAGTGTGTATTATTACTATGGCTGCTATAAAAACAAATGATAAGACTAAAATAAAGATAACAATTAAGGTGGAAAAAATACGGAGATAAAAAATATGTAGTGTTAAGTATTGTACGGTTTGCAAGTCCAACTCACACTTGATCGTTAAAAACGATCAAGTGTGTGGGTTCAGTACATCCGAATAAAAAAACGAAACCCACTCGTGTATCTGTCTGTCCGTCGGTCACCGTCAAGTTGCTCCTGAACTAGGTAATGGACCGATTAAGTTGAAATGTGGTACATATAATGAATTTTGAATAAGGGGTTCACTTTTGGCGGACAAAACAGAAAATTGAAAATAAAAAGATTTGCAAACTTTACCGTGTGACATAGATAACAAATGAAAGGGCTTATTATGAGGCTTTCAATTGTTTTTATTTCATAATTTTACAATTAAAGTACTTTTAAAGTTATTAAAGAAAATAGATGAAAATTGACTAAGTTATGTCCGAAACTGCATAGCCTATTTTTTTTTTAAATACAGAGAATAGTTCTATGTATAACATCTAAGTCTATCGTCTTAAAATAAAATGGCAAATCTCTCAATATTGTGCGTACCAACTGCCAATTAGTTGGAATGTTTATGGGATTATGTTTTTCAACTACAATGTTAAGTTTGTTCCTGGGATAAAATTCATGCCAACTACGGAACCCTTCATTGTGCGTAGTCCGACACGCACTTGCCTGGTTTTTTTATTTGTTTGTTTGAATAAGTGATTATGATATTTGATTGTCCTATCTACTCATATTGTGAGACCTCTGTTTGTTGCAACTGGTGAACACAAATTAAATAAACGTTTTTTATTATACTTTTGCGATAAAATCTCACATTCATACTTTGATTTAATTACCAGTTAAAGTGTCGGTTGAAATTCACCAAGAAAGTCACTATCAAAGTCACGCTTTCAGATTTTCAAATTATTTTATTAAATGTATGTAGACTTACTGCAATAGATGCCTACCAGATTTTTTTTTGGCGAAGACCAAGATAAAAAAAACCGGCCAAGTGCGAGTCGGACTCGCGCACGAAGGGTTCCGTACCATTATCTATAAAAACGGCAAAAAAATCACTTTTTTTGTATGGGAGCCCCCCTTAATCTCGTTGCCGTCTCGCTCGCGCACGGTCAACACAGCTCTGTGTTTTAATTCATTTAAAAATATTTTTAGCTCATATTATCCGACAAAAGTGTAATAATTATAGTTATAACGCTACATTAGAGCATCCAACTTGTTATTAGCCACAATGAAACAATAATAGTGAGATATCAGCAAAAATAAACAGTGACCAAGTGACCTATAAAACAGTTTTGTAATAAACAAAATTAACACAATAACCATAAAGTGCAGTGAAATCTAAGTAAAAACGATTGAATAAGTGGGCCTAAAAGTGAAAACTGGTATATAAGCTAAACAAAAACCGTTAGTGAATATTTTTTTCAATCAAAACTTAACTTTTATTGTCAGTGGGTACTGACAATAAAAGTTAAAAATACAAACTAGTAACAGATCAACAATTTCGAAGTTTAAAGTATATGATACCGTGGCGTGGAGGCGGAAGGCGATGCATGACTCGTATCACGCATCGAGGGTTCGAACCTAAGGCACACACGGAGTGTCTTCTTGTGGTTTATCAAATTTCAAAATAAACGACAAACTATTATTCTGCGGTGATTAAATAAAATCCACATAAAATAAATTAAATCCAAATATGGCGGATAGTTCTATAGATAATATTACAATTCGGAAACAACGACAACGTTCAACTTCATTGAGCAACAACAGTAATACTACTCTATTCAATTCAATGTTTGAGACAACAATTCGTAGTCTACCTGATATTTCAATTGATAATAATCAAAGTACAAACGAAAAGGAATGTAAAATAAACCAGTTAACAGAGGAATTACAAAATGCTAATCAAGAAATAGACAACTTAACTATGAAAATACTGGTTTAAAAAAAGAATTAGAAAAATACTAGAAAATAATCGATGTTTATATACAAGTAGGAATGTCAGAAAGTTTAATATTACGAACTCCAGACTCAGAAAAGAATATCACTCATTCAAAAAAACTTATTACTTTTAACATGAGCACCCCTATAATACCGTTCAACAATACTACTGATAAACAGACTCAGCAAATGGCAACTATTACTCTTCCTAAACAACCAAAACCAGCGGGCGGTGAGAAAGAAACTGGCATTCACAAACTGTCAATTGAATCTCCCAGAGATATTGTATTGAACGCTAAAGAAACGTCACTGAAAATACGAAAGAATATTATAATTATGGCTGATCACCAAGGAAAAATGGTCCAGAGTTTATTACAACGTTTGGTTGGAGATGATTATTATGTAATGTGTATGTGGAAACAAGGAGCAAGACTACGCGATGTGTTGGACAGCTTTCAAAGTGAAATGCTAACGCTCTAAGGACGATTACATAGTCATAGCCGGCGGAACAAACGATGTAGACCCGCGAGAATTTCAATTTAGTACTATGAAATGGCTTGAATCTGAATCAAATACAAACGTGATTTTCACGTAAATTCCATATAATAGGTCCCTAAATATTAAGAAACTTAACTATGAACTGAAGTTTATGTGTAGCAAATTTAACAATGTACAGTACCTAGACTTAGATTTTGAAAAACATTTACCGAGAGGCATACACTTCAGTCTTAATTTATGCATATCTTGGCTGAGGGAGATATTGCGTATAAATTATAAATTAAAATTAATTACATACAATAACACAAAAATGTCCGCTACTCAAAAAAGTATGGTGAATAGTTCCACACAAACAGATTTCATTGATTGTAATATTAACCATAATACCTCAAATAGCAAACACGAACAAAATGAAAACCAAATTATAGAGACTGCGGAACGTTGTACTCCATCAAATTCACCAAATAAGATTTTTTTTTGTGTATAATCACTTCTATAATACATCAGAACATCAATGGTCTAATAAGTAAATCCGATGAACTTTCGCTATACGTAGATGAGTTAAGCCGTAACAACAAACATGTAGATGTCCTTTGTATCACCGAACACAATGTGATAAATGAGGATACTTATTCACTGAAAATTCCCAATTACTCATTAATTTCATCTTACTCTAGGCACAATAGAAATGGAGGTGCGTGCATATTGGTACATGATAATCAAAAGGCTAAAATCTACGACATAAAGGAACATACTATGAGAAATATTTTAGAGTGTACTGCCATTGAACTCCTAGAGCATAATGTTATTATAATCAACATTTACAGACCCCCTAGCAACAAACTAGAAAATGTAAACATATTTTTTTCTAAATTTAACGAATTACTCAATAGAACTTCTTTAAAAAATAAAAAAAATATTATATGTGGCGATTTTAATATCAACAGATTAAAAAGAGATAAAATTATAATAGAATTGGAGCAACTACTGGCTAGCTATAACCTTAAACTAATGAATAATGAACCCACGAGATTATGTAGTAAAACATGTATTGATAACTTTATTTGTAATAAAAGGGGCTCCAGGTATGAAATACTAGAACTCGCGCTGTCGGATCATACCGCTCAACTGCTGCAATATCCAGTCAAAGAAAGTTTTAATATAACACATTGGTACACACATAAACGAGACTATAGCGCTTCTAACACGGAAAAATTCGTTGAATGTATCCAAAATCTCGCCTTTGAGGAAGTTTACAATGCAGAAACAGCGGATGATACTTTTAGCAAATTCCACGATTTATTAAGGTTATTCTATGATCTCTGTTTTCCTTTAATAAAAGTTAAAGTCCCTATACACAAACGACCACAGTGGATATCAAAAGGTAACAGAGTTTGCTCCAAGCGTCAACGTCAATTACTTTGGGAATACAGGAAATCACCAAGCCAACAGTTTAAAGATTCATACAAAGTGTATAATAAAAGATTTAAAAAAATATTTAAATTAACCCAAAAATCTCAAAACGATTACTACATTAAAACATCAGTAAATAAAGCCAAAGCTACGTAGAAGATTATAAATAACTATAAAACAAATGTCCACCGGCAATTTAAAAAAATTGACAAAATAAATGTAAACCAATCACAGACCCAATGGCTATAGCTAATGAATTCAACCATTTTTTTACAACTCAAGTTCATAAATAATTTAATATTAATATTTGTAATTAATGAATAATGTAAGATTTTTTTTTTTTGTTATCTGTTTAGGTAGGATATGGTTTAAAGAACTTTTTTGTACCTATGTATCAACTCATGTACCCATATTCATGCAAATAAATGATTTGATTTGATTTAATATTTTTTTTTTTTTTAAAGTGAATATATAACTAAATATTCTGTGGATATTTCAAGCGTCTACCTGTTGCCATTATCAATATCGAGCAAAAAACCAGCCAAGTGCGAGTCGGACTCGCGCGCGAAGGGTTCCGTACCATTATCTATAAAAAAAATCACGTTTGTTGTATCGAAGCTTCTACCTGTTGCCGTTATCAATATCGAGCAAAAACGAGCAAAAAAACTCAAGGTTGTTGTATGGGAACCCCCTTAAATATTTATTTTATTCTGTTTTTTAGTATTTGTTGTTATAGCGGCAACAGAAATACATCATCTGTGAAAATGTCAACTATCTAACTATCACGGTTCATGAGATACAGCCTGGTGACAGACGGACAGATAGACAGACGGTGGAGCCTTACTAATAGGGTGCCCGTTTTACCCTTTGGGTACGGAACCCTAAAAAGTACCAGTATCGATATCATTGATTTCAACTGAAACTAGTTTTTAGTAACCATAATTCATAATATTTCAAAAATTTCCTATTATAAACACAACAAATATATCTTCAAGTCTCATGTGAATTATGGGATATTGAAACTTATCGTGCTCAGGGGAAATCAAGTTAACTGCGGGCAGATCGAACCAGTTCTACTTCTTCATACGTGTACCTATTGCTTTTGTGGCCTAGTTTAAAAATGAAGCCTTTGTCTTAAGAATATCTACCAACTGCCAAAATCAATCTGCCTAGCCTTTACCCAACTATGTTGGGGTCGGCTTCCAGTCTAACCAGATGCAGCTGAATACCAGTATGGAACGAATGCCTATCTGACCTCCACAATCCAGTTACTGGGTAACACGATACTTCTTGGTAACACTGGTTGGCAAACTTTTGGGCTTCTGACTACCCGTAACGACTGTCAAAGATCTACGAATGACAGTCGGGACTCACGGTTTTATGTGCTTTCCGATGTAAGGACGGGTCTCGATATTTAATGGATGGTCACCCATCCATGAACCGACCGCACCAAGTGTACCTTAACCTTCAATCGACCCGTGCGGCTGATATTATTTACCCACAAGCCTAGATACCTACCAACTACCATAAAATGGCATTTCAAGTTAAGGCTCCGTGCACGAAACAAAACCCTTTTTCGTCAATTTATTATCTAATTCTGTGTAACTATAGAAGTACAGTTTTCATGGTGCCAGTCACAGCACCTGTTAATAGTTTCACCAATGTTGCGCGCTCGAAAATATAGTTTAATGCGCCTTTGATTTACTTTGAAAATATTGTATAATCATAAAATAAAATTTTGAATTTATCTCAAGGATAGCTGAAACCTAGTTTGTGATTTTATAATTTCTTGATATGGTTTGCTAAATAAGAGGAAAAAATACATTAATGACAAGGTTTTTAAAAGAAAAAATAGGTTTTTTCAACATTATTTATCTGCTATATTTTGTATCGAAGTTGAAAAAAGTGCTACCCCCACATGCAAGACCATTAATATATTAATGTTGATTATATTTTTTAATTTTCAAAATCAAAAGTAGTGTCTTGTAAACAGATGATCAAACGTCAGTCTCGCGTCATTTTTCAGAAAACTTTTTGCGGATATTAGTGATTTTCCATAAATACTTAATCTATTCGATAAATCCCTTTCCGCCAAATGCAGAAAAAAACCTCGAAATTTCAAATCACAAATAATTTTGTTTAAATTCTTTTTCCCTTCTCACAACCAATGAACAAAATTGATCGAAATCAGCCGATTTCGTGCACGGCCTCTTAAGTTTCGTCGGTCAGTGAATGCAGCCAAATCTGCAATGCAATTTACAGAAGACCGAATTAAGTTTTTGGATTAAGAATTTACTTTGAGCAGATTGCGAGATTGGTAAAACAAAAAGTTATTAAATCAGCACTTTTGAAGGCACTTCAACTATTAAATGTAAATGGATAATTAAACTCAGTGTACCTACTTATCTAATCATATTGTGACACTGTAGATGACAATCAATGATTGATGTTTCGCCTCACCTGCACTTCTGCCCATAACCCTTCGGCAAAAACAGGCGTGATGTTATTTTATGTTATAATTGATGTTAAAGTAACAAAGATAATCGACTTTTGTTTCTGACTTTACCAAACAAACAATCTGCGTGGCCTTTTCCCAACTATGCTAGGGTCGGCTTCCAGTCTAACCGGATGCAACTGAATACCTACCAGTGTTTTACACGGGGCGACTGCCTATGTGACCTCCACAATCCAGTTACTGGGTAAATCTAAATTATCCTAGGGTAAAGTCGTTGCTGACTTTACCATAGGATAATTTAGAGAAACTGTGTTACAATAATAGTGATGTGCTTTACACAGTTTCTCTTAATTATCCTATGGTAAAGTTGTTTCTGACTTTACCATAGAATAATATGGAGAAACTGTGTTGCAATAATAGTAAAAAAAAAAAAAACTATTTATTTCATCTAACTTTTCATACTTTTTACAAATTAAATTTAGCGCTTAATCTAGATACAATAAGATTATGTATGCTATAAGCTTATTTTATATAGTTGCTCACTAAAGTTTATGGGTGAGAACCTACACGCTGACATCCTCCATTCCATAGTTCCCCACAGTAAAGTGGGCGCGGTGGCTTTTAAGATGTTTTTAATTTGTTTAGGTTTTTTTGTCTCCTAATTTTGATGATGATGATTTTAGTGAAGTGCTTGGTTTCAGAAAAACGAAGCAACTAAAGTGTATACCTGGCGCAAATTGAGAGAAGCATACGTGAAGCAAGCGATGTTGGTACGCAAGGTGGACGGTTCTATCGGTGGCATCATCCTATTATCCTGCTTCTGTAACTTTTATTTTATTTGTTTGCAAATGTTTTTGGGAATTACGTAAGTTCTAATAAGTGTAAGTAGCTAATTTTAAGACACTCGCGGACAGTCGACTCTAGCAAAAATTTGAACTTTAAACCTTAATATTACGCAAACTAATCCCTGAATCGAAAAATAATCTTCACATACCCTCAATATATGAACAGCCTATCCAACGATACCCCACATCATAGGATAGACGAGAAAAAAGATATCATCCCAACTTTACGTGTAGGTAAGATTTGATTTTACCACTCTGTCGGCGTTATTAGTACCCATGCCAAATTACAGCTTTATAATACAGAGAGTCTCTGAACTAAGCCGGAGACAGACAGACGGACATTGCAAAAGAGTTTGGGTTCCTTATTGACTATGGAACCCTAAAAAGGAAAAAATACCTTAAAAGGCTTTAGCATAATAAACCAGATGGCCTACTAATGAATGTAGAAGTGTGAATAATGTTTGTTACTAAATCACGCTTAAACTGCTAAACGAATTTGGATGAAAGTTGACACACAAAAAGACCATCTCCTGTTAAAACACATAATCACAATAATAATAATACATATAATTGAGACTCTTATTAAATTTTTCTCAGTCGATTTAAATAATTATAAAATTACAATATTAATATCTTAAGTTAAACCTATTAACAAACTAATAAATAGACTCGTATAAAATGGATAAAACAGGCAGTAGGTACAAGTTTTATTACAATAATTCTAACTATCAATAACCCTGGTAGCACATCTCCGCCGCGAAACCATAGCAGCGAAACCACAGTAGTTAAATTGTACTGGTTCGCGTCATGATTCGCTACTCGCATCCGATTCGAGTAGCGGAACATGACGCGAACCAGTACAATTTAACTACTGCGGTTTCGCTGTGATGGTTTCGCGGCGGAGGTGTGCTACTGGCGTCATACTATGTAATTTCGCCTCCAAACAAAAACGAAACTTTTATCAAAGTACTTACTAAATAGTACGTTAGCACCAAGTTTCCACAGTTCCAAACATTTTCGACGGTAGGTACTTAATCCATCATTAAGGCCGAACGGTGTGAGAAAAATATCGTAAGTGGGCTCACACGTCCTTAATAGGAGCTAACGTGTGAAAGGCTCAGAACAGCTGTAGACATTCATCACGTTTGATATATTATACGCAGTAATTTAGGTACTTAGGAACCAGGTTTTATTAGGGACCTATACAGTAACTTGGCTAGGTAATCCTTACAATAGTTTTTTTTTTTGTTTTATTTGGTCTGGAGTCCTGCATTTATACCATTATAATCTTTGAATATAAAGACGAAAGGAATGGTCAGTCACTTGATGTAAAATACTGGTATTCAGCTGCATCCGGTTAGACTGGAAGCCGACCCCAACATAGTTGGGAAAACGCTAGGAAGATGATGATAAAGACGAAATTAATGAATATGACTGATATGGTTCGGATTTCGATAAAATCAAAATGACTTGATAAATAATTATTACACATAGATACTATTAAAAGTTCTGTCATGGCCACTTCGTATTTAAAGAAGTGCCTGGTTCTACCAAATCCAAAAGGGTTGTGTTGCAAGCTAGAATATATTTCAAGTACTTTCTGACATATCAGAAAGAAATCTAACAAGGATTTGTATTTTGATTTCTCTGTCTCCAGCCAAGGTCAATCCAGTGAGCCAATCAGGACAGCATACTACTTCGTGTCACTAAGCTGGCTGATCTTTAGGGTCACCAGCGTCGTGCTAGCAGCCTCTGATATCAACGCCCACTCCCGACTGGCTCTCAAATACATCTACACATTTGATACTCATTGCTATAATGTTGAGGTAGGATAATATTTGCTACTTTTGGTGTCGGAATATGATGATGAGAAAAAGTTGAATTTTGAAGAGTTCATAGTTGTTTTACCTTTGAAAGCAACTCAAGCGGCAAACCACTATGATTTTGGTAGTGATGCAAAATCGGAGGTAAAATAAATGTGAAAGAACTGTAGCCATGTTGTGAGCGTTCTTCAATTTATTTATATCACAATAACAATTACTATTTTGCAAAATACAGTAGAGATTGCCCAAAAAAAAAATGTTATGTATGTAATTTGTGTTTTCGTAAATATGCAGGGCTGAACATGGGCCTTCGAATGATTACTGCAATAAACGGCTACAGAGGAAACTGCCATATTTCGTGGAAAAATAAAAGGCAGAAAGCAGAATTTGATACAAAAACATAAATAAGTAGAATTTCGTTTTGCAGGTGGAGCGTCTTCAAGATCAACTCTCTAAGGACTATGTCGCTCTCAGCGGAAAAGGCTTCTTCATTTTGAGTAAAAGTATTTTACTGCAGGTCAAGTATCGGTTCTGGTTTAGAGAAGGTGTTAAAATATTTACTCATTTATTTTTACCGTTTTAATATGGCAACAATGTGAAATACAAATCTAGTTCTTATAAAAACGGGTGACCTTTCTGTATCAGACTTTTGACTGATTTTTCAACTTGTTTTGAAGAGAATTAATCAGCAGAATTATTAGGATGATTAATTGGGTTCCCTCCCTATTTTTAGTACCTACCGAAGATCGGAGTGATGTTACATGCTTGCACAATTTTTCGATTTCCTAAGGCAAATTGTGTGCTTACCATCAATCACAAATGATGTACCTACATAACACAATATGGATTTACGTCTACTCAAGTCATCTCTGACCAAAACTAAAAGGAACACTTTGACGATCTAAGCCAAACAAACGAAGAAATCTGAAACAACTTTCCCAGAACAATCACCTAGTAACATTCTTTCCCTTCAATACAAAAGTGTCTAATCTAACTTGTTCTTACAGATGGCCGGTGCGATAATAACCTACGAGCTCGTTCTTATCCAGTTTGATAACAAAGGAACTGATCCTGTTCAGCTGAATTTGACTAGGAATGCTATTGGAGTATAGATTTTAACTGAATTGTTGGTTTTATTTGAATCCTTACGTTCTCTCCCTCATTATCCTTTACCTTTCAATACTGATGAGAAAATGCCTGTGATGGAACCAGCAGCTGGACATCCTGACCAAACTTTGATTGTCAGTTAACGATTACATAATAATAGAATAGAATAGAATTATCTTTAATCTTAGACTTAAAAATGATTAGTAAGACTTACAACTATATTAGTAAGAACTGACACATCACAAAAACAAACAAATGGTCGTGGATCACCGTAGTGGCAACCCATGTGAGATGGCACAGCAGCGATCCACGAAAACAAAGTCCAGGCGACTTGAAATCATGCTTAGGATACTGTTGGAGCTGCCCTACACCCTGCGTACCATGGAAGCGCACCTTTTACGCATGGTTGTGTAGAAACAATCTACATGCACAACCGCGAACATTCTAGACGCACTACAAAAGCGGGTCAGCCCCACCAGCATCCTAAACGCGTTATTATACTGAACCCAGAGAGCGTTAAACGATCTTTGCGTATATCTAGTCCACAGGCTACTCGTGTAAAAAGACGTACATTAGGCTCGAAAGAGCGTTATCGTTACAGGAAGTGAGCATCGTGCAAATCTGCGAGCCAGCATGTTCACTCTAACCGACAACGCTCTCCGCTCCCGTTCTATGTCGTCATCGTCTTTGAGATTGGGGGTGAATATATGACCTAGATACTTAAACTTTTGGACCCTTTTTAAAGGCGTGCCTTAAAGTAAACCAGGTGGTACCTTATTCAGGCTCTTACCCCCTGCCTCAAAGACCATGATCTTTGACTTCTTGACGTTATATACCAGGCCATGTAACTTAGCATACGTCTCACACTGGGCAACCAGTTTTCTCAACCCATTGCCTCCGGGAGGACACGGCGGTGCTCTGCCCAAGCCGGGCAGACCTCCACCGTATGCTCCACCGTGTCCTCCGGGCGATCCACACAGTGGTGACACCCGGGCGTTTCCTCCCGCTTTATCCTGAACAGGAAACTCCCGAAACAACCGTGTCCGGTGAGGACCTGCGTCAGGTGGAAGGTGAGGACGCCATGGCACCTCTCTAGCCACTCCTCAAAGAGGGGACTTATCGCCACAATTGCGGCGTGCCCAGAGCTGGGTTGCGACAATCGTACTCTCAATGTCGCCATGAGATAGATCCCTGTCGCCAAGGATTTGCTGCAGAAATCTTCAAGCATGTAAAGTGGAAGGTATCCTCATTGCTCTGCAGTAGACGATCTTAATTATCATTGCCAGATAACAATATTAGTAATTAGTAAGTTTTATGATTGCCTTTGTACTGACCTATACCAAGACAGTGCGCCTTGAGCATCTAATTGCCTATTGGATTATATTAAACAGAATCCCATTAACTTGTCAAAAGCAAAGTCTGAGTCATTCTGTAGAAAGTTGAAAAACATGTCTTATTCTGAAGGAGCGTAGGAGAACCTTAAACTTAACCTATTCAAACATAAGCGATATTGCTGCGGTCGGTAGCGATACCGAATCGGTACGCGATACCGCTGACGTGCTCAATGTCGCTTATATCTGAATAGGCCTTTAAACTGAAGCAGGATTCAGGAACCTATGGCCTAAAATCTAATACAATAGCTTTCATTTCATAGAAAACGCAATAGTTTTCAATCTTGGATTTTACAACTTTCATTGGGAAAAGTCTCTTATAACTTATGATGTAAGAATCCCTATTGAGTTATTAAAATGGGAATGAAAACATTGCGGTTGTTAGTGTTTTGGTACAAGTTTCAATAAAATGTGCCAAATCAACTACTGCATAGGTATCAGTGATCAATAGTCACTAGATATGCATAAATTTTCTAGAATTTTCCAACAATCATGAACTATGTCAAATGTCTGTGACATGAATTTCTAGTAAAATATTCAGCAAGTCATCAAATACTGAGTTAGAATGCACGATTTCACATTATTGTTAAAAAGTAAATCAGACGATCAAATCGCGTGTTTTTTGATTCGCAAATAGTTAGTGGCCAGTTTAAAATGATCCTTAGAACAGTGAGTCGAGGTTGAGTTGAGGTTATGGAAAAATTTTGGTATGACCTCTTTGTGTGATAAAAACGATAAGTGCTAGACGAGTAGATTTTCGAGAAGATAATGACAAAATTTGAACACGTGAAAACAATCTGAAATACTAAGGAAAAGGACATTAGTCCCTCTGGCTGACAGAGGTCTTGTAATTATCTTTCAATTTTACTATAATGCAATAGATAATCATTTGTGTACTAGAGCTCAAACTGTACTGGTTGTTATTAATACATTGAAATCAATTAATGTATCAATTTTATTATAATTTCCATTCTAATGAGTGGTTTCCGTGGTTCGAATGAAATATGGTAATTGATTTATGAGCACATAGTGAACTTAGTAAATGTTTGTGATTAAACTTTCCCATGAAAAATGTCTGGCCAAGAATTTAACCCGTTTTTAAGTAAAAATACGTTGCTTTTACCTGAACAACCGATTCATGATGTAAGTTTTTAAATATATTTTATTAGATTCATTGGGTGCTGTAACATTACTAAGAAAACCTTACTAAATTAGTATCTCTACTGATACCACATAATGAATGCCTGTCGAGGTTTATATAATTAGCAGTTGTAAGTTAAAAAGATATGACGTCTCTGAAACATGAACCCGAATTTTCACCAGTACCAAGCGTTTCATCTGAAAGCTTAGGTAAACGTTTCATATTACCTTTACTTTGTTCCATCAGGATTTCTTGGATATCATACAGAATGTTTTCTACTGGTCTAGCCTGTTTGGCGTGTTCGGATGCAGGAGATACATCAGCCTGATGTGGAGCACACTCATACTTGGATCCTTAATCGTCATAGAATTCTTGGCTGTCTGGAAGGTTATAAGAGCATTTGCAGGAATTGCTGTAGACATGACTGGAAATCGTAAGTACTTCCAATAACAATAATTATGACCTTATAGTATCAAATTTTGCTTGTATCAGTGCGTACAATAGCCTCGATGCGTAGGATATGTAGGAATACATAATTTATGTAAGTATATGTACGTTTGGCGCACCCTGGTCTGTCAGGTCTACCAACTTGGTGGCTGGCTAAAATTTTTACAACGGCATGATACTCGTAATTCTAATAAAGGAACTATCTAAACGGTAAAGGTCATAATCAAAGAAACCATTAGATAGATAGATAGATAGATAAAACATTTATTCCGTGCACACAAAAGACATAACACAACACACAATAGCACAATAAAATAATAGTAACAACTTAAAAAAAATTATATAAAAAACAATAGGCAAAAAAAGAAGAACATACTAGAAATAGTGACACTATCACTAATAGTGACATTAACTTCGGTAGAGTTAGAAAAGACAAAGCAAGTAATGACCTTGAGGTATAAAATGTGAACTTTATTTTTAGGAAGTATAACAGCCAGATTAGCTGGGACCATCTTCTATTCAATAACAATATTGTCGCTACTCCTAGCCTCAAAGTTGTGCTACTATTGGAGAAAGAATATATCTGTAGTTTGGGCTAAAGTGGAACGGTCTGTTGGAATAAATATCCCGGACGACAGCACATTGAAAAAAAGGATGCATTTTGTGGTTGGCTTTATGACATTCTTCTCAATCTGTGAGTTATATGAACATGATATTTATTTATGATTTAAAATAATGATGGCAGTGGGCAGGGCACATTGCTTGCAGAAAAGATGGCCGATGGAGCTGAAAGGTTCTGGAGTGGCGACCGCGTATCGAAAGACGTAGCGTTGGATAGCCTCGTACAAGGTGGACCGATGACCTTGTGAAAGCCTCAGGAATCCGCTTTATGCGGGAAAGCACAGAACCGGTCGAAGTGGCGTTGCTTGGGAGAGGCCTATTTCCAGCAGTAGACGTCTTTCGGCAGAAATGATGATAATGGATTTTCGACTGCCTTCTTCGGTCAGGCTAACTAGAAGCTAACGAAGCTAACTAGAAGTTTCCATTTCCATTACGTGTAGTTTTATTATTGCGACGATTTGGAAATATAAATGATAATTATTCTTTCTAAATCTACCATTAAACTCTAGATTTGATCTCATACTCACAAGAATACCTTGGAATCAATAGCCCCATTGGATTATTAAAACTCAGTGGTTTTTAAAGGACGTTTTATTGATCTCTCTACCTATTAGTAGTCTTAGTAACGAAATGTATTATTTTGCTCTTACTTATTTACTTCCAGTTGAACATGCTGTAAGTATGGTAGCATCAATAGGAGTGGACTGTCCGCCATCATTGATACTGAAGCGATACGTCCTTGTCTCACATGGATTCATTTTTATGAGCCGTAAGTGAAATCATACAATTTAATCAGATTCGGCTCAATGCAGACCATAAACAGGAGTACGCGAGGACAGGACGAACAGGAGTAAACAGGAGGCGGGAGGAGTTACATAATTGACCTGCACGAGTTCTCCTATGGACACTTGAAGAGCCTTATTTCTACGGCGATGTTTACACAAATTTTGAACTCCATGATACTGATAATAATAGTAGATTATTCACTAAGGGAATAAAGTAGAATCTTATGTCATGGGCGCTATATTGAATCCCGATCGTAACGACGGATTCTAGGGCTCCCGAGCGCAGCTCTGAACTCTGAGTTAACTAAGCTCGCCCAAAATGAAAAACCTTATTGATTTTTATTTGCATTCTCATTGGGGATGACCCAAGGCGAATAATAATAAAAACCGATCCGATTTTAAAGTTAGTACTTACCTAGTTTATGACTTTTAAATAACCGGGGAATACCTGTGCGTAATTTAATTATTTTGTTCGTCGACGGCAACTAAAACCTATGAAGTGAGAACTCTTTGGTCGAGCTGTGCTACATTAGAAAAAGTTTTCATACGAATTTTTTGTTTAGGTTCCAAATTCAAATTACAATAGTACAATATTATTACCCGGCTAGAGCCTAGGTCTCCTTTTTTTTTTTTTTTTGGGTGGGAAATCATCAAATAACTTCTCCCGCTCTGGGTGGAGCGGGAGGGCGTGTCAGACTTTTACTGACTAAAACCCACCCGTGTTCCTTCCGTTGCCTGTGTGCCAGGGCCACGATATCCCTTTCGGACAAACTCGCAACCCCGGCAGGCATTGGTCCTAACGGACCCCGTCAGTTTGTGCTGACATCTCTTTGAGGCGCGCGTGGAACACAACGCGCCGTCGACCCGGGCCTGGTCCTTATCGGACGGCGAGCTACCCATCACTCACCGTCCGTAGGCCCGCGCCTACGGTGGCCGGAAATCGGCTTGCGACTCCCGACGCCCGGGGCGTCTCCTGCGGCGACTAAGGGCGCGAGGGCGCGAACCTTGTCTCACCCTCACGCGTTCCGCCTCCTCCTTCGCTAGCATAACTGCTTCGCAGAAGGAGGTGACGGCCTCCCATGCACTCTCGCTCCGAACCATGGCCTGAACCAGGCCCGGACGCGAGAGATCGCCTCCGTGAGGACACGGCGGTGCTCCGCCCAAGCTGGGCAGACCTCCACCGTATGCTCCACCGTGTCCTCCGGGCGATCCACACAGTGGTGACACCCGAGCATTTCCTCCCGCTTAATCCTAAACGTGAACCTCCCGAAACATCCATGTCCGGTGAGGACCTGCGTCAGGCGGAAGGTGAGGACGCCGTGGCGCCTCTCCAGCCACTCCTCAAAGAGGGGACTTATCGCCACAAAGCCTAGGTCTCCTAAGACTTGCTTTAGGTTAGGTTTGCAAGACTTGCTTTGGGTTATTTTAAATTTTCTAGCTAAACATCGCAGACGCGATGGGTAGCGATATCTATAATTTATTAATCTATTATAACTATATTATTGCAGTACATAAAATAGTTGGAACTTTCTAAAATTTCAGAGGATTATTCTGAATGGTTTGCCATGCCACTAGCCTTCGTAAGTACTATAGCCAGTCTGTTATGGAACTTTCAAGACCAGCTGATAGTCCTTATCAGTATGGGCCTGACGTCTCGGTATTGTAGACTGAACGAGTGCGTCGCCAAAGTATGTGCCTCGGAGAAGTCGCAAATGGATTCTGATAAGGTAAATAGATGAATTAAAGCGTTGGGAGACCACTTAATAACACCATAAGGCCCGCTTGCACCTAAAACCACTTAATTCGGTCAGCGTTAAACTTTTATCGTTTTAAGATGACGGAGACGGGATAATGTTTTTCATTTCTCACACTCGGAAAGTAGTGTTTGTTATATCTGAGTAGCGTAGGGTGGAAAACGCTGCTTCCCACCCTTGGGCGGGAAAGATTCATAGTAATTGCTTCCTTGAATGAATTTTAAATATAGAACTAAATTTGGTTAGGTAGTCTGCGGTCTTGTGAGTGTAACAGCCAGTGTGAATAAAAAAAAAACCTATTAAGCGAGACGGCCCGCGGCGGTGAAGCGGTGTGTTCCATATATTTTTTTTTTTTAAAGACTATTAAAATTTGACGGAATACTAACTCTGTAAGCTGTACCGAAATTCAAAATCTGAGTTTTGACTAATATTTGATTAAAAATGAGTTCAAGCGCTTCTGAAATGTTGACCCCAGATTCAGTTAAAGACGAGGCAAATACCTACAGTAATTCAAAATCTTTTGCCAGAAATTTCGAAGGAAAGGTGATGAAGTGGCGAGCAAACAAGAAAATAAAATATTTAAGAAAAACTATATTTTTGTACTTTCCTCGAAATGAAAAGTAGAGTGTTTAACACGGGTGAAAGTCACCAATTACTACTCGGACTATAGCCGTCTAAATAACTCGTATGGGAATTGATTCTTTTCTACACTTGTATAACAATCTACTATTAACTATGTTTAGCGCTAAACGCATAACGTACATAACCTCAAAACGGGAAGGAAAACATCGTGAGGAAACTGTCCCAGAATCAAAAATTCAAAGACATGTGACATTTACTAACCCGCGCTGGGCCCCCGTGGTAGATTACAGGCCACTGCCTCTCGAAGAGAGGAGGCCTGTGTCGTAGCAGTGGGAATCTTATTGGCTGATTATGCATAACGCGGGCCTAAGTATATTTTTTTGTATTGCTAAATGGCTTATGACCTCCGTCTCACCTGATGAAAAGCGCTTTAAGCTATTTAAACAACATCTAATAAAATATCTGATGGCCAAATATTATTACAGCCTAATAGAATTTTTGAATGATTCTACTTATACTCCATAGGTTTAGGTAGTTAAATAAAGGTAAACAAATCATAAAAAGGGTTTTTATAGATGACACTTTCTTGTTTAAAAATACGTTGTAACTTATAATCATTTTTTTTATTATTTTTATTACGATTGATTCCTCTTTTATTACTGGATGTTAAACTTTATCATTTATTCTTAAACTACTCTTCGTAGATGTAATTGCTTGAGCACAGTTATTTAGTTAGATTTATGTATTATTTTGTAATCTGTCTATTGTAAAGAGCCCAACATGAAAGGTTCTTTACACGTCAACGAAATAAAACGTTGCTAAATTGAAGAGTACAACTGTGACGTAGCATGCCAACTGAAGTGCCAGGTATTACGTTTAGTCGGTTACTTGACAGCTCTCTCGTCACGTGGGTTTTTTTGTTTACCTTTATTTAACTACTTAAACCAACGGAATATAGTTCCTACCATTGTACATTTCTTAGATCTCAAAACACTTTTTAGTTTTTATAGATTATGTTTTTAACTGTACTACGCGCCAGTAGGTTAAATTATATTGTTTATTTTGTTATGTATAAATTCAAATGTAACTTGACTAAAAATTAAAATAACATTTTGTACGCCATAAATGGCAAAACATCCTCCCCGAATCCTCCGAAGGATCCTTCCCGAATATTATTTTAAGACCATGCAATTTATTATATATGTACTCATGTTTTTACAAAAAATTAATATATTATCTTATCTTAAGTGATTTCAAATAGAATAGGTAGTTTAATCATCATTATAATTCTTTATAACTAAATATTTCTTAGGATGTTTTCTATAAGTTCCGTATTTTATCGTCGAAATACTTCCGAAATAAGTAAATTTAAAAGCACTACAGATTTACAATGGATTTTCAATATGATAATCTTTCAAACTTTTTATTTTAGCAATCTGAAGCAGTGAGAGTATATACTTGGCGTAAATTAAGAGAAGCGTATGTGAAACAAGCCATGCTTGTGCGCAAGATAGATATTGCGCTCGGCGGCATCATCATTCTGTCCTGTTCCTGTAATTTCTACTTCATATGCTTGCAGATATTTTTGGTGATTTCGTAAGTTACTCTTGAATTAAAACCAACCAAGTTCTGCATCGTAAGTTATCACACTCTTCTCTCTCTCTACTCTTGTCTTATTCTGGTCACTTTCCCACCTAGCTGAACTAAAGGGCTGAATGCCTGCCAACTCATCCAAATTTTTTTTCGCTCGGTTTGGCACGAAATATATTCATTACTACAATAATGTTAGCTTCTTCTATGGTAAAACAAAAAGTCTGACAAATACTTGGACCAAATCGTCGCGAAACTGATCATATAATTTTATTGTGGCTGGTCTTCCCTTGTAGAGAGACCTTATAGTAATATTATATAAGGGCTATAAAATTTTCTATGTTTAAAAAAAACTTTATACAGTTATTAATTCACGCTTTTATTCCTTGCAAATAATATTTTCATCTTTTAATTGTAGCCATGGCATGTCCACTGATATAATGACAGGGATCTACCACATGGTATCATTAACTTGGCTCTGCATTAGAGTGGCTAGTGTAGTTTTAGCAGCTGCTGATGTCAATACACAGTCGAAAACAGCTCTTAAGTATCTTTACACTTATGATACTCATTGTTATAATGTTGAAGTAAGTATTGTTCTACGTTTTCATTTATCCATTTGTTTCTGTTGCGGTTTCTTGTTTCTCATTTGGGATGTTAGTAAACTAATGAAACTACGGTGTATTTAGTTTATTCTCATCGGATACCGAATTGGCATTATAATGTAATAGAATAGTTAACGTGGTGGTTTGTTTGTTCTGGTAACAAAACACTTCCTCTCTCCTTAAACATCATCATTACATAATACAGTTCCTTGCTCTTGTTTCATGTTTATTATTGTATATTGTTTATATATTTATATAGATCAGTGTATGCTTTATGTGTGTATGTATTTATTGTATATGTAAATGGTACACCACTGACTACCTGCAGTATTGTCTCTCCTTCTCCCTTTAATCCATCCAAAGGTTGTCTGTAAAATATCGCATTTAGCGATAAGACCGCCCATTGTGTCACCCTATGTAAAATTTCACCATTTATATCTGTAATTTTTATGGTGTAAATAATAAAGAGTATTCTATTCTATTAAGCCCGTACCGAAGGACCAAATTTTTGACTGGCGAATTCAAACGACCATAATTACATTATTTCTTAAAAATAATACTTTCAGACAATACAGTGACTAAATAAACCAAATATAGCTATTAAAAAAAACAGGACCAATTTTTATCTCAGTATTTCTAAATTAGGTGAACATTTAAACACCAAACACATCTCGGCCATTATTCACATTCTCCGAAACTACCCTAAATAAACCAGCAACAAATACAATCTACCAAAAAGCAACTGAATGTTGCAAATGTACAAAACTTCCAGCTCGTTTGATCCTTCATCTATTTGCCGCACGTAACCGCAATTAGAACTTCGTTTTGCAGGTGGAGCGCCTTCAAGACCAACTAACCAAAGATTACATAGCCCTCAGTGGAATGGGCTTCTTCTATCTCAACAAAAATATTTTGTTACAGGTTGTACTTTTTGTTCTAATTTAGCTTTAAGCGAATTTGCATCTAAAGATTAAGCTACTAAAGTTGATAATGAAATGAATTTCGTCGATGTTGAAACTGTTTTTGTTTCTGATTCTGTTTTCTGGGAAATTGGACTGTGTCGTGTGGGGATAAGGTTGAAAATTGATAAATTAGTGTCGTTTATTGCGGAGCATTAGATGTTAGATCCTTAGTCTAGGCTTTGATAAATGTGTGAATTTTGTCGGTTCGTTGATTTATGAAAACATTGCTTTATACCGTTATTAGTATCGAGCCGGAGTACAAATGTATAGCTATTTGTTAGTGGTCAGCTACTAAGTTCTAAACGGATTATGTAATAAAATTGACAGTATAATACAAAACATTGGTAAAGATAGAAATAACATTCCGCGATCAATTTCGATTTCAAGCACGGTGATAGATATTTCTTCTTAAGGCTCCCAGAGACAGGCACGATGCGACAGAGCGATACGACTCTAGTCGAACAATTTCTATGAAAACTTCATGGAAATTGTTCTACCAGAACTGCGTCACACCGTCGCGTCGTGTCGCGCCTATCTGCCTTTATACATAAATAACTGTTGCCCATGACTTCGCCCGCATGAAGGTCAGAAAATATCCATCGGGAACGTACTACCGGTATAAAAAGTATCTATAAATACCCATTATCATGGCTATGGTCATGGTCAACCCGTGTGCCAAATTTAATTGAAATCCGTTACATCTCTAAGGCGTGAGAGTTACGTTCGCATTAATAATATTAGTAATGGATTAATATTGATGTGAACCAGTACCCATACCACGGTGAAACCCGATTTTCTCTGTAGAAGGCAGAACCGTCTTTTATTGAGACAAAAAAATTGTTTCTGTGGGTTTTAAACAACTTTGACTGCTGGGGAATTTGGTGCGCCACTTCTTCTTCGCAGCTAAAGCACTAGGAAGTGGTGGGCAGGTGCTTTTGGGGGACTGTCTTATGTAATTCAGAGCCACGAGATACAAGCGTTGCTTAGTTTGTGGCTCACCGAATATGTCACATTGTATTGTTACTTTTGTTTAATAAACTATATTATTTATTATTAATTTTGACGTTCAAAAAGTGCAGCTGATTCTCAGCCTAGTCTGAATAAATGACTTTTGATTTTGATTTGATACTACTTTGTTGCGAGATGCGTAACACAGTTTCAATAACAATCTGAATCATTTTGAAGGATATTGCTAATCCATTGCTACATATTATGTTCGAAAAATTTGTCTGCTCAACAACGTAAATAACGCAATGAATTTTGTTGAACTATCAAAATGAAAGCCGTAGCTACTGTGTGTTACGCAATTACTGCACTGTGGTCAACTTAATGTTTATTTTTCTTTAATAAAAAATAAAGGGCTTTGTCGCACATGCGATTATAACACCTGTTTGGCTTAACAAAATCATACTACTATTAAATTTAACATAGTCTTAGCATAGCTAATTTGTAAAGTACTCTAGCTGCATCAGAAAGTGGCACAGTTAGATCACTATTACAGTACCTATCTCTCTAATCCTACAATCTTCTTTACTTATTAGAATTATTGATGTGAACCAGTACCCATACCACGGTGAAACCCGATTTTCTCTGTAGAAGGCAGAACCGTCTTTTATTGAGACAAAAAAATTGTTTCTGTGGGTTTTAAACAACTTTGACTGCTGGGGAATTTGGTGCGCCACTTCTTCTTCGCAGCTAAAGCACTAGGAAGTGGTGAAGGGCAGGTGCTTTTGGGGGACTGTCTTATGTAATTCAGAGCCACGAGATACAAGCGTTGCTTAGTTTGTGGCTCACCGAATATGTCACATTGTATTGTTACTTTTGTTTAATAAACTATATTATTTATTATTAATTTTGACGTTCAAAAAGTGCAGCTGATTCTCAGCCTAGTCTGAATAAATGACTTTTGATTTTGATTTGATACTACTTTGTTGCGAGATGCTTAACACAGTTTCAATAACAATCTGAATCATTTTGAAGGATATTGCTAATCCATTGCTACATATTATGTTCGAAAAATTTGTCTGCTCAACAACGTAAATAACGCAATGAATTTTGTTGAACTATCAAAATGAAAGCCGTAGCTACTGTGTGTTACGCAATTACTGCACTGTGGTCAACTTAATGTTTATTTTTCTTTAATAAAAAATAAAGGGCTTTGTCGCACATGCGATTATAACACCTGTTTGGCTTAACAAAATCATACTACTATTAAATTTAACATAGTCTTAGCATAGCTAATTTGTAAAGTACTCTAGCTGCATCAGAAAGTGGCACAGTTAGATCACTATTACAGTACCTATCTCTCTAATCCTACAATCTTCTTTACTTATTAGAATTATTGATGTGAACCAGTACCCATACCACGGTGAAACCCGATTTTCTCTGTAGAAGGCAGAACCGTCTTTTATTGAGACAAAAAAATTGTTTCTGTGGGTTTTAAACAACTTTGACTGCTGGGGAATTTGGTGCGCCACTTCTTCTTCGCAGCTAAAGCACTAGGAAGTGGTGAAGGGCAGGTGCTTTTGGGGGACTGTCTTATGTAATTCAGAGCCACGAGATACAAGCGTTGCTTAGTTTGTGGCTCACCGAATATGTCACATTGTATTGTTACTTTTGTTTAATAAACTATATTATTTATTATTAATTTTGACGTTCAAAAAGTGCAGCTGATTCTCAGCCTAGTCTGAATAAATGACTTTTGATTTTGATTTGATACTACTTTGTTGCGAGATGCTTAACACAGTTTCAATAACAATCTGAATCATTTTGAAGGATATTGCTAATCCATTGCTACATATTATGTTCGAAAAATTTGTCTGCTCAACAACGTAAATAACGCAATGAATTTTGTTGAACTATCAAAATGAAAGCCGTAGCTACTGTGTGTTACGCAATTACTGCACTGTGGTCAACTTAATGTTTATTTTTTTTTAATAAAAAATAAAGGGCTTTGTCGCACATGCGATTATAACACCTGTTTGGCTTAACAAAATCATACTACTATTAAATTTAACATAGTCTTAGCATAGCTAATTTGTAAAGTACTCTAGCTGCATCAGAAAGTGGCACAGTTAGATCACTATTACAGTACCTATCTCTCTAATCCTACAATCTTCTTTACTTATTAGAATATAAGTTATTCTGTTAAATTATTTATTTCTTATTCATATATACAATAGACCACATAACAAACTATTTACACTAGGTACTAACGAGAAATACAAAAAAAAAAAGGAAACATCGCTGTCATCCGGAAAGGTGCCCAGAAGACTGGCAGCATTGTCACGTTGAATAGCAACACTAATTCTAGAAAATAGTTAAGTAGTTTACTCAGGTCAGCGCTCGATAGTTACTAGCAAAACTGTGGTGAGAAGGTAAAATATGTCAAAAAATAATAATTTAATTTATATTTGCAGATGGCCGGCGCGATAATAACCTACGAACTGGTTCTTATCCAGTTTGAAGAGCAAGGCAGCGATGATGTTCAGTTGAATATAACTGCTAATATTTAAATACAACATATCTTTCATAACAAAGCTCAAGTGGCTATAAGATATGAGAATTCCGGCGAAGACACTACGCGGGTATACGTCTTCACCGGAATTCTCATATCTTATTTCAGCACTACAGTATTCTGTTCAATCCTACAACCTCTCTTATCTTAAAGAACGTTTCAAGTTCCTTCATAACACACATAGTAGATATCTGAGGTCATCGGAAAACTTGAGACTAGAGATGCATTCCACCAGTTTTTATGACAAGTCTTTTACAGTTCAAGCAGTACGGTTATGGAATGCCTTGCTCGTGTCGATAAGGCGTGCTCAATCTTTGTCCACTTTTAAAATTCTGGTAAAAAATGCTTCCTCTCTCCTTAAACATCATCATTACAGAATACAGTTCCTTGCTCTTGTTTCATGTTTATTATTGTATATTTTATAATATATTTATAAAGATAAGTATATGCTTTATGTACGTATGTATTTATTGTACAATAAATGGTACACCACTGACTACCTGCAGTATTGTCTCTCCTTTTCCCTTTAATCCATCCAAAGGTTGTATAGTTTACAAGAATTTCTGCAACACAAAGAAAAAAATATATTTTAAGTTTGCTATAGTTTAGTTTCCTATATGATGTGCTGTGGTTTAGTAATTTAACATAATATATTGTCTTTTGTTACGAGAAAAATATTATTTTAAGAATTTTAGTTTTGTTATGTGTGTATATTTTATTTTAACTTAAAATTTATCATTATTTAAAAATCCTAATATATATTTTCTCGTATACTCCGTGTAATATCTTAGTAAACTAAGTACCTGTTAGGGTTTAATGTATAGTTAATTTGCATGCCCTAAACAGGCAAAATATGGATTGTACCTAAACCACCAACCTCTAACAACTGTTAATACCTATATTTTCTGCAAATAAATTATTCTTATTCTTATTCTGTAAAAGATCGCTTTTAGCGATAAGACCGCGTCACCCTATGTAAAACTACAAAATTTATATCTGTAACTTTTATGGTGTACATAATAAAGAGTATTCTATCTTTCTTTTTTTTCATCTTTTATATTATGGAAGAAGGACTTTAAGTGACCGTATCGGTGATGTTCTTCAGGAAGGCCAGGTGCGTAGTAATCGCAACCGGCGTGTTTGTATGACCAGGGCCCTATACCACAAGACTTACAAGTGTACGATTCTACAAAATTGTTATGTATTAAATGTTTGAGTATAATACAATATTGTAGGCTTTTCATTACAATGTACATATTTGTAAGGTTGTTTCCGTTACAATTGGGCGGACTAGATTTCTGTGGTACACGCACTTGTAAGATTTACCAAATTTGTAAATTGTAAAGTTTTGTGGTATAAGGCCCAGGATGTATGAACGTAAACGAAGCAATCGGAGTATTTAAGGTTCGTAGCAGGTGGCGTTCTACAGTTTCTGCCTACCCCCATGGGAAGAAAGCGTGAGTTTATATTTGTATGTGTATATAGGTATAATAATAATTTTAGAAGAAAATCTAATGACCTGGGCATGACGTCATGCATTTAACATGATTACTACCAATTCAGTTATTTTTAAGGTTAAAATGAATCAATTTTCCCATTAATCTAGCAATCAATCAAAAGTTTGAACGTTGATAATAATTATTGCAATGACAGAAATAATTACATGCAACTATGATAAATTTGTAAATAATTAGCTTATTCCATGTTCAGACACATTTGTAAACATTTCAAAGATAAAATCAACAAAAAAAATCATAATAATTGTATCTGTACAAATTGTGACATAAAATGACATGTAATTTTTACTAAATTGGTTCTAAGTAGCATTTTATATTTGAACATAAACACAGAGCACTTCATTCACACGACACCTACCTCTATTACAAGAACGGTGAAGGCTAAACTGGCATGTATATGGGTTCAGTAGAAAATTTTGTTAGATATTTCAATAATTGTGCTTGACATGCGATTGGGATGTGTAAAATAATAATTTTCATTATAAATGCGGGTCTTCGGGACAGAGTAAAATTTTTTATTGATGCTACATAGTCATGTTAATGTGAAAATACAATGGTTCAGTGTTTCAATAATGTATATGGGGACCAAACATTGAGTCAATCACTGCTTTACACAGAAGATATTTGTTTTGCTGTAAGTAATTCATGTTTTTCTTACTATGCACTTTAAACATGTTCTTAAGATTTGTCTGCAAATTCCAGGCTAACACCAAGCTGTCCATGTGTCTATTTCTATACTAACAAATTAGTGATAATACATTACACAAGATAGATGAGCAGCATCAATCTGAAAAATGGGGAAAGTATACCCAAGTGGACTATCAATATTTTGAACAATCTCCTTCCATCGTTCGCGCACTCCTATCAGTTTTGGCGGAATGTGTCCAGTTCATCCCCTATCTCCTACGTGGTCTGCCGCGACCCCGCCTCACTGTCTCAGGGTACCAGTTCTATGCTATCTGGGTGGACAGTACCTCCGGCATACATGTCCTGCCCAGTCTCATTTAACACAGTAGTTAGAATAACTTTTGCTATTAATTATTTTAGTATTTTTTTAAGGGTTCCAATTCAGTAAAGCGTCTTCTTTAAGTGTTGAACTCGTAACTACTAAAAATTTTAGTGTCGTTTCCCAAGCACATACTTTTACTACTTGGTACTCGATAAAATTCTAATTAAAAACTTAATTTTCAGGTTCACAAAGCTAAATGCTAGAGGAATAAGTGACAAAAGTAAAGAATATAATATGAAAGGGAATTTAGTTACGAAACTAAATAAGAAAAAATATGATGTAAGACCATTTATTTGATATTTTCTAATTGGGCCCGGGGTACGAATTGATCTCGTACTTCTCAAACAGTTCTAAGAGTTTTTGAAGAACAATTTAGAATTTGGTCCTTTCATCTTACACAAAAATAAGTACCTACAATTTAGACTTTTGCTCATCAATCCTCAACCTCACCAAACCTACTATCATCATTTTGTCTGTAACTTATGTAATTAGGGTTTTCATGGAAATTCTCGCCACTAGTTTAACAAGAGGTCTTCCATTTATTTATTTAATTACGGCACTCCAACGACTAATTCACTAATACATTTTTGGGGTGACTACTGTAACAACTAAACTTAAAATCTAGCGTGAATTAGTCACTTACAGGTGTGCACAGCACTATTCTCGACAATAAATATAAAATATATGATGACGAATGAATGAAACAAATGATGAACCATTTGTTTCATTCATTCGTTCGTCATTCAGTCAAGACCAAAGATTTGGGGGACTACTTGGCGGGAAAGTGAAGCGTCATGTTAGCAGTTTTGTTTTATTTTCTAAAATTTGAGTTTAGCCGAATATTAATGTGTAATAGTGGTGGATTAATAACCATTAAGTGTTGGTGAACCTGCATTAGTATAGGTAAATGAAATAAAACAGTGCAACATCACTTCAAGTTCTCTCAAGAAGTCCTTGCGAGGTTTCAGTAAAGTGCCACGTCTTTACTAAAACTCAAGGGGAGCGGGGCATATCATCTATATCATGCACCGAATGGAGTTCATATCATAGTTATTAAAACAACTTTGTACTTGTTGCCTAATTTTACATGACACTGGCTAAATGTGGAAACCGCACGAAGCCACAACAAAAAACAAAAAAAAATTGGGCAGTTTGACAGATACCCGGACCTAACGTCTCAGTGCTGCCACCTAGTGAACTTCATTTCAGGAAACACTCATTGGCCGATTGCCATTTATTGTTATAAAAAAACACCTCAATAAAAATCCTAAATTCATTAATTTACTGACAGACAATAAAAGCATGGCATTTTGTAAAAATGTTCGTTGAATAATGAAAGTGAGCACTAAGGAAGGATTTTTTAAATCTCTTCCCTTGAAGGGCTTCTACGGGATGTAAGTTTATATGGAATTTTGTCAGTTTTGCCGATGAGATATCCGATTGGGCAAACATACGACTTTTAATTAAATAAATCACGAATGACTTTTTAAATGTAAAATAGCAAATTGCAACTTAGCGTCACTGCCTAAGTATTAACAGGTTAGGGTAGTATTTACCCTATGGCCAAGAGGGCCACGGCTCGGGGCGGGAGACTAAGAAGAACGGCGCCCCTTGCAGTCTGTCCGTCTGTCACCAGGCTGTATCTTATGAACCGTGATAGTTAAACAGTTGAAATTTTCACAGATGATGTATTTCTGTTGCCGCTATAACAAAAAATACTAAAAAACACAATATAAAATAAATATTTAAGGGGGCTCTCATACAAAAAACGTGATTTTTTTGCTCGATATTGATAACGGCAACAGGTAGACACTTGAAATATTTATTTCACTTTAAAAATAAACAATTAAATTAAAATAAAACAATTATTTAAGGGGGCTCCCATACAACAAACGTGATTTTTTTTGCCGTTTTTATAGATAATGGTACGGAACCCTTCGTGCGCGAGTCCGACTCGCACTTGGCTGGTTTTTTATCTTCAAGCACTACTTAGCTCCAGCCGCCCTAACTTCTAATCTGTATGAATGGTCAAAAAAAACCTATCTGAGGCGGGGTGCTAAAAATTTTGAGCTCGCTTCGCTCTCTTTTTGTATCCTACAATCTCTTAATTATTTTGAAGCTTTTATCCATTGCATAAGTCGACAAAGTAACTTCAATATCACCTGTATGAATTGTAAAAATAAAATCTAATCTATCCGAGGTGCTAAAATTTTCGAGTTCAGTTCGCTCGTTCTTACATTTATTTGTTTTGTTAAATTTACGGGCGAGGGATATTACGTGGCGGCAAATCGTATTGTCTCGGGGTGCCAAATATAATACGCCATTGAACTTGGCGATTTAAAAACCGGCCAAGTGCGAGTCGAACTGGCGCTCGAAGGGTTCCGTACCATTATCTATAAAAACGGCAAAAAATCACGTATGTTGTATGGGAGCCCCCCTTAAATATTTGTTTTATTTTAATTTAATTATTTATTTTTAAAGTAAATATATAACTAAATATTCTGTGAATATTTCAAGCGTGTTGCCGTTATCAATATCGAGCAAAAAAATCACGTTTGTTGTATGGGAGCCCCCTTAAATATTTATTTTATTCTGTTTTTTAGTATTTGTTGTTATAGCGGCAACAGAAATACAACATCTGTGAAAATTTCAACTGTCTAACTATCACGGTTCATGAGATACAGCCTGGTGACAGACGGACAGACAGACAGACGGCGGAGCCTTAGTAATAGGGTTCCCGTTTTACCCTTTGGGTACGGAACCCTAAAAAGGAAATCTTTTTCAGGATTTCCTTCCAATACTGAACAGTGTCTTCTATAAGGCCCGGTACTTTGGCATCTCAGGCTTTGGTCTGACCCTGGCTTTCGCCTCGAGTCTGTTATTGTTTGTGATGCTGTTGGTCACAGAATGCGTTGCCATCTGGAGGATTATCACGCTGCTCGGAGGAAGGCTTATGAAATCTTCTGATAGTAAGTATAATTTTAGTCAATTTTTTGTAGTAGGTGCCTTAAATAAAAATACAAAGTTTTCTCCAAACCGCTCTAGTATTCAAAAATACTTTAAATTAGATCTTAGCATAATAACTGAACTAAATATAAAGCAGATATAATTTTTGGTTTTACCATTTTTTTTCACCGTAAAAAGAAATTACCTAAACTATCGGTGCCTTGGAACCTTCTCCCTGCCACCCTGTCTCGCTTGCTCGCGTGACCGTAACCAGTAGTGTGCGAGCGATATAAATAGTGAGGAGACTGCTAATTAAGGATGATGATGACCTTTGCAGTGCAAGGGGTTGGGGAGGGGGGTGATAGTGGTTGAGTACCACCGTAATTCCCACTATGTACCACCGTAATACTCAGACTTATAAAGTGTTTTATTCTAATTGCAGACAGTCTCATTGGTCGCCTCTCAGGAGCCATATTCTATGCTATTCATATTATGTTCGAAAAATTTGTCTGCTCAACAACGTAAATAACGCAATGAATTTTGTTGAACTATCAAAATGAAAGCCGTAGCTACTGTGTTACGCAATTACTGCACTGTGGTCAACTTAATGTTTTTTTTTTTTTAATAAAAAATAAAGGGCTTTGTCGCACATGCGATTATAACACCTGTTTGGCTTAACAAAATCATACTACTATCCAATTTAACATAGTCTTAGCATAGCTAATTTGTAAAGTACTCTAGCTGCATCAGAAAGTGGCACAGTTAGATCACTATTACAGTACCTATCTCTCTAATCCTACAATCTTCTTTACTTATTAGAATATAAGTTATTCTGTTAAATTATTTATTTCTTATTCATATATACAATAGACCACATAACAAACTATTTACACTAGGTACTAACGAGAAATACAAAAAAAAAAAGGAAACATCGCTGTCATCCGGAAAGGTGCCCAGAAGACTGGCAGCATTGTCACGTTGAATAGCAACACTAATTCTAGAAAATAGTTAAGTAGTTTACTCAGGTCAGCGCTCGATAGTTACTAGCAAAACTGTGGTGAGAAGGTAAAATATGTCAAAAAATAATAAATTTAATTTATATTTGCAGATGGCCGGCGCGATAATAACCTACGAACTGGTTCTTATCCAGTTTGAAGAGCAAGGCAGCGATGATGTTCAGTTGAATATAACTGCTAATATTTAAATACAACATATCTTTCATGACAAAGCTCAAGTGGCTATAAGATATGAGAATTCCGGCGAAGACACTACGCGGGTATACGTCTTCGCCGGAATTCTCATATCTTATTTCAGCTCTACAGTATTCTGTTCAATCCTACAACCTCTCTTATCTTAAATAACGTTTCAAGTTCCTTCATAACACACATAGTAGATATCTGAGGTCATCGGAAAACTTGAGACTAGAGATGCCGACGCATTCCACCAGTTTTTATGACAAGTCTTTTACAGTTCAAGCAGTACGGTTATGGAATGCCTTGCTCGTGTCGTTATGGCGTGCTCAATCTTTGTCCACTTTTAAAATTCTGGTAAAAAATGCTTCCTCTCTCCTTAAACATCATCATTACAGAATACAGTTCCTTGCTCTTGTTTCATGTTTATTATTGTATATTTTATAATATATTTATAAAGATAAGTATATGCTTTATGTACGTATGTAATTATTGTACAATAAATGGTACACCACTGACTACCTGCAGTATTGTCTCTCCTTTTCCCTTTAATCCATCCAAAGGTTGTATAGTTTACAAGAATTTCTGCAACACAAAGAAAAAAATATATTTTAAGTTTCCTATAGTTTAGTTTCCTATATGATGTGCTGTAGTTTAGTAATTTAATATAATATATTGTCTTTTGTTACGAGAAAAATATTATTTTAAGAATTTTAGTTTTGTTATGTGTGTATATTTTATTTTAACTTAAAATTTATCATTATTTAAAAATCCTAATATATATTTTCTCGTATATTCCGTGTAATATCTTAGTAAAATAAGTACCTGTTAGGTATTAAAATGTATAGTTAATTTTCATGCCCTAAACAGGCAAAACATGGATTGTACCTAAACCACCAACCTCTAACAACTGGTAATACCTATATTTTCAGCAAATAAATTATTCTTATTCTTATTCTGTAAAAGATCGCTTTTAGCGATAAAACCGCGTCACCCTATGTAAAACTACAAAATTTATATCTGTAACTTTTATGGTGTACATAACAAAGAGTATTCTATCTTTCTTTTTTTTTCATCTGTTATATTATGGAAGAAGGACTTTAAGTGACCGTATCGGTGATGTTCTTCAGGAAGGCCAGGTGCGTAGTAATCGCAACCGGCGTGTTTGTATGACCAGGGCCCTATACCACAAGACTTACAAGTGTACGATTCTACAAAATTGGTATACAAAATGTTTGAGTATAATACAATATTGTAGACTTTTCATTACAATGTACATATTTGTAAGGTTGTTTCCGTTACAATTGTGCGGACTAGATTTCTGTGGTACACGCACTTGTAAGATTTACCAAATTTGTAAATTGTAAAGTTTTGTGGTATAAGGCCCAGGATGTATGAACGTAAACGAAGCAATCGGAGTATTTAAGGTTCGTAGCAGGTGGCGTTCTACAGTTTCTGCTTACCCCCATGGGAAGAAAGCGTGAGTTTATATTTGTATGTGTATATAGGTATAATAATAATTTTAGAAGAAAATCTAATGACCTGGGCATGACGTCATGCATTTAACATGATTACTACCAATTCAGTTATTTTTAAGGTTAAAATTAATCAATTTTCCCATTAATCTAGCAATCATAAATAAAAGATTTGAACGTTGATAATAATTATTGCAATGACAGAAATAATTACATGCAACTATGATAAATTTGTAAATAATTAGCTTATTCCATGTTCAGACACATTTGTAAACATTTCAAAGATAAAATCAACAAAAAAAAATCATAATAATTGTATCTGTACAAATTGTGACATAAAATGACATGTAATTTTTACTAAATTGGTTCTAAGTAGCATTTTATATTTGAACATAAACACAGAGCACTTCATTCACACGACACCTACCTCTATTACAAGAACGGTGAAGGCTAAAATGGCATGTATATGGGTTCAGTAGAAAATTTTGTTAGATATTTCAATAATTGTGCTTGACATGCGATTGGGATGTGTAAAATAATAATTTTCATTATAAATGCGGGTCTTCGGGACAGAGTAAAATGTTTTATTGATGCTACATAGTCATGTTAATGTGAAAATACAATGGTTCAGTGTTTCAATAATGGGGACCAAACATTGAGTCAATCACTGCTTTACACTGAAGATATTTGTTTTGCTGTAAGTAATTCATGTTTTTCTTACTATGCACTTTAAACATGTTCTTAAGATTTGTCTGCAAATTCCAGGCTAACACCAAGCTGTACATGTGTCTATTTCTATACTAACAAATTAGTGATAATACATTACACAAGATAGATGAGCAGCATCAATCTGAAAAATGGGGAAAGTATACCCAAGTGGACTATCAATATTTTGAACAATCTCCTTCCATCGTTCGCGCACTCCTATCAGTTTTGGCGGAATGTGTCCAGTTCATCCCCTATCTCCTACGTAGTCTGCCGCGACCCCGCCTCACTGTCTCAGGGTACCAGTTCTATGCTATCTGGGTGGACAGTACCTCCGGCATACATGTCCTGCCCAGTCTCATTTAACACAGTAGTTAGAATAACTTTTGCTATTAATTATTTTAGTATTTTTTTAAGGGTTCCAATTCAGTAAAGCGTCTTCTTTAAGTGTTGAACTCGTAACTACTAAAAATTTTAGTGTCGTTTCCCAAGCACACACTTTTACTACTTGGTACTCGATAAAATTCTAATTAAAAACTTAATTTTCAGGTTCACAAAGCTAAATGCTAGAGGAATAAGTGACAAAAGTAAAGAATATAATATGAAAGGGAATTTAGTTACGAAACTAAATAAGAAAAAATATGATGTAAGACCATTTATTTGATATTTTCTAATTGGGCCCGGGGTACGAATTGATCTCGTACTCAAACAGTTCTAAGAGTTTTTGAAGAACAATTTAGAATTTGGTCCTTTCATCTTACACAAAAATAAGTACCTACAATTTAGACTTGCTCGTCAATCCTCAACCTCACCAAACCTACTATCATCATTTTGTCTGTAACTTATGTAATGAGGGTTTTCATGGAAATTCACGCCACTAGTTTAACAAGAGGTCTTCCATTTATTTATTTAATTACGGCACTCCAACGACTAATTCACTAATACATTTTTGGGGTGCCTACTGTAACAACTAAACTTAAAATCTAGCGTGAATTAGTCACTTACAGGTGTGCACAGCACTATTCTCGACAATAAATATAAAATATATGATGACGAATGAATGAAACAAATGATGAACCATTTGTTTCATTCATTCGTTCGTCATTCAGTCAAGACCAAAGATTTGGGGGACTTCTTGGCGGGAAAGTGAAGCGTCATGTTAGCAGTTTTGTTTTATTTTCTAAAATTTGAGTTTAGCCGAATATTAATGTGTAATAGTGGTGGATTAATAACCATTAAGTGTTGGTGAACCTGCATTAGTATAGGTAAATGAAATAAAACAGTGCAACATCACTTCAAGTTCTCTCAAGAAGTTCTTGCGAGGTTTCAGTAAAGTGCCACGTCTTTACTAAAACTCAAGGGGAGCGGGGCATATCATCTATATCATGCACCGAATGGAGTTCATATCATAATTATTAAAACAACTTTGTACTTGTTGCCTAATTTTACATGACACTGGCTAAATGTGGAAACCGCACGAAGCCACAACAAAAAACAAAAAAAAAAATTGGGCAGTTTGACAGATACCCGGACCTAACGTCTCAGTGCTGCCACCTAGTGAACTTCATTTCAGGAAACACTCATTGGCCGATTGCCATTTATTGTTATAAAAAAACACCTCAATAAAAATCCTAAATTCATTAATTTGCTGACAGACAATAAAAGCATGGCATTTTGTAAAAATGTTCGTTGAATAATGAAAGTGAGCACTAAGGAAGGATTTTTTAAATCTCTTCCCTTGAAGGGCTTCTACGGGATGTAAGTTTATATGGAATTTTGTCAGTTTTGCCCATGAGATATCCCATTGGG
This sequence comes from Tiliacea citrago, assembly GCA_963921375.1. Lineage (NCBI taxonomy): Eukaryota > Metazoa > Arthropoda > Insecta > Lepidoptera > Noctuidae > Tiliacea > Tiliacea citrago. The sequence goes on from OY992784.1 coordinate 8,385,681, forward strand.
CAAACATACGACTTTTAATTAAATAAATCACGAATTACTATTTAAATGTAAAATAGCAAATTGCAACTTAGCGTCACTGCCTAAGTATTAACAGGTTAGGGTAGTATTTACCCTATGGCCAAGAGGGCCACGGCTCGGGGCGGGAGACTAAGAAGAACGGCGCCCCTTGCAGTCTGTCCGTCTGTCACCAGGCTGTATCTTATGAACCGTGATAGTTAAACAGTTGAAATTTTCACAGATGATGTATTTCTGTTGCCGCTATAACAAAAAATACTAAAAAACACAATATAAAATAAATATTTAAGGGGGCTCTCATACAAAAAACGTGATTTTTTTGCTCGATATTGATAACGGCAACAGGTAGACACTTGAAATATTTATTTCACTTTAAAAATAAACAATTAAATTAAAATAAAACAATTATTTAAGGGGGCTCCCATACAACAAACGTGATTTTTTTTGCCGTTTTTATAGATAATGGTACGGAACCCTTCGTGCGCGAGTCCGACTCGCACTTGGCTGGTTTTTTATCTTCAAGCACTACTTAGCTCCAGCCGCCCTAACTTCTAATCTGTATGAATGGTCAAAAAAAACCTATCTGAGGCGGGGTGCTAAAAATTTTGAGCTCGCTTCGCTCTCTTTTTGTATCCTACAATCTCTTAATTATTTTGAAGCTTTTATCCATTGCATAAGTCGACAAAGTAACTTCAATATCACCTGTATGAATTGTAAAAATAAAATCTAATCTATCCGAGGTGCTAAAATTTTCGAGTTCAGTTCGCTCGTTCTTACATTTATTTGTTTTGTTAAATTTACGGGCGAGGGATATTACGTGGCGGCAAATCGTATTGTCTCGGGGTGCCAAATATAATACGCCATTGAACTTGGCGATTTAAAAACCGGCCAAGTGCGAGTCGAACTGGCGCTCGAAGGGTTCCGTACCATTATCTATAAAAACGGCAAAAAATCACGTATGTTGTATGGGAGCCCCCCTTAAATATTTGTTTTATTTTAATTTAATTATTTATTTTTAAAGTAAATATATAACTAAATATTCTGTGAATATTTCAAGCGTGTTGCCGTTATCAATATCGAGCAAAAAAATCACGTTTGTTGTATGGGAGCCCCCTTAAATATTTATTTTATTCTGTTTTTTAGTATTTGTTGTTATAGCGGCAACAGAAATACAACATCTGTGAAAATTTCAACTGTCTAACTATCACGGTTCATGAGATACAGCCTGGTGACAGACGGACAGACAGACAGACGGCGGAGCCTTAGTAATAGGGTTCCCGTTTTACCCTTTGGGTACGGAACCCTAAAAAGGAAATCTTTTTCAGGATTTCCTTCCAATACTGAACAGTGTCTTCTATAAGGCCCGGTACTTTGGCATCTCAGGCTTTGGTCTGACCCTGGCTTTCGCCTCGAGTCTGTTATTGTTTGTGATGCTGTTGGTCACAGAATGCGTTGCCATCTGGAGGATTATCACGCTGCTCGGAGGAAGGCTTATGAAATCTTCTGATAGTAAGTATAATTTTAGTCAATTTTTTGTAGTAGGTGCCTTAAATAAAAATACAAAGTTTTCTCCAAACCGCTCTAATATTCAAAAATACTTTAAATTAGATCTTAGCATAATAACTGAACTAAATATAAAGCAGATATAATTTTTGGTTTTACCATTTTTTTTCACCGTAAAAAGAAATTACCTAAACTATCGGTGCCTTGGAACCTTCTCCCTGCCACCCTGTCTCGCTTGCTCGCGTGACCGTAACCAGTAGTGTGCGAGCGATATAAATAGTGAGGAGACTGCTAATTAAGGATGATGATGACCTTTGCAGTGCAAGGGGTTGGGGAGGGGGGTGATAGTGGTTGAGTACCACCGTAATTCCCACTATGTACCACCGTAATACTCAGACTTATAAAGTGTTTTATTCTAATTGCAGACAGTCTCATTGGTCGCCTCTCAGGAGCCATATTCTATGCTATTCATATTATGTTCGAAAAATTTGTCTGCTCAACAACGTAAATAACGCAATGAATTTTGTTGAACTATCAAAATGAAAGCCGTAGCTACTGTGTTACGCAATTACTGCACTGTGGTCAACTTAATGTTTTTTTTTTTTTTAATAAAAAATAAAGGGCTTTGTCGCACATGCGATTATAACACCTGTTTGGCTTAACAAAATCATACTACTATCCAATTTAACATAGTCTTAGCATAGCTAATTTGTAAAGTACTCTAGCTGCATCAGAAAGTGGCACAGTTAGATCACTATTACAGTACCTATCTCTCTAATCCTACAATCTTCTTTACTTATTAGAATATAAGTTATTCTGTTAAATTATTTATTTCTTATTCATATATACAATAGACCACATAACAAACTATTTACACTAGGTACTAACGAGAAATACAAAAAAAAAAAGGAAACATCGCTGTCATCCGGAAAGGTGCCCAGAAGACTGGCAGCATTGTCACGTTGAATAGCAACACTAATTCTAGAAAATAGTTAAGTAGTTTACTCAGGTCAGCGCTCGATAGTTACTAGCAAAACTGTGGTGAGAAGGTAAAATATGTCAAAAAATAATAATTTAATTTATATTTGCAGATGGCCGGCGCGATAATAACCTACGAACTGGTTCTTATCCAGTTTGAAGAGCAAGGCAGCGATGATGTTCAGTTGAATATAACTGCTAATATTTAAATACAACATATCTTTCATGACAAAGCTCAAGTGGCTATAAGATATGAGAATTCCGGCGAAGACACTACGCGGGTATACGTCTTCGCCGGAATTCTCATATCTTATTTCAGCTCTACAGTATTCTGTTCAATCCTACAACCTCTCTTATCTTAAATAACGTTTCAAGTTCCTTCATAACACACATAGTAGATATCTGAGGTCATCGGAAAACTTGAGACTAGAGATGCCGACGCATTCCACCAGTTTTTATGACAAGTCTTTTACAGTTCAAGCAGTACGGTTATGGAATGCCTTGCTCGTGTCGTTATGGCGTGCTCAATCTTTGTCCACTTTTAAAATTCTGGTAAAAAATGCTTCCTCTCTCCTTAAACATCATCATTACAGAATACAGTTCCTTGCTCTTGTTTCATGTTTATTATTGTATATTTTATAATATATTTATAAAGATAAGTATATGCTTTATGTACGTATGTAATTATTGTACAATAAATGGTACACCACTGACTACCTGCAGTATTGTCTCTCCTTTTCCCTTTAATCCATCCAAAGGTTGTATAGTTTACAAGAATTTCTGCAACACAAAGAAAAAAATATATTTTAAGTTTCCTATAGTTTAGTTTCCTATATGATGTGCTGTAGTTTAGTAATTTAATATAATATATTGTCTTTTGTTACGAGAAAAATATTATTTTAAGAATTTTAGTTTTGTTATGTGTGTATATTTTATTTTAACTTAAAATTTATCATTATTTAAAAATCCTAATATATATTTTCTCGTATATTCCGTGTAATATCTTAGTAAAATAAGTACCTGTTAGGTATTAAAATGTATAGTTAATTTTCATGCCCTAAACAGGCAAAACATGGATTGTACCTAAACCACCAACCTCTAACAACTGGTAATACCTATATTTTCAGCAAATAAATTATTCTTATTCTTATTCTGTAAAAGATCGCTTTTAGCGATAAAACCGCGTCACCCTATGTAAAACTACAAAATTTATATCTGTAACTTTTATGGTGTACATAACAAAGAGTATTCTATCTTTCTTTTTTTTTCATCTGTTATATTATGGAAGAAGGACTTTAAGTGACCGTATCGGTGATGTTCTTCAGGAAGGCCAGGTGCGTAGTAATCGCAACCGGCGTGTTTGTATGACCAGGGCCCTATACCACAAGACTTACAAGTGTACGATTCTACAAAATTGGTATACAAAATGTTTGAGTATAATACAATATTGTAGACTTTTCATTACAATGTACATATTTGTAAGGTTGTTTCCGTTACAATTGTGCGGACTAGATTTCTGTGGTACACGCACTTGTAAGATTTACCAAATTTGTAAATTGTAAAGTTTTGTGGTATAAGGCCCAGGATGTATGAACGTAAACGAAGCAATCGGAGTATTTAAGGTTCGTAGCAGGTGGCGTTCTACAGTTTCTGCCTACCCCCATGGGAAGAAAGCGTGAGTTTATATTTGTATGTGTATATAGGTATAATAATAATTTTAGAAGAAAATCTAATGACCTGGGCATGACGTCATGCATTTAACATGATTACTACCAATTCAGTTATTTTTAAGGTTAAAATTAATCAATTTTCCCATTAATCTAGCAATCATAAATAAAAGATTTGAACGTTGATAATAATTATTGCAATGACAGAAATAATTACATGCAACTATGATAAATTTGTAAATAATTAGCTTATTCCATGTTCAGACACATTTGTAAACATTTCAAAGATAAAATCAACAAAAAAAAATCATAATAATTGTATCTGTACAAATTGTGACATAAAATGACATGTAATTTTTACTAAATTGGTTCTAAGTAGCATTTTATATTTGAACATAAACACAGAGCACTTCATTCACACGACACCTACCTCTATTACAAGAACGGTGAAGGCTAAAATGGCATGTATATGGGTTCAGTAGAAAATTTTGTTAGATATTTCAATAATTGTGCTTGACATGCGATTGGGATGTGTAAAATAATAATTTTCATTATAAATGCGGGTCTTCGGGACAGAGTAAAATGTTTTATTGATGCTACATAGTCATGTTAATGTGAAAATACAATGGTTCAGTGTTTCAATAATGGGGACCAAACATTGAGTCAATCACTGCTTTACACTGAAGATATTTGTTTTGCTGTAAGTAATTCATGTTTTTCTTACTATGCACTTTAAACATGTTCTTAAGATTTGTCTGCAAATTCCAGGCTAACACCAAGCTGTACATGTGTCTATTTCTATACTAACAAATTAGTGATAATACATTACACAAGATAGATGAGCAGCATCAATCTGAAAAATGGGGAAAGTATACCCAAGTGGACTACGAGGGCGGCACTGAAAATTTCGGGAATCAAGGAAGTGACACAACATTACTATTTAAAAATGTATTTATTGCTTTTCGAAGTATTCTCCGCGAAATTTGACACATTATTCCATACGATGGAACCAATCATTGAAGCAACCATTCCATTCGGAAGTTGGGGTCTCCAAAATGGCCGTTTTGTAGGCGTCCACAGCTTCTTCAGGTGATGAAAATCTCTGTCCACGCAATTTATTCTTTTTTTGAGGGAAAGTATAGAAATCATTAGGGCTTAGGTCGGGGCTGTACGGCGGATGGTCTAATAATTCTATGTTTTCTTGCTCTTAAAACTCTTTTGTTCTGTGCGCGGTGTGAGAACTCGCATTGTCGTGATGGAGGATGATGCGGCGGTTGCAGTTCTGTTTACGGAGTTCAGAAACGACCTGTGGCAAACAAATGGTAGCATACCATTCTGCATTAACCGTTCTTTGTCCCTCAAGAGGAATAGTCGTAACATGGCCGGTTTTGGAGACAAACGTGGCCACCATTTTTTTTGCAACACTCCGTGAACGAACAATTTTTGTTGGCTTTAACTCATTTTCGAACACCCAAACTCGTGACTGGTTTTTTGTTTCGGGTTCGTACGCGTATATCCAGGATTCGTCACCTGATACAATGTTGTATACAGCATTTGAGGATCCTGCGTGGAATCTTTCGAGAGTTCTGACGCACCAAGTAACGCGAGCCGCTTTTTGCTCTTCACAGAGCGAATGCGGTATCCATCGGGAAAACAACTTTTTTACACCTAATTGTTCATGCAAGATTATTTGTATTTGACTCATGCCAATGTCTAAAGTTGCCTAAATTTCGCGGTATGTCACATGTCGATCTTCCTCAATCAGCTTACGCACAGCATCAACGTTTTCTTGGGTGACTGGAGTTTTTGGACGACCTTGACGGGGATCATCACTGAGCTTGACACGTCCACGTTGAAATTCAGCAAACCAGCGATAAATTGTGGTTTTGGATGGGGCTTCATCACCAAATGCAGAAATCATCCGGTCAGCAAACTGTTTTTGTGTTAAACCAGTTCGAAAGTCATAATCAATCATCGCTCTTGAATTTTCTCGAGTCAATTCCATTTTCTCAACGACTAAACAAGTTTGACAAAACCTTGTGACAAGACCGAGAATCTTTTTAAAAAAAAAAAAAAGTATTCGATTTTTAAAACCAAGGAGTTTTCAATTAAAAAGATTTTAATATGACAGGAACAGTGGAAATATTCCATTCCCGATACTTTTAGTGCAGCCCTCGTATCAATATTTTGAACAATCTCCTTCCATCGTTCGCGCACTCCTATCAGTTTTGGCGGAATGTGTCCAGTTCATCCCCTATCTCCTACGTGGTCTGCCGCGACCCCGCCTCACTGTCTCAGGGTACCAGTTCTATGCTATCTGGGTGGACAGTACCTCCGGCATACATGTCCTGCCCAGTCTCATTTAACACAGTAGTTAGAATAACTTTTGCTATTAATTATTTTAGTATTTTTTTAAGGGTTCCAATTCAGTAAAGCGTCTTCTTTAAGTGTTGAACTCGTAACTACTAAAAATTTTAGTGTCGTTTCCCAAGCACACACTTTTACTACTTGGTACTCGATAAAATTCTAATTAAAAACTTAATTTTCAGGTTCACAAAGCTAAATGCTAGAGGAATAAGTGACAAAAGTAAAGAATATAATATGAAAGGGAATTTAGTTACGAAACTAAATAAGAAAAAATATGATGTAAGACCATTTATTTGATATTTTCTAATTGGGCCCGGGGTACGAATTGATCTCGTACTCAAACAGTTCTAAGAGTTTTTGAAGAACAATTTAGAATTTGGTCCTTTCATCTTACACAAAAATAAGTACCTACAATTTAGACTTGCTCGTCAATCCTCAACCTCACCAAACCTACTATCATCATTTTGTCTGTAACTTATGTAATGAGGGTTTTCATGGAAATTCACGCCACTAGTTTAACAAGAGGTCTTCCATTTATTTATTTAATTACGGCACTCCAACGACTAATTCACTAATACATTTTTGGGGTGCCTACTGTAACAACTAAACTTAAAATCTAGCGTGAATTAGTCACTTACAGGTGTGCACAGCACTATTCTCGACAATAAATATAAAATATATGATGACGAATGAATGAAACAAATGATGAACCATTTGTTTCATTCATTCGTTCGTCATTCAGTCAAGACCAAAGATTTGGGGGACTTCTTGGCGGGAAAGTGAAGCGTCATGTTAGCAGTTTTGTTTTATTTTCTAAAATTTGTGTTTAGCCGAATATTAATGTGTAATAGTGGTGGATTAATAACCATTAAGTGTTGGTGAACCTGCATTAGTATAGGTAAATGAAATAAAACAGTGCAACATCACTTCAAGTTCTCTCAAGAAGTCCTTGCGAGGTTTCAGTAAAGTGCCACGTCTTTACTAAAACTCAAGGGGAGCGGGGCATATCATCTATATCATGCACCGAATGGAGTTCATATCATAGTTATTAAAACAACTTTGTACTTGTTGCCTAATTTTACATGACACTGGCTAAATGTGGAAACCGCACGAAGCCACAACAAAAAACAAAAAAAAATTGGGCAGTTTGACAGATACCCGGACCTAACGTCTCAGTGCTGCCACCTAGTGAACTTCATTTCAGGAAACACTCATTGGCCGATTGCCATTTATTGTTATAAAAAAACACCTCAATAAAAATCCTAAATTCATTAATTTACTGACAGACAATAAAAGCATGGCATTTTGTAAAAATGTTCGTTGAATAATGAAAGTGAGCACTAAGGAAGGATTTTTTAAATCTCTTCCCTTGAAGGGCTTCTACGGGATGTAAGTTTATATGGAATTTTGTCAGTTTTGCCGATGAGATATCCGATTGGGCAAACATACGACTTTTAATTAAATAAATCACGAATTACTATTTAAATGTAAAATAGCAAATTGCAACTTAGCGTCACTGCCTAAGTATTAACAGGTTAGGGTAGTATTTACCCTATGGCCAAGAGGGCCACGGCTCGGGGCGGGAGACTAAGAAGAACGGCGCCCCTTGCAGTCTGTCCGTCTGTCACCAGGCTGTATCTTATGAACCGTGATAGTTAAACAGTTGAAATTTTCACAGATGATGTATTTCTGTTGCCGCTATAACAAAAAATACTAAAAAACACAATATAAAATAAATATTTAAGGGGGCTCTCATACAAAAAACGTGATTTTTTTGCTCGATATTGATAACGGCAACAGGTAGACACTTGAAATATTTATTTCACTTTAAAAATAAACAATTAAATTAAAATAAAACAATTATTTAAGGGGGCTCCCATACAACAAACGTGATTTTTTTTGCCGTTTTTATAGATAATGGTACGGAACCCTTCGTGCGCGAGTCCGACTCGCACTTGGCTGGTTTTTTATCTTCAAGCACTACTTATCTCCAGCCGCCCTAACTTCTAATCTGTATGAATGGTCAAAAAAAACCTAACTGAGGCGGGGTGCTAAAAATTTTGAGCTCGCTTCGCTCTCTTTTTGTATCCTACAATCTCTTCATTATTTTGAAGCTTTTATCCATTGCATAAGTCGACAAAGTAACTTCAATATCACCTGTATGAATTGTAAAAATAAAATCTAATCTATCCGAGGTGCTAAAATTTTCGAGTTCAGTTCGCTCGTTCTTACATTTATTTGTTTTGTTAAATTTACGGGCGAGGGGTATTACGTGGCGGCAAATCGTATTGTCTCGGGGTGCCAAATATAATACGCCATTGAACTTGGCGATTTAAAAACCGGCCAAGTGCGAGTCGAACTCGCGCACGAAGGGTTCCGTACCATTATCTATAAAAACGGCAAAAAATCACGTATGTTGTATGGGAGCCCCCCTTAAATATTTGTTTTATTTTAATTTAATTATTTATTTTTAAAGTAAATATATAACTAAATATTCTGTGAATATTTCAAGCGTGTTGCCGTTATCAATATCGAGCAAAAAAATCACGTTTGTTGTATGGGAGCCCCCTTAAATATTTATTTTATTCTGTTTTTTAGTATTTGTTGTTATAGCGGCAACAGAAATACATCATCTGTGAAAATTTCAACTGTCTAACTATCACGGTTCATGAGATACAGCCTGGTGATAGACGGACAGACAGACAGACGGCGGAGCCTTAGTAATAGGGTTCCCGTTTTACCCTTTGGGTACGGAACCCTAAAAAGGAAATCTTTTTTCAGGATTTCCTTCCAATACTGAACAGTGTCTTCTATAAGGCCCGGTACTTTGGCATTTCAGGCTTTGGTCTGACCCTGGCTTTCGCCTCGAGTCTGTTATTGTTTGTGATGCTGTTGGTCACAGAATGCGTTGCCATCTGGAGGATTATCACGCTGCTCGGAGGAAGGCTTATGAAATCTTCTGATAGTAAGTATAATTTAGATTTTTTTTAATTTTTTGACGTAGGTGCCTTAGATAAAAAAACACAAAGTTTTCTCCAAACCGCTAGTATTCAAAAATACTTTAAATTAGATCTTAGCATAATAACTGAACTAAATATAAAGCAGATATAATTTTTGTTTTTACCATTTTTTTTCACCGTAAAAAGAAATTACCTAAACTATCGGTGCCTTGGAACCTTCTCCCTGCCACCCTGTCTCGCTTGCTCGCATGACCGTAACCAGTAGTGTGCGAGCGATATAAATAGTGAGGAGACTGCTAATTAAGGATGATGATGACCTTTGCAGTGCAAGGGGTTGGGGAGGGGGGTGATAGTGGTTGAGTACCACCGTAATTCCCACTATCTACCACCGTAATACTCAGACTTATAAAGTGTTTTATTCTAATTGCAGACAGTCTAATTGGTCGCCTCTCAGGAGCCATATTCTATGCTAACGCAGTAATGTCGTTGTTCCTGTCATCAAAATTCATGCATTCATGGAGAAACCTATCATCATACTGGTTGAGCATGGAGACTAATACAGCACTAGATTTCCCACCTGATGTCAAAATAAAGAAAAGGACCATTTTTATCACTGTCTTTGTTGCCAGTATTGCTGTTAGTAAGTACCTGTCTTATTAACTTTTAATAATACTTTTAGCGATAAGACCGCCCATTGTGTCACCCTATGTAAAATTTCAACACTCATATCTGTATTTTTTATGGTGTACATAATAAAGAGTATTCTATTCAATCCTATTTTATCATTACGTATAATAAGATGACAGTTTTGTTTGCAACCAGTCTTAGCAAGGGGTATAGTATTACCCAGTTACTGGGTTGTGGAGGTCAGGCAGGCAGTCGCTCCATGTAAAATACTGATATTCATCTGTATCCGGTTAGACGACCCCAACGTAGTTGGGAAAAAGGCTAGGTAGATTGCGAATTTTTGTTTTAAAAAAAAACGCTTTTACGCTCCAATTATTTAGCTTCGCAAGGAATATTATTGATAAAAAGGATAGCAAAAAACAATTTTTGCCGCATAGCATCGTTACTGTGTGTTGGTTTCACGGGTATGGTGCTATTTTAGAGGCTCTAATATATTTCAGCATTGAATCTTTGGTGGCAATACACACCCGATATGCCTTTTTTGGTGGGAAGTTATCAAATAACTTCTCCTGCTCTAGGCGGAGCGGGAGGGTGTGTCAGACTTGTACTAAAACCCACCCGTGTTTCTTCAGTTGCCTGTGTGCCAGGGCCACGGTATCCCTTTTGGACAAACCCACAACCCTGGCAGGCATCGGCCCTAACGGACCCCATCAACACCCGTTATGAAATATGAAAAATATTTGGAAGATGTTCAAATTGATTTTCCCTTTCAGCCGAACACGCACTGAGCATGGTGTCAGCAACTGGAATTGGTTTCCCCCCAGAGGAATTCTTTTACAGATACGTTACTCTCTCTCACGGATTCCTGCTAATACCTCGTAAGTCTTGGTAATAACTCTAAAAAACTTGCCTCCAGACAAGAGTGACAAGACATCTCTACGATTCTGTCGTAGCCTGTCACAGAAATTGGATTTAATTCGTAATGCATGTCACTGGATGTCACAGTGTGTCAGGCTTTATGTGCTTGAAATCACATTTTTTTTTCAATTGATTTGATATTCAAGTTTCCTTCTTATCTGTCTCGTTGGTCTAGTGGCTGCACACTTAATTGGTGATTTATTTATTAAATACTTTATTGTACACAGAATAATGCAAACAAAATTGGACAAACAGAATATAATAATATGACATTTTGGCCTACTGGCTACTATTTTTTTGTGTTATTAGCATGTAACTGCTGTTTATCCCTAATATATAAATAAATTCTGTAAATACATATCTGTTATAGTCGCGAATCATATTTTGATCAAGATAACGCCAGTAGCATGACACCTCCGCTGCGAAACCATCACAGCGAAACCGCAGTAGTTCAATTCTACTGGCTCGCGTCATGTTTCGCTACTCGAATCGGATGCGACTAGCGGAACATGACGCGAACCAGTTGAATTGAATTACCGCGGTTTCGCTGCTATAGTTTAGCGGCAGAGATGTGCTACCGGCGTAAATCTTGACACTGACCGGCAAATTGCAAAACACGTAAGAAAATATTAATTTCGCGGGTTACAGCAGCGGATCCACCTTGAATGCTAAATATATTTAAATAGAATAAAAGATGTGATATTGTATATCAAAATACCACAACTTATAAGAAAGAACATAGGATTTTATGTATTTAATTTCTTAAAAACTTTTCAGAGGACTACTCCCTATGGTATGCAATACCTATATTCATAGTGAGCAAGTTAGCGACTATTTTATGGAACTTTCAAGACCTGATCATCATTCTGATCAGCATGGGCCTTAGCTCTCGTTACCATAGACTAAACTCGTTTGTCAACAGTGTGGTTACCATTGAGAAACGTTTCGAGGTCAAACAGAGGGTGGGTTTGTATTTTTATACCTTTCTTTATATAGGAAAGTATTTTTTTATTTATCGAAAATAATAATATGTAATTAGACGTCACAATTTGAATGAAGTCAGCATTTATTTTTCGTAGTAATATTTAACTGCTGGAAACTGATTTATGATCGGTATTTGTGGGTAATAATTAATTTAATACATAATTCATAATTTAATAATTAATATTATATACAATTATATTTTGTTCAATAAAGATATTCGCTTCTAAAGACTTAATTAAATGTCCCTACTGTCGACAAGAACCATTTTATTTTTCTTTATGATTTTCCATCAAAGTATTTCCTTATTTTTAAATTTATTATATATTTTATTTAATTTTACTTTGTGCCTCCTAACTAATGTAGCTTCATCCCAAAAACTCCCTCTATTCACTTATTAACTTGCGAAGACGATAATCAACAGACACGCAGCTTCTCATTCATTAACGTCTTCAGCACGAAAACAATTAGTATCCTTTGTGTATTATATTGTTAACTCTCCGTCTATAATGAGTCCCTGGTTTGTTACAAAACAATATTATGATTATGTAACGTGTTCAGGGAAAATTAATGATGTTTCTTTTGTGAAAACTACGAATAAACATTCATATATTTATAACAGTTATTTACTATAAGGGGAGTTTTATAAAAAGTTCCTATAATAGATCAAAGGAAACAGAACGATGGGGGACCTGAATACGCATCGATTCAAACGCCATGTTTATATTGACATGGGTGTTATTAGATATAAAATCTTGCCAAGTGCGTGTCGGACCACGCACAATGAAAGGTTCCGTTAGTTGGAATGAATTTATCCCAAAAACAAACTTAACATTGTAGTTGAAAACATGTTCTCCCATACAACGATATTCGTCACGGTCAATTCTCCAACTGCAAATGAAAATTGCTCGACTATTACTCGTTAGCTTGTAAAGCCTAGTTAGCTATGATAGTTTTTCTTTTAATTTTGTTATATTTACTACTACGATTATTTTTTTTACATATCCAAAACCAACCATTTAGCTGTCATGGGACTCTAACCAAAAAAATGCACGTTAAAGATATATTATTACGCAAACAGATACCTGAATAAAAAAATTGTCCCGAAAGACCCTCAATATTTTTAAACAGCCTATCCAACGGTACCCCACATCATGGGATAGACGAGAAAAAAATATAATTCCCACTTTACATAAAAAGGGGTACCAATTTTTTTTTTTCTCTTGGTTTTATTTTACCACTTTGTTGACGTGATTAATATGTATACCCATGCCAAATTACAGCTTTCTAGTACTAAGAGTCTCTAAGCTAAACCGGGGATAGACAGACAGACAGACGGACATGGCGAAACATGGCGTGGACATGGCTAAAAAATATAAAAGACTCATGGACAACCATGCCTCTGTGGCACACTAGCAAGCGTTGTGGGGATCAAATACAAGATAAACGTAGCAAATTCCTCCTTACCAACGAAGAGTAAACTTTTTCTTTTTTACATGTTGATTTGACTCAAATGTCCGACCAGAATGTAAACAGGTTCAACATTGTTTCCGTTTAAATCTTGGAAGTTGCAAGATGTGTATGATGGGCAGGAAACGAGTTGAGGAAAATCTTGAGAAGGGGTTCCACAGTGGCTCTGTGTTTGGGTTGGGTCGATGATATTCCATTTGGTCAGATTATTCCTGCAGCGGCAAACCTTCATAGCTATTCACAACCATTCGATAGGTTGTCGAAAATGACACATTTCTAATTACTAATTCTTGTCTTGCCCCCGACGGCAAATCTATCGGAGTAATGGCGGTCGTCTATTTGATCTAAATTGTCAAAAAATGTCGGTATTTGATTTATGAACAGCCTATAAAGAACTCTTTTGATAACTTTGATTGATGTTCGATTCGGCACGGTAAACTATGCCTAGTAAATAGCAACAAACTCCGTTTCACATACCTACAGTAAAATTCCCCACCATATTCACTTTTAATTCCTCTTCCAGTTTGGTACCGACGTGTACTTACAAATCCAAGTTTGGCGGCGCCTCCGGGAGGCGTACGTGCGTCAATCGACACTCGTGCGCATGGTCGACCGACATCTTGGATCGTTGGTGCTGTTGTCCAACGCCAACAACCTGTACTTCATCTGTCTTCAGATCTATCTTGGTATTCAGTAAGTATGTTTGTTATATCAGTGGTTAAATCGCATATCTCCAAGTGATCGGCTGAACAAAGTAACAATAGCCGACCAAAACAGCAGAAAAAAGCCTGGAAACACGAATTTGCTGCCTGATGTAGTGTTTATTCAGAATTAAAATGAAGTGGACTAATAAATACCAACTTAAAACTCATCTTTACATAATAAAAAACAAAGTCCTCCGCTGCGTCTGTCTGTGTGTCTGTCTGAACGCGATAAACTCAAAAACTGCTGAACGGTTCTTCAAACGGTTTCCACCAAAGGACGAGTCCCTATCAATTTCGGCGCGCTACTAGTTTAGGTAACTATCGGAGCGCAGCGGGTCTGTGTGCGTTCGAACTATCGCTGACAATCGTAGTGTGCGTTGTCGTACTGTGCAGCGGTGTACAAATAATCTTGCTTCGTAAACGCTATTATTAGCACTTTATACTTTTTACTTATTAGGTTCCTTCTAGGTTTTTACTGGCTGGATTTTTGTTTTTTTTTAGGTTTTGTTTGGCTGGCGTGTTATGTTTAGGTAACCTTTAAAATATTTTTTACCTAGTACGACATTTATTATAGTAAAAGCAAACTACCAGCTTTGAAATAATATAAAATGATCAACAGAATTGCATATAAAAATATTATTAAAATCTCGATTATGATTGTAAATGTAATACTTGGTCCATCCCTAGCATCAGATGGAATGACACTGACAGTTCACTCCACGCTCACCTATGGTTTCACTGTGAGATGGTTATAGAATCGACATGCTGTGTACCTTTATTTCCCTCGCTATAAGACCGCAGTCCATGAGAGTATAGTAAAGCGAGCCATCTTGTCGTACTATAAAACTAATAAATTGATTTGTATACAAGGTGGAATAAACGAGCTACATAGAGGAAAAGTACTTTAATATTGAAGATAGCAAAATTTACTCAACGAAACATTATTTTGGTTTTAGCACACCCTTATCTAATTAAAATTTATAATTTCCTATAATTATGTTTTTCATTTCAGGTGTAGCAACAGCGTAAAATTAAACAAGATATTTTTAAGTTTCTTTATTATAACAGTAATAATTATAATTATCACAGTAAGATTATAGAAATAATAGTAAATGTTAACAATTTTCTTGATTAAGATGATGGCAAAAATGATTATTTACCTAAGAACTGCACGTGCCTTTCGTTTTTTTCCACTTTTTTCTTTTTACCTTTGATTTTTCCGTGATAATAAAGTTCACTTTTTCGACCCATTTTCTAAAAATTAAACACTATTTTACTAATAGTACAATGTAAAACATTAATATGTATGAATAACATTAACAAATCACAAAGTCATCACTATGCATAAATTAAATAAAATTTATACTCACAGTCTCAAAACTGGTTAGGCGAAGTATAAAATCACGCGCGATTTGCGAGTTACGTCGGGAGCGGCGAACGTCACGGGTGACACAGGTCCCTCGTCGACAAGCCTTCGGCCGCGACTGAATGTCTCGAGCGAGCACATCGGTTTATAAGGCATTATTTAGATATTTTATTACAATTAAATAAGTAGTCAAAAATAAAATATAAAAATTGAGTTTGGTAAATAAATACCTCAAATTTTAAAATATTTAACACTAATTGTTATTTTCAATAAATTCTTTCGCATAGACGACGGTTTTACACATGGTTTTATTGGGTTTTTTCAGCGTGCATCACATTTTTTTTAAAGTACTAATCCATTAAACTTTAAAAAAATAAATTAAAGACTTACTAATATACTATATGCCCAGTATTTAGGATTTTTCTCACATTGTTATTTGCTACCAGTAAGCTAAAAAGGGAATTTTAAAACCTGGTGTTTCGTGCTTACGTAAAAACGTGTGCTTGATTTTTATTTTTCGTAATTTATATTGAGTAGTTAATTAATATCCTAACTTAACTAAAACTATTAACAAACTAAAATATGACGTCGAAGAATTCTTCCGCATCGCTGTCAACTGGTAATGTACCCAAGAGACTGGCAGCATTGTCACGTTGTATGCCAATGCTTAGACTCCGGCCAAGGTAAAAGCCACCCCTTGGGTTACGAGAAGAGATCAGAGAAAAAATCTGTCTTATAAACAGAATTATTAGTAGTATCGATATAAATAGATTCTCATGTTTCACACTCGACTGAACTAAATGATATCAGGAGTTAATGAGGGAAATAATCCTAACTAATATTATAAACTAGCTGCGCCCCGCAGTTTTACCCACATAGGTCTCGATCCTATTTTTCCCCCCGTGGGTGTCGTAAAAGGCGACTAAGGGACTTGCTAGAGAATGGGCAGCAGCGTTCTCTATGTATTTTACCACAATACTGAAATCGCCAACCCGCCTGCCAAGCGTGGCAATTATGGCAACCCCGTTGGGGGAGGGCTATGTCCAGCAGGGGACGTCTCTCGGCTTAAATGATGATGATTATGAAGTCTCGATCCCGTAAGAATATCGGGATCAAAAGTATCCTATGTCCTTTTCCAGGTCATGGTTTACCCATTTGCCAAATTTTATCTAAATCCGTTCAGCCGTTTTAGCGTGAAAGCGTAACAAACGAACAAATAAACAAACAAACCCACTTTCGCATTTATTAAAATTACTAGCTGCGACCCGCGTAAGTCTCGATCCCGTGGGAATATCGGGGAAAAAAGTAGTCTATATGTTATTCCAGGGTGTCAGCTACCTCCATACAAAATTTTATCAAAATTGGTCCAGCCGTTTGAGCGTGAAAAAGCAACAAACATACACACACACTCACAAACTTTCGCCTTTATAATATTTGTGTGATGATAAAATAAATTTTATAGCATATTTCACTCTGAGGTTAGGATACAAGTAGACTGCTAAATACTACAAAACAATTAATTTTATTTTATTATTTTTGAAGTGAAAGTCCATTAGAATCGTTGCGATAGAATACATTGCGTGAATAAAATATGGTGTAATAATACACACATAGTGCGAACGAAACTATAGCGTGATTCAGAATCTAGGTCGAATCTATCACCGAGTAGAGAATTGAAACGTATGCGTGTTTTAAGACTGAGCAGCGCCATCTATCTGAATTTTTAGAAAACTAAAGTTATCATCAATCTTGCGTATTCTAAGTTGCGAAATGTGTATGCATGCAAAAAAGCAGGCTACCAAATACCAGCTTAAACGTAAAAGGGCAAAAATGTATTACAAATCCTTGCTCACCCCACGGGAACACTACACTTTTTCGGGATCAAAAGTAGCCTATGTCTTAATCCAGAGTGTCAGCTACCTCCATAGAAAATTTTATAAAAATTGGTCCAGCCGTTTGAGCGTGAATAAATAACAAACATACACACACACACTCACACACTCACAAACTTTCGTCCTTTATAATTATAGTGTGATGATAGTTAGGATGCGAAAGTGAGTTTTTTTGTTGACAATGATCTGGAGAAGGACTTAGGCTACTTTTTCAACCTGGAGCGCAGACAAAGTCGAGGGCAACAACTAGTACAACTGTAATAAGTATTATTTTTCTATTTTCGTTTGCAACGCTCATTGGGTTGAGTTATTCTCGACACGTCACAAATATCTACTCCACGTTCTTTGTCATATATTTGGGTACTGAATATTTTTGTAACACTATTTCGTAATTCATAGAAATATTAGGTTGGGGAAAAAGTCTTTTCGCATTATAGTATGTATGAACTTGTAAAAAAAATCTCTTTGGCTATACTATTTGTATCTGGCTGGTTTTGGTATCATTGAAAGTTTAAATTTTAAAGAACATAATTCCAAATTCAAATTAGGAAAATGTGTGATTTTTATTTGTTTTTTTCTTTTTTTCTAGAACTCAAACCTCACTTGGTCCGATAGAGGTTTTTGATCCTTATAAGAAACAAGATCAAATGGCAAAATAAAAGATTTTGTGAAAATGGCCCATTTTCCTGCTGACTGTAATTTTTTTTTAAATCAGTGAATGCAGATCAAAATTTCTCAAAAAGTTAAGGACAGTCTCTGAAGACCGCGTACGTGTAGCTACAACGGTTAAGGTAGCTGCCCTTACTGCCCCATCTCAAAAATCCAACCTGTATATACTATCTTAAGCATTTAGAAAAAAGCTGTTATTTTGACATTACAAACAGACACCTTAATTGAATTTATTTGTATATTTGTATGGTTAATACAGTACCTACTGTAGTAGTACTCACGCTTATTTCCCATGAGCGTAGGCAGAAACTACAGAACACCACCTACTACGATCCTTACAAAATTACGTACTCCTTTTGCTTCGTTTAAAGTTTATTCGATGAAGACACAACAATGTTAAGTTGAGTACATTTGCCCATAGTGCCGTGGCCGATCTCCTTTATAATTATTACCTACTGACTGCAGTGGATAACTTCACCACTAGGTAAAGTTCTGAATAAGATCTCGGTCATATTAGTAGTGTTGGGTAACTCAGCACATGTGCTAGCACAGTTGTAGCTACTCACTTGGATAAAAAGAGTCACTCACTCTTTTTATTTTGATGTGCTAGCACACACCACGGGCACAGATTAGCTAAACAGAACATTTTTGTAACCATTCTCATTTCTCTTTCCCTCATCATCACTCGTGCGAGCTGTGTGACGCGCTTAACCGACTAGTCACCTTGTGTAACTACTCGACTGAGTATGTTTGCCGTGTCGCGTTGTCGTCACTACACGTACACACCACACCCGCTTCTCGTAAGTGTGGTGTGTAGTGACGACAACGTGACACGACACAACTCGCGACTCGCGCGGTGAGTCACGCGACTCACTGACAAACTCGCACACTCACAGCACGTACGTGCTCACAGGCCACCGCTGCACGCTGCCTCGCCTCATTCGTGGTAGCACAGTGTGCTAGCACATTTTGTAAAAAGAGTGCCTCGCACAATCCTCATTTTAAAAGAGTGTGCTACCCATCTCTAATTATTAGTATACATTAGTATATCACGTGTGCAAAGTCGCGTGCTAGTAGTTATTTTATAAATCTTAAATATTCCACCGAACTGAATAGGACTTTCCTTCCAATGTTCTCAAGAATTCAAATTACCTTTTGTTCTACAAAATATAGTCAAACCTCATAAGACAAACTCTCAAATCCGATTTATGCGAATGATATAAGATTACCATTATATTTTCTTATCAGAGAATGGAAATGGTGAAAATCCTCTTAGAAATCTGGATTTTCACAGGTTACAGACACATCGTGGATTTGTCTGGCCCTTTGTATTCGTAATTTAATTTCACGAGATAAATTTTATGTAATAAATTGGATATGATTTGAAGATTTACAGACCTTTATAGGGTTTCTTAGTACAATAATTTAAAAGGAATAGTGATATCGAAAGAGAATGGAAATTATGGACTGATTCAACAAAACAGTTGCAAAACGTAGATAGATAAAGTCCGGTCGCGAAGCAGAAAGAATTTCGTACAATGACCTCATTACTTATCTCTATCTCTCGCGCGCAATTGTATTGCCGTCGCACTCGCACATTAGAAGGGCCTTAAAAAGCGCGAGCGCGACGACGATCAGTGGATCGTCCCCATACAAGAGGTGTGACGTAGAATCAAAAATTGGAAAAGTATTTAATAAAAATAAAAAAATATAAAATATATATATACAATATAACAACAACAATATAAATATACAGTTGCATTCCTCTATTAAAGAACAATAAAAATTGTTACTACGCTTTTTTTATTTGACCAGCACTTTCGGAGCAATTCGATGAAAACTGTTATTTTTGTATGGAATTGGACATTTTTGTGTTCGTTTCCATACAAAAATAACAGTTTAGACAAATACAGATGAGTAAAGTGGGGTCATTGTAAGAAATCCTTTCTGTTTCGCGACAGGACTATAAATAAATCGTTTATTTGGTACGTACACACAAAAGACATAGCACGATTAAATAATAACAAATTACATGAATATTAGGAAATATCTACAAGTAGCCAGTATACGAATAATAGGACAAAAGAACTAAAGACTAATGACTGCCCCGTTGGTCTAGTGGTCGCAAGCGCTACTGCCGAGCACGAGGTTCGGGGTTCGATTCCCAGGTCGGGAAAAGTGTTATTGAGTTTTTCCAATAGGAATTTCGCAGCTCGGAGTCTGGATTTGTACTCGGATGATGGAAATAGGCTCGCCCCATATTACATGGGACTGACGCTGGTAGCACACCTCCGCCGCGAAACCGCAGTAGTTCAATTGTACTGGTTCACGTCAAATTCCGCTACTCGAATCGGATGCGAGTAGCGGAACATGAAAGAAAGAAAGGAAGAAAAATAAAATACGGTTATTTGCGGTAAACATGACGTAAAAAAGAACATAAATACAAAAATAAGAAAAGGTTGGGGGAAACATGCGTCACATCCACGCAAAACGCGAACCAGTTCAATTGAACTACTGCGGTTTCGCTGCTACTATGGTTTCGCGGCGGAGGTGTGCTATCAGCGTTAAACCTAACTGGCGAAATGTGGGTGTACTATAGGCACACCTCTGCCTAAACCTTCGGGGATTACAGTCATGATGTTATGTAGAAAAAAGAAGAAAACAAGACATTGTGATGTCACTATTAAGCTATGACACACTTTAAAATAATGAAATAACGAACAAAATATATAAAGTGCGCTAGGTGCGTCAAGGTAACACGTATTTACGTGAAAACACATCAAATATGGAGAAACAGAATTCCGCAGTTCGAAGAATAGATAATAAAAATAAAGTATATATTTGGACTTCTTTCGTAAACCTTGAATAAAACTTCAACACGAAAAGTCTAAATATCAAGTACGGTACCAAATTTTATGGATTATGTATCTCGCCCGTACAAAATAACAAGCAACTTTATTTAAAATTATGTCAATTTATTATAATGAGGCTGTCACGACTGTCTTATAACAAAATGAGGATCAAAAATAATGGCTAATTTTAGAACACTCGACTAAAACAACAAAACAAAAAATTCGGAAAAAGTATTTGACAGAAAAGAAGGTCAAGACGATTACACCGAAAACTATAACCGTCTTTACTTAGAGTAATTTTATCTCACGAAGCGGCGCGCGCTTAACTTGCGGTTACCAATAAGTATACAAACACGCTGTTAATGTGTGTGTATGCAGAAGCAGGAGCAAGAGCTGTCGGTACCGTCCCAGACAATGGCGAAGTCGGAAGTGTGTGTGTGAAACTCTATTCACAATTTACCTTTAAACCCATTAATTATAGTACATTACTGCAGCAGCCTTCAATAGGAGCATTGATGGACGAACGTGAAAATGTGGGCTAAGCCGAAGCCGAGGCACACATACGTGAGTCCACCATACCTGGTTGCGGCCAAGGCTTGTATAGTGCTTTTCTCAAATAATGCGCGGAAATTCAAACTAAGTAAATTATTTATAAATTCCAGATTCAATGACGAACAACGATCATTTTTCACGCGCCAATATGTTCATTTGTCTTTTTATTAAATAAAAAGTTTTCTATTTTCAAGCCAGTTCGAAATTTAAATACAACCTTTGATAAGTTACCTCCTTGGTTGCCACGTTTCGGAGTAACAAATCGTTCCATTCTTAAATTACACGATAGATATGTGTTTACTCTGTAATTTATTTGGCCACTAAACCACGACACATAGTTATGGATTTTCATACAACTTTTGTCGGCCGCTGCTCGCGTGTATTTGGCCAGTACAGAAATTTCGATTTATCTCGAAGAAGGTAGTCAAAATAATGTTCGAATTTCCAAGCATGTTTGAGAAAACATATTTTTCTGACAGTTTTGTATGTAGATTCGTAAAATGGTCCACAAATTATGAATTGCTTATTGAAGTCTAATGTCAAATAGCAGCTGTCAAACAGATGAATTGCGGGATATGAATTGTACGCAGATCATATTATGAATTGTCAGTTTGTGACCAATTTACGAATTTTAATATGATTCATAATATTATCATATTATGATTATGCCAAAGCGTCCATTTTAGGCCACCGTTGTTATTATTTAGCCGAGAGCCGAAAAATTATCATCGTCTTTACTTATAATATAGACCAATCTTACTGATAAGAAAATAATTAAGTGAAACTTACTGATAAGAAAATAATGAAGACAAACTTTCCAACATTACTTGCTAATAAAGCTATCTTAATTAGGGTCGACACTAAAGGGCCTTTGGAGCTAAACAGAACAAAGTTAATAGTGGCTCCTACTGAAAATTATACCGAGTTTTGAAAGTCAAGAAAGCTAAATTAAGTATACTTCGCCGAGTCAGCTTCGTAAGGAGGATCTTTGCGTGCTTCACTTAAGGTGGAGCGCCACTTCTAGTAATTTGGTTCTTTGTCTGCACAGTACTGGATGAACCTTGATTCGCAAGAAGGTTATTCAAAAGACGTTCGGGGTTTTTCGATCTTCAAGTCTCCTAATGCAAGTAGATTTAAGGGCTACTCGTTCAGCCCACTTAAAAAAGGATTTCTTCTCTATATTCGGTCTTGAAAATTACCTTTTGTCCTTCCCTAGGTACCTACATTTTTTGCCACATCTCTTCGAAATATTATATGTTTAGTAATAATTTACCTAATTAATTGCTGCAAATAATTTAATAATTGGATAAACGTATATCAGATTCATTGATCTAATCATTCGGTTCCCTACAAAGTGGTTGAACTGGATGGTGCTGATCCACGTGTCATGTTCGTGAACGGGTGCCGTCAGTTGAGACTGGGGAGCTCTTAACTGCCAGGACCTATTTTTACTTTTTACTCTTAATCATAGTTAGAATTGGTTTTTTTAACATTGTTCTCACATAGGTAAGGTGTATATCTATTCATACACGAAATCTCTTAAGGGGTCATTGTACTCATCATTATTAATAACTTTTAGTATGGGACCAACGTTGAAATCGTGAAAGAAAAATCAGCTGTTCCCTACATTTTGACGAGTTAAGCGAACATAAATGTAGGGAACAGCAGATTTTTTTTTTTCGCGATTTCCAATTACCCCTTAAGAGATTTTGTGTATGAATAGATACACCTATATAAGCAATAAGAATATTGTACCTACCCAGGATTTTGTAATAACTTGTTTTAAAAAAATGTCCTTGGGGTTGTTTTTTTTTTTCATTCATTCATTTTTTAATCATTAAAAAATTACATTGTGTTGAATATACCTATACACAAACAATTTAATACATACAAATACGAAATAACATAAAACAATAACAAATACTACGAATTATTTTTTAACATACCAAGTGAAATTCAAATACAGTGCAAGCAATTTTAAATATAGTGTCAAACAAAATGGTTTAAATGAAATGTCAATCAATGTTCAATATGTCAAACAGTTTAAAAAAAATGTGTAAAGATTCTAAAATTATATAATGTTAAGGATTCTTGCCCATTGTTCTCCATATAGAAATCTAAGTTTTGGAATGGACAACTAGCTCAAGTTTCTGACTAACTGACCGACTCTGTGACAATTCAAAGGTGCATATTGGTTTAACTGAAATAAATTCTGTCTCTTAAGATACAGGTTAACCTAGTTTAAGAGGCAGGGTTATAATTATACTTGAGTTCAGATATTAACATAGAACCAGATGTTACAA
Organism: Tiliacea citrago; assembly: GCA_963921375.1. Lineage (NCBI taxonomy): Eukaryota > Metazoa > Arthropoda > Insecta > Lepidoptera > Noctuidae > Tiliacea > Tiliacea citrago. The sequence continues at coordinate 8,409,505 of OY992784.1, forward strand.
TGTACACTATTTATATACCTTTGTTCCTATCTGTATTTTTATGGCAAATAAATTTATCATTATCATTATCATTAAATACTTCTAGTTTGAGTTTTAATACAAAGTGACATTTAATTTCTTAATTTTTGACATTTCCGTAGAAATGTTTTAGAGCGCTATAAGTTTCATTATTCTGAGGTTACAAGGATCTTTCAGTGCTTGAATCTGAACTGAGGCTCGAATGACGTTAACATGCGCTGTTGGTAACATTGGTGATATTTTTTTTATTTTTAGGGTTCCGTACCCAAAGGGTAAAACGGGAACCCTATTACTAAGGCTCCGCCGTCTGTCTGTCTGTCTGTCCGTCTGTCACCAGGCTGTATCTCATGAACCGTGATAGCTAGACAGTTGAAATTTTCAGAGATGATGTATTTCTGTAGCCGCTATAACAACAAATACAAAAAAAAATAGAATAAAATAAATATTTAAGGGGCCTCCCATACAACAAACGTGATTTTTTTTGCTCGTTATTGCTCGATATTGATAATGGCAACAGGTAGACGCTTGAAATATTCACAGAACATTTAGTTATATATTCACTTTAAAAATAAATAATAAAATTAAAATAAAACAAATATTAAGGGGGGCTCCCATACAACAAACGTGTTTTTTTTTGCCATTTTTATTTATAATGGTACGGAACCCTTCGTGCGCGAGTCCGACTCGCACTTGGCTGGTTTTTTGTTATGGCTTCGTGCGGTTTGCCCATTTAGCCAGTGTCAAGTAAAATTAGGTAACAAGTACAAAGTTTGTATAATTATGAAATTAATTATATTCAAACAATGCATGATAGATGATTTATCCCCGCCCGCCCGCCCGCTCCTCTTGAAATTCAGTAAAGATGTGGGCACTTTACTGAGACCTGACGCGGACTTCTTGAGAGAACTTGAAGTGCAGTTGCACTGTTTTGTTTCATTTGCCTACACTAATGCACGTTCACGAACACTTAATGGTTAATAATCCACCATTGTTACACATTAATATTCGGCAACAAAGGAGAATGCGCAAATTTCATAGAAAATTACCCTAGCTCCGGCGCGAAAGGAACCTATATCAGATGTTTGTACATTTCATGTATATAAAAAAGAAATATATGTGATCTCCCCAATCAGTGGCTTACATAGAAAAAAATGCCTTTTTTTGGCGTGAATTTTATATCATGATATTAGCAAAAATCGAGTAAAATATAAAATAATGGCTACAGAATCACTTACATTTAAATTCTAGGCGGACTTAAAACTATATTTTTGACATACTTGGCTCTTATTTTTAAATACGTACAAGATTGCATACCATTTTGATTGTTTAAAAGAATAATGAGTTTTATTGCTTGCCAGGTGCAAACGTGACGGACTCGCAGGTAGCAGATCGCTGCTATTGCCGTCTCGCTCTTTTAGTTATATTAGAGGGAGAAGAGTAGAGACGACACGGGCACAACTTACTTTGTTTATAATCATGGCATGCACTCGCAGTCGCAGTCGCAGTCTTGACTTCGCTTGCGTTCGTTGTGCTCTGTGTTTTTGTTATTTTCATTGGATTTTATTTTAACGACAACTTGGCTTATATCTCAACGGACCTGAAAGTGCTAAACGATTGGATGTTGATATGGAAGACCTCAATCATTGTGTTGTGTGTCATCGATCACTTCGGCGAATACGTAGACACGTTCTTAATGTTCGTTTTCTACAAAATCGTGCAAACTTCGTGGAACATATTGTACGTAACATGGAACCACCACAAGAGGTAAAAATCTGTCAAGTACATGTTTAATATGATTACAGTTTCTTAAAATAATATGCAGTTGTTTAACATGTAAAGGATAATAATATAAAGTCCATGAATAGGTTTCTATGTGTGTATGTTTTGGTATGGGTGTTTTCTATGTATCATAATATAATATTACATGTGTGTTTACAAAAAAACGTTAGGTATGTTTTTATCCGTTGTCGTAGTTAGTTTTAGTTAAGTCTAGATAGCGTTCTATGATGTGCTCCAAGATATTTACTTATTATCTATTTTAACCTATTACCGATTTACTTACTACTGGCACAGAATTGTACAGAAGGCGCAACCCGCATTTTAGGTATGAAACTGCAAGTATGCGGTGGGCTCGCCTTGTCGGGCCAATTCAGTGAATGTAACGTAGTCAGAAGATATAAGAGTTATGCGATACAAAGAGAGGCAACTTCTAAGTGAATATAACTGTAGTTAATTAGCGCTGTGCGACCTGAATTTAACTTTTTTGTGTCGTAGCAAGAGTCGTTTTTTGGTTACTTGCCTAATGATTTTGCGCAGTGAACCATCTGTACAAATCTGTGTAACTGGCGAAATGTAAATGCAAAAGTTTATTGGAGCTTGTAGTATTTTTTATGTTATTCATATTGATGAAACCTTACAAACCCAACCTACAACCCTTACCTTTTTTTAGATAACAAAGACCCATAACATAAATACCTTAACGACTAACATATTAACATATTATTATAATGACTCAATATACATCATAGAACTAGAAAGCCACTGAACCATTCGTTATCGTCTCTTTTGCTTTTTGTAGGTGCCATTCGACGGTACGCGATCCATATGCCATCCATGCTGGCATAGAATTGACTCCATTTCAAATGAAGACCAACCACCCATGCCTGCTAATCCAGTACGGGTTAGAGCTTCGATACCTGTTCCCGAAATGGCTCGAGCTGCTAATACATCTCGGCGATGCATGATAAGCCACTGTCAAAACGTACTATTACGCCAACTACCAAATTCTATTAAGGTATACCTCCTCAGCTATTTGCATTTTTACATACCAGATCGTGCTCGGATCTGCCAGCGACATTTGACAACCATAACTATGGAAGATTTGACACAACATATAACGCATCAACAACATGATTTTAATGCTGATAGTTTTATGGACATTGTAAACATCTACACACGTGCCCTTGAAACAAGGAAATCTTTATTTGATGACATTAACGAAATGTCGGAGGTTGAGCTTCATTTTTGGACTGGGTTAAACCATAATAAATTCAATCGGCTTCTGGATCAAGTTCCGTCACTACGACAACAATCGAATTCACCAGAAGTAGACTTGGGTGTATATTTGAGCAAGATTAGAACAGGAGAACCAAGCTCCAGGCTGAGTTCTATTTTCTGTGTATCAAGGAGAAGCATAGACAGAAAAATCCACTTAACCAGAGCATGCCTACTGGCTGATTTTGTGCCACTGCACATAGGGCTAAATCATATAACTCGGAACGAGATAATAGAAAGAAACAGAATCCTTCCGAACTACATCTTTGGAAGTGTAGAGTCTCCAAAAGCCATCATTATATTAGATGGCACTTACTTATTTATTGAAAAAGCTCTAACTTTTTGTACCAGCGACGCACCTACAGCTTACATAAATATAGAAACCTTATAAAACCATTTATAATAGTTAGTGCTGATGGTCATATAATAGATATAAAGGGACCGTATGCCGCTACAACCACGGATGCTGACATCATGAAAAAAATATTAGAAAATGACGACCTACCGGCTGAATACGGTGCTTTCAATTATTTATTTGAAGAGGGCGATATCCTAATATTGGATAGAGGTTTCCGAGATGCGATACCACTCATAGAAACCTATGGATATGATGCACGTATGCCCCCGACGAAACGAAGAGGCGAAACTCAATTGACCACCATAGAAGCAAACAAGTCAAGACTAGTGACTATTTGTAGATGGGTGGTTGAAGCCGTTAATGGAAAGTTCAAAAGAGATTACAAGATTTTCAGGCAAAGAATTTTTAACCGCGCCTCACGTAATACCATTAATGATTTTAAAATAGCAGGAGCCATTATCAACTGCTTTCAAGAACCCTTCGAGGACAACCAATATACACCTGAATTCATGGAATCTATTCGATTGAACTTGAATAAACCAAATCTACTGGCAGATTATATCGAAGCAAATAATATAAATCGACAAAGAGTCACATTTAGTAGATTGGACGCTAATAACCAAAATATGGATTTCCCTGAACTCTCACACGAAGATTTAATTATAATTGCTATCGGAACGTATCATTTGAAGCTAGCGCGATCTTACTGCAGCGAGCACATCAAAAGAACCGGAGTTTACGAAATTGAATACTATCGACATTCAGAGAGAGTTGTAATTAATAATGAGCAAAATGTTTTAATAAGATGCAAAATACAATCACGGCATGTGCGAAGCAAGATATATTATACATACATTTTGTATTGTACAGAGACACAGGGTCGGAGCGCCATAAAGGAGTATTATTGTTCTTGCATTCACGGCCGTCGGACACTAGGAAGTTGCGCCCATGTTATCAGTATTTTGTACTACCTTGGTTGGGCCCGACATAACGAACAAGAATTTGAGCATCCTGCTGCCTTTTTAGACAACATTTTAATAGACCTAGAATTATGATCTGAAAGAATAAACGCATTAAATATCAAGTCTTGTTTATTACCTACCATTTAAATATAATAAGACAACATTACATAACACAACACACAGCCCACACGCATAACATATTATCACGCCTTTGTTCCCCGAAGGGATAGGCAGAGGTACTTAGTACACCCGTATTTTGCTAGATATATTTAAAGACCATGAAAAAGGGGCCATCGACTGGTCACAAAACCAGACTGCGGCCTATGCTACTGAGAAATGAGAAAAAAAAATTCTTAAGTATTATTTATTGAATATACAATACATTATTTACATTTCTATACTTATATAATATATATAGATATATAAATATAAATATAATCTTATTTTTTGTCTACCCTAAAGCCGAAAAAGGGTCATTGTACTCATCATTCTGAACAACATAAAATGTGCAAAATCAAGGCACTTTTTTTCTATGTTAGCCACTAATTGGGGAAATCACATACATGTATTTTGTATACATATAAAACGTACAAAAATCCTGGATAGGTTCCGTTTGCGCCGGAGCTGGGGCAATTTTGCGCATTCTCCTTTTTGAAAATAAAACTGCTATAAACGACGCTTCAGTTTCCCGCCAAGAAACTCCTCTTGGTGATATTGTTTTGAGAAATTTATTGAAGAATTAAGGTGGCAGCTATAGTTTTGACTTAGGCTACGCGCCAAAAGATACAGCTATACAATCTGTCCTTTTGTCTTTTGTTTCTTCTGTCTCTGCGTTTCCGCTTCTGTTTACGTGTTCAAGTTAAAATACAGTCCGTCTTATTACATAACGGGTTCTAGCTTGAGTCCAAGCCCATACCTTCGAGCCAGTTATTGTATTTTGAACTTGAGTAAGGTTTGTTCGTAATAAAAAATAACACGCTTAGGCCCATTTGCACGTTTAGTCTAGAAATGAATAAATGTAGAGTTTGTAAACTCGGAGTTTAGTAGTTAACGTTTTAACTCTCATTACCCGTTGCACCACTAAAAGTAACCGGCAGGCTTATTACGTAAACAACAGCAATCAGCAAATAACGCACAGTCAATGGCTTTTTTTTGGGTGGGAAATTATCAAATAACTTCTCCCGCTCTGGGCGGAGTGGGAGGGCGTGTCAGACTTCTACTAACTAAAACCCACCCGTGTTCCTTCAGATGCCTGTGTGCCAGGACCCCGATATCCCTTTCGGACAAACTCGTAACCCTGGCAGGCATTAAATTGGCCCTTTCGGACTCCGTCAATTGGTGGACAACGCGCCGTCAACCCGGGCCTGGTCCTTATATCGGACGACGAGCTACCCATCGGTCACCGTCCGCAAGCCCGCGCCTACGGTGGCCGGGAATCGGCTTGCGACTCTCGACGCCAGGGGCGTCTCCTACGGCGACTAGGGGCGCGTGGACGCGGATTTTGCTTCTCCCTCACGCGTTCCACCTCCTCCTTCGCCGCCAGCATTACTGTTTCGCAGAAGGAGGTGACGGCATCCCATGCACTCTCGCTCCGAACCATGGCCTGAACCAGGGCCGGATGCGAGAGATCGCCGCCGCCGATCGCGATCAATCGCTTAACGTTATAAAAATCGGTACCTATTTATTTTATTGCTTTGATGTGGCTTTCGCTGATACATAGTACGGATTTGCGATTTAAGAGCAATTCTTGCTATAGCTAGGCTTCTGCAAGATACTTAATAAGCCTGCGGGTTAGTTAACCTGACATTAAAGTTGTCTAAAAATAATAGGCCCGTTTTGACATTTAACTTGAATCGATTTATCGTGAGTATCGAGTACCGAGTCGTATGGTTACTTCACTAGTTACGTCGCGATGGTCAATCGCGACGTAACTAGTAACGGAACATTGCAGTTCAATCGACGAAACATAAAATAGAATTGCAATGTCTGGATGTACTGATACCTAATCCGATTAAAAATGAATGAACGGATATTGTGTACCCATCTCCTTTACACTACATTACGAATTTACGATACGTAATACTTTATTGTCTTTGAATTGTATAACGTGACATTTCATTTTAATATGGTTTCTATGGAGATTTAGTTTATTGATTGACGAAGTTTTTTATAATTTGTATTTATTTTTATGAGTACATGAATATATTGCCAGCTGATACTAGTACCGAATTTTCTCTTACTACTCGTGTAAAACACAATATAAAATACAAAATATATTATCAGCAGTCGTACCTCATAACATCAATTTATTTTGACATAACCCTAACCCAAAGTTTAGCGACTTAACTCTGAACATCGGTGGGTTTTAAACATTTAAAAGTTTAACTCTAGGTTTACCTCTAACTCTTGGTGGCGCAAGATTAATTATTTGATTAACCCTAATTTAGCTGTTAATTCCGAGTAATTTAGGATAACCCATGAACATGCAAGTACTTTTGTAAGATTAGGGTTTGACGTCAACGTTTGTAATTAGAACTTTAACTTAGTCGGAATATTCAAAAATGGCTCGATGTTGTTAATGTTCTTCTGTATTTTTCGCAGCAAGAATAGTGGCGGCGCGATTAACCGCTGCTACTTCCTCTTCTCACTGAGCTGGTTAATATTTCGAGCCTGTAGTGTAGTGCTGGCTGCCTCAGACGTCCATCTGCACTCGCAGAGAGCTCTGAAGAGTTTGCACTCGTGTCCTAGTGCTTCTTATAATGTTGAGGTTGGTATTTGCACCAGTACACTTACCTATTGGGCTAGTTACAGTGTAAAGGCTCGTGCAGACTGGCGCGATATTGCGGACGCGACCGACACACAGTGGGCTGGGATTACAAGGTTGGGTCTTAAGAGATCAAATGTATTTTTTTGGTATCTAGGCATAAATTTAAAACGTTTTTATTCTTTGACTTTTTTTAATTTAACGAGTACTTTCGGAGATATAGCCATATCAAATTTGTATGAAGAGTCATGTTATTTTAGTTAAGCAATTTATTCCAATTAAATTGAAATTGAAAGTAATGTATATACCTACTTAGTTCTTTAAAAAAAAAACAATGTTCGACATTTTCCACCACCATAGGTAGGTATGACGTAATTTGTTTTGAGACTTATTTCCGGGAATCAAGGGATAAGAGTGCGCGAGCGCAACAACAAGTTATGACGTGTCGTAACGTGATTGGTGCAACGATAGGGTATCTACGGAATGTTCGGTTGCATTCAAACGTACTTCAGTGTTCTATTACCCACCGTAATAGACGCACTACCCCACACATTCATTACTTACTTATTTGTTATTTTGTATTTGTGAAAATGTTTGAAAATTTAGTGACAAACCTTGATCTTTTCGTTATTTTAAAAAACAGTGGCAGTATTAAAAATAATGACAGTTTGTGTAGTGAGATAAGGTCTAAATTTTTAGTCGAATTAAGTGATGATCACGAAAAGACCTTAAAGTTGTTTTGTGCAAAATTTTGTTATAATTTAAATAGAAGATGGGAAAACGCTTATCGTAAAGAAAATATATTCAGAACTAAAAATAGTGAATGGTTACAAGAAAACATAATATGGTCAGACTTTATTAAGTGTTTAATAGGCAGTAATGAAGATCAACCAGCACCGAGTACATCAACTCAGTATGTATCACCATCAAAAGTTTCTGTCGGTGTCTCCACCGAACAAAGCCCAAGAAAACCTTTCTGTGAATTAGCGCCTAAACAGAAAAAAAAACGTGCAGAAAACTTTCATTTATCTTCGGACGAAATAAAATATGCATATTTTGAGCAGTTGAAAGCGGATGGGAATGAAGAGGTTGCTAAAATACTAGAACATTTACTAAAGAATCCCCAAGATGTAAAAAAAGTTAAAAAAAAGTGCATATCTGTTAAAGAAACATAACCTGTGTTTTCTCCGGATGAGGCTTTAGGGTTATTTTTATCACTTAAGCTGACCAAGTGGCAATACAATACTTTAAGAAAAAGTGTTAACGAAAAAGACAGTAATATATTTCCATCTTATTATCAAGTGCAACATGCGAAACAGAAATGCTATCCACCAAAAGATGCTATTACAGTGACAGAAACCTCAGCTAAAATAAAGTTACAAGCTCTATTGGATATATCGACAACAAGAATAATGACGTCACTCGTCATAGATAGTGGTTGTAAAGAATTTACACTAATCAGTAAGTGGGGATTTGACGGTGCTTCTAATCAAGCCAATTACAAACAAAAAATGCAAACAGACGATGAACAAGAAAGTCAACTTGACGATTCAAGCATATTTATGGGTAGTTTAGTGCCAATAAAATTAGTGTGCGGCGAACAACTTATCTGGCAAAACGATTCACCAAATTCATCTTACTGGTGTCGTCCAATCTTTTTCGAATTTGTGAAAGAAAATAAAATAACGATATTGCGGGAAAAAAGTGCTATTAAGGAACAGATTAAAAATTTAGTGAAAACAGAAGTTGGAGAAATAAAAATTTCACACTCTTTATTAATGACTATGATAGACGGAAAAGCAACAACAATTTTATGTGATACTTCATCTCAGAGATGCGACATTTGTAAAGCCACTCCAACAGAGATGAATAATTTGCCCTTAATTGCATCAAAACCGACTGATCCAGGTCTCTGTAAATACGGATTGTCATCATTGCATACCTGGATACGAATGATGGAATGCATTCTGCAAATAGCCTACAGATTAACGATACAGACATGGACAGTAAAGGGAGACAACAAGTGCATCATGGAAAGAAGAAAGAAAGACATACAAGACGCTTTTAAAAATAGAATGGGACTTCTGATTGATGTTGTTAAACAAGGGCACGGCTCCACGAATGACGGAAATACTGCTAGAAGATTTTTTGCAAATCCAAACATGACTGCTGAGATAACTGGTGTTAGTGAAGAATTAATAAGGCGATTTGCAATCATTTTAGAGGCAATTTCATCAGGTTACCACATTGACACAGCGAAATTTCACGAATATGCTCAAGTGACCATGCAACTGTATTTGGAATTATATAGCTGGTATTATATGCCTTCAAGTGTTCATAAAGTTCTTGTCTAAAAGTTTTGGTCTAATACCAATTGGACAGCTATCTGAAGAAGCTGCTGAAGCTAGAAATAAAGACTTTCGTAGGTACCGCCAACACCATTCCAGGAAATGCAGTAGAAAACCTACAAATGAAGACATTTTAAATAATTTATTGACCAGCTCTGACCCACTCATCTCAGCGAAACGTCACAAACTTCGCAGAAAACATAAAACTTTGTCAGAAGAAGCACAAAGTTTATTAGTAATTGAACAAGCGGAAACATTTGATGATGACGAATACGAAAATTTTGCATTCGTTAATGTGGATACCCTTGACAGTGATTAAATTAAAACAGTGCAGTGGCCAGTAGTGATTGTGATTTTTACTTATTTATTTATTTATTTTATTAGTCCTTAGTGGATTAGGCCTTTTTTTTTTTTTTTGGGTGGGAAATCATCAAATAACTTCTCCCGCTCTGGGCGGAGCGGGAGGGCGTGTCAGACTTTTACTGACTAAAACCCACCCGTGTTCCTTCCGTTGCCTGTGTGCCAGGGCCACGATATCCCTTTCGGACAAACTCGCAACCCCGGCAGGCATTGGTCCTAACGGACCCCGTCAGTTTGTGCTGAAATCTCTTTGAGGCGCGCGTGGAACACAACGCGCCGTCGACCCGGGCCTGGTCCTTATCGGACGGCGAGCTACCCATCGCTCATCGTCCGCAGGCCTGCGCCTACGGTGGCCGGAAATCGGCTTGCGACTCCCGACGCCCGGGGCGTCTCCTGCGGCGACTAGGGGCGCGAGGGCGCGAACCTTGTCTCACCCTCACGCGTTCCGCCTCCTCCTTCGCTAGCATAACTGCTTCGCAGAAGGAGGTAACGGCCTCCCATGCACTCTCGCTCCGAACCATGGCCTGAACCAGGGCCGGACGCGAGAGATCGCCGCCGCCGATCGCCTCCGTGAGGACACGGCGGTGCTCCGCCCAAGCTGGGCAGACCTCCACCGTATGCTCCACCGTGTCCTCCGGGCGATCCACACAGTGGTGACACCCGGGCGTTTCCTCCCGCTTAATCCTAAACAGGAACCTCCCGAAACATCCATGTCCGGTGAGGACCTGCGTCAGGCGGAAGGTGAGGACGCCGTGGCGCCTCTCTAGCCACTCCTCAAAGAGGGGACTTATCGCCACAATTGTGGCGTGCCCAAGTGGATTAGGCCTAAAGGGGAGACCACTACATAAAAAAAAAACGCGCCTAGTTCTTAACCTCTATGGTGGTGTGGAATAGAGAACAAAATTTGAAATTGCGAGATTTATTGCGAGATTGCGCGTAGAGTCAATTCTTTGAGAAAATTTGAGAATTTCGAGATTTTCACATTTTTTTCTTTTGCTTCATACAAAAATTACTTTGGATATTTATAACTCCGAAAATACTAAGTTATCTGAACGACCCTCATAGAAATAATTACTTATAATCGATAGATAAATCCAACACAATATTTAAAATTTCAGAAAAATAAACTTTTTTTTTTTAAATGCTAAGTCCTTTACCGGCCCGTTTCAGCCCACTGTGCGACAGCGCGACACTTTCCATGAAGATTACACAGAAATTGTGCTACTAGTGTCGCGTTGCGCTGTCTGCGAGCCATTAAGCAGCTAAACAACTCTTTAAATGTCTGTACACTTTACCCATTAAAATTAATAACGTTTTAAGTTTGATGTCTAGAAAAGGAATTCGCTGTACTTATCTCCCAATTAAACTTACTTAAAGTTCAAATCTGACTTATTTATTTGTAAGACGGGTATCAAAACTTATTAGTTTTTAATTTTCAGATGAAAAGACTTCAGTATCAGTTAGCACATGACTTCGTTGCGTTAACAGGGATGGGTTTCTTCTCACTCAGGAGGGAACTTCTGCTAGAAGTGAGTAGAAGTTGCGATCCAGGATAAAAAGCCTATGTGCTTCTACAGTTCATGGTCTACCTATGTGCCAAATTTCATTCAAATCCGTTGAGCCATTTAAGCGTGACATAAAACAAAATAAACTCACATTCGCATTAATAATATTAATTAGGATTTATCATCTGCCTAGCCTTTTCCCAACTATGTTAGGGTTGGCTTTCAGTCTAACCAGATGCAGCTGAATACCAGTATTTTACATGGAGCGACTGCTTATCTGACCTCCACAACCCAGTAGTAACTGGATCATACGATACCCCTTAATAAGACTGGTTGTCAGACTTTCAGGCTTCTGACGACCCGTAACGACTGTCAAAGATCTACATACGCTGGGACCAACGGCTTAACGTACTTTCCGAGGCACGGAGGAGTCTCAGTATGTAAAGATGATCACCCATGCACGGACCAACCCCGGCAAGCGTAGCTTAACCTGATGGATCGACCCGTGTATTAGTCGAATATTGGTTAGGATTACTGAACTTATTTAAGCCATTGCGCTTAGAAATGGCTCATTTGTCGTAAAAGTATAGTATACTGAAAAGAAGGTATCCAGAAAAAATTCTACCATATACCTAATATGGTAGAATTTTTTCTGGATACCTCTGTAGACATATAAAACCGTGATAATTATATGAAATTAGTTATAATTTATGATGTTTATATCATAATTTCTTTGATTTCAGGTAGCAGCTACTATATTGAAGTACGAGTTAGTTTTAATACAATTTGATAAATAGTTGGTAGTCTTACAAAACTGTTGTTTATTACTTATAATTTGAATGCTTCATATAAAAAGAAAACTATGTAAATAAATACAAGCTTTTGGTGTAATCTTCAAGTTTTATTAGTTTGAAAATTAAACAAGAACCAAATATCAAAACTTAATAATGTAATGGAGGTGTACTTAAGTATTTTATCTACACCCATGCTATAAACAGACACAGTATATGTTTGACAGTCGTTACGGCACGGTTGGCGCAGTGGTTAAGCGGTTGACTGCTGCGCTGCGTGTCGCGAGTTCGATTCCCGCACGGAACAAATATTTGTATGACCTACAAGTAGTTGTTGCGGGTCTGGCTGTTTGCGTATGTCAGTTTAAATGTTTGTAAACGCACCCACGATACAGGAGAAATTCCTAGTGTGGGGCAACGTTTAATTTAAAAAAAAAAAAATCGTCTATAAAAGTTTCTGAAACAGCTTATTACCAATAATGTAATAAAATAATTTAGGTGAAAAGTATTTAGACTAGTTTATTAGATGCGTAAGAATGACTTGAAAAAAGTTGACAGTTGAGCGTTCGTTGAGAAACACACCACTTTAGGGGCGCGCGAATCGTTCAGAAACAACGACGTTTCTCTGTGTTTATGTTCACATTCCAATATCCTCCCTTGGACATAAACCCATTTTTGCCGAGCGGTAGTCCAGCTTCATTTGCGAAGTCCCTTTAGTCAGCGAGTCCGCCACCATCCCACTTGATTGAATGTACTTGATGACAATCTTCTCCAATTGCTCCTTACCGCGTACAAAGTGGTGTCATATGTCTATGTGTTTGGATCTGGAATGAGTTTTCAGTACCTGCAAGTTTAATAGCACTTTGATTATCACATAAAATGGTAACAGGTATGGTGGCCAAGTGGGGCCAAAACTCTTCTTGCATTTGTCTAAGCATTTCACATTTTCACATAGAAAGGGGCGCACCTGTTTGCATGGAACGAGGATCCTGCGAACCAGCACCATGATGATATACGATACTTAGGCTTACACTTAGATAGACGATTGACATGGGCAAACAACATTAAAGCCAAGAGAACAGAAGAAACATACAATTTAGGAACTTTTCATGGCCATTAGGCCAAAAATCACAACTCTTGGTCAGAAATAAATTGCTTGTCTACAAAGCCATCTTAAAACCAATTTGGACCTATGGAGTTGAACTCTGGGGATCTGCTAGCAATTCTAACCTAGAGATACTTCAGCGATTCCAAAACGTTGCACTAAGAACGGTCTCCAGTGCACAGTGGTTATAAGAGAGGAAGTAAACAACTACAGCAAAAAGTACAAAGAAAGACTAAACAACCACAGCAACACATTAGCCAAAGATCAACTTCAAGACAAAGACCACATAAAACGCCTTAAAAGATGGCACATACTGGACGTCGACCAAAGGAACCGATATGTAATTGGTGCTATTCACTGGAATGACAATCAAAAAAAAAAAACCCACCCCAGACCACATCTAATTATGGCTAAGCAGCTGATTGTAGATAACAAGCGGAAAAAAAATTGTCTAAGCCACATAGTCTCTTGAGTGCAGCAGGATAGTGACATGTATTCAGCTTCAGTAGGGGATAGCGCAACGGTTTGTTATCGGTGTGAGTTCCAAGTGATTGCGCCACCTTGAAATCGAAATACATAGCCGGTACATGATCTTCGGTCATCTTCATTACCAGCCCCTGCATCACAATAACCATGTATTCATTTTTCTTCAATATTTTGTTTATAAGTTAAAGTATAATTTTCAGTATGTTTCAGGTATCTTAAGACTCGTTTCAGCGCCATCAAATGCTGCATTTCTGGTCTTGAATTAAATTTACTTAAAGTTTTCACAGAATAGGATATATCTGGGCGAGTTCACTGCGATAAATACAACAAAGTCCCAATCATTTCACGACGTTTTCCTTCTTTTTAGGGTTCCGTACCTCAAAAGGAAAAAACGGAACCCTTATAGTATCACTTCGTTGTCCGTCTGTCTGTCTGTCTGTCTGTCAGTCTGTGAAGACCATTTTTCTCAGGATCGCGTGGAGGTATCAAGTTGAAATTAATATCAAATACGAGTACGTAAGTCTATGGTGCCTTGTAGCTCTAAAAAAATCAAGCTTCCAAGTCAACGCAATAAAAAGATACGGCGATATAAGCGACATTATTGCGACATATTTCGATACTCGCAAATAAATCAAAACCTATAGGGTACTTCCCGTTGACCTAGAATCATGAAATTTGGCAGGAAGCAAGGTCTTACAGCACAAGTATAGGAAAAAGTCCTAAAATTGTAAATTTTTAGTTTTATCACATAAAAAAAATTGCGAATATCTCGCACATAAATCAAAACCTATAAGGGTACTTCCCGTTGACCTAGAATCATGAAATTTGGGCAGAAGCAAGGTCTCACAGCACAAGTAAAGGAAAAAGTCCGAAAATTGTTATTTTGTAGTTTTATCACATAAATAAAACATTTTTTGTGATTACAAACTTAAATTTTCAGTTGGAAAATTGACCGTGGCGTATATCAATGTATGGGACAACATGTTTTTCAACTACAATGTTAAGTTTGTATTAGGGATAAATTCATCCTTACTACGGAACCCTTCATTGTGCGTGGTCCGACACGCACTTGGCCGTTTTTTTTTTTTGGGTGGGTTATTATCAAATAACTTCTCCCGCTCTGGGCGGAGCGGGAGGGTGTGTCAGACTTTTACTAACTAAAACCCACCCGTGTTCCTTCAGGTGCCTGTGTGCCAGGGCCCCGATAGCCCTTTCGGACGAACTCGTAACCCTGGCACAAAAGTTTTGGACTGTTGGCAGTCAAAGGACAATGCCTAGGAACAGTAGTACTCTTGAGAAATGTCTCGTGTCTAAAAAAGTTTAACAGCATAAACTAGCTAAAATAAAATAATATTTTTTAAATATGACTTATTTATGATTTATAATGGGATAGTTTTTTAAGCAATAATTAGTACTTTTATGTTTCCGACTAAAGTACGCCATTGTTTACTATGGCCTGTCAATAGTAGGGTTGTCCATTTTTTCTATTTCGTGTAATGTGCCTCCCTGCTTACAAAAATATAATGATATCGATTCATTATTGATTGTTCGATTTATTATTGCGTATCAAGTTAAATAACTGTTTATTTAATTAAAAAAAGCTGGATACAATTTTTTAAATATCGATAAATATCTCTCAAAGTAAAATAAATAAATCAGTTTCTACCTCTACCCCAGTTTACTACCCCACAGAACTAGACATTAGGAAGTCGGTACATTATCTATCTTTTCATTAAAAATGAGACGAGACAATAGTGTGCGGTGAGGTAGATACCTATTTGGTTGGTATGGTTATTAGCTTTGGTTGATATAGAAATCGGAATAGTTTCAAACGTCTAATCATACTAATACACCCACGTTGATTAAAAACAATAAAGATATTAATCTGTATTAATCTCTAAAACACATTAAGGCTCTTACAGACGCACGCGAAATCGCGGCGCGACACAATTTCTATGTCGCTGCCTGTCGCTCCCGCTATATCGCGTGAGTCTGTAAGAGCCTTTATGATTGTTATATTTTACACAAATGTACTTCAAAGGCACAAAGCTCACTCATAAACCCATTCAGATCCTTTTAAATAGCTTTTTTCGATTCATTTTGTTGTCGAAGATAACCGGTACCGGAACCGGTGTCGGTAATGCCATTGTAGTTTGTGTTGAATTTTTTGAGGATGTATTTAGACAGGTCATCGAGTATTTTAAAGATGATTTTATTAAGACACAACAATGTTAAATTGAGTACATTTGTCCATAGTACCGTGGGCAATCTCCTTTGAACATACGGCGCCGGCGGCGCGGCGTGAGATATTATTTACCGAACGCCCGGCTAATGCGCCACGGAGACGATTTGTGTTTATGTTCACTTTCCAATAGCCAACATTAAAACAACAAGTGTCATAGTAACCATAATATCATCCAAACGAGTGTTAAATTGTTGTACTAAATTTCATTATGCAACTCCTTTGCTTTTTCGATCCCTTCCTTACTTATCAAACAGCCACCACATTCTCACTAAGTACTCAATTCGTGGTATCTTTATGAATTAAAACAAAAGAACATTGACATGCACGCGCGTTTCACTCCCACAGAGCCGTAATTAAAAAAATAAACTATATTATTTTTTATTATAGGTCATTCGAATTCACGTCGTATTCGTATAAAAATTTATTACTTTGTTGTTTACAAAAATGAGTGATACAAGCTTTGATAACACACTGTTAATACAATACATAATTATATTATTACTTATTCATAGTTTGTTTGTATTAGATACTCTGCAATTAAATTTTTTATTGAATTTGCATAGAGTTCTTACAACACTGTAAACACCCTATGGTTTCAGAACCTATTATGGAGGATTCATAACATGGGTGTAGATAAAGTCTTGTATGCAACTGTACATATTAGGTATTAAAAAACTCATGTGATACTATTATCACACTCGGCTTCGTCTCGTGTGATAAGCCCACAATCGTGTTTTAATACCCCTTATTATACAACAGTTGCATAAATAACAATTTTACACACCTAAGGGACCGGCGCCGCGAAGCATGCGTAGTTCATACAAACGTAATACCAAAATAATTTGTAAATCAAACATATTCTTAAGGTAGTGTGTATTTATTTCGATTGGATTACAGAATATCTATGTTCCAAAATATATATTTTGAAAGGACTATAATATAAAGAAGAGAAATGAGGAATATAAAATTTCTATAGAAAACTTATTTTTCTCATAACTCTTGTTTGAATCAGTGTCCATTCAAAATATATATTTGGGAACCTTCGGAATAAAGACACACTTCCTTACCTCCGCTGGCACTGCCTCTCCCCCACGATCGTATGCTAGCGGACTCCGCATTCCGCCGCGGTATCCTCCAGCGCATTCTTCAATACCGTAGAGAAAAATTCCCTTTGATTCTCCGTGATCGGTCTCTGAGCTTTGGAATCTAGGTATATTTAACAAGATAACAACTACGTATACGTACGAATTTACGTTGGTAAATTTAAAATACATTACCCGGCGCTGTCTGCTGATGAGCGCTGCCCTTTAGAATCAAAAAGCGTACACTGTACCTTATCATAACTCGGTAAGTGTTATATTGCCATCAACAAGGAACATTTAACCCTACCAAACTACTACTATCTAACAAAAATCAGTCAGATTATTGTAAGTTTTCATCACCTTTTCTATAAGCAAAGGTTTAATTAAACACAATTCACTGCGATAGCTTCCACGTAGTGTATGAACAGCGAACAATGCGGGCATTGTGATTTAAAAACAAAAAGTATCCGATTCCCGTCACTATAGAATTCCCAGTAACAGGGTTTCAGGTGAAAAAATTTGAAGCACTTTGAAATAAAAGGTTTAAAACATTTCTGGGTACTGGTATTATTTGAACTATTTTTAATAAAAATTCTTTAACATTGTAAAAAAACCGGCCTAGTGCGGGTCGGACCACGCACAAAAAAGGGTTCCGTATTTGGGATGAATTCATCCCAAGAACGAAACTTAACATTATAATTGAACAACACGTTACATTTACATTCATTACAACTAAAAAGAAATGTAAGTTTGTACACACAATATTGAGAGATTTACCATGTTATTTTAAGACCATAGACTTCTTATAGGTTTTCCTGTAATCTAAGCTAAGAGTAAGGAACTAATTTCTGTTTTTTTTTTTTAATTTTAGTCTCAGTAGTTTCGGAGATAAGAAGGAATGGTCAATTTTCATCTATTTTATTAAATAACTTGAAAAGTATTTATTTTAAAATAATAAACAATATATACATATATCTCAAATTCTTATAACAAGCCCTTTCATTTGATATGTCACACGGTACAGTTAGCAAAACATAAGTTTTTAAATTTTCTATTTTGCCCCCCAAAAGTGACCCCCATATTCAAAATTCATTTATTAACGTAACCCGTTCGTGTTTGGGTCACAGAAATTCATATGTGAGTACCAAATTTCAACTTGAACTGGTCCAGTAGATTTGGAGCAAATTGGCGGTGACAGACGGACATACAGACAAACACGCGGGTGATCTTATAAGGGTACCGATTTTCCTTCTAAGGTACGGAACCCTTGAAAAGAGCTATTATAGAAGTACAGGATCGTTTAACTGATCCGTATATAAAGTCGAAAAAACATTAATTGTACCTATTTTCCATTCATCTTTCAGTCGTCTTTAATATCTGATTTTTCCAGGCCTCCTCTAAATTAATGCCCAAAATAGCTGTAAACCAATAGGGCAAAGAAGCATATGCTTTACCGCTATTTTTTTATAAATGTTTCCTGCTATTTGAGCCGTCAGAACTGTTAAGGCTTCAAACGTTATTGCGTACAAGCCTTTGTTTGTGACCTCGCCTGCGAAAATAAAACTTCTAACAAATCCTCTAAAAATATCATAGATGGGGTAGATAGACGTGTTTTATTCAGCAGAACCAAGTAAAGAAAAATAATAATATTGTCAGATGTCTACTTACATCTAAGAATATTATTATTTTTAGGGTTCCGTACCCAAAGGGTAAAATTGGAACCCTCTTACTAAGGCTCCGCCATCTGTCTGTCTGTCCGTCTGACACCAGGCTGTATCTCATGAACCGTGATAGTTAGACAGTTGAAATTTTCATAGATGATGTATTTCTGTTGCCGCTATAGCAACAAATACTAAAAAACAGAATAAAATAAATATTTAAGGGGGCTCCCATACAACAAACGTGATTTTTTTGCTCGTTTTTGGTTGATATTGATAACGGCAATAGGTAAACGCTTGAAATATTCACAGAATATTTAGTTATATATTCACTTTAAAAATAAATATGTAAATTAAAACAAAACAAATATTTAAGGGGGGCAGGGGTTGTATTCCATACAACAAACGTGATTTTTTTTGCCGTTTTTATAGATAACTAGCTGCGCCCCACGGTTTCACCCGCGTAAGTCTCGATCCCGTGGGAATATCGGGATAAAAAGTAGCCTATGTCGTATTCCAGGGTGTCAGCTACCTCCATACAAAATTTTATCAAAATTGGTCCAGCCTTTTGAGCGTGAAGAAGTAACAAACATACACACACACACACATACTCACAAACTTTCGCCTTTATAATATTAGTGTGATGGTGCGGAACCCTTCGTGCGCGAGTCCGACTCGCACTTGGCCGGTTTTTTCTTTACATAAGTAGCTGTTCATATTCTTCTCTGCCAATATAACCACATAATCATTATTGAACTAAGCAGTACAATAATAGGCCTCTCAAACCGCGCACCAACCGCAACCAGCCTGCTTGTGTCGTCGCTCCACCTAGCATGAGGGCGCCTTAACTTTCGTTCGCCAATCCCTAGAACACTGTCTGCAAGAACGGGGATCCACGGGGCTCCAAAACCTGTTTAATACCGCTTTAATAACATTCGTTTCTTTTTGGGTACTAAGATAGACATACATAGCACACTAACACAATTTTCAAATCAACATCGACGGAAAGAACGTGAATGGAACTTCTTATCCGACTCTGATTACCAGGCTTGCGTCACAGTATTTTTATCAGTGAACAAGAGGAAAAGCATCACCTTTGTACGTATTTTTCTGTTATTTTTGTCTGTTTATAAATTGTTAATAAATAAACTCCGTGTGGTGCCGGACGTAAAGAATAGCACCATCCCATTTCTTCCCGTGGGTGTCGTTAAAGGCGACTAAGGGACTTACTAGAGAATGGGCAGCAGCGTTCTCTATGCATTTTAACACCATACTGCGATCGCCAACCCGCCTGCCAAGCGTGGTGATTTTGGCAAACACCCCCCCTTAGGGGGAGGCCTATGTCCAGCAGTGGACGTCCTTTAGCTGAAATGATGATGATGAATAAATAAACGAGCTTTACAGTACTTACTAATTCCATGCTAGTCCATGGTTTGTGGGTTCACAAACCGCACATGTGCGGTGTTTTGCCATACTTTGCAGTTACTTGGGGCTAAAGTACTTACTTATTTCATGCTCTAGCTATCACTTCCTGTTACACACTTCCATCCCTTTTCACGAAATCCCATCCATGGAAAGCGAGTGGAAAGATGTTTAAATACATCAATAAGTATGACGGCGGAGCAAGTGTCGCCATCTATTTTTGTTACGAGGTAACTGGAATCACCGAAAAAGTCGGAAGAGTGAAACTGACTGACTAATACGATGATCACTTCTGGTAAAGGCTATCCTGCGCCGTAAAGTAAATAAAATCTGTTGTAATGGAGCAATGTTTTAAATACCTACAGGCCAGAAGTTAAGTAGTGGGTGCCTAGGTAGGTACCTAGGTAACTATTTGGAGAGTTAAAAGATTAAAGTAACATAAAAGCAAGACAACATTCTCAATCTCTTATCAAGTTTATAAAGTTATTTACTAATAGTTCAACTCCATTAATTTTACTTCGAAAATAAATTTTAGCCCTTGGTCAACAATTTGATTGATCGACTTTTAATATTAGGTTATTTAGGCTGGAAGATTATATTGTAAACATGTTAATTTTCAAGTTCAATATTGATGAACTGATTGATAATAAACTTGATCAAATGAACAAATTGTTTTAAACGTTTTGGTAAATATTGGTGTATGTTTTATTATGAAAAATAACTATATAATATAATTATTTACTGACCATTTCTTTTTAATTTTAATGTTTCGTAATTCGTTTAAAAATTGGCTTAAATACAGTAATCTATTTACATAATCCTTATATTATTATAAAAGAAAGTACCCCCGCCGCGTCTGTCTGTCTGAACGCGATAAACTCAAAAACTATGGAACAGATTTGCAAACGGTTTTCACCAATGAACGGAGTGATTCATAAGGAAAGTTTAAGCATTCAGCATTCGGTTTAGGCGTTCATTTAGTTTAGGTTTTATTCATTAAAGGTTTTATGTAAATTGGCTGAAATATGACGATTATTGTTGAAGATGTTGGAAACAATCATGCCGTCTGGGAGCTTTATTGGCGTGAGCCGCGTAAACCGTATAAGATACATAAAATTTATGTTCTACAGGATTGTACAGACGGCTACACATCAAGCTATACATTTTCAGTATATGCTGATCTCACATTATATAGGATTTCCGTACAATGAGAGGTCAGCGTATACTGGAAATGTATAGCTTGATGTGCAGCCGTGTGTACATCTCAAAAAGTTCAACAAAAAGTACGCAACAGCATAAGTCTTATCTTCTAAGGATGACCCACAGTAGTTAACAATTTTTAGGGTTCCGTAGTCAACAGTCTCAGCAGTGGGAACATTAAAGTCTGATTATGTAGTCAATAAAGAACCCTTATTGTTTCGCCATGTCCGTCTGTCTGTCTGTCCCCGGCTTAACTCAGATACACTTATTACTAGAAAGCTGTAATTTGGAATTGGTACATAATATTAATCGCACCGACTAAGCGATATCACAAAATCTAGAAAAAAATAATAATATGGTCCCTTGCACGTGTCTCTTGCAAGTGGGGATGATATTTTTTTTTCTCGTCTATCTCATGGTGTGGGGTATCGTTAGATAGGCCGTTTAAAAATATTGCAAGTTGTGAAAACCATTTTAAAGCGCATTTTTTTTTATGTTAGAATCTTTAAACAGCCTTTTAGCTAGCAGGGGTGCTAGCTAAAAGGCTGTTTTTAGATATGTGAAAAAAATAATGGCCGCAGTATAATTATAATATACCGAAATTAAAAGGAAAACTATCACAGCTAAGTAGGCTTTACAAGTTAACGAGTAATAGTCGACCAACTTACATTTGCAGTTGGAGAATTGACCGTGACGTATATCGATATAAAAGAGAACATGTTTTTCAACTACAATATCAAGTTTATTTTTGGGATAAATTCATCCCAACTACGGAACCCTTCATTGTGCGTGGTTCGACATGCACTGGGCTGGTTTTTATCTGGCAGAAATTGATAGAAATTTAACTGTTATTTCCGAAGCTATTTTAACCGGTGTTAAAATAGCTTGTGTTTTGTGTTTTTTATCCTTATGCAATAAAATATCTTATTTAAATTGCGCATTTAATTTTGATTAAAATATGCCTTTACATCATAACATTTGATGGAAAACTTTAAAAGATATCACAGATTCAAAAATTACGCGTAATAAAATAATTATGGTTGAGGCCGGCGGGCGCCATGCGATCATTTAAATTGCTCGCGCGACAGGCACCAACAAAGAATTTATCCCGGTAGTACGTACCCGTAAGATATTTATCGACATCCATGCGGGCGCAGCCGCGGGCAGCAGTTATTATAATCAAAATCAATATTATAAAGGCGAAAGTATGTGAGTGTGTGTGTATGTTTGTTACTTCTTCACGCCGTAACGGCTGGATCAATTTTGATAAAGTATGGAGGTAGCTGACACCCTGGATTAAGACATAGGCCTTTTTTATCCCGATATTCCCACGGGATCGAGACTTACGCGGGTGAAACCGCGGGGCGCAGCTAGTATATTATAAATTAAAGTCGCTTTTCGTGTTTATCTGTGTGACCGCGTTGTTCTTCAGATTTTACGAAAGAAATTTTATTCCGGGAGGTTTATGTATACATAATAAAAAGAAAAGAAAGAAAAACAATACATTAATATTACAATAAATATAACGGTATCATCATCATCAGCCCATAGCAGTCCACTGCTGGACATAGGCCTCCCCAATTTCACGCCATACAGTCGATTCTCGGCAACTCTCATCCAGCTGCCACCCTGCGAAGATCGTCGCTCCACCTTTTTTTTTTTTGACGCTGGGAAAAATGCATTACGCATACCCACCCATCGGGGGATGGGAGGGGTATGTGGGACTCCCCGGAAGATCCGGTATACCCAATAAACGACCCAGCGGCGCTCCTACCTCGTCTGCAAGGAGGAGGACTGGGAATCCGGCAAAGCCATAACATCCAGTCCCCCGCTGACGACCGCCCGCCTTGCAGGTGGGCCCGACACGCCCCCCCCGTCGGGGAGGGGCCCAGGAATTACCGCGAGCGCTCTGTCATTCCCGCCCGACGTGGATGGTGAACTGTGCAATGCAGGAGAAGGCGCCCCCGCACCCGTCTCCCGCTGTTCACCACCAGGGGGCATAAGACGACGATCGTACAATCGCCTTCTCATGCCCCGTCTTCGCCTGCGGAGCGGCGCTGCGTGAGGGTCATCCTCCCGCGCGCGCTCCGCGTCCTCCTTCTGCGACATTACGTCCTCGCAGAAGGAGGCGACCGCTGTCCAGGCCCCCTCGCTTTCCAGCATCGATTTGACGACGCAGGGAAGCGAGAGGTCCTGCCCGACCGCTGCGATCAGACCGCGGCGCAGCTCGGACCAGGCCGGGCACACCTCGAGGGTGTGCTGTGCCGTGTCCTCCGCCGCGCCACAGTCGTGGCACGACGGGGTCTCCTCCCTTTGGATCCGGTGCAGGTGCGTTCCGAAACACCCATGTCCGGACAACACCTGCACCAGACGGAAAGAGAGGAAACCGTGGGACCGCTCGAGCCAATCCTTCAGAACTGGCCCGAGCGCGTCCAGGGTTCGGCAGCCGAAAACGGCAGTGGCGAGGTCCTCCGTCCAGTGATGGACGATTGCGTCCCTCGCCTCTTGCCGCACGGCCTCCCGCTCTTCTACGGCGGGGGGCTCCCCGAGCGCCTTACGCCGCGCCGTCCATTCGTACACTCTGGTCAGCACCCATGCCTCGAGCTCTATGGCCTATTGCCACTTCAGCTTGCTTATTCTGTGAGCTATGTCGACAATATTGGTTCTCTGCCGGATCATCTCGTTCTGGATTCGATCTCTCAGAGAGACTCCAAGCATAGTCAGTTCCATAGCTCGCTGAGCGACCTTGAATTTATGGACCAGTCGTGACGCGAGTCCCCAACTTTCGGCTCCGTAAGTCATAACAGGCCGGACGCACTGATTGAAGACCTTCGTCTTTAGGCGTCTTTTAATATATTATAACATATACATACATTATTATATATTTCATAATACACATTTTACGTATTAATATTACATTTGGCATGTGATATATCAAATGACAGGGCTTGCTTATGAATTTTATTTTTATTTTTATTAACGTACATAATTATTCCAGTAAATAGATGGAAATTGATCATCCTCCCCTTATCTCCGAAACTGCTTAGCGTATAATTTTGAAAAAAATACAGAAAATAGGTCTATACTTATACATTACAAAAAAATCTATAAGAAGTCTATGGTCTTAAAATAACATGCTAAATCTCTCAAAATTGTGCATACAAACTTATATTTGCTGTTGGAATGTATGAGGGAACGTGTTTTTTCAGCTACAACGTTAAGTTTGTACTTTGAACATCCCAACTATGGAACCCTTCATTGTGCGTGGTTCGACACGCACTGGGCCGGTTGTTTTTTTTGTATTTTGGTTATAAGCGCGAGTTTACAAGGCAGGTGAAATTGGAAGCGCCCCGGTCCTTAAATGATGTATGCGTAATGATGTTATTGGTAATTTTCTTCAGAAATGACATGTGCGCAACCAGCGGGCGTGCATAAATGTTAGCCATTTTAGCCGAAAACGTATGATACATGGCGGATCATTAATATTAATTAAAAAATCTATTAAATCAAAAGAAAGGAAAGACATCATCGGACTGTCTGTTGAGCTTGATAAGCATGTTATAGTATGCGTATACAGACCTCCAAGTAATCAGAATTTATCTGTGTTTGATTCTGTAATGGAAGATGTATTAAAAAAACTTAGTACTAATAGTAAGTCAATAATTATATGTGGTGATTTTAATATTAACTTATTAGAAAATAACTCGAATACTCTCAGATTTTTAAGTCTTTTTAGGTCATTCGATTTCTCAAATGTTTTTATTGAACCAACCCGAGTGACAGCTTCTTCTGCCACTTGTATAGATAATATTTTTTGTGTCTGTGATTACTTACACAAACAAATTGTAAATAAGTTGCCATCTGATCACAGTGGACAAACAATAACATTTTGCTCCTATATGCCTTTACAAAAAATTCAAATAAGGTTTAGGCCAATTACAAGTAAAAATTTAGAGAAATTAAATAATTCTTTGGCCAGTAAATTATGTGTTCAGAGTTTTAATAATATTTGTGACCCAAATGAGTTCTACGCCGAGTTCTTTTCACTATTAAACACGCAATTTAATAACACTTTTCCACTGAAGACTAAAAGTATTTACTCAAAGTTCGTATTTAGTGATTGGGCGACTCCAGGTATTCGTAAAAGCAGGGAAAATCTTTTTGAACTATATGGATAATACAAGCTTTCATCAATATGTTGCAAAATATTCTAAAACTTTTAAAAGTGTGTGCAAAATAGCTAAAGCTCTTTATATTAGCAATAAAATATAATGAAACAGGTAGGAAAAAACAGCGTAATACTGAATTTAATTTAGAGACTGCACATGGGCCCATCACTTCAGAGGTAGAAATAGCTCAGGAATTTGAATACTTTTTGCTAATATTCCCCTTAAAACTACTGAAACTTTAAGTTCCTCACCCGTGCTTTCTGCTGCCTTACTTAGAAAGAATGTAAAGGTATGCCCTTTGGAGTTTAGGTTTCAGCATATAAACCCCCAGGCTGTTATAAAAACTTTTAAAGATCTTAAAATTAAATCAACAGAAGATCTCTGGGGCATGTCTGTAAAAGTTTGTAGATCTACCATCGAAACCATTGCGCCCTATTTAGCACCAGTAGTTAGTATATTTAACACCAGTGTGGACCAAGGAGTCTTTCCGGATCTCATGAAGCACAGTAAAGTAGTTCCTTTGTTCAAATCCGGAGATATTAAAGAACCCAACAATTATAGGCCCATGTCAATTCTGCCAGTTCTCAGTAAGGTGTTTGAAAAGTTGATGCTCAATCAAATGTTACGTCACTTCAATAAAAATTCCATCTTTCATGAACAACAGTACGGTTTCACTAAAGGTCGTTGTACCACTGACGCCGGTGTCACCCTAATAAAGAACATTTTTAACGCCTGGGAGGAAGCACAAGATGCGATTGGAATCTTTTGTGACCTCTCTAAGGCTTTCGATTGCGTTAACCATGAGACACTTCTGCTGAAACTAGATCATTATGGGATTAGGAATACAGCTCTTGATTTACTTAGATCATACCTGAAAGATAGAAAGGTTAAAGTTCAAGTAAACGGCGTGAACTCATTGGGGTCTGAAATGGCAATGGGCGTTCCTCAAGGTTCGATATTGGGTCCATTGCTCTTTTTAGTTTACATTAACGATTTACCCCAATTACTTCAAAATCAACCAAAGATGGTTTTATTTGCAGATGACACGTCATTGATCTTTAAAATAGACCGACGGTCTCAAAACCTTGACGACGTGAATAATTCTATTCTTCAGGTCCAAGATTGGTTTACGGTAAATAATATGGTTCTAAATGAAAAAAAAACCAAATGCACTAGATTTAAACTACCTAATGTTAGAAGTAGCGAATGTGATATCATATTGAATGGAGAAAAACTGGAATGTATTAATCAAACGGTTTTCCTAGGAATCACTCTAGACGAGAAACTACAATGGGGACCACATATAACATCTCTTGGAGGATGGAAGGATCTAAAGATTAATATTATGACGGTACCTTGCCAATTCATTTATGAAAATATTATGTATGTAAGAAAAAACCTACATCTTTTCAAAACAATAAGTGATAGACATAATTTCAATACTAGAAATAAAGATAAAATAGATCAGCCATGTTTCAGATTATCTAAAGTACATACATCTTTTATGGGGTACTGTGTTAAATGTTACAACAAAATACCTTGTGATATATTGCAATTAAATGAAAGAAAATTTAAAACTCATATAAAAAGTACACTTTGTAAACAAGCTTATTACAAATTAGAGGATTATATCCAGGATAAGAACGCTTGGAAACATGCTGGTCCAGCTCCATAGGACAATCTAGAGCCTAGACAAAATCTAACTGATTGCTATTTTAATTGTATATTTTATTATTTTTATGACATTTATTTTACACTCTGTGATTACCTTAACTCACACACTGATTATTTTAGGAAAAATTTTTTTTTTTTTTGTTTACAATGTTTGTAAATATGTGAGCACCATGTATCTATCACATAATTAATTTATCTCATTGCTTCATTATTATTATTTTTTACCTATTGTGGTATAGTAATTTTATTCTAGGTGCATCGTCTTCACATATAATTATATAATTGATGTACCAATACCAAATATTGTAAAACATTTTAAAAGAGTAACGGTGGAGTTTCTTGCCCATTCTTCTCCATACGAAGCTACCTTTTGGAAGGGGCGACTAGAATCAATTCTATTTTATTTGTAAATCTTGACGTTCAAAAGTGCCATCTATATGCCTATTTGAAATAAATAATTTGACTTTGAATGACAGGGGACAGGGGACAAGTATCGGCTGAATGTTCGACTGTTTTATAACTTCCACAGTTTCCTTTTTTGACTTTGAGTCTTACCCGTAGTCTTAGTCCTTACCCAACTTCAAATCACAGTTTTGACTTTGGCTTATATCTTCGACTGTCTTTTTTTTTCCCGGCAGTCAGCGATAGTTAGCCGTAGTAAAGAAACGACTGAACATACGGACGATACTTCGGATTTATGTTCGAAGTAGACCCCCAGATGTATAAACGAAAACACGCAGCAGGTGGCATGCTGTATTTTCTGTTTACCCGCATTCGAAGAAGGCATGAATTTCCAAAAAACAGTAAGCAGGACGCATGAGGCATCCCGACCGAAGTTTGAGAATCGTTGCAGTTTTATCGAAACTTTGTAACTTTATTGACCTATTTGTTCCGACACTAACTCGGGGCTATAAACCAGCGGAGTCTATGAAAAATTGTATTTTATTACGTAATTGTAATAAAGAGGAATAATGCATGAAATATATGAGCTTTAATGTGTGAGCTGAATGAGAAATGAGAGCAATAAAGTGAACATCGAGCTTTACCGAAATTCATTTTTCATACTACAGATTCTATTATGATGTCGCATCGCTCTGACTCGTACACAGATGTTAAGAGCGGCCAACCAGTTATACTTTTCATAAATACGCTCGAACGTGCTTATGGCATTTAACACATCTTTCTTTAAAAATGTTGAACCAATAGGTATCTTGTGCACTATATCTAGGTTTCTAGGCAAGCAAAACATAAAAATTTGGAGAAACAAATTCAGTATAAGCCTGCAAAAATCTACTTTTTTGCACAAATTTCATCTGAACTTCGGCCGTTCATAATGTAGGTACCCATAAATTCTAAATGTAAAGAAAAAATTGCCATAGAAACCTCGCATATGTAATGGAGATTCTAAATGACAAACATTTATTTCAGAACCTTATAAGGCATACTCAAAAACACGTATTTTCCGGTTCAACAAGTTTTATGACTATTATTATTATTTCGTTCAATGTTATCGCGTTCTCACTTGCTTGTTAGTAGTTCTCACTGGCACTGTATGAAACAACAAGCTTTTTGACCATACTCGCGTTGACGATAGACGGACCGGGAAGGGCCCTCTTAACCCCGGAATATATTCGCCAGTAACTTGCAAAAACTGTACTAGTAGCTTGCATGGCATTGTGAATTTTTGACATACCCATGTTGCCATAAATCACAAGTTATTACTTGTTACAGTTCAGCTTTCATGCCATTGGGCTATAATAATAGCCCAATGGCATGAAAGCTACTTGCATATGCCAGTTAGTTACTGGCGATTATAATTATGTATTTCTGACTTTATAAAGGAAGTGAATATCACAAATATTATTGCAAATGAAAATACTATAGGCTCATTAACAGTGATCGGAATAGTAGAGAGAATATACCTAAAGTTCTAAGAACAAAGTAAAAAAAGTGCAGACTTCCTTGCGACATTTTTTTTTTCAGAATATTTATTATTTATAATGTTGGTTTTTTTTTACTCTAAATCAGGTTGGCATGGTGCTTGCACGGGGGTGACACATTCAATTATTCATTTAATTTCTGAATTGTTTAAGTCAAAAGTCTCCACTTTTTTTGACTTTGTTCTTAGAACTTTAGGTATTTTAGCTCTACTATTCCGATAACTGCTCATTATTCGAGAAATCCTCAAATAAAATGTAATTTTAACTCGTTTCGTCTTCTCAATAAGAAATAATATCGCCCGTCTATATATCCTATTTCATGAGTTTATGACAGTACCATGAAATGTAATGAAGGAAGCAATGGAAGAAAAAAATAAGCTCATCTTCAAGGCAATAAAAGTTTAAAAGTGAACAAGTTTAGCAAAGCTTGCAAATCAAATTATAATTTCCTACCTTAATTTTACCTTTTTATTTGAATTAAAGTACCCAAATCAATGAACGCCCAAAAACTCATTATGTGTTGAATAACTACTTGTTCCATAGTAGATATATTAAACGTCACAAGGTGTAATAACACTCCCACCTGCGGGTGTGTACCGACAGCAAAAGAGATAGGTATGATAGAGATAGATAGGTACCTAAACATACAACTAAAGAGTGATGAATTTAAATGTTGATGGATGGGGAAAATGGACGAATAATAAGTAACAAGGAAGAAGAGCAGGAAGGCACACCTACAACTACTCTTTTAACCCACATTGCGAGTTGTCAATTCTATGACATGACTCGTCTCATGTTCAAAAAAAATTGCCGCTCACGCAATTGCAATTAATGTTTTCCTTGCGTATTGCAAAGATGTTTACTACTAGCTTGTTCGTGTACACCAAACTGTTTTACTGTCTGTACCTAAACCGACAGGTTTAATCAAGATGCATCTGAACTTGGTCGTCTCTGCTTCCACTGGTTCATTACTCTTACTTATGACGTTGTCTAACACCGATTATAGACAGCAATGTTGTCTAAATGGTCTTGGTATTGCATTTCGAGGAGCAATATATAATACTCTGTATACGTAAAGTTTTTAGTGTAGGAAATGAGTAAGAAGATTTATTTGCGTCTGTTGTGTATCCAAACGATAGCGAGTGAGATGTTTTATTTATTTGATTTTGGAATAGTTGGAGAATTAGTTATTTTGTTGTTTTTTTCTGGCAGAAACAAACTACTACTAAACACTCGCTACCGTTTGGATATACAACAGACAAAGATAAAGCTCACTCATTAACTACATTAGTTTCTATCTTCTCAAATATATGTATTCTGGTTCAGTGTAGACACTGCACTGGACCTTGGTTATTATATTTAGCAATAAGTTGCTTGGCCAATGGCATTTTCCCATTGGCAATAAGATGAGCTTCCATTCAAAATTTCATCCCCCTTTAGGGGTTGAATTTTCAAGAAATCCTTAGTCTTCACCTTCGTTATGTATGATCTCTTGAGCATAATTTCATGCTGCGAGACCGAGTGGCTTAAGGCCGTAAGTCGTCTGTCAGTGAATGAATGAATTTAAGATTTTTATTAAGTTAATGATACATCTAAGTACAGTACTCAGTTGGTTTAATGGCCGCATGCACTACTGCTGAGCTTGAGGTCCTGGGTTCGATTCCCAGGTCGAGAAAAGTATTATTAGGTTTTTCCGTCTGGAATTTCTCAGTAGCAGCCCGGGGTCTGTGATCATGCCCGTGGCTCGCCCCCTAGTCACATGGGACTCAAACATAACTGGCGAGATGTGGGTGTACTTTATGTACAGCTCTGCCTAACCCTTCGGGGAACACAAGCGTGATGCGATGCTATGTTACTCGGGCATTATTATGAGATCACCAGCAACTACGCCCTAGAAACCCAATCTTCTTCTAAAACAAGTCTTGGTATATTATTAACGAGTAAAATAGCTGTAGTTTTGTGTTTGTTAACTTGTGAAGTTTTAGGGTTGAAACTAGCTTGTATTCTTTCATGTAGTAAACTCCCGTTCTGTCCATTGTCATCAAAATTAGTTTAGCAGTTTGACCGTGAAAACTTACCAGACAGACTGACAGATCACACAATGAGGCGGCAGCTGTTGCTTCAGCACGAGTATCATATGATATGACATATATTTCAGGGATTTATTAAATAATAAAGGTAACAAAATAACAGTGATTGGTTATTCTAATTTAAAAAATGGTACTATTAGATCCTCGTTCTTTTGCCGAAGCCTATGTGAGTGGTGGTTAACTTACTTTTAGAATCATATTCCTGGTTACGTAAAAGAACTTTCCACTTAATCGGACGTTAGTATGATGTAGTAGCAACTGAAAACGACGAACCTGAGGAGAAATTAAGGGTTAACGTCAATATGCATTGACTCGACATGGAATTTTAATGGTCACAATTGATTTTGAAAGTAATACTGTGTTTCATCCAGCCCGAAGGACTATGTATGATCTGATGATGTCAGCCAGAGCTTCGGAATTATGAAAGTTGATGGTAGTTATAAATGGTACGAATTTGAATAGATCCATGACAACATTTTAGAAGTTTATTGGAGAGTAGAGGTGTTTAAGCTCATTTAATTAACAACAACGCCAAAATTACTATAATAAAAATTAAGATTCTCACCTCAATATCATAAACTGAAGAAGATATATCATAAAAGGAGTATACAGGTTCAAGACCTACACTGTGCACGTTGGAAGCAAATAGTGATAACATCAGTGCTCGAAGGACCAGGAAGATGACTGAGTACAAGTAGTAGAGAAGATAGTATGGAGATGAGAGAGCTCTGAAAACAAATGACTTTAGAAATAGTTGGTTTCAAAACGAATATAAATAGTGTCTAAACTAAGTTAAGATACGGTTTCGTCGAAGAACGGTGACCGCCACATAACGGCCGCAGTGACGGCTGTCTTGAAAATGATGGCAGCGGGGTTTGACTTTACAGTGTCAAAAAACTCTCTCTAGAAAAACACACCAACTTACTCTCATAAACAACGTTTCAGTGACGTCATTCAGACGGTAAATTTCGGACGCTATGTGCCGGCCACCGCAGTCTTAGGAAACCCTAGCTTAAGTAAACATGCTGTTAGTCAAATATCTCGGCTGGCTACAGACACTTGCGTCAGCAAAGGTTAGCCGATGATTTGCAAAATTTAGAATAGAATTGTACCATCTACCAAGATGGTTTTTATTTCATTCATGCCTTCAAACTGACGGTTCAGGCAAAAATAGGTAGGATACCATGCACGTGTAGTTTTGAAAGGAGATCTTAAAACTTTGATCAAGTAAAACGAACTATTAGGGTCAATATTATTGCTGTTGCAAACGATTAGCATTATTCATTTATTTATTTATATCATAAAGGTAGCTTCACAGTTGATATTAAGTATACATTATTATAATTCTAAACATTACGCCACTAGCAAAATACACAGAAAAATAAGAAGCCAGAAGTAGGTACAGAAGGCCTCATTGTGGCGAAAAACTACGTCCACTTTATCAATTTCGCTACGTAAGATGCACACACACATGGACACTTTATTTTAAATTTAAAATATAAACAAATTGAACCAAATCATTAGGGTAAAGAGGTGTCGTTGTCCAATGGCTTCACAATGGCGGTTCGATGGCCAAAACACTATTCAAACACGATAGAAGCAACTGTGTTTCGCCCTAACTTTGGCCATCACGATGCCATTGTAACATTATAGTGGACCAGACTACCAATTAATACAAATAGTCTTACTATGGCGTTTCAATGGCACTAAAATTGCAAGAAAATGACCATAAATAGTTTGTAGGATATCGAAATGTCAATGACTATTCTATTGAGACACTACTTAGACACTACCGGCACACTATTGAAAAGTTGGTTATTTTACAGAATTGGGCCCCAGGAGGGCCACGAAACCGGGTCACTACAGTACGACAAGATCAGTTTAACTTTACCACCAACCTGAGTAATCGTCACTTGACCTCAGTACAGGTCCAAGAACAGCTTTGAGACTTTCATGGACTGTTTGCGTTCGAACTGTAGAGTAAGGACACTCGAATAACGAATATATAACCTTATAAGCCCCATGGTTTCAAACTGACATCAACTCAGCCTATAGCAGTCCACTGCTGGACATAGATCTCTCCCAAGCTGCGCCACAGCACCCTGTCCTCCGCCTTCCGCATCCAGTCTGTCCCAGCCACCTTTTTAAAGTCGTCGGTCCATCTAGCTGGGAGGCGTCCCATACTACGCTTGCCAATACGGGGTC
The DNA here is from genome assembly GCA_963921375.1 of Tiliacea citrago. Taxonomy (NCBI): domain Eukaryota; kingdom Metazoa; phylum Arthropoda; class Insecta; order Lepidoptera; family Noctuidae; genus Tiliacea; species Tiliacea citrago. The sequence continues at coordinate 8,442,941 of OY992784.1, forward strand.
TCCACTCCAGGACTCGTCTGCTCCACCGGCCATTGGTCCTTCAACAAACATGGCCAGCCCACTGCCACTTCAGCTTGCTTACTCAGCAGACTATGTTGGTAACTCCGGTTCTCTTCCGGATAACTTCATTTCTGACCTTATCCTTCAAAGAAACTCCGAGCATAGCCCGCTCCATAGCACGCTGAGTGACCTTGAATTTGTGGACTAGCCCGACTGTCAGTGTCCACGTTTCGGCACCGTATGTCATAACGGGTAGGACGCATTAGTTGAAGACTGAAGCGGGATTGGCGACGAGAAGACTTGACAAAGTTTTCCAAACGCTGCCCAACCAACCGGATCCTTCTGTCGGCTTCTTTCTTAAAGTTGTGCCTACCAAGCTAGAAAACTTGCCCTAGGTAGACGTACTCCTTCACAGCTTCGAGAAGCGACCCTTCGATGTGGATTGGACTCGGCAAAACGTGCGAATTGTACATGACTTTCGTCTTGTCCGAATTCATGCCGAGGCCAACCCACCGAGAGGCTCCATTTAGGCTCCAAACACGAATGGCACGGCTTCAGATTGCCCGCGAATATTTGCATTGAACTCAACGTCAATGGAGTCAGTTTCTTTTTACGGATAAAACCTAGATTATGATGTTTGGCATGATGGAAGTAGGAAAGTCTATCGCAGACACGGAGAATGTTTTCAGCAATCTTACATTGAAGAGAAGGTGAGTTATGACGGTGGGTCATGGACAGTCTGGGGCGGAATTTCCACCGACGGATAAACTGGCCTCGAGGTTGTGACGGGGCCACGATTACCGCTACTATTTAATAGTGACAGATACATTCGTCAATGCCTAGAGGCTCATGTGATGCCATTTATGCTGAGTTTGTGGGCCAGAATTTAATTTTGATGCATGATAATGCAAGGGCGCACACTGCATGAATTGTTAGAAAATACCTGCATGACGTTTGTATCGCAGTAATGAAATGGCCAGCCTTAATATGAATCAGAAACAACTAGAAACACTCAGCTCCAGAGACTTTGGAGGAGCTGAAAACTGCCATCTTGGAAGCATGGGAGAACATTCCACAGTACGTCATAGTGGTATTAATAAAAATAATTTACTAAGAAATTCGAAAAGACGACTTATTACAACTTATAAGTTTTATATTATTATTTATTATTCCAATTTAAATTTTCAAACAATGACAAACGGAAAATAATAGTGACTGACTGGCTTCGAAACTTTTTTCTTTGTACATCAGTAATTAAAAAGATCTTTAAACAAAAATATGCAGGGTTGCTCGATTCAGGTGTCCGGGAGTGTAGTAACAGCCTTTTCCGTGTAAAACAAAGTTTGACCAATTGACACGTGCAGGCTACATAAATTATACACGTGCATCAACATGTCATTACCACAGTTATATCGATATCTGCAGGTCAGTTATCAGGTTAATTTTATTGCGACTGCCTGCAGTGTTTTAATGGTATGTATTTTATAGTCATAAAGATTTTTGTATTAGGAAATTGTCCTACATCATAGGTTACATATAACGTATCTTAGGTAGCTCATATAGATTAGACATGCATAAGCACTGAGGAACAACAACTAATAGGCCATACACATTTATGTTTTGTGTGAGCTTTTCGGTTAAAGATTAATTAAGAAGCTGTCCCTAATTCATGACAAAACTTGACATAAAACTTGTAAAAAAGTTGAGCACTGTCTATAATTCGGTTTTAGTACTCAATTTCGTACCTGAGAAGTTTAATCACGAAATAGCTTTATGAACGAATATCATATTCATATTCATATTCATTTATTTGCATACCATAATGTGCATAAAAGGTGATAAAGAAGGCTTAAAGCTAAAGTACAGTTATGGACCCTGTTAGGGCACAGCAACATAGTAATAACTTACAATTAAAATTAAAATTCAAAGATAAAATTCAAAAATAACGATTCTTATAAATGTATGTAAACTTATAAAATTACGTATTAGTTAGTTAGTCTTATTTATGTTAGAGTTAATAATATTATTCAATTTAAATTAACTAAAAATAAAAATAAATACAAAAGAAAAAGTTAAAAATTAGAATGGTTAAGGCAAGCATAATATTAAAATCAAAATCAGTCATGTATAGTTATTATTATAAGTAACGATATTATTATTTTGTAATCAGAATGATTAAATTAAAAAATAATTTATGTATTACATTTTGCTGAAAAAATCTTTTATGTAGCAGTTCTTGCTGGGCTTTGGAATGTTGGGGTAATCATGAAAGCTATAAACATTTCTGCTGCTTATCAAAATCAGTGAAACAGTATATTAACGCCAGCGCTGCGTTATTATAATTATGTAGTTTAATCTGAATAGGCAGTCATTTGGAACATAGTTAATTGATTTATATTCGATTCTTGTTTCAGCTCTTCATTTGATTATCAAAACAACAACCAGCCAGTTGGTATTGCAAAACATCATAATTTTATATAAAACACGAAATCCCACAAAGTAAAAAAACAACATCAATTTAATTGTTGCTCTATTTATATTTGCCGAACATTTAAAAACCATTAGTGCCCGATAGCTTTAAATAAATAATAGTTTCTGAAACAAAAAACTATCGCAATACTCGATGTAATTGCCTGCATTTTAATCTGCAACGATCGCTTTTGTATCACAGATAGGCCAATTATTATTAATCACCTTTTTTTTGCTTTTTTTCGAACGATTCATGTATTTTGTGAAATATGACTTTATTGTACCAGGATAGGGTTGTCTTGTCGTTTATCGTGGGTGTTATTAGACAAGCCTTATATTCAAAAACGTTACCTAGAAAATAGCTTCAACTCTGCGTTGTTCAAATATTAGTTGTCAACAATCTCCTCAACTCGAGACCTTTCTATTTCAATGACGATGAATGGAGACAAAAAATTGATCGAGGAAAGACGGGGGTAAGTTTTTTTCAAAAAAGTATTTGCTGTGAAAATAAAATATTCTGACTTACCATCTTAAAAAGGACTGACCTTGTGACGGCTGCAGGAATCCATTGGTTGCGAAAGTAAAGAACTAGTCGAAGAGGCGGTGCTTGTGGGAGGCCTATGCCCAGCAGTGGACGTCTTTCGGCTCAATGATGACCGACTTAAATTATCTCCTTTGTGGATATTTTTTTTCATACTAGGCCTCACAGTTGCACAGCACTTACCGACCTACAAGGTTTAATTACTCCAATATCAGGAGTTCTATATAATATTCATATACAGTGTGTTTATACCTGCGGGCCAAGCGCGGGCGTGCCCAAGACGTTTGTGACAAGACATGATAAACTATGTCATGTCGATTTGTACTAGCATTTTATGACAAAACAGTTATATCGCTCAAACTGTGATAAAATGTATGACTCAAGTCATGTCACAGTAGGCCGTGCTCATACCGCTAAGCTTACTTGACCAAAATTAGTGGTCACGGGGTAAAAAATATCCTGGTTTTTCGTACTAAGAAAAAATAGTTTTAAGTGCAAATGTAGACGTTGAAGTAAAATGAAAGCAAACTCTTGACAATAACTTTACTTCGTTGTTAAAAGAGACTTTTAATCAAGTTCAAAGAACTCGATTGAGACTTAATTGTTTTAGGTCAACAATAGGGATCTGAGTCTGACATTCTCAATTTTAAGTTCCTTGACAAGAAGATCCATTTTCGGAATATTTAAACCTGAAAACAATTGGTTTGATTGAGACCGACATAGCTCGAAGAATTGAAGAACTTAAGTGGCAGTGGACATTGCGCGCAGAACAGATGTCCAATGAGGTCGACAGGTTCTGGAGTGGCGACCGCGTATCGGAAGACGTAGCGTTGGAAGGTCTCCACAAGGTGTACCGATTACCTTGTGAAGGCCGCAGGAATCCGCTGGATGCGAGAAGCAGAACCGGTTGAAGTGGTGGTGCTTGGGGGAGGCCTATGCCCAGTAGTCATGTCTTATAACTGAAATGATCATGATGATTGTGGGTGTAGTCAGATTCAACTGCATTTGAGGCAAAGTATTTGTAATAACTGAAACAAACAGTGCTTACATAACAAAATAATAATAGGTAGTGTCAAAAGCGTCATCAACTCAGACTATTCTGGGTTGTACCAAAAAAGCTGATCTTTAGTTTGTTCCTTTTGCGATTCATTAAATATCTACAAAAATAAAAAATTGTTTGAGAAAATAATCGATAATTCAACAACCAAACAATTTTTCATTGCTGTACCTGAAGCCAAAGCTTAAAATAAATAGAGAAGAATAACACTTTAACTATTCGGGCCACTACAAACGTAAAGTTAGAGTAATAAATCATTTTATCGGACCTCTCGCTAGTACTTACTACCTTGATAGGGCAGTACTAGTTCTGTGCGTAATTGTTATTGACATAATGATTTATGACTCTAACTTTACGTTTGTAATGGCCCTAATATAGTTTTAAATTGTGGTACTAAAATCAATCAGTTGATACCTACGCATTATTGAATTAAAAATACCCTGTATAACAAAAGATTAACTTTACTCAAGAAAAAGATAAGTTACTACTATTTAGATTAACCATTTTGAAAGTATTTACATAATTTAAAAACCAAACAGACTTAAAATAAAAATAATAATATGTACAAGTAAGTATATAACAAAGGAGGGGAAAAAATCAAAGGGCATCAAAAAATTCTTCCGCATCGCATTGCGGAAGAATTGCATCGAATTTACAGTTACTACCTACTTAAAATATGATAATCCTCAGTATTGCAATAATAAATAGTTATTAACTCTTACAGAACCCCAATGCAAAATGGATGGACTACCGTTATCTCGAATATCGGCGTTGGCGGAGTAAATACGGACAATTACTTTTACAAAACATGGGGCAGGATCGCGCCGGGCTGCACGATGGATCTCTCATTGGACAAGTTTAAAAAATATAAGAGTGACTGGAATTGTGAGTATTTTTAATAATCTACAAGTTTTACTTAGCTTAAGGGTCGGGTAAACGCCGATGACCTTGGCCATACAAATGCGCGCCGCGCTCACGCCGCCGCACGGTGGATCGAAAATCGGCTGTAGAAGACATAGGATCTCGATTTCTTAAATGTTATTTTTTTTTGCTAGAAATGACTTCTGCTGATCACAACTGTTCTATAAAATGTCATATGAAGTAATTGTGTGCACAAATGGAAGAGTTATAATTTTTATAAGAAAAAATGTATGAAGCTAGTATGAAAAATCGAATTATCTCCTAAACGGCATGTTTAACCGTACTATCCTTGGAGGTGGTCATAGTGGTAATTATTTATGATGTTTTGGTTGCCGATTTGACGAAAAATTTAATGCCGTTTTTTTAAAAAAAATCGTCAAACTATTTTTATTTATTTTTACATGTAAAACGATCCCTTTTAGTGTGCAAGTAAAAAAATTCGATATGTTATTAACCCAAATATTAAGAACACACAAAACAAGAAAAAATAACGGCTTGTAATACGGATTATTGAAGTGCTTTTCGATTGAACTATTGTTTGTTACTATGGAAGTTTCACGGAACTGTGTCATGTGTCGTAGAGGATTCTATCGCGGAAGATACCAGCAACATCTTTTGACTAATGAACTTACAAGAATGCGACCAGAGTTTGCAACATACATTCAGGAAAATGCATTGTTAGAGGTAAGAGCTTCAAGAGATATTGCGCTAGACACTAAATAGAGAGACTACAGAACTTAAGCATAGTACTACGCGCGCTCGAGCAACGCACACACACACATGAACACGCACTTGTAACTCGTTTAAGATTCCAGTTTCCTAGTTTAAGTTCCGGTGTATTCCGTGTTGGTGGGAGGGTGTCTATGTGTGCGTTGTTTGAGCGCGCGTAGTACTAAGCTTAACTACTATACTTTACGAGTATATTGAGACTATGAGGTATCTATAAAAAGAAAAAATGTTTATTAAGTATACTTTTTTACAGGTTGCATTTGACAACACGCGGAGTGTGTGCCATCGGTGTTGGCAAAGGGTTGAAAGTGCAGTCAGACCGCCTCCTTCATTGCCTCCTCCTCAAGAAGAAAACGACGAGCCACAAGCACAAATCTCAACAGTAATTCACGTTCCCGAGTATACACGAGCACCAAACACTGCTAGGCATTGTATTTTCCTCAACTGTCGTAATGACACTCGTCATAGAATACCAGAAATCATAAAGATACACACTTTCTGTGAACACAAGCTGTACATACCCGATAGCGCCAGAGTTTGTCAAGAACACCTAGAGAGTAACATTTGGGACGAACTACCTCAACATTGCAGTGTCACCCATGACTTCAATGCAGCACAATTCAGTGATATTAGTGACATTATGAGAAAAGCTGTACAAAAAGGTTCGACGTTAGATTTTAACACAATAGGTGCTGTTACAAGCGAAGAAATGCACTTTTGGACCGGCCGTAGTTTTGAGCAATTCCAAGAGATGTTGGAACAAACTCCATCATTGAGCCAGAGATGTAAAAATCCTAGAACCGCTTTAGGTATCTTTTTAACAAAGCTGCGAACCAGTGACTCAAATGAGAGGCTCGCGACTTTATTCAATATGTCAAGACAAAACCTTGAGCGATTGATGGCCATAGCTCGTGAGTGTCTCACCAATGAGTACGTTGATCATCATCTAGGGCTCGACCATATAAATAAAGATGATATTTTACGTCGAAACCTGATGATACCAAAAGCTTTATTTGGAAACGATGAAAATACGAAAGCCATCTTAATATGCGACGGGACATATGTTTATATACATAAAAGTTCCAACTTCCTTTTTCAACGACAGTCCTACAGCTTACACAAGTATCAAAATCTTTTAAAGCCGTTCATTATAGTCACAACGGATGGCTACATAATTGACGTCACAGGGCCCTATGCTGCTACAAAAACAGACGCAAACATAATGAGCGATATTATGAATAATGGTGAACATCTAATTCACTGTCTCCTTGAAACTAATGACGTGTTTATTTTGGATCGCGGATTTAGGGACAGCTTGGATGATATAGAAGCCTGTGGTTACGAATACCATGTCCCGCCTTCAAAGGATAGACACGAATCCCAACTTACTACTGACCAAGCCAACGAAACTCGATTGGTCACTATTTGCCGCTGGGTAGTGGAAGTGGTTAACGGCAGGTTCAAACGGGATTTTAAACTGTTTCGCCAAAAATATTTCAACAATGCGTTGCCGCATATGTTTTCTGAGTTTAGGATAGCTGCTGCTATCACAAACCACTTTCATATACCCATCGAAGATAGTCAATATGCAGGAGCTATCGTCACCGAAATAAGGCAGAAGTTACATACCCCTAATATTTTATATGAATATGTGGAACGGAAACGTTTAAACAGCAGAAGAGCTGATTTTACAAGAGTAGAAGCAAGTGATATTGATTTCCCGAGATTCAGTGAAGAACAAATCATTTTGTTAGCTTTGGGAACCTACCAACTGAAGTTAGCGAAATCTTACTGCAGCGAACATCTACAAAATGGAATGTATACAATAGAAATATACCGAGCAGCTGCACTGGAGGATTTACCTGATTTTGGCATTGATGAGGATGCTTGGCTCTTACGTGGTCGTATACAGTCGCGACACGTGAGAGCTAGAAAGTACTACTGTTACTTATTAGTTCGCAACACTGATATTATACAAAGATATTGTACCTGCATGACGGGACGACGTACTGTAGGAACCTGTGCGCATATCGTGTCAATCGTTTGGTACCTAGGGCACGCTAGGCATGAGGGATTTGTAGGCGCAGCCTTATTTTTAAATAACGTCATTGTAGACAACGATGATTAAATAAATGTATACGTTTAAAATCCGCAATCGTTGTATTATTTGTAAAAAAAAACATTTTGTCAATGTTGACATCTGTTTAACTTTTTGTCATAAGGTTAGCGACTCAGTGACGCAATTGATAACCGTAGGTTAGTATCTACACTACGTGTATAAAGCAAAGAAATGCAATTATTACTTAAATAGCATTACTTGGCTACTGATAAAACTACCATGTTTAATAAAGAATAACTCTGAACGGACTAAGATTTGAACTTGGCGCCATAGTAACTTTTATTCAGCTCAAAAATACCTATCCAACGATGTAACACACATAGCTATTGGAAGGTGGGACCAGATCTCATAGAAACTCTGGCATCATCCTTTACAAATATGTACATATATAATTTTTTTACAAATTTTCCTTATCACTCTCGTTGTCAGACTCCAATTCTGAGTCAGCATCCAGATTGGATATATCCAAGAACTCGAACTCAGTTTCCTGAAATGGAATTAAGTCGAGAGTTTCAGCAAAAAAGCTCTGCTTTTTCTTGGCATCTAACTTAGGCCTTTGTGCACTTAGCAAAGGATCCGAAGAAACAACAAGCATATTTAAAATGTCTTGATTGGAATCCTGCCTGCTTCTTTTCCGCGAATGATGTTCTCGAAACCTCCTAAAATCTTTGTTTCGAGACTCTGAGGCTTCTTCCGAGAGAGTCCCAATCGGCACAATATTATTTTTCTCGATTATGTCAGCCCCATGGATTAATAATTTATGAACGGTTGACGACATGTAGTACCAGTCGTATAATAATACGTACTTTTCTGCTGTTTTGCGGGAATAATCTCTAAATTTTATTATATCGACCTGCTCTCCAGATGTAATTGCTTGTAAAATTACAGCAAATCTTTTGATGAGGTCTTCATCCAAACCGGTTATAGCTGCGGTTTTATTAGGAAACTCAAAGAATTTTCTTGCAGTATTCCCGTCATTGGTGGTTCCCGAGCCTTGTTTTACTATATCAATCAACAGATTGAGCTCATCTTTGAATTTATTTTGAATTATTTTCTTCCTTGTCTGTAGCATTTCTTTGTGCTCATCATTTCCGCTGCCCACCGTTTGAAGTCGAGCCTGTATGCAATGTGTAACAGACATTCCATACAATTTATACGGGCGTGTAGGGATGACAAGCCAAATTCATACAGGTCAGAACACACAATTTTTGATGTTACAGCATCTAAGCGGTTCATTTCCTATTAGTTCATGAGTCACCCTATTATTATTATTGCACTCTGTGGGTATAAGGGCAATTTCTTCATCCATTTGTTTTTTCAGCTCAAGGACAACTGCTTCACTCTCCTCTACAAAAGTAAACTGAACTGGACGACAATACAAAACTGAGCATGGTTTTGGGTTCGTCCATAAGATGTTGTCTCCATCTGTCAGTTTGAGTGGCACCAAGGAGGTCATGAAAATGCTCGAGTCATCTTCCTCACCCTCCGTTGTGTGTTCTGTTTAAAATTGTGTGTTCTGACCTGTATAAATTTGGCTTGTCATCCCTACACGCCCGTATAAATTGTATGGAATGTCTGCTACACATTGCATACAGGCTCGACTTCAAACGGTGGGCAGCGAGAAGTGATGAGCACAAAGAAATGCTACAGACAAGGAAGAAAATAATTCAAAATAAATTCAAAGATGAGCTCAATCTGTTGATTGATATTATAGTAAAACAAGGCTCGGGAACCACCAATGACGGGAATACTGCAAGAAAATTCTTTGAGTTTCCTAATAAAACCGCAGCTATAACCGGTTTGGATGAAGACCTCATCAAAAGATTTGCTGTAATTTTACAAGCAATTACATCTGGAGAGCAGGTCGATATAATAAAATTTAGAGATTATTCCCGCAAAACAGCAGAAAAGTACGTATTATTATACGACTGGTACTACATGTCGTCAACCGTTCATAAATTATTAATCCATGGGGCTGACATAATCGAGAAAAATAATATTGTGCCGATTGGGACTCTCTCGGAAGAAGCCTCAGAGTCTCGAAACAAAGATTTTAGGAGGTTTCGAGAACATCATTCGCGGAAAAGAAGCAGGCAGGATTCCAATCAAGACATTTTAAATATGCTTGTTGTTTCTTTGGATCCTTTGCTAAGTGCACAAAGGCCTAAGTTAGATGCCAAGAAAAAGCAGAGCTTTTTTGCTGAAACTCTTGATTTAATTCCATTTCAGGAAACTGAGTTCGAGTTTTTGGATATATCCAATCTGGATGCTGACTCAGAATTGGAGTCTGACAACGAGAGTGATAAGGAAATTTTGTAAAAAAAATTATATATGTACATATTTGTAAATTTGTATTTGAGTGTGTTTGTGTTTTTTTTGTAATATTTAATGATATTTTGTCTTTTTTTTTATTTATTTTACTTTATTTTACAAATGCTTAGTATTAATTCCTTAAATTAAATTATTTTGTATATATTATAACTTTACATGTTACTTAGATAAGAGTTTGATAATCTTTTTTTATTTAAATTAATAAAAATGTGTCAAAAAACAGCAATTTTTTTATTTAATTTTTCTTGTTTTGTGTGTTCTTAATATTTAGGTCAATAACATATCGAACTTTTTAACTTGGACACTAAAAGGGATCGTTTTACATGTAAAAATAAATAAAAATATTTTGACGATTTTTAAAAAAAAATCGGCATTAAATTTTTCGTCAAATTGGCAACCAAAACATCATAAATAATTAGCACTATGACCACCTCCAAGGATAGTACGGTTAAACATGCCGTTTAGGAGATAATTCGATTTTTCATACTAGCTTCATACATTTTTTTCTTATAAAAATTATAACTCTTCCATTTGTGCACACAATTACTTCATATGACATTTTATAGAACAGTTGTGATCAGCAGAAGTCATTTCTAGCAAAAAAAAATAACATTTAAGAAATCGAGATCCTAAGTATGTCTTCTACAGCTGATTTTCGAACCACCGTGCGCCGCCGCACCGCGCTGCCGTTCGGCTTCATAGGGAACATTTATTTTTAGTAACGAAAATATGAATTATTGAAAGAAATCACAGAATAATTATAAATAATAAAATAGTCTGCTTATACACAAAAAATATATGAAAATATCTTAAGTAGTTTACGTTTAGTTTAGTAATATCGTTTTTATGTTTTGGGTACACTTCCTAAATTTATTTCACCATAATTTATTTTATTTCCTAAATTTTCACGTATAGAATTGATGAATACGCGTTTAATATACATTTTTTGCATGACTTACTTGCATTATTTTAAGGCGTAATTATAGATTTAAAAGTCACTTAAATCACATCTGCGCCTTAAATGGACTTTGCGATGGAAAGGTGTATCACAGGGTTTTGCCTTAAACATTTGGGAGTTCGTAAATTCTCATGTTTATTGCTTTTGCTTGGGAAAGATGTTAGGTTGATAAACTTAACACAAACACTACTACGGTGTTTGCTTCGTCCATTACTATCCACGTTTTTCTTCTTCGTCATATCAATGATGCCATTTGTTCAATATGTTTCAAGAAATTGAATATATTTCAAGGTTATCCATTATTTACGGGAAACCCTGTATATGCTCAAATTAAAATTATTTTTGTTTTACATAAACCTACATCGGCACTTATGAAACGTCAGAAGCTAGGTGCTTTAACTTCTCCCGCTCTGGGCGGAGCGGGAGGGTGTGTCAGACTTGTACTGACTAAAACCCACCCGTGTTCCTTCATTTGCCTGTGTGCCAGGGCCACGATATCCCTTTTGGACAAACTCGCAACCCTGGCAGAGAAGCTAGGTGCTACGACCAGAATTCGGACACATTAACAGCGTTAGCACTGGCCTCGTGCAGGTTTTGCATATTGGACGTATTATTGCACAGAGAGCACGACAGGAGATGAGATGCAGCTACACAATCGCATTGTGGCTCATCGGAGTACCCTGGGGTATCGGATTATTTACGGCTCCACTGTTGTACTATTAAAATACCAAAGATTCCGTTAATTTATTAGTTCCATAAGTACATAAAATATTTAATCTCAAAGTTTGTCAAGGATATTGTAATAAATCAGTCATGCTTGTCATAAATATTTGATTTCTATTTTATTTTTGTCTCGTTAGAGAATGAAATTATCAGTTTAGTTTATTTTTCTACTAAAAACTTTTACTTCAAGAAGACAGCAAGAATATTAAACGAAATAACGGGACTTTACCTGCAAACTTTCGGCTCTTTAATTGTAGACCAAGATTTGTTAATTGTGGATAAGCATTTCTAAAAATTGCCAAGCGTATTTAGGCCTACCAATTAAGATTTTGTTTTGTGGAATTTGGGGCGAATATGGAATTCGTGTGGGACGCAACTTCGCGGGGCGAATTTTTTTTTGGTTTATTTCAAAGCAATGTGTCCAATAAATAAAGTGGTCTCTAGTGATATAATAATTATTTGATTAAAATTCTGGACGTAGGTACTGAAGAATAATTACTTAGTTTAGGATTTTATTTTTCATTTTACGTTCTGTTTAGGTATTAAAAGTTTGATTAAATGATTACTTCTACTTGGAAGACGAAAAGATCAGATCAGATTGCAAAGTTATAACCGAAAAATATTATTTAAGGTGCAGTTTTGTTTGTACAAAACTTGACTCCACATAATAGTAAACTGCAAGTTACTTCCTATTCCATTCTTACTAATCCTGGGTTAAGATCTATTTAATGGTTCCCCCGAGCTGAAATACTAAAGAGTAAGCAAACAAGTACAATGGGCTTCTTTGGAAATAAAACTTTAGTGTCTGACCGAAAATGTGTTTTAGCCAAAAACGAAAAAAGAAGCTTAGGCTTATTTTCGGCCGAAAACGAAAATAATTCAGACATTAAAAAATATTAATATTTCGGCTGTACACTGAAATCTTGTTTGTTTTTTTTTACACCTAGGGAGAGAAATAGCAAATATAGGCTGTGAAAAAAGGGATCATGATGTATTGGCCGAAAATGGCCAATAACGAAAATAGCTTCGATCGGTTACTATAAAACGTGGATTCACTTGATAAGTAATGAGCAATCTTAATTGGTAGATTATTGTTTCTTTTTATGTTAGTAGGTAACAGCCTAGAATACTTTTAAGAACGAAGTTTTAGGTTCAAAAAAATATAATGACAGGTATCTATCAACTTTTTGACTATTATAAATATAAGATTTTAACTTTCCACATCTATACGTATTTGTGGTACTGCTTAAACGAAATGTGACTGAGTTATGGACAGAAACTGTAACCAACCTTACCCAAGCCCGAAAACACCTAACCTTTACATAAGTATGCATTAAGAAACTATTTTGATAATCCCGAAAAATATCCTGGAGTTAAACCGGGAAACCGTTAACAATCTCGATCTGTTTATGAAAGTACTGTTCTTTTCAGACCCTGTACAAGTTCAGTACCAAGAAAATGTGGTACCAGAGAAGGAAAAACTTCGTATCACCTTCCAGTCAGCTATGAAGTTGACCCTGACTGTGGGGCAGTGCTTCGGGCTGAACCCAGTTCAGGGTATCCATGAGAACGATGCCTCCAAATTAAGGTGAGTGACTTAGACTTTCTCAATAATTGTGAATTATACCTACAGAAAAGAAAGTAAATAAAATTGTTTATTTTGCACAAACCACACGTACCTACATTATAAAAAAAAGACACACACTAATACAAAGTAGCCAAAAGCCACGTATTCAACAAATAAACATTTCTGTCGCACAATGAATGTATTGTATTGTAATTTATTATTTTTTTAATTTTGTTTTGTTTTGCAGTGCCCTTACAGGGTGCATGTATGAAACTTTTATGCTTATTCCAACCTCTGTACAACATGTTTGCAATAAACTGATTTGATTTGATTCAAGTTCAAAGTTTGACTATGTGTTCCATTCGATTAGGGATTTAAAGTAATATTAGAAAACTGATCCACCGAACCGCACTCATCAAAATTTTGTTTCAGTGCCGTTAGTGGAAGTGCTCAGGTGCGGTTCGGTCAAGTGCTCTTAGTGGAATGCCTCATCAATTCAATTAAGGATTATCGTAGTACGCTTTCATCAGTACCTAATCATTATGTTCTGCCTCGAAAGACGGCTCAAAACCAATAACTATAAGGAAGAAAGATTTAAAAAACCTTAATAAAACGAATTAACATTTTTGAATAATGTGCCTAAAGAATTGCACTATCCTATTTCTTCTCGTGGGTGTCGTAAAAGGCGACTAAGGGAGTTACTAGTGAATGGGCAGCGTTCTCTATGCATTTGAACACCATACTGCGATCGCCAACCCGCCTGCCAAGTGTGGCGATTATGGCAAACCCCCCTGTGTGGGAGGCCTATGTCCAGCAGTGGACGTCTTTTGGCTGAAATTATGACGATGATTTTGCACAAACAAGACGAACATTACAAAAAAAAAATAGACACATACTAATACAAAGTAGCCAAAATCCTCGTATTCAACAAATAAAAGTTCAAAGTCTCACAATGTTTTCCATTCGATTAGGGAGTGAATTCAATAAAAAAATCTAACAATTATCGTAGTACGTTTTCCTCAGTACGTATATCTTTGGCCTTGAAAGACGGTGCAAAACCAATAAATATAACTATAAGGAAGAAAGGTAAAAAACCTTAATACAACGAATTAACATTTTAGCCGTCTAAACTTTGTCATCACCGTCATCTTGGCGTCTAGTGTCCTTCTAAGTGTTAAAAGGGCTGTCCCTTTTAACACTTAGGGACACTGAACGCCCATAGACATCATAATGATAAAACTTCCATTGTGTCTCGTTCAGTGTCCTTCAACCTATGAACTAAATCCACAGGTTTGTCTCTCGAAAGAGAGTAAATAGTATGTATATACAAACACATCATCATCATCATTTCAGTCGAAAGACTTCCACTGCTGGACATAAGCCTCCCCCAAAGGGAGGGTTTGCCATAATCGCCACGCTTGGTGGGTTTGGCGATCGCAGTATGGTGTTAAAAATGCATAGAGAACGCTGCTGCCTATCCTCTAGTAAGTCCCTTGGTCGCCTTTTACGACAACCGCGGGGAGAAACAGGGTGGTGTTATTCTTTACGTCCGATACCACACAGATCAACAGACAAACCAAACACATTTACTTTTGAATAACGTAATCTTCTTGTTGCCAATCGGGTAACAATTATTACTTAAAAACTAAAAGTGGTTGGCACAGTTTGAGACCAAACAGGCATACTCCATTTAAATTTAGGTTGGGGAAAAAGTCTTTTCGCATTATAGTATGTATGAACTTGTAATAAAATCTCTTTGGCTAATTATATCCGCCGTATAGTCCTGACCTTGCACCTTCAGATTTCCACCTGTTTCGGTCTCTTCAGAATTCTTTAGGCAGTGTCAGGTTAACATCACGAGAGGACTGCCAAAACCACTTGTCGCGGTATTTTGATCAGAAGTCCCAAAATTTCTATAGCAATGGGATCATGTCCCTACCTACAAGATGGCAAAAAGTTATCGAACAAAATGGTACCTACAAAATGTAAATAAACTATATTAAAAAATGTTTCGAATTTTCCTAAAAAATGCGAAGAAACTTTTTCCCCAACCTATTATTATTTTAATAAAAAATATAAAATAAAATTATTAGCAGGCATCGTAGGCCCATAGCGTATTAGTTTACAAGTAACTTAAAAACTATGTTAGTAGTAACAAATTACGCACACAATACAATACAACGTTTAAACATCAAAAAACAAAATAAAGCAAAGCCAGGAAGGTTGATCAAGCCCCATGTCTGACATGTAGCTTATTCAAATTCAAATGAATTTATTTGCTAGAATGTAGGTACAAATCAAGAACTTAAGACTATCGTGGCCCAATTACATACAACATTTAATTTATTATTAAAAGGTAATTTAACAATGCGATTTATTAATTATTAAGTTTCAGGAACATTCATTAATTAAACGACAAAATAGAAAACAAAAGAAAAGATTATTCAAATAAAAAAATAAAATATATTAAAATGTCAAATTACAAATATAAATATTATAATGCATGATAAACCTATCCATTGTAGGCTTCTAACCTATCAGAAAAAACCTTCAGAATGCTATTGCTGCTCCCTCTCACTCTGCGCATTATTGACAAAAAATTATTAAAAAGTAATATTATTTAAGCATAACATAGCAAAATGTTGTTTTTTTTTGCCTCGGAACGCAAATTAAGCCGTTGGTCCCGGCTGTCATTCTTAGATCTTTGACAGTCGTTAAGGTCTTACCAAGGGGTATCGACGTATCGTGTTACCCAGTAACTGGGTTGAGGAGGTCAGATAGGCAGTCGCTCCATGTAAAATACTGGTATTCAGCTGCATCCGATTAGACTGGAAGCCGACCCCAATATAGTTGGGAAAACGTTCGACTTTGTTTTTTTTTGCGTTTTTAAATTAAATAATTAAAATAGAGCAGCTGTCTTTATTTTTCCAGGAGTTAACTGGCTCATCAATTCTTTGAAGACTGTACTTCAAAGAATTGATGAGCCAATTCACAACGCAATCACGAGAGTATAAATATTTAATTTTGAATTTATTTGTAATGGACTAAAAGCAAAGAGTAACTAGTTAATGTAGTAGTCGTTTAATTTGGTTAATTAATATTTTTCTATATTTTTATTGAGCACATTTCTTATATTACAATTCTTATTTATTTTCTTGTTTTTTTTTTTATATTGTTTTACACGGTATTAGAGAATTTTGATTACGTTAGATACACCGTTAAAGTAACCACAATTATCCTTCTCACTTGGAATATTCTTGCTTTTGAGTCAAAAATTACACACACACATACATAAACTCACACCTTCCAATTAGCCAAAAATTAATTTAGTATAATTTGTTCAAAGCTTAAACTATTTTGCATACAATGTTTTTAAACAATGCAGAGCCTCATCACCCAGCTGGAAAAAGATAACGTATCCATCTGTTTCACGGATTGGTAGTTGTTTTTTATTAAGTACCTACCTAGTTCAAACTCATAGGACGTAAACGACTGACAGATTCGTAAAGTTACAGTGCCGTTAGGATTGCTATTTATTGTATGCAGAATAAAATCCGCAGTCCGCAGAGCATACTAATAAATCTGCATAAAGTTTTACGTGGAACTAACTTTGTGTAAAATTAGACTCCATTCTTGTGGCATGTACTGTCAAGTTTTAGTCGGCTGTTTTGTAGGTGAGTTTTATAATAACATCCTATACATAGTTTTAATAAAACCGTATTATTACTATGTATAGGATGTTATTATAATAAGGGCCGTAATAATAAGGGCTGACTAATTTGCAAATGGTAGGAGGTCAAAAAGATGGGACACGGAAGGTATGCCAAGAGAATATAGGGTATAGTGACACAACTTGGAAGAGGCCAATGTCCAATAGGCTGAGTTGATCAACATTGTATAATTACTATTGTATAAGTACCATTGTCTAATTACCATTGTATAATTACTATTGTATGATTATTTATTAACATTGTATAATTACTACGTTAAATTCAACAGGTTTTACGACTCCCAGCCTCCCGAACAAGCCGGATTCCGCAAAGGCCTAAGCACTGTATACCACATTCATACGCTACGGCAAGTTATAAAAAAAAGACCAAAGGTATAACCTGCCTCTCTGCTTAGTGTTTGTGAACTAAGAGAAAGCCTTAAATTCGATCGAGACATGGGCTGTATTGCTGTTTCTTAAACGGTGCCAGATTGACTATCGGTACATCGAGATGCTGAAGTGATTGCATGAAAACGCTACTATGTCAATCCGATTCCAGGGCCGGACCTCGAAACCTATCCTTCTGCAGCGAGGGGTGAGACAGGGAAACGTTATCTCTTCGAAACTGTTCATCACTGCATTGGAGGATATCTTCAAGGTTCTGGACTGGAAAGGGGTTGGCATCAACATCAATGGCGAGTACATCACTCACCTTCGGTTTGCCGACGATATAGTAGTCATGGCCGAGACTATGGAGGACCTCAGTACACTGTCCGATGACCTCAGTAGAGCTTCCGAAAGATTGGGTCTTAAAATGACCCTGGACAAAATGAAGGTCATGTCAAATGCCAATTTAAAACCCACCCTCATGAATATCTGATGCTTTACATTCGAAGTAGTGGACGATTATGTTTACCTAGGAAACTGTCTAGCTAGGAAAGTCCAACTTCGAGGAAGAGGTGAATCGGCGAATCAGACTCGGCTAAGCAGCGTTCGGAAAGCTACGTAATATCTTCTCATCTCCTAGACCACAGTATCTTAAGACGAAAGTCTTTGAATAGCGCTTGTAGCCAGGGATGGACTATGGTACTAAAATGTGGTTACTTACAATAGGCCTCATTAAATGCTGAAAGTCACCCAAAGGGTAACGGAAAGGGCTATGCTTGGAGTTTCCCTACGTGATCGAATCAGAAATGAAGAGATCCGTAGGGTAACTGATATAGCCCGACGAACTGCCAAACTTAAGTGGCAGTGGACAGAGCACATTGCTCGCAGAACAGATGGCCGATGGGGCCGAAAGGATCTGGAATGGTGACCGCGTACCGGAAGACGTAGCGTTTGAAGGCCTCAAGGCGCCGAAGGTAGACCAATGTCCTTGTGAACGCAGAACTGATAGAAATGGCGGTGCTTGAGGCCTATGTCCAACAATGGACGTCTATCGACTGAAATGATGATGGGGATGATTCAACAGTTTAGAAGTAGAATTTCTAAAACTTCTTTTGAATGTGATTGTATATCTTGTAAGTGGTGGTGGCCTACTTGCCTCGACTTACAAGTTGTAAGGCGTGGGTTGAAACCCAGGCAGGCACTTTAATTTGTGTTAATAATCACCACTGCTCTCATAGCGGTGATGGAAAACATCGCGAGGAAAACGGCATGTCCTAGAACCAAAAACACGAAGACAAGGGAACCAACCCGGACTGGGCCCGCGTGGTAGATTTTAACCCACTCCGTCTCGAAGAGAGGAGGCCTGTGTCCCAGCAGTGGGAACATTATAGACTGCTGAAACTTAAGCTTATGCATATGTATACATCTTGTTCCCGAAACCACATTTTTTTTTTTTTTTACAGATTCAAATTCATTTCATTGCGTTGCTTATACACGTACATTTTTATGGTTGGCGACTTCACTTTGGCTTTGATACTCTTCCTGAGCCTATTCAAAGACGCTTCATCTCCAGTGGACACTGTCAGTGAGTAAAATGGCTTAATTTCTTATAATAAAATTTAAATTATTGATGCTTGTGTTAGTTGACATTTTCAAATAATATTCATGTATAAATTGCACCCTAATTGCACACTTTCAAGAGTGCAATTAGGGTGTTACTATCTGAAGTATTTAAAGGAAATTGCTAATACATTGCTTCATATGTTTGAAAACTTCGTCTGCTCGACAATGTTAATAACGCAACGAATGTTGTTGAACTGTCAAAATTAAAAGCATAGCCATTGTATTATATGTTACGCATTGCCCGCTGCTTTCAAATCTCTGACGATCTACAATAAATAATAGCTTTAAAAATCAACAGAAAAAATATATCATAAAATCCATCCTATCCAATTTTATTCAGGTTTTAGCAATTTTTTGAAGTGAATACTTCTTTAGCCGCGTTGAGCAATTTTCGGTAGGGGCAAAACATGCTAACCGCGTCACGTGACGTGTTGCGCCAGAATGTCGACGCGCAACAGCCTGTGTACATTGTACACGCATATAATATACAGGGTGGAAACTTTCAGCGGGGCAGTAAGGGGAAGTACCTTATCCGTTGCAGATACGCGAAAATGGTCTTAGGAGACTATCCTTATCTTTTTGAGAAATTTGGATCTGCATTCACAGATTTTGAAAAAAATGTACAGTCAGCAGGAAAATAAGCAATTTTCACAAAAACTTTTTTTTATGCCAATCGATCCTCTTTCTTATAAGGACCAAAAACCTCTATTGGACCAATTGAGGTTTGAGTACTAGAAAAGTCATAAATCGCAAAAAACTTTCCCCATACATTTCGTAGGAAATGAAAAGTTCCAACTTACATTTTTTACCATCGATAAACTGGCCGCTACAAAAAAGACTGATCGAAAAACAAATAAAAACTATAACTACTACTTTGGGTATTATTTCACCTTAAAATTAAAAACTTGAAACTTTACATTTGGACTCACCTAGAAATTTTACTTTTGTGCTCTAAGTTATGAAGTGTTGAGAATGGTAGCTGTTCTGACGATAGGTTTATTCCCTTTACTACAGAGTGGGTATATAGCAGCTGATAATGTGCTAGGATTAGTTCCATAGAGAATCGTGGTAAGTAAATCTTTGAGTTCCTGAACACTGTTGTATTCCTTTTTATAAAGTTCGATTTTTAAATAGCGCCACATAAAAAGTGTAGACGCGTGAGATCTGGACTGCGAGGTGGTCACGTTAAAGGACCGTCATTATGTTTGTATCCACTGCCTTGCGAATTGCCGGAATTCGATTGATGCGATTTCGAAATACGAAGTTTATTTTTTTTTGTTTATTTTTGGCCAGTCTTCATTGTAGCGGTCCATTTATCCATCATAAAAAACTAAGTTGGAGTATCATTTCTTACGAAATGTATGGGAAAAGTTTTTTGCGATTTATGACTTTTCTAGTACTCAAACCTCAATTGGTCCAATAGAGGTTTTTGATCCTTATAAGAAAGAGGATCGATTGGCATAAAAAAAAGTTTTTGTGAAAATTGCTTATTTTCCTGCTGACTGTACATTTTTTTCAAAATCTGTGAATGCAGATCAAAATTTCTCAAAAAGATAAGGATAGTCTCTTAAGACCATTTTCGCGTAGCTGCAACGGATAAGGTACTTCCCCTTACTGCCCCGCTAAAAGTTTCCACCCTGTATAATCCAAAGTTTTAAGTTTTCACTATTGTCGGCAGTCCCCCATGACGCCTCTGGTATGTCGATTTATCTAAAAAGGTAAATTTCAAAAGTTTCTAAAATGTCGGTTAATCAGCAAAGATTAGACTAATTAACGTTCATATTGCTATAATTTATTATTAATAAATTTATTATAAATAAAATTCTCAATGTACCGCAGATGCCCGACAATCGCCAAAATTGACCGACAGACGAGAGGTGCATACGAACTGGACCAATTGAGAATTGGAAAGTTGGACATTTTGCGAATTGGACATAATGCGCCATTTTTTTTTTTTAATTTCAGCTGCAATATTGTTCTACTGTTTCGGCTGCACATCAACGATATTGTTTTGGCAGATCGCAATGAAATGGCCGAAGTTATGCATGCTAATAGCTAAGGTGGAGTCGGTCGATCCTAATACCGACTTGAAATTAAGAAGGAAATTTAATATCTGTTGTGTTGGGGTGCTGTCATTAGCTCTATGTAAGTTTAGAAATCTTTTTATCCTTTTTTTAGTTTTTGTTAAAAATAATCGGCACCCTTTTTAATATAACTGACAATGTCAAAAACGGAGAAAATTAACACATTTTTAATTCCATGTTTAAAGCAGGTATATGAAAGAAACTTGTAAAATTTGCCGGATTGTCACCTATCGCTTACCGGTTTTATTTAATAAGCCCGAGCTAAGCATGAATAAAAGCAATTGTACAGTCACGAGCATAAATACCTATACTTACGCAAGATTTATAAGCGATTTTCTCCTATATACATTTTAAGAGGAGGCTCCCTATTTTCTGCTGGGGAGTTTGTTGCGCCACTTCTTCTTCCCAGCTAAAGCACTAGGAAGTGGTGAAGGGTGGGCGTTTTTGGGGGACTGTCTTATGTAATTTTTGACGTTAGAAAAGTGCTGATTCTCAGCCTAGTTTGAATAAATGACTTTTGATTGATTGATTGATATGTTATTTTGCATGAATATTCTGAAACAGTCACGCATACAAGCAAAATTAAACTTTATTATATGATTTATTGGATCTTTTTATTTCCATGTTGAAGATAGTTACGTAATTGTTATATTTTCTCTCAATAAATTTTTTATTCGAATATCATGTCTTTTATAAAAAAAACAAACAAGATTTTTCAGCTTTTATATCTAAAATAAATGCTCACAGCAAGAAAATATAGTTTATTATCCCGACACAAGATATTTTTTCTCTAGATCACTTATTACTTTAGTTAAAAACGAAATAAGAATTGAGACTTACGTTATTTAGTTTCGTGCTCGAACACGATCAAAGAGCGCACGCGATATTCAACTTTATTACTGATGCATTAGCGTTTAGCACATATCGGAGTGGCGGGGAGCGAAGGGCGGAGTTTGCATTCGAAATTTGATTTAGACTGCCTACTCTTAAGGTGTTTGGTGTTATGAACATAGTATTATCGAAACAACATACATTAAATTTTCAATCAGGAAAAATGCTTTTAAATTTGCGTAACTGTAAGTTATTTATTTTTTCTCGTGACTGAACTGTATTTCCCGCTTTTTAATGCTATTTCCCGGATCCGCTTCTGGGTATGTAAAAATACACGTCGGTATCAAAACCTTAGTTTTTTGAAGTCTGTTAAAAAAATTCTAAATATAGCAAGTAGTGTTTGAGAAATAGGTAGGTGATCTCAGTCAGTTGAAATGATTTTCTCTTTTTTAAACAAAAAAGGAGAATAATTATCTTCCATCTTTTTGACCAAACCCTATGTTTTAATAACACTTTAACATTACAGTGGAGTACACTTTGTCAGAGATGCATACCATTTCCTCGGCTTTAGACTGCGAGCCAGACAGTCCGCTATACGAAAGTTTTATGATGCATAGTTTTGGACGGCTTTTCCTTTACATTCCTTACAACGGCTTCGTTGGATTACTGGCTCACGTAAGTTTCTATAAGATATTTTGACCAATCACGCCCATTTTCGTGGAAAGAAAAGAAGACTCATGTCATGCAAAAGTTTAAGCCTGTTATGGCCAATTTCACCAACACTAGGCGACATCTAAACTAATGTCTAAATAAAAGCGAGCTGTTAACTTTTAAATGTACGGCTCAGCGATAAAAAATTAAAACGCCAACTGCTCGGTTGTGTGCTAGTGCATTTTTTTCACTAAAGGACTAAGTCTTAGAAAGAACAAGCATTGATTTATGATTGGAGTTTTCATGCTTTCAGATCGGATCGTAGGTCGTGGGTTTGAACTCAGGCAGGTGATTTAATTTTTGTAAATAATTTCATCACCACTGCTCTCAAAACGGTGAAGAAAAACATTGTTAGGAAACCGGCATGTCCTAGAAACAAAAAAATCGAAGACATGTGACATCTACAAGCCGCACTGGGCCGGCGTGGTGGATTACATTTATATCTGTAACTTTTATGGTGTACATAATAAAGAGTATTCTATTCAATTATATTCTATTACAGCCTACTCCCTCTCCAAGAGAGGAGGCTTGTGTCCCAGCAGTGGGAACATTAGGGAACATTAGGGCTGATTATGCTATGCTATCTGAAAGGGTTTTGGTGAATTCAGATCATTCAGTCTGCATTAAATTCACAACGTTTTTCATCACTGTAAGTCAGTAAATAATAAATTATTTTATTTCCGTAAGTAGGTTTGTATACAAACTTTTTCCCGTCAATCATATTTTTGAAACTAGATGAGGTCGCCGTTTCCTATCTGGCTGACTACTCTGAGAAGACAGGCCGAAACAAACTGGTCACAGTGTATTTTAAAGTCCAGACATAATCATGGTCAGATCAAGTGAATACCATGAAGATTGGTGTCTGAAATGATCTTTTGATGAAATAACCACACAGATTCAGTGGACCTGTCCAGTTGTCAGTAGTCATGCAGCTCAACTCAGAACTTATGGAGCTCAACGATTCTATGAACAATAAATACCAAAGAAAGGACATTTGGGTAGGCCGCATAAATTACTCAACCTGCACGACCATGATAAAAACTAACTGAGGAAAAACTAACATTAACAATGACCCACATTATTCTTCACGTTAAAATTTACAATAACTAAGTCAAGACGGGAAAACTCTATGAATCTTCCTATATTACATTTGAAAGTAGAGGCTTTAACCCAAAATATAGGCCCATATACCTTTTGTTACTGCAAACATTGAGGTGGGCAGTTTATCATTTGTAAACATAACAAAACTACTACAACTCTATCAACTGTTAGATTGCAAATAAACTGTTCCACCGAACCGCACTTATCAAAATGTTGTTTCAGTGCGGTTAGTGGAAGTGCTCAGGTGCGGTTCGTACAAGTGCTGTTGAAATCAGTGCTCTGAGTGGAATACCTCAAATTTCTAAGTGGTGCAAGATAACACTAAATTCCACGCGAACGAAGTCGCAGGCAACAGCTAGTTTACAATAATTAAAATAATATAATACTTTACAAAGTAAATATTCATGTCATTGCTTATATTTATAAAACTCATTAATGTCGATGTGTATAAACTTGGATGAATGACCACAATCAATTTCTCTAAACCTAAAATAATGCCCTTCCACCCCCGTCAAAAAACCCCCACTAGACATAAACTTCACCTACAACTGTACAACAATAGAACTCGTTCATAAATGTACGAGACTCACTCTACTTGATACAAAATTAATTGGAAATTATAACAATCCAGAAATTATAATCTTGGTAACATAATAGTACAATCAACTGCGGGTCGGTGGTAAAACACTTTGACCTTGAGCTGGCCCAGCGTAGTACGGAGTTTCAAAAGAATAAGAGGCCAGCTTATACCGGTAATGTTACCATTGACGTGCGGCTCACTGTACATGTTTTGGAACTTCGCAAATCATCGGCAACTTGAACCTTCATATTTTTTATTGTTATGTTTTCGTTTCAGTTTTTCAACCTACAATGCACATTCAACTGGAATTTCACCGATGTATTCATCATTTGCACGAGTATATATTTGACGTCGAGATTCAACCAAGTCAATCAAAGAATTATTGCAGCTAAAGATATGGTATGTGTTTGTAAGACAATCATAATTTTATGTGCCTATTCCTCACAATTTTTGAGGGGCTTATGGCTAAGTAATTACAGCCGAACGGGTCGGTCAACCAGGTTAATCTTGCCGAGGCCCATACGTGGATGGGTGACCATCTTTACATCCACGTAAAGCCGACCGAAATCTTCGACAGTCCTTACGGCTCGTCAGAAGCCCGAAACTCTGACAACCAGTCTTACCAAGGGGTATCGTATTACCCAGTTACTGGTTTGTGGAGGTCAGATATGCAGGCGCTCCAAAGTCAAAGTCAAAATATTTATTTCAAATAGTCACAGAGGCACTTTTGAACGTCAAAATGTATAAAAAAATAGAATTGACTTTAGTTTCTCCTTCCATAAGGTAGTTTCGTATGGAGAAGAATCGGCAGGAAAATCCACCGTTACTCTTTTAAAAATGTTTTACAATATTTTGTTTGAGTACATTAATTATTTATGATTATATTATGTGAAGACGATGCACCTAAAATAAAATTACTATACCATAATAGGTAAAAATAATTAAAAATTAAGCAATGAAAAATAACTTAATTATGAGATAGATACATAATAGTGCTCACATATTTACAAACATCGTAAAAGTATATGTTTTCCTAAAAAAATTAGTTTGATTTTGTCTAGACTCTAGATTGTTCTATGGAGCTGGACCAGCATGTTTCCAAGCATTCCTATCCTGGATATAATCCTCTAACTTGTAATATGCTTGTTTACAAAGTGTACTTTTAAAATACATCGATATAAAATACTCCATGTAAAATACTGGTATTCAGCTGCATCCGGTTAGACTGGAAGCCGACCCCAACATGTTGGGAAAACGCTAGGTTTCGATTAACTACTGACTAAACTTGACAAAAATTGTTAAACGAACAGAATCAAAACTACCCTCTCTTCATTTATCTGAAATTATATTGTGCTTTGACCGTTCTTTGAGTCAACTATGCCGAGAAGCACGCAGAGAGATACGCAGAAACCGTACTACCGAGTTACTTCAGAGCAATCAGAGCCGTCATGACGAACACGAGTACGTGAACCGGAATAGACGCCCACCACGGGTGTTCAACATTAATGACTTGGTTTTCGGGATAGGTTTAAATTACACGCGATTTAGATCGTTCGACATCTATTTAACCGGAAATTGTGTTTTTGAGACTGTTTAAAAATTTCCACTACGTGTTGTTGATTTTGTCCGTGATTAGTTTTTGTGCATTTTATCGCGATTTGCCACGTGCTTCCACTCGATTAGATTATAATTATTTCGTGCGAGTTTTTGAAGTAAACAACCACGTGTTAATTCTTTTATTTTGCGCTTAGTTTATTGTTGACGTCGTGGTAATTTACGTTGCCTCTAACTAGTCATAATCATGTCGAGTCGTGAGTGCACGCTGAGTTAGAATACCTTAGTAGGCTTATTGGTCATGGTCAGGTACGGCCGAGCCCGAGTAAGACTGAAACTTTCGTGAATTCTCCTAAAGTCATTTAATAAATGCACCGTGAAAACGGGAAAGTTGAGCGTTATTGCAGGACGGTCCTCAACACTATGTGGCGTGCGCGATACGGCGTACGCGATGTGGCGTACGCAATGCGGTGTGCATGAGGTACGCGATGTGGAGCGCACGACGTGCACGAAGTGTGCGATGCGGCGCGACCGAGGTGCGTGATGCGGCGCGCACGAGGTTCTCGAGGTGCGCGATGCTGCGCGATGCTGCGCGATGCTTCGCGATGCTGCGCGATGCTGCGCGATGTTGCGTAACAAACTTTTCACAGTCTACTGACAAGCAAGACGTGGCCCATATAAGGTCGTCCGTGCGCAGCCTAGCGAACGATACGAGCTGCGGCTATTGAGTGGCACGTACGGGAAGACTTCACAGGCTGCAGCCCAGTATATGGTCCTGTGGAAGGGAGAGTGGTGTCCCGATACCTGCGCTGCATTCTTTGAGCGTGAGGACAGTGTTACTTTGTACTCGGTCATGTTTGTAATGATCTTAGTAAAGAAAATGTGATGAGGCAATAGACAGACTGCTTATGTTTAGTAAACTGCGGGGTGCTAAACGCATGTAGAGGACGGACTGCGGGACGTTCCTATAAGCAAACAGACTGCGGGATGTTTGCCTACATGATTGAGCGATGCCTTATGTTAGACAGACTGCGGGATGTCTAAGTTTTATGTTTAGTAAATTGCGGGGTACTAAACGCATGTAGAGGACGGACTGCGGGACGTTCCTATAAGCAAACAGACTGCGGGATGTTTGCCTACATGATTGAGCGATGCCTTATGTTAGACAGACTGCGGGATGTCTAAGTTTTATGTTTAGTAAACTGCGGGGTACTAAACTCATTTAGAGGACGGACTGCGGGACGTTCCTATAAGCAAGTAGACCGCGGGATGCTTGCCTACATGACTAAAAATTAAACTGTTAGCAATTGAGGATGAATACGCGCATGAGCTTATATATGATTCATATCAAAGCCATGCATGTCACTTGTAGGCATGTTTAATCTGTTTAAAAACTATGCGTTACGTTATGATGCTGTCGAGGACGATGCATAGTCAAGGGAGGGGGGGGGGGGGGTGTAAGAGATGAACAGAACTAGTCAGTACTAAGACTATAAAAGCGCGCGCCAGGACGAGCGCGCCCGTCTCTTAGATCCAGATAACCCCATTACTCTCCTTCAGGAAAGCAATAGGGCCACAAGTACAGTCCACAAATCACACAAACCGTCATTTCATCCTCGCCGCCGAGGTACCACGCGAACTTCAAGACTTAATTGTTCCCCCCGTCCCTTGCACGTCGAACCGCCAGCCCCGAGGCTGAGTGAGCCGTAGCATTTAATAGTAATCCCCGTTAATAATCATGAATCTAAACTTTTGATCCAGCCTGTCCCCAAATTGCTGTTATTCCCCAACGACGCCCTAAGCCGAGGCCGAGGTTCGTACCCCACAGAGGGTGCCCTTAGTGCTCTGTCGTTTAGTTTTAATAAATATATTTACGCTTCTGGCTGGAGGCTTTAAGCACACACCTTAGGGCAGCCACTGGAAAGTCCGGTTAAGTAGTCACGGCCTCTCAAGGCCAAGTACGAGATGCCATTAAAAAAAAAAACGAGCGCGCACCCTTTCGATCGGCAACCACCACAGCGCGCGGATCTATACGACGTCAGGCGTCATCTGTCAGATTGCATTTATTTACATAATATGTTGTGATTTTGTGAAATACACACTACAAGCAATAAACATATATTGCTTGTAGTGAGGCTGAGTGAGCCGTAGCATTTAATAGTAATCCCCGTTAATAATCATGAATCTAAACTTTTGATCCAGCCTGTCCCCAACTTGCTGTTTTTCCCCAATGACGCCCTAAGCCGAGGTTCGTACCCCACAGGGGGTGCTCTTATAGTGCTGTCGTTTAGTTTTAATAAATATATTTTTACGCTCCTGGCTGGAGGCTTTAAGCTCACACCTTAGGGCAGCCACAGGAAAGTCCGGTTAGTTGTCACGGCATCTCAAGGCCAACTACGAGATGCCATTAAAAAAAAAACAAAAAAAAGAGCGCGCCCCCTTTCTATCGGCGACCACAACACAGCGCGCGGACATAAACGACGTCAGGCGTCATCGTCATCTGTATCGTGAGATTGTTTTTCCTATCTGTCTAATTGTTGCACTTATTTACATATGTTGTGATTTTGTGAAACTAGCACGTAAGTTTTGATTCTGTTTTCTAATCATGTTTATTGCTTGTAAAAACTGAAACTTCAACACGTAACGTTTAGGTCACGTGTTGTAACGCTTTTTTTTTAATTGAAATTCCGCATCCGATCTTAAATATAACATTAATTTTATATAATATTTAAAACAGGGAGTTGCTGATGTGATGCTGCATATTCTTTTGTCATAATTTAATTTTGGAACATTATATGATAAACAATTCGACATTTAGAGCGTTATCACACCGCCGATTTGCCAGCGTATTTCCAGCGAGGCGATTTGTGAAAGTGCTCTCCGTGTGTGCGGAGCGAGCTAGCCGCGATGACGAGAGACGTTCTCTGCGTTTTTACAATATTGTACACTCGCTTGTCTCGCTCTCTCTTGTACACTCACGTCAACTCACGGCGTGAACACGTCGCATGCTCACTACGGACACACAGCAAGTGCATTAAACAATAGCCTCGCTGAAAACTCGCTCGCAAATCACCAGGGTTCTAGGTTCTCGTTGTTCTTAAAAACACTTCTTTTATACGTCCATATTTTTTTAAAACTATATAAGGTCAGTTTCCTATCCTAGTCTGAGATGAAAAATTGAAGCTATTTTATTTAAATGTTTTGTCCAGAACTCACCATCATCGTTCTGGCGCACAATGCGTGAAGACTACAACAGGTCCGTCCACCTCGTGCGCCAGGTGGACAAGATCATAGGAGGCGTGATCTTCTTATCTTTCGCCAGTAACCTATTCTTCGTCTGCTCTCAGCTGCTGCATACTCTTGCGTGAGTATTTCCACTTGAACGACTAAGGATGCTAAACTTTCCAAATGATCTTTGGTCTTCCATCCATGGTTAGTTTTATGTCCTAAGCGATGAAACTTTAATTTGTTTTATAATATTAGTAGCTGATACGGGCTAGAGACCTTGTAATATTGCAAGAAGGCTAAGAGTAGTTTTAAAGCCAGTAATTCTGAGCAGATATCATTCGCGTCCTCAGATCATAAAACACTTTTCTGATCTGTGGTCGCGTCACTCGTGAGTGTGAGTGCAAGTGAAACGTCTTAACACAAAATTAATCAAAAGTGAAAAATGAATTCACTAGTGAACCGACGATGTTGGATTTCGGCAACGGCATGATTCACTCGCTTATCGAATGATTGAAAAATGAGCATTCAGTAAACCATTCACTCGAGTGAAGCGTCTGATATCAGCTTAGCACAAAGCGATTATAACACTTCACCGCACTCCGTCGCGTAGCTTGTGGCGGCCATAGCAAACCATCTGCGGAGGAGCACGTCCCGCGCGCAGATTGTGTTTTTTATACAAACTGATACAATGTTAAATCTGCCGCCCCGTGCTATGCGACGGAGCGTGGTGCAGTGTGATAATTGCCTTAAGTTGCTGACACATAATTGAAAGCTGTTTACAGAGACGGAATAAAAGTAACACCGAGATGCAGACCAGATTCTACAACAGATCAGAGGTAACACCTTATACTAACAATACAATAAAATTGTTCACTTGCCGTCCATTGTTGACTACGTATAATATTGCAGATTTCTCGGCGGCTACGAGAATTCGGTCTACTTCACGTATTCCTTTGCGTTCCTGGTATTCAGGTCCCTGGCAGTATCGCTAACTGCGGCTAAAGTTTATGCTGCCAGCTTGGAACCAGCGCATTCCTTGTACGATGTATCTTCTACTAATTATTGCGTGGAGGTGAGAATAAAAAATTTCGAACTATAGTCGTGAAAAAATAGTTATGATGTACCTACTTATGAGATATTGCAAACAGCCCACCAGAATCAAGACTGGTCACCAACGGCAATAGACATGGCTGAGTAGTAGACACCGCGTTTCCTTTGCTATTCGTGGGAACTAAATGAGTCATTCAAATAATAATCAACTCGGAGGTGGCAGTGATGCTCGCCACACACCACGTCAGTTGTTTTCACGGGGCGAAAAGCGAGCTGTAGAGTAATTGCTTAGCTACGCTGAATGTGCAGGGAGGTAAAAACGATAAGATGGTTGAGATGTGTGAGATGGTGAAGGATATAAGAATGATAAAAAAAGAGTGGACATATCCAAACACGGTTCTCATACCGCTATCAGGTCCGGTGATCAAAAGACACATAGGGCTTGTTAAGGTGTGCCCCATACCCTGACAGGCCTGGTTCTGCATCTCACGAACTGTTTCACAGGGTTGTGTAGAGTCACCGTGCCTGTTCAACTTGTACATGGATAGTTGTCTGATAGATTTGAAAGAGGGTGAGTGCGGATTGAGAAGGAATAAGTTGCCTGTCAAATGCCCTCTCCATACAGATGCAAGGCATGGTGACTGTGACGGATGAAGCATATAAAAGGAGAGGGATGAGTAGGTATAAATACGAATACAATGAAGTGTTTGAAAGAGAAGTAGTTGTATAGAAATAATGACTAAAATACCTAACGTATCACTTGTTTGGGTCAGTATTACTACTCCACAGCAACACACTCACAGTAACACTCCTCAAAATTAACTTTTAACTCCATTCAATAAATATGTAAATTAACATCAGAATTATTACGCAACTTTAAATATTTTTTAAACGTGTCAAGCCAAGTAATGATTACTGTCCTTCAAGATATAGGATTATCCTAGTTTGAAGAACAGGGGTCTTACTCATCTGCAATATATAGCCATAATCATCCCCTATTAAAACCACACTGATGTTACCTAGACTATGTGTTTTGGTAAATAAATGATTACTTACCTATACTTACGTAAGATCTATGTTCAAAAACATCTATAAATAAAAAAATCGACAAATAAAAAAACAAATTTATTTAGAAGAACTGTAAAAATAAATAAATGTTAGTTTAGTAAAAATAAATAAGTGTCTCTCACGAAACTTCCCGTACGACAAACTTGTTTATTTTTACTGAATTCATTCCACCACACAGTAAAGTACAGCAAACAAACATGAGTATTTACGAAACTTTGGCAAACTGGGAAACTATTAAGAAACATGGCACAATACAATATTGTACCGAAGGACCACTGAAGCTTGCATGAAGCACGTGAGCTTTAAGCTCACGTCACTTAAGGCCGGGTGTTCCCGTTTTTGCATGTTTAAGAACTTTGTTTTGATAGGCAAATTATTACATTTAGAATCTGAAAAAAATATGTATTTCAGATACATTCTTTCTCCATAGGTTGTACCCGATCAATATACGATACAATAAAATTTTCTCAATAGAAAAAAATACCAAACTAAGCTCGATTTGCAGGTTTTTTACAAACCAAGTTCCATTTTAAACGAGTACTATTACTCCTTTTTTTCTATAATTTATATCAATATATAGGTAATTAATTTAGGCGTCGATTGTACCCGATGGTTTTTTTTTATTGCATTTATAAACTTTTTGATCGATTATTCAAGTGGTTTTCGATCCACGCGTCGTTTACCAGTGTCTGCCAGTGTCCCGCGGGACGTTACCGAGGTAAGACCTATGCCAAATTTTTGCGCGCGCGCAACTTTTCTGCTGCGTAAAGAATAAATAAAATAAATTTTAAGTAATTATTGTTTTATAGAACTTTTAGAGGCCACAGTTAAGATTTTATTTCTGTGTTTATTTCTATTTGTGTAAATATTTGTATATAACTTGTAAGACAATATTTTTGTGATTGTTTTGTGAAAATGGCAAACAAAAATTATAAATATAGGACTAAATCAAGGTTGAAGGCAAAAAAAATTGCGAAAGAAATATGGTAAGTTATATTTTGTATTCATTTATCCCTATTGACCACAGTCACAGTATTACAATAATTATTATTTTCCGCCCGTGTACTTACGCTTAGGTACTTAGCTGTCCACGCAAATTTTGACTTTCGAGCACGCGAGATCCCCGCCGTTGCTCTAGGCAAGTACATTCGTTTCACAACTGTATGGACTGTAAAACTGTGCCACAGTCTAAATATAACATCAGTAGGTTCAAAGAGAGGTAAAAGGCTGCTGTTTTTCTTTTACTTACCTACCTTTATTGTTTTAAGTAGTTAATATGTCCTGCCATGATTAAATTGTTTTAATAACATAACCCAATTTTATTGTTTCAGTTCAAAAATTAATCGAAATAAAAAAGGCTTATTTGTTCGGAAAAAAGCACAGAAGAACAGTAAGTACTGTCTTTGTTTTCTTGATAATCGGAATCCTCAGAACAGACTAAATAGTAGTACCTACTTTACAAGCGGACAGAAAAATCACCCCCGAACAATAGTCAGTATAAAGTAAAAAAAATGGCGAAACTGACACCTATTTCATTCTTGCTACGGTTCACATTCCATTGGGTACCTATTATTGTCTCCAAACCGGTATTGAGCACTGAAAATTCACTCCGTGCGAATAATAAACAAAAAAAAAGGAGCCGGCCAAGCGCAACCGCGGGAAGCGGTGAAATTTTGTGCGTGGTGCCGGCTCTCGACTACCCGGTATGGCCATTGCACTTAGTGTCGCAATACTATCTTAGATTTAGTTAATTTTGCATTTTAATAAAGTAAAGTTCTTTAGGGTTCCGTACCTCAAAAGGAAAAAACGGAACCCTTATAGGATCACTTCGTTGTCCGTCTGTCTGTCTGTCTGTCAAGACCTTTTTTCTCAGGAACGCGTGAAGGTATCAAGTTGAAATTAATATCAAATACGTAGGTCTATGGCCCCTTGAAGCTCTAAAAAAACCAAGCTTCCAAGTCAACAAAATAAAAAAATACGGCGATATAAGCGACATTATTGCGACATATTTCGATACTCGCAAATAATCAAAACCTATAGGGTACTTCCCGTTGACCTAGAATCGTAAAATTTGGCAAGAAGCAAGATCTTACAGCACAAGTATAGGAAAAAGTCCTAAAATTGTAAATTTGTAGTTACACCACATAAAAAAATTGCAAATATCTAGCATATAAATCAAAACCTATAGGGTACTTCCCGTTGACATAGAATCATTGAATTTGGCAAGAAGCAAGGTCTCACAGCACAAATAAAGGAAAAAGTTCGAAAATTGTAAATTTGTTGTTTTATCATATAAAAAATACTTTTTTTGCGATTACAAACTTACATTTTCAGTTGGAAAATTGACTGTGACGTATAAAGATGTATGGGAAAACATGATTTTCAACTACAATATTAAGTTTGTTTTAGAGATAAATTCATTCCAATGACGGAACCCTTTATTGTGCGTGATCCGACACGCACTTGGCCGTTTTTTTTCAGAAAACCGTGTGACGATACGTTTGATAAGGCTCACGTATCTTATATATATAATATATCTATATTAGAGCCTATTGATTTGCAATCCTCCGCTACTAAGTAAGGTTTATTTTTGTTGTCTTTAAATACAAATCTAAAATTTGTTTTGTTTATTATTATTTCAGGACATAGACATCGCCCAATGATGATACTTCACAAGATGTACCACTACCAATTATTCGTTATCTGCGCCAGAACCAATTGTTAACTCTGGATCTACTCAGTAAGTTATCAGAACTAACATAACACTTACACAAGTGTGCAGCACGTATGTCACGGCTTATAAGCCTGAATGACCTGAAAATGGTATTTCAACATTTTTTTTTAGGTTTTTTTGTTTGGCACGTTATACTATCTCCATAAACAATTTTATGTTGTTACAGAGAAACTAATGGATGTGAAGATGAAGACGCGTTTATTATTGGAATGGATAACAAGGAAAACCATTTCCAACCCATACCAGGACGGCGAATAATTGATATCAATTACTTTTTAAAAGAACTTCAAGAAAAAGCACGCCACAATATTTTATTTGATTGTAAATCAAGCCACTTTTGCTTAGTTGGTGAAAGAAGACATGGATTTATATCGATAGTTTGTTTGATTCCATCCGAAAACACCAAAGGTACTGAGCATGTAAATGCTAATATAGCTCCTACTACTCGTACTGGAGTTGTAGCCTCTGGTATAGGATTTTCACAGATCGAAGAGTTATTTTCGGCTATAAACATCCCCATAATAATATTTTCTTCAAAATATTTTAATCAACTACAAAATAAAGTTTATAAGAAATGGGAAGAAACTGCAAATAATAATATTAGGACGTAAGATTATGTGTTTCATAGAAGTAAGAAAAATGTTATCAATTTTTGTGACAATATTATGATACTTATATAATTTTTTTTTTCGCAATTTGTATTATTTTTAACTATCCCACTTTTTTTTAAGACAACTTTGATATAGTTTTTTTAAGAAGTGCTACATCACAAACTTCATACAAAGCTTGAAAGCTGAAAGTGAATCTATAACTTTATTATTACATAATAATATCAATCACTTACAGTAAGTAGGTATATAATTATTTAAGCTATTTTTATCAAATTTATTAATTTGATTATACCGTTGGAATACTGTTCAGTTTAGACTGTGGCGCGCGAACACTTGAAACTCGATCTTTGCGGCGCGGCGCGGCTGCGGCGACGTCCGCGCGTAAATACCTATTGCGCTTGGGACACCCGGCCCATAAAACAATTTTTACTTATTTATTTAGTTTATTATTTATGTGTACACACAGTAAAATACAGAGAGATACGACATAATTATAATATTAGTACAAAGGTACTACAATACATTACAACAATAATGGATTAACTATCGTATTTTATTATGTTTTTTAAACAAATATAACAAAATAAGTTGACCTACACGACACGCTTACCTAAACTGTGATACTTTGCTCGGCTATGGGTTCATGTTCGCACGGCTCGCTTCGCGTAGTTTTAAATGCCTCCTTCGCTTGGTCTACCTGGCCTTAAGTATTCATGGTGAGATTTTTAGAGAGTAGACATGATTTAGGTGACTTTGTGCCCTTCATTTAGTAGTAACGCTATCAGTAAACTCAATTATTAATTCAGGTGGAGAGATTTCTGGATCAAATACATGGAGACACGGTCGCGCTGACTGGTCTTCAGTTCTTCCATGTCAAGCGGGGATTAGTGCTGACGGTAAGACCTACGCTTTTATATTACCACTAGCTGATAACTGTTAATTATTTTTGTTTAAACTCTTTGAGGCGGCCATACGGCATCGGCATGACTGAACTCTTCGAAGTAGTACGCTGAGCTAGTACACAATTTATTTATTTATTTAAACTTCTCACGCACAATAATGTACAAAGGCGGACTTAATGCCTTAGGCATTCTCTACCAGTCATTCAACGGTGGTGAAGAGATAAGATGGCGGGTGCTCTGATTGAGAGAAAATAATAATGTTATAAAATATAACATAATTAAATATAAATATAATAGGTACAAAAGTACATAAATAGGTTAAAAACTTAGTTATAATACACATATATTTACTATAATATATCCCTACATTATATATATATGTTACGGCTAATACCCGAAGTGCGGCTACACCTAGTTTTAGCCGGTTTGAATTATAGGTCCAGACAATCCCTGTTGGATAAAACCAATTTACCAACAATAGAGGGGATCTGGCGCTCGGCGGCCGCTACCGCGGCACGCTCGCTTCGCTCGCTCG
Organism: Tiliacea citrago; assembly: GCA_963921375.1. Classification (NCBI taxonomy): domain Eukaryota; kingdom Metazoa; phylum Arthropoda; class Insecta; order Lepidoptera; family Noctuidae; genus Tiliacea; species Tiliacea citrago. The sequence goes on from OY992784.1 coordinate 8,479,064, forward strand.
CCTTCGCTTGTTAATGGTTACTGTTCTAACCTAACCTAACCCAAATGATTTTACCCGAAAACAATCGGCTCGTACTAGGTTTAACCAAGAGTAAGTGGCTACACCTAGTTCTAACCGGCTAAAACTAGGTGTAGCCGCACTTCGGGTATTAGCCGTAACATATACATATTATAAATAAATACAAATTCAATGAAAATACGTTAAATTGAGATGACTCTACGCTATTTGTTTTGACAAATAACTCTGCAATTTTAGCTTAAATGCATACCGACTGGTGGCCGTCCTGATATCGAGAGGAAGCGCAATTTCGCAAAGAATAACCTAAGAACGTAGAACCGATAATGTATTCGATACATACATAAGGGTATTGTATAAGGTTTTGAGTTTCGCAAATATATTGCAGGTGCTTCCGTATTGTTCAGGTCATATTTGATTGAATATTTAGTATTTAAAAATGTGTTTTTTTCTGTCAGCCAGTCACGTAACTAAATAAAGATTGGCACAGTTTACTTTTTGGACACACACTTAACTTTGGGACAGTGGCGGCCAGGACTGGTAACGGCCGCGACTTACGAGTTGTACGTCGTAGGTCGTACTCAGACAGGCGCTTTGCTTTGTGTAAATGATTTCAGTACCACTACTCTCAACACGGTAATGGAAAACATCGTGAGGAAACCGGCATGTCCTAGAACCAAAAATTCGGTGTCATATGACATCTATCAACCCGCACGGGATCCGTATGACCCACTCCCTTTCACCGAGACTAGGCTTGTGTCTCAGCAATTGGAAAATTATAAACGTACTAAGCTACACTTTAACTTTTTAACCAACATCAAAAAAGGTAGAGGTTATAATTATGTTCGTCCGTATGTATTTTTTTTGAATGTATGTTCTAATTTTTTGTGGAAGCTTACGCGGTGGTACCATATGAATTTTATTTACTTTGCTTGGCTAGTTTTTCAGAAAACTGGAAGACAGGGCTTTGCCAACGCGAACACGCATTTCAGTTCTCCGGATAAAAAGTGACAGAACGCGAAGATCGCGTCCATCATTTCAGCCAAAAGACGTCCACTGCTGGACATAGGCCTCCCCCAAGGGGAGGTGTTTGCCATAATTGCCACGCTTGGCAGGTGGGTTGGCGATCGCAGTATGGTGTTAAAATGCATAGAGAACGCTGCAGCCCATTCTCTAGTAAGTGATAAATGATTTTTATTTCTGTAAGTAGGTTTGTACAAACACTTTTACACGTCAGTCATATTTTTAAAACTAGATGAGGTCGGCGTTTCCTATCTGACAACTCTGAGAAGAAAGACCGAAACAAACTCAGAGGGCGACCTCTGAGTTTGTTTCGGAGTCTCTTTTAAAGTCCAGACATAATCTTGGTCAGATCATGTGAAGACTATGTAGATTGGTGCCTGAAATGATCTTTTGACGAAAGAACTACACAGGTTGAGGGGACCTATCCAGTCAGTGAACGTATTTGTCATTTGCAGCTCTACTCAGAACGGAAAAGACATTTGGGTAGGCCGCATAAGTACTTTCGTCGCCTTTTACGACACCCACAGAAAGAAATGGGGTGGTACTATTCTTTACGTCCGACACCACACGGAGCCCGTATTCGGTGCGGAAGATCGCGTATTCGCGCGACGTTCACTTTTGGTTAGGGCGCAGCCTTTTACTTTCTGATAGCACTACTCACTGAGTTTCGCCAAATGCAGGACCCCTTGATCTGAACCTTCCCTAACTAAACACAATTCACTTTAACACCGTGCGGTTTCACTATTATGAGAATCCTTTGTTTTGAAGCCGGCGCAGGAAGAGCGATATTAGTACATTTTGATACTAGTGGAGAATGTTTGTTATTGCATTCGAGGCGGAATTAACACCCGAGGCCGAGGTTGTTTTTGAGCCGAGAACTGTAATAAAAAATGTCCACGTGTATCAAATGACGTTTTTCAATACACTTTTGAAGAAATAAAATAACGCAAAATATTTTTTTCATGAATTATTAGGACACTATGATTTAATTTTCTTTTTTTCCGCGCTTTGCTTTCGCCAGGTTGAAGTAGAAGCAAAGGTATAAAGCCGATAAACAGCCTAATATGAAAAATAGAAAATTCAAATATTTTTGAGTTTTGAACACAAATAAATGTTAATTTGTTCTTAAACGTTTTTTTTATTGTAATAATCATGGTGTTCTATTTATAAACATTATTCAAATATTCCAAAAATATGAATGCCGCAAAGACGCATATTTGCCGAGATTAAAAAAAAAAACACCTCCGTATTATAGAGAGGACCATCTCTGGCGCGAGACGGTGTGAATAGAGGCATTGAACCAATTTGGACTAAGTATAGGTATAAATAAAATTATCTGTGGCAAATTTTATTCCCGTACACGTGTTGGAAAATAAAAAATCGCACGCGTGTGAAATACATTTCATTGTGAACCTAATCGTAGTGCGATATGAACCAGTTTTCAAGGAAGTGTATTGAAAAATAATTATGATAGCTTAAAATTAGATGGCTGTTAATCTGATAGCAACTTCCTTCGTATCTTAATTTAATTTTGCGTCTAGGAGCACGCTGTAATAAACTATTTTGAATGTTCTGCAAGGACCAGCGGTGCATGGCACACCTGGGGCCTATTTAATAAAACCGAGAGGCCAGAGGTGACAGGTGACAATCTTACTAACCGACAATGATGTAGAAAATGTATCAACATTATCTGCTTTATTAAATTGTTTTGTATTTTTTTGACAAATATCACAAGGCTGTTATGTTAAATATGGCCCTGGTCCATAGGTGTTTGACGATTATTTACACATCGAAACAGCTTTGTGCTTTGGAGACCATTCGCAATCGTTAAAAGTAGTCCGAAGGCCGAAAGTTTGACAACTAGTCTAAGCTTAGAAAGTTATTGTGTCTGGAGGCCGATCGTAATATTGTTTATTTATTTTATTTTAGTGCAAAATATTCACATAAACCAATGATAAGAAAATCCTATTACACGGTGTTCTCACAAACATTCTAAAAATATCGGCCACCAAATTCAGAGGGCCCACTAAAAGTGATTTTCTGTCAACGATTACAATGATAAAAAATTTAAAAATATTTGGAACTGACATAAGCTACCGAATTGCTTAATGTCAATCATTGTAGAAGAACGAAACACTTTGAAAGCGGTTGTCACTTGTCAAAGTCTCCAGGGCTCATGTTGCGTTGATCATTCATCAGTAAGTTTAGTTTGAAGCAAAGACATGTAAATATACATCCTCGTACAATAGACCGGACAAAGCGAACAATATCAAAATATACTTGGTATCACCGCAAGCAAGGAGTTAGCAAGAAGTAGGTATCTGACCGTCAAAACGGATGGCATACTGACGACAACTCTTTCGCCAGTGCGTTGATCCATTCCCATCCGCTTCAATTTGTATTAGTATTAAACTATTACTAATATTCGGCTTTCCCTCGTTTCAGATTGCGGGAACTATAGTCACCTATGAGCTTGTGCTGATGCAGTTCACAGGAGTAACGCCGGCTTCGACAGAGCCTGAATAAGTTTATATCTTGATTCTAAGATTTCGGTTTATTTCTAAGATTTGAAATCCTGAACAGTTTTGTCTTGAGTTATACTTATATAAGAAAATAAGGAATTAAAGATATTCCAGTTTGAAGTTCTAAAATTTAGAGGTTATATCTTGTCAACAACAGACTTTAAACCGAAAAAGAAATAAAAAAAAATAATTAAAAAAATATATATCATTGATAGAAATGCAAACCACGGACTACGTATTCATGTTATACCTAATATCGTAGTACTAGTGAGATTTTTTTTTCCATTAGTTCTACCGTATAACTGTTCAGTAGAACTAGTGGGAACAAACCGAATTATAAGTCTACCTGACCGCGACATGCGTAGGTCTGCCACATAGCCCACATGCAACGCGGCGACAAATGTTCAAAAGAATATTTATTTAATAATCTTACCCAACTATCTATAAGACAGATATACAGGGTGGAATTTTGTAATGCCACCTGGAGGGAAAGTACTCTTAATACTGCAGATAGAAAATTTTACTCAAAGGAAACAGTCCTTTATTTTTTAATAGAAAGCAAACTGCATTCAGAGAATTTTCGTTTGAATTTTTTATTTTTCAAATTTATCATGTTTGTTAGAGAGATTTCATCCTTATAATTGACCCTAACGATCGATGCAATAAAAGTACAGGGTATAATTTTTTCAGATTTTAGCCGGTTCGATTCCCGGGTGTGGGAGAAGAGAATTTTCGAAAATCTTTGAATGCAGTTTGCTTTCTATTCAAAAATAAAGGAATGTTTCCTTTGAGTAAAACTTTCTATCTGCAGTATTAAGAGTACTTTCCCTCCAGGTGGCATTACAAAATTCCACCCTGTATATATTATTAATTATATGGTAGGAGAAGCAGTGGTGGCCGAGAAGCAGAGGTGGCCCAGACAGGCGTTTTACTTTGTGTAAATTATTTCATCACCAAGAGTGCTGCTCTTAAAACGGTGAAGGAAAACATCGTGAGGAAACCGGCATCTCCTCAGCAGAACCAAAAAAAATCGAAGACATGTGACATCTACCAACCCGCACTGGGCCCACGTGGTGGATTACGGCGTGTGAGAGGGAGTGCCTCTCACAGAGAGGACACCTGTGTCCCAGCAGTGGGAATACTATAGGCTGATTAAGCTAATCACAAATTCAGCTAACGTAAGATTTGAGAGCAATTTTTTTAATTAGAAACTTGATCTAGCTATTAGCAGCCGGTGCTTTATAATGGCACGTATACATTGGACTCAAATGATTCGTAATGTATTACTATGATTAATGCTTCTCATGTGACGTGGGAACATTAATCAATTAAATTACAACCAGATTGTGATTCGCAGTTGGTGTCGCATGCCCTAAAATCACAACAGTTTTCAGTTCAATTTCCAGTTCGGGTAAAGAAAGAAAGAAAAAGCATTTATTGGGACTCGCACAGATCACAAATTAAACTATACAAAAACACAATCATAGAAACATAAAGATCAAAAACAAAAATAAAGCAAAAATGAAAATAAAAACAGAAAGTCCTGTACGAGGCCAAAAGGCCCCCCCTATCTCAGCATGATGCTGCGGCACTTAAAAAAAAAAAAGTGTCGCAGCGCTGGTATTCTGATAGGGCCCGCTGTGATGTCACGGATAGACCAGACACGAAAATAAATAAAAATAAAAATATATTAGTGAATTAACATAATAAAAATAACATAATAAAATTATTGTAGGTAATTGTACACGTATACCGCGTGTGTGAACCCGACGTAACATCAGTTACTTGTCAGTGCCTTTTCTGTCTGTGGTGTTCTATGGTAACGGGGTACCTATTTCTATTAGGTCTTGTATCACCACAGGCGTCATCATTATTATCTGCTGGACCATAGGTCTCTCAGCTGCCATTTAGCTCGAATCTCGGCATCGCTCATCCAGCTGCTGCTACCAGTCACCCTGCGAAGATCGTCGCTCCACTTAGCTTGAGGGCGTCCTACCTTACGTTGGCCGATTCACGAACTCCACTCAAGAATACGTCTTCCCCAACGGTCATTGGTTCTACGGCTAATATTGCCGGGTCCAATTTTGCCACTCCAGCTTGGCTCGGCGTCAGTACAAGAGACAATTGGTTTTCAAGTTTTAGCAAAGTCTAAAGTTTTAAATCTTTCGCATTGCATTTCATGGTAACAAAATGGATACTATCGCACAGAAAGCATATTCTAATGATATGTCTCATAGTAAATATAGTTTCATTTAGTCAACAGTTGGGTAAAGGAAATAGGAAAGATATTCTTTTAGTAAAACGCGAGCAATATTTCCAGCCCTTTGAAGGTTATTAATAGCACTAATCTCTTATATCGAAGCCATTTATTCGGAAAATGATTTACCTACGACTACTTTGATATCGTACCTATGATGTTCGATTTACAGTGTCGGATTTTGAATATTTCTAATAGGATTATTCGTGCTCCTAAATAGTTAAAAGCACAATAACTGGACACAAAATCTCAATCTATCAATTTCAAATTCTAAACTAAATTGTATGGAATAATGTAAACTTATTATTTTAAGAAATGATCTATTTATTGTGCGATCAAATGAAAAAAAAACAAAAAACTTAATATATCAAATGCAGAGTATGCATTTGATATGTTTAAATTTCTGTGTAGCAGACAAACGGATGCTTGAATACGCGTGCACCTCAAATAACCAAACCCGTGAAACAAATACACAGATTAACCCTATTAAAAATATTCAACTGAACATCACTTTTGGAAATAGTTTGGTAATCATTATTTAACGAGGAGTCTTTGCACCCATTCTGGTTCAATTCGTCCCTGTAGAAACGTATTCGAGGTACACTATGAATCCAACAGGTCCACAGATTGAACAAAGGAATTGATGGAGCTTCTTATTGCGTCTTACCCCGCACAATTATTATTATAGAGATATTGAATGTATTATCTGTTCAATACTTATAATGAAATCGTAGCGAAGTCAAAATTGTACCTACACATAATATTTTTGAAGAACGTTATTTATTTTTTTACTTCATAATGGGTACACTATCAATTTGTATTAACTGCTGTACTATTTAATGTGTCAATACCCCCATTACCAATGAACTACCCATTAATTCGAATAAAATGATATAACGATGTGCTCTTCATTTGTTTGCAGAATACCTATAGAGTACTCTGTCTACTTTGTAGGTTATTGTTTTTCTAGCATTCCCATCATTCTAGGAAATTATTTGATACAGATATTGATTGTTTATCAGTCTAGGTTAGACTTTAATGAAGCCTAAAAGTTTCAAACAACGCTTATATTAACACTAGCTTCTGCCCGCGTCTTCGTTCACGTGGAAGTCGTAAGATACACAATATACTAAAATAACAGCCACATTTTTATAAAACTCCCTCGGCTCCCGCTCCGCCGCATCGCATCGCATCCTGTCGCCGCGCACCTACTTTGTTTTCGCTTAGACTTCTGACTTATTTTCTTTGTGCTCGACATCTAAGGGTCGTAGTCAAGTATTGCGCTATGAAACACAAAAATATTTTTTTAATCCGGCGGGTAGTTTCAGAGATTAGCGCGTTGAAACAAACTAAGGCGCAGCGCAGACGACAGACTTTTTGTGCGAAGGAGTGCGGCACACACCAATGTGATTACATTTTATTAGCTCACAAGCTTTCATTAATCACTCGATCCTTCGCACAAAAAGTCTGTTGTCTGCGCTGCACCTAAAGAGTGATTAATGAAGCTTGTGAGCTAATAAAATGTAATCACATTGGTGTGTGCCGCAGACTCCTTCGCACAAAAAGTCTGTCGTTCGCGCTGCACCTAACTCTTCAGCTTTATTCGCCAATATACAGAGGCACGGTGATATTTCTCCAGCTTTATGATCGCACTAAAATTAAAATAAAAACACAATAGAGCAGTCTAAAACAACGGTAATACTGCCAATCATAGACTTATAAAAAAAGTCAGACGGAACTCCCGCTAAGACAAAACTGTGTCCCGTAATGGCGGCGACAGTCTTAAGTGTGAGTGAATTTAGGGTTGTCATGATAGCCAAAATTACCCACTTAATATTGTTTTATTTTAAGAAAAATACAGGTCGGCAGACAAATTTGAGGTACTGCATATGTAACAACACGCCGGAGTCCTCCTTTAGTTGTATAAAAGTCATTCGTTTCAAAATGTAAACTGCAAATGACACTGTATTTGTTTTCAATCCAATCATTTCGCCAAACTTCATTTACTTTAGGAAATCTAGTAGAAAGAATATAAAACAACTAGTAATAATAAAATTAACCTAAATAAATTGAATAGATTTAAAAATATATTAATTTCCCATATATTTAGGGTAATTTGCACACGTGAATATTGGCAACACTGGCCTTGTGATGAATTATTTTGTTCTGGTGAATAAATATTGATTGTAATCTATAAAATCGGGAACTAAGTTGTTGAATTATTCATTTACCTATGAAACGTGATTCCTGTATTTTTTTTCTTCCGAGCTACGGTTTTTGCAACATTTCACCACACAAGACATGCTTTATTTCAATACTTTTTTTGCCGCGTAAACGTGTCGACTGTGTTGACGTTTGCACGCGTAATGGGTGAGTATGCTGTGAATGTGTGCGTGGGGGCCTGTACGTACAGCGAGCTGACTGACTCTGAGTGACACAGTTTTCTGTTAGCGAGAATCCGTCCGAGTTTTTTATACGTCCATGCTGCCAATAAAGGTTTTCACGACAATGGTTATACAAAAGAAAATAACACCTTAGGCTATGCGCAGATTGGTGGTATGAGTTTGTAACACGATACTTTTGAGTGTCGTCGTGGACGACGGGCCTTAGCACACAATAAAAATATATTTTAGTCAAATAATAATAATAACGCCAGCATATGATTGTCCCACTACAGGATCATTGAGCATTGATCACTACGCTTGGTGAATACGGGTTGCCGATTTCAGACTCATAATATTATTAATTTCAAGTCCAGGTTTTCTCACGACATTTTTCTTCACCGATCCAAGAGAAACTTGGAAAGTACATATGAATTGTAAATGTCACATTGGTAATGCACAACCTCGTGCATGAGAGGCCTTAATCACAGGGCCATCATGATATAAAAAATGAGAGTAGGTATGTGCGTATGACCACACGATAGAAGGGAAAACTTACGACTGGAGCCGAGTCTACACGATTCAGCGTCACCGACCGCGCTGGAGCCGAGTATACCCGATTCAGGGTCACCGATCCGTGACGGTTCAGTTTTGAAAGCGCGCAAACTCTGCCTAAATATGTTTTCACATCAAAAACTGTTCTGTCCACGGCAAACTAATCTGCTTTGCTTTTAGTATGCACCCTGTCTTACCCACTATACGTTTACAGGCACTTACATCAATAATGACGCGTTAACGCCTCCTCAAGGAGTACGTCCGAGACATGACGAGAGTACAAAACACCGGAGAAATCTCGAAAGGATTACATATCATGTGAAGAAAATATTGAAACTGCCGATATTTCCACCGTGTTACGTGCTGAGGGTCTTAATAATGAAGATCAGTCAAGGTGTAGTAACGAAGGATTTTGCAATGTTAGAAATGTTTTGTAGTAAACTGTCAAGGATAATAATAATGTGGACCGATGACCTTGTGAAAGCCGCAGGAATCCGCTGGATGCGGGAAGCACAGAACCTATCGAAGTGGCGGAGGTCTATGTCCAGCAGTGGACTTATTTCAGCTGAAATGGTGACACTGTCAATGAATCTAGATATCTAGAATTTATTTCTGGGAGGGGCGGATTTTTGCAGGTACGTTATTAATTCATGTGAAAGATTTAAGCTTTTAATAAGGCTTTGGCCTTTGATTTCCTATAATATCTATATAAAGGCTATGTTTCGTCATTGAATTGGTAAAGATAGATTAGAACATCAAGAACTAGGCATGTTTGAACTGTAGTTTCAGCTATGCAGCATTGCTACAGCAAGATGTATATAGGTAGTAAATTGTTTTCTTAGAATACATAGCTAGAATTATATGGTATGCCACTAGGCTCCATATTAGGACCTAAATCCAATAGCCATTAACAATCCAATAGAAAAGTAGCCGTAAGTATGCTTATATAAAGAAAATAATAAGGAAGTTAATTAGGGCAACAACTCAAAATAAATGATGAGTATTACACAACCAGAAATTTAAACAAGACGATGGCAATCAAAGCGGTCATTTGAATTATCATGGTTAATGGTACTCGCACACTCACGTTATTGACGCCGAGTTCAACTCTGAGTTTAAAGCTAATTTTTATAGTTGTTGTGATATTGAAGTTAATGTCTTTCAGTTTAATAAGGTTTAAGTTGCCGGTGTTAGTTATGTGTAAAACAAACTAACTGACGACCGATTTTGCAATGCAACATTTTAGGATAATAATTATGATATGAAATTAAGAAAGTGTTTTGATCTCTTAATATCAACCGGACAGGGTTGCTGTGATACGGTACGCATGTGCCAATAATTAGGTAATTATAGGCACATACGTAATTTCATTGGGTCTTAAACAGAATATGGACAAGACAAAGGTCATGTCAAATGCCCATGTAACAACACCCACTCTCATGAAGATCAAAGACTTTACACTCGAAGTCATGGATTATGTTCACCTAAACTGTCCAGTTAGGTAGGTCCAACTTCGAGAAAGAAGTCAATCGTCGAATCCGACTCGGCTGGGCAGCGTTCGGTAAGCTACGCAATATATTCTCGTCCCACATACCGCAGTGTCTCAAGACCAATTTTGTGCGTGTTTCCAGTTATGACCTATGGCACTAAAAGGTGGTCGCTCATAACAGGCCTCATTAGGAAGTCATCTAACGGGCAATAGACAGGACTAATCTTGAAGTATCCCTACTTTATCAAATCAGAAATGAAGAGATCCGCAGGAGAACCTAGGAAACTGACACAGCCCGAATAATTGCCAAACTAAAGTAACATATTGCTCGCAGATCAGATGGGGCCGAAAGGTTCTGGAGTGGCGATCGCGTACCGGAAGTCATAGCGTTGGAAGATCTCGGAAACAAGGACGACCGATGACCTTGTGAAGGCCACATAAACCAGCTGGATGCGACAAGCACAGAACCGATTTGATTTTTTTGGAGTGGCGGTGCTTGGTTGAGGCCTATGTCCAGCAATGGACGTAATTTCAGCTTTTCCTTGTGATGGCAACGCATTTGCGATGACTCTGGTTATGCAAATGTAAGAAGGACTGGGCTTAATAGGTAATACGGGCTGGTGTCCGCAACTCCACATCGATGCGCGTATTTTGCGTACGGGTAGGAAAATCGGTTATTCGATCCACCCCAGCTCCTAACTATAATAATATTACAAATGCGAAAGTGAGTTTGTTTGTTTGTTTATTTGTTAAGCTTTCACGTTAAAACGGCAGATCGGATTTGGGTGAAATTTGCCACATGGGTAGACCATGATTATAGAACGGGGAAAGGACATAGAATACTTTTTATCCCGGTAGTATGTTCCCGTGGTCTAATTTCCGACATGCACATGGGCGAAGCCGCTGGCAAAAGTAAGTAATATTATTACTAATAACACACACAGATACTAACCCTATAATAAGTAATAATCAACAGTGAAATCAGTTTTTATATAACTTACCGCATCTGTGTACATACATACATAATTAGCTAATAAGGTTCCCACTGCTGGCACACAGGCCTTCTCTCTTCCAGAGGGAGTGGGCTGTAAATCTACCACGCGGGCCCAGTGCGGGTTAGTAGATGTCACATGTATTTGAATTTTTGGTTCTAGGACATGCCGGTTTCCTCACGATGTTTTCCTTCACCGTTTTGAGAGCAGTGGTGATAAAATTATTTAAACAAAGTAAAGCGCCTACCTGGGTTCGAACCCACGACCTACAACTCGTAAGTCGGGGACGTTAATAATAACGCATCTGTGTACGACTGCATAATCTTAAATATGAGTTCATTTTCATTTTCAAAGTTCTTTATTTAACAACGGAACAATGATCAAAATGCACTTATCCTAAGCTTCATTAACTAATTAGAATTGAGGAACTTTATGAGGTTAGGTATTCGCCTTTCAAAGCTTATGACAGATATATAGTTTAAACTGATAATAACATAAAGCATAACACACAATAAACAAGGGTAGGTACACGATGACAATTACGCAAAATCATTTAGTTACTTATAATTTTGCTGGTTGCATGTAGGTATAACAAAAAAATATTTAAAATAAAATACTTTGTTGATCGCACGGTGTACGTATGTACTGCCAGGGTTGCGAGTTTGTCCGAAAGGGATATCGTGGCCCTGGCACACAGGCAAATGAAGGAACACGGGTGGGTTTTAGTAAGTAAAAGTCTGACACGCCCTCCCGCTCCGCCCAGAGCGGGAGAAGTTATTTGATAATTACCCACCCCAAAAAAAAAAAAAAACGATGTACGTATGTAAGTACTAGCAACCGTGCCACCAGTCAATGATCAATGACCAAATCCGAAGGGTGGAGAACAGACCTGGGGGCCGATCGCGCTATTTCTCAGCGTAATTACCGTTCGAACGGAACGTTTTTGGTTTTGGTTTAGCTGATGAGAAACGGTATCGCACTATTTTTTCTGTCAAAAGTCAAACCATTTATTTCAAATAGGCACATAAGAGGCACTTTTGAACGTCAAAATTTACAAAAAAAATAGAATTGATTCTAGTTGCCCCTTCCAAAAGGTAGTTTCGTATGGAGAAGAATGGGCAAGAAACTCCACCGGTACTCTTTTAAAAATGTTTTACAATATTTTGTTTGATTACATTAATTATATGATTATATGTGAAGACGATGCACCTAGAATAAAATTACTATACCATAATAGGTAAAACGAATTAAAAACTAAGCAATGAAAAATAACTTAATTATTAGATAGATACGTGGTGTTCACATATTTACAAACATCATACAAGTATGTTTTTCTAAAAAAATAAGTCAGTGTGTGAGTATAGGTTATCACAGAATGTAAAATGAATATCATAAAAATAACAGATTTTACCATAAAAATAGCAACCAGTTTGATTTTGTCTAGACTCTAGATTGTCCTATGGAGCTGGACCAGCATGTTTCCAAGCATTCCTGTCCTGGATATAATCCTCTAACTTGTAATATGCTTGTTTACAAAGTGTACTTTTAATATGTGTTTTAAATTTTCTCTCATTTAATTTCAATATATCACAAGGTATTTTGTTGTAACATTTAACACAGTACCCCATAAAAGATAGAAACGTACTTTAGATAATCTGAAAAATGGTTGATCTATTTTATCTTTATTTCTAGTATTAAAATTATGTCTATCGCTTATCTTGTTAAAAATATGTAGATTTTTCCTTACATACATAATATTTTCATAAATGAATTGGCAAGGTACCGTCATAATATTAATCCTCTGAGCGACAAAGTCGTTGACGTTTCCCAATACCGAAAGTTCGATTGATCGTTCCTCCAACGTGTAACTTCCAAAGTAAAGCTAAATCGTTTCCGTTGAAATGATTAGCGCGATACGAAATGTGTTTTTTTTTTTTTTTTGGGTGGGATATTATCAAATAACTTCTCCCGCTCTGGGCGGAGCGGGAGGGAGTGTCAGACTTTTACTGACTAAAACCCACCCGTGTTCCTTCAGATGCCTGTGTGCCAGGGCCACGATATCCCTTTCGGACAAAGTCGCAACCCGGCAGTAGTGCAGGATATCCCTTTCGGACAAGCTCGTAACCCTGGCAGGCATTAGCCCTTTCGGACCCCGTCAATTGGTGCTGACGTCTCTTTAAGGCGTGCGTGGAACACAACGCGCCGTCGACCCGGGCTTGGTCCTTATCGGACGGCGAGCTACCCATCGCTCACCGTCCGCAAGCCCGCGCCTACGGTGGCCGGGAATCGGCCTGCGATTCCCGACGCCCGGGGCGTCTCCTGCGGTGACTAGGGGTGCGAGGGCGTTGATTTTGCCTTACCCTCACGCGTTCCGCCTCTTCCTTCGCAAGCATTACTGTTTCGCAGAAGGAGGTGACGGCCTCCCATGCACTTTCGCTCCGAACCATGGCCTGAACCAGGGCCGGACGCGAGAGATCGCCGCTGCCGATACGAAATGTGTCTAACTAGCGCGGTCAAAATTAGCGCGATCGGCCCCCTGGTGTCCTGAAATACAGGCCTTACGCCTAGCTTAGGCAGCAGTCTCCCACAGTATAACTAAAAATATTAGGTATTGATAATTTGAAAATGTACTATATATTGTGGTGAGAAATAAATCTTTATCTTATCTTTAAATCTTATCTTAATACTCTGTCTGTCAGTCTTACCTTTTCACTAAACCGATCGTTGTGAAATTTGACAAATACGTAGTTTAGGACCTGGAAAAGGACATAAGCTACTTTTCACCCTGGATAACTTTAAACAATAACTTAGACAAAAAATAGAGCCCAATTTTCTAACAGAACCCAGAGCCCAGCCAATGCCCGAGGCTAGCAAGTCTGCCAGGGTGTTTCCATCCTGCCAAGGGGCGATGTAGTTAAGTGGTAATTAAGGCCACGTACCGAAACCTCAAAGCCTGGAAGCATCTGAATTAATAAACCTAATCTTATTCCGTAATAACGTGAGCTTCTTGGATCAATAAGATTGCGAGATGATGGGAAATTGTGGTTTCTTGAACAGAAAGTCTAAAGATGGTATGATTTAAAATGTTTGTGATGAAAATGGGAATCAATTATAGTTAAATGCGTGTGCGAGGATCATTAGTCTAGTTAGACGATACTAAAAGCATGTTCTAAGTAAGTAATTAATAAAAGTCATTTGCAGGATATTCTGACCTAGATAATGTCTTTTAATGAAAACAGTACCCAGGTTTATTTTAAACATAATAGATGTAAGACATAGACATATTTTCGTGTGGTGCTGGACGTAAAGAATAGCACCATCCTATTTCTTCCCGTGGGTGCTGTAATAGGCGACTAAGAGATTTACTAGAGAATGGACAGCAGCGTTCTCTATGCATTTTAATACCATACTGCGATCACCAACCCGCCTGCCAAGCGTGGCGATCATGGCAGCCCCTCCTCTATTGGGGGAGGCATATGTCTAGTTAGTGGACGTCTTTCGGCTGGATGATGAGACATTCATTCACATTCATACACATGTATCGCCTTTTTTCCATGAGGGTAGGCAGGAACCATAGAATGCCACCGCTAAAATTCAACGATAACTGAACAATATATTACACACTGCTACTCTGTATGTACATTACATTACAAGGATTTCAGCAAAAGTTATAAAATTACAGTCTAGTGCATATAAATGGTAAAAAACATAAACATCAATTTTTATTTGTTTTGGTCTTAAATCACAAATTGGAATGAAATTTTTTCTGTAATGCAATTTCTTTGTGACTTCTCTCAGGTAATTATTTTTGCATTCAATACTTACTCGTTATTGAAAGGTTAATGACGTTTCATTAATAATCCGTGTTTAGGGTAGACGAACTGTACGAGTATAACTGTAGATTTAGTTCCAACGATGCTCTAAGGATCAACTTTGACCACTATATTCTGGTTTCGTACCGCACGAGTAACTTTCTTATGACAGTTTTGAATTTAGAACATTTCAAATGAAGTTTTTTTTAAACCCCAAAGGAGAAGATAGAATAAATAGTTTTTTTTTTATGTTTGTTAGAAGTTTTGCAGGTTTAATGCAAGTAAGAATAATCATCTTTGTCACAGCTGATGCAAGTTTTAATAAAACGATTTTGGAGGGACAGGCGTGTAAATAGCCGTGTTCCCTATGCGGATTGAGGACGGAGAAAAATCAGCGTGCCGGAATGCACGCCGATTCAAAGTGCCTATTTTGTATGATAAAATTAAATGGGATCGGTGGCGGTCAGGTGGCGTCGGTGGTCAAACCCCAGCAAATAAAGCAAAATGCGGTACTTCAATGAGCTTCTCGCTGCCTTGAAGATCTCCGCAGGTGGCCACCATCCCCACCGAGTGTGTCTCTACGTTGTCGTCGTGGTGGGGCTTGCGTGTCTCAATGATCTTGGGGGCTTTGCCGGTAGAGTCACTCATGCCGGAAGGCCTCAAGTGAGAGACCTGACTAAGAGAGACATGGGGCGGAGTCAATATCATCTGACTTCCGCGAGGGGCGCGCCGTCTGAGGACTTCAACAGTTGTTGGTGTTCTGGACGGTGCGCGTTTCTCTCCTCATCGTTTGGAGAGTGGGAAGAGTGGTTCACCTCTAGTACGTGTCTGCTCATCAGACATGACTGAGGTGAAGGAGTGGTCTGGGGACCCCACCCCATAAAAAAAGGCAAAGCTGTGTTCAGCAAAAATATGGAAGCGAGTCATAAAAACACCCCAGGAGGGTACCTGCTGCTCCGCAGTAGGAGAATCCCTCACCGAGCAGAGCTCGGTCAGTCCCTCGTATTCTGGGGGGGACAATGAACGCCCAAAACCCAATTCGGATTTTTATCCGTCCTTCGGGGACGCATTGAGCCAGGGTGGCTTACCTTCCGGTGCTGAGGAGTCGCTGGGTTCTATTCCCAGTACATCCACGGCACCGAAACAAAAAGCACAGAGAGTGCCAAAGGCCCGAGCACAATTTGTGCGCCCGGTTGCCGTAGAGGAGGGGAGTGATGCGGGGTCGGAGTCCAACGCTGCATCTGGCGCAAAGGGCTCTTTTAAGAGCCCGGAGCTCGTGGAGGTGGGGGCTGCAAAGTTTATGAAGAAGAAGCGCTCCAAGCCAGGGGACGGCCAGGGGTCGTCCTCTGATGGTGGGCTGAACTCGGGCCGGAGGAAAATTGGCCGGCGGGGCGGGGTCCAAGGACGGGGTGGGGGCAGAGGGCTCACCACCCAGGAGCCCAGCCGAGCTAGCCCAGCCGAGCTGGCCCAGGGAGCCGAGAGGCTCCCAATGGAGGGGCTCTCTGATACCTCAGGTAGTGAGCTGGACGCCGCTGTCGGCTCCAAGGTGGAGCGAGTCGCCAGCAGCTTTGAGCAGGTCATGGTAGCCGCGATCAAGGGTGTGGCCTTGAAGAGGATACAAGCCTCGAAAGACAAGGTCGTACCCGCTGCTACGGCCTCCATTATGGCAGCAGCGAGGGCCCTTCAGGCCGGCCTAACGTCGGACGAAATGTCCGAGATGCGGGCGGAGGTCGGCCGCCTGACGGCCGCTATGGAGCTTCTCCGAAAGGAGAACGAGGTACTCCTAGCGGACCTGGCCCGGCTCCGAGGAGCTGGCCCTCAGGAGGTACGACAGGGGGTGGAGCAGCAAGGGCAGGGTCTTCCCGTGCCTGCGGAAGACCGGGTGCTGACCCTGGTGTGGCAGGAGCTGGCTGCCTTCCATAATCGGTTTTCCGTTCTGGAGGGCATTGTCCTGCGCCCTCCACTAGCGGCGAGCAAGCCAGCCACCTTTGCCGCCACCGTGGCTGCCACGGCCCGGCCCACGGCCAAGCCCGCGGAAAATCCCGCGGCCAAACCCGCGGCGGCGAAATTGGTGCCACCCCCACCCAAGGCCAAGAAGGGCGGGACAGCTGCGCAGGCGGCTGTGCAAAGGGCGAGGCCCCCAGCCCTGGCGGCGGGAAAGCTGCCCCCACCCCCACCCCCACCCCCGCCTTCCAATTCTTCTCCGGCGGATACCGAATGGCAGGTAGCTGGAGAGAACAGGAGGGCGGGCGGGTAAGGCCAAAAGGGCGGCCAATAGAAAGGAGAGGCGGCAACGGCGCAAGAAGCGAAGTGCCGCGGCTAGGCTCCGCGCCCCGAAGTCCGCAGCTGTAGTAATTACACTACAGCCGGAATCGGAGAAGAAGGTCGTGCCCTACCGTGAGGTGCTCGCTAAGGCGTGGGCGGCAGTGAACCTGGAGGAGATCGGTCATCGCCGATGGCTTCCGAATGAAGGTCACTGCAACGGGGGCCCGGATGCTGGAGACCCCCGGGGCGGCCAGTGGCCCTACAGCTGACGCCCTTGCCGAAAGGCTCAGGGCGTCCTTAAATCTGGAAGAGGCCCGGGTGTCCAGGCCTACCAAGTGCGCTGACATGCGCATTTTGGGCCTGGACGACTGTGTGACGGCGGAAGAAGTTGTGGCCGCCGTGGCTAGGACTGGAGGGTGCTCTGCCGAGCAGGTGAAGGCGGGCACCATCCGTCCTGATAACACGGGGATACAAACCGTTACGGTGAGCTGCCCCGTGTCGGCGGCCCAAAAGATAGCCGGGGAGGGCCGAAGGCTCCGGGTGGGCTGGGTATCCGCGCAGGTAAACTGCTGGAACCCAGACCTCTGAGGTGCTTCCGCTGCCGGGTGGGTAACCACGTGGGAGCATGTTGCACCTCGGAGGTGGACCGCAGCGATCACTGTTTCCGCTGTGGTCAGCCCGGTCACAAGGCTGGCTCTTGCAATGCCACGCCGCACTGTTCTGCATGTGCGGCGGCTGGCAAGCCGGCCGATCACCGGGCTGGGGGCAAGGCCTGCGCTCCCCCCCCCAAACCCAGGGGCAGAGGCAAGCCCTCCGCCACCGCCGTCACCGCCGCAGCCGCCACTATTGCCGCCGCCGTTGCCGCCACCACCGTCGTCGCTGCCGCCGCTAACACCGCGGCAGGGCCTTCACAGGGGGCCCAGGAGGGGGCTAAAATGGAGTGCCAATAAATGGCCTCATTACGCCTCCTCCAGGCGAACATCAACCATTGCGCCGCCGCTCAGGATATCTTGCTCCAGAGCATGGCGCAGTGGTCGATTAACATCGCCGTGGTCGCTGAGCCGTACTTTGTCCCGCCCAGGGACGACTGGGTGGAGGACCTGAGCGGCTCAGTGACCATTATTTCGTCGGCCGCCGCCGGTACCCCGTCCCTTGAGGCCGTCAAGAGGGGAGGGGGTTGCGTGGCAGCACGGTTTGGGGAGATTGTCGTGGTGGGAGTATACTTCTCCCCGAACCGAACTCTCGCCGAGTTCCACAACTCCCTTGGGGAGTTGAGAATCGTCGTCGTCGGGTACCATCCCCTCCCAGTGATCTTCCTCGGGGACTTCAATGCCAAGAACGTGGCTTGGGGTTCCCGGTATACGGACACACGGGGCAGGATGGTGGAGGACTGGGCTCTGGAGACAGGCCTGGTCGTCCTAAACCGGGGTTCTGTCCCCAGGTGTGTGCGGATGCGGGGTGAATCAGTGGTGGACATCTCGTTCACCAGCCCCGCTCTGTCACCGCGTGTCATCGACTGGCGCGTCATGGAGGGGGTGGAGACCTATTCCGATCACCGGTACATTCGGTTTGACGTCTCCGCCCAGACCTCGGGCGCACCGGACCGACAGACCCCGAGTGGTCCGCGGTGGGCGCTAAAGCAGCTGGACCGGGAGCTCCTCCTGGAAGCCACGATCGTGCAGGCCTGGGTGTCATCACCGATCAGGCCTGCCGACATCAATGACGAGGCGGAGTGGTTCCGGGAGGCCATGTCTGAAATATGTGACGTGGCAATGCCCCGGGTCCAGCCCGGACGTGCCCGGCGCCAGGTGTACTGGTGGTCGCGTGAGCTGACCGCTTTACGCGAGGCTTGCGTTGCTGCGCGCCACCGGTACTCCAGGCACCGCAGGCTCCGTATCCGCCCTCCGGATACGGAAGCCATTCAGGCGGAGCTATATGAGGGGTACAGAGCAGCGAAGACTGCCCTCCGAGCAGAGATCCAGTGGGCCAGAGGACTGGCCCGCGAGGAGACGCTGGAGACTCTCAACAGAGACCCGTGGGGACGCCCCTACAACTGGGTGCGAGATAAACTCCGCCCATGGGCGCCCCCGCTGACGCAGAGTCTCCGGCCCCAGCTCATGGAGGACGTGGTGAGCGCTCTGTTCCCTTTGCGAGGGGAACATACTCCCCCGCCTATGGCTGCGCCTCCTGCGGTGCCAGATGCGGACCACACCGACGACGACGATGCTCCAGAGGTGGCCGAGGTAGATCTAAGAGTGGCGATACGTAGGCTGAATGCCAAGAATACCGTCCCAGGACCCGATGGCTTGCCTGGAAAAGCGTGGGTTCTGGCTTTAGAGGCTCTCGGGCCTCGACTAAGGGGGCTCCTAAGCGCATGCTTGGAGAGGGGCCAGTTTCCACTTCTTTGGAAGACGGGGAAACTGGTCCTCATAAAGAAGCCAGGGCGCCCGGCGGACTCTCCGTCCGCTTACCGGCCCATCGTGTTGCTCGACGAGGTGGGCAAGCTCTTTGAAAGAGTAATTGCAGACCGCCTTGTCGGGCGGCTGGTGCGAGTGGGGCCGGATTTGGCGGAGAGCCAGTTTGGTTTCCGTAAGGGGTGCTCTACGGTGGATGCCATCATGCGCGTTCGAGCCCTCACGACGGGGGATGCTGTTGCCCGGGGTGGGGTCGTCTTGGCGGTGTCTCTTGACATCGCCAATGCCTTCAATACCTTGCCCTGGAGTTGCATTAGGGAGGCACTTCGGTATCACCGGATGCCGACCTACCTCTGTCGTGTGGTCGAGGCCTATTTGACGGACAGGGCCGTCATCTACCCCGGTCACCACGGAGAGTGGAACCGGCGAGAGATGTCGTGCGGTGTCCCACAGGGATAGGTCCTGGGGCCGCATCTGTGGGACATCGGGTACGACTGGGTGCTGCGCGCCGACCTCCCTAGTGGCGTCAGCGTAGTCTGCTACGCTGACGACACGCTGACAAGGGAGTTCGCATCAGGCGGCGGCCGAACTGGCGGCACGTGGGGTTGCGACAATCGTCGATAGGATCCGGCAATTGGGACTCGAGGTGGCATTGCACAAGTCCGAGGCCATGTGCTTCTATGGTCCTCGGAACGCGCCACTGTCGGGTTCCCAGGTAACGGCGGGGGGGGTTCACATCGGCGTCGAGTCGACGATGAAGTACCTGGGACTAGTCCTCGACAGCCAGTGGAACTTCGTCGAGCACTTCCGACGTTTGGCTCCCAGACTGGAGCGGGCCGGGGCTGCCTTGAAGCGGCTTCTGCCCAATCTGGGGGGTCCAAACGCCTCCTGCCGGAGGCTATACGCGGGGATCGTGCGGTCCATGGCCCTTTACGGGGTACCGGTGTGGGCGCGTTCTCTGAGGCTGCGACCAGCGCTGCGGCTGAACGCGTCCCAAAGGGTCATGGCCATCAGGATGGTACGGGGATACCACACGGTCTCCCGTAAGGCGGCGAGCCTCCTTGCCGGACTGCCGCTATGGGATCTGGAGGCGAAAGTCCTCGCGCATATTTGGGTGTGGCGCGAAGAGGCGAAACTCCGGGGCATAACTCCGCTGCCGCAAGAAATCGCGGCACAGCGGACGGAGCTCCGGAGGGATTTCATGGCGACATGGAGAGTGCGATTGTCGCAACCCAGCGCTGGGCACGCCACAATTGTGGCGATAAGTCTCTTTGAGGAGTGGCTGGAGAGGCGCCACGGCGTCCTCACCTTCCGCCTGACGCAGGTCCTCACCGGACATGGATGTTTCGGGAGGTTCCTGTTTAGGATTAAGCGGGAGGAAACGCCCGGGTGTCACCACTGTGTGGATCGCCCGGAGGACACGGTAGAGCATACGGTGGAGGTCTGGCCAGCTTGGGCGGAGCACCGCCGTGTCCTCACGGAGGCGATCGGCGGCGGCGATCTCTCGCGTCCGGCCCTGGTTCAGGCCATGGTTCGGAGCGAGAGTGCATGGGAGGCCGTCACCTCCTTCTGCGAAGCAGTTATGCTAGCAAAGGAGGAGGCGGAACGCGTGAGGGGGAGACAAGGTTCGCGCCCTCGCGCCCTTAGTCACCGCAGGAGACGCCCCGGGCGTCGGGAGTCGCAAGCCGATTTCCGGCCACCGTAGGCGCGGGCCTGCAGACGGTGAGCGATGGGTAGCTCGCCGTCCGATAAGGACCAGGCCCGGGTCGACGGCGCGTTGTGTTCCACGCGTGCCTCAAAGAGATGTCAGCACAAACTGACGGGGTCCGTTAGGACCAATGCCTGCCGGGGTTGCGAGTTTGTCCGAAAGGGATATCGTGGCCCTGGCACACAGGCAACGGACGGAACACGGGTGGGTTTTAGTCAGTAAAAATCTGACACGCCCTCCCGCTCCGCCCAGAGCGGGAGAAGTTATTTGATAATTTCCCACCCAAAAAAAAAAAAAAAAATGGTGGCCACCATACGTAAAGTCGTCCACGCTGGTCACTTGAAAGTCTATTTTTTCACACACCAATCGGACGCGGGTTGATATTAATTCTGTTGAACGTTACAATGGCAAATCCCCAAGGATTACGGGATAATACACTTGTGTTTATCGATTTAACGGGTGCGCTGGATTAAGATTATAATGCGGTTCCTTAGAGAGTAAAAAATGCACCGACTCGCGCGCACGCACTTTTACATCTGACAGCTGTCATTGGCCGCTCAGTCCTCTGATGCTCTCTTCACATGTCCGCGACAGCAATATATGCTTAAGGTTGGACCATAGATACCGTATCACCGCCCACAATCAAGATAAACAATATGGAAATTAAATATGCCACACCAGATTTGGTACGGTATAATAAAATGTTGAAATATCGCAATTTCTAAGTAAGGGGTCAGTGTGGGACATTGTTTTATTGAACTAATTTCCCGCTTTAATGCGTCTGGACGAGCGCCATTTTATTTCAATTCGTGAGATTGAGCGTACTGACGTACAGTCAGTAGCATAGTGTTAATAATATAATAGCAGCCTATTATTGTCCTACTGCAGGGTAAAATGCATTTTCTCATACTGAGAAGGGTATAGCTTTGATCACAACGCTTGCTCAAGACTGGTTGGTGATATCAAACATATAGTAACTATCTTTGACCACAACACTTGCTCAAGACGGGTTGGTAATATCAAACATATAGTAACTATCTTTGATCACAACGATTGCTCAAGACTGGTTGGCGATATCAAACATTTATAGTAACTATCATTAATCACAACGCTTGCTCAAGACGGATTGGCGATATCAAACATATAGTAACTATCATTGATCACAACATTTGCTCAAGACGGGTTGGCGATATCAAACATATAGTAACTATCTTTGATCACAACGCTTGCTCAAAACGGGTTGGTAATATCAAACATTCAGTAACTATAAGTCCAGGTTTCCTCACGATGTTTTTCTTCACGGTTGTCAGTAATTTGTCCAAGATCAATTCGGTATGTAAAGTATTTTTCAGGTATGTTTTTTATATTTTTATTTTAAAGATAAGAGTATTTGAAACACATAATTTCATCTTTTTGTTTTTACAAGCTGTAGTTATTTTTATATATTTTTTTAAAGTTTTGTTCGTGCTGATTTCTAAAGTAGCCTGAATAGCTTAGGATGTTTGCCACGTTTAACACTTATTTAAAAACAAAATTCAGTAAAGTCAAACAGTCAAAGACAGTTAATTTGTTTACATTTCATACGAGATGCGATTTCCGTACCTTAGTTTAAAGTTATAGCTTATTAATCAAATGAATGGATCAAAGACTACTTCTGCTACGTGCTTCATACCGTCAAGTATAAACACCACAACAAATAGCCGACACAAATTGATTGTTAGTAAAAGAAACCTTAAAAAGAAATGGTGCGAGGAAGTAAACGTTGAGTACTAGTCTGTGCGGCGTTTGTTTTATTATGAAGATCATTTGAACGTAAGTTAAGTTTTCCTGAGGCGATACATCGATGTGATTCGACTTGTACTGTCGGCCGTTGGTGAAAAACTACACTATTTACCTATTTGAATAGAATAATAATAAGTGCTTCATGTGAATTTGTCGTTGACATTGACACTTGACACATACAGAACAACTTAATTATTTAATTACAAGAGGCACTGAAAATTCCCAATTCAGGCTACTTTTTATGACATTTAGAGGTCAAATAAAAGTCAAGTGATTTTAAGTATTTTTGTGAAAATAAATATGATCTTATAATTTTAAGACCTATTAATAGAAAAATAACTCATAAAACCTTAAAATCTCGAAATGGTTTTCGAATCGCATAGGTTAATTTTTACTTTACATACCGAATTACTCAGAAAGTACATATTATTATGAATTGAAATTGTTGCTAATGCCGTGGAATAATATCAATTTATCATAGACTGTATGCAAAACATATACAGACGTATTTGTAAACTCTCGTTGTTGTTGTTGACTGTACCCGCCAAGACAATACTTCAAGATATAACTATTAAATCGTGTTAGAATGTTGAAGTGCTGCCTCATTTTATACGGTTTACGAGATATCTTGGGCATAGAATAAGTGTGGTGTTTAACTTGCTGTGTGTCCATTCTAATAGTGTTATTTATTTTCGGCCTATTGTGTGTAATGTATTTAGTTGTTTTTTAGGGTTCCGTACCAAAAGGGTAAAACGGAAACCCTATTACTAAGGTTCCGCCGTCTGTCTGTCTGTCTGTCCGTCTGTCACCAGGCTGTATCTCATGAACCGTGATAGTTAGACAGTTGAAATTTTCACAAATGATGTATTTCTTGAGCCGCTATAACAAAAAATACTAAAAAACGGAATAAAATAAATATTTAAAGGAGCCCCCATACAACAAACGTGATTTTTTTGCTCATTTTTGTTCGTTATTGATAACGGCAACAGGTAGACGCTTGAAATATTCACAGAATATTTAATTATATATTCACTTTAAAAATAAATAATTAAATTAAAATAAAACAAATATTTAAAGGGGGCTCCCATACAACAAACCTGATTTTTTTGCCACTTTTATAGATAATGGTACGGAACCCTTCGTGTGTGACTCGGACTCGCACTTGGCCGGTTTTTTTTAACTCTAGTAGGGCTGTTATCTTCTCTCTGAAGCGGAGCTGGCCGTAAGGTACCACACGAGCCCGATGCGGATTGGTAGTAGACCATGTCTTCAAATTTTTTATTTTAGCCTGAGAGAGTTTGTGCTGCCTGGGTTCGAACCCACTATGTACAACTCGTAAGTCGGGGCCATTCCCACTGGACCACCACTGCTCTAGCATACATTAACATACATGTTTGTCATCCTGGCTAAAATTATGCCTTGGTAGGTAATAGTTATTTATTTATTTATACACATATATAAACATACAAGAAGAAAGGAACAGCAAAATACGTACAAAGGTGATGCTTATTTCTAAAGAAATCTCTTCCAGCATACCTGCGATAGGAAAGTCGATTAAGAGATGTAGACACCGTGTGTAAGAGTAGAAGAGAAAATAGAATACATATAATCAAAAACAATTTAAGTACTTAATAAAATTAAACAAATAATATGAGAATATACTAATATATATACATACATACACACAAACATACATACTTCTAAAATAAATATCACTAGAATATGAATTATAATTCTATTAAAATAATAAATACATACGCAACTATGACGAAGTGGAAAGATAGTGTTCTTTCACTCTTCTTTTAAATATTGAAACAGTTTAGCAGTGAAGTAGTCTTCGAGGCTATTTTACAATCCACCCATGATAAACTGACCTGTCTGCTTAATATTCTAATCTTTATCAGAAAGATAGCTACCTTTAAATTTCCTTGTCGCGAATAGAGGCTGGGAAAGTTTATAGTTGTCAGTAATACTTAAACCAAAGGGTCTCAGCTGAAATATATCTCCCAGGTGGAATCCATTACTTTTGGATATTTTTCAAGTTTCAATAGTTTGAGAGCCCACTGAAACTTAATTTAAGCTTCTTCTGAAATTGATGAGAGCTTTGGGAATTGAAAAGCCTTTGAAGCCGGAAATACTCTACAATATTTTGTTAATTTTTCAAGGCTATGTAGGTATGTACGGCTTTAATTACGTGCTTTAGTGTATGCGTTAATTAGGCTCCAGTTGAGTTCGAAAGTCGGGTAATTTCTGTAAAAATCACCAATGTAAAGCAATTTGATAAACCTAATAGTGAAAAATAAAAAACTTTAAAAAAAAAAAAACAACCAACTTCCAAAAAAAACACTACAAAGTGAAAAATAACTTTAATTTCGGAAGTCGGTGGCTTTTGATCTGTATTTTAGTTTTTTGCCACCGACTTCCGAAATTAAAGTTATTTTTCACTTTGTAGTGTTTTTTTTGGAAGTCAGTTGTTTTTTTTGTTGTAAAAAGTTTTTTATTTTTCACTTTTTAGTGGGTCAGATTGTAATTTATCCAATTTACAATAGCCTAATGTCAAATGCTCATCACCTTTTACAAAATATTGCTTTTACCGATGCAGGGGCGTTAATTGTTGAGGAGTTCTCCTGGTAAGAACCAGGAGAACTGATGGTGACTTCACCTTTTGCATTTTGACAAGCATAAATTGCTTAGCAACCATATTAAAGTGCCTAATCGAATCGCAACGGTGAAGTACTTATTATTAAGTAGTTCCGGTGGCCATCTGTGGTCTTCATCATCAGTTCCACTTCACCAAATGGTGCTTTTCGAGTGCAAATGCACGAGTTACTATAAAAAATACTCAAATCGCTATAGGTATGCCTATAAAATTTGAGGATTTCCCTCGATTTCCATGGGATCCCCTCATCAGATTCTGATTTGGTGGCAATGGGACCACCTCGGGAGCATACCCTTCCAAAAAAAAAAGAATTTTCAAAATCCGTCTGGAATTGACGGAGTAATCGGTGAACATACATAAAAAAAAAAAAAAAAACAAACATACAGCTGAACATATAACCTCCTCCTTTTTGGAAGTCGGTTAAAAAAGGACTCATTGCACTCACGAAAGGTAGTGCTAATTGTTAACATAAAATATACATAATTATGTTACACAAACTGGCCAGCTTAAATAAAATAAACGATAACACATAACAAAAATGCAAAAATGACCGTAAATAATTGTAGGTCGTAAGATCATGTTTGTATAGATATCTTTGCAACTATTATTTTTGATCAGCTTACGATGCAAGGGTGGCCATAAAATGGGTGGGACTTATGTAGTGTAAAAAATAAATGTACTTATTGCCTTCTACAATTTAAGATCACAAGTGCAGAAAAAACTTAAAGACAGAGCTAAATATAATTTCCAAAAAAGTGTTTATTAACCAGATCATGTTTAGAATCCACCGGAATAAAAAAATAAGTATAATCAGCCTACAATGTTCCCATTGCTGGGAGACAGGCCTCGTCTCTTAGAAAGGGAGGGAGGCTTTAATATACCATGCGCGCCCAGTGCGGGTTGGTAGATGTCACATGTCTTAAAATGTTTAGTTTTAGGACATGCCGGATTCCTCACGATGTTTTACTTCACCGTTTTGAGAGCAGACTTAGTGATGAAATTATTTACACAATGTAATGCGTCTGCTTGGGGTCGAACCCGCGACTTGCAACGCCAAAGTTTTTTTTTTTAGAACAGTTGGCCCCAGTGGTCATGACTCTGGATTACCACTGGACCAAAAAATAAAAAATTGGTGATAATAATTATTGTTGCTGACTTAAAATGTGTTGTCAGAAGTAGGTACCTTACCTACCTATATTTTTCGGTATCAGAAGAACGTCCACACCGCTCCAGTAAAGTTGGAACTACTCACATTTGTCTCAGTAGCGTTATAATATGTAAAGTTATGTAAACTATACTTTTCCATGTAAAAGCTCCCGCGGGAGGCTGTAGCTCGAACAATAGACGTCCCAAACCGTCACTCATATTAAATATTTTAATTTGTTATAACGTTTTAGACTCTCTCTTTTATGAGAGCCTAGTATGTTCAAAGTATTATTGTTGCATGAATTCTAGTTTATCGTTGGGTGTAAAAATGTTTTTCATTTTTATATCCCTTGCATATTTTAAATTTATAGTTTAGGGTAATCCCTTTTCACAATCTAGTAGACATTTTGAAAGCATCAGCAACATCTTTTTAGGGTTCCGTACCCAAAGGGTAAAACGGGAACCCTATTACTAAGGCTCCGCCGTCTGTCTGTCTGTCTGTCCGTCTGTCACCAGGCTGTATCTCATGAACCGTGACAGTTAGACAGTTGAAATTTTCACAGATGACGTTTTTCTGTTGCCGCTATAGCAACAAATACTAAAAACCAGAATAACATAAATATTTAAGGGGGCTCCCATACAACAAACGTGATTTTTTTGCTCGTTTTTGCTCGATATCGATAACGGCAACAGGTAGACGCTTGAAATTTTCACAGAATATTTAGTTATATATTCACTTTAAAAATAAATAATTAAATTAAAATAAAACAAATATTTAAGGGGGCCTCCCATACAACAAACGTGATTGTTTGCTGTTTTTATAGATAATGGTACAGAACCCTTCGTGCGCGAGTCTGACTCGCACTTGACCGGTTTTTTAATTTTTGAGATATCACCAATCTTGTTTAAGTAGTGAAACTGACTAAGCCCTACGACATCCCGCTTTAGTGTGTGTGTGTTTAATTGCATAAATTTATTCGCAAACGGCCAAATTGCCGAAAAATAATGCATGATTTATACGTAGGAACATAAATCCTCCAATATATTGAATATAGCTCTTGTGAGAACTTTAACACCTGGCAGTACCAGTCATAATAACCGTCAATAAAAAACCAAATACATTAAAATAGTAACTCAAGAGTGCCTGACTGCCTCTTGATCTTAGTCGTTGCAAGCGCTACTTCTTTGCTGTATGTTCGATTCTCAGGTCGGGCTAAGTGTTTCTGGGTTTACCCATCTAGAATTTCTACAATCCGAGTCTGGATTAGTGCCCACAATTATGATCGCCCCCTGTTACATGGGACTTAAACATAACTGGAAAAATGTGGGTGTACTACAGGTACACCTCTGCCTAACCCTTCGGGGAATACAGGCGTGATTTTATGTTATGTTGTAACTGAGTTTTATCAACGTAAGCCTACTTTTACTCCGATAGATATCTTCAGTAATATTAAATTTCATTTAATATAGATAAAATCGTTCAAAGTCAGGTATCGTTCTCAGGTTTGTGACGCAATTCGAGCAATTTAAGTGGAACAAGAATATTGAGGGCTGTTACCTCTCTGATAGATTTAAGTACGAACATAAATCAAATCTACGTTTGGGTCAGGATCGAGACAACGATTAGAGCCTAGTCTTCAAAGTAGTTACATTTAAATGTAAAAAAGTATGATCTTTTATATTTATTTAACATTATAATGTGCGTGTAGGGGATTTTATTAATATAAGCCTGTGCGCGTTGGGAATTCTTGTCGAAATTTTCATTTAATTTTTTTTTTTTTTGTAATGAGGAACCTATTAAACCCCTTCATCATCATTTCAGCCGAAAAACGTCTACTGCTGGACATAAGTCTCCCCCAATTGGGGGGGGGGGGGGGGGGTTGCCATAGTCGCCATGCTTGGCAGGCGGGTTGGCGATCGCAGTATGGTGTTAAAATACATAAGAGAACGCTGCTGCTGCGGGTAGAAATAGGATGGTGCTATTCTTTACGTCCAGCACCGCACGGAATAAGCCCTTTGTTAGGTGTAACCCCTTAAGG
The DNA here is from genome assembly GCA_963921375.1 of Tiliacea citrago. NCBI lineage: Eukaryota > Metazoa > Arthropoda > Insecta > Lepidoptera > Noctuidae > Tiliacea > Tiliacea citrago. The sequence continues at coordinate 8,508,123 of OY992784.1, forward strand.
GGGTGAATTTCCGAAACTCGTTCCTTATTACTAGTGAACACTAAGGAGGAAATTTCCAATACAATAGTAATTTTTATCACGTATGTCAGTGGACATACGTTATATAAGTTACTATTGTTCATTTCATGTTTGTAGATCTAACGGTTTAGGGAGTCCGTTGTCTGTCAGTGAACGAATGAGTTTAAGAACTTTAATAACTAGACAAGCTGTGTGTAAGATGGTATTTCGCATTGGCACAAATAACAACTGATAAACTCCCCCATACAATTTTTTTTTTCACTTTCCCTATTTAAGGGGATGCGCTAAGGTAGCCCGCGAAATTCAAATTTTATTACGTTTTTTGCAATTTGCAGGTCAGTGGTCAGTAGTTAGTCAACGTAATAAAATTTGGATTTCGCGGGCTACCTTAGCGCATCCCCCTTAAGAACGAACTATTCGAATTTCAAAGTGATGATCGGAGAGCTGAACTTACTGGCCGGTTATGCTCGATTATTTGCCACTCGAAACAATGCTATGTATGAAAAATATGTCCACCTATGTCCCATGTTTTAAACCCCAAAGTATGGTCACCAGACATTTCAGTGGTTGACCTAATAGATTTATATCTTCCTCTCACAGATTTATGTTGAAATTGCCAAGGCTCTTGTTATTCTGAAAACAAAGCCAAACTGTGGGACAATATAGCCCTTTTCAGGACAACATTTTGGAAAACGATTTTATCGCAAACATCCTTTTCAGGGTTTCTTGTAATAACTTAAAAAAATATGAAGTAAAGGTCCCTTGGATCGTCATTGTATTTTGCAAATTGATTATTCATCTTTTGAAAGAATTTGTCAACTTTTTTTATACTTTGTTTATTCATGCTAACTCAAAATAAAAAATAAGATCCTAACCCTATTAACATAATTATGGCGTCGAAAAATTAAAAATGGCCAAGGTAAAAGCCAGCCGTCAACCAGCCGTTTGGAGATTTGGTGGTACAAACCATGAGTACTCGGACCCACGGCCACGGCCCGAGGGTTTCTACCCCAAATGTCTCGAAAATATAATTACCGAGTAAGTTATTTTACTTACGCCACTTGAGGTTTTCCGCAGGCTGCTGCAGCAGCAGCGCCAGTATAGCATGATGAGCCGGGAAGATGGGATGGCGGGGTATCGACACATTTTTGAAATGTTTTAAATTATGTTACTTTTAATTTTATATTGGAAGGAGCTCGTTGCTATATAATAACAGCCGCACAGGTCGATCCATCAGGTTAAGGTACGCTTGCCAGGGTTGGTCCGTGGATGGGTGAATATCTTTACATACTGAGATTCCTCCGTGCGTCGCAAAAGCACGTTATAAGCCATTTATCCCGGCTGTAATTCGTAGATCTTTGATAGTCGCCCGAAAGTCTGACAACCAGTCTTCCCAACATTATCGTATTACCCAGTTACTGGGTTGTGGAGGTCAGATAGGCTAGTTGCTCCATGTAAAATACTGGTATTTAGCTGCACCCAGCCAGACTGGAAGCCGGCCTCAACATAGTTGAGAAAAGGCTAGACAGATTAATTGATTTTTTTAAATTTATGTCTTGAAGAATTATACCTCTTCCTCAGTTGTTTATCGCATTTATTGTTTCCTACAGGCATTAAAAAACTGCTGTATTAAGTTCCGAAAAATATTAATAATAAATAGATGTACAATTTTATTTTACAAATACAACAGTATTTTACTCATAAATATAGTAAAAGGCTACAAATCGTTTCGTTAAGAGAAATTAGAGAATAGGCTCATCCCCTATTACATGGGACGGTGAAATGTGGGTGTACATAGGTACACCTCTGCCTAACCCTTCGCGATACAGGTATGATGTTATGTTAAGTTAGGGAAGCTCTAGGTCTCCTCTCGTCTCCTCCACACAGACGTAATCAGCCTATAATTATCCCACTGCAACTGCTGGGACACAGGCCTTCTCTCTGTGAGAGGCAGTGGGCCACAATCCAGCACGCGGGCCCAGTACGAGAGAGGCAAAATTCGCGCCCTCATGCCCCCAGTCACCGCAGGAGACGCCCCGGGCGTCGGGAGTCGCAGGCTGATTCCCGGCCACCGTAGGCGCGGGCTTGCGGACGGTGAGCGATGGGTAGCTCGCCGTCCGACAAGGACTAGGCCCGGGTCGACGGAGCGTTGAGTTCGACGCGCGCCTCAAAGAGATGTCAGCACCAACTGACGGGGTCCGGTAGGGCCAATGCCTGCCAGGGTTGCAAGTTTGTCCAAAACGGATATCGTGGCCCTGGAACACAGGCATCTGAAGGAACACGGGTGGGTTTTAGTCAGTAAAAGTCTGACAAGCCGTCCCGCTCCGCCCAGATAATTTCCCACCCACAAAAAAAAAAAGCAAAAAAAGGGCCCAGTGCGGGTTGGTAGATGTCACATGTCTTGGAATTTTTAGTTCTAGAACATACCGGTTTCCTCACGATGTTTTCGTCCTCTTTTCCTAATATCGACAAGCTGCTATCACCAATCTATCTGTTAAACATGTAGATTGTGACAATTTCCCTTTTGATCAACACGTTGTTGGTCCATGACAAAAAAAAATCTTGATCGATCAACATCGTAGATGGCGAACAATATAAACCAGCTTATGATCAAAAGAACTGAAGCCGAAAATTTATTCAAAGTAGGGTGTTTTTAATACGATTTCGGCTCCCATCAAAAGTTACGGTTTGGAGATAGGCCCTTTTACAATTTATTTTCTGATTTGATTCAAATCGGAATCCTGGAATTTTTTCATCGTTTTCATTTCCGCAATGAGGTAGCTTAGAACATATTATCTGTTGAAAAGCAATTGCATTCTAAATGTGTTCGTATGGGATTGAGGAGCCATGTCTCATATTTAAACGAGGGTATTACCAATATTTAGTAGTAAATTAGTCGATTTTGTAGGGCCGTTCCTGGAATTTGTAGTAAAACCGTTAAAAAGTTTTATGTGGCTCCTCAATCCTGACGCTCTGTAGGAATAAACTGTTCCACCGAACCGCACTCATCAAAATTTTGTTTCAGTGCCGATAGTGGAAGTGCTCAGGTGCGGTTCGGTCAAGTGCTGTTGAAATCAGTGCCGTTAGTGGAATGCCTCTTTATGTTCGTAGCTACTAAAGCAGTTGATCAAAACGGATAACAATAGCACCAATAATTAGTATAAATTTCTACTAAATATTAGCATAATCAAACATCCTACACACTCAGTATTTCAAAAGATATTAATAATTTAAACATTGCATTACAATTTTGTGAATAGGGTGACCATAAATAATTCAAACTATGATCATTAACAGAGTTTTATTTTCACGTGTATTTTACGACTTTTAGTTTTTTTTGCCTTATTCTAAGTCTGTAATCTCTCAACATTATCTCTATCTCCACATCCTCTATTCTCTATCCCTATCTCTAATCTATATCTTTAAATATTAGAAAAAAAAGTCGCTTTTTTTGTCTGTCAGAGTGACCGCGTCGTCTGAAAGCTTGACACGTATTTGTATGTAGCAAACATACAAATAGGTGTCGAGCTTTAAGACGATTTTTCAATTGTAAAGTTAGGTACTAAACCCACACAATGATCAGCCTATAATGTTCCCACTGCTGGGACACAGGCCTTCTTTCTACGCGAGGGAGCGGGCTGTAATCCACCACGCGAGCCCAGTGCGGGTTGGTAGATGCCACATGTCTTCGAATTTGTGGTTCTAGGACATATCCGTTTCCTCACTATGTTTTCCTTCACCGTTTTGAGAGCAGTGGTGATGAAATTATTTACACAAAGTAAAGCGCCTGTCTGGGTTCGAACCTACAACCTAGAAGTCGTAAGTTAGGACCAATACTACTGGGCCACCACTCTTCTCCTAAACCCACACATTTAAGGAATATGAAAAAAAAACTTTTTACGTGTACATTACATATTCTGTAAAAAAAACTATTTATTTAAGTTTTATCGAGAATTCTTTAAAATCCGAAAAAGTGAAATGTCAACCTATAATTACAAAAAACAACATACAAAAACAACAACACACAGAACAAGAAGCACATACAAAAACACACTAAAAAAAAACAGTTTTCGTGTGATAGCGTTGATCTTTTAAACAATCCAACGGATTTTAATGCAGTTTTAACCATTATTTAGAGAATTTAATTTAATGAAAATATCTCGATGGTTGGCACTGCTCCCTGTCATTTAGGGTGACGCCGGTACTCTTGGGACATGGCTGCTTCGGGGAGTACCAGAGTAGCACAGGCAGGAAGCCTGACGCACGGTGGCATCACTGCGTCCACTGTCGGGAGGACATGGCGTGGCATATGCTTGCAGAGTGTACAGCTTAGGAGGAGTCGCGTCGTGCTCTCGTTTCGGAAGTGGGAAGTGACCTGTCACTGCCGGCTGAGATTCGTTCTTGGGTCGACAGCGCAGCGTCGTGGGACGTGGTGATCTCCTTCAGCGAAAATGTCATGTCGCAGAAGGAGGTAGCGGAAAGGGAGACGGAATTTCGAGAGCCATAAATCATAAAGTCGTAAAACCCGTGCACAATAGGGATAGGTCGTTAGTACTAAATAATAAAATTAAGGTAACTAAGGTAACGGTAGTTAACTAACTGCTAACTTTTTAAATAAAACAAAATAACATATTAAAGTGGTATTAACAGCCATTCTTCAAACGTAATCTTTTACTCCATCAAGACTTTATTTCAATTTACTGTAATCTGTCTTTGAGCCAAACTCATCTGAAGAAATATTTGCAAATGAGTTAACTGGCAACTTTAAAACTTGCCAGATACGAACTCATGAAAAGTTCTCCTTAATCAGAGCTTGGAATTCCAATTTATTCAAGATTTTCTTGAATTTGATATAATTTAGTTTCTGTGGGGGTCAAGGAAACTGTATAAGTGGAATCAATTTCAAGTGCCTTGCAGATTGAATTTTTTAAGAAACTGGTCGATTTTTAAAGTGTTTTTATTGAAAATCTATCTAATTTATTCTTTTGTAAAATCACTTACGTTACACAAGCAAATTACTTTTACATTTATAATATTAGTTAGGATAATATAATTGAAAATGTGTTTTAAATATTCATAGTCAAATAGGATACAGACTCCAGTATAAGCATTCATGTGCACTCCTCGAACCTGAATGCTCTAAGTATTAAACATAGGATGCCAAAGATTACCATTTTAGTGTCTTATAAAAAACGCATAAGCAGGTCGCATCGAGGTGACAGTTCACTCGCTATCAGCTCCTGCTCGAGCTCTGATAAGCTCCTAGTTCCATTCACCTCATGCCTCAAAGCTGCTCTAGCTTGGTTTCGACGGAGATTTTAGAAATAATGGTATTGGAGAAGGCACTTATATTTATGACAACAAAATATGGACTTTTAAATTGACAACGTAGGACACACGCGTGTCGTGCACGGCGTTACGATACGTAGCAGCGCAGCGAAGCGTAGTACCATAGCTATGCGTAGTAGCGTAGACAGGCGGCGTAGCTGCGGTGCGTAGCAGTGTAGCGATGTGTAGTACCGCAGCCATGCGTAGTAGCGTAGACAGGCGGTACAGCTGCGGTGCGTTGCAGTGTAGTGATGCGTAGTACCGTAGCCATGCGTAGTAGCGTAGACAGGCGGCACAGCTGCGGTGCGTTGCAGTGTAGTGATGCGTAGTAGCGTAGACAGGCGGCACAGCTGCGGTGCGTTGCAGTGTAGTGATGCGTAGTACCGTAGCCATGCGTAGTAGCGTAGACAGGCGGCACAGCTGCGGTGCGTTGCAGTGTAGCGATGTGTAGTACCGTAGCCATGCGTAGTAGCGTAGACAGGCGGTACAGCTGCGGTGCGTTGCAGTGTAGTGATGCGTAGTACCGTAGCCATGCGTAGTAGCGTAGACAGGCGGCACAGCTGCGGTGCGTTGCAGTGTAGTGATGCGTAGTAGCGTAGACAGGCGGCACAGCTGCGGTGCGTTGCAGTGTAGTGATGCGTAGTACCGTAGCCATGCGTAGTAGCGTAGACAGGCGGCACAGCTGCGGTGCGTTGCAGTGTAGTGATGCGTAGTACCGTAGCCATGCGTAGTAGCATAGACAGGCGGCCGCGGCGTAGCTGCAGTGCGTAGTAGCTTAGCGATGCGTAGTAACGTAGCCATGCGTAGTAGCGTACCAATATGTAGAAGCGTAGCAATGTGCAGTAGCGTATAATACCGTAATAACATAACAAATTATCGTATACAATCCGACCCCATTAATTCGTCACATTTTCTCAAAGAATTCCGTATAAACAGTAACACATTAATTGACCACATCCAAACATACAAGTTCCCACTTCTAGTACCAACTATTTTCCAGCGCGCTAGTCTAAGTTACTTTCTCGGGAGCATGTCCGCGAGATTATTCGCCCTCAGTGGAGTTGAGCTATGAGCTCGTATTATTTAATTTGCATAATGTGCGCTTAAAAGGTTTGGACGCAGTTCCTTTGTGTGTCGACTGAAGTATTCATGTCCGGTGGACAGAATTTTCTTTCGTTTATGAAAGAAATGTTATGTTTTATGAATATGAAGTTCATAAAGTAGCTATAAAGAATGACCCACTGAAGATGTATATACACGAAGTAAGGTGCATCGACGCGCAAACTCTTAGGTACCATGACTTCTACATGTTTCTAGACGCCCTAGAGCAAAATATTTAAAAAAATCCGTAGTTCCATACAAACGTACAATACCTACACCGTTTAAATGTATGGAACAGTACATTATTTTTTTTATAACCGACGAAAAATGTCAACTGTGGTGGATCTAGAATCATGTACCTACTGAATTCCTGGTACCATTTTGCGCGTCCATGTCCCTTACTCGTACAGTACGAATAACATATTGTAAAGCGCACTTATTGTTAAATATATAACTAAATATTATTTTTGTAAAGGGTCGTTGACATACATTCATGACATAGATCTGAGTGGTACACGGTTTGAGAAGAGATTTCTGCCCGTAAGCCTAGTTTAGGCTCCTTAGTTAAGAAGGAACAAATGCGTTTCTGTTAGAGCCTAAAGACCTTCTGATAAAGACGATTATCCCGGTCCACTGCGGCAAAGAGCCTCATCTCATGCAGAGAGGGGTTGAGCATTGCTCACCATGCCTGCTCAAAGCGGATTCGCGATTTCAGTATTACTTTCAGATATTAATTATAAGTCCAGGGAATCTACTCCCCTGCCAGGGTTGCGAGTTTTTCCGAAAGGGATATCGTGGCCTGGCACACAGGCAAAGGAAGAAATACGGGGGGTTAGTACGGTACTGTCTCTTTGGTTGTAAGTGTGACTGCTGAGCTTTGCGTCCAGAGGGTCTACTCCGAAGATAAATCCGAAGTATCCGCCGAATGTTCGGCCGTTGCCTGACCGCGGCTGACTATGGCTGACTACGGCGAAGGAAAAAAATTAAAAAACAATCAAAGAGATAAGTCAAAGCCAAAAATGTGAATTGAAGTTGGGTTACGACTTAAAGTCAAAAAAGGAAACTTTGGAAGTCAAGTAACTGCTAAAAATTCGGCCGATACTTCTGATTACCGCTTCGGAGTAGACCTCCTGAATTAATTCCCATGTTGGGCAGTGTTTGGGCACGCTACAATTGTGGCGATAAGTCCCCTCTTTGAGGAGTGGCTAGAGAAGCGCTACGGTGTTCTCACATTCAGCCTGACGCAGGTCTTCAACGGACACGGTTGTTTCGGGAGGTTCCTGTTCAGGATTAAGCTGGAGGAAACGCCCGCTGTCACCACTGTGTGGATCGCCCGGAGGATACGGTGGAAGTCTGCCCGGCTTGGGAGGAGCACCGCCGTGTCCTCACGGAGGCGATCGGCAGCGGCGATCTCTCGCATCCGGCCCTGGTTCAGGTCATGGTCCGGAGCAAGAGTCACATCCCTAGTCACTGCGGGAGACACCCTGGGCGTCGGAAGTCACAGGCCGATTCCCGGCCACCTTAGGTGCGGACTTGCGGACGGTAAACGATGGGTAGCTCGCCGTCCGATAAGGACCAGGCCCGGGTCGACGGCGCGTTGTGTTCCACGCGCGCTTCAAAGAGATGCAGCACTAACAGACTGACGGGGTCCGGTAGGGCCAATAAGGCCAGCGTTGCGAGTTTTTCCGAAAAGGATATCGTAGTCCTGGCACGCAGGCATCTGAAGGAACACGTTTGAGTTTAAGCCAGTAAAAGTCTGAGACGGGGGCACCCAGACCGGGAGAAGCTATTTCATAATTTCCCACCCAAAAAAAAAAAGGTTGGGCAGTGTTATTTAGAATTTCATGTATCACGTAACACAATCATTTCGTCGTGTAAATCAAGATAAACTTCACTAATTACAATGAAAATGAAGTTTTTTAGGGATCGCTTCAAATGTTACCCTTGGCTATTTACACTTGAGTTACAAGTTTGTTTTAGGAATTAGATTGGGGGAAGTATTTGTGGAAAGGTTGTATTCAGGTTTGAAAGGTTTTATTTTTAGTTTTGACTTTATTTAGATTTGCCTACGTTTTGACGTCATATTATTATTTAGTTTGACTTTAAAAAGTGACGTGAATATGAGGTAGAAGAAGGCAGGTGATGTGGTCATTTTCATAGACTAGGCTATGCATTAGCTCTTCTTTCCGTGTGTTTTGTAAAAGATAACATTTCCATCGCCAATTCCTAATTTTAAATCTTGTTATCTATACAAGATATAGCATAAATTTCGATACATATCCTATCCTAGAAAGAAAGAAAATACGTGTCATTGCGGTAAACATAACGTAAAGAAATAAAAAAACACAAACACGAAAGAACAAGTTGAGGGAAAATGTGTGTCAAATTCACGCAAAGCGACCAGCGCTCTGCATAATGCTGCAACCCTATGCGAGACAGGACCTCAGCGCTGGTTTCCAGCGACATCCGGCATTGACACGATGACGTCAACCAGTGCAGCATTAAATGAGATAAAAATAAACCAAATAAAATAAATACAACACTTCGTTAAATATATTTATATTATAAATTTAATATCTAGAATGGCAACATCTCAAGCGCCCCTACTTCCTATTTTCTATCCTACTAATAATCATAAAAATTTAATAATAATCAAACGGTTTAATCGATTATGATGAGATTTGGTATGGGGATACTTTAAACCCTGGAGAAGGGCATAGGCTACGCTTTATCAACATACCACGCGGGTGAAGTCGCGAGCGGAAGATAGTAATATTATAAACGCGAAAGTTTGTGATCACGGTCCATCCGTGCTCACAAACTTGGTTGTTAATCTTTCACGCAAAATTGTAAAACGAATTTCAACGAAACTTTACATTAATAATTGTCATTAACGCGGGAGTCAGAGGATGTAGGGGGTGCGGGAATTTTAATGGAAACCACTTTTAGCACTGTTATAACTTTTATATTTGCTATTTACACACACACAATTATTTACACGAATATAAATCACATACGTAAGCTTCTAGTTAATTGTACACAACACGGAAATACAGTCAATAAGGTTCATCAAAAGAGTACACGTTATAAATCAGACAGAGGTAGATACACGTTATAAAACAAATAGAAAATCCTAGCTATGATGAACTTTACTGCCCTGAGCTATTTATAGAGTATTCGCGACTTGTAAAGCTAACAGTTATGACGAGCTGTTACTTCACCGGAGACTTGTTGAAGACTGAACTTGCTGACATAATAAGAACTTAATTTTATTGAATTTCTCCTGTATATATATTTTTGGTCATTAGCTCAAGTAGCGGGTGGGCCCTGAAGGTTTTTAAATATCCTTCCATACAACACTTCAAGACACCAGTGCGTAGTCTGGTTTGGCCTTGAGACAGGTCGCCACCTCAGAATCATGTTGCAACATTGCTTAATCTTACGCAATTGATAATATTGTGGTGTAAGATTGATAGTACATCCTTTAATTCGAGTTTACCTTGCATTGTTTACGGTCATCTAGATGATGACGTTATTAGAATACATGCTACTTTTGGTTGCTGATGGCTTATGTGTATCAGATGTTTACTCCAATTTACTCTACATGCCAGGGTTACAATGTTATTATCTTTTGATAGCAGCTGTACTGCACAAAATTATGTGTTTCAACAACTGATTGCTTACCAAAGGACCTTTATCTACCTTATTGGGTATTTGCAATGCTAATCAGTCTATTGTTATCATGACAAACTGCGATGTTTACATAACATAATGGCCTAGCATGCCACATCTGGTTATTCCCTATTAAACATAATACAACATAGCTAAATAGAACATAGTTACAACTTATGTTGTGATGTTCCTAAAATCATAGTGCTTCACCTACAAATAATAGCTTATACATCAGAATAACGCATAGGTTATATATAAATAGGTAGGTATATAAAGATTTTGTGTGATTTGGCCATAATATAACGATAAGTTAAAGTAAGTCGGAAAAAGTCCTGCCCTCTGAGAGCTATCTTGACGTGCGCTGCCTACACCGTTGGAGTTACACGAAGATAATGTATCGTGGGATTCTTTGTCTTAAATATTTCTAAATAAAAATCCGCGACAGCATAAATATCTACCATTTATGTGGAAGCCATTTAAGCCAAAATAGTGAACCATAAGTAAATTTAAATTAGATACTTTTTTTACTAATCACATTTTAGAACAATTTGTTATTTTTTATCAAAATTCATCGCTTTCAGTATTTAATGTAGATAAACTTGGTCTTTAACACTAAGTAAATGGAAAGAATAGTTTACAATTAGAAAAGTTACAATGATAATAGTGAAGCGCCAATTACCGCCAAGCGCCACAGCTAATACGATTCAAAGCATTTTAAAAGTTTGTATGTTTGTTACCCAATCACGCAAAAACCGCCGAACGGATTTGAATGAAATTTGGCAAACCGATAGACTATGACCAGGGTTAAGGACATGAGATACTATTTATCCGGGTAGTACGATCTTGTGAGACAATTTCCGACCACCACGCGAGCGAAGCCATGTCACTGTTCGTGTCTAAGTGCGACCACGTTGTTATTTTATCCAAACTACGCAACGGATTTTGATGCGGTTTTCTCCACCATTTGGAGAATTTATTCCAGAAGGTTTATGTAATAATACATGTCTAAATATTACCTAAACTTACTTAGCATAATAAAGAAATCTCAATGTTTGGTCAAGTCGTAGAAACCGTGAGAAGCAGGGGCGCGTCACTAGTCAAATATAAAGTATTTCGTACTGAGTTCTACGAGTAGGTATACCGTTTAATCAATTACTGTATACCACAGATTTAATCAAATCCAACGCCGCATCGATAATAAAATAAAACAAAATTTTAAAATATTATTATCACACCGGTAAACATTTAGTTATTATTTTAAAAGCAGTGTCCCCACTGCCGCTGGGCGTGAAATTGTAAATAATGTTCTAGCAATTTGTTAAATGGATGTTTCTTTTCAATATCCTAGGGTGGTTGTCCCAAAGGAGGTAAGCAGACGCGTGCTTTTGTTTTATTCTCTCTATGATATGAGTTTTAATCTTTCTATAGATAATGTTAGGAGGTTGACATTTATTTTATTAAAAGCTGTGACTAGATAGTCAGCTTTCAATAACCATTTACAGGGCAGCAGAGGTGAGAGGACACTGGAAGCGAAGGAAGAAGAAGGACTTTAGTGACCATATTGGTGATGTTCTTCAAAAAGGTCAGGTGAGTAGTACTCAATACTGAATATATTCATTGCTTCGTTGCTTTTTTTTTTTTTTTATTACTTCTTTGGCTTAGGTGCTTTGATTATTTATATGTCTGGATAGAGTGTCGCACTGCAAAAGTACTAAAACAAACAGGTCAACTTTGATAGGCTGGTGTACGTGACATCTACGTCTTACACTCGCGCCACGTCATTTTGTTATTCTAGTGTGCTTGCATTTTGCGGCCAACATTTGGACGCAATTTTTTTCGATGAGTTTACAGCTTTGACTGTATGTCTAGACACATTTATTTATTTGCTTATGTGGTAGGTTTTACAAAAATAATTATGATCATTGTGGTGGACATTTCCGTGCACTGAAAAATTAGGAGAGAGGGAGAGGGCTTTTATTTGACTACTTAGTTGTTATACTACATACATACATACATAAACTCACGCCTTCTTCCCATGGGGGTAGGCAGAAACTATAGAATGCCACCTGCTACGCTCCCTACATACTCCTTTTGCTTCGCCTACGTTCATACATCTGGTCATACACGCACGCCGATTGCGAGTACTACGCACCTGATCTTTCTGAAGAACATCACCAATTTGGTCACTATATGTCCTCCTAGGGCGTCCCCTCCCGGCGTTTCCACTCACCTCTGCTTTATAAATACCTTTTGTTAGTCGCGTTCCACTCATGCTCTCAACATGACCAACCCATCTAAGCATACTCTTTTAAATTTTTGTTACTACATCTTCTTTTAAACTGCACCGTTGCCTTATCACCTCATTTTTCAGCCTATCATTCATAGTCACGCCAGACATGCTTCGCAAGGAACACATTTCCACTGCATTTATTCTACTTTCATGCTTCTTTTGCCACACCCAACATTCACTTCCATACATAAGCGTAGGCACCAGCACACCATTGTGAACAGCCAGTCGAGCCTTTTTGGGCATCGACTGATTGGTTACAATCGCATGTATAGCACCATTCACTTTATTTTCCGCATTTGCTCTCCTTTCCACTTCTAATACTATACTACTGCTTATTACTACTACTTATACTATTGTTAGGTTAGTTCGTAGTTAAGTATACATGCGCGACCTGCGTGTCGTGCGCGTACGCCTCTGGGGTAGTGCGAATAAACAGCTTTTTACCGAAGGCCGTGTCTTATTTAACAACAATATCTATATCGATCGGCTGTGTATGGATATCGTGTTACCCAGTAAGTGGCTTGTGGAAGTCAGATAGGCAGTCGCTCCATGTAAAATACTGGTAGGTTCAGCTGCATCCGGTTAGACTGGAAGCCGACTGCAACATAGTTTGGAAAAGGCTAGGCAGATGGTGATGATAAGGTGTATCTATTCATACACGAAATGTCTTAAGGGGTCATTGTACTCATCATTATGAACAGCTTTTACTATGGGACCAAACCTGAAATCGCGAAAAAAATCAGCTGTTCCCTTTTTTTTGGGTGGGAAGTGGAGTTTGTGGCTAAATAATAACTGCCGCACGGGTCGATCGATCAGGCTAAGCTACGCTTGCCGCGGTTGGTCCGTGGATGGGTGAACATGTGTTCAAGCCAAGATTCCTCCGTGCCTCGGAAAGCACGTTAAGCCGTTGGTCCCGGCTGTCATTTGTAGATCTTTGACAGCGGGTTGTCAGAAGCCCAAAAGTCTGACAACCAGACTTACCAAGGGATATCGTGTTACCCAGTAACTGGGTTGTGGAGGTCAGATAGGCAGTCGCTCCATCTAAAATACTGGTATTCAGCTGCATCCGGTTAGACTGGAAGCCGACCCCAACGTAGTTAGGAAAAGGCTAGGCAGATGATGATGATGATATTATAATAGCATTTCGATAATAGAAATTGTTTCAAATTTATTTATGAATGAATAAAATTTTTGGTTTTCTCAAATTATGTCTGGTAATTTACTATGTATTTTAATTGACTTGACTAGTGTACTTACTTGATGAGTAGATTTTTAGCTTAGAGCTTGATACGTTGAACCAATTTCTATGACGTAATGTATATTTTCGTGTACTCGCAACCGGCGTGCGTGTAAGACATTAGAACGTAAACGAAGCAAAAGGATAAGTGAGTAAGGATCGTAACAGGTGGCGTTGTGGAGTTTCTGCCTACCCCACGGGAAGACGGCGTGAGTTTATGTATGTACGTAGGTACTTATAAAGTAAAATTTAAATTTACCTTAAACCTTTTCCTTATATAAAAGGCCTTTGTTCATGAAAAATCCTGTGGGATGTTTTGATTTACCGTATACCTAAAAAACGAGGCACCAAAAAGATTAAATTACATTATTCACTCACATTAATGAAACACGTCAAGTGACAACGTGTAGGTATAAACGAGTATTAAAAGCGTACGTACGTATGGAATACTTGCGATAAAAATTCAGCGTTATTCAACAAGTAAGCCGGCAAGCCGACGATGGAATATTAATGTCAGCGTCAGCGTCAACATTACTCGCATTTGAATAGGCTGTGGTTTAGCGTCATTTTATTATACTGCTTTTTTAGGGTTCCGTACACAAAGGGTAAAACGGGAATCCTATTACTAAAGCTCCACCGTCTGTCTGTCTGTCCGTCTGTCACCAGGCTGTATCTCATGAACCGTAATAGCTAGACAGTTGAAATTTTCACAGATGATGTATTTCTGTTGCCGCTATAACAACAAACACTAAAACAGAATAAAATTAATATTTAAGGGGACTCCCATTCAACAAACGTGATTTTATTGCCTGTTTTTTGCTCGATATAACGGCAACAGGTAGACGCTTGAAATATTCACAGAATATTTAGTTATATATTCACTTTAAAAATAAATAATTAAATTAAAATAAAACAAATATTTAAGGGGGCCTCCCCCCCCTTAAATATTTAAAAAACGTGATTTTTTGGCTTTTTATAGATAATATGTATGGAACCCTTCGTGCGCGAGTCCGACTCGCACTTGGCCGGTTTTTTTAGTCTGCGGCATCGTGATGGCTGATGAAAGCACCAACTGAATGTTTTAATGATTTCTTTAGTCTGTCTGTCGTTTTGGTGCGTTTGTTTCTAATGGTTAGCCTAAGAACGACAAACGTCAATTAAACAAACGCCGCATAAGACTGATTTAAATGTTATTTTAAAATGCTCTGTGAGTTCTAGCATGATGTGATCTAAAAAGTTAGGCGTCGCTCACACTATCACGCAGCGTACTCCATAAATATATATTATTTATTATCTTTATCATCTATCTATACATGTATAAAAATCGTAACTAAGTCAAAATTGAACAATTTGTATTTTTCGAAAAAAAGTAATTGGTACGGGAACGAGTCTGATGCCAATTTTTTTTTTGTCCGTCTCTCTGGAAGTATGTTCCGGATTGGCGCAAAAACGGCTTAATGGATTTGGATGAAATTTGGCACAGATATAGTATGCATTAATACATACAGTTATTTTAATCACGGTAGTACGTTCCCGTGATGGGTTATTTTCCGACATCCATGTGTGTAAAGCTGCGGGAAAAAGCTAGTCTCTGATTTACGTAATACTATCGCGTCATGGTGCATTAGATGCCATTAGTGGGTTACTTAGCTATTAGTCCGTGCCGGATTGTCTAAGAGCCACGTGTATGGTAAATCTATGCAATTAAGTGGTTATACTTTGTAAGTGGATAAGGTCACCTTTTTTTTTTTTTTTTGTGTGGGAAATTATCAACTAACTTCTCCCGCTCTGGGCGGAGCGGGAGGGCGTGTCAGACTTTTACTGACTAAAACCCACCCGTGTTCCTTCATTTGCCTGTGTGCCAGGGCCACGATATCCCTTTCGGACAAACTCGCAACTCTGGCAGGCATTGGCCCTAATGGACCCCGTCAATTCGTGCTGACGTCTCTTTGAGGCGCGCGTGGAACACGACGCGCCGTCGACCCGGGCCTGGTCCTTATCGGACGGCGAGCTACCCATCGCTCACCGTCTGCAAGCCCGCGCCTACGGTGGCCGGAAATCGGCTTGCGACTCCCGACGCCCAGGGCGTCGCCTGCGGCGACTAGGGGCGTGAGGGCGTTGATTTTGCCTTACCCTCACGCGTTCCGCTTCCTCCTTCGCAAGCATTACTGTTTCGCAGAAGGAGGTGACGGCCTCCCATGCACTCTCGCTCCGAACCATGGCCTGAACCAGGGCCGGACGCGAGAGATCGCTGCCGCCGATCGCCTCCGTTAGGACACGGGGGTGCTCCGCCCAAGCTGGGCAGACCTGCACCGTATGCTCCACCGTGTCCTCCGGGCGATCCACGCAGTGGTGACACCCGGGCGTTTCCTCCCGCTTTATCCTGAACAGGAACCTCCCGAAACAACCACTCCGGAAACTGCACCACTACGGAATCCGAAATGCCTCTCTGGATCTTCTTACTTCATATTTAAGTGATAGGATTCAGAGAGTTGATGTTAACGGAAAAAGATCTCCTGGATCTGTAGTAAGAACGTAAACGAAGCAAAAGGATAAGTGAGTAAGGATCGTAACAGGTGGCGTTGTGGAGTTTCTGCCTACCCCACGGGAAGACGGCGTGAGTTTATGTATGTACGTAGGTACTTATAAAGTAAAATTTAAATTTACCTTAAACCTTTTCCTTATATAAAAGGCCTTTGTTCATGAAAAATCCTGTGGGATGTTTTGATTTACCGTATACCTAAAAAACGAGGCACCAAAAAGATTAAATTACATTATTCACTCACATTAATGAAACACGTCAAGTGACAACGTGTAGGTATAAACGAGTATTAAAAGCGTACGTACGTATGGAATACTTGCGATAAAAATTCAGCGTTATTCAACAAGTAAGCCGGCAAGCCGACGATGGAATATTAATGTCAGCGTCAGCGTCAACATTACTCGCATTTGAATAGGCTGTGGTTTAGCGTCATTTTATTATACTGCTTTTTTAGGGTTCCGTACACAAAGGGTAAAACGGGAATCCTATTACTAAAGCTCCACCGTCTGTCTGTCTGTCCGTCTGTCACCAGGCTGTATCTCATGAACCGTAATAGCTAGACAGTTGAAATTTTCACAGATGATGTATTTCTGTTGCCGCTATAACAACAAACACTAAAACAGAATAAAATTAATATTTAAGGGGACTCCCATTCAACAAACGTGATTTTATTGCCTGTTTTTTGCTCGATATAACGGCAACAGGTAGACGCTTGAAATATTCACAGAATATTTAGTTATATATTCACTTTAAAAATAAATAATTAAATTAAAATAAAACAAATATTTAAGGGGGCCTCCCCCCCCTTAAATATTTAAAAAACGTGATTTTTTGGCTTTTTATAGATAATATGTATGGAACCCTTCGTGCGCGAGTCCGACTCGCACTTGGCCGGTTTTTTTAGTCTGCGGCATCGTGATGGCTGATGAAAGCACCAACTGAATGTTTTAATGATTTCTTTAGTCTGTCTGTCGTTTTGGTGCGTTTGTTTCTAATGGTTAGCCTAAGAACGACAAACGTCAATTAAACAAACGCCGCATAAGACTGATTTAAATGTTATTTTAAAATGCTCTGTGAGTTCTAGCATGATGTGATCTAAAAAGTTAGGCGTCGCTCACACTATCACGCAGCGTACTCCATAAATATATATTATTTATTATCTTTATCATCTATCTATACATGTATAAAAATCGTAACTAAGTCAAAATTGAACAATTTGTATTTTTCGAAAAAAAGTAATTGGTACGGGAACGAGTCTGATGCCAATTTTTTTTTTGTCCGTCTCTCTGGAAGTATGTTCCGGATTGGCGCAAAAACGGCTTAATGGATTTGGATGAAATTTGGCACAGATATAGTATGCATTAATACATACAGTTATTTTAATCACGGTAGTACGTTCCCGTGATGGGTTATTTTCCGACATCCATGTGTGTAAAGCTGCGGGAAAAAGCTAGTCTCTGATTTACGTAATACTATCGCGTCATGGTGCATTAGATGCCATTAGTGGGTTACTTAGCTATTAGTCCGTGCCGGATTGTCTAAGAGCCACGTGTATGGTAAATCTATGCAATTAAGTGGTTATACTTTGTAAGTGGATAAGGTCACCTTTTTTTTTTTTTTTTGTGTGGGAAATTATCAACTAACTTCTCCCGCTCTGGGCGGAGCGGGAGGGCGTGTCAGACTTTTACTGACTAAAACCCACCCGTGTTCCTTCATTTGCCTGTGTGCCAGGGCCACGATATCCCTTTCGGACAAACTCGCAACTCTGGCAGGCATTGGCCCTAATGGACCCCGTCAATTCGTGCTGACGTCTCTTTGAGGCGCGCGTGGAACACGACGCGCCGTCGACCCGGGCCTGGTCCTTATCGGACGGCGAGCTACCCATCGCTCACCGTCTGCAAGCCCGCGCCTACGGTGGCCGGAAATCGGCTTGCGACTCCCGACGCCCAGGGCGTCGTCTGCGGCGACTAGGGGCGTGAGGGCGTTGATTTTGCCTTACCCTCACGCGTTCCGCTTCCTCCTTCGCAAGCATTACTGTTTCGCAGAAGGAGGTGACGGCCTCCCATGCACTCTCGCTCCGAACCATGGCCTGAACCAGGGCCGGACGCGAGAGATCGCTGCCGCCGATCGCCTCCGTTAGGACACGGGGGTGCTCCGCCCAAGCTGGGCAGACCTGCACCGTATGCTCCACCGTGTCCTCCGGGCGATCCACGCAGTGGTGACACCCGGGCGTTTCCTCCCGCTTTATCCTGAACAGGAACCTCCCGAAACAACCACTCCGGAAACTGCACCACTACGGAATCCGAAATGCCTCTCTGGATCTTCTTACTTCATATTTAAGTGATAGGATTCAGAGAGTTGATGTTAACGGAAAAAGATCTCCTGGATCTGTAGTAAGAATGGGGGTACCCCAGGGCTCAATTCTTGGCCCATTTTTGTTTCTTATTTATATAAATGACTTGCCTTGCCTCATAAAGGATAAACATGATATAGTGTTGTTTGCAGACGACACTTCACTTTTATTTAAACTCAAACGTCAGCAGTTGGTTACTGACAATGTAAATAGTGCCCTCGAAAAAGTAGTTAACTGGTTTAATGTTAATAACCTACTTCTTAACGAGAAAAAAACTAAATGTATTAAGTTTACAATACCTCATGTTAGACAAGTAAAAACTAGTGTGCTCATAAAGGGTGAAGAGTTGAAACCCGAAGATTCTACAGTGTTCTTAGGCATAACTTTGGATGCCAAGCTTCAATGGGGCCCCCATATAGATAAATTGTCGAAAAAGCTTAGCTCTGCAGCATACGCCGTTAGAAAAAATTACCATTTATAGTCATTTAACTGATTTAGAGACAGCCCGCTTAGTATACTTTAGTTATTTTCATAGTGTAATGTCGTACGGTATTCTGTTGTGGGGAAATGCCGCCGACATTCAGACAATTTTTGTTTTACAAAAAAGAGCAATTCGTGCAATTTATAAATTAAGTCCCAGACACTCCCTCAGAGACAAATTTAAAGAGATTAATATACTGACTGTAGCTTCTCAGTATATTTATGAAAATCTATTGTATGCACATAAAAATATTAATCTGTTTAAAAAATACAGTGATATCCATAATGTAAATACTAGGAACAAGCACAAATTTGTTGTTCCTAAAACCAGGCTTAAAAAAATAGGTGGCTCGTTTAGATGCCAGTGTATACGTTTTTATAATAAACTTCCTAGCCATATTCAAGAATTAAGCCTTAATAAATTCAAATGTTTTATAAAACGGAAACTGTGCCAGAAAGCATTTTATACTGTTAAAGACTTTATTGAGGACAAAAAGGCTTGGGATTGAGCTGCTCCAATTTACAGTGAATCTTGATTTGATTTTTTTTTTTTTGCCAACTATTTATATTATTTTTTGATTGAAATTTTTAAATACCTAAACTATGACATGAATATTTACTTTGTAAAGTATTATATTATTTTAATTATCATGAATGTGAGGACTATGTGAATTGTTTTTTTATTTTTATTCTCAATCAAAAAAAATTTTAATGCAGGTCTGGCAGTTTGAGTACTTTATGCGGCCTAACCAATTGTTCTTTCTTTGGTATTGTTCGTCGAATCGCTGAGCTCCTTAAGTTTTGAGTTGAGCTGCACGATAACTGACAAATGCGTGCACTGACTGGATGGGTCCACTCAAATCTGTGTGGTTCTTTTGTCAAAAGACCATGTCAGACACCAATCTACACGGTTCTCAAATGATCTGACCAAGATTATATCCGTATTTTATATACACATTGACATTGATTAATTTTATATATACAATGACATGAATATTTACTTTGTTAAGTATTATATTGTTTTAAGTATTGTAAATGTGAAGACTATGTGGGTTATTGTTCATTTTTCTTTTTTTTCTCAGTTAGTTTTTATCATAGTCTGGCAGTTTGAGTGATTTTATGCGGCCTACCCAAATGTCCTTTCTTTGGTATTGTTCGTTGAATCGTTGAGCTCCTTAAGTTCTTAGTTGAGCTGCACGACTACTGACAAATGCGTGCACTGACTGGACAGGTCCCCTCAACCTGTGTGGTTCTTTCGTCAAAAGATCATTTCAGGCACCAATCTACATGGTCTTCACATGATCTGACCAAGATTATGTCTGGACTTTAAAAGAGACTGTGACCTCTGAGTTTGTTTCGGCCTTTCTTCTCAGAGTAGTCGGATACGAAACGCCGACCTCATCTAGTTTTTTTAAATATGATTGACGTGTAAAAGTGTTTGTACAAACCTACTTACAGAAATAAATCATTTATCATTTATGATTTAACCGTGTCCGGTGAGGACCTGCACAAACACAGCGACGCGGATGTGGCGCCTCCAGGGTCGTCTTGCGCTCATTGATAATAATTTGGCAGTAGGTACTTAACCGTTCGGCGATTGTATTGTAAGTAATTAAATGGTGATAACATTTTCCATCACACTTAAATATTTTAGGGACAAAATATAACATGGTGTAAAAACGATTGGAATCGATTCAGTTACTTATTCTGAACAAACTATATTCAGGTTTCGCATATACTAAAAATAATGTTGTATATGTGTACTTTTTGGGTGAACAAAAATCATGGAACTCGCGTCATCATCACCGAACGCTAGTTTTCACTTAGTTTTGAAGTGAAAACTTCTTTAGGCGCGTTGAGCATTATTTTTTGAATGAACAAAAACCATGGAACTTGCGGCATCGTCACCGAACGCTTTCCATGAGCTATATGTATACTATGTATATATGTGCACTTTTTGGGTGAACAAAAATCATGGAACTCGCGTCATCGTCACCGAACGCTAGTTTTTACTTCTATCGACAGTCCCCAAAGACTGCTCCGCATGTTTTTTATTACTAAGGATTTCTAGACATTATAATATTTATTTTTTGCGATTCAAACTCAAACTCAAACTCAAAGCATTTATTTCAATTAAACCATTTACAGGCACTTTTGAATTGTCAACAAGTCGGTCAGTTACAAATATGAAGCTAGTTGCCCATTCCAAATAGTAGGTTCCTATGGAGAAGAACGGGCAAGAAACTCCACAGACACTCTTTTAAAATAAAATATTTGATACAAAGTATTGGTTACATCATTCTTATTGAAAATATACATGTGAGAACGATGCAAAACGTCAGAAGCGTCCGTGATAAAAAAAAAAACAATTCAAAACTAAAATAATTAAAAATAAGCCGTGGCAGCTAAGAGATGACCAGTCCCAACTGACAGCGCCCGTTCACGAACATGACGCATGGATCAGCACCATTCAGCTCAACCATTTTGAAGGGAGCTAAATGATCCAACACACACGCCACCATCAGCGAGACATCTGAGTGAGCATGACATACTCTCAGCTGCCAGGACATATTCAAGTCAATGAAAGACATATTACCCGGTAAATGGTAGCTCTATTGTACATAGTACTCACACCTGTGTTATGCAATTATATAATACAAAGGTGATTGAGTTTATACAATGAAAAGATAGTCTTACAATCTTCAGCAGCTCCAACAGTATTTTCAAATGTTAATCAATTAGTTGACGTTGTGGAGCAGGACCAGCATTGAGCCAAGCATTTCTATCAGCGATGTAATCCCCCAGCCTATAATATGCCTGCTTGCATAGTGTGCGTTTTATACAAGATTTGAATTTCGTCTCATTCAGTTGAAGTATGTGGGGAGGAATTTTATTATAACATTTTAAACAGTACCCCATGAAAGATGAGTCTACTTTAGCCAGTCTGAAACCTGGTTGAGCTAATAGATCCCTACTTCTAGTACTATAATTATGTCTTTCGCCTCTTTTACTAAAAAGATGTAAATTTTTTCTTACGTACATGATGTTTTCATAGATATATTGACAAGACACCGTCATGATGTTAATATTCTTAAACAGTTCCCTAAGAGAATCGCGCCTGCGGAGATTATATATGGCTCTGATGGCTCTTTTCTGCAGAATAAAAATAGACTCGATGTCTGCAGCCCGTCCCCAAAGTAAAATACCGTAAGACATGATACTATGAAAGTAACTAAAATAGACTAGCCTCGCGGTATCTACATCAGTAAATTGACGGATTTTTCTGACAGCATATGCTGCTGAACTTAGCCGTCCTGCAAGAGATGTTAAATGAGGACCCCATTGAAGCCTAGAGTCGAGCGTGATCCCCAGGAAAACAGTTTTATCGACGAATTCTAGTTTCTCTTGATTCAATACTATCTCAAAATCACTACTTTTTACATTTGGTAAAGAAAATCGTATGCACTTAGTTTTCTTTCCATTTAATACTAAATTATTGGCCGTGAACCAATTTTGGACCTGCAGTAGGGCGTTATTTACGTCGTCAAAATTTGTAGCACGTCTATCTACCTTAAAAATCAAGGAAGTATCGTCAGCAAATAACACCATTTGTGGTTGATTTTTTAATAAATGGAGAAGATCATTAATATACACTAAAAAGAGGAAAGGACCCAATATCGAGCCTTGAGGAACACCCATTTTTACTTTTAAACCGAGTGAATTGATACCATTTTTACATTGATTACAAAGAAAACATTTTTTTTAAGGAGAATAGGCCCACCCTAAACTGGTTGTGTATTCCTATGCATGTCATTTTGATCCTGTTATTAACTAGATGACATTACGATTTAAAATTGTTGTTAAAAATAAAAATTACCGAAGAAGTTATGCATACTTAAATAGGTATGCGGTATAAATTGGTTTGGGCAGTTTCGATTAGGGTTATGTAAACAAAATATTTATTTACTTTTCTCGTTAATTATCCTCACAAAAAGTAAATTTAGTTTGGGAACCTTCCGAGAACACGAAAAATTATTTTTCTTAATTATTTACTATTTTTCATCTTTTTGCGCTAACACTAACCTTCCGAGAACACGAAAAATTATTTTTCTTAATTATTTACTATTTTTCATCTTTTTTCGCTAACACGGGAACCTTCCGAGAACAGGAAAAATTATTTTTCTTAATTATTTACTATTTTTCATCTTTTTGCGCTAACACAGAGACTATTTAACACATCAAGTTGGCACGTGCCCTTTGCAGAATATAATTATGAGTTTATAAATATTAATAGGGTTTCATCATAATGTGATAAGCTAAAAGGCAAACATGGTAACTACTATACCTACCTATAGTATAAACTAATGCCTGGAGCAGTATTCCTAAATTAAATACTGACAGTTCGCTGAAAACGACCGCCATCTTTAATTTTGTCATTAGGTTTGATGTCCTAACGTAACACGCGACCACCCTGTATACCTTTACTTTTGCCTACTAACATTATACGGGTTTGTTCTTCATAGAAACGACAGAATTCGAAAACATCAAAAGGAGCGAATTACCATAGATGAGTATTTGCCCTATGATTTTGTCTATGAAATACTCACTCTGTTTTGAACACAGATTGAAGCAAATGATTTTGACATATCAGAATAGAGGCAAGTACCCTTTTAGCATATTTTTGATCTAAACAAGTAGCATATGCACGTCTTAGCACGCGTGAAAAAGCAATAGAAAAAGATCATACGTTTTAAAAACACTCAATTTGCGTTATCAATATCGAGCAAAAACGAGCAATAAAATCACGTTTGTTGTATGGGAGACCCCTTAAGTATTTATTTGATTCCGTTTTTTCCGCCGACTGACAGACGGCGAACCTTGCCACCAGTTCTCTTCAATAATTCAATCGTTCCATTTAGCACTGACGTGAAAGACCTAGGCTTGCACATCGATTGTACCCTGAACTGGCGTACTCAAGTCGCTAGGGTGAGCCAGAAGGTTACTGGAACGCTGCGGGCTCTATACCGTTCGAAAAATTTATTACCATCAAGTACCAAGACAATGCTTGTGCAGTCCTTAATTTTCCCTATCATCGATTATGGTGATGTGTGTTACTATGACCTGAATGCAGATCTCCTCGACAAACTAGACCGTCTTCTCAATAACTGCATTCGATTTGTTTTCAATCTGCGTAAATATGATCATGTCTCTGCGCATCAGTCGCTTTTAAAGTGGTTGCCCATACACCAGCGCAGAGAGCAAAGGGCGTTGACCACCTTATTTTCATTTCATGACTCTCCCTCTTCCCCTAGTTATCTAGCCTCCCACTTTCAGTACATTTGCGCCAACCACAATAAAAATCTACGTTCGTCACACAATCGTCTTCTTCAATGTCCCACTCACCGCACTGACTTCATTCACTCTTCCTTTTTCGTTCAGTCTATCTCTTTGTAGAATGCGCTCCCCCAGGAAATCAGGATGGCAACCAACCGATTAACCTTTAAAGTTAAAGTTCGCGAGCACATTCGTAAGAAGCTGGCAGTATCATCACAACGGTAAAGTTTTCCCATTGTTTGTTTGGTTTATAAGTATATTCGTGTATATATGTATTTATTTAGCCTTATATTTATGTATAATTAGGTATATATATATATATTATATTTAAAGTTTTTAATAGGTATATGTATGTATATCCTTATATTTAATTTAATTTAATTTATTAATTTGTTTCAGACACAAGTGATCCATATTTTTGTTAGTATACTTAAGAATTATGTTAGTAACCAAGCTTTAAATACACACCACAATTATACTATTATAACTAAAATTAAATAACAGATGTACCAACTCACATAAATAAAATCCTGAAATTCATTAAAATGGAATTTTAAAATATCTAATGACCATCATCAATATTATTAATAAAATTAAGAAATTGACTAAAATCATAAAACAATAAAATAAGAATAAAAATGAATAGGTAAATAAAAATTAATATAATTTTATCAGTTTCTATATATTTTTAACATACAACTGTACACATTGCCACAAAATTGGGCAGTCAGAACTGCCAGCCACAATGCTAAGAATGCTGTTGCCACTGCCGCGGACACGACTTAGCAACGATGCAGCTCTCTTTCTGAGGATGGCATGAAAGCCATCAATACGAGCGTCGGCAAACATGCCCGACGCGCTGCAGTGCCTCGGCAACCGCATCAACATCCTAAAGGCATTGTTGTACTGAACGCGCAGGGCGTTGATTGCCTTCTGCGTATATTTGACCCATAGACTACACGTATAGAAACATTGGCAAAACGCCCGAAACAATGTAACTTTTACTGGTTTACTGCAGCGTGCAAATCTATGAGCCAACATATTGCATCGGACAGCCAACGCCCGGCGCTCTCTCTCAATATCCTCGTAGTCAGAAAGGTCAAAAAAAAGAAGGTTTAAATAAATATTGATTTCACAATTTTTGTTATTGCACCTACCACTGGTGGTCTCTGCATCACCCAAAGGTTGACTGGTAGAAAATGCCTATGGGATTAAGTCCGCCTCTGTACGTTTTTTGTGCAAAGTTATTTCTGTACGTTTTTTGTGCAAAAGCATGAGGGGCCCGCCAGCTAGGCGGGCATGCGCCGGGAGGGTTGTGGAAGAAAAGGCTGAGCCGTTATCCCATGGCCCTCCCAACACGGCGATGTGGGAACACCGCTGAGTTTTGGTGGGTATACTGTAGTGACATGAGTCCCACATACCCCGACTCGTCCCCCGATAAGCGGTGATGCGTAATGCATTTCTCAACGTAAAAAAAAAGAAAAAAAAAAGGTAGGTAGGCAAAAAGTAACCAAAATACAACGTAGAATCTTACCAATTAAGCAAAAGAAACTTAGAGTTGCTGGCAAAAACATGGCAACAATAGAACACCAAAATTCAATTTAAAATTCAATTTTATTTTATTACTTTTTATTATTTATGAAAACAACTTTTTTATTTGTAAAACTTATCGAGTTTCTTTGAATCGTTCTTTTTTTTAAATCAATGTTCAATCAAAGCAGTTATTCAACTTTTAATTGGAATTTAGAACTGGATGATATTTCATAATCAGAACTGATTACACTGTGTTCTTATTTTAAAAGCAAAAAAACATTGGCCCCCTTATTACAAAACAAGGTTTATCTTCAGACCCAGGTTTGAAACATGGAGCCATTATGGAATTTCGAACTTTATTCCGACTGTGGTAAAGTTCCTAGTTCCTAAGTTCCTAAGTTTTCAGTTTTGTATAAAGAACGGTATTTCAATCATTGTTACGTTCTTATTACAAAAACTGGCTGCATGGTTTAAGCCATGTCAAAATATAAATCTTGTTTTGTAATAAGGCGGTGAAAGTTTAATATTTAAATACTTTGTTCTATGAATGTTAATCGACTAAGTAGCACTTTTATTTGATTCTAAGATTTCTAAGTTTTATTTGTCGTCATTAGGAGTACCAGTTCGTACGTCACTATGGTTCCTACGCCCTGTAACAAAGGGGAATTTTACTTTTATAACCATGAATATTTAACAAAAAAAATACCAAAAATAATAATGTCAGTATACATTTCATAAAACCTGTATCTAAGTATTAATTTAAAAGGTTGATTAAAATTATTATGTTTTCACAAGACAATGAATGATGGTGACTGCTTCATTGGTCTATTGGTCGCAAGCGCTACTGCTGAGCTGCTGTCCTAGGTTCAATTCCCAGGTTGGGCAAAGTATTATTGGATTTTTCTATCTGAAATTTCTCAGTAGCAGCCCGCAGTCTGGATCACGTGGTCGTCTCTGCGCCCTCGAAGGTGAAGCGAGGAATCGGTGTTGGGGCTTTTTGGCCACTTGCCCGAGGCATGTTTCTCTCGGTCCTCAAAATTGGAGACAGTCATGGAGTTCCTCTCCCCCTCCCGCGGGAGGGGATGGATGTGCCCCATTGCACACCTAATCGTTAAGGGGTTTACCTCCCCTCAACGGTCCTTATTTTTTTTTTGGGTGACGAATTATCAAATAATTTCTACCGCTCTGGGCGGAGCGTGTCAGAAGGCTTTTACTGACTAAAACACACCCGTGTTCCTTCAGATGCCTGTGTGCCAGGGCCCCGATATCCCTTTCGGACAAACTCGTAACCCTGGCAGGCATTGTCCCTTTCGGACCCCGTCAATTGGTGCTGACATCTCTTTGAGGCGCGCGTAGAACACAACGCGTCATCGACCTGGGCCTGGTCCTTATTGGACGGCGAGCTATCCATCGCTCACCGTCCGCAAGCCCACGCCTACGGTGGCCGGGAACCGGCCTGCGACTCCCGACGCCCGGGGCGTCTCCTGCGGCAACTAAGGGCGCGAGGGCGTGGATTTTGCCTCTCCCTCACGCGTTCCGCCTCCTCCTTCGTGAGCATTACTGTTTCGCAGAAGGAGGTGTGTTTCGCAGAAGGAGGTGTGTTTCGCAGAAGGAGGTGTGTTTCGCAGAAGGAGGTGGTCCCCTCAGCGGTCTGAGGTGTGTTTCTGGGGTGTGACTGTAGAAGCACCTGAAGTTCTTCACGGCACCCGTGCGACCAGGCCTCTGTTGGGTGAGATCCCTAGTTCAACAGAGAAGGCCAGACAAGAGCCGATCTAGCAACGAGGGCGTCGGTTTTGGTTGGCACTTACCTACAATGGGTGCTGTCCTCGCTTCCAACTACGTAACCAGATCTAGCCGGTAGCGCAAAAAGCAAAAATCAAAATATTTTATTTCACATAAACCTACATGGGCACTTATGAAACGTCAGAAGCTAGGTGCACGGTTCCAAGTGGTCGTTTCCTATGGAGAAGAGCCGGCAAGAAACTCCACGGTTACTCTTTTAAAAATAATGGGCTTTTACAATGTTTCAAGTTACAGTATTAATAGGTATGGGAGGACAGTGTAGGCTTGTCAACAAGTACTTAACAAAATAGAAGATGGTTTACAAAGCAACAGTCTATTAAGCCGACAACGCTCTCACATTCACAAATAAAATAAAAACTTTTTACAAAAAAAAAACAACCAACTTCTAAAAAAAACACTACAAAGTGAAAAATAACTTTAATTTCGGAAGTCGGTGGCTTTGGAGCTGTATTTTAGTTTTTTGCCACCGACTTCCGAAATTAAAGTTATTTTTCACTTACTAGTGTTTTTTTTGGAAGTCGGTTGTTTTTTTTGTTGTAAAAAGTTTTTATTTTTCACTTTTTAGTGGGTCAGTTTGTAATTTATCCAATTTACAATAGCAAGTAAATAATATTAAGTAGTTCCGGTGGCCATTTGTGGTCTTCATCATCAGTTTCACTCCACCAAGTGGTGCTTTTGGAGTGCAAATGCACGAGTTACTATAAAAAATACTCAAATCGCTATAGGTATGCCTATAAAATTTGAGGATTTCCCTCGATTTCCATGGGATCCCCTCATCAGATTTTGATTTGATGGCAATGAGACTACCTCGGGAGCATATCCTTCCAAACAAAAAAAGAATTTTCAAAATCCGTTCACATACGACGGAGTAATAGGTGAACATACATAAAAAAAAAAAAAAAACTTACAGCCGAACATATAACCTCCTACTTTTTGGAAGTTGGTTAAAAATGATCTATATAAAATATTACTAAAATAGTAAAAATAAAAACCTATTTAAACCAATTGACAAGATTACAACTGTAACATATCTGTATTAATATTTTGTTCACAAGTCACTAATAAATATTTTAAATTAATATTATAGTGTCAAATAATGAAGGGATTATGTCGAGGTATTTAAAAAATAAACATCGTAATTTGGGAGTAGTTAATAGACATTTACATAATTATGCCGTTAATGATGTACCAGGGAGCCACAAATGTGCAGAAGGAATTATTGCCAAACTTCCCTGTCTTCAACGTTGTCCTTAATCTTATAATATGCTTTTTTGATTAGGACACGTTTTAATGAGCGACTTATTGTATGTGTGCGTCGCTCGTGCCAATAACCGCCTCTCAACTGCCAACGTCATTTTTGCAAAAAACTGACAGTCAAGCTATGTCGTGGGTGGTCTCGCGGAAATCGGAAACGTGTGATTAAAATGACGATATCTCTAAAGTTTTGTATCGGAGTTGTATATTAAAGTTACGTCGTTGGAATCACTATGAAATAAGCTAATACGTTAAAAATGGATTAGCACGATTTTGCCTTGCAATATATTATCAATTCTAATTGGAAAATCAGGTAAAGCAAAAGATTTCCGCACAAAACATAAACAAAAAATTTTGAAGAAAAGTCTTTATATGTTATTAACAAAAGACCATACCATTCCATACATTTTTTTATACCACAAGCTTTACAAAAACGTGATGTCGGCGTCGGCGTCGTTTTGCCGAGCCGAGCGGGCGTAAATGGCAAATAATTTAATTTAATGTTTTGTTTTGCGCAATGTAATCATTTTGCATACTATCGTTTAGAGTCATCATCGAGTTTTTCAAACTGAACAGCTGTGCTGCTGGGGAGTTTGTTACGCCACTTCTTCTTCCCAGTTAAATCACTAGGAAGTGGTGAAGGACGGGCGTTTTTGGGGGACTTCTTGTAATGTACTTTTGACGTTCGAAAAGTGATGATTCTCAGCCTATTTGATTAAATGACTTTTGATTTTGATTTAATATGGTGAACATCTGACAATTGAACTCCTCGATAACGTACAGTAAGTAGGTACACGTATTGTGTGTGATTTGATGACTGCAAGAGATGACTGATTATGAACTTCGAAAATAAGTAGGTGCCCTTATCCCATGGAACTCCTCATCGGCGAACAGTACACATTATCGTAAATGGGTAATCGTACGTAAAATGAAGGTTAACTATCTAACAGTGGTCAACTCATCATGGACTGGGAAGAAACGAACACACGAATAGGGGGCCAAGTCTGCTATAATCAATGGTTAGTCATTATGACGACCATACCAAGGCAACGCCATGACCATTGTGCCAATATTTTGTAACCTCCTAAATTCATAATGGCGTGACAGTGGTCCATAAGGAAGTCAAAATAATAGGAGCTTGTCAGTACGAGATTACCAAATGCAGACAATTTTTCCAATGGAGTATCAGTGGCACGTCATCGGAAAATCATAAAGACGCCTTTCAATTAGGAGATTAGCAAAACTGTCAAATTCTATAATTACGGTGCCAATGATCGGCCATTCGGACACAACTGCGTTAGCAGACTTGGCCCCCAGGACACCTACTTTATTGTGACTGGGTTATCGTATGGTATGTGAAAAAAAGTTGTTGGGTATCAATATAACACACAAACACACATAACATATAACACAACAACACACACATAACAACACAACAACATATACATGAACAACAACAACAAAATACACACACACACATGTATAACATATACATGAATTTGTGTGAGGTAGGTACCACAATTAAAAAATTAAAAACTTTTTGCCGACTACAAAAACAAAACACTTCAAAGTGCAAAATACCTATAGTTTCGGTAATTTCTTGCTAACCACTTCCCAAACTAAAGTTATTTTGCACTTTGTGGTGCTTTTTTATGGAAGTCGGTTATATTGTTTTTGTAATAAGTTTTTTTAACGATGGACACATACAATACTGTATTGTTCTAAAGCGGGGGTTGGTCCTATGGAGAAAGTCGTTCCGTTTGACGGTCTGTACCGCACCCTTTTTTCCACATCTTTTTTGATACATGCTGTATAAACTAGAAGTGTCTTACGTGTCCTGGGAGTCCATAACAACATTCGAAAACATTCAAATTCAGATTCAGGACGACGATTCAAGGTCCAGATATTTGCATAAACTGTGCCGTTTGATATTAAAATATACATGAAATTCGAACTTTGGAGTTCGGCCCACATTTATGTAATCGACGTGCATTTCGATCCGGAGGGTAGTATTAATATAATAATATACATAAATAAAAATACTTTATATTTATTGCCTTCTTGTTAGTTTATAACATTAATCTAACTACCACGTGATAACTAATACTTTTATATCATATAACAATTATGTATATAAGAATTGTGAAAATGTTGTTAATAAAATATTGCCGTTTTATGTACGTATGTGCGGATCTTGCCTGGTATCGTGTTGATTCTGTTTGTGAAGGAGTTCATGACATGAAAACTTCTTTATTGGCCAACCAACATTTCGAAAAATAGTGTTACAGCCAAATTAGACCATTTTAAATTCTTCATAAAAACAGAGATCCGTTTATCCAGGTATCTGTTTTTAAATAAGACATTTCGCAAATATTCTTAACTAACTTTTTAGAACTTTGTATCCTGATTATGCGTATGAAGTTTCATTAAAATCGGCTCATTCGTTTGGAAGTCAAGGGCTTGAAAGTTTGTATGAAATGCCGTACATCGTAAACGCTCTTTACTGATCCGTTTTTTTTTAAATCGAACAAATATTAATTTTTGTACCTATTTTCCGTTCGTCTATAATACGTCACTTTTCCAAGATTCTTCTATTTAGAAGTTTTTGCGTTTATTTTAACGCAAAAATAGCAGTAAACTAATAGGGCAAAAAAGCACTATCCTATACCGCTATTTTATATATATATATATTCAATATTAGTTTTAGTATATTATGTGAAACCCGAAACACGTGTCTAGTATTTTTTTATGTAAAGAATCTATGTACAAAATTTCAAAAATGTATCAAGAAAAATCACAAGGTTGTCATGTTACCGGGTTGTCCGTACAAAAACAGCGGCGCGGCGCCCCCGCGCCTCCAGGGTCGTCTTGCGCTCATTGATAATAATTTGGCAGTAGGTACCTAATCGTAAGGCGATTGTATTGTAAGTAATTAAATGGTGATAACATTTTCCATCACACTTAAATATTTTTGGAACAAAATATAACATGTTGTAAAAATTATTGAAATCGATTCAGTTCCTTATTCTGAAAAAACTATATTCAGGTTTCGAATAACTTCCGGCATCTTATCTTCGTCTGTAACTCACGATGCACCACCACCACTATCTCCGACGTATACTATCTAGAATGAAACGCAAGTTCCTCAGACGCAAGAACAGAGAAATACTCAAATCAACTCATCAACAATAAATGTACCAAACAAAAATGTAACTCTCTCTACCAATAATTGGACCAATGTTTCGAATGTTAACTTTTACTTTTAATTGTCATTATTTTTAATAAATGCTTATCTCATATTACTATTGTGTTAATTTTTTCGCAAATGGTACGAAAAGTAGAGTATTTTCCTGGGTGATAAAGCTGTCTTAGTCTTGGGTGAACTTAAATCCCTCGCTACACTCAGGACTCGTCTTAAATCCCTCGCTTCGCTTGTGATTTAAAATCGTCATCCGCGACAGAAGACACTGCTTTATTCCCTTGGTTAATAATAATAAATAATAGGTACTAAAAATAATGTTGTATAATCAGCCTTTAATATTCCCACTGCTGGGACACAGGCCTCCTCTCTGTGAGAGGGAGTGGCCCACCACGCGGGCCCAGTTCGGGTTAGTAGATGTCACATGTCTTCGAATTTGTGGTTCAGGACATGACAGTTTCCTCACGATGTTTTCCTTCACCGTTTTGAGAGCAGTGGTGATGAAATAACTTACAGAAAGTAAAGCGTCTGTCTGGGTTCAAACCTACGACCTACAACTCGTAAGTCGTAGCTGTAATCACTGCGCCACCACTGCTCCGCACTGCTGCTATTTTATTATGTTTTCTGCTATTTGAACCATCAGAACTGGGCTAGGCTTCAACCGTTATTGCATACAAGCCTTTTCTTCTGACCTCACCCGCTAAAATAAAACTTCTAACAATCCCCTGGAAATACCATGAATGGGGGTAGATAGACATGTTACTTGGCAGGGCCAGCTAAAAAAAAAAACTCGGATGTAAGTAGTACATCAGTAGCTGTTCAATATTCTTCTCTGCCAACATTACCGCTCATCATTATTGATCTAAGCAGTACACTGCTACACATAGGCCTCTCCATCCGCAACCAGCCTACTTGTGTAGTCGTTCCACCTAGCCTGAGGGCGCCTTAACCTTCGTTCGCCAATCACTAGAACACTATGTGCAAGGGCGGATCCAGGAGCCCCAGTACAGGGGTACGGGCCCCAGAATCTGTTTATTACCGCTTTAATAATATTCGTTTCTTTTTGGGTACTTAGGAAGCATAATGACACAAGTTGCAAATCAACATCGACAGGAAGACCGTAAATGTAACGTTTTATCCGAGTCCGACCACCAGGTAAGCGTCATAGTTATTTTTCTTCCCAAAAACATAGCTTAGTGCTACTATAGAGGTCATTTCTTACCTGTCTGGCCCATGCGCCCCTCCCAGAATTAAATCATAGATATCTAGAATCCTTGACAGCGTCAGCATTTTAGCCAAAAGACGTCCACTGCTGGACATATAGGCCTCCCCCAAGCACCGCCACTGCGATAAGTTATGTGCTGCCCGCTTCCAGCGGATTCCTGCTGCCTTCACAATATCATCGGTCCACATTATTATTATCCTTGACAGTGTACTAAAAAACATTTCTGACATTTCAAAATCCTTCGTTAATATACCTTGACTGATCTTCATTATTAAGATCCTCAGCACGTAACACGGAGGAAATATCGGCAGTTTCAATATTTTCTTCTCATGATATGTAATCCTTTCGGGATTTCCCCGGTTGTTCGTACTCTCGTCACGTCTCGGACGAACTCCTTGAGGAGGCGTTAACGCGTCATTATTGGTATAAGTGCCTGTAAACGTATAGTGGGTAAGACAGGGCGTACACTAGAAGAAAAGCAGATTAGTTTGCCGTAGACAGAACACTTTTTGATGTGTAATATCTTTCACCTCGCTCTCTGAGGGAGTGATTTCGTGAAAAGGGATGGAGGTGTAACAAGTAGTGACAGCTTGGGCATGGAATAAGTAAGTACTTTTAATAGCATGGAATTAGTAAGTAGGTTTAGGTTAAAAGATATTTATTCTCAAAACAGACACAAAGTCACTTACATGAGAACAATGTTTAGCATAAATTATAAATATAAAGTTCGTCGCAGACGTCACCGTAGTAATTATGATACACCCATCCAATGCATTCAGCTTTTAGAAGGGGTGTTATTTGTGATTAAAAATTAGATAATCGAGTTTTGAATGCATTGAATGAGCAAAAGTAAGTACTTTATAATATCATGGAATTAGTAAGTACCTACTATATAAATTGTAAGTAAAGGTGGTCGAATTTTGACCAGTGGGCCATTATTAATGAATAATTAATTATTCGAATAAATATTTCAGTATTTAGTTTTTTTACATTTTCAGATTAATTTCTGTCTCTGCTCTGTTGCTTATTATACCAAGATGAGATGTCAGATATTACACATCTAAGGGTTTGCACTTTTTTTTTATGGGCTTTATGTACCAATCTAAGGCTACTGTAAGGTTTGCACTTTTTTATCGGCTTTATGTAAGGCTGCTCACGCACAAGGTTGTAGACTCAATAAGTTTTGCAATTCATAATGTTCTTTTTAAATCTTAATGAGTTATACACCTAAATTTCCTCATGAATCACTCCGTCCATTGGTGAAAACTGTTTGAAAATCCGTTAAGTAGTCTTTGAGTTTATCGCGTTCAGACAGACAGACAGACGCGGCGGTAGGCTTTGTTTTATAATATGTTAGGATATGAGTCTGAAATTGCCTACCCACCATTATGGGTGGTGATGAATGCTCATGCCGTCTCTTTATAAGATATTTTTGCCCTGCAGTAGGACAGTAATATGTGTCTATTATTATTTGAATACCAGATATTTTTATTACGTGTGAAGGCCCGTCGTACACGACGACACTCAAAAGTAACATGTTACAAATTCAAACCGCCACATCTGCGCATAGCCTAAGGGTATTTATTACCTACTAAAGTTGTTATTTTCTTTTGTATAACCATTGTCGTGAAAATCTTTATTGACAGTATTACCGTTGTTTTAGACTGCTCTGTTGAAACTTGTTTTTATTTTAATGTGATACTAATATAGTTGGAAAAATGTCGCTGTACCTCTGAATATTGGCGAATAAAGCTGAAGAGCTTGTTTTTTTGAACGCCCTAATCTCCGGAACCCGTCAGATTTGAAAAAATATTTTTGCATTTGATAGCCCAATCCTTGAGGACGGTTAAAGGTTTTCAGAGCTTTAACATCATGCTACGACCCTTAGATGCCGAGCAAAAAGAAAATAAGTCAGAAAGAACGGTAAACAAAAACGAAGTAGGTAATTGCGCGGGCGCGGAATGCAATGCGACGCAGTGGGGCGGAGGCCGAGGGAGTTTTATAAAAATATGGGAATTATTTTAGTATATTTTGTATCTTACGACTTCCACGCGAACGAAGTCGCGGGCAGTCGCTACTGTTAATATAACAAAGCGTAGTTTAACTTTAGGCTTCATTTAAGTTTAGTCTATACTGACGAATGATCGAAATCTATGTCAGATAATTTCATGGAATGAGATCTATATGGAAATGCTAGAAAAACAATACCCTACAAAGTAGACAATGCGGTTCTATCTAAACATTGTGCAAATAAATGAAAAGCGGATCACAGATCTGTGAATCATAGGTAATATACAGAGTGGCAATGATCTGTGAATCATAATATACAGAGTGGCAATGATCTATGAATCATAATATACAGAGTGGCAATGAGATTTTAACATTCAATTGTAATTATCTCTGTTAAGATAATAAAATAACAATTACACTTCAAATAAAAAAAATACATTTTTAAAACTAAATAAATAGCGTAAAGTCACGAAATAAACTACCTACGCTTTCTACAACTAACACCCTACCGACGTTTATAATACACGGTAAGATACAGATATAGATAGAAGAAAAAAAGAAAGAATTTGTTTATTTGGATACAGTCCGTGAAACACAAAATAAAAAAGTGAAAATATATATAATAACACACTGCCGTTGATAAAGTTCGATTAGTCTATTTTAGTTAATTTCATAGCGTTATGTCCTACGGTATTCTGCTGTGGGGCAATACCGCTGATATTCAAAATATGTTTGTTCTTCAAAAACGAGCTCTTCGAGAAATTTACCAGCTAGGTGCCAGTTTCTCTGAGAGTTTTTTTTAAAGATAAATGGTTTTTAAAGATATTCTCACGGCTACCCAATCCATCATCGCCAACATAGTGTATATTTTGCCTAATATATAAGAATATATTAGGCAAAATATACACTTATACACTAAAAACATTGATATTCACAATATTAAAACTAGAAATAAGAAAAAAATTGTTTTTGTGCTCCATTTTACCGGTTTCATAGGTTCATAAGTGATTTGTTGGGCTTGGATTAACTTTTTAAAATAAGCGACATTCGTCTTTGCTAGATTTGCCTTTTAATAAGTTTAAAGCTAAAGTAAAATCCAACCTTTGTTCAAACGCATAGTATTCTAACAACGACTACTTTAACGATAAGAATAGTTGGTCGCTGTGATTAACTCAAGACAATTTTTATTTCTTTCTCCAGACATAGCTTACCTACTGTCTGGTTATATGAGCACATATTATAATTGTTTATTTTATTTGACTGTATAAGGCAATTTTTTTTTTTTTATCAATTATTGTTGACTTATTCTACTCATTACAATATTTTTTTTTAATGAATTTTATTGAAATATGTGGTTAGCTAGCGACCTCGACGATATTATTCTTGCCTAAGCAACCGGCAGCAAATTCGTCATGCTCCCTTAGATATCACTGCTTGCGGTAGCGTCGTGGGTCAGGTTGCCTCCTTCCCTCAAATATGTGAGGGTAGTAGTGGCTGATTTTTACGTTATGCTCGTGATCGGGTGCTGCTTGTGGTGAATGGCCGTCTAACTGACCAAGGTTTTGCTATTGTTATTAGTAATTCATTGTATAATTATTCGATGGTCCTAGTTTATTATTTATGACTTCGAGTTACGACTATACCTTTAAGTAAGCGGCAGCGCCCTTTATTCCTGGAGGCTTTTATTTAGATATTAAGTTCTGTTTACGTTATTATTTTTTATTTCTGCTTGAGTATAGTTTATGATGTTTTTTTTTTTTGTTGGTATAGTGGCGTGTGCTAGCTGACATTTGGCAAGTCATTTAATTTGTGTTGCAAAATGTAAATTATTTTGCATAATATTGTATAGAATCAGGTTTTTCTAACTAAACAGACAGCTGTGACAGCTGTGCTGCTGGGGAGTTTGTTGTGCCACTTCTTCTTCCCAGCTAAAGCACTAAGATGTGATGAAGGGCGGGTGTTTGGGGGACTGTTTTATTTAACTTTGACGTTCAAAAATGTCTGCTCAGCCTAGTTTGATTATATGACTTTTGATTTTGTCCTTATTATTATTTCTACAATAATAATATTAATTGTGCGGCATGAGAGGCAATAAGAAGCTCCCTCGATTCCTTTCTTCAATCTGTGGACCTGTTGGATTCATGTATTACCCCAAATACTCTACAGGGACGTACTGCAATAGAAAGGGTGCAAAGACTCCTTTGTCAAAATATGTGAAATTGTGTTATTCAGTTGAATAATTTTGGGGTCGATCTGTGTATTGTTACACGGGCTTCGTTATTTGGGTTGCACGCGTATTCAAGCATTCGTATCTTCTACAGACATTTAAACGCATCAAATGCAGAGTAAACGAATGCTCAATAAATCCACAAATAATTAATAATTCTACAAATAATAAGCTAGTATTTCTTTCATACAATTTAAATTAGAATTTGAAATTGATCGATTGAGATTTTGTATACAGTTATAGCTAATATATTTAGATACACGAATAATCCTATTAGCAATCTTCAAAATCCGGCACTGTAAATCTAATACCTATAATACGATATCAAAGTACTCATAGGTAAATCATTTTCCCAATATGTGGCTTCGATAGATAGATGAGATTAGTCCTAATAACCTTCAAAGGGCTGGAAATATCGATGCATTTTATCAAATATGTTGATTAAATTAATTTATATTTACTTTCTGCCCGCAACTTCGTTCGCGTGGAAGTCGTTAGTCACAAATAGTGTACCTAACATTAAACTAAAATTGTGTGACAACTTTATTATGTTAACTGCAAGTTCGAGTTTCTCTTCCGCTCTTCGATCACAACTTCACCAATACGCGTAAGAGAATAAAAAATGTTCTTACTGGGAATGAAATGAAACAGATATATTATTACTAAAACTATTAAAAGCACAAAATAATTATAAGAAAAACACATTTTGATTCTAAATCTTTGGAAACTCCATCAAAACATCCTATCGTGGTTACGTACGACATTTGAAACAGGACAATTACATTTTCCAAATTATATACGAGGAAAATTTTTGAGATGGGGGCGAAGGGCGAAAAGCTTTTTGCGATTTTTAGCGTTTCTAGTACCTACTCTTACCTCAGTTCTGCTGCGTCGAACTGCATCGATTGGCACAAAAATATAACGCGAGAATCGACGTTTCTCTAGCTGAAATGCTATTTTTCCTAAATCTGTGAATGCAGTTAACAAGTACTAAAAAAGGTAGTCAGTTTCCAAGAACGATTTATTGGAGCTACAACGATTAAGGTACCCTAGTGCTTTTACTACCCCGTCTCAAACATCCAGCCTGTATAATCTGATAAGTTCCATCCCTCCTATGAATTGATTGGCAATTAAATAATTAAGCTTCCTCGCATTCTGCTTTTACAGAAAGCTGTTTTAATCCTAGATAGTTATAAACTTATTCAGGCTCTGTCGAAGTCGGCGTTACTCCTGTGAACTGCATCAGCACAAGCTCATAGGTGACTATAGTTCCCGCAATCTGAAACGAGGGAAAGCCGAATATTAGTAATAGCTTATACTAGTACAAATTGAAGCGGATAGGAAACGATCCAATGATCAAGGCACTGGCGAAAGAATGATCGTCAGTTTGTCATCCGTTTTGACGCTAAGATACCCCTTGTCAACTCCTTGCTTGCGGTGATACTAATTAGATCTTGATATTGTTCCTTTTTTCCCGTCTATTGTATGTATATTTACGTGTCTTTGCTTCAAACTAAACTTACTGATGAATGATCAACGCAACATGAGCAACCACAAGACCTAGACAAGTGACAATCGCTTTCATAGCGTTTCGTACTCCTACAACGGCTTTCAACATGATTGACATAAGCTTTTCGGTAACTGTCAGTTCCATACATTTTTCGGTTTTCCTTAATCGTTAACGCTGATAGAATATCTCTTTGACTGGGCCCTCTGAATTTGGTGGTCGATATTTAAAGAACCTTTGCGTTTTTGAGAGATCACCGTGTAACCGTGTGTGTTCTTAAAATATGAATAAGTGATTTTTTTTCACTAAAATAATATAAATAAAAAATATTACGATCGTCCTCCAGACACAATAACAAACTTTTGGCCTTCAGACTACTTTAATGATTGCGTATGGTCTCCAAAGCACAAAGCTGTTTCAACGTGTAAGTAATCGACTTCCACTTATGGACCACGGCCTTTTTTTACATAACTGACATGTGAAATTTATCAAAAAATTACAAAACTGTCTCGTTTTGGCAACACGTGCGTCTTAATAAAGTATAAAATGTTGATACATTAATTAGGAAAACTTATAAAATTTTCGGTTAGTCAGAATGTCACCTGTCACCTCTGGCCTCTCGGTTTTATAAATAGGCCCCAAGTGTGCCATGTACCGCTGAACCTTGCAGTATATTCATTATAGTTCATAACCATGTGCTCCGAGACTCAAAATCAAATTAAGATTTGAAGCAAGTTGCTATTAGATTAACAGCCATCCAATTTCAAGCTCTGAACTATCCTAATTATTATATCCCCGCTCTTCCTGCGCCGGCTTCAAAACAAAGGCTTCTCATAATATTAAAACCGCAGGGTGTTAAAGTGAATTTTGTTTATATTAGGGGAGGTTCAGATCAAGGGTCCTGAATTTGGCGAAGCTCAGTGAGTAGTGCTATCACAAAGTATAAGGCTGCGTCCTAAGCAAAAGTCAACATCGCGCGAATGCGCGATCTTCGCGTTCTTATGTCACTTTTTGTCCGGTGAACCGAAACGCGTGTTCGCGCGACGGTAGCTTTTTGTTTAGGCCGCGCGGTAAGAATTGGATGCCATTTCATTTAGTCCTACTGATATTTTTAAAGGAAAGATAACTTTTATGGGTTTTATAGATATGGGAATTTATTTATTTATCCTCTCACTGGAACGCCATACAGCAGTTACACCAACGGAGCAAAAAATTACTTCATGTGCTATCCATCGATCCTGTTCGCGATAGACATCGAACGGGCGGCGATGGATCACGCACACTCACTCAGCGTCAAGAGACATCTCCATATTTCCATTACTCCATCCATATAGCGCACATTCTTTTCGATTTTTGAGACTCAAAGATTGTTTTATTTATTATTATTATATACTTTATTTCGGACTACACATACATGTACACACAATCCATACAATATTAGTAACAATGCCTTAAAAACTATGTTAGTAAACTTTTACAAATTAAAACACCTAATAGCGACGTGGCCCAACACGCGTTGGCACGTGCCTCCGTACCCAGTGCCTTAGGAAGGGATTGTCAATTTTGTCTAATAATGTTTTTAGGATGCTGTTGGAGCTTCCGCGCAACCTACCCATTATTGACGCTGTTCTTTTTCTCATAATGGCATGAAAATCGTCAACACGGGCTTCCGCGAACATCTGCGAAGCGCTACAGAAGCGCGGAAGCCCCATCAACATCCTAAATCCATTATTATACTGCACGCGCAGGACGTTGTAGGCTCTCTGCGTATATTTCACCCACAAGCTGCACGTGTAGAAGATTTGGCAGTATGCCTTGAAAAGTGATAACGTAACATCCTTACTACAACGCGCAAACCTGCGGGCTACCATATTACATCGAACCGCCAACGCCCTCCGCCGTTTAAAGTCACTGGAGGAACTCCGATAAAAGGACTCCGATACTGTGGATAGCCATCATCACCTGTTTGTGTTTCCCTCAATAGAGGTCGGGGATATCTTTTAGCGCAGGTGTTGTCCTTCATAATCTAATAATAATTTCAGTTATAGAAGAATGTGGACATGTCAATGTGGAAGTCCACGTGTTTCCCACTCAACCGAATACATATAGCAACGAATTTCTCCGAATATTTGTCCTTTAATCAATATATTAATTAGGTTTTTTTTACTTTTATATGAAACACTCGAGCAATTATATCGTGACGATCACAAGACTTTTGTGCAGGAAGTAAAACTTTGAAGATGTCCTTTCATCGAGGGTAGCATGTAAACGTCACAAAAAGGTCAGGGCGACCGTAGTACCCCGGTCACCAAGGAGAGTGGAACCGGCGAGAGATGTCGTGCGGTGTCCCACAGGGATCGGTCCTGGGGCCGCATCTGTGGGACATCGGGTACGACTGGGTGCTGCGCGCCGACCTCCCTAGTGGCGTCAGCGTAGTCTGCTACGCTGACGACACGCTAGTCCTTGCACAAGGGATGTAAAGTTGTTTTGTAAAGTTTGTAATGTAAAGTTTGTTTTGGAGGCATTTAATGTTCTCACATTAAATGCCTCCAAAACAAACTTTATAAGTTTCAGCATTTGCAATCGTACTCAACCAACCGGCGATTTTCGAATCATTATACACACTTGTGATGGTAATAATGTTGATAATTGTAACTGTTCTAGTATTGGCAAAGTTTATAGCACAAAATATTTAGGGGTAATGCTGGATCAGAGATTGTGTTGGTACCCCCATCTTGAGCAGGTGGCGAATCGGGTCCGCAAGCTAAATTGGATTTTTAAGAATCTGCGTCATGTGCTCCCTAGGTCTATACAGAGTAGCGGTAAGCCTACTGTTCGAAATGTGCTCACTCAAGTCTATATTTCTCTTGCGCAATCAACATTGATATACTGTATTCCTGTTTGGGGTGGGGCAACAAAATCTAATTTCATCCAATTGGAGCGAGCACAACGAGCCCTGCTCAAAATTATGTATTTTAAAAAAAGGAGATATTCTACAGAGAACCTCTACAAACTTAGTGATGTACTGTCAGTTAGGAAACTATACATTACACAAATTATTTTAAAAATGCACAAAACTTTACCTTACAATCCGGATATACTCTCTAGGAGAAGAAAACACAATATAGTTCAAATACCTTTAACCAAGACCAAATTCGGATCTACGCAATTTAGTAAACGATCAGCTCAATTATATAACAAAATAAATAAATAAATTTTCATATATGAAAAATCTTATCATTTAAGTAAAGAAATGTTGATTGACTGGATAAAACCACTGACATATGATAATACGGAAGCTCTCCTACAAAACGTATCTTAACAAGTATACGA
This sequence comes from Tiliacea citrago, assembly GCA_963921375.1. Lineage (NCBI taxonomy): Eukaryota > Metazoa > Arthropoda > Insecta > Lepidoptera > Noctuidae > Tiliacea > Tiliacea citrago. The sequence goes on from OY992784.1 coordinate 8,550,569, forward strand.
CCCGCTCATCCTACACATACATTCACACACACATACTCATACAATCACACATCCAAAACACTCATGCACACTCAACAGCACATACACACTCATGCACACGCTCACACAAGTTCACATAATTATAATTTGTCTTTTTACTGTATTTTTTGTTGTTTTATACTGTTTTTTATTGTGTTTTAAGTAAGTACTTACTGTTGTGAAGGAGCGGAGTCCTCTAATACAGGCATTGCTTAAATGAAGACTCCAAACCCAAAATTGTTCATGTATAATTTTTTGGACACAATAAACGTTATTATTATTAAACGTTATTATTATTAAGGGAGTTCGCATCAGGCGGCGGCCGAACTGGTGGCACGTGGGGTTGCGACAATCGTCGATAGGATCCGGCAAATGAGACTCGAGGTGGCATTGCACAAGTCCGAGGCCATGTGTTTTTATGGTCCTCGGAACGCGCCACTGTCGGGTTCCCAGATAACGGCGGGAGGGGTTCACATCGGCGTCGAGTCGACGATGAAGTACCTGGGACTCGTCCTCGACAGCCGGTGGAACTTCGTGGAGCATTTTCGACGTTTGGCTCCCAGACTGGAGCAGGCCGGGGCTGCTTTGAAGCGGCTTCTGCCCAATCTAGGGGGTCCAAACGCCTCCTGCCGGAGGCTCTACGCGGGGATCATGCGGTCCATGGCCCTTTACGGGGCACCGGTGTGGGCGCGTTCTCTGAGGCTGCGACCAGCGCAGCGGTTGAACGCGTCCCAAAGGGTCATGGCCATCAGGATGGTACGGGGATACCGCACGGTCTCCCGTGAAGCGGCGAGCCTCCTTGCCGGATTGCCGCCATGGGATCTGGAGGCGAAAGTTCTCGCGCACATTTGGGTGTGGCGCGAAGAGGCGAAACTCCGGGGCATAACTCCGCTGCCGCAAGAAATCCCGGCACAGCGGATGGAGCTCCGGAGGGATCTCATGGCGACATGGAGAGTGCGATTGTCGCAACCCAGCGCTGGGCACGCCACAATTGTGGCGATAAGTCCCCTCTTTGAGGAGTGGCTGGAGAGGCGCCACGGCGTCCTCACCTTCCGCCTGACGCAGGTCCTCACCGGACATGGATGTTTCGGAAGGTTCCTGTTTAGGATTAAGCGGGAGGAAACGCCCGGGTGTCACCACTGTGTGGATCGCCCGAAGGACACGGTGGAGCATACGGTGTAGGTCTGCCCAGCTTGGGCGGAGCACCGCCGTGTCCTCACGGAGGCGATCGGCGGCGGCGATCTTTCGCGTCCATGGCCTGGTGCAGGCCATGGTTCAGAGCGAGAGTGCATGGGAGGCCGTCACCTCCTTCTGCGAAGCAGTTATGCTAGCGAAGGAGGAGGCGGAACGCGTGAGGGTGAGACTAGGTTCGCGCCCTCGCGCCCCTAGTCGCCGCAGGAGACGCCCTGGGCGTCGGGAGTCGCAAGCCGATTTCCGGCCACCGTAGGCGCGGGCCTGTGGACGGTGAGCGATGGGTAGCTCGCCGTCCGATAAGGACCAGGCCCGGGTCGACGGCGCGTTGTGTTCCACGCGCGCCTCAAAGAAATATCAGCACCAATTGACGGGGTCCGTTAGGACCAATGCCTGCCGGGGTTGCGAGTTTGTCCGAAAGGGATATCGTGGCCCTGGCACACAGGCAACGGAAGGAACACGGGTGGGTTTTAGTCAGTAAAAGTCTGACACGCCCTCCCGCTCCGCCCAGAGCGGGAGAAGTTATTTGATGATTTCCCACCCAAAAAAAAAAAAAGGGGGCGACCGTAGTTGCGTACATAATTATGTCATCGCATCCTGGGTACGCTCGTGCATGTACCTCGGACCACCAGTGAAAGAGGACGGTACTACTACCATTTGCCCCAATTGATTGGCATCAGTATCTTGTCGTCTTACTGCATCCTTCAGATGTATGTAATTATCTGCACGTAACTTTGCCTGATTATGTCGTATATAATAGAGTCTTTCGGTTTCAATTTTAGCGTATTGATCCACTAAATACTGACTAAAAAGAGCGATAAATCACAGGAGAGAATGTTATCTTCAACGTCTCTTATCATTATACGGAAGGAATAGAAATTGGCTGCCGAAACCATTTTTTTAGAGGAAATTTTGTTATGGAATGGTGTTGAGGCAAGTTGACAGATTATAACCATCGTCGCCATAACAAAATATTCTGGAATATTGAGAGGCATCGTATGACCGATGAAGTTCACTTATCTGACGTAAAGAAGTACTACCTTTTCTGCTTTCCAATATAATGTCCCGTTTCTCAAATTGCTGATCAACCATCACCAAACCAACTACGTTGGTCGTTGGGGCGTTAAAACATCCTCTATGACCTTCAAGTGGTTTATTTTCGCCTTGAATAACTACTTTAAACGATTCATAGGTGGGGGGAATTTTATTTTTACTTGAATAAAAATTTTAGCGAATGAATAACTTCAATACAAAACTTCATCCCCCTTCTCACACCCTTGTGGGTTGAAAATAAAAAAACAACGATGTTCGAGATCGAGCCACAGCTTCTCGCACTTAACTTACACCCTGCAGAGAATAACATCAGTATTTCGTAAGAGTTCGGAGACGCCTCAACAAGTTCATTTGATATTATTTTATGAACGCGAGGTGTAGTGTTACACTTTACAATTATAACTCACGTGTTAATTGAGTGGGTAAGAAGAGCTTGAAATGGATGAACCTTGTCCAATGCGGTTTTTTCAATAAGCATATAAATGCATAAATTACTTATATAAGAAATTTACGCATACTGAATTTTAAAACAAAATACCTGAACTTTAAAAACTTACTAACGATTACACAAATAACAAAGGTTCAACGAAAAAATTGTGAAAAAAATAAACAGAAAATAACTAATTGATCCTTCTACAATAAATCAGGCATTAGTTGACCAACTTACCCAATCATTTTTACGTAAGTAACGAATAAAAAAGCCCCTAGTTATCGCAACATATTGATTAATTGACTTCGATTTTTTTGTTCTAGGATATGTCGATTTCCTCACGATGTTTTCTTTCTTTGTTTTGAGAGCAGTGGTGATGAAATCAGTTACACAAAGCAAAGCGCCTGTCTGGATTTGCACCTACGACATACAACTCGTAAGTCGCGGTCTTATTATTAATTATCAATATTTATTTAGTTACATGACTGACTGACAGAAAACACATATATTTAATTACTCAAGCTGATAAAAATGATTGGCTCAACGCTGGTCCTGCTCCACAAGGGCGCAAAAACTTAATTGATTAGCATTTGGAAATAGGTACTGTAGGAGCTGCTGAAGATTTCAAAAACTATCTTTGCATTGTATAAATTCAATCTATTAGTATTATATAATTGCATTGCACATGTGTGAGTACACCGAGTAAATGGTGGCTTTATAGTAAGTACATAGGTACTTACTATAAAGCCACCATTTACTCGGTACGTCTTTAATTTACTTGAATGTGCCCTGGCGGCTGAGAGTATGTTATGCTCACTGTAATGTCTCGCTGATGGTGGCGGGTGTGTTGGATCATTTAGCTCCCTTCAAAATGATTGACCTGAATTGTACTAATCCATGCGTCATGATGTTCGTGAACGGGTGCCATCAGTAGGGACTGGTCATCTCTGAGCGGCCATGGCTTATTTTAATTTAATTTTTGATTTTTTTTTTTTCTTTTTATTACGGACGCTTTTGACGTTTGGCATCGTTCTCACATGTATAATTTCAACACGAATGATTAAACCAATATTTTGTAACCATATGTCAATTTAAAAGAGTTTCTTGCCCGTTCTTCTCCATAGGTACCTACTTAGCTTTGGAATGGGTAACTAGCTTCATCTTTATGACTGACCGACCCCTTGACAATTCAAAAGTGCCTGTAATTGGTTTATTTGAAACAAATGTTTTGAGTTTGAGTTAAATATTCAATCAAATATGACCTGAACAGTTTGGAAGCAACTGCGAAAATGTCACCTTATTCAATAACCATAGGTATGGGGCGATTATGGTATCGGTTTTACGTATACCTATTCATAGATTGGTACCTCAGAATATAGAACCCAACATCATCGACGAAATGTAGGTGTTCTATTCTACCTCAGCCTTTTCCTTTGGGTAATACATTCATGCTGCATGGCCTCTCCTAAACAGTTTAAGTTAAGACTTAGGCTCACTTGCACCAGAAATCATCTTTTCTGAAATAGAACCATGTTTTAATTTCATTTAGCGCTAAATGCCTTTTGTAATTTGTAGTGCAAGCGGACCTTAATAGCTATCATCTAGTGATTATATAAAACAGTTGTTCTTACCGTTAGCACTAATCCCCGCTTGACATTGAAGAACTGAAGACCAGACAGCGCGACCGTGTTTCCGTGTATCTGATCCAGAAACCTCTCCACCTGCAATAATAACTACCTTTACTGACAGCGTTACTACTCAATGAAGGGCACAAAAGGTCCACTAAATCATGCCTTGCGCCAAAGTCCCTGAACTGCCGCTAAGAGTACTTTGTTAATAATCTCACCGTAAACACTTTATTTATTTATTTTTATGGCACTTCAACGGCTTACTCACTAAGGCATACAAAAACAAAAATCACATACAGTTTTAGGAATTGTGAATTCGTCACTTACCGAAGTGCACAGCACTAGCAAAACAATTAATTAGTAGTACGTACAAGTTACTGTTAGTTGAATTACATAAAAAGTATACAATAAAATAGGATGAAGATGAGCTACGTTGACAAATACGATAGGAAAGACAAAATATTTAAAAAAAAAACAACATAAAAAAGGCTGACATAGAAGGTAATGGAAGTAAATACAATAACAATAAGGGGACGTGAGCTTTAAATGAGCTGTCATTCCAACTGATGCTAGGGATTGACAATATTCACAGCTCACTTCCCAGAAGTTTTTACGGTGAGATCTTTACAAAATAGGTCGTAACATCACGCGTGGCATAACCACCGTACAAACAGAAGAAACGAAAGACAAAATGACAAATTGAAGACAGATTTCTACGGCGTTTTCAAAAACGAAGCAAAGAAATGTAATTTTAAATAGAAAGAGATAATAATTATATCTTTTCATCGTAGAGTAGAGATAAAAAGTCTTTATGGTACGAGTGCAGATCAATATTAGAAAAAAAGTGACATATCATGCGATGTTCTACGGTCAGTGCAAAAAAAACAGAGCACTGACTGTACCATGTACGTTTCAACTGTTCCCTAACCTTGAGTTGGCCTGCACTTCACATGCCGCACAGATTGTGGTAAATACGTACACCTGCACCGTACGAAAATAATTAGTTCGATATTAATTTAATTTCACTTATATATTTTGTTTTTCATGAACTGTTGTCAAAATAAATGTTTTTTCTTTCTCCCTTAGTATCCAGCAGCTTCCTTAGTAGCAGCTGTAATACTGTTATTTATCATATTTTAAGGCCCATCAATTTTGGTTAACATTAAGGGTGTTAAAATCAGGAGCCATTGCTTCAATAGGCTGAATGACTGACTGATAAGAATATATCAGCTCATCATCATTTTGGCAGTCTTGTTTCTAGCTTTTTGCCCTGGTCTGTGTGAGTCTCACCCAGGAATAGGAAAATTTACTTTTCCTGTAATCAGTGGTCCTTCGGTACATTCTTGTATTGTGCCATAATCTTTGTACTTAATAGTTTCACAGTTTGCCAAATTTTCGTAAGTCCATGTTTGTTTACTGTACTTTTCTATGGTGGAATCAATTAGGTAAAAATAAACAAGTTTGCCGTAGTTAGAGATTTGGGAAGTTTCGTGAGAGTAGCTAGCTTTGATACAACTTTTATTTATTTTGAAAGGTCTTCTAATAAAAAAACTTGCTTATTTATTTGTCGATGTTCATATTTATAGATTGGTTTTTAAAACAGAACGTAAGTTATCATTTATTTACTAAAATACTTAGTCTAGGTAACAATGGTCTTGTTTCCATGGGATGGGTATGGGCTATGACAGATGAGTAAGGCCCTGTTCTTCAAACTAGGAAAATCCTGTATCCTAAAGGACAGTGTTCTTTAGTGGGATGGAAACGCTTGACAAAGTATTTATAGCATCGTAATAATTCTGACGTTAACATACATATTTATTGAATGGTCACGAGGAGTGTTTTTGGTGTAGCTGTGGAGTAAAAGAGGTCCGTTGAGGATTGTGTGTGGGTAATACCACACCCACACACAATCCCCAACGGACCTCTACTTAGAAACAATCTATCAAAGATGTGAAAAGTTAGGTATTTTAGTCGTTCATTCGTGGAATAAATGAGTTCATCTGTATCGAAATAATTTAAATTTAAGAGTAAATTTAACAATTTCCTTTTTAATTCGAAAGGGTTTAGATTATTTATTAATAATTTGGTTTTTCATGCATGAACTTAAAACCTATTGTATAATATGTATGGGAGCTCGTCGAGAGACGTCTTGGTCTACTACCTACTCAGTCGTGGTCACAAAAGTCTTGGTTTTAGTAGGCTGTTTGTTATCTCTCATAAGTATAAATAGATAATAACTGTTTTTTCGCGACTATAGTTCGAAACTTTTGATTCTCACCTCCACGCAATAATTAGTAGAAGACAAATCGTACAGAGAATGCGCTGGTTCCAGGCTGGCAGCATGAACATTAGCCGCAGTCAGTGATACTGCCAGCGACCTGACTACCAGGAACGCAAAGGAATACGCGAAGTACATCGTATGCTCGTAACCGCCGAGGAATCTGCAATATTATACGTAGTCAGCGATGGACAGCAAGTTAACAATCGTATTGTTAATATAATATGGTGTTACCTCTGATCTGTTGTAGAATCTGCTCTGCATCTCGGTGTTGCTTTTATTCCGCCTCTGTAAACAGTTTTCAATTATTGGTTAATTATTTTAGAGTGAATCCGCAGCTGTAGCCCGCGAAATTCAAATTTTCTTACGTTTTTTGCTATTTGCAGGTCAGTGTCAGGTTGTATTTTGATCAAATATGATTCGCGACCCTAACAGGTATGTATTTACAGAATTATAATCATTAGAATCATCAAAACATCTCTGAATTTCGCGGGTTACAGCTGCGGATTCACCTGAAGGGTTATTTTGATAAGTTGATATCAGACGCTTCACTCGAGTGAATGCTTTATTGAATGTACGTTCATCTACTCATTTTTCGATCATTCGGTATGCGAGTGAAAGATATCGATTGCGGAAATCCAACATCGTTGGATCGGCTCGCTAGTGAATTCATTTTTCACTTTTGACTTATTTTGTGTTCAGACGTTTTACCGGCCAAGTGCGTGTCAGACCACGCACAATGAAGGATTCCGTAGTGGGGATTAAATTTATTCTAAGAATAAACTTAACATTGTAGTTGAAAAACATGTTCCCTATTATATTCCAACTGCAAATGTAATTTTCGACGCACAATATTGAGAGATTTACCATGTTTTAGGGTTCCGTACCAAAATGGTTAAAAGGAATCCTTATGGTGAGACTAAGTCTGTCTGTCTGTCTCTCTGTCACAGCTGGATATATCAGGAACTACTAATGCTATCAACTTGAAATTTGGAATAGTTTTAGATGACGTTTACCCAATTATTTTGCAAACAAGAAATTTTAAAAAAATATATCGTTTTTGCAACAGGGCCTCTTAAAATTTCAAATGCAGTCTACTAGGGCATGTGGGGTATCATATGAAAGAACGCTGTTTGCACATTCTCAAACATTTTTATTTTTTTAGTCATCATAGTTTTTGACTTTTGATGAAAAATGTAAAAAAAATACCGTTACCCTTATCTCCGAAATTTGCGTAGAGAAAAATTTGAAATTATTCTATGTGATAGAAGTTTATGTAAAGATTACAGGAATAATAAAACGATGTCTCTAAATAGCACAGTTTTTCAGAAATCATCAATATCATATATACGTACGGAACTCTCGGTGCGCGAGTCCGACTCGCTCTTGACCGGTTTTTTTTATTTGATATGTCACAGAGCACAATTAGCAAAACTTTTTTTTTTAATTTTCTACTTTGTCCACCAAAAGTGACCCCCATATTCAAAATTCGTTTATTTACGTTACACGTCCAGTCGCACAGTGGGCCCATACTGAAAATTAGTGGACTTAGGCAACAAAGTTCCTATATCGATGCGATTTTTTTTTATATGACGTGTTATATTATTCCTGACAACTTTTATTCTTATAAAATTTCTTCTAAAGTTGATAGTTTGTCATGAAAAAAATTAATTAGATTTTTTTGTATGGAGCGAATCACGTTTAATTTTTTTTCTTCAATTGTACTAATATGTTGAGTGTGTGATAGCTAGGGTCATTCTCTATCCACGAAAAAAAAATCAGCGCCGGCCATCTGCGGCAGCGCGAGTAATCATTCGGTGAAAAAATTATAATTTGGAAGAATTTTTTTGTCATTTAAAATAAATTCAAAGCATATTTTTTGTCTCATTTGGCTGTTTTCACCTTCTTTTTAGTTAAATAAATAGTTTTAATAGCGCATACGTACTTAAAACTAGTAATTCTGGTAGAGATTTAGTTATTATTGCATGTTATCGGTACAAATGAGTCATCAATCACAATGCAGGTGCTCTGCATTGTGATTGATGACTCATTTGTTTGTGCGCGCATAACTAATGAGTCATCGAAAAATGCTCGTCTCTGATTGGCTGTGTTATTTTTTAACTGCACGTTATCTATTGTTGAATAAATATATCGTAATGTTTCAGGTTATACTAATTTTGTTAATGATAGGTGAAATAATTTAAATTTGTACGGGCAAGTCGTTGATAATTATCAACATAATCAACTGTATGTATATTATTATAGTATAAGTTATCGTACGTATGATCAATATGAAACTGTGAAGTAATTGTAGCCCTGAAAAGGGCTGTTTGTCATATTCTTAACCCTGATGGGCTTTTGTGGGAATAATTTAGAGCCGGATCACATTATTTCTTGTTCCAGAAGTGCTAGTGGGTCCGGCAAATTTTCGGACTCTGCTATGAGGCATTCTTCTTCTTCCATAATTTCACTGTCACAGGGAGGCTCAGTAGTCTGTAACAACTGAGTTGCTTCAGGCAACAACTCATTATGAACCTGTTTCATTATTTTAGGCCTTATGTAGGATATGTGGGGATCAGAGCTTATTAGAAGTCCATGGAGGATGTCTTCGTTTGTTGCTATTCTCCCCGTTTTCCGAGTGTGCCTCTCTCTGACGTTTCTGAAGTCCTTATTACGGGCTTCCGAAGCTTCTTCAGATAAGGTACCTAAAACGAATAAGTACATACATTTTAATTTCAAAACGCAATCGAGTCAAATAATACATCAAACCATATTTATTTTTTACTTACCGATTGGCAAAACACCAAAGTGGTTACAGATGTCTGCACTGTGCATTAGAAGTTTATGTACACTAACTGGCATGTAGTACCACGAATAGTGTTGCACGTACACATCAGCTGTTTCTCTACAGTATCTTCTAAATTTTTCACAGTCAATGTTTTTGCCTGATGATATGGCTTGTAGAATAACGGAAAATCTGAAAATCAGATTTTCGTCAATTCCCGTTATTCTGGAAGATCTTTTGTAATCTTGGAAAAAGCGCCTCGCTGTATTCCCGTCGTTTGTAGTTCCAAAACCCTAAAATGGGAAAACAATACTGTAATATACAATACATAGAGATATAATTCACAAACAACATAAAGAGAGCGAAAATTAAATACATACCTGTTTGACTATATCAATCAGCATTCCAGTTTGCTCACGAAACTCTTGCTGTGTGGTATTTTTTTTAGCTTGTTTCAAAGCCTTATGTTCGCCGCGAGCAGTCCATCGTTGAAAATCCAGATTATAAGATATATGGAGAAGACATTCCATACACCGAATCTTCATATGCAGTGAAGAAATTCCTTGTTTGTAAATTTCTTCACGAAGTGGTTTAGAAGTCAAAGCGTCTAAATTATTCATCTCACTCGGTTTTGCCAAGCAAATGGGACACGTTGCATATGATGGTACTCCAGCAATAATATTGGCCACTTTTCCATCAATCATGGTCATATGCAATTCATGTGATACAATAATATTTCACACTGTGTAGATATTCGTTCATCAATTTGTTTTTTCATCTCAGACTCTTCAGACTTTATAAAGTCAGCTGTCTCCGAAATGAAAGTGAACTTCACTGGTCGACAGTACAGAGTTTAGCAAGGTGTGGGGTTCTCCCAAACTAGATTTTCATTCCCAGATGATGGCCTAGTAGACACTAGCCGAAGAGGGACGATGCTTATCATGACTACTGATGAATCATCGAACTCTGTAGCCGTGTTTGACGTTTTCTGTTTATAGTTACTCTGCGACGAAGAACCATCAAGTCCCCATTTCCAGGTCAACTTGAGTTCTTCATTTTGAGACCTATCAACAGTATTTATATCAAGTAATATCCTCTCCACAGTGTGGTCCAATAGCGCTTGAAATTTAATGTGAGCTCCGTTTTCGGTAATCTCCATACTCTCTTGTGGTGGGTAACATCTTTTCTTGGCATTTACAAGCTTTGGATAAGATGGAAAGGCAGCACAGTTTTCTTCTTTCAGAAATTGTCGAAGAGCTAAGTACTTCCATTTCGAGAGCGCAACTGATGTATAAAGAGCTAAACACTTATCTTCAGAGACAGTACTTAAGCTCTGCTTTTTGAATAGTCTCTCTTCTACTTCGGATAGCGCATCTGGATTACTGGAAAGGTATTCGACCACTTTTGCCAGATTCGTTTTGCCGTTGTCTTTCAATTTTGTTATGTACCAGTGCTGCAACTCTTCCTCGGAATTTTCTTCTACTATGGAAATAGAACGTCTTTTCTTTTGCTTATTACTTAACTCTTCGAACGGTTTTCTGTGCTCTTTTTCTGTAGATGTTCCCGCTTCCGCAGTACATACTGCAAGAGTAGGAACATGGCAATCTATATCCACAAGCTCAGATAAGGCTGCGTCCGAAAAGCCCATCACACTTCTCAGATCAACACTGTCACAAACAGGCCAGTTGATGTTTTTTTCCAACCACTTGCGATTAATTACACGATTCATAAAAGTTTTTTGATTTCTACTTGACTCTATCCACTTTTTATTTAAATTTACACAAAAAAGTCGACAGAACTCCTTGATTCGGTTCTTGTCTTCTTCAGAAACTTCGGTAGTCAAGACAGAAATGATACTTTCATACAGAAACATATGATTTTTCAGATCACCGCCACTTCTTAATTTCACAAAAAGATCTAGGTTGGTACAAAATCCAGCCATAGTTCTAATGTAAATATAAAAATACAAGTATTTCACTGTGTTCACAAACAAGCGACAAGAGCGAAACTAGATGGACTTAATGAATGTCTTTATATTTATACTTAGTGTTAATTACTCAAGTAGTGGACATAACAGTGAGTGAAAATTATTCAGCCAATCAGAGACGAGCATTTTTCGATGACTCATTAGTTAAGCGCTTAGCCGAGTGCACAAACAAATGAGTCATCAATCACAATGCAGGTGCTACCGATAACATGCAATAATAACTAAATCTCTACCAGAATTACTAGTTATAAGTACGTATGCGCTATTAAAACTATTTATTTAACTAAAAAGAAGGTGAAAACAGCCAAATGAGACAAAAAATATGCTTTGAATTTATTTTAAATGACAAAAAAATTCTTCCAAATCATTTTTTTTTACCGAATGATTACTCGCGCTGCCGCAGATGGCCGGCGCTGATTTTTTTTTCATGGATAGAGAATGACCCTAGCTATCATATACTCACGCCACACACTCAACATATTAGTACAATTGAAGAAAAAAAAATAAACGTGATTCGCTCCATACAAAAAAATCTAATTAATTTTTTTCAAGACAAACTATCAACTTTAGAAGAAATTTTATAAGAATAAAAGTTGTCAGGAATAATATAACACGTCATACAAAAAAAAATCGCATCGATATAGGAACTTTGTTGCCTAAGTCCACTAATTTTCAGTATGGGCCCACTGTGCTAGTCGGTTTGGGTCACAGAAGTTCATATTTGTACCAAATTCAACTTAATTGGTCTAGTAGACTCGGAGCAAATCAGCTGTGATAGACGGATAGACAGACAGACACACGAGTGATCCGATAAGCATCTGTTATCTGGTCAGAATTACTGACTTTAAAACTTTACGCTTAACCTTCTTGCAATATTACAAGGTCTCAGCCAGCCAGTATCAGCTGCTAATATCTTAAAACAAATTATAGCTTCATCGCTTAGGACACAAAACTATCCACGGATGGAAGACCAAAAATCATTTGGAACGTTTAGCATCCTTAGACGTTCAAGTGAAAATACTCACGCAAGAGTATGCAGCAGCTGAGAGCAGACGAAGAATAGGTTACTGGCGAAGGATATGAAGACCACGCCTCCTATGATCTTGTCCACCTGGCGCACGAGGTGGACGGACCTGTTATAGTCTTCACGCATTTTGCGCCAGAACGATGATGGTAAGTTCTGCGGAGTAATTAGATTTGAAGACCATTTTTTATTTTGTTAACTACCTGGTACTTGATGACAGGCCTACACTGTCCTGCCATACCTATTAACACTGTAATTTAAAAACATTGTAAAAGTCAATTATTTTTAAAAGAGTAACCGGGGGGTTTCTTGCTGGCTCTTCAAAACGACCAATTGAAACCGTGCATCTAGGTTCTGACGTTTCATAAGTGCCCATGTAGGTCAGATACAGTGGTGGAGGTCAGATAGGTAGTCGCTCGATGTAAAATACTAGTTTTCAGCTGCATCCGGTTAGACTGAAGGCATCCCCAACATAGTTGCACTATCCTTTCCAGTGAGTAGCTTCTGACGTTTCATAAGTGCCCATGTAGGTCAGATACAGTAGTGGAGGTCAGATTGGCAGTCGCTCCATGTAAAATACTAGTATTCAGCTGCATCTGGTTAGACTGTAGGCATCCCCAACATCGTTGTGTAGCGGCATCAACATCGCCACATGCGAACTACGCGTCACACTGACATCACGCAAGTCCTGCATCGTGCAAGCAGAGTTTACCGCACAACTAACATATATACAACGTCCTGACATCAACCGTCAGGCAGTTGCCCACCAGACACAACACCCGTCTGGTCGGAGGATCCTCCCTTTTCTATGGTGGATGAGTGAACTTTACACCCTGTTCCTCATACCCCCAAACTGGTGACCCCGAGTATGAACGTCAGCGCAGCCTTCGTGCAACTACTTCAGCGTGACGTCATCATCACCATCACTTCCTCAAGCTCTCGAGCGGCGAGTCACACAGCCAGCCAGCACCCACGGCCACTATCCTTTCCAGTGAGTTCCATACTGCGTGCCACGTGTTATAAACTAAAAATATAATATGACGAGTAATGAGGTACTGTGATTTTTCTTGAGCGACCATTCATTGCAATAATAATCCACTATAGGTACGGCAAGGGCGTGTGGCTAAGTAATAACAGCCGCACGGGCCGATAGATCAGGTTAAGCTACGCTTGCGGGGGTTGCTCAATGGATAGGTGAGCGAGCATCTATACATTACGACGATCCCTCCGTGCCTCGGAAAGCACGTTAAGCCGTTGGTCCCAACTGTCATTCGTGGATCTTAGACAGTCGTTACGGGTCGTCAAAAGCCCGAAAGTTTGACAACCAGTCTTACCAAGGGATATCGTGTTATCCAGTAACTGGGTTGTGGAGGTGATAGGCAGTCGCTCCATGTAAAATTCTGGTATTCAACTCCATCCGGTTAGACTGCAAGCTGACTCCAACATAGTTGGGAAAAGGCTACGCAGATAATGATGATAGGTACGGTAAAGGTTGTCTGCCAACTGCAAACCTTACATCTTGCAGGCTAGCAGAAAAATAATACTGGTTGGATTCAATCATGCAAGTGAATGTATAATCGGTTTAACAATTAGGGAACGTGTCGTGTGTTTTATGTGACGCAGATTTGATTTGGGCGCTATAATTAAAAAAAAAACAAAAGATTCTTGTAAATAAATCGATAAAATTCAGCATAGCCTTTTATGAACCGCCTCTGTGGTCTAGCGGTAAGACCACCTGTCTCCTGATGAGGAGGGTCTGTCTCAGAGGTCGGGGGTTCGATTCTTAGCGGGGGAAAGATTTTCTGCTGCTGCAGCTTGGTTGGTGGTAAGGCTTGTTCTAAGTCCCCTTTGGCTAGCTACCACCATCTTATCTAAGTTTGACGCTATAACAACAATGTTAACAACATTGCAGTGTTCCGGTAATTAGTTAAAGGTAAGATCGGCAGTTCCTATATGGTTGAGGATGATGGGTGAATCTTGCTTCTATATTCGGCCTGATCATCACTTACCATCAGGTGAGATGATGACCCCGAATGTACCCGTTGTAAAAAAAAAATTGGTAGTTACGTGCCTTCCGTCCGGTACATACCATAGAATTACGGAGCTCTACTATAGTACCATTGAACATTTTGAAGGTATACTGAATCCTATTAGATATCATTATGATTGTGTTACAAATACATACTGTATCTTTAGCTGCAATAATCCTTTGATTGACTTGGTGGAACCTCGACGTCAAGTACATGCTCATGCAAATGACGAATACATCGGTAAAGTTCCAGTTGAATGTGCATTGTAGGTTGAAAAACTGTAAAAAAAACAATGGTTCCAGTACATTTGTAATCTGCAATGTTTACTTAGGATAACTTAGTAGCAGCTCATAGGTGTGAATGAGGTATGATTGTTCAAAATCTTTGACAAAAATGGCTACATTCGTACAATTCACTGTGATTGGTCAAAATGTTTGATAGTTACTTGCATCTTTTGTCCAGCGGGCTGTAATTGGTCAAGATATTTCATAGAAACTTACGTGAGACATTAATCCAACGAAGTCATTGTAAGGAAAATATAGGTAAAACCATGCAAAACTGTGCTTCATAAAACTTTCGTATAGGGGTTTGTCTGGATCGCAGTCCAAAGCCAGGGAGATGCCATGCAACTCTGAGAAACCATGCTCCACTGAAAATCAAAAGTAATTCTTATTACTTACAAGATGACCCGAAAGACGTTGTCCTTCTTTCCGAAACTTTCAACTTTTCTTTCCCTTTAAAACTTGTTCGGACTACGATGAAAGTTAAAAAAAAAAAAAACTTGTTTGGTCGGGCGACCCGTCAGAAACGAAGTTCCTTCTCACGTATGATTTAAAACAAAAACATTAACTTTTGATACTTGAAACTAACTATTTTTTTCGAAGTTTATTTTAGCTCGCATAGACTGTTTTGCACCTACAGACGCGTTTTTAATAAGTTTTTAGAAGCTCTCATAAAGTGTGTGGTAACTTTATGAGAGCTTCTAAACACTTACTAGTTGGCTCTGTATTAACAACGCGTATTAAATTTACACATTCGCGTATCAAATTTATAACGCTTTTCACTATGTGACGATTTCTACCACTCAACTGCTACCGTAAGCCGCGTTAAAGAAGTTCGTTTTAAAAATAACCAAATCGGTCCGCCATTCTCACTCAAGTGATGCACTTACCAACGACCAGTATTTAATTTCTATTTATGTAGATTATTCTGAATAATTAAAAAAAACAAAAGTAAGGGGCGGTCCTCCTGCTACTTAATCGAGACGATTTTTTTTAAAGTTACGCCGTACTGTTACAGCCTTACAAAACAAGGTTTATCTTTAGACCCCGGGATTTCGCCATTGACCCATTTTTTTTATTTCAAACTTGATTTCAACAAAGTTAAAGTTCTAATTGCAAAAACTGACATTAAACTTGAGTCTAACTTGTTAATTTTGTATTATTGACGGAATAACTTCAATATACAGTAACTGCCTCGAAGTTTCGAGCTTGGACTATAGATAGAAATCGTTTCTCTATGTGCCGGTTATTGTTTATATCGTATCGTAACTTCTCTAATGAAGAAAAGCTTCTTTGGTGTTGCTCCACAGTTATAATAATAATAAAATACCGGATGAAATAAAATGTATGCCACTGCAAAAGTTTAAAAAAACACCTAACGGGTTACTACTTGAAGGATTTTATTATATTCTAGATAAGTTTCTTAATGACAAATCTATATAATTATAAACCTAATGCTGACATAAATTTTAATACGACTAATCATTTGAATTGAATTGACTTAAAATTTTGACATGAAATGAAATCGACTCTGATTATATTGTAATAAAATTTAATTTGCATGGATGCGTTAATACAATTAGGTACTGAAATACTTTATTGTAATACATTTAACATTGTAATTGAATAGTACTCATTTAATTGTTTTTAATCATATTAATCAATTGTATGTCAATATTGGCAAAACATAGCGCACTCCATAATTTTTAAGATCTTTGTAATAACCTATGTTTCACAAATAAATTATTCTTATCCTATTGACTTCGTTGGTATCATTCACCCCCAGAATTGAAAACTGGATTAATTCACATTTTTCTAATTTAAACAAAATATAGGTACCTACTTAGAAAAAATAAAAAAGACAGTCGAGAGGTGTCGTGGGACACCCGGATGGAACGAAGTTCCTGTCGCGTTGAAAACTTGGCGAATGAGAGCTAGACCGAAAAAAAAGTAACATTTTAACCGTCACGACATTTGTGTTAAGTAATAAAAGCGCAGAGTAAACGTGCGATAAGGAACTTCGTACCAAAAATATTTCCAAACTTACAAACAGCTAATGACAGAATCACAACACAAGAAATATTAAACTTCTTTACTAATTTCAGGTCGGTATTAGGATCGACCGACTCCACCTTAGCTATGAGCATGCATAACTTCGGCCATTTCATTGCGATCCGCCAAAACAATGTCGTTGTTATAAAGCCGAAACTGTAGAATATTAGTGCAGCTGAAATAATAAAAAAAAACATCAGTAATAAAAAAATTATACGAGCTTAGCTAACAACTGAAGAAAATTTGATTAAAATATGGGTTTTATAATTTGTTTTTTTTTTGTTGATAGATAGCTATTTATCTTCTACATCTACGTAAATGATTTCAATGTTTTAAAAAGCAGATATTTCGACACTTATAACAGAAAATTTCAATGATAATGTAATGTCAACACAAACATCAATATTTCAGTAGTTCTATATTCAGTCATTATTTTATGTTAGGAAGTCATCTCATTTCACTTACTGGCAGTGTCCACTGTAGATGAAGCCTCTTTGAATAGACTCAGGAACAGCACAAAAGCCATAGTGAACTGGCCCACCATAGATATATACGTGAATAAACAGCGAAATGATATGAATCTGAATCTGTAAAAAAACAGGCATTATTCTTTTGTGGTTCCTAGAACAAAGATGTACAATCACACGCAAAAGAAGTTTTAGTAATTCGACTTCTGAACTGTTGAATGAGAGAGTAGGTAGTCAGTATACAATATCAACAATCAAATCAACTTATCGCCATCACTGCTCGACATAGGCCGCTTCCAAGTTATTCCAAAACACCCGGTTCTTTAGATTCCTTCCGCATCCAATATTCTGCCTTTTTAAGGCCGTCGGTCCACCTCAGATTTAGTCACTATACTAAAAAATACTGTTTAAAATGTTTACTTAAAACAACATGCCACAAGAATGGTGTATTTTTAACCCCCGACGAAAAAACAGGGTGTTTTAAACTTCTGTGTGTCTGTCTGCGGCATCGTAGTTCTCAAACGTCTGAACCGACTTAGATGTTTTTGTTTTGTTTGAAAGGTGACTTGATTGAGAGTGTTCAGTCGTTTGAAGATTATCAGCTCTTTCCTAGTTAGCAGTCTAAACTTTGTTCACAAATGTTAATTAGTTGTAATATGATTTATCGACTTCCAAAAAGGAGGAGGTTATGTTCGTCTGTATATATATGTCGACGCAAGGCCAACGTAAACTTTAAAAACATTAATTTTAAGTTCAATTTTAATAGTTAAATATGACTGGATAGGTTTAAATTAGTTTAGTTTTGATTATTGTAGTCAGTTTGCAATTTTTCAATATAAAAAGTTGTGTTATGATTTGCCGTTACTTTAACAGCAAACCATAACTGATGGTTTATTTAAACTTAGGTTTAAAAACAAGTTATCTATTGCTAAATTCATTTCTTGATTAATAAGCGATATAAGTAAGCTTTAAAATAATTTCTGTTTAATTATTGTTTAATGAATAGTTGATTGAACTACTGTGTCAAGCTAAAAATATGGCGCGCGTTTAAAATATTCAGATAAATGTTTTAAACAATAGAGAATTAATTCAATGTTAAAATCGAGTGCTAATAATAGTAAAACTAATTAACTAATCATAGCCTGTTTTTTCAATCAATGTTATCTGCAATTTGTAAAATAAAAAAGAGATGTAATGACTTCGCAACGACGACGCCATTTTTCGTATTGAAATGGCGAACCGTTGCGAGGGCGCATTCAGAAGAAAAATTCAGTAGAAGCAAGTTGTGCTGTGACCAGAATATTTTGTGAGTACGATTTTCTAATATCTGTTTAGATTTTAAGACTGTTTTAATTGTGTTTAGCCAATAATAAGAATAAACCGTGTGTAGCTAAATTGTGTGTATTCATTTTTGCAATGAGTGAGCCTAGCGGTGGAGATCGTGACGTCAGCCCCGCTGACGTCACGATTTCTAAAAATCCGAATGGTCCCGGTTCTCCGTTATCAGAAGTGGGATTGCCCCCCACTTCTGCCCGTCCATCTGACTTGAATAAGGAAACCTTAAACGCTTCTGTTAATGGGGTACCAACGGAGTTTTTCACTCAGATGTTGCAAATGATGAAGCACATGTCCGATCGCATCACGACACAACCAGATACACCCAAAGTCAAAATAAATGATGTGTTTTTGCCGTCATACGATCCGGACACCAATATTGGGGTTAGAGAGTGGTGTCAACATGTGACCACAGCTATGGAAACTTATGGCCTGAGCGATTATGAAGTGAGAATGAAAGCTGGTAGTTTGCTCAAAGGTCGTGCAAGGTTATGGGTTGACAATTGGCTTGTGTCTACCACCACGTGGCAGGAATTGCGTGATGTTCTGATAACGACTTTTGAACCGGAGAATCGATACTCCCGGGACATTGTGCGCTTTAGGGAACATAATTATGATAATTCCAAAGACATCGCGCAGTTCTTGTCACAAGCTTGGGTATTATGGAGACGTATTACTAGGGATAAGTTATCAAATGATGACGCGGTTGAGGCAGTTATTGGTTGCATTGGAGATGAACGGCTGAGAATCGAACTGTTGAATGCCAGGGCTACATCAGTACCCGAACTTATTTCGGTTGCATCTTCTATACGAAGCGTTAAACGCCCTCAGCCGGGTACATCGGGTGCACATCCGGGTCCCGCTAAGCGATCACGTTTTGATAAACCCTCGTTGTTTTGCCAAATCTGCAAGAAGCCCGGTCATGATGCACGTGACTGTCGTTACCGTGACAAAAATGATAATTCTCAACCGCGTCAACAGGATAATAAAACCGCACCTCAAAATAATAAACCTACGTGCACGTTCTGTTCAAGAACAGGTCACACTTATGAAACGTGTTATAAGCGAGAACGCGCAGTGGTTTCCAACGTCAACTGTGTAGGTTCATCTAAATTGAATTCAATGCCAGTGGTAGTTGGGAATTTAAACTTACTCGCGATTTTTGACAGTGGAGCCGAATGTTCGGTCATACGCGAGTCTGTGGCTGCTAAGCTACCCGGGAAACGAATTGATCGAGTAAGCTACTTGAAGGGATTAGGTCAATTTACGGTGATATCTCTATCGACATTGACGACTATTTGTGTCATCGATAGTTTACGGATAGAACTCGAATTTCACGTGGTGCCGGACTACGAAGTGTGCTCAGATATTCTGATAGGTATGAATCTTGTGGAGAAAAACAACTTAAGCGTGCTAGTGAACTCTCAGGGTGCAACTTTGGTTCATCAACCGGTTGTTTACCATGTGCGATCTCAAAGTGAAAAGTTTGATAACCTAGATTGTGACTTGACTAATGACGATCAAATCAACGAATTGAAAATTTTGTTGAACAAGTTCGAACACTTATTTATTCACGGTTACCCTCACACTCGCGTCAATACAGGTGAGCTTGAAATACGCTTGAAGGACGATAACAAGTGTGTCGAACGCAGGCCTTACCGATTGAGCCCAGTTGAACGCGAAAAAGTTCGGGAAATAGTCAAAGAATTACTCGAGCATAAAATTATCCGCGAAAGTAAATCACCTTTTTCAAGCCCAATCATTTTAGTTAAAAAGAAAAATGGAAAGGACCGCATGTGCGTAGACTACCGCGAACTAAATAGGAACACTTTGAGGGACCACTATCCGTTACCGATCATTTCAGATCAAATAGACCAACCGATCCCGAAAACCGTCAAACAAGTTAGGCAGTTTAACGGATTGGCAGGATATTTTAGACGCTTCATTCCCAATTTCTCGCGTGTGATGGTTCCTCTCTATGAACTCACCAAGAACGATGCAAAGTGGGAATGGAACGAAAGGCATGACGAGGCTCGAAATCATATCATACAACACCTGTCTACTGCGCCTACCCTTACGCTATTTCAGGAAAACGCACCAATCGAGCTCTACACGGACGCCAGCAGCATCGGCTACGGGGCGGTGCTCGTGCAGACCATCAGTGGTCGCCAGCATCCAGTCGCGTACATGAGCCAGCGCACCACCGACGCTGAGAGCCGCTACCACTCGTACGAGCTCGAGACCTTGGCGGTGGTGAGGGCAGTCAAGCATTTTCGGCATTACATATACGGCCGAAAATTTAAGGTAATAACAGACTGTAACGCCTTAAAAGCGTCCAAGAACAAAAAGGATCTCCTTCCCCGAATCCATAGGTGGTGGGCCTTCCTACAAAATTACGAGTTCGAGGTCGAGTATAGAAAAGGTGAACGATTACAGCACGCGGATTTTTTCAGTAGGAATCCATCTACTGAAATATCTGTCAACTTCATGACCAGAGACACTGAGTGGCTACAGATCGAGCAGCGCCGCGACGACGTGCTGCGCCCGCTTATAGACACCATGAGCGGCGACAGTCCGGCCGAAGGCTACGTCCTGGAAGAAGGTGTGCTTAAGAAGACTCTCACAGATTCTATACTCGGTATACATAAACCAATTGTAGTCCCTAGGTCATTCCAGTGGAGCCTGATAAACTCTTTCCATGTCGCTCTGCAACACCCTGGATGGGAGAAAACGTTACAGAAGCTGAGGGAAACGTACTGGTTCCACAAAATGAGTACAATCATCAGAAGGTTTGTGGACAATTGTGTTGTATGTAGGACCTCGAAAGGGCCGTCGGGCGCTATCCAAGCCCAGCTTCATCCGATTCAGAAGCCCACTGCAGCGTTCCAGGTCGTCCACATGGATATTACTGGCAAGCTGGGTACGAAGAATGCTGAGGGACGAGATGAGTATGTAATTGTTACGATTGATGCATACACCAAATTCATCCTACTTAGCTACTCAAATGACAAGAGTCCGAGCAGCAGCCTCGCGGCTTTGAAACGTGTCGTACACCTGTTCGGAACCCCAGTGCAAGTCGTGGTGGATGGAGGTCGAGAGTTCCTTGGAGAGTTTAAAGTCTACTCGGACCATTTCGGTATCGACATACATTCCATTGCGCCAGGAGTAAGCCGAGCAAACGGACAGGTCGAACGAATTATGAGCACTTTGAAAAACGCATTAACCATGATCAGAAACTATGACACTGAAGAATGGCAGACGGCACTAGAAGCTTTACAACTAGCATTTAACTGCACTCCACATAGGGTAACGGGGGTCGCACCACTTACGCTACTAACCCGCCGCCAACACAGTGTACCGCCAGAACTACTAAGGTTGGTAAATATTAATAACGAATGCATAGACTTTGACTTGCTTGAGCAACACGTACAAGAAAAAATGACAGCTGCGGGACAATATGACAAGCAACGATTTGACAGGAGCAAGGCGAAAATGCGTCCGTTTCAGCGTGGTGATTACGTACTCGTCAAGAATA
The DNA here is from genome assembly GCA_963921375.1 of Tiliacea citrago. Lineage (NCBI taxonomy): Eukaryota > Metazoa > Arthropoda > Insecta > Lepidoptera > Noctuidae > Tiliacea > Tiliacea citrago. Next base: position 8,572,663 of record OY992784.1, read on the forward strand.
ATCCCCGAAACCAGACTTCTCTAGACTTAAAATACAGCGAGCCATACGAGATATATAGGATCTTGGAAAACGACCGATACATAGTAAAGCGTGTGACCGGCAGAGGGCGTCCACGTAAGGTGGCTCACGATCAGCTGCGTCGAGCACCACAGCCAGGCGAGCAGGAAACCGTGTCGACGAATAACGAAGATGACCCTCAGCAAGTGGCCGTCCGGTTGGCTGATGACACACTACAACAAACGACATCTCAGAACATTAGTCCGTCGCCGTCAAAGGAGCCACAGCCGTCTACCTCCCAAGCTGCCCAGCTGCTGGACCCTTAAACAAAGTGAGTTTCTCCCTTTTTATTGTTATCTTGATACTGTGAATTTGAGTCTGAATGATTCATAAGACAGCACCAACAGTAAGGAGACCCGTTATTGGCCTTTGTCTTTGTTGACGGGCTGACACCATCATAAACTACGAAATAGTAAGACTGTACAACCTGTATTTCCCGTTTCCTTCCTACACTCTTTTCAGAACCTCTGTGGACCACGGTCAAAACAATAAGGCCTAGGCCACAGCATCGTCCTTTCCCAATCCTTTAGAACCCGTGTGGACCACGGCGTACAAGACCGCTCAGCACCGCACCATCATTCCCGTGAGTTTTTATCAACAAAGTCGCAATATAAGTTTTCAGAGCCCCTGTGGACCACGGTCACAATAAGGCCTAGGCCACAGCATCGTTCTTCCCAAATCCCTTAGAGCCCCTGTGGACCACGGCGTCCGAGACCGCTCAGCACCACAGCATCAAACCCTAACAAGCTGTATAAACAGCTATGTAAGAACTTTATATCTATTTTCTTTTCTTTTAGAGCCTCTGAGGACCACGGTCATAAATATAAGGCCTAGGCCTCAGCACCACCCTAGTACCCTTTTCCTTTAGAGCCTCTGTGGACCACGGCGTACAAGACCGCCCAGCACCACAGCATCATCCCTGTCTACGAGAAATCAAATCATGCATGTATGCGTGGAGCATTTGCATTGACATAACTAATTAAATGTGTGAGTAAGCGTGTAGCGTTACAAGCACTTCAATATCTTCACTCACTTCCCTATTTACAGCAAATCCTATTTATTTTCATATGAACTTTATTCTTTCCACAATTATGTACTTCGATATCTATAACTTACAAAAGCTAAGTGCATAACCCCATATAAAGATTACCAAATTATAAAAATAATGGCTGATAACTTGATTGTTGGAATCGGTTATCATTGAAAAGTTCAGGCTACATTATGCTAAGGTACAGAACTTTTTGAACTCATTTTGAAACAACAAAAGCTCCGACCACAAACAAGTTGTCAGTTAGTGTACCTATGAATGGATACCTAGCTCAGGAAAAATAATTTTCATTTTCAGAACCGCGACTGGTGCAGGGCACGCACACCGTCTCGCAGAATGGCCGTGTCGACGCAAGGCCAACGTAAACTTTAAAAACATTAATTTTAAGTTCAATTTTAATAGTTAAATATGACTGGATAGGTTTAAATTAGTTTAGTTTTGATTATTGTAGTCAGTTTGCAATTTTTCAATATAAAAAGTTGTGTTATGATTTGCCGTTACTTTAACAGCAAACCATAACTGATGGTTTATTTAAACTTAGGTTTAAAAACAAGTTATCTATTGCTAAATTCATTTCTTGATTAATAAGCGATATAAGTAAGCTTTAAAATAATTTCTGTTTAATTATTGTTTAATGAATAGTTGATTGAACTACTGTGTCAAGCTAAAAATATGGCGCGCGTTTAAAATATTCAGATAAATGTTTTAAACAATAGAGAATTAATTCAATGTTAAAATCGAGTGCTAATAATAGTAAAACTAATTAACTAATCATAGCCTGTTTTTTCAATCAATGTTATCTGCAATTTGTAAAATAAAAAAGAGATGTAATGACTTCGCAACGACGACGCCATTTTTCGTATTGAAATGGCGAACCGTTGCGAGGGCGCATTCAGAAGAAAAATTCAGTAGAAGCAAGTTGTGCTGTGACCAGAATATTTTGTGAGTACGATTTTCTAATATCTGTTTAGATTTTAAGACTGTTTTAATTGTGTTTAGCCAATAATAAGAATAAACCGTGTGTAGCTAAATTGTGTGTATTCATTTTTGCAATGAGTGAGCCTAGCGGTGGAGATCGTGACGTCAGCCCCGCTGACGTCACGATTTCTAAAAATCCGAATGGTCCCGGTTCTCCGTTATATATAATATTTTTTTATTAATTTTCAACCGATTTTTCCGTCAATTCTGGACCGATTTTGATTTTTTTTTTGTTGGAAAGGGCATGCTCCCGATGTGGTTAAATTGTCACCAAGTCAGAATCTGATGAGGGGATCCCATGGAAGTCGAGGGAAATCCTCAAATTTTATAGGCACATCTATAGCGTTTTGGGTATTTTTTATAGTAACTCATGCAGTTGCACTTGGAAAGCAACATCTGGTGGAGTGGAACTGATGATGAGAACCACAGATGGCCACCGCAACTACTTAATAATATAAGAATTTCACGGTTTCGATTTGATTAGGCACTTTATTATGGATGCTTAGCAATTTATGCTCGTCACAATGCATATGGTGAAGTCACCATCAGTTCCAGTTCTCCTGGTTCTTACCAGGAGAACTCCTCAACACGCCCTGCATCGGAAAGAGCAATATTTCGTAAAAGGTGATGAGCAGTTGACATAAGGCTATTGTAACTTAGATAAATTACTAACGATAACTCAAAAGTGAAAAAAAAAACTTTTTACAAAAAAAAAAACAACCGACTTCGAATCTATGTAATACAGATCTAGAGATACCGACTTCCGAAATTAAAGTTATTTTTCACTTTGTGGTGTTTTTTTTTTTGTAAAAACTTTTTTATTTAAACATTTCTTCCTTACAGTTATTGATTTTGAACCGTCTTTCAAGGCACAACAATCACAGTGATTAGGTACCGACTGATGAAAGCGTACTACAATGATCCTTAATTGAATACAATCATTTTAATCGAATAGATAACATTGTCAAACTTTGAACTTTCATTTGTTGAATACGAGGCGTTTGGCTACTTTGTGTGTGTCTTTTTCTTGTAATGTGGGTCTTGTTTGTGCAGAATAAACAATTTTACTTACTTTCTTTTCTGTGTAATTCATAATAATTAAGAATATCTAACTCACTCACCTTAATTTGGAGGCATCGTTCTCATGGATACCCTGAACTGGGTTCAACCCGAAGCACTGCCCCACAGTCAGGGTCACCTTCATAGCTGTTTGGAAGGTGGTACGAGGTTTGACCTTCTCTGGTACAACATGTTCTTGGTACCGAATTTGTACAGGGTCTGAAAAGAACAGTACTTTCATAAACAGATCGAGATTTTTAACGGTATTCCGGTTTTTTGTCCAGAGTATTTTTCGGGATTATCCAACTAGCTTCTTAATGCATAATAATATAAAGGTTAGGTGTTTTGGTTAGGGTAGGTTGGTTCTAGTTTGTCTTGACAAGACAGTCATATTTCGTTTAAGCAGTAGTACGAACTTGTATCAGTCTGCATCAGCATTATCTATACAAGCATCTTCAGGGCCAAACAATAATTTATTTATTTATTTAATTACGGCACTCCAATGACTTATTCACTAATACATTTTTTTGGGGTACAATTAAACCTAAAATTTAGAGTGAATTAGTCACTTACATATTTCAAGTTATATAATATTACAAAGAGTACTTACAGGCTAAAAAACACAAAACTACATGAAAACAAAATTGAAAATTAAAAAAAAAACTTAATCTATTTTGTTGTTCTAATGAATAATACAGTCAATGACAATTAAACAGTAACAATTGTTTTCGAAATTGCGATAGCTTGTTGGTGAAGATTTCAATGTTATTGGAACGTTTAAGGAGCTCATTGTACGTTCTCACCAACCTGGGGACCAAGTCTGCTAACGCAGTTGGGTCTGAATGGCCGATCATTGGCACCGTAATTGTAGAATTTGACAGTTTTGCTAATATCCTAATTGAAAGGCGTCTTTATGATTTTCCAATGACGTGCCACTGATACTCCATTGGAAAAATTATCTGTAATTGGTAATCTCGTACTGACAAGCTCCTATTATTTTGACTTCCCTATGGACCACTGTCACGCCATTATGAATTTAGGAGGTTACAAACTATTGGCACAATGGTCATGGAGTTGCCTTGGTATGGTCGTTATAATGACCAATCATTGAAAATAGCAGACTTGGCCCCCTGTTTATTGGCGCCGAATGTCCGAGGTTAGTTCTTATTGGGCATGGAGTAAACACATCTAGGATGCGGTCAGTCGGTCTATGCTGTTAAAAATCTCACCGTGATATGTTAGGTGAAGTGAGCTGTCATTCCACCAATTATGCTAGGGTGTGACACTGTTGACAGCTCACTTCAAGGTCATTTCATTCAAGTATTCACAAAGTAATATTTGCAGAATACCACTGCAGATCTGGGTGAACTATGGCTAGGGACAGATATATTTATTATTATTCTCAACTTTGTTTTTATTTTCTCCTGAATTCCGTGTAAATTGAAAACTAATAATAATCAAAAAGTAGGTTGGTACCTCCCATCATATTTTTCGTGATTTGAAGTGAAACCTGCGGGGTTATTGCGTAACACACTATCAGTAGTAATGGGTTTGGTTTTGACAGTTCAACAACATTCAAGAGGCTGAGATATGTTGTGGATGCTTTGTTATTAAAACAAATCTACTTTGCCTTATGTCAATCGATCATAACGTATTGCATCTAATCCTGGGGAGGAGCTCCTAAAACTGTTATTAAACCAATTGAGATTGCGCAACGCACTATCCTAAAGGTATGCACTTTTAAGCCTCGCTTATTTTCGACCTATTTATTATACCAATACCGTGAAGTACTTACTGTCCGTCAGCTCTTCCTACTTACTACCGTTCTAAGGCAACATAAGGAATTGGTCTATGACTTCAACTATAAACGTAGGCGCAGGGATCAAATAGTGTGTACTCGTAAGCAACAACTACACACGTCATTCATTCGAAGATTTTTTCTATTCTTGGGTCCCTATATCTATAATAAAATTAACTGTCACTTACATATCTATTCTCTAAACAAGACCCAGTGTCAAAAATAAGGTGAAAGAGTACTTTTTGACACTATCTTATGAAGAGACAGAAAAACTTTTATCTGTACCAGAGTAACCAGGTCTCCTTTACCTAAGCAATTTTTCATCATAAACAACTTTTTACTACCTTCTCAAGATATACTATCACATAGACATGCACACTCACGCTCACACACACACATACACACTCACCCACACACATACACACTCACCCACACACACTCACTCACTCCTGTCCACACTCTACAACTTATAAGTGTAATCAATTTCTCTATTTTAATAACTAAAATACTGTTTATTAATTAAATTGTTCTGTAAGATTTAACAAAATTGTAAATGTTGGCTAAAAATGTCCAGTGTCCAGACAGGTATGGCGCTGTATGCCGAGATACAGGTTTTTCACCTAGTTCGGCTGCAGATGCTCCCATGTTGTTTTGTTTACATTATAGCCTACTTTTCTTTTTCGCATTATGGTTGTTATAATGTTAATATTTTTGGTATCAATAAATAAATAAATAATAATTCATTGTGTTATTTACGTTGTTAAGCACACAAATTTTTCAAACTTATGAAGCAAGTTATGCGGCTTATGGGTTAGCAATATACTTCAAAATCATTCAAATTGTGATTTAATTTGTATTACGCATTAAGGTGCAGGTTTTTAAAAGTGTTCTGTTATTTACAGACACAAAACCACTAAAAATAGAATATTATCTACTAATTAAGATTGTTCATTACTCAATGAAGTGAATCCCACGTTTTATTTCCAAAGAAGCCCATTCTACTTGTTTACTTTAATCCTTTACTGTATTTAAGCTCGGGGGAACAATAGATATTTATACTTAACCCAGGATTAGTAAGAATGGAATAGGAAGTAACTTGCAGTTTACTAAATAACTGGAACCAAGTTTTTTTTTTTGTTGGTAATACCATTAATGTAATATATAATTTATATAATATTAATATTGATTGAATATCACACTAATATTATAAAGGCGAAATTTGTGAGTCTGTGTGTATGTTTGTTACTTCTTCAAGCTCTAACGGCTGGACCAATTTTGATAAAATTTTGTATGGAGGTAGCTGGCACCCTGGATTAACATATAGGCTACTTTTTATCCCCTCTACCTTTCATTCCCACGGGATCGAGACTTGCAGCTACTAAATATCATAAATGCGAAAGTAAGTTTGTTTGTTTGTTTGTTACCTTATCACGCCTAAACCACTGAACCGATCATCCTGAATTTTTGTATATACGTTGTCAGGTGTACAGAAACGGATATAGGGTACCTTAATCCCGAAAAAAAGTACTGTTCCCGATGTAAACAACAATAACGTGTTAAGAGTTTTTTTTTTATATAATACATTTCGTGAGTCTAGAGTGTCGATAAACCAGTTTTTCATCCTCATAACTATAATATTATAGATGCAAAGGTAAGTTTGTTTGCTTGATACCTTTTCACACCCTAAACCTCTGAACCGATAATCATGAAATTGTGCATATACGTTGTGAGGGATACAGAAAAAAATTACCACCTTTCATCCAAAAAATAAGTACTGTTCATCCCATCGGACAGAGAAGAAGCCTCTTTGACCTGCTGTGTCCTAGTAGCGGGTACATTATAGCCCACTTTAGGTAATCCATAGAAAGTCTTATCCACAATTAACGAATCTTGGTCTAAAAGTTAAGAGGCCAAACTCTGCAGGTAAGGTCTCATTATTTAATTTAATATTCTTGTTGTCGTCTTGAAGTGAAGCTTTTTAATAGGGAAGTAAACTAAACAGTCAATTTAGTTCTTTGACGCGACAAAAATAAAATTGAAATCCAAAAGTTTTGACAGCTAGGGAATAACAGAATCATTATTTATATATCCTTGACCAACTGAGATGAAATATTTTATGTATGATCTTTATAAATTAACGGAATTCATTTCAATAATTAAGGCTCCCAATCTACTTATCACATAAAACATTTATTATGATCCTCAAAGACTTGAATTATTTTATTCAATATTTCTAACGTGAAAGCTTTTCTACTTCAGCTAAGTTTAAGTAGATTCGCGAAAGCTATTATGTCAAGTATTCTATAATATCTTATAGAATACTTGACCTAATTGCTTTCGCGAATGGTCCATGATGAACGCTATGGCTTCATTAGGTATCCCTAAAAAGGCTATAGCATTCACCATGGACTGAGACACAGAGAACATTGTGATCATACTCGTAAAAGACCAAGTAGGGCAGAAGACTTGGCAGTCCAAGTGTCGGGCCAAGACTTGCTGGGGGAGTGTTGAGAGTCGTTTGAAGTAATAGACAAAATATAATTTGTTTAAGTTTAATCTTACCTAACCCTATCTTTTGAAAACAAACAAAGTCTATGAAGATCACTAAAAAACATGATGAATTCAAGGACAAATGTTGTAACACTTTTGAATTCAAATGCAACCATAATTTTTATAGGTACATAAAGCAAATATCAAAAGTAAACAAAATACTCACAATACTAACCGCTTTTATATTTTTTAAACTTCTCCAGCGATCCATCGCGCAGCTCTGATTAAATCAAGGACCAATGATTACGTCATCGGTCCACTCACTCAACTCACCACTTTCAAATAAGTAGATACCTATTACGTCAACGGTAAATCCATTAAAAAATCATGAGGCAAATATAAAATGTAACAAAATACTCACAATTCCAATCGCTCTTATATTTTTTAAACTTGTCCAGAGAGTAGAGATCCATCGTGCAGCCCGGCGCGATCCTGGCCCATGTTTTATAAAAGTAATTAACCGTATTTACTCCGCCGATGCCGATATTGGAGATAACGGTAGTCCATCCATTTTGCATTAGGGTTCTGTAAGAGTTAATAACTATTTATTGTAGCAATACTGAGGATTATTACGTTTTGAGTGGTTACTTATGCCTGTGTTATTAAGTGTGATAATCCTTTGTTATACAGGATTACTTTTTTCTATTTAAAAAATGTGGGATCAACTTATTGATTTTAGTAACATGATTTATAACTAGTGGCACTGTTCTCTATAAGTTTGTGCTAACACTTTTACACCAATAAACCTTTTATGATTTCTAGAAGACAGGCCATGCCAACCACCAACCAATACTAACCAACCAACCAAACAACCAACTAATCAACCAACATCATCGGTTATTGGATCATCGATTATTTTCTCAAACTAATTATTATTTTTGTAGATATCTAATGAATGGCAATAATATAAACATGTAGTACATATTATTATTATTATTTTAATTCTGTTAGCGTATATATTATGTAAATATTATTATTAACATAATAAATAATAGTAAAGATCAGCTCTTTTATTAAAAGAAAAATCTGACTTGATGACGCTTTTGAACCTTATTTTTTTTTTTATCAGTATTCACTGTTTGTTTCAGTTAATACAAATACTTTGTATCAAATGCAGGTAAATGTGACTAGATCAACATTCATCATCATCATCATTTCAGTCAAAAGACGTCCACTGCTAGACATAGGCCTCCCCCAAGCACCGCCACTTCGACCGGTTCTGTGCTTCTCGCATCCAGCGGATTCCTGCGGTCTTCACAGGTCATTGGTCCACCTTGTGGAAGGCCTTCCAACGCTAATATCTCCGGTACGCGGTCGCCACTCCAGAAGCGGCGTCGTCGGCCAACTGTTCAGCGGGCAATAAGCCCTGCCCACTACCACTTAATTTTGGCAATACTTCGGGCTATGTCGGGCGCGATCAACATTGATCAAATCAATTGTTTTCAGGTTGAAATATTTCTGGAAATGATCACCTTGTCAAGCAACTTACAAGTAGGTGGATTAGACTCAGAATCCTATTATTGATTTAAAACAATGAAGTCTTAATTAAGTTCTTTGATCTTGATTAAAAGTCTCTTTAAACAACAAAGTAAAGCTATTGTCAAGAGTTTGCTTTCATTTTACTTCTACGTCTACATTTTTACGTAAGAGTATTTTTTCTTAGTACGAAAAACCAGGACATTTTTTATCCCTTGACCTCTTTCTTTGGTCAAGTAAGCTCAAGTATAAACACACCATGTATATGAAACAAAAAACACTTGAGTTTTACAATTTCCCTACAGCCGATTGAAGCATTGTTTTTCTCTCCTGTTATTGGATGTAAACCTTGTAAGTAGGTAAGTGCTGTGCAACTGTGAGGCCTAGTATAAAAAGTTTCATCCACAAATGAGAAAATTTAAGTAAGTCATCATTCAAACGAAAGACGTCCACTGCTGGTCTAAGCGGGACCAAGCACCGCCACTTCGACTGGTTCTGGGCTTTACGCATGCAGCGAATTCCGGCGGTCTTCCCAAGGTCAATCCTTTCTAAGTAGGTAATTCAGAATATAAAATTTACACAATTACTGCGAATACTTCCTTACTTAAAAACTTACCCCGTATTCTAAGTCATTCCTTGATCAATTTTTTGTCTCCATTTTTCGTCATTGAAATAGAAAGGTCTCGAGGTGAGGAGATTGTTGACAACTAATATTTGAGCAACGCTGAGTTGAAGCTATTTTTGTAACGTCTTTCAATGAAGGGCTTGTCTACTACAACTACGATATTATTATGACGAGCCAACCCTATTCTGGTAAAATAAAGTCGCATTTCATCAAAAAAATTAAAACGTTCGAAAAATGCAATAAAATCATGGAAAATAATAATTGGCCTTTCTGTGATACAAAAGCGATCGTTGCAGATTAAAACGCAGGCAATTACATCGAGTATTGCGATAGTTTTTTTGTTTCAGAACCTGTTATTTGTTCAAAGCTATCGGGCACTAATGGTTTTTAAATGTTCGGCAAATATAAATGGAGCAACAATTTTGATGTTGTTTTTCACGGTTCCAAAGGGTAAAACGGGAACCCTATTACTAAGGCTCCGCCGTCTGTCTGTCTGTCTGTCCGTCTGTCACCAGGCTGTATCTCATGAACCGTGATAGTTAGACAGTTGAAATTTCCACAGACGATGTATTTCTGTTGCCGCTATAACAACAAATACTAAAAACAGAATAAAATAAATATTTAAGGGCATCCCATACAACAAACGTGATTTTTTTGCTCGTTTTTGCTCGATATTGATAACGGCAAAAGATTGACGCTTGAAATATTCACAGAATATTTAGATATATATTCACTTTCAAAATAAATAATTAAATTAAAATAAAACATATATTTAAGGGCTCCCATACAACAAACGTGATTTTTTTTGCCGTTATTGTAGATAATGTTACGGAACCCTTCGTGCGCGAGTCCGACTCACACTTGGGCGGTTTTTAATTTTTATTTTGAAGGTTTTTTTTTTTGTATAAAATGATGATGTTTCGAAATACCAACTGGCTGGTTGTTATTTCGACAAACAAATTATTTGCTGAAACCAGAATCTAATATAAATCAATTAACTATGTTCCAAATGACTGCGTATACAAATTAAACTACATACTTAATTATAATAACGCAGCGTTGGTGTTAATATACAATTTCACTGATTTTGATAGGCAGCAGGAATGCTTATAGCTTTCATGATTATCCTAAAATTCCAAAGCCCAGCCAGAACTTCTACATAAAAGATTATTTCAGCAAAATGGTGCCCTAAAACATTTTCCTAGATAGGTATTTATATAATTCTGATATTCGTTCATAAAGCTATTTCATGATCAAACTTCTCAGGTACGAAATTGAGTAATAAAACCGAATTATAGACAGTGCTCAACTTTTTTACCACTTTTATGTCGAGTCTTGTCGTAAATTAGCGACATTCGAAGCTTCATAGCCCACCAAAGTTAAAAATACAAATAATGAGAAATACAGAAGAATATAAATTTTCAGAGTATTGTTTGTTTAACAGATTTACAGATTGTCAATATATCTACATTTAAAAAGCTGTCTAGAAAATCGAGACATGGCGTCGCCTTTAAATATCATGCTGTCTCTGTCACTTTAAGAAGTATTATTAGAGACAGAAGGACTTACTTAGAGCACCTTCGCCTAAAAGTCAAGTGCTTTCTAATAATCAGTAGTCAGTCTCTAAAACAAACAAAATTATTCTAAGCCTAGTAAAACGATCAAATTCATTAAACAAACTAAGCATAAGGATTAAGAAGAAACCTTTTTTAGGGTTCCGTAGTCAAGTAGTCAACAAGGAACCCTTATAGTTTCGCCATGTCCGTCTGTCTGTCTGTCTGTCTGTCTATCCGTCCGTCCGTCTGTCCCCAGCTTAGCTCAGAGACTCTTAGTACTAGAAAGCTGTAATTTGGCATGGGTATAGTTTTTTTTTTTTTTTTTATTAATCACGCCCACAAAGTCGTAAAATAAAACCTTGAAAAATATATTTTTTTAGTGTCCTCCCTTGCACATAAAGTGGGGATGATATATTTGTTTTCTCGTCCCCACCCATTGTATGGGGTATCGTTGGATAGGCCGTTCAAAAATATTACGGGTCTGTGAATACCATTTTTCAATTCAGGGATCCGTTTGCGTAATATTAAGCTTTAAAGTGCTATTTTTTGTTAGGGTCAAGTGTCCCCCCCCCTGCCAGCTAAATGGTTGGCTTTGGATATGTTAAAAAAATCATGGCAGTAGTATATATAACGAAATTAAAAGAAAAACTATCACAGTTAAGTAGGCTTTACAAGTTAACGAGTAATAGTCGACCAACTTAAATTTGCAGTTAGAGAATTGACCGCAACGTATATCGATGTATGGGAGAGCATGTTTTCAACTACAATATTAAGTTTGTTTTTGGGATATATACGGAACCCTTCATTGTGTGTGGTCACACACAGTTCTTACATTTTTACATCATCATATCCGTTTTCAGGATACCTATTTTTAAGGTTCCGTATAGTCAAGAAGGAACCCATATAGTTTCGCCATGTCTGTCTGTCTGTCGGTCCCCGGCTTAGCTTAGAGACTACATATTAGTATACATATTAATCACGCCGACAAAGTGGTACCTGATGCACTGGTACACGTAAAATGGGGATGATTTTTTTTTCTCGCCTTTCCCATGGTGTGGAGTATCATTGGACAAAAAAAATGAAATAACAATGAAATGGATGAAAAATATTGAAGTGTCCCCCCAGCCAGCTAAATGGTTGTTTTTGGATATGTAAATATGTACAAAAATTCATGGCAGTACTATGTATAACGAAATTAAAAGAAAAAACAGTTAAGTAAAGTAGGCTTTACAAGTTAACGAGTAATAGTCAACTACCTTGTCAGAAGTCACCTGGAACATAGTGCCGTCATATGGGCTCCGCATGAGGCCAAGTACTCGGTAATGCTGGAACGCGTACAGAACAAGTTCACGCGCCACTTGTATAGAAAATTATATGGGGTATACCCGTTTTACCCGTTGATGTACCCCACTCTGTTTGTGCTCGGTATGGTCGGGTACAACCAACTGAGGGTACGACGGGAATTCACGCTTGTCGCGTATCTGGTTAGGTTACTTCGTGGCATTGAGCATCCCACCACGCAACGCCGCCCGAGCCCCGAGCCCCATCCCGCTGCCAGTGTCTGCAGCCCAGGTGAAACCCCTACAAAGGGATTTCGCTAGCGTCACCGCGAGTGCCCCTGGCGCTCCTAGTATCAAGCCCATGCCAGAAAAGGCGCCGAATAGGGCTACTAATGATGAAGGTTTCGTGACGGTGCAAAGAAGAAAGCGCCGATCGCGAACTAACAAGAACCGCTGCGGCAAAGCTCCTACGGGGCCCAAAGTGAGCCTGCGTGCCGCAAAGCCGAACACGCCGGTGTACATCTCCCGCCTGCACTACACCACTAAGGCGGAGGACATCGTGGAGTACGTGCGCCAAAAGACGAGGTACACGCCGAGGGTGCAGTTACTGGAGTCGCGTCGAAACGTCAACTTCAAGGCGTTCGTAGTGCGTGTACCGAACACGCACGCGCGGGGGGGTATCTGCCCCTCGTCATGGAAGAAGACTTTTGGCCGCAGGACGTGGTATTCCGTCACTTCCGCGGACAAGTTCCACAGATCAGCACAATTTAATATAGTGCAAAGTGAAGTGCTACTAACATAGTCTTAAGCCTTTTTATTAACACAAGTATTGTTTATATTACAATATGTATGTTTAGGTTAAGGTATTTTTCTATGGGCCTGTGTCGCCTGAAATAAACGTTATTATTATTATTATTATAACCCAGGAGTACTGGCCGTGCCGGTTGCCAGGACCAACCTCCTCACCAAAGCACCATTGTCCCGCGCAATTCGGGTTATTAACGATCTTCACGTGAAGATCGATGTATTTACATGCCATTTGAGTGAATTCGCAAAAATACTGTTGTTTATTTTATGTTATAGTGTAGATTAGAGTAGGCTATAATATTTTGTTGTTTTTTATTTTTATTTTAAATATTTTTTTCTTTACATATTGTGTTTTTTATACTTAGGGCAGTTAGTGAAATATTCATATTATTTTTAGAGGTTAATTAAAGTACTAGTAGTTTAGTTTTTAGTTTTTACGTTTTTCATAGTTTTAAATTGTAAGTCAATTTTAAGACCGCGCTATCGCATTAGGTATACACCTGTAATGATAGTTGTAAGGGAGATTTTAATAAATAAATAACATACATTTGCAGTTGGAGAATTGACCGTGACGTATATCGATGTATGGGAGAACATGTTTTTCAACTACAATTTTAAGTTTGTTTTTCCATATTACGGAACTCTTCATTGTGCGTGGTCCGACATGCACTTGGCCGGTTTTTTTTTTTCTTTTGAATACAGCTGAGTGATTCGGGCGTTTCGGCTAAGGATTGCTGACCTTTAGCCGAAAAACACACACAAAACATAATATGTATAGCCTATTAGTTGTAGTTCCTGAGTGCTTGTGCATGTCTTGTCTTTATCGTGATATAGGACAATTTCCTAATACAAAAAAATCTTTATGACTATAAAATACATACCTTTAAAACACAGCAGGCAGCCGCAATAACATCAAACTGATAACTGACCTGCAGGTATCGATATAATTGTGGAAATGACATGTTGATGCACGTATATAATTTGTGTAGCCCCAACGTGTCAATTGGATAAACTTTGTTTTACATGGCAAAGGCCGTTACTAGTTTGTTTTTTTTACATTTTGTTTGTTTAGTCATAGGTATTATATAGGCCGCAAGAAACACTAACCACGACTGGTTAAACAAATAAGTGGAGTAGAAATAATTATGTTGAGCTTCTTTGAAGAAACAGTCTGGCTATCACCACTACTTCTACCCATAAGTGGCGTTAGTATATTCCAATTTCAAAAAGCAAACGTTGCAATATTAGGCACGACTTGAGACTTTTCGATTTAAATTCTGGACGAAAGGTTCAATGCTATGATATGCCTCAGGTGTACTTGATTGTGGGGGTTTTGCAATAAGTTGAACCTTATCCCGTTACCAACTAACATTAGGTGAGTTTTATTATAGGGAAGATGTTTTAAAATTATTATTTTGTTGGTGGCGAGGTTGTTATGCGTCGCCGTTCCTGTGTTTGATGCTAACAAAATAGTCAGAAACGTGTTGCTGGGGAACTTGTTTGCAATTGCAGAAATGCCAATTGACAACATCATCTCTAAACAAATTAAGTTTATAATAACTTTAACTTTGCTCTGGTGAATTCGTGTTCGGTTAACTAAAATACCTACAGTCATTCGGTAGAGGTTATAAGCTAATTTTTCTTAACAAGACTTCTAAAAATCAAGTGTTAATCTAACAGTAATAATATATCCTGACGATCCATGAGCAATTTAATTTACACCCGGAAAACTCTAACAGGACCAGACCAATTTTCCCGAATACAATTCCAAAAGTTCTTCAAAGCAATTTAGTTTAGTGCCAGAACCAACTGAGAAATACTTTGTTGTTGAAATGAATGATGTAGTTGATAAATAGCGCCACGTTCTGGCTGGCTCTCTGCCCGGTGAAATATAAACACTTGCTTTAATAACATTGTTAAATTGGAACACTAGATTTTCTTTGGTCTTTGCTAATGGACCGTGATTGCAAATGGTTACGGAGTTTTTGAACTGATCTCAAACAAAAAACTTACACCATATTTCAGGTGATTGGTTTGTCGCCGCCTGCAATATCAACATTATACAGATTATAATGCTTGTATTTGCTTTTTCAGTTATGGTTTTTTTTTTTTTTTTTTATAATTTATTTTATTCCAAGCTTTTTAGTTTTATTAATTTAAAAAATACATATATTTTGAATCGACTCATTACTAGCTGCATTTGATAGCAATATTGTTATAATTTATTCTTAAAAACCTTCCCTTCCCGTTTTTTATATTACATTATATGTATAGACTATGTCACTGCCACTATTAAGAATCTAACCGAATTTAACACACCTCATATGTTAAAATCCATCAAGCCGTTTAGGCTTCAGAGCGAGCCAAAGAAATAGACATACATACTCTCGAAAAAAGGTAAAAACAAGGAGTTTATTTCGTTTAATGTATGATTTATTAAGCAACTAGCTGCGCCCCGCGGTTTCACCCACGTAAGTCTCGATCCCGTGGGAATATCGGGATAAAAAGCCTATGTCTTATTCCAGGGTGTCAGCTACCTCCATACAAAATTTTATCAAAATTGGTCCAGCCGTTTGAGCGTGAAGAAGTAACAGACATACACACACACACACTCACAAACTTTCGCCTTTATAATATTAGTGTGAGTAATATAGATTCTAAGTTTCGTTTCTCTTGGAAAACATCGTTGAACTATTAGAGTTCTCTATCCAATCGGATTTGTTGAAGTGAAAACTTCTTTAGCCACGTTATGCGATTTTTGGTAGGGGCAAAACTTATGGGTTCGCGTCACCGACATACTAACTGCGTCACCGACATGCTAATGTGACGTGTACCTGTATACGCATAAGTATATATGTACAGGGTCAAATTAAATTAGCTAGCGAAATTCAGCAGACGTCATGGGTATATGATGGCGTGATGGGATAAAGTAAAAATATAGTACATTACTGCAGCGGCCTGCAAAACGTCGACGGACGAACATGAAAATGTGGGCCGAAGCAAAGCCGAGGCGCTCATACGTGAGTACATTAATGCCTGGTTGCGGCCAAGGCTTGTATAGTGCTTTTCTTAAATAATGCGCGGAAACGATTAAAAAAAATTAAAAATGTAAATTATTTTTATATTCCAGATTCAATGACGAACAACGATAATTTGTAAGGTTCCAATATGATTATTTGTTTCTTTTTTACTATAAACAGCTATATTTGCAAGCCAGTTCGAAATTCAAATAAAATCTTTGATATGCTACTTGGTTGTCATGTGTCGACGTAGAAAGTTCGTTCCATTTTTAAATTACACGACAGAAATGAGTTGACATAGTAATTTATTCGGCCGCTAAACACGACAGATAGACGATATATAGATTTTTTTGCTAGCATGTATTTTTGATTTATCTTGAAGAAGGTTGTCAAAATAATGCTCGAATTTCCAACCATGTTTGAGAAAAAAAAGATATGATGTTGTTTTGGGGGTCCACGACCCCTTGTAGTTACTTGAGAATCTGTTTTTGTGTTTTGTTTTTTTTGTTTTTAGATATCGAAACCCGCCGTTTAAGCGTGAAGAAGTAAAGTTTTATGATTTCCCTTTTATCGGCAGTCCGACTGCCTATTTTTATTTTTTTTCTCAGACATGAAAGTGTGTAGATATTTAACATGCATTTTGTCAATTATGTAAGTAAAGCAGGAATAACTTAATAATTTATGTACGTTTACTCGTGTCCGACTAATTTTCGACTCAAATTAGGCTCAAATGCAGTCTTCTATTCCCAAGCTGATGATGTTACGAGGACAAGATTGCAATGTATCATATCAGTTTAAATTGGCAGAAGTGGGCATCAATGTGCAACATTACCCAACACCTGCAATACACTAAACAAACTTTACAACCACTATAATATTTTAGACTCAACTCACGCTTGACCTCATTCTTAACGGCCTTCAAATATTTTGTAGTGACATTTGGCAAATTGTCTAACATAAAACATAATGTAAAATTTAAGTTTATTGGGTTGTAGTGATATAACTGTCGTACTTTAAACGAATTGACCTCATTTTCTCTTTTTAGGGTTCCGTACCTCAAAAGGAAAAAACGGAACCCTTATTTGGGGACCTGTACCCACAAGGTATTAACGAGACCCTATTACTTAGGCTCCGCTGTCCGTCCATCCGTCCGTTTTTCACTGGGTTGTATCTTTTGAACCGTAATAGGTAGAGACACTTGAAATTTTCACAAAGTGTGTACTATGGCCGCTTTATCATTAAATATTAAAAATAAAATATAGTTAAAAATTAAAAATTAAAAAATAATAATTTTACAAGAAACGTTTTTTTTCAGCGTATTTTGCTCGATCATAATAATGGCAATACCTACAAACGTCTAACTAATATAATATAGGTAATATTGTACGGAGGCACGGAACTCTTCATGTGTGAGTCCGACTCGCACTTGGCCGTTTTTATTTATATTTTTAGTAGGTAAAATCTATGCCCATAGGTGTCCGTGGAATCACAGCGGCAACACATAAAAGAATGCCAGCGCAGCGCTGTTTTTAAATATCGCAGCATTATGCTGAGGTAGGAGCCTGTTTGGAGTCGCATGGGTCTTTTGCTCGATTGTTATATTACATTTAATGTTCCATTTTTTTATTTTGTTGTATTTCCTGTGCATGTTCCAAATAACATATTTTTCTTTCTTTCTCTTATCGTCAGTCCAAATACGTAGCCTTGAGACTATTGCTGTTTCTAGTAAGTAGTTGCTGTACCAACTAAAAAACCTTTTGGGACCCTATTACTGTCCTATCACAGTTAGTTTACTTCTGATTTTGCATCACAGTGATCTTTATTATTGTCACTATAAGATTCAAAATAGGTTGCTGTCAGAGACTAAATAACCGGAAAAGGACTGGAATAAGCTTACGCTGTCTATGTGTCCGTCAGTCTTTGTGTTTTTTTTTAACCGCAAAAGGTAGCCAGTTGAAATTCATTTCACTGCAGAAAAGGCTTTAGTCATGACAAAATTGAAAACCTTATTGTACGAGTCCGACTCGTTCGGTTTATTCATAATTATTTAATATGTTCACATAAACTACATAAATGATAATGATAAATGATTTTATTCTGTAAGTAGGTTTGTACGAACACTTTTACACATCAATCATTTTTTTAAAACTAGATGAGGTCAGCGTTTCCATCTAACTACTCTGAGAAGAAAGGCTGAAACAAACTCAGAGGTCACAGTTTCTTTCAAAGACCAAACATAATCTTGGTCAGATCATGTGAAGCCCATTTAGATTGGTGTCTGGAATGGTCTGTTTATGAAAGAACCACATAGATTGAGTGGACCCGTCTAGTACACATTTTTCAGTAATCGTGCAGCTCAACTCAGAACTTAAGGAGTTCAACGATGCGACGAAGAATACCATACATCCTATGAAAACCCCGTAATTTGTAACCCGCCTGACATATACCCAAAACTAATAAAACCAGTTAAAGTACACAGTAAATAGACACACCTGAAATCATTAAAGTATTTATGTACCCTCCAAACCGAGTTATTTTAACTAAAATGTAAACCCACTGCTTCAGTCTGAATTACACTAAAAACACAAGATTAACATCGGTGTATGACATTGAGTAATTTGTTTGGAACAATCGGATTAAGCTTCATCCAGATCTTGTAGACTATTTATTCGGCAGACATGTAACAGAGTAGACGTTACTAAGAGTAATATTTGTAAAATCGGTTTACAATCTAACGTATAGTCGCGGAAGGAAAAGGATAAGCAATTAAAAAGGCATTTTCTCGTAGAGCTGGCTCATGCCAATTTATTGAACTGTTATTTTAATTGAATCTTGGCAGTAGGTTCTCAAAATAATAAGTCTTTTGTACTGTGCGAGTAAATCAAAAGGTGCTCAACCTTTTCATCCCCCGACTGTACGTGAATGGAGCTCCACACAGAAATGGACCATATCAGACCAACATTCACAAGAAGACTATTTCAACATGCGTTGGATAATCAAGTCCGTCAATACCGGTACGAGAAGAAGCCTTTTTCCTTCCGTTATACAGTAACCGAGGAATTAAAGCCTTATTTCTTGCAGCCGAGCGATGAAAGTCCACGAGCTGACGATAAATAGAGCTGATGAGCCTTGTGGTCTACATGCGTGCTTACGTCACATGCTAAGGCTGGCAAGATGGACCGGGTTCTTTCCAGTCCAGGGGCTTGGGCAAACCTGTGCTGATGGAACGAGGTAGGTGAAGCTTTGCGTTTAGAAGTCTACAAGGTGACAGGGACATCGGCGCACAACCTATTACCATGAAGTCAGTGCATGATTCAGGACCCCCTGCGTTGAAAATCAAATCAACCAATAATTTCAACGCCCCCTAGGTTGATATTATTGGTTGAGTTGATTTTTTATAACCGGCGAAAATTTTCAACGCAGGGGATCCAGAATCATGTACTGAATCCAGGGTAACAGACTGCGCATCGATTTCCCCCTGCCACCCACCAAATCCCAATAAACCTAACCTATTTATGGTTAGGTTTATTGGAATTTAGTGAAACGCTTGCAGTTGATCTAAGCAACACTACGAGTACTACTCCAAACTTCAGCATAGACACCCCACTAAATCAACAAATCTTGATAATATAATGGCTCATTCGCATAATGTCTACTTCGCAAAATGTCTCCTGGTCTGGCATATTCTTGTCAAGAATGGCGTTAATAGAACTTCTCTGGTTTTCTTGAGCATTTTTAAATAAGCTTCCTAATCACATTCTCTATTGAATTGTTTTATTTACAGGTTCAAGATAAAATGTTACTACAGCTGCTACTACATTGCCACATTAATAGGACAAGTGGTAATGTCTGGTTTTGCTATACTGTTTTTCGTTCAAAGCAAAGTCGATTTGAGTACTATATGTGAGTATTGGAACGTTAAGTGTAATTTTACGACCATGTTATCTGGACCCCTAACTATTTCGGTATCGTATTACATTATTTTGTTAATTAGAATAGTTTTAATCACGAGAATCAAAATAACATCTCTGGACTTGATCAGGCTTTTGTTTAGAAAGCATGATAAATAGCCCCCTTTGATCATATAAGCACCTCATATGATAAAACATGTCCTACCATGTTTAGGACGTAACTATTAATATTGATTTAAGCAATCCAAATTCGAAAGAATCCTTAGTCATCTTCCTACAAAACAAATTGTTGATTAAAACACTCCAAAATTTTCCAGCCAATATCATATTTTACGTAACTGGCTTTATTTCGGCCATATTACTTCTAAAATTGTCTCAACAATGGCCACAGCTAATGGCGAAGGCGACTGAAACCGAGCAAAGTTTGACTAAATTGAAATTGGAGAACAAAACGGTTACGCAAACCACTGTGATTGCTTACGTGGTCATGACGCTGGCTTTGGGTATGTTTTAATAATTATTTTAATTTCAACAATATGTTCTATTCTTTTCATTTTAATTGCAATAATTGTAATCTTCTGAAAGTCACTGCTTATTGCCTTTCTTTTTCATAATACATGATTTTTTTTAACCATGCACATAAGCTTTTCATAAGCTTTGGATGATCTGATCTGATCTGAAAGTATTATCCATGTTGTTTTTTTTTTCTTTATCGTGGAAACTGAAACCATCTTTCTTAAGTTCTTCCTCAGACATAGTTGTCACTAGTGTTTTCAAGCTTATTTTGTTTGTTTTACAGTTGAACATATCCTATGCACGAATTTCAACATCAGGTTCGTAATGAACTGCCTGCAAGAACCTTGGATCACCTCCAACGTAATGGAAAACTACGTGATTCATAGGATGCCTTATGTTTTTAACTACATTCCTTACAGCGCTTTCAACGCTCTTGTGTTTGAGGTGTTTATTTAATTCTTTGTCTCCATCACTATTCTTAGCTGCTTTTATCATCTACCTAGCTTTTTCCCAACTATGTTGAAGTCGGCTTCCAGTCTAACCAGATGCAGCTTCATACTAGTATTTTAAACGACAATTAAGTTGATGTGTCAGGTTACTATTTGTTTTGAAAGCTTTTTTATTAGTGGTATTACAGTCTTTAGTAGTATTTTTCATCCACTATAATATTTTGCTTCTACATAGTGTCACTTTGGATGACACGATATTATCATTTCTTATTAATATTATTTTAGCATTAGTATCTTCGGTTATTATTTCATAGATTTCTTTGATTTTCAGTACATTTGCCTTCAAGCCACTTTTCTTTGGAGTTTTAACGATGTGATGATCACTTGTTTTAGCATTTACATTACAGCATACTTTCGAAATTTAAATAAAGTTATAGCTGCCAACGTTAAAAAGAAGAAAGTAAGTATAAAGTACCACTGGGGCTCACTTGTAAAATTTTAATATTTGGAAGTGATGCTTCTCTTTTTTTTGTTCTGACATTACAATCTTATCGTTTATTTTTATGTAATCAAGTTATAGTTGTTGAATACTTCAATAGGTAATGAATTTCCTTTCTTTCAAATACATTGCAAGCTATAGTTTTGTATAATTTAAAAGCATTTTTTCAATTTTGTAAATGTGAGTACCATGGAGCCGTTTATTATGTTATGATGAATGTTGACTTACAAAAGCTTGGCAGTTGAGAGTATGTCATGCTCACTTAAATTTCTCGCTGATGGTGGCACGTGTGTTGGATCATTCGGTTCCCTTCAAAATGGTTGAGCTGGATGGCGCTGATCCACGCGTCACGTTCATGAACGGGCGTCGTCTGTTGAGACTAGTCATCTCTTGGCTGCCAGGGCTTATTTGGTAATCTTTAAATCTTATATTTTGAATTGATTTTTAAATGATTTATTTTTTACATTGTTGTCACAAATATAGAACCGACAAGAATAATCTACACTGAAAGAAATGATTGCTATATCTGTAATAAAAATATTGGTTACTGCTTACACAAAAAATGTAACTTGCGAACTAGGTGTTTTCTACTTAGGTGTTATTTATTTGGCTATTAAAAAATCAGTTTTGTAAATGTAAGCAAAGTTTATTTCCTTACAACTAAAGCTGAATTATTTTTGAAGTAACTTAATTAGTTCGGCTAATTATTTATTTCAGGGTGCCCAGGATTTTGTAATATTTATTTATTTATTTATACTCCAACAACTCGTTCACAAAAGCACTTACAGAAAACTTTATCGTATTTTAAAATTTCTACAGTGAACTTGTCACTTAACCTTTGAGGCCTCCTTCGCGTTTTGGCGATGGTGTGCACGGCACTTACATAGTTTGCCTATTATCAGACATAAAGATAAAATCAAATAAGTTAATAATAATAATAAAATCAAATAAATTCATAATAACAATAAAATCAAATTAATCAGTAATATTACAGTAAAATAAATCAAATTAAATTAAGTTAAATTGATTTATGAAAAATAATTGCATTCATTACAAAGTTCATGTTCTAGCAAAGAATAATGAATGATGGAATTCAAATTAATAAATAGTAATATCTTCATTTAAAAGAGTGTCCTTGGAGTTTGTTACCTGTTCTTCTCCATGGAGATCTACGTTTTGGAATAGGCAAATAGCTTCAACTTTCTGACTAACTGACCGACTCTTCGACAGTTCAAAAGTGCCTGTAATTGTTTATTGCTCGTAAATGCTTTGAGCTTGAGTTTAATAATCTTTTTCTTTAATTTTCAAAGCACTTTATGAAGAACAAATCATTGCCCTCATTCCCTCCACTGCTGAGTATAGCCCATGCCTCCCGGGTCTGTGTGAGTTTTTCTGAATACCATACACCCATCTATCTATAGAAAGACGAGTATTACCGGAATATTGCTTCACCTAGGGACCTAAGACTTTGCTTATGAAAACCATTTATATTTCTTATTCACAGAATGGAATTCCTTGGTCAGTTCTACGAGTGCACTATTCAAACTTAGTGAAGCTAGTAAAAACGATAGACGTTCAGATCAGCTCTTTCACTGTGGTCTCATTTTTTAATGATCTCTTCTACATCTGTCTGCAGCTCTTCAACTCTTTGCAGTAAGCCAAACTTGCCATGTTTAAAGTAGTTTTCAGATGCTTTCGTCTTATTTAATTGCTGGAAACTCTTTTGAACATCTAAATCTTGCAAGAAAAATATTTTACCTAACTCAAATTGATGTCTGATCACTTACTTTTTCAGTCGGAATCATGTCAGTTTCAAATATTGTGACGAAACACATACCAGCCAGTAAGTAAAAGAAGAAGAAAAGAAAAGTTCTAGGATCTCTTATCAAAACTACACGTGTATGGTATCCCTACCTATTTCTGCCCGAACCGACAGTTTGAAAGGGATGAATGAATTGAAATCGTTTATTCTGTAAATAGGATATCGGAATCACTTTCACATGTCATATTAAAAGAAATAAGCTAGATGTAGTCGTCATTTTCTATCTGACTACCACTGAAAAGAAATGGCGCAACACAATCAGGGGTCAAAGTTTATTTTAAAGCCCAGACATAATCTTGGTCAGATCATGTGAGGACCATGTAGATCCGTTTCTGGAATGGTCTTTTGAGGAAAGAACCACACAAATTTGAATGGACCTGTCCAATCAGTGAAAGCATTTGTCAGTAATCGTGTAACACAACAATGAAATGAAAACCATCTTGGGAGATGGTAAAATTACAAACAATCCTAACTCTTCTAACTGATCGGCTAACCCTTGCTGCCGCAAGTGTCTGTAGCCAGCCGACACATTTGACCGGCGGCATGTTTACTTAAGCTAGGGTTTACTAAGACTGCCGTGGCGGCCACATGGCGTCGAATGACGTCACTGAAGTGTTTTGATGTGTTTTCCTAGAGAGAGTTTTATGACACTGTAAAGTCAAACCCCGCTGCCAACATTTTCATGACAGCCGTCATTGCGGTCGTTATGTGGCGACCACCGCTCTTCGACGAAACCGTACCTTAACTAACTTAAGACACTATGATATCGAGCCTGTTATGGAAGAACATCGTAAGCGACATAATGTAGGTATTTCACATCAACAAAAAATAATAAAATAATCAGTAAAATACCTCTCCTGTAAATTTTAATTTATGTCGCTTACGATCTTGTTCCTTATCAGGGCTCGATATATTTGTTAGGAAATCAACTACTTCTAAAGTCATTTTGTTTTTAGAGCTCTATCATCTCCATACTATCTTCTCTACTACTTGTACTCATTCATCTTCCTGGTCCTTCGAGCACTGATGTTATCACTATTTGCTTCCAACGTGCACTGTGCAGGT
Organism: Tiliacea citrago; assembly: GCA_963921375.1. Lineage (NCBI taxonomy): Eukaryota > Metazoa > Arthropoda > Insecta > Lepidoptera > Noctuidae > Tiliacea > Tiliacea citrago. The sequence goes on from OY992784.1 coordinate 8,597,179, forward strand.
CTTGAACCTGTATACTCCGTTTATGATATACCTTCTTCAGTGTATGATATTGAGGTGAGAATCTTTACTTTTTTAGGGTTCCGTACCCAAAGGGTAAAACGGGAAAACTATTACTAAGGCTCCGCCGTCTGTCTGTCTGTCTGTCTGTCCGTCTGTCTGTCCGTCTGTCTGTCTGTCTGTCTGTCCATCTGTCACCAGGCTGTATCTCATGAACCGTGATAGTTAGACAGTTGAATTTTTCACAGATGATGTACTTCTGTTGCCGCTATAACAACAAATACTAAAACACACAATAAAATAAATATTTAAGGGGGCTCCCATACAACAAACGTGATTTTTTTGCTCGTTTTTGCTCGATATTGATAACGGCAACAGATAGACGCTTGAAATATTCACAGAATATTTATTTATATATTCACTTTAAAAATAAATAATTAAATTAAAATAAAACAAATATTTAAGGCGTAAAAAAATCACGTTTGTTGTATGGGAGCCCCCATACAACAAACGTGATTTTTTTACCATTTTTATAGATAATGGCATGGAACCCTTCGTGCGCGAGTCCGACTCGCACTTGGCCGGTTTTTTATAGTAATTTAGTCGTTTTTGTTCATTGATTTGGCTTTTACACCTCTACTCCTCAATCATCGTCTAAAACGCTGTCATGGATCAATTAAGACCCATGTTTTAGCATTCCGAAGCCCTGGCTGACATCATCAGGTCATACATGGTCCTTCGGGCCGGATGAAACCCAAAATTACTTTCAAAGTCAATTGATAAAATTCAATCACGAGTCAATGTACTATGTTAACCCTTATTTTGTCTTCAGGTCCGTCGTTTCCAGTTGCAACTACATCACACTAACGTTGGATTAAGTGGAAAGTTCTTTTACGTAACCAGGAATATGATTCTAAAAGTAAGTTAACCACCAGTCACATAGGCTTCGGTAAAAGGTGGAGGATCTAAAAGTACAATTTTTAGGGTTCCGCAGTCAACTAGGAACCCTTATAGTTTCGCCATGTCCGTCCGTCTGTCCTCGGCTCACCTCAGAGACTCTTAGTATTAGAAAAATGTAATTCGGCATGGATATACCTATTAATCACGCTGCCAGAGGAGTAAAATAAAACCTTGTAAAAATATGGGCAGGTCCCTAAAAACATATTTTTGCAAGGTTTTATTTTACACGTAAAGTCGGGTTGGTATTCTTTTTCTCGTCTATCCCTTGATGTGGGGTATCGTTGGATAGGCCGTTCAAAAGTATTGAGGGTTTGTAAATACAATTTTTCGATTCAGGGATCCTTTTGAGTAATATTAAAGTGTAATTTATGTAAGAGTCAAGTGTCCCCCTCCCCTGCCAACTAAATGGTTGTTTTTGGTTATGAAAAAAAAAACATATTATTAGTACATTAATTATAACGAAATTAAAAGAAAAAATATCATAGCTTAGTAGGCTTTACAAGTTAACGAGTAATCGTCGACCAACTTACATTAATTTGTAGTTGGAGAATTGACCGTGACGAACATGTTTTTCAACTACAATGTTAAGTTTGTTTTTGAGATAAATTCATCCTCACTACGGAACCCTTCATTGTGCGAGGTCTGACACGCACTTGACCAGTTTTTAAAACTAGAATAACCAATCACCAAAGTTGACATAAGATTCCAGATACGAGTATCTAACTAACGACCCTCACCTGCTTAGCACGTGTACAATGTACTGATGCGGCGACAACAACTAGATTTTTGTGCTTTATCTAAGTTCAATAATAATGTATTATACGCATATACCTTCTTGAGTAAATTCTCTAAATGATAAAAGCCATTGTGTACCAAGTTTAAAAGGCCTTAGCCGTCCTGTCACACAGATAGACACGAAAAGTGACTTTGTTTTACCTGTATTGATAGGCTCTCAGAAACCGCCTGAATAAGGAAGCCTTTAACCGCCTCTGTGGTATAGTTGGAAGGTCCCGGATTCGATTCCCAGCGGGGCATCATTTTCTGCTCGGTTTGGTTGGTGGTAAGGTTCTAAGTCCGCCTGGCTAGCTACCACCATTTTATCTAAGTCTGTCGCCATGACAACAATGTTAACAGCACTGTTGTGTTTCGGCAGTTAGAGATAAGACAGCCAGTTCGTCTGTGGTTGAGGATTCCGGGTGAAGATTGCTTCTACCTTTGGCCTTATCATCAGGTGATATGACGGCCAAGAGCTTCCCCATTGTGGATAAGTAAAAAACCTGCCAAATGCGAGTCTGACTCGCGCACGAAGGGTTCCGTACCATTATCTATAAAAACAGCAAAAAAAATCACGTTTGTTGTATGGTAGCCCCCCTTAAATATTTGTTTTAATTTAATTTAATTATTTATTTTTAAAGTGAATACATAACTAAATATTCTGTGAATATTTCAAGCGTCCACCTGTTGCCGATATCAATAACGAGCAAAAACGAGCAAAAAAATCACGTTTGTTGTATCGGAGCCCCCTTAAATATTTATTTTATTCTGTTTTTTAGTATTTGTTGTTATAGCGGCAACAGAGATACATCATTGGTGAAAATTTCAACTGTCTAACTATCACGGTTCATGAGATACAGCCTGGTGACAGACGGACAGACAGACAGCCAGACGGCGGAGCCTTAGTAATAGGGTTCCCGTTTTACCCTTTGGGTACGGAACCCTAAAAACCGTGTGTGTGAGCATTTATCTAATAAATTGTCTTTACTTTTAGGTAGTGGGCACAATAATAACTTACGAAATAGTGTTACTACAATACTCCGTAACGCCAGAGACTTACTACAATGGCACATCCCTAGCTACAATAGTTGAAAATATTACAGGTGTATATGGACAGATTTAAGAACAAGAAATTATAAATGTTGTTTACTTTTATTCTGTTACCTTTATTATTTAATCAACCCCTGAAATAAATGTCATATCTTATCGTTCTTGGTATAAATGGATTTTCAAACGTGATGAAGCAACAGCTGCCGCCTCATTTTGTGTTTTGTCAGTCTGTCTGGTAAGTATTCACAGTCAAACTGCTAAACTAATTTTTATGACATTTGACAGAACGGAAGCTTATTACACGACTACCCAAGAAAAGGAGTGTTATGTTTTTAATTTATTTCCTTTGGAAGACTCAGCTAAACAAAACAGACTATAAAATTGATGTCATATCACATCGTTCTTGGTACAAACGGATTTTCAAACGTGATGAAGCAACAGTTGCCGCCTCATTTTGTGTTTTGTTAGGCTGTCTGGTAAGTTTTCACGGTCAAACTGCTAAACTAATTTTGATGACATTTGACAGAACGGGAGATTATCACATGAAAAGAATAAAAGCTAGTTTTGACCTCAAAACTTCACAATACGACACGAAACACACAGACGAAACTACAGCTATTTTCATTATCACATCATTTCAGCTGAAAGACGTCCACTGCTGGACATAGGCCTCCCCAAAGGGGGGTTGCCATAATCACCACGATTGGCAAGTGGGTTGGCGATCGCAGTATGGTGTTCAAATGCATAGAGAACGCTGATGCCCATTCTCTAGTAAGTCCCTCAGTCGCCTTTTACGATACCCACGGGAATAAATATGGTGGTGCTATTTTTTACGTCCAGCACTATACAGACACCCATGTAGGTTTATGTGAAACACAGAAACAGATACGAATAGATACACAGATATTTACATATCCCAAATAATAGATACCAACATAAATACGTATCATACTAAATCTAACGGGGGGCCAATTCGGATGTACACAACTTTTTTTAGTCCCCAAAATGATTTGACGCCAAATTTTGCAGTTGTTTGATGTCTATTATTTAGTATAAACGCAGCAAATTCTTTATGCACCGTTGATAAGACCAGGGGCCCAAGTCTGCTATTTTTATAAATTCAGTCATTCCAACACGATGCCATTGTCATGCCATTGTCATTTTGCTAAAAGTTCGTAATCTGGTAAATTCATAATGGTCGATCATTTTCTTTGCAATTTCTTTCAATGTAGTGTCAGTTGCCGACCATTGAAAAGTCATAATGACGCCATTATAATAGTAGCAAACTCAAACCAAACTCCAAAAAAGCCAAACTTGTCAAAATCAACAATTATGAAATCAATGATCGACCATTCTGACACTATTGTAATAGCAGACTTGAGGCCCAGGAGCACCACAATACTTCAGTAATTTTATCCTGAAGTTCTTAAACGAATCTAAAAATAACATAATTTTTCTACAAAAATTCATTAAGAGTAACGAATAATCACTGAGAATTTTACGACACGTCCTGACTTTTTTCTGTGGAGTTATCTAAATGGACGTGTCGTGGTTAATCTTGAATACGAAAAGCAGAATATTTGTGACTTTAATAGTGGGAGATAGGTACTTACCCAATAAAGTGTGCGAAAATTTTATGAAAAGCACGATAAAAGGGATCGCATTTATAAGAATTCTAAGGAGGAGATTAGGCAGATCTTATTTACCGTATAAAATTGCCAAACCTGAATAAATTAACTATAGAAAAATATCCGGTAGTTTTCGTTTGTAATAAAAAATAACCTTTATTCAAAGTTGTATACTTCCGAATTGGCTACCCAGTATATGCAACAAAAATAAATGAAGACTTATAGATATAATTACAGTTACGAGACCAAGACCACAATGACAAGTAATGTCAATGAGTCTTTTAACACACAAGTAACAAAAAAAGTAGTTCAATACTCAATACTTTATTTGCATTCGACAATGTGTACCTTAGGTGGCAACTTAAAATTATATGTGATCCTGATCATTATGGACCCTGTTGGGCACAGCAAAATAGTAGGAGAGAGAAATCTTTGAAAGACTTAGTTTTTCAGTCTTCTGAACTAAATCTAATATTACTTTATTAAGATTTTTTTACATTAAAGTCTACTGTACTAATACTTATTAGGTTATCTTTCGTCATTTAAATATTTCTTTATACTATAATAGCAGTTTCCTATTAAAAACTATTTTAGTTGGTTGCTGTTGTTGTTTTTGTTGTAGTTAAAAAAGGAGATGAAATTTTGTACAGATATCCTTTATTTTTGTCGATGGAAATCACATCGGGCACGCGGCTTATTACGAAAAATATAATAGTCACGTTCCAGTGCAGTCCACACTGAACCATAAATAGACATTTGAGAAGATATCAACCTATACCTATATTACTAGGTTCAGTATTATCTACTGCTCCTCGAAATGCAATACCAAGACCATGTAGACAACATTGCTGTCTATAATTGGTGTTAGACAACGTCATAAGTAAGAGTAATGAACCAGTGGAAGCAGAGACGACCAACTTCAGATGCATCTTGATTAAACCTGTAGGTTTAGCTACAGACAGCAAAACAGTTTGGTGTACACGAACAAGCTAGCAGTAGAAATCTGTACTACGCAGGGAAAACATTCATTGCAATTCGGTATGTAAAGTATTTCTCAGGTATGTTTTTTATATTTCTATTTTAAAGATAAGAGTATTTGAAACACATAATTTCATCTTTTAGTTTTTACAAGCTGTAGTTATTTTTATATATTTTTTTAAAGTATTGTTCGTGCTGATTTCTAAAGTAGCCTGAATAGCTTAGGATGTTTGCCACGTTTAACACTTATTTAAAAACAAAATTCAGTAAAGTCAAACAGTCAAATTTGACAGTTAATTTATTTACATTTCATACTTTAGCGATTTCCGTACCTTAGTTTAAAGTTATAGCTTATTAATAAACTGAATGGATCAAAGACTACTTCTGCTGCGTGCTTCATACCGTCAAGTATAAACATCACAACAAATAGCCGACAAAAATTGATTGTTAGTAAAAGAAACCTTAAAAAAGAAATGGTGCGAGGAAGTAAACGTTGAGTACTAGTCTGTGCGGCGTCTGTTTTATTGTGTAGATCATTTGAACGTAAGTTAAGTTTCCTGAGGCGATACATCGCTGTGATTCAACTTGTACTGTCAGCCGCTGGTGAAAAACTACACTATTCACCTATTTGAATAGAATAATAATAAGTGCTTCATTTAAATTTGTCGTTGACATTGACACTTGACACATACAGAATAACTTAATTATTTAATTACAAAAGGCACTGAAAATTCCCAATTCAGGCTACTTTGGATGACATTTAGAGGTCAAATAAAAGTCAAGTGATTTTAAGTATTTTTGTGAAAATAAATACGATCTTATAATTTTAAGACCTATTAATAGAAAAATAACTCATAAAAGCTTATAATCTCGAAATGGTTTTGGAATCGGCATAGGTTCATTTTTACTTTACATACCGAATTGCGTGAGTGGCAACTTAGTGAACATGAGACCAGTCGTGTCATATAGTTGACAACTCGCAATGTGGGTTAAAAGATTTATGCCTGTATCTTCTTCTTCCCCTTGTTAGTTCTTTTTTTGTCCCTTATTACGTTTTTTATTCTATTCTCCCCTCTCCCTCTCCATCCATCCACATATCATCACTCTTTTAGTTGCATGTTTAGGTGTGCCTATATACCTATTTCTTTTGCTGTCGGTACACACTCGCAGGTTCGTCGTTATTACACCTTGTGACGTTTAATAAATCTACTATGGAACTAGTAGTTATTCAACTGTAACTTCTACAGTTAATGAGTTTTTGAGCGTACATTAATTTAGGTAGGTACACTAATTGGGAGGGAATTTAAATTTAAGTTATTAGCTTTCTTGTTTATTTTTAAAATTTAATTGAATTGATGATGAGCTTATTCTATCCTGTGTTTCCTTCATTACGTTTCTTGGTGCTGTAATAAAGGATGTAAAGAAGGGCGATATTAGTTCTTATTGAGAAGACGAAACGTGTTAAAGTTTCATTGCATTTGAGAATTTCCCGAATAATATCCTATTGTATTTTCATTTGCAATAATATTTGTGTCATTCACTTCCTTTATAAAGTCAGAAAGACACAACCCAGTTATATAACTGGCATATATGCAAGTTGCTTTCTTGCCGTTGGGCTATAATAACTTGTGATTTGTGGTAAAATGGGTATGTCACAAAATCACAATGCCACGCAAGTTACTAGTACACTTTTGCGCAAGTTGCTGACGTGTAATATTCCTGGGTTAACGTCTGCTTACGAGTAAAAGCGATGTCATCATAATAAATATCATAATAAAATCTGCAGTATGAAGAATGAATTTCGGTAAAGCTCGATGCTCATTTTATTGCTCACTTTTCTCGTTCAGCTCACACATTAAAGCTCGTATATTCCTCTTGATTGCGATTACATAATAAAATACAATTTTTCATAGACTCCGCCGGTTTATAGTCACGAGTTAGTGTCGCAACAAATAAGTCAGTAAAATTACAATGTTTCGCTAAATAGCAGCGATTCTCAAACTTCGGCCGAGATGCCTCATGCATCCTGCTTACTGTTTTTTTGTAATTTTCGCATACACACATAAATTCAATCCTTCTTTCTATAGGGAGTAGGCAGCAACTACAGGACGCCATCTACTACGATCCTAATACACCTTTTGATTCGTTTTTGTTTCATACATTTGGTAATACACGCCCGCCCACCGGTTGCGAGTACTACGCACCTGTCCTTTCTGAAGAACATCACCAATAAGATCACTAGGTATGTCCTTCTAGGGTACCCCTCCCGGCGTTTCCACTCACACCTGCCTTGTAATAACCTCGAATTCCAGCAATACAAAAAAAAAATGCCGAATAGCAAAACACTCCACTTAAGTTTAGCCGAAAGAGCAATGATGACTGATGAAAACCGCTATGATGACTCTTTATTAAAATATATATTCATATTCTCATATATTTATTTTCATTCCATAATGTATAGGTAAAGGTGTTACAATTTAGGGCGCAGCAAAAGGTATAATAAAATTAATTCAATAAAATATAATATATACACCGTGGCTTTTTAACCGTCTTACAACGGCAGCCCACTTCATGTATCCAATGACTACTAATCATTCATGAAAGTATTTTTTTTGATTAACATTTGAATAAATATTAAAATAAAAATATTATGATTATGACGCATGATGTAGTTTGAAACACCCTGTTACGAGCGCGGTGCGAGTTTTACGTTCCAAGGGCGGTGCGGAATAGAGCGCAAAGCTCATTACACGTATTTCAAACTACATCATGCGTAATAATATATATATTTTTTTTATTATTCAAATGTTTTTTTTTTTAATACCATCATGAATGATTAGTAGTCATTGGATACATGAAGTGGGCTGCCGTTGTAAGACGACTAAAATGCCACGGTGTATAATATAATATCCACTATACTAAGACTGCCACTGAAAACCATCCAAACAGCCATACAAGATCGCTGATACTACTGGTTTCATTATCTTCACTGTATTTTGCGTGGTTTCCAGAAAAAAAAATCATTTTGACTTTATCTTCAAAAAGATTGAGCACCGCTGCCTGGTACAGTGGGTCACGTAAAAATGCCATTAAAATGCTTCCATTGTTATCTACAACCTAATTCATCTTCACGCTCTTTTTACTGTAGTGTAGTGATAAAAGCTAAGTACCTACAATGTTGACAGATGTGGGAAATGTAGCTGTGTTGAATGTATGATGTATTGTAGCAAGATGAAGAGTCTTGCAAACACGTTATAATGTATGCATTCTCAAAACTGTGAATACTCCTAAGCATTTATAGTTAACTAGCGAGGAGGAGCTTGTGGCTAAATAATAACTGCCGCATGGGTCGATCGACGGTCCGCCCAGAGCGGGAGAAGTTATTTAATGATTTCCCACCCAAAAAAAAAAAAAAAAAAATGGGTCGATCGACCAGATTGAGCTACGCTTGCCGCGGTTGGTCCGTGGATGGGTGACGATCTGATCATACCAAGATTCCTCTGTGCCTCGGAAAGCACGTTAAGCCGTTAGTCTCGGCTGTCATTTGAAGTTTTTTGACAGTTGTTACGGGTCGTCAGAAGCCCAAGAGTCTGACAACCAGTCTTACCAAGGGATATCGTGTTACCCAGTAACTGGGTTGTGGAGGTCAGTTAGGCAGTCGGTCCATGTAAAATACTGGTATTCAGCTGCATTCGGTAAGACTGGAAGCCGACCCCAACATAGTTGATTATTTATAGTTAACTAGCGACCCGCCCCTGATTCGCACGGGATTTACGACTTACAAAACATCGAGATTTATTTATTATTCAGACTAGCTGTTGCATGCGATTTCATCGGCGATCCAGAATAAAAAGTAGCCTATGACTTAACTCACTTTCGCATTTATAATAACTAAAAAAAAAAAACCAATAATAATAATAAAATAAAAAAACATTATCAATAAAAAAAAAAATATTTATATAATAATTATGTATTAATAATAATTAAAGTGCTTCTTCCCTTGAATACCGAAATCTCTCTGGAATTAATAAATAATTTACTTAGTTTGAGTTTCCGCGCATTATTTGAGAAAAGCACTATACAGGCATTGGCCGCAACCAGGCATTCATGGACTCACGTATGAGTGCCTCGGCTTCGCCTCGGCCCACATTTTCACGTTTGTCCATCTATCCTTATATATCCTTTGCAGGCCGCTGCAGTAATGTACTATTAGAAGTATGTATATTATGTAAGTATATTCTCATCATCATCATCATTTCAACCAAAAGACGTCCACTGCTGGACATAGGCCTTCCCCTAAGGAGGGGTGTTTGCCATAATCGCCACGCTTGGCAGGCGGGTTGGCGATCGCAGTATGGTGTTAAAATGCATAGAGAACGCTGCTGCCCATTCTCTAGTAAGTATTTTCTCACAATGTATGTTTATATTTAAATTAGTGATAGTATTTTGTTTTTTTTTTGTTTTCTCTTCTACTCTTACACACAATACACACGTTGTCTACATCTCTTTGTCTACTTTCCTATCGCAGGTATGCAGGAAGAGATTTCTTTAGAAATATGCACCACGTTTGAACGTATTTTTCTGGTTCTTTCTTCTTGTCTGATTATATTATACATACATACATACATAAACTCACGCCTTCTTCCCATGGAGGTAGGCAGAAATTATGGAACACCACCTGCTACGCTCCTTACATACTCCTTTTGCTTCGCCTACGTTCATACATCTGGTCATACACGCACGCCGATTGCGAGTACTACGCACCTGACCTTTCTGAAGAGCATCACCAATTTGGTCACTATATTTTATATTATGTGTGTACATAAACTGTTTGATAGAATACAGTTAGTATTAACATTAATGTATCTATCACACTAATATTATCAAGGCGAAAGTTTGTGATTGTGTGTGTATGTTTGTTAGTTCTTCACGCTCAAACGGCTAAACCAATTTTGATAAAATTTTGTATAGAGGTAGCTGACACCCTGGATTAACATATAGGCTACTTTTTATCCCGATATTCCTACGGGATCGAGACATACGCGGGTAAAACCGCGGGGCGCAGCTAGTTATCTATAAATTAATACGTGAAGCAAAAACTTTGTACCACTTTTACGAATTTTTTTATATTTATATTTTTTATTTATATTTTTTTTTTCTTTTACGAAAATTAAGCGCACAGTTAAAGTTTCTATAGAGGACGAGTGCAGAAACGTAACAGTTTTATATAATATGCATTAGAAACGAATTAAATTAATAAAAAAAAACATTACACCCATTACCATGCGTGTGACACATACACACATCATAATTAATACATACATAATTAATTAAATATGTATACTCTACGCCATCTGGTATCCTTAAATGATTACTGATTCACTGAATAACTGAAATGATTAGGTACTGACGTTGCTCAAAAAGTCGCATAGTTGAAGTGGGACTGGGGTGGCTGTCTGTTGCATGCCCAATGAACTATTAACCAAAATATTCACTATTTGGAGCCCTGAGCCGGCAGGAAGGCGTCGCGAACACGACACTAGACGATGATGGTCTCCGAGACGAGCTGGACAAGACAAACAACCAGTGGTCCACATTAGCCCTACATCGCAAGCACTGAAAGTCGTGGAGAGAGGCCTTTGCCCAGTTGTAGGATGATTCCGGCCAACATACTGGTCTACTCCGAAGATAAATTCGAAATATCGGCCGAATGTTCGGCCGTTTCCTGCCTACGGCTGACTGTGCCTGACTACGACGAAAGAAAAAAAAAACGACAGTCAAAAGGATAAGTCAACGTCAAAAAAGGAAACTTTTGAAGCCAAGTAACGGCCAACCATTTGGCCGATATTTCGGATTATCGATATTCAGAGTAGACTCCCTGTATAATAAAACTTCCAGAACAAATGCGTAAAATCTGTTGCGTAGAAACGAAGTACAAGTGTACAACACGCTCACACAGCCAGACACGAAAAGCTAATTTAATTTAAAAAAATGTAGAAATATTATTATTTTTGTTTTTTTTTTGTCTTTATCTTTAACCCTATCTGTGAATTAATGATATATATCTACATCCAAATTTAAAAAAAAATTGTCCGTTTAACATTTTCGATGATGAAAAATAGACCAATTTACCAAAACGTATTTTAACTAAAACCATTTCTCGATTTGATCAAGTTTATTATCAATCGGTTCATCAATATTGAACTTGAAAATTAACATGTTTACAACTTAATCTTCCAACCTGTCGATCAATCAAATTGTTGACAAAGACTAACATTTATTTTCGAAGTAAAATTAATGGAGTTGAGCTATTTGTAAACAACTTTATAAACTTGACATGAGATTGAGAATGTTGACATTTTTGCTTTTATTTTACTTTTTTTAAATAAATAAATAAATCATTTATTTTTGACCAAACACTTGTACACATTTTATAAACCTGCCAAATTGCGTGACAGTTTGTCGGCATTATCACTTGAATCTTTTGAATCTCAAAATACTTAACTTTTGGGCGGTTTCAAAGCTTGCTCCATTATAACAAATTCGTAAGCTCTAAGATCTACATTAAAGTAAATAAGATCATGGAAATTTACCGCTTACTTCGTAACGTCTTGAGAGTAGAGTTGACCGATTGGTTGAAAACTCTATCTTATGATGCAACTGGAAAATTTTTGTAAACTTAAAACTTAACTAGTCCAAACACTCACACATCCTCACTCATATACACTACCACTCCATACTGCACCATACCTACCAACATACATGCCTTTTATTTTAATTTTTGCATATTTATTATTTTTATTTAAACACCAAAGTTAGCTTAACTGTACCCATATCACAGCTAATGTCTGGAACAATGTGTTTTTAGGGTTCCGCACCCAAAAGTTAAAACGGGAACCCTATTACTAAGGCTCCGCCGTCTGGCTGTCTGTCCGTCTGTCACCAGGCTGTATCTCATGAACCGTGATAGTTAGACAGTTGATATTTTCACAGATGATGTATTTCTGTTGCCGCTATAGCAACAAGTACTAAAAACCAGAATAACATAAATATTTAAGGGGCTCCCATACAACAAACGTGATTTTTTTGCTCGTTTTTGCTCGATATTGATAACGGCAACAGGTAGACGCTTGAAATGTTCACAGAATATTTAGTTATATATTCACTTCAAAAATAAATAATTAAATTATAATAAAACAAATATCCCCATACAACAAACGTGATTTTTTTGCCGTTTTATAGATAATGGTACGGAACCCTTCGTGCGCGAGTCCGACTCGCACTTGGCCGGTTTTTTTTCTAATGTTTAGACAGGCCTTGATAGCTGCGACACAGTTTTTAACTATTGTAGCTATCAATCATTGCTATTGTAATTATGACAATTGGTTGTTGTTCCAAAATTAAAAACGATTACTTTTACTTTTATTTATTTAACCATTTCTGTACACACCTATCGATACCTCGGGGCTCAAAGCACAGAACATGACTTTTTTGGGCAGAACATCGTCAGTTGGGTCAGCTAGTATGTAATAGATACAGAAGGGGTGAGCTGCTTACCTCAAGACATTACCTAAAGCAAGATCGACTCACTTAACAGCACTCCATTGAAGAAAACTCAATATACAATTACATTTCAAAATTGCCGGCACAGAAACAATTAAAAGAGTCATTGTCCATTTAGGCACATTTCAGAAAATACTCGGCAGTCGCATTGTAAAGAAAATTATTCCCCTTTCGAGCCTTTTAAACTCAGTCGTAAATTACTACGGAAGTAACACAGACTAAGAAAATAAAATTGTAATTTTGCTGAGTTAAATATAACAGCTTTATGATCTGAAGGGGAAAAATAATACCAAATTGGCTAAATTCATACTATATTGGCTATTTTTTTTCTGGTCGTTACGAGAGAAGAAGAATGGATAAACCAAATACCTTGAGTTTGGTCTAAACATAAATGTGGTGGAGATGTCGACTGCCTCGGACACCATGGCCTATCCTACAGTAGGAGTGCAGACCAGATAGCATGGCACGCCAGTATCAATAACATCATCCGTCGTGCTCTTGTCATCGCTGTGGTGCCAGCTGTTGTAGAACCCAATTGCTTGGTACGCGACGATGGGAAGAGACCAGACGGAATGACCATATTTAATGCCTTGGAAGTTAGGTCGCCCTTTGGTGTGGGATGCAACATGTGTCGACGCCTGTGCCATCTCATCTTCCTAGCACGTCGGGCGGTGCGTCAATCTTATTGGAACTTATATGTTTGAGCCGTTTGAGGGTCAATAAAACACTAGGGCCATGGGGTCCGAGTGCCCACTTAGTTTTTCGGGACATCGCCAAGCGTTTGGTCGATTGTTCACGTAGCCAGATAGCTGGCCTATTTTATTGACCAAGAATCAGCATTGCCATACAACGTGGCATTGCTGCCAGCCTTTTGGGCGCTTTTCCTCTTGACAGCGATGCGGACGAATTTTTTGATGCCCTATGATTCGGTCCCCTCCTTTTTTTATATTTGTACATTGTATCGTAAAATCTTAAATTTATTCAAAATAAACACAAATCAATTATTTCTATTAAACCATTTACAGGCGCACTTTTGATTGTCAAGAAGTCGGTCAGTGGTCCGAAAGTTAAATTATTTGATACGCCATTATTACGATGGCAGCATCTCAAGAAAACACATGAAAACAGTATCTCAGTTAAAAAGATCAGCTCCTCATGGCGCTGTACTTGATGAACGATTACGTCACATTGACCGAAGTTTAGAATGATATTCATCACATTTCGATCTTGATAAGTCGTAAGATTTATTGAAATACTTGTATTTTGTTAAAACTTTAATGTATCACGCTGCACGCTGTATCACGTTATATATATTTCTAGGGAAATTGGATGACCTCTGTTACTGTATTTCACCAAAGAGTCTTTTCATTAATGTGACTCTTGTCTGTATAATTTTTAGGGTTCCGTAGTCAACAAGGAACCTGATAGTTTCGCCATGTCCATCTGACTGTCTTTCCTTATGACTCTTATTAATCACGCCGACAAAGTGGTAAAATAAAAGCTCGAAAACAACTTCTTTTTTTGGTAGATTTATTGGAGAAAAACATATCATCCCCACATAACGTGCAAGGTAGGTACCTTGCACGTTAAGTGGGGATGATATTTTTTTTCTCGTCTTTCCTATGGTGTGCTATCGTTGGACAGGTCTTTCAAAACCATTGCAGATCTGTGAAAACTTAAATTATTTTAAAACTCATTAACTTATTAAAAAAAACTAAAAGGAAAACTATCACAGCTAAGTAGGCTCTACAAGTTAACTAGTAATAGTCAACCAATTTATATTTGCATTTACAGAGGAAGAAAGCTTAGGTAGGCGCCAACTGAACAAGATGCAACCAGTCAGCAGGGGTGGTGGCGGCTGACTCTCTGACTCAAGTCGCAGAGATTCCTTGAATACAATGACGTCTTATTTTGTAAGTTAAAATTCAAATTCAAAAGTTTATTGCTCAACACAGTACATAATCATATTACATTTCCAGATGTCAAGTGAATGCGCAGTCCACTGTATTGTACCAATTCAGGCATGCAAAATGCATCATTAAAATTATACAATTTCATCAAAACAAAGTCAAAACATAATTAAGAATACAATTAAAAATAATATAATAAAATAAAATAAATCGGACTCAAGTATTCACTATAATTATATTTATTATTATACACACAAATTTCTATCTGACAGGTATTTATTTAAAGTGTAGTATGTCTTACTTATCAGTAGATTATTGAGTTACTTCTTAAATACATTGACATCTTTAATACTTAACAAAGCATCAGGTAATTTATTATAAATAAGGCTTGATAAAGTGTTGTTGATAAGCTAAATCATAATCAAAGCAAAAATCTAATCAAGGAAGATTCTTTATAAAATTTATTTATTTTATTTTATTCTATTTAAGGAAACTTATAGGTAGTACATACAATTTTGAGTATGAAGTAAAATTTTGTAAAAGTTGAAAATGTTGTGATGTTTTGTTTTACTGCAGTAGGAAACAGTATGTGTATGTACTCGTAGCTACTTTTTTTGCCGCTAAGCAGACTTCCTCTGTTTTAGTGTATGCGTTCCTATAAACTAAATTCTCACAAGACTACTTAATATTTTTTCTGAATAAACCAAGTCATTCAACACTCCATCCTGCTTCTCTCAACGTCCTTAATAAATATTTGTTCGTCATTTACAATGCGTAAGTAAATAAATATCGTACTGTTTGATATATTGATGTTTGTGTCGCAAAGAAAACAAATCATTACTGACGGGGTCTATGATGCGGGATGTTTTTTTCGTTTTCCCCGCATATGATTGTAAGTATTTATTATATACATATAAATTATATTTTTAAATATTAGGCCCGGTGCCCATTGGCGGCAAGGTATTTTTAGGCGACGAATAAAAATAGAACATACTAACCATACACTACTAAAACAAGCTAAACTACAAAAACTAGTTTTACTAAACATAAAAATATAACGTAGTATAGAAATAAAGTTGAAATTTCAAAGTGTGCGGTGTATGTAAGGCTAAATAAATTTAATATCTACATGGTCAAATTAAATTAGCTAGCGAAACTCCGCAGACGTGGTGGGTATCGATACCTAAACATGATGAAACGAAAAAAAAAAAAATGATTTGTTTTGGGGTCAACGACCGCGGATTTAGTTAAGAAAATCTGTTGAAGTAACTACAATACATGTTTCATCATGTTTAAATATCGAGTTTCGCTGCCTAATATAATTTAGCTTTCTATAGATTACATAAATCCAAAATGTTTATGAATCTGATAAAAACTGGTAAGCGTTCTGTAAATATGTATTTTTGAAGTTTATGTTCTGTAAGGTTAACGAACTCTATAGAAAATTCCGAAAGCCTTAGGAAAAAAGTATATCAATAAGTACGTGTACATTATATCTTTTTGTATCATACCTGTGCCATGTGGTGCCGGACATAAAGAATAGCACCTCCATATTTCTTCCCGTGGGTGTCGTAAAGGCGACTAAGGGACTTACTAGAGAATGGGCAGCAGCGTTCTCTATACATTTTAACACCATACTGCGATCGCCAACCCATCTGCCAAGCGTGGCGATTATGGCAACCCTCCATCCTTTTGGGGAGGCCTATGTCCAGCAGTGGACGTGTTTCGGCTGAAATGATGTAATCATACCTCTTGTTTTGTGGTAAGACCAAAGGTGAAGAATGCATTTTTCATCTGAGGCTGTCGTGAAAGGAAACAGAGAATGGTCTGTAGCGTACGTGGTTACTCATAAAAACAGCTTGTAAAATAAAAACCACTGATACTGATGAAACGATGAAAGAAAGAAAATAAATTTATTTGTCCCAAGTCAAGGCACACAATATTCAAAAAACAGAGAATATTTAAAATTGTATTGTGTGCCTCACGGCTGCGCCAAATAATCCCAGTTCAGTATAACAGACAACTAGTGCCTGGCGCTAGTTTTCAACTGGACCTGTTACTAGGACTTCTCACGGATGTTAATTAGTTTTATAGTCTGTGTCAATATTTAAATAAAAAATAGATAGCAAATTATAATAAAAACGATTCGAACGATCTGTTTAAAAAAATATATATATAATCATGTAATGGTGTTTAAGAAAAGAAATAAAATGGTATGGTTGCAAAAAAAAAACAATGGACAGTCATCGATAAATAATACATGACCTTGTGAAGGCAACAGGAATCCGCTGGACATTAGTAGCTAACTAATAGGACGCTAGTAGCACAGAACTGGTCGAAGTGGCGATGCCTGGGAGAAACTGAGAGATTTTTTACTATCACTTAGATACTCGTTTATCGAGTAGTAGCTTTTTACAACTCGATAAACGAGTATCTAAGTGATAGGCTTATAAAGTCATAACTTTAAATTTTACTTGTTTTTATTAATTAATAGTACCTACCTACATCTCTTAACCTGTTTATATTTTATGTATCTTGCAAAATACCTACATCATTATTTTAATACAGTTGTTTTGCTGAGTCCGCGTACCACTGGTTAGAATGCCTCAGTCGTCAGTTTGTTTAATTTGCCAGTTTCGTTGATTAGTCAGTTTCGCTGTTTGGTCAATTTTACCGATTAGACCGTTGCGTTAACTAAACAGTTTCCAGTGAGTGTACGACTAAACGCCGACAGACACTACGCCGACAGACTGAACACCGACAAGACTTTACTTCGACGGGACTCTTCGCCGACAGGACACTTTCCCAACAGGACTCTTCGCCGACAGGGCTCATCAGCGACGCAACTTATCTCCAATAATCAGTCGTATACTCAGCTTAACAATCAGTTGTTAGTTTTGTTTTAATTTAAACTGGCATCGAGTTTTAGTTTTGGTAACTGAATTTACCAACAATAGAGGGGATCTGGCGCTCGGCGGCCGCTACCGCGGCACGCTCGCTTCGCTCGCTCGCCTTCGCTTGTTAATGGTTACTGTTCAAACCTAACCTAACCCAAATGATTCAATAACAGTAGATGACTTTGCAGCGATTAAGAAATAATATTTAATCGCTGCCAAGTTATTATTTTAGTAGCAAATAGTTAGTCGCCCTTTAAGTTATTAGTCGCCAAGTTATTATTTTAGTAGCAAATAGTTAATCGCCCTTTAAGTTATTAGTCGCCTGGAAAATTATTATCCTTTTAAAATATTACTGTCTCCGCCAACTTCAAACAATTTACAGAAACAAAACGATGTTTTAAATTCGTTGAGGGCTAAACGTATTTAGTTAGTAATCGGAGATAAATTGCGTCGCTGATGAGCCCTGTCGGCGAAGAGTCCTGTCGGCGAAGTGTCCTGTCGGCGAAGAGTCCCGTCGAAGTAAAGTCTTGTCGGTGTTCAGTCTGTCGGCGTTTAGTCGTACACTGGTTTCCAGTGTTTGCCAGTTTCCTCGATTCGTCAGTTTAATACACTCAACGTAAAATATATGTTTACATTTAAGTAAACAAAAGTGGAAAATGTAAGGAAACCCAATTTAAATCAAACTTAAAGTTGTATTTTTACAATCACAATACTTTTTTTAAATATATTTGTTTAAAAAAAAAAATATTTTATCTCTGCCTAGCCCTTTGAGGAGACAGCCGTGATCTTATGTTACGTAATACGTTCATAATTAAATTAGCAGACGTGTGGGCAGTTTTCTACCGACTGTACTTTGACTGACGAATTGAATAAAACTGACGAATCAACGAAACTGGCGAACACTGGAAACTGTCGAGTTGACGCAACTATCTAATCCCCAAAACTGACCAATCAGCGAAACTGACTAATTAACGAAACTGGCAAATTAAATAAACTGACGACTGAGGGAAACTGACCAGTGGTACGCGGACTCGTTTTGCTAAGTAATGTTTGTATAATAAACAAATGCTTCCTCTCTCCTAACTCACTTATTTTGCTGTGCCCGACCTGATCTAATTATAAGTTTACCACCTAAGAATATCTACATGTGGAATGCAATAAAAGTATTCAGTATTGTAACCTTTGTGCAGCAGTGAACGTCATTCGTCATTAAAATGATGACGATGATACTGATAACCTTGCTGGCTGGCTTAGTTTTCATGTTATGAACACATAAACAACCAGCATCAACACGACTCCAGGCAAGATCAGCACATAAATATCTACAATAAGCAATATTTTACTCGTAACCCACCAAAAATTCACATCTACCCTTCGCATCGAAATGCACGTCGATTACATCAATGTGGGCCGAACTCTAAAGTCCTAAAGTCTTCATTTACATTTCAATATCAAACGGCACAGTTTATGCAAATATCTGGACCTTGAATAGACCTCGAATATTGCCATGGACTCCCTAGACACGTAAAGACACTTCTAGTTTATACAGCATGTATTAGAAATGTGTAGAGAAACTTTAGGGTCCGGTACAGACTATCAAACTGATCAGCTTTCTCCATGGGACCAACATCGTAATCGCGAAAAAAGTATCAACTGTCCCATACACTTGGGTCGAGTAGGTATTAAAGAACAGAAAGAAAAAAAACCGGCCAAGGGCGAGTCGGAGTCGCGCACGAAGGGTTCCGTACCATTATCTATAAAAACGGCAAAAAAATCACATTTATGGTATGGCTCCCATACAATAAATGTGATTTTTTTGCCCTTAATATTTTTTTATTTTTTTGTAATTGTTGTTATAGCGGCAACATAAATAAGTCATCTGTGAAAATTTCAACTGTCTAACTATCACGGTTCATGAGATACAGCCTGGTGACAGACGGATAGACAGACAGACAGACAGACGGCGGAGCCTTAGTAATAGGGTTCCCGTTTAACCCTTTGGGTACGGAACCCTAAAAAGTATCAACTGTCCCTTACATTTGGGTCGAGTAAGTATTATAGAAAAGAAAGAAAAAGTATTTCTTGTGACTCTCACAGGAAGATCACAATCTATACTAAACACACAATGATGAAATTAAAACAAAAATATCATCATCTTCCTGCCCAAGCTTGTCCCATATTACTTGGGGTCAGCACAACAAGTTTTCTTATTACATTCTCCCCTGTCAGCCGTCACGCTATCATCACTCCCTTCTCTTTCAAATTATTCTTCACACAATCCATCCATCTTTTCTTTGGCCTTCCTCTCCCTCACCACCCATCCACATTAATATTCATTACTCTTTTACATCAGTCGTTTCCTCCCTCCTCATTACATGCGCATACCAAGCCAAACGACTTCCTTTCAACTTTTCTAAAAAACAAAATTACATAAAAAGATAATACAAAACAGAAGGTCCTGTACGAGGCCAAAAGGCTCCTATCTCAGCATGATGCTGTGAAATTTAAAAATAAGTGATGCAGTGCTGGTATTTTGGTATTTAAATTTTGTATGGGACAGTTGATATTTTTTGGTCCCATGGAGAAAGTTGTTCAGTTTGATGGTCTGTACCACACCCTTTTTGTCCACACCATTCTGATACATGCTGTATTATGGTAAGTAAACCAATGGATGCCATATACTTTGCTTAGAAATTAGCATGGTTTTGAATTAAAGGTCTGACTGTTACTGTCTGACTATTAAAGGGACGACTCTATAGACGTACCTACAGGGTTTTATGAGTAGGCCTGGGCTGAGTTCTGGGCTCAACCCGTAACAAAATAATAAACTATCTGCGTATAGAACTGAATGATTACAGGGGTGCAGTTCTATTTCAAAGAAAACAATACTTTATAGACTGAATTCAATATAAAGTTTTAAACGTACGAGTATGTAGAAACATACATGTGATACTCAGTATGGGATTTTTTAAAATTTTTTATTATGATCATTAAACTTGTATAAATATATTTAGGTATGAGAATCAGGGTGCAAAGTTCACTCATCCTCTATAGAAAAGGGAGGATCCTCCGACCACACGGGTGTTGTGTCTGGTGGGCAACTGCCCGACGGTTGATGTCCTGATATTGTATATAATAATATGCTAGTTGCGCGGTAAACTCTGTTTGCGCGATGCAGGATTGTTCGTGACGTCAGTGTGATGCGTAGTTCGCATGTGGCGATGTAAATGCCGCCACTGCAACAAAACTATACTGTAAGAACAGAAAACCTTCACACACTCTTGCCAATCGAACGACTTCGGCCGATCTATTCTTTAAAATCTCACCGTTAAAACTTAGTATTTTATCCCAAAAAGCATATTATAGTATGTCTGAATTTTCAGTCGAAAAACTTGTCTGACATTAATTTATTATAATATAGTAATTGTATGTTTGACATAGCAGTTTGGTTAATTTCTTTTTATAATTAATGTGACTAAAATATATGTATGCCAATATATTATAAGGCTAACCATGATTGGACTTTACTGTAATTTATTATCATTTTGCATGCTCTTGCTTGCTCTTAGGTCGCAGGCAGTTCGTTTGATTCGTCATTATACATACGGCGCCATCCGTTTACAAACGCTCGCAGTTATGAAATATGCCGAAAGCAAATTGGCAACTATAATTTCGTCATTGATTGTTGTTGTAGGTTCGGTTAGAACTGTAACTAAGCCAGGGCACCCCGACCAAATTGGTTAGGTTAGAACTGCGAACAATAGCGCGCGAGCCGAGCGAGCAAAGCGTGTGGTGCCGTGGCAGCGTCCGGCAAGTGCTCTAAGAAGTAGAACTAAATACTTCAAAACTAAATACTTTGCCGCGGCATTTTGTAAACGGTGTTTGGATTGTCCATCAAATGTTGACATATTATTATATAAGGTGTATACTTACACCCACTTAGGTGTGTACTTTTGCTTTGGGACCAAAGTTGAAATCGCGAAAAAAAAATCAGCTGTTCCCTACATTTTGACGAGTTAAGCGAATATAAATGTAGGGAACAGCTGATTTTTTTCGCGATTTAAGGTTAGTCCCATAGTAAAAGTTGTTCATAATGATGAGTACAATGACCCCTTAAGAGATTTTGTGTATTAATAGATACACCTTATATAGTGTTAAGTATAGCAATTTACATTTTGCCTTCGGCATATTTCATAACAGCGAGCGTTTTTAAACCGACGACGCCGTTTGTAAAAAGTGGAATCATACAAATTGCCTGTGATATTTATACCATGGTTATACAAATAACGCGGGTTCGATTCCCGCACGGAACAAATATTTGTATGACCTACGAGTTGTTGTTCCGGGTCTGGCTGTTTGTGTATGTGAATTTAAATATTTGTAAACGCACCCACGATACAGGAGAAATTCCTAGTGAGGGGCAACGTTTTTTTTTTTTAAAAAAAAAAAAAAAAAAAAAATCTTATCTTATCTTAAAAAAAGGGACTTCAATTGGTTAGATACGAACACCGAAATCGAAACTGAAGAAAACAAAAGCAGCTGATGAAACATTTATTTTTAAACCTTATCCCTTGTTGTGAGTCTACACCACAGGCTGGCAAAATATAACACGAAAACTTAGATGCACTGTAAAAAATGTATGTTAGTTTGTGAGTAAAGTTTTTGTTCTGTGGCATTTCGGGTGAAAGTCACAATTGTAAGACAGAATATTTTTTGTCGTATTATTTTTATTTCGGGGAAAACTACGAAGGGTGGTTTCGTTCGCACATGATCATGTTTATATTCGCTGACTAAGGGTGTTATTGGGTATCGTGAAAAGACCTTCTTTGTATATATCGTTGGCACTTTTTATTTAGGTGTTGGGGTAGAAGCAGACACTTATTTACGTTTGCCTGCAGTATTCGATATTAAATATGTATTGGTTTGGTTTATGATGAAGCAGCATTGAAATTTATTGGAATAATGTGTGAAATGCACTTGCAGCCGATTTCGATCAACTAGACTAGAGATGCATAAAAATAGCCTAGAATACCGAAGCATCAAAGTGTCCAATAACCTATCTGAACATATAAGATTCACAAAAACACTGTACATATAGATTTAACTCATTGCTTTTAGAAGAAACTTATAAGAGTTTATAAAAGATAAGAAGCTAAAATAAAGCACAAATGTTATGTATCTACGTATATTTTTTTTATTATTATCACTGTTACTATAAATTTCAAATCACTTTAAATATCAACTTAGCCTATAGCAGTCCACTGCTGGACATAGGCCTCTCCCAGGCTGCCCCACAGCACCCTGTCCTCCGCTTTCCGCATCCAGTCTGTCCCAGCCACCTTTTTAAGGTCGTCGGTCCATCTAGCTGAACTGGCAGTGGGCTGGCCATGTTTGTCGAAGGACCGATGGCCGGTGGAGCAGACGAGTCCTGGAGTGGAGACCGCGTATCGGCAAGCGTAGTGTAGGGCGCCCCCCAGCTTTAAATATAATAAATTAAATATATTATGTCAGAAAGAGTTTATGCATTAGCAGTGGTAATGAATGTTGTGAAATTGATAACTAATATAATGCAATATAATGTTAATTTCATGTATTTAACCTAGGTGTATGTTAAATGTAATAGAATAGAATACAATACTCTTTATTATGTACACCATAAAAGTTACAGATATAAATGTTGAAATTTTACACAGGGTGACACAATGGGCGGTCTTATCGCTAAATAATACTTGCAGCGCCCTAACCGGGTCATGTGCTCTTAAGTTTTATCGTAGCCTAGCTGTAACTGAGTGCACAATATGCAAATAAATAAATAAATAAAAACAGAACAAAAAAAAATATATACATACAGCAGGAATGTAATAAAATTACTAAAACACAATTCAGCTGCAACAATTATCACATTCACCTTAATATAATTAACACATACCAATCATTTAAAAATGGAGTATCGTACTCATCGGGATTAAACGAGTTCTCGATTAATAATCGATAATCGTTTGTTAAGTAATGCTATTCGATTATATGCATCCCGCATTCGATTGTCAATCATCGGTGTTTTTGTGCATAATTTAATGTCATGCTCTTTGTTCCTCGCTTCCAATTTTTATGGTTCAATACGTCAATTGTTCTCTACAAATAATCAATTGTGTTGGGAAATAAAACCGTTACTGAAAATAATATTGAAAGAAATTTACATTTTACAGTATCGTTACATAACATAACACGACGCCATGTTTCCCCGAAGGGATGGACAGAGGAGTACCTGACGTACCTGTAGTACACCCACATTTCGCCAGTTATGTTTAAGTCCCATATAATAGGGGCGAGCCTATTGCCATCAACCGGGCACAAATCCAGACTCCAGGCTGCTACTGAGAAACTCCAGATAGAAAAACCCAATATCACTTTGCCTGACCCGGGAATTGAACCCAGGACCCGCAGCAGTAGCATCTGTTACCACTAGACCAACGAGGCAGGCCGAGACAGTATCGTAAAAACTGTTACTTTAGGCCCACTGCTGAAATGAAACCTTGTAGTCATTATCAGTATCATCAGCCTACAGCAGTCCACTGCTGGATATAGGCCTCTGCAGATGCATGCCATTTGGTTCGATTATCGGCAACTCTTATCCAGCTGCTACCAGCCACTCTGCAAAGATCGTCGCTCCACCTAGCCTGAAGGCGTCCTACCTTATGTTTGCCGATACGTGGTCTTCACTCAAGAACACGTTTACCCCAACGGTCATCGTTTCTATGGCTAATATGGCCTATGTAGCCTTGGAAGAAACGGTCAAAAGGGAAATTGGCCGTTCAGCAGATGGATTGTTGATCGTCGTTTCTTTGGAGGACTATGCTCCTTATCTTGACCGAATCCTCCTGATCCGTATTTAATTTTAGTTTCTATGTTTCAAAGTATTTTTTTTTTTGTTGCCACAGACTTTTTTTACGACAGGACTATTTTTCAAAATGCGAATTAGGTAGAGTCTGGAATAGGTTGTGTGAATGTGGCATGTTTATTACTGCTTGAACTGGTCTCATACATTTAGTTCATGTCCAATAGACTCCCCGAAACGGTCAATTGCCATCAATTTGTATTGTAGTAATATCTATTGTCAATCGCTTCAATTGCATTCGGTAGACGATCAATCACGTAAAAATGTACAGTTGCAACTGATCGTTTCGGGGGCCCTATGGCATACGAGAGAAGATGCAATACCCACCTTTATCATATTTAGGCAAAACTATTTTAAAAGCAAAAAACAATTATCTAAAACTTCAAATCGCCCTTTATTTGACGCGTCCCAAAACTGTAACTCAAACATCACCCGTGTTATTCTAAAAGTGACAGCGTCATAAAATATTCATATTCTGATGACATACATTAATCATTTTGAATAAAGTAACATGGAAACAAGTGGGCTCCAAACTGTAGGGTTAGGTTAAAGTTGAAACAGTATTAACCTTGTTTGTTGTAGTACTTAGATGGTACTTAAAATGAAAGGTACTGATTTTGGTGGCAAGCATTTTGGTATGATACATTTTTTATTTTTCTTTTGATTATATTATATTCTACCGTCCGTGACTACCGCAGGACCATGAACGCCAATCGCTTCCATATTTGGCAAATAATTAGTGCTCAATTGGTGCTAATTAGTGCTCAAATAACAGAATTGGTGCTTTAGTAGTTTTCGAGAAAATCGACTTTGAAGGTGGTCCTGCGGTAGTCACGCTCCCTTCAGCAGGACCACCATGAGCGCAAAAAAGGGGGCATGCTACAGCTATTAAGTATACAAATAATTAGTGCCCTTAAATGTGATTCATTTCGTAACAAAAACCGAACTAAAACATTTGTATTTACCGAGAAATCAACGACGATAACTTTCGCGCGCTCGTTCAGCAGGACGACGACTTTGAATGTTGATTCCAAGTTTCAGGAGCTAGTCGCTTTCCTCAAACCTACATAGAAAATTAGTGCTCTGCAAGATAAAATTGATACCCAAAATTCAAAATTACTACTCCAGTAGTTTACGAGATATACCATACCATTGGTGGGGTGGCGGTAGTCACGGTGTTAAAATTTTCATTTGAAGATTTCCCTATTAAAAACTCTGTGATTTCTTCCCAAATTTATACAAAAACTAGTGCTCCTAAAGAAGTAATAGTGTACAAAAATTCAGATTCCCAAGTGTTGTATTTTAAGAGAAATTAGCTTTCATTACTTTTCCATACTAAATCTCCGCGTATAACCCGACCAAATTCAGTTGTCAAAGGTATTGAGCTGTTTATGAGTGCACATAAATTGATGGATGTCGGAATAGTAATAAAAACAGTTTAATATCTATCATTTTTATACAAACTGTTTACTTAGGTACATATTAAGAAAAAAATAACCTGGCGTTACCCATGGCCTGTGATACCTTTGTTAATGACGTGGGTAGGTAGGTACTCGAATAATTAGTTTTCTGTATTGTAAGTACCTACCTAGCTTTTGTGTTGTTATATGAATATCATTAAAGAGCGATATGTATTTCTTATTTATTTCTTTCCTACTAATTTACCGTTGCTGCAAGCAGTACCTATCATCGATACATTAATAATATGTATATTCATATATCTATACAATGATATATGAATATTATAAACTTACTAGGCAGACTTCACACAAACTCCTTCAAGTTAAGTCTCAATTAAGAAGACTTTATATATAACAATTGGTCCTTAATTAAAATATATAAGCTAACTCTAAAATATGTATAGAGTGGTAGAGAGAGAGAGAGCGCTGGTCGGATGACACGGCACGCCAGTATTAATGACATCATCCGTCGGGATCATGTCACCACCGGAGTGCCAGCTGTTTTAGAACCCAATGGCTTGGCGCGCGACGATGGGAAGAGGCCAGACGGAATGTCCATAATGCCATAGAAATTGGGTAGGCCTTTGGTGGGGGATGCAACCTGGGTCGACACCCTCGTGCCATCCCATCTTCCTGGCACGAATGCGCACGCAAACGCGATGCGCACGAAATTTTTCATGCTCAATGAGCACTTCCCCCCTTTTAATTATTTTATTATATACCTACTTGTACATATTATTAAGTAGACTAGATCATTTTACTCTAATCCAAGTTTAATCTGAAAATAAAAAATAAGTTACTATTTTAAATACGTACTGGTAAGTACGTACTAATTATTTTAAGTATTTAATAAATATAGATTGTGTTAGTACATTCACAGTATCTAGGTATACAGATAACATAGGTTTTGTCAAAAAACGTAAGTCAAGACACGTTCAAACTTAGATCAAGTGGATCTATGTTATAATTCACACAAAGTAATTATGTATCTTCATATCACAGGGCTCATTTTAAGTTCTACTCAGTTAAAACAAACAAAAACAAAACTAGTTAACAGACAGATTCAGATGAATTTGAATCTCATTTTTATCTTGTCTATGGTACAAAACATTTTTTTGTGGCATGGCGCGCAGGTTATTATTACCGAAGTAAAGCATTCTCAAAGCGTGTCGTGGTACCTACATCGAGTTCGGTTTTTATTCGTTTATTAAGGTATCACAGGCCATGGGTAACGATAGGTTATTTTTTATTCTTAATATGTATCTAGGTACACAGTTTGTATAAAAATGATAGATATTGAACTGTTTTTATTACTATTTCGACATCCATCAATGTATGTGCACGAGTATACATCTCATAAACAGCTCAATACCATTGACATCTTAATTTGGTCGGGTTATACGCGGAGATTTAGTATGGAAAAGTAATGAGAGCCAATTTCTCTTAAAATACAACACTTGGGAATCTGAATTTTTGTACACTATTACTTCTTTAGGAGCACTAGTTTTTGTATAAATTTGGGAAGAAATCACAGAGTTTTTAATAGGGAAATCTTCAAATGAAAATTTTAACACCGTGACTACCGCCACCCCACCAATGGTATGGTATATCTCGTAAACTACTGGAGTAGTAATTTTGAATTTTGGGTATCAATTTTATCTCGCAGAGCACTAATTTTCTATGTAGGTTTGAGGAAAGCAACTAGCTCCTGAAACTTGGAATCGACATTCAAAGTCGTGGTCCTGCTGAACGAGCGCGCGAAAGTTATCGTCGTTGATTTCTCGGTAAATACAAATGTTTTAGTTCGGTTTTTGTTACGAAATGAATCACATTTAAGGGCACTAATTATTTGTATACTTAGAATAGCTGTAGCATGCCCCCTTTTTCTGCGCTCATGGTGGTCCTGCTGAAGGGAGCGTGACTACCGCAGGACCACCTTCAAAGTCGATTTTCTCGAAAACTACTAAAGCACCAATTCTGTTGTTCGAGCACTAATTAGCACCAATTGAGCACTAATTATTTGCCAAATATGGAAGCGATTGGCGTTCGTGGTCCTGCGGTAGTCACGGACATATTAAAAGTAACGTAAGAAATCCTTAGCTAGTCGGACTACGCGTGAGGGAGCGGCAGGGTTCGTGCCCTCGCGTCCCAAGTCACCGCAGGAGACGCCCTGGGCGTCGCGAGTCCGCAAGCCTGCGGACGGTGAGCGATGGGTAGCTCGCCGTCCGATAAGGACCAGGCCCGGGTCGACGGCGCGTTGTGTTCAACGCGCGCCTCATAGAGATATCAGCATGAATTGACGGGGTCCATTAGGGCCAATGCCTGCCAGGGTTGCGAGTTTGTTCGAAAGGGATATCGTGGCCCTGGCACACAGGCAAATGAAGGAACACGGGTGGGTTTTAGTCAGTAAAAGTCTGACACGCCCTCCTGCTCCGCCCAGGGCGGGAGAAGTTATTGGATAATTTCCCACCAAAAAAAAAAAAAAAACTAGTCGGACTGCACTGAGAAAGATGTCAAGGATAAACGGAATACGGAAAGCTAAGGACTGAGGACCTAGCCTGAACGCGTCACGTAAATGTAATGTAAAATCGAACGGTTTTTGATCCCAATTACAATTATAGTATAGCATTTTAGTTTAAGTTTTTTCGATAAGCTCAATAAGGATCACTCATAGATATGAAAGGCATGTATTTAACGCAGCGACAAATTAATCGGAATTTGGGATTAAAAAATAATGAAAGCCGGTAGCAAAAATAGTAGGTTAGCAGCTACAGCGAAGTATTATTTTAAGTAGAAAGTAGCAGCTCAATAATCAGTTTTTAGCTTTATTTTAATTTAAACTGGCATCGAATTTTTGTTTTGGTAACTGAATTTACCAACAATAGAGGGGATCTGGCGCTCGGCGGCCGCTGCCGCGGCACGCTCGCTTCGCTCGCTCGCCTTCGCTTGTTAATGGTTACTGTTCTAACCTAACCTAACCCAAATGATTCAATAACAGTAGATGACTTTGCAGCGATTAAGAAATAATATTTAATCGCTGCCATGTTATTTTTTTTTTGCAGCAAATAATTAGTCGCCCTTTAAGTTGTAAGTCGCCTCGAAAATTATTAGCCGATATGAAATAGCTGCTGCCCGTAGCTTCGCCCGCGTAGTTTTTTCTAAAATTAAAGTATCCTTAGTTAATCTTCATAACATCAGCTATCTGGCTGTGAATGTCCTATCAAAATCGGTCCAGCCTTTTCAGAGATTAGCCTGAACAAACAGATAGACTGACAAAAATGTTAAAAATAGTTTTTTGTTTTATGTACCGTATATACCTACTTTCTTATGCATTTAGTAAAATGCTGGTATTATGACATTAAAAACACTTCAGTTTTATTGATTTGTCTATATGAAGTCTTGAAACTAAGTAATTTAAAAAAAATGTCGTTTTAAAAAACTTTTTTACAAAAACAACCGACTTCCAAAAAAACACCAAAAAGTGAAAAATAACTTTAATTTCCGAAGCACTTAATATAACATCACGCCTTGTTTCCCCGAAGAGTTGGGCAGAGGCGTGCCTGTAGTACATCAACATTTAATATTATATTTAATTTAATTTCGGAAGTCGGTGTCTTTGGTTCTGTATTTTCATTTTTGGCCACCGACTTCCGAAATTAAATTAAATATAATATTAAATGTTGATGTACTTATGTATTTATTTTTCACTTTTTAGCTGTCGTACCTACCCCACATCAATTCGTATACAACTACTAGCTATGAAAACAACAGCGACAGGAAGTTCTATACCAGCTTTGACATCCCATCCATTGAAGTTAAGATAAACAAAAAATTAAAATTTTTATAATTTACTTAGTTAAGTATTCGTGCCAAGTTTCAAGTTTATTAACTCTAGGAATAAGATTTTTCATGCAAACAAAATCCCCTTTTCCAAAAACCCCTTCTATGCGGATGCCTATGTCATAAGAACTGTCTGTGTGCCAAATTCCAGCCCAATCTGTACAGCGGTTTGAGCTATATGTTGACAGACCAATCAGTCACGGTTTCCTTTTATATATAAGGCTAGATATCATATTGAGAACCTCCTCCTTATTTGAAGTCGGTTATAAATCATATATAGCCAGTGCTTCTCATGACAATTCCTATAAGACTAAACACGGGTAGGATACATTGTTTTAATAGGGAGTTCCAGTCAAAAAATCAATCTGATCAAACTGATCTGTTTGATGGTACTATTTTCATCAGAACTATTTATTTAAGTTTGCTTCGCTTAACTATCTTAATCCAGATATCTTATCGCCCGTGAAATACATATCATTGAGAAGTTCCGGTGGCCATCTGTGGCCTTCTTCATCAGTTCCACTTTACCAAATTAAACTTTCTGAATGCAAATGATTGACTTGTTGATGAAAATATAAAAATCGCTATATGTATGCCTATAATATTTGAGGAGTTCCTTCAGTTACTCATGGATCCCAACATCAGAACTGGATTTTGATAAAAATGGGACCAATCTGGAAGTATATCCTTTGAAATAAAAAAATAATTTTCCAAATCGGTTCATAAACGACGGAGTTCTGAGGTAACAAACATTAAAAAAAAAAACAACACAGACGACTTGAGAACCTCCTCCTTTTTGTGAAGTCGGTTAAAAATCGTTCGAATTTACGTTTGGTTGACGTATAGTCACATCAGGTGACTGTCAAATTTCTCCTAATGATTTTAATTTTTTAAATGTTGATGGTTAAGTTCAAAATCGAATGAGAAAATTTGACAGTTTCTGGTAGCTTGATGTGCTGGCGACTGTACTTCCCGCATTCCGTGCGTCTGGGCGTTAGTGGCAAAAATAAAAAGTGAATGGCTCGTAGTGATTTAATGATAAGTGATCTTCATAGATTTTTGAAGGTTAAATTGTAACAATAGATAAATCGTGACCTCGAATCGTGACCAGTTCTCAAAAAAAATATTCCAAGATATTATAGTTTTCTCTTAAAATCAGGAATCTAATTGAAAACCAAACATAATCAAGACAAAGATCAGACCGAAAAAGGCCAATTTAAATCTAACAAATGTTGATTTATTTACAGACATTTCAAAGGAATTAGAAATTATCAATTTCAGAGTTCTGCAAGAGAATCAGTTGGATGAGTAAGCATGGCACGGTTCGTTATAATTTTATGCTTCACAATTATTATTTTTTATTTCATTTGTCTTTTATTATTTTACAGTGGAGCCAAAGAGAGGAGCAGTAAGCATTATTGGATTTCGGATGACAGTGAGTTTTTTTTTTAATGTTAATTCGATAAGTTTACATAATTCAGAACTGTTACTTTACCTCCATTGTGATGACCGTTTGCATTGTCCAAAAAATAGCAGACTGTGAAGAGTCACGTGAATTCTATACTTGCTTATTATTCACACTAACGGAGGAGCTTGTGGCTAAGTAATAAAAATAGCACGGATCGATCCATCAGGTTAAGCTACGCTTGCCGGGTTGGTCCGTGGATGGGTGACCATCTTCACATACTGAGACTCCTCCGTGCCTCGCGTTGGTCCCGGCTGTCATTCGGCCGGGTCCTCAGAAGCCCGAAAGTCTGACAACCAGTCTTACCAAGACTTATCGTATTACCCAGTTATTACGGAGGGTTGTGGAGGTCAGTAAACAGCCCATGCCCATGCGCTCCATGTAAAATACTGGTATTCAGCTGCATCTGGTTAGACTGGAAGCCGACCCCAACATAGGTCGGAAAAGGCTCGGTAGCTTGATTGTATGATCCACACGAACTAATACGAATAATTAAGTTGGTGGTATTCCTTAAAGAAGTCAAGCTGTAAGTTGCGTACCCACCTTTTGAAAGAACTTTAGAACAATCTAATTCTGTTCATGGATTGAATGTTTGTCATAACTTATTACAAAACTAAAACTGTTACCCCAAATTACCTGGTCTCCTGTCGATACCACATATTTAATACTCTGGAAGAGCGACGACAGTTAAATGATAAATCAAATCAAAAGTCATTTATTCAAACTAGGCTGAGAATCAGCACTTTTCGAACGTCAAAAATTACATAAGACAGTCCCCCAAAAACGCCCACTTCCTAGTGCTTTAGCTGGGAAGAAGAAGTGGCGCGTGATATGATGTTATTGTACGACATACTTAACAATCAATTTGACTGTTCACAACTGCTCAGCAGAATAAACTTTAACGTCCCACTCAGACGTACCACTTTATTATCAGTACCATCGTCCTCCACTAATTGCCTCAAGATGTCACCATTCTTGCGTCTACCTGCATTATTATGTATAATGATAAATTCTCAACATTGGACCCCTTCAATACCACACGGAGCAGTTTAAAAAAAGAGATCATTTAAATCCTCCGTCAAACCCCGGCCGTCTTATTACAAAACAAGGTTTATCTTCAGACCCAGGTTTTACCCATGGAGCCATTATTGAAAATCGAACTCTATTCCGTCTATGGTAAAGTTCCTAATACAAAACTGACAACTTAGTACGGAGCTAAGTTTTCAGTTTTGTATAAAGAACGGTATTTCAATCACTGTTACGTTCTTATTACAAAAACTGGCTGCAGGGTTTAAGTCATATCAAAATATAAATCTTGTTTTGTAATATGGGGGCGGGAAATCAGCTAACTTAGTACCTAGTGCCAGTTTTTAGTCATATTTACATAGACATACACACATCACACATGCTTTCAGCACCTTCACCACACAGATACACGAACTAATACACTTTAAATATCTACTAATAATTATGTCACTCTCTGTATTTCTTATTTTTTGTGTACTTCGTAATTTATTACTTAAAAAAAAAAAATTGTCGTAATGTTTCGAATAATAAAAATGTTATATTTACATGTCAGCTGTGAATCTACCTTTTATTATATAAATAAATAAAATAAATAAATTATGTTTTTTCAAACTTTTATTTTTATTAGGCTCCTAATAACAATACGTTCCTTTTAGCCAAACCAGACGATGACGGAAAAAATAAGATCAAAGATCAATTCAAATTGTTTCAAAAAGCCATGAGAGGGGTGATTGTATGGGGCCAGTTAATTGGATTGAATCCCGTGACAGGAATAGTACAAAAGGATGTGTCTAAAATGAGGTAAAATTACAGAATAATTATGTAAATATAGGATGTTGGTATCTGATTAGAGACAAGAACATTTACTTTATGGGAAATAAATAATTATGTGTACCAATTTGTATAAGGTTTGAAGTTAAAAGGAACTGCGTAATCGTTTATAGAAAAACCAATGAACAATATGTAAAAAAAAAAAAAAATATTCTTAATATTATAATGGCTCAGCCACCATAGGCCAAAATTCGCCAATTTGCTGTTTTATATCGATTTCATACAACTGTCAAAGAATGACGGTTGTGATTTAAATATACGGACAATTTAAGATGATATTCAATTTACTAAACAATTAATTTCCCAAACTTTACATGTAGACATTTCCGTGTTAACATTTATTGTGTATATTTCAGATTCACTAAATGGTCATTGAAGTTTCTGTTCGCACTAACTATGGCCACTGCTCAAACCATAGCAATAATTTTGTGTCTCTACAGACTGCATAAGACTCCTAATAATATCGCTGCACTGGGTAAGTATTTTAATTCTGGTCCATTTTAGCTGATTATATAATGTGTTATTTTAGCACATAAAAACAGACAACAGAAAAAACTAAAAAAATAATTAATTAAAAATACAAAAAGTTTCCTATCGCAGGTATGCAGGAAGAGATTCTTTAGAAATAGGTAAACAGGTTTACCTATTTCTAAAGAATCTCTTCCTGCATACCTGCGATAGGAAAGTAGACAACGAGATGTAGACAACCTGTGTAAGAGTAGAAGAGAAAAAAAATACCTACATAAAATAAAATAAAAATACTATTCACTAATTTAAATATAAACATACAATAAGAGAATTTACTTACATACATACTTCTAAAATATTGAGGGTGCCAAACTGTAACGATACGGTTGGCCGGAGGGCCAGCCGTCAGGGTCACAAGCTAATTAATATAAAATATAAAAAAGGTATAAAAGTAATTCGGTCTTCGGAGGCTTAGAGTCAGGATAGCAGGTACAGGTACAGGAACTTCAGCTGATGCCAGGACAGGAACAGGACGGAACCACAGCGTCAATGTCCCTCAGTTGGATGGGCAGGAGGAGGTAGATCGCTGCAGGAGAGCGGAGGCACCGCCTCACACTCAATAGGGTGAGGCGGGGGGTACTAAAAGGGTGGGGGGGGAGCTTTGGTTTGCTTAATTTTGTGGACATGGGGGTCTGGATGGTGATTACGACAGCAATATTTATTTATTTACTTTTTGCTGGTTTTTCTGCAAAATTTAGAAGATTCTATTTTGAACAAATATGACAACCCTACTTGTCTATGCTCGAAAGCGAAAACATGATAGGGACTTCCCAAAATAATTGATATTGTTAACTCGCTTTCACGCGGTGTCTTATGATTAATTTAGAAAGCACCGAAATTGGGGAATTACTTAAAAGGGCATTAAGTTCCTGTTAGTCTATAAATTCCTTATTTCTAGACTCATGAATAACAATAAAGAAACTTAAACAGATTAAAAAAAAATATACCAATATTTTTACATAAGCATAGGTTTACACAGCAAGGGTAAGCAAAGCTCTTACTTCCCCTGGATGAGAGCTTTGCTTACCTTTGCTGACAAGGAAGAGAGGAGGTTTCAAATTACTAAAATTCTGCTGCCTTATTTTATTTGTGAATTTACCAGTTTATGGACCGCCAAAAATACTCTAATCGTAACAAGTACCAAGCAGTAAATGAATCCCTTACCACAAACAACTTCGAAATTAAAATTATTTTATTACTTAACACAGCTTCAGTTTTACATGATTTCCGAAACTGTAAATTAATCTAGTTACTTTTTTATTCATTTTTGTATGATATTCCCAGCTTTCGTTACATTCTTCACGACGACTTGCTTTACTACGATTTCATTTATAAGGGTCGCTCCAAAATGGCCGACTTTGATGAAACAGCTGATCAATTCTCGTCTCGATGAGTACGTCCTACCTAATGTTGTTAAGAAATGCAACGTAGCCTGCGGTGTGTATGCTGGAATGGCTTTAAGTAAGTTCTTATAATTTTCAGACTCTTTTTCGTAATGGAGATATAATATAAAAATTATAATGTTAGAAACATATTGACGTGTCACGTGCATAAAATTAAGTACATACATACATGCATAAACTCACGCCTTCTTCACATGGGGGTAGGCAGAAACTATAGAACGCCAACTGCTACGCTCCTTACATAGGCACTCGCTTTTTGTCATACACGCACGCTGGTTGGGAGTACTACGAAAATTAAGTAAGTAGTTATGCTTTAAATATAAAGTCATGGAACGCAATCTCAGCCTGAATTCCTAAACCACTGTTAGTTTTGCCGTCTCAATGCATAATGGCACATTTTCATTAGTCGATAACCAGGTCGATATACAGCATGCGGGGACTTCCCGCAGGCTGGGTAATGACTAATGAAAGTCATTAGTCGATAACGCAGTCAATCTGATAAGATTGCCCAAAGAACACACGGCAATATTTATAATGACGAGGCTTATTACCTCGTCATTATAAAGGAAGTTCAAATTATAATTAATTATTTAATACTAAAATATAATTTAGGACTTATAACTTTTATTGAAAACGGTTTTATGTCTTTGTATATTATTGATTGACGAACGGATTTAGGACATATTCAATTTAGGGATTTCAATTTTATGGCATGTGATATTAAGTTCGGTTAAGTTATCATTCGGACAAATGATGATTAGACCAAAAAAAAGTTATGGCACTATAAATTATGGATAAAAAAGTTAGGCGACACAATAGAGAACCGTGTAATAGAGTTTGTTGATCCTCATAAGAAACAGGATCGATTGACATCAAATATTTTTTTAGTTCAAATTGCCTATTTTCTTGTTAACTGTAAATTATCAAAATCTGTGTATGCAAATCAAATTTTTTCAAAAAGTTAAGGACTATCTTCTCCGACCGATTTTGTGTACCTACATTGGTTATGGTTCGGTTTACAGCCCCGACTCAAAAAACAAATTCTGTATGTCATGATGATTGACAGCTTAGCCCCATAAAGATATATCGTGAAGACTAAATCTGTAACTATGTGCAATGGTCTAACCATTTCGCTCGTCTTTTTACAATTTGCTTTAGTTTATATAGGAATACAAACATAATGCAATATTGCTCATTCCTCACAGCAAAAACTTAGCGTGATAATATAATTATATAGCCACCAATTTGACCAGACTTATAAGGAATATGCAAAATTTGAACAGAATTTATCCGGTAGAATTTGTGTGATGCTGGAACATGCATTCAGACAAACACAAAAATTCTAAAAACTATTATATTTTCGACATTAGAATCGATCCCAGACCTCGTAGCAATTACTTGTTTTCAAAAATATTCAATGTACAATTTTGACTTCGCTACGATTTTATTATAAGTATTGATAGATATATGTATATTTCAGTGGAACACATCATGTCAACAATATCAAGGATATCGAAAATACTGCAATGCTCTGGGGACGTAGCTAACGTTGGAGAGGTATATGTTAAGG
The DNA here is from genome assembly GCA_963921375.1 of Tiliacea citrago. NCBI lineage: Eukaryota > Metazoa > Arthropoda > Insecta > Lepidoptera > Noctuidae > Tiliacea > Tiliacea citrago. The sequence continues at coordinate 8,633,954 of OY992784.1, forward strand.
TCACATCTCCCTGGCTTTATGAATTGAAAGTACCGTACGTTGAATGGCTGGCAATCATTGTTCAGGTATGTTTCTTATACTAAAGCTTTGGTTTCGTACGATAGCGGTGGCCGCCACATAACGGACGCAATGACAGCCGTCATGAAAATAATAGCACCGGGGGTTTGAGTTTACGTTGTCAAAAAACGCTTTTAGGGAAACACACCAACTTACATTCTTTTATAACGGTTCAGTGACGTCTTTCAACGGTAAATTGCGAACGATATTTTTGACGGTACTGCATTTTTCGGGCAAACTCGGCAAAATGTATTTATTTATTTGCTAACATGTAAGACACTGGCTAGTACGCGTACATTAAAATTTCATGACACAGTATTAAAACAGGCGCCCAGTAAGGGAATTGCAAATTTTATTTAGCAAATTATTAAATTACATAATATTGATTCTAATTATTGCAATTTATTACATTATACTAAACGTTAATCAATAACTTATTACATTTTATTTTAAAATAAATAATTACTATCAATTTGTTCGTTCGACCGCTACGATTCTTTTAACTTCTATTGCAGTATTTTCAAAAATCCTTACCAAGAAAAAGAAGAAAAGATAAGAAAGAAAGAAAATACATTTACACATTTCTTTTTTTTTTTCTTTTTGTTCTTACTAGTGCTCACTTTTATCACATCACACTAATATTATAAAGGCGAAAGTTTGCGAGTGTGTGTGTGTTATATGGAGGTAGCTGACACCCTGAATTGACTTATAGGCTACTTTTTATCTCGATATTCCAACGGGATCGAGACTTACGCGGGTGAAACCGTGGGGCGCGCATATTATAAGGATTTATTTTGTAAATGTTCCATACATACTATAGCCATACATACAGCCAGCGTGCAGCGGTTTATTTAGGCTATGCGTTGTCTTCCAGTGAATTTTATTAAATAGATTATATAGCTGGTTTATTTTAACGATACACGAATTGTTTTCAGTACCTGAATTTAGTAGCAACAGCCACTTGGAACTACGCAGACATATTCATTGTGTGCATGAGTTTGTATTTGACTTCAATATTGGAACAGATCAACAAAAGGATTGCTTTGACAGCTAGCAAGGTACGTAACCAACATGTAAAAGTACGTCATGTGCTGAAATGTAAACTCAACTTATTTGCGTTGTATTGTAAACAATCCTAAAATACTTGTGTTTACAAGAATATAAAGTTGTTTTTGTGGTCCTGCCGGAGCGCCAACGTGACCCTATTACTAAGGCGCCCTTTTCACAGCTATGGCCACCGTAACAACCAATAATAAAGTTAAAAATTAAACGGGGGCGAAACAAGAAACTTGTTTTTTAGGGTTCGGTAACTCAAAAGGAAAAAACGGAACCCTTATAGGATCACTCGTGTGTCTGTTTGTCTGTATGTCTGTCCGTCTGTCACAGCCGATTTGCGCCAAATCTACTAGACCGATTATGTTGAAATTTGGGACACAGATTAACTTTTGTGACCCAAACACGGACGTTTAACGTAAATAACTGAATTTTGAATATGGGTGTTACTTGGGGCCAAATAGGAAAATTAAAAAAAAAAATGCAAACTGTACCGTGTGATATGTCAAATGAAAGGGCTAGTTGTAAGGTTTTCACATGCTTTTTTTTTAATTCTTAAAATAAATACTTACGAAATTATTTAAGACGAAAGATGAAAATTTACCATTAGCCTTATCAAATTCAAAATCGCTATTTCGAGCGAAGACTCATAAAATATTGTCCTTAAAACTAAGTGAACAACACGAAACGATGGCACATGTAACTGACAGCAGCGAATAGCATACGGACAGTCCACTAAAGTAATCTCTAAAAGTAATCTCTGAAACTACTGAGCCTAAAATTTTGAAAAAAAAAAATACATATAATAGTTCTTTACTTATAGATTACAGGAAGTCTATGATCTTAAAATAACATGGCAAATGTCTCAATATCGTGCGTACAAACTTACATTTGCAGTTGGAATATATGAGGGAACATGTTTTCAAAATAAATTAATCCCCACTACGGAACCCTTCATTGTGCGTGGTTCGACACGCACCTGGCGGTTTTTTCATATAAAAGAATTGAAAAAAATATGTAGTATTCAAAATATTGTACGGTGGAACTCGCACACGAAGGGTTCCCGTTCGACTTTCCTTAGATGAACCCTATAAAAAGACTATCTACTAATACGTAATTTATAAGTTCACATACATTTATAAACATTGTTATTTTCTAAATTTTATCTTTGAATTTTAATTTTAATTGTTAGTTATTACTATGTTGCTGTGCCCTAACCGGGTCCATAACTGTACTATAGTTTTAAGCCTTATGTAACATATTTTATGCACATTATGATATGCAAATAAATGAATTTAATTGAAAAACATTTTTAGTTTCGAGTTTTAATATCAATAATTAGATATTCAATTAAAATTATAAAGTTTGTATATTACATTTTGTTTAATTTTAGAACTTTTCATTTATTCATCAAATATAAGCTAACAGTATAAACCAAATCGCTTATATCTATGCTAATTCTACAAATTTACATTAAAATTTTAATTAACACTTCTTAGAGTAAACAACTCAACAATTATTTCTTTATCATTTCTTCATATTTAAGTAAATATACACATGTTTAGCGATTGTCCTTCGAGAGTCAAAAAATAAATCTGCTTCAGGAATATAATTTAAAAAGTCATTTATTAACTTAATTGCTCTAGCTGTGGGAGTGGTGCTGGTTTGGGGAGCACGCCATGTAGGCGGGTAGCAGAGGAGTCTATGTTGTCGTCTTACAACGCCACGCATATACTGGTCCGGAACATAAAAAATCATTGACTCTCATAGAACGGGACTATCTGTCTTCCCTACTAATATTAGAAAAGCTTAGTGTAATGATTTTTTTTCTTCAGAATTATGTACCAACAACAACATGGGGTGCTTTAAGGGAGGACTACACGCGAGCAACTAACTTGGTCAAAGTATTTGACGATATTTTCAGTGGCATTGTGCTTGTAACATTCGCAAACGACCTGTTCTTCATATGTTTACAGCTTTACAATGTACTTGCGTGAGTACTTATATTCATGTTCTAAAATAAAAGTGTGTTTGGAAACTTATTTTGGTCATAAAATACTTTTAAAGAATTTAGTAAGGCGCTAGAACCATGTTCGGGTCAGCGTTAATCTGCACAGCCGGGGAGAAAAACAAATATATTATGTAATTATTGCTTCGGGTCGGCTTGGTTGTTAAACAAGTACTGCCGAATCGAATGTACCGACCCGTAGAAGTATGTAGCAAGAAGGAAGAAGAAGGAACTAAGTGTGAAGGAGTTCTGGACCAGTTTCATAAAGTAATATTTTCTAATAAGGTCTATGTTTTAGGAATAGAGTCACCTCAGCGCAACTCATGAATAAATCATGTCCTGGATACGAGAACAGGTCGGTACTAAAACAATTTATTTACGCAGTGAAGTATGCTCCGCTTCTGTCGGCTCAAATTGACTGATAGTTTTCTCAGCGTATTCCGTATCTACGTGTACCCTGCTTACCTGATGTACTCAACTGTTTACCTCTGCGTCCGCTTCCTGACAGTGGCGCTAGTGGCTTCAGGTGTGAACACAACCTCATTGCTACCTCTTCCTGCCCTGTATACAGTGCCTATGACGTCTTATAGTAAAGAGGTTAGTGTCTTTTGTACAGAGTAGTTTAATATTTGTGGTAGGCATTATGACTAAGAGAAGTGTAAACTGTCCACCCGTCTTATAGTTATTAAGCTTTGGTCAAACTGAAGTGAGTGACCGAGCGGGATGTGGGATACAACTGCGTACGTCGATTGTTTTTATGACTAGCAAGTCACATGACTATTTGTGCCAGTTTGAACAACGCCATACAAGTTAGTTGCCACAATCGGCGCGAGCGAATTTCATCCCGCATCCCACTCACTCACCCACTTCAGTTTGAAAGAAACAAAGGAAGACAAAATGTGTTTATTAGCATTACGGCAAAAAAAAAACACCTTACCTATAACTATTTGTTAAAAAACAGAAAACAATCAATAAAATGCCAAAAGATCCTCAGCTCAGCATAATGTCAGATGACAACACAAGATGTGCCACCTGACGCTGATTTTCAGCTGCAACCCACGAGTGCCATACACATAGGGAAGTGTGTGTCCGCTTTTAATTAATTAATAAAATAAATTAAAGGTGATAATATAAAAAAGCTCAAACAAAACAAATTAAAATGTTGTGTGTGTGTGTGTTGTGTTATGATTAATGGAAAACTAAAATAAATACCCAATATCTGTGTATTACCTACATTAAAATCTATAAATAGAAAGTACATTCACGAGCAGTTAGCAACTTTTAAAAGTGATTTCCTGCAATTATATTGATTATAATTTTATTTTACAACGAAGATAGTATTTTGGGACCCAAAATATTATGAAATAGATCTTATCTCAAAGTTGCAATCATTATTCCACGAGAAAATTTGTTTTGAATTTTGCTATGTGTTTACACATTTTAGTGCTCATGACTGTAAATACCTTCAATGCAAAATCGTGTAACTGTGTTGTTTTTAAACTACGAAATGGATTTTGATGCGGTTTCCATTTAAAGTATATGACAATAATAATTATCAAATAAAAAATTTAAACTGATAAAAACGGTAAAACTTATAAAATTGATAAAAAAATATTGTTTTTATGGCAGAGTCGTTTCGAACATTTTAAAAATCTTTTTGTTGGTTTAATAAAAATACTTTTAATTTAAATTTAAACAATTTGTACTATATTTTATGGGAGGAAGGTTAGAGTTCCAGCATGTAGTAGCTGCGTAGCGAAAACTGCTTCTTAAAGCCGCCGACTTGTGCAGTGGGATGGAAAGCTGCTGAGAACATTTTCATCCCTCACCAATTCTGTGTCTTTTTGTCCACCATGGTCTGCCATATAAGTATGGTAGATAGTGTCATAAAGTTTGACCAGAACTTTAAGGCTCGTACAGACTAGTGCGATATCGCGGGCGCCACGCGACACTAAATTTTTGCAAACCCTTTTTCAAAAAGTTTAAGATATTAACTTTTCCAAGTCTGTATATCTTGGAATGTGCCAGATTTGCTAAAATGTACCCGGAGTTATTTAAAAAGCTCATGATTTGTTTCCAAAAAGTAATAGACACAGAAATAGGATAGTTTTGCCCATAGTTCCAAGGACAGCATTATACAGTAAGAATAGCTATGCAATGTGTGATCGCATATTTAATGCTATACCTGAGAGTGTTAAAATCTTACCACCCAATAAATTTACAAGGTGTCTTAAATAATGGTTAAGGGAAAAAAAAATCTACTCAGTAAGCGACATGTTTAACAAGAGATTGAAAAATAAATAATAATTATAATCCTCTCTGACATTAATAGTATTTTTGTTTTTTAATATCAAATAATGTAAAAAAATTGTAATTGAATTTTAACCATAAAAAAATATTATGTGTGAGTTTATTTTTGTGTGTATGTAATGATAATAATTATAACTACTTATGTATAACATTAACCCAAATTTTTTGAAGTTTGCATGTCATATTGTTATGACTAAGTGTTATGGATCTGAAATTGTACCAACACTTATGGCAAATAAATTGATTTGATTTAACTAGTAGCACAATTTCTTTGTCGGTGCCTGTCGCGCCCGCGATATCGCACTAGTCTGTACGAGCCTTTATTATTTAGGCACATACTCGTACATAGAAGTATATGAAAAATTCCTTGAAACCTGAAAAACGTTTTTATAATGATTTCGCTTGTTTTGATTCCCTTTGGCTTGTTCCTCAGGTTGAAAGGTTCCAGAACCAAATAACCGGTGAAATCGTGGCACTCAGTGGGCTACACTTCTTTTATATCACTAGGGAAATGGTCCTCACGGTGAGTACAACATCAGTACATACTGTTTCGTCTACCTAAACAAGTAGGCAGTTACCGGTCATTCTCTTGCCCTTATTATAATTTATTTGGGGTCAGCGCAACGTGTGAATGTTATGCTTGGAGGCTTTTATTTTGTTTAATATATCCTTTATTTGGTATTCAAATTCATTTATTGGTGTGATTTTTGGTACATTTCACATGTGATTTTAATCACATCACACTATATTATAAAGGCGAAAGTTTGTGAGCGTGTGTGTATGTTTGTTACTTCTTCACGCTCAAACGGCTGGACCAATTTTGATAAAATTTGGTATGGAGGTAGCTGACACCCTGACATAGGCTACTTTTTATCTCGATATTCTCACGGGATCGAGACTTACACGGGTGAAACCGGGGGCGCAGCTTATAAATAATTAGTTCCTCAAAAATCTACCTTTAAGGTGTACACTCTTTCACAGAATTAGTAATTATTTAAAAAAAGAATAGTCAACATATTAAAATAAAATAATTATAACGAAATACAACATAACTTAAGACAAAAAAACAAGCCCTAACACTTGAGTATGGAAATAATGATGATAATACATTGTCAAAAAATTTAATAAATATCAATGTTAAATAATTTACAATGTATGTTCTGTTTACGTTTTTTGGGTTCCGTAGTTACAAGGAATCCTTATAGTTCCGCCATGTCCGTCTGTCAGTCGGTCTGTTTGTCTATCTGTTCGCGGCATAACTCAGAGAGTACTAGAAAGCTGCAATTTGGCATGAGTATACAAATATTAATCACGTCGACAAAGTGGTATACCTAATTAAATATTGAAAAAAAAAATTGTAGGGTCCCTTGCAAGTAAAGTGGGGATATTTTTTTTTTTCGTCTGTCCAATGGTGTGTGGTATTGTTGAATAGGGCATTCAATCACTTTACTATACAGGGATCCGTTTGCGTAATATTAAGCTTTAAAGTGCTAATTTTTGTTAGTCAAGTCCCCTCCCCCCTGCCAGCTAAGTGTTTGTTTTTGGATAAGTGAAAAAAATCACGGCAGTAGTCAACCAACTTACATTTAATTTTGCAGTTGAAGAATTGACCGTGACGTATAACGATGTATGGGAGAACATGATTTTCAAGTACAATGTTAAGTTTGGTTTTGGGATATACTCATCCCAACTGCGGAGTCCGGAACTCTTCATTGTGCGTTCGACACGCACTTGGCTGGTTTTTGTTTTGTATTTCTGCTTGAGTATAGTTTCCAATGTTTTTGTTGGTATATTAGTGTGTGCTATATACATATATGGCATGATGGCAAATAATTTAATTTAATGTGTTGTGTTTTATAACGTTAATTACTTTGCATACTATTGTATTGAATCAAGTTCTTCTAACTGAACAGACAGCTGTGCTGCTGGGCAGTTTGTTGCGCCACTTCTTCTTCCCAGCTAAAGCACTAGGAAGTGGTGAAGGGTGGGCGTTTTGAGGGCAAGTCTCATGTAATTGTGACGTTCAAAAAGTGCTGATTTTCAGCTTATTTTGAATAAATTACTTTTGATTTTGATTGATTGGTTGATGTGTGGAAGGAAAGATCTTTCCTTACTTTTACTATTGGTCGTCATCTCGGTAGCCACTCCCATCTCTCACAGTTCATCCATCGTTTTTTTGGTGGTCGAATAAAATTAAATTAAGCTTCTTCTTTTTAATAAAACACAGTTTACAGTAAAATAACACATAACGATCGGCTTTTGTTAAAAATAAATAATTATGTAGTAATAATTTATTTAGGAACTTATTCATTATAATTTATTACTCAAAATACGTATGACTTTTGCCTGATGTGCTAGCTATAGCAAAGTCAAAGTCAAAGTCAAACCATTTATTTCAAATAGGCACATAAGAGGCACTTTTGAACGTCAAAATTTACAAAAAAAATAGAATTGATTCTAGTTGCCCCTTCCAAAAGGTAGTTTCGTATGGAGAAGAATGGGCAAGAAACTCCACCGGTACTCTATTAAAAATGTTTTACAATATTTTGTTTGATTACATTAATTATATGATTATATGTAATTAGGTTAAAAAAGGAATTAGGTGATTCAATTTATTTCCAATAGGCAATGTTTTTTTTTTATTTCAAATAACAATCTTAACTACAAAATAATGTGAAAATTTCATTTTTATCAATTTTAATAATAATTTTTAACAAACGTAATTTGAAATCCTAATGAAAAAACAAATCACTGCTTTAATTTCAAACGTCAGAATTCTTCATTTGAATTTATGATAATCATGCAAATAAAATGAAATGACGGCCAGTCTTATCTTTTTTGCGTAGGAAGCGACAAAATGGTGAAGTAGGTACTTACTTATTTTAAGAACTCAAAATACGGAATTTAATTAAGTACTTCAAAATAATAATTATGTGGACACAGGAAATTGACTTTATAAAATATTCATCATTAAGAGAGAATATTATTTTAGGATCAATTCGGTTACTTTAAATAATTTAACAAGCGAATTATTCTGAAAGAAGAACGAAAAATAGTTTGAATTGTAACACAATCACGTTCATAAAAACTTCCCTTAAGTTAACTCGAATAATAAAGAAAAATATAAACAAAATAGATATATAATCACTAGCATAGAACAGAAAACAGTCACGTCGTGACTGTGACAAAAGGTTCCACTCAGCATGATGCTATGCTATGGGGGACTCACAGCACAGCGCTGGTATTCAGTGGTCACCCGAAAATGAGGCTGTTTGCTGGTTTAAATATTTGTACAGAATAAACAAATAAGAATATGTGCACTTTACTGCTATTTTTTTATTCTTGCATACAAATTCGCTATTCGATTAATTCAAAGTCAAATTATTTATTTCAAATAGGCACATATTTAAAAGGCACTTTTGAACGTCAAAATTTACAAAAAAAAATAGAATTGATTCTAGTTGCCCGTTCCAAAAGTTAGTTTCGTATGGAGAAGAATGGGCAAGAAACTCCACCGTTACTCTTTTAAAAATGTTTTACAATATTTTGTTTGAGTACATTAATTAAATGATTCGAGAAGACGATGCACCTAGAATAAAATTACTATACCATAATAGGTAAAAAGTATTAAAAACTAAGCAATGAAAAATAATTAATTATGAGATAGATACATGGTGCTCACATATTTACAAACATCGTAAAAGCTTGTTTTTCTAAAATATATTAAAATAATAAGTCAGTGTGTGAGTATAGGTAATCACAGAATGTAAAATCAATATCACAAAAATAACAAATTTTACAATAAAAATAGCAACCAGTTTGATTTTGTCTAGTTCCCTCTGTAGTTCGTAGAAATATTTGTTCCATGCAGCATTCGAAACCGTCCTACGTTGTGCAGCAACTAATCGCTGAGCCACTGCACCATCCGCGCCAACATTCCTATCTTCATACTAATTTGGCTCCAAAAAACAGGAAATATAATATCTTCGAAAAATTCCATATTAAGATAAAGACTTCCTCGTTGGTCTAGTAGTGGTTGCAAGCGCTACTTCTGAGCAAGAGGTCCTTCCTGGGTTCGATTCCCAGGTCGAGCAAAGTCACCTGGTTTAGGCAAAGGTCTACTTAGGTACACCTCTGCCTAAACCTTGGGACCTTAGGGACTGGTGAAATGTAGGTGTAAGTACTATTAGTAGTACCACCCACATTTCCCGAGTTATGTTTAAGTCTCATGTAACAGGGGGCCAGCTTGTTACCATCAACCGTGGACAAATTTAGCCTCCGGGCTGCTACAGATAACTTTCAGAAGGAAAAACCCAATAACACTTTGACCGACCTGGGAATTGAACCCAGGACCTCATGCTCAGCAGTAGAGCTTGCGCCCACTAGACCAACGAGGCAGTCATTCATTGTGTTGTGAGAAATAATAAATTTGAATCAATCATAAATACTTTAAAATGGATACTTAGGTAGATACGGGTTTTTTTTAAATTAATACTTACATTGTTATTTCTGTTTATTTTTTTTGTGTGTATTTTTTGTAAAATAATCACGGTTATAATAGTAAAATTTCCTTTTGTTACAGGTCGCAGGAACTATAGTGACGTACGAACTGGTACTCCTACAATTCAGCAATGAAGCCAAATGAAACTTAGAAATCTTAGAATCAAACAAGCGTTCTACCTAATCGATTAAGATTATAACAGTATTTAATTATTAAACTTTCAATTAAGTTGCTTTTAAAATAAGAACATACTGTAATCAGTTCTAATAATTGTTCTAATTTTGAAATATCATCCAGTTCCAAATTCCATTATTAAACGTTGAATAACTGCTGTGATTGAAAATAAAGAATGATTCAAAGAAACTCGATAAGTTTTACAAATAAAAAAGTTGTGTTCATAAATAACAAAAAGTAATAAAATAAAATTGAATTTTAAATTGATTTTTGGTGTTCTATTGTTGGTATGTTTTTGCCAACTACTTTCAGTTTATTTTGCCTAATTGGTAAGACTACGTTGTATTTTGGTTAATTTTTGCGGTAGACAGTTATTCTAGTATCAAGAACACACTAGCTGTTATGTATGAACATCAATCACAATCAACATCATCTGTTCATGTTGATCTTTAAACTACTCTTAATATGTCTTCCATTGGTTATAGCATCAGCAGCACCAAAACTATCAGACCTTTTAAAAGAGAATGCATCAGCGAACGAGGAATGTAACCATGTGTGCCAGGACCTTCCCGAGACCGACCTGGAGCCGGTCTGCATGATGTTCAGCAGATACAAGAAGGGGTTCCAGTCCTTTGTCAACATGTGCCACGCGAGGAGGGCTGTTTGTAAGGAGAGTTTGTGTAAGTATGGCCATATAGATAAACTACGATAACATGGCTCGCCCCTCCAAATTATTGTTTCAATATGTGTAGTCACATCCTTACGAAAGAGTTTGTATGTAGTTGTAAGTACTCGTAATATCTCACTTATTACCAGATTTGTTGGTCAACTAATCATGACTAGCCGATCGCGCAAGACAACGCACGTGTCGTTTTCATAGAGTACGTCAGTGCAAAGCCATACTAATAATAATGAGCGATTAATGACGCTACTAGTCGAGCAACAAATCCGTGATTTGTTTTTGTTTCACGGCCGTCTCATTACGCACACATGCGTACAAATACTTTCAAACGTTTTGAATTTTCGAGGGCCGGGCCCTATTATAGTAGTTAATCTGTACTAGCTTTTGCCTGCTAGTTTGCCCGCGTGGAGGTTGAACGTACTACGTAAAGTCATGGTCAATTCGTGTGCCCGTCCAAATCCGAAACGGGCACAGACAGGCAGAAGACAAATCGAAATACAGACAGACTTACTTTCCTAAAATACCAATAAATAAAAAAGGCGAATTATATCCAAAATCACGCTGCAAATACAAAGTCATGTGAAAAGGCATATTTTTTACACATCACGCTGGACTCAAAATAATTGACTCTGATTTAAGCTTGCCACCTTATTTTTGAAGAAAAATTACATAATATATCATCACGCCTGTAATCCCCGAAGGGTTATGCAGAGGTGTACCTATAGTACACCCACGAAGAAAAATACCTATTTTTCTCAAAAACTTGTAAAAATATAGGTAGTACTTTTGTAAAAATTGGGGAAAAAAATAGTGCACATTTATTTTTAATCATAATTTATTTTTCCATTTGGATTTGTTATTACTCTGCGCTTTGACCATCAAGATTTTATTATTTTTAAAATAATTATAGGAATCTGATCTAGATTCCTATTAAAATAAATTGACAATTCATTTGTAATTAGATTGATAGATATTAGATTGTCATGTCTATCTTCTCCCCATTTTATATTCATGACGGAAATTATTATTTCCGTAAAAGCGGAAGTTGCAGTAATGGAAATCAGAAAGCCAATGATTTTAAATATATTTGTTAAATTTGTATCTGTGCTTTTGAGAAGCATTCATTTGCCATTTTTCAGCAGTGTTTTTACATTAAAACGTCCGTTCTTTGCTTACCTTTAAAATGATTTAATTTACCATAATTAATTCTGAATACAAATTATGAACATTAATGTTTAATTTATTATTTAAATTCATAAACTCTCGAGTTGTTGAAATTCAATTTTCATATTTAAATCCAGAAATTGACGTTGCGTAAGTAGCGACATTTGAATTAGCGATGAAAATATAGTATTTTTCGTATTATATTATTTTTCTATAATATATATTACGATACTATAATTATAATATAATACTGGTGTCAAGCCTACTCATTAATTTCTCTTTCTAAATGAAACTTTGTATACCTAAAACAAACAAAGAAAACCTTTTCAAAATCAAATACTGACACATTCTCTAAAACAATTGAAGTGCTTTGAAAGCAACGCATATACATAGATACATCCTAAGCACTTCAGTTCTGAACTCGCTAGCAAGTGGTTCATTGAGATGCTCTTAAAAATTCATTGTATTAAGAAATTCACTGTTTCAGAACTAAAGAACCCTCGAAAAGCCAAGTCAGCATAATTTTAAGTACTCAGAATGAAAAGTTGAAAAGGTGAATTCGAAAGGAAAAAGTTCGAAAATACCTTTGGTGGCGTTGATTCGACGGAATTTTAAGTATCTTTTAAATATTCTGAGTGTTTCAATGGAAATATTATTTATTACTGCTGGATTGATAGTTTAAAAGGTACTTAGTTGTTAGAATTGGTAACTAAAATTGTAAAGTCTTTGTAAAGAACTTACAAACTTACGTTACACTCAGAAGGTCGGAAATTATCCGACGGGAACATATTGCCGGGATAAAAAGTCGTAACCCAGGTCATGGTCTAATCTCAGAGTCATGGTCTTAAATACGTTAGGTAGTAAACAAAATCTTCAGTTTTATTATTAGTATACAGCGTTGCGCTTTAGTGGCGACATTAATTTAACACACGTATACAGTTTCGCCTTTAAGTTTTATGAAAATATTTTAATTTCATTATACGTTATTATTTATTGATTTATTTACAATTTTCTAAAAAAGCATCTTGGAGCATCCTGTAATTAAAGAACTGTAGCGCAGAGGTAATTAGCCGGGATCATGGATCATAACCTCGAATCAATGAAAATAAAACAAATAACGTGCAAGGAGTAGGTGAATTGAAGGAAAGAGAGAGCTTTGTTATTTAGTTTCTTTGTTTTTTTTTTCAATTTATAATTATTTAACTTAACTACACTACTACTTTACTACTTACTTTTAACTTTTTATTTAAATAAATAAATAATAATATAATATATTTAAAAAAAAACAAATAATTTTATTTTTTTATTTTTAAATAAAATATTTATAAATATGGGTAGTATTGAAACGCAAATAAAAAAATATCCTTTTTCTATGCAATAAGTTTCCGAATTCCCATCAAAATTACTGATTGCACAGCAAAATATTCAACTCAAAATATCACTAAACACACTACAATTTATTTTCGCAGCGTACAGCGATTTTTCCTAAAGCAAAAGCTTTTTTATCAATGCACAGCTAATAATCTTAATGTACATTATACATGTTTATCCAAAATTGGATATTTTTGATAATAATAAAATGGATCAATAATAAATCATAAGTATAATAATCTAATAATATAAAAAGTAAAAGGTATTGTGTTTTTTCTTTAAAATATCAATGATTTTGAATTGAGATTGTTTAGAAAAATGGAATTGTAATTAATTATGAATTTGAAATGTTTTTAGATTGCATGCAGTATTTATGTTATTTTCCTGTAATATTCAAACAGCAAGAAATAAAAGGCTATTTTATTTTATTTTTTATTTATATGCGAAACTCGAAACACGTGTCTAGTATTTTTATGTAAAGAATCTTATGTACAAAATTTCAAAACTGTATCATGAAAAATCACAAAGTTATAAGGTTGTTATGTTACCGGGTTGTCCGTACAAAAACATGCTAACGGCGCACAGTGGGCTGAAACGGGCCGGTAAAGGACTTAGCATTTTTAAAAAAAAAGTTTCTTTTTCTGAAATTTTAAATATTGTGTTGGATTTATCTATCGATTATAAGTAATTATTTCTATGAGGGTCGTTCAGATAACTTAGTATTTTCGGAGTTATAAATATCCAAAGTAATTTTTGTATGAAGCAAAAGAAAAAAATGTGAAAATCTCGAAATTCTCAAATTTTCTCAAAGAATTGACTTTACGTATGCATAGTACGTATATTTGTCCTATTTTAGCGCCTATTCGCGGGTTGCGATTTTCTGCGATTTGGTCGCAATTTCAAATTTTGTTCTCTATTCCACACCACCATAGAGGTTAAGAACTAGGCGCGTTTTTTTTTATGTAGTGGTCTCCCCTTTAGGCCTAATCCACTAATAAAATAAATAAATAAATAAGTAAAAATCACAATCACTACTGGCCACTGCACTGTTTTAATTTAATCACTGTCAAGGGTATCCACATTAACGAATGCAAAATTTTCGTATTCGTCATCATCAAATGTTTCCGCTTGTTCAATTACTAATAAACTTTGTGCTTCTACTGACAAAGTTTTATGTTTTCTGCGAAGTTTGTGACGTTTCGCTGAGATGAGTGGATCAGAGCTGGTCAATAAATTATTTAAAATGTCTTCATTTGTAGTTTTTCTACTGCATTTCCTGGAATGGTGTTGGCGGTACCTACGAAAGTCTTTATTTCTAGCTTCAGCAGCTTCTCCAGATAGCTGTCCAATTGGTAATAGACCAAAACTTTCAATAATAGCTGCACCATGCATAAGAACTTTATGAACACTTAAAGGCATATAATACCAGCTATATAATTCCAAATACAGTTGCATGGTCACTTGAGCATATTCGTGAAATTTCGCTGTGTCAATGTGGCAACCTGATGAAATTGCCTCTAAAATGATTGCAAATCGCCTTATTAATTCTTCACTAACACCAGTTATCTCAGCAGTCATGTTTGGATTTGCAAAAAATCTTCTAGCAGTATTTCCGTCATTCATGGAGCCGTGCCCTTGTTTAACAACATCAATCAGAAGTCCCATTCTATTTTTAAAAGCGTCTTGTATGTCTTTCTTTCTTCTTTCCATGATGCACTTGTTGTCTCCCTTTACTGTCCATGTCTGTATCGTTAATCTGTAGGCTATATGCAGAATGCATTCCATCATTCGTATCCAGGTATGCAATGATGACAATCCGTATTTACAGAGATCTGGATCAGTCGGTTTTGATGCAATTAAGGGCAAATTATTCATCTCTGTTGGAGTGGCTTTACAAATGTCGCATCTCTGAGATGAATAATATATAACACTTTATAATTTACTTTGATAATAGCACTTTTTTCCCGCAATATCGTTATTTTATTTTCTTTCACAAATTTGAAAAAGATTGGACGACACCAGTAAGATGAATTTGGTGAATCGTTTTGCCAGATAACTTGTTCGCCGCACACTAATTTTATTGGCACTAAACTACCCATAAATATGCTTGAATCGTCAAGTTGACTTTCTTGTTAATCGTCTGTTTGCATTTTTTGTTTGTAATTGGCTTGATTAGAAGCACCGTCAAATCCCCACTTACTGATTAGTGTAAATTCTTTACAACCACTATCTATGACGAGTGACGTCATTATTCTTGTTGTCGTTATATCCAATAGAGCTTGTAACTTTATTTTAGCTGAGGTTTCTGTCACTGTAATAGCATCTTTTGGTGGATAGCATTTCTGTTTCGCATGTTGCACTTGATAATAAGATGGAAATATATTACTGTCTTTTTCGTTAACACTTTTTCTTAAAGTATTGTATTGCCACTTGGTCAGCTTAAGTGATAAAAATAACCCTAAAGCCTCATCCGGAGAAAACACAGGTTTTGTTTCTTTAACAGATATGCACTTTTTAACTTTTTTTACATCTTGGGGATTCTTTAGTAAATGTTCTAGTATTTTAGCAACCTCCTCATTCCCATCCGCTTTCAACTGCTCAAAATATGCATATTTTATTTCGTCCGAAGATAAATTAAAGTTTTCTGCACGTCTTTTTTTCTGGTTAGGCGCTAATTCACAAAAAGGTTTTCTTGGGCTTTGTTCGGTGAAGACACCGACAAAAACTTTTGATGGTGATACATACTGAGTTGATGTACTCGATGCTGGTTGATCTTCATTACTGCCTATTAAACACTTAATAAAGTCTGGCCATATTATGTTTTCTTGTAACCATTCACTATTTTTAGTTCTGAATATATTTTCTTTACGATAAGCGTTTTCCCATCTTCTATTTAAATTATAACAAAATTTTGCACAAAACAACTTTAAGGTCTTTTCGTGATCATCACTTAATTCGACTAAAAATGTAGACCTTATCTCACTACACAAACTGTCATTATTTTTAATACTGCCACTGTTTTTTTTAAATAACGAAAAGATCAAGGTTTGTCACTAAATTTTCAAACATTTTCACAAATACAAAATAACAAATAAGTAAGTAATGAATGTGTGGGGGTAGTGCGTCTATTATGGTGGGTAATAGAACACTGAAGTACGTTTGAATGCAACCGAACATTCCGTAGATACCCTATCGTTGCACCAATCACGTTACGACACGTCATAACTTGTTGTTGCGCTCGCGCACTCTTATCCCTTGATTCCCGGAAATAAGTCTCAAAACAAATTACGTCATACCTACCTATGGTGGTGGAAAATGTCGAACATTGTTTTTTTTTTTAAAGAACTAAGTAGGTATTGAGGTTTTCAGGCCGTTTAGTATACATTATTTTCAATTTCAATTTAATTGGAATAAATTGCTTAACTAAAATAACATGACTCTTCATACAAATTTGATATGGCTATATCTCCGAAAGTAATCGTTAAATTAAAAAAAGTCAAAGAATAAAAACGTTTTAAATTTATGCCTAGATACCAAAAAAATACATTTGATCTCTTAAGACCCAACCTTGTAATCCCAGCCCACTGTGCGGCGCCCCCGCGCCTCCAGGGTCGTCTTGCGCTCATTGATAATAATTTGGCAGTAGGTACCTAACCGTACGGCGATTGCATTGTAAGTAATTAAATGGTGATAACATTTTCCATATTTTTGGGACAAAATATAACATGGTGTCAAAATTATTGAAATCGATTCAGTTCCTTATTCTGAACAAACTATATTCAGGTTTCGCATATACTAAAAATAATGTTGTATATATCATGTAATATTTAACGTTAAGTCCAGAACAATTTTGTACACAACATCATTAAGTAATATTGTTAGCACAGTTTACATCCTCATTTACATGGCGTTAGTGGATTACGTCGTGTGCACACTGGCGGCATCTACATGATTGTGTCGTGTAATCCGGGGGTTACTATAGGTTGGGGTGCGTGTATACCGGCCTTATTCAATCTTAAGATGTTTGTCTGAGTAGGTTAACATGGATGTAGATCAGTTTAGCGGCTTATTTCATGTTGAATTAGACGTCTAAAAAAAAAATTGGTGTGTGTGTGTGTTTGTTGGTTTAATTTACTACTATTTACTTAATTGTTCAGAATGTTTATCGACGTAGGTAGTGTCGTATATTTTTGTCACAAAGTGCCTGTCAAATGAATTCATATATCCACACATATTCCCCCAACATACACACACAAATCCACTTCGCATATTTTCCCTCAACTTGTTCTTTCGTGTTTGTGTTTTTATTTCTTTGCGTTATGTTTACCGCAAATAAACGTATTTTCTTTCTTTTTTTCTTTTCTTTTCATGTTTTAAATACTTATTAAGAAAGTTCGCAAGTGCGCGTTTTCTATCCTAACGATGGATAAAAAACGCTTACCCTCAAAATCGACTGACCAAGAGCTGACATAAAACTCGCCTAAATCATGTTCGTTTTCTTTTACAGTTCTACACTTAGTACATCCCAGCAGATGCAAGCTGAACAACCAGTTCTTCCTTCCAGTAGTCTAAAATCCGCCATCACGACCTCACTTTACCACGAATAAAACAAAAAAAACATTTCGACTTGACTTGACCTCGAGAGGAACAAACAAGCATCGCGACTCAATTACTTAAGGTCTAAAGGAGAAAATAAAGAATTAGTCAAATTGGGTTATTCATTTTCATTTTTAAATCCCTTACAAAGAGTTTTCTACCCCTTTCTCCTAATTGTCTAGTTAATGAGATATCTGGCAAACATCCGGACGAACAGATACTAGATAAATAGAATTTGAATTTGTTTTGTCTTGTTGTTTTGTTTTTTTCTTGTTCTGTGAATTTGAGTGGTTTTAAAGATCAAAATATTATTTTATTTATTTACTTGTCCCCCTTACCCACTCACACTCGGCTCCTTAGTGTCCTAGCGTGATGTTAAATTACCTGTAGCCTTCCTCATGAATTGGACTATCAGCAAGAATTGTTCAAATCCGATTGGTGGTTCCAGAGGTTATAGAATAGAATAGAATACTCTTTATTTTTCACCCCTTAAAAATTACAGATATATAAATGTAGAATTTTTACATAGGATGACACAATGTCTTATCGCTAAAAACGATATTTTAAAGACAACCTTTGGATGGAT
This sequence comes from Tiliacea citrago, assembly GCA_963921375.1. Classification (NCBI taxonomy): domain Eukaryota; kingdom Metazoa; phylum Arthropoda; class Insecta; order Lepidoptera; family Noctuidae; genus Tiliacea; species Tiliacea citrago. The sequence goes on from OY992784.1 coordinate 8,652,456, forward strand.
TAAGGAGGAAGGAGAGACAGTACTGCAGGGGCCCAAGTCTGCTATTTTTATAAACTCAGTCATTCCAACACGATCCCATTGTCATTTTGCTAAAAGTTCGTAATCTGGTAAATTCATAATGGTCGATCATTTTCTTTGCAATTTCTTTCAATGCAGTGTCAGTGGCCGACCATTGGAAAGTCATAATGACGCCATTATAATAGTAGATTACCAAACTTGTCAAAATCAACAATTATGAAATCAATGATCGACCATTCTGACACTATTGTAATAGCAGACTTGAGGCCCTGTTAGTCTGTGATGTCCTATTTACATATTTGAACGTGACACGTTATCACGTTCAAACAAACAAACAAAAACTAACTCTTTATTTTTATTATTACTACAGATTTGATTAGTTTTAGCCAATTCTATTGCCTTTCGGGTGTCCTTCGGGACGCTTGACCCAATTTAACTAAATTAACTTTGAAACTGCAAAATGTACTACACAACTTTTCGGGGGACTACAGGGGTTGTGTTATATTATGTAAGAAATGTAAGAATCGCTACTTCATAACCTTCAATGTATGTTATAACAGAAATAAAATAAGTATTCATTATAATAATTGGTTTTTTTAAAACGTGCTCGTGGAGCGCAGAGCTCGTGGCTAAGTAATAACATCCGCAGGGGTCAATCCATCAGGTTAAACTACGCTTACCGGGGTTGGTCAGTGGATAGGTGACCATCATTACATACCAAGACTCCTCCGTGCCTCGTTAAGCCTTTGGTTCTGGCTGCCATTCATGGATCTTTGACAGTTGTTAGGGGTTGTCAGAAGCCCGAAAGTCTATCAGCCAGTCTTATCAATGAGTATCGTCTTACCCAGTTACTGGGTTGTGAAGGTCAGATAGGCAGTCGCTCCATTTAAAAATCAGCTGCATCCGGTTAGACTGGAAGCCGACCTCAACATAGTTGGGAAAAGGTTAGGCAGATTGATTACACAAATTATCTTCTTTTTTTTTCTCATGCTACTCTTTTAGAACAAAAATATGCTGAAATCCCCCCCTGCCTCTATTCTGATATTTCGAAATCACTTGCTTCAATCTGTATTTCAAAACAGAGTGAGTATTTCGTAGACAAAATCATAGGGCAAATATTCATGTATGGTAATTCGCTCCTTTTGATGTTTTCGAATTCTGTCGTATCTATGAAGAACAACCCCGTATAATGTTAGTAGGCAAAAGTAAGAGTACACAGGGTGGTCGCGGTCGATAAGGACCAGGCCCGGGTCGACGGCACGTTGTGTTCCACGCGCGCCTCAAAGAGATCTCAGCACGAATTGACGGTGTCCAATAGGGCCAATGCCTGCCAGGGTTGCGAGTTTGTCCGAAAGGGATATCGTGGCCCTGGCACACAGGCAAATGAAGGAACACGGGTGGGTTAGTCAGTAAAAGTCTGACACGCCCTCCCGCTCCGCCCAGAGCGGGAGAAGATATTTGATAATGTCCCACCCAAAAAAAAAAGGCATTCGTTTGTACTAGGTATAGTAGTTAACTAGTTACCATGTTTTCCTTTTGGCTTATTATATTATGATGAAACTTATTCGCCTAAACGAGACTACACGCTTCTCATATTAACGTCTGTGCCCCTATTAATATTTATAAATGCATAATTATATTCTGCAAAGGGCACGTGCCAACTAGATGTGTAATATTCTATGTGTTTGCACAGAAAGAGGAAAAATATAATTAAGATTTTGTCTCGTATTGGCACAAAGTATAAGAGCACAAAATATACTCATCATTGACTGACCATTGATGTTCACTGCAGTAATGGACAGCAGTGGTCAGTAGGTAATACTGGTCCCGGGAATTTATTGAGTTCACGGGCTAAGCATGGATTCCATGAAATCTCGCGACCTTCGGCCGAATCTCGGTGGGCATCAATGTGGTTTATTAACTTAATTAGCATTTTTAAACAGTGATAGGTACTATAAGTTTTAAACTGCACATTACTTTTACCCGAAATAGAGTTGATAAAAAACGTTTTTTTTTTCTGAGATAAAAAAAATACTTTGAAAAAAACATGAAAAGCTACAGTTTTTTTTCTGGATTTGGTTTTTTTCAAAATTCCGAAAATAAAAATATAGAAATACCATTTATTTTTTGTTAAATATTACATAAATGTCTCAAAATAAAGTTTAAATTAAACGAATGGAGATTTCCCCAATCTTCGTTTGGTTTATGTTTTGTTTGAATTGACTGCAGACTGCCGAGAGTTTGAGACAGTGAGACTTCATGATGATTATAGCACTGATGAACGTTTATAGTACATTGTGATACAAGGGTGGAAGACACACCCGTGTATCACACGACGTTATTCAATACACTTGTGGGAAATATAGTAAAGACAAATCAAAGAAGTAATAAAAATTTTCAGAAAATGGCGCGTTTTTGTAACTGAACATAATATATTTTTAAATACGCATTTAAAAATATATTATGTTCAGTTACAAAAACAGTCATTCCGCGTAACAGAAAGATGCCTATGCAAAAGATTTAATTTTTGAATCATAATTAATAGCCTCTGTAAGTACGCCATGTTTAACAACTGTATTGAAAAGTATTTTTTAAGTTAATAATATTCAATTCAATTCATATTATTCATTAACAATTTACGTTGTGTTTGAAATATAATTCTAGATAATAAAAAATACACGTAACACATTGGTAATTTAAAAATTAACAACATAACACATCAAAACAATATAATTCAATGTCAACTCAAAAACATTTAAAAATTTAATACTAATATAATAATATGTACCTCTAATGAATGACTTCTAATTTCATTGCTTTAAACATAATTTGACTTGAATTAAAAATAAAAGAATCATATTTAGTTTTATTCTATTTTATTTATTGTATTCCACTTTTTCTGAATTTTTTTTTTTCCTAAACTAATCTAATGTAAACAAAAAACGACGGTGCTAAGTTTTTTTTTTTCAAGATTGTGAAAAAAAATTGTTTTATTTTTCAATTTACAGCTCTAATTCGAAACAAAATGATCGTCCACGCGATGTCTACACTCTTATTGAAATTGTTGGCAAGTTCCCAAACTGGGTCGTTGTAAAAGGAAAAAGCCTCAACAATTTACGCAATTTTATGAATACTTAACAGATTAAAATTCTTTCTTTTTCGATGTAAGTACCTATTTGCTCTGTAGAAAAGAATCCTTATGTGGGCAAATAAAATTAAAATGCGGCTTTTCTTGATGTCAGATTTCGACAGATATTTTTCGAGAACATACCGAAAAACACTGTTTTTATCAGAGACTAGCTTTTTCCCGCGGCTTTGCCCGCGTGGATGTCGGAAAATATCCCACGCTAACGTACTACCGAGATTAAAAATACTTTATGTATTAATAAAGGTTATAAACTATCTGTGTGCCAAATATCGAAATTCATTAAGCCGTTTTTGTGCCAATCTAGAACATATATCTTTGACAAACGGAGAAAATTCTAAAAACTATATTTTTGGCATCAAACTCGTACCAATTAGTTAAAAAAAAAATACTATTTTTCAGTTTTAACATCGTTACGATTTTATTATATGTAGATAGAAATATAGATTGAAGGAGTTGGTCACACTGCCCCGTTGCAATGCGTGGGGTAGTGTGAACGTCGCCTAACTTTTTAGATCACACCACACTAGAACTTACAGAGATAACATTGAAATCAGCTTAAGCGGCGTTTGTTTAATTGACTTTTGTCATTCTGAGCATAACCATTTGAAATAAACGCGTCAAAACGACGGACAGACTAAAGAAATCTTTAAAATATTTAGTTTGTGCTTTTATCAGCCAGCAGCCGCAGACTATAAACAACAGTATAACAAAACGACTCTGAACCACAGCTTATTCAAATGCGAGTAATATTGAAGCTGATATTAATATCCCATCGTGGGCTCACCTGTTGAAGAACGCTGAATTTTTATCGTAAGTTGTCCATACGTACGTACGCTTTTAATACTCCTCCTGAGTGAATAATGTAAAACAAATTATCTTTTTGGTGCTTTGTTTTTCAGTTAAACGGTTAATCAGAACATTGCACAGAATTTTAAATGAACAAAGGTATTTTATATAAGAAAAAGGTTCAAGGTTGTAAATTGAAATTTTACTTTAGCATTACTGAAAACAAGACGAACCGACATACATTATTCATATACACACGCCTTCTTCCCATATAGGTAGGCAGAAATTACAGAACGCTCCTTACATACTCCTTTTGCTTCGTTTACGTTCATACATTTGGTCATACACGCACGCCGGTTGCGAGTACTACTCTCCTGACGTTTTTCAAAGAAAATCATCAATATAGTCACTATTTGTCTGTAGAAATTAGTGCTCAACGCTATGGTGACATCACACTCCTATCTCGTATTGATAAGATATGGTTTAAATGGTAGAAGTTAAAGTCTCGAATCATAGGGGAAATAACTATATTAAAACACTATAACACAGAGTTACAAGAAATGGTAAAAAATGGTAAACTATATAACTAACTTATTGGTAAAGTGTATGGTAAAATGGTAGGTAATGGTTTTGAGTACGTGGTGTCTCTAATGAGATCTGCACCCTAATTGCGTAACGCAGTTTGAATCGGAATCTGAATGATTTTGAAGTATATTGCTAATCCATTGCTTCATATGTTAGAAAAATTTGTCTGCTCAACAACTTAAATAACGCAATGAATGTTGTCGAACTGTCAAATTGAAACTGATTCCTACTGATAGTGTGTTACGCAATTAGGCCTCTGGTCGCGAACTGGCCCACATTTTGGTGCACGAGCGAATGTGCATACTTGCGTTCGACGCAATTATGCATTTTCGCTGAGTGTTCGATTGAAACTCGAACAATGTCCTTCTAGGGTGTTCGCTTTCGTTTCCACTCACCTCTGCCTTGTGTTAGTCGTTACCTTTTGTTAGTCGCTTTTCATTCATCCTCTCAACATGACAAAACCATCTAAGTATACTCTTTTCTCTTTTCAAAACAAGACGTATCTATTGGTAGTTATAGTCACAGCTTTTAATCAAATAAATGTCAACCCTTAACACTATCTATAGAAATATTACTACCCCTATCATAATCATTGGCGGAATTAAAACACACTCTGCTTACCTCCTTTGGGACAACCACCCCAGTATATTGAAGAGAAATCCATTCCACAAATTGCTAGAACATTATTTATAATTTCACGCCCACCGGCAGTGGGGACACTGCTTAACTGAATTATTACGTAGTGAAAATAATATTTTAATTTTTTTTTCATTTCATATTGACGCGGCGTTGGATTTGATTAAATCTGTGGTTTACAGCAATTGTTCAAATATAATATTATTAAAACATTGATTTCAGGGTACAATGGCCCATAGACATATAACTTACAAACTAACATAGATATAGTATAAAACAGAAACTCGTGTTATTAAATATTACTCAAAAATGCATGTAATGTGGTCATTATTTTGACAACCTTGTTTGAGCAAAGTCGACCTTGCCGTTCTGTTTCAAGGAGCGGCCGGCAAAGTTTTGCTGGTCGCTCTAACAAGCCGGCAAAACATTGCCGGCCGCTATTTTGACGTTTCAACGTTTTAAAAAATCAAATGCAAAAAGATTTTATTTAAAACACAGCTGTTTGTATTTATAGAGATAGGTACAAAAAGATTTTATTCCATATTTGGCTGTATAGTTCCAACTACCATTGTTAAAAAAAGAAAAAACAAAGAAGTAACAAAAGCTTTTATTTAGTGTTTTTTTGCTAAAAATGAGCTCTCAAAGCGAAAATTCTTCCGATTCAATGTGTTTAACACCGCCAGACATTAAAGATGAAGCTAAATTAGTGGTTGAAAATTTAATACCGCGAAACTCAAAGGAAAAATATAAGCTTGCATATGAAAAATTTGTGCAGTGGAAAATCAGTAGGAAATCTAAATCTTTAACTGAAAATGTTTTTCTTGCGTATTTCCATGGACGTATAAAAAACTCCGACGGATTCTAGCTAACAGAAAACTGTGTCACTCAGAGTCAGCCAGCTCGCTGTAAGTACAGGCCCCCACGCACACATTCACAGCATACTCACCCATTACGCGTGCAAACGTCAACACAGTCGACACGTTTACGCGGCAAAAAAAGTATTGAAATAAAGCATGTCTTGTGCGGTGAAATGTTGCAAAAACCGTAGCGATCGGAAGAAACAAAATACAGGAATCACGTTTCATAGGTAAATAAATAATTCAACAACTTAGTTCCCGATTTTATAGATTACAATCAATATTTATTCACCAGAACAAAATAATTCATCACAAGGCCAGTGTTGCCAATATTCACGTGTGCAAATTACCCTAAATATATGGGACATTAATATATTTTTAAATCTATTCAATTTATTCAGGTTAATTTTATTATTACTAGTTGTTTTATATTCTTTCTACTAGATTTCCTAAAGTAAATGAAGTTTGGCGAAATGATTGGATTGAAAACAAATACAGTGTCATTTGCAGTTTACATTTTGAAACGAATGACTTTTATACAACTAAAGGAGGACTCCGGCGTGTTGTTACATATGCAGTACCTCAAATTTGTCTGCCGACCTGTATTTTTCTTAAAATAAAACAATATTAAGTGGGTAATTTTGGCTATCATGACAACCCTAAATTCACTCACACTTAAGACTGTCGCCGCCATTACGGGACACAGTTTTGTCTTAGCGGGAGTTCCGTCTGACTTTTTTTATAAGTCTATGCGTATTTCAATGATCTTTCCAACAAAATGAAGCCTTCGTCTCTCTGGAATACCTATTCAATGTTAAAATGCATGGTTCTGATAAAGCACAATTTGAACATTAAAAATTACCACAATTTAACGAGTATGCTAAAACGACAGTCAGACGGATATCAATGTAAAAAATCAAAAGTGTTGACATCACAAAATGTAGAAAAGTTTATAAATGAAGCCCCCGACTTTGAGTACTTAGCGGTGAAAGTAAGTATTTATATCTAAAAACCCAAGTTTGTACTGTACACGTTCGCATATTTAATACTCGTACTTGTTATTGTTACAGGGGGCCGATCGCGCTATTTCTCAACGTAATTACGGTACCGTTCGAACGGAACGTTTTTGGTTTTGGTTTAGTTTTGGTTTAGCTGATGTAAGAAACGGTATCGCGCTATTTTTTGTGAGAGTATTGTTCGATCGATCGTTCCTCCAACGTAACTTCCAAAGTAAAGCTAAATCGTTTCCGTTGAAATGATTAGCGCGATACGAAATGTGTCTAACGTAAACTTTTTGGTTGTGGTTTAGTTTTGGTAAATTAGCGCGATCGGCCCCCAGGTGGTTCTTATTTTTGGCATTTACGGTGCATGTCAATGCATCGAAATTACCAATATGACTTTAATGACATTGAAACTCACATCAACGTAATGATAATTACGTTGCGAGATACAAAAACGAAGATTGATCGTACTTTCGTTGTTCGTGACGCCTCATTTGCAGTGGTGCAAAAATATTACGCACTACGTCCAGTTGACGTAAAAACGGACCGATTTTTTTTAAATTATAAAAACTGCAAATGCACCAAACATGTGATAGGGAGGCATAAAATTGCTCAAATGCCCAAAATAATTGCTACATACTTAGAACTGCCCCATCCGGAACAATGTACAGGTCATTGTTTCCGGCGTTCATCGGCCACTATTCTTGCCGATACTGGGGCCAATATTATTACACTAAAAAGGCATGGAGGATGGAAATCCGATCGAGTTGCTGAGAGCTATATAGAAGAATCGGTGGAGAATAAAAACAGAATTACACAAAAAATCGGTCAAAGTATAAACTTAAAACGAACAACGTCTTACGAGTTCCAGGAAGCTTCAACATCTGCTCAAGAACATGAAGAAAAAAATGATGAAATAAATGAAGAGATAATACGGCAGTCAAACACCGCATTCAAATTATCGCAAACTATTAGTAACATCAAATCGGGAAAGTCGGTGTTGAATTTTAGTAACTGTACTTTTCATAATTGTCATTTTAATTAAATTTCTAGTTAATTAATATATATTTTATTGAATTTACTTGCTGTTTTTATTTAGATTAGGTACTTGCATTTTTGAGTAAAGCACTATACAAGCCTTGGCGCACTATGACTGCTTCGCTAGCCACGCTATGATTGCCTCGAGCTAGCCTAGCTACGCTCTAGGCCTTCCAGCTTGGCCATCATTGCAGCCCTTGCTGTCCTCGCTGTAAAGGCCTCGACCTACGGCCTCGGCCTTTATCTCAGCTCGTCCATCAAGTGCTGCACGCTGATCGCGCTGTGTCGGCCTGGAGCTGCGCTACGCTGCGCTGTCGGCCATCATCAGCGCGACCAGCAAAGTAGTCATTATAGACCGCGGCAGTAATGTACTAATAGCTTAGAACTATGTTATTATAATGTTCCCACTGCTGGGACACAAGCCTCCTCTCGGTGAGAGGTAGTGGGCCGTAATCCACCACGCGGGCCCAGTGCGGGTTGGTAGATGTCACATGTCTTCGAATTTTTGGTTCTAGAACATTCGTTTCCTCACGATGTTTTCCTTCACCGTTTTAAGAGCAGTGGTGATGAAATAATTTACTTAATGTACCTGTCAGGGTTCGAACCTACGCCGTACAACTCGTAAGTCGCGGCCGTTACCTAGCCACCACTGCTCCCACTGCTACAAGATGTACACATAGGTGAAATACACTCATATTTCGCCAGTTATAAGTTAATAGGGGGCGAGCCTATTGTCATTAACTTGGCATAACCCTAGACTGTGCAGCTACTAAGAAATTCTAAATAACACTGCCCGACCTGGGAATCAATCCAGGACGCCAAGCTCAGCAGTCACCAACCAAAGAGACAGTCTACATATAATAAAAAGAGGAAGAAAAGCTTTGTTACTTTAACAATCAGGTTGTATTTTTGATTGTTTTTTATACTTTATAAGAACTAGATAGGGCAGAGTAGTGTAATTAGCGTATTCGCAGAGAGAAACTTTGCCGGCGAAGCACTAACGGAAGTAACAGCGAGTGCACTTCTGGTGTTGTTGTATAAAAGAAACCTCTTTTGTTAAGGTTGTTTTTCTTATTTATTTCTGTACGAACGAGCTGGGAGTTTGAAGAAGGCTGTAGAGTCATCTGCGAAAGACGAAACATTGTGTCTTTCAAGAGTTTTATTGGAAAGGTAAGAACCTTCTAGACCCACCAGCTTTTCAGGAAGATTTTCACCTTTTAAACTACCCGAAATTTCTCTCGGCCATCACTGACGTCGGTGAAGAAGAACATCTTGAGGAAACCTGGGGGTCTACTCCGAAGACAAATCCGAAGTATCAGCCGAATGCTCGGCCGTTTCTTGACTACCGCTGACTATGGCTGACTGCGGTGAAAAAAAAAACGCCAGTCAAAGTGATAAGTGAAAGTCAAACATGTGACTTGAAGTCGGGTATGGATTCAAAGTCAAAAAAGGGAAACTTTGGAAGTCAAGAAACGGCCAAACACTCGGCCGATACTTCGGATTATCGCCTTGGAGTGGACCGCTGGACTTATAATTAATATCTGGAAGTAAGACTGAAATCGCGAATCTGCCTTGAGCAAGCGTAGTGATCAATGCTCGATGATAAATGCCCGTCTCTGCATGAGAAGAGGCTTTTGCTGCCGCAGTGGGGAAATAATAGGCTTTATTATTAATTTACCCGACCGATATGGTCGTCTTTATTAGAAGATCTCTGGGCTCTACAATAAATGTACCCAATACCTTCTTTACTAAGGAGCTTAAACTAGGCTTGCGGGAAGAATACTCTTCTCAAACCGTGTTCCACTCGGACTCACGAAACCACAATGTCCTGCCATGTTCCTGGAATCAATAATCAATTTTAACGACCCTTTACAAACATATTTAGTTGCATACATTAAGGCGCAGATACATGATTTTAGTGACTTTTAAATCTATGATTACACCTTCATATAATGCAAGTAAGTTATGCAAAAAATGTATGTTAAACTAGAAAGCATACACATTCATTCTATATGTGAATATTTAAGTATTGTAGTAAAATACTTTATGAAATAAATTGTGGAAGTAATATCTAACCAAAGCATATAAAACGATTTCACTTTCAAACTACATAAGATATTTTCCTTCTTTTTTTTTTGTAAGTACAGACGATTTTCTACCCTGGGGCGTCTAGAATCATATGCTGAAGTCATGGTACAGACGCCAGCACATCAAGCTACTACAATCTGTCAAATTTCTTTAAAAGATTTTCAACTTTATTGTTAAGGCATAAGGTTCAAGGTTGATTGGGAAAATTTGACAGTTTCGGGTAGCTTGACCTGCTGGCGTCTGTACCTAACAGTTTACGTGTCGATGTCCCTTATTTCGTGTATAAACAGCTTCAGTGGGTCATTCTTCAAAGCTACTTTATGAATTACATATTCATAGAATATAACATTTCTTTCTGAAACGACAGAAAATTCTGTCCACCGGTCATGAATAGTCGACACACAAAGGAACTGCGTCCAAACCTTATAAGCGCACATTATGCAAATTAAATAACACGAGCTCCTTGAATACACTCCACTGAGGGCGAATAATCTCGCGGACATGCCCTCGAGAAAGTAACTTAGACTAGCGCGCTGGAAAAGAGTCGCGACTAGAAGTAGGAACTAAGTTATAAGTTTGGATGTGTTTATGCGGAATTCTTAGAGTAAATGTGACGAATTAGTGGGGTCGAATTTTATACGATAACTTGTTACGGTACTACGATAATATACGCCATGCTTCTGCATATTGCTGCTACGCCGGTTGTTTACGTTACTATACGCATGGCTACGGTATTACGCATCGCTACCCTGGGCCTGCAATCTCGACATACATAGCGATCGCTTTACGACCGAATCCGGTCGTAAAGTCCTAATGGAGTACCTAGACTATAGATTTTTTCGTGCTTATCAAGCAATTTCAACCGTCTAGAGATCCCATTAGGACTTTGCGATCGAATTCGGTCGTAAAGCGATCGTTATCTATGTGGAGACTGCAGGCCCTGGTACGTATTGTAACGCTACTAGGCATCGCTAGGCGACTACACATAGCTACACTGCACACTCCGGTGCCAGCAAAAAATTATGCGTGTGTCCTACGTTGCAATTTAAAAGTCTTGTTTTTGTTGTCATAAATGTAAATGCCTTCTCCAATAGCATTGTTTTCTAAAATCTCTGTCGAAACCAAGCAAGAGCGGCTTTCAGGCGAGAGACGAATGGAATTGGGAGCTTATCAGAGCTCGAGCAGGAGCCGATAGCGTGTGAACCGTCACCTCGATGCTACCTGCTTATGCGGCTTTTATAAAACCCTAAAATGTTAATCTTTAGCGTCATATGTTTAATACTTAGAACATACAGCCACGAGTTGTGCTCATGAATGCTTATACTGGAGTCGGTATCCTACTTGACTATGAATATTGAAAACACATTTTCAATTATATTATCCTAACTAATGTAAATTCGAAAGTGTTTTTGTGTCTTTGTTTGTTAGGCTTTCACGCTAAAACGGCTGAACGGATTGGGTAGACCATGACCTGGGTTAGGATATAGGATACTTTTCATCCCGATATTCCAACGGGATCGAGACAAATGCGGGTGAAATCGCGGGGTGCAGCTAGTCAATAATATACTAAAGTTTGGATTATGTATGTGTGACTAGCTGCACCCCGCGGTTTCACCCGCGTAAGTTTTGATCCCGTGGGAATATCGGGATAAAAAGTCTAAGCCTATATGTTAATCCAGGGTGTCAGCTACCTCCATACAAAATTTCATTAAAATTGGTCTAGCCGTTTGAGCGTGAAGAAGTAACAAATACAAACAGACACACACACACACAAACTTAGACTTTAGAATATTAATGTGATCTATATTATTATAGTGTGATGATGAATCAGTTAACCTAATACGATGTGATTAGTTGATAAAAATACCAACAGAGAATCTTATGATTTTCTAAATAATTTTACAAAATAATAAATTAGACAGGTTTTCGGTAAAAACACTTTAAAATTCGACGTTTCGTCGAAAATTAAATCTGTAAGACACTTCCAATTCCACGTATACTTATATATTTCTTTGAACCCTACAGAAACTAAATTATATCAAGATCAAGAAAATCTTTAACAAATTGAAATTCCAAGCTCTGATTATGATTAAAGAGAACATTTTCATGAGATCGCATCTGGCAAGTTTTAAAATTGCCAGTTAACTCATTTGCAAATATTTCTTCAGATGAGTTTGGCTAGACAGATTACAGTGTCTTGATGAAGTTAAAGATAACGTTTGAAGAATGGCTGTTAATCTCACTTGATATTCTTTTGTTTTATGTTGCTCATACTTAATAACCTATTTTGTTTCAGTGCGGTTAGTGGAAGTGCTCAGGTGCGGTTCAGACAAGTGCGGTTGAAATCAGTGCTCTGAGTGGAATGCCTCCTTATTTTTATTCAATACTAAAGACCCTATTTCGCACGTTTTTTACGACTTCAAAATAAAATCAAAATCAAAATATTTTATTTCACATAGACCTTCTTGGGCACTTATGTAACGTCAGAAGCTAGGTGCACGGTTCCAATTGGTCGTTTCCTATGGAGAAGAGCCGGCAAGAAACTCCACGGTTACTCTTTTAAAAATAATTGGCTTTTACAATGTTTTCAAATTACAGTGTTTATAGGTATCCCAAAAAATATAGTAAAAGTTGCTCGACTTTCAAAATGAAATTAAAAGTATTTTTATTAAACCAACAAAAAGATTTTGAAAATGTTCGAGCCGACATAATATCTGCCATATAAAAACACTCATTTTTATTATATTTTAACTATTTTATTAATTTTACAAATTTTTATCAATTTTACCAACTTTATCAATTTTACCAATTTTATCATTTTTATACTTTATATAGCAATGAAAACCGTATCAAAATCCATTTCGTAGTTTAGAAGAACGCATCCACACGATTTTGCATTGAAGGTACTTTCTATTTGTAATTTTTTAAATTTAGTAGTACACAGATATTGGGTATTTATTTTAGTTTTCCATTAATCATAACACAAGACACACATACATGTATGTCACAACATTTTATTTTATTTTGTATGAGCTTTTTTTATATTATCACCTATAATTATTTATTCTCATAATTAATTAAACGCGGACACACACTTCTCTATGTGTTTAGTATTCTAGCTTATAGCACTCGTGGGTTGCAGCTGAAAATCAGCGCCAGGTGGTACACCTTGTGTTGTCATCTGACATTATGCTGAGCTGAGGCCCTTTTGGCATTATAATAATATTGTTTTCTGTTTTTATAGTTATATGGTGTATTTTTTGCTGTAATTCCAATAAACGCATTTTTCTTTCCTTAATTCTTAGGTATGGAAGGACACTGTAGAGCTGTCAACAATTACCAGAGCATCATCATTATTCTGCCCTTATCCTAATTTATTTGGGGGCGGCGCAACATGCCATTTCTATCTATTAGTCGTCATCTCGGTAGTCACCCCCTTTCTAGCCATATCATCTTTCACACAGTCCATCCATCGTTTCTTTGGTCTTCCCCTACTCGTATAGCCATCGCATCCATACTTAAAACTTTCCTTACGACAGACATTTTCCTCATTCCTCCGCATCACATGCCCATACCATGAAAACCGATCTCCGCACAACTGTTCAGTCACCGTGCCAAGCAACAACCACAACCAATAAATACAAGATACTAAACTAAATATAAAATTGTCTACAAATCTACAGTCTATTAGCCTACAATGTTCTCACATTCACAAAATATAAAATAATCTATTTAAAATATCAATATGATAGTAAAAATAAAAATCTATTTGAACCAAACGACATGATGGCCATTACAACTGTTACAAATCTCAATTGATATCCTGTCTACCAATTGAAAAACCATCAAGATTTCTTTGTTTTATGTATGTTTAATATTAACATGTTATACAAAACCTTAAAGTCAAATGATGGTGAAAACCGCAAAAAACTTTTGCGTTGTATTAAAAAAAACCGGCCAAGTGCGAGTCGGACTCGCGCACGAAGGGTTCCGTACCATTATCTATAAAAACGGCAAAAAATCACGTTTGTTGTATGGGGGCCTTCTTAAACATTTGTTTTATTTTAATTTAATTATTTATTTTTAAAGTGAATATATAATTAAATATTCTGTGAATATTTCAAGCGTCTACCTGTTGCCGTTATCAATATAGAGCAAAAAGGAGTAAATAAATCACGTTTGTTGTATGGGAGCCCCCTTAAATATTTATTTTATTCTGTTTTTTAGTATTTGTTGTTATAGTGGCAACAGAAATACATCATCTGTGAAAATTTCACTGTCTAACTATCACGGTTCATGAGATACAGCCTGGTGACAGACGGACAGACAGACAGACAGACGGCGGAGCCTCAGTAATAGGGTTCCGGTTTTACCCTTTGGGTACGGAACCCTAAAAAAAGTTGTTAAAAAAAATATGTAGTTTTTTTTACGGATGTATTTTCTCTCGATCGCTGTGGGAGTGATTTCGTGAAAAGGGATGGAAGTGTGTAACAGGAAGTGACAGCTTGAGCATGGAATAAGTAAGTATGTACTTACTTTTATTGGCATGAAATTAGTAAATACTTTATTACAGCATGGAATTAGTGTACTCATGGAATTTGTAAGTACTATTTAGATTGTAAGTAGAGGGCGTCATTTCTCATTAGGTATTGCTTATTAGGACCAAGGTGAGATGTCAGATGTTACACATCATAAGCGACAATAAAAGGCACGCTCGTTTTATATTTTTATATTCTTTAAATGTATGGGTTTAGTAACTTTATAATTGATAAATCATCTGAAAGCTACCTATTTGTGTATATGTAATTCTGGACTTATTAGGTAGTTAGTTCCAAACTATATTTCAGAATACAATTGCTTCTACAACAGATACGTTCTAAGCTACCTCAATGCGGAAATGAAAACAATGAAAAATTCCAGAATTAAGACTTAAATTAAATCAGGAAAAAAATTGTAAGAGTGCCCACCCCCAAACCGTATCTTTTGATGAGAGCCGAAATCGTATTAAAAACACCTTACTTTGGAAACATTTTCTGCTTCAGTTCTTTTGATCATGAGCTGGTTTTTAGGATTCCGTACGTCCGAATGAAAAACAGAACCCTTAAAGAATCACTCGTATGTCTGTCTGTCCGTCTATCACAGCCAATTTACTGATACCCGATTAAGTTCAAATTTAGTACAATATTAATTTCTGTGACCCAAACACGGACTTGTAATGTAAATAAACGAATTTTGAATATTTGGGGTATTTGAATATTTGAGATTAGCGGTACAAATTAGAAAAAGTTTTACATACTAATGTGATACATTAAATGAAGGGGCTTTACGGTGAGGGCCATAATTTTTTTTTTAATCATTTTAAAATAAACAGTCTTAAGGTAATATAACAAAATAGATGAAAACTAACCATTCCCCCCTTATCTCCACAACTACTGAACCTAAACTTTTGAAAAATAGAGATATATATACATATATATATTGTTCTATACTTATAGATTATAGGAAAACCTATATGAAGTCTATGGTCTTAAAATAACATGGTAAATCTCTCAATATTGTGCGTACAAACTTACACTTGCAGTTGGAATGTATGGGAGAGCATGTTTTTTAACTACAATGTTAAGTTTGTCCCTGGGGTAAATTCATCCCAACTACGGGACCCTGCATTGTGCGTGGCCCGACACGCACTTGGCCGGTTTCATTGTTTGCCATCTACGATGTTGATCGATCAAGAAAAATTTTTTGTCATGGACTAACAAGTTATTGATTAAAAGGGAAATTGCCATAATCTACATGCTTACCAAATTGGTGATAGCAGTTTGTCGTTATTAGGAGACGAGAGGAGACCTACAGCTTCTCTTACTTAACATAACATTATATCAAACCTGTACCCCGAAGGGTTAGGCAGAGTTGTACCTATAGTACACCCACATTTCACCAGTTCTGTTTAAGTCCCATGTAATAGGGGGCGAGCCTATCAGTATTCTCTAACTTCTCCTAACGAAATGCTTTGGAGCCTTTTACTAGACCTTCGAGTAAAATACTGTTTTACATCATCATCTGCAAATTCTTTTCCCTAGAATATTGGGGTCGGCTTCCAGCCTAATCGGACCGCCTATGGGACGTCTAGAACCCATGGGGTCTACTCCGAAGCGCTAAACTGAAGTATCGGCCGAATGCTCGGTTGTTTTATAACTTCCAATGTTTCCATTTTTGACTTACTTACTTTGAGTCTTTACCCGACTTCAAGTCACAGTTTTGACTTTGGCTTATCTCTTCGAGTGTTTTTTTTTTTTTGTTGTTGTAGTCAGCGATAGTTAGCCGTAGTAAAGAAATGACAGAACATTCGGCCGATACTTCAGATTTATGTTCAGAGTAGAACCCCAGGTACTGGGTAACACGAAACTCCGTAACTAAAATATTGTAAAAAAAAATTGTATACGTATTTATATTTTTTTTTTTCGGAAACTTTATACTGCACTTTGCTAAAGCCTTTAAAAAACAATAAACGCGAAACATACTATTGAAAACGTTCAAATCTTCACGAAATAAAAATAATTTAAAACATTTGAAAAGATGAATAATGAATTTACAAAATACAATAACCATCGAAGGGTTAAGAGACGTTTCCTTCAGATTTTTTAGTTTTTACAAGTCACTCTGAAAAGGATGTTTGCGATACAATCGTTTGTCCTTTTTTTTTACTTTTACTGACTAAATCCCAACTGTGTTTCTTCAGATGCCCGTGCGCCAGGACCACGATATCCTTTTCGGACAAACTCGTAACCCTGGCAGGGAAATTCACACCCTAGCGGGGTTAAATATAGGATAAAAATTCGTATGAAATGATGACGACGGGAAATCCCATCGCACACACGGCTTGTATTAATAAAATCCTCCAAAAGCGCGTTATAATGTTAAATAAATATAAAATCTCATACTTTTCTACATTTAAATGTAACTACTTTGAAGACTGGGCTCTAATCGTTGTCTCGATCCCGACCCAAATGTAGATTTGATTTATGTTCGTACTTAAATCTATCTGAGGGGTAACGCCCTCAATATTCTTGTTCCACTTAAATTGCTCGAATTACGTCACAAACCAGAGAACGATACCTGACATTGAAAGATTTTATTATTATTTATTACTGAATAGATCTATCGGAGTAAAGGTATACTTTGATAAAACTCTTTAGTTACAACACAATATAATATCACGCCTGTGTTCCCTGAAGGGTTAGGCAGAGGTGTACCTATAGTACACCCACGTTTTGCCAGGTCTAAGTCCCATGTGATAGGGGGCTGTCCTATTGCCATCAGCTGAGCACAAATCCAGACTCCGGGCTGCTACTGAGACATTCTAGATGGACAAACCCAGTGACACTTTGCCCGACCCAAGAATCGACCCCAGGACCTCATACTCAGCACAGCATAGTACGAGGCCGTCAGCCACTCTTGAGTTATACTATTGTATTTTTTTTTATTAACGGTAATTAAGACTAGTATTGCCAGATATTAAAGTTCTCACGAGAGCTATTTCCAAGATATTCGAGGATTTATGTTCCTATAAATAAATCACGATTTTTTTTTGCAATTTGGCCGTTTGCGAATAAATATAAGTAATTAAACACACACACACACTAAAGCGGCATGACTACGGCCATATCAGTACTTAAACAAGATTGGTGATGTTTCTAAAATTTAAAAATACGTTGCTGCTGCTTTCAAAATGTCTACTAGATAGATTGTGGAAAGGGATTACCCTAAACTACAAATTAAAAATATACAAACGATACATAAAAAAAAAAAAAAAAAAAAATCAATCACCAATCAAAATCAAAAGTTATTTATTCAAGCTAGGCTGAGGCTGAGAATCAGCACTTTTTGAACGTCAAAAATTACATAAGACAGTCCCCCAAAAACGCCCCACCCTTTACCACTTCCTAGTGCTTTAGTTGGGAAGAAGCAGTGGCGCAACAAACTCCCCAGCAGCACAGCTGTCTATTCAGTTAGAAAACTTGATTCTATACAATAGAATGTAAAATAATTTGCATTACACAACACAAAACATTAAATTAAATTATTTGCCATAATGTTAACTAGCAGTTAGCACAAAAAAAAAATTACAATCGTCGAAAACTATAATTGAGCAGAACAAAAAATAAAAACTAAAATAAAACGTAAATATAACGTACCTAAATAAAAGCCTCCAGGTATAATGGGCGTGGCCACTTACATAAAGCTATAGCTGTAACTCGAAGTCACAAATGATAAACTAGCACCATCGAAGTAAAATTAATAAACAGTTAACTATTAAAAACAATAACAAAACCATGGTCAGCAAGACTACCAGTCACCACAAGCAGCACCCGTTCACGAGCATAATGCAAAGATCAGCCATCGCCTCCCTCGCCATATTTGAGGGAAGGAGGCAACCCGACCCCCGACGCTACCGCAAGCAGTGATCTAAGGGAGCACGACGAACTTGCTGCCGGTTGCTCAGGCAAGAATAATATAATCAATTGTCGAGGTCGCTAGCTAACCACTTATAAAAAACATTGTAATGAGTAGATTATGTCACTAATAAATTAAAATGAAAATAAATTGACTTAGTCAAATAAAATAAACAATTATGAACTCATATTACCTGTCAGTAGGTAAGCTAATTCTGGAGAAAGAACATGACCATTATCTTCAGTTAATCACAACGACCAAATTCTTATCGTTTAAGTAGTCGTTGATAGCATAGTAACTATGCCTTTGAGCAAAGTTTGGATTTAACTTTAATTTGAAACGCACTATAAGGCAAATATAGTAAAGAAGAGGGTAGCTCGTTATAAAAAGTTATACCAAGTCCAACAAATGAGTTATGAACCTTATGAAGCCGGTGAAATGGAGCACGTTTGTCCTTATTTCTGGTGTTAATATTGTGAATACCACTGTTTTTAGTATATTTAAGTGTATAATTTGCCTAACATATTATAAGATGTTGGCGATGAATTATTGTGATGCCACCGTGAGAATACCAATATCTTTAAAAAAATCTCTCAGGGAGACTCTGGCACCCAGCTGGTGAATTGCTCCACCAAACGATAAACTAGAATTCATAAATTAAATAATGCTTTGAACATACTAGGCTCTCATAAAAGAGAAAGTGTAAAACGTTTTAACAAATTAAAATTCTTAATATGAAAGACAGTGAGGGATATCTATTGTTCTAACTACAGCATCCCGTGGGAGCTTTTATATGACAAATTATAGTTTCAAAGCATAACTTCATATAATAATATAACGCTACTTAGACAAATGTGAGTATTTCCAAATTTACTGGAGCGGTGTGGACGTTCATGTGATATCGAAAAATACTGGTAGGCAAGGTACCTATAACAATACATTTTAAGTCAACAGCAATAATTATTATTATCATTTTAGACCTCTTGAATCAGTTTGACCGATTTTTGGTAGTGGCAAAACTTATGGGTTCTCGTCACCGACATGACATAATGTGACGGTTGTTTATGACGAAAATGGACCGCTACAAAAATAAACAAAAAAAAAAATAACTTCGAATTTCGAACGAATACGCGTCATAATTTAATTTGCTTTAAAACAGAATCTAGATAGTTTGTTGCTTGGTTGCTTGTAATTTCTGAAATTCTGCGCAACAGCCGCCATACCCGTTCTAATTTGAACCGGCAATTCGCAAGGCAGTGGATACAAACCACCTTGCAATCCAGATCTCATTCCCCATGATTTTTTTTATGTGGCGCTATTTAAAAAAAAATAACTTTATAAAAAGAAATACGCCAGTGTTCAGGAATTCAAAGATTTATTTACCACGAATCTCTATGGAATGAATCCTAGCACATTAACAGCTGCTAGGTAGCTGCTCTGTAGTAAAAATAATATGCACGTCAAAACGTCTACCATTTTGAACACCTCATAAATATCTTAGAGCACAAAAGTTAAATTTCTAGGCGAGCCCAAATGTAAAGTTTCAAATTTTAAATTTTAAGGTGAGTACCCAAAGTAGAAGTTATTGTTTGTTATTTGTTTTTGCTGTCGTTTTTGTAGCGGCCAGTTTATCAATTGTAAAAAATGTAAGTTTGAGTCTCATTTCCTACGAAATGTATAGGAAAAGATTTTTGCGGTTTTTGACTTTAGAGGTTTTTGATTCTTATAAGAAAGAGGATCGATTATCATAATTTTTTTTTGTTGCGAAAATTGCCTATTTTCCTGCTGAATGTATTATTTTTTCAAAATCTGTGAATGCAGATCAAAATTTCTCAAAAAGTTAAGGACAGTCTCTTAAAACCGTATTCCTGTAGCTACAACGGTTATGGTACCTGCCGTTACAGCTCCATCTCAAAAATCCACCCTGTTTATACATAATTATAAGTTATTCCAAATTTTTTCGTTTTCACTGCTGTGGGCAGGCCCTACGTCTGCCTATTTTTAGGGTTCCGTAGTCATCAAGGAACGTTTACCGTTTTGTCATGTCCGTCTGTCTGTTTGTCTGTCTATCCGCGGCTTAGCTCGGCGACTCTTAGTACTAGAAAGCTGTAATTTGATATGGGTATACATTACATTAATCACGCCGACAAAGTGGTAAAATATCAAAATGAAAAAAAATTGTAGGGTACACGTAAAGTTGGGATGATATATTTTTTTCTCGTCTATCCCATGGTGTGGGGTATAGTTGGATAGGCCGCGTCAAAAATATTGCGGGTATTTTAAAGTAATTTTTCGGTTCAGGGATCCGTTTGCGTAATAGTAAGCTTTAAAGTGCTATTTTTTATTAGAGTCACGGCTCCTCCCCACCCCTGCCATGCCAGCTTAATGTGCCCAGCAAAGGGAACATTACAGTCTGAGTATATTATTTTTTATTCCGGATGATTCTAAACGTTATCTGGTTCAGAAACCCTTTTTTGGAAATTATATGTAGCTCTGTCTTTCTCTCTCTTTAAGTGTTTAATGCATTCGTGTGATCTTAAATTGTAGATGGTAATAAGTACATTTTCACAATAAACAAGTCTCACCCATTTCATGGTCAACCTTGCATCGTGAGTTGATCAAAATAATAGTTGCAAAGATATTATACAAACATGATCTTACTACCTACAATCATTTACGGTCATTTAATTTTTGTTATGTTAACATTTATTTTATTTGGGTTGGCCAGTTTGTGTTGTATTGTATGTTTACAATTAGCACTAAGTGTCGTGAATGCAATGATTCCTTTTTAAGTTTATCAAATAGCTGTACATTGGTGGTTTTTATAGAAATTGCCCGACTAGATTCGAACTCAACTGGAGCCTAATTAAGGCATACACGTAAATAAAGCCGTACATACCTATGGGTTGTAACGGAACCTTGCCTCCGCCTCCGCAAGTACGGAACTTCCGCAAGAACTCGTACCTCCGCCATTGTAAGCTTTTTGCGGAGTTTTATTGGAGGTTTGTTTACGTTTCGTCAACGCGCGACGAGCAACGCGGCGCGGTCGCGGTCGCCACGCGGTTGAGTCTTGCGCACGAAATGGTCTGAACTGTGTGACGGACGAAGTGGACTAAGAACTTAACTGGTAATGTACAATGATGTACCTATTTTGAATAAACACTTTTTGAATATGATTAGATAGATTTTATTTAATTAAAATATTACCCTGCTTCTGGGGCAGTCGGGAAATAAATCATTATTAGGTACGTAATCTTTTCCCCATCTCCGCATCCGCAGAGGTCAAGCTATTTAGCTCAGCATCCGCCTCTGCTTCCGCTAAAAAGACAGCCGTTACAACTCTACTACATAGCCTTAAAAAGTTTTTCCTGCTTACAAGGTTTTTCAAATCCCAAAGCTTTCATTAATTTCAGAAAAAGCAAAAATTGAGTTTCAGTGGACTCTCAAACTATTGAAACGTAAATAATATCCAAAAGTAATTGATTCCACCTGCGAGATATATTTAAGCTGAGACCCTTGGTTTTAGTATTACTGACAACTATAAACTTTCCCAGACTCTCATACGTGACAAGAAAATGTAAAGGTAGATCTTTTCTGATGTAGATTAGAATATTAAGCAGATTGGTCAGTTTATCTTGGGTGGATTGTAAAACAGCCTCGAAGACTACTTGTATTACCTAACCAAGGCAAACATTTTGCCAATATGACAAAACATGTATGTTAATGTATGCAACAGCAGTGGTGGTCCAGTGGAAAGGCCCGGACTGACGAGTTGTAGGTCGTGGGTTCGAACAAGCATTCCGCTCACTGAAAAAAAACATCATGAACAGCATGTCCTAAAACCAAATATTCGAAGTCATGTGACTTCTACCAACCTGCACTGGGTACGCGTGTGGTACCTTACGGCCTGCACCCCTGAGAGAAAAGTTAACAGCCCTACTAGAATTAAAAACAACTAAATAAATTACACAAAATGGGCCGAAAATAAATAACGCTATTACAGTGGACACACATCAAGCTAAACACAGCCCTATCTATCTTCTCGTAAACCGTAGAAAATAAGGCAGGACTTCAACATTCTAACACGATTTAAATAGTTTTATCTTGAAGTATTGTCTTGGCGGGTACAGTCAGCAACAACAACGAGAGTTTACAAATACGTCTGATAAAGTTTTGCAAACAGTCTCTGATAAATTGATGTTATTCCACGGCAGTAGTCTACAATTTCAATTCATACGTACTTTCTGAGTTTATATTGGACATAAATGACATCCGTGAAGGAAAACATCGTGAGGAAAGCTGGATTTAAAGTTACCCATCTGCCTAGCCTTTTCCCAACTATGTTGGGGTCAGTTTCCAGTCTAACCGGATGCAGCTGAATATCAGTATTTTACATGGAGCGACTTCGTATCTGACCTCCACAACCCAGTTACTGGGTAATACGATACCCCTTGGTAAGAAGACTGGTTGTCAGACTTTCGAACTTCTGACGGCCCGTAACGACTGTCAAAGATCTACAAATGACAGCCGGGATCAATGGCTTAACGTGCTTTCCGAGGCACGGAGTGGGCTTGGTATGTAAAGATGGTCACCCATCTACGGAGCAAACGTGGCAACCGTAGCTTAACATGATCGATCGACCCGTGGGGCTGTTATTACTTAGCCACAACCACCAGCCCCTGGATTAATAGTTACTATGTGTTTGAAATCGCCAACCCATCTTGAACAAGCGTTGCGCATTACGCCACTGACTGTACTTCAGTACGCTCAATCTCACAAATTTAAATAAAATGGCGCTCGTCCGGACATTAAAACGCGAAATTATTTTAATAAAACGTGTCGGGGTCACTTAAAAATTGCGATATTTCAACATTCAAATTCATCAAACCGTTTTATTATATCTTGCATCAGCTTTGACAAAGATGATTATTTTTAAACTTGCATTAAACCTACCTGCAAAATCTCTAACAAAAAAAAAAAACAATTTGATCTTTCTTCTCCTTTGGGTCTAAAAAACTTCTTTTGAAATGTTCTAAATTAAAAACCGGTACCGTGCCGTACCGCACCATCATATTTCTTCCCGTGGGTGTCGTAAAAGGCGACTAAGAGACTTACTAGAGAATGGGCAGCAGCGTTCTCTATGCATTTTAACACCATACTGCGATCGCCAACGCGCCTGCCAAGCGTGGCCTATGTCCAGCAGTGGACGTCTTTCGGCTGAGATGATGAAATTGAAAATTGTCATAAGATAGTTACTTGTGCGTTTGGAAACCAAAATATAGTGGCCAAAGTTTGTCCGTAGAGCATCGATGGAACTAAATCTACAGATATACAGTTCGTCTACCCTAAACACGGAATATTAAAGAAACGTCATTCCTATCAATTACTGGAAAACAATGAATGCAATAATAATTGAAAAAAAGAGAAGTCACAAAGAAGTTGTATCGATAATATCACAGCAGAAAAAAAACCATTCCTATTTCCGATAAATCATTATATATATATATATATTTTATATATTATACATTAAAAAAAAAAAAAAAAAAAAAATTACAGTCTAGTAAGTAGACTAATTGTAAATACCTCGGCACTTTAAAAGAGACTTTGACCCCTGAGTTTGTTTCGCCATTTCTTCTCGGTATCGGGTAGTCAGATAGGAAATGTCGACTACATCTAACTTATTTTTTACTTTTTAATATGACGTGTAAAAGTGATTCCGATATCCTATTTACAGAATAAACAATTTCATTTCATTTCACTATTTACATTAAAAGACATAAACTCAAACTCATACTCAACGCATTTATTTAAATTAAACCCTTTACAGGCACTTTTGAATTGTCAAGGAATCGGTTAGTTAGAAATATGAAGCTAGTTGCCCATTTCAAAGAGTAATAGGTTCCTATGGAGAAGAACGGTCAAGAAAGTTAACGGACACACTTTTAAATTAAAATATTGATACAAAGTTTTAGTTACATCATTCATGTTGTTCATTGCATCGTTAATTCTCACTTAAATATCCTGCAGATGGACTTTAATTAACATGCTTTTAGTATCATCTACACGCACTTAACTCTAATTGATTCTTATCTCAATAACATTTCAAATCATACACATCTTCA
This sequence comes from Tiliacea citrago, assembly GCA_963921375.1. Lineage (NCBI taxonomy): Eukaryota > Metazoa > Arthropoda > Insecta > Lepidoptera > Noctuidae > Tiliacea > Tiliacea citrago. The sequence goes on from OY992784.1 coordinate 8,677,189, forward strand.
GACCTTATGTTAAATAAACCACAATTCCTTTTCACCTCGCAACGTTATTGATCCAAGAATCTCACGTTATTACGGAAGTAGATTGGATTTATTAATTCAGATGCTTGCAGGCTTTGAGGTTTCGGTACGTGGCCTTAATAACCACTTAACTACATTACCCCTTGGCAGGATGGAAACACCCTGGCAGACTTGGTAACCTCGGGCATTGGCTGGGCTCTGTTTTCTGCTAGAGAATTGGGCTCTATTTTTTTTAGTTATTAGATACTTGCTACTTTGATATTGCCCGTGACTTTGTCTGTGCTAGAGCACATAACAACATAGGCTACTTTTCACCCTAGAGGGTGAAAAGTAGCCTATGTTCTTCTCCAGGTCACAAACTACCTTTTTGTCACATTTCACAACGATCGGTTCAGTGGTTTAGGCGTATAAATGTAACAGACAGACATACAGAGTTACTTTAGCATTTATAATATTATACATATAATATGTATTAAGTTTACTAATTAGTATGGATATGATATCCAATAACACAAAAAAATCCTTACTTAAAAACCCAATACTTCTGACATTTGCATAACCAGAGGTATCACAAACGTGTTACCATCCCAGGGAAAAAGCTGAAATTACGTCATCATTATCTTCATTTCAGCCAAAACTGGATATAGGCCTCCCCCAAGCACCGCCACTCCCATCGGTTCTGTGCTTGTCATATCCAGCTGATTTCACAAGGTCGTCAGTCTATCTTGTGGTAAGATTTCCAACGCTACGTCTTCTGGCTCGCGGTCGTCACTCCAGAACCTTTCAGCTCCATCTGCCATCTGTTCTGGGAGCAATATATATACTCCCGCTCCACCTAACCAAGTTAACCAACATAGGCCGAAAAATTGCCAAACTTATGGCAATTCTTCGGCCTATGTCGGTTAACTTGGTTCTCCTACAGATCTCTTCATTTTGGTTTCGATCATTTAGGAAAGCTCTAAGCATAGCCCTATCATTGCCCAGTAGATGACTTTTAGCCTTCAAATAAGGTGATAGGGGGCGGCGGACATCCCCGAGTCCGCCGTCCCTGGACCCATTTAGGGTGGCCGGAAGAGGGCATTGTCAGCCCTCTGCCGACGCCCAGTGCGCCTGCTGCGGGCCGGGTGAGCGGACGAGATCTCCCGCTCCCTTTCCGCAGCCTCCTTCTGCGACACGACTGTTTCGCAGAAGGATACCACCGCGTCCCAGGACTCCTCGCTGCCGGCCATCGACTCGACCACGGCCGGCAGCGACAGGTCACTACCTACTCCTAAGATGACGGCACGGCGAGGCTCCTCCCAAGTGGCACACTCTGCCAGCGTATGCCGCGACGTGTCCTCCCGGCAGTCGACGCAGTGGTGACACCGGGCGTCCGGCTCCCTGTTTATGCGACACAGGTACTTCCCGAAGCAACCATGCCCCGAGAGCACCTGCGTCTCACGAAACGACAGGGAGCCGTGCCTCCTCCCGAGCCAGGGCTCGAGTACCGGCCGGACCGCCTCGATAGTGGCGAGGCCGGCGGTACGGCGTGAAAGTCTGTCCCGCCATTCCGCCACCAGGGCTGCGCGAAGCTGTGACCGACGGAACTCCACATGTCGCTGCATCAGCCACTCGCCCCGCGCCCTCCTTCTTCCTTCCTCGCGCCATCGATACAGTGACGCGAGTACTTTTGCCTCGAGGTCCCAGGGCGGGGGGACGAAGTTAACCTAACCTAACTGGACAGTTTGTCCGAGGTAAGCATACTCGTCCACAACTTCGAGTGTAGGCTCTCCGATCTTCCTGAAAGTAAGTGTTACATGGGCATTTGACATGACCTTTGTCTTGTCCATGGTCATTTTAAGACCCAATGAAATTACATATGTGCCGTACGACCGTATCACTGCAACGGACAGCGTTGCAGTGATACGGCACATGATATTACGAGATCAAAACACTCTCCTTAGTTTCATATCATAATTATTATCCTAAAAGTTGGATTGCAAAATCTGCCGTCAGTTAGTTTGTTTTACACACTACCAACACCGGCCTTAACCTTTACTAAACTGTAAGACTTTCACATTAACTTCAATATCATAACACCCATTAAAATTTGCTTTAAACTCCGGGTTGAACTCGGCGTCATTTACGCGAATGTGCGGGTACCATTAACCATGCTAATTCAAATGGCCACTTTAACAGCCATCGTCTTGTTTAAATTTCAGGTTGTGTCTCTACTCTCATCATTTATTCTGAGTTATTCCACTAATTAACTTCCTTATTTTTTTTAATAAGTAGCTACGGCTACTTATCTATTTCTATTATTCAGCTTCATGGCAGTTGGATTTAGGTCCTAATATGAGCCTTGTGGCATACCATAATATAATTGTAGTTTTCTATTTCATGAAGACAACTTACTTTTATATATCATGCTGCCGCAATGCTGCATAGCTAAAACCACAGAACTTCAATCATGCCTAGTTCTTGATTGATTTTCCATTCTATCTTTACCAATTGAATGACGAAATATAGCCTTCATATTGTAGGGTTAGTTTTTGTTTTCCTACTCACCAGCTTACCCAGCGGTAAAGTATGCATGAGACTTTCAGGGATTTATTCCCATGAGGTATTGATTAAAATCAACTAACTTTAATCACATAATACAGCCAGTTACTTAGTACGATCTTCCCGATGATTTTACAAAGAGATCTACACAACGTACCCTCTTAATGAGGACTTAATTATCCTTGACTACCAAGAATCCAGAGGTATGCCAGCAGCTCCAGTATCGTCACCCTGGGCGGTTGTATTTGGTAGTAACAATAACACGTGGACATCAGCATTCGGTTCCTGATGCTTGTGTCTTTGTTCTATTGTGATTGACTCAAATCATTATCCAAATTCTAGTACTCGTAGAACAACTTGAACTGGCGTAAGCAATAAAGCTTAAGAAGAGATGACCATTTGTGGGCATCCAAGCAAAAAGGTTCCAGCGGACCCGTGGAAAGGTGGAGTATTGAGTTAAGACTAGATTCGGTATCTAGAATAGTCAATTGATAATAAGGATTAAAAAAACTATTAAAAAACTGGCGAATTTTTTTTTATCAGACATCCGAAGTTGAAACCCTGAAAAAGCTTGATTTGAGAAAAACTATATGAACTTGTAGATAATTGAGCGTTCATTAATAATCAATTAAAATCGCGAAATGCTACTTTTTCACCCAACTTTACAAAACTTTTTTGCATTTAGTTTCCGAGATTTACGCAGTTTCAATATAATATATATCTAGGTATACTATAATCATAATCATCATCACACTAATCACGATACTATTATAAAGACGAAAGTTAGTGACTGTGTGTGTATGTTTGTTACTTCTTCACGCTCTAACGGCTGGACCAATTTTAATAAAATGTATGTAGTAATTTGTATGGAGGTAGCTGACAACCTGGATTAAGACATAGGCTACTTTTTAACTGTACCTTATTTGCGCAAATAAATGATTTTGATTTTGATTTTTAACCGACTTACAAAAAAGAGGAGGTTATATGTTCGGCTGTATGTTTTTTTTTTTTTATTTATTTTCACCGATTACTCCGTCAATTGTAGACGGATTTTGAAAATTATTTTTTTGTTTGGAAGGGTATGCTTTCGAAGTGGTCCCATTGCCACCAAATCAGAATCTGATGAGGGGATCCCATGGAAATCGAGGGAAATCCTCAAATTTTATAGGCATACCTATAGCGATTTGAGTATTTTTTATAGTATCTTGTGCATTTGCTCTCGGAAATCACCATTTGGTGAAGTGGAACTGTTGATGAAGACCACTGATGGCCACCGGAACTACTTAATAATAAGTATTTCACCGTTGCGATTCGATTAGGCACTTTAATATGGTTGATAACCAATTTACGCTCGTCAAAATGCATATGGTACTATATACTATACTATCACCATCAGTTCTCCTGGTTCTTACCAGGAGAACTCCTCAACAATTAACGCCCCTGCATCGGTAAAACCAATATTTTGTAAAAGGTGATGAGCATTTGACATGAGGCTATTGTAAATTAGATAAATTACAAACTGACCCAGTAAAAAGCGAAAAATAAAAAAAACTATTTACAAAAAAAAAACAACCGACTTCCAAAAAAAACACTACAAAGCGAATAATAACTTTAATTTCGGAAGTCGGTGTCTTTGGATCTGTATTTTAGTATTTTGACACCGAAGTCAGTTGTTTTTTTTTTTGTAAAAAGTTTTTTATTATCTCGATATTCCCACGGGATCGAGACTTACACGGGTGAAACCGCGGGGCGCAGCTAGTAATATTATATAGAGGTAAAGTTTGTGAGGTTGTAGGGGGTAATCTCTGGAACTACTGAGCCGATTTTTAAAATTATTTTACCAATAGAAAGCCACGTTATTTGTGAGTGTCATGGCTATATATTATTCCAAAAAATAAAAAGCCCAACTAAATGGCACGGGTCAGCTAGTATTTGATATAGATATACCCTTTTTGCTTGGACGCCCATATTTTATTAATTATTCCTAAAATATCCTAAGGACCCTGTCAAAGTAAAGGCATGGGGAAATTCCGACGCACGTGGATCACACAACGTCTGTATATTCAAATGACTCAAATTAATAATCACAGCGTCCTCAGTTCCACACAATCGTGAAACGTTTTTACACTGGAATCCTTCCTCGTGCGACTCATCAAGTATCTTTAGTTAACTTTACGAATTTGTTAAATAAGTGAAGTCGCTAATTAAAATACCTCATATTGCCAACCGTATTAAAAGACCTCATATTGCCAACCGTAAACCTAAGCGTTCTTCTGTCGTTTTCAGTTGGCATCACTGCTCATCACAATTATTACCAACTTAAATGAAGTTTTTTTAAAATTTAAATACAGAATTTAGTACTTAAATTATTTAAAGTTAGAATTATATTTTTATTATCTTTATTATTTACGGTCAATCTGACCAAGATTATGTCGGGACTTTAAAAGAGACTGTGACCTCTGAGTTTGTTTCGGCCTTTCTTCTCAGAATAGTCAGATAGGAAATGCCGACCTTATCTAGTTTTTAAAACATGATGGACGTGTAAAAGTGTTTGTAGAAACCTACTTACAGAAATAAAAATAATTTATCATCATTTATCATTTACACAAATTCTATGAAATATATAAGTATCGTTAATCGATTAGTGTCAGCTTGTAGATGTAGTGGTAAACTTGTACCATGACTATTAGTAGCTCAGCGCTGCATATTGGCAGATTGAATATGATATTGAGAGGTCTGCTGAAAAAACACATTTACAGTCATTCATTATGTAACCATGTCATTTGGTCTTGTTCTAGTATCTGCCACTATGCAACATCTCATGGATAAATTGTTTGGTTCAGAATTTGATGTCAAATATTTTGCATGTCTCAGGCTATCTAGTATTTGATGCTACCCTTTGCCTTATAATATAACCCATCAAATACTAGATATCATAGGAAATCAAAGGCCTTATTAAAATCTTGAATCTTTTAGAAGAGTTTACAGCTGATGAGACCGTACGAAAACTTTAATTACGTACCTGATTTATTTAATTTCAGTTTTTTATACGCGGGATCTGTTTTTCCTTGTATTTCCAAACGTAGACATACAAACATAGTTTTGAATAAATTACAGTACCTAGCAACATACCAATAAAACCAAACTATCTAAGTCAACAAAAAAACCAGTCTCCTGTATTGATATGTTTAAGGTTGAGTAAACTTCAAACAAGTCTAGACGTCGTAAAAAGGGTCCAAGTGGACCCAGGCTCGCCAATATTGACCCTGGCTCTAATATACTGTCGTATACAAAGAATTACTTGTTTACAAACAACAAAAGAAAAAAAATGTGTTTTACTGACAGAATGAAAACTATGAATAGACTTTCAGAAAGCAAGAGTATATTTTGCCCAAGTCACATTCGATCCTAAGAAGAGGTCGTGGCTAAGTAATAACGTTAAGCTACGCTTGTCGCGGTTGGTCCGTGGATGGGTGACCAACTTTACATACCGAGACTCCTCCGTTGGTACCGGCTGTCGTTCGTGGATCTTTGACAGTCGTTACGGGTCGTCAGAAACAGAACCAATCTTACCAAGGGGTATCGTATAACCCAGTTACTGAGCTCCTTAAGTTCTTAGTTGAGCTGCACGACTACTGAATAATGCGTGCAGTAACTAGACAGGTCCCCTCAATCTGTGTGGTTCTTTCATCAAAAGATCATTTCTGGCACCAATCTACATGGTCTTCACATGATCTGATCAAGATTATGTCTGGACTTTAAAAGAGACTGTGACCTCTGAGTTTGTTTCGGTTTTTCTTCTCAGAGTAGTCAGATACGAAACGTCGACCTCATCTAGTTATTTTTTTAATATGATTGACGTGTAAAGGTGTTTGTACAAACATACTTACAGAAATAAATCATTTATCATTTACTGGATTGTGGAAGTCAGATAGGCAGTCGCTCTATGTAAAATACTGGTATTCAGCTGTATCCGGTTAGATTGCAAGCCGAGCCTAACATAGTTGGGAAATGGCTGGGTAGATTGATTGACATTTGATCCTAAGGTGTTGTTGTGTTGTATGTTAATTAACAAAAAATAAGTATTTAAAAAAAAACAAAAAACCCGACTGCTTAAAAAGGAAAAAAAAAAAAAAACAATCTCATGTAGTCGGAGGCATCTTCTTAACCATAACGACCTAATGCCTCCGACTGCATGAGATTGTTTATAGTATTAACTTTATACGCAGTCAAACACACAAACCTCCTTTTTTGGCTTCGCCGCAGTCGGGTAAAAATGGGACTGAAGCACCTTTTTCATAAACAAAATATTTTCCTACCAGGAATTACCTTTTTCGGAGATTATTTTAATAAAAATAAAAAAAACTTGAATGCGATCAAATACATGTGCAAAAAAAATATTTGCGATTATTTAAGTACTTATTACTTAAGTACTTACACATACTTACTGTCGGCCAAGACAGAATAATAAAGAGAGAGTAATTTTACACGTACCTACCTATAGTAAGTCAAACGGTATTTCTTAAAAACACTTCTGTATTTCGTCCAACAAGTACATATTTTTAAACGTTCTTCCCAAGTTTATCGATAAATCATAAAAATATTATGTACCTTGTACAATTGCGTATGTAAATGAGTTCCATTAGTACTTACATACCCGCTCGTTACAGAAGTTTGTTACAATTTATTCCAGGACTTTTCAGTCTTGAGCATGACTTGTGTACTCTTTATGAACGTCAAACTCGAACTAAAATTCGTATTTATTTATTTGCTTACTTGGAATTTATTAATAAATTTGAAGAGGACAATATCGATGGCCGGAAAAGTTATTTTTTTTATTATTTTATTTATTTTTATTAAGTAATTAGAATGTTTTGGTATATAAAATAATTTTTGAGCAAGAAATATTACTTACCAACAATAATTATTTAGTAACAGGGTATTTTATTTCTAGCTTATGCCCGCGGATCTGCCCACGTGTCGGAAATCATCCCACGGGAACGTACTACTGGCATAAAAAGTGTGCACCACATGCAAATCCGTTAAGGCGGTGACAAGAGGCAAATGATAAAAGTATTCTTGTCTAAAACAAAAAAAAAATGGCAAATCTATATAGTTTGTGGTAGCGGCAAAAATATAATGTTTTTCTTGAAAATAAGTCTCAGAACTTGGATGTTACCAAAACACGTTTAGAAAAAAAAAACTTGATACAACATAACGGTAAACTAATCCTTTACTTTTCTTTCAATGTAAAATATCAACGTACGGTTGGTATTTAATTAATAACAAGAACGTCGTTTATTTGTATGCAGAACTTGGTAGTTTTTTTTATTTTCGATTACTCAACGCATTTTTGAGTAAATAAATAATAGGTTCATATTTTGCAATAAATTACAAGCGTTGTGTCATCGCGCTTCTCTTTCTTTTGTCTGACAGTGACAGCAGTTTACCTGTTGTCAGCGTCTTAAGCGCTATAGTGTAACAAACATCCAAGCATACTTTTCACATTTATAATATTACTAGCTGTTGCCTGTCTACGTGTGCAATACAGGACAAAAAGTAGCATACGTCCTTCTCCAGGTCATGGTCTACCAATGTGCCAAATTTCATTCAAATCCGTTCAGCCGTTTTAGCATGAAAGCGTTACAAACTCACTTTCGCATTTATAAAATTAGTTAGGACTGGCTTTTACCCGCGGCTTCGCTAGCGTTAATTTAGAATTTGACAATCATTTCGGGTTGTACTCTACTTTTTGAAATTTAAAGTGCTATTAAATACATCCCACATAATTCAATCATGATTCGATAGACACGTGGCCCCATCAGCAGTATTCAATCATGATTCGATAGAGACGTGGCACCATCAGCAGTACTTTTTTTTCGGGATTAAATGTACTATGTCCATTTCTGTACACCTGACAACGTATATGCAAAATTTCAGGATGATCGGTTCAGTGGTTTAGCCGTGAAAAGGTAACAAACAAACTTACTTTCGCATTTATAATATAAAAAATTAAAATATATAATACATATTTAATTAAGATGAGATTAGGATAATAGGAGTGTATACGCGTTCCTTTGCTTAGTTACATACCTATGTAACTAAGCAAAGGAACGCGCCTATTACGCGCCTATTATTATTAAGTCGTCACTCAATTTAAATACCTCGGTCATGTGGTCACGGGTTCTCTAACGGATGATCTGGATATAGATACGGAGCGCAGGGCGTTGGCAGCCCGATGCAATATGCTTGCCCGCAGGTTTGCGCGGTGCTCTAACGAGGTAAAACTGACGCTATTCAGAGCCTACTGCCAGTCGTTTTACTCGTGCAGCTTGTGGGTTAGGTATACGCAAAAGGCTTACAACGCTCTGCGCGTGCAATATAATAATGCACTGAGGATATTTTTGGGACTGCCTCGGTTTTCCAGTGCATCGGGCATGTTTGCGGAAGCGCGAATAGATGACTTTCATGCTATCATGCGCAAACGGTGTGCATCGATGTTGCGGCGATTCAGGGGTAGCCCTAACAGTATTTTAGCTACAGTGGCGGACAAGGTTGATGGACCATTTATAAGGCTCTGGGTTGGCAGACATGTGCGTGCACATATTCATGTAGCCAACTAGTGTTTATTTATTGCACATATTTATAAGTTATTGAGTTTACTAACATAGGCTAAGTTCATACTAACACTATATGGATCACCTGGTCTGAAATATTTTTTTTGAAAATACAGAAACTTCGACCGAACAAAATATTTTGTTCCTCACTGCCAAATAAAATCCTTAAAAACACATTATATTCCAATGTAGGTACAGTGGAGAACAAAGCACATTATGTTATTCTTACTACAAAGCAGCAAATCTACATTTCTTTTAGGTATCAACTTTCAGCTCAATTTCAGCTACATTTAAAGAGTAATTTATTCCTTTCACGGACAAAGTCGGCTGCATGAAACACTTGCACAAAAGCTGTTTTTAGGGTTCCGTACCTCAAAAGGAAAAAACGGAACCCTTATAGGATCACTTCGTTGTCCGTCTGTCTGTCTGTCTGTCAGTCTGTCAAGACCATTTTTCTCAGGAACGCGTAGAGGTATCGAGTTGAAATTAATATCAAATCTGTAAGTCTATAATCCCTTGAAGCTCTAAAAAAATCAAGCTTCCAAGTCAACGCAATAAAAAGATACGGCGATATAAGCGACATTATTGCGACATATTTCGATACTCGCAAACAAATCAAAACCTACAGGATACTTCCCGTTGACCTAGAATCATGAAATTTGGGCAAAAGCAAGGTCTTACAGCACAAGTAAAGGAAAAAGTCCGAAAATTGTAAATTTGTAGTTTTATCACATAAAAAAATAAATTGCGAGTATCGCGCACATAAATCAAAACCTATAGGGTACTTCCCGTTGACCTAGAATCATGAGATTTGGGCAGAAGCAAGGTCTCACAGCACACGTAAAGGAAAAAGTCTGAAAATTGTTAATTTGTAGTTTTATCACATTAAAAAAACATTTTTTGCGATTACAAACTTAAATTTTCAGTTGGAAAATTGACCATGGCGTATATCGATGTATGGGAGAACATGTTTTTCAACTACAATGTTAAGTTTGTTTTAGGGATAAATTCATCCTAACTACGGAACCCTTCATTGTGCGTGGTCCGACACGCACCTGGCCGGTTTTTTTTATTGAATAATATGCAACTGCACATAAATGGCAGACCGGAAGAAAAACGCTTACAGAATTCCTAATTTTCATGATTTTGGAAAACACAAGGCCGGCAACACGGCCGGACATGGCGAAACTATAAGGATTCCTCGTTGACTAAGAAACCCTAAAAATTACCTTCCCCATGGGTAACGTGACCATTCCTCGCGCTTTGGGCGGGACAGTTCCACTTTTACAAAGGGATCAAACGATAAATTAATTAAACGTACTCTTACCTAATACCTACGAGTCTATTCATTGGATTCGGAACGCGCGGGCGATAGGGCGATAAATAAATAAAATATGACAAGTGACAAAACACAGTTAAGTGTCCCAGTTCTGAAAAAGACAAAACACAGTTAAGTGTCCCAGTTCTGAAAGCCATTTACAAAGACTAATATCGACAAATCATGTGATGAGCTCCATTCCTACTTAGAAACTAGACCCGACATTTTATAAATCCTTAGTAAAATAAGTTGAGTTGAGTTGTTAATAAAACATCCCACACTGCCGTCTACAGCAATAGTATTTTTTGTATGGGCATAAAAATATATAATAAGTTACCCATTGAAGTCAAGGACCAGCATTCAATTGGTATTTTTAAAAGGAAGCTTAAAGACTTCCTGATTAAAAAGGCATACTACTCTGTAAAATGATAAATGATAAATAAATGATAAATGATTTATTTCTGTAAGTAGGTTTGTACAAACACTTTTACACGTCAATCATATTAAAAAAAACTAGATGAGGTCGGCGTTTCGTATCCGACTACTCTGAGAAGAAAGGCCGAAACAAACTCAGAGGTCACAGTCTCTTTTTAAAGTCCAGACATAATCTTGGTCAGATCATGTGAAGACCATGTAGATTGGTGCCTGAAATGATCTTTTGACGAAAGAACCACATTGATAGGTTGAGGGGACCTGTCCAGTCAGTGCACGCATTTGTCAGTAGTCGTGCAGCTCAACTAAGAACTTAAGGAGCTCAACGATTCAACGAAAAAACGAAAAAAGAATTCCTTGAAGATAAATAATTATTTAATATTGAAATGATTGTGAAACTTAATATTATAATGATGTGATATTAATTCTATGATATATAATATATGAATGAATAATGATAATTAATGAAATGTTAAGTCTGTATAACTGTAATATTGAGGATGTAATTTTTTTTTCTTCTTATATTTTATACTCGTAACCATTTAAATTGCAAAGCCTTAACAGGCAACTAAGTTCTAGAACCTACCTATTGTTAACATCTACAAAATCCTGTACACTTAGTTCGCAATAAAGAATTTGAATTTGAATTTGTTTTTTTTTAATTCCGCAACCGTCCCGCTCTGACAAAAAAAAATGGTCACGTTACCCATGGGTCTAAGGTAAACCGACAACTTCGAGATTATTCATTCTAACCTGCCGTATCTTAGCTAATATTATAAATTCGAAAGTGAGTTTATTTGTTGGTTTGTTTGTTACACATTCACGCTAAAACAGCTGAACAGATTTGGTTAAAATTTGGCGCATGAGTAGACCATAACCTGGATTAGAACATAGGATAATTTTATCTCGATATTCCTACGGGATCGAGAGTCATGCGGGTGTAACCGCGTGGTGCAGCTAGTCTTCTACTTAATAAAAGTCTAAAAATGGGAAATTTTTGACGGTGGGAAATTTTGGACCGTGGGAGATTTTTGACAGTGACAAATCCCATGGTTCGTGTCACCAAAACTTTATAATAGCATAGATTTATACTGTCTTATAAAAAACAAAGTTTATGGAGTAGTTTTATCAAGCAATAAAATGATAAATAAAGCAGTACCTTTGTACTTAAATTATAATTATGTCAGCGCTCTGTATTTTTACTGTGTGTACATAAATAATAAAATAAAGAAATATTCATAAATGATAAATGATTTCATCTCTGTAAGTAAGTAGGTTTGTACAAACACTTTTACACGTTAATCATATTTTAAAAACCAGTTATGGTGCCGGTTTCCTATCTGACTACTCTGAGAAGAAAAGCCGAAACAAACTCAGAGGTCACAGTCTCTTTTAAAGTACAGACATAATCTTGGTCAGATCTTGTGAAGGCCATGTAGATTGGTGTCTGAAATGGTCTTGAAAGAATCACACAGATTGAGTGGACCTGTCCAGTCAGTGCACGCATTATACGAAATTAATTGAAATATGTCAATTGCATTATGTTAATTTCCTACCTTACTAAACTCCTGGAACTATTCAACACAGATTGTAATCACAACAATGAATGTATCGCGTGCTACGTAAATAGCTCGTGTTGTTTAAAAATTGTATAAACTGTTGTTAAGTGAGAACACACAACTATTAAACATATACATATATATATAGTAAAAAAAAAAAAAAAGAAAGAAAGAAAATACGTTTATTTGCGGTAAACATAACGCAAAGAAATAAAAACACAAACACGAAAGAACAAGTTGAGGGAAAATATGCGTCACATTCACGCAAAACGGCCATCGCTCAGCATAATGCTGCGACCCTATGCTAGACAGAGCCCCAGCGCTGGTTTTCAGCGACCGCCGGCGTTGACGTGATGACGTCAACCGGTGCAGCATAATGAGATAAAAATAAACAAAATAAAATAAATGCAATACTTCGTTATCTATGTATATATAAATATAATATCTAGAATGGCAACATTCAGTAACGTCGGCAATGACTCAAGCGACGAGCGCATGTTACGCAATCTGTGTGTGCAGCTGTCAGCTGTCATAAAGAATTTGGCGTACACGTATGCCATGTTATATGATTATGTACTGTTGTTTATAAATTATGACGTGTTCTTTTGGAATTCACAGCATTCCTATTCTTGTCAATGTTCATAATTTCAGCCGAAAATAGGCCTCCCATCAAGAGGGGCCATAATCGCCACGCTTGGCAGGCGGGTTGGCGATCGCAGTATGGTATTAAAATGCATAGAGAATGCTGCTGCCCATTCTCTAGTAAGTACACAATTATAGGTCTAGAAATAGGGACCAATCCAGGTTCAGGAGTTCAGCCAGGTATCAGACTGGCTAAAGTAGACTCATCCTTCATGGGATACTGTTTAAATTACAATAAAACACCTCCTCACATACTAAAACTAAATGAAACGAAATAGAAATCTTGTATAAAAAACACAGTTTGCAGTCAGGATTACATCGTTGACAAAAATGCTTGGCTTAACCTGCTCCACAAGGCCACTTATATACTAATTTATTGATTAGCATTCGAAAATATTGTTGGAGCTGCTGAAGATTGTAAATACTATCATTATATTGTATATTCAATCTCTTAGTATTGTTTAATTGCATATCACTAGTGAGAGCACCTACCATTTACTGCTGAGTGTGTCATGCTCACTCAAATGTCACGCTGATGGTGGCGTGTGTGTTGGATCTTTAAGTTCCCTTCAGAATTAAGGGAACTCAAAATAGTTAAACTCAAACAAGGCATTTATTTCAATTAAAACTTTAATTAGAGGCACTTGTGAACTGTCGAGCAGTCAATCGGAAAGATGAAGCTAGTTGCCCATTCCTCAGCATAGTAGGTACCTATGGAGAAGAACGGGCAAAAACTCCATGGACGCAGAGTCTAGTAGTATGGAGTGGATTATTCAGGTACTTAAGTTAACTAGCTATGTGTGGACCATTATATTTTACACTAGCTTTTGCGGTAGTCGGAATTTATCCCACGGGAACGCACTACCGTAACGCGCACTCCAGTAAAGCTCCCAGTTGGCATGATTTTTTCAGAAATCTTCGACAATCATCGTCATATATCAGCTAATTTACACAAAATCTTATTGAATTATATATACCTAAACCTTCCTCATAGATCACTCCGTCCATTGGTGAGAACCATATGAAAAACCGTTCGGCAGTTTTTGAGTTTATCGCGTTCAGACAGACACAGACGCGGCGGGGGGACTTCGTTTTATAATATGTCAAAAATCAAAAGTCATTTATTCAAACTAGGCTGAGAATCAGCACTTTTCGAACATCAAAAATTACATAAGACAGAAAAACGCCCACCCTTTACCAGTTCACTTTGAAGAAGTGGCCCATAGCACTTCAAGCTAAATACTCAGCTTTGCAAATATAATAAATACGTTACCAAAACTGCAACAAGCCAAACTTTAATTTTCTTTAGAACTGTCAGTGTAAACACCTCAGTCTAGACATACATATTGTAGTCTAAAAGTAACCCTGGAGGATAATAAATACTACTCAAGAGATAGCTTATTAGTGCTCAGATATTAATAAACATGCATCCAGGACCGCCTCAGGTATGTGATGTTAGGATGTATGTCAGGTGTGTTATGTGGTATGTTTGCATGAGAACATTGAAATAAAGAAAGAAAAATCGGCCAAGTGCTTATCGGACCACGGACACTGAAGGGTTACTGTAATCAATAGGTAAATATCTGTTTTCTGTAGACAAAAAACCGGCCAAGTGCGAGTCGAATTCGCGCAAGAATGGTTCCGTACCATTATCTAAAAAACGGCAAAAAATCACGTTTGTTGTATGGGAGCCCCCCTTAAATATTTGTTTTATTTTAATTTAATTATTTATTTTTAAAGTGAATATAACTAAATTATCTGTGAATATTTCAAGCGTCTACCTGTTGCCATTATCAATATCGAGCAAAAACGAGCAAACAAATCAGGTTTGTTGTATGGGAGCCCCCTTAAATATTTATTTTATTCTGTTTTTTAGTATTTGTTGTTATAGCGGCAACAGAAATACATCATCTGTGAAAATTTCAACTATCTAACTATCACGGTTCATGAGATACAGCCTGGTGACAGACGGACAGACAGACAGACAGACAGACGGCGGAGCCTTAGTAATAGGGTTCCCGTTTTACCCATTGGGTACGGAACCCTAATAATCACAACAAGCGCTTTCATTTGAAATGTCACATGGTACAGTTTGCACAACTTTTTTTTAATTTTCCAATTTGCCCCTTGAAAGTAACACTCATATTCAAAATTCATATAATATCCGTTACACGACCGTATTTGAGTCACAGAAATCCATATGTGTACCAAGTAACAACTAAATAGGTTCAATAGAATCGGAACAAATTGGCTGTGATAGACGGGCAGACAGATAGACAGGCAAACAAACACACGAGTAATCTTATAAGGGTTCTGTTTTTTCATTCGGACGTACGGAACCCAAAAAATTATACTAAACTGAGACGACTTCGTTTTGATATTTTATAACAGGCTAGAATGTGAATACTTAATTACCTTTAACGTAATCAGACTACAATGTTCCCACAGCTGTAACACAAGCTGCTTCTCTATGAGAGGGAGTAGGCCATAAGCCACCACGCGGGCCCAGTCCAGGTTGTTCGATGTCTCATGTCTTCGAATGTTCGGTTCTAAGACAAGGCAAGGTTTCTCACGATGCTTTCCTTCACGGTTTTGAGAGCAGTGGTGATGAAATAAAATGCCCGCTTGGGTCCGAACCCCCAACCATAAATCGGGGTTCAATACCACTGCGCCACCACTGCTACAATACTTACATTTAACTGTCACTAGTGCGCCGGAATTAATAAGATTCGGGCAAAATAAATTCACTTGCCTATTGCACATAATTTAATCCAGCCCTGCCTTTAGTAATTACAGGCTCTATTATGAGTAGCTTACATCGCAATAAGATTTTAAAGTCAATAATTGTGTAATGTTAAACAACACAACGCACAAAAGTTGTGTAATCGACATTGCTCAAACTATCATTATGATACACTGAAACAGAACGAATAAGATCGGGTAATGTATATTCTTTGTTGATGAAACTACAATATTTAAGATATTTCAATCAAGTTATGTACCTACCAAGAAAAGTGAAGCATACTCGTAGAATACAAGAGAAGCAAACAATAAAATTAGTTATTGGCTCTTTATAATTCGTTTAGTCCGCGATAACTTTTCGTCAAAGACTGGCGTTATGTGATGTATGTACTCATTACCTAACTCAATATGGCTGAATGTATGTACTTATTACCTAACTCAAAACCATTGGATTTATTTAACGATATAATTGAAAACTGCGTCGTAAACTTTTACAACTTAATAAAAAATTACAATCATAGTATTCAAATAAAATATTTGCTAGCCTGATTATCAATGGTTTTTTTTTATTGATATTTTCCTTTTAAGTTTTTGCGGCAACTTATTATAAAAACGTCTGTATTACACCACTGTTAATTTGAGTCTGACCAATACGTTCCATATTCAAATTAATTAACTAGCGTCACGTTCCATTTACAAAATGGTTCATCCGTTTTTCGTATGTGCTTTTTTGACTGTGCAAATAGCAATGGTTTATTCTCAATTTCAAGACTTTTATTATAATGATAATAATCACATGATTATTGGTAATCTAAGGCGGAGAGAAGTAAGACCACTGAATCCTTACTTCAGCCCATATAGTAGAAGGCGATACGGTGCGGATGCACAGACAAACCTGAATTATAGGAGGACCAGAGATATACGAGATAAGGAAGATATTGTTGATCGCAGGTTCGAGGTAAATGATGATAATCATTATTTTCTTCTTGTACAGAGCAATGCTGATGACATTATTAGAATAGGCATCAAAAGGTTCTAAAATGTAACGAGATAAAAACTTTATAGTTATTGATCTTATTATTAGATGCCAAAGTTTGCTGAAACTTTGGGATTGTATTCGAGTGGATAATGTTTTAGGTCAAATTATGTTATCCACGCGGCCAAGCACCTTAAAAAAACAACAGGCACATTTGTTTCACATCGCAGATGTCAGGTCCTTTACGTGCATAGCACTGTTATAGGCATATACCCCATCGATAAAACAACTTTATTTCATTAAGAAATAAAAGCAGAGCATGTAATGTTAAAACTGTGATGTGTTATAAAAAATATGCATTAGTATTGTAAAACTCAATAAATCATAGAATAAAAGGTTTTTCATTCAAGCAGTTCATAGCTATATTGACATTACACAGCCGTGAAATTGGCGATTAGGTAACTGATAACAAAAAGTAATAGCACAAATAGCTTGTACCTAACATGCACAGGATGACAGCAAAATCAACGTTGAGAAGCAATTGATTCAAATTCCTACATTACAAAACTGTAAAGCTCCATTAACACGGTGCAAGATTCTGGAACGTTCAAAAGCAATAATCGCATGCCGTATAGCACGTTCAATTAAAGTTATTCAAGAATTGCATGCAAAAGTTTACACGCGCGCGATTTCCATAAAATTGCATACAATAATTGAATGCAAGTTTTGCCGCTCAATAAAATTGCATGCAACTTACACCACGGCAATTTTATTGCATGGCGATTATTGCATGCAAATTTTGCCACATCCTAATACAGAGTTGCACGTCTTCGTACAATCCATTCAAGTATTGCCCGCATTTGCGCTGCCAAATATTTCATAATAATTTTATTGAAGGTCTTCTCAAGACTTTATTAAACTTATTTCATTCGTTCGTACTTGTAGAGTTGAATGCGATTTTATTGTACGTGCAATTTTATTGTACGTGCTTTTTACACCTATACCAGTTGTGAACGGCAACTAACTTGCCCGTATCGTGCAACAATATTGTACGTATTTTTAGACGGTGCCAGTTAGTTGCCCTTCAATTTTGTGGTTTGCCGTAGGCAATAAACTTGCACCGTGCAAATGGAACTATAAGGATTGACGATCGACCTATATTATAAATACGAAAACTAACAGTGCATAAAAGAGGCTCAAGCGAAAAAGTGTTAGGTCTATACTTCTACTTTTAAAGTAAAATAACTACAAATTATTTATATTTCTCCGTTTCAGTTGTCAGAAGCGCAGCTAAGGGAGGAAAAGATGAATAATATAGAAAACTTGGAAAACATCCACAACGATCTCAGATGGATGTCTTTAGATGACGAAGATGGGAACGGTACCACTCACATAATGTTATTATAATCCCAGTAGACACTAGAATATCTTTATAGAAGCAGGCAACACTGACGCACTCACACCAGCACGTCTACCTACCTCTCCCTTCGGGACTTAATATTTAGATTATGTTTAAGGGCCATATGGTGTTAAATCAATGGAAGGAGCACACAAGATATTCGCTGTACCACTCTCTCATTTCATTGTAGTGCAGCTAGTTACATTGTGTGCGTCGCGTTTTTGACATGATTATAGTACTGGCTGCATGAAGATACTCACCAGCTATGCGAGCTATGGAGATACTCTACCGTCTCATTCTTGTTTTTCATCCTCAAACCGTTAAAAAGGTCAGCAGAAATGTAAATCTTCTTATTCCATTTACAGATCAACAACGAAACATGATGATTATCGGTCAACGATGATTGAAAATAATAGCTTCAGAAAGTTAGATTTTCGGTTCTGAAATTGGTTTTTATAAAAAAAGTTGCAATATTTCTGTTTTTTATTTCACACTCTCCTAATGACCGTTGATTCCTCTTGTGGGATTTTTAACCTATTGAGGAAGGTGCACATAATGAGCAATATGCACAATGTTCTCTGTGTATAATATTGTCTAGGCCTAGTTTTATTGTATGTCATGCAGCAAAATCATTATAAGGCCCGAAATTAGAAGGAATTTCATTTTGTTAAATTATTTATCATTTTGCGAAAAAATCTGCAGGGATGTAACTCTTTTTCCAAGCACAGATCAACAAAATAACATGGTGTTTTTCGGTCAACTATAATAATCAAAGAAATTGTTTATAAGCTGGAAATCAGTTAAATGAATGTTAGCTTCATAACAAAACATGCATTATTTTTATTGTTTCTTTCATTCCCCATCTTAGGTTGTGATCAGGAAGAACGGTTTGCTCGAGAGTTGCAATCTTCACAAAATAGTTTTGGGAGCCAATTGACGGCGGTGCTACCGCAACAGTCCTGATAAATTGGACCCTTAAACGCTATCTTACAGCGGACCTATCAGAATACCATCGCTGCAGTATTAATTTTTTAAATATCGCAGCAATATGCTGAGATGCCTTTTTGGCATCGCACAAGTCTTGATTGTTTTTCTTTTATATTTTGTTAGTTTTAAATGCTGTTTTAGTATTTCTTGTGATGCCCCAAATAAAATATTTTTCTTTCTTTATGTCCAGCAAATTCCTTGACTACTACTCAATGAACGTAGTCTTATAAGGACATATAGCTTTTGTATTTTGAACTTAAGTAATTGTTCTAAAAAACTACTAATAGAATTAGTTCTAAAAAAGAGCCACGTGCGTGTTATGTTGCAGACAGAGATAGCCAATACGAAAACCATGGTTTCCCTCAGGTCCTGTTCATGGCTTCTGGCGATGCGACTTGCGTCAAGTGACAAGCGCGCGCGACTTCATCCCATGCCACGGCCCGTCTGTGGAGACGGTGACTTGTCAGACCGCGCTCGCTGGGCACACTCGCTCTGGGGGTCTACTCCGAAGCGTTAAACCGAAGTATCGGCCGAATGTTCTATGGCTGACTACGGCGAAAGAAAAAAAAAACGACAGTCAAAGAGATAAGCCAAAGACAAAAATGTGACTTTAAGTTGGATTTGGATTCAAAGTCAAAAAAGGAAACTATGGAAGTTATAAAACGGCTGAACATTCGGCCGATACTTCGGTTTAACGCTTCGGAGTAGACCCCCTGGAGTCATAGCCGTCACGCTGTTAGCTAGCACATTTGATTCACTCGTGCATCAAATCGCTCGTCACCCGTTTACGTCGCGCGAGTTATGTGCGCCAAACCGTCGCTCGTTGTTCTGTAACGGTTCGCGGTGACTCGTGGTATGCTCTACACAACTTTTTTCATTTGTTTGCCCCGCAATCGCTGTCGCAAGACGCGTATCGCTTGAACGTGTAATTTTAGCCACGGGGTTATGCTTATAGTAATGACTTCAAAAATAAAGAAAATGACCAGCTGCTGTATTTACACAGGTCACTACGAACGTATTCTGAAGCACAATCTCCATCACTCGCCGATCTGGCGACGATCGGGTAGCCAGATGCCGCTGAATTTCTTTAATCATTTATATCTTTAGAAAAGATAGTATTTAGTAATTTGGTGAAGGAAATTTTTTACACTGAAATTAAATGCAATATAGATCGACAAAACGGTACTTATTCAAATAATATTACACTTTTAGTAGTATAGTTTAGTTCGCTGCTATCTGGTGAAGTATCATCATGTCCTTGTTGCGATAGCTAGGTATAATCACCAGCTATCGAGAGATGCAATGGAGAGGGCTATGCTTGGAGTTTCCCTACATGATCGAATCAGAAATGAAGAGATCCGCAGGTGAACCAAGGTAACCGACATAGGCCGAAGAATTGCCAAGCTTTAGTAGCAGTGGGCAGAGTACATTGCTTGCAGAACTGATGGCCGATGGGGCCGAAAGGTTCTGGAATGGCGACCGCGTACCGGAAGACGTAGCGTTGGAAGTAGAGAATACAATCCCGAGCATGTTTTTCAATCCCGGGCTTACGGGATTTTTGAAGCCTTTTCCCGGGATCCCGGGCTCATCCCGGGATTAGACTATGTGGTTTCTAATTGGGCTAAAATAAAAAAAACACGAGTAATTAAAAAAAAATGTCTTAAATGTCTTTGCACAACACAAATCAGAATAATAATAAGAAAAGAAAAAACATAAACCAAAAAATACTATACTTTTGCAAGAAATTAAAAAACAGCACAAAATAACTATTTAGAATTTCGAAAATATAATCGCAGAAATATCAAAGCATCCAATGTTTGACTTCCGAGCCTGCTTCGTAGTTTATTGCCAACATAAGCAGCAGCTGAAAACGCTCGTTCAGCTTCTACGCTGGTTGGAGGAATAGACAATAGATACTTATATGCTGTTTCTAAGTGATATCCACGAACACCTCCATTTTCGAACAGGCTCATTTCACGTCTAATACTATTTGCCAACCAACTATTTTTTTACTAATTGCATTTCATACTCTTGTTAATTTCCAGCTGTAACTTTTCCTTTAATGTCAATTGGGGTTGGGAGGTTTCTGACCTTAGCTCATCATCTGTTTGTGATCCTGACCTTGCTTCTTCTTCCGTGTAATCTCGACTATTAAGTCTTTTAACAATACTCTTTATTTGCTTCCTCACTAAAGCCTGTGCCGGAACTGGAAATAAGTCGTGCCATTCCAAATCCGATAATAACTGATTTTCAACATCCATTCGTGGATTTTGTAAATTATTTAACACGCCAGTTAAATCATCACTTCGTCGTTGCTTTATACGTTCCACTAAGGATGTTTTAATTTTTTTTGGCAAGTGCTGAGTTTTTGGTAGACAGTTGTTTTATAAGAAATTTTAAAGCGGCATCAGCTGTGCATAAATTAGCATCTCGCCGACAGATTGCTTCTACTGTCAATTTAATTGGGGTCAGCACATCAACAATTTTATTTACCAATTCAAAATCAACATCTTCTAAACGAATTGGATGATTGAGATCTATAAGAGCTTTTTGAATGCATGCTTTTAAAAGATAAAATCGCTCCAGCATTGTTAAAAGACTATTCCACCTGGTTTTACAGTCCAAAAGAAGTGACAACTCTTTTCCATGTTCAATTTTCACATATTTTTGAAGTACTGTTTCATTTTTCAATGGAGATCTTTTGAAATACACTACAACTTTGCGGATTTTTTTTATCAGCCCATTAATATTTTCATATTGTGTTAACTCTGGTACGTGTTCTGGCGCAAGATCATTTTGTGACATTACGATTAAACCTAAGACTTAGACTGTCCAGAAGGACAGTCTAAGTCTTCTAAATGGTGTTCATCATCGCTGTCGTCCATATAATCAACAGTCACAGCTGGTTCATTTATAGTATCATCTGAGGTAGGGCTATCTTGCAAATTATTATGTTTTTCATAAAGCACATCACAGACCGCCAAATTGATACCATGTGCGAGACACAGTTGTTGTTCAGTGCATTTAAGCTGCCCCACCTTTATCATAACATTCGGTCCATCGGTTACAATAGCCACGATGTCAGTTTCTAGGGAAATGTCAAATTTACTTAGACGCTCTTGCAATATACGAAGACAATTTTCAGCTGTCATACTATCGTAAATAGGAACAAGTCCTAAGTTCCAAATTTTTTTATATGAATGAACGTTGACCGCCATGTATCGTTTATTGCAAGTTGAAGTCCACTCGTCGAAAGAAATACTAAATCTTTCACCTGCACTTTTCAAATGTTTTAATTCTGCAGTTACTTGCTTTCTGATTTTTTCACTGTAATTCATAACACGTTTTCGAACAGTGACGGCTGACTTTGGTAAATCCGTGTATTTTGGTAAGAGCAATTTTCTCAAATCATCTGAGGTTATGAATACACTGAATGGAAATCCATCTAATGCAATCATTCTTGCCAAAATATCATCCAGGCTATCGGCGGCACTTTTAGTAAAATAATTATCTAACTTTCGCTTGGCTGGCGGCGGTGCTATGTTCAGATTTTCAGAATCTTGACTTGTTGAAGCTGATATAACCTTGATGTTATGTTTTGATAACAAATGTGTATGTAATCCCTTAGTTGATCCACCCAAAGTCTTGAGGATGGCTGGGCATCGCTTACATTTAGCACTATTCCCGTCCTTCTCAACTAAATAATAACTCCACACTGACGTCGTATCACTGTCTTTTTTATGTCTAACAAAGTCTCCCGCCATTTGAAATACTTAATTTCAGATAATTGACTTTTAAATTTTAATGACGTAGCCTACGTAACCCGTCGTCACTGACGTAGCCTACGTGCCAGTCGTCAGTTGCGTCACTGACAGAACAATAAATGAAAAAAATAAAACCTGATTTGCATATTTTTACTTTCGTACAGGGAATCCCCGACCGACGGGAAATACCCGCAACAATATTATGATATGAGATGATCGGGTGATTCCCCTGTTGGTTCGTTGGGGAATTACCTTAAAGAGTATTGTATTAATGTCACAGTTTTACCCATTACCTTTGTACGGGTGATTGGGACCTCCTTGGATGCTTCACAAGCATTATCTCAAGATACTAGGCATAAAATAATAAATGGTATCTTGAGTTAAGTATCGCAAGATGGACGGTGTCTTGAGCTAAGTATCTCAAGACGGTGTCTTGAGCTAAGTATCTCAAGACGGTGTCTTGAGCTAAGTATCTCAAGACGGTGTCTTGAGCTAAGTATCTCAAGACGGTGTCTTGAGCTAAGTATCTCAAGACGGTGTCTTGAGCTAAGTATCTCAAGACGGTGTCTTGAGCTAAGTATCTCAAGACGGTGTCTTGAGCTAAGTATCTCAAGACGGTGTCTTGAGCTAAGTATCTCAAGACGGTGTCTTGAGCTAAGTATCTCAAGACGGTGTCTTGAGCTAAGTATCTCAAGACGGTGTCTTGAGCTAAGTATCTCAAGACGGTGTCTTGAGCTAAGACCTCCCAACCCCAATTGACATTAAAGGAAAAGTTACAGCTGGAAATTAACAAGAGTGTCCCCAGATCCTGAAGTACAAGTACAAAATGAATTGGGGTTGGCAAATAGTATTAGACGTGAAATGAGCCTGTTCGAAAATGGAGGAGTTCGTGGATATCATTGTACATATATAATATAATTACACAGTACATTACTTTTGTAATGCAATGGCCTGTTGGTCCCAGTCAAGACTCCAGACAATAAGTAAGTCCAGTAAGTCTTCAATAAGTTATTATCTAATCTCTCTAAGTTGCCTAGTGACCTTCTAATGTCACAGTTTTACCTTTGTACGGGTGATTGGGACATCAATGCTTCACAAGCCTCTCAAGATGGTGTCTTGAGCTAAGTATCTCAAGACGGTGTCTTGAGCTAAGTATCTCAAGACGGTGTCTTGAGCTAAGTATCTCAAGACGGTGTCTTGAGCTAAGTATCTCAAGACGGTGTCTTGAGCTAAGTATCTCAAGACGGTGTCTTGAGCTAAGTATCTCAAGACGGTGTCTTGAGCTAAGTATCTCAAGATGGTGTCTTGAGCTAAGTATCTCAAGACGGTGTCTTGAGCTAAGACCTCCCAACCCCAATTGACATTAAAGGAAAAGTTACAGCTGGAAATTAACAAGAGTATGAAATCCCCAGATCCTGAAGTACAAGTACAAAATGAATTGGGGTTGGCAAATAGTATTAGACGTGAAATGAGCCTGTTCGAAAATGGAGGAGTTCGTGGATATCATTGTACATATATAATATAATTACACAGTACATTACTTTTGTAATGCAATGGCCTGTTGGTCCCAGTCAAGACTCCAGACAATAAGTAAGTCCAGTAAATCTTCAATAAGTTATTATCTAATCTCTCTAAGTTGCCTAGTGACCTTCTAATGTCACAGTTTTACCCATTACCTTTGTACGGGTGATTGGGACATCAATGCTTCACAAGCCTCTCAATATGGTGTCTTGAGCTAAGTATCTCAAGACGGTGTCTTGAGCTAAGTATCTCAAGACGGTGTCTTGAGCTAAGTATCTCAAGACGGTGTCTTGAGCTAAGTATCTCAAGAAGGTGTCTTGAGCTAAGTATCTCAAGACGGTGTCTTGAGCTAAGTATCTCAAGACGGTGTCTTGAGCTAAGACCTCCCAACCCCAATTGACATTAAAGGAAAAGTTACAGCTGGAAATTAACAAGAGTGTCCCCAGATCCTGAAGTACAAGTACAAAATGAATTGGGGTTGGCAAATAGTATTAGACGTGAAATGAGCCTGTTCGAAAATGGAGGAGTTCGTGGATATCATTGTACATATATAATATAATTACACAGTACATTACTTTTGTAATGCAATGGCCTGTTGGTCCCAGTCAAGACTCCAGACAATAAGTAAGTCCAGTAAGTCTTCAATAAGTTATTATCTAATCTCTCTAAGTTGCCTAGTGACCTTCTAATGTCACAGTTTTACCTTTGTACGGGTGATTGGGACATCAATGCTTCACAAGCCTCTCAAGATGGTGTCTTGAGCTAAGTATCTCAAGACGGTGTCTTGAGCTAAGTATCTCAAGACGGTGTCTTGAGCTAAGTATCTCAAGACGGTGTCTTGAGCTAAGTATCTCAAGACGGTGTCTTGAGCTAAGTATCTCAAGACGGTGTCTTGAGCTAAGTATCTCAAGACGGTGTCTTGAGCTAAGTATCTCAAGACGGTGTCTTGAGCTAAGTATCTCAAGACGGTGTCTTGAGCTAAGTATCTCAAGATGGTGTCTTGAGCTAAGTATCTCAAGACGGTGTCTTGAGCTAAGACCTCCCAACCCCAATTGACATTAAAGGAAAAGTTACAGCTGGAAATTAACAAGAGTATGAAATCCCCAGATCCTGAAGTACAAGTACAAAATGAATTGGGGTTGGCAAATAGTATTAGACGTGAAATGAGCCTGTTCGAAAATGGAGGAGTTCGTGGATATCATTGTACATATATAATATAATTACACAGTACATTACTTTTGTAATGCAATGGCCTGTTGGTCCCAGTCAAGACTCCAGACAATAAGTAAGTCCAGTAAGTCATCAATAAGTTATTATCTAATCTCTCTAAGTTGCCTAGTGACCTTCTAATGTCACAGTTTTACCCATTACCTTTGTAAGGGTGATTGGGACATCAATGCTTCACAAGCCTCTCAATATGGTGTCTTGAGCTAAGTATCTCAAGACGGTGTCTTGAGCTAAGTATCTCAAGATGGTGTCTAGAGCTAAGTATCTCAAGATGGTGTCTTAAGCTAAGTATCTCAAGATGGTATCTTGAGCTAAGTATCTCAAGACCCATAAATATGGGTTGACAGCAAATAGTTAATATCGGCACCTACTCCATATATTTTACATGATTACGGTCTGGAGCTCTACAGCATTTATGATCAGTGATGTTTATAATGCAATGGCCCAGTGCCAAATGCCAATGGTCCCAGTCAAGACTCCAGACAATAAGTAAGTCCAGTAAGTCTTCAATAAGTTATTATCTAATCTCTCTAAGTTGCCTAGTGACCTTCTAATGTCACAGTTTTACCCATTACCTTTGTACGGGTGATTGGGACATCAATGCTTCACAAGCATTATCTCAAGATACTAGGCATAAAATAATAAATGGTATCTTGAGTTAAGTATCTCAAGATGGTGTCTTGAGCTAAGTATCTCAAGATGGTATCTTGAGTTAAGTATCTCAAGATGGTGTCTTGAGCTAAGTATCTCAAGACGGTGTCTTGAGCTAAGTATGTCAAGATGGTGTCTTGAGCTAAGTATCTCAAGACCCATAAATATGGGTAATTGATAACTTAAAGTTTAAACTTTAAGGGGGATTTGATAAGGCTTTTCAAACTGAATATTAGTAATAATAGCAGAGCAACAATAATTTCATCAATTATCCTCAAAGATTAACTTGAAGCCCATCTCCCATGCTCTACGAAAGACTGGTGATTTTCATTTATTACACAAAATTAAAACTCTAAAAGCAGGCTTAGCATGATGCTTTCTATTTCTACTCTATTGTAGAATAGAAATCGCTTGTCTATCTTTCTTCGTAGAAAACTGTCAGCTGTCTACACAGAAGCGTAATTTTTATCTACTTTAAAACACTTCTCTACGGTTCTCATGCTAAGCCTATGGAACCAGGAATGGTTGGTTAAGTTTCTTTTAGTACTAACCTAATAAGCAATGTGGAGATATGAATAAGCAGTTTTTTATACATGTATAAGATTTTGCAATATCAGGTGGCGATGACAAAGATAGGGTCAAAGTAGGTCTAGCAAAGTCTCCCGCCATTTGAAATACTTAATATCAGTTTTTAATTGACTTTTAAATTTTAATGACGTAGCCTACGTAACCCGTCACTATTATGAACAACAATATTATGACATGAGATGATCGGGTGATTCCCCTGTTGGTTCGTTGGGGAATTACCTTAAGAGTATTTTATTAAAGTATTCCGAGTGGGGAAGTCCCTTCTAAGTTCTACGACAAACATATTATTAGGACTGTACCTGTGTAGTAAATAGTGGGTACCTACGTATTGTACGAGTTGCTTTTTGTCGTAATGTATTAAAATAATCTAGACAAGGTTATTTTCAAGGCGCAACGGACTACGGAATACAAACTAGACTTGTTTGTGGCAATCCCGAAAATCCCGAGATTAGCCAAGTAAAGTCCCGGGATTTTCAGGGCCAGAAAACGGTCGGGATCCCGGGATCACACTTCATGTTGCATTGCACAAATTTGGACGGCATGCTCGTTTCAACGAATGTTACATTCATATTACGTTTCACAGGTGTACCCACCATTACATTACAGTTTTTAGAAAATAAAATACCGATAAAATCAGGAGGGTCTAAAAACTACAACTAATCCCAATATTTCAGAATACATATTACAGCTAAGTCTGAACATAGTACCGGAGTCTGAAATAATCCTCAATGCGAGGAGACGAGCACGAATATAATCTGAATGAGATTAGTGGTTTTAAAGTCATTATATAAAGAAACACTGTAAGAATGTAGCACTGGCCCTTATAGATACAGTTTCATACTATACTTAATTTTCACTAGCTAAGCTTGGCTGATTGTGAGTTAAGCCCCATTCACACGATTCAAGTTTCGTGCCTGTGGCAAACAATAAAATTGAAGCAATGAACAGCAACGTAACAGTGTTTAAACGGTGCAACATTTTATTGTTGCCTCAACTTATGGTATTTTATTTATTTGCACAATTTATTACCTTAAGTATAGTAGTATACCTACTGTTGAAATTACAGTAAAAGTCACAATACCCCCGTACTAGTTGATACTATATTACAGTGGGTATACCACAAGCAATTAAATGTTAACAAAAATATTTTTTTTTTTTTTGCAAAAACCACATATTATCATAAAGCACGTTCAATTATTGCCATTCAAGAATTGCATGCAAGTATTTACACGCATGTGATGTCCATAAAATAGCACACAATAATTGAATACAAGTTTTGCCATTCAATAATTGCGCGCAAATAGCATACAAGTTTTGCCTCGTCTAAACACAGAGTTGCACGTCCTTGTACACTTGATTCAAGTATTTGCCGTATTTGCGCTGCCAAATATTTACCATAAAATTTTATTGAACGATTTTTTTCTGCTTCACGCTATTACCGCACTCATGTTTAAATTATAGAAAAGTTTCGTGCCAGAATTGAATGCGACTTTACTGTACGTACTGTTTACACCTTCACCAGTTTTGAAAAGCAACTAACTTGCCCGTATCCTGCGACAATTGTACGTGCTTTTTAGATGGTGCCAGTCAATTGTTGCTTCAATGTATGTCAAACGCATATTTTTTTTTAACAGATTTGAACTATAAAATTACACATTTTGAGAGATGGTGCCTGAAGTAGGTTTTATATAAACCTGTATTACAGGTCACCAGACTCCACTTAATGGTATCATACAAAACAACAGGCAGGTAACATGTATTTCTGCAAAAAACTTGCACTGTATAAATAGGGCTTAAATCAGGTTTTATTTCCAGTTCACCATTCTTGCCATTCAAAAAATTTGCCATCAAAAACAAAATATTCCGATTCGGAACTGTTTAATATACATTCAAGATAGTTTTCATCCTATTAAACAAAGCGAATACTTGGATGTCTTCTGGGTGATGATCGGTTTTCAGTCTCAACCTGGCTTATCAGTAGCACCAATAAATATTATTTAACTATCATCATGATGAATGATTATTGATAAAATAAACTAAATTTAACACAAAATGATTCAATACATTGTATTTCAGCATTTTAAGTTATAACTAAGAGTTAAAACGCTTTTTATTTTACTTCTGTTCTGATTTTAATTAAATATTTAGTATTAATTATTCTAAATAATTAATATTTGAAAAAAGAAGGGTTAATTGACCTTGTCACTTCCAGTTCACTTCCACGGCTTCCAGTCTAACTGGATGCAGTTGAATACCAGTATTTTAGGAGTGACTGCCTATCTGACCTCCACAACCCGCAGTAACTGGGTAATACGATACCCCTTGATAAGACTGGTTGTCAGAATTTCGTGCTTTTGACGACCGTAACGACTGATAAAGATCCACGAATGACAGCCGAGACCAACGGCATACATGCTTTCCGAGGCACGGAGGGGACTCGGTATGTAAAGATGGTCACCCATCCACGGACCGACCGCGGCAAGCGTAGTTTAACCTGATTGATCGACCCGTGCAACTGTTATTACTTAGCCACGAGCTCCTCAATGACTATATAGGTATAGTCATTGAGGAGCTCGTGGCTAGAGTGATGATGGCATCATCACTTTCAATTCCAGCAGGCAAATACCGAAATTAAATACGATTCCAATCAATAATTTTCCAACGTACTCCTAATTCCATTGTTAACCAAATTGTTAAGTGTACTCAAGAATAAATGACACAGCACCTTTACCATTGGATACAAAATAAACAATACTAATTTGAAGCGGAGCCGATAATAATACACTGTCGAGTCTAGGGCGGGGGACATAATTTATAGGGCTAACACGCGAACTTACAGTACTTAGAAATTGTAGGTGACAATTTATTGTAATATCCAGTACGAGTATTCATTCAACATTTCCAAGAAATGTTAGATAATTACTAAAACAATAATGGATTAAAATATTAAATAAAATATAACATTACGCTTGCATTCCCCCAAGGTTAGGGAGATTTTATCTATATTTGTCTAGTTAGGTTTAAGTCCCATGCAATAGGGGGTCAGCGTAAAGCCATATGGAGTGCAAACCCGCATGTCCTAGAATCAAAAAATCGAAGACGTGTGACATTCACCAACCCGCACTGGGCCCGAGAGGAGGGCTGTGTCCCAGCACATTACAGGCTGATTATGCTTGGCAGACGCGCTTGCAACCATAAGACTGAAGACGAAATCCTTCAGAAAGTTACCTATCTAATATTAGCACAATGACAGTACCTACCAGTGGCGAAGGGTGATTTTATGAGATAGGTAAGCCGGAGCAAAAAAAAATCGTTTTTATACAAAATAAACTCGTCATGAAGTAGACGATATAAAGACAAAAATATGATTTAGGCATTTTGTAATGTTTTAATTTTAAGGTTTCTACATACCACCGCGACTTGTCGCGCCAGTATGTAGAAGCCTTTAAGGCCTATTCTTTATTCTATTCTACAGTGTGATTATTCAATACTACTGACTATGCATCTTTCAATAACAATAGAGTGGTTGTGTTCCGAATTTCCGGAGGGAAGCCGGTAGGCATCGAGTTATACGGTGCTTTCGCCTCTGGTACCTACCCTTGAAAAATATTGACCTTCTTTCTAAATGCCAAGATATAGAAGATTCATATTATGGATAACGTTTCTTGTTACAAATTCTGATGCATCGCACGCGCTCCCGTTCAATGCATTTATCAATTCCTAATAAGATGAATAGTAGCAAGGTCTTCTTCAAGATCAATTGTTTTTCTCAAAATATAGGTCGAGTTGGAAGCAAGGTATTACTCATAAATATCGATGGTATTACATATTTTCAGTCGGGATATTCTTGAAGGAGGAACAATATAAGATTTATAAGACTCTGATATCGTACGAATAGCTAATACGTACTCTTCCCATTTGGTTACATTCAAATAAATATTTGTTACAGCTGATATGCTAAATCAATTTTGAATTTCATCAAAGAAGCAACTTGAAATTAGGAAACTTAGCAGAGTTGTTTGAAATAATATCGAAATAGAACATCTCCAATAGCAATAATTAATACCTAATTAAAACTTTCCTATATCTTTTGATCTACCGTCCGACAACTCAGAAGTTCTAATCGATAACTTTTCAAAGTTTAATCACAAATCAACACAAACTTGTTCTTACCATTACCATCTTATCCGATAATTTAATCAATTCTGAAGGTTCTTTAATCAAACTGAAGGTTCTAATTTATTAACTCCCCTAATGTCCACACAGCAGTACATAATTTCATGTCAAAGTGACCTATTAAACAGCACTGGTATTCTTTAACCAGTAACTGGTGACCAAAATCGGTTGTTAACTTGAATTACGGCACTTATTTAATCGTATTACTGATCGTTTTGTAATCAAATTGTATGTGGTGGTCCCGTATACTTATAAATATTTACAAACTAGCTGCGCCCCGCGGTTTCACCCGCGTAAGTCTCGATCTCGTGGGAATATCGGGATAAAAAGTAGCCTATGTCTCAATACAGGATGTCAGCTACCTCCATACACCATTTTATCAAAATTGGTCCAGCCGTTTGGGCGTGAAGAAGTAACAAACATACACACACACACACACACACACTCACAAACTTTCGCCTTTATAATATTAGTGTGATGGTTGGTAGATGATAAAAAATTCTCAAAGGATTTCCTGGCAATACTTACTGGGCCACACTTTTAAAAGAAAAGCTAATGACACATAAATACACATAATATAATCAGATTTTAAATTTTCCACTGCTTGGACATAGGCCTCCTCTCTGAGAGAGAGCAGGCCGTCATCTACCACGCGGGCCCAGTGCGGGTTCGTAGATGTCACATGTTTTCGTATTTTTGGTTCCTGGACATACCAGTTTCCTCACGATGTTTTTCTTCACCATTTTGAGAGCAGTGGTGATTAAATAATTTACACAAAGTAAAGCGCCTATCTGGGTTCGAACCTACGACCTACAACTCGTAATTCACAGCTGATACCACTGTGCTACCACTGCTTGGTAAATACTGACTCTCAAAATGTTGATGATTCATTTTATTTGATGTCAAAGTGTCTTCATTCATAGGTACTTATCTATCTATCTGGCTAGCCTTTCCCAACTATGTTGGGGTCGGCTTCCAGTCTAACCGGATGCAGCTGAATACCAGTATTTTACATGGAGCGACTGCCTATCTGACCTCCACATACCAGATGAAGAAGGACGATGATTCATTGGCACTTATATACTTATTAGTAATATCATTATTGAAAATCACAAATGAACAATAACATTCACAAAAAAATAACAAATACGTACATGTATGTATAATCTACAACATCTTTTAAAAATACTGTCCTATCTACATCCAAACACATTAATCAACTGTAGAAGTCAGTATAGAAAAATACATTACATTTCAAACACCGTGAGGATCCCTAATCCGTTGTCACGACACTAGTAAACGAGCAGTCCATTAGGGACTAGTACTATGATAGCAACAAATACAAGTATTCAGAAACACGAGTATCTTTCCTCACTAACAGAAGCTAACATGGGACAAACGAGTTTCAGGAAAAACATGACCTTTTGGATACCCGCTAGAAGTAAGTACAATGTTATTTTTATAAAAAACAAATGGCTATGTCATTAGTTCGTCTTAATCCGATCCAGCCTGTCCCTTGCTGTCCTCCCCCAGTGACGTCCTTTTTTTTTTATGGTGGGATTTTATCAATTCTGCCGCTCTGGGCGGAGCAGGTGTCAGACTTTTACTGACTAAAACCCAACCGTGTTCCTTCAGTTGCCTGTGTGCCCGGGCCACGATATCCCTTTCGGACAAACTCGCAACCCTGGCAGGTATTGGCCATAATGGACCCCGTCAATTTGTGCAGATTTCGAAGCGCGCGTGGAACACAACGCGCCGTCGACCCAGGCCTGGTCTTTATCGGACGGTGAGCTACCCAACGCTCACCGTCCGCAAGCTCGCGCCTACGGTTGCCGGGAGTCGATCTGCAACTCCTGACGTCTCCTGCGACGACTAGGGGCGTGAGGGCGCGAATTTTGCCACTCCCTCACGCGTTACGCCTCCTCCTTCGCAAGCATTACTGCTTCGCAAAAAGAGGTGACGACCTCCCATGCACTTTCGCTCCGAACCATAGACTGAACCAGGGTCGGAAGCGAGAGATCGCCGCCACCGATCGCCTCCGCGTGGACACGGCGGTACTCCGCCCAAGCTGGGGCTGGAGGCTGAGGTCCGTACACCACGAGGGGGTGCCCTTAGCGTGTAGTCGCTTAGTTTGCAAGTTTCATGCCCTGGCTGGAGGCCTTAATTTATTGAGGCACCCACAGGGAAAGTCCGGATTCCTCCTAGGTTGACCTGCGAGAAGCCTTAAAAAAAAACAGTAGTTCGTCTAGGCTACTTCTAAACCATCCATTCTGGTCCAGGCATTTAGCATGGCTTAAGTCGACAGTTTTTTTTATGTGAGATTTTTTACCTTTGACGTTATCCATGAATCTAGAAATACTGAGTCTTAATATAAAATAAAACCTAGCTTTAATATATTAAGATGCCAAGCAGCTGCGTTTGTCCGAAAGGGATATCGTGGCCCTGGCACACAGGCAACTGAAGGAACACGGGTGGGTTTTAGCCAATAAATGTCTGACACTCCGCCCAGAGCGAGAGAAATTATTTGATAACTTGCCACCAACACCAATAAAAAGCAGCTGGCTACGAGTGGTAGTTGGCAACACAACTTATCAAACAGTTCGCCTGAAGAAGGAGTAGCATCTGATTGGGCCGCAGCAGCATAGTGTGTTTCAGCTTCAGGGTTCTGGGTCAGCTGAAAAGGAAATTTCAGATGACAGACATTTCAACGTTCTTTGGGTGACGAGCGAATGTATAAATTATATATTTATGTGAAAATGAATCATTGGGTATGTTTTTAAAAGGCAGAGGTTAAACCTTCAGTAATTTTTACATTATATGAAATGGTGCAATTCAATGTTCAGGAATATTCCTAAAATATGTCAGTGTCATGCCATGTCAATGTAGCTAAATCAATCTGTCGAGTCTTTTCCCAACTATGTTGGGGTTGGCTTCCAGTCTAATCGAATCCAGCTGAATACCAGATTTTACATGGAGCGACGACCCAGTTACTGGGTAACACGATACTCCTTGATAAGACTAGTTGTCACTCTTGAGCTTCTGACTACCCGTAACGACTGTCAAAGATCTATGAATGACAGCCGGGACCAATGTGAATGTAGCAAGTCCAGCATAAAGCCAGTATAGGTAAATTCTCCATCTATTTCTGAATAGAATCTGACATTTCGGTGACAAATGACAATCTCGTAATCATGAGCCCTACCTAAGAGTCAAAAATTCCGTATCAAGAAAGATATTACTTCATTTTTTTTCGTTACGATTAGGACCTCCAATACCTATACACATTATAAATACACAATTATTGTATGCTTCATACTGCCACAAGTGTACATTCATTAGAAAAAAGATAATTGCAGAATCATTAAAAAGGAATTTGTTAAACTGCTACTAGAATTGTTAAATTATCAAGACATGACATCTATATAACAACAAAACGGTAAGGTTGAAATAACAAGGTTGAACATGTTTATTAAACAATAACTGACACATTACCGATAACATATCAACAGTTTCGTGCACCCTGTATAACACGCCATCACCACAGTATATTGTACTTTCACAGTAGATTAAAGTCTTTGCCCTTCGGACATTTAAACAGGACTAAATTCAAATGTGAAACCGTCGATGACTAAGAATATGGAAAAGCCAGTCAAAATGCAACATAAGTGCATGCAAGCCTTGCAAAATGTTTCTGATAAACATCGGAAATTTTTGAAAATGCGAGAAGTTATTTATCTAGAGGTGTACTCAGATTTCGTTGCTCTTAATAAATAAGTTCCTCGACAAAGTAAACAATACTAAATTAAGTAAATTACTTACTCGTAACTAAATAGTTTAGTGGTTGATCGAGGAGTTTACGATTTAAGCTAAAATAATCAGATACCTACACGCTCTTTACTAAAGAAAAACATTAGCCTAGGGTCTCTTGAAAACGTCAGACGTTACCGACAACGTGCGGTGACGTCACGACGGAAGACCGACGCGCTACCGTTTGCCAAAACGTTCATCGCTGCCAAAGAGATTTAAGATAGATACTATAGAGAGGCTATCAAAAGTTATGTCATAGAAACACTGTGATCCATGTCTCAGTGACGCCATCTAGCGTAATATTACATAATAGCTAAGTTTGACACGTTACACTTTTACCGACACCAACCAATGATTACCAACCGTCAGATAGTTTGAAACATCTAAGAACATTATTTATTTTATCTAAATAATGGGTAGATTACAAAATACTAACAAAAATAAACTGCGGTTAAGTCTAGTCTAAATTTTATCACTACGTGATTTGCAATACCATAAAGCACACAATTCAGTTTATATACTTCAAAAATAATTTTCTGTTGGTGGACACGAATGCGACTTGACATGCAGGCGTACCACACTAGACTGAGCGACTTTTGCCCACTAGGACAAATGTATCGGATTCCGATTTTGTTCGCTATGTCCCGTCTATTGTTAAGTAAATGTGTGTGTGGTGTGTGTGTGTGTAATGTGCATGTCTTATGCAAATAAATGATTATGATTATGAAACAACTTAATGTCTTTGGTTGCCGCCGTCGCAACTGTCCGTCGTGGGCGAAGAAGACACCCGTGTGTTTACGAACATAGCATTCGGCCGTCGTCGGTAACGAATGGCTTAGACACGTCGGCAGTTGCGGTCGGCGTGTGACCCTACGTAATCTTGGCCTACTGTATTTAGTAAGATAATAGCTATACTGTGTCATCCTCCACCCCTTTCCCAAAACGGCACGTTCAGTTTCGGCTTCTAATAACAAGTTGCAAAGACAACAGCCTACAGAACACTTAGCTTGTGTTTACAAACACAAAACATGTATCCCTTAAGTATATGCTTCGGGTGTAGAACAACATTACCATAATGGTTAGAGAATCTATAATGCTACGGACACATTGTCGCGATAAGGCGAACTAGTAACTACACTTCGCGTGCTCTCTCTCGTACACCACTTTTTTTTCGCTGTAAACAGAGAGCGTGGGAAGTATAGTTCGCTTTATCGCGACAATGTAGTCTTAGCATTATTGGTTATAAAATGTTATGACAGTAGTGGGTAGATATTTCGATATTACAAAGGATTATAAAGTAAAGTCAACTTCAAACAGGTCGGTACTGACAGTAGTCTATACTACTGTCAGTACCGACCTGTTCTGAACTATTGCCAAGTGCAGTCTGTTTTATGGTTTTTGGGCGTTCAACATGCCACCTCTTCTTTTAATAGGCAGTACGTACTTTATTCTTTTTTTTTTGCGGGGTATTATTAGGTCTTAAAAGTGAACGAGGTCCTCATCTACCTTAACGAGGACGTATTGCAGAAATCATTCATCATCTGCCTAGCCTTTTCCCAAGTATGTTGGGGTCGGGGTCCAGTCTTACCGGATGCAGCTGAATACAGCTGTATACTAGTATTTTACATGGAACGACTGCCTATCTGACCTCCATAGCCCAGTTAGGTACTGGGTAGCACGATACCCCTTGGTAAGACTGGTTGTCAGGCTTTCGGGCTTCTGACGAAAGAAAAAAGAAAGAAATAAAATACATTATTTAGCACAGACTAAAAGGTACACAATTCACCCCGCGACCCGTAATAATTGTCAAAGATCTACAAATATCAGCTGGGACCAACGGCGTATCGTGCTTTCCGAGGCACGGAGTGGTCTTGGTATGTAAAGATGGTCACCCATCCACGGACCAACCGCGGCTAGCGTAGCTTAACCTGATCGATCGACCCGTGCGGATGTTATTACTTTGTCACAAGACCCTCTAAAGCCCATCTTAGTCAGTAGTTTTTAGGGTGTACATAATAATGAATATATACGACATTAAATAAAGAGACTACTAATGCTTAAAAGTATTTTGTAACTATCACTTAAATACTAACGAAATAAAAAAACTTAATAGCAGTGTAGGGTTGACTATGGGTTTTGCCGACTTTGACTAGCTGTGAGTGACTAAAATATTGGACTTTAACTTTTGACTGAATTTAAGAATGCAGACTGAGAACCTTCCTCTTAGGTAACATAGCTCGCCGTCCGATTAGGACCATTCCTTGGTCAACGCGACGACGCGACGGCGCGTTGTGTTCCACGCGCGCCTCAAAGAGATGTCAGCACAAACTGATGGGGTCCGCTAGGGCCGATGTTTGCCAGTGTTGCGGGTTTGTCCGAAAGAGATACCCTGGCACACAGGCAACTGAAGGAACACGGGTGGTTTGTAGTCAGTAAAAGTCTGACACGTCCTCCCGCCCAGAGCGGGAGAATAGAATAGAATAGAATAGAATACTCTTTATTATGTACACCATAAAAGTTACAGATATAAATGTTGAAATTTTACACAGGGTGACACAATGGGCGGTCTTATCGCTAAAAGCGATCTTTTACAGACAACCTTTGGATGGATTAAAAAGAGAAGGAGAGACAGTACTGCAGGTAGTCAGTGGTGAACTATTTACATGTACAATAAATACATACATACACTAAGCATAACTTATCCATAATATATAGTCGTTTGATAATTAAAACCACCCAAAAAATTTTTTTTTTATTAACTAAGTAAGTAATTATTCATTTGTTAGAATATTGTTGTTATAAAGGTGTTACACGTAATATGATGTCCATAATATTCTGCTGTTTCCAGCGTACAAATATTTCAAATGATTAAAATTAGGAGTATTAGAACAATAATCATGTCGAAATTAAACCATACAATGTCAAGGTCAAAGAAAACGTTAACTACTATCAAATGCAATGTCAGGGTTATTAATTATAATGTCAAGAATTATTAATTATAATGTAGAAAATTATTCAATACAATGTCAAAAAAAAAAAAAAACCATTTAATTATTAGGAGGATTAAATGCCATACAATAATCATTAATGGAAAATAGCTTAATTCTTTGTTGGGCTACACCTAATTTGTGGATATTTCGACTTTTTCTTATAACAACATCGTTATGTACTTGAAATAAAGCCATGTTTTTACGTACAAAGATACAGAGTTCGAATATATATAAAGATGCTAGTGGTAATATTTTTTTAAAGTGGGTCACAGCTTTGTAATGGTTGGGCTTTAGTGATTGATCGAATACATTTTTTTTTGGGCTCGGAATGCTTTAATAGTATGAACTGAATTTCCCCATATTATGATGCCGTAGCTACGCGAGTTACTTTGTATAAAACAAATACACATCTTTGCAGTTTAGTGCATAATTTGTCAATGTGGACTTTCCAGTTGCAATTTTTATCCACTGTTATCCCCAAAAAAGTAGCACTTTCAACCTCTTCTATAGTGTTATTTGCATATCTTATTTCTAATTGGTGACGTTTGCTATTGTAAGCTTGGAACTGTATAAGTTTGGTTTTACTAATATTGACATCTAAATTGTTGTCTATTAGCCATTCTATTATTTGGTTTAACGTGTCATTAATCTCTCTTTCGTATTTGGTGATATTGTTATCGGTGAGTTCAATACTAAGGGTTGTATCGTCGGCGCACATAATGCATGAATGTTGGGTTACGTTGGGCAAATCATTGACATAAAGCAAAAACAAAAAGGGTCCTACTATACTGCCCTGGGGAACACCACAGGAGTTTTGACGATAGGCGGATCTATATATTTTCTTTTCTGATATTGTATGCCTAAATATCTCTACGCATTGTTGGCGATTATTTAGATAAGTTTGTATCCACTGTAACGCGTTTCCCCTAATACCATTACGATTCAGTTTGTAGAGAAGCAGTTTATGATCTACGAAGTCAAACGCTTTTGGCATATCGAGAAATATCGATGATATTGGTCTTTTCCCATTCAGACTAGAGGTAATCATTTTCACAAGAGAAAAACAAGCAAGAGTTGTTGATTTATTTTTTCTGAATCCGAACTGTTCTTCTTTTAAAATTGAATGTTTTATTATAAAGAAGTGCAGTTTGTCGTACATAATCCTTTCAAAAATCTTAGAAATTACGGGTAAGAGTAATCGGTCGAAAGTTATTCATGTCATTTTTAACTCCTTTTTTGTATAATGGTTTGACTATAGAAAACTTTAGTCTGGTGGAGAATAAACCTTGAAATAATGATAAATTAATGATGTGTGTGAGTGGATGAGATATATATTTAGAGCAACGTTTAAGAATTTTCGTATTGATATCGTCATATCCGGTTGAGTTAGATGAATTTAAAGAATTAATGATCTTATACACAGTGTCTTCATTAGTTGGAGTCAAGAAAATGCTATCCGATATGTCAGTGATGGTATGTTTGTAGTCAATGTGTGTTTCAGAATTATGGATTTCTGATTTGTTTGTCATGTTTATGAAAAAGTCATTAAATTTGTTGGCAATTATATCGGCATCAGTGTATGAGCACTGTTCAATTTTGATAGAGGTAATTTCAGCGTTCTTATCGATATCTGTACTATTCTTTTTAATAATGTCCCAGGCGGCTTTACATTTATTGTTCGATTGAAGTATATAACGAGTATTATCAATTTTTTGAGCATGTAACATACATCGTCTCAGTACCCTAGTGTAATTATGACATAACACATAAAATTACGGCTGTTTTCTCCGCAGGGTTCGGCAGAGATGTACCTCGTACTTTCACATTTCGCCAGTAAAGTTTTAAGATATGTAATAGGGGGCGAGCCTAATGCCTAGGTATAATAATCATGTTATATTTTCTCCTTTCAGAGAACAAGGTGGACGTAGCCAAACCTAAGTCTAAGAAGAAGAGCATCACAACCTTCCCGGAGGCACTGAGAGCAACCCTTATCATTGGCCAGGTGTTCTCTCTGCTTCCCTTTATTGGAGTATTCACCAATGTCACCAGTAATGTCAAGTAAGATAAGACCTTGTGTTAGGATACTTTCTGAATAGAAAATTGAATGAACTTAGGACCTCAGACCAAATAAAAAAGGTAGACGGAGCGTACGCCAACAATTATTAGCGTTCAAATAAGTGAAGCCTCGTTTTCAAGGTTATGATGTCTAGCGCGTTCGGTGTCGCGCGTCGCTCTGGAACACTGTCAGCTTCCTATTTCAAATTTGGCTTCCTTTATCCTGCTTCACTCTGAGTGCGCCGCGCTCCGTCTACCTTTTTTATTTGGTCTGAGCTTAGGACATACAACTTTGAGACAGATGGTAACTGGTCAGGTTACGGCAGAGAATTTATGATTATAGTGAAACCCCTTCGATACGACTGTATTCATTTGAGCTGCCCAAAACCAACACTTTTTGAAACCAACCAATTTTGAGTGGCAGATTGGCTACCAATATTTCTGCGCCTGTGTAATGTTTGTTGGCAGGAAAATGAAGTGATATGGAAACCATGAGCTTCAAAGTAATTAAAATACTTATAAGGATTTATAAGAAACGATTTGCTTGATGTAGTTTATTTCATGATGTCTTTGTTCCAGGTTTGTGAAGACTTCATGGAAGTGTGTTTATTCGCTACTGTCGCTCATCGGTCAGATGTTCATGACAGTGCTCTGTATCAACAAACTGGTCAAGTCCAATGTTACCCTAACGGCCACTTGTAAGTAAAATCAGCATCCATAGTATCTATACGAATATTATAAATGCGAAAGGAATCCTGTATGTCTCAACTTTAATACGATATTAATACACAATAATCAATTTATTAATGCGTAGATGTGGGTATTTCAAACGATAAGCACTTTAACAATTATTGAGCAAATAAATCAAACTGTTAGCTTTACCTTCAGCAAACATTTAATAGTAAAACAAAATATTTTAGTAAAGTAAATCGGTACGAACGCATTACCTATAAAAATGGCAACAAAAAAAACACGTTTTTTGTATGGTCCATACAAAAAACGTGTTTTTTTTGTTGCCATTGTATGGGAGCCCCCCTTAAATATTTTATTTATTTTAATTTTTTATTTATTTTTAAAGTGATCTAAATATTCTGAGAATATTTCAAGCGTCTACTTGTTGCCGTTATCAATATCGAGCAAAAACGAGCAAAAAAATCACACTTGTTGTATGGGAGCCCCCTTAAATATTTATTTTATTCTATTTTTTTTGTATTTTTTTGTTATGGCGGCTACAGAAATACATCATCTGTCAAAATTTCAACTGTCTAACTATCACGGTTCATGAGATACAGCCTGGTGACAGACGGACAAAATACAAACAACAAGCCAAAATAGGTAACAAACCTGGATATGGAAAGATACTTATTCTGTCGGATGACCAAGGTAAAGGTATAGTGCAAGGGCTACTGGAGAAGAAAGAAGAAAATAAATTTATTATAAATAATTACGCCATAACAGGGATTAGGAAACCAGGTGCGACTACAGAAGAAGTCTTGTTGGGTTGTAATAAATTAACTAACAACTTTACAAAAAAAGACAGTGTCATTTTAATGACCGGTAAAAATGACTCAAACCCTATTAAATTTATGGCTGAAATATCTGCAGCAGTTAAGATTCTGAAAAACTGTAACATCTTTATTGTAAATGTTAAGTACAATGCATTTCTGAACGAGCGTAAACTTAATTATCATTTAAAACTGCTTGCACAAAACTATAAAAACTGCAATTTCATTGAAGCAAATAGCTACATTAGCATTATAAAACAACTTATACACAAAATAAACGTTGTTCAATACTACAACAAATATGTTATGTTCTACGATAACATAGGTTTAAAGGAAAAATCAAAAGATCCAGAGCATATACTAGAAACTCCAAAAACTGTGTCATGTCCGGTAGTCAATATCAGTGCCTTATCGATTGAACCGATAAATCAACCAAAAAAAGGCACTATTCCTTATTATTTTCATAAAGCTAACAACCCACAAACTATGCCTAAAAATGTGTCTGCGGAGAACATAGCGGTAAGTAAAGAACCATTTTTTCGTTCCCAATAAAAATAAAAATATTAGAAGTCGTTTTTCAGTTCTACACCAAAATATAGCTGG
The DNA here is from genome assembly GCA_963921375.1 of Tiliacea citrago. NCBI lineage: Eukaryota > Metazoa > Arthropoda > Insecta > Lepidoptera > Noctuidae > Tiliacea > Tiliacea citrago. Next base: position 8,719,307 of record OY992784.1, read on the forward strand.
GGCTTTAAGCAAACTTAATGATATAGATTTGACTATTAATGATATGCGTGAATCTGGTATAAATATAGATGTAATATGTTTAAGCGAACATTTTGTCGTTAAAGGGGAAGAAAAGTACCTGAATCTTAATAATTTTCAACTGGGTGCTATTTATTCACGGCCTGATCAGCGACGAGTGGGAACATGCATACTTTGCAAAGATCACATCCAAAGTACTGAGGTAAAAGAAATAAATGAATTCTGTATTGATAAACACTTTGAGATTTGCGGCCTTGAAATCAAATCTATACATGTAATCATACTATGTGTATACAGAACACCCTCATCTAACACGAATATATTTTTTGAAAATTTAAACAAATCTCTATTAAAACTACAATATAAAAGAAGTAAAATAATAATAGCAGGAGACTTCAATATAAACCTTCTACGTAAAGATAATAATAGTACAAAATTCAAGGAACTCATTTCAAATTATGGAATGCGGTGTCACATTCAAGAGGCTACTAGATTGAATACATGTATCGATAATATAATTAGTAACATTCCAAATGTAATAGGTAAAACTCATAATGTCTGTTTATCTGATCATAACACAGCACAGGTTGTTAAATTTGAATATGATCAAAAACCCATATCAGGTTACTACTTCATGTCAATACATGACCTGAGCAAAGACAATGTCAACAAATTCATTGAATACATAAGTAAATTATCTTTTTCAGAGATTTATAACATTTCTGACACGAATAATGCCTTTGAAACCTTTCACGACACAATAACTCTGTTCTATAAGTTATGTTTTCCGCTCATCAAAGTAAAAAAACCATTCAAATGCAGTAAATTAAAATGGATAACAAAAGGGATTAAAATGAGTAGTAATACTAAACGGCTACTAAGATATAAATATTATTTAAACAAAACAAGTGACAATAAAACTAGATTTAAGGTATATTCAAAGCTGTTAAGAAAATGTATCAATAATTTGCAATCTTTATGTAATTTAAAACACATTGCGTACTCAAAAAATAAGGGTAAAGCATCATGGGATATTGTGAAACGGAGCTCAGGTAACGTAAAATCTCTTGAATATATAAATAGTATAGTTGATAGTGGTATTACAGCTACATCAGGCTCTGATATCGCAAATGTATTCAACAATTTTTTTATTGATATTGTTGAAACCAACACAGCCTTACTAAACAACACTAATAACCAAAGTAATATTAAAAGCAACGACAACAGCATATTTTTAAACCCTATTAATGCATCTGAAATTTTTACCATATTAAAAACATTAAGAAGCACTAAAGCAACCGGCTATGATGATATTACTACAGACCTCCTTAAAAATATTGCAAAATACATTGCAGAACCACTTTCATATATCATCAACTTATCATTAGAGCAAGGCTGCTTCCCGGATAAACTTAAGATATCTCTAATAAAACCACTGCACAAAAAAGGTTCTAAAACAGATAAAAATAATTACCGACCTATTGCGCTGGTACCAATCCTATCTAAAGTCTTTGAAAGAGTTATGTACAAAAGACTTCTCTCTTTCTTTGATAAGTATAATGTTCTTGCTAATGAACAATATGGGTTTAGGAAGAACAGATCAACTTCACTCGCAGCATTTAACCTAGTCAGATCAATCTTAAACAACATTAACGCTAAAGTTACAACATCAGCTCTGTTCTTAGACCTAAGCAAAGCTTTCGATTTTGTTCATCATTCAATTCTACTCGATAAATTGAATAAAATCGGTATAAGAGGTCCAGCCTTAGAATGGTTCAAATCATATTTATCTAATAGAAGCCAAATCACGAGGATTACTAAATTCGAGGAAAAAGCTAACAATATCACCAATTTCGATTCCCAACCTCGACTTAATTACTTTGGTGTATCGCAAGGAAGCATTCTAGGACCACCGTTATTCCTTGTGTATGTTAACGATCTTCCTCAAGCAGTAGAACAAGATTGTGTCCTTTTTGCTGATGACACTACGGTTATTTTAGACTGTAAGAACGTTGAAACCTATGAGTCAGTCATAAATAACACCTTAAACAATATTATCACATGGTTAGATAAAAATGCTTTAAAAGTGAATGTAGCAAAAAGTAAAATATTACATTTCAAAACGCAAAAGAGTAAATACCTCCAACTTAAAATATCTCATAGGAACCAATTAGTCGAACAAGTACACAAAACAAAATTTCTGGGAATAACACTCGATGAACACTTCACCTGGAAAGAACATATTGACGAAATATGTATGAAAATAAATAGGTTTGTTTATGCTTTAAAAAAAGTTAAAGACGAGACATCTAAACCAACTGCGATAATGGTGTATCATGCATACATCTGTTCCATTATTCGGTATGGTATCATTGTTTGGGGAAATTCTTCGGAAATTTCTAGAATACTAATAGCACAAAAAAAATGTATTCGTGCAATCTTTAACATGGACTGGTCTGAATCATGTAGACCAGTGTTTAAATCACACAAGCTTCTTACCGTTTCTTGTATTTACATTTACGAAATCGCAAAATTTGTTAAAATTAACTCTAAACTATTTGAAGCTAATAACAATTTTAACAAACGAAAAGTCACACAGTATTTATTGAAAATCCCTATACCTAGGATATAACTATTCAGGCGCAGTTGCGTGTATATGGCGCCACTTATATATAACTCATTACCTAACTGGATAACAGAACTACCTTACAAAAAATTCTGTGTTGTTTTGAAAAAATGGTTGATATCGCATAGTTTTTATACAATCGGAGAATTTCTCAAAAAAAAATCATGTCAGTCCTACCACTTCAGGAATGCAATTTAGTCACTTAGTTATTTATGTAGTCACTTAGTTATTTATGTTACTTTGGTAAGTAGGTTAGTTACCTCGTCGCTTTCTTACTTACTCGTACATTACCTACTATTGAAATATGTACCTAATGTGTTGTTTAAATTTTTAATTCAAATTGGTATTGGCTTGAAGAATTTGTTCTTAAAATTCTTAAGCTAAAACTCGAATTTAACTTAAAATTGTTATTAATAATAGTATTATAGTTGTATGTTACTGACTAACATTCATTAAATATTTGTATGCCATCAGTGCATGGCGGAATGTGTCTTTGCACTGAATTTTATATACTTCTAACATCTTTTGTACCCACCACATTTTATGCAAATAAACGATTTTGATTTGATTTGATTTGGACAGACAGACGGCAGAGCCTTAGTAATTATAGGGTTCCCGTTTTACCCTTTGCGTACGAAACCCCAAAAAGACCGGTCCATGACCCCACAAAAAATATATATATATATTTGTTTTTATCATGTTTAGATATCGGTACCGATAACGATATGATGATATAATATCGATTATGTTCGCAGATGTGCATATAGATTGCTTTTATGCAACAACGCGTAAAAAGGTGCGCTTCCCTAGAGCGCAGGGTGTGGGCGGCTCCAACAGTGTCATAAGCATCGTTGCGAGTCGCCTGGACTGTATATAAGTGGGTCACTGTAGTACCGTCTCTCATGGGATGTCACAACGCTGACCAACCGTTATTTCTCTGTATTGTTTTTGTTTAGTGTCTGTGCTTACCTACTAACATAGTCATAAGTTTTACTAACAATCTTGTTGAGTCTTGGTTACTCGAATAAAGAAAAATTCTATTCTATTCTATAACGTTTGCGGAATTTGACCCTGTATATAACCACTGCTGGACATAGGCGTCTCCCAGGATGCGTCACATCCTGTCCTGTGCCTTCACGTCCAGTCTGACCCAGCTAACTTTTTAAGGTCGTTGGTCTATCTAGCCGGGGATGTCCCAACTACGCTTATCGATACTCTAGACCAGTGGTTCTCAAACTTTTTTGGAGACGGAACCCTTTTGGAAAACGCAATATTTGACGGAGCCCTAAAGCAATTAAAAATGGTTTTATGTGTATTCTTCATTAATGATCATATTACTTGACATTAAATTTTGCATATTTTTTTTACTTTATGTTGTAATATTTAGATTGATATTATTTTATTCACGTACCAGAGTAAAATAAAATATAGTAGATACCCCTTTAGTATTTTTTTTATTCTGGCCAGTATTTTCGTGGAACCCCCACAGAGCCTTTGCGGAACCCTAGGGTTCCGCGGAACACACTTTGGGTATGGCTGCTCTAGACTACTCTACATTCGTGCTCTTTCCTCTTCTACCCCGACGACCTATATACGTTTTTCTCCTTCCAGCGCCAGTAATCTTCTACGTGACGACCTGTGTGACGATGGTGATGTTCTTCCAAGTGGCCCGACGCTGGCCTCAGCTGGTCCAGCATATTGCTAAGGCTGAGCACATGGACCCCAACTTTGATTGCAGTCTAACTAGAAAGTGTAATATTACTTGTGCTGTCGTTCTGATACTGGCTTTATGTAAGTAGAATTTTGAATCTTTTTTGTTTTTGTGTGGGCAATTATCAAATAACTTCTCCCGCTCTGGGCGGAGCGGAAGGACGTGCCAGACTTTTACTAACTAAAACCCACCCGTGTTCCTTCCGTTGCCTGTGTGCTAGGGCCACCATATCCCTTTCGGACAAACTCGCAACCCTGGCAGGCTTTGGCCCTAGCGGACCCCGTCAGTTGGTGCTGACATCTCTTTGAGGCGCGCGTGGTACACAACGCGCCGTCGACCCGGGCCTGGTCCTTGTCGGACAGCGAGCTACCCATTGCTCACCGTCGGAAATCGGCTTGCTACTCTCGACGCCCGGAGCGTCTCCTGCGGCGACTAGGGGAGCGAGGGTGCGAACTTTACCTGTCCCTCACGCGTTCCGCATTATTGCTTCGCAGAAGGAGGTGACGGTCTCCCGTACACTCTTGCTCCGAACCATGGCCTGGACCAGGGCAGGACGCGAGAGATCGCCGCCGCCGATCGCCTCCGTAAGGACATGGATTTTCTTGGCCATGTTTCTCTATACGAACTACCTTTTGGAAGCGGCAACTAGAATCAATTCTATTTTTTTTTGTAAATTTGACGTTCAAAAGTGCCTCTTATCTGCCTACGAGTATTTGAAATAAATAATTTGAGTATGACTTTGACTTTGACCAACTAACTACTTTGCAGTTTGGCAGAAGTAATAAATATGTATTTAAATGAATAAACACTTTTTCATTTCTATTCATTTTATTTTCCATGTCCTGTGGTCGTCTTTTGGTTGTTGTGATCATGATAATAATGTTTTTATTGCAGTAGAACACATCCTGTCTCTTCTGTCAGCATTCGCGGGAGCCTCAGCTTGTTTCTCCAAACTGGAGACATATGAAGGCTTCGTCACACACTTCTACCCTTGGATCTTCAACTATTTGCCGTATTCCATCGTGTTGGGCGTTATTACTCAGGTGAACAAAACATTATTTTGATAGTCTTGCTACTGAACTGCTTCGATGCTTACGTAACCACCGTCGGTTTGCTTAAAAACATAAACTAAAATAAAGTGATTTTAGCTTAGTAAGATAACTTGTGAACCACCACTAAACTGCTGCTGCTTTACCACACTCTTAAAGGTGAGATAGGGCAATGCGATAGTTTTAACCTGTGTACCTATTTTCGAGATATTCTCAATTTTTAGGGTTCCGTACCCAAAGGGTTCCCAATAGGGTTCCCGTTTTACGGGAACCCTATTACTAAGGCTTCGCCGTCTGTCTCTGTCTGTCCGTCATTCACCAGACTGTATCTCATGAACCGTGATAGTTAGACAGTTGAAATTTTCACAGATGATGTATTTCTGTTGCAACTATAACAAAAAATACTAAAAAACAGAATAAAATAAATATTTAAGGGGGTTCCCATACAACAAACGTGATTTTTTTGCTCGTTTTTGATCGATATTGACAACGGCAACAGGTAGACGCTTGAAATATTCACAGAATATTTAGTTATATATTCACTTTAAAAATAAATAATTAAATTAAAATAAAACAAATATTTAAGGGGGGCTCCCATACAACAAACGTGATTTTTTTGCCGTTTTTATAGATAATGGTACGGAACTCTTCGTGCGCGAGTCCGACTCGCACTTGGCCGGTTTTTGTTTTATTTAAGCTTTAAAGTGTTGCTTTGTTTCAGTTCCTCCACTTCCAATCAACATTTATATGGAACTTCTCCGACTTGTTCGTGATATGCATGAGCTACTACTTGACATCAAGACTGGACCAGGTCAACAAAAAGCTGCTGGCAGCACAAGGCAAAGTAAGTTCAAAATTCTAATATTTCAACTAACTTAAACACAAACTAAAAATATTCGGATTATTCCACTTTGCCCCACCAATTTGTCCCATCAGTGAGAAAAAGTGGAATGTTTACAATTTTGGCGTCCACTGTGCCCCACTGATTTTGTTGGGGCAAATTACACTCACAACAACTATGAGTTGACTTTGTCCCACTAGGGCTATCACTGTTTGAATTAGGTGTTGAAAAGAAAACATTTAATAAAAAACCGGCCAAGTGCGAGTCGGACTCGCGCACGCAGGTTTCCGTACCATTATCTATAAAAATGGCAAAAAAATCACGTTTGTTACCCTTAAATATTTGTTTTATTTTAATTTAATTATTTATTTTTAAAGTGAATATATAACTTAATATTATGTGAATATTTCTCGCGTCTACCTGTTGCCGTTATCAATATCGAGCAAAAACGAGCAAAAAAATCGCGTTGCTTGTATGGGAGCCCCCTTAAATATAATTAATTTTATTCTTAATTATAGCGGCAACAGAAATACATCATCTGTGAAAATTTCAACTGTCTAGCTATCACGGTTCATGAGATACAGCCTGGTGACAGGCGGACAGACAGACAGACAGACGGCGGAACCTTAGCAATAGGGTTTCCCGTTTTACCCTTTGGGTACGGAACCCTAAAAAATACACATTTTAATAAAATAAATATCCACTTTTCGTGTCTACATCAAGCATAGATTTCAGAAAAATCTAAATCTATGATAGATTTCCTACAACGAATCAACTATTAAAGTGAGTATAATTGAGATTCTAATTATCAGCTTGCTTCCTAATTACTTTGAATTCACAGATTAGCAAATGATCGTATAACTGTTTTATTGAATGTTTTTTTTTTTAACACCAAATAACTTTAGTCAACTCATAGTTATGACGAGTGTAATTTGACCCACCAAAATCAATTAGTGGGGCACAGTGGACACCAAAATTGTAAACATTCCATTTTTACCTACTGGTGGGACAGATTGGTGGGGCAAGGTGATACTCGTATAAACCAAATATTTGATTTAAAAGCTTTTCCATTATTTTAAAAGTCCAAATTGTATTACCTGAAATACGATTTATAAAGGTATGCACACATACTACGGACTGCAGCCGTGCAGCCGCGGGCACATTCCAGCAATAAGTGCAAACTTGGCATACTGGAATACGTACAATAATATAATTATGCGGGCCGCAGTGCATTGGTGTACTTTCTGAACAAATGCAAAAAACCGCCGGCTGTCGCTGAAAACCAGCGCTGGGGCTCTTGAGCGTGAAGAAGTAACAAACATACACACACACACACACACACACACACACACACTCACAAACTTTCGCCTTTATAATATTAGTGTGATGTGATGTGATTTTAATCCTTTCTTAGTGAGCTTCTACAGTAAGTATCTGAACAACATTTGTCTCTTTTTGTAATTACTGGTCTATAACCACTCGCAGACAACGCACAACCTAGGCTGTGCATTGTCTGTCAGTCAATCTGACGGCACTGTTGACGGCACGGTTGGCGCAGTGGTTAAGCGATTGACTGCTGTGCTGCGTGTCGCGGGTTCGATTCCCGCGCGGAACAAATATTTGTATGACCTATAAGTAGTTGTTCCGGGTCTGGCTGTTTGTGTATGTGAGTTTAAATGTTTGTAAACGCACCCACGATACAGGAGAAATTCTTAGCGTGGGGCAACGTTTAAAAAAAAAACTATCACAAACTTAGTCGACATAATCTGTAGCCTGCTCTTTCGTCAATGTGAACGCACCTTTTCTGTTACTACGTCGTATTTTCTTCAAATTTAGAATAAATAACACCAAATAGCAGCTAAGCTCCAAAACAGTAATTTTATCTTCAGATTTATGATTATGAACCACAATTTTCTCGTAAACTACGACTTGTACTCATAAAGCCTCACACAGACCTCACAAGTCAAGTCCATTGGGCTTGCCACTTAATGTCGCTGCAGTCAGACAGTGTAATACTCTTATCAGGGACTTAGCGAAGTTTCTCGTTGAACGTAAGTGAGTGGTTACGTCGCCAGGGGGCGCTATTCCCACGGCAACTTTGAAACCGAGCAGAAATAGGTAATGTTGGGTACCTACTTAGGTGAAGGCGATACGTTCACTTTTCGTTCATTTTTGTCGACGTCTGACCACCTTTAGTCGAGATGTTGTTGCTGGCTTATCAGCAGTGGTAGTGCGGCTGGTAGTGTCCTTGCCAAGAAACGGTTGTTTTTCCAATGTTTTGTCATTTCTTTTTTTTTGTTGTGATTTGGGCGCCATCTCCGACAAGAGAACCGCGGCGATAGTCACGCTGTATCTTCAAATTATCGCCGCGATAATATCGCCGTGTGGAGAGTGATTCATATAGTTTATATTGAATTTCATGGCACGGCGATACTATCGCCGTGATTTTCTCGCCCGTGCCGTACGTGTTGTACTATTTTAACCGACTTCCAAAAAGGTGAAAGATTTTATGCTCGTCTGTATGTTTGTTTTTCTTTTTAATGTATTTTCACCGGTTTCTCCGTCAATTGTGAACCGAATGAAAGTGAAAATTCTTTTTTTGTTTGAAAGGGTATGCTCCCGAGGTAGTCACATTGTCACCAAGTCAGAATCTGATGACCCCGATTCCATGGAAATCAAGGGAAATCCTCGATTCTCTCTCTCTCTCTCTCTCTCTCTCACTCAATGGGATTTGGGCATTTTTTTATAGTAACATTTGAAGACCACAGATGGCCACCGGAACTACTAAATATGAATAAGAATAATAAGAATAATTTTATTTGTTCAAAAACACACAGACATTTAAATTAATATGAAGGTGATACACTTTATTACACTTTATTCTATGATCTGTTAATATAAATATAATTATATTATCTGTAAATAATAAGTATTTAACGGGTTGTGATTCGATTAGGTACATTAATATGGTTGCTAAGCAATTTATGCTCGTCACAATGCATTATGGTGGGTGGCAGTCAACAAATAATGTCCCTGCATCGGGAAAAGCAATATTTTGTAAAAGGTGATGAGCAGTTGACATTGTAACTTATATAAACAGACCCACTAATCTGGATCTGTATTTTAATTTTTTGCCACCGATTTCCGAAAGTAAAGTTATTTTTCACATTGTAGTTTTTTTTTTGTAAACTGTTTTTTTTTTTTGCCATCACATGCCATCACAGCGGGTCCTTTATAATACCAATGGTACACTTATTTTTAAATATAGCATCATACTGCGATAAATTTTGGCCTCGTTCGAGTCAATTTTTTTTTAAATATTGTTGTTTTAATTATTTTAGTTTGTCTGTGCGCGTTTAAACGGGCAACTTTTATTGTTGCAACAACTTATGGTTTGCCACAGACAATTAAATCGCACCGTGTAATGTATAGACCAGTGGCTGACTAATCCTGTCGGGGGCCCGAGGCGACACAACTAAATGGGGCCCAACGTATGAACGTCGAAATAGTTAGCACGCTGCCTCGAAAAGGTTAGGTGTTTATTTTTACCATTGATACAGAAATAGGAGATACTACGTAACAACAGAAAATCTAGAGCATCAGACGAATAGTTTCTCAAATTTTTTTGTACCCTGCGTAGTTTAAATTTTCTTTTGAACATAATATAAGCAGAAATAGGAATTACTTTGTTGAATTATACGGAAGAGTTTTGAAAATGTAGGATGCAAGAGCGAACGAAACGAGCTCGCAAAATTTTAGCACCCTGGCCCGGATAGGTAATGTTTTCTTTTGACTATTCATACAAAAATAGGTTTAACTTTGTCGAATTACGCATATAAGTCCGAAAAAAAAAGAGAATGTAGTTCGCAAGAGCGAGCAAAGCGAGCTCGAAAACTTTAGCATCCTGCGTTTATATAGCATATCTACAAACTGCCTTTTACTTACTGAACATACTTTGGCCTTGTTTGGGATTTTATTTAAAAATATTTCTGGAGATTTAGGGCCCCTCGGGATCAGGCCCAGGGTGGACTGCCCCTGCCACCCCCTTAGTCCGCCAGTGGTTCAATTTAAACACCATCTTGTTTTTAGGGTTCCGTACCCAAAGCGTAAAACGGGAACCCTATTACTAAGGCTCCGCCGTCTGTCTGTCTGTCTGTCCGTCTGTCACCAGACTGCATCTCATGAACCGTGATAGTTAGACAGTTGAAATTTTCACAGATGATGTATTTTTGTTGCCGCTATAACAACAAATACTAAAAAATAGAATAAAATAAATATTTAAGGGGGCTCCTATACAACTAAAGTGATTTTTTTGCTCGTTTTTGGTCGATATTGATAACGGCAACAGGTAGACGCTTGAAATATTCACAGAATATTTAGTTATAAATTCACTTTAGAAATAAATAATTAAATTAAAATAAAACAAATATTTAAGGGGGGCTCCCATACAAAAAACGTGATTTTTTTGCCGTTTTTATAGATAATGGTACGGAACCCTTCGTACGCGAGTCCGACTCGCACTTGGCGGGTTTTTTTTTCAATACACGTCATATAACAATTGCACAAATATTTATTTTTGCGCGTGTAAAGGTATCTCATTTCTATATCTTTGTACTTCCAGTATTTACCAGAGATTTTCTGGAGGGTTACTCGGGAGGACTACTGTAGAGCAACGCAGATCGTACGCAAAGTGGACAGCGTCATCAGCGGCGTGGTCTTCATATCCTTCGCTAACAACTTGTTCTTTATCTGTTTGCAGCTCTTCAATACGTTAGAGTGAGTTTTTAGTACCTAACGAGATCGGTTGGATACAAATCCAAAACCAATATTCTGAAATTGCTATCAGGCAGTAAGCCAGCATGGCTATAAATGATATATATATCAAACCATTGTGGTGGCATCAACATCGACACATAAGAACTACGAGTCACAGTGACGTCACGCAAAATCCTGCATCGCGCAAGCAGAGTTTACCGCACGACTTGCAACACCAAATATACCATATTTCTTATCAGAATGAGAAGAGGTATTTTATTTGCATTATGACAAAATAATAATCTGGTGATAGTGCCATTTACGAAGACGTGCCCCACTATTTTTCGGTTGAAGGGGGAAACATGCCACAGTATAGGTACATGTAACGTTAACGTTTTGGTTTCAGAGATGGTCTAAAAGGTACCGGAGAATGCACCGGTAACAAAGCGAAAAAGTAAGTTTTAAAACATTTTACCGTCGCAATGTACATACACATTTTCTCCACACCAAACGTCCTGATAGAAAAATTACAAATTCAAGTTGGCATGATTACCTCCATAACTTGCACATCGAGTTTTTTAGGCTATCAAAGTAGTAAATAAAAAGTGTTTTCCATTGGATTTTTTTATAGATAAAATTATCGCCAACCAAAATCTCACAAACAAATGTACCTAAGCAATGAGATGTGTGTGTGTGTGTGATGTGTGTAATGTACTTAAGCATGTTTTCTTATTACTAGAATTACCGTCTCCAAGTCCGGTCCACTAGGCGGCCATGAAGCTGCCACATACTTCCTCTTCTCCTTGGTGTACCTGCTGGCACGGTCGGTGGCAGTATCCCTGATAGCCTCTCAAGTGAACAGCGCCTCTGCAGTGCCAGCGCCCGTACTATATGATGTGCCTTCACCGGTTTATTGTGTTGAGGTAAAAGTCTGGAGATTCATAAATACTAGGTTATACCTACTTCTGGTTCTGTTTCTAATGAAATAAATGATTTTTATTTCTGTAAGTAGGTTTGTACAAACACTTTTAACCGTTAATCATATTTTTACCCGACTACGGCGAAGCAAAAAGGAGGGTTATGATAAAAACTAGATGAGGTCGGTGTTTCCTATTTGACTACTCTGAGAAGAAAGGACAAAACAAACTCAGAGGTCACAGTCTCTTGTAAAGTGCAGACATAATCTTGGTCAGATTATGTGAAGGCCATGTAGATTGGTGTCAAAAGTGGTCTTGTGAGGAAAGAACCACACCATTGAGTGGACCTGTCCAGTCAGTGCACGCATTTGTCAGAAATCATGCAGCTCTACTCAGAACTTAAGGAGCTCAACGATGCGACGAACAATACCAAAGAAAGGATACCAAATAAGGATGTAATAACAGCCGCAGTGGTTAATCCGTGGATGGGTGACCATCTTACATATCGGGACTCCTCCATGCCTCGGAAAGCACGTTATCGATATTTCAGGTGACTACTAGTGGTTGATAACACCAAAAAAAACTCTTCAAATTAATTTATTATTTGTTTTATCATGTTTAGATATAGATTCCCGTCACGTCTGCGGAGTTTCGCTAGCGAATTTAATTTGACCCTGTATAGTTTTAGGAGTATACAAAGATATAAGGGTAAGTTGAGGAATGTGTAATCGCAGTTGAGCACTTGGGCAATCAGCAAAGTCCTAAAAAATTTAAACTTTCCTCTAAGTATGAACAAAATTGTCAGAGTGGTGCCGGACGTAAGGAATAGCACCATCCTATTTCTTCCCGTGGGGGTCGTAAAAGGCGACTAAGGGACTTACTAGAGAATGGGCAGCAGCGTTCTCTATCTGCGATCGCCAACCCGCCTGCCAAGCGTGGTGATTATGGCAAACCCCCCCTTTGGGGGAGGCCTATGTCCAGCAGTGGACATCTTTCGGCTGAAATGATAATGATGATGAAGAACGAATCTTTACCCTTCAGCAGTACTTGCATATTTTTGTAGTAGCCTGTTAAAGCAACGATGACCTGATAGATAGAAAAGTGGGTCGGTTGCTGTGAAGCGTTTGCTTATCGGCGTCGATATCCGACTCTCAGCTTGTCCGACAAAGAAACTAACGGTTAAAAATGTTTACATGAGAGTAGGATTGCCATCCTTCCGAGTTTCCTCGGATTTATCCTACTTTAGAGGGCGTCCGGGGAGCGTCCGGAAAGGGTTTTCAAAGTGTTCAATTAAAAATTTATTCGTAATCGTGAACCGCATCCAAGCTAACTCCAACGCTGCAAAATAGCCGAAGTGACGGCCCACGACTGTAGTCGTCTTTGTTAATGTTTGTCTAACATTGTTAAATAAAGCGCAAACAAGCTGTATAAATGAATAAAAAAAATTAGAATGTATAATTAATATTTGTGTGCAAAAATATGTTTTAGAGGTGTCCGGGAAAAAAAACTCAATTTCACCTAAATATCCGGGGTTTTGTAAGTTTTTGTCCGACGTCGGCAATTTAGGTGATGGCAGCCCTACATGAGAGATATGAAGATTTCAACTACCTAAAAGTAGGAACTACTGCTAGTGCATAAGACCTTGATTTGTATGACTTATAATTATACTAACGTACGGCTATTTACGACGTATTTTGAAGTACATTTGCATTGTAATCTCAGTGTCAATCTGCCAAAAATACGTCTCATCATCTGCCTAGCCTTTTCCCAACTATGTAGGGGCCGGCTTCCAATCTAACCGGATACAGCTGAATACCAGTATTTTCAATGGAGCGACTACCTGTCTAACCTCCACAACCCAGTAACTGCATGGGTAATACTATACCCCTTGGTAAGAATGGTTGTCAAACTTTCTGGCTTCTCTGGACCCGAACGACTTTCATAGATCCACGACTGACAGCCGGAACCAACGGTGTAACGTGCTTTCCGAGGCACGGAGGGGTCTGGTATGTAAAGATGGTCACCCATCCACGGACCAACCGCGTCAAGCGTAGCTGAACCTGATGAATCGACCCGTGCTGTTATTACTTAGCCACAAGCCCCTGCCAAAAATACGACTAATTTTCCAAAAAAATTGACAAGTTCTTGACATCGACTGTCGTGTGCTGAGATGTTATTGCGGCAAAATTTTGAACATTTTTAATAGCGGGAATTGGCTTTCTGGTCTGCTACCAATCTTGCTGACTGCCTCATCTTTGCGTGGGTGATAATATCATTGCTTGTTGTCGCTAGAAAAGACGAGGTTTTGTGGGTTCGATACATCTTTCTTTTACACATTCCTACATTCTACAGAGTGGCAGGGATATCGTTGTGCAACCTGTTACCATGGATTCAATACATGACTGGATTCCCCCCTGCGTTGATATTTTTCGTCGGTTATAAAAAAAAAATATTGTTTTTTACATTTTGACCGCGTAGGTATCGCAATTTTTGATGGAACAACTGAACTTTTTTAGGGTTGCGTACGTCAAAAGGGAAAATCGGAACCCTTATAGGATCACTCGTGTGTCTGTCTGTCTGTATATCCGTGTGTCATAGCCAATTTAATTCGAATCTACTGGACCGATTATGTTGAAATTCGGTACACATATGAACTTCTGTGATCCAAACACGGACGTGTAACGTAAATGAATATGAGGGTCACTTTTGGAGGGCAAACGAGAAAAATAAAAAACGACACGCAATTAGCCTGTTTTTTTTTATAACCGTCGAACTATTTCTACGCTAGACCCCCGTCTAGAATCATGTGCTGTATTCGTGGTTACAGTTTGCGCGTCGATGCCACCGTGTATATGTAGTGGTTTTAAAACAGTAGAAATAGCTAATCTGCAATTGGACCTTATGATAAAATGCGACAACAGAAAAACGACGATAAATTCAAAGGTTTTTAAAACATTAATAATTCTGTTTCACAGGTGCAGAGGTTTTTAGACCAGGTCAACGGGGATAAAGTGGCGTTAAGTGGCCTACAGTTCTTCTCGGTAACTAGAGGATTACTTTTGACGGTGAGTTTTTCTTTTTTAAAGTGTTTTTTGTTTGTTTTAGAGGCAGGCTTTGGAAGTGAATGCTACGGTTAGTTAGATTTTTTAACAAACCGTAACTTTCGTTTAAAATATAACATTGCAAAATGTTTACTTTCGAAAATGAAAAACCGAGTACCTACGTTTTGTTTATTTCATTATTTTCAGGTTCCGTGTGGTGCCGGCCGCAAAATAATGTTTCCTTCCGTGGGTGTCGTAAAAGGCGACTAAGGCTTTGGTCTCCTATAAACGCTGTCGGCCGCGTACAGCGTCACGCTGTACGCCGCGTCACGATGCTTACTATAAAAATGTACTGTTGTGGTCTCTTTCACACGCTGACGTTGGCGTGTGGACGTCGTAGGCGGCATTCAAACGCTTTGCCCCGCGTATCTAGTTATTTCGAAGCATTGCAGCGTGAATGTCGTATTTGGCGTCAGTACAAAATGTCGAAATTTGATGAAGAAAAAGACGAATTATTGATTGAATCAGTCAAATATTATAGCCCTCCTATTCAAGTAACACAAGCCCCGCCAAAAGTGTCAAGTTTATATCCATTTTATATCACACGATTACACCCGAGCACTGTTTGTCGACTATTGTTGTGAACGAGACGTCGTCGTTCGCTATGAGATGTATTGACCGCTGACGCTGTGCCTGGCGTTCAGACGTCGATCGGAACGTAAACGCTGAAGTCGGACGCTGCATATAGCATATAATAGGAGACCGAAGCCTTAGGAACTTACTAGAGAATGGGCAGCAGCGTTCTCTATGTATTTTAATACCATATTGCGATCGCCAACCCGCCTGCCAAGCGTGGCGTTTATGATAACCCCTCCTTTTGGGGGAGGCCTATGTCCAGCAGTGGACGTCTTTCGGGTGAATGGATCATTTTCAGAAACTTGTGTTGCTTTTCAAGGACATAAAAGGTTTTCAGTAAGGTGTTTGTGTTGTTTTCTGTTTTATTTTTTTATTTTGCAAAATTTGATTGCGAGTGGGTATAATGATCACAATAGCCTCAAATTTATAACCCAAGTACGTGAACTGATCTGCCTCGTTGGTCTAGTGTTCCCAAGAGCTACTGCTGACCATGAGGTGCTGGGTTCGGTCAGGCAAAGTGTTATTGGGGTTTATCATCAGGAATTTCTTAGTAGCAGCCCGGAGTCTGGATTAGTGCCCGGTTGATGGCAATAGGCTCGCCCCCGCTACGTGGTAATGACACTTATCTAGCGAAATGTGGGTTTAGACTGTAGGTACACACTATGCCTAACCGTTCAGGGATTACAGGCGTGATGTTATGTTATCTGTGTGCATGTGTGTGTGTGTGTGAACTGATCGTTTTTTTTCTATCCACAGGTAGCCGGCACCATAGTTACGTATGAGCTAGTAATGTTCCAGTTCAACTCATCATCGACACCGACGCTGAACATCACTTCACCGGGTGTGCCGCCTGAGATAGCACCTACATTAACAACTACTACACTGATTTCTTGAGAATCTGTCTTTCATTTATTTTCCTAAACGACCCATTTTACATAAGAGTTTTTACTTTTTAAATACCTCAAATTGCTTAGCGTGATCCTCGGTTATATCAAAAATACTGCAGCATTAATTTTGAAATAAATATTTATGGTAAAGTTGAGGATTAAGTTTAGTACTATTTTTGACGAAAACACTATTAAACCGCCAGTATTAAAAAAAAATCTTCAAATTAGACCATGAAACTGCAAAATAATTGAACGAATTATAAAGTAGATACCATGTTTCTTTATTTTTATTGCCTTTATTATCACCGTAAAAAGAAATGACTTAAACTATCGGCGCCTTGGCGCCTTTTCCCAGTACTGTGTGATCGAGATAAAGAGTGAGGTGGCGCTGAGGTATTATGGACTCTAAACTTTAGGGTTTAGAGTCTACAATCTGTGAGAGACTATAATCTGCTGAACATTTCATATATCTTAGGTAATATCATAGCTGCGCTCTTCATTAATCATATAGTACATGATGTACTAGCACAATTATTTTATCAAACCAGATTCCACCAAATAACAAATAATTTAAAAAATATACTCAACAATTTTTGTATAAAAAAGAAAAACAATAATAATAATCATTTTCATTAAAAATACAGAGAACGAAACAAAAAGATAAAACAGATAATCTAGTACTAATTCTAAAGAAACCTGAGTCAGACCTGCGAGAGAATTTTAACAAAAAAAGTATGAAATGTAGATTTCATTTACAATAGAATGGCCCTATTCAGGCTAACCAGCTAGAAACAATACGGCTAGCAACAACAGGTGGTCTCATCAGCAAGATTTATTCTGCAACCATTACTTTACAAAAGTACCAGGTATTCATAAAGCAGGCGCAAGTAATCTTGATATTATTTATAGTCTACCATTACGCCTTCTAAGATAATAATATTTGTATTAGAAACCTTATAAAATTGAGTCTAGACGAGAATAAGAAGGTAGATATTATTAGCCTACCGACCTACAGCCTGTGCGTTTCTCAGAAAAATACCATGGAACTTTTGGATTGAATAGGTCATGACTTTCCATAGTTTCAAGAACAGAGGAGGATGCCATTTCCTTCATTTGATGTTAGAGTCGCCAATCACATCCGTAAAGAACAGGGGAAAATGACTTGAACGTGCTTTGGGACCTTTGAGCAGGTCACTCACTCCCCTCGTCAATTTTTCGTCCCTCGGAAAGCCGTGCCGTGGTTGGCTTAGCTCGGCTCAAACAATGACTGACAAGGAATGATGACGCCGTTGCTTCTGTAATAGTACGTAACAATCCTTTAATTAAGAGTTGTGTTATTTTACCCCTGATTTTGCATCACAGTGATGTTAAATCACAGTGATCTTTATTCTTGTTACAATAAGGTTGTTTTTGGGTTGCTGCTAGTGATAAGTTTGTCAAAATCACAGTGATCTTTTACAATAAGGTTGCTGTAGGTCGGCAACAAAAAAAAAAGGTTTGTTGGCACTGACAAGAGTCTGTCAAAATCACAGTGATCTTTATTCTCATTGCAATAAGGTTGCTGTCAGGGATAAACTAACTTCGATAGGACTGTAGTAGACAATTAAATGAGTTAATTTTTATGGATTGTCGGAGGTGTGACTTGAAGTATCTTCTACCGAAATCATTTCAGTTCCCCTCTAATATCAATAATATTTCTTAAAACAAAGGTTTCATAAAGTGGTGTACGTGTAGCTCGTATTAGGCACGCCTGCCACTACGCGGCCTAAAATATATGTACAATAAAATTTACATTTAGCTCTATGCCACCGGTACTTACGTAAAGTTTGTTCGGGAATAATATTTTGCGTGGTTCAACCGTTTTTTTTTATTTTTATTTGCATAGTTTGTAGGTTCATGACATAAGGTATTCAAAAACGATTGAGATCCTTGTACAATCTACCATAGATGCAAACATTAACGAATGAAGTCAAAACGGGAACAATTAAATAAGTTGCCGTTAAATTGCATAAAAATATTATATATATCTTAAAATTGAAATTTACGTTATGATAAATTTAGTCATTGTCATTTAGAAAATCGTTAATCAAGTACCTAGTCATCTTTCATTATGTCAGGTATTTTGTTATAAATATTGTAGGTCCCATACTAATAACATTTTTTCTATATAATGCAGGGAATCACTTTTGTTTGAAAAATATTTGGGCTGTTTTGTAATTGGTTTTATTTGTACGTGTTTTGGCAATGCGGTGCTAGTTGGTAAGAACTGTAAAAGAACTCAGTTATCGAACTCACTTTCAATCGTAATCCGAAGAATTTTGAAGGAAATACCTAATCCATTGTATCTGATGTTTGAAAAATTCGTCTGCTTGACAACTTAAATAACGCAATGAATGTTGTTAAACTGTAAAAATTGTGTGTGTGCTACACAATTACCTCGCTAAAGTTAGTTTTAACCAGGAACCGTACAACACCGGTTAAGGGTTAGGCCTTTCGAATGGGTAACCCATTCAATGGGTTACCGTTATCATGGTGTAACCCATTGAATGGGGTTTATACTAGAAATCCAATGAAAGGGTTACATGATAACCCATTGAATGGGTTTTATACTTGAAACCCAGTGAAAGGGTTACATGATAACCCATTCAATGGGTTCTATACCTACTTGAAACCCACTGACATGAAAATTCATAATATTATGTTATTTCGATATCCGCCCAGCACGCGTAGCATGACCAATTCTATCTCTATTCTACCCAGGGACCATTTTGGTTACCATTTAAAAATTTAATTAAAATAGAATTTGGTTAATCAAAACCCCATACGGTGTGGGTAATTTTGAATGGCTTAAAGTAAGCCGTTCAAAAGGGTTACCCATACCGTATGGGTTTTTATCGAAAACCCTTTCAACGGGTAACCAAAATTTAATTTCAGTTGTTCAAAAGGGTTACCCATATCGTATGGGTTTTAGTTTAACCGCTTAGTAAAACCCTATCGAAAACCCTTTCAATGAGTAACCAAAATGGTCCCTAGTTTTAACTGAACATTGCGGAGCCCGTTTTACTTTAGAAGTATTTTCTTCTATTGCTTTATTATTGCAAGCCATTGTAAGAATCAGGTTAATCGAAAGCCAATAGAATTGTTGCCAATACGTAGACATAGCTTTATTGAAATTAACAAAAGGTAGACTAAAAGCAAGTTTGAACAAGTAACAATGCATTTCTTTCCAGTTACACTAGCTAACGACCTAATAGCACCCACAATAGCAATTTAAAAGCCGCGCTAGTTTAAAGTAAGAATGCTTTAAACCCCGGTCTACAATGTGGTGCTATGGACATTATTTGTTCAATTAAAGTGATGCACTCACCGCATTTGTAAGGGGTAGAGTACACCGGATAGTTTTTAGCAAAATGTCTAAACCTACAGGAAACGTTAAGTATTTGAGTCCTAAAACGATTTACACAGCTTGGTACAGCGCTGAAGATGAAAACATCTTCCAAATACGTCTTACAGTCTAATAAAAAAAATAGAAAAAAAAAATAACGCTCTCTTCTGATTGGTCATACGATTTTCAGCATCTTATAGATTTTAGCTACGTTTCACCACGATCTCGCTTGCCTCAAAGTAATAGATTCCCTCATTAGTAAAGACTCCCAAGTTAGCCATTAGTTAAAAGTTAGATAGTAAGTAATAATTGTTGTCTTATTGGTTGCTTATTTTTAAATTGTCTCAGATGATTAATTAATCGGACTTTAAGAAAAAAGCAAAACTTTTATCCAAAGGTTTTAAATATCCAAAGAGATTTCTCTGAATAACGTATTTTATATATTACCTACCATTCTTGGGCCTGAGGCCTTATTTTGTCCTGTCAACGTGGTTCCGTTTTGAAACAAGGATGGTGCTATTCATCCTCTGTAGATATATCTTTCTCCATCGTACTGGACGAGTGATGATCCTATGACCTAATGGTACTTCACCTGTCTTCTGAGCCTACTAATAAACCAATGTACCTAACTGGATTTTAGAATTTTCAACCCCAAAGTCAGACCAACAAAGGTTCTTATAAAATCCAGCCTGTATTCAAGGGCTCGCAAGTACTCTTAGCCATACTAAGGACAAAGAATTTTTATTTTCAGACTAACTTCACGTCTTCAAGTTTAGGCAAAACGTTCTGTTTTATGACATTCCTCTGTAATACGAGAATTGTTTAAGCGTTCCCCCATTATTTAAGAGCTACTAAGTACGCTACGAAGCACTACGGTTTTGTTTTATAAAAATTATGCCTAACGTGAAAATGCTTTTGGCATTATTCCTGGTAATATATAATATAAATATTATATATAAATAAAAATATAAGATCAAAGAGGCGTTTTCCTTGAGTTGTAAAGTGGGAAAAAAAGAGATCGACAGGTTTATACCTACATCGTGTTTTTGCCTACATCTAAACCTCGTTTGTGGTGTATACGCATTACACCCTGAAAAACGATCCTTCGTCACTCAATTCCTCAGTTCTGTTTTTAATATTTTTTTTATATATTTATTTGGCATTTTGCACATCAACCTAGAAGGTTGTCGTCTGCTTAACCAGACTTTCCTGTGGGTGTCTCAATAAATGAAGGCCTCCAGTCAGGGCATAAACTTGTAATCTAAGTGACTACACGCTAAGGGCACCCCCTGTGGCATACGGACCTCGGCTTTGGGCGTCGCTGGGGGAGGACAAGACCGATCCATCTTGTCCCCTGTTCCTCTTGTGATCTTAAGATCGTCATTATAGGGGACGAATTTAAACTACAGGCTCAGCGGCGCAGGCTGGCTCGAGCAAGGGTCGGGGATGGGCGGGAACTTCACGGCGGGCGTCGGCGGCAAGGACGGAAGGACGGTGGTCAGATTTTGTTTTTGTGTGCTACAGTGCTAGTGGTGGGACTACTCTCCTGGAGGAGGGTAATAGCGTCATCGGGAATGGTGAGTGTATGCCTTGCTTGGTGAATCCTACTAAAGGGAGTACCGGGCGGCCGGCGCAATCAGGTTGCGGTGCTTTATAGCAGAGTCGAAGAAACGCTTTTCATGAACTGCCGGATGGTGGGCATTCTGAGGTCTAAAAGTAGATCCACATTACGAACATAGAAGTGGGACTCCCGTGACCTTTCTAAGGAAACGGTTCTGGATGGTCTGTATCCTATGTATATGGTGTGGCTTAGCGTGTGCGAAGACGACGCAAGCATGAGTCATGATGGGACGGATGACCCCGGTGTATATGCGCAATTTGCACTCAATTCTGTTCAAACTTACCTATATAAAACGATACCCTTATAAATACTTACTTATTAGTCACCCTTCCGTATCGTGAATCAACATGTGAACTGCATGGATGGTAGGTAGGTACCCTTTGTAGTTTACGGTATTAGGGAGTATTAACAGTACCAACATTGGTAGAATTTACAAGGAGATAACGTAAAGTGAGAACAAGTAATTATTCAAAATCAAAATCAAAAGTCATTTATTCAAACTAGGCTGAGAATCAGCACTTTTCGAACGTCAAAAATTACATAAGACAGTACCCCAAAAACGCCCACCCTTCACCACTTCCTAGTGCTTTAGCTGGGAAGAAGTAGTGGCGCAACAAACTCCGCAGCAGAACAAACTCCCCAGCAGGATTACCTCAAGACTATAATAATAAGCTATCTACGTAAGACCCTGTTGGGGTCGTAGGCAAGTTCAATCAATATACGAAACTATACTAACACTGACTGTCTGTCTGCCTTTGTCGAATGACAACATCAATTTATTCCACACGACAAGAGCCAAGACCAGCAGTGCTATTCTGTAACCATCTCACCGTGAAAACTTAGGTGAAGTGAGCGTGGAGTGAAATGTCAGTGAGGGATTGACACAACTCACTTCAAGTTCACTTCACCTACGTTTACACGGTGAGACTTTTTCAGAATAGATCGGCTGAGGCAGTCGTGGTCATAAAACATGCGAGTGGGGCGGCAAATATTTAGTAGGTACGGGACGGAGTTCCATATCGTCTCGCTTCCTCGTTTCATGACCGGAACTGATGAGACTTCGCGTTGGTTTTTAATATAAGTAGTCCTCTTAAGACATGGTTATTGGTTGTAAAACACCGATCTTCAAGAAAAAGAGCGATTTATCCATTCTTTTATACCAGCCAACCAATACGGTTCCCAATTTTAATAAAATCCATGTAACTCACAGAAATAATTGTCCCTAAATACGATAAGCGAACTCAATCCAGAATATTGAAATGGAAACGTTGATATTATTCCGATGGCAGATCCAGAAATTTGCAATCGTAACATTATGCAAATTACTTGATGGAAACACACGGCTGCAATAACGACATTACTTGCTGAGAAACTAATTCATTTTTGTCGTCGTTGAGCTCTGAATTGAACTTCACGGCGATTACTGACGAATGCGTGCATTAACGGGTCAGGTCCGCTTAAATCTGTGTGGTTCTTTCCTCAACAGACCATCTCAGACATAAATCTGCATGGGTCCTCATATGGCCTGACCTCCACAACCCAATTAATGGGTAATACGATATCCCTTGGTAAGACTGGTTGTCAGACTTTCGGGCTTCTGACGACCCGTAACGACTGTCAAAGATCCACGAATGACAGCCGGGATTAACGTCTTTACGTGCTTTCTGAGGCACGGAGGAGTCTCGGTATGTAAAGATAGTCACCCATCCACGGACCAACCCTGGCAAGCGTAGTTTGACCTGATGGATCGACCCGTGCGTCAGTTATTACTTAGCCACAAGGTCCTCCAAAGTCTCGACCATTTACTTTTCCGTATATTTTCGATTCTTGATATCTAAGCAGTTACCTGGAACCTGGGGGCCAAGTCTGCTAACGCAGTTGTGTCAGAATGGCCGATCATTGGCACCGTAATTGTAAAGTTTGACAGTTTTGCTAATCTCCTAATTGAAAGTCGTCTTTATGATTTTCCAATGACGTGCCACTGACACTCCATTGGAAAAATTGTGTGTATTTGGTAATCTCGTACTGACAAGCTCATATTATTTTGACTTTTGGAGGTTACAAACTATTGGCACAATCATGGCGTTGCCTTGGTATGGTCGTCATAATGACCAATCATTGAAAATAGCAGACTTGGCCCCCTGGAAGAACGTTAACGAAATAGAAACTGATTTATTAATGAATGGCCATGCATTTCGTCTTGATTAATTTTGTTGCATGATACAAAAATTATAGCTAAATAAAATTATGCCATCTAACTTTGTAACTGAAAGGTTTCTAATGAATAGGGGTGTGAATAAGGACAGAAAAAACCGGCGAAGGGCGTATCGGACCAAGCACAATGAATGGTTCCGTAGTTGGGATGAATTTATCCCAAGAACAAACTTAACATTATAGTTGAAAAACTTGATCCCCATACATTCCAACTGCAAATGTAAGCTTATACGCACAATATTGAGTGATTTACCATGTTATTTAAAGATCACAGACTTCTTATAGGTCTTCCTATAATCTATAGGTAAAGAACTATTTTCTGTATTTTATTTCAAAATTTTAGGCTCAGTAGTTTCGGAGATAAGGGGGGGGGGGGGGGTAAATATAGGACTATTATTTTCCATATAATAACTATCAGACCTCAATATTATTCTACAAATAAAAGATATTAGACTTTGCTCAAAAATCAGCCATAAATGAGACAAATCTGTATATTTTCCATCTGTCTCAATCAACTCAGCCTATAGCAGTCCACTGCTGGACATAGGCCTCTCCCAGGCTGCGCCACAACACCCTGTCCTCCGCCTTCTGCATCCAGTCTGTCCCAGCCACCTTTTTTGGTCGTCGGTCCATCTAGCTCAGGGGCGTCCCACACTACGCTTGCTGATACGCGGTCTCCACTCCAGGACTCGTCTGCTCCACCGGCCATCGGTCTTTAGACAAACATGGCCAGCTCACTGCCACTTCAGCTTGCTTACTCTGCAGGCTATGTCAACAGAAAGCGATGGTGGTGTCTATAGAATATTAATTAAGTCTTGTCAACCACAGCCTTTAAAAAATAGTAAATTTCCAAAAACTTCACTACTTTACGAGCACTATTTAATGAGAAGACTAAAGCTGTACCTTGTCATTTTTTTTTTTAGTTTTAGAACACAGTCATAGACAGAAGTCATAAAACCATAGTATTTACACATACACATACATACATAAACTCACGCCTTCTTCCCATGGGAGTAGGCAGAAACTATAGAATGCCACCTGCTACGCTCCTTACATACTCCTTTTGCTTCGCCTACGTACATACATCTGGTTATACCCGCACGCCGGTTGCGAGTATTTACAAGCGTGTACAATTACGCCATAAACTTAAGTTTGAGAACTGAGTTTGCATATACCATTGTACAGAAACAAGTATCAAGTGATACTATAATAACACTTTGAACTATAATAAGTACCGGTAAGTGATCACATGCAAAATGCAGCCTGTATACAACTTTAACGATAAAACCAGATTGAAGTGTCACAGAATACTTATAAATAGTTGTATAGTAGAAATATAATATTATGTATAAGCACCCTAAGCTTACGTAGATCCCTTAATAAAGATTATATACAGTTTGAGCTGTATAATTACTCACAAGTCACTCTTACAAAGACAAAATCATTTTTTGACACTCTTGTACGTCTCTAAAGGAACTCTAAGTTCTAAATAGGCTGGTATAGACAGACATACAGACCAAGTAAAATTGCAAGCTGTGTATACAAGCTGTATTAAGTTTGTTTTAATACTAGAAGCTGTATAAGCGCTTATACAGTCATTATAAATAAAAAAGGGCCCATATTACACAGCTTTTTGTGTTAGTAGAGCTGTATAGTAACTGAAGTAGTAATAGACAAGCTGCATAATAGCTGTATTAGAGCTGTTATTCGGTGTAAAAAGAAACCATTACACTACAGACATCATCTTATAAGTATCTTGTAATAAAAAGTGTTCTAAATAGGTTTTTGAGGAGAATTACAAAAGAATAAAAATTTACGAACTATTTTCGATGACACATGTAATAGAAAAGTACTGAATGGCGACATTATTATTTATATCATAATATTTGTTAGTATAACAATAAAAAAATTAGTACTCGTCTATTTGGTGAGGCTTACGAAGTCATCAAAATTGGTGCTAAAATAGTGAGCTGCGCGAGTAGCACTAATGAATTATCACGGGTCATAGTCCTCCTGACGCAGGTCCTCACCGGACACGGTTGTTTCGGGAGGTACCTGTTTAGGATAAAGCGGGAGGAAACGCCCGGGTGTCACCACTGTATGGATCGCCCGGAGGACACCGTGGAGCATACGGTGGAGGTCTGCCCGGCTTGGGCGGAGCACCGCCGTGTCCTCACGGAGGCGATCGGCGGCGGCGATCTCTCGCGTCCGGCTCTGGTTCAGTCCATGGTTCGGAGCGAGAGTGCATGGGACGCCGTCACCTCCTTCTGCGAAGCAATAATGCTCGCGAAGGAGGAGGCAGAACGTGTGAGGGAGAGGTAGGGCTCGCGCCCTCATGCCCCTAGTCGCCGCCCTGGGCGTCGGGAGTCGCAAGCTGATTTCCGGCCACCGTAGGCGCGGGTCTGCGGACGGTGAGCGATGGGTAGCTCGCAGTCCGATAAGGACCAGGCCCGGGTCGACGGCGGGTTGTGTTCCACGCGCGCCTCAAATAGATGTCAGCACGAATTGACGGGGTCCATTAGAGCCAATGCCTGCCAGGGTTGCGAGTTTGTCCGAAAGGGATATCGTGGCCCTGGCACACAGGCAAATGAAGGAACACGGGTGGGTTTTAGTCAGTAAAAGTCTGACACGCCCTTCCGCTCCACCCAGAGCGGGAGAAGTTATTTGATAATTTCCTACCCCAAAAAAAAAAGGGGTCATAGTCCTTCCATAATTCTGGTAACCAGTCCACTTTAGCCATCCAAACACATACTCCAATATCTTTGTTTCCATATCCTGCAATAGTCCTACACCAACCGAGTGTTGTCCTTGGGTGCACTTGCATAGTGCGTACAGGGATAATCGTCGGTTGGTGCCTCATTTCATTAAAAGCGTCATATCGGCCTCTGCAAGTTGGCTTCGGCCCCTAGTACACCTTCCAACGGTCCGGGACCCAAGGTCCCGAGATATTACAAATTCACTTAAAAAATAAGTATACCGTTTATTTCAGGCGACACAGGCCCATAGAAAAATACCTTAAGATACTGACAACAGCTAAAGCGCGGTCTCTGTCAGACTGCATACAAAAGAGAGAGAAGCGCGATGACACAACGCTTGTAATTTATTTCAAAATATGAAGGAATTATCTATTAACTCAAAAATAAGTTGAGTAATCGAAAATAAAAAACAACCAATTTCTGCATTCAAATAAGTTGTTCTTGTTATTAATTAAATACCAACCGTACGCTAATATTTAATACTGATATTTTGGATTGAAACTCAAAGTAAAAAGTTAGTTCACCGTTAATTTGTATCAAGATTTTTTTTCTAATCGTGTTTTGGTAACAACCAAGTTATATGGAATGTGTTCAAGAATAAAATACTTATATTTTTCCGCTACCACAAACTATACAGATTTACCAATGTTTAAGACAAGCCTACTTAGATCATTTACCTCTTTTCAGCGCCTTAACCTAAACATACATAATATTTTAATATCAACAAAACTTGTGTTAACAAAAAAGCTTGTGACTATGTAATATATATATTTTTTTTGTATTAATAAGAACTAAAGTTCCTAATAATTTATTACAATCTAGCCTAATAGACTAATAAGCAATTTAACTTTAACTTATTATTTTACGTAATAGAATACGTTATAACTAAGAATAGTGTCAATTTGCACTGTTACACGAGTCCTTAGCACTTTCTTAGAGTCTGATAATTAATAAAAACACTTTGTTCATGTGTTACATGTATAGCACAGCATTGTTACTATTATTCATTCACTATTAATACACTACACTAACTTAGTTCTCTTTAGCCTTTTTTTTTTTTTTTTTGGGTGGGAAATCATCAAATAACTTCTCCCGCTCTGGGCGGAGCGGGAGGGCGTGTCAGACTTTTACTGACTAAAACCCACCCGTGTTCCTTCCGTTGCCTGTGTGCCAGGGCCACGATATCCCTTTCGGACAAACTCGCAACCCCGGCAGGCATTGGTCCTAACGGACCCCGTCAGTTTGTGCTGACATCTCTTTGAGGCGCGCGTGGAACACAACGCGCCGTCGACCCGGGCCTGGTCCTTATCGGATGGCGAGCTACCCACCGCTCACCGTCCGCAGGCCCGCGCCTACGGTGGCCGGAAATCGGCTTGCGACTCCCGACGCCCGGGGCGTCTCCTGCGGCGACTAGCGGCATGAGGGCGCGAACCTTGTCTCACCCTCACGCGTTCCGCCTCCTCCTTCGCTAGCATAACTGCTTCGCAGAAGAAGGTGACGGCCTCCCATGCACTCTCGCTCCGAACCATGGCCTGAACCAGGCCCGGACGCGAGAGATCGCCGCCGCCGATCTCCTCCGTGAGGACACGGCGGTGCTCCGCCCAAGCTGGGCAGACCTCCACCGTATGCTCCACCGTGTCCTCCGGGCGAACCACACAGTGGTGACACCCGGGCGTTTCCTCCCGCTTAATCCTAAACAGGAACCTCCCGAAACATCCATGTCCGGTGAGGACCTGCGTCAGGCGGAAGGTGAGGACGCCGTGGCGCCTCTCTAGCCACTCCTCAAAGAGGGGAATTATCGCCACAATTGTGGCGTGCCCAAGTTCTCTTTAGCCTACGCACTATGTCCGTGTTGTCTAGCAGCTGAATTGCCTCGACATTCACATGTCGGTGAAGTCTGTGTTCGTGGGCTTCAGCAAATTTTTGGATGATGGTGGTGACGAGTTCCATTTTAAGGTCTCGGTGGAGGTCGTCATTTCTAATGTACCATGGTGCATTTACAGCGTCCCTGAGTACTTTATTTTGGAATTGTTGGATTATTTTGACGTTGCTTCGTTTAGTACAGCCCCAAAGTTGGATGCCATACGTCCAAATTGGCATAAGAATATGCTTGTATAATAATAATTTTATTATGTATTGATAGGCAGGATTTTATTCCGAGTAACCAATACATATTTTTATAACGTATGTCAAGTTCCCGTGTTTTCTTTTTAACGTGAGATTTCCAACGCAGTTTGGCGTCAAGAGTTATGCCAAGGTATTTGGCTGTATTAGCATAAGGCACTTGCATGCCATTTATATGGATTTGGTAGTAATCGCAGTGTTTGTTAGTGAAGTCAATGTGAACTGATTTTGACTCATTCAGTTTGATCTTCCACTTTTGTGTACAGTTATATACTTTGTTCACAGCTAATTGAACTTTTTCTACTGCTTCTTTGTGGCTTGATCCGGTAGCCATAATAGCAGTGTCATCTGCAAAAGTCGCAATCGTGTTGTTTTCCAGCTCTGGGATATCACATGTGTATAGCAAGTACATGATTGGGCCTAACACACTTCTTTGTGGTATCCCTGCTTTTATAGTTTTTAGATCGGAATATGCATCCTCTTGTCTTACTCTAAACATTCTGTTACTTATATAAGATTCTAATATATCTGCAAATTCTGGAGGTAGCATGCGTCTGAGTTTGAATATCAAACCCTCATGCCAAACTTTATCAAAAGCTTGCGCGACATCTAGGAATACGGTGGCGCAGATTTCCTTGTTTTCGAGTGTTCTTTCAATAATGTTAGTTATTCTGTGTACCTGGTCTATTGTAGAGTGTTTTTCCCTGAAGCCAAATTGATGATTTGGTATTAGCTCTCTTTCTTCTATTATTGGTTTTAATCGTTTTAACAACATTTTTTCAAATAGTTTCGATAATACGGGCAACAGGGAAATGGGTCTAAATGATGATGCTTCATGGGGTGGTTTCCCAGGCTTCGCAATCATAATTACTTCAAAAACCTTTCATGGCTCAGGTACATGTTTTAGCATAAATGCAGCATTGATAAGTCTGGTCAGCTTTACTATGGCTTTGCGCGGGAGGCGTTTTAGAATTTCTCCTGTTATGAGGTCGTAACCCGGGGATTTTTCGAGCTAATGTTGTTTTGAATTTCTATCCTAACTTCTTTAGGAGTCACAAGCCGAATTCTTTGACTATGTAATAACTTATCACTCTCAAGTATTTCTATGGAGCTCTCATTGGGTTTAAAAGTGTTTTCTAAGTATTGGGAAAACTTGGTTTAGTGAGGTTATTTAATAATGTTTTATCCCGCGGTCATCTTGTTTGCTGCCACCCTTTCTTTGTTTTGTTTTCTCAGAAAGTAAATTCACAATTTCCTTGGGATAGATGTGTCCCTTATATTTACGTTTTAACTGTGGCGTGTTTTTCCACGCACTTTGTTGGATATTAACAGCATATTTGTTTACTTTTGAGTCCAGCTGATCCTGATTTTGTAACGGAGTTTTTGGGTAGATAATATATCTAGATCAGGGATTCCCAAAGTGGTCGGTTTCCTAGGGGTCGACATAAACGAAAATTGATTGTGGGGGTCGAGGAGGTCTAAAAATCGACCCCTATTAAATTAACACAAGTTCTAATTTAAAACTTTCAAGATAGGTAGGTAGGTACTGTATTGTTTATGTTGTGTTACGTGTACTAAGAATAATTAATATTTTTGTAGGAAATAGCATTGTTGTAGTAATGTAAAGTCTCAAGTTCGTACAAGATGAAAAACTCGGCAAGTCAGTGTGGACAAGTTTGTGCAAGATAATGAGTTCGAGCGTACATCTTTCAGGCGCGTTTTGACTTGCTCTCTATTTGACGCTTACGCAATTTAAACGAACGAATTCATGATCAAGTTGCAAGTCCAAACATGTTCCTGATATTTTATTATTTAACGAGCTTGCACTTAGGTTGAAAGCTCATACTGCGTTCGGATCTCGCTGCGGACGGTCGTGTTGTGTGCTGCTATCGGTGTGCTCCCGCCCTCCTGCCGCTCTCTCGTGCCCGGTATTGTTACGCTTGCGTAACGCTCTCGTAGTCGCCCCGACTACATCCGATCGTCGATTGATTGGGTCGATTAATTTATTAATCAATTCAATCGAAAGACCTGGATCACAAAAATTGTCTTTTTCAAGACAGGTGTTTCTATAACAGGAAAACGTTATTAAATTCATTAGGCCCCTTCTGGGTAAAACCACAGTTTCGTGGTCCTCGGTGGATACCTTACGGTGCCAACGAAACCGAGTGGGGTGCTGACCCAAACGCACCCGCCGAACCCCCTCAGGGAGAGGCAATAATTTGGACGGGTCCCAGAGTTAACCGGCCTTGGGGGATCTCCTAGTCGGCTCTGGTGACAGTTTTCCTCCCACAGCGACTCACCTAGTGTCTTTAGGGTGTGTATACACCCTTCGCGCTAGACCAAATAGGGCCCCCTTGCACAATAAGATCGGCAACGGGATCACAAGCTCAGGGCTCACCATAGGTACTCATCCTCCCTGTCTACACCCGACAGGGAGCGAAACTCATCCCCGGGCCAATCCACCCGGGGAGTTAGGCGTAGGGCCACGATAGGCTTCATTTTCTTGTAGTGGAGTCCGGCTCCAAAATTCCTCCGATAGGATCCCCCCTCTCGGTAGTATGGAGGACGACCTCTTACTGACGTTCGTCAGAGAGGTCCTCCTCAAGGACCAGGACTTCCTCAGGAAGTACGCTTCCCAAATTAGTGGGTTGAGGGCTACGCCATCAGCGAGCCTCTCACAGTTCAGCGATGCGCTCGCTTCTAACTCAGACGACTCTGACTCACAGAGTCGGTCAGATAGTCCGGTAGTGTCGATGGACACCACCGCCCCCGCGGACAATAACGCGGCGGCGGCGAACTCAGACTCCTCGGATGCGGAGTCAGGTTCTTGTTCTTCCTCCTCTGGACCAGAGGAAGGGGGCATCACCTCAGGCCCTGGCAAGAGGAAGAAGAACAAGAGCAGGTCTTCGCAACCTACTAAAATGGTTGCGATCGAGGCTCCCTCGACCTCCGCTCCCTCTACCCCCGCGGTAGTCGCCACTAGGGCCCCTACCCCGGCTCCGTCCGCGCCGTCGCAAGCTACCACTTCCGGTACTGCGACCGCGTCCGCCAAGACTCCTTCTGCCTCCAAGAAGGCATCCCGTCCCCCACCCATTATCATTCAAGATAAGGGCAGGTGGACGGAAGTTTCACAAAGGTGCAGTGATCTTAGGATCAATTTCACCAGTGCCATCAGCACACAACCGGGCATCAAAGTTTCCGTTCCTACGTCGAACGACTACAGGGAACTTACAAAACTTCTTCGGGCGAGAGGAATCTCATTCCACTCGTACACCCTCCCCGAGGATCGTCAGATACGCGTGGTGATCCGTAGGATCCCCAGTGAGATCGCCACGGACGACATAAAGGCAGACCTAGAGAGACAGGGGATCCCTGTCCTCGAAGTGCACAGGATGCACCGATCCAGAGGTGGATCCGCATACGACATGGTTCTTGTCGTGTGCCCACAAACTGAAGGGCATCACCCAATCTTCAAGGTTAGCTCGATATGCTACCTTAAGGGCTTCGACGTCCAGAAGCCCCACAAATCAAGCATCATAGGCCAATGCCACAGATGCCAACTAAACGGACACGCGCAAAAGAACTGCTTTGCGAAACCCAGGTGCGTCAAGTGCCTGGGCGAGCACGGCACTTCTGAGTGCACCCGTCCAAAGGACCGTGCCCTCTGCACCGAGCCTCCCAGCTGCGTCCTATGCGGCCAACAGGGTCACCCAGCCAATTACCGTGGCTGTCCAAAAGCCCCGAAGTCATCTTCCTCGAAGCTGACCAAGCGTTTCGACGCGAGGCAGCAACGAGAGCACCCCGGATACCCCGCTACCCTGTCTCAACCTCCGCAGCGTCTGAGCCCTCAAAGGTCCAGTCCGTGGAATTATTTCAACCACCAGCAGGCCTTCCCTGCCTTCGGCCAATATATGGCCCCTCCTCTCCATCCTCAACCTCTGATGATGGACCCCAATATTCG
Organism: Tiliacea citrago; assembly: GCA_963921375.1. Classification (NCBI taxonomy): domain Eukaryota; kingdom Metazoa; phylum Arthropoda; class Insecta; order Lepidoptera; family Noctuidae; genus Tiliacea; species Tiliacea citrago. The sequence continues at coordinate 8,751,849 of OY992784.1, forward strand.
CGCTCAACGCGCTCAACTGGCACCCGCCGCTAATACCGCGCTTCCCGCGGCTCGCGCGCCTCTCGCACCCCGCGCGGCTCCCGCGCCCGCCGCGCCCCGCGCGCCTCTCGCGCCCCGTGTACCTGAGCCAGCTCCTAAAGCCGCTCCCGTCGCCACCACTCGCGCGCCCCCTAAACCCGCGACTTCCTCAGTTGGCGCCGTCGCTAACGCACTAGACGCGTTTAATGTGATCACGAGCACATTCAACGTGTTCATGTCTCCTCGCGCCATTCAAATGGCCGGGGAATTAGTCAAGGCTCAATCCTCTGGCAATCTCTATCAGATCCAGAGCATATTCAATGCGTACCCGGAAATTACGCAAGTCCTCAACACCTTCGCGAAACGGCCCTAATATGTATAATACGGCCCCCGCAAGAACTAAACTCAGATCCCTCAAGTTAGGCTTTTTCAATGCCAACGGCATTAGGGGACAACGCGACGAAGTCGCCGAGTTCCTCCGCGTCCACAAGTTAGACATTCTCCTAGTACAGGAAACCTTCCTCAAGCCGAGTCATCGAAACCCGTCAATTGCGAACTATCGCATAGTTCGCAACGACAGGTCTCGATGCCACAAGGGCGGCACCTTGATCTATTATAGAACCCCTCTATACTGTATTCCTCTTGATCCTCCAACTCTCTCGTGTCTTGAAGTGTCTGCATGTAGACTAGGCATGTCAGGTCATAGACCGATTACGATAGTTTCGGCTTACATGCCGCCCACCGCGACCTCGTCAGCAGACGGTCTCAAACTGCTCTCTGACGATCTTTCAATTCTTTTTGGCCTGAGCGAATCCGTTATCATAGCGGGTGACCTCAACGCCAAACACCCGGCCTGGAATAGTACCAGTACCACGTTCCGAGGCAGACACTTGTTTGACCTCTGCCCCGTCCTAAACTTTGACGTCATCGCCCCGATGACGCCCACCCACTACCCCCACGACCCCAACCATACCCCCGACGTATTGGACATAGCGCTCCTAAAGAATATCAACCTCCGGTTGGATTCGATAGAGGCGATGGACGAACTGACTTCCGACCACCGACCAGTCGTCATGAGACTGGTCCCTCGCGACGGACTCCCTGACCCGGACGAACCCTCTCGTAACAAAGTAGTCACGGACTGGAGGAAAGTAAGCGATCGCTTGAAATCCACCACTTCCCCTCTACTAGACTCTATACCAGATCAGTTTACCTCAATCGCTGACACGACGGCCGCGATCGGCTCACTCACGGAACACGTACAATCGGTCCTGAACGATTGTTCAAGGCAAGCTCCGGCGATGGACGAACATCGCTTGAGGCTGCCGGACGATGTGCGTGAACTGCTGACTGAGAAGAACGCGGCTACTCGTGCCTACGACGTCTTCCCCTGTGACGCCAACAAAGCTCACATGCGCTATTTGCAGAGATCTGTAAAGACACGCATGGCCGAGCTGCGTGACGGTAACTGGGACAAGATGTTGAGCGAGCTAGAGCCCACTCATCTGGCATTCTGGGAACTTCAGAGGAAACTCAAGTCCCAGCAAGTAGTCTCTATGCCTCCCCTGACACGACCCGACAGGACGATAGCATTCGACGACATCGACAGGGCTGAATGCCTAGCTGACAGCCTCGAGACCCAGTGCTCGCCCAGCTCTCAACCAGTAGACCAGGCTCACCTCGCCGAGGTGGATGCCGAAGTCGAACGTAGAGCCTCTCTCCCTCCGGTCGAAGACCCTGATTGTCCTCTAGACCCCGTCTCCCCGGACGAGGTTCACGATATAATCAAGGGTCTGAAACCCCGTAAAGCCCCTGGATCAGACGGTATCACCAATAGGGTGGTCCAGTTGTTCCCGGCTCACCTGATCATGCTAATGACCACCATCTTCAATGGTGCTCTTAGTAATAACATTTTTCCACAATCGTGGAAAAATGCCACCGTCATCGGTATCCCGAAGCCCGGCAAGCCTAAGACCGAGCCTTCCAGTTACCGTCCCATCAGTTTGCTCGACGTTTTCGGCAAGGTCTATGAGAGGCTTATTTATAAGCGTCTCAGAGACTACGCCGAGACGAAGGGGCTCATCCCCAACGAACAGTTCGGTTTTAGAACCCAACATTCTTGCGTACAACAGGTCCACCGTATCATAGAACACATAAGCGCCGGTTTCCAGCGCGGGTTCATGACGGGTGCTGTGTTCTTCGATATCGCGAAAGCGTTCGACAAAGTCTGGCACAACGGCTTATTGTATAAGCTATACAAATTCGGTGTGCCAGATCGTCTCGTGCTCATCTTACGGGACTATTTGTTGAACCGCACCTTCCGCTATCGCATCGAGGGTGCGCTCTCTTCCCCTCATCCGATCCGCGCAGGCGTCCCTCAGGGGTCTGTGCTGGCTCCGCTCATTTTTACGCTGTTCTCCAGTGACATCCCGAAAAGTAGAAAGGCGCAGTTAGCTCTGTTCGCAGACGACACGGCCATCTACTACACCGGCCGCAGTCAAGACCAGATCTCCCGCATCCTACAGACCGAAGTCAACAGACTCGGTGACTGGTTCAGGAAGTGGAGGATCGAGGTCAATCCTGATAAGAGCCAAGCGGTCCTCTTTTCTAGGCCCCGGCGTAGACCGGACCTACCACGACAGATCAAGATGTTCGGCAAGCCTATCCCTTGGGAGAAGCGAGCCAAATATCTCGGTGTGATCTTAGATCACCACATTTCGTTCGCTGAGCACATAAAGCAAGTGCGTTCGCGCGCTGCTTTCGCTCTCGGTAGGCTTCATTGCGTTCTGAACTCACGCAGCAAGTTGTCCCTTAAGGGCAAATTGCGTATTTACACAGCGTGCATCCGGCCGATTATGACGTACGCGTGTGCCGCTTTCGCACACGCCCGTCCCCATCTCATTCACAGAATGCAGGCACTTCAAAACCGATTTCTCCGTAAAATTACGGACGCTCCATGGTTCGTTCGGAACGAAACCCTACACGTAGATCTTAGAATCCCCACCATCAAGCAGTTTTTGAAACGCGCGACAAAGCGGTTCTTCGAGTCCGCAGATAGACATCGCAACCCCTTGGTTGTGCAGGCAGCTAGCTATAGGCCATCTCAAATCAGTAAGACTCGCCGACCTAGGCATACTCTTTTAGACCCGGATGACCCCATTACTCTCCTTCAGGAAAGCAATAGGGCCACAAGTACAGTGCACAAACACAAACCGTCATTCCGTCCTCGCCGCCGAGGTACCACGCGAAGATCAAGAATAAATTGTTCCCCCCGTCCCTTGCACGTCGAACCGCCAGCCCCGAGGCTGAGTGAGCCGTAGCATGTAATAGTAATCCCCGTTAATAATCATGAATTTAAACTTTTGATCCAGCCCGTCCCCAATTTGCTTTGTTTTTCCCCAACGACGCCCTAAGCCGAGGTTCGTACCCCACAGGGGGTGCCCTTAGAGCGCTGTCGTTTAGTTTTTAATACTTTTATTTACGCTCCTGGCTGGAGGCTTTAAGCTAATACCTTAGGGCAGCCACAGGAAAGACCGGTTAAGCAGTCACGGCCTCTCAAGGTCAACTGCGAGATGCCATATATTAAAAAAAAAAAAAAAAAAAAAAAAAAAAGGTTGAAAGCTCATTTGCGTTTTGAAATTCGTTGGAGGTTGAACGATAATAACTCATATAAGTACTCATTTATTTCAAGAGATTAGAAAGTTACATAGCTAAATTAAGAGAAGTTAAGTGACTGAAAAAGAATTTACAAAATGCTGAGCTTCCTACGCGAGTTAATAGCGTAACCACACAATATCTGCAGTTTATGAAAAATTAACAGAGTAAGTACCAAAAAGTTTTTATCCGGCACAGCGCATCAGCATTGCCATACAGTGGGGCAATGCCCCACTGTGTGATAGTGATCAGTTGAGCTATCTGTAGATTGTTTGCAACAGTTTGCAGTTGCCTCAGTTGTAAAAATTTACCAGTAAATTTAACAGTTTATTATTGTTTTTTATTTAGGTAGTTTCTTATTTTTGTATTTGCAGGATTACTAAGAGTTTTATGATGGCGGACACGAAAAAAAAATGCAGACAATACAGTTTGGACTATTTGAAGTTCGGATTTATTGCATCTCCATCAAATCAACACTTGCCGACGTGTCTCATATGTGAAAAAGTATTCAGTAACGATGCCATGAAGCCTTCAAAAATGGATGACCACTTATCAAGAGTACATGCTGACAGAAAAAGTAAGCCCTTGTCATTTTTTCAAGCACTTAAAGATAAACTAGACAAAAGGCCATCCATAAGATCGATGTTTGCGTCATCATCATCAGGCGATGATGGTTTACGAGCGTCCTATAATATATCTTTAGTAATAGCGAAGTCGGGGAAACCCCACACAATTGGAGAGCAGCTTATCTTACCAGCCATTACGGAGGTCCTTAGCAATGTATTGCACAAACCCGCACATGACATTTTAAAGAGAACACCTTTGAGCAATAACACCGTTCAGAGACGCATAGACGAGATGGGACGCGATGTGGAAAACATTTTATGCAAGTTCTTGCAGACCAACAGATTCTCTCTCCAGTAGAACGAGTATACATTACCCGGCAATGAAGCACTGTTGGTAGGATATGTTCGATATATCAAAGATGAAAATATGTGCCAAGAACTGCTTTTTGCTACATATTTAGAGACTGATACCAGAGGAGAATCGATTTTTCAGGCCGTGGAACATTTTTTTACTGACAAAGCTATTCCATGGAAGAACATTGTTTCTGTTGCGACTGATGGTGCACCGTCTATGGTTGGTCGTCATCGTGGTTTTATAGCTCACTTAAAGCGACAACTGCCTGATGTACTGGTCATTCACTGCGTGATTCACAGGCAGCATTTAGTAGCAAAAAAGCTGAGTCCTAGATTGCATAAGTCTTTACAATATGTAATAAATGCTATCAACAAGATTCGAAGCAATTCTTTGAACTCTCGGTTATTTGCTCAGCTATGTGAGGAAAACGACGAAGTCTTTTCTGGATTACTTCTGCACACTGAAGTTCGCTGGCTATCAAGAGGCTCTTGCTTAGAAAGATTTTCAGCCATTTTTGAATCTGTGTTGGAGTTTTTACAAGAAAAAGATCCGAATTTGAAAGAAAATCTGAACAATTGTAAAACAGATATTTATTACTTGACTGATATCTTTGGAATGTTCAACAAAGTTAATTTGCAGCTGCAGGGTGACGATCTTAACTTGATTAAAACAAAATCAATAATATCGGCCTTCGTGGGTAAACTAATCCTTTATAAACAAAATTTAGGCAGAAAAGAATATTCGCAGTTTCCGCATTTGTCAAAATTACCAGAAATGCTTCAAGAAGATGACATTTTATTATATGTCACTCACTTGGACGCATTACACAAGGATTTTACGGAGAGGTTTGAGGATCTTTTAAATTTACAAATTCCTCAATGGATAATAAATCCGTACAATACCACAGCCATAGAAGAAGCCAATGTGATAATGCAAGAAGAGTTGATTACCATCAGCACAGACGAAGAGCTTAAGCAGAAGTTCAACCAAGGCTATCAGAAGTTCTGGTTGCAACGCAACATTGAAACACAGTATCCTACATTGTGGAACATTGCTGAAAAATACCTTATCGCTTTTCCATCATCTGTCATCTTTTCTATCTAGTTGAAAAAAGCTTCAGTGTGGTAACAAACATTTTGACGAAACAAAGAAACCGTTTGAAAATCAACGAACGTGGAGATTTAAGGCTGCAACTCACCAATATTGCACCGGATGTAGCTAGATTGGTAGATAGTCACCAGGTTCATCCATCACACTGAATGTTTTATTTTCTCTTTGAGAATTAATACTTTTTTAAATATAATTTCCTACTTACTTGAGATTCTTTAAGTACTTAATTTGTAATAATCATTATAAATTAAACTTGATACGAGTACTTACTGAATTGTATGTCTTTTTATTTTGTTAAATTGTGATGAGAAAATGAAGTCAACTTTACTCACTTAACCAAGTACAAAGTTTTCCAATTGGTACCTTAGTACCTAGGTATTTTGTATCAATAGGAAAAAACTAAAGATAGGCCCCCTTATTCATAATAGTCTGCTAACTTAAAGCATTGCTAATTCTCACTCTGTCTTCTTCTATTGACCTAAGTCAGAATGAAAAATAACACTCTGTAGCAGCTGTTTTAAGTTAGCGGACCATTATGAATAAGGGGGTTGATCTTAAATAATTTGACCATGGAGGTCTGAGGTAACAGTTCATTTTGGAAAAGGGGTCACTTGTCCAAAATAGTTTGGGGATCCCTGATCTAGATCAATGGCAAAACTATCCCAGTCTGTACACTTATTAACTAGGGTGACATGGCTTTCTCTTAGTAGAATTTTTTGACTAAGTCTTAGAATAATCGGGGAGTGGTCCGAATTCATGTGAAAACCTTTCTCCAAATTAATGTAATTGGTGGATATATTTTTACATATGAAAAAGTCTATAAGATCCGGTATTTTCTGGTGGTCAGTGGGCCAGTATGTTGGTTTGCCTGTGCTCATAACTTGACATTGTGTATCTTTAACTGCCTTTAAGAGCTGCCTTCCCTTTGTTGTAGTAAGTCTTGATCCCCAGTGCGTATGCTTGGCATTGAAATCACCGCCTAGGATGAACCTCTGGCCTAGAAGTTCAAACAATTTTAAATATCGCTCTTTTCTTATCATGTGCTTTGGGGGACAGTATATGGTAGCTATGGATACGTGACAAAATTTAGTTTTAACAGATACTGCCACGGCTTGAATGTCTGATTCTTTAATTTTACTCTGCTCGTAATGATTTTCTTTAATTATAACCGCACTACCTCCTCTGGCGGAGTTGTCTGGGTGGGAGCGAGTTATATACCTTGTATCCTCTAAATTTGATGAAAGATTGGTTCGTGAAGTGCGTTTCGGAAATCAAACACACGTCTATATTTTCTGTCTCTAGGACTGCCTGTCCATTCTGATGTTTGAGGAGCCCATTAGAGTTCCACGCCATTATCTTTAGTGTGTTTTTCATTTTGATTATTAAAAGCTCTGATTATTAAATCTGATTAATCTTATCTTCCAGATTCGATGGTTGCGTGGCTTGTTTTGTAGCTTGCGCATAGGAACTACTTGCTTGAACAGGTTTTGCAGTTGTCAGAAAACTTTGTTTCCGTGCCTGTTTGTCAGAAGGAGACTGTTGGGCAGTTGTCAGAAAACTTTGTTTCCGTGCCTGTTTGTCAGAAGGAGACTGTTGGGCAGTTGGCACAACAAGTTTCTTTTTAATGTTTTTATTTTTCATAATTTGCATCTCCTTGGCTACTTCACACCCTCTGTAGTTGGCTGGGTGGGGTAAGCCGCAGTGGACGAATTTTGGTTTCTCTTGCGGATATTTAGTACAGTTGGCTGTAAGATGCTTGCCAGTGCATTTTACACACCTTGGCTCCTTTCTGCAGTATTTATGAGTATGTCCATACGCCTGGCATCTTTTACATTGAGGAATAAGTTTCAGGTTGTTGTTTGGGAGCCCTCTTAAATATTTATTTAATTCTGTTTTATAGTATTTGTTGTTATAGCGGCAACAGAAATACATCATCTGTGAAAATTTCAACTGTCTAACTATCACGGTTCATGAGATGCAGTCTGGTGACAGACGGACAGACAGACAGACAGACGGCGGAGCCTTAGTAATAGGGTTCCCGTTTTACCCTTTGGGTACGGAACCCTAAAAACGGGTTAACAAATAAATAAATAAAACGGATAACAAAAAAATGTTCTTTGCAAGCCGTACTTTTCAAGTTTCAGTTAACAAATCGAGGTCATTGACGTTCCTTATTCTTAGTTGAATCGCATTGCACGGTGGGACAGCTTTCTTCGTTCTCTGTTTACAATATTATAATAAGCCGTTTTGAAGAATTATGAATTAAGAAGACTTGAACAAGAACTCATCTACCAACCCGCACTGGGCCCGCGTGGTGGATTACGGCCCAATCCCTCTCACAGAAAGAGGAGGCCTGTTTCCCAGTAGTGGGAACATTATAGGCTGATTATGTGTGTTATGTGAACAAGAACTCGAAATACATAACTGTGTAATTTTAAAATGATATTAACACCCAACTTTTTATTCTACTTACCTATTAAGAGGAGGCTATTTTTATGTTAATTTGCATGAATATTCTGAAACAGGCACACATACAAGCAAAAGAAACTTTAGTATAATATGATTTATTGGATCTTTTTCTTTCCATGTTGAAGACAGTTACGTAATTGTAATATTTTCTCTAGATACATTTTTTATTCGAAAATCATGTCTTTTAAAGATAATTATAAAAAAACAAACAAGATTGTTTGGCTTTTATGTCTAACATAAATATTCACAGCAAGAAAATATAGTTTATTATCCAGCCACCAGATATTTTTCCTCTAGATCAATTATTACTTTAGTTATAATAATAAATAAAAAACGAACAAAATAAAAACTAACGAGACTAACGAAACGAACGAACGACGAACGTCGAAAACGACCGAAACGAACGACCGGAACGTCTTAATTGAGACTTACGATATTTAGTTTCGTGCTCGAACACGATCAAAGAGCGCACGCGATATTCAACTTTATTACTGATGTGATAGCGTTTAGCACATAACGGAGTGGCGGTGAGCAAGGGGCGGAGTTTGCGTGGAAATTTGATTTAGACTGCAAACTTCAAAATTAGAATAACCAAAGTGACTGACCTATGAGTTTTTGGAGGGTCTCGTAGCTAAATAATAACGCTACGCTTGCGCTTGCGGTCGCTTCGTAGATGGGTGACCATTCACTATAAATCAAGACCCTCCGAGCCTCTGGTCCCGGCTGTAGATCAATAAATCAAATCAAAGTCATTTATTCAAATTCGAACGTCAAATTTACAGACAGTCCCCCAAAAACGCCCACCCTTCACCACTTCCTAGTGGTTTAGCTGGGAAGAAGAAGTGGCGCAACAAACTCCCCAGCAGCACAGCTGTCTGTTCAGTTAGAAAAACTTAAAATTCTATACAATAGTATGTAAAATTTACATTACATTGACAGTCCTTATAGGTAGTCACAGTCACAATAAGTAGACAGACTCTGACAACCAGGCTTACCAGGGGGTAACGGGTTACCCATTAACTGGGTTGTGGAGGTCGGGTAGGCATTCGCTCCATGTAAAATACTGGTATTCATCTGCATCCGTTTAACTTTTCTTTTTTTTTTTTGTCGGGTTGGCCCTGAGAAGGGCCGTTTGAATCGCCCTGGGAGGAGCGATTTGCAACAACAAATCGGCCAGACGCATCCCGCGTTGGCTTGCCCATCTTTTTAAAATTAAAATCCTTCGTACTCGCAGACGACCGCATGAATGTCTCCGAATCACAGCGCACTCTAGCCGCCGGTCTGCCACTCCGTTACGGTGGTCAGACACGGCGTTGCGCAGGGGAAACTACGTGGAAGTATGCGCTGTGAAAAGACTACGAACTATGAGTTAATTTCAAAATTGAAGGTGTCTGACAAGTTCTAAGACGTTCCACACATAACATTACATCACGCCTTGTTTCTCCAAAGGGTTGGGCAGGGCTGTATCTATAGTACACCCACATTTCGCCAGTTATGTATACGGAACGAGCCTATTGCCATCAACCGGGTACAAATCCAGACGCCGCGGCTGCTACTGAGAAATTCCTGATGGAAAAAAAACACAACAACGTTATGCCCGACCTGAGAATCAAATCCACCCTCACGTTAACCAGTAGCGCTCATGCCACCAACGAGGCACTCTCTACCTCTAAGATGTTCCGTGGTTAATCAAAACAGTACTAATTTATTTGACCACAGAACCCACCGTTTTATTCTGCATTAAATAAAGCAGACTAGATGCGAATTTGGAGTATAGCCAAAATTACTATCGTTATTTTTGATCACAATCATTCTGGCTATAGTGTAGAGGTATTAAATAAATCCGCAATCATTTAGGCTCTAATAGTGTGAGTGGTATCAAATAAAATAGGCTATGATGCCTTTGTTGCGTGACCTGGGCGAGTAACTAGAGTGTTTTGTGTTCCTAGATTTTTTAGATAAGATGTTATTTTTTATAAGATGTAGGTACTTACTGTAATTTAAGTAGGCTTGAGAATTAACATGTCTAAGGCTCGTACACACTCGCGCAATATCGCGGGCGCGACAGGCACCGACAAAGAAATTGTGCTTCTAGAAGCACAATTTATTTGACGCTAGTGTCGCGTCGCGCCCGCGATATCACACTAGTCTGTACGAGCCTTAAGGCGAAGGTGATTTTAGGCGTCCCGGATGACTTAGTTTCAGCTGTTATGGTTGAAAACGAGCGTCCGGAGATGGTTGACCGTTACGTTTATTCGGGACATGCTCTATCTTTTGACAAGGAGCATTCCAACAGACTTTATCGCAAAAAAATTACTTTTTGCCTCAATGCAAGTTTAATGCAATGTGTCAACTGAAAAAAGGTAGTAAGAAGGAGAAGGAAATTTGGTTTTCTAATAAAAGAAAGAAAGAAAATACGTTTATTTGCGGTAAACATAACGCAAAGAAATAAAAACACAAACTGGAAAGAACAAGTTGAGGGAAAATATGCGTCACATTCACGCAAAACGGCCATCGCTTAGCATAATGCTGCGGCCCTATGCGAGACAGAGCCCCAGCCCTGGTTTTCAGCGACAGCCGCCAAACACAATAATGTGCAAAAATGTCTGTGTTAATGTGTGTGTGTGTGTGTGTGTGTAATGACTGCAAATGGTGCAGCAAGATCAGTTAACACATTTGGCCAAAAATATTTCTTTCTTCATCCGTCTTCTAGACCATGGATATAATAAAGAAAACTCGATCTATTGTCAAGTCGTATAAACCATGCGAAGCAGGGGCGGATCGCTAGTATTTTCATAAACGGTAACATAAACTACCCCTGTATTAATTTTTCCTGTATTAGTTCCGGTTAGGACCTAATCAAAATCATATCGTAAATATAACGTTTCAACATCGTATCAAACCAACTTTTAGTGTCGTTCAGATGAAAATATTAAATTATTTTTAAAATTCGTTAACTTTGCATCGTCGGGTCGGATAATAGCTAAACTCAGGTTTTTCAACTATTTTTTAAGCAAAGCAGTTAAAATAAATTTGTTTTTATTCAGTTTTCATTAACACATAACATCACTCACGCCTGTAATCCCCGCAGGGTTAGGCAGTGGTGTACCTATAGTACACCCACATTTCGCCAGTTATGTTTAAGTCCCATGTAATAGGGGGCGAGCCTATTGCCCTCAACTGGGCACAAATCAGACCACTAGACCAGGGAGGCGGTAGACCATCTTTACATACCAAGACCCCTCCGTGCCTCGGAAAGTACGTTAAGCCGTTGGGTCCGGGTGTTATTTAATTTTGTAGATCTTTGACAGAAGTTACGGGTCGTTATTGGGCTTTTCCATCGGGCATTTCTTATTAGCAGCCCCGAGTCTGGAAGCCGGAATTTGTGCCCGGTTGTTGGCAATAGGCTCGCGCCCTATTATTATTATTAAATTCTTTATTCAAGTAACAAGGACTCAATGTGTTAGTTAACTTACGAACTATGTTAGTTTATTTTATTCTAATTTACATTTATTTCATCCGAGCCTGCTAGCGATCATTTTCAGGATTTTGGTGGAGCTGGTCCGCACTCTGCGCACTAGGGATGCATATCTCATTCGCATCGTTGCGTAAAAGCAATTTATATGTGCGTCCGCAAACATTTCTGATGCGCTACAGAAACGGGGCAGCCCCACCAATACCCTGAAAGCGTTGTTATATTGGACTCGAAGGGCGTTGTACGACCGTTGGGTATATCTAGCCCACAGGCTGCACGTGTAAAACGTTCTGCAATAAGCTCGAAATAGAGTAATTTTTACTTTAAGTGAGCAGCGTGTAAACCTGCGAGCCAGCATGTTCGCCCGTACCGACAACGCCCTCCGCTCCCGCTCAATATCGAGTCATCATTGAGGTCCGGGGTCAATATATGACCAAGATATTTAAATTTAAATACTCTTTGTAGTGGAGTACCATTGAGTAATACAGGTGGTACATAACCCGGACTACCCCCAGCCTCAAAGAAGACCATAATCTCCGATTTGTTGGAGTTATACATTAAACTGTGCTTCTTGTCACACTCCTCCCTTAGATTTTTCAGCTCATCTTGAGTGACATAGGAAGATTTAATGTTCTTTATTTCCTCCTGTACTAGCACTAGATCTTTGAGTAGCTGTGAAACATCTAGATGATCGAAAGTGAGTGATCTAGGTGATGGGTGGTAGTTTATTAAAGTCACGGGCCACAACACAGGCAGAGTATCAGGATCAGCCACTTTGTAAATGCCAATGATGTCGTTTAACACTCGGTTCTCCTTGCCTTTCCCTTTTCGCACAATACTACGCACCTCAGACGACAGTGATTCTAATACTCTTTAAAGTACTCGTCGTGTTGCTAATTACGTACTGTGGCGCATCACCCATTAACACGTACGCATCGGAAAACTGCACGCTAACTACGACGAGGATGATTATTACATGGGACTTCAACATAACTGGCGAAATGTGGGTATACTACAGGTACATCTCTGCCTAACCCTTCGGGGAAACAAGGCGAGATGTTATGACTTACCTACGAACTCACATAACATTTTACGAAATACTTAAACCCAAATATAACTCAAATATTCCTCCTCCGCAGTACTTAATCCAATCCGTCATACAATAGAACGTAACAAGCTACGAATTCACAAAAACATTTTTAATTTACGCCAAAGAATCTGTCGCGTACGATAAGCCGATTTAGAACGAGCATTCCCGAAATCATTTTTATTTACATTTTTATGAAAATTGTTAACATGACTTTTTTCCTGTTGTAGGTAAAAATATATTAAAAAGCGGCGAAGTGCGAGTCGGACTCGCTCACGTAGTGTTCCGTCCGCCGTACAATATACTACAATACATGTTTTTTAGGATTCCGTACCTCAAAAAGAAAAAAACGGAACCCTTATAGGATCACTTCGTTGTCCGTCTGTCTGTCTGACAGTCTGTCAAGAGAATTTGTTCTCAGAAACGCTTGAAGTTATCAAATTGAAATTAAATATTAAATACGTAGGTCTACAGTCCCTTGGAGCTAAAAAATCAAGCTTCTAAGTCAACTCAATAAAAAAATACGGCGACTTATGTGACATGTTTTTTTTTTCAAGCAAGAAACAATGCCTCACAGCACAAGTACAGGCAAAAGTACAAAATCGTTAATTTATAGTTTTATCAACATAACAAAATATTTATTTGCGTTTACAAACTTATAACTTTGCAGTTGGAAAATTGACTGTTGCGTATATCGATGTATGGGAGAACATTTTATTCAACTACATATTAAGTTTGTTTTTGGAATAAATTCATTCCAACTACGGAACCCTTCATTGTGCGTGGTCCGACACGCACTTAGCCGGTTTTTTTAATACTTTAGTAAAAAGAAGCCATTTCTTGTATGGGGGTCCCCATACAAGAAATGGCTTCTTTTTACTAACCCTTTTTATTAACTTTATTTTTATTATTTGTTGTTATAGCGGCCATAGTAGTAGACTCTGAAAATTTAAAGTGTCTACCTATTACGGTTCAAAAGAAACAGCCCTGAGACGGACGGAAGGACAGACAGCGGAGCCATAGTAATAGGGTCCCGTGGCACCCTTTGGATACGGAACCCTAAAAACGACTTATTCCATCCAAGGCTTATTTATGAGATTCTGAATGAAGTCGTGCTATGTTGACAATAATGAGAACGTGGAAAGTGAAAGTAAATTAAAGAAATACAATTTTGGAAGATTACAAGTTGGTGACTTTGGATATCTGCTTTTGTTGATTTGTAACAAATTTCCTCTCGCTCTCTGTGGGAGTGATTTCCTAAAAAGGGACGGAAGTGTGTTACAGGAAGTGACAGCTTGGGCATGGAATAAGTAAGTACTTTTCAATACGATTTAGTGTACTCATGGAATTAGAAAGTACGATATAGAAGTAGACCTTTCAGGGTTGCGAGTTTGTCCGAAAGGGATATCGTGGCCCTGGCACACAGGCAAGGGAAGGAACACGGGTGGGTTTTCCCTCCCGCTCCGCCCAGAACGGGAGAAGTTATTTGATAATTTCCCACCTAAAAAAAAAAGGATTGTATGTAGAGGGAATTTCAAACGGTGGGCGACCATTAATAATGTCAATAAATATTTCAGTGTTTAAGTTTTTTAAATTTTGTGGTTAATTTCTGTCGCTGCTCAGTTACTTACTACCAAGGTGAGATGTCAGATGTTACAAATCGTATGCGACTACTGCAGTGCTTTTATATCTCACCGTGGAATCTTGCGTGGAGTGAGCTGTCAATGTCATCTCACTGATGCTCGGGATTGACCAAGCATTATAATTACAATCATAATCGAAATTTTAATAATATATTTTTAAACTAATTCTTTTGATAATTTTATATTATTTCAAAGCTAGTAATTAAGTGTCTAAACATTCCTATTTAGGAGATTTTTAAATAAAATATCAAAACAGAAATTCAGTCAGATAATCAATTTTATTTTTATTCCGTTTTTTCCTAGACTAGTCCTTAAACATAACTATGTTTAGACACTTAAATACTAGCTTTGAAATAATATAAAATAATCAACATAATTAGAATAAAAAATATTTTTTAAATCTCGATTGTGATTGTAAATGTAACACTTGGTCCATCCCTAGCATCAGGTGGGATGACACTGACAGTTCACTCCACGCTCACTTCACGTATGTTTTCACGGTGATATGGTTACAAAATCGACATGCTGTCAGGCTCGCTCGTTTTTATTAGATAGTTTTCCTAATAGGTATGTTGATAGGTTGGCAGAGGCTGAACACTTACGATACATTCCTTTCTTTGTTGCCATATTCATAAAAACGGATCCCAAAAAAAAAAATATACAACATATCCTGGAATTAACGCACAACCTCTTAATCGCGAAACAAATCAGCTGTTCGCTACATTTTGACGAGTTATGAGAACATAAATGTAGGGAACAGCAGTTTTTTTTTGTGATTTCGGGTTTGGTCCTATAGTAAAAGTTGTTCATAATGATGAGTACAATTACCCCTTAAGAGGTTGTGCGTTAATTCCGGGACATGTTGTATACAGACGAACATTTCTAACCTCCAACTTTTTGGAAGTCGGTTAAAAATACAAAACATAACATGACGCCTGTATTCCCCGAAGGGTTAGGCAGTGGTGTACCAATATTACACCCACGTTTCACTAGTTATTTTTAAGTCCTATGTAATAGGGGGCAAGCCTATTGCCATCAACCAAGCACAAAACCAGGCTCCTGGGTGCTACTGAGAAATTCCTGATGGAAAAACCCAATGCTTAACATTTTGTACAACCTGGGAATCGAACCCAGGACCCACACTCAGCAGTAGTGCTTGCGAACACTAAACTACGAGGCAGTACAATAAATAGATTGTGCAAATATATCAGAAAATTTATTTCACGTACATTCCAGGCCGTGTAAGGTCAGAACCTACCGCAGGATCTCAATTACAAACTGGGGGCCGATCGCGCTATTTCTCAACGTAATTACCGTTCGAACGGAACGGTTTTGGTTTAGTTTTGGTTTAGCTGATGTAAGAAACGTTATCGCGCTATTTTTTCTGAGCGATAAAATCGTTGACGTTACCCAATACTGAAAGTTCGATCGATCGTTCCTCCAACGTAACTTCCAAAGTAAAGCTAAATCGTTTCCGTTAAAATTATTAGCGCGATACGATATGTGTCTAACGTAACGTTTTTGGTTGTGGTTTAGTTTTGGTATTAACGTTCAAAATTAGCGCGATCCGCCCCCTAGCCTTCCTACCATTTTTCAAAAATGGTCCAAAAAAAAATGAAGCACACTTCCGGGGCATTAGTTGGGTCATTAAAGTATTTGAGCAGAAAAGCGTTGCCTTGCGGTTATCTGGTCGGTTCATTAGTTAGATGTGAATAACGTCTGCTCACAGCAATGCAGGGTTAAAGCACCTAGTATGTGAAAAAAATCAGTACTCGTTACTTTAATGATGTTGCAGCGAACGAGGGATGTTTGCGTAGTGCAATGGGAAAAATCCGGAGTTGTTATTTTTTTTTATTGTCGGTTTATTTTTGCAGCATAGCTGTTTTTTAGCATGTAAGTTTTTATGTATGTAATGAAAAATCTACAAATATTTTTAATAAGATAAGTGATAGACATATTTTTATTACTAGAAATAAAGATAAAATAGATCACACAATTTTTCAGATTATATATAGTACATACATCTTTTATGGGATACTGTGTTAAATGTTACAACAAAATACCTGTGATATATTGCAATTAAATGAAAGGAAATTTAAAAGACATATTAAAAGTACACTTTGTAAACAAGCATATTACAAGTTAGAGGATTATATCCAGGACAGGAATGCTTGGAAACATGCTGGTCCAGCTCCATAGGACAATCTAGAGTCTAGACAAAATCAAACTGGTTGCTATTTTAATTGTATATTTTGTTATTTTTATGACATATATATTTACGATATAGTATACCAGCAGCTATTAGAAATAAAGAGTGTCTGGGATCCTTTAAGAGGTCTTTGTTTAAATTTCTTTTAGATAGATGTTACTACTCCATCACTGAGTTTACTACTGATAAACAGAGATATGAAGAATCCGATTTGCTAATTAAACACTTATGATTTTATTTATTGATTATGTGTGAATGTGTTTATTTATCTCAAATTGTAATGACCTGTTTATCAACTGACATATTTTAATTATTTTTTTTTTTTAATGGAATCTATTGATGGCATGCCACCTTAATTGTAATTTCTTGTATATAATGTTAATTTTGTACGCCATTTATTGGCAAAACATAGTGCACATATTTTAGACAATATATTATCTGTAACCTTACCTATGTTTAACAAAATAAATGATTGATTGATTGATTGACGATGTTTGTAATATGCACCATGTATCTATCTCATAATTAAGTCATTTTACATCGCTTCATTTTTAATTATTTTTACCTATTGTGGTATAGTAATTTTATTCTAGGTGCATCGTCTTCACATATAATCTTAGAATTAATGTACTTAAACAAAATATTGTAAAACATTTAAAAAAAAAGTAACGGTGGAGTTTCTTGCCCATTCTTGTCCATACAAAACTACCTTTTGGAAGGGGCAACTAGAAACAATTATATTTTTTTGTAAATTTTGACATTCAAAAGTGCCTCTTATGTGCCTAATTGAAATAAATAATTTGACTTTGATTTAGCATGAGTACCTTATACATAATTCGTCGTCGCTGAAATGCTAATATCATATTATTTGTTCTGATTTTGGACAAACCAGTAGGTAGGGTCCTACCTACGTAAACAAAACTAAAAATAAGTACTTACTTTCTAAAAATGTATAACATTTATTTCAAATAAACCTCTGAACTTTACAATCCCTTTGTGATCAGCACCCTAATTGCGTAAAATACTATATATCACAATCTGAATGATTTTGAAGTATATTGCTAATCCATTGCTCGAAAAGCATGTTCGAAAAGTCTGCTCAGCAACGTAAATAACGCAATGAATGTTCTTGTACTGTCAAAATGAAACCCAGTACTACTGTAAGTGGTTACGCCATTACCTAGCTGGTGCTGATAGAAGCTGCTTTTATTTCTAAGGCCTACCTTACATTTACTTAAATCACTATAATTTTAAGTTCTTCACTACTTCACATTTGTTCATCTATCTGTTGAACTGTAAAAGCACAAGTTCATATGTAACAATCGTTCCAAGAAGCTGAAACAATAATTATAGATAAGTACAACCGCGTTAGTTCCGGGTCAACCACTTTTCCCTTATGCCCATAGTAATAAGGTTGAAAAGTGATCGACCGGGAACTTTCGCCTAGGTACATAAAAGACCGACAACAATACACAATAGTCTGTCCAACTTTTAAATGCGACGAAATGTAAGTATCTATACAAATAAATAATTACTAATATAACACTATTCCTTTATTTCAATGTAAAAATACATTCTCTGTACTACTCTACACAGCTAAATTAAAAAAAACAGCAATGGATGTTGAAATTCTCTAACGAACGAAGCCTGAAATCAGCTGTTCAATTTCCACGGGGTGGCGGGGAGGGCGTCCGAAAGCTCTCTGCGCTACCGTTCGCTGCGTGCGTTTTGCCACGGTAGCGATACATTGCGTGTAAGGTAATAAAACAAATCAGGTTCATTGGATTCCCATAACATTCCTGAAATAATTCCATGTACCGATCATCTTAGTATGATATACTGAATTCACCCCATCAGTCTGCGGAGGGCTTGTCCTTGTATACGGTACTATAATAAAAAATGTTTGTTCCGGCTGATCTCCAAAACAGTTGGACCGATATTTACAGGCAGATAGCTGATCAGCAGCATTGTACTATTAGAACAAATTCGGCGGGAAACACAATTAGTAGTTAAGGGGCCGTGCACGAAATCGGCTGATTTTGATCAATTTTGTTCATTGGTTGTGAGAAAGGGAAAGAGACTTTAAACTAAATTATTAGTGATTTGAAATGTCGAGTTCTTTGTTTTGCATGTGGCTGAAAGGGATTTTTCAAATAGATCAAGTATTCATGGAAAATCACTAATATTCACAACAAGTTTTCCGAAAAATGACGTTTGATCATCTTTTTACAAGACAATACACTAGATTTTGAAAATTAAAAAATATAATCAACATAATTATATGATCTACTTGCATGTGGGCGAAACACTTTTTTCAACTTTCATACAAAATATAGCAGAAAAATAATGTTGAAAAACCCTATATTTTTTTTAAAACCCAGTCTTTCATGTATTTTTTCCTATTATTTAGCAAACTATATAAAGAAATTTAAAAATTAGATACTAGGCTTCAGCTATCCTTGAGATAAAATCAAAATTTTATTTTATGATTATACAATATCTTCATTAAGTAAATCAAAGGCGCAATATACTATATTTTCGAAAGCCCAAAAGTGATGAAACTATTAACAGGTGCTGTGACTGCCACGAATGGTTAAGCACCACGAAAACTGTACTCCTATAGTTACACAGACTTATCAGTTCTTTAAGCTTTCTCACAATTAGATTAGAAATTGACGAAAAAGGGTTTTTTTCGTGCACGGAGCCTTATGGAATTTCTGGTCCGTTCTTCTACTTAAAACTGGGTAATTTTCTGACAATAAGGCACACTTTTTTTTACCGTTTGAATTTATAACCTGTTTCTTACTAGTTTTAGTTATATACTTACAGTCAAAATCATAGTTCTTGTAACATAAAAGAAGTCGAGTCCGCTCATAGCAACTTTTAGGTTGTTTATTTGAGCTATAAATCGCTCCACCTGCAATAATATTGAGTTCAATGTCACACGAGTTTCGACAAACATAAATCATGTTGTGTACACGGAAGAGTTATTATTTAGGTTACTGATAAGGATGATGATAAACAATAATATGTCAACCCATAATAACTCAAATTCGGAGATACTGAGGTATTCTAATAACGCATCCCGTATTTAACATTATGCAAGAGAGGTTCAAGTCACTTAAATAAAATAATTACGGGAAAAAATTATCTAAATCTTAAATCAAATAAGAAATCACGTATACAAATTTCTCAATACGCTGGCTTCGTCAAGCTCCGTAACACGGTCGACATTCAAAGTAGCACGTAGTGCAATAAAGTAGTATGACATCTTGAGACGCCATTTTCTCAAAATTTATTTAGAGAAAATGGCGTCCGTGTGACTTTTTTTTTGGGTGGGACATAGTCAAGTAACTTCTCCCGCTCTGGTCGGAGCGGGAGGGCGTGTCAGACTTTTACTGATTAAAACCCACCCGTGTTCCTTCAGTTGCCTGTATGCCAGACTCGCAACCCTGGCAGGGTTGACATTGTATTGCTTATCGACATCCTATATCAATGCATTGCGCAAGTCATTCGGTCTTTATAGCACGGAACTCAGGCGAGATTTTACGAAGACTTGAAAATATGTGTAAAGCGCTACAAGTTTATTTTGGCGCGTCACCAAATTCGGAACGAAAGCCGCCCTCTTGATTTTAGGGTTCCGTACCCGAAGGGTCCAAACGGAGCCCTATTGCTCACTTCACTCACGTGTCCGTCTGCCACACAGGTTTTACAGCCAAACAGTTAGAGCTACAGTCTTCAAATTTTCACAGTATAAGGCTGCCTGTCCACCAGAGCGGAGCGAGGCTGCGGAGCGGAGAATCGGATAAATATTAACCAATAGGATTGCAAATCCCTGTCCACTTGCAATCCTATTGCAATCCTATTGGTTAATATTTCTCCGTTTCTCCGCTCCGGTGGACAGGCAGCCTAAGCATCTTGTTGACCCAAAGCCTTACAAACTGTTTTTTTTATTATTTGTATATGTATGGAGGGGAGCTCCCATACAGTTAAAGGGGGGCGCGAGAAATATAATTGACCTACCCCATCGAATGGGGTATCGTTGTTTAGAGCTCGCTGAGTTGATAAATCAAGATTTTTTCTTTGAAAAAATATTAGAAAACAAAGGAACGAGAAGCCACCAAAGTGAGCTTTTTTTTACAAAATATTGTTCCGATGAATTTTTTAACTTCCCATTGAGCCAACTGTCGGCATGGTTGGCGCAGTGGTTAAGCGATTGACTGCTGCGCTGCGTGTCGCGGGTTCGATTCCCGCACGGAACAAATATTTGTATGACCTACAAGTAGTTGTTCCGGGTCTGGCTGTTTGTGTATGTGAGTTTGAATGGTTGTAAACGCACCCACGATACAGGAGAAATTCCTAGTGTGGGGCAACGTTTTTTTAAAAAAGAAAAAAAAAAAAAACTTGAAATTTGGTGATAATGTTTATTATTACGTATATTTTACTAACAAGCACCAATATATTGGTAAATCCGATTTTTTCTTTGAAATTCCCTCATTTTTCCTATTACAACCTACTTGATTATGCGGTCAAATATTTCGACGGCTATTATAGATATTCTTCATTTGGTACGGAACCATAATTTGTGAAGTCCGACACGCATTTGGCCGGTTTTCTGAATACATTTCACGAAACAGTTGCACAAACTGCACAAATCTTTACCAACAGCGACCTTCTGTCAACGTCATTCGAGCGCCGAAAGTTCCATGCAGCAGTGTATGCTTTCTCTTTCTACCATTTAAATGGTTTTTACTGCTTTAACCCTTCTAATCGAACGTGGATCGGCGCGAGACACAATGGCTTTTAATGGTTTCTGTAATAAGCTACAATTCCGACCAAATACCAAAACGTATTTGATGCACAAATAAACGTAGTTAATTTGATTTGATCATGGGATTTCCAGGTATCTGGAAGCCTACTGAAAGTCAGTATCAAGCGACTAACTCTGTTCAGTCAGAATTGAAATCAGTCATGGTGACCTAGCCAGAAAATGATCCACTAGTTTTTTCCGTGTATTAGTGCGCTTTGACTGATCAGTCCTATTTGTTCGATAACTATCTGAAAAAAATCGGAATAAATGAATAAATACGAAATAAGATCGCTAATTACCCTCCTCGCTTATAGCTAACTATCCTTTTGGGCTTCGCCGCAGTCGGGTAAAAACTGTATGTAGACAACATACATTGCAGCCTAGCATTGAGTCAACGTATTTATTGATTCTAACCTCAAAAGTATATTTTGCATTATTAAAATATCTTGGCTATTTATATATTATTTTCCAACGGGATGGTGTTCACTACATAAAAACAATACAATCTCACTATAATTTGTTTCTGGACACTGAAAAAAGTCAGGTCCAGCTTCTATAGAAATTTGGCCATTGCTCTATAATTTAGGCCGTTGTTATTTGAATCAATCAATCACTGTAGCTAACAATAATTGGACGGCAAATCTACTGATAACATCCTTGATTAGGCTTCCAAAGACTGGGTGTCAAGACTATTTAAACTTACTAAATGGCTTTACGTAGAACACCACCATTATTTTATTAATCCTTTTTTGTTTATTTTTTTTAATACGAGATTATTTATGAATAGTGTGATGGAAGGTTTCCTCTATAAAGTTGGGTTTATTACGATAATTAACTCAAAAGTATATACAAAAGGTACCATAGACAATGAAATAATACTTCGTTTAGAAGTAAAACTAGCCATTTCAAACACCCTGTTTCTATGAAAGTGCCTATGTACATTTTGTTTTATTTTTTATACATAGTGCGCACTACAAGTTTCCGGAACTGGCCACTTACATAAACAATATTTAAAAAGTAATTACAACATTTGATGAAACATGGATTTATTGCTACGACCCTAAAACAAAGCAGCAATCGACCGTATGGGTCTTTCGAGATGAGCTAAAACCAACCAAAGTGGCGCGTGAGCAAAGTGCCTCTAAGCACTTTTTAAAATGACGCCACAATGTAAAAACAATCGACAGTTAGATGAAAAAAACTGTATTCTACAGGCAAAGAGTTCCATTTTCAAATGTTGTAGTTACTTTTAAAATATTGTTTATGTAAGTGGCCAATTCCAGAAACTTATAGTGCGCCCCGTTAAAGGCATTATCACTCACCTCAACATGAAACCTGGCGCTAGGGATCCCATACAATACATACAGGGGAGCCACAGAATTAGAATGTATCCTGGCAGCCAATAACAACACAAGTAGAGTTCGTAGCAGCAGGAATGAGAAGGAATAAGTGAAGTATATTGAATGCTCCACACCGTTTAAGGCCCTGTGGAAAACCAAAGTTAAACTTCTAAGTTTGCAGCATAACTTTTCAAATATCATTATTTGAAAGTTTACGAGAGAGATGTAAGAGATGCTTCTCTTACATGTTACTCCCGGGAGTAACATAGATTAGTAATATAGATTCATATACTATTTTCGGTTGACTGCTGAAATTTGTACTAATTTGTGCACGTAGGAATTTCCCATTTCATGAAATCTGCGATTTTCTACTTGCTTACTGCACTGACTGAATAGGAAAAAATTGAGGAAGAAGTAAAGACAGTACAGGGCAAATGGAGAGATAAGACGAGGAAAGTGAACACAGTACCTATCCATAGGCATAAGGGCCTTCCAGACTTAGAGTCTTCAGGGCATAACGTTCCGTAAGGAACGGCAAAAAATTACTTGCATTCATTTTGTATGAACTTGTAAAGCTCTGTGTTCCGTAGCATGCTTTGACGTTCACAAGCCCGGCCCGGAACTCGAAGAGAGCCCTAACCCGGAACTGGGTAAACAGAGTTTAAAGCTTGTTGGGAGAAATAGAGAAGATAGTAACATACCGTTTTTCGCTTAACATCCACATACAAAGGGGGTGGGTCAGGTACTCTTTGTTGAGAGCTGCACTGAAATCCATAGAATTGAATTACATTATTTTGAGTAAAATGATTAATTCTATTATCATCAGGTTTTTTTTCTGTACATTAAAAAAGTAAATATTTTAATTTAACTTACTTGGCGACCTCCGAATCCATGAACGTGCAAGTAATGAAATGCCCGGTTTGCGTCCGGCTGGGAAAGACACAACATTCAAATTATAGTCTTTGTATATTCAAAAATATATAATAGAACAAGCACTCTGCAGCGCTGTCAATTATTTGACATCGTGAATTTATTTTTATACGTCCATGTACCCAGTTAATTTTTGCATGGTACAGTCTAAAACAACCTAAGCCTTCCGATACTCAGAAAATTATCGGTTTTCGTAATAACGATATTAACCAATCGTTAATCAACTTACGGTTTATGAAAATCTACACCTCTAAGCAAGACTATTTTTATGCTTCCTTCTTTTTTAAACGTCGGTACTACATAGCGTCGGTGCTGCCACAACGATCTTTTGGCGCTTAAATGACATTGACAGAAAAAACAAGATGGCGGCGTTAGCTGATTTGGAACACGCACCAAAAGATCCTTATACATCATTAATGAGGGTTTT
This sequence comes from Tiliacea citrago, assembly GCA_963921375.1. Lineage (NCBI taxonomy): Eukaryota > Metazoa > Arthropoda > Insecta > Lepidoptera > Noctuidae > Tiliacea > Tiliacea citrago. The sequence continues at coordinate 8,775,942 of OY992784.1, forward strand.
GTGAAATGACGTTCACTAGATGGCAGCACTGAGATGTCAAATCGGGGCACCTGTCAAAAGTGTCAAAGCACCTATAATTATCATAGGGTGAATCCGCAGCTTCTGCCCGCGAAATTCAAATTTTCTTACGTTTTTTACAATTTGCAGGTACTGTGTTAGGTTGTATCTTGATTAAAATATGATTCGCGACTTTATCAGATATGACAATGTCATGATTTCATGAAAAAGTCATTCAATGGAACAATCTAACTTAGAGAGATGCATTAATGATTCTAATGATTATCACACTAATCACATCACATCACACTAATATTGTAAAGGCGAAAGTTTGTGTGTGTGTGTGTGTATGTTTGTTACTTCTTCAAGCTCAAACGGCTGGACCAATTTTGATAAGATTTTGTATGGAGGTAGCTGACACCCTGGATTGAGACATAGGCTACTTTTTATCCTGATATTCTCACGGGATCGAGACTTACGCGGGTAAGACCGCGGTGCGCAGCTAGTAATTCTATAAATACAAGAAACAACCTAACACTGGTCTGAAAATTGCAAAAAACGTAAGAAAATTTGAATTTCGCGAGCTACAACCGTGGATCCACCTTAAAAAATGCGACTGAATGATGAACGAATGAATGAAACGAATGATGAACGTCATCATATAGTTTATATTCATTGTTGAAATGGAAGACCTCGTCTCAAAGTGGCGCCAACTGGTTGCGTGAATTTTCATGAAAACCAATACATGAAAAAAAACAATACACAACATTGAAACTAACCTAAGGCTATAGAACAGCTGAGTACATATCCAGTACAGGTTGCTTCCGAACGAGGTCAGGATATAAATACCGAACTGGCCATTAATCAGTTTCACTAGGCGGACGATCTTCAAGTACTGAGTGCGGAACTCGTGGCAGGAGAAGTGCTCCTGTAGGAATTAAAAATGTATTCGTACAGACTGTAGAAGTAAAAGATATCTAAAGCTATGCCACCACATAACGGCCGCAGTGAAGGCTGTCATGAAAATAATGGCAACGGGGTTTGACTTTACGGTGACAAAAAACACTCTTTAAGAAAACCACCAATTTTGTTACAATAATAACGCAAAAAAAAACACAAACACGAAAGAACAAGTTGCCGGAAAATATGCGTCAAATTCACGCAAAACGGCCATCGCTCAGCATAATGCTGCGACCCGAGACAGAGCCCCGCAGCGCTGGTTTTCAGCGACAGCCAGCGTTGACGTGATGACGTCAACCGGTGCAGCATTTAATGAGATAAAAATAACAAAATAAGAAATAAAACGGCAGTGACGTCATTCGCCGCTAAATTGCGGACGCTATGTGGCGGTCACCGCTCTTCTAGGCCTTCACCGTTTGATTGTGATGAAGTACAGCTACGGTAGCTTTACTTCAATATAATTAACCGGTGAAGGCACATCTGTGTGATGTGCCTTCATCGGCTCACGGGCGCTAACACAGCAGACGCACTGTTCACTTAAGGGTCACATAGTCGTCGTTGACCTTGGCCATACACATGTGCGACGCGCTCACGCCGCGCCGCGTTTAACTTTTATAGGAAATATTTATTTTTAGTAACGAAAATATGAATATTTGAAAAAAAACACAGATAGAATTTTAGATAATAAAACAGCCTATTCATACAAAAAAAATCATGGAAACATCTAACGTAGTTTGAAAGTAATATCGTTTTTTATGCTTTGGGTAGACATTACTTCCTGAATTTATTTCAAAGTAATTTACTACAATTATTAAATATTCACATATAGATTTGATGTGAATGCGTTCTAGTTTCACATACATTTTTTGCAAAACTTACTTGCATTATATGAAGGCGTAATAATAGATTTAAAAGTCACTAAAATCATATATCTGCGCCTTAAGAGGCTATAAGGGATACTACCACCGCGTCGTCGTACTCAAATTACAATAACGCGACGCTAATGAAACTACGAGTTATTAACTCAAATCACCAATGAGCAGACAGAATGTCACAGCAAGCAAATAGTATTTCAATAGTGGTAAAAACACGATGCGAAATACTAATGCGTGATTAAGAGTCCATAATACCTCGAATTGCCTAGCGTTATCCTCCGTTACATAGAAAATACTGCAGCATTCATTTTGAAATAAATATATGGTAAATTTAACAATTAATTAATAAATATTTAACAATTAAATACGTGACGAAAAAAAAATTTCCTCGACGGAAAAAAATTACAAGCAAACCGACCAAAAAACCGCTATTATAAAAAAATACTTCAAATTAGACCATGAAACTTTGCATAATAGCTGAACTACATATAAAGCAGTTACTATCGGCGCCTTGGAGCCTTGTCGCTGCCCCGACCGGTGTCGCTTGCTCGTGTGACCGCGATCAGCAGTGCTATTCTGTAAAAATCTCACCGTGATATCTTGCGTGGAGTGAGCTGCAGTGTCATCTCACTGATGCTAGGGATTGACCAAGCATTACATTTACAATCATAATCGAGATTTTAATAATATTTTTTCAAAGCTAGTATTTATGTGTCTAAACATTACTAATTAGGAGGTTTTTAAATAAAATAGCAAAACAGAAATTCTGTCAGAAACTCAATTTTGTTTTTTTCCATTTTTTTTCCTAGACTAGTCCTTAAACGTTATTATGTTTAGACACTTAAATATTAGCTTTGAAATAATATAAAATGATTAACAGAATTAGCAAACAAAATATTATTAAAATCTCGATTATGATTGTAAATGTAATAGGTACTTGGTCCATCCCTAGCATCAGGTGGGATGACACTGACACCTCACTCCATGCTCACTTCACATAAGTTTTCACGGTGAGATGGTTACAGAATCGACATGCAGTAGTGTGCGAGTGAGGTGGCGCTGAGGTATTATGGCCTCTTAACTAGTTTGGGAGTGGTCGTATACAGACCGCCATTGAAATCTAATGCTGTGATATTCTGACTACTCATTAGAAATTTGCGTAAGGTCTATCGTCGACTAAAACTTAAACCGGTAACAGCCCAAAGGTCTAATCGAGAATCCTGGGTAGTTTAGTCAAATTGTTCCTACAGTTTAATACCGAACATATGTTGCCCGCCGCTTTATTCATTTCATCATTCTTTAATACAAATATCTAGGATGAAAAGTAGTCTACGTTCTTCTCCAGTTTCCAGGCTACCTATCTTTCTTTCATAAGCTTCAGTGTTTTAGGCGTGAAAATATGACAAACTAAGCAAAACTTAGTCCTTTTATCAGATAACGAAATTTCAAATAAAACTATTTATCATAAGTTGAATCAAAAAGAGAAAGAATTAAGTCAAGACGTCTCAAGGCTTATTAGATCAAATCTAGAATTTCCAACCCTGACATTTAAGTCTTTTTAAGCTTCTTTTCACACTGTCCGGCTGTCTGACTGTCGGCGCCGAGTGTCCGGTGGTAAAGAATAGGGGTACTCGTAACTAAGAAAGTTTTTAAACTTACTTACAATAGGAAAACTCTTTACAAAAAAACAACTGACTTCCAATAAAAAACACTACAAAGTGAAAAATACCTTTAATTTCGGAAATCGGTGGCAAAAAAGTAAATACAAATCAAAAAACCAACTTCCGAATCAAAGTTACTTTTCACTTTGTAGTGTTTTTTTTTTTTGGAAGTCGGTTGATAATTTTTGTAAAAAAAAAAAACATTTTTTTGTCGTGGTACCTACCCCACACCAGTTCGTATACCTACCACTACTTGTACTATGTAAACAACAGTGAAAGGAAGTATTATAACATCATCAGGGTAAACAAAGTGGATTAAATACGTATTATCGAAGCTAACTCAAAAACTACCCACGCAAAGCTAATAAAAATTTTATGAGACTACCGCGCAAGTAAACTCTACCAAATGAAAAAAATAATTTTCAAAAACGGTTCAGAATTGACGAAAATATCAATGACATTCAAAAAAATACACACAGACGAAAATGCAACCTCCTCGTTTTTTGAAGTCGGTTAAAAAGTAGAATAATATCCTTTTCTCAAACATGCTTGGAAATTCGAACATTACTTTGACAACCTTCTTCGAGATAAATCGAAATTGCTGTACTAGCCAAATACATGCGAGCAGCGGCACCAAAAGTTGTATGAAAATCCATATAAGTATGTCGTGGTTTAGCGGCCAAATAAATTACATACTCGTAAACTCATATCTATCGTGTAATTTAAAAATGGAACGATCTTTGACTCCGAAACATGGCAACCAAGGAGGTAACTTATCAAAGGTTTTATTTAAATTTCGAACGGGCTTGCAAATAGAAAGCTGTTCAACATATAAACACAGGGAAAGGAAAAAAATTTATGAAATTCACACTTTTGTCCTTCACTCGTATCCCTAAAAAACAATAGTCTACTTTGTAGCTAGAACCAAGGAAACTATTTTGACAAAATAAAAACATAACAAGTAACTCAGGAAGCGCAGCCGGTTCCGTTTGGCAAGATGCCATCCTGGAAACTATCTCTTGATTATTAGTTTCAAAAACAAAGGAAACAAAAGTAATTTGATTTTTTGCAATACCTACTTACATAGTCTTAAATAATTGAGACACATTTTAAACCTACTATTAAAATATGTATATTTACCTTAATTTAATGCCGGATGAAGCCTTACACTCAAAAACCTAACAAAATAATTAAGAATCCACCATCCTAATATATTAGGTTGGGGAAAAAGTCTTTTCGCATTATAGTATGTATGAACTAGTAATAAAATCTCTTTGGCTATACTATTTGTATCTGACTGGTTTTGGTATCATTGAAAGTTTAAATTTTAAAGAACATAATTCCAAATTCAAATTAGGAAAATGTGTGATTTTCATTTGTTTTTCGTACTGTCAAGATGAGTGAATCTAATGAAGAAATTCGATACATTTTTAAATTTTACTACAAAAAAGGTAAAAATGCAACGCAAGCCGCGAAAAAAATTTGCGATGTTTATGGCCCTAGTGCAGTGTCTGTGAGAGTACCACAAATTTGGTTTAAGCGTTTTCAATCCGGAAATTTTGATGTCAAAGATGCACGTCGCTCTGGTCGCCCTATTACGGATAAAATGGATGCCATTTTTGAAAAAGTGGAGCTAGATCAGTAGTTACGACGTAGCTGAAGAACTGGGAATTGACCATAAAACAGTTTTGGCACATTTGAAAAAACTGGGTACACAAAAAAGCTCGATATTTGGGTACCTCACGAGCTCACTGAAAGAAACCTAATGAACCGTGTACTCATTTGCGATTCTTTATTACGACGTAATGAAACCGAACCATTTTTGAAGAAGCTGATAACTGGTGATGAAAAGTGGATCACGTACGACAAGAACGTGAGAAAAAGGTCGTGGTCAAAGGCCGGTCAGGCTTCACAGGCTGTGGCGAAACCCGGGTTAACTCGCAACAAGGTGATGCTGTGTGTGTGGTGGGATTGGAAGGGCATTATTCATTATGAGCTGTTACCACCAGGCAGGACCATCGATTCTGAACTCTACTGCGAATAATTGATGAGATTAAAGCAAGAAGTTAAGAGAAAGCGGCCGGAATTAATCAACAGAAGGGGTGTGGTTTTTCATCATTTTCATTCGCTAGACCTCACACATCTTTAGCCACTCAGCAAAAATTAAGAGAGTTTGGCTGGGAGGTGTTAATGCATCCGCCGTATAGTCCTGACCTTGCACCTTCAGATTTCCACCTGTTTCGGTCTCTTCAGAATTCTTTAGGCAGTGTCAGGTTAACATCACGAGAGGACTGCCAAAACCACTTGTCGCGGTATTTTGATCAGAAGTCCCAAAATTTCTATAGCAATGGGATCATGTCCCTACCTACAAGATGGCAAAAAGTTATCGAACAAAATGGTACCGACATACTTTAGTTAAATGTAAATAAACTATATTAAAAAATGATTTGAATTTTCTTAAAAAATGCGAAGAAACTTTTTCCCCAACCTATTATGTCACCGTAAGATTGTGAGCACCGTTAGTTCATAACCTATATAGCAAGATTATAAACTAGCGAAAAATTGTGAACTGGTTACACACCTATGAAATCAGCGTTTTGTATGGAGAATTTTAAAGAAGTTGCATTTTTCATACTAACATTTTCTTAATTTATGTAACAACCATGAACACTAATGTTTTAAAACTTTTATGCACCAATATTTCAAAACTACGATAACGATATGCCACTTAGACTAAGCGCTAGCGCATGCGCTTTTGGCTAAGTTGAAACAAATAGTGGTAATTTCTGCAAAAAAAATGAGGAGTCATTTTTAAGGTATTGTTTATGTTTAGAAAACTACGAGTAATAAGGTTCTTTTACTACTGGTAGTTGTCTATGATAAAATAACGCCAATTTCAAAGGTGCGTTCGTCGCATGCAAGTTTGATAACTTCACAGTTTGTCGGTATGCCATTCAATGAATAGATTAATTATTAACTATCTAAAAATAATGTGTTAAATTGTAAATGGTTTGTTTGTTGTAGTTCAAAATTTTTCGATACTTTATAATCTTAGGTAAACTAACGATGTTCCTAAGCTAGGCGTGACTTACACATAGTTTGCGAAATCACTTTGATAATTAAGTAGTAGTAGCAATTTTTTTATTTTTATTAATTGGCGTTTATCCTAGTTGCACGAACAGTAAGTTATCATTAACATGCTGTGGTGTGGTTGATGATGTCTTTCAGATTCTGATGGAGTGTGTCCGGAATGAAAATACTAGAATAAATGTTTTTGGACAACATAAAAGGTATGATATTGGCTTTTGTAATACCATCCTTGCTTTTCCAATGTCCGATGAGGCTAAACAATTGTGTTGTATAAGGTAGATACTAATCAACAATTTCGTGTTTTTTCTGCACTGGGCGATGTGGTCGCTAAGCGACAAAACCCTTAAAAATAAAAAATAAATCATTAACATGGTTTTTTGTGTACAAGTTATTTAAACCCAATATAAAACTACCCTCTTATAATAAAAATAATATAACATCACGCCTGTAATCCCCGAAGGGTTGGGCAGAGGTGTACCTATGTAGACCCACATTTCGCCAGTTATGTTTAAGCCCCATGTAATAATGTGCTTATTGCCTCTTTTAATAACTCTGACATAGTACGGTACCTGTTCCGTAGCTTTCTTCAAGAGTTCGTTGTGTATTAGAAAATGTTCCGTCAAATAAATACTTATAACCATTATAAGTAGATCGTTGAGACTCCATATAAACGTCGACTGTATGTTGAAAAGCTGTAATAAATATGAGGTTATTATGCTACGTGTATTAGAGTGAAAAATTCTTTAGCAGCGCTGAGCGATTTTTGGTAGGGGAAACTTATGGGTTCGCTTCACCGACATGCTAATGTTAAGTATTGCGCCAGTCTGAAGACGCGCAGCGGCCTGAGTACATGTATACGTATCATCATCTCCCCAGCCTTTACCCAACTATGTTGGGGTCGGCTTCCAGTCTAACCAGCTGCAGCTGAATACCAGTATTTTAAATGGAGCGACTGCTTAACTGACCTCCACAACCCAATTACTGGGTAATACCCTTTGGCAAGACTGGTTGTCAGACTTTTGGGCTTCTGACGACCGGTAACGACTGTCAAAGATCCACGAATGACAGCCGGGACCAACGGCTTAACGTGCTTTCCGAGGCACGGAGGGGTCTTGGTATGTAAAGATCAGGTCAGGTCAGGTCACCCTTCCACGGATCAACCGCGGCATGCGTAGCTTCACCTGATGGATCGACCCGTGCGGCTGTTATGACTTTGCCACAAGTCCCTCACATTTATACGTATACACTTATATTTATTTATTTATTTATTTATTTATTTATTTATTTATTTATTATCTATGGAAGACTTACAGCTAAGAAAAAGCAGATAAACAAATATATACTATAAATATTTTAAAAAAAGCCAGATAATCCAGTTATAAGTTTTTACTTTTGTCGGCAGTCCCCATGACTGCCTATTTTTTTTATTAAGGTTTTATTACGTATCTCTCTCTTTGACAGTCGTTACGGGTCGTCAGAAACCCGAAAGTCTGACAACCAGCCTTACCAAGGGGTATCGTATTACCCAGTTACTGGGTTGTGGAGGTCAGATAGGCAGTCGCTCCATGTAAAATACTGGTATTCAGCTGCATCTGGTTAGACTGGAAGCCGACCCTAACATAGTTGGGAAACGGCTAGGCAGATTGATTGATTGATTGAGTACGTATATTTTCATAGTCTAGGATTTCCTAAGAAAGCGGTTCGGTCATATTATATCGGCCGCCATGAAAATATATTTGACATTAACACGCTGAAAACAGCTAAACCGCGGTCACTGTCAGACTGCATACAAAAGAAAGAGAAGCGCGATGATACAACACTTGTAATTTATTGCAAAATATGAAGCAATTATCTATTTACTCAAAAATTAGTTGAGTAATCGAAAATAAAAACAACCAAGTTCCGCATACAAATAAGACGTTCTTGTCATCAATTAAATACTAACGTTACGTTGATATTTAATACAGATATTTTGGATTGAAATTCAAAGGGTTAGTTTACCGTTAATTTGTATCGAGATTTTTTTTTCTAAACGTGTTTTGGTAACAACCAAGTTGTAAGAAATATGTTCAAAACTAATATAAGTATATATTTTTTCCGCTACCACAAACTATAATAGATTTGGCAATTTTTTTTGTTTAAGACAAGCCTACTTTTATCATTTGCCTCTTGCCAGTGCCTTAAGGTGTCACGCTCTGTAACGCTTTTAACTGGCAAGTTTGTTGTGCCACGTCTTTCTTGGGGGGGCTTTCTTTTGTAATTTTTACGTTCAAAGAGTGCTAATTCAAAGATCGCTTTTAGCGTTAAACCGCCACTGTGTCACCCTATGTAAAATTTCAACATTAATATCTGTAATTTTTATGGTGTTCATAATCAAGAGTATTCTATTATATTCTGATTCTCAGCCTTCAGATTCTTAAATGAATGATAATCTAAGAGCAGAGTAAAGATTAAATTAGTATACCTTTTCGATTTCCTATACAACGTGCCACCACAATGGCTACTTTAATTCAACGTACGGGTCAGCTGCCAGTAATCATATGAAAATATAATAAGATAAAATAATTATAAATAGAAAAATAATTATTTTCGAACAAACTAAACAATAAAGCTTTCTCCTTCCTTCAATTCACCTACTCCTACGCACCTACGCACGTTATTCGTTCTTAAAGTACAGGTTGCTTCAAGATGCTATTTTAGAAAATTGTAAATAAATTAATAACGTTTAATAAAATTAAAATATCTTACTAAAACGTAAAGGCGAAACCGTATACGTGTGCTAAATTAATGTCGCCACCGAAGCGCCACGCTGTATAATACTTTGATACATTACTCGTATAATGAACCTACGTTTTTGTGTATGGCCGGTGACCCTAGCGCGCTCGGATTACGTTTGACACCATTTGCATTGCAACCGGATCGTGGCCTATTTTTTCGACCTAACTCGGTATACTGAAACGACATCAGTGAATGATAACTTGACTTTCAGAAAAATATGATACCCGCTCCTCTTTTTTTAAAGAAACGAGGTCATTAAATATCCAGTTATGATCGTATAAGATAATCTAAATGATAAATGAAATTTATTTTGTAAATTGGTTAAAATAAACACTTACACACTTCAATTTAAGGTGGATCCCCAGTGGTAGCACGCGAAATTCAAATTTTCTTACGATTTTTGCAATTTGCAGGTCAGTGTCAGGTTGTATCTTGATCAATAGAATAGAATATAATACTCTTTATTATGTACACCATAAAAGTTACAGATATAAATGTTGAAATTATGATGTTGTTATTATTATGATTGGCGACCATAGCAACCATAGGCTAAAGCTGCGGGTTCACGTGGCGATTATGGCAACCCTCCCCCCCTTGAGGGAGGCCTATTTCCAACAGTGGACGTCTTTCGGCTGAATGATGATGATGGTGAGCGATACTCCATTGGTTTAGGTAGTTAAATAAAGGTAAACAAATCATAAAAAGGGTTTTTATAGATGACATTTTCTTGTTTAAAAATACGTTGTAACTTATAATCAAATTCAATTTATTTTTGATTGTTACGATAGTTTCCTCTTTTATTACTGTGTGTTAAACTTTATTATATTATATTCTTAAACTACTCTTTGTAGATGCAACTGCTTGCGCACAATTATTTTATTAGATTTATAACAATACTAGATATAATATTTTGTAATCTGCCTATTGTAAAGAGCCCAAAAAGACAGGCTCTCTAAACGTCAACGAAATAAAATGTTGCTAAACTGAAGAGTACCACTGTGACGTAGCATGACAACTGAAGTGACAGGTATTACGTTTATTCGGTTAATTGACAGCTCACTCGTCACGTGATTTTTTTGTTTACCATTATTTAACTATCTAAACCAATGGAGTATAGTTCCGAACTACATTGTAGCAGGGCAAACATCAAGAAAATATGTGAGTAAGGCAAAGATATGTCTCACGAAATTACTATCATTCAATCATGGACAAGTTTTGAAATATGAATTATTACCTCACTAAGAACTGCTTTCCATACAGTATAAGGTGTGTTGTCGAAGATCCAGGGCATATTGAAGTGAAAGTAGTTCTCTGCGACGTTGTTTATGTCGCACGCGCATGCCACTTTTAATCCGTAAAATATTGATAGGAGATGTTCCACTGTAGAAACACAATACACACATCATTAATTATATAGAATCCAGCACAATTATTATGATAACCCTGAACATTTGGAGACCAAACAGTTTAATTGACGGCACGGTTGGCGCAGTGGTCAAGTGATTGGCTGCTGCGCTGCGTGTCGCAGGTTCGATTCCCGCACGGAACAAAAATTTCTATGACCTATAAGTAGTTGTTCCGGGTCTGGCTGTTTGTGTATGTGAGTTTAAATGTTTGTAAGCGCACCCACGATACAGGAGAAATTCCTAGTGTGGGGCAACGTTTTTTAAAAAAGAAAGAAAGAAAAAGAAGAAGAATTCCTGTTTTAATGCGTGGTGCCTACGCAGTCGTAGCTTCGTAGCACAGTGCTAGGTACGCCGTACCACCGCGTAGCTTCCGCGGTAGATACGCAACGCGAGTATTCCGTTTGCTACCCTGATGTGAATTTGGAATTTTAAAACTTTATAAAATGTGCTCTTTTTATTAATATATCTAATGTCGCCAGTATTGTTTTAATTTAACTCATAGGCTCTAAAGAAAAAGGAAAACATTTTTTCAAGACAAATAATATTAATTAACAAACCCACACTTAACAGCCATTGTGTCATCTTGAAAACTTACCTAAAACTATTACGAACTTAGGTGGTAGGTTTTACAGAGTTATGATCATTGTGGACCCTGTCGGGCACAGCAAAAGTAGGAGAGAAAATGAGGGCTTTTATTACTATGAATATAATATTACGCCTGTTTCCCCGAAGGGAGAGGCAGAGGTGTACTAAATTTTTTCCTTAATTAAATCCCATGTAACAGGCCAATATTCCCAGTATCATAAATTATAGAAAATATTTTATTGTCTTCACACGATGGTGACGAAAGCTCATTATTATGATACACATACTATGTCGTGCCTGGACATAGGTGTGGTCCCATATACATAGATGAAATTAGATGGAAAAGAGAGAATTGATTCATCACATTAATTTAACACACGGGAAGGGTTAGTGGCCAGTAATGATTAAAAATTATAATAAGATAAAATAATTTTAATATAAATTGAAAAATTACAATTTTCAAACAAACTAAATAATAAAGCTCCCCCCCTCCTTCCTTCAATTCAGATGAATTGAAACGAATAACGTGCAAGGAGTAGATACTCCTTGCACGTTATTCGTTTTAATTTCATTTACCTACACACAACACAATGTTATGGACGGGATGTTATGTGTGTTATGGACAACATTGTCAAACTTTTAAAGTTGTGAATACTAGGCTTTTAGCAATTTTTTTCTTATTTTTTTTCAGGATAATATTTACATCATAGTCTTAAAATATGATTGTACTATTAGCCAATAGTACAATCATATTTTAAGACTTTGCGATCTTTTCGATTTTAGAGTGTGTATTTTGTCAATTTTTATTTTTATTTTTGTAAAGTGTGTAGGTATTGTTTGTGCAGAATAAAAAAAATTATTTCTTTTTCTTTTCTTTATTTATGCGATGTTATGATCCGTGACCGGGCAAATGATCACTGCGTTAAAAATTTTTAAGTACAGGTTGCTCCAAAATGCTATTTTAGAAAATTGAAAATATATCAATCAATAATAACGTTTAATGAAATTAAAATATCATATAACGCAAAAGAGAAACCGTATACGTGTGTTAAATTAATGTCGCCATTAAAGCAGCACGCCATATAACAGCTCTTATAACAGTTGAGCGATAAGCACAGTAGTGAAAATAAAAACAGATAAACTCATAATAGAACAGTCGACCGCACGTAACCCTTTGAGCTTAAGCTGGCCTAGCGCAGTACGAAGTTTTAATATAACAATGAACCAGATTTCACTGGTTTTGTTACCAGTGACGTACGGTCCACTGTACGAACATAATACCTATAGCTGCAGTTAAAATGAAGACAGTAGTAACATTGCTCATAGCTCCCACATTCCTGGTAAAAGGGGGCAATTTACACTCAATAGCCTCCACCTTGGCTACGAGACTGGGCCAGGAACGGCCAATGTGCATCAGTATTAGAAATGATATGAGGCTCGACGTGTAGAACATAGAATTAGCTGAAAATTTAAGACAATTATTAAAATCAGGAAAAGGGTGTAAATATAATTAAGGACTATTTTTTTGGCTAAATCTGTTTAGAATTTTATACACAAAAAGCGTTTAATTTTTCGAGAAGAAAACAGACTATTTACTTTGCCAAAGTTGTTGGTGGAAACTTCACAAGCAGAGTAACAGACACAATTTCGTGCAAGGTTTAGGTAAACAACGTTACGATATTAGAAGATTTAAACACGGTGACATATAAAGGCTAAAATATTGACTATTTTGTTTATTTTACGGAAATGTATTCATACAATACCTTTCAGCAACTTTCTCTATATCACCTTCTAATACCAATATTCAAACCTTCCAATTCCAAATGACAAAACAAAAGAATAACAACAATAACTCACTGATGTTAGCCAAAGAGATTCCGTTCATGATAAGCCAGCAGAAAGTCATGATGAACATCAATACCTGACCGAAGAGACTGATCGCGTAGAAAATCGTGTACGGAGAACGGAGCGTGAATCTGAGGACGTAATAGCTATTGTAACGGACCACATTACTTATATATTGTAGATGGCGAATTTTGTAAGAAGGTTTGCCCTGTTTTTTTTTTTGTGGTGTGCGTCTGTGTATCTTTTGTGGGTGAAACTATATTATGTTGATTTTTTGGTGAATTGCGATTGAGATTATGGATGTATGTGTAAGGAAATAAATAAATATACTAAGTATTAATTTAGTAAATAATTTATACACCACTTCCAATTACTGCTTCTGTATGGTTCAGTTTTCGCGTGAAAACATACGAAACACAGATTCAATTCGGCTTGTTTCTGGCAAATAAATATTCTATTCTATTCTATTCTATTCATGTTCTAATATTAAGGCCTATATAGCCAATTACAGACGGATCAATAGATGGAATTGACGTAAGAACTAATATGTAGTAATTACTGAAATAGCACAATATAACAGTAAATCCCAATAGAAAATCATCTTAATAAGCCTCAATATTAACAAGTATCTGCAACAGAGCATAGAATTAAAGATTAATATTATATGAATGTTGGGTGTGGCAAAAGAAGCATGAAAGTAGAATAAATGCTGTGGAAATGCGTTCTTTACGAAGCATGTGGGCGTGACTATGAATGATAGGCTGAAAAATAATGTGATAAGACAACGGTGTGGTTTAAAAGAAGATGTAGTGACAAAAATTGAAAATAGAATGCTTAGATGGTTTGGTCATATTGAAAGGATGAATGAAACGTGACTAACAAAAGGAAGAACTAATTTACAAGGAGGGTACGCCCTAGAAGGACATATTGTGACCTAATTGGTGATGTTCTTCAGAATGGTTAGGTGCATATTACTCGTAACCGGCGTGCGTGTATGAACGTAAACGAAGCAAAAGGAGTATGTAAGGAGCGTAGCAGGTGGCGGTCTATAGTTTCTGCCTACCCCCATGGGAAGAAGGCGTGATTTTATGTATGTATGTATAATATGTTAAATTATATACCAAAACATCCTTGAACACTTTCAGCCTACAATTAAAATTCCCATCGTAATCCTAAAATCTTAAAACTACCGCAAAGCTTTAAACAATATATTTTAATCCTGGCACTCACATACCCCACCGAGCACTTCGATCCTGATTTGCATCAACCTAACGAGATTACCATGTACCAGCACATACCCGACCTACCTCATTCATTCATAATTTATTTAATTACTCATAAGGCTTAGTTAGAAGTCTCTCTCTCAGGTGCTGAAATTGTCATTGTGGAGGTATGTTAAGGTGGATGCGCAAAGGTGGCCAGCGATACTCAAATTTTCTTACGATTTTTGCAATTTGCAGGTCAGTGTCAGGTTGTATCTTGATCAAAATATGATTCGCGACCATAACAAATATGTATTTACAGAATTATAATCATTAGAATTATTAGTACATCTCTCTTAATTATAATTGGTCTATTGAACGACTTTTTCATGAAGTCATGATATTTGAGACCAATTATAACTTAGAGATACAACCTGACACTGACCTGGAAATTGCAAGAAACGTAAGAAAATTTGGATTTCGCGGGCGGGCTTTGCGCATCCACCTTAACTGATTTCAGTAAATTCGCAAGATAGCGAAACGTAATGTTATTAAAACAGTACGTCTTTGAGTGAGGCTGTAATGGCGTAATGTTTATTTGGTTTCTGTGCGTGTCATGATAATGTATATAATCTATACTAATAATAAAGCTGAATAGTTAGTTTTTTAGTTGGTTTTTTAGAACGCGCAAATCTCTGAAACTGCCTGTTGGTTTGGAAAATTGTTTTTGCATTTGATAGCCCAATTATTGAGGAAGGTTATAGGCTCTTTAACATCACGCTACAACTCCAAGTAGACGACCAAAACGGAAAAAGTCAGAAAGAACGCGTGCGGTGAGAACGGTGGGTCAGAGGCCGAATTTCACGCAAACTAAGTCGCGGGTAGAAGCGAGTGAAAGTATAAAGGTTACTGTAACATTATCAAGACATTGAGATACGAAAACTACCTAGGTGTCTAATGTAAAACTGTTTTTGGTAATTGTTTTTATTCTCAGTTTTACTAAAGAGTTGATAAATGTTCTGGGAGACAGCGTATCACACACAGAACGTTTCTAGCACACGATAATAATATGTAAGTTATTTCAACTTTCAATACCTTAGTTATTCATTTGTTTGAGTTATTCACACACCTACTAGAAATAAAGTTACCTATTTGTCATCTACCAAAGTTATCAAATAAGACAACTCGCGTGCTTCCTCACAGTGTTATTATTTTATAAATTTACTAGATTTTTCGAAAATAAAAGTAGCATAAATTATACCTTACAATATCAGCTAACTTCCAGTGAAAGTCCCGTCAAAATCGGTCCAGCCGTTTCGGAGATTAGCCGAAACAAACAGACAGACAATTTTTTTTTTATACGTACTTTTTATACTGTGATGTGCATTTATTAAAAAGATGTTATTTTGACATTATAAACAGACACTTCAAATGTATTTATTTGTGTATATACCTTATGTTAATATGGTAGATATTAACACAGTTTTATTTGACAAATCTAAATTATTACCTGCGGTACTCCAAAAAAAAAAACGAAATAGAGCGTTATCATAATATCGGATATACTAATTGTTATTTCGTGTTCCGCGATTAGGTGATAAGTGGTTTTGCGTATTTTTCTTTATGATTGGTTGGTAAATAATTATTCCCTCTTTTTTATACTTTTTATGAAACCTCTCCTGAATCCTGTGCTTCGTAAACGGAAATCTGAGCGATTTCTACTGCGCTACGAATCGTGGGTTGATTTTCCGCTTGTGAATCTATGACTTGTGTTTATAAGCGTACAGACAGGGAGAATCTCCTAGCTAGGAAGTTAGGAACAGCAAATAATAGAAATCTTTTAAATCTCAAAAGGACCCTTAAATCAAATTCTTACTTTAGCTTATGGCTTGTGGGACTAGTCAGCCCAGTCAGAGGCAGTAGTCCCATCACTCGGCTGCAGAACAGAGTCCCTCGTATGGTCCCATGGAGTCCGCACATCTCTCTCTTACTAAGATGATGTTTGTTCTCCATTTGGAATGTCTTCAGGAATAATTTGGAACGCATTGTTTTTGGAGGTTGATCTGAAAGTAAGTTTTATATTAAATAACAATATTTTTTTTTATTTTTTTTTTATTTACAGCATTATTGCCAGTTCTTGATATTTATACTGTGCCTCAAGAACAAGAACTATTTGATTTATTTATTTCTAACACTTTTATTAGTGATTCGTTCGGGATCCAAACTTGAGACGTCTCACTAACGCATACCTGTTGAGCTTTGCTGCTTTCACACAAATAAAACTATTAATTATTAATATTTATTTATATTATTCTATTTATTATTAATAAAGTAGTCACTTACTTACCAAACCAGCCAATCGTAAAATCACCTTTTAACTTCAAACGCCGCCAAAGATCTACAAGCTAACCATAAACTGTTTACCGTACAGCCCCACAGTCTGAGTGTTCAAACGCTAACACAAACAAACGTGTCACCTGTCAAATGTCGCGGAACACAGCGCGGGAAAAGGGGAAAAGTATTTTCATAGACAACATAGAAAATGCCTCAATGTCAAACGTAGTGTCGCGAGCTTTAGTGATTTGGATAAACAATAATTCATGGTGACAAAATTCTTCAGGCACATAAACACAGTATTTTCAGGGCCCTAAGGCACTGAAAATACTGTGTTTATGCTGAAATGAAATCGATAATTTGTGCCCTCGGGTTGAATCAATACATTTTTAGTAATATGCGAAAGTAATCAGTCTGACTGTCTATTACCTTTTCAGGCCATAACTTTGAGTATTTAAATGCTCTAAGGGCCATAACGGATCGACCTGGTTTCGGAGATAGGATACATTTTATCCCGGTAGTACGTTCTCGTGGGTTAATTTCCAATATCCACCCGGGCAAAGCAGCGGGCAAAAGTTATTACACTCCGTTGGTTTAGAGAGCTGTCCAGTAACCGACTAAACGTAATACCTGGCACTTCAGACTAAGTCACAGTTGTACTCTTCAATTTAGCAACGTTTTGTTTCGTTGACGTCTAGAGAACTTGTCTTTTTGGGCTCTTTACAATAGCCAGATTACAAAATATTATAGTAGATATTATTAAAAATCTAACAAAAATTGTGCTCAAGCATTTACATCCGCGGAGAGTAGTTTAAAAATATATTATAAAGTTTAACATACAGAGAGGAAACTATCGTAAAAACTAAAAAAATTATTTAATGTACCTACTTAAAAGTTACAACGTATTTTTAAACAAGAAAGTGTTATCTATAAAAACCCTTTTTATGATTTGTTTACCTTTATTTAACTACCTAAACCAATGGAGTATAGACAATAATATACGTAGGCACTGGTATTGTATTTTAAATGACGTGACTCATTTGTCTAACCTTCAAGCCAATTCGTGGTCAATTGGTCAACATTCACAGCTTGAAACAATAGACAAGTAATTGTTTCAAAAACCATTTAACTTTGAACTGACTTTCCAAGATGGCCTCGTATATCACGATGTTAGTTTAGTGTTTTTTAACCGACTTCCAAAAAGGAGGAGGCTATAATACATTCGGCTGTGTTTTTTTTTTTTAATGTATGTTCACTGACTACTCCGTCAATTGTCCACGGATTTTGAAAATTCTTTTTTTGTATGGAAGTGTATGCTCCCGAGCTGGTCCCATTGCCACCAAATCAGAATCTGATGAGGGGATCCTATGGAAATCGAGGGAAATCCTCAAATTTTATAGGCATATCTATAGCGATTTGAGTAATTTTTATAGTAACTCGTGCATTTGCACTCGAAAAGCACCATTTGGTGCAGTGGAACTGATGATGAAGACCACAGATGGCCACCGGAACTACTTAATAATAAGAATTTCACCGTTGCGATTCGATTAGGCACTTTAATATGGTTGCTAAGCAATTTATGCTCGTCAAAATGCATATGGTGAAGTTACCATCAGTTCTCCTGGTTCTTACCAGAACTCCTCAACAATTAATGCCCCTGCATCGGGTAATATTTTGTAAAAGGTGATGAGTATGTGACATTAGGCTATTGTAAATTAGATAAATTACAAACTGACCCACTAAAAAGTGAAAAATAAAAAACATTTTACAAAAAAAAAACAACCGACTTCCAAAAAAAACACTACAAAGTGAAAAATAACTTTAATTTCGGAAGTCGTTGGCAAAAAACTAAAATACAGATCCAAAGACACCGACTTCCGAAATTAAAGTTATTTTTCACTTTGTAGTGTTTTTTTTTTAATTCGGTTGTTTTTTTTTTGTAAATAGTTTTGTATTAAGGTTGCGTACCTGAAAAGGAAAAAACGGAACCCTTAGAGGATTACTTCGGTGTCCGTCTGTCTGTCTGTCTGTCTGACTGTATGTCTGTCAGTCTGTCAAGACCCTTTTTCTCAGGAACGCTTGGAAGTATAAATTTGAAATCAATATCAAATACGGTTTTTTTTTTTATTTTGATTAATATCATATACATCTACGGTCCCTTGGAGCTTTAATAAAATCAAGCTTCTATGTCAGCGCAATAAAAAAATACAGCGATTTTATAAAGATATCTAGATATAATACAGATATTCTATAGGGTCCTTCCCGTTGACCTAGAATCATGAAATTTGGCAAGAAATAAGGTGTCGGACTTTTTCCTTTACTTGTGCTGACAAGTAAAGGAAAAAGTCCGAAAGTTATTAATTTTTAAATCACATTAAAAAAAAAATGCGATTACAAACTTACACACATTTGCAGTTGGAAAATTGACCGTTACGTATTTATGGGTTTTTTTTCAACTACAATGTTAAGTTTGTTTTTTGGGATAAATTCATTCCAACTACGGAACCCTTCATTGTGCGTAGTCCGACACGCCCTTGGCCGGTTTTTTTTTAATATAACATGTCATTACTACCAACAAAGCTTGTTCAGCGATACCAAGTCACAACATCAAATAATCTACATTCAAAACATTAGATAGAACATCAAAAAAATTCAAAAGAAACGCGACGCTATGCCCACTTTGTTTTTTTCAGTCAGCGACGACATCATGCGTTCTACTGGAAATAACACAGATAAATAATCTAGTCACGTAGTACACGTGGGGTTTAGTAAAGCGAGGTCCGACTGGAAGCGGTAAATGTTTTACACTTCGAGATTCTTCGAGATAATTCTTCTTGTCCTGTAAAAGCATCTACGACGATAATAGCTCCTGCTGATCAAAGTAATACGCTTAGCTAGTCAACAAGGTTGAAAATTATTCCTTGGGTGTGCCACAACACAACGGTCGTCCGCCCTTCTCATCTTATCGAGATTGTGAATCAGCGAGGTAATTGAGTAACACACTATCCGTAGCAATGGGTTTCATTCTGACAGTTCAACAACAATCATTGTGTTATTTACGTTGCTGAGCAGACAAATTTTTCGAACTCAAACTCAAAGCATTTATTTCAATTAAACCATTTACAGACACTTTTGAATTGTCAAAGAGTCGGTCAGTTAGTCAGAAAGTGGAAGCTATATTCCAAAACGTAGATCTCTATGGAAAAGAACAGGCAAGAAACTCCAAGGACGTTCTTATAAATCAACATATTACAAAATCCTGGGTAGATTATTCTTGTCGCTTCTATATGTGAGAATAATGTAAAAAACAAAAAAAAATATATTTCAAAAACAATTTAAAATATAAGATTAAAAGATTACAAAATAAGCACTGGACATATGAAGCAATGGATTAGCTTACTTCAAAATCATTCAGATTGTGATTCAAACTGTTTTACGTAATTAGGGTGCAGTTTCTCAAGAAATTGCGGGAGGTTCCAGGTATCATGGTTTTTTCTAGTTAGTTATTTACAAAAGTGATATGTAAATGTTCCTGTATATAGCGAAACGGTGAGCCAGACAGCGGTGCGACATACCTACCTACATCATGTCATAGCTATACGACATCAGCCTTTACCCATCAAATCGCTCATGAGGGTTCACTATTTTGTCGCTAATCGCGTTTTGTCGAACCTAACCCTATCCATATGGGTACGCACCAGTGGATCACGAGTTTGGTAGTAATGTATGAGTTGAATGCTTACTTATGAGCGTTTTTTTGGCACCAGCAGCATCAACTAACATCTTTCAAAGTATGTAGCAGATGTGCTCAAGATCTCTATCTTTTAATTAGTTATGGTGTTACTGCGTAATGTAACCTTTTTGTTAATTAGGAGTAATAAAAAGTGCGAAATTATGTGAATTTCGTGGAATATATTATGTATATAACTATATTTTTAACCATGGACTAGTTACTGGCCCGTATCGGATGGCTTGTGTAAAATGGCAAGATTTTGCGTAAGCCGAAAAATTAACATGAACATTGAACATCACCATCGTATTTCAAGTTTAAGAACAGGAGCTCCTGCGACTGGAGTGAAAAGGTTAGTAAAGGAGTAGCATCTGCTTCTGAAGTGATAGCCGGTCGTCAAAAAACGATTGGTACTTAATTTAGACAAAAATCAATAAATTAGTTAATCGTTGTTATTGTTATTAGTTAAGTTGAATTATGTTAAATTAGTGTAATATAGTCTTACCTACAAATTAAAAAAAAAAAAACACGATCACAGATTAAGCCTACAACGTTCTCACATTCAACATAACATCACGCCTGTAATCTCCGAAAGGTTAGGCAGAGGTGTACACCCACAAAATATAAAATCCTAACTAATATTATAAATGCGAAAGTAAGCTTGTTTGTTTGTTACCTTTTCACGCCTAAACCACTGAACCGATCATCCTGAAATTTTGCATATACGTTGTGGTGTACAGAAACGGACATAGGGTACCTTACATCCTGAAAAAAAGTACTGTTCCCGAGGAAAACAACAATAACGTTCTTATGATAATAGATGGCGCCACGTGTCTTTCGAATCATGGTTGAATTATGATATGGGGTATTTAATAACACTTTAAATTTAAAAAAGCTAAGGACAGCCCGAAATGATTGTCAAATTCTATATCAATGCGAACGAAGCCGCGGGCAAAAGCTAGTAATCTATACAAAAGATAAATCCTAACCATGGGCCTATAAAAAAACTCCGACGGAACTCCCGCTAAGACAAAACTGTGTCCCGTAATGGCGGCGACAGTCTAAGTGTGAGTGAATTTAGGGTTGCCATGTCAGCCAAATTTACCCATATATTATTGTTTTATTTTAAGACAAATACAGGTCGAGAGACAAGTTTCTTGGTAATGCCGGCAGAATTATACCGTGCTATTTTAACAAGTTAATGGTAAGAACCAAATCTCCCTATGAAAATATGTGCAATTAACAACATAGTTAATAATTGAAAATATTTTAATTGTAAATAATATTTACTGTATCTGTTGTATAACATCCCAAATGCTGAGTATGTTTTTTTTTTTTAATCCAGTCTTTTTGACAGTTAGTTTCGATTTTTTTTTAATCCAATAATTTAACTTCATTTTCTTTAGGAAATCTAATAAGAAGAATATAAAATAACTAGTAATAAATAACCTAAATAAGTTGAATTGATTAAATGAAATATAAATTTCCCATATATTTAGGGTAATTTAAACACGTGAATATTGACAACACTGGCCTTGTGATGTTTTTTTTTTGTTCTAGTGAATGAAGATTGATTGTAATCTATAAAATTGGGAACTAAGTTGTTGAACTATTCATTTACCTATGAAACGTGATTCCTGGATTTTGTCTTTCGATCGCTACGGTTTTTCCAACATTTTACCACACAAGACATGCTGTATTTCAATACTTTTTCGCCGCGTATGACGTGTCGACTGTGTTGACGTTTGCACGCGTAATGGGCGAGTATGCTGTGAATGTGTGCGTACAGCGGCCTGTACGTACAGCGAGCTGACTGACTTTGAGTGACACAGTTTTCTGTTAACGAGAATCCGTCCGAGTTTTTTTATAGGTCCATGATTTTAACTACAGATATTCTATTTCACGAAGTCCGTTCGGCTTTGATTGTAGTAGTGACGTATCCCGACAAGCGCGCTTGTGTGTGTAAAAGTAGGTAACGTTAGCAAAAAAATCTGATATATATTCAAGTCGAGATTTAATAATCTAAATAAAATTTTGGTTTTAAAAGTATATACATTTTGTAAATAAATTAGATTAGGTTGCAATAAATACAAAAATATTAAGAATATGTAGGCATTTAATTAAGCATTGGTGTTACAGAATGGAAACGAAACAAGTAGGACTATTTAGTATTTTCAATCACTATCAGATAAATTTTCGATTTCCGATTCCGTTTTGCTGTCGTCAGAATCATCTTGTACATTGATTATAAATTCAAAATCGAGATCAAAATATTTCAAGTAGTTTTTTTCAATTTTTTCAACATGAGCACAAGTTTTTTGCCACGTTTCACTGCTAACTTGGCCCAAACTTTCATTGATCAGTCTTTCCGTATTCGTCATGTTTTGCTCGATATTTTTAGATGCGACATAATTTTTAACGATCCCCCAAATATTTTCAATCGCATTTAATTCTGGGTGATAAGGGGGAAGGCGTAAGACTGGCTTTGTACTTCTTTATTGTATCGTACAATTCCAATTTAAGAGAATATCAAATGCTATAATACCCTTATCCCTGAGCCATTGCTGCATATCGGCTTTCTTTGTAGATTGCGTCGGTAGTCGTTCAGCCCGTGTGTTGTGATAAGATGCATTGTCTAAGACAATGACAGAGCGCGGAAGTAAATTGGGTAACAACAATTAAAAAAAAAAAAAAAAAAAAAAAACTTTTCATTTAGCCATTTTACATAGTTATCATAGCTCATATTTGAATGATAATCACCAGCTGTTGAGTTGGCCTTATAAACCAAGGAAGCATTTTCAATAAAACCATCCTTGGTTCCCGCGTGCACTAAAATAAAGCGAGTGCCTGTGCAATTTTTTTTTAAAAACGGAGTTCTTTCCTTTTTTTTTGCCCAGGTGTTGTTTCGCACGTGTGTCGAAAGGACATAGCTCTCATCGGTGTAGACAATGGGCCGACTTTGAGAGCGGTACTCTGTTATTTTTTTTAAATATTTTAAACGCCACATTTGTATATCATGACGCTCCGTCAAGACTTTACGGTTGTTCTCTGTTTTGCGCCACTTGTAACCTAATTTCAACAGTAACTTGCGAACAGTTTCTAAACAACCTTCGAATCCGATTTTTTCATTCAATGCTGTTCTTAACTTAGCTAATGTTGGAATTTCTTTATGGACAATATGGAAATCTTGTACAGTACTGCGAACCACATCGGCTGTAAAATTATCTATATCCACTTACTATCTCGCTTTCTCCTTTTCTTCATAGGTGAAGTGAATTTTGATGAAGTGGATGGGAATTCCTTCTCTTCTTTTAATATTCTTTGAACTGTTTTTTGGCTCACACCCGTAGCTTCAGCTGTACGGCGTGTAAACGGTGTCTCGTAAATGAGACAAATCACAGTTGAGTTCCATTAATGATTTTGTAAATTCATATTCTTCTCGCAGAAAATGATAAACACTAGCTATCATGTTTCGACCCTAAAACCAAATGTAATCAAAATAATTAAGTAATATAAACATTTTATAACACAAAAAAACATTCATTTTATAAATACTTCTATTGCTATATTAAGTATCTTTGTATAACATTTTAATTGAAAACGTATAAATAAATATTACCTCAATATGGACAACTCTTCTTCGTTTTGTTGCCATGCTGACCTTACTCCGTGAAACAATTTGGCGCGAACTAAAAACCACTACTGATCCGGACCGTGTCCCGATCGCCACTGAGCGCTCTCGAGGTTACGCACACAAAAACAATGTGCATGTGCACGCTTGACAACATTCATAGCCAAACGGACTTCGTGACATAGAACATCTGTAACATGAATCCATTGACTATGCGTCATATTGAACAATATTTTTTTTTTAATTATTTAGATGTTAATAAATATTTTTTTTACTTTCATGAATGATTACTGGTCATTGGGTACATTTTTTTTTTTTGTACATGAAGTGGGCTGCCGTTGTAAGACGATTAAAATGCCACGGTGTCTATTATAATAATTAATCCCACCGCTGTATCTGTTGACGTCGTGGTGGGGCTTGCGCGCTCCTGAACTCAGAGTCTATGCGGGTAGAGTTTACTTTGTCGAAATAAGACTTATTTCGGCAAAGTAAACTTGGTCTGGCTCCTCATTCTAGGGTGAGGAGCCTATTACATGGTGGACAGAATATTAATTCAGATGTGTTACAGTTGTAATGCCAATCTTGTCATTTGGTTTAAATAGGTAGGTTTTTCTTTTTATTATTTTAGTAATATTTTATATAGATTCTTTTTTAATTTGTGAATGTGAGAACGTTGTAGGCTAAATAGACTGTTAGCTTTGTTATCTTCTAATTTGTCAAGTACTTGGTACTTGTTGACGGGCCTACACTGTCCTCCCATGCCTATTAACACTGTAACTTGAAAACATTGTAAAAGCCCACTTTAAAAAAAAAAAAGTAACGGTGAAGTTTCCTGCCGGGTCTTCTCCATAGGAAACGACCAATTGGAACTGTGCACCTAGCTTCTGACGTTTCATAAGTGCCCATGATGTAGGTTTATGTGAAATAAAACATTTTGTTTTTTCTAAATACCCAGTAGTGAAATTGGCATAACCTCTGAAAATTTCAATCAAGACGACAAAAGCATAAAATCTTACCTTTTTAAAATGCTCCGTAGGAACTCAACTTCTATTTTGAAACTATTCCCAGTTTAACCTGTTTGCCATTAACGTAATCTTCCTTTAGGAGAACGATTAGCGTTGACCCGATGCTAATAATAATGAAGGTCGGTTTGTTACACGCGGGCAGCGGCGGTAAGACTTGATGCTCAAAGGAGTTTATGGCTGGCTCTTGCAAGGATTAGGTACGTCCTTGTGTCTTATGTTTAAGGTTTACAACAGCTTGTTGTGCTACGGTTGACAGGTTTGATTCCCGTATGAAAAGAAAGAAAGAAAACTATTTATAGTGACTTGCACAGGAAGATAATTGCACACGACACAAACAGAAAAATAAAAAATGTACCTACCGCACACAAAAAAAAACCGGCCAAGTGCGAGTCTGACTCGCGCATGATGGGTTCAGTACCATTATCTATACAAATGGCAAAAAAATCACTTGCAGCCCTTAAATGTTGGTTTTTTTTTTTATTTAATTATTTATTTTGAAAGTGAAACTAAATATTCTGTGAATATTTCAAGCGTCTACCCATGATAACGACATATCAATATCGAGCAAAAACGAGCAAATAATTCACGTTTGTTGTATGGGAGGCCCTTAAATATTTATTTTATTTTGCTTTTTAGTATTTGTTGTTATAGCGGCAACAGAAATACATCATCTGTGAAAATTTCAACAGTCTAACTATCACGGTTCATGAGACAGACAGCCTGGTGACAGACGGACAGACGGCGGAGCCTTAGTAATTGGGTTCCCGTTTTAAAAATGGTCATATAACAACTTACATGTTGATAGTTAGAGTCATTCGGGGTAAAAGATGAGTAGTGATGTGAGAGCAGTGGTGGTCCAGTGATAGCTTCCGCGAACCCAGGCAGGCGCTTTCCTTTGTGTAAATTATTTCATCACCACTGTTCTCAAAATTATATTTTCCGATGCAGGGACGTTAATTGTTGAGGAGTTCTCCTGGTGGACCAGGAGAGCTCCAACGCCTTTTGAGCCACGACAGCTATCTTTGTTTTGGAGCGCAGTATTGTGTTTCGAACACGATTCGTTAATTTAACACCTAGTACCTAAACTGCGCTACTTTGCTCGTTGACAAACCTAATTATGTATATCCCTAATATTATAAACTGACTGCAGATCGAGCCTTTAAATATGCGGGTGAAACCGCGGGGCGCAGCTAGTCTAAATATAAAGACAAAGGCAAGGATAAGGACAAACATTCCTAGTATTTTCACTGCAATGCACAAATTTCTTGAGAAATACTCTCAATGCTAGACCCTCAACATAGCAGCTCAAAGGTTAAACTCTGCAATGTATTATGGAGATGAACGATGAGACTTGGCTTAACAAACATTGCATGATAAAGACAACCTCTATCTTTGAAGGTGAATATTAATATGCACGTGCCTAGGTATCTGTAGTTTATTTAGATAGGGCGGGACCTTATTGTTTTGTGTTGAATCTTCAGAGATAAGTAGGTAGGTACCTAGTTATTGCCAGAAACTAATCGCATTGTTTCTTTAAAGTTTACCTTATTTTTGAGGCTCGTACAGACTGGCGCGATATCGCGGGCGTGACAGGCAGCGTGACCCTTGTCGCACCAGTCTGTATCTACGTGCCTTTACACCACAGATTTGGAGTAGGCTAGATACCACAAGCCGTCCGACCAAGCGTGCCCCGAAGGAAGGGGAAGGGGTGGAAGTCGCAATAATGCCAAAAGTTTGTGCATAGCACAAACTTCTGGCATTATTGCGACTTCCTAT
The DNA here is from genome assembly GCA_963921375.1 of Tiliacea citrago. Taxonomy (NCBI): domain Eukaryota; kingdom Metazoa; phylum Arthropoda; class Insecta; order Lepidoptera; family Noctuidae; genus Tiliacea; species Tiliacea citrago. The sequence goes on from OY992784.1 coordinate 8,802,837, forward strand.
TGCATGTCATATGAAAAATGTCAACGCACGTCCACTCCTGACGAAGTCTATTAGCTCACAGACGCGCATAGCGATTGAAATGATTCTGTTTTCGTTGAGCACATCACTAAATGGCTGGGGTGACGTCATCGTAGGTATAAAAAATCTAATGAACATGCGGTAGGTATCTAAATCTGTGCTTTACACCCAATTTCTGAATTGAGAATTTGAAGTTGACAACATGTCAAACTCTAGCATTACTCGTATGTAGGTACTTGGTGATTCCTTCAACGTAGACCGCAAATTGAACATTTCTTACGTTTTTTTCAAAGAAATTTTGAGTTTCGCGAGCTACTGACATTGAAAGGAGCCACCTAAATCGATCTCAATCAGAGCTTTGAAGGATAGCAATATCCTTCAAAACAATCGGATCCATTGCTTCATAGGTCTCAAAAATTCGTCTGCTCAACAACGTAAATAACGCGATGAACGTAGGTGAACTATGTCAAAATGGAACCCATTACGATCAATTGTCGTTTTATGTGTGTTACGGACCTCAAGAGGGTTTTAAAATATCTACTGTTAAGCTTACCTTTAAGAAGAAAGTGTAGGTACCATAATCCAAAAGCCATGCACAAAATTTCGAGCTCGTTCCTGTGTTGTCAAGCTGCATAAGTCGACATAGCTGCTATTTATATAAATTATCAAATGAAAATCTAACCTATCTATGAGATGGTGCCGAAATTTTCCAGCTCTCTTCGCTTGCTCTAGCATCCAACATTATCTTAGTAAGTTGACTGTCAAACCTGTGGTAGTACATGGGAACCACGCTAGCGACCAAGAAGTGTGGCACAAATGGTAGTAGTATTGTCCGAAGAAAACAAAAACCTTAGAGGTTTTCAAACAAAATGATTTCTGTTATTATTTCTGATCCTGTACAACTTGACACCTCAGCAGGGCAAGCACAGTGGCGTGTCAAGTGCAACAGAGTAGTGCGAGCAAGCGAATGAGCAGAACAACTGCTACGAGTGTCAAGCGCAACAGACACCACAGTGCTTGTCCGCACCTAGGGATGCAAGAAGTGCCAAATAGTATCGATATATATCGTATCGAAATTTAAAAAAAATATTGATATCGAATTCGATAAAAAATAAAAATATCGATATATTTCGGTAAAGTTTATGTAGGTAGGTACTTTATGAAAATGTTTTTTATTCATCGAAATACCAAATTAGAAACAATTTATGATTTAAAATCAACTAATAAAAAATTGATAAAATTATGTTAAATTTTTTACGGCTCTGAATTCTAGCGGTTTTAGTCGGTGGGGGCAACGGTTTTGCTATTGGAAATATATCGTATTTGATACATTTTCGATACTTGATATTTTATATCGATATATCGATGTATCGAAATAATAGGTATCGCCGAAAAATATCGATATATCGAACAAAAAAAACCTACCCGCACCTGTATATATTTGGTGTTTAATATTGGGTCTACTACAACTTATAATCACAGATAAGCAACTGCATAGTATAGGAACACGAAGGTTTTCTTTGAGTTCTTGCACCACCTAAAATTTTGCTAGAGCCGCCACTGCAAACGATTAAGTGTTTTACGAATTTAAACTTTATAATCTTTGTAAAACTAACTGGTGTCAGAAACGCATTCTCCCGGTGCGTGGCCGGAATCTAGCTTGTATTTTATGTACTATAGTTAAACCATTTCACGAAGTCCTGTTGGTTATTGCAATTTGAACCTTATGTTTACCGCCATTAGAGCGACAAGAGAGGACTTCGTGAAATAGTTTAACTATACATTCATGACGTCTGGGCTATCGTTGGGTCATTTTAACCCCTACATCACACTAATATTATAAGACAAAAGTTTGTGAGTGTGTGTGTGTGTGTATGTTTGTTACTTCTTCACGCTCAAACGGCTGGACCAATTTTGATAAAATTTTGTATGGAGGTAGCTGACACCCTGGATTGACACAGGCTATTTTATCCCGATATTCCCACGGGATCGAGACTAACGCGGGTGAAACCGCGGGGCGTAGCTAGTAATAAAATAAATTTAGCAGGTTACAGTACATTTATATGTAGGTAGGTAGGTATATTTTAAACTCCCCCGTTTCTCGCCCCAAGCAAGCATGCTTGGGATAAGAAACGGGGGACTTGGGGTGTTGCTTAATAGGGTCAATCACGTTAATTTAAACGCGCAATTCAGGATACCTTTCATTTCTGCTTCTATAATTTGTTTTCCCAGGCGAAAATCCTTCCCCGTTTTATCCTTTTAGTGGATAGGTACCTACAATTTTGTTCCTAGTTCAATAGTTAAAAATATTTTTGTGTATGAAAATGGTGGGGTTGGGAGATCGATTTATTTTAACGGGTAAATAATTTTATTCTGATTACTATAGCGCCTATAAGCGAACTGAATACGTACGGTATGTTTATGAATAATGGATGAATTAATTTGACGCAGTAATCAACGTAGTTACTTAATTTTCCACGAAGCCAACTATGTAGGTACACGTTCAAATATTAATAACTACCAACTGATTATTACATGTCGCGAGAGTTTACGGCTATATGTTTGGTACAATGATCACAAACTTACTTAGTGAAATTCTATGTATGATGTTTATCTACAATATGGCCACTTTTTAGGGTTCCGTACCAAAACGGTAAAAAGGAACCCTTATGGTGAGACTAAGTCTGTCTGTCTGTCTGTCACAGCTGGATATATGCTATAAGTTTTAGATGACGTTTACCCAACTATTTTACAAACAAGAAAGAAATTTTTAAAAATATTTATCTTTTTTGCAACAGGGCCTGAAAGGGTTCTTAAAAATTCGAATGAAGTCTACTATGGCATGTGGGGTATCATAATGAGAAAGAGCGCTGTTTGCACATTCTCGAAGTTTTCTATTTTTAAGCATCATAGTTTTGGACTTTCGATGAAAATTTAAATTATCTCCGAAGTTTGCATAGAGAAAAATCTGAAATTATTCTATGTGATAGAAGTTTATGTAAAGATTACAGAAAAAATAAAACGATGTCTCTAAATAGCACAGTTTTTCAGAAATCATCAACATCATATACACGTACGGAACCCTCGGTGCGCGAGTCTGACTCGCTCTTGACCGGTTTTTTTTTTATTATAGTGAAGAAAGGTCACACGACTTGAAAATTCCCTATACGCCGTTTGGAGAATGAAAGCTGTCATAAAATATTTAAATGAAACACAAGTAAAATTCGTTACTATCATTGTAATTCTCCACAATTGCTGATGGTGACTTTGCTGGAGACGGTGCCACCCTTGCTTCCATACTTCTCCATTTTCTTCACGACGTCGAGCCCTGATATCACGTGACCGAACACCACGTGCTTGCTGTCCAGCCAGTCTGTCCTGAAAAGGAATAACAGCTTTTAATATACGGAATATCACGCCTGTGCTACTCGAAGGGGTAGGCAGAGGTGTACCTATGTGTACTTCGTCAGTTATTTGTTGTCCCATGTAAAATAACATTAATACGTATAACGTTAATTCGTATAACGTTAATACTTGTAACGTTATTACGTATAATGTATATACGCAACCCTATTGCCATTTACTGTGCAAAAATCTAAACTCCGGGCTGATACTGAATAATCACAATCACAATCGCTTAAAGACACAGGCTATGGGTAGGTATAGCACGGCAATTCGCCTGCGTTTTGCATACTGCTCAACATCATGCTGTATTATTACATTTACATGCAAAAATCATATTCAGCTTAGCATGAAAATATTTTAAGAACTGGCAGTAGTCTTGAATAGTGTTTACTGCGTTCCATTTGATGAAAAACACCCAGAGGTACCAAAATAAACAAACTGCGTCCAATTCCGATAGATGCGAGCCATCTATCGGAATCAGACGCAGATGTTTGTTTATAATTATGCAAGGGTCCCGGTAAGTAGTTCTGACGCTAACTAACAGATGGCGCTGTTTACAACTAACTTGCTCATTTGTTCCAATCAATTGTTTTTTAGCATTAAATACTCTGAATAAAAAAAACAATAAAGTAAAATACATACTTAGCAGTACACAAGAAAAACTGCGACCCATTACTGTTGGGCCCTGAGTTTGCCATGCTGAGTATTCCGGGCCCCGTGTGTCTTAACGTAAAGTTTTCATCTTCAAACTTGCGCCCGTATATCGACTTGCCGCCCGTTCCGTTATTGTTCGTGAAGTCACCGCCTTGACACATCTAGATAGAAGTTAGTTAAGAAAAATGTATACAGTTACGAGCCATCTACACGAGCGATAGTCACGCCGTGACATCAAAGTCTATAGAAAACGTATAGGAGCAATCACCACACGGCCATATCATCGCGGCGAGAATTTGATGTCACGGGAAGAATATCGCCGCGATTCTCTCGTCCGTGGAGGAGACGGCGCCTAATAGACTTAGCTCGTCACGCATTCCTCAGATTCTGCAAGACTTCTAAAATCGCAGATTAGTATTTTCTTACTTTCTGCCATTCTTGAAGGGATTCTAAATCGTGCATGATAAGTAACGTAAAGATCCTTAGTATAACATAACATCACGCCTGTAATTCCCCGAAGGGTTAGGCTGAGGCGTACCTTAGCAGGTTCCGTGTGGTGCCGGACGTAGAGAATAGCACCATCCAATTTCTTCCCGAGGGAGTCGTAAAAGGCGACTAAGGGCTTACTAGGGAATGGGCAGCAGCTTCTCTATGCATTTTAACACCATACTGCGATCGCCAACCCACCTGCCAAGCCAAGACCCCCCCCGTTGGGGGAGGCCTATGTCCAGCAGTGGACGTCTTTCGGCTGGAATGATGATGTACCTTAGCATGTACACCCACATTAGATCCTTAACAATACAATTCATTTTCTGAAGCCTTATAAAATCTTGATTACTCACACACACAAACACACAGCACATACATCTTCAGTAAATTCCAATGTACGCTGGGTTAGCTTAGTTGAATAGCCTGCTAAAATAGTTGACTATTTAATTGCCACCTTTATCATACATCTAAGGAATTTGAAAAACAGCTCATTGCATTGAAAAGGATACAAAATCAGGAATAATCCTATGAAAACTGCTACCCTGGTATCCAAACCCTTTCTCATGCGTGCATAGAGCTCTGAAGTTCTCAGCAGTCTTTGGTACAATGTCTGCCCTCAGCATCATTATCACTCGTCCCAATGATTGCTTGCCAACACTAACGTCGAAGTACACTTGAGGGTTACGCTTCTCTGCTGGCTTGACAGGTACCTGAAAAATAAAAATAACATAATCAACAATCATATTCTATTAATTAGTTGTCAGGTGCGTAGTACTCGCAACCGGTGTGCGTGTATGACCAGACGTATGAACGTAGGCGAAGCAACATTAGTACGTAAGGAACGTAAAAGATGGCGTTCTATAGTTTCTGCCTACCCCCATGAGAAGAAGGCGTGAGTTTAGGTATGTATGTATATTTCATTTAAATCAGTTTGAGAATCAGCACTTTTAAAATCACAAAAGACAGCCCACAAAACATGCCTTTCGCCAATTTCTAATGTTTTACTGGGTTAAATAATTAGCACAAAAATTTCCCACCAATATAACATGTTGCTGGGAAACTTTTCTTCTTCATAACTCTGTCCATGGCAAATAGGTGTGCCAATCAACAGGGTTCATAAAAAGATTACCAATGCAACTGAACGCGATCAGCACATAAACCACGTTTAAGGGGGATGCTCTAAGGTAGCCCGCGAAATTCAAATTTTCTTACGTTTTTTGCAGTTTACAGGTCAGTAACAGGTTGTATGTTGATCTAAATATGATTCGCGGTCATAACAAATATGGCTTAATAATGGGTAGTATTTAAACGCAAATCAAAAAATATCCTTTTTCTATGCAATAAGATTCCGAATTCCCATCAAAATCACTGATTGCACAGCAAAATATTCAACTCAAAATATCACTAAACACACTACAATTTATTTTCGCAGCGTACAGCGATTTTTCCTAAAGCAAAAGCTTTTTCATCAATGCACAGCTAATAATCTTAATGCACATTATACATGTTAACTCTTTTTCTTTTAAATATAGCTTCTATTTTTATATTATTTACAGCAGTTTTTCTAAATAAAACAGCATTTTATTAGTCACAGTCGTCTTATTATTTATTAATTACCACATAATGAGATCAGCAAAAAAATATAAAATTAGATACAAAATTGTAATTTATTCAACTAAATTACTATACGTTTAAATACTACCCGTATTTAAACGTATAGTAATTTAGTTAAATTGGATATTGATGAAGAGTTTTTGTTTTGGTAACTGAATTTACCAACAATAGAGGGGACCTGGCGCTCGGCGGCCGCTGCCGCGGCACGCTCGCTTCGCTCGCTCGCCTTCGCGCGTTAATGGTCACTGTTCTAACCTAACCTAACCCAAATGATTAAATCTGGCAAAGAATGTATATACACTCTGGTTAATTTGCTGTGCAGTCTATAAATGATGGACCGAGCGAACCTTTTTTCAGTTAATTTGTTCTGCTTTTAGAAATAATGCAATGTAAAAGGATTTTTTTGTTATAATAATCATTAAATTTGCCGAGCATGGCTTCTTGAAAATTAAGACAAATATGATGAACAGGTTTTGTTGTACTTACTGATTAATATGCGACTGGGATAGTTATTTTGCTATGAAATATGCAAAATTTGCTGTGCAGTCAGTACTTATGCTATGTATGTAGTACTTTTGTACAAAAACAAATTTAACTGTATTGCATTATGAGGAAAAAAGTAATGTTATATTGATGTATAATTTCGAATTATCTTTTTTATTTATATAATTATTTTTATAAAGTCGAAACAGCTAGTCTTGTATAAAAGTATCAATAAATGGGAGGAGATTCCTGGTATCAAACACAGAGAGCTTACTGGCACTTTTAATAAAAAGAATTGCGGGTTACTCCCTAAATATTAAAACACTATACTTACACTACTATTCTCTGTAGTTTCTTTTGTACCGTCATCATTTATAACAACATCCTTATCCTTATCTTTGACCACCGGCAACGTTTCTCCGGCATGTTTCTGTAACCAGGTGTCCTCGGACCAGACCGGCCGCGTGGAACCTTCTTTGATGCGCTGTGGGGCGGCTATGTTCACTCTGATTGTGCGACCAAAGAGTTCGGAGTCATTCTATAAAGTTTAGAGAACAATTTAGGTTGACACTGAAGTGTCGAAATGAACTTAGTTTAGATATTATTAAACTGAAAATTTGAGTTAATAAATTGACTACTGAATTACTTATTTATAGTATTAATTGGCAAGTGTGCAAATAACATACAATCTAACCTTTCAATGAACGAAAAACAATATCAAAACGCCCAGACATTTTGTTAATAGTTTTTGATGATTATTATTGTAAAGAACAAATTAAAAACTACTCACCATATTGTCGATAGCCGCTGCAGCGTCTTCAGCATTCTCAAACTCAATAAAAGCAAAGCCCCTGTGCTTTTCAGTCTCATAATCTAAAGGTATTTGAACATCAACTAAATCTCCGAATGGAACGAACGCCGCGTTTAACACCTTTTCATCCACCTCCTCTGCTAACCCACCGACGTATATAGTACGCTTAGAATTAGGTTTACTAGACATTATTATAAAATTAAACTACTTTACCGGTAAAAATATTTATTGTTGTTTGTCTATAACCTCAAAAGTAAACGCCAAAATGAAGTTGTCTTGACATGACAATGACAGTCATGTTACATGTTAGGTAGTAGTGTTGTGTTGTGAAGTAAAGTATCCGGTGCGGTTACAAGTACTGTGTAACTCATTCTGTTACTAGAAGCATTTTATAAAATTCTGATTGCTTTAATTACTTTATAAGTTTAGTGCAATGATTTTAAATTGAATATTCTTATGTTTATTTTTAATTGTTGTTAATTCTTATGTATAACTTTAGATAAACATGATTATGTTAAAATATACGCAGGTTCTCTGAACTTACTTGCTGTTATTCTTGGGCGATTTCTCTTTGTTTATTTTAGTTCTATAAAGTTTAAACTGTAATAAAAACTAAGGAAGCCAAGGAGCTATTACAAACGAACTAACATAATGTGGTGCGGTGTGATACTTTATTTTTCTGTAACCATAGATACTTGTCATAACAATATGTCACGTTTTTGCTTATACCTACCCTAACCTACCTACCTACCTTACCTACAGAATAGGTTTTGGCTATTATTTCACATACTCTGTGTCTGAGAATACTCAACTGGTGGGACAAAGATTTTAAGTGTGCGTACATCCCTAGGACAATGTGGTTTTTTATATTATGGTTTGGTAAGTAGTCTTTTAATATCGCTTTAATAATAATATTAAAACTGTTATGTTTTTCAATGTTAGAGGGTTTGGTTTCCGCACTTAGTCCTTGTGGACCATTGTGCGTGGGTCATGGTGGCCGTCGTTGGTGATTCCAACCAGCCCACCTCCCTCCAGAAGCTATGATTAAGTCTCGTGGTCTGTTTATGATATCTGTGAATCATCTGGGTAACCCGTGGGTTTCTGTTCTGATTTGGGTGACGCCTATGCATTCAAACAGCACATGCGCAACGGTTTCTTCAGCCTCCATGCATGCCCTGCACAGAGAACGGTCCGTTATGGCTATTGTGTGGAAGTGTTTGTTTAGTGAGCATCAGTGTCCCGTGATGGTCCCCGTCACCAGGCACAGGCCGTTCCTGTCTAGGCGTAGTAGACGCCCGGTTAGCCTGCCATCTAGGGATGGCATAGCTTCCCTGGACTGCCTGCAGCCTGGTGTCGAGGTCCACCAGTATTCCACTTGTGTGTGGGTGAACTCCTCCTGTAGCCACCTGCGTAGTTGGTTGAAGGGGATAGGTACGATAGGTCCACAGACTGATGCGCTGGATGCTCTCCTAGCTAGTTCGTCACCTGCGTCGTTACCTAGTGATCCGCTATGTCCTTTTATCCATTGCAGTGTCACTGTGTTACGGTTGCATACCGTCACCCGTTCCAGTGGATTGTGACATTCTAGTGCTAGTCTCGAGGTAATATATTTTTTCCCTAAGGATTGCAGAACTGAGACGCTATCGGAGAGTATACGTATACGAGTGTCCGTAACTCTCCTGGCTTCTATGGCGTAAGCCGCTTGTACACACGGCTACACATTAAGCTATACATTTCCAGTATTTTCCAGTATACGCTAACCTCTCATTGTACGGAAATCTTACACGAGATCAGCATATACTGGAAATGTATAGCTTGATGTGTTTGTGTAGCCGTATGTACAATGCCCATACATTCCGCCTGGTAGATGGTGTTGAACATTCCCAGCGGGTTGGATATATTATGTTGAAATCGTGTGAGAAAACTCCGACTCCGGTTCCGGAGTCGGTTTTTGATCCGTCGGTGTATACTCTTATTTTTCTTTCGGGCCTGAGTAGTCACACCGTTCTTCTGTGAGTATTATGTTGTAGTGCTTCTTAAATCTCATCATCGGTTGTCGTTTGATTGCATCTTCCTTTATGCGTGTGTGCTTGACTCTAGTCTTTGCTCAGTGTTCCCGATATATGGAGCCTAAAGGCGGCTAGGGTTGCCTGACTGAACCATCTTTAGCAGAGTTATAAATAGATATCCAGTCACCGATAATTGAAAGTTTAACATTAGATTAAAATAATAATTCTAAGCTTCTGGCATTAAGAGTAGGAGAAGACCAAAGAAACGACGGATGGACTGTGTGAAAGATGATATGGCTAGAAAGGGGTGACTACCGAGATGACGACTAATAGAGAAGTATGGAAGCGAAATAGATGTTATACCGAACCCAGGTAAATTTATAAGTAATAAGTAAATTGGGATAAGGGCAGGAGAATGATGAAGCTTCTACTACATTACTTTTTCCATATTTAGTCACCTAGCTTCCAACCTGATAAAATTCTATTAAGTAACTGTTCTATATACCTACTATTTATAATTTTCACATGCTTGGAAATTCGAGCATTATTTCCTTCTTCGAGATAAATCGAAAAAATGCTGTACTGGTCAAATTCATGCGAGCAGGGGCCGGCAACGTTAGTATGAAAATCTATAACCTATATACAAATGTACTCTGTGTCTATAACTGTCGTGTTTAGCGGCCGAATAAATTACTATAAGCTCTTATCTGTCGTGTAATTTAAAAATGGAACGAACTTTTTACTTCCATACATGGCAACCAAGGAGGTAACGTAACAAAGGTTTTGTTTAAATTTCGTACTGGCTTGCATATAAAGCTGTTTAAAGTAAAAAATAAACAAATGAACATATTAAAACAACCGGCGACCCGAGACTTCTTGGCGGGAAAGTGAAGCGTCATGTTAGCAGTTCTGTTTTATTTTCTAAAATTTGTGTTTAGCCGAATATTAATGTGTAATAGTGGTGGATTATTAACCATTAAGTGTTCGTGAACCTGCATTAATGTAGGCAAATGAAACAAAACAGTGCAACATCACTTTAAGTTTTCTCAAGAAGTCCGCGCGAGGTTTCAGTAAAGTGCCGCGTCTTTACTTAAACTCAAGGGGAGCGGGGCGGGATATCATCAATCATCTTTATCATACATTGAGTGGAGTTCATTTCATAATTATTATAACTTTGTACTTGTTACCTAATTTTACATAACACTGGCTAAATGCATGAGAAAAAAAAAAAAACCGGCGCCCCACTGACCTATTATTGGCGCGTGAAAAATTATCTTTGTTCTTCATTGAATCTGGAATTTATAAATAATTTACTGAGTTTGAATTTCCGCGCATTATTTGAGAAGAGCACTATACAAGCCTTGGCCGCAACCAGGCATTGATGGACTCAGTTCACGTAATATGTGTGCCTCAGCTTCCTTCTCGGCCCACATTTTCACGTTCGTCCATCAATGCCCCTTTTGCAGACCGCTGCAGTAATGTAGGTACTATTCATATCAAGGCAACCAGTTAATAACCAGTTCCTACATAAATAAACAGTAATTACGCATAGATAATGAAATATCATGGAAATGGCAGCTATCTTAGACCTCATAGTTTACGTTGATTGGTTTGGTCGTCGTAGACATGCCTTGGGGTCTACTCCGAACATAAATCCGAAGTATCGGCCGAATGTTCGATCGTTTCTTACTACGGCTAACTATCGCTGACTACGGCGAAAAAAAAAAAAAAAAAAACGCAGTCGGAAGAGAAGCCAAAGTCAAAACTGTGACTTGAAGTCGGGTAAGGACTCAAAGTCAAAAAAGGAAACTATGGAAGTTATAAAACGGCCGAACATTCGGCTGATACTTCAGTTTAGCGCTTCGGAGTAGACCCCCTGACCTTGATAACATGTCAAGGGACATAGTCACATAGGTACTGAGTTATGAAAGAAATCATCGATTTTAACCGTTATTTCAGTAGGTAGCGTTTTCCTCTCCCATACCTATTAACACTGTAACTTGAAAACATTGTAAAAGCCCACTTTTTTTTAAAAGAGTAACCGTGGAGTTTCTTGCCGGCTCTTCTCCATAGGAAACGACCAATTGGAACCGTGCACCCAGCTTCTGACGTTTCATAAGTCCCCATGTAGGTTTATGTTAAATAAAATATTTTGATTTTGTCTTTGTCCCTATTCATAGTTCAATTTCGAGTAGGGATGTGACTCACCGGGTTTTGATATTTAACTACACAAAGGGGTAACCACAGGGGGTAACCAATCTAAACCGGTAGGTCTAATCTAACTAACAAGTTTAGACGCAGAGATTGCACTTGACTAGACATACCAGAATCGCCGGCCGGGCAGGTTTTAAATAAACATCTAGAAGAGAAAAGTAATAAAAAATATCATAGCAGAGAAATAACTAGATAAATCCATCAGCAGCATTGTAAAACGCTGATATAATTAAAGGGATGTGGGCGCGCTTGCATATTTATGAGCATCTGTTGATCAGAGATACTAAACTAGTAGGTAGATACAGCTTAGGCGGCGCATTTAAAACTACTACTTCAGCACATCTCTGTGGATGGGATCCAGATTCAACAGATCGGTTAGGAATTCTGCAAGCAACCTGCCAGGGTTGCGGGTTTATCCGAAAGGGCTACCGTGGCCCTGGCACACAGGCAACTGAAGGAACACGGGTGGGTTGTAGTCAGTAAAAGTCTGACACGCGAGTTTTAACGCACGGCTGTCACAGCCTTGAGCTCTAGTGTAGCTTTACGTAGCTTAGTGAATACAAAACTGAGTTTCACCGCTGCGCCAGCGCTGCACCACAAGGCTGTATCCTTAGAGAGTAGCATTGCAGAGCGGGAGAAGTTATTTAATAATATCCCACCCAAAAAAAAGCAGAGTACGCAAAATAAGCGCTTGGGCGTGGAGTTCCGGACACCAGCCCGTCTCATTACTACTACTTACCCCAGCAGAGCCAAGGTCAGAATTTCTCTACTCATAATATCTATATCCTGTATATTTAGTTTATTTTAAAAGATTAAGCTCATAAAGTTGAAATAGTAGCAGGTCTAGAAATTTGTCAGTGTATTGGGATGCATGAATACCTTGGAAAAACCTAAGTAGGTAAGTACAGTCAGTGACCTTCATAACCCGACCCCTCTTCCATTCTTCTTCTTTGTAAGAGTGATCAGGTATTGTAGGGTACTGACCGTACCTACGACTTAGTAAGTTCACTGCCAACGCACTCCTTTCGCTGGCAATTGCATACGAACTGGGCCTCAAGTCTGCTATTATAATAGGGAAAATATTTTTTGAGGCGACTTACAACTTAAAGGGCGACTAATTATTTGCTGCAAAAAAAAATAACATGGCAGCGATTAAATATTATTTCTTAATCGCTGCAAAGTCATCTACTGTTATTGAATCATTTGGGTTAGGTTAGGTTAGAACAGTAACCATTAACAAGCGAAGGCGAGCGAGCGAAGCGAGCGTGCCGCGGCAGCGGCCGCCGAGCGCCAGATCCCCTCTATTGTTGGTAAATTCAGTTACCAAAACAAAAATTCGATGCCAGTTTAAATTAAAATAAAGCTAAAAACTGATTATTGAGCTGCTACTTTCTACTTAAAATAATACTTCACTGTAGCTGCTAACCTACTATTTTTGCTACCGGCTTTCATTATTTTTTAATCCCAAATTCCGATTAATTTGTCGCTGCGTTAAATACATGCCTTATAATAGTGTCAGAATGGTCGATCATTGATTTCATAAATTGTTGATTTTAACAAGTTTGGTAATCTACTATTATAACGGCGTCATTATGATTTTCCAATGGTCGGCCACTGACACTACATTGAAATAAATTGCATTTATTGGTAATCTCGTACATAATGACAAATGAATGACATTTCTACTAATGGGTTTTATAATAATGGCAATACGACAATGCCATTATAATAACACAATTCTATTACGAGAACATTGACCGACCATTATGAATTTACCAGATTACGAACTTTTAGCAAAATGACAATGGCATGACAATGGGATCGTGTTGGAATTACTGAATTTATAAAAATAGCAGACTTGGGCCCCTGATTGCGTAACATAGTTTCAAACACAATCTAATCCATTTCTAATCCATTGCTTCATAGGTCTAATAAACTCGTCTGCTCAACAACGTAAATACCGCATTGAACGTGGCTGAACTGAAAAAATTAAAGAAGATTCGATCAATTGTTATTTTATGTGTGTAAAGGCTCGTACAGACTGGCGCGATATCGCGGGCGTGACAAGGGTCGCGCTGCCTGTAACGTCCGCGATATCGCTCCAGTCGGTACGAGCCTTTACGCAATTACCCCGCTGGTCAGGGAGTACCTAGGTAGGACAATCCTTGTTATTTTGTAGTCTACTTTTGCAAACCTTTTTCTTAAATTATTCTTATTCTACTCAACATGTTGAGTGACGTTTGCAAATATGCGTGCAGTCGGAAGGATGCAGATTAACCAGTGGGAAGACGAGGGATGTCCAGGAACAGTACCGTTTTTTTTAATTATTATATCTACCTACCTCTCGTTTATTTAAAGGGACTTAGACTAGCTGTTGTCCGCAAACATCGTCCGCGTGGAATTTAATGTTATCTTGCACCACTTAAGAAATTTAAATATTGTAATCTACCAGTTGATACAGTTGTAGTTAGTAGTTTTCTTATGTTCACAAATAGAAAAGAAAGAAAATAATTTTATTTGCGGTAAAATTAACACAATGAAAAAAACATACACAACAAACACTTATCAAAAACACAAAGTGATAAACTGCCCACCTCTATTTAAATCTTTGTAATAACAAAACGTTACTGCCTACATTTTGGGCGAATAAGCCTACTTCTACTCTACTAGGTACCTACTCTACTTTTAAATGTAATACCTCTATGGAAGACACATCATAGAACTTATTTGTAAACCACATTTATTTATTTATTTAACCATTTATGTACACACATATATAAACATACAAGAAGAAAGGAACAGTAAAATGCGTACAAAGGTAATGATTATTTAAAAAAAAAGAAATCTCTTCCAGCATACCTGCGATAGGAAAGTCGATAAAGAGATGTAGACACCGTGTGTAAGAGTAGAAGAGAAAATAGAATACATAAAATCAAAAACAATTTACTTAATAAAATTAAACAAATAATATGAGAATATACTAATATACATACATACATACACACAAACATACATACTTCTAAAATAAATATCACTAGAATATTAATTATAATTAATTTACTGTTTTCCCGCCTTCTTGAGCTAGTTTATACTTAGATATGGGTATACCTACGCGTAGATACTGGACCTTGCTGCCTTGGTGCATTGGGCCTATCCCCTCAAACAAAGGTCTGATGCAAAATTGACATCTTTACTGGGTCCGGATCGGGATACTTACTTACAAGATAATATTAGTCAAGTTAAAACCCTAAACCCTCATTAGAAATTCTTAGGCTACCTTAATTTCTAGCAGAGCAAATCAATAAGGTACAGTCGAAATTACAAAGGTCTAAAATCGTATAACCAGTAGGTACCTATCTAAAGATCAATCAGCCTACCCTTTTCTCAACTATGTTGGGGACGGCTTCCAGACTAACCGGATGCACCTGGATACCAGTATTTTACATGGAGCGAATGCATATCTGATCTCCACAAGCCAGTTACTGGGTAACACGATAACCCTTGGAGTCTGGTTGTCAGACTTTTGGGCTTCTGACGACCCCTAACGACTGTCAAAGATCCACGAATAACAGCCGGGACCGTGCGTTCGGAGTGCGGAGGAGTAAGTAAAGATGGTCACCCATCCACGGACCAACCCCGGTAAACATAGCTTAACATGATGGATCGACCCGTGCGGCTGTTATTAAGTACATAGCCATGAGCTCCTCCGTAACGACTGTCAAACATCTACGAATGACAGCCGGGACCAATGGTTTAAGGCTTCTGCAGACTGGCACGATATCACGGTCGCGACAGGCAGCGCGACATTTTCCATGAAGTTTTCCTATAAATTATTTTGTGCTACTAGTGTCGCATCGGCCTGTCTGCGGGAGCCTTTAACAGATACCTACAATAATTTAGATTTTCCTACAAATCTACAAACTAAATTCCGTTGTAATCGGGAACATAAAGAGTGCTTGTTTTAATGGTCGCAGATTGCAGTTGCTAGCAACTAGCATAAAACAACTGCTACCGACTACGGACTACGGCAGCGATTGCTACGCGGTCGATTGCTAGGTAATGAATTATTTAACTTTGTACATCTCGATTGATTGTTTATTGTATCTTGGTATGTGATTGAAAGATTTATAGCATGTTTTCTATGGATGTATGCTGGAATGATCAATTCAGGAAGCAATCTTACTATCCTGACTGGATAGCAGGATGGCTTCCCGCATTGATTTAGGGATGGTGAGAATTACAAACCAAGTTTTTTTTGTAAAAGTAGTAGAAAATGTTAGGTACAAACTAATATTCTAATGTTACAGCAAATTTTGATACCTAATAAGGGAGACCGAAGTCACAGAAGTAAATCTTCAGGCATTTAAAGGAGACGTTCACGAAATGTATGGGGCTTGGTACTAAAATAATTGAAAATTTAAACAGCCTTCTGACCTATACACGCTGAAAGAGGGTTTAAAAATAAAATGATCTACAAGCATTATTTGTATTTTAGGGATGGCAGCCCTGTGGCAAATGACGTGACAATGACAACGTTAGTCAGCAGGACTCGGCTTGACATTTACAACGGATATTTAGTCCGAGTTTACAACTTTGACTTTTTTCGATACGTTTTGTTATTGCATTGTCATGATAATCAATATTTTTTGTCTTAATTTCATGGAGCTGCAGCTAAAATTATAATAAAATCTCAAAGTATTTAATAGAAACGGAAACATTAGCCACATAAAATAATTATATTGCATAGAAATGAATAAATAAAGACTATGTGCGTTTTGTTTGTATTGAAACATTTTTCACAAAAACGGGCGCCTGAAAAAATCAGATTTAACTGTAATCGAGTAGCATAATAAATAAGCTTTCTAATAAGGTACATCACATTAGCGTTTAAAAGTCGTCGGAATATTATACCAATTTTGACCTCTCCTTTGATTTGGGGAAATCCCGATGCGCGGGGGGCTTTGCTTACCGATGTCTTTCGTACAGTCACCAAACAAATTATGCACCTACTTATTTGAAATTTTTGAAACAATCATCACACTAATATTATAAAGGCGAAAGTTTGTGAGTGTGTGTGTGTGTATGTTTGTTACTTCTTCACGCTCAAACGGCTGGACCAGTTTTGATAAAATTTTGTATGGAGGTAGCTGACACCCTGGATTAAGACATAGGCTACTTTTTATCCCGATATTCCCACGGGATCGAGACTTACGCGGGTAAACCGCGTTGCGCAGCTAGTAATCTAAAAAAAATAATCCTTATTTCCCTTGAAATTAATCCTTATTTCCCTTGGTCACGCCACACTATGGGCTGTAAATTGAGTTTCATAGTCATTTAAATTCTTTTCGCTTTTATTTCTTATTTTTGCTTGTAATAAGCTTCTAATGCCTTCAGCAGTCATGAATATATATATGGAATATCATTTCGTAGGTAAACTAAATTATAAAAAAAAAAAAGAAAATTTTGTATGGCGCCAAAGTAATAAATCCAAATATCTTCAAAACCGCTAACTTAACCGTTATATCCTTACAGATGGTTGTTTTACAAATTATTTGTAATTGTTTGGTGTATTTTATATATCGGTGCTAACTGCGGTTTTTTATAAAAAATATATACATTATATAAAAAAATGGTTGAACTAAAACTTGTACTTACATCCGGACCAATGGGTTTATAAACATGAAATTTTGCAAAGAGGTGTCTGTATTTTAGAGAAAAACAACTACATTATCAAAACTAAGAAGTTTATTCAATGACATCGAGAAAAAAATATTAAGTGATAATTTAATTACGCATTCTAAGAACTCGTTTTTAACACTGTATTGTATGATAGTTAACCTATTTATTAGGAATTATTTATTATAAAATTAAATTATATTGCCAAATTATATAATTAGGCATCTTAATTTTAATGACTTAAGTTACTGTAATTAGTACCTAATTATTATTATTATGACATAAATATTATAACATTAATGAGGGTAGCTAATCACAATATTGCATATAAATATAACTGCAGTACATTCTATCACTTAGTTCGTTTTGAGCATTTCAATCATTCACGTCGATATTTAAGGTTAAGTATGGAGGGCCTGGTTACAAACCTAGATTTGTTTGTCATATAAAAAAATTCTGATAAGAAGAATGATAGTGCCAGTTTGTTTGATACAGTGGTATCTCACCTAGATCATAGTCTTTCTGACGTTTGACTTTGAAAATCTTTTGCCAAAGATTCACGAGAGCTGCAATGATGAGATGGAAAAAATCCCAAAGCACCAACACGGATTTAAAAAAAATTTACGGAACTTGGCTTGAAGCAAATATCGACTGGCCTAGTTGTATACGACCAACAGTTGAAAGTTCTGAAACTAGCTGTCCTGAACCTGAACCTTTGACATCAACAACATCATCGATTGGAACGATGACAAAGAGAAAATCAACACCTCGAAGACCTTTTGGAGAACTAAGTACTCAGCAGAAAAAGAGAAGAACAGTGGACCAGAAAGGTTGCGATAGCGCTGAATTAGCATATGCAACTGCAGTTCAATTGAGAGAACAAGATCAGGGAAGTTTTGCAACTGTAATTGAGTATATGCTGAAGAACCCCGATGCAGCTGTCAAATTTATGGAAATTATTAGAAAACCATCTAAACCTGTGTTTTCGCCCGATAAAGCGCTGGGTCTATTTATTTCGTTAAAGCTTTCGAAATGGCAATATGTAACATTGAGGGAAACAGCCGTGCGAGATGGTGCAAAGGATGTATATACTTCTTATTACAAAGTACAGAATTCAAAATTACAGTGCTACCCCCCACAGGCAAGAATCACCGTGACAGATTATTCAGCCAAGATCACGTTGCAAGGTTTGCTTGACAAAACAGCGCAAAGAATCTTAGAAAGTTTGCCTGAAGTTATAAATGACAAGTGTTTGACTATGATATGCAAGTGGGGATTCGATGGTGCTTCTAATCAAAGTAGATACAAGCAGAGTATGAGCGGTGAACAAGAAGATTCAAGTGTTTTCATGACTTCCCTGGTACCACTTAAAACCACATGTGAAGCAGATACTATTTGGATAAATCCAAGGCCATGCTCATCCTCATATTGCTGCCCAGTGCAATTCATATTCATGAAAGAAAGTAATTTTGTTGTTACTGAACATCAAAAGAAAGAAAGAAAGAAATAAAATACGTTTATTTGCGGTAAACATAACGCAAAGAAATAAAAACACAAACACGATAGAACAAGTTGAGGGAAAATATGCGTCACATTCACGCAAAACGGCCATCGCTCAGCATAATGCTGCGACCCTATGCGAGACAGAGCCCCAGCGCTGGTTTTCAGCGACAGCCAAAGCCATCAGCCAAAAGCAGATGGAAGACGAGATAAAGGCACTTAGCCCCTCAGATTGCGGAACAAATGTGGTCAACCATAAGTTAATGATGACTATGATTGATGGAAAAATTTGCACCTACCTATCAAATGCAAAATCAAGTTCTAGTTGCTACCTTTGTTTAGCAAAACGTTCAGACATGAATAAATTAGATTCTGTGAAGGAAAGACCTGTGTCTGTCGACCTCTATAAGTTTGGACTATCAACATTACACGCTCGTATCAATGCCTCTTGCATATAGCTTATAGGCTTGACCTCAAGAAATGGGCAGTGCGAGGAGATGATGACAAAGTTGTGTTTCAAGCAAGAAAAAAAGTTATACAAGATCGTTTCAAAGCTGAACTAAACCTTTTGATAGACATTGTCAAACAAGGATACGGAACAACGAATGATGGCAATACAGCCAGAAGATTTTTCGAGTTTCCTGAAAAAACTGCAGCGATCACTGGGCTAGACGAACAGTTAATTCGTAGACTTGCAGTGATTTTACAGGCAGCTACCTCAGGACAAGATGTTGACGCTGTAAAATTTTAAGAATATGCGTACCATATGCCTGCTACAGTGCACAAATTGCTAATTCACGGGGCAGATATCATAGCCAGTAACGCAATTATGCCAATCGGGAGCCTATCAGAGGAACCGTCCGAGTCTCGCAACAAAGACTTTCGTAGATTTAGGGAACACAATTCGCGAAAAAAAAGCAGACGAAATTCGAATGAGGATATCCTCAACATGTTACTTATTTCATCACATCCAGTTATTTCTGCAATAAGACCCAAGATGAGTTCGAAAATAAAGCAAGAGCTTTTCAGCGAGACCCTGGATTTGTTGAAACTTCAGGAAAGCGATTTCGAACTTTTTGATGTTGGTCATTTAGATCCTGACTCTGAGTCAGATTCAGATTCTGCTTCTGATAACGATTTTGTATAATTTGTAACAAAATTATATATTAGTATTAATAAAAAAACATAACAGTAATAATTATGTTTTATTTCTTAATTTTGCTAATGTAGTAGTGTTTCTCTAAAATACACACGAGGCGTCTGTATTTTAGAGAAACGCTTATCTCTAAATACTAATAATTAGGTACTAATTACAGTATCTTATGTCATTAAAACATTTACATTAGATAATTCCTAATACTTTTTTTTATTTTTTATTAGTTAACGATCATACAATACAAATAAGTAAAGTGTTAAAAACGAGTTCTTAGAATGCGTAATTAAATTATCACTTAATATTTTTTTCTCGATGTCATTGAATAAATTTCTTAATTTTGATAATGTAGTTGTTTTATCTACAATACAGACACCTCTTTGCAAAATTTCAAGTTTATAAACCCATTGGTCCGGATGTAAGTACAAGTTTTAGTTAAACCATTGTTTTATATAATGTATATATTTTTTTATAAAAAAACCACAGTTAGCACCGATATATAAAATACACCAAACAATTACAAATAATTTGTAGAACAACCATCTGTAAGGATATAACGGTTAAGTTAGCGGTTTTGAAGATATTTGGATTTATTACTTTGGCGCCATACAATTTTTTTTTTTTTTTTTTATAATTTATTTTATCTATGAAATGATATTCCATATATATATTCATGACTGCTGAAGGCATTAGAAGCTTATTACAAGCAAAAAAAACTAGTAAAAGCGAAAAGAATTTAAATGCCCATGAAACTCGATTTACAGCCCACAGTGCGCCATAACTTGAGAACGACTTTACCGATTTCATTTATCTTTTGTTTAAGTTATCCAATACTTTGTAGAAGGTTCTTACGCAAAGAAAAATTAAGAAAATTGCGCAGATCAGAAATAGCAAATAATCATTACTCTGAACAGTAACCTAACATACAGTACTAGGCTTGCATGAATTCATATCCTAACTTCCCCTAAAATGGTCTTATCATCACTTATCTTATACAAAATACAAAGAAAAATACAAAAGTTTTATTGGCAAAAGGAAAAGGTGATGACAGACAAACATATATCGTACATAAACACAATTGAGTTTGTACATGACAGTATTTTGGTTTGATCATTGACCCCCAAACTAAGCAGGGCTTGTATCTTGGGGGTTATCTTATCTTATCTTCAAGATAGTACATATTTCAATCATTAGTATTATCCCACTATTTTTTCTTTTTTTTGACGCATTACGACACGACTCATTGTGCACAATTACGAGCAGTAGACCTAACAAAATGTACTAGGCTTGCATGAATAGTGTTATTATAAAATAATACGCGTAAATTTTCTCTCGCGGAGCAGACGGAGAGGAGCGGTTGTTTTAAATATTTGATCGATGTTAAATATTGAATAATACGTAACCCTTTTTTTGCCGATTCTACAAAAAAGTAAGTTTGGCATATACAAATAAAAAAAATATGGGCCGTAGAAAGAATATAAAATAGGACAAAGCGGGAATAAAATAATTAAAATTATATTTTGGGACGAAGTAAGCATAATTATTGTGTGAGACGACCCAGGATTTTTTTATTTAGGACAAAACTCAGTGGGCCAAACGAAGAAAAAGTCAAAATAAGGTCCTACACTCACTGACACACATTGTTTCACTAACAGAGATAAAAGGTATCGTATCAGCGTATCTCATTGTAGATAAAATACAATAGATAGTTACGATTTGATGTGCTAATCCCAACCGTCAGACGAGCGTGAAAACGCTGCGTTTTAAAGCTGCTTTTGTTTGATTAAAATGACTGTTATTTATTCAACAGAACTGAATTGATGGAATTTTATTTCTTCTTCTATTTATTTACATTCTACCGACTTTTACATCGATACTTTTGGGGCATAGCAGTCTGTTTGAGAAGACAACAAAATAGGTATTCAAAATCAAAATATTTTATTTCACATGAGCACTTATGAAATGTCAGAAGCCAGGTGCACGGTTCCAATTGGTCGTTTCCTATGGACAAGAGCCGGCAATAAACTCCACGGTTACTCTTTAAAAAAATAATTGTCTTTTACAATGTTTTCAAATTACAGTGTTAATACGTACGAGAGGGCAGTTCAGGTCCGTCAACAAGTACCAGGTACTTAACAAAATAGAAAATGGTTTATTCTCGTAAGTAACCCTACCCTGTCTGGAAATCTTATGATAAAATGATTAGGTACCAATGCCTCAACATTATTCAGTATTACGTAAGTATTAAAGCTGTACCTTTATGTTGCAGTTAGATGCATGCAGTACACGGCAGTCGGAATAGTCACAGGTTATATAGCTCGTCCCAAAAATCGCGCGTCTGCACTTTACAGGACGACCCACAAACGTGCGTGGTTCACAATCAGTAAGGACCGCGCACAATTCATTTGACACGCGGAGAAAGTAACACAACGCGCCCGTCTGCACCAGTCTCCGTCAGTCTTTGTGAATTATTCTATTAATATAGGAATCGACTGGAGAGGCCTACTTACGTGACAAGGGGGCAAAGTCTGCTAACGCAGTTGTGTCAGAATGGCCGATCATGTGCACCGTAATTCTATTCTATTTTTAGTTGTGGCAAGCAAAGTGAATTGGAAGAGCAAGTGTGCTTTGTTATTGAAAAATGAAAGATAAAAATCTTCGATACTACAGTTGAACTTATTGTAGATCTTGTGGGGTTAGTACTGGACTGAAACAAACAAAAAGATAAAATTACGTAAATATTATAATTTTTAGCACATTAAAATATACCTATACCACATTCACACAGACTTATTATTTAGGGAAAAAAAAAACATAATTTGATATTATTGTGACGGATGAAAATCATCAGCGCCACAAGCAGATCTGGTGCACCGTAATTGTAAGGTGTCTTTATGATTTTCCAATGACATGCCACTGACACTCCATTGGAAAAATTGTGTGTATTTGGTAATCTCGTACTGACAAGCTCATATTATTTTGACTTCCCTATGGACCACTGTCACGCCATTATGAATTTAGGAGGTTACAAACTATTGGCACAATCATGGCGTTGCCTTGGTATGGTCGTCATAATGACCAATCATTGAAAATAGCAGACTTGGCCCTCAGGAAGTCTGTACGTTCAAATGGAAAATGTAAGTTCAGAATAAAATATTTTTTTTCTCCCCCGGATATAGACAAACAAGAATTGGCAACCCTACATATAGACCCAGGTATATACCATCGAGCTATTTTTGTATTTCGGACTTTATTCTGAAAAAGTTAAAGTTTTTACTACGAAAACCATGGTATTAAAGCACCATGTTCTGAATAGTGTTCGAATTGTAATGTTTTTACTGTATTTTAATTTTAGTTTAAAACCCAGTGAAACTGTCGCTTAATCTTTACCTTAATTATTATCTTTTTCCTCATAGAAGTTAATAATTGTATTCTTTTTGAGTGAAATAAATTGTCTTAAACCGTAAAACTGGCGTCAAACCCGAATCTAAGTTGTCAATTTTGTAATAAAAACTTTTCTTTGCTTGAAATAAAGTTCAACATATAACTGGCTCGATGGTTTAAGCATGGAATAAAATTAGAACTCATTTTGTAATAAGAAGTTTTGGTTTTTAAAAAAACTTCGGTTTTGTAGAACATCGTCTCCTCCACTTATGCTTGTTTGACAGTTTCTTTCTACAGCTCGATGTGTGTTATTATCGCCCGGGTCTGTAATAATCACGTGTCGTCACACTCGTCACACTCACTCGTCACCAACAGGGTGAACATAATTATTATTGTCGTAGGTACCTACTGGGTAAAATTTACTCTATAGGACGTGCTAGTCGATGACTTGTTTGTAGTACAAAAAGTTAAACTTGCGAGTTTTCAGGTTATTTGACGGAATTCTTAAATTAATGTCTGTGTCACTTTAGCGTGGCAATAGCGGTAATTGCCCTTTCCCTAATTATCTCTCTGTAGGAACCCAAACAATAAACTACGTATGGGTTTTCGTTATTGGAACCTGTTGAAGATCACGATAGATATTGATTCAAGACGTTAACGGACTTTATTTTATTTTAATAAAGAATGCTAGAAAATGTAGGTGGGTCAATGACCGCTATTGCCACGCTAAAGCGATGCGGGTATACCTGGAAACGCTTTAATTTAATTTAATTAATAATCGGGAAGTGTAATAAGGGTCTGCGCTCACTAGCGGCGAGGAACGGCAGATCCTTCCGGCATCACTACGTGGTATCCTTAGACATGGCGACGTACTTTTTGTTTATCATTGAAATTTAAATTTTATTCTCAAACCACTAAGGCTCCTTGCATGAAAAAAACCCTTTTAATTTTGTCAATTTCTTATCTAATTTTGCGAATGCCTAAAATAATTGAAACAGTGAATAGTCATTATTTCAATTATTTTCGTGGCGCTAAACCATTCGTGTCAGTCACAGTGCCTACCTGTAAGTTTCATCTCGTGGTTTCAGCACTTTTGCGCTCTCGTAAATATAGTTAATTTCGGCTTTGATTTACTTAATGAAGATAGTTATAGTATTTTATAAAACAAAATTTTGATTTTGTTTCAAGGACAGCTTTTTTTTTTTTTTGGGGTGCGAAATTATCGAATAACTTCTCCCGCTCTGGGCGGAGCGGGAGGGCGTGTCAGACTTCTACTGACTAAAACCCACCCGTGTTCCTTCCGTTGCCTGTGTGCCAGGGCCACGATATCCCTTTCGGACAAACTCGCAACCCCGGCAGGCATTGGTCCTGACGGACCCCGTCAGTTTGTGCTGACATCTCTTTGAGGCGCTCGTGGAACACAACGCGCCGTCGACCCGGGCCTGGTCCTTATCGGACGGTGAGCTACCCATCGCTCACCGTCCGCAGGCCCGCGCCTACGGTGGCCGGAAATCGGCTTGCAACTCCCGGCGCCCGGGGCGTCTCCTGCGGCGACTAAGGGCGCGAGGGCGCGAACCTTGTCTCACCCTCACGCGTTCCGCCTCCTCCTTCGCTAGCATAACTGCTTCGCAGAAGGAGATGACGGCCTCCCATGCACTCTCGCTCCGAACCATGGCCTGAACCAGGGCCGGACGCGAGAGATCGCCGCCGCCGATCGCCTCCGTGAGGACACGGCGGTGCTCTGCTCAAGCTGGGCAGACCTCCACCGTATGCTCCACCGTGTCCTCCGGGCGATCCACACAGTGGTGACACCCGGGTGTTTCCTCCCGCTTAATCCTAAACAGGAACCTCCCGAAACATCCATGTCCGGTGAGGACTTGCGTCAGGCGGAAGGTGAGGACGCCGTGGCGCCTCTCCAGCCACTCCTCAAAGAGGGGACTTATTGCCACAATTGTGGCGTGCCCAGCGCTGGGTTGCGACAATCGCACTCTCCATGTCGCCATGAGATCCCTCCGGAGCTCCGTCCGCTGTGCCGCGATTTCTTGCGGCTTTCAAGGATAGCTGAAGACTAAAGTGAGTTTTTTTATTTTCTTGAAAGTTTTGCTAAATAATAGGAAAAATACATTAACAACTAGGTTTTTTTTTAATAGAGGTGTTTTAAACATTATTTTTCTGTAACATCTTTTATGTACAGTTGAAAAAAGTGCTTCAGCCACATGCAAGTATAATGATGTTGATGATATTTTTTTAATGTTCAAAATCAAAAGTAGTTTCTTGTAAAAAGATGATCAAACGTCAGTCGTAAAAAATATATAATTAATTCGTTTTTGTGCAGACTTAACTCGGATGACATTTTTCTGTATAGCCAATAGAAAAATGTCCGGCAAAAAAAATGACACTTAAAAATTTAATACCCTGAGTCTATGAAAGTTGATTTTCAGCCCACCGCGACCGTGTGCCGTGCTGCCAGTGGGCGCAAGCCCTTACAAACTTACAATACGCGAAAACCAGTCATAAAGACAGTAACGACGTTTCTCATCGTCACTTAATTTCTAGCGAAGCACCCATCATTCCCAAGATAGCATTAAACATAATGATGGCACAAATAGGTGTAAAAACTGCATCAACCAAGTCTATTTACGAAAAACGCAAGCAATTGCCAAGACTTCGCAGAGCAAAGCTTGGAACTGGTTTAGTACGTGTAAAAAAAGAAAATGTATATAAATGTAAGAAAGACATCTCGACTTTTAACGTCGAAGATCCTGCGCAAGCGACGCGATAAATTCTAGAGATTTATAGATTAGCGCGTAACTTGCACTTTTACATAACCTACCTATTTATTATTATTACCACCTAATAATAATAATAGTCCTGCAGCTGCAGGCCGAATTTCGGCCATGGCGACCAATCTCAGCGGAGACCAGGCTTCGGCGCAGGAGATATTATAGTGCACAAGTGTGTGCGCAGACACAGGTGCACACTCTCTTCCCTCACTCTTATAGTTCGATGGGCCGGCAATCCGACACGACCGGAGAGAGATCAGGGGGTCTACACCCTAAGCACGAAGTCCGTTGTGTCGGCCTTCGTTACGGGCGTTTCCTACTCCCTATCACCTTCGGACGGATGATTCGTTCCGGGCCCGAACGAAGAATGAATGACAACACGATTTGACAGTTGTACCTACTCCCGATGCGTTTTTGCCCGTCCGAAAAGTTCAACTTGACACTTGTTTTGACGGCTCGTTATGTCAGTTGATACGACATCAAAAAAACAAAATAGGCAAAGGTATCAACAGGATAATGCCGGTTTCGGAACAAAAATGGCAAAAATAATTCAATTCTATATTTAGACATAATAAAAAGTATATTGTTAAAAATGCGGTCGTTTCTAAGGAGAAAAATATTAATTTTTGATTATTTAAACCTGAAAACCACAAAATAAGTAAACCGGTAATCGACCGGTAAAATTGCGCAACTCTATAGTCATGCGTCATTCGTTCACGAAGATTGTCTATGATTCCGTTGGAAACTGATGAATCCGAAATCATTAGGGAGTAGGGTTCACTGCGACGTATCGGACTACTGTCGGACGGGCCCGTTGCTTCGTTAACGGACTTAGGGAGTAGACACCCAGGCGCGGCGCCGAGGTACGGGGGTATCACACCGCCAACTTCCAAACTCCGGGCTGCGGGCTGAGGGGCTGTTAAAGAAATTCCTAATGGAAAAACCCAATACCACTTACTATTATTATTATTATCTATTTATTATTATATTCATTTATTACAGATTTCCAAATCATCATTTCAGCCGAAAGACCTCCCCATACATCGCCACTTCGACCAGTTCTGTGCTTCCCCCATTCAGTGGTTACCTGCGGCCTTCACAAGGTCATCGGTCCACCTTGTAGGATGCCTTCCAACGCTACGTCTTCCGGTACGCGGTCGCCACTCCAGAACCTTTCTGCCCCATCGGCCATCTGTTCTGCGAGTAATCTACCCTGCCCAGTCGATTACCTTGGTTCGCCTGCGGATCTCTTCATTTCTGATACGATCACGTAGAGAAACTCCATGCATAGCCCTCTCCATTGCCCTTTGGGTGACTTTTAACCTTCTAATAAGGCCCATTGTGAGCGACCACGTTTTAGTGTCATAGGTCATCACTGGCAACACGCACTGGTCAAAAACTTTCGTCTTATGACACTGCGGTATGTGGGGCAGTTCCAAATACATCTATATAATTGTTAGTAACACAGAAATGCATAAGAGACACTATGTTAGTAATAACATGACTAACACTTTAAAAAAGAAATTCAAAACATAACATTATCGGTTATAATCCGATACCCGATGCGTGTTTACTTGACTGCGTGCCCGTGCAGTCGTACCCAGTCGTGTCCAGTCGTATGGCCTATCCTATTTCAATGCATCTGACTTTATAAACCATCAAATTTTTTAAGCAGCACAATGCAGTTTGTTAAAAATACTCAACAGCAACAGGGTCCTTCCGTTTCTAAACGAACGGGACTTGAATTAATTTACGATATTGGTTTAAATACTATATATATTATTTTATTTATCCTTTCTGTATATTCCGTTATATATTGTAAATGTGAGAACGTTGTAGGCCTTGTAGAGTGTAGATTTGCTGACCATTTTCTATTTTGTACCTGCTTTTTTTTAAATTGTGTCTGGTACTTATTGACAGGCCTACACTGTCCTCCCATATCTACCTATTTTCAGTGTAATTTGAAAACAATGTAAAAAACATTTTTTTTTAAAGAGTAACCGCGGAGTTTTTGCCAGCTGTTCTCCATAGGAAACGACCAATTGGAACCGTGTACTTAGCTTCTGACGTTTCATAAGTGCCCATGTAGGTTTATGTGAAATAAAATATTTTGTATTTTATTATTTTGATAGAAAGAAAGAAAAATTGTGTTCACTAATCTTAGTTAAAAATTCTATTAAATCTAAGACTCGCCAAGATATAGTTGATCTGTCGGTGGAACATAACATTGAACTCTCCTGTGTTGAGCTAGATAAGCATGTCATAGTGTGCGTTTACAGACCCCCAAATTATCAAAACTACTCCGTGTTTGAGTCGGTAATGGAAGATGTTTTAGCAAAACTTGCAACTGGTAAAAATCGCTTATTATCTGTGGTGACTTCAATGTTAATATCTTAGAAAATAGTTCAAACAGCACTCGATTATTAAGTCTCTTTAAATCTTTCAATTTGTCAAATGTGTTTACAGAACCAACTCGCATAACTACAAGTTCTGCTACATGTATTGATAATGTTTTTTGTTGTTGCGAATACTTAGATAAAGCCATTGTAAATTATCTCCCTTCTGATCACAGCGGTCAAATCGTTGCTTTCAAGTCCAAAACACCATTACAAAAAATTCAAATACAACCTAGACAAATAACACCCAGCAATCTAAATAGATTTAATAATAACTTAATTAGTAAGTTATGTATACCGGGCCATATTAAAAACAATGTAAATGATGTTTATGAGGAATTCTTTTCGGTAGTGTGCACCGAGTTCAATGATACTTTAAAAAAGAAAACAAAAAATATTTGCCCAAACTTTTTGTTCAGTGACTGGGCAACTAAGGGTATTAGGAAAAGTAGGGAACAATTGTTTGAGCTGTATGGCCTTAAGCCTTATATTAACACTGAAACTTTTAGTAAATACGTTGCCACTTATTCTAAAATTTTTGAAAATACCTGCAAGATAGCTAAAGCCTTGTACATTAGCAACAAGATTAAATCAGCCGATAATAAAATAAAGACGGTTTGGAGAATTATCAATGACGAAACTAACAGGAATAAAAAACATTTAAATAATGATTTCACTCTAGAAACTCCACATGGTCTCATAAGCACAAACAAAGAAGTTGCGCAAGAATTTGTAAATTTCTTTAATAATATCCCACTTAAAACGACTGAAACCCTAAATTCCTCGCCCTCGCGTTATATCGATTTATTAAAAGCAAACGTTTCATCCTGCCCGATTGAATTTAAATTCAAGCATATAAACCCCGTAACAGTAATAAAAACTTTTAAACAAATAAAGATCAAATTAACAAAAGATCTATGGTGAATGTCTATAAAAGTTTGTACCTCCATTATTGAGACTATAGCGCCGTACTTGGCCTTAATATTTAATTTGTGTGTTGATCAAGGAGTCTTCCCGGATCTAATGAAATTTAGTAAGGTAATACCACTTTTCAAATCCGGGGATAGTAAAGACACCAATAATTATAGACCCGTTTCCGTGTTGCCGGTCTTCAGCAAGGTGTTTGATAAGGTAATGCTAAATCAAATGCTTAATCATTTTAACACCAATAAAATCTTACACGATCAACAGTATGGTTTCACCAAGGTACGTTGTACGACTGACGCCGGTGTCACCTTATTAAAACACATATTTACGGCGTGGGAAGAGGCCCAAGACGCCATAGGAATCTTTTGTGACCTCTCCAAGGCATTTGATTGCGTCGACCGCGAAACATTACTCTTGAAACTTGAGCATTACGGCCTTGGAAAACTTGCGCTCAGTTTAGTAAAATCTTATTTAAATGATAGACAACAGCAAGATCAAATAAATGGAGTCAATTCACTTGGCTTAAAAGTAAAAATTGGTGTACCACAAGGCTCGATATTGGGTCCTTTCCTCTTTTTAGTATATATTAATGAAACCCAATTGTTAAAAACTCAACCACAAATGGTGTTATTTGCTGATGATACTTCCTTAATTTTTAAAATTAATAGACGTGCATCAAATCTTGACGACGTAAATAATGCCCTACTGCAGGTCCAAAATTGGTTTACTGCTAATAATTTAGTATTAAATGGGAAAAAAACTAAGTGCATAAGATTTTCTTTACCAAATGTCAAAAGTAGTCATTGTGAGATAGTATTGAATCAAGAGAAACTAGAATTCGTCGATAAAACTGTTTTCCTAGGGATCACGCTCGACTCAAGGCTTCAATGGGGTCCGCATATAACATCCCTTGCAGGACGGTTCAGTTCAGCAGCATATGTTGTGAGAAAAATCCGTCAATTTACTAATGTAGATACCGCGAGGCTAGTCTATTTTAGTTACTTTCATAGTATTATATCATACGGTATTTTACTATGGGGACGGGCTGCAGACATCGAGTCTATTTTTATTCTGCAGAAAAGGGCCATCAGAGCCATATATGGCCTCCGCAGGCGCGACTCTCTAAGGGAACTGTTCAAAGATATTAGCATCATGACGTTACCTTCATACCTTGTCAATATATCTATGAAAACATCATGTATGTTAGGAAAAATCTACATATTTTTAGTAAAAGAGGCGAAAGACACAATTATAGGACTAGAAATAGGGACCAATTAGTTCAACCAGGTTTCAGGCTGGCTAAAGTAGACTCATCCTTTATGGGGTACTGTTTAAAATGTTACAATAAAATACCTCTGCACATACTTCAACTGAATGAAACAAAATTTAAATCATGTTTAAAACGCACACTATGCAGCCAGGCATATTATAAGTTGGGGGATTACATCGCTGATAAAAATGCTTGGCACAATGCTGGTCCTGCTCCACAAGGGCGCAAAAACTTAATTGATTAGCATTTGGAAATAGATACTGTTGAAGCTGCTGAAGATTTCAAAAACTATCTTTGCATTGTATAAATTCAATCTATTAGTATTATATAATTGCATAGCACATGTGTGTGAGTACTATGTACTTACTATAAAGCTACCATTTACTGGGTACGTCTTTCATTGACTTGAATGTGCCCTGGCGGGTGAGAGTATGTCATGCTCACTGTAATGTCTCGCTGATAGTGGCGGGTGTGTTGGATCATTTAGCTCCCTTCAAAATGGTTGAGCTGAATGGCCATGCATCATGTTCGTGAACGGGCGCCATCAGTAGGGACTGGTCATCTCTTAGCGGCCATGGCTTATTTTAATTTTAGAATAGTTTTTTTTTAATTCTTGTTATTACGGATGCTTTTGACGTTTTGCATCGTTCTCACATGTTTAATTTCAACACAAATGATGTAACCAATATTTTGTAACCATACGTCAATTTAAAAGAGTGTCCGTGGAGTTTCTTGCCCGTTCTTCTCCATAGGTACCTACCTACTAAGCTTTGGAATGGGTAACTAGCTTCATCTTTATGACTGAAATTGGTTTATTTGAAATAAATGCTTTGAGTTTGAGTTTGAATTTAATTTTAATGTCATTTTGGCTTTAATTTTGATTTTATATTGTTTTTAATTTCAATGCTACTAACATATTTTTCTAAGTTCCTAGTCTACTAATACAATGGATGTTTTCCGAAATAAATAATGGAATTGAATGGAATATACTTCGCAAAAAACCACTTCAAAGCTCAAAGACTTACGAACATGGAAAATGATAATAACAAATTCTCCATTAGATACTAGCACCTTGAGCAAAACCTAGTACTACAGGAAATAATTAAGCTTCCTCACATCTCGCAATTATTGCTATAAGTGACAAACAGACTCAGTGGGCAACAGGAAATGAGTCTAGATTAGTTTACCGCGAAAGTAAAACGGTATTTAAATGTACGGGATTGTCCAAGAAAGAGCTCATTTATTACTTATTTCTATATAGGTACTTTATTGTACACCACAAAAATACATAACAAAAAATAAATCAAACACTACAACATATAGAATGGGCGGCCTTATCGCCTTCTGCAATCTCTTCCAGGCAACCTTGGAATGGACAGTGATTAGCATGGACATAAAGTGGGGCTGTCCTAGATGTAAATAATAAGTAAACAATATACTAAAATAGATACATAGATATATTCATATCCTAAATAATAGATAAGTATAAACATACAGAAAAAATGTATAAGCAACGAAAATAAATGAAGACTATAAATAATTACAGTTACGAGAACAAGATCACAACGACAAGAAGGTAGGTAATGTTCAGTCTTTTAAACACGACTAAAGGCTCCCGCAGAAAGTCGCGACGCGACAGCACGACAGGACCCTATTAGCACAATTTCTATGAAAACTTCATGGAAAGTGTCGCGCTACCTAGACCTGTCGCACTCGCTATATAACGCCAGTCTGCGCAAGCCTTAACGACTGCGCGAGTTTTATTTGAACGGGCAACCATTCATTATTTCATTATACTTACCTATAATGTTTTAGACCTAAAAGCACCTTAAACTGACATGGTCACTAGCATTATTATGAGCACATACAAAGGATTATTTACCAGAGTTACTGAAGTCAATCGTCGAATCCGACTCGGCTGGGCAGCGTTCGGGAAGCTACGTAATATCTTCTCATCTCCTAGACCACAGTATCTTAAGTCGAAAGTCTTTGAACACCGCGTGTAGCCAGTGATGGCCTACGGTACTGAAATGTGGTCACTAATACAATGGGCCTCATTAGAAGGCTGAAAGTCACCAAAACGGCAATGGAGAGAGCTATGCTTGGAGTTTCCCTACGTGATCGAATCAGAAATGAAGAGATCCGCAGGCGAACCACGGTAATCGACTGGGCACGGTAGATTACTCACAGAACAGATGACCGATGGGGCCGAAAGGTTCTGGAGTGGCGACCGTGTACTGGAAGACGAAGCGTTGGAAAGCCTCCTACAAGGTGGACCGATGACCTTGTGAAGGCCGCAGGTATCCGCTGGATGCGGGAAGCACAGAACCGGTCAAAGTGACGGTGCTTGGGGGAGGCCTATGTCCAGCAGTGGACGTCTTTCGTCTGAAATGATGATGATGACTGAGGTGACCCAGCCGCCTACTGTGACATCATGTAGATGATGTCACATGTCTTCGAATATTTGGATCTAGGACATGCGGTATCCTCATGATGTTTTTCTTCACCGTTTAGAGAGCAGTCATGGTGATCAAATAATTTACACAAAGTAAAGCGCCAGTCGGGGTTCGAACCAACGACCCTACAACTCGTAAGTCACGGTCGTTACCACTCAGCCACCACTGCTCCACTGTGACATCATGACATAGAACTAAATATTGTATATGGTACAAAACAGAAAAGTTGTGGCAAATATACCCAAGCTACACAGTCGACCAAATCTATCGCTTCGCTGGCTATGCCACAAAGCCTTAAAAGCAATGTTTGTTATCTATCTGTCATCTCACTATTGATTTGACCCTAGTTGACCGTAAATATCGAACGAACGTAAAAACTCCAATGATTGTAAAAGCTTTTTATAAGCAAAAACGCGGCAAAAAACTAAATTAACTGTTTCGTATTCAAGATGTTTTGGAAATGGTAAGAATTCACAAGAACTTTGTTGATTTTGGTACAGTTAAGCTCGGTATAAATGTTCGAAGGCTCTGTCACGATTTTATTACGATTTCGATACCTTCAGAAAACTTGTTACGTGTCGGTATGCCATAATCGCATATCAGAGGGCCTAATCAAGTGGATTTTTTTCCGCTTTCAAAGCGTTTCGTACTAGTACAACGGTAATTGAGTATCACACTATCAGCAATGAGTTTCATTTTGACAGTTCAACAACATTCATTGCGTTATTTACGTTGTTGAGCAGCACAAAGTTTCCGATCATAGGAAGCAATGGATTAGCAATACTTCAAGGTGTTACGCAATTGCAGCTGCAGGCATGCCTTCGGCAAACCAACGTAGTCTCGTCTTTTATATCTTCGTCAGTTTTTTAATTCTTTCTTTTATGAGGGATGCGATAAGGTAGCCCGCGAATTTCATTTTTTTTTTTGTTTTTGCAATTTGCAGGTCAGTAACTGGGCCTCAAGTCTGCTATTAAAATAGTGTCAGAATGGTCGATCATTGATTTCATAATTGTTGATTTTGACAAGTTTGGTAATCTACTATCATAATGGCGTCATTATGACTTTCCAATTGTCGGCCACTGACACTACATTGAAAGAAATTGCATATATGGGTAATCTCGTACATAATGACAAATTAATGACATTTCTACTAATTGATTTTATAATAATGGCAATACGACAATGCCATTATAATAACACAATTAT
Organism: Tiliacea citrago; assembly: GCA_963921375.1. Classification (NCBI taxonomy): domain Eukaryota; kingdom Metazoa; phylum Arthropoda; class Insecta; order Lepidoptera; family Noctuidae; genus Tiliacea; species Tiliacea citrago. The sequence continues at coordinate 8,837,285 of OY992784.1, forward strand.
ATTACGAGAACATTGACCGACCAATGATCGACCATTATGAATTTACCAGATTACGAACTTTTAGCAAAATGACAATGGCATGACAATGGGATCGTGTTGGAATGACTGAATTTATAAAAATAGCAGACTTGGGCCCCTGGTTGTATGTTGATCTAAATATGACTCGCGAACGTAACAAATATGGCTTTACAGAATTATTATCATTACAAGCAGCAATACAATTATCTAAGTTCGTAGAATCCTATTGAATAACATTTCATGAAATAGTCATTCAATAGGATTCTACGAATAGAGATTCTACAGAGACCTGCAGCAAAAAACGTAAGTAAATTTTAATTTCGCGGGTTACCGCATCCCCCATAATACCCTTTTGAAGCTACGGCACTGAGCAGACTATTGCAAAGTCTGCTCAGTGCCGAATATCGAATCAAATTAGCATGCACCTTTGACCAATGTCTAGTTGACATCAATTTATATACTTTTTACAAAGCAGACAAAATTAGCCCTTATGGTGACAAACATGTTTTGGATGTGACTGTACTTTAAAAAGACCACAATTAATTGTTAGGAGTCAAGTTATTAGTACGAGGATAAGAGACCTTTATAGAACCTACAATTAAGTATAAAACAAGGGAAATAGTTATCATGTACTCAGGTCAGGCAACTGTCGTTAACCGGGAGTTTAATTGTTGGTTATTAACCTACAGCAGTTATCCAGGAGTGCGGAATTCCGGGGCAGGTTATAAGTTTAGACCCTCGATGTAACTATGTAGTTATATCTCTTCCGTCCTTAGCTCCACTAATGGATTGTAGGCTTGAAATTATTAGCTTAGTCTTATACTACAACATCATCCGGTACAGTTAGGGAAATTAATTGAATAGCAAATTGACTACCAATTGAATTGTCCGTTTATTCAAAGCAAAACACCTGTAATTTTTGACAGTTTATGAAATGGTTATAACACGGCTAATTGACGTAGGATGCTAATTTGATAGTTAATTTCCCTAACTATGCATGATGTTCTGTGTATAATATGGTGGCTGCATGATATTGTATCATTTCAGCCGAAAGACGTCCACTGCTGGCCATAGGCCTCCCCAAACATTTGAGGGGGGTTGCCATAATTGCCACGCTTGGCAGGCGGCTTAGCGATCGCAGTATGGTGTTAAAATGCATAGAAAACGCTGCTGCCCATTCTCCAGTAAGTCCCTTAGTCGCCTTTTCCGACACCCACTGGAAAAAATAGGGTGGTGCTATTCATTACGTCCGGCATCACACGGAACTAGTGATATTGTATGTAAGTAGTCAATTCAATAAATCATTACCCATCCTGCTGTCCAAAGTCCTGAGCCAATCCAGGAAGTGGTCGAATGATGACTGGATCCCTACGACAAAAATGTGTGTAAGAACAATGTACTTATCTCCCCTCCTAAAATAACCTTCCAAAGAAGGCTGTGATTAATCGTAAATATGCTTCAATGGTAGAACATGACCTTCCTCTCGAGACAGGTATACAACGCTAACTAAGGCCCGCGTCGCCCCTTACTAGTAATTTGTGCGACTATAGGCGCCAGAGGGGCGTAAAGGCGCCACCATCCATTAAATATGTACATATTAGTCTCGTCTGCGATATGCCGAATATACAGGCATCCTAACTATCCTAACCTAACTAATATTATTGTAAATGCGAAGTGAGTTTGCTTGTTTGTTTGTTACGCGTTCACACTAAAACGGCTGATTGGATTTGGATGTTTGGCATATTGGTAGACTGTGATCTGGGTTATGACATAGGATACTTTTTATTCCGATATTTCTACGGCTTCAAGACTTATATGGGTGAAGCCGTGGGGCGCAGAAAATACACTTACCGTCAAAACTAAGTACCCAAAACCACATTTTCATACAAACGAGGTCATTTCGAAGCTTCGATTCTCCGTCAGGTAACGATTCGGATGAGATCTGATAGTAAAGTCAAAGTCAAATTATTTATTTCAAATATAAGAGGCACTTTTGAACGTCAATATTTACAAAAAAATTGAATTTATTTTAGTTGCCCCTTCCAAAAGGTAGTTTCGTATGGAGAAGAAACTCCACCGTTACACTTTTAAAAATGTTTTACAATATTTTGTTTGAGTACATTAATTATATGATTATATGTGAAGACGATGCACCTAGAATAAAATGACTATATCATAATAAGTAAAAAGAATTAAAAACTAAGTAATGAAACATAACTTAATTATGAGCTGGTAGATACATGGTGCTCACATATTTACAAACATCGTAAAAGTATGTTTTACTAAAAAAAAAAAAAGAAAGTCAGTGTGTGAGTATAGGTAATCCTAATCATAGAATGTAAAATCAATATCATAAAAATAAACAAACTTTACAATAAAAATAGCAACCAGTTTGATTTTGTCTAGACTCTAGATTGTCCTATGGAGCTGGATCAGCATGTTTCCAAGCATTCTTGTCCGGGATATAATCCTCTAACTTGTAATATGCTTGTTTACAAAGTGTACTTTTAATATGTGTTTTAAATTTTCTCTCATTTAATTGCAATATATCACAAGGTATTTTGTTGTAACATTTAACACAGTACCCCATAAAAGATGTATGTACTTTAGAGAATCTGAAAAATGGTTGATCTATTTTATCTTTATTTCTAGTATTAAAATTATGTCTATCGCTTATCTTATCAAAAATATGTAGATTTTTCCTTACATACATAATATTTTCATAAATAAATAAAGTAGCTCTCTAGAGTACGGATGGAGGAGGTCTAGAGCGCCTAAGGCACCCAACTGATCAGTCTGACAACCAATCATACCAAGGGATATCCACTGATGGGACACAGGCCTCCTCTCGGTGGAGGGAGTAGGCCGTAATCTGCCACGTGGGCCCATGCGGGTTGGTAGATGTCACATGGAACGAGCGCCATCAGTTGAGACTGGTCATCTCTTACCATGGCTTATTTGTAATCTTACACTGTGTGTATATCTCACAATCTTATGTGTAATCTTATGTTTTGAATTGTTTTTAATAATTTATTTTTTTACATTGTTCTCACTTAGGTATAGAAGCGACAAAAATAATGTACCCAGGATTTTGTAATATCTTGATTCAAAAGAATGTCCTTGGAGTTTCTTGCCTGTTCTTCTCCATAGAGATCTACGTTTTCGAATAGGCAAATAGCTTCAACTTTCTGTCTAACTTACCGACTCTTTGACAACTCAAAAGTGCTTGTAACTAAAGTTGGTTAAAGGTTTAATTGAAATAAATGCTTTGAGTTTGAGCCATGTCTTCGATTTTTTGGTTCTAGAACATTCGTTTCCTCACGATGTTTTCCTTCACCGTTTTGAGAGCAGTGATGATGAAATAATTTACACAAAGCTAAGTGCCTACCTGGTTTCGAACCTACGACATACAACTTGTACGTCGCGGTCGTTTCCACTGGGCCACTACTGCTCCACACATTGCTGTATTTGCTATAATAAATTAATTGTTTATTATTTGCGACTAGCTGACATATTATATGACAAATAATTTAATTTAATGTTCTGTCTCATAATGTTAATCACTTTGCATACCAACTATTATATTCAGCCGCATCCGGTTACACTGAAAACCGACCCCAATATGGTTGGGAAAAGGCTAGGCAGATTTATTGACTGATTGACCTACTATTGTATAGAATCAAGTTCTTCTAACTGAACAGACAGCTATGCTGCTGGGGAGTTAATTGCGCCACTTCTTCATCCCAGCTAAAGCACCAGGAAGTGGTGAAGGGTGGGGTTTTGAGGGACTGTCTTATGTAATATTGACTTTCGAAAAGTGCTGATTCTCAGCCTCGTTTGAATAAAATTGTCTTTTGATTTTTTGATTCTATGAAGATGGTGGTGCCCATTGTTTTGACGGAACCTCTTAGATGCCATATACGAAGCTTACCTACGTGTAATCTTTTTGCAATATTATAGTGCATTTTTATGACCTACGCAGTTTACTAGTGAAGATTATTCTTTCTAGACAGCCTCACGGAATACTCACAACAGAGGCAAATAAAAATAAAAGCATTGCTTAAAGCATCCGCTATAATCAAACATCAGTATTACTATTACTTAGGTACCTGTAATTCTGATTAGTGTTACAATGAATAGTAGATTCGGCCTCAGGCAGAATACCGAATATTCGGCCAAACTATTCGATTAATGCACGTTCGAAATGCTCGAACCCTTGAGAAGAAACGACAATCTATTTGGCTGGTGGGCTACAGATAAGTCTACATTTTCCCAATGTTTAGTCAAACTTGCTACTAAGTACTTATTCAGCTCCTGCAGCAGTGCGTATTTGAAGAAGCTTTTTAGTAAAGCAGGAAATATGTACGAGGAAAAGAAAAGAAGCTTCTTCCCAAAAATACGGAAAAGTTGTTTTTTCTGCACCGTAACCTACCACTCGTTTAATTCTGTTATGATTAATAATAAAACAAAAACAGTAATTCAATTTTAAGGTCTATAATTTTAATTAAGAAAAAATATTTACGAATGTTACTTTCCATTGATCTTTTAGAAACATAAAACGTAAAATTACGCTTTCTCGAACTAGCAATGTATGTTCAGCATAATAAATATAAGTTGCATGATTAATTTACTGTTTTATGATAGTTTTTTTCTTAGTTTTACTTCTGTTTTTAGGTATTCGGTATTCGGCCTAGTAGTGATTCGATATTCAGCCGAATATAAAAAAATAATCGAATACACCGAATACCGAATATTAACCGAATATCCTTAACTCTAAATCTGACCATCTACGCAAACCTAGGAATGCTTGAATAATGTGGGGTAGTTCTTCATCAGTTTATTTGCATTTTAAATTTTGTTTTTATCAGCTGCATAAATTTTTGTCCAAGATCTGGGTAGATTAGTTACGCAGTCTTAGCAGTTTGCTTATAAAGTCGCTCAAATCAACCAACACAGCTAGTTTCCTGCTATTTATTTACATAATTGGAATCAATTAAGGAAACCTAATTAGCAATCTGTATACATATCTGGACGTCCTGTGTTTATAACATTAGTTTCATCCCGTGGCCTGTACTATAAAAATGTAAATAGTTCAGCTAGACACCTGTGCTGGTTCCCTTTGTTAAGTATTGGAGGTCTAAGTAAGCTGGGGAGTTAGACTTGCACTTAATACACACGGGCATTTTGTTTGGAAAGTCGAGCAAAAGTTCTTGCTGTAGACATGTAGTACCAACATACAGTCTGTAACAAGACCCTTCACGATCAGTCAGTACATACTTTTTTTTTTTTTTTTTTTTTCTTTTTGGCTTCGCACGGTTTGTGCATTTAGCCAGTGTCATGTAAAATTAGGTAACAAGTACAAAGTTATAATAATTATGAAATGAACTCCACTCAATGCATGATAACGATGATTGATGATATCCCGCCCCGCTCCCCTTGAGTTTAAGTAAAGACGCGGCACTTTACTGAAACCTCGCGCGGACTTCTTGAGAGAACTTAAAGTGATGTTGCACTGTTTTGTTTCATTTGCCTACATTAATGCAGCTTCACGAACACTTAATGGTTAATAATCCACCACTATTACACATTAATATTCGGCTAAACACAAATTTTAGAAAATAAAACAAAACTGCTAACATGACGCTTCACTTTCCCGCCAAGAAGTCCCAGTACATACTTACAATTAAGTAACTTTGCGCATAAATAATTGCTGGGAACGACTTTTATTTATGGTTTTTCGTAACGAACGCAAAACATAGTGTTTATGGTGGGAGTATTTCAAGTTAAGTTATAACATTTAAAACTGTTCCCTTTTTCGTAAAAAAACATTTGATAAAATTTGAACTTCGACCTTCAATATCTCCGTAACTGAAGCTTCCCAGATATACCTACGCGCAAAACTTCTAACTTCTGCCGCTCTGGGCGGAGCGAGAGGACTTTTGCTGACTAAAACCCACCCGTATTCCTTCAGTTGCCTGTGGGCTAGGGTCACGACATCCTTTTCAGACAAACTCGTAACCCTGGCATTGGTCCTAACGCACCCCGTCAGTTTGTGCTGACATCCCTTTGAGGCGCGCGTGGAACACAACGCGCCGTCGACCCGGACCTGGTCCTTTTCGGAAGACGAGCTACCCATCGCTCACCGTCCGCAAGCCAGTGTCGCGGTGGCCGGAAATCGGCCTGCGACTCCCGACGCTCAGGACGTCTCCTGCGGTGACTAGGGGGCGTAAGCGCGCGAATTCTGCCTCTCCCTCACGCTTTCCGCCTCCTCCTTCGCGAGCATTGCTGCTTCGCAGAAAGAGGTAACGGCCTCCCATGCACTCTCGCTCCGAACCATGGCCTGAACCAGGGCCGGATGCGGGAGATCGCTGCCGACGATCGCCTCCGCGAGGACACGGCGGTGCTCTGCCCAAGCCGGGCAGACCTCCACCGTGTCTTCCGGGCGATCCACACAGTGGTAACACCCGGGTGTTTCCTCCCGCTTTATTCTGAACAGGAACCTCCCAAAACAACCGTGTCCGATAAGAACCTGCGTCAGGCGGAAGGTGAGGATGCCGTGGCACCTCTCTAGCCACTCCTCAAAGAGGGGACTTATCGCCACAATTGTGACGTGCCCACACCCGAGTGGCCTAAAAGTATATTGTGGTTTGATTGTTTTTACAAGTTTTGTCTGGACTTTCGTAAATCGGACACTTTTTCAAGAGCCAGAACACCATTATTCATATAAATAACGCTTTTCCTCATTTCCGGAACCGCATAGGTAAAGTGAGCTTCAAGTGATCTGTCATTCCTTCTGTTGCCTATAGGGATTGACACTTTTGACAGCTCACTTCACCTAAATTTTCATCATGAGATTTTGACAGAATAGATCAGCTGGCGAAGAAGAAATTCTACCACCTAGAATTCAACAACGGCATTTATGTAATGACTGAAAGCGCTGCTCCCGACCACCCTGACAGGAAGCCATAGAATGCTGTCGCTGTGTCTGATATCGCTGAGAAGGCGCAACATCAAGCAAACAGGAGAAGCAGAATAATATTATTTGAATTTTTCTTTTAATTTTTTATTTTAATTGTTTAGTAAAATACATGTTACTTGCCTGTTTATTTGTATGAAGCCACTAAGTGGGGTATGGTGACTTGTAATACAGATTTTTTCTAAAACCTTCTTCAGGCACCAGCTCTCCGGTGGAGATCTCTTGCGTCCGGCCCTGGTTCAGGCCGTGGTTCGCCATGGAGCGAGAGTGCATGGGAGGCCGTCACCTCCTTCTGCGAAGCAGTAATGCTCGCGAAGGTGGAGGCGGAACGCGTGAGGGAGAGGCACGCCCTCACGCTCCGAGTCGCCGCAGTAGACGCCCCAGGCATTGGGAGTTCCAGGCGGATTTCCGGCCACCGTAGGCGCGGGCTTGCGGTGAGCGATGGGTAGCTCGCCGTCCGATAAGGACCAAGCCCGGGTCGAGCGTGCGTTGTGTTCCACGCGCGCCGCAAAGAAATGTCAGCACCAACTGACGGGGTCCATTAGGGCCAATGCCTGCCAGGGTTGCGAGTTTGTCCGAAAGGGATATTGTGGCCATGGCACACAGGCTACTGAAGGAACACGGGTAGGTTTTAGTCAGTAAAAGTCTGACACGCCCACGCGCCGCGCGCGCGGCTCCGCCCAGAGCGGGAGAGCCCATTTAATAATTTCCCACGCAAAAAAAAAATGCCAGCTCTCACAAAATGTCATTTGTTATGGTTCAAAACTGTTAAGTGCTACAAATGGTGTTAAGTGTTCCGTGTGGTGCCAGATGTAAAGAATAGCACCATCCTATTTCATCCCGTGGGTGACGTAAAAGACGACTGAGGGACTTACTAGAGAATGGGCAGCAGCGTTCTCTATGCATTTGAAAACCATACTGCGATCGCCAACCCACGCCAAGCGCGGCCATAATGGCAACCCCCTCCCACCTTTGAGGGAAGCGTATGACCAGCAGTGGACGTTTGTCGGCTGTAATTATGATAAATGCTGAAGCGCTACAAAACCATTGTGAGAGAAAATAAATAAACTTATTATTATTACCTATTATAAAAAGTTTATTTTGCATTCCTTGGTAAAGCTTCATGAAAAATTTCAAAAAGCTACCCAAACTACCCAACAGTGTGTCCTCCAAGAAAGCTAGTATAAAACGAGTACGGGTTGATGTTTCGCGTATACTCGCTCCCCGCAAGGTCAAGTGCGACCGTCCGAGTCATTGCTCTTCGCGTGAGCATCGCATAGTTGCGCAGGCGCAGCTATTAGTGCCCGGTGTTCCACGGAGCGAGGTGAGTCCAAAGCTGCTAAGCTTAAAGTTTATTTATAGATTTTAGACGGGAATTGTTTTTGTTTTGAGACAATGTTGGTGTTTGTTTTGTGGTAGTTCAGGTGGAGCGTGAGCTTTTTTTAAATGAAGCTCTTTGTATTTATTTTAATTAGGTCCCGGTAAAACAGAGTCGTTAATTACATAACAAAAATACTCTGTAATATTGCAATATTCTTTAGTTATTAAAATGCCAAATTAAAACAGAATTTTAGTTCAATTTCCAAGATAATATTGACATACTTAATTTAAAAGCTAACAGTCTTAAAATAATAAATTATTATAAACAGAATTTCATTTACATATAACAAAAACATCGTGAATCTTCAACACCGTGAGCTTTTAAAACACTTTTGATTTATTGTTAATCTTTTCACACCACATTTTAGAAAAACATTACTTACCTACATCAATAATTTATTTACGAAAAACAATTTTTCAGACTTAATAAAACAGCGTCTACCTCATCTAGTCATATTATCATTTCTAGACCAAAAACAAAAGATAGCTGTCTTATACCTATATTTAACCCTCCAACACTACAGTAGCATTTTACATTCAGGGTGCTAACATTAATAGACTAAACCCTTCAGTCATCCATGTGGTACACTAAGAGCAATTTTATTGGTCCTTTATTTAGATTTTATTGTACCGCGCGGCACTGGTGAGATTTATTAGGGTTGTAGCAATAAAATTGCTGGGCTTAAGTCAAATAACATAAACGGTAAACTATTACTTCTTTGAGTTAGTTTTGTGATTGAGGTTTCAGTAGCTTTTAAAATTATATTCTTATATAAAGGCTTACCAACTAAAAACTTGAAAATTCATTTATTTAGCCTACACATAGTTCTTAAGTATACATTAAGCATGGTATACAATTCTAACTAAGAGAGACTTAGATTAAACAGCTGGTCCCAAACTAGGCACATACTGTATCTTGGTGACCCAAACTAGGCACAGACTGTATCTTGGTGACCCAAACTAGGCACAGCCTGTATCTTGGTGACCGAAACTAGGCACAGCCTGTATCTTGGTGACCCAAACTAGGCATAGCCTGTATCTTGGTGACCCAAACTAGGCACAGCCTGTATCTTGGTGACCCAAACTAGGCATAGCCTGTATCTTGATGACCCAAAATAAGCACAGCCTGTATCTTGGCAAACTAGACGCAGCCTGTATCTTGGTGACTCGAAACACAGCATTAATACAGCATTGTACCACAATCTTTGTCATAATTGTAGATACCGCATGCATCAAAATCATAGGAAAGCAAGGCTCTATTTATTAGCAAAAATATTTAGCATTTAATTTTATTTAAAGGTGTTACCTTTGTTCTTGGTTTAATCCGTCATATCTCTATAAAAATTATGTATAAATAAATGGAAGGTATTTATTTTCCGTCTTAAAACGTCCCGGTATATACCCAAAAGTTTTCCTATGACTATAATAGACATGACTATGTTCAACTATAATTATGATTGTATAAAAAAAAATCGCTATCAATTGCGACAGTATAAACAACTTTTTCAAACTCAAACTCAAATCATTTAATCATTTTATTCGTCGATAAGCACGTAAGGCTTATCCTATGCATCGCAGCTGTAACTTGTGGTCACATAACATTATTTTATTGTTTTTTAACTGCATTGAAGGCATGCAATTAAATCCTTCGATTAAAATCTAGAAGCGCGAACCTCCTTTAATTTCTTAATTATAGAGGCTGGAGACTTTTTTATTAAATAAACTTAGTCCAGCCCTTTGTAATTAAGGGTCTAGTGATTTTTATTACTCGAAGAATAAACAATAAATAAGTACTATTATAAATCGTCGTACTATTTTGCGAATCATCGTAAACACTTTTATTATGATGACTTGTTTATATGCAAAGATATTTTCTTATTTTATTGTTATTTTCTCGAGTTTGACTCGCAGTTAGTTAATATTTTGCCTTATAAAATACTTGTGCGTGAAATACTTAAAATATGTATTTAAATAGCAGCAACCGGACGATTTATATTTTACAATCATTCTGGAAGCCGACCCCAACATAGTTGGGAAAAGGCTAGGCAGATGATTCACCTCACGCATCTATACAAGTTGGTAATTTTATACGATAGTTAATGTATCTGTGTTTGTTACTAACTTTTCACAATAATTAAGCAAGGTATTTTTTTATTTTTATTATAAGTGTTTTCAATTGTTGGTAAAGCTATCCAATAAATAAATTAACAAAACGACGATGATTTTCACGGAACTTATAGCTTAGTTGGCTAAACGTTGTTATTTCAAAGAATAATAAATTAAATATGTACCTAGGAAAACTACCTCTAAATAGAAAATAATTATCCTGGCTGCTGTTATTATTAAGCTGGCAAAGTTAAGAAGTCAGCGGACTGACTTCTTAACTTTGAGTCAGCGGACTGACTTCTTAACTTTGCCAGCTTCGATCGTTGATTAGATCGAGGTGTGCCAGTCACTTTTATAATAAGTTTTTATTGAGTTCACGCTCATTCGAATTTGAGCAGATATCTAAATTATCTTACAGTTAACTGACGAAATGAAAGTTAACTAACGATATAATTTACCGCACTATTACCTCTTCGACAGTTATGAAAAATATATTAGCTACTTACACCGGCGAAGCTTTGAAAGTTCATACAGAAACTTCGATGTGAATTTATTTAAGGCCGATTTTCCAATCATCAGATACCTAAGTTTTATCTGAGGAATATATTATTATGCCGTCGGAATTTGAATAGAATAACATTTATTGTCTCCAGTATTAGAGCTAGTACTCGTAGTAGTGGTACATACACATACTGGAAGCAAAACGTTTAATCGTCAGCATTATGCTTAGGTAGACCTAAGCATAATGCTGACGATTAAACCTAGAGCGCTAGAGCGGGTTGCTAAGCGCTGGTTTTCAGCTTAAACCGTTGACTCCTGTTTACAATGAAAAGAGGTACATTTAGGAACAACGGATTAAATAAGGAGGTTAAAAAGTGCTTTAGACATCGCAGCTGTAACGTGTGGTCACATAACATTATTTTATTGTTTTACTTAACTGCATTGAAGGCATGCAATTAAATCCTTCGATTAAAATCTTGAAGTGTGAAACTCCTTTAATTTCTCAATTAAAGAGGCTTGAAAGTTTTTTTTTATTAAATAAACTGAGTCCAGCCCTTTGAATTAAGGGCCCAGTGATTATTATCACTCCTGGAAGAATAAACAATAATTATGTAAGTACTATAACAAAATCTGCTGTCCGCTATAGAACAGCAGGTTTTTTTTCGCGATTTTAAAGTTGGTCCCATATTAAAAGTTATTCAGGTCGATGGTCTAACTCTAAAGCAACTTTTAAAGTTTGTTGGTTATATGATGATCATACATTAATATTAATGAAATTAATACACAATACAGTTTGTGGACACGACTGGCTATTTTATTTATCTATAAAATCGGCGAAGTGCGTGTCGAACCACGCAAAATGAAGGCTTCCGTAGTTGGGATGAATTTATCCTAAAAGCAAACTTAACATTGTAGTTGAAAAGCATGCTCCCTCACACATTCCAACTGCAAATGTAAGTTTGTACGCACAATATTGAGAGATTTACCATGTTATTTTAAGACCATAGACTTCTTATAGATTTTCCTGTAATCTATAAGTAAAGAACTATTTTCTGTTTTTTTTTTTTTTTTTAATTTTAGGCTCAGTGTTTTGGAAGATAAGGGGAAATGGTAAATTTTCATCAATTTTCTTAAATAATTTTAAAATTATTTATTTTAAAATTATAAAAAAAAACATATCTGAAATTCTTACAACAAGCCCTTTCATTTGATATGTCACACGGTACAGTCTGTAAAACTTTTTTTTTTAATTTCCTAGTTTGCCCCCCAAAAGTGACTACCATATTCAAAATTAATTTATTTACGTTACACGTCCGTGTTTGGTACACAGAAGTTCATATGTGTACATTGTAAGTGTGTGTGTAAATTTCAACTTAATCGGTCCAGTAGATTCGGAGCAAATCGGCTGGCCTGTGTCAGACAGACAGACAAACTCGAGTGATCCTATAAGGGTTCCGTTTTTTCCTTTTGAGGTACGGAACCCTAAAAAGCAACCCATAGGCTTTCGATGAAATATTTTTGACCGAACGTCAAAAATCAGACTCACAAAGTAAATATACAGATCGGACTACATTAGGATTTAAGGTGAATCCGCAGCTGTACCCCGCGAAATTCAATTTTTTTGCATTATGCAGCGGGGCGAGCACGGCCTACTGTGACATGACTTGAGTCACACATTTTATCACAGTTTAAGAGATAAAACTGTTTTGTCATAAAATACTAGTACAAATTGACATGACATAATTTATCATGTCTTGTCCCAAACGTCTTGGGCACGGTGCTCGGCCCGCTGGTCATTGTCAGGTTGTATCTTGATCAAAATATGATTCGCGACCATAACAGATATGTATTTACAGAATTAGAATCATTAATTCATCTCTCTTGGTTGGATTTGTTCCATAAGAAAAAATCTCATATGGAAAAGTTCCTATGGAACGAATCTAACTTAGAGAGAATCAATAATGAAAATTAATGATTACTGACTATAGTCGGAGTTTTAATTAGCTGCAGTAAAATTACACTTCTTACTGTAATTTCGTCAATAACTTAGAGAACATTTTTTCTTTTTTCTTTTTGGCTTCGCACGGTTTGTGCATTTAGCCAGTGTCATGTAAAATTAGGTAACTAGTACAAAGTTGTAACTAATATTAATAATGTATAATTATGAAATGAACTCCATTCCATGATGCATGATAAAGATGATAGATGATATCATCAAGTGATGTTGCACTGTTTTGTTTCATTAGTCTACACTAGTGCAGGTTCACGAACACTTAATGATTAATAATCCACCACTATTACACATTAATATTGCACGTTAGTTCCACTGTTGCATGTTAGTTTATTGATGTATCTAATTTATTGAACCATTTACTCAAATAATTATTAATAATTTTATCCACGAATTGTATATCTTTGAATTTAATTTTTTGTATTGTATGTTACTTGAATGCTTATTTTATTTTAATTTTTATAATTCTATGTTAATTAATGTAATTGGACCTGTGCCGTTTTAATTAACTATAAATAAATAAATAAATATTCGGCTAAACACAAATTTTAGAAAATAAAACAAAACTGCTAACATGACGCTTCACTTTCCCGCCAAGAAGTCCGAACATTTTTTTAACGAAATGACAATTGAAGTGTAGGTAATTTTACTGTCAGATAATTAAAACTCCGACTATAGTCAGCAATTATTTTTTAAACATCGTTTTAATTGTGAAGACGTCATAAAAAGAGCTTTTGCCTCAGTCGACCATTACGAAGATAAGCTAAGGTATGTGTACACGGGTTAATAAGTCCGTGAGATACGATCTAAGTTTTTCTTCATTTCCCTTCCCCGTCTAGTTAGAACATGACTAACTGACTAATTGTTTACGCTTAGCTACCTTCCCGGTAACTAATTTATTAACTAACAGGAACATCAACCTGTATTGTCTCGAGTTAACATACTCAGTCAGTACTTAGGTTCATTGAGTTAGGGGGGATACGGTCTACGTACTTAGGATTGTATTCTTGGGAATTTTCTTAATAATGAGGTTTATCGACTTATCGATTATTAGGTACGGTCCGCAATAAAAGACGACTACTTAACACTTCTGTTTTTTTAATCTTAATTTTCTTAATTATGAGGTTTATCGACACACTCCGCTAGTTGCACGTAAGTCCATTAAATTAAATTCGCCATTAAAAGTAATGCTGTCTTTATCTAACGAAACGTATCAGAAAGTGACAGCATTACTTTTAACGGAGAATTCAATTTAATGGACTTACGTGCAACTGGCGGACTGGCAGGTTTATAATATTATTAGGTACGATCCGCAGTAAAAGTCGATTATTTCAGGTTTTTTAATCTTAATTTTCTTAATTACGAGGTTTATCGTTACAATGACAGATAGATAAAATTATTAGGTACGGTCCGCAATAAAAGTCGACTAACACTTCAGTTTTTTTATTCTTATTGATTGAGCAAAATATTTATTTATTGATCAACGACTTACTTACTAAAACATACACAAACAAAAATCATATACAGTTTTAGGTATTGTGAATTCGTCACTTAGGTACAGATGTGCACAGCAGAAGCAGAAAACTTAATGATTAAAGACCTGTATAATTATAATCTAATATTATATTATACTTATAGATATTATAATTATATTATTTATATTATAATTATAATTTATATTATAACTTATTCCTATACAATCTATACTTCCTGATATAATATTTTAAGAGAATTAAATCTTAGCTAGGACAAGATATTCAGAAAAACACTTTATCCCATCAATTTTGATGATAATTATGTAAAAGTATCGATTTGTGTTGCTGACTGTACCCTTTTCGCAATCGCAATTTAATAACCTCTACAAGTTCACATCAAACGAAAGTTCTTCGCTCTTCCATTCACTCATTCTTTCGTTCACTCGTTCTTCGTTCGCGTCGCAAAGGTACGTTTACACCGGCCGGAAGCCGCCACGGGTAATTACGTCATTTTTTATCCGCCATCTTCAATTAAATGGATGCTAATCTTAGTGCAGAGTACCGTTTGTTACAATTGCTAAAAAAACACCTCGTTGGGTAACGACTTTATATCATGAGCGCTTCAAATACATCGCTTTAGAGGTTGTTGTTTTTTTATGTTTGGTGTTTGAAAAGCGTGAGAAGTGCTTTTGAAAGTGAATTTATTTGACTTCTTATTTTTTTAACCATATATGTACACGCTTATACAGTTGTGGACATATAATTAGGAACGACTCATACCGAAGTCACTTGTCGATAAACAGGTTGCTGTTATTTTTTTATCAATTTACTTATGGTTAATCATCAATTTTAATAGGCTCTAATACTACATACAAGATACGCAAAATAGTTCGACTTCTATTAATAATTAGAATATGGTCCATTTGAACTAAGTATTCGAAACTTCCAAGCCGTCTTCGTACTGTACGCGCTGATACTCCTTCGTTGCCTCCTTCCTTTTTTATAATTTCAGAACCCTTAAACGGATCTTCGCTGAACGAATAATCTAAGCATCTTCACGCGGTGTCCTTTTTCTAGATTAAGGTTTTCGCAGAACATTATTGGTAGTGTTTTTCTTGACGTGATTTTCAGCATCATAAACCTTAGTTTTGGAGCACTACATATGATCAGCAAATTTTTTATACGACCAATCTCGTTCATACAGTGCCAGGTTGATGATACTTGCTAGTTTTGAACCATGATTTGGGAATAATTAGGTATTCACTTTTGACTGAAAAAACGCAGGAGACAGTAACCCCAAAGGATAGGAATAATAAATAGGCGGGAAATAAAAAATGTGCTAAGTATTTGTTTTCGAAATTCAAAATTGATAACATAATATTTTTTGCGTTCTCAATTATTTGTCCAGCAGCCAATTTACGATAAATTGATTTTTGAAGTATTTGTATTTATTTAAAGAACTATTTTGATTATTGAGTATGAATCATTAAAACCGATTAATTACTAATAAAGCCCTTATTGTATGTGGTTCAAAGTTGTTATCTGTAAGTTGACACAAAAGTTAAAGTACCTTGTTTATCCAAAAGTAACTTCGTTATCAGTCGTCCCTAATTACTCGTATATGTCCACTACTGTATGTAAACATACAAGAAGAAAGGAACAGAAAAATACGTACAAAGGTGATGCTTATCAATCTGCTCTTCATTTAAGTTGGAATTTCGAATTTCGCTTGGCTACTTAATTAGGGGCCATCCATAATTTACGGCATACGTTAAGGGGGAGGGAGGGGGTCGACGAAGTGTGAAATTGTGTGACAAGGGGTGGGAGGGGTCCTAAATTTTATGACGTCACATTTCAAAATCTAATATATCTAAGTCCAGTAATACCTCGCTTTACGCGTGGGATACGTTACCAAAAAACTCGCGTTAAGTGAAGTTCGCGTACAAAAGGGGTTCCGTTTAAGCATAGCCATAAGCCAATACAAAATGCAAATCAATACTTTAATTCTAAAAACCCATTGTGCAGCGTGTGTATGTTTTACGGAAAAATGTATCTATTGTCTTAAAATTTTAAATATGTACGTATGACAATTTCGGAACTGCTGTTTTAATTTTAATAATTTCTAGATGCAAACTTGCAAAATATGTGACGTCACACTAGCGAGGGAGGAGCCTCACAAATGTAACCAGCTGTGACAAGGACGAGGGGTTAAAAAAAAACCATGAAATTCGTGTGACGTAATTTATGGATGACCCCTTAGTGGATATAGCAAAAAAAAATGATATATTGATATGAGTCTTACTAAACATAATATCACGCGTGTAATCGCCACAAGATTAGGCAGAGGTGTTCTTATAGTAACACCCACATTTCAGCAGTTATGTTTAAGACCCATGGAATAGGGGCACAAATCTAGACTCTGGGCTGCTACTGAGAAACCTGATGGAAAAACCCAATAACACATTGCCCGACCTGGGAATCGAACCTAGGACCTCATTCTCAGCAGTAGCACTGGCGACCACTAGACCAACGAGGCAGACTACGACGAGTTTTTGTTAGGATTTTCTCAGAAAGATGAATACCTATCAGTAGCGAAGCTATAATTTTTCTTAGAGGTAAGCCGAAGAAAAAGTTGTTCAGTTCTCATAAACTCAATTTGTTGAAACATTTTATTCATTCATTTACTTTCTAAATTTAATGCCAGCTACGGTCGGAATTCTTTGTTTAGTCAAACAATTTAGGCATTTTTGTAATTGATTTTTTAAACTGGTACTAAATATTTGTAATGTGATGTGATTGATACACACAAGTGTCAGAAGACTGGTTGTACCGAAGGGAAGCCGAAAGGAATCGGGTTGTATGGAGGCTGCGCCCCTGATACCTATCTAATATTTTATAATCCTCCCTGAAAAGCATTGTATTTTAAGTTGCGTATTGTAGTTCTACGAATAGGTCAAAAGTTATTAAGCCAAAGATTTAAGGGGGCCTTTCCCGGTCCGTCTATCGTCAACGCGAGCATGGTCGAAAAGTTTGTTGTTTCATCCAGCGCAAGTGAAAACTATTAACAAACGAGTGAGAACGCGATAACATTGAACGAAAAATAATGTGCGGAATTTTCATAAAACTTGTTCCAGGAAATACGTGTTTTTGAGTAAGCCTTACCAATTTGTGACATAAATGTTGGTCATTTAGAATCTCCATTACATTTGCAAGGTTTCTATCGTAATGTTTCCTTAACATTTACTATTTGTGAATACATTATGAATGGCCAAAGTTCAGGTAAAATTTGTGCAAAAAGCAGATTTTTGCAGCCTTATACTGACTTTGTGTTTCAAAAAAATTATTTTTTGCTTGCATAGAAACCTAGA
Source organism: Tiliacea citrago (assembly GCA_963921375.1). Lineage (NCBI taxonomy): Eukaryota > Metazoa > Arthropoda > Insecta > Lepidoptera > Noctuidae > Tiliacea > Tiliacea citrago. Next base: position 8,855,120 of record OY992784.1, read on the forward strand.
TAAAGTGCACAAGATACCTATTGGTTCAAAAATTTCAAAGAAAGATGTGTTACAACGCCATAATCACGTAGGAGCGTTTGTATGAAAAGTATGTCGGGTTGGCCGCTCTTAATGCTAACTAACAAAGGTCACTGACTCTTGTGGCAACCATTGTTCTTAACGGATGCGCAGTGGCACACATAAAATCTGTTCTTTATGAACATTTAATTTGACTTCAACCTGTTTCAGCATTAATTTGACTTCTAAACCATCTGCCTAGCCTTTTCCCAACTATTTTGGGGTCAGCGTCCAGTCTAACGAGATGCAGCTGAATACCAGTATTTTACATGGAGCGACTGCTTATCTGACCTCCACAACCCAGTTACTGGGTAATACAACACCCCTTGGATATCGTACTACCCTCGATAAGACTGGTTGTCACTTCTGACGACCCGTCACGACTGTCAAAGTTCCACGAATGACAGTCGGGACCAACGGCTTAAGGTGCTTTCCGAGGCACGCATCTCGATATGTAAAGATGGTTTGTCCACGGACCAACCGCGGCAAGCGTATCTTAATATGCGGCTGTTGTTACTTAGCCACGAGCCCCCTAAAGCCCCACTTTAAATCTTCAACAACACCTAACTAAAACGAAAAAAATTTCTTCAATTATTAACCCTAACAATGCAAGCAATTACAGGAATTAAGTACTCAATTTATTCACCATTAACTGCTACATTACGTCTTATTGAGTAATTTGATTTGAATTGCATTTAATTCTACAGGCAGTCGATTAATAAAACGTTGAGATAACAATAAAACTTCGAAACTAGTTAACATTTATTGCGGAATACAACGTTCGTCCATTAAATAGGTATTCAATAAATAAGTAGTTAAGAGACAGTCTTCTTCTCGATCCTTTTATTACTTCTGCCCATGTATTAAATATAAACATTTATATTTATATATAATTATTTCAGTATTATGTAGTACCTATTTATTTAAGTATATAATGTACTTTTTTGCATTATAATGTGTAGGGAAGTATATTTAATACCTATTTTAGTTTAAGACGTCACAAAATCATATTCTTTTTTCAGCTTTTGTCTGTAAATGCTGTCCCTAAGAATATACGTGATAATGTCATAATCTGTGGTCACGGCGCTAAAACCGCTGTTATGCGTAAGAGCATCTTTTGGGTCGGGCCATCTTTAATAAATTACCCAAATCATGGAGAACATTAAATATAATATCTGTTCTTATAAGTAAATTGAAGGGTTTACTAACTGAAAGAGCATATTACAGTAGGTATAGCAGAGTTTATGAAAGAGGACAATTTTTCTTCGTTTTTGAGATGACGATGTTGTATTTTATTGACATGTTATTGTAATCTATTGTACTTTTGTGAAATAATTGTAATTTGGAAATTTTTATGACAGTAATTCATATTTTTATTAACTAAATGATTTAATGACTACTTTGACTTTTAGTTTTATCTAAAAAATATGCTTGCTGAATTGTAATGATACCTAATCTTTAATGAATAATGATGATTTGATAAGTACCTACATAATTTCTATAATTTAATTTTGATGAATATTATCACGGTTTTGTGCACCTTCTCTTCCTACCAATTTGTATGCCCCGATTTGCGGCTGAACATGTTAGAACTTTTCTGTATCTTTTATTATCTTGCATGCAATGTATCACGTACACCATGTTTAAACAAATAAAATTTTACTTACTTACTCTTCTTGTTCTCACAGTCCTATGTAATTTATTCATGAACAATAAATTGTATCTGAAATTACATAAAATTAAATTACATAGGGAAAAAAACGTTAAATATTACAACAATACATAAATACAACATTTATAGAAATTTCGTTAAAGATCTTCAACAGCAAAATACACTTATTCAACAGGAAACTTTTAAGTTGATTTTTAAAAGAGCTTGAGTAGATAGCACTTTTTATATCTCACACACTATTATCTACATTTCTTTTTAATTTTTCCTTTCGCAAGTCTACTAGAAGAACGTTCTTTAGAAATAAGCAGTACTTTTGTACTCAAAATTATAATTATGTCGTACCCCTATGTCGTATTTTACCGTGGGTCCATATATAATAAATAAATATAATATGTTCGTGTCTGCAAATGACAACAAACTGTAAACATCAATGTCTCACATGCTTCGTGATTATTGCTATACAAATAGCCTTAATATTTTTTTTTATATACCATTTTACACGGAGTTTTTTGCCCGTTCTTCTCCATAGAGACTTACTTTTTGGAATGGGCAGCAAACTAGCTTCAACTTTCTGTCTGACTCTTTGACAATCCAAAAGCGCCTGGTGTTGTCTTTGACAATTCAAATAGCATAATTGAAATAAATGCCTTGAGTTTTAGATTGACACATAACATATAATCACACCTGTAATCCATGAAGGGTTAGGCAGAGGAGCGGGGTTGGGTTTGGTATTTACCATTTTATTTTTAGGGGCTTGTGGCCGCACGGGTCGATCGATCAAGTTAAGCTACGCTTGCTGCGGTTGGTCCGGGGATGGGCGACCACATGCCAAGACCCCTCCGTGCCTCGGAAAGCACGTTAAGCCGTTGCAGTTGGCCCCGGCTGTCATTCGTGGATCTTTGGCAGTTGTTACGGGACGTTAGAAAAGGGCCGGCAATCAGACTTACCAAGGAGTATCGCATTACCCAGTAACTGGGTTGCGGAGGCCAGTTAGGCAGTCGCTCTATGTAAAATACTGGTATTCAGCTGCATCTGGTTAGACTAGAAGTCGACCCCAATATAGTTGGGATAAGGCTAGGCAGATTTACACATTCCTTGAACATGCAGACGTAATCACGATTTTAAAATCAACGATCTATTCCGTGAACACTATTAAAAGGAGGCTCCCTATTTTTATGTTATTATGCATGAATATTCTGAAACAGTCACACATACAAGCAAAATTTAACTTTAGTATATGATTTATTGGATCTTTTTCTTTCCATGTTGAAGACAGAACACTTTACGTAATTGTAATATTTTCTCTCAATAAACTTTTTATTAAAAAATCATGTCTTTTTTAAGGATAATTCTAAAAAACAAACAAGATTGTTATTCACACGCGATATTCAACTTTATTACTGATGTAATAAAGTTGAAGTTCGAAATTTGATTTAGACTGCCTGCTCTTAACTACAAGATAACTCTCTAAAACCGTAAAATAATTCGTAAGTCTAGTTAACTATTACGTAGTCAATCAAAGTCAATATTGACTGAATGTCAAGTAAGGAAGTCTTTAATGGTTGGCTATTTATTTTGCTGTGTTTCCGTCGTAAATGCATTACTTAAAGGCAATGCAAGTGATTAATAAACCGATTTAATTATGCCTCATTGGTCTAGTGGTCGCAAGCGCTACTGCTGATAACGAAGTCCTGGGTTCGATTCCCAGATCTTGGGTTTTTCTATCTGGAATTTCTCAAGTTTGTGTGGTTGATCGGAATAGGCTCGCCACTTTTTAAACAACATTATTTTTAGTATAATATATGCGAAACCTGAATATAGTTTGTTCACAAAAAGGAACTGAATTGATTTCAATAATTTTTACACCATGTTATATTTTTCCCAAAAATATTTAAGTGTGATGGAAAATGTTATCACCGTTTAATTACTTACAATACAATCGCTGTACGGTTAGGGGTACCTACTGCCAAGTTATTATCAATGAGCGCAAGACGACCCTGGAGGCTCGGGGGTGCCGTTAGCATGTTTTTGTACGGACAATCCGGTCTTGTATAACAACCTTATAAGTATAACTTTGTGATTTTTCATGATACAGTTTTGAAATGTACATAGATTCTTTTCATAAAAATACTAGATACGTGTTTCGGGTTTCGCATATACTAAAACTAATATTGTATGTATAGGACTTAAAAAAAAATCAATTATTTCAGGTCCTTGACCAATATTAAATACAAACATAACACACACGTGTCATCTCGCGTGTCGTGTTGTGGGTGTGTATGTCGTGTCGTGTGTCGTGTCGGGTCATTGGGTTTTTCTATCTGGAATTTCTGAGATTTGTGTGGTTAATTAGATTAGGCTCGCCCCTATGTTATAGGATTTAAAGATAACTGGCGAAATGTGGGTGTACTAAAAGTACACCTCTGCCCAACGATTCGGGGAAAGGGCGTGACATTATGTTTGTTTGAATTAACCGTTAATTAATTCAAGGACATATTGATAGTACCTACTTAGAATGTAGGAAGCTTTTGTTTGGGCTATTAATAATTTGACATAATTAAGTTTTATGCTGTTAGTTATTATGTATAATTAAATGTCCAGAATAACCCCATTCCTTTATTTATTATACAATGTGGAGACAACAATACGACAATAAATGAAAATACTGGCAATACATGCATATGAGTATTTTGGAACAATCAAAAATAAAAAAAGAGATTTTTTCAAACAAACTAAATAGCAGTGGTGTGCTGACTATGGGTTTTGCCAATCTTTGACTAGCTATAGCGACTAAACTGTTGGATATATTTGATTGAATTGTCGTGTGCAGACTGCGAACGTCATTACGTAGTTGAATTTATTGTCATATTGTCGTCTCCACGAGTCTGCGATCTAGGATGAAAGTTCATGCTAAAACGCCTGAACGGATTTGCATAAAATTTGGCACATGGATACACCATGACCTGGGTTAGGACATAGGATACTTTTTATCTCGATACTCCCACGGAATCGAGACTTATGCGGGTGAAACCGCGGGGCACAGCAAGTAATAAATAAATTAAAAATGTGGGTAAACTACGATAATATGGCTCGCCCCTCCAAATTACTGTTTCAATGTGTGTAGTCACATCCTTACGAGAGAGTTTGTATGTAGTTGTAAGTACTCGTAATATCTCACTTATTACCAGATTTGTTGGTCAACTTGGTTTTCATAGAGTACGTCAGTGCAGCGCCATACTAATAATAATAAGCGATTAGGTAATGACGCCGCTAGTCGAGCAACAAATCCGTGATTTGTTTTTGTTTGACGGCCGTCTCATTACGCATAATATGCGTACAAATAATTTCACAACACAAGAACATATTACTTAGAGGTAAAAACGACTCCGCTACCGAATGTCGAAGTTTGAAATGTCGACGTATGTTAGTTCTAAAGTACAGGATCTCGATGTACGCCAGTTCGAAAGTTCACTGGAGCGAAGTATGCAAGGCCGAAGTATGCAAAATCAAATAATAATATAAATAAGTAATTAACCTAATCTATATAGTTCAGATCCGGGTAACCTACTAAAAACCATCTCTTTTTTCTATTAATGCAAGTCGTTTCTGGCACTCGCCGGCCGCTACCGCGGCACCGCTCGCTTCGCTCGCTCGGCTCGTGCGTAGGAGGTCACAGTTTTAACCTAACCTAACCTACCCATTTTTTTTACCCATACCCGGTAGGTTACCCGGAACATAACTATTTAGATTAGGTTAATTTCTTTTTAAAAAAAAATGGGTAGGTTAGGTTAGGTTAAAACTGTGACCTCCTACGCACGAGCCGAGCGAGCGAAGAGAGCGGTGCCGCGGCAGCGGCCGGCGAGTGCCAGAAACGACTTGCATTAATAGAAAAAAGAGATTGTTTTTAGTAGGTTACCCGGATCTGAACTATTTAGATTAGGTTAATTACTTATTTATATTATTATTTGATTTTGCGTTCCGGGTAACCTACCGGGTATGCTTTCTAACTAACGATACGTCGGCCTTGCATACTTCGCTCCAGTGAACTTTCGAACTGGCGTACTTACATCGAGATCCTGTACTTTAGAACTAACATACGTCGACATTTCAAACTTCGACATTCGGTAGCGGAGTCGTTTTTAGTAGGTTACCCGGATCTGAACTATTTAGATTAGGTTAATTACTTATTTATATTATTATTTGATTTTGCATACTTCGGCCTTGCATACTTCGCTCCAATGAACTTTCGAACTGGCGTACATCGAGATCCTGTACTTTAGAACTAACATACGTCGACATTTCAAACTTCGACATTCGGTAGCGGAGTCGTTTTTAGTAGGTTACCCGGATCTGAACTATTTAGATTAGGTTAATTACTTATTTATATTATTATTTGATTTTGCATACTTCGGCCTTGCATACTTCGCTCCAATGAACTTTCGAACTGGCGTACATCGAGATCCTGTACTTTAGAACTAACATACGTCGACATTTCAAACTTCGACATTCGGTAGCGGAGTCGGTAAAAACCAATGTAGGTACAACATGGTAAAAATTAAACCACATGTATATTTGTAAAGCAAAATAGCAAAAAGTTAGAACATAAATTTGCAATTTTACGGTTACATGTGTATCCGAACGTTTTTTTTTTTGGCTTCGCACGGTTTGTGCATTTAGCCAGTGTCATGTAAAATTAGGTAACTAGTACAAAGCTGTAACTAATAGTAATAATGTATAATTATGAAATGAACTCCATTCAATGATGCATGATAAAGATGATAGATGATATCCCGCCCCGCTCCCCTTGAGTTTCAGTAAAGACTGTAACTTTACTGAAACCTCGCGCGCGGACTTCTTGAGAGAACTTAAAGTGATGTTGCACTGTTTTGTTTCATTTGTCTACACTAGTGCAGGTTCACGAACACTTAATTATCCGAACGTTGTATTGTTTGTTTCTTTTTTGGTCCTTAGTAGGCCCAAAAACCATGGACCGGTATTCCATGCCCACTGGCATGGAATTTGAAAATCGAACTTCGAATCGTTCTATCTCTCGCTTTTTTCGTATCGAAGTGAAAGTGTCAGAATAAAGTGAATTTTAAATCTTTCGAATTTTGTGAGTAGACGCAGCACTGTTCTCGGCATTTAAAAAAATATTATTTAATAAGTTTATTTGCCTCACACTCGCAACAAAGTCGAATTTTGCTTACTGTCTTTAAACGGTGGAAATTTTATTGTTCACGGTGTATGAATTAAACTAGTCTCATCACACTTAATTAAAATAAAAACTAATATAGGTATATAGTTTTTGCATAAAATACTCAAAGTAACGGGTGTTAACTTTGAAGTAGTTAAAAACAACGGTTAATATCATTTGACTTGGGCCCACCGTTTCTCGCGTGAGAATAAGTAAACATTAAACTGTACTTTACATAAAGTCATGTCAAACTGAATGACTACTGTAAATAAAATCTTATATGTACCATCCTCAAAAGGAACAATGACATTCACGCAAAGGTTGTCTGGGCTATGAAATCTTTAAGGAGAACTTTGGAATTTTACACATTTTGGACAAACCAACGATTCTCAAACATTAGATAGGTACTTATAATTATTAACTACTTTTTGCCAGCGGCTTCGCCCACGTCAAGTTCGGAAATGTCCCTAATTCCTATAATCCAGGTTATAAACTATCCGTGTGCATCCAAATTTCATGCAAATCCGTTCAGACGTTTTTGCGCAATTGAGTAACAAACAAATAAACTCACTTTCCCATTTATAATATTAGTTGAGATATACCATAGTAACATTCAAAATTCTTCCAATACCTTCCAAATAGCCGATACTTTTTTCGAATCCTGATAGAGTACTTTCTTACTTAGTTTTGATAAACACTCGCCCCTTTATTTATAAACGTTTCTTAAAGTTAAGTAACGATTAGTGACTGTTTAAACATACATTTTTGACTTTTAAACGTCTCTTAACTTTTATAAATAAAACCCCTAAGTGCATAGGTACAGAGCGGCACGTTGTCGACGGCTGCAGTTGCCTCCGCGCGCCTCGCGCCGCGACGTTGACGAGTGCCGCTCGTGTGTGTGAGCACTTACCCTACGGCTATATTATTGTCACGATATCGCGAACTAAACTTCGCGCGCTCTCTGTTGCACAGCGAGACGTCGACCGGTGTACGAGAGAGAGAGCGCGATGTGGAGTTCGCGTTATCGCGACAATGTAGCCATAGGGTTACAGTCTCCCTGCCAGGGTTACGAGCCTGTCTGAAAGGGATATTGTGGCCCTGGCTCACAGGCATCTGAAGGAACACGGTGGGTTTTAGTCAGTAAAAGTCTGACACTCCCTCCAGAGCGGGAGAAGTTATTTGATAATTTCCCACCCAAAAAAAAAGGGTTACAGTCTCAACATCACGTGAAACCCAGCCGGTCTATTCTGTAAAAATCTCACCGTGAATGAAAATCTTAGGTGAATTGAGGTGTAATTTTACACGATACTAGGGATTGAAACTGCTCCTCGACAAGTTAGTGTTACTACGCAATAAAAGATTTTGTTAATGACAAAACTTTCTGTTAATGTTGTGTGGTGTGCTCCTTTGTAATTTAATTTAGTTAGTTAGTTTTACTGCAATTCTAATTTTGCTTATATAATTTGAATACGTTGAAATTTGTAATTGAATTTGTTGATATTTTAAATTTAATTTTTTAGCATTTGTAATTGAAGTTTTATTTGTAGCTTAATTTATTGGCACTGTACCTAGTTCCGAATGTTTCAGTTTTTTAAAAATAATTATGAGTATTTTTATAATGATAGTAATGTTGCTTAGTGAATGGAATGCTTTTTTTTTAATGTTTGTTTATGTTTTTTGTGTAGTAAATGTAATATATTAAATAATTTTGCACGCCGTAAGGGAAAATGTATCGGGACTCATCAAAATAACCATCATAATATCTGTATACCTACATTATTCGCAAATAAATGATTTCTTTCTTTCTTGTAACCCTATAGACAGCTCACTTCACCTTATTTTTCGGCTGTACTTGCCTCGGAAAGCACGTTGGTCCCGGCTGTCATTCGTGGATCTTTGACAGTCATTACAGGTCAGAAGGCCGAAAGTCTGACAACCAGTCTTACCAAGAGGTATCGTACGAGTATTACCCAGTCGTGGGTTGTGGAGGTCAGATGGGCAGGCGCTCCATGTAAAATACTGGTATTCAGCATCTCATTTGCATTCGGTTAGACAGGAAACCGACCCCAAGTCCCAAACATTGTTGAGAGAAGGCTATAGGCAGATTGATTGAGATCGGCTGAACTTGGTTCTCAGAAAGCTCTAAAACTCAATCAGCATTGCTCTTTTATACTCTGTATGAGAAGCGTTATTAAGGCTCGTGCAGACTGCCGCGATATCGCGCTGGTCTACACGAGCCTTTAGCCTTAGCGCTGCGGCGGAACAATCATATAAATACCTAGGTATTATTACTTCGAAATAGGCAGGTAGGTTCTGCAAAATCTTGCCCAAACCAACCTAAAATTAACATAACAGTATTTGCTACTTTAATTACTCGAATCGAATCGCACGATCGATAAAATTAAATGAATGGGTACAGCTACAGTTATGTTCAGAGCTCGTACAAATATTATGAGACCTCGATAATGGTAGCACATTACTTACTGAGCCCGATTCGTTATGGGCTATAATTCTTTGATGAACTATGATTATTTAGGATCTTTCCGCGTAGTCTTGTGAGTATATGGCTAGCTATTAAAACTTTAGTTATTTAATTAAGGTTAATCCGCAGCTATGGCTCGCGAAATTCAAATTTTCTTACTTTTTTTGCTATTTGTGGTAGTTGCAGGTTGTATCTTGATAAAAATATGATCCGCGACTAAGTATAGCAGATATGTATTTACAGAATTATAATCATTAGAATCATAATACATCTCTCTAAGTTAGATTTGTTCCATTGAATGACTTTTTCATGAAATCATGACATTGGGGAACAAATCTAACCCAGAGAGATGTATTAATGATTCTAGCGCCCGCGCCGGCGCCGCGCCGTTACCGGTGAGGTGACAGCTTGTTAAGAGCGGACAACCCGACATACTTTTCATACAAACGCTGGTACGTGATTATGGCGTTGTAACACATCTTTCTTTGAAATTTTTGAACCAATAGGTATCTTGTGCACCATATCTAGGTTTCTATGTAAGCAAAAATAAAATTTTTAAAATCAGAGTCAGTATAAGCCTGCAAAAATCTGCTTTTTTGGACAAATTTTACCTGAACTTTGGCCATTCATAATGTACTCATAAATTGTAAATGTTAAGGAAACATTACGATAAAAACCTTGCAAATGTAATGGAGATTCTAAATGACCTACATTTATTTCACAAACTGGTAAGGCTTACTCAAAAACACGTATTTCCTGGAACAAGTATAATGAAAATTCCGCACAATATTTTTCGTTCAATGTTATCGTTTTCTCACTCGTTTGTTAATAGTTTTCACTTACATAACATAATCAGCCTATAATGATCCCACTGCTGGGACACAGGTGTCCTCTCTTCGTGAGGGAGTGGGCTGTAAATCTACCACGCGGGCCTAGTGTGGCTTGGTATTATGTCACATGTCTTTGAATTTTTGGTTCTAGGACATGCCGGAATAGTTTTCACTTGCGCTGGATGAAACAAACTTTTCGACCATGATCGCGTTGACGATAGACGGACCAGGAAGGGCCCTCTTAATCACGCGCTGCTTACAAGTTGGTTGTTACTAGGGGTGGGCACGGACTGCGAGGCGCATGCATACCGCATACAGGAGTTTCTTCGCCGGGGAGCGGTCTGTCCACTGTTCTGAATAGTTGTTGTCTGAGCTGTTGTTGTTCTGAATGGTGCTAATCCGTCATGTTCGTGAACGGGCGCTGTCAGTAGGGACTAGCCATCTCTGGGCTGCCATGGCTTATTTTAATTTAATTTTTGAATTATTTTTTATTTATTTTTATTACGGTCGTTTTGACATTTTGCATTGATCTCACATGTACATTTTCAACATGAATGATGTAACTAATATTTTGTAACCATTTATTTGAATTTAAAAGAGTGTCCGTGGAGTTTCTTGCCCGTTCTTCTCCGTAGGTACCAACTACGCTTTGGAATGGGCAACTATACTCCGTTGGTTTAGGTAGTTAAATAAAGGTAAACAAAAAAAAACCACGTGACGAGAGAGCTGTCAAGTAACCGACTAAACGTAATACCTGTCACTTCAGTTGGCATGCTACGTCACAGTTGTACTCTTCGATTTAGTAACGTTTTATTTCGTTGACGTTTAGAGGACCTGTCTTTTTGGGCTCTTTACAATAAACAGATTACAAAATATTATAGTATTGTTTAAAATCTAACAAAACAATTGTGTTCAAGAAGTTACATCTACGAAGAGTAGTTTGAGAATATATGATAAAGTTTAACATACAGTATTCTATGAGGAAACTATCGTAAAAATTAAAAATAAATTTAATTTGGTTATAAGTTGCCACGTATTTTTAAACAAGGAAGTGTCATCTATAAAAACCCTTTTTATGATTTGTTTACCTTTATTTAACTACCTAAACCGATGGAATATAGCTTCATCTTTCTGACTGACCGACCCTTTGATAATTCAAAAGTGCCTGTAATTGGTTTATTTAAAATAAATGCTTTGAGTTTGATTTTGTATAGTCATCGTAAAATAGACTTTAACCTATTTGAGTTAAAATCCAAACTTGAATTACATGTTATTTGCTGTGTCGGAGCGGTGCGGTTATAGTGAATGATTACATTTACTTAGCATAGCTTTGCTGTCCACTAATCTAAGTAATTCCAGATCATCATATTGCTTCTCTCTTCTCGATCTTACATCACACAAAGAAACCTGTAATATTAGTCCCATCATCAGCTTACCCAAATTCGACATAAAAGCCAACACTTCTTCACCTAACAGTACCCCTCTCCTCACATGTCGCGCCATTGACCTACAGAACCCATGAACAAACACCATGTACTTGCGTGTTACGCCGTACCTCTCTCTATAAGATGGCAATAAAAAGCTGATTCAGTCAAGCAGATCAGTAGCAATGGGTTTCACTGACAATTCAACAACTGTCATCGTTGTGGAGCAGACAATTTTATTGAACATATGCACCAATGGATTAGCAATTCCTATACTTCAAAATAATTCAGATTGTGATTCAAACTATGTTGGGCAATTAGGATGCCCAGGGCCTGCAGTCTCGACATAGATAGCGATCGGTTTACGACCGAATTCGGTCGCAAAGTCCTAATGGGGTCCCTAGACAGTCAAAATTGCTTGACAAGCACGAAAAAATCACAATCTTGTCAAGCAATTTTGGTCGTCTAGAGCCCCATTAGGACTTTGCGACCGAATTCGGTCGTAAACCGATCGCTATGTATGTCGAAACTCAAAACTCAAAGCATTTATTTCAATTAAACCATTTACAGGCACTTTTGAATTTTCAACAAGTCGGTCAGTTACAAATACGAGTATGAAGCTAGTTGCACATTCCAAATAGTAGATTCCTATGGAGGAAAACGGGCAAGAAACTCTACGGACATTCTTTTAAAATAAAATATTTGATACAAAGTATTGGTTACATCATTCTTATTGAAAATATACATGTGAGAACGATGCAAAACGTCAGAAGCGTCCGTGATAAAAAAAAAACAATTCAAAACTAAAATAATTAAAAATAAGCCGAGGCAGCTAAGAGATGACCAGTCCCAACTGACAGCGCCCGTTCACGAACATAACGCATGGATCAGCACCATTCAGCTCAACCATTTTGAAGGGAGCTAAATGATCCAACACACACGCCACCATCAGCGAGACATCTGAGTGAGCATGACATACTCTCAGCTGCCAGGACATATTCAAGTCAATGAAAGACATATTACCCGGTAAACGGTAGCTCTATTGTACATAGTACTCACACCTGTGTTATGCAATTATATAATACAAAGGAGATTGAGTTTATACAATGAAAAGATAGTCTTACAATCTTCAGCAGCTCCAACAGTATTTTCAAATGTTAATCAATTAGTTGAGGTTGTGGAGCAGGACCAGCATTGAGCCAAGCATTGCGAGACCGCAGGCTCAGGTGATGTAGGACTGAGGAATGGATAGCAGTTTATAAGTTACTAGCTGCACCCCGCGGTTTCACCCGCGTAAGAGCGGATCCCTAATTTTTACGAAAATAAATTATAGCTTATGTTATTCCGTAATAATGTAGCTCTATCTACTGGTGAAAGAATTAGCAGTTTCGGAGCCTATTCGTTACAACATACACAAAGTAAAGCGCTTGTCTGGGTTCAAACCTACGACCGAGACGGTCGGCTGGCCCAAGTCGCGTTCGTTACCATTTGGCCACCACTGCTCTGCTCTGGGTTATCACTGTTAAGAGGCTGACAACAGGTAAAACGCTGTCACTGTCAGTTTGCATACAAAAGAAAGAGATGCGCGATGAAGTAAAAATGCAAATAAAATCGTATAAAATTAGATATTAACTAATTAATAAAAATTAATCCATCACCGGATGCAGTTTGGCATTTGCAATATTATGGTATACTTTTAATTATAATTATAACTGTTAACGAAGGGATAAACTGCTTTTAAAAATAATTAAGAGTTGTCTTTGAAGATTTTTTGATGTATTAAATTATGTTGAATTATGTTTTGAGCACCGTACCGTATGCACAAAAGACATGAAAATATCATACTATTTTCACTTTTTTTTACAAATTTCAAGAAATCTCCGCCTTAATCGCCAATATTTTATCCACCCATGGTTCAACACCTCTGTCATACCTACTACCGCTAAATATGACCCAAACCACTGACTCTACTTTGAACCAACACACAAACCTACTTACAGATTTACCGGATCATTAATCATTATCTACAGATAACTGATAATGTATTAAACCATCATCTCGATTCGTTTGAGATCCCGATTAGATTATTTACTGCCTTGGCTATAGGCTACAGGCTATAGGCTGCATTATATCTTGTTTATTGCCGCGTGCCTGGAGTCTAAGCGGTGTTCTCTTTTGGTTGGTACTTAAGAGTACACAATAATTAGGTACCTGTTTTAAAGGCGCAGACATTTATGATTTTAGTGCCTTTTAAATCTGTTATTACGCCTTCAAATAATGCACAAACGTTATGCAAAAAATGTATGTAAATTTAACTGGAACGCGTACGACACATAAATTCTAAATATTTTATGAAATAAATTCAGGAAGTACTCGTAATGTCTACCCAAAGCATAAAAAACGATATTACTTTCAAACTACTTAAGATATTTTCAGGGTTTTTTTTTTAAAATAGTGTTTTCACACTATTTTATTATCTATACTAGCTGCGACCCGCGGTTTCACCCGCGTAGGTCTCGATCCCGTGGAAATATCGGGATAAAAAGTAACCTATGTCTTAATCCAGGGTGTCAGCTACCTCCATACAACATTTTATCAAAATTGGTCCAGCCGTTTGAGCGTGAGGAAGTAACAAACATACACACACTCACAAACTTTCGCCTTTATAATGTGAGTGTGATAGTGTGATTCGGACCTGCAAATAGTAAAAAATGTGAGAAAATTTGAATGTCGCGGATCCAGGTGCTGCTGCACTGCTTTTGAATGTCGCGGATCCAGGTGCTGCTGCACTGCTTTTGAATGTCGCGGATCCAGGTGCTGCTGCACTGCTTTTGAATGTCGCGGATCCAGGTGCTGCTGCACTGCTTTTGAATGTCGCGGATCCAGGTGCTGCTGCACTGCTTTTGAATGTCGCGGATCCAGGTGCTGCTGCACTGCTTTTGAATGTCGCGGATCCAGGTGCTGCTGCACTGCTTTTGAATGTCGCGGATCCAGGTGCTGCTGCACTGCTTTTGAATGTCGCGGATCCAGGTGCTGCTGCACTGCTTTTGAATGTCGCGGATCCAGGTGCTGCTGCACTGCTTTTGAATGTCGCGGATCCAGGTGCTGCTGCACTGCTTTTGAATGTCGCGGATCCAGGTGCTGCTGCACTGCTTTTGAATGTCGCGGATCCAGGTGCTGCTGCACTGCTTTTGAATGTCGCGGATCCAGGTGCTGCTGCACTGCTTTTGAATGTCGCGGATCCAGGTGCTGCTGCACTGCTTTTCTGCTGCACTCACACAAAGTGCCATTATCATTATCATTACATTCTTTATTTCATTATAATAATATACATACAAATTACATTTTTAAATATTAGAATATAAAAAATATATAAAAACATTTAAAAATATAAAAAATAGTGCTTAGCCGTTATCGGGAGCAGGGTCCAACCTACCGGTGGTTAGGGCTCCAGAGATAGGAACCTCCTCACGATGCGAGCCGTATCGAGGAGTACTGCCTTCTGAATCAGGCCCTTGACCCAACCACCTAACGAGAGCCTCGAGCGATGTTGATCCAGGCTTTCGGCCATCAGGCCATCGGCCGATACGACAATCGGCACAATGACAGCCGAGCTCACATTCCACATGTCGACAACCTCGTGTGCTAAGTCGTGATATTTAATTATTTTATTTTATATTTCATTATCATTATTTATTGCGTCTGCCAACAAACTGCTTTGCAGTTTGGCTGAGATAATAACGTAACATAACATCACGCCTGTAATCTCCAAAGGGTTAGGCAGAGGTGTACCTATAATACACCCACATTTCGCCAGTTATGTTTAAGTCCAAATAGGGGCGAGCCTATTGCCATCAACCGGGACTACTACTGAGAAATTCCTAATGTAAAATCCCAATAACACTTTGCCCGACCTGGGAATCGAACCCAGGACCTGATGCTCAGCAGTAGCGCTTGACCAACGAGGCAAAGGTAACAAATTGTCGTTTAAAAATATTTCGATACTATTTTTTTTTAATTCCTGATCTGAAATGTCCGGTAGTTGAGAAATCGGCATTTTGTTATGAAAAGTATTGCTACAAAATGAGGTCTGTTTACCTCATTTTGTAGCAATACTTGAAGTCGAAAACACCAGACCGTTTCTAACCTGGGTATCGAGGCCAGACACTCTCGCTCAACAGCTGCGATCACGCTCACTAGGACCAAAGAGGCGGTTCTATAACTGTTCTTATCAAAATATCATAGTTATTTCCAGTTATTAATAAGTAATAATAGTTATTAAAAAAATATCTTCTATATTCTTTAATATTTTGCCAGTAATTTTTTTTTATGTTTGTAGTTATTATTATTTCAATCACTTATTTAGGTTACTTTGTAATTTTGCATGGTTTTGCGCGTGTAAAACGATAAATATATCGTTTTACACGCGCAAAACGGCACAGCGCACGCGATTCGGCATTAAACTTGTTGCAGATACTAAAAAGAGATAAAACTGTCTTCACATTAAGTAAGAAATCAATTTAAATTCTTGTGTAAATAAATAGTTACACATTATCAGGTAAATGTACCGTACGTAGTTCTAGTCCCGACGCAATTGATTTTTTTTGCATTGTCAGTCATTCGTTCATTTTTATTTCATTCACTTTTTATTTTGATTTAGGACTTTTGTACAAATCACGCAATCCTTATTTTTAATAATTTTACAAAAAAAAATTACATACCAAACAAGATTATCATTTTTTTTCTCAACCTGCACCTAAATTGCGTAACAAAGTTTGAAGGATATTGCGAATCCATTGCTTCTTAAGTTCGAAAAATTTGTCCGCTCAAAAACGTAAACATGCGTTGTTTACGTTTTTGAGCAGTTTTTGAATGTTGTTGAACTGTCAAAATGAGACCCATTGCTAGAGATAAACTATAATAACATGGCTCGTCCCACCAAATTATTGTTTCAATGTGTGTAGGCACATCCTTACGAAAGAGTTTGTATGTAGTTGTAAGTACTCGTAATATCTCACTTATTACCAGATTTAGCCGATCGCGCAAGACAACGTACGTGTCGTTTTCATAGAGCTAGTCAGTGTAGTGTCAGTGCAGCGCCATACTAATAATAATGAGCGATTAATGACGCTACTAGTCGAGCAACAAATCCGTGATTTGATTTTGTTTGACGGCCGTCTCATTACGCACACATGCGTACAAATACTTTCAAACGTGTTGAATTTTGGAGGGGCGGGCCATATTATCGTAGTTAATCTCTACTGAGTGTGTTACGTAGTCACCCCACTGTTCTTGTTCTGGACAGTCTAAACGCACCATTACTTGAACAACCCTAATAACATCTAGTCATAACAATTCTTACGATAAGATGTGGTCCACAATCTACACTCCCAAAACTTATGCTATAAGGGGGCCGATCGCGCTAATTTTGAACGGTAATACCAAAACTAAACCACAACCAAAAACGTTACGTTAGACACATTTCGTATCACGCTAATCATTTCAATGGAAACGATTTAGCTTTACTTTGGAAGTTACGTTGGAGGAACGATCGATCGAACTTTCAGTATTGTGTAACGTCAACGATTTTGTCGCTTAGAAAAAATAGCGCGATACCGTTCCTTACATCAGCTAAACCAAAACCAAAAACGTTCCGTTCGAACGGTAATTACGTTGAGAAATAGCGCGATCGGCCCCCAGGTGATCACTATTCACACCTTTACGGTACCAGGATATCTGATTCGCCTTAGGTCTTGAAGATCAGACAGCAGTTATTGAAAACGTAAGAGGTACTAGAACCTGACCGTAACCCTACAACCACACGGGCGCATTTTTAGCTCGAAGTTTCTTGCCGCAAAATGTGGGCTTATAAGAGTTTACTCATTATACGATCAGATTTATTGTATACAAGTCAAATCAAGACTTGGAAATTGTAGAAAAATTAATAGTATAGAGGAACCCCACTACCCATAGGTAATTAATGCGTCAGTGAGGCTCTGTGTCTGTCTGTCTGTCTCTTTGATGGGTTTCGCCCGCTAAACTTCCGAACTGAATTTGCATTTATGATATATTATTATGGCAGATTCATCGATTATTACGTCGCTGGAGTACTTTTCGTCTTTTCGTGATGATGAGATTATAATCTATTTAGTAAACACTTTGTAAATTGTCTTTGGTCCCTGACATCAACCAGTGGACAAGATTGTCAGAATGCTTAAAGTATTGGATGCGAGGCTTTTGGCTACTTAGTATGTTTTTTTTTTTTTTGGACTTTTTTTGTTGTACTGTGCGTTTTGTTTGTGCAGAATAAATAAGTTTTTTTTCTTCTTTCTTTCTTTCTTTCATGATAAAAGTAGGTATAGAATATGTACACTAAAGAATAATGAATTGTTGTATTGTAGGTATCTATTATAATATTGTGTGTATATTATAATCTGCAACACCACATGTGAACTACGCATCAAAAACCTGACGTCACACAAATCCTGCATCGCGCAAGCTGAGTTTATTTTTGAGTTGAATATATACACCATTCTGACTTCAAACGTCGGGCAGTAGCCCACCAGACATAACACCCGTCTGGTCGGAGAATCCTATTTTTACTATAGAGGATGAGTGAATTTTACACCTTGTTCTTCATATCTCGGAGTTCGCGTGTCCTCTAAATCGATCCCTTAAAAAAGCCGAGGATCGTGAGACCCTACGTAAAGTGGGCTTTGATGTCTGCCAGAAAATCTTTAACCTGTGAAAACTTACACATAACAAAAAAAAGTTAACCAGACACATATAAATATTAAATCTCCAGCAAACCATAAAATTAATTAACTACTCAATTAAGTTTATTGAGCATAACGTTAAACTAATTTACAACTATAAATAAACCTCAATCAAATGGCATTTAATTACATGCAATAAATAGATCGAAGAACGTTAAAATTGTATATTATATCTCATTCATTTAATGTTCATGATGAAAAGAACAAGATGAAAGCGTCCATTAATCTGAATCACCTCATCTCAGAAATCAATAAAAAATCATTGCCAATCAGAACCATTACTAATTGCGTAACACACTAATAATCACAACTCGAATGATTTTGAAGTATATCGCTAATCCATTGCTTCATATGTTCGAAAACATATGTTTATGTGCCGGGATCCAAAACAAACCTCGGACACTTCGCCGTTTTGACAAGGCTCTATAAGCAGTATAGCGAAGTATCAAGGCATAATGAATTGGATATACACTCAAATTAACAAAGTTCAAAAAAAGACATAATAAAAATCATAGTATACAATTATATTTTGTTATTTTTGTCTGTTTATGGTTATTCTTTTTTTCTTATTCGTTTGTATTTTTTATTATTATTCATTAGTTGTTTAATTCACCTTTTTTTCGTTATGTAATTTTCGTGTTATATATTTTGATTTATTTTAATGTTTTTTTCTTGTCAAACTTAATGTACCTAGATTTTATGAAAATGATGTGGTCTCCTATAATTGGAAGCACACACTTGTATTCGCCCCTTCTATGTATACTTGCATGTAATTGCGTAGCCTCTGTTGGAGACCCAAAAAATAAAAAATCTGCTCAACAGCGTAAATAACGCAATGAATGTTGTTGAACTGTCAAAATGAACCCCATTGCTGCTGATGGTTGTTACGCAATTACCATGCAGGGTTCAGAGCAGTGGTGGCCCAGTGAGCAGTGGTGGTCCTGTAGCGGCATCAACATCGCCACATGCGAACTACGCGTCACACAAATCCAGCATCGCGCAAGCAGAGTTTACCGCGCAACTAGCATATATACAACGTCCCGACATCAACCATCGGGCAGTTGCCCACCAGACACAACACCCGTCTGGTCGGAGGATCCTCCCTTTTCTATGGTGGATGAGTGAACTTTACACCCTGTTCCTCATACCCCCAAAGTCCTCTTTGCAGTGGTGGCCCAGTCGGCAGTGGTGACCCAGTGAGCAGTGGTGACCCAGTGAGCAGTGGTGATCCAGTGAGCAGTGGTGACCTAGTGAGCAGTGGTGACCCAGTGGTATCGGGTACCACTGTACGTACTAGTTGTAGGTCGAGAGTTTGAACCCATCCAGGCACTTTACTTTGTGTATTTAACTTTACCACCACTGTTCTCAAAACGGTGAACGAAAACACCGACATGTCCTAAAACCAAAAATTCGAAAACATGTGACGTCCACCAACCCGCACTGGGTCTGCGTGGTTCCGACTGCTGGGACACAGGCCTCCTCGCTGTGAGAGGAAGTGGGCCGTAATCCACCACTCAGGCCCAGGTCGGGTTGGTAGATGTCACATGTTGTCGAATTTTTGGTTCTAGGACATTCCTCACGATGTTTTCCTTCACCGTTTTGAGCGCAGTGGTGATGAAATAATTAACACAAAGTAAAGCGCCTGCCTGGGTTCGAACCTACGACCTACAACTCATAGTCGCGGTTGTAACAACTGGGCCACCACTGCTATTAGGTACTTACTCGTACTCATGTTTAATTACCACTTTCTCCTGAAACTACAAACGTAACATTTAATTTTATGAACGAAACCTCTTAGTCGACGTTAACCAACTCGTTACTTCTCATACATCCGTTCACCTATTACAATAGTTTATCATAGCCTCATACCTATGGCCTGATTCCAAGGCGTAGTTCTATAATGACCCTGAATAGCGCCGGATCAGATCACTTATCATACCACCGCTGGAACAAAAAACTAATCTGCGCTAGTAAGAATTGGTACATGAGGTGAAGCTGTTATTTGAACCTAGTGAGCTATAAAGAGATGATTGTACGGTTCTGGGGCTGAAATATTAAGAAAAACTGGTCCGGACCAGTTTTTCTTAATATTTTTAATATATTATGTAGAACTTCGGTAAGATTAAAATGTCGAGGTTCGAGGTTTTGCGTTTTAGAAATATGGGAGCTTACACTCTTCCATGATTATCAAGATACAGTTTGTTACCCGTAGTCCCTCCCGTAGTCCCTGGAAGGGACCTCGGGTATTATTTTTACCCATGTTTCCTTCGAGAAATACAATGCTGCCAAATTAAAACCATCAACTGTTATTTAATCATTTGGCTTAGGTTAGGTTAGAACAGTGACCATTAAAGCGCGAAGGCGAGCGAGCGCAGCGAGCGTGCCGCGATAGCGTCCGCCGAGCGCCAGATTCCCTCTATTTTTGGTGAATCATTTTGAATGTTTCAAATAACCAAGAGCTAAAACTAACGGTCTACCATTTTAATTTGGCAGCATTGTATTTATCGAAGGGACCACGGGTTAAAAAAATTACCCATGGTCCCCCCAGGGACTACGGGAGGGGTAACAAATGCAAGATACATATTTAGTATATAACTGGTAGAAACACACACACAGCAGTAATAGCTTAGTGGTGTGACCGTCGGACTGCCAAGTCATTGGTCTCGAGTTCGAAAACAAGGCACGCACCTCTGACTTATCGGATTCATGTGCGTATTGTAAAATTATCACTTGCTTGAAAGACGGTAAAGAAAAACATCGTGAGGAAACCGGCATGCCTGTGAGATATTTCTAGACGGCATGTGAGGTCAAGTCAGACGCCCAAGGGTGGCGTAAAAACTCTGACACCAGGTTAGTCACTCACTACCAAACGAAAAATAAGACTGATAGAAATTTTTGTCTCTCTGCACCATGCATCTCTTCTATAATTTCGCTTCTTTGTGCATCCTTTTCATTGATATAATAAGAAACCAATAACGTTGGGGTTTGTAAGCGTATTCCTGTTATCTGCTTGTGTCCTAGTAGTAATTTGAGGACCATCAATGGTGCCAGAGATGGTTCAAACTCAGCCAACTCTAGCCTGACGCCATGCACATTCTTTGAGATCATTGTCAACAAATATTCAGACACGGACCCACGTGGCTGACGCTAAGACCTTGTTTAAAACCTAAGCAGTTATGTAGGGACCTACCTAGTTTACAGATCACGTAGTATCCCATATTCTGAATCAGTGAACTGTGAAGCTTCGATGGCCTTTTTGCGGTGTTTCGTAAATTATGGTTAGACCATCAAATTGGAGTGAGTGGTTGTATGATGCGGCTATGGGCAGTAGTACATGGCTAGTGTAAATTATATGGTTGGCCCTTCGTGATCTCGTTAAATGGGAATTTGCGAGTTTTTTCCAAGCTCGTGATCGTGGCGTAAGATGATTATCTGTATGAGATATAATTCAGAATCAAGTGCAGGTTTGATACTCAAGATCAGTATTTTTACGATGTGCGTGTTGTCACGCACATCGTATTTAGTTAAGTTTAGATAGAGCCAGAATTGATCAAGTACTTTGTCATTTTAGTCAACTTTCAGTTTCAACCAGATTACTTTGTAAGTAGATAGCTCTCCCAACTCGAAATTTTTCGCCAGCTTGAAACAGGTTCACTTTGGACTCACGTGAGAAATCTGGCAAAAAATGCTTGCAAACATTTCTAATAACTTTTTACAGTTAACTATGAAAAAAACTACATCATCAATATCAATTTATTATTCACCACACCAAAACTAAATACATAACAATAATAGATAAAAATTCAAATTACGCCGTCACAAAACAGGCATAAGTACAAAAAATCGATGATTGCCCATCATATTTTTTAAATTACATACTTATACTGGTTGTACGAGGTCTTTGCCCCCGCGGCCTTGCTGTAAGGTATGCGCAGACGCAGTCATCTGCCACTGTACTTGCGTAATGAGCATTTCTACTAGAAGTGAGATAGACGATCGGAATCTCACCTAAGGTGCTCTATTAGTCGTTGCAAATGGGTTAGATTAGTAAGCACGGGTGTTAGTGAGGTGCTCACGACTTTTTATGGTGTAGTTTAGCTTACTAATGAACTAATGAGCTTTCTTGCAAATCAAGTTTAAGACATTTATTTCTCAAAAACAGAATACAATTATTCACTTAGATGAAAAATACAAGGTTGCATACATACATAATTATAAACGTTCCTTGGAACGAGTATCGGAACGGTATGTTTGATGCTTAAAGGTTTGAAGTTAAAGGTAGATCAGATACAATAATGTTAGTCATTAACTTATCATTGTGTTAGTTTAACTACACCTGGGGGTCTACTCGGAAGCGCTAAACCGAAGTACCGGCCGAATGTTCGGCCGTTTTATAACTTCCAAAGTTTCCTTTTTGACTTTGAGTCCTTACCCGACTTCTAGTCACAGTTTTGACTTTGGCTTATGTCCTCGGCTGTCTTTTGTTTTCTTTCGCTGCGATAGTTAGCCGTAGTAAAGAAACGACTGAACATTCGGCCGATACTTCGAATTTATGTTCGGAGTAGAACCCCCTTATTTTTTTTTTTTTGGGTCGGAAATTATCTAATAACTTCTCCCGCTCTGGGCGGAGTAGGAGGGCGTATCAGACTTTTACTGACTAAATCCCACCCGTGTTCCGTCAGATGGATCGCAAAAAATCCGGGTCGCTAATAAATGGCGTGATAGTTTCTTAAATACGAATTATTTGTTAAACTATAGTATTATATATTGTAGATGACTGATTAATAAATATAAAAAAATGTGTGAAACGTTTTGTACACTAAGTATATAACTTTAATTAAATACAAAAAAATAAGAAAATAAAATAATAAAAGATATCGAGATATTTCTTTTTAATTTTACTTGATGTAGGAAAAAAAATCGACACAGGAAAGCTTTTAATTCGCGACTCTGCAGATAATACCTACCTTGTTTTTGAGGGAGTTTAATTTAAGTTGGGTAAAACTTTAAACAGTATGCCTCTAAAACTGATCTTAGTGTTCGTAAAAGGCAATCAGAATCATAGTAGAGAGTGAGAAGTAGGTATCTACTCCTACATACTCTTCCCATGTCTTGTAACTGAAACTGAAAAAAACCCGTAAAAAAACACCAACGCTTCAAAAACCATCAAGAAGTAATATTCAAGCACTTTTTAACCTATGGCATTATGCCATAACGGTTTCAGTAGGCCCTAAGCCCTAATGGCATAATCCCTTGACTAACCAAGTGGCCCTAAGCATATAATTTGACGCTTCGAACCAGTTGTTTCTTAAGGAGAAAAGTATGCCTTAGCTACTCCGCTCAGTGTTAATGCCAAAGATAAGATGAGACGCTCGGTCTCATCTTATCTTAGGCAAGGTGCGATTAACTGTTCTTGCATAATATTTGCCTCGTAATAGAGTGTATCTATGATAATGTACGATCTGCTCTCAGAGTATGCTTGTATCAATCAAGCAACAACGTAAATGAGTTTAAACATAAGCTTTTTATTTTATTATAATAATTGATTGACAAGGCATACTATTCTGTTAGTGAATATCTTAATGACAAACTAAAATAATATTTATATAATTGTTTATCTGTCTGTATAATTAAAATGTTGCTTCCATAAGATAATGATATTCTGTATTGACGTTTTGTATTTAATTTTATTGTTGTAGGTTATTATTGTAAGTATGCCATATTGTGAATATACTACTTATTTGTTTTTGTACATTTATTATTAATTTTGACTATTAGTGTCGTAGGTACACTTTGGCGTGCACTTTGATTTTATTTTACATTTTCGTTTTGTTAAAATGTGACATTTGATTACGCAAACAATTTTGTATGCCTTCGTGGCGGGACGTACTCGTAGTATGGACCAAAATTTAATTTTAAACATCTATATACATTTTTTACCTTATGTTCACAAAATGAATAAATAAATAAGAGTAATTTGTTTGAGTAATTTATGCGGCCTATACCCAAATGTCCTTTCTTTGGTATTGTTCGTCGAATCGTTGAGCTCGTTAAGTTCTGAGTTGAGCTGCACGATTACTGACAAATGCGTGCACTAACTGGACAGTTCCACTCAATGTGTGTGGTTCTT
The DNA here is from genome assembly GCA_963921375.1 of Tiliacea citrago. NCBI lineage: Eukaryota > Metazoa > Arthropoda > Insecta > Lepidoptera > Noctuidae > Tiliacea > Tiliacea citrago. The sequence goes on from OY992784.1 coordinate 8,879,685, forward strand.
TCATCAAAAGAGCATTTCAGACACCAATCTACATGGTCTTTACATGATCTGACCAAGATTATGTCGGGACTTTAAAAGAGACTGTGATGATCTCTCAGTTCGTTTCGGCCTTTCTTCTCAGAGTATTCAGATAAGAGAAGTTTTGTTTCATCCTTCAGATGAGCCCTATTGATTTTCGTTATCAAAGTCATTCTTATCCGTTCAATCGATTTTAACAAAAATCGATTGAACAACAAACAAGAATTTTCTTAGATTTTTTTCCGTAAAATTTATCGTTAACATGTTTGTCTGTGAGGCGTGCACTTTTGGATTTTCCAAAAAAAAACACTGAGTTCGTGACCACAACATTATTATGTTTAGTCGCTTTTAAAGTTTGTGCTGATTTTGTAGAACTCCAATATTTTGTGATCTCCATTGTTGTGTCTGTTATCAATTTAAGTCTACGTAGAACATTTCTTGTAGAACATGAGAACACAACTTATTGTTCACGAACCAGCACCCCACATAAGAAAACCCATAGATGCCATCAGATCGATAAGATGATATCTCGTGATAAGTCGACAAGTAACTTATCAACGCCGTGAGACTATTATAACTGTATGCAGGCTCATAAGCTTTGCACATTGATCGTATGACCCGATAAGATGCATAACGGATGCATTTATTGAATAACTAGCTATGCCCCGCAACCAGGGGGCCAAGTCTGCTAACGCAGTTGTGTCCGAATGGTCGATCATTGGCACCGTAATTGTAGAGTTTGATAGTTTCGCTAATCTCCTAATTGAAATGCGTCTTTATGATTTTCCAATGACGTGCCACTGATACTGCATTTGAAAAATTGTCTGTATTTGGTAATCTCATACTGACAAGCTCCTATTATTTTGACTTCCCTATGGACCACTGTCACGCCATTATGAATTTAGGAGATTACAAACTATTGGCACAATGGTCATGGCGTTGCCTAGGTATGGTCGTCATAATGACCAATCATTGAAAATAGCAGACTTGGCCCCCAGGATATATGTTCATAGTTCGTGGCCATCGCGTGAAATAACCTACATATAAAAATAATATACCTATTTTACTATACCCACATAAATGTTTGTAAATGTTTCATACCTGCTCAACACTGATTTATAGTATTTCTCTATTCATAGTTACATTATTTGTTTCTATACGGAAATCCAAACCATGACCTAGCATAGATGAAGTCTTTCTAATTCCATACCGTTCAAGTCAATTTTAGTCAACAATAACTTCAACTCTACAGTGCACTTTACCGTAATCGTCGTGAACGTTATTAGGCATACGGTTTAACGGTAAAATTCTATTAGTATCTATAGAAAATTCCCATTAGGAATTCCCATACAAGTCTGCAGAACTTTTTATGGTGAGAACGTCGAACCTAGCCTGGTTTACCAGGATGTTGGGGCCTAACTGTCAAGCGTAATGACTTAGAGATTCTGCAGCCAGTAATTTGATCTATACTATCAATAAATATGAAGGATTGACGAGGAAGCGCGCCCATTGGCTAATGGTGTGTCCGATAAGAAAGATAGAATATGTGCATTGTGCTGTTCAGTTAGTCAGTCAAATTGTAGCTGTGGTAGTTATAGTAAGTTCTGATAGTTAGTAGTGTTGTTTTTGTAAAACTCTACAAAAAAAACTTGTTTTCGTCCACTCAGTTTATGTTAGGAAATAGGAACTTTTATTGAATCGCTTATTTTGACAGCTGAGCGTTTCAGTTGAGCTGCTTTATGGAGATGAACGTCATGGTACCCAAACAAGTACAAAATTGAATTAATGAAACCAAAACTTGCGACTTAGTTTGGGAGAATCGTTGTCAGATGGCCTAAATTGAATCGTTAAACTAACGTCATGGTAATGAATTAGAAGAACAGTCCAGTGTAGGTCCTAAATTTATAGGCTTCCTGGAAACAATGAAATATTAAAAAGTTCTAGTTGCTTTTGCGTTTGTAGATTATACTGGTTTTTTACCAACTATAGGTAAGAACGAAGAATTATTGTTAGGACTGGTCTTCATTTATTTCTTAATTTTTCTCATAATAAGATTTGACGATCTAAACACTATTGATTTACTCTAAATCGATAATTTTCAAATCAGAACCGCACCCTACTTGCGTAACACACTTTCAATCAAACCAAAGGAAATTCCTTATCCATTGCTTCATAGGTTTGAAAAATTGGTCTGTTCAACAACGTATAAAACGCAATGAACGTGGATGAACTGTCAAAATGAAAGGAATTGCGGTCAATGAGGGTTTACATGAAACTCACGCCACCAGCAGGCGCCACTTTGACAAGAGGTCTTCCACTTCGACAATGAATAAAAAATATATGATGACGTTCATCATTCGTTTCATTCATTTGTTCATCATTTAATCACGATTAAAGAAAATAAAGGCGCTTTGACACTTTTGACAGGTTCACTGCTGCACTGCTGCCAGAAAACCCTCATTGCCATTGTATTTGTGACAGAACTCAATAATAAGTGTAATAAAAATCATCAAAAGTATGTAATTGTCTAATCTTATACGGTTGCCTGCATTTATTAGTTGTTACTCGCTTTTACTAAAGTGTTTTTTGTGACGCTGTACCCAAATAATGCAGCCATCTGTATAACTACGAACCATGGAATTAGTAAGTACCGAACAGTAGTCAGTATCGAAATAAAAATGTAGCCAGCCTGTACAATGGCGGCAACAAAAAAGTTTGAATACCTCATCTCTGAAGTGTTTATTACATACTTATAACGTGTTATGTTTGCTTCATATTTACTGTTAGACGATAACCACATTATAACTGTAAGTTGTTTGTTTTTGTTCGTAATCTCGAGATTGTTTCAATTTTCTCTTATGATGTAGCACTAGGTAAGACTTAGTTTCTATTATCTGCTCAGTTCTGTAGTGTTATTATCTGTTCTGTGCTTATTATAACCAAATGGTCGCCGCAAATCCATTGTTTTATGGACAAAGTTGGTAACCGCACAAGCGCACTGCAGCCACTGTTGTGTGTAGACTCTCATTAATTTTTATGCTGGTTTTGATTGGTTCATATTTCCTGACACTGTGATTGTCTATTGTGTGAAAATCTGATCGGAGTGAAAATCGGTGACAACCGTCACCAAAGGCTAGGTTAGGTTACCTATAGGCTCGAGGACACGTCGCGGCATACGCTGGCAGAGTGTGCCCTTGGGAGGAACCGCGCCGTGCCCTCATCTCAGGAATAGACAGCACGGCCAGCAGCGAGGAGTCCTGGGACGCGGTGGTATCCCTCTGCAAAACAGTCATGTCGCAGAAGGAGGCTGCGGAAAGGGAGCTGGAGATCTCTTCCACTGACCTAGTCCGCAGCAGGCGCACCGGGCGTCGGCAGAGGGCAGATAATGCTCTCTTCCGGCCCCCCTAAATGGGTCCGGGGACGGTGACTGGGTTTTTTATATTTCTATGGTCATGGTGTATCTGTCTGTGTATCCTCATGTCTAGGATGACTTCCGCCCGACTAAAAGCAAGGGATGTTCGTCTTACTAGCCCTGGCTATCTATATACAGGATAAAATTAAATTAGCTAGCGAATAGCTTAGGTACTCTGCAGACGTGATGGTCTGATGGATATCGATCTAAACTAGATAAAATAAAAAAATAAAAGATGTGATGTGTTTTCGGGGTCAACGACCGCTAGTAGTGTTGTTACTTGAAGTACCTATGACTTGAGAAAATCTGTTTTATTTTGTTTTATCGTGTTTAGGTATCGATACTTACCCATAACTTATGTGAAGTTCACACAAAAAACACTTTTTTTTTTAATTTAAGCTAATTTTTCAAGTGACTAAATTAAATGCGCGGTCGGTGACACCACAAAAAGTTATCAAATCAATTAGTTTTTTATTTTACCATGTCTAGATATCGATTGGCTCGATCATCACGTCTGCAGAGTTTTGCTAGCTAATTTAACTTGACCCTGTATAATTATGGCTGGATGGGAGCAATCACCATGTGAGCAGTGGTGGCCCAGTGGTAACGGCCGCGACTTACGAGTTGTAAGCCGTAGGTTCGAACCCAGACAGGCGCTTTACTTTGTGTAAATTATTTCATCACCACTGCTCTCAAAAACGGTGAAGGAAAACATGTGACATCTACCAACACGCACTGGGCCCGCGTGGTGGATTACGGCCCACTCCCTCTCACAGAGAGGAGGCCTGAGTCCCAACAGTGGGCACATTTATAGGCTGATTATGGTCTTACATTTATAGTATTTTTCTTGGTTGTAGGATGAGCTTAAATAAAAATATCAACAAAACTGAATTGCCTTTAAAACACAAGCCTACTTCACATTTCTACAAGGAAGTTAACGGTTTAGTTGTAAGTTATCACAGGATTTATTAACTTAACTCCCACTTGCGTTCTAAGTAAAGTGGGGCTCATTGACTTTGGATTGGAAAGACTTGAGGAGTAAATAAATATCTCGGTTATTTCAATGTGCCCCTGTGACAAAGGTATGGGGGTCAATGGATCAATTGTTTTGTACCAGGCTATTTCCAAGACTTAAATTAAGTGTCACTCTGTATCTGTGCACTTTTAATGTCAAATAAATAAAAATAAATAATGTCCCGGCTGTCATTCGTGGATATTTGATAGTCGTTACGGGTCGTCAGAAGCCCGAAAGTCTGACAACCAGTCTTACCAATGGGTATCGTGTTATCCAGTAACTCATGGGTTGTGGAGGTCAGATAGGCAGTCGCTCCGTTTAAAATACTGGTATTCCGCTGCATCCGGTTAGAGTGGAAGGTGACCCCAACACAGTTGGGAAAAGGCTAGGCTGATAAAGATGAATGTAGGTTAGCAGGCTGATTTTTAATTAATTTGGGATTATTTCAAAGGGTGACTGAAAGTGTACAACTCATGAATGTAGGTACAGTCGATGAACAGCATTACGTGACCCCTCACCCAAAGAAGAATAATGGAAGAGGGGTCGGGTAATGCTGGTCACCGACTGTACTACATAGTTTTTAAACCTACTTACTATGGGATCTTTGATATATCGAAAAGAACGTGAAATACGTACGCATAAAACACAATTACAAAATGTTATATAAGTAGGTACCCGTTAAAATGTTTGGGATACTTAAGTGATTTTTTTTCTTAAATTCAGAGTTGGTCCCATATAAAAGTGCACCTGCCTGTTAAAGGCTCGTGCAGACAGGCGTGACGCGACACTGGTGAAACAATTTCTATGAAAACATCAGGGATATTGTTCTACCGATATCGCGTCGCATGTCTGCATGAGCCTTAAAGTGGGAATGCGTTTCTCATAGGGGCCAGACACCAGCCAGTATTATTCACTTAGTTTCTGGTCCGTGGTGGAATATTTCGCTACGTTTATCGTCGCCTCTTTAGCTCAGTGGTAGAGCACTGGTCTCGTAAACCAGGGGTCGTGAGTTCAATCCTCACAGGAGGCATTCAAAATCCAAACTCTCGTGTTTTATGTTTTAACAATTCATCCCTATGAGAGGCACTCAACTTCACCATGCCCATTGCCACCAAATCAGAATCAGATGAGGGGATCCCATGGAAATTGAGGGAAACCCTCAAATTTTATAGGCAAACCTATAGCGATTTGGGTATTTTTTATAGTAACTCATGCATTTGGTCTCGGAAAGCACCATTTGGTGAAGTGGAACTGATGATGGAGACCACTTATGGCCACCGGAACAATATAATAATGAGTACTCCTATTTAACGGGTTGCGATTAAGCAATTTATGCTCGTCACTATGCATATGGTGAGTGGCAGTTCTCCTGGTTCTAAACAGGAGAACTCCTCAACAATCAACGTCCCAGCATCGGGAAAAGAAATATTTTGTAAAAGGTGATGAGCAGTTAACATTAGGCTATTGTAACTTAGATAAATTCAAAACTGACCCACTAAAAAGTGTAAAATAAAAAACTTTTTACAAAAAAATAAGAACCGACTACCAAAAATAACACTACAAAGTGAAAAATAACTTTAATTTCGGAAGTCGGTGGCAAAAAACTCAAATACAGATCCAAAGACACCGACTTCCGCAATTAAAGTTTTTTTTCACTTTGTAGTGTTATTTTTGGTAGTCGGTTCTTATATTTTTGTAAAAAGTTTTTTATTATTGTAACAATGTTTATTTTTTATTAATTTGTATTACTTGTAGTCTTTTTAATTTCTTTAAGTTTTTTTATTTCTCCTTTGTTAGTCTTATTGCATAAGTATTCCATAGTATTTCCTCCGGGAGTGGGCGCTAGCTCTTGTAACACAGGTGAACCACCTAGCACAAGTGTCAGGGACTTCACACAAATTGTAACCACTTTCTTTTGTAATAAAGAAGATTATATTGTAATATTTAACGTATGAGTAAAGAAAAAGTTTAAAAAAAACTCGTTTCTTATTGGATTGGGAAATTTTTATTATTTGTTGTTATAGCGGCGATAGACAGTTGTTACGGGTCGTCAGAAGCCCGAAAGTTTGACAACCAGTCTTACCGAGGGGTATCGTGTTAACATATTAACATTTATTATTATCATGTTAACCCAGTAACTGGGTTATGGAGGTCAGATAAGCAGTCGCTCCATGTAAAATTACTGGTATTCAGCTGCACCCGGTTAGACCGGAAGCCAACCCAACTTAGTTGGGAAAAGGCTAGGCAGATGATGAGCGGCAATAGAAATACACAATCTGTGAAATTTTCAACGGTCTACCTATTTCGATTCATGAGATACAGCCCGCTGACAGACAGACGGACGGACGGACAGCGGGAGGCTTAGTAATAGGCCCTAAAAAGGAGGAGAAAAGTCATAGGGCATCAAAAATTCGTCCGCATCGCTGTCAACAGGAAAACTACCCCAAAAGGCTGGCAGCATTGCCACGTTATAAGGCAATGCTGATTCTTTGGCCAAAAAATAGGCCAGCTTCTGCAGCCTTAGCATGGAGTTTTCTATTTGTACTCTACTGTAGAATAGAAATCGCTTGTCTACCGAAAATGTTCTACTTACTGTCTACACGGAAACGTCCTTTTTGTCTACACTTCCGTCGAGAAAACGCTTCTCTACGGTTCTCGTGCTAACCCTGCAGGTCACGTGAAGAGTCGACCAACCGCTTGGGCGATGTCTCGAAAATTAAAATAGACAACAGACATAATTTAAAAAAAAGTCGTAGAAGTGCTACAGACAGTATCATTAGTTAAATTCACTTAGGTAGGTAGTGAACCTATAGGCAAAGTAGCAGCACATCAGATTATACCAAACTGTCACATTTTACCAAATGATTGTAAACCTTAAAATGTTGATCGATAAGTTCAAAATCGAAAAAGAAAATTTTACAGTTTGTGGTAAAATTGGCTGTACAAGTGAATTTAATTTCAATGAATTAGATAAACTGGGAACATATAGTACCCCCACAAAAACCATTGTACCAATTCGTCATGATGATATAATTAAAATTTAAGTACCTAAGCTTATTTTCTCACAAAGAGGAAAGAGTTACCGTTTGGCGGAAAATTATTGGTTTAAAGACGGTTAACAGGAACACATCACTCAAAAGTTCAGCGGAGCGAGTCCGTACAACTTTTCTAGTGTAATTATTAAAATAATATTATAAATATATTTTTACGAAGCTACTCAAAGTTCCATTAGGTATTACATATTCCTGGAAAACGAATTGTACGAGCATCGCCACATGATATTTATTGTTTTAGTTTTTACCTGATCAAGCAGTTGCTAATTCACCGATTTATGTACATTCGCTGACTAAGCTATTACGCCCGCCACAAGCCACCTACTTTTGGCATTATATAATTCGTTGTTTTATTAAATAAATGATCAATCATTATCGGACACAAAACAGTGATTTTATTTCCTGTACACATCCCGAGTGATTCATCCACCTACATCCTACATCTCAGTGTGCGGAGCTGCTGCCCGTACATTTATGGTCCTTCGAGCCGGATAACCACTACTGGAGCAAACAGTCCTGCAAGTCGCACAGGTACGAAGTGTTTCTACTTACGATAGCGAATCGGTTTGACTGGTCTTCCACAAGCGGATCGCCCCAGTCAGATTGAGAAGGCGCACAATATCGTACGGAGAGATTCCTTCGGACCCTGCGATCGCCGTGGGAGACATCAACATTTGGTGATTCGGGAACTACATACAACAATACAACAGTGAAGTCAACAGAGCTAACGTCCATCCACTACACGCATACATACTCGTGCAACAATTATGGACGCCAGGCAACAAGAACTTCTCAAGCGGCAGGAAATCATCGCAGAGGGCATCCGAAAAATTGGTGTCAACTTCGGAAAAGATGGCCCTGACCGCAAAACCGCCACATACATCCGGGGCAGACTGGATACCCTCCAGGCGCACTGGAACGAATTCGAAATGAATCATGGCGTGCTACAGGGCGCCATAGACCAGACCGACATATACTACACAACAAAGGTATACGACAGGGTCAAGTCGAACTACTCAAACATACAACATAAGCTGCAAACATGGTCAACAAGCACTGCGGAACTCGCGAGTCGCCCAGAAGAAGAGAACAAGAACACTGGAGTCCTATCGAGATCGGACGAGCTAAAAAATCAACAAGCAACCAACTTTAGAGCCTTCTCACGTTTCGTCAGCAACTTGCGTACTGCTGACATTATTGAGAAATGGGAGATAGAAGACAAGCTTAGGGTCCTCGAATCGCGATGGAGGGCGATTGACGAAGTGCACTGGCAGCTCGACAACGTTCTCGTCGGTAGCAACGTAAACTACGAGCTCGAGTTCTCGCAGTACGAAGAAACATACGAGTGCACAAAGCGAGGTCTCAACCGCAAACTCAACCACGCTGTCCAACAACGGGATAGTGCGCCAAGGATCGAAATACCGATATTCTCTGGAAACTACACACAATGGCTGACATTCCTCGATCTATACATCGCGGCTATCCATAATAACCCTTCCCTCTCGAAGGGGCAGAAGATGCAACACCTGAAGGGGAAGCTAAAAGGAGAAGCTGAGCGCCTTGTGCAACATCTGTGTGTTTCCGAGAGCAACTACGACTCCTGCTGGGAAATCCTCCACCATAGGTACAATAACTTGCAGATGCTCTTCACCAAGCAAATGCAAGTGTTGATGAGTCAACCTACGATTCAAAATCAAAACGCGTACGAGCTGAAGCGCCTACACGACACCAGTCTCGAAACCGTGCACGCGTTGCATAACTTGAGCATCGACACGGCAACATGGGACCCGATTTTGGTGCACATTCTGGCAGCAAAACTAGACACTCAGACCTACGCTGACTACATGGAGGCGAGGAAAAATCCAAGAGGCCTTCCCGACTTCAAGGAATTCATCCAGTTCATCGAAGGGAAGTTCACGGCGCTGGAGTCAGTAGTGAAGAAAACAAGTAAACCCAACAAACAAACGGATGCCGACGTCACCCCAAATAAAGGGGCCTCGATGACAACAGTACCAAGGGATGCGTACAACAGATACAGACGCTACCCCAAAGCAAACCATACAAGCTCCGACAGAAATTGTCCAGTTTGCAAAACAAGCCACATCTTGCTCTACTGTAAAGAGTTTCAAGAAATGACGCCAGCCATAAAAATTAGGACCATTGAGCAATTGAACATTTGCAAAAACTGCATGTATCCGCACAACGGAAAGAAATGCAACTCACAGAAAAGATGCAAAGTGTGTAACGGCGCACATCACACCACGCTACATGACCTAGTCCGCGATACTACGTCAGCGACACTGTCGTCAAGCCAAATGGCCGAAGGCGTGACAAACAACAACATGCAGCGAAAAACCAATCACGTGTCAGGAAATTTTAACGAAGTTTTACTGGCTACAGTACAACTTAAAGTAAAGGCTGCAGATGGAACTTACACCGTACTTAGATGCCTTCTAGACCAAGGCTCCCAACTGAACCTTATAACAGAATCGGCTGTGCAACGACTTGGGCTCCCGCGACGCAACCACAACTCAACTGTGTCAGGGATCGGAGCATTTGCCAGCCAGAGCAACGGGACCGTTCAGTTGGACTGTAAGTCCCTTTACGGAGATTACGAGTTTTCAACGCCGGCATTAGTAATGGCTAAACTACTCAACAACCTGCCTAACTACTCCTTCGAAAAACAAGATTGGCCTCACATAGAAAACATTAACCTGGCCGACCCACAATTCAACTTATCAAGGCCGATTGACATTCTACTTGATGCTGGGGTATATGGCGACATAGTCATGAGCAACATTACTCGAGGAAACATATACGCACCAATAGCACAACAAACAAAGCTCGGCTGGGTATTAGTTGGAAATACGAATACTTTCAACTGTCATGTCGTGGTGGACACTAGCGATATCTCTCGTTTCTGGGAAATTGAAGAGATAATATCAGACGACCAGTCTACGACTGTCGATGAGGAGTACTGCGAGAGGCTGTACGCTGATACAACAAAAAGACAAGAAGATGGGCGGTATGAAGTGAGAATCCCCATGAAGACCAATTTCGAGCAATATTTAGGACGATCAAAGCCACAAGCAGTCGCGCAATTCAAGCAATTGGAAAAACGTTTGACAAGAGACGAAACCCTCGCTTCAAGCTACAAGGCTTTCATCGGCGAATACAAAGCTCTAGGACATATGAAAAGGTGCACAGAGCCGGACACGCCAAGCTGTTTCCTACCCCATCATGGAGTAATGAGACCCGATTCAACGACAACCAAACTCCGAGTGGTTTTCAATGCATCAGCAACCACTAGCTCGGGACACAGTTTAAACCAACTGATGGAATGCGGGCCTAACTTACAACAAGACTTACAAGCTATTCTTCTACGATGGAGGGCATTTGAATACGTGTACACAGCGGATATTGAGAAATTCTACCGACAAATACGTATTCAGGAAAAAGACCAACACTTACAAAAAATAGTGTGGAGGGATTCAGTCACAGAGCCGTTACAAGAGTTACAACTGACTACAGTAACATATGGTACCAAGTCCGCTCCCTTCCTGGCAATGCGCACCATAAGGCAACTGGTAAAGGATGACGGCGCACAGTACCCCTTGGCGGCGGCTATTCTGTCCAATCAGCTATACATGGACGACTTAATAGGCGGGAGTCACGACTTCATAACAGCACAGAAAGCTCGAAGTCAACTTATAACAATGCTGAAGGGCGGTGGATTCAACTTACGAAAGTGGGCTAGCAACGAAACGCGCCTACTTGAAGGCTTATCCGATGAATTGATAAGCCAAAAAATGTTCGACTTCAAGGATGCAGACACCAACAAAACGCTAGGCATCACTTGGAACCCGCGCACGGATCAGTTTACCTACAAACAAATACCACTCTGCAACAAACGTGATGTCGACACAAAACGCACACTACTGTCGGATATATCAAAACTGTATGACCCACTTGGTTGGCTATCACCGGTAACAGTGAAAGCCAAGCTAATTTTTCAACATGCTTGGTCAACTACAACGAGCTGGGATGATAAACTCCCACTAAAGATACAGCAAGAATGGGAGCAATTCCGCAATCAGCTCGCACACATACACGACATAACCATACCACGCTGGATCGGCGACACCCAACAACCCTTCGAACTTCATGGCTACTGTGATTCATCAGAACGAGCCTATGCATGTGTCATATATTGCAAGACCACTGATAAAGAAGGTTCAATTATTTTTTATTCTGAACAAAAATACATTTGTGTCGAATACAGGATTAATACAATAATAATAATCAATAAAAGTTACAATTAATTACAAGTTATTAATACACGGAATAATAATAATAATCAATAAAATTTACAAATAATATGGATAAAAAGTCAAAAATAAAATAAGAATTCAACTCAATCAAAAAAAAAAAAAATCAAGAAAAATAATAATAACATGTCAAGAATGAGACTTAAACGATAAACAAGTTACACTGTGGCATTATTTTTGTCCCTAAAAAACTCTTCTATACTATAGTAGCACTTCGTCAACAGGAATGAGTTTAATTTGAATTTAAATATTCTTGGATTATTAATCATTTTTAATTCTAATGGCAATTTATTGAAAATTTGTACAGACTGTACTTTAGAGCTATGTTTGACAACATTTAATTTTGGCTGCAAATAATTAGGCAAATCTTTCCTGCGCGTTTCCACCCTAGTTACCCTTTCTTCCTTTGTCTCATATTTCTCTAGGTTTTTTAGAAAACTACTTAGTAGGACCAAAATATAAAGACAAGGTACAGGTAAAATCTTTAATTTCACAAAATGCTCTCTACAAGATTCAGTTTGCTCTATGCGAAGAATAGTTCTGAGGGCCCTTTTTTGCATAACAAAGGCTGCATTTATATTGTATTTATAACTGTTCCCCCATAGTTTAATACTGTACCTCAGCTTGGACTCAACTAAGGCAAAATAAACATTTCGTATCTGAGCAATGGTTAGTTCGTCCCTTAAACTTCTTAAGGCATAGCATGCACTGCTCAGAGTATTTGTGATTGCTTCCAGTTCTTGTTTCCAGCACAAGAGCTCATCAATTTGTATTCCTAAAAATTTTAAATTTTGCACAATTTCCACTTTATTCCCCAATGAAGCTATTTCAATACTATCATTATTCCTCACAGTTGATTTGAATAGCATACATTTAGTTTTCTCCACATTGAGTTTTAAATTGTTAGTGGAAAACCAATGTTCAAAAGCAGACAGTGCATGATTCACTTTGTTTTCTAAGTCCCTTATAGAGATATCGTTCATAACAGCACTTGTGTCATCAGCAAAAATAACCATTTTGATGTCTGGTACTATCTTATACATATATTTAGCTAAGTCGTTAAGAAATATTATAAAAAGTATTGGACCCAAGACTGAGCCCTGTGGAACTCCCTTTTGTACTCTAACAAGCTTAGATTTGTTAATTTTTTCATGTCCGCTTTCAACTGACTTAATTTCGACATACTGTGATCTATTCTGTAAATAAGAACTGAAAAGCTTTAAGACGTTATCTCTTATCCCATAGTGTTCTAGTTTGTCTAAAAGGATTTTATGTTCAACAGTATCGAAGGCAGAGCTAAGATCTAAGAATAGTCCTGCCACTTTTTCTTTATTATTCAGTTTGCTAACCACATCATCCACTAGTGAGTCTATTGCATCAATGGTTCCTATGCTTCTTTGATACCCGAACTGTTGATAGCTAATGATATTGTGTTTAATCAAATGTTTGACAAGCCTATCTTTCATTACCTTTTCAAATATTTTAGAGAATACCGGTAATAGGGAAATGGGTCTATAGTTTTTCGCATCTAATTTGGAGCCTTTTTTGAATATGGGCAAAACACGAGCAATTTTATATTGCTCAGGGAAAACACATTGCTCAATACATTTGTTTAAAAAGTCAGCTATTGGCTCAGCTAATATGTCAATGTTATCCTTGATGATACTTATGGGTATTTCGTCTTGACCGTGTGAATTTTTATTGCACATATTATTAACCATTTTGAAGATTTCTACCGGGGTTACTTGATCAAACAACATGTTATCGTCTACTCTAGCCATATTGTCGGTTAAGTATTTGTTAGCTAAGCTATGATCAGAAGACTTTAATGTAATTTTGTTGTCAAATTGGTCAGATAAAATGTTGGCTACGTCTACAGGGCTGTCATATATCTTATTGTCTTGTTTAAGTATTACAATATCAGTGCTTTGTTTTTTATTCGAATTACGTCTACTATTCACTATTTTCCACATGGCTTTACTAGATTGAGGTGCCTGATCGATCTTTTTCCTAGTGTCGAGCTTTTTTGCACATCTTACTACCTTTCCAAATATCCTTAAGTAGTTTTCGCGATATTTCAAAATTGATTTATCACATCTCTTTTTATCAATAAGGCACAAAATGCGCTTGACTTTGCTGGATACTTTAACTCCTTTGCTAAACCAATAACTTTTACCAGACTTATTGAGATCAATTAAAATTGCCTTTTTTTTAAAAGAATTATCATGTACTTCATTAAATTTTCTTATAAATGTATTTATGCCGAGATTCCAATCTATCTCTGCCAACTTTTTCCTAAATTCCACCTTATTTTTTTTATTATATATTCTTTTTTTAATATACTTAAAATTACTTCGTTTTTTTTCTTCTGTTACTTTTTTTACATTTATTGTGCAAAAAAGACCGGCATGTCCATCTGATAATCCGTTGTGGTCAATATGGATATCGTTAATATTAGTATCTATTAGATTTGTCAATATATTGTCAATACATGACTCTGTGCCATTACGTACGAATGTTGTAGTGTCAAACAAACATCTAAAATTGTAGCATGTGAGTAATGATAAAAATGATTTTCGGTATTTGTCATCTTTCATCATATTAATATTGAAGTCGCCACAAATCAAACACTGTTTATTGAAGAAATGCTTCAACAGTTGTTCCAGCCTTTCAAGAAAACTATCAAAATTATTATTCACAGGAGTTCTATAGCAACAGACAATATTAATATTAAATTCTAAATCTTTTAGTCCACATACCTCAAAATAATCTTGTTTATAGAGCTTTTTACAAATTTCTATGTCCTCTATTTGTCTGTCATCGCTTATTAGCACCAAAGTACCACCTCTTTTTTTGTTTACTCTTGTGTTGTAGGAACCAAGTTTATAACTAGTCATCTGTAATTGTGATATTTGGATTTCATTTAAAAAGTGTTCACTTATACAAATACAATTTACTTTTGATTTTAAGTCATTCAAATAAATTTCAAGGTCATCCTTCTTGTTGTTAAGTCCACATAAATTTTGATGATAGATATTATATAATATAGAGTTTTTGTTTGTGTTGATGTTCGTTAAGCGAGGTAAGACAAAATCATTTCGACGACTACAATTAAAGTCATTTAAACCACAGGTAAGGTAAACGGATGATAAGGCTAGTAGCAGCTAAAACAAAATTAGCCCCACAGAAAAAGCCTATTTCTCTGCCACGACTGGAGTTATGTGGTGCAGTACTACTAGCCCGACTGATCGAAAAAGTAAAAAACTCCATCAACTCGCAGATCCACACCATACATTGCTGGACGGACTCCATGGTGGTGCTTGGCTGGCTACATGGTGATGTGAGCCGTTGGAAGAGTTTCGTAGCCAACAGAGTCACAAAAATTATCCAAATAACACCACCCAACTCCTGGGCCCATGTCAAGTCCGAAGACAATCCTGCGGACTGCGCAAGCAGAGGAATCTCACCATCAGCCTTGATAGCTCACGAACTGTGGTGGAAAGGCCCAACCTGGCTTCAAAACAACAACACACCCAAACAAGGTATTTTTACAACGAACGAAGACTTCATCATATTCGAAGTAAAAATCCCGTTACTAGCAGACGAACAGTACGAACTAACCGAAGTCATCCCAATCCGCAACATAAAGGGAACCTCCATGATTCACATAATACCAACAACCAAATACATAGCCGTTAACTTGAAGCTAGACATGATGATACCACTGGATCAACAACATCTTTCATCGTGCGAACAAGTAAACACAAATCAGCTGTTGCTATGCAACCTTGACCTACCTATATACAGTATAAAAACAGCCACAACAATGTGCGAAGCAGGCATAATAAACAATCGAGGAGTAACAACCTGCCGCACTAAGGTATCGAATTGCAGCAATGACTGGAAAAAACTGCACAGTAAGGGAGCTTGGTTGTTTACGTGTTGCGAGGAATGCACTATGCGCATTTTCTGTCCTGCGGGAATTACGTCACAGACACTACAAAATACAGGCATCATCACCTTAGCTACAGGTTGCATGATGCGCGGCGATAAACATCTGATTCATGCACCTTACAAAATGCAAAGCACCATGGAATTAGGAAATGAGCAAGAGATCTACGTACCAGAGATAAATCTAAACGAACTATTAACAAGCAATAGTCAAATTACAAATATAACAAATATGGAACTTGAAACACATGAAGAACAACTAAAGAGTATTAAGAGAAAAATTGAGCTGGTTAAAGAACAACAGGACATACAAATGGTTAATTCCGTGGAGGCGGAGCACCATCACTACGTCCTGTACGGCTGTATGATAACCAGTGCAACAATATTCAGCATATGGGTATGCGTCCAAATTAAAGCACGCTGTCTCCGTACACCTCAAGGAAACAGAACAGGAAAGCAGGCGCACAAGGAAGAGATTGAGATGGCCCCAAGTCCTACTGAACGGCATCTCCCTACGGAAGGACAAGCAAAGGCAGACACCCCGGATCTAGAAGAGGTCACCAGACATCTTCCTAACAGCAGCAAGGTGGATCGCGAAACGTCGCCAATGACAGTTAGCGACGGACATAGAACCTTCCAATAACTTTCTTTACATACTTTACTTACCCTTGGATAATGCATTTTACTGGACATTTGTACTTTTATAGTCGGCAGGATGTACGAGCATCGCCACATGATATTTATTGTTTTAGTTTTTACCTGATCAAGCAGTTGCTAATTCACCGATTTATGTACATTCGCTGACTAAGCTATTACGCCCGCCACAAGCCACCTACTTTTGGCATTATATAATTCGTTGTTTTATTAAATAAATGATCAATCATTATCGGACACAAAACAGTGATTTTATTTCCTGTACACATCCCGAGTGATTCATCCACCTACATCCTACATCTCAGTGTGCGGAGCTGCTGCCCGTACACGAATAGTGTAGGTACATATGCATAAATATTAATTCAAATAAAAAGCTCCAATACAGCTCTCGAGGTTTAAATTGTTAGAATATAATGACTATTGTCAATTGTGTTTCATGAAAACATCACTTTTGCGTCTAATTAAAAAGGCTCGTGCAGACAACCGCGCCGCGATTTCGGTAAAACAATTACCGAGAAATCGTTCCACTAGTGTCTGCACGAGCCGTAGCTAGCCGTAGTCGTAAGAATTTACAAAATGATAATTGAAATCAACAAATTTTAATGATAATTCAGTAAATTCTTATTATTTTCGCAAATCATGCCATATTCAGTGATCACCATACACTGTTACTGAGCTGCGAATTGCAAAAATCTAAGATTTACTTGGCTTTGCTACCTTTCTTTTCCAATAGAATAAGAGCCTACCCAACTTGATGATTTGCGTGCATATTATTAATAGTTTTTTATTTTTTATTCTCAGGTACAAAATGAGGACTCAAGTATTTTTAGGTTTCCTCATCTGGGCGACTGCCCAGGCCTTGGATAGCGGAGATAACAAGTTCATGAAGGATTATGCCATGTTAAAGGTAAAATATAACAAATAGATGATTATGTCCAAACTAAAAATACGAAAATAAATCACAAAAAGTTTCGCAGCCGGTAGGATTCGAACCTACGCTCCCAGAGGGAATCTGATTTCTAGTCAGACGCCTTAACCGCTCGGCCACGGCTGCTTATGATTACTATATGAAATTTACCTTCATACACAAGTAATTAATATTCTATTACGAACAAATTATTAATTATTTGTTTCGTTTTCATTAACACCGCTTTTCCATTTGTTTCAGAACATTTTCAAATTTTAACTCGTAGTTCATAAATAATTATGAAACGTTTGATTATCACGATATTATATGTTGTAAACTTGTAAATAAGAAAAATAATAATCTAACTTTTTAATGAAAAACAATGTGTTGTTATGAATATTATTTTTACAGATCTACGAAAGCTGCTTTGGCACGCAACTTTTGAAACAAATAACCAAAGAGCTTAAAGATGCATACGCAAAATGTTCGACAGCGCCACCTATGAAAGAACCATTAAACTCGCATATACCGCCACTGTTCCTCAGCAAACTACCGCCTGGTTTTTCTATGGACCCGAATTCGCAAACCATAACAAAACCGCTAGATGGCGCTGTTCACAACAAAGACGATGAAGGAAATATTCAAGATCAAGGACAACAACCGCAAAAACAAACAATGGGCGGTGTTTTAACATTTAGGCCACATGGAATAAATGTAAGTAATTAAAAAAATAAAATATTGATATTAAAAATATCAAAAAGACATTCGATGCCTCCTGTGAGGATTGAACTCACGACCCCTGGTTTACGAGACCAGTGCTCTACCACTGAGCTAAAGAGGCTATGATGAAGGTCGCGAAATATTGCGCCATATGTCGAAATGCCGTATAAAAACATTTTTTTATTTATTTTATGAATCATCATCATCATTATTATCAGCATGGTATGAACGCTACTAACAAGTGAGTTAGGTTTTTTACTGTAAGTAGAAATATTTTTATATGCCATTAATAGCTAGGTATTTATGTATGTTCCAGGTTTAAAAAAACGAACCTATGTTATGATGATGAAGAATGACAATGAATGAAACGCGTCTCACACACTATGAATATAATACTTACTTAAAAAATATTCATAATATCTTCGACATATCGATCACCGTACCTTTTAATGGACCACCAGACACAGTGAATATAATATATATTTTTTGTATTAAAGTATCTTAGCGATGCGAAATACCAGACATTTTAAATTGATGAAATATATAGTAAGCTAATTGGCGATATTGATCTTAAGATAAATAACAGGATGTTCGTTGTTTCGGGTATTGGGTACGGATAGAGCGTTACATATTTAATTTACTAGTAGGTAGTAAGTACTTAGTTTGATACACAAATACCTATTGCTACTAACGCTTCTAATAATAAAGTGTGGATCAAAAACAGTGTAACACATTTTTAAGTTTAAAATACTATATTTTGATAACATACAATATTTTTCATGGCCCCTTAGTAAATCCTAAAGATGATGTTCAGTCAGCTACAGAAGTCGATGACCATGACGGAATTTTATCATTACTACCTACCTAAGATGATTTATACTTCTAGCCACTATCCCAATATTCCCAATCTTCGTCGTAAGAGCTGTCAAGTACGTCTAGCAATAGTAAGTTTTGTATGCGCTTCATTGCAAAAACGGAACAAGGGACAAAACGTGCGATTCTAAAGTCGGCGCCCGGTAGAATGTTTATTTTTCATTTTTTTTTTTTTTTATATATGACATCTCAAAAGTCAATCTAGGAAGTTATCGTCCGCTTAACCGGAGTTTCCTATGGGTGCCTCCATCAATTAAGGCCTCCAGCCAAGGCATAAACTTATAGACTAAGCGACTGCGACGGGGAGGACAGCAAGGGACAGGCTGGATTGGATTAATTCTGTCAGAATGACGCTCTCGCGATATTTATTATCGTATCTTAGCTGTGTGTGGTCGGTTACGATAATATATCTTTATAGTAAATATTATCTTCGCTGTGTGTGATCCGCTAAAGACAACTTATCAAAGAAGGTATACTTAATAGGTACCTTCTATATATTTTGACTTGTTTGTGTTTGTCTGTTAGATAAGATTAAAGAGTAGACTTGGAAGATTAGTAGGTACCTATAATATCACGTGGGTAGCTACACTGAATTAAAACAATAATCTAACTTTATAATATTGGGTAAATATTAAATCCGGAATAAATAATCAGCGACTTTTGTAGCTGACTGTACTACTCTGAGCATAGTATAGTCAGCGAGAAAAGTCTTCGACGACTCCATACTATTTACTTTTTATTTCTAATCGATGTAAACTCCACAGGGTCCATTCCCGCAGCCGCAGTCAGCAATCCCTCCGTACGTGATCCCCGCACAGTTCCGCCCCTACAGCGCCAACCCTTACTATCAGATGCCCTACAGTGCGCCTGTGTTCTACCCTCCGAATATGCCCTACAACCCCTACTTCGCCCAACAACAGTACCAGCAGCCCTTCTATCAGCAACAGCAACAGCAACCGTTCTTTGGAAATAGTCGGATGTCGGTGAGTTTGTATTGTTATTTTTGTATCGAAGTACCTACTAACCTAACATTCTGCCAGCCTATTGGCCACTTCCTTCCTGTTGACAGCGATACGGACAAACTTTTTGAAGTCCTTTCCCTCCTTTTAGGGATCCGTACCTCAAAAGGAAAAAACGGAACCCTTACAAGATCACTTAGTTGTCCGTCTGTCTGTCTGTCAAGCCCTTTTTCTCAGAAACGCGTGGAGGTTCGAAGTTGAAATTAATACCAAATACGTAGGTATACGGTCCCTTGGAGCTCTAAAAGAATCAAGCTTCTATGTCGACGAAATAAAAAAATACGGCCGTTTATGCGACACTCGCAAATAAATCAAACCTATAGGGTACTTGCCGTTAACCTAGAATCAAATTTCGCAAGAAGCAAGGTCTCACAGCACAAGTATAATTATAAATATAAAATTCTTTATTGGCATAAGAATGTGTACAAACAAAGTAAAGCCCTGACTCCTGCGCTAGGTAAAAAACCTGTGTTACAGGAGCCAGACTTAGACAGAGAATTTGTAGTTCTATAAACAAACATTTTTTTTTACTGCGGCTACAACCTTATATTTAATAATAATAATAATCCATTTATTTCAGGCTACGCAGGCCCATAGATAAATACCTTAACCTAAACATACATATTTTTATTATAGTAACATTAACTAAACACGCGTTGTCGGCGTCGTGTTTCATTGCAGTTAGACGTATACCGGTGACGTATATCGATGTATAGGTAAAAAAAACTAACTACAAACTTATTATATGTTTCTCCTTGGGATAAATTCATCCTAACTATGGAACCCTTCATGGTGCGGTTTTATACGTGTAGATATTATTATTATTTTAAGACATATAAATTATGTAAATATCATGTTTGAAAATAAAATTAATCATACCTAACACTGGATATAATTTCCTACATACATACAGTCCATACAGAGCGACAATTACATACTAACTTGGCATTATGTCACTATTCTGACGTCCCAATTTATGATTATTTTTTGGGTTCCGCACCCAGGCCAACGGGACCCTATTTCTAAGGCTCCGCTGTCCATCCGTCCATCCGTCTGTCATAGGGCTGTAACTTTTGAATCGTAATAGGTGGCACTATGCTTAACACTATGGCCACTATAACAACAAATAATAACAATAAAATAAATTTAAAAATTAAGTGGGGTCTCCCGTATAAGAATCGGCGTTTTTTGCTCGTTAAATACTGTATGGTAGTAAGGAACCACTCGCACATGAAGGGTTGACCAAATTATCTACACATAATCTAACCCTTATTTCTCCTCAGCGCCACCTCGGCCTCCGCGCCCGCCTCGGCATAAACGCCCGCGCACAAGCCGGCCAGAACGTGACTTGCGTGATGCAAGAGCTAGGCTATATCGACAGCAACATGGAGCCCAACTACGAGCAGATCACGCAAAGGATCAACAACCTGCCGGTGTCGAGCGAGCTGAAGACCGATATACAAGAGGGCCTGCACTTTTGTCAGAAATTCTCGGTGAGTTTGTTTTAGTGACGCACGACCTAGGCTGCATCAACAGCAACTTGAAGCCCAACTACGAGCAGATCACGCAGAGGATCAACAACCTGCTAGTGTCGAGCGAGCTGAAGATCGACACACAAGAGGGGCTGCACTTCTGCCAGAAATTCTCGGTGAGTTAGTTATAGTGACGCACGACCTAGGCTGCATTAACAGCAACATGGAGCCCAACTACGAGCAGATCACGCAGAGGATCAACAACCTGCCGGTGTCGAGCGAGCTGTAGACCGATATACAAGAGGGGCTGCACTTCTGTCAGAAATTCTCGGTGAGTCTCTTATAGTGACGCACGAACTAGGCTGCATCAACACCAACATGGAACCCAACTACGAGCAGATCACGCAGAGGATCAACAACCTGCCGGTTTCGAGCGATCTGAAGATCGACATACAAGACGGGCTGTACCTGAACTGCTCTTTTGTCAGAAGTTCTCTGTGAATTTGTTATTATGACGCAAGAGCTAGGCTGCATCAACAACAACATAGAACCCAACTACAGGAATAGAGATTGGTTTTTGTTAATTTTATTAGGTGACATCAAGCATAATTACATGGATCTTAAATGTATCTTATCAAATAAACAGCCTCACAATTTCTACTAGCTCATTAGCCATTAAGTAGTAAGGCAACGTAACTATGAAGCAATTCTTAACTTCTATGGCGTTTTCTAATAATCTTCATTGTTCCAGCAATGTGTGCCAGAAGACAAGCGTGACATCGTGCCGCGTCCTCAGGAACAGATCAGAGCCATCTTCTTCTTCCGCTGCTACAAGGTATACCTTCAGCTTTCACTTTTAATACTTCCTGTATTCTTAACATTTTCCCAAAGGGAGGGAGGGGGCTTGTGGCTAAGTAATAAACTAATAACAGCTGCAAGGTCGATCCGTCAGGTTAAGCTACGCTTGCCGCATTTGGTCCCTGGATGGGTGACCATCTTTACATACCAAGACCCCTCGGTGCCTCCGTTGCTCCCGGCTGTCATTCGTGGATCTTTGCCAGTTGTTACTGGTCGTCAGAAGCCCGGAAAGTCTGACAACCAGCCTTACCAAGGGGTTATAGTATTACCCAGTAACTGGGTTGTGGAGGTTAGATAGATAATCGCTCCATGTAAAATACTGGTATTCGGCTGCATCCGATTAGACTGGAAGCCGACCCCAACATAGTTGGGAAAACGATAGGCTGTTGATGATGATTCTTAACATTTTGTTTTGCGTGGAGAATTGATGGGAAATTTATTAATTTGTTTCCAGCACAAGAAGCTGGAGGCGTGCATCATGAAGGACATCAATGAGCACTTCAACAAGGAGTACATGTTCGATTCTGACACAGATTTCGCGTAAGTACACAATGTATTGTAAGTTATAACATAATATCACGCCTGTATTCTCCGAAGGGTTAGGCAGAGGTGTACCTTAGTTATAGCCCATGCAATAGGGGACGAGCCATCAACCAGGCATAAATCCAGACTCCGGGCAGCTACTGACAAATTCCTGAAGTAATGTATTGTATTTTGCAATTAAAAGTATGTTTATGAAAGGTTACACTTATTAAAACCATGTTTAGCTGTTGATAATGCAAGCCCGAGACAAACTACAAGCAGTTCCAATCACAAATTCAAAATATATAGTGAATGTCAGCTCCTTAAACAGTTTGATAGCAGAACGACGTCAACTACCGTATGAATCTACTTATATTCAGCATGTCAGTAAAATCCTCAATATTGCGGACCCTGACTTTAAAAAAGTGCTCTCAGTAAAACCATCACACTTTTAACCTGCAACTTGTTGAGTCTCTCGTTCCCATTCCCACACAGTTCTCATTCCCATTGTCACACATTCTCATTCCTACACAGATTGATTGGACAGGTCCACTCAATCTGTGTGGTTCTTTCCTCAAAAGATCTTTTCAGACACCGATCTACATGGTCTTCACATTATCTGACAAAGATTATGTTCTGGACTTTAAAAGTGACATGTGACCTCTGATTTTGTTTCGACCTTTCTTCTCAGAGTAGTCAGATAGGAAACGCCGACCACATTTAGTTTTAAAAATATGATTGACGTGTAAAAGTGTTTGTACAAACCTACTTACAGAAATAAAATCATTTATCATTCCTGGGACTCAGGCCTCCTGAAATAAAATCATTTTTTTTATATATATTTTTTTAACAGTTTATAGTACACACATAAAAAGAAGAAAGGAACAGAAAAATACGTACAAAGGTGATGCTTATTTCTAAAGAAATCTCTTCCAGCATACCTGATCATTTATCATTCCTGGGACTCAGGCCTCCTGAAATAAAATCATTTATCATTCCTGGGACTCAGGCCTCCTCTCTGTAATACGTTATATTGTATGATATTGGTTTCGAGTTAAATTATTTTTTCCACAGCCTCTCCCGGTCAGCCCGTTCGATCCGCGACGTGCCTCTCCGAGACCCCAGCATTGAAGCCCTGGAAGAAATGGAAGTCTACCTCTACGACTACCTCAGCGGAGGAGGCGGCTTCGACTTCGACTTATACATTTAAGACTGAGCCTTAGTATGTAGTCTAGTTCAGTCATTCTTAGTTCGTATGGTAACTAGTGTCGTCATTTATTTTTTTAAGGTGTTAGGTCATAAAGCGGTAAGTTCTGGAATTCTTTTGTTTTTATTTTTATTTACAGCTAGGACAGGGCTTTGCTTGTAGTGATTTGTGTCTTGAAGTTTCTTAGGGCACCTAATCTAATTAAAATAACATATTTCACTTAGGTAGGTATAAGTTTAAAATCGCTGCGATTATGGTCCTAATGAGTTAGTTTTGTATATTCTATTGCGATTTGAATCTCGACATTGCAAAAAAAAACATTACAAATTCAAATAGTTCATTGATTTGATACGACTGTATCGAGTTTATCCTTCCATAAGTTTTTTTTTTTATTTGACTTCAAATAAATTAAAGTTACTTGCAAATTTAAATTAATGTTGCTTATGAGTATTTTTATTTGCATGTCTTATTAATTAAAATACAATTGGAGTTACAATTTCAAATTTAATGGTGCTCGAAAATGCTCATATTTATTTGATTTTATTTATTTACACTTAAGATATATAATTTAAGTTTGAAAAAATGCTCAAATTAAGGTTGCCCCTATATACGTACGTCATTATTATTTATAGTTAAAATACGTATAAATTTGTGATGTTAGCCCGGACTACATTTTTGGTATTATTTTATATTTATTAAGTTAAATATTCGCCATCGAATGCATTTAATATTTAATCATATAATAAGTTTCTATTTGTTTTAAGAATTTCTTATCGATTTATCTATGGCGTAGGGGAAAACCGGGGTGTTTGCTGCTGACATAATATTAGAATAATAATAGCATACCTAGAAAATTTGCTGTTGTATTTAAATTACTGGTCTGGATTTATATTTGTATTTTTTTTTTACAATTTTTTTTTCCTTCTTTATCACCAGCGGTGTAGGTATGTGTATCTACCAGCCAAAATAATTTCCTTGAGTATTTACTTATTTATTAACTATGGAAGATTTACAGTAAATCAAACAGAATAAAAAATAGTATGTGAGACTGACAGCCTGAGATTACAAGTCTTCACTTCTAAAAACAGATTGGAAAGAAGGAGTTTGAACAGCACAACACACATACCAAAATAATAAGAGAAAAAAAGACAGTGCCTATACACACAGTACCGTGTCTTTGCAAATAACCATGACACAAAGCAGTACTTAATTAAGGCAGTAGGTATATATTCGGATTATGAGTATCCTTTTATCACTAAAATACATTAGCTGAAATATCTCTGTAACTGTTGTCGTTGTTATAAAGATGTTGTGTTGGCAGCAAACTTAGGTTCTTGTCAATTAGGCACGCCAGCTCGAGCCTTTTTGATGACGACTGTATTAGGTTATAGGGTAAAAGGCACAGTTGCTGTCCTTTTAAATAAATTAATATTTTTTTGCTTTGATGTTAGTCGAATTCTTTTTGACAATTGTTTCGCAAATGAATGACGCATTTACTAGTTTTAAGGTTTAGTTTTAAGATAGAATAATTTGAGATCATAATTTTAAAATCAAAACGATTGCTGAATAAAAAATAAAATGACATGGGTTTTTATTTTTCTCTTGTTTCATCTCTCAACTATCCTCTAGATAAAATTATGAAAATGAAAAACCACGGTTTTGAAACCGCTCAAAATCATTTCATAATTACATTGTCTATTTAAAAAGTAACGTAAGTTTCTTCCTTACTTCCAAATTGAAAAAAAAACACGGCATTGAAATCCATTGCAATAACAAGACATCAAATAATAATACGGTGACATTTAATTCGAGCTGTCATCTATTTTTTCCGCATTTTGACTCAGACACGGCCAGTTATGAACTGGCAGACAAAAAGCATTATTGTATAAATATTATATGTACTGAAAGGGCACGCGTGCTAGCAAAACTACAAAGGGCACCTAAAGGTGACTGTCTATCAAATATGGAACCGACATGCACAATAATTTTCTTGTCAGCAGTGCGTCAAATTTTGTAAAATTGGCCTTTAATTTTTAATTCTTCGATTCGTGTTATAGATTTTTTGTTAGCGATAAGGAGGGATTTATCGTGTCACTAGTATTATTATGGTTGTTAAGGTATGAAGAAAGATGTTAACGACTATTTAGCTAGTTAGGTGCTTGTCTGTCTGAGGTAATTGATGCCTACATTTATTATAGGGACAATTTGGAAAAATATTTTTAGGTATATCTCCTATCCTGTGAAGAACTACCGATGCCATAGTGATGATACAAACAACGCTTTCATTCTGTTTGATGTCACACAGGTAAAAGATACATAACATGCACATTTTTGACAGATGTCATATACAAATATTACATAAACGAAAAAGAAAAAAACACATCTGTTTGTGAAATCTAAAACCCTTTTGTGGTAACCATTGGTTTCGGAGAAAGGTCCAAGTATTCAAACGAATATTTTTTGCTAATATCTCTCGATGAGCATAAAAAGTCGCATTATATTTGTCCGTGAACAGATTCTTGTACAAAACTTTCACCGGAGGCCATTATAGAAGTGCTCGATTTTTTCTCTATGAAAAAAATGTTACCTGTCGTTTTGAAAGAGGTTGATGGGAATATAGAGCAAGTAGATTTGTAACGATGAAAAAAAAATGGTTCTTATAGTGAGTCACTTATTTTTGCGAGAATTTTTGTTGCTAAAATATTTATGATGTAAATTAAATTCCATATTAAGTTGGTACCTACACGTGTATGATGCATGATAATTGTTATTATATACCTATTAATTAATTATCCTCATAATATAAATTATACCAATATTACCTACAATGGCACTAAAAATAATAAAAAATAAATTGAATTTATGTTATGTCCTTTTGTGTTGCTGCTATAACCATTTAAAATGTTGTATTTTAAAACGGTTTAATTTGCCTTCGTTACCTTGTATGATACATTTCCCAAAATAAATTCCTAATCTTACACACAAATGTAGGCATTTCAGCACATATTCATTTGTATGGAACAATTCAAAATAAATCTTTCATTTAAATGGAACGATCCAAAATAAATATCTTGGGTACCTTATTATTTTATCCTCGTTACCATGTTTAATTGAAACACGGTACCTAATATTTCTACTTGGGCGCTTTTGACTGTACCTACTTTTAATGTCAACTGTATTACTTATCTTGCTTTCAACTGAATCTTCATATAGTAGTCGGCGGCAAAAATAATTACCGAAACTGATTTATTGCGGTATTAACGTCCCTGCTCACCCTTGATGGTTACTTTCTTCACAAACACTATGGGCCCAGGTTGGCACGGGAGATTTATTTCGCGCACTCGAATTTCAACGCTTTGCTGAACGCCGAGTGTCCAAAACCCAACAAAGAAGTTTCTTAACGCGCTGCGATGTGCTCTGTTGGATTCTCAACGCTCGGCTTAAATACCGAGAGTTAAAAATCAAAAGAGCGCAAAAAAAAAATCCTCGCGTAAAAATCGCCCGTGGGTACTTAACTGGGCTAATTGTCAAAACATTTGTTTACCGAAAATAGAGCAACATTTAAGAAAGACAAGAAAGCTGTTATGATTGTAAAGAGTTGGAGATAATATCTTGAAACAATACGTTTGAACAGTTATTTTTCACTGTTTTTATCACCGTTTTGCTTATTTATGATCAGGATTATTTCATTGCTGGTCGTTTTTACCTTTGGTGCTAAAATTACCGCTTTGGCTGTTATGATTACCTACGTGTTTTTTCTATTGTTTTTAATTTTATTTATTCCGTAGTTAGTAGATAGCTTAATGTAGCTTAAAAATACGTAAAAATCTTACAATCTAATAGTGCTAGAGTTGTTTGAGTTTTTCTTGTCTCACTAACCAATAGGCACCAAGTTAAGGTTAAACGATTGCCTAAGTACCTATACTCCATTTATTATAGCATTAAAAAATAACGTCAACATAACGATAGTTATTAATATGTAATATTGTTGAAATTACTGCATTTTAGAGTATTTTTTTAATCTAAATGGTAAATAGATTACAATGCTTTGTATTTATCGTGCAATAACGGAGTTTATTATGCGTTTATATCGAAATAACGAAAGGGTGATAACCGATTCTTTTTTCGTTATAATCCTTTTCAAACATTTCGTGCACTGTTCTATTTTAACTAAGATTTTTCTGCTTGTTTATTGGGTGTATATTGTCGGCCCTAATCTGATCTAATCATTTATTTTCTTTACTGTCATGTGCCTGTGGCTGAAGTAATAACAGCCACACGGGTCGATCGATCAGGTTAAGTTACGCTTGCCGCGGTTGGTCCGTGGATGGGTGACCATCTTTACAAACCAAAATCCCTCCGTGCTTTGGAAAGCACGTTAAGCCATTTCTCCCGGCTGACCGGTAGATCTTTGACAGATGTTACGAGTCGTCAGAAACTCAAGAGGCCCGTAAATCTGTCAACCAGTCTTACCAAGGGGTATCGTGTTACACAGGTCAGATAGGCAGTCGCTTCATGTAAAATACTGGTATTCAGCTGGTTAGACTGGAAGGCGACCCCAACATAGTTGGGAAGAGGCAGGTAGATGATGATGCCATGTTCGTTATGGTTAGTGATTCAAGGGATTTCCTAACATGGTTAAGAGGAGGCTCCCTATTTTTATGTTAATTTGCATGAATATTTTGAAACAGTCACATACAAACAAAATAAAACTTTAGCACATGATTTATTGGATCTTTTTCTTTCCATGTTGAAGACAGTTGGTACGTAATTATTGTATCTAATATTTTCTCTAAATAAATTTTATATTCGAGAATCATGACTTTTTTAATTCTAAAAAACAAACAAGATTGTTTAACTTTTATGTCTAAAATAAATAATCACAGCAAGAAAATATAGTTTATTATCCCGACACAACATATTTTTTCTCTAGATCAATTATTACTTTAGTTATAAACGAAATAAGAATTGAGACTTACGCTATTCAGTTTCGTGCTCGAACACGATCAAAGAACGTTCGCGATATTCAACTTTATTACTGATTTATTAGCGTTTAGCACCTATCGGAGTGGCGGGGAGCGAGGGGCGGAGCTTGCGTTCGAAATTTGATTTAGACTGTCTGCTCGTAATTCGTTATGCAGCTTACGTTTCTTTATTTGTTTTTCTCCTACCACAGAAATAAATACCTAATACCATATTGTCATCTATCTAAAAATAACAACCCTCTCCAAAAACCTCTTTTGTGCAAAAATACCCTTTGATATTGTAAAATATTGAGAATTCTATTTCATTTGTCAAAAACATACATATGTTCTGGCGCAGATGTGTTCGCAAATAAACACTTATTTTAGAAAGCACATACACTCAACCCGTCCGTGAAACGCACCTTTTCTAATGGGGTAACAGTGGACAATTGTCAGGATTCTGTGCACAAATAAAACTGTTTCAAATTAAATCATAAGATAACGAGAAAATAGTTACTTTTAAAGTAGGCTAAACGACTAGGCTTCATTGGAAAATAATATTATGAATAAGTATTATTTATTTTCTTTTCACAAATGTACAGTGGAAATGCTTAAAAACTAGCTTAAGGAAAAGTTTAAATTTGTGAGTGACTGAAGCCTGAAATAGGCATTTCAAGCAACGCCTGTGGAGAAGTCACTAGGGCCCCACGATGCTACATGTGTACAAGCTTAAATTAGATAGATTTTATGAGACTGAAGAAAATTAACAATGTAAGAAAGAAAAATAAAATAAAAAACAACGGCATTAAAATAACATAGCAACCTTTCAAGAGTGAATTTGACTGTGTGCATGTGTGAGTGGATTTGTGTGGGTGTAGTGTTTGCAGTTTTTAACAGTAAGTGTTACTTTATTGGAGAGGTAAAAAGCAATAAATTGCGCTTTTTATGAAAAGTATCAATTAAAAATTTAAATTTGCATCTTACTTCTTGTTACTGGTACATTCACCCTTCAACAAAATATAGAACACCTTTCCAGGTAAACAAATGGTGAAAGATTTTTGTCAAATATTCGCCTGTGCAAGTGTTAAGTCAGACTACAATGAGAGATTCGCAAAAAATGGGAAGATGGCAAGGATTGATGTAAACGGGGTTTTAGGCCAGTGGGCCTTAAGAAGATTGCGATGATCAATACAAGAACTTACATCCGCAGATCCGCAAGGTGCTCACATTAATCGTGAACAAAAAATATTAATAGGTATGTTTTTCTTGGTATGACATTTGGGACCTACACCCTATTTATTTGACGTAACGTGTGTACCTATTGAAATGACCTACTTTCATGTTTTGTTCAGAAAATGATAATAATAATACCGTTTATTTCAGGCGTCACAGGCCCATAGAAAAAAACCTAAACATACATAATTGAACAAAACAAAACTAAACAAACTACAACAAACAAAACTTGTGTTAATAAAAAGGCTTAAGACAAAATAATTCCCGTCCACAGTAAAAAACAAAAGAACATAGTCAAATCATCAAGGACGATACAATGTTTTTTTTTTTTTTTTTTTTCTTTTTCTTCTGGCTTCGCACGGTTTGTGCATTTAGCCAATGTCACGTTTTAGTTTTATAAAAAGGTAGGGAAACAAAATTAATATAAATATAATTTTTTACGGGATTTAGGATAGACGGGATAGGATCAGTATTACGTTAATTACACTATAAAAAAATAAAAAATAAATTACAACTTAATATTATTTAGAGTAATGAATGAAACTATACATTTATAAACAAGAGAGCTATTTGTACAAAGTAAAGAAAGTATTGAGGTAGGAAAAGGAGTATGGAGGGATAAGAGGTTACTAAGAAAGGAAGAACGGTCATATAAGGGACAGGAGAAAAAAATGTGATCTAAGTCGCCTACATCTGTGCCACACAAGCATATGGGATCGTCGATGATATGAAGTTTGGCAAGATGAGCTGGAGAACAAACATGACCCAGTCTCATCCGTATTAGAATGGAGGTCTCCATCTTGCCAAACTTGGCCCTGCCAAACCACGGTTTTTCTGGAACGTCGGGTTGAATATGCGAAAAATAACGTCCCTTCGATTTGCTTCCGATATCCCAAGCCACCTTCCAGGTTTCCCGAAGAAAAGTCTTTGGTAACGATACGAGGTCATAACTAAAATTTGTATAAGGAACTAAGTCCCCACACTGCACCGCATCACCGGCAAGTTTATCAGCCGCTTCATTGCCATGGATTCCAGCATGGGCCGGAATCCATACAAATTGTAGTGTATTACCCTCAGAAATGGTCCTGAACGCAAATTCTCTTATTAAATAAATGATAGGTAACTGCGATTTGTGTTCGAAAGCTGATTTATTGATGGCTAGAAGAGCACTTTGAGAATCAGTAAAAATTATAGATTTTTTGAGCTTTAAAATTCGGATATATTCTATGGCTTTAAAAATGCCGAAACACTCCCCGGTAAAAACAGAAGTCTCCGGAGGCAGTTTTATTTTTTGTTCGATGTTGTATTGAGAATGGTAAGTACCTATTCCAACACAACCCGTCGTAGAAGGCTTGGCAGCATCCGTATAAATATGGTGGTACTCTACGTGTTCAGCCAGAAAATGATTAAAACTTAAATGGCAATCGGGATCTGATTTACTTACACAGTTATATTTTATAATGGGACTGAATTGTAAACTCTCATAACTATTGCTAAATATGGGAAGTTTATTGGAACGGTGAATAGGAGAAGAAAGTGAAAGGAATTTTTTATAACTTACAACTAAACAAGGTTCGCGTCTATGGGACCAGTAATCTGATGATTCAATCTGCAACACTAATGTGTCCAGTTTAGGAATGAGAGGATGAGTTGAGAATTGAAGAATCCGGAACAAATATTTGTCAGATAGGAATTGTCTTCTAAGATATAAAGGAGCATCCCCGCATTCAACTTGGAGTGCATTAATGGGACTAGACTTCATTGCACCTGAAATAATGCGTAATGCTTTAGACTGGATGCGATCCAATTTTTTAAAAGCCATGACATTACCTGGCTCTAGAACGAACAATCCATAATCCAGAGTGCTTCTGATGATTGCGTTGTAAATGAGTTTCAAAGAAAAGGGATGTGCACCCCACCACACACCAGAGAGGCATCTAAGCATGTTTAGGTGTTTTTCACATTTGTTAACAATATATTCACAATGAGGGACACTACTT
The DNA here is from genome assembly GCA_963921375.1 of Tiliacea citrago. Classification (NCBI taxonomy): domain Eukaryota; kingdom Metazoa; phylum Arthropoda; class Insecta; order Lepidoptera; family Noctuidae; genus Tiliacea; species Tiliacea citrago. The sequence continues at coordinate 8,911,891 of OY992784.1, forward strand.
AATTTACAGTCAAGTATTATACCTAGATATCTGAATTTATCTTTAACAGGGATAGGTATTTCCTTATAAAGGAGATTTACTATGGGAATATTTCTCTTCCGGGTGAATAAAACAGCCGCGCTTTTAGACGTGGATAAATCCAAACCGTTTAGATGTAACCATGACGCCAAAATAGATAAAGCAGAATTGATGGCAGAGCTAGCTTGCTCAACAGATGGACTTGAAGAATATAATAATAAATCATCGGCATATTGAAGAACCTTAACATGACTAGTTAAGGATAACTCTAAATCATAAGTGTAGATATTGTATAGAAGGGGACTGAGCACAGAACCCTGTGGGAGACCCCTCCATACAAGATGAGATACCTCATGGTCTCCTATTAACATGTTAACAGAGCGTTCAGTCAAGATATTAATAATGAAATTCAACAAATTCAATGGAACTTGTAAGGCTTCTAATTTATTTTGTAAAACCGATAATACAACATTATCATAAGCTGCATTAATATCAAGGAAAACTGCAACGGTGGATTGGTTATTAGAGAAGGATAACCGAATATCGTATGTTAATATACTTAAACAGTCAGTTGTACTTTTACCTTTTCTAAAGCCATATTGTGATTCTGCCAAGAGACCCTTACTTTCAACATACCATTCTAGTCGATTTTTAATTAAGTGTTCCGCTAATTTCATCATAATTGAAGACAAAACTATGGGACGGTATGAAGAAGCATCAGAAGGAGGTTTATTTGGTTTAAGGAATGGCAACACCATTTGACGTTTCCATTCAACAGGGATGTTTCCTGTATAAAAAATAGAATTAATAAGTACTAAATAATAACTGAGGACTTCATCATTTAAATTAGCAAAAAAGGAATACGGGATGCCATCAATGCCTGGTGCAGAATCATTAGTTTTATGGATAACAACCTTTAATTCAGTGAGAGTGAATGCAAGATCTAGCGTCGTATGAGTGTCTCGGATATTGGAAACGAGAGACAGGTTATGGTTAGTACAAATAGCCTTAGCCTCAGGAACCCAAGGCGGAGCTAATATATCAAAAAAATCACTGGCTAAAGAATCAGGAATAGGAGAAGGGTTGTTATATATGGACCTAAATCTACGAATGTTGCGCCAGACAATCGTAGGGTGAGTATTCGGTGAAATTGATAAGCAAAAAATACGCCAAGATTCAAATTTTTTCTTTTTAAAAAGTTTATAAGTTTCATTATTTAACTTAGTAATGATATCAAAATTCGTATCAGACATATCAACGTTATAATTATATTCAGCCTCTTTACGTTTTTTAATCAATTCAGTGCACTCAGAGTCCCACCACGGAGGCGAGGGAATTGTACTAATATTGTTATTTTTTACAGGAAAAACTTCATCAGCCGCTGCAATTAATATGTGTGCTAAAGCTTCAGCACAACTATTTTCATTGCCACCAGAAATTACGGGCAAGGAGCTAAGCTTACTGTCAACAATGTTCCTAAATTTGCCCCAGTCAGTATTATTTCTATTAGGCAGTTTATATTTTAAGTTTGATTTCCTTAATTGTGCATTTGGTTTGGAAAGAGGATAAGAAATAACTATTGGAAAATGGTCACTACCATAAGTAGAGGTTAAAGTATGCCAAGTTAATGAAGAGGCTAAGTTTGGAGAACAGATAGAAAGGTCAATTGCGCTTTGGTTCTGATTGGGATCTGAACGACGTGTGGCAGCTCCAGAATTTAAAATACATAAGTTGTGTAAGTCTATTATATCTATTAACTCATCACCATAACAGTTCGAAGTTGAACAACCCCATGATTGGTGATGGCAATTAAAATCCCCCAGTATTAATAATGGCTTTGGAAGAAAAGAAACGAGATTATTCATCTCTTGAAGAACAGAAAAAGAAGGGTGAGGAATGTAAATAGAAACAAGACAAGTATGATGCACTTTAATAGCTACAATTGAAATTTCCTCACTATGAGGAGGTAATGTAATGGTAGAGAAAGGGATAGAATTCTTGATAAGTATAGCTACTCCACCATACCCATCAGATCTATCCTCTCTAATGGTTAAATAACCATTCATTTTAAAAATATGATTAGGTTTGAGCCAAGTCTCTGCTAAAGCAAAGGCAAATGGCTCATATTTGTTTAAAAGATGTATAACATCACTCTTTTTGTTTACTAGACTGCGGCAGTTCCACTGGATTATTTTGGATGTGTTGTCCATTAAGGATGGATTGTGATACATTGAAAGATGGGGCAACGTTGGACGGTGAAATGTTGAACTGAGACAGAAGATTGTGTAATGCAGAAAGAAAATCGTTTATGGAAAAACTGGCATCAATTTGTCCATTGTTATGATTAGAAAGAGCACAACCATTTGCTGGTTGAGGAATGTCGTAATCTTTAATAATGGCATTGTGAGCCTCTTTATTATATCCTTGTACAGATTTGGGAGGCGAGCGTGGTTTAAGGAAGACAGTTTTTTTATAGCTACTTGAAACAGGCATTCTATTAGAAGAAGGGAAAGATGGAGTATCTGCAAAGTTTTTGGAAGGAGAAGACAAAAGTGTATCGGCATACGATTTAGTAACTGGGGGATACATTTTTGCCGCTTCAGCATAAGATACTGAACTTTGTGCCATGTATGTTTTAATTAATTTTTGTCTAGACATTTCTGGGCAAGATTTATTAGTAGCATAGTGAAAACCGGAGCAAAGGCAGCAAGATGCACTTTCATGTTCTCTTTCACAACTGTCCCCAGTATGGCCTTGGCCACATTTATAACAACGAGGTTTGGACCTGCACTGAATTTTTGTGTGACCAAAACGACAGCAATTGAAACACTGTACAGTAGGGAAAATATACAAATCTACAGGTAATGCATTATAGCACATAAAAATTCTTTTAGGCAGAATCTGCCCATCAAAAGTAATAACTATTGACTGGGATGGTTTCCAAATGGTTGTACCATCAACAACAGTTTTAAAATTGAGGCGTCTGACTTTTAAAATTGGACCGCAACCAATTGGTACAGTTATATTATCAATAACTTCCTCTGGAGACCATTCCGCAGGAACACCACGTACTAAACCCATTCTAGTAACATTAAAAGTAGGTATAAAAGCTTTATAATTATATGTTACAAGGCTATTATGTGAAATAAAAGAATTTGCGTCCAGGAAATTGGAAAAGCAAAGAGATATTTTATTGCGCCCGATTTTTTTGACGCTACCGTTAATAATATTTAGGAAGGCGTTGTGTTTTAAGAACTTGCCAAATGTAATTGGGTGCAATGACGTTCCATCATCTGGTGATAGTAATATTTTTTGCACATGAACAACGTACGGCGAGCTGTCAGTTTTGTCATACGTTTTTCGACCAATCTGAGTGGGAATAACTGAAGGCGGAGCTGGAACATCAGGAATATCGTTAGATACAATTATTTCAGAGCATTTAGGCTCCGATGGAGTTAGAGAGAGAGGTGTAGACTCCATGCAACTACAACCCGAAGACTCGGAACCCTGGTTTTTTCTGATACGACGGCGTTTGTTGCAGTGTTTGCACACTTGCATGCGGCTTCTTTTTAAGTGACGAGCCGACGACGACCCATCGGTTTCCATGCCTGATTCGTTGGATTGGATAGTTACAAAATTGCCTGCCGGGGGAACAAAGTCCCCCGGGTCAGGCGGGTCTTTCATTTTCCCGCTTTAAGAAATAATAATAAAAAACTTACCCTACAGAAGAAAATGTACAAAACTACAATTAAATTACAAGTGAAGGAATAAAAAACACTAAAACAACCACTACTGATCCTATATTATAATTAATTAAATATTTTCAATTTTAACAAAAAAGGACACGTCCACCAAGTTAAGTTTCCCGCGCTTTTTTTTTCGATACAATGTTTTGTTAATCATCCTTAAATAGAGAAAGAGGATTGATACCTTGTTTACACCTTGCCTCTATGGAAATACAGACATAAGTAAGTACCGCCTCCAGTCCAAGGAGTTTCAAAATAAAAGAAACGTCTATAAACAATTCTTCTATAGAACGATTGCTTAAAGAAGCATAAATTATACAGTCTGTAATTTTCTTTGGTTAGGTAGGTATACCAACAAAACAACTCATTATGGTACTTCCGAAATCCCAACATACCATCAATCCAACGATTCCATTTTAAAGTGCGAACAACATCCTATACGGAACTACAAGAGTGTGAAACAGTGTAGCAAAAAGTTTTCAAGTGTCCACGTGCTACGGTGTCCCACGGGTGCCGAACTGACGATGTTAGGCATTTCCTGAGGACCAGCACTAATTAGGACGGTTCACGACATTTGTATGTCTGTAATGAATGCAAATGATCAATGATCAGCATCTGGGGTTATGGGCAGATGGACTTTGAAGGTGACGTACGTAGGGTGGGAAATTTTAATTAGGGTGACACAAAGTTCTGTTAATGCAACACAATTACTGTTGTTGTAGTACCAACACACATCGTAGTACAGAAATCATGCAATAATAAAAAAAATACGCTCCAAAAATGATTTATTTTCGGAGAAACCGAGAATCGATCACATAGAAAGTCTATCAGAAATAACCGGAAAAATTGGAATAACCACTGACGGCCGCCATGTGCCACGCACAATGGTCCACAAGAAGGACTAAGTGCGGAAACCAAACCCTCTAACATAAGTATAATCTTTATTTCTCTCTTCACAAAGGTTCACATAGTTATAGACATAGAGACAAGAATTATAGGGTTTTGACAAAAATGCATAAAATATGATCCTTTGTGAGAGACTGGCGTCCATACTAGGATACCCTGTGAGACGGGTCATCAGGGTCTCACCCCGAAATAAATCTAATTAACATTATAATGGTACATTTTAAACTCTAGACAAATTATTTAAAAAAACAGAATAAATACATAAAAAAAAAAAAAAAAAAAAAAAAATTTTTTTTTTACAGTGTTAAAAAAAAATGGTGTAGTGTAATGCGTGTGTAGTGTACAGGTGAAGTGTGAGGAGAGGTAGAATGATGGTGTGAGTGTGAGTGAGTAGTGTGGGTGTTTGTTACAGTCTGGAAAACTTGACATTTAATGTTATTATGCATGATTTTATATAAATATTGACATTGCAGAATATTATATACAATATTAAATTAATGTTTACTTTGAAAAGTATTATATTTACTGCTTTAATTTATTGTGAATGTGAGCACTATGTGGGTCATTTTTTTTTTCTTTAAATATTTTCCTATTATTTTATGTTTTTTCTCAGTTTTAATGGTGGTCTGGCATTTTGAGCACTTTATGAGGCCTACCCAAATGTACTTTCTTTGGTATTGTTCGTCGAGTCGTTGAGCTCCTTAAGTCTTGAGTCGAGCTGCACGATTACGACAAATGCTTGCACTGATTGGACAGGTCCACTCAAAATTGTGTGGTTCTTTCCTCAAAAGACCATTTCAGACACAGATCTACATGGTCCTCACATGATGTAACCAAGATTATGTCTGGACTTTAAAAGAGACTTTGACCCCTGAGTTTGTTTCGCTATTTCTTCTCAGGGGTAGTCAGATAGGAAATGTCGACTACATCTAGCTTATTTTTACTTTTTGTACGACGTGTAAAAGTGATTCCGATATCCTATTTACAGAATAAACGATTTCATTTCATTTCATTTCGATTTGATTTCATTTCATTTCAGTCATTAACCCGATATTACATATTATTAAGAGGGAACAATGAATAGCTGCTCCGTGTCATCATAGCCCAACATTTGTAACCAGGTTAAGAGTGTTTTTTTGCAACACAGAACATAGAAGTCTATCAGAAATAGACTATCACGAAAAAACCCTAATGTTCTTACACTAGCAAAACTAGAAACTGCATACCAACTTCCGTGGCAAAAAACCAAGGCTTTTTCTCGACATCCTACCTATATATCACGTCAACTTTTAATATGAGAACTATCGAAAAGTTCCGGAGTCTCTCCCAGGGGTCAAATAAGTCACTATATCTGGGGCCACTTGGCTTATTCCCAAAACAATCGTATATTTATACGCAATAAGAAAAACATCAGTTCCACAGGAATTAGTTGTCATAAATGCTAACTAAATTGATGGCTGACTTATCTACATGGGATGAGTCATAAACGGTAACAAGAGTTACTGTTTATGACCCAGTCTAGTCTTGTCGACTTATTTTTTATAACCTTAGTGTTCATTTATAGCATAAGCAAAGCATAATCAGCCTATAATGTTCCCACTCTGCTGGGATACTGGCCTCCTCTCTGTGAGAGGGAGTGTAATCCACCACGCGGGCCTTGTGGGTTGGTAGATTTCACACCGTTTTGAGAGCAGTGGTGATGAAATAATTTACTTTATTTAGGCACCTGAAGGCATCTGAAGGAACACGGGTGGGTTTTAGTCAGTAAAAGTCCCGCTTCGCCCAGATCACGAGAAGTTATTTGATAATTTCCCACCCATAATAAAAATAAAGGGTTCGAACCTACGACCGTAAGTCGCGGTCGTTACCAGTGAGCCACCACTACTCTCTTAATGTTTATTTCTTAGATTTATATTGTATAAAAATTCAATATAAATCTAAGAAATAAATTAATAAATCATCATTATTTTTGGAGTGTGAAGATGCCTTCACCTTCGCCTTGGAGAGTGAAGGCCTCATAGAATGTTATTCTATATAAAATCGCTGCATTTTGCAACCGGCACTGTATATAAAAATCTAACAAGAATTTGTCGTGAGTTGAAGCTTTTTGTTGTTTGAACTTTTTGTGCGATAGCCATATAAACAAAGCAGCGGAAAGTGTTTAATACTTACCTACTATGCGGAAAAACGATTGCCTGGTGATTGTTTCCTGAAATTCATAAAACATAATTAACTGCTTCCACATTGTAGAATTTTCTAACTATAAAACTTTCTTGAACCCAAAAAACAAACGGACATCACAGCTTCAAGATGTCCCTAACCAAACAGTTCTTAAAAAAAGTCCCAAAACATTTGAAACCCGACACTTGCCGAACTTAGCCGAGGCCTACAAAAAGGTTCATCGGCAAAGAGGCGCGGCCAAAAACTACATTTTTGATGATTTATGGTGCAAATTAACGAGTACGTATCCTCATTCCACAGCGTCATTTCCTGGTAGAACGCATTGCTACTCAGCTGAACGCGGGAAAAAATAACAGCAAACATTCTTAGCGAAAGCTTTTTGCTTGCTTGTGAGATTTTTGGGCTTCTAGGTCCTCGTCTATCTTTTTGTGTACTATTTTTTGTATTTGTTGTTTTCAGCAGCTTTTGCGGTCTCTGTTTATTGCTTGATTGTTCGAGCTCTTGTATTTACGATAATGGTAAATCAAGTATTCTAAGCCACAATCCAGTTAGTAAAAGAGCCTTTTACAATGTACTTACTCGTAGATTTTATAAAAATGAAACCCTTTGGCGGTCGGATAATTAAAGCTAATTAGGTATCTATGACGAAGTTAATTCGAAATCAAGGATTAGCCTATAGTTTTAAAATGGGGAAATTGTTTGGTGAAAATCCTGATAAACAGGAAATTTATTTATTTACTGACCGTTATACATATAACAGAAAATATATATATATATATATTGCGCATTATATTGTAACTTTTTAAGTATCCAGATTGATTATAATATCTTTTTTACGACCCTCTCTGCATCCAGTCTTTCCCAACCGCCTTTTTAAGGTCATCACTAAACCATATTATGGGAGGGATTGCGAACCAATGGCCCGCGTGCCATTGGTAGCACGTAACTAAATTATCTGGGCACGGCCTCGTTTCAGGACCTAAGTCATCTAGTTTAATTTGTTATTCCATTTAAATAAACATAGAATAATTCATCATCATCTGGCTAGCCTTTTCCCAACTGTGTTGGGTTCGGCTTCCAGTGTACCCGGATGCAGGTGAATACCTGTATTTTACATGGAGCGACTGCATATTTGACCTCATGAACCCCGTTTCTGGGTAAATAGGTACCCCAGGTAAGACTGGTTGTCAGACTTTCGGGCTTCTGACGACCTGTAACGATTGACAAAGATCTACAAATGACAGCCGGGACCAACGGCTTAACGTGCTTTCTGAGGCACGGGGGGTCTTGGTATGTAAAGATGGTCACCGCGGCAAGCGTAGCTTAACCTGCAGTGGTATTCTGCAAATATCACACCGTGAATACTTGAGTGAAGTGACCTTGAAGTGAGCTGTCAACAGTGTCACTCCCTAGCTTATTTGGTGGAATGACAGCTCACTTCACCTAACATATCACGGTGAAATTTTTAACAGAATTGACTGGCTGATCACTCGACCTGTGCGGCTGTTATTACATAACCACAAGCCCCTCATTCATGTTAACATTACTGTATAGTAATAAAAGTATTATTGTTAAAGTATATAGTTTTTTGCAGTAGTCACTAAGTCAAGATTGTTTGATGGCACGCATTCAATATTTATTTAGATAAAATGGCACGTAGATTTTTTGTATAGGTCCACCATCCCTGCCCTATGAAATCATCATCATAATGGCCACTGAAAATCAGCGCTGTGCTGTGGGTCCGCCATAGCATACCATCATGCTGAGTGGAAGCATTCTTGTCAGTCACAGTCTCGGCGTGCAGCTGCCGACTATTTGTGTTATGTGTTCTTATGTATAAATATGTATTGTTTTATGTTTTTTATTTGAATTATCATATCATTATCGTATGCACGCGTTTCTGTAACAAATAAATCTATTTTCTTTTTTCTTTAAAACACACTTATTTTTTTATTTTTTTATTATTGTCGCCTGTATCTACATATCTATCCTCGCTTTCTTACGATAAAATATTTTTTTTGTTAATTACTATTATTATTTCAAATTTATTTAATTTTTTTTTCTAGTTTTTGTTTAGTTTTCTATTAAAGTGTCTGTTTTTTGTTTTTGTTTTTTAAACTATTATTTTTTCGTTCTTTCTTTATAAATTCTTCTGCTCTTATTCCAATTTATTTGGAGTCAGCTCAACATGTATGTTTCTTCCATACTTCTCTATTACCTATCTATGAAACCTTCTCCTATTCCTCATCATAATCAATAGTACATCTCTCCGACTCAACTAATTACCAATAACAAGCGGATCGACACGACGACATCCGCATACCATTCGGCTCGTGTTACGTTATTTTTTATATCGATATATAAAAACTTCAGTAAAAAGTTGACTACATGCGGCAGATGAACAAGTGCAACCGCCAACCGCCCTACGGCGGCGGCTACCAAAGAGTACGTAGAGAGGAGGTGCGACATTATTTTAAAGTACTTAACAAAGTTCTAAAATAAAGTCTATAATAATTAAATAAAGAAAAGAGAGAGATAATTTATAATTATTAATATTTTTTTAAAGTAGAAATACTGAGTGGCGATTAGGTTTAAATAGTACAGCGGTTATTACAAGTTGTTATCGGTCTGTTAAAATAATAAAATAAACATTTTAGTAAAAATTTAAAACTGATTTTTTCTAACAAAATAAATAGCGTAAAAATTGGCACGAAATAAACCACCCTTGATAATAAGGCACTAGACACGCGCGGGGCGATGGTATCAACAATTGAACACAAAACTTTATGGTATTGTTACCAAATAATCACAAATTAAGTTTAATGTTGTTATATACTAAAACAAAAAAAAAATGTCCCATGGCTAGAATGTTATCATAATCAGCCTATAATGTTCCCACTGCTGGGACACAGGCCTCTTCGAGAGGGAGTGGGCTGTAAATCTACCACGCGGACCCAGTGCGGGTTGGTAGATGTCACATGTCTTTGAATTTTCGGGTCTAGGACATGCCGGTTTCCTCACGATGTTTTCCTTCACCGTTTTGAGAGCAGTGGTGATGAAATTATTTACACAAAGTAAAGCGCCTGCCTGGGTTCGAACCCACGACCTACAACTCGTAAGTCGGGGATGTTACCCAGTGGTAACGTCCCCCAGTGGCCCAGTGGCCACCACTGCTAGAATGTTAATTGTTATTAAGTATTTTAATTGTGTATCTATAAAATAAGTAATGTAGAACACGTGGTCTCAATTAATGTGATAACCTAATCGCCACACTGTATATCTTGATAGGTTTAATTATTTAATTAAGGAACACACACAATAGTATATAAGAAATAAACGGAAGTAACTTAACATTTAACTTAACAAATACATAATACTACCCACTACATTTTCCACAGAGATTATTTCAAAGTATGTATATATCTTGATAGGTTAGTGAATATACAGGTTGTAGTATATTCTATACGACTTACTCCTTTTCTGTTACTTGTATGTACCTAAGTACTATTTAAAATGGTTCCTTAGATAACTTTCGCTATCACCATGTGAAATCTTTGAGCATATTTGTGGCTATTATTTCATGCTTTTACTTTGAACATACAATGTTCATGGGTTTACATTTATTATTTTTTAATACATCTATGAGTGTGTTTAGTTTAATTTGTGATCTTTCTATGCGAATCCCAATAAATACTTTTTGTTTGTTTCTTTATTTCTATTTGCACTAGCAAATACTTAATGTAAACTTATGAGCTTGAATTATGGAATAACAATGACATACCGCTAGTTTCACGTAAGTCTATTAAATTTAATTCCTCATTAAAAGTAATGCTGTGTTTATCTAACGGAACGTATCAGAGAGTGACAGCATTTCTTTTAATAGTGAATTCAATTTAATGGACTTATGGGCAACTGGCGGTAAGTACATTGTAAGTCCTACGTATGCCGATACGCGGTCTCCACTCCAGGACTCTTCTGCTCCACCGGCCATCGGTCCTTTGACAAACATGGCCAGCCCACTGCCACTTCAGCTTGCTTACTCTGCAGGCTATGTCGGTAACTCCGGTTCTCTTCTGGATAACTTCATTCCTGATCGTATCATTCAAAAAAACTCCGAGCATAGCCCGCTCCATAGCACGCTGAGTGACCTTGAATTTGTGGACCAGCCCGACTGTCAGTGTCCACGTTTCGGCACCGTATGTCATAACGGGCAGGACGCATTGGTTGAAGACCCTAGTCTTCAAACACTGCGGGATTGACGACGAGAAGACTTGACGGACTTGCGGGGTTATACTTACTGAATACTAAAAAGGTCAAACATTGATGAATATTGAAAAGGTTGCACAAACGAGGCTTCAAAAGCCCTACGAGAGGTGCTACGGAAGCGCTACGCAGGGATGCGTAGCGCTTTCGTAGTGTTTTGTAGGATAAAATGACGTTGTTTATGCTACAAAAAAATAGCGTTGCCATATTTATTTTTTATTATTTTTAAACAAGTGCTTGTTGGAATTACAACTGCATTTACAGTTTAAAAGCGTGCAGCAAGCCAATATCATAACATTTAACTAAAAACTTCATGCAAGCATTATGCATAAATTCACTGATTACATAGTTATATCGACATCCAGTTCCTGAGCAATCAAGGCATTCAGCAGAATGATCGCCTGAGTTGTGGGAGCATAGTGACCAGTATGATACGATCCTTCGTAGAGCCAAGTAAAAGATAGGCATATGCACGTAGTCCATTCTATGTCTATATAATAGTCTATGACTAAAGTGAAGTGATTCATTAGGTAGGTCGTTCGTCTTCATTGCGTGTGTCGGAGATAGTTTACCGTTTAAATGATTATACCATCTATTTGAGGCAGGAACTAAAAAGTAATTCGTTATCTCTCAGCTACTGGTTCCATAAGTTGATTATATTAAAGAAGCAATACGGGTGTGGAAGGGGAATAAAAAATGTTGATAATAAAATTTAGAAAACATACAAAGTGGAAATATTCTTTTAGAGAATTCTTAGTTGTTTATTATCGTTATTTTCGAAATCAGGAGCGAGTGAATGAATGGGCTAGCTAAAGGGCCATAACTGACCACTTTTTTCTGACATTTTTAAGTCAGCCTCAGCCTGGCCTAGGATAGCCTGGCCATAGTCATATTATCGTAGCTACCGCTTAATACATAATATCAAACTAACGATTGATATAACGTAGAATCCCAGCAGCTCTCAGGAAATACCTACTTTTTCAAGAAAATATTATTTTATAAATATAATAAGCAACCTATTATTTAATAAAACAATGAATACTTATACCTGTAGCAATTCCCATAGGACCATTCCCACATTACTTGAATAATTCCTTTGATCAAAACCGAATGATAGTTTTAAAGCTAAAAATAATCAAAGGACAACTATCGTTTTCGTACATCTCTGCAACGCACATTCAACCTTAACAAGCAAGACAGTAGGTTCAAAATCAATCGGCTTAATAAAGCAACCACATGGCAATGTCAGTTGGAACGTATGTAAGTGCAGACGTGGTCTGTCAGCGTTCAGAGTGGTCTAACCCTCGTCAGACTTCGATGAGGTCTCACGTTTGCAGTCACTTGTCTTCACGGAGAAGGAATGTTTTAGGAATCTGGCATGGAGTGCCTCTGATGAGGACATCGGCACTTCTAGAGCGTTGAATTTTTTTTTTATTGTTGGGTTCTTTTTTAGGGTTCCGTACCCAAAGGGTAAAACGGGAACCCTATTACTAAGGCTCCGCCGTCTGTCTGTCCGTATGTCTGTCTGTCTGTCTGTCTGTCTATCTGTCTGTCTGTCCGTCTGTCACCAGGCTGTATCTCATGAACCGTGATAGTTAGACAGTTGAAATTTTCACAGATGATGTATTTCTGTTGCCGCTATAACAACAAATATTAAAAAAACAGAATAAAATAAATATTTAAGGGGCCCCCATACAACAAACGTGATTTTTTTGCTCGTTGTTATAGATAATGGTACGGAACCCTTCGTGCGCGAGTACGACTCGCACTTGCCCGTTTTTTTATTTAAGGCATGTTGTCGCAATCCTTCTGAGACTAAGGTCTGCTTAGGTGAAATAAAAGATAGTAGCTAAGCAGTACTAAGTTTCGTAATAATTATCAATGCAGTACATAAATCACTAAAACCGGCCGAAATCAAAGCCATTATTTCATTACCATTAAAAAGAAGCGTTCCAAATTCGAAAAAGCGCCGGTGGTCAGAAAAAAAGCGGCGCTCTCTCTTTACTCTATGCTCCGCATTGGCATAGTTCGTTCACAATAGTCGATTTTTTATCACAACACATCTGCAACCGGACACCGAGGTCCAGCAGAGGAAGATAACATTCCACCATTTTTCACCACAATGACTACTAACTACATAAATCTTTCCAGTGAATTTACAATTATTTTAGGACTGTTTTTTTGTTTACTCGATCATTGATCGTCCACCCTCGCATCAGACACCATTGTTGGTTAAAAAGAGTGTTTTTTTTCTGGTCAATTTTGGAGGCCATTGTAAAAAGATGTCTCTCAAATGTCCCCCTTATGTTTAATGGCGCAGCTGAGGCTATTCCTGTTATTTTGAACATTGGACATCGTAAAGAAAGTGTGGATTACACGGTAAAAATGAGATACTTATCGAGGTTTAATGGTGTGTGAAAATTAGGTGATTCATTCATTGTTGTAAGAAGCTGAGTGAATTAGTTCTAAAAAGCTCGTACAGACTGCCATGGTGCACAACCGCTGGCGTGACAAGGGCCACACTGCCTGTCGCACCAGTCTGTACGAGCCTTTATTGCGGCTTTTTTTAAGTAAATATCTGGGATTCTGTTTGCACGGCAGTTCCCCCGCCAAGACGAGCCAAAAACAAAAAGCTACCTACCCTTTCTCGAAGCATTTCGTTGTATTTTCAAACCCTCATAACTTTGGCCTGGATAACGCTAGACAGCTCTAATTCTCAGGATAAAATGTAGTTAGCCAATTTATACCTCACATTAAGTTTAATTTGTCTTGATTTTATACTTTGCATTTTATTAATACTTCGATTTCGTCAATGACTGACTGATTCACTCATCAAAACCTCTAGGGGTTTGACTCACATAACCCTTTCACTGTTAAAAAGTTATCAGATCTAATGTCGAGCCAAGCGCCTAACTCTACAAACATTACATCTTGGTCAAAATGTATGGCTTGGCCATTGAACTGTTGCATGACACAACATTAAAGACCAGCGACTTCATTTCGTACCATACGAGTGTCCGTACGACGCGAAACGGCCAAGCCATACATTTAGTCAAGTTATTTTAAATATGATAAAACACAAACTTATGATAAGTTACTTCTCTGAAACTACAAAGTAAACTCTTAATTTTTTTGCATAGAACAACACAATAGAAATAATTATGTATGCAGGCTAAAAACGGTCACTGAGTGACACTTTCGAAATTCGGGTGGTCCGTCGGTGGCCCACTGACTATCAAAATAAAGTATCCCATAGACAAAAGTAACACGTTTCTTAGCAATAACGCGTAGGTGGCAAGATTTGGGCAAAGATATGGCAATTTCCAGCCTACACAGATAATAAATTGCTAAATACTTTGACAGATGAAGATTAATAGTTGCAAAAACAATGCAACTGTTTTAACAGGTTTCACAACATAAAGTTCATGAATTTATCTATTTTCTTTTCTAAAGAAGTTCTATTTCGTAGTATTCTTGCTTTTGTCCCTACTTCCATTAGTTGAATGCAGCATGGCATCGACTTATTTAAATAATAGCTTCTCGTCATGCGCCGTGATGTTTTAGGAATCTTGGTTACTAGTAACTCGGACTAGTAACATTGCTGATTTTTTGATTGCTTCCTACACGAAGTATGTCTAGAACTCTTATTTATCTTCCAAAAATACATTGGGGAGAGCAGAAGTTCATCATTAAAATCTATAATTACAGTTACCCCAACAATTTGTTATCAAAAACACAAATCACGCAGCCATCATAAAAACTCGGGTCTGTTCACATCAATACTTAATTTAGTTAACATTTGCCCGCATATTTTCTACATGATGTCTATATCGATGATAAAACCATTTCTCACACATAATAATGTTAAATGTATGAAGTAAATAAATTATGTAGTTAGGTAATACTTAATTATTCATTTGCGGTTTTGTTACCTAATCAGCTTTTGTGTGAAGTACTCTACGAGTATGTAAGCAGTTTTTGTTTATAATTATCGCATAAAGAGTAATAACCGGAATGTTCACATATGAATTACGTGTTTTTACTTTGTATGTAGGTACCTACACTGGTTGGTAAGTAATGTTATATGAAACTAGAAACAAGACTTATTTAGTCTCAGTGGCCGTATTATGAAGTATAAATGCCATTATGATTCCAGACCGAAAAAGGGATGGTGCTAGCGGTCATGTATAAATCCATCCCTCTCTTGCACTGGAATCATGATGGCATTAAAATGTCATAATACGGCACCAGTACCTACTTACTTTACTGATCAGAGACTGCTTCAGCCGTAGAAAAAACTAAGTTATTCGAATGTTCAAAAAGAAAAAGATCAAAATCTAGCCTTTTTATATGACAGGTGTATCAGAACGCCTTTTCTCTATGCCAGTATTTTTTTTTTTGCCATAAACCACATGTCACTTCATGCCAATAGTAAAGGCGGTAACAACGTCGCATTCGAAATTCAAACAGCAGCTGAGGATCGAAATAAATAAGGCGGCAGTGACACGCGCGCTCCCTCCCTTTTATAATTATTACATTTTATTTTTAAATTGTTTTTTCTACTCCACAAGGATTCCCCTCCGTGTTCACGGTACCAAAACAATGTCCCCTCGTACCTAATGGCTCCATTCGGCCGTGCGTTGTTTTAAATTGGATACGGGTCCATAATAATAAATTGTCGGTCTCAACCCGGCTTTAGAGCGTGTGAGTAATGATAATTAAATTGATCGTTGTTTTTCTTTCTTTATGTTTTAGATATACGCTCATTGATATTTACTTTCACATTCTTTCAGTCTTCATTTCATAATTTACATGTATTTTAATGGATATCGATAAATATAAGACTCGTTTGCGTTACGTTCTTACGCCGGTAGCACACCACCGCCGCGAAACCATAGTGCCAGCGAAACCGCGGTAGTTCAATTCAATTGGCTCGCATCATGTTCCGCTACTCGCATCCGATTCGATTAAGAAACATGACGCGAGCCAGTGATGGTTTCGCGGCGGAGGTGTGCTACTGGCGTTAATGTCATCGATATAATAATAATATATTATTATTATATCGATAAATTTAAGACGCGTTTGCGTTACGTTCTTACGCCGGTAGCACACCACCGCCGCGAAACCATAGCAGCGAAACCGCGGTAGTTCAATTCAATTGGCTCGCATCATGTTCCGCTACTCGCATCCGATTCGATTAACGAAACATGACGCGAGCCAGTGATGGTTTCGCGGCGGAGGTGTGCTAGGTACTGGCGTTAATGCCATCCTAATCCTAAACTAAATTTAATATTGAAAGTGGAGTTGTTTGTTTGTTACGCTTTCACGCTAAAACGGTTGAACGGATTTGAATGAAATTTGGGACATGGATAGACCATGACCTGGATTAGGACATGGCATACTTTTTATCCCGATATTCCCACGGGATCGAGACTTACGCGAATGAAAACGGGGGTGCAGCTAGTAATTTATACCTTAGAATGTTAATTGGGTGCTTTAGTAAAGAATTTCTAAGGCAATTCAGTCGAAAACATTACTAGCGAAAAAGCCAGTAGGTATTTCTAAATATGTAATCATTAGTGACCAAACTCAGGTCTATCTCTATGTGCATTTTACGGTCAGCACGAGCTAATTTTCCCAAACCATTCATATCCTACCTACGTATATGCAAAAATTCTCCACAAGGCGCACCTTCTCGACAGAACGGAAGCCAGTAACTTGAACTTATAACAGGTAAACAATATCTAGAAACTCGATACGGGGCGACTACTACGGGGCGAGGACACGCGTCCGACCTAAAATAGCGCCCACAAAACGCCACATTGACAAATCTTACGGCCTCGGTAAACTAACACACGCATGGTGTTATTAAAATCCCCAGTAACTCCGTCAATATATCAACCGCGTTCACTCCCCTAAGTCGGAAGGGAGACCTCTCTATTTTTAAAATACTTCCCCACCGTTCATTTTATATTTTTTCCCTGAGCGCGCTTATTTTTACGCCAACCAACTATTTTACCTTGATCCTCAATCTGATGCACATTTTACCCGCTTCGCCCTTTTTTATATTTTAACGCAAGGGGCGCGAGGGATCGCTTTAAAATGGATGAAATTTTAATAATAAGTTGCAGCCGCTACCGTATGTTACATACGGCGCGCGTGCGTTCCCTATTTGAATTGAATGGAGGAACGCGTGCGCGCGCAGCACGCGTCTTTAGCTTTTTTATTGGGGGAACACAGCCAATCAGAGAAGTTTTATTTGTAAAAAAGTTAGGGGAGCTTTTTTATTTATGTTTATACATAAAGTATGTGTTAGTTTTTAATGGGAGGCGTTTGTTTTGGGCGGTGTTTTATACATATGAGTGGGTAGGATTTATATTAGTTTCAAGCCTGAAACAACGTTATTACTTAGCCATAACAGGACACCAAACGCACGTTATTTCTAAGTTACACACAAAAATTTCAGAAATCAGGTAAAAACGAAGAAATACCTAACAGTTTTATTTCAGGAATTCGGTATTCCTGAAACGTAGCTACCAGGCATAGAACCTGCTTAAAATATGGACATTATGTTGGTACAACTTATAACTTCTTAATTCATTGTAAGGTTAAATGTTAAATCTTCTCAACGAATTGGCCAAGCCTCCTCCATTACGAATATATCATAGCAATCAGAAATATACGACATTATATTATTCCCTTAATCCAGTTATTTTCCGGCCAACAAATACTTCTTATGGATAATTGATTTCCAAATATTAAGTTACTGGCAGTATGTTTGCTTGCCTGTGCTTCTACTTCGTAGAAAGAAAATGATATATTTTTCTGTTTGCCATAGATATGGCTCTATTTATTTTCGTGTTTGGCAACTTAGCTAGATAAATTAACTAGTTGTTGTACTAGCAATTATGTTAACAGGTAAAGGTAAATCTATTATGTTTGGTGACAAAGTAAACGTTATCTACCAAGGCTTGTAACTATGTTTATTCACTTCACTGTTCACTTTAATGACAACTATAATGTCAACTTTACGTTCTGCCAAAAAAAAATACTTTGGGTTGCAGCGTTACTTTAACGTGACATTGGCTGAAATGCACAAACCGTGTGAAGTCAAAATAAAAACGGAGTTGACACATGTCAGATGGTACGAACTGTCAAAATTCAAAGTTGCCAGTAGTCCGCCACCGCCTCTGTATGAACAACGCAATAATCTTGATCGCTAGGTTACCTAGAAACAGACCGACAGTAAATATTACAACGTCCGATGAAATCAGAGATTTCTAAAACTACATAGCCCTATGTTAATAATTTGTTAACAATAGAAATTTTAAACCATTGTGAAACTCGTTTCTTAAAAAAAAAAGTTGCTTAATGTTACACAATGTTTAAACGTCAAAAATGTATTAAGTATTAAGCAGACCTTATTCATTAGTCATTAAGACTTAATTAAATTGTTTACTCATTCTGTAAATAGGATATCGGAATCACGTCATATAATAAATAAGCTAGACGAAATTTCCTATCTCTGACTATGTTGTAACTGAAATGCTGCAATGTTGTAGCTTTTTCTTTCTTTTTTGTACTTAGATACATTACATAGTACAATACTAGAACCAAACGGATTGGTACGTGACTATGGGAAGAGACCAGACGGCATGACGTTTTTGCCTTGGAAGGTGGGTAGGCCTCTGGTGTGGGACGCAACCTGTGTCGACACCCTTGCGCCATCTCATGTTCCAAGCATGGCTGGCTGTGCTGGCTCCGCTGCTGCGGCTGCTGAGACCCTCAAGCGGCGCAAATACTGTAATCTTATGGGTAACTACAGTTTTGAGCCGTTTGGGGTCGAAACGCTCGGGTCATGGGGCCCGAGTGCGCGTCTCCTTTTTAAGGAAATTTCTCGCCGACTGATCGACACTTCACGTGACCAGAGGGCTGGCTCGTTCTTTGGCCAAAGAATTAGCATTGCCATTCAACGTGGTAATGCTGCTAGTCTTCTGGGCATGTTTCCGGATGACAGCGATGCGGACGAGTACTTCGACGCTTAAGTGTCTTTCTTTTTTTTTCTGTTCGTTAGTAGATACCTAGTGTAAATATTTAGTTGTGTAATCTATTGTATACATACAATACTAACATAAAATAAATAATTAGGTATGTTATCATCCAATTTAAATAAATTCATGCGCTTAATCATTTGTTTTTTTTTTGTGTATTTAGTCTAAAATGAGTACCTACCACGTATGTGATGACGCTAATCAGTTAATCTTTGACTCGAATCACACCCAAAGCGTCATATAGGTACTTAGAAAGTGACACTTAACATTCACGTTTTTTTTATTCGCAAACTAATACATTTCCATAGATAAGTAAGTACTCTCACAAAGTCACGTAATACAGTCGATAATTTAAAAAAAACTGGCCAAGTGCGAGTCGGACCTAGCACAGGGAAGGATTTCGCAGTTGGGATGAAGCAATAATAAGTTCGTACCTATTTCATAGGATTTCTTGCAAAAACCATTAAGCAAAAGCCAAATTATTTCTGCGGTTGTGACCGTAAATAAATATCCCAAATCTCAAAAACTATAGACAAAGTCACTTAGAAACAAAATAATAAAATGTCCCAGGAAGAGATTCCAGGACTATTTGTAACCAATCTCGCCGCATTCCTTCAACATACCTATTGCTATTCAAATTTGCTACATTTGCATAGAAATAATAAAGTGTCAATATTTTTCCCAAACTCTGCATCAAATCACATACAACTAATGGCAGCAGCACTCAGAACCGTGAACCGAACTATATTTGTTCAAAGAAAATAAATCCTTGATAAAACGAAGAAACCTAAGATTCTAAAGCAAATATAGCTTTCGTTTCCCATAAAAATATTGATGCAGCTTTTAGCAGTGGTCGGGGAGAGGGCGGTCCCGTTGCCATGGAGACGGGCGACCCTCCGAGGGGAAAAAACGGGTAAAAATTGCGGGAACGAACGAACGCTGATTTTTTATGGCATCGTACATTTTTTCTCGGGAGCGCCGCGACGCCGAGCTCGACCGTGTGGGCGTGAGGTGGAATACAGCGTGTTACGAAAATCGAGATGAAATAATATTAATTTCATCAAATTTAAAAATGCCGGCCGGGCCGTACTGTTGTCTGTTTTAGTCTATAGATGTATTTATTTTAAATAATTATTTTTACTTTACCAGATACCCTCAGATCTCGTTCTTCTCTTCGATTAATAAATTAACTTTTTTGATAAAGCATACAAATGCCACACCAAATATTTCTTGCTCTATTTTGATGACATTATGATTAACAGCTACAGGAATTGTTTTGTTCTGGTATTCAGCTGCATCCGGTTAGACTGGAAGCCGACCCCAACATAGTTGGGAAAAGGCTAGGCAGATGATGAGCTACAGAAATTATTTTAAAGTTTATAAGCCCTTCTTCTTCCGAAACATCATTCTAAAGAATTCTGCGAAACTTTGTTTTATTCAATAACACAGGTGCGAAAAGGCTCTTACAGGCTCACGCGATAGGCGCCTACATAGAAATTGTGCTACTAGTGTCGCGTCGCACCCGTGATATTGTACCAGTCTGTACGAGCCTTATTTTTTTACGCTTCGACGCCTATGTCGAAGATACGCGGTTTTTCAAAATACCCGTGTAATAATTTTAACCAGTAGGTAACCCAAAAAAACAAGATGTCAATCAAATTCAGTAGTTCGTTGATTCATTGATTTTTAATATATGTAAATTCAAGTCCATAATTATTTCGTATTATTGTTTAATGGATAATTTAATCGGCACGTGTAACTTTTTTTAATAAAATTATTTTTTTTTGTCCTTGCCTGTCTTTGCGCAATTCTATTGTTGTTAGCACTATTTACATGGAAAGCTACTTAATATTAATTTATACCAATAATTTCACACGATCGATTAATCGATTTTCTGTTTCTACGTAGTTCCCGTCAAAACAGTTTAAAAAACATGGTAATCATGTTTTAGTTCTGTAGGTACTACAGATTTTGAATGCCACCGAAATACTAACAGAATATTCGACTTATAATATAATTATAATTGTTCTGCGCTGTTTTGATATAGGGGCAACCACAAAAATAAATAATCAATCTATTTCCATTCGCTTCCGCTGACGATTTACGATTAAGCACGAAATAGTGAAGACCAGTCTTTTCATTTGCAGCTCCCAGTCATCTTCATACGAATTTACTGGTAACGGATTATTAGAGAGAAAAACATGTTCATCTAAATTTTTCAAACCCCCTGTACGCTGTCCGAAACTCTCCATGGAGTGTTAAATCGTGTTTCGTATGTGTGAGTGTTGAGAGTGGAGGCTGCAAATATTATAAGTATGGATTTTATACCTGTCTCGCTCGCACAGAAGCTGTCTCCCTCCCGCGCCGAAGGAAAAAATATTCTCGGAGGGAATCTAAAATTATGAGCGCGAAGGAAAGTTTCATGCGTTTATATGAAAAGGGAATGTTGGAACGAATCGCTTCATAAATCTTGTGATGTAGAAGGTAGTCGATCGTTATTTCGCTTCGGTAAAATTGTCGTAGCAAGCAGTTTTACTTTCGTTGAACGAGAGAGGAAAATTATCTTTTAATGATTTATTGTGTTTTTGTTGGATTGCTACGCCTCTGCTGCGTAGGGACTACGGCGTAGCAAGTCGCTGCAGTTGAGTTGAAATGTCTGAGTAGAATATTTCTGAGTGCTGATATATAAGGAAAATGTTTAATTTAGTGAAGACATTGTTTGGTTCTGTAAAAATATAATAGTAATAATTTCTGATTAAATTCCGTTCACTTATTTTGGTTTTATAGTATTTTCGAGACCATCAATATTATATATTATGAAATTGCTCTTTTCTCAAACTTGCAATCGATATTTCAACAGAAAATCGCTTTTGAACTTTGTGGAAGTTTAAGGTATTTATCCTCGTGACTGTACCTACCGTGTTTCCACTACTTGTAGCATCGTAATTTTTTGTAATATTTTTTACATCGCCAATATACCAGAAAAAATAATATAATAGTTATTTAAGCAACTGTTAAGGGGTATTAAAACACGAATGTGGATTTTTATGTACAGTTGCATACTTTATCTACACCCATGTTAAGAATCCTCTATAAAACATTTTTGCAAAACTAATATCGAACAAAAATGGCGGGATACGACGTGAATTCGAATAACCTATAAGTTTTTTTTTTTAATCACGGCGCTGTGGTAGTGAAACGCGCGTGCATGACAATTTTCTTTTATTGTATTTCATAAACATACCACAAATTGAGTAGTGAGAAAAGGAGTTGCATAATGAAATTTAGTACAACATTATAACACTCGTTTGGACTCTGAACAATCATTGTTCTGAGCGTTTGGATGATATAATGGTTACTATGACACTGGTTGTTTTAATGTTGGCAATAAGCTAACTGTTTCAAAAACTTTTATAGAGGATTTATAGCATGGGTGTAGATAAATGCATTTATATACCTACTAGGTGAATAATGCACGTACACGAAACATCAAATTGCAGTTCACACGATACTTTTAGGGGTGATATGCGTCTGTCAATAAAAGGGTGGAATCCCAAATGATAACTCTTTTGTACGTCACCCCTTTCGCTAAGTCACTTTAGCAAATGAAAAAACTTCCCCCTGTATATAAATTATTATGTGATAATGGCCATCTATAGTCGTTTCTTTACATGAAACTTGAAAGACTGACTGCAATTGGTCGACACAAGAATAGATATATGATAGGAACCAGGGGGTCTACTCCGAAGCGCTAAACCGAAGTATCGGCCGAACGTTCGGCCGTTTTATAACTTCCACAGTTTCTGTTTTTGACTTTGAGTTCATACCGGACTTCAAGTTACAGTTTTGACTTTGGCTTATCTCTTCAACTGTCTTTTTTTTTCGCCGTATTCAGCGATAGTTAGCCGTAGTACTTAAAGAAACGACCGAACATTCGGCCGATACTTCGGTTTAGCGCTTCGGAGTAGACTCCCTGGCTTTGTTATTGCAAATTTGCTAGAGTTTGTTGCGCCACTTCTTCTTTTCAGCCAAAGCACTAGGAAGTAGTGAATTGTGGGCGTTTTGGGGGATTGTCTCAAGTAATTTTGTCGTTTTAAAAGTGCTGACTCTCAGCCAAATTTGAATAAATGACTTTTAATTTTGAAGTACCACCGATGCATCTGTCATTGCACACAGGCGGTGCCGGTGGTGGGTATTTTAAGGTATCACTGTGTACACACACATATAGAGTAGTAGGAGGGGCTTGTGATTAATAACAGCCGCACGGGTTGTTGGATCATCATCATCATCATTTTAACCATCATGAATGAAAAATACCGGCCGAGTCGGACTCCACGAAGGGTTCCGTACCATTATCTATAAAAATGTCAAAAAAATCACGTTTGTTGTATTCCCATACATACACTTCCCTTACATACATTTTTTCGTCCCCCTTAAATATTTGTTTTAGTTTAATATAATTATTTATTTTTAAAGTGAATATATAACTAAATATTCTGTGAATATTTCTACCTGTTGCCGTTATCAATATCGAGCAAAAAAATCACATTTGTTGTATGGGAGCCTCCTTAAATATTTATTTTATTCTGTTTTTAGTATTTGTTATTATAGCGGCAACAGAAATACATCATCTATGGAAATTTCAACTGTCTAACTATCACGGTTCCTGAGAAAGAGCCTGGTGACAGACGGACAGACAGACGGCGGAGCCTTAGTAATAGGGTTCCAGTTTTACCCTTTGGGTACGGAACCCTAAAAAACCATCCTCACTTTACGTGCAAGAGTGGTACCCAATTTTTTTTTACAGATTTTATCTTATCCCTGTATCGGCGTGATTAATATGGTATAATACCCATGCAAAATTACAGCTTTCTAGTATTAAGAGTATCCGAGCTAAGCCGGGACAGACAGACAGACAGACAGATGGACATGGCGAAACTACAAGAGTTCCGTGTTGACTAAGCAACCCTAAAAAGCTAAGCAAATGGCACGTCAAAACTTGGTTAGTTAGCCAAGCTTCATGTCTCTTTTTTGCTCCTAATAATAACGACATGCCGTCCTAGTTCCACGTGCCATCTAATGTCATTCTGGCGTTTTTGAAGATCGAATGTTGGATAAAGTGCGTCCACTATAACCTGACGCGTGACGCGGTTGGTAGCACTGAATTTAGCAGTCTTAGTTTCAATACTAATAGAGTTCAAAATGGCGACTGCCGAACAGAACTACCAATCACGTGACTGCTAAATTGAGTGCTACCAATCGTGTCACGAACTCACGAGTCAAGTTATTAGTGAACGCACAATAGGTAGGTCTAACTCTTTTAATATAATTGACCGCATTATTCACATGCTGGAAAAAAAAACTGATAATGTGGCGCACATATTTATCTAACTAAACAAAAATGATAATGTAAGTACATATTCTGAATACCAACTTATTATTACGCAATCTTTATTGTACTACCTATTAATTTTCGTAAAGTAACCTTTAGTAAGTATTTTGTTAAATCAAGGGCAGATAAGGTCACTATGCGAAAAATTTACATACAATTGCAGCCGTTTACCCCAATTGTGTAAAAACTATTAATCAGAATCTGAATGATTTTGCTAATAAATTATTGCTATTGCCATACCTACTATATACTTTTGTACTATTTACTCAAAGATGTCTAGAATCTAGACATCTATGACTTGCTTTGACTGTCTATCTAGGCATCATCTAGACTCTAGATGATGTCTAGATAGACAGTAGGTACATAGGATACTTTTATGTCGGGATCACGTTCCCCTGAGATAATTTCCGACGTCCACGCGGGCGAAACCGCGGGCAGAAGCTAGTTGTTTCATATGGTCGAAAAATGAGTCTGCTCAACAACGTAAATAACGCAGTGAATGTTATTAAACTGTCAAAATGAAACCCATTGCTGCTGATAGTGTGTTACGCAACTACGCCGCTGATCATTTGTAGATAAATAAATAATATAGCAATAATAATTATTCAAAGGAAAACAATTTATATAAATTAATAAACAGAATTATAATACATAATGTACAGTCTACTCCGAAGCCTTAAACCGAAGAATCGGCTGAATGTTCGGCCGTTGCTTGACTACGGCTAACTATGGCTGACTACGGCGAAAGAAAAAAAAACGACAGTCTAAGAGATAAGCCTAAGTCAAAAATGTGATTTTAAGTCGGGTATGGATTCAAAGTCAAAAAAGGAAACTATGGAAGTTATAAAACGGCCGAACATTCGGCCGATACTTCGGTTTAACGCTTCGGAGTAGACCCCCAGGTGTATTAAAATAATCTAAAATATTACAGTACCTACTTTTGCAGATAAATAGTACATACCTACATTACTGCAGCGGCCTGCAAAAGGGGCATTGATGGACGAACGTGAAAATGTAGGCCGAGGCGAAGACGAGGCACTCATACGTGAGTCCATCAATGCCTGGTTGCGGCCAAGGCTTGTATTAGTGCTTTTCTCAAATAATGCGCGGAAATTCAAACTAAGTAAATTATTTATAAATTCCAGATTGAACAACGATAATTTTTTACGCTCTATTATGTTCATTTGTTTCTTTTTTACTTTAAACAGCTCTATTTGCAAGCCAGTTCGAAATTTAAATTAAATCTTTGATATGCTACCTCCTTGGTTGCCATGATTGTGTCGATGTCACTGACCTCTATTACTTAGTAGTATAGTAGAGGTCGACGTACAAAGTTCGTTCCATTTTTAAATTATACATTACTTATGAGTTTTCATAGTAATTTGTTCGGCCGCTAAACACAACAGATATGGATTTTCATACTAACATTGCCGGCCGCCTGCTAGCAAGTATATGACCAGTACAGCATTTTCGATTTATCTCGAAGAAGGTTGTCAAAATAATGCTCGAATTTCCAAGCATGTTCGAGAAAACAATGTTTGAGATATGTTAGTATATAATTATTTCGCGATCTCCTGACGCGCTAAACTGCAAATAATTCGTAAATTAAAACTCTCCTAAAACAGGGCTTACTCTCTCGTACCCTTTTGCTGTACCCTACTGGGCCCTTAATGATCTGAATTATATAGTTAATACATATGTACACATTATGGTAAAGCAACAAAGATATTGAGTAATGAGATAATTATGTACAAAATTAACGTTAGGCGTAGTATATTATCTGTGAGTTAGGTAAATATAGGATGTCAAGTTTAGCAGTTTTCTTTTATTTTCTGAAATTTATGTTTAGGCTAATATTAATGTGTAATAATGGCGGATTATTAACCATTAAGTGTTCGTGAACGTGCATTACTCTAGGAAAATGAACAAAACAGTGCAACATAACTTACAGTTCTCTCAAGAAGTTCCACAGTAAAGTGCCACATCTTTACTGAAACTCAAGAGGAGCGGGCGGGTGGGGATATAATCTATCATGCAATTCATGCATCATTTCATCATTATTAAACAAAGTCTATAACTAAATAAAGACTTGGATAAAAAGTCCCAGCAACCAGGCCATTAAAATATTTTAAAAAAAGTAATTAGGAAAGTTATGAGACGTGAGCGTCCTAAAAAGAAAATTACTTACTTACTTACAGGGAAATATAGGTAAGTAATAAAATTGTACTAGAAATAATTTCTATGATTTAATTTTTTTTTGCTACTTAATCAAATTTTGTCGTACCTAAACATCCTATAGTCCACACGGAGGATACCTTGAGCCAGAAACTACAGGTAGGTACTTACTTACCTACCTACTTCATCATCATCATCTCTCTAGCCCTTTCCCAACTAATAAACTAAGTATGTGGGTGTCGGCTTCCAGTCTAACCGGATGCAGCTGAATACCAGTATTTTACATGGAGCGACTGCATATTATATGACCTCCACAACACAGTTACTTGGTAATAAGATACGCCTTGGTAAGACTGGTCGTCACACTTTCGGGCTTCTGACGACCCGTAACGATTGTCAAAGATCCTCGAATGACAACCGGAACCAACGTGCTTTCCGAGGCACGGACGGGTCTTGGTATGTAAAGATAGTCACCCATCCACGGACCGACCGCGGCAAGCGTAGCTTAACTGGACCGATCAACCCGTGCGGCTGTTATTAGGTACTTCGCCACGAGACTTAATAAAGATATCCCCCCCAGAAATTCCCTTCTTCGTTTCACGTCAATGGTAAATGTGTGTGTGATTATTGTTACTTATTAATATTATTATTAAATGTAAGTACATATAAATTGTATGTTCAATAAGATGGGCCGTAATAAAACAAAATAATAAGTTGGGTAGTAATAAAACAAAATAATTCTTCACATCCCAACATTCAATTGTGTATCCGAAAACCACCTACGCATATAAAACTTTCTAAAATACCATAGACAACATTTGCAATTCCAATCCTCACTGGCAGCTACGCCATTCGCCAAAAAAGAAAAAATCGATACTATCCCCGAACCCTTCGAGAGAACTGTCACAAAAAACCGAGGGGGCCGCCACCAGTATGGAACACATTTAATAAATCGAGGGAAAGGGTTGTGCCCCTCCTCCACCCTGTCAAACTACCATGTTTTATTCATGACGCGTTCAAACCGAATCAGAATTGTATCGGAGATTGGAATCAAATCTTTTTGTTGTTTACCCATTGATGGCTGTTTACCATGGCTTGATTTGGGAGTAGTTAGGTATATGTAGGCCTTGAGATAAATAATATGATATTTATAAGAAGATCTAAAATAATTAATAACAATTCGATTTATAATAATAATAACCCCACCGCCCGTGCCGTAACTCTACGTTGACGTCGTGGTGGGGCTTGCGCGCTCCGAACGCTAGGTCGCCGTGCCGGAACGGGTCTAGGGTCAGGAGCCAGACTAAGAGAAATACAGAAACCCGCAGGCCGCGAGCTGTTGGGCAGTCGCGACCCCACGAACCCTATCTCTCGGGAGAAGTCTTGTTCCTCATCTCTGTCTTGCCTTTATTGATCGACTTGACTGGAGATTCGCAAGAGCAAACGTGTTCGGAGGAAGGAAGTATTCCAGTAAGTCCTGGTAGGGATCTTGACAATTTTCCGGGCTCTGGGATTGTTCTGATAGCCCGTTTACCGTATAGACCATAGACCGTTTTCGGGGGCCCATTATTGAATGTGCAAGTCACGCCCTGCCATTTTATCTATGTATTTAATAATACATTGGTCAGGCAGGGGCCATAGTCTTTCCATAGTCATAAATAATCAGTTCATTTTAATTACCCAAACCCATAGCCCAATATCTTTGTTTCCATATCCTGCAATAGTCCTACACCAACCGTGGGTTGTCCTTGGGTGCACTTGCAGTGCAACCGGGGGTTTTCCTTGCGTGCAGTGCGAACAGGGATAATCATCGGTTGGTGGCTCAACACTTCAAATTATACCTTGTTATTGCCTCTGCGAGTTGGCTTCGGCCCCTGGTACGCCTTCCAAATGGCGGGGACCCCAGGGTCCCGAGTTAATATGCCATAGACATTAAAAAAAAAAAAACAGGCTACAATAAGTGGTCAGGGACTTTCATTTCAGACAGACATTTAGCGAGTCAGTCTGCCCAGGGATACACGTGCTGCCTGCCACTCAGGTCCAAAGTAGAGACAATATAGAGTTCCTTACCACCAATTGTATCGGTGATAAGCAGTCAGGTATTTATTTATAAAAACCGACCAAGTGCGTGTGGGACCACGCACAATGAAGAATTCCGTATGTTGGGATGAATTTATCCCAAGAACAAACAATAACAATATTGTGCGTACAAACTTAAATGTATTTCAACTACAACAACACATTTAAGTTTGTACGCACAATATTGAGTGATTTAAGATGTTATTTTAAGACCATAGACTTTTCTATAAGTATAGAACTATTCTCTGTATGTTTTTCAAAATTTTAGGTAACGACTATCAAAGGTCGGAGGGGAGGGAGTCCGGAGCACGGAGGGGTCTTGGTATGTAAAGATGGTCACCCATCCACGGACCAACCGCGGCAAGCGTAGCTTAACCTGATCGTTCGACCCGTGCAGCTGTTACCTAGCCACAAGCCCCTCATGGGTTGGTTAATACTTACTCATAATATTCCTGCACCTCGAAGTAAGTTGTATAATAGGATTTAAAAAGAAAAACACCTTTACGGCTCCCGCAGACAGGCGCGACTCTATAGTAGAACCATTTCTATAATAACTTGATGGAAATTGTTTTACCAGAATCGAGTCACATAGTCGCGTCGCACCTGTCTTCGGGGGCCTTTATTTTTCCAAAATTATTATGAATCTCAGAAACTGATAAAAAATCTGCAAACTGCAACTCAAACTCAAGGTTTTTATTTCAATTAAATCATTTACAGGCACTATTGAATTGTCAAGAAGTCGGTCAGTTACAAATATGAAGCTAGTTACGAAACGATACAAAACGATGCAAAACGTCAGAAGCGCCCGTGATAAAAAAAAAAAACAATTCAAAACTAAAATAATTAAAAAGTAGTATGTTTAATAATCGTACTTAGTTTCAGTATTAATAATATCTCTACATAATATTTCTAAATTTCGTCGTCGGGTTTCCTGCGCCAATCACATAAGACACATATTCAAATTGTAGACAGAATACAAAAACTAATAATGCTTGTCATTCTTCAACTTGTTTTTCTACATTCAATTGTTTCTTATCTCTGAAGTTAAATAATATTTTCGTTTTTGTATTTCCTGTCACTGTAAAAACTGAACTTTGGTATTTTTTTTTTATATGTTAAACTTTTTATTATTAGGTAGCTGTTGAATATTTAATTCATTTAGGTTTCAATGACGTGAATTTACCTAATATTTCCGCTGTTTTTTTTAGAACTACTACTACTTTTTTTGTATTTTGTATTATAGTTCTACAACTAACATAACATCACGCCTGTAATCCCCGAAGGGTTAGGCAGAGGTATAAGTACCTATAGTACACCCACATTTCGCCAGTTATGTTTAAGTCCCATGAAATAGGAGGCGAGCCTATTGCCATCAACTGGGCACAAATCCAGACTCCGGGCTGCTGCTGAGAAATGCCAGTTGGAAATATCCAATAACACTTTTGCCCGACCCGGGAATTAAACCCAGGACCTCATGCTCAGCAGTAGCGCTTGCGATCACTAGACCAACAAGGCAGTCCACTTTTTTGTATTTTGTATTATAGTTAAACCACAACTAAAATACAAAACACAAAAAAGGTATTACAAAATCAGATAGATAATCAGCACACAAACATAAATTATGAAGTATTTTAACCGATTTCGACAATGGAGGAGAATATGTAATCTACACTTTTTTTTTAAATGACAAGATGAAAAAGGAGCGTTACACGTTGTTCAATTATTTATTTTTCCTTAAAAACTAGGTCGAACGACACAATAAAATAACGTTTAAAATATTTTTAACGTGAATAGGTTACTATGCTTTTTATAAATAAAATTATATAAGTACCTACATAGAAGGTACAAAACAAATGGGTTAACTTTATATTTAAAAATAACCTTTTTCCTTCAATTGTTGAACAAAGGTCACGGTAAACAGTTCTATTAATTATATTTTATGGAACATTAATATAATTATAAATAATGTTCTTTACAATTTAAATATTTTTTAATTTAAACTTGAATAGCCGTTTCCCAACCCCGATTAGTTCCGGCTAACGTAAAACTCAAAAAACATTTTTAATTTATCTAATAAATTGTGCCTGGAATTCTGACCACTGAGAAACTGGCATTTTTATTTATTTTAAACTAGCTTATTTATTTATTTTAAATTAGCTATGGCTATGCCCGCGGCTCGCCCGCGTGGTGTTCGGAAATTATCCCACGGGAACTAACTACCGAGATAAAAAGTCATGGTCAACCATGTGCCAAATTTCATCCAAATCCGTTTAGCCGTTCTTATAATAATAGTTTAGATAGGATTAGTTATAATTAGGATAGTTTAGCGTATACACGGCTACATGTATATCAAGGTATAATTTCCAGTATAACCTGACCTCTTATTGTACGGAAATCCTACACATTGCGAGATCAGTTTATACTGGATATGTATTGTGTAATGTATGCTTGATATGCAGCCGTGTGTACTAAAATAGTGCCACTAGATTTCCACAATAATATACCAGCAGGAATCGTATTTATTTCGCCAGACATCATCATTTTATTTATTTTTGGGATACTTAAATGGAAAATCCTCCTACGCACGACTTCATTTCCCTCCATTTTAGTAACCTGCACCAAAAATACGACAAATCCATTGTATGATAACACACAAAAAAAAATATTATCCGTCATTACTGGGTAATTCTCAAAATTGCAGGTGCTAACTTACCCCATCGATCAACTGTGGCATTTACCGTCGATTCTTTTGCCAACGATAAAACGATACAAAATGGACATTCCTAATCTGCCTTGTCCTATTTAAAAAAATAACAAAAGAGTTTCGTGAAAAAGATTACTTTTATGAATTGGCAATACCAACTTAAACTTTCAAAAATATTAAACATTCTTATTTTTACTGGATAAGATTCAATTTAGCTTGGCAATCGGTTTGTTAACGCTTTGAGCTTTTGAAACTTCACTTGCCAACTAAAAAATGTGCCAAATACATATAAAAAAGGACATCGATCTTGCGTTTTGTGGCAGTAAAAGAATTCTTACTTATAATTTCTACGTGTTTTGTGCATTGTGTGGAGTATTGGTAGCTTTATTTATTACACGTTTAAGGTAACTAACTTTTTTTTAATAAGAAAGCAGGAATATAGCCGAGTAAAATAGGTAATGCATTGAAGCCATGCACGCATAGTTGCATACTCACTTTGGAAGCGTATGTCTAACCTAGACATACAAGGTTATTTTAAATGGGCTAGCTAAACGTAGACGCGATGAGTATCGATATTTAAACACGATCTACCTGAAATTTATATGTCTAGCTAAGTGACGGCGCACAGCAATTAACTTTTTTTCTGACAACCTTTCGAGCAAGTTACGAATGTGTACCTAATCTCATTTCGCTCGGTGTATTTTTTTAAATCTTTTTACTTATAAACTCTACAAACTTAAACGCCAAAAATATATGATTATACTGACGTTATAACTAAGGAGGGAAAGATAAGATATCACGAAAATTAACACCAAAATAAAAGTTGCCAATGTCAAAAAGAAAAATTACTGTATGGACAGTCAATGCAACGGTTGTTCAGTTCCGCACATTTCCCGCCCGAAATGGACAAAATGTCGGAAACTTACATATTGTGTATTTGTGTAATAAATCGTGCACGTCAAGGGGTATTTTTGAGCCATTTTTAATTTATCTGCCCCCGGCCATTATTTTAGACCGAGGGGTCAAGCACAATGACTTGCCATTTGGGTTTCATTTCCTGAGTGCGTTTTATTGCCATTTCTAAATTTCTGGATACATATTTTATATGTGTACATAGGACGGTTACGAGAAATTGGCCGGAGAAGGCAACACACACGGAAGAATGAAAAGCTGATGGGGAGACCTTTGCCCAGCACTGGGACAGAAAGGTAAAAAAAAAATAGGCAGTCATAGAGAATGCCGACAGAAGTGAAAACTTAAAACTGTGGAATAACATATAACATACGTATACACACACCTTCGTATGAGTATATGCGTGTATGCGTTCTCTATGCATTTTAACACCATACTGCGATCACCAACCCGCCAGCCAAGCGTGGCGATTATGGCGATTTCGGCTGAAATGATGATGCGTAGTATACATGTAGGTGCACAGGCAGGCTGCGTGTCGCCAGTCTGGCACGATACGTGGATATCATGTCGGTGACGCGAATCCATAAGTTTTGCCCCTACCAAAAATCGCTCAACGCGCCTAAAGAAGATTTCACTTCAACAAAAAAAAAATGTGCACTCATTATTCCCTCAATGGAAAAGTGTCGCATCTGCAAAATTATTTGTTATTTTTATTTAGGAAACTAAAACATTATTTTGTTGCATATTACAAAAAATCATTACAAAAACACAAAAAAATTCACTTTGTTGACCAAATGCGTAGACGACTGATTTACATTAAATTAATACCTTGTTTGACTATTGAATATTGAAATTTAAAAGTACTTAGTTAAAATTGTATGTATAAAATTTGTCCTCTAGACAAACGTCCTCAAAACACTTTTTGTTTTGTATAGGTAAGTATTATTTTGTTGTTGTAATTTCAACTAAGTATTTTGTAATTTTAACGTTCAAGGCTAAGGACCCGAATAAATTAAATCTAGAAAAAATCTTACAATGAATATGCTTAGCTTAGCAACATACAAAAATAGATGCATTTTAGATAAATAATATTTATGTACGAAAAACAAAATTCTATGTTCAACTATGACAATGATGCCCGATGTTCGTTTATTTGGGAATTGGAAAAAAAATCAAGGATTCCATTATTGTAATGACATAGAATTGTAAATCTTTCGAAATCCTCGTAGGACTGAGTCGATCACGAGTGAATAGGAGCGGTCGCAAATTGGTGCTAAGCCCGCTAGGGTCACGGACAATGGCACGGTCACACATATTGACACCCCAACAATGCCCAGGGGTCACTTTTATTTGTTGCAGAAACTTAATTTATAATCTTTTCACACACGCCATTAAGAAGATTACCAAAATCTACCCTTTTTCCTTAATAACAATTGTACATTGTTACATTTTGCGAAATAAAATAAAATAAATGAAAAGGACCATTGTCCGGCGACGGTTGGTGTTCGATTTTTGACACATTTTCGAATTTGGAAAGAACTCCTTATGTTCGATCGTTTGATTTATGTTGTAAAGTGAGGATTATTTGAAATTGTATCGTTAAGGTTATGGGAGACTGTTTAGGCCATGGGTCAATGGTGTCAATTGTGTTGAGATATAAAATGTATAACGGTCACAGGGTCGCACACTTCTTAAGATCACAGAGGTTAACGGTTTGAGATGCTGGCCAGTATAATTTTTTACTTCTTCTAAAACTATATAAGAAAAACTTACATAACTTCTTTCAAAGTTAAATTGCCTATTCACACACACTACATATTTGGGTAATTATGCAATGTTAGACAATCTGTAGGTATCGGTTAACCTATTACTAATTCAACAATTTTATTAGACGTCATAACTGCCTTGATTGAAATTAGTTAGGTGGTCAACTGGTCACATTATTATTTATATTATCAGACCATAAACAAGAAGATCTTTACCACAGATAAACCTAGTTTATATACTTTAGTCTACACTTTTTATGTAGGTATAAATTTTTTTGCACCGAATTTGTATTTTTCCATTGAATTCATTTTTATTTCAATATTCTTTTGGTTTATATCATACCAATTAATTTTAAATTTTAATTTGAAAAATTAAGCATCCAGATATAGATTGTATTAACGAATAGCATTATAAATTAATCTGCATGTTTCTCATTTCTTACCAATAATTATTCATTACAAAATTAATGGTATGAGAGAAAGAATGTTGTAATTTTATGATTGTACATTACAGGCCTTTCTTTATAAAGTGTAAATTAATAATTTTGAACCCATTGGCTATTAATCATTATTTTAATAGTGCTGAGAATAAATCAATGACCCAAATATTAACACAAAGGAGACACATCACAGATGCCTTCATTTTACATTTTCACTACAATATTAAGGGTGTTACATTTCTGCAAAAATTCAATAAATTGTTTGACCCTCGACCATTTTGACCCCATGGTTCAGGGACAATGGGAGCCGACGTCTTGGGGCGAGTGATCCGTAATAATAACTCCAATTACAATGGTTATTGAGATAACATAAATTATAAATTATACCAAATTTTACAATAGTATTGCACAAAGGTCATAGAAATAAATCGTTCATGGCCCAACGGTCAAATTAGTTTGTTTCTGTGCACTTTGATGTTTATGTTTGCGTCGTTGTGGGTTAGGCAGGAATTTCATAGACTGAATCATTTTAAAATTAAGAAAAACAAAAAGTTTGTACAAACCTATTTTCAAGTTTTCCTTTATTGTGGTATTTTTCTAACTAGGTAGGTACTGTAATTCTTTTATTTTACGATGCTGTAAAAATTATAAAATTATCATAATCACCACTTATATCGTAAGTAACTACAATTTTTTCTCCCTACATGTGTAAAACATAGAATAAACGACCAAATAAAAAGTCGACACGCGTAAACATCCCCTAATCAATTGGTATTAACGCGATACATCAATAAAAACTTTTTAAAAAACGTGAGAGCGATCGGTATCTCAACAAAAACCAACCCTCATATTGCCGAGGTGGGTAAAAAGTACCCCAGCGTTCGAATTAAAACGCTTTAGGGTAAAAAACCTGCCGCTGTTTTTTTTACAAACCTGATCTTACAAGCCACCCTTGTAGTTAACGTGAATCGGCTTTTTTCATTCATTGTAGAAGTGTTTTTATCAGCTAATCGCATTTTTTGTGCTTTTTACAAAGCGTTTGACTTATAAGGGTGTAGATTGTATGTTTTGGTTTTGTGTAAATTTAACTAATCGATTACGACACCTGATGTATTTTTCATTTATGAAAAATACATCAAAAATGTTAGAATCAAATACCTAAATCATTTTTGAAGTGAAAACTTCTAGGCACACTTTGCGTTCTTTTAGATCAATGAACGGGTGACGCTGAATCGGGTATACTCTGCTCCAGCACCCTAATTGCGTAACACAGTTTTAATTGGAATCGGAATGATTTTGAAGTATATTGCTAATCCATTGCTTCATATGCTAGAAAAATTTGTCAGCTCAACAACGTAAATAACGCAATGAATGTTGTTGAACTGTCAAATTGAAACCGATTCCTACTGATAGTATGTTACGCAATTAGCCCACAGTCGTGACTTCTATCGTGTGGTTATAAGCACACCGTTTTTTTTTATACTATGACCTAAATGTACAAGTATAACATAATTTAATTTGACCTCGAAAAACTAAAAATTCCACCTTCAAAATTTTAATTCAGTTTCATTATGAATAAACATTACTAACAAATACTTTCCGTTTCTTCTATAACACAAAAGATATTTAGCATTCACTTTCGTATTGTTTTGTGTAAAGTCCTTCTTAGAACTCCGACAGATCTGCTACCGGGTTTGCGACATCATTCTTTTAGAAAAATATTGAATAAGAAGAATACCAGACTGTAGCGAATACTCAAGGGTAAAAAATATCTAAAGCTTTTACTTTTATTTTACGCAAAAAAACGTTTTTGTTTCTAAAGCTACTGGAGTTTTTACTAAACATTCGAATCTTAATTTGCATATTGTCAAGATAGGAAGTAAAAAAAACGTACCTCTTTAAACTTTTTAATCTTCCAATTTTACATAAACAGTCTGCAAAAATATCGGATTCCGAAAACGTTGATTTCTTCGGTGCCAGCTTTCGAGAACCAATACTCTGCGTTTTTTTTCCGCATTCGGAAGAGGAAGCACGGCAGCTGCGTCTCGTGCCGGCTAGGACTTGCGCCTGCGCCAGTTTTTGCACGCTCAACTTACATGACGATTTTTTTCCTTTTTTTGTTTCAAACGTTACTGGTACCTATTTTTTTAAACCCAGAAAGAAGACGTTACAACTCAGATGCTTACTAAGAAAATATTCGACATTAACTTCTGTTCTGTAACATGTGTTATAGATAACGAATGTTCTACCTTATATTTGTTAAGTCCAAATTATAGGTTTATAATAAGTGCATCTATTTTTTTTTACATATTACGGCGTTTAATAGAAATCTAACTTTAAATAAGTAATACGCTATTTCAAAACAGAACTTATTTATTAGTTTACAAAAGATCAATTATTGCGTATCTATGTTCCGAAGACATCGATGTAGTGTAGAAAGTCAATAAAAGTGAAAAGTAAAGTTATAGTCCAAAAAATTAAAATAAAACAATAAAATCACCAAAGGTGCAAATGACGCCACAATGCATCGCCAATTTGGGCTACTGAATGGGCAAGTCCTTGATTTATGGTGGCCGGCAGCTGAGTTCACCGATGGCATTCGCCTTAGTTCTGCAGCAAAAAATTGCAGTAAAACGACATTCGCTTTCATAGGTCAGTTTGTTAGAGACATATACAGGGAGGCTGTTTTGAAAAATAGCTATAGATTAAACAGCTTATCTTCGAGTCGATGTAGTGGAATGTTCCTCTAAAATAATCATAAAAAGTAATAAAAACGCGAACAATACCGGTGGTTCGCAAAACGGTGCGGTCCTAAGGACCCGCTGGCCGCTGTCCGAAACAATCACGAGCATTGTAGGGTTGGAAATGTTGCAATAAATTATTTTATTTTAGCACAAAACGCTTTTAGGGCCACTCTCGCTTTTTGCTACTAGTTTTTTGCTTCCGGGTCGATGCGAAGCGAATAACGACACGTGGCTGTAATTGTTAACTTTTAACTTAGGTTTAGTGTAGCGTTCATAATAAGAAGTTAGTGGAGGTCTGGTTTTTTGGAAAGTTTTTAATTTTAAGCTGCACCGTTGGTCTAGTGGTCGCCAGTGCTACTGCTGAGTGAGCATGAGGTCCTGGGTTCGATTCCCACGTCGGGCAAAGTGTCATTGGGACTTTCCATAAGAAATTTTCTCAGTAGCAGCCCGGAGTCTGGATTTGTGCCGGAATGATGGCAATAGGCTCGCTCCTATTACATGGGACTAAAACATGACTAGCGAATGTGGATGTACCTACTATAGATACACCTTTGACTAATCCTTTGGGGAATACAAGCGTGATATTATGTGTATAAGTTATAATTTACAAAATAAACTTATTAAAAAAAAATCCGAGTAGGTATTCTTAATTTTCTAAGTTGGAGGTATAACATCTTCTTGATCACATAACATCTATGGAAAATCTATTTTCATAAATTCTCATTTGCAAAAAAGATAAAAAAAAACATCAGTTTCAGTAATAACTCGTAAAGTACTCATGGCCAGTAACTTAACACGATCCACTATATTATTAAACAGTCTGCCACAGATAATGTGCGTAAATAACACAAATTACTGTCTTGAGATTATTTTGGCTGTTTATTTTAAAACCTAAACTCCAAAGAAAAAGAGATCGAACGACAAAAATATGTTTATTACTTAAGTTATTTTGTTAAGTTTATCATATTTAGGTAAACTATGTAAGTATGTTCTTTTGAGAAAAAAATATGTTTATACATGCTCTAAAATAAAAGTAGCCTTTTTTTTGTGTGGGAAAAAGTTTCGTGTATTAGCCGAAACAAACAGACGGACAAAAAAAAATTTAATTGTTTTTTTTCATAAGTATAGGCTTATGAATAAAAAACAATTCAGATTTTTTTTAAATAAAGGGTAAGGGTAAATAAAGGTATAAAAAGTAATAGAAAGGGATAAAAAGTAAATAAAAAGCTGTTATTTGGATATTGCAAATAGACCCTTCAATTTTATTTATTTGGATGTATACGTAGAAGTAAATAACTATAATAGATTGTGTGGTATACCATAGGGACATACTAGAGAATGGGCAGCAGCGTTCTCTATGCATTTTAACACCATACTGCGATCGCCAACCCGCCTGCCAAGCGCGGCGATTATAGCAACCCCTCCCCTTTGGGGGTGGCCTATGTCCAGCTGTGGGCGTATTTCGGCTGAAATGGTGATGATCAAAATCATAATATTTTATTTCACATAAACCTACATGGGCACTTACGAAACGTCAGAAGTTAGGTGCACGGTTCCAGTTAGTAGTTTCCTATGGAGAAGAGCTGGCAAGAATCTCCATGATGAATGATGACTGCTATCGGTTTACGATCCACAGAGTACATTTCAACGATCTACCTAAATAAAATACCTATTTACATTCTGAGCACTAGGGAACTTCCAGTATTTAAAAATAAATTACGAAACTTTTTAATTCATAAAGCATTCTACACAATCCAAAAATTCTTTAATTATTATGGATTGATTTGTTGACCATGTATTTCACTGTATTTTAATATTTTGACATTTATAATAACTAAATTTGACGTGCAAAGTTCGACGGTCCACCTCGCTGAGTTGCCGTCACCACATGACGCTAGCAGAATAGTCGACATCGTCTCAGTTGCCAAAAGGGGAAAAAAAAACAAAATTTGACATGTAAAATAATTTTAAATTTAATGCCAATACATAATTATACTAATATACGCTTATTAGGCAGGGCATATTGGAACTTTAATTTATTGTTAAGACCTGTAACAAACATATATTACAATTAAGATATTTTGAATTTTGAATTTTGAATTTTTTGATCTCGTACATCATATTATTATACAAAAAAAATTATATAAAAAAAATACAAAATTCACTCGCTCAATAATCCTATTATTGAGCGAGTGAATTTTGTATTTTTTTTATCTATGTGCAGTATACGCATGTAGATTTAGAGTTATTGAGCGAGTGAAAGTTAGCAGTCTGCAAAGAATTGCACAAATTCTTACAAATTTTATCCTGGCGAGTATATACCTAAAGCTTTAGATTTTGGGAAAACCGAACGTTAACATAAGTAACATCACGCCTGTAATCCCCGAAGGGTTAAGCAGAGGTCTACTTAGTACACCCACATTTTGCTAGTTATGTTTAAGTCCCATGTAATTGGAGCGAGCCTATTGTCATCAACCGGGCACAAATCCAGAGACCGGGCTACTACTGAGAAATTCCAGATGAAAAACCCAATAATACTTTGTCCGATCTGGGAATTGAACCCAGGACCACTAGACTAGCAGTCCTGATCATTAAGAATGCAGAAAATCTTCCTGAATTTTTAGCAACCTTGTTCTTGTTTTTAGATTTAGGCAAATTGGATTAAAATTTGATGCTAGGGAATGCATAAAATCATGCTACATTTGTGATGCTCTTGTTCAAGAAGTATTGATTATTTTACTTATTGCGAACCAGTTTCCATGGAAACCTCGTGTTGCAGTGGACGATTAAAAGAAAAGGTATATACTGCACTTTTAAAATCAAGCTCGGATATAATTATTTTTGTATGCCAATAAATTATTATTACCAATTATTATTTCTGAACACAACTAAGAAAGACAAGAAGAATAGCAAGCATAAACATAATTAGCATACCAAAATCCTAACTAATCTTTGAATTGTTTGTTTGTTACGCTTTCGCGCTTTTATCGCGGTAGTACATTCCCGTAGGAAAATAAATATTAAAAACCACTTTCCCTTTTCTTCAAAGCTACGAAATCTTGGCAAAAGCACTCAAAAGATTCATTTTACGCTGGTATAGTTCAAGTCATTCACATAGGTTGGGCAGAGAGGACATTAGGAGGGAGGGAGGCAGCCGGAGGGAGCGGCCCTCCGCCCGGGATAGATTTGAAGG
Organism: Tiliacea citrago; assembly: GCA_963921375.1. NCBI lineage: Eukaryota > Metazoa > Arthropoda > Insecta > Lepidoptera > Noctuidae > Tiliacea > Tiliacea citrago. The sequence goes on from OY992784.1 coordinate 8,952,461, forward strand.
TACAATCATTTTTTATGCGAGGGGAATTAATGCTTGACAGGGCGGGGACACACTCGGACTGATCGATTTTCTTTTTAAGCTTCGCAGTCGTTACGGATAGTCAGAAGCCCAAAAATCTTACCAAGGGGTTTCGTTGTTACCCAGTAACTGAATAGGCCGTCGCTCCATGTAAAATACTGGTATTCAGCTGCATCCCAAAATAGTTTGAAAAAGGCTAGGCAGATTGATAGTTTTTTTTTTAGTTTGACACAAATAAGTATCTATAATTTATGTTCAGACTAGCTTTTGCCCGCAGCTTCGCCCGTGTTGAAGTCGGAAATTATCCCAGGGGAACGTACAACCGGAATAAAAAAATCCTATGTCCAACCCAGGTCATGGACTATCCGTATGCTGTTCATCCTATCCGTTCAGCCGTTAAGGCGTGAAAAAGTAAGAAATAGACATATAGACAAATTATAAATTCAAATAATCTTTCATAAGCGCTGAACATAATATTTAAAAAATCATTCCATCCCTGACAACTTCAAATAATTGATAAAAATAACACTGTCTAAAATTCGTTTAGGGCTAAAACTATGAAATAATTAATTAACAATTAATTAATTATTTCATTAATTGTTTTTTTACATTATTTTTTTATATTATTTTTTTTATATTATTTTTTTTTGTTTGGCTAAAACTATAAAATAATGAATTAATTATTTCATATTTTTATAGAATTATGTTTATTTTAAAATTATCACCATTAATTTGAAATACGTAAGTGTATGTGTGAGTGTTAGCCAAGTTATTTTAATGACTTTAAATTATAATCATGTTTCACCCAGTAGACCAATTTTGATGAAATAAAGTCTGAATGTTATCTCAAGCTACGGACTATGACCATATTTCCAATCCTTTAAATCTGTTAAACAGAAGTAGACAAAGATATTAATATTATATTACATGTCAATTTTATAATCATACCCTATTTTAGTCCCTTGGGGGATGATTTTACAAAAATACTGAATTTCTTAGCAAAAGCTTAAATTTGAATTTTGATATCCCTAACTTAAGAAATTCTGGGTTTCCCATACAAACTTTCATACCCTATATCACCCCCTGCAGGATTACTTATTATTAAAACAAAAAGTAGCCGGTCCTTTCCCAGGATGTCCTTGCCAAATTACATCAAAATCCGCTCAGTGGTTTAGACTTGAAACCGTTTAGGCTTGAAAGACAGACAGAGTTAATTTCGAATATAAATAATAAAATAAAAATTAACTTATAAATTATTAAAAATTAGAAATTAAATTAAATTCTGGGGGATGTCCTTGGATGCACTTGCATAGTGCATACAGGGATAATCGTCGATTGGTGCCTCATTTCATTCAAAATGATCAATGGACCTCTGCGAGTTGGCTTCGGCCCTTCGTTCGGGCGGCAAAGGTCCGGGAATCAAAGATGAAAAGTAGTAAAATATATTATATAATAGTAAATAATATGTAAATAATAATTATGTAAAGTAATAATGTAGGTATAAATAATTGTATCAGAAGCAACATAATATTACTTGCATCTTCTAAACACTGTTTCGACGGTCAACTGTTATTCTTACTACAAATGATACTCGTAGTACTTATGCCATAGGCAATTAAATCGCAGCATGCAAATCAAGCTTTAACTATGTATATATGCCAATACCCATCACGTGGCGAAGTTTTGCCAACTAATACAAAAATGCCTAGTATTTATTCCCTTAGCCCTCAGTGCATCCCAAGCCGATCACAAAGCCCTGCCCTCCGTAATAAAGAGCGTGTCTCGAAACTGCCATAAAGGCTGGACGCATTACTTTTTACTCGCCGCGATAAGAACGCTCGGAGTTGGACATACGAGCGGACGCGTATGTGGAGCTAACGGCTATATAGGGGACTGTATGTAAGGCTCGACTTTTTTTTTGTTGCCTAGAATATTATTTTAAAATAAAATAATAGCAAATAGTTAGAATTTAGAAAGGCTTGTCAAAATTTGCACCAATTTATTCATTTGGGAGAGTCAATTCAATAGCCAGGTACAAACAATAAATACGTATATTTACAGGTAGACTCCTTAAATAGGAACATTCAGGTTTCAGGGAACAGTTAAGCTTTATAGGAAAACATTATAAACATTTTTTTAACTCAATCAGTTAAACAAAAATAAGTAGGTATGTATTTATTTTTAGTACCTCTTGTAAACTAATTTAAATCTATCATCGAATGCATCATGTAGTAGTGATCTAACAAAATGCCTACACTTTTCCAAGCTTCTGAAAACCTTAAACTGCCTGACGTTTTCTAACAAGACCCCACGGACCAAGGTATCGTATGCACGCAGCCTTCCACTCACTAGAGTAGCGCATATCTACGCGAGTGTACTGACCCGAAAATGGGAATTTTCTCCTGCCACGACCGGGGGTAGTTATTTCCAAAATATTGGATACCGCGCTCCTGTGCGAACCGTTATCTGAATTTTAGTGGCTTCTCTTTATCCTTATAGGGGAAAAACTGGTATTTTATATTTACCAGTTTTTCGACGTCAGCAGAGCTTTAAGTTTAGTAGCCGATTCCTCATGAAAATCTTGGTTCTGGTTCTTTTGAAATTCTACGGTACTGTGTTCGGATGTTTACTAAGTAAGGAAAACCTTCATAACACAAGGTCCTCGATACTTAGTAGGTAGGTCTCATACGTAGCGGCGAAAAAAACATCATTAATCTTCAGTTGCGAGTTTTCGTAGGATGTATTAAATATATTAGATACTAGTTTATATTTGTCTCCAAAGATTGTGAGCACCGTTAGTTTATTTATAATCTATCTAGCGAGATTATAAACTATCGAAAAATTACGGAGTGTCATAATATAACGGTTCCGTTTGGTGCCGGACGTAAAGAATAGCACCATCCTATTTCTTCCCGTGGGTGTCGTAAAAGACGACTAAGAGACTGACTAGAGAATGGGCAGCAGCGTTCTATATGGATTTTAAACCTTACTGCGATCGCCAACCCGCCTGCCAAGCGTGGCGATTATAGCAACCCCCCCCTCCTTTTGGGGGAGGCCTATGTCCAGCAGTGGACGTCTTTCGGCTAAAATAACAATATAACGCATTCATTTTCGGTAGTTTATAATCTATCGATGTCAAATCGTCAAATTCTGAACGAACCTGCACTTATCGACAGAGTTCATAATCTGCCCGATTTTACCACCCGTAAAATTGTGAATCGTCCCTGATTGGTAGGGCTTGGCGGTAGCCGAATTGGTCGCAGTAACTAAGCCAGCAGTTAGAATGTATGGGAGAACTTGTTTCTCAACTACAATATTAAATAAATAAAAATAAAATAAGTTTATTTCATATATCTTATGTGGCTTACATTGCATGTCGAGGAGTCTCCATTTAAGCATAGAAAATGCCTGTAGTTGAAGGCTCCGCGCTTTCCTTACATTATAAACGTACGAGTACACACAGGTATACAAATAAAGAAAGAAAGGAAAAAAAAAATTAAAACTATGATCAATTTTTACGAGCGTGTTTGTGTTTGAGGGTGTTTGTGTGTGTGTGTGAGAGAGAGATTTCGAGTGAACATGAGTGACTAAAAGAGCAAATAACATCACTTTAATAAAATAATTATATTATTAAGTCACACGATGCAAAAGTAACTCTGTATCATCATAATCTAAACTGTAAAGCCATATTATTAGTTTTTTTTAACATTCATTTTTTTTTTTATCATAAATATTTATTATTTCATTAATTTTATTATATAAAAAAGGTGAGCGGTTTTTATATTGTCTGCTGGCAAATTCTGTACTAGCTATGGGAACGTTTACTATGTAGTATTTATTTCTTTTTCTTAGTATTTTAGCATCATACGGTATCTCTTTGTGCGTTTTGAGGAAGCTATGAAGGATATACAATTTTCTCACTGACAGCAGATTACATAATTCATAAAGCTTGTCAGTAGGGAATCTTCTTTTTTTTGAAGTACATCACCTTAAGCATCGCTCTTTGAGCGCGTTCTACCCCTAGAAAACTAGATTTCGCTGCTCCACCCCATGCAGTTATACAATATACTATAACAGACTGGACTAAAGATACATAAATTTCATTTAATAGATTTCTTTGGTTGTCCTTATTTTTATTTACATGTACTCTCCTTGGTACAACATATCTCAGCGCTCAATATCCATATAAGTTTCCTTACTCGACTCATGACTTGTTCCAATTGAGGATACCAGGAAAGACGCTGGTCAATAATCACTGCCAGATATTTTGCTTGGGTAACTTGTTGGATATTTGGGCAATTGCAGCGAGTTATATCTGTAACAATGTCGCACGTGTGGATTCTTAACTTAAATTCCTTATCAGGTTGAACCCGATTATAAATATTAAAGCAAATGTAGTTGGTTTTGCTAGCGTTCAAGATGAGCAGATTATCTTTTAACCAAGTTGCAACAAGAGTAAGCCCTTCTTCTGCACTATTATTAACATCATCCCATGTGCTCCCTGTGCAGACGAAAGCCAGCCACCCTGCGAAGAGTGTCGCTCCACCTAGCCTGAGGGCGTCCTACCTTACGTTTGCCGATTTGCGGTCACCACTCAAAAACACGTCTACCTCAACGGTCATCGATTCTACGGTTAATATGGCCGGCCCATTGCCACTTAAGCTTGCTTATTCTGTGGGCTATGTCGAAAACTTTGGTTCTCTGCCGGATCACCTCGTTCCGGATTCGATCCATCAGAGAGACTCCAAGCATAGCCTATTCCATAGCTCGCTGAGCGACCTTGAATTTATGGACCAGCCGTACCGTGAGTGTCCACGTTTATATGCATGTTTATATAACTTATCAAATATTTGTGGAGGTTGGATGAGAAAGTTATCCTGGTTAAAACCTCTACAGTAGGTCCTATCTAGAAAGAAAATACGTTTATTTGGGGTAAACATGACATAAAGAAGGAACACAAATGCAAAATGAACAAGTTGGGGGAAAATATACGTCACTCTCACGCAAAACGGCCATCGCTTAGCATAATGCTGATGCGACCCTAATAATGCTGATGTGATCTTCCAAAAGCCACACGTCAAAAAATGGTCCTATTCGCAGACACCACATAATCCACATAATTACCAAAATGATATTAACAATTCTCTTTCTGAAATTATTGACTGGCTCAATAATAACAATCAGATTATAAACCTAAATAAGACAAAAATAATGCATTTTCATCAGCGGCGAGAAAACCCTACTGTAAATATTTCATATAGGTGTAATGAAATAGAAGAGGTTAGTCATGTCAAGTTCTTGGGTATTACGATTGACAATAAACTCACCTGGAAGGCTCATACAGAAGAATTATGCAAACGACTCAGCCAATCTGCATATGCACTCTCCCAGTTGTCAAAAAAAGTAAATGTTGAGACCTTATTAACAGCATATCATGGACTAGTCGGTTCAGTGTTACGATATGGGCTTGTTTTTTGGGGGCAGTCCACTAATGCATAAGGGTAATGTGTAATATTAGGGGATCCTGCCGTTTTGCCGAAAAGATTTTGCCAAATTTTCATTACCCAAACAAATTTTAGCAACCTTTTTTTATACCATTGCAATATTTCGAATGATTTTAGTACGCATATTTGCATTTGGTCAAATTTTTACTTGGCAAAATATTACCAAGTATAATGTCATTATGGCATTTGGTCTTTAATCAAATGATTTATTACAGCAAACAATCTTCAGACAATAAACGTTTTTGAGCGAGCGAAGCGAGCGGTGCCGCGGTAGCGGCCGGCGAGTGCCAGACACGACTTGCATTAATAGAAAAAAACATATTGTTTTTAGTAGGTTACCCGGAACATAACTATTTAGATTAGGTTAATTTCTTTTTTTTTTTTAAATGGGTAGGTTATGTTAGGTTAAAACTGTGACCTCCTACGCACGAGCCGAGCGAGCGAAGCGAGCGGTGCCGCGGCAGCGGCCGGCGAGTGCCAGAAACGACTTGCATTAATAGAAAAAAGAGATTGTTTTTAGTAGGTTACCCGGATCTGAACTATTTAGATTAGGTTAATTACTTATTTATACTATTATTTGATTTTGCGTAAAAACTGTTATTCCAACTGAAATATTTGACTAAATAAAAAATGTTAAAAGTACTAGTTGGTAAACAAGTTATAGTTTAAACGTTCATTTGTCAAACATTAGGTTTGCGTTACAATTTTTTGTGAATAGATTTTTTGCTAAGTAATAATTTGGCAAATGAAATTATGCGAGAAATTTTTTGGGAAGTGAAAATTTGTCAAATTCCTTTCGGTCAAACAAGGGAGACCCGTAATATTAGAGTAACAGATAGTTGTGTACCTTTTTTCAAATCTTTAAAACTACTTACACTGCCATCATTGTACATTTTGGAAACAGCATTATTTGTGAAGACTAATTTAAACTTATTTGTTAAATTATCAGATGTTAGAAAAACTCCTATGCGTACTAAATACTTAAATCAATTACCTATGTCACACAAAATGTAAAACGGCTCTAATGTGTAAAAGCTTCTTTGGCATCGCTCCAAGAATTTATAATAAAATACCAGATCAGATAAAAAAATTACCTGTTCACAAGTTCAAGAAAACTTTGCAAAAAAATTTAATTGACAAATGTTATTACACGGTTGACGAGTTCCTGGATGATTAAGTTTGTAACAACAACATTTTCAAAAAAAATTTTTTCTTTCTTTGACATTTACCTACTGAACTTTTGACATTTTTTGAATATATTTTTTTTCTGTTTTTTACTGTAAACTTTAAAACTACCCATATTTGTATGTCTTACCATAGACAAAACATAGCGCACTGTATTTACTTTTAAGATCTGTATTTTTTTTGTTACCTATGTTTTACAAATAATAAATGATTGATTGATTGATTGACCCTACGCGAGACAGCCCCAGCGCTGGTTTTCAGCAACAGCCGTCGTTGACGTGGTGACGTCAACCAGTGCAGCATACAGTGGAGATTGTAAATAAGAAATAATAATTTATATAAAGGCTCGTACAGACTAGTGCGATATCGCGGGCGCGACGCGACACTACTAGCACAATTTCTTTGTCGGTGCCTGTCACACCTGCGATATCGCGCAAATCTGTACGGGCCTTAATTCTCCCTTTAATTTTAAGACACAAGTAGATATTAATTAATTATCTTAAGGCGCTGATAAGAGGCAAATGACAAAAGTAGGCTTGTCCAAATCTGTATAGTTTGTGGTACCGGAAAAAATATGTTATTTATTCTTGAACATATTTCTCAGAACTTGGTTGTCACCAAAACACGTTTAGAAAAATAAATCTCGACACAAATGAACGTTAAACTAACCCTTTACTTTGAGTTTCAATCCAAAATAGCTGTATTAATTAATAACAAGAACGTCTTATTTGTGTGCAGAACTTGGTTGTTTTTTTTTCGATTTCTCAACTAATTTTTGAGTAAATAGATAATTGCTTCATATCTTGCAATATATTACAAGCGTTGTGTCATCGCGCATCTCTTTCTTTTGTATGCAGTCTGACAGTGACCGTGGTTTAGCTGTTGTCAGTGTCTTAAGTGATGAGAAACAATCAGCAACAGTTACTCAAGAATGAACAATCTAGAGGTTACGTAGATACTTTTCTTAGTATTAAATATTAACACAAAACATTGTAACCGTTAATTATGTTGATTTAAAGTTATTGACTCAAGTTGAAGCCGACGCTATCAAAGTTAAACATTATTATTTTTATTGTTTAATAATGTAAATTGCGATGAATAAATAAAAAAATGGGTTAACATTGATTATTTGAAATATTTCTGTAGGTACTACTTAGTGATAAAGACCTTTGTTGTCTGATGTAAGTCTTAATTTTAATGATTTATTTGTTTCACGTTTATAGGGTTCCGTACGTGAAACAAATAAATCATTAAAATGAAGACTTATAGAAAGACACACGAGTTAACCTTAACAACTAGTGATTGAAGCGGCCTTTAAGCAGATAAGCCTGTGATCCTGTATGGTTTCGCTTTTTCAATCGGCCGTACGGAACCCTTTTTTTTCTAGGGTTACGTCGCAAGCCGATTTCCGGCCACCGGCGGATGGTGACCGATGGGTAGCTCGCCGTCCGATAAGGACCAGGCCCAGTTCGACGGCGCATTGTGTTCCACGCGCGCCTCAAAGAGATGTCAGCACGAATTGACGGAGTCCATTAGGGCCGATGCCTGCCAGGGTTGCGAGTTTGTCCGAAAGGGATATCGAGGCTCTGGCATACATGCAAATGAAGGAACACGGGTGGGTTTTAGTCTGTAAAAGTCTGACACGCCCTCGGGCTCCGCCTGAAAAAACGTTGCGTCTGAATGAAAAAGCGGAACCATATAGGATCACAGGCCTTCTGCTTAAAAGGAGGCTTCAATCACTAGTTGTTAAGGTTAACTCGTGTGACTTTCTGATTGTCCATCTGTCACAGCCAATTTGCTTTTGAATCTACTGAACCGATTAAGTCGAAATTTGGTAAACATATGCATTTCTGTGACCTACACACGGACGCATAACGTAAATTAATTAATTTTGAATATGGGGGCCACGTTTGGGCGGCAAATAAGAAAATTAAAAAAAAGTTTTGCTAACTGTATCGTGTATATAGTTTAATTTAAAGTTATTTAAGAAAATAGTTCCCGAGGGTGTCGTTAAAGGCGACTAAGGGACTTACTAGAGAATGGGCAGCAGCATTCTCTATGCATTTTAACACCATACTGCGATCGCCAACCCGCCTGCCAAGCGTGGCGATTATGGCAACCCCCGCAAATGTTTTGGGAGGCCTATGTCCAGCAGTGGACGTCTTTCGGCTGAAATGATGACGATGATGATGAAGAAAATAGACGAAATTGACTATCCCCTTTACTACGAAACTACTGAGCCTAAAATGTTGAAAAAAATACAGAAAATAGTTCACTACACACACTACGTACAAATTATAGGAAAACCTATGAGAAGTCCATGGTCTTTAAATAACAAGGTAAATCTTTAAATATTGTGCGTACAACATGTTTTTCAACTACAATGTTAAGTTTTGTCTTGGGACAAATTCATCCTAACTACGGAACCCCACATTGTGCGCAGGCCGACATGCACTTAGCCGGTTTTTAGAACTTATTTATACCTTGCCAGGCCAGAAACAAAACATTTTTTAGAAACCTATCGTGCTCTTGCTGCTGATGTTCTTGGTATAAACTAAATACACAACTCACTTTGGTGTCCAAAATGTGTCTGCACGAAACAGTTCTCCATACTTATAATAATATATCATGCCACCAGCTTTAAAAAAAACCGAATCCTTGCAGATCAAACCAGTGAAAACCAGATATATCAGTAATTACTTAAATATTTGGTTTTAAAGTTTAGTTTTTCAGTGAAAACCAGAGATTTCAGTAATTACTGAAACATCATCACATTTTCACTTACATTTTGGACACTATAATGAGTCCTGTATTTAGTTCTTACTAAGAACATCAGCAGCAAGAGAACGATAAATATCTAAAAAATGTTTTGTTTCTAGTTTGGCAAAGTATAAGCAGAGTACCTAGTTTGTAAAATCCTGCCAAGTTTATGTCGGACTACGCACAGTGAAGGGTTCCGTAGCTGGGATTAATTTATCCAAAATCAAAATCAAAACCATTTTTTTTTATTTCACATAAACCTACATGGGCACTTATGAAAAGTCAGAAGCTAGGTTCCAATTGGTCGTTTCCTATGGAGAAGAGCCAGCAAGAAACTCCACGGTTACTCTTTTAAAAAAAGTGGGTTTTAACAATGTTTCCAAGTTACAGTGTTAATAGGTATGGGAGGACAGTGTAGGCCCGTCAACAAGTACCAAATACTTAACAAAATAAAAGATAGTTTACAACGCTACAGTCTATTAAGCCTACAACGTTCTCACATTCACAAATTAAAAAAGAATCTATATAAAATATTACTAAAATAATAAAAATAAAAACCTACATATTTAAACCAAATGACAACATTGTCATTACAACTGTAACAAAACTGAATAAATATTCTGTCCACAAGTCACTAATAAATATTTTAAATTAAAATTGTAGGTTATATCGAAGTATGTAAAAAAAAAGAAATAAAAATCGTAATTTAGGAGCAGTTAATAGACATTTACATAGTTATGCCGTTAATGAGGTACCAGGGAAGCCACATGTGCAGAAGGAATTATTGCCAAACTTCCATGTCTTCAACGTAGTCCTTAATCTTATAGTATGCTTTTTTGATTAGGACACGTTTGATGTGGGTTTTGAACTTTCCATCGCTAAGTTCTATAACCGACTTTGGCAACTTGTTATAGAAGCGGATACTGTTTATAAGAAATGACTTGCTTGTTTTGGTTAATCTAAATTTGGGTATCACAATTTCATGTTTACTACGTGAATTTATATTATGGAAATCGCTTCTTATTTTGAAAAGTCCTAAGTTTTTGCGAACATATAAAATACTTTCTAAGATATAAAGATAAGGCAGAGTTAGTACATCAATTTCTTTGAATTTGTTTCTAAGGGACTCACGAGGACCCATTCCATAGATCGCGCGGATTGCCCTCTTTTGTAAAATGAAAGTGAATCTACGTGAGCAGCCGATCCCCACAGCAGAATGCCATATGAAATAATACTGTGGAAATAAGCAAAGTACACTAACCTAGCTGTGGCTATATCAGTTAACTGCCTTATTGTTCTTACTGCATATTGCAGCTGAACTTAATCTACTTGAAAGAGCTCTAATATGGGCACCGAATTTTTTTTTTTTTTTTTTAATAATACTGTGGAAATAAGCAAAGTACACTAACCTAGCTGTGGCTATATCAGTTAACTGCCTTATTGTTCTTACTGCATATTGCAGCTGAACTTAATCTACTTGAAAGAGCTCTAATATGGGCACCCCATTGTAATTTTGAATCTAAAGTAATCCCAAAAACAAACTTGTAGTACTCGTAACATTGTAGATGAAAAACATGTTCTCCCGTACATCGATATACGACACGGTCAATTTTCCAACTGTAATGCCTATATGTTAATATTATGTTGTTAGGATAAACCAGTTTCTTACATTAGTGATCACAAAAATCATCCGTCATCGTCTACGATGTAGTACCTACATGAAAAATTATACAAAGTGGGGAGGACAATACGAGAATAAATTAAACTTCGTATAAAAATTCAACCAATTTATGTCCAATAGTTGCGATAGTAGCGAGCAGTGGTGGCCCAGTGGCTTACGAGTTGTAGGTTGTACGTTCAAACCCAGACAGGCGCTTTACTTTGTGTAAATAACGAGGTACAGCACTTCATCACGGTGAAGGAAAACATCGTGAGGAAATATCCTAGAACAAAAATTCGAAGTCATGTGACATCTGTCATGTGGCCCACTTCCTCTCACAGAGAGGAGGCCTGTGACTGTGTCCCAGCAGTGGGAACATGCTTATGCTATTATATATCCAATAGTTTAGTCAAAGATTGGCAACACCTGCACTGAAAAAAAAAAGTGTTTTCTTTAACAAAAATCTCGTTAAATGTGATCACGCATCTAGACTCCATATTATTATGAGCCTAACAAGATCTTGACTTCTGAAGCTAGGAGAACTTTGTTAAATTATCATAGTTCCGTCTGCTAAGTATTGAATTAGTATAATTATGGGTATATATTATTTAATTTAGCGCAAATTTTGGCCAGTTTAAGAATGATATAATGCTAACAAGTTGCTTGTTACCAAGCCAAGTGACAAGTATACCACACTCACACACAAACCCCAACATACCAAACCGCACAGCAACACACTCACACAAACTCTATTCACAATTAACCATTAAACACATTCAATAATATATGTTAACATCAGAATTATTACGCAGTTATAAATACTTTGCAAAACGCGTCAACCCCACTAAAGAACACTGTCCTTCAAGATACAGGACTTTCCTAGTTTGAAGGGCAGGGGTATTACTCATTAGTAATAGCCATACCCATCTCTTCTTTATACAAAACTGATGTTATCTAGGCTAAGTTTTTGGTAAAAATAAATTATTATTATTATTATATTATATTACCATGGACTTAAATTATTATTTGATATACAAAAGTGAAGAAATAAAATCAAACAAAGCATGTATGATGTAACAAATACCGGTGATTATTCTGTACATGTACGGAATAATTGGTCGATATAAATAAAATGTAAATAGATTAATAATGATTCCAAACAATTTAATGCCAACTAAGAGAAAATGTATCATAGTTAGTCTGCATTTTTTTCAGTGCGTAATCGACCCATCACTACTATTTAAATTGTTTGAAAAAATCACTTATTTGTTAGATTCACAATAATCCTATGCTACAGTAGTGTCAGTGTTTTATTTAATGTCGTACTAGTACGATGAAAAGTAGCCTAAGTCCTATCCCAGGTCATGGTCTACCAATGTGCCAAATTTCATCCAAATCCGTTTAGCTGTTTTAGCGTGAAAGCGTAACTAACAAACAAAGTTACTTTTGCATTTTTAATATACTAGCTGCGCCCCGCGGTTTAACCCGCGTAAGTCTCGATCCTGTGGGAATATCGAGATAAATAGTAACCTATGTCTTAATCCAGGGTGTCAGCTACCTCCATACAAAATTTTATCATAATTGGTCCAGCCGTTTGAGCGTGAAGAAGTAACAAACACACACTCACAAACTTTCGCCTTAATAATTTTAGTGTGATAATCTTAAAATAGATAATAAGTTAAGTTATTTAGGATTGTCGTCTAGGTACATGTTGTTCTTATACAGAGAGAGGGAGGTTAATACTAGGTACCTATTCTCTGCCGGATACAAAACATCCAGAAGTTCCTTAATTAAATATCTAGAATAATTACCAAATCACATACGCATAACTTGATAACAGAGTCTCCATTATTTTGTAATTAACTGAGGTTTGTTTAAGATACCGTTGTTTGTCGGCGTCGCGTCGCGTCGCCCCAACAGTGACTCACATTAAAAATACTAAATGTAGCAATTAACCCTTTCGATAAAGAACATGTTTTTTTATTTTACAAAAATATTTATTTTATCTGTTTTCGAAAGTCTTTCCACAATATGATAATTAATGATATGTCCATGGTAAAATATAATTTGCTTTGAAAGTGGACCGAAGGGCCAAGAAAGGACCAATAAAGTAGGTAATAATCAGATCCTAAACCTGAAACTCTTATACAAAGAATATTTATGCCAAAAAAAAAGTCCTAGTCTATGATTTTGAATAACATACTTACATTACCGAAATCTTCGCAGTGCTGTAGGGATTCAGAATATGAATGTTGATTTACTTACCTACTTAAATGCATTTGTTAACCCTAGCAATGCTTACGGTAGAGGTCGGATGCTAGAACAGCTTTTTTACGCGGATAACTTTCCTAAAATTATCACATACTTAATAAATAATAATAAATTATTTATTTCATAAGTAGTGGTTGTAGGTCATAAGTTCGAAGTCTTCGAACACAGACAGGCTCTTTACCTTGTGTATTTAATTAAATCACCACTGCTCTCAAAACGGTGAACCAAAAATTCGAAGTCATGTGACATCTACCAAAACCGCACTGGGCTCGCGTGGTGTATCACTCCTTCCTCCTTCTCAGCAATAAAGTTTTTTTTTTTTTGAATGATTGAGAGGAGGCCTGTGTCCCAACGGTGGGAACATTACAGACTGATTATGCTATGCTAAAGTAGTTGACACTATAAATAATGTAAATGTCAGTATGTGGTATATCTATTAATTTGCTCACATCTATAACTCCATTTGAAATAAGATTAGAAATTTAAATATATTTTTTTACAGTCCGTTCAATCAATTTTGACTTCTATTCCGTAGGCATAAGGATGGCATTAAAATCAAAAACGTAGTTACAATACAAACTGTTTTTTACAGCTGCCATTTGTCATGCCACCAACGCAATAGAAGTGAAAGTCGGTTGAACGAACTGTAAAAAAGGTTTTTAAATGTCTAATCTTATTTCAAATGGAGTATAGTTGTAAGTATAAAAAGCCGGGTATGAGATATAGATCCCATCATGGATGAATGCCTTCTTTAGGGCTAATTTCACAAATGAAACTGAACGCGATCAGCATATCTAAACCGAGTTCAAGAGCTGTCAGTGTCAATATTACAAAGAAAATAATAACACTGACAGCTCTTAAACGTGGTTTATGTGGTGATCGCGTTCAGTTTCATTGGTGAAATTGGCACTTAGTGATTTATTTATAAAGGTAAACCAACAGCTTCTGTATATATATATCATAAGTACTATATAGGTAACAATAGCCTCAGACTTACGCAGACGCCAATAACAGGATAACCAGCAATCTCAGAAATAGGTAATAACAACACAATACATAATAATAATAAAACTAAAGGCTCTAGAATTTACATATTATGGCAAAATACTTCCTAAACTTAAGATTAGAAGAGAAGAAGAGGAAGGGAGAGGGGTGAGGAGGGGATTGGAAGAGATTTCTATAGAAATAAGCCTCATCACCTTTGTACGTATTTTTCTGTTCCTTTCATCTTGTATGTTTATATATGTTTATGTGTGTACATAAATGGTTAAATAAATAAATAATAATAAATTAATTAATAACTTACATACATACATAGACTCACGGCGTCTTCCCGTGGGGCTAATAACTTAAAGAAAAATAAAATTATAAGACGAACAATATAGCAATTTTTCCCACTTATCTACCTACGACTAAAGACATTTAAGCATTAAAAATTGAAATAAAATGACATCTTAATGGAGTCTTCTAAAAGGTAAAAAGTTTCTAAAATATACTAACAACAAATTAGCATATTGCGATTTTCGGGAGTTCAGTATTATGGCTTCAACGACGTTTAGGAAATCATGGAGTCGGCGGCATCTGGTAAAAATGGTATCAAAGAATTCATCGCTCCTCTGAGTCTGTTTAGTGGTGAGTTTACCCCAATATTTGTCTTCCATTGATTATTTTTGTATTTTCTATTTAGTTCAATATTTCCCTATTTCCATTCATGCAAATGATAAATTAATCAATATCCCATAATAATAATGACACTGACAGCTCTTGATCTCGGTTTAGATGTGCTGATCGCGTTCAGTTTCATTGGTGAAATTCGGCCTAAGTCTGTTTAGTGGTGAGTTTACCCCAATATTTGTCTTCCATTGGTTATTTGAGTATTCTATTTAGTTCAATATTTTCCAAATGATAAATGAAAAATGTTGTAATCTCATTAGTAAGGCGACATATTATAATATCCACGATTTATCGGGTTAGTTAGTTAGGTAATACACTAATGACAGAGGTTATTATTTTTTTATAATGTCTTTTTTCTTTTATTTTACCGACGAATCATTATTATCGCTTACCCCATTAAAGTCCATTATCATTAAGAATAATTTGCCGCTAAATAAAAACCCGTTGGTAATTAGATTTTTAAGAACAACAATTAATGAGACAAAAAGATTTTTTTAAATTTAACGTTTATTGTGCCGGTTCAAGTGAGTATAATTTGCATATTGTTGCTAATTAGATGTACTTAATTAGGTGTACTTAATCCGAGTTAATCTCTCTGTCGGTATGCGTAAGCCGAATTTCAATAACATTCATTTTGGTGTAAACACGTAAGCTAGTTTTGTACGCACTTTACGGTCATTTTGGATGAGTATCTAGTAAATAAGTACCGACATCAAAAAATCAAAATATTATATTTCCCATAAGCCTATACATGGGCACTTATGAAACGTCAGAAGCTAGGTGCACGGTGCCAATTGGTCGTTTCCTATGGAGAAGAGCCGACAAGAAACTCTTATATAAGAAAACTTATCTTTTACAATGTTTTCAAATTACAGTGTTAATAGGTATGGGGAGGACCGTATAGGCCTGTCAATAAGTGCCAGGTACTTAACAAAATAGAAGATGGTCTACAAATCTGCAGTCTAATAAGCCTACAACGTTCACAAATTTAAAAAGAATCTCTATAAAATATTATTTAAAAAATAAAAACCTATTTAAACACAATGACATGATTGCCATTACAATATTTTATGGTTCTTTAACATCATAAATACCTATACTATATGTAAAGAAAGGAAGAAAGAAAAATAGTTTATTAGGGACACGCACAAGAAATACAAAAATAGCGTTTAAACTAACAATATCCCAAAAAAAAAACAATCATGACTTGTGCGATGCCAAAAAGGCTCCTATCTCAACATAATGCTGCGATATTAAAAAAAAAAAACAATTCTGATATGATAGGCCCCGATATGTAGTACCTATGGTTCATAAACATCATAATATATTTTAAATTACCTACCCAAAAGTAACTCTACATTTGCTGGTTTGGTACAGTCGTTGACCAGCATTACCTGACCCCTCTTACAAAGAAGAATAATGGAAGAGGGGTCACGTAATGCTGGTCACCGACTATACGTTTGCTTACAGATCCATCGGAGAACCCGTTCCACTTAGTTCAGCAGGTGGGTAGCTACACGAAACATTATACCTGGGCCTCAAGTCTGCTATTACAATAGTGTCAGAATGGTCGATCATTGACTTCATAATTGTTGATTTTGACAAGTTTGGTAGGTAATCTACTGTTATAATGGTGTCATTCTGACTTTCCAATGGTCGGCCACTGACACTATATTGAAAGAAACTGCATATATTGGTAATCTCGTACATAATGACAAATTAATGACATTTCTACAAATGGGTTTTATAATAATGGCAATACGACAATGCCATTATAATAATGAATTTACCAGATTACGAACTTTTAGCAAAATGACAATGGGATCGTGTTGGAATGACTGAATTTACAAAAATAGCAGGCTTGGGCCCCTGGATATATGTACCTTGTATTATATAACGGCATGACATTGGTAGACCATGACCTAGATTAGGACAAAGGATACTTTATATCTCGATATTCCCACGGGATCCAGACTTATGCGGGTGAAACCGCGGGCCGCAGCTAGTCATTTATACTGACTGCCTCGTTGGTCTAGTGGCCGCAAGCACTACTGCCGAGCATTAGGTACCGGGTTCGATTCCCAGGTGGGACAAAGTGTAATTGGTTTTTCCATTTGGAATTTCTCAGTAGCAGCCCAGAGTCTGGATGTGTGTCCGGTTGATGGCAATGGGCTCACTGGCGAAAAGTGGGTGTTTTACTACGGGTTGTTTTTTTTTGTATATTGTTAGTTTTAAATGTTATTTTTGTATTTCTTGTGAGTGTCCAACAATAAAATATTTTTCTTACTTTTTCTTTACACCTCTGCCTAACCCTTCGGGGATTACAGGCGTGATGTTATGTTATGATACAGAGTGGCGATTTAGTTATCACATTAATTTAAACCACGTATTCTACATTACGTATTTTAAACATACACAATTAAAATAATGAATAACAATTAACATTCTAGCCTTTTTTTCGTCTTAGTATTTGATAACAATACTATAAAGACGTGCGAGTTGAATTGTTGATACCATCGCCCCGCGCGTGTCTAGTGCCATAACATCAAGGGTGGTTCATTTCGTGCCAATTTTTTTCACTAAGTATTTATTTTGTTTGAAAAATTCAGTTTTCTATTTTTAGTAATTGTTTATTTAATTATTTTAGTAGACTCATATTAACTTGTAATAATGGGATAACCTAATCGTCACTCTGTATAACTAGCGACCCGCCCTGCGTCGCACGGTTTTAACGACTTGACAAAACATCAAGATTTATTTATTAAACGTAAGTTTAATATTAATGTATAAATGATGGTGAAACCCGCATCAAAATCGGTTGCGTAGTTTAGAAGAAAAAAACGGTTACGAAACAGACACGAAAATCGATTTTAATTTATAATATGTATGGATAAATAATGGATGTTATAAAAAAAAACAACCTACTTACGACAACTTCATTTGTATTGGAGGTATGTGAAGTTAGGCGCCTCATAATTAACTTGAAAACAGATAGCTCTACGGGATTAGACGGGATTAGCAATAAATTTTTAAAAACATTCAAAGACATTTTAGTTCCCCCTCTCACTTTTATTTTCAACTCGTGTCTCCAAAATTGAATTTTTCCTGAATTAAATTTTTAAAAACATTCAAAGACATTTTAGTTCCCCCTCTCACTTTTATTTTCAACTCGTGTCTCCAAAATTGAATTTTTCCTGAATTAAATTTTTAAAAACATTCAATGACATTTTAGTTCCCCCTCTCACTTTTATTTTCAACTCGTGTCTCCAAAATTGATTTTTTCCTGAATCATTAAAGAAGTCTGAAGTCTGCCCTATACATAAAGGTGGAGACAGAGATTCCATCGCCAATTATAGGCCAATTTCCATGCTCCCATCTATTTCAAAGCTCCTAAAGAGAATTATCAATAAGAGACTTACTAGATATCTTGAAAATAATAACTACCTCTCACCCAATCAGTACGGCTTTCGAAATGGTAAATCTACTGAACAAGCGGTAAACAATCTGTTAGGTTATATCAGTGATAATTTGGATAGTAAAAAGAAGTGCCTGGCCATCAAAAACACCACAAAGCGAAAAATAACTTTAATTTCGGAAGTCGTTGTCTTTGGATCTGTATTTTAGTTTTTTGCCACCGACTTCCGAAATTAAACTTATTTTTCACTTTGAAATGTTTTTTTAGAAGACGGTTGTTTTTTTTTGTAAAAAGTGTTTTACTTTTCACTTTTTTGTGGGTCAGTTTTTTATTTATCTAAGTTACAATAGCCTAATGTCAACTGCTTAACACCTTTTACAAAATATTGCGTTACCCGATGCTGGGACGTTAACTGTTGAGGAGTTCTCCATGGGATCCCCTCATCAGATTATGATTTAGTGGCAATGGTACCACCTCGGGAGCATACCCTTTAAAACAAAAAAAGAATTTTCGAAATCGGTCAACAAACGAAAAAGAAAAAAAACATACCTACAGCCGAACATATATAACCTCCTCCTTATTGGAAGTCGGTTAAAACTAAGTGCGGTCAACAACAAGTCTATAGGTAGTACTTAAGAGTAAAACTTTTTTGTAATTACGAAAATCGCCCTTATTATACAGGTTCTGCTACGAAGTACCTAACTAAAAGCACTTTCAATGACAAATGATAATAAACAAGGAGTAAAAAAATGCCAAAGTAATTTAACTATATTATCTATAATAATTATAATAACAAATCTACCAACCCGCACTGGGCCCGCGTGATGGATTACGGCCCGTTCCCTCTCCCGAGAGGAGACCTGTGTCCCAGCAGTGGGAGCATTAGGTATAGGCGGATTATGTTATGTTATAATAATAATAGTCTTCCAGACCGAATTTCGGCCATGGCGACCAATCTCAGCGGAGACCAGTCTTCGGCGCAGGAGACATTATAGTGCATAAGTGTGTGCGCAGACACAGGTCTTTTCCCTCACTCTCAAAGTCCGATGGGACGGCGATCCGACACGACCGGAGAGAGATCAGGCGCAGAGCCCAACGGCAACGTGTTTTCCGAGGCACAGGGGTTATCACACCGCCAACTTCCAAACTTCTGGCCTTCAAATTCCTGATGGAAAAACCCAATAACACTTTGCCCGACCCTGGAATCGAACCCAAGACCCCACGCTCAGCAGTCGCGCGTGCATATGTATAGGCAGTAGTAACTACTACCTAGTAATACGTATTTTAATTGGTGTGTATTTTTTATCTGAAAATAAATGCGCTATTCGAACAGACTCGCGCGACAAGCACCGACAAAGAAATTTTGCTGCTAGTGTCGCGTCGCGCCCGCGATATCACACTAGTCTGTACGAGCCTTTATTCGTCAGCATTTCATAAAAACTTAAATGGCTACATGACAAGTTCGTTTAATTTATGTTATTTTAATCAACCTGTAAAAGCTGCATTTAATTTTATAATTAATAATCATTTATCATTTATAAAATTAAATGCAGTTTCCATTGGCAACTTTATAAAATTATCGCATAGGCTTGTCGAATACAAATATCATTTCAGCTCTAGTTTCTATATATATTATTTCATATGGTACTCAGCTGAAAAAAAGCAGATGAATTCAAGTTTATCATTTGAAATAAAAAATAAGACGATTCAAAAGTCGAACCTTCTGTATAATTTAGAATAATTGTAAATAACTAGAATTATAATACATATCTATGATACCCACAGCAAAAGAACAACCCCGCTCTACAAAAATGGAAAACAGTTTTTAATTGGTTGCTCGATACAGAAAAAAAGTGAACGGCATTCCTTTTTTAATCTGCTTTCTGCTATTGGCTGGCGTGTGGCGTAAAAAGCTCAACGCCCCTTCACCGAACGACTGCGCGAGTTTTTTATGTTCCACTTTTTACGCTATAAAAAGCGACGTATCCATTTAGGGGTTGGGGGGATTGGGGAAAGTATACATAGGGGGTTTGAGTTTTTTAGGTAGGTATATCTTTATTTACTATCTAGGAGTAGGAGTGTTAGTTACAAAACAACACAATCAACATGTTATTATTTTACGACAAATGAATGTTAAGTAAACAATCCATTTGTTTTACAACTCGCCGTCAAATATTTTATTGTCTTACTTCATAAATGGGGTAAACATACATAAAAATCACATTATAACCATCTACATTAAATGATACAATACCAAAACAATCTAATTTCCCTACACGCAGTTTTATCGGCCAATAATACCCGATATATTATTACGCCTAGGCTTTATTACAATAACAACTGGCAAAATACGCGGGGTTGCTTACTTTTTTATTATTAATATCACATAAACAATAACTTAATAACTTGATCCCCACCCACAGAAGCTCGCGCCGTATTGGTGGAGTAAAGTAGGCTGTGGGGGCTCGAAAGGGACGAACGTATCTATCACGGATTTGCTGTCCTCCTCCCACAGCAAGACGTCGCCTTCAAACATAGAATACATTTATCGATGTTTGGAGCATAAAAATTGACAGATTTTTTTCAGTTCATTGTGAGGAGTGACGTCGGGCAGACGTATCCCGACCGTAGCTTCGAAGGGTTGTCTAAAAAAAAACGCTCAAGGTTTTTTCGTGTGTATGAATATTTATTTATCAGTGATTTTAAGGACTAAAGTGAACTTTATTGGATTCTATTCATGAAATATTTCTTGTGCTATGTGTTCTGAAACTTTCTAAGTTAGATTTAAGGTGAGTTTCATTATTTTCGGTTATTTTTATTTCAGTTTTATATTTTAATATTTCATGCTCTTCTACTTTACCGCGTACAAATATGTAACTGACCTACATAATCATTCGCCAAGTATTTGATAAAGATACTTAATAAATCGCTGATAAACTAGCTAACGTTTTTTATTAAGTTCTACCTAGGTAGGTAATAGGTTTAAATTCGATGCACCAGTTAAAACAGCCTTAGCATTGTCACTAAATCAACAATAATATTGTTAACTTGAATGAATTAACTTCGATGTCAGGTTTTATCAAACTAAAATCCAAACTCGAACTTTTTTTATTTGATAACTAACTATTGTGTCCGTGTGGTAACATAAATTATTATGGTACTCTTATTTATGTAAGTACCTATACATCAGGGATAATCAAAAAGGCTTTATATTCCAATACCATAATCCACAAATGATTATAAATACTTTGTGAAGTGTCATACCTACTAACTTATTTTGAGGAATATTTAAGGAAATTCAAAACAGCAAATTATGCTATAATTTGCAAATTTTCCTTCATTTACAAGACGGATAACGAGGTTTTGTTTAAATTAAGGAAAATTTAACCATTATTTGTTGTAAATGTTCATTATTTATGCTGTCCATTCGTCATTCTTATTGTGTACTGTCAAAAATGCATTAGACAATGCTATTAGCGTTATCCTCTATGTGACCTTAGAACATAATTCTAGTTTTTATCATAGTCAAAAAATTGGTGCGCTCGCGAAGTGTTTCTTAGACACGAAAACTAACAAACCGCAAAACTTTCAGCTATTGTTGTTATTAAATCCATATTTCCTTGATAAACAATTAATAGTAGATAGGGATAAGGGAGATAGGTAGGTGTACCCAATATTTAACATAGTAACTCAATAGTTACTTATATAATATAATGTTCCCACTGCTGGGACACAGGCCTCCTCTCTGTTAGAGGGAGTGGGCCGTAATCCACCACGCGGGCCCAGTGCGGGTTGGTAGATGTCACATGTCTTCGAATTTTTGGTTCTAGGCTGACCTGAAAGCAGTGGTGACTCAGTGGTAACGGTCGCGACTTATGAGTTGTAGGTCGTAGGTTCGAACCCTGACAGGCGTGTGTAAGGCGGTTTGTGTAAATTATTTCAATAGTTACGTGTTTACAAACAAATATTATGTAGGTGTACGTAACAGCGGCAATCGTAATTCCGACATTCAATCTGCAAAAAGGACTCGTCATTACTGCATTAATCGCCTATCTCGGCAAAACGTTTTGCAAATACGTATTCTAAAAATGAATTATGCCAACGTACGTGACTGTTCGTTCCGCATTTTTTTACATTACTCACTCATTTGCTTACAAAGCGGTTTGCATTGTACTTTAGTTACTTAGCAATTAAGTAACTTCGCAAAAAAAATTGACAGTTTGCATCATTCTCACGGATTGCTTCATCCCACAGGTATGATCAGCTGCGCGTCACCCGCTGGCATGCCGCCTGCGCATCACTCCGCGCATCCCCCAGCCTGGGGATCACCGCTGCAGCCTCCCACAGTGGTATGTATCTTAAACTTTCAAGTAACCTTAACTATAATAGGTAGCTCTAAACCGCAATATTCTACAACTAGTTCCCTTCTTTATAGAAATCTGAACCAATGGAAGACGGAAGCTTTCTGAAAGATCAAACCAGTGGCTTCTACTCGGAGGGCTTCCACAGCGCGTCGCCCTCGTCCTCCAGCAAGGACTCGAACGGGCACTCTCCGCGCAGCGTCGGCAGTTCCGGAGAACCTTCTCCCTTCTACGACACCATGTCCCTTAAAGCCAAGGCCAATCTTGGCATGCATTTGGAGGCATTCCGTAATGGTTTACCGTACAGCCTACTGACACCGCCCAATTTCGAGCCTCGCAACAATGATAGACGCGAACCGTCGCCCGGCTATGAAACATCTTACTCACCGAGAAACTTAGCGCCCCCCGCACATATTTCCACACCCCTAGCACGTGCCGACGCTACCCCGCCGAAATCACCCCCAAGAACACCTTCATCCCCTGATAGGGATCACGATAGAAGATCTTTCGAACGGTACCACGACTCTGGGTACGATGGTATGGGACAGAAGGCCGACGTTGACGACGGCCGCGACATCTCCGGTGATGAAGACTTTGATGACGAACCAGGCCTCCGCGTCCCCGCCGTCAACTCGCACGGCAAAGTTAAAACTTTCAAGTGCAAGCAATGCGAGTTTGTTGCCGTAACCAAACTGAGCTTCTGGGAACATAGCAAAGAACACATCAAACCTGAGAAGATGTTATGTTGTAGAAAGTGTCCGTTCGTAACAGAGTACAAGCACCATCTTGAATACCACATGAGGAATCATCTAGGATCCAAGCCATTCCAATGCACGCAGTGCTCATACTCGTGCGTCAACAAGTCAATGCTCAACTCTCACTTGAAATCTCACTCCAACGTGTACCAGTACCGCTGTTCTGATTGCAACTACGCGACCAAATACTGCCACTCTCTGAAGCTGCATCTGCGCAAGTACCAGCACAACCCCGCAATGGTACTAAATCCCGACGGCACGCCTAACCCGTTACCGATCATTGATGTGTACGGAACTCGGCGCGGACCTAAACAGAAGCCACTGTCTAAGATGTTTGATCACCCGTCGTCGATGAACAACAACAACCAACCGCAGCCTCCCCCACCAACGCACCCAATCTTTGGTAACCATTTCCCCGTCAACCTTCAATACCTCCCGCCACTGCTACCTCACTCATTCTTATTCCCTCCTAACAATAACTATGAACACCGTACATCGCCCAAACTACATGAAATGCCGTCTGAGAAAAGTCAAACGATGTCTCCCCCGCCTTCGCTGCTGCACCAGCGCCTTGCGTACACGGAGAGGCCTCTCGACAGTGGCACGACGTCACCGCCTGCTAAGTCACCTGCGAGCTTGCCACAAACACCGACAACTCCTCGAGAGGTACCTGCGGCGGCGGCCAATGACGCGCTCGACCTCACGAGCAACAAGACCAGCGAGGCAGGTACGCCACCACCTAGCACAGAGCGAGCGACGCCCGTGACTCCGACGACCGCCCTCAAAAACAGGCGGAAAGGTCGCGCTTTCAAACTACAACCAGCAGCCTTGCGACTTCAGCATGAGGACGAGAAGATTAGAGACATGGAAATATCCGATTCAGAGTCGGAAGGTTCCGTGGAAGCTCCTGCCACCACACAGTCGTATTCTTGTCAGTACTGCGACATTACGTTCGGAGATCTAACAATGCACACTATCCACATGGGTTTCCATGGTTACAATGATCCGTTTATGTGTAACAAGTGTGGGGAGCGTAGCGCGGACCGCGTCGCGTTCTTTATCCATCTGGGCAGAGCGCAGCACGCCTAGCTCACAGGTGTGGTGTGGCAGGCAACGCTTGTAGTTGAGGCTTCGTGTTAAAGACAAGTAAATTATTGTAGAGTATTTTTATTAAGGCCAAAGACTTTGTATTGTATCTGTAATTGCAGCAAAAGTTAATCGGAGAAGGTTTTCCATGATATATCTTTTCACGATTCACTTTTGACTCTACTAAACTTGTTGAAATCGTGTTTAACTTTATATTTGATTTCTCTTAAAATGTAAATAGATATAATTTATGCTTACCCACACGTTTTAGTCATAGATATAATGTATGTAATAAGGTTGTATGTTACCCTGTGTTTGAGTAGATTTAGAAGAAGCAGTTACGAGTGACCAATTTATAAACAAGACTGTATCTCTCGATTAAGTACAAAACAGTTCATAATTCGCGTTTTAGTTTTTAGTTATAACGTATTTTAGTCAATAGGACTTACTAAAATACGGTAAGTCAAAAAATTACTTTTAGTAAGGCCTAGTTTCTCTAATATTTTCATCTAAATGTAACAGAAAATATAAATAATATTTTTAACCTTGAAAACAACAATGCCTCGTTATTAAAAGCTTAAATAACAACGCATTGTTGTCTTCAGCCTAAAAATAACTCGTTCTATAATAAGTGTTACATAAAGAAAACTGTACATTATTGAAAACAACGGTGAAGTTACCTATTAGTCATAGCGTTACAGTAGTGTTAAACATAAAAAAATAACAATAACAATTTAATGTAAATTATAATTAAATCAGAGTGTATTTATAATGTACGAAGAAAGATTTTATTTTATTTATTTATCCTTATTGTGTATGTAGTTTGTATGGGAATTGTAATTTGGTGTATTATCACATATTCATTTCAATATTCTAATTATGTTTAAACGTATTTTGCAATCTGACCTTGCTTGGTAGTCTTGGTACACACAATTCGGTTAATTCAATTTAAAAAAAATCCGACTACGAAAAAAGTAGGTAATTAAAAAGCATGTTCTCCCAAAGTCTTTGCTGCAAACATTTTCAAGGTTTATGACTAAGAATTGCAATGTAGGTACCTCAATAAATACATGCAGAAAAATACTATTTTTATTTCATAATTATTGTAGATCTGTAGGAACAGTTTTTCGAAAAAAAATTTGTTAGAAAATGGTCTACGAGTAAGTATGAAACATCGAGTGTAAATTATTGTTAAATAATTTTGTGTGCTGGATACATAATAAAATTGGAAATTTTATCTTAATATCTTTGTTTAATTTGTTCTACATACGTATTCATTGTTTCATCATATTTCTGCCTTATAACCAATTTATTTTGGCACCTACGCAGCGTCATCTTCCTTACCAACATCCAGTACCTACTAAGTACTCTTAGGGCCTGTGCACACCACGTTTTTTAAACGCGCCGTTGACGCACGTTTGTAGCAATACAGACACGATACGCACGCGAGTCAGACGCAGCCTGTACTGCTCTGTAGGATAAAAGCGCGCAGTCGCCGCCGCACGTTTCTAAAACGTGCGTCAACGGCGCGTTTAAAAAACGTAGTGTTTACAGGCCCTTAAATACAACATGGAAACGATAATCTAAACTAATATTATATAGAGGTAAAGTTTGTGAGGTTGTGAGGTTGTGGGGGGGGGGGGTAATCTCTGGATCTACCGAACCGGTTTTGAAAATTCTTTTACCCAAGAAAGCCATGTTATTTGTGAGTGTCATAGGCTCTAAATTAATTAATTAATCCGAAAAATTAAAAGACTCCGCCCAACGAAGTGGGCACGCGTCAGCTAGTTTATTATAATTTATTATAAAGAGAAAAGATTTGATTGTTTGTTTGTTACGGCTTTACGCTAAAATGGCTAAACGGATTTGGATGAAATTTGGCACACGGGTAGACCATGACCTGGGTTAGGATATAGGATACGATTTTATGCCGATATTCCTACGGGGTCGACACTTAAGCGTGTGAAACCGGGGGGCGCAGCTAGTACGACAATATATTATGAAAACGCTGCCAAAACAAATGCATAGGATTATTTTAAAACTATAAAACAATGCTAACAGAAACTCAAAAATATATTTATTTTTTCAAACAAGTACTCTAACATTCTAAGTAGTAGGTACAAGGGCCAATGCACACATGATGCGTTGCGACGGCGGCGGCGCTGCGGTGCGGCGTCCTACGAGTGCAAATATCCATTGTATGCCACACGGTGCGTCCGCATCGTATGACGATATTAACGGCTCTAAGTAGTATCCGTCCGACTATGGTACCAACTATGGGTTATTGCCAATCTTTGACTAGGTATACTCCATATGAAATAAGATTAGAAATTTCAATGAACCTTATTTACAGTCCGTTCAACCGATTTTGACTTCTATTGCGTTGTTGGCATGACAAATGGCAGCTGTAATAAACAATTGGTATTGTAACCACGTTTTTACTTTTAATACCATCCTTATGCCTACGGAACAGAAGTCAAAATCGGTTGATCGGGTGTAAAAAAGGTTTATTTACATTTCTAATCTTATTTCAAATGGAGTATAGCTAAATAAGTGACTGAACTATTGGATAAATTTGGTTGAATTTTCATTAATTATACGATGTTTAATTTAATGTATCGTTTCCACCTTGTACACCCAGATTTATAAATATTATCTATCACTTAATTATTTAGACCAATATAAATTCCTCTCACCAAAGAGTTTCTGTTAGTTTCAAGTGTTTATAAATACATCGCGGTGATGAAGGGTTTTTTTATCGCTTCATCGGCTTGGGAATATAAACAATTAAAGTATTTCACGGATGTTTGTATCGATAAAAGGTATCCAATAGACAGTCTAGTGGCATTTCATACTTAGAGAGTTATCATACTGACGATTTGTCAGCGTGTTACCAGCGAAGCGATTTCTGAACGTGCTCTCCGCGGTTGCGAATCACAGTAGCTGCGACTCAGCGACGGGATCCCCCGTGTTCTCAATATTGTACAGTACACTCGCTTGTCTCGCTTTCTCTTGTACAGTCACGTCCACTCTCGTTACTCAAACACGGCGAACAACGTGCGTACACGCGGCGTGCTCGCTACGGACACGCTGTTAACGCGTGTAACAATCATCTCACTGGAAAGACGCTTGCCAATGACCAGTGTGTTAAGGCCCTTAACGTTTCACTAAACAATTTAAGGCGCAGATATATCGAGCCATATAGAAGAACATCGCAACATCGTAAGCGACATAATGTAGGTATACACTTTAACAAAAAAAAAATATGAAAAAAATAATCAATAAAATACCTCTCCTGTAAATTTTAATTTATGTCGCTTACGATGTTCATCCTTACAAGGCTCATTATGATTTGAGTGAGTTTTAAATTTGTTATTACGCCTTCAAATAATGCATGTAGGTAAGTTATGCAAAAAATGTTTGCTAAACTAGAACACATACACATCAATTTATTATTTATGTGAATTTTTAAGTATTGTAGTAAAATACTTAATGAAATAAATTCAGGAAGTAGGTCTACCCAAAACATATAAAACGATACCACTTTCGAACTACTTAAGATGTTTTCATGTTGTTTTTTTTGTATAAACAGACTAATAAACTATCTACAATTCCATCTGTGATTTTTACAAATATTCATATTTTCGTTACTAAAATTAAATATTCCCTATGAAACCGAACGGTGTCGTGGCGAGAGCGCGACGCGCATTTGTGCGGCCAAGGTCAGCGGCGATTATCCGACCCTTAAGCCAGACAGGACAGTGGCTTGCGTAAGGCAGATAGGATCACAGTGGCTAGGCATGCATATTCGAAGCACCTGGGTAGGTACTTACTTACCTTGTCAAAAGAAAACATTGCCCCAAAATGCTTGTTTGAAACTAATATTTATTTAGATGACATTTTCAAAGCTCGGCCTGTTTGATATGCTGCGGATGA
The DNA here is from genome assembly GCA_963921375.1 of Tiliacea citrago. NCBI lineage: Eukaryota > Metazoa > Arthropoda > Insecta > Lepidoptera > Noctuidae > Tiliacea > Tiliacea citrago. Next base: position 8,981,086 of record OY992784.1, read on the forward strand.
CAGAAATGACTTAATTCGATAATAGGTGCCTATCCATTTTCTATAATTATCTTCCATAAGTTTTCCCGTTTCTAATTACAATTTGGCACAATGACTATACAGGGTAATAAAATGTAGGGAACAGCTGTTTTTTTTTATCCGTGTTTTCAGGTTTAGTCCCATAGTAAAAGTTGTTCATAATGATGATTACAATGATCCCTTAAAAGGATGCCCATGAATTCAATTGCACCCTGTATTATAACTACCTATATAATAGTACTGTGGGAAGGTACATCAATAAAACACATCTTTACAAGTACTTAACTATGGAATCGTTTTACGTTTTTACATTTTTATCATGACTTACTTTGACACTTTTCTAAACTGACCCTTAATATTCTTTTTTCTGCCTTCTAAATTCGTATTAGCGTTTATCTCTTAATAAAAGCAATTAGATATTAACTAATTAATACAAATTAATCCATCACCAGATGTTTGGCATTTGTAATTTTATGGTATACTTTTAATTATAATTATAAAGCAGAGCTGAGAGGAAACGCCGGAAGGGGACGCCCTAGGACAGGGATAGAGAACCAATGGCACGCGACAAAATGATTTGGGCACGGCATCAATTGAAGAATTTAGGCACCTAAGTCACAGTAACAAACCTAGAAATCTGAAGCACACCCGGCTACGACAGGCGATTTCGACTATCGTTGCCGCGGAAATGCAAGGGAAAATGTGAACCTGATAGATATAAATAAATTGGCATCTAGCTTGCAGTAGAAGTCGCATTAATTTGTTCTTTGATATAAATTAATATAAAACGGTAAATTTAATGTTAGGATGACTGACTATTTAACAGCAAACGTCTAATTCTATTTGCGAATAAAGAGAATTTACTTAGTTTTTTCCCAGTAGTCAAAGTCAAGATTGATTATTGGCACGTCAAGGCCATATTAAATTCTTATTTGGAAAAAATGGCACGTGGATGTAAAAAGGTTCGCCATCTCTGCCCTAGGAGGACATAATTATAGTGAGGAAATTGGTGATGTTCTTCAGAAAGGTCAGGTGCGTAGTACTCGCAACCGGCGTGAGTGTATGACCAGATGTATGAACGTAGGCGAAGCAAAAGGAGTATGTAAGGAGCGTAGCAGGTGGCGTTCTATAGTTTCTGCCTACCCCCATGGGAAGAAGGCGTGAGTTTATGTATGTATTTATTTTTTCAATACATGCGTAAGAATACACGTTGTCTACATCTCTTTGTCTACTTTCCTATCGCAGGTATGCTGGAAGAGATTTCTTTAGAAATAAGTATCACCTTTGTACCTAGGTACGTATTTTTCTGTTCCTTTCTTCTTGTCTGTTTTTATGTGTGTACATAAACTGTTAATAAATAAATAAATAAATATTAAAAAACATCCCTCCTTTTGGGTTTCGCTGCAGTCGGGTAAAAAAAGTGTAGTGTGAAAAGCTGATAGGAAGCACCATAAAATGCATGACATTGTATATCCTCATAGCTCGGCTTTCAATGAGTCACAGATAATTACAATCAATATCATATTTTTACCCCGTATCCTTTAATTACAGGAAGAATTGCAACAATATCCCATGTTGCCGATCATAATCCTTTTATTGTCAAATGGACATGACCAACTACTTAAAAAAGGATTTGTTTATAAAACAATCTAATTATGGAATAAAATCACAGTCTTTGTTTTTCTAGCACAGTAGATACTTACTTACTTTGTAAGACTTAAACCATAATTTTGTTAAATCTTACCAACGGAAACAGAATTATTAGTTACATACTGCTTAGGTACCTGTTATCAATTTAACGAAAAGTCAAGCGCATCGAAATTAATCATGTATTTCGTAAATCGTTCGTAAAATAAGTTAAAATTGCTTTTCGTGTCTGTCTGTGTGACCGCGTTGTTATTCTAAACTACACGACGGAATTTGGGAAGTATTCCTGTTTGAGCACCTATTTTTTTAGCACCAAAGGTAGTCTCAAATGGGAATACTTTTGGTGCTCAAAAAATAGGTGCTCAAACGGGAATACTTCGGATTTTGATGTAGTTTTCACCATCTTTTAAAGAATTTGTTCCGAAAGGTTTATATGTTTACTTAATTAATATTAAACTTACATATTTATGATAAAGAAATCTCAATGTCAACCGTGCGAAGCAGTGGTGGGTCTTTATTTACAAATAAAACAAAAACCATAGTCATTTTTTGTTCCACACATCTGTGGCACACGACCGAAAAATGTTTCAAGGATGACATAATATATGTATTTTTTTATCCTCTTTTAAAAAGAACCAGGTTCTTAATAATTAATTACAATCTAGCCTATAAGCCTGCAAACCAGCCTGCTAGCCTGTCATTTGAATCTAACTTAATTTGCTACGTGATAATTATTTTAAAACTTAGAATAGTGTTGATTGTACTTTACACAAGTCTGTTCCACTTTCTTAGAGTCTGATATGTGTGTCATCGTCACTAATATGTCTACACTTTTTACACTACACTAACTCAAAAGGTTTTGTTCTTTTTAGTCTTCGCACTATATTTGTTTGGTCTAACAGCTGAATTGCTTCGATGTTCACATGTCGGTGTTCATGGGCCTCAGCAAATTTTTGAATTATGTTGGTGACTGGTTCCATTTGTAGGTCACGATGGAGGTCGTCATTACTTATATACCAGGGCGCGTTAATAATATTCCGGAGTACCTTATTTTGGAATGTCTGTATAATTTTGATATTGGTCGGTTTAGTACAACCCCACAGTTGGATGCCATACGTCCATACCGGCATGAGAATATGCTTATAATATAAATAATACATGTTTCTAATAGCTATTCATTATTATTTTATGATTAACAATAAAATTCTTACAAATAAATAATATTTTATCCATGCGGAAAGCGAACTTACTTCCAGCAAGTGTCCGTTCAGCCACTGCGCTTTAAAGCTCCAGTTATGAGCAAATATTTGCCTACGTTGTGCTTACTCCACAGAAAACCTGAAGTTATTACCCACCTAACTATTATTTACCAAAACGGTGAAGGAAAACATCGTGAGTAAACCGGCATGTCCTAGAACCAACAATTCGACGATATGTGACCAACCCGCGCTGGGCCCGCGTGGTAGTTTACAGCCCACTCCATCTCGAACAGAGGAGGCCTGTGTTCCAGCAGTGGGAACATTATAGGCTGATTATGTTTTGTAAATATTATTTCCAGAATCTGTTGTAATTTTTCCAAGTAAATAGATAGTAACTTTTACTGCTATCATTATTTTGTAGGTCTTTAAGAGTCGTTCTTGAATAGTGATTAAGTATATGCAAACTAATGAGGTTTTATATTATAACTGAAGTCAAAGTCAAAGTCAAAGTCAAAGGTTTATTTGCAAACTAAGTGTACATTTTGGTGTTATTTTATACTGTAGGTACTTACAACTTAGCGGCCTTTTCCAGGCATCGCAACTGTGAGGGTTATTTAACATTACAAATTAAAATTAAAATTAAAATAACTATGCTATTGACACAATTTTACGTTAATAATTTCAATAATTTAGTATTACTCATTCAAATAATAATAAAAATCTATACACATTTTTATAATTCAATAACAATATAAATACATTTTTATAATTCAATATTAATATAAATACATTTTTATAATTCAATATTAATATAAATACATTTCTTTTTTAATTCTTTCGTCTAATTAATTTATTTAGAATAGGAAGTCATGTAGGTAGTGGTGTAAGTGTGTGGAATGTATGTGTACGAGAATGCGTGTGTGGTAGTTATTGAGCGTGTGAAGCTTCTTGAGATCTCAATTAGTATTAGGATGATGGTAAAGATGTGGGGCGAATGGCCTCATCATGTCCACCGTTATCTAAAGGTATGCTTGACCTTAAAGCCTGTCAGAAGCCCGAAACTTTGACAAACAGTCTTACCAAGGTGTATCGTATTACCCAGTAACTGGGTTGTGGAGGTCAGATAGGCAGTCGCTCCATGTAAAAATACTAATACTAGTATTTTTACATGGAGCGACTGCCTATCTGCCAGCGTCCAGTCCAACCGAATGCAGCTGAATACTCAGCTGCATTCGGTTGGACTGGAAGCTGACCCCAACATAGTTGGAAAAAAGCTAAGCAGATGATGGCTTTTTTTTTTTTTTTTTTGGATGGGAAATTATCAAATAACTTCTCCCGCTCTGGGCGGAGCGGGAGGGCGTGTCAGACTTTTACTGACTAAAACCCACCCGTGTTCCTTCCGTTGCCTGTGTGCCAGGGCCACGATATCCCTTTCGGACAAACTCGCAACCCCGGCAGGCATTGGTCCTAACGGACCCCGTCAGTTTGTGCTGACATCTCTTTGAGGCGCGCGTGGAACACAACGCGCCGTCGACCCGGGCCTGGTCCTTATCGGACGGCGAGCTACCCACCGCTCACCGTCCGCAGGCCCGCGCCTGCGGTGGCCGGAAATCGGCTTGCGACTCCCGACGCCCGGGGCGTCTCCTGCGGCGACTAAGGGCGCGAGGGCGCGAACCTTGTCTCACCCTCACGCGTTCCGCCTCCTCCTTCGCTAGCATAACTGCTTCGCAGAAGGAGGTGACGGCCTCCCATGCACTCTCGCTCCGAACCATGGCCTGAACCAGGGCCGGACGCGAGAGATCACCGCCGCCGATCGCCTCCGTGAGGACACGGCGGTGCTCCGCCCAAGCTGGGCAGACCTCCACCGTATGCTCCACCGTGTCCTCCGGGCGATCCACACAGTGGTGACACCCGGGCGTTTCCTCCCGCTTAATCCTAAACAGGAACCTCCCGAAACATCCATGTCCGGTGAGGACCGGCGTCAGGCGGAAGGTGAGGACGCCGTGGCGCCTCTCCAGCCACTCCTCAAAGAGGGGACTTATCGCCACAATTGTGGCGTGCCCAGCGCTGGGTTGCGACAATCGCACACTCCATGTCGCCATGAGATCCCTCCGGAGCTCCGTCCGCTGTGCCGCGATTTCTTGCGGCAGCGGAGTTATGCCCCGGAGTTTCGCCTCTTCGCGCCACACCCAAATGTGCGCGAGGACTTTCGCCTCGCGGCAGTCCGGCAAGGAGAAGCAGATGATGGCTAACTCTTCGTTTTCGTCTTGGGTCTTTCAGGCGTCATTTTAAGTACCTATATTAGTAAATTTAGTACTTAGCTACAGGTACAAACCAGTTTTATTTTTAAACAATAAAATATAAAACATATTATCGGACAAACAGCTCGTACAATAAGTTATTTTTACACATAACATAATATAACATGAGTTTTTAACAATAGGTACAAAATACGAAAATATCTCGTGTCGATACTAAATTGAGCTCACGTGTCTAATTAAGGAAAACCATCATTGTTTTAATAAGTTAATTTAATGAGGTAGGTAACTAATGCAACTTTTAGTGCACCGAACTTAACCTAGTAAAAGAAAGAAAAAGCATTTATTGGGCTTGGGTAGTTAAGTTCGTTGCTCTAAATGTTGCATTAGTTCTGTAAGTACTAAGTATCCCCCCTGTTTTACAGCGTTTGCGCACTGCATTCCATCCGAATTCGAAATTTGAATGAAATACTGCGATTTTCCTCTGTCAATAGTCGACCTCGGTTGAACACCACCTTAAGGTTGAATATCACTTGCAACAAGCTTGCAACTCTTAAAACGTAACGACTACTCGTATTTGTCTATGATACAGATAGTTTCAACCTTCGTTAGTCTGTCAGTCAGTCTGCCTAGCCTTTCCCCAACTATGTTGGGGTCGGCTTCCAGTATAACCGGATGCAGCTGAATACCAGTATTTTACCATTTATTTTCAACCTTAGTGAAGTTTAAATTTACTGAAAATTGTTTGTCAAAAGTGGTAGTGGCGGTGTTTGGTCGACCATAGGCTCGTAGAGTATCACACCTAGTATTATGTCTATGCTAGATGAATTTCCAAGATATCTAAGCTATTATTATTCTATATTGATACATGAAATTGAACTTATATTAACCAGAATAATTATGCTAATGAAGAACCTGTATTACCCTTTTTTTTTTTTTTTCACATAAACCGACATGGGCACTTATGAAACGTCAGAAGCTAGGTGCACTCATAACATACATCAGTTAATCAATCATTAACACACAAACACTACACATACCTGAACATGCTACAACGATTTTGTAACATCCTAGAACCTAAACTTTTTATATTCTTTTTTATTGTCTCATCATTGTTGATATTCCTCCTATTCTACCCATGGAAAGTTGCGAGGTAATCCCATCACAAGAATCCTTTATAACTAACCGGGACTACCTCTTTGTGCTGTAGAACAATTACCTATATGAGAAACAATAAAAACTATTTGTATTTTTTTTATATTAGTCAGTAAAGTTGTCAGCATACGACGCAGTTAAAGGGGATGTACACTGAAATTACGCACGAGCTCTTTCATGAAAGTTGTGTTCAGTTTTACAGAATGTTCTTCTTCTTTGTTTTATTCCACATCAGCATAATAATAAAATGGATGATTCCCAACACATTATCTCTACGTTGACGTCGCGGTCTGTGCGCTCCTGAACTCTAGATTTGTGCCGGTAGAGTTTACTTTGTAGAAACAGGGTCTAGGGTGAGAAACCAAACCAAGTGAATTATATAAACCCGCAGCGTAGCATGTGGCGAGCTGTTGGGCTGTAGCGACGTATACCCCACGGACGCTATCTCCCGGAAGATGTCTTGTTCCTCACCCTTTATTGGCCGGCTTGAGTGGAGATTCGCAAGAACAAATGTGCTCGGAGGAAGGAAGTATTTCAGTAAGTTACTCGTAGGGATCTTGACCATCTTCCGGGCTCTATGATTGTCCTGCTAGCCGTGAAATACCTCTCCACTCCTCAAGCACCTCAGAACATGTCACTATGTGCTAGCGACAGTTTCTGGGGGCCCATTATTAAGTGTGCAAGTCACCCCCTACCATTTTATCCGTCAAAATTATATAACATTGGTCTGGCACCCCGACATAGTTCTTCCGTAGTTCAATGTAACCAATACACTATAGCCACGCAAACCCATAGCCCAATATGTTTTGTAATAGTCCTGCATCAACCGGGGGTTGTCCTTGGGTGCACTTGCATAGTGCGTACAGGGATAATCGTCGGTTGGTGCCTTATTTTTATACCGGCCAAGTGCGTGTCGGACCACGCACAATGAAGGGTTCTGTAGTTGGGATGAATTTATCCCAAAAACAAACTTAACATTGTAGTTGAAAAACATGCTCTCCCATACATCGATATACGTTACGGTCAATTCTTCAACTGAAAATTTAAGTTGGTGGACTATTACTCGTTAACTAGTAAATCCTACTTAGCTGTGATAGTTTTCCTTTTAATTTTGTTATTGTATATACTACTGCCACTACGGCGACTAGAATCAATTCTATTTTATTTGTAAATGTTGACGTTCAAAAGTGCCATCTATGTGCATATTTGAAATAAATAATTTGACTTTGACTTTGACTTTGCCATGAATTTTTCACATATCCAAAACCAACCATTTAGCTAGCAATGGTCCCTAGGACCCCAGGGTCCAGCGAAATATCAAAAATTAAATTATCCCGACTGTTGCAAAAAAATACCACTTTTATTTTCCAAACGGTAACCCACATGTGACAAACAAAGGGGCCGTCGTAAGTAGAAACTTAACAGATAACGTATTCTTTTGTTTCTAACTTAATTGTTATTTATGAAGCGACAATTTTTTACGAAACAATACTATTTTTATGTCACCGTTACGGGTAAAAACTGCGCATGAATATGTATTAGGTGTTACGCCCGCAGAATACCCATCAAATTGTAATGAAGGTGTATAATATGCCTAATTGTTTGAACCGAAAACACATGGAGGTTCTGTTAGGAATTTGTCTCTGTTATTCTATAACCATTATAGACGCTATTTTTGGATCTTGGATATTTTTAAGTTTAAAATTAGAATGAATGAGTTAACGTTAATTTATCTTCCTTAGTTCAGAAACCTTAATGTATTCAGAACGTATTAACCGTGGACGAAGCAAAACGAGGAGGTATAGGTACCTACGGAAAATCGTAGAAAATCTTTCTTCAGTTTCTGCCTACCTCCGTGGGTAAATGTGTAAGTTTACATTTGTAGTAGGTACTATAAAGGTTGTCTGCAAAAGGGAGCCTTACTTCATGCAGCCTGACAGAAAAATGATTCAGGCTTGGTTTTCGATCACTCAATCGAATTTAGAATCAGTTTCAAAATTGGAAAACAAACATTTATTTTTGAATAATACACGATGTTCTAGTCGCGAAAAAGTGAACACGTTCTCTTGAAATAAATACCGGGTAAAACGGGGTGAATAGAAATGCAGGGGTGAATCGAGACGCAACTTTAAAATGGATTTTAACCTTGAATTACTAAATATAGTTTGTTGCCAAGGCACTTAATCGTTAACTATAGTACAGGTGACACAATAAAGTCCTTTTTGGCAACAAAAGATATTATTTCAACGTTAAAATCCATTGTAAAGTTGCATCTCGATTCACCCCTGAATTTCTATTCACCCCGTTTTACTAGCTAAAATTCAGCATAGCTGCTTATTTACCATCGCCATAAAAGGAAGAAAGAAAAAAAGAAAATATTATAAGTATTTTTTTATTGTATTGTTGTTGTTTGTTCATATCCACTCTGGTACCAGGGCTCGTATTGAGCCTTACAGTACCGACCTAAGATAAATACTTCTTATAGGTTTTAAAAGTATGTATTAGGTGTTGTGGACTGTAAGATACTCTGGTTGTAGATTGACTAAGAGGTGGTTCTGTATGAACGAAGGCAGCCGTTCACCCAATCCAGAAACTAATTCAACAGAGAGATGACTGAGTACGACTCACCTTTGCTCCTGCTGCGGCTGGCTCCCAATTGATTTATTTTTAGTGGACCGTGGACCACAGATATTGGCACGAGTGACACCACACGGTTTTGCAAACTTTGTTCCTGTTTTATCTATTTTAGACTCACGGAGTCAAAATTAGACAGTTCATTACGTCAATGGCGACGAAAGACTTTTCGGCTCCATGCGCACGCCAAGCTTCCTTCAGACATTTCAACATTAACATTTCCAGTATAAGCTGATCTTGTATTTTGTAGGATTTCCGTACGATGACAGGTCAGCGTATACTATAAATGTATAGCTTGATATGCAGCCGTGTGTATACACGACGACAGTAAAAATGAAAGAAAAAAGAATAGAAAGAGTAACGTTTATTTGGACACAGTACGTAAAACACAAAATACAAATAAATGAAACCAACAACTTCGTCACTTTCAGGACGCATGCACTGAACATAATATTTATGTTCAGTCGACATACTTATTTGTTAAAAAAAAAACATGGTAGGTATATTTAATGCACTCAAATATTGTTTCATAAAAATAAGTGTTCTGCTCAAAAATGTAATTAGTTATTCTAGAACTTTACATGTTTTGTCATTTATGATGACTCACCCAATATAGTCTGAAATTTTATTATTAAGTATCATGAATCTGGCCCTGAAAAAAAAAATTGACAGCTTTATGTAGGTAGATATCGAAATAAATGAAAATACAGTGTGAGTCTTGATAATGTGCATGTGTACATATCAATATGAGGGAAACTAAGCTTAATTTTATCGACGGAAAAATATAAAAAATAAATAAAAAATGCTGTGTATACAAATCGGTATAACTTTTAAACTGGACGATCTATCACGATGAAACAAACTCGGAAATGACTGGAAATAATAGGTCTTCATAAAATAAAAACTAAAGAAAAACTTGCCCTCAATTGAGAATTATGGTGATATTATGACGAAAATCTGATATTTTTTCATCAATTTTTACAATAACTGTAAAATATCTCAATAAAAGTCCCGATTACTTGCCCTTTATTAATACTATAAATTGTTTTCCATCGTATCAGCTTTTTAAAAGTAAAAATACCATGTTTATACTCGTAATTCAATCACAACGTGTCCTAACAACTGTTAAAGAAAGGCCTTGCACAAGACTACGTACTTTACTTTAGCAGATAGAGACCCTTTTCTTGTAATTTTTTATTTTTTTAAAGATTTTTTCCGTCGATAAAATTTTGTTTAGTTTCCCTCATTTCGATATGTACACATTATTAAAACTCACACTGTATAATACCTTCTTACTGAACTCTACTTAAGAATGCCCTGATTTTTTTCTTGTCCGCTTGTCAATTACACTTCATACATACCGATAAAGTCAAAGTCAAATCATTTATTTCAAATAGGCACCTAAAAGGCACTTAAGGTCAAAATTTACAGAAAAATTTAACTGATAATTATTTTTTCGTTTGAAAGTTCACGGTTCCTATGAGTCGCGGCCATAATCCTTTATCTAGTTTTCTAGATAATTCGTTTTGGCCATACCTAATTGGTAGAGTTGTAGTTAAGAGCCCGTGCTCTATAAACTAACTTCACGAGACTGCTTCTAAATCAGCTGAAGAAACTCAAAGCATAGAAAGATAGCCACTTCTTCTGGCTCAATACCACCTGAAAATTTCCAGACATTAGGAGGATAACTGTCCTGATCTCCTACATAAACTGCTTTTCAATATCCCCCAGAGATCAGTTAGATTTAATCCGCCTATCTCCATGCCTCTTTCCTCTTCTAACTACAGGCAAAACTCATACATAGTGCGAGCGAGTAAGCACATTAATATTCTTTGTAAAGAGTTCTCATTGACCCATTTACCACCAAAACCTATTCTGCACGCACTCAGCTGAACGCCGATTTTTTCGATCGCCATAAAAGGAAGAAAGAAAAAAAGAAAATATTATAAGTATTTTTTTATTGTATTGTTGTTGTTTGTTCATATCCACTCTGGTACCAGGGCTCGTATTGAGCCTTACAGTACCGACCTAAGATAAATACTTCTTATAGGTTTTAAAAGTATGTATTAGGTGTTGTGGACTGTAAGATACTCTGGTTGTAGATTGACTAAGAGGTTGTTCTGTATGAACGAAGGCAGCCGTTCACCCAATCCAGAAACTAATTCAACAGAGAGATGACTGAGTACGACTCACCTTTGCTCCTGCTGCGGCTGGCTCCCAATTGATTTATTTTTAGTGGACCGTGGACCACAGATATTGGCACGAGTGACACCACACGGTTTTGCAAACTTTGTTCCTGTTTTATCTATTTTAGACTAACGGAGTCAAAATTAGACAGTTCATTACGTCAATGGCGACGAAAGACTTTTCGGCTCCATGCGCACGCCAAGCTTCCTTCAGACATTTCAACATTAACATTTCCAGTATAAGCTGATCTTGTATTTTGTAGGATTTCCGTACGATGACAGGTCAGCGTATACTATAAATGTATAGCTTGATATGCAGCCGTGTGTATACACGACGACAGTAAAAATGAAAGAAAAAAGAATAGAAAGAGTAACGTTTATTTGGACACAGTACGTAAAACACAAAATACAAATAAATGAAACCAACAACTTCGTCACTTTCAGGACGCATGCACTGAACATAATATTTATGTTCAGTCGACATACTTATTTGTTAAAAAAAAAACATGGTAGGTATATTTAATGCACTCAAATATTGTTTCATAAAAATAAGTGTTCTGCTCAAAAATGTAATTAGTTATTCTAGAACTTTACATGTTTTGTCATTTATGATGACTCACCCAATATAGTCTGAAATTTTATTATTAAGTATCATGAATCTGGCCCTGAAAAAAAAAATTGACAGCTTTATGTAGGTAGATATCGAAATAAATGAAAATACAGTGTGAGTCTTGATAATGTGCATGTGTACATATCAATATGAGGGAAACTAAGCTTAATTTTATCGACGGAAAAATATAAAAAATAAATAAAAAATGCTGTGTATACAAATCGGTATAACTTTTAAACTGGACGATCTATCACGATGAAACAAACTCGGAAATGACTGGAAATAATAGGTCTTCATAAAATAAAAACTAAAGAAAAACTTGCCCTCAATTGAGAATTATGGTGATATTATGACGAAAATCTGATATTTTTTCATCAATTTTTACAATAACTGTAAAATATCTCAATAAAAGTCCCGATTACTTGCCCTTTATTAATACTATAAATTGTTTTCCATCGTATCAGCTTTTTAAAAGTAAAAATACCATGTTTATACTCGTAATTCAATCACAACGTATCCTAACAACTGTTAAAGAAAGGCCTTGCACAAGACTACGTACTTTACTTTAGCAGTTAGAGACCCTTTTCTTGTAATTTTTTATTTTTTTAAAGATTTTTTCCGTCGATAAAATTTTGTTTAGTTTCCCTCATTTCGATATGTACACATTATTAAAACTCACACTGTATAATACCTTCTTACTGAACTCTACTTAAGAATGCCCTGATTTTTTTCTTGTCCGCTTGTCAATTACACTTCATACATACCGATAAAGTCAAAGTCAAATCATTTATTTCAAATAGGCACCTAAAAGGCACTTAAGGTCAAAATTTACAGAAAAATTTAACTGATAATTATTTTGTCGTTTGAAAGTTCACGGTTCCTATGAGTCGCGGCCATAATCCTTTATCTAGTTTTCTAGATAATTCGTTTTGGCCATACCTAATTGGTAGAGTTGTAGTTAAGAGCCCGTGCTCTATAAACTAACTTCACGAGACTGCTTCTAAATCAGCTGAAGAAACTCAAAGCATAGAAAGATAGCCACTTCTTCTGGCTCAATACCACCTGAAAATTTCCAGACATTAGGAGGATAACTGTCCTGATCTCCTACATAAACTGCTTTTCAATATCCCCCAGAGATCAGTTAGATTTAATCCGCCTATCTCCATGCCTCTTTCCTCTTCTAACTACAGGCAAAACTCATACATAGTGCGAGCGAGTAAGCACATTAATATTCTTTGTAAAGAGTTCTCATTGACCCATTTACCACCAAAACCTATTCTGCACGCACTCAGCTGAACGCCGATTTTTTTTTAAAGTGCATAGTGCTTATTGACAAGGTGTAACATAAATAACACACAACCACTTAAGGGGTCATTGTACCCATCATTATGAACAACTTTTACTATGGGACCAAATCTGAAATAGCGAAAAAATAATCAGCGGCCCTACATAATGACGAGTTATCAAACTAATATTCTAAAGGCGAAAGTTTGTGAGTGCGTGTGTATGTTTGTTACTTCTTCACGCTCAAACGGATGGACCAATTTTGATAAAATTAGTAGCTGACACCCTGGATTAACATATAGGCTACTTTTTATCCCGATATTCCCACGGGATCGAGGCTTACGCGGGTGAAATTGCGGGGCGCAGCTAGTGAAAACATAAATGTATGAAACAGCAGTTTTTTTTTTTTGCGATTTCAGATTTATTTCCTTTACTATCATACTTGTTAGTGATCCTAAGATTTCTACTACATTTTCTGTTTTTACCCTGAAGAACCTGCAATCAGCTCTGTGTTACATATACAACTGTTAGTTAACCATCTGTTATAGCTGCTGGTTCTCCTATAAAAAAAAATACTTAAGAACGTGGCAATATAAATATGTATCGTAGTATCAAGCCAGTTAGGCGTAAACTGGTTTCATACCGACATTTCCCTGAACACTTATCACCAACCTACGTCTTAATATAGACATTCGGTTTAATTAGATACCGTTTTTTGTTTCAAAACGGTCGAAGAACTTAGGGTTTTTAACATTTATATGTTTAATTAACTATATTGACGGTTTTTACCACCTAAGTTGTTGCCTATGCCATTTGTATTCCAATTAATAAATTAAGATTGTGGATAGATAAATTCAATCGGCATTCGAGATATACCTGTACCTATTATGGTCCCCTGTTCAGCATTAGGTAACTACGTACTTATATTTTTGTCACAATTAAGAATGTAGGTATCTGTGCACAATAAGCCTGTTAACCTAACTTGATTTTCGTACGTCGTTTTCGGTTGAACACTGAAAGTCAGCGCTGTGCTGTGGGTCCCCCATAGCACAGCATCATGCTGAGTGCAAGCCTTCATGTCACAGTCATGACGTGCAGCTGCCAACTATTTACATAAGTACTGTGTTCTGGTGTTCATAAGTAGGAATCTGTATTGTTTTATGTTTTTTATTTGAATACACTTAATTATTAACAAACAAATAATTCTATTTTCCTTTATTTCTATAAGCATTAATAAAATATAAGGTACACCTCTGCCTAACCCTGCGGGGATTACAGGCGTGATTTTATGTGTGTTTTATGTTATTAATAAAATAAGGAAATGCTCTACGATTGTAACATTTTTGCAACTCTATTGGAGTTTCGGGCGCCAGGTGTTACTAGATTTGACTAAACCTAAAACCAAAGCGCTAAGGGTAACAAGGGCTTTTAGGAACCTTTTTATTATGCTTACCGCTAAGAAGTTTATCTCCTTGCCCGGTCTGTGATAAATGAAGATGGTGGTTATAGTGGATTGACGATAATTTAGGTATAAGAACACCTACTTAATCGTCCAGGACAAGGTACAACTGTACACTTGTACAGGGATCCTTTGGCGTGTGGCAAAAATCAGAACTAACGTCGCCATCTTTTTTTTCAATACAATTTCACAAGACTTACCAACAGCGCCCCCTTTTCGATGTCATTTAAGCGCCACAAGATTTTTTTTTTTAAACGTTGCGTTGCTTGTTTAAATGTTTCTCCTGTATCGTGGGTGCATTTACAAACATTTAAACTCACATACACAAACAGCCAGACCCGGAACAACTACTTATAGGTCATACAAATATTTGTTCCGTGCGGGAATCGAACCCGCGACACGGCAGTCAATCGCTTAACCACTGCGCCAACCGTGCCGTCAAAGCCGTCTTTGACGCACCGTACAAAGTTAAATAATCGTCTTGAGCCGTTTAGGGTTGAAACGCAAGGGCCTTGGGGTCCGAGTGCTCATCGAGTATTTCGGGATATTGCCAAGCGGTTTGTCGACTCTTCACGCGACCAGAGGGCTGGCAGTATTTTAAGCCCAAAGAATCAGCATTGCCATCCAACGTGGTAATGTTGCCAGCCTTTAGGGCACGTTACCCATTGACAACAATGCGGACGAATTTTTTGATGCCCAACGAGCTCTTCCCCCTTTTTTATTATATATTTCCTTAAATATATAATAATAAAAGGGGGAAGGTAGCCGTAGGTATTAAGTATGTAGTGTAAATAGTAAACTGTGTAAATTATTAATTAATGTATTCGTATTGTACCATATTTTAAAGCAAAATAAAATCATGATGTAAATGATTGTATGAACTAAAATCAAAATTATGTTCATAATCGTCTTTAGATAACATATTAAGTATTATAGGAATTACGTTTATAACATAAAATATTCATAATTGAAAAAAGTATCTTTCAGATTGACGTCAAGCTAAGTGTAAATAAAAAACCGCTTTAAAACTGTTAGGTGTGGAAAATTTTCTTACACATGTGTCCCCGAAAAACAATTGTTATGTGCGTACCTAGATTTTTTGTGAAACAATTGTTTTACGCAAATACGTGTCATGCAGATTTGTGTTTATGTATAGAAACAGGTGAAGGATTAAAAAAAAAAAACATTCCGATAAATGAATCATATTCAGAACGTGACAATTTCCAAATTCTTTATATTTTGCACAGGTTTTCAAACAAAATGGTTTTCTCATCTTTTTAACACATTTTACAACACAGACAGTTTTAAAAAAACCGGCCAAGTGCGTGTCGGACCACGCACAATGAATGGTTCCGTAGTTAGGATGAATTTATCCCTAAAACAAACTGAACATTGTAGTTGAAAAACATGTTCTCCCATACATCGATATACGCCACGGTCATTTTTCCAACTGAAAATTTCGTTTGTGATCGCAAAAAATGTTTTCTTTATGTGATAAAACTACATATTAACAATTTTCGGATTTTTTGCCTGTACTTGTGCTGTGAGACCTTGCTTCTGCCCAAATCTCATGATTCTAGGTCAGCGGGAAGTACCCTAGGTATAGGTTTTGATTTATGTGCGAGATATTCGCAATTTTTTTTTATGTGATAAAACTACAAATTTACAATTTTCGGACTTTTACCTTTACTTGTGCTGTGAGACCTTGTTTCTGCCCAAATTTCATGATTCTAGGTCAACGGGAAGTACCCCGTAGTTTTGATTTATTTGCGAGTATCGATATATGTCGCAATAATGACGCTTATATCGCCGTATTTTTTTATTGCGTTGACTTGGAAGCTTGATTTTTTTAGAGCTTCAAGGGACTTACGTATTTGATATTAATTTCAACTTGATACCTCTACGCGTTCCTGAGAAAAATGGTCTTGACTGACTGACAGACAGACAGACAGACGGACAACGAAGTGATCCTATAAGGGTTCCGTTTTTTCCTTTTGAGGTACGGAACCCTAAAAACCGACTTACAAAAACGGAAGACAATTGGAGGGAAACTACAAACTCGATTTTCCATAGTTTTTATTCACGAAAACGACCACGAAATCAAGAATCATCTATTCCTAGATACTTTTTGCACATGTTTTACTTGCACACTTGCAAATCGTCATGGTAGGTTGTACATTATAATCTGTGCAAGTATCGCGAGTCACCCACAATTGTCGTCTGACCCAAATCCAGCGGATGTTGCAGTTTTCACAATGAAAATACCGTTTTTAGAAAAAAAGTGCGCTTAAAAAGAATTCGGCTTAACTCCATACGAGTGGTATCGGAACAAAAATCCGTGGAGTAGATAACTAAATATTTGCTAATTTTAGTGTTTAAAACTAGTCTTTTGACGTGGTTGGTAAGAGAATAAATAAATTAATAATTATTTATTTCAGAAAAAACACACTTTTGGTTTTCAAAAACAATTTTCAAAGTAAAAATGGACCATTCCAGAAATAAGGGTATCGTTGGTGTCTGTAACAATTATTGTATCACAAACACCAGCCCCTTCTAAACTAGGAAACTACTACTAAATGGAAATACAAATAATGAAAACTCTGTCGTGAAAAAGAGAAAACGCTAGTCGTTTACGTGTTTTTCAGTGTGGAAAACTAAAGGCTATCGAACTAAAAAGCCAGCCAAAATAAATGGACGTCTTTATTCGTACTTTTCGTTTTCTCGTAAAAATATATTTAAAAGACGTGAAACTCATTTAGAACAAAGTAGTTAATTAATTAATTAATTATACAAAACCACACAGCAGCACAAGAATATTTTGTTCTTTATTTATAAATAACAAAATATTCTTCAGTGGAATGTAAAATTCGTCTCTATACTCGTATAACTTCTATTCTAAAATCGTTTCTCAATAAATCCATGAATCGGTGTGTGGATGGAATAATGTGGTGCTTTTTTGCCAGGTTCGTGCCACGCAGGTGCTGGCAACCCGTAAAAAAACCCTAAAGGACCTGCGTAAAACGCACTTCTACGTTATAATGGTCCTTCGGTACAAAAGATTTTGGTAACTTATGTGTAACGTATCGGACTTTACCATTCAGTATTTTTGAAGTAGGTAGGTATGCATTGAACATCGTCTGTCCGCGAATTTGACCGTCCTTTATTCCTTTCCACAGTCGCATATTTTGAATTTGGAATTTTGAATACCTGGCCAGATATACAAACCAGCTAATTATTGGTTCGAAAAAAGTGTTTTTAAAAAGCGAATCCCTTATAATATAATTTTAATAAGACCATTAATCTTCGTAGACATAATTATATCAAGAGGCGGCGCCAAAGTTTCTATGGATACCTGTTAAGCTCACAATCAACCTCTAATTTGTGATTTTTCACACACACCCTAACAATTTTCGCATAAAGGTTTTAAAAAGGAGGTTTCAGTGATTGATCGAGTTTTGTAACAGAAAATATTAATTTAAAGAAAAAATCTTTATTTCAACATTAAAATTACAATATTGAGATAGCGTTGGTCCCAAACTAGGCACAGCCAGTATCTTGGGCACCATTATATAAAACATATTGGTTATTTTTAAATAAAAATTGAAATTGGCGACAATTTAAACTATTTAGCCTCTTCGAGACTGCAAAACTAAAAATAAACTAATTCAGGTTAGGGTACACTAAAAACGAAACTAAAAAAAAATATAATTTAAGGTAATTTTTTGGTAAGTATGTGTTACTTTTTGTTTCCATTTTATATTATTTTCCTTAATTAATGGGAAATTTTAATGTGATTTCCTTCCAAAGCATCCATGAAAAAAGCTTAAAAATAATGGAATAGATAAATAAAGGTACTTATCCAAAAGCGTATAATACCTATACCTAATAAAAAACCGGCCAAGTGCTTCGGACCACGCACAATGAAGGGTTCCGTAGTTGGGATGAATTTATCCCAAAAACAAACTTAACTTTTGTAGTTGAAAAATATGCTCTCCCATACATTGATATATATACGTTACGGTAAATTCTCCAACTGCAAATTTAAGTTGGTGGACTATTACTCGTTAACTTGTGAAGCCTACTTAGCTGTGTTAGATTTTCTTTTAATTTCGTTATATATACTATTGCCATGATTTTTTTCACAAATCCAAAACCAACCATTAAGCTGGCAGGGGGGGGGGGCGGACACTTGACCCTACCAAAAAATAGCACTTTTAAGCTTAATATTACGCGAACGGATCCCTATATTGAAAAATGGTTTCCACAAACCCACAATATTTTTAAACGGCCTATCCAACGATACCCCACATCATGGAATAGACGATAAAAAAAAATATTTTCCCCATTTTACGTGCAAAGGAGGTACCATAAAAAAAATTGTTTAACATGGTTTTATTTTACGACTTTCTCGGCGTGAATAATATGTACACCCATGCCAAATTACAGCTTTCTAGTACTAAGCGTCTCTGTGCTAAGCCGGGGACAGACGGACGGACGGACGGACAGACAGACAGGCGAAACTATAAGGGTTCCTTGTTGACTACAGAACCCTAAAAATCTACCAACCTGATATTTAAAATATTTTTACAATTTAATGTATAATCTACTCGTAGAATTAAAACAGAACATCGTTTTCAATACAAACTTTACCAGTAGTTTGAGGAAACTCGCTAGAACATCTGCACCAAAAAAGTCAAAAAATAATATTTACTGAATATTTTTTCAAAATGATAAGTATCTACCAGTTGGGTACATAAAGAATTTAAAATATATTTATATATAATATTTAGGTACTATGCTATGTTGATTAATTACTCTTTCTTTGCGAATGATAATTAAATTATATTTAAGATGAAAAAATGACATTACCACTGATAACTTACCTATCCACGTGATAGAATTTTCAGACACCATTGAACAATTATTTTTTATATTATTACATAACCCACAACATAAAATCACGCCAGTAATCCCCGGGGTTAGGCAGAGGGATTTCGCCAGTTATGTGTGGTGCGCCTATTGCCATCAACCAAACATAAATCCAGACTCCGGTCTGCTACTGAAAAATTCCTAATGTAAAATCCCAATAACACTTTGCCCGACCTAGGAGGCAGTAGTAGTGGTAATTATTAATAACCAATATTAAAAGAAACCATATGGCCTGTGACCACTGACCACATACGGACCCAGCACAACCCACTAGCCTTCTCGGTAAAATTAAAAAGTAAAAATTGCAATAAGGGGCGTCATCGGGGCGGCACGCTCCGTAACCTCAAAACGCGCGATTTTTTCCACAATGACCATTTTTTTTTCTTTTAAATCTATATTTTTCCAAAGAAGCCAGCTGTTGTTTGATGACCACTCGTACTGTCCGTTTTTTTGTTCATATGGAACGGCCTGTGTTAAACGATACTATGATTGGAGTGGATTGAACGTATGAAGACTGTACCAGATGCCTTTGAAGGACTCACCGTTACTTGAGATTAGATCTTTTTTTTTTATTTCTTGCTAATAAAGCAAGATTCGGTAAGTTTCATGCTGATTTAGGGAATTAACGGAGGGAGAAAAGCACCTCAGCTGTTGCAGCTTTAGGATGATACCAAATCATTTTACATACAAAAAACGGGAAGATTCCTTCGAGTCTTTTGACACCATTCTTAGGACATGTACTCCATCTTTTGCTCGACTTAAAGTCAGTCGCAAAATGAAAAGTCAGCTGTTTAAGGACGACGATAATATTTTCCTATGAAAAACTAACTTTTCACAGTGCGGCTGGGAGTAGGTGTGTCATGCTCACTCAGACGTCTCGCTGATGGTGGCGCGTGTGTTGGATCATTTAGCTCCCTTCAAAATGGTTGAGCTGAATGGTGCTGATCCATGCGTCATGTTCGTGAACGGGCGCTGTCAGTTGGGACTGGTCATCTCTTAGCGGCTTATTTTAATTATTTTAGTTTTGAATTGTTTCTTTTTTTAACACGGACACTTCTGACGTTTTGCATCGTTCTCACATGATGTATAATTTCAACATGAATGATGTAACCAATACTTTGTTTCAATATTTTAATTTAAAAGAGTGTCCGTGGAGTTTTTTGTCCGTTCTTCTCCATAGGAACCTACTACTCTTTGGAATGGGCAACTAGCTTCATATTTCTAACTGACCGACTCTTTGACAATTCAAAAGTGCCTCTAAATGGTTTAATTGAAATAAATGCTTTGAGTTTGAGTTTTTGAGTTTGCGATGATGATGAAATTGATGAAGAAGCCGGTGAACATAATTCCATTAATAAACCCTGGAATACACATGCTACTAATAAGTATGCTAATTATTTGCTACTAGGTAGCATGTTTATTAGTAGCATGCTCTCTATACCTGTAAAATACTCAAGCTCTTTTCGTATACACATGCTAGTTAAATGCTACTAAGTAGAAATTGCTCGAAAGTAGCATGCTCTTGTACTACTAGGTAGCACGTGTATTCCACACTACAAGGACCAAAAAATTTTCCATAAGTCGCCTTTGACTAAATGCATCTCCACGGCAAAATTGTATTGCTTAGATAATTAAAATGCTTATAGTGTTTTTGAATCCTTGTTTTAAGACCATAAAAACTCCTATAATCCTAATTCCTCATTCGCATCATGTGGCCACCAGCCAGGTGCGCCTTTATATCACTTCTTATTCAAAATAACTAAAAATAGCTCGAACAGCATGCAAAAATATATTTTTTGTCACAAAGCTTATAAAAACGGGTTCCTAATCCCCAAAACAAGAGGAACGAATACGTTGGGGATGGATGTTATTAGAATAAAAATCGATTTGCCGTTTCTAGGAAGCGAGGCACTTGCTTAATCTGTGTCGTGCAAGACAGCATTATTTTGTCGCGACACGTGTTGGCTCTTCCATTTTTTTTAAATGTTTTTAGAAAATTAATTCGTGTCCACAGATTTGGGTACGGTACGACAGTTTCTCGATCGCATATCACCAGTGTCTTTTAAATTTTTCCCAAGATGTCTTTTGCAAGAGTGTTGGTGACTTCAGAGATGACGTAAGAAGACATGCTGCTCTGACCCCAAATAAAACGGGATAAGCGCTGGAGGACGATGAGTATTTTTTTCGTTATTTTTTGCCGAAAAAGTTACAAGGGGAAGAGGAGGTACGATAAGTACCTACAGACACCAGCAGGTCAAGCTACCCGAAACTGTCAAATTTTCCCAATCAACCTTGAACCTTAAGCTGTAGCGATAAAGTTGAAAATCTATTAAAGAAATTTGACAGATTGTAGTAGCTTGATGTGCTGGCGCCTGAACCTACCGATTTCAAATCTCAAAACAGCGGGGCAATTGCGTAACACGCTATCAGTAGCCATGGATTTCATTTTGACAGTTCAACAACATTCATTGCGTTATGCAATACATGTATACAACATTCATTGTGCGTAGGTCATGAAGATGTTTGAATTAGGCTAAACTTACTAAACCATAGTAAACTGATTTCACAATCGAATTCAAACAAGACATTCCACAAAACCAACGACCCGTAGTACCGACTACCATTAGTTTCTCGCCACGTTTCGTACCACAGAGGACCAATATCGATCTCGCAATCGACACCCACCACAAAGCCTCACCACGAGGGATTAAGGAATTACGCTTTTAACAATAAAACAGTGCAACAACTGCTTAACTTCGATATTATCGACTCATAACTTATTCCGAACGACAGGTAACAAAGTGTTATCAGAAATCACGGAATTGAGAATTATTTTATCAGTTTTTAAAACTCTTCATCCTTGGTCTTTGTGTGGATGTTATTTCGAGTTATGCAAAACTAAGTACTATGCCTTAGGCAACTTTGGACATTGTATTTGCCATTCGAGGAAATGTTAGGATTAGAATCTTCGTCTGGTCTAAGTAAAAGGATATTTTTTACTTTATTTCGTTATTATTCCGTGCACCTAGCTTCTGACGTTTCATAAGTGCCCATGTAGGTTTATGTGAAATAAAATATTTTGTATTTTTTTATTTTTGATAAAATAGCCAGTCGTGTCCACAAACTGCTGAAAAACTATAT
The DNA here is from genome assembly GCA_963921375.1 of Tiliacea citrago. Classification (NCBI taxonomy): domain Eukaryota; kingdom Metazoa; phylum Arthropoda; class Insecta; order Lepidoptera; family Noctuidae; genus Tiliacea; species Tiliacea citrago. The sequence continues at coordinate 9,003,606 of OY992784.1, forward strand.
TTTTCTAATTCAATATTAATGCCCAGTATAATAATCCTTTGTTACTAAAATGCTTTTTTTTTTTGTAAACAGGCATTACTTTTACAGGTTTTACTTGAAATCCAGCGCTTAGCGACCCGCTAGAGGACCTACAGAAAACTTTTGGTTCCGGTATTATAGTTTTGTGTATGTACTACCAAGCTGTAATACTGGAGACAATAAACGTTATTCTATTCTATTATAGTCTCATTTTTTATGTGAAGGAGACATTGGGTCCAGAGATACAATTTCAGGAGACAATACAAACACGCTGTTTACTTCTTACCTACTTAAAGGCTCTCACAGACTCGCGGACGCGACAGGCACCGACATAGAACTTGTACTACTAGTGTCGCGTCGAGCCCGCGATATCGCACCATTCTGTACGAGCCTAGTATATTTTCTATAGTCTACTGTAAAAATCAATTCAGAGAAATTTACCACCCAGCAGGCTTAGAAGGACACCTTCTATTTCTCCTCTACTGTAGAATAGAAATCGCTTGTCTACCCTTTTCGGTAGAATACTGTCAACTGTTTACACGAAAACGTCATGTTTGTCCACTCTTCCCTCAACAAAACGCTCATCTACGAATCTCGTGCTAACCCTGCAGAAAAGCATTACATTAACTAGCTCAAATTATATTATATTCCTCAGGTACAAAACACAGAAACCTTTATTCTACAACACATCAAATAAAAAATCTTTCTGTAAATGTATTTCGTATCACATCGCCTTATATTCTCCCGTCCCTATCGCCCCTAGTCTTAGTAGCAGTAATAGATGCACTGATTGGAAATTCAAATGAGACTGGCCGAATTTATGGCCCTCCGCCCTCGCAGTGAGGGAGAGCCCTCTTTTTACTTACTCCGAAACACGAGGATCGATGTGCGAGGAACTTTTATGAGTAACCTTTGCTTTGAAGGAAAGTGCTGATCATTCATGACATCTCGTTGTAGGTTTTTCTTCTGTCAAAAAGAAAAACCTGCGTGTATCTACTTATGTTTAAAAATTAAATCAAATCAATTTATTTGCCATAAGTGTTGGTACAATCCCGGTCTTAAAATAAATAAGTATACAGATCCATAACACTTAAATATATAATAATGAGACATGCAAACATTTGGGTCTATTTATTTATATTATTATTTATGTACACACAGTAAAATACAAAGAGATATGACATAATCATAATTTTTTATACTTAGTTATAATTATTATTTACATAGTAATAATACAATTAAAATTAAAAGTGAGTAGCAATATTGTTATATTATGAGATATTATTTCTTCTCAGGGGTAGTCAAATAGGAAATGTCGGCTACTTCTACCTTTTTTCTTTTTTTTTAATATGACGTTTAAAAGTTACTCCGATATCCTATTTATAGAATAAACGATTTCATTTCATTTCGTACATTTTTTTAAACATACTATCAATTTCAGAGGATAAATGATTATGATTGTTATTTATTTTTCAACCTCTTATATATATATTTCGGAATGGATGTGAATAATAATTGAAAATTGAAATGTGTACACTGTACCGAGTTACAGCCCAAACGTCCGTCAATTTACGGATTAAAAAAAACAGTGGTAACAAATTATTATTTTTAGATGAATCCCTGTCAAGCGATGTCGGGATTATTTATTTAAAAGAAAGTTTTTATTGTAAAAAGCAAGGAAAGGAAATGCAAAAACGCGAGTACCTGCCCCGCACTGTCCCTTTACAGCCACATGCGCATTCCATTTTTAAATGTTATTCCAGTGATTGCCACATCAAAAAAATATATCTTTCATAAACTATCCATCATTGCCATGCGAAAAAATCCTTTGTCATATCACAAACTTCTTTGTACAGTTATAGGGAAGAACGCGAAATAATATGCTCCACATTTTAATCCTTTTATGTTACGCTTGTATTTTAATTTCGTTACAAAACTTGAAGATTTCTAAGGGACACTCGCTTGATTATACAAAGTAAATGTGACAACTTTGTATAACATTAAATATTAAGAACCTGAGTAGGTAAGTACCTACCTATATATACATATATACTAATATTATAAAGGTAAAATTTGTTTGTTGGTAAGTTTCTATGTACGGGGTAGATTATCTCTAGAACTACCAGTCGGCTATGAAAAATTATTTTTGCATTTGATACTTTTGATAGCCCTGAGGAAGGTTATAACAGGTTATTTAACATCATGCTACAACCCTAAGGAGCCAAGAAAAATAAAAAAAAACTGGCCAAGTGCGAGTCAGACTCGCGCACGAAGGGTTCCGTACCATTATCTATAAAAATGGCAAAAAAATAACATTTGTTGTATGGGAATATTTATTTTATTCAGTTTTTTTGTATTTGTTGTTATAGCGGCAACAGAAATACATCATCTGTGAAATTTCAACTGTCTAATTATCACGGTTTATGAGATACAGCCTGAGGTGACAGACGGACAGACAGACAGACAGACAGACAGACGGCGGAGCCTTAGTAATAGAGTTCCCGTTTTACCCTTTGGGTACGGGACCCTAAAAAATCAAGATAAGCGAAAACGAACTGTGACCTCTGAGTTTGTTTCGGCCTTTCTTCCCACAGTAGTATGATAGGCAACACCAACCTCATCTAGTTTTTAGAACTTAACTTTTAAAATATGATAGGTAGACGTGTAACTAGTGTTTGTACAAACCTACTTACAGAAATAAAAATCATTAATTCATTATTTCGAAGTAAAGCGCGGTCTAGGCGATGCAATGCGACGCAGAAGGTCGGGAGAACATTAAATTTCACGCCAACGAAGTCGCTGGCAGAAGCTAGTATATAATAAGATTGCACACTTCTCCGCTTTTCTTATTTTATACTTATGTAGATAGAGTTCAAATTATGGCACACTGCTGCACCTTACATTTGATTGATATATATATTATTATCATACGTAAAACAACTGTATTTTTATTCTACTGTCCACCATCCCATCACACGGCCTGTCTTCCGTACGCTTGAAGATTTTATTGGTTCACTTTCCAATGTGACATTTTTCCGTTTCCGCGAAGTAATACTTACCCAGGCAAACACTAAAATGACTGCAGTTTACTTTTGACAAATGAATAAAATCAAAGACGACTGAGGGAAACTGACCAGTGGTACGCGGACTCATTTAAATATCGTAGCAGACGACAACTGGTCCAAACCAAACAATACTTAAGCAGTAAAATACTCCATCCATTTTCTATTGATTTGCATTTTATTATTTTAACTCTTTGTCACTTAGTGGACGTGGACGAAATAAAATGTAGTTAACCCGTCAATAGTTGTACGGGAACAAAATGCAAATCTTCATGTTTGAATATGCAAATATATTACTTTACGTCTCACAACAATGGACGGCACCCGACGTCGTGGACCGTCGTAAAAAGCTTAGAAAACACACAAAGAGGTTGTTCTAAATATTGCCGAGGTAACGGTACGGGCGACCGGCATTGATAAAAAAAGGGTTGGACATCAAAAGCGGACAGTTTTTGCGATAGAAAATCCTTTTAACTTGATTAATGGACAATGGAATAAATTTTTCAAGACTTTGTGTTTAGTTAGGCCGTGTATTTGGAATAACGGCGAAGGAAACTGACTGACTTTCATGTGCCCGACTTGTATTTTGCCAAAAAATCCAACGTGGATTAAATTAACGGGATTTAACCGTTTTACTGGCAAATTAAAGTTTGCCGACGACTTAGCTTATTTTTTTAACGGGATAATCCTGTTACAATACTTTCCGCTGCCTATGTTATAAACAATATTGTTTTAAAACACCGTTTTACTACATTACTGAAGCCGAAAATCTTTACTCCTTTTCAAAGTCGGAGTTAGGCCACTAAATTTTGGCATCTAAACTAGAGTATAAAACTCACTATGCTTAATATACGAAAATACGACCCGAAGGACCAATCAAAGTGAGTGTCACCGTCAATCAATTCAAAAATACCAAAGTTAAGTTATCATGATACCGAATTCCTATAATATTATTGAGCTTGTGATTTTTACGATTTCCAAATACCAACACAAAACCCCATAGGTATAAAGTCAAAAAGTCGTTTATAAATTATTATTTAGTATAAGAATAGTCGTACGCAGAATAACTACTGTAATGAAACACCTTTTCAGTTCGAATATTTCTGTATTTATCTTTTTGCACACATACAAACTTGAAATATAGCAATATTTAACGAACTATTTAATTAGGTACTCAATATAATATCAGTGTAGACTTTAGACTTCTTGAAAACAAACTTTAGGTTCCGAGAATCGAAGAGAATTGGACTTATCAACTACGTGACGCCCCAAATATCACGTTTTTCATTCCATTCTGTTAAAAAACTAGTACTTTTACCGTAACTGTCAAATGAGATACTTACTAACTACTTACTTTTATTTAATATTAAATAATAAATTTATTAAATATTAATAAGATTTGTACTGCTTTTAAATACTATAATTAATTAAATAAATTGTCTCATGAAGCTGAAGCTGATGTCTGAAAAAGCAGTACAAATCTTATTAATATTAAATATTAATAAGATTTGTACTGCTTTTAAATACTATAATTAATTAAATAAATTGTCTCATGAAGGTTAAAAGTATACAGTATATAATATTAGGTAGTGTCATGTTTACAAATTTTGTAAACATGACACTACCTAATATTATATACTGTCAAAGAAGCACACGTCTTCCGTACCGTAACAAGCAAAGCCGTGACCCCAAAGAACTTCCAAATTAAAGAGGGTCGCACACAATGCCGGAAGCGTGCACACTTGACATTTACGCCCCGCGGTTAAAACGCGCACGCGAACGTCAAAAAACGCTCAATTGTTTATTTATAACTTTTTAAACGCACCCCAGTATGAGGTGTAATAGTTCCCTTTGCGGTTTTTTTTACTTTTTTAGAAAAAAAGCTCCAGCACGCATGTAATTGTAATTTGATGACGTGATTAGAAGCTTGTGCTGTTGTTGTCATTTTTTAAGTGGATTTCTTTTTTTAAACGACGATGATAATGATGTTTACTGGCCTGTGTTATTTTGAGGTTTTGTTTTAGTATTTTTAGTAATGGAGTAATTATGGAGCTTTTTTAAGCCATTAGTTGGTGGATAATGACACTGTTGAAACATTGTTGTGTCTTCTTACTTTTAAATTTTAAGGGATTAGTTATCGCACATTTTAAAGAAAAAAATGTATTTTTTAATATTTTTCTGCATTTTTTCCTTATATTATTTTTGCGTCGCGTTTATACAATTTCTCATCTCTCATTGCAATTTATTTTAAAAGTAGCTCGTCATCTAAACAAAAATCTGCTTGATTGGTTATTTAATTATGTAATTATTATGTTAAGAACGAAATACAGTAAATACCAACCTACAATCCTACACACCTACATCTTAACCGGAACCCAGGGCCAGCATCAAACTGAAACTATAATTGCTCTTATTATACTCAACTTTATGACCCCATTAATGTTTTCTGGGTGGCATTACCGCTCTCCAAGAGCACCATAAACTTGTGGTACCAACATAACACCAGTTTTTTACCGACCCCCGTAAAAAATATATGGGGAAGAAAGGGAGATAATATACTTTTTTGAACCGCGCCCTATAACTACCGTCAACACTAATATCTGTGGTGTAAAAAAACTCCCCTTTGTAAAAATACGGTATTTAAGATTCCTACCTACCTATATTAAAAAATAAGGGGGACTTTTTACATCTTTTTTCTATAAAAACCCTGTCGAAAGGTAAACATTTATTTACCTAAGTATACACTTGACGCTTATTAGGTATGAACCGACTTTAGTAGTCTTGTAATAACCCTTTGCGCTTTGCTTTGGCATAGCAAAATCAGCCCATAATGCTCCCACTGCTGGGACACCAGCCTCCTCTCTGTGAGAGGGAGTGGGCCGTAATTCAGTGCGGGTTGATAGATGTCACATGTCTTCGAATTTTTGGTTCTAGGACATGCCGGTTTCCTCACGACGTTTCCCTTCACCGTTTTGCGAGCAGTGGTGATGAATTAATTTACACAAAGTAAAGCGCTTGCCTGGGTGGCTTTGGCGTAATTGAGTAAAAATAATTCGGGCAGAACAGTAAATATACCTAAAAAAAGATTGTGATGGCGTCTTTGTCGAATAAATAATATTGCACCTACGTAGTACCTATATAACCTGCTCACACTGCACCGGTTTAATTGTAAGTGATTAGTAAAAGCACCTACGTTGCCTAATACACAATTATTCAAGTGCATACCTACACTAAGCACATACACTATTTACTAATGAAGAGAAAACTAGCACAGTGTGTGTAGTAATATTTTAACCCAATTATAATATGTGTAATTAAAAAACTTGACGTACTTAGAGAGATGATTATAATTCTGTATTTTTGTGAACCTCAAATAATTCTTATTTTGGGGACCTAAAATCATCTACTAAATAGGCAAGTAGTACGACCGACTTGGGAATAGACCTGACCTAACCAAACATAACCATTTGGTCGAGGTACCTCAATCAACTCATCCTATAGCAGTCCACTGTTGGACATAGGGCTCTCCCAGGCTGTGCCACAACACCCTGTCCTCCGCCTTCCATATCCAGTTTGTCCCAGCTACCTTTTTAAGGTCGTCGGTACATCTAGCTGGGGGGTGTCCCACACTACGGTTACCGATACGCGGTCTCCACTCCAGGACCCGTCTGCTATCGGCTATCGGTCCTTCGACAAACACCGAGGTACCTACCCTAGCTTAAAATTCCTGCGATCAACTGTGAGAAAATGCCAGAAAGTTAAAAAGAGTTCTAAAAAGTTTTAGAGGTTCATTAATTTAAAAATGCGTCCATCATGAGAAGTTCAAGATTTTTAGAGTATCAATTAAATATTTCCCATATTTATTTACAAATTATTACAATTTACAACTACAACTTGCGAACTGAGTACCTAGGTACAGTCAGCCTCAAAATAATGTGCAGGTACTTACATCAACAATAGTTAATTTGTTTGTCTACAATCTGTGCTCCACATTACTAAATCAATGTGTACGCATACCCAGTGTACCTATAATTAAGTACTCGCAATGTGCAATATGTTTTGTGACTACACATTGATACAATTTTAAATGATAAGGAATAAAGATTCTAAACAATTAAATGGATTCTGGTCGGTGTAGGATCTTTTTGACCCATAATTAGGCAGGGCCGTCTTTGCCATTGGCCACTCTGGGTAAGTGCCCAGGGCCCCACGATCCATGGGGCCCCCCAGTTCCTGCCAGCGTGCAGTGTCGTAGCTAGAAGCTGTCAAAAGAAAAGCTCAGTATTGTACATAAAAGAAAAAAAAAATGGTAGGTAATGCGGATCGAATGACACAATAATCGGTGATTCATAAAAATATCCTTGATTCAAGAAGAATGTCTCTTTCAAAACTTAGTTTAAATAATCAGCCTATAATGTTTCTACTGCTGGGACACAGGCCTCCTCTCGGTGAGAGGGAGTGGGCTGTAATCCACCACGCGGGCCCAGTGCGGGTTGGTAGATGTCACATGTCGTCGAATTTTTGGTTCTAGGACACGCCGGTTTCTTCACGATGTTTTCTTTCACCGTTTTGAGAGCACTGGTGATGAAATTATTTACACAAAGTAAAGCGCCTGGCTGGGTTCCAACCTACGACGTACAACTCGTTAGCAAAATTACTTATTCCAAAATCTTAAATCCAAAAAAACTGCCAGCTGTTACAATAGCTGTGTGCGTAAATTCAATTCGCCTACGTAATTGAGTCTTCTATTTTTTTATTTCAAGAGATAATCCAAAAGCAATTTCACGAGTAATAAAATATCTTCATCTGTAGATCTGTATCTCTACTGCACATTTTCCAGGCACTCGACACGAAACCAGAATCAAGATGTAACCGATCCCCAAATTGTAATCCACCGTTACTTTATCCGTTGTTCAAAAACGGTCGGTCAGTCAACAGTGCCTCTTCTCTCTTTGTCCAACTTTTTCGACTTCGGCCCACAATGCGCCATAATCTCCAAAAAGTGACCCCAAAGAGTGCTCAGGATTGTGCCCCTGAATACGGACCATAGCTCCGACACGGCAGCGGTGTGCACAAAAAAATATAATCGTCTATTTGTACAGAATTCTGATACACGTATGTACAGCGTGTGGATTTTTCACTGGCATTCATTACAATTAAAAAGTGTGATTTATTTTAAGCTGTGTTTGATTTCCATTCGTTGTCTTTTGTTTTTGAGACGTCCTGAAAACGTATACAAACGAATATTGTTCATTCACCTGATACAACAAGATATCGTTAATCGAAATATAAAGAAAAAAGCCTGAGGCAGTCTTTTGACGTCACGGAACAGAACACTTGTTTTTCGTCAAAATTTTGAAACGTTATAAATGATAATGTAACACGTAAGGTTTGTAACACAACTTAAAACTTAATGTGCTATATATAAACACAATATTGTCTCAAGTGTACAGTACAGTACCTATATTATGACGTAGTAGCACAAAATAGCTTATGGACACGCAAATAAAAATCACAATAATGGACACTTTGTTAGAAGTAGAAGTTGATTAAAATCTCTTACAATACCTATTCATTTTCAATAACATTAATTTGACTGACGAATTCCTTCGAGTTCTCTTCAAAATCGAACTTATTTTTTAAATAAATTAGGTATTTAATTTCCAAATAAAACATTTGTTATATATAGATTCTCGTATTTCGGTGTGTATACGCCGTTTAAACGACTTATTAATAATTAAGCAACTAGGTACCTACTTCTAATTTGCATTTTCTTTCGCAAAGGGACATGACTTTCATCAACTTTTTAATGACAATTTCATCTTTATCGTTACCTACGTGCATCATTCTCTTGAACTAAACGCAATTTATTTGTGGTCGGCGCAACATGTCACTTTCTTCCATACTTATCTATTAGTCGTCATCTCGGTTGTCACCCCCTTCTAGCCATATCATCTTTCACACAGTCCACCCATCTTCATCATTTCTTCAGTCTTCTCTACTCTTATAGCCATCCACATTCATACTCAAAACTGTCCTCACGACATTTCCTCATTCGCACTAACTGCATTAACCACACATATAATTGCGTGGTTAATAAACAGAAACATCCTGTAGAGTGACATGTGCCCACCGTGCTCTATGGCCGAGCAGCTTGTGAAGCTTGTCCCATCACATAATAGCATAAAGGATGGACGCACGCCGGCCGCGCGCCAATCTCGCACCTGCTTGCAGACTGCACTGCAACTGAACTTAGAAAAAACACATCACTAGAAAGGTAGAAACAATGCTGCTGTGGCAAAGAGTATGGTTAGTATTCGGAATTTGAAGAGCTTTAGAAGAAAAAGAATCCTATCATTTGAAATTAGAATGAAGTAGAAGGAGAGAGACAGAGAGTCCAAAGAGTTTATAAATTATCTAAAGTAGAGTACTAGGTACCTATTAGAAGCCATTTGATTAGAGCTTTTAAATGATCAAATGAAAACTTAATTAAATTAAGTAATGAAAATTAACGAATTTAAAAGACAAGGTTTAGAAAGACGTTTCGAATTATATGTAGGTATTTCAGGATCCAACGAACTAGTTATTCGTTTGCATAAAATTAAGACAAACTACCCAATAAAACAAGAATTGTCAAAATCGGAGTACAAAAATACGAAAAAAAGACCAACGTTGACGCTTTTTTTCGTCTTTTAAAAAAACTTTACCGTATCTTTACCAGTATTATAACTGAGTATTATTAAATTTTCAGGCATTGTGATTAACCCAAATCAATCATAATAGCCGGTCTTATTGTAACGATGTCTATAATGTTAGCCTCTCCATTACATACGTCATCAGCTAATTAATTACACCTAGGTACTTGCTTGCATTGATACTTCTCTCGGAATAGCTTATTCCTGGTTAGGTTAAGGATTAGTCCATAGATAGATATTTCTATGGATTAGTCATACAGTTTCCAAAATATTGGTTTCAACTGATATTCTCTCTCAGAAAATAAAATAAAAACGATGCGAAAAACTATGCTGAAGCCGATTTGCCAATGTATAATATGTACAGAAAAATACGAAAAGAAAAATCTGCGTCGCCCTTTTTTTCCCAACTCCATCCCGCTAATTACAAGCGTCAACAAAAATAAGTCTCGAGCCAAAAACTTAATGAGAATCCAAACTAGTGCAGAAAATATCAAGGGTATATATATGAGAGCCAGCGAGCTTATAACATCTAACGCGAGGCGGATCAATATCGCGCGCCGTTTCATCACGTCGATGGGAAAAAAGAGGAAAAAAAATACATAACTTTTTAGGGGTGGCCGTCCCCCCGTCTCGCCCGCCGCCGCGCCGGTGCCACCTACCGAAATATATAAAAAAATATCGACGCGAGCTCCAGCGCGTGCTTACAATACTCTATAAAATATCGTATCAAATTTATATAATGGGAAGTGCCTTTGTTGGCACGAGGAAAGAGGAAAAAAACTTATTCGGAATAAAGGACCCGGACATTAGGGCTGTTTTGATGGATTTAGGGAAGTGAACCGCGGATATTACTTAACGATCTGCGGGGATGCAGTGGATGTTGGCCGGTATGTCAGTACCTATAGGTAGGGAAAGTGTTGGGATGTTTACTCATTAATTATTAATTGTATGTAAAGGTCTACACGTTCGATACTATGACTCCAATAAGGTATAAAGGTCTACGTTCGATACTATGACTCCAATAAGGTATAAAAAATCCAAAAGTGCGCCAGTAATGATGCTTCAATAAGTTGAAGAAATATTTAAAGTCAGAGCAGAGCCTAAATCATGGTTCCAATCTAAGCCACCGGTTCTTCTTTCTTAAAAGCGTCCATCGAAGCACAGTGCGATGCGGCATCCCAGCATCCTACGATCTCCATCTGTTTGTCACACGTGAATTCATACCGTTTAACACTATAAGGACCAAAGAAAAGGAAGTCCTTAGACTCTTGGTCCTTAAACTTTTGTTATATTTTCATAATATAATCTGCCTATAATGTTGCCACTGCTGGGACACAGGCCTCCTCTTTCTGTGACAGGGAGTGGGCCGTAATCCACCACGCGGGCCAAGTGCGGGTTGGTGGATGTCACGTGTCCTCGAATTTTTAGTTCTAGGACATGCCGGTTTCCTCACGATGTTTTCCTTCACCGTTTTCTTATATTTAGACACTTCATAATCATTCATGAATATTGGTATATTTAATCATTACAGCACTCCTCTGGTTTATAGAGAAATATCTTAGTCTGCTACAACAACACTTCTAAGAAAATAGGAACCTTACGTTTTCAACTAAGAAAAGGAAAATTAAAGAACAAAAGATATTGAAACGTTAAACTTACTCACGACCTTTCAAAGTCATAAAGCAAAGAGAAACACATAAGTGCTTATATTTTCAGTATTTTATTGTACCTTAGTGGGCGATACGTATTAGATTCCTAGCTTTTCTTTGAACCTAACGTTGGAATGTTAGTAGCTAGGTCTCATAACCGGCGTTGTAAAAGTTTGTATTTCGAACGCTGCGCGTTGGGCGGAAGCCAGCCAGAGAGATTAACTTTGATGTAATGATTTCTCACTGAAGTATAAGCAGAGATTAGCCAGTTTTTATATCAGCGTATTTACTAGTAAAGCCATTAATCTTTTGGTTGCTGCGTCATGGGGAAATTAGGTTGTGATAGCACGGTAAAAAAATTGCTAAATATATTTAGGATAGGTAGGTATCTATTTATTTTTGGGACGTATTTGGTGAATTATTTTTCACAAAATATACCATGTGTGTTTTTTAGGTATTGCCTCGTTTTTGTTATCAAATAGGTAGACAGACTATTACTATAAGCACGGAAATTATTAAATAAAAAATAATTTTAAAAGTATATTAGGTACGTTGCTCTCAGCGGAAGGAAAACCACAGGTTAGGTTTTGGTAATTATTGCAAAAAAATTATCTTAAATTAGCACTGGGTGCACGGTGGCTCGAAAACAACGCAATACAGTAGTAGGTAGGTATTTTATAATTTTATTACTAAGGTAAATATATCAATATAGAATTTTAGATAGGAACTAAAATACATACATACTGTAATTTCCTCAAAATGTCAACTGTCCTCACTTTACGGAAAATGGGTGATACCAGAAAATATCCAGGCTGGATTAAGCCAGCGCGGGGCTCTTTAGCAAACTCTACAAAGAGGTTTTATAGGTGCTTAAGTTTAGGCTATAAAATAAAATAGGATTTTACAAAATAGTTTTTCACGGTGTAACAAATCCAAATCCAAATCAATGTTTCTAAACAAACACGTTCTATTCTTCGTGTTCCTTACCTCATTCAAGTTACTTGAACCAAATTACTTTCTTCAAACAATACTAATTATAGTAGTGGGTAGGTACATACTTTTGTACCTAATCATGTAAAACCTGCATGATTTATTTTTGCATTGCCGGTGGCAACATGATTTTCTAAGAGAATCTAAGATACAAAAGCGAGCCACGCGACCTCGAAAATTTTAGCCCCCAGGTCAGGTTTTCTTTTGACCATTCATACAGATATAGGAGTTCGTTTGACCAGAGTTTGCAGAAAAGTTTAATAATTATGAGTAACTGCAGACGAGTGAAGCGAGCTCGAAAATTTTAGCACCTCAAATTGAGTCTGACAAACGAAAGCTGTCCAAGAAAAAAATCGGCAATTTAAAAAAATCAAGAGCTTTCAATCCTTGCTATACACACACTCCATAAACGGTGTTGATACCAATTCTTATTTAAGAAATATTCCGCGATACTTACATCATCAGTATTTCATATTTTTAGAGTGGTAAGTACAACAGCATTTTTTTTTTTTAATTGCCGCTTTTTTTCTTGGACAGCTTTCGTTGGTCAGACTCTAAGTTACGTTTTCTTTTGCCCATTCATATGAGTTCGTTTGTCGACTTATGCAGTATTATGCAGTATTATGTATAAGAATTAAGAGTAACTGCAGAAACGAGCAATGCGAGGTCGAAAATGTTTAGCATTCCGCCACGACGATCTTAGATTTCTTTTGACCATTCATACATATTTTCCATTGGACCTACCGGTAGTACCTACCATGAATTATTTTTTGTACGCCCAAGCGTGGAGACATCATTTGCACAGTACCTGCAACGTGGCTAATCCGGCCCTAGGTGAAACCTACCTTTATTGGAAGCAAAATTGAAGGGTTCCGTTTTTGGGATGAATTTATCCCAAGAACAAACTTAATATTCTAGTTGAAAAATATGTAAATACCCATACATTCCAACAGCAAATGTTAGTTTGTACGCACAATATTGAGTGCTTTACCATGTTATTTTAAAGACCATAGACTTCTTATAGGTATGTATTTTATTCAAAATTTTAGTGTTAGTAGTTTCGGAGATAAGAAAAATAATTAGGGTAATTAGTCAATGTTCATCTATTTTTATCTTAACTTTAAAACGAATTATTTTAAAATTATATTTGAAATTCTCTTAACAAGTTCTTTCATTTGATACCTATGTCACAAGGTACAGTTCACATTTTTCCCCCAAGAGTGAATCCCTTATTTAAAATTCATTTATTTACGTTATACGTGCGTGTTTGGGTCACAGAAATTCATATGTGTACCAAATTTCAACTGTATACGGTCCTGTAGATTCGGAGCAAATCGGCTGTGACAGACGGATAGACAGACAGACACACGAGTGATCCTATAAGGGTACCGTTTTTTCCTTTTGAGGTACGGAACAAGTACAAAAACAAGTAGTAATTTTATGGTAAATTTATATCTACTTTACCTATTTTAAGCCTCAGCATTAGGGCACTCTACGTCATCAACCTAGAACGGTTGTTTGACGTTTAATACGATTCTTATACGCTTGCGCAAATACGTTTATGGTAGCCGATAACCTAATATATTACGCATTAGTAGTACTTTCTAAATATAGAGACTAGATTATAGCAAATCCATTTATGTCAAAGATACCTAATTATGTATGTATCAAATTACCTAATGACAACATAGGATCAGAGGAATTATTGGACTTTTCCACCAGGAAGTTCTCTGTAGCAGCCCGGAGTCTGGATTTGTGCCCGGTTGATGGCAATAGGCTCGCCCCCTATTACATGGGACTTAAACATAACTGGCGAAACGTGGGTGTACTATAGGTACACCTCTGCCTAACCCTTCGGGGATTACAGGCGTGATGTTATGTTATGTTAACATAGGATATTTTACGACGTCCTTTTACAACGAAATAAAATGACAGCCTCATTTTAGGTTGTGAACGTAAAATAAATAGGATTCCTGATTCAGCAATCCAAAAATACCATAAAAATGTTTTCAGGCATCCTGAAAAAAAAATCCAAGTAGCCTATACTGGTAACAATTTTGATAGTGACAGTGTTCGCCTTTATTTCATAATAGTGAGGGCGAATGGTTTTCGTAGGTACTTAATAAAACAAAAAAGCCTTTATTCTACTACTTTTACAAATGTTTTACATAGTTACATACTCGTACACTACATTACAAATATATTTTTCCATGATTCTAAGTAAATCCTAACTATAATATGCGAAAGTGAATTCGCTAAAACGGCCGAACAGATTTGGATAAAGGCACATGGGTACATCATGACCTGGATTAGGACATAGGATACTTTTTATCCAGATATTCCCACGGGATCAAGACTTATGCGAGTGAAACCGCGGGGCGCAGCTAGTTTAAATATAACTTTACTTTTATTGTTCTTTTCCTATTCATAGGTGTAGATGGAATATTATAGGTACTTGTTTGCTTTTGCTTGCGGTTCTCGGAGTTCAAGTGTCACTACGGAAAAATGTCGTGATGACCCTGCTCTCATGCATAAGGGTGTGGGTTCGAAACCGGACAACCACTAAGGTGACTTTTTCAATTCATAAGTACTTTCTAAGTTTATCTTAGACATCACTGACATCGGTTGAAGGAAAAACGTCGTAAGAAAACCTGGACTTCAAATTATTAAGTTTTTTGCAATTTACAGGTCAGTAGCAGGTTGTATGTTGATCTACATATGATTCGCGGTCATAACAAATATAGCTTTACAGAATTATAATCATTAGAATCAGCATTACAACTCTCTAAGTTCATAAAATCCTACTGAATGATTATTTCAGAAATAGTCATTCAATAGGATTTTACGAAGAGAGTTAGTTGTATTGCCGATTCTGATGATTATAATCCTGTAAAGCCATATTGGTTACGGCCGTGAATCATATTTAGATCAACATACAACCTGACACAGACCTGCAAATTGCAAAAAACGTAATAAAATTTGAATTTCGCGGGCTACCTTAACGCATCCACCATAACGTTGTTTAACCCTGCAGTGGAAAGCATAAAGGCTGGCATTATTTTTTATAACAAGTGTTGCCACGTGCGATTGTCGAGGCAATTCAGCTGCTAGACAACACAGACATAGTGCGCAGGCTAAAGAGAACTAAACCATTTGAGTTAGTGTAGTGTATAAATAGGGAATGTATAATAGTAACAATGCTGTGCTATCCATGTAACACATGTACAAAGTGTTTTTATTAATTATCAGACTCTAAGAAAGTGCTACGGACTTGTGTAACAGTGAAAATTGACACTAAAGAAAGAAAATACATTTATTTGGCACAGACTAAAAGGCACACAATTTAATATACAGCAGACAAAAAAAAAAAAAAAAGACCACTACCACACTACTGGTCTTAGCACTATTCTTAGTTATAACGTAATCTATCACTTAAAATAATAAGTTAGAGTTAAATTTCTTATTAGTCTATTAGGATTGTAATAAATTATTAAGAACTTCAATTCTTGTTATCAAAGGAAAAAAAAATATGTAGGGCGTAGGTTCGAACCCAGGCAGGCGCTTTACTTTGTGTAAATTATTTCATCACCACTGCTCTCAAAACAGTGAAAGAAAACACCCTAGAATCAAAAATTTGAAGACATGTGACATCTACCAACCCGCGCTGGGTCGCTTGGTGGATTATGGCCCACTCCCTCTCACAGAGAGAAGGCCTGTGTCCCAGCTGTGGGAACATTATAGGCTGATTATGCTATAGTAAGACTAATCCATACTACAGTCCGGCCGCCGAGAGAATGCGTTCCTGACACCTGTCATTTGGACAATTTCTAGTAACTCATCATTTCAGCCGAAAGACGTCCACTGCTGGACATAGGCCTCCCCCAAAGGGAGGGGGGGTTGCCATAATCGCTTGGCAGGCGGGTTGGCGATTGCAGTATGGTGTTAAAGTGCATAGAGAACGCTGATGTTTCCCATTCTCTAGTAAGTCCGGCACCACACGGACGATTTCTAGTAACTAGAAGGATCAAATTAGCAAAACACATATTCGTTATTATGAAACTGACAGCTGTCAAGAACGCATTCTCTCAACGGCCGCACTGTATACTTACAAATTCGAAATTAACTCTGTCTGCCTGTCTGTATGTTACCTTTTCACACCTAAACTACTGAACGGTTTTCGGAAAAACTTTTCAAAGGAGATAGATAGCAGCCTGGGAAAGGACAAAGGATACTTTTTATCCCGAGATTACGTTCCTGTGGAATAATTTACGACATCCACGCGGGTGAAGGCGCGGGTAAAAACTAGTTTTCTATAAATAAGTATGTATATTTTCAGAATTCGTTTATTTCCATAGCCATTGTTACTTAAGAAGATAGAACCTTCCTAGCTTCAAGCTTTTACTTGCATTGTCTCCATCTGTGACTTCCAGTAGAGGCTTGTAATTTGTAAGTACACAATGAGTAAGCATTACCTAGATAGGTACCTATCTAGGTAATGCTTACTCATTGCAGCTTTCTGAGTTCCAAAGACGCGGAGGATTCATTCATGTTTCTTTTTACTTTCCTACATGAATAAATTTTAAATACCTACCTAATTAAAGTAGGAAATAATTAAAATATTAATGCATTTTAATAACATTGACTTTTGTAGTAAGTACTTACCTAGAAAATATTTATATAAAAACACCTGTTGCAATAATTTTAATAATAATTGCGAATTTAATTTGGTTACGTCAACAGCCGTTTGTGGATTTGACGAATATTATTGTAGATGTAGGTTTAATGAATCGAGTGAACTCTAACAGGGAATGACTGACAATTCCAGCTGACTGGCAACCGAGGGTCTAACGGAAACAGGCATCACACGACAATGGCTATCGAAACTTAAAATACATTGTAATGTAGAAAAAAATATCAACATCTGGCGATTGTACGGGTCGCGGGGGAGTCTCTATGAAATAAATAAATAACAAAACGTCGCCACCGCACGCGTCATTATTCAAGTGCGATTGACAGCCACTTCCATGGCGCGGGGTCGCCGCGGCCTCAATAATACGCCTACTTATTGCCGCCGAGCAATGCGTTGCTACCGCGCGAAAACATAGTTGATGCTTGCCTGGGATAGGTCATATAAGCTTCCGAGATTTTTTAAAAGACTTTATGGAATAAATCGGGGAACCTAACCATTTTAGGCAAACTTCTAATCGTACGAAATGATCCTGAAATTACAGAATTTAGGAACATAATGCCACCGCCAGAGCATCTCACCTGAAGGCAGAATAGTATTACCCAAATCCCAAAAAAATAAACATGCGGGGCTTTCTTTGGGGACTGCCGATAGAACTGAAAACTAGAGTTCGGTGACGATGACGCGAGTTCCATGATTTTTGTTCACCCAAAAAGTACACATTTATACACAGTATACATATAGCTCATGGAAAGCGTTCGGTGACGATGACGCGAGTTCCATGATTTTTGTTCACCCAAAAAGTGCTCAACGCGCACAAAGAAGTTTTCACTTCAAAAAAAAAACGCGACTGCCCTGTCTAAAAAGTAAAAAACAAGTTGTAGGTCCTGTACCTTTTAGTTAATCTGTCTAAACAAAGCGAAAGCGATTACTCATTTACTCGCAGTAAACATATAAATAAAATTGTCATTGCTGTCGCGAGACTGTCCTGACTTTTTAATCTAAGAGGTCCCGCGACTGCAATGGTACATAAGAACCCTAAACACATTACCTTCCTTTTTGGGCAGTCGTGTAATAACGCGCTCCACGTTTTATGGAAGTGCGTAATAGGTGGTACCTCCTACCAGTAGTGCCATGGGAAGTCTGTACTTGTATCCAAAAGCTTCAAACGCCTGAAAACAGTAAACGCATGGGAAACATGACATCTCTTTACAATTAAAGAGCAGATTCCTGAAATTTGTCTAATGTTTTATTTTTCTTGCTGTGCGTGCTCTTCTTCGTTAAACTTACCTTTAATTAACATTGTTATCATTTCCTATAAACTTTTAAGAAAGTATCAAGACTTGCTATAATATTGAGCAAGAATTTTTCTAAGACGTGTGCTTTCGTATTGAACAACGGTGGCGAATCCCAAACTTCATGAATAAATATCAATTCGATATTCTTTTTGAATGAAAACGTCGAATAAAAAGGTGATTTATCATAAACGTCGCGAGCATTCAATAGATAGAGGATACTGGATAGTCTTTTATAACTTTTAAATAAACATCGTTTTTGGGATGACGTACAAAATGGCGCGTAGCGAATTTTTTTTCATTGTTTTTTTAAAGTGTCTTTTTAGTGGGACAAGGGATGCTAATGAGTGGAGGACACCCAGGCTATGATGACAAAGCGATGTATTTTTAAAAGGTGGACAATGTTTGCGAATTTGCGCCATGTGAATTTGGTTACCTATTGCTATTTGTATAACCGTTTTTAATGTTCCGTAGTCAAAAAGAAAGCCTTAATAGTTTCGCCATAACCGTCTGTCTGTCTGTCCGTCCGTCCGTCTATCCCCGGCTTAGCTCAGAGACGCTTAGTACTAGAAAGCTGTAATTTGGCATGGGTATACATATTAATTACGCCGAGAAAATCGTAAACAAAATCCAAAAAAACCTTTTTTTTTAGGGGTTGATATTATTTTTTCGGGTCTATTCCATGGTGTGGGGTATCGTTGGATAGGCCGTTAAAAAACATTGCGGGTCTGTGACAACTATTTTTCAATTTAGGGATGCGTTTGCGTAATAATAAGCTTTAAATAAAAAAACAAAAACATTTTTTTTTTCTTTTTGGCTTCGCACGGTTTGTGCATTTAGCCAGTGTCATGTAAAATTAGGTAACAAGTACAAAGTTATTTAAATAATTATGAAATGAACTCCACTCAATGCATGATAAAGATGATTGATGATATCCCGCCCCGCTCCCCTTGAGTTTAAGTAAAGACGCGGCACTTTACTGAAACCTCGCGCGGACTTCTTGAGAGAACTTAAAGTGATGTTGCACTGTTTTGTTTCATTTGCCTACATTAATGCAGGTTCACGAACACTTAATGGTTAATAATCCACCACTATTACACATTAATATTCGGCTAAACACAAATTTTAGAAAATAAAACAAAACTGGTAACATGACGCTTCACTTTCCCGCCAAGAAGTCAAAAATAATCATTTTAATTCAGGCATTGTACACAATATATACATTTCACCCATAGTGACTACATGTCATACATAAGCAGTAAATTATTTTAGTACTATTAATTATTACTTATTAACTTTAATTTTAAAATTTTAAGTATTTAGTTAAGATTCCAAAATAAATAGATTAAATGCAATTATTGAAATTATTACGTTCATAGTTTTAGTTATTACAAATTATAATTAAATTAAATTAATACGTTCATAGTTTTTTCTTACTAAGTAAGTAAATTATGCATACGTACATAATACACAAAAAACGTAACGCACGTAATACATTAAATACATTCACATCAACATTATTACAATCAACAAGTGCTATTTTTTGTTA
Organism: Tiliacea citrago; assembly: GCA_963921375.1. NCBI lineage: Eukaryota > Metazoa > Arthropoda > Insecta > Lepidoptera > Noctuidae > Tiliacea > Tiliacea citrago. The sequence goes on from OY992784.1 coordinate 9,023,551, forward strand.
GAGTCAAATGTCCCCCCCGCCCCTGCTAGCTAAATGGTTGGTTTTGGATATTATGTGAAAAAAATAATGGCAGTAGTATATAAAATAAATAGTATAAATAAATAGTATATAGAATAAATAGTAGTAATAATAGTAAATAACGAAATTAAAAGGAAAACTATCACAGCTAAGTGGGCTTTACAAGTTAACGAGTAATAGTCGAACAACTTAAAGCAGTTGGAGAATTGACCGTAACGTATATCGATATATGAGAGAGCATGTTTTTCAACTACAATGTTAAGTTTGTTTTTGGGATAAGTTCATCCCATCTACGGAACCCTTCATTGTGCGTGGTCCGACACGCACTTGGCCGGTTTTTTGTCACCACTAACTGTGGAGGAGCAAGCTGGGTTAAAGTTTTTTTAGGACAACACACATGCACTGATAATACACATGCACTACTGGAGTAGATTAGATTCTGGTCAAATACAAACATAGGTATAGGAGGTACGGAGGGGAGGGAGGTTATAGGGAGGATAGGTCATAATGTTAGCTGAAAATATCACGCCATTGCCAATAGGAGATGTGCAGTGATATTCATTACGCTATACGGGCAATCGATCAATGAGTCTCTACGGTGATTGCTACGCCAACTTATTAGGATTCTTGGTCTGTACCAAAAACTAGTGCTTGCTTTATACTGGCTGTGCCAACACCTAACAATTCTCTCTCGTAACTCAGGTGGTCAGCTGGTTTTATTTAGATACTACACGTTCACGTTCGCTGCCACTCGTCACTCACCTTATATGCTCTGTGCACCTACCCTTTACTGCCCTTTAGGGCCTTATCACACTGGCGATTTGCTGCAAGGCGATTAGCTAGCGCGCTCACTTTGCGGAACTAAAGTTACATGCTCTGTAGGTATGCGGAACGAGGGAGTTAAAAAGTAAGTATAAGTATTATACCGCATCGGCTTCAAAAAGATGTGTCACCTCTCAGATTGCATAAATATTGGAAATGTTTTGTAATAACTCGCGTTGTGATCAAAAACATCTACCATCACTTTGGCAGCATAAAAATCTGGCCGTAAAATGTTTAGAACGGTTTTCTTCTATCTCGCAAGCAGTGCTGTTCATATTACAAAAAATAGACATCCCACTGGCAGCATAAATATCTGAAATCATTTTGGTAGCACATTTGGTAGATGATGTTTCGTTCGAGCCGTTTTCTTCTTTATAAACTCAAACTCAAGGCATTTATTTCAATTAAACCATTTACAGGCGCTTTTGAATTGTCAACAAGTCGGTCAGTTACAAATATGAAGCTAGTTACCCATTCCAAATAGTAGGTTCCTATGGAGAAGAACGGGCAAGAAACTCCACGGACACTCTTTTAAAATAAAATATTTGATACAAAGTATTGGTTACATCATTTTTATTGAAAATATACATGTGAGAACTTTTCTATAATTAATGGGGCCTAGGTATCTAACCTACCAAAGGTGCACGATCTAAAGGTCCTGAGAAATGTCAAAAACGTTATATATAATAATGTGGTTGTTGTATACCCCGCAAATTCAAGATTTACTATTAATTAGATACAGACAAGGTCTTTAAAATAACTTGAAATATGCCTTTTTTGCCATTGGGATGTCACATATTTTTGCATTATGAGCGGTACTGGTTGCGTTATAGACAAAAACCGCCGAAAAAATCGCCGAGACAATCGCTCGTGGGCGAGCACCCATAGAAGAAAACAGCTCTAAATATTTTACGGTCAGATTTGTATGCTGCCAAAGTAATGACGACCACGAGGTATCATTATCTTCTGCACTGAACTGAGTAGGCAGATATTTATAACGCAAGACATATCTGATATTTATGCATTCTGAGAGGTGACACATGTGTTTGAAGCCAATGGGGTATCCTATATTTTAGGCCGCTTGTCTCGTCAGATAGTTTTCGTGTTATCTCGGCGTCACTTTTATAGGCCTTCTACAAATTATCACATAACATATTTGCCGTCATCTTGACGACCGATAGGTATTAATGGATGAATCATGAAATCAGATATAAGCCGAGCTGTTCATGGGAGTTCGAATATTAGGTACTGGTCAGTTACCCTCACTCGTCAGTTTATTCAATTCGCCAGTTTCGTTGATTAGTCAGTTACGGTTATGCTCGTGAAACTTGTGATGGAAAAAAACCAGCCAAGTGCGTGTTGGACCACACACAATCCGGGAAGGGTTCCGTATTTATTTTAATATTATTAAAAAATATATACTTGAGTCACCCAAAACTTCTTTTAACTTTTTCTTATTTTTTCGTTACACGTCCGAGTTTGGAACACAGAAATTCATAAGTGTTCCTTTCGTCTCGGTCTATTAGATTATTTAATATATCCAATATCAAGCAACCAAACGCTTAAATTAAAAGAGCCCTTATGAATCACGCTGGTAAATTGTCAGTGTGATAACGCTCTTATAATAATCATAAATTATCTGGCCACTTAGCCAAATTCTCCGGTGATTTCAGTATTTCGCAATTCAGTCCTCTACATAAGTTTTTATCCTAAGGGTCAATATTATAGGTATTTTTAAAATAAAACATTAGAACGATAAGTTGAGTGCAAAATAAAACCTTTGTAAAACCTAAGGTAAAAAGAAACGTATTTCAAATTGCGCTTCGTTACACTTGGTCAAATAAGCACAAAAGTTTGGCGTGCTTTAAAAAGCACAATAATTGAGCAGCACAATATTAATTACTAAGCAAATTTTTTCTTGGAAGAAAAAGCCATAAGGTGGTTACTCGTCACACATACCTTTAATAACTAAAACAAAAAAGTTGCACTAGTTTCTGTTAAAAATACTGCTTGTTCCGAAACAGGATGAGTTGATAGTTTCGATGACGGATGATGTTCCAATTTTGACAGTGACAACTATTCACCGCAGATTTATCGTGACTCTCAAAAATTGTTTTAGCTAAATAATTCAACTTTTACCACAAATTAATGTAAGTATTGTCTAGCACTTGCATCTTCTAACTGCATTATTAACATTTGGTACTGTAACTAACAATTTACAACCATAACCTTGTTCGAAATGACGCTACAACAAACAATCCAAAATTGAAATACACGCTATCATCGTTCATCATCAATAATTCAACCTGCACATCTGTAAAGCACTCTAATAAACTCTTTGTCAACCTATTTCAGATGGCGGCATCAGTAGTCAACGCTTACAATGATCCATGCATTCCTGAATGGATGAATGCCCCGCACAGTACGGGAACTTCGATCATGGCTTGCGAGTTTAACGGCGGTGTGGTGATCGGCGCCGACTCTCGCACCACCACGGGTGCCTACATCGCTAACAGAGTGACGGACAAACTGACGAGAATCACTGATCACATCTACTGCTGCAGATCAGGATCGGCGGCTGATACGCAAGCCATTGCCGATATTGTAACTTATCATTTGAGTGAGTATACATTGTGGTCCTTTATATTTGATAAGAAAAACGAATGGGGGCTACAAAAGTCCTGACTGTCCCATATTTTCAAACAGGATCATCCCTAAACCTAAGATGAAAGCCTGAACGAAGGGCTAGCAGTCTCTCTTTATTGTATGTGCCTGTCAAAACTATCATTACTAGACATTAAAGGATGCACATTGGTCATTCAACCAAAACAAACTTGGCAATTTGTGTTGGGCCACATATTTACTTAAGAAAAGCCGACGCAGACATGCCATTGCATCATTTACTAAATTAAATGTAACAACCAGCATTATTATTGTCCCTAATAAAATTCAATTCTTTTCAGATTTCCACAAAATGGAGCTGGGCGAGCCCCCTCTAGTTCACACTGCTGCGGCCATATTCCGTGAGCTTTGTTACAACTACCGTGATTCCTTGGTCGCTGGTATCCTGGTTGCAGGCTGGGATAAGAAGAATGGAGGTAAGAATTTGTAGTTCATGGGATAAAATGAATGTGTTCAGGTTTATTCAAATCGAAAAACTTCCTCATCCACTCCACCATATTATAGCCACTATGTTTCATAGTGGCCGCAGCAGGAGTGGTTCCAGGATTTGTCAAACTTTATCTAAACCAACTTTCCCATCATCCTTAAAAAAAAATTGTAGCAGCAGTCCAGAGTGATGTTTGTAATAGACTCAAACCATAACACTGCAATTCTTAGCCAATATAGTAAGCTAGCACTTTGCCAGCAACTTTGTCAGCCCTAAATTCATATCCTGCAGTAATCTCTGTGTAAAACATCAGAAATCCAACCTCTGCAAAATTTCAGCATTCTTGGTCATGAGTTTAGGCTGGGCTTTGATGTGTGAGTTAGTGAGTCAGGACTTTTCTTTTAATTTTCTCTTATTTGAGAACCACTTTTCTTACCACATTTTTTTTCCTAATTCTGATGCAATTTGTTAGTTTTAGTCATTCTTGGTATGCACCCACTGACTCATCCACATCAATCTATGTAAGTTTGTCAGTCTTTTAAGCCTCCTCACGCTGGTAGCACATATCCGCCGCGAAACCATAGCAGCGAAACAGCAGTAGTTCAATTGTACTGGTTCCCGTCATGTTCCGCTACTCGCATCCGATTCTAGTAGCGAAACATGACGCGAACCAGTACAATTGAACTACTGCTGTTTCCTATGGTTTCGCGGCGGAGGTGTGCTATCAGCGTGAATGTCTTGGTTATCATTAGGTTTGAAGATAGTTTATTAGGATGGTTTGGGATGGGTGATATACCATGGTGCATTTGTTTTAATCCTTAGGATTTTTTATTGGAACTTTTGGAGTATGTCTAAGTTTGAATTAGCTGCCATTCCCCACAGTTGTATTCCATAGGTCCAAATAGGCATTATGATATATTTGTAAATCTGAAGTTTCTTGTCCAACGAAAGCCTGTATTTTTTTATAGTAACAAATAGTGTTTCCTAAGTTGTAGGCCTAGTTACTAGTCCGGTTATTTCATTGCCTTGCTTTACAAAGAAGTTTGTGCCTTCTCGAAGTCACTTTGGGCCCATGTGTTATCGATTTTGCGTATTGCTGCTCGGCTTGCTACCAGTCTTTTAAACTTTTTTGTTGCTCGCCAGAAAGAATAATCCTAATTTGCCGTTACATCTACATTTTTAGTAAATTTCTATGTATAGCTTTTGGTCTTCACTTAGTGCTAATTTAAGATGCATTATGACATAGTTTAGGTGTTTCTTGTCTGCGGGATATTGCGTCCTTTGCCAGCGTTTTCTGTGTTTCACTTCTTCTCTAAGTCTCTTGACTGTTTCAGACGTAGAGAGAGTATAGATCTGGAGGTAGTGGTCCTAACACATAGTTATTTCTTTTTACAGGACAAATCTACTCAGTCCCAATTGGTGGTATGGTGCAACGTCAAGCCGTGTCCATCGGTGGGTCAGGTTCGACGTACGTATATGGTTACGTGGATGCTAACTTCAAGCCCAACATGAGCAAGGAGGAAGCTATCAAGTTCGTCACCAACACGCTGACACTGGCCATCCTTCGGGACGGCTCATCTGGTGGTGTTGTGAGACTTGGAGTCATCACGGAAGCTGGTGTTGAACGCTCCGTCATACTTGGAGATCAGCTGCCAAAATTCTATGAGGGCTAGTTTCCTTTTTGTATTCTATTTTGTAAGGTAATAAAATTTTGAAAAGAGGTTGTTTTTTATTTGTGGTAGTATTTTCAGAGGGTTTAATTCACATATTGGAATCAACAAAAGGATAGACAATTTCTTTAGCTTATTTATGCAACACTCAACACTGGCCGAGAGCTCCAAAATGTAAAAAGCGAACATTTCACAACAAATTCATGAGAACAGATGCTTAAATAAAAACAACTACTTCATGTTAAATATACTATATTTCTTACTTTGGTATTTCCATGTTACATGAGATATTACATAAACAGGAATATAAACTGCATCTAATTCGAAATCATAATTTACTTTGAATAACATCATAACAATACAATGTATAAATCCCTATAATCTCCGAATACTTCAAATTATGTATTCAATTCATGAAAATGTATGCTTATCACATCTATGAGCTATCCTAGGGCACTTCCTCAGCATGTATAATTAGGTTATGATTCCTAGCTCCTCCATTGTATCCAGATCTCGCATCAGCATCTGTACCGTCTGTTTGGTTCGCGGGAAGTAGTCCGCTGTCTCGTCGTCCTCAAACGATGGGTCTTGAGATTCTAGTTCTGAAAATGAATACAAAATAAATAAATACAGAATTTCCGGCAGAGCGATAAACGATGTAATTTTCATATTGTATCTCAAATCTCTACAAGTTTTCCAGTCAACTCTTTCAAATTATTGTAGTATCTATAGAAAAAGTACAAAAGTGCAACGGGCTAACTTTAAAATCGTGTCCAAGTACAAGTGCGAGGAGAGGTCTATGTTTAGTACTAAAGTATAGTATTACTGAAGAAGTAATTGGTGCTTTACCTGCAACTTGCGCCTCGATGGAGTCAAGCCGTGCGTCGATTAGCGCTTGGCAACGTTGCAGGTGCTTCAACAGTTGTCGGCGACACGCCGAGTTCTCTATAGGCGCCTCGGGCTGCGGGGCTGAGATTACGGCTCGCTGGGCTTCTTGCTCTGGAAATATTAATTATGAGCAAATTGTTAGTAACGAACACACAGAAATAGCACTTGTTCTACAATGAGTATCACTTATAACGACACCAATCCAAGCAGTTTTTTTTTTGTTATGCTTTGCAACCAGTCCCTGGACTATGAACAGATTTGTTATTGGATTTGCATACTGCATAGTGGTTGCATAAGCGAGATTACCTCTTTATATTTTATGGCTGCATAACATAGTTGGCACTGGCAATCCAAGGAGCTAAACATATAATAGTAGGCACCCTAAAAATATTCAAGCAACGGCCATGGTTCATAATGGCTGACACCGTGACTAGCTATTATTTTATAGACCACAAGCTGTTAAAAAGAAGAAAAGTAGCGCCATACCTTGAACAGATTTGGCAAGACGTTCCAACTCCGACGTGCTGATAGGCAGATCCAGTGAAGCTCCCCCTGGACTTGACAGTAAGCCACTCAGAAGGTTGTGGGAACTGAGCTGGGAACTATGTGTGTACCTAAAGAGAGCAGATCATTGTTACGTGAAAGTTATAGCATAAAATTTGAACATAGTAAGTGGTAGGAGGAGTCTATCAAGAAGAATTGTTCAACTATTTGATAGACAGCTTGTTTTCAGGTATTTTCCGTGGACTTTTTGATAACCTATTCTCATCAATAGTTCATGCTATCAAATAACGAAAGATTTTTTTCTATGGAGCTTTTATCAGATACACAACCGTATGCATACTGAGTGTTACGACGGTCAAAGACTGCATAATCAGCCTATAACGTGCCCACTGCTGGGACAGGCCGCCTCTCAATGCGAGGGTGTGGGCCGTAATCGACGCGGGTCCAGTGCGGGTTGGTAGATGTCACATGACTTCGAATTTTTGGTTCTAGGATACGCCAGTTTCCTCACGATGTTTCCTTCACCGTTTTGAGAGCAGTGGTGATGAAATAATTTACACAAAATAAAGCGCATGTCTGGGTTCGAACCTACGACGTACAACTCGTAATGTCGCGGCCGTTTAAAATGGACGCTTTGGCAGAATCATAATATGATCTGCATACATCTCGCAATTCATCTGTTTGACAGCTGCTATTTGACATTAGACATCAATAAAGCAATTCACCATTTTACGAAACTCCATAAAAAACTATCATATAGATGAATTGTACGCAGATCATAATATGATTCTGCCAAAGCGTCCGTTTTAGGCCCCCTGCACTGCTGTCATAATATACAAGAGTATTTTGTGTCTTCCACAAAAGCCTATCAAATTAATTATGAAACTGGGCGAAATGACTCTCACCGTTCAGTATTCGTCTTTATACCGTTTAAATCTATCGAATTTTATGACATTACAGCCACGACTGCAAATTGCTTAATCAAAGTGGTCGACAAACATACCTCTCATGTTCCTGTTCATCAAAGGTCGGGGGCGCGCGTATGTCCAGCGGCAAGTCCTTCACGTCGTCTGGCCGCAGCGGCTGGTTCTCCTTGTTCATGCTGTTGATCATGATGTTCAGGTCCGAGTAGTCCGAGTTAAGCTTCTCCTGTGTGTACTGGATCTCCACTTGTTCCCAGTCTTTGGCCCAGAGGTAGAGCTTTGGATGGTCTTTCTTGCTGTGGAAGAAGAAAACATTATAAATATGTTATGGGTTTTGTTGTTTGGTTCCTACCGATTAAACGCTATTAAGTAACGTAACTCCAGCTTACACAATACATGTTGTATTAATGAAACTATCAAACGTAGAGTTTCGTTTTAGAGGTAGAAAATTAAGGCATAATAGCTGAAAAAAAAATCAAATCTCTAGTTCGTAGTTTCCACGTAATAAACAAAAAACAATCTTCGCGCCAAAAATTCAAATTATTGCCTCGGAGGAGCTAAGGAGTGCCGTTGCTGTTCGCTACATTATTGATAAATGATAAATGATGATAAATGATTTTTATTTCTGTAAGTAGGTTTGTACAAACACTTTTACACGTCAGTCATATTTTTAAAACTAGATGAGGTCGGCGTTTCCTATCTGACTACTCTGAGAAGAAAGGCCGAAACAAACTCAGAGGTCACAGTCTCTTTTAAAGTCCAGACATAATCTTGGTCAGATCATGTGAAGGCCATGTAGATTGGTGTCTGAAATGGTCTTTTGAGGAAAGAACCACGCAGATTGAGTGGACCTGACCAGTCAGTGCACGCATTTGTCAGTAATCGTGCAGCTCTACTCAGAACTTAAGGAGCTCAACGATGCGACGATCAATACCAAAGAAAGGACATTTGGGTAGGCCGCTTAAATGACTCAAACTGCCAGACCATGATTAACACTTACTGAGAATAAAAGACAAAGTGAAAATAAAAATAAAAGAGCAATAACCCACATAGTCTTCACATTCACAATAATTAAAATAATATAATACTTTACAAGTAAATAATCATGTCATTACGTATATATTACGTTACGTATATAAAATAATAAAAGTTAGCAAAAAAAACATCAAACAATAAAAATAAACCACTTCAATAATTAAAAATTGGAGCATCTCAATCCCAAGCCTTTTTGTCCTCAATATAATCTTTAACGGTATAAAAAGCTTTCTGACACAACTTACGTTTAATGAATGATTTGAATTTATTAAGGCTTAGATCTTGAACGTGGCTTGGAAGTTTATTATAAAAGCGTATACATTGACATCGGAACGAGCCACCTATTTTCTTGAGCCTTGTTGTAGGTAAAACAAATTTATGTTTGTTTCTAGTATTTATATTATGGATATCACTGTATTTTTTAAACAATTTTATATTTTTATGGGCATATAAAAGATTTTCAAAAATATACTGAGAAGGTACAGTCATTACATTAATCTCCTTAAATTTCTCTCGGAGAGAGTGTCTTGGACTTAATTTATAAACTGATCGTACAGCTCTTTTCTGCAAAACAAAGATATTCAGAATGTCGGCGGCATTTCCCCACAACAGAATACCGTACGACATTATTATTATATTATTATTGCAATTCAGTTTGAACTATTAGAAATTTAAATAAACTTTTTTACAATCCGTTCAACCGATTTTGACTTCTATTCCGTAAGTATAAGGATGGCATTAAAAGCAAAAACGTGGTTACAATACGAACTGTTTATTACAGCTGCCATTTGTCATGCAACCAACGCAATAGAAGTCAAAATCGGTTGAACGGACTGTAAAAAAGATTTATTTAAATGTCTAATCTTATTTCAAACGGTGTACCTATAGATTATAGACTGAGAGGAGACTACATGGGACTACTTTAGGAAAGGAAATAATACTGATCCAGTAATCTTACAGTCAGTGTTCGGCATAACCCGACCCCTCTACCACTCTCTTCTATGTAAGGGGGGTCAGATAATGCAGAGCACAGACCGTACTATGTAAGTATTGAGGATTTTTATAATGAAATGAGCAGCTGAGGTGTCATAACTCCAGCTTACACAGTTATTCACCGTAGTTTCAACACATTTTAAGTATTATCGTTCAGTTCTTTCCTTCCTTGTGCAGCTATTTTGCCTTATTTGCCGAACGAATGCCACAGATAACTTTACAGTAGTCTGACGAATGCAGCCACAGACTAAGTAGTACTAATGCATCGCAGTGCGCCCGCGTCTCTTCGCTTGTCGTTCACCATAGACAATATAGTCTATGGCATGGACAAGTAATGTTTCGAGTGTCGGGCGTGAGTCATTCGTAACATTTATTGTGCATTACGTTTTCTTTTTAAATTTGTTTTTTATTTATTGTGTTATTTTTATTACCCCACGGTCTATAAGTGTCCGTAGGTGAGTCCGCGGCATCACAGCGGGCCCTATCAGAATACCAGCGCTGCGGTATTTATTTTTTAAATATCGCAGCATTATGCTGAGATAGGAGCCTTTTTGGGATCGTACAAGTCTTGTTTGTTTTAATTTTTGGATATTGTTAGTTTATTTTTGTATTTCTTGTGCGTGTCCCAAATAAAATATTTTTCTTTCTTTCTATATTTTATGTGACATAGTCCATAACCCTAACCTCACTGGTTTATCTGTCCTGCATGAGGAAGCTGGGGTGACGTCTCTCCAGCTAACACACAGTAAACGTCTCATATTGACGAAGTTTTTGTGGCAGTTAAAGACTGGGAACTTTGATTGGAGCTATTATGTCTTAAATATTGGCATAAGTAGAATTATTCTATCACCCATGAGGAAGCTGTAGTTAGGAACATTTAAAAACTAAGGGCCTGTTTCGTATCGTACAAATAACCTGTTCTCACCAAATAAATAAATAAATGAAACATAATTCGTGAAATACTATCTAACAAGTAATTTAACAGAACATTATTTGGAGGAGGTGAAACAAATCTTGACTAACATAAAAAAAATGCTTGGATACTCACGTAGCCACGTAGTACTTGACCCTCAGCGCATGGAGAGCATCCTCGATCCTCAGCAGGTTCCCGGCCACTTCGTGCGACCGTCGTAACGTCTCGCACGGCTTACCGGCTGGCAACAGACCCTCGTACATTCGGTCCTGGTCGTGTAAGAACCGCTGTGACCGGCGACCACGACGTGGGTTTAGGCAAATGCTGCATGTGTATTTTTCTGGCACCTGGATAGTATGACACCATAAAAATGAGTATGATAATAATTTAATTTAAAGGGGATGCGCTAAGGTAGCCCGCGAAATTCAAATTTTATTACGTTTTTTGCAATTTGCAGGTCAGTAACAGGTTGTATGTTGATCTATATATGATTCGCGGTCATAACTTTGGCTTTACAGAATTATATTCATTAGAATCAAAAAAGCAACATCGTCAGTTCAAAAAATCCTACTGGAAGATTATTTCTGAAATAATCATTCAGTAGGATTTTTTAAACTTAGAGAGTTGTAATGCTGATTCTATTGATTTCATTGATCTGATTCTATTGTCGAGGTCGATCCCATATAGTATACTCACGTCACACTCCCTCTGTATGTTGTGGCACATGGCGTGTTGCCAGCACAGGCAAAGTTCGCACTGCACCATGAGCCCATCCTCCTCGCGGAACCCGCAGTGACAATTAATGATCTCTTCGCGTTTCATGTGCACTATCTTTATCCTCTCGCCATCTATAAAGAAGGACAGTTGATTAGCTTCAAGTTTCATACAGAGTCAAATTGAATTAATTGGTAAAATTTCACAAAAGCGACACATTTTCTTTTTGCGTTTATTTATTCTTTTCTCATTATTCCCGATGAGTAACACCTTGTCGTCAACACTGTGAACGAATGGATATCCCGCGGTTCGTCAACACTGAACGAATGGATATCCCGCCGTTCGTCAACACTGAACGAATGGATATCCCGCCGTTCGTCAACACTGAACGAATGGATATCCCGCCGTTCGTCAACACTGAACGAATGGATATCCCGCCGTTCGTCAACACTGAACGAATGAGACTTTTTTCCCGATCGTCAACAGTGTTGACGACAAGGTGTTACTGATCGGGATTATTCGAACATGAAGATTTATTTACTATAATATTAAGTTTTCTATGAAATGTGAAGACTATGTGGGTGATTTTTTTGTTATGTAAGTATTTTTTTTCTCAGTTAGTTTTTATCATGGTCTGGCAGTTGGAGTAATTTATGTAGCCTACCCAAATGTCATTTCTTTGGTATAATTCGTCGAATCGTTGAGCTCCTTAAATTCTGAGTTGAGCTGCACGATTACTGACAAATGCGTGCACTGACTGGACCGGTCCACTCAATCTGTATGGTTCTTTCATCAAAAGACCATTTCAGACACCGATCTACATGGTCTTCACATGATCTGACCAAGATTATGTCTGAACTTTAAAAGGGACCTCTCGAGTTTGTTTCGGCCTTTCTTCTCAGAGTAATCAGATAGGAAATGCCGACCTCACCTAGTTTTTTAAAATATGATTGGACGTGTAAAAGTGTTTGTACAAACCTACTTACAGAAACAAAATAATTCATCATTTAATTAAATTCTCTAGATTAAAAAAAAATATTCTCTTAATTTAGTATTCTCTAAATTATGGTGAAAACCGTTGTATTTTAAATGAACTAAGTGGTCACACAAACAATCAGACACGGAAAGCGACTTAAGTTTTGTACTATTTGATATTAATAATTAATAAAACTTACTCTCAGTAAACATGTACTCCTCATTGGACTCAGAAGACACAGGCGCTACTTTACAATCAACCTTTGAGTCGGGGGTTCCAGACCTGGGGAAACTGGACCTGGTTTCAATGTCAGAGGTCGCCCCAAACCAGTCCTCTTCTTCACTGGCTGACTTCTTAGCAGTCAGCGCGAAGGTCTTACGACGCTTATCGCCTTTACGCTTCTTGTCAAACACAGGCTTCGTCACTGTATGTGTGGATATGGCACTTTCAAAGTCCAACGGTATTTCTAAACCAGGTATTTCCATGACAGGTTCTATAGGTTCTCTGTCTTCCACATCTATCTCTTCGTTCATAGGGTCTGATATGACCTGCTCGGATTCTAGTCTCCGGACGGGTAGAAGTACTCTTGGTCGCTTTACAGGTTTGTTGCCAAGAGCCTGCCGCAGTTTGGGCGAGTCCTGACTCCTGGGCACAGTTATGCTATCACCATCTTTGACTGGTGTAACAGGTGTGGTGTCCACGTGTAATTCAGTTTGAATGGCCTTTACTTCTGGTTTGGGGTCCTCACGTTTCGGGAGTCGCGGTAGCTTTACTTTAATGATCCTGTGGTCGTCTTTAGAGCGAGGAGTTTCTACCCCTACTGGCATGGTTCTTGCGTACGCTAAGTCTAACACTTTAGGAGTAGCTCCCATCATCTTTCTGAGTTCTTTGTGATAGTGTTTGATATGCATCTGTAGTAAATTGTTGTTCCGGAAGTTTTTGAAGCAACCCTCAGCCGGACAACGCAGAAGGTTGTCGATTATTTGCACTTTTAGTGAGCCCACGTATACTGGAAAGAAGGAGTCATCAGATTAAAAATATCTACAAGATATTAAAAACCAGCCAACCGGCAAAGTGGTTCCGTAGTTGGGATGAATTTATCCCAAGAACAAACTTAACATTGTAATTGAATAACATGTGCTCCCATACATTCCAACTGCAAATGTAAGTTGGTCGACTATTACTCGGTTATCTTGTAAAACCTACCTAGCTGTGATAGTTTTCTTTTTAGCGTTGTTATACAGGATGGAAACTTTCAGCGGGGCAGTAAGGGGAAGTACCTTATCCGTTGCAGCTACGCGAAAATGGTCTTAGGAGACTATCCTTATCTTTTTGAGAAATTTTGATCTGCATTCACAGATTTTGAAAAAAATGTACAGTCAGCAGGAAAATAAGCAATTTTCAACACTTCATAACTTAGAGCACAAAAGTAAAATTTCTAGGTGAGTCCAAATGTAAAGTTTCAAGTTTTTAATTTTAAGGTGAAATAATACCCAAAGTAGAAGTTATTGTTTTTGTATTTGTTTTTCGATCAGTCTTTTTTGTAGCGGCCAGTTTATCGATAGTAAAAAATGTAAGTTCGAGTCTCATTTCCTACGAAATGTATGGGAAAAGTTTTTTGCGATTTATGACTTTTCTAGTACTCAAACCTCAATTGGTCCAATAGAGTTTTTTGATCCTTATAAGAAAGAGGATCGATTGGCATAAAAAAAAGTTTTTGTGAAAATTGCTTATTTTCCTGCTGACTGTACATTTTTTTCAAAATCTGTGAATGCAGATCAAAATTTCTCAAAAAGATAAGGATAGTCTCCTAAGACCATTTTCGCGTAGCTGCAACGGATAAGGTGCTTCCCCTTACTGCCCCGCTGAAAGTTTCCATTCTGCATATGCTATTGCCGTGATTTTTTGCACAAATTATCATAAAACAACCATTTAGCTGGCAGGGGGTGGGACACTTGACTCTAATAAAAATTAGCACTTTAAAACTTTATATTTCGCAAACGGATCCCAAAATGGTTAAATGGTTTTCACACACGTAATATTTTTGAACGACCTTTCCAACGATAGCCCACACAATGGGTTAGACGAGAAAAAGAAACCGGCCAAGTGCGAGTCGGACTCACGCATGAAGGGTTGCGTACCATTATCTATAAAAACGGCCAAAAAAAAATCATGTTTGTTGTATGGGAGCCCCCCCCCCCCCCCTTAAATATTTGTTTTATTTTAATTTAATTATTTATTTTTAAAGTGAATATATAACTAAATATTCTGTTAATATTTCAAGCGTCTACCTGTTGCCGTTATCAATATCGAGCAAAAACGAGCAAAAAAATCACGTTTGTTGTGTGGGAGCCCCTCCTTAAATATTTATTATTCTGTTTTTCAGTATTTGTTATTATAGCGGCAACAGAAATACATCATCTGTGCAAATTTCAACTGTCTAACTATCACGGTTCATGAGATACAGCCTGGTGACCGACGGACAGACAGACGGCGAAGCCTTAGTAATAGGGTTCCCGTTTTACCCTTTGGGTACAGAACCCTAAAAATCATCCCCACTAGTTGTAGGACCAAAAAATTTTTTTTTAAAGATTTTGTTTTACCACTATCGGCGTGATTAATATGTATACCCATGCCCATGCCAAATTACAGCTTTCTAGTACTAAGAATCTAAGCCGCGGACAGACAACCAGACAGACGGACATGGCGTAACTATAAGGGGTTCCTTGTTGACTACGGAACCCTAAAAAGCAAGTTTTGTGCCTATATACGTACCATATCCATCTTCTAATGGCGGCGCATCGAGGTAAGCATCACCAGGAATACTGTCACTAACGCTTATACCACCTGGAGACGGCACTGAGTCTTCTGAGGGTACATACTGTAGTGAAAAATGAAGCATTAGTACTCATTTTTACGCTAGTGTAAAAGCATAAAGATTTTGGTAAGAACACCACATCTTTAGTAATACATTGAATTAAATCTAGAGATCAATCATGATCTTCATAAATCCTACTATTATAAATGTGAATGTCTGGAAAGAGTGTTTGTTGGTTATTCCTTTCACGCAGCAACAGTATCAGTATCTGTATCCTAGCTGTAAATTTCAGAGCAGAGTTTACAGAGCAACGGATCAACCTGATTTTTTGCCCAGACACATTGTATAGGCCATAGAGTGACAGAGGCTTTTTATCCTAAAAATATGCACGGTTCCTGTGGGATAGACCACGAGAGCAAAGCAGCCGTGGCTGAAGCTATTTTTATATATAAAGTTATGAACTAGCAATCCGCCCCTGCTTTACACGGTTTTTACGACTTGTCAAAATAACGAGATATTTTTTAAATTGTAAATTTAATATTTATGTATTATACAGGGTGGAAGGGACATCGTCGCGCATCCTGTTACCATGGATTCACTACATCATTCTTGAACCCACTGCATTAAAAAAAAATGTCGGTTATTTAAAAAATATTCGCTGTTCCATACATTTTGACCGAGTAGGTATTGCACTTCTGTAGGAAACAGCTATTTTTTTTTAATTACCGACGAGAAATTTCAACGCATGGGGTTCAAGTATGATGTACTGAATACATGTTAACAGGTTTCGCGTCGATGTCCCTGCCACCCTGTATATAAAACTTTGGTAATAAATTATTAAAAAGATGGTGAAAAATTCAAAATTTGTTGCGTAATTTAGAAGAACAACGTGGTCACACACACAGACACGAATAGCGAGTTTAATTTATAATTAATGTATAGAAGCTGACACTAACAACTTTCGGCTTCTTCATCTTAATAGTTATCCTGGGCCTCCTCTCCTTGTCCTTACTATCTCTGTCTCTCTTCTTCTTAAGACTCAACTTCCTTCGCTTGACGAGCGGCGAGGTGCTGCTGAGCGTGCCGGGCGGCAGGGGGGCGGCGCTCGGGGCTCCGTCGGGCGTGTGCGAGATCCAGCCGAGGCGCCGCGCCATCTTTAGGTGCACGCCGAAGTCTGTGAGTGCATGTTCGTAACCTTGCTCCATAAGTTCTGGCTTGTTCTCTAAGTACAAACGCATTTCGTTCTTCGTATGGAATCTGCGGTTGTCGGGGCTAGAATTGACAAAGATATAGGTTAAGAAAATCTTCATGCTATGTGTGGATCGGAAAATGCACGGTTTCTGTGGCATAGTCGTAATTAAAAGACAGTAAAGAAATAAAAAGAGATATCTGTGTAAGGGTTTCGAGGTAACGTACCCGACTAACACAACGTCCCATTTGCCTGCAGAATGCCCGAAGCTCCTACGAACCATGTGCTTGGTCCAACCCTCTGGTAATCTTTTGTCCTCGACCTAGAATACAAAGACACATGGCTTTATGATTTGACTACCAGACAAAAAAAATTAAGAAAGCAAAGAGAAAAGAAAGAAAGAAAGATTTTTTTTTTATTTGGGACACACAAGAAATACAAACATAGCATTTAGACTAACAATATCCAAAAATAAAAACAATCAAGACTTGTGCGATGCCAAAAAGGCTCCTATCTCAGCATAATGCTGCGATATTTAAAAAATAAATACCGCAGCGCTGGTATTCTGATAGGGCCCAAGAGGCTAAGAGAGGGCGTTTTCCGAAAACGCGGCCGCAGTTATTTCACCAAATTGACAATACATGCAAAACATTTGCGTGACTTTGTGAATATCACAGAAATCTCAAAAACATTTATGAAGATAGTAGCAGACAAGTCTGACCTCCTTTTTCTAACAAACTTCAAACATGCAAAGTTAAAGAAATATGTATAGTATGGGTTAGAAGCGTTATGACTACCTCTCGATAAGACTAAATAGCAGATATGACTAGTTTGCTATAGGACTTAATCTCGATATAACTAGATCGCTGTAAAACTAATTAGCTGTTTGACTACATATGCATAAGTCCTGTTATCAAAATTACTCATTATCGATATGACGTACAATCGTATCTAAAAGTGGCATTAGTATAGGAACTTCATGGAGTACCTACTTAGCTTTACTAAAGTGTGAATACACTATGAAGTTCCACTTTATCTATGATTCCACTATTAAAAATAAATTGAAACAATAGTTGTCATTGTCACTTCGAATTTTTATCTTGCATGGCATATTTTATTGTTATTTAAAATGCAGGATAATGAAAAATTTCATTCTATTAAAAATAAAAAGAATAAGGAAGCACTACTTCATGATGGCTACCGATACAATTTTGTGTCCAACAATTCAAGCGGAACATCGTTCTGGCGTTGCTACAGGAGACAAGAGTGTAGTGCTTCTCTCACACTAAATCAAGAAAATACCATTATAATCAGAAAGAGTCTGCACAAGTGTGAGCAAGACCATGACAAAATGCAAGAAGACCTTATACTGGATACGGCAAAACAGAATGTATGCAAAGATATGTCTTCAGTAAAAAAGGTTTACGAAGAAGTCCTCCAACAACTACCCTCTTCTTCAACCTTTAATGGCAGACCTTATAATTCAGTGAAGGATGTCCTGTACAGACATCGTAAAAGGTTCCTTCAAATGCAAAAAACAGAGTTTTCTAAATCCAGTGAAGTGACAGTACCAAATATGATTAAGAAAGACTTTTTGATTGCCGAGTTTGAATTACCAACAGATGATAAAATGCTTGTATTCTCATCACAATTTTCCAAAAGGAATATGAAAATTTATGCAGATCAAGAAAAGGTTTTTTTTGGTGACGGAACCTTTAAAAGTGCACCCAGGCCTTTCTATCAATTGTTCTCCATTCACGTAGACATTGATAGCACGGAAGAGACGACAAATATATTTCCCGTCTTGTATGCTCTCTTACCAAATAAACGCGAAACAACTTATTTCGCTTTATTTACAATAATACGTGATGTGCTTAAAGTACATATTAAACATTTTAAATGTGATTACGAATTGGGACTCATCAATGCATTTAGGACTGTGTATCCGAATGCTAAAGTTACAGGATGTTTTTACCATTACAATAAATCGGTGTGGAAAAAGGCGAACGAATTGGTTTGACGAAATCTCAAGAAGGACGATACATCACTAGAATTACTGCTAATTTGCCGCTCTTGCCTTCATCTTATATACAAGACGGATGGTCTGCTATTGTGGAATGTTCAACGCAATCACCTGAAATGAATGCATGCGCGCACAAACCAACATTGTTACAATTTTTTTTTTTATCTAGAGAAAACATATCTTGTGGCTGGATAATAAACTATATTTTCTTGCTGTGAATATTTATTTTAGACATAAAAGCCAAACAATCTTGTTTGTTTTTTATAATTATTCTTAACAAAAAGACATGGTTTTCGAATAAAAAATATGTCTAGAGGAAATATTACAATACCGTAACGGTCTTCAACATGGAAAGAAAAAGATCCAATAAATCATATATTATACTAAAGTTTAATTTTGCTTGTATGTGTGACTTTTTCAGAATATTCATGCAAATTAACATAAAAATAGGGAGCCTCTTCTTAACCATAAATTTAAAATAAATACTGTCTCATTGGTCTAGTGGTTGCAAGCGCTACTGCTGAGCATGAGGTCCTGGTTTCGATTCCCAGGACAGGCAAAGTAATGTGTTATTGGGATTTTCGATAAGGAATTTCTCAGTAACAGGCCGGAGTCTGGATTTGATTTGTGCCCGGTTGATGGCAATAGGCTCGCCCCCTATTACATGAGACTTAAACCTAACTGGCGAAATGTGGATGTACTATATATGTAGGTACACCTTTGCCTAACCCTTCGAGGATTACAGGCGTGATGTTATGTTGTAATAAATAAATTCACGAATAACTGTATTACCTACAATTTAACAAGCGTCACTGCTTACCTGCACACTCCTCCTAGGCAGCGGCGCCTGCGCCCCTGGCTCCCCCCTGGGCTCGCACTCGATCTCGCTCACAGCCCCGACCGGCTGGCCATTCACCCAGCGGCAGCACCACTCGCCCGGCATCAGGAATGACTCCGGCATCGCCGCGCCTTTCCCCAACTCCTGCCCCTTTAGCATCTGCTGCCGCATCTCGTCCATTTGCTTCTTCATCATCTCCAGCTCACTCTTTACCTTCTCCACTTGTTTCTTCACTTTCTTCTCCCGTAACATCCTTAATTTCTTACCCTTCTTTATCTTTGATAATTTCTTACTTTTATCTTTTGGTTCAGTCACCTCCTCTGACTCTTGTTTAACTTCTACTTTTGGTTCTGCTTTTATTTCTGGAGATGTCAGCATTTCTTCTTTCGGTTCTACCTTGGGTGAGGGTCCTAGCTTAGGTGAGCCGATCTTTTCAACATTGTTCAAACCATCCTCTAGTTTGTTAATGACTTCTTTGATTCTGTCAATAACTTCCTCGTGTCTGACGTCGTCTGGTTTCTCGAATTGTTCGAGTTTCACTTCCTCGTCGAGTACCTAATTATAAAAAAGACAGTATAACTGAATAGGTACAAAAAAATATTTGTTAAAGCTCAAAGTTAAGAAAGTGTCTATAGATAAAGCGCGACAGCCGCGCGAGCCGTCTGTTTGAGAGTTTGCCGCGCTTAATCGATACGCACCTCAACACGGCCGGGTTTAAAATAAATGAACAGTTTTATACAAGAAAAACAATAAAAGATCCCTTCGTTCGTGTTAGGGCAGATCCTTGTTACGACAGAAGTACAGTCATTACGTAAAACAAAAAAATTAAATAAAATTTCAATATAATGTATACCTATTTATTTGAAATAACTTTATCTACTTTTAACTTTTTTCGTTACAGGAAGTTCTTGCGTACATATCTTGCGATAATATGTTACTTAATTATCACTCTTTTTTTTTTTATTAGCTAAATTATCCAGACAATCTGACTGTAACTTCGTTTTCTTCGAGGATTGTTAAAATTTCATTTATTCGTAAAAAAAATTCACTAAGCTTTTTTTGTCGCCTTTGACTGGAGATAGATTTTGGTAAAGACTTAGTTTGCTCTATTTTCCTATTTTGGAAAATAGCTTCTTTTTTCAGAAGCTGAATAAAATAAAAAATTGTCGGGTTCCTGAGGAATCGAGCATTCGATGAGAGGCCGATGCCAACCTTAGATGGCGTTGGTCGTCCGAATGTTTTCGCGATAGCAGCTGAACGTCTAACTACGTATTTTGTTTAACAGAAAACGCCTTGCAATCAGTAGCTTCCTCTCGAATGGCTAAATAACCCTCAGGTATCATATTCGGTTGCAATAGTGGGAGCATGGTGTAAAGACGAGTAATTTTATAGCCTTCTGCTGTTTTTAAATATCCTATTTTTGTACTGTTTTTCCATACCGCATTACAAAAGTGGTAAAAACAGCCCGAAATCTTAGCATCAGGGTATACTTCTTTCAGTACTTGCATTTGGGCTAGTTCATAGTCGCATTTATAATACGTTATCTGTACTTTCAATTGATCTCTAAATATTTTGAACATTCTTTCGTACGTATTTTGATTTTTATGGGGAAGCAATACATAAACTAAAGGTATAAAATTTACTATCTCATCTCCATCCGAGAAATTACAGTGCAAAGTATACAGCTGATAATACGGAGTCGGAGTTATTTTAATTGTGCCGTCTCCACTGAATCTTTTGAATTTTTTTAAATATTCTTTGGATAAATACGTGCGAAAAATAAAATTTTGTCATTCTCATTCCCATCGTCAAATAAAAATATATGTTCTACCAATTTGTTCAGCAATTTTAATTTTTTAAGGTCCTTGCAAGTAGTTCTGTAAAGATTCAGAAAATCCCGTCTTGCCTTGTACGAGTACTAGAATCTTTTTTACTGTTGAACAATGGTATATCTTCAGACAAACATGGCCAGCCCACTGCCACTTCAGCTTGCTTAGTCTGCATGCTATGTCGGTAACTCCGGTTCTCTTCCGGATAACTTCATTCCTGATCTTATCCTTCAAAGAAACTCCGAGCATTGCCCGCTCCATAGCACGCTGAGTGACCTTAAATTTGTGGACCAGCCCGACTGTTAGTGTCCACGTTTCGGCACCGTATGTCATAACGGGCAGGACGCATTGGTTGAAGACCCTAGTCTTCAAACACTGGGGGATTGACGACGAGAAGACTTGACGAAGTTTTCCAAACGCTGCCCAACCCAACTGGATCCTTCTGTTGGCTTCCTTCTCAAAGTTGTGCCTACCAAGCTGGAAAACTTGCCCTAGGTAGACATACTCCTTCACAACTTCGAGAAGCGACCCTTCGATGTGGATTGGACTCGGCAAGACGTGCGAATTGTACATGACTTTCGTCTTGTCCAAATTCATGCCGAGGCCAACCCGCCGAGAGGCTCCATTTAAGCTGTGCAGCACCTGGTCTAACTGTTCCAGCGTCTCAGCCATTATGACGATGTCATCGGCAAAACGAAGGTGTGAGATGTACTCGCCGTTTATGTTGATACCCTGTCCAGTCCAGTCCAGCGTCTTAAAGACGTCCTCCAACGCATTGGTGAACAGTTTCGGGGATATCACATCCCCCTGTCTCACCCCCCTGAGTAGTTGGATGGGGCTGGTTTCCTTATCCTGGACCTGGACAGTCATCGTTGCAGCGTCATACAAACACCTCAACACTTCGATGTAGCGCCAGTCAATTCGACATCGTCGCAGAGAGGCCAGAACTGCCCAAATTTCGATGGAGTCGAAGGCTTTTTCGTAGTCCACAAATGCCATACACAGCGGCTGATTGTACTCTTCGGTCTTCTGCACAATCTGCCGAACAGTATGGATGTGGTCTACGGTACTGAAGCCTTTTCGAAAACCGGCTTGTTCTGGTGGCTGGAACTCGTCAAGTCTCCTGGCGAGACGGTTCGTGACGACCCTCGAGAACAGCTTGTATACGTGGCTCAGAAGTGAGATGGGTCTATAGTTCTTCAGCAAGGTTTTGTCGCCTTTTTTGAAGAACAGAACCACCGCACCTCTGCTCCACGCTTCGGGCGTTGTACCCTCTTGGATGACGGAGTTAAAGAGACTCGCTAGCTCTCTCAGGACTGGAGCTCCGCCCGCTTTAAGGAGCTCTGTCGTTATTCCGTCATCACCAGGCGCCTTGTTGTTCTTTAGCTGCTCGAGAGCCGCCCTAATCTCGCAGTGGTCGACATCCGGGATGTCCTTCGTGTAGTGGCGCGTTAATCCGGCTCGATGGTCATCTTCACTATGCGCCGCTGGTTTTGCCGTCCGCGTTGAATATAAGTGTCCGTAAAAATCCTCGACTTCCTCGAGTATCTCGGACTTCGAAGTCACGATTCTACCATCTGCAGTTTTCAGTTTTGTCAGATGGGACCTCCCTAAATGCTGAGCGAACACTTTCGACCCTCGGTTTTGCTCAATCGCGACCATAATGTCACGGGTGTTGGAGCACCGAAGGTCACGTCGCGTCAGCTTTCTAATTTTTAGGTTTAAGGCCCTCTTATCTGACGAAGACGGCTGCGTGGATGGCAACTCTCGTCTTTCCCTCATAAGTCCGAGACCGGAGGACCGATGGCCGGTGGAGCAGACGAGTGGGGCGCCCCTCAGCTAGATGGACCGACGACCTTAAAAAGGTGGCTGGGACAGACTGGATGCGGAAAGCGGAGGACAGGGTGTTGTGGCGCAGCCTGGGAGAGGCCTATGTCCAGCAGTGGACTGCTATAGGCTGAGTTGATTGATATCTTCAGAGTTCATACCGCAACATTCAAAATATGTTGCATAAATTTTGGGTATCGGTTCCAGATTGTTGCATACTTCTTTCTCGCAACCGTTGACCAGCTCATCTACTTTATTTCTTATGGGATCAGGGGCACATGCGTGTTTTGATATTCTTTTTATTTATTTATTATCTTTAATAGTTATTGATGCGTTGCACTCTCTTTTATTATAACACCGCCAGTTAGTATTTCCTGATTTACCTTTCGAGACAAAATTATAGCGATGGCCACCATGCAATACAACCGGTTTTCCTTTCCGACTGCTAATAAACTTCAACCCTGGATCATTAATTTTTAACCTCCTTATTTTATCACCAACAATATTCACTGTAGTTTAAATAAATGGAAATAAATTCAATTTATTATTTCAATTGAAAATTGATTTCAATACATATATGTACTCAAATACACTGACAGTAAGTCATTGATGATTCATT
The DNA here is from genome assembly GCA_963921375.1 of Tiliacea citrago. NCBI lineage: Eukaryota > Metazoa > Arthropoda > Insecta > Lepidoptera > Noctuidae > Tiliacea > Tiliacea citrago. Next base: position 9,047,259 of record OY992784.1, read on the forward strand.
TTTTTTCTGTCATTTCGTAAGAAGTGGCAAGTACAGGATTCGAGAAGCAAAGAGATTTTATTACATTTCATACATAAGATAATTATGGTTTCTTAGAGCAACACGGACCTCGCGGCGCGGCGGCGGACCGGACGGGAGTAGCCATAGCGTATAATACCTATACATAAAGTCTGCCATTTTTTGCGGGGGGAAATCTGTGCTACGCCTACGCTACGCAGCTACATTGATAAGTTGCGACAGCTGTGGTGCATGTATCGATATGTTCGAGAACTCTGTTTATCAAGTTTAAAAAACCTGCCAAGTGCGTGTCGGACCACGCACAATGAAGGATCCCGGAGTTGGGATGAATTTATCCCAAAAACAAACTTAACATTGTAGTTGAAAAACATGTTCTCCCATACATCGATATACGTCACGGTCAATTCGTCAACTGCAAATTTAAGTTGGTCGACTATTACTCGTTAACTTGTAAGGTCTACTTAGCTGTAATAGTTTTCCTTTAAATTTCGTTATATTATCATATATTTTCGCATATCCCCAGGGGACACTTGACTCTAACAAAATTTTACACTTTATAGCTTAATATTACGCAAACTGATCCCTGAATCGAAAATTGTTTTTCACAGACTTACAATATTTTTAAACGGCCTATCCAATGATACCCCACACTATAAGATAGACGAGAAAAAAATATCATCCCCACTTTAAGTGTAAGGGAGGTCACAATAAAAAAAAAAACAAGATTTTATTTTACGACTTTATCGGCGTAACTAATATGTACACCCATGCCAAATTACAGCTTTCTAGTACTAAGAGTCTGAGCTAAGCCGGGGACAGACGGACGGACAGACAGACAGACAGACAGACAGACAGACAGACGGACGGACGGACGGACGGACAGACGGACAGACGGACAGACGGACAGACGGACGGACGGACGGACGGACAGACAGACAGACAGACGGACGGACAGACAGACAGACAGACGGACATGGCGAAACTATAAGGGTTTCTTGTTGACTACGGCACCCTAAAAAGCTGTCCACAAACAAAGCGCGGAGGCGGACCGGTGCGGGGGTGGCTTTTCCTGTGCTATTCGAATAAGCATGAAAGACTACACACACGATCCACATTTCGGATGAAAGCTGTTAAACTAAATACTGTCATCTGAAATGTAGATCTTGTCGAAACCTATCACTTGTCCCTACACACCGCTAGTCGATAGTTTCCGAGATATAGCCGCTTTAATTTTGAATGCTGTCATCCGAACTGAGGATCTCGACCATACCTATTATCTGTCCCTATACAGGACTAGTCTAAGAAATAATAGGACCACCATGAGATATTATTTATACCACTGGATATTAAAAAACCGGTCAAGAGCGAGTCGGACTCGCGCACGAAGGGTTCCGTACCATTATCTATAAAAACGGCAAAAAAATCCCGTTTGTTGTATGGGAGCCCTTAAATATTTGTTTTATTTTAATTTAATTATTTATTATTAAAGTGAATATATAACTAAATATTTCAAGCGTCTACCTGTTGCCGTTATCAATATCGAGCAAAAACGAGCAAAAAAATCACGTTTGTAGTATGGGAGCCCCCTTAAATATTTATTTTATTGTTTTTTAGTATTTTTTGTTACAGCGGCAACAGAAATACATCATCTGTGAAAATTTCAAACTGTCTAACTATCACGGTTCATGAGATACAGCCTGGTGACAGAAGGACGGACGGACAGACAGACAGACGGCAGAGCCTTAGTAATAGGGTTCCCTAAAAAGGCGATTTACTTTCACAATCGACCCATAAACACACACATTCCAATTTACTACACTACACTGGCTTTTGAGCATGACTCTGATATCTGCCGCAACAAGAATCTGCCCTAACAATAATCTGCTTTAAACAGAATCTGCCCTAACCAGAACCTGCCCTAACACGAACGAAGGTAAAAGATACAACATGGAATTATTAGAAAAAAAAACTTCACTTACCGTGTCTAGTTCACCTTTCAGGTCTTCCAACTGAATAAGGTCTTCATTATCAATAGTGGTGTGAGGTTCTGCCGGCAAAATCATTGCTTCATTCATGTCAGTGGTTCCTTGTTGTACTTCCTCCTTAATATTGTCCAGAACTGGTTCTAGATTCTCATTTTCCATCAATTCTTTCTTATCTGCTAAGGGTACTGGTTCCTCTTGGCTTACAGTACCAATGATGGAAGCTACCGCATCTACGGCTAAGATTTATATTAGGAAATATAGACTGACCAGACTTATATGGAATATCTATGCAAAATTTGAACAAAATCTATCCGGTTGTATTTGCGTGATGCTGGAACATACAGTCAGATAGAACAGATAGACAAAAATTCTAAAAACTATATTTTCGACATTAAAAGCGTTCCCAGACCTCATAGCAATTACTTTTTTCCAAAAATATTCAATGTAAAAAGTTTTGACTTTGCTAAGATTTTATTTATTATATGTATAGATAACAAAACTGTGAAACTGCATAATAAATACAAGCCTAGAAAACTAAACAGCACTCACCAGGTAGTTCAGTCTTTATCTCAGTCTTCACTTCAGTCTCAAGCTTCAACTTGACCACCTTCTCTCTTCTCTTCTTCAGAATCCTTGGTTTCCTTTCGACTGTCTTCTGCGACTTTTCCTTCTGAATCTTCTCCTTACGCGACTTTTTCTGTCCTATATTGAATATCTCTTTTATGTTAAGTTTACGTTTCATTTCGCGGCGTTCACTTTTTGATCCTAAGTAGTCTCTTGTGGGATCGAAGAGATGTGTGTGAAAAGCAGGGGTAGGGAACTGAGTGTTTGTTTGTGGGGTGGTGTTGCTAGGCCCCGCACCGTACGTGAGGGGGGCCGACGTCGCGTCAACTTCGCCAGACTTCGAGCGCAGTTTGTGAAGCCTAGTCGTGTTACACGTCCAATGGCAACCATCGTCGAATACTATCTCGAAATTGCCTGTCAAAAAAAAATAAAAAAAGTTTAAAACAAAAATAAATTTATTTGTACCGTGTAATGTTTTCAACAATTTACCAAATATTTTAGAATTGATTCTATAGGCTTTTAGAAACCAGTTTTTATTTTTATTTATCATAATTATTTCCTCATGATTTTTCTTACGTAATCGTCGAATATGAGAAATCACCTACTAAATAAAACGTGCACTACATAGAAATATGCATTTATTTATAACTAGCTTTTGCCCGCGGCTTCGCTCGCGTTAATTTAGGATTTGATAATCACGATTGTACACTGCTTTTTGAAATTTAAAGTGCTATTAAATACATCCCATAATTCAATAATGATTCGAAAGACACGTGGCGCTATCTATTATCATAAGAACGTTATTGTTGTTTTCCTCGGGAATAGTACATTTTTTCGGGATGAAAGAGATACCCTACGTCCGTTTCAGTACACCTGACAACGTATATGCAAAATTTCAGGTTGAGCGGTTCAGTGGTTTAGCCGTGAAAAGGTAACAAACAAACAAACTTACTTTCGCATTTATAATATTAGTTAGAATAAATGAATACTCACCATCCCTCAAATCTCTAAGAATAGTCGCTATGAAGCGTCGATTATCGCGCCACCTCGCGAGACATCGCTCGCCCACCGCGTAGCTCAGCCTACTCTTGTCTTCAATCTTTACATCTTTTGGTTCCTCTTTCAAATTGGCTATCGGTATAGTATCAGTAAGGCTTTCCTCGGAACTAGGGCCAAGCTTCACCGTGGTGGTAGTTGTGACACTACTGGCAGCGGAGGAACTGACCGGGCGTAAGCGTGGACTGCTCACGCTTATCCATTCGTCATGTCTGCAATTGTTTTTGTTATGTTGAGTGGTAGGTAGCCATCTTTAATTTCGGTGCATTAAAAGAGACACTAGCTACGATACCGAACTGCTGAATGGCCTATCATTTTTTTACATTCAATAAGTACGAAAAATTAAGATTGGGTTGAAATACTGGATCAATGTAAATCAGCCTTTATAATTAAATTATCGTCCGTACGACAAATATTTTATTTACTATTTAGAACATTCTAAGATAAAAGCTGCGAAATTTACGCAATGGAAACTAAGAGAAAAGCAAACGCGAAAAATTCGTCTAGCTTAGTCACAATGAAAAAGTAAAAGCCTTTATACCTGCGTCCTTCACGCAATGTTTTATTACGTGTATTGTACGAGAAAGACATCACAATTACGATAAAATAATTATTGAATTCACAACTCAAAAATTACGCAATCATAGAATCATGACATTGTTTTTTTATTTTGTTTTTTTTTTCTGTGGCCAGCCTGTACTGCCTTTTATAAAAAGAAGTATTTATTGCATTGCATACTTCTTTTTTATAAATATTTTCTTTATAACGAGGTTCCCCTACGTAAAACATTACGACCGTTCTGAATGCGAGAGTTAGCAGAGAATATATTTATTTTTAACCGACTTCCAAAAAGGAGGAGGTTATATATGTTCGTCTGTATGTGCTTGTCTGACCATTCATCAAGGGTGACATGGTCAAGAACACTGAACGCATTCTTGAGCTGCAGGATGATCTATGCTGACTCCGTGATATTTAAGATTCAGTCGATTATCAATATAGTACTCACCTTTTTACATCATCATAATGTATGAGCACTTCCATGTCTTCATAGTCGACTTCTATAATCTTTGCAGGATGCCATTCATCGCCAAAGTCCTTAACCTCGACTTTAGAACCAATGGAGAGTGCCATACTGGTGTTACCTGTAAATGATGAGGAGGAATATTTGAATATGGTGGATTGTCACAAATGTAATCCCAAATGTTAGGCCCCAGAAAATAAATATTATATGATGCAGGTCCAGCCATTTGTTTTCACCTTTTCACCTGAGAGTTGGAATGTCTATAATTTTATTTACATGAATATTGCCGATCTGTGAAAAGACGTTTTATTTACATGAATATCTGTGAAAAGACGATTACTTAATTTTTAGGGTTCCGTATGTCCGAATGAAAAAACGGAACCCTCATAGGATCACTCATACTATCTGTCTGTCACCGTCAATTTGCTCCGAATCGAATGGACCGATTAGGCTGAACTTTCGTACACATATAATTTCTGTGACCCAAACACCACGTGTTACGTAAATAAATGAACTTTGAATATGGACTCACTTTTGGGAGACAGATAAGATTTTTGTTTTAAGTTTTGCACTCTGTACCGTGTGACATACCAAATGAAAGGGCTGTGAGAATCTCAAGTATACTTTTTTTTAACAATTTTAAAATAAATAATATTAATGCTGTTTCAAAAAATGTATGAAAATTGACCATTCCCCCCTATCTCCAAAACTACTGAGTCTACATTTTTGTTGAAAAAAATACAGAACATAATTCTATACTTCCTCCCAATTAGGGAACCCTTAATTGCGCATGGTCCGACACGCACTTGGCCAGTTTTCTTACCTTTGTCCACGGGACTTAAAATCTCCTTACTAGCGACATCTTTCTTCCTAGCAATCTCTAGCTCAGATTCATTGAGTATCATATCTATCACACTGCTGGCCACACATAGTGTCTCTTCCTGACTTGGCTTACTAACATCAGCATCATTAATTTTCTCACTAGATAGAATATCTGCTTCTCTCTGGTCCTGTATCTCTTTCTCTTGTGCTTCAATAAATTTCTTTATAGCATCCACATTTTCAACCTCACAGTCTTTGCTGAAACCTTCCACTGGGGCAATTATGTCTTCCATTTCTTCATCGGTGTCAGAATCCCATGGAAATATTGATGGAATTGCGTCTGCAATCAACTGTGTTATCAGTAATTGTTCTATAACTAATATCTTTAACATGCAATGATTATGCAGTGGTTTCTACTAGTGCATCCTGGAAGAATAATTAATAAATGTAAATAACATTTTCAATATTCATACTTCAACATTTCATCTTATGTCTACTGACAGCAATAACAAAAAGTATGACAGAAAATCAAAAAGATCCAATATAAAGCAGCTATTTCTAAATTAAAAATAAGTTTTACACTCAAATGTTGCAGAATGTTTAGCAAGTTTATTAGCCATACAATGAAATAGACAGAAAACATACAGACACAGCTACTAGTGCCCTTTAAAATTAGCAACTAAATTTACAGTACCATTCAATACAGAAAAATATCTACTTAAGTGGCTACATAAAAAAGGAATAGAAATCATAATCAACTTAAACCATTTATATATAAAAAATAACCCAACAAGCAATACGGACATTCTACTAAATACCTGTTCTCAATTTGTATTTAGAGTCCTTGAAACTTTGAAAATCATTTTTACAGAAATGCCGCGAGCACACAAACTTGGCCAACTCTGTGTCTGTGTGTTTGTTATGTGTTACGGTTATCCAAATGTCACGTAATGCAACATTTTTTGGAAACTTGTGGTATGTTACACCTTTATCCTCCTTTCTTGTAGAACATGACTTACAGTTGTCAATGCAACATTTTTTTACGGCCATCCTAATGTTAATATATGATGTATTAACAATTTATTGGTGAAAGTCAATAGACTATTGTATGAAAGTTTCCTAGTTATAACTGCAGTCTGTCACACTAAGCATCATTTCAAACTATTGTGCTTCCATCAGTAACACACCACATACATTCAATAACCAAGTTTATTCTCAAGTTTATTTTAAAACAAAAGATCCCTTACATTGTAGTGTCATTAATTATGTTACAGTACAGAGTTGAGCATCCTTTACAAATTAAATCTGTAATTATCGAGTGTTTATGTAGCGAGTTTACATTATTATTTGTGGCATAGGCTTAGTGAGAACAATTGAGCTTGAGTTATTAGTGGCATAGGATTAGTGAGAACTGAGCTTTAGTTTTACTGTTTTCCATAGTATGAAAATGATAATCATATCAAATAAAACCAGTCTAGTAATACAGCAAGATGTAATACATAGGCAGATCCCAGGGAAGATTACCATATTAGAATCAACCAAATATAGACATTTTCAACCACCTTAGTTTATCATAACATTGATTGAGCTGTAATGCTGACAAGAATGAAAAGTTTAATCCTAGATCACATCAGAGAATTCCTACATAGTGCGCCCCAAGACCCAAGGCTCCCAAGGACTCAAGGTAACGAATGGAAAACCCATCAATTCCAAAGAAGCTGGCAGAAATACTCAAAATATTCATTTCTTATATTGACAAAAATAAAAAACACAGGATATGAACTCCGCGTAGTGAAAGCAGCTAGAGATGATATAAAATGTTAGTAAAAGTAATCTATATTTCTTATTACGGACAATATTATTGGTAAACACAATCAAAATTATTTTCATAAAGAAATCAGAGTATACAAACCTGATAGTCTCAGATAATAGTGGTGTAAATCAACACAGTATAATTATTTACAATTTTGCACGCAAACCGTTTTAATCTTCAACGTATTAAACGGAATTTACTAATAAAAACACACATTTAGGTTAGGTACTAACCGTACTCATTAGAAAAATATTGATTGACAACCAAACCCACAGAACACATATACTCCTCAAACCAAAGAGAAGATGGCTACGTTTATTTTTTAATAATGTTGTAATGGCCTGGTTGCAGGGACCTTTTAGCCAAGTCTTTATTTAGTTACAAACACTTAATGGTTAATGATAATCCACCATTATTACACATTAATACTCGGCTAAATACAAATTTTAGAAAATAAAACAAAACTGCTAAACATGTCACTTCACTTTCCCGCTAAGAACCATCGTTAAAAATAACTACGTTTCTTTTTAGTGAAATAGTATTGCTAAAAAAAATATCGTGGGGAAAGTTTTGAATAATATGAACGTGGATGGCTTTAGGATAGTGGTACCTTATAGGGAAGACCAAAGAAAGGAAGGATGGACTGTGTGAAAAATTATATGTATAACGAGATGCCGTCTAATCTCTATAGCTCCATACTTTTTTTAAAGGAAGAAAAAATCATCTTGGTGTTGAGCTGCCGACATAAATAAATTGGGGTATGGCTTTTTTTTTTTTTTTGAGTGGGAAATTATCAAATAACTTCTCCCGCTCTGGGTGGAGCGGGAGGGAGTGTCAGACTTTTACTGACTAAAACCCACCGTGTTCCTTCAGATGCCTGTGTGCCAGGGCCACGATATCCCTTTCGGACAGGCGCGTAACCCTGGCAGGCATTGGCCCTTTCGGACCCCGTCAATTGGTGCTGACGTCTCTTTGAGGCGCGCGTGGAACACAACACGCCGTCGCCCCGGGCTTGGTCCTTATCGGACGGCGAGCTACCCATCGCTCACCGTGCGCAAGCCCGCGCCTACGGTGGCCGGGAATTGGCCTGCGATTCCCGACGCCCGGGGCGTCTCCTGCGGCGACTACGGGCGCGAGGGCGTTGATTTTGCCTTACCCTCACGCGTTCCGCCTCCTCCTTCGTAAGCATCACTGTTTCGCAGAAGGAGGTGACGGCCTCCCATGCACTCTCGCTCCGAACCATGGCCTGAACCAGGGCCGGACGCGAGAGATCGCCGCCGCCGAAAATTGGGATATGGCTATGGTAAGATAATGATGGTGAGTGTTGCTGTCCCCCAAAATATTATCGAATCGATAATATCCGTCTGATCGACTCTACATTTCATACAATTTTGTGATTTTGCTGTTCTGCTGAGTCGATTATAAAAAAAAACTGTATGATAACTAACAAAGATATAATTAATGAAATTGATGTTAGAGTTATAGAAATAGAGGCATAGTAACATAATATAAGTTTAATTATATTGAAGACATTTTACAAGGAAAAATAAAAATCAAGAAGTGATACTATTCTTTTTATTTTGAAACAATGTCAAGCAGTAATCCATTTATATCTATGGAGGTTCCATAGCTTCACTTCACAAAGAGTTTTGATACACAAACTCTAATATCTTCTCTTGAAGCTAGGGAACAACAGAGTCTTTAAACGTGCACGCCAATCTGACGACAAAGCATAGCCAGTCTTGGCTTATACAGGGCCTTTGTAAACATGTCAGCAATTTGGTTTTCTGTACCAATCTTTGCAATCATCATAGTCCCATCAGCTATGGCTTCTCGTATAAAGAAATTTCGTAGCTTGATATGCTTAGTTCTGTTGTGGAACTCATATGGCGGATTCAGTGCAAGCTTGATGGCAGACTCGTTATCCACATGGAGCACAGGAGTCATCGTTGATTGCTCTAAGTTTTCAATCAATCGTTTAAGCCATATTATTTCTCTTGCAGCTTCACTAGCAGCTACAATTTCGGCTTCTGTGCTAGAGATCGCGACTGATGTCTGTAATTGACTTCTCCATGATATTGGACCTCCGTAAACACATACAAGTCCTGAAGTCGACCTTCCAGTGTCATGATCACCACCATGATCCGCGTCGCTATAACAGAACAGTTGTTTCTGCATGCCTTTTCTGTGCATGCAGTAATCTCGAGTACCATTCAAATACCGAAAATATTCTATTCACTTTTGTGATATCTCTTTTTGTGGGAGCTTCTAAGTGTCTAGATGCAACACTAAGAGCGTAAGCAATATCAGGCCTTGTGCCCACCATCAGATATGCAAGGGCTCCAACCGCTTCTCTATAAGGAAACGAATTGTCTCTTTCAGCATCTTCTTCTCTCAATTCGGAGTCTTAACTATAGGTGTAGCGGCAGCCTTACTATTTTGCATACAAAAATTTTCAAGTACCTTCTTGGTGTAGGCACCTTGATGTATTTTAAAACAATCTTCCTCTTTTTTTATTTCAAGTCCTAGAAAGTAATAGGGTTTTTTGTTACTTGGGGCCTTTATTTTAAATCGCTTCTTTAAATTCTCGAGAAAAACATCGATTAGTGCTTGTGACGTCCCAGCAATCATTCCATCGTCAACATATAGGGCTAGAAGTAGTCTGTCTTCTCCCTTTTTCATAGAGAATGTACAAGGATCTTCTCCATGTTTGAACCCTTGTTCTAGAAGAAAGCCTTTGATGCAATTGTTCCAACACAACGGTGCTTGTTTAAGTCCGTATAAACTCCTCTTCAATTTGCATACTTTGCTAGTTCCATCATTATATCCTTCTGGCTGTTTGACATAAATTTTTTCATTTAAACTTCCATATAGAAATGCGGTAGACACATCAAATTGCGCAAGGATCATACTATCTCGAGCAGCAATACTTAGTAGCGTCCTGATTGAGCTCATTTTTGCGACTGGAGTAAATGTTTTCTCATAGTCGATGCCTTTCTTTTGAGAATAACCAACAGCTACTAGTCTGGCTTTATACTTCTCGATATTTCCATTCGAGTTACGTTTAATCTTGTAAACCCATTTAGTTAAAATGGCTTTGCGTCCTTTGGGTAATGGTATTAAGTCCCATGTTTCATTATCTCTCAGGAAACTTATTTCATCATCCATAGCATTGCGCCATTTATTTTTATCAACAGACTTCATTGCATCTTTGAACGTCTTTGGTTCTTCTTCATGATTATAGACCTTCTCAACACAATTAAGAACAAATTCATCAAATCTATCAGGCGGTTTGATTGTTGACCGATCTCTTAAAGTCATTCTATGTGGAACTTGTTCTCGACGTTGATCAAAATAAACGTCTTCTTGAGATGCTTCTTGAGTTTGAACATCTTCTCTTAATATGTCATCTCTAGACTCATTTTGTAGATCTGCATCACGATGCGGTAAAATACTTGCAGTTGATGAAGTGTCATCGGCATCAGAGTCAGACTCAGCAGTATCAAAATTAACAGAGTCATTAATTGGATCACCCGGTACATTTGATTCAACAGTTTCTTGATTGTGTGCCATCCGTGAATCTTCTGGTATGATAGGGTGTCTCTGGTTCAATAGAGGGTATTGGTATATCAAAACTGTTTTTGTTTACCTTAGGTGCCTCCACTGCTGTCCGATCTATAAGTTTTTCTATGAGAAAAAAATCATCAAAAATCACGTGTCTCGATCTGATAAGCCTATAATTTTCTTTAGACCATATTCGATACCCATCATCTCCATCATATCCGATAAGTATGCCTTTTTCTGCTTTCTTACAAAGTTTCTTTCGTCTTTGTTTTGGTACATGTGCATAACACGTCGATCCAATTATCCTCAAGCGTTTGATGCCTGGTTTCTTTCCATAAAATAATTCTAAAGGTGGCTTTCCCTCAACTGTTGTCGGTCCCGTTCGATTAAGTATGTAGACAGAAGTATTAATTAATTCTGCCCACCTTGTGATATTTCATTATGAGCATGCATCATTGCCCTAGCAGTTTCTACTATAGTCCTATTATCTCGTTCCGAGCAACCATTTTGTTCTGGCGTATAAGGCATAGTGAAACGCTGTTTTATACCATTTTGTCGAAATGTGTTGCATACCTGCTCATTATCGAATTCTCCTCCATTATCGCTTAGGAACTCTTGTACAACATGGCCAGCGGTTCTTATCTCAGCTAGAAACTGTTTAAGTTTGCTGTGAACTTCGCTTTTGTGTTTCATGAAGTAGACATGACGATACCGAGAGTAGTCGTCTTTGAAAAGAACAAAGTATCGAAATTTGGAAATTGAGTAAATGAAAGGTCCACAAACATCAGAGTGAATAAGCTCTCCAGGCTTCGTCGCTCGTTCTCGTGTCCCGAACTTCAACCTGTGTGCTTTCCCGTTGATACGACCTTCACATAAGTCTGTATTATAGTGCTATTTTATGTCAAATTCCTTTTCTACTATCTTTTTTACATGTTTTTTGTTTTGATGTCCTAAACGTTCATGATACAATTGTAACGATTGTGAATTTGTAACAAGATTTACTTCTTGCTTTGGTGTAACATTAAGTTTATAAAGCCCACCAAGCTTTCTTCGCTTCCTGTTCACTATTTCTTTACCGTTTACCTTCAATGTACAGACGCCAGCACATCAAGCTACTACAATCTGTCAAATTTCTTTAATAGATTTTCAACTTTATCCCCACAGCTTAAGATTCAAAGTTGATTGGGAAAATTTGACAGTTTCGGGTAGCTTGACCTGCTGGCGTCTGTACATGATTCTGTGCGGGATTCGAATGTACTATTCTGTAGTTTGTCTCGAGCAGCAAGAACTGAAAATAAATTTCTTTGTAATGCTGGAATATACCATACATCTTTTAAAAGAAGCGGTTCGAATCGTCCATTTACATCAGCATCGAGGCGTATAGTTCCTTTGCCAATAGCATTGATTGTCTGTCCAGATGCTGTAGTGACAGTGTGATTATTTTTAAAATATTCAAAGCTTTCAAATAAGTCAGACCTATTCGTGACATGACTAGTTGCGCCATTGTCTACGTACCAACTATTTTTATCTGCTTCTGTTCTATCTTCAACTGACAGAACGGTTAAATTCATGTTGTTCACACTACGGGTCGAATTCTTTGGTGGTCTCCCGTCGGAAATCCATTTATAACATTTCTTGACAATGTGACCGACCTGTCCGCAATATTTGCACTTTAATTCCTTTTTCTTAAAGTTGTTCTTACTCTTCTCAGATTTCACTACAAGAGCTTTCACAATAGTACTACACTCTGCTTTATTTATTAGCGCTCTTTCATAGGCACATAACTGTATCGTCAGATTCTCAATGTTTCTATCCTATTTTGCCATCAAAAGCCAACTCGACTTAAATGCAAAAAAACTGTTCCGGAAGTGTATCCAGTATCTTGCAAATTACTAGGATTACTGGTAAATCGTTTCCTTCTAATTCAGTGTTCAGGTCGTAGAACAAAGATTTTACTGCAGATATATTGTTAATATTTTTATCACGCTAGTAATAAATAACTCTAGAATATGTTGTGTTCAAAATTTATTATTGACACATCCGGAAAAAGCAAGAAGACAAGCGAAAGTATAAAACGAGATAAAACATGTCAAAAGGAATACAGTCAATATCAAAAGAATAAATTATTAAAGAGGTAGAAAAACTAAGACACAAAACTCTTTTCTTCCTAACACTCCTCCTGAATTTCATTCTTCCAGACCCATTCCTTTCGCACACCATTCATACTTTCCTCTCAACAAAGCTTTAGTCAGACTGTCAGCCACCATTCGAGTCGTCTCCACATACTCTATCCTAACATGCCCATTCTCAATGGCTTCTCTAATAAAGTGGTGGCGTACGTCAATATGCTTTGTACGTTGATGGTGCACAGGATTCTGTGCAATAGCAATTGCAGATTGACTGTCGCTGTAGATCTTGACAGTCACTTCTGGTAGACCACTGATCTCTGCAATAAATCTTTTAAGAAATATTGCTTCTCTTGTAGCTTCAGATATTGCCACATATTCTGCCTCTGCAGTTGAAAGAGCTACTGTTCTCTGTTTCTTGCTCTCCCAGCACACTGCTCCTCCTTTCAATAGGAAAACTACTCCGGTGTATGACCTCCTATCATAGCATGTAGCATGTCTTGCATCTGCATAGCACTGTAAACCATTACTATTATTATTCTTCTTGTACTTTAGGCCAAAGCTTTTAGTACCCTTTAAATATCTGAGTACCCGTTTTGCGGCCGTCCAGTGCTCGTCACTGTAGCAACTATTAAATTGACTCAGATAGTTTACTGCATGTGCTATGTCTGGCCTCGTGCAAACAGACAAGTACATCAGAGAACCAATTAAATTTTGATATGGAATGCTCGGATCCGATTTATATTCTGGTCCTGGCTTCTCCAGTCTTTGACCAGTAACTGATGGCGTTGTAGCGATCTTGCAATCATCCATCCCGAACATCTTCAAAACTTTATTGACATACTTCTCTTGGTCAACTTTGATTTCTGTCTCGTTCTGCGTTATTTGCATCCCCAAGATTAGTTCTGCCTTACCAAGATCCTTCATCTCAAATTTAGACATGAGGTCTTTTTTCACTTTGCGCAACTCCTGTGCGTCATTCCAGAATATAAGCATGTCATCCACATATACCGCTAGAATAATGACCTTCTTGTCTTTGGATCTTGTATACACGCATGGTTCATTCTTGGATCGTTTGAAGCCAAGATGTAACAACTCATTATTTTACTTGCTGTTCCAAGCTCTAGGGGCTTGCTTTAATCCATAAAGCGATCGATTAAGAAGACACACATAATCTTCTTTTCCTTTCTCCTCAAATCCTTCAGGTTGCTTCATATAGACAGTCTCAGATAAGTCTCCGTTGAAAAACGCTGTTTTCACGTCCATCTGATCAACATTAAAGCCTTCATGAGCAGCCATCGCTAAAAGGGCTCTAAGTGAACTATGTCTAACAACTGGGGAAAAAGTCTCATCGTAATCCACCCCATATCTCTGGCTAAAGCCTCTTGCAACCAGTCGACCTTTATATCTCTTCTTACTTCCCGCCTCTTCTTTGATTCGAAAAAGCCATTTCGAATCAACGACGTTGCATTTGGCTGGTGGTTTGACTAAGGTCCAAGTCTTATTTTTCTTAATAGCATCCAGCTCCTCCTGAATCGCTGATTTCCATGCTTTACTGTCAGTTCTTGACAATGCTTCTCGAACCGTAGTTGGATTCTGATCTGATTCAGCAGCTTGATACAGGATGTAATCCGGGAACTGCTTGGGTCTTCTATCTCTCAGTGGGTACCTCCGTCCACTTTGGTGAGATTCCTCGTCGACATTTGTAATCGATTCGCAGTCTTCGAATACATCCACATCGTCCACAATGGGCTCCGGATCTCCATGATCCTCAGGTTCAGTTGGTTGATTCTCTCTCTGACTATCGCCATCTTCACCTTGATCTACCCTAGGGTCAATGTCTGCTTCAGCTTCACCTTCTGGTGCTTGCAGAATATCAGATCCTTCGTTGTGTCCTATCACAGTTTCTTTTTCAGCTTCAGAAATTTGGATTATTTCTTCTGGATGTTCTTCTAAATTCGATTGCTCATGGTGTTTTCGATTTTCGAAAAACACCACGTCTCTTGCCTTAAATACTTGGCCGGTAGTGAAGTCTAAAAGTCGATATGCTTTTGCGTTATCACAGAAACCTGTGTGAATCAGTTCTCTGCTTTTCGGATCCCACTTACCTCTCTTCTGTTGAGGAATGTGCATAAAAGCTTTGCATCCGAAAGTCTTCACTGTACTCAGGTCGCACTTCTTACCTGACCATTTCTCTTCTGGCGTAACATTTTTCACCGCAATCGTTGGTGATCTGTTCTTCAAGAACACTGCGTGATGAACAGCCTCTGCCCAAAAGCGTTTTGCCAAATTAGCATCTTGAAGCATGCTTCTTGCTTTCTCGCAGATAGTTCTATTTGCGCGTTCAGCGATGCCGTTCTGCTCTGGCGTATATTCCACCGTTAGTTGACGCTGAATTCCGAACTGCTTCAAATAGTTATCCATCCGTTTGTTGACGAACTTGGTGCCGTTATCGGTGCGTAAGATCTTCAGCTTCTTACCACTTTGTTTTTCGGCATACTCCTTAAACTCTACAAATTTTTCGAAAACCTCACTCTTTTGTTTCAAAAAATAAATAAAAGTTTTGCGCGTAAAATCGTCAATAAATGTCAAAAAATACCTGAATTTGCTAACGGAAGGCACCTCCATAGGTCCGCACACATCCGAGTGCACAAGCTCTAGCACTTCCTTAGCTCGAGTAGCATTCAACTTTTTAAATGGTTTCTTGGTTTGCTTCCCCATAATACATGGTATACACTCAAGTTGAGCTGAAGTGTTAGGAAAACTTACCCCTGTCGCCATCTTATCTCTTAGTAGTTTGAGATTACCCAAATGCCCCATCCTCCGATGCCATAGCATAATTGAGTCCCCTTCTGTAGTAGCTAGCGCAGAACCCTGTGAACAGCATTTAATTTTGTATATGCCTCGTTCTTCCACACCTTTCACTACAACCTTACCTCGAATCTCACAACCATCACTCTTAAAGATGTCGCATCTTTTTTCTGTAAATAAAATACCACCACGTGACCCTTTTTCACGATCGCATTCACACTTAATAAATTAGATGATAACTTAGGTACATACGTAACATTGTTGATAGTCAAACCTATTGACTCACATACCACCGTTCCTCTACTTTTACCCAATACCTCATTACCGTCAGCACATGTCACCCTCAAAGGCTTTGAAGTGTCCTTCAAGTCCTTAAACCACGATTTAAAATTCGTCATGTGTGTTGATGCTCCAGAGTCTATGATCCAGCACCTCGACGAAACATCTGGTTCTGGTCGTGCGCCCAACGCATAGGCTTGTAGTGCTTCCTTCCTTTGTTGTTTCGGATTATCTGGACATTCGTGTGCTTTGTGTGGTCCTTCACAAATGAAGCACTTGACCTTCACTTTCGGTTTCTTTTTGGGTGTAGCCTTGCTCTTGTGATTCTTAGTCAGCAATGCTGATGGCTGTCTTACACTTGAGCTAGCCGAGAAGGTATCTTCCATCTGAAAGAGCTTCGTCTTCACATAGTCGGTAGTAAGCTTAATATTACTATTCTCTATGGCTAATCTCATTGGTTGAAATTCCAGGGTTAGTCCTTGTAACAAAAGTGCAGCCAACAGTTCATCGTCGACTTCCTTTCCAAGGTCATGCAACTCCTGTGACGTGGCCATAACTGACGTCACATATTCTCTAACCGTTGAAAATTGCTCCAGTCTCATGCTTACCAACTTTGTTAATAAGCGGCACCGGTTGTTAAGACCCTTGTCTTCAAACGCATTTCTCAGAGCGTCCCATGCTTCCCTAGCCGTTTTCGCTTTGCGCACATGAACTAAGCAATGGGGCCTGAGCATTAAGCAAATCTTTGCTCGAGCTCGTTGATCCCTTCTCATACCTTGTACATCCGTGGCTTCAGGTGTAACACTCGTGTACTCCCAAAGATTGTCGTGTATTAGATATAGCTCCATCAAGAATTTCCAAGTTGCATAGTTGCTATTACCGTCGAGTTTTTCGATAGATGGCATGCCACTACTACTTGAAATTCCAGTTTCATGTGTCTGGGAACTCCCGTTACCATTTCCGCTGTCCGACATTTCTGCGATTTTTTATAATCATTTACATGCTGGATCCCATAACCTGTTAATATTTTTATCACGCTAGTAATAAATAACTCTAGAATATGTTGTGTTCAAAATTTATTATTGACACATCCGGAAAAAGCAAGAAGACAAGCGAAAGTATAAAACGAGATAAAACATGTCAAAAGGAATACAGTCAATATCAAAAGAAGAAATTATTAAAGAGGTAGAATAACTAAGACACAAAACTCTTTTCTTCCTAACATATATGTGTGGTCATATCATGCTCAGGATCTTTTTGGTAGCTAAAGAACTTCATGCATAAGTCGTAGCTCTTATCTTCTGTAGCTCCGTCGTATAGTCTGGCAAGTTCATCCCACATGTCTTTTGCTGTGCTGAATCTCATCACCTTGTGCAGCATATCCTCAGTCATATTTGCTGAAAGTACTAACTGTGCAGTGTTATCTAACATTTCAAAACGTATTGACTCTTTTTTAAATTTTTCCATTATTTCGGGTGTGGCTAATGTACCTGGATGGGTAGGCATTTTAATCGTACCCTTTATAACATCCGTTGTACCTGGATAACTTTTAAGTAATCGACTAATCATGAATTTCCACGTTTGCCAATTTTGACCATCCAATTTGTTTATTTCGATCTTTGCCCCAGCTACAGACTGCATGATGACGATCGTAAATTTTACTTATCGTAGACGTATCGACTTTCATGTAAAATTCAAGTTTCTTACTTTTATTTTGATATCCACCCATAGAATTTAGCCTCAGGCAACTCAACGCTCTGCTACCATGTTAGAGTTATAGAAATAGAGGCATAGTAACATAATATAAGTTTAATTATATTGAAGACATTTTACAAGGAAAAATATAAATCAAGAAGTGACACCATTCTTTTTATTTTGAAACAATGTCAAGTAGTAATCCATTTATATCTATGGAGGTTCCATAGCTTCACTTCACAAAGAGTTTTGATACACAATTTCAAAGCTAAAAAAATTACTGATACTGATTTTATTTTAGTTATATCCATTTCTCTAACTTTACATTGAATAAGAACACACAAACTAACTAACTTTACATTGGTTCTTATATTCAGATTATGCTTAATGTGTTAATATTTATACATTTTGTATTTGGTTGATAATTGTCAATTTACTTAATGTTTTAACATTTAATTTTATCACTTTTTATCATCACGCCAAAAACTTAATTTTTGTATAATTGTCTTTGACCAATAGAAAATCGATAACTCGCAACACTAAAAAACCAAATTAATTTTGCAGTCTTCACCACTTCTATCATAGCATCATTGTTATGTACGAAAGAGACATAGTATAGGATTTATTTTTAATGTGACAAGGACAACATGCATTTTACAGTTACAAGAACTAGTTATCCAACGATAAAATATAACTTTGGCCTCAAGTAGGGACTGACGTTTAACCTTTATTTATTTTGACGTATAGCATATTCAACAATGAGTGTACGTGAAACTGTTTTGTAAGAAGAAAGCATAACAAATCTCATCAACAATTGATTAAAGTGCGAATTTACTTTGAGTAAGATGGATTTAGCAAAGTCTCTGTTTAGTTCGCGCGATCATGTGGGCTATGTGGGTCGTGAGGACCATGAACGTAAAATAAGTGCTGCATTAGCTGATGACGACCCTGAAGATATGATCGATGCGATACGAGGATTGAATATCGCTGATGAGCTTCTTCCGGCACCTGGTGGACCATTCTCAGCACTTACGTCTAGTATGGTACCTCAAGACATAATGGCTAAATTGGCACAACCAGAATCTGAAGGTCACGGTGGTGGACTCCCAGATTATAGATTTGACGAGTTTGGATTTTGTGTTGAAGAAGAAGATGGACCAGAACAGAGTTCGAATAAATTATTAGCAGATGCATTTGTAGAAGATGACCAACACCGCCTGCAGTGGGAATTTTACAGCAAAGAAATTAACTTTTCTGAAGGAGAAGGAAAACTGGAAAAAACTGACAAACTGCAAAAAATGGTGAAAGATGGTGTGCCACACTCGCTCCGCCCTCAGGTTTGGATGCATTTATGTAGTGCAAACAAAAAAAGAGCTTCTACCGAAATAACATACCATGAGATTGTACGAGCTTCAAGTGACGATGGATTGGTAACAAGTAAACAAATTGAAAAGGACTTGGTGCAAATATTACCTAATAATGTTTGCTTCTCACACCCAACTAGTACTGGTGTGCCAAGATTGCGTAGAATACTGAGGGCACTAGCATGGCTTTACCCTGATATTGGATACTGTCAGGGAACTGGAATGATTGCGGCATCTCTACTGCTGTTAATGGAAGAAGAAGATGCGTTTTGGACAATGTGCACAACAGTAGAAGACTTGCTACCAGCATCATATTACTCTTCTACTTTAATAGGAATCCAAGCAGACCAAAAAGTTTTAAGAAGCCTGATTTCAACTTACTTGCCGGGTATTGATCAGGTTTTAAATGCCCATGACATTGAGCTCTCTCTGATAACAATGCATTGGTTTTTGACTCTATATGCCAATGTTGTTCACATGAAGATTTTACTCAGAATTTGGGATTTGTTCTTTTTGGATGGGTCTTTAGTGCTGTTTAAGGTGACCTTGGCTATGCTGAAAATTAGAGAGAACAGGTTTACGGAAATATCAAATTCTGCTCAAATTTTTAATGCACTATCTGACATTCCTGGTGAAATTGACGATGTTGAGCTTCTGATTAAAACAATTGATGAAGTTTGCGGTGACACTTTAAGTCCCACGTTGATTGATACTCATAGGAGAAGACATCTAGCATATCTGATGGCTGATCAGGGAGCTCTAGTAGGCAATCCTAGTGCCGTACCTAACTTACCTAAGCAGCAGCTTCAGAGACGCCAGATTAAGAAAAGCAAGTCAGTAATACAAACAATACTTTTCGGGGAAGATAGTAACAACGAAGATGCTGTTTCGAAGAATGTCAAACAGACTGAAATTTTAGTTGATCTCAGAGAAGCAATTTTGCAAGTTGCTCGTCACTTCTTAGCCCTTGAACCACAACTCGCTTCTGAGGTTCAATTGACAGCAGACTATACAATGCAAAGTCATGCAGCTGATCGAGAAAGATACGTCAATGTGTCAAGAAGTAAAAGGAGACGAGCCAAAGCACTCTTGGATTTTGAAAGAAGAGATGGAGATGAATTAGGTTTTAGGAAAAATGATGTTATAGAAGTCATCAGCTCAAGAGACGAACACTGCTGGATTGGCGAGTTGAATGGTCTAAGAGGTTGGTTTCCAGCAAGATTTGTTAAGCTCCTGGACGAAAAAGGCGTTAAGTATAGCAGGGCTGGAGATGACTCTGTAACAGAAAAAGCCGCACATCTAGTCAGAGGAGTTTTAGCTCCAGCTTTCAAAAGAGTACTCCTACATGGTATAAAACGTCCTAGTTTCTTGGATGGCCCATGTCACCCGTGGCTTTTTATAGAAGAAGCATCATCGCGAGAAGTTGAAAAAGATTTTAATTCTGTCTATAGCCGTTTGGTATTGTGCAAAACCTATCGTTTAGATGAAGATGGTAAAGTTCTGACGCCAGAAGAATTACTGTACAGATGTGTCCAGGCTATCAACTTATCGCACGATAACGCTCATGCCCAAATGGACGTCAAATTACGTACATTGATTTGTATGGGCTTAAATGAAGAAGCTTTGCATTTATGGCTGGAAGTATTATGCTCTTGCGTAGATGTTGTTCAAAAATGGTACCACCCATGGTCGTTTATTAATTCTCCAGGTTGGGTACAAATTAAATGTGAATTAAGAATTCTCTCACAATTCGGGTTCAATTTAAATCCAGATTGGGAACTTCCATTAAAAAAGGACACGCAAAACCAGCCCTTAAAAGAAGGAGTGAGAGACATGCTTGTAAAACATCATTTATTTTCTTGGGACTTGTAATTATTTATTTAGCATTATGCATAGTTTAATATAAGTTGCATAATTAATTATTATAAGTAGCTTAATGTTATTTCTATTACTGCTACCAAATTATAAAATATGTAAATACATCATAAAATTGTACCTGTGCACTGTTTGCCTATTCCATCAATTATACAATCTTGGCGCTTATTCCAAGACCTAAATAAAATATATCTATCCACAATTTTGCGTTTCAAATTTAATAATCACCTAATTTTGTTAATCTATCTATCTATTTTTGTTAGTTAGATTTGTTCCATTGAATGACTTTTTCATGAAATCATGACATTGGGGATACAGAACACTCCATATTACTCCTAGCAGAGATTGGGGAACAAATTTAACTTAGAGCGATGTATTAATGATTCTATTGATAATAATTCTGTAATTTATACATGTGTGTTATAACTTTATAAGTCGAGAAAGATATTTTATCAAGAATTCAAGATACAACCTGACAAATTGCAAAAAAACGTAAGAAATTTTGAATTTCGCGGGCTACAACCGGATTCTTTTGGGGATGCGCTAAGGTAGCCCGCGAAATTCAAATTTTCTTACGTTTTTTGCAATTTCATGAATTACAAAACAAAGTCAACACATAATTAAGAAATAATTTAAATAAAATAAATCGGACTCATGTATAATTAGTCATTATAATTATTTATTTATTAACTTAGATACTGCCTGTTGAGTATCAAGCTCCAGGTGTGCTGCTGGTGGTCTTGACTATGTAATAAAACTACTTGATTGGTGATATGACAAGACAAGTGCTGTATTTTTGTGCTGATTACAATATTGTTTTTTCTGGAAAGGATCAGAAGGGTTAAGTTTTTATTAACTGGCAACACTGATTAATTGCGTTCCAGAGTTCTATTCAGCTATTTCAATCCATGGATTGCTCTATTGAACATTGAACAACAATATTTTGTTCGCCCAGGTCTCTTTCACTCTTAATAATAATGAGCTACTGCATTGGCCGTAGCGAGACGCAAGATGTTTTGATTTGATGCATGCTAGAGATATAAAAGTTAGACAGAGACTAGTCCTTGTCAAGCGTTTGACAGATACACAGCCTTTGACAAGTCTCTACCTTTTTGTTTCTCTTCCAAATCAAGAAGCCAAACGTGCTTGTTCTCTGAGAGCTAAGGCCTGTTGGCGACTTGCACGTCTAATAATTAAAAATGGCATCAAAGGCTGAATTAGCTTGCGTTTACTCCGCTCTCATCCTCGTTGATGATGACGTTGCCGTAACTGTAAGTATTTACGTTTTTCATATTTTTTGTTTCGAGGTTAGGGTCTCGTTATGAGATTATCCACTTTCATCGTGTCTGTTTCTATGTAAACATGGCATGAAACCATTTGAAACGCTGATTTAAATGTTAAAGTGTTAGTAAATACTTGTATTTTAACCCTTGGCAGTGGTAATGTCATAGCGCCAATTTCCATACTGATGTTGTTTTTGTTTTGTAGGGTGAGAAGATCTCCACCATCCTGAAGGCGGCCAACGTTGATGTTGAGCCATACTGGCCGGGTCTGTTCGCCAAGGCGCTAGAAGGCGTCAACGTGCGCGACCTGATCACGAACATCGGATCCGGCGTGGGAGCTGCGCCGTCCGCCGGCGCTGTGCCTGCCGCCGCTTCCGCAGCACCCGCTGCCGAGGCCAAGGAGGAGAAGAAGGAGGAAGAACCTGAGGAGTCTGACGACGACATGGGCTTCGGTAAGAATTAAACAGAATGATGAATAGTTGTTGTGAATTTATGGATTATCCCCTAACAGTACTTACCAAATTACACATGCCTCAACATGGCATTATTTACATGTGCTACAAAACTCACATTCCAATGATGATTGATTTATCATGTATTAGCTTCAGAATCAAATGATTGAAGAAATTTTATCTGAGATATTTCAGACACTATCAAAACTAATTAAGATCTAGAAACCCATGCTAATTTAGTTTTTGTCTTGTTTCAGGTCTCTTCGACTAAAAAGCTTTATATCGGAGCTGCGATATTCCATTGTAAGCTTTATGAAGCTTATTTAGTTGTAAGGATTAAATGACTTTATAATAAAGTTTATTTAAAACATATGTATGGTTTTGTTTATTGCGGTTACCTACTGTTAACACATTATGTTAGTCATTTGTAAAGGGTGGGTGTCCCTGAAAAAGTCAATTGCAATTAATAATTTTTATGGTATTGACACACATTGATGTGCAAATTGATGGTCTACAAAGTTTAATTGAAGTGATTGAATATTACTACAATACAAATTGATCAATTGCAATTGTTTCGGGGACCCTTTCACGTAGGTACATTCTATTTCAGTAATATTGTTCAATGTGGAGTGTAAAGTTGCAACTACAATCATGTCTGCCATAACTAATCTAAGGTGAATGAACTTCCCCATAATGTCATCTATCCCAAAACTGAATTGATTTACCCCTCTTACCTATCTAAGGTGTTAGGTGTAACTTACCAGTGCTCAAAATTAAAATTTGCTGTGAGACAACAGCATAACATCACACACCTGTTATCCCCATAGGGTAAGTAGGCTTCCGTATTTTACATGGGATGCGCTAAAGTAGCCCGCGAAATTCGAACTTTCTTGCGTTTTTTCCATATTGCAGGTCAGTCAGTTATATTAATAAAATATGATTCGCGACCGTAACAATTATGGCTTTACAAAATTATAATCATTACAATCAACAATACAACTCCGTATGTTAGATTTGGCCTCAAATGTCATGATTAAATGAAATAATCATTCGATAGGTTAATATGAACTTCGAGAGAGTTGTATTAAAGATTTTTATGATTACAAATTCTATAAATAAATATTTGGTACGGCCGCGAATCATATTTTGATCAATATAGGTACAACCTGAACTGCAAAAAAAACGTACCATTTGAATTTCGCGGGATACCTTCACGCTTTCGCCTTGTACATTGGCGAAATGTGGATTTAGTTAAAATTCTAGATAAATGATGTAAAATATAATCTAGGCTACATAATGTTATGATCTATGACAAAATCAAAACTTATGGTTTTTTTTTTTTTTTTTTTTTTTCTTTTTCTTCTGGCTTCGCACGGTTTGTGCATTTAGCCAATGTCACGTTTTAGTTTTATAAAAAGGTAGGGAAACAAAATTAATATAAATATAATTTTTTACGGGATTTAGGATAGACGGGATAGGATCAGTATTACGTTAATTACACTATAAAAAAATAAAAAATAAATTACAACTTAATATTATTTAGAGTAATGAATGAAACTATACATTTATAAACAAGAGAGCTATTTGTACAAAGTAAAGAAAGTATTGAGGTAGGAAAAGGAGTATGGAGGGATAAGAGGTTACTAAGAAAGGAAGAACGGTCATATAAGGGACAGGAGAAAAAAATGTGATCTAAGTCGCCTACATCTGTGCCACACAAGCATATGGGATCGTCGATGATATGAAGTTTGGCAAGATGAGCTGGAGAACAAACATGACCCAGTCTCATCCGTATTAGAATGGAGGTCTCCATCTTGCCAAACTTGGCCCTGCCAAACCACGGTTTTTCTGGAACGTCGGGTTGAATATGCGAAAAATAACGTCCCTTCGATTTGCTTCCGATATCCCAAGCCACCTTCCAGGTTTCCCGAAGAAAAGTCTTTGGTAACGATACGAGGTCATAACTAAAATTTGTATAAGGAACTAAGTCCCCACACTGCACCGCATCACCGGCAAGTTTATCAGCCGCTTCATTGCCATGGATTCCAGCATGGGCCGGAATCCATACAAATTGTAGTGTATTACCCTCAGAAATGGTCCTGAACGCAAATTCTCTTATTAAATAAATGATAGGTAACTGCGATTTGTGTTCGAAAGCTGATTTATTGATGGCTAGAAGAGCACTTTGAGAATCAGTAAAAATTATAGATTTTTTGAGCTTTAAAATTCGGATATATTCTATGGCTTTAAAAATGCCGAAACATTCCCCGGTAAAAACAGAAGTCTCCGGAGGCAGTTTTATTTTTTGTTCGATGTTGTATTGAGAATGGTAAGTACCTATTCCAACACAACCCGTCGGAGAAGGCTTGGCAGCATCCGTATAAATATGGTGGTACTCTACGTGTTCAGCCAGAAAATGATTAAAACTTAAATGGCAATCGGGATCTGATTTACTTACACAGTTATATTTTATAATGGGACTGAATTGTAAACTCTCATAACTATTGCTAAATATGGGAAGTTTATTGGAACGGTGAATAGGAGAAGAAAGTGAAAGGAATTTTTTATAACTTACAACTAAACAAGGTTCGCGTCTATGGGACCAGTAATCTGATGATTCAATCTGCAACACTAATGTGTCCAGTTTAGGAATGAGAGGATGAGTTGAGAATTGAAGAATCCGGAACAAATATTTGTCAGATAGGAATTGTCTTCTAAGATATAAAGGAGCATCCCCGCATTCAACTTGGAGTGCATTAATGGGACTAGACTTCATTGCACCTGAAATAATGCGTAATGCTTTAGACTGGATGCGATCCAATTTTTTAAAAGCCATGACATTACCTGGCTCTAGAACGAACAATCCATAATCCAGAGTGCTTCTGATGATTGCGTTGTAAATGAGTTTCAAAGAAAAGGGATGTGCACCCCACCACACACCAGAGAGGCATCTAAGCATGTTTAGGTGTTTTTCACATTTGTTAACAATATATTCACAATGAGGGACACTACTTAATTTACAGTCAAGTATTATACCTAGATATCTGAATTTATCTTTAACAGGGATAGGTATTTCCTTATAAAGGAGATTTACTATGGGAATATTTCTCTTCCGGGTGAATAAAACAGCCGCGCTTTTAGACGTGGATAAATCCAAACCGTTTAGATGTAACCATGACGCCAAAATAGATAAAGCAGAATTGATGGCAGAGCTAGCTTGCTCAACAGATGGACTTGAAGAATATAATAATAAATCATCGGCATATTGAAGAACCTTAACATGACTAGTTAAGGATAACTCTAAATCATAAGTGTAGATATTGTATAGAAGGGGACTGAGCACAGAACCCTGTGGGAGACCCCTCCATACAAGATGAGATACCTCATGGTCTCCTATTAACATGTTAACAGAGCGTTCAGTCAAGATATTAATAATGAAATTCAACAAATTCAATGGAACTTGTAAGGCTTCTAATTTATTTTGTAAAACCGATAATACAACATTATCATAAGCTGCATTAATATCAAGGAAAACTGCAACGGTGGATTGGTTATTAGAGAAGGATAACCGAATATCGTATGTTAATATACTTAAACAGTCAGTTGTACTTTTACCTTTTCTAAAGCCATATTGTGATTCTGCCAAGAGACCCTTACTTTCAACATACCATTCTAGTCGATTTTTAATTAAGTGTTCCGCTAATTTCATCATAATTGAAGACAAAACTATGGGACGGTATGAAGAAGCATCAGAAGGAGGTTTATTTGGTTTAAGGAATGGCAACACCATTTGACGTTTCCATTCAACAGGGATGTTTCCTGTATAAAAAATAGAATTAATAAGTACTAAATAATAACTGAGGACTTCATCATTTAAATTAGCAAAAAAGGAATACGGGATGCCATCAATGCCTGGTGCAGAATCATTAGTTTTATGGATAACAACCTTTAATTCAGTGAGAGTGAATGCAAGATCTAGCGTCGTATGAGTGTCTCGGATATTGGAAACGAGAGACAGGTTATGGTTAGTACAAATAGCCTTAGCCTCAGGAACCCAAGGCGGAGCTAATATATCAAAAAAATCACTGGCTAAAGAATCAGGAATAGGAGAAGGGTTGTTATATATGGACCTAAATCTACGAATGTTGCGCCAGACAATCGTAGGGTGAGTATTCGGTGAAATTGATAAGCAAAAAATACGCCAAGATTCAAATTTTTTCTTTTTAAAAAGTTTATAAGTTTCATTATTTAACTTAGTAATGATATCAAAATTCGTATCAGACATATCAACGTTATAATTATATTCAGCCTCTTTACGTTTTTTAATCAATTCAGTGCACTCAGAGTCCCACCACGGAGGCGAGGGAATTGTACTAATATTGTTATTTTTTACAGGAAAAACTTCATCAGCCGCTGCAATTAATATGTGTGCTAAAGCTTCAGCACAACTATTTTCATTGCCACCAGAAATTACGGGCAAGGAGCTAAGCTTACTGTCAACAATGTTCCTAAATTTGCCCCAGTCAGTATTATTTCTATTAGGCAGTTTATATTTTAAGTTTGATTTCCTTAATTGTGCATTTGGTTTGGAAAGAGGATAAGAAATAACTATTGGAAAATGGTCACTACCATAAGTAGAGGTTAAAGTATGCCAAGTTAATGAAGAGGCTAAGTTTGGAGAACAGATAGAAAGGTCAATTGCGCTTTGGTTCTGATTGGGATCTGAACGACGTGTGGCAGCTCCAGAATTTAAAATACATAAGTTGTGTAAGTCTATTATATCTATTAACTCATCACCATAACAGTTCGAAGTTGAACAACCCCATGATTGGTGATGGCAATTAAAATCCCCCAGTATTAATAATGGCTTTGGAAGAAAAGAAACGAGATTATTCATCTCTTGAAGAACAGAAAAAGAAGGGTGAGGAATGTAAATAGAAACAAGACAAGTATGATGCACTTTAATAGCTACAATTGAAATTTCCTCACTATGAGGAGGTAATGTAATGGTAGAGAAAGGGATAGAATTCTTGATAAGTATAGCTACTCCACCATACCCATCAGATCTATCCTCTCTAATGGTTAAATAACCATTCATTTTAAAAATATGATTAGGTTTGAGCCAAGTCTCTGCTAAAGCAAAGGCAAATGGCTCATATTTGTTTAAAAGATGTATAACATCACTCTTTTTGTTTACTAGACTGCGGCAGTTCCACTGGATTATTTTGGATGTGTTGTCCATTAAGGATGGATTGTGATACATTGAAAGATGGGGCAACGTTGGACGGTGAAATGTTGAACTGAGACAGAAGATTGTGTAATGCAGAAAGAAAATCGTTTATGGAAAAACTGGCATCAATTTGTCCATTGTTATGATTAGAAAGAGCACAACCATTTGCTGGTTGAGGAATGTCGTAATCTTTAATAATGGCATTGTGAGCCTCTTTATTATATCCTTGTACAGATTTGGGAGGCGAGCGTGGTTTAAGGAAGACAGTTTTTTTATAGCTACTTGAAACAGGCATTCTATTAGAAGAAGGGAAAGATGGAGTATCTGCAAAGTTTTTGGAAGGAGAAGACAAAAGTGTATCGGCATACGATTTAGTAACTGGGGGATACATTTTTGCCGCTTCAGCATAAGATACTGAACTTTGTGCCATGTATGTTTTAATTAATTTTTGTCTAGACATTTCTGGGCAAGATTTATTAGTAGCATAGTGAAAACCGGAGCAAAGGCAGCAAGATGCACTTTCATGTTCTCTTTCACAACTGTCCCCAGTATGGCCTTGGCCACATTTATAACAACGAGGTTTGGACCTGCACTGAATTTTTGTGTGACCAAAACGACAGCAATTGAAACACTGTACAGTAGGGAAAATATACAAATCTACAGGTAATGCATTATAGCACATAAAAATTCTTTTAGGCAGAATCTGCCCATCAAAAGTAATAACTATTGACTGGGATGGTTTCCAAATGGTTGTACCATCAACAACAGTTTTAAAATTGAGGCGTCTGACTTTTAAAATTGGACCGCAACCAATTGGTACAGTTATATTATCAATAACTTCCTCTGGAGACCATTCCGCAGGAACACCACGTACTAAACCCATTCTAGTAACATTAAAAGTAGGTATAAAAGCTTTATAATTATATGTTACAAGGCTATTATGTGAAATAAAAGAATTTGCGTCCAGGAAATTGGAAAAGCAAAGAGATATTTTATTGCGCCCGATTTTTTTGACGCTACCGTTAATAATATTTAGGAAGGCGTTGTGTTTTAAGAACTTGCCAAATGTAATTGGGTGCAATGACGTTCCATCATCTGGTGATAGTAATATTTTTTGCACATGAACAACGTACGGCGAGCTGTCAGTTTTGTCATACGTTTTTCGACCAATCTGAGTGGGAATAACTGAAGGCGGAGCTGGAACATCAGGAATATCGTTAGATACAATTATTTCAGAGCATTTAGGCTCCGATGGAGTTAGAGAGAGAGGTGTAGACTCCATGCAACTACAACCCGAAGACTCGGAACCCTGGTTTTTTCTGATACGACGGCGTTTGTTGCAGTGTTTGCACACTTGCATGCGGCTTCTTTTTAAGTGACGAGCCGACGACGACCCATCGGTTTCCATGCCTGATTCGTTGGATTGGATAGTTACAAAATTGCCTGCCGGGGGAACAAAGTCCCCCGGGTCAGGCGGGTCTTTCATTTTCCCGCTTTAAGAAATAATAATAAAAAACTTACCCTACAGAAGAAAATGTACAAAACTATAATTAAATTACAAGTGAAGGAATAAAAAACACTAAAACAACCACTACTGATCCTATATTATAATTAATTAAATATTTTCAATTTTAACAAAAAAGGACACGTCCACCAAGTTAAGTTTCCCGCGCTTTTTTCCAAAAACTTATGGTTAACTTCTCAGTAAGTGTACCCCAAAAGTAAATTGTCTAATGCTGCACAGCCAGGAACTAGGAAGCTATACTTTTTAATTTACCATTGGATAAAGTAAAGTAAGTAGTAGCTAAGTAGTCATGAATGACACATACGGCGAATTGCACGAAACCAACATTAGTTTAACCGAGACTTTAAATTGTTGCTCTCACTTTCTTTTGGATACAAAATTTAAGGGATGGCATGAATTTAAAGTCTATGTTAAACTAATGTTGGGTTAGGTTAGGTTAGGTTCATCTCAGAAGTAGGCAGTGACTTGTCGCTGCCGGCCGTAGTGAACGCTATGGTCGGCGGCGCCGAGTCCTGGGACGCGGTGGTCGCCTTCTGCGAGACGGTCGTCTCGCAGAAGGAGGCTGCGGAAAGGGAGAGGGAGATCTCGTCCACTCACCCGGCCCGCAGCAGGCGCACCGGGCGTCGGCGGAGGGCGGATAACGCCCTCTTCCAGCCCCCCTAAATGGGTCCAGGGGCGACGGACTCGGGGACGTCCGTCGCCCCCCACACATCAGGACCCGAGGTGGCGGCGCGTAGTGTTCCACGCGCGCCCCTCTGAGACGTCGCGGGGGGAGTCAAACACCTCACTCCCCCCCCTGACCCGCGAGGAGGCCCGCAGTAGCGGGCCGGCACCAGCCGGGGGTTGCGGAAGATTTCAAGTTCCCGCGACCCCCGGCGTAGGTGTGAGTCGGAACACCGGGGTGGTTTTTAGTCAGTAAGAGTCTGACAGACCCCTCCGCCCGCCCCAGGGCGGAGGACATCCATGAGGATTTTCCACCCCGGGAAAAAAAAAAAAAAAAAAGGTTAGGTTAGGTTCGCAGAGCTGCTGGAGGGTCTCAACAACTACCCCTACGGCAGACCATACAAGGCGGCGCGCAACAAATTGCGTCCCTTTGGTCCCCCGGTCACCGAAACCCTGGAGCCCTCCTTTCTGGATGGGGTGGTTCTTGGCGCGGCGATTCTCCATATCCGCGCCAAGAAGACAGCTCCGGGCCCCGACGGTGTTCCGGCGAGAGTGGTGGCGATCGCTGCCACTCAAATGGAGGAGAGGTTTCGGGAACTCTTCAGCGCATGCCTTGCGTCTGGAAGGTTCCCGAAACCGTGGAAGGAGGGACAGTTGTGCCTCCTTCGCAAGGAGGGCCGCCCAGCAGACACCCGATGCCGATCCGACGGCATCGGCATACCGGCCCATCGTTCTGCTCGATGAGGTCGGCAAAATGTTCGAGGGGATTGTCGCTGCCCGCCTAAAGGGCCATCTGCGGAATATCGGGCCGGACTTGTCGGACGCTCAGTTCGGTTTTCGGGCTGAGCGTTCCACGGTGGACGCGCTGGTCTGCCTTAAGGGCCAGGTCAAGGAGGCGATGGAAGCGGGGGACGGATTGTTGGCTGTGTCATTCGACATAGCCAACGCCTTCAACTCCGTTCCCCACTCCACCATCCTAGAGGCGCTCCGATTCCACGGAGTGCCTCGACACATGCGCAGTCTGCTGGCCAGCTACCTGGAGGATCGGGCGATCGTCCTGGTTGATAGGACTGGCCAAGTCCGGCGGTACGCCGTTGAGGCCGGCGTTCCGCAGGGGTCAGTCTTGGGACCTCTCCTTTGGAACGTCGGCTACGATTGGCTCTTGCGGGGAACTCTTCTCCGAGGTACGAGTGTTGTCTGCTATGCGGACGACACTCTCCTCACCGCCCGGGGGGGGAGTTTCAGGGAGGCGGCCAACTTGGCATCGGCGGGCGGATCCTTGGTCGCAGGGAGGATCCACCGTCTAGGTTTAACGGTGGCGCTGCACAAGACCGAGGCCGTGTACTTCCACGGCCCTCGGCAGCGCCCCCCACCTGACGCCCACATATTTGTGGCGGGCGCCAGAATTGAGGTGAAGGCCCAGATGAAATATCTGGGCCTTGTACTCGACAGCAGGTGGCGCTTTGGTCCGCATTTTGGCCGCGGGCGCCCTCTCGTGGCTGCTTCCCAACTTGGGGGGGCCTAGCGCGCGATGCCGGCAACTCTACGCCGGCATCTTGAGGAGTATGGCCCTCTACGGAGCTCCGATCTGGGAGGACTCCCTCCACAGGAGGGAGAACGCCGCGGCCTTGCGGGCACCCCAACGGGCCATAGCCCAGCGTGTGGTGCGGGCCCATCGCACAGTGGGCTTTGCGGCAGCATGCGCTCTGGCCAGCACCCCTCCTTGGGAACTCGAGGCTTGGGTGCTCGCCAGAGTGTATGAATGGACGGCAGGGGGGAGGGCGAGAGGAGAACGCCCAGCCCCGGAAGAGCGGGCTGCAGTCCGGCGGGAGGCGAAAGACGCCATCGTCGTCCATCGGACGGGGGAACTCGCCACTGCAACCTTCGGCCGCCGAACCCTCGACGCGATTGGGCCAGTCCTGCGAGACTGGCTCGAGCGGTCGCACGGGTTCCTCTCGTTCCGTCTTGTGCAGGTGCTGTCCGGACACGGTTGTTTCGGATCGTACCTGCATCGAATCGGACGGGAGGAGACGCCGTCGTGCCACCACTGTGGCGCGGCGGAGGACACGGCGCAGCACACCCTCGAGGTGTGCCCGTCGTGGTCCGAGCCGCGCCACAGTCTGAACGCGGTGATTGGATCGGACCTCTCACTCCCCGGCTTGGTTAACGCCATGCTGAGGGATGAGGGGTCCTGGGCGGCAGTCGCCTCCTTCTGCGAACACGTCATGTCACAGAAGGAGGCGGCAGAGCGCGCGCGGGAGGACGATCCTGCCGCGGAGCCGCTCCGAAGGCGGAGGAGGGGTCGAAGAAGACGTCAGTTTGAACGTCATCTCCGACTCCTCCCAGGTGGCGGCCAGCAGGCAACGGGTGCAGGGGCACCCTTACCTGTATTGCACAGGCCTCCACCAGTGTCGGACGGGAATGGCCAGGTGTTCCCGGCCATTTCCGTAGCCCGCCAGTAACGGGGGGGCATGAGGGGCCCGGCTAGGCGGGCATGCGCCGGGAGGGTTGTGGAAGAAAAGGCTGAGCCGTTATCCCATGGCCCTCCCAACACGGCGATGTGGGAACACCGCTGAGTTTTAGTGGGTAAACTGTAGTGACAGGAGTCCCACATACCCCGACTCGTCCCCCACGAGCGGGCATGCGTAATGCATTTCTCAGCGTGAAAAAAAAAAAAAAAAAAAAAGGTTCAGGCTTTCACGCCCTACCTTGTACCTACCTCGCCACCATCGAGGCGGTCCGGCCGGTACTCGAGCCCTGGCTCGGGAGGAGGCACTCCCTGTCGTTTCGGGTGACGCAGGTGCTCTCGGGGCATGGTTGCTTCGGGAAGTACCTGTGTCGCATAAACATGGCGCCGGACGCCCGGTGTCGCCACTGCGTCGACTGCCGGGAGGACACGGTGCGGCATACGCTGGCAGTGTGCCGCTTGGGAGGAGCCTCGCCGTGCCCTCATCTCAGGAGTAGGCAGTGACCTGTCGCTGCCGGCCGTGGTCGAGTCAATGGCCGGCAGCGAGGAGTCCTGGGACGCGGTGGTATCTGCGGAAAGGGAGCGGGAGATGTCGTCCGCTCCCTTTCCGCAGCAGGCGCACCGGGCGTCGGCAGAGGGCAGATAATGCCCTCTTACGGCCCCCCTAAATGGGTCCAGGGACAGCGGACTCGGGGACGTCCGCCGCCCCCTATCACACTGGACCCGAGGTGGCGGCGCGTAGTGTTCCACGCGCGCCCCTTTCAGACGTCGCGGGGGGGGGTCTAACACCTCACCCCCCCCGCAGATTTGAGGTGGCCCGCAGAGGCGGGCCGGCACTGGCCGGGGATCACGGAAGTAATACTAGCTCCCAAGACCCCCGGTGCAAGTGTGGGAAGGGAACACCGGGGTGGTTTTTAGTCAGTAAGAGTCTGACAGACCCCTCCGCCCACCCCAGGGCGGAGGACATCCATGAGGATTTTCCACCCCGGCAACGTTAGCAACTCAAAAAAGCACAACTAGTAACAACATAATTTAATTATTTTAACCTACTATAAATAATCTAAGCACACATTTCATTCTATCCCCACATAGCTCTCTGCACACCCGACAGTTTGTTGTAGTCGGCCAGGTGTCTCCACACTATACGGCTCATCCGCCATTCCTTCACTATACCTCGGGGCCTGCAAATTTAAAAACATCAAATTAGCCTGTGGAACTGTAAATAAGGGTGAATATGTTTTATTAGGGTTCTTTATACAGTTGGTACTTATTTCTAGTTTAATTTAGAAGATAGGTTGGACCATCTTATGGTCTAAGGGTTCTTTTGACCATAAGCTGGTCCAACCTACCTTCCATCTTAGGGGTGGATTTTGTCACAAACAGATCAGCATCGTTGGCAGCCTTGTCCCACCCACCGCAAAGTATAGATAGGCCTCCTCTGGCATGCTTCCTTATCTTAATATTTCACAAACCTTGATGTGACAACGCATCTGTTGTTAATTCTGAGTGGGATGGCATTCATCTCAAACTTGTTAATGTCTTTATCAGCAAGTTCTCTAATCTCCACAGGCAGGACATCATTTTTCCTCATCGCATTAATTCGAGTTCTTTCAAGAAAGTTTTCCGCACTCATTCGCCGCCTTTTCACGTCTCTGATCATGTGCCAGTTCGCCCATTTGTTCCTCACTTGTTGGAACTGCAAGATTTAAACTTTTTATAAGGAGGTTTGTGTAAATTTGCATTCTAGTATGAGAATCTGCGAGATATTTGAAAAACTATGAAGATGGTCGCGTCCAATGTGTAATGAATTACGAACCCCGAACCCAGCGACAGTTTGAGATTTCCAAACATACTTTGCAAGACCAGATATATTCAAATTCATGTTTAATTTATATTCTCATTAATATTTTTGTAATCCAAGACTTTATTAAATTTTAGGTTAGGGCCATAGAGTATAGTAATAGATTGGGGTTAGGGCCGTCATAAAATTTATTCACTGACATTCAGTTGACTTATTTGACATTTGACTTTTTTTTTTGGGTGGGTTATTTAATTTATTAGCAAATAGGTATAACTTCTCCCGCTTTGATATATTTATTTTTACAATGCACACTTGCTTTTCTAATTCACTTTAGACAGACAAAAAAGTCAACATCGGCCTTGCTTCTTGCTTGCCATAATAAAAAATCTTAAAAAGAAAAGAACAGAACTTCTCCCCTGTGCTTCTCCCGCTCTCGGAGCGGGAAAGCTTGTCAGACTTTTACTGACTAAAACCCACCCGTGTTCCTTTAGATGCCTGTGTGCCAGGGCCACGATATCCCTTTCGGACAAAATCGCAGCCCTGGCACCCTGGCAGGCATTGGCCCTATCGGACCCAGTCATTTGGTGCTGACATCTCTTTGAGGCGTGCGTGGTACACAACGCGCCGTTGACCCGGGCCTGGTCCTTATCGGACGGCAAACTACCCATCGCTCACCGTACGCAAGCCCGTGCCTTCGGTGGCTGGAAATCAGCCTGCGACTCCCGACAACCGGGGCGTCTCCCACGGCAACTAGGGGCGCGAACCTTGCCTCTCCCTCACGCGTTCCGCCTCCTCCTTCGCGAGCATTACTGCTTCGCAGAATGAGGTTACGGCCTCCCATGCACCGTCGCTCCGAACCATGGCCTGAACCAGGGCCGGACGCGAGAGATCGCCTCCGTGATGACACGGTGGTTCTCCGCCCAAGCAGGGCAGATCTCCACCATATGCTCCACCTGTGTCCTCCGGGCGATCCACAAAGTGGTGACACCCGAGCGTTTCCTCCCGCTTTATCCTGAACAGGAACCTCCCGAAACAACCATGTACGGTGAGGACCTGCGTCAGGTGGAAGGTGAGGACGCCGTGGCGCCTCTCTAGACACTCCTCAAAGAGGAAAGAGGGCCGCCTTACCACCGCTCATGTTGACACTTTATGACTTAGGCTTGTACAAAAAATAGCGATGTATCGATATTTTTTGTTCGATATATCGATATTTTTCAGCGTTATCTATTATTTCGATACATCGATATAAAATATCAAGTATCAAAAACGTATCAAATATGATATATTTCCAATAGCAACACCATTGTCCCCGTTGTAAAAAAGTAAACTTATTTTTATCTATGTTTTATTAGTTTAAGATTTTACATCAAAAATGATGTTTCTAGTTTGGAATTTCTATGAATAAAAAACAAACAGAATTCAATTTCATAAAGTTCATAATACTTTTTAGAAAATTTCACCGATAAATCGATATTTTTTTTTCAATATATTGAAATCCATATTTTATGTATCAATATATTTTTCAAATATCGATAAGATATATGTCGATACTTTTTGCCACTTCTTGCATCCCCATTCTGACTCTCTGACTAGTCTAAAGTTATCTGTGGTTGACACTTGACTTGACACTCTGCTGCATTCCGAATTAAGCCCTCAACGCTCACATGTTCTCTGGGGAGTCGGCCGAACTTCCCGAGTTTGCGTTGGCGCCTATAGCCAGAAGCACAATTTCGAAAATGCCACGATGATTAGGTACGATGCAACTCTAAACAAAACAGCACAACTCTCATTTTTGACCGCACACGTTGATATTAATTTAGGGCATGGTCGCCATGGTCAGCGTTATCCCAATAGGGCTCAGAAATCAGTTAATTTTCTATGTAATAAGGTTACATAGAAAATTAACTGATTTCTGACCGTTATTTTATAGGTTTTCGAACATATTTCGTTAATTATTTAATATTTTGTTACAAAATCAATGCTGTACTTAATGCGACGAAGCAATCCTTAAAGCTAATTTCAATTCTATCAAAAATATTTTGTATCTTCGGAATTAAAACAAATTATTCAAAAATAAAGTCGGTTTACTGACGATAGTTGAACGTGACAACGTCATAAGCCTTAAATGGAACGCCTCAGAGCGAGGTAACGCCGCATGAGAGGTAACGCCGCATGCGTCATGTTTTTTCGTGCGTGCAGCCGGCTCCATCGAATTATAAGACGTTGTCACGTCAAAACAAAAAAATCCGACTGCAAAAAAACTTACTGAAGAGATGGAAACAAGATGAAAAGAAAACGAGTATCCTTGTACCAAAAATAAATAAATGCAGTCGGAGGCATCTAGAATGTTACGAACGCCTCCGACTGCATTTATTTATTTTTGGTACATAAAAGGATACTCGTTTTCTTTAGAGGCGATCCAAAAGGATGCTTTGTCCAGCTAGCATATTTTTATGCTCTTGGACAGGGGCTCGTGGCTAAATGATAAGAGCCTCACGGATCGATCGAACGTTAAGCTACGATTCTGCCGCACTCAGTTCGTGGCTACGTGATCATCCATTATTTAACGAAACCTATCCGTGGTCCCGGCTGTCATTGTCATTCGTAGATCTTTGACAGTCGTTACGAGTAGTCAGACACTCAGAAACCCAAAAAGTCTGACAACCAGTCTAACCAAGGGGTATCGTGTTACCAGTAACTTTATCGTGGAGGTCAGATAGGCAGTCGCTCCATGTAAAATACTGGTATTCCCGTTGGACTGGAAGCCGACCCCAATAGAGTTGTAAAAGGCTAGGGAGATTGGACAGGATGCATGTAAATCGAGTTGCTTGAGGTAACCGAGAGGTGCCTGAGGTAACTGAGAGGTTAAGCCAATCGCACATTACAGCTGCAACGGGCCGCAGCTCTACGCAATGTCTTAAAAATACTTGTGGCTCACCTGTAGTGTGCGTTGGTTCTTAGAATGTACGAAGATTGCGTTGCGGTGCAGACCGCCCCAACTCCCTAACCTGATTAAGCCTTTAGTCGATTTTTATAAGTAAATTATTACTGGTTAAATAAGGGTAAAATAGACTGATGACTATTTCATAAAGTAGTCATTCAATAGGATTCTATGAACTTAGATTCTACTAAGAGAGTTAGTTGTATTGCTGATTCTAATGATTATATTTCTGTAAAGCCATATTTATTGCGGCCGCGAATCATATTTAAATCAACATACAACCTGTTACTGACCTGGAAGTTGCAAAAAACACAAAATGAATTTTGCGGATTACCTGACGCTTTTGCATTAAACTGTATTGTTGCCACAGAGTACATGATTGTTGCATTCTGTGGTTTGACGACTGTTTGACAGTTCGTCTCAGTTCCTGTCAGTGTCGGTGTCGGTTTCGACATGTTGTGCTGCTAAGTTTGTTTTGAAAAGGCGGTTTCCGGACTTCTTGGCGGGAAAGTGAAGCGTCATGTTAGCAGTTTTGTTTTATTTTCTAAAATTTGTGTTTAGCCGAATATTAATGTGTAATAGTGGTGGATTATTAACCATTAAGTGTTCGTGAACCTGCATTAATGTAGGCAAATGAAACAAAACAGTGCAACATCACTTTAAGTTCTCTCAAGAAGTCCGCGCGAGGTTTCAGTAAAGTGCCGCGTCTTTACTTAAACCCAAGGGGAGTGGGGCGGGGATATCATCAATCATCTTTATCATGCATTGAGTGGAGTTCATTTCATAATTATTTAAATAACTTTGTACTTGTTACCTAATTTTACATGACACTGGCTAAATGCACAAACCGTGCGAAGCCAAAAAGAAAAAAAAAGAAAAAAAAAAAAAAAAAAAAAAGGCGGTTTCCATTCCACAGCGGTTTCAAAGTAAAAATATTTCGTTAATAAACAAAGTTGAACTGTGGAACAGACGCAAACATGAGTTCCAAAAGAGTTTTATCTCAACGGAGCAATATCAGTCAGACTAAGAAATCAAAAGTATCGGACGTTAGTAATACGTATTTTCACGTTTCCCTGCGAGATAGCGGACTTATTTTAAAACACCCACCGGAAAAATGCGTCGCTTCTCATGAAACGATTCATACTATTCGCAATATTAAGAAAAACTTGGAAAAACATTTTGACTATCCACGAAATTTATCTGATCTTTTCTCAAATTTGGAGAATGAATGCAAAGATTTAGATGTTTTCAAACATTACTTGTTTCCAAATATTGTGAGAATATCTGAAGACAGCGCTGAAGAGTATCCGGTAAGCGACAGTGTTATTAAAATACTGCTGAGCGTTCCAGTTCTTCAAAATAAACTAACTGATTATGTGTTTGAAAAAGCTATTGATTTAGCAGCTGAATCAAAGTGCGGCCCATGGATACAAATGATACTTAAATGTTTCTCGTCTTTAGACAGTGTAGTCAATACAGACAAGATGTCAACAAATCTGATAAACCTTTTAGATGTTGCATCAGAAAAAATGGTCAAATTGGAAATAATAACTGCAATTCCAGACATTATCGGAGATCAAGAGCATGACAACATCTCTGCTGAAATGAGCAGAATCCTAAGTGAAGATCATGATCTTATTCCTGCTATTTTAGACTGTCTATCTTACCTGTGTTTATCTGATGATCAATATGAGCAATTACAGAAAAAAACACTAAATCTTCTAACAAGTCTTTCTAAATGTAATTATTTCTCAAATTTTGTTAAATTTTTGCTAATACCTGGTAGAATAAGTGACAATGCTTATTTAGAAGCAGTCCAAGGCTTGAGGAATGCTCTGGGATGGGCCACATCAGTTGCTCAAGCTCAGGAAGTAGCAACAAGCCAGGTACTCACTGCCTCAGCCATACGAAATTCTATGGTGTCATCAAAAGTTATTAGCAATTCATGGTTAAAGGCATTATCTCTATGTAAAGTGCACACAGACCATAAACCCATTGATTTTATTTTACTTCTAATTGCCTATTCAACATCAGAAGAAAAACAAAGACAAATAGAAACTTTGATTAGAAAGAAAATCAAACTTAATATTTTAAAAGAAGAGTTACTAGATGATGTATTTAAGAAATTCAAACCAATATTGAAGGAATATTTAAGACATTTGATTGATCTTTCCAATTCCCTGTTGAAGACTAAAGTGGACCCAGCTGTAGAGTCATTTGCTTCTTACATGTACTCTCTTATGTTTGCAGAACTAGAGGAATGTTGTCCAACGATTGTTGCTGAACTGTTGCAGTTGGGATTGGATTCAAAACAGTGTGTTATGGGTATTTTGCTTGTCTTAAACAATGTTGCATCAAAAGACATGTCCCTTTTAAAACCACAGAGTGTTCAAATGCTAACACTATTGGATAGAATGGATGACATGCCTCTAGATGAAGTAAGGGCTGTTATGAATTTATTATGTGGCTTGGCCTACAGTTATGAAAACTCAGTTATAAGAGATGATCTTCATATGATAATTAGAAAAGAACTGGGTTCATCTAATCCAAGAATAAAAGTTCAAGGTATTCTAGCTGCAATTCATGCTGTAAAGTACCTGATGGTTGCAAACTCAGAAGATGATCAGACCAGAGAAATGCCAGATGATGTCAGTTATGGATCAGTTACTCACTTATCAGAAGGGGATCTTCGTGAAGCAGCTCAAATTATAGAACTAATAAGCCGGAGTACTAGACAATTTCCAGATATGATTGCATTCTTTTATGATGAATTGTCTAAAGTAATTTTGTCTGCATCATTTATAAATAAAAACTTTTTGTCATGGCTCACTGATGCAGTGACTAATGACCTGCAACAAAACTTTATAGTGGATTCAATTGAAGTGGATAGAATTGGTGAAATAAAGCTGTCCATGCATTATTGTCTTAATGCAGACAGTGAAATGGATGAAATTATTGCCATTAATATTGCAGGCATGACTTTAGAATCAAAGTCTGAAGTGTATATTGGTATTTTGTCTCCACTTTTTCAACTTGTTCAGACTTTGCATTTTAAGCAGCACGAAGGAAATTTATCTAGCATAGATGCACTATTGGGATGTCCAGTTGTGATGCCCAAGTTCGTAATAGACATAGTTGAAGACATGGATTCAGTGGCAATTAGTAATATCTTGGATTGTTTAGTCCATTGCATTAATTGGTTCAGGGAATTACTCAATGCTTTTGCTACTCAAGATGATGATGACTTGAAGACAAAAACATTAAAAAGGGTGTTACAAATTGACGAGTTAGAAACCTTTGTTAAAGAAATCCTTATTAAAACCAAAATTCCTTACAAACCACCTGTTTGTACATTCAATGTTAACAAGTACACTGGTGAACAACTTGAAAGAAAGTCTGTAAAAGTACAATCTGCTAAACAAAAAGTGACTAAAAAGCCAGTACAAGATGACACGGTGCTACCTGAAACGGCGCGCACTCAAGCAACGCAGAGCAATGTCTCTGTAAAAGGCAGCCTTGAAATAAGTCTCAACATGCCCCTCAGACAATTAAATTTAAATTTACTCCATTTAATCAAAACTGATATGACTGAAGATAAAGAGTCAGAAACTGAGTTAACAGTGAAAACTTTAACCTTCTTACTAAAGTGTGTTAATAGTAACATTGAAAATGTTTTAATTTCTAAAATCAAAAGGAAAACATTTCTCACTAAACAGGAGATTGCTGTGTACGATTCTACTAAAGCTGAACAGTGCGCTAAGACAGTCAGTGAAGTATTACCACAGCTGGTGGAACATTTGAAATTTGTGACATTGTGCATAGACAAGTTAACAACTGAGAATACACAAGCAGACAATGAAATTTTATACACATCAGATTTGATCAATCTCCTTACATGCCTGGACTGCATCTACAACTTGTGCACCATATACTTTAAGTGGATAGGTTTTAAGAATCAACAGCATGGTGCCTTACTAAAGAGTTCACTGAGGACTTTAGCAAATCCAAATACTGCTACAGTATCACTGAAAGACTTACTGATAGCTGCTGCCCAGCACCTACAGACACATGAGAAATATTGTTTGCAATTATCAACCGCAGTATCACTAATAGAGTTCCTGAAAAGTATTCAAAACTTCTCTGATAACAGAGTCATACTTAATATTTTAAAAACTTTAGCACAAAGCTTTTTGTCGCAACAGTGGAAAACTCCGGAAGGTATTTTAGAAAAGGGCTTACACTTTAATCAAAGTGTTGATCGATTGGCTTCCATTTATTTTATAAACAACGAAGTCCTAGCATTAAAAAAATTGACTTTGCAACTTACGGAAGATATAAAGTTGCTTCAAACAAGCAAAAACACTTTAAGATCGTTCAAGTGCATAACCAAGAGCAATTTCCCCATTTTGTATAGAAATCTAGGAACAGCAGTTTACGAAGCAACCAAAGCTCGCTTAGAGAAAGGAATGACAAACTCGGAACATTTGGATCTGTGGAAAGACGTAGCAACAATAATGAAAAACATGTCTGAAATTGCGAAAATTCTAGAGAACAGAAATAACTTAGCAGCATTTTTTAAGAAATCCATTCCAGTCCTGAAACTATTTATGTCGCAAGGCATCCCTATTTTGGAAATTCAGTTCAAAAATGAGAATCAAGAAGTTTTGGAAATTTTGAAAATTCTTCAGCAATCCACTAGATTCTTGCAGACATTATGTTGCCATTCAAGATTGAAGAAAGATACTGTTCTGATGAGTAAGGTCCCACACATGAGACAGGTTCTTGAAACTTTGATTTACAAAGTGAAAGCTGTCTTAGCTGCAAATAATTGTTCAGAGGCATTTTGGATGGGTAATCTCAAAAATAAGGATATTCATGGCGAAGTAATTGCTTCACAACAGAGCATTGAAAATGAGGAATCCGTTGAAGATTGTGATGAACAGTTGCCGGAAGACGAAGAAAGCGACGATACGGACGATGAAATTCTTAATCCTGATTCTAGAAGTCTCAGTGATATTGTTTGAATTTATTATTAGTACCTATTTCAATATATTCATTTGTTAACAAAAAACTTTTATTGTAACTACATTTTCTAACTAAATAAACGTGCGAAATTGATAATGATAGGTAGCTATTTAGGAATATGAGTCATATAGAAGCAAAAGCAGCAACATTCACTTTTACTGAAAAGGCAGTAGACATCTTTTTTTGTTTACGTTGCATGTACGTAACCGCAACTACGTAGGTATGTTGCTGGTTTTGCTACCAATCTCAATTTAGAACCTCTATTTTGTATAGGATGATGATGGTTTTGAAACGATTTTAATATTCGGTCAAGTAAACTTGACGGAATACTACCATACTGCATTAAAAGTTGCCAAAATGAAAAAATGGGATGTCGCTGCCTTTGCTTTTATATGACTCATATTTATCCTCTCATACCTATCAATTTCGTAGGTACATTTATTTTTTAACCTTTTTCAAACAAATTATTCTCTAATTAGTCGCCTAATATCAGAATTTGTCTGGTGTCTTTTGTAAGGTGGAATGTTTGTTTCGAAATATATATATATATATATATATAAGTTATTCTATAATTTGAACCCACCAAAGTAAAGCTGTATTCATTACCTATAAACAGATCTAAAATAAATATAATAATTTATCGAACAAAATGCACTTAGTCGCTGGCAGATAGATCGCTGCGCTCAGTTTCATTTACGGTAAGTAAGAAAGAGATAGATGCGCGTGTACAGACGAGCTACTTAGAGCGAGTTGCCCGTGACGTAAGTTAAAGTCAGCCAGTTTAAAGCGGAACTTAATATGAATAGTTAGGAACTCGAGTAATAACTGTTTTGGAATAAATTAGTGGCGCGTTTTATATATTTTTCTAGATATACCTATCTTGTGTAAAGACAACATAAACAGAAGAAGTCATTGGGTAAGTTTGAAATGATATGCGTAGTGTGTTAAACTCTAATCGCAAAAAAAATATAGTAAGTAAATTAATCTAGCAATTTAACATTCAGTTATTAGGTAATTTGAAAATATGCCCTGAGATATTTTTATTCCAAAAATAGCTATTTACCAGTTAAATCTCTAGTAAATAGTTATTATGATCAGAACCATGGACGTATAAAAAACTCGGACGGATTCTCGCTAACAGAAAACTGTGTCACTCAGAGTCAGCCAGCTCGCTGTACGTACAGGCCCCCACGCACACATTCACAGCATACTCACCCATTACGCGTGCAAACGTCAACACAGTCGACACGTTTACGCGGCAAAAAATGTATTGAAATACAGCATGTCTTGTGTGGTGAAATGTTGCAAAAACTGTAGCGATCGGAAGAAAAAAAATACAGGAATCACGTTTCATAGGTAAATGAATAATTCAACAACTTAGTTCCCGATTTTATAGATTACAATCAATATTTATTCACCAGAACAAAATAATTCATCACAAGGCCAGTGTTGCCAATATTCACGTGTGCAAATTACCCTAAATATATGGGAAATATTAATATTTTTTAATCAATTCAATTTATTTAGGTTAATTATTACTAGTTGTTTTATATTCTTTCTACTAGATTTCCTAAAGTAAATGAAGTTTGGCGAAATAATTGGATTGAAAAAATTCGAAATTGTAACTGTCAAAATGACTGGATTCCAAACAAGTACAGAGTCATTAGCAGTTTACATTTTGAAACGAATGACTTTTATACAAGGGCCGGTTGTTCAATCCCCAGATAAACAGTCAAATAA
Organism: Tiliacea citrago; assembly: GCA_963921375.1. Taxonomy (NCBI): domain Eukaryota; kingdom Metazoa; phylum Arthropoda; class Insecta; order Lepidoptera; family Noctuidae; genus Tiliacea; species Tiliacea citrago. The sequence continues at coordinate 9,091,379 of OY992784.1, forward strand.
CTATTTAACGAATAAAGTTATCTGGCTGTTTATCAGACTGTTAATTGGTCACCATCAATCGTCATTTATTCCATCGATAACTATCTGACCGAATATTTCATCTCTGGCAACCATAACTTCAGAGAGTTGAAACAGAGATATTGCGTATAAGAACGTTAGAGCAGGACAGACTATCGTATTCATTTCCTGTCAAGCAAGCGTCACTCACTCACCTAGTTTGAAGTTAATTTGGCTTTTTGGTTCGACGTCTAATTATTTTCAGTTTCCGTACTTTCTGTTATTTGATAGCAATTTCAAGTAGCATCACAATGCAATCTCAAAAAAGAGAACGGTGTGCAAACTTCACCACTGCCGAGGTTCAATTACTTGTAAGTTTAGTCGCCAAGTCTAGAGACTTATTATTGAAAATAAAAAGACTGATGCTGTGACGAATAAAGATAAGGACACTGTATAAAAGAAAATAGAACATTCTTTTAACTCTTGTGGATTGTCAACAAGTGTCCGCTCATGGAAAAATCTAAAACTTAAATACGAGGGAATAAAAAAGACCACGAAGAAGAAATCGTCTCTGCAAAGGCAAGAGATGTACAGAACTGGAGGGGGGCCTTCAAATGCTCCCGAATTTAATGACGTCGAGGAAAAGGTGCTGAGCATTAGCTCGAACATAAAAGGACTCGAAGCACGTCACGACAGTGATACTATCTCAAGTAAGTATTAGTCAAGTCAAGACTTTAAAACATGAACATGTAACATGATCTCCTGTATTACAGGTTTCATACCTAATTTTGGAACCGATTGCGGAAGTCTTAACTGCAGGTAGGTGCACTACCTGCAGTTAAGACTTGTTGTAAACATAAGTTAATTATATTGTATGTTTTCCAGTGCCAGTGGTTGTCGAGGAATATCTGTTGGATGATTTTGAAATTAGCTCTGCCGATATACCAGAGCATGAAACAGAGAATACTGCCCAAGCTAATATTCCAGGTATGCTTGAGAATTCTGTCTACTATAAATTACTCACAAGACATTTTTATTTCAATCACATCATTGCAATAAATATAATTTCTTTCCCTTTTAGATATGGACAAGTCAGCCATCCTGCAAGTTGTTGAAGACAATGACTCCCAAAAAGGTATCTATAGCATTCTTCATCATCATATCATTAGATATAAATGTACAGTAAACTCAGGGTTGCCAGATGGCGAAATTTTTTTCTCGTACCAGGGCTGCCAAATATCTCGTACTTTCAATACTTAATCTCGTAAAAGTATAAATTTTAAAATCCTTAATGTAGGTACACTATGTACTATTACTAGCTAGCCTGGAGTAGGTACATTAAGTTTGGGGCAACCAAATGACAACACCGTTAAGTGATTCATATAGAGCGAGTTATAAAAACCACTGAATAATTAGGGTGAAATTCTAATGTGCTGCAACTTCAACTACTATACGCGTACTGTACTAGCATCGCATACGCACAACACAAACACACTTTACTAGCTCACTCGTCTTACCTACTTCAACTTATTAATATAAGATTACTATGAATGAACTTGATCATAGGATAAACAACACTTACGACGTGCTCATTTTTGTTTATACCGCTCCTCTGAAAATCGAGAAGCACCGGCGCACAGACTATGTAGTGTTCCCCGGCAGTAAACAAGCGGATAGTAGGTACTGTTAGGCCCTTTGTATGGTACGGCGTATATACCGCGCCGTAGAAAGGGCATTGTGAAAATCTCGTAAAAAAGTGTACGAGATTTTATTTTTCTCGTATCTCGTAGAGAGACTGCTAAATCTCGTAAAGTTACGAGATTTCTCGTACATCTGGCAACACTGAGTAAACTGAACAGTTGTCCAACGTGTGTCTGTAGCAGGATGTTAGAATTTTTTAAGCCGCTCATGAAGCTTCTGACTAACTTGACGAATACCTACCACTTTGCCACTATAATGATGAATATACTCTTCAATACCCAGCAATAGTAAAATTGTTTGATAATAAATAACACCAATCAATTTTTATATTTTTTATGCTTTCAGAAAATAAATGGGACAGGTGGCACCCACACACTTTGAAAACTAGGGTGACAAAAGTTTTAAAATCCACCGCAACCAGAACAGGTGTCACCTCTCAACTGGATAAATTAAGTACAGCTCGGTTGGAACTGGTACAGCTGCAAATGGAGAATACCAGAAAGGAACAGCAGTTTATGGAGGAGCAACATAATCTAAAAATATTACATTTATGTAATGATGAGAGAAGAAGAGAAGAAATCCATGCCCTGCTGATAGAAAAAATTAGGTGTGGGCCTGTGCCGAGTGGCATGATTTAGTAAATCTGTCTGTATATATTATGTTTTTGTTTATAGTTATTATGTTTGTGTTTTATTTAGAGTAATGACCCCGAGTTTGACTAAAGTAAGTCAGACTGATGTAGAAAAATAAAAACTTGTTTGTAATAAAAAAATGTTTTATTTATTATAAAAGTACTGCCTACTAACCTACTTTAAGATCTAGATTACCTACTTATCTATTATAAAATTAATGAATGAAAATAATCTAACATTAAGTTTCTAGTATGGTGCCTTTCTTCACCAATGGGATTGGCTACGGAGGGGGGAAATAAAGGCTGTGGTGGAACAATTACTTCTGAGTCCACTGGAGGTTCCTCTTCATTTTTTTTTCGTGCCAAGTTATGTAATATAGCACAGGCTACAATTACATCTTGTGCAAGCTGTAGCTTACACCTTAGTCCAATGCTCAGAACTGGAAAGCGTCTTTTCCACACTCCAAAGCATCTTTCAATGACATTTCGTGTTCGTATTTGTGACTCATTGTACAAACTTTGAGCTGGTGTGTCCGGGTTCTGAAAAGGAGTCAGTAGGTAATTGGTTTGTTCATAACCACTGTCTCCAAGTATAATTCCATTTCCAAATGCATGATTCTCACAGTTGAATTTTACACGTGAATTCGCGAATATCATGCAATCATGGGTAGAGCCAGGCCAACGTGCAACTACATCTTGGAACGCCAACTCTGCTGAACACATTGCTTGCACATTAAACGAAAATAGCCTTTTCGGTTCCTAAATTCTTCAGCTGTGTTTCCACCGGGTGACTGAATCTTGATATGGGTGCCATCTATAGCTGACATCACTCTAGGGAAACTGGCTATTTTATAAAATTCTTCCTGAGACCTTCTGATATCTTCATCACTTCTTGGCAACTTTATGAATGTTGGCCTTAGTGATGCTATAGCTTCTGTAACTTTTTTTACAATACGGCATATAGTGGAGCTATGAATGCCACCAAAATCACCAACGGTAATGTAGAAACTCCCAGTGGCATAAAACCGCAGTGTAATTAGTAACTGTAACATGGGTGGGATACACTGATTCCTGAAACAATAAAAGCGCATAAGTATTTAAACTGAAACTACTGTACCTACCTATTATATAGGTAAGGTAGGTAAGTATCCTAACCTAGATCACAAAACTTACCTTTGTGTTTCGTGCTTGATTTTATCTTCAATCAGGGAAAGTAAATATAAAACAGACTCTTTTAAAAGTCTGAATCGGCGATGAAATTCTTTTGAATCCCACTGAATAAAGTGGTCAGGCCTAGATCTGACGATTCTTTCTTTTCTTTCAGGTGGATTTAAATATTCTTTAATAAGGCCTCTTCTTCTATTGCCAGGTCGTCAATAACATCGAAAACATCCATAATAAATGATGATAATTAATAAATTAACACTTCACTCGTTGTTTTAAACAATAACCTCAAACCAAATTGAGTTCAAATCCTAGTATATAGTTATCTGTGGTTCAAATGACTTTTTACGTTACGTCAACGTCAAATCTACTTATCGAATAAGCGGTTATTTGGTGGTCGAAGCGGTAGACAGACTTATTCCTCAGTTAGCGCAGTTATTCCACAGAAAAGTCTTATCCGACTATTGAAAAATCCGATATCTTGCTATCTGTGGAATAAACGCTACCTGACTGTTTATCTGGGGATTGAACAACCGGCCCTAAAGGAGGACTCCGGCGCGGGCGTGTTGTTATGTAACAACACACCGGAGTTAATTTACCTTTTGAGGTACTGCATATATACTGTACCTCAAACGGTAAATTAACAATCTAAGCTAACATGTTAGTAACATGGTATTTATTTTGAAATTACGAAAACGACACGATGTTTTTCTTAAAATAAAACAATAATAAGTGGGTAATTTTGGCTATCATGACAACCCTAAATTCACTCACACCTAAGACTGTCGCCGCCATTACGGGACAGTTTTGTCTTAGCGTGAGTTCCGTCCGACTTTTTTTTTAGGTCCATGATCAGAACGTATCAGGTCAATCATAATTCTATTCTTATTACGGTAACAGAAGTTTTATTATTCTAACGTAGGTACCTAAATTAGAGCCTTACGTTATAATTTGGTAAAACAGTTGCATGCGACTGTACATCTTGACACCAAATAGACCAAGGCCACTCTAACCTGGTAATTTAAAATATAAAAGATGTATTTAATTGAGAAATTATCTTTCTCTGACATTTCTAAGGACCGATAAAACTAGACGTATATTAGGTCCACATATTAATAGAAATATATTTTTCTTGGCAATTTTTCGTAAACGCTTCGGTCTAGCTCCTGGACTATACCTTAAAAATTGGCGAGTGTCAGAACGGCTGGTTATCTGTATCGGTTCGCGTCAGGCTGATGACCAAAAATTGCTACTTTTTACTACCACTGTCAATTAATTGCTACCTAAGGTGCTCCACCCACTGCACCGCGCCCCGTCGCGTAGCGCGGGATGGCAGATTTTACCATTGTATGCAAGTATCTCAATTTATATAGTAATCACGCCTAGCACAACACACTGCCGACGCGGAAATATATAATTATGCTCGTTATCAGTCGCTCCGCGGCGGGACGCATCTTCAGTGGGTGAACCGCCGGCGCAGGCCACACCGCCAGCTAGCGGGCGGGCGAACATCGTTTCACCTCTTTACATACTTCGGTTCACACCGCAAGCTACCGACTAACCATGTAAAGAGGTGAAACGATGTTCGCCCGCCCGCTAGCTGGCGGTGTGGCCTGCGCTTTACTCTCAGTTTGTGTAAACTATTCAAATTCTATGAGGTACCTAATTATTACCTAATTGCATTATTGGTCCAGCCGTTTGAGCGTGAATGAACTTTCGCCTTCAAAATAATAGTCTGATAACAGCTGATAAAAAAAAACACGAAATAGTGTTAAGTCATATTTATTGAAGTAGGCTTAGTACAATCTCTGGGGCGGGCCCATCGTGGACTTCATATGAAGCGAGCGCACGTTCTGCCAGTGCTTCTTGAGCAGAGACACCAGGAAGTTGATGGACAAGTGCACGTTCTGTGCAAGCTCATCGGGGGTCATGTCCACGTGGCCGACCGCCACCGACAGGCACAATACCTGGAATGAACAGAAGGAAAGAATTAGAATTTTAACATAAATAAAACAGGCTATAGTCCAGCAAAATCTAAATTAAAAATTTCCAGACTCAAAATAGCAATAGATATCTGCTTGAATTGTGATAAGGTGGGTGTTTATGTTAGTCTAAGTTTTTTATTTATTTATGTTCACTAATTTCTCCTTAAATTGTAGACTGATTTTGAAATTTCTTTTTTTATTTGAAAGGCTCTTGAGGTGGTTTGATCGTCACCAAATCAGAATCTGATGAGCGATTTGGGTATTTTTATAGTAACTCGTGAATTTGCTGTTAGAAAGCACCATTTGGTGAAGCGGAACTGATGAAGACCCCAGATGGCCGGAACTACTCAATAATAACTTTTTTGATGATGCTATTATAATAGCACTGATTATTATAATGAACTTATAAGTTCATTTCACTGTTCTTTACATAGCAAGTAGTGGAATATGCATGTGTGGTGATACCACACCTAAAAAGAGAATTAAAAAACACTAAACACTACTAAGTGAAAAATAACTTAATTTCGGAAGTCAGCGGCAAAAACGAAAATATAAAAACAAAGACCCACACTCTGAGACTCTACTTTTGATACTGTAATTTTTCACTTTGTAGTGTTTTTTGAAAGTCGTTATATTTTTTTGTTGTAAAATGACCTCCAGTAAATTAAACATACCTTCTTCATCTGGAACTTGATAGTAGCTTTGACTTCATCGATCTTCTGTGTCATGGACTCCTGGTGGGAAAGGAGACCAGGGAACTTTCCGGCCTTGTTAAGACCAGGTCCCAGCAGACGCGGGATCTGCTTGATGAGTGATTCTGATGCAAGGAAGGCATCATATCTGAAAAAGAAGTTTAAATAGAGTTATTTTGGGCTTATACAAAGACTAGGACAAAATCACTCTAATATTATAAAGGCGAAAGTTTGTGAGTGAGTGTGTTTTTACTTCTTCACTCTCACACGGCTGGACCAATTTTTATAAAATTTTGTATGGAGGTAGCTGACACCCTGGATTAACTAGGCTATCCCGATATTCCCACGGGATCGAGACTTACGCAGGTGAAACCGCGGGGCGCAGCTAGTGTATACTAATAATAGAAAGAGGTCAAATTTTCGAGTTTGTATGCAGGGGGTAATGCTGATCCAATTCCGAAAATTCTTTCTCTAATGGGAAGCTACAGTATCGCCTAGTGTCAAACAAGAAATTTCATGCAGATGAAGATAGTGATTCTAGACAAAATCAAACTGGTTGCTATTATAATTGTATAATTTGTGATTTTTATGACATTGATTTTACATTATGTGATTACCTAAACTCACACACTGACTTATTAATTAAATTTTTTTAGGAAAACATACTTTTACAATGTTTGTAAATATGTGAGCACCATGTATCATAATTAAGTTATTTTTCATTGCTCAATTTTTAATTCCTTGTACCTGTAGTATAGTAAAACATTTTTAAAAGGGTAACAGTGGAGTTTATTGCCCATTACTATCCATACGAAACTACCTTTTGGAAGGGGCAACTAGAATCAATTCTATTTTTTTTGTAAAATTTGATGTTCATAAGTGCCACTTATGTGCCTATTTGAAATAAATAATTTGACTTTGATATTCAAAATGTTAAATTAATGTATGTACTGTATAAAAAACCGGCCAAGTGCGAGTCGGACTCGCGCACGAAGGGTTCCGTACCATTTATCTAGAAAAATGGCAAAAAATCACATTTGTTGTATGGGGCTATATTGTTTTATTTTAATTTAATTATTTATTTTTAAAGTGATTAAATAACTAAATATTCTGTGAATATTTCAAGCATCTACCTGTTGCCGTTATCAATATTAAGCAAAAACGAGCAAAAAAAATCACGTTCGTTGTATGGGAGCCCCCTTAAATATTTATTTTATTGATTTTTAGTATTTGTTGTTATAGCAGCAACAGAAATACATCTGTGAAAATTTCAACTGTCTAACTACACTGTTCATCAGATACAGCCTGGTGGCAGACGGACAGACAGAGTTAGTAATTTCATGGTGCCTGTTACCATATTATGCTCTTTTCAAACTAAAGGTTGACTGGCAAAGAAAGTCTTGTGGGATTAAATCTGCCTGATGTGCTGCTACTATAATATTTGAAGTATTTTTACATAATATAAAACAAAGTCTTCCGCTGTCTGTCTGTCTGAACGTGATAAACTCAAAAACGACTGAATGGATTTTCAAATGGTTTTCACCAATGGACGGAGTGATTAATCAGAAAGGTGTATGTGTATAATTTATTAAAGTTTTGTGTAAATTGGCTGAAATATGACGATTATTGTTGAAGATGTCGGAAAAAATTATGCTGACTGGGAGATAGTAAATCTCCCAGTCAGCATAATTTTTTCCGACATCCGGTGTGAGCCACATAAACTGTACGAGATTCATAAAATTTATGTTCAACAGGATTGTACATCCAAAAAGTCCACAATAGCATAATTCTGTCTATCTTCTAAGGATGACTGACACACAGTAACAGTTTTTATCTTTCAGAATTTGATAAAAATTTAATTGTTATTTCTGAAGCTATTTTAACCAGTATTATATTAATCCATATCCAATAAAATATGTTATTTAAATTGAGCTTTTTAGATTAAAATATGCCTTTACACTTTATAATTTAAATGAATACTTTCACAGATTCAAAATTGCACATAACAAAATAATTATGGTTAACAATGGCAATGGCAGTCAATGTCCTTTTCCTCTACTATTATTTAGACAGAAAAACAGCTGAACAGATATGAAATTTGGCACACAGATAGTTAATAAATAAAGAATACTCACTTCTTTGCTAGTTTCTTAACAAGTTTCTTGTTCTTGTTAAGTTTTTTGAGTGCCTCAGCATCCATGCAGGGTACGTTCAAGGTCTTAGACTCATCACAGTGTTGTTGGTCACCAAGGACACACACCTGCATTTTGGGGCGGGGAATGTACTTGAGCCTGCAAAGTAATTTCATCATCATGGTCAATAATTGAACACATTGAGAGAATGTTAGAGTAACTTTTACGAGTGTATCAGTAGTAAATTCTTCATCAATATCAACAGATAATACATGCAATTTTTAACATCACTTGCTTATACTAGCTTCTGCACCATTTTCAAAGTAAGAATGGTGAATACATAACCATGGTGTTTCCACATGTGGTACTTTCAATTCAATATGATCATAATACAATTTTACCAGTAATACATTCAACGAGGCATACCTGAAGCCGTGTTTTCATCATCTTAAGCTAATTCGGTAAGCCGAGGCTTACCTACCCGATATTTTAAGACTCTGGGTAGAGTCCCGTCAGTTTTCACCGACTCCCTGTCCAGATTCATCTTGGTGGAACTTATTATAAGATGTCCCACTAAAATGCTCTTTCCAGGTAAACGTACTTGACGGTGCCTGAGAAACGCTTGTCCTTCTGGGGGTCATAGTTCTTCAGACCAATTTGAATCTCGACAGTCTCCAAAAAGTTACGTTTTTTGTCCTTTGAATTTTGGAGGACGGCATTTACGCACTCGTAAAGCGTATCACGCGATACTTTGGACCTAGAATGAGAAAACAACACAGTTATACAGGTTATCACTTTTAAGAGGTTATAAGTGGAGCGGTATGATAATATTGAAAAATCAAATGTTAAATCAAATAAATTACATGGTAAACGAAGATCGCAATAGAGACGCTAAAATAAGACGTATTGATTTCTAAAATAAATACCGATTACTTACGACATTGTAGAAGAGTTGTCCTCCCTTCACGTTGTCAACGAATTGAAAGAAGGATTTCCGACTTCGACAGTTTGACGTTTGTACGGTTTGTAACTTTGTAGTGTAGTGACCCTAGTGAAGTAGAGACGACGGATAAAGTGAAGCAAATTGTATAATCGACTAAAAATTAACTACTCTTATTTTTCTATGTTTTTGTATTAAATGTTTCTACTCCTTTATAGAAATCTGTCGCTATCTCTCCCCATCATCTGATCATAATCTGATCCCCATCCAGCAAGATTTCTATAGAGGAAGAAGTGAAGACTTCAGACTTGGGCGTGGCTAAACGCAACAAGTACCTAGGTTTAAGCAGGGTCGCGTCGCTTTCTGTCGATTTGCATCTTGATGTAAACTGACCCCTTATCTCTTGGCTCTTACGTAGACCTACACACACTGAAAATGTGACTCTAAGCCGATTTTAGGGCTATGTTTGTTAGATGCAGGTGCAAATTCTGACGATAAACGCCTAGATATTTGCAGGCGGATAAAATTTACATCCAAGTTCATACAATTCCACTCTTTTCAGCGTAGAAAGTTGAACAAGGCCCCGGAAGGGAAGTAGTTATCTATTTCTGGTCCAAGCAAGCGACTTTTCAAAATGTTTAAATGCAGCTTTATTTATTTTTCAATAAAATCCGAATGTTCCTTTGAGTAGAAATTGTTAACATCAATAAATATTGATGTTAACAATTTCTACTCTCTCTCTTTCTTTTATTTTTTCTTTTTTCTAAATATGGTACTTCCTCGCTCGCTTTTACTTTCCACCCTGTATAATATCCACTTCCATGCGTCTGGACGAAAACATCTTATAATGTTGCAAAATGATGAACACTTGTTAAATTAAGCCATGCGTTCGGGCCTCTCACCGCATTGCACAGCAGTTCGGCCACAGAGCACCAATACTAGGCAAATAGGGTAGAGTAGAAGTAAGTAATTCAAAATAAATATGTGTACCTAATGCTCTAACATTATTTAAATTAACCAAATCATTTATAAATATATTTTAGTTCAGTTATAATAATAATAATAAAATTCTTTGGACCAGATGTCGGGACTGGCACTGAGTGCTGCGATTAGAAATCGGATACCCAACACTTGTATCTTTAGAATTTGTTGAAAGGCCCCTTTTAAAAAAGTTAAAAAAAGAAATAAACAAATTAATAATAATATAATTAATAATTTTAAAATAATAATATAATAATTTTAAAATAGTAACATCAAAATAGAGTAGCATATTTATTGTTTTTTCGCACTTTGTCTAGAATCAAAGAATTCGGTGAAGCAGGTTGTGGAAATCTTGGATTCGTTACATACCAATCTTCTTTCAATAATTCCGGATCGTGTAGCCACCAGCCATACTAAAACCATAAATAAGCAGTTTCCCAAATAAGCGCTATTGTGTAATTATGTGTAGCCAGGCCAGGGACCTGGATTGAATTTTGGGAAAGTCTTTTAGAACAAAATTAAAATTTCAGCCAACTCCGTTCAGCCGTTTTAGCGTGAAAGCAGCAAACTCACTTTCGCATTTATAATATTATATTGTTAGGATTTATTACATATATTTATATTATGTTCAATTAAACAATAATTAGGTAATTCACTGTTTTATTTCGTGGATAGCATAAGCACTAGGTAGCCTTAAAGCTAATGTGATTTTTTCACTTATGTGTGGTCACGGGCGTAGCCAAGTTTTGGTATGGGGGGGGGGGGGGGGGGGGGGTCAAGAAAATAAAGCAACAAAAATGTGCATGAAATAACACGACCATACGCCTGGGCACCGTGCAAATACCCACTCATAGCTGCAGCCCCGTCGTAACCTTGACCAACCATGTGCGAACATTCAAGTCCATGCTTTTTCAGGGCTGCAGTTATACCTACGATTTGCGAGGCCACATTATATCCTGTGACATCAACAGTCGGAATGTACTCGAGGAACACCTCCTTAGTTTTATGATATTTAACATCTTTTAAATCAACATAATTATCGTAACCACAGCGAGACTCGCTCCAGACGCGTGGCAAATTCAAAATAAATGTGTATACATTTATTTTGAATTTGCCGCCTCACCTCTCCTTATTTCAATATAATATTTTGAATGTTTCGAAGGGGGTTTGAACCCCCAATCCCTTCCCCCTCCCCTCTGGATACGCCCGTGTGTGTACTTGCACAAATCTTGTTTGTCAAGATTTCCAAGTACATAATATATTAACGATATTAAGATACACAGCAAATATATATATAATTAGGAATGCCAGCCCGAGGATGCCAACGTGCAAGAAAAACTTAGTAAACTTAGGTACCTCACAATAAGTCGTAGGCGGGAACCTGTATATATCACAAGGAAAAGGAGGTAGCATAACTCCTTTGCGTTTCATTTTTATAAATCTTTCCGCTGAGCCGTACGAAAATCCATTAACTCTTCCTATGTAAAGATCAATGACTCTTATCACATCTACATCCGGGCGTTGTATCTGTTAATTAGGAAAGTAAAGGTTAAGATACCTACCTCACAAAAGACCCCCTACACTAGGTAAGACATTTAAACCGTTCGATGCAACTTACGCGCGATATGCTCCTTGACTAACGGCAGTAGCCGACCGCGTAAAGTTGAAGTCACGACTGTATGCAGCTAATATTGACTTCACACGACTGCAGCCGACCGCGTGAAGTTCATGTCATGACTGAACGAAGTCGATCGTACAACTGCGTGCAGTTGAATATATCGACTGCGCGCAGTTGCTGCGATGCAGTCCGTCTGATGGCAGCCTTAGTTACAACTCGACCAAGCTAAGTTTGCACCTCGCGTCGATTACGTATAATATATAAAGATAAAATAGATCAACTAGGGTAAGAGACCCTAGACAAATTCTCTGGGCCAGCCAGCCAAGTAGGAGGAGTTGGTCGTAACTCGTATGGCTAGACGTGCACTGAAGCCGTCACGGTTACCAACCGGCGGAGTTATTGTGAAACACACTATCAGTGGCAATGGGGTTCATTTTGACCGTTCAACAACATTTATTGCGTTATTCATGTTGTTGATCAGCCAAAATTTTCGAACTTACGAAGCAACTAGCTGCGCCCCGCGGTTTCACCCGCGTAAGTCTCGATCCCATGGGAATATCGGGATAAAAAGTAGCCTATATGTTAATCCAGGGTGTCAGCTACCTCCTTACAAAATTTTATCAAAATTGATCCAGCCCTTTGAGCGTGAAGAAGTAACAAACACACACTCACAAACTTTCGCCTTTATAATATTAGTGTGATTGATGGATTGGCAATATACATACTTCAAATCATTCAGATTGTGATTGATAGTGTGTTACGCAATTAGAATGTCACCTGGACCCATGCGGTAAACAAAACTTACCCATAGCGCGTTTTGGTAGTCGTTACGAAACAGTTCGACACTATCGCGTCGACACTGATTTATTCTAGAAACAGTTTTTGGTCGGTGAGTCGGCTTAGTTCCCTCGCTACGACTAAAAATGGGGAACAGTCGACACAGTAACATTTGGTTTTACTTTGCTGTGTGGTAACATTACAGCCCTCACTGTTTTGTCAACACAAGTTTTATATAAATAGGTATTAATTGGTTTTTAATGTTCAACTATAAAAAAAAAGGAAAAAAAAATCAATGTGTAATTTGTTCAAATAGTTTGAAATTTATCAATCCATAGAACCATATCAAACCATAGAATTGTAGTATAGCCTGTGTATTACAATGTAAACAAATTTTTTATCTAACAAGTCTATATATTCCCCGAACTTGGAAGCTTTTGCTTTAATAGATTTAAATACGGTACTGCATCTAATTTCACGTTTGACACTTCGGAACTTGGTCTACTAGCCAGTTTGTAAATATATTACTTTTAACAGATTCCGTCTTTATTTCGGGCCAGTGTTGGCCCAGATACCGAGGAGATGTAGGTTTAAAACCCGTCTAGGATTTTTTTTTAATTTTCGGTTCTATTTATAAAAATATTCGATGAATCAGTTTTTAGATATTTATCTACACAAATTCAGTCTTGCATTTACACGTTGAATGAAATATGTTTAATAATTTTGATAGCTAAAAAGCAATAAAATATGATTGCATGCATGTTTATGTGGACGATATTTTATTCCGCTATAAATAATCAAGTTAGTTTAAATAAATTATTATAACTCATGCAAACTAAATCAGCAAAAGTAAGTTAAGTTATTGACTTCTAAGTATGTTTAAAATCTATTGCAGTATCTACACTTTTCGTATTTTGTAAGAAGTCATTAATTTTTTTAATTTAATTTTAACCTAATATATTTTTTTGTTTATTGATATAATCAATCGTTAGTATTCATTCATTCATTAATTTCAGCGGAAAGTCGTCCACTGCTGGACATAGGCGTGCCCCAAGGACCGCCACTTCGACCGGTTCTGTGCTTCCCGCATCCAGCGGATACCTGCGGTCTTCACGAGATCATCGGTCCACCTTGTAGCAGGCCTACCAACGCTACGTCTTCCGGTACGCGGTCGCCACTCCAGAACCTTTCAGCCCCATCGGCCATCAGTTCTGCGAGCAATGTGCCCTACCCACTGCCACTTAAGCTTGGTAATTCTTCGGGCTATGTCGGTTAATCTGGTTCGCCTGCGGATCTCTTCATTTCTGATTCGATCACGTAGGGAAACTCCAAGCATAGCCCTCGCCATTGCCCTTTGGGTGAGTTTTAGCCTTCTGATAAAGCCCAATGTGAGCGACCACGTTTCAGTGCCATAGGTCATCACTGGCAACACGCACTGGTCAAAGACTTTCTTCTTGAGACACTGCAGTGTGTGGGACGAGAACATATTGCGTAGCTTCCCGAACGCTGCCCAGCCGAGTCGGATTCGACGATTGACCTCTTTCTCAAAGTTGGACCTACCTAACTGGAGTTTGTCCGAGGTCAACATACTCGTCCACAACTTCGAGTGTAGCGTCTGCGATCTTCATGAGAGTGGGTGTTACATGGGTATTTGACAAGACCTTTGTCTTATCCATGTCCATTTTAAGACCCACTCTTTCGGATGCTCCACTGAGGTCATCGAGCATTTTACTGAGGTCCTCCATAATCTCAGCCATGACAACTATATCGTCGGCAAACCGAAGGTGAGTGATGTACTCGCCATTGATGTTGATGCCTAGCCCTTTCCACTCCAGAACCTTGAAGACATCCTCCAGTGCAGCGGTGAACAGTTTCGGAGAGATAACGTCTTCCTGCCTCACATCTCGCTGCAGAAGGATAGGTTTCGAGGTCTGGTCCTGGAGTCGGACTGACATAGTGGCGTTTTTGTACAGACACTTCAGCACCTCGATGTACTGATAGTCGATCTGGCACCGTTGAAGAGACTGCAGTATAGCCCATGTCTCGATCGAATCGAAGGTTTTCTCGTAGTCCACAAACGCTAAGCAGAGAGGCAGGTTATACTCTTCGGTCTTCTGTATAACCTGCCGTAGCGTATGTATGTGGTCTACTGTGCTAAAGCCTTTACGGAATCCGGCTTGTTCGGGAGGCTGGATGTCGTCAAACATGCGCGAGAGACGGTTCGTAATGACTCTTGAAAACAGCTTGTAGACATGGCTCAGAAGTGAAATGGGCCCATAATTCTTAAGGAGTGTATTGTCACCCTTATATAAAAGGATAACCACACCTCTGTTCCATGCCTGTGGCGTTTTGCCTTCGAGTATGACGGAATCAAACAGCTTCTGGAGGTCCTTGAGAACGGGTTTTCCGCCGGCCTTCAGGAGTTCGGCCGTAATTCCGTCATCACCTTCCACCTTGTTGTTTTTGAGCTGCTTCAGAGACATCCTAATCTCCTACCAGCTGACTTCCGGGATGTCTTCAGTGTAGTGTCGAGTCAATCTAGCTCTTAGCTCGTGCCGGGGTTATTTGTTGATGTGTATAACTGTCCATAGAACCTCTCGATCTCTCCCAACAGCTCAGGTTTGGCGGGTACGATCCTGCCATCATCGGTCTTCAGTTTTGTAAGCTAGCTCTGGCCAATATTGGAAACACTTTAATACAACTATTATCGTTAGAGCAGCGTAAAAGAGTGTGCTTCTGTTCTGTAACTAGTAGATGCCAGATATCCATCAAAGACGTAGCTAAAAAATATCAAATTGGAATACTTGGGTACCGTTTCTGGGAGTGTTGAATATTCCTTGACTTTTTCCATCAAAGGTTTAACAGCTTCTTTATTCATAGGTAATTTTAATTTATCTATCACCATATCGTGGATATAATTCTGAGGACCATACATAGTAAGACCAAAGAACTCCATGATTGCAAAACTAAATTTAATCACAAATAATATAAAGGGTACTTAAATTAAGTATTTTAGGTTTAAGCTATTTAACAATATTTTTAATTTTAAAAAGCAAAACGTGGTTATGAATTCAATTGCAATGTCAATCTTGTGTCAATGACTTCGATAAAGGTACGGTCCCCACAAACTTATTTGTCCCGAATGAAACGAAGCGACAGCGACGCGGCGGTTTTGTCGTTGAACAAAGATGCTAATAATATCAAACCCACAGAGCACTCTATACATTGTTAATCAAACCGACAGACGAACGTGTGGACAGACGCATACGGCAACCAATAGAATGAATATGTCTTAATTTTAGCACCCTAGCTTACTGCCATGAATGCTTCCTCTTGATTCTTCTTCCTCTAGCTTACTTTAACGCAATTTCTATATTTGCGTCCATTGTGTCCTTGTGAGGAGACAAAATCGCAGACAGATGCGAATATTCGTTCTACACCTGCACCACCGCGCCGCAGTCCCTACCTACCGCAGTTGCAAGCGCAATCCAGCTTCAGACTGCTTCTATCCGGTTCCTCTGGGACTCTAGGTGCTTATATAAGTAACATAATGTATCCAATCTATGGAAATTTCATGAACTATTTCACATGTAGCAAATAGGTTTTCATCAATATGAGTTAGTTATTGACGAGCTGTACCGGAAACAACCAAGGCACTACATGATGCGGTAAGGCGTAGTCGGGAGCACAGAGTATATTTTTTATAGGGGTCGGGAGTCGCATTTGGTCGGGAAGGTAGACACTTGGTGCCGATTCTGTTGTCACAAAATTCTCTAAACTAGACTAAAAATCACCAAAATTTAGTTTATTCCCGTCAAATGACGTTTCCCATTCTGAAATTGACTAAAGTGACACAACTTAACTGTAATAAAGGACTTCTTTGCGGGAAAGTGAAGCGTCATGTTAGCAGTTTTGTTTTATTTTCTAAAATTTGTGTTTAGCCGAATATTAATGTGTAATAGTGGTGGATTATTAACCATTAAGTGTTCGTGAACCTGCACTAGTGTAGACAAATGAAACAAAACAGTGCAACATCACTTTAAGTTCTCTCAAGAAGTCCGCGCGAGGTTTCAGTAAAGTGCCACGTCTTTACTGAAACTCAAGGGGAGCGGGGCGGGATATCATCTATCATCTTTATCATGCATCATTGAATGGAGTTCATTTCATAATTATATATTATTAATATTAGTTACAGCTTTGTACTAGTTACCTAATTTTACATGACACTGGCTAAATGCACAAACCGTGCGAAGCCAAAAAGAAAGAAAAAAAAAAATGTCATTTTAGTTAATCTAATGAAAATGGCAATTTTGGTAGTCTGAATTTGACGTTTTTCAGCTAAGATTAGGTTAAATCGACTATTTTTAATCGCCATTAAAAAGGTGTGGAATAAAATTAGTTGTCATGAACTAAAATTTATAAAGTACATTTCTCTTCTAGTTCTTGAAAGTTGGGATGCTTTTGTGAACTTGTAAAAGACTCGACACGGGTAAGGCATTCCATAACCATACTCGGTTATGGAATGCCTTACCCGTGTCTTTATGGCGTGCTCAATCTTTGTCCACTTTTAAAATTCTGGTAAAAAAATACTTCCTCTCTCCTTAAACATCATCGTTACAGAATACAGTTCCTTGCTCTTGTTTCATGTTTATTATTGTTTATATATTCATATAGATAAGTGTATGCTTTATGTATGTATATTATTGTATAAGTAAATTGTATACCACTGACTACCTGCAGTATTCTCGTCTTCCCCCTTTAATCCATCCTAAGGCTGTAAAAGGTCGCTTTTAGCAATAAGACCACCCATTGTGTCACCCTATGTAAACTTTTAACATTTATTTCTGCAACTTTTATGGTCTCCATAATAAAGAGTATTCTATTCTATGCTTGTGAGTTTGGAAAATCTTAAATCATTTAAAAAGCTGTTGTCAATTCGCCAGAAAGTTAATAATAAAATTATTGTTAAGTATTAGAATACAATACCGCCTACTACAATAAGATTTAGGAACGAAGTGGATAAATCCATTTTTCAGATTCTGTGAAATATGAAATAACAATTTTTTTGAAACTTTCAAGAAAGAATTAAGTTGGACATTACAAGACTGTTCTAACCCATCGAAAATGGCAGAAGAAAGAAAAATATTTAGACTCCCTAGATCAGGAGTTTGCTGAAGCAATAGATAAATAAATAATTAATTTAAGTTACTGCAATGCACCGGGCAGAGGCTACTTATTTTCTAAATTTATTAATTTCACAAAATTGTATGGGTAAGCTTTAGTTAAATATACCTGGCACCCACACAGGCACTTCACAAGAAAAAAAAAACTGCTGGCATGAGCGCATGTTATTCAAGGCACATATTTAATGTCACTTGTGGGTAGTTGTAACAGTTACACAAAGAAAAAATAATTTGCTCTTATTTGAAATTCAATATAATTTAATAGAAACATTATTTACAATTATATAAGCTATATTTTAAAAGTTCATAGTTAGTACCTGCTTGTGTAGCGTTATCTCTTCACAATATAATTATTCTCTTACAATCTACTATCACTTCACTTCATCACAATGGATCCTTTAACAAGCACTCTGGAGTAAATTAAAGGAGTTGTTTCACACATAGATGGCCGCCTTTGAAGATAAACTTCAGAAGGCCCCTCCATCACCTGTCACAACTTCTTAGGAGTTTGGACATTCATCACGCAGGCTCTCAGCAGTGTTCGGCAACAGGTGGAGCTACTTGCTCGCAGTGTCAACCAAATTGAGATGTAGGGACGAAGGAAGATCTTAGGTAATAGGTAAAACGGGCTGGTTTCCGCAACTCCACGGCAATATGCGTGTATTCTGCGTACTACAAGGAAGATCTTGCTGTTGCATAGTGTCACCAGATGGGACGTGCAGTAACTAATAAAATCAGGCCTATCCTGTTCAAGGTAGGCAGTCTTGCGCTTTGGGATAAGATTTGGTTTTCCAAAGCCAAATTAAAGGCTATAGGCGACACCATTAGCCAAGTTCCTAACAAAGGGGGTGGCATGATCTGTTCTTGGCTGCGAGAGAAATATGCGGTGTCACCAAGAGCTGGACTAAGGATGGCTGCGTGTATGTCTTTGGCCCCAATGATTCGCGGCATCGGGTTGAGACCCTTGCTGAATTGGACAAGATTGCGCCGAATCCCAGTGAGCCCGAGCGGAGTGATCCAATAACGGATGTGTCAGCTTCTGTCCCGTTGCTGCTGCGAGGACCGCTAGCTTAAAGCGTGCTGCTTTTTTGAAGCAGTGATTTCTTTGTGATGTTTTATTCAAAGTCGGGGTATTATGTACATTTTATATCTGTAATTTTTATGGTGTACATAGAATAATATAATAAATGTTTTCTATTCTATTCTATTTTTGTTGTATGGCAAGCAAAGCCGGTGTCGACTATTCTGCCAATGTCTAAAGTGAGTTGAGAAACCAAGTGTGCATGAAAATAAAAATAAAACAATTATATGAAGAAAATAAAAACTAATAAAACTCTTCGATTGATTGATACTGTTGAACACAATGTAGATCTTGTTGGATTAGTACGGGACTGAAACAAACAAAAAATAAATAAATAAATATTATAAATGTTAAAACATAAAATATACGCATACCACAACCACACAAACGTAATAGATCATAACTTTATGTTATTGTGACGGATGAAAGTCATCAGCGCCACAAGCAGATCTTGAGAGGAATATGTTAGTAAGGAGGAAACATTTGTCGGAAGAGGGATCTTAAATTAATAAATGTTTTGTACTGTGCTGTCTACGGTACTGTGCTAAGTACAGTATTGATTCAAATTTCAAGTCACAATGTTGTCACTGTCAGCTGTCAGTGTCAGTCATTACCCATGTCAGTTTAATTCGGTGCGTTCCGTTTTTCGTAAAGGTGGAATGGCAGACTGTGTTTTGTTTTCTTGTTGTTTTTTCTCTGAAATGTTTTACATATTATTTTTATATGCTTTTGTTTAACTCTTTTTACCCGGACTGAGTAAGTAGGTTTTAATTATTTTGATTGAATAACGCAACCGGGCAGGTGGACTAGTTATTGCTCCTACAGACTGGTGCGACAGGCATTGCGACCATTGTCGCGCCCGCGATGTCGCACCAGTCTGTAGGAGCCTTTATACGATTTATTTTTATTAGTCTAGTAAATATTTATGTCTATCGATGAAAGCAGTGATAGTAGTAGTTTTTTCTCTATAACAAGCAACGACGACGACAGTTTCGTGAGTACTCTTCTCTTGCAGCGCAGTGTTCGGATGTTCCTAAGAATTTTAACGTTATACATATTAACGCTCAGAGCATTCGGCCTCATTTCCACGATATGCTGGCAAGCTTTAACTGTAAGAACGTACAGACGCCAGCAGATCAAGCTACCCGAAACTGTCAAATTTTCCCAATCAACCTTGAACCTTATGCTGTAGGGTTAAAGTTGAAAATTTATTGAAGAAATTTGACAGATTGTAGTAGCTTGATGTGCTGGCGTCTGTACATGAATGCATAAGTCATGGCACCGCTAAATCCCCGAACTTATTTTTTACCTTATTTTTCTGTCGTATAAAATTCATCCACCTAAGGCTAAAGCTAAGAATCTCATGCAACGCAATTTTGGTGGAATGAACGTCCGACGCTAATCTTTGCAAGGATGCCAATAATATAGATTGGTGCTGGACTGATTGCCTCTGGATCAGTCAATGAGCAAGTTAATATTTTTATGGCTAAACTTATCGAGCTTTACGATCACCACGCATCTGTTCGAGCAGTTAAGGTTGACATTTGCCGGCGCCATGGCTTACGAATAAGATAGCGCTACTACATTAAAAAGTTATGGCAAAGTTTAAAAGATGTTTGTGATGTGATGTAAATTAGTAAAAAGTAGTGATGCAAACATTTTATTTTTCAACACTTGTTTTAAAAAACCGAGAGGCTGTAAAAAAAAATTAAATGCCCATACATCAAAATATATATATATATATATTTTTTTTTTAAAACGTTGCCCCACACTAGGAATTTCTCCTGTATCGTGGGTGCGTTTACAAACATTTAAACTCACATGCACAAACAGCCAGACCCGGAACAACTACTTATAGGTCATACAAATATTTGTTCCGTGCGGGAATCGAACCCGCGACACGCAGCGCAGCAGTCAATCGCTTAACCACTGCGCCAACCGTGCCGTCAAAAATTTCCCTCTTTCAGCCTATAAAGGTCAGAAGGCTGTTTAAATTTTCAATTATTTTAGTACCAAGCCCCATACATTTCGTTAACGTCTCATTTAGTTTTCTATTTCTGTTAGTGGCTCAGACAAAGTCTGGCATTTTAGTTTAAAAATTAGGTATTAAATTCGAGTTTTAGCTTAAGAAATATATGAACAAAAGAACAAATTATTCAAGTCAATACCAATTTTAATAAAAAAAATAAACACATTAGGTACATATTTCAATAGAAGGTAATGTACGAGTAAGTAGGAAAGCGACGAGGTAACTTAAATAACTAACTTAACTTACTTACCAAAGTAACTTAAATAACCAACTGACTACATTGCATTCCTGAAGTAGTAGGACTGACATGATTTTTTGTTGAGAAATTCGCCGATTGTGTAAAAACTATGCGATATCAACCATTTTTTCAAAACAACACAGAATTTTTTGTAAGGTAGTTTTGTTATCCAGTTAGGTAATGAGTTATACAGAGTGGATTTTTGAGATGGGGCAGTAAGGGCAGCTACCTTAACCGTTGTAGCTACAGGAAAACGGTCTTAAGAGACTGTCCTTAACTTTTTAAATAATTTTGATCTGCATTCACAGATTTTAATAAAAATGTACAGTCAGCAGGAAAATGGGCAATTTTCACAAAAACTTATTTTTATGCCAATCGATCCTCTTTCTTATAAGGATCAAAATCCTCTATGGGACCAACTGAGGTTTGAGTACTAGAAAAGTCATAAATCGCAAAATAACGTTTCCCATACATTTCGTAGGAAATGAGACTCGAACTTAATTTTTTTACCCACAAAAAGGACTGATCAAAAAACAAATAAAAAACTATAACTTCTAATTTGGGTATTATCTCACCTCAAAATAAAAAACTTCAAGTTTTTTGTTTTGAGGTGACTTTACATTTGGAGTCTCCTAGAAATTTTACTTTTGTGCTAAGATATGAGGTGTTCAAAATGGTAGCCGTTTTGAGGTAGGCATAGGTTTATTCTCTTTACTACAGTACAGAACGGGTAGCAGCTGATAATGTGCTAGGATTTATTCCACATCGGAAGTAAATCTTTGAGGTCCTGAACACTTTCGTATTTCTTTTTATAAAGTTCATTTTTTAAATAGCGCCACATAAAAAATACAAGAGGCGTGAGATCAGGACTGCAAGGTGGTACCATATGTTTGTTGTTTGTCCCTGCCTTGCGAATTGCCGGTTTAAATCGGGTACCTACGAGTATGGCAGCTGTTGCGCAGAGTTTCAGAAATTACAAGCAACCAAGCAACAAACTATCTAGATTCTGTTTTCAAAGCATACGATTTTCGTTCGAAATTCGAAGTTTATTTTTTTGTGTATTTTTTGGCCAGTTTTCATTGTAGCGGTCCATCTTAAAAAAAACTAAGTTGGAGTCTCATTTCCTACGAAATGTATGGGGAAAGTTTTTTGCAATTTATGACTTTTCTAGTACTCAAATCTCAGTAGGTCCTATAGAGGTTTTTGATCCTTATAAAAAAGAGGATCGATTGGCATAAAAAAAAGTTTTTGTGAAAATTGCCCATTTTCCTGCTGACTGTACATTTTATCAAAATCTGTGAATGCAGATCAAAATTTCTCAAAAAGTTAAGGACATTCTCTTAAGCCCGTTTTCCTGTAGCTATAACGGTTAAGGTAGCTGCCCTTACTGCCCCATCTCAAAAATCCACCCTGTATATAAGTGGCGCCATATACACGCAACTGCGCCTGAGTAGTTCTATCCTACGTATACGATAACTAGTCAAAGAGAGCATCAAAGCCATAAAGGCGGACAGAGGCATTACTGATTAAGTTTATTTATTTTTGACTTTATTTCAATAAATGCAATGTTTATATTGCTTTACCCATTGGGTTTACCAGTGACAACCGCGCTTCGCTATGTCTGGAGGTGAACAAGATATTACCTAACTATTGTTAATAGCTGTTTGTTTTTGTTATTACAAAGTATTATTATAATTCAATCAACATTCAGAAATCATGGTAGAGTGCTACAATCTGCACCCTAATTGCGTAACACGCTATCAATAACAATCTGAATCAAATTTTGTTACGGTTTTTTTGTAATTTGCAGGTCAGTAACAGGTTGTATGTTGATCTAAATATGATTCGCGGCCGTAACAAATATGGCTATTATTCACAACCATTCGACTGGCTGTCGTGTAGAAAATGACACTGATTTGACTTGACCCCATATAGCAAATAGCTGTCAGACGAATAGCGGTCGTCTATATATATTTGTAAATTGCCTTTATAGGATTCCTTCGTTAACATTGATTGATGTTCGATTCGGCACAGAAGACTATCAAATGGTTGTGAATAGCTATGCCGAAGCCCTGAACTTCTTCAAGTCTGTTACATTATTTTAACTTTTTTGTTCTGGTATTTTTTTTATTCCTTCTTATTGTTTTCTCTGACGATATTTCAGAATCGGTTGAACAGCGTTTATTGCTTCTGCGAACTTTTTGGGCTCGTTTATGTTTCTTGGGCATACATTTATAATTTTGATGCTTAATACGAATGTGAATACTCCTGTTTCCGCTGTGCGCAAACCCATTTCCGCAAATATGACATTTAAATGGTTTACTTCCAGTATGAGTCTGAAAATGTTAAAACAAGTATTATACAACTGTTATTGGAGGCTAATTGTAGGTTAAAATTATTTTTTTAAATAATTTTGTTAATTTATTTAAACTGAAAAGGAGTCGAAAACTTTATGGCGGAGGTGTAATCGCCCACGTAATTGGTTTACTACCCTAAAGCAAAACAAAAAGGTATCAAAGGTAAAGGTAGGTATCCGTATCCTTCTGCGAAGCAGTCGTGCCGCAGAAGGAGGCTTCGGAAAGGGAGCGGGAGATCTCGTCCGCTCACCCGGCCCGCAGCAGGCGCACTGGGCGTCGGCTGAGGGCAGATAATGCCCTCTTCCGGCCCCCCTAAATGGGTCCAGGGACGGCGGACTCGGGGACGTCCACCTATAATACTGGACTTGAGGTGGCTCGCACAGGCGGGCCGACACTAGCCGGGGATTGCGGAAGTAATAACAGATCCCTAGATCCCCGGTGCAAGTGTGGGAAGGGAACACTGGGGTGGTTTTAAGGACATCACATCCATGAGGACTTTCGAAGCCGGAAAAAAAAGGTTAGGTAGGTAATCTATATGAAAGTTAGATTTTTTAACTTAAGGGGGATGCGCTAAGGTAGCCCGCGAAATTCAAATTTTCTTACGTTTTTTGCAATTTGCAGGTCAGTAACAAATATGGCTTTACAGAATTATAATCAATAGAATCAGCATTACATTTCTCTAAGTTCAAAGAATCCTACTGAATGATTATTTCAGAAATAATCTTTTAGTAGGATTTTTTGAACTGATGATTATGATTCTGATATATTATGATTATACAACACATTCACAATGTCTCTGTGAATGAGTCCATGTACAATAAACAACAAAGCTGAAGATGCAAAGGCAACAAGAACAGCAAGGATACAACTAAATAATTAACACAATGCAATTTATAATAAAAACATTTTTTTTTTTGCAAGAATTATTATGTCTTTAACTCACCCGAATGTGGCGCAGAATTTCGGTTCTTGTCTTGAATGATTTAGAGCAGTAATCACAGATTAATTTTTTTTTTGAGTGAACATTTTGCTTGTGTTTGTACAATCTTATCTTATTGGAATACACATTAAGGCATAAAGGACACTTCAATTTCTGTATAGCATGACTATCCTCATGTCCACGTATTCTCTTTTTTGTCTGCAAATAATAAATTAAATGAGAAATTACTGCAGCAGGTAGCAGCAGTTTTTTTTAGAGGCAGAGAATTGAAATAAAACACGGCAAAATATTTTTAATATCCATGTAATTGGCTTTATTTGACAGATAATTTTATGGCATTCATGTTTGAAAATGATTTTGGGCATGTCAAATAATTTCATGGATATTAAAAACATTTTTCTGTTTTATTGGTATTTAAAGTTCTCTGCCACAAAAAAAAACACCCTTTAATCATAGCTACTAATAAAGCTAAAGTATAGGCCCGTCCTTTTGGGTTAAAATTAAATAGAAAAATACTCCTAAAAGTTGGTGATTGTGAATGGGTTATCATTTGGGCAGTCTTAAACCGAGGCCGTGACCTCACCGCGTCAGTCGGTACTGCGGGTAACATCTGGCTTCGTCTTTCAGTCCACGGTCGGGAGCGAGAGCGTGTTGGACGCCCCGTAGCCTCCTTTTGCGAGGATGTGATAGTCGCAAAGGAGGCGGCGGAAAGGGAGCGAGAGGATAAAACCTTCTTATCCTTAGCAGACGCACCGGGTGCAGGAGTGCGTTCCACGATCTCCGACCGCGTTAGGGTGTGGCCTGCGGGCGACGGACTTTTGAATTCTGTCGTCTGAAAAGTACAGGCTCGAAACGACGAATGAACATCAGGCGGGCACACGCATCGCCCCGGTCGGTCTCCAGATTTGACTTAATCAAATGATGTTCTACATTCTACCAACTATCTATCTAAGCAAGTGTCCGCCCCAGGACAAGGCGGCAGACGATTTCTTACAGAAATAACCGGCCAAGTGTGTGTCGGGCCACGCACAATGAAGGGTTCCGTAGTTGGGATGAATTTATCCCAAAAACAAACTTAACGCTGTAGTTGAAAAACATGCTGTCCCATACATCCATATACGTTACGGTCAATTCTGCAACTGCAAATTTAAGTTGGTCGACTATTACTCGTTAGTTTGTAAAGCCTACTTAGCTGTGATAGTTTTCCTTTTAATTTCGTTATATACTACTGCCATGAATTTTTTCACATATCCAAAACCAACCATTTAGCTGGTACGGGGGGGGGCACACTTGACTCTAACACAAAATAGCTCTTTAAAGCTTAATTACTCAAACGGATCTCTAAATTGAAAAAATGGTTTTCACAGACCCACAATATTTTTAAACGGCCTATCCAACGAAACCCCACACGGACACCATGGTATAGAAACAAAAATATCATCCCCATTTTACGTGCAAGGGAGGAAGGTAAAAAAAAAAAAAATGTTTTTATTTTGAGACTTTTTCGGTGTGATTAATATGAATACCCATGCCAAATTACAGATTTCTGGTACTAAGCGTCTCTGAGCTTAGCCGGGGACGGACAGACGAACAGACAGACAGACAGACGGACATGGCGAAACTATAAGTTTCCTTGTTGACTACGGAACCCTAAAAACGGCACACACCATAAAATCAATCAATACTTACATACATTTTGCCACAAATCGAACAAGCGTAATCCTTTTCCAGTTTATATGGATACTCAACATTGGGATGCGCACATAGATAATGACGATAGTGTTCTTGTCCTTTCAGCACTTCATAATTACACTGAAACAAAATTAAGTACCAAATATTAAAATGTACTACCTACAAACATCTACAATAAGTACATGTAAGCAA
The DNA here is from genome assembly GCA_963921375.1 of Tiliacea citrago. Lineage (NCBI taxonomy): Eukaryota > Metazoa > Arthropoda > Insecta > Lepidoptera > Noctuidae > Tiliacea > Tiliacea citrago. Next base: position 9,117,709 of record OY992784.1, read on the forward strand.
TAAATTATATTTCATGGAAGCTCTCGAAATTATATTTCGTTCAAATATTTATGTTATATTATATTCCGTATGGTGCCGGACGTAAAGAATAGCACGCTCCTATTTCTTCCCGTGGGTGTCGTGGCTGACAGGGACTTACTAGAGAATGGGCAGCAGCATTCTCTATGCATTTTAACACCATACTGCGATCGCCAACCCGCCTGCCAAGCGTGGCGATTATGGCAACCCCCCTCGCTTCGGGGGAGGCCTATGTCCAGCAGTGGACGTCTTTCGGCTGAAATGATGATGAATGATGATTTATCTTATATATTTCATCGAAAATGTATGTTATAAATGATTTTAATTTCGTAATTATTTTATTATAATCACCGCGAATTTAATTTTGATCCACATACAACGTAAAACAGCACAGCAATTTTTAAAAAAGGGGAAGAAATTTTGAATTTCGTGGGCTACATTAATCACCATAACAATATTTTGTGTACCTACATGGTCACATTTTCTTGGATAAACTCTACCATGTTTTGGCCTTTTGATTCGCTTTCCCTCATCATCATATGAGTCATAATCTGAATCTTCAGAGTGGCTTGTTGAGTCAGGCTGGTAATCATTGTCTTCCTCTTTTTTCTTGCGTTTTCTTTGTTCCGCACTAGAAGTTGAGTCCTCATTTTTTTTATATACAGCTTTTTTTTTTGCGATGTGCACCTTTTTAGGCTCTGGTTTTGGATCATCATGTGCAGCTGTATTAAAATCCTTTGTGAGTGGATCACCACTTTCTGTTTTAATGTCCTCTATTTCTACTTCCACTTCATCTAAATTACATTTGTCTGGTTCTACATCTTCTTCACTGCTGGAACTTAGACTTTTAATTTGCCTGTTTTTGTTAATGGAATGATTCTCTATTTTGTTTCTGTTACGATTTTTTTTTTGTTTCTGCTTTTTGTTACCCTGTCTTTCTATTTTATCAGTTAAAAGGTTAACACCTAATTCCTCGATCATTGTACTTGCATGGCTATCATCACAGCTGTCATACTGCACATTTTCATGTATTACAACTGAGCTCAGAGTAATAGGGTTTAGTCCATTGTTGTTTCTATCTATATGTTCAAGCATTGGCGTGGTAATCTAAAAGCAATAATAACAGTGTTTATTTTTTACAGGCTTAGTTACATCTTGAACCATCCAGTATTTATTTATTTTCATTGATTAGGCAAACATATCTATATCGTATGTGACCAAGATTATGTCTGGACTTTAAAAGAGACTTCGACCCCTGAGTTTGTTTCGCCATTTCTTCTCAGGGGTAGTCAGATAGGAAATGTCGACTACATCAGTCTAGCTTATTTTTTAATACGACGTGTAAAAGTGATTCTGACACCCTATTTTCAGAATAAACTATTTCATTTCATTTCATACAGGCCATTAAATTAATTAATTAACATTTTTTTTTTCATTACATCTTTTTAACCGACTTCAAAAAAGGAGGTGGTTCCTATGTTCATCTGTATGTTTTTCTTAATGTGTATTCTTAGATTTTTTCGTTAATTGTGGATCGTTTTTGTAAATTCTTTTATCATTAATTTGGTAAAGGAAGCATGGCAAAAACTTTAATAAGTCGGTGTCAAAAACAAAAGTACAAAACCAAACACACTGACTTCCGAAATTATAGTTATTTTTCACTTTGTAGTGTTTTTTTGGAAGATGGTTGGTTGTTTTTTTTTGTAAAAAGTTAGTTAAATTATTATGGTCAAACATCTCAGGCATTTTTTGTTTTTTTCATAAAACATCTTCACAAGTTATATATTAAATATATTTATGTCAAAGGGCTGTGAATTATAAAACCGGCCAAGTGCGAGTCCGACTTGCGCACGAAGGGTTCCGTACCATTATCTATAAAAATTATTTTATTCTGTTTTTTAGTATTTGTTGTTATAGCGGCAATAGAAATACATCATCTGTGAAAATTTCAACTAACTATCACAGTTCATGAGATACAGCCTGGTGACAGACGGACAGACAGACAGACAGCGGAGCCTTAGTAATAGGGTTCCCGTTTTACCCTTTGGGTACGGAACCCTAAAAATGAAATTAATACATTTACTCAAATGCCAGACTTTATCTGAGCCTCTAACAGAAATAGTTTTATAAAGAAATAAAGAACACCCATACCTTATCTGTAGTTTTTAATAAAACACAAACAATTTCTTGTGCATTCCAAATAGTCTGGATAAAATTAAAAGTTTTTGTTAGAAGAGCATTACAGATGTAACAAACATATTCATCATCAGTTGGGAGCTGAAAGGAAGTAAATAAATGAGTATTTCATTCTCATTCCTATTGAATATTATGCCCAGTGGCAACAGTAGGCTTATGCCCACTGTTATTTAAGTTATTTTGATAGAAATGGAAACCCTTGGACCTTAGCTTAACTCATTCTTCAAAATTCATCATATTCCTCCTGTCTACTCTTTACTAACGATTGTTACATTTTGGGCATATAGGCAACAATAAGTTTGACTTCGTCAAAGTAAGATTTTGTACAGTGTACCAACAAATTCGGTCAGTGGTTCGTCTTAGGGTTCGATTCTATATCGCCAAATTGAATATACTTACATAATTAAGTTGTTTTAGTTTGATAATACTTTCGATGAAAGCCTTGTGATGTGTATTGTCTAATCTATAAACTTTTTCATCAACTCTAAGGCATAGTCTGCAAATTGTATTCACTTCGAATACACACTTCATTTTAGACTTGGTGGACCTGGTTAAAACAGGACGATGTTATTATATCAATCACTATTAGGGAATATGTTAAGTGAAAAGAAGTTAATGTGGACGGAAATTCTTTTTTTTGTTGTTTCTGATTTACTGAACACCTTTTGAACAATTCAACTTGATTGCACTGACAATTTTAGTTAGTGATTTCGAAACAAAAACCCACAAATCTGTGCAGTAAACTTATTTGTTTCGATTTCTATTAACTTTCAACAAATAAAATGTGTAAAGCGCGTTTTATTCATAATTTCTTTGTTGTTGGTTGGTTGATGTCTTGAATTCTTGATGATGCCGCTGGCATAAACAAAGCAAAGACCACAGACTGACTACAATTCTGTGGACTACAACTTATCTTATTTTATAACTTTCGTTCGAAACTTCAAATCACCTTCGAATGTGGCTCAATGTGGCTTCGAATCGAATGGCATTTTTTTATTTTTTTTGGCTTCGCACGGTTTGTGCATTTAGTCAGTGTCTTGTAAAATTAGGTAACAAGTACAAAGTTATTTAAATAATTATGAAATGAACTCCACTCAATGCATGATAAAGATGATTGATGATATCCCGCCCCACTCCCCTTGAGTTTAAGTAAAGACGAGACGCGGCACTTTACTGAAACCTCGCGTGGACTTCTTGAGAGAACTTAAAGTGATGTTGCACTGTTTTGTTTCATTTGCCTACATTAATGCAGGTTCACGAACACTTATTGTGTTGAGCCAAATATTAATGTGTAATATTGGTGGATTATTAAACATTAAGTGTTCGTGAACGAGCATTAGTGTAGGCAAATGAAACAAAACAGGGCAACATCACTTCAAGTTCTCTCAAGAAGTCCGCGAAACACAAGGGGAGCGGGTGGGGATATCATCATCATGCATTGAATATTTTATTTCATCATTAAGGGGGATGTGCTAAGGTAGCCCGCGAAATAAAAATTTTATTACATTTTTTGCAATTTGCAGGTCATTAACAGGTTGTATGTTGATCTAAATATGATTCGCGGCCAGAAGAAATTTGGCTGTACAGAATTATAATCATTAGAATCAAAAAAGCATCATCATCAGTTCAAAATATCCTAATGAAAGATTATTTCTGAAATAATCATTCGGTAGGATTTTTTGAACTTAGAGAGTTGTAATGCTGATTCTTTTGGTTATAATTCTGTAAAGCCATATTTGTTATGGCCGCGAATCATATTTAGATCAACATACAACCTGTTACTGACCTGCAAATTGCAAAAAACGTAAGAAAATTTGAATTTCGCGGGCTATCTTAGCGCACCCCCCACAATACAAAGTAACTAAATAAAGACTTGGCTAAAAGGTCCCAAAGTTAACGGGAATAATGCTCGGGAATGTTTTTTGTCCGTTTCCTCCACCGTATATTCTACAGCAGATGACTTTCCCTTCCAAAAAACCCCAATCTGGTAAAATTCCTTCTCCGCCATGGTGGGATAGGGAATGCACTGATATGGTCAGGGCCAGGAATGAGGCTGAAGATACTGTTAACAGCGATATAATCATAATCATAATCATAAATCTTTATTTATCTCAACATCATATTACAGGCACTGGTTAATCAAATGTACAATCTTAAATAGAGAAAGGTGTCTGAGGTAGGAGGGTCCTGAGTTACAGATCACCCGGCTCTCTTAGATAGGACATGTTAATTTACAGAAACAGTTATAGTCAAGATACTATAGGGATAATAAAAGTCTGAAATTGCAGTTTAGTTTAAGCAGAACTTATAAAACTAAAGATATAGTTAGAAATGTACATAATGTTTTTGATAATCATGAAACTGGGGAAAATTGCGAATTATATTGTCTGATATCTAATTTGACATATACATAATTATTATCTGGTTGTTTGAGTTTACAAAACTCAGCAAGTAAAGCAAATCAACTAAAATTCAAAGAAATATACAAATTATGTAGGTAGGTACTTTTATTAATATTAACTAATACACATTTAAATTATTATAATAATAATGAGCATAACAAAAAATTAAGAATGGAAATGGGGAAAATGAAGAATGTTGTGTGTATTGTATGTTTGTAAGAGTAGGTGTGTGAGTGTAGGTGTGTGAGTGTTAATAAGTGTGTGTTTAAGACACTGGTTTTAATAAGTTTTCAGTGGCATTGTAATCTAGATTTAATAGCCAAATGTTTAATTTTATTTTACAACCAGCTTTTGTATGAGTGTAGATAGATATTTTGTTATTAATTGAGTTATAAAGAAAAGTGCCAAGAAAACAGAAAAACTTTTGGGAGAAACTAGTGTTATAACGGATGATTGAACAAACATTTGTTGATCGTCTATTTTGTGTTAGTAAATCGTGATCTAAGGGCAGTTCAGTGTGTTTTTTTTAGTATTGTCATGAGAATGAACAACTGCCGACCCGTTAGCACTTGGCAGTGTTGGTAAAGTTCGAAAGTTGGATTGAGAATTTGGAAAAAGCAACTAACTTTTAATATAGCTCTTTGGGCTCTCTCTAAGTTTATCATAAAACTTTTAGATGTACCGCCCCAAGTAGTAATGCAATATACTAGCAAAGACTGGCAAAGTACAAAGTAAACTGTCTTAATAACTGATGTATCAGTTAAATGTCTTACGAGTAGATTTTTAAATATGTAAATTAATTTTCGAATTCTTTTAACTAGGGTTTCGATGTGTTGTTGGAAGCTGAGACGGTAATCTATTATTATGCCAAGATATTTGATATAGTTTGTTTTAATTAATACAGGACAAGAACATTAGTTGATGAAATTACATGAGTGGGCTTTCAAGTTGAAGTTTGGTTGATCCTGGGGTCTAAGGGAATATGTCATGTATTTTGTCTTATCGACATTGAGTGTAAGCAAATTGGAATATAACCATTTATACACCGTATCAAGACCTTGTTGAGCATAATTATTAACTTCATCCCACGTATTAGCATCGAATATCAAGGCAGTATCATCGGCAAAAGTGATAATTTTACCGTTTTGCAGCTTGATGTCGCTCAAATCGTCTATATAAACTAAGAATAATGTCGGACCGAGGATGCTACCCTGTGGAACGCCGTACTGATTAGGAAGTTCGTCGCTAATCCAATTATCTACTTTAGTACTTTGTGTTCGGTCAGACAAATAGTCTATGAATAATTGAAGTGGTAAACTTCTTACTCCCATATTCTCTAATTTTTTTATCAAAATCGGAACAGATACTGTGTCAAACGCTTTAGCTAAATCTAGGTAAATGGCTAAGGTCTTTTTTTATTATCTAGTTTGTTGACTATGTAATCTGTCAGTTTGTGGACGGCTTCAGCAGTTGATTTGCCAGATCGAAAGCCAAACTGTGATGGAGATAAAAGAGAATTTTGTTCCAGGAATTTAGTAAGTCTAGTGTTCATCAAACGTTCTAAAATTTTGACAACCAAAATTTTTGACAAACAATTTTTGAAATGAACCTGGATAATCTCATCGCCTTCAAGCGGATATTGGCTAGGTCCAGGAAAGTAATAAAAAAAAGAAACGAGAAGGTTGGTCAAAATATTATGTTGTAATATTAATATTGCAGTTCCCTGAGTCCATCTACCCCTGTTTCGGTAATGTGGCGGAAGGTGAAGCGTTTTAGAAGAAGTTTAGCACCTGCCTCTTCGAACAACCTCACATAAGAAATGGTGTATTCTTTTTTCTCAAAAATTGCTCCAGCTTATGTTCCAGGTGTAGAGGACAGTTGTGTTGGCATCGGTGATGTAGACGACACTAACGATCCTATGAACATGCCATTTAGCTTAGAAGAATTAAAAGTTGTACTATCCCATGTCAAAGATTCCGCACCAGGTATAGATGGATTCCCTTACTCCTGTATTTCTAAAGCTGATCCAAAAACTCACCAATACTACCTGGACTTGGCTAATTTTTGCTTTATTTCTGGTTACACTCCCACAGACTGGAAGGTTCAAGTTGTCATTCCGATATTAAAACCTGGCAAAGATCCTAATGATCATTGCTCTTAGAGACCTATCGCTCTATCGTCCATACTAATAAAACTTTTAGAACATTTAGTTAAAAATCGTTTAGAGTGGTTGGTGGAGAGCAAGAGACTGCTTCCGGCGACTCAGTTCGGCTTTAGGAAAGGTTTGGGCACTGCTGATAGTGTGGGTATCCTCACGTCAGCGGCCCGGCTAGCCCACAGCAGAAATGAGTCTGTGGTTGCTGTCTTTCTGGACATATCGGCTGCTTATGATTCTGTCCTCCTCCCTCTTCTCAGACAAAAGCTGCAAGAGCTGAGAATCCCGGGTAGGATCTGTCGTATCATTGGTAGCATCTTTACCAACCGCGCCATTCAATTAAGAATCCCTAGTTGGGGCTGACTCCGAACAAAGAACAGTCTGGAGAGGGTTACCCCAAGGGTCAGTTCTTAGTCCCCCATTGTACAATATATATACAGCTAAGTAGCTAACCTATCTTCTTCTCTAAATTTTGACTGCAAAATCCTTCAGTATACTGACGATATTGCTACCACTACTGGTCACTGGCAGTTCGATTCATGATGCCACTCTATCGATGAATGTGTCTCTGTCCTCACTTTACCAATGGCTTCTTGATCACGGGTTGTCTCTAAGTGCGCCAAAGAGTACAGCGGTAATTTTTACCCGCAAGCGTTCTGTTCCCCAAATGGATGGTGTAATTTTGGATTCAAGATTGTCTGGGGTTGACCACATTAACAACACGGGTAAAAAATGTGAACGCTCTGTGTCAATCCATAAGGTTTTGGCTGGGGTGTGGTGGGGAGCTCACCCCTACACCCTTAAACTGGTCTATAATGTGCTGACAATGAGCGCTTTGGACTACTGCTGCTTCCTTATTGAGCCACACAACAAAAAAGTGCTTAAGAAACTAGACATGCGCTTCAAGTTGAATGTGCAGAATCGCCTCTTTACCTAAGAAGACATGAACCTGGAGGAGATCGGCGTCACCGAGGGCTTCAGGATGAAGGTCACGGCGACTGGGGCCCGGATGCTCGAGATCCCTGGTGCGGCAAGCTGCCCAACCGCTGACGCCCCGGCCGAAAGGCTCAGAGCGTCCCTTAATGCGGAGGAGGCTCGAGTCTCCAGGCCCACCAAGTGCGCTGACATGCGCATCCTAGGCCTGGATGACTGTGTGACGGCGGAAGATGTTGTGGCCGCCGTGGCTAGGACTGGAGAGTGCTCTGCCGAGCAGGTGAGGGCCGGCACCCTCCGTCCTGACAAATCGGGGATGCAAATCATTACGGTGAGCTGCCCCGTGTCGGCGGCCCAAAAAATATCCGGGGAGGGCCAAAGGCTCCGGGTGGGCTGGGTATCCGCGCAGGTGAAACTGGTGGAACCCAGACCTCTGAGGTGCTTCCGCTGCCGGGTGGGAAACCACGTGGGAGCATGCTGTACCTCGGAGGTGGACCGCAGCGATCACTGCTTCCGCTGCGGTCAGTCCGGTCACAAGGCCGGCTCTTGTAATGCCACGCCGCACTGTTTTGCATGTGCGGCGGCTGGCAAGCCGGCAGATCACCGGGCTGGGGGCAAGGCCTATGCTCCTCCCCCCAAACCCAGGGGCAGGGGCAAGCCCTCCGCCACCGCCGTCACCGCCGCAGCCACCACGATTGCCGCCGCCGCTGCCGCCTCCACCATCGTCGTTGCCGCCGCTACCGCCGCGGCAGGGCCATCCCAGAGGGCCCGGGAGGAGGCTTTTATGGAATGCCAATAAATGGCCCCATTACGCCTCCTCCAGGCGAACATCAACCACTGCGCCGCCGCTCAGGATCTGTTGCTCCAGAGCATGGCGCAGTGATCGATTAACATCGCTGTGGTCGCTGAGCCGTACTTTGTCCCGCCCAGGGATGACTGGGTGGAGGACCTGAGCGGCTCAGTGACCCTAATTTCGTCGGCCGCCGCCGGTACCCCGTCCCTCGAGGCCGTCAAGAGGGACAGGGTTGCGTGGCAGCACGGTTCGGGGAGATTGTCGTGGTAGGAGTTTACTTCTCCCCGAACCGAACTCTCGCCGAGTTCCACAACTCCCTTGGGGAGCTGAGAGTCGTCGTCGTCGGGTACCATCTCCTCCCCGTGTTCGTCCTCGGGGACTTTAATGCCAAAAACGTGGCTTGGGGTTCCCGGTATACGGACACACGGGGCAGGATGGTGGAGGACTGGGCTCTAGAGACAGGCCTGGTCGTCCTAAACCGGGGTTCTGTCCCCACGTGTGTGCGGATGCGGGGTGAATCAGTGGTGGACATCTCGTTCACCAGCCGCGCTCTGTCGCCGCGTGTCATCGACTGGCGCGTTATGGAGGGGGTGGAGACGTATTCCGATCACCGATATATCCGGTTTAACGTCTCCGCCCAGACCTCAGGCGCGCTGGTCCGACAGACCCCGAGTGGTCCGCGGTGGGCGCTGAAGCAGCTGGACCGGGAGCTCCTCCTGGAAGCCTCGATCGTGCAGGCCTGGGTGTCATCACCAGACAGGCCTGCTGACATCAACGATGAGGCGAAGTGGTTCCGGGAGGCCATGTCCGAAATATGTGACGTGGCAATGCCCCGGGTCCAGCCCGGACGTGCTCTGCGCCAGGTGTGCTGGTGGTCGCGTGAGCTGACCGCTTTGCGCGAGGCGTGCGTTGCTGTGCGCCACCAGTACTCCAGGCACCGCAGGCTCCGTATCCGCCCTCCGGATACGGAAGCCATTCAGGCGGAGCTATATGAGGAGTACAGAGCGGCAAAGACTGCCCTCCGAGCGGAGATCCAGCGGGCCAGACGACTGGCCCGCGAGGAGACGCTGGAGACTCTCAACAGAGACCCGTGGGGACGCCCCTACAAATGGGTGCGCGATAAACTCCGCCCATGGGCTCCCCCGGGGACGTGGTGAGCGCTCTGTTTCTTTCGCGAGGGGAGCATACTCCCCCGCCCATGGCTCCGTCTCCTGCGGTGCCAGATGCGGACCACACCGACGACGACGAAGCTCCAGAGGTGACCGAGGTAGATCTGAGAGTGGCGGTACGTAGGCTGAATGCCAAGAGTACCGCCCCAGGACCCGATGGCTTGCCTGGAAAAGCCTGGGTTCTGGCCTTGGCGGCTCTCGGGCCTCGACTAAGGGGGCTCCTAAGCGCATGCTTGGAGAGGGGCCAGTTCCCACTTCGTTGGAAGACGGGGAAACTGGTCCTCATAAAGTAGCCAGGGCGCCCGGCGGACTCTCCGTCCGCTTACCGGCCCATCGTGCTGCTCGACGAGGTGGGCAAGCTCTTTGAAAGAGTAATTGCAGACCGCCATGTCGGGCGACTGGTGCGGGTGGGGCCGGATTTGGCGGAGAGCCAGTTTGGTTTCCGCAAGGGGCGCTCTACGGTGGATGCCATCATGCGCGTTCGAGCCCTCACGACGGGGGATGCTGTTGCCCGGGGTGGGGTTGTCTTGGCGGTGTCTCTTGACATCGCCAATGCCTTCAATGCCCTGCCCTGGAGTTGCATTAGGGAGGCACTTCGGTATCACCGGATGCCGACCTACCTCTGTCGCGTGGTCGAGGCCTATTTGACGGACAGGGCCGTCATCTACCCCGGTCACCACGGAGATTGGAACCGGCGAGAGATGTCGTGCGGTGTCCCACAGGGATCGGTCCTGGGGCCGCATCTGTGGGACATCGGGTACGATTGGGTGCTGCGTGCCGACCTCCCTAGCGGCGTCAGCGTAGTCTGCTACGCTGACGACACGCTGGTCCTAGCGCAGGGGAGGTCGCATCAGGCGGCGGCCGAACTGGCGGCACGTGGGGTTGCGACAATCGTCGATAGGATTCGGCAATTGGGACTCGAGGTGGCTTTGCACAAGTCCCAGGCCATGTGTTTTTATGGTCCTCGGAACGCGCCACTGTCGGGTTCCCAGATAACGGCGGGAGGGGTTCACATCGACAGCCAGTGGAACTTCGTGGAGCATTTTCGACATTTGGCTCCCAGACTGGAGCGGGCCGGGGCTGCTTTGAAGCGGCTCCTGCCCAATCTAGGGGGTCCAAACGCCTCCTGCCGGAGGCTCTACGCGGGGATCGTGCGGTCCATGGCCCTTTACGGGGCACCGGTGTGGGCGCGTTCTTTAAGGCTGCGACCAGCCCAGCGGTTGGACGCGTCCCAAAGGGTCATGGCCATCAGGCTGGTACGGGGTTACCGCACGGTCTCCCGTGAGGCGGCGAGCCTCCTTGCCGGACTGCCGCCATGGGATCTGGAGGCAAAAGTCCTCGCGGATATCTGGGAGTGGCGCGAGGAGGCGAAACGCCGGGGTGAAACTCCGCTACCGCGAGAAATCACGGCACAGCGGACAGAGCTCCGGCGGGATCTCATGGCGACATGGAGAGTGCGATTGTCGCAACCCAGCGCTGGGCACGCCACAATTGTGGCGATAAGTCCCCTCTTTGAGGAGTGGCTAGAGAGGCGCCACGGTGTCCTCACCTTCCGCCTGACGCAGGTCCTCACCGGACACGGTTGTTTCGGGAGGTTCCTGTTCAGGATAAAGCGGGAGGAAACGCCCGGGTGTCACCACTGTGTGGATCGCCCGGAGGACACGGTGGAGCATACAGTGGAGATCGGCGGCGGCGATCTCTCGCGTCCGGCCCTGGTTCAGGCCATGGTTTGGAGCGAGAGTGCATGGGAGGCCGTCACCTCCTTCTGCGAAGCAGTAATGCTCGCGAAGGAGGAGGCGGAGCGCGTGATGGAGAGGCAGGGTTCGCGCCCTCACGCCCCTAGTCGCCACAGGAGACGCCCTGAGAGTCGGGAGTCGCAAGCCGATTTCCGGCCACCGTAGGCGCGGGCTTGCGGACGGTGAGCGATGGGTAGCTCGCCACAAAACAACGCAAGTGTCATTTTTGACAGCGCTCACGGTGATATTAATTTAGGGCATGGCCGGTGTTATCGCAAGATGGCGCATGTCATGACGTCATCTATGACGTTTCTGGCGATAACGTTTTCGTGCTCACGCTAGTAGGAAACGCGTTTAAGCGCGCTAAAATCGATTACAGCGATTATGGTCTAAATTATGGTGAATTAAGACCATAATCGCGCGTTTTGTTTTGAGTCTTATCTTATTTATAATAGCGTGGCATTTTCGAAATTGTGCTTCTGGCTACCGTCGCCATCTAACCAAAGAAGAAGAAGTGTACAAATGTGTGCGTGTGGTGTAACCGTGAGCGCGGTCACGAGCGTACCGAATTGATGACAGTTGTCGGCTGTCATAATCGTAATAACTAATTCGGTACGGCAAGCAAATTATTGATGTGAGCGCTGTCAGCGATTAAAGTCTAATACGGAATGCAGCCTTCCTTAGTCTGTCTGATTTGTATATAGTCTGTGCATGATTGAATGCAGGTCTAGAAGAAAATTTATTTAGAAATGACTAAGTGAAGAGCAGTTTGGTTATCCATATCATCCATTGATCTATTTGTATTTATTGAGAGAATTATTAGCGAGTGTGAGACAATAGAGTGTTAGGTAAGAAATTTTTATCTTCTGTCTGTGTAAATAAACTGAACGACTCCATTTGCCGTATTAAAATGTTGTTTGTTTTTGCATCTATTTATTTTTCATTTTAGTTTTTGCACTTATGTTTGTACAGGTGTGTTCGTTGAAAATATCTCCATAGATTACAGGTAGGCAGCATGGAGGAGGTAAGCTACACCTAATACCTATTAATGCATTCTTAGCTCTATACTTACCTTTATGTATAAACAACGTTTTTATTGTAGTGTAATTATTTATCCCTGTCGGATACAGGAATAATTACACTGTACAATAAAAACGCCAGACTACCGGCACACCGGCTTTATCATTTTATCAATGCATTAACCTTACATCTAAATCAGATTATATCACTACTTGCTTGTGACAAAATTAACTAGTTTTGTTCTTCATAAAATTTATGACATCCTGTTTCTATAAAACTCCAGATTAGAAATAGCATTAGTGCAGAATCCAGACTTTATATTACTTACCTATCCAAAAATTTCTTGACAAATTGACAGGGACTGTAGAAGTACACCATGATGGGGCAAACTTTGGTCACCCCCTTCCTTCAATCTCCAGCCCCGGCTTCCTCCTGTCAATTTACTGCAGATAAGAGACGAAACAGAGATGACTTGGTCAATCAAAATTTGACTAAATCTTCAATCAATCTGTTCATCAATTTTTTTTTTAATATTCTCTATTTATGCAGTATAAGTAAGTAATAACTTAACATAACATCATGCCTGTAATCCAACCCCAATGGGTTTTGCAGAGGTGTACCTATATTACGTAAGTAATAAATGACTTACTTATATTGCGAAGATTCACTGGACGATACCAAAGACATTGTGCCTCTCAGCCGTCTTTAGAGTAAATTCCCTAAGATTCATTTAAATGTCAACCAAATATCTATCTACTCTATGCACATGCAGTATTGCGAGATAGTCTTCTACTTCATTGATAGTCAGAGGAATGTAAAAATATTCTCATGCTCTGCTCACTCCGTAAATTTATCTTCACAAGCACTTTTTCATTTAAGGAAAAACAAAGCTCTGTGAAGGACAGAGAAACCTTTACCAGGTACTAAAATTGGAAGGGGCTGTTTGATTTTAGGGGGGGCATTTGGCCTGTCTGCCCCCCTTTCTGCGGTCCCTGCAAATTGATGTGTGTTGCGTATGGTTTATGTAATTGGCTTAACTCGGCACCTGCTATGTTTTGTATTAGGATTCTCTTCTGTATTATGTACTACTTAAAAATATGGAGAGCAAAATGACAATGATCAGTTCAATACTGCTGATATTTAATATTAATGTTTTGGAAATTAATATTATTCTAGTGATAATGTTGGAGTGAAATAAAAGTTTTCTATTCTGTTTTATTTACAGATGGTCTTCAAATGACACTTGAAACTTTAAAAATAATCAAAATAGAAAATTTTAGTACTATCGTAACTAGTTTGCAAGTACATAATATTATGTGATTTCCAGTTAATAGGAAGAGACCAACCATCAAAGCGACAAATACCTCCAATGTTGAAGAAAATATTACAGGAAGATGTACGGTTCACAAAGAAACTTGTGGAGCTTGGGATGAAAACTACCTGGACAAGATCACTACGCAATAATTACAGACTATTTGAGGTATGAATTATGTTCACATAGCATTTTATTTGAACTAGCTACTTCAGAAGCAAAAATGTCAAAACTATGGTTTCATAGAATTATAATATGAAGTTGATATTCAACTCGAGACAACTTAAAAGATAAATAAAATTCAGGCCAGTTAGCTGGTAGTCTTATTAAAATCACAAATCAAAACTGTTGTAATAAATGTAGGTAGAAGAATGCATGTAGTAATGTTATCTATACTTATTTGCAGGTGTCTTGCCATGGGATTGTTTGGTTGGCCGGCTGGCTCACTTTTATCTGGCTGTTTAACAACAAGGAACTTTATCAGTTGCAAGTTAACACACTCATCGGTATGAAAAATCTTTTAATGCGGCCATATACTTACTTAAGTGGTACTAACCCAAGACTAGACTGTTGGATGGATTGGATGGTGTGATATCTAAATATACTTAACTCCTTTTTTACATAGAAAACCCAGGGAAAGGCTCATTTGTATACCTTCGTTGTCACTAAAGGAAGTGATGCAGGGAAGAAAGGTTGATGATAAATAACTGACCAATTATTTTCAACTTTGTATATTGTTACCAGCGACACTACAGAAAAGACACGAGAAATATAGTTACCTACACAATCTTTTATATTATTTCGAATGACAGTTGTCTACCCCTACTTCGTTATATTTAGATATAGGGCCCCTTTACGACTAGCTACGCCACTGATAGAAATGATAAGTAGATGAACCTCATGGATATTCTTAACAAAATAATTTAATGGAACTTATAAATCATTTAGTATTTATGCATACCTACAACAATTAAGTAAAAGGCATTCACCCAGTGTAACTTGAAGTTGAGTTGCTATGTACAAGTTTGTTTAGGATCAGGGTAAATAATATCATAATAATATCGTATTATTTGATACGATAACAGAAGGCTTTTTTTTTGGGTGGGAAACTGTCAAATAACTTCTCCCGCTCTGGGCGGAGCAGGAGAAGTGTCAGGCTTTTACTGACTAAAACTCACCCGTGTTCCTTTAGTTGCCTGTGTGCCACGATATCCCTTTCGGACAAACTCGCAACCCTGGCAGACGATAACAGCCGTCTGGCTCTGTACACATCATGAAACAAAGACATTATTATTCAGGATGTCACTACAGTCCAATGAACTCTTAAGCATATTAATCTTTATGAGAAGTCTACTTTTATTGCTCTTTCGTGCCCTAGACACATCACACAAAGTACATCTCGCAGTAAAACAATGCAAAGTATTTAAATAAGATTTTATAATTAAAAAGCAAGCCTTGAAATGATTCTACAAACACAAATACAGACGGTTAAAAGAACTTTTGTTCTAGTGGTCTGTAATGAATGTATCAAGTCAAAGTATTGTGTAACTCGATCGCCGATCTTAGCCCAGCGGCGACCGTCATCGTGAATAGCTTAATTAAAATAAAATGAAACGGATATTACCCGCAGTCCTGCACCACCAATAACAGACTTTCGACGTAACCGCATGTTAGGGTACTGGGCAGGTATTCCTGCCAGGGTTGCGAGCTTGTCCGAAAGGGATATCGTGGCCCTGGCACACAGGCGAATGAAAGAACACGGGTGGGTTTTAGTCAGTAAAAGTCTGACACGCCCTCCCACTCCGCCCAGAGCTGGAAAAGTTATTTGATAATTTCCCACCCAAAAAAAAAGAAAGGGTATTGGGCAAATAAAAAGTAGTAGATAACTAGAGACAACAAATAAAAAGTAGTAGATAACTAGAGACAACAAATTACTAAAATACATACTTACCTTAGTATTAAGTCTGATATCTAACCGACGTAATATTTATGTAAGTACGTATTTTAGCAATTTATAAGTAACTTTATGTAATTTTTATGTAAGTAGGTAACTACTTATCATAACATTACGCCTATATATCCCGAAAGGTAGGTAGGTTTATGGTACCTACTCTTAAAGATTTTCATTCGCTATGATACGTGACGCGTGAGTTAAAAAACCCAACATGCCCAATACAGCGTTGGGCTGTCGATTAGCATACAATTGTAATTACAATTTACAAAATTATTTAAATTGACACATCCAAGACCGTCTTCATTCTAGTATCGAGGCTGTGTTTGAATTTAATTCCTTTGCAGACACTGAATGAGACAAATTAGAAGTTTTATTGATATGACTGCTATACAATATTCATCATCTGTCTGGCCTTTTGGCAACTATGTTGGGGTCAGCTTCCAATCTAACCTGATGCAACTGAATACCAGTTTTTTTACATGAAGCCACTGCCTATCTGAGCACCCGTAAGCTAAGCTTATCGAAACTCAACATAGGTAGGTTCAGAAATGTAACGTTATGATGTATTTTCCGCAGCACTCATCTTGGATATCGTGGTGATAGCTGTGATCAAGGCGTTCGTGCGTCGACGTCGGCCGGTCCCAATGAACAAGTTGTTAGAAGTCGGCCCGGACAAGTTCTCCTTTCCATCTGGACACGCGAGCCGAGCTTGTATGATCGTATCTATACTTATGTTCAACGAAGTCCCTATCTACTTCGCCCCGCCTCTCCTCGCCTGGGTGGGCTCGGTGTGCCTCACACGAGTACTAGCCGAAAGGCACTACATCTTGGACGTAGTATGTGGAGTTATGATCGGCCTCCTAGAAGGTTCTCTAATGCAGTTACTATGGCTTTCTCAAGGCACCTGCGCGTCAATCGTAGCGTCGTTGTCCGATGAGAAGGTAGAGGGAGGGGAATATCATGTGTAAATTATTGTAAGCCCAAAGCCATATTTTAATACCAAATAGTGTTTCCTGAAATCTTTTAATCTATTAGATACCTACTTAACCCAAGGCTTATAGGCCTATTAGCCTCACATCCTTCTTACTGAAAACCCTGGAGAGGCTCTGTGATAGACACATTCGAGACGGACCTCTCCGGGTAAAACCACTCCATAAACAACAGCATGCGTACTCCACAGGCAAATCAACAGAATCCGCGCTACACAGCGTGGTGTCTAAGATTGAATGCGCAGTGGACCACAAATGCTCATCACTGGCTGCCTTCATTGATATCGAGGGCGCCTTCGACAAAACCATGTTCAACAGCATTAACATGGCGTTAGATAGACACAATATAGACTCGACCCTAAGCGGCTGGATCACCAATATGCTCAAAATGAGAGCTGTACAAGTCACGGTAAATGACACTACAAGGGCCATCGTGGCGAAAGGCTGCCCGCAAGGAGGTGTCCTCTCACCACTTCTATGGAACCTGGTAGTAGACAGCCTCATCAAAACACTAAATGACAAAGGTTATTTTACCGTAGGCTACGCCGACGACATAACCATAATAATAAATGGCACCCACGAAAACACCTTATGTAACCTAATGCGCCAGGCTTTGAAAATAGTAGAGGACTGGTGCAATAAACACCAACTGTCGGTGAATCCAACAAAAACCGAACTGATTCTCTTCACAAAAAAGAGGAAGTTGGCGACACTACAACTGCCACGATTCTTTGGAACTACCCTAAGCCTGGCAACTGAAACCAAATACCTGGGCATCTATTTGGACAAACAGCTGAACTGGGCAAAACACACCAACTACATCACCACAAAAGCCAGCATATCACTATGGCAGTGCAAGCGACTGCTTGGAAGGAATTGGGGTATCAGCCCCAAAGTCACCCACTGGCTATACACCACAGTCATTCGACCAATTATCACATACGGCTCACTGGTCTGGTGGCCCAGGACGGACCTGAGCACAGCCCAAAAAGACCTCGAAAAACTGCAGCGGTTCGCTTGTGTAGCAATAACCAGCAGCATGAGCACTGCACCCACTGCCGCACTGCAAGTAATGCTGGGACTGCCACCCCTGCACCTCATCGTGCGAGAGGAGGCAGCCCTGGCAGCCTTCAGGCTATATATATCGGGAACCCTGAGCAGAGACTCTAGGGTCAAGCACACACGCATAAGGGAAGATGCAATCAAACGACAACCAATGATGGCATCACCCTGCGACAAAGCCCCGAAACTACACTTCTTTCAGAAGCACTACAACATCATACTCACAGAAGAACGGTGTGACTACTCAGGCCCGAAGGAGATGAGAGTATACACCGACGGATCAAAGACCGACTCCGGAACCGGAGTCGGAGTTTTCTCACATGACTTCAACATAAATATATCCAGCCCGCTGGGATTGTTCAACACCGTCTACCAGGCGGAATGTGTGGGCATTATACAAGCGGCTTACGCCATAGAAGCCAGGAGAGTTACGGACACCCGTATACGTATACTCTCCGATAGTGCCTCAGTCTTGCAATCCTTGGGGAAAAATTATATTACCTCCAGACTAACACTAGAATGTCACAACGCACTGGAACGGGTGACAGTGTGCAACCGTAATACAGTGACACTGCAATGGATAAAAGGACACAGCGGATCACTAGGTAACGACGCAGCTGACCAACTTGCTAGGAGAGCATCCAGCACGTCAGTCTGTGGACCCGAACCTATCGTACCCATCCCCTTCAACCAACTACGCAGGTGGCTACAAGAGTTCACCCACACACAAGCACAGAACTGGTGGACCTCGACACCGGGCTGCAGGCAATCCAGGGAAGCTATGCCGTCCTTAGATGGCAGGCTAACCAGGCGGTTGCTACGCCTGGACAGGAACGGCCTGCGCCTAGTGACGGGGACCATCACGGGACACTGCTCACTGAATAAGCACTTCCACACAATAGGCATAACGGACAGCCCTCTGTGCAGGGCTTGCATGGAGGCTGAAGAAACCGTTGCGCACGTGCTCTTTGAATGCACAGGCGTCACCCAGATCAGAACAGAAACCCTCGGGTCACCCAGATCTTTCACGGATATCTTAAGCAGACCAGGAGACCTAATCAGCTTCTGGAGGGAGGTGGGCTGGTTGGAATAAACAACGACGGCCGCCATGGCCCACGCACAATGGTCCACATGAAGGACTAAGTGCGGAAACCAAACCCGCTAACATATAACATAACATAACCTACTTAACTATCATTCAGTCAGTAAATCTAAACATAAAAACTTTTATTAAATTAACTACACGTTCAGATCATGCCTGTATTCCCCGTGGGTAGGCAAAGGTGTTTTTGTACACGTCATTTTCATTTTTGTAATAAAAAATGTTTTTGAATTTCAAGTTTGAATTTGAAGTTCAAAGTTATTGCTATTTCAGTTTTTTTAATGATTTCATAATAATTAAGAAATGTAACTAATTGTTCTGTAACCCGACACATTTCGATTAATGTGATGAGGGAATTTAGTAAGTAAGTAGATCACTAATGAAAATAAAAAAGATAATTGTGCTAATTAAAGCTAATGAGCTTATATTGTGATGAATAAACCGTGATTAAATAATTGTTGTTTTATTTACTGTGGAAGTCTCGCGGCAAGTGCGATTCCATAACGTTGGTATTCCTCAAAAGGATAGGCAGAGTTGTTATATTATGGATAACTAGCTGCTGCCCGCGTGGCTTTTTCTAAAATTAAAGTAGTTACATCAGCTCTCTGCCAGTAAAAGTCGCCGCAGCCGTTTCGGAGATAAGCCGGAAGAAACATAATTATACAGAAAAAAAAATGTTCTATGGACCGTATGCATTTAGTAAAAAGCTGTTATTTTGACTTAACAAACAGACACTTCAATATTATTTATTTGTAATTTACTACTTTTTTTTTTATAAATCGAACTCGCTCATTTTGAATAAGTTACGGTTTTAATTTTAATCATACCTGTACGTAAACAAATTTTACTAGCTCGACAGATACAGGGAGGATCATTTCAGTAGTTTGACCACGGGGATAGATCCATGATCAAATTTCCTTGTGGTCAAATCAGTTGGACAAAATAGTTTGGACTCACAGTTTGACTGCGGGGAAGGACCGATTACGTCAATTGGCCGCCAAATTGCCAAAGCAGAATAAGAAAAAAAAAACGTGTGGAAAAACCCACTAAAACACTGCCCAACTTCATTCTAACAACCACAATCTGAATTATTTTGAAGTATATTGCTAATACATTGCTTCTTATGTTCGAAAAGTGTGTCTACTCAACAACGTACATAACGCAATGAATGTGTTACGCAATTACCCCGCAGGACCCCATGCTCAGCTATTGCAGTGTTTATGGTAACACCAACCAGGCAGTTTCTAGTTTGTCTTGTAGTTCGTCCGAAGATCCGACAAGCTCTTCTCACCGTCGCGCGTCGGCTTTCCAACTGTATTAGAACCTGGCTTGGCACGCGATGATGGCAAGAGACCGAACGGCATGTCCTTATTTCCATGGAAGGTGGGTGGGCCTTTAGTGTGGAATGCAATAGGTTGTGTCGCCAGTCTCTTGGGTACAGACGCCAGCAGGCCAAGCTACCCGAAACTGTAAAATTTTCCCAATCAACCTTGAACCTTATGCTTTTACGATAAAGTTCCAATTTTATATGAATGGCTCCATCGTTTTACCGATGATTCTGCCAATGCCGGTCGAAGACCCTGATTGTCCTCTAGACCCCGTCTCCCCGGACGAGGTTCACGATATAATCAAGGGTCTGAAACCCCGTAAAGCCCCTGGATCAGACGGTATCACCAATAGGGTGGTCCAGATGTTCCCAGCCCACCTGATTATGCTAATGACCACCATCTTCAATGGTGCTCTTAGTAATAACATTTTTCCACAATCGTGGAAAAATGCCACCGTCATCGGTATCCCGAAGCCCGGCAAGCCTAAGACCGAGCCTTCCAGTTACCGTCCCATCAGTTTGCTCGACGTTTTCGGCAAGGTCTATGAGAGGCTTATTTATAAGCGTCTCAGAGACTACGCCGAGACGAAGGGGCTCATCCCCAACGAACAGTTCGGTTTTAGAACCCAACATTCTTGCGTACAACAGGTCCACCGTATCATAGAACACATAAGCGCCGGTTTCCATCGCGG
This sequence comes from Tiliacea citrago, assembly GCA_963921375.1. NCBI lineage: Eukaryota > Metazoa > Arthropoda > Insecta > Lepidoptera > Noctuidae > Tiliacea > Tiliacea citrago. The sequence continues at coordinate 9,138,569 of OY992784.1, forward strand.
GTTCATGACGGGTGCTGTGTTCTTCGATATCGCGAAAGCGTTCGACAAAGTCTGGCGCAACGGCTTATTGTATAAGCTATACAAATTCGGTGTGCCAGATCGTCTCGTGCTCATCTTACGGGACTTTTTGTTGGACCGCACCTTCCGCTATCGCATTGAGGGTGCGCTCTCTTCCCCTCATCCGATCCGCGCAGGCGTCCCTCAGGGGTCTGTGCTGGCTCCGCTCATTTTTACACTGTTCACCAGTGACATCCCGAAATGTAGAAAGGCGCAGTTAGCTCTGTTCGCAGACGACACGGCTATCTACTACACCGGCCGCAGTCAAGACCAGATCTCCCGCATCCTACAGACCGAAGTCAACAGACTCTGTGACTGGTTCAGGAAGTGGAGGATCGAGGTCAATCCTGATAAGAGCCAAGCGGTCCTCTTTTCTAGGCCTCGGCGTAGACCGGACCTACCACGACAGATCAAAATGTTCGGCAAGCCTATCCCTTGGGAGAAGCGAGCCGAATATCTCGGTGTGATCTTAGATCATCACATTTCGTTCGCTGAGCACATAAAGCAAGTGCGTTCGCGCGCCGCTTTCGCTCTCGGTAGGCTTCATTGCGTTCTTAACTCACGCAGCAAGTTGTCCCTTAAGGGCAAATTGCGTATTTACACAGCGTGCATCCAGCCGATTATGACGTACGCGTGTGCCGTTTTCGCACACGCCCGTCCCCATTTCATTCACAGAATGCAGGCACTTCAAAACCGATTTCTCCGTAAAATTACGGACGCTCCATGGTTCGTTCGGAACGAAACCCTTCATGTAGATCTTAGAATCCCCACCATCAAGCAGTTTATGAAACGCGCGACAAAGCGGTTCTTCGAGTCCGCAGATAGACATCGCAACCCATTGGTTGTGCAGGCAGCTAGCTATAGGCCTTCTCAAATTAGTCAGACTCGCCGACCTAGGCATACTCTCTCAGACCCGGATGACCCCATTACTCTCCTTCAGGAAAGCAATAGGGCCACAAGTACAGTGCACAAATACAAACCGTAATTCCGTCCTCGACGCCGAGGTACCACGCGAAGTTCAAGACCTAATGGTTCCCCCCGTCCCTTGCACGTCGAACCGCCAGCCCCGAGGCTGAGTGAGCCGTAGCATTTAATAGTAATCCCCGATAATAATCATGAATTTAAACTTTTGATCCAGCCCGTCCCCAACTTGCTGTTTTTCCCCAACGACGCCCTAAGCCGAGGTTCGTACCCCACAGGGGGTGCCCTTAGAGCGCTGTCGTTTAGTTTGTACCTAATAATTATATTTACGCTCCTGGCTGGAGGCTTTAACTTCTCCCGCTCTGGGCGGAGTGGGAGGGCGTGTCAGACTTTTACTAACTAAAACCCACCCGTGTACCTTCCGTTGCCTGTGTGCCAGGGCCACGATATCCCTTTCGGACAAACTCGCAACCCTGGCAGGCATTGGTCCTAACGGACCCCGTCTGTTGGTGCTGACATCTCTTTGAAGCGCGCGTGGAACACAACGCGCCGTCGACCCGGGCCTGGTCCTTATCGCACGGCGAGCTACCCGTCGCTCACCGTCCACAGGCCCGCGCCTACGGTGGCCGGAAATCGGCTTGCGACTCCCGACGCCCGGGGCGTCTCCTGCGGCGACTAGGGGCGCGAGGGCGCGAACCTAGCCACTCCTCAAAGAGGGGACTTATCGCCACGATTGTGGCGTGCCCAAAGGTGATGCGCTAAGGTAGCCCGCGAAATAAAAATTTTATTACGTTTTTTGCAATTTGCAGGTCAGTAACAGGTTGTATGTTGATCTAAATATGATTCGCGGCCGTAACAAATATGGCTTTAGAGAATTATAATCATTAGAATCGGCAATACAACTAACTCTCTTCGTAAAATCCAATTGAATAACTATTTCTGAAATAATCATTCAGTAGAATTTTATGAACTTAGAGAGTTGTAATGCTGTTTTTGTGATGTTGTAATTAATTAATTAGGTTTATGTTGTTATTCATGTACACATATACATATTATTGTTTGTCCAAAGGAGCATACGATGCGTGTGATTTCCACATGGATTTAGTTTACGCATTATTTGAACACAGCCCTTAAAGTGTCACTGTCAAAACTGACTGGACGTGGAATGGGATGTGTCAGTTGTCCCCACGTTGTCCCGTGTCCGTCAAACTAACAACTTGTTGTCACACTGACGTTCGGCCGCGGCGTTGTGACGTGTGTATTTTTCGGCTGAAATTAACCAGAATTTCTATGAAATTAAATTAAAATATACTGTTTAGTGTCTGCATTCAAAGGTGATGATGAATATGAAATAAATTTGATACTTGCTGACAGGAAAATGTTTCAGTTTTTTAAATTATGTCTAGTCTGTGAATATTGATAATGTTTTTGGACGTGGCATAGCTCCACAATAATTCACAATATTCCATGTAAGTTTATTTTTCAGCATCACCATGAGGAAACTAAAAGGAGCAGTGAAAGAAACAGCGAGACAAAAGCGTGAGAGGAAACAGGAGTTTGCTCAAATGCGACAACAAATCCATACAGTTGTTTTGCCTACATTTGCGGTAATTTTTCTGTTAATTTGCGTATACGTGTATTTAAAAACAAGGCCGATGTCGATGCAGTACGCGTAACATAAATAGCTATAAGTTGTGTGAAAATTGTACATAGTAAATTATAAATAGGTACCATCAATTATGAAAGGTTTGGGGAATTTTATTAAAACTATCATAAGGTTGTGAGCTCAAGCAATGTAATGTATTATACATCAATACTGAGTACCTATTGACACAGTATTTCTATATTTTTAATATTTGAAGTGTGCTATGAGACATTCCACATTATTCGTCCACATATCAACATTAATTTCTTGTTCTAAAAGTGACAAAATTAATATAAATATTAAAATAAAATTATTTATTTATTATATGTCTGTTTTAATGTACCTACCCAATTCATATTAGTGATGGAGGCCTGCGCTTTTGCTCTGGTCACAGCAATGTGGTGCAGCTACCTATTAACCGCTTGGTTGTATGTCAATCGCTGTGCCCAGCTCATAAATCGACAAATACAGTTGTGCAACAAAAAAAAAAACCGGCCATGTGCAAGTCGGACTCGCGCACAAGGGTTCCGTACCATTATCTATAAAAATGGGGAAAAAAAAATCACGTTTGTTGTAAGGGAGCAGCCCCCCTTAAAAATTTGTTTTAATTTAATTATTTATTTTTAAAGTGAATATATAACTATATACAGGGTTACTGGTAACTCGACGTATTCCTTGCAGGACGTCACAGTATGGTTAAAATGCAACAAATTAAGCCACCAAATGTTCTACTAGTCTATTAGTAACTCAGTAGTTTTTGAGTTAATTAGGTTTTTAGTTGTTTTATGAAAAATACAATTTAAAAATGATTTACGGTGCGACTATACTGGAATTTAATTTATTATCATAGCTGATGCCGTAGCAAATCTTTGTTAATAATTAAAAAATCCAAAATGCCGAAAACTTTGGCAGAGATCACTAATTAAACATTTTATTTTTCGTAATTTTTGTCATTACTTTATTTAACAAAACTCAAAAACTACTGAATTTCGGTAGAACATTTGGTGGCTAAAGGTCACAGCTCATTAGAGCCACCCAGCACCCACTCCGCACCGCCTCACCTCCTGCGGCTAGTATTCTTTATATGGACTTCTCTATATGGGTATGCGCTCACTATATCAACTCCGTAGCGTCACCGGATCGCCTCGGTCGTAAGCCCTCTACGCGCAGACGGCGGGTGGCCCACTCGGTGACAACTCGCTGCTCGCATGCTTGCCCGCGAATTGTACCAATAAGCAATTGCACCAAATAAGCTTTCTTTTTTTTGTTGCGTCTTTCATTTTCTTCTTCATCAAGCGCGACAGCTATGAGTGAAATTTGACATTACGAAACACACGTGTACACCTAGTGCTAATTGTTAACAGACTACTCGAAAATTCGTGGACCAAGCTACCTCCACTCGTTGACCGCGCGGGGTCCACTGGTTGACCGCGCGACGTTTATTGGTGATAACGCGGCGTCCACCCGTGGACCACCTGTCGACAACGAGTGGACGCCGTGCGACGAGGCGGTGCGGGGTGGGTGCCGGGTGGCTCTAATGGACTGTGACCTTTAATTTATTGCATTTTAACCTTACTATGACGTCGTGCAAGGAATATACGTCGAGTTACCAGTAACCCTGTATACTGTGAATATTTCAAGCGTCTACCTGTTGCCGTTATCAATATCGAGCAAAAATCACACGTTTGTTGTATGGGGAAATTTCAACTGTCTACCTATCACGGTTCATGAGATACAGCCTGGTGACAGACGGACAGACAGACGGCGGAGCCTTAGTAATAGGGTTCCCGTTTTACCCTTTGTACGGAACCCTAAAAATGTACATGGGTTCTCAGAAATCATTAGTCATATAAATCCGCCTTGCGCGGTATTGACCACCCCAGTCGTATTAACTTACCATTTATATCTAAAACTTCAGAAATGAAACTAGTCAATTTAAACAATAATTTATTAAAAATAACATTTCATAGACTGGTAGTCTGGCCTAAGGTCTTCCTTCTATCTTAATTATTTTGTAGAGTAAATAACTGTGACTTGGTAATAAATATTTTTATTATAATGCTAAAAAGAAAAAGTCCTTTTTGTATGAATATCAACTTCTCTGACCTAAATACATTTTTGTCCATTAAATCTAAAACTAAGTAATATACATACAACATTTGTAATTTACAAAGCTTGAGTCTTATTACAGAATATTATGATATTTTTTTAATATTCAACAAGATGTCAAAGAACACTAAAATAAAAGTAAAATTTAATTTAGTAGAAATTAAATCAACGTTATACCAGTTGTGTAAACTTGGAACAAGTTTGATAAGTATGTATTACAGAATCACATCACATCAAGGCGAAAGTTTGTGAGTGTGTGTATGTTTGTTTGTTACTTCTTCACCCTCAAACGGCTGGACTAATTTTGATAAAATTTCTTATGCAGGTAGCTAACACCCTGGATTAAGATATAGGCTACTTTTTATTCCGATATTCCCCCGGGATCGAGACTTACGCGGGTGAAACCGCGGGGCGCAGCTAGTACATTATAAAGCCTTGAATAGGTTTTTTTTAGCCATATTTATTTATAATAATATATTCGAACTAATATAATAAGGATATTTCTAATGATGGTGTTGATATAAATATAACACAATAGTCATCACTGGTTTGTACAAAAACCTATAAATGTCACAATTCGTTGGTCATTTTATGCGTCAATAATTTAAAATTAGTGCTCACGCTGTTTCGTATCACGAATTCACGATATCTTATCGCGTTCTACTCTCCTGATTGGCTAGAATATTTTATTTTCTTTATGCATTTCCTGGCTAAACTGAGTTATCTAAGTACTTACCTATTAGTTACACTACTTAACTGATTACCTATTTTCATGTTAGTATTAAAGCATGAAGAATCGAAACGACTATTAATGGTTGTGACTGTTGACATAGTATTATTAAACATTTGAAATAATATTACTTAAGTATCTTAAACTCTCAGCTATGCCTTGGTCAAAATAATAATCTAGAAAAAAATAATGTTAAAAAACCATCATCATTGCACAGTACATTGAGATAAGAGCAGTGAAACTCACAGCCTTTTTTAAAATTAAAGCTACCTTTAACGAACGATATTCTAAAAGGTGCAAACTCTGTTTAAAAAACTCTTAACTTTGCCCCACTGTGCATTGCTGTGCAGTCTCAATTGTTAAAACTTACTTATTAAGACTTTTAAATTCACATATGACTGGAATACCGTACCTCTAAAATAAGTAAGTACAAATTAGTATGTACTGCGTTAGACATCTTGGCCGTTTTGACCACAAGACATGGTTCATTCTTAAAATTCCCTATAGTATTAGAATAGTAAATTTTAAGAATGCGCGGGAAGCGCTTGTTTGTAGCGGCGTTTGACGTTTCGCTACAACTGCACTACACACGAGGTATAAGTAGCATTTAATAGCCATGATAATGCATTCGCTGAATCCTCATAATGATGGAGAAATATAAATGTATAATCAAACTTGTAATTGCTTTACCAACCTTATACCGTGTCATAAAAAAAAAGCGACCACGTGCATAATATGTCACTTTTTGTTCGGAAAACCGGAAACCACCCACTGTCGGCGCGACCACGCATTCAGGTTCACCGAACAAAAAGTCACATAGGAGCGCGACCGCGGGCTGTCACTTGCACGTCCTTTAACGACAAAGTGTATTTTACTTTCAAGACCAATGTGGAGCATTTAGGAAGTCGACTATACGACCAGTGTTGTCAAGTAACAAATTGACGAAGTTGCTATATCACTGCAGCACCGTGAAGTCGCAATCGTCAATCAAAATAAACGAACGATGCGTTTTAAACGCTTAGCTGCACTTTAATCCCACTCTATCTTTATTGCCTATGAACTATGAAGTAACTTTAAAGTGCCACAAGAATTTCAATAATTCAATACAAAGCCAGCATGCTCTCAATACTGATTATTATCACTAATACTTCGTTTCTGGCGGCACATGTTGATCATCCAGCCGAGCAGCCAGACTGACGCCAGCAGTAGGTACAGGCCGCTGATGGCGAAGTACTGGGAGACTATAGGCAGCCTGAGGCTTTGGATGAGGACCACCGTCAGGATGGACTGGAGACCAGTACCGACCAGCGTGTTGATGCCGAAGATTAATCCGAAGCAACTCTCGTCACTTAACTGACTTGCTATTTTGGCACTGAAATGATGGAAACGAAAGATTAATAATGTTTGAATTGTTGTGCGATTTTATTTAATTCTGGATTACTGGATATCTGTAGGGATTAAATCACTGCCAAACTAATCCTACCAAAGACAATATAATAAATAATACTGTAGCGTTATCTAAGGTCGAAATATGACACAGCGCAATGCGAAGTGTATCAAATCAGCAGATAAACGGCCGAAGACCTCACCACAAACATTTAAAACCAGACTACCATCTACTTGGGCCTAAATTTGTGTGTCAAATCGTTCTGTAGAAAGAGTTGTGAGTGAATGTTTGCAACTGCGCAAACAATTTTTAAAATCGTTATGCGATATTTACGGTCTAGGTACTAGACTCTAGTACTGTAGATTACACAGTAACACGAGGTTGATTGGAAGCCATCGTGGAAAGCGATTGAATGTTTGTACGTAGTAACGTGTGTTACTACGTACGTACGTTGTACGCAGTAACGTGTGTGTACGTAGGAACGTGTGTAATTTATTTATTGTAATGTATTTTTACGGTGAACAATAAATTATATTTATGCATACATAAATAACACTTACCTCGCCATAGTGATTGTATAATGAAACAGCATGCCAATGACGATGTACCCGGCGTAAGACACGAACACATTATTAACATAGGTGCCCACAAACAGCGCCACTCCTTGAACGGCTGCTACAGGCGCGGGCGCGCCCGACGACGCGAATATCGACGCTAGGAACGCGCCGCACGCGCCGAGGAGTGTTTGTACTGCTTCTACTGCGCCGTTGTATGCTACCTGGAGAATAAAATAAAGAAAATTATGTTTATTTACGTCTAGAAGTTACTTAAAGCAAAAATTAATAAATAATATAGTTGGTTTTTTTGGGATATTTCCCAAAAAAAAAAAAATCGTAAATAGTGGCCATCCGTCAGCAGGACCGGAGCTACTATGGACCAATCGGGACAACGCCCCGGGGCCCTTCTCGGGAGACCCCCGGGCTGGGAGAAAAAATTGACACCGGTTCTAAAAGATAAGAAGAGAGAAGGTTCCGAAAGTACCGTAAAAAATTATCAATAACATTTTACGATCATCTATTTGAATTTCGCGCATATTAGCTGTTAACCTGCGTATACGCTATCTGGCAGTCTCCATCGAGATAGACGACCTGTTACTGTAACGGTTTTGAGCTTTGTCTCAAATTTGATCCATTATGTTAACGTTGCGAAAATAAATGTCATTATAATAAATATTTTAAATAATGCCTAATACAAAGTATTTTTTGTTCCCTTCCAAGCATTGAAAATTATTGATGAACGAGGATTTTTTGACCTGCCTCGGGGTCGTTTAAGTTAAAGTTACGGCTTTGTCCCACAGTATATCAGTTAGGTGATCTTTAATATTATTAGATATTCTGTAAACCGCGCTGAGAAAATAATTGCTACTCTTGACTTTTACAATGGCTTGGAGATGTAGTGGTCACAGTAGAAAATCGCCATTATGAATTATCCTATAGTCATCTTCTCTCATTATTACCTGGCGGCAGGTCATTCACTTCCTAACTAACATAAGTACTCAAATCACAATTTAAATATTTGTTAAGAAAACAAATAAGGAAATGTTTAACTTTAACATGCACTAACACTTGCATTGTATGGCCAAGTGAACATTGCACGTATGTTCCAACTCTTTGATTAATTATTATGATAATTATGTCTAGATAGAGTGTCGCGCTGCAAAAGCACTAAAACAAACATGCCAACTATGTTATGCTGGTGTGCGCGACAGCTACGTCTTACACTCGCGCACGTCATTGTGCTATCATTGTGTTATTCTAGCATTTTTTTCAACGAGTTCACAGCCTTTCACAGCCGTTCGCAGTATTTGTTCCAACTATACAACGATAAAATTTGAGACCAAACTGTTTGCCAGACTTAAGAAGATACAGACATTTAAACTGATCCTTTGTTAAGACTTTGATAAGAATGTCATCATGCAACTAGGTATTTATTTCTATACGCACTTATATCAGAGATTGTGTGTTTCATCACGAAGAGCAGTGGCCCAGTTGTAACAGCCCCGACTTACGAGTGTGTAGGTCGTGGGTTCGAACGCAGGCAGGCGCTTTACTTTGTGTAAATAATTTCGTCACTCCTGCTCTCGAAACGGTGAACGAAAATATCGTGAGGAAACCGGCATAAATCCTAGAACCAAAAATTCGAAGTCATGTGACATCTACCAACCCGCACTGGGCCCGCGTGGTGTATTACGGCCCACTCCCTCTCGAAGAGAGGAGGCTTGTGTCATAGCAGTGGGGACATTATACTTATAGGCTGATTATGCTAAGCCTACTTATATACTTTTTATGTTATTTTATAGTATCTTATTGGTTGTTTATTTATATTATATTCTAAGTCTTGAATGTGCCCTGGCGGCTGAGTGTGTCATGCTCACTCAAATGTCTCGCTGATGGTGGCGTGTTTTGGATCATTAAGTTCCCATCAAAATGGTACCGGGTAAAACGGGGTGAATAGAAATGCAGGGGTGAATCGAGACGCAACTTTAAAATGGATTTTAACCTTGAATTACTTAATATAGTTTGTTGCCAAGGCACTTAATCGTTAACTATAGTACAGGTGACACAATAAAGTCCTTTTTGGCAACAAAAGATATTATTTCAACGTTAAAATCCATTGTAAAGTTGCATCTCGATTCACCCCTGAATTTCTATTCACCCCGTTTTACGTACTGATCCATGCGTCATTTTCGTGAACGGGCGCTGTCAGTTGGGACTGGTCATATCTTAGCTACTACGGCTTATTTTAATTGTTTTTTTTTGGTTTTATCTTTTTTTGCGGACGCTTTTAACGTGCACGACTTTCTACATTGTTCTCACAAATGTATAATTTCAACATGAATGATGTAACCAATACTTTGTAACAATATTTTGATTTAAAAGAGTGTCCGTGGAGTTTCTTGCCCGTTCTTCTCCATAGGAACCTACTACGCTTTGGAATGGGCAACTAGCTTCATCTCTCTGACTGACCGACCCCTTGACAATTCAAAAGTGCCTGTAATTCATTAAAGATAGCACAGCATCATGCTGAGTGGAAGCCGGAGTGTCACAGTCACGGCGTGCAGCTGCCGACTTCTGTGTTCATAAGTATAAATCTGTATTTTGATATGTTTTTTAATTGAGTTATCATATCTTTTTGTATATGCACGTGTTTTTGTGACAGTCTATTTTTCTTTCATATCTACTGAAGTATGTATGTACTTGGAATGTATCATAAAGATTTTAATTCGTTTTGATTGCATTACACTTAAAACTCTTTTAAAAATAAATTTATTTCTGTTTATGTAGGTTTGTACACGTCAACCATAATTTAATAAAAACTAGATGAGGTTGGCGCCGTTCATGGGAAAAGGGTGTGAGTGTATAATATGTATGTATAATGCTGATAATTATATACTTGTATTTTGTTCTGCAAGCTCGCAAATTTAGCGGAACAAAAAATGATTGAACCGTACTACATACAATAATAAATAATTACAGATGTCGCGGGCAATTAATTTTCTTCCGGAAACGATTGCATGCATAATAGCGTTATATTGATACATGCGGTGAACATTTTACCTACTAAGACTACAATCTGGAAAAATTATAGATTGGTTGGGAAGGAGACAACGGATGAGGCCTTTGCCCAATAGTGGGAAACAATATAGGCTAATATTACAAAGTAAAATTAAAAAAAGTAGATACACTATAATTTCTGCTAATGCACTCACGACTTGGGAGGTCTTCCGTAGGAATTATTACGAGGTAGCGCAGAGTCGTAGCCGATGGCAGGTTTGGAGGGGAGGTCTTTGCCCAACAGTGGGGTAATACGGATTGAATATAATAATAAAAACTCACTGGAGAATTTTTTTCGCCCTGTATCTGTTTACACAGCAGCTGCACACAGTTGCGCCTGCACGAGCAGCGCTAGCGCCACAGTATAATAAATAAAATATTTTCACAGCATACAATGCTAAATCAGGCCAGAACTTTGAGCCGCGTATACAGTGATAAACTAACATAATGTTACTCACTGGAGAGTTACTTCCATCCACTCATCCAGTATGTTTCCACAGCAGCTGTATATAGATCTATGCCTGCACGAACAGCGCCAGCGCCACAGCATATAACGTTGACCAAGCCAAAGCCGGCACTTTGAGCCGCGTATACAGTGTTCTACTAACATAATGTTACTCACCGGAGAGTTACTCTCGTCCTGTATCTGTTTCCACAGCAGCTGTATATAGATCTGTGCCTGCACGAACAGCGCCAGCGCCACAGCATACAACGCTGACCAGGCCAGCACTTTGGGCCGCGTATACGCCGCTCGGGCGTGTCGCGCGATCAAAGTTGATGCTTCTACCACGTTGGAGCGGATTAATTGCTGGAAATGATAAGGGAATATTGTTGTTAGTTGGCTTTGTGGAGGAGAAACAAGGATCAATGTTCAGGAGCTGTTTTAAAAAAACACAACTTTTTTAACAGCGTTTCATTGGTCAGTTTTGTAACGCATTTAACATTTGTTTTTATCGAAGATATTTTATTAAATGTAATAATTAGCATCGAAGTGACTGCGCTTTCCCTCTCTGTACCTACTATCACCGAAGGAACACCATAGCTTATGCGGTCGAACTAAAACACGAACGACTGGAACATAAGTTCCAGCACCTTAAGGCGCTGACAAGAGGCAAATGATAAAAGTAGGCTTGTAAACAAAAAAATTGCCAAATCTATATAGCTTGTGGTAGCGGAAAAAATATATGTTATTCTTGAACATATTTATCAGAACTTGGTTGTTACCAAAACAGGATTAGAAAAAAAATCTCGATACAAATGAACGGTAAACTAACCCTTTACTTTCGAGTTTAAATCCAAAATATCTGTATTAAATATCAACGTACGGATGGTATTTAATTAATAACAAGAACGTCTTATTTGTATGCAGAACTTGGTTGTTTTTATTTTCGATTACTCAACAAATTTTCGAGTAAATTGACAATTGCTTCATATTTTGCAATAAATTACAAGCGATGTATCATCGCGCTTCTCTTTCTTTTGTATGCAGTCTGACAGTGACCGCGGTTTAGCTGTTGTCAGCGTCTTAATTGCGTACCTAACACATTATCAATCACAATCTGAATTATTTTGAAGGATATTGCTAATCCATTGCTATTCATAATGTTCAAAAAATTTGTCAGCTCAACAACGTAGGTAAATCTATCTGCCTAGCCTTTTCCCAACTATGTTGGTGTCGGCTTCCAGTCTTATCGGATGCAGCTGAATACCAGTATTTTACATGGAGCGACTGCCTATCTGACCTCCACAACCCAGTAACTAGGTAATACGATACCCCTTGGTAAGACTGGTTGTCAGACTTTCGGGGTTCTGACGACCCTTAACAACTGTCAAAGATCAAAAAAACGGAGGAGTCTCGGTATGTAAAGATGGTCACCCATCCACGGACCAACCCCGGCAAGCGTAGCTTAACCTGATGGATCAACCCGTGCGGCTGTTATTACTTAGCCACGAGCTCCTCAGCTCAACAAAGTAAATAACGCAATGAACTGTCAAAATGAAGGCATTGCTACTGTTACGCATTTACTCCGCTGGCGTCGACTGCCGGGTCGGGCAAGGTGTTATTGGGTTTTTCCATCAGGAATTTCTCAGTAGCAGCCCGGAGTCTGGATTTGTGCCCGATGACTTAAGCATAACTGGCGAAATGTGGATGTAGAAACTATAGGTACACTTCTGCCTACCCCTTCGATACAGTCGTAATGTTATGTTCCTTCTATGGGCTCAAGAGTTTGATCTTACCCCACTAGACTGGTGATTCTGTCCCTTGTCGAGCGGCGGGTCGCCACCAGACGATCTCCGGTGCAAATAGATGCTGTACTGCACGCTCGGCAGCCAGAACGCCCAGCACGTCGCCAGGATCTGAGCTGAGACATCGTAGTCTTACTCACGGCAGAAATCTCAAACGAAATTAAACTTTAAGGCCCATGAGATAAACGCATTTAAAACATCGTTCTGTTCCTGTCAATCGTTTGAAGATAACAGAGACAGAATTATGTTTTAAATGTATTTAGCGATTCATGATGCAAGTAGGTCTAAGTCTCCGTTGAATATCTTGCTGACACGAGAACTAAGAAACTTGACTGCAAGCACCTGTAGTCGCTTCTCTCGGTTCTGCAGAGCGACAGAGAGAGGTACAGGACAATGGGAATTAGGACGGATAGGTCGGGCTCAGCCCTCAAGAACGTCTAAAAGTTGAGTGTTGTTTGAGAATCCAAGAGGAGGGTCGTCCTTTATGCTTCGTGTTAGTTTAATGGGCATAGGTTTATGCTGTTCGGATTTATCTTTCTATGTAAGTCTTGATCTCTTGGCGGCCGATAGCAACGGTGTGAGTCGTGTGACCGCCGTCGTTGATATTATTTTATTACTTTTATTTGAATGTTCTTTTTTTAGGGTTCCGTACCCAAAGCGTAAAACGGGAACCCTATTACTAAGGCTCCGCCGTCTGTCTGTCTGTCACCAGGCTGTATCTCATGAACCGTGATAGTTAGGCAGTTGAAATTTTCACAGATGGCGTATTTCTGTTGCCGCTATAACAAAAAATATTAAAAAACAGAATAAAATAAATATTTAAGGGGGCTCCCATACAACAAACGTGATTTTTTTTCTCGTTTTTCCTCAATATTGATAACGGCAACAGAATATTTAGTTATATATTCACTTTAAAAATAAATAATTAAATTAAAATAAATATTTAAGGGTATCCCATACAACAAACGGGATAATTTTGCCATTTTTAATGGTACGGAACCCTTCGTGCGGGAGTCCGACTCGCACTTGAGCTGGTTTTTTAATAGAAATAATTACCTGAAAATACATAAAACTGTAATGGATATGTAATAGAAAATACTGCGATTAACATTCCGCTTGTCGGGCATAGGTACCTACATAGTAATTGTAGGTAAGCCTACCTAGTGATTATCTATAATAATATTATAGAGGTAGTTGGTTTGTAAGTTTGTATGTAGGGGGTAATCTCTGGAACTACCAGTCGGATTTGAAAAAATATTATCGCACAATATTTGTTTGGTATTATGGCTATTTAACATCACGTTACGACCCTTAGGCGCCGACCAAAAATAAAAAAAGTCAGACAAAACGCTAAGCTAAAACGAAGTAATAGCGGGCGATGCAATGCGATGCAGTGGGTCCTGGGAACAAAAAATTTCACGCGGGCAGTAGCTAGTACTTAGGCAATATTTTTCTTATGGTATGCGTTGGTTGTAGTGTAAAAGAATTTGGAAACAGCTGAATGCTACCGGTGTACCTGTGAACGTGATGTAGTTGAGGTCCCTGTAGTCCATCAGTCCGAAGTGAGTCAGCAGTTGAGAGCTCACTCCTGACAGGAACCGGCCGGACAGCGCCGCGATACGAGTGTAGGAGGAAACGCGAAGGTACTTCGCCGGGTCCACCTGGAGAAAAGGTGGTTATTTCGACTAAGTACATCAAAAATCAAGAGATTAAAGTTGAATATCCTTTTGTGCTTTCCGAAGGGTTAGTCATAGTTTGTTGAGTGCATCAAGAGGTTATTTTGATTGTCACTGCAATGTGAGATGGTGACCATGTAACACAGGTTTCTTAGGCAAACCAGGAATGCATGAATGAATTAATGAAATGCACCAACCCCAGCGTGGTTGTACCAGACTTCTTAGGCAAAGGTTTCTTAGGCATAACAGGGGGCCGATCGCGCTATTTCTCAACGTAATTACCGTTCGAACGGAACGTTTTTGGCTTTGGTTTAATTTTGGTTTAGCTGATGTAAGAAACGGTATCGCGCTATTTTTTGTGAGAGTATTGTTCGATCGATCATTCCTCCAACGTAACTTCCAAAGTAAAGCTAAATCTTTTCCGTTGAAATGATTAGCGCGATACGAAATGTGTCTAACGTAACGTTTTTGGTTGTGGTTTAGCTTTGGTATTAACGTTCAAAATTAGCGCGATCGGCCCCCAGGAATTTAAATAGGTATCGAATATTTATGATGACTTTTCCTGCAAACTGACGCACAATTTTCCGCATCTAGCTATTTTATCTTTTCATCTTATCTTTATTATTTTAAATATACCTATTTATGTTTATTATTATACACAATAATTGATCAATTTATATCTGCTTTTTATACTTTTACTTATTTTTGTCTACTAAGAGTCGATAATCCGGTTCTAGACACGTGTAGTCACGTGTGTCATTTGTAGGTGCCATTAAATGTCTGTGCAGTTATGCACAGCTGGCACTCAAGGCTAGGTAACAAAGTTTTGGAAGACCTAATGAGCTATTCAAAAGCGCCTCGGGCTTCAGCGAGAAGTACGAGTATATTTCTGTGAGGTCAAGTTAGATTAGTTTAGTTTTTTTATTAGATTCAGTAACGTCTGGCAATGCATTGGAATACCACTTTATAAATAGCTTACTTTCGCGTAAATATAGGTGTAATAGGCGACTTCTGTGGCCATGTACAAGCCATAGAAGAACTGCGACGCTTGCAGCCATTCTAGACTTGAAGTCCATAGAAGAATGGCGTAGACAGCTATGCCGCTCAGCCCTGTAAATATAAAAAAAAAAACATCATCGATATAATAGTCCTACAGACCGAGTTTCAGTCATGGCGACCAATCTCAGCGGAGACCATCCTTCGGCGCGGGAGATATTATAGTGCTCAAATGTGTGCGCAGACACAGGTACACTCTCATATTCCGATGGGACGGCCATCGGACACGACCGAAAAGAGATCAGGCGCAGGGCCAACGGCTTAACGTGCGGCCAACTTCTTTCACTTCAACTAAGAAATTCCTAATTGAAAAAAAATTATAACACTTTGCCCGACCCAGCATTCGAACCCAGGACCCCACGGGACCAACGGGGCAGTCAAATAACAATACACTAATTATAATAAAATCGTAACGAAGTGAAAACTACATTGAATACATTTGAAAAAAAAGTAATTGCTACGATGTGTGAACGATTCTGATGCCAAAAATATAGTTTTGAGAATTTATGTCCGTTTGTCTGCATGTATGTCCCGGACTGGCAACAAAAACGGGTGAACTGATTTGTATGAAATTTGGCACACAGATAATATATAACCTGGATTCCCACATAGGTACTTTTAATCCCGTTAGTACGTTCCCGTGGGATATGTTCCGACATCCACGCGGGCGAAGCCGCGGGCAAAAGCTATTCATCGACGAAATAGTTTAGGTACGGAGGAATGCTGAATGTAAGGTAAGAATATTGAAGGCTCGCACAGACTAGTGCGATATCGCGGGCGCGACGCGACACTAGTAGCACAATTTATTTGTCGGTGCCTGATGCGCCCGCGATATCGCGCGACACTGTACGAGCCTTGATGCGTAAAATATGTAAGTAAGACGAACCAATTGATGCGGGTAGAGCGATTATATTTACCACAATATCTAACAATAGCTTTCGGCTGCACTTCCAATAATCTGGCGAAGTGGCGACTTGATCCTAAATCTAATGTAGTGGGCTGTGGCGACTTGATCCTAAATCTAATGTAGTGGGCTGTGGTTTTAGGAGTGCCGTATTTTGTAAATACGCATCGCTTGCAAATCCCGTTTGTTGTACAAGGAAGTGAGGACAATATAAAGTTTACAGTAGGTCTCGTATTAACTGTTGTACCTTCCTCCACGCATAAACGGAATAGTCAACAACAATACCATCGGGGTAATTCACACACTATCAGTAGGTGGGTTTAATTTTGAGAGTTCAACATCATTCATTGCGTTGCGTTATTTACGTTGTTGAGCAGACTTTTTCGAACTTAGGTTTATGAAGCATTAGCAATATAGTTCAAAATCATTCAGAATGTGATTTAGTGTGTTAGGTACCTACGCAATTTGGGTGGTTCTCCATAGCTGGGTAACATTAAAATCTACGTAAGTACATATTTAAGTGCTGGATATACAGAGCTTACAATATGGTGCAAGGGTTGAATGTGTAAAGTTTCAATCTACGGTTTCCTTTCGTAAGTAGTAGTAGTACTAGTAGTAGTTACCTACGCAACGCTGCGGTGTTGACCACAACTTGTAACAGCTGTGGGATAAACCTATTATGAATCTCGTAAGCTAGGTTTCGGTTTAAGTAAAAGACAGGTACAAAAACAAAAATCATAATGTTACAAGGTAACATAATGACTTCGTGGGTCGATAAAACAAAACAAATATAGGTATATTAGGCTTCTAAAGATTATAAATTTAATACAAAAGGTTGTTTATTATAAACAGACTTTTTTTTTGGTCTGGCTAGCTTTTATTATTATTATTATATATTTTTTTTATTATTATAATTTATTTCAGAGAATCTCCATAGAAGTTAACATAATTTATATCACACAATAACACACAATCATAAACTATTAGTGTGTTAGTGATAAAAAATTGTACCTAAAATTATGTTAGTATGGTTAGTACCTATACTTAACATTGTTTGCACTTTGCATTGCTTTTACAATGTTTTTGAAACATACATTTATAAAATTTCTTATCTGGTAATTTATTGTACAGTACCGCAGTAGAGCTTTGGTTCAACGTAAAATACTAATCTTAAAATCAGTTATTAGGTAATCCGGCCAATTGTAAAGAATCATTGTCGTCGCCTCGTAATTAATGTAAATTAATCATTAATATCGTAATTAAGGTAATTACCATAAAATGATACCGTTGTCACGTTTGTTGATTTGACGAATAGCGATGGACTTGAGGCACTTTTTGCAAAGTTTGATAAATTGATATTAGCCGACTATTCTGATCAATTAAAGTGCACGCTGCTGCTCTACTGTATTGTTTATGCATAAGTATCCAGCCAATCTATTAATTTCTTTTCTCTAGATCTTTGACATTCATTTTATTATTTTTCAGGGCCAGTTCATTGTCAGTGTTATGTTATCTTGTAGAATAATCTAGATTATTACTCAAAACTCAAAAACTCAAAACTCAAAGCATTTATTTCAAATAAACCATTTACAGGCACTTTTGAATTGTCAAAGAGTCGGTAAGTTAGTCAGAAAGTGGAAGCTATTTGCCCATTCTAAAACGTAGATCTCTATGGAGAAGAACAGGCAAGAAACTTCAAGGACACTCTTTTAAATCAAGATATTACAAAATCCTGGGTACATTATTCTTGTCGCTTCTGTGTGTGAGAACAATGTAAAAAACAAAAATAAATATATTAAAAAAAAAACAATTCAAAATATAAGATTAAAAGATTACAAAATAAGCCCTGGCAGTTAAGAGATGACCAGCCTCAACTGACAGCGCTCGTTCACGAACATGACTGTTGATCATCGATCATCGATCATGATGACCGTGGATCAGCACCATCCAGCTCAACCACTTTGTAGGGAACCGAATGATCCAACACACGCGCCACCATCAGCGAGACATTTAAGTGAGCATGACATACTCTCAACTGCCAGGCTTTTTTAAGTCAACATTCATCATAACATAATAAACGGCTCCATGGTACTCACATTTACAAAAATGAAAAAATGCTTTTAAATTATACAAAACTATAGCTTGCAATGTATTTCAATTACTCGTAGTTATGAGTGATAATGAGATGAGAATGATAAGCTTAATCAATATTAGTAAGTACCTACTCTGTTGTTTTTAAGCCATGGACAATGAAACACAATTAAATACAAAGTATCTCAACTTTTAATTAATCCATAGTTCCATAACCATTCATAGCTACTCACTAATATTATTAATGCGAAAGTAACTCTGTCCGTCTGTCAATTACCTTTTTACGCCTTGTTATACTAGTGAAATATGCTACTTTTACCTTTTTACGCCTGGATAAACCAGTGAAATAGGCTACTTTTCATTCATGTCTAGACAGTGTGGCGCTGCAAATCAATTAAAAGAAACATGCCAACTTTGATAGGCTGGTGTGCGTGACAGCTACGTCTTACACTCGCGCCACCTTATTGTGTTATTCTAGTGTGCGTGCATATTGCGGCCAAAAGTTGGACGCATTTTTTTTCGACAAGTTCACAGTTTTGATGGTCTATCTAGGCATTGATTTGTACCTAAGTATGAAAAATGAAGAAATAGTTACAAAATAAAATACACGCAGAAGTCTGAAGAAATTTTAAAAACTACTTTCAGTGGGTACCTACTTCAATCGTATGCAGATTATTATTGCGGAAAATAGCTGCATTGTATTTTTGAGTGGGTCACGCAAATCTTTTTAACTTGAAAAACAAATTAGAACTTGGCACCTTTTTTATAAGTAAACAAATTGAGAAGTTAGTTACAATTTTAAAACTCCTTACGATCTGTGACGTACCTATTTATACACGTGCCTTTGTCTCATGACCTGCACTGCACCCTAATTGCGTACCACACTATTAATAAGAATCTGAATGATTTTGAAATATATTGCAAATCCATTGCATCATAATATGATCGAAAAAGGAGAGGTCAAAATTGGTATAATATTCCGACGATTTTTAAACGCTAATGTGATGTACCTTATTAGAAAGCTTATTTATTATGCTACTTGATTATAGTTAAATCTAATTTTTTCAGGCGCCCATTTTTGTGAAAAAGTGAAAAAAAATTTATTCATTTCTATGCAATATAATTATTTCATGTGGCTAATGTTTCCGTTTTTATTAAATACTTTGAGATTTTATTATAATTTTAGCTGCAGCTCCATGAAATTAAGACAAAAAAATATTGATTATCATGACAATGCAATAACAAAACGTATCGAAAAAAGTCAAAGCTGTAAACTCGGACTAGACTTCTTGGCGGGAAAGTGAAGCGTCATGTTAGCAGTTTTGTTTTATTTTCTAAAATTTGTGTTCAGCCGAATATTAATGTTTAATAGTGGTGGATTATTAACCATTAAGTGTTCGTGAACGTGCGTTAGTGTAGGCAAATGAAACAAAACAGTGCAACATCAGTTTAAGTTCTCTCAAGAAGTCCGCGCGAGGTTTCAGTAAAGTACCACGTCTTTACTTAAACTCAAGGGGAGCGGGGCGGGATATCATCTATCATCTTTATCACGCATTGAATGGAGTTTATTTCATAATTTGTACTTGTTACTCAATTTTACATGACACTGGCTAAATGCACAAACCGTGCGAAGCCAAAATGAAAAAAAAAAAAAAAAAAAAATCGGACTACACATCCGCTGTAAATGTCAAGCCGAGTCCTGCTGACTGACGTTGCCATTGCCACGTCATTTGCCACAGGGCTGCCATCCCAAAAATATAATTAATGCTTGTAGAAACATTTTATTTTTTAACACTTGTTTTTAAAAAAACGGGCGGCTGTAAAAAAAAAATGCCCAGACATCAAAATAATTACCCTCTTTCAGCCTATATAGGTCAGAACGCTGTTTAAATTTTCAATTATTTTAGTACCAAGCCCCATACATTTCGTGAACGTCTCCTTTGTCTGCTAAAAAACGTAAATAACGCAATGAATGTTGAACTGTCAAACTGAAAACCATTGCTACTGTTATTGTAGTTGTCAAAAAATAATAGGCCGTCGCGATTGTCGTGCCGTGCGTTGAAGTAACCATACAGTCGTATGGTTACTTCAACGCACGGTACTCGATACTCACGATAAATCGATTTAAGTTAAATGTCAAAACAGGCCTATTATTTTTTGACAAGTATAGTGTGTTACGCAATTACCCCGGTTTTTTTTTTTTTGGTGGGAAATTAACTAATATAATATATCAATTTTATAAAGAATGTGGAGACAAACATACGCCAGTAAAATGAAAACACTAGCAATACTAAAGCGTATGCGTATTTTGGAACTATCAAAAATAAATCCTAGCATCGAATTTAAAAAGTCATTTTTTAAAACGAACTAAATAGTAGTGATAGACTCTCTCGACTATAGCTAGCTGTAGGTTATAAATTAGGTACCTACTTATTATGTAAACCTACTTAGACCACACAACTACACAAGGACAGCGCATCAGAGGTACGGCAGAGTTTAATATGGAAGTTTCGGCACAACCGTGCGGGAATATTTGTTTGATGACATTTAATTCCAAGTGCGTCGGACCACGCACAACGAAGGGTTCCGAAGTTGGAATGAATTTATTCCAAAAACAAACTTAACATTTTAGTTGAAAAACATGTTCTCCCATACATCGATATACGTCACGTTCAATTCTCCAACTACAAAATTAAGTTGGCTCGTACAGACTAGTGCGATATCGCTGGCGCGACGCGACACTAGTTGCACAATTTTTTTGTCGGTGCCTGTACTGAGCCTTTACTCGTTAACTTCTAAAGCCTACATACCTGTGATAGTTTTCGCGATAGATTGCGGATGGGCATTAATTGATGGGAAATACCATTATTATTGGTTCAATGGCACCCACAGTCCATCTCTTGGAGAATTGTCTTCTGATGTTCAAAGTATTCTATTATTACTTTTCTTACGAATTGATGATTAAGTTTCCACAATTATTTTGTTGCAGAATCAGATGTTATTTATTCTGATGATTGCGACGAAGATGATGATGATGTTGTAGACGAAATTGATGAAGCGTCGACATCGGAATCCGACGACGATTGAAATTATAAATTAAATTAAGTTTATAATTGTATTTCTGAATATAAAACGAAATAATGTCATTTATTTTCAATATTCTTGTAGGGCTAGCATGTATTAGCAAGTGATATATATATATATACATTATATATTATTATTTTATGTCCTACCAAAATATTTAAGTAGGACACTGTTCGATTTAGGCAAGGAATGCAGCAACTCACCACATGTTATTTTTGTCCTACAGTTTTGTAGGACTGGATAACCGCACCACTACTTTTGTGGCCATTTGATTATATTTATCATGCTGCATACAAAAAATCAGCTTGTTATTAATAATTTTGATGACCTCGTTATTTGGATATATTCGAGTGTAGGACGCTCCAGTCAAACCATCCATTTTGTAGGACAATTGTTTTTCAGAGTTTATCGTCCAATTACCTCAATATAACAAAAAAAAAACTTACTCTTATTCAGACAATTTCGACACCCCACCGAATCCACATGTTATATACGTTCTCTACATTACTACCTCTATCGAGAATTTTTAGAGGAAAAACTTGGGCGTCTTGTCGAACCGAACCCTCACGAAGATTCAGCCTGTTATTACTCACAAAAACAAAACAGGCAGTGGCAGCTGGACTATATGGGCTACATTAGATAATTCTATGATCTACCTACTTAACACAACTTTTAAATGTTTTTAGGGTACTGTTTTATATTCTTTTACAAATCATTTGTAAACTTTTAAAATTTTGTATCTGCTTACAGACCACTTTAACAGTGACCTGAGGAGAAATGCATTTCTACCAAAACCTACAGTTTTATCAAAATATGATCATCATTTCAGCCGAAAGGCGTCCACTGCTGGACATAGGGCTCACCCAAGCACGCCAGTTCGACCGGTACTGTGCTTCCCCCAAAAGTATCAAAATATGCACAAGTTTAATCTTAGATATATTTCCCTCAAGAGGCAATAAAGATAGAACAACCATAGAGTTCTGTAATCAGTTGAAGACTGATAATGTTGATTCCTCATTGCATTTGATTCTTATCATGAAGTCGAGGATAATTATCATAGAGTCAATGTTATTTTTAAACACAGATGTAATTTCCATGTAAATCTTTTCAAAGTGACTGCTATGTTTTCTTATCTTAAATTAATCATAAACTTTATTTTTAATTAATAACAAGGCAACACATCATTCTTGCTAATACTACTAATTACTTGCTGTTGCCCGCGTTCGTCTGCGTTTATTTTGTATTTTATCATTTTTAATACCAATATCCACGATGATGATGATGCCCTTCTCCAGGTCCCAGGCTACCTATCTGTCAAATTTCATAATCTTAATCGGTTCAGTGGTTTAGGCCTGAAAAGGTAACAGACAAACTTTTGCATTTATAATCACCATTTAATCACAAACACAATGCATTGCATTTACCTACTGATAAACTGATAACACTACATAATTAAGTAGATTGAATTGAAATATATTATAACTCAATTAGGTCTTAAAATGAAAATCTCAAACCTTCTGTTAAGTACTAAAATATAAAAAATGTCAACCCATATATCTGTTATAGGGCACTGATGTTAAGCACCAGATGGTCATGGTGGATATCTTGCAAATACCTTACATGTAGTCAACAAGTTAAGATACTCACCCGATAAGATAATTACAGGTTTGAATCTCAGGAAATCTGTTATCATGAACACCAAAACAAGCAGCCCAAGGTAGGAGTAAGTTCCAATAGGATATACATCTCTGTTCAGTTGTTCCTCAGTTATATTTCTCCATTCTCCGAGGAGGAACTCTGAGACGAACGGCTCTGACGGGCGGATCTCTCGCAGCAGCCCAAAAGCGCACAAAATGAGCGTCACTTGAATCCAAGGCAGCATTTTATAGCACAAGTTTATGTAATAAATGTGGAAAAAACTGTTCGCGCAACTTTGGCCTTGGTGGTCGTGAGCGGCCGTGCAATGTGCTCACGTGCCGCGTACCGACTGATGAGGCGGCACCGCACTCGCCTTGCTCCACGCATCGCTCACCGGTGAGCACGCCAGCATCAGTCCTTCGCGCCAAAATTTACGTATAAAACATTAAGATCGAATTATTTCCGCTGTCTGCTTTCCGAATTGCTTTTAGCTAGGCACTTTTGCTGTTTTCGTATCAAATCAATCAGTATCGTATCTCTGTTCTATGCAATCGTCTTGAATGTATTTAGCAAACTTTGCACACAATATACATTTACTCAGTTTTGATTCGTATATTCATGCACATCTTTTATTTTTGGTGAATTATTTGAAATCTGCAATACAGAATAATAAGTTTATCTATGTACCATCTGCAACGACGAATACAAACGTCACAACAGTCACAAAAACTCAAGTTCACAACAGCAATAATAATTCTACATGAATTCAACAACGTCGTCACGTCAACGTCATGAACTCATGCATAGACGTATAATATAAATATATAGCTCCATGAACTCATGACATGGACTTCTTGGCGGGAAAGTGAAGCGTCATGTTAGCAGTTTTGTTTTATTTTCTAAAATGTGTGTTTAGCCGAATATTAATGTGTAATAGTGGTGGATTATTAACCATTAAGTGTTCGTGAACCTGCATTAGTGTAGGCAAATGAAACAAAACAGTGCATCATCATTTTAAGTTCTCTCAAGAAGTCCGCGCGAGGTTTCAGTAAAGTGCCACGTCTTTACTTAAACTCAAGGGGAGCGGGGCGGGATATCATCTATCATCTTTATCATGCATTGAATGGAGTTCATTTCATAATTTTTAAAATTTTTGTACTTTGTACTTGTTACCTAATTTTACATGACACT
Source organism: Tiliacea citrago (assembly GCA_963921375.1). Lineage (NCBI taxonomy): Eukaryota > Metazoa > Arthropoda > Insecta > Lepidoptera > Noctuidae > Tiliacea > Tiliacea citrago. The sequence goes on from OY992784.1 coordinate 9,162,919, forward strand.
GGCTAAATGCACAAACCGTGCGAAGCCAATAAAAAAAAAACATGACATGTTGATGAACACTGACACCAGACATGTGGGTGCATTCCGAATTAAGACCATAATCGATTTGAGCGCGCTTAAACGCGTTCCCTATTAGCGTGAGAGCGAAAACGTTGTCGCGTGAAACGTCATAGATATGGTCATGACATGCGCCATCTTGCGATAACGCCGACCATGCTGTAAATTAATATCACCGTGAGCCAGTGTAGGGCGTAGTTAACTACAATTTTGTAATCTGGTTACTAATTACGATTAAAAGTAGTTAACTACATGTAGTTATGATTACATGTAACTTAACTACAGTAATCAAACTATATTATGTAGTTGTTAATTTGATTGCTGCAATCTAGTAGTTATAATTACTGATTATTTAAGTTTTATTAACTTATATTTTGCAATTAAATAAACATGTACAGCTTGGCCAGAAAGAGTAGAAAAAAAATTGAGGTCGCAGCGAAATTCCTTTTGGTTGTAGTATAAATTTTATACTACAACCAAAAGGAATTTGATACTTCAAGTATTTTTAATGATAAATCTGAATGTGGAAAATCGTTAAATCAGAAGCTAAATTTCATTTTTTATCGTTATCGTTTATATGGCATCATTTAATGATGCCATATAAACGATAGTGGCGACCTCAATTTTTTTTCTACTCTTTCTGGCCAAGCTGTACATGTTTATTTAATTGCAAAATATAAGTTAATAAAACTTAAATAATCAGTAATTATAACTCTATATAACTATATATATATAACTATATACATATATATATATATATATATATATAACTATATATATATATATATATACTATATATAACTATATATATTCAGATTTATCATTAAAAATACTTGAAGTATCAAATTCCTTTTGGTTGTAGTATAAAATTATACTACAACCAAAAGAAATTTGATACTTCAAGTATTTTTAATGATAAATCTGAATGTGGAAAATCGTTAAATCAGAAGCTAAATTTCATTTTTTTTAATTTAGTAATTAAAAACCATAGGAGAGTAAAGCATCTTTAATATAGTAACAATATTTTTTCTAGTCACTATCTAAATACTCTACACCTGACATGTCCGATCCAAGTTCTTGATCATCTTCAGAATCTGAGCTACTGTCACTGCTGTCCTCACCAACACGAATTACCAGTCTGTCTATATCTTCATAGAGTGTTCTTCCCCTTTCATAGTAATTATGTTCTATTTTCTTTATGTGTTCGACACAATTATTCCAAGTTTCGGGACCAATGCTATTAAAAGCTTCCTCAGTTGCTTTTTTTATGTCAATTGCTCCTCCCACATTACATGCAGCAACTTTTTGCTTTGCTATGCCCCAGATGAGCTCGATAGGATTTAGGTCACAGTGGTACGGAGGAAGCCGTACCACTTCATGACCATGTTCCCCCAACAACTCATCTATTTGGTATACTGGTTCTGGCTTGTGCTTTTTAACAAGCATTAATAATGCTGGCTTTCTTGTTGATGGCTCGAACGGGATGTTATTTTAAGCTGATGAAGCTGATGTTGGAGCCTTGTTCTGCACCACACTGTGATAAGGCGCATTGTCCATGACAATTATAGAGGCCTCATGTAGGTTTGGGATCAGTTTTTCTGTCACCCACTTGGTAAAATTGTGAGAATTCATCTCTGAATGGTAGTCTTCCATTTTGTTAGTACCACTAAATATTAGTAAAGCGTTGGGTACAAATCCATTGGCAGTTCCAGCATGGACAATTATCCATCTTTTTCCTTTTGATATATCATGTTTTATGCCTTTGATTTTAATGGATTGCCAGCACTTTCTCAATTTATAAGAACTATGGATGTAACTTTCATCCAAGTAAACAATTTGTTTTTGTAGCTCAACAGGCAAATCCCGATTTCTTTTTATAATTTCTAAATATTTTTCTCTTTTTGCTGCTATATTAGGTTTTTCTATTAGCGATTCTCTATTTGTCGAACATTTTTTGTATGAAAAGCCTATGGCATGTAATATTTGCCTTAATTTCTCACGGCCTCCTTTGTAATCTAATTCTTCTTTTGCCACAGCCAACAACTTTCGCAAAGTTGGTGCTATTTTCTGTACTGTGTAAGAAAACTGAATTTTCTGACGAATCGCACAGACACTAAAATCGTCCATCTCTATTTTTGAACGTCCTTTTCTATGCTTGGCTGGTGTTATGAATTTGCCTTCGTTTTTATTGCCTTCGTTTATTATGCGTCGAACAGTGCTTTCTGATTTTCCTGTAATCAAAATAAAACATTAATGTAGAATGACGTGCGTGACGATCAAAAAATGCAGTCGCTCTATACAAAGTCATTGTGAACCCGATGTAAACATAACCTCTAAAATTATATTAAATCCGTAAAAAACTTCGATGATGTGGTATTTTTTGAAGACCTAACCGACTTTAACTGTAACTTAGATCATGAACTATATAAATTATATAAAATGAGAGTGAATAAATACCTGTCATATCAGCAACTCGTTTGTAAAGGTCATCCAATTCTGTTAGAAGTTTTCCGGCATGATATTCCGCCAAACACCTCTTAAAAACATTGTAAATAACTTCTCTGGCACCACTTTTTATCGTCTTGCCCATTTTCAATAATAATTCACCGACTAATACGTTTAATAGCTACGAAAAATTAAATTATTTCACAATACACTTTTTTGTTTTGATAGTTTGACTGATGTTTGACATTTCTTTCGAGTTGCCATGTGTAGAAAAAATTAGTTCATATTTGTTTAATTTCTACTCTTTCTGGCCAAGCTGTAATGTGTAGTAATATCTGTTTTGGAATATGGCTGCATATAAAAAAAATCAGTGTATTGCACATACCTATGTTTATTTTCATGAATAATCAAATGCAAGGATTAAAGTCGTAGATATTATGTACCTATACTTATCAGATCTTAATAACTTTTATTGACATGTAATCAAAAAAATAAAATTACTCTGCAAACATCAACTTAATTCAAATTATTTGCGAATCAAATAAATAAACAAATAAGGAGTCGGACTCGCGCACGAAGGGTTCCGTACCATTATCTATGAAAACGGCAAATGAATCACGTTTGTTGTATGGGATAAAATATTTGTTTTATTTTAATTTAATTATCTATTTTTAAAGTTAATTTATAACTAAATATTCTGTGAATATTTCAAGCGTCTTTTTAGGGTTCCGTAACCGAAGGGTAAAAAGGGAACCCTATTACTAAGGCTCCGCCGTCTGTTTGTCTGTCTGTCCGTCTGTCACCAGGCTGTATCTCATAAACCGTGATAGTTACAGTTGAAATTTTCATAGATGATGTAATTCTGTTGCCGCTATAACAACAACTGTCTAACTATCACGGTTCATGAGATACAGCCTGGTGACAGACGGACAGACAGACAGTCAGGGCGGAGCCTTAGTAAAAGGCTTCCCGTTTTACCCTTTAGGTACGGAACCCTAAAAACATAATAAAATAAATATTTAAGGGGGCTCCCATACAACAAACGTGATTTTTTTTGCTCGTTTTTGCTCGATATTGATAACGGCAACAGGTAGACGCTTGAAATATTCTCAGAATATTTAGTTATATATTCACTTTAAAAATAAATAATTAAATTAAAATAAAACAAATATTTAAGGGGGGCTCCCATACAACAAACGTGATTTTTTTGCCATTTTTATTGATAATGGTACGGAACCCTTCGTGCGCGAGACCGACTCGCACTTGGCTGGTTTTATTTAATGACGCAACATCATTTTAAATATGTAGTTATAAAAAGTAATCAAGTAATCGTGATTGCAACTACAATTTGTAGTTAGTAGTACTTTTTCGATTTTTTTATGTAGTTTGTAGTTATGATTACTGATTACTTTATGTAATCGTAGTTAGTAATCAGTAGTTAGATTACATTTCGCCCAACACTGCCGTGAGCGCTGTCAAAAATGACAGTTGCGTTGTTTTGAGTCTAATCTTATTTAAAATAGCGTGGCATTTTCAAAATTGTGCTTCTGGCTACAGTGGCCATCTAACTAAAGAAGAAGAAGTGTACAAATGTGTGTGTGTGGTGCTCAGACTAAGTATGTGTGGTGTTTAAACAAATAAATACTGTAATCCAACCGTGAGCGCGGTCACGAGCGTTCCGAATTGTTGACAGTTGTCGGCTGTCATATTCGTAATAACTAAACTCTGTACGCAAATTATTGATGTGAGCGCTGTCAGCGATTAAAGTCTACGGAATGGTAGGTACTGTAATGAACGAACGTCAAACTAGGGAAGCAGAAGTGCCAAAAATCATCGATATTAAAAAAAAAAGCGATCTATCGAAAAAAAAACATCGATATATTATATTAATTAATGAAATTTTCTAAAAAGTATTAATTATTATTATTATTTATTTCTATTTTATGAAATTTTGATTTGTTTGTTTTTTATTCATACAAACACCAAAATAGAAACATAATTTCCGATGTAAGGGGGATGTGCTAGGGTAGCCCGTAAAATTGAAATTTTCATATGAAATAGTTATTCAATAGGATTCTATGAACTTAGAGAGTTGTATTGCTGATTTTAATTATTATAATTCTGTAAAGCCATATTTGTTACGGCCACGAATCAAAGGAGAGGTCAAAATTGGTATAATATTCCGACGATTTTTAAACGCTAATGTGATGTACCTTCTTAGAAAGCTTATTTATTATGCTACTCGATTATAGTTAAATCTGATTTTTTCAGGCACCCGTTTTTGTGAAAAAGTGAAAAATGTTTCAATACAAACAAAACGCACATAGTCTTTATTTATTCATTTCTATGCAATATAATTATTTTATGTGGCTAATGTTTCCGTTTCTATTAAATACTTTGAGATTTTATTATAATTTTAGCTGCAGCTCCATGAAATTAAAACAAAAAATATTGATTATCATGACAATGCAATAACAAAACGTATCGAAAAAAGTCAAAGTTGTAAACTCGCACTAAATATCCGCTGTAAATGTCAAGCCGAGTCCTGCTGACTGACGTTGTCATTGTCACGTCATTTGCCACAAGGCTGCCATCCCTAAAATATAAATAATGCTTGTACATGGACCTATAAAAAAACTCGGACGGATTCTCGTTAACAGAAAACTGTGTCACTCAAAGTCAGTCAGCTCGCTGTACGTACAGGCCGGCACGCACACATTCACAGCATACTCACCCATTACGCGTGCAAAAGTCAACACAGTCGACACGTCCTACGCGGCAAAAAAGTATTGAAATACAGCATGTCTTGTGTGGTGAAATCTTGTAAAAACCGTAGCGATTGAAAGAAAAAAATCCAGGAATCACGTTTCATAGGTAAATGAATAATTCAACAACTTAGTTCCCAATTTTATACATTACAATCAATCTTCATTCACTAGAACAAAAAAAATCATCACAAGGCCTGTGTTGTCAATATTCACGTGTGCAAATTACCCTAAATATATGGGAAATTTACAATTCAACTTATTTAGGTTATTTATTACTAGTTATTTTATATTCTTCTTATTAGATTTCCTAAAGAAAATGAAGTATGGAGAAATTATTGGATTAAAAAAAAATCAAAACCGTAACTGTCAAAATGACTGGATTAAAAAAAAAAACATACTCAGCATTTGGGATGTTATACAATAGATACAGTAAATATTTTTTACAATAAAAATATTTTCAATTATTAACTATGTTGTTAATTGCACATATTTTCATGGGAGATTTGGTTCTTACCATTAACTTGTTAAAATAGCACGGTATTATTCTGCCGACATTTCCAAGAAACTTGTCTCTCGACCTGTATTTGTCTTAAAATAAAACAATAATATATGGGTAAATTTGGCTAACATGGCAACCCTAAATTCACTCACACTTAAGACTGTCGCCGCCATTACGGGACACAGTTTTGTCTTAGCGGGAGTTCCGTCCGAGTTTTTTTATAGGTCCATGTGCTTGTAGAACATTTTATTTTTAACACTTGTTTTTAAAAAAACGGGCGGCTGTAAAAAAAAATTAAATGTCCAAAGACATCAAAATAATTACCCTCTTTCAGCCTATATAGCTCAGAAGGCTGTTTTTTCAATTATTTTAGTACCAAGCCCCATACATTTCGTGAACCTTTAGATCAACATACAACCTGTTACTGACCTGAAATTGCAAAAAACGATTTGAATTTCGTTGGCTACTCTAACGCTTTCGCCTTAATAAAACATTGATAAAAATAAGTTTACTTTTTACGGCTCTGAATTCTAGTGGTTTAGTCAGTGGCGACAACGGCGTTGCTATTGGAAATATATCGTATTTGATACATTTGCCATACTTGAATTTTGTATCGATATAACAATGTATTGATATAATAGATATCGACAAAAATATCGATATAAAGAACAAAAAATATCGATGTATCGATACTTCGATATTTTTTCTACAAGCCTACTGTTAGAGTTCATTGAAAGCAAACTATAGTTTGTGGTTTGTTTTTGGTCAGTCCGCGCCTGCGTGCGCTGCCCCTTGTGTGGTGCCTAGCAACGTCTTATTAGTCTCTGTAAAATATGAAGAAAAGTTAAATGTTACTTGTTTTATTTCTTATTTATCTATAACAGGTTATGGGCCCAGAAACTCCGAACAACTACGAATTAAAAAAGGGGAAGAGATGAAATAAGTTTAACTGTGTTAAAGAAAGAGCTGATAGAAGAACAGAATATAATAGTAAGTACCTATAGGCGAGGAATTAAAAAAAAGGATGGCTTCAAAGAAGGATTCGGATAGAGTAGTCATCTTGACCGGCAAAAATTGGTTGACATGGAAATTCCAAGTGACAATTATACTGAAGGCGAAGGGGCTGTATAATGTTATATCGAAGGAGCCAGAGAAAGATGAAGAAAAGGATAATAAAGCTCAGGAGCTAATCGTAACTAGAGTAGAAGAGGATATATTGACTTATCTCATGACATGTAAGACCGCTTGCGAAATGTGGAGTAAGTTGAATACAATTTTCGAGAGTCAAAGTGAGTGCAGCATACATCTGAACCAGCAAAAGTTTTTTAACTTAAAATTCGAACCACCAATGGCCAAATTTATAGCAGTAGTAGAAGAGGTCGTGAACAGACTCAGGGTACAAAAAGAGGAGATGCCAGAGAAAATGGTGATAGCCAAGATTTTAATGAGCTTACCGGATACTTACAAACATTTTTTGTCAGCGTGGGAATCTGTCACACCTGAGAAGCAAACTTTACAGAGTTTGACTGCTCGTTTACTAATTGAAGAGGAACGAGTTATTGCGAGAGAGGTAGAGAACACAATGGCAGATACAGCTTTAGTTACTAAGAAAGATGTAACTTGCTTTGAGTGTGGAAAGCAAGGACATTTCAGAAGAGACTGTAAATCAAGAAAATGCAATTACTGTGGTAAAACAGGTCACGTGTTTCAAGATTGCTTTAAGCGAAAGAATAAAACTGAGAGAGAGGGTATGAGTCCATCACAGCTAAATGCTCTTACAGTCCACGATGCTTGTATTAATCGTGAATTTATAATGGACACAGGCGCAAGTGAACATAATATGTTCACTAAAACGCTTTTATCTCCAGACATATTATGTCTGGAGATAAAAGCGTTTTTAGTAGCTTACGAGAGGCAATTCAATTTGTTAAAATAGGTGATGGCAGTAGTTTAAAAGTAGAAGGAATAGGAAATATAAACGTACATATGTATGACGGTAGCAGTTACACTCCCGGTGCCTTGATAAATGCCTTATATGTGCCAGGTTTGAAGGTCAACCTATTCTCAGTAGTATCCGCTTTGGACAAGGGATATAAATGGGTGTCAAATATGGATACATGTAAATTTTTGAAAAACGGCCAGGTAGCTTTAGTAGCTAAAAGGGTAGGTAGAAGTTTCATCATGAAACTTAAAATTGAAAGAGATGCAAATGCCTTAATCGCCAGTAATATAAACACATGGCATCAGAGACTCGCGCATCAAAATTTTAATCATGTCAAAGACATATTAAATAAAAATAAAATAAAATATAGTGGAGAGCAAATTGATCAATGCGTAGACTGCATAAAGGGGAAACAGAGCCGAATTCAGTTCAATAATAGCAGCAGTAGGGTAAATAAGCCAGGGGAGCTGTTTCATATGGATCTTTGTGGACCTATGGAAGAAGAATCTTTAGGAGATTCTAAATACTTTCTTTTGATAAAAGACGAGTATAGCAGTTACAGATATGTGTATTTCTTGAAACAAAAGTGGGAAACAATACAAAAAATTGAAGGGTTTCTAAAACAGTTTGAGAATGAGTTCGATGTAAAAATTAAAAGAATTAGATCAGATAATGGAACGGAGTTCATTAATAAACAGGTAGAAAATATGTTGTTAAGCAAAGGAATAATTCATGAAAAGTCTGTGGTTTACACACCGGAACAAAATGGTAGAATTGAGAGAGAAATGAGAACTATAGTTGAAGCAGCAAGAACTATGCTTCAAGCAAAAGATTTGCAGAAGAGCCTATGGGCTGAGGCGGTGAACACAGCGGTGTTTGTAATTAATCGAACTGGAAAATCTAAGATTGAAGGAAAAACACCCTTTGAGGTTCTTTACAATAAGGAGTTTGACATTACAAAGCTACATGTATTTGGCGACGTAGTATATACGCATATTCCAAAAGAGAAAAGAAGGAAATGGGATGCAAAGAGTCAAAGAGGTATATTTGTTGGGTATGAATTTCACACAAAAGGTTACAGAGTCTGGAATCCTAACACAAAATATGTCGGTATTCATAGAGATATCGTTTTTAATGAATGTGAAACGGATAACGATAAAGGTCTTACGTTTGAAGACAGTCTTGAAGAAATAATAGATGATGACAGCGCAAGAGAATTGACAGATGCAAAAAATGACGAAATTCTCACACAACGGGAAGAAACGGGTCAATTTCGAGATAGTAATGAAGAAATGTTTTATGAAGCCAACGATTCGCATTCTGATATAGAAGACACAGTTGAGCCAACAGCTGAAAATGAAATTATACAGCAACAAAGAACACGAACAAGACTCGTGAGGAGACCGCAAAGGTTTGATGATTACTATACATTTACTGCGAAGAAAGACGATGAGATAACTTATGAGATGGCAATGGAGAGAGAAGATGCTGATCAGTGGAAAGGTGCCATAGAGAGAGAACTACAAGCTCTGGAATTCAACAACACCTGGACAGAAGCAACACTTCCCAAAGACAAAAAGATAGTTGAAGGAAAATGGGTTTTCAAAATTAAAAGGGGAGAAGAAGGCCACGAGACATACAAGGCTAGACTAGTGGCAAGAGGTTTTCAACAGGAAGATGAGTTTGACTCTGCAGTAATCTATGCTCCAGTTGCGAAATTACCAACACTACGAATTCTTTTAGCTATAACTAACAGATATAAGCTAAACTTGTTACAAATGGATGTAAAAAGCGCATTCTTGTATGGGGATATACATGAAGACGTTTATATTAAAATACCCCAGGGAATTGAGAGATACAATGATAAAGTACTTAAACTAAACAAGTCGCTTTATGGTCTGAAGAAGTCACCTAGAAATTGGAATGACAAATTTGATAGTTTTATGGTTAAACAATTTTTTGTGAGAAGCAAGAGCGATTATTGTTTATACTATAGAGAACGTAAACGATTTTACGTGCTAGTTTACGTAGATGACATAATGATATTTGGAGACAATGAGGAATGGATAGAGGAGTTCAAACAAGCTTTGGAGGCTGATTTTCGTATGACTGAACTCGGAAAGGACAATTTGAAATATTTAGGAATTCATATAAATAAGAAAGAAGATTTTATTGAAATTGATCAAAAACAATTTTTGGAAGAATTGCTGAGCAAATATAAAATGCAAGATTGCAATGCAGTTAGTACTCCTATTGAATCTAGAACGGATCTAAAGAAAGGAAAGTCAGAAGACAAACATTTGGAAAACAGATGCAGAGCCTTAATAGGAAGTCTTATGTATGCTTCACTGGGGACACGGCCTGACCTATGCTATGCTGTTAGCTATCTTAGTAGATATCAAGCATATCCAAGTGAACAACTTTGGAATGCACTAAAGCGTGTCCTCCGATACATTAAGGGAACTTTGGATTACAAGTTAATATTCAGAAAAGATGGAAAAGAAGAGCTTATAGCATATACCGATGCAGATTGGGCTGGAGATCAAGATGATAGAAAATCTACATCGGGATGTATATTGAAAGTGTATGGGTGTACAGTGTCTTGGTGTAGTGTTAAGCAACAGTGTGTCGCATTATCATCTACTGAATCAGAATATGTTGCGTTAGGTAAAGGAATAACTGAGGGATGTTGGATAAGAAATTTACTGAGGGAATTAGGGTTAAGTTGCGATACCTTCAAAGTTTATGTTGACAACCAATCCGCTATTCATGTTGCTAAAAACCCTGAGCATCATAAACGGTTAAAACATATCGATTTAAAGATGCATTTTGTGCGGGATAAAGTCAACAAAGGTATAGTTAGCTTAATATATATAAACTCTAGCAATCAATTAGCTGATGTTTGTACTAAGCCTTTGAACAGGGGTGTATTTGAAGAAATTTGCTTGAATTTAAATTTAGTTCTATCCAATTAGTCTATGGCTCAAGGAGAGTAAGCCTTGCTAGAAATATTTTTTTTTGTTTGTTGATTTCTTAATTTTGTTGTTACGTGATTGAATAAGTTTTTTATTTTTGTGTTTATTAGACATAGAAGTTTGCTTTCATTGAGGGAGGGTGTTAGAGTTCATTGAAAGCAAACTATAGTTTGTGGTTTGTTTTTGGTCAGTCCGCGCCTGCGTGCGCTGCCCCTTGTGTGGTGCCTAGCAACGTCTTATTAGTCTCTGTAAAATATGAAGAAAAGTTAAATGTTACTTGTTTTATTTCTTATTTATCTATAACATAACATATATAGCTCAGAAGGCTGTTTTTTCAATTATTTTAGTACCAAGCCCCATACATTTCGTGAACCTTTAGATCAACATACAACCTGTTACTGACCTGAAATTGCAAAAAACGATTTGAATTTCGTTGGCTACTCTAACGCTTTCGCCTTAATAAAACATTGATAAAAATAAGTTTACTTTTTACGGCTCTGAATTCTAGTGGTTTAGTCAGTGGCGACAACGGCGTTGCTATTGGAAATATATCGTATTTGATACATTTGCCATACTTGAATTTTGTATCGATATAACAATGTATTGATATAATAGATATCGACAAAAATATCGATATAAAGAACAAAAAATATCGATGTATCGATACTTCGATATTTTTTCTACAAGCCTACAAATCTCATTGTCGTTTAGCATCTCTCTGGATAAAGAGGATTAAAAAAAAAACTCACCTGGTTCTGTATTTAGCATGCGCTGTGGGCTGTGAGTGCTCTGCGTCACTCGTAGTCACTCTGCGTGGAGCTTAGAGGCGTGGATGGAGGGTCTCAAAAAAATTTTTTTTTGGGTTGATTTTTAATTCCAAAACCTAATCGATTCAATAGACGGAAACGGTGGAAATATAGGTTTACCTAAGACCATTCGGAAGATTCAGTAAAATTACAATGCAGTAATGGGTGTTTTGAAATATTTTCTGAACGTGTACCAGCTGATTACTTGTTTTTACAATTTGACCGCAATTGACAGCCAGCTGTAAGCTGACACGTTCTTGTCAAATACTGACAAGTCAGTGTCAATTGTTGTGTTTTGATTTCGTCGTGCTTGCCGTGCTTGTTCTAAGTAAATTCCACAAAATGTTGTAAAATAATTGATTTATTTTTTTACATGATACTATTCATAATTAAATATTAAGTGCATTAAGCGTCGCTTGAAAAAAAGCACGGTATTTTTTTTAAATCTGCTTGTTAAAAAGCCAATACGGTTGATTTACGAGCACTTCGCAGAATAAGCTCTTCAGTTTACAATGCCTGATAAGAAAACAATACTGAAATGTCATCACTGTTCCAAGTGCTTCAAATACGATAGTGAAAGGAGGCGGCATGAGCAGAGCCACAGTCCACAGTTCCAGTGCAAAGTCTGCTGCAAAAACTTTAGTTTCATGTGAGTTAGCTCATTTTTCTCTTATCTCCGCAACTTGTGTCCAGTCAATAAATCTATCGTAATTTAGTGTAGATATAGTTCTCTATGACTCATATATGTATTTTGTACTGACCTGTGAGGTGATATCAGTAACTTGTGTAATACACAAATATTTTATTAAATAATATAACATGCATTGAATGCCATGGATGCATTAATCATGACTTAGGTACATTTCAAATACCTAACAAGAAAATGAGATTACTGAGGTAAAGTTGACATAAGACCTATCATTTGATACAATATTAACTAATGTATTTAGATCTGCTCTGCGTCGCCATGAGAAACAACATGAGAGGACAGGCAGTGTTCAATGTTCCGAGTGTGGTAGAGAGTTCCGTGACAACATACTACTTAAGAGACACACCAAATATGCACATGGAGGTAAATAGTGTTCACAAAGTTTCATTTGATTGTTGAAATACATAAAATAAAAAATGGTCTCAAAAATGGATTAAATATTAAAAGTTTTTTTTAAAGTGCCAGTGTGTCTAATTTCTTAACTGTACTAGTATTGGGTCAGGTTTAATGCAAAGTTGCAATAACCTTTTAATTACAGGAACATACACATGCACAAAATGCAGCGTGGTCTTCAGCAGTGAGCCAGCACTCAGCACACATATGAAGACACATAAGTCTCTGTCCGAGAGACGTTATCAATGCAGTTTCACGGGCTGCTCAAAGAAGTTCAACTTTGCACATCATTTGAAACATCATGAGCTGACCCATACTAACACTAAGCAACACTATTGTAAAATTTGTAATAAGGGTGAGTCATATTTTGATTCTACCTTCATACTTCACGGCACGGCACGGTTGGCGCAGTGGTTAAGCGATTGACTGCTGCGCTGCGTGTCGCGGGTTCGATTCCCGCACGGAACAAATATTTGTATGACCTACAAGTAGTTGTTCCGGGTCTGGCTGTTTGTGTATGTGAGTTTAAATGTTTGTAAACGCACCCACGATACAGGAGAAATTCCTAGTGTGGGGCAACGTTTTTTAAAAAAACAAAACAAAAACTTACCTTGACTTTTTGATACCCAAAACTGGTTTGAAGGTTGAAAGTTGTGTCAAAGCCATATTTTCATGGGAGAGGCCTATCAGAGCATTATGTTAAATAATTTTATTTCTAGAAGTAGGTTTGTACAAACACTTTTACACATCAATCATATTTTAAAAACTAGATGAGTTTGGCATTTCAAATCTGACTACTATGAGAAGAAAAGCCGAAACAAGCGCAGAGGTCTCTTTTAAAGTCCCGACATAATCTTGGCCAGATCATGTGAAGGCCATGTAGATTGGTGTCTGAAATGGTCTAGAGCAGCCATACTCAAAGTGTGTTCCGCGGAACCCTAGGGTTCCGCAAAGCCTCTGTGGGGGTTCCGCAAAAATACTGGTCAGAATAAAAAAATAATACTAAAGGAGTGTCTACCTACTATATTTTATTTTACTCTGGTACCTGAGTAACATAATATCAATCTAAATATTTCAACAAGTAAAAAAATATGTAAATTTTAATGTCAAGTAATATGATTATTAATGAAGAATACACGTAAAACCATTTTTGATTACTTTAGGGCTCCGTCAAATATTTCGTTTTCGAAAAGGGTTCCGTCTCCAAAAAAGTTTGAGAACCACTGGTCTAGAGGAAAGAACCACACGGATTGAGTTGCCCCATGCATTTGTCAGTAATCATGCAGCTGAACTCAGGACTTAAGGAACTCAACGATGTGACAAACAATACCAAAGAAAGGACATTAGTGTAGACCGCACATAGTCATCACAATAATTAAATTAATAACATTTTATCTCCACAAAGTCAATATTCATGTCATTGTGTATAAAATAAATTAATGTCAGTGTATATAAAAAAAAAAAAAATCGGCCAAGTGTGTGTCGGACCACGCACAATGAAGGGTTCCGTAGTTGTGATGAATTTATCCCAAGAACAAACTTATCATTATAGTTAAAAACAAATTCCCTCATACATTCCAACCACTAATGTAAATTTACACAATATTGAGAGATTTACCATGCTATTTTAAGACCATAGACTTCTTATAGGTTTTCCTGTAATCTACTTGTAAAGAACAATTTTCTGTATTTTTTTCAGAAATTTAGGCTCAGCAGTTTTGGAGATATGGGGGAGGGTTTTTTCATCTATTTTCTTAAATAACTTTAAAAGTATTTATTTTAAAATTATAAGAAAAATATACCTGAAATTCTTACATCAAACCCTTTAATTTGATATGTCACACGGTAAAGTTTGAAGAACTTTTTTTTTTAAATATTCGTATTTTGCCCCCAATAGTGACCCCCAAATTCATTTATTTACGTTACACGCTCGTGTTTGGGTCACAGGTATACCAAACAACTGAATCGGTCCAGTAGATTCGGAGCAAATTGTCTGTGACCGACGGACAGACAGACAGACACGTGAGTGATCCTGTAAGAGTTTTTTCCTTTTGAGGTACGAAACCCTAAAAATAAAAGTTTGCAAAAAAACAAAATAACAACATTCAGTACGTAAAAATTGGACCAGCTCAATCCCAAGCCTTTTTGTCCTTTTAATATAATCTTTAACAGTATAAAAGGCTTTCTGGCACAACTTACGTTTATTTAATCATTTGAATTTATTAAAGGCTCGTACATACGCGCGCGATATCGCGGGCGCGACAGTGTGCTAAAATTGTGATACTAATGTCGTGTCGCACCCGCGATATCGCGCCAGTCTGCACGAGCCTTAAGGCTTAGATCTTGAACGTTCCTTGGAAGTTTATTATAATGATGGTGATTGTTCAATATCAACTTTTTGTACTATTCAAGATCTTTATTATAATTTTATAATTCCAGGGTTCATACAGTCCCATCACTTGAAGACTCATCTGAAGACACACACTGCAGATACTTCAGTATACTGCTCATTTACTGACTGCGGTAAGAAGTTTGCCACTCCATACGCGAAAAAGAGACATCTGGCCAAACATCGTAAGTGTTTTCTGCTTAGTTTCTGACTGTTTAAAAAAAAAATTAGAATGTAATGTACTTCTCTAAATAGTGGAATGCTTCTGGCCTCTAACTAATCCACCATTCTGTTCTGCAAAGGCGATTTGTGTGGATGTGACGCATATTTTCCCCAACTTGTTCTTTTTGTGTTTTTGTTCCTTCTTTGCGTCAAGTTTACCGCAAATAAACCTACTTATTTTCGTTCTTTCTTTTCTTTCTTTATATAAATAAAATAATCTTTATTTCGGTTATGCAACATCCAATTATTATGGGTTAGTAAACAAAAACCTTTCAATTCAAAGATCTGCATTCTAGAACAATGTTCAAGCACGAGTCTTGATTTTGTGCATAGATTTCAACGATTTCAAAGTAGCTGTTCCTCTGATTCTGTGTTTGACCCATCTTCAAATTCTGTTCCCTTGGAAGTGAATTTGAAGATTCTTTGATCCCTGGTTTGTTTTTCAAGGATGGAGCAAGCAATCCTTCTAAAGCATTTATTGTAGTGGTCACTGGAAAGCCCTTTCAACAATGGATGATTAATTGTTATTTTATCAGTGTTATTGATTTTGTTTTAGATAAAGCAGACAGTGGAATATCATCAGATTCTAATTCAGCTTGTGATTTGTCATGTATGACAAAGAAAACTGAAAATGGTAAGCTTGGATTTTTTATTTATGAAACTTACATAAATTATCATTCCATTTCATTCTAAAACCCTGAAGGTTTATTGAACTTATTTGAGCAGCTCAATTTCCATTGTGTCCATTTATTTTATGAAAGACTTAAAATATGTCACCATCTTCCACTCTTGTTACATCATCCATATGTTCCAGTCTATATTAGTGCTCATACACACGGACGGCACGCGTCAACGGCAGAGGCAACTGCAGCCGTCGACACGTCTACGGCTGCCGTCGAAAACGTGCCGCTCGTGTGTATGAACACTTAGATTTACTTCTCGAAAAAGATGTCTCCATTGTTCATGAAAATATTATTGTTTCCCTTTTTTAATTTCAGATGCCATAACTTGTTCTTCATGTGGACTAATAATACTCAAGTCTCAGTATGAAAAACATACATTTAGTTGTGTAAAGAATGTTAAAGAAGAATACGTCACTCATGATGTACCTGTTGCTATCTTTGAAGGCAGTGGAATTGACGATGTTTTCATAGACCCACCAAACGAAAATATAGATGATGATGATGGTGATGAACTCCGCAATTGTAAATTAGTGTTAGGTAGTTGTATTATGATTGATAAAGGCGAAAACTGCGTTTGTGCACAAATATCTAAGACTGTTGATGAAGACTACGATTTTACACCTATTGAAAATGAACCCATAAACATGAGCAACGTTAGCAACATTTGTGAAGGCTGCGAATTTTCTGAACGTTGCAATTCTCAAATTGGAAGCACTGGTGATTATCGAGACAACACGCCAGTAATAGAGTATAAGGCTGATGGCACTGTGAAATTAAAGGACATATTTGAAATGGATATTCCTCCAGCTAAAAATGTTAAAGTAGAAGTTGATATCGTAAATAATGATGTCAAATTCATTCCATATAATAGTTGCAAGGCTGTGTTGGGCAACTGCATCGTCAGTGGGAATGGAATGATGGGTGACGGGTGTCTATGTGCGAGGATGATCCTAGATGAGCAAGTGACTGCGCAAGAGATCGATGACATCACTCCGCGACCAAAAGATGAAATGTTCTGTGATTAAACTTAAAATACAAAGCTGTTATGAACTTAAATGTTGTTAACTATAATATATTACGAGTTGTACAGTTTGTTGGTACTTAATAAAGTCTAATACTTATAAAGGATGTTGTTGTACTGGTTCAATTGTTTTTTTTTAAGTCTAAGGTATGTAGGAATAATAAACACTCAAATATAATTATTATTAACTTTATATTTATTTACAACATAATTCAATTATTTTACAAATCAACCATTTATACAAAATATTTATCTTAGTTAACAAGTACTAAATTAATTATTATTTTACAATCAGACCTCTCTTCTGTGTAATATCACTAAGTTAATAAGTACGAACGGAATGTAGTTTACCTGCGAGTTATCACATACGGCATGGCAGACGATCACAAGAATATATAACAAAAGCCGTCTAACGGTTACGCCATTCATTTTCAAACTCGTTATATCGTCCGATTCAAGAGTAATTTATTTAAAATAATAATAATATACATTTAGCTATGGTAACAATTACAAGATAGGACTGTCAGGTAATCCTCTAAGAGCGAGGGCGTAATATAACAAGATACAAGGTTTTTGTGTACCTTCATAGAGCATGAATAGCGTAAAATACTTACAAATACATACGTTTTACCAGTTATTTATACATTTTTACGCAATTCACATAATTTTTATAAAGACGAAGCAATAAATAAATCTAAATCTTTCTTCCAAGACGATGACTCTTCCTAGTTTGACTAGTCTAATGAATAAATTGTTCACGATGTGAATACAGGACGATAACATTAAAGGTACTGCGTAAGTTTCTGAGGACCGAAACCCAGTAAATTGAATGAATTAATAATATAATAATATTGCATTTACATTGGTATAAAAGTCTGTTTAGAATAATTTGTTCGACGGTGTCAACGGAATCACAGGAAATGAAATAGCAACGTTAAAACTAATTGTGTGTTGAGTTAAAATTGAGCGGCGCTTATTACGCTTCATTATTAATTACTGAATCAAATTTGGTAGCATCTAATGTCCTTTTTTTATCACTTTTTGGCAAATCACTTATGTCATTGAGCTCGGCAATGTTTTCACTTTTGTGCTGCTCTAGCAGATCTTCCTTCTGTTCTTCAATGGGAACAACACTGAGGAACACCCCATCATTGTTGAGCACTGGTACAGAAGTAGTCGCGTCTACCTTGTTGCTATTTATCGGTGTTGTTACAGTTTCTAGGTCATCAGTATCCAATAAGAACGTGGAAATGGGTAACGTCTCTTTTTTCTCGGGTTGGTTTACCATCGCTGGAGTCGTGGTGATATCTGTTCTATTCCCGCCCATGAGCAATTCATTAAATGAAGTATCGTCTTCTGAAGCTCTTGGTAGACTCTCTTCTTGCTTGATAGTGACTGTCTCAGCTTCTTTTCCTACTACAGCTAAAGAATCGTTATTTGAAGAAAATAGTCGTTCCGATTGGTTTTTGATATGTTCCTCTGTGTTCTCGTTTTGAGTCTCAGTAAGGTTATTAGGCTCAAGGTCATGCCCTTCTTGAAGTTTTTTGACTAAGCTTTTGTTGTTCTCGACCTCTGGTAAGAAAGGATTCATTTCAGTTTCATGATCATCGTACTCTGCTGATTGTGCATTTCCAGGTTTCGCTAACAGTACTGAATTATTACCGCTATGACTAGAGATCTCATATATAGTTACGTTTAGATTACTTAACTGTGTTGTATTTTGGGAGTTTTCAGAAAGGTCCGAATTTTCTGTTTCGGCTATCGTAACTTTTTCGGTGTTTTCTTTCATTGGTACCATAGTGGTTGGCGCACCAGTTGAAGAGGATATTTGTATTTCGTCGATCATAACAGGATGCTGGATTTCAGTAGTTTGTTCAATTTTTTTGGGCAATTCTTTGACAGTCAAATATTTTTCAGAGTCCGGCTCTTCCCAAACGGGTGCTGGTTCAGCCTTCATGGCTGATTCTGGTTCCTCAGTCGTTAATACAGCTGGTTCAACATTAACAACTGCTGGTGGCTCAACTTCCTCCTGGATCACTGGGGACGATGAGTTATTGGATTCTGTTTCTTCATTCTCCGTTACGGTTACATCAGGATCGTTAGTGGACTTTGCAGCAATTTTATATATATATTCGCTGACAGTAGTAGTTTCAACGGGTACATTTGTGTTAACTATCACTCCAGAATTGTTTTTTCCGACGTCACCTGCTTTTGTGGAGACATTTTTTGCTGCTTCAGTTGTTACTGCTTTGTTAACTCTTTTAAAACGAGTATCTTCGTTATCATAGTCATGCACCATACCGTATAATGGTTCATCCTGTTCATGCTTGTTACCAGTGGGGCCCATGTTACTTAAGTAATCCGGCTCGAAATCATCTTTCACCTGTCCATGGTTCATTATTTCTTCTATTTTGTTTACACTGGATTCTGTTGTTTCATGTTTTGCCATTTTGTTCATAGCTTCATCGTAGTTTATTTCAGTAACAGCTTCTGACAGCCAATCAGAATCAGTAGAACTGTCCGTGCTGAAGCTTGTTTCCTCTGTTGTATCGTGTATGCCACTGTGATTGCTGGGTGTATCAGGTTTCTTTTCAATCGATTTAGAGGAACGGTTGTAAAGCATGTTTATTGCATCAAAAGTGATATCCATACCTTCTTCAGGTTCGCGTTCGGTTGATGTTTCGTTATTTTCGGAATGAGGCTGATTCTCTAAAACTTGTAATAATTTATCTCCATCAGAGTCTTGATAGTGTTTATTAATAGAAAATTGTTTAATCGTTTCAGGCTCTGAGGTTGTTGTTTCAATTGGTACCGATTTGTTGGTTTCTATTGATTTGGCTTCCTCGAGGATAGAAGTTATCATAGATCCCGTTTTAGATTGTGAGGCGTCTTCATTTTCTGTTTCAGTTTCACCCGTGGACGGTTCCAATTCGACGGTAGGCATTGTACTTACAGTCTTAGTCGTTGTTTCTGTATTACTAATACCTCCTTCAGATTGTAAAATTGCAATTGGCATTTTGGTTTCATCCTCCATCCTTCTTGTTATTTCGGTACTTGGGTTCTCGATATCTTTGCTGACTAAGTCGAGCGAATCGTTTTCGTTTACAGGGATTGTGCTTGTGGTAGTAGTTGTTTCAAATAAGAAATGTTCATCAAATGTTTTGAACGATCTTTGTTCTGATTCGTGCATGATTTTGTTAACATTATTATTTAGAAGCTCGTCAAACTCTGTTTGGTTATAATCGACCGATTTAGAATTATGAGATTGCAGTTCAAGCCAATCGGTAATTTCAGTTGTGGTGCGAGTTTCATCGTTAGTAATACTTCGACTGTTTGTTGGCTTGTTTTCCGGTTTAGCGCTTAAAATTGAAATAATTTCAGGTTTTGGTTCGTAAGAAGGTTCATTTATAAGGTTTGGTTCAGATAGAGAAATTCGCCTGGTTGTAATTTCTTGTGTTTCTTCAATAGGTTTATATTCGAATTTGCCTTCATTAGTGTATAAAATTGACTTTTCTTCAGAGTTCTCTGACTGATCAATGTGATGTTCAGATTGCTGGTTGTTATCTGCGACTGTCGTAATACTAGACTCCTCTGTGAACGCAGTATACTCGTGCCCAGCTTCATGATCAAATGTTTGAGAAATTTCTCTTTCTATAGAGTGTGAAGCTTGTGTGTTAGCTTCGGGGGAAGATTCTGCCATTGGCGCGGTTGTCGGTTCTGGTTCAGGCTGGGGTTCGGTTGTCGTTTCGGACTTTGGAGTATGATCCTTTGATTGCTGTTCCTCTCGCAACATAAAGGCAGGGTTCAATGCGACAGTCACCGGTGTTGCGGATGAAACTTCTGATTCTAGCTCTGGTTCTGGTTCTGGCTCCGGTTTCGGTTCTGGAGAGGGTTTGGGCTGAGATTCTGATTCAAATTCAGCTTTTGATTCCGGTTCAGGTTCTGATGTCGGTTCTGGTTCAGATTTCGATTCCGGTTCTGGGTCGTCCTTTGGCTCTGGTTCTGTAGTCGGTTCGGGTGCATGCTCAGCAGTTGGTTGGGGCTCTGGCTCGGCTACCGGCTCAGGCTCAGACTTGGGTTCAGGCTCAGGTGTGGGTTCAGACTCAGATTTGGGTTCGGATTCAGACTTGGATTCAGACTCTGATTTGGGTTCAGACTCAGATTTGGGTTCAGACTCAGATTTGGGTTCAGGCTCAGATGCGGGTTCAGGCTCAGATGCGGGTTCAGGCTCAGATGTGGGTTCAGGCTCAGGTTTTGGTTCAGGTTCGGGTGTGGGTTCAGGCTCAGGAGCCGGATTATCGTCGCTCAAATCAGGTTTAGTTGTTTCTGACTCTTCCAGCTTTTTGGTTGAGTGGCCAAAAATGTGCGAAAAATTAACATCGGTTTCAGTTTCGGTGGTCGTCTCCGGCATTCTGTGATGAGTTTCAGTCCAGTCAAAGGTATGACGGGGGTGATGAACCGATTCAGTGGTAGGGTTTTCTTCTTCGGGAACCATTTTAGTAGTGACCGGATCGGCGTTTACTGCATCAACCGTGAAGTCGCTGCCTTTTGTATCTTCAGTGCTCTTTCTATTTTCTGAGCCCAATAACTGTATACACTGTTTGGGGTTAGCCATGTCCAATATTTCACCATATGGGCAAGTGCAAGTGAATTCAAGTGTCATTTCATCGAATTCGCAGCCATTTTCACAACCGTTCTTGTTTATCTGACAGATATCTAGGACAGGTCTAGTGGTCAACTTGTCTTCGGCAATGTGGTAAACGTTGATCATTCTGTTATTTTTGGTTAGGTAGGCATCAAGTCTGGCCTCAAGTTTGTCAGCGTTTAACAAGTCTTCTGTTGGTTCATTGTGCAGCTTGGGCTTCCATTGAACTCTGTAGGTGACGATTACGGAGCCTTTTCTGTAAATAAAAATGGAAATATTATTAATTGTGTCTAGTACAGTTGTAATTATAATAATCGTAAATAGGAAACCGTAGGAGATCTTTAATCCTTACATATTATAAAACAAAGTCCCTCGCCGCGTCTGTCTGTCTGTCTGAACGGGATAAACTCAACAACTACCGAACGGATTTTCAAACGGTTTTCACCAATGGACGGAGAGATTCATGAGGAAGGTTTAAAAGTATAATTCATTAAGGTTTTGTGTAAATTGGCTAAAATATGCCGATTATTGTTCAAGGTGTCTAAAAAATCATGCCGACTGTGAGTTTTACTGGCGTGTGCCGCGTAAATCGTAAGAGATACATAAAATTAATGTTCTACGGGATTAATGTTCAACAAAAAAGTCCACGATAGCATAATTATGTCTATCTTCTAAGGATCCACAATAACCATTTTTATCTTTCAGAATTTGATAAAAAAATTATTGTTATTTCCGAAGATATTTTAAAACCGGTGATAAATTAATCCATATTCAATAAAATATGTTATTTAAATAGGGCATTTAATTTAGATTAAAATATGCCTCGTCATCATATTATTTAAATGAATACTTTAAAAGATATCACAGATTCAAAATTATGCGTAACAAAATAATTATGGTTGACGGTGGCGCGGGCGTCAATGACCGTTTCCTCTGCTACAACAGAAAAAGAGCGAACGGATTTGGATGAAATTTGACACACATATAAAATTAATAACCAACATAAATACGAAGTATCGACCCAATGTTCGGTCGTTTCTTTACTACGGGTAACTATCGCTGACTACGAAGCAAAAAAAAAGACAGTCGGAGAGATAAGCCAAAGTCAAAACTGTGACTTGAAGTCGGGTAAGGACTGAAAGTCAAAAAAGGAAACTTTGAAAGTTATAAGATGGCCGAACATTCGGCCGATACTTCGGTTTAGCGCTACGGAGTAGACCCCCTGGATTACGACATAGGATAAATTTAATCCCGGTAGTACATTACCGTTGAATAGTTTCTGACTCCCACGCGGGCGAAGCCGCGGGCAAAAGCTAGTACCAAATAATTTTATTACA
Organism: Tiliacea citrago; assembly: GCA_963921375.1. NCBI lineage: Eukaryota > Metazoa > Arthropoda > Insecta > Lepidoptera > Noctuidae > Tiliacea > Tiliacea citrago. Next base: position 9,185,810 of record OY992784.1, read on the forward strand.
ATAAAAATTGCTGCAGTACCTATAACAAAAAACCTCTGTGGCAGACTATTTTTTTAAATTTCCGTTATTCCTCATAGGTCGGAACACTAAAACAGTACTTAAGATTTAACATTTTCTTTTCATCTAATAATATAAGGTAGGTGTAGGTACTCTACGTAAAAGTATATCTTACTTGAGCTGTATAACTTCGACTGTAATTTCATTGTCTCCGTTTTCCAGGCTGTTCCTGTCGAACAGCGCTCGTTTAATGCCATCAGCGAAGTTCACGACGAACTCTCTGTATTCGTTGCTCTCAGGATCTTGAAGCGCGCTGGTAAATTCTTCGTTATCAATTTTCAGCTCGCCTTCCACAGTTCTGGGCACTATGGAGTTAGAAGAAAGACAAGTATAGAGTAATGTATAGATATCTATTAGATCTTTTAGGTAGGTATGTTTATTTTGCAGTGATTTGATTAGTGAAATGAAACTATAATAATAATAACCGTGCCAAATACGCATAACTTACAGACTACAATAGCCGAAAAATTATCCAAATACACCGAACTAAAAGACGAAATAACCCGACTTTGGCATCTTAAAAAAGTCACAATAATCCCCATAGTGCTATCTACAACAGGAGTAATTCCTAAACAGCTTCATCAGTCCCTTAGTTCCCTAAACCTACCATCTAACATCATACACCCACATACTCCCACTCAAATAAAGGTTCGTCTACCATACAGTCTACGTATAATATTACTCCTACACTAAACCCCACTGCTGGAAACTTGGCTTAGGCCCGTGCCATCAGTACTACCCGGCTAGGCCGAGGAAAACAAATAAATAATAATAATATTCATGATATCTGCATCTAGAGTGTTACGAATAACTTAATAGGGTACTCGTAGTTGACTGCTAACAAAAACATATTTTATATGAATTAATGCTTATTTTTATAGTTGTTACTAAAAAAGAAGATTTGTGAAAAATATAATAAAATCGGTGGAAAAATGGAGACGTTACGCGTATTTTAAATTATTCTACTATCCTTGTCACGCAAAACGATCATTGTACTGAATAGCGCGAAGTTACTATGGCGTTCCTGTGTTGCGACGTCAGATCGCAGCAGTGCTGTCTCTGTCTATAACAATATCTCTATAACAGTAATATACTTTAAAATGCATACAAATTCGGCATTTTTAAGATATTAAAACAATATTTTTTTACTGTGGCTTTATTTTTTTGGTGGTTTCTGTTAAGTATGTGAGAAAGGCGCGCGCTCCCGCGCGCCATCTACTAGAACGGCGAGTGAAACTCTCGCAACAGTTTCGTAAAATCTAAATGAAAAAAAAAAATAACATTCAAATACCTTGGGCTTACAGCATCCGTCTGTTAGTAAAATTAGTTACAAGTTATTTAGCCACCTCATACCGATATTGAATCACATACCTACCTACCAGAGAAGTATTTTTTTTCATTTATGTGCGTATGAAATAATCAATAAAAAAAAAACTTTTACTCACCATACATAGAGGAATCGCCGGTTTCGTCCGACGTGAGGGAGGGTTCGTGACCCTCATCACTTTGTGGCTCTGGTCCGTGTTGATGCTCCGTCGTCTCCATGCTGTGGTCATGGTCCGCACTGTGGTCGTGATCCCCGCTGGTGTTGTGGTCGTGGTCATGGTCATGATTATGGTCGTGGTCGTGGTGGACGTGACCGATGCCGCCCAGCGCCCGCGCCGAGCTGACAGATGTGTTGTATTGCTCCAGAGGAGTTGGCGAGTTCGTGAATAGGACGCCCGCTGGAAATTATATAAGGGTCAGGGTAAGTCATTGTCCAGTCGGCAAAATATTGACAGTAGGTAAGTACTGGCTAAACGCGAGCGAGTGAAGTTTACACGCCCGGGTTACATTTATTATTATACTTGTCAAAAAATAATACGCCCGTTTTGACATTTAACTTGAATCGATCTAACGTGAGTATCGAGTACCGAGTTTATGGTTACTTCACTAGTTACGTCGCGTTGGTCAATCGCGATAAATCGATTTTAGTTAAATGTCAAAACGGGCCTAATATTTTTTGACAACTTTAATGTTAGATATTATCCACAGAGATGAACAGGACACATGCTAAGGGAAGGAAAAGAGAAGTGGACGAGACTAGTAACGGAATAGTACCTGTGTGATATTAAAAGGAACAAAGGTAGACAAATTAAACGTTGGGAAGACGACATGAAAAAGATATCTGGTCCAGAATCGACACGCACTGCAAAGGAAAGGACAAAATGGAAAGCTTTAGAGGAGGCCTTTGTCAAAGGACAAGCTGTAAAAGGAAAACCGGCTGCCTAGAGATACAATTAGCTAAAACCTAAATAGTTAAATAGAATTACATAAGTAAAATGTTATATTATGCATGTAATTAAGTTACAGCAATAAAGGCTTTGGTATTTTTTATTATTTTTATTATCGACTACGCTAGGCATATGGCTTGGATCATCATTTCAGCCGAAAGACGTCCACTGCTGGACATAGGCCTCCCACAAAAGGGGGGGGTGTCCATAATCGCCACGCTTGGCAGGCGGGTTGGCGATCGCAGTATGGTGTTAAAATGCGTAGAGAACGCTGCTGCCCATTCTCTAGTAAGTCCCTTAGTCGCCTTTTACGACACCCACGGAAATAAATAGGATGGTGCTATTCTTTACGTCCAGCACCACGCGGAATTGATATTGGATTGTTGAAAATTGATGTACTTATTAGCACTTTAGCCGACAAAAGGATGCTTCTGCTCACCAACTTGGCTATCAAAAGACGTCTTTTACGAGAGAAGCCTGTTCAATTACTAATTTATGTAAGCTTTCTTAGAAGTAAAACTCAAACTTTGCTCAACTTGCACGAGGCAAAGATATAAATATGTCTAGAATTCTAGATCATACACAGTCAAAGCTGTGAACTCGTCGAAAAAAATTGCGTCCAACGGTTGGCCGCAAAATGCACGCACACTAGAATAACACAATGACGTGGGTCGAGTGTAAGACGTAGCTGTCACGCACATCAGCCTATCAAAGTTGGCGTGTTTGTTTTAATTCTTTTGCAGCGCGACTCTATCTAGACATGTAAATAATTAAAAACCGGCCAAGTGCGAGTCGGACTCGCTCACGAAGGGTTCCGTACCATCACACTAATATTATAAAGGCGAAAGTTTGTGAGTGTGTGTGTGTATGTTTGTTACTTCTTCACGCTCAAACGGCTGGACCAATTTTGATAAAATTTTGTATGGAGGTAGCTGACACCCTGGAATAAGACATAGGCTACTATTTATCCCGATGTTCCCACGGGATCCAGACTTACGCGGGTGAAACCGCGGGGCGCAGCTAGTTATCTATAAAAATGGCAAAACAATCACGTTTGTTGTATGGGAGCCCCCCTTAAATATTTGTTTTATTTTAATTTAATTATTTATTTTGAAAGTGAATATATATCTAAACTGGCTGCGCCCCGCGGTTTCACCCGCGTAAGTCTCGATCCCGTGGGAATATCGGGATAAAAAGTAGCCTATGTCTCAATCCAGGGTGTCAGCTACCTCCATACAAAATTTTATCAAAATTGGTCCAGCCGTTTGAGCGTGAAGAAGTACCTAACAAACATACACACACGCACACACTCACAAACTTTCGCCTTTATAATATTAGTGTGATATTCTGTGAACATTTCAAGCGTCTATCTGTTACCGTTATCAATATTATGACGGCACGGTTGGCGCAGTGGTTAAGCGATTGACTGCCGCGCTGCGTGTCGCGGGTTCGATTCCCGCACGGAACAAATATTTGTATGACCTACAAGTAGTTGTTCCGGGTCTGGCTGTTTGTGTATGTGAGTTTAAATGTTTGTAAACGCACCCACGATTCAGGAGAAATTCCTAGTGTGGGACGTTTAAAAAAAAAAAAAAAAAAAATATTGAGCAAAAACGAGCAAAACAATCACGTTTGTTGTATGGGAGCCCCCTTAAATATTTATTTTATTCTGTTTTTTAGTATTTGTTGTTATAGCGGCAACAGAAATCATCGTCTGTGAAAATTTCAACTATCTAACTATCTACTGAATAACTAACTACTGACAGACAGACAGACAGACGGCGGAGCCTTAACAATAGGGTTCCCGTTTTACCCTTTGTGTACGGAACCCTAAAAACGAGGCTACCGCATCTCCTCAATAAATACATAACAGCTATAACACGCCTCACCGCTCTTGGATTATCTGCTTGGTTCACTACGTACACACAGCTCCATTCATTAAGTGCCAAAAGTCATGTGCGTTCAAATCCGTGATAGGCCCAAGTTGAGTTTTGTATTTTTCAAAAACATTTTATTATAATTAGGTAATGTATTGTTTTAGTGAAAAAAGAAAGTTAGTATTTATTTTTTTAAAGTCTGTTTTTAATATTGTTTCTTTTCAATAAAACGTTAATACTTTTATTAGTGTATATCGACAAGCAACAATAGGGTTAACATTTACGAAGAGTTATTCCATATGTTTGAAGACCGCTTGCCGTGCATAAGATTGGAGGTTTAAATACCTAGGCACGAAATGTGCGCTTTGTCATGCATTATATTTTTTTTATATAAATTATTTTTCTGCCTGCATCGTTGGTGTAGTGGTCGCAAGCGCTACTGCTGAGCATGAGTTCCTGGGTTCGATTCCCAGGTCGGGCAAAGTGTTATTGGGTTTTTCCACCAGGAATTTCTCAGTAGCAGCCCGGAGTCTGGATTTGTGCCTGGATGATGGCAATAGGCTCGCCCCCTATTACATGGGACTTCAACATATCTGGCGAAACGTGGGTGTACCTACTATAGGTGTACCTCTGCCTAACCCTACGGGATTACAGGCGTGATTTTATGTTATGTGTTATTTTTATATTTTGTTTTAATAATATTTATAATTGCTATTATTTAACTAAACTTTGATCTTATTTTACTACAAAGATTTATATTTTACAATTTGATTTGATAATTTACAGCTATCGTAATAAACATATGCCAACTGACACAAACGGGTCCCTAGACCACAAATATTTTAGATGGACTTATGCTAACGAAATGTAGTGTAACTTGAGGGTATGGATTAATTTTATAAAGAAAACATAAGTAAGTAAAATTAATAAATACCCTCTAATTATAACAGAGGCCTAAAGATAAAGTTACTCTGACGACACTAGATAACAATTTCATGGCAATTCATATGGGCTCGCTGGCTAGTTCGTCAAACTGCCGCGGTTCGTATACAAGTCGAAACAATGAACTCTTTTTGAAGTATTCTTTAGATTATTCGTAACGAATTCAATGTTGTAGCAGTTGTAACATTTTAAAACTTGAGGGGTTAGCACATACTGACGCTATGTGTACCTACGACGCACTGTACAGATGCGGACTTAGGTAGTTGCGATTGGCCGAATAGAGGCGTTAGGTACTTACTGGCTGCTAGCACGATGATGGCGACTATGGCTGCGACTACTAGTCCCAGGAGGGTCCAGCACAGTGGTCGCTTGCAGCCTCCCTTCTCGCCGCGTTTGTCTGCCGTCACATACAGCTTTTCACCTCTGTAAACAATTAAACGGTATGTGTTAAATAAGAAAAACGAAAATGCAGATGGAAGATTCACGTTAAGAAACATTTTGAGAAAGGTCAAAATATTTAGAGACAAAGGTTTCAGTATTTTTCTTTAACCATTAAAATAATCGACGCAAAATATACGAAGGTATTAAAAAAACCGGCCAAATGCGACTCAGACTCGCATGCGAATGGTTCCGTACCACCGTACAATATTGAATACTACCTCACACTGCATATATTTTACCGGCAAAAAACGCAGAAAAAAAAGCACGTTTCTTGTACCCGCTTTAATTTTTAACTTTATTTTATTTTTTGTTGTAATAATGGCAATAGAAATACACAATCTTTGAAAATTTCAACTGTCTACCTATTACGGTTCATGAGATACAGTCCGCTGACAGACGGATGGACGGACAGCCGTTAGGTACCCTTCGGGTACGGAACCCTAAAAACTAAAAGAAATCAAACAAAATTACACTCGTGTTAAGAAAATAAAACTTTTGTAGGTTAGGTCCTACCACCACCATCATGGCCGTTTTCATCAAAATTTTGAGCAAGACTTGCTTCACCGACTATTTAACTAAACAAATAATTACCATCGCTTCTACATAGACAAAAAACTGTCAATAATTATTCAATTACGAAATAGATTGCATAATTACACGGTGGGCAAAATTACCCACCGTGTCCCAGGAGGGCACAAAACGTGGTTAATTAGCATAAAAATTTGCTAAGATTAATTATACGCACTCTTCAACGTCTGAATTCTCATCGCGAGAGCTTATAAGTCTTTCTGTGGGATTTTCCATGATTTCCGTTGCCACTAACACTGGAGGAGAAGTGATTCACTTTTGCCCGACAGATGAATGGACACCTACTAACTTTTTCTAAACGTTTTTTCGTTAATTGACATATTTCATGATCTACCCACATGAAATTACTTATTGGTAAAAGTGAATGTTGCCAGTTTGTGGTAGTTAAATCGTAGGTAGCATAAATTGCAAAACACAATTAAGTATTTTGTTCCTATGAGTTTTATCGGTTTATTCTTACTTCTTTTGTAGAAAGTTAACGTCATTTTCTTACAGATTTGGGTACGTTACATTTTGCTATATGGTTTAATTATAATTCGAATGAGTTTTCTAGTGATAGAACTCAAGTCAAAAGAAATTAAGGCTCGTGCGTGCAAACTGGCGCGATATCGCGGGCGCGACAACGGCCGCGCCGCCTGTCGCCACCGCGATGTCGCGCCAGTCTGCACGCGTTTAAGCGTTAGTTTAATAAAGACTTGGAAGTAAAGATTGTAAGGTAGGTACCTGCAACCAGATCTACCTACATGCATACGGAATGTAAGAAGTGATAGGTAAATGTGATTTTCATCAGCAGCAGTGTTTGGATTTCATTCGACAATGGAATTTAATAAGAAGCATTAGTTTTTAAATACTTAAATATAATAAGAGCTTTTCTTTAATCCCCAAAATAGCTTATAACCAGGCGGGATAAAGTACAAAATTCAATGGCATAATACTTAAAGCTACATGATGGCTTTCAAGACTGATTTCGGATGCACCTATGCAAATACATGGCTTAAGTTATTTGAAGGTCGGAAGCCAAGAGTCAGGGTGTGTCGCATTCCTGGCATGAAATGTTGCCTTATAAAATATCGAATAGCTAACGTACTTCGAACTAAGCAGATAAAGTAAACGTCTTTGCCAACATTAAATATAATATGAAGATTTATAATCTCGGTAAGTATCATAATTACCTACAGTTTCTTTACGTATGCACATAATATATGATTAGGCTGCTTACCAAAAGAGTATGTTGAAAACCAATCAAGTTATAGATTTTAGGAGTATCTACCAAAGAATTCCTGCATTCCCGCCATTTTAAATGACCAGTCCATGTCAGACCATGACATGAATCCATGAATAACTCTAATCTCAAGCACAGAAAATAAATACCCTGACGGGATATCAGCTAATTACTTGTTTTATTTAGTGCTTTGTTTTAACTAGGAAGATGGAATAAATTACCTGCCATTACATCTTGGCTATGATTGGCTCCGTGTGGTGCCGGACGTAAAGAATAGCACCACCCCATTTCTTCCCGTGAGTGTCGTAAACGGCGACTAAGGGACTTACTAGAGAATGGGCAGCAGCGTTCTCTATTCATTTTAAGTTTTTAACACCATACTGCGATCGCCAACCTGCCTGCCAAGCGTGGCGATTATGGCAAACACCCCCCCCTTAGAGGGAGGCCTATATCCAGCAGTGGACGTCTTTTGGCTGAAATGATGATGATCGGGTGTATGATCGAGTACATCATACTAATTCCATGGATAAGATGCTTATGCACAGATTAGCGTATGCTTGTGTGAACAAGTTACCTATGCGTATCATGCGTATACACGCTTTCTGTTTACCGAGTTTAAAAATGGCAATAGTGCAATAAAAATAGTGCCAGGTGCTAGTCTCTGTGCTAAGCACAACTAGTTTTATTCAATGACCACTGTGATATAAGCACCTGGTATGTTTTTTTTTCCTGGGGCCATCTTGGTTGATTTTCATTTCTTGTTTTGTAAATTGAAGTAGGTAGGTATCATTGACTTGTTATTGCATAATCCGGCTATGAAGATCTTTCGAGATTATTTATTAACTTAGTTAAAACTGAACATTATCTTTTGGAACTATTCAAGTACCTATTTAGCTTAATGTACTTTTGCCAGCAGTAAGTACCTACTATTGTCTATTCTGTGACTATAGTTTTTACTTTTATAATTTGGCAACACAGCCGGATCTTATGCTTCGTTTGCTAAACAGAAAAGATCTACACCTACCTACCCTCCATTATTTATTATGATAATGCCTATTATTAGCCATTCCTATCGTCCTCATTATTTAGAAGATTTGAGGTAGATTTAAAAAAGTTTCTACGATTGTGCAAAAGTAAACTAAGTACACCCTTGTTCTTAAAAAAATAAGGTCATTGTAGTGTAACTTTGCGCATGCACTATGCACTTCTCTCTCACACCAATCGCACAAGGCCCGTCGTGGACCATAGATATGTTATATCAGTTAGACATGTCGGTTATTATAAAATCCGCCGGTGGTCGCGAGGTGAGCGCGGTCGGCGGGTCGTCGCCCTGCGCTTTGTTCCCCGCGCCCGCGACCCGCGACCGGCGCGCGCGCCTGCCGGAACACCGAGTCCTGCACCTTATGTCCCTTCGACCCTAGTGTTCGAAATGGAAGTGAGACTCCTTGTCAGGATTTGTCACTTTCTTACTAAGTTATAGACGTCCTGTGTTAAACTTTGTGTTTAGTTGGTGGGAGGTTCTGCTTCAAGTTCTGGGAGCTTTAAAATGGGCATGGGCATTTGAGCAATGATGCTTGCTATGGACTTACCTACCTAAAGTAATTGCGAAATAAGACTAAATACACACAGTGGTATAACAGTAATCTAGAACGTTAATTAAAGTTGATAACGATCGTTTTATATTCCAGTTTTGGAAAAAGCAACTAATCTGCCCGTAATTGGCGAATGTACTACAAAATTGACGTGTCTGTTTGTAATGCCAAAATAAAAGCTTTTTACTAAATGCTTAAGAAAATTACATAGATATACTTATAACAATTTTTTTGTTATAAGTATATCTATGTAGCCTGTTTTTATTTTTTTCCCTGGCTGCCTATCTGTCTGTGAGTTCCGGCTAATCTCCAAAACTGCTGGGCTGATTTTGACGGACTTGCACTGGCAGATAGTTGATGTTACTAAGAAAAAGCAACGCGGGCGATACCGCGGGCGATTCCGCGGGCAGCAGCTAGTAAGCAATAAGCATCTTAAAAAGTCTAATGAGGCCAATTTTAAATGCGCACAAACTTGTCAACGGTTGCGTAACTTCAAAAATTACTCCATATATTCAAATGTGATTTTAAACAGCAATTAGCTAGTGCGAAACCCGTTTTGTCTCAGCCGAAAAGCCGTGAACAGCAGTGACCCACATTCGGCGCGTGTGTGATCATGATCAACGATCAATCAGAGCACGAGCCATTGTGCAAGCCTCTGTCTATTCAGATCATGAATGGGCTCAAATATCAGTATGTCGTTTGGAATTGCGCAACTTAGGAGAAAATTGTGCTCCGCATTGTTTGTTTATAGTATTAGGAGACTGAGTGCATTAGCTCTCGGATATATCGAGATTGATAATTGGGTGCAGATTAAAAACTTTGTTATTCAAATTCTGCTGTATCGATAAGTCCTCTATCTACTCCTTTTTCTCAACACTCGACTAAATAGCTGTTAGTAATGTCTGCCGGTGTTCTGTGTTTCGGTGTTTGTTCTGCAATGCAGATTGCAAGGTTCAATGCAGTTGCTTGGAGACTATAGATTTCTATTACAGTATTTGGTTGTGTACCATTGCATCTCATTTGAGTACCGTTTTACACGGCAAAAGGGCGTGCGATATTGTAAATGAAGCGATCTACATAATAATATACCTAACGAGGTTTACCGTTATTTTTTGTACTGGCTTAGTTTTCTTCACTTGCAAAGGACGTAATTCGAGTACAAACAGAAAGCTAAGTTATTTGGTTTGCAAATTAACCCAACTAAATCCCAGGCCACGATCATAGGTAGATAGTTTCGATCGCAATGTGGCTGCTGTTACATCTCTGATGCCTTTATATCTCTATGGTGTTCGCATTGACTATACCAAAAAGATCTGGGTGTCATTATTGACTCCAATCTTTCGTGACGTGCTCAGGTCAATGAGGTCGGTCGAAAGGTACATTTCTCTTTTCATTCGCTGAAAAGCCTTCAGTCTCCTGCCCTTAAGGACTAAAATTTATTTGGCACAAACACTTAATCAGCCGATTGTAGATTATGCCGACGCCTGCTACCTAGATGCTACTTAGGAGCGATTATATAATTATGCAAGCTTGAGCGCTTTAAAAACTTATGCATTCTCTTTGTTATCGGTCTCGAAAGCATTACCATGTTTCTCACCTTCGCAAGGAACTCAAGTGGCTCCCAATCCGCCTTCGCAGGAACACTCGGATTTTATGTCTTCTCTTCAACATCTTACACAACCCATCTTATCCTTCCTACCTGCATGCGCATTTGTATTACGCTCGCCCTAGTGACGCACCGTGTAGATCACACCTTATATCCCTTCTTAAATGTCATCTTCATAAAACTAGCTATTATTCTTATTCGTTCTCTGTCCATGCTGTAAGATTGTGGAAGTCAGTTCCGCGTAGCATTCGTGATTTAAAAACTGATTCTTTACTCAAATATCGAGTAAATGAGAACCATTCCTCCCAAATGTAAGTATTTATATATATATGTTAATATGTAGATATATGCTTTACGTATTTATTTAAGTATATGTAAAAAATTTGTTATACGTGTATATTTAACATTTTAGTTTAAGACTTCGCATATTCATATTTTCCTCTTCTTGTTATAACACACTATTGTCTACATTTATTTTTCATTTCTCCTTGTGCAGGTAAGCAGTACCTTTGTACTTAAATTATAAGTATGTCGTATCTCTGTGTATTTTACTGTGTACATAAATAATAAAATAAAATAATTAAAATGTAATTTGTTAGATTTTTTACGACACCTCACATTTTTCTTAGTTTTCAAGCAAATTAAGCATAGGCACAGCAGGGACCATCTGTAAAGTGACTCCAATCTTCGACCGAGCTTTTGTCTTCATTTGGGCCAGCGCAGCGCAGCGATCCTCTTTTGTTTTTTATAACAATAGACAAACTATTTTATATGAGCTTTGCTCTCTCTGGCATCCCAAAGATTTTAACAGTAGGTAGTAGGATGTGTGTGTGTGTTATGGCGCTGGCCAGCGATAGGCTTAGTTGATGGATCGATGCATGAATGCGTTATGTATTTCAGATTTTGTTCAACTACAATGATTTCTTAGTTTGAGTTTGTTCCCGATATCTAGATTAGACTTTACTTAGATCAGTCAATAAAATTACCATATTTCTCTAGATTTTTTCTATGGGTGGTTGTAAAGTGGCTAGAACTCAGCTGTTCAAAGCAATTTAAACTCTAAAATAGTTTACAGATACAAGTAGATTATGTCAATGTAAGTGGTCAAACTGGTTTGTATCAAATTTCCGACAAATATGTGTACATTATACTTAAAAATAAGCCACGGGCCGCCATGTGAGGTCTACTTTATATTCCCTGAGGCGACGCGAGGCAGTTTCGGTCTCTCTGCTTCCATACCCATGAACGCAGCCTGAATCAGTTATAGACACTATAATGAGCATTTGAGGTGAAATTAATTAAATATTTAACACATATCACATGTTTTTACAGTTCATTTGTGGGTAAGAATTGGTTTTTAAGTTAACAGGCGTGCAAGAGCTTGAGATGGTTTCTTTAGTGCTATTTAATTAAACCACCCGAACCGTAGGTATTCTGAATTCCGACAATTAAAAAAAGTTGATAAATAATAGTGAAATGGCTGGCGGATATTAAAGTGGAGAGTTGAGAGTTTTAAGATTTTACTCTTAGAAGTGAGGCGAAAATGTGAAATTATTTCTTAAACGATTTTTTGGGACAAAATTAAGAACCTTTTTACGCTGAACAATGTCATAGAAAAATCTTTTGAAGTGACAAAATAATTTTTGTCACATTGCTTTTTTAACAAAGTTTGGACGTTCGAAATGCTCTAAGTCAAAACCATTAAAAGTCTGGACATTACACTTTTTTGCTACATCGTGTGTCACGAACTAATCGACTAAACAATCGACTCCTAGCGAATCTAAATTTAATTACTAAGTTAGTTACACTATTCAATAGTGAGGCGAAGGCTTTGAAATGCAATGCCAATGTTTTCGTCATGGCCTAAGTCCGGAGCGAGCTCCATTTTGTATTGTTATGAATTTCTTTCAGCGACACACACTCTTTTGTGAAACAAGTTTGCATATGCAACGGCTTTCTAGAAACAATGAAAAATCATTACAGCTAACGTGTTATTTTTTTTGTTTACAACTAGTCCAGGTTGTTTGGTTGTTTTAAAAACTTTCTGCCGGATTTTAGTTTGTTACAAAAACAACAGTTGTGCAACCTGAAACTGCTCTGTTCTACAGGCTTCTTCTACAGAGTCTACAGGCTTTTGTTAGAATATAATACCTACTGGGCATGTAACCAATAACTCACTCTGTAGGTATCGATTTGCATTCGATTTACCTAATATTGTTTCCTTATTTGTATAGTAGGTATGTTGAATATCCATAGTCTACTTTGCCAGCCCAATCTATTCAGACGTTCACTATTCACGCACGTTCATTAACTATATACAATAATAATCAACTATCTGCTGTCATACACCACCGAGGAAAGTGTAAACAACAATAATTGGAAAGCAGCGTGGTATTAATGCAATCTATGAGTAAACTTTCTAATTAACGATGAAATTGCTGAACACTGGACACTGTGGGACATTATCTTACCGAGATGAATGAGGAAGCTCTTGGTGTAGTCGATGTCGACTACACGTCAGTTTAAGTAAAATGTGATTAGTGCTGGGTCTTTAGTCGATTTCAAAAGTAATCTGAAGGCCAATTCCGTCGCCTAATCTAGTCGCGATGTCATCTCAGCGACAGTCAATGTTTGACATTGACTTGTCAAAAATGTATGAAAATTAGAGGTATTTTGACAGATTGAGACATTGGAATGCGAGCGTTCTGAATTCCCTTCTGTTTTTTTTAACGTATGTCAATTACTGTCATCATTCAATTATAGAATCATACACAACTTCAACTCTGTGATTTTTCCGAGCAGGCAAAGGCGCACCGCCATACATCCACAGTTCCTAAGTAGCAATGAAAGCTTTAAAACATTTTGCTTTAACTGAACATCCTTATGGCTCGACCGTGAGTGACCGGCGACTGACAAAGAACTTGTTGCGTAATGAAACAAGTCGTGATGTGCACTTCCTGGCTTCCGGCCTTTCAACAATACCTACTCACCTGTCGTGGGATCAACATGTTCTGTTTAATATTTTGCCATTATTTCGACGGTGAAAGTAAACTTTGAGTGTAAAAAAACATTGTTTAGAAAAATGATTTTAAAGATGTGTTGTGGGAAGTAGTTGTAGTTGCTAAATGATCTAGGTAATCGTTTGTAAGAAGCTATTTGACGCTCTTATTTATTTATTTAATACTTTAAGCACACAAATGTAGGTACAGAGGCGGACGGCATTTTCTACCAGTCAACCTTTGGGTGATGCGGAGACAAACAGGGGTAGATACAATAATGAAAATTGTGGAATAAATATTTATTTTAATATAAGGATATACATAGATACATAAAGCTATTAAAAACTCTTCTATTTTATCTGAAATTGGTTTTCAATTTCTATTTGTTATGCATAATATAATAAGACAACTACTTAGTCAATGACTCATCCAACTAAATAATCTGTTTCTTTTTATTATTCAAATAAATGCCAACACGTATGTGTCACATGAAAAATAACGCATTTCAATATTTTCGATTATAACTATATCTATGTTCTATCGACCAGCCATGACAAAGCTTTATTAAGAAACTGGTCTAATCAAACAAGAAAAAAAAAACCATTTTAATTTTTCTTATAACAAGTTTCCATAATAATCTAGTTAGACAAGGTTGAAAAATAATAAATACCTAATCGTCTGATCGCTTATCGCTACGTCAAAATAGCAAACTGTCACTACTATAATAGCAAATAATAGTACTTACCTAATAAAAACTAGATTGCTATTCACACTCGAATAATCGATTTGCAAAGCTGTCTTCACGAATATACTTTTGAAATAACATCAAAAAATTTATTCCTTTCAGTCATGTTTAGCTTCAAGCTATTTATCTTTAAACTTAATGTGGACTACGGAGAATCACTGACTCCTAAGATACAGGCACATACACCTAGTTTAGGAGTCAGAGTATTAAAATTTTTGTGACCTAGTTATAAGCCTTCTATGCTCTTAATCTTTGAACCTTATATTGTGATGACTTTCTTTTGGTGAAATAAAGTTTTTTTTTTAATGATAGGTAGATCTTTTCTTGTTTATTTGCTTTTTCTATTATTTTTATAACGATAATATGACATTCTAAGAGTTTAAATGAGAACAAATCTCGCTAGACCACCTGTTCCAACTTCACAAGCGGCGTGGCTTTATTTAATAATGTTAATATGCCTAAGTCACTAACGTGCCTTGGAAAGATGTAAGAGCTACGGCGAAGAAGATCAAAGCTTCCAACTCGGAATCTCGTACGTTAAGACCTCTTTATAAAGTTATGCGATCAATTAAACTAATCGAGGAAATTACTCATTGCCATTACACAATGATAACGAAACCAATTTCAAGCTAAACGCGTATTTCCGTTAAAGGTTTGCGCTTGCGACATAATAAGGCACAATTATCAAATCTATTTCTGTTGAGTTTTTATAAGAAATTCAACAGTACCTTGCAACGTTCCAATTACTAAGGAAACAATCCGTTTAAGAGGCTGACAATAGGTAAACCGCTGTCACTGTCAGATTGCATACGAAATAAAGAGATGCGCGATGAGTACGATGACACAACGTATGGCGTAAAAATACAAATAAAATCGTATAAAATTAGATATTAACTAATTAATAAAAAATAATCCATCGCCGGATGCAGTTTGGCATTTGCAATTTTATGGTATAGTTTTAATTATAATTATAACTGTTAACGAAGGGATAAACTGCTTCTAAAAATAATTAATAGTAGTCTTTGAAGATTTTTTCGAGGTATTAAATTATGTTTTGAGTTCCATCACCGTATGCACAAAAGACTTGAAAATATCATACTGTTTTTGTTTTGGAATAAATATTTAAGGTTTAATAGATACACTGCTTTAAAAAACCACCTTTTTGACCATTATCAAGATATCTCCGCCTTAATAAACGTGTTCGTACCTACTTTTTAGAATATTAATTGTGTAGTGGACGACCTTCGATCGTTTTATATGAAACAACTCTGGTATCGATGTAAAGAAATTGTCAGATTTCGATCAACATGTGACGATTTTGGGATTAAATGGCAAAATTGTGTCCTTGAAATCTTGTTTATATGCCGTAATTTAAGCGCCATTAAGACAGACTTAAGGAAAACTTGAATGTTTTTTTCATATTTATAATTCTGTAGCTTTAAATAGCTGGAAATGGATATTACATTATTACCACAGGAAATATTGTTTTGTTCACAGCGTAGAAGCAGGGCGACTAACAATAAATTATTCATACGGTAAATAATAATGTCTAAACTCTGGACACATTAATCGTAGATTTCTCCAAACCTACCAGATTTCTTTACGTGTCGATTTCAGGATAAGGATATTGCTTGTTACAGAGTTTCCTAGAGAATTTCCTTCGGAATGGGAAGTGCTAATTGAAGTGCAAATATATTGAGTTATAATAACAAACTAATGTTAAACGAAAACAGAAGTTAAGAGGCTGACAACAGGTAAACCGCTGTCACTGTCAGATTGCATACAAAATAAAGAGATACGCGATGACACAACGTATGACGTAAAAATGCAAATAAAATCGTATAAAATTAGATATTAACTAATTAATAAGAATTAATCCATCACTGGATGCAGTTTAGCATTTTCAGTTTTATGGTATACTTTTAATTATAATTATAACTGTTAACGAAGGGATAAATTGCTTTAAAAAAATAATTAAGAGTTGTCTTTGAAGATTTTTTTGATGTTTTTAATTTAGTTTTTGAGTTCCATCACCATATGCACAAAAGACTTGAAAATATCATACTGTTTTTGTATTGGAAAAAATATTTACGGTTTAGGAGATACACTGCTTTAATAAACCACCTTTTTGACCATTTTCAAGAAATCTCCGCTTTAAACGCAAACCCTTTGTTCCTATCACAGTCACTCAACTTGAGATAAGTCATCTAATTAAACGTGCTAAGTAATTATTGTTTGAAGATAAGGCTTAGTAATATTATGTTTTAATTACTGTAAGCAGAGATGACGATAGTGTCAAAACAACTTTTTCAGTTTGATCTATTTAAGTCATAATCAGTAAGAAATTATTTTGTAATGCAGTTTATACAGTAGCGAGGCAGGTTAGTTAAAAAAATTAGGATTCAACCAATTTTAATAGTAGGTACCTACATAATTAGGCATTTTAATCAAAATAAAGTGGTGATATCTACTTGTTAAAAATAAAAACATGTTATAAAAAACGAAATTCAAACTGTTGTCGAGATTATCATAAAAACTGGCAGAGTAATGAATAAACAATATTCTTAGACGTTTTTTTATACATTTTGATATGACAGGGCGAATTTTAATCAAGATTCGTTCAGAATTCGTTACTAATTTGCAATTCTGAGGAGCGCTTAAATACGTGACGATTATTCGCGTTGGAATCCTGTCAAGGTCAGATCTTATTAACCAATCAAATGGTTCTTACGTAGTCAACGGCTTTTGTAGTTTCAAACTTGATTTTATCAATAAACTTACACGACAATGTATATAAGAATATCTACATTTTGTAGCTCAATGTTTGTAAATATATGATGCATAAGGCTTAATATAATTAGGCTGATGCAGATTGAATCAATGTGAAAATTAAATAACATAAGATCATAATGAGATAATAAGATCTTCGAAAGCAAGGATACTAAAGTGCAGTTTAAATAGTCTATCGACAATCTTGCATGTTGAAAACCATTGATCCCGGTAATAATGAAGTAATAGTAATTAAAGAAGGCAACATTTTAATTAGCTTTTTATGCGTAATTCCACAATATGATTACAAAAACCCACTCCAGTTGAATATCTGTGTCGGACAATAGAAAACGCGAATCTGTCAGAGTAAATCAATACTGTGTTTTATTGAGTGACGTTTTGGTTCATTGCGCACGCTTGCATAACGCTGACCGCATCGAATCGCACTTTGTGACAGACTACCCACGCTCGCGCTGGTCATTTTATTATATTAATTTTATTTAATTTTAATTTATATTTTATTAATTAAATTCTTCATCAAACGGCTTGTGTAGGTCGCCCATGGTGCCTACAGAGTTGCTCGATTTTAAAGATCTTGGTTGTCGCTCGATATTATTATTTTATGTTTTATGGATCAATAAAATCTGTCAGCTTTTTACAGATTTAATCGATATCGATCGGTACTGTCGCCTGTAAACTGGGTATTTGGTAGACATCAGCAGCATCAACATTTAAATAAAGAGGCAAATATAAAAGATACCGAAGATACAGTTCAAATATACCTATAAGATTTTGTATTCCACCTGAGTTTTAAGATAAAATAGGAGAAGCTAGATTCATGCGGGTTCATGTGCTTTACAATCTAGATAGCGCTTTACTTTGATGACACAAGGATATCAGTTTTTGTCCACAACGTAATCTAGAAGTGAAATGAGACCACTCTGGGCACATATTTGCAAATAAAAATCATGAGTATTATGAGTCAGATGAGTTGAGGACCCATTAGTTGGCCACGCCAATAGTCCTAATCAGTTTTAGGTCCCCAGAAGTACAGGTTTATGGACACGTTGGAGACTCCAAAATAAGGGACGTGGTTTAGTCAGGGGCCAACACATCTAACATAAAAATATTTTTACATTTGCCATCGACTCGAAAAGAAGATTATTGTATAGCTTAATAATACAAGACATCCAACAACTTTGATTCGGATAGCAAAATTATTTAAATTGCCATCAAACTATTCAAAATTGCATTCTGAATATTTAATTGTGTTTGTCATATTAAGTTTGTGTTTACATTCCACAGAGGTCGCGGAGTGTGAACCTTTTTGCTGGGTTGCGCAAGCGCAGCGCATCGGCACGAACGCGTAATTGAACGGTTCATCGGATGTCGTAATGATGAATTATTTCATTTTTGGTTGTTTTTTCAAATATTTTTATTACCTTATTATTATTATATTATATTTCTATTACCATATTAGTTTGGAGCGGTAAAGATGGAAGAGTTTCGATATCTACTTACAGACATTCTTTAATTGCATTTTTACCGGAATTAAGTCGACTGGTTAAATCTGTTATACTTAAATGTAATCTATGCTAAATAGTTAGCATGCACCCGTTTAGAACTGCTCATAAATAAACGCTGAATACTTAGAACACACTTACAAGTTACACTTAGAAGTGTTGGAACTAATGACATTTTGATTAAAACCAAACCGTGACACGTAAAAATAAATTACATCATCATGCATCTGCCTAGCCTTTTCCCAACTAACTCAAACTCAAAGCATTTATTTCAATTAAACCATTTACAGGCTTTTGAATTGTCAAAGAGTCGGTCAGTTAGTCAGAAAGTGGAAGCTATTTGCCCATTCCAAAACGTAGATCTCTATGGAGAAGAACAGGCAAGAAACTTCAAGGACATTCTTTTAAATCAGGATATTACAAAATCCTGGGTACATTATTCTGGTCGCTTCTATATGTGAGAACAATGTAAAAAACAAATACAAAAAAAAATTAAAAACCAATTCCAAATATAAGATTTAAAAAATTACAAAAATAAGGCAGTCAAGAGATGACCAGTCTCAACTGACGGCGCCCGTTCACGAAAATAACGCGTGGATCAGCACCATCCAGCTCAACCACTTTGTAGGGAACCGAATGATCCAACACACGCGCCACCATCAGCGAGACATTTAAGTGAGCATGACATACTCTCAACTGCCAGGCTTTTTTAAGTCAACATACATCATAACATAATAAACGGCTCCATGGTACTCACATTTACAAAATTGAAAAAAACTATGTTGGGATCGGCTTCCAGTCTAACCGGATGCAGCTGAATACCTACCAGTATTTTAAATGGAGCGACTGCCTATCTGACCTCCACAACCCAGTTACTGTGTAATACGTTACCCCTTGGTAAGACTGGTTGTCAGACTTTCGGGCTTCTGACGACCCGTAACGACTATCAAAGATCCACAAATGACAGCCGGGACCAACGGCTTAACGTGCTTCCCGAGGCACGGAGGGGTCTAGGTATGGAAAAGATGGTGGTCACCCATCCACTGACCAACCGTGGTAAGCGTAGCTTAACCTGATCGATGGGCCCCTCAAAAAGAAATTACCTACAATAAAATAATAAATTACAGAAGTAAATAGGTATTACAAATAGGCATAACATGATGTAGTAGCACACAAGAACCGAACAAAATCAATAACGCTACAAAAAAAAAAAACGAATGACGTGATGAGACTAGAAATTCCACGGGCTTTTAAAACAAGCAAATGCTAATTCCAATTTCACAGTACGGTCGTGAACCCCTAGAGGCCTAGACTATGGTAAATCTATTCAGGAGTCGTCTCACTTCTGAGATGGTACTGAGGCGGAAAGCAGGCCTGTGACCAATTGGGGACACGCTCCGTGAATCTTGAGTTCTAAGTCCTTTGTCAAACCGCTTTGTAAATAATCTAATGGCAAATTGTGGTGTGCCATATCTAATTGCAGCAGCCTTTTGTAATTCGATAGTCCATAATGCCTCATATTTAAAGTAGTTTACTTTTAAGAGAATCGGTGGTGCTCTATGCATAAATAGAAACAGAACCAAAGTAGATTCTGAACCTATTCTGGTCATTTTATTACACTCGCGTTCGTTCTAATGATAATCTGGCAGTTTGAGTACTTTATGCGGCCTACCCAAATGTCCTTTCTTTGGTTTTGTTCGTCGATTCGTTGAGCTCCTTAAGTTCTGAGTTGAGCTACACGCATTACTGACAAATCCGTGCACTGACTGGACAAGTCCACTCAATTTGTATGTTTCTTTCCTCAAAAGACCATTTCAGACACCAATCTCCATGGTCTTCACATGATCTGACCAAGATAATGTCTGGACTTTAAAAGAGACTATGACCTCTGAGTTTGTTTCGGCCTTTCTTCTCAGAGTAGTTAGATAGGAAACACCGACTTCATCTAGTTTTTAAAATATGATTGACGTGTAAAAGTGTTCGTACAAACCTAGTTACAGAAATAAAAATATTTATCATTTATCGCCACAATCTAAGAAGTCCGATTAGACGCAAGTCATTATACATTCCGCGATAACTTTGTATGAATGTCTACGTGCGAAATCGAAAAATCAAATTCATAATGCTAATTAATTAATATGTTATCCATACACTATAACAATGAGTATCATTCTTAGAGCATCAAGTTTCACTTTATATTGGAAAAATGCACTCAAAAACAAGAATTAATCGTTGATTAATTATCCCGACAGGACGTTATTACAATGTCATGTCTTTGGGTTCAATAATGCTCCTACATTGCTCCTACCTAATGACACTGTGTTTGGTCTAGCCATATATTATTTACAGTCTACGCTTATTTTAGTATAATTGAACGATGTTCTTAGGCACAGCACAGCTCACCTCAAGTTGATTGTAATTAGTGAATAAAACAAAAAGTGTTTGTTCTAATAGCTCGTAACTCATTCTGATTGGTTACTTAAAAGTTATGAGACAAACATCAGCGAAGTATGGGTAAGCTACATTGGTTGTGTTGGGCTCTTTTCTCACGATATTTTTCAAAGTTTTGACAGAACTTGTTCATACAGTTACACAGATTGCCGTAGTCACAACAATAATTTATTATGTACATTTTCGGACCAAGATTTTATGTAACTCTTGAAAGATAAAATATATGTGTGACTTGGATGACGTAAAATTACAAGTAGCCTGTATATTCTTTCACATTAATTTAAATCATGTTGTAAACTTTATTTTAATAAATTGTTTCGTGGTAGTGTTTTGCAACCCTTCCTCCAACTTTGCCAATTCCAAATCTTGGCGAACCGTTCGCAGCAGATTATTTTAGCAAATCTTATGTAGCTATTATCATCAAAAGTCATTACAATATTAGTAGTACCTAGAAGTACCTACAGTAGTAGGTAGTAGTCATAAGTACCTAAGTGTAAAGTAATTATAGTACATGGTATAACGTTTCATTCATTAGGCTTTTCGTAAAACATTGTAAAAAAAACAGAAAAATTGACAAAAAATAAATTATGGTTCTTCTTCTTCTTATGGTTCAAACTTTTTTTTTGTGGCTTCGTGCGGTTTGCACGTTTAACCAGTGTCATGTAAAATATGCGTACTTATATTTTATGTTTTAACAATTATAATATTTATTTATTTATTTTTTGTTTGTTTCAGTCCCGTACTAATCCAAAAAGACATAGTCATTGTCTTCAACTGTATAAATCAATCCAAGAGTTTTATTAGTTTTTATTTTTTTCTTTATCTAATTGTTTTTTTTTATTTTGTTTTCATGCACACTTGTTTTCTCAACTCACTTTAGACATTGGCAGAATAAGCGACACCGGCTTTGCTTGCCATACAACAAAAATGGAGTAGAAATAGAAGTACAAAGTGGTTTAAATAATTATGAAATGATTAATGAACTCCATTCAATGCATGCTAAAGATGATAGATGATATCCCGCCCCCTTGAGTTTCAGTAAAGACGTGAAACTACTACGACACTTTAACTAAAAAACCTCGCGCGGACTGCTTGAGAGAACTTAAAGTGATGTTGCACTGTTTTATTTCATTTGCCTACACTAATGCAGGTTTACGAACACTTAATGGTTAATAAATCCACCAGTATTACACATTAATATTCGGCT
This sequence comes from Tiliacea citrago, assembly GCA_963921375.1. Lineage (NCBI taxonomy): Eukaryota > Metazoa > Arthropoda > Insecta > Lepidoptera > Noctuidae > Tiliacea > Tiliacea citrago. The sequence continues at coordinate 9,208,102 of OY992784.1, forward strand.
AAACACAAATTTTAGAAAATAAAACAAAACTGCTAACATGACGCTTCACTTTCCCGCCAAGAAGTCCCTCCGCGCATTCCTTTCGCCAGGTTGAAGGAGAAGCAAAGGTATAAAGCCGATAAACAGCCTAATATGAAAAATAGAAAATTCAATTATTTTTGAGTTTAGAACACAAATAAATGTTAATTTGTTATGTTAATTTGTTCATAAACGTTTTTTTTATTGTAATAATCATGGTATTCTATATATAAACATTATTTAAATATTCCAAAAATATTAACGCCGTAAAGACGTTTGCCGAGATTTAAAAAAAAAATCACCTCCGATTATAGAGGACCGTCTCTGGCGAGAGACGGTGTGAATCTGTGAATAGAGTCATTTAACAAATTTGGATTAAGTATAGTATAGGTATAAGTTATCTGTGGCAATTTTTATTCCCGCACACGTGTTGGAAAATAAAAAATCGCACGCGTGTGAAATACATTACATTGTGAACCTAATCGTAGTGCGATATGAACCAGTTTTCGAGGAAGTGTATTGAAAACTATCTTCCTCAGCAATCATGTAATAGTTAGTTCGTTGTTCAATCCGTTGAGGTTACAAATTCGCACCGCAGCCATTGATATGGGTTTTTTATATATCAATGACCGCAGCCAAGTTTGTACGATTTGTACGGATCTATGCTCAACGGTACTCACTGATAACCATCTCTTCTTTCCTTGTAAGTGAGTCAATACATCAGCGATACTCAACCATCGGCTGGAATTCATGTGAAGTTCCCAACAAAGATGAGATGAGGCATTTTTAATTTTCTCCTGTTTGCAGAATCAGCAGAGTGCCTAGACAAAGTGACATCCTATCAGCAATAACGATGATGGAGAAGTCAAAAATATATGAGATTGTGAATCTACTTGATTTGAAAGTCGTAGAAATATTATTTGTGTACGAGTAACACACTATCAGTAGCAATGGGTGTTATTTTGACAGTTCAACAATATTCATTGCGTTATTTACGTAGTTGAGAAGACAAATTTTTCGAACATATGAAGCAATGGATTAGCAATATACTTTAAAATGGGTAAGTAATAGATGATATAACAACAAAATCTCTAATATTAACAACATATAACAACGGAACCTATAATTTTATTTAATATAGCGATTAGTTAATATAATGAACGATTGATATAATTTTAAAATAACTAATTTTTATAAGCATAACATACATTAAATATGACATCGTTTGACATAACATACATTAAATATAAAATCGTTTGACATACCACTCAAAAGATATAAAACTTATTTGGTCTAATACGAGTATGATGAAAACGCCTACTTAAAAACACCACCTGCGTTAAGATACTGGGTGGTTGGACTGGGTGGTTTAAAAAAAAATAACCACGAAGGCTAAGGCGGGAGCTCCGCTCCGCTTCGCTCCCGCCTTGGCCTTCTAACCTAACCTAATCGAGTCGGGGTACTCTGAGTCGGGGTGTTAACCATAATGACGTTTTTTATATACATTAAACGTTAGACCTAATGATTTTCGATTACATAAACAATATACATATTAAACGTTAGACCAAATGATTTTCGATTACATAAACGTTGTCTGATACTGGACATTTGGAAGTTTTATAATGAAAACCTCAGTTTCTTCACAGAACAGATTTAATTCAGATTTTAGAAATTGTTACATTTAATATTGAAATATTGATCTCGACGCAGCTATGTACTATTGAGAAGTGAGATAATGTCAAAGTGTGCGGGTGTAAGTAAAAAACATTACAAAAAACGAATTATTAAGTTATCACTTGAATGTGCAACTTGGTGGTATTACGGAAACATCAGGCCATGGCGCAGACAAACGTTATATCAAACAACGTTATACTAATTAAGTTTTAGAATAAATACATGTTATATGTAAATAAATTATATCAACAGCTTGTATATCTCATGTTGATTATATCTTATGAACGATAATAAAATGAAATTAGTCCAAATGAGTTTATACGTTATGAGACGCACCCCTTCAAAATCGTTCAGATTGTGATTCAAACTGTTTTACGCAATTAGGGTGCTGGTCTTAATTAATAACCCTGACTAATGTTTATCAGCTTAGTTTTATAATCTTGCTTTTGGTAGGCTAATTTCCAGCTGTGCTCTTCAATAGGCGCAAAATATACCGCCGTTGACACACGTAATGTAACGGGCCCGAGAAAAAGGTTGAGTACCGCTGCAGTTCATCGACGGGATTAACTACAGCAGTTGTTTATTTCTTTTTGTTCATGATAGTCCGCTTTTAGTGGCCCAGTATTATTATGTTACGCTTAATTGTTTGCTCTTGTTGTTTTTCTTTTGAATAGGTATGTCGGATTGTCGGCCAGAGAGAGATGGCCACAGAGACCATAGAGGGATGGTTCATTCACTCATAAGAACTTTTAATTTGACTGGAACTTCCACGTTTTTGCTAAAAGCTATATTTATCCAGTTATTCGTTAATAACAGTGTTAGTATTTATGTAATTTGTTAATAGTTATGCTAGTCTACAAATTTATTTCATAGTCCGCAGTTAAAAATGGTTTACGAGCTGAAATACGTAGGTACAAGCTTTCTGACATAAGTAATAAAACTCATGTAGGTTCACATGAATTCGCCATTGATATATACTTACAAACAATCAAATAAAGAGTACGCATACTTTGATATAAGATAAACAAAAAAAAAATCAAGCTGCGGTACGTCCGATACCGAATAAACTTCAGCATAGTCGATAAAAAACTGCATGGTACGACTGTTCGACTAACGGTTTTTAGAAAAGTGGGAAGCACAGATAGAGAGTGGTTACCCGAGTTTTTGATTTTTTATTGTCAAATCTAATGAAAATCTAAATTCTATTTTGCTTATCTAATCAGGAGCCTTGAATTATTGTCGTTTGCTTTACATTAATTAAAAAAATCGCATCAATTGATCTATTTTATTCAATGATAGTTGAATTCTATTCAGCTGCATCCGGTTAGACTGGAAGCCGACCCCAACATAGTTGGGAAAAGGCTAGGCATATGATGATAGTAGAATTCTGTCAACTGTCAATGTTTGCTTTGTCTTGTTGTAAGATCTCCTAATTGTTAGTCGAACTCTTTTACCGAAAAATGAGGTATAAATTAAACGTTAACCAATAAGATTTATAGATGCTGTCTGTGTGGTATTTGTAGCGTAGGATAAAACAAAAGAACATCTACTGACCTCATATATTTCCTATGCTCGTTGACTGGCACGAAGTACTCGTCGTACGGGTTCGAGGCATTCATGTCCACCTCAGTTACGTCTTTCTTCTTCGCACTACCGTTCTTCGGGGTGAGGTTGATCAGTTCTAAGTTCACTGCTTCCAGGGTTTTTGTCTCTCCATTCGGCTCTTTTGTATGCCCATTCTGCTGCTGTGTTCCATTTGAGGAGAAGGAGTCGTTGTGGTTGGGGTCTGATTCGTCGTGCTGGTAGGCCCGGTTGTCGAAGGCACCAGTGGGGGATGGGGGTGAAGGAGGTCGGTGCTGCGGCCGCATGGGCTCGCGCGGCGAAGCCGATCTACTGTGGCTATCCATTACTTTTGGAGCGGACTGACATCTGCAAACAAATGAAGACGGTTAGTCAAGCGAAACTATCTCGGTGCCTACTGTGTCATTATCTAATTAGCACCTTAAGTGGTGATTTGCATATGTGGGTCATTAATGCGGACATTATGTAATTTACGTTATTGTCTTCGGAATTACAGTAAGTATCGGCTATTATTTTGGCACAAATTGTAGATATTGCTTAGTAAACGTTTTCATTGATAAGTTAACATTTTTAAATTACTTGTCATTTCTGTGATGATTTCATGATCTATGAATATGATGTTTACGTATCTGATAATCGTGAGAAAGGTCATAGGCTGTATTCATATACCAAATTGTATTGTCATCATTGTAGTAAATGGCCATTCACTTATGATAAAGTTAACTATCGGAAGTTTTAAGGGCATCAAAGTTCAAGAACGTAGATGCCGAAACTTAATAAGTACCTACCTCCCATGTATTGGCACATGATATGTCTGTGACAAATGTAACATGACGTGACATTTTGGTCTGAATATTGCTCAAGTTGTTCCAATGGATGCGGAAGCGGGCTCTAATAAAAACCTTTGGCGTGCCAAATTAGAATGTTACGAATAACGTGAAGCACTTGGTCATGGTCCACTGTACGCTACAATAATAACCCTGGCTCTGGTTGGTAACTGCAGCGAAGTATATTCCTTTTAAGTCAGGTAAATTAAATATAGCATATCAACGTATTGTATATTTGTTGTCTATTTGTTTGGTTTAATTGTTTTTGTTATTTTTTGTTGGGTATTTGTATTTATTGTATATGTAAATGGTACACCACTGACTACCTGCAGTGTTGTCTTTCCTTCTCCAATAATCCATCCAAAGGTTGTCGGTAAAAGATCGCTTTTAGCGATAAGACCGTGTCACCCTATGTAAAATTTCAACATTTATATCTTTAATTTTTATGGTGTACATAATAAAGAGTATTCTATTATATGTTATTCAACGTTTGGGAAAAGAAAATACGGTCAATGACGGTTAGCGATGGTGCTATCTATCTATGGTAAATTGATGTTATACGCTCTAGCTTATTGTAAATTTGTAATAATCAGCAGTTTATTAGCAGCGCAGCTTATTATTTTGTACGATGCCTTTTGGAAACTTCCAAGTCTGCTAGCAAGCAGTCGACCCATCGTTCAACGCTAATAGTATGCAATATGCAGGGTATCATAACTTAAATTTAAATTTTCATCCTAAAACACTGAGGAAAGTTACTTCCGTGATAAGAATCAAATTCAATTCTAATTTCAGTTTCAAAGAAAATTGAGCAGTCTAAATTATACCGCTATCGTCGATTGCAGCGCTTCGGCCTAATCAAAATGCCGTAGGCTTTCCCCACCTTTGATCTTAACAACAACTGGTATGCAATCTAGACCACAATGACAACTTAATTTGGCAATTTGAAGCTTTAGAGTTTAGATTCATCAAACATTTGTTGTTAGATTAGTCTGTCGTTTAAAGATCATCTAGCTGTACCTATAATTACCGTAATTATATCTATTTTTAAACAAGTAGGTACCAATTTTTACGGATTTTTTTTAAGATACGTTAAATATGTCCAGGGTATACAGTCTCGACATAGATAGCGATCGCTGTACGACCAAATTCGGTCGCAAAGTCCTAATTTGGTTTCTAGACGGTCAAAATTGTTTGACAAGATTGTGATTTTTTCGTGCTTATCAAGCAATTTTGACTATCTAGGGACCCCTTAAGGACTTTGCTACCGAATTTGGTCGTAAAACGATCGCTATATATGTTGAGATTCCAGGTGAGTCCAGGCCCAGCAGTAACAGTTGCCTCTGTGTAGGATACAGACAGCGTTAACTCACGAGCCAAAACGTCTGCCTAAGAATCTTATAAACATAAAATCATGGATTTTGCTTCAGGGAGATGTACATTTACAATACAACGGATTAATTCTTAGTGAGATTTCGTCAAATCGTTTAAAGAAAAATTGATTATCTAAAAGGGTTGCTTAACCAGTGTGCAGTTAGCGAGAAGATGCATGAATGTGACAACGTGGGTATCAAAGTAATGAGCCCACGATCAATGGTGAGCTGAGAACAAGGCGTTTGTCCTTAGTCCCAATACACGAGTCGTCGAGGTTAGCCACCTTTTACTGAACCGCGTGTGTTCCTCTGTGCTCCGCGATAACTGTACCAGTTAGAGGTCGGGGTTCAGCTATGTTGGAAAAGGAGATAAATGCTTAAAAATATATTTTTTATGAACTGCTACATAAGTGGCAAGCAGCGACACACCTGTGCTCCCTACTAACGTAGCTATTTGCGTAAATTCGGAAGATATAAGACTTGATTTTGTCACTTTGTTTGTAGGCATCGATGTTAATTTCAATACCACCTTGATTGATTTTGAATAGTACCATAGTGATGTTTTTTTTTTTTTTGTGTTGAAATGTCACGATAAAAGAAAGTTACAATGAATAACAATTTTATATCGGAATGATGTGTTGAAATATGAATATTTTGAAAAAGATCACTAGGTAAACCTAAATAAATTACCTACCTAATTTCCAACTGTACGTAGAATTCAGTTTAGGTGCAGCGCAGACGACAGACTTTTTGTGCGAAGGAGTCTGATGCACACACCAATGTGAATACATTTTATTAGCTCACAAGCTTTCATTAATCACTCCTTCGCACAAAAAGTCTGTCGTCTGCGCTGCACCTTAAGGTGCATATTTCGACGCTTAGGTCGTCAGACAAAAACGAATTCGTGGACGGGTTGAAAACAATAGTTGTTTACAAATAGCTGTTGGTGTTGATGTTCGTAAAAATAAACTAGACATACTTGGTACGTAAGTGCATATATCGTACGAAGTAGTGACAGTTAAAGATTGGCGAAGAAAGAAAAGTAACAATAAAAGGCCTATAAAGAACTAGGATTTAGATTTTATAAACTGCGTTGATAGACTATGCTATACTTCGTTGTCGAGGTTTACGTGGCTTACAAACACTTAAATGATACTGTAATCTTGCATAACATCGTCATATCATTACGCCTATATTCTCCGAAGGGTTAGGCAGAGGTGTACCTATAGTACACCCGCATTTCGCCAGTTATATTTAGGTCCCATGTAATAGGGGACGAGCCTATTACTGTCACCTGGGCACAACAACAGACTCCGGGCTTCTATTGAGAAATTCCAAATGGAAAACCCAATAACAGTTTTCACGGAATCCAACTTAGGACCTCATGACAAACGAGGCAGTCTATTCAATGTTCTCTGAATTGAATTTCATACGAACCTTTTCAGCGGTTGAAAAGATTTGGCGTGAAAATTCAAGAAATAAACGTTTTGTTGTTAACAATTTCAAATTAATCTTTGGAAATTTAAAATTCAAAGATGACCTGATAGCAATAAATAGTCATGATTCCGCAGTACAAAGTAACCTTTATTTTAAGGTCTGTTTTGTTGGAATCTTCCATAGTGTTGCAACTGTTAAATACGTGACTCTAGTCAAGAGAGTGCTCAATCGATTTAATACTATCATTTATGTAACTTGTATCTGTGGTGGAAACTGTAAATATAAGTTGGTTAATAATAAATAAACGTGTGTAAAGGTTTGGTGCTGGTTTTAACACAAATCTACATAGAAATCTGTTGTTACAGTTGTGTCATCCGCTAACGATTTTCTTAATGGTTGATTTACACCGTAGATTTTAAACAAGTCAAAAAATATTTTCTTTCGTTTCTTTCTCAAATTTTACTTCTCCGAAATGAGAAACGTTTTTAGATTTCAGATAGTTTTATTCTATTTCTGTTTCTCGTGTCAATTTCAACATTATTTCTCACCTTATCCGTGGCGTGTTAGGTCTCTTCCTATTCGGAGAATCTAACACCAAAGATCTTGTGTAGTAATAGCGCGCATGCGTAGTGCGAGGCGTGCGCGGTGCCTTGCGGAACCTTTCGGCCCTCACCAGGTTCCCTCCACTAGGCATGGTTCACTCACATCCTACCGTTTATCCAAAATAATGCTAATTTTGTACTTTTACACTCAAAATATGGTTATTTGATCGATTCTCTTGTAGTACTGACGTGCGCGCAGCCCGCGGTGCGTCCGTATTCAGGCGACGACGAAAACAATCTTGTAAACAATAATATTGTTCTGTTTCGCGACGTACGGGATGCTCTATATTTTGGTTATTAATTTCTGCACCGTTAAGCAGTATATTTTGCCATTAGAAGCGGTGTTTAGCCTAATTTAGTCAAATTATTCGTATTGGTGTTACTTAAGGGTTATTTATATTAGGTTCTAAGGCATATTATAAAACCAAAATATAACCATTACCTTATATTTGAAATTAGTCGTGCAGTGTTCTAAGAACAAATTGTCATAGCTCTTTAGTATTTTAGAACGTGTTCTCTAAATCAATGTCAAGGTAAAACGCTTCGAATGAACTGCTGACTCATACGTAATTGTAAAGTCTGCTACAATAATAAGCACAGATTTGGATTTTAGCTGAAACGATCATCCCACTGACACTTTTGTAAAAGAAAATATGAAAGGAAAATGCGTTCGTGGAACTGATTCAGGTCGAAGTGACATACGTCGAGGAAAAAATTATAAGCAGATAAAAGGGGTCTGAATCCTAACATCCTGTATCAATATATTTTCAACATTAATGACTTCATGCTAAAAGAATACAGCGACGCGCGTACAATGCGTTACCATTCAAAGAATAGGCTGATCACTCAACAAATTGACGCACAATCGCTTGTTTACTATAAAAACCACATAATTCATCAATATTGCGATTATTTCTATTATTTTCATAGATTTTTGTAAACATTTACGGATTGAATTTGGACACACAAAATTTTGTGTTAGTAGTAGGTAATAAGTACGTTAACAGTGTATTTTATATTATTATATTCGGTTGAACTGAAATTTCAGCTGTATAACAAGAAGATTTCTCATTATTAAATTAATGACGTCATTCATCAAAGTTATGAGTATCAGAAATCAACAAACTGTCTTAATATCAACACGTCGGTAAAGTAAATCCCGTCGGTAATGTAAAACACGGCGGTAAAGGAAAACACGTCGGTATAGCGTCGCCGGCGCAGGCGCGGCAGTTTTGCTGCATTGCAAGAATGTTAAGCACGCCGTTGTGAAAGGCCTTGCAGCCTTAGCAAATACTAGACTAACTGCATTTCAATCTATGACGTACGATGGCACCTGTTCACTTGGGCTAATTACTGCTGGGGATATGTACTTAGTCTTTACTGGCATCTACTGGTAGTTGCCAAGATTGCTTATGTTTGAGTCTAATTTGTTCAAATTTTATTCGGGTTTTTAGAGATTTGGTATTCAGTTTGCGTACCACGCTTTCAATCACAATCTGAATGATTTTGAAGGATATTGCTAATCCATTGCTTCATATTTTCGAAAAATTTGTCTGCTCAACAACGTAAATAACGCAATGAATGTCGTTGAACTGTCAAAATGAAACGCATTGCTATTGTAAGTGTGTTATGCAATTATCCCGCGGGTCAGTAATGAAATTAAATGAAATCATTTATTCTGTAAATAGGATATCGGAATCACTTTTACACGTCTTATTAAAGAATAAAAATAAGCTAGATGTAGTCGACATTTTCTATCTGACTACCCCTGAGAAGAAATGGCGAAACAAACTCAGGGGTCAAAGTCTCTTTTAAAGTCCAGACATAATCTTGGTCAGATCATGTGAGGACCACGTAGATCCGTCTCTGAAATGGTCTGTTGAGGAAAGAACCACACACATTTGAGTGGACCTGTCCAATCAGTGCAAGCATTTGTCAGTAATCGTGCAGCTCAACTGTAGATGCTGTAGTGCTCCTGCTGCTTATTATTTCTTTTTGTCGTCGAGACTCAAAATGTGTCTCAAAATGTGTTTTACGTAGGTAGAGTACCTAAGCTCGATTACTGTCTTTCGTTTATCCCCTCTATCTACATTGTATGAAATGTTTCGTGTCATTCAGCAATTTCGAAACTTTTGGCACGATATTCATTAACAACGTCTTGGCATAGACTATGAAGAAGAACGCTTTGGAATGCAGTACCAACAGACGCAGCCTTATTCCGCTACCTTCAAACAACCAGGGCAAATCTGTTGCAACCTCATTTCTTATTCAACCGTCCCAGTTTTTCTCTCTTAAATCAATACGAGATTGAATCGTATGTATACGAATCACGTTAGTACTGTTCTACCTACATGAGGGACACGAATCGTTGCAACTTGCGCTTTCACGCATGCAACGAGTAGATTAGTCTCGCTATTTCTTGCGGTTTCAATGCTAAACTCCGTATTGATTTTTTAATAACCAAGACCTGCATCGTGCCGGTTATGATAACCTTCATTGTTAGAGATTGTGTTTGCTTATATCAGAAATTTATGATACTTGGTGCTAGGAAAGGGAGAGTGAGACCCTATTGTTTTTTCAATTTATTGCTGTCACAAAAACGAAAGTAATTCTTATTAATACCTATCGTTTTTGTTTTGTTTAACTATTATCTAATATTAAGTTAAGAAGGTTTTATTCATTCGATGTGATGGAGTTATAAGAAGTTTTTTTTATATTGTCTAACTAGTTTATTTTGTCGCATCTGCGCGTCTTGTAATTCTTTGCAATTTAAACTGTTACAATTACACCCAATTTAATTGGAGGCACGATTCGTTTTCGTCCATCCATTAAGCGTCTGTCTTGACGCTCTTAGACTATAACTCAATTACATTTTTTGTGTCGTGCTGGTCTATAAAGATACCCAAAAAGTTAATACTTAATTTATCTAAGTGGTTATCTTGTTTTTAGATTAATGAGCAGGTACGTTTTATGAAATAAATTTTCCGGTAGATAGCCTGAAGATTAATATTAATCTCATAACAGAAATATCTACATCTTTATTAAAGGCTTAGTAACAAGTGCATATACGAGTAATAGCGTTTGCTGAAGAAGACACTTCAATATTCTTCAAGTAATTCATAAAGCAAGTCCTTGAAATCGATACGGCAAATAACAGTAGATTTCCAATTTGTTAAGCTGTTTCCTCATAACCTAGGTGTTACAATTTGGGTTTAGTAATAATCACTTAGCCTAGCTAGACGAATCAAAATCAAGGCAAGGTTCTAGTGTTTCATTAGATCTTCTGGTCTGATAAAGATTAAAATAAATTGTAGTTTTAAATTAAATTGGCGAGTTTCTCTGTAATGTTGAATTGTATAAAAATGGGTAGGTAATTTTTCAGTAATTAAAAGACGCAATTTATGAGTATTTTGATTAATTTAAACATTATTTTAAGGCATTAATTAGCTGATAATAAGGTACCTAACGATACGAACCACTTTGTTTAATAAATAAATAAATAATTAATTTGAGTTTTAGTTCAATAACCCTATGATTACCCTCTAACGCAAAGCAAAACAAATTATCCTTACAAATTATAAAACAAAGCCGCCGCTTCTGTCTGTCTGAACGCGATAAACTGAAAAACTACCGAACGGATTTTCAAACGGTTTTCACCATTGGACGGAGTAATTTACGAGGAAGGTTTAAATGTATAATTTATTAAGGTTTTGTGTGTACATTGGCTGAGATATGACGATGATTGTTGAAGATGTCGGAAAAAATCATGCTAACTGGGGGAGCTTTACTGGCGTGCGTAAACCGTAAGAGGTGTATAAAATTTATTATATGTTCTACACGATTGTACATTTTGAAAATGTCAACAAAAAAGTTCGCGATAGTAAATGTCTATCTTCTCACAGTAACCATTTTAATCTTTCAGAATTTGATAAAAATTTCATTGTTATTTCCGAAGCTATTTTGACCGGTATTAATCCATATCCAATAAAATATGTTATTTTAATTGGGCATTTTTGGATTAAAATATGCCGACCATTTATACTATAAAATATATCACTGATTCAAAATAACACGTAACAACAAAAATTATGGTTGTACAGGAGTCAATGTCCTTTTCCTCAGTTATTAACTATGCTATCATTGCTTCGCTTCTTTTTAATCCCGGTAGTACGTTCCCGTGTTCCCGTCCTACGACAAAATTATATTAATGAATAATCGCAAGCAGAAAATTAATCTTCCATGACGGAATGGAACCGAATCAGAAAATTATGGATTAGATGAGGCAAGCCACTAGGTTTCAAATCTAAAATATCATCGGTTTCAGTATTAATTTGTCAATCGTTCACGTCCATCGCAAGAATGCCAACCGTTGGCCAACACCACCTAATTATAAAGCATGAAATTTACACCCTGTTTAACAAAGGTACTGCATATTTGTGTCTTTACGAAATATCGAGTTAAAATCATATTATGATACGGTTATTTTTGACTTATCAACGGTAATTAGTTTTGGTAATGAGTCTTTGGTGGTGTGTTTACGTCAGAAGTGTGAAGATAGGTATACCTACTTCGTGGCTATGTTGACCGTAAATCTTAATAATCGAGGCAGTGCGATCGTTCTTATCGTTGGCTATGAAAACTAGCATTAGACTTGATAACCACTGCCTGTAAAAAACGATAAAAGAATCTCGAAGAACAAATTAGTTTTTATTTTGGAATAAGCATTCCAAATAAAAAATAAAAATGCATTCTCCCATTCAACTGCTGAAGTTCACAAATAAAAAAGGTTGCATCTTCAATATATACCAACCCACCACGTTTTCCACGGACGCATAATCTGGATAAGCAAGGCGTATAGCTATTTAGTGATCATGACTAACCTCAGTACAAATTACATTAAGGTGCTTGTCCTCGGTTCACATAATCCTAGGTCGTTGACTGGGTAGTAAAAACTGAATCGTTCTTAGCATCATTCGTGTATTTTTATTTTCTGATGATAATTAATTAATACGTGGTTTTAATTGAGTTAACATACAGCCTTAGGGTATTAAGAAACTCTGTGCTAATGCTAACGTTTGTGCCTGCAATCTGGCTTGCTCTTTTTTATTTTCTTTATTGAATCGTATTTAAATATCATTTCTAAGCTTGAATATCTAAGCAGTTGGAGTGTATACATTTGCATAAAATATTAGAGAATTTACTGCGTTAATAATTATAATTGCTTATGATGCTATGTTATTACATACTTATCAGACTGTTGGCATCCACAACTTGGTATTAGATATTTAGTTGATGACAGGTAATAGAATCACATCTTCAATGTGCTGTAATTTAACTAGTTATCTAGGTATCTATCAGATATTCAATGCTTATGATTTGATTGGTCGTCTTCATCTTGAATGCCATAGATTCTTAGGTTAGAACCACGGTTGCGCTTCGATATCTTTTAAAATTGCTCTCAAATGCAGCATAGAGATGCGAGATTTAGATACGAGTAGACATCAGACAAGTTATCGTTTGTAGTATCTATCTTTATATCTTGATCATTTGCAGTAATAAAATTCTTAGTGTCTGCCCATCTTTACTGCATAATGTTCAGGGGATGCAGTTGTAGGAGTAAATGCTTTTTTGCTTTTTGTCCCTTAAAAGTCTGTGCTTTTCCCATTACTCTTTTATGATTGCGGGATTTCTCCATCTGGCTACAGATCTGCAAATATTCTTTCTGATGTGTTTCGGCAACAATTCTGTTAGGGTTTGGCCGCTACCAGCTCTGATCGTTATCATGTTTTATAACTTACGTCTCAGGATTCAGTAAATAAATTAAAACCATATTCATCACTTTTAGATTCAAATTTTTAGAAATATCTTTAAAATTTCCCAAAATATTAAGATTAATTTTGGCTCCACGTGTCCCCATAATAAGTTCTGTTACGGATCTAGTACATAAGTATTAGTATTTTCTCTCTGTAGTTCCTTTGTGTCGGTGAAGTGAACCGTTCAGTATTATTTGCAGCCAGTGAAAGGTATGAGGTCACGAGACTTGTGCCTGACTGCTTTAGCGCTCAGTATTTTGTGGGAGAATTATTATTAGTAGATTTTTGGGATGTTGAAGGTGTTAAAGCTTCTGCAATTTTTGTTCATATAAATGAACAAAAATTACCACACATAAGTGGCACATGGTTATTAAAAGTATTTTTTTTATCAAAACCAATCTTTTCGGCGGTCTTCCAGCAAGTGTCTGCGTGGAAGAACGAATCGGGGTAAACTATTCGATTTTCTAATATATTTGCATAGTATATATAAAAATAAGCACTATAAAACACGTCAATTATTTTTTTATGAGCAGAGAGCTCATACAATAATATAAATTAAATTAGGTACCAAAGCTTGTTGTTTACTGCACCACAAATTGATTTCAAGATACAAATTAGATGACAAAAATAACAAAACACTAACTAGACTTTCGAACAAGATTCTTTTGATTAAAACCTCAAATTGAATTTTTGCAATAAAATAAAACCTCATATTGGTCAGGTAATAAAACGTTCTATACGGATGCTCACCTACCTGTCTATTGATTTGTAAAAAAAGCTCGATTGTGTGCGTCTGCGCATCCGGGTGCGACCGGAATCTTTAGAGGTGACATCAGTGCCAAGTTGCAATTGTATACAGGATTCCTTTGTGAAAGTTCAAAGTGTGATATTTTATTTATATAATTAAGTGCATATAGCAGCTTGTTGCAAAGTTACAGGGAATTAAACAATCTACTGTTAAAGACCCCCGCAGACAGGCGCGACGCGATTCTGGTTGAACAATGTCTATGAAGTTTTCATAGAAATAGTTCCACTAATGTTGCGTCGCGTCTTGAAAAAACCGAGTAGTGCAAGTTTTATACGTTTATTTTATAGCTCATTGCTGACCTTTTCAGGTAATTAAAAATGTATCACAATAGACTCATTCATATAAAATGCCCTGACGTTGAAAAATTGCTCACAGGCACATTTATATTTTTCCTCAGAACCGTTGAAGTTTTACTACCGCCATTTATAACATCTGGAAACACCAGCCAAGTGTAAAATATAACAAAGGGAGCAGGAAAACCCGTTTATGATTCAAAGAATTAAAAGACACGTCAAAAGGAAGGCATTGAGAAAATCTTGTATTAAGATATTTTTCCGGATCTTGATAATGTCCTAGATATGGAGGGTAAAGCAGTCATAAATAAATACGTAGCCAAGTACGACATGTTCTGGGTATCCTAACTAATATTATAAAGCGAAAGTAAGTTTGTTTGTTTGTTTGTTACCTTTTCACGCCTAAACCGCTGAACCGATCATCCTGAAATTTTGCATATACGTTGTCAGGTGTACAGAAACGGACATAGGGTACCTTTAGTCCCGAAAAAAGTACTGTTCCCGAGAAAAACAACAATAACGTTCTTATGATAATAGATGGCGCCACGTGTCTTTCGAATCATGATTGAATTATGGTATGGGATGTACTTAATAGCACTTTAAATTTTAAAAAGCAGAGTAACCCGAAATGATTGTTAAATTCTTAATTAACGCGAGTGAAGCCGCGGGCAAAAGCTAGTAACTGATAAGGAAAACTAAATAGGTGAGAATTTACTGATTTTTGGATCAACTCAAACTCAAACTCAAACTCAAACTCAAAGCATTTATTTCAATTAAACCATTTACAGGCACTTTTGAATTGTCAACAAGTCGGTCAGTTACAAATATGAAGCTAGTTGCCCATTCCAAATAGTAGGTTCCTATGGAGAAGAACGGGCAAGAAACTCCACAGACACTCTTTTAAAATAAAATATTTCATACAAAGTATTGGTTACATCATTCTTATTGAAAATATACATGTGAGAACGATGCAAAACGTCAACTGGAGCAGTTCTGATGATGATTACGGTGAATTCTGTTTATGATCCGTGTTAAAATTAGCACTAAATTTACCAAGCCTGGAAAAGTGCAATAATATGGCTTTATAATGGCTTCTTGTACGATAAACGATGAAAGCCATAAACAGTGTGGTGCTGGCCAAAAGTTAAAAATAAGACAAAACATTTTAAATAGTTGCATTTACCTATGAATTATATGAAGTATAATAATGTACGTGTAGAAGAATATCTAATGGTAATTAAACACTTCGCTTCTAATTAAAATAATCGAATGAAATAGAAACATGTGTAGGTATATAAATTAGGTAACCACTATT
Source organism: Tiliacea citrago (assembly GCA_963921375.1). Classification (NCBI taxonomy): domain Eukaryota; kingdom Metazoa; phylum Arthropoda; class Insecta; order Lepidoptera; family Noctuidae; genus Tiliacea; species Tiliacea citrago. The sequence continues at coordinate 9,223,840 of OY992784.1, forward strand.
TTAACTAACGCACTTCTAATTACACATCCAGTAAATTAAGTTTATATGCTAATAGCAGTATTTATTGCAGCATGTTAAGTTTAAGCTGGGTTTATATTGTGTTTGGGTTGTAAATTTACTTTATCCATCGGTTGAGTTTAATTTATAATATGTATTCTATAGTACAGTCGGTGGCCAGCATTACCCGACCCCTCTTCCATTATTCTTCTTTGTAAGAGGGGTTAGTTAAAGCTGCTCACCGACTGTACCGTGCCTCATCAACATCATTTCAGCTAAGCACCGGCACTTCGACCGGTTCTGTGCTTCCCGCATCCAGCGGAGTCTTGCGGCCTTCACAAGGTAATCGGTCCACCTTGTGAGAGGCCTTCCAACGCTATGTCTTCTGGTACTCAGTCGCCATTCAGAACCTTTCGGCCCTTTGGGCCATCTGTTCTGCGAGCAGACCTGCCCACTGCCACTTAAGTTTGGCAATTCTTCGGGCCATGTTGGTTGCCTGTACATCTCTTCATTTCTGATTAGATCAATTAGGGAAAGTCCAAGCATAGCCATCACCATGCCTATTGAAACCATTTCCTTTTTAATTAATAAACACAAGCCTTCGAAAGTATCATTATATATCCCGACTATCATGAGTTTAAACTTTTAACACCTATCTGAGAGTCTACAGTCATCAATTAACAAACTAGTCAAGCCCGACCCTAAAATTAATCGAAAAAACCCGAAGGCGATGACATTTACGTCTTCGGAACAAACTACCAATATTAAGGATACACTCAGCAATTTACCCAATCGCCCTTAAATACAGCCTTCGAACAACAATCGAAATTCCGCGCATGCTTCCCCAAGGCCGTAAGGTCTATATTGCCATGTCTTGTTTACAAATTGGCCCCATCAGAGATTCACAGCGGTGCCGCAGTCAGTCAGCAATATTAGGCAATTCCGATCATGCCTTGCGACATAACATCTACATACAATCGTGAATCGCAGGCAACCAGTTCTATTATATATGTTTGGTTCGATTTGCAAGCTCGTGGTTTGAACTAAGTTTTCCCTTTTAGGCTTGTGTATGGCATGGATTATGTGGAGCAGATCATAGGATTAGTGTTGCTAAATTGACAGCTGTGATATTTAGAGCTCAGAAACAAAGACATTTGTAACATTTGATGCGGGTTTACCGTGCATATTACTGACGTAGGCTTACGCTAAAAGGAGGTGGTCAATGGGCCAGTAGAATTATCTAGATAAGTTGGACATAATGATCGACATAATTAATGAACAGATTACATACATGCAATGCAATAGCGTGTCGTGCTGTTGATCTATAAAATTGAATAGATGAAGAATGCATAAAAACAAAAGTAAAATGCGGTAGTGGTTTTGCTCATTGGTAAATCATAATTCAGCTTATATTAAATAATATGTATTTTTTCCTTCTTAATAAAGCAAATGAAAAGAATGCAGAGAATTGAGTTGTGTACAAAGTTCACATTCTTAGAGCCTTAAATAATTAACTTAAGAACCATCCCATTTGCGCTAATTAATCCATCAAATCAAACAATCACACATCATCAAAAATTAAAACAGCTTCTATCAACTATTTTGGCAAATTAATTGTTCTCCGACCTTTACTCTCAATGATGATAATTGTTCAAAGCTAACGGTGGCAGTTTGTTTCCCAGGAGTGCGTGGGAGTTCATAATTGTTCGCAGTTACCGCCCTCTAGCGGAGCACACACGAAGCTCTGGTATGACGCTTGCGCAAGTAATTGAATTAAAGATTAGATGAGCTAAGCTCGCATGTATTATGTGGTTAGATGATGATTTTGTTTTTCTGTGTTTTCCGGCTCAGGTGTAATTGAAAATGTTTCATCTTAGTTCCGGTTGAATTGAACGAGACACACTGTCTGTAATTGATGTTCAAAACACTATTAAAAATGCCATAATATTCCAGAAGTCGTGTCGGATCGAATCATTTTGCCAGCTTCTGGCATTAAAAATGATTTAGGTATACTGCTATTTAACCTAGCTTAGCGATCTTCTGTTGTTATTCACATAGAATACAGACATATCTTATCCGAGATGACACATAACATAATTATATAAGCCTACCTAAATACCAAGCGATGGAGGTAATTATTAGCTTTACAGTTGCCTACAGGCGCAGGCGCAGCTAAGAAAGCCGCTTATCTAAATCCATCAAACAATAGAGCTTTAGCGTGAGGTCGTACATTCTACATACATTATATATATATGTATGACTCACGAGTAAATTCACTATTATTACATACCGTTCCACGATGTTTTATTATGATGCATTTAAGTTTCATTCAAGCTCATGCATTTGGTATTAGTTATTTCTGTTGTTAGAATTTTGTAATTAAATACTGGATGGGCAGCAGTACCGAATAGCATGTGTAACTAGTTAAAAAGGGTTGTAAAATCTTGCAGCTCAAAGCTGTATAGTTTTTCGCAGCTTTTGGCCGTGTTGGAGACTCTTTCACTCACAATTATTTTGTTTGGTTTGAGGGATCATTAAAAGCAGATACAGCCTTTGGTCGTTTTCTTAGAGCATTATTTCACGAAAATACTTTATTTACTACTGAAATTATACTAGCAATGGCGGATGTATGTGGCTCTTAAGCATGTTTACGTTAGTCGATCAGACAAATAACTGCGAACTTTTCGCAAAGGTCGGGTGAGTCAGAGGCTGTTCACAGCTCTCGACTACCTTCGTCAAGGCAGCTCTCGTCATTCCAACTATTTCCTTTATGTTATCCAACACGGTATTACAATATCAAATGTAATTGCTACTAGAAACGTGTTTAAATTAAATAATTCCTGATCATATGCATTTAATATTGTTTCCTGAGTATTTAAATGAAATAGTTCTTTGAAAATTACGGTTTTCTTTACTAGTAATACATCGTAATATTCACTTTTGCTATCTTTCTGACAAATGCGTGCACTGACTAGACAATAGACATGGTCCACTAAATCTCAAAAGTCAACCTTTTAATTTTCTTTCATCAAAAGACCACTTCAGACACCAATCTACATGGTCTTCACATGATCTGAATGTGACCTCTGAGTTTGTTTCAGCCTTTCTTAGGTAACGCCGACATCATCTAGTTTTTAAAATATGATCGACGTGTGTTTGTACAAACCATATTACCTTTCTTTGATTAGGTACTCGTCTATATTAATTGCTACTAATAGCTGGCTCAGGAATAACCTGTTAATGTTGTGAAAATTATGTTTCATTCCCGCTTCAGTATAATCATGTAATTGTTATGTTTGTAGTTAGTCAAAAGTTTGTTTGCATTATCACTGCTTTGCGTTTCTATGTCATGTCTCCACAATAGAGAAGATTTCTGACATTGAATTTCTTTTTATTAACCTGTCGTTTACAAATTAAAGTTTATTTTAAAACGAACTTAACTTGCACTCAATCGAATCCTTTGTTATAGATGTTGAGGTTAACACAATTTTATAGCAAGGTTAGTCCTTTGCCCCAAGCTTATAAATTTTCAATTTAAATGCAACGTGAGTAGCCTAAGTAATCGCAACAACATCTAAGTGACAGCAGCAGCGTCCACAGTTAAAAATCTAGCAAAAAGTTTGTCTCCGAATGTATTCTTATTGTTGCCTGCACGAAACATTCCTACCATGAGCTTTAAAAAGAAGAAAAAAATAACACGTTTGAAAAACGAAGCTGACCTAAAAATTGGAAGCGTCCGAAGCCCTCCATCTTGGTTGCACGTGCCAGGCTAAAGGTGAGTTTGTGATAGATTCTACGTGCTAGTTCATTGAATTTGTTGAATATAAGTCTGCGTACCGATGAACAGAATCTACTCGATTCAGAACAAGGTATGTATTTGGATTTGGAGTGGTGTTTCACAACCGCGTCAAGTGTCATGACACCGGTCGACCTCGCCGCGACTTTGGAGAACCAGTCGAAATTATAGAATCTGAAATTAAATTAGGTTTACTTATGTTACTTGGAGTGTATGTGTATTTACCAGAGTTCATATTGTTTATGTAGTTATAGGTAAATACATAATATGTATGTTAATCATTGTATGAGTACTAGTGAGTAGAAACCATGGAAATGTCGTACTTTTCAATGCGTTCTGCGGTAAGAGGTAGTGACCTAAGGTCCTATTCCTCAATGTTTGGTACGTAAAGCACCGTATTTCAGATAACTTCAAAAATGGAACAGTTTTTGTATGAACACGTCGTGTCAAATAAGTTAATCGGAGCTTTGAAGAGGTATCGAAACAGGACACTTATATCCCATGATGGTGACACTGACTCGCTTGTTCTAAAGCTTTTATATCTTGCTAAAGGTTAAGTGGTCCTGGAAATTGACATGGAACTAAGATTTCTAAGATTGCAAGGAAGAAAAGCGTGACTTATTCATTTCCTAACATAACGACGTCTAAATTATGTCGTGCAGCCAGCAACCTTGCTACAACATTGAAATGTAAGTATCGAATTGTTCTGTAAGTGAGTAGGAAATCAAACAGCATTTGGAGTGAGTCATACTTCGTAATGTAACTGAAAGAATTATGAAGCAGAACGCCTACCTGGTTTTGAAAACTTGGTGCAAACATTAACCGGATTAATAATGTAAATACGCACCGTTCAAAGTGGCGGTGCTTGGGGGAGGCCTCCAGCAGTGGACGTCTTTCGGCTGAAGTTATGATAATGATTCACGCATTATCAACACTAATAGGTACTACTAGTACTTGTTACTTAGATCTCATAAAAAAATCGGTTGTCTGTAAAGTCGGTTTACTGACGATAGTTGAACGTGACAACGTCATAAGCCTTAAATGGAACGCCTCAGAGCGAGGTAACGCCGCATGAGAGGTAACGCCGCATGCGTCATGTTTTTTCGAGCGTGCAGCCGGCTTCATCGATTTATAAGACGTTGTCACGTCAAAAATCATATAGATTTTTGTTATCTACGTAATACGCTCTCACAGTTACATACTTTATTAAGTACATCAATTACGTAATTACAAAAAGAGAATTTGTTTAATTTCACGATATATTGTTGGCACTATTTAAGGTAGCTGTCGTAAGTTTACAGCTATTCAAACCTAATAAATTCTGTGTTTTACTACTTCTTAGTAAGTGCGTGTGTTGGCATAAATCGTTGCTTACAAAATGTTTCTATGATTAATACGTAATTATTTTACAGATAAACTCTTGGTTTGATGTTGTGTCAATGGTTTGAGGAACAAGCAGTGCCCTAACCTACTTTCTTTCATAGGAATTGATGTTCATTATAGGATTTCCCGGGTATCCTTAAATATATATTTTGTTGAAATTCATTATTATTTTTCTTTTCGAAAGCACAGTAACTGGTCTTACTTGACGTTAGCTCAAAACTTAAAAAAAAATTATTTAATTTTACTAGGTATTCATTTTTATGCCATTCTGCATTTTTTGAGTGTTTTGAGTGTGAGTTTAATTCGGATCTTTTGAGCAAAAATACTAATCTAGATGGGTACATCCATCGCATTCGCTGTCGTTTTTGATACGCAAGTCATCTACAGCTTTGACGTTAACGGAATAACACTATACTTATAAACTTAATCCGCCTTATTACAAAACAAGATTTATATTTTGACATGGCTTAAACCATGCAACCAGTTTTTGTAATAAGAACGTAACAGTGATTGAAATACCGTTCTTTATACAAAACTGAAAACGTAGTTCGGTACTAAGTTGTCAGTTTTGTGTTTAGGAACTTTACCACAGTCGGAATGATAAATGATAAATGATAAATGATAAATGATTTATTTCTGTAAGTAGGTTTGTACAAACACTTTTACACGTCAATCATATTAAAAAAAACTAGATGAGGTCGGCGTTTCGTATCCGACTACTCTGAGAAGAAAGGCCGAAACAAACTCAGAGGTCACAGTCTCTTTTTAAAGTCCAGACATAATCTTGGTCAGATCATGTGAAGACCATGTAGATTGGTGCCTGAAATGATCTTTTGACGAAAGAACCACACAGGTTGAGGGGACCTGTCCAGTCAGTGCACGCATTTGTCAGTAGTCGTGCAGCTCAACTAAGAACTTAAGGAGCTCAACGATTCAACGAACAATACCAAAGAAAGGACATTTGGGTAGGCCGCATAAAATCACTCAAACTGCCAGACTATGATAAAAACTAAATGAGAATAAAAAGGAAAATGAACAAAAACCCACATACTCTTCACATTTACAATACTTAAAACAATATAATACTTAACAAAGTAAATATTCATGTCATTGTATATATAAAATTAATCACTGTCAATGTGTATATAAAATACGGATATAATCTTGGTCAGATCATTTGAGAACCATGTAGATTGGTGTCTGACATGGTCTTTTGACGAAAGAACCACACAGATTTGAGTGGACCTGTCCAGTCAGTGCACGCATTTGTCAGTTATCGTGCAGCTCAACTCAAAACTTAAGGAGCTCAGCGATTCGACGAACAATACCAAAGAAAGGACAATTGGTTAGGCCGCATAAAGTACTCAAACTGCCAGACCTGCATTAAAAATTTTTTTGATTGAGAATAAAAATAAAAAAACAATTCACATAGTCCTCACATTCATAATAATTAAAATAATATAATACTTTACAAAGTAAATATTCATGTCATAGTTTAGGTATTTAAATTCAAAAAATAGTATAAATAGTTGGCAAAAAAAATCAAATCAAGATTCACTGTAAATTGGAGCAGCTCAATCCCAAGCCTTTTTGTCCTCAATAAAGTCTTTAACAGTATAAAATGCTTTCTGGCACAGTTTCCGTTTTATAAAACATTTGAATTTATTAAGGCTTAATTCTTGAATATGGCTAGGAAGTTTATTATAAAAACGTATACACTGGCATCTAAACGAGCCACCTATTTTTTTAAGCCTGGTTTTAGGAACAACAAATTTGTGCTTGTTACTAGTATTTACATTATGGATATCACTGTATTTTTTAAACAGATTAATATTTTTATGTGCATACAATAGATTTTCATAAATATACTGAGAAGCTACAGTCAGTATATTAATCTCTTTAAATTTGTCTCTGAGGGAGTGTCTGGGACTTAATTTATAAATTGCACGAATTGCTCTTTTTTGTAAAACAAAAATTGTCTGAATGTCGGCGGCATTTCCCCACAACAGAATACCGTACGACATTACACTATGAAAATAACTAAAGTATACTAAGCGGGCTGTCTCTAAATCAGTTAAATCACGAATTTTTCTAACGGCGTATGCTGCAGAGCTAAGCTTTTTCGACAATTTATCTATATGGGGGCCCCATTGAAGCTTGGCATCCAAAGTTATGCCTAAGAACACTGTAGAATCTTCGGGTTTCAACTCTTCACCCTTTATGAGCACACTAGTTTTTACTTGTCTAACATGAGGTATTGTAAACTTAATACATTTAGTTTTTTTCTCGTTAAGAAGTAGGTTATTAACATTAAACCAGTTAACTACTTTTTCAAGGGCACTATTGACATTGTCAGTAACCAACTGCTGACGTTTGAGTTTAAATAAAAGTGAAGTGTCGTCTGCAAACAACACTATATCATGTTTATCCTTTATGAGGTAAGGCAAGTCATTTATATAAATAAGAAACAAAAATGGGCCAAGAATTGAGCCCTGGGGTACCCCCATTCTTACTACAGATCCGGGAGATCTTTTTCCGTTAACATCAACTCTCTGAATCCTATCACTTAAATATGAAGTAAGAAGATCCAGAGAGGCATTTCGGATTCCGTAGTGGTGCAGTTTCCTGATTAATGTTTTATGAAGAACGCAATCGAATGCCTTGGACAAATCGCAAAAGATGCCCAAAGCATCGCATTTATCCTCCCATGCATTATAAACATGTCCTAAAAGTTCAACACCGGCATCAGTAGTCGAACGACCCTTTGTAAAACCGAACTGTCTGTTATGCAATAACTTATGTTTATTAAAAAATCTTTGCATTTGATCTAAAATAAGTTTTTCAAAAATTTTACTAAAGGTAGGTAGCACTGAAATAGGTCTATAATTAGTAGGGTCTGATGTACTACCCGATTTAAACAACGGTATTATTTTACTGTTTTTCATAAGATCAGGAAACTCACCAAGGTCAATACAATTATTAAAAATAACAGCTAAAGTAGGTGCTACAATGTTTATAATCGACTTAGCAACGTCCACAGAATTACCCCATAGATCTGCGGTCTTTTTAACATTTAATGTATGAAAGATTTTAATTACATCTTTACAGGTGACATATTCGAAATGAAATTCAGAATCACAAACTGGAACGTTTTCCTTAAGTAAAGACTCTGCAGCAGTGGTTGATGAGTTTAGAGATTTAGTAGTCAATACAGGAATAAAGAAAAAAAAAAGGGGAATAAAGTTCGACATTCCATAATGGCTCCATGTTTTAAACCTGGGTCTGAAGATAAACCTTGTTTTGTAATAAGGGGGATTAAGTATAAAATTACAAGTAATTGCATTGCGTGGTGGAGTAGTAGGTAAATATTTGTGCATTACAGTAACATTATGTATGGCTAACGGCTCTGTATCACCATACTTAAGAGCAGTTTGTGTCGGAAACTCGTAATTACTTAATAAAATTGCCAGTAGTTTCATTAATTGAGTATAGACAAATAAGGCTAAGTTCAGTCTTTCATGATTACGTTTTTGCATAGAATAAAATACATGTTAATAATTATTTATGTCCATCTTTAGCTGTGTGAGAATCAAACTGCATTTTATTGCCATCATTTAGTCCGTAAACGTCTAATTCTGGATATAAGGCTTAGGTACTGCTAAAATTCCAATTAGTTGTTACATATAGGGAATATCATCTTCCATCATCATTTCAGCCGAAAGACGTCCACTGCAGGACATGGGCCACCCCCAAACACCGCCATTATGAGAATATGAGGTGTCCAAATTATCACTCTTGGAAAATTAAATTACATTTCTTCAACTTATTTTGCAACAAAAAAATTGCACTACCAAAGACTCAAAAAAGGCTTCATGCAATAAAGATTGATTGAAAAAACAAAATCATTTTTTTTTCCAAGCTAATTCCATCCATCGCCATTCCATTTTCAAATTAATAACATCTGAGTGGCACACCGAGTGCGAAAACGTTATAAGGTCTTTAATAGTTTTATTACAGTGCTTTTACTTCTCGCCAAAAACTACAGTTATCTAGAAATATCCGGTGTCTATAGTTGTGAATCGAATTACGCGGTATTTATTCGGACGGGTATCTGATTGATCACCGCCATTACGGAGTGGTCACGTAGTCGGAAACGACTCCGTGTCTCAGCTCGTTTCGGGCGTAACTGTAGTGTGTGGTCACTGACCACAGGGCTGCCAGGGCGCTATGGGAATAGATTAACTGTCTATTAGGGAGTAGGGGGACATTATAGGCTGATTATGTGAGGGAGTAGGGATGGGAGATATCCAACTGAAAATAAAAAGTGGTAACCCCACTAAAGCTGTCTTAACAATTTAGGAGCTAATAAACTTAGGTCTAAATAATGTTTTGTTATGATTCTGTTTCTTTTAAACAGGATAGTTACCTGACTGGGAAAAAGTGTTTTTTTTAGAAATTCCCGTTCTGCTATCAGCCAGGTTTTGCATTATGTGTTACGCGAGTTTTCCTTGCCCGTAAAAAAAAACGTAGTTTACTTTCTTGAAACTTACCAATTTAGAAGACAGTAGCGTTTTCTGATTTTATCCCATGTAACAGGAATTAGTGTCACGCCATTCCAAACAATTCCAGATTTCTCTATACCTAGTCGCACGGACCCAGTGATTACTTGTCTCAGTACAAGCGATTAATTTCCCCATTCAATGAATGTATCCTAGACAGTACTGACAACCTTAGACGTCCAGCGACAGACAGTAATGAGGAGACCTGCAGAGGTAATCGAACCTTCTTGCGTGGGAGTGCCTCGAAATCGCGTCTGTTTAGACGCAATCATGTTTTATTGAGAAGTTGAAATGTGTTCCATCCAGTTTTACGAGGGAACTCGACAGATAGATGCAGATTTTATGACTTGAGACTGGTAAACGGGGCTGGAGAAATATCGGTTCAAACTTCGAACGATATTAAAATAGATGGAGTAAATAAACATGGTTAAGGCTTTGATGTTTCTCTTAAATTTTACCAGATAGGTATTACTGAAAAAAGTAGGTACGTAAATGAGAAATTTATTTATATTTCACATTAAAAAAAAAACTCTTAACCATCCTAAAGTTAACCACTGTTAATAATGCAAATATTTGCACAAATTAACCCTTAAAAAGAAACGATCGGCCGCTTTGGAGTCGAATCCTCAACTCAACCATGAGCATTAAAGTGAACGTGATTCCGCTATTGAACCACTTAGCAACCAATCACAGACGCGCACTCATTGTGTTCCTGGTTTAACTTTGAATGGAAACATACGCCAGATTCATAAAAGTTAAAAAAAAAAATAAGTTAATGCCTTTGGTTATAGTTTCCTTTAGCACAATAGTAATTCTTTGTTTTATTACAAAGTTAATAGAAATTAATTGGAAGCTGCAATCTAAAAATGGTCATGACTATGGTATAGTTAAGGCATGTCGTAATTTATTGGCGAATAAGGAAGCTTCGTTATGGTATGTTGTTTGATCCGTAGCGGTTCTGTGAGTAATAATGTCATTACGAAGTCAATTAAATCTTGCTATTGCTGATTGTAACTATAATAAGTGATCCACTGCAGGACAGATCTTTAAAAAAAAAGGCTTGTCTGTTTTCATACAGCTATAGTAAATCAACCCCGGAACTTTTCCCACATCGTAATATTGGCAAGTTCTAAAGATACGCAGTAACTACTTACAATTTGTTACGTAATCTGTGGTAGCACTTACACAGATAAGTAAAATCAAAGGGGTTGTGGAGGTCAGTTGGTAGTCGCTGCGTGAAAACCAGAAAAGAGCTTTATCGTAGCTATATAAAATACAGATACTATAGAACATCTTATATCAGATACAGGTAAGTACAGGCGCCAGCACATCAAGCTAGTAAAATCTGTAATTTTTTTTTAAAAGAGTTTCAACTTTATCGTCAAAGCATAAGGTTCAAGGTTGATTGGGAAAATTTGACAGTTTCGCGTATTCATAATCAGCCTATAATGTTCTCACTGATGGGACACAGGCCTCCTCGTTGCGAAAGGGAGTGGGCCGTAATCCACCACGCGGTCTCAGTGCGGGTTGGTAGATGTCACATGTCTTCGATTTTTTTGGTTCTAGGACATGCCGGTTTGCTTACGATGTTTTCCTTCACCGTTTTCAGAGCAGTGGTGATGAAATAATTTACACAAAGCAAAACGCCGCCGATCTGGGTTCGAACCTACGACCTCAACTCGTTAGTCGCGGCTGTTATCACTGGGCCACCACTGCTACCAGATACAGGTTAGTATTCAGAGGTAAACAAGTGTACCTACCTACAATGTTAAGTTGCTAAGACAACACATAATTCAATATTTGATACCCTCGATACCCTCGCCCCATCCCATCTTCCTAGCACGGCGGGCTGTGCTGAGGCGGTTTGCTAATATAACAACCTTATTGGGAGCTATTTAAGTTTGAGCCGTTTGAGGTTAAAACACTAGGGCTTTGGTGTACGAGTGCTCATCGAGGATTTCGCGACATCACCAAGCGGTTGGTCGACTCTTCACGTGACCACAGGGCTGGCATCAGCATCGCCATACAACGTGGCAACGCTGCCAGCCTTTTGGGCAGTATTCCCATTGACAGCGAATTTTTTGATGCCCAATGAGCTAGTCCCCTTTTTTATTTTTTATTATATACTTGCACATTCTATATATATTTTAGTGTTAGCTTGTGTATTTTATATATTTGGTACGTCATCCTGGTAAGTTTCAAACTGGTACAAAGTAATGTAGCTTAGGACGGGGTGAGGCTATGGCTATAAGCTTTCCCAGGCGCAGTCGAAGCTCCACTCAAATGCGACAATATTTAGTGGGTAGGTAGTAGATAGTCAGCCTCCAAAAGATGTATACATAGACAAGAATTCATTATATTGCTCACAATTTGTGTTCCATATAGCTAAAACGTAAACTAAACTAAACGTATTACTGAGGTAAGAAAAAAATATGTTGCCAGCTTCCAGTTTTCACATGATAAACTGGTCACACTGTATTGTTAAACAAACTCGTTCGCAAGAAACAAAGAGACAGCTGAATAAAAATGTTTGTTAGACACCGGAAAAATATTTCCTTGTCATAATAAGTGACGGGTGCCACGATGCAGCGGTGTCCTATTCTAAAAGCAGTCGACACAAGGCCGCACCCGCGTTCCTGTTGAGCGATGCAATAAATCTGTCGATATCGATCGTGACGATTGTCGAGTGCAACGTGACTTGTCGTTTGTAGTGAAGCAGCGAAGGAAAGAAGTGTTATTTGATACAAAGGTTTGATACACATAAGATTTTTCCTTCATACCATTTTCAATCTAATTCTAGAATTTGAGCCTTTTCTACATTTTTTTTCAGGCTGTTGCAGATAAAGCATTTAGTTTTCGATTCAACTACTTAGGCCGACTTTGACCAATGAAACAACGCGTTCAGCATATCTAAACCACGTTCAAGTGCTGTCACTGTCTATATTGTTGAGGAATAATGACACTGACAGCTTTTGAACGCGGTTTAGAAGTGCTGTTCGCGTTCAGTTTCATTGGTGAAATCCGCATTTAAAGTTCGCTTTTTCATCCCAGAGACGAATTTGACATTTGTAATGATTGTTGTTTGTCTTTTCAATATTGAGTTTGACATTTGCATTTGTCAAATTAGTATCTGGGATTAAAAACGAACTTTAGTGTTTTGAAAATTACTTGCCTGCGTGGTCTCATTTATTAAAACAGAATTATCTACTTAGTGGGCCTTTTGTATCGATATTGTGTCAGGTAGGTAACTATTGCGGTAGGCATGTTATGCGGAAATGTGACAAAGATACCGATTGATTTGATAATAATCATCACGAAATCTTTTGTTTGGTATTTTATAATATTTAACTAATTATATTTTGTGAATAGAGCACAATGCTGATAAATCATTATGATGATTGATTGATTATGTAAGTATAAAAATAATAAGGAAGTACTTCTCAAGTTAGGGGACACCCTTTCTGATTAAGAACTCCCTTTTCGTCAATTATAATAATTGACTTCCTATTCAATTTATAAAATAGTATAATTTCCATACAAACCGAGATCAAACGGTAACTGTAACCGACTAATGGACATTATACAACATCTCAACTTAAAGCGAGCCCATACTACCACCCAACTAATAAATATCCCGCACTCTGCATGACTAAACACCACTCGATTATGACACTTGCCCGTAAGCTGTCAGTGCGCAAGAATTCGGGCGCAGGCGCTGGGCCACGCCTCCTCACACAATGGAAGTGAGCTGAATGAGCCGCTGATTAGCATCGAAAGACATGCGTAGAGGAATGGCGGTTGAGACGCGAATTGTATGAGCTGTTGCTATAAGAGACCGTGGTGTGGTAATCCAATTTCTTTGAAGAGATAAAATAACTTTTGAAGATTTGAGAGAAGAGAAAGACAACAGGAAACGCAAGTTTTGATGGTAACTGAACTTGGGACCTGCATCTAATCACAACTATTCGATACGCTACCGTGTCGAATCGAACATCAATCAATGTTATCGGTGTAGTTCCCTAAACGCTGTTCACGTATCCAAAACCCGAAATTTTTGATCGTCAAATAGACGACCGCTATTGTTTACACACTTATTTGCTGTGGGCAAGGCAAATCAGGGAATCGAAAATGTGTCATAATCGATCCGGCAGCCTGTCGAATGGTTGTGAATAGCAATGCAGGAAGATGTTAAAGATTGAAAGTTTACTTTGGAAGCTGTTTTGCTAATTGAGAGGCTATATGAAGCAAATCAATGAGTTGACAGCAGCTGATGAGGAATGCGGAGCCATCGGAAGTACATAGTTGAACTTATATGTCCAGCAAACGGATATCGTATGTATGTCATCTGCCTTCATAAGGAAGATGCTTATTAAGAGAACGGTATCGTTCCATGCATGGCCACTAAACTGTTAAGTTTGTTACAGTATTGGTACTCGTGCAGACTGGCGCAATATCGCAGGCGCGACAAGTAGCGCGACACTTTCCATGAAGTAAAATGGCTGACCGGATTTGGATGAAATTTGGCAGATGGGTAAACCAGGACCTGGAGAAGGACATAGGCTACTTTCCATCCTGGATCGCAGACATAATCGCGGGCAACAGCTAGTCATTCATAAAGACGAAAGGGCAGTACTTTAGCAGCTTTCAAAAAAGCTTATTAAGATAATGAAATAAATACACTGACTGCCTCGTTGGTCTAGTGTTTGCAAGCGCTACTGCTATGCATGAGGTCCTGGGTTCGATTCCCAGGTCGGGAAAAGTGTTATTGGGACTTACTATTAGGAATTTCTCAGTAGCAGCCCAGAGTCTGGATTTGTGCCCGGTGGATGACAATAGGCTCGCCCCCTATTACATGGGACATTAACATACCTAGCGAAATGTGGGTGTACTATAGGTACACCTCTGCCTAATCCTCTAGGGATTACAGGCGTGACGTTATGTTAAATAAATACACAAATTACAACTTTCTGCGACATTAAATTTAATGGCTTACTTATTACTTAATGAATCATTAAACTCTTTCACCAATTATGCGAACACGTTTTTCAAAAAAACTGCACCCTTTTAAACATATTTGTTGAAGAATTTATATATTAAACTTGGCTGGTCAACAGTCAAGTTGTACCTATTGCGTAAGTTACCAGATGGTAGTGCAACTTTTACTTGACAATGAACTGGTATAATGTGCCTACCGACCTCGTGGTCAGATCTTATTGATCTATATTCTGTAGCATAGGGCTGTCTGTAGCTTAGGGACTCTTAGGAAACATTTGGTATGAACAAGAAGGCTTTTTATCAGCTTATTCTATAGGCTTTTAAAATTCTGGTAAATAAAAACACTTCCTCTCTCCTTAAACATCATCATAACATAATACAGTTCCTTGCTCTTGTTTCATGTTTATTATTGTATATATACAACATGTCCCAGAATTAACGCTCAACCTCTTTAGGGGTCATTGTACTCATCATTATGAACAACTTTTACTATGGGACCAAACCTGAAATCGCGAAAAAAAAATCAGCTGTTCCCTACATTTATGTTCGAATAACTCGTCAAAATGTAGGGAACAGCAGATTTTTATTTCGCGATTTAAAAGTTGTTCATAATGATAAGTACAATAACCCCTTAAGAGGTTGTGCGTTAATTCTGGGACATGTTGTATATTTATATAATAGATAAGTGTATGCTTTATGTATGTATGTATTTATTGTATAGGTATGTAAATGGTACACCACTGACTACCTGCAATATTGTCTCTCCTTCTCCCTTTAATCCATCCAAAGGTTGTCTGTAAAAGATCGCTTTTACCGATAAGACCGCCCATTGTGTCACCCTATGTAAAATTTCAACATTTATATCTGTACCAAATTATTATGGTGTACATAATAAAGAGTATTATATTGTATTATAATCTAAGTAGGTACTGTTTATTTTATTTTACTTTATTACCTATTTTTGTCTAATCTGACTTTGTTTCCGTTCGTCGTTTTCGGGTAACCACTGAAAATCAGCGCTGTTCTGTGGGTCCCCCATAGCACAGCATCATGCTGAGTGGAACCTCTTGTCACAGTCACGGCGTCCAGCTGCCGACTATTTATTTTCTTTGTTAAAAGTATAAATCTGTATTGCATGTTTTTTATTTGAATTATCATATCTTTTTGTATGCACGTGTTTCTGCGACAAATAAAACTATGTTTCTTTATTTCTTCTTATTCAAAAGAAGACATTTTTTTAAGGTTAGTAATCTGTATATTGATCATGCTGTCAGAGGACACACTGTTATTTTGATCATGTGGTCAGAGTTCACGCTGTTATTTTGATCATGTGGTCAAAGTTCACACTGTTATTTTCATCATCAATGTTTTTGCTTGGCAATTAATTTCCCTGACTTAACACACGCAATCACGTAGACTACCATTCCTTACCTTATTCTTTTAGAAATGATTATATTTAATCTCTATCACAATATGAGTCTTCAACCCTAGAGTCACAAGTGCGCATGCGACATTTGCACCGTTAGTTCCGCTGCAACCGGATGTACAAATGTGAACGGCTTTTGTAACCATCGCCATCGGCCATTGAAAGCCACCTTCGATCATTTCATTGCTGCTTATATTAAAAAACATGCGAAATCCTATAATTGCTGCGATTAAATGGCGATTTTATATTTCAGTTTTAATATAATGCACGTATAATGATACAATCACTCATTAAGTATATGAAGGTTTACTTTCAGATGCAATGTTGTAAATGTACAAGATTTTTGCAACGGTTATGCTTATTTGGCGAACAAGTCCGACCATGTTAGGAGCCTGTTCTACTAGCCAACATTTGAATTTGTTTATAATAACATTAATGAGTCTGCCATGAAATTTCCTAAGCTGTTGTCACATCCTTAAACTTCGTGAACGGTCTGTTTCATTAGAAATCAGCGATTTTATTAATAATCCACACCCACGTTTCTAAGTGTCACTCATAAACTATGGTCCACTTACTCCTCATCAGCCATTTGCATAAAAACGTTAACATCACGAGCTTTTACTATCGTTGATCATTTTTGTGCGCCGTCAACTCTTACGCATGTGGTGTTGAAAACGAGAGTGATGCGTAGGCGCTGGCCCTGAGTGACGCCGACATCACGCGAGGTTACGGAGAATGTACATTGTTCAGGTATTAATCATAGGTGAATAATTAAAGTTAACAGGTCAAATGTGGGCTGGGATGATAGCTAGTATACTCGAGACATTATCATCCTTTACTAACTTTGTGAAGTCTACAAGTATATGACAACTGGGGCCGTATGTACAGCAAAATACGCTATCACATAGACCTCTAGTCTTACTAGAAGTAGCACAAGAAACAATCTCACTGTTATCAAGAAGGTAGGTAAGGCAAAGACAGACGACAACTGAAGATATTAAACAGATGAAAACATCTAAATTCTTTACCAGATTGGATTTAATCATGGACCTTGGCCCAGAGGTGCAATCAATAGTAAGCTGGTAGATGTCACGAGGGTGTCAAGCTTAGACAGTTTGCGTAAGTCCCTTTAGGCAGAGAATGTGAAAGTTTGTATATTTAAGTAAATTAGCGTGTTGTTGTCCGAAGGCAAATGGAAACTGGGAACTAGGCGAGGTGATAACTACTCTTACTTATTTGTTTAGGTTAATGCCATTTTAGAAATGCAATGCTTTTTACTAAACATGCGTATTTTCATTTTCTATGGTTAAACATCATAATAACACGGGACCAACATCCTGATCAAATCGATATCTTTGTAGTTGTCCGTCATACTCATTACCCCATCACTCCACTCTAGATGGAGCGAGCGGTCTACTTAAAACCACATGAATATACGGATCTGGAAGGAAGGTTAGGTAGCTTTGGCACTGATTGCTACTGCGTTTCTCGTTTTCCAATCAATGCCACAGATGCATGAGCTTGTGGAACTTCCAATAATGTTAAATAGGGAAAATTATTGGGCAAACACTTCTCGAATTTCACCTGAATGTTTGTCATACTTTTCGCGCAGCTCCAAGGTGTGGCCAACTATAATGAGCCAACGAATAGGCCAACACCATATCATTTTGGTCGCGTGTCGAAACTACATAATTTATTAGCTTTTCAACATTTTAGTAAATTGTATAACAAAGTTATGATCTTTACTGGGAGAGAAGTAAATATTCGGAGGATAAAAATAAAAATAGAGTGTATAAAGTTAGCAGAATTGGAACACTTTGATTGAGTAGTAAAGTTTGAGAACTTTGGGAAAACAAGCATCATTCTGTCTGGGATTAAACAATACCAAAATAGATACATTCTCGGGATTAGTCTTAGGAAGCCGGTCTTTGTTTTTTACAAGCGCCACTTGCGCGTTCTTCTAGATCACTTTTAAAGGGTATTCAAAATCATCAACTCGGCCTATAGTAGTCCACTGCTGGACATAGGCCTCTCCCAGGCTGCGCCACAACACCCTGTCCTCCGCTTTCCGCATCCAGTCTGTCCCAACCACCTTTTTAAGGTCGTCGGTCCATCTAGCTGGGGGGCGTCACACTACGCTTGCCGATACGCGGTCTCCACTCCAGGACTCGTCTGCTCCACCGGCCATCGGTCCTTCGACAAACATAGCCAGCCCACTGCCACTTAAGCTTGCTTAATCTGCAGGCTATGTTGGTAGCTCCGGTTTTCTTCCGGATAACTTCATTCCTGAATTCCTTCATTCAAAATCATGATACATTGCAATCATTAAATTATTAAGAATATACCAGTATTCCAACTCTGGTTACAAAATAACTCAATTACACTTTGCTCAATATCACTATCATACGCGAGCCTATAATCACTGGACCAGTGACTCGAATTCTTATGTCAATAGTAAGAGGATAATTGATAGAAATGACTTTACATTATGTATCTAGGTCCGTAATTACGTAGGTATTATGTGTGTTATGTACTCGTTGTCCAATGTTTGTGTTGGGTTTATTTGACTGACATCAATAGCTTTAGTCGAGTCTGGCTTTGATAAGTGAAAGTTTAATTCGATGATTTTTATGTGTTTTGATGTGGTAGCCATTTGGATTGGTCAAGTTATGTTCATCTACATCCAATTACGTGAAAATATTTGTGAGTTTAATATGTACGAGTAAATAATCTGAATTCTTATTTTTTTTAGTGCAGGGGGTCTACTCCGAAACGCTAAACCGAAGTATCGGCCGAATGTTCAGCCGTTTTAGAACTTCCATAGTTTCCTTTTTTGACTTTGAGTCCTTACCCGACTTCAAGTCACAGTTTTGACTTTGGCTTACCTCTTCGACTGCCTTTTGTTTTTCCGCCGTAGTCAGCGATAGTTAGCCGTAGTAAAGCAGCGACCGAATATTCGGCCGATACTTCTGTTTAGTGCTTCGGAGTAGATCCCCAGGATCGTGAAATTCCATTCGCTCTACCTGAAAGGTACAAGATTATCTTTCTGTCGTTTACTGTTTTACCGGAGCTATGGACCATTTTCAGTCGTGTTTAGTCGAGTTCTCATTGCAACGATGTTTTGCAGAAGACCTTAGCTTATCCATCATCTATCTAAGTATCAAGCCAAATCATCCTAACCTTGTAATAAAATTACGAACTTCATCAATGCCATCGGCAATGACAAACCGTATCCTGTTTTAAGAATCACACGTAAGTATACACTGAATTGGTCAGAGGAAGGAAACAGTTTTTATATTATGTTCATTTATCTGATTCTTCATGTGTTTGTACGTGAAGGTTAATTCTTTCTTATGTTTGTTTAATGATAGGTTTATTTTTAAACTCTTTAAGTAACCTTGCAAGAGGACAGACTGGTTACTTTAATTGCACTGATTTTTCACTATTTTTCCATGGTTCAAACAAAGACAGTAACATTTTACGGATAATCTCTATGTGCATCTTTAAATGTAAATGCGAAAGTAACTCCGTCTGTCGGTCTGTCTGTCATTTGCGGCTGAACGGATTTTATTGTTTGGTACACAGGTAGACCATGACCTGGGGTAGTACATAAGTTACTTTTAATCCCGGTAGTAGATACGATTCCTAGGGACAGTTTCTGACTTCCACACTGGAGAAGCTGCGGGCAAAAGCTAGTTGTGAACATAAATGATGAAAATAATAACCTGTAACACGTTGCATGTAGTACCTCACCTAGGACCTCGACAAACAGGGCTAATAACTGGAGTCTCTGGTCAATTGGACCCACTCGAAGTGGACCGGCGGGATCACTCAACCCAATCATATTTTGAATAGGTCGACTGGACCCACTGCCCAATTTCATTATTAGTACAGTCACGGAGTAAAGCCGAATCTTTTAGTTTTGAACCGACTTCCAAAAAGGAGGGGGTTATTATGT
Organism: Tiliacea citrago; assembly: GCA_963921375.1. Lineage (NCBI taxonomy): Eukaryota > Metazoa > Arthropoda > Insecta > Lepidoptera > Noctuidae > Tiliacea > Tiliacea citrago. The sequence goes on from OY992784.1 coordinate 9,243,954, forward strand.
TGGGCTGTATGTTTTTTTTCCTTTTTTATGTATGTTCACCGATTTTATTTTTATAACCTAACTAGCTGCGGCCAGCGGTTTCACCCGCGTAAGTCTCGATCCCGTGGGAATATCGGGACAAAAAGTAGCCTATGTCTTAATTCAGGGGGTCAAAATTGGTCCAGCCGTTTGAGCGTGAAGAAGTAACAAACACACTCACACTCACAAACATTCGCCTTTATAATATTAGTGTGATAAAATATACCAATATTATTAAATTAGATTTTTAAACAAACTCGGAGGTCACAGTCTTTTTTATTTTGAAGTCCAGGCAATCATAATCTTGGTAAGACCATGTGAAGACCATGTAGATTGGTGTCTGAAATTGTATTTTGATGAAAGAACCACCTGAATAGAGTGGACCTGTCCAGTCAGTGCACGCATTTGTCAATAGTCGTGCAGCTCAACTCAGAACTTAGGTAGTTCAACGATTCAACGAACAATACCAAGCAAGGACATTTGGGTAGGCCGCAAAAATTACTCTAACTGCAAACCATGAAAAAACTAAATGAGAAAAAAAAATCGCACATAGTCTTCACATTTACAATAATAAAATAATATAATACTTTACAAAGTAAATGGCTGTGACTTATAAATAGTACCTACTTATTTTTTTCTGTATTATATTTGAGTATTACATTTAGTTAATATTCGTATTATAAAAAGGTTTGTCATGATTTTACTTACATAAACCTAATTTAAGAAGATTTTAGATTTTGATTGAGAATAAACGATAATTTAATTGCGTTTTATTATATTTTGACTAAACAATTTTGCGCTCGACTGTAGCCACTGTTTGAATGTAGGCCCAGTTAACCAATAAAAAATGTTGTGGTCAAGTGGACCCGCGGGTTCCGGAGCGAGCGGGTCCAGCTGACCGAAGACTCATAACTGCTAATAACTTAGAACAAAACAAACACCTTATTTGTCGACTCGCCCGCCTAGTTGACAACGAGCTGCAATCGAGTGCTAAATTGATTGTATAATGTACTGTAAACTGTAATGTTTGTCCGTGCTCGTTGCGTCACGGACTTGACTTTCTACATGAGAAGACACCTCGGATTGAGAACAGGCTGGTAATGATGGAAAGTATTGAACACTCAACATCGTTACTACACCTGTGTGAGTTTTACACGCTCCTTTTCATTTTGCGGAACTTTAATTTTATGTTGGCGTAAAACAGATTGATGAATATGTGACAGAGAGTAAAGAAGAAGAATTTAATACTAAGATATGATGCAAAAATTAATGATTAAAAGCTGCTTTTTCAGTAGTTTAGCATATAATGATGATTGTTTTTGTGCAAATATGAATAAATTAACTTCTCTATTTAGCATTAACAAAACCAAAAACACCTTTTTTTCGTAAATTTAAACCGAAACGACCACAACTAGCTAGGAGGTATATATTACAAAAAAAGCACCAATCAAATTGTAAAAAAAGTAAAGTTAGCGTAATAAATTACCAATAAAATTACATCTAGATCGATATAACATTAATTGAATTTTAAATTGCTACACGACATCTTATATTGCATGATACAGATGACATAAGATGGGTGCATTGAAGACCGCCATATTTGCGTGTAAGTCGTAAAAACTTCATTATATACGAAAGTTATTAGTTACCCAACCGCTCGCAGCTGAGCGAAAGACAATACTAGTAAAGAATTTCAGAGAAAAGCCGGAACTATTCGTTTAATATACACATTTTATTTACCAAAGGAGTTGAACGTACCATGCGTCAGGTCGTAGAGAGAAATCTACTCAAATCCACGTATATTATATGGTATCTCTACTGAGTAGAGATACCATAAAAAAGTTTTTTTTAATATACGTGGATTTACCAATCAGCTTGCCAACCGTATTCACTGAAACATTATCTCTGTCATAGCTTCTATGTTGCCTCTGTTCTATGCCAACATAATCATGATATCTTTGAAAGTTTTATCAGTCTCAGTAAGTGCGTATACACTTGTATCCATTAGTGCTTAGCAAAATGTAACAGTAGAACAGGTTGTACGATCAAAACAAAACAATGCTTTATAGAAAGCTCCTGTATCAGTGAATGGATCTGTTTCTAGTTTTTATTGGGAACTTGTTACGGTAATAACACCCGGTGGAGTATCTGCAGCTTCACAGATAACAGCAATTATATGTATTTTTGCTGGGAACATCTTTTAGCTGTGTGGCTCTGGCTTTTAATAGGTCTATTAATTAATTCTTAAGAAAGCTTCTGAGTGCTTTTTCTTTTGATAACCAGTCTAGGGAAAATTTAGAAGAATTGTGGCATCCGTTGGAATACCAAAAACGACTGACCCGTGCTCTAGTTTTTTTCCATGTTTTTATATGGTGCTGAAACTTGGTGCATCAAAAGCCGCGAAAGCAGTAAGATTGATGATTCGAGATGTGGTGTTGGCAGAGACTACTTCGTATACCATGGCCCGCCATGAGAACGAATGAATCCTTAAGGGAACAACTCAGTGTCACCAAGCGACTTTCTACAATATGCCGGGAGCGTTCCCTTAGCTTTTTCGCACATATTATGCGTTCACCTAAGCATGGTCTGGAAAGGCTTAAATATGATACTGGGCCGGGTGGTAGGAAATCGCGCTCAAGGCAGAGCATCGGCAAGATGGTCCGACGCTATTAAGAAGCCTGTTGGAGGTAGGTAGCTTTTACCGAGCGGTCCATACTGCAGAAGACCGTATAACTTGGAGAGGCGTCGTATGTGGTCGCAATCCTCAACATTGAGGGAACGACGAAGAAGATGAGTGCTTTTCTATGATTGAATTTGTGGTTGGTAATTACATATACCTATTAGTAAATAAATAGAAGATACTGCTTACTGCTGATCATATTAAAATGTTCTTAGTAATGTAATTAGTCATCTGTTATGAAATTAAACGAAATAAATCTAGAATCTTACAAAAATACATTCATACGATACCACAAAGTTTTTAAATGAAATTATTGCGTATTAATATGATTAAACTATTACGATAATAATGCTACTTTGTTTGAATAAACGAAAAAACGAAAACAGGCACAATTTACAAATTGAGTTGATAAAATATTCAAAACCAATTTATTACATGTCAGTTTTTATGTGAGTAGTCTAGTAGTTAGTAACCACTATTTCCACTATCTAGAGTAGACGTACAATTAAATAGGTAGTACGAATTTCTTGGAATATTCATATAAGAGTAAGTATCTAGATTAGAAAAGCTAAGGCTGCGACATCACTTGAGCAGAGCGAAGAGCGGAGCGATCACCGAGAAACAAATTAACTCGCTGATCTTATAATAGAGATAGGAGGTAGTGTTGCCACCCTACTACGGGCGGGGGTGATCAGGGGGCCTAATTACCATATCCGTATGTTCCTTGTGGTGCCGGACGTAAAGAATAGCACCATCCTATTTCTTCCCGTGCATGGGAGTCGTAAAAGGCGACTAAGGGACTTACTAGAGAATGGGCAGCAGCGTTCTCTATGCATTTTAACACCATACTGCGATCGCCAACCCGCCTGCCAGGCGTGGCGATTATGGCAACCCCTCCTTCTTTGAGGGAGGCCTATGTCCAGCGGTGGACGACTTTCGGCTGAAATCATGAATGATGATGAAATAACATATAAAAAAAAAATTGTAAGTAGGTGGAACTATTATATTTTCATTTCAATACAAAGCGGCGAGATGACTGATGAAGCTGAATGGTATTTGTAACCCTAATTTAGAGTGTAATAATTATACAAAATAACTAACTGTTAATAAAGGCACAAAGTAGCAAAAAGTATGCATTTCAAAAATAATATATTTTTGAAACATACCTATTATATATATTTTTACGCTGTTTACTATATTTTTCGGGGAATGGCTTCGAAAATACGCAAAAGTAAAAAAAAATGAAAATAAAAATACTTGGAAAAGAAAATGAAAATTTATGAAAATACGTTTTCATATGAAAAAAGTTGGCAACTTTTATAATACGAAGCCATGACATTTGCGATGCGTACAGCCATAAAGTTAATGGTCTACGCTTCAGGCGACTGAATGAACTCAACGCCATTGATCTAAGATTCGTCTACCTTCCCGCTCGTGTCTAAGCTGCAGCACAAGATTCTATTAAAAAGTTTCCTTTCAAGCTTGTGCCGAGTTTAATCAACTCTACTGGCCTGCCTACCTTAGCAATTAGTTGTTTGAGTAAAAGCGAGTCTGCTTGCTAATAAGAGATAACAGTTCACTTTCGCACCGCGTATGGAGTTGCCTCATCACTTGCGGTACTTGAAATACCACTACATGTCAAGCAGGGATTGGTTTTGAATAGGCAGTTGACTTAGTGGGTAGGGCTGCCTCATTCCTGTCAGTATGTGGCTCTATTTGTATAAGTAATTTGTGAAATCTGTATGTGACGCATTCAGCGTTATATGGTAACAGTCCACAAAAGACCTCCCCCAACATTGGAGGGGGGGGGGACCTTATCGCCTCGCTGGATAGGCGGGTTGGCGATCGCAGTATGGTGTTAAAATGCATAGAGAACGCTGCTGCCAACTATCTAGTAAGTCCCTTAGTCGCCTTTTACGACACCCACGGGAAGAAATAGGATGGTGCTATTCTTTACATCCGGCACCACACGGAGTATGAGGAAGATGTGTGTATTACATTAATATTAAACTTACATAATGATACATGCATTTCGGTTTTTGTCAACTGGTTAAAACCGTGCGAAGTAGGAGGCGGGTCGCTAGCGTTAACTAAAGCTATTTTCATTTTCCTATTTGTAGTCATTTAGGGTTCTATGAAAGATGTAAATATTTTATCATATCTTAAATATTATAAACTGCTGCCCGCGGCTTCGCCCGCGTGGCTTTTTCTAAAATAAAAGTACAAATCTACAGTCTGTTTAGCCTAAAACGTTCTCACATTCACAAATTAAAAAAGAATCTATATAAAATATCATAAAAATAATAAAAATAACATAAAATCACGCCTGTAATCCCCGAAGGGTTAGGCAGAGGTGTACCTATAGTACTCCCACGTTTCGCCAGTTATGTTTAAGTCCCTTGTAATAGGGGGCGAGCCTATTTCCATCAACCGGGCACAAATCCAGACTCCGAGCTGCTACTGAGAAATTTCTGGTGGAAAAACCCAATAACACTTTGCCCGACCTGGGAATCGAACCCCGGACCTCGTGCTCAGCAGTAGCGCTTGGGACCACTAGACCAACGAGGTTTTTAAAATTAAAACCTATTTAAACCAAATGACATGATTGCCTACTACTGTAACAAATAGTAGAATGATCTGACCAAAATTATGTCTTGACTTTAACGCCAGTAGCACACCTCCGCCGCGAAACCATCACAGCGAAACCGCAGTAGTTCTAATCAACTGGCTCGCGTCATGTTTCGCTACTCGAATCGGATGCGACTAGCGGAACATGACGCGAACAAGTTGAATCGAACTACCGCGGTTTCGCTAATATGGTTTCGCAGCGGAGGTGTGCTACTGGCGTTAAAGTCAAGACATAATTTACCTACATATTTACCTACTGTAAGTGAACTAATGAGCACATCACATTCCTACATAACTGCCACTTATTGACACGTGAACTGCGGTTTCGACACAAGATGAACGGATCACGAAGCGCCCGCGCCGGCACGACCTATGTTTGCGATTTCACTATCTTCTAAACATTTGCAACCTTCTTTGGTGTTTATTTGAGATGCTAAAGATGTATTCACGACTTGAGTGACGAAAATGATTTGAGTTTTATATAAAAGTCTTATATCACGTGCGTGTTTAGTTTGGACGTTCCAAAAGTAACTTTCAAAATATCAAAGCTTTGCTTACACATGCAGAAACAGACGTGAACTCGGTAGAAAGTTAATGCAACTTAGGCAAATTAACAGAACACTGGCAAAGGACTGACCGAATTGGTAACGAAGATCATCATCATCATCATTATACCTAGCCTTTTCCCAACTATGTTGGGGTCGGCTTCCAGTCTAACCGGATGCAGCTGAATACCAGTATTTTACATGGTGCGACTGCGTATCTGACCTCCACAGCCTAGTTACTGGGTAATACAATACCCTTTGGTAAAACTGACTGTCAGACTTTCGGGCTTCTGACGACCCAAAACGACGGTCAAAGATCCGTGAATGGTAGCCGGGAACAACGGAAACGAAGAAGAAAGAATGAAAATACGTTTATTTGCGGTAAACATAACGCAAAGAAATAAAAACACAAACACGAAAGAACAAGTTGAGGGAAAATATGCGTCACATTCACGCAAAACGGCCATCGCTCAGCATAATGCTGCGACCCTATGCTAGACAGAGCCCCAGCGCTGGTTTAACGGCTTTACGTGCTTTCCGAGGTACGGAGGGGTCTTGGTATGTAAAGATGGTCGCCCATCCACGGACCAACCGCGGCAAGGGTAGCTTAACCTGATCGATCGACCCGTGCGGCTGGTGTTACTTAGCCACCAGCCCCTCCCGAACCCGATTACCGAAGATATTGAATATTATTATGAATAGTAGAAATTTCAGTCACCGATTTCGTAACGAATGAAACGTACAGGGTTAAATTAAATTAGCTAGCAAAACTCCGCAGACGTGATGGGTATAGATAAACTATCATCACAAAGCCCGCCCCTCTAAATTACTGTTTCAATATTTGTGGTCACATCCTTACGAATAAATAAATCCTTGAATTATTTTTTTGGTCGACGGCCGTCTCAGTAGGTACACACAACATGCGTTGTGACTGTGAATCTTGGTGGCGCTTCATAAATACTTTGACAAATACTTTCAAATGTTTTGGATTTTGGAGGGGCAGGCCATGTGATCGTAGTTTATCTATATCGATATCTCAACATGATAAAAACATAAAAGAAATTAATTTGATGATTTTTTTAAAGGTAGTCGTGGCCATACAGAACATTTCATCCTGCCAGGGTTGCAAGTTTGTCCGAAAGGGTTATCGTGGCCCTGGCACACAGGCATCTGAAGGAACACGGGTGGGTTTTAGTCAGTAAAAGTCTGACACGCCCTCCACCCAGAGCAGCAGAAGTTATTTCATAATTTCCCAACCAAAAAAAAAAGGCCATACAGAATAATACGTTAGGATTAACAAAAAAATTGGCTGAAAGACCCTAAATTACTTCAGAATGAGGCTCAACATTAAGCTAGACTTGTAAACGTTTGTAAACAGCTGCGCTATGTGGTAGAAAAGTAAGGGGTTCCGTGTGGCAATATTGCGTGAGATAGAGATCGTGATTTTCATGGCATTGGCGAGTTTTGCAAATTATTTTCTATTTCAGCGTTCTAAATATAGTCGAGTTGTGTGTCGCTATCATATGATTTAATGGCCGTGTATTGTGTACGGATCATTAGGAGGCCTATGTTCTGTTGACAGGGTGGTGTTTGTTTTTTCCAAGTTTTAAGTATATGATCATGGAGCGTTGGTGCTACTGTTTGTGTCCTATTCAGTTTTCGAAAGATCATCTTTCGGGGATTGCAAACGCGACTTGACTTAATAAGCAGGTACTCTAACGAGTTTTAGAAAATATGGATAAAATCAATACGTCATTCTTCGCAAAATTCGGTTTGTATTCAGTGCAGAGATTTGCATAGATTTTCAAATAATACACAATAATGGCGGCTACTGCTTGCTGAGGACGTTTGTTTTTCTTATTAAAATTTACTTGTTAGGAATAAGATACTAAAACTGTTTGACTAAAATAACAACATTGTAGGTTGGTCGTTATTAAACATGGCCTCATAACCATGACATATTTAAATGATTTTGCTTACTATCAATAAAATAAATGTTGTGGAATGTAAATCGGTGAATTTATTAATTACGTTTGCAAATTATTTATAAATGCATGTGTGCGAATTCAAACTATCGATAAAAGTAACTTGGCAATTAAGTAACTGTATAAACCTAGAAAGGATCTAAATAATTTCTGTTAAATAAGAAGTCGTAAACTGTAATCGAAGTTTTATTTGAATCAATTTAAACTATTCGAACTCACGGGTGATCGTTAAAGACATATAATTCCGTTGTACTTGGAATAAGCCTAGAAAGTGAAGATCACATTATCTTAAATACGTTAAATAATGAAATTAGCGTTGCAATAAAATTTTAATAGTCTTCCAGCCGCTGTTACTGCCTTCGAAAGCAGTACCTCCATATTGGGAAAACGGCTGCCTGCAAGAACTTTCTGTTGTCCTGGTAACGGTGGGTGGGGCAATCAAACTTTTTCACTTTGATTAAGATTTATTGGCCGCTCAATTTATTATATAAAGACGATTTCTGGAAAGTTGTTTGTTCAGTCATTTAGTCACGCATGTTCTGATTTTTTGATATAACAAATAGAAGAGATTTAATAGACCGCCCATAAGCACTAAAATCTTTTGCTCAGATAACAACTGCTAGTAAACTGAAATTGACAATAGATTTGAAGATTTCGATTTAGACGGTTAGGTTTTATCAGTATTAAACAATTTACCGGTCATGTCACAAAACGTAATCTGCAAGTTAACAAAAGTATTGTGGTAAAAAAATATCAATGCTGAATGGCAGTTATTTTCCTCTTTCGAAGATCTGCGACGGCTGAAATATAAAGCACAAAAAATATTTTTTCTGGGACCGAGGACTATTCTACAGTTTGTTGTAAAATATCTATTCATTCACTTTCGCTTACAGCTTGTTTTATTTCAACTCCGTTACAGAATACTGCGAGTCGTTATTAGATATTTCTTAGTTCAGTTACCTCAGTTGTTGACAAAAAAACGCAAATGACGAAACTTATCTGACCGTCTGATTCTAATAAAATTTTATTTCACTTGATGTTGTGGTAGTCGCCAAAATAGTAGTTATGCGAACGTGTAGTTTTATATATAAAAGTAGTTCGAGGTCGACTTCTATGTTTTTTTTGGCTTGAATTAGGTTTCATGTAGTATTGATTTGAATACTTGAATGAGAACGTATTTCAAATGGTAACGGTCTTGGTGCTAATTGAAACCGATATAATGAATAGTTCGGTTCAAGAATTGTAAAGATTGCATTATAGCACAAGTAGTTCGATCGAATCTTGCAACTTGTGAACTGTGATAAGAAAATAGTACATTCTATTTCTCGTTGTAATTACTAAGAAACCTATTAACAGGTTCTTTTGGAATTCCACTCGTTCTACGATTGAGTTCAAACGAATATCAAATGTGGTGAGTGGTGGTAACGACCGCGACTTACGAGTTTTAGGTCACAGGTGCGAACCCTGACAGGCGCTTTACTTTGTGTAAATTATTTCATCAACACTGCTCTCAAAACGGTGCCCGAAAACATAGTGCGGGAACCGGCATGCCGTATAACCAAAAATTGGAAGACATCTAACATATAAACCAACCCGCACTGGGCCCGCGTGGTGGATTACAGCCCACTCCTTCTCGCAGAGAGGAGGTCTGTGTCGCAGCAGTAGGAACATTATAGACTGAATATGTGAATATCAAATACTCGATTCTGTTTACTGGAAATTGTATGTTAGTAGGTTGGGCCTTCTCAAATGTTGTCAATGCTATATTCAGAAGCAAATATTGTGCATGTAATAGCAAAATTATTTCACTATGTTTATTTTAAAAATCTGCTTTCGATCACCTTTCGAATTACGTAAGATCACTTAACCCGCGAATGTAGAGGCATACCTGTGGGTTGTGCTTGGCGACCGGTTCGAGAGCCATCTTTAACAGTAATTCGGAAATATTTGTATGTGTTACAGGCAGTAGCGAGAGTTGGAATTATGTAAAAGCGTTGGAACGGGTTCGGTTCTGGTTGTAAGTGGGTCGGCGAGCTTTCTGCGCGCGGTCCCTGCCCTCGCTCGGAACTGCCGGCTGAATACTTTACGATCATGTGCAAGTGCATACCTTGCTTGCTAGGAGTTAACTTAATACTCTTATTTAAAGCATTTCAATAGCTGTTTAATGTTGCCTGCTTGATTAGCTTTATGTCGATTGTTAAGTTATTGGAAAAGCCAGCAATCTTGGGTAAAGATTAAATTCTGGACTTTGTGATGTTGGTTAAGTGTTTAAGGTGTGATGAATCTTGTGAATTACAAATCCATTGGCATCGCTTAAAAGAAGTCGAAGTTTGAAAAACACTCCCAACGTTAAACCTTTACTAATTAGAAAAATTCAAAGCAAATTAAACATATTATGCAGTCACCCCTAAAGTTATCTCAAAATTCATCTACCACGCGGAATTTACTCATCGACATAGAATTATGCTAACGTAGTCGCGATAATTACCTGCAGCTGGTTCTGATCAAACCCTACCCAGTCTTGTGGTACTACTCCATAACCGTGGTCGACACACCCTGTACTTTCCCTGCGATCCCACGATCTACACCGCGTTGATATAAGTGGTCAGTGATCACTAGCATTTTGCCTGCGGGAGTGTATGTGGGACCACACGCATGGGTGACGTCATGGGAGTTGGGACGCATCGGCATCGAAGAATTAAACTTTTTTTGATGGGTGCATCTTCCCTCTCACTTTCTGTGGGAGTGATTTCATGAAAAGGGACGGAAGTGTGTAACAGGAAGCCACAGCTTGTGCATGGAATAAGTAAGTACTCGGATAGTATTTTTTTTTAAATTTTGAGGTTAATTTCTGTCACTGCTCAGTTGCTTGTTACCAACGTGAGAAGCCAAAGAAAAAAAAAAAAGTGAGATATCACATGTTACACATCGACTACTGTCGGCTCGCTCGCTCGTTTTCTTTTTTAAGGTTTTTGCTGAGTCCGGCCAGCTTGCTCGAGCGTTTACGAAGAAAGTAATTTTTTGGCGAAATGTGTTCTGATGTGGCTATCTATCTATATATTTAGCCCGTTATGTCCCACTGCTGGGCAAAAAGTGAAAGGGAGGCCCCCTTTTTCTTTTCCACACACGTCCAATGCCATGCGGGCCTAATGTGTGATTATGTCATAATTTTTAAGTTATTATAAATTTATTGCACTGCTGACCTGAGTAGTATTTGATTGGGATTAAATAACCATTTCGAAGTTATATGAATGTTGTCATCCCGCGATAAGTATTTCTTAATGTGAATGTAGGTATGGAAAATGCGGAAGCAACATTTCTACTCAAGCTAAATAAATCCACGTACTCGTACATATATGAGTATATGACCTACGTCTCAAGTTGTTAGTGCAAATCTTTCAAATTCGGATAAAATAAATAATGTTGATGACTATAGGCAAGTACGCTACCGACTGTTTCCAATCATCAAACACAGAGTGGCCGACCCGAATCACGCGAACAATTTCTCATAGCAGATATAAAGTGTCACGCGTCCGCGACCTTGGCCATTGTTGTCAAGGACGGTAATCACATCACTCAGCGGAAACATTGCCGGAACAGCCCCATCACGCTGACAGTCGCCATATTGCCCGCCATAATTGCAAAAACGCGGGAAATAGTGCTGTCAACGAACATAGTTTCATAATCGATTCATAGATACTTTAATCTGTTAATTGCTGTTTTGTAATGAATCGTAGTTACAATAAAATGTGTTGTTGTATCATGATTGGTGTGAATATTTGCCGTGAAGTTATGAAAAGTAAGGATTTTTTGCAATTCATTTCGTCATTTGTAAAGTTTATTTGACTTTGCAAGTTTGTTAACGAAATAATTTTATGGTGTTTTTACATTTACGATCAAGTTAGTTTTAAGATTTTTGTCATCAGATCTTTGCTGAAATGCATAAAAAAGAGTGTCTTGACGGTATTGAGCAAAGTCTCATCAAAAAAGCTGACGAGTAAAAAGTTGTACAAGTTCAAGCGAAGCCGGATGTGTGAACCGGTATAGAAGAGGCCTTTAGCCACCAACTGTTATGCATAATGACATTACATAATTTGGACAAACTTGTCGGGGAAGAATTCAACGGATTTCAGAGGGAAGTTTCAAATGGACTATATTTTTATTTATCTTAGCATCTTAAAAGTACAAAACTAAATAATGATTATCAGATTATAATTGAAATCCCAAGAAGTCTTCTCAGACTTCATGAATTATGATCCCGGATTAGACAACTATCTTTATAACCACTACTAGCGCCTAAACCACTACTTTTTACTAGGCAATAGTTGGAAGTTATCAATCTAGCAGCTATTGCATAAGTTAGGATTCTATGTAATCTAGGCTAACAAATTCCGAAGTAGTTACACATAGTAACATACATTAGGCCTACACTAGTATTAAATAATCATTCAAAAAAATACTTATATTATATTTTTTAATGCAAATAACACAAAGCGTACACATTCTTTCGCATCACTGTCATCATTATCATTATAACATTTTAAAAATGGAATACATAATTTTTAATATCACGTGCGGTATTGCAAAACAGAAAACCGATCATGTTTATGCAAACGTAAAGAATATTCATCCAAATGATTAAAAAAAAATATGATTTGAATTGAGATTTAAAAGAACAACAATAAAGAAAAGTTATAGACTTTTTTTTTTGGCTTCGCACGGTTTGTTCATTTAGCCAATGTCAAGTTTAGTTTCTGACAAAGGTAGGAAACAAAATTATTTTAAATATTTTAACAGGATTTAGGATAGGACGGATAAATAGAAAATTAACATAATGGATACATTACAAAATTACAATAAAAAAAAAAATACAACCTAATATTATTTAAAGTAATTAATGAGACTATACATCTATATACAAGAGAGCTATTTGTACAAAGAAAAGAAAGTATTGAGGTAGGAAAAGGAGTACGGAGGGATAAGGGGTTAAAGTTATAGACTTACCAAGCCAATACAGCCTAGTAGTGAAGCGTTGTCCAATGTATCCGGGACACACAGCACTGCACTTTAGTCGATTATCACGATTGTTACTAACTTGATGTTACTAACAGACACTCTTTTAACATTTCACGGTCTGCGACAATTCCTTTGCGTTCTGTAACAAGGAAAGAATATATTTAAAGATCGATGCATATGTTTGAACTATGCAGAAGTTATAAAATCTATACGTTATTTCTTTATCGAAGTTGTACTCCATACATCTACTATAATATTTAGAAATTAATAGGAATAAAATACAATAAAATGCATGAAATCGATTGTGTAGTAGCATCCATTCATAGACTAATATGGAGTCATAATATGGTTTAACAACAGGTTAAATGCTCTAAGGGTTTAACAACATTCTAAAGAGACATATAAATGTAAAATGCTTATGGAAGAAACAAGAAGTAATAAAGTATAAAATGAAGCAATCATTCCTTAGCTTGTTATTGCTAACCTTATTTATAATAAACATAACACCATAGAGAACATAAAAATGAACCTATTATAGTTTGCATTGCAGTACTGAAGTCTATGCAAACAAAGGTTTTATCAGCTGGTGTTACAGACTTTTATTATACTTTTTATCGAATGCATTGTCATTCGCGTAGGTAGGTACTCGTAAGAGAAATACAGTATAATTGTAATATAATTGTAACGAGGTAATATTATGAAGAATGGTTGGAGAACTAATAGTATAACTTTTAACACTTTCGTGTAAATATTTGGTAAAAAAATCCAACTTTTTCTAAAATCTTAGTGAAACATTATCACTAAAATCACAAAATTAAAAGTGTTTCTAGGGGATGTAGTAGTTTTGCGTCTCTACGTAGAATTTGCTATTCAAATCATGTTTTTCGTGGTATTATTGATCAAAAAGATCTTGATGAAAAAGGTTTTGCGCATTGCGTGTCTTTCTTTTTACTAATATTATAAACGGTTAACGTTTGTTTATAAGTAGAGAGTAATCTCTGGAACTCGAATTTGAAACATTCTTTTTGCATTTGTTAGCCCAATTCTTGAGGAAGGATTATTTAACATCACGCTACGACCCAGAGGAGCCGTGCAAAAAAAAAGTCAGAAAGAATAGTCAGAAGCTAGTGGAAGATATACAGAAGTCACTAGCTCACTATCAACAATAAATACCTCCAGCAAATATACTTCTTCTAACGTGACAAATCCGTTGTTCGAAGTCAGGATTAAATGATCTAGGAGGTTTTGGTGTTTCCCACTGATTCCAGGATGTGGTCAGAAAACAAATGCGAAATGAATCACACGAAGGTCAGCGCGTGACAAGAAATGATTAGTTAGGTTTTACAACCTTAGTGTATCGAGTTACAAGTATGCAAAACAATCTGCGACTGCGCAAAATATTTACGCCATGTTCATGACAAATCGCATTTATTTCTGTTTTATTATAGCATTGTTGTTGTAAAAATGGGTTATTTATAAAATTTTAATTCAGTGCAGGGTTGGGTTTGAATTGTTTTGGTGAGATAGGGCCACTTTTCTTAAGGCTCCGTGCACAAAAAAAACCCTTTTTCTTCAATTTATATAATTGTAAGAAAGCTTGAAATAATTGAAACATTAAGTTTGTGTAACTATAAAAGTACCTACGGTTTTCGTGGTGCTAAAACCATTCGTGTCAGTCACAGCACCTGTTAATAGTTTCATCACTTTTGCGCTCTCGAAAATATAGTTTATTTCGTCTTTATGAAGATTTTGTGTAATCAACTAATCATAAATAAAAAAAATGATTTTATCTCAATGATAGCTGAAGGCCAGTGTGTATTTAAATTTGTTGATATGGTTTGCTAAATAATAGGAAAAAATAAATTACCGACTGGGTTTTCAAAAAAAAAAATCTGCTATATTTTGTATAGACGTTGAAAAAAGTCCCTTCACGTGCAAAAATAGACCATACAATGATGTTTATGATATTTTTTAATGTTCAAACTCAAAAGAAGTTTCTTGCAAAAGGATGATCAAACGTCACACGCGTCATTTTTTGGAAAACCTGTTGTGAATTTTTGTAACTTTCAGGAATTCATAATTTATTTGAAAAAAATCTTTCCGCTGCATGCAAAACAAAGAACTCGACTTTACAATTCAACAACAACAACCAACAACAAACAATCAATCAACAAACAATTTTGTTTAATTCTTTTTTTCCCTTTTTCACAGTCAATGAACAAAATTTATCAAAATCAGCCGATTTCCTGCACAGGATTCCTATATATACCATAGATTCTACGGTCTTGTATTTTTTCAGTTCTTTGGTTTTGATAATGGGCTTAATAATAATAATATCATGTAATCTCAGTAGACAGACAAGATGTACCTATAGCAAAAAGTTCTATTAGATGCTCAACAAGCATTAATAATCAGTATGTGGAACGATTCTAATGGTCAAGGTTAAGATGCTAGGATTAGTTCTGCCATCTCGCATTCACGTCTATCGAATTAGCTGAATTTGTCGTATCCAAAATGTGTTGGTGAGTGCACCAACACATTTTGGATACGACAAATTTGTTTACGGAGGCATCCCTCAAGGGCCTATACTTGGCCCTTTCCAATTCCGGTCTTGAAAATATTATGGTCACCTTGTCTTCCAATTCTACAATGTACAATCACTTCATGAAACCTTGCTTTACTTTAAATATAGACTCTGTATTTACGTTTAATATTTGATTTTACACTCAACACGTGGAAAAACCGCCAGCCACATCGATAATTGTTTGAAACAACAGCGTTCGACATTCTCATCATCTTGGCATATATCACAAATTATTGGATTATAGTGTCATCAAGCTAACATGTTTTATTTGTTCTGGTTTGCTCGGCCTCTAGCTCCGGTTAAAAATAAGACATTTTATGGTAAACTTCACGTCATGAATATATACACGCTTTATAGACAGGTTTGCCTTTTAGCGCGTTATGACAATGTGGGCGATGGGCAAGCAATTTGTTTAGCTATTATTTCGTGGAAAATTTTGATCTATTAAGCCGACTACGCCTCCGTGAAATTTGTAACGTGCCTCTATTTTTTTAAATCAAAATAAGTACTTATTTAATGTTAAATAAATATAATATATCAAGCTGTCCCATTCTATATTATAGCGTGTTCTTTGTCAATGGCTAGCGGTACAAAAGGAGTGTAACCAGTTTTTACTATGATATATCGAGTTTCTGTATCTATATTTTCCGGTTAAGGCGCAGTAATATGATTTTAGTGACTTTTAAATCTGTTATTACGCCTTCATATAATGCAAGTAAGTCATGCAAAAAATATATGTTAAACTAAAACGTATACACATCAATTCTATTTGTTAAGATTTAAGTATTGTAGTAAAATACTTTATGAAATAAATTCAGGAACTAATGTCTACCCAATGCATAAAAGACGATATTACTTTCGAACTACAGACATTTTCATGTTTATTTTTGTTTATAATATATATACACATATCATATTTTCGTTATTAAAAATAAATATTCCCTATGAAACCGAACGGCGCGGCGTGGCGAGAGCGCGACGCGCATTTGTATGGCCAAGGTCACCGGCGATTACCCGACCCTTAAGGAGCGACTACCGTTTGACCTCGGGAACCAGATTTTGCCAGAAAGTGTAGCTCCACTATTTAACTCCTTAGATATCTTTCAGGACACTTACAAGAATAGAGGCGGTGTATTTGTAGTCTTATAAACTAGTGGCTTTGTCTTCTTGTTCTCCTTTTATGGTAACTAGTGTTTGTTTTATTCTCTTTTTGCGTGAGATTTAACGTTTTGATATGCGGTCAATGCACTAAAACACTTAACTTTTTTGTTTAGTGCCTGCAGTTTATATTAATGTGATCATAGTTGGTAGAGATAATATTGGTTTAGGACTGTAAGTACTTGGGTGATTTCAATTGGTTTCTTTGTTCGTATTATTTAGTCATGTTATATGTCCGAGTGTTTATTTGTAAAACCTGTATGTATTTACTTTTCTTTGGCTTTTTTTGGTTTGCTAAACTGAAAATCAAATATTTTCAAGCATTGGTTTCTGAAAAATATTTATTTTTGTTTTTTCTATGAAAAGAGCAATTCGCTGTTATTTCAGCTACCTGTTTTATACCTATAACTCATCATCATCTGTCTAGCATTTTCCCAACTATGTTGGGGTCAGCTTCCAGTGTAACCGGATGCAGCTGAATACCAGTATTTTACATGGAGAGACTGCCTGCCTATCCTCCACAACCCAGTTACTGCGTAACACGATACCCCTTGGTAAAACTGGCTGTCGGACTTTCGGGCTTTTGACGACCCGTAACGATTGTTAAAGATCCACAAATGACAGCCGGGACCAACGGCTTAGCGTGCTTTCCGAGGCGAGGCGTGGGTTTATACCTATAACTATTAAGTTTATCTTTGTACTGATGTGTAGACAAGTAGACTCGCCAAATAATTACTGAACACTTTAGACGGCAGTAAGTGGCTAAACGCGTGTAGTAGCTCTACTTTTAGCTAAGTAAACCTAACGTTTGCTGGATCTAAAACCAGAAATACAAGTAATAATTATATACAAAGGAGGTCTGTATGTATGTACTACTTGATATTTGTCATGCTGGACACGATAGTAAAGTCAAAGTTGTTTAATAAGTAGTGAGTAGAGGTCCGCGTGAAGATGCCTCAGAATAAATGAATAATAGATAATTGAGTATATTATTTTTAACCGACTCTCAAAAAGGAGGAGGTTCTATGTTCATTTGTGATTTTATTAAGTATATTCACAAAAATAAACAACCGACTTCCAAAAAAAAAAACTACGAAGTGAAAAATAACTTTAATTTCGGAACTCCGTCGCAAAACACGAAAATACAAAACCAAAGACACCGACTTCCGAAATTAAAGTTGTTTTTCACTTTGTAGTGTATTTTTTTGGAAGTCGGTTGTTTTTTTTTATAACCACAATGATTAATACCTTTGTATGTCAACTCGGGAATTTTCCAAATAACCCGTGTTATTTTCATAGTTATTACATGTAATACTTAAAATCCGTGTTAATGCGCATTCCAATACATAACAAGTATATACCTAATTAGGGTTAACGTACTGGTAATTATAGATAATTACCGGGCACAAATAGTTTGGGTCAACTAGGCGCACGGTTTTCGAATGGCGGTTCGAGTCGATCGATTGTTAATTTGATACCAATAATCGAATCGTGATTTGAACGACATCGATACTGTCGATTGTTTTAATACAAGGGTTTTATTGTTTCGGCAGTTTTGAAATATATTTCATGATATTATAAGCCTTAAAGTTTCCCAAAACATTAAAAAATTAAGAAGGTATTGCGTTACAAAAATGAACAAAAAAAGTTACAAATACTGGTGAGCTCGTAGCTAAGTACAGCCACACGGGTCGATCCATCAGGTTCAGCTACGCTTGCCGGGGTTAGTCCGTTAATGGGTGACCATCTTTACATACCAAGACTCCTCCGTGCCTCGGAAAGCATGTTAAGCCGTGGGTCCCGCCTGTCATTCGTGGATCTTTGACAGTCGTTACGGGTCGTCAGACTGAAGCTCGAAAGTCTGACAACCAGACTTACCAAGGGGTTTCGTATATCCGGTTACTGAGTTGTTTAGATCAGATAGGCAGTCGCCCTATGTACAACACTGGTATTTAGCTGCAACTGATTAGACTGGAAGCCAACCCCAACATAGTAGGGTAAAGGTTAGGCAAGATTGATTTTTTATCAATAAATTAAGAAGGGTATTGCGTTACAAAAATAAATAAAAAGTTACAAATACAACACAGACATAGCCTATCGATGTTTAACACTCATTCGTATGAAATCACCGCATCGATAATTCTTCATAATCGATTATTAAGGCACACCAACACAGAATGGTCAGAAACGCACGACTAACCACGAATTCCATGTCGCAAACATGATGCGAAGCAATCGGTTGCGTTTGAACTAGATGCATGAGCTTATAGATTCGCTGATGCGTCCAAATTGCAGCAGTTGCGAAGGTACCGAGTAATTGATTGGCAAATTGTTGGAATTAATGATTTTTACATGATAATTTAACTAATGGGGACGCGAAATTGGTAAGTTACTATGAAGCAGCTGTGTGTAAAATTTGTTCAAATGAATTGGGACCACGTTTGGTTTGTTGGTGAAAAGCTTCTTTACGGTAATGTAATTGTTTGAGACTAAACGATTTTTAGTTTGTACAGATCGTGAACCCTTTTTATTTATTGTTTTTATTTTTAGTGTTTATCAGTGGAAATTTGTAAATGGACTTCAATTTCATATTGTATATGAACACTGTAAGTTTTCCGAATAAAATAAATAAAATAAAATAAATAAGTTTGATCGTTGTGACTTCGGTAGAGGCATAAATGCAGACCCAACATTGCCAATGCCTTCGTATCATATATTGCTAGGTTTTCAATCCAAATGACAGGCGAGTGCCATTTTAAGGCAGTTCCAACATTGAGTAACATGGATATCGGTACATACCAACGCTCTAAGTGCATATACAAATATCCATTTCCAAAAAGCTCAATAAAACTTTCTATCAACTACCACAGTTAGTATTCATATAAAAATCGCGCGTCGCAAGGTCGTCTATCTACCAACCTTACGTCACTAACTGCCATACACGACTAGACTACAATCCGACCGATTCCAAATTTAAAATGTCAAATGGCTACTCGACGTCCTCGTCACGATACTGTTGACCCACTGCTGCCACCTGCCGCTATTTACCAACTTTACGTAATTTATAAGATAATATATGTAATAGTGTGGACATGGCTTAAGAAATGAGAAAACAGATAATCTTTGGATATTACTCGCGTGCCGTGTCTTTGCGTTTCGTAATTAGTTGTTAATATTATTATATCTGTGTTATCTTTGATTTGTGACAGAATTGGACTGTCATTAAATATTTTCTTCATGAGATTTTTTACCAAGTAGTACTTAATTAATCAAGAACACTCTGAAATTAGGCATTCAAAGTAGGTAATGATGCGTAATATTGCTTTGTAAGTTGTCTTTGCGAATTGTAATAGGTATATAAAAAAAAAAGAAGTTTTCATAGAAATTGCGCTACTAGTGACGAGACTCGTTGTCATGTCGCGCTTTTGCGTTTCGCTGTCGCATCAAACCTCTCTGCGGGAGCATTAAGAGTGTCGCAATATGATTATTTTCAAGAAATAACTAGTTTTTATAATAAATAAGTAGGTGTCTAAAATCTCACCGAAGACATTTAAGGAGTATTAGCCGATCGCTTACTTCTTGTTTTTATAGACCGTAATGTTGCGTTCTAACGCCTTTTTTGTGATAACAAGTTCTAGAAACCAGTAATCAGTTGTGTTGGAATATTAGTTTTTTCTAATGAAACTTGCATAATTTATTGAAGTACCTACCTAGTACTTACCTTCCTACCTTACTTTATAAATTCTGAAGAAAAAAAAAGCCGTTTTAAGGACCGCATTTAGACAGACTGTAAAAAAGCCGCGTATGCTGCGACAAGCTGTACCTATAACTAACTTTTTTTAAACTTTATGTTCGTATGTCAATAAACAAATAAACAAATATCGTATTTAAAGAAACTTAACATTAATTGCTAACAAGTGTCATGTCTATGCAACTGCCATAGACTATAAATTGTATTAAGGAAATATCTATAGAAATATAATAGAGACGTAGTAATGTAGAATTACAATATTCCGTCATATGATGTCGTCTAAAGCTGCACAATACATTCTATGCTTTTATAACTGGTATGCGCAAGCGCAATTATTCAAACGATGTTAGATTGAAATAAAAGTTGAGAGAGTTATTCTTTACGTAAAATTTTGTATGAATTGCGGAAGATATCAACAGTGTAATTGATTAAACGGAACTGCTTTTCACGTCGGGTGAAGTGAAAAGTTGTTTTTCACGTTTAGATAACGTGAAACTACTTATCAAGTCACCCTGACTCCTGCTAGTGAGAATTATGTGAGTTACACACTTTTTTTAAATTTGTTTTTTTTTCCTCGTCGTGACTTGGGACACCAAAACAAAATTGAGATAAATGTGTCTCAAAAAGGCTACTAACCTTTACATTTGCAAAAGCTTGAAAGCATCTTGGAAGAGTCATCGTAAAGCATGTTTGGTTGGATTGTAGTCTTACATTTTGTGAAGTATAGTTAATGTTTTGTAGATACGCGGACCCTTAGTAATAACAGCAGCACGGGTCGATCGGTCAGGTAAAGCTACGCTTGCCGCGGTTGGTTCGTGGTTGGGTGACTATCTTTACATACCAAGACCCTTCCGTGCCATGGAGAGCACGTTAAGCCGTCGATCTCGGCTGTCATTCGTGGATCTTTTACAGTCGTTACGGGTCATCAGAAGCCCGAAAGTCTGACAGCCAGTTTTACCAAGGGGTATCGCATTACCCTGTAACTGGGTTGTGGAGGTCAGATAAGCAGTCGCTCCATGTAAATATAGGTATTCAGCTGCATCCGGTTAGTCTGGAAGTCGACCCCAACATAGTTGGGAAAAGGTTAGGCAGATGATGACATTAAAGTTTAAAATAAATCAATCTGTGATAATAAACCACTTTTGATCACTTTATGACTTAAAAAATCTTGAGATAAAGTTAAAGGTACTCTGCCCGCCCTAGAATTTCGTCAGAATCAAAGGTAAAATGAATATTTTACAAGAATGCATCGTGTGATCTTATGGACCGATGTATCTATCAATACAAGCAAAGGTTCGAAGGTTCATACAAATAAGGTGCTAATTGCTAAAAGCTAAAAACTAGAGCCATTGCGCAAGAGACGGCGAACTCACCGTGATTCAATCAGCGAACTTGTTAGAACGGCTGCGAGGCAAAGGCAAGCCTCATTCAGCCTGCATTTTGGAGTAAGGTTGTACCAAATTCCGTAGACTGATTTTAGGAGTAAATAGGCTGTATTGAACTCATGCCTCTGCCAAAAAATAATTATGTAAATAAAACAATCTTGTGTATCTATAAAGGTCCAATGAATTTTAAAGTTGGAATTGAAAGAACCTTTAGGTTTAAACAGAGTCGCGGGCTATTTTTGCATTTTATCCGTTATTTCTCACGACAATTTGTTAAAAAAATTCATGGTATTTTTCATGTGTAACATCTTTCTATTTGAAGTACTTTTTAATAGCATGGAATTAGTAAGTACTTTATAATAGCATGGAATTAGTAAGTATTTTATAATAGAATGGAATTAGTAAGTAATTTATTAAAAGCATTGAATTAGTGTACTCATGGAATTAGTATGTACTAGGCACTATAATAGAGTGCGATGTTATACATCATAAGCGACTACTGTAAAGCTCGCTCGTTTTTTTTTTAGGTTTTTATAACTTTACGCTCCTAAAAGCCCCGATACCTAGAACGGAGTCATCAGTCATTGTATCTATTATGACCAGTAATTACTTCTTAGTCTACATTCACAAGGAGCTATTCATAATGTATTCAAGAAAGGATGGCGGGATGAGTCCCAGCAATTGAATTTTCCCTTGAACGATCATTAATCAGAATTAAGTTTATGATATTACTGTGCTGTTGGTCAGGGCTTTTGTATGGAGTAATTAAATTCTTTTGGATTAATACTCAACTCCTCTAGCATGAAGACTGACAATAATTATATTTCTGTCAATATTGTTCGTTCGTTCAAGTTGACCACTGACAGATATGGAATTACATTTTAGTGCATGTTTAGTGTTTAGCTCTAATATTTAAATTGTGAGTAATGCAAGTAGGTTTAAGGCCTGGCCGATGTGAGTAACATAAATGAATGAATAAGTCAGATTGTATTTACAGTTTTTGTTAGTTATTTGACCTTTAAATCATCTTGGAATATTCTTAACATGTGTACTATTTATAAACATTTAATAATATTCTCAAAGTACCTATTTAAAGTTCACTGTATTACCGCAAAGTTGACTGCTCTTTACATGACTAACATTTTGTGTCTCATCTAACATGGGAAATATTAAAAAAAAAATGTTTTGGCAAAAAAAAAACCAGGGATTCACTGTGATTCATTCAAATCTTGTCAGAAATATTTAAAGGTCCAAGTCATCCGAATGAATTTGAGAGTGACGTCAGCTTCCGAATCATTCGGTTAGCCGTTAGTTGCATCCGTGGTTTGTTGGATGACCCCTGTACCTATAAGTGTAGTATGTGGTACCTAACTACTTCTGCTGGTACACACGGCTACACATCAAGCTATACATTTCCAGTATACGCTGACCTCTCATTGTACGGAAATCTTACACAATGTGAGATCAGCTTATACTGGAAATGTATAGCTTGATGTGTAGCTGTGTGTACCTAGACAGGTCTTATACTTATTGAACGATTATATACCTACTGGATAGTTTGAGGTAGCAATAGACCTTGGATGGTCTGTACCAACCAAGGTCTATTGCTCCCTCAAACTTTAGACACTTCAAGGATAGACCTTGAAGTGTTTGTACACTTCAATGTCTATCCTTGAAGTGTCTGTACACCTCAATGTCTATCCTTGAAGTGTCTGTAATATTAACACTGATACAGGAGCTACAATACAAACTTACTCCTCTAACTGAATACAGGATCAAATTAAATTAGCTAGCGAAACTCCGCAATTTGATGGGTATTAATATCTAATCACTATAATATAATATAAATAATCACACTAATATTATAAATGCGAAAGTTTGTGAATGTATGTGTTTGTTACTTCTTCACGCTCAAACGGCAGGATCTATTTTGATAAAAAAAAATTATAGATGTAGCTGACACCCTGGATTAACATACAGGCTACTTTTTATCCCGATATTCCTACGGAATCGAGACTTACGAGGGTGACCCCGCGGGTTTTTTTAACGTCTGCAGAGTTTCGCTAGATAATTTAATTTGACCCATTTGTATATAAAAAGGAGCAGAATCTGCCAAACTCTCATAATTATATCTCTAACAACAAATTCTATGTCACTTTACTTCCTAGTTTCTATCTGTACGAGTAATTCACAGTTATCTATTACTTAAAATCATGTAAACGACGCCAAAGGTGCGCGTGCGATTTGGAGCAATAATTGAATAGTGCGGCTTGGCGGCTGCAATACGAAAGTAAGCGGCCGGCAACCGGTCGCTCGAAGGCCGACCGCCCGCTTTTGTCTAATGCTCGGCCGCAGGTTATAGGAGGCAGCGGAGGCGGGTATCATGTCCTGCAATGGGTTTCATTTTGACAAAACAGCAATATTCATTGTGCTGTGCAGCAGACAAATTTTTCGAACATATGAAGCAATCGATTAGCAAAATACTTCAAAATCATTCAGATTGTGATTCAAACTGTGTTACGCAATTAGGTTGCTGGTTCATTGTCAGTTTTTAGAAGCCTATCAAATACAGCGTAGTCAGAGTAGTTGTCATAAGATGGGGCAGCAGATATTCTTATTTGATTAGTCTTAATAATGCTTTTAGAAAACCAGTGTCAACAAATAACACCCGTTTTCTAAAAGCATAAAATAAATAAAAAATAAGTTAGGCGTGTTTAAATCTAACAAAATGCTGTAAGAAGTTATCATCCTCGTTTCCTCCGGATGGATTTTTGTGCTGCCATAAAAGGCTAACCTATTACCAGTCCAGGGATATTAAATTTTCAAGTCAATAAACCTGCTCCACCTTACACCACGCGCAAAATTGCAGAAATGCAGCCGCAAAAACGCATAGTGCACGCTTGCAAGTCGCACTACAGCCGAAACATGTTGCCTCTCACTCGCACACTGTTCCCGTTCTTGTCGCACCCCGTGACGAGGGCACGGGCGGTGTTTCTAAATACAGCATTGGGAATAGCAGGCTTGAGACCGAGGCTTACAAAAAGGGAAGTATTGGAAAGGTTTGTATCCAGGGACCAATGGTTGAGGCCTGGAAAGGCGAGTTCAAGATTGCGTACGAAAAAGAAAAAAGTAAGAAGTTTGAGGCACTTAACTATAGATTACTTTCAGATCAAGTGAAGAATCAAACTATTTATTTTTGAAAATTGCATATTTCTATGATAGTTTAGGTACTAAGAGTTGACATAAAGCAAACTTTTCTTGAAGAATTAGATCAGGTGGTAGATGATAAAGAAGAAATAAGTAATAACACTAATCGACCTACACATTTATAGAAAAATAGCACTTATAATTATAATACTAATGAAATAACTGCAATAGAACCTGGCGAGACTGGACGATATAATAATATGCATATGTGTGTAGGGAGGGAAAAGGTGATGAATTTTACCAGTTGTTATATCAATACAGGAAATGAGGAATTAAGGGGTGGGTGAGCACAATGTAACTATGGGGTTGCGATTAGACGCCATTCTGCTTGTTATTCAAGCTTTTAAACGAACTAAAGCTAAAAAGGTGGTTAATTGAAAGCATTTTTGGAATCGCTAAAATAAGGTAGAACGGGAATCCATCATCATCATCATCATCTGCCTAGCCTTTTCCCAACTATGTTGGGGTCGGCTTCCAGTCTAACCGTATGCAGTTGAATACCAATTTTACATGGAGCGACTGCCTATCTGACCTCCACAACCCAGTTACTGGATAACACGATATCCCTTGGTAAGACTGGTTGTCAGACTTTTGGGCTTCTGACGACCCGTAACAACTGTCAAAGAGCTACAAATGACAACCGGGACCAACGGCTTAACGTGCTTTCCGAGGCATGGAGGAAACTTGATATGAAAAGATGGTCACCCCTCCACGGACCAACCGCGGCAAGCGTAGCTTAACCTGATCGATCGACCCGTGCGGCAGTTATTACTTAGCCACAAGCTCCTCAGAACGGGAATCCATCGTCGTTTGAGAATAATAAGAATGATTTTAATTTGTTCTCTTTTCAAACAATAAGGACAGTTCAATTGAATTTCTCTTAAATATTATGCTGTTTTCAAATGTTTTGGTGTGCTGTATTAGCAGATCAAAAAATGCAGAATATCTTCCAGTTTTGCCAAACATAGAGATTGACGAAGTTTTTTAGATTATCTGCGAACATTATTAACGATTTAGACATTTGACCGTCAGGATGATTTATATAATATGTTTTTCTGCATTAGCCTTGGTTTGTAGTAGAAGAAGATAAAACCTAACACTAATGAGCTGAGGTCATTGATTCTATCTTTTTTTGAGCTCATAATTTGATCCGGAGATATACTTGAACAATAGTTGCAGTAGAAATAATCAGTTTTCTATATTACTCGAATAAGGACCAGCATGGATACAGTGAAGTAGGGGAAAAAACTTGGAAAATAATAAATCCTTTCAATCCATTTGGAAGTAAGTACTAAAGCAGTCTTAGAGCTTTAATAAATTCCAATTTACTCATGTGTTTTTTTTACAAAAACCACGTGAAATTACACGGATATCATCAACATCACGAATATGAATTGTGTCTGTTAGTAACACGCCACTGTTCAAAGTATCTAATTATTTTTTTTATTTTTCTTTACTATCTGCAGTTCTAAATTAAATTCAGGGTTGTTCATAAACTCGTATTTATATCGCAATAAATATGTATTTTTGCTTTATTTATCAGAAGTTGTTGTTCCTGACAAAATTTTATAAGGAATGGAAACTTTTGCATCAAAACATGAAACTGGTTTTTGAAGTTCAAACACTGTTGCAGCTTGACCTTCATTTTATGGTGGTTTGTATTTAGTGGATAATCCACACATCCTGATTTAGGTTTATAATTGTCAATACATTAAAGTTATGGCTGGATTCAGCAGCGGCTTTTTGCCTTATTTGTCGTTTTATCCTTAATATTAATTTGAATGAGAAACGTGTTATCTTTATACCTACTGACAACATAATGAACTAAGAGAGTATTTATTTTTTGTCAGTCTGTGAAAATTTAAATTACAGATTACTTCTTTGAGAGCCAAGCAATTAAAAAGGCTACAAGCTGGCAATGCCAACGTTTCATTCGACATTAAAATGATTTTAAACAATATATGACGCAACTAACTATTTACACTAGGTACATACTAAATTAAATGACTAACTAACTAAATAAACAAACAAATACAAAAATAAAATGATACTTAAGCGTCGAAGTACTCGTATTTTCATCTTATTTAATCCTTGATTTTGATTCCAAGTCGACCTCTAATTCTGCAAGTAACTTCTATAGTTCTACTGCTTTTTCAGTAATCATAGTGTTATTAATCTGATTAGCTCTTACATTTATCTCGAATATCTTTGCCAAATCATCGTATTACCTATGACTGACAGTTGCTGGTGGTTTCTGTACGTACTTATTAACTGTGATGTAACCACTCTCACCCGAACTTGTCAAATGTGAGTCGACCAACAAATTGATTTGCCTTTCCCTCTATATTATATCCGTGAGCTTGTTAATGATTTAAATCATAAATCATTTGGAATATTAATCTGCTGTGTTGCTTGTGTTGTTATTAGTTATTTATTAGTATTACGTGAGTTTTTGTGTTTATATCAGTCTATGAAGTTGAAAACAGCTGAGTTTGTGTTAGTTGTATCGTCATCGGGACATTTTGTGTTGGTTCTTCAGTTGCATGATTTTTTATAATAATTATTATTTTAATAAGGTTTCCTTCTTAGGGTACAATCTAGTTTTCTTTTTTGTCTTGAGTGTTTCATCCTTCGTAACAATTGGATAAACCCGAGATGTTAACTGCGTACAGATTGACATTTTGCTTTCGAGTAGCAGTTGCGCCATTGACCTAACCAAATACTTTAGCTGAACGTGTCTACTGATTCCTAACCCGTTAAGTTAATGACGTAATGATGATACTTTTAAGAAGTTTAATCCAATACTCTCTGGTTTCTTACTGACGAAATTATAACATTCTATTTTCAAATATATTTGCTTTGTTAATTGAGTTCTTATTTCAAACGAAAGTATTGTATAAGTTTATCTAATTACTGTCGCAACTGAAATGTTATCATTATTTGTTAATACTCTACCAACTTCGTGCTAACATTTATTACATAAGTACATAATATACGTAAATATTGTAATTATTACATATATAAATGGAAAATAACGTGTGCCTTGTGTGCAAGCGTGATCTTCGGTCACGGCTTAACGTTTAGCGTCCTAAAAAGTTCATCTTGTTACTTTGTAATTTATGAATACATACGTATGTATGTTACGTAAAAAATCCTTTTGTAAATTTTCTAAGGAGTCATGGGGTTATGTTTCCGCATATTAACTGGTATTATATATCACCCCCAAATCCTAGACATTTTTCGAAATTGGTTTTTCCCACAAATCACAGAAGAAAATTTAAGTTACAGTAAATGTACTAAGTTAAAAGACATCTACAAAGTAAAATAATAACCAGACGTGTACACAAGAATACATTACAGGTAACAGTCCTGCGCTGAAGGCATTGACCAGCGATCAAATGGTCACGGGTTCAAGTCCTGTCCCGTTCGACCATTGCTGTGAACCCTTTCCGTGTACACGCATACTTAGCTGAGTAAGCTTGCTAGGAGGCGTTAATAGCTGGCTTGATCAGATGCAGGAACATAATGCTGTAATGTCATGTTTTGGGACCCTCATTACGAGTTTGTCGAAACCTTTTTTGCTTGGGATTTATTGGGATCAATAAAAAAAAAAGGTACTAAACTTATGTACCCACAAGACTTTTGTTTCAAAAATATAATAATGTTTCAATAGGAAAAGTAAAAATATACTCGAATAAAAACCACTCCACACTCGCATTTGCTAAGTAAGAGGTTGAAGAAATATCGTCGTATCCAATTAATCAGTTGACTACTAACTCAAACGTTACATAATAGCGGAATAATAATAATTTGACTATAAATCCATCGATATCGCTCGTATAATCCGCCCATTAGATGCATAAGTATTGTTATTAGAACATTTCTGTTTCCGTTGGCGAACGTCTGAGGCAAAGCTTATTACAGCTTACGATGCTTGCTCGTTGAAATCTTTTCTTAAGAAATTCTGATGCTTTGAGAAAATACATTTTCAAGATTTTTTTCATATTGTTAATGGACAATACTTTTAAAAATATTTATTAAATATGGTAATTAATTCATAACTTAATGATTTTTAATTATAACAAAAAATATAAATAAAAAATTAACAAACCTGTACAAAAAAAGTACCACACAAAAAAACCAACACTGGCACAAAATCCTCAGTAAAATGTTCGTTGCACAGCACTTCAAATTTAAATATTTGAAAAATAACGGTCGGACGTTCCGCGTTCGATTTCCGAAGCGGCGGCTATGGCGGCGCGCGCGCGAATGGCGTCGTGTCACGTGCAGGCGCACAGCGGCACCTGTTACCCAACCAAGTTGTATAGCATGCACCCCAACGATTGGTTTTTTCCCTTTTCCGCTTCCTTTTGATGACGAGCTTGATATCTTGACTCCTTGAGGGACAGGTTGGATTGTTTTGAAATAGGGCACGCGAGCGGGACGCTAGGGGACGTTTTGTTGGCAGCTTTGCTTTTGTAGGGCCGGTGGTTTTTACAAATATTTTAAAGTATTTTCTCCAAAATTTGGTAAATTCTAGAAAGTATTTTTCACAATTTTCGTGATCGGTTACACATTCTAGATCGGTTATTTAATTTGATATTTAAACTTTTAAAGAAAATCTTTAAAAGTTTAAATATCATTTTGTTTTTCATTGAGTTTTTTCATATCCGAAGCGTTCACATAGTGTATTTCGGATGTTAATCTGAACCAAAGAGTCGTTTCACGTTAAAAACAGCTTTGCTTTAAAACAGTGTTTTAAAGCAAAGCTATTTCTAGAAAATTGCTAAATCGTTTATATCCTTAATTAGAGATTACGTATTACACGGTTCAACAAACATAGAAAGAGGTTATTCTAAATCCGTATAGTTTATTTAAGTACGTCTGAACAAATCCTTTCTAATTAGTTAAAAATGAAGGCGTTAAAAAAACGGCAAGGTCGCTGCAAGCCGAACTTTCAATTAGTTTTTAATACGGAAAAACAATATCCGTTACGTATATACCTACGTTTCTTTAATTAAATCTGGCTATTGTAATTGATAGGATACTTAATTCTGAATATCGTGATAACAACTATTCCTGAAATGAAAATAACTAAGAAGTTTCATTTTAAATTTACAAGCGTTTCGTATGGTCTCGATTCGATCGTTTTAAGACTAGGGGTCTGCTCCGAAGCGATAATCAGAAGTATCGGCCTAGTTATCGGCCGTTTCTTGACTTCCAAAGTATCTTTTTTTTAACTTTGAATCCTAACCCAACTTCAAGTCACGTGTTTGACTTTGACTCATCTCATTGAATGATGTTTTTTATTTTTTTCGCCTTATTCTGCCATAGTCAGCCGTAGTCAGGAAAGGGCCGAACATTCCAATACTTTGGATTTATCTTCGGAATAGACCCCCAGTTCCTTTTCGTACCTTAAAGATGACAAAGAGTATTAAATTATCGGTGTACGACTAAACGCCGACAGACACTACGCCGACAGACTGAACACCGACAAGACTTTACTTCGACGGGACTCTTCGCCGACAGGACACTTCGCCGACAGGACTCTTCGCCGACAGGTAGGTTAGGTTAGGTTAAAACTGTGACCTCCTACGACCAGATCCGACAGACCAGAAACGACTTGCATTAATAGAAAACATTGCAACGTGTAATATGGTACCTACCTAATCCTAAAACAATAGTTAATGTTTTAGGATTAGGTAGGTACCATATTATACGTTACAATGTTGTAACGTCGTTTATTTTGTATGAATTGTATAATTACAAGAAACGCATAAGTAATCGATTTCCAAAGTAAGTATCTGATTATCGGAGATAAATTGCGTCGCTGATGAGCCCTGTCGGCGAAGAGTCCTGTTGGCGAAGAGTCCTGTCGGCGAAGTGTCCTGTCGGCGAAGAGTCCCGTCGAAGTAAAGTCTTGTCGGTGTTCAGTCTGTCGGCGGAGTTTCTGTCGGCGTTTAGTCGTACACTCTTAAATTATAGTGTGGTTAAGCCACCTGTCTTCGGGCCTGCGGACGGTGAGCGATGGGTAGCTCGCCGTCCGATAAGGACCAGGCCCGGGTCGACGGCGCGTTGTGTTCTACGCGCGCCTCAAAGAGATGTTAGCACAAACTGACGGGGTCCGTTAGGACCAATGCCTGCCAGGGTTGCGAGTTTGTCCGAAAGGGATATCGTGGCCCTGGCACACAGGCAACGGAAGGAACACGGGTGGGTTTTAGTCAGTAAAAGTCTGACACGCCCTCCCGCTCCGCCCATAGCGGGAGAAGTTATTTGATAATTTCCCACCCAAAAAAAAAAAGCCACCTGTCTTCTTATAACACCATATTGCGTGCACCGTATTGGTCGCAGCTTTCCGGCTCAAAAGTGCAATAAGTTGCGCCCTGTTAACTTAGGATACGGAAGTGATAGAGCATGGCGGTAGATAAGCTAAAATATGGATTTGCAAAAGTGAAAAAACAAAACATGACCGTAGCAATAATGTGATCAAAATCTCATTACCTATGTCTTTTATTGGATATTTATTTATTTATGATTTCGTTAAAAAATTGAGCTTACTTTTCTTAAGTTCAATAGCTTTATTACCAAAAACATACCAATTTTAAATATTAAAACAACTTTTTCCCAGAATAATGGGAAAAAGTATATATACAAACACATTCTAAACAAAACTGAGAGACAGAACTAGCAAATCAAAGCTCGGAGAGCTTTTTAATTCGTCCGGCTAACAGTTGGTTGCAAAAGCTCGCTCAGGTATGAGCTTATCGCTCCGCAAAGTCTCGGGAATACTTGGAACTGAGGTATTACGCCGCGTAGCGCTTACCGACGACGAAACGTTGCTCGTTGCTTCCTTTAGCTTTTGTGATATCATGAGATCACAATTTTGAGTTTTTTTTTAATGTAAGGAGATTTTAATGTTTTCGGTATTTTTTAGATGGTTGTTTTTGGATTTTGCGTTTGTTTATTTCCAGCTTTATAGCATGATTGTTTGGTAGCATACAGCTTATATTAAGGCATGCATAAATTAAATAGTTATAAACATTGTGAATAATTATCTTGTATGTACTTATATTGTATAATTATTTGTAAACACATTTGTATATTGATATACAACCAGCGGTCTTTTGTTACAAGGTCTATTTCAAGATTTCTTTCAGACAATCTTTAGATAAACTAAAATATAGATAATCTTGTCAAGGAATTTTTTTAAGAGACCTTTTTTATGAGTTACTTAATGAATTTATCTTTATTTGGATGATACTCAGTTCACACAAAAGGGATTGTTCGCATTCTTTTGTGACACGTTTCGTCGAATCTATTTATGCACACTATTTTAACATTATTAAGATTTGCTAATTCCTCTATCTGTTTTAAGTAAAACCATTGTAGTATTTCCTTTGTTTTCGATACAATAAAGAATACATTGGCATAATAACAATGATAATGAGAAACTTAACAATTGAATATTTTTGTGTTTTTGTTTGTTAGTATCTACTAAATAACTTCGAGATAAATAATCAGGATATTTCACAGATAATAATATTATGTAAAATTCTTTTTAAATGAGGTTCTGTAGTCTATCTAGAAAGAAAGAAAGATAAAATGCGTTTATTTGCGGTAAACATGACGCAAAAATGAACATAAACACAAAAATAAGAAAAGGTTGGGTGAAACATGCGTCACATCCACGCAAAACGGCTATCACTCAGCATCATCATTCATCTGGCACTGTGCTATACCTACAATTTAAAGAAAGACAAATATTACAAGCATAAAGCCATCATGTTCCTACACAGCTCGGCTGCATTTGTTAGATGGGAAACCATCAGACCTATACTCCATTTGAAATAAGATTAGACATTTAAATAAACCATTTTTACAGTGCGTTCAACCAATTTTGACTTCTATTGCGTTGGTGGCAGCTGTAATAAATAGTTGGTATTGTAACCACGTTTTTGCTTTTAAAGCCATCCTTATGCCTACGGAATAGAAGTCAAAATCGATTGAATGGACTGTAAAAAAGTTTATTTAAAATTCTAATCTTATTTCAAATGGAGTATAGTTAGCTAGGTCTGGTGGGTTAATAATGCAAAGGTTGTCCGATGATCAAGATGATTGTCATACAGACTTGGTTTTACCGAAATAAAAGCGCAGCAAAACCGAAGTGGCTTCGAAACAAAAGTAAAAAGAAAAGAAATTAAAAAAGAAGTAATGCTGAAGTAATACACAGAAGCAGTGGTGGCCCAGTGGTAACGCCCTCGACTTACGAGTAGTAAGGTCGTGGGTTCGAACCCCGACAGGCGCTTTACTTTGTGTAAATTTCATCACCACTGCTCTCAAAACGGTAAAGGAAAACATCGTGAGGAAACCGGCATGTCCTAGAACTAAAGATTCGAAGTTATGTGACACCTACCAACCCGAACTGGGCTCGCGTGGTGGATTACGGCCCGCTCTCTCTCGCAGCGAGGAGGCCTGTGTCTCAGCAGTGGGAACATACGAATACCGAAGTTTCAAGTTAGTATTCTTAAAAAAAACATAAACGCGGCTAGACTAGACATGATAACAAGGTAACAGCATACGGCCGGTGTCTTCAATTACAGTAATTGGCTCCCGAGCGAGTCATGCCAAACGATGGAAAGCTTTCAAATATCCCATCAAGCCGTAATACACCATAATCATGGTTGAAGTTTAATTGAAATTTTTGATGGAATTATAAAATAAATTGTGATTTGATTTGTGAATTGGCAGGTGCCTACAGTGCAGTAACATCAATAATCGAAATGTTTTTCGGTTGTTTTCTTTCTTTTTGTTTTGATCATTGTCGCAGCTGTAGTAGCTAACTATTTACTATACCAAGGTTTGTCTATAATAGTTCAGTCAATATACTTTGCTGAAAGTTCAAATAGATACTTCTTAGCTCGAGTTAATTTCATTTCATTTATTCAATAAAAAATTACATTGTGTCTGAATGTTTTACAAAGATACCTACGCAAATAATTAAAATAATAACCAGTTAAACACACAATTAAATTAGTTCCACACAATCTCATTACCTATCTACATTAATATTATTAACATTCATAAAAGCTCAAAATATAATAAAAAAATGTCAACGAGAAAAACAAAAAACATGTCACGAATACCGAAACCTAATAATTTAATTT
The DNA here is from genome assembly GCA_963921375.1 of Tiliacea citrago. Lineage (NCBI taxonomy): Eukaryota > Metazoa > Arthropoda > Insecta > Lepidoptera > Noctuidae > Tiliacea > Tiliacea citrago. The sequence goes on from OY992784.1 coordinate 9,278,075, forward strand.
AATTTCCAATAATAATAATAAAATTTTAAAAAAAAAACTAAACAACAGTTTTTCCCATCCAGAATAACAATATTTTATCTAAAATTATATTAATCTAAACGTGTCATAACCAGATAATATTGTCAATAACATTAAAATCCACACATGCATTATCACCAGTATTCAATCTCACAATTCGTTGAGATCTAAATATCTTTACACATCTTCACAGTATTTAACACAATCGTACCGTTTGTCATTGAACTCCTACTGTTTGAACCATATTATTTTCATCTAAAATATCAGGTTAAGTAGGGCGCACACATGACAATCAGTCCCTTCGGCCCTCGCCTCAGGTCGCAGGAAGTGGAGGGCGACGCTCAAGTGTGTCGAGACGATGCGCCGGCGCACTGAGGCGGAACGACCACTCAACCTGCTATCCCACTTCTTGTAACCTTGGTGTGATTGTATGTACTGGTCAGTAGAAATACGTACAGTATTTTGGGCGACTATTTTCAAATTCAAATTCAAAATTCAAATTAAAAAAAAATATTTCAGACCAGGTGATCCATATAGTGTTAGTATGAACTTAGCCTATGTTAGTAAACTCAATTATTAGGCATTTCATTTTTCAATATTAACCATTTTAATTACCTAAATTATTCAAAAGATAGAGGTCTAAATCAAAGATACTATCTCAAAGCTGTGAACTCATCGAAAAATATTGCGTCCGCATGTTGGCTGCAAAATGCACGCACACTAGAATAACTCAATGACAGCACAATGACGTGGCGCGAGTGTAAGACGTAGCTGTCACGCACACCAGCATAAAAAGTTTTTACCTTTTTGTTTAAGTTTTTTTGCAGCGCGACACTCTAAGATCTAGTGATATAAATAATCAAAGGTCTAAAGGTTGAAAGGCAGGACGTCACGTTCACTTTGTACCTCGGAAATAACATGACAGTCGCCAGGGATAGTCTCAGGTCAGAGTCAGCATGACTTTGTTTAATCTTACCATTTTGGTAAAAATGTGGTATATTTTTGTCAATATTTTTTAGATTAGATACCAATTTTGCAGACACTACCAGGTTTCTTTTAGTGAAAAGGTCAGTATGATGAGGATGTTACGGTAATCAAATTATTTGGTTTCTAGTACTTTAAAGGAACTTATGTAATGTTTCCTGAAGGTCTCCTGTAATTAATTTCTAGTTACGAAGAATTAACAATTAATTTGGTAGTTAATTAATAGCTTTGATTGGTTATCGGATTTCACACATTAAACGCTTGTATCGAATTAAAGTAGGATGCCATATTTTTTAGGACTCAAGATAGAATGACAGTTCAAAAACCTACCTTCCTCCCGGTACTACTAAGCAAGTAAGCATAGAATATAATAGCTTATAATATGTATAGGCAATTAGGCACGGTACAGTGTCTGAAAGTGACGCCGGTGACTGAAAAGCTGTGTGGCAAAAGGTTGTCATGTGATGCGGAGGAATGAGGGAAATGTCGCTAGGAAAGTTTTGAGTATGCATGTGGGTGGCTTTTCGAGTAGGGGAAAACCAAAGAAACGATGGATGGTCAGTGTGATACGGCTAGAAAGGGAGTGACTACCGCGATGACAACTAATAGAGAAGTATGGAAGGAGCAGGAGAATTATGAGTATATATAGGTATGCACCTTTCTGGGGACACAAGGGAAACCATGTCTTATAATACTGAAAAGTATATAGTTCATCCCATCCTGCAAAAGCGGTAGAGGTATCTATCTATCAATTTTAATGACATAGTCATATTATTATCTCTTTTATTTCACTAAATATAAATATAAATTATATATATTTTTTAAATATAAAATATAGTAGCCCACCGGTATCGGGAACAAGGTCCAAGCTACCGGCGGTCAGGACTCCAGAGAGAGGTACCTCCTAACAATGCAAGCCGTGTTCAGAATTATTATTATTATTATCTTTGTTTTTGCAGACTACAATGTGATCTATAATGTTAGTAACAAAAAAGCTTAAGCTATGTTAGTACTTAATAACTTAAGCAGATCGGGTGCGGTTTGCAAGAGCTCACACTAGCGGCCTGTCTGTCCGGGCGGCTATCGATTGCAGGATAGTGTTGGGACTACCACGCAGCCTAAGGAGTAGCGAGGCAGATACTAGGTCATAGACCGATGGTCTCCACTATCATCTTCCTATAAATACTAATATTTTTATAATCTCTACCATGTCAAGTACAAATATTAGTCGTACATTATACAGTTTGACTTCATATAAAGACGAGAGCACACTGCACAGTCTGCCTCACGCAAGGCAGCGCGCGCGGGCGCCGGAGCGGAGAATGCCTCGGGCAAAACATGCAAGATGTGTCTCACGAAACATTATAATACACTGCTGCGAATTTTTAATAATATTTGCTACGGTGAAAAATAGAATGTTTGCCCACGTACCTAGTAATTTTAAGGCAATTTTGCTGTTAAATTTTAAAAGTGGCGTTGAAACTATGTTAATGTGTACAGTTTGGATTGATTACACGCTTTTATACCGTGTGGTTTCCTGTCAAGGACAGGTCTTTTTATCATGGAATAAAGCACGGACGGCACGGTTGGCGCAGTAACTGCTGCGCTGCGTGTCGCGGGTTCGATTCCCACACGGAACAAATATTTGTATGACCTACAAGTAGTTGTTCCGGGTCTGGCTGTTTGTGTATGTGAGTTTAAATGTTTGTAAACGCACCCAGAATACAGGAGAAATTCCTAGTGTGGGGCAACGTTTTTTTTTAAAAAAAAAAAAAAAAAAAGGCCAGCCTTTCAAGGAATTTTAAGGCTTACGCACACCGTCACAATTGAGCGGTCAAGTTTTGAACGGCTGAAACTTACGAGGTCTGACCGGGCAAGAAAAGGCCTCTAGTCGCTCGTGTGGTCGTGTACACAGTCCCTAAGGCTACCTGCAAAGGAACAATAAACCCGCGACGCATATCCGACACATCTATCTACCTGGCTCATGAATGAGAGGATGTGTGCAGGGAAGCGAATCCCCAGCCTCAATGATATCACCACTCAACCGTTCTGATGCTACTTTGTTTAAAGAAACAAATACAATAAGTTTGTGGTCTAATTTAGGGATTTTAATCGTCCAGTAAAAAAATAGTGGTCGTTGTTTGGAAATATTGTAAGGCTTGTAATTAAGGACCTTCTTCCGAATGGAGAGAGTAGACCCATCTTTTTGGGAGGCTTACGTGAATCCATTAGTGCAGTGGTCTATCTATAGATCGTTCGTGACCATGAGAATACAGGTGCAATGCAGGTTCGATTCCCGCACGGAACAAATATTTGTATGACCTATAAGTAGTTTTTCCGGGTCTGGCTGTTTGTGTATGTAAGTTTAAATGTTTGTAAACGCACCCACGATACGGGAGAAATTCCTAGTAAACGTTTAAAAAAAAATACTGGCAGAGGATTCTGTTTCTGCAGTACATTAATGCAACCATGTCTAAGGACCTACAATATTTTAACAGTGAAATAACGAAATCCAGCATATAATATTATTCTCCATACAGTCGGAGACTAGTTTCATCCGCCATTGTCCGCTTCGTTAACTTCACGTGCAGGTTATTTGGAAACTACTCTTATTAGGAAAACCCTGATAATATTCTTATACTTAGTGAGTTTTATGGTTTTTTTATACGAGAAAAACGAGCCTCTATTTATTAGAGATGCTTAACAAGGAAAACATTGGGTTTCTTGTCAATCACAAACACTTGATCAAAGCTTTTCAAAATCTTTAGTTTTCCTTTTATTTTATTTTTTTCTTTCCTTCCTGAATGCCAGTATCCCAACCGATACTAAAGAGTCTTTATTACTTTACAACTCTTGGGAATAATTTTTCGGCCTTCTATTAAACACCGACAAATTCCGTGTGAACCGTGATGCGCTCCCGTTTACACCACTAGGATAAAAAAAAAATCGTGGGAGTTTTTTCGTTGGAATTTGGAAGGAAGCTTCTGAGTAGCAGTATTTCGCGTAATGATACTGGTATTTAACAAACCTCCGATAACTTGAGAGATAATAATAACAATACCAAAACCTTTAGAGACATTTTGAAGTAATCTTTAACGAAACCTCATGAGTCTCATGACTGTATTAATGATAAATGGTTTTATTTCTGTAAGTGGGTTTGTACAAATACTTTTACATGTCAATCGTATTTTAAAAACTAGATGAGGTTGGCGTTTCTTATCTGACTAGTCTGAGAAGAAAGGCCGAAACAAACTCAGAGTAATCTAGTACCTATCCGCTATTTATTTAATCAATTTAGTCAAGTTCTTCGTGCGGACCCAATAAAGCTCGATAAAATTCTCCATTCTTTAAGTTCAGAAAAGATAAAATAAGAATGCAGTGTCTACACTTCCGTAGCGATACACCAGACTTGCGAAGTCGGCTGAATCACTAGTACAGTAAAAAAAAACGTGGCGGTTGCCGGGTGTTCCCGACGGTTGAGCCGTTGAGCCTCGCGATGAGCGATGACTCATCGACTCATCGCGATGTTATGGGTTCTAAAGCCACTGTTTTAACTCCCGAAAATATCACTTTTTTGATAGTGGGACTTTTATTTAAAAATGATTTCGCTAATGATTATCCCATTTCTTCCTGTGGGTGTCGTAAAAGGCGACTAAGGGACTTACTAGAGAATGGGCAGCAGCGTTCTCTATGCATTTTAACACCATACTGTAATTGCCAACTCGCCTGCCAAGCGTGGCGATTATGGCAAACCCCTCCCTTTGGGGGAGCACCAGCAGTGGACGTCTTTCGGCTGAAATTATGATGATGAATGGTTAATTATTAACTTAGATAAGAAAAGGCGACTTATGTGATGGAGCTAAAAATATAATAAAAAAACAGAACATACCTAATAGGTATTAACCAATATTTATTTTTTAAAGTAAATAGGCAGGTGCACCTGGTACATCTCTGCCTAACCCTTTAATGATCACAGGCGTGATGTTATGTCGTGGTAGGTAGAGTAAGGCGAATAAATAAAACCGGCCAAGAGCGTGTCGGACCACGCACAATGAAGGATTCCGTAGTTGGGATGAGTTTATCCCAACATGTTCTCCCATACATCGATATACGTCACGGTCAATACTCCAACTGCAAATATAAGTTGGATGTAAGTTGGTCGACTATTACTCGTTAACTTGTAAAGCCTACTTAGCTGTGATAGTTTTCCTTTTAATTTCGTTATATATACTACTGCTATGAATTTCCACATATCTAAAAACATCCATTTAGCTGGCACACACTTGACTCTAACAAAAATTTGCATTTTTTTTTTAAAGTTTAATATTACGCAAACGGATTCCTGAATCGGAAAATGGTTACCACAGACCCGCAATATTTTTGAACGGCCTATCCAACGTAGCCCCATATCATGGGATAGACGAGTAAAAAAATATTACAATTCCCACTTTACGTGCAACTGCAAGGCAGGTAGAATAGAATAGAATACTCTTTATTATGTACACCATAAAAGTTACAGATATAAATGTTGAAATTTTACATAGGGTGACACAGTGGGCGGTCTTATCGCTAAAAGCGACCAGGCAGGCAGGTAACCTATAATTTTAGAAAGGGATTTTATTTTACCACTTTGCCGGCGTGATTAATATGCCCATGCCAAATCACAGCTTTCTAGGTATTAAGAGTCTCTGATCTTAGCCGTGGACAGACAGACAGACGGACATGGCGAAACTATAAGGGTTCGTTCCGGAACCCTAAAAAAAAAACAAATGAAACTACATATTAAAATTCAACGATATGGCGCAGTATCGGGTTACGATCCAAAGAGAATAGATTATACGAATACATTATCATAATATCATACTAAATTCTAGGTAACCTAACTAAATAGTTGTAAGATTAAAAGGAAAATTAATCTTTTAACTTTACTACATCTTTTTACATAGTGTTTATAATTTGTTGAATATATTAATAAATTGTGGAAAATCCAATGCGTAAACTTGATCGTACATTCATTTACAAACTAATACCCACACACCTAAATAAAGGCGCGCTGTTGGATTTTAAATTTTTAGCGCTGACCCGAGCGTTTAAACTCCAACAACCTAGCTGCGCCCCGCGGTTTCACCCGCATGAGTCTCGATCCCATGGGAATATCGGGATAAAAGCCTATATGTCAATCCAGGGTATCAGCTACCTCCATACAAAATTGTATCAAAATTGGTCCAGCTGTTTGAGCGTGAAGAAGTAACAATCACAAAGACACACTCACAAACTTTTGCCTTTATAACATTTGTGTGATAACAAAACTTTCCCGCAGACTTTGCTCTTTGCATAACATGCGGTAATAATCTTCAGGTTTATGTAGATGTTTTAACAGTAGTAAATGTATACTTCAGCTAGCAGTGTCAGAACTGCAAATACAGCGGGCCGATCGCGCTAATTTTGAACGTTAATACCAAAACTAAACCACAACCAAAAACGTTACGTTAGACACATTTCGTATCGCGCTAATCATTTCAACGGAAACGATTTAGCTTTACTTTGGAAGTTAAGTTGGAGGAACGATCGATCGAACAATACTCTCACAAAAAAAAAGCGCGATACCGTTTCTTACATCAGCTAAACCAAAACTAAACTAAAACCAAAAACGTTCCGTTCGAACGGTAATTACGTTGAGAAATAGCGCGATCGGCCCCCTGGACTCGTTGTGATAAGAGTCGGGTAAATATTGTACTAGTATGATTCAGAAAGCCAGTGTTCCTGCCATGTACAAAATGGTTTTACCCTTATGTTACAAAGACAAAAATAGTCTCCATATTTTTGGAGGTTACTCCTTAAGAATCGATTTTCATATACGACCCACGGTCTGGGAATTTTATGAGGAGTGAAATTAATACAAGCGTTTACTCAAAAGCGTTACGTTTTTCTGCGGAACGTACCTTGCGTACCTTTCAAGGAGTAAACTCCAGTCATGGGTCAGAGCTGAGGCACTTTTTTATTTTAAATATCGACCTGATAATATCCTGCAATTCCCGAAGGGTTAGGCTGGGGTGTACATACAGTACACCCCAGTCATTTCGCCAGTTACAGCTATGTTGAAGTTCCATATAAAACGGGGCGAGCCAATTACCACCAACCGGGCACAAATTCAGACCTGGGAATCGAACCCAGGACCTCATGATCAGCAATAGCGCTTGCAAACACTAGACCAACGCGACGGGGCAATCTATCTTAAGGCAAGCTTGCTGAATTACTTACTACAAATTGTATGCTTAGATGGTTTGGTCAGTTTGAGAGGATGAATGAAAGGCGACTAACAAAAGGTATTTACAAAGCAGAGGTGAGTGGAAACGCCGGGAGGTGACGCCCTAGGTGGACATATAGTGACCTAATTGGTCATGTTCTTCAGAAAGGTCAGGTGCGTAGTACTCACAACCGGCGTGCGTGTATGAACAGATGTATGAACGTAAACGAAGCAAAAGGAGTATGTAAGGAGCGTAGTGGGTGGCGTTCTATAGTTTCTGCCTACCTCCATGGGAAGAAGGCGTGAGTTTATGTATGTATGTAAATTGGAAATCCTGCTCTATAGAGCATTCCTATCTATAGATAGGAATGGTATTTTCAAAAGACCTCCAAAATGTTATTAAGTAGGAACCTACAGGCTAGCAGCTCCACAAGTCTACAAACAATTTTATTACACCGTATTTTTATAAGAGGATTCTCACGGATTCACACCGTCTATTATGTCCTAATGATTCACTAAGAAGGCTCAAGGTAAAGGCTTTATGTTTGATCGTTTATGCCTACTATTGCCTACACCATTTATGTAAGGTTTTTTTGGAATGACTCAGGTTCAAACGTGCTCTTCGTTTATGACGTCACTCACTTGTATTCCTCTGAAGATGGTTTTATAATACATCATCGGGGAGGATATTTTTCTTGTATGAAAAGTACCAAGGGTATTGAATGACACGATAAATAACTTGAACTTGCATAAGCTTTTATCTCCTCAAGTCCTGTCCCGCCAGTGATTAACGAGAAGCTAGTAGGGCTATCAACTAAAAACGAGCTAGCGAGCAACGAGCAGCGAGTGCGCGACGGCGACGAGAGATTACTCGCCGTTCTGCGTATATACCAAGCGTGTGTCCCTCAGCGAGTATTCTGCCCGCCAAGTGACCGACAAACTAGTACTCGCCAGCGGCGACGGTATTAACAGTCAGCGATCAACTATTAATGTATCTATTAACTATTAATGTGGGGAAAATACACAGGTGCTTAATGAGTGAAGCAATTCACTACCGTCACATTCTTCAGAAACAGCGCGGCAGCGGTCGGCGATAGTCATTAATAGAGTCATTAAGACATATTACTCTATCATCTGTAATGACTCATTACAGTCGATAGAATAATTTTTGGGTCGTTTGTTAAACAGTGACTCAGCTAAGGTAGCATTTGGACGCAAAAATTGAAGAAATTGGGATTAACTGGATGTGGTAGCGCCATCTTAAAAATTAAGAAGCACCCCATTCTATCACAAACCGAAGGATTTTGAAGGAATCCATTAAATTTAGGGTGCTGATGAGACTACCCCGATTCTGCAGCGCATCAGGGATATTTGCCGAGTTGCAAGTTATAGACTGTTTCTATAATATAATATGCGAAAAAGATGCATGTCTCTGGTGTGCAGCCCACCCAGGGTTCGGGTAAGCTCCAGGGCATCGTGAGGGTCTTTGCGCTGGGGTTCAATTGTCAGTACCTGAACCATTGCTGGTTCACATACTGAGTAATCGAAGTCTCTATAGTATGTTTATATGACTTCCAAACAGGAGAATGTTTTATTTTCGTCTGTTTTTTTAAATGTATGTTCAGCGATTTCTCCGTCAATTATGAACCGATTTTGAAAATTTCCCCTGGTTCTGACCAGGAACTCCTCAACAATTAACGCCCTGCATTGGGAAAAACAGTATTTTTTAAAGGTGATGAGCAGTAGACATTAGGTGATTGTAACTTAGATAAATTACAAACTGACCCGACCCACTGAAAAATAAAAAAAATTTAAACACAAACAATCGACTTACAAACGATTATTTCGACCAACAAACTCCAACAAAGGATCGTAGGTAAAAAAAATACTAAAAAAACTTTTAACAAAAAAAAAACAACCGACTTCCAAAAAAACACTACAAAGTGAACTATAACTTTAATTTCGGAAGTCGGTGGCAAACAACTAAAATACAGATCGAAAGACACCGACTTCCGAAATTAAAGTTATTTTTCACTTTGTTGTGTTTAGTTGGAATCCGGTTTTTTTTTTGTTGGTCGAAATAAACGTTTTATTATTATTGCTTCATGCTTAAAAAAAATCGTCTGCTCGACAACGTAAATAACGCAATGAATGATAATGAATTGTCAAAATGAAATACTTGTATGTATATAATTACCCCGCAGGACTACTAACTAGTCTCATCTTCTCAGTTTGCTGACCGACTCTCCACTATGTAGGTACGCTCAATATTAAACTGCGATTAATACTGATTTGTAATTTAATTTTGAAGTTGGTTAGGTTAGCCGATGTTTGAAGGTTGCCTGAATTTCCCGAGTTGAGGGTCATCGACCATTAACTTCCTTTACATGACGCATTAGTACTCATTCTTGTTATTTCTTATTTTGTCCTTACTCCCTGATCAAGGTTAATCAATAAAAAACCGTCCAAGAGCGTGTCGGGCCACGAACAATGAAGTGTTCCGTGGTTGGGATGAATTTATCCCAAGAATAAACTTAACTTTGTAGTTGTAAAACATGATCGGGACACATCGATATACGTCACGGCCAATTCTCCAACTGCAAATGTAATGTAATCACAAAAAAAAAACTTATTTAATGTGATAAAACCAATGACGTATTATATATAGACACGTTATCAACAAACATCTCGGCGCTTAAAAACGGCGAAAATACTAGATAACTACTTATACGCGTAAACATTTTTGTCTTTAACTTTTGGGGTATAATTTGTACATCCTCTGAAAACACACGACGGCATGTTTTCTTTATATTTTGCACAGGTTTTCACACACGATATAAATTAAAAACAAACGTAGCGTCGCGCGACAGGTTGGTGCGTGACTGAGCGCAATGTGGCCAATTGGCTTCATTTCATGTTGCCATTTTAGAGTGCGGACAACGTATCTATAGTTTTATACATCATTGGATAAAACCACAAATTAACGATTTTCGGACTTTTAACTTTACTTACATGTGCTGTGAGATCTTGCTTCGTGCCAAATTTCATGATTCTAGGTCAATGGGAAGTGTACAAAAATTATACTTCTTATTATCATTAGGTATTATATATTTTTTATTGCGTTGACTTAGAAGTTTGATCATTTTAGAGCTTCAAGGGACTGTACACCTACGAGTTTGATATTAGTTTCAACTTGATACCTCCACGTGTTCCTGAGAAAAAGGGTCTTGACTGACGGACGGACAGACAGACGGACAACGGAACAAAAGAAAAAACGGAACCCTGTAAGGGTTCCGTTTTTTTCTTTTTGGGGTACGGAACCCTAAAAACTTAAATATAGAGTTAATAACCTATGTTTGTACGTAAGTTATTTTTGTTACCTTACTGATCTATCTTCCGGTCATATGCTTTTCCGTTATTGAATGGAAATAAATAATAATAAATGGAGCAAAAACACGATTTTTCCTTGAACTTAGATTTCACAAGCGCTACAGACTTTCATGTTTCTATTCTTCGCTCATCTTGGAACAATAATTATAATTCTGCAAATACATATCTGTTACAGTCGCGAATCATATTTTGACCAATATTACAACCTGACCCTCATCTGCAAATTGCGAAAAACGTAAGAAAATTTGAATTTCGCGGGTTACAGCTGCGGATTCACCTTAAGATAACGCTTGTGCAATAGAGGGGTTCCTCAAGGTTCAAGCTCATAACTTCTCACAAGTGGAGATAAAACAGTCGCCAATAAATATTATACGTAAGACTTATGATATTAAGAGGAGGCTCCCTATTTTTATGTTAATTTGCATGAATATTCTGAAACAGTCACACATACAAGCAAAATGAAAATTAAGTATATGATTTATTGGATCTTTTTCTTTCCATGTTGAAGACAGTTACGTAATTGTAATATTATCTCTCAATAATTTTTTTATTCGAAGATCATGTCTTTTTTAAGGATAATTTAAAAAAACAAACAAGATTGTTTAACTTTTATGTCTAAAATAAATATTCACAGCAAGAAAATATAGTTTATTATCCCGACACAGGATATTTTTTCTCTAGATACGAAACTAGAATAAGAACGAAAAAACGAAACGAAACGAACGAAGAACGAAATAAGAATTGAGACTCACGCTATTTCATTTCGTGTTTTTTTTCTTTTATATTAATTAAAATAATTTATATTTAATTTCGTCGCGTGTAGCACCAGCCGGAATTTGCGTTCGAAATTTGATTTAGACTGCCTGCTCTTAACTCTATCATCTTCGTTAAAAGCTGTCGCCTAGCACGGCTTTACGGAGATATGGGCTGTCATTTTTACATTAGACTGAAATTAATAGATGGAAGAAGCCGTATTTTGAATCGTCTCGACCATATTTGCTTAAAGGATGTACGACCGATCCCATAATTCTTGTACCTATACTTACCGCATCATCATCATTCTCATACCCGTATCCCAATCTATTAGGCGTGGGCGCAGCATACCTAAACAATAATCATCAATCTGCCTAGCCTTCTTCCAACTGTGTTAGGTTTGGCTTCCAGTCTAACCGGATGTAGCTGAATACCAGTTTTTTTACTTAAAGCGACTGCCTCTCTGACCTCCACAACCCAGTTGCTGGGTAACCATATCCCTAAGACTGGTTGTCTCTGACTATCCCTAAGACTGTCAAAGACCTACGAATGACAGCCGGAACCAACGGCTTTAACATGCTTTCCGAGGCACGTAGGGGTCTCGCTCTTTTTGGGTACGAGCCCTTCACAGCATAACTAAATCTTCTTTTGATTTACGTAAAAAGGATAGACTGCAGCATCGTCTTGTCTGCAAATAAACAGAAATCTGTTTTGAGTTTTGTGTTTCATTAATGTTATTTGCGTACGAAATTAAATTTTATTTAGTTAATTAATGATTTGATTGATTTGATTTGTTTCTTTTTGATTTGATTTGCTTTGTTTTACCTACTTAGTTTGTATGTCAAAGTTCATAGAATACTTAATATTTTTAAGTTCTATAAATGTTCTCAAGTAAGTGAAATCCTTGTAATTTCTTGTAGAGAAATAAATTTCTTTAACCATAATCTGTGTCGGCAAAGCATAGTGTCAATATGCCAATTAATTTCTCATAAGGTCAATTAATTATTTATACGGAGGTCCTTGTTTAACAGAGGTTACTGTGGATAGTAACATGTCTTTATAAAATTACCAGTTGATAAATATAATGGCTCAGAATAGCCTTTACTAGAAGTGGTGATCGTATTAGGGGTTCAGCAGCTTCAATATCATCAGGATTGTGCCGGAATATAGCAGTTCGTCGTGGACGTGGTACGACAGCGGCTCCCTCAACATCGTCTCTGTCATCAGAGTTCCGTGGCGGCTAAACAGCCGCCACGGAACTCTGATGACCATGATGACCATCGATGCGACGCCGACGCTCTGCTAGAGTTACAGCCTGTTTTAGTGTAAAAATCAGCCAGTGTCACTCTTAAATCCGACCTCTTCAATGGTTCCTAGTAACTTCGCAATAAAACACATACATTAAGAAAACGCACGTCTCAAACCCCGCAGATTTTATGAATAAATCATCAACTATTTACTGAATACCTACTTGTACATGGCATTTAACATATTCTTGTTATGTAGGTACTTGGGTCGTGTCAATTGACAGGCGGTAAACTATGTCCGATCTCAGTCACTAAACATGTATGGAATTTGTAGTTTATGTGAGGATTTCCTTTGGATTTTCCTTTATCGATTGCACGAGGTAATCGGATGCTTATTCAATGTAACGGACTATAATCGAAAGAACAAGAACCCGCACTTCAAGACGCTGAATCTCTTTTAGTAGAACTCTACAATAAAATGGTAATGATGGGGTACATCAGGTTCTTGCCGGTAGAGGAACTTAAAGATGTAGACTGGACTGTAGTGGTCTCCGAACTAGATGTAAACAACGCAAACAGTGAATTCCGTAACACTTTAACAAGTGCAGTACAAAAACACAGCGTAGAAAAGTCAGTTAGCCACTCTACATACATAAGAAAACCCTGGATCACACCCGGACTTAGATGTATGAACCACAAGGACAAACTTCATCATGAATCAAATAAACATGCAGTTTATTAGTTTTTTACTTTAACGTTACAAGAACTTCTTAATTAACAAATATTGTACACAGACTACTTAAAAATGAATCTTCGGCACTAACGTCAATAAACAACTGCAATGATTGCTCTTGTGTTGGAAAAAACCTAGCCAGTAAAATTCTCGCAGACATGAACGAAACCCAAGAATCAGTAACAAACTACACCTAGGAGAGCCTCAAAACACAAATTTCTTTATGCAACCTACTGACCTTTTTGAGATAGAAATAATCAAAAGTCTGAGAAACGATAGTGCCCCAGGCCCGGAAAACTTTACACCAACACTTAAATTAAAAGTGAAATCATAATTTCACTAACCCATATCATAAACTTAGCTTAGAATTAGGCAGATTTCCTAACATGTATGGAAAGAGGCACAGGTCACTTCAGTGCATAAAAGCGGTTCAAAATAAAACCATACAGACCCATTTCACTGTTAACAATATTCTCAAAAATTCTCGAAAAAAATGTTAACAAACGACTCACCTCTTATCTAGATTCCAATTACTTAGTATCCAAGAATCAATTTGGCTTCAGACAGAGAAAATCCACAGAAGATGCAGTAAGTCTTTTAGCCAAACTTGTAACATGTTATTTAGAAGAAAATTGAAAATGCATAGGAATATTTCTAGGCTCTCCAAAAGCTTTCGACACCGTTGCTATTCCCATACTGCTAAAGAAGCTCGAGACGACTGCTACTCAAATGGTTTGAGACCTACCTTAGTAACAGTAATGTGTAAAAATTGGGGATAACACCTAGTTGTCAAAGCAGCTTGGAATTTAGAGTGCGTCAAGGTAGTGTCCTGGGCCTGACTCTATTTATCATCTATATTAATGACATTTATCACGCCATTACTCAAAATGCAAAAGCTATATTATTTTCACATAATTATGCAAACAATTATGCTGAAACAGCATAAATTGTTGAATACGTTGTGCAAAAGCGGATTTGAAGTTTCTTTTTTTGAGTAGATGGTGATATTCTGTGGATTGGATTGTTATTTTGTGTTGTTTTCATCATCATCATGTCAACCGAAACATGTCCAATGCTGGACACAATAAAGTATATCACACTTCACACTAATATTATAAAGGCGAAAGTTTCTGAGTGTGTGTGTTTGTTACTTCTTCATGCTCAAACGGCTGGACCAATTTTGATAAAATTTTGTATGGAGGTAGATGATACCCTGGATTAACATATAGGCTACTTCACGCGAGTGAAACGGCGGGGCGCAGCTAGTATAAATATAAATCTTTTTTTATCGACTGTATCCATCATTAGTATAAGAATACTGGCTGCAAAAATACCTATGAAGTAAGCTAGCGCTAATCTAGCCAGGGCACTGTTCACACGATATTTCGCACAAGCAGCTTTGATGGGTTTTAGGGGTTAGCACCGAGGTGACCCAGCTTAATAAAAGGATTCGTACGTACGTACGTAAAATGTAGCAAGGTACGGCTTGAATAAAATACTACATGCAAATATTAACTTTAGAACTAAAACAGTAAAGTTGAATATCAATTGTAGTGTGTATTTGAAAGCAGCAATGTGACCGGTAGAGTGGTAAAGTATAACGTATGTAGTGGTAAATAATAAATCGTATTTTCATGTTAGTGCTAATTTGGAAACCATGTTGGATAATAATAATATTCATGTTAAAGACATTGCTTCATAAGTGTTTAGTAGTCAAAAATTGCCAACGTGCATTAAATAAGTGTACCTTATGCTGGTAATAAAGAATCAATGTTTAAAAAAATCATACTTTATTTATATTTTATATAATAACTGGCTGCGCCCCGTGGTTTCACCCGCGTAACTCTCGATCCCGTGGAAATATCGGGATAAAAAGTAGCGTATGTCTTAATCAAGGGTGTCAGCTACCTCCATACAAAATTTTATTAAAAATAGGTCCAGCCGTTTGAGCGCGAAGAAGTAACAAACATACACACACACTCACAAACTTTCGCCATTATAATATTAGTGTAATATTATCTATGCGAAAGTAACTCTGTCTGTCTGACTGTTAACTTTTCACGCCTTACCGACTGAACGGATTTCGATGAAATTTGGTACGCAGGTGAACCATGACCTTAGGATAGGATAAAGGATATCTATTTTTACCCCGGTAGTACGCTCCCGTGAGATCACCACGCAAGCGAAGCAGCGGCCAAAAACTAGTAACCTTTATACGAATCACTTAAAATCTTTATCTGTATCTAACATTGACTTAAATTTGTCTTTGTTAAAACGATTTGTTGTAACAAAGACAAATTCGAACCGCCCACATGCTACAATAAGCCGCCAATGTAACTCGTGCGTGGGATGGAACACAGCTGACGCGTACGGGTTTGGCTTTTTCTCCAGTGTCGTTAAAAGGTGGATTTGAATTTCGCGGGCTACCACTGCGGATCCACCTTAAGACGCTGACAACAGCTAAATCGCGGCCACTGTCAGACTGCATACAAAAGAAAAAGAAGCGCGATGACACAACGCTTGTAATTTATTGCAAAATATGAAGTAATCAGCTATTTACTCAAAAGTTACTTGAGTAATCAAAAATAAAATAATCAACCAAGTTCTGCATACAAATAAGATGTGTTTGTTTTTAATTAAATACCAACTGTACGTTGATGTTTAATACAGATACTTTGGATTGAAATTCAAAGTAAAGGGTTAGTTTACCGTTAATTTGTATCAATATTTTTTTTCTAAAGTGTTTTGTAAAAAACCAAGTTCTGAGAAATATGTTCATAAGTATATTTTTTCCGCTACCAAAAACTAGATATTTGGCATTTTTTTTAAAGACAATTTTACTTTTATTGTTTGCCTCTTGTCAGCGCCTTAAGTAATTTATTGTTATTTCCCTGGCATTTGTGCTTGATGCTAAAGTAAGAGCTTTAATGTATGCCTGTAATGGAAAGAGCCCTTTGAATTGACTTTTGGAAAAAAGGCTTTGTAAGGAAAAATGGTACAAATGACCATATTCATAATTGATTCGACTGTAAATGAAAACGTTGGGCTAGTCTCTATGTTAAAAAACTGGCCAAGTACGTGTCGGACCACGCACAATGAATGGTTCTGTAGTAGGCATTTATGCCAAGAACAAACTTAACATTGTAGTTGAAAAACATGTTCTCCCATACATTCCAACTGCAAATGTTAGTTTGTACGACCATAGACTTTTTGTAGGTTTTCCTGTAATCTATAAGTAAAGAACTATTTTCTGTATTTTTTTCAAAATGTTAGGTTCGTTTCGGAAATAAGGGGGAATGGTAAATTTTCATCTATTTTCTTTAATAACTTTAAAACGAATTATTTTGAAATTACAAATAAAAATATTTGAAATACTTATAACATGTCATTTGATATCTCGCACGGTACAGTTTGAAAGGTTTATTTTTTATTTGCTCATTTTCCCCCCAAAAGTGATCCCCATTACGCATTGCTTAGTGTTTGTTATAATATTATATAGGAATTCGTTATAAGTATTTTTGTTGAAATCCAGACTTGCACTTCTGAACCTTTTCTGGACCCTCGGAGTTCTTGAATCGCTGATTACGTCATTCCCTTTCAAAGACACGGAAAAAAAATGAAAAAAAATTGCAAAGTAGTCAGGGCCCCTCAACCTTACGTTTATTTTTTACATACTTCAAAACATTGTTTTGCTTTGCTCATGGAAATGACGCCCGAGAGTAGGTTTTTCTTAAAAATTCTTAAGGTTGATGAATGTGTAAAGGAAAAGTTAAACGCTTTTCTAGCAAGGATCGACGTGGAATGTCATTTCCCATACTTGGAGCGACCTGGAAAATACAATGATTTCATGCGTTTTTTTCCTAAAGAATTAATTTAAACTTAGCCAAACAAACCACTCAACTTCCTTACACAAATTGTGTTATGAAATGAAGATTCTTCGTTTTTCTTGGATATGATCATAACGTATTATAAATAGATATCAGAGATCTGATAAAGACCAAAAATAGAGCCATAATATGTTTTTATTCAATAGAAAAAACGTCTGTTTTTTACTAGCGATCAGACGACCACTGACTTTTTTTAATCGAAGGTCCTTTTAACGGTTTTGGCGTTCGTTATTCGAATTTTGCTACAGTTTACTCCAATTCTTAGTAATTATTACAGAATCTTGAAGAACTTGATCAATTGACCATCATAACTTAACTTAATTCTTCCATCCAGCAGATATTGGAGTAGTATTTCTGTTCTTCTTACATCTGATATTCCTTCATCAGCAACCTGATTGAATCACCTTTAAAAGTTTAATATTGTCTCATTACTTACAACATTTCCTTTATTATGAAGAAATATAGTATCACAGTCTTACAGACCAAATATTTCTGTTAGAATACCAAACAGATTTGTTACAATAGCGTTGCTGACATTTGCGAGAGGTGTCAAGGTGAGGCGATCTTCTTTAGGTCCGTTAAACCGGTCCAGGGGTCCTCCGAGCTCCGAGCTATATGACGTAGTTACGTATAAGTACCTAGTTAGTTTTTATAAAGGAGTTACTTGTAGTTAACACGTGTCTGATCTTAATCTTTTAATAGTGTTGACGTGCCGTTTGGTTAAATAAGCGTGTTTACGATAACTTGGGAATTTGCTTTTAAATCAAGATTATATACGTATCGATCAATCATTCACATTTGGTAAGAAAATGTAACGACTATAAGAAAAATGCCAGGTTGATGGCAATAGGCTGGCTCCCAATAACATGGGACTTAAAAATAACTGGCGAAATCTGGGTACAGGCCGATTCAAACTTTATTGCGGCTCGGAACATGAGGCGAGTCGCTGCGCAGTCACAAATTCACGTGTCAGCAGGGGTGAGGGGTGCGGTACTGCACAGCGAGTACTAGTAGTATTCACTTCAAAGCCGCCATCATGTTTGAGTCGAGCTGTACACTTACACTTCTGCCTAACCCTTCGGGGAAACAAAGCGTGATGTTATGTTACGTATACATCACTATAGTTCATTTATAACCTACCACTTCAGTGACGATCTTTATTTCTTGTAATTAAATCCATATATTATCGGGCATGCATGTTGGAATTTGATTTGAAATTCCTTCAAACGTTTTATTTATCTACTTTTGTACGTTGTATTACAAAATTCTCTTTTACAATCTTAATGAGGATTGAAACTTCTAAGTATGCTGATGAGTAAATCTTATATGCAAACACACATAATAACTATGTGATTTAAAACCCCGTTCTTATAATAACTACTTAGTCATGGAACTTGAATAAACATGATTGTAAGAAATGCAATACTCGTTTTAATTTGCAACTTCTTAGTATTGTTCTATTATAGTACTGAGATAATAAATCAACGATTTAACATACATTGTTTTTTAAAATTTGTTTGCGATCAATATTATTATTATCATTGATTGCAGCTAAGCTTTTGTGGGCAGTAAATTATTGGTACTTCATTTAACTTTTTTTCTACTTAGTAATGTTTTTTTGAAAGGAATAAGTATAAAGAGATTACTCAATTGCCTACTTCCTAAATTAAATCTGAATGTAACATGATTTACGAGTACATAATAATCAAAAATGACAGAGGGAGTCGATAAACATAAACATTGTCCTTTAGTTTTACTTAATATTCATCTGAAACAGTTGAAAGACAAGGAAATAGGACGTAGCCCGAGGTGGCGTTTTTTGAGAATATTGGATCCGCATTCAACATTTAATTCATTCAACCAGTCTTACCAAAGGATATCGTATTACCCCAGTAACTGGGTTGTGGAGGTCATTTAGGCAGTCGGTAATACTGGTATTCAGTTGCATCCGGTTAGACTGGAAGCTGACCATAACATAGTTGGGAAAAGGCTAGGCAGATGACGATGATGATTGGATGCGCATTCAAAATCAAAATATTTTATTTCACATAACCTATATCTTATGAAACGTCAGAAGCTTTTCATTCAATTTGAATGAAATTTATAATGGACCAATGGTTGCATATCCCTGCAAGAGGAAAGTTACCAAAAGGGTCACAACATGTCAGGTGTACCAAACTTATTACTTACACTTGACTCTCGATCACTGGCTGACTGACATTCAATAAAATATTCCAATCAACTGACCTCCTTACAATGTTTTTAGAATAACTAGGTTAATTTGACACACCGGAAAATAAGTAACTAAATAAATGTACTGATTTTGACATATGTTTTTGTTTTTCCTTCGCACGCAGCGCTACCTCGAAGTTTCAAGTTATACTGGCCGCTCTCAGTCTCCCTCATGTTTTTTTTTTCTGGCATACGTTCAAGAATTCACTTTTGTTTAAGACTGGTGATAGAATAGTAATGATCGGCTTTTGCTTGTTGTTGTTCATTAGAGAAAGGACAGCACTCTCCACTCTCAGGACTTTCTTTGGCATTTGTAACTTGACATCGGTAATATCATCTCAAGTCACTTGGACCACGATACTACAAAGTTACGTATGTCTCGCACAGCTGCTGGTCTTTCTTTTGCTTTCCAACAGCAAAAGTGATTGTAATTTCGAATTTCGTACTTCTACATATTACTGAAATTGGCTTTGCCTTGAACTAATTATTAATCTTAATGCAATATTTCACGAAAGTATCAACACACATTGACAACAACTGAACAGCGCTCCGCCCGCGCCCTTCCAATGTATTTACTGCACGTGCAACTACTAAAGAAAGTAAACAATATAATCACAATTCTCAAATTTTTATTACCAGTTTAACCAATATAAAGTCCAATTTTTACTGCTGTATTTAATCCTATGGTGCTTTAAACAACCTCAACTGTTTTACCTCTTTGCGCACGTTTCGCGGTTTATTTAGTCTTAGGGTCCAAACGGTTCGAAATTTGAACCCAAACTCGTGACTCAGGGCCCGTCAGACGGGTTCCAGTATGGCGGACACAGTTGTAAGGTGAACGGCAATAATGTCGGTACTGTAATTGATTGGTCGAGAATTTTAATGGCACGGTCAATCAGACCTTGCGTTTTCAACGAGATCAACAAAATTGTATGTTTTTATGCAGTTTGGGGGTTTTATGATGCTGTTGTTGCTTCTGAATTAATGTTCGATTTTTAAGCAGTTCTGAATTCTTTAGTGTTTTGTGGGAACAGAGCCGAAATGTTGTATAGTTTTCGTAAAATCGATTTCTTTTTGGTTAGACTGGCTTTATCTACCGTTATTCTGCCAAGATTAATTTACAAAATGTTGTGTTGGAGGGATAATTTTGAATATCACTCATATATTTAACGTTTTTTTTACTTCATTGTAACACCTAGTTTACCTAATATTTTGATAGGAGCGCCGAAGAACCGGTGCTTCCACCCCACATAGCGGGTCTTCACTGATGATATCTTACCTCTGCCTATTACCCTGGTACTTACGACTTTTGTGAAACCCCCGTTTTTGCCACTCTGCCCGTACATGTACTTGTGATATTGTATAGTGTGGAAACTACTACACAGGTGTGTTGCTTATATATTATTAGAGAAGAGGCAAATGATAAAAGTAGGTTTGTCATAAACAAAAATATTGCCAAATCTTTATATAGTATTTGGTAGCGGAAAAATATATGTTATTCTTGAACATATTTCTGAGAATTTGGTTGTTACCAAAACACGTTTAGAAAACAAATCTCGATATAAATTAACGGTAAACTAACCCTGTACTTTGAGTTTCAATCCAAAATATCTGAATTTAATATCAACATACGGTTGGTATTTAATTAATAATAAGAACGTAATTTGTATGCAGAACTTCGTTGTCTTTTATTTTCGATTACCCAACTTATTTTTGAATAAATAGATAATTATTGATTCATATTTCACAATGGGTACATATTTGAACGTCGAAAATTAAAATACCTACGGGTAAAATGTCACTGTTAAAAACATCGAAAATTGAAATATCGAAAATTGGTATTCCTAAGCTTAAAATGTCTAAGATTAAAATGCCGAGTGATTAAAATATCGACTGATTAAAAATGTCGATAGTCATTATACCTAAGTTCAAAATGTAAACATTAATACACCTAAGTTCATTATATTTACGTTAAAAATACCTACTCGTTAAAATATCGAACAAATGTTGATTATTATGAGTGGAAAAAATGTAGGTAGATTTGAAATTATCACACTGCCAACGCATTGCTAATTAATCCTTTCATCACCATATTAATAAAATATGATCTAAAAGACATGTCTTTTACCGTTTAACATCAGAGTTGATGAAGGAAACAAAAGTAAATTTAATTGAAATTGAAAAAATTCTTAACGGAGAAACAAAGCATAAAAAAAGGAAGACTAAATGTGCAAATAGAACAAATTACAGAGTACTCTTTTGTGGAATTGTTAATAGCCATTGCTTCAAATCTTTAAAGTATACCTAGTACTGGTATTTCTATTTAGTATAGTATTTGTATTTTCTATAGTTGATTTTTCACTTATATTTTTGATTATTCAACAAAGAGAAGGATTATTTTGTTTAATATTTTGTATTGTCCATTGATACTAATTACAAGAAATATATTTTCATTTGCGTACAAATCTGTTTTATTTTGAGAAGTAGCGCTCGCTCGGCTCACGCGTGATTGGTCACAGTTCTAACCTTTTTTTTTTTTTGTTGCCCAGGTGGAAAATCCTCATGGATGTCCTCCGCCCTGGGGTGGGCGGAGGGGTCTGTCAGACTCTGCTAGTATTACTTCCGTGATCCCCGGCTAGTGCCGGCCCGCCTCTGCGCCACCTCAAATCTGCGGGGGGGGGGGGGGGGGGGGGGGTGTTAGACCGCCCCCGCGACGTCGGAAAGGGGCGCGCGTGGAACGCTACGCGACGGGGGATCTCGCCACTGCAGCCTTCGGCCGCCGAACCCTCGACGCGATTGGGCCAGTTCTGCGAGACTGGCTCGAGCGGTCGCACGGGTTCTTCTCGTTCCATCTGGTGCAGGTGCTGTCCGGACACGGTTGTTTCGGATCGTACCTGCATCGAATCGGACGAGAGGAGACGCAGTCGTGCCACCACTGTGGCGCGGCGGAGGACACGGCACAGCACACCGTAGAGGTGTGCCCATTGTGGTCCGAGCCGCGCCACAGTCTGAACGCGGTGATCGGACCGGACCTCTCACTCCCCGGCTTGGTTAACGCCATGCTGAGAGATGAGGGGTCCTGGGCGGCAGTCGCTTCCTTCTGCGAACACGTCATGTCCCAGAAGGAGGCGGCAGAGCGCACGCGGGAGAGCGATCCTGCCGCGACGCCGCTCCGAAGGCGGAGGAGGGGTCGAAGAAGACGTCAGTTTGAACGTCACCTCCGACTCCTCCCAGGTGGAGGCCAGCAGGCAACGGGTGCGGGGGCACCCTTACCTGTATTGCACAGGCCTCCACCAGTGTCGGACGGGAATGGCCAGGTGTTCCCGGCCATTCCCGTAGCCCCCCAGTAACGGGGGGGCCATGCGCCTGAGGGGCCCGCCAGCTAGGCGGACATGCGCCGGGAGGGTTGTGGAAGAAAAGGCTGAGTCGTTATCCTATGGCCCTCCCAACACGGCGATGTGGGAACACCGCTGAGTTTTAGTGGGTATACTGTAGTTAACAGGAGTCCCACATACCCCGACTCGTCCCCCACGAGCATTGCATTTCTCAGCGTGAAAAAAAAAAAAAAAATGTTAGAACAGTGACCAACCGCGCGTGAGCCGAGCGAGCGCAGCGGGCGGTGCCGCGGCAGCGGCCGGCGAACGCTACGTCCAAGTTGCTCGCAGATTTTATTTCACCATTTTCTTATTATCCGGGTTTTCCCAATATCCGAATTATCTTACCCTGTGACGTAAATAATAAATAAATATCGATATTTAGGGCATTCGATACTCTGTACTTCGATATTTAGGACATTCGATACTCTGTACTTTCGATATTTAGGTATTTCGATATCACTTTTGTAGATAATTAGATTTTAGATATTTTGGGTGTAGGTTATCTAACCATTCGACATTATTACAAGCGTTGTGTCATCGCGCTTCTCTTTCTTTTGTATGCTGTCTGACAGTGACCGCGGTTTACCTGTTGTCAGCGTCTTAATGTTAATGACGGTCTTTTAACTTTTTTAACAATAAGATGAAAAACTTCTGGGTAAAAACATGTCTATAGTTAATTTCCGTTTTTTACGTTTTCCTTGCATTTCAAGGACCATGTAGTAGTTTACGTACATCTCCAATATTTTTTCTAACGAACATTTTCTTACCTTGCGTTTACTATTCGTTCGTTTCTCTTAAGATTGAAGCCTTCCATGATTTTTTGTTGAATATCAAAAACATTTTTGCTTTAATAAGCTCTACATATGTACCTACTACCTGACAGTTTTTATTATTGGTGTTTGGTAAACCAATTTTTTACACGGATTAAATATTATGTAAGTAAGCAGGTAGGTAGTCTTAGAAGCTATTAAGAATTTAGCAATAACACAATCTTCTTAGAATAGAATAGAATACTCTTTATTATGTACAGACGCCAGCACATCAAGCTACTACAATCTGTTTAATTTCTTTAATAGATTTTCAACTTCATTCCTACAGCATAAGTTCAGGTCGATTCTAGGGAAATTTGACAGTTTAGGGTCGCTTAAAAATTACAGATATAAATGTTGAGATAAGTTCTTAATTTAATGTAGTAAAAAAAAAAAACTGTTGATTTCCGTGAGTTTAGCCAATATTGTAGATCTATAAGGTTTAGTCGGCATTGTGGACACTTGCCTTAATTTGGATTGCTTTAATTTTATATCATGATTAATGATTTTTTGACGAAAAGGTAGATGATGCATGGACGCTATTAAACCAAAGTACAAACGCAACTTGATTGATCTCGTGCTCGCGCGGCAGTCGTTTTCGGTTAGGACAAGGCCTAACTTAGAACTACTATACTTACTCATTTATGTAGGTATACTTTACAAATATGAGTGCCGAAGTAGGACAACATTATTTACTTAGGGCGAATTTCACCAATGAAACTGAACGTGATCAGGGGGCCGATCGCGCTAATTTTGAACGTTGGTACCAAAACTAAATCACAACCATAAACGTTACG